>CM060914.1:115262500-125262500 GCA_030737875.1 Allium sativum | reverse complement strand
TTGCCAACCCATCACCTAGAATCCTGTAAGGGCAAAGGCCTTATCCTCGATGCTCACCATCCTCAATTTCGCACATTCCTCGTACTCCTCGGGGTACGAATTTCGTACCCCTTCGGGGTAAACGAAATTCGAACCCACGCGGGTTTCGAAGTTCGAAGTGGGTTCGAAGTTCGAACCCACACGGGTTTCGAGGATCGAACCCCATGGGTTCGAAGTGCGAGCCCCAGGGAGGGTGTGAGTTCATGGGCTTCAATGCGGTCGGGGTTCGAGATTTTCTGGAGGGATATACCTTGGGGTGCAACATAACCAAATCTTGCACCAGCAAGCTCCCAGCCATGTTGATCACCTAAAAATACCTGATCGACACACGCTTTTCACCTATTTTTGGTTGACCACTCCACGACACAAACCCCACTCCTTTTTATCCCTTTTCTTGGATCTAGATTAACCCTAGAGGGGGGAGGGGTAAATAGGGTTTATTACACTTTATCGCTGAGTTATTAAAGTTAACGGGATATTAAAAATAATCACAGATCACGAAATATAACAGAAATAGAAATGCAGAAAATAAATGACACAAGATATACCCAGCTTCGGCAAAACCCTACCTACTGCTGCATTCCTAATGTTTCTACTAGGTAAAAGAGCAGATCTCGCATACAGGACCATGTACACTCGCGAACCCCTCGCTCCTTTTCTAATTCTATGCTCAAAACCGTAGACTGATCTAATCCCCTTGACCAGATTTCCCCCTGATTACAACCTCGTAACCAGTAAACCCTAGATTTTACAGACTCTAGTAAACTGCCAGTTAACACCCTAACTGGTTTCCTAGAATTTTACAAACTCTAGAAATTAGTCGAATGGTTTACAAAATAAATTGAAAACAATACAAAAATAAAATCCAAAACCCTTGTTTAAAATAAAGGAAATTTAAACTCCCTTTGACCACTTAAGTTGGGCGGCCCCTTTTGTTATGTGTTTCACCCGACTTCAATTATCTCGTTCGCTTTCCTTTGAGAAAAAACATGGTGGCGGCCGATGGAAAAAAACTATGGTTTTTGAAAACCCCAAATCGGTTTCGATGCTTGATTGATGGATTTAATTTCTGAAGCTCAATACTGTGTTGCTTGATACTTCGATTTAGAATTTTCTCTCTCTCTCTCTCTCCCGATCGAAAATGTGAGTAATTTTTTATCTTGATTTTATGCTTGAAATTGTTATGCTTGGTTTCGATCAAATTTGTCGATGATGATATGGTGATATATATAGGGATTTAGAAACCCCTAATACTACTCTGATTTCGAATATTGATTCGATCTGATTGCTTGGCTAATTTGTGTTCCTCTCCTCTTTTGCTTTTGTAATTCTCGGCATGAATGAATTGATAAAAAACTGGATAGTAGTGCATGCCATATATCAATTGATGTTGTCCATTTCCGAGTGACTCAAAAACTGGAAAGTTTTGATTTTCTAAACTGATACCAATAAATTCGATTACCCTCGATTCGAATACAATAAATTCAAAAAATGGAAAGTTTTGTAATTCTGGCCCTTTTTGATTACCCTTGATTCGAATACAATAAATTCGAGAACGTTGTTATTCCCAATAAAAGGATTTCTTGAGAAAATAAAACATGCCAAGAATTTTGCCTAGAATAGAGATTAAATCGGCTTTGTGAATCCTTGATTGATTTCCTGGCTTTTAGAAACTGTCATGAACTTTTCAGGAATCGTTTTAAAACTTGCCAAATATTATTCCTTGTCCAAAAGATGTGATTATTGTTTGCCTATTAAAAACTATTGCCAAAAATAAACTGATTTTCCAGACAATTTGAACAACCATGCCAAACTTGCATTTGCATGATTTTAGCCATGGATCCCTTACAAAAAACTGATTTTACTTCTCACCAAAAATGATTTAGCAGAAATGATATTTTCCATTCTTACTTCTGTATGCATGCTTGATCAATTTGAGTATCTATTTTCCATGAAACTTCATTTAATTCATGCATGGTGAAATCCAGTTTTGTCACTATTTCTTTGAACTTGTACTTGAAAACTGTTGTCACCTGTTTCTATCTGTTTTATGCTCTTTCTCCTTGCATCTGCCTTGTTTACTTCTAGCATGAGTCCCCTAGACTATGCTGCATTGCTTTGTGAACTGGTGAAACATTTGTGTATATGCTGAAATGTTTTGGCCTGCTGTACTTGAGCATTGATATATGAAATTTGCACACGTATATGTAGCACCAGTTTTGTATACTTGCACCTGAATCATTTTGTGGCTTGCCAAAACAATTTCCTATATATTTTGCATGATGCATCATAAAAACTTAATTTGATTGGTCCATGCAGTAGTCATAAATCATGAACTTGTAAATGCTGTTGCTTTGATAGTTTTGCACCACTTGTTCTTCATTGACCAGAAGTATAAAGCTGTTTCGACCATTTTATGGACTGGCTTCACTTGTATTTGCTGCATTCATGTGTTTTCATAATGTATATCCACTTAAGCTTCTGGCTTGAACTTTACTGTCTTGGGCTCGACCATGTTTTACCTCATGTGTATCCATGCTACTTGATGAGTTGCACTTGTGAAAACTTGTAGCTGCTTGTTCTTGAACCCATTTGCATCACTGAAACTTAGCTCGTCCATTGTTGTATTTGTCATGCCATGAACGTGTATGCCATGAAGTTGCTATTTGAGAAATCATGAACCCCATTGCTTGAGTTTGAGTTGAGGCAGTTCATGTTCACACCATATTTGAGCTTGCTATTTTAATGTTGTACCATCCATGCTAAAGTATTTGCAGTTCCACATTGCCAAGTATGATTTACTTTGAGTACTTGCATTTTGCATTGTGCTCAACCATTTGTATTTGCTGCTTTAATTGAGCACACTCTCGACCATATTCATATGCACTGAGTTGAGATGGTCCTTGTTGCTACTCCTCATATGCGTACTGATTGGCGTGGCAGTGCACACATGTGTATCTATACACGTGTGTATAAGTAGCCATCAGAAAGAATCCTTGTCCCTGCATTGAAATATACACACACACACACACACACAAACTGCCTTGTGGTATTTACAGTGTATCGCTGTGAATATCACAAGCTGTCTAAAACACAGTCGGATAAAATGATAAATCAGATCGAGTCAGAAAAATGAGGAGAAACACACTGAAATTCTGAGGCAAAATAAAAATTATGTTCGCTAGAATTTAAAAAAATTATTTCTATTCCAGATAGTGTGTGTGTTTCTGTATGTGACAGGTCTGAAGACTGGACTGACTATGCAGTCTAAAGACAGAAGACTGAAGAAAGTTAATTGTGTAAATCAAAAAGTATGTATTGAATGATGTGTTTGTTTTATTAAAATTGTATGTATGTAAAAGTGACTATATATTGAGTGTTGAGCATTGTAGTGAGGAGCTGATGTATAAAAAACAAATTGTATTGATATTTGTAATAAACAAATCTGATTAAAATAAAATATTATTTCATTGTGTTCAAACAAATTTGTTTATCGTATACTGTTTATTTACTAGTACAATCTCATGTGAATTGAATAAATAATGGAGTTATAAAATAGTTGTACTGTTTGAATGTTTGAAATATAATATTCAATTTAAATAAAATGCTGTATGAATATATGAATGCCTGTACAGTCGTATTCAATTTAAATATAAATATTATATTCTTGTCTGTGATGTATATATAGAACAGTATAGTAACAAACACATTTAAAATAATATTTGTTTGGTTGTTATTATCAAACAAAAATCATATAATTGTGTATACAACTACGTCATATTCAACAATCTCCCCCTTTTGATGATGACAAACAAATAAAAGATTTTAAGCACAACAAATGTGTTTGACGGTGAATATTGAACTCCCCCTATTTATTAGCTCCCCCTACAATAGAAAACTCCCCCCATAACTGTGCATGAGTGAAAAATGAAAATTGAATAAATTTTCAAAATCGAAAATATTTATAAAATATTCACCCGTAAATCAAAATCTCAATCCATTCTCCCCCTTTTGTTATCATGAAAAGGATATAAAATTTAAAATATAGATGAAAATGACTAACAAATACAATATCGGCTTAAGAGGAAGAACGGTCGTCATAAATCTCAATCAGTCAAATAAAAATCATAATATTCTGAGAACAGGTGGCATATTTCACATCGGAGAATGACGAATTTATGGTAAAATTTATCAAAATGGAGAGAGTTGAAAACAAATCATTCCAATTATGTTCCAATAAGATTTTCAAAAATAAAGCACAGAAATAGTGATGGATTTGGATTATAGTTAATAATTCAATTTAAGTGACAAAATCGAACAATCTTAAATCCCAGTAGCTATCAATCAACAAGTCATAATACGTCATAAGATGCTAACACATTTCACAGATTAGAACATGGATTGATAGGCTGGTTTTCACATACCAAGAAGAAATTCATATTATTTTCTATTTATAGCACATTATTTCCTTTTATTTTTATTTAAGAGCACAATGAGCATGCATAACCAGAGCTTGGATTTTTAAATGAGGTCAGTCGCAGCTTAAATTATAAGTTGTCTCATAACCATGCATGACCAAAGCTTGGATTTTTAAATGAGGTTAGAGACAAACTTATGTATTAATTATATTTATCATTTTCATCTTCAAAAGAAAAACTCCTCGGTACATAAAACAAAAATGAATGATAGAAATGTGGTAGATACAAAAATGGACTGAGAAAATTTTCTAAATTAATTATATTATGAGATATGCTTGACTGTACCGGGATCATTGAAAATTTTCAGTTATCACCAATTCTGAATAATAACATAGTCCAATTTCTATCACAAATATTTCCACTGTTTATTCAAAAATATTTTTAAAAAATATTAAACTCTCCACATTGATATAAAAATTATCATGGATGGCAGAATGATGATAGATAAAGGAGATGGTCGTGAAATAATTGTCAATTCAAAGATATTATAATAAATGTTCAACCATCATGAAAAATTTAAATAAAATCTCCACTTGTTGTGAAATATACTGCAGTCACAATTCACCACAATTTAAAATCTGATAATAATTTTGATGAATTATAAATACAATTCGGTTTGGTTATTGATTTCAATTTCTAAATGAATAATCGATAAATAATTTTAAAATTGAAAATCAATTACAAGAGGGATTAAAAAATAAATATACAACAACAAACAAATTCGGTACTTCTAAACTGATACCACTTGATGTCTCAATTAATGAGGATTTTAACATGACACTCGAGACAAACACAGATATCTCAGGCAATAGAATTTTAATCACAAATCTCAAATAGACAAGACTAACAAACTAGGTAAATTTATGAGAGTAGCAAACAGTTCTTCTCAAAACAAGCAGTTATTTAAAGCATTTTCACAACAATATTAGAGCAGCAAACATATCATAAACAAGCAATTTCCAAAATATTTTCAAAACAATATCAGAGCAATACAAGATATCAGTTTCAATGTAGACTTGTCAAGAAGATGTTTCAAATATATTTCTGTTGGTTACAAAAAAGGATGATTCATGATCCAAGATTAAAAAAACACCATTTATTTGAAATCATTTAACGGAATATGAAGATATTAGGATTCAATGAATCAATCACACTAGAGTATTATTTTTTGATTCAAGATATGTGTGAGATTCAATAAATCGATAATTTCAAATGATTTTAAGAAAACATATATTCAAGTCAAATAACCATGAAATACCAATAAATTTCAAGGACCAAAATTTTCAAAGAAATTTTTCACAGGTATCTCTGACAAGTACAAGGGTAATTTCAGATCATTTACATCAGGCTTGAGAGATATTCATGATCCAGAAAATTTAAAAATAATTTATTTGAAATAACTTGAATCAATGTTAAGTTTGAGATATAATGAATCATTCACAGAATATTGATAATTTCAAATTTAAGAGGTGTGTGATATTCAAAATATCAAGTATTTCAGATAATTTCAAACAAACAAATTTCAACAATAATGATCATGAGTAAAGATGAATTTTAAGATGTACCATTGATTTAAGATAACTCAAAATATCCAAGCCAATCTGAAAAATAATGAAATTATCACAACTGATAAATATTGGTGTGCTGTAATGAGTATAATATTTCAAGTTTTTTTTAAAATGAATTATAAGAAATTCAAAACAGCAGAAGTGTGTGAAATTCCATTAAACTTTCAGATCTTCAAAAAATTTAGAATTCAAATTAACAGTGTTAAAGATATGACAAGATTACATCAACACTGTTATGAATTCAGAAAATAAACTTCAAAAGAATTGGAGAAATTTACAAAATTGAGTTCAAGATCTCGAAATGATTAAAACATCCGTGTTTTATTCTAATGGAGCGAATTTCAAGAAAATTATGAGTACTGCAACTGGAAGTTGAGAAAGCCCAACAAGAAACAGAAATACGACAGTGACAAATTAAGCAAAAAATTAGATGGGGTAGAAAAAGGAAAAAACAAAGGAAACAAAATATTTAAAAAGATGAGTTCAGAGATTATACCTGAAATCCATGTAAACCAGAATCTCCGACTCAGCATACTTGGCAAAGGAACTGTGAATGATACAGAAATATACACTAGCTTGATTTCAATTCTCTTTTTGCTCAGTAGTTCCTCAGCCTCCTCTGGTACCTAACTATTTGAATAATCGAGTGGTCTGACAAAATTTATAAAACCACTCTCAGTTATATTTGTATGTTTTGGTACCCAAACCTGTTTGTATAACAAACCATCAGAATTTACAAAGTGCCTTTATGGACCCAAATCTGTTTGAATTTAAATGAATTTGTTTTATTTCCTTTTGGGGTCCAAGAATGATTAAATAGTTCGTTATAAAACAAGTTCTTATTTCGTTTATGATTCAAAAAATCTTTAGAATTACTTGATTTTAAAAATTCAAAACAATTTGAAGAATTTTCAAAACCATTTGAATTCAGCCTTTCAAAATGATTGATTTTCCCAAAGCCAAGACCATATTTATTTTCAATAGAAACTTGGTTTTGTAATAGAAAATTAAACGATTTTTCCCCATTAGAAAATTTATTCAAAGTTGATTCTAATCGTTGAATTTTGGATTTAAGATCACTATTATCTTTCATTAAATCTGAACAGCGATTGTTAGTGATCTTTCTTTCAGCATCACGTTGTTTCAAAACCAAATTTTCAAATTCAAGTAATTTGATTTTCGCTTGGAACTCAGCAATATTAGATTCAAATAGTTTTTTTTTCAATTTCAAGTTCTTCACACTTCTTGAACTTTTCAACGTCGATTTCAAAATTTTTCAAAAATGACTCAGTTTTCAGCAAATTTTCTTTTTCAAAAATTTTATGTTTTGAATTAATATAATCCAACTCATGTTGCAAAGAATCGTTGTTACAAATCAGCTCATCCTTATTTTGTTTTAAAATAATAATTTCTTTTTCAAATTTATGAAGATTCATATTGAGATGAGCTAAATCATTTTTCAAATTAAAACAATTCTTGCAATCAGAATTTTCAAATTTTAATTCAACTTATTATTTTTGCATTGCAACTCAGAATTTTCAGATTTCAAAATTTTATTTTTCTGTTGGAGACGATTGACAGTTTTAGTTAAATCATTACAAAGAGTAACTAATTCTTCATATGAAAAATCTCCATCGTCTGAATCATCATTAATAGCTCCAGTTAAGCACACATCTGAATCTGAGTTGGCAACTGAGGATTTTGAGCAGTCCTTGTCATTTCTACACCGTGTCCAGATATCCTGCGCAGTTAAGTAGTGAGAGATAAATTTTAATTGATTATTATCAAGATTGGAATAAATAATATGCATAACACGAGCATTCAAAATCTTATTCTTCTTATCTAACATATCTCCCAAATTTTCTTCAAAATTATCAGATTTAAATATAATTCGAATCCTGATTTCCATATTAAAAAATCTGTTCCATTGAAAATAATTGGAATATCACTGGACTGACTCTCAAAAGACTGACAACTAGGATAACCCATGACTCTAGAGTTAATGAAATTACCAGGCTCTAATACCACTTGTTGGATCTAGATTAACCCTATAGAAGGGAGGGGGAGAATAGGGTTTATTACACTTTACTGCTGAGTTGTTAAAGTTAACGGGATATTAAAAATAATCACAAATCACAAAATATAGCAGAAATAGAAATACAGAAAATAAATGACACAAGATATACCCAGTTTCGACAAAACCATGCCTACTGCTGCATTCCTAATGTTTCTACTAGGTAAAAGAACAGATCCCACATACAAGACCATGTACACTCACGAACCCCTCCCTCATATTCTAATCCTACGCTCAAAACCGTAGACTGATCTAATCCCCTAGATCAGATTTCTCCTGATTACAACCTCGTAACCAGTAAACCCTAGATTTTACAGACTCTAGTAAACTGCCAGTTAACACCCTAACTGGTTTCCTAGAATTTTACAGGCTCTAGAAACCGGTCGAATGGTTTACAAAATAAATTGAAAACAATAAAAAAATAAAATCCAAAACCCCAGTTTAAAATAAAGGAAATTTAAACTCCCTTTTACCACTTAAGTTGGCCGGCCCCTTTTGTTATGTTTTTCACCTGACATCAATTATCTCATTCACTTTCCTTTGAGAAAAAACATGGTGGCGGCCGATAGAAGAAAACTACGGTTTTTGAAAACCCCAAATCGATTTCGATGCATGATGGATGGATTTAATTTTTGAAGCTCAATACTGTGTTGCTTGATACTTCGATTTGGAATTTGCTCTATCTCTCAATCGAATATGTGAGTAATTTTTTATCTTGATTTTCTACTTGAAATTGTTATGCTTGGTTTCAATCAAATTTGCTGATGATGATACGGTGATATATATAGGGATTTAGAAACCCCTAATACTAGTCTGATTTCGAATATTGATTCAATCTGATTGCTTGGCTAATTTGTGTTCCTTTCCTCTTTTGCTTTTGTAATTCTTGGCATGAATGAATTGATAAAAAATTAGACATTAGTGTATGCCATTTATCAAATGATGTTGTCCATTTCTGAGTTATCCAAAATTTGCAAAGTTTTGATTTGTTGCCTTTGACACAATTCTGAAAAATGATTTTCTGGCCCTTTTTGATTACCCTCGATTCGAATACAATATATTCAAAAACGTTGAATGAATATATTCCCAATAAAAGGATTTCTGGAGAAAATAAAACATGCCAAGAATTTTTCCTAGAATAGAGATTAAATCGGCTTTGTGAATCCTTGATTGATTTCCTGGCTTTTATAAACTGTCATGAACTTTTCAGGAATCGTTTTAAAACTTTCCAAATATTATTCCTTTTCCAAAAGAATGTGATTGATGTTTGCTTTAAAATCTGTTGCCAAAAATACACTGATTTTCCAGACAATGTGAACAAGCATGCCAAACTTGTATTTGCATAATTTTTGCCATGAATCCCTTATAAAAAACTGATTTTACTTCTTACAAAAAATGATTTAGCAAAAATGATATTTTCCATTCTTACTTCTATATGCATGCTTGATCAATTTGAGTCTCTATCTGCCATGAAACTTCGTTTATTTCATGCGTGGTGAAATCCATTTTTGTCACTATTTCTTTGAACTAGTACTTGAAAACTGCTGTCCCCTGTTTCTATCTGTTTTGTGCTCTTGCTCCTTGCATCTTCCTTGTTTACTTCAAGCATGAGTCCCCTAGACTATGCTTCATTGCTTTGTGAACCGCTGAACCATTTGTGTATATGCTGAAATGTTTTGTCCTGCAGTACTAGAGCACTGACATATGAAATTTGCACAAATATATGTAGCACTAGTTTTGTATACTTGCACATGTATCATGTTGTGGCTTGCCAAAATAATTTCCCATATATTTTGCATGATGCATCATAAAAACTTAACCTGATTAGTCCATGCAGTAGTTATAAATCATGAACTTATAAATGTTGCTGCTTTGGTAGTTTTGTACCACTTGTTCTTCATTGACCAGAAGTATAAAACTGGCTCGACCATTTTATGGACGTGCTTCACTTGTATTTGCTGCATTCATGTGTTTTCATAATGTATATCCACTTGAGCTATTGGCTTGAACTTGACTATTTTGGGCTCGGCCATGTTTTACCTCATGTGTATCAATGCTGCTTGATGAGTTGCACTTGTGAGAACTTGTAGCTGCTTGTTCTTGAACCCATTTGCATCACTGAAACTTAGCTTGGCCATTGTTGTATTTGTCATGCCATGAACATGTATGGCATGAAGTTGCTGTTTGAGAAATCATGAACCCCCATGCTTGAGTTTGAGTTGAGGCAGATCAAGTTCACACCATATTTGAGCTTGCTGTTTTAATGTTGTACCATCCATGCTAAAGTATTTGCAGTTCCACACTGCCGAGTATGATTTACTTTGAGTACTTGCATTTTGCATTGTGCTCAACCACTTGTATTTGCTGCTTTGATTGAGTACACTCTCGACCATATTCATATGCACTGAGTTGAGATGCTCCTTGTGGCTACTCCTCAGATGCATACTGATTGGTGTGGCAGTGCACACGTGTATATCTATACACGTGTGCATAAGTAGTCATCAGAAAGATTTCTTGTCCCTGCATTGATATATATATATATATATACATATATACATACACTGACTGCCTTGTGGTATTCACAGTATATCACTGTGAATATCACAAGCTGTCAAAAACACAGTCGGATAAAATGATAAATCAGATCCGGTCAGAAAAATGATGAGAAACACACCGAAATTCTAAGGAAAAATGAAAATAAAAATTATATTCACTAGAATTTAAAAAAATATTTCTGTTCCAGAAACTGTGTGTGTTTCTGTATGTGACAAGTATGAAGACTGGACTGACCGTGCAGTGTAAAGACAGAAGACTGAAGATAGTTAATTGTGTAAATCAAAAAGTCTGTATTGAGTGATGTGTCTGTGTCAATAAAATTGTATGTTTGTAAAAGCGACTGCATATTGAGTGTTGAGCGTTGTAGTGAGGAGCTGATGTATAGAAAACAAATTGTACTAATATTTGTAATAAACAAATCTGATTGAAATAAAATATTATTTCATTGTGTTCAAACAAATTTTTTTATCGCATACTGTTTATTTACAAGTACAATCTCATGTGAATTGAATAAATAGTGGAGTTATAAAATAGTTGTACTGTTTGAATGTTTGAAATATAATATTCAATTTAAATTAAATACCATATGATTATATGAATGTCTGTACAGTCGTATTCTATTTAAATATAAATATTATATTCCTGTCTGTGATGTATATATAGAACAGTAAAGTAACACACATTTAAAATAATATTTATTTGGTTGTTATCATCAAACAAAAATCATACAATTGTGTATATACCTATGTCATATACAACACCTTTTCCTACTCCATTTTATCCTTTTGTACTTTCTACATACTCCCACCTAATCTTACCTAACCTCATCCTACAAATACCCCTACCTCATTCATTCCAAAAGGGAATTTGGTGAGCATGAGACCTCTTGAGAGCCCCTTTAATGGCATCTCCACTTTGAGGAAGAAGAAGGGCAAAAGTGTCTTTTTCCTAGTATATTAAATATATTATTATTATGACATCATATATGAGAATGATAACATCATGTCTTAGAGGTGACATCATATAGCCTTCAAGATGACATCATATAACTTACAGATGACATCATATGGCTTTGAGATGAACGTGCATAGACCCATGAGCATACTCATGAGTGTTTAACCATGGTTTCAGACATTTCACCACCTTTGGATATTTCCAGACCTCTCGGACATAGTTGACCGATTCAACGCCTCTCCCACTCGACGAAGAAGAAGAAGGCCTCGACTTCGCCTTCCGTGGACCTCAGGCTCGACTCCGCCTCCTTCAGACCTCGGCCACAACATCGCTTCGCTCGGCCTCGACTCTGCCTCGGCCGCGACCTCGCCTCGGCCTCGACCTCGCCTCGGCCTCGACTCCGCCTCCCGTAGACCTCGGCCTCGACTCCGCCTCGGCCTCGAAACGCCTCGACCTCACCTCGACCCCGCCTCGGCCTCGACACCGCCTCGGCTCCGCCTCGTCCTCGGCCCCGCCTCGGCCTCAACCCCGCCTCGGCCTCAACTCCACCTTACTCGGCCTCGACTCTGCCTCACTCGGCCATGCTACAACATTGGCAACTCCTCGACCACTCTCGCTCAGCGAGGAAGATCAACAAAAAGGACTAAGAGGATAGTTTTAATCATTGTAGCATCTTATAATACTATTGTTTTACTTTTTTGTGATGGAATAAAATCTGTACAGCCTTCAAAGTGGATGTAGGCCCTGATGGGCCGAACCACTATAAATAATTGTGTCCTTTACTTCCCCGCACATTATTACTGTATTTCTTGTGATTCTCCGCTCTGGACAAAATGTTTCAAATTTTTGTGACTCACTGGTGTTGACGACAATTTTAGGCATCAACAAATAGTTAACCTTTTTAACAGGAAATAAAATGATAATATTACAAGGTATTGATGAAATTTTTGACTAATGCATTATTTTGTATAAATCTGTATAGATGAGAATATCTGGTGGTTTGTATTCTCTTTTATCCACTAATCGGGAGTTGTATATTGATTTCACATTGATCTAGCCAAACTTTTTGCACTTATCTCTCCTTCTCTTAACCACATGCTATTCCTCATTAGTTATTATAGAGTGTTATTTATTTTTCTCAAACAACCAATGATTATGGGAACTCAACTAAAAATGTGCTACTTTATACAAAGAACAACGAATACCATACTAACACTGAAAAGCAACTAAGTACCAAGAACATTAGGATGTATGTAGCATCTAAGTCAGACTTATCATGATATCCGAGTCTCATATTAACTATAATTGTTATCCTACTTTGTGCATTAGGCTACACAAAGCTAGAAGATCAAATTATGAAGAACACCCTGCCAGACAATCGGATCGGATCAGGCTTCCTTGGGCAAAGACAAACCGACAAAAAGCTATAAAGGAAAGAACGCAACACTGACCAGATCGGAGGAGACGAAGCCGATCCGAACCCCCAGTCATCAGCTTATCCGATTCGAACCCACAGTCATCAACTTATCCGATCCGAACCCAGAATTTCAGTTGCTTCACTCTGCGTACTCCTTAAGAATCGGGGCGGTTATGTGCACGTTCTACCCACAATTGCCACTAACCAGATGTGTTGTCGTCACCAGAACCCATTCGAACCCAAAAGTGATGGGATGGACGCCACGTGGATCCGAACCGATCTGGTTACATAAGCTTTTCCCACCTATAAATACACCATCAAGAGGCATTTGAAAGGATCTTTGGTCATTTTCAGTATTGAAACTCCTTTGTAACCCGAATTCCACCAACTTATTCAGCCTACAATCATCTTTCAAGTCGTAAAAAAGAAAAAGGAAATTGAGTGAATCAATGTATTAAATGAGCGAGATTTGAGTGAAAATCATTGTTGTTCTCGCTTTCAAGACATCAATAAAAAAGAAGAAAAGTGGACGCAGGCTAATTAACGCCGAACCACTATAAATTGTGTGTTTTCTTCGCTTTAGTTTTCATCCTATTATAATCTTTGCTAGTTTGGTTGTTAGAGCCAATTTTGGATCTAACATTTTGGTGCTTTCGCTGAGAAATCTTCAAATTCTCAGCCTTTTCGGGATTATCATTCTACTATTTGGGCTTTCAAGTTCAAAGAAGTTAATCCTCTGTCTCTAACATCTTTAAGTACTTGTTGACTAACTGTTGAAGAATCAAGTATCATGGCTAAGACCAAAGGAAAAGAAGTGCAAGGCGGTAGGGGAAACAATACTAGAGAAGATCAGCAAGCCATCGTGTTCACGCGCTCAAAGCTCTGGAGCAGATCGCTCCGACCAGGAGGATCTGAACCGGATGGAAGGCACCGGTCCGAACCGGATGGAAGGCACCGATCCGATCCGGTCTAATGAGGTCGAGGGCACTCACTCTCTCCATCCGAACCGCCTCGGCCAGGCCACTGCGAATCGATTCGATCCGAACCAGAATGAAGCTGGAACTTCTACTCAAGCTCCCTCCAACACTCCGATTCCAGCCACGATGGCTAATGTTCATCCTGATCCATCTGCACCCATTACCCAGGGAGGTTTTTCACGTTTTCTTGACATGCTCCAGAGCACTAAAGAAGCATTGGAAGCCCAAAGGCGTGACAGCCTTCGCATGCAGGAAAACATGATCACTATGGGTAGAGAACTACAATGTAACACCCCACCTCCGCCAGGGTCACTCACAAGAGAATGCACTAGCTTTGGAGGGGCGTTGTCTAGGTAAACATGCATAGAAATATTACAAGACAGAACGTATAAAACAGCGAAAGAAAAACCAAATTTCATTACCTCACAAAATTATAAGGTCTAAAGCCTTTTACATCAAAATGCCTTTAAAAGCCATTACATTGGAAACCTGTCTTGCAATAGTTAAAGAAGCATAAAACCACAGTCATAAAATATTCCCCAAGTAAAACGGTAAAGCAGCCATAGCCAAGAAAAATCCAAGCCATACATGATGACCTTGAAGCAGAAGAAGTCCGAGCTAAATAACAGTATTACCTCCTTGAAAACCAGGGGGGAACGAAAGACAAAGAGGCAAAAGAAAATGGGGTCACTCATAAAGACTGGTAAGTCTTATCTACTTTCAGCATAAAAACAGGTAAAGGTAACATGACATGCATAAACTGAAAGTAATATGATGACAAGATAGACAAGCTAAACTAAGGTAACAGGATGAACTACTGTATCAAGATAAACTACGGTCACTATGAATCAAGTATAACATCCCAAGGTTCTATCGAGTATAACGTCCCAAGGTTCTATCGAGTATAACATCCCAAGGTTCTATCAAGTATAACATCCCAAGGTCCTATCAAGTATATTTGCCCTGCACCTTCCGTACTAGTATCCCAACCCGTGTCATGTGTTAGCTACAAAATGTCCCTTGCCCAATGTCATGAAATGGTCCATGTCAACCTAATATAGGTTTTCCCAACTCGTATGTTTCTTTCCATGTATATGTTTAGTCCTTTGCCGTAAATCCTACGGGCTTCCTCACGTAGTTCTATACTACTTCAACATAGTTCCATTATCCTTGAAATCATTTTGGACTGTCACCCTTGATCTAGCTGTATTTTCTTACCATGAATTCTCGAATGTTCGGCTAGGATTTATGCCACCTAGGAACACTAGGGATTATGCTACCTACTAAACGTTTTCGTAACTCGGTTTGGGTTTAAGCCACCTAGGACCGCTAGGGATTACACTACCCGTCAACCACACCCTTTTTCCCACATATGTATCGTGAATCGTTTTTCCATGTCTAGATGCACATTTATCTCAATGTGCCATGCGAGTCCCATGCCAGGGAAAATCAAGAAATACAGGACTCGGTCGGGAGCTTTAGGTTATCTGCCGATGCAGATATCAAGGTCTGTTTTTCTACCGGTGGTTATGGTCCCACGTGACCCCTCCCTCAACTACTGAAAGGCAATCCAAGAAAATCATGTACGAGAACTATACTCCGGCCATCCATGCCCCACTTTCCTATTGGCCAACCTCACCCATAACTAGATAGCAAGTATATGGTCTGTTGGGAGTTCTCTGCCTTTCCGCATACGTACACGATTGACTAAAGATGGTAGGTAGTCGACGACGTGCTATCACAGGGCTAAACTAAGTGTCGCCGACTCCACGCTGATCCACCCCAGTCTTTAGGTTGCTCGCACAGCAACCAAGGCATACCCTTGGCTCTTCTACCACAGACCTTAACCTCTGTGAGCCCAGGCAGATCATCTGCAACCTCACAAAGGGATACCAAGAGTACCCTCACGTCCCCCGAAGCTACCGCTTCGTCACCCAGTCCGCTGGAGCCTTTATCCAAGTCAGATAAACATTCGCTCCTCCTCGTGTGTTTGTTTAAACGATGACCTACCGTATCAGGTTACTCAACTATTTGTGAACTGGTCCAATTCTCTTGACTAATAATTATTACTTAGTTATCCCTAACTAAGGTTTATCACTTAGTTTCCCTTCCCGTTATCCTTATCAACTACGATTTTCCACTTAGTCCCCTGAACTAGGGTTTTGTCTAATGGGTTAAGTGTTGTCATTCGAGTTCATGACTTACCCCACCTACAGATCATGTCAAAATTGGCTAAGTATTCAAGTTCAAGACTTAGCCCTACAAACCATGTATCATGTTGGTTAAGTATATCAAGAAGTTCATGACTTAACCCTAGATTATCGTGTCAGATTGGTTAAGTATAGGTTAACTTAACCCTATCAAATTACCGTGTCAGATTGGTTAAGTATAGGTTATCTTAACCTCATCAAGCTACCGCGTCAGATTGGTTAAGTATAGGTTGTCTTAACGTCATCAAATCATCGAGTAAAATTGGTTGAGTGTAGGTTAACTTAACGCCATTAAATTATCTAGTCGGATTTGGTTAAGTATATTTAAGAGGTTCGTGACTTAACCCTATCAAATCATCAAGTCGGATTGGTTAAGTGTAAGTTAACTTAACCCCATCAAATTACCGAGTCGAATTGGTTAAGTGTAGGTAAACTTAACCCATCCACTAGTCATATTTATAATGGTTAAGTATCATTCTTGTGGGTTTACTTAACCCTACCACGCATCGCGTTATCCCAGTCGGGTGTTATCAAACTATTTAGGTTAAACTAACCCATCCGCTAATCATGGTATATGGTTAAGTGTCTTTAAGTAATCAAGTCCGGTCTTACTTAACCTACCCATTCATGTCATATCGGTTAAGTGCCATTAGTCAAACTAACTTAACCTTATCATGTGGCATTTAAGTAAATTAATGCACCCCAACCTCTCACACTAGACTTTGTTGTGGTTACTGGTTACGCCGGGCGGGTCGGGGAAGCTTTACACCACAACCTAGTCTAACCTCGGGTTTTAAGCGCGATATGACCAACTACTCACATTGGGTCTTATTGTCTGTGGCTACTGGATTTGCCGGGCAGTTCCGGGCAGATTTATGCTACAAACTCAACCCAACCTCGAGTTGGCCACTTTCATGTTTTCCTACTTGTCATGTTCATGTCAAATTTAGGCAACGACAAAGTCCACGTTTTCCACTTATGCCCATTTGTCCCATTACTTAATTCATGTTAAGTTTCATAGCCCATCCCAAGTTTGCCTAAACTACCCAAGGCGTATTCCCAATGCAAGTGAAAGCGAGTCAACATAGTAGGAATAATATGACAACATATTGGCCTCAAACATGTATGATATCATAAAGGGATTGGCCTCAAACATGTATGATAGCATAAAGGGATTGGCCTCAAACATGTATGATAGCATAACACTAGGTTCATCATCATAGGCATGTAAATGGTCATGAGGGGTTTAGGTTCTTTTACATGCATAAGCCCCAAGTCAAGTTCATATGAATGTTCCACAAGTCAAATTATTCTAAGGGTTCATGCCAACATTCCACAAGTCAAGATTCAATCTTGCATGATAAATTAGGTCAAACACAACATGAGTGGCATGATTTAATCACTAAGAAATAGCCCAAAGTCATAGGTTCAAGAGAGGGGCAAGACTAGATTCACATAGACTAACATACTTAGGTTTCATCTCATTTTATTCCATGTCAACATTAGAACTACCGTTTAGATCTAAAAGTAGCTAGAACTTACAAAGCGTGGCTAGAGATTTATGAGCAAGCATTTGTCGTAGAACGGTGTTGAGATGATGCTCTACTTCCTTGATTTGATGTAGAAAGCTTGCTCCTTTGACATGGATCTAGTTTGAATGCTCAAGCCTTTGAAGTTGGAGATGGAGGCCGTGATCAAGAAATATTTGGGCAGCACTTTGTTATTAGAGTGAATTGTAGTGAATTAGGCTAGGTCTTAGGGTGTTTTTATAGGAGTAGGAACAAGTTTAGGCCCTTAGATCAACCTTAGTTTAGATCTGAGCCATCAAAAATCGTCACAGGCCAATAAACCAGACCACAAGACCCTGCAGGTGCACACAGGCCAACCTGGCTCGACCAGGGAGGTCGACCCCCAGGTCGACCTGGTCCCTGGGGGGTCAACTCCCCAGTCGACTCCCCAGTCGTCCTGGGGCTGGGCGGGAGATTTTCCCGCCCAGTCTGTTTGGGGCTAAATTCGAATTTCGAAAATCTGTTTTCGTTTTCTGATTTTTCGTGAAACTTCTAGAGACCATATCTCGGTCATACGCACTCCGATTTACGAAATTTCGAACTCGTTTCCAACCAGAATTCCGAGACGAACGCAACGGCGCAACCCGTTTCTCTTGATTCTTATTTTAAAATTTAATTATGCCTCGATTCTTGTCTTAACACGTTATTAAAATTCGGGTTGTTACATACAAGAGCTCCGGAGGCAGAAGACTCCTTCCCCAACACGCTGCCTTGCTACAGATGATTCGTCTTCTTTGGACAAGGGACGCCCTCGCAAGAGAAGGCCACTTGAACGACCTCAAAACCTCGATCAGTTGACTTTTGGATCTTTAGGATCCCGAGAAGATGCCGCTCAGTTATTGGGCCCTGATGACCCAAGCCTGCAACAACCCATGTTGCTACCCATGCGCGGATCCCACGTCCTACCCAGGGATCCTAATATTACCAACCCTACGCAGCAGCAGGTTCTCCAACCTCTACCTCCTGAGATTGACCATGAGCATAGAGAGCATAGTAGAGTAGCTGCCGCTAGAAGCAGGAGGTTATCCCCTGATCAGGAACCCAGGGGTAATCCGAACATCAGACCTAGAGAGCCTGTGCAGACATTAACAAATGCCGATGTATAGGAAATGGTGCGCCAGATTATGTCGAAAAGCCGGCGATATACTAATGGAGATTGGGGCATTGAGCGAAGTCATACCCCCTTCACAGATGATAAACTGGATTTCCAGTTCCCTCGGCGATTCAACTTGCCTCATATGGATCGATATTCAGGAAGAACAGACCCAGGGCAGCATCTGATGAGGTATGCATGGTTCATGAATGCGGTAGCAGCTCTTGATGCCGTAAAATGCAAAGCTTTTCCAAATTATCTTGAAGACGTAGCGTTAATGTGGTTCACCCGACTCCCTCCTCGGTGGATATCAAATTTCACAAAATTGAGTGAGCGCTTCATGAATCAGTTTCGACTTCAATGCCAAAAGTCCAAGAGCGTCATAGAATTGTCACTGATTAAACAGGCCCCAGGAGAATCTTTGAAGTCATATTTGGATCGCTTCAACCTAGCCGTCACCGAAGTTAGTGATCCCCATGAGCCCACTCTCCTGATGCCTTGATAGAAGGGGTAGATCCTGACACAGAGTTCGGGGATTACTTGTCTGGAAAACCGCCTCCTACTAGAGAATTATTCTATGAAAAAACTAATATCCGCTTAAGGCGAGAAGAAGCCAAGGAAAATCGGAAGAGAAAGTCCGATTGGGCCTTGAGGGAAGGTGTCCAGAGTAACGTTGCTGTGAAACAATCTGGTGACAGTTCAGGGAAGGTGGAAGTAAATGTTGGCAACCAGAGTGGGGGTAATAGCAACAGAAATGGGAATGACAATAGAAGGAACAGAAACCGAGGGAACAGCTCTAGTAAAAGACCCAGATTCTAGAGTTTTGAAAATTATATGCCATTAAATGATACGTTGGAGAATATTTATTTAGATACATATAGCATATTGCAGTACAAAAAACCGCCACCTAGAGACTCTACTGAGAAAGAAATTGCAACAGGAAATTTTTGCTTGTTTCATGGAACCCACGGTCATTCCACCAATGAATGTCGTCATTTGAGAGATATTGTCGAAAGATTGTTGCGAGAAGGGAAGTTAGACGAGTACAAGGTCGCCCCAAGGGACAGGAGGCAAAGGGGATAAGCCCCGGACCAAAACCAGCCTACTTCAAAACCCACAGCCCAGCAAAAAGGTAAGGGGATTGCATTAATACTATTATAGGCGGACCTCACCTAGTTGGTCCTAGTTTTAAAGCAATGGATTAGTACGTTAATGCCGCCAAGAAATTTGAGGTAGGAGAATGCAGTAGCCTCGAATACGTTACTCCAGTAAAACAACAAAAGACGATGTCAGATGACGTCGTATTCCGCAATAGAGAAGATTCCGGAGTTCAATCTCCAACCGACGATCCACTAGTGATTACCACAACAATTGGCCCTGCTTTAGTCCATAAAGTGTTAGTGGACAACGGGAGCTCGGTCAATATCCTCTTCAAGAAAGCTTTCGAACAAATGAGACTCGAAGCAAAAGATTTAAACCCATGCGAAGGATGGATACGTGGCTTCAACGGAGCGTCGACGACTCCGATGGGCTTTGTGGAACTACCAGTCACGTTAGGGCAAGGAGATCACCAGAGAGTAAGGATCCTTCCATTTGTAGGTTTAGATGTGGAGTCGCTCTACAATGCCTTCCTAGGCCGACCGGCCCTTGCCGAGTTTAGGGCGTGTATTGCACCTTGGTGCTTGCTGCTTCAATTCCCGACTGACTCAGGAATTGGGGTGATGAGGGGCGATCAAGCTACAGGACGAGCTTGTTACATGACGGAGTTAAAGATATTAATGAAGGGGTTGAATATAGAAGCTAAGGACAATTCCGCCCCTTCAAAGGAGAACTCAGCGTAGCAATTAAGGGGTCCTACCCCAAGAGAGTCGCCCTCAGACGTGCTCGAGGATATAGATCCCAGAGAGGATAGAGAACCCGGGGACAGGAAGGCAACTCCCAATGAAATAACAATAGATATACCTATTGATGAAACAGATTCAACAAAAGTACTAAAGATCGGCTCATAACTAGATCCAGTTCGAGCGAGGGAATTGGCTGATTTCTTGAAGGCAAATCTCGATGTGTTCGCCTGGACTCACGCTGACATGCGTGGGATTTTACCTACCATCATGAGCCACTCTTTGTGTATTAATCCAAAGCACCCACCAGTCAAGCAGAAGAGATGGATGTTAGGCCCAGAGCGGTCAGCAGCTTTAAAAGAAGAAGTAGAGAAATTAAAAGATAATGGATTCATTTAGGATTCGAAATATCCCGACTGGATATCGAATCCTGTCCTGGTCAAAAAGTCAAACGGGAAGTGGTGAACATGTATTGACTTTTATGATTTGAACAAGGCTTGTCCGAAGGATAGCTTTCCTCTCCCCAGAATTGATCAGCTAGTAGAATCGACGGCCGGGCATGAACTTTTATCCTTTATGGATGCCTATTCCGGGTACAATCAAATTCCCATTCACATACCAGATCAAGAGCATACAAGCTTTATCACAGACTTGGGGTTATATTGTTACGTGGTAATGCCCTTTAAGTTAAAGAATGCAGGAGCCACGGATCAGCGCCTAGTCAACCGCATGTTTTACAATCAAATCGGGAAAACCATGGAGGTTTACGTGGATGACATGCTTGTGAAGTCTAAACAGTCTTCCGATCATACAAGGGACTTAGCTGAAATATTTAATATTCTTCGAAGGTATGGGATGAAGTTAAACCCCCTAAAATGTTCATTTGGAGTCGCATCTGGAAAATTCCTGGGGTTTATTGTGAGTTCTCGAGGAATTGAGATAAATCCTAACCAAATAGTAGCAATAAGGGACATTGAAGAACCGCGCAAGATCAAAGACGTTCAAAGCTTGGCCGGAAAAGTTGCTGCATTGAGTAGGTTTATTTCCAAAGCTACAGATAGGTGTGTACCTTTCTTCGATCTCATAAAACGGGGAAAGTGAAATTTTGAGTGGACTCTCGACTGTGTGGAGGCGTTCCGGAATCTATTAGACTTCTTAGAAAAGCCTCCAATATTATCAAAGCCTGTGGAACATGAGGATTTGTTCGTCTACTTGGCGGTATCATCTCACGCCGTCAGCACGGCATTAGTACGTGAAGAGATAAAGTCCAGAAACCTCTATATTACGTAAGCAAAAAACTAGCCGCTGAAAAACGTAATTATCCGAAGATAGAGAAGCTTGCTTATAGCCTCCTGATTGCTTCTCGCAAACTTCGTCATTATTTTCAGGCACACCCGATTGTTGTATATATCAATCAACCTTTGAGACAGGTGTTACAGAAACCCGAAGCATTGGGGTGGTTACTTAAATGGAATATTTGGCTGAGTCAATTTGATTTGAACTTTCAGCCACGAAGATCAATAAGGGGATAGGTGTTGGCTGACTTTATAGCTGAATTTACAATTCCCTAAGAGGAAACAGTGGGTGACAAGGTAGTTACTTTGGATCGAGAGTTAGAGCTTAGTCCGTGGAAACTATATACGGACGGAGCAAGAACGATCGAAAGTCCGGCGCCGGAGTTGTTTTAATAACTCCTGAAGGACGATCTATTTACTATGCATTACGATTAGAGTTTGCTGACTCACCAAAGAATTGGGAGTGAAGACACTAGATATATATTGCGATTCCAAGATAGTTGTATGCCAAGTTTGGGAAGAATTTACTGCTAAAGGACCTCGACTCATTACTTATCTCAAAAAGGTAAAGGATTTGTTGGAAGGTTTGGAGCATTATAGCATAACACACATTCCAAGAGTGGAAAATCAGAGAGCAGATCGACTGGCGAAGCTAGCAAGTTTTGATAATCCTAAAGAGACTGAAATGGTTCCGATAGAGGTGCTAGAATCAACGAGTTTCAACCTAATGGAAGCAGAGCTAGACTTGGAAGTTGAACCAGAGAGAGAATCCTAGATGACATCGATTAAGAATTTTCTCAAGAATGGAACCCTCACGCTGAAAAAAAGCGAAAGACGAGCTGTAAGACGCAAGGCTGCAAGATTCGTTTTACAGGACGACATCCTTTATCGCCAAGGGTTTTCAATGCCCCTATTACGGTGTATCGCACACGACGACATTAAACGTGTACTACAAGAAGTACATGAAGGTGAGTGTGGAGATCACACTGGGGGCCAAACCCTAGCAAAGAAAGTATTACGGTATGGATATTTCTGGCCTACCGTGAATAAAGACGCGGCTGATTATTCACGATGATGCGATAGATGTCAAAGATTCGCCAAAGTTCCCAGAGCGCCTCCGACCTAGCTCAAGTCGATGGTAAGTCCATGGCCGTTTGCCATGTGGGGAATTGACATTATTGGAGTGTTACCTATTGCCAGAGGAGGAGCTAAGTACACGATCGTTGCCGTGGACTACTTCACAAAATGGGTGGAAGCTGAACCTTTAACAACCATCACGACGAGGAAGGTGATCAGTTTTATGGTCAGAAACATTATTTTTCGATTGGGGATACCGAAGACTATCATAACTTATAATGGGAGGCAGTTTGACAGCATCGAGTTCAGAAACTTCTGCCAAAAATACAAGATTGATAAACGATACACTACAGTAGCTCACCCGCAGTCAAATGGCCAGGTCGAAGCCATAAACAAGGTCATTAAATCAATTCTGAAGAAGCGGTTGGAGCGGGCCAAAGCTAGATGGGTAGACTAGTTGCCATTAGCCTTATGGGCCTACAGGACAACCTTTAAGATGTCTACTGGCCATACTCCCTATTCACTTTCCTTAGGGTCAGAAGCAGTGATCCTGGTAGAATTAGAAGTCCCTTCTCATCGAGCTGCGTATTATGATCCGATGACAAATAAAGCACTCCTCCTAGAATCTCTTGATATGATTGAAGAAAAAAGAGATGAAGCCGACTTGCGTGCCTCGAGACATCGACATCAAGTAGCACGTTATTAAGACCGGAAAGTCTGCTTCAAAACTTTTGAACCAGGAGACCTAGTACTGAAACGAGTCTTCCCGCCTTCGACCCAATTGGGTCCAAAATGGGAAGGGCTATACACCATCCAACGGAATCTTGATACAGGAACATTCAAGCTAACGACCGTGGACGGTGAGGAGATTCCCAGAGCCTGGAACACTCATCACTTACGACGATATCTGAGCTAGATATGAAATGTCATCCCTTTTGTTTTTATAAGCTATGTAAAAAGGCACAACTTGCATTAAAAGTTCTGTTTATATGAACAAAGGATTATGAAGTGGATGTAGGCTACGACTTAGCTGAACCACTATAAAAATATCGTGTGTTATTTACTTTTCTACATTATTTTATCTTCAACAATTATTCCATCATGACCACGAAACAAGAAATACTAAATTAGATTTGGAAAGTTAAAGAAGATCTATGTGCAGGAACAAATAAAATGATCGTTTGAAAAAAAAAACATAAAAGAATGGGAAGACAACATTCTTAACTCTAACTCTCAAGAATCGAGAGAGAGTATAAAGGACGGGAAGACGACGTCCCTTGAGGCGTGATGGTTTACCCAGATGAGAGACCGCCTTAACGATACTCTAACCTGGTTATGAGACATGAGAGTATAAAGATACTAGAAAGAATAGGCATCAATGATGAAATGAATATAGCCCTGTCAGAGAATTAGGGGCAATTGAATTTTGAATTTAATCAATCTTGAATAATTCTTGCTCAGTTATCCAAGATTGACTGGAGGCATATATGTGTATGCATATTCCCCTCAATAATGACTTCATTATATAATTGTAATATGGCATGCTCTTGCATTTTTACTTAAGTACTAAGCTAACAACTATCAGACATTGTAGGTAATAAATTATTATTATTTACAAACACGTGAGTTTGTATAGGGAAATCAAGCAAAGGATGCGAGGGACGCACTCGCTGCAACAATTACGGACCAATTAAATGCCAAAATAAAATAAAGCACTCTGTCACTTGGGCTTTGGAGCGGACTTGGATTTTTTGGCAGCTTTATGTGTAGCCTTAGCCTCCTTTTCAGCATCAGTCATAATGCGCTTCGGCCTTTTCTTCTCTGCAGTCGAAGTGCTAGAATCGGTTGATTTTTTTACCAGGAGTCGGAACACTAGAATCAAGAGAAGATTTTTTAGCAAGCTCCTCTGTAATAGACCTTGTTGAAAGCTTAACGACTAACCTTGATCCAGGATCCACCACTGCAAGGGGTTTAAGGCTTTCGGGGTTCAAGTCTTCAACTTTTAGCTGCATACATTTGTCTTGTTCGGCTTTCATTTCAGCCAAAGTGATGTCATCAGCACTTTTTGAATCCCCAATTATAGCCACATCAGGGTCTTCTTCATGCTCGTCGCTACCACCATCGTCTTTCAAGGCATCTATCATCTCGTCATCATGAGAAGTGTCGGCCAAAGACATTTCAGCTCCCCCTCCTGGCTCTACAATGGTAGCCTTATCATGTTCTCCTTGAGTCTTTTCCATGGATTTTACCCCAGTGGTGGTTCCCTGATGCATGTCAGTCTTCTCGGTCGGTTCAACACCTACAGAATGAGAAGCAACAATTATCAACTCAGGAGAAAATAAAGGATCCTCCATCGATTGCCCAATTATGTGGTGAAAAGTGGAAACGGCCTTGACGAATTGAGGTGAAAAGGTAGAAATACCTTCCGATGGTTTCTCAATTTGAGTGACTACCGTCTCTGACGCTGATTCGGGTATAGGAGATTAAAGAGATGCCGGGGGAATCCCTGGGTTCTCGGGATCATATCCCTCGACTTCAGTAGTTTCAGTGGTAGCGGAAGAAGAACCAGCCTCAGGGATATTCTTTTGTTTGGCCATCCGCTTCTCCTCTTCCATAGCAGCGGCAATGAGGCGACGCCCCTCGGCCAGGCGTGCCGGCTCATCATCTCTCAGATACTTTTCCATAAGTTTATCTTCGTCGACGAAGCCTACCTTAAGTTCCTCTTTCTCCCATTCGATGATTTGACTCCATACGTGAACTAAGGTAGTTGGATAGTCTTCAATCTAAGAGATGTTTCGGCGACAAATTATGTGCGTGAAGAATTCAATCAGTAATTCGTCAAAACCGTGCACTTCTTCCTGAGCCTCTGATAGCCGTTTGCGGGTTTCTTCAGTAGACTTAATGACATTTTCCACATTCCCCTCATCTAGGGCAGCCCTATTCTCAGCTTCCATTAACTTGGACTCCAAGTCAGCGTTTCGTTTCTCCAGTTCAGTATTTTTTCTCGCTAACTCGGCTTTTTCTTACTCAAGAGTATTGTAAGCTAGTTGCATTTTGACATTGTCCGACTTAGCATCTTCCGCTTGTTTCTTCAACTCCAAACGCTCTTGACTATGAGATTCCAGCAAGCCATGATAATGCTTTTGTAACTCCTCAAATTGTTGTTTGAAGTTGTTAGCATCTCATTGAGCGATGACAAGTTGAGCCTGTGTGTCCTCAAGGTCCTTCTCCAAATTTTTCAAGGCCTTTTCATCGGCATCTGCAGTCTTTTTCATCGAATCAACATCTGTAATTAAATTCCGAATGATTCTGGAGAGATTGCGTGAATACTTGAACATCTCCGAGTATTGCTTCTCGACTGCGTCAATATTCGCTTTAGCCTCATCTGCCCACTTTGAGGAAAGAGGCTCAAGAGCAGGTAAAAAAGTCAGATTTTCAAAATAATTATCTGGGAACTGCTTCTCCAGATATGCCAGCTTAACTTTGGACTCAGCATCCAGTAGTGGAGGTTTGCAGTATGTTATCTCAGTGTCTCTACGCTTAGTAGGCACGATGGCTGTATCACCCTTTCCAAATCGCTTCTCAGAAACCTTATGTTTGTCTCGTGAATCGGTATGTTTCGATGGACTTTTTTCTCGACTGTGTTTGTCTTGAGGAGAAGTTCAGTCTTTGGGCTGTGACATGTCTTCGCCTCGACGACTCTGATAGCTTTTATATCGGTCTAGACCCGACCGGACGGGGGAGTGAGAGCACGAGGTATGTGGTCAATAAGAATCATGAGGCCTTCTGTCATCTCTACCCCGGCTTTCACGATGATCATGCTCGACATCGGAAGGAGGTCTAGACATGATACGACATATTTTTCTGACGTCATAGTAGGGGTGAGACATTGTACCTGCGCAACAATGTAAGTGGAATTCAGAATCAGTGTTCACATAAGAAGCGAGTGTTGTTAAGTGTGGTGCTATTGTGTTGGGTGCATCCTAAGTGGTGTTCCCCCCGACAAACCCGAGTCCGAAGCCAAGCAGCGCGAGTGGGCTTTTTGGCCTTCACGGGAGTAGTCTCCTCTGAAGAAGTGAAAATTAAAGGATTTGTGCCAAAGTCCTCTGATGTATAAATGGTTTTAGGTAGTGGGATATCTCCTAAACTCTGAAATGTGGAATCGTCGGTAGTAGGGACATCTCCCTGAGAAGCGTCTATTGGCAGCTCTTTAGGAGACGTTGACTTCTCAGGAGAAATAGCATCATCAGGGACGGTATACCCTTCTCTGTGCTTTTCAGCTATGTTGGCTATCTCGTCATCCTGAGTTGAAGATGGAGAAGGTGAAGTCCGAAGAGGTATTGTTGGACTTTTCGAGCCCTCGCCCGTTTCAGGAATAATGTCCACTGGGGGTATGTATACATATGGGCCCGACCCATGACCTATGCTACGGGTAATGGATAGTAACCTGTGATGATGGAGATGCTCGTCCTTAAGAACTTCGTCAATGGTTAGAAACTTTTGATCGCCATTGAGAAGCCGATGCAACCGATCAAAGTACAATTGATCCGATATTTGTTTTGGGTTATCAACTGCAAATAAAAGAGAAAGCAGGTTAATGTGTTGGCATGAACATTCAAAATTGAGATCTAGAAAATCGATGCCTTACTTGATTTGGTCCATCTCCTGGCGCACCCCGGCTATTGCCTGATATAAAACCATTCGAGCTTAGAATCGCCGGCCTTGCTGCTAAATGGAGCTGAAATAATTTTCCTTTTTGGGACTGATTCAAAATAGGAGAAGAAAGGAGTCTCTTGAGTCCGATGCTTGAAATTATAAAAAAAGTGGACGTCATCAAAAGTAGGCTTTATACCTAAAACCTCTCTGTATGCTATATATAAGGTATATAAATAAGCATAAGATTTGGGGTGTAACTGCATGGGGGCAATCCGCATCTGTCTCAAAAAGTCGACGACAAAAGGCGGAAACGGTGGTATAGCCCCAACCATACACATCAATCGAGTAACTGCCATAAATCCTTTCGGAGGATTGTAGGGTCAATCAGCTTTCGATGGCACCAGGGTATCTCTTTTCAGTATCCCGTGCTTTAAACATATTCGAACAAGTCTGTCGTCGTCAATCGTCGATTCAACAGAATCTTTGGGTAACTCCAATATAATGGAAGACTCAAACTCATCAGGAGCTCGATTATCTCCTATCCCTCCTTCCTCTTCATCGCCCAGAGAAACTTCACTATTAGAAGGTGTTTCACTATTATGCGCTCCTACTTCATAATCTGGGCCCTCATCGTCCCATTCAGGGTCTGAGGAAGAAGATATGTCATCAAGAGTAAATTTCTCAGAAGTTTCCGCAACTTCTATCTTCTTTGCTAACCTAGATGAACGTCTCTCGGCCATGATCACTACACTACTGAAGAAGCAATAACATAAGTTAGAGTAAGATAGCCCGCATCCCCCCGTGTGCGTATGTGAACTAATGTGCATGCTACATGTACCAAAGATGCATAGTAAACACATGAGAGCGTGATGTAAAGATTCAAAGGAGTAATAATGTTTCAGAATAGTTCTTGTTGTTTGTTATGTTCGTAAGGCGCTATCCTAACTGTCCATCAAGTTGAAGATTATGTCAAATATTGATTTAGCTTGTTGAACATATTCTTGTGTATTGAGCTAAACTGATCTGGTTCGGTTCGGACGTAAGTGTTGGGATCGGATCGGGGGGAGCCTTATTATGGTCTGCAGTAAATATTCATGCCTATCGAGCAAAAACCAGATTGGATCGAAAGTAGGCTTTCGGAGCGGATCGGATTGATTTGAATAGCTATGCTGCTTCATCTCCTTAGTTCTCATTTCAACCCGACCCGGTTAAGCGATTTGTGTCCCCCTCTCTTTGCTTTCTAATCCGACCCGATCCGGTCAGTTGAAACCCATTTCCATCTCCACTCCCATGCCTCTTCACCCGAACCGATCCCAAGCTCTAGCCTCCTTTCCTCTTCTCCCTCTCCATCCTCTACTCCACTTATCTAATACCGAACCCATTTCCCTCAGGACAACTGTTTATTTTTAAGGAATTAGTCGCAATGAAACCCTCATGGACCTATATATTTCCTACCATGCCAAATCCCTTCCCCAACGCCTCGAGGAGGTGGTAGAACTACCAATGACGACGGCGACGAGAGAGGGAGCCACAGCGTCGAAGCCTAGGCCATGACCAAATCGCTCAAAATTGATCCCAAATCAAAACAGAAATCGACTATTTTAAGATAATCGAGATTATAAACCTACCAACGTGTTTAATTTGAAGATTGACGAGAGAGTTTTGGAGTTTTTTGGAAGCTAGGGTTTTAGTGCAATGTTTATCAGAAAATAACAATGAAAAAGGAAGAAGAAAAAGGAGGATGGCAGTGGGTTATATAGGTTTATCGTGACGAATCGTATTCCTAGCCTCTTTTCCCACTCGGACCGGGATACAGGCCCACAAATGCATACTGGCTAATCAACACAGTGATAAAGAAAAAAAGATGAAAAGCCGTTCGAGTTGGGGTTCGAACCGAATGGGATTATGCACATTTTCCTTGGCATATAAATTGAATTGAGCTCAAGAAAAAATAAAGAAAAAGGTTATCTGGATGGACCGCTGGAAATCAAGAAGAGTTCCTAAATTTGTTTAGAAATGAAAAAGAAAATTCATATGCGTCATGGCGTATATATAGATCACAAGAGACCCGGTTTTTATGAAGCAACATGCCCATGTAAACGGATGGAAATGACTATTTAACGATTCGAATTCAAAGACCAATGAACAGACGATGTCAAGGCATGCTTCATCTTCGATAGAAGCATCACTTGAGGGGGAAAAATGTTAGCCTACTTTGTGAATTAGGCTACACAAAGCTAGAAGATCAAATTATGAAGAACACCCTGCCTGACAATCAGATCAGATCGGGCTTCCTTGGGCAAAGACAAACCGACACAAAGCTATAAAGGAAAGAACGCAACACTGACCGGATCGGAGGAGACGAAGCCGATCCGAACCCCCAGTCATCAGCTTATCCGATCTGAACCCCCAGTCATCAGCTTATCCGATCCAAACCCAGAATTTCAGTTGCTTCACTCCACGTTCTCCTTAAGAATCGGGGCGGTTATGTGCACGTTCTGCCCACAATGGCCACTAACCAGATGTGATGTCATCACCAGAACCCATCCGAACCTGAAAGTGATAGGATGGACGCCACGTGGATCTGAACCGATCTGGTTTCAGAAGCGTTTCTCACCTATAAATACACCATCAAGAGGCATTTGAAAGGATCTTTGGTCATTTTCTGTATTGAAACTCCTTTGTAACCCGAATTCCACCAACTTATTCAGCCTACAATCATCTTTCAAGTCGTAAAAAAGAAAAAGGAAATTGAGTGAATCAATGTATGAAATGAGTGAGATTTGAGTGAAAATCATTGTTGTTCTCGCTTTCAAGACATCAATAAAAAAGAAAAAAAGTGGACGTAGGCTAATTAACGCCGAACCACTATAAATTGTGTGTTTTCTTCACTTTAGTTTTCATCCTATTATAATCTTTGCTAGTTTGGGTGTTAGAGCAAATTTTGAATCTAACAATAATTTATTCAAGAGAAAATTAAAATAAGTGTAAAAGAATTGGCTCTTCACAAGGAACACTTTGATTAACAAACCTAAACCATTTATGTTAGACCTATCATGGTGTTATTGTTATTTTATAAGCTAATTTTAAATAGGAAATACCAATACTTGCTACACATTTGTGTGAAATTCAATTTAGTTAGGAAAAACCTATAAAATAAATGATTCTGTTGCTACAGAAAGTAAGCGTTTTAGCCAACAAAACAATAATTTTGTTGTGGAAAATAAACTGATGCATTTTGATAATAGAATCTAGGCTTTTCACTCAAACGTAGGAACAATTTTGAAGTAATTGTAGTGTTGAAAATCATATAAAAGAATAGCATTGCATAAAATCTCACTTCATATTTTGTTTTAAGTAGCACTTAAGTTGCAAGTAATATTGTTAACCAAAAGTGAACATAACGTTGGCTACAGTTAAGAAAATATATGTCAAACCAATTAATAATCAATTTCTTGTTGCAACAACTACATCAATTGAACTAAAAATAAAATATCCATGAAAATGATGATAGTAAACTTTTACTATATTTGCAAGGGTAACTAAAATTGTTTTTTATAAAATAAATTATCGAAAACCTCATGGAATCTGTAAAAACAGAAAAGACAATATTTGAAGATAAGAGGTGTTTACATCACGAGAAGATGTGAAAATTAGGAAGATACCGTGCCGTTCAAGAACAGTCCATCGCTTCTATGATGGTGAATTAATTAGTATTAATGATTAGTTAAATTTTTAATATAAAGGTAAATTTATCTTTCAAATTTTGCAATTATAATTTTTATATATTTAATGAAAATTCACTAAATAAGTGTTTCTTGGTTTAATCTATAGTTTGTTTTCATCTGATTTTGATGTTTTTATATACCTACATCTTTGATATTAGTTCCACAATTATAGTGAACAATTCTAAAGCAATCAGGTACGGTGTTTAATGTTAGTTATGAAGTTTTATATTGCTGAATCCATCTGTAAATTTTGTTATCATTTCAAACACCTCATTTTGCATTATTATATAAAATTAATCATTCTTTCATATGTTTTGTAGCACTAGGATAAAAAATATATCATGATAGTGCTAGGACTAGCAAATTAAAGGTAATATGGGTTACTTATTTGTATGATACAAGTGTGAACCTGTGCTTCGCACAAGGCAAAAATGTTATGTTTGTAGTTAGAGAATTAAAATAATTTTTAAATAATAAGAATGTTCTATTTACGGAGTAATGTGAAATATAATTACAATATATATATATATATATATATATATATATATATATTAGTACAAAATCCTTGTTGGATGGCAATAAGACCGAAAGTTCTCAAATCTCAAACATACATATTGGTGAAAAGTTCCAAAAGGTGTAGTGTGCATGTCTATGGTAAAAAAAAAATCATCAAACGCACTACAGTGAATTCGGTAGTTGGGTTCCCTAAAATAGAAAGGCGTATCATGAAATAATGTTTCCACAGCATGTGATGCTGGTCATTCAACAAAATCCTAAAAGCAGCCCACAAAAAAATCCCCTCCCTTGTCATCTCACATTGGTTGAAAAGCTGAGTACACAGGTTAGTTTTATTTTTTGTTGAAAGTAGCTTAAAAAACGCGCATTGTATAAAGCTGAGTACGATGTTATAGTGAAACACATATAAATGCTATTACGACATATATGCAGATGCTATAGTCAAACACATGTAAATGTATTATGACATATATGCAGCAAGGGTGAATAAATGAACAGTAGGAAAAAAAACTATTGTCGTCAAGGTGAGAAACATGAGGAAAGCTGCTTAAAAATGCGGACCAAACGAATGAGCCAAACGTGAAACCATATTGCCTGATTCCATACGTGAAGCACCAATGTGATTTAGACAACATAATACCAATGCATAAAAAAATAAGGACATTGAAAGTAGCATATCATAGCTATAAGTAGAATGGTATGAAATATAACACATGGACAGTAATCCTAAAACAGTGTAACAACCCGGAATTTCTGAACCAATTTGAAATTTTTATTTTAGCTATTTTAATGGATTTTGAATATTTAAAATGATTTTTTTGAATAATAACAACTAAAAACTTATTTAAATCAAAGTTAGAACAAATAAATTTAAAATTTAATTAAAACAAACTTGAAATGGCAAGGTAGTTTGAAAATTCGATTTTTAACTTCAATTAAATATACAGAATTCAATATAAGCCAGAATTTAATGAAACAAGAAACGTTAGAATCTATTTGACTATATCTTTCTAATAAATGTAAGAAACTGAGATTTCCCTTTCTAAATTGAAAGTTATGCCCAGTTTAAAATTTAAAATAGTCGCTATGGAATTTATATATATTTTAATATAATATTTAGCCCTTAAAATTAGCCATTTTGCAAACGACCTCTGTTTTCGATGAAACCACTTTTGTTGGATCTGGAATGTCAAATTATTGCTATGTTTCAAATTTCATAATTTTTGGATTTAATATGTGAGCACGGTAAATTTAAACGTGTTTTGACAGTTTTAGTTTAAATTGGATCGAACAGAAAATGACCATTTTTCAAATGGTCTCCAAATTTGACAAAATTAGTTTTGTTGGGGTCGTATCGTCAAAACATAGCTAGATTTATTTTTTTGGAATTTTTGGAGTCAGTATGTGGCATTGGTAAATTAAAATGTACGTTTAAAATTCAATATAATTGATTTATATTTTAATTTTGATGAAAACTGATCGAAACAGCCGAATTGGCTTATGAAACATATCCCATTGTGTCTAGAATGTGGTATTTAGCTAGGGGTGACTGTTGTTGGGTTTGATTTGGAGTTCGTGATGTTAAACAAGAAAAATATGAATTAAAATATACATATATATTTTATTTTCTAAGACCCTAATTTTTCCTTTCCTCGACGCCGCTTTTTTCTATCTGAAACAAACAACGATTTTTGTTCTTCCCTTCCCTCCCTTCAAACTCAAAATCTACACAATAAATTGACGAACTCATTAAAGGAAAATTGATCAGCGTGACGAGTTCCTGCTGATCGACGGTGGAGGTTTCGACCTGAGATGGCCAGAATCTCGTGAATAATGCACAATGGTCGAAGTCGTTTTGTGGACAAAAGGCGGCATCGAACTGGTCATGGTGGGGGGGCACCAGAAGTTGACGTGAAGGGGAAGATGACGGCGACCTCCGATCATCGGCCTGTGCAACGGATTGGGCAGAAATCTGAAACATATTTTGGAACAAAAAGGTTAAATGTCGGCCTGTATATTTTAAAGAGGAAGAAGGTGTTTTATTTATTAATTAACTCATTTGTTACACTTAAAAACGTCATTAACGAATAAAAGCTAATATCTTTAACATACGGTGTCGAAATCGCATGAAACAAGACCAATGCGATCGTGGGGATGAGAGCTTCACAACAAGACTAACTGGGTCAAATTTGGAGCTTGTTAGAATTTAGGGTAGATTTAAATCCAAAACGTCTAATAAAGAATGGCAGAGTGGAAACCAATTGTGAGAACTCTTTCTCACTCAAATTATTTTACAGATATTATATAATAGGTTGCAGATGGGGCTTAGTAGCTCCTGACACTAATTTTTTGCACAAACTATGGTTGATTGTTTCTTTGGATGGTGATTGTGATAGGGGTTTTCATTGATTGATATGGTTGTATATAAAATTATTTATATAAAAGTGTATATAAACAAAATTATCATGAAAAGAAATTAAAATAAATATTCATTTACAAATCGGACGGTTTTCTTATGTACACTTATTGAACAGATATTGATTAGGACGATAAATTTTACACATCGCCCAACTGCACAAATAAAAATTAGTATTTGTTGTTTGAAAACCCCACACAAGTAGTGGGATGATATTAGCCATACACTGATCCCAATAATTAGTGGTATGTCAATCGATGGGTTGACAGACTGTATAAGCGTAATTTATTTATTTTATGCTTATACAGTTGTAAAATGCACTCTGGATGTTGTATGAATTTTTAATGATTGTTTATCATTATTGTTGTATACATGCGATGTATGAAATCCATATAACTGAAATTATATTTTGATTGATTGAGTCTGATTCCAATTCAGAATTAATGAATACTTTAAAATAATATTCAGTGAATAATCAAAATGTGATTTTGATGTCCGATTTCCTATGTTCACGAAAATATTGAAATGTGAAGCCGTGATAAGTAGTTAAACGCCATTTTAACATGAATGGGATTTTCTGTTGATTTTATTCATTTTATAATGAATATCGAAAAGTGATTTCAAAAACTAATATTTTGAAAATATTATCATTTTAATATTATAATGATATAGAATATTCAATTTTGATTTAAAATTGAAATAGAAGTGGGAATCATTTTAAAATGAATTTTTAAATACGTTTTGAACGGAAATCAACGATATATATATATAGATACATACATACATATATACAAACATACATACATACATACATATATATATATATATATATATATATATATATATATATTAATGGCTTGAATAGAACGCGCTGCGCAACGACCGTTCGCGAATTTCGACCATTAACTTCAAATGAACGTTATGGGAGATCCGGCCGTCGGATTCTCCTAAAACCGGAACCGTTGAGTTCGTATCGAAAAGAGATTTCCAATGATTATAAGAGTTTTGAAAGCTAACCGTTGGATTTGGAAATATTTCCAAATCAATTTTAGAAAAGGTCGCTATGAATGCAGTTCAGTGGCCGTTATTGGAAATCGATTGTAAGGGCCTTAATAAAATTATTAAAAATATGGAAAAATTGTGTAAAATCATAATAAATGATTTGGAAAGAGTTTGAGTAAAAAAATTCAATATTTGAAAATATAAAAGATATTTTTATCAAAACAAACTAGTTATTAACTGAAAATAATAATCCAATATTTCTAATTAAATAAATTTGATTGAAATGATTTTAATATAACCAGAATTTTCCCAAAATATGAACTGGAACGGATATTGAATGGAAATAATCTTCGGAATATTTTGGTATTGAATTACGTTATTATGCGGATATTGTTGAGGAATTTGGAAGATACAGATATCGTTATTCCTAATATGTTATCCGTTAGTTTCAGAATTTGATATTGAATATAAGTCGATAAAATTTCTATTCAGAGCCTTGTATTTAATATCAAATGGGATTTTGGGTTTATTGTGAATGGTATCTTAATTAAGAATTAGTGAAGTTTACCAATTAATTAATATTTAATTGGAGTTGAAATGAAAGTTGATTGTGGGCTTATCGTGAACTGTGTTATAAACGACATTTGCTCTTTAACCCAATTAACAGTGAAAATATGATATGGAATTTATAAATCTTTAAAATAAGATTAATGGAATTTTCCAAAGTAAAATTTTCCAATTTAATATATTAAATTGGAATTGAATGGAAATTCGATTTGGTAATAATCGAGATTGGCTTATGTAAAGGGAGATCGTTATTATATATCGAATTTAAAAGGCATTGCCGTTATTCCATTTATATTATTAGTCAGATACGGGAATATATATCGATTATATACTATTATGATTTCCGTGTAGATCCCATTTTGATGGAAGATGATTTTGGGTTTATCTTGAACGATGTTTTAAAGGACATTCGTCCTTTAACCCAGTTAAAGACAGGATTTATTTCCTAAATTTGAGTAATCATTAAATAATGATTTTTGGGAGATTAAAACTAAGTGGAATTTTAATGAATCTTTAATTAGATTGGAATGGGAATAAGGTAACTAAATTAACCTAATTCAAGAAATGATCAAGAATGGAGAACCGCCAGTTTTACTCCACGCAATAGTTAAATCTTTAATTAGATTTGAACGTGAAATGGTAACTAAATTTATTGATAACACCATGGGTGTTGATATGGAGTACTACCAATTTTTCTCCGTGGGATAAATAGGTTGGGATTGAGATTAATAAATAAATGATTACTTCAGTAAGGCTCGATAATCCCGACTAGTTTTATAAACCTTAATTTGGTTTAAAATTGATAAAGGATAAAATAAAATCTTTTGAAATTGATATCCAAAGGAAGACAAAAGTATAAATTTAAAAGAATTTATATTTGATAAAATTAATGGGAACCTTTCCCAAAGGATATGAATATTTTAATAAAAGAATATTCTGAATTGGAATGAGGCGTATGATGTGTTTTTATCGCACTTTATTATTGGTTTTATAATACGCGGGTTATTCGGAAAGACCGGGTTTATCCCATTTTGAATAACCGATACGACGACTAAAAGTCGATGATGAAGACGGTGGTTGAAGACTGGAGATCTTCATATCAAATTGATGATTACTGATGCCTTGATTGGGTTGTACACCCAAGACAAGATAATAAGTGGTGATCGTCCAAACGTACTTGGAGATCGACCGGATATGCGAGAAACTCTCTCCTGCATTGGACATATGGGACGAGGAATAAGGTGCCACCAATTTCGTTCATACCCAAAACGGACTTGTAAATGGATGTGTCTGACATTGGATTTCGTTCTATATTGATTGATTTCTATTAAATATATATCTGTTTGGTGGCGGAGAATTTATTCTCTTGCTTAACACCCTTCTCTGTGACGTACGAGCTTAGAGGTTATATATTAATAGACATCAGTTGTATGGCATGAATTGTCAGTGTGGCATGCTGAGATGCAAATGATCAAGGCTTTTGTTGAAAAGCTAAGTCTTGTGGTTGATGATCAAAGCACGACTTTAATTAGCATAGCATTGTGTATAGCATTAATTCACGAGCCTTACACCCGGTATGAGTCAGAAACAGGATAAGGGAACGCAGTGAGTGCACGACATTTCTTTCTAGCTAGAAGCGGTGTCATGGAATGGAGCCCAGACATTTTTACTTATGTGGTTGATTGATTGCGTGGCGCCTCGATATATTGGTTGCTAATGGCCAAGTGATTGGTCCGATAGATCGGGAAATGTGTGTTCAGGAATAATCAATCCATAAAGTATATGTGGACTGGCCCTGCAGGATCCAAGGGTTGCCCGTAGGTATGATCCTAGGTCATCTTGCTAGAGGTGATCCGAATCGGTAAGGAGACCATCCCTTGCCTTGACTCATGATGGAAATCCAAGTTCCAATACGTGACTTTTCGGTTTAGTTTGTAAACCTATATGGAAACATAGTGGGATGGGGTGCTCATGCCGTCTATGATTGGTACATTTATCTCTAAAGTTGATTTTGATACTATACACTTATAGTAATATCAAAATGATTTGTTTTAAACGTACCAAGCATTTTTGGCTATTATAAGGTAAAACTATATCCTCCGACTTGCGTTGCATTGTGTGATGGGACTTGAGTCTTATAATAGCTTCATTTCTCAAAAAAGCATTATGTTTTTTATTTTAAACTAAGATTCATGTGGAGTAAACCCATTCCGTGTTATACGGCGTGGTCCCACGATTTCCCAACCTTTAAATTAAAGATTTAATAACTGTTTTAGTTCTCACACCAGTCCCATGACTATCTCGGAGTTTAATGTTTTAACCTAAACTCTGGGTGCCCATATTTTCCACACGGGCAACTAGTAGTTTTGGTTTTCGCAGATTTTTCTTTCACAAGATCCTGGGTTATAGCTGGAGCTATATTCAGAAAGCTTTGTATTCGATTATTTCTTTTAGTTGTGTATGTTGTTGTATTTCCGCTACGCATTATATTTATATATTTAGATTTCCGCTACTATGCATTTTAATCTCTGATATTATTTTTCTGTTGTATAATATTCATTCATAATCTAGAATATTCTTGTACTCTGATGTAAATTGTTGTAATAGCAATGAAATGTTCTGGTGTTTGTGTTCTGACGCGTGGTGTTATCAAAGCAATCTGGGCTTTCCCGTAAGGGGGATTTCGGGTTATTTCATCGTGGTATCCGAGCGTTGGTTTACAAAGCACGAGAACAAGACACATTAGAACCGAACGAAAATATTCATCGGAGATAGGATTAGTAATTTCCTATGAGAATAACTCGTTAGAGATAGGGTTAGTAATACCCTAGAATGAGTTTGAAGAATATTATTTATTAAAAACAAATTTAGTTTTGAAAATTTTATCTTATTACACGTATTTGAATATTTTATTTTGAATTGATTTGGACCATCAAGTATATGATGATTTTGCATATATGCCTAGATAGCATATATTCGAAGCCTCAAATATAATGGATAGATATAGAATCACAATCTAGTCGCCCGGGGATAATTCTGGTGATGCGATCGCATCATCACCATTTGCGTTCGAGTTTCAAAAGTGGGATATTTATGTATTTCCAACTGACTAGTGTGAGAACCAAAACTTAGCTAGAATTTATTGTTTGTGATTTGGCGCTAAAAATATGATTTTTAAGTATATATAGAAAGTTATATGTTTGAAAAGCGAATTAACAAATTGATTGCTGGTTGTGATGTTTGATTATTAGTATAACTAAAAAAAATATTGGAATGGTTATTAATTTAACCTATATGAGAAAGAATGGTAAATAAATCGAAATCAAATCAAATATTGAACTGAATTGAAAATTGATTAGAATTGCATATATGTACATGTGTATATGATAAACATGTCATAGCATGGAAGCTAAGAAGAGGAATAAAATTGTATGCCTGACAAATAGGTACATATTTACTGTATTTATTGGGTTTGATGGTTTTATGAGCCGATTGGCAAGCCGCTTGGATTTTTCTTTTTCTTTTGGATTGATAAGGGCCCTGTGAGGCAAATTGCGGTTTTACCGATATCCCCGTACAAAGGAGGTTATGGCGAAATTTTTCGAAAATTTAAAGTGTTAGTCAAATTTTTGAGAAATTTGAAAATTCTTAGAAACTGAAAAGTTGAGTTGGTTAGTTAAACAACTTTCAGCTCCGTTCCTTTTCGAGGACGAAAAGAATTTAAGTGCGGGAGATTGTAACAACCCAGAATTACTGAACCAATTTAAAAAATTTATTTTAGCTATTTTAATGGATTTTGAATATTTAAAATGATTTATTTTAAATAATAATGACTAAAAGCTTATTTAAATCGAAGTTAGAACATATAAACTTAAAATTTAATAAAAACGAACTTGCAATGGAGCGGTAGTTTGAAAATTCGATTTTTAACTTTAATTAAATATACAGAATTCAATATAAGTCAGAATTTGATGAAACAAGAAACATTAGAATCTATTTAACTGCATCTTTCAAACGAATGTAAGAAACTGAGATTTCCCTTTATAATTGAAAGTTATATCCAGTTTAAAATTTAAAATAGTCGTTATGGAATATATATATATATATACATATATTTTAATATAATATATAGCCCTTAAAAATAGCCATTTTGCAAACGACCTCCATTTTCAATGAAACCAATTTTGTTGGATCCGAAATATCAAATTATTACTAGATTTTAAATTTCATAATTTTTGGATTTAATATGTGAGCGCGGTAAATTTAAATGTGTTTCGACAATTTTTGTTTGAATTGGATCGACCCGAAAATGGTCATTTTTCAAACGGTCTCCAAATTCAATGAAATTAGTTTTGTTAGTACCGTATCGTCAAAACATAGTTAGATTTATTTTTCTGGAATTTTTGTAGTCAGTATGTGGCCCCGGTAAATTAAAATGTACGTTTAAAATTCAATATAAGTGATTTATATTTTAATTTTAATGAAAACTGATAGAAACAGTTGATATGACTTATGAAACATATTCCATTGTGTCCGGAATGGGGGTATTTAGCTAGGGGCAACAGTCGTTGGATTTGATTTGGAGTTCGTGATGTTAAACAAGTAAAATATGAATTAAAATATTATTAAAATATATAGATATATGTGTGTGTGTGTGTGTGTGTATATATATATATATATATATATTATTTTCTAAAACCCTAATTTTCCCTTACCCCAACGCCGCGTTTTTCTATCTGAAACTAGCGGCAATTTTTGTTCTTCCCTTCCCTCCCTTGAAACTCGAAGTCCACACAATAAATTGACGAATTCATTAAAGGAAAACTGATCAACGTGACGAGCTCCTGTTGATCGATGGTGGAGATGGATTGTTTCGACCTGAGAAGGCCAGAATCTTGTGAAGAACGCACGGTGGTCGAAGTCGTTTTGTGGGCTAACGGCGGCGTCGAACTGGTCATGGTAGGGGGCGTCGAAAGCTGACGTGAAGGGGAAGACGGCGGCGACCTCCAATCAATGGCCAGTGCAACGGATTGGGCAGAAATCTGAAACCTAGTTTGGAAAAAAAAGGTTGAACGTCGGCCTGTATACTTCAAAGAGGAAGAAGGTGTTTTTTTATTAATTAATTCATTTGTTACACTTAAAATTTTCATTAACGAATAAAAGCTAATATCTTTCACATACGGTGTTGAAATCGCATGAAATAGGATCCGTTGCGATCATGGGGATGAGAGCTTCACAACAAGACTAACTAGGTCAAATTTGGAGCTTGTTAGAAGTTATGGCAGATTTAAATCCAAACCGTGCAATAAAGAATGACGGAGTGTAAATCGACTGTGAGAACTCTCTCTCACTCAAATTATTTTACAGTTATTATATAGTAGGTTGTAGATGGGGCTTAGCAGCTCCTAACACTATTTTTTTGTACAAACCATAGTTGATTTTTTGTTTGGATGGTGATTGGGATTGGGATTGTCATTGATTGATATGGTTGTATATAAAAGTGTATATAAAAAATTTTATCATGAAAGTAAAATAAAATAAAATAAATATTCATTTATAAATCGGACGGTTTGTTTATATACACCTATTTAACTGATATTGATTGGGACAATAAATTTTACACATCGCCCAACTGCACAAATAATAATCAGTATTTGTTGTTTGAAAACCCCACACGGGCATTGGGATGATATTTGACACACTGATCCCAATAATTAGTGGTATGTCAATCGATGGGTTGATAGACTATATAAGCGTTATTTATTAATTTTAATGCTTATACAGTTGTAAAATGCACTCTGTATATTGTATGAATTTTTAATGATTGTTTATCATTATTGTTGTAAACATGCGATGTATGAAATCCATATAACTGAAATTATATGGTAATTGATTGAGTCTGATTTCAGTTCAGAATTAACGAATATTTTAAAATCATATTCAGTGAATAATCAAAATGTGATTTTGATGTCCGATTTTGGATGGACACGAAAATATTGAAATCTGAAGCCGTGTTAAGTAGTTAAATGCCATTTTAACACGAACGGGATTTTCTACCGATTTTATTTGTTTTATAATGAATATCGAAAAGTGATTTCAAAATCCGGTATTTTGAAAATATTATCATTTTAAAATTATAAAGGTATATAATATTCAATTTTGATTTAAAATTGAAATAAAAGTAGGAATCGTTTTAAAATAAATTTATAAATTATAAATACGTTTTGAACGGAAATCGCCGAAATATATATATATATATATATATATATATATATATATATATATATATTATTGGCTTGAACAGAATGCGTCGCGCAATGACCGTTCGCGAATTTCGACCATTAACTTCAAATGGACGTAACGGGAGATCCGACCGTCGGATTCTCCTAAAATCGGAACCGTTGGGTTCATATCGAAAAGAGCTTTATATTGATTATGAGATATTTGAAATATTACAGTTGGATTTCGAAATATGTCCAAATCAATTTCAGAAAAGTTCGCTATGAATGTAGTTCGATGGCCGTTATTGGGAACCAACTGTAGGGGCCTTAATAAAATTATTAAAAATATGGAAAAATTGTGTAAAATCATAATAAATGATTTGGAAAGAGTTTGGGTGAAAAAATCAATATTTGAAGAGATAAAAGATATTATTATCGAAATAAACTTGTTATTAACTAGAAATAATAATCCAATATTTCTAATTAAATAAATTGGATTGAAATGGTTTTAATATGACCAAATTTTTCCAAAAGATAACATATATCGTTATTCCCAATATGAAATTTGTTAGTTTCATAATTTGATATTGAATATAAGCCGATAAAATTTCTATTCAGAGCCTTGTATTTAATGTCAAATTGGATTTTGGGTTTGTCATGAATGGTGTCTTGAATAACACTGTTCTTAAAACCAGTTGAGAAAAGAATAAATCTTTTAATTAAGAATTAGTGAAGTTTACCAATTAATTAATATTTAATTGGTGTTAGACCAAAAATTGGGCCAAACACCCAAATGCATATCACAAATCACAGGATGCAGAAAAAAGTAAATAAAGAGGAGACACACGAGATTTTTATAGTGGTTCAGTTGTAGATGTAGCCTACGTCCACTTTATAATCTTATTGTTCTACTGACAGATTACAAGAATCAGTTATATGCAGACACATAATCCATCTGTTAATTGAGATTACAAGAGGAGAATTTATGTGGAGAAAGGTGCAAAGTCCTTGCAATCGGTAATGGCAGAGGCTGTCTAGATGTAGGAGAAAGTATCAGCCCAAAATGTCTGAGAGAATCCCCTTAAAATTCCATGTAGAGGTGTTTTTATAGCTGTAGGAGAGCTTCTGGGAAGACCGGTTCGTGATGGGGTACGTGGCACCCGATCCGGAAAAGCAGGAGCAAGATGTGGCATGAGAACAAGTCAAAACAGTGCGTGTATCAGCAGGTGCAGGGGTCGGTTCGTGGTCATGGGATCGGATCGTGATATGGGCTCCACGAACCGAGGTCTGATCGTGAGCTGTATGGTGAAGCTGGTGTGCCACGGGCCGGTCGTGATCAGGAGGTGTACAACGAACGGGTCATGGTCCGAGGGTGCGCCACGATCTGAGGGGGGGCGTTCCGATGAACGGCGAACCAAGGGTGCACCACGAGCCAGAGAGGACGCACGAGCCGTACTCCGATCGTGTGACGCTTCATCGCTTTATCCAGGAAATTGCTAGATTACACCCATTCACGGAAACGGGCATAACTTTCAAACTGTAAGTCCAAGTGAACCAAACCAAAGCTCAAACTGAAGCTAATTCAGATATCTACAATAGTTACCGAGCTTAGCTCTGTAATAGCTGTTTTCAGGCTCAAAAAAGGTCGTCTAATAGGAGTATCGAGCCTTTCTTTGGTCGTGATGCGACTTTGCCCAAATCGTTGCCTGTCTTCTGATGTTGTTCTCCATATCCGAGCACGATGCTATCCAAATATTCAGTGTGACAGCTTTTACCAAAAAGTGTGTCAACAATTGGAGTTAAAATGAAAGTCGATTGCGGGTTTATCGTATACTGTGTTTTAAACGACATTTGTTCTTTAACCCAATTAACAGTGAAAATGTGATTTGGAATTTATAATCTTTTAAATAAGATTAATGGAATTTTCCAAAGTAAAATTTTCCAATTTAATATATTAAATTGGAATTGAATGGAAATTCGATTTGGTAATAATCGAGATTGGCTTCTTTAAAGGAAGATCGTTACTATATATGGAATTTAAAAGGCATTGCCATTATTCCATTTATATTATTAGTCGGATAAGGGAATTTATATCGATTATATACTGTTATGATATCCGTGTAGATCCCATTTTGATGGAAGATGATTTTGGGTTTGTTGTGAACGATGTTTTAAAGGACATTCATTCTTTAACCCAGTTAAAGACAGGATTTATTTCCTAAATTTGAGTAATCATTAAATAATGATTTTTGGGAGATTAAAACTAAGTGGAGTTTTAATGAATCTTTAATTAAATTAGAACGGGAACAAGGTAAGTAAATTTACCTAATTCAAGAAATGATCGAGAATGGAGAACTGCCAGTTTTACTCCAGGCAATAGTTAAATATTTAATTAGATTTGAACATGAAATGGTAATTAAATTTACCGAAAATACCGTGAGTGTTAGATATGGAGTACTGCCAGTTTTGCTCCATGAGATGAATAGGTTGGGATTGGGGTTAATAAATAAATGATTACTTCGGTAAGGCTCGATAATCCCGACTAGTTTTATAAACCTTAATTTGGTTTAAAATTGATAAAGGATAAAATAAAATCTTTTGAAATTGATATCCAAAGGAAGATTAAAGTATAAATTTAACTGAATTTATATTTGGTAAAATTAATGGAAACCTTTCCCAAAGGATATGAATATTTTAATAAAAATATATTCTGAATTGGAATGAGGCGTATGATGTGTTTTGATAGCACTTGATTATTGATTATAAAATACGTTGGTTATTCGGAAAGACCGGGTTTATCCCATTCTGAATAACAGATACGACAACTAAAAGTCGATGATGAAGAAGGTGGTTAAAGACAGGAAATCTTCACATCGAACGGAAGATTACTTATGTTTGATTGGGTTGTACACCCAAGACAAGGTAATAAGTGGTGATCGTCTACAATGTTGGATCTAGATTAACCCTAGAGGGGGGTGAATTGGGTTTATTACAATTTTTCGCTGAGTTAAAATCTGACGGGATATTGAAATAATAATAAGATCACAGAATATAGCAGAAAATGTAATGCAGAAAGTTAATGACATAAGATATACCCAGCTTCGGAAAAATCCTGCCTACTGCTGCATTCTTAAGGTTTCTACTAAGTGTTATCAACAGATCCTGCTTACAATCCCATGTAAACTCACAGCGCCTGCTCCTGTCCTAACACTACGCTCAAAACCCTAGATTGATCTAAATCCCTAGATCAGATTTCCCCTAGCTACAACCTTGTAGCTAGTATACCCTAGTTTTTACAGACTCTAATAAACTTCCAGTTAAACCCCTAGCTGGAATTTTACATACTCTAGAAACTGTTCAAAATGGTTTACAAAAATGAAAATACAACGTAAAATAAAATAAAAAGAATAACCCCTTTAAAACTAGGCTGAAATAGTTTCTCCCCTTTATAATAAACTTGGCTTAGCCAAGAGTAAAGTAGGTCGGCCACATCTCTTTGCTTTTACCCGATCTCTTTTACTTGTAAAAGGCGGCGGAGATAAAAAGAACTGGAAATTAGGGTTTCTTCTTGATTCCCCCAAATCGTGATATCTTGAATGTTGATGGAATTGATTCAGTGTTGCTCTTGAATCGTTGAATGCTTTCAGTGCTTCGATTTGGGAAATTGTTGAAGATCGAAACCCAAAAATGAACTTGTGAGTATACTCTGAATTTTTGTTATTCGATTATGGTCTGGTTTTCAATTGAATTGTTTGTGGTTTCGATAAGAATTGCCTATGATGAAATGGTTGTTAAATAGGATAATAAAATCCTATAACTTTCTCTCTGATTTCCATATAATGGCTTGGTCGGATTTGAGCGGTTTCCTCTTTTGACTTCCTTGACATTGATTAAGCATGCATGATTGTGTTGATGAATTTAGCCATGTCAATACGAATCTATTCGGTTTCCTAAAGAAATGTGAACATTGAAAATATATGATGCCTTGAATAACTCGATGAATTTAGATGATATTCTAGACTTGATTCTGGCCTTTAAAAAACAGATTTTCCCCTCTTGAATTTGGAATCTCTCGGCATTGATTTAGAATGTCAATTCTAAAAAAAACTTTAAATTGTTGCCAACCTTTTGTTGCCTGATTTGAAACTAATTTGCTCGAAAATGAATTGCTGAATTTAATTATGAATGCTGATTTCCTTGGTTGAAGACTTGCCAAAGTAAATTGTGAATTCTGGACCAATTCAAAAAAATTATTTCTGAATTTGCCAAAACATGCTTGCCAAAAATGGATTGTTGTTTTCAGTAACTTTTCTAGAGCCGTTTAAAAACAGATTTTATAAATAAAACTTTTCCCAATTATTATTTTGATTTCAGCTAATTGATTACTTGCCAAAAAACATGTTGTCCAAACTCAGAACCATTAGCAATTGATTTACCATACCGATTTTGCACTTTAATTGTTTTGCATTATGCATGCTTGTGATTGATCAACTTCATTTGTTTTGAGCTTGACCCTATTTGTGCCTGACCAATATACTATTGTGTTGTTCTCTCCTACATTGTGTTTATGCATATAGCTCCATATCTTTTTGCTATGTTGATCTTTTAGTGTAACTTGATCATGCAGTTTTATTGAATTTGGGAAATTGTTTGAAATTGCTAAGTTGCTCTATTTGAATCATGTTGATTCATCATACTATATTTTCATACGCTTCAGTGTTGTTTATTTGTGCATGTTTATGAAACCGATTTCATCACTATACCGTATTTTCATTCACAATAAACTTGTGCCATGACAAGAATAAGATTGCAATTGGTCTGTTGCAATTCTGAACTTACTTGATTACCAAAAAACATATTTGCACAATGAAAACTCCATGTATATTATGCTATGATCATGTTGCATTGTCCATTTGAGACACTTGCTGCTGTTATGATCCATGTAGTTGAGCTCGACCACTTTGGCTATACTGCTACACTTAACTTAGTTCAAGATGCACCATTCATTTGCTTGACCATTTATACCATGTATTTGTTGTTCTGGACCAAACTGAGATGCCACACCACCTTGTTTACATGAATGTGCCCATTTGTTCCACTTGCAGTCTTGGCTTGATCCATTTGAACTTGTCTTGCATCAACATGTCTTTTTGCCCAGTACCATACATTGTGTACTTGAAAATATGGCATGTTGAGATACACTAGAGAATTGTCGCTTCTTCACATTGGAATGATTATGCTGCACTGTTTCTCTTCCTTTCCTGAACCATGAGTGTGCACACTGACTTGAACATGCTGCTACTATGCATGAACTTTGTTGCACTGTTGCATTGTAGTTTGTGTACATGACTTTCCTATCTACTTGCACAGGTGGTGACCATTGCTGATGCACTGAGTCGAGTTAGTCCACGTGGTTGCTCCTCGGCTACACTTTAATTGGCAAGGCAGTGCATGCGTGTATATTTATACACGTGTGTTCATGCAACCATTCAGAAAAATTTTCCTGCCCTTGAAAGAATCTGACTAGATTGCCACTGCACTGAAATATGTGTATACACATACACATGTATGTGTATACATTTATTGTGTATGCAGTATATATACGTGAGCACATAACAGATCATGTCATGAAAAATGATGAGAACCACACCTAAATTCCGAGGCAAATAAAATTTAAAAATAAATTCAAATTTGCATATACTTAGTTTTATTTCTATTGCAGTAAACTATGTGTGTTTCTGTTTCATGTGACAAGTAGATGATGACTGGACTGAAAGTGAAGCTGTGAAGACAGAAGATGAAGCAGTGTTAGTGAATTAGTGTATCAGTGAAAGAATGTATATATGAAAATTGTATAGACTGAGTGATACATTGTTGTAGTGAGGAACTGGTATGTACTGAATTTGATATGAAATGTAATACATCAGTGAAGTGTACAAATAGAAGGGTTATAAAAATTTTACTGTTGTGTTGTTAAAATAAAATAATATATTCAAATAAAATACTGTTTGAATATTTGAATTGTCTGTACAGTCGTATTCTATTTAAATATGAATATTATATTCCTATCCGTGATGTATATATGAAACAGTACAAAAACAAACACATTTATAATAATATATATTTGGTTGTTATCATCAAACAAAAATCATATAATTGTGTATACAACACCGTTATATACAACAATCTTCGCCTTTTGATGATGACAGACAAATGTTAAGATTTTGGATATAATAAATGTTTTTGATAGTGAATATTGAAACTCCTCCTATTTGTTTGCTCCTCCTACAACAGAAACTCCCCTTATAACCGTGCATGAGTGAAAAGAATGAAAATTGAATTGGAATTTTCAAAATTAAAATATTTATAAAATATTTACTCATAAATCAAAATCTCAACCCATTCTCCCCTTTTTGTTATCATAAAAAGGATACATAATTCAAAATATAGATGAAAAGTGACTAATAAATATAGTATCAGCTTAAGAGGAAGAACGCTCATCATAAATCTCAATCAGCCAAACAAAAATCATAATATTCCGAGAACTAGTGGCATATTTCACATTTTAGAGAATGACGGATTTACGATGAAATTTATATATAATGGAGAGAGTTTCAAGAACATATATTTCCAATTATTTTCAAAAGAATTTTATAAAATTGATCACAAAAACATTGATGGATTTGGACTATAATTATAAATTCAATTTAAGTGACGCAATCATATAATCTCAAATACCAGTAGCTATCAATCAACAGATCATAATACGTCATAAAATATTAACACTTTTCACAAATTAGAACATGGATTGATAGGTTGGTTTTTACACGCCAAGGAGAATTTCACAAAAAATTATTTATTCAAATTATTTTCTTTTGATTTAAGAGCACACTAACCACGCATAACCAGATCTTGGGTTTTTAAATGAGATCAGTTGCAGCTTTAATAGAAGTAATCTCTTAACCATGCATGACCAGATCTCGGATTTTTATATGAGATTACAGAAGCACTTATGTATATTATATATATTTTTTGTTTTCAGTTTCAAAATGAAAAACTCCTCAGTATATAAAACCAATATGGATGATAGAAATGTGATAGGTACAGAAATAGTTTATGAAATAAATTTCTAAATTAATCACATTATGAAATATGCTCAACTGTACCAGGAGCATTGAAAATTTTCAATTATCACTAATTCTGAATAATAACACAGTCACACTTCCATCACTTATATTTCCACTGTTTATTCAAGATGATTTCTAAAAATATTAAGCTCTTCATATTAATATAAAATCATGTTGGATGGCAGAATGATGATAGATAAAGGAGATGGTCAAGAAATAATCGTCAAATTCAAAGATATTATAATAACTGTTCAACCATCATGAAAATAAAAATAAAATCTCCTCTTGTTGTGAAATATACTTTAGTCACAATTCATCACAATTTCAATATCTAATAATAATTTTGATGAATTATAAATATAGTTCAATTTGGTTATTGATTTCAATTTCTGAATGAATAATCAATAAATAATTTAAAAATTGAAAGTCAATTACAAGAGGGATACGAAGATCTATACAAGACATGGGGGATTGAGAAATATATACATGATGAGAATAAACAAAACAATACTACAAAACTGATATCACTTAATGTCTCTATTAATGAGGGTTGTAGCAAGACACTGGAGAAAAACAAGGATATCACAAACAAAAGAATTTTAAGCACAAAGCCCAAACAGACAAGACTCACAAATCAGGAACTTTTATCAGAGCAACAAACAGTTCTTCTCAAAACAAGTAGTCATTTAAAGCATTTTTAAAACAGTATTAGAGCAACACAAAAATCATTTTCAAAGAAGACTTGTCAAGGAGATGTTTCAAAGATATTTCAGACGCTCAAAGAATGGTTCATGATGCAAAATTAAATATGTGGTTTATTTCAAGTCATTTGAAGGGATATGAAAAGCTTGAGATTCAATGAATCATTCACACCAGATTATAAATTTCAGATTCAAGATATGTGTGAGATTCAATGAATCAAAAATTTCAAATGATTTTAAATAAACAAAGTATTCAAATCAAATAATCATGAAATAATAGTGAGTTTTAAGACCATTTTTCACAAATTTTTCTGACAATCACACAAGAAATTTTTCAGAATAATTACTTCAAGACTGAGTAATAATTCATGATCTAAAAACAATGATTTATTCAAAATTACTTGAACAAATGTAAATCATGAGATGCAATGAATCAATCACACAAGATTAATAATTTCAGATCTGAGAGGTGTGTGAATTCCAAATATCAGAAATTTCAAATGTCTCAAACAAAAAAAATCTAAACCAAATGATCATGAATAACAGTGAATTTCAAGATGTAAACAATGAGTTTCAAGTCAATTCAAAAATTTCAAGCCAATCTAAAAATCAATGAAATTATCACAACTGAGAAGTAGCAGTGTGCTGTAACAAGCGTAATATTTAAAGCTATTCTAAAATGAATTAGAAAGAACTCAAAACAGCAAAGATATGTGAAATTTCATTATATTCTTAGATCTTCAAAAAAAAACTTTAGAATTCAAATAAACAGTGTTCAAGATATGACAAGAATACATTAACACTGTTATGAATCCAGAAAACTGAAAATAAACTTCAAAACAATTACAGATATTTACAAGTTTAAATTCAAGTTCTAGAAAATATTAAAAACATCAGAGTTTTATTCAAGTAAAGCGAATCTCCGAAAAAAATAATACTAATTCTGCAATTGGAATTTAAGAAAGCAAAGAAAAAAGATATGGCAGTGACAAATCAAAATAGAATAAACAAAAGAAATAGAAGGATAGAAGGAAGAAAAAAGTATTTACAAATGAGTTTAGAGATCATACCAGATTTGCAGTAGATAATGTCGATCTCCAACCCAGTAGACTTGGCTAAGGAACTCTAAATAAATCAAAGATGTGGGATAGCTTAAATTCAAATTTCTTTTGCAAAGCAGCTCCTCAGCCATCATCGGTACTTAGCAGTTGAAAGGATTAAGTGATCTAACAAAATTTGTAAAACCACTCTGAAATGTGTTTACCACTTTTGGTACCCAGACTTGTCTGTATAACAAACCATCTGAATTTAGCTTTGTACCCTTAGGAACCAAAATCTGTTTGAATTTTATAAAGCCTATTTTAATTCCTTTTGGGATCGAAGGTCGTTTAAGAGGTTTTTTATATAACAAGATTTCACCACGGTTGTGATTTAAAAATCCTTTGAAATTATCAGAGTTTAGGTTATCAAGTTGATTCTTTTCAAAGAAGCTCGAAGGATTTTTAAAAACATTTGAATTCTGTTTTACAAAACCATTGTTTTCCCCGAAGCTAAGACTACATTTATTTCCAATAGAATTTTGGTTTTGCAACAACATATTCAACGATTTTCCCCATTAGAAAATTTATCCAAAGTTGATTCCAATCGTTGAATTTTGATTTAAGATCACTGTTTTCATTTATTAAATCTGAACATCGATTATTAGTGATCTTTCTTGCAGCATCAAGTTGTTTCAGAATCGAATTTTCAGATTCAAGTAATTTGATTTTGGCTTGAAACTCAAAATTTTCAAATTCAAAATGTTTTCGATTTTTAAATTCAAATTTCTTGAAATTTTCAATCTCGTTTTCAAGTTCTTTCAAAATCGAATCTCTTTTCAACAAATTTTCTTTTTCAGCAATTTAAAATTTGGTATTTATATCAGTCTTAAAAATATCAAATTCCATTTGTAGAAAATTGTTCAAACTTGATAACTCAATCTTGTTTTCTGTTAAGATCATAATTTCATTTTCAAACCTTTGAAATTTTTCATTGAGATAAAAGATTGGTTTTCAATTTAGACAATTTTTGCAATTTGAATTTAAAGAGTTTTTAAAATATTCAAGTTATGATTCCAAATTGTCAATTTTGCTGGTCACCTCAAAATTCATAGATTTCAAAATTTTATTTTTCAACTGAAGTTTATTAACAGATTTTGTAAAATCAGTGCACATATAAACTAAATCTTCCCATGTGAGATTTTCAGTTTCAACATCTGTTGATTCTCCATTATTTGATCTATCAGTTTCTCCTTTTGAGGATAGATCTGAATCTGAGTTGCCATTCTGGGGTTTTAAGCAGTTGTCGTCCTTTCTTCCATGCAACGTATAGAGAGTTTCCCAGATTTCCTATGCAGCTAAACAATTAGATGTATGAATAAACTATTCGGTACTAAGATAATCAAATATGATATTCATAGCACGAGTATTGAAAACAATATTTCTCTTATCTGACATATCAATCCCATTGATAACAACATCCCAACATTTAATATTACAGATTTTAAATACAATTCCATTTGGGATTTCCAGTTTAAAAAATCTGTTCCATTGAAAATAGTTGGAGATGAACTGGACAGACTCTCTATGGACTGACAACTAGGAATCATCGTTACTCTAGGGTTAATGAATACCAGGCTTTGATACCACTTATTGAATCTAGATTAACCCTAGAGGCGGGTGAATAGGGTTTATTAAAAAAATTCGCGGAGATAAAATCTGACGGTATATTGAAATAATAATAAGATCATAGAAAATAGTAGAAAATGTAATGCAGAAAGTAAATGACACAAGATATACCCAGCTTCGGCAAAATCCTGCTTACTCCTGCATTCCTAAGGTTTCTACTAGGTGTTATAAACAGATCCCCCTTACAATCCCATGTAAACTCGCAATGCCTACTCCTGTCTTAACCCTACACCCAAAAACCTAGGCTGATCTAAACCCCCTTGATCAGATTTCCCCAAGGTACAACCCCGTAACCAGTAAACCCTAGTTTTTATAGACTCTAATAAACTACCAGTTAAACCCCTAACTGGATTCCCTATAATTTTACAGACTCTAGAAACTGTTCAGAATGGTTTACAAAAATGAAAATACAACATAACAACAAATAAAAAGAAAAACCCCTTTAAAACTAGGCTGAAATAATTTCTCCCCTTTATAATAAACTTGGCTTAGCCAAGAGTAAAGTTGGCCGGCCACATCTCTTTGCTTTTGCCTGATCTCTTCTACTTGAAAAAGGCGGCAGAGAAAAAAGAACTAGAAATTAGGGTTTCTTCTTGATTTCTCCAAATCGCGATATCTTGAATGTTGATGGAATTGATTCAGTGATGCTATTGAATTGCTGAATGCTTTCAGTGCTTCAATTTGGGAAATTGTTGAAGATCGAAACTCAAAAATGAATTTGTGAGTATTCTCTGAATTTTTGTTATTCGATTATGCTCTGGTTTTCAATTGAATTGTTTGTGGCTTTGATAAGAATTGCCTATGATGAAATGGTTATTAAATAGGATAATAAAATCCTATAACTTGCTCTTTGATTTCCATATAATGGCTTGGTCTGATTTGAGCGTTTTCCTCTTTTGACTTTCTTGACATTGATTAAGCATGCATGATTATGCTGATGAATTTAGCCATGTCACTAAGAATATAGTCGGTTTCCTAAAGCAATGTGAACTTTGAAAATATATGATGCCTTGAATGCCTCAATGAATTTAGATGATATTCTGGACTTGATTGTGTCATTCAAAAAACTGATTTTCCTCTCTTGAATTTGGAATCTCTCGGCATTGATTTAGAATGTCAATTCCAAAAAAAAAACTGTAAATTGTTGCCAACCTTTTGTTGCCTGATTTGAAACTTATTTGCTCGAAAATGAGTTGGTAAATTTAATTCTGAATGCTGATTTCCTTGATTGAAGACTTGCCAAAGTAAATTGTGAATTCTGGACCAATTCAAAAAAATTATTTCTGAATTTGCCAAAACATGCTTGCCAAAAATGGATTGCTGATTTCAGTAACTTTTCTGGAGCCGATTAAAAACAAATTTGATAAATGAAACTTTTCCCAATATTATTATGATTTCATCTAATTAATTACTTGCCATAAAACATGTCAAAAACTGGAAACCAATAACAATTGATTTACCATAATGATTTGCACTTTAATTGTTTTGCATTCTGCATGCTTGTGATTGATCAGCTTCATTTGTTTTGAACTTGACCCTATTTGTGCCTGACCAATATACTGCAGTGTTGTTCTCTCCTACATTGTGTTTATGCATACAACTCCATATTTTTTTGCTGTGTTGTTCTTTGAGTGTAACTTGATCATGCAGTTTTATTGAATTCGGGAAATTGTTTGAAATTGCCAAGTTGCTCTATTTGAATCATGCTGATTCATCATACTATATTTGCATATGCTTCAGTGTTGTTTCTTTGTGCATATTTATGAAACTGATTTCATCACTATACCGTAGCTTCATTCACAATAAGCTGGTGCCATGACAAGAACAAGATTGCAATTGGTCTGTTGCAATTCCGAACTGGCTTGATTACTTGAAAACATATTTGCACAATGAAAACTCCACGTATATTCTGCTATGATCATGTTGCATTGTCCACTTGAGCCACTTGCTACTGTTATGATCCATGTAGTTGAGCTTGACCACTTTGGCTATACTGCTACACTAAACTTAGTTCATGATGCATCATTCATTTGCTAACCATTTATACCATGTATTTGTTATTCTGGACCAAACTGAGACGCCACCCCACTTTTTGCACATGCATGTGCCCATTTGTGCCACTTAAAGTCTTGGCTTGATCCATTTGAACTTGTCTTACATCAACATGTCTTTTTGTCCAGTACCATACATTGTGTACTTGAAAATATGGACTGTTAAGATACACTAGAGATTTGTCCCTTCTTCACACTGAAATGATTATGCTGCACTGTTTTTATTCCTTTCCTAAACCATGAGTGTGCACACTGACTTGAACATGCTGCTGCAATGCTTGAACTTTGTTGCACTGTTGCATTGTAGTTTGTGTACATGACTTTCCTGTCTACTTGCACATGTGGTGACCATTGCTGATGCACTGAGTCAAGTTGGTCCACGTGGCTGCTCCTCAGCTGCACTTTAATTGGCGAGGCAGTGCACGTGTGTATATTTATGCACGTGTGTTCATGCAACCATTCCGGAAAATTTTCCCGTCCCTGAAAGAATCTGACTAGACTGCCTCTGCATAGAAATATGTGTATATACATACACATGTATGTGTATACATGTATTGTGTGTATGCAGCATATATATGCGAGCACATAACAGATCGAGTCATGAAAAATGATGAGAACCACACATAAATTTTGAGGCAAAAAAAAAAAATTAAATTCAAATTTGCATGTACGCAGTTTTGTTTCTATTGCAGTGTACTGTGTGTGTTTCTGTTTCATGTGATAGGTAAGCAAATGATGACTGGACTGAAAGTGAGGCTGTGAAGACTGAAGATGAAGCAGTGTTAGTGAATTAATGTATCAGTGAAGGAATGTATATATGAAAACTGTATAGACTGAGTGATAGAGTGTTGTTGTGGGAAACTGGTATGTACTGAATTTGATATGATATGAAATGTAATACACAGTGAAGTGTACAAATAGAGGAGTTATAAAATTTGTATTGTTGAGTTATTAAAATAAAATATTATATTTAAATAAAATACTGTTTGAATATTTGAATTGCCTGTACAGTCGTATTCTATTTAAATATAAATATTATATTCCTGTCTGTGATTTATATATGAAACAGTTCAATAACAAACACATTTATAATAATATATATTTGGTTGTTATCATCAAACAAAAATCATATAATTGTGTATATAGCACCATTATATACAACAACAGACGTACTTGGAGAACGACCGGATATGCAAGGACCTCTCTTCTGTATTAGACATAAGGGACAAAGAATAAGGTGCCTCCGGTTTCGTTCAGACCCAGAATAGACTTGTAAATTGATGTGTGTCTGACATTGGATTTCGTTCAATATTGATTGATTTCTATTAAATATATATCTGTTTGGTGGCGGAGAATTTATTCTATTGCTTAACTCCCTTCTCTGATACGTACGAGCTTAGAGGTTATATATTGATAGACATCAGTTGTATGGCGTGAATTGTCAGTGTGGCATGCTAAGATGCAAACGATCAAGGCTTTTGTTGAAAAGCAGGGTCCTGTGGTTGATGATCAAAGCATGATATATCTTTGTGTATAGCGTTAATTCACGAGCCTCACACCCGGTATGAGTCAGAAACGGGATAAGGGAACGCAAGGAGTGCAAGACTTTTCTTTCTAGCTAGAAGTGGTGTCATGGTATGGAGTCCAGATATATTTACCTATGTGGTTGATGGATTGTGAGGAGCCTCGATATATTGATTCCTACTGGCCAAGTGATAGGTCCGATAGGACTGGGCAGTGTGTGTTCAAGGATAACCAATCCACTACAGTAGGTACGGACCGGCCCTATAGGATCCAAGGGTTGCCCGTAGGTGTGATCCTGGGTCATCTTGCTAGAGGTAATCCGAATCGGTAAGGAGACCATCCCTTGCCTTGGATTATGATGGAAATCCAATTTCCACTACGCGACTTTTAAGTTTTAGTTGTAAACCTATATTGCGACATGGTGGGATGGGGCGCTCATGCCGTCTATGATTGATACATTTATATCTGAAGTTGATTTTGATACTATACACTTATAGTAATATTAAAATGATTTGTTTTAGACATACCAAGCATGTTTGACTGTTATAATGGAAAACTCTATCCTTAGACATACCAAGAATTGCGTTGTTTTATTTTAAACTAAGATTCATGTGGAGTAAACCCGTTCCGTGTTATATGGCGTGGTCCCATGATTTCCCAACTTTTAAACTAAAGATTTAATAATTGCTCTAGTTCTCACACTATTCCCATGACTGTCTCGGAGTTTATTGTTTTAAACTAAACTCTGGGTGCCTATATTTTCCACACGTCCCATTGGCTTCACTATTTCTTCAAAAGCAGGAACATTACTCTTTAGGAACTCGGGAAAGCCATCAACTTTAGCCCATGATTCCACTTCTAACGCTGGTTCAGGCTCAAATTCTTCATTAGACCATGCTTGCAGGTAAATAGCACTACCAGGTTTTGTAAAAACTTTCAACATTAGCGCATGATCACGCTTACTGTAAGATGGGCATGATACTAGAAAAGAGTTATTAGGTATTACCCATATAGGCCACGAATTATGATTCAGAGTCACCTTAAGAACATCATGCACAGCTTCAAAATTCCAATGTCCCTTAAGAACAGTGGCACTGATGTATAGCGACGAGTCCTTCAATGATTTTTTTTCTTTTTGAACTTTCGAAGATTGGGGCGTAGGGGATATGGAGATGATGATGTTCTGAAGCTTGAAAGGATGTGTGAGGGACCCAATGGTTGGTGTCAGGTAAATATGTGAACTGGAAATGCTTGCACAAAAGACGAAGCATACTCAATTCTGAGGTGGCATGAGTGACCAATGGTGCATGGTCAACTGTTATAATTGTACGCATAAGATTTATAAGTTAATTAGATGGACAGATGCACACAACCACTATTTCAAATCTCGCAAATATCGCCCGAAATCTCCTCCGAGATCTCTTTTTGGGCTCTTTCCAAAACGAAACAACAAATTTCACTCTAAATCTCCTTTCGAATATATTGCCCGAGATATTGCAATATCGAACTATATATCAACTGAGACGAAATACTGGAATATCGTCCGAGATCTTAGTTTTTTGGTTAAAATTTAAATTTGTGCCTGAACTAGAACTATAATTAAAAAACACAAATCTATCCATATCAATCTTTTGTTATTTTACATTTTGCATGTTAAATGACTATATTGTATGTTCGTATATGTTTTATAATGCTTGTGATTTTCATATTCGTCTTTTTACATACATGTTACTTATGAAATTATGTATTTTTTGGTCTATTTATGCTGAATTTTTCAATGTTTTGGATCCTTTTAATGTTTCCTATCTAACAATATTTCTGTTTTAAGCATATTACGATTTAAAGTATGGATGATCTTTCGCAAAATAAAAATAATAAAGTTATTTTTCATTTTAAGTTTAAGTTACTATGTTTTTAATAGCATTCACAAAAATCATTTTTTTAAAATATCATTTTTAATATATCATGTACCCCGAGATTGTTCCGATATGAACTTTCAGACCCGAGATGAATATCCGAGACGAACTCCCGAGTTAGACTCATCTCGTCCGAGATCTCCCCCGATACGAGACCGAGTCTACAAAATCCTCGAGATGAAACGCGACTGATATCTGAGATTTAAAATCTTGCACACATCACATATGCACTTATCAAATAACTTGTGAAATAAAATTGCAGGATCTGAAATGACAAGGAGAGATACAGCCAGCAAGTGGAGGGCCTGAAATGACATGGAGAGATACAGTTTCTGGTTCATAGCATTGCTACTTTGTAGAATGCGCACTGATCGTATTTGTTGGCGCTTGTATTGAAGGTGGTATGTGTTGGCACTTGTGCTACTTTTAAATTATATATTTGATCATATGTGTTATATTTGAAGAATTGGTATGGTATGTGACGATGAATGTTTTGGAAGGTTTGAATGTGATGATGAATGTAACGGATCTGTTTCTTCTATGTACAAAACTGGTATTGCAAAATTTATAATTAAAGCATTGTATTTTCCTTCTTTTGTTGTTGCATTTGCTTTTTTCCCTGATGTTGTATTCCAAGATAATGGTGTTGCATTCCATAATACAGTGGTGTTGCATTACATAAAATGGTAGTAATTCCACATGGTACGTAGACGCCACAGCTGACATGGCATGTGACACGTGTGCAGCTAAAGTGGAGAGCTGACGTGGAGTGTGACACATAGGCAGCTGGCATAGAAAGCTGACGTGACCCCGCTATCGTGACCTCGTAGCCAGGATCTAGCTAATTTTCAAGCAAAGCTGAATATTGTTGCATTACATGCAAATAGTACTGCATTATGTCTATAATGCAACAATTTCTTTTTGTAGCAGTAGATGTGTTAAAGCGTTGCCTTAGAGAGCTAAGGCAACGACCGTGGATGCCACGCCCTATCCGGTGTTGCCTATTTGAAAAAAGGGGAAAATGCAACACTTTTTCGATCTAAGGCCACATAAAACTTGTGTCGAATATGCCCACTTTTGTAGTAGTGTTGTAAACCTATATGGCGACATAGTGGGATGGGGCGCTCATGCCGTCTATGATTGATACATTTATATCTGAAGTTGATTTTGACACTATATACTTATAGTAATATCAAAATGATTTGTTTTAAATGTACCAAGCATGTTTGGCAATTATAAGGGAAAACTCTATCCTCCAGCTTGCGTTGCATTGTGTGATGGGACATGAGTCTTATAATAGCTTCAGTTTTCAAAAAAAATTGCATTATTTAATTTCAAACAAAGATTCATGTAGAGTAAACTCATTCCGTGTTATACGGCGTGGTCCCATGATTTCCCAACTTTTAAATTAAAGATTTAATAACTGTTTTAGCTCTCACACCAGTCCCGTGACTGACTCGGAGTTTATTGTTTTAACCTAAACTCTACGTGCCCATATTTTCCTTACGGGCAGCTAGTAGTTTTGTTTTCACAGATTTTTCTTTCATAGGATCCCGGGTTACAGTTGGAGCTATATTCGGAAAGCTTTGTATCCATCTATTTCTTTCAGTTGTGTCATTTGTTGTATTTCCGCTATGCATTGTATTTATATATTTAGATTTCTACTGCTATGTATTTTAATCTCTGATATTATTTTTTCACTGTGTAATATTTATTCATACTATAGAATATTTTTCTACTCTGATGTAATTTGTTGTAATAGCAATGAAATGTTCTAGTGTTTGTGTTCTGATACGTCTTGTTCTCAAAGCAATCCGGGCTTTCTCGTAAGGAGGATTTCGGGTCGTTTCAAATAGTAACTATTTTCTAAACAAAATACAATGATGGTTGTTTTTTTTTTTTTTTTTTTTTTTTTTTGCAGCGAACAGCCTAAATTAGTCCTATCAGTTATCGAATAGCAAGTATATCAATGAATTTTAAATGAAGGCACACTGAAACAATATAACATAATTCCACTGCGAATTTGTTCACATTCTTTTTGAAGATGTGAACCGATTGGTGGAAATCAGGGGGAGGCCCCCTGATTTCCACCAATCAGCACCGACAGTTATGTTTTTCCTCCTTAAAAGTGTGAACAAACTCGAACTTGCATAATTCCAGGGGCGAGAGATGTAAAACGTCAGGCATGACACACATGCAACAAATTCTTGCAGGTTAGCATTAGCAGTAGCATGTTAAACCTGGGTACAACACGCATGAATTGATTTTATATAGGGAGAAACGTAGAAGGAGTAGTAGCTTAATAAATATTCTACAATATAACTACATGATGGAAAAATGTAGAATATTCAGGAAACTATAATTAAAATGGAGAGAAGGTGGAAAAAAATGGAAGTAGATCATTTTTACTGTCAAATATTGAAAAATAGCCGAGTCAACGTATATGATTACAAATTTTAGATTACAAATTTTTTGTTGTTTTCATTCCTGCTTTGAAAACCATTCCGAATCGAAATCAATTCAAATATTGAAAACCATGAATTCTCGATAGTCAATTCAAGTTTGAGGTAAAATCGTCATAATAATGAATTCATCTAAACACGTCAAAGTGTCATATGATAGCATATATTCTTGGCTGAGATAAGCTGAACAGCGAAAAATAAGAAACATTCGAATTCATTTAATCTCTTTATCTTACATATCCTTGATTGAGTGGCAATTATCTTTTTGAAATATCATTTGTCATACCTATTCTTGGTTGACATGGTTTTGATAGTTGAAAAATTAAGAAATATGGGATTGTACTCTACGTAGCTAGCATATACATCCTTAATGAGCAGCAGCTTACCTTTTCTAATATCAGTTGTCGCAATAACATTCAAAAGTGCAGCCTAACCATCCATACCTTAACAAAAATGAGAAATCACTAAAATATGTAAGAGTGAAAATGATTACATCTATCATAAAATAAATGAACATTCAAATAAAGATAACTGAGAGCTTTTCACTTATATTTGTATGATACAATGTAATACTCGATTTAAAAAATTGTTGTGTAACAAAGACTTCTTATGTCATTTTTGTATGAGATTCATGCAACTCAAAATGAGAAGGATGTAAAATAATGTAAGGTTTAATATCATCATATACTTGGTGTTAACACATAATCAATAATAAAATAATATTGCGATAGACGTAACATCTCACATAGAACCATAACAGTACGTGCAAATTGTTTGACCTGCATTTACAAATCTAAATAATGCAGATTAACTTAACCGCAAAATACTTTAAGATATACAACAAATATAATAACATCTTTCATAAACAAAACTATTAAAGCTAAGAACTTGATAGGAATTTTTTTAGGATCTCTACACAATTGGATTTTAGAAGAGATAAGAAGTAAAGAAAAAAATGATAAACAAAATCTTTATTAATTCACCAAATGATTACAAGAGAAAACCCAAAAATTGAGAAGATATCTCAATCGGAAACAAAAGAAAATAACCTTTTCCTTACATATACAATGAGCCATATGATGCCTATTTATTGAGAACATATCTTAAGTAATAAGCATTTCATTACTTTCATCCTTTAAAAAATCTTTCCTATGTAGATAATTTGTTACTTTCTTTTATGCAATAAAAGAGGCAATAAATTACTCTACCAAATCCATTAAATACGTAAATAGGGCAATGTATTTGTGACATAATCCTACCTTAATTTAAATATCTCCAAAATCTATTAGTATATGGAATATCATATCACCGAATTTCAACAATCTCCACCTTGATATGATATTCCATAAATGTCATCCAAGCTCCTTTAATAACCTCAACCTCCAAACAATCTCCAATGTGACCAAAAAAAATATTGTTACTACAAATATAACTAACTGCCAAACCATCTAGTTATGTATGCTCCCAATTAATCGTGCATATTACAAATAAATCAGAATCTATGGTAATACCACAATGGCTTCCATGCGGTTTTTGTGGCTTTACGTTGCTGGCTCTGCCTTAATTCAGAAAAATTTCTCCCTTCATTCATTGAATAAGAATTTTCCTCGTTCTCCACATCTTTCCAAGTATTTTATAAATGTCGTTGCTATCTCTCTTAGCCCGCAACACCTCCCTATTACCTCTTTCCAAATCTTTGTTACTCCGCCTCGAGTTGAAAAGTTGCACCCTTTTACATCTAATTGTCCTGCAGATACAAGATTTTTTGTAATTTCTGGAATATACCTGACTTCTATGAGTTTCATCGCCCTTCCATCATGTTTCTTCAATCTAACAGAACCTATCCCTTTAACACAAAACTTTTCTCCATTAGCGGATTCCGCATTAGCATCTTGCTCTTTATATTCAATGAATGCATTCTTTTGATTACATATGTGGGAACATGCGCCGGAGTCAAGGATCCAACTTTTGTCCTTGCCTGCATTGACACAAAAAAACTTCGCCTTCAATTCCCTCATTAAGATTCACCTCATCATTGCTAATATTATTTTGTTCATTTGACTCTTCTTCTAAAGCCTTCATTTTCTCCTTGTCCTTTTTGAGCTTATTGCAAAATCTCAGCTGATGACCAGGTTTCTCGTAATAATAGCAACTGAATTCCTTTTTCATATTCGGTCTATTTGACTGTCTTTCCATGTTTCGATGAGCAAACCTTTTTGCAAGATAAGCCTCTTCAATTGGAGTTCTATTCTTTGTTGCCTCCTTATCATTTCCTTCCACAGGTTTGTCCTCTGCATCTCCTCATTAATTAAGATGCTAACCACATATCCCATTGAAACGACTCCATCCAAATTTGAGCTATTTAATGCAACAACAATCGTTTCCCAACTCTGTCGTAATTAACTCATTAACATCTAAGCTTGTGTCTCATCATCCATCTTGAAATTCACGGCAACCAATTGATTCACAATTTCCTAAATATCATTAAGATTCACCAATATTCTCATAAGAAAAGCCTTGTTTGTTGCAGAGTTCTTTGCATAAACTCCTTCCAATTTCTTCCATATTGCATAAGCAGATGTTTCATTAGCAACAATATGAAACACTGAATTATCCAAAAAACACCGAATAGACGCAGCAGCCTTGCTATCTAATGTCTCCCATTTTGATTCAGATAAATTGGTATGTTTTCCCCCATTGTTCTCTAGTGGTTGGTGAAGATCATTAAGATAGAGAAAATCTTCCATTTTTTCCTTCCATAATCCCCAATTTCTCCCATTAAGATTTTCAACAATTATTTTCTCCATATTCAAACTCTCTTCAAAAATATTATGTAGTAGGCTCTGATACTAATCTGTTAGGAAATTTTTTAGGAACTCTACACAATTGGATTTTAGAAGAGATAAGAAGTAAAGGAAAAAAAATGACAAACAAATTCCTCCAAACAAAATCTTTATTAATTCATCAAAATGATTACAAGAGAAAACCCAAAAAATTGAGAAGATATCTCAATCCCAAACAAAAAGAAAATAACCTTTTCCCTTACACATACAATGAGCCATTTGATGCCTATTTATATTAGTATTGAGAACATATCTTCATTAATAAGCATTTGATTACTTTCACCCTTTAAAAAATCTTTCCTATGTAGATAATTTATTGCTTTTTTTATGCAATAAAAGAGGCAATAAATTACTCTACCAAATCCATTAAATACATAAATAAAGCAATGTATTTGTGACATAATCCTACCTTAATTTAAATATCTCCAAAATCTATTAGTATATGGAATATGATATCACCGAATTTCAACAGAACTCTACATCAAGATATTTAGATTAAATTTGTTTAACTCTGTATCAAACAAAACAAATTGTCAGAAATAACTATTAAATATAAGAAAAAACAGATAATTCACTGTAAATATCACTTGATTCTCATAAACATAATTGAATGGCTAAATTTAAATCCATGCTTTGTCGAAGAAATTTGAAAAAGGGTTTCCGATAAAGTGATAACACTATATGAATTTTGAATTTCATATCTTGGTTGATTTTATATTTCAATTAAGAAAACCATATCTATACAGTCATAAAGACGATTAAGTATAAAAACTCATAGGTATGGGCAATGCATTTATTACGTAAGTGTATAAAATTGCAATCCACGTTTATTATGACTTAAATTCGAAAGTGATGCAAGTGACCTGTTCTTTCTTGGAAAAATAAGTGATTAGTCACAATAATGTCATTTAATTCTCATAAACATGAATGATCAATTATGAATTCTGTATATGTGAATGAAATTTGGAAAATAACAACACTTGGGCTCTTCTGGTGCCAGTTATAGGTAAAGCTAACAATAAAAAATGATTAGCATACGGTCTTGAAATGCTTACAAAAATATTAGTGCATCCTAAACTATATGGTTGAAGATATAAATGATAAGTATTTTGTAATTATTCATACTTAATTATGATTAATCACAGGAAAACCAACTCCTTTAATTGGTTAACTCAATGTACTAAATCTATAACTGCAGATTGTAAATAATAGGTACATGTAGTTATACATAGTGCAATATATAAATGCGCACATAAGCAAGGAAAGTTGGTGATTATGCAAATTGCTGATAATTGACTAAGGAAGAAATTATTACCACCTTAATTCAGTATTAAAACAAACAAAATACACTAAAATAAGGGTGTTGTTATTGGCACTCCAACTATTGTTAAGGGAGGACCATTTTTTAAAAACACTCAACTCTTTGAAAAATTGTTAAAGGGCTACACAAACATATTATTTCACACTACTCAATATTCCCTCATTTCCCCTTTAAACCAGATTAGAAAAAAAAATTATTCGACTTTGACAACTAAATACTATGACTACTTTACCCTTGTCCTTAATTTCATTTTCAGTCCTTCTCCTATAATGCATCCAATTTAAACTTTAAATCAACAATATGTTCTTAAATCTATAGAATTTTATAAAGTTAATGAAATCTGAAATATCAATTAAGGCAACTTTGGCAATTAAATACTCTAATTTACATATCTTCAATCATCTAAAATTAGTGTTCATTTTTTAAATAAAACAATCAAAAAATTAAAATATTAGTGTCAAAAAACAGAAAAAAAAATCTTTTTTTTGAACTTTATGTAACGAATTCCCATTTTTGTGTAATTTAGTTTTATGGTTAAAAAGGGAAGGTGATGAAAATATAAACGGATAATTTTGTAAAAGGCATGGTGTATGAAAAGGAATTTTTGGTATATTGTAACGTATCGTCATTCGTCCACTTCAAGCTAGTAATTAAACCAACTCAAACCGTTTGAAATGACAGAATGTTATTAGCTTCTGAGGTAAATAGAATAAATCACAGAATCACAGCATAGAAAAACAGAATATCTCGCAGCGGAATAAATAAATTATACAATAGTAGTTCATGAAGCTACTAAATAAAAATCAAAATTTATACATAATATCAAAGTTAAAAAAATTGAATACAGCGGAAGTCTAAATACAAGAATTTCTAATACAAAGGATAAATAGCCAGAATCAACAGGTAGAGGTGATATCTTCAATAGTCTCCAGCTTCATTAGGTGAAATCTCAACACTGCAATACTCGATCTGACCCGAGCAATAATGCAAAACAAAACAACTCGGATCAGGACTAACATTCTCATGGAAGTAAATCAAGTCAAATGAAATGTTAAATAAAATGCATCAGTAACTTAAAGGATGTTGGGATCACCATCCTCTAAGGATCCGTTAAACTAATATCATATAATATAATACGCTATTATAATAGTGTCTATGGTTAAATATAACATATTAAAATAGCGTAAGCGGGATTACATTTTTACCCTTACACAGTTTATAATACCGTTGTCTATACAGATACCGTAAAGTTCACAGTAACGTAGTGGCTATCAGAGGGCACTCCATAGGTACGATACAAATCAAAGTCGTAGGGGGCTCGATCAGGATAATATGACAAGGCACACGAGGAATGCCCAGAGTAGGAATATACTAGTTGCATGCCCGGACTGGTGGTAACGCATAGCCGTGACTACCGCCCACCTCGACAACACTCCCAAATCACGGATGTGCATCAAATCAAATCAATCAAACCGAGGGACTATAGTAATAAAGGAAGAAGTGTTGCCGATGGAGGTAGCTAACCCCACTTGGTCACGGTATAGCCCTGTTTTAGTCATTTTAATTATGAACCGAAGGTCAAGGATATCCATTATCGTTCTCTTTCTTCAGTCGCCTCCAAATCAACCTACTTCATTCTGGAACTCCACCGCGTACACAGTTGTTAAAGTGGTTTTCGGTATTGGCAGAGAGTATGACAATATCCGATCTCGGTCTCTTCAACAACCAAATGTTTACATTTTTCACACCGTGGCCATTTTAATAAAATCATATTCTGAAATAAAATTGATTTAAGAAATTTCTTAAATTCAAACCAAACAGTTTATGAATCAATTCCAAATGTAAAATTATTTCAATTCATATTCAATCAATTTATAATCGAATTCATAAATTCATATCAACTGTGAATTCAAATTCCAATTAATTACGCAGTTCACGTTCATTTCCTATAGAGTTCAATATTTAAGTCAATTCCAAAATTCACATTTAGTTGAATTAAAATCAAGTTCATTAAATCAAGTATCGTTGTATATATTTAAATCCTTAAACCTTGAATTTAAATCGCAAAATCAAAACTTATCCACCTATTTAGTTTATTATTAAAGTTTACAATATATATATATATATAATAAGCATTGAAAATATATTTACAAGTTATAAATTTATATAGAAAATAGCTATATAAACATATATAGGTTTAAAATAATTTAAAAATAGGTTTAAAAAGAAAATTTTATTATAATATACTAATTAAAAGTTAAAAGTACATATATGATTAAATTATACAGTTTAAAATAAATAAATTATAAGTAGAATCTTAAATAAGCATTTAAATGCATTTTTACTCATAAAATCATTTTAAAACATATAATTTAAAAATTTTAAAAATTTATGTATAAATCTTTAAAATATAAATATAAAATATAAGATCTTAAACTAATAATATTACAAACAAAATTTTCAAATCATTTTAATTCGAAAACATGACCAACGGTGTCCGTATATAGTTTTCTACCCTATGGTCAAGTGATACGGATATTTATCATTTCAACCTGCAATTTATAAAATTTCTACGGGTTTATCATTTCAACCCGCAATCCCAAATTCAGTAAAAATCATTCAGGTCTATCATTTCAACCCATAACGATTTTTCCCTAATCTAATGTCCGTTCGGGTATGTATCATTTCAACCCTTAGTGATTATTTTTCTAAACAAGGGGTATCTACAACATAACAAATCATCACATATCATCAATCACATCATAGTCATATATAATCAGTGTACATACATGTCACATGAATATTGTATCACATATGAAAGTGTATATTTTAAACAAACAATTTCTACAACATAACAAATCATCAGATATCATCAATCACATCATAGTCATATATAATTAGTGTACATACATGTCATATGAATATCATGTCACATATGAAAGTGTATATTTAAAAAGAAAATCTACTGGCAATCCTATACATTTCATAACAGTTCATTTAGTTGATCTAACATCTATGGAATAATGTGAGTCAAGTGTGAGATAAACTCACCTTTCGTAGCCCAAAATGAAACGACAACTTGCAGGCATGATTCAGAATAATTTCAGCTCTATGATCGCTCAATAATTTTTTTTTATAAGAGGAGGTTAGGGAATTTTCAATGGATCGGTACGGCTACTTGGGTTTTGGAAAGGTTCTCAAACTCAACACCAAACATGACTCAAAATAAACCCAATAAATTCTTTACACAAAATGTATTTTTATGTAGAAACACAGAGAAAACTTTAACATATATATATTTAAAATTCGACGCACAAAAATATATTTTATAAGTTATACATTTAAATAAAACACAACGCTAATGCATACTAAATCATATACCCTTATATATAATATATAATTTGAAACACACACATAAACTCATACACACACACACCCCATACACACAACACAAATTATAACAGTATATATTATAAATTATACATAAACACACAACAAATCCTTTTTCAAAATAGTATATAAATATATTTATTTAATATAAACGTATACACAGTAAAATTAATATATACCTATATATTTAAAATTCGACACATTCCAAATCACATATATATATATATATATATATATTAAATTATATAGCACCAAACCATATTCGTTTTTAAATTACATACAATGCAAACACACCTAAATAAAATCGTAAAAATGATATATATATATATTCAAAATGAATATATATATATATAAACATATTTATTTTTTCAAAATAATTAAATTTCCGAAGCGACTCAACGCCACGCATTCAACATCGAAATATATGTTTCGTTTATATATAATAATAGATTTATAAACGCACACAAACATTTATCACACAAAACCACATATAAATATTTTATACAAATTGATGCACACAACCAAACTAGATATATATATATATCTATATGTCTATACATATTTATTTTTAAAATAATAATTTTTTTAAACAAAAATATACACACTCAACAAAAGGGGACACACACAAAATCAATCTCACGCACAAACAAGATCACTCACACCACACAGTAACACAAACACACACTGTCAACACACCACACAAACAAAATAACACATAGACTTGTTAAAACTCATACCTCGACACATGAACGCACACGTAAAAACATACCCCATAAACTTTCATAGCTCACCAAACTCATGCAAAGAAAAGAAAACGGCTCACACACATAAGAAAACACAGGAGGAGGGAGCAAGGTGGAGTGGAGGCTGTTGTTGGGCGTGGGCTGATGGCTAGGAGCGAGGCAAGGGAGAAGCATGGTCGAAGGGAAGAGTCGGCGCTGTGGGAAGGCTCAGTGGCATCCTTGCGTGAGAGCAGGAGGCAACGCAAAGGTTCGCATGAGAAAAACTATTGTTGCTTTTCCATTTTGAAGAAATGTGAGATGCTTGATGGAAAAAGGAAAGAAGGCGGTGGGAAGATAATAATGGAAGCAGCCTTTTTGTTTGCATGAAGAAGAGTAACGTATGGGTTAGGAGAAGGCAATGGAAATGATAGAGAAAAATAAATAGGCAGAAGAAAATGGGCATGAGGCATTAAAAGAGTAGTAGCATTTATTCAGAAGAGAGAGAAATGAATGGAGCGGTTCTCAAGCAATTGCGTGTATAAATGGAAAGGCACGACTCAATCAGAGAATGCACCATTTAATGCTGAACGTTTGGTATGAAATTTCAAAACCAAATGGTTAGGAAAGGAAACCAAAAGAATTATAAGTAAAAAAATCTCAACGGATGATTTCACAATGAAATTAAATATATTTTCACAAATAAAAGAAAAACAGGAGATGAATGGTTTTAATTTTTGAAAAAAATGAATGTGCAAGGAAAGAAATTACACTAATAAATGAATGTGTATGAACGGTTTAATTTTTTGAAAATGAGGAACGTTCAAGGAAAGAAATAATATTAATGAATGAACATTGAACTTTAAATAACAAACATTAATTGCAAATAAAAGAAAAACAATAGATATTAAATTCGAAGGAACCCATGGTTTTTGGCAATAATTAAAATGACTAATGAGGCAGATGGAGAATAAAACGGATTTGCAAATGAAAACGATGGCTTAGAAATAAATATAAATGGGATGGGTTGGGGATTAAAAGAGGTGAACTTTAGGCAATAAATAAATAATAATAAAAACAAACATTTTGAAATTCCAAACGCACAATGACTGTTTTGGGAAATGAATGGATGAGATGTTAATTCGAACAGTGCATTGAAATGGGAAGGAAAAATAAATGTCATGAGGAACCGAAAAGGAATGAATGTAGGAAAATATATGGAAGAAGATGAACGTTTTAATTTTGAAAATAACAACTGGTTAAGGAAAGGAATAATAGAAATAAATGGACGTTGAACCTTATAATGTAAACAGTGTTGGCAAATAAAAGGAACCAATATAAATGTGTTTGCAAATAAATGGAAAACAGTACAAATTTTTAATTCAAAGGAAAAACGATTTTGGCAATATATATTAACAACTGATTTTGCAAATCAAATATATAATAGATGATATTAAAAGAAAAATATATGTGACAAATAAAATTTGGTAATGTTTGCATAACAATAATCAATACCAATTGAAATTAAATCAAAGATACAATTCCATTAATATTGAAAATGAATTGTATAATTGTACGAGTTTTAAATAATTAAATAAAAATTCAAGAATGAATCCACATAAATAACTTAATTAAAATTTACCATAAATAAGATACTAAAATACCCAATATTTATTTGTACTATTAAATTATATCTATATCAAAACAAATTCATTTGTTTTATAAAATATAAAATAAATTTGGTTTTAATCAAAAATAAATATTATTTTAATAAAATCCAAACAAATAAAATAAATATAACAAAATTTAAATTAAATCATTAAATAAAATATAGTAAAAATTTGAGGTTGTTACATGTATACTATTTTATTTTATTTTACGGTGTATGTTAAGAAATTAAGGTTGTATGTATAGAATTAGCCAAATGGATAATAAGGTAAAATTATCTTTATTTGTTAAGGGGCTACTTTCTTCATTGGTACTCCCCTTAACAATTTTTAAAAAAAAAAAATTTGGTCCCCCCTTTAACAATATTTGGAGTGTCAATAATAATGCCCTAAAATAATGTACCTAATAAGATTGATTTTGAAGGTGAAGCCATCCATTGATTGAAAATACTACATTTATATGGTGCAAAAAACTAAAAGAAAAGAGAAAGAAGCAATTAGATTGTACGGTTATCAAAGCCAAACTGCGAACAGATAACTAAGAGAAGAACATAAACAGAACTATACTCTAAAACATCCAAGAAAATGAATTGACAACAAAATTATTTGGCAAGGACTTCCAAAATCAAGCATACTAATATGAACTGAAGAGAGTTCAATGCCTTACTTCCATTAGCAAAATATATTTTAGTCACAATTTTGTTGGTTAAACAAAGAGGTATCATATTATGAAACTAAGATGATCTACTATCAGTCCTAATAGCAATCAAAATTTAAGAACGGTTATTTTACCAGCTCAAAAAGGAATAAATTTAAGTACCTTGATGGTTACTATATAACAACTAATGTTGCTCGGTTGTTATATTTCATAAAAGGGGGAAGATATAAATTTGCGGCAAAATTTAAGGTCTGATCCACTAAGAGAATATGAAGCACACCAAGTTCAAATAGCATAAAATGAAATTAAAGAAATGAACATGTATATGAACATCAAATCTGCGTGTTTGATTTAAAGAAAAGTAAAAGACTGAGAGATGACTACAACTTATCATGGTTCAAAACCACTGGATTTATCAAATCTAAGGATGTTTAATCTCTAAACCAGCAGATTCAATGGGACAAAAATGATTTCAACTAATGAAAAACCAAACATAAGTTGATTCCAAAAAATAAAAAAATGCAATCTTAATTATACAGTAAAAGACAAAATACACGACCTAAGCTGAATGGATTAAAAACTTACAGAAAATTCATATTATTTGTACATTAACTTCAGGGAGGAATGTTCAAACTCAATTTGTAGACTAATAATTTTCTGATCCGCAAATTCCAACAGCCAACATCGGAAACATTGGTAATATGTACTATAACAAAATACACTCTTACAACGTTTGATAAACGTTATCAATACACATCGACAACATTTTTGCTGGCGTTATGATATGCATAGTTGCATAAAATATGAGTTTTTAACATCGTTTACTTATTGTTGTGGGAAACGTTATAGATTGTGTATTAACAACATTTTTTAATTGTAGTATATGTTTTTTATGTTAATTAGAACGGGTTTTCACAACAATCCGGAAGTATTGTAAAACTAAATTTTTAATAACATATTATGAATATTGATGTAATGTCTTCCACGTTTATTGTAATAAGTCGTTAATTCCTTTTGCAATATTTTTACAATGATTTTTTTGCATCTTAAACAACTCTAAAACGTGGAAAAAAATAGTGAAAAGTAAGGTACAACATTTATAAAGAATTGTGTTTAAATTCTAGACTACGATTTTAAAACGTTGTAAACTAACTTATTACAAGTACATTTCAACATCATGTGTGCTATTTTAACAACGTGTAGTAAACTTTGTAAATAAAATTTTAACTATTTATTATACGCATTGTAAAAGATAGTATTTGCAATTTTCATAACCGTAATATATACATCTTACATGACATTTCACAAACATTGTAAATATTAATTTTAACAACAATTGTTTCACATTCTACCATTCACTATTGTATGTATTTTTTGTAGTACATGTGTAACAACCCAGAATTTTGGGGCGAATTTAAAATTTTTATTTTTAGAAATTTAATAGATTTTTAATATTTTTAATAATTTATTTTAAATAATAACGACTAAAAAATTATTTTAAAATGAGTAGATTTAATTTAATTATAAAAGGAGTTTAAAACAACGCTACAGTTTGGAAATTTGAATTTGAACTTTGACTGAATGGGTAGATTAAGCAATTGCATGTTGATTGATGCATTATAGATTCAACTTTCGGAAATCAATGTACAAAAATATACACTCATTAATTGAGTGCTATTGGAAACATTTTGATTATGTAAATATGGAATGTAAAATTTTAGATTGTATTTTTTTCTTCGATTTGGTTTTCTATAAAAAGTTATTTACAAATCTTAAACCATAAGGATATTCCAAGATTGTTGTGTCAAATTATATATTTAATTTGTGTCTCTAAAGACACTCTCATTTCTTAAGCATGAAGATAATCGTTTGGATGAAAAAAGAGCATGCACCCTATTCTTTTTATAAAAATATCTTGAACACATAATTGAAGGTTCCTTTTGAAAGCACAAATAATAGGCAATCAATTTCTAGGTTGTTTCCTAACCAATCCTTAATTGTGGGGGAAAGAAGTGCAAATTAGCTATGCCTATGATTCAATTTCTTAACTTACATGCATGTAGGAATAACTTTAAATTGTAATCAAGCATAAAAATGGAATGCATTCATTGCTTTAATAAAATTAAAATAAAAAATCCAGTATCGTCTTTATAGCATCACATAAAACCATAAACTTCACCACTTATCTCATATTGTTTGAGTTAAAATTAATATGTGCTAATTTAAATGATTGAGGTATATTCAAGATGAGGAAACTGTAGGTGCAAAGTGCAAATGCCAACAATGCATTTATTAATAAATATATCTACTTTAATAGTCATATACATATGTGAATAGATATTGTAATTAATAGGAAATAGAGAATTGTAATTGTAGATTAAAGATCAATAAATGAGAATTGAATCCTTAAAAAGTTACAATTTAATGCAAATAATGTGTGTAATGAAAAAGTAGATTTGAATTTGAAATTTTTAATGAATAAGGACAAATGGAACTATGGAAATTAATTATTTACAAATTGCAAATCAGTGACTTATTATTAGAGGCCATAATATATGCTCATTAGTTACTGTTTATAAATGTGCCATTATAGCATGTAATCAAAGGGAATTTAAGAAATCAGAAATGGGAAATAAATCGCCACCTCAACTAATTCATTTCCTTTGTAACATACAACATATTGATAAATGGGCACATTTTTGCATTCTTTACTTCCCATTTACAAAATGCATGCATAAATTCATTTGTGCACATTAATTGTTCACACTTATGTTTCTAAGTCATGCATCATTTCTATTTCTTTCATTTAAATATATGTAAATATTTACAAAAAGAAAAAGGTATATATTAATATGACATTTATGCCACTTTTGTCCATTCACTTCCATACGTTTCGTATTACCTGCTGTTTATTCTACCATTCTTATCCATTCTTCATTCATATTTCCCAAACCCCTACATTTTCCCCCTTCCTTTCCATGCATTCATTCCTCCATTTTCTTCTCTTTCTACTCTTTCCTGAAGTATATTAGTCTCTCCTAAAAAGAAAATAAAAAGAAAATAAACAAATATTCCAAACCGCAACCTGTCTTCTACAAATTTTACATCTTCTTCCTCTTCCCCTTAAATTTTGTCCATCCTCATTCTCAAAAGGAAAAGTAAAGGATCTTCAATTTCAAATTCGCTGCTGAAGATTGGCCGCGTCCTATCTCGTTTTCCAGCACTGAATGGCGTGCGAGCTGGCGGTCCTTCTGGGAGATGGATGGCGGCTCGATGGTGGTCAGTGTGGTGGTCTCAGATCGAGGTTTGATGCCTCATACGGCGTGCGCAAGTGAGGAGTTAGCGGTCGATATTGGGTTTCAGTGTACTGGCAATTCAACGAAGAAGGGAGAAGACTTACGTGACTTAATTAAGGTTTAAGTGGCCAAATTAATTTAGTTAATCGCTTTTTAAAATGTCCAAAGGTTAAAACCGTCATAACTCATTCAAATCTTATCAGAAATTGGCGAGACTGAATCCGTTAGAACCGTATTGACAAGATCTACACAAAAAAATAGACCAGATCTGAAATGGTGCGTTCTACAATTTTTGAAAAATTCAAACCCATCGGTGAGATTTCTATTTTTAATAATTTATAAAAATTTAATTATTTATTTGCGGTTGGAAATCGATGTACGCATGTAATGATATTAGATTTGTGGTGTTGTGATAGAAATTTCTTGTTGGTTGTTGGTGTTGATTGCAACGTTCATATTGATAGATCCATTAGTATTGATTCATTTTTATAAAAAAGATATCATCTTTATTTGATGCATGAACATGAAACATATTTTAAGCGTCATTATAGTTTCAACTAAAAGACGAGGTTCTAAATGACATTTTAATTGTCATAAAAGATTGAAATAAAAAGTTATCAAAACAAAAAGTTCATTTTTGTTGTATAAAAGGTTATCAAATTAAAAAGACCATTTTCATTATATGAAATGTAAACATCATAGAATTATCATTTGTATGGAATGTTAACATAATTCCATCGTCATTTAGTTGAAATAAAAAGAGACACAATTTCATCGTCATTTAGTTGAAATAAAAAGTGACATAACTTCATCGTCATTTAATTGAAATAAAAAGAGACATAATTTCATCGTCATTTAGTTGAAATAAAAAGAGACATAATTTCTTCGTCATTTAGTTGAAATAAAAAAAGACATAATTTCATCGTCATTTTTACTTGTCAAATTTTACATTGAATTTGTAAACAATAAAAAAAATAGCCTTTCTTATTTGTTATGGGATGCATAGCAAAATGTTTACATACAAAACACCCTTTTATTTGAAAGTAGAATAAAGAGTACATTTTTGGCTAGAAAATGAATATTAAGATAAAAAGTACATTTCTGTTAGGAAACGTAAATTAAAATAAAAAGGAGATTCTTGTCATTTAAAATGAATGGAAAAAAAAAAGAAAAAGAAAAAAAATTTGTCATTTAGTAAGGATTTAACTAAAATACACATTTTTGTTCTTAAATAAGGATTTTACAAAAATCACATTTTTGTCATTTAATAAGGATTATATAAAAATAACATTTTGTGTCAAAAACATGATTAGTGAAATGAAATTTCATTTTTGTGTTAAACATGATTAGTGAAACAAAAATTTCATTTTTGTGTTAAAAATAGTTATTAGAATAAAAAGTACATTTTTGCTAGAAAATGAAGAATAGAATAAAATCAGCATTTTGGTTAAAATGGTTGCATAGAATAAAAACATCATTTTTGGTTAAAATGGTTACATAGAATAAAAACATCATTTTTGGTAAAAATGTTTACATAGATTAAAAATCACATTTATGTCTGAAAATGTTCATTAGAATAAAATATCACATTTTTGTAGAAAATGTTTACATAGATTAAAAATCACATTTTTGTCTAAAAATGTTCATTAGAATAAAATATCACATTTTTGTAGAAAATGTTTACATAGATAAAAAATCACATTTTTGTCTAAAAATGTTCACTAGAATAAAATATCACATTTTTGTAGAAAATGTTCGATAGGATTAAAAATCACATTTTTGTCTGAAAATGTTCATTAGAATAAAATATGAAATTTTTGTACAAAATGTTCGATAGGATTAAAATCTCATTTTTAGTGTAAAATGTACATTAGAATAAAATATCATTTTTAGTGAAAAATGTCACATTTGAATGAAATTAACACTTTGTTATAAAATGTTACACTAGACATAAGAATAACATTTTTGTCATAATTTGATTAGTGAATAAGAATAACATTTTTTGTCATAATTTGATTAGTGAATAAGAATAACATTTTTGTCATAATTTGATTAGTGAATAAGAATAACATTTTTTGTCATAATTTGATTAGTGAATAAGAATAACATTTTTTTTGTCATAATTTGATTAGTGAATAAGAATTACATTTTTTGTCATAATTTGATTAGTGAATAAGAATAACATTTTTGCCAAAACTTGATTAGCGAATAAAGATGAACATTTGTATATATTAAAAAGGATTAAATAAAAATGAACATTTGTATATATTGAAAAGGATTAAACAAAAATAAACATATTTTGTTGCATTAAAAAGAGTTAAACAAAATTATCATATTTCGTTACATTGAAAGGATTAGACAAAATTATCGTATTTTGTTACATTGAAAGGAATTTGAAAAAATTATCATATTTTGTACATTAAAAGGAATTAGATAAAAATTACAATTTTTGTCACTTTACAAGAATTAGAATATAAGAGACATTTTTGTCATTTTAAAAAGAATGAAGTAAAATATTCATTTGTCATTAAAAATGAATGAGACCAAAAAGATACATTTTGGTAAATAAATAAGAGTTAAGATTTTATTGTCATTTGTTAACAATAAAAAGGATTGAAATAAAAGTTAAGATTTTTATTGTCATTTGTCAACAATAAAAAGAAATAGGAATAAAAGACTAGATTTTTATTGTCATTTGTTCACAATAAAAAGAATTGAGATGTTTGTCTATGATGTTGAAATGTTTGATGTGTTAAATATAATGTTTAGTATATTCAAACTGAATACTACACTTCCATTTATAATTCATCCGACTTGTTTATGTGATTGGGTCGATAATTTTTACACATCGCCCAAGTGCACAAATAATTTATTATTTGTTTGTTGGATGAAACCCCACACGGGTGTTGGGATGATATTGATCTACACTAGTCCCAATGTTTAGTGTAGAATCCACTCTGGTTGTTATTTGGATGTGTGATAATTATTTATCGTGGTTGTTGATTACATGCAATATATGCTTGTTGATTGGGTCACATTCCAATAAAGAATATTCTAGAAAAGGAATATTTTAGAAAAAGAATATATTTTAGAAAAATATATTTTTATTGAAATGAACTAGTTATTAACTAGAATAATTCATTAAATTTAGATTTAATGAAGTTTTCCAATTTGTTAATATTTAATTGAATAACTGAATTTGGGTTTGTCGTGAACGGTGTCTTCAATAACACCTTTCTTAAACCCAGTCGAGAAAAGAATAATCTTTTAATTTAGATTATTAAAGTTTTCAATTATATTTAGTAATTGGAATAAGATGAAATGTGAGTTGGGTTTATTGTGAACCATGTTTTTAAGTGACATGTGTTCTTTAACCCAACTGACAGTGAAATTAGGATTTAGAATTTATAAATCTTTTATTAAGATTTAAATGGAAATTTTCCAAAAGTAAAGTTTTCCAGTTTAATATATTAAATTGGAATTGAATAGAATTCGAATTGATTATATCCGAGATAAGCTTCTGTAGAAGAAGACCGATACTACATATGGAATTTAAGAGGCCTTGCCGTTATTCCATTTATATTATTGGTTGGATACAGAAATTTATAACGATTATATATCAATTTGATTTCTGTGAAGATTTCATATTTTATGGAAGACGATTTTGGGTTTACCGTGAACTATGTTTTTAAATGACATTAGTTCTTTAACCCAGTTAAGAATAAGATTTATCTCTTAAATCTAAAGAATCATTTAATAATGATTTTTTTTGATATTTAAAACCAAATGGTGTTGTGAATAAATCTTTAAAAGAAAGATTTAAGAGTAAATATAAAGAATTTATCTTTGACAGAATAATTTGAATATTTTATTTAAAAGAATATTCTGAATTGGAATGAGGCGTTGGATGTGTTTTTATAGTACTCGTTTTTTAATTATAAAAATACGAGAGTTATTCGGAAAGACCGGGTTTAACCCATTCCGAATAATTCCTACGACGATGAAGAGTTGAAGATGAAGACGGTGGTTGAAGACCGACGATCTTCACATCGAACAAATGTGTCGCTACAGAGACCTTTGATAGGAGTAGCTACCTTGAAGGGGCTTCAGTGTTGGTCGTCCGGACTATTGTTGATTGTTCGGATTTGGTTTTCGCTCAGACCCAGAGCATAAGCTAATAAATGGATGCGTGTCTGACATTGGATTTCGTTCCGTGTGAATTAAATCGATTTCTGTTAATGTATGTCTGTTTGGTGGTGGAGGATTTATTCTCTACTTAACACCCTGGTATATATTAATAGTGGTTGATCGCGTGGCGTGAATTGTCAATGTGGCACGCCAAGATGCATATGATCAAGGCTTTTGTTGAAAAGAAGGGCCTTGTGGGATGATCAAAGCATAGCCTATTACGGCATATCTTTATGTATATCGTGATTTCGCGAGCCTCACACCCCGGTATGAGTCAAAAACGGGATATGGACCGTTTGGAGTGCACACGTTTCTTTCTAGCTAGTGGTAGTGTCAGTGCTTTAACATGGCCTGGCATTTTACTTATGTGGATGATGGATTTTGAGGCGCCTCGGATTTTTATAGGCCGATAGTGATCATATTATAGGTTCAAAGGAACCGGGAAATGTGTGTTCAGGCATAACTAATCCACTGCCGATAGGCGGGGACCGGCCCTACCGCATCCAAGGGTTGCCCATAGGTGTGATCCTGGGGCATTTGCTAGAGTGTCTCGAATCGGAGAGGATCTTGCCCCTAGCCTCGACTCATGATGGAAATCCAATTTCCAATACGACCTTGCGGTTTTGATTGTAGAATTAGTATGGCGACATAGTAGGATGGGGTACTATGCCGTCTATGATTAATACATTATGATTGAAATGTTTTTGAATATATATACCCATGTTTATACACACTAATACTAAATCCGTTTTATCGTATCAAGCATCTTTTGACCATTATAAGGTAAAACCCTATCCTCCGGTTTGTGTTGCATTGTGTGATAGGACTTGGATCTTATAATGGTTTCATTTTTCTAAAGATCATTGCGTTGTTTCACGATTTACCTTATTTCATGCACTGGCAATCCAATGGAGTAAACCCATCCTGCGTTAGCGGCGTGGTCCTGTGATTAGCCTTATTATTAGATAGTTAAGTTAAGATTTCTCATACTAGTCCCATGACTGGCCTGTAGTTTGTTTCACTGGCAAACTCGAGTGCCCATATTTTCCACACGGGCAGTCAAGTAGCTTTTTACAGATATATTTACAGGATCCTGGCTTACAGCTGAAGCGGTATTCGGAAAGCTCTGTATCCGTGTATTCCTTCCAGTTGTATATTTGTATTATTTTTCCGCTGCTATTTAAATGTAATTTAAAACTCTGATATTATTGTATTTCCAATGTATATTATAAGTTCATACTCATTTATATTCTTGTACTCTGGTGTAATTGTTGAAATCAGCAATAATATGTTCTTCAGTTTATGTTCTGATGTGTGTTGTTCTCAAAGCAATCCAGCCTTTCCTTTACCGGGAAGTTTGGGTCGTTTCATTTGGTATCAGAGCTTTGGTTTACAGAGCTCGAGAACAACGCACATTAGAACCGAACGAAAGAATTTATCAGAGATTGGATTAGTAATATCCAATGTGAATGACTCGTTAGAGATTGGATCAGTAGTATCCTAGAACGAGTGTGAAGAGTATTATTTTCTTTAAAATGAATATGAAAACAAATTTAGTTTTGGGAAATTTTATCTAAAAATACGTATTTGAGTATATTATTATATTTTAATGTGGACAATCGAGTATATAAAGATCTCGGATATACGAGTAATTAACGGATATTCAAAATTTTAATATACTGGATAGATATAGAATCACACTCTAGTCGCCCGGAGATGATTCTAATGATTGCTAGCGTCATCAAAGTTTATGTTCGAGTCTCGAAAGTGGGATTTCTATATATTTCCATTTACTGGTATGAGAACCAACACTTAGTTAGAATATATTGCTGTGATTTGCAATAAGAATATGATTTTTGACTATATATAAAAGGTATATATATTTTTAAAGTTAATCACCTAATTGATTACTGGTTGTGATGTTTGATTATTAGTTTAGCTAATAAAATTATTGGAATGATAATAAAATTATTGAAACCAATAAAAGTAAAAAAAATGGAAGTTAAGTTAGTTAATTAAATTTTATCTAAAAATACGTATTTGAGTATATTAATATATTTTAATGTGGACAATCGAGTATATAAAGATCTCGGATATACGAGTAATTAACGGATATTCAAAATTTTAATATACTGGATAGATATAGAATCACACTCTAGTCGCCCGGAGATGATTCTAATGATTGCTAGCGTCATCAAAGTTTATGTTCGAGTCTCGAAAGTGGGATTTCTATATATTTCCATTTACTGGTATGAGAACCAACACTTAGTTAGAATATATTGCTGTGATTTGCAATAAGAATATGATTTTTGACTATATATAAAAGTTATATATATTTTTAAAATTAATCACCTAATTGATTGCTGGTTGTGATGTTTGATTATTAGTTTAGCTAATAAAATTATTGGAATGATAATAAAATTATTGAAACCAATAAAAGTAAAAAAAAATGGAAGTTAAGTTAGTTAATTAAACAACTTTTAGCTACGTTCCTTTTCGAGGACGAAAAGATTTTAAGTGGGGCAGATTGCAACAACCCGGAATTTTGGGGCCAATTTAAAATTTTTATTTTTAGAAATTTTAATAAATTTTTAATATTTTAAATAATAACGACTAAAAAATTATTTTTAAACGAGTAGATTTAATTTAATTATAAAAGGAGTTTAAAACAGCGCTACAGTTTGGAAATTTGAATTTGAACTTTGACTGAATGGGTAGATTAAGCAATTGCATGTTGATTGATGCATTATAGATTCAACTTTCGGAAATCAATGTACAAAAATATACACTCATTAATTGGGTGCTATTGGAAACATTTTGATTATGTAAAGATGGAATGTAAAATTTTATATTGTATTTTTTTTCTTCTTCGATTTGGTTTTCTATAAAAAGTTATTTACAAATCTTAAACCATAAGGATATTCCAAGATTATTGTGTCAAATTATAAATTTAATTTGTGTCTCTAAAGACACTCTCATTTCTTAAGCATGAAGATAATCGTTTGGATGAAAAAAGAGCATGCACCCTATTCTTTTTATAAAAATATATTGAACACATAATTGAAGGTTCTTTTTGAAAGCACAAATAATAGGCAATAAATTTCTTGGTTGTTTCCTAACCAATCCTTAATTGTGGGGGAAAGAAGTACAAATTAGCTATGCCTATGATTCAATTTCTAAACTTACATGCATGTAGGAATAACTTTAAATTGTAATCAAGCATAAAAATGGAATGCATTCATTGCTTTAATAAAATTAAAATAAAAAAATCCAGTATCGTCTTTATAGCATCACATAAAACCATAAACTTCACCACTTATCTCATATTGTTTGAGTTAAAACTAATATGTGCTAATTTAAATGATTGAGGTATATTCAAGATGAGGAAACTGTAGGTGCAAAGTGCAAATGCCAACAATGCATTTATAAATAAATATATCTACTTTAATAGTCATATACATATGTTAATAGATATTGTAATTAATAGGAAACAGAGAATTGTAATTGTAGATTAAAGATCAATAAATGAGAATTGAATCCTTAAAAAGTTACAATTTAATGCAAATAATGTGTGTAATCAAAAAGTAGATTTGAATTTGAAATTTTTAATGAATAAGGACAAATGGATTTATGGAAATTAATTATTTACAAATTGCAAATCAGTGACTTATTATTAAAGACCATAATATATGCTCATTAGTTACTGTTTATAAATGTGCCATTATAGCATGTAATCAAAGGGAGTTTAAGGAATCAGAAATGGGAAATAAATCGCCACCTCAACTAATTCATTTCCTTTGTAACATGCAACATATGGATAAATGGGCACATTTTTGCATTCTTTACTTCCCATTTACAAAATGCATGAATAAATTCATTTGTGCACATTAATTGTTCACACTTATGTTTCTAAGTCATGCATCATTTCTATTTCTTTCATTTAAATATATGTAAATATTTACAAAAAGAAAAAGGTATATATTAATATGCCATTTATGCCACTTTTGTCCATTCACTTCCATACGTTTCGTATTACCTGCTGCTTATTCTACCATTCTTATCCATTCTTCATTCATTTTTCCCAAACCCCTACATCTTTTCCCCTTCCTTTCTATGCATTCATTCCTCCATTTTCCTTCTTCTCTTTCTACTCTTTCCTGAAGTATATTAGCCTCCCCTAAAAAAAAATAAAAAAAAATAAACAAATATTCCAAACCGCAACCTGTCTTCTACGAATTTTACATCTTCTTCCTCTTCCCCTTAAATTTTGTCCATCCTCGTTCTCAAAAGGAAAAGTAAAGGATCTTCAATTTCAAATTCGCTGCTGACGATTGGCCGCGTCCTATCTCGTTTTCCAGCACCGAATGGCGTGTGAGCTGGGGGTCCTTCTGGGAGATGGATGGCGGCTCGATGGTGGTCAGTGTGGTGGTCTCGGATCGAGGTCTGATGCCTCATACGGCGTGCGCAAGTGAGGAGTTGGCGGTCGATATTGGGTTTCAGTGTACTGGTAATTCAACGAAGAAGGGAGAAGACTTACGTGACTTAATTAAGGTTTAAGTGGCCAAATTAATTTAGTTAATCACTTTTTAAAATGTCCAAAGGTTAAAACCGTTATATCTCATTCAAATCTTATCATAAATTGGCGAGACTGAATCTGTTAGAACCATATTGACAAGATCTACACAACGAAATAGACCAGATCTGAAATGGAGCTTTCTACAATTTTTGAAAAATTCAAAGCCATCGGTGAGATTTCTATTTTTAATAATTTATAAAAATTTAATTATTTATTTGCTGTTGGAAATCGATGTATGTATGTAATGATATTAGATTTTTGGTGTTGTGATAGAAATTTCTTGTTGGTTGTTGGTGTTGATTGCAACGTTCATATTGATAGATCCATTAGTATTGATTCTTTTTATAATAAAGATATCGTCTTTATTTGTTGCATGAACATGAAACATATTTTAAGCGTCATTATAGTTTCAACTAAAAGACGAGGTTCTAAATGACATTTTTATTGCAATAAAAGATTGAAATTAAAAGTTATCAAAACAAAAAGTTCATTTTTGTTGTATAAAAGGTTATCAAAATAAAAAGACCATTTTCATTATATGAAATGTAAACATCATAGAATTATCATTTGTATGGAATGTTAACATAATTCCATCGTCATTTAGTTGAAATAAAAAGAGACACAATTTCATCGTCATTTAGTTGAAATAAAAAGTGACATAACTTCATCGTCATTTAGTTGAAATAAAAAGAGACATAATTTCATCGTCATTTAGTTGAAATAAAAAGAAACATAATTTCATAGTCATTTAGTTGAAATAAAAAGAGACATAATTTCATCGTCATTTTTACTTGTTAAATTTTACATTGAATTTGTAAACAATAAAAAAATAGCCTTTCTTATTTGTTATGGGATGCATAGAAAAATGTTTACATACAAAACACCCTTTTATTTGAAATTAGAATAAAGAGTACATTTTTGGCTAGAAAATGAATATTAAGATAAAAAGTACATTTCTGTTAAGAAACGTAAATTAAAATAAAAAGGACATTCTTGTCATTTAAAAAGAATGGAAAAAAAAGAAAAAGAAAAAAAACATTTTTGTCATTTAGTAAGGATTTAACAAAAATACACATTTTTGTTGTTAAATAAGGATTTTACAAAAATCACATTTTTGTCATTTAATAAGGATTATATAAAAATAACATTTTGTGTCAAAAACATGATTAGTGAAATGAAATTTCATTTTTGTGTTAAACATGATTAGTGAAACAAAAATTTCAATTTTGTGTTAAAAATAGTTATTAGAATAAAAAGTACATTTTTGCTAGAAAATGAAGAATAGAATAAAATCAGCATTTTGGTTAAAATGGTTGCATAGAATAAAAACATCATTTTTGGTTAAAATGGTTGCATAGAATAAAAACATCATTTTTTGTTAAAATGTTTACATAGATTAAAAATCACATTTTTGTCTGAAAATGTTCATTAGAATAAAATATCACATTTTTGTAGAAAATGTTTACATTGATAAAAAATCACATTTTTGTCTAAAAATGTTCATTAGAATAAATTATCACATTTTTGTAGAAAATGTTTACATAGATAAAAAAAATCACATTTTTGTCTGAAAATGTTCATTAGAATAAAATATCATATTTTTGTAGAAAATGTTCGATAGGATTAAAAATCACATTTTTGTCTGAAAATGTTCATTTGAATAAAATATCACATTTTTGTAGAAAATGTTCGATAGGATTAAAATCTCATTTTTAGTGTAAAATGTACATTAGAATAAAATATCATTTTTAGTGAAAATGTCACATTTGAATGAAATTAACACTTTGTTATAAAATGTTACACTAGACATAAGAATAACATTTTTGTCATAATTTGATTAGTGAATAAGAATAACATTTTTTGTCATAATTTGATTAGTGAATAAGAATAACATTCTTGTCATAATTTGATTAGTGAATAAGAATAACATTTTTTTTGTCATAATTTGATTAGTGAATAAGAATAACATTTTTTTGTCATAATTTGATTAGTGAATAAGAATTACATTTTTTGTCATAATTTGATTAGTGAATTAGAATAACATTTTTGCCAAAACTTGATTAGCGAATAAAGATGAACATTTGTATATATTAAAAAGGATTAAATAAATATGAACATTTGTATATATTGAAAAGGATTAAACAAAAATTGTAATGTCCCGCAGTTTTATCGATTTATATTTGAATATTTAAATCAGTTTAAATATTGAATTAATAATATAAGTGGATTTAAATATTAATTAAAACGAAGTTGAACGTATAAAAATATATATTCAATATAATCGAGCTCATAATGACGCTGCAGTTCGTAATTTAACATTTTGAACTTCAACTGAGTATACATAACTCGTTTTAAATCGGATTTCTTCGAAACAAGAAGCGTTGGAATCAGTTGAACTGTATCTTTCCAACAAAAGTGGAAAATGGAGATTTCGTCATATTCATTGCAAGATATGTCCAAATCAAATATTCGAAAAGTCGCTATAGAACCGTTTATCGACCATAACAGTTTATTTGATATAACTTGATATCGGTTGCAAATCTGGACAAGGTTCTTTTGAGGCGCAGCGATAATTTAATTTTTAGAATTTTACTATAATTTTTAATTAATTAAATATGCAACTTTTTATTTGAAGTATTTTGCACCTTGTACCAATATTTCGGGGTTTCACAATAGGAGTTAACCTACCGATATTATTATATTTCTAGGATCATGGCACCACACTCATCACGATCGTGTTATTATTTATGTCTGTAACAGCTCTTACGTAAACAGGATTGAAAACACCAAGGTGCTTAACATTCAAAGCAACTAATTTAAAACCACATATGAAACCATAACTTGCGGGAACTATACTAAGTTACATAATACGGTTATGAAATGGCAAGGAAAAAGAAAATGCAAGGGCAACATGATGTGTACGTAAGTTTGATGGAAATAAACACTAAAGGATAATGAAGCCCGTACATCCCACGCTTTAATTATTTTGTCATTTCTTTCTACACGTATACATACAAAAAGAAGACCTTTAGGCCACCGACTTCACCATATATAAGACATGACGTGATATATATAAATGGCTATCCTAGGCTATGTGTACATAGCTGACGTCCTACCCCTCTCTTCTATTAACTGTAAAGAAACCCATGGCTGACTCTTTGATAAGAAAACACACCGAATAGCAACAGCAATGTAATTTCGATACATAGACAGGCTATCCTATATATTTTGCCAACCTACTATCAAAACTTGCCGACAAAGTATTTAAACAACTGCAGACCTTTTTTCTTTCGCACAGGCTTTTGGTTGGAAATACAAACTACTCTGTAACTAAGGCATGTGCTAACCGTACGAACCTTGGGCGTCAAGTTTTATCAACATATATAAACGCACAAACCTCCTCGTTCTCAACTGCTTTTACTGCAAACGAAAGACAAAGAGAGAAGACCAAAACAAGTTTGAATCCTTTTAAAAATCAGAAAAGGAAAAGAAAAAAAAAACGAGAAGGCGTAAGTCTGAAGGGGGGTCACAGCAAGTCAGTGAACGGGTTTTTGGGAAGAGTGGCGTGGGTTTAACCGGCGCTTCACTGTAGTAGGAAGGGTTGAGGTCAAACGGGGAGCTGGAGCTTGTTGCGGTTCAGAACAGGGAAGGGACGGTGTAAATACTGAAGTGGTTAGGAATGTGGGAGTGAAGTACTCACAGTGTATGTAAACGGAATGCATGAAGGGAGAATGGAGTGTTTCTGGAAATGGTGAGAGGGAATGAAGGCGTGTGACAGCTTACAAAAGGGAAGGAGACGAAGCACTATTCACGTGCAGATTTTAGTGTGGGTGGAAATTAAGTAGTCAGCCCATTTAATAATAAAAAGAAAAGGAAACAAAAAGGGAGAGGTTAAGGTTGGCCTTGCTTTTGAAGTATGGGACGTCGTCCATTCACTGTATAGGTTACGGTTTGAGGAATCAGTATGGTGTATGGTAGTGGCAAACTATTGTGGAGAAACAAGGGATTTCATTGGTGTATGGCGAGGTGTTCACGGTGGACCGACGCTTCAATTTACAGACTGGTGGAATTCGAAGATGAAGTGGACCTGATAGCGGTTTACATGCACACAATGGGAGGAGCAGTTCGCCCCTTGGTGGAGAAACAATGCAGCGAGGGTAGGATTTGTGTACAGGAGCAGAAAGCGTAAAGCAGCGTTTTGTCCAGACAAAGAAGAACGGAACGCCTGATTTAATCGACTAACGCAGATCGTTATTTAACGATTCACGCGCCAAGGTGAGTAAATTCACTAACTCTGTTTTATTTAAATATTTTAATTATATTTTAAATAATGGTTGAATGCTGTGTGATGGTTGTTTAGGCAGATTATGGTTAAATTGGTTGAAATATTATATATCGTTGCATATGTACCCATCACCGGTTGGATATTGATTCCATCAGTATGGAATCAGTGATAATTGTTTGCCTAACATTTGTGGATGCGGAAACCGGTTGGAGGAATTCAACTGGATTCTTTAATATTTATATGTACTGTTTATGCACTGTTTGAACTGTGTTGAATGGAAGTTCAACGTTATGTTGATTTAGTAAATAAACGATATTGATTTAGAAAGTGGCAACAGTCGACCATAAACACATCGTTTTGTTAAGAAATTGGTTGACCGTCAAGCAAATCAACGAAGTTCAATTATAAAAATTATATCTTTATAATTGAAGCGAAATTATAAATTATAATAGAAGTTCTATTATAAACTGGTATTTTTAATACCGTGAGTTAGATATAAATTGATTCGAGTTTAAATAGGAAGAATCGATTATTTATTATTTCTAAATAACAGAAATTGAATCTTGATTAAACAAGGAGGCGATGACTTGTTTTAAGTATATCAAAAACAAGTAGTCGATTTTAAAGATGCTTATGAAATAAAGTATAATTCTATGTTTGGAGTATGATCGTATTTGAAATAAGGGTAGTAAAACGAGTCTAGATTCCTATTGCGAAATGATATTTTAATAAAGATGAATGGTGGTCAGAAAGTAAACATTTTGTAAGTAGATATTTCTATTTGTGTTAAACTAAATTGATCTGATTAACGAGAAGTTTAGAAATGGAGTTTTGAAATGTTTTTCCACCATTAATAATGTGTATTTTCTAAAAGTACAGAAAATAAGAAAGGTAAGGAAGATGGAAATGTTCCAGATATTAAATAAATGTATATCTTCTAGAATGTGGGTGAACAAGTGCTATAATATTTGGAAATGGGTTTTTCAAAGAAGTATGAGGTTAAAAAGTTTTGGAAATATCTAGAAAAATATGAATAATGAAATATTAGAAAGTGCCGAGATTGTGAAATGGTTTGATGGATGTTTATTTTCAAAACACCGACTATCAAAGATTTTTGTAACGAAAAGAGATACCAAGATTTTTGTAACGAAAAGAGATACCAAGATTTTTGTAATGAAAAGAGATGTCAAGAATTTGTAACAGAAAGAGGTGTTGAGATTAATTATAAAGTGCAATATAGTAGCATATTGCAAGTCTCAGAACTATAGCGGTAAAGTAACGCTGTTGACTAGGCTTAAGCGTGACTGTTATGTCAAGATTAGTTATAAAGGGATATAGCAGCGTATAGCAAATTTGAACTGTAATGATAAATGAAACGCTGTTAACCAAAATTAAGCGTGATGTTTATATACAGTAGCACTTCCTAGGGAAGGAAAAACAGCTTGTTTTGAAATTCACTTATTCAAAAGGAATAAGTAATGACGTTTGCCCAAAGAAATGTAAGAATGAATGTTAAATAAAAAGGTGCCCATGGTGGTGTGATGTTTAGTTGTCCATTTGAATGGAGGTTGTTTTTACTTCGATAGTTAAACAACCAACTATCGAAGTGTTTTGACCATCGTTGTCTATACGGGGAGACCGGTTGGATATACTATCTGAAACCACTCCGTATAGGCATAAGCGCTGCAAATTTTGCTGAAGAAAATTGAAGACGGAGTGAAGTGCAAGGGTCGTCCTGTTCAGAATGGTGCTTTCTGTTTGTCCAGACCCAGGACAACTTGTATGGATGAATGCCTGACAGCGTATTCTTAGAAGATCACCTAAGACGTTCTTTTCAAGATATTACGTCTGGTGGCAGAGAAACTCGTTTCTCTTAGCTTTTATACCCGTAATATTTTTGGGAAGATCAACTAGTGATTTGACGGGTTTGACGATGTGACATTCAAAGTGAATGGTGGCCAGATGTTCTAAAAGGTAGGCGTAGCCTCAAGCTTCACAACCGGGAAATGACAAAAATCGGGCAGGCAGCATGGCTATGTGGGTCGCTCCCATTAGGGTGTATAATCACCTATCTAGAGAAATTCCTTTTGTTTCTAAATCTATCGATTCTGCCCATTCGGGAACGGTGGTTTGAGTCCAACCGTTGGTGATATACATTCGATACACTCAAGCGAAATGAGTGGTCGGTCATGTGTGGGCCGGGTTGCAAGACGTTCTTGTTGAACCCAGGTGTATTCGCCTCTAGAGATACATCAACGGAAGGTGGTCCCATACCTTGTCATAGTTGGAATCCAATCTCCAATAAGCGCCCTGCGGTTTTTGATTTTATACTATATATGTAGAGCGTGAGATGCAAGCGTTCTACTATTTGGTTATTTATTTGATTAGACATTATTATAATATCACTGGATTTTGATATCAATAATGATTTGGGTTATAGTAAGGTAAAAGCCATCCATGTTTATGTGTGGGCTGGTCTTACTATTATCCTTTTTGTTTCAAAAAGGATTTTCAAAGTTAAGCCATATGGTTGGAATTTACTCACACCAGTCCCATGACTGACCCAGAGTTTATTTTGTTTGTTTTCCCTAAACTCTTGGGTGCCCAAATTTGTACGGGCAGTCAAGTGTTTCAGGCTTTTACAGATACGCTTGAAGGAGCTAAAAGCAGAAGGCTTCACCGTTAGTATTTAGAGACTATTTCCGCTGTGATATGATGTATTGTACTCTGATAATGGTATGTATATACAATACAGTTTTGTATTTCAAAGTTATGTTATATAATATATTTTATTCGTCCCGCTGTGAGATTCGTGTTTACTCTGATTATGTTTAGCTGTGTTCTTCTTCTTCTCCTATTCTATTAGTTCTATCCTTTTTATCTCATCCTCTAACTTCTTTCTATTAATGGTCCGGTATTTTCGATGTCTGAACAGTCGACGCTGGGTTTGTGTCGATTTTCGGAGTCGAAAATCCCTGGGTCGTTACAGTGGTATCAGAGCTGAAGGTTAAGTGATTACCTTGGCTCTGTGGTGTGACTCAATAGAGATGGAGTTAATAATACTCTAGATTGAGTTTGAGTGTATAAATACGAGCGTGTATTTGTAAATTGATATAAAAACCGTTTTATATTGTGTTGATTGGTTTGTCGAGTAGTTTATGAATTCTGGTCGATACAGTAATGCAAACTGTGTCGATAGGTGTTTCTAAACTCTTGAACAGGGTAATTCGACGCAGTATGTTTTGAAAGAGGGCAAATGAAACAATTTTACCCAAAATATATTTTGATATAAAGTATATATATTTCAATTATTATAATATATTGGTTGTGTTTATAATTGAATAAGGTTATAATTGAGATGGTTATATGAAGAACCAATCAGAATTCATATAAAATCAGACGAACTAAATCTGAATTTAAAACCAGAATTGAAATAAAACTCTGGTAATTTGGAAAAAAAATAGTTTGTAAATGAATTTGGATCTTATATATGGAATTTTAAATCCTGGGAATTTAAGAATGTTTTTCCAAGCATTTTGAAAGAATATTTGATGAAATTTCAAAATGAAGTGTTTAGAAATGAGGTTTTGAAAATAATATAGTATTGAACTCACTTTGATCGCTGGGAAATAAATTCCGATGATGAAGTCGACCATTATCGATGTTCATTTTCGAGTTTCTAAGTGACGGATTACTACCAAAGATTTTGTTTTGAATTATTTTGAGAAAACGAGTTGGTTTTGAACCCGAAAAAGGAATATCTGGTTTTTGAGAAAATAAACTGTTTAAAGACTCCCAGGACAGGTTTTGAATTAAAAACAGAGGTTACACTAAATCTTGTGAAACAAATTGGAATTGAACTGAAGAAAGTTAAGTTGAAATTGAATTGAATTAGGGAGATATCAAGTGAAACTGGACTTTGGAATGAAATTAGACTCGGGTGAATTAAAATGGTTTGGAAATCAGATTAGAGTTATGATGAGGTGAAGACAAGTGATGAGGTAAATAAATTAGTTAATATAATTGGTTCGAGAAATTAATTTGAGAATGAAATTGGATTGTTGAGTAGGAGTTTGGGGTCGAGATTTCAAGTGGATATGGAAATGGAGTTTGACTTGAGTATAAAAGAATGATTGGATTGAGGGTACAGTAAAGAGAGATGGATTGATATGGCATTTGTATAAGCTGAACTGATAGCAGGTGGAAGAAATAGGGTTAAATGCCAACAGATTCGACGCAAGGGTTGAGTTATGAGGATGTGAAGTATGAAATTTCAACAAAGCAGGTTGTGAGGAGTTATAATTAGAGCATCTCCCCTTCTTAGCAATTTCGAGGACGAAATTATTTTAAGGGGGAAGGAATGTAATGTCCCGCAGTTTTATCGATTTATATTTGAATATTTAAATTAGTTTAAATATTGAATTAATAATATAAGTGGATTTAAATATTAATTAAACGAAGTTGAACGTATAAAAATATATATTCAATATAATCGAGCTCATAATGACGCTGCAGTTCGTAATTTAACATTTTGAACTTCAACTGAGTATACATAACTCGTTTTAAATCGGATTTCTTCGAAACAAGAAGCGTTGGAATCAGTTGAACTGTATCTTTCCAACAAAAGTGGAAAATGGAGATTTCGTCATATTCATTGCAAGATATGTCCAAATCAAATATTCGAAAAGTCGCTATAGAACCGTTTATCGACCATAACAGTTTATTTGATATAACTTGATATCGGTTGCAAATCTGGACAAGGTTCTTTTGAGGCGCAGCGATAATTTAATTTTTAGAATTTTACTATAATTTTTAATTAATTAAATATGCAACTTTTTATTTGAAGTATTTTGCACCTTGTACCAATATTTCGGGGTTTCACAATAGGAGTTAACCTACCGATATTATTATATTTCTGGGATCATGGCACCACACTCATCACGATCGTGTTATTATTTCTGTCCGTAACAGCTCTTACGTAAACAGGATTGGAAACACCAAGGTGCTTAACATTCAAAGCAACTAATTTAAAACCACATATGAAACCATAACTTGCGGGAACTATACTAAGTTACATAATACGGTTATGAAATGGCAAGGAAAAAGAAAATGCAAGGGCAACATGATGTGTACGTAAGTTTGATGGAAATAAACACTAAAGGATAATGAAGCCCGTACATCCCACGCTTTAATTATTTTGTCATTTCTTTCTACACGTATACATACAAAAAGAAGACCTTTAGGCCACCGACTTCACCATATATAAGACATGACGTGATATATATAAATGGTTATCCTAGGCTCTGTGTACATAGCTGACGTCCTACCCCTCTCTTCTATTAACTGTAAAGAAACCCATGGCTGACTCTTTGATAAGAAAACACACCGAAAAGCAACAGCAATGTAATTTCGATACATAGACAGGCTATCCTATATATTTTGCCAACCTACTATCAAAACTTGCCGACAAAGTATTTAAACAACTGCAGACCTTTTTTCTTTCGCACAGGCTTTTGGTTGGAAATACAAACTACTCTGTAACTAAGGCATGTGCTAACCGTACGAACCTTGGGCGTCAAGTTTTATCAACATATATAAACGCACAAACCTCCCCGTTCTCAACTGCTTTTACTGCAAACGAAAGACAAAGAGAGAAGACCAAAACAAGTTTGAATCCTTTTAAAAATCAGAAAAGGAAAAGAAAAAAAAAACGAGAAGGCGTAAGTCTGAAGGGGGGTCACAGCAAGTCAGTGAACGGGTTTTTGGGAAGAGTGGCGTGGGTTTAACCGGCGCTTCACTGTAGTAGGAAGGGTTGAGGTCAAACGGGGAGCTGGAGCTTGTTGCGGTTCAGAACAGGGAAGGGACGGTGTAAATACTGAAGTGGTTAGGAATGTGGGAGTGAAGTACTCACAGTGTATGTAAACGGAATGCATGAAGGGAGAATGGAGTGTTTCTGGAAATGGTGAGAGGGAATGAAGGCGTGTGACAGCTTACAAAAGGGAAGGAGACGAAGCACTATTCACGTGCAGATTTTAGTGTGGGTGGAAATTAAGTAGTCAGCCCATTTAATAATAAAAAGAAAAGGAAACAAAAAGGGAGAGGTTAAGGTTGGCCTTGCTTTTGAAGTATGGGACGTCGTCCATTCACTGTATAGGTTACGGTTTGAGGAATCAGTATGGTGTATGGTAGTGGCAAACTATTGTGGAGAAACAAGGGATTTCATTGGTGTATGGCGAGGTGTTCACGGTGGACCGACGCTTCAATTTACAGACTGGTGGAATTCGAAGATGAAGTGGACCTGATAGCGGTTTACATGCACACAATGGGAGGAGCAGTTCGCCCCTTGGTGGAGAAACAATGCAGCGAGGGTAGGATTTGTGTACAGGAGCAGAAAGCGGAAAGCAGCGTTTTGTCCAGACAAAGAAGAACGGAACGCCTGATTTAATCGACTAACGCAGATCGTTATTTAACGATTCACGCGCCAAGGTGAGTAAATTCACTAACTCTGTTTTATTTAAATATTTTAATTATATTTTAAATAATGGTTGAATGCTGTGTGATGGTTGTTTAGGCAGATTATGGTTAAATTGGTTGAAATATTATATATCGTTGCATATGTACCCATCACCGGTTGGATATTGATTCCATCAGTATGGAATCAGTGATAATTGTTTGCCTAACATTTGTGGATGCGGAAACCGGTTGGAGGAATTCAACCGGATTCTTCAATATTTATATGTACTGTTTATGCACTGTTTGAACTGTGTTGAATGGAAGTTCAACGTTATGTTGATTTAGTAAATAAACGATATTGATTTAGAAAGTGGCAACAGTCGACGATAAACACATCGTTTTGTTAAGAAATTGGTTGACCGTCAAGCAAATCAACGAAGTTCAATTATAAAAATTATATCTTTATAATTGAAGCGAAATTATAAATTATAATAGAAGTTCTATTATAAACTGGTATTTTTAATACTGTGAGTTAGATATAAATTGATTCGAGTTTAAATAGGAAGAATCGATTATTTATTATTTCTAAATAACAGAAATTGAATCTTGATTAAACAAGGAGGCGATGACTTGTTTTAAGTATATCAAAAACAAGTAGTCGATTTTAAAGATGCTTATGAAATAAAGTATAATTCTATGTTTGGAGTATGATCGTATTTGAAATAAGGGTAGTAAAACGAGTCTAGATTCCTATTGCGAAATGATATTTTAATAAAGATGAATGGTGGTCAGAAAGTAAACATTTTGTAAGTAGATATTTCTATTTGTGTTAAACTAAATTGATCCGATTAACGAGAAGTTTAGAAATGGAGTTTTGAAATGTTTTTCCAACATTAATAATGTGTATTTTCTAAAAGTACAGAAAATAAGAAAGGTAAGGAAGATGGAAATGTTCCAGATATTAAATAAATGTATATCTTCTAGAATGTGGGTGAACAAGTGCTATAATATTTGGAAATGGGTTTTTCAAAGAAGTATGAGGTTAAAAAGTTTTGGAAATATCTAGAAAAATATGAATAATGAAATATTAGAAAGTGCCGAGATTGTGAAATGGTTTGATGGATGTTTATTTTCAAAACACCGACTATCAAAGATTTTTGTAACGAAAAGAGATACCAAGATTTTTGTAACGAAAAGAGATATCAAGATTTTTGTAATGAAAAGAGATGTCAAGAATTTGTAACAGAAAGAGGTGTTGAGATTAATTATAAAGTGCAATATAGTAGCATATTGCAAGTCTCGGAACTATAGCGGTAAAGTAACGCTGTTGACTAGGCTTAAGCGTGACTGTTATGTCAAGATTAGTTATAAAGGGATATAGCAGCGTATAGCAAATTTGAACTGTAATGATAAATGAAACGCTGTTAACCAAAATTAAGCGTGATGTTTATATACAGTAGCACTTCCTAGGGAAGGAAAAACAGCTTGTTTTGAAATTCACTTATTCAAAAGGAATAAGTAATGACGTTTGCCCAAAGAAATGTAAGAATGAATGTTAAATAAAAAGGTGCCCATGGTGGTGTGATGTTTAGTTGTCCATTTGAATGGAGGTTGTTTTTACTTCGATAGTTAAACAACCAACTATCGAAGTGTTTTGACCATCGTTGTCTATACGGGGAGACTGGTTGGATATACTATCTGAAACCACTCCGTATAGGCATAAGCGCTGCAAATTTTGCTGAAGAAAATTGAAGACGGAGTGAAGTGCAAGGGTCGTCCTGTTCAGAATGGTGCTTTCTGTTTGTCCAGACCCAGGACAACTTGTATGGATGAATGCCTGACAGCGTATTCTTAGAAGATCACCTAAGACGTTCTTTTCAAGATATTACGTCTGGTGGCAGAGAAACTCGTTTCTCTTAGCTTTTATACCCGTAATATTTTTGGGAAGATCAACTAGTGATTTGACGGGTTTGACGATGTGACATTCAAAGTGAATGGTGGTCAGATGTTCTAAAAGGTAGGCGTAGCCTCAAGCTTCACAACCGGGAAATGACAAAAATCGGGCAGGCAGCATGGCTATGTGGGTCGCTGCCATTAGGGTGTATAATCACCTATCTAGAGAAATTCCTTTTGTTTCTAAATCTATCGATTCTGCCCATTCGGGAACGGTGGTTTGAGTCCAACCGTTGGTGATATACATTCGATACACTCAAGCGAAATGAGTGGTCGGTCATGTGTGGGCCGGGTTGCAAGACGTTCTTGTTGAACCCAGGTGTATTCGCCTCTAGAGATACATCATCGGAAGGTGGTCCCATACCTTGTCATAGTTGGAATCCAATCTCCAATAAGCGCCCTGCGGTTTTTGATTTTATACTATATATGTAGAGCGTGAGATGCAAGCGTTCTACTATTTGGTTATTTATTTGATTAGACATTATTATAATATCACTGGATTTTGATATCAATAATGATTTGGGTTATAGTAAGGTAAAAGCCGTCCATGTTTATGTGTGGGCTGGTCTTACTATTATCCTTTTTGTTTCAAAAAGGATTTTCAAAGTTAAGCCATATGGTTGGAATTTACTCACACCAGTCCCATGACTGACCCAGAGTTTATTTTGTTTGTTTTCCCTAAACTCTTGGGTGCCCAAATTTGTACGGGCAGTCAAGTGTTTCAGGCTTTTACAGATACGCTTGAAGGAGCTAAAAGCAGAAGGCTTCACCGTTAGTATTTAGAGACTATTTCCGCTGTGATATGATGTATTGTACTCTGATAATGGTATGTATATACAATACAGTTTTGTATTTCAAAGTTATGTTATATAATATATTTTATTCGTCCCGCTGTGAGATTCGTGTTTACTCTGATTATGTTTAGCTGTGTTCTTCTTCTTCTCCTATTCTATTAGTTCTATCCTTTTTATCTCATCCTCTAACTTCTTTCTATTAATGGTCCGGTATTTTCGATGTCTGAACAGTCGACGCTGGGTTTGTGTCGATTTTCGGAGTCGAAAATCCCTGGGTCGTTACAAAAATAAACATATTTTTTTGCATTAAAAAGAGTTAAACAAAATTGTCATATTTTGTTACATTGAAAGGATTAGACAAAATTATCGTATTTTGTTACATTGAAAGGAATTTGAAAAAATTATCATATTTTGTACATTAAAAGGAATTAAATAAAAATTACAATTTTTGTCACTTTACAAGAATTAGAATATAAGAGACATTTTTGTCATTTTAAAAAGAATGAAGTAAAATATTCATTTTGTCATTAAAAATGAATGAGACCAAAAAGATACATTTTGGTAAATAAATAAGAGTTAAGATTTTATTGTCATTTGTTAACAATAAAAAGGATTGAAATAAAAGTTAAGATTTTTATTGTCATTTGTCAACAATAAAAAGAAATAGGAATAAAAGACTAGATTTTTATTGTCATTTGTTCAAAATAAAAAGAATTGAGATGTTTGTCTGTGATGTTGAAATGTTTAATGTGTTAAATATAATATTTAGTATATTCAAACTGAATACTACACTTCCATTTATAAGTCATCCGACTTGTTTATGTGATTGGGTCGATAATTTTTACACATCGCCCAAGTGCACAAATAATTTATTATTTGTTTGTTGAATGAAACCCCTCACGGGTGTTGGGATGATATTGATCTACACTAGTCCCAATGTTTAGTGTAGAATCCACTCTGCTTGTTATTTGGATGTGTGATAATTATTTATCGTGATTGTTGATTACATGCAATATATGCTTGTTGATTGGGTCACATTCAAATAAAGAATATTCTAGAAAAGGAATATTTTAGAAAAAGAATATATTTTAGAGAAATATATTTTTATTGAAATGAACTAGTTATTAACTAGAATAATTCATTAAATTTAGATTTAATGAAGTTTTCCAATTTGGTAATATTCTATTGAAAATTTAATTGAATAACTGAATTTGGGTTTGTCGTGAACGGTGTCTTCAATAACACCTTTCTTAAACCCAGTCGAGAAAAGAATAATCTTTTAATTTAGATTATTAAAGTTTTCAATTATATTTAGTAATTGGAATAAGATGAAATGTGAGTTGGGTTTACTGTGAACCGTGTTTTTAAGTGACATGTGTTCTTTAACCCAACTGACAGTGAAATTAGGATTTAGAATCTATAAATCTTTTATTAAGATTTAAATGGAAATTTTCCAAAAGTAAAGTTTTCCAATTTAATATATTAAATTGGAATTGAATAGAATTAATTATAACCGAGATAAGCTTCTGTAGAAGAAGACCAATACTACATATGGAATTTAAGAGGCCGTGCCGTTATTCCATTTATATTATTGGTTGGATACAAAAATTTATAACGATTATATATCGATTTGATTTCTGTGAAGATTCCATATTTTATGGAAGACGATTTTGGGTTTACCGTGAACTATGTTTTTAAATGACATTAGTTCTTTAACCCAGTTAAGAATAAGATTTATCTCTTAAATCTAAAGAATCATTTAATAATGATTTTTTTTATATTTAAAACCAAATGGTGTTTTGAATAAATCTTTAAAAGAAAGATTTAAGAGTAAATATAAAGAATTTATCTTTGATAAAATAATTTGAATATTTTGTTTAAAAGAATATTCTGAATTGGAATGAGGCATTGGATGTGTTTTTATAGTACTCGTTTTTTAATTATAAAAATACGAGAGTTATTCGGAAAGACCGGGTTTAACCCATTTCGAATAATTCCTACGACGATGAAGAGTCGAAGATGAAGACGGTGGTTGAAGACCGACGATCTTCACATCGAATGGATGTGTCGCTACAGAGACCCTTGATAGGAGTAGCTACCTTGAAGGGGCTTCAGTGGTGGTCGTCCGGACTATTGTTGATTGTTCGGATTTGGTTTTCGCTCAGACCCAGAGCATAAGCTAATAAATGGATGCGTGTCTGACATTGGATTTCGTTCCGTGTGAATTTAATCGATTTCTGTTAATGTATGTCTGTTTGGTCGTGGAGGATTTATTCTCTACTTAACACCCTGGTATATATTAATAGTGGTTGATCGCGTGGCGTGAGTTGTCAATGTGGCACGCCAAGATGCATATGATCAAGGCTTTTGTTGAAAAGCAGGGCCTTGTAGGATGATCAAAGCATAGCCTATTACGGCATAGCTTTGTGTATATCGTGACTTCGCGAGCCTCACACCCCGGTATGAGTCAAAAACAGGATATGGACCGTAGGGAGTGCACACGTTTCTTTCTAGCTAGTGGTAGTGTCAGTGCTTTAACACGGCCTAGCATTTTACTTATGTGGATGATGGATTTTGAGGCGCCTCGGATTTTTATAGGCCGATAGTGGTCATATTATAGGTTCAAAGGAACCGGGAAATGTGTGTTCAGGCATAACTAATCCATTGCCGATAGGCGGGGACCGGCCCTACCGCATCCAAGGGTTGCCCATAGGTGTGATCCTGGGGCATTTGCTAGATTGTCTCGAATCGGAGAGGAGCTTTCCCCTAGCCTCGACTCATGATGGAAATCCAATTTCCAATACGACCTTGCGGTTTTGATTGTAGAACTAGTATGGCGACATAGTAGGATGGGGTACTATGTCGTCTATGATTAATACATTATGATTGAAATGTTTTTGAATATATATACCCATGTATATACACACTAATACTAAATCCGTTTTATCGTATCAAGCATCTTTTGACCATTATAAGGTAAAACTCTATCCTCCGGTTTGCGTTGCATTATGTGATGGGACTTGGGTCTTATAATGGTTTCATTTTTCTAAAGAGCATTGCGTTGTTTAACGATTTACCTTATTTCATGCACTGGCAATCCAATGGAGTAAACCCGTTCCGCGTTAGCGGCATGGTCCTGTGATTAGCCTTATTATTAGATAGTTAAGTTAAGATTTCTCATACCAGTCCCATGACTGACCTGTAGTTTGTTTCACTGGCAAACTCGGGTGCCCATATTTTCCACACGGGCATTCGAGTAGCTTTTTGCAGATATATTTACGGGATCCTGGCTTACACCCTGAAGCGGTATTCGGAAAGCTCTGTATTCGTGTATTCCTTCCAGTTGTATATTTGTATTATTTTTCCGCTGCTCTTTAAATGTAATTTAAAACTCTGATATTATTGTATTTCCAATGTGTATTATAAGTTCATACTCAGTTGTATTCTTGTACTCTGGTGTAATTGTTGTAATCAACAATAATATGTTCTTCGGTTTATGTTCTAATGTGTGTTGTTCTCAAAGCAATCCAGCCTTTCCTTTACCGGGAAGTTTGGGTCGTTTCAACATGATTATCATCACAACAAGAACAGTCTATTATAGAATGATATACAAAAAATAGTATTGGAAACAAATGGAAAGAACATTTTAAATTGTAGACAATGAATGTTGATAAATTTACAACAAAGTCATGGACATATAAATGATTATCTTCTTTTAGCCTGTCATTTGACGCATGCAAAGAGGAAAAGAAGAACTGGCCAATTGTTCAATATTTTTTAATGAAATTTTAGTAGCGTCTAATCGGGGCATATGTAACTTGTGTCGAGTGCCTCAATAATATATGCCAATCTATTTATCTCCTGTTCTTAAATTATAGAAGTCCATTGTTAGTTAGCACAAGTGTAACAACCTGGCTTTTCGAACGTTTCAAGCCAGTAATTAAACCAACTTAAATCGTTCAAAACGACATATTGTTATTTAGCTTGTGCGTTTAACAGAATCAAACACAGAAACCACAAAAATAAAAAACTACAATACCTCACAGCGGAAGCTTTTACATAAAATATCAAAGTTTGTTCAATAAATTTTATACAGCGGAAATATATATACATAGATTTAAATAAATAAGATTTACATATTTTACGATCCAGAGCGCGTGCCTCTTCACATGCTTCTAACTTTGATAGCTGAATTCTTCTAACCTGTAACACTCGGATCTGACCCGAGCATTTCATGCAAAACACAAAATACTCGAGTCAGGATTAAGCTTTGTTCAAGTAAATCAACTTAAATAAATTATTGAATTGTAATAGCTACTCCTAACAAAATCTTAAAGTACCAAACATATATTTTCATTCATTAGCGAGGCTCCATGCTTGTTTTTTCAGTAAGGACAGGAAAATATATAGCAAGTCATATGTGGTCAAATAGAAGCAAATGTCCAGGCAAGAGCAAAATGTAGGAAAAAAAAAATTCTGAAGGTCATATGTCGTCAAATAGAAACAAATGTCCTGAAATTTCTGAAGGTCATAACTTCTTCATACGGAGTCCGATTTACGCAAACTCGTACTCTATCTCAAGCAAAATTTTGAGACGAACGCAATGGCGTAACCCGTTTCACTTAATTCTTCTCTTAAAAATTAAGTATATTTTAATTTTTTAGTTTGACATTTACAGAAAATATGGGGTGTTACATCTCTGAACCTAGCAACTGATATTTTTAGGGTTATTCTCCTATTCTGGACACACTGGGACAAGTTTCAAAGCCTCAATCGATCGTCTATGTAAGACATTAATTTAAATTGATATAAGTTAAATTTAAAACCATTAATTCCTCAATAATAAATTAATATTATCGTACTAAGTCAAACAGAATTTTGTATTGATCATTCGAACTGTTTTCAGTTTAGTTTTAACTTCGAATTGAATTAACTTCGTATTACAATCGATTAAATATATTTGATATTAAGTCGTATATCGATTAGTAAATCGATAACTCAATATAAAAATTCATTTATATTATCAACTCAATATTTAAATCCATATCAAATATTTAAAATTAACTGATGAAATATCCGGGCCATTACATTTTTCCCCCTTAAAAGAATTTCATCCCCGAAATTACTAAGGTAGGAAAAGTGCTACAAACTCGTTAACTTTTCAAAAACTGACTTATGCTGAAATTTACCATTTCACATTTCTATAATTTCAGTTCTACCAAAACTTTTGGTTTACATTTATTTAATCTGAATGATTTACAGCTTTTATATTCACATCCAATTCATATTACATTCATATGCTTTTAATTTCATTCAAATTGATTTTTAATCAATTTATTTACTTCGATTTACTTTCTTAAGTTAAATTCTAATTCCAGAATTCAAATCCTCGGGTTTCCATTTCAAATCCTTCAGAAATCATATAAATATATACATATATTTATTTTTATCTCAAATTCAAAATATTTGACATTTTAAACCAACTTGTTTTCTTTCAAACAATTTTTCATCAAAAACTTTTCTAAGGCAGCAATCCTTCACTTAGAAACTCGAAAATGAACACTGATGATGTTGCAATCATATCAGAATTATTTTCCAGCCACTGAAGTGAGCTCAGTGCTTAATTACTTTCAAAAATCCATTTAAAACAAAGCTATATTATTTTAATATACTTTAGAAAATATTTTTAAACTTCCCAGGATTAAATTCCAAATTCTGTTTTGAATTCAATTCTAATTCTTCTCATTTGTATAATTAATTCATATACAAATTTTATTTTGGTTATATATAAACATTCCAATTTTATAATCTTATTTGATTATAAGATTAACATTCAACACATCCATATATTATAATAATTTCAGTAAATTATTCTTTTTCTATCATAAATAGATTTTTTGGGTAAAATTATTTCATTTAGCCACTTTAAAACAATATTGTATTAAATTTTTTTTGTTCAAGTGTTTATAAATTCCTATCGACTTCGTGGCATCCCACGATTCGATCAGAATTCATAAACTACTTAACAGACTAGCCAACACAATATAAAACATTTTTTCATATATATATATATATATCAATTAACAAATACGCGCTCTCGTATATCTACACTCAACTCATTCTAAGGTACTACTGACTCTATCTCTAATGAGCACAATCCCCCACAAAGCCTAGGTGTTCGCTGAACCTAAGCTTTGATACCAACTGTAACGACCCGCAAATCCGTACTATCTGAGTTGACTAAATACAACACACGTCCAACCCAAATTGCTTAGAAATACGAGTGATTATTGAAAGAAGATAAAGGGTGAGAATAGACAAGATAGAAATTTAGAATAGAAGAAGAAGAACATAAACAACAACATAGAATCTCACATCGCAGTGGAATAAAATATAATATATAACAGCTTTTGAAATACAAAATTTTAACTATACATACATACATCATATAAGAGTACAACACTTACAATACAGCCGAAATAACAATAGATAGCTAACGTTGAAGCCTCCTGCTTCAAGATCCTCTAAGTATCTGAGAATACCTGAACTACTTGACTGCCCGTACAAATTTGGGCACCCAAGAGTTTTAGGGAAAACATAGAAAATAAACTTCGGGTCAGTCATGGGACTGGTATGAGTAAACAGTTTTTAAACAGCTTTAGGAAATAAACGATATCTCATAAGACCACGCCGTATAACACGGAACGGGTTTTTCCCTTATGAGTATCCAAAATGATCTTTATATCAAAACTCTTTTGATATTATAATAGTGTCTAAATCAAATAAATAGAATCTTAGTGGAACGCTTGCATCTCACTTTCCACATACATAAATACAATCAAAACCGTGGGCGCTTATTGGGTAATGAATTTCCAACTATGACAAGGTATGGAACCACCTTCCGCTAGTGTATCTCAAGAGGAGAATACACCGAGTTCAACAAGAATATCTTGTAACCCGACCACACATGAACGACCACTCATTTCGCTTGAGTGTATCGAATGTGTATCACCAACGGTTGGGATCGGCAACCGTTTCCCGAATGGGACAACATCGAATAGAATAAGGATTGAAATGAATCTCTAGATAGGTGATAATACACCCTAATGGGAGCTAACCACATAGCCATGTTGCCTGCCCTATTTGTCATTTCCCGGTTGTTGAGGCCTGAGGCTACGCTTACTTGCCATTCATTGATAACACAATCAATTTGAATGCCACATTGTCAGATCCGTTAATCATTTATTGATTTGCACAAATATATTCTGGATATTATGCTAAGGGAATAAATCCGTTGCCACCATATATATTCACATAGACCAACATATTCGATCATTGGAAATACTTCGTCAGACATTCGTCCATATAAGTTTGTGCTGGGATTGAACGAAACCGAATGCACAATTTCTATTAATAGAAAAAGCCCTTGCACTTTACTCCGTCTTCAATATATTCAGCATACTTGGTTTGCAACGCTAATGCCAATACCGGAGTGGTTCTTCGGATAATAATCCAACCGGTCTCTCCATATTAACAACGTTAAAATGGTCAAAAACTTTGATAATCGTTGATTTAACTATCAAATGAAAAATGTCCGTGTACACACAATGATCTTATTTCCAAATGGAACTATCGATCAAATCCTCAAACATATATATATATATATATATATATATATTCATATTTCCTTATTTTCTTTATTAAGAAAATATATCTTGTTAACTCTGGAAAACATTCCCATTGCATATTTGCATATCACTATTCTTCCACATCTATCATACTCTAACTGTAAACTAGTAAGAGAACAACTTCCTAAGTATAAACCCCGAAGGCCAAAACCAACATCATATCGATACTCAAAAAGTCGTTCAACTCAACTAATTTCCAGTTAGTTTCTAATTTTGCTTAACTCTATTTCTATAAATCCATTTGATTAACTTCTTATCAACATGATCATTTTAAATCTGCAAATCATTTTCTTTTAAATCATCGTTCAATTTAAAACGTATATCTCCCATGATTTTATTTATAAAATTCCTTTTCGATTATAATATTCTATTTTAAGTTCGTTATCGAATTCTATAAATATCGATATATCGATTTCTAGTTTATCAAATCTTCTTAAAATATTCTAACTCCTTAAATTTCCAGAAAAATTCGCTATAACCTCCTTTGTATGTGGTTACCGGAAAAAGTCAAACCTTGCCACATAGGCCTCTCCATTCAAAAAGAAAATCAAAAAGCCAAGCGGCTAGCCGGTACAACGCATAAAATCTCATATTCAATTTAAATAGGTACCTTTTTGTTGAGCATTATATTTATACTCTTCCATTTCTTCATTTCTATACCTGCTTAACATATATCTAATCATTCTAATTCCTTCCAACTTAATACACTTGTTTTAACTCAACTCGTTAATTAATTTGTTAATCAACTCTTTTTCCTATTTCACTTTCATATTTGAACATGACATGTTCAAATATATTTTAACTTACTTATAAACCAATCCAATTCCACTTTTCAAACTCAAGTTTCATATTCGATTTGAATATGAATTCACAAGTTTAATTTACTTATTCAAAGTTGAACACAAATCTTAAACTTAATTAACTAATTTTCCTTTTGCTTGGTTAATTCTATTCAACAATCAAAAATATGATTTTCGTTTCAGAAATCATTCCATTTACTTCACTTCGGCTCATGTTCATGTTATCCAATTTATGATTTTTCCTTTTTATTTACAAACCCCATTTATTTTACTTGTTTATATATTTAGACAAGTCTCGATTTCAAACTTCATTTGAAATAAATATTTCTACTTTGTAAAAATAAATTTCCCTTTTCAAATTAACACTTGTATTTATATTTCCAGAATTACCCAATGATAATTCATTTCACACTACACCAAAAAAGACCTTTAGTAGCATTTGAAAAACGCTACCAAAACATTTTGGTAGCGTTTTAAAGAACGCTACTACAGGTCCCGCAACTAAAAGTCTTGTTTTTTTGTTGTGTTTTGATAAACGCTACCAAATCTCCTATACAGTTGCGTTTTCTAAATGCTACTAAAGGTTTGTACGTGGATCTATTTTGCTATTCTGTAGCGTTTATTTTGTGCAACCAAATTTTTTTTGTTGCATTTATTTCTTGCGACTAAAAATTCAGATGGTATGTTACATTTGTTTTCGTAACGTTTATTAAACGCTACTAAAACATGTTGATTGTTTTGTAGCATATTTTAAATGCTACAATATAAAGTTAATACCTTATATTATTTCCAGCAACTAATTATATTAATCATATTAAAATCAACAACAATCATATAAAATTCTAATTTAAATCAACAATCATATAATCATCATACTCAAATAACCGAGAACACATTAATCACGTAAGTATTTTCCATAACCATTTAGATAATTGTTATTGAACAAAATCAGCAAATTCACATACCACATGCATTCAGAAACAAAGTTTACACAATAAGTACGAACAAATATCATAATACGTATAACAATTGAAGTCATGCTCATTGTTGCTGATGGTCTTCACTCCAAAAACTAGTTACCTGTAGACAAGGTTGATAATCAACAACAAGAATTTGCTTATTGAATAACATTCAAACAATAATTTATGTAAGGAAACGATAAGATAGATGCTTGTATTTCTGTTGGAGGTTGAATGCTCCCTGTAGATTGTAACCCCAACATATTTTGACTATGTATGGTGATATTTGGTGATTAGTTGCACTACAAACTCATGTAGTTTAGGTTCTTAAACTGTTAAACATAATTTAATTTTACGAAACTTGACATATTTTATAAAACTTGTTTAAGTTTTGGAAACTTACTTAACTTAACAAGATGTTTATGATACTTAATAAATTCCATAGAAACATTGTTAATTCAATTGATTTAGGAAGTCCTCTCGCGTTTGAGTACGAGAGCCTTTGGCACTTGGTATCCACAACTAAGCTGATTTTTATAAAAACTTTACAAACCTAAATAATCTTGCTAGTTGTTTATTAAACTTGGTAATTTTCATAAAAGTTAGTTAAACTTAATAAATTTCATTATTTTTATAAATCTAATTTATTTTCAAACATTAGTTACATTTTAGAAACTTTGTTATTTTTTTATAAACTCACTTTTCTATAAAACTTAGTTAACGTCTATAAAAATAAGTAAATTATTATAAATTAAGTTACTTATTATGAAATTGTTTAATTTTTATAAAACTTAAATAACTTTGTTAGATTTTCATAATTTATATTATTTTTGTAATTTATTAACTATTTCTAAAATTTTGTCAGTATTTAGATAATTATTTAATTTATATAAAACTATTTATCTTATTTAAAATTATATACAACTTAGTTAATTTCTTTGATTATATTTAAGTTTTCTAAAACAATAGTCAAAGTCAGAAAGTTATTTAACTTCTATGAAACTTGATTAACTTTTATAAATAATAGTTAAACTTTATTAACTACTTCATTTTTATAAACATGGTTTATTTTCAAACCTTAATTAATTCATATAAAATTTGTTATTTTTTTACAAACTTACTTAATATTTATAGAACTCATTTAACTTCTATAAAAGTTTGTTAATTTTTATAAAATTATTTATTTTTTATAAAACTTGGATAAAAAAATTTAATTTTTTATAAAAAAATTATAAACTTATTTACTATTCCCTAAATTTTGCCAAACATATAGATAATTACTTAACTTATATAAAACTTGTTTATCTTATTTAAAATTTTATACAACTTAGTTGATTTTTATAAATTAATTTAATTTTTCTAAAAATTAGTCAATTTTATAAAATTATTTAACTTCTATAAAATTTGATTTTTGTTAGTTTAGTTAAATTTTATAAATATATAGTTAACGTTTTATAAAAACTTGGTTACATTATACAAACTTAATTAATTCTATCAAATATTTATAAAACTTGATCAATTTTTTATAGAAATTGGCTACACTCTATTACCTTTTTATCATTCTAAACTTACTCTATTTTAAAACCTTAATAAAATTTTATGAACTTGGTTATTTTTTACAAACTTAATTTCTATAAGAATTTGTTAATTTTTACAAGTTAGATTAATTTTTATAAATTTAATTTGTTAAATTTTTATAAACATAAACATTTTTAAATTTAGTTAATTTTTATATAATTTAGTTATTTCTTAAAACTTATCTAATTTAGTTGAATTTTATCTCAAATTTAATATTACTAATATTCTTATTAACATCTCAAACTTTATTAACTAAGTTCTTTTTATAAACTTGGTTCATTTTCTAAAACTTGATTAATTTTTACAAACCTAGATATTTCATGAACTTTTTTACGTTTTATAAAGCTTTTTCAAATTTATTATTAATATTAAAAAATCAGGTTAATTTCTATAAACTAGTTAATTTTTATGAAGCTTAGTTAAGTTAGATAAATTTTTATAGGGCTAAGTTAATTTATATAAATTAAATTAGTTATATAAAAAGTTATTGATATTTTTAAACAGGAAAATTGTGTGAAGGACAAAAAGAAGGAAAAATTACGCCGAAAGGACAAGATGCAAAGAAATTAGTCAAAAGGACAAAGTGTAGTGTAAACTTTGAAATGATAGTGGGCCCCTGAATTCAAAGTTTAGTGTAAATTTGTCCTTGAGGCTAAAGTTTTTGTTGACTGTCCTTATGGGTAAAGTTTTGGTTGACTTTATCCTTATGGAAAAAACCCCCATTTTTAAATTACTAAATTTTAATAAACTATGTTAATTACTATAAATTTACCGAAGCTTTATAAAACTTAGTTAATTTTTGGTTAGCTTAGTAATTTTTTATTGGAATTTTATAATCTTATTTAACTAAATAAGTTTTATGACAAATTAACCGAGTTTTAAAATATTATTTAACTAGCTAAGCTTTATTGAAGATAATTAACTAAGTTTTATAAATTTGGTTAGCTTAGTTACTTTTTGGTTTAGCTTGGTTAGAACTTTGTTTATAAATTTCACTACAAGAAAAGCTGTAAATAGCGACAGATTTTTAGCAGTAGAAATATCCGTCGCTAATTAGCGACGGATTTTCGTGGACTTTGTAAGAGATGATATTTTGGTTTTTATATGTACCCTTATTTTAAATTATTACCGTCGAATATTATTTCTGTCGCTAAATCATTGGAAATTGCAGCACTTTACCGACATAAAATATTTAACGCTAAATTCTATTGCTAATAGAGTCGGATTACCGTCGACAAAATTTTGAAGCTATTTTTGTAGTAATTTTTCAAGAGATTTGAAAGGAACTTTTATATTTATTATTTATAAAATGTTTTAAATTTGTGTTATTACTTAGTAATTAATAAGTAAATATAAATTCTAAATAATTAATGTTAATAATATATTATTAATAAATAATAAATAATAACTATTAGAAGTAAATAATATTCAATAGTTAATGTTGATTAATTATTAATTACTATAAAATATAAATAAAAGGTAATAATTACTAATAAAATACATTAATGTTCGATGTTTATTAAAATTATTTCTTAGCAATTAATAAGTAAATATAAATTCTAATAATAATTAATAAAATACATTAATGTTCGATTGTGCTGAATTACCTAATAATTACACATTGAACATCGTGTATTTTTTAAAAACTGATTTTTCTTAAACATATTTTTAATGCTCAATTATATAACAAATAATAACAAATATATCTAAAAATTATTAGTTATCAAGTAAAATTTTATTATGTAATTAATAAGTAACATGTAATGGTTATTATTAAATATATAATATTAAGTAAATTTTAATTTTTGTAAAATATCCAAACTTTCATTTTAATAAGCATTTGCAGTGGTGAAAACTTTGCCACCCCTTCAAATTTTCGGCTCCAGCTGAAATTTCTAGCTCCAGCTGAAGTTTGGTGAAAACTTTGGCCCGGCTTCTTATTTTCTCCTAACCCTAACCATAACCCAATAGCCGTCTTCCTTCCTTCGTTCTGTACATTTCCCAATCGTAAAAAAACAAAACAAAACAATGGGAAGATCCAAAGCCGCCTTCCTCCGTTATACACTTTTTCGTTGTCGTTCCATTGCTACACTCATTTCTCCCCCGTTTTCATTCTCCTCCACTCTAGCAAAAAGACAAATTAAATTTACTCTCAAATATTGCTTCAATAAAGGACGATTCAAGTTCACAAATCTGCGAAGATCTAAAGCGGATCTAAATGGATCTGTAGTCAATTTGAAGCAGATTCGAACTCTATCAGAAGAATTTGAGTAAAGCGATTTGATGCTCAACGTCGTTTAGAAAGGTATGTCGGTAGTTCTTGTGCTTTCTACATTTTGTCATCATGTCAGTACCTCCATCCTTTTTTGTTCCTGTTTTGTTGTGCAAAATGACAGAATTTATCTATTTTTAATATATTTATAATTCACTTCGAGCTTATGTACTAGTTGCTTGTTACACATTAGTAAGGAAAAACCATAGCTGGAATAAAGATTTGTACTATGGCTATCTGTCATTTTAGTTTATCTGAATGGTTTGGAAACACTAAAAGCTTTATCCAATGAAGTTCTACGAGATATATATCTTTATTAGCCAATTTAACTAACAATTTACAGTCAATCTCACACCAAAAATTGATAAGCATCCATTTGATTACACTTAGAATAATGTTGTAACTGTTTGCTTCTAAGCACTTTTCACCTTATGCCACACATTCTTTAACAAGCGTAGATAAGTTTATGACTCAACAATACCGCAATTATATGGTGCTTTTATGAACAGAACAGAAACATAAATGATACAACCAAGATAAGTGTGCTTTTGTGCATTTAAGTAATAAATGAACCTAATAAACTAACGCAAAACAAAAAAAAACTATATAAACTAAAATGAGGTATAGATAAGACCGTGATAAAATGCCTTTTCAGAATTTATATCTCTTCAAAATTGTTTTTAACCATTTACAGAATATGACTATCTTAACTGTTATGATGAATAATGCATAAGCTTACATTCACATATTTGTTTTAACTTCCTTCGCTTTACCAGTATTATTCTCCTTATGTTCTCTAGGCAGAAAGTTCTCTATAGGATGATAAATTATTGACGTTGTTTGTGTCCTTGCATTAGCGAAAAGGTTTTAGATGATTATCGGAGTTCTCTATAGGATGATATTGTGGAAGCATTACTTTGCACGCGTGATTGGTTGTATGGAAATGCTATTGCATCGAAAGTGGAACAAGAGAATGTAGATATTTCAAAGTTTCATGTTGATGTCGAGCAGCTTATTCAAGTTTCTAATCCATCCGATTGTCGTAGTATAAGCCTATAAGGTACTGACATGCACATATTGCAATACTAGATGTTTTATTCCTGCATTTATATTGTTTATTCATTTTTGGAATCATTGGCAGCTTGCTTCTCTTGCCTGTCTTACAGAACATGGCTTCCAGCTTTAAGTGAGTATTTATTTTATATGCTTATTAAATCATTATTAGCTGCCAATGATTTTAATTGATCCAATGTTTGTTATAAATAAGTTATAAACAATTGTCTAAGTTATAAATAAGTAATTGTGCCTGTAATGTATAGGGTCAGTAATTGTGCATGTATATGTTTTACATGCATATCATGTTCATAGTTGATGTTATCATGTTCGTAGTTGATGCTTGAACCATGTTTTACATGCATATCATGTTCATAGTTGACGTTATCATGTTCGCAGTTGATGCTTGAACCATATTTTACATGCATATGTTTCAAATTTGATTAAATTTTGATATGATAGATTTTAATAAGCCTGAGCGTCTAGGTTTCAGTAATTGTGGGTCTCATTATGTATAAAGTACACTAACAGTTGTTTGAAAACTGACTTAGTATTTTAAAATACTTTAGACAGGAAAAAAATGTTCTACCATTTAACATGGGTAGTGAATTTTTAGCTGTTTCATAACAATTCTTTGGAAGCTCGACTATAATCATAGTTTATAAGTAACTGTAATATTTCCCTTTCAAATAATTTTGCCTAAAAAAAGGGTTAAATCGACCGATGAGGCGAATATTTAGGGTTGAGTTGGAAGGACAGATCTACAAATGTTAGAATTATGAGACCTATTTGGCCACTGCTGATGATATCATATCTAAAGTATGTACTGATTTTACAGTTTCACTTTCTACTTTATTGGTATATAGGGATTTTTGACATTATTCCCAATTCGGAATTATGCATTTGGTGATTGATTATCGAACTTAAAAATTGAGTTAATTGATCGACTAAGATGCTAATTTATATTTCATTCAGTTCGGAAATCAAATATATGCAATTACTGATTGTTATTATCTTGCCTATGTACCAGTCCTTCCACTGTAAGAGAGGCAAAGCTTACCTTTTCAACAATGTGTAAGTTTCTTTTAATCATTTGGTAAAAGTACAATGTCGATCAGCTGTGTAACGCTTAGGCAACATCTTTGCATCTAACAGATATGGTAGAACTAGAGCCATGCAATTTGTTACGAAATCAAAGAACTATTCAATCTATAACATGAGCAACACTTTTGATATCATTTTAAATTTTATAAAATGCTCATTGTTTCGGATCATATCAACTTTTAAAACAATTATTTTGATTGTTCATTTGAAATATTAGTTTGAATTTGCTAGTAATATTAAAATGAATCGAAAAATGATGTATATGTAAATATATGTAGTTGTTTCATTTCGAATTAAGAGGCTCTATAAGTTTTAAAGATGTAGCCGAAGTAGGATGTTGTCGAGTTCATCTATAGTAAAATTGTTCACTTTTGGCTATTATAATTGCTTGTGTATGTATGTATTAGTCAATTGATAAGTATTAAAGTAATTAAGTAATTATTCTTAAGCATTGTAATAATTGAGTTTGCAAACTACACTATATAGGATAAGTGCATGAGTTTTTACTTCTTACATTATATAGATTGAACATAAAACAGAAAGTAATTCAACCATTGTGTTGATTTGGTAATCTTCTTTGTGTTAGTCTTAAATACATCATATTGTGTGTGGCAGTGCAAACATTTTTATAGGGGAATTAGAAGAAAGAATGATGCTTTCTGAAATGCATACCGTGGTTGACTTATTCTGCTGCTGTTGTGGCCAAAACGTGGGTTGGAAATATGTAAGTTTTACTTCTATGTGTAACTTCATCTAACTCAACAATAATACATTGTGGAACTATCTACTTACTTAACAGGGATTTTTCAATTCTATGAATATTCACATTTTATAAATATTAATGAACATGCCTATGTTTTATATGTTTAAGAGAACATAAGTCTGTTCCTTAACCGAAAGCATTCATGTTATTATGTGTATGATAAGTCAATGGCAAGTGCTATTTACTTGTAGGAATCTACACACCTTAAGAGACAGAAATACAAAGAAGGAAAATTCGTATTAGAAAGGTTTGGCATACTGTTTAAGAGTTTTAGTTGAATAATTTGAAACAGAATTTACTGATTAGTTATTTTTACTGTGCAGGGGAAGGATAGTGCATGGCATTGGCATGGAAAGAGATTCTTATGTTGATCCAAGTGCTGATAGCAGCAATTCAGATGATAGTTAGAATATTTATGTATTTATTTAATTAACGCAATTCACAATTTATATTAGCATGAACGCATCTTCTAAGGGGAGATGTCTTTAGAGGCACTCCTCTGTCTACTCAATATTTTGATCATGTACTTCCATTTTGCCAGTGAACCATGATTTTTGCCTAAAAAAAAAAGGAATTTATAAGTAACTGTCTGTTTATATTTGTGAAGTATATCTTTCAGGTTCATTTGCTGTTATCATCCATGACATAGGTGCAGATTTCAGTTTGCTGCTGTGTGGTGTGAACAAAAATGCAGTTTATTGATTCTTTGGAGGTAAGTATTACCTAATACCTACTATTGCTTTAGAATTAATTTTTAATTTTTTAGTGTAGGTTCCAAATGACTGAAGCAATCAGAGTAAAATCGTAGCCTTCTAAAAGAGATGCCTATTTTGGTATTTCCCTTTATGTCTCTGTTTGATATGAAAATACACATTTTTTTTTGGTGCATATACACTGAATCTGAGTGAGCAGAAATTGTTTTAGTGAGTGTACCGACATATTGTTTTTGGTTATACTGTTGCTCTTGCTGGGAGAGTTGAAGGAAATCATGTTTTTTCTACAATATTTGATTCGATGTTATAGAGCTATGAAACGTTGGAGGAAGATCCATGACTCATCTTCTTATCTACATCAGCTACCGCTTCTTACATGTGAGTATTAGTCTCCTGCTCTCGATGATCAAATTCATGCTGCTGAGAATCTTACGAAGATTGAGAATTAGTCATCATGGTATCTGCATCTTTTTTAACTGCAGAGTTCAAATGCATCTTTATTAATCTTGAGTAAAATAAGATTAGAAAATATTCTATCTGAAAAATGTAATTTTGAATGTTGATTATGAGACGAGTGATTAATATAATACATTGATTATGAGATGTGTGTGTTGATATTAATTGTGTTGTATTTACATTAGGATTGTGTATTGAATGGAACACAAATTATGTGCTTGATGAGTATGTATGTATATGAATGTTTGTGTGTGTTTATATATATAGATCAGAAGGGGAATAGCAGCGGATTACCAATAAAAAATGGAAGGTTAAATTTACCTCAATTTAATTTTCGTCGCTAATCCCTTGGCAATTAGTAAGGATTTACCGACGTCTTTTATAAATAATAAATTATTATAAATTAATTATCTGTCGGTAAATAGTCAGTATATAAATTAAAATTAAATTAATAAAAAAATTATTTTTATTAGAAAATTAGTAAAATGACGAAAAAATGTCGGAAAACTCATGCTAAATTCCGTCGCAAAATCTGACACAGATACCGTCATGGTTTTTACCGACCACACCGTTATGTCGGAAATCCGTCGCTAATTCCAGTTTAGCGACGGATTAGAAGCGGATTCTGCCGCTGCTATATGCAGTTTTTCTTGTAGTGTTTATTAAAATTTTATAAAGCTTAGTTTTTTTTTTTAAAATTAGCCACTTGGTTAGATATCTAATTCTAATTTGCCATCTGATCTCCCAGAAGATGAAATAAATATGGCTATTATTTTTTACTTGAGATGGTGAGATTGTTTTCATGAAACTGGAGATTAACTGATGGCTGAAACATACTACTGTAAATATGCATCATAAATGTGTTTTGTTCAGCTGATACATCTAATAAAATATCTATCAATTCTTCTCATATCAAACTACACTATAGTACCATACACGCACAGAAGAGGTAACAAGTACACATAAAAATATTTGCAAAATGTCATGAGAACATGTTAATTTGTAATCAACACAATAAATAAAGTAGAATGATGAATGTGTACCTGGTATATAGTAGCCTCACCTTCTTCTCACTTTTAATTCTTCTTTCCCCACATGTTTAGTGTGCATAACTCCATAAACATAGGTCGTATACCACTGAAGAAACTGTGAAGCAAAAAAAAATTATAAGATGATACTAACATCCAATTATCTTAAATACATAATTTAAGTCTCAAAAATTTAAATGAATAAAGAAAATTATGCACTTAATGAAAAAATAACAGGAAACAATATATAAAAAGGTTTGAGTGCTAACATACTTTGTAAATACAATCTTATACACATAAGCTACTTTTATCTATTCCTTGAAAATATGGAATGAGGGATAATGGGTAATACTGGAATACACAATATTTGAAGATATCACAAGAAAGAATAGGTCAAGCGGTGCAAACAATATAACCTTGAACTGGATAATCAAAGCATGCCGCACTTTGTAGTAACTATTCTAATGAATGGAGCTATAATATATATCCATACCTTATTCTAGTTATTTGTTACTATAGCTGGTCCTATACTCCTTGTAGGGTTTTTTGATGCTCCTATTATTTTACTATGCAAAAAAAAAAAAAAATTCTTCATCTTAATTGTTACTCACCGTTAACTGTATAAACAAAACAAGATAAAAATTGATCTGACCTTACTTACCCACAGATGAGTACGTCAAGAAACAGGGTTGCTCCAATTGCTGCTCCAGAAAACTCCACCTGTAAGTAATAGCCTTAAAGCCTATTATCTGAATATAACTGCAAACCACTTCACTCGGTCTACTTATCATATTTTTAATTTGATCTTACTGCTCTATGATCAGATGCAGCTTCCACATATGACCCACATCAGTACAAACGTCATCATAATCTCCCAACCAACAACTGTGAAATTATCGGAATCAACTGCAGGAAATGTTAACATCACAGTCAGTTGATTGCTCTTAAAAAGCCATCTCAGGGCGAGGCATCCAAGATTTGCTCCTCCAACTTGAGCCAGCAAATAAAATAGCACCTAATTAGATGGATGCACACATAAACAAAAAGGCTATCCGATTAAAATCAAATCATCACTCATATGCACTTGTTCTCTCCTGTTGGTTTGAATTATATTTTTACTTGTTTCGAAGGAAATCTACCAACATTTGCAAAAGCAATTGTCACTGCAGGATTTAAACGAGCTCCTGAAATGTGACCCAAAGTGTATCATTACCATTAGAGTTATACTTCAAGAAAATGCAATGCCTAGTATTGTTATGTTATACTTCTGGTCGATGAAGGCAGACCCACATCCCATTAATAGAAGGATAAAGGTTCCTATGAACTCTGCTACTATCATCATATACACCAATCATCATTAATGGGCATTAAGGCAAAAAATTGCATGTTAACTGGACAACCCCTAATTACCAGTCCTCCCTAAATACTAAACCTTACCTAAGTTCACATCAACTCCGAGATGTATTACATCAGATGTACAAGATAGTTAAATACATCTTACATGAAAACTTATTTATGAGTGACAGCAACAAGTCCTATAATTCTTAGACATATTCACTATATTAGGGTCTTTGTGCTTATATGTGATGCTTGCATATGAGTATATAACAACAGGTTTTCCCTCGCCCCATACTAACTAAATGCAGTTCCTCAAATCATTGAATAGGTAGATTCATAGGATCAATATTACAACAACACAAAATGTATTTCAAGATTCTAGCCCAAAGAATGAAAGAGCATTATTAATATTATTGGTAAAATTTTACACTTTCCCATAACATCTTATTGAAATGCAGGGCTGTTAAATGTTAAGAAAATAAAAGAACAGCTGTAATGAGCATATATAAGTATACTGGAAATATTGTGAAAAGGACGAACATGACACCATAATAAGGCAAACCAATTTGATCCTACCAGTTTTTAATCTTCGGTTATTTCAAGTTATATCTGTTTCACTTCAGGAAAATTTTATATGTACTTATCAGTTTCATTTCAGCTGAAGCAATCCTAATCTAGTCCGCATGGTTATTTCAAGTTATATCGAAGCCACCTTGACTGTTAATTAAATTGCTCATAGAAATCCATTTAAGATGCTCTACTCAGTCGGTGATGATTGTTTGCACCTATGATCCCTTACAAGTGTGCTAACTAAAAAACTTACTCGTTATCATTAGTTTTATTTCTTGTCCTGGAGTAAGACGTAACCATGCGTATGATTGCAGTGATTCAGATCACAACCTACTGCAGTGAGATTAGAGCTATTAGATTTGCAAGAAGGTAGTTAAGTACAAATGACTACCATGTATCAACTCCGAGAAGAACACCAAATGTTCAGCTTTCTTCGAAATAATGTTTGAAGTCGCTAACTTAGCATCTAATGGAGATAAAGAATATCACAATCTACTGCACCATTAAATAATATAAAAAAAGTCAACTTACCTTACCTCTATAGGTCCTTTCCGATACTTCGACACTCGTTCATTATTTATGGCCATATAATGGTCTGAAATGCAAATGTTATTATTCAGTTAGTGCAATATTATATAGAAAAACAATCAATTTGTTTAGTTATTTATCTCAACCAAACTCAAAAAATGAAGAATAGAATAAATTATTCTATAGACATAAACTTATAATGTGCAGAGTAGCTTATAAGTTTTAGAGTAGCAAATTAAGTTATCAAAAATGTTAATCAACTTGACTCATATTACATCAAAAGTGACACAAACAGAAAAATAGGACCAAAAAGAAAAACTTCCCCTCCCCTCAACCAACAATTCCCACTATCCAGTTCCTATTATAGCTTATTAATCAACATTGGTGGGTTCACCTTGAAATAAAAAAGACATTCTAGTTACACAGTAGGCACAAAATATGCAAGCTAATTTTTATTCTTCTGAAACTTTCTATGATTTTTATCCTTGTTCTTCTTTGTTTCTTCGCTTTTACCGTGCCCCTCTCTCTTGTGTTTCTCTGATTTAACACGACTGGACTTGACGCTACTGATTCCACTTTCAGAAACTTTAACTCCACTCTGGAGTACCTTATCTATCTCACCGTCTTCGTCATGAATTTCAAATCGTTTAAGGTATTCTAAGTCAAGTTCTTCTTCTTCCTCAGCCTTCATCTTTTCCCTAACTTCTTTGGTCGCTGGATTCAGCTCCTCGTCCAATGATACGTTGTGAGTTGATCATATTAACTTCTCTTAGTCGTGGTAGTGATGATTCAATCTGGTCAGCTGCAATGCTGGTTAAATAATGGTACGGTTTTGTAATCACTTTCCTAAATGATGACATTATCTGCTCTCCTTCCAGTTTCATTGCTTTTTTCATATAAGCAATATCCCTGTTCTGTAGACCCACGCATAGTAATACTGAAGTTTGAACGGGCGATAATGTGTCAGGAATTTTTTCTTCAAAATATTCATGTGCAAGGATTGGTACAAGATCTAAAATCATTGGGAAGTCAATAGGGCTATTAGTATATGCATCCAAGCACACCAAATCATAAGGAGAGAACAGTTTTAAAAGTAATTAGGAACTTTCTTTCATCTGTTCTTGCTCCTTAAACTCCATTTTTGGTGCCAGAATGCTCATCACAGGCTTGTAATTAAATGTTTAAATGTTTGCCAGAATGCTCATCAATTTGTTCATGTTCACTTTCTCTACCGTCCGAACCTGTCCAATGTAAAATGGAACAAAACCACGTCTAGGCTAAAAGAGGAAAAGTTTTCTGGTCAGCCCAAACGAGACACCTATATAATGTAGCTTCTTAGGACGTCTCTCATGAAGATGAGAAAGAAGAGGAGGAAGGTTTGCTTTTGGAACTATTCTCTCAGTTAACAACGAGACCTTCTCTACAGCCTCTGTGACCATGGCTACAGACTCTTTGGTCTCCTCATTGTCTTCTTCATTGAAATCCGCCAACTGCTCTTCATAGTACCTCGATAGAAGTTCCACTGCCTTAGAACCATATCCCAGCCTTGTTGCATTTGGGTGAACGGCCATGATTCAACAGGATCACCAAGTGCATATCTTATTGATTCATTCAATTCAATTTTCCTGAAATACCGACCAGGTTGATGTCCCTTCCCATTCTGAGTAGTTATTTGACTTTGTGACTGTAATTGATCAAGAAGCTTCAACGATAATAATGAATGCCTGGTGCCTTCGTATCCATTAATGTTAGATGAGAGGAAAACCAAAATAGGGCCAAGTAAAGACTTCACAATAGGTAGTGGAATTGCAGCAGCCTCATCGACGACTAGAAGCTCAACTTGAGAAAACTTACCATAGTCACTTGGCTTTAAATATTGAATTGTTTGCCTGCGTTCTTTGTAGATATTAATATGAATTACTGCTTTGTTGGATCCCTGATCGACGCTTGTCACCCGATCATAGTGTAAATGTTCCTCATATTCTATTAATTTGAATCCCTCAATGATGAAATCAAATAGCGTTCTAAGATTTTCTGGGCAGGGTGCAGTGACAAATATGTTTGAATACCTAGCAGCAGCAACCCCAGCAACTGCTAGACCTAACGGAGTTGATTTTCCACGTCCTCTAGAAGCAGTTAAAGCAATTGTACTTCTTAATGTTTTATCCATAATTGAATCAGGGAATACAATTACAACTTTTGCCTGATCAACTGTACAACACTTCTTAATCAAGGGGCCAATAGGGAATTGATCATGAAATTCATCCTTCAAATATTTTAGCTCTTTTTCCTTTGCTAATAGACCTACCGGATCCTCACTAATAGGTACAGGTTCAAGATGGCGTATGTGAGAAGATATTGGTAATATGTTGAATTCTTCATCCATTATGATACATGCTTTACATGATACGATGCAATGATTTTGTAAGGTAATGAATAGAAATATGAATATATAGAAGTTGCACTTTCAAATGAGAAAATGTTGGCAAATGTAAATTTTATGTGAATTCTAATGATAGGTTGATGATCATATTTAAGTTGTTTCCTGTAAAATCCATATTTCTCTTTGTTTACTTCATTAAAAATCACCAAGCCTTTTTAAAATAAACCACAGATGATTTCATAAAAGTTTGTAGTTGCCAATTTTATCTAAAATTAAATAGAAGTGAAGTTATCGATTTTAGAAATAAGGGAGGCACAAGTTGTGTATAAATAGAGAGTAGGGGCTTTCATTACAGGTTTCAGTTTTTCTTTTTTTCAAAATTTTGTTGCCAGACTCTACCCCCCTTCTTTAGATATTGATTGTTACAGTGATTTAACTTGCAAACATATCCACTCAATCATTTCTCAAGACCAAGCTAACTAATTTTATCACAAGCTATCTTTATACATTGAGCATTTTAGTAGTTACCAGGCTTTACCCCTTCTCTATATATATGACATGTTCCAAAATTAACAAACACAGCAGCACTGCATGATTATAAGTCTCAAGAAACATTCACTTCTAGAAAATCAAAACAATAACCGGTCAAAACCAAAGGGTTTTAAGAGTACAAGTACATTTTAAGTGCGTTGGCATGCGTAAAACTTAGTGTTAAGTTGAATCCTAATTGAGAATTATGTTCATAATCAATTCCAAAAACTAGTTGGCCACAAAATAAAAGATTCAAATGAGAATGAGTACCTGACCATAGACTTGATCAACTGAAATGTCGAAATATCCAACATATTGACCAGAGTGAAGGTCGCAAGCAAGTACAGGATCTGCACCTGCTTCTGTCATCAAATTTGCAACAAGCTTGGCTGTGATTGATTCACGCCCTCGAGTCTGAAAAATAAGATATATAGTCATTGTTGCAAATATAATACAATATCATATACATTTTTCTAGCTACAATTGATTTTTTTGAAACAGCTAATAGAAGAACACTTAAAATAAGATAAAATTTTCAATTGAAAAGCAATCAGAGAAGTAATCTTTAGGTTTACTAAATGCCTTTTCACTTTTTTTCTTTTTCTTTTCTAAACATAAAATCTTCAACATATGCTAATTTGAGTTAGATTAAGCGCCGTTAATATAATATAATAGCCAACCGTACATCGTTAGGTTGAGTTACGCATCTTATCACTGTGTGCTACGAAGTTTTCCAGTATTCAAGGCTTGCATTATGCCCCTGCTAAAGTCGAATGGAATCCTATTCTCAGGTATTTCTAATACAATTTTCTGCAAAAGTAAACAATTTTCGCATTATGCCACATTGAATCTTTGTAACTTCACACTTTTTTGAGTTTGCAAATTCATAGCCAATAATTGAAACTAAATAAATGCGTCAGCCATGCAGTGCATACTTAAGAGAAAAAATACATATAAAACGAGCATATAATGCATGTCTGATGGGTGTACATAGAAAATCTCCTCCAATGTGCTCTATGGTTTCTTTATCTTGGACATGTTATGAAATGGTGAACATTTAAGATACATAAAAAATATGTATTAAACCCCAGTACATACATCAAGTGCATTATATATATATATATATATATATATATATATATATATATATATATATATATGAAAATCCATAAACTTGTAGCTCATGTTCTTTTTACAAATGCAAGAAAAACAGCTAAAACAGTATGAGTTCTGTCAGGCCTTTCATTAGTTTTATCAATATTGAAGTTAAAAGGCTTCATTCATCTGTGTAATATAAAACCTTGCAACCTAGAGAAATGTCAAGTGAACACTATGATAACATAGAATGAAGAAATGATGGACAAATTACAAAATTTTAACTTATCATATAAATATGATTAAAATAAAAATGAAATAGTGAGATAAATAGACAGACCTGAGGAAGTTTTCGTAATCCATGTAGAAGGTAAATATAGGGTGGCCTTTTTTGGAAATGTGCCAAGGATCTTGCATAATACACAAACAACCGAAAAACATATCACATAATATATAAAAGTTAATTCAGAAACTTTCAGTAAAGGGTTTGGTGATTACCTTCATTTTGCAGGTGTGTCAGCTGCAGGTTTATCCGAGATTCTTATCATCCCTACCAGTGCGTGGCCAATGAACTCCACCGTGCTCTCTTCTAGCTCATATGTAAGACATGGAAAAATAGAAATAAATTTTGTGGGGTTGAAGGAAATAAAGTAAACACAGAATAAGTTTTTGCACAGTATTCAAATCTAACCGCTCGTGCATGCTAGGATTATTATCTTCATAGTAGTACGTAAAGAAGGAAATTTCCTACTCAGCGCTTTGCATTTTTGGTCTTTATATATCTAGTAGGTGATAACATACATATACAACAATTTAAACATACAGAAAGAAATACTAAAAAAATAGTATTATGAAAGTCTTAAGATTAATTAAACATTTTAAAATTTGTTTGTACTTACAAAAATACTAAACAACATGCTAATCTCTAAGGTAGCAAAACCAGTGATATATGAAATAAAATCCAGAGTTAATACTTTACGGTTATACACGTAGTATTTTGCATGAAAACTCGAACACACCAGTTAAAGTCTAAGATTATATTCCGACAACATGTAGATGTTATCATATGGTTTTTTTAACATAAGTAGCTTATCATTTGAATAGCTTGTATGCTTCAATAAATAGGCCATCACTCAAATTTGTTGGATAATGGTAAACAAATCGACACAGAAATAATAGGTCGCCAGGAGTAACACAAAATGAATAGGAAGAGTAGATTATAGATCAAACCTAATATGGATGTCGACAACGATACGTAACGCAAAAAAGTTAAATATAACACCTTCGGCATCATGAATTATTTGAACAACTTCTACATTTTAGCAAACGGGAACTTTATTCCATATTCTGGGTTGACGATTACAAAATCAACATAGTAACAGTAGGCTAACATGAGCAACGCACAATAGCTTTTCAAAGAAAACAGTCATCAAACGGAATCATGGTATTGACAATGATATATAACCAAAAGAAGGCTTCCTGTATTCTATATTAAGTAATATATAATAGATTGGCTGTTGGCACTAGATACTCAAACTACAGTGAAATAATGGTTTCTATTTTCTTTAGTATTAATATATTACATTACCAGACAATGTACGTAGTAATTATAAACGGTTTGTTGCTTTTGTAAGGAAATGCTTGGTGATTTACATTTTAAACTTGCAAACTATTCAGAAGTAAAAGTGCACGGTTCTCACAACCGTCCGGTTCAACCTCTTGAACCTTCAACTTTTAAATGTTGTGGTTTGACTTATGGTCTGGTTCTCAAAACATGGGCGTTAACCAAGCATTGCACTGCATGTGGTTGAATAATCTTTTGGAAGCTGAGATACACATCGTGCATATATCAAAATACTAAGTATAGTGTGTCGGAGTTAGGTGCAGGCAAGGTATAATAGTGTTGAAGTGAGAAAACAATTGTGGTTTGGACAAGATAAGGGTAGTCCTAAAATAATGTAAACTGTAAGCAAAGAAAAACTGCTTACGGAATGTCATAATTTCCCCTCATAAGGACAGTAAAGTAATCAAAAAAGGAATTACTTTTAAAAATAATCGAATATATTTAAGTAAAATATGACAAAGCATTCTTACAAAGATTAACGCGATCTATGTCTGTATGGGAAACCAAAAACATGAACATGAGCGTTCAACCATGCAGACTTATAATCGGTGGACTTTACTATTAGAAATTGTTGGCAATCATTCAATCATTCACCCGCATAGTGCTAACCAAAGTATAGTTGAATTTCAATAATACGCATTATGTCTTAACTTTTTTTTGGTAATAAAGCAAATAAAAATTCGAACAATATGATGACTCCTCTAATGTAACACTAACAACTGATAAATTCATGTAACAAAAAAGAATTAATACATACCAGTAGTCTGACGGAATAACGAATTGAAGGTTACTTGGTTAGGGAAACTGAATGTCATACGCGGACCGTCAGAATGTTCCAGTGGATAAGCAGAAGCCCATGGGGATAAAAAAACTAACTGTCTTGTCTCTCCATTCATTTTGGTTGCCGATGTGGTCGGCGGTGAGTGGATAGCTAGCAGGCAGGCGATGCTACAGGCAAAATCAGAGTACAGGAGGTGAAAGCAATTTGGGATTTGTCGATCAAAGGAGGAAGGAACGGGGAGAAACATTGAAACGGAGAAAACGAGAAAGGAGGAAAGTAACTTAGGGGAACGAGGAGAGTAATTTAGGTTTAGGCGGAAAAAGGGAAACAGAGGAGGGAACTGAAATGTTTCGGGAGGGAAATGTTAAACGTAACTAGTATTTTAGTCAATTGTTAAATAAATGTAACCAAAATCCCTAAGTATAAAATTAAAAACCACATTGGTTGCATTTACATATTGAACGCAAATAATGAATGTAACCATATGTATATTTTCTTATAGTGTCACTTCATTTATAAACTTCGTTTATAAATGAACTACTTGTTTTTATTATTTAAAACAAGTTAATATTTCTATTCTATTCGAATTTCAAATTCTATTTTAGAAAGATAGAATTTTCCTTTTAAATCTCAAATATCCTTTTTATGATATTTTTAAATATCCATATTTAGGCTCAGTGGTATTTAAGCACACGAAACACCTAATTTAACAATCACAAGTTTTTAACATAGCATTATGATGATATATATGAAAACAAAAAATAAATAAATTTGAGGGATCCAGTTGGATCCCTCCAACCTGTTTCCCTGCATCCACAGACGTTAGCACATAAATAATACCATCCTGCTTCGAGGCAGGATATCGCGGTATAGAAGGTCATCCACTAATATATATTTGTAGGGCGCATAGGGAAAGCATCCGCTAATGATACTGCGGGCATCCGCTAATGAGACTGCGGGAATCCAACCACCAAACCAATATAAATATATAATAGCCAAGCCTAAATAACTAATATATATTTAATCAGCCACAGTAATATTTCAATACTGCGGGCATCCGCTAATGAGACTGCGGGAATCCAACCACCAAACCAATATAAATATATAATAGCCAAGCCTAAATAACTAATGTATATTTAAACAGCCACAGTAATATTTCAATGCATACAAACAATCAACAATTTATTTTTAAATGCTAAAAATAAATTTAACGAGTGAGATTTACTCACCGTGACCAAACGACTAGTGTCGGAAAAACTTGAATCCATCCTAGTTCGCATTTTCAGCTATGAATTTGCTTGATTTGAGTTTGATAAGATCTTAATTATTTTAGCTTCTTCTTCATTCGAAAATTACAGACCAACTCCTGTATAAACAAACCACCACCATCGCCGCCATCATTCCAGACTCCATCCAATAAATGCTCTATTGCCCAGACAAATTCCTTTATACCCGTGACAGCTCCCCTTTGACCTTCGAACAACTTCAACTACGTGTTCTCAATCCCCCTAGACCCTAACCTAGGCAAAACCATTTCCATCTCCAGATTTCATCTTTGTTGAAAATCCCAAACTCCATCAACTACTCTGCCTCTCCTCCCTGAACACATGCGGCTACAGGAGACTTAGCATCGAACTCCACCACAAATTCATGGACCCTCCAGCCTCCTTATCACCGGCGTCGGCCTCTTCAGGAACCACCATGCCCCTTCCAATCGTACGTAAATCAAAGTCGAGACTCCTTTTGAAATCGCTACTCAACCCTAGATCGAAATCTATCTTCAAACTCCATCGCGAGTCAGTCTTCGATCAACCGCAGGTCTCCGGTGATGTCGAGCTCCCCTAGATCTTGCGAGGAACTCGAACTCCCAAACGCGAGACTATCGAGCTCCAGGAACTCGCGAGAAACCATATCGATCTCTTCTTTTACGGAATTGATTTGGTTTTAAATTTGTGGATTCGGTTTGGATCGATTTGAAGAGGAATGGAAACGAGATGGTTGTGATTTTAAAGAGAAGGGTGCGGCTTAAAAATGAACTGCGTGGCGAGTTCGATTTCTCCTTGTTGCTTTGTTTCTGTCCACAAAGCTATGAAATTTTATTTTTATTTTTATTTGTTTTGAACCGGTATCCTTTAATTAAAATACCCCATGATTTCGAGCTCCTCTCTAAACCTAACAACAGACATTTTTAGGATTATTCCCCTATTCTGGACACACTGGGATAGGTTTCAAAGCCTCAATCGATCGTCTGTGGAAGATATTAATTTAAATCGATATAAATTAAATTTAAAACCATTAATTCCTCAATAATAAATTAATATTATTATACTAATTCAAACTGAATTTTGTATTGATCATCCGAACTATTTTCAGTTTAGTTTTAACTTCAATTGAATTAACTTCGTATTACAATCGATTAAATATATTTGATATTAAGTCATATATTGATTATTAAATCGATAACTCAATATAGAAATTCATTTATATTATCAACTCAATATTTAAATCCATATTAAATATTTAAAATTAACTGACAAAATATCCGGGTTATTACAGCTGCACCCCCTGCTGCGATTTGGACCGCTTATAATCAGCTCAGTAATCATACTCCACCCTACCTAGTTAAGGGTACCGTGATACATCTATGTGTGTTACTGCTGAAATAGGTCCCCGTTACTAAGGTTTTTTAGGGTCTATTCGTATAACCCCCAAATTGGTTAAGTGTTATCCATCAATTCAAATTAACTTAACCTATCCACACGTCATGTCATGTTGGTTAAGTGTTTCTTATTAACTTAACCCTATTCATTCATCATATTATATTGGTTAAGTGTTTCCCATTAACTTAACCCCACTCGTTCATTGGTTAAGTGTTAACTTAACCCTACCACTGGCCATCTTACATTGGTTATGTTGCCCTCTTGTTTACTTAACCCAACCACTTGCCATATTACATTGGCTAAGTGTTGCCCTCTTGTGTTACTTAACCCTACCACTTGTCATGTTACATTGGTTAAGTGTTGCCCTCTTGTGTTACTTAACCCTACCACTTGTCATGTTACATGGGTTAAGTGTTGCCCTCTTGTGTTACTTAACCCTATCACACATCATGTTATATTGGTTAAGTGTTGCCTTAATTAACTTAACCCTACCATTCTTAGCCTGTCTGTTCCTTAGCTTTAATTCATTCATTAAAGCACCAACATCTCACATTAAATATATATTGTTGCAGTCGCTGGATGTGAAGGGCGGTTCTGGGCAGTCTTATACCGCAACTCAATCTAACCTCGGGTTTTTCGGGCTTAATGCGCTAACCTCTCACATTAGATCTATATTGTTGCGGTCGGTGGATGAGCCGGGCAGTTCCGGGCAATCTTACACCGCAACTCAATCTAACCTCGGGTTAGGCATATTCATCTTTTAATTAATTTACATATTTACCATTCATGTTTATATGTAAATTATCCACAAGTGTTTTCAAATCATTTCATGCCCCATTTGCCCTCTAAATTATGTCCATAATTCTAGGTGTACAAATTCTACCATTTCATGTTACTAATTATTTACATGATTATGAGCCAATCTATGCCAATAGCATGTAGTTTAATATTTTTCCCCAACGTCTCCCCCGTTATTCATTCGCATAATTCACATAGAACGTTAGACTCGCAAATTAGCATAACTTATAAACAAAAGGGAAAAGAATGGGACATGTAACATTACAACAGGTATAAATAATATAGATCAACATGCGTAGTATAAATTTGGTATAAAACGACATAAACTTAATTAAGCACATGAACGTGATCTTACATTTAAATTAGATCCAATTAACGTGCAAACTAGCATAGATCTAATTATATAAGCATGAACTTATATATATCTTAAACATGGGTACTAGCTTGGATCTAAACATGTAAGCATGTATGAACATAACTTATCATGTAATATACATACATAAAAGAACCACAAATTTAATACAACATGATAGGTTCAATGATATCAGTCTCAATAGTCTGATAGGCATGATAGGTTTTACTATGTCAGTCACAACAGTCCAATAGGCATAAGCAATTCAGAATTGACAAAAGGATAGGCACAAATAGAGTTAGACATAGTTCTAGATCCAGTTATTATAGTCATGATTTCTTATTAGGTGCTCACATCTAAACAATAATTGTACTTACAGAAAAAGGACGGAACTTGATTTCTAGGATCTGATTTCTGAATTTGAAAAGCCATCCTTTGATGTAGATGTTTGATTCTCTAGCTCTTCTAATTGATTCCTAGATTGAATTTGATTCTCTAGTTTGGATTTTGTTTAGAGCTTTCTAACATGATTTCAAATTTGGTGAAGATGGAGACTAGGCTAACTTAGGCATGGACAGCATGACGGCTTTTTAGAATGAGTTCTACGGTTGAGGTTTGAGGTGTTTATATAGAATTCTAGGTTCAATTCTAGCCTTTAGATTAGTCTAGGAAAAATCAGAGCCATCAAACCAAAGAGATGTGTCATCCAGCCAACCGTAGCATGACACATATGCCCTAATACCTCAGAAATCGGTCATTGGCCAATCAGAGAAGGCCACATCAGCACAGGGCTGTAAAAATTCGTCATAGGGGCTGGATTTGGGAGGGGTCGACTCCCTGCCGCCGGGTGGGGGGGGGGGGGGTCGACACCTATGTCGACTCCACTATAGGGGGTCGACACCTGTGTCGACTCCCTCTTGGGGGGGGGGGGGCGACACCCCTGAGTAGGAAATTTCCCGCTCAGGCCGCTCTTGCCAGATTTGGAAATTTGAATTGTTTTCTGATTTGATTTATTATTATATTTAATTATTGTTTAAACTTGAAAACTTCTGAACTCCACAACTTCTTCATACGGAGCCCGATTCACGCAAACTCGGACTTTATCTCAAGAAGAATTCCAAGACGAACGCAATGGCATAACCCTTTCCCTTAATTTTCACTTTTAATATTAAGTATTCTTTAATTCGTTACTTTAATGCTAACAGAAAATACGGGGTGTTACAATGGTGGTATACGAGATAGATTAATTTCCTATTTCATCTGATTGAAGATATTGAGTTGATGTTGTGATTCATGGGATTTTTTCAATTTGTTATTTTTGAGTTTTCCATTGTGGAGCTGACTAGCGGCTAGTGTACCAGTGGTGGAAATGTGTGGTATGGGATACAGTTACCGCTACTTGGGTTACTGACTATGAGTCTGTAACACATATTGTTGTTTTTTGTTGAGCCAGTACTAGCTTCAGGGGAAAGCTAGACTTGGGAGGAGTCTCATATACGTATTCATTTGGTCGAGGGGGGGGGGCTAAGTTATACTCGACCGGGAGGGACGTAGTGTTTGGTGTCTAAATATGTATATAGTACTTGGCTAAGCTCGGGGGGAGCTTATTAGCACATGCAAAACTATGTTGTTTCGGATTCAAATTATCACTTTGATAAGCTTGTTGTTTTGGATCCATTTTATGATGTCATTGTAGAATTTGTGGCTTTTGTTGTCATTCGATGCTTTGGATCCAATTTATGATGATATTACTTGGATTTCATTATTTATTACTAGAGATGTTGAATTTCAATTATTTTCACTTTTATTGTTTGCGTTGATATATATATATATATATATATATAGCCTCAGAGCTATAATGTTAACTTGACATTTATAATTTTGTGCTTCATTGAGCTGTCGTGTGATTGTGATATTTTGACAATTTCATAATGCGTTATAACTCTTGAATGAGATTCATTTGAATATGATTATGTTGTCGTTTGCATATGTTCATGTATGGTAATGCTTCCATAATATTTAGCCATTAGGCATGAATCATTAATGTCTATACTTGAGTAAACCTAATGATTAGGTTTATGTCCTGGATGATCTTTACATAGACTGATCCATTTATTATCTATATAATACTCGGGTCAGAGCGAGACATTACAGGTGCAGGGACCTTCAGACCAGCTTGTATTTACTGTGTTTAGAGGAGTACATGTACTGAATAAAGTGATGTATATATTTTGGTGTGTAATAAGTTAATATATATGAAATGTTATATATTATACATTATATTTATTGATGCGATTGATTCTGTGATCTCTGTAATCATGTATATTATGTATTGTTCTGTCCTAGGGGCGCACGTGTAGTTGTTTTATACCGACATTGAGTAAGTAAGAGTAAGTGATATTTCAAAAATTTGAATACATACCAGTGTTAGTCCAAGAGAATTTGCATGTATGTGCCCCTACGGCCTCATTCTCTGTATTATCTGATAGTGTTGCTTAGTAATACTCTTGGATAATACGAGTATAGAGGTGGGGCGTTACATAACTTACAATTCTACAAGATGAAATCTCGATTCTCTTTTCTCATTAGAATACCATAGTTCAATATTTTTGAAAGTTTATTGTTTCAATGAATTCTGACTTATATTGGATCCTACAAATTCGTTTAAAGTTCAAAACATACTATTACGAACTACTGCACCACTACGAGCTTGTTTTCAATTACATTGTGAATTATACGTCCAAATTCGTTTTTAATTTGACTTATATAAATTCCAAGTCGTTATTTCTTAAAATAATTCATTTTAAATATTTAATACTCATTAAATATTTCTTAATAAAAATCTGGGTCGTTGCAGTGAGTTTGTTGGCTCTTGTTTTCAACCCAGGTCAGTCGTTGTATTTGTGCTCCCTGCACGGAGTATGATGTCATATTGTAGTCTAGATAACCTGTCTAGCTCATGTTCTTTAAGCTAGAATAGTAGTGGAGGTCAGGTCTCTTTAAAAACGATATATAGTAGATAAGTATCCTGTTTATCTCCTGTATCTAATGTAATTTATTGTTAGTTATAATAAAAAATGTTATGGATCACTATATAAATCGGTTGGCTATGCCAAAAAAAAAAAAAAAGAATTTATGCTATATGAGAAGCTCACCTACCAACTTACTAATGGACCACAAATTAAAGCAAAAGCACATGTTGGTAGCATATTATTTAATTATTAATTATAACTTGGATGCCACGCAAAGTCAAGGACAATTTTGGTAGATCCCTAAGAGATATTAAATTTTTAAAACATGTATAAATAGCCCTCTTACATTCATGTAGAGTAGCTTCTTTTTTATGCAAATTGTAAGCACAAAATGATAAATAAAATTTTCTATTTAATGACTCGTTAACTTGTCGCTCTTTTCTTTTATGCTTTTGTTTTCCCACGCTCTTTCTTTTATGTTTTTTTTTTTTATTTCATGCAAGTAGTTTTGTTTAATTTTATGCAAATTATTTAGCTCTTGCTCATTTCTTAATTTTCACTTTATTTATGTTTATGTTGAAAACAATTTATGTTAATATACACTTAAATATGATAGGCTAAAACCCTCCAATTTAAGGGTGATGAAATTCTCATGAATCATATAAAATTAGCATAATAATTTCATTTATGATTTCTTGTTTTGTGCTTGATGGTACTTTTGATGTTAATGTAAGTTTGTTGTTTACTTGTAAATTCGATAACCTATGTTGTAGTAACAAATAAGTTATGCTTAATTAAATGTAAACACATGTTGCATTTTCATCTATATATGATTTTGACAGTGAAAGTGAAAATAGCATCAAAATTTGATGTTCCATGTTACTAGTTCAAATTAGGAAATAAGGCATACCCAGAATATATATCATTTTTAATTTCTTGTCATTTTCATCAGAGTTTACAAGTGGTTTAGAGTGTGGATTATAATTTGATGGTTTAAGTAGTGCTGATTAATAACACAGTTATGTCATACTTATAATAAATATACTCACCAATTCCATGAACGCTAGAAAAAAAAAATCATAAATTCATTTTATGTTGATTTGTATGAACAGGAGAATGGAATTTGTCTCTAAATTGCTTTCTATTCTTATATTTTTATTCAGTAGATTTTCTTCAGTTTTTTTTATGTTGTTTTTTAGTTAAAAATAAATTTAAACACTTCAGTTTAATAGGATTGAGCACTTTTTTTTTTCCTTGCTTTCCTCATTGAATTGACCAGTGCTTGTGTATACGTGCTTCAGGTATATGTTGCACTTGTGGCTTTTATCATCATATAATTCAATGGTTTTTAAAGGAGTATCGGTTTAGAAGAGATATGAGATTGAAACATATGGAATATATTTAATAGGTTGTAAGATAATAAATTATTCACCACTTAATGAAAAGTCGATATTAATCACGCAAATCAATGCAAATCTGAGAATGACCAATAGTGATTTGAATCTCCAAGCCTCTAAAATGATATTTTTACAATCGTCAATCAATCTTCTTACTAATGTATCCTTAGGTTTATATGTATTTTGCATGGTTTTATGATATTTGATATATAGGTTGTACGTTTGAAGGAGGTTTAGGGATGCTTATGGGAAGATGAGCAATTATTTGGCATTGTCTTTAATCCTGCATTTAGCACAAATCCTGAAAATAATTTAGTGGATCTAATTACCACTATAATCTTCTTAAGAGTGTCAAAATTAAAACTGCAATATATCTTAAACCGGTTGCCACAATTACTACTATGATTATATATATTGAAAGACAAATCATTAGATATATCATCTGCAATTGGTTTGATACCTAACAGATTGATTTAATGATACAAGATTTATGTGCTAAATACGTCCACAATTACTATGGTCCAAATGCGAAACATATTAATATTATCCAAAGTTTTAGCATATTTTGGGTCTATCTAGCCTTGAAAGTAATATTTCTACGATCCGTCGGTACATAAAAATGTAGATCAGTACAGAAATGCATTCCTTGAATGGCAAGATCGTTGCATGAAAGAGTTCATCTAGAGAGAAACATACAAGTATATGTTGTTTTTTAGTTTCCTTAAAAAGTAAGTAGGAAGTGTCAAGCTACATTTTGATAAATATTGGAATACCAACGCAAAACCGTCGATATTACTGAACCTTTGAAAACAAAAAAATTGTACATGCACACATTAATAAATAAAAAATTCAGAGCTCCTCTTGTTAATGGCGACTAGGGTATTCATTATTTAATCTTTTTTCCTTCATCACATTCTTCTCCTCCCCTGTAACTTTTGTTTCCCCTCCACCTCTAAACGAACCTTGCTTCGTTCAATCTCCAGTCAACACCATTCTGCCCTTGCGTGGTGTCCCTCTCAAGCAATTTCTTACTCCTCAACGTCGACTAAGCAGATTTCTCTCGCAACTCCTGTACCTACCTTACTCCTCAACTTTGGTTCCAAAGAGTCATCAACCGATGAATTAGCGGATAATGATAAGTTCACAAAGCTTTGTTCAAATTTTATGGTATTTGGATTCTGATAAACTGACATTGCACCATCTTTTTCATTCTCGGACACATCTTTGAACGCATGTTCCTGATCTGTACTGCCTGCATTCTTTGAGAAGGGCACATAGGGAGCAGCATTTGCATTTAACTGGGACTTCCCTCCCATCATCTAGCTGTTAGGTTGAACTTATCAGTCGAAACAAAATCGCCAAAATCCTTGAGTCCTAGATCTAAATACAACTTTTGACTATGAAATGATTATAATCTTTGCATGAAATGTTATATAACCAAATGCAATTAGTGTTTTTTTGGGGAGTATGAACATTGTTAACATATTTAATAGGCCATCGTGTGTGCCCATACTAAAACGTGTGTGTGCCCATACTCAAACGTGTGTGTGTCCATACCGTAGTATGGTATGCTTATATTATAAGTAGCTGCTTTATCTTGTACCTTGAACAGCAGGTTCTTGCATTCAATAAAATGATTATCGCATTCCTCTCTTAATGTTTACATGGTATCGGAGCCAATTTCTTCCCCGTAGCTACTCCTCTCCTTTCCGATCTAACCCGCGTCCGTAGCATCCCCACTCCATCGACGAGTCTCAGATCCACTCCAAACCCTAATTCGGTTGAAATCAGTACTAGGTTTCGGGCTTCTTCCGGTTCGAGCGAGCTTCTTCCTGTTCGACCTCAGCGAAAAGGGTATCAGAAAAGAAAAATCGGTGCGACATGGCTATCTTTAAATAAGAGGAGTTAATTTGGATTTGCTGTTAGCGTATTGGAGTTTGATGTTAGCGTATTGGAGTTTGCAGGAGTTACTTTTAGCGTGTTGGAGTTTGCAGGAGGTACTTACTTTGCTGTTTGGAGTTACTTACTTTGCAGGAGGTATCTTTAAATAAGAGTAGTTAATTTATGCGTATTGGGGTTACTTGCTTTGCTGTTTGGGTTTAAATAAGAGGAATTGGGTTTGCTCTCTCTGTTTGGTTAATTCAAGTTGTTAGTTTTTTTTTTTTTTGTTGATTTCTTTCAATACGGCTGAAACCAGAGATGATTCGCTTCAAGCAGTTAGTGTTCAGTTAGATGGTAAAAATTATGCGTATTGGAGTTATGTAATGAAAAATTTTCTGAAAGGTAAACAAAAGTGGGGTTATATTTCGGGTGCTTCTGTCAGGCCTGAGAATGGCACAACTGTTGATTCTGTGTCCTTGTTAGATAAGTGGGAAGTTGCAAATTCTAAGATCATTACTTGGATCAATAATTCTGTCAAGCACTCGATTGGTACCCAATTAGCAAAATATGAGACAGCTAAGGAAGTTTGGGATCATCTAGCTAGACTGTATACACAGTCTAACTTTGCAAAACAGTATCAGTTGGAGTCTGATATTCGTGCTCTGCAGCAGAAAAGCATGAGTATTCAGGAATTTTATGACGCTATGACAGATTTGTGGGATCAGCTGGCGCTCACAGAATCTGCTGAATTACGAGCTTTTTTGCCTTATATTGCACGAAGAGAGGAGCAGAGATTGGTACAGTTTTTAATGGCTCTTCGTGATGAGTTTGAAGGACTTCGTGGGTCCATTCTGCATCGTCATCCGCTGCCCTCTGTTGATTCTGTTGTTAGTGAACTTTTGGCTGAGGAAATTCGTCTTAAGCCTTCTGTTGCAAAGGAAGTCTCTACTCCATCAGTCTTCGCCATGCCTCCACGACCAAATTTCAATTCGCAAGTCAGGTCTTCTGGAACTGTTGCTCGTGATGAATGCAGTTTTTGTAGACAGAAAGGTCATTGGAAATCTCAATGCCCAAAGTTGAGTAAAGGAAAGCAGCAGTATGCTCAACAACAGCCCCATCAGCAGCCTCGGCAATGGAGTTACCGACCACCGGCTCCTCATATTGGACCTCCTCTTCTTCCTCGCCCTCACAATGCTCTTACGACTTCTTCTTTAGATCCATCAATGGTTGAACAGTTTCAGCAGTTCCTCGCATCTCAACCGCATGCCATGACAGCTTCATCTCAATTGGGTTTGTCATCTAGTTCGTCAGGTATATCTTCTTCCACCTGGATCTTAGATTCTGGTGCTTCGAATCATATGTCACCTAATTTGTCCTCTTTTACTTCTTTGGCCTCTAAAGTTTCTGTTCCTGTCATGAGTGCTAGTGGTACACCTATGCCCTTGCAAGGTGTTGGTTCAATTATTACGCCTTCCTTGTCCTTATCTAATGTTTATCACATTCCCAGCCTTACATTAAATCTTGCTTCTGTTGGTCAAATTTGTGATAATGGTTGCTTGGTCTCCTTTTCTTCTTCTGCTTGTTATGTTCAGGATCCACAGTCTTAGGAAGTGATTGGGACCGGCCATAGGGAAGGAGGACTTTATATATTGGATCAACTCAAAACTCCTAAGATTGCAGCTGCTGCTCCTGGTGTTGATGTTTCGTCTTTTCATTTGAGTCAGTCTTCTTCTGTGTTTTATTTGTGGCATTCTCGCCTTGGTCATGTCTCTAGGTCTCGATTACAATTTTTAGCGTCTACAGGAGTTTTAGGAGATTTGAAAACTCATGATATTTCTGATTGCAGTGGTTGTAAATTTGCAAAATTCTCTGCTTTGCCTTTTCCTAAAAGTAATACGTTTTCAATTGCATCTTTTGATCTTATTCATTCTGATGTTTGGGGACCCTCTCCTGTTTCTACAAAGGGAGGTTCTCGTTATTATGTCTCTTTTATTGATGACTGCACTCGTTATTGTTGGATTTATCTTATGAAACGTCGCTCAGACTTTTTTGGTATTTATAATGAGTTTCGATCTCTTGTTAAAACTCAACATGCAGCTGTTATTAAATGTTTTAGATGTGATTTGGGAGGTGAATATACTTCTCATGCTTTTAAGGAACTTCTTGCCTCAGATGGCACACTTTATCAGACTTCGTGCACTGACACTCCTGAACAAAATGGGATTGCTGAAAGGAAACATAGGCATATTCTTGAGACTGCTAGGTCACTTTTATTGTCTGCTAGTGTTCCTAGTGAATTTTGGGGGGAGGCAGCTCTTACTTCTGTTTATTTGATTAATAGAATTCCTACTTCCCATAATCCTGGCTTGTCTCCTTATGAGAAATTGTATGGTTGTCCACCAGATTATTCTTCTCTTCGTGTTTTTGGTTCCACGTGCTTTGTTCTTCTTCCTCATGTCCAACGGAGTAAGTTAACTTCACGGTCTGCTATATGTGTATTTCTTGGTTATGGCGCAGGACAAAAGGGGTATCGTTGTTTTGATCCAGTCAGTCATAAATTATATGTATCTCGTCATGTTGTGTTTCTTGAACATATTCCTTATTTTACAATTCCTGACCGTTCTCACAGTACATCTATGTCTGTTCTTGTTTGTATTGATCCTTTTACTGCTGATGATGATGAGCTACCTCCTGCTGAGAATCCGGACACTCCTATTGGCCCTTCAACTACCCAGTCATCTTCTGAGACAGCGGATACTACTGAACATCGATATCCTGTCCGAAATCGTAAGTCTACTAGACAACCTGATTTTGAATATTCTTGTCTTTCCAGTTCATTTTCTTCATTCCTTACTTCTATTCATTGTCTTTCCGAGCCTTCATCTTTCAAGGAGGCAGTTCTTGATCCTCTTTGGCAACGTGCTATGGCTGAGGAACTAACTGCTCTTCATCAAACCCATACTTGGGATTTAGTGTCTCTTCCTGCAGGAAAACGTGCTATTGGTTCTCGTTGGGTCTATAAGATTAAAACTAAGGCTGATGGATCCATTGAAAGATATAAAGCTCGTTTGCTTGCTAAGGGTTATTCTCAAGAATATGGTATGGATTATGAGGAGACTTTTGCTCCTGTTGCAAAAATGACTACAGTTCGAACTCTTATTGCGGTTGCTTCTGTTCGCCGTTGGGATATCACTCAGATGGATGTTAAAAATGCCTTTTTGAATGGCGATCTTCATAAAGAAGTCTATATGGTTCCTCCTCCTGGTATTGATCATCAACCTGGTGAAGTCTGCAAACTTAGGAAAGCTCTTTATGGTCTCAAACAGGCTCCCCGTGCTTGGTTTGAGAAATTCTCTACTGTGATTACTTCTCTTGGTTTTTGCCCGAGTAACCATGATTCTGCTTTGTTTGTCAAGTGTACCTCGGCTGGTAGAATTTTGCTTTCTCTTTATGTTGATGATATGATTATTACCGGTGATGTTGTTGTTGGGATTAGCTTGTTGAAATCTGAGTTGATTCGAAGTTTTGCTATGAAAGACTTGGGTCCTCTTCGTTACTTCTTGGGTATTGAAGTTGCTTCTTCTTCCAAAGGGTATCTTCTTTCTCAATCTAAGTATATTTCTGATATTTTTGAGCGCGCCCGCCTCTCGGATAATAAGATTGTTGATACTCCAATTGAGCTCAATGCTCGGTACTCTATTTCTGATGGGTCTCCATTGCCAGATCCGAATCTTTATAGAACGGTTGTTGGAAGTTTGGTTTATCTCACTATCACTCGCCCTGATATTGCATATGCTGTTCACATTGTCAGTCAGTTTGTTACTTCTCCTACTACTGTTCATTGGGCTGCTGTTATTCGCATCTTGAGATATCTCCGTGGCACTCAGTTTCAGACTCTTTTGCTTTCTTCTACTTCATCTTTAGAGTTATGTGCTTACTCTGATGCTGATTGGGCTGGTGATCCTACTGATCGCAAATCCACTACTGGCTTTTGTATTTTTCTAGGTGATTCTCTAATCTCTTGGAAAAGTAAGAAGCAGGATGTTATATCTCGGTCTTCAACAGAGGCTGAATACCGTGCTATGGCTTCTACTACTTGTGAAATCGTTTGGCTGCGATGGTTGCTTGCTGATATGGGCGTTTCTTTGCGGCGACCAACTCCTTTGCACTGTGATAATAAGAGTGCTATTCAGATTGCTCATAACTCGGTTTTTCACGAAAGGACCAAGCATATTGAGATTGACTGTCATATTACTCGCCATCACCTTCAGAATGGCACACTGACATTGCCATTTGTTTCTTCCTCCTTACAACTTGCAGATTTGTTTACTAAATCATTGTCCTCTTCGCGCTTTCGTTTTTTGACTGACAAACTCTCGATGCTTATTGCTATCGCATCATGAGTTTGAGGGGGGATGTTAGCATATTTAATAGGCCATCGTGTGTGCCCATACTAAAACGTGTGTGTGCCCATACTCAAACGTGTGTGTGTCCATACCGTAGTATGGTATGCTTATATTATAAGTAGCTGCTTTATCTTGTACCTTGAACAGCAGGTTCTTGCATTCAATAAAATGATTATCGCATTCCTCTCTTAATGTTTACAAACATATCAATCCTTACCGATGCTTGAAGCTCAGAAACTCCAAAAGCATGAAAGATAGATATGTGGATTGACATGAACTTTGTAAATAAATCCACTTGTGGATTAACTTACAAAATAGTTGCGGATCAACTTATCAGAATAAAATAGTGGATTAACACGAATGGTGTGGATGAAAATAAAACTTACCTTTTGATAAATATTGGAATATCAATGCAAAACCATCGGTATTACTGAACCTTTGAAAACAAAAAAAATTGTACATGCACGCATTGATAAAAATTTGTGTTCCTTTCTTCTTCAAAGTCCTTTAATCTCTTCGATCTTCCATCCTTTCACCCCTCCTTGCTTCATTTGATCTCCAGTCAACACTATTATGCCCTTGCGTGGTGTCCCTCTCGAGTAATTTCTTACTCCTCAACGTCGACTAAGCAGATTTCTCTTGCGACTCCTGTACCTTCCTTACCTATTATTTGCAACGCAAGGTATCCAGGAGAATTTGATCTAAGTCATTTCTTGGTGAGATTTTTCCTTCCATTGTCTGACTTCGTCAGGAGTTTTCGGGTGAGTTAGGTGCTTGTTAATGCTGATTTGTTTTGATTGGTATTTCTCCCGGATGTATGTCGACTTATAGGGTAGAGGTAGTCTTGACACTTCCATGGAGTTCCCTGTGTTCTCAGTTCATTTGTGTACCGTGAATAGCCTCGCGACTTTTCCTTTCTCTTCGTCTGGTTTGTCCTTCTTTCATATACCTACCAGGTTAGCTTGGGGTGGCTATGAATTGTCTCTATTTTGGTGAGCCAAGGATGGAAATGTTGTGTTGAGTATGGTTTTTTTGGTGCTTTTTGTGGTTTTCGATTGTTTGAGCGCATAGGGTGTCATCTTGGTTGCGTTCTAGTTGTTGGCTGTGTCTTGCTATGTTTTTGTGATATTTTTCTAGGAGTATTTGGAGTTGGTAATGTCCTCCAAGTCATGTTGCCTAGCTGTTGTTAGTGGTACTTTTGGAGAATACAAGGCTGCGATAGCTCCACTGAAGGATGATAGTTGGTAGAGTTGTGCTTAGGTGTCTGTACACTTCTAGCTGAAATGTATTGTCATGTTTCTACTGTATGCTTGTCTACGATGCGATTGGCTTTATATAGGATGGATGTATATTCTTGAAGCATAGTTGTCCTTGTGCTGTATGTGATTTTGATTTGAACTTTAGATTTAAGTCTTTGCAATTGGTTATATGTTTGTATTTGCAGTGTATTTGTCTTCCTACGTTATAGTCTAGGAATAGTGTCTCGCTCTTATAGTTTGTAACACCCGACAGTTTTCTGCATCCAAATTTGGACAAAAATCAAAACTTGAACACATCCAAACATTGAATGTGTATATCTGGTACATACAATAAATGAGCATGAGCATAATCAGAGTACGATAAAAGAAAACTCACTGCGGAAACAAAATAGGATAAACTAGTATTAACTCAAGTAACTATCTTTTCCAAAGTAAGTCACTTTGCCAATACTGAGCATGAGAGAGAACAAGGACTGAAAGCCAAACTTACATTTGTGAGAACCCGATCTTCTCTAGGGAACCTGGGAGGTTGTAATGAGGAGGGGGTCAGAACAATTAGTTCTGGTAACCAAGAATTGTACAACACAGATTATAAGATACATATATATATATCCCGTTTGGTTCAACCCAAGATGTATGCATAACAAGGTTAGTAATTCTAACTTAACATTGTAAATTTTTACGCACGACTTTGCTACTCTTTTCAGTGTAGTATTTGCTAAAGTATAATACCGAGATAGGACGTTTACGCATATATTTTGTGAAACCTTTATACTAGAGTTTGGCTGGTTACTATATCGAGATTAGACCCCTAATTACGGAGTTTCTATATTCAATTACTTTCATTTGCTTATTCTTCATCATTTATTGCCTCAATATCAATGATAGATAAGGTGGATTCTTTCTGATCACTTAAGACCCAAACCTATTGGTCACTTATTATTTCTCGATACTTTACTTAACGGTTACATGAACTAGAGGGCCCTAGCTACGGGCCCTGCTAGTTAAGGCTTTCATCATTCATGCATATACCCTTGCCCTACATAAGGTGAGAGATGCTATTTTATCGTTCGTTATACCTCTAGCGGAACTTATTAGATAACCTCCTTAGTCGCTTATTACTTCCCGTAGGATAGGTAGCCAAATCTGACGTTTTAGTTTCTAGGTTTGGGTAGGCCCACACACACCTTCCATTTAAGACCCATATACTGAAAGACCTATTCTCAGGTGGACTCTTCAACCCCAGCCGCTTACGACCTAGAAAGAGGACTATACGCGAAGGTTATTGGTTCGTACCCCATTAGCCTTATATACGCTTCCCCGTTTGGGATAAGGTGGGCTATGTTATTAAGTCATTCCGCTTAAGTACCTCTACACGGAAATGCTATACATACACGATTCATTTTCGTCACGGGTTCATATGGTTAATAATAATTTACATTATCAACCTACTAAGTCCAACTATATTATAAATTATAAATTATAAATTATATTTTCATTAATACAAATAAGGAAGGTTATATCCTCATTTTCCCTAGGATATTTATTTGATTTCTTCCCTAATTTGGACTTAGTATTTAAACGACAACCACAAATTCCCTTATGACACCCGTTTCCTTTTATTTATATGTTTTGTACTCTTTATGACCATAATGGTCATATTTTCCTAAGGCAACTATTTATCAGTCCCAAATTATCTATTTGTTGTACCCCAGTAGACAATTACTATTCTTATCCACTATTTATTTATTTATTGGTTGACTATTATATGTATATATGTATGTATATTCACATACCTGGCCTCTCACATGAAGTTGACAACTTGTGGATGCTGGATTTGCCAGTCGGTTTCGGGCAAACTTCTACCACAAGTTAAACTTAACCTCGTGCCTTAGTACGTTTATATTTATGCATTAGACCCCTCACATTAAGCTGACTACCTGTGGTTGCTTGATTTGCTGGTCGGTTCAAGAATGACTTATACCACAAGTTGATCTTAACCTCGTGTCTAAATAAGGTTATAATTCAAATTACCTAATTTGGGGTCTACAACATTTATCCTAATTAAATTAGGAATTGTAACCATTTCCCTATCACATTTATTTCCCCAATCAATATCGGCTACAATTGTCATTTACTGATTTGCGGTCCTATTTATAGCAGTTAATTATGTTGATTGCTACAAATGATCACCACAAATATATTAATTCAATTTGGATTATACTTACATATAATTCCATAATTGAACTTTATCCGTACATTCAAACATTCCATACAATGTATATCTTACCGTTTTACGCTGATTTGGATGGATAATATGTATATATATTTATTTTTACGTTTTTTTGCGGTCAACGTAGTAATTATTTTTATTATTCTTATTTTTAAATTTGTGATTTGGTCTAACCAATTAGCCAAATATTTCCTTTTTTATATTGAATCTTGCCAAAAAAGGTTTTAAATCTTAATAAATATCTTAGCCGTAATCATTGTAAATAATGCCTAATTAGTAGAATTGACATATTTCCAAATCACAAGAAATATGTGTGTGTGTGTGTGTGTGTGTATATATTGGAATAGTCGATGCAGATTACATACATATATATATATATATATATATATATATATATATATATATATATGTTTATACGTACATTTACACCACTTTTCCCTTTTTAATCCTTTTTATCGTATCTATTGTGATTTCAAAATAATGCCGTTTAATTCAAAGGAGGAAAACGACATGTTTACAATGATTAAGCCAAATCCCAACAATATTGAATACAAACAGAAATATTTCTTTTATCCTTAAAAACACATAATTCACCAATTCCATCTTTTTACCAAAATACACATATTTCATTATTCAACATTGAACTAAAGATCTGAAATGTAACTACATCTAATTTGTGTTTAATGGGACTGATTTCCAAACCACAGTGCTATGCAACATGTACAACGTATTTCATGACATAACTGTAGGAATATGTGTGAGTAAGTTTAAGAATTCTATAATTTATGTTATACATAATAGTTCACAAGTTTAAACCATATTTATAATTAGATCTGATCGTTGTCAAAAAATTCACAATATTCAAATGAACAGATCTGAAGGGCGTAAAAACAAAGATTTGATTCAAATGAAATAGTAAGTTATTATAATTGTATTTGTAATTTTCCCACTCAACTTATAGCCTCCAAATCCAAAGTTTGAACCTTTAGGCCTACAATCCCCAAATTCTTATAAATCTACAAATTATCCAAAAAGGAGAAAATTCTAGATCTGTAGAAATATAAGAAAACAGGAAGAGAGGGGAAAATATGATTTGGAGCGTCAATTTGTATTCCTTTCCATCATATCTACTTATCCTCTCATTTCATATGAATTGGATTTGTTTTGTTATGTATGAATATATTTTTATTTTAGAAATTAGGTTTAAAGAAGAAGGAAAATGGAAGAGCTCTACTGCCTTCGTAGAAATATGTAAAAAAAAAAATAAGGCCTTATCCCTTTATTTATAGGGGTGAAAATGGCCTAGGACCAATGGACTAGTTTTCAGTTATATCCGCCCATCCGTTTTAATAATATAATAAAGCAAACCCTAAAAATCTAGCTGTCACTAGGCGATCTGACGCCGAGTAGATCGACCGTGGAGGACGACCGCCTGGGAATCAGATTGCCCAGTCCGGCTTGGTCAAAAAAGGCAAATTATAATTATAAATTTTGGTTTATTTATTTTTCGTCCATTTTCGTATTTCGTCCATAACTTTCTCCTACGGACTCCATTCGCGAAACTCCAAACATGAAAGTTGAATAGAATTCCGAGACAAATGATTGGTTCATGTTTCATGGCCAAATTCCAGTGTTTGCATAAATTCCTATTTTTGAAATTCTAAAAAATTATTTATATTACCAAAATTCCGGGTTGTTACATTCTCTCTCCTAAATAGGAATTTTGTCCCGAAATTCTGACGCCTATAGACATATGCTACACAGCCAATTTGTGTACATCCACTTTGAAACCATGTGCATATATGTATGGTGTACATAATGCAATTCAACCATAAAATATGCATGCAAGATGATTCTAATCGGATCCTCCTATACGTTTGCATTACAAATTTGAAATATTTTTGAATACATGATGCAAAACATCCTAAATATACTGGCAATTCTCTATGAATGCAAATTTTTGAAAACTTTTCATCCATTACCCTCACACAATTATGAATAAAAGTGTGAAGCAACCAATTTTGCATCCTTACCCTACCATCCAAAACGTCACACAATCTAACCGTTTCTTATTTAATTTCTCCTAAACTGGAACAAGGAAATTAAAGTGAAGTATTTTAACATTTTTCTAACTTACAAATCTTCCATTTCTTGCCCTATAGTGGAATTTTCACCTTAGCTATCAAAAATACTCCAAAAATTTCAATCTATAGACTGTAAAGGAGGCTTACGTCAAGCTCTAAAAGGAAAATTGAGTTAATTAATAACGCATGTCCATCAATGACATGGTATGCAAACAGTGTTTCCATGGCTAAAATAGTCTTTTCCTTGTTACCGTTAACGTTTTCATCGTATCGTCGATCCTATAGCACTGTTAAAACGCGCACAAAAGCATCCAAAAATCTTCCTTACACCGTTCATGTGACCAAAAATCGAAATATTTCATAAAAATAAATTCCCAATTACTTGTCACGTCTATTTTGAAAATTTCCTTTCAAAATTGCTTCACTTTCCTATAAAATTAGAAAACGATGAAAATGTCTTTTTTTCAAACAACATTTCTCCAAAAACTTCAAAAAATGTATATTATGGAAATTTAAACGATTCAAGTCGCATGTCAGCGAAAAAGGAAGTCATTTACGCCAAAAATGCGGCAACTGAAATCACACACAAAAAGACCAAAATAAATTTTAGCTTTAACAAGGAAGGGTGATTTATTTATTTATATACAGTAACGTAGAGCCATTCCTTTACTAAAATTTATCCAGCGCGGTATTTTATTCTTTCTAACTCTAGGATAAATGCTAGTAAATAAATGAGATTTCATTCAAATAATCCTGCGTGAGTGGCAAACACATTTTTTTCAACATAGAAATCTCATTACTAAAGTCGTGCAAATTTTCATTACTAGAAGTTACAAACACAACACTATATCAAAGGAAAAAAATCCTGGAAAGGGAAATACACGATACAAGATAAAACATACACAAGGCATATTATAACAACAACAACGACTAACACTACCCATTGTAGGCTGGTCTACCTCCGCAGTTGGAGCCTAATCCATTACCACGTCTGCGCCAGGAGCATAGTATAATGGAGATGCAGCCAATCTCATGCGCCTGTCAGCGCTACCCATCGCGAACCTCTTGAAAATCGGCCTACATAGCACGGATGGAAGTGAGCCAAGGGCTCTCGTGACCAGGCTGCTGGGGCTGCTGAGCTGGAGTGGGTGGTACGGGGGCAGGAGCATCGGGCAACTAAATTCCCATCTTCCGGAGAGTGGCGCGACTAATGGCGGTCGATGCCTTCTTTACTACTGTCTCCCCAGAAAGTCTCACCTGGAAGTGATGGGAGACACGAGTGAGAAGGTGAATATAAGGAAAACGGCTCTGTGGGGGTGCCGATGAAGGGCTCATAAAGATGGATCATAAGAACACACACCTAATGGACGGCTATGCCGCCAATGAATGCATAGGTGGCACAGCGAACAGGAGGATAAATATGCTCCAAGCTTCCCGTCTTCGGGATGATGTTGTGTTGTATGATGCGCACAACTACACGAGCATCTGGTCACAGATTAGCGGTGGTCCAAACTCTGGGCTCTACAACAAAGATACGCTGAAGGATCCACCATCTCAATAGCATCAAGCTCGGCTCCGACTGCCGAGATACCCAAAATATGAGCTAAATCGTCGTCGGTGAACTCGATATGGGTGCTAATGACCTCAGATCTGATGACGCAGGACTCGTCATCGATGTCAACATCCATCTAGGAATCAAACAGACAGACACAACGTGGATATAGGTCGCGCTCAAAGGCGTCGAAGCGCATGACCGGTGCTAGTCCTGCGGCGACAAAAAGATCCTCTAAACCAAATGCAGCGAAATTGGCGGACTTCATTAGTCGGAAATGTATTTTATGGAAATTTAAACGATTCAAATCGCATGTCGGCGAGGAAGGAAGTCAGTTACGCCAAAAATGTGAAAACTGAAATCACACACAAAAAGACCAAATAAATTTTAGCTTTAACAAGGAAGGGTGATTTATTTATTTATATACTGTAACGTAGAACCATTCCATTACTAAAATTTATCCAGCACATATTTTTATTTTTTCTAACTCTAAGACAAATGCTAGTAAATAAACGAGATTTAATTCAAATAATCATGCATGGATGACAAACACATTTTTTTTTCAATATAGAAATCTCATTACTAAAGTCGTGCAAATTTTCATTACTAGAAGTTACAAACACAACACTACATCAAAGAAAAAGAAAAATCCTGGAAAGGGAAATACACGATACAAGATACAGCATACACAAGGCAAGTTATAACAACAACAACAACTAACACTAACCCACTGTGGGCTGGTTTACCTCTGCGGTTGGAGCCCGATCCATTACCACGTCCGCGCCAGGAGCATAATATAACAGAGATGCGACCAATCTCATGTGCATATCGGTGCTGCTCATCGTGAACCTCTTGGAGCTCGACTTGCATAGCACACATGGAATTGAGCTCAGGGCTCTCGTGACCAGGCTGCTGGGGCTGCTGAGCAGGAGCGGGTGGTGCGGGAGTAGGAGCAGGAGCATTGGGCAGTGAATTCCCATCTTCTGGGGAGTGGAGCGACTGATGGCGGTCGGCGCCTTCTTCACCGCTGTTTCCCTAGAAAGTCTTACCTTGCAGTGCCAAAAGACACGAGTGAGAATGTGGCTATAAGGAAAATGGCTCTGTGGGGTGTCGACAAAGGGCTCATAAAGATGGATCATAAGTACACATGCACAATTGACGGCTATGTCGCCAATGAATGCATAGGTGGCGTAGCGAACAGGAGGAAATTCTTCTCCAAGCTTCCAGTCTTTGGGATGATGTTGTGTTGTATAATGCGCACAACTACACTAGAAACTGGTCGTAGATTAGCGGTGGTCCAAACTCCGGGCTCTCCAATAAAGATACGCTGAAGGATCTAAGGGTCCTCCATCTCAATATCATAAAGCTTGGCTTTGACTGCCATGATACCCAAAATATGAACTAAGTCGTCGTCGGTGAACTCGATATGGGTGCCAATGACCACAGATCTGATGATGCAGGACTCGTCATCGATGTCAGCATCCATCTGGGAATCAAACAGACAAACAAAATGCGGATACAGGTCACGCTCAAAGGTGTCAAAGCATAGGATCAGTGCTAGGACTGCGGCGACAAAAAGCTCCTCTAAACCAAATGCGGCGAAATTGGCGAACTTCATTGGTCGACCAACTTGAAACTCATAACTGACCGTGGTTAAGTAGTGCTTGATCTTAGCATCATCACGGCCTAGCCAAGCGGCTTCTTGGGGCATGAGAACAGGGTATTGGTTGCGAGGTGCCATGGAGGAATTGGCAAAACGGACAACATAAATTGCAAATCTGGAGTATAATTGGGTGGATACCTACACGAGAAGTATTTTGGTGGTAATTAGGGGCGAAATGGAGCTTGGGTTGCTCGGATTGGAGCTTGAGAAAGATGAGGGTTTTGGGTTTTCATTGGAATTGGGGTTGGGGAGGAAGAGTCGGCTGAACGATGTATATATACATTGTTCAGTCGAATCCAGGCACGTCAAATAGGGGGTAGCGGTCGACCTAGCCATAGGAGGGCGGTCTGAACCTCGGCCCAACGGCCCCTTTAAATTATATATAAATTAAAATTTAAAATTTCTATTATGTCGAAACAATCTTCTAATCCCAACCAAATTTTATATCAACTTCTACCACTTGTCGAGTCGAAAAATTTATTTTTCCAATGTCTTTTCCCTGCCTTTAAAAAGATTTGCGACTGCCGAAACGAATGAACTTAAATAGGAAGTCGACTAGAAATCCGAAATAAAATTCTAAAATGGATTTCCCCCTTACTAGCCGACATAAACTAAACGATTCAAATCCAAGTACCCCAAAAATAAGAATGAAGGATTTTCTTAGAACTTTTGAACAAAAATTTAAAACTTTTCTAGAAATAGAATTTATTATAAACTAACGACTTTGTATTTATAAATCCATTTTATCATTATTATTTATGTCCAGTTCATATTTTAAACTAGAAAACCTTTTCGTGTTCAAAAATATTGGAGCTTAAAAATAATTAAGATTTATTTTGATAACTTTAATAAATTTTCCAATATATATAAGTAAATGGATACTAAAAATCACAAGGAATGGATATTTATTATCTTGAGTTTTAGTGATATATTCCTTGTCATTTCTAACTCCTTTCTTCCTACCAATCGGATTACATTTATTAAAATTACTGAATGGCTCTGATTTTTTTTAAACACGAATAGATTAAAAATTTAAAAACCATATCTTTCCAAACTTTTTTTCAAAACTGTATTTCAAAACCGTTCAAATCCATTTTTATTTTTCAAATAGTTTTAAAAATAAAATTTTCTGAATATAAGGCCAAGAACTCAATTGAATATTTCAACAAAGGTAGATTCAGAATTTTAACGAAGTGGCAATTGGATACACCTCGCAATTATATTTCTGAATTGGATGCGATAAAATAATGTAGGGTTTATCCCTGTTTTGGATCGAGTAATGGGGTTAACTGGAACTACCAATAAAACCAAACCAGAAACTTTGACTATCTCGGTTGTAGTTAGATTTTTATATTAATAAATTATTCCAGTTTCCAGATCGAATCGACGGAATCGACCATTTTTCGTCCTCATGCTCTTCACGATGAGATCGCCAACGTACTATAGGGTAAGACATAATTGGCTAGAAACTCAAACTCAACATACTTCAACTCAAAGTCGCTTAAAGCCCATTTTATATATTTAGGCCCACAACTAATTCATCATTGAAATAAATTAAAGTCGGGTAATAAAGACGAAGAATAACACGAAATAAAATCGAATTACATTCTCTCATGAGTCCTAATTTAACTAATTCCTCTGATCATTTAACCTAACCTCTGATACCAAATGTAACACCCGACACTTTCCTACACGCAAATTTCGACAAAAATCAGAACTTGAACACATCCAAGCATGGAGCGTGTATATTTGGTACCTGCAATAAATGAGCATGAGCGTAATCAGAATACGATAAAAGAAATCTCACAGCGGAAACAAATTAGGATAAACTAGTATTAACTCAAGTAACTATCTTTTTCAAAGTTGGTTACTTTTCCAATACCGAGCATGAGAGAGAACGAGAACTGAAAGCCAAACTTACATCTATGAGAAGACGACCTTCTCTAGGGAACCTGGGAGGTTGTAATGAAGAGGGGGGGGGTCAGAACAACTAGCTCTGGTGACTAAGAAATGTAAAACGCAGACTATAATACATAGATATATCCCGTTTGGTTCAACCTAAGATGTATGCCTAACAAGGTTAGTAATTATAACCTAAGCTTGTAAATGTTTATGCATGACTTTGCTACTCTTCCCAAAGTAAAATTTTCTAAAGTATAATACCGAGATAGGACGTTTACGCATATATTTTGTGAAGCCTTTATACCAGGGCTTGGCTGGTTACTATATCGAGATTAGACCCCTAATTATAGAGTTTCTATATTCAGTTACCTTCATTCTCTTATTCTTCATCATTTTATGCCTCACTATCAATGATAGATAGGGTGAATTCTTTTTGATCGGTTAAGACCCTAGGGGACCGATTGGTCATTTATTATTTCTCAATACTTTACTTAACGTTTACATGAATTAGATGGCACTAGCTACGGGCCCTACTAGTTAAGGCTTCCATCATTCACGCATATACCCTTTCCCTGCATAAGGTGAGATTTGGTATTTTGTCGTTCATTATACCTTTAGCTGACCGTATTAGATAACCTCTTTAGTCGCTTATTACTTCCCGTAGGATAGGTAGTCATATATGACGTTTTAGTTTCTAGGTTTGTGAAGGCCCACAAACAAGTGTCATTTAAGACCCCTAAACTGAAATACCTATTCCAACCCTAGCCTCTTACTACCCAGGAAGCGGACTATACACGAAGGTTATTTGTTCATACCCCATTAGCCTTCTATACCCTTCCCTATTTGGGATAAGGCGGGCTACGTTATTAAGTCATTCCCGTTTATTACCTCTACACGGAAATGCTATACATACATAATTCAATTAGTCACGGGTTCATATGGTTAATAATAATTTACATTATCAACCTACTAATTCCAACTATATTTTATATTATAAATTCTATTTTCGTTAATATAAATAAGGATGGTTATATCCCCTTTTTCCCTAGGATATTTATTTGATTTCTTCCTTAATTTGGACTAAGTATATAAACGACAATCACAAATTCCCTTATGACACCCATTTCCTTTTATTTCTATGTTTATTGCCCTTTATGACCATAACGGTCATATTTTCCTAAGGCAACTATTTTTCAGTCCTAGGTTATTTATTTGTTGTACCCCAACAGACAATTACTATTCTAATTCATTATTTTTTTATTTACTGGTTGACTGTTATATGTATGTGTGTGTGTGTGTGTGTATATATATTCACATGCCAGGCTTCTCACATGAAGTTGACAACTTGTGGATGCTGGATTTGCTGATCAGTTCTGGGCAGACTTCTACCACAAGTTAAACTTATCCTCCTGCCTTAGTACGTTTATATTTATGCATTAGACCCCTCACATTAAGCTGACTACCTGTGGTTGTTGGAATTGTCGGCCGGTTCTAGATAGACTTATACCACAAGTTGAGCTTAACTTCGTGTCTAAATGCGGTTATAATTCAAATCTCCTAATTTGGAGTCTACAACATTTATCCTAATTAAATTAGGAATTGTAACCATTTCCCTATCACATTTATTTTCCCCAATCAATATCGGCTACAATTGTTATTTATTGATTTGCGGTATTATATATAGCAGTTAATAATATTGATTACTACAAATGTTGACCACAAATATATTAATTCAATATGGATTATAATTACACATAATTCCATAATTGAACTTTATCCATACATTCAAACATTCCATACAATGTATATCTTACCATTTTACGCTGATTTAGACGGTTAATATGTATATATTTATTTTTATGTTTTTGTGCGATCAACATAGTTATTATTTTATTATTCTTATTTTTAAATTTATGATTTGGTCTAATCAATTAGCAAAATATTTCCTTTTTATATTCAATCTGCCAAAAAGGTTTTAAATCTTACAAAAGACCGTTAGCCGTAATCATTGTAAATAATGCCTAATTAGTAGAATTGACATATTTCCTAATCACAAGAAATATATGTAAATGTATATATTTTGGAATAGTCGATGCAAATTAAGTACAAATATATATATATATACATATATATATATATATATATATACATACATTTGCACCACTTTTCCCTTTTTGATCCTTTTTATTATATCTCTTGTGATTTCAAAATAATGCATTTTTATTCGAAGGAGGAAAACGACATGTTTACAATGATTAAGCTAAAACCCAACAATATTGAATACAACAAGAATATTTCTTTTATTCTTAAAATCACATAATTCACAAATTTAATCTTTTTACCCAAATTCACATATTTCATTATTCAACACTGAACTAAAGATCTGAAATGTAACTACATCTAATTTATGTTTAATGGGACTGATTTCCAAACCACGGTGCTATGCAACATGTACAACATATTTCATGACATAACTGTAGGAATATGTGTTATCAAGTTTAAGAATCCTACAATTTATGTCATACATAACCACAACTTATAGTTCACAAGTTTTAACCATATCTATAATCAGATCTGATGGTTGCCAATAAATTCACAATATTCAAATGAACAAATCTAATAGGCATACAAACATGGATTTGATTCAAACGAAATAGATAAGTTATTATAACTATATTCGTAAATTTCTCACTCACCTTATAGCCTCCAAATCCAAAGTTTGAATCTTTAGGCCTATAATCCCCAAATTCTTATAAATCTACAATTTATCCGAAAACGGGAAAATTCCAGATCTGTAGAAATATAAGAAAACAGGAAAAGAGGGGAGAATCTGATATGGTGAATCAGTTTGCATTCTTTTCTATTAGATTTGCTTATCCTCTCAATTTCATATGAATTGGATTTGATTTGTTATGTATGAATATATTTTTATATTAGAGCTCTAATGCCTTTGTTCTACTGCCTTTGCAGAATTATGTGGAAAAAGAATGAGGCCTTACCTCTTTATTTATAGGGGTGGAAATGGACTAGGACTGTTGGATTAGTTTCAAGTTATATTCGTCAATCCGTTTTAATAATATAATAAACCAAACCCTAAAAACGTAGCCATCACTAGGCGATCTAACTCCCAGTAGGTCGATCATGGCGGTCGACCGCCTGGGCATTAGATTGCCCAGATCGACTTGATCAAATAAGGAAAATTATAATTATAAATTTTGGTTTATTTATTTTCTGTCCATTTTGGTATTTCGTCCGTAACTTTTCATACAGACTCCATTCTCGAAACTCCAAACATGAAAGTTGACCAGAATTCCGAGATGAACGCATCAGTTAAAGTTTTACGGCCAAATCCCATCGTTTGTAGAAATTCCTATTTTTGAAATTCTAAGAAATTATTTTTATTGCCTAAATTCTGGGTTGTTATATACTCTAACCTAGATAGAATATAGTGGACGATCCACTTTAAAACCATCTTTAGTAGGTTGATAATTTGCCAATTTCCTGTAATATTTTAAAATTTTTTTTGGAAAGTTAAGCGCAAAATTTTATTCCTTAATTTGATCAGTTACAATATACACTGACTCAATAAACAAGTAGTACAACTCATAATAGAAGTAAAAAAAAATTAGCTTGCACAAAATAACATGACTAAAAAGGACCACAATATCTCCATTAAATCTCTTGCGTCTTCAAACCACTGGTAGCACCCATTATGCACCATTTTCAAAGCCGAAATTTCATAGCAAGATCAAAGAAAACTATCAAGTAAGGGAGGGATCATACATAGGATTATTCCCAGTAATCCTTCTTGATGTTTTCAAATTAGAACCTAAAGGCATCACATCCTCTGGTGTATAATCCATTCCTTCATCTAAACATCCCAAAATTTTCCTTTCAACTTTATGCTCTTTGATTTCGATGAAGGAATAGAACTAATAGAGATTGCAGAAGATAGCCAAACCGCAGTATTCACCTTAGGAAGGTCAGACCTGATCCAGAAACATGTGGCAGTTGTATATGAGACGGTGGTTTAAAATTAGCATAAGGGGACTTAGACATTGAAGAAGATGATCCAGCAGCTCTAGATATTACAGAAGTTGAACGCATAGTGGAACTAGCTGTAGTAGGTGCACTCCAACTAAATGTAGAGGAGCAGAACATGGTAGCATAAGAATCTGAACTCGATGAAGCCTTATTGATATTTGCGGATGGTATTAATGCACTAGTATAAGCAGAGCTATTCAAATTTGCAGAGCCAAATGTGGAGCTTGTAAATAGATCATTATTCTCTTTATCTTTTTGAAGTGTGTCACTGTGATCATCAATATATTCAAATAAATTTCCAGTTAAAGTATCTTCTACATGAACATTCTAACTTGTTATGCCTATATTATTTCTTTCCTCACTGTTAACTTGCTTTTTTGGAACTTCTTCTTGAAATATGCTATCAATTGCTAAAGATGCGAAGGATTCTCAACATCAATAATATTTTCATCATTCACCTTACTATTGCTATCAACTTTCTTCCTCCAGACTTGTCTTTTTTTTGTATTAACAGTATTCCAAGTATTCCAATTATTCTGTTTAATATTCACATGACTATTCTGACTATGAAAACCGGTATGAACAACATCATCAAAATGATGAACCTCTTCACACTACACATCATCTACTGTTTTTTCTTTTCACTTAATTCACAATAAGATGTATCATGACCAAAAAAATTTCAAGCTGTGCAAATCAAAGGTTTCCAGTCATAGATAATTTTACTAGAGGGCAATCATTACCTAATTCTGCAGTTTCTATTGTAGAAGGCAAATCAAAATAGGGTGATACCTCAACCAAAGGTTTACCACACCTAAAGTGATTCATTCTTTCAGTGCTACTGTCAAAGAAAATTAGTCTTCATATATGACACACTAACCAATTAATACCAAGAAGTGTCCAAAGAATAATAGGTATACAATAGAAATGGATCCATATTGGTACTTTCCTGATCTGTGATTGAGCATTCCCAATCAAAGGATCCCATTTAATAATAATAAACATCCTGCCTCTAATAAAGATCGGATCGGAATGGAGAATCCTTTCTCTATCTATATCGTTGGGGAACCTAAAGTAGAATTGCTTACCAACAAATTTGGTTTCTACTTCTCCTTGTAGCTTCCGAAAATGACTCAAATTTTTTACCACAGCAAGATAATTCAAAAATCCATCTAATAAAAAACCAATCAAATAATTGCTCTAGTAATTCATACTTGCTTTCTTAACCAAATCTAGTACTGGCTTTGGCTTTCCATCCCTAGGAATATCAAAATGTTGGGGAATGTAAAAGCCAGCATTACTAGGGAGAGATTTGAAAAGTGATGCATAATCACATTTTGTAAAAGAGAGAAATGATGAATTCGAAGAATTAAATTGATAGAAGGAGGAAATTGCTTCGTATTAACTTGAGAATTCGCTTCTGAAGGAATTCTAGATTAGAGATTATCTCGAATCACATCTGGCATTGGACCCTGAAGCGATCGAACATTAGCATTTGTGGAGATAGCAGAAGTGTAATTGGCACAGGGAGGTGGAGGATCAAAGGGATTAGGGTTAGGAGTGCGAGATTAAAGAGGAGGAAAAGAGGAATCGTAGGCAAGGGAGGAGGTGGAAGAAGATGAAGCTAACCAAGCCGCCATTTTCAATGTTCGCGATTCATTTTCCTCGCAGTTTTCTAAAACTTATGTTTTGTAATTATTATTTATTATAATAATAAGTGTTTGCAGTTAGTTTAAAATCAGTCGCTTTTGCCAAAAAAAAATACATACATCTGAGATATCATTAATTGCAGTATTAATCAATGGAAGTCAAAATCCGAAGGACCAATACGCGATCCATAAACACAGAAAAGAGTGTCATAATTCTTTTTTCCATAACAATGTTCAAATAGATCAAACTGGAGATGACTAGCGTCAAAATAACAATTAAACTCTTAGGGTCAGACTCATATTTAACTCGATCTATCTCGATTATGGATGATATAGGTTTTGTTCGTTCTAAATATACATTTTGAAATATGAACTCAACTCGACTCGGTGTTTGGTCTGACTCCATAATCGGGTTAGAAAATTACACTTAGGGTTTGTTTTTGACGAGTGGTAATGGGGCATTTTAGCGTGGCATTTGAGTAAGGTATTTGAGCATGGCACTATTGCAAACAGGGAAAGTGTTTTTTGCTGTGAATGGGGTATTTGAGCAAGGTATTTATTTCTTAAATTGTTTTTTTTGAATTAATTAAATATAAATTGCACAAAAGAAAATGACTACATTTCATTACACGAATGGAAATACAAACAGAAATACAACAACCATACTGAAAATAAAACAATTACGTGAAAAACTAAAAAGTACGACGATGCGGTAATCTGCTCAACTCCGCTAAAATAAACCTTGGTATATCATCGTCCTTAAGATCCTCGATAATCTCCACATTCCACGGATCATTGCAAAAAATCATCATAATCTCCCATTGCTTAGTATTTGACACTCCTCAAACAATGTTACAGCAACATGTAGCAAGCTCCAACATGCGAGGGGGGTCAAAAAAGAGCGGCTTGAACTGCCACGCTCTATTTGTCTGTGCCTAGAGGGATGACTAGAAGGGGGATCGTTAATGGCCATCTAGTCAGAATAGTAATTGACATCGGCAACGGTGAAAGAAGCAGCTGGGGCAGGTGCAGGTGCAGGTGCAGTAACAGGTGCAACAACAGGAATCGAATACGCGCAAGCAAGCGTACTGTGTCACCCCACACTTTTCTGTGCCTAAATTTAGACAAAAATCGGAACTCGAACACATCCAAGCATGGAGCATGTAAATCTGGTACCTGTAAATAAATGAGTATGAGCATAACCAGAGTACGATAAGATAACTCATAGCGAAAAAAATAGGATAGACTAGTATTAACTCAAGTAAATACCTTTTAAAGTAAGTCACCTTGCCAGTACCGAACATGAGAGAGAACAAGAACCGAAATCCAAAATTAAACATCTGTGAGAACCTGACGTTCTCTAGAAATCCTGGGTGGTTGTAATGAGGAGGGGTGGTCAGAGCAACAAGATTCTGGTGAACAGGAAATGTACAACACAAATTATAATACACAGATGTATCCTGTTGACGGGCAAAATTGTTGCCCGCCAACACCCAATGTGTATGTGTGAACAATTATCCAAATAAGCAGTAAATAATGAAAGTACGGGGAAACACAACTTTTATAGTGGTTCGACACTAACGCCTACATCCACTTTATGATTCTCATTCATCATATCTTTGGTCGATTACAAAGGTGTACAAGTTCGGAAAATAGATAAGTTCAAAGTGTTACAATAGAATAACAAAATATATGTTTGTTCTACACTTTGACTAAATTGCCCTTCTTCTCCTTCGTTGAGAGGCGTTGACTTGGTCAACAATATCCAAGTTTAGTGTTCATGTCTATGAAGTCCAAAAGTAGCATAACAATCCTTGTTAATGTTCAAGCATTAGTGGAAAACATGCATGCCATGTTTTATTTATCCATGCGAGCTCCCATGGCCATGGTGGAGGTGTTGGAAGCCATTAATGAGTGTTTGGAGCTCTCAAGGTCCAAAAATTCCAAGGGAGAAGGATCTAAATGAAGGCCAAGGCTTGGGGTATTTATAGGAGGAAGGTTAGGTGGGAGTAGGTGAGCAGCGGGACCCACCAAAGCCAATGTTCGCACCCAAAACAAGGCCCAACACAAAAAATTCGTACCCCCTGGTTCAGGGTTTAAAATTTCGACCCTACCGGGGGGGGTTCGAAATTTCGCCCCACCGGGAGGGTTCGAAATTTCAACCCCACCAAGGGGGTACGAAATTTCGAACATCCTGGTGGGGTGCGAAATTACAACCCCACCAGGGGGTGCGAAATTTCGAACACCCTGGAGCGGTCGATCGTCGTCGGGACTATGGGGCCCTGGACTCCCACTGGCGCTGCGCTGGGACTAAGAGTCTATTGGGCCCGGCAGAGGCCACCTGATAGAGGCTTCGTGTCTCCTTGGGTTTGCGACGCGACTTCGACCCAACTGCTTTGTACTTTTTGACGCTTGAGCGCATCGCTCACCAAATACTTGACGTGTGACATCTTCGACCAAAAAGCATGTCAACATATCCCATTTGGTTCAACCCAAGATTAATGCCTACCAAGGTTAGCGATTCTAGCCTAATCTTGTAATTGTTTACAAACCACCATATAACTCTTCCCAAGGTGGAATTCCAAAGATATAATACCGAGATAGAACGTTTATGCACATATTTGTGAAGCCTTTATACTAGAACATGGCTGGTTATTTAATCGAGGGTAGACCTCTAATTACAAAGTTTATATATATATATTCATTCACACATCCTTCATTATTTAATGCCTCATTGTCATTGATAGATATGGTGGAATCTCCTTGATCGCTTAAGATCCTTGGCGGACTGATTGGTCACTTATTATTCCTCGATAATTTATTCAACATTAACATAAACTAGAGGGCACTAGATATAAGGCCCTACTACTTAAGGCTTCCATCATTCACACATTAACCCATATCCTATGTAAGGTGAGAGATGGTATTTATCGCTCGCTATACCATCGACCTGACCTTATTGGATAATCTCCTTAGTCGCTTACTACTTCCCGTATGAGAGGTAGCCATATCTGATGCTTTTAGTTTCTTTGGGTAGGCCCTCCACACATGTCATTTAAGGCCCCTTAACTGAAAGACCTACTCCAAGGTGGACTCCTCGACCCAAGTCATTTAAGACCAAGGAAGTGGACTATACGCGAAGATTATTAAGTTCTAACCCCATTAATCTTTTAACACCTTTCCCTATTGGGATAAAGTGGGCTACGTTATTAAGTCCTTCCTGTTTAGTTTCTCTTCATAGAAATACTATACACACACGATTAATTATCATCACGGTCCCTATTGTTAATAATATTTAACATCATTAACTTACTAAGCCCAAACCTAACTTTAAGTTATAGGTTCTGTATTAACTAATATAAATAAGGGAAGTTATATCCTTCTTATCCTAGGACATTTATTTGATTATTTCCCTAATTGGACTTAATATTTAAACAAGAATCAATACCCGTTAATCCCAATTTTACACCTATTTACTTCTATCCATAAGTTTATTTCCATTTATGACCATAACGGTAATATTTTCCTAAGGCAACCACTAACACTGGATATCCTTATTTTGTTAGTCCCGAAGTACCTATTTGTTGTACCCCAACATACAATTACTATTCTTATTTGTTTATTTATTTGTTCACTATTATATATATATATATATATATATATATATATATATATATATATGCACAAGACCTCTCACATTAAGTTGACCACTTGTGGATGCAAGATTTGTCGGTTGATTCCGGGCAGGCTTCAACCACAAGTTGAACTTAACCTCGTGCCTTAGTACACTTATATTTATGCATTAGACCCCTCACATTAAGCTGACCACCTATGGATGCTGGATTTCCCGGGCGGTTCCGGGCAGACTTCTACCACAAGTTGAGCTTAACCTGGTGTTTAAATTCAGTTATAGTTGAAATTCCCTAATTGGGTTTTACTACATTAATCATAATCAATTTAGGAATTGTAACCATTATCCTATTATATTCACTTCTCTCCGATCAACGTCGGTTATAATTGTTATTTATTGATTTGCGGTCCTGTTTATAGCAATCAATTATATTAATTGCTACAATGGTCACCACAAATATATTTATTCAATATGGATCTCATTTACTTGTATAACTCCATAAACGAATACCGTTCAAACATTCAATATAATGTATATTTTATCATTTTACGTAGACTTAGATGAATAATATGTATATATTTATATTTATATTTTCGCGCGATCAACGTATTTATCTTTCTTTATTATAATTATTATTGTTAAATTTAATAATTTGGTTTAATTAATAACCAAACCTTCCTTTTTCATTCAATCTTGCCAAAAGGTTCCAAATCTTACAAAAAGACCGTTAATTATAGCTTTTGTAAATTATGCCTAATTGGTGGAATTGACATATTTTCAGATAACAAGAAATATGTGTTTATGTATATTTAGGAATAGTTGATGCAAACTACACACAAATATGTAAATTTATATTTATACGTTCATTTGTACCACTTCCCCCCTTTTCAATTTTTTGTCATATCTCTTATGAATCCAAATTAATGTCTTTTTGTTCAAAGAAAGTGGAAAACGACATATTTACAACAACTAAGCCAAAACCTCAACAATATTAATTATAAACAGGCACATTTCTTTTAAAATTAAAATCACATAATTCACCCTTGTATCTTTTTATCCAAGTCCACATAATTTATCATTCAACATTGAAACTAGAGATCTGGAATTTAACTACATATAAACGGTGTTTAATGGGACTGATTTCTAAATCTACAGTGTTTTGCAATAACCACAACATATTTTCCAACATAATTATAGGCAATATGTATAAACAATTTAAGTAAGCCTACAATTAATATTATTCCTAACCACAATTCACAATTTTCAAGTTTTAACCTTGTTTATTAGCAGATCTGATAGATGTCAATTCAAATTCAATAATATTATGAACATATCTGATGATAATAGGCACATATTTTGAGATCTAGTACAACCGAGATAAATAGGCTATTATAACTTTGTTTATAAATTTCCCACTCACCTGAAAGCATCCAAATCTGAAGTTTGAATAATCTTCTAGGCCTACAATTCCCAAATTCTTATAAATCTACAATTTATTTGAAAAGCAAATACTTTTAGATCTATAGATATGTAAGAAAATAGGAAGAGAGGGGAGAATATGATGTAGAGCGTCAATTCACATTGTTTTCCATTGAATATGTTAATCTCTTTCAATTCAATATGATTTGTATTTGATTGATTGTACATGAATATATTTTTAATTAAGAAATTTGATTGGAAGAGAAAGGGAAATGGCAAAGCTTTTCTGCTATCTACATATTTTTTGGAAAAGAATGAGGCCTTACCCCTTTATTCATAGGAGTGGAATTGGCCATGAACCGTTAAATTAATTTTAATTAACATCTATCCGTTCATAATATATATAATATAACGAAATTTCCCCTTAAAACCTAGTTGTCACTGGGTTGTTACATTTTTCCCCCATTAAAAGGAATTTCATCCCGAAATTCTAGCACCTAGTTATCCTATCCTACACAACCAAATTGTATAAAATTCCTTTGAAACCATGTGTATATGTGCACGGTTGTAATAACCTGGAAATCCGAGCCAATTAAAAATTTTTATTTTGGCAATTTTAGTGAATTTTGAATATTTAAAATGAATTATTTTAAATAATAGTGACAAGGAATTTATTTTGAATAGAATTGGAACGTATATATTTATTTGAATCGTCGTTAGAATATAAATATTTTATTTTAATTATAAAAGGAATTGAAAATGGCGCGGAAGTTCGAAAATTCGATTTCAATTTTCAAATGAATGTACAGGATTCAAAATAAACCGTATTTTGGTGAAACCAAAAATATTAGAATCTATTTGAGAATATATTTCCAAGGAATCCGAAAAATTGAAATTTCATAGCGGAGATAAAAAGTTATGCTCAGATGAAAATTTAGAATAGTCGCTATGGAAAATATAGCCCTTAAAAATGGAAATTTTGCAAACGATCTCTGTTTTTGACGAAACCACTTTTGATGGATCCGGGATGTCAAGTTATTGCTAGATTCCAAAATTCATAATTTTCTGAATCAATATGTGAGCATGGCTAAGTTAAACGTGTTTTAACAGTTTTAGTTAAATTGGATCGACCAAAAAATGGCCATTTTTCAAAAAGTCTCAGAATTTGACGAAATTAGTTTTGTTAGAACCGTATCGTCAATCCGAAGCTAGAAATTATTTTTTGGGAATTTTTAGAGTCCGTATGTGGCCCTGGTAAATTGAAATGCGTGTTCAAATTCAATATATAGATTTATATTTTGACTTTGATGAAAACTGATCGAAACAGCTTACGATACATATCCCATTGTGTTTGGAATGTGGGTAATTAACTAGGGGCGACAGTCGTTGGGCCTCGTTCGGAGTTCGAATGAAAAGTCAACTTTAATGGAGAAAATAATATTAAATTATTATAATTAAACTTTATAAAACCCCCCCTATATTTTCCCTCTTCTCCCTCCCCTCACTTCGAACCCGTCAGTTTCAAAGAAAAAAAACACAGCCGATCTCGACTCCCACGCCACCGTTTCTCGTCGCCCCCGGCCGCAACGCCACCGCAACCCGCCCTCCGTCGCGCGCCCCTTGCCTCTCTCCCTTCTTCCCAGTTGAAACCCCGCAACCCCCCCTGCTCGAGAACCACCGCCGCCACCAGCAAGGAGGAACCCGGCCACGCGCGAGCTTCCACCACTTCCTGGACCCTGGCACCTCTCCTCCACACCCCTAGAACCCAAAAACAGTAGGTTCTTTTAATTTTTATTTACTGTATTTCAGTTTTTTTTTGGTTAGGTAATAATCTTTAAAATAAAATTTGAACTACATGTATGAAGCATTGAATTTTTTTCTCGGTTTTTAATGTAATAAAAATTTGATTTTTATATTATAGAAAAAATAAAAATATGATTTTTATATTATAGAAAGAATAAAAATATGATTTTTATATTATCGAAAGAATAAAAATGTGATTTTTATATTATAGGAATAATAAAAATATGATTTTTATAATATATAGATAATAAAATTTTGATCTTTATATATGTAGCGAAATAAAAATTCGATCTTTATATAAAGAGTAGAAGTATAAAAATATAATTTTTATATATAGAAAGAAGCGTCGTAAAAAAAATATAAGTAGAAATAAAAATAGGATATTTATTTATTGGAATGAAGCGATAAAAATATGATTTTTATATATGTTATTAATAAAAAGAAATTATGTAGGATATCGTGTTCGCCTAAGTTGATAGTCAGTGTGATATTCGTCTTCTTCGCTTTCAGAGCATGGCGTAGTGGAAACCTTCGGTGAGAACTTCTCACTTGTATTTTATTTCTAGTTGAAATATATACTAGGATGTAGACGGTGCTTAGCAGCACCCGATACCCGTCGTCCACAGACCATGGATGACTTGTTTGTTTAATTAATGTGTTGTGAAAGTTGATTGTGTAATCGGAATGGAATAAAATATTTTATAGGTAAAAATATAATTTTTAACGTGTATATAAAATAAATATTTATAAACAAATCGGACGATTTGTTTATATATACACATTTGACTAATATTGATTGAGACGATAAATTTTACACATCGCCCAACTGCACAAATAAAAATCTGTGTTTGTTGATTTGAAACCCCACGCGGGTGCTGGGATGATATTTGGCGTACACTAATCCCAAATATTTAGTTGTATGTCGATCGATTGGGCGACAGACTGTGTAAGCGTCAATTATTTATATTTAATGCTTATGCAGTTGTGTGCTGCACTCTTGATGATGGTTGATTATTGATCGTTACTATTATATACATGTGTTGTATGGGATCCATATAATTAACACTATATGGTAGTTGATTGGGCCTCATTCCAATTTGGAAAATAAAGAATATTATAAAATGAAAATTCATGTGTTGAATAGAATAAAAATTCGTGTGTTGAATAGAATATATATTCATGTGTTGAATAAAAGAAAATACTCATGTGTTGAGAATATTCATGTGTTGAAACGATTCATATGTTGAACGAAATATTTATACAATAAAGTTCACATTTTTATTGTAAGTGAGAATTAATAAATATTCTTGTATTGAATAAAGTATATATTCATGTATTGAAGAAAATATTCATTTGTTGAATAGAATAACGAAGTTATTGAAATATATAAAGCCGTGTTGATTAGATATACGCCATTTTGACGCGAGCGATATTTATATCGATTATATTCATTTTTATAATGAACATAGAAGAGGAATCGATTTCAAAATATAATATTTTGAAAATACTATCATTTATATATCGATGATATGGAATATTCAATTTTGATTTGAAATTGAATATGAAGTTGAAATCGTTTTGAAAACGAATTTAAAACGATTTATAAAATACGTTTTGAAAGGAAATCGACGATATAATATATATATGTTATAAATATAATGGCCTGAATAGAACGTGTCGCACTGCGGAAGTTCGCGAATTTCGACCATTGTCTTCGAATGGAAATTACGCGAGATCCCACCGTCGGATTCTCCTAAAACCGAAGCCGTTGGGTTCGTATCGAAAAGAGCTTTCTAACGAATATTAGAGATTTGAAATCTAACGGTTGGATTTGGATTTATGTCCAAATCAAATTTGGAAAAGGTCACTGTAAGTGCAGTTCGATGGCCATTGGTGGAAATCGACTATACGGGCCTTGATAAAATTATTAAAAATTGTAATAATTTGTGTAAAATCATAAGAAATGATTTGGAAAGAATTGGGATGAAAAATTTCATATTTGAAAAGATAAAAATATATTTTTATCGAAATGAACTAGTTTTGAACTAGAATTAAAATCCATTTATTTTTAAAATAAATAAATTGGATTTGAAATGGTTTTAAAAGTAACCAAAATTTCCAATAATTGAATTGGAATGGATTTGAATTGAAATTGTCTTTGGAATATTTCGATGTTGGATTTCGAGATTATACAGATATTGTTATGGGAATTTGAAAGATATATATATATATATATATATATATATATATATCGTTATTTCCAATACGATATTTGTTGGTCGTAGAATTTGATATTGAATATAAGCCGATATATTTTCTATTCAGAACCTTGTATTTAATATCAAATGTGATTTTGGGTTGTCGTGAATGGTATCTTTAATAATACCGTTCTTAGACCCAACGGAGTTAAGAAAATCATAAACTAACTGGAGATTAGTTAAGTTGAATGGTTTCTTGGGTATTCATCTGATGTTGGTTTCGGCCTTCGGGGTTATTACTTAGGGAATTGTTCACTTGCTAATTTACAGTTAAAGGCTGATGGAAAAGAATGTGATTTTGGGGTTTATAGTGGACCGTGTTTTAAATGACATTGGTTCTTTAACATAGTTAAAGACAGGATCTGATTTCCCAAGTTAAAAAATCATTAATATTGATTTTTGGGAAGATTAAAACCAAGTGGAGTTTTAATGAATCTTTAGTTAGATTAAAATGATCGAGAATGGAGTATCACCAGTTTTGCTCCAGGCGATCGTTGAATCTTTAATTAGATTTGAACATGAAATGGTAATTGAATTTACTGATAACACTGTGGTGTTAGATATGAAGTATTACCAGTTTTACTTCGTAAGATGAACAAGTTGCGATTGGTAAATTAAAACAAATGATTACTTCGGTAAGGTTCATTAATCCCGACTAGTTTGGATAAACCGTAACTTGGTTTGAATTGATATTCAAAAGAAGATTAAAGAATAAATTTGAAGAATTTATCTTTGATAAAATTAATGGGAACATTTCCCAAAGTATAAGATAATTTGAATAAAAGAATATTCTGAATTGGAATGAGGCGTATGTTGTGTTTGTGTAACACTTGTTTATTATATACGCGAGTTATTCAGAAAGACCGGGTTATCCCATTCTGAATAGCTGATTCGACGATGTGTCGAGGATGAAGACGGTGGTCGAAGACCGGAGGTCTTCACATCGTTTGGATAATTACTGATGATCTTGATTGGGATGTACACCTAAGAGGAGGGAATCAGTTGGTGATCGTCCAGACGTACTTGGAGATCGATGGATATGCAAGGTACAAGGTGCCTCCGGTTTCGTTCAGACCCAGAACGGACTTGTAAATGGACTGTGTGTCTAACATTGGATATCATTCTGTGTGATTGATGGATATCGGTTGCATGGAGTGGTTTGCCTATGTGGCATGCTAAGATGCAAATGATCAAGGCTTTTGTTGAAAAGCAATGTCTTGTGGTTGATGATCAAAGCACCGCCTGTATGGCATAGCTTTGTGTAGCGTTAATTCGCGAGCCTCATACCCCGGTTGTGAACATGAAATGGGAGAGGACATCAAGGAGGACATGCGTTTCTTTCTTGTTAGGGTGGTGTCAGTGACCTACTAACCCTGACATTTATATTATTTTCACCTATGTGGTTGTTGGATTGCGAGGCGCCTCAGATATATCGGTGACTATGTGGGGCCGATGGAGTCATTTGGCTCATTTACGCCCCAAAGGGCGGGGAAATGCAGTGTTCAGGCATTTTAATCCACATCGGTGGACCGGCCCTGACGATCCAAGGCTTGACTGAGCACTTGCTTGAGGCTCGGGCTAGAGAGTCTCGAAGCGGTGAGGACGATCCATTGCCTCGGTTCACAGATGGAAACCCAACTTCCAATACGTGACTTTGTGGTTTTGATTGTAACCTATATATGGCGACATAGTGGTATAGGGCACTTATGCCGTCTATGATTGATACTTATGATTGAAATTGTTTTGACACTATACACTTATAGTAATAATAAAACATGAAATTTCACGTACCAAACATTCTTGCCGATTATAAGGTAAAAACCCTATCCTCCGGCTTGTGTTGCATTGTGTGATGGGACCTGGGTCTTATAATAGCTTCATTGTTCTTTATTTAGCATTGCGCTGTTGTTCTATGCACTGGTATTCTTAGGAGGAAACCCGTTCCGTGTTATACGGCGTGGTCCCTGTATTTACCTAACTTTAAAATAAAGATTAATAATTGTTTTAGTTCTCACACCAGTCACATGACTGGCCTGGAGTTTATTGTTTTAACCTCAACTTTGGGTGCCCTTATTTTGACACGGGCAACTATTAGTTTTGGTTTTGCAGATTTATATTCACAGGATCCTGGTTTACAGCTGGAATGATATCCGGAAAGCTCTGTATCTGTATATCTCGTTCAGTCGTGTTTTGTATTATTTTCCGCTGCTATATAATGTAATTTAAACATCTGATATTTATTGAATGTATTTTATTCATTCATACTCTGTATATTCTTGTATTCTGATGGAACTGTTGTAATAAACAACGAAATGTTCTTCTGTTTGTGTTCCGATTCGTCTTGTCCTCAAAGCAATCCGGGCTTTCCTTCACGGGGAAGTTCAGGTCATTTCAACGGTGTACATAATGCAATTCAACCATAAAACATGCATGCAAGATGATTCTAAATTGGGCCCTCTATATGTATGCATTGAAATTTTAAAAATATTTTTTGAAATCATGATGCAAACATCCTGAATATACTGGCAGTTCTATATGAATGCAAATTTTGAAAATCCTTTTTGATCATAACCCTCACACAACTATGAATAGAAGTGTGAAGCAACCAATTTTTCATTCAAAACCTACCATCCAAAACATTACATAGTCTAATCGTTTCATATCTAATTTCTCCTAAACCGGAAAAAGGAAGTCAAAGTGAAGAATTTCAACATTTTCTCCTCTTACAAATATTACATTTCCCGCCCTATAGTGGAATTTTCACCTAGGTTACTCAAATACTCCAAAAATTTCCATTTTTAGACTGTAAAAAAGGCTTAAAACAAGTTCTTAAACGTATAACGGTTTAATTAATAAATCGGATGCATCATTGACAAGGTATGCAAACAACATCTCTAAGTCTAAAACAACTTTTTCCTTATTATCGTTAACATTTTTATCGCATCGCCATTTCTACTGCACCGCTAAAACGCACACACAAACCGTCCAAACATCTTCCTTACGCCATTCATGTGAACAAAAAACGAGATTTTTCATAAAAATAAATTTCCGCTTGAAAACTTCTTATGTTTATTTTGAAAATTTCTTTTCAAAATTGTTTCACTTTCCTACAAAAAATAAAAATGAGAAAAAGTTTTTTCAAACAACATTTTCTAAAAGTTTCAAAAATGCATTTTGCGAAAACTTAAATGATTCAAGTCATGTATTGGCAAAGAAGGAAGTCAGACACGCAAAAATGTGAAAACAGAAATCAAACATAAAAGATCAAAATAAATTTTAGCTTAACAAGGAACGATGTTAACGATATTTTCCGTCAACACCCGGATTATGATGCGTATGGCGTATATTCATGGGATTCGACATTGCCATAACTCAGAGTTACCAAAACACACTCTGAAACCTGCAAATCTAAGCTAGACTGCCTTCCTTTGGGCATCAGAGTTTTCGACTTTAATGACTAATTATCAGTCGCCCAAAGGATGGATATCGCCCATATTGCATGATGGCATTCCGAATCGACTTTGGGAAGGTTATCTAACTTGATATTACTAGGATTGTGGGATCGATAAATTCCTAAATTATGAAGGTGGTACGATGTACTGTAATAAGAGGAAAATAGGCTAACGCCTCCCCTGAGCTTGGGGAGGAAGGTACTATGATGTTCGTTAATTTCAGTGATCATTCCACATCTGACCAACTCAAGAGATGGGTCAGAATCATGTTGGAGATCAGGTTATGAACCCACAGACGCCCTCCTTTCACTAAGGGTCAGGAAATATTAGGCTCATCGCGAGAGCGTCGATCAATGACATTTAAATTAACTGCGCTCACGTATTAGTTCCCAAAATTATGAATTTTTGAATCTGAAAATAATTTGACATTCCGGATCCAATAAAAGTGGCTTCGTCGAAAACGGAAGTCGTTTGCAAAATGGCTATTTTTAAGGGCTATTTATAATATTAAAATATATATAAATTCCATAGTGACTATTTTGAATTTTAAACTGGACATAACTTTCAATTTATATTATAAAATCTAATTTTTTCACATTCGTTAGAATGATATAAATAAACAGATTCAAATATTCTTATTTTACAGAAATCCGAATTATTTTGAATCCTGTACATTCAATTGAAATTTAAAATCGAATTTTCAAACTACCGCGCCATTTCAAACTCCTTTTATAATTGAAATAAATTTATACGTTCTAACTTCAATTTGAATAAATTCTTTTTCCTTATTATTTAAAATAAATCATTTTAAATATTCAAAATTCATTAAAATAGCTAAAATAAAATTTTTAAATTGATTCAGAAATTCCGGGTTGTTACAATCTCCCCCACTTAGAATCTTTTCGTCCTCGAAAAGGAACGGAGCTGAAAGTTGTTTAACCAACGAATTCAACTTTCATTGTGGCTTGAGTTCTTTAACTTTTCAGTTTCTAAGTACTTTCTAATTTCTCAAAAATTTGGCTAACACCCTAAATTTTCGAAAAATTTCACCATATCCTCCTTTGTACGGGATGATCGGTAAAACCGCAACTTTCCTTACAGGGCCCTCATCAATCAAAAAGAAAAAGAAAAAGCCAAGTGGATCATAAAATCATCAAACCCAATGAATATAGTAAACATGTACTAATTTTTGGGCATACAATTTTATTCCTCTTCTTAGCTTCCATTTATGTCATATTCATTATAACACATGTACATATATGCAGTTCCAATAATTTTCAATTTAGTTCAATGTTAAATTCGATTTGGATAAATTTTACCTTTCATTCTCTTATTAGTTTGATTATTCCAATATTTTTAATAATTTTATTAAGGCCCTTACAGTCAGTTTCCAATAGAGGCCACCGAACTACATCTATAGTGACCTTTTCTAAAATTGATTTGAATATATTTTAAAATCTATTCTTTCAAATTTAAATCTCTTATACTCGTTGGAAAGATCTTTTCAATATGAACCCAACGGTTCCTGTTTTAGGAGAATCCAACTGTCGGATCTCTTGTTATGTATATTTGAAGTTAACGGTTGAAATTCGAGAACGGTAGCTGCGCGGCACATTCTATTCAAGCCATTTAAATACATAATATATATATATATATGTAAATTATTAAAACCCTAATTCATTTCTTCATAAGAGCAGGCGCCACAGTTATCAAATGAATTGCCCCATTCTTCATTTTTTTATCCCCAAATTCTTTCAAATCAACGTAAATTACACTACAAATTCAAAACAAAAATTAAATAGGAAAGTTCGATCTTCAAATTGGCTTGGGTTTGATGATTTTTCGTGATGTGGTTGGCTCGATTTGGCCTCTCCAACGTGTGCCATTCACACACAAATTTCCGTCGCTGGGCCCCACCGAGATGGCTAGAACTCGGGGTGATGGTGGTGCGGGGAGGGGGCTACGGCATGGTCAAGTTGGATCGTCCACCAATAATCGGAAAGAGGGACGGTGACGTAGTTTTGAATTCGACGATGGTTTAGGAGTTTAGACAAGATTAGGGGATTAGGGAAGTTTGGGTTATTTCATTGTGGTATCAGAGCCCGGAATTCTTTGAGAACAAGACTCATCAAAACAAAAACAATAGAACATTTCATTGCTATTACAACTATCTACATCAGAGTACAAGATATATCAGAGTTCAGATAAATAATATTACACAACGGAAATAAAATTATATCATAGATTAAAATAAAAAGCAGCGGAAATTTAAATGTATAAATACAATGTATAGCTAAAAATACATAAACTAGCACAACTGAATGAAATACACGGATACAAAGCTTTCCGAATATAGCTCCAACCGTAATCCAGGATCTTGAGATAAGAAATATCTGCTAAAACCAAAACTACTAGCTGCTCATGTGGAAAATATGGACACCCAGAGTTTATGTAGAAACAATAAACTCTGAGTCAGTCATGGGACTGGTGTGAGAACTAAAATAGTTATTAAATCTTTAATTTATAAGTTGGAAATCATGGGACCACGCTGTATAACACGGAACAGGTTACTTCGCATGAATCTCAGTTTAAATTAAAACAACGCAACACTTTCTGGAAAAATGAAGCTATTATAAGACTCAGGTCCCATCAAACAATGCAACGCAACCCGATGGATAGAGCTTTCCCTTATAATAGCAAACATGTTTGGTACGTTTAAAACAAATCATTTTGATATTACTATAGGTGAATAGTGTCAAAATAAACTTCAAATATAAATGTATCAATCATAGACGGCATGAGCGCCCCATCCCACTATGTCTCCATATAGGTTTACATCTAAAGCCGAAAAATGTCATATTAGAAATTAGATTTCCATCATGAGTCAAGGCAAGGGATGGTCTCCTTACCGATTCAGATCACCTATAGCAAGATGACCCAAGATCCCCCGCAGTGAACCCTTGGATCCTACAGTGCCGATCCACAGTTACTTTAGTGGATTAATTATTCCTATGAGCATATAGCCCTATATCCGAAGCACCTCGCAATCCATCATCAACATAAGTAAAAATGTCTGGGCTCCATACCATGACCCCATTTCTAGCTAGAAAGAAACGTATGCACTCACTGCATCCCTTATCCCGTTTTTGACTCATAACGAGGTGTGAGGCTCACAAATTAACGCTATACACAAAGCTATGATAATTAAAGCCGTGCGTTGATCATTAACCACAAGACTCTGATTTTCAACAAAAGCCTCCATCATTTACATCTCAACATGCCACATTGACAACTCATGCGATGTAATTGATGTCTATCAGTATATAACCTCTAAGCTCATATGTCTCAGAGAAGGGTGTTAAGCAAGAGAATAAATTCTCCGCCACCAAACAGATATATATTTAATAGAAATCAATCAACATGGAATGAAATCCAATGTCAAACACACATCCATTCACTAGTCCGTCCTGGGTCTGAACGAAACTGGAGGCATCTTATTCCTCGTCCCATATGTCCAATACAACAGAGAGGTCCTCGCATATCCAGTCGATCTTCAAGTACGTCCGGATGATCACCGCTTATTACCTTGTCTTGGGTATGCAACCCAATCAAGACATCAATAATCATCCAAACGATGTGAAGATCTACGGTCTTCAACCATTGTCTTCATCGTCGACTTTTAGTCGTCATAACAATTATTCAGAATGGAATAAACCCAGTCTTTCTGAATAACTCGTATATTTTATAATCAATAATCAAGTGCTATAAAAACACATCATACGCCTCATCCCAACTCAAAATATTCTTTTATTTAAATATTCACATCTTTAGGGAAAGGTTCCCATTAATTTTGTCAAAGATAAATTCTTTATAATTTATTCATTAATTTTCCTTTGGATATCATTTGCAATGATTTTATTTTTTCCGTTAACAATTCTAAATCAAATCGACGTTTATAAAACTAGTCGGGATTATCGAGCCTTACCGAAGTGATCCTTTATTTTATTTTCCAATCCCGACGTATTCATCCCATGGAGCAAAACCTATAGTACCCTATTTCTAACACCATTGTGTTATTGGCAAAATTAATTACCATTTCACGTTTAAATCTAATTAAAGATTTAATTATCGTCTGGAGTAAAACTGGTCGTACTCCATTCTCGATCACTTCATGAATTCGATAAATTTAATTACCTCATTCCCATTTCTATCTAATTAAAGAATTAATAAAACTCCAATTTGGTTTTTAATCCCAAGAATCATTCCTTAATTATTATTCAACTTTAGGGAAGTTTATCCTGTCTTTAACAAGGTTAATGAACTAATGTCATTTAAAACAGAGTTCACGATAAACCCAAATCACCTTCCATTAACTATGGAATCTTCACGGAAATCATAACAGTATATAATCGATATAAGTTTCTGCATCATACAAATAATATAAACGGAATAACAGCAAGGCCTTTTAAATTCCATAAATGGTATTGGTCTTCCTTCATAGAATCTCATTTCGATTATTACCAAATCGAATTCCATTCAATTCCAATTTAATAAATAAAATTGGAAAATCTTATATTTGGAAAATTTCCATTAAATCATAATAAAATGATTTATAAATTCCAAATCATATCTTTACTGCTAATTCGGGTTAAAGAACAAATGTCTTTTAAAACATCATTCATGATAAACCCTAAAATCAACTTTCATTTCAATTCCAATTAAACTAATTGGTAAATTTCTCTAAATCTTAATTAAAAGATTTATTCCTTTCTCAACGGGTATTAAGAACAGCGATATTTAAGACACTATTCACGATAAACCCAAATTCCAATTTAATATTAAATACAAGGCTCTGAATAGAAATTAATATCGACTTATATTTAATATCAAATTCTGAAACCAACGGATATCGTATTGGGAATAACGATATCTGTATCCTCCAAATTCCTCACGATATCCGTATAATCACGGAATCCAACATTGAAATATTACGAAGATTATTTCCATTACAATTCATTCATTGGAAAATTCTGGTTATTTAAAAACCCATTTACGAATCCAATTTATTATTTCAAAAAATAATTGGATTACTATTCCGGTTAAGAACTAGTTCATTTAGATAAAAAGGTATTTTGTCTTTTCAAATGCGGAATTTTTCATCCAAAATCTTTCCATATAATTAATTATGATTTTACACAAATTCTCAATATTTTTAATATCGCCATTTCAGTTGGTTTCCAATAACGGCCACCGAACTGCATCCATAAGGATCTTTTCTGAAATTGATTTGGACATAATTTAAAATCCAACCGTTCAAATTTAAATCTCTTTTATTCATTGGAAAGATCTTTTCAATACGAACCCAATAGTTTTGGTTTAAGAAGAATCTGACAATCGGATCTCCCATTACATCAATTTGAAGTTAATGGTTGAAATTCGCGAACGGTTGTTGCGCGGCGCGTTCTATTCAAGCCATTGTATATATATACACACATATAATATATATATATATATATATATATATCATCGATTTCCATGTAAAACGTATTTTATAAAATATTTATAAATTCATTTTAAATCGATTTAACTTCATTTTCGATTTTAAATCAAAATTGAATATTCCATATCATTATAATATTAAAATGATAATATTTTCAAAATATCAGATTTTGAAATCAATTCTTTTTTATATTATTTTAAAATGAATAAAATCGATCGATAAACCCATTCAGGTTAAAAATAGAATTTCTATACTTAACCCTGTTGACAACAAAAAATGTCGTAAACACCAAAGATTCCCATTACTAGGAATAATTAATTTGGTCGCATAGACAATATTGGAAAGCAATAAATAAATCAAGAGATTTATAATTGTTCGGCATCGTGAGCGTCCTATGTCCACTTTGAAGCGTCGTTGGAATATTATTAATCACTCAAAGTTACAAGTGTGAGACCATCTCATTGCATTCATCTTTATGCTAGATGATGTCATCATTCTCATATATGATGTCAAAATTATGATATATTTAATATATTAGGAAAAGGAAACTTTTTCCCTTCTTCTTCCTCAAATGGGAGATGCCATAAATGGAGCTCTCTAGAGGTTCCAAGGTCTCAAATTCCAACCCCTTTCATGTGTGAAGTCATGAGGTATTTATAGGAAAGGGGTTAGGTAGGAGTAGGTGGGAGTACGTAGAAATAGGGGACCACACCCAGAAATTCGCATTAGAGCCTGCGCATGCCATAATTTCGCACCTTGAGCCTGCACATACTGAGAATTTGTACCTGAGCCCAAGGTGCGAAATTTCGCACCTCATGGGTACGAAATTTCGAACCTCGCGGGTGCGAGATTTCGCACCTCGTGGATGCGAGATTTCGTATCTCAAGGGTGCGAAATTTTCCACCTCATGGGTGAGAAATTCCGCAACTCGTGGGTGTGAAATTCACGCCCCACGGAGGTATAAATTCGTGTCTTCTGGGGTGCGAAATACGCACCATGCTGGGCGCGTATTTGGCACCCCGTTAGGTGCGAATTTCGCATACCTGGGTGGTGCGAAATTCTCACCTCCTAGGGGTACGCAGTTCGCTTCATGAGGCGTGCGAAGGCTGCATGAATAGGTATTTGGGGTGCCACGAGGTCTCTGTTGGCGAGATTCCTTTTCATCCCGTCTCCTTTGCTCTTAAGTGTCCCTTTCGGCTTTAGTTCCATGCGATGCGTTGAGTCGAGCATGTCTTGTGTACATTTGGGAACTAAACCAAAAAGTCGGTTAACATTTGCCCCCAAAAGTACGTCTTATGTCGACATGATGTGCTTTGGATTGATTGAATTAGTAATTGAGTTGCTGGTTTATCCTGTAAGTTAAAGCGAAACGCATCTTAGTTGACAGGCTCGTTCGCTGTAGGACTGCGAGCGTGTTGTTGCTGGTGTGGCGCCATGCTCACGTTGCTAAGTATTCGCAGTGCGTTGCCCCCACATGTTCGCGGCATCAGTATGCGCATGGAATACGTATACATCAGCGCGTGGCATGAAGTTTTGAACCCGGGGGTTCGGTTTTTCCCTTCTCTTTCTCTTTTTTTTAGGGTGCGGAATTTCGAACCGTAGGGGCTCGAAATTTCGACCCGCATAGGTTCGAAATTCCGATATCCGAAGGTTCGAAATTTCGAATCCAGGAGATTCGGAATTTCGAACTCGTGGGTTCGAAATTTCGAACCCGTAGGCTTGAGATTCTAGGGAATTCCAAGGGACTTTTTCCTTTTTATTATAAATAGCTCCCCCTTCATTTTTTCCCTTCCATTTATTTTCTTGCCTTGATCGTCGTTAAAAAGCTTCGATTCCCTAGTACTTCGAAATTCGAACGCGGCAATTAGGTGGGTTTCAAGATTTTTGGAGGTGCGCGTGAAGGAGAGGGAGGCACTAGGAAGCGAGCCTCGAACTCAGAGGAGGTTCGGACACTTGGACCTGCAGTGGCTCGATGTTCGAACCTCACTGAGGTTTGAGTACTCAAACCCTGCTGGGGTCCGAGCCTTCGAAACCTGAGGGGTTCGAACATCCGAACCCTTGGGGTCTCGAGCTGTCGGAACCTGCTATGGTTTGGGTGTTCGAACTTCGGGGCATTCAATCTTTCGAACCCCTAGGGGGTTGGAGCAGTCGAACCCCTGGGGGGTTCGAGCATTCGAACGTTGGGAGGTTCGAGCTTCCGAACCCCTTGGGTTCGAACTTTCGAACCCCTTGGGTTCGAACTTTCGAACCCCAACATGGTTTGAGCCTTCGGTCTTCTAATCCTCTGCATTGCCTAATTATTGTGGTACTGTACACATTATGGCTTTTCCACATAGGATAGAGCATATACTCGAACTATGACTGAACTGTTGGACTGTTTTATCTTCCTATGTATATCATAATCTTGCATGGCACCACACATACATGTTAGCTTTCACCAACACGACGGGTACAGGATATTCCAATGCGATGTCTAATACTAGTTTGTTAATGTATAGTTAGCCATGCAAACAAGATCAAAGTCTGGAAAAATCCTGGAAGCCGAGGCTTCCCCGTCATCGTCACATTCATTTTATTCTACCAATAGCGGTAGCTCGAGTGGCAGCGAGCTTGAGACTACGGAAGGATATGTTCCTTCTCAATCGGCCAGTTCAACCGAAGTATCTGATCACGGGGAACAGATTGAGAGGCTACATTCTCCGGTCATAAATGAAGAGGTTGAGAATGGGGATATTATTAATGAAGATGCACCGGCGGGCCCAGTAGCCCCGGATATGTTACCCGATGCCGTTATCTTGGAAAGTCCGACGAACCCGGTACCGTCGCGCATGGATGCTACACAAGTTAGAAAAATGGCGCAGCGGTTCAATATACCGGTGGGTGACGCTCATGCGCCAGGAGAAGGTGGAAGGGCTTACGCATCGCCCGAGGGTTTAACTGCCTAGAATAGGCAAGCTTGTTTCACGGGGTGCATACCCCCAGCCAATGATTTTATTCGAGACATGCTGTCCTATTTCCGCCTTGCACCTTCACAACTGCGTCCAAATGCTTATTCATCACTCTTAGGCACTTACTTTCTATACCGAGAGTATTTGCACATGGAACCCACCGGAGAGGACATTCGGTATTTCTTCAACCCGAGGAGAACGTCTAGCAGATTGCATTCCCAATGGTTCCTAGAAGTGACAGCCGCCACCAAATTCTTCATCGAGACATGGCCTAGGCCATCGGTGTTCAAACAAGACTGGTTCTTTGAGCGCTGCCCTCCTGGATTTACAAGGAGGTGGATTGAAAGGAGTAGGTACTTTCGAACTTTGCTTCCTATTATAAAGTTCATGGGGCTCGTCTCTCATCATTATTCTTTTTTTATTGCGGTAGGGAATCCAGAGGCACCCATCGACGAAGAGTACATGCAGCGTCCTATTGCCTTGCAGGCGATTCCCGAGGAGTCTCGCAAAACTAAAACTGTAACCAGCCAAGAGCGCCTTCGCCGTGCGGCATTGCATCCTGACGATCGGACTGTAATTAGTCCCGCAGTGGCAAGCAATGTGCCAAAAACGGTGGTGGCAAAGAGCCCTGTGACCCCTGGTCAGAAAAGAAAGATGCCCTCTGCTAGGCCCAGGCCAAAGAAGGTTGTTAAGTTCCAAGCAGGCGTCGGTGGAGATGGGGCTCGCGGTGAGGGGACCGCAGCTGGAGTTGAGGGCCCATTGAATGTTCCTGTCCCGCCCCCCGCAGGAGAGACGGGGGAGGGAGAGTCGATTAGGCTGTTATCTCCAGTTTCTTCTCCTAGAGCCGCCACCCCGCTTGTGGACGAGCGCTAGTTTGATGGCTTGAGTAAACTTAACCTTGAGGTATCCCTGTGGCCGACTCTGGCTATCATGGACGAATTAGCTCTTGCTGCGGAGGGGTTAACTCTTTCGAGTGGACCACAATCTACTTTGTTGAGAGAACACTTAGGGCATACACTCATTAACACTGCATAGAATAGTGGCTTATCTAAGTATGTGACTTGTCTGGCTTTGCCTTCTTTCTTTGACAGGTGATATGGCTAGAGGACGCGGAGGATGAGGTTATGGACCTGGAGGCCATCAACGCCCTAGGAATCCTTTCTTTGAGGGCTTCCACCCTCGATTGGTCGTGGCAGCGGACACCAAGATGGGGATCGATCTCGGCGTTCTCAGACTCCTCATCTCCCCCCTCCGATTCTGGTGTCCGAGGGAGATTCTCGACTTAACTTAGGGGGTTCTCAGCGTCCGTCTTCGATAGCTCCTTCACATACAGCGGCTCTGCGACCATTCCAGTTACCAGAGAGGGGGAGCCGCCACTCGGCCAACCAAGGCCGGAGAGGATGAACGTAACCAAGATGCGAGAATTAGCGGCCTCTGAGCAACAAAGGCTTACTATGGAGGAATGGAGGGCATGGTTGAAAATAACTTTCCCTCAACACTTTTTGATGAGCTGACGATCCTTCCAGATCTCTGCATACTCCCGCTAAGGACTCCGGAGAGATCTGGATGCATGTGAAGGAAGCGTACCACCAAGCTGACGAGCTTACCGCCTATTCCATTTATCTATCAGAGATGATCAAGAGAAAGAATATGGAGCTCATGAATCATAAGTTAACTATTGATGCTGAGCAGACCGCCGTTGTTCATCTAAACGTAGAGATTGGTGAGTTTGCATTTTGTATCGTGGGCACATTGTCGTTCATTTCTGTATCTTTAAATGCTAACTCATGAATCTCGTTGTTGTAGCTAAGATAAAGAAAGGGTACGAGGCACTCAAGAAGGAGGCTGATCAATCCTGCTCCATTTTCACAGAAACTATAGGCGACCTAACTACTAAGAACATGGCCCTAAAGAGGGACAAGGCCGAGGTGGATAAAGTATGCGCCGATCGGGAAAGGGAGATCGCGTGAGTCTTTGACCTCCAAACTGACAACAATACTCTGAGGACAGAGAATGACGGCCTGAAGAGACGGCTTGAGGAGATGAAAAAGGTCAAAGAGGATGCAGAAGCCAGCAATCGGGATGTGCTAGGCATAGTGGGTGGACTTAAAGCAGAACACCTGAAAGAATTGGAACAACTGAGGGAGAAGCTAGAGGATGCAGAGTTCCGGGTACAATAGTCTATCGAGGAGGACATCCGAAACATGTATGTTAAAGTTATGAGATTCCATGGACTCTCGTGGGTTAACGACTATCCCCAGGAACTTGCTCGGACTTGGGAGAGGTTGCTTCCATATGAGGCCTTTTTGCGCTAAGTGGATGTCGGGTCCTGGAACGAAGGACAGCTTATGATTGATCTCTTGATTGTTGAAAAGCAGGAGAAGCTAGAAGAGGGTAAGAGGTTGTTGCTTGAGGATGCCAAGAGAGAGAGAGGCTGGAGAGGCTCACCGCCAAGAAAGAGAAGGCTGCCATGACTGAGAGCGTTGCGGTAGCGGAGACATTTGAAGAAACAAGCTCCTATTGACCACTGGCCCCTAAATCTGGTATGGTGAGTGATCTCGCAGCTTCAATTCTGGCTTCGACTGAGTATGACCCTGAGCACCCAGGGCTAGGAGAGACCGGATTCACTTTACCTACCACCACAACTACCCCTCTTGTCATTTCTACACCATCCCTGACCGGAGGTAAATTTCCTTTGCCATGCATCCCCGAGGATGACGTAATTACCGAATTTGCAGACTAAAAGGTTGTGTTTTCAATGTACAGCCCTTCCTGGACTGTCCATGACATTGGGCCCTGCCCCTGTGGTCCCACAAGTAACTGAATCTGGGCCAGGACCTATGGCAGCACAATTTAGAGAAGGTGACGACCAGCTGGATACTTATTCAGATATAAGGTTAACTCCCAGCATGTTTGAGAGCCTTATGGAGGAAGGAGAGGTAGTTAACGGGCAGAGTGCGGCTATCCGAGGCCCAGTGGAGGTTGATGTGCCTTCGATGACTGCTATGGTGGAGACCTAAAAAGAAAAAATGGTGGCTAAGCGTGAAGGGGTGGAGGAGCAGTGGAGGCATGATGAGGCTTCTAGGAAGGAGGTCCAAATGAAGACCAGGCAAGATGTTGAGGCGAGAGCCGCTGAGACAGTTGAGAAGAGAAAGGCCGATGGAGAATCCGAGAAGAAGAAGGCTGATGATGAGGTCCAAAAGAAGAGGGAGAATGAGGAAGCACAAAAGAGGGCTCCCTTGAGAAAACCAAGGCTGGTGATGTCACGCTACATAGGTCTTAGAAGCTTGCTGAGAAACGGCCTGCTAGAGAGGCCAAGGAACGGGCTGTGCGAGAAGGCAAGGTAGTCCCGGAGAAGAGTGACGCTGTGGTCGTCCTCGCTGCCGGGAGTGCCCCCGTGCCAATGCCACATAACTCCTTTGTTGATATCACCGAGATCTCTAGCGGCGAGGGTGCGGACGAGAAGCGTCTTTCGGCTTCTCATGAATCAACCACTTCTTGGAAGGGCAAAGATGGAAGGAGCGGGTCTAGTAAGAAGAGGCCGGTGCAAAGGATGAACCATCGAGCATTGAATCTGCAAAAAATCACAACCACAAGAGGAAGAAATATGATTAGTTTTAGCAACCTAAGTAAGAGTTACCATTTATTTTGGTAGTGTAGGCCGATAGTTTTATGCCAGTACGTCCCACGCTTTGGATTTTTCAAGACACGGTGTGGTTTTCATGTACACCCTGTCATCAGAAAAGAAAGATGTTAGACATTTAGTCTGTTTTTAATGTGAGTGTGTAGAAATGAAATATGAATTAGTAAAGATCGCAATTTTTGTTATGTGTTTGGATGTTCTTCTTATGTTTTTCGGCGTCCCGCACTTGCATAAGCATACTTATCGTTACACTTAACAAAAAAGTGATTGTGTACCACGCTCTGGGTCAATTATTTCAGAGGAGCGTGAGAAAGCACAAGCTTTTAGTAAGTTTCCCTTAGCTCAGGAAACCCATAGTTTGTGAAGCCAGGCTGAGCGCCTGCAGTTTTGGGTTGCCCGGGGTTAATCCCAAATGTCGCGAAGGCGTATGACGTCACGTTGTGCAATCCATCCGGTATGTAGCTCTTCCGTCGTTCATCGGGTTGAGGTGAGCCGCAGGCGTCGTTTATTTTCCTGAGAAGAGAAGCCCGGATCATAAGCCCGTAGGGTACGATTGTGGCCATGGGCTAACCCTTAGCCTTGAAAGCTTCGGGGAAGAAACGATTTAAGGGTCAGTCTCGGTTCTGCGCTAAGATTCGACCGGTACCCGTAGTCGAGGGAGGGATTTACATCACTCCTGCCTGGCTGTTGGGTGGCCCCAAGTCGCTTGGGACTTGGGCGCAGAACGATTTATCCTTGGTCTCGGCACGGGGCTGAGATTCGAGTTCGTGGTTATTTATACTCGGTCGCGCCACGGGCCAGCGACTCGAGTAGCGTTGCCGGCTCCCGTGCTCGGGGTGCCGGTCGTAGCCATTGTGTTTTGGCCTCGAGGTTGGTTCGAGACCCTGACGGCGGTACCGACTCCATGCTTGGAGGCCGATACGACAATCAACTGTTTGAACGTAAGCTAGTTGTCAAAATTAGTCAAACGTGTCATGCGTGGAGTAAACATAAACAAGAAGAGATGGGAAGTTGAACATCATTTCCACTAATAACTTTGGCAGTAATAGCCTTTACAATGCATTGAATTGTTAGAAAAAAAACAATGTTGGAAAGCATAAATAACTGTGTACTAAGTTATGTAAAGTAGTGGCAAAGATGTTCACTGTTCCATGCCCTTGGGAGTTCAGCTCCATCCACGGTTGACAGTTTGAAAGAACCATTGCTGAGATTCCGTTGTATGGATTACAGACCTTCCCAACGAGGAGCAAGACCTGTTGGTGGAGGAAAGTTCCGTTTTAAGACGAGGTCACCGACGTTGAGGTCCTTATGACGGACCCTGGAATTGAAGTATCAAGCGACTCTTTGTTGTTGGGCAACGGCTCGGAGATCAGCTTTGTTCCTTTTTTTCTTCCAACAAGTCAAGTGATCCAAAAAGTAAATTTTGGTTTGTCCTTGGATCAAAATAGGTGACTCGATGAGATGGAAGCTTGAGTTCAATCGGAATGACGCCTTCTGATCCGTAGGCGAAGCTGAAGGGAGTGTACCCCGTGGTTGTCTTGTGGGTGGTTCGGTATGCCCATAGGGCTAGAGGAAGTTCGTCTGCCCACATACCCCCAGCCTTTTCCAGGCGCTTCTTGATGACGGACTTAATAACTTTGTTGACCACTTTGACCTGCCCGTTGGCTTGGGGATGAGCCACAGCCGAAAATCTTTTTTCGATGTTGTGCCGTTGGCAGAACGCTTTGAATTCGCTCTCTCGAATTGAGTGTCGTTATCAGAAATGATAGCTTGAGGGACTCCATATCGAGTAATGATTTGGCGTACAACGAAGTTGATCATCTTTTGCTGGTGGTTGTGGCTAGATATTCGGCCTCTGCCCATTAGGTAAAATAATCAACTGCGACGATGGCGTATCGTGCTCCGCCTCTGGACATTGGAAGATTTCCGATGATGTCGATTACCCACATGGCAAAAGGCCATAGGCTAGTCATTTCTATCAGCTCTATAGACGGGGCTCTTGGAATTTTGAGAAGCACTGGCACTTTTCACACTTACGAGCGTAGTTCCCGGCATCCTGATCGAGTGTGGGCCAATAATAACCACACCTAAGTATTTTTCTGGCCAGGGTTTGCCCTCCAGTATGGTCACTTCACTCCACTTCATGTACATCGGTTAAGACTTTGATGGCGTTATGATGAGCTACACATCTGAGCAATGGGACGGAGAAACCTCTAAAGTAGAGATTCCCATCCATAAGAAGATAGTGAGCCGATTGGCGGGTGAGTGCTTGTCTTTCCTTGTAGCTCCTCGGAAGGTCCCGTGTTGTAGGTAATTCCTGATTGGTGTCATCCAAGATTCAGGTTTGGGTTCAGTGTTCATGACCGCCTCAGTCTGTAATTTCTTGATACTAGGGGAGTTGAGCACTTCGACAGGGGCGAATCTCAAAAGTTGCGGATCCTCAGAGCTTGCTAGTTTGGATAGCGAAATTACTTTTTCATTCTGTTCTCGGGGTATGTAAGTGATGACGAAGTGATCGAGGTGAGTGAGTAATTCCTGACCCCTGGTTAGATACAGGGCGAGTCGTTCCCCCTTAGCTTGATATTCCCCTTATACTTGATGCATGATGAGTTGTGAATCGAAGAAGATTTGGATCGTCTTTAGTTTAAGCTTGATTGTGATTCTAAGTCTGGCTATCAAGGCCTCATATTCCGCATCGTTGTTGGTAGCAAGGAAATTCAGTTTTAGCGTGTAGCATATTGGGCATTACTCGGGGGTAATGAACACGACTCCGACCCCAGAGCATTTGATGTTGGAGGACCCTTCCACGAACAATTTCCATTGAATACTGGGAGCTTCCATGTTCTCTTCCGGGGTCTCCTCGGGGGCAGTGAACTCTACTATGAAATCAACAAAAGCTTGGCCGAGGATGGCTCGACGGGGAATGAATGTTATCTCAAATTGGCTCAGCTCTATACTCCACTTCAATAGCCGTCCCGATGCTTTGGGTCGTTGCATGACCAGTCGTAGTGGCTGATCGGTGAAAATCATTATAGGATGAGACTGGAAGTATGGTCGAAGTTTCCAAGAGGAGATGAGCAAGCAGAATGCCAACTTTTCTATCTTTGGGTAATTCTTCTCTGCCCCCGTCAATCATTTGCTTATGCAGTAGACGGGCCATTGGATGTGGTCCTCGAGGCGGATTAATGCCAAGTTGATTGCTGCACAGAAACAGCCAAATAAATGTATAAGTCCTCATGGTCTATGGCTTAGATAGGATAGGTGGTCGCTCTAAGTGATCCAGAAGTTTTTTGAATGCAGAATTGCATTCTAGGGTCCACTCGAAATTGCGTTTCCCTTTCCAAAGTAAATCGAAGAAAGGAATGCACTTGTCAGTGGACTTAGATATAAACCGACTTAAAGTGGCAACCTTTCCATTTAAACTTTGGATATCCTTGATGTTCTTGGGGATTTGGATGTCCTGAACAGCTTGGATTTTTTCTGAATTGACTTCGATTCCCCGGGAGTTGACGATGAAACCCAAGAATTTTCCTGAAGCGACTCTGAAGGAGCATTTCAAGGAATTGAGTTTCATGTCGTACTGGCGGAGGATATCGAACATTTCGGAGAGGTTGTGGACGTGACCGCTTGGTACTTTAGATTTTACCAACATGTCATCCACGTACACCTCCATAAACTTTCTGATTTGGTTCTTAATGAGTCTATTAACCATTCGCCGATAAGTAGCGCCTGCATTCTTGAGGCCGAAGGGCATGACGCGATAGCAGTAAAGTTCGAGGTATGTTATGAAAGATGTGTGATCCTAGTCGAGAAGATTCATTGGAATTTAATTTTAGCCCAAGTAGGCGTCCATGAAAGATAATAGCTGGTATCTGGCGGTTGAGTCAACAAGTCGGTCGATCTTTGGGAGTGGGAAGCTGTCCTTCGGACATGCCTTGTTTAAGTCGAAGTAGTCGTTATACGTTCACCATTTACGTTGGCCTTATTGACCAGAACTGGGTTGGAAACCCACTCGGGGTAATCGGCTTTGCGAATTAAATTGTTGTTGAGTAGACGGTCTACCTCTTCCTCAAGTGCTTTGGAGCACTCGGGTCTCAAGAAGCGACGCTTCTGCTTGACTGGAATTGTTGTAGAATCGATACTTAGACAATGGAAAGATATCACAGGGGCGATGCCTTTCATATTGGAATGAGTCCATGCATACATGTCAAGGTTAGCCTTCAAGAAATCCACAAGATCCTCTTTGATTGTGGGATGGAGTTGCGATCCTATCTTTAGCACTCTTGATGGATCATCGGGACTAATGGAATATCCATTGTGGATTCGAACAGGGTAGCCCTCTCATATTCGGGCTCTTCGTCCTTCTGTAGGTCGAGGTCTTCGGAAATACGGCAATGGCGCCTAAGCCAAGACCTAGACATCGCTGATTGCTATGCTGAAATACTCTTGACGCAAAAAGGCGTGGGCATTACTTTTCCCTTGTCCTTATTGCGCGCATTCTTCCATTCTATCGCATAACATTCTCTGGTGCTTACTTGGTCGCCTCTGACTGTTCCAATCCCGTTTTCTATAGGAAATTTCATTAGGAGAGACCATGGCGACATGTAGACTTGAAATTTTGTGAGAAAAGGGAGTCTAAGGAAAGCGTTGTAGGGGGAATCAATGTCTATAACCACGAAAGTGAGGACTCAGACTCGACTCTGATTCCCCTCGCCTGGATCCATAGGTAAATCGATTATTCCCACTAGTGAACTAGAAGCCGCATTAAAGCCATGGATCGTGGCGCGGCATGGCTTTAAGTCATTTGTTTCTAACTTCATCTGGTCATAAGCAACTTTGAAAATGATGTTTACTGAGCTTCCAGAGTCGATTAATACCTTTCGGACAAAAGCAGCACCGATCTGAGCTGTGATAACTATTGGATCGATGGTAGGGATTTCCACCTCAGTAGAATCTCTTTCACGGAAAACGATGTCGTCCCGCATTGTCTTTTGGAGCTTGGCTGGGACAGATTTGTTGGGTGTGGAGCAAGTTTCATAAGTAGCATGCTTTATTGAACTAACATACTCTTCCATGTTTTAGATCTGTCATGTATGGGATAGGTTCCACCATATATGGTGTTGATTACGATCCCACGCCTTGGGTTAGATGTATCTAGACCTGCCTTGACGGCTGCCTGAGGCGTTGGTGCCTGAGACTTTGATTTGACATCGGGAGGAAAAGGTTCTTGTACATATTTCTCCATTCGCTTCTCACGGATGAGTTTTTCGATTGCATCCCTGAGCTGGCGACACTCATTGGTGTTGTGGTCGTACACATCATGGTATCGGCAGTACCTCCCAGTATTTTTCTCAATGTCGGTTGATTCCCTAGTGCACGACTTCTTGTATGGCAAAGTGTTGCATGTCTCTAAGTAAATTATTTCTAGATCCTCGTTTAGCGGGGTGTATGTCTCGAAGGCTCGGTAAGGGCCGGGCTTTCTTGGCTCGATCGGGGCCTGATCGTTGTTCCGGCCACCTTGCCGACCATTGTTCGGCCTTTTCCTGTTGGGACCTGCCCCCTTGTTCTGATCAAAAGTCTCTCCTACTTATTTTCTTCTGAGGTTGTTATTTGCAACGTCTATTTAAGAGCCGTTGGGGCGACTGGTGGCTGAGAGTCGGTTGCGTCTTGCCTCTTCTTGGCATAAGTACTGATCTGCCTTCTCATAGAAGGCGTCGAGGCTTTTTGGCTGCTTCCGATCGATCCACGCCCTGAATTCGGAAGTAAGGAGGACACCTTTGGCTAATTGAAAGAGTACGGTGCGAGGATCCGGATCCTCAACCTTGGCGACGACAATGTTGAACCTAGAGAGGTAAATTTTGAGCGACTCAGTGGGCCCTTGGTATAAGTTGGAAAGGGTGAGGGCGTTCTTTGGAGTTGGGATATGCACCTTGAATTGCTTGACCAATTCTGATGCTAGCCGGCCGGAGTTGTTAATGGAATCAAATGGGAGGCGAGAGAACCATAACATAGCGGTTCTTGATAAGAAAACTGGAAATCACTTGCACTTGACTGGATCGTTGCCCCGGCTTTAGTCCATTTGCCATTCGTATCGATTTAGGAAGGCACAGGGCTCAGTGGTGCCGTCGTAGAGCAGCATTTGCGGCATGTTGAAGCGTCGCGACCATTCAGCTTCATTGACCCTTCTTGTGAAGGGATTACGTCTAATGTGCGCTTCCCATGAATCGTGCACATTTCCTCGCATATCCCGCATAATTCTTCGGACCATATCGGGAAGGTAAGTTGGATAGGGTCCACCATTGGGACCCATGGATTTTGGCAAGGTTTCGGAGTTCTGTTGCGAGGGCGTCTTCTATGATGGCGTCTGGATCGTCCTCCTCCATGTCCTCGACATTTATGATTGGGACTTTGTGTGGACGGTGAGGTGGAGCAGGGTAATGCGGATCCTGTTTTGGAGGAGCGCAGGTCATTGGAATAGTGGGCCCATCACCCTGATTAGCAATCGTTGGGTTATGTCGAGGAGAAGGTTGGTTGGTAGGACGTGTCCCGTCATTGATGATCAAGTGTTAGCGGTCTCGGTGTTGTGCCCCCTCGTTATATGTGACTGTAGTTCGGTCGCCGTTGGCGTTCCCATTGTCGTTGGTGTAGCCATTGTCATTATCGTTGTCGAGGGCAATGGTGTGGGCGACGACATTGTTGATGAGGCTGAACCTCCTCCTTTGATGCGGGCCCCTTGACTCGGAAGAGGAAGTTCCCAAGATGGTTGGTTGGGGTCAAGCGTTGTTCCGAGTTAATTGAAGTCGAGCGACGATTCACTGACTTTATTGAAGTTGTCACATAAGGTTGATGTTGTTCCTTAATGCTTGATTAAGCTGACCGTTGTGTTCTCGTATTTCTCATTAAGCGCACGGATTTGAGCGTGTGTTGCGGGCGCTTCAGGGTCCACAATAGGAGGGACGGTTTCATTAGTGGCTAGGATGTTCGCCAGTTGAGGTTGTTAGAATGTACCAGCCTCGGCTGTGGCTGAAGAGCCGACCATTGCGTTCTTTGGTCACTTTGTCATTGTGAGCGGACTCAATGGCAGGATTAGCAAGGAACCTCAAGCTCGTCGGTGGTCGAGATGACAACGTGTGACAAAGACGCAAAATTCGAGTTTTCCCAATGAAATCACCAATTGTTAAAGGCAAAAAAAGTCATAAACACCAAAGATTCCAATTACTAGGTACAATTAATTTGGTCGCATAGATAAGAGCGGAAAGCAGTAAATAACACAAGAGATTTATAGTGGTTCGGCCTCGTGAGGGGCCTTCGTCCACTTTGAAGTGTTGTTGGAATATTATTAATCACTCAATGTTACAAGTGTGAGACCATCTCATTACATCTCATTACATTCATCTTCATGCTAGATGATGTCATCATTCTCATATATGATGTCATAATTATCATATATTTAATATACTAAGAAAATGACACTTTTCCCCTTCTTCTTCCTCAAATAGGATATGCCATTATTGGAGCTCTCTAGAGGTCCCAAGGTCTCAAATTCCAACCCCTTTCATGTGTGAAGTCATAGGGTATTTATAGGAAATGGGTTAGGTAGGAGTGGGTAAAAATAGGGGACCACACCTAGAAATTCACATCTGGAGCCTGCACATGCCAGAATTTCACACCTGGAGCCTGCGCACGCTGAGAATTCGAACCTGAGCCTTAGGTGCGAAATTTTGCACCTCGTGGGTGCGATATTTCTCACCTCGAGGGTGCGAAATTTCGCACCTCATGGGTACAAATTTCGGACCTCAAGGGTGTGAAATTTCACACCTCATGGGTGCGAAATTCCGCAGCTCGTTGGTGCGAAATTTATGCCCCATAAAGATGTGTAATTCATGCCTCCTGGGGTGCGAAATTCGCACCCTGCTGGGCGGGTATTTCGCATCCTGTTAGGTGTTAATTTTGCACCCCTGGGGTGTGTGAAATTCGCACCTCCCGGGGGTACGAAGTTCGCTTTATGAGGCGCCCGAAGGCTGATTGAATAGGTGTTTGGTCTGCCGCGAGGTCTTTGTTGGCGCAATCCCTCTTCATCATGTCTCCTTCGCTAGTAAGCGTCCCTTTCAGGATTAGTTCCACTTGATGTGTTGAGTCGAGCGTGTCTTGTGTACTTTTGGGAACCGGGCCAAAAATCCGGTTAACAAACCCAACTTCATATTTTATATATTTTCGTGTCCATCGAAAATCGGACATCAAAATCATATTTTGATTATTCACTGAATATTATTTTAAAATATTCGTTATTTCTAAATCGAAATGCGACTCAATCAATTAACATATAATTTCAGTTATATGGGTTTCATACATCGCATGTATTCAGTAATAATGATAGATAATCATTAACCATTCAAATATCATCCAGAGTGCAATTTACAACTATATAAGAATTAAAATAAATAAATAATGCTTATCACAGCCGGTCAACCAATTGATTGACATACAACTAAATATTGGGATTAGTGTATGTCAAATATCATCCCAATACCCATGTGGGGTTTTCAAACAAAACAGTCAATTTAAATAAATCATTGGTTGATAAATTTAACCAACTCAAATTCAAGTTTGAATTATTTTCTAATTAACTAATTTTCACTGTTTAAATTATATATAAATATTTGTATCACAATTCAACAACCACAAAGTGTATCCACATTGTTTGAAATACGAGTGTCATATATTCAAACAACGCTTCTTGTGCAGATGATTCATGTATAGTTCATGTGTTGAACTCACGCAATGTCACATACAATAGATAAATATCAATACCGGCAATTTCTATATTTATAGTTATAAAATAAATAAATAAATAACTGTACAAATATTTTAGTGAGAGAATTCTCACATTGGGTTACACTCCGTCATTCTTTATTTAAAGATTTCAGTATGGTTTGGCTTTGAATTTGCTTGAAATTCCAGTCTGCTCCATTTTTGTCTCGATCAGTCCCATGGTGTAGTATTTTTCATTGCGATTCCAACGCAATTTGAATCGTTCGGTTCTAATAATATTTGAACAAGATATGACATTACAAACATTAATTACTACTTTAGGATAATTAAAATATACTTAATTTAATTAATTATTTCTTCACCCCTAATTAACGAATTAATCCCGTCGTTTTGCAAAAATCACGAAATCCATTAGCTCGCAACCGAACTTCGACCACCATGCCTCCGTCGTGCTACCTTCCATCGATCATCGGCCACCAAACTGTCGGCCTTCGCCCCCTTCCAACACCAGGCACGGCGTTCCACTCTAAGTCCCCCTCCACCTGCAAATCAAGCTCGAACGCGAACACTTCCAACCCATAAATCATGCAAATCCCTCAATGAAATATTATCAAACCCATATCAATCTCTTGACGATGGAAATCTCCACGATTTTGGTTTTGGAATCATAATTTAATTCGAATTATGTTGAGAGAATTTTGGGAAAATATTTTGGAGCTCCTCAACCCTTAAGTCCTATCGGTGGCGGCTGCCTCACGATATGGCCTAGGGTTTGGCCCTTTTATAGAAAATATTTTATTATTTAATATTATTTAATTTCCAATTTTACTTGTTTAATTCCTGAACTCCAAATCGAACCCAACGTCTGATGTTCCGAACTAAATACCTTAATTTCGAACACAATGGGATATGTTACGTAAGCCAATTCAATTGTTTCGATCAGTTTTCGTCAAAATTAAAATATAAATATATATATTTAATTTAAACATACATCTAAATTTACCAAGGCCAGATAATGACTTCAAAATTACAGAAAAATGAATCTAGCTATGTTTTGGCGATACAATCCGAACAAAACTAATTTTGCCGAATTTGGAGACCATTTGTAAAATGACCTTTTTCCAGTTGATTAAATTCAGATTGAAATTACCATACACATTTAAATTAACTGCGCTCACATATTAATTCAAAAAATTATGAAATTTTGAACCTGACTATAATATGACATTCCAGATCCATAAAAGTGGTTCGTCGAAAATGGAGGTCGTTTGCAAAATGGCTATTTTTAAGGGCTAAATATAATATAATATGTATATAAATTCCATAGCGACTATATTAAATTTTAAACTGTACATAACTAACAATTCATAAAGTGAAATATCATTTCATAATTTAAAATTTAAAATAGTTGCTATGGAATTTATATATATTTTAAATTATATATAACCCTTAAAAATAACCATTTTGCAAACAACCTCCATTTTCGACGAAACTACTTTTGTTGGATCCGGAATGTCAAATTATAGTCAGGTTCAAAATTTTCATAATTTTTGGAATTAATATGTATGTGCAATGAATTTAAATGTGTTTGGTAATATAAGTTTGAATTTAATTGACAGGAAAAAGGCCATTTTTCATACGGCCTCCAAATTTGATGAAATTAGTTTTGTTAGGACCATGTCGTCAAAACATAGCTAGATTCATTTTTCTGTAATTTTGGAGTCATTATGTGGCCCCGGTAAATTAAAATGTATGTTTAAATTCAATATATATTGATTTATATTTTAATTCTGATGAAAACTGATCAAAATAATCGAATTGGCTTACGAAACATATCCCATTATGTTCGAAATGGGGGTATTTAGTTAGGAACGTCAGTCGTTGGGTTCGATTAGCAATTTGGGAATTAGACAAGTAAAATTGAAAATTATATAATATTAATTAATAAAATATTTTCTATAAAAGGGCCACACCGGAGGCCATATCGTGAAGCATCCGCCTCGGATAGGATTTATGGGACTGACCGAGACAAAAGCGGAGCAGATTGGAATTTCAGGCAAATTCAAACCCAAACCGTACTGAAATCTTCAAATAAAATTGCGGAGTGGAACCCAATGTGAGAATTCTCTCACTAAAATATTTGTATAGTTATTTATTTATTTGATAACTGTAAATATAGAAATTACCAGTATTGACTTTTATCTGTTGTATGTGACATTACTTGAGTTCAACACATGAAATATCCATGATTCATCTGCATAAGAAGCTTAGTTTGAATATATGGCACTCGAATTTCAAACAATGTGGATACACTTTGTGGTTGTTGAAATGTGATATAAATATTTATTTATAATTTAAACAGTGAAAATTGGTTAATTAGATAATAATTCAAACCGAGTTTGAATTGGTTAAATTTATTAACCAATGATTTATTTAAATTGACTGTGTTGTCTGAAAAACCCACACGGGTATTGGGATGATATTTGACATACATTAATCCCAATATCCAGTTGTATGTCAATCGATTGGTTGACAGTTTGTGATAAGAATTATTTATTTATTTTAATGCTTATACAATTGTAAATTGCACTCCGGATGATGTTTGAATGGTTAATGATTATTTATCATTATTGTTGAATACATGCGACGTATGAAATCCATATAACTGAAATTATATGGTAATTGATTGAGTCACATTCCGATTCAGAAATAAAAAATATTTTAAAATAATGATTATTTCAAAATAATATTAAGTGAATAATCAAAATATGATTTTGATGACCGATTTTGGATGGACACGAAAATATCTAAAAATATGAAGCTGGGTTAAGTATAGAAACGCTATTTTTAACCCGAATGGGTTTATCGATCGATTTTATTCATTTTAAAATTGTTTTCACCAAAAATGGTTCAAACACCAAGGGTACAATGAATGTACTTCATCAATATGGTTAGAAGATAAGTGGAGCCGCACTCAACAACAATTGAAAGTAAAAACGCATAGGAAACAAAATGGAGACGAGGTTTTATAGTGGTTCGGCCTTGTGTTAGGCCTACATCCACTGTGAATAGAGTTTGCATTATCATGATGATGATTACAAGACATATCAGCTCTTGCTCTTTATACATCTTTTCATCCACTCAACATAGTTTCAATTTACATACAAATTCCGCTTAGATTCACGAGATTCGACGGAGGAATGGCAGGATCATTGATGAAGAAGGACAGATAGGCGACGGAGGAGGAAGAGGATGTCTTGGATCTTTTACTCTTATCAGATTTTGACAGATGCCATGGCTGAATGGATGAAGGATCTTCAGATGATGATAATGGCTGGAAATGTTTAAGGAATGGCTAAGGATGGAATTTAGAAGCACTTCATGGTGGCTGGATCCCCCTTTTCTTGATGGAGGGTGTGTCCTATTTATAGGTGAGCCTCTGTAGGGATCTGAACTTGAATTCATCCGAGTCGCTCTTCCTATTTATTACGATCATTCCACCGCCTGATTGTAGCCAGCTGCCAGTGACCATCCCCAATCGTTTAGAGATAGTAACTTTAAGAGCGGGCGACTCTATGAGAGTGAGCGACCTTCCAAGTTGAGAATATCTTTAGGTTAGCGATCCTTAATTTAGCGGAAAACATATGATTGAAATAGTAGCGGTAGATCGAGGAGAAAACGACTATGGCTGTAATCTATAAATGGACATAGGGCGCATGCACGATCCCTGGTATCTTTGAACTTTCGTCTAACCGATGGGGTGGTTATCTTCTTTGCATTGTTCAATCGAACTTTTTGATAGAAGAATAAGCGAGGCGACCCTTCATGATGGGTGAACCTTTGTATCGCACCGTTCATGGAATGGTTTTGCATGCGCAACTTCTTTGTATCTTCAAACTATGTCGTGCGAATGACCCTGGTTGTGTTTGAGCGGCCCCCCTGACCGTTTTAACATATGCAAACTTTCCCAGCCATACTTTAACCCTTCGTAATGTGTGGTCACCCCCGACCTTTCACAGATCGTCTTAGTATATTGTGAAGCATTTTGCATGACCAATCCTTATGGCGTCCGATCCAAGATTCTAACGCAGGATTAATAAACTAATATATGTGTGGTTTTTAAGGGATAAACATTTGCCCCTCGAAGTTTGTAATTTTATTTTGAAAAAATTACTGTCTTCAAAATAACTGATCATAACATAGTTTGGTAAGCTAAATCAGGTTTATCAAGGATCAGTCTTGCAAGACTTAAGGTCGTTCTTAGGGAAAAGAAACAGCTAAAATTGTACCTCCTCGTGGGCGAGAAATCTAAGTCACTTTCCTTGTTTCGATCGGTCAAATCATGGGGAAGCGGGCAAGACAGCTGGTCTTGAATGGGCCATGCACAATCAATTAATATGCTAACGTGGCAAGAAAAGTCTAGATGCATGTCCCTTAATCTTCCTTGTCGTTTTCCTACCCTTCATTTATTTTATTCTTATTTTCGCATATAAAACACATCGATAGCTGCTATTCCAGTTTCTAAAATCTTAACTTCTGCTTTAGCTTCATTGTGACTGGATTCTCCCGTTAGGGATTTTTGTACTTTTTAATCTGTGAAGTGCAGGTTTTCCATTCTTGCTTGTGCTTGTTCTTCTTCTGAATTGATAATGCATGCTCTTAGTCTGAATGAGTCCTTTTATGTTTTTTAGAACTGCTTTCCAAAATCCTTTGTGATCATTAGATATGATTCACACCATCACTGATGCTTTTGCAATGAGAATAGTCAACTTCATTTTTGCACTTATCTTAGAGCTTCAATTCACCGCTCCTATTGATTCTAAACTTTGTACATACAATATGCTTGCTAGAATGTTTAGGACAAGTTATAGTCCCCGATATCACGACCATGTGTTGATAACTTATTCCCCGTTTCTAAAGTACTTCAAGGCATGTTGCCTTGATACCGTTACTACAATTTATACTTTTGGTTTGATTCCTATGACCGCTCAAGTGTATTTTGGCGAAAGATCATTCTTGCTTTGCTCTTGAGTTGACTTTGAACGATTCTAATACGTGAGAACAAATTGTGCTTGTTGCACATAATCAGGATTGAAGGAGTCGATTGTTCATATTTTTCTTTTGATTGCTTCACTTGTTTAACTTTGACTGACCTTTTAAACACTGATTGCACAATTATTCACTAATCCATCTTACAGGATGGATTCGTCTCCTGAACGCCGTCGGATAGAAAGGTTCTTTGATTTAGATGTTCAGATAGCTGATGTTCAGTCGACCGGCCAGCCGCATTTGGATTCTCCTCTCAGCCCCTCTTATTCAGAACTTCAAACTATCGTTAGTAGGCCACGTTATGATCCTGGACCATGCAATCCCAAGCTTGCTAAGTGGCTTAAAGGCTGGAGATTACAGGGTATCTTTTAACGCGGATATATCTCCGTCCGACCATCAGACTTTTCTTGCGACATGATTGCTGCGAAGTCCCAGATGCTGGCCCGCTTTGAGGCTGCTATGTACCAATTCAGAAAGAAAATGGACTTTCTCAAGGACCATTCCGCGAAGAAAGTGAGCGGTTAGCACTCTCTATCTTGCGACCTTCAAAAGCTCCATAAGGACAATCTTGAGCGCATTTCTGCTTTACAGGGCGAGAAGGCAAAGCTGACTCAGGCTCTGAGGTCCAGGGATAGCGTAGTTGCTTCTTTTGTCCCAGGAGGTGTCAAGTCGGTAGCTTCAAAGCATTATGATGAGGCTCCATCCTACTCTGCTCCAGGTAATAGGAAAGTCTAAAGTCCCAGGAAGAACAGAGGTCTGTAGCATTCTTTTCTTGCTTTTGATTGCCCCTTTTGCCAACTATGTTTTAAGATCGGTTGTATAAGCGGGTGCCGATCCCCACATCTGACTTTCTGTTGGTCTGTTCGGTGACTTGTGCATATTCTGTTATTTTGGTGGTTTGGTGGATGGCTTGTGATGATGCTTCTGTGTTTTGTTTTGCTTGATGCAAGGCAGTGCCCTGAATTATCCCATTTTGATCCTTGGCCCTATTTAATAGCATTTTTATTTGTATCTTTGTGTTTTCATTTTCAATAGTTGCGCGTTAGTTTTGTATTTACGATGTGTTGCTTTAGTGCTACCAGCTTATTTTTCGGTTTTAAAGTGGCTTACTTTAATTTTATTGAATTGGAAGCGGTCAGCTTCTTAAAATTTAGTTAAGTTAATTAACCTTGTGCCACCCTTTTTCTTTTGAATTAACATGCTCGTACATTTGCGGACCCGGTAGCATAAGTTTTTCGAACTTAAATATATGTTGTTGTTGATTTAGATGTACTCAAATCCGCATCTCGTTAGCTTAGTGACCCGAATTCTTCGGAGACTAGTTTTGAGTACTGCCCTCATAGGAGGGCTTGGGTTCCAAATTTTAATCCAATTTTGGTCTTGTTTGATTTGGTTATCAAAAATACCTAAATTGGATACCCCTTTCAGTTAGGATTTCTGCTACCCCTTTCGGCTAGGATTTCTGCTTTGCGCTGGTCCTTCCAGCATGTTTTGCCAGTCCTTCCAGCACTAGAACTGGAGTTTCCGGCCTAAGGTTTTTTTTTTAAAAAAATATCTTTATGCTTTGTCCCGGGAGGTGGGCACTAGTTCTTCTTATTGGATTTTTGCCTGATACGAAGAATTCGTGTCTTACACCTAACAAGGTGCCTCTTTTAGGATTAGCAAAAAGAAATTCTAGATCTGTGGGGCATATTAAGTTGCCTTTGATTTGATGCTTTATCTTGCGAGGTGGACACTAGCTCCTGTCATCGAGTTTTTGGTTGCCTTAAGAATTCGCATCCTACACCTGAGAAGGTGCCTCTTTCATGTGATTTAGCAATCTTTTATTTGTGAGATATATTGAGTTGTCTTTGCCTTTGTATAGCTGGGTACCAATCCTTTTGCTGGATTCTTGCAAAAAAAGGCTGGCATTTTTTATGATGAAAAGCAAAATTTTCTAGTTTAGTGTCCATTTGTTGCTCGTTTGCATACACAAAGAGACCAATTTTAGCAGAAGTCTATGAATACATGATTCGTGCATGCAAATTGAGCTCCTTACTCAATTGTTTTTTATGTACATTGCTTTAAATGCGAATTTTGCAAATATCTACAACTTTTCGTTTCAATGAATTTGTACAGTGCATTAAAGAAAATAATGACGGATGTGGTCGTTGTTCCAAGCGCAAGGAATTTGGACTCCATCTGTTGTGGTCAACTTGAAAGTACCATCTCGAAGTTTTTGGTTTATAATATAAGGCCCTTCCCAATTTGGCCCAAAAACTCTGGTTCTAGTCATTACTTTTTGTAGCACAAGATCCCCGATCTCGAAATTCTTATGTCTGACTTTTGCATTAAAATGCCTTGCTACTCTTCTTTGATGTGCCGCCATTCTATGTTTGGTTTCCTTTCTTTTTTCCTCTATTAGGTCGAGGGCCTCGAGTTGTAACCTATCATTTTCCTCCTGGTTAAAGTGAGTTCTCCTATGAGTGGGAACTTCCAATTCCACAGGAATCATAGCCTCAGATCCGTAAGCTAAGGAAAAGGGGGTGTGCCCAGTCGCAGTTTTATGGGTGGTACGATACGCCCACAACGCTAGAGGAAGCTCATCTGTCCAACCACCTTTAGATTTCTCTAACCGCTTCTTAATAGTTGTCTTAATGATTTTGTTTACCGCTTCCACTTGCCCGTTCGCTTGTGGATGGGCGACTACTGAAAAGCTTTTCTGGATTTTATTCTTGGCACAGAAATTTTGGAACTCTTCGCTCTCGAATTGGGTTCCATTGTCTGTGATTTTCTTTTGTGGTACCCCAAACCTGCATATGATATTTTTCAAGGCAAAGTTAATAAGCCACTTTGAGGTTATGGTTGTCAATGGTTCTGCTTCAGCCCATTTTGTAAAATAATAAACGGTGACAATGGCATATTTGAAACCAGATCTTGCGGTGGGAAGTGCCCCTATAAGATCAATGCCCAAGATAGCGAACGACCATGGGCTGACCATGTGAGTTATGTCTGTGGATGGCATCCTTGGGATCTTAGTAAACCTTTGACATCTATCACACTCCTTAGTGTAGGCCACATAGTCTTTGTTTATATCCGGCCAAAAGTAACTGTATCGCAGAATTTTCTTGGCCAAGGTTTAACCCCCGGTACGACCTCCGCATTCACCTTCATGTAATTCTGTCATGATTGCTTTTGATTCTCTTTTGGTGACACAACGAAGCAAAGGAGTAGAAAACCCTCGTATGTATAACCGTCCATCCTGAATAAGGTACATAGGAGCCTTTCGTAGGACCTTCTTTATGTTCTTTATTTTTGTTGGGAGCGCACCAGTCATGAGATATTCTTTGATTGGTGTCATCCATGAGTCTGGCTCATCGATCGCTTCCATGATCGAATCCATCTCAATCCTTTCCGTGCTGGGGCTGGAAAGGACTTCTACCGGAACCAATCCCATGAGTTGTGCATCTCCTGTGCTTGCATATTTCTCCAGTGAATCTGCCTTAGTATTTTCTTCCCTTGGAACATGAGATACAGTGTAATGTTCGAAAATTTCTAGTTGCTCCAAGGCCTTGGTTAGATAAGTCGGCAGATTACCCATTTTGGCTTGGAACTCTCCTTTGATTTGACACACCGCTAGCTGGGAATCACTGAAAGTTTGAATGGTCTTTAGCTGTAATTCTCTCGCTAACCTTATCCCTACAATGAGGGCTTCGTATTCAGCTTTGTTATTTGTTGCCGGAAATTCTAGTCTTAGCGTGTAACATATGGATCTTCTTTCAGGGGTTTCCAGGACCACTCCTACCTCGGAGCAATAATCGTTTGATGCTCCATCAACAAATAGTTTCTATTGGGTTTTGGTTTCAGTACCAGATTCCTCTTTTATCCCCCCCCCCCCCGGTGGGTAAATTCGACGATAAAATCAGCAAGTGCTTGTCCATTGATTGCCTTTCGAGGGTGTTATGTAATATCATATTGACTGGGCTTAATATTCCATTTTAGTAATCTCCCGGAAGCCTTTGGTCGGGACAAGACTTGTCTTAGAGGCTGATCTGTGAGAACCTTAAAAGGGTGAGCCTTAAAGTAAGGCCGAAGCTTTTTTGAGGCAATAAGTAAATAATAGGTGAGTTTTTCAAGCTTTGGATAATTCTGTTCTACCCTAGTTAACCTTTTACTGATGTAGTAAACTGGTCTCTGAACCTTCGAGTCGTCCCTTACCAATGTCGTGCTTTGAGCATGGGTAGACACGGCCAGATACACAAACAAATCCTCTCCGTCGTTAGGCTTTGACAACATCGGAGGTGTTGCCATGTGTTGGATTAATTCTTCGAAAGCTTTCTGGCATTCAGGGGTCCATTGTATATCTTTCTTCCCTTTCCGAAGGGCATTGAAGAATGGAAGACATCTATCTGTTGCCCTGGATATGAAGCGATTTAAAGCCGTAATCTTCCCATTCAAACACTGAAGCTCTTTCTTGATTCCCGGTGCGCGCATTTCTCTTAAGGCTGATATTTTAGCTGGATTGGCCTCTATTCCCTGGGCGTTGACCATAAACCCTAAGAACTTACCTGAACCGACCCCAAAAGAACACTTTAAAGGATTCAGCTTCATTCCGTATTGGCGTAGAATATTGAACATCTGAGCCAGATCTTCTGCTCTTTTCGATTTTACCAACATATCATCGATGTAGACCTCCGTTGTCCTGCCAATCTGTTTTTTAAACATAGTATTTACCAATCGCTGGTAGGTTGCCCTTGCATTCTTTAGGCCAAATGGCATCACCTTGTAGTAATACAAGCCAAGATCAGTAATGAAACTTGTGTCTTCTTGGTTCGGTCCGTACGTCATAATTTGGTTGTAACAAAAATATGCATCCATGAAAGACATCAACTCATGTCCGGCCGTGGAATCCACTAGTTGATCGATTCTGGGAAGAGGGAAATTGTCTTTTGGGAAAGCTTTGTTAAGGTCTGAATAGTCTATGCAGACCCTCTATTTACCATTTGCTTTCTTTACCAGCACAGGATTGGAAACCCATTTTGGATAAGTAGACTCTCTGATGAAATCATACTCCATCAACCTATCGACTTCCTCCATCAAGGCGCACGATCTCTCTAGACCCTGAGTCGTCCTTTTCTGCTTGACAGGAGGTACTTACGTATCAACGTTAAGTTTATGGACTGGAGATATGCCACACATGTCAGAGTGGTTCCATGCGAACACATCTATATTGGCCTTCAAAAAGACAACCAACTGACTTTTTAGTTCTGGGCTCAATTTAGAGCCATTATTCAGCACACGGTTTGGATCTTTTGGATTAATAGCTATGGGAATTGTGATCTTAGCCGGAGATGCTCTTTCGTCCTCAACACTAGCCTTCCTGGGGTTGATCTACTTTCGTGCTCCGCTATGTTCGCCAATGCAGGGACCCTTCTTTAATTGCTATGAAGGAAGCTTCGGAATGTGGAGCGTAGCCTCCGCATCCTTTTCCAAGTCTCTTTTCCTAGCCTCATGTAACTCTGTTACGTAGCATTCCCTTGCAGTGATCTGGTCACCTTTAATTACACCAATTCCCCTCTCAGTTGGAAACTTCATGGTCAAGCACCATGTAGCTAAAGCGATCTTAAAGCCTGCGATAGACGATCTACCAAGGAATGCATTGTAGGACAAAAACTCATCTCTCAAGACAAAGGTTTGTACCATAGAATCCTTGCGTTCTCCATCTGCTATTTCCACGAGTAGGTCTATTGTATCGATGGGTTGTGTGGGTTGTCCAGTAAACCCGTGGATTTTATACAGATAAGCTCGTACTTCTACCATGGAGAAATTCATCTTTTGGAACGTGTTGACGAAGATCACATTAACGGATTCCCCCGTATCAACTAGGACTCTTTTCACAACTGCAGGACCCAGACCGATTGTAATTACCATAGCATCAATGGTTGGTGTAACTAATCTGTCGATGTCCCTATCTTTGAACACCACATCATCAGCTGAGGTTCTAGGAATCTTCACTGATAACTCATTATTTAGGATCAGGCATTTTTCTTCTTTTGAAGCTCCTTTCAACTCGTTAGCATACTTTTCCATGTCTGCCCAGCTGCTTCCAGCCGGATGAGGCCCTCCAAATATCGTGTTGATTATTGGTCTCGAATCAACAGATATTTGAGCTTTCTCACCTGAATCAGATTGGCTAGCAGGGTTACCTTGTCCTTGTGCAGCTGGAGGGTTTTGGGGATTTTTCACATACTATTGGAGTTGATTCTTTCTGATGAGCTCCTCGATTAAACTCTTCAGGTATCGACATTCATTAGTGTTGTGGCCTGGTTGTTTATGAAACTGGTAGAACTTGCCAGAGTTCGCTTGTTGCTTAGTAATCTTCTGAGGCTTCATCTGGAGGAAGAAGCCCGAATCCTCAGTGGTGGAATAAATTCTCTCTGGAGTTTCGTTTAAAAGTGTCATTTCTGAAAGCTTGTAAAGTCACTTTTTCTTATAAGCTTTGATGTCCTTCTCATTACTCTCCCTCTTTTTCCCAAAGTCATTTTTCTGCTTTGTTTGGAACTCATTGCCCTTTCCTTCTTTGGCAGTACTGTTTTCTATGACCTTTTGGACGTTCGGAGCATCATCTTCCACGCTCATATACTCCTCAGCTTTTTTATAGAACTTCTTAAGAGTTTTGGGTTTCTTCATTTTGAGCCATTTTCCAAATTTCAATTTCTTATCAATAGCACCTTTTAGGGCCGCCATCAGATACCAGGGTTCTGGTTCTATGACTTCAGCCGCTACGGCATGGAATCGTGTAAGAAAGGCTTTAATGGTTTCTCCAGGCTTCTGTTCCATCTCGTTGAGTGACATTACATCTCCTGCTTTAGTTGTTTTTAGGCAGAACTGGTCTTGAAATCTTCTCGCTAAGTCGGCAAATTAATTAACACATTTAGGTGGGAGTCTGGTGAACCATAGCGAGGCTACACTTTCCAGGCATACGGGAAAGTATAAGCACTTTATCTCATCGGTCGCCCTGGCTCCATTCATGTGTTGGTCATATTTGAACAGGAAGATATTTGGATCCCCAGTTCCACCATTAGGCGCTATTGTTGGGGGCGTGAATTTCTTGGGGAATTTTGCTTGACGGATCCATTCTGTAAATGGGTTTTTACTGGGTGAAAATTCCCACTCTTTTCCTTTATCCTCCTAGTTTGTTTTCTCTTTCATTATCTGCTGGATCATATCTACAATTCCTTTTTCATCATTTTCTCGCTTTCCTAGACTGGCATTTAAGTTTTTGCTGGTGCGAATGCGATTCGAGCTCCGATGCTTTTCATTCCTTTTGGGGGGACTTGCGGTACTTTGCATCGCACGCTTCTCTATAAGCGGTGGAGATCTGACCTTAGAGTCCTCAACGCCGACCTCCCCCTTATCTTCCACTAAGAAGTGGGGTCGATTAGGGTCCGAGGCTGAAGAGTCCTCTCTCTCATCAGCATTCTTCATAGCATTTAGTGGTGGAAGATTGGCTCGAGTATAATCAAGGCATCAAGCCTTTCCATCATCATTTTGGTCGTGGTATCCATTTTTTCATTCAAACCGGTCACATCCACATTCAATTCATCACATGTTACAGATGGCCAGGAGGATTCTTCAACTTCTTGATTCAAAGTTTGCGGCGTGGTTTCATCACCGCGAACAACTCCAACGGTTGTGGTAGTTTTACTGGATTTGTTATTTTTCCTTGAACTGGCCATGGCTTTGAGGAAAGAGGGCAGTTCAGGATTTTGGAGGTAAGCTACTGAAAATTAGAGGGAAATGTGAAGGAAGGATATGAAAATCGGCCCCATGGCGGGCGCCAAATGTTTTCACCAAAAATGGTTCAAACACCAAGGGTACAATGAATGTACTTCATCAATATGGTTTGAAGATAAGTGGAGCTGCACTCAACAACAATTGAAAGTAAAAACGCAAAGGAAACAAAATGGAGACGAGGTTTTATAGTTGTTCAGCCATGTGTTAGGCCTACATCCACTGTGAATAGAGTTTGCATTATCATGATGATGATTACAAGACATATCAGCACTTGCTCTTTATATATCTTTTCATCCACGCAATATAGTTTCAATTTACATACAAATTCCGCTTAGATTCACAAGATTCGATGAAGGAATGGCATGATCCATGATAAAGAAGGACGGATAGGCGACGGAGGAGGTAGTGGATGTCTTGGATCTTTTACTCTTATCAGATTTTGACAGACGCCATAGCTGAATGGATGAAGGATCTTCGGATGATGATGATGGCTGGAAATGTTTAAGGAATGGCTAAGGATGGAATTTAGTAGCACTTCGTGGTGGCTGGATCCCCCTTTTCTTATTGGAGGGTGTGTCCTATTTATAGGTGAGCCTATGTAGAGATTTGATATTGAATTCATCCGAGTCGCTCATTCCATTAATTGCGATCATGCCACCGCCTGATTGTAGCTAGCTGTCAGTGACCGTCCCCAATCGTTTAGAGATAGTAACTTTAAGAGCGGGCAACTCTGTGAGAGTGAGCGACCTTTCAAGTCGTGAATATCTTTAGGTTAGCTATCCTTAATTTAGAGGAAAACATCTGATTGAAATATTGGCGGCAGATCGAGGAGCAAATGACTATGGCTGCAATCTATAAATGGACATAGGGCACATGCGCGATCCCTGGTATCTTTGAAATTTTGTCTAACTGATGGGGCGGTTATCTTCTTTGCTTTATTCAATCAAAATTTTTGATACAAGAATGAGCGAGGCGACCCTTCATGATGGGTGAACCTTTGTGTCGCGCTGTTCTTGGGATGGTTTTGCATGCGCGACTTCTTTGTATCTTCAAACAATGTTGTGCGACTGACCCTAGTCGTGTTTGAGCGGTCCCCCTGATCGTTTTAACATATGCAACCTTTCCAAGAAGTACTTTAACCCTTTGTAATGTGCGCCCCCGACCTTTCACAGATCGTCTGAGTATATTGTGAAGCATTTTGCATGACCAATCCTAATGGCGCCTGATCCATGATTCTAATGCAGGATTAATAAACCAATATATGTGTGGTTTTTAAGGGATAAACAATAATAATATCGAAAAGAATTGATTTCAAAATCTAATATTTTGAAAATATTACCATTTAATATTATAATGATATGGAATATTCAATTTTGATTTAAAATTGAAAATGAAGTTAAAATCGATTTAAAATGAATTTATAAATATTTTAGAAAATACGTTTTAAATTGAAATCGATGATATATATTATATATAATGGCTTGAATAGAACGCATTGCGCAGCGACTGTTTGCGAATTTTAATCATTAATTTCAAATTGATGTAACGGGAGATCCAACCGTCGGATTCTCCTAAACCTAGAACAATTGGGTTCATATCGAAAAGATCTTTCCAATGAATATAAGAGATTTAAATTTGAATAGTTGGGTTTTAAATTATGTCCAAATCAATTCCAGAAAAGGTCGTTATGGATGCAGTTCGATGGCCGTTATTGGAAATCGACTAAAATGGTGATATTAAAAATATTGAGAATTTGTGTATAATCATAATAAATGATTTGAAAAGATTTTGGATGAAAAATTCCGCATTTGAAATGATAAAATACATTTTTATCTAAATGAACTAGTTCTTAACTGGAATAATAATCCAATTATTTTTAGAAATAATAAATTGGATTTGTAAATGAATTTTAAAATAACCAAAATTTTCCAACGAATGAATTGGAATGGAAATAATCTTCGGAATATTTCGATATTGGATTCCGTGATTATACGGATATTGTGAGGAATTTGGAAGATACAGATATCGTTATTCCCAATACGATATCCGTTGGTTTCAGAATTTGATATTGAATATAAGCCGATAATAATTTCTATTCAGAGCCTTGTATTTAATATCAAATTGGATGTTGGGTTTGTCGTGAATGGTGTCTTGAATAACACTGTTCTTAAACCCCGTTGAGAAAGGAATAAATCTTTTAATTAATATTTAGAGAAATTTACCAATTAATTTAAATGGAATTGAAATGAAAGTTGATTTTGGGGTTTATTGTGAATGATGTTTTAAAAGACATTTGTTCTTTAACCCGAATTAGCAGTAAAGATATGATTTAGAATTTATAAGTCTTTTTATTATGATTTAATGGAAATTTTCCATATATAAGATTATCCAATTTAATATATTAAATTGGAATTGAATGGAATTCGATTTGGTAATAATCGAAATGAGATTCTGTGAAGGAAGACCAATACTATTTATGGAATTTAAAAGGCGTTGTCGTTATTCCGTTTATAGTATTAGTACGATACGGAAATTTATATCGATTATATACTATTATGATTTCCGTGAAGATTCCATAGTTAATGGAAGGTGATTTGGGTTTATCGTGAACTTTGCTTTAAATGACATTAGTTCTTTAACCCAGTTAAAGACAAGATAAATTTCCCTAAAGTTAAATAATCATTAGGAATGATTCTTGGGATTAAAAACCAAACTGGAGTTTTAATCAAGGTTTTAAATCTCGCATATCGGTCGCATTTCGTCTTGGGGATTTTATAGACTCGGTCTCGTATCAGAGGAGATCTCGGACGAGATGAGTCTGACTCAGGAGTTCGTCTCGGATTTTCATCTATGGTCTGAAAGTTCATATCGGAACAATCTCGGGGTACATGATATGTTAAAAATGATATTTTAACAAAAAGATTTTTGTGAATGCTATTAAAAACATAGTAACTTAAACTTAAAATGCAAAATAACTTTATTATTCTTTATTTTGTGAAAGATCATTCATACTCTAAATCGTAATATGCTTAAAACAGAAATATTATTAGACAGGAAACATTAAAAGGATCCAAGCATTAAAAAAATCAGCATAAAATACATAATTTCATAACATGTATGTTAAAAAAACGAATATGAAAATCATAAGCATTGTAAAACATATACGAACATATAATATAGTCATTAACATGCAAAATGTAAAATAATAAAAGATTGATATGGCTAGATTTGAGTTTTTTAATTATAGTTCTAGTTTAGGCACAAATTTAAATTTTAACCAAAAAAAACTAAGATCTCGGGCGATATTCCAGTATTTTGTCTCGGTCGATATATCATTCAATATTGTAATATCTCGGGTGATATATTCGAAAGGAGATTTATAGTGATATTTGCTGTTTCGTTTGGAAGGAGCCCAAAACGAGATCTCGGAGGAGATCTCGGGCGATATTTGCGAGATTTGAAACAGTGGTTTTAATAAATCTTTAATTAAATTGAAATGGGAATGAGGTAATTAAATTTATCAAATTCAGGAAATGATCGAGAATGGAGTACCACCAGTTTTACACCAGGCGATAGTTAAATCTTTAATTAGATTTGAATGTGAAATGGTAATTAATTTTGCCGATAACACAATGGTTTTAGATATGGGGTACTACCTGTTTTGCTCCATAGGATGAACAGGTTGGGATTGGAAAATAGAATAAAGGATCACTTCGGTAAGGCTTGATAATGCCGACTAGGTTTACAAACCTCGATTTGATTTAGAATGGTTAAAGGATAAAATAAAATCTTTGAAATAATATCCAAAGGAAGATTAAAGAATTTCAAAGAATTTATCTTTTATAAAATTAATAGGAACCTTTCACTAAAGATGTGAATATTTCAATAAAAAAATATTCTGAATTGGGATGAGGTGTATGATGTGTTTTTATAGCAGTTGATTATTGATTATAAAATACGCGAGTTATCTAGAAAGTCGACGATGAAGATGATGGTTGAAGACCGGAGATCTTCACATAATTTGGATAATTACTGATGTCTTGATTGGGCTGTACTCCCAAGACAAGATAATAAGTGGTGATCGTCCAGACATACTTGAAGATCGACCGGATATGCGAGGACCTCTCTCCTGCATTGGACATATGGGACGAGGAATAAGGTGCCTTCGGTTTTGTTCAGACCCAAAACGGATGAGTAAATGGATGTGCATCTGACATTGGATTTCATTCCATGTTGATTGATTTCTATTAAAATATATCTGTTTGGTGGCGGAGAATTTATTCTCTTGCTTAACACCCTTCTCTAAGACATATGAGCTTAGAAGTTATATATTGATAGACATCAGCTGCATGGCGTGAATTGTCAATGTGGCATGTTGAGATGCAAATGATCAAGGCTTTTGTTGAAAAACAGTGTAATGACCTGTATTCTACACATCATAGGATCGTAGAATATTTATTTCTTTCCCATGTGAAGTCGTATGGTCATGTAACTTTGGGAAACATCTATTAGAGTCATTTCCCATGTTCATGATTTTTGTCGATTTTTAAATGACCATTTTGCCCCTAGTTGGTACTGTTTTGGCCATAACTTTTGATTGGAAAGGAATTTTGACCTGAAACCCCTTCCATTAGATTCGTTTGGTGGTTTATCTTTCCGTAGAGTGGTCATAATAGCCAAACGGACTTACCGTTTGGGAGATATGGCTGAAACAAGGTTTGGAGGGTGAAAAAAACTGCTTAACCGGACTAAATCGGGTGATTAGTGAGTAGGCCCATAACCCATTTCGGGATTAGGGTTATGGGAGGGCTGAAATGAGAAGGAGAATCATTCCATTTCAGTTTTCTAGCCTCCACTTATCACCAAGGATCCCTAAAAATGGCCTCTAATCTCTAAATCACCTCCAAATCATCTTTTGGTCAAGGATTTGGCTTAGCAACCCCTAATCAAGGAAGATCTTCACCAAATCAACATAGGAGCTGCTGTTGGTATTGAGATTCACATCAAATCAGAGAATCATTTCAGATCTTAGTTTATTTTGTGGCTAAGGTGAGTGATTTGCATAGTTTTACACTAATTATGGCTAATTAGGGGTGATTAGTGCTAATTAGCGAATTTAAGCATGATAAAATTTGGGAAAAATATTAATAAATTCCTAAATGATGTTTTAGACCTCTGATATGAATTTGGGTTAATTTGGTTAAGTTTTGCTAATCCTATCATTAGTTTCACCTAAACATGCTTAGGGGGAAATATGGGATTTTGGGTATGTTTGATCCATTTCAACCTATTATATTGATGTTTTGATGTTTGTGGTTGATCATGTATGTTGCTATGACTGTATGAAATGCTTTGTGATTGATTTCAATAGTTAGAATGGTCGAAAACGTCGTCGAATGGCGTAAACACTTGCTGGAACAGTTGCAGAAAACAGTGCAGGGTTCGGATCAGATCAGATAAGGGGGCTCGGATCGGATATGTTGAACTGAGCAAAGGATCCGATCGGATCGAAACCCAACACTTGGGAAAAATGGCAAAAAGGAAGGCCACGCTAGCTGAACTGGGATCGGATCGGATAAAAGAAGACGGATCGGATCGAGGAGGACGGATCGGAGCGGAAATATGAAGACGAATCAGAGCGGGAGCACGGAAGCGGATCGGATAGGAGCATATGAAGGGAGCATGAAGAAGGATCGAAAGCACGAACCAAGAAGGGACACCCGACCCGATCCGACCCGAAGAGAAGCATCTGACTCGAACCCAGAGGAGTGCCGACCCGAACTGCACCAGAAGGAGACCCGACCCGAACGGATGAAGGACACCGACCCGAACCGATGGCTTGAGGAGGAACCCGACCCGACCCAGTATTGACCAATAACCCGAGATGCAAAGGTAGTCCAATAGGGGAAGTTAGAGCTCAGGATCCAATTGGGAACCAAGGAGTTCACTTCATGGTTGGACTTTGCTGCGGGACGTGTGCTAAGGAGTTGTCGACGTTCATAACTTCGATTCACCACTAAAAAGGAATGATGGGCTACTTATCAGTGCAGTAGGGTCATTATGACCTGAGGGGCAAAGTGATGGTAGCAAGACTACGTTATCAGTGCAATAGGGTCATTATGACCCGAGGGGCAAGGTGATGCGTAGTAAGACTATGAGCCAGTGCAGTGGGGTTCTTGTGACTCCATGGGGCAGAGTGGACATAGTAAGGATTGGTACGGCTATGAGCCAGTGCAGCGGGGTTCTTGTGACTCCATGGGGCAAAGTGGACATAGAAAAGGGTTAGTGGCTACGTTATCAGTGCAGTGAAGCCACTTATGACTTCATGGGGCAAAGTGATCGTGGCAAGGAATGTTGGGTGATCGAAGTGGTGAATATCGTATGCTTTACGCACTGAGTGAGAGATGTGAGGATGGATGCTATGTTTTATTGTTTGCCATCCCTATGACATGCACACCTCCCCCACCTCCGTATCTTACACTATTTAATATGATACCTTAGAGTGTTGTACAGTATGTAGTGCTAACTCTTTGGTTGCTGGTCCAGGTTCAGGTATGTTTTAGTGCTAACTCTTTGGTTGCAGGTCCAGGTTCAGGTATGTTTTAGTGCTAACCCTTTGGTTGCAGGTCCAGGTTCAGGTATGTTTTAGTGCTAACCCTTTGGTTGCAGGTCCAGGTTCAGGTATGTTTTAGTCTACCTGTTATTGTTCACTTTAGATGCTTATCGCTCATACCAGACTTTATGTCTGACCCAGAGTTTTATGTCTCTTCTTATTACTCTGGGTGCTCACACGAGCAGACTAAAAACAGGTTAGCTGGTGGTGCGCGAGTAGCTGATTCGGAGGCGGGCAGGAGGCTTCCACGTATTATATATATACATTCTCCCTGTGTCGTTGGTGGTCGCTACTTGGGCATTAGTAGTGTACCTCATTTATCTTACTTTGCTTTGAGACAGTTGAAAAGTTGTAATAAGCTGTATTTTGGATTTCCGCTGCTATGATGTTTAGTTTTGATTTTCAGCTTATGCACTGTCTCTCCTGTTTTATGTCAAGTATGTTATTATTATATTTTGTTTGATGCGCTGTGAGACATTCTACAGGTTCTTTGTATGTTCATTTCCTTCTTCCTTTTTCCTTCTGGCGACCCATTCCGTGCTAACTGGACATGTGTACAACGCACTTTTGGAGTAAATGTCGGTTGGTGCGGGGCGGGCCGTCACACTTGGTATCAGAGCTCTAGGTTGCGTAGTTAACCTAGGGAAAGACACCAGGGAGAGATAGTACGTATATGAGAGCGCGTATTTGTGATTACTTTGGTTTTCAAAAGCTATATATGTATATACTATTAGTAGTATAAAGATGAAGTCACACTGCACTAGCACCATTATGGGGTCGTTAATCGTTTCCCTTTTTCAGATTGACGATGAGCCGAGACACGAGGGGTGCTGGTAGAGGGACCAACCAAGGGAATGCCGCTGACATGAGGGCAATGTTTACTAACCTCATGAGAGACATGCTTAGAGAAGTGCAAGGGGCAATTCCCAATCCCGGAGTTGGTGTTGGCCCAGTAGTGCAGGCGCCTAGGGTCGATTTCGCCAAGCTGTGCAAGGATTACACTAATCTTGGTGGGAAGCCGTTCCACGGAACGGAGTCGGCCACGGATGTTCAAGATTTGATGGATAGCTGTGACCGTATCTTTGATGACTTGGGTCTCGAGGATGCGATGAAGAGAAGGCTAGCGTCTCGTCAGCTGCAAGGGCGAGCGATGAATTGGTGGAATGCTATCAGAACAGCTACTCCAGAGGATCAGGTTACTTGGGATCAGTTCAAGGCTCGCTTTAGCGAGAAGTTTATCCCAGCTGCCCAGAAGTCGGTGTTGTTTAAGAGGTTCTTGGAACTCAAGCAGAATGGAAGGGCGGTTTATGATTATATTGCTGAGTTCGACACTTTGTCGAAGTATGGACTGTCTCTCATTGATACTCCTGAGAAGAAGAATGAGAAGTTCATCACTGGTTTGGATGGATACTTGGGGGAAAGGCTTATCAACCACATCGATGAGACTTTTGAATCGATCGTGGGGAAAGCTTTGAGATCAGAGAGCCTTTACCCTAAGTCAAAGACTGAGGCTGCATCGGCAGAAGGGCCAAAGCCGCAAGCAGGCGGTGGAGACAAGAATAACTCTCAGAATAAGAGGAAGCAGGACCAATCAAAAGGTGGCCAGAAAAAGAGCAAGAAGGATGTTGAGTGCTTCAGCTATGGAAAGAAGGGCCATTATGCTAAAGAATGTCGGGCCAAGCCAGCGGAAAGGAAGTGCTACAACTGTGGTCAAGTGGGACATCATAAGGATAAGTGTCTGCAACCTCTTAAGGAGAAGCAGATTGTGAAAGCATATGCTATTGATGCTGTTCCTTCTTCGTCGAATGCCCCAACTGCGGCGGAGAAAGGAAAGAATGTTGTTATTCAAGGTATGCTTTCTATTTATGATATGCCAGTTCGAGTTTTGTTTGATACAGGGGCTTCCCGTTCCTTCATATCTAGTGACCTGGTAGATAGGTTGGGACTGGAACCCGAGATAGTCGATAGACCATTGATAGTGACGAACCCGATTGGTGGTTCGACTAGTCTTAGTATGATTTGCAGGAATTTGGTCTTATCGAGTCATGGATGTATGTTTGTATGTGATTGCTTTGTTTTGGGCTTTACTGGGTATGGCATTATATTGGGAGTCGATTGGCTCCAAAGATACGGGGTGGTGGTAGACTGTGATGGCTTTTTGGTGACAGTGAGGGCGGATGATGGGCGGAGGGTAGTGTTTGGTAGTCTACCTAGTGATGGGGTTATGGCTAGTTTTGTAAATTCCCTCGACATCCCGCAGGATGAGTTGTCAGATGTGCCCGTGGTTGGCCAGTATCTGGATGTCTTCGAGGAGGTGACCGGGCTTCCACCACACCGAGAGATTGAGTTCCGTATTGATTTAGTGAAAGATGCCAGACCTATAGTGATGCCACTTCGTCGTAGGGCACCAAGGGAGCAGCGAGAGCTCGGGGTGCAAGTCAGCAATCTATTGAAGAAGGGATTTATTAGAAGGAGTGTCTCCGAGTGGGGAGCACCAGTTGTGTTTTCCACTAAGGCAGATGGTTCCCTTCGTTTGTGCGTGGACTATCGCGAGTTGAATAAGGTGATGAGGAAGAATAAGTATCCTCTACCGCAGATAGATGATTTGTTTGATCAGCTGGAAGGAGCTAGAGTGTTCTCCCAGTTGGACCTCGCGACGGGATTTCATCAGCTACGAGTAGCGGATGAGAGTGTTCCGAAAACGGCATTTAGGACGCCGTCTGGATTTTATGAGTGGTTGGTCATGCCGTTTGGGTTGACCAATGCACCAGCCTACTTTGTGGATCTTATGAATCGAGTATTCAGAGATCAGTTGAATAAGTTTGTTCTTGTGTTCGTGGATGATATCCTTGTTTATTCAAGGACAGAGGAGGAACACAAGGGACACTTGAGGATAGTGATGGAGGTGTTGAGGAAACACCAATTGAAAGTGAAATTCTCTAAGTGTCATTTTTGGAGAAGGGAAGTGAGATTCTTGGGTCATGTTGTTTCAGAGAATGGTATTGCCGTGGACCCTGCGAAGGTGGCTACGGTACAGGATTGGCCTACACCCAAGAATGCTACAGATGTAAGAAGTTTCTTGGGATTAGCTGGATATTATCGTAAGTTTATCCAGGACTTCTTCAAGATAGCAGCACCGTTGACTCAGTTGACTAAGAAGAATCAGTCCTTCGTCTGGGACGGAGTGTGTGAGGATGCCTTCAAAAGTCTAAAGGAGAGGTTGACGCGTGCGCCAGTGTTAGTCATTCCTAAAGGGAATGAAGAGATGACGGTATACACGGATGCTTGTGGTACCGGATTGGGTGCAGTATTGATGCAAGGAGGTAGGGTTGTAGCTTATGCTAGTCGACAACTAAAGCCGCATGAGAAGAAGTATCCTACCCATGATTTGGAATTAGCAGCGATTGTGTTTGCGCTGAAGATGTGGAGACACTATTTTTTGGGAGAAAGGTTTGAGTTGTTTACCGATCATAAATCGCTGAAGTATCTCTTCTCGCAGAAAGATTTGAATCTTCGTCAGCAGAGATGGTTAGAATTCTTGGCTTCGTATGATTTTGATATCGCATATACACCTGGGAAGGGTAATGCGGTAGCCGATGCCTTGAGTAGGAGACATGCCAGCTTAGCGGCAATGTTTCTTGAATGGAAGCAACTGGAGTATATAGCGGGGTTTGATTTCAGACCAAAGTACGAATTGGATCCAGTTATGCTAGCTAGTTTGGCGATCAGACCCACTTTGATAGAGCGGATTGGTTCCAGTCAGAGGGACGATCCTAATCTATTAGAAATCATCTCCGAGTTAGAGATGAACACCAACGGTGAGGAGATGAATTTGTATGGGCTTGATCGAGAAGGATGGCTTCGAAAGAATGAAGACTAGTTGTGCCCAACATGAATGGTTTGAGAGATGAAGTGCTTATAGAATGTCATCACTCGAAACTAACTATACATCCCGGTGGTAATAAGATGTATCGGGACATGAAGCAGACTTACTATTGGGAAGGGATGAAAAGAGACGTTGGGAAGTTTATATCCAAATGCATGAATTGCCAGCTAGTTAAAGCTGAGCAAAAGAAGCCTAGTGGGTTGTTGCAACCATTAGAAATTCCCGAATGGAAATGGGAGCAAGTCTCGATGGATTTCATCGATGGCCTACCATGGACTAGGTCGGGATACGATAGAATTTGGGTAATTGTGGATCGATTGACTAAGAGCGCAAGATTTATACCAGTCAAATCGACCAGGACAGCAGCCATGTTGGCAGAATTGTATATGAAGTGGGTAGTGAGATTTCATGGAGTACCCAAAGGCATTGTGAGTGACCGAGACCTGTTGTTCACTAGTGGGTTTTGGAAGAGCTTACAAGAGGCTCTAGGGTCAGGATTACATCTCAGTACCGCATATCATCCTCAGACCGACGGTCAGACGGAGAGGGTGAATCGTATATTGAAAGATCTCTTGAGAGCTTGTATATTGGATTTCGGTGGATCATGGGATGACCGTTTGCATCTAGTAGAGTTTGCAAATAATAATAGCTACCAATCCAGTATCGGTATGGCTCCGTATGAAGCTTTGTACGGAAGACCGTGCAACTCACCATCATGTTGGATAGAGACTGGCGAGAAGTTTGTGCTTGGACCAGATGTGGTGAGGGAAACTTCAGATAAGATTAAGGTCATTCAACAACGAAAGAAAGCTGCTCAGGATAGGCAAAAGAGTTATGCCGATAAGAGAAGAAGAGACTTGAAATTCTCTGTTGGTGACTTGGTGTTTGTCAAGATTTCTCCGTTGAAGAGCGTGATACGATTTGGCAGGAGAGGCAAGTTGACACCAAGATTTGTTGGCCCATTCCCTGTTCTTGAACTAGTCGGGAATTTGGCATATAAAGTTGGATTACCAGAGAAGATGGCGGGAGTTCACAATGTATTTCATGTTTCCCAACTAAGGAAGTTCGTTCACGACTCAAATGTGACTATTTCACCTGATCAGTTAGAGGACTTCGAAGTAGAACCCGAGGCGGTTGGGAACCGCAAGCCGATTCGTATTGTGGGGCACGATACGAAGCAACTTCGAAGGAAGGCGGTGAAGCTAGTCAAGGTTCAGTGGGGCGAGGACGAGAATGATTGTACTTGGGAAACAGAAGAGAGCATTTGGGAGGCATATCCAGAACTCTTTACCTGGTAAGATTTACTTTGCAATTTAGTTTTCCGCATGCTAGGATAGACTTGTTTAGCTTGTTTTGCATGTTTAATTGTTGCTTTATGATTGATAGGCATGCGGGAACCTTTGTGTATGTTTGGATTAGGGAATTTCGGGGGCGAAATTTCTTAAGGGGGGGAGAGTGTAATGACCCGTATTCTACACATCATAGGATCGTAGAATATTTATTTCTTTCCCATGTGAAGTCGTATGGTCATGTAACTTTGGGAAACATCTATTAGAGTCATTTCCCATGTTCATGATTTTTGTCGATTTTTAAATGACCATTTTGCCCCTAGTTGGTACTGTTTTGGCCATAACTTTTGATTGGAAAGGAATTTTGACCTGAAACCACTTCCATTTGATTCGTTTGGTGGTTTACGTTTCCGTAGAGTGGTCATAATAGCCAAACGGACTTACCGTTTGGGAGATATGGCTGAAACAAGGTTTGGATGGTGAAAAAACTGCTTAACCGGGCCAAATCGGGTGATTGGTGAGTAGGCCCATAACCCATTTCGGGATTAGGGTTATGGGAGGGCTGGAATGAGAAGGAGAATCATTCCATTTCAGTTTTCTAGCCTCCACTTATCACCAAGGATCCCTAAAAATGGCCTCTAACCTCTAAATCACCTCCAAATCATCTTTTGGTCAAAGATTTGGCTTAGCAACCCCTAATCAAGGAAGATCTTCACCAAATCAACATAGGAGCTGCTGTTGGCATTGAGATTCACATCAAATCAGAGACTCATTTCAGATCTTAGTTTATTTTGTGGCTAAGGTGAGTGATTTGCATAGTTTTACACTAATTATGGCTAATTAGGGGTGATTAGTGCTAATTAGCGAATTTAAGCATGATAAAATTCAGGAAAAATATTAATAAATTCCTAAATGATGTTTTAGACCTCTGATATGAATTTGGGTTAATTTGGTTAAGTTTTGCTAATCCTATCATTAGTTTCACCTAAACATGCTTAGGGGGAAATATGAGATTTTGGGTATGTTTGATCCATTTCAACCAATTATATTGATGTTTGTGGTTGATCATGTATGTTGCTATGACTGTATGAAATGCTTTGTGATTGATTTCAATAGTTAGAATGGTCGAAAACGTCGTCGAATGGCGTAAACACTTGCTAGAACAGTTGCAGAAAACAGTGCAGGGTTCGGATCGGATAAGGGGGCTCGGATCGGATATGTTGAACTGAGCAAAGGATCCGATCGGATCGGAACCCAACACTTCGGAAAAATGGCAAAAAGGAAGGCCACGCTAGCTAAACTGGGATCGGATCAGATAAATGAAGACGGATCGAATCGAGGAGGACGGATCGGAGCGGAAATATGAAGACGAATCAGAGCGGGAGCACGGAAGTGGATCGGATAGGAGCATATGAAGGGAGCATGAAGACGGATCGAAAGCACGAACCAATAAGGGACACCCGACCCGACCCGAAGGGAAGCACCCGACCTGAACTGAAGAGAAGCATTTGACTCGAACCCAGAGGAGTGCCGACCCGAACCGCACCAGAAGGAGACCCGACCCGAACGGATGAAGGACACCGACCCGAACCGATGGCTTGAGGAGGAACCCGACCCGACCCAGTATTGACCAATAACCCGAGATGCAAAGGTAGTCCAATAGGGGAAGTTAGAGCTCAGGATCCAATTGGGAACCAAGGAGTTCACTTCATGATTGGACTTTGCTGCGGGACGTGTGCTAAGGAGTTGTCGACGTTCATAACTTCGATTCACCACTAAAAAGGAATGATGGGCTACTTATCAGTGCAGTAGGGTCATTATGACCTGAGGGGCAAAGTGATGGTAGCAAGACTACGTTATCAGTGCAGTAGGGTCATTATGACCCAAGGGGCAAGGTGATGCGTAGTAAGACTATGAGTATAACAACCCGTATTTTCAATAAACTGTTATAACATAAATCGAGGCAGAATTTAATTCAAAAATCAGAATCAGGGGAAACGGGCTATGCCATTGCGTTCGTCTCGGAAAAATACGCGAAATAGAGTCCGAGTTTTCAAAAATCGGAGTCCGTATGACCCGGTTAAGGCCCATTGAAGTTTTCAGAAATTTCTATGCTAAAGACAGATTTAAATTTCAAATTAAAATCAAGGATTTGGGCTAATCAGGGTTAGGCGGGAAAATTCCCGCCAGGGGGCCCATGTCGACAGGCATGTCGACAGGGCACCCAGGGTGTCGACTGCCCTGTCGACAGCCCTGTCGACAGGGGGTGCCCAGGCAGTTCAGCCTGGTGCACCATTTCTGATTTGGGTTGGGTCATGTGGCTTGGTTCTGGAGAATTCTAAGATCTGACGGGCCAAACCTAATCTAGGGTTAATCCTAGGGTCTAAAACACTCTAATTCTCTATAAATATACCCCTAATCCTACCCTAAAGCCTCATTAATCAATCTTGCAACTAAACTATGCCAAATTGAAACCTCAAATGGCCTCCATCTAAAATCCCTAGCCTCCACCTTCCTCAAAGTTAAATCCTATGATGATATGATGATCATACAACCTTTTCTATGTTGTATGAATGCTTAATAACTTGCATACTTCATTAAGTAGCAAGTTTGATTTGCTAAGTTTGTGTTTTTGGGATCTTGCAAAAGGGTTTTCTTATTTGAGGCTTTGTTTTGGTTTTTAAAAGGGCTTCTTCATCTTATTTGGTGGATTTGTGGCTTGTTTATATTTGTAAGCCCTCTTACCTTCACTTTAAAAAAACTTTAAAGTTAATGTTTGGTGAAAGTTGAGATTTATGTGAGTTTAGTTGATTATGCATGCTTATGCGAACTCACTATGTCATGTTTTATATGATTCATAAGTTATGCATGCATATATGAGATTTCTATGCCATGTTTTACATGTTTCACAAGTTATGCATGCTTATGCGAGCTTATTATGTCATGTTCTACATGTTTCATGGGTTATGCATGTTTATGCAAGATCACCTTACCACATTATGCAAGTTTGATGGATTATGCATGTTCACCTTACCATGTTATGCAAGTTTAATGGATTATGCATGTTCATCTTACCATGCTATGCAAGTTTAATGGATTATGCATGTTCATCTTACCATGTTATGCAAGTTTAATGGATTATGCATGTTCACCTTACCATGTTGTGCATATTTAATAAGCTATGCATGTTTATGCGAATTCACCATGACATGATTTGCAAGTTTAACATGTATGCATGTTTATTATGACATGTGAAGTTCACCATGTATGTTATGCTAAGTTACCTTTTATACCCTTATACGTTATGACGAATATGTAAGCGAGATAATAACGTTGGGAGGGTTTGGGTAAACCTAAAAATACATGAAACTAAAAGATTGGGAATTTACCTATTAAGTTAGGTCTACCCCTTGGGAATTTACCTATTAAGTTAGGTCTACCCAAGTATATGTTAACTTGTAAATATGTTTTGGTGTGGACATGACATTAGATAACATGATATGGCCAACTCGAGGTTAGACCTAGTTGTGGTATAAATCTTCCCAGGTAACCACAATGTAGGGTCTAATGTGGGTAGTTGGTCATGTTGCACCATAAGACCCGAGGTTAGACCTAGACGTGGTGTAAATCTTCCCAGGTAACCACGGAGGTCTAATGTGAGAGGTTGGGTGCGTTAATTAATTAATGCCTCATGATTAGGGTTAAGTCATGGCCCATTAATACTTAACCAATAATGGGGATGCGAGGATTAGATGGGGTTAAGTGAGTACACTTAACTAATTTAATCCATGATTAGTGAGGGGTTAAAACCACACTTAACCCTCTTAGAAACCCTAGCAACGTGGTCTGTTCCAGCAGTAATCCCAGTTGGTATCACCACAACCCTACAGCTAGGTTAGGGCGGGGCACGATTACTGGACTGATGTAAGCGACCAAAGCGACGGCTGAGTGGTACAACGGTGCGGGTCCGGCGGGCTACGGACGTGCACGTAGTCCGATGTTGGACAAACTCGAGGCACGGGTACCAGTAGGCTTAGACTGTGCATTATTGCTTAGGTGTCTGGGGTTGGCACCTTAGGGCTTGATACACCCTAAGGTGGACCCAGCACAGTCTGACTACATCCATGTGGGCCGTATGGACACCAACACTCGACGTGTTAGGTTTATAGGGAGCCGATCGACTAGACCGTTGGGCTGGGCCTTATACTAAGGTCACTTCATGTTATTTGGCCAAAGTTTGGGCTAAGGGATCAAGATCTGTCTTGTGGGTTTGCTAGTACACCGTGGTGCAAAGTTTAATCTCGTCTATGTGATGTCACCTTTATCTATTGCCTGTATGTTCATCTCGGTTTCCATCATACTGTTAACTTTATTAGTTTATAGATTGATCGTAGTAGGGCTTACCAGTCTTTTTGACTGACCTGTTTTCTTTCTCTTCTTTTCTTCCGTTTCCCCCCCCCCCCCCACAGGTTCTCAGGGAGGGACTACATCTGCTTAGTGGATCTTTGACTTGCTTGTTGGATAGCTCATGTACGGATCTGAGCTAGCTGTGGCTTATCTTTTATTTCTGGGGATTAGTACTGATGTTTACTATGTGTTTTATTATCACGTATCTAGACTGGAGTTGTATTTTGGATCATGACATTTTAATATTATGTACTTGACTATGTGGGTTTTCTGAGATGATGATGATGGGTTTTTATCTGCTACCGCTGTTTTACTTATATTTATTTTTATATACTCTGTCTTGCTATATCTCTGTGCATGTTTACCTTCACAATAACGCCCCTCCAAAGCTAGTACATTCTAAGGAGTGATCCTAGTGGAGGTGGGGTGTTACAATGAGCCAGTGCAGTGGGGTTCTTGTGACTCCATGGGGCAGAGTGGACATAGTAAGGATTGGTACGGCTATGAACCAGTGCAGTGGGGTTCTTGTGACTTCATGGGGCAAAGTGGACATAGCAAAGGGTTAGTGGCTACGTTATCAGTGCAGTGAAGCGACTTATGACTTCATGGGGCAAAGTGATCGTAGCAAGGAATGTCGGGTGATCGAAGTGGTGAATATCGTATGCTTTACGCACTGAGTGAGAGATGTGAGGATGGATGCTATGTTTGATTGTTTTCCATCCCTATGACATGCACACCTCCCCCACCTCCGTATCTTTACACTGTTTGATATGATACCTTAGAATGTTGTACAGTATGTAGTGCTAACTCTTTGGTTGCAGGTCCAGGTTCAGGTATGTTTTAGTCTACCTGTTATTGTTCACTTTAGATGCTTATCGCTCATACCAGACTTTATGTCTGACCCAGAGTTTTATGTCTCTTCTTATTACTCTGGGTGCTCACACGAGCAGACTAGAGACAGGTTAGCTGGTGGTGCGTGAGTAGTTGATTCGGAGGTGGGCAGGAGGCTTCCACGTATTATATATATATACATTCTCCCTGTGTCATTGGTGGTCGCTACTTGGGCATTAGTAGTGTACCTCATTTATCTTACTTTGCTTTGAGACAGTTGAAAAGTTGTAATAAGCTGTATTTTGGATTTCCGCTGCTATGATGTTTAGTTCTGATTTTCAGCTTATGCACTGTCTCTCCTGTTTTATGTCAAGTATGTTATTATTATATTTTGTTCGATGCGCTGTGAGACATTCTATAGGTTCTTTGTATGTTCATTTCCTTCTTCCTTTTTCCTTCTGGCGACCCATTCCGTGCTAACTGGACATGTGTACAGCGCACATTTGGAGTAAATGTCGGTTGGTGCAGGGCGGGCCGTCACAAACAGAGTCTTGTGGTTAATGATCAAAGCATGACCTTGATTAGCATAGCTTTGTGTATAGCATAATTCGCGAGCCTCACACCTCGGTATGAGCCAAAAACGGGATAAGGGATGCAGTGAGTGAATACGTTTCTTTCTAGCTAGAAGTGGGGTCATGGTATGGAGCCCAGACATTTTTACTTATGTTGATGATGGATTGCGAGGTGCTTTGGATATAGGGCTATATGCTCATAGGATTGATGTACTGACCTGTTTGGAGGTCCGATAGGACCGGGAAACATATTGCTCAGGAATAAAATCCACTAAAGTAAGTGTGGACGGGCACTGTAGGATCCAAGGGTTCACTGCAGGGGATCCTAGGTCATCTTTCTAGAGGTGGTACGAATCGATAAGGAGACCGTCCCTTGCCTTGACTCATGACAGAAATCTCATTTCCGATACGACACTTTTCAGTTTTTGTTGTAAACCTATGTGGCGACATAGTGGGATGGGGCGCTCATGCCGTCTATGATTGATACTTTTATATTTGAAGTTGATTTTGACACTATTCACCTATAGTAATATCAAAATGTTTTTTTTAAAACGTACCAAGCATGTTTGGCTATTATAAGGTAAAACTCTATCCTACAGCTTGTGTTGCATTGTGTGATGGAACCTGAATCTTATAATGGCTTAAATTTTCTTTTATTTAGCATGGCGAGTTTGGTTTTATAGTAGTCATGGGAGGAAACCTGTTTCGTGTCATATGGCATGGTCCCTTGATTTACTCAACTTTAAATTAAAGTTAATAACTGTTTTAGTTCTCACACCAGTCTCATGAGTGACTCAGAGTTTATTGTTTTCACCTAAAATCTGGGTGCCCATATTTTCCATACAGGCAGCTAGTAGTTTTGGTTTTCGTAGATATTTCTTTTCCCATGATCCTGGATTACAGATGGAGCTATATTCGGAAAGCTTTGTATCCGTGTATTTCTTTCAGTTGTGCTGTAGATGAATTTTCCGATGTACATTATACTTATGTATTATTTTCCACTGCTATGTATTATTAATATTTATTTCCACTCAAATCCATTCCAATTTACTCAATGGGAAATTCTGGTTATTTTAAAACCATTTAGCAATCCAATTTATTTATTTAAAAACATTGTATTATTATTCTAGTTAATAACTAGTTCATTTTGATAAAAATATATTTTTATCCTTTCAAATATGGAACTTTTCATCCAAAATCTTTCCAAATCAGTTATTATGATTTTACACAATTTTTCCATATTTTTAATAATTTTATTAAGGCCCTTACAGTCGGTTTCCAATATCGGGCAACGAACTGCATTCATAGCGACCTTTTCTAAAATTGATTTGGACATAATTAAAATCCAACTGTTCAAATTTAAATTCTTATATTCAATGGAAAGATCTTTTCGATACGAACCCGACGGTTCAGGTTTTAGGAGAATCCGATGGTCAGATCTCCCGTTACATCAATTTGAAGTCAATGGTTGAAATTCGCGAACGGTCGCTGCGCGGCGCATTCTATTCAGGTCATTAGATATATATATATATATATATATATCATCGATTTCTATTTAAAACATATTTTATAAATTCGTTTATATATTCATTTCAAAATGATTTCAACTTCATTTTTCATTTTTTAGTCAGAATCGAATATTCTATATCATTATAATATTAAAATGATAATATTTTCAAAATATCAGATTTTGAAATCCATTTCCTTTTTCGTATTCATTATAGAATGAATAAAATTGATCCATAAACCCGTTCGAGTTAGAATGGCATTTATTACATAACTCGGCTTCACATTTCAATATTTTCGTGTCCATCCAAAATCGAACATAAAAATTACAATTTATTTCTTTACTGAATATTATTTTAAAATATTCATTATTTTAAAATATTCGTTATTTCTGAATCGGAATGCAACTCAATCAATTAACATATAATTTAAGTTATATGGATTTCATACATCGCATGTATTCAACAATAATGATAAATAATCATTAAACACTCAAACATCATCCGGAGTGCATTCTACCCCTGTGTAAGCATTAAATAACCAAATAACTCTTATAACGGTATGTTAATCCATCGATCGACATACAACTAATCACAAGGGAGATGTCTGATCAGGATATCATCCCCAGACTCATGGGGGGTTTCAACCAACAACAGTTGATTTAAATAAATCATTGGTTAATAAATTTAACCAATTCAAATTCGGTTTGAATTATTTTTTCTAATTAATTAATTTTCACTGTTCAAATTATAAATGGATATTTATACCACATTTCAACAACCACAAAGTGTATCCACATTGTTTGAAATATGAGTGTCGGATATTCAAACAACACTTCTTGTGCAGATGAGTCGTGAATAGTTCATGTGTTGAACTCAAGCAATGTCACATACAACAGATAAAAATCAACACAGGCAATTTCTTTATATTTACAATTGTAAAATAAATTAAATAACTACAAAAATATTTTAGTGAGAGAGTTCTCACTTTGGTTTCCACTCCGTCATTCTTTATTTATGAATTGTTTTAATGAAATTAAACGACCGTTTAATTTTATCAAAAAGTGCAACAGCTTCCATTTCCGTTCTGGTCAGTCCCATGTTGTAGCATTCGTTGTCAAGATCGCATCGGATCTGTAATCATCGAATTTCGACCTCGTATGAAAAGATTACGATATTTTAAAAACTAATGACACAAATTAATATAATAAAACATTTTATATTAATTAAATTCTCTTTCCCTCTTTACCCTCTTCTCCCTTGCGTATTACCACTTCAGGAAAAAATACGAACCCGCCCTTCTCACCGATCCTCGCCCACGCACCACAAATCCGGTCAGCAGAGACCGATCCACCGCCTCCACGACGTCTGCCGTAGTCTGAGCTCCCCACGCCATCAGCCTCTCCTAACTCGCACACCCCCAGTCACCGGAAATAGGCCATAAACGACCCACCTTCATGCTAAATAATCGGTAGCTACAAACACCTATAATCCATCAAACCCGCATAGATCGAAAGCCCTCAAGACACTCTTCAATTTTTTTTTAAAAAGAACGTTGAATTATTGATTGGATTTTGTGAATTTGGGAGAGAATCAGCAGAGCGATTCTAGCCTGCGAATGAATGGGGCGGCGGTGGCGGAACAATTAGAATACGGTTTGGGGAAATAAACGATTATATATATATATATATATATATATTTAAATAATATTTTATTCGAATTATCTTTTAAAATGGAAAATTTCGTCTGAACTCCAAATCGAACCCGACTGTCGCCCCTAGCTAGATACACCCATTCCGTATACAATAGGATATGTTTCGTAAGCCAATTCGACTATTTCAATAATTTTTTATCAAAATTAAAATTTAAATCAATATATATTGAATTTAAACATACATTTTAATTTATCGGAGATACATACTAACTCCAAAAATTACAGAAGAATAAATGTAATAACCCGGAAATCTGAGCCAATTTAAAATTTTTATTTTGGCAAATTTATTGAATTTTGAATATTTAAAATGAATTATTTTAAATAATAATGACGAGAAATTTATTTTGAATAGAATTATAAAGTATATATTTATATAGATCGTCGTTAGAATATAAATATTTATTTTTAATTATAAAAGGAATTGAAAATGGCGCGGTAGTTTGAAAATTCGATTTCAAAGTTCAAATGAATGTACAAGATTCAAAAAAAACCGGATTTTAGCGAAACCAAAAATACTAGAATCTATTTGAGAATATCTTTCCAACGAATCCGAAAAATCAAAATTTCATAGCGGTAATCAAAAGTTATGTCCAATTGAAAATTCAGAATAGTCGCTATGGAATTCTGGCCCTTAAAAATGGAAATTTTGCAAACGACCTCGGTTTTCCATGAAACCACTTTTGTTGGATCCGTGATGTCAAGTTATTGCTAGGTTTCAAAATTCGTAATTTTCTGTATCAATATGTGAGCGTGGCGAATCAAAACGTGTTTTGTCAATTTCAGTCAATTTCGATCGACTAGAAAATGGCCATTTTTCAAACGGTCTTCAAATTTGACGAAATTAGTTTTGTTAGGACCGTATCGTCAATACAAAGTTAGAAATAATTTTTCGGGAATTTTTAGAGTCCGTATGTGGATTAAACTTAAACCGTGGACACTGCGTTTCCCCGCCCTTTGGGGCGTAAATGAGCCAAATGACTCCATCGGCTCCACACAGTCACCGTATATCCGAGGCGCCTCGCAACAGCAATAACCACACAGGTGAAAACAATATAAATGTCAGGGCTGGTAGATCACTAACACCACCCTAGATAGAAGGAAACGCATGCCCTCCCTGAGGTCCTCTCCCGTTTCTGGTTCACAACCGGGGTGTGAGGCTCGCGAATCAATGCTACACAAAGCTATGCCACACAGGCCGTGCTTTGATCATCAACCACAAGACTCTGCTTTTCAACAAAATCCTTGATCATTTGCCACTTAGGCATGCCACACAGGCAACTCACTCCATGCATTGATATCTATAAATATATAACCCCTGAGCTCGTACGTCTTAGAGAAGGGCGTTAAGCAAGAGAATAAATTCTCCGCCGCCAAACAGATATATATATTTAATAGAAATCAATCACACGGAATAAAATCCGATGTCAGACACACAGTCCATTTACAAGTTCGTTCCGAGTCTGAACGAAACTGGAGGCACCTTGTACCTCGCATATCCATCGATCTCCAAGTACGTCTGGACGATCACCAACTGATTCCCTCCTCTTGGGTGTACAGCCAAATCAAGATCATCAGTAATCACCCAAACGATGTGAAGACATCCGGTCTTCGACCACCGTCTTCATCCTCGACACCACGTCGAATCATTTATTCAGAATGGGGTAAACCCAGTCTTTCTGAATAACTCGCGTATATAATAAACAAGTGTTACACAAACACAACATAAACCTCATTCCAATTCAGAATATTCTTTTATTCAAATATTCTTCTACTTTGGGAAAGGTTCCCATTAATTTTATCAAAGATAAATTCTTTAAATTTATTCTTTAATCTTCTTTTGAATATCAATTCAAATTAGTCGGGATTAGCGAACCACACCGAAGTAATCATTTATTTTATTTCCCAATCCTAACCTATTCATCCCATGAAGTAAAACTGGTCATACTTCATATCTAACACCATGGTGTTATCGTTAAATTCAATTACCATTTCACGTTCAAATCTAATTAAAGATTTAACTATCTCCTGGAGCAAAACTGGTGATACTCCATTCTCGATTATTTCAATCTAATTAAAGATTCATTAAAACTCCACTTGGTTTTAATCATCCCAATAATCACTATCAATGATTATTTAACTTGGGAAATCACATCCTGTCTTTAACTGGGTTAAAGAATCAATGTTATTTAAAACACCGTTCACGATAAACCCAAATCCCATTTGATATTAAATACAAGGCTCTGAATAGAAAATATATCGGCTTATATTCAATATCAAATTCTACGACCAACAAATATCCTATTGGAAATAACGATATAAATATATCTTTCAAATTTCCATAACAATATTTGCATAATCACGAAATCCAAGATCGAAATGTTCCAAAGACAATTTCGATTCAAATCCATTTCCACTTTATATATTGGAAATTCTGGTTACTTTCAAAACCATTTCAAATCCACTTTATTTTTATTTTTTTAAAATAAATGGGATTATAATTCTAGTTCAAAACTAGTTCATTTCGATAAAAATCTATTTTTATCTTTTCAAATTTGGAATTTTTCTGTGTGATTGATTTCTATTAAATATATATCTGTTTGGCGGCGGAGAATTTATTCTCTTGCTTAACGCCCTTCTCTAAGACGTATGAGCTCAGGGGTTATATATTGATGGATATCAATGCATGGAGTGAGTTGCCTGTGTGGCATGCCTAAGTGGCAAATGATCAAGGCTTTTGTTGAAAAGCAGAGTCTTGTGGTTGATGATCAAAGCACGGCCTGTGTGGCATAGCTTTGTGTAGCATTGATTCGCGAGCCTCACACCCCGGTTGTGAACCAGAAACGGGAGAGGACCTCAGGGAGGGCATGCGTTTCCTTCTAGCTAGGGTGGTGTCAGTGCCCTACCAACCCTGACATTTATATTATTTTCACCTGTGTGGTTATTGCTGTTGCGAGGCGCCTCGGATATATTGGTGACTATGTGGAGCCGATGGAGTCATTTGGCTCATTTACGCCCCAAAGGGCGGGGAAACGCAGTGTCCTGGGTTTAAGTTTAATCCACATACGGACTCTAAAAAATGTGATTTTTATATACATAGCAACAATATAAAAATGCGATTTTTATATATGTAGTGAATATGGACAACGAAAATGACAAAAGGCGAAGATTTTCTACATATGAAGAGTCACGGCGTTTTGTTTAGCTTCTCGGTGAGAACTCCTCACTTTTATTTCTATTTCTAGTTTGAAATATATACTAGGATGCAGACGGTGCTTAGCAACAACTGACACCCGTTGTCCACAGACCATGGATGACTTGTTTGTTTGATTTTTGTGTAGTGAAATTTGATAGTGTGATGTGTTGAAATAAAATATATATATATATTCATGTGTTGAAATAAAATATATATTCATGTGTTGAAATAAAATATATATATTCATGTGTTGAAATAAAATTTATATAAATGTGTTGAAGTAAAATAAATATTCATTTGCAAGTCGAACTATTTGTTTATGTACACCCATTTGACTGATATTGATTAGGATGATAAATTATACACATCGCCCAACTGCACAAATTAAAATCTGTGTTTGTTGATTTGAAACCCCACACGGGTATTGGGATGATATTTGACATACACTAATCCCGATTGTTTAGTTGTATGTCAATCGACGGGTTGACAGACTGTGTAAGCGTTAATTATTTGTATTTAATGCTTATGCAGTTGTGTGGTGCACTCTGGATGATGGTTGATGATTTATCGTTTGCTATTATATACAAGTGTTGTAGAAAATCAATATAATTAACATTATATGGTAATTGATTGGGCCTCATTCCAATTTGGAAAATAAGGAATATTATAAAAGAAAATTCATGTGTTGAATAGAAAGAAAATTCATGTGTTGAATAGAAAGAAAATTCATGTGTTGAAGAAAATATTCATTTGTTGAATAGTATAATGAAGTTATTGAAATATATAAAGCCGTGTTGGTTAGATATGCGCCATTTTGACGCGAACAATATTTTTATTGATTATATTCGTTTTTATACTGATTGTAGAAAACGAAGTGATTTCAAAATATAACGTTTTGAAAATATTATCATTTGCATATCTATGATGTGGAATATTCAATTTTGATTCGAAATTGAATATGAAGTTGAAATCGTTTTGAAAACGAATTTAAAACGATTTATAAAATACGTTTTAAAAGGAAATTAATGAAATATATATATAATATATATATATATATTATATATATAGAATGGCCTGAATAGAACGCGCCACGCCGCGGCAGTTCGCGAATTTCGACCACTGACTTCGAATGGATATTAAGGGCGATCCGATCGTCGGATTCTCCTAAAACCGGAACCGTTGGGTTCGTATCGAAAAGAGCTTTCTAAAGAATATTAGAAATTAGAAATCTAACGGTTGGATTTGGAATTATGTCCAAATAAAATTTGGAAAAGGTCGTTGTAAGTGCAGTTCGATGGCCGTTGATGGAAATCGACTTTATGGGCCTTGATAAAATTATTAAAAATAGTAATAATTTGTTTAAAATCGTAAGAAATGATTTGTGAAGAATTGGGATGAAAAATTCCAAATTTGAAAAGATAAAAATAGATTTTTATCGAAATGAACTTGTTTTGAAATAGAATTATAATCCCATTTGTTTTAGAAAAATAAAAATAAAGTGGATTTGAAATGGTTTTGAAAGTAACCAGAATTTCCAATATATAAAGTGGAAATGGATTTGAATCGAAATTGTCTTTGGAATATTTCGATCTTGGATTTCGTGATTATGCAGATATTGTTATGGAAATCAGAAAGATATATTTATATCGTTATTTCCAATACGATATTTGTTGGTCGTAGAATTTGATATTGAATATAAGCCGATATATTTTCTATTCAGATCCTTGTATTTAATATCAAATGGGATTTGGGTTTATCGTGAACGGTGTTTTAAATAACATTGATTCTTTAACCCAGTTAAAGACAGGATGTGATTTCCCAAGTTAAATAATCATTGATAGTGATTATTGGGAAGATTAAAACCACGTGGAGTTTTAATGAATCTTTAATTAGATTGAAATAATCGAGAATGGAGTATCACCAGTTTTGCTCCAGGAGATAGTTAAATCTTTAATTAGGTTTGAACGTGAAATGGTAATTGAATTTACCGATAAAACCGTGGTGTTAGATATGAAGTATAACCAGTTTTACTTCATGGGATGAATAGGTTAGGATTGGGAAATAAAATAAATGATTACTTCGGTGTGGTTCGCTAATCCCGACTAATTTGAATTGATATTCAAAAGAAGATTAAAGAATAAATTTAAAGAATTTATCTTTGATAAAATTAATGGGAACCTTTCCCAAAGTAGAAGAATATTTTAATAAAAGAATATTCTGAATTGGAATGAGGCGTATGTTGTGTTTGTGTAACACTTGTTTATTATATACGTGAGTTTTTCAGAAAGACCGGGTTTACCCCATTCTGAATAACTGATTCGACGTGGTGCTGAGGATGAAGACGGTGGTCGAAGACCGGAGGTCTTCACATCGTTTGGGTGATTACTGATGATCTTGATTGGGCTGTACACCCAAGAGGAGGGAATCAGTTGGTGATCGTCCAGACGTACTTGGAGATCGATGGATATGCGAGGTACAAGGTGCCCCCAGTTTCGTTCAGACCCAGAACGAACATGTAAATGGACTGTGTGTCTGACATCAGATTTTATTCTGTGTGATTGATTTCTATTAAATATATATCTGTTTGGCGGCGGAGAATTTATTCTCTTGCTTAACGCCCTTCTCTAAGACGTACGAGCTCAGGGGTTATATATTGATGGATATCAATTCATGGAGTGAGTTGCCTGTGTGGCATGCCTAAGTGGCAAATGATCAAGGCTTTTGTTGAAAAGCAGAGACTTGTGGTTGATGATCAAAGCACGACCTGTGTGGCATAGCTTTGTGTAGCATTGATTCGCGAGCCTCACACCCCGGTTGTGAACCAGAAACGGGAGAGGACCTCAGGGAGGGCATGCGTTTCCTTCTAACTAGGGTGGTGTCAGTGACCTACCAGCCCTGACATTTATATTATTTTCACCTGTGTGGTTATTGCTCTTGCGAGGCGCCTCAGATATATCGGTGACTGTGTGAAGCTGATGGAGTCATTTGGCTCATTTATGCCCCAAAGGGCGGGGAAACGCAGTGTCCAGTGTCCAAAGGGCGGGGAAACCCTGTCGCTCCAAGGGTCACTCGTGCTCTGATCCAGAGGCTCGGGCTAGATAGTTTCGAAATTGGTGGAGGACTATCTTTTGCCTCGGTTCACAGATGGAAATCCAACTTCCAATACGTGACTTTGAAGTTTTGATTATAGAGCCTAGTATTGGCGACATGATATATGGTACTCATGCTGTCTATGATTGATACTTATGAATTGAAGTTGTTTTATACACTATGCACTTATAATAGTATCAAATGATTTGTTTTAAACGTACCAAGCATGTTTGGCTATTATAAGGGAAAACCCTTTCCCCCGGCTTGTGTTGCATTGTGTGATATGACCTAGCTCTTATAATAGCTTCATTTTTCCAAAAAGCATTGCGTTGCTTTGTTATATGCACTGGTGTTCTTGGGAGGAAACCCGTTCCCTATTATACGGCGTGGTCCCTTGATTTACTTTATTTTAAAATAAAGTTTTAAATAACTGTTTTAGTTCTCACACCAGCCACATGACTGACCTGGAGTTTATTGTTTTAACCTAATCTCTGGGTGCCCTTATTTTGACACGGGCAACTAGTAGTTTTGGGTTTGCAGATTTATATTCACAGGATCCTGATTTACAGCTGGAACGATACTCGAAAAGCTCTGTATCCGTGTATTACTTCTAGTTGTGTTTTGTTTTTTTTCCGCTGTGATGTATTTAAATGTAATTTAAATATCTGATATTTACCATGTAATATTTATTCATACTCTGTATATTCTTGTAATCTGATGAAATTGTTGTAATATACAATGAAATGTTCTTCTGTTTGCGTTCCGATTTGTCGTGTTCTCAAAACAATCAGGTGTTTCGAACGGTCTTGGTCGGTTTAGCAATCGATTCGGATCGAGCGAAATTCCCGGTCGTCACATGTGGTATCAAAGCTTTGGTTTACAAAGCTCGAGAACAAGACACGTTAGAACCAAACGAAAGAATTCATCACAGATTGGATTAGTAATATCCAATAAGAATGACTCGTTAGAGATGAGATCAGTAGTATCCTAGAACGAGTGTGAAGAGTATATTTTTGAAAATGAAAACAAATTTTGTTTTGAAATTTAAATCTTTTTATACGTATTTGAATATTTAGTTGTATTGAATTTGGACAATCCAATATATAAAGATTTTGCATATATGTCTGATCCACGGGTATTTGAAGTTTTAATATATTGTGTAGATATAGAATCACACTCTAGTCGCCCAGAGATGACACTGATGATAGCAGCTGCATCATCAATGGAATTATGATCGAGTTTCGAAAGTGGGATCTCTATATATTTCCATTAGACTGGTATGAGAACCAAAATATAGTTTGAATATATTGTTGTGACTTGGCATCAAAAATGTGATTTTTGACTATATATCAAAGTTATGAATTTGAAATGATAATCAACAAACTGATTGCTGGTTGTGTTGTTTGACTATTGTTTGATTAATTAAATGTTGAACCTTTAGCCAAATTGAACCAAATAGTGAATTGTATTGAAAATTTGTCGCATTTGCATACATACACATGTACTTACATTGAACAAGTCATAGCAAGGAGGCTAGAGAAGAGGAATAAAATTGTTTGCCCGACAAATAGGTACATGTTTATTGTATTTCTTGGGTTTTTGATGATTTTATGAGCCGATTGGCTAGCCGCTTGGCTGTTTCTTTTTCATTTTGGATTGGTGAGGGCCATGGGAGGCTATTTGAAATATCCCGAAGCTCCAGGTGCAGGGGAGGTTATGGCGAAATTTTTCGAAAATTTAGGGTGTTAGCCAAATTTTTGAAAAATTTGAAAAGTTCTTAGAAACTGAAAAGTTGAAGAACTTAAGCAGTAAAGAAAACAGTGAAAGTTAAGGTTGTTTGTAAAACAACTTCCGGCTTCGTTCCTTTTTGGGGACGAAAAGTTTTAAGTGACGGAGATCGTAATAACCCGGAAATCTAAGCCAATTTAAATTTTTTATTTTGGCAAATTTATTTAATTTTGAATATTTAAAATGAATCATTTTAAATAATAACGACGAGAAATTATTTTGAATAGAATTAGAACATATATATTTATATAGATCGTCGTTTTTTAATTATAAAAGGAATTGAAAATGGCGCGGTAGTTTGAAAATTCGATTTCAAAGTTCAAATGAATGTACAGGATTCAAAATAAACCGGATATTAGTGAAACCAAAAATACTAGAATCTATTTGATAATATCTTTTCAACGAATCCGAAAAATCAAAATTTTATAGCGGGAATCAAAAGTTATGTCCAATTGAAAATTCAGAATAGTCGTTATGGAATTCTGGCCCTTAAAAATGGAAAATTTGCAAACGACCTCGGTTTTCGATGAAACCACTTTTGTTGGATCCGTGATGTCAAGTTATTGCTAGGTTTCAAAATTCGTAAATTTCTGAATTAATATGTGAGCGTGGCGAAGCAAAACGTGTTTTGTCTATTTCAGTCAATTTTGATCGACCAGAAAATGGCCATTTTTCAAACAGTCTTCAAATTTGACAAAATTAGTTTTGTTAGGACCGTATCGTCAATAGGAAGTTAGAAATAATTTTTTGGGAATTTTTAGAGTCCGTATGTGACCCAGGTAAATTGAAATGTGCGTTTAAATTGAATATATATAAAGATTTATGTTTTAAATTTGATGGAAAATTAGCGTAACAGCCGAATTGGCTTATGGAACATATCCCATTGTGTTCAAAATGGGGGTAATTAGCTAGAGACGATAGTCGTTGGGTTGGATTTGGAGTTCAAATAAAAAGGTTGACTTTTTTTGAATTAATTAAAGAATTAAATAAAATATATATATTTATATATCCCCCTTTTCCTTTCTTTCCCTCAGTACATGTTGGATAGAAAAAAAAACCTAAATTAGCCCGTCGTCCCCAAATCGAATGTCGTGCCGCCGCTGAAGCCACGCCCACCCCGTCTCTAGCGCCCTCCGCTTCCCCTCCTCCTTCGATCCTCATCTCCAATCAGTCCTCCCATCGACGCAATCCACCTTGCGCCCTCCTTCCCAGATCGGATTCGAACCCCATTTAAACCCTAGCCACCACCACTTGGCCCCACAACCTCCACCACCGCCGCTACGCCCTGCCACCTCCCTCCATCACGACGGCGACCGCCTGAAACCCCACCCTTCTCCGATTTGCTGAGAAAAAATTTGAGTTTTCCTTTTAAGAAAATTACGTTGTTTTGATTTTGATTTTTCTTTATTAAATAAGATGGTTGTAAAATTCAGATTTTGTGTAGATAATAGAGATTTAAAACTACTATTTTTACTTAACAAAAATATGATAAAAGCAAAAAGGTCAGATTTTTTTTTTATAACGAATAAAAAGGTCGGATTTTTTATATAACGAATAAAAAGGTTGGATTTTTCATAGTAAAAAGAAAGAAGAGATTTATACCTCATGAAAGTTAAGATTTTTTATTCATGAAAGGCATGGTTTTTACTTTATAAAAGAACAAGATTTGATTTTTAAAATAAACATTAGCGTGGTAAAGATATGATTTTTATATAGAAGTTAGCTAGGTAAAGATTCGATTTTTATATGTATAATAGTGAAAAAAAATATGATTTTTAGTTATAGAAAAGTTTGATTTTTATATATATGTGAAAGTGAAATAAAAGTGTGAATTTTATTTTAAAGATAGCGGTTTAAAAATATAATCTTTATATAGAAAGTAGCGATATAAAAATATAATTTTTATACGAGCGGTATAAGAATAAAAAATGTGATTTTTATATACATAACAACAATATAAAAATGCGATTTTTATATATGTAGTGAATATGGAAAACAAAAGTGACAAAAGGCGAGCACGGCGATGATTTTCTACATATGAAGAGTCGCGGCGTTTGGTTTAGCTTCTCGGTGAGAACTCCTCACTTTTTTTTCTATTTCTATTTCGAAATATTACTAGGATGCAGACGGTGCTTAGCAGCACCTGACACCCGTTGTCCACAGACCATGGATGACTTGTTTGTTTGATTTTCGTGTAGTGAAATTTGATAGTGTGATGTGTTGAAATAATATATAAATATATTCATGTGTTGAAATAAAATATATATTCATGTGTTAAAATAATATATATATATATATATATATATATATATATTTATTCATGTGTTGAAATAAAATATATATTCATGTGTTGAAATAAAATATATATTCATTTACAAGTCGAACGATTTGTTTATGTACACCTATTTGACTGATATTGATTAGGACGATAAATTATACACATCGCCCAAGTGCACAAATAAAAATCTGTGTTTGTTGATTTGAAACCCCACACGGGTATTTGGATAATATTTGATGTACACTAATCCCGATTGTTTAGTTGTATGTCAATCGATGGGTTGACAAACTGTGTAAGCGTTAATTATTTGTATTTAATGCTTATGCAGTTGTGTGGTGCACTCTGGATGATGGTTGATGATTTATCGTTGCTATAATATACATGTGTTGTAGAAAATCCATATAATTAACATTATATGGTAATTGATTGGGCCTCATTCCAATTTGGAAAATTAGGAATATTATAAAAGAAAATTCATGTGATGAATAGAAAGAAAATTCATGTGTTGAATAGAAAGAGAATTCATGTGTTGAATAGAAAAAAATTCATGTGTTGAATAGAAAGAAAATTCATGTGTTGAAGAAAATATTCATTTGTTGAATAGAATAACGAAGTTATTGAAATATATAAAGCCGTGTTGGTTAGATATGCGCCATTTTGACGCGAACGATATTTATATCGATTATATTCGTTTTTATAATGATTGTAGAAAACGAAGTGATTTCAAAATATAACGTTTTGAAAATATTATCATTTGTATATCGATGATGTGGAATATTCAATTTTGATTCGAAATTGAATATGAAGTTTAAATCGTTTTGAAAACGAATTTAAAACGATTTATAAAATACGTTTTAAAAGGAAATCGACGAAATATATATAATATATATAATGGCCTGAATAGAATGCGCCGCGCCGCGGCAGTTCGCGAATTTCGACCATTGACTTCGAATGGATATTACGGGAGATCCGACCGTCGGATTCTCCTAAAACCGGAACCATTGGGTTCGTATCGAAAAGAGCTTTCTAATGAATGTTAGAAATTAGAAATCCAACGGTTCGATTTGGAATTACGTCCAAATCAAATTTGGAAAAGGTCGTTGTAAGTGCAGTTCGATGGCCGTTGATGGAAATCGACTGTACAGGCCTTGATAAAATTATTAAAAACAGTAATAATTTGTGTGAAATCATAAGAAATGATTTGTGAAGAATTGGGATGAAAAATTCCAAATTTGAAAAGATAAAAATAGATTTTTATTGAAATGAACTAGCTTTGAAGCAGAATTATAATCCCATTTATTTTAAAAAAATAAGTAAAGTGGATTTGAAATGGTTTTGAAAGTAACCAGAATTTCCAATATATAAAGTGGAAATGGATTTGAATCAAAATTGTCTTTGTAATATTTTGATGTTGGATTTCGTGATTATGCAGATATTGTTATGGAAATCTGAAAGATATATTTATATCGTTATTTCTAATACGATATTTGTTGGTCGTAGAATTTGATGTTGAATATAAGCCGATATATTTTCTATTCAGAGCCTTGTATTTAATATCAAATGGGATTTGGGTTTATCGTGAACCGTGTTTTAAATAACATTGATTCTTTAACCCAGTTAAAGACAGGATGTGATTTCCCAAGTTAAATAATCATTGATAGTGATTATTGGGAAGATTAAAACCAAGTGGAGTTTTAATGAATCTTTAATTAGATTGAAATAATTGAGAATGGAGTATCACCAGTTTTGCTCCAAGCGATAGTTAAATCATTAATTAGATTTTAACGTGAAATGGTAATTGAATTTACCAATAACACCGTGATGTTAGATATGAAGTGTGACCAGTTTTACTTCATGGGATGAATAGGTTAGGATTGGGAAATAAAATAAATGATTACTTCGGTGTGGTTCGCTAATCCCGACTAATTTGAATTGATATTCAAAAGAAGATTAAAGAATAAATTTAAAGAATTTATCTTTGATAAAATTAATGGGAACCTTTCCCATAGTATAAGAATATTTGAATAAAAGAATATTCTGAATTGGAATGAGGCGTATGTTGTGTTTGTGTAACACTTGTTTATTATATACGCGGGTTATTCAGAAAAACCAGGTTTACCCCATTCTGAATAACTGATTCGACGCGGTGTCGAGGATGAAGACGGTGGTCGAAGACCGGAGGTCTTCACATCGCTTGGGTGATTACTGATGATCTTGATTGGGCTGTACACCCAAGAGGAGGGAATCAGTTGGTGATCGTCCAGACGTACTTGGAGATCGATGGATATGCGAGGCACAAGGTGCCTCCGGTTTCGTTCAGATCCAGAACGAACTTACAAATGGACTGTGTGTCTGACATTGGATTTTATTCTGTGTGATTGATTTCTATTAAATATTATCTGTTTGGCGGTGGAGAATTTATTCTCTTGCTTAACGCCCTTCTCTAAGACGTACGAGCTCGGGGGTTATATATTGATGGATATCAATCGCATGGAGTGAATTGCCTGTGTGGCATGCCTAAGTGGGAAATGATCAAGGCTTTGGTTGAAAAGCAGAGTCTTGTGGTTGTTGATCAAAGCACGGCATGTGTGGCATAGCTTTGTGTAGCGTTGATTCGCAAGCCTCACACCCCGGTTGTGAACCAGAAACTGGAGAGGACCTCAGGGAGGGCATGCGTTTCCTTCTAGCTAGGGTGGTATCAGTGACCTACCAGCCCTGACATTTATATTATTTTCACCTGTGTGGTTGTTGCTATTGCGAGGCGCCTTGGATATATCAGTGACCGTGTGGAGCCGATGGAGTCATTTGGCTCATTTACGCCCCAAAGGGCGGGGAAACGCAGTATCCAGGGTTTAAGTTTAATCCACATCGGTGGACCGGCCCTGTCGCTCCAAGGGTCACAGTCACTCGAGCTCTGATCCTGAGGCTCGGGCTAAAGAGTCTCGAAATCGGTAGAGGACTATCTTTTGCCTCGGTTCACAGATGGAAATCTAACTTCCAATTCGTGACTTTGTAGTTTTGATTGTAGAGCCTATTATTGGCGACATGATATATGGTACCCATGTCGTCTATGATTGATACTTATGATTTGAAGTTGTTTTATACACTATGCACTTATAATAGTATCAAATGATTTGTTTTAAACATACCAAGCATGTTTGGATATTATAAGGGAAAACCCTATCCCCCGGCTTGCGTTGCATTGTGTGATAGGACCTGGGTCTTATAATAGCTTCATTTTTTCAAAAAGGCATTGTGCTGTTTTGTTATATGCACTGGTATTCCTGGGAGGAAACCCGTTCCGTGTTATACGGCATGGTCCCTTGATTTACTTTATTTTAAAATAAAGTTTTAAATAACTGTTTTAGTTCTCACACCAGTCGCATGACTGACCTGGAGTTTATTGTTTTAAACTAATCTCTGGGTGCCCTTATTTTGACATGGGCAGCTAGTTGTTTTGGGTTTGCAGATTTATATTCACAGGATCCTGATTTACAGCTGGAACGATACTCGGAAAGCTCTGTATCCGTGTATTACTTCTAGTTGTGTTTTGTATTATTTTCCGTTGCGATGTATTTAAATGTAATTTAAATCTCTGATATTTTCCATGTAATATTTATTCATACTCTGTATATTCTTGTAATCTGATGAAATTGTTGTAATATACAATGAAATGTTCTTCTGTTTGCGTTCCGATTTGTCGTGTTCTCAAAACAATCAGGGGTTTTGAACGGTCTTGGTCAGTTTAGCGATCGATTCGGATCGAGCGAGATTCCCGGTCATCACAATAAATCTAGCTATGTTTTAACGATACGGTCCTAATAAAACTAATTTCGTCGAATTTGGATACTATTTAAAAATGGTCATTTTTCCAGTCGATTAAATTCAAACTGCAATTACCAAATACATTTACATTCACCACGCTCACATATTAATTTCAAAAATTATGAAATTTTGAACCTAACAATAATTTGACATTCCGGATCCAACAAAAGTGGATTCGTCGAAAATGGAGGTCGTTTGAAAAATGACTATTTTTAAGGGCTATATATTATATTAAAATATATAAAATTTCTATAGCGACTATTCTGAATTATAAACTGGACATAACTTTCAATTTAGAAAACGAAATCTAAACTTTTCACATTCGTTAGAAAGATATGATTAAAAAGATTCTAATGTTTCTGGTTTTACTGAAATCTGATTCATATTTCATTCTATACATTCATTTGAAATTAAAAAACGAATTTTCAAACTACTGCGCCATTTCAAGCTCGTTTTAATTAAATTTTAAATCTATACGTTCTAACTTCGATTTAAATAAATTTTAGATCATTAATTCTCAAAATAAATCATTTTAAATATTCAAAATCCATTAAAATAGCTAAAATAAAAACTTTAAATTGGTTCAGAAATACCGGGTTGTTACAATCTCCCGCACTTAAAAATATTTTCGTCCTAGAAAAGGAACGGAGCTGAAAGTTGTTTAACTAACCAACTCAACTTTCATTCTGGCTTTCATTCTTCAAATTTTCAGTTTCTAAGAATTTTCTAATTTCTCAAAAATTTTGCTAACACCCTAAATTTTCGAAAAATTTCGCCATAACCTTGTAACAACACGGAAAATCGAAACCAATTTTAAAAATTTATTTTAAGGAAATTTTGTTAGAAAATGCATCAAAATTTAAAAATTCCATTATTAAATTAAGTTATTGAATTAAAAAAAAGAAGGAAAAAAGAGAAAAAAAGGGAAATATATATATATATATCAAATTCAAATTTGCTGCTTAGAATTAGTCGTTGTCCGTGTTTATTGCTTGTCTTCGTCAGATCTACAAAAGGAGAGTCTCTCACTCATGATTAACATTTTATTTCAAGTTTACCAATATCACATAAAATATATATAATATTTTAGTTAGTATAGCTATTGTTCTATTCCTAATTGCATGAAATCTTAATTGAAAATTATTTGGTTGTTGTGGATAATTGCTAGGATAATTGATTGAATTGTTTATGAATAATTGCATGAATGAATACTCAAAATAGTTAATTTTGGTTTGACTTTGTAAATCAATTTATGATATTCAATTTGAAATTGTAAGTTTGGATTAGGATTTGAACGTAGAGATTTATATTTGAATTTCTAGTGTGTTTAATTTAATTTGTTCTTGAAAAATTGAATTGAATATTAAGATTAAATGATTAAATTTAAATTTTAATTTAATATTTAAGTTTGATTGTAAGATTACATTTATTGATGGAAAACTTAAACCCTAAGATTTAAATGTTGATTGACATAACTCATGTAGGCGCTTGTTTAATGCACATTCTAAATATACAAAGAGGAAAAAAATAATTTTAAAATATTTCCTTAATTAAATGTTAATAGCAAGGATGTTGTCCTTAAATTCCAACAATCTTTGACTACATGCCAAGGGAAAAAAATATGCCTTAGGAACTTTAATAAAATCTATTAATTTATATTAAAATATTGATTGAAAATAATGTGTAGGTTCTAAATGAAATAAATTCTGACAATATATATATATGTATATACATATGTGTGTACATATATATATATATATATATATATATATATATATATATCTTTGGCTATCCTCTTAAATATTTCCCCTGTCAATTCAAAATGTAACCTTTAGGAATTCAAAATGTGGGTTACATGTTCAAATCTTCATTAATTAGTTAATTTTAAATTTGAAAAGTTACATCTATTTTTAATGCCTTCCTCTATTTGTTATTTCCCTAGTAACTACACCATTCCACTCCATCAAGATGACGCATTCATTTTATTTGTCCTTTCCTTTATATTTACCATATTTCCTCCTCCTCTTATTTTCTTTTCCATTTCTACCTCACGCAACTTTTCCTTCATTATAAAGTACCGCTTTCCCATTCAATTATTTTTAGAGACAATGAATCATGTATTAATTGTTAGGTTTAGGGTTCAATCGCGCAGCGGATTTACCGAAATCAAAATCCCTAAAACAATAGATCTGTGCAAAACTCTGTAAATCAAGTGTCATACCTGTTGTAGTAATTCCAAGAAAAACCATACCAACTTTGATATTTCAGATTTGTGAAGTTTCCACAAGGTCGATTGAAGTTGTAATCGCTTCGAATCCAAGCGTGACTATGAGCCGCCGCCTCTAGAGGTATCCACACGAATAATATCTCTTCAATCGAATCGAAGAGAAGAAGGAAAGAAAAAGGTACTAGCCTCCATTCATCTGTTAGGTTTTTTTTTTGAAAGAGGATATTATATTCGGCCAAATTTTATTTCGATCTTATCTTAATCCCTTTATAGCTCACATCCGTTTTGTTTTTAAAGGGATGTATCACACCCTTTAATATCAACACGTGCTCCACAAACCAAGGAGCCGATCAATATACCATTTCAACACTAGATAAAATATCAACGATTAATATTTCATTTACCCAATGAATGTCTTATCCCTTCGTTATATCCCAAGTGTGTGACCCTATATGTTACTATAACGTTAGCAATAATTTAAATCATATTTAAATCATAAACAGTGAGCGGCATCTAGTAATACATCGCTGCTACCCAAGTTATAATAATATTATCGATTCGATACAACCTTTTATGACCAATGTATCAATGCAATATAATCCTTTTAACCAGTATATCCAGGATTAAACTCGAGACATGGATCGTATCATCCTCTTAATAATTTAATCCGTTTTTCTTAATTGATGAGTAGACTGTTTTAAAACAAATCAATATTTGAGCACGGCCATGCATTTCACAGTCTCACTCAATCAAGAGGCCCATGGATATCACTACAAATATATCGTAGGGTTAAATTCCATCTAGATCATTCATAATTTTCATTCGATTCGAAATATATCCAATAATCACCGTTATCATTACTCTGTTACGAAATAACTTTAGATGATATCAAAATACAAATATCCTCGAATAAAATTATAATGATTTCAGGTCTGAGGACCATTACATCACTGTCACTATGAGAACAACTTATGATACTATTGATTATATTTCATGTAGTTATCTCACGATGGGTCAGCCCAATACGCTATTCTCCAATACGTATTTATATCTTGACTTTAATATCACGTATATTAATGATCAATGAGATGTGATCATCATTCAATCAATATACTAGTCTCAATGCTTTATTGTTGTCCTATATAAACAATAAAACTCGACTAGGGACGTCTAAGAATTATAATACTTATCATATTATATAATCTCAAGTTCAGTCTTACTCGAACTATATAATTCCGTATTATTGTTCTAAGAACTTATATTAAATTATTATTTATATATTACGCAGTAAATATAACATAAGATAATATTTTTATTCCAAATAAAACAATAACGTTATTAATCACATCAAATGGATTGCCTCTAGGGCATAAACTCTAACAATCTCCCACTTGCACTAGAGTCAATCATTCGTGTATCATATACCCATGAAACTAGTGTGGCTATTAAACTTCTGCTGTGACAGTGTTTAATTCAATAGGTCTGCAACATTACAGCTTTTGTAACTTTGCGGATATGTTCATATCCTCTGTGAACAATTTCACATAAGAATTATATTTCTTAAATATAGGTTTGGATCGATTATGAATTTAACATTTTAGGCCTGAGAAATAGCCACATTGTTATCGCAATGTAAATCATTGGATCGACAATGAATTAAGTTCAATTATGAACTTTTAATCCAAACATTTTCTTTCTTAGAATCAGTATCTATTTCTTGTTTTAAAACTAACATTATTCACAATAATTAATGTGTTATCAATATATAACATTGTAATTATTGTGTCACTCCCACACAATTTCTTGTCTATACAAGATTCATTGGTATTTTGTGGTCTTCGAGACATTTCAGATTCTATTTTATTCTCATCGGTATGTTAGAGACTGACTCTCCTTTATAAGGATACCAATTCAAGCAATAAACATTTTATTCTCAGAGGATTTATAGAATTAATATCCATTTTTTTCTTTTGGATATTCCACAAAATATTTGTTCGATTTAGGTCCGATCTTATCAGAGGAATGACGTTTAACAAGCACCATACAACCCAAATCTGCGCATTTAGACATATTAGGACATTTCCTAATCCATATCTTATATGGCATCTTAATACTTGTTTTAGTAGGATTAATTTAATTATTCTCAATTTAATTTATTGGAATATCTATATGACTTATCTTGGTCGTACCATATCTTATAAGGTGTGGTTACTCCTTTCAGGCACACCATTTCAACATGGTGTTCTAGGTGGTGTGAGTTGTGAAACAATTTCAAACTCATCTGGATAGTCATTAAATTTATTGGCTTAAATATTCTCTTTCGAACTGTTCGAAAAGTATTTATATTTTATTAAAATTGGTTTCTAACTTCACTTTGAATTCTTTGAAATTTTCAAAGGATTCTGATATATATTTAATAAGTTATACATATCTATATGTACTGATATCATCAGTGAAGTAATAAAACTTACATCTAACATATGTATTCATTGCTCCATATACATCATTATGTATGAAACCCAATACTTAATAGTCCACTCACTGTGTCAAGTGAAAGGTGATTCAGTTATTTGCCTTATAAACAAGATTTGCATTCTTCATATGATTCGAAATCAAATGACCTCAAAATTCCATCATTATGGAGTTTTGATATGCTTTTCTTGTTTATATGGGCTAACTGACAATGCTAAAGGTATGCTGGATTTAAAACTAATTTTAATCCATTCAGTATTTATGTCAAGTACATTATGTTAAGAATCTATAAAGATCACTAACTACTTGTGAAATTCCATACGAAATTTTATTTAAATAAAATAAATAACAATTATTCTTTTATTACAAATGAAATTCAAACTTGTCTTAACAAGATCTATAATAACTTTTACTTTATCTGGAATTTCATAATAACATTTATTTTATGTAATTAAGCCAGTATATTGAACAAGTATCAACTTTTTATGGATAATCCAGCAACATTTGCTTCATTTCCAGTCGTAAGTCCACTTGTCCTTTTATCAGATTTCTACTTATTTTGCAATTTTTATAAATCAACATACATTTATGTGATTTATATCTAGTATATAATACTAGAAATGTATAAGTAGATTATTATAACATTTATATTTTATTCAGTTGAAGTCACACCTCAACCTTTCGTTTTAGATCTTCTATTTTGTAAAAAATTACGTTTAATTTGTTTGAGGGCAATCCTCAAATTTCAATGTTAGTCAAGAAATTTGATTTAATTCAATTTATCCTTCCTAAGGATTAATTTAAATTACCGAGTTATTTATTATTCAATATCTACATTAGATAAAATAATAACTGATTCTGTAATATTTATTTAATCACAAAATTTTGACAACCAAAATTTATACTAACATAAATATGTAATTTAAACCAAAAATATGCTCCCACTCAAATTAACATCCCTCTGTTTATATATACATATCGGTGTGTATATATATATATGTAACGGTGTTCCAAGATCCATATCTAATCATGCCTTGACCTAGCTTTGGCTAAACTCAAAACACAACCTTTAGACATCTTATGTCAATTATATCATCTATATAACTCATGGATTGCATGTTGAACAGTTTGTTCAATATTATTCATTTGCTCAAAATATATAGAATAATTCATGCTTTTGTCACTAAGGCCATAATCGTATTATGCAGCCTATTTAAATCAGACCCAATAATAGGCTGGAGCACCACATTTTACTCCATCGCATATAACAGAAGTTAAAAGGTGCACAACGCTTTGGCGTTAGTTACAACCAGTAATTTTGGACAGTGATGAGTATATTATTGGAAGACGTCACCATGACTTAATATAACAAAATTTTCTTTAGAAGGAATTTATAATTCGTAGTGACAAACGATATTAGAGTTATTTACATATATCAAAATATATGTATTTAATGTTCATAATATCAATTGAATTTAAATAAAATGTATTAATCAAATATATAACTTGAATGGTGTATATAGATTTCAAGTCTATTTCCTTTTGAACATTTCAAGATAAACGGTCATGAATATTACACGTATATGACCAGATTTGATGAATTCAATGAAAGGTTCTGAACTTTTCAACATAGGTTTTGAACATCATTTTATAAAACCTATTCTATCATTTCAACATGAATGTGTCATGCATATAACTAGTTTATATTAACTCATTGCGCCCACACACATATTAGACTTTTCAGACAAGTATTTATAAATATATATACATAACAATTAGTTGTGCTTACATAAGCAAATATGTAAACAAAAATGACATGAACTAATATATATACAGCTAAATCGAATGAGACTATTACATCTCTTATTATATAACTGTCCAACAAGTCGCACAAATTCAGCATAGAATTAACATAGATTATTACACGTCATATGCCAAAGTATAAACAATAATACATACAGACTCATCATTAAAATACAAATACATATTTGTAATTTAAGAGATTTTCCTCCCACTGAAACATTTTCAGGATTGTCCTCCAACTGAAACATTTTCAGCAAGCATCGCCAATTCCCTGTTAGGACAATTTTAGTTTACAGGGTTAGTCGGATTTAGATTCATCAAATGTTTCTAATAACTATATTTACAGCAACTCATATATATTACATACATCAAATGTATATATATTACATATATATGTGCAGTAATCCATCCATACATCAAATGCACATATGTATAACTATATTTATACAGGATATATCGATACTTATATGCATCAGTATATATATTCATCTACTTGGCATCTACATATGTAAATATTATACAAGCATGCAGAAAAATAATGAATCACAAATACATATACATGTGCATCATATGTCATATTGATAGATTAAACATATTTACATAATGTGATTTTATATATGTATTGTATTCAGGTATAATTTCATATCATATAATATAGTCATCCATATGTCCCAAATTAAATGCAACTATACTGTTATGTTTATTTCTACTAGGATAAACAGTATATACATACATGTATATTAGATAGTCTAACATATGTATATATATGTACATATATATGTATTTATCTATGAATAGATCATGATGCATATTATATTTTAACGGTATAAAACATAAAAAAAAAATCACTCATTGGTTGATTCATCCCTAAACAAGAATATTGTTTACATATATTTTAACATCTTGAGTACTTTTACACAAGTATCATCTGCGTATCAAATTTGCAGTGATCATGAATAAAAGTAATATTTCATGGAAGTGCAATCCGTGTTAAGAAATGTGTTCTAACATCCATATCATGTCTCAGGTATCTTTTATACATGTATATATTGGCATGATTAAGGATTCATACTAAATTTTGCATATATGGTCTGTTATCTGGACTTTACTCCAGATACTAAAATTCAACTTTATGTAATGACCCAGTTTTTGATCGATTGATTTTAAATATTTAATATCGTTTAAATATTGAATTAATAATATAAAAGAATTTTTATGTTGAATTATCGATTGGTAATCGATATATGATTTATTTCGTATACATATAATTATCGAAATACGAGGACTGAAGTAATTCAATTTGAAATTTATAAACAAGCCAGAATGATTCAAATAATTCAGAGAAGTGGTATCTGAATATAAACGATAATAAATTATTATCGATAAACTTGATTGGTTGGAATTCAAAATAATGAAATTGAACTTAATTAAATTTTCAATCTAATATGGTTAGTATGTATAGACGATCGAATTAAAATTCAGAATATGCTCCATTTAGTTTAGAATATCGTATCAGCTTGGAAATGTTAGTCGTTAAGGGTTCGGGGTGGCGAATTACGTACCCTAAGATATCTTGATTATAAAATTAAATAAAAATCACTTCAAATTCTTTTCAGCGCCACCCTATTTTCAAACACAGGGCCGACCTATGTTTATACGACACTGCTTATATTTTTTTTGAGCAGAAATCTTTGTCCTCCTCCTTCCCAACAAAGCAAAGCAGAAATCAGATGGCGCCACCCTAAAACTGAAATACGCAGACCTATTCCTTCAGATCGAAGCTTTCTTCATCTATATAACGCAGTCCCCTTCTCCTATTTCTTCAATTCGCTTCCCAGAAAATTTAATCCAAATCAAACCCGCTCTCCACCTTCAGAAATTTAGAATGCATCGAAACCGAAAACTTCAGTAAAGGAAGAGGAGACCAAATTGGAATCTGGAAGCGAGATCTGAAATCGCGAACTACCCTAAACTCGACATCGATGTATTGCGAGCTCGAGGAGTGGTGCGTCTCGCGAACTGGAGGAAGTTGCGACTCTCTCTGGAGGGTTCGTGGGGGATTTTGGCAGCAAGTTAGGTCATCTCGAGATAAGGACTATTGTTCGCAATGGAGTTGTGCGATACTGGTTAGGGTTCGACATCAGGTGAAAGTCGCGGGGCCTAGGATTGGTACTTGATTCAAAGGTGATGCGGTGGATGACGTCGAAGGATGTGGTGGGTGTTTTAGGCGGTAGTACTGGGTACGAATGTGGAGTTGGTGCCGATTGAATTTGGGAGGAAGCTGCGAGCTAGCGGTTTGGGTATGAATGGATTTGGGAAATTTTGTGAAGAATGGGAAGATGGTTCAGGCAATATTCGAACCTGGAAATAGTAAGGTATAATTTTTTCTTCGAAATTTAAAACGTATACAGAAATTGATTTAGTAATTGATTAAGTCAGTCTAAATAAATTTATAGAGTTAGCTAGTGGAGTATTAAAGCATAAATCAACCGGTTAATCTGAGATTAAGGAAAAGTTGGGCTTTTAATGTTATCATTTAAAATAGTGGATTAAGTGTGTTAATAATGATAATAAACCTTAGTAAGGTCATTAATGGATTTATTAATTAAATTAACTAATTCAATATCTTATAAAAATCATAATTTATTTTTATATTAGATTCGAGTAAGGCGAAGTACAGTGGAACCAGAACGACGAATACTTCGAAATAAACTTGGTTGGAACTAGTTTGGAGCTTGCTGGTAATTCTGATTATATTAAACACTCGTTTGATTTAATCAGAAACCAATGGTTATTTCGACAAATAAAACCAGGTGAGTAAATCTCACTCACCTTTTATTTATAATTATTATTATTTGTTAAAAATAATTGTTTGTTGCTTGTTGAATGCTTTCTGATTATTTTAAATATATATTAGTTATTTAGGATATATATATATATTGGGTTGATGATTGGTTGGATTCCCGCAGTCTCATTAGCGGATGCCCGCGGTTTCATTAGCGGATCATTACCCTATACGCCCCACGCTATGATAGTGGATGACCTTCTATACCGCGATGTCCTGCCACGAAGCAGGATGGGTATTATTTCTATTGACTAACATTTGTGGATGCAGGGAAAACAGGTTGGAGGAATCCAACTGGATTCCTCAAAAATATATTATCTGTTTGTTTGTTTGCTTGATTTCATATATTCATATATGACATGTTAAAAATCAAATGATTGAAAATTGGGTGATTTGATTGTTTTAAATATCACTGGGCCAAATGTTAATTTATTAAAATATCATGAGAAGGATATTTGAGGTTCAAAAGGGAAATTCTATTTTTCTCAAATAGAATTTGAAATTCAAGTAGAATTTAAAAATATAGAATTTCAAAGTGGAATTTTGAAATAGAATTTTGAAATGAAATTTCAAAATAGAACTTGAAATAGAATTTTTAAGTAGAAATTCGAATTGAATTTAAATATTAGCAAGGAGTTGGAATATTTGAAATTCAAAAGGAAATTCAAATAGGATTTGAAATGGTATTTTTAAATATATAATTCAAATAAAATTTGAGTATAACATTTGAATATAGAATGTGAATAAAGAAATTTCAAAATAGAAATTGAATATAGGAATTCAAATAGAGTTTGAATAAAGGAAATTCAAAAGGGGATTTAAATAATCGAATTTGAATAACAGAAGTCGAATGGGATTTGAATTGTAGAATTAGAAAAGGAGTTTAAATATTTGAATTTTAAATAGAAAAGAAAAGGAGTTTGAATATTAGAAATTCAAATAGAAGTTCAAATAGAATTTGAATATGTGAAATTAGAATGAAATATAGAATTTGAATTCAAAGAAATTAAAATAGAGTTTGAATCCATAGGAATTCAAATAAAGAAAATTCAAATAGATATTTGAATATGAAAATTCAAATGGAGTTTGAAATGGAAAATTGAAAATAGAAAATTCAAATAAAGGTTTGGATATAGAATTCAAATATGGAATTTGAATATAGAAATTCAAATGAAGTTGAATATTTACATTCAAGTATGAATTTCAAATATAAATTCAAAAAGGGATTTGAATATAGGAATTAAAGTAGAATTTAAATAAAGAAAATTCAAATGGAACTTAAACTATGGAATTTGAATAGAGAATTAAAATGGAATTTAAACTATGGAGTTTGAATATAGAATTCAAATAGAAAATTCAAAAGGGAATTTGAATATATAAATTCAAATGGAGTTTGAATATATGAAATTCAAAGGAAAATCAAATATAGAATTTGAACATAGAAATTCAAATGAGATTTGAATACAGGAAATTCAAATAGAATTTGGAAAAAATAGAAGTGGATTGAAATTTGAATATTGAATTTCAAATAGAAGTGGAATAGATCGGAAATATTATGTTGAATTGGAAAATGGATTTGATATATATTAAAAATATATCAGAATGGAGTTGAATTTATATAAACGAAGTTTTAAAACGTTTATATATATAAATATAATTAAAACGAACTCACAGCAGTGCTGCAGTTCGTAAATGGTCGCTTTGAACTTCAATTGAATATACAGAACTCAATTGAAGTCGGAATTCTTTGAAACAAGAAACGTCAGGACCGATTTGATAATAGTTTTCTAATGGAAGAGAAAAACCTGGATTTCGTCGTATAGATTTTGAGTTATGTCAAAATCAAATTTTCAGAAAAGCAGCGCCAGAATCGTTTTAAAACCATAATGGTTTATTTAATGTTATAAAAGGATTTTAAGCAGGAAAAAAATCCGAATTTTCTATGTAGAAAATTTCAGAGTTGAGTTGTAAAATATATGCGAATTCAAGTTGTGTAAATGAATATGATTTTTGAAACAGAAACCAGATTTTGATTTATTGAATAGAATTAACTAAATTGAATAGAAATTAGTTAATGGGATTTTGAATGGATATTGGGGTTTGAATAAGTAAATTCGATTTGACAATTTATATTTGAAATCAAATAGGAATCTAGAATTGAAATTGAAATTTAAATTGGTTATGAGCAGGATAAATATTTTGTTTGAACATGTTATGTTCAAACAAAGAAGTGAAATAGGAAAAATAGCTAATTAAAGAATAAATGAGCGAAACTGAATTCAAACGATTGGATTGAGTTAAATTGAATGGAAAACAGGTGAACAGTTGTTGGACAGGTATGGAATAAAGTATATAAAGTATATGAAGATTTTAAATGCATGTGCCCGACAAAAAGGTACACGTTTAAATTCAGATATGAGATTTTATGCGCAGTATCGGCAAGCTGCTTGGCTTTTCCTTTTTCTTTTGGATTGATGAGGGCCATGGGAGGTTATTTGAAATATCCCAAAGCTCCCGGTGCAGGGGAGGTTATGGCAAAATTTTCCGGAAATATAAGGAGTTAGAATATTTTTAAGATATTTTGATAGTTAGAAATCATTGTATCGACGTATAGGATTCGATAGGTAAATGAATATAAAAATCAAATATTGTAAACAAAAAGGGAAATCTATAAATTAGAAATAGAAAGCGAACTTTATGCATGTTTTAAAAATGAATAATTGGGTTTTATAACGTGTTTATTCGAGGTTAGTGGTTTTGCCGTTTTGAAGTTGAGAATGTTTTCAGTTAAGGTCTGAGAGGTAATTTCACCCCAACTTGATTGATTTCATTTTTAATTGATAAATAGCAGGATCCAGTCTCGAAGAGAAGTGTTTGAAAAAGAATTAGTTGAATAAAATATTTTGGGTTGTTGTAACGATGTTTTACACAACATTCGTTTTAACCCAAGTAATGGAAATTTTGGAAATATAAAAGTAGTATTCCCTGAGTATAATTAAAATAGTCGGGAAATAGATAAGTGATTGAAACTGTTTTCAATTTCAAATTGAATATATTTTCTAAGTGTAGGAAATAAAAGAAGGCGAGATATAGAAATGTTTTTCCAAAGAATGTAAGAGACCGTGATGATAATTGAAAATATTTGTTGAACAAATATTGATAGGGAAATGGAGAAGAGATTTAGTTAATGAAATATTAATTAAAGAGCCCAGTGATTTGTTTGATATGTTGGATGAACACTTGTTTTTATTCGATAGTTAAATCACAGACTATAGAAGTTTTTACCATCGTTGTCAATATGGAGAGACCGATTGGATTATTATCCGTGAACCACTCTGTATTGGCAGTAGCGTTGCGGATCATACTCTATGAAGATAATCGAAGACAGAGTAAAGTGCAAGGGATTTTTCTATAAATAGAAATTGTGCCTTCGGTTTCGTTCAATCCCAGAACGAACGTAAATGGACGAATGTCTGACAAAGTATTTCCAATGATCTATTGAGTTGGTCTGTATAAATATATATGGATGCAACGGATTTATTCCCTTAGCATAACATCCATAATATTTGTGCAAATCAATTAGTGATTAACGGATCTTACAATGTGGCATTCAAAGTGATTGTGTTATCAATGAATGGAAAGTAATCGTAGCCTCAGGCCTCAACAACCGGGAAATGACAAAAATCGGGCAGGCAGCATGGCTATGTGGGTCGCTCCCATTAGGGTGTATAATCATCTATCTAGAGGTTCATTTAATTTCATATTCTATTCGATGTTGTCCCAGTCGGGAGACGGTTGCTGATCCTAACCGTTGGTGATATACATTCGATACACTCAAGCGAAATGAGTGGTCCGTCATGTGAGGGCTGGGTTACAAGATGTTCTTGTTGAACCCAGTGTATTCCTCTCTTGAGATACACTAGCGGAAGGTGGTTCCATACCTTGTCATGTTGGAAATCCAATCTCCAATAAGCGCCATGCGGTTTTTGATTTTATACTATATATGTGGAGCGTGAGATGCAAGCGTTCTGCTATTTGGTTATTTATTTGATTAGACATTATTATAATATCACTGGGTTTTTGTATCAAAGTGTTTTCGGTTATAGTAAGGCAAAAACCGTCCATGTTTATGTGTGGGCTGGTCTTACTATTACCTTTTCTTTCGAAAAGATTTTGAAAGTTAAACAAATGGTTGGAGTTTACTCACACCAGTCCCATGACTGACCCAGAGTTTATTTTGTTTTGTTTTCCCTAAACTCTTGGGTGCCCAAATTTGTACGGGCAGTCAAGTAGTCGGGATTTCACAGATTCATTTGGAGGAGCTGGAAGCAGGAGGCTTCACCAGTTAGCTATAGACTATCGTATATTCCGCTGTGAACCATGTTGTATCTGGAAACAGGTGTTTATAACTGTTCCAGGAATAACTGTTGTGCTCTGATAATGGTATGTATATAAAGTTACTGATTTGTATTTCAAAAGTTATGTTATATAATATATTTTATTTGTCAGCTGTGAGATTTGTCTTCTTTGCTTTCTTTCTACTTCTCACCCTCCAACTTCTTTCTAATAATGATTCGTATTTCTGTGCAATTTGGGTTGGATGTGTGGTATTATTAGTCAACTCAGATAGAAAGGATGTGTGGGTCGTTTCACTTTAAAGCTCAGATTAAGTTTAACTTGAATACAATGAAATAAGTCATACTTATCCAATGTATCAAATCGTATTTGCTACATGGAAATAAATATACTAACTTAAAGGTGAATTAAAATTGGGTTTCTGATCCCAGAAACTAAAACTATTTTAGAATTTTAGCAGATTCTTATAGAAACCTAACATACAAAATATATACTAAGTCAAGTCTCACTTGCTTCATCCAATGCCAATTTAGAGTATGTTTATTTCCTAAATGTATCAAATACAATCTAGTTTTGTTTAGTTCCAAACTGACACAACTATTATGACAGTAGTATTATGTTTTTTTTCTAAAACCAAACATTTTTATTTATTGTGTTATAGGAACTACATAAAATCTGATTACAAATACAAATTTCCAACGAAATAAATATTTAACCAGATTTGCATATTACATCTTATAAATAAGAAGGAAGAAGCAGCAAAAAAAATTCAATTTTCAGGAAAGAATCTGAATATTATAGTCAACAACCTCCAGAAAAAATTGAAATTTATACTTATCACGGTAAAAGACATCTAAATTCAAAATCCAGAAAATAAACAGCGAATTCTCAATCCAAGTCGTTTTGATCAAATAAATCAAGTTTGATCAGATGTCTTGACATGGTTAGGTGACAAGATAAACCTTCAAGTAAGATATGTCATCAATTCTACTCATAACATGTATTTAAAACTGGTATGTATATATATATAAACATTATATATATATAATAATGAAAACATGTCTATTTTTTTGTGTTTCTCAAACACATTCAAATCAAACAAATGAATATAAACTTGATAGAACATTAATATACTACAAATGCAAATCATATTAGCTTTGGAACATGAATCGGTTTTAAGTTCAAGTTTGATGTCGAGGCCCAAATATACATACAAATATATATATATATATATATACATAAGTTACAACGGGGTATGTGTGGTCTGTAAATCATATTTGCTCTGTTCATATATCAATAATATATAAACGGTTTAACAGATGAAAATATTTCTATTTATATATGTATATATGTAAATTGTGATACCAATCATTACTTGTCTAACAAGAATGGTTTTGAAGTTACAAATCAAATTTGTACAATTCATTGGTTTTTTGATATTACAATTTATAAATTTAGCAACAGATCAAATTTGCTGTGGACTTTCTTTTATACAGTATCTTATTTATCACTATAAATACAAAATTATAATATAAATATTTGATTGCAGCTACAATAGGTAATTGCAGTTCTAAACTGCCAAAAAAAATTCATAGATAAGTTAGAATGCATATTCAAACTTTCATTATATACATACACAAATGTCAATACATTTATATATATATATATATTATGTATAAGTAACATGTTTTCTAATCTCTTGTGTCAAACAATCAAGAATTTACATAGCTATAAATCAAATATATATATACACACACACACACACTCAGAAAATGGCATATTTCTTTAAATCACCAAATTTTAATACATACTGCACATAAATATACTTCTAATGATTCATAATGAGTCATTTTTAACAAAATTGTTAAAATCCAGATCTTTATGATCCATTTTAACAAATTTCATTAAACTAAGTAAATCATTTGATAATGATTTATTTTAACAAGGTTTATGTCAAACAGGATACTAACTGTTAATATACATATAACCATAGCAGAAATTAAAATCAATAGATTCCTTTCATCTATTGTATCAAATACAAGTTTCATTAGCAGTGAAACAATTTCACTTTATACATGAATTTTTTTACAAAATTCTCGCGTCAATGTTCACGAGAATTCATATAAACAGAAACTAATTTTGATAAGGCATAATTTCAATGAATCAGATCCAATCTCTGTCTTAAAACCATACATAATTAATTAGTTAATTCACATGCCCAATACTCAGCAGGACAGTATTCAACAACATCATATTGAATTAAAATAATAATAAACCATTCGATTCATATTTGAACTTGGTATAAAAATCAAAACCTTTATCCAGTGAAACAATTTCACCTTATAACTTATATTAAATTCTTATGCCAGTTGTTCGCAACACTTGCTATTGGAGTGAATCGAATATGCAGAAGAGAAACTTAGACTCAAAAAACAGATTTTACAATCCAGGCTCTGATACCATTGTTAGGTTTAGGGTTCAATCGCGCAGCGGATATACCGAAATCAAAAACCCTAAAACAATAGATCTATGCAAAACTCTATAAATCAAGTGTCATACCTGTTGCAGTGATTCCAAGAAAAACCATACCAACTTTTCTATTTAAGATTTGTGACGTTTCCACGAGGTCGATTGAAGTTGTAATCGCTTCGAATCCAAGCGTGACTATGACCCCCCGCCTCTAGAGGTAACCACACGGATAATATCTCTTCAATCGAATCGAAGAGAAGAAGGAAAGAAAAAGGTACTAGCCGCCATTCATCTGTTAGGTTTTTTTTTGAAAGAGGATATTATATTCGGCCAAATTTTATTTCGATCTTATCTTAATCCCTTTATGGCTCACATCCGTTTTGTTTTTAAAGGGATGTATCACACCCTTTAAAATCAACACGTGCGCCACAAACCAAGGAGTCGATCTGTAACAACCCGGAAAATGTGAGCCAATTTAAAAAAAATTTAAATTGGTTATTTTTGAAGAATTTAAACAATTGAAATAGAATATTTCAATAAAATAATAATTAGAAATAGTGTAGCAGTTGGAAAATTTAAATTCAAACTTTGACTGACTGTACCGGGTGGAAAATATAACGGACTTTAGTGAAACCAAAATTATTTAAATCTGTTTATGAATACCTTTCTAATGAATCTAAAAAATCGAAGTTTAATAGCGGGAATCAAAAGTTATCGCCAAATGAATTTTCAGAAAGGTCGTTAAATAGAATATATAGCCCTTGAAAGTAAACATTTTGCAAACGACCTCGGAATTCGACGAAACCACTTTTGTTGGATTCGGGATGTCAAAATATTGCTAGGTTTCAAATTTCTTAATTTTTGAAGCTAGTATGTGAGCGTGGCAAAAGAAAATGTGATTGGTCAATTTTTGTTAAATTGGATCGACCAGAAAATGGTCATTTTTCAAACGGTCTCAGAATTCGACGAAACTAGTTTTGTTGGGACCGTAGCATCAAAACATAGCTAGATTTATTTTTATGGAACTTTTTGAATCAGTTTGTGGCCCTGGCAAATTGAAATATACGTTCAAATTGAATATTGAATGTTATATACTTTAATTTGAAAAATAACTGACTTTAACAATCGAATTGGCCTATGAAGCATATCCCATTGTGTTCGGGATGGGGGTATTTAACTAGAGGCGACAGTCGTTGGGTTGAAATTCGTGTTCGTTTATACAAAAGGATATTTTTGAATTTAAAATAAATTAAAAATAAAATATAATGGCCAATCACTCACCTTCTCTCTCATTTCCCCCTTTGACCAGTCAAACCCGATACCCCCCCCCCCCCCACGAACGACGGAAGATGCTCCAAGCTTCCCACCCATTTTCCGATCAATCCAAGAAGAATTAAACCCCCTTCCAGTGCAACTTTTTGTAGATCTTATTCCCAGCTCCACATCGATACCCGCCTCGCCCTCCACCTCTCAACGATCAGCGAGATCCAGGGCCCCAAAGGTAGCTCGTGTTGGCTGAGATTCTACCACCATACCCCCGTCGAACTGAAGGTGGGTACCACGCGCCTGAAGCCCTTTCCAAGCTCTACGGTGTGGCGAAGTCTGATCGTCCAACCGCTACCCCATTTGATCGATAATCGAAGACCTAGTTTCGAAGGGTTAAACGAGGTAAACGGCTTGATTTTTTTCTGAATTGAAAATAACACTTTAAAGTGTTGCAAACTTTGAAAAATCATATCTATATCATGTATTGACGAAATTCGATGAAACAGGAAACATCGTGACCGCAAGGAGGCTCTCTACCATCTAGAAGAGACCGCGGATTTTTCTGAGCTATCTACGATTTTTAGCACCTTGAAAACCAATGTGAGAAATCTAAATTAAATTGTGTGAATGAAATCGTGTTGTATAAGTTATATAAGCGAAGTGTAAATTATATACGCATTATATACCTCATGTACATGTGTTGTATAAGTTATATGAGCGATGTATAAATTATACAAGCGTTGTATGAAACATATATGCTTTGAATTGTGTTGAAATGGAAGTGAAATATAAAAAATATATATATACTGCCCTCGTCCACAAGCCATGGACGATATTTATTGCTTGTGATTAGCGTGAAAATATGTGGTATGACGAATGGTTGAAAATAATTGTTTGTGGTTGATATTGTTGGATTGTGGTTGAAAAATACCTTTGTGGTTGAAAAATACCCTCTTATGGTTGAAACAAATTAGAATAGGATTTTGGAAATGAAAATAAAACATGCCGCCTGCGTGCGAACTAGATGCATGAATCCCCATTGTCAAAAACCGTGAGGTTTTAAGGTAGAGGGAGGAGCCGTACTCGGGACGGTGCCGGTTTTAACTACCCTGCAGTTATGCTGCCGAAATTTTCTGAAATATTCATGTGATGGAATTATTTTGATTTGTTGAAATTATTTTCATTTGTTGAAATTATTTTCATATGTTGAAACAACATTCATGTGTTGAATAGAAATTCATTCGTTGAATAGAAATTCATGTGTTGAATGGTATTCGTGTTTTAAATAAATAGCTTTAACAATAAAAATCACATTTTTATTATATATACAAACTATAAACAACATTCATGTGTTGAATAGAAATTCATTCATTGAATAGAAATTCATGTGTTGAATGGTATTCGTGTTTTAAATAAATAGCTTTAACAATAAAAATCACATTTTTATATATATACAAACTATAGAGAACATTCATGTGTTGAATAGAAATTCATTCGTTGAATAGAAATTCATGTGTTGAATGGTATTCATGTTTTAAATAAATAACTTTAACAATAAAAATCAAATTTATATATATATATACAAACTATAGAGAACATTCATGTGTTGAATAGAAATTCATTCGTTGAATAAATTTTGATGTGTTGAATGGTATTCGTGTTTTAAATAAATTGCTTTAACAATAAAAATTACATTTTTATTGTGAATATGAAGTGCTAAAAACATTCATGTGTAGAATAAATATTTCTGATGATAAAAATATTATTTTATCATGTACACGCCTCGCTAAAAATACACACGTGTTGAAATAAATATTTGTTCGCTAGAAATATTATTATTAGCTTTGTTCTGCATATATATATATATACATGTGTTGAACAGAGAAAATGGATTAGCTTTTGAGTGAAGAAATTATTTGTGTGCCCGACAAATTGGTAAGCCTTAATGAGTTGGTTGCGCAATTTTATTTTTATATCAACTCCTGTTAATGCCATTGGATGCGAAGTGCTGGTTATTCTATGTGTAATAATGAACATCGCCATAGGATAGTAATAATTAATTTTGAACTACACTACATGGCATACTTCTTGACGATAGGCATACTTCATCATATACCACATAAGCATTTGGAGCTTGTGTGACGAGGTTGAAGATTTACCATACGAGCGAGAGGCTTGAATGGCGATGATTATATATTACAGGTTGAACTGATGACTGATATGGACCATATAAAATATAACGATAAATTGCCAGATTAATAAAAAAAAACCCACACGGGTCTGGAGTTGACAATAATCACGTCTCTCTAGTTATTAGATACGGCACGTGGATTATTTATTTCCCATCGGGACGAGGTGACGAGAATTTATTCTCTGGAGTAATTAAAAATACACACTCCCTCTGGCTTAGACAGGGTGACGAGAATTTATTCTTTGGAGTTATTATCTATACACACTCCCCTGTAAACACCAGAATATATCACTATAAATATGTGTATTCTTTATAGGATTTATTGGGTACCTAATACGACCCAATAAATTTCCAAACCCCTTCCCGTACAAAGGAGGTTATGGCGAAATGTTTCGAAATATAAAGGCATTAGTGAAATATTTGAAGTGAAAACGATATTGAAATTACAGAATGAACTATATTTATATATATATAAATATAAATAGAATTGAAAGGAATCAAGGCCGTGCAGTTCATGTTTTGAAATCGTAACTTCAATCGATTAGTACGAGGGATCCGACCATCGGATTTTCCCAAAACCGCAACCGTTGGGTTCGCCTTGGAAATATCTTTCCAACGACACCAACTTTGTAAAGATCCAACGGTTGGATTGTCTGGAATGTTTAATTCAAATCTGAAGATAAACAGCGCCAGAATCGATTATATTTATATATAAATATAAATATAATTAAATTAAATCGAATAACGACGCTGTAGTTCGTATTTTGAAACCGTAACTTCAAACGACTAGTGCGGAAGATATGACCGTCAGATTTTCACGAAACTGGAACCGTTGGGTTCGCTTTGGAAATATCTTCCAAGTGATACGAACTTTGTAGAAATCCAACGGTTAGATTTCCCGATATGTGTAAAACAAATTTGGGGAAAAACCGCGCTAGTGCCACGGGACGACCTGAAACGTCGTTTAATTAAATATGGCCATTTTTAAATAAATAAAAATGGCGAAAAGTCATTATAAAATATTATAAGCGACATGGAATGGAAATAAACCAATTTTACTTGGTTTGCTTGATATTTGATGATTGTATGTGTTTGACATGAAAATTATACTAAAGAACTGGAATGTGAATGTCGAATAATATAGCCATGGAAAGAATTGATTTGAATTCTAATTATACGTGAATCATTTGAAAAGGCCGAGCTAACCCTCATTTCAAATAATTGATCGAATGGTTCAAAGTCGAAAATACGAAGACGATTAAAGACCGACGATCTTCGTATCAGATGGATGGGCGCTGCTGAGGTTCCTGATTGGAGTAGCTACCTTAAAGGGACGGAAGTAGTAGCCGTCTGGATGTATGTGTTGATTGTACAGATATGCGAGGAATATGGTGCCTCCGGTTTCGTTCAGACCCAGAACGGACTTGTAAATGGACTGTGTGTAACATTGGATTTTGTTCTGTACTGATTGATCTCTGTTAAATATATATCTGTTTAGCGGCGGAGAATTTATTCTCTTGCTTAACGCACTTCTCTGAGACGTACGAGCTTAGAGGTTATATATCGATAGAAATCAGTCATATGGAGTGGATTGCCTGTGTGGCATGCCAAGATGCAGTGAGCAAGGCTTCTATTGCAAAGCAAAGTCTTGTGGTTGATGATCAAAGCGCGGCCTACGCGGCCTGGATTTGTGTATAGCGTGGACTCGCGAGCCTCACACCTTGGTATGAGTTAAAAACGGGATAAGGACCACAGGGAGAGCACGACGTTTCTTTCTAGCTAGCGGTAGTGTCAGTACTTAAACTGGCTGACATTTGTATTATTTTTACCTATGTGGATGTTGGAATGAGGCACCTCGATTTTAGGTCTGATAGGACCGGGAAACGTGTACTCAGGAATTGCTAATCCTCAAATGTAAGAGAGGACCGACCCTGAAGATCCAAGGGTTACCCAGAGTGTGTAGTCCTGAGGCATTTGTTAGAGTGTCTCGAAGCGGAGAGGAGCTTGCCCCTTGCCTCGACTCATGACGGAAATCCAATTTCCAATACGAGATTACGGATTTGATTGTAACTTTTGTATGGCGACATAGTGGCATGGGACGCTCATGTCGTCTATGATTGATATTTATGATTGAATTCGCTTTTGAAACATATATGCACTAGTAATAATATCAAGACATTTTTCTGTACATGTATTAAGCATATTTTGGTCATTATAAGGTAAAACTCTATCCTCTGATTTGCGTTGCATTGTGTGATGGGACTTGAGTCTTATAACGTCTTCATTCATTTTAAAAGCATTACGTTGTTTTAAAGAATTTACTCTATTTTAAATGCACTGGCAATCACTGGAGTAAACCCGTTCCGCGAAAGTGGCGTGGTCCTATGATTTACCTTATTACTGTTGTTCAACCAGTTAAGTAGATTTCTCATAGCAGTCCCATGACTGACTCGTTGTTTGTTTCACTTTGCAAACTCGGGTGCCCTTATTTTCACACGGGCAGCCTAGTTGACAGATGATAGGTTATTTTGGCTTAGCACTGCAGCACGGAGTGCGCTTTTGGCTTGATGGCGAGGATTAGTTTTACTTGTATTTTGGGTATTGACTTTCCGCTATCCTTATCTTATGTATATGATTCCGCCTATGGCGATGCAGACTGATTTACTTCCAGCATTTATTATCTGATGTATATGTACCGCCTCAGGCGATGTAGACTGATATCTTTATTACGTCTCACTGTATGTATATATCCCGCCTATGGCGATGTTGACTGATCACTCTGATGTTGTTACATGTTATGATTCCGCTGTCATATCTATGTAAAATTATTCTATTTATTGTTTTTGCTATTATCTGTACTCTGTTAATGATGATTAATGTGTTATATTCCAATGATTATCCTTAACACCGTCGTACAGGTTTTGGGATCATCACAGTTGGTATCAGAGCTTTGGTTAACCTTAGTTCTGGAATCTAACACATTAAATACCTCGTCAGAATAGAATCAGTAGTGTTCTAAGGCGAGTGGCTCATCAGAGATAGGATTAGTAATGTCCTAGAATGAGCTAAGCAGAATAACAAAACAATTTGATCAGTACATCATTACCTTTCCTTATGTTCTTTTGCTTTATCATATATGAAAGTTATCATTTCTGTGAGCTTGACTCATTTCTTGCTTATACAATACTTGACTTGATGGCTACACGAGCAGCTACAGCCAGAGGCGGCCGAGGAGGCCGAGCAGGCAGAGCTGGAGGACGGGGGAATATCCCCACAGTAGAACAGGGGCCTATGATATAGCTACCAGCACCCCAGGACTTCGAACTTGACCGAGTAGCAAAGAGTTACAGAAACCTCGGAGGCAAACCCTTTTCTGGCATTGGCACCGTGACTGAGGCTATAGCATGGCTAAAGACATGCGAGAAGATTTTTGGTGGCATGAGACTTGGAACCCACGACAAAGCGCTTATGGGCGCTTGGCTCTTACAGAAGGAGGCCAAATTGTGGTGGGATGCCATCACCTCTGAGGATGAGGAAGATACAGTAAGGACTTGGGAGGAGTTCAAGACCTTGTTCAAGGGGAAGTTCATCCCCGAGCAAGCATTAGAGCATATACGTGATGAGTTTGCTAATCTCCAGCAGGGAGACTGTTCTATTCAAGACTATCTCAACAAATTCACACAGCTATCATGTTATGCTCCAGAGCTTATTTTGACATCGAAAGCAAAGAACAAGAGGTTCATATTGGGGCTAAAGCGCAAGTATCAGGACCGGGCCATGAGCAACATCAAACTTTCATTTTCAGAACTGGTAGAGATAGCCTGCAACTACGAAGATTTAGTTGAGAGGAACTCCAATCTAGACCGCGCTAAGAGCCAGGCAGGAAATAAGCGCAATGCTTCTGGAGATTAGCCCGAGTCCAGCAATGCAGCAGCCGCTACTCAACAAGCTGGTAAGATACTCGAAGGAAGCTGCTACAATTGCGGAAAGAAGGGGCATTATTCTAATGTATGCACCGCCCCAAAGAGACTGAAGGCAAACCCAGAAAGCTCAAATCTGAACCCCCATAGCTCAGCTTAATGCTACAACTGCCATCAAAAGGGGCACTATAGCAGAAATTGTCCTTTGAAGAAGAATGCACAGGTGGCACATGTTTATGACGGGGAAAACCCGCCGGCTATCACTGATGGATCAGGTAAACCCGATGTCTTGGGAGGTACCTTTACAATTAAAAATATTCCTGTTTCTGTACTTTTTGACACTGGTGCATCACGTAGCTTCATTTCTAGTAACACTGTTCACAAGTTAAAATTTAATCAAAGAAAGCTTAAAGAACCAATTAAAGTTCAAAATCCGATAGGAGGTTCTATTATTCTCAGTTCATATTGTAGAGTGCCTGTCTCTTATTCTTGCTACAAGTTCTCTTTTGATTTGATCACCATGAATTTTTCTGAATTTGATATTATACTTGGACTGGATTGGTTAACAAAATACGAGGCTGAAGTAAATTGTGCGGAAAGGATAGTGAAAATTAAGACAAAAGTTGGGCATATCACTATACCATGTCTCGGTTCAGATCCAGATAGAAAAGAATTTTGGTCTGCTTTGGAAGTTATTCCCACTTCATTAGAAAATATTCTGGTCGTTAAAAACTATGTGGATGTGTTTGAAGAAGTCGAAAACTTACCTCCGCAAAGAGAAATTGAATTCAGAATAGATCTAATTCCGAATGCCAGACCAGTAGTACATTCAATTCGAAGAATGGCTCCAAAAGAAAAAGAAGAGTTGGGTAACCAAACTCGAGAATTGCTGTGGAAAGGCCTGATCAGGCCAAGCTTTTCAGATTGGGGAGCAACAGTATTGTTTGTCCCGAAATCAGACGGTACTCTACGACTATGTTTTGATTACCGATATCTCAATAAGCAGACACTGAAGAACAAATACCCCTTGCCGCGAATCGATGATCTGATAGATCAGTTAAATGGGGCGAGAGTATTCTCCAGAATGGACCTAGCTACAGGTTTCCACCAATTACGTATAGCTGGAGACTGTGTTCCTTTGACAACCTTCAGGGGTCCCGATTTATTCTATGAATGGTTAGTGTTGCCGTTCGACTTGTGTAATGCTCCAGCCTACTTTGTCGATTTAATGAACAGAGTATTCCGTGGTGTCTTGAATAAATTTGTTCTGGTCTTCATCGATGACATTTTAATCTACTCCAAGTAAGAAGGCGAGAAAGCAAAACATTTAGAACAAGTGTTGGAAATTCTGAGGAGAAACGTCTTGAAAGCAAAATTTTCTAAGTGTATCTTCTGGCAAGATGAAGTTAAGTTCCTTGGCCATGTCGTATCAAAAGAAGGGATTGCTGTGGATCCAAGCAAAATTACAGAGATTTAGGACTGGAAACAGCCTACTACCCCCACCGAAGTTCGAAGTTTCCTTGGATTGGCTAGTTACTATCGGAAATTCGTTAAGGATTATTCGAAGATATCCAGTGTATTAACAAATCTTACAAAGAAGCATGAAAAATTCAAGTGGACTCTAGCATGTGAGGAAGCTTTCCAAGAGCTAAAACCGAAATTGACAACTGCCCCATTATTAACAATTATTGATGGCAACCAGGATTTGACGTATGGACGGATGCTTCTATTAGAGGGCTTGGCACAGTATTAATGCAAAAAGGCCAAGTGGTCGCTTATGCTAGCCGTCAGCTGAAGCCGCATGAAAGGAACTATGCAACTCATGATCTTGAGTTGTTAGCCATCGTGTTTTCTTTGAGAATCTGGAGGCATTATTTGTTGGGTGAAAAGCTCGAGCTGTTTACCGATCATCAATCATTGAAGTATCTATTCACTCAGAAAGATCTGAACTTGAGACAACAGCGTTGGTTAGAATTCCTGGCAGCATACGATTTTGAGATTGCGTACACTCCAGGGAAAGCCAATGTTGTCGCGGATGCGCTCAGCAGAAAGAATGAAATCATCTCCAGTTTTATCGTTACTTCTTCCTTGAAAGATAAGATCGCCGTTCTCCCGAAAGACAATGAATTTATTAAAAGGATTAGGTAGCAGATCCGAGAGGGAAAAACTTCAGATTTCAGCCTAGATAGCCAAGGGGTCCTAAGATTACAGGGGCGAATTTGTGTACCAGAAATTTCTGAGCTCAGAAGGGAAGTACTTGATGAATGTCACAAGTCCAAACTGAGTATCCATCCCAGTGTGAGCAAAATGTACAATGACATTAAGCGCACGTTCTGGTGGAAGTCGTTAAAAAGGGACATTTCAATTTATGTTAGCCGGTGTCCCACCTGTCGACAAGTTAAAAGTGACCAACAAAAACTCGCTGGATTATTACAACCATTAGATGTTCTAGGATCGAAGTGGGAGAAGATTTCCATGGACTTCATAGATGGTTTTCCTCGAACTAAGAAAGGAATTGACAGTATTTGGGTGATCGTAGATCGCTTCATGAAGACCGCCCATTTCATACCTGTCAGATCCAACAGAACGGCTCAAAGTTTAGCGCAGATTTACTTCAAAGAAATAATTAAACTGCATGGAGTGCCGCTCAGTATAGTCAGTGATAGAGATCAACTATTTACTAGCAAATTCTGGGAAGCATTCCAGACAGAATTGGGAACCAAGTTGAATCTAAGTACTGCTTACCACCCTCAGACAGATGGCCAAACTAAGCGGGTGAATAGAATTCTAGAAGATTTACTGCGGGCTTGTATTATTGATTTTGGCGGGTCATGCGAGGATCACTTACATTTGGCAGAATTCTCTTATAACAACAGCTATCAGGCAAGTTTAAAAATGTCGCCATTTGAAGCATTATACGGTAGACCGTGCAGATCTTCCGCATGTTGGGTAGAACCTGGCAACAGACTTGTGCTGGGGCCCGATATGATTAGAGAAGCATCTGATAAAGTCGATTTCATCAAGAAGCGATTGAAAACCGCGCAAAGCCGACAGAAAAATTATGCAGATTCTAGAAGAAGAGATTTATCTTTTGCCGTTGGTGATTATGTGTATTTGAGAGTTTCTCCGATGAGGGGAGTAATCAGATTTGGCAAAACTGGGAAGTTGGCACCAACATTTATTGGTCCCTTTCCTATACTTGAACGAATTGGAACTCTTGCTTATAGGGTTTCATTACCTGATTGGTTGCCTGGAGTGCATGATGTGTTCCACGTATCTCAACTCAAAAAACATGTGCATGATCCAGATCTTGTTATAGAAGAAGCAGCGCAACAGGACTTGGAAATTACTCCAGAATTAGCAGTCAGAAGGGAGCCATTAAAGATTGTTGGCAAAGAAACTAGAGAGCTAAGGAGAAAAAAGGTTCATTTAGTTAAAGTGCAGTGGAGTAGTGATCCTAGAGACTGTACTTGGGAGACTGAGGAAAGCATTAAGCAAGCTTACCCCAAATGCAGAGTGGACATCTCTGACTAACTCCGGTGCAAGGTACCTTTACGATACTTTGCATTTACATTTTATTTCCTACTGTACTACTGTTTCCTTTTCGGGGACGAAAAGTTTTAAGTGGGGGAGATTGTAACAACCCGGAAAATGTGAGCCAATTAAAAAAATTTAAATTGGTTATTTTCAAAGAATTTAAAAAATTGAAATAGAATATTTCAATAAAATAATGAATTAGAAATAGTGTAGCAGTTTGAAAATTTGAATTCAAACTTTGATTGACTGTACCGGGTGGAAAATATAATGGACTTTAGTGAAACCAAAAATATTTAAATCTGTTTATGAATACCTTTCTAATGAATCTGAAAAATTGAAGTTTCATAGCGGGAATCAAAAGTTATCGCCAAATGAATTCTCAGAAAGGTCGCTATATAGAATATATAACCCTTGAAAGTAGACATTTTGCAAACGACCTCGGAATTTGACGAAACCACTTTTGTTGGATCCGGGATGTCAAACTATTGTTATGTTTCAAATTTCATAATTTTTGAAGCTGGTATGTGAGCGTGACAAAAGAAAACATGATTGGTCAATTTTTGTTAAATTGGATCGACCAGAAATTGGCCATTTTTCAAACGGTCTCAGAATTCGACGAAACTAGTTTTGTTGGGATTGTAGCATCAAAACATAGCTAGATTTATTTTTCTGGAATTTTTCGAATCAGTTTCTGGCCCTGGCAAATTGAAATGTACGTTCAAATTGAATATTGAATGTTATATACTTTAATTTGAAAAATAATTGACTGTAACAATCGAATTGGCCTACGAAACATATCCCATTGTGTCCGGGATGGGGGTATTTAGCTAGGGGCGACAGTCGTTGGGTTGAAATTGGTGTTCGTTTAGACAAAAGGATATTTTTGAATTTAAAATAAATTAAAAATAAAATATAATGGCCAATCACTCACCTTCTCTCTCATTTCCCCCTTTGACCAGTCAAACCCGATAACCCCCCCCCCCCCCACGAACTACGGAAGATGCTCCAAGCTTCCCACCCATTTTACGATTAATCCAAGAAGAATTAAACCCCCCTCCAGTACAATTTTTTGTAGATCTTCTTCCCAGCTTCACATCTATACCCGCCTCGCCCTCCACCTCTCAACGATCAGCGAGATCCAAGGCCCCAAAGGTAGCTCGCGTCGGACGAGATTCTGCCACCATACCCCCGTCGAACTGAAGGTGGGTACCATGCGCCAGAAGCCCTTTCCAAGCTCTATGGTGTGGCGAAGTCTGATCGTCCAACCGCTACGCCATTTGATCTATAATCGAAGACCTAGTTTCGAAGGGTTAAACGAGGTAAACGGCTTGATTTTTTTTTCTGAATTGTAAATAACACTTTTAAGTGTTGCAAACTTTGAAAAATCATATCTTTATCACGTGTTGACGAAATTCGATGAAACAAGAAACATCGTGACCGCAAGGAGGCTCTCTACCGTCTAGAAGAGACTGCGTATTTTTCTGAGCTATCTACGATTTTTAGCACCTCGAAAACCAATGTGAGAAATCTAAATTAAATTGTGTGAATGAAATCGTGTTGTATAAGTTATATAAGCGAAGTGTAAATTATATACGCATTGTATACCTTATGTACATGTGTTGTATAAGTTATATGAGCGATGTATAAATTATACAAGCATTGTATGAAACATATATGCTTTGAATTGTGTTGAAATGGAAGTGAAATATAAAATATATATATATATATATATATACTCCCCTCGTCCACAAACCATGGACGATATTTATTGCTTGTGATTGGCGTGAAAATATGTGGTATGATGAATGGTTGAAAATAATTGTTTGTGGTTGATACTGTTGGATTGTGGTTGAAAAATACCTTTGTGGTTGAAAAATACCCTCTTGTGGTTGAAACAAATTAGAATAGGATTTTGGAAATGAAAATAAAACATGCCGCCTGCGTGCGAACTAGATGCATGAATCCCCATTGTCAAAAACAACGAGGTTTTAAGATAGAGCGAGGAGCCGAACTCGGGACGGTGCCAGTTTTAACTACCCTGCCGTTATGCTGCCGAAACTTTCTAAAATATTCATGTGATAGAATTAATATCATTTGTTGAAATTATTTTCATTTTTTGAAACAACATTCATGTGTTGAATAGAAATTCATTCGTTGAATAGAAATTCATGTGTTGAATGGTATTCGTGTTTTAAATAAATAGCTTTAACAATAAAAATCACATTTTTATTATATATACAAACTATAAACAACGTTCATGTGTTGAATAGAAATTCATTCGTTGAATAGAAATTCATGTGTTGAATGGTATTCGTGTTTTAAATAAATAGCTTTAACAATAAAAATCACATTTTTATATATATACAAACTATAGAGAACATTCATGTGTTGAATAAAAATTCATTCGTTGAATAGAAATTCATGTGTTGAATGGTATTCGTGTTTTAAATAAATAGCTTTAACAATAAAAATCACATTTTTATATATATACAAACTGTAGAGAACATTCATGTGTTGAATAGAAATTCGTTCGTTGAATAGAAATTCATGTGTTGAATGATATTCGTGTTTTAAATAAATTGCTTTAACAATAAAAATTACATTTTTATTGTGAATATGAAGTGCTAAAAACATTCATGTGTAGAATAAATATTTCTGATGATAAAAATATTACTTTTATCATGTATACGCCTCGCTAAAAATACACACGTGTTGAAATAAATATTTGTTCACTACAAATATTATTATTAGCTTTGTTCTGCATATATATATATATATATATATATATATATATATATATATATATATATACACACACACACATGTGTTGAGCAGAGAAAATGGATTAGCTGTTGAGTAAAGAAATTATTTGTGTGCCCGACAAATAGGTAAGCCTTAATGAGTTGGTTGCGCAATTTTATTTCTATATCAACTCCTGTGAATGCCATTGGATGCGGAGTGCTGGTTATTCTGTGTGTAATAATAAACATCGCCATACGATAGTAACAATTAATTTTGAACTACACTACATGGCATACTTCTTGACGATAGGCATACTTCATCATATACCACATAAGCATTTGGAGCTTGTGTGACGAGGTTGAAGATTTACCATACGAGCGAGAGGCTTGTATGGCGATGATTATATATTACAGGTTGAACTGATGACTAATATGGACCATATAAAATATAATGATAAATTGCCAGATTAATAAAAAAAACCCACACGGGTCTGGAGTTGACAATAATCACGTCTTTCTAGTTATAAGATACGGCACATGGATTATTTATTTCCCACACGGGACGAGGTGATGAGAATTTATTCTCTGGAGTAATTAACAATACACACTCCCTCAGGCTTAGACAGGGTGACGAGAATTTATTCTCTAGAGTTATTATCTATACACGCTCCCTTGTAAATACCAGAATATATCACTATAAATATGTGTATGCTTTATAGGATTTATTGGGTACCTAATATGGCCCAACAAAATTTCCAAACCCCTTCCCGTACAAAGGAGGTTATGGCGAAATTTTTCGAAATATAAAGGCATTAGTGAAATATTTGAAGTGAAAACGATATTGAAATTACAGAATGAACTATATATATATATATATATATATATATATAAACAGAATTGAAAGGAATCGAGGTCGTGCAGCTCATGTTTTGAAATCGTAACTTCAATCGATTAGTACGAGAGATCCGACCATCGGATTTTCCCGAAACCGAAACCATTGGGTTCGCCTTGGAAATATCTTTCCAACGGCACCAACTTTGTAAAGATCCAACGGTTGGATTGTCTGGAATGTTTAATTCAAATCTGAAGATAAACAGCGCCAGAATCGATTATATTTATATATAAATATAAATATAATTAAATTAAATCGAATAACGACGCTGCAGTTCGTGGTTTGAAACCGTAACTGCAAACGACTGCAAACGACTAGTGCGGAAGATCCGAACGTCGGATTTTCACGAAACTGGAACCGTTGGGTTCGCTTTGGAAATATCTTCCTAGTGATACGAACTTTGTAGAAATCTAATGGTTAGATTTTCTGATATGTGTTAAACAAATTTGGAGAAAAACAGCGCCAGTGCCACAGCACGACCTGAAACGTCGTTTAATTAAATATGGCCATTTTTAAATAAATAAAAATGGCGAAAAATCGTTATAAAATATTATAAGCGACATGGAATGGAAATAAACCAATTTTACTTGGTTTGCTTGATATTTGATGATTGTATGTGTTTGACATGAAAATTATACTAAAAAACTGAAATGTGAATGTCGAATAATATAACCATGGAAAGAATTGATTTGAATTCTAATTATACGTGAATTATTTGAAAAGGCCGAGCTAACCCACATTTCAAATAATTGATCGAACGATTCGAAGTCAAAAATACGAAGACGATTCAAGACCGACGATCTTCGTATCGGATGGATGGGCGCTGCTGAGGTTCCTGATTGGAGTAGCTACCTTGAAGGGACCGAAGTAGTAGCCGTTTGGATGTATGTGTTGATTGTGCGGATATGCGAGGAATATGGTGCCTCCGGTTTCGCTCAGACCTAGAAAGGACTTGTAAATGGACTGTGTGTCTGACATTAGATTTTGTTCTGTACTGATTGATCTCTGTTAAATATATATCTGTTTGGCGGCAGATAATTTATTCTCTTGCTTGCCTATGTGGATGTTGGAATGAGGCGCCTCGATTTTAGGTCTGATAGGACCGGGAAACGTGTGCTTAGGAATTGCCAATCCTCAAACGTAAGAGAGGACCGGCCCTAAAGATCCAAGGGTTACCCAGAGTGTGTAGTCCTAAGGCATTTGCTAGAGTGTCTCAAAGCGGAGAGGAGCTTGCCCCTTGCCTCGACTCTTGACGGAAATCCAATTTCCAATACGAGATTACGGATTCGATTGTAACTTATGCATGGCGACATAGTGGCATGGGACGCTCATGTCATCTACGATTGATATTTATGATTGAATTCGCTTTTGAAACATATATGCACTAGTAATTATATCAGGAGATTTTTCTTTACACGTATTAAGCATATTTTGGCCATTCTAAGGTAAAACTCTATCCTCCGGTTTGCGTTGCATTGTGTGATGGGACTTGAGTCTTATAACGGCTTCATTCTTTTTAAAAGCATTGCGTTGTTTTAAAGAATTTACTCTGTTTTAAATGCACCGGCAATCACTGGAGTAAACCCATTCCGTGAAAGTGGCGTGGTCCTATGATTTGCCTTATTACTGTTGTTTAACCAGTTAAGTAGATTTCTCATACCAATCCCATGACTGACTCGTTGTTTGTTTCACTTTGCAAACTCGGGTGCCCTTATTTTCACATGGGCAGCCTAGTTGACTGATGACAGGTTATTTTGGCTTAGCACTGCAGCACGGAGTGCGCTTTTGGCTTGATGGCGAGGATTAGTTTTACTTGTATTTTGGCTATTGACTTTCCGCTATCCTTATCTTATGTATATGATTCCGCCTATGGCGATGCAGACTGATTTACTTCCAACATTTATTATCTTATGTATATGTACCGCCTCAGGCGATGTAGACTGATATCTTTATTACGTCTCACTGTATGTATATATCCCGCTTATGGCGATGTTGACTGATCATTCCCCTTTAATTTACTAAGTTATATCCTACGCTGTGCTACTCTGATGTTGTTACATGTTATGATTCCGCTGTCATATCTATGTAAAATTATTCTATTTATTGTTTTTGCTATTATCTGTACTCTGCTAATGATGATTAATGTGTAATATTCCAATGATTATCCTTAACACCGTCGTACGGGTTTTGGGATCGTCACACGATCAATATACCATTTCAACACTAGATAAAATATCAACGATTAATATTTCATTTACCCAATGAATGTCTTATCCCTCCGTTATATCCTAAGTGTGTGACCCTATAGGTTACTATAACGTTGGCAATAATTTAAATCATAAACATTGAGTGGCATCTAGTAATACATCGCTGCTACCCAAGTTATAATAATATTATCGATTCGATACAACCTTTTGTGACCAATGTATCAATGAAATATAATCCTTTTAACTAGTATATCCAGGATTAAACTCGAGACATGGATCGTATCATCCTCTTAATAATTTAATCTGTTTTTCTTGATCGATGAGTAGACTGTTTTAAAACAAATCAATATTTGAGCACGACCATGCATTTCACAGTCTCACTCAATCAAGAGGCCCATGGATATCACTATGAATATATCGTAGGGTTAAATTCCATCTAGATCATTCATAATTTTCATTCGATTCAAAATTTATCCAATAATCACTGTTATCATTACTCTGTTACGAAATAAATTTAGATGATATCAAAACACAAATATCCTCGAATAAAATTATAATGATTTCAGGTCTGAGGACCATTACATCACTGTCACTATGAGAACAACTTATGATACTGTTGATTATATTCCATGTAGTTATCTCACGGTGGGTCAGCCCAATACGCTATTCCCCAATACGTATTTATATCTTGACTCTAATATCACGTATATTAATGATCAATGAGATGTGATCATCAGTCAATCAATAAACTAGTCTCAACGCTTTATTGTTATCCTATATAAACAATAAAACTCGACTAGGGACATTTAAGAATTATAATACTTATCATATTATATAATCTCAAGTTCAGTCTTACTCAAACTATATAATTACATATTATTATTCTAAGGACTTCTATTAAATTATTATTTATATATTACACAGTAAATATAACATAACATAATATTTTTATTCCAAATAAAACAACAACGTTATTAATCACATCAAATGGATTGCCTCTAGGGCATAAACTCTAACATTAATTACATTCCCATTTTTTTTCTTTCCTTATGTTTTCTTTTGAATCTTTGAATAGGAAATAAACGTTAAATAGATGAACACCTCATCCCTCTCAGTTAATTTAATTTCTTTGTAACATACAACATAAGGATAAACGGTCCTTTTCTTTTTTTGAAATAAAAGAATTAAATAATATTATATTATAAATAACCTAACATTTACAAAACCTAATTCATATCATCAGCCGCAGCCACTTACCTTCTTCAATGGCCATTATCTTCCAAAACAAATCCAAAAATTCCTCCTTCCTCACGCAATATTTTCAAACACAAATAATTGCAAAAATCTTTGCCTAAATGAGATTCTTCTAATTGACGGTGGTGATGGGTTATACCATCTTCTGGTGGTCGGAATAGGCCTCATTATGACCGCCGTTCGTGCCTTGATTGCGGGGCCTAGGGGCGGCGAGTGGGCCTAGGTCATGGCAGTGGGTGGTGCACATGAAGTCGGAGGGCGTGGCTATGGTGGATCGGGTTCAAGTGGCTCCAGTTGGCGGGCGTTTTGGGTATGGCAAGGTCGAAGTTGGGTTTGAAAAGGAGCCGAAGTCTGGAGTAACTAACGAGATAGGGAATGGTCATTAGGAATTAGTTAATTTAATTAATTGTTTATTTGAATTGAAAAATGTTTAAATGTCCATATCTTTGTCATATGAAATCACAATCGGACAATTTTGGATCCGTTGGACTGTAAATTAGAGATCCACATTTTAGAATAGACCAGAACATATTTGTGGCTAGTCATAAAATACAAAGTAGTAAAATCACTGTGAGATTTCTTTTTAAATAATTAAAATTAATTATTATCGTGTTTAGAAATTTTTATAAATACGCTGTTAAATTCAATTTGTTGTTATACGCGATTTGATTTGGATTGGTTTATGCTGTTTGGTGTGTTATGTTTGATTTAATTGTACATAATGGAATTATTGAAATTTGTAGATAAATAAAAATATCATTTTTATTTTTCATGTTAATGTAAGAATTTGTATACACAAAAATATCTTTTTTATTTGTTATGTTAAGAATAGGAATTGTATACACAAATAAAATATCATTTTTATTTGTTATGTTAAAATAGATTTGTTAACAAATAAAAATATCATTTTTTTATTTGTTATGTGAAATTAGATTTGTAAACAAGCAAAAATATCATTTTTATTTGTTATGTTGAATTAGAATTGTCAACAGACAAAAATATCATTTTTATTTGTTATGTTGAATTAGAATTGTCAACAACATAAAAATATTTCTTTTATTTGATGTTGAATTAGAATTGTCAACAACGTAAAAATATTTCTTTTTAATTGATGTTGAATTAGAATTGTCAACAACATAAAAATATTTATTTTTATTTGATGTTGAATTAGAATTGTCAACAACATAAAAATATTTCTTTTTATTTGGGACATTGAATTAGAATTGTCAACAACATAAAAATATCATTTTTATTTGTTATGTTGAAATTAGAATTGTAAACAAATAAAAATATCATTTTTATTTGTTGTGTTGAAATTAGAATTGTAAAAAAATAAAAATATCATTTTATTTGTTATGTTGAAATTAGAAATGTATGCAAATAAGAATATCATTTTCATTTGTCATGTTAAAAATAGATTTGTATGCAAATAAAAATATTCATTTTTATTTTTCATGCTAAATATTGAAATTATATACAAATAAAAATACCCTTTTCATTTGTCATGATTAAAATAGAATTGTTGTCAAATAAAAAATTCACTTTTATTTGTCACTAAAAAACATTGGACATATTATGCAAGTAAAACATTCTTTTATTTATCATTAGAAAATATAGGACATGTGGTGGAAGTAAAACACTTCTTTTATTTGTCATGTTAAACTTGTTATGTGAACAAATACTTCTCTTTTATTTTGATATTAAAAATGTAAAACATGTCATGTAAACAAAATCATCTTTTATTTTGTCATAGAAATGTAAAACATGTCATGTAAATAAAATCATCTTTTATTTTGTCATAGAAATGTAAAACATGTCATGTTAATAAAATCATCTTTTATTTTGTTATAGAAATGTAAAACATGTCATGCAAACAAAATTATCTTTTATTTTGACATTAGAGATGTAAAACATGTCATGCAAACAAAATTATCTTTTATTTTGACATTTGAATTATAAAGCATGTCATGCAAACTAAATTATCTTTTATTGGTCATTAGCAACATAGAGATGTTATGAAAATAAAAATTATCTTTTTATTTGACATTAGCAACATAGAGATGTTATGGAAATAAAAATTATCTTTTTATTTGACATTAGAAAATTGTAGAAAAGTTATGCGATAAAAATTCATCTTTTATTTGACATTAGAAAAATGTAGAAAAGTTATGCGAGAAAATTATCTTTTTATTTGACATTAGAAACATGTAGAAAAATGTTATACAATAAAACTTTTTTTATTTGTTATTAGAAAACATTGGAAATGTATGCAAACAAAATCTCTTTTTATTTGTTATTAGAAAATATAGGAATTTCTATGCAAATAAAATAACTCTTTTTATTTATCATTAGAAACATTTAAATTGTTATGCAAAATAAAATATTCTTTTATTTGGCATGTTAAACATGTTAGTGGAATCGTCGAACGATTTATATATATATATATTAAAATTAAAAGAATCGTGCGCGGTAGTTTGCGTTTCGAAATCGTAACTTTAAAGGATTATACTGAAAGATCCGACTGTTGGATTTTACCAAAACTGAAACCGTTAGGTCCACTTTGGGAAAATCTTTCCAACGATTTAAAATTTATTAAAATCCAACGGTTAGATTTCGAGGAATGTATAAGTCAAATTTGGGTAAAAACAGCGCCAGGGCCGCATAGTGACCTGAAGCGTCATCAAATTAGATTGGACTATTTTTATAAAACAATATTAACGATATGAAATGATTTTAAATTATATGTATTCGAGAATTATTTGAAAAGACTGAGTTCAATCTCATTTCAAATAATTATATGATGATTTAAAGTCGAAGACATTGAAGACGGTGGTTAAAGACCGACGATCTTCACATCGAATGGATGACTACTGATGCCCTGGACTGATTTTCTCCCAGGAAAGGGTTACAGTGGTAGTTGTCCAGATGTACTTGTTGATTGTCCGGATATGCGAGAACCTCTCTTCCGTATTGGACATACGGGACGAGGAATAAGGTGTCTCCGGTTTCGTTCAGACCCAGAACGGACTTGTAAATGGATGTGCGTCTGACATTGGATTTCGTTATGTGTGAATTGATTTCTATTTAATATATATCTGTTTGGTGGCGGAGAATTTATTCTTTTTCTTAACACCCTTCCCTAAGACGTACGAGATTAGAGGTTATATATTGGTAGACATTAGTTGCATGGCGTGGATTGTTAATGTGGCATAACATGATGAAAACGATCAAGACTTCTGTTGAAAAGCAGAGCCTTGTGGTTGATGATCAAAGCACAGCTCATTTGGGCATAGCTTTGTGTATAGCATAACTTCGCGAGCCTCACACCCTAATAAGAGTCAGAAACGGGATAAGGGAACGCAGGTTGTAACACCCCACCTCCGTTAAGGTCACTCACAAAGGAAATGCCTTAACTTTGGTGGAGCATTTTAGTAAACAGAACAGAAACTTACAAGACAGATAAAACAGTACTTGAAAATTTTTAACTTTATTGCAGCGGAAACAGAAATTAATATGGTTACATCCTTTCAATTTCAGAATTCAAGTACAAAATATTAGTCTTGTACAAAAGCCTTCAAAATGCATAGTTTAAAATCATAATCCCCATGGAACGGAAGCTATACAGAGCCAAGCCATACTTTAAGCACTTCAAGCAAAGAGAAATCCGGATCAAGCTAAAGTATTTCCCTCCTTGGATAACCTGGGGGGGGGGGAAACGGAAGAAAGGAGGCGAAACAACAAGGGTCAGACAAAAAGTCTGGCAAGTCCAGTGACTTTCAGCATATGAACAGATAATAATAATATGATATGAACATAAAACTGGATGTGAGATAACTATAACAGGTGTAGCAGATATAACAGAAAAACAGAATGATATAAACTATTGTTTTACACTTCTCTGCACTAATACTAGTATAGCAGAATTAGGTGTCACCCTAATGTCTAAATTGAAGCAGGAACGGGTACAGAATACTTTAACAGAAACAGAATGCTAATAATGGGCCTTTACTACCCGATCAGAAACAGACAGAAGAAGAAACAGATTTATCCCTATGGAGACAGAATGTGGAATTAGGTGTACACTAGTAATGGGCCTTTACCACCCGAACAGACGGTACCACACAGAAACAGACAGGTGTTACCACCCAACAGAAACAGACGGTACCAACAGAAACAGACAGAACTAAGCGTACCCTAAAACCCTACCCCAAGCGATCGGCTCCCTAATACATAAATATCCTGTGTCGGCCCCACAGTAGGGTGTATCACTCCCTAAAGTGACAACCAATTGGCACAGACCTATTTACAGATGTCACGGCGTCTTACATCCTCAGAGGCAGACCGGGATCCATGCACGCACATGACCCGGTTGGAACGCACCATCAACACCCCTCGCCATTATCAGAATGAACCACTTATAATTAGTTCAGTAAGCGTGCCCGGACCCTAACTACTGTTGGGTCAAAGTTTTGATACCAGAAAGGGTTACTGACTAATATGGGTCCCAAACAACAGATGACACAAGTAATTTTCCCCTCCTAACCTTGTGTCCCCAGACTAACAGATTTCAGATTAACTTGTTTACAAGTTCAGACATACAGAATTCGGGTTTACTAATTCACAAATTAAGTTAACAAGTTTTCAGACTAACAGGTCAGATGTACAGATTTTTCAGATTTGTCTAACTTTGTATTGGGCCTACAGATTCATGGACGGGTTTTACTACATTTATTAATCCCTTTGGTTTAACCCTATTTTTCCCCAATACGTTTTAGACGTCATTCTTATCTTAGATTTGCATTAATTAATTATTAATGCACAGACCTCTCACATTAGGTCGGTAGCTTATGGCCGCTGGATATGCCGGGCGGTTCCGGGCAGACTTCTGCCACAAGCCAGACCTAACCTCGTGTCTTACGCATGTTATGACTAACTTCTCACATTAGAACCTATTGTTTGCGGCCACTGGATGTGCCGGGCGGTTCCGGGCAGATTTACGCCGCAAACTCATTCTAACCTCGAGTTAGCCATGTTTATCTTTGCGGCCAATTAATTAATAATTTACCGTTTATGCGCGTGCCCAATATATATATGCCAATTCAGATTATATCAATCACAGGATGATTATATCAACATAGCAGATAACGGATTTTATATGACATAACGGATTTAACAGATTTAGCAACTTAGCAGATTTTGGCATATAACAGGTTAGGCATTTCAACCGACAAATTTAACAGATTAGGCATTTCAATCTAATTAGCAGTCTAGGCAATATAACAAAACTAGCAGTTTAGGCAACTTGGCAAATTAGCAGATTTAGCAAATTTAATATTTCTAAAGGTTCTATTTACATGCCTTGCCTAAACATAAATTAGGCCTAAGTTCATATGCCTAAATAATGTCATGATTCACAATATGATCATATACTTCCATGTTTGCATACATTTACATAGCGCAGAATATGGACATAATTTACCCTATAACATATGTTCCAATTTTTGTTAAACTAGCATTTTACAGCAGATTCACATATAAATTATACCAAATATAACCATTAATTCCAATGCATGCCATATATCCAAAAATCCCTATTTAGGTGTAATCTCAATAATAGATATCCTAATTAATGCAAATCTTTTACACCTAAGCTTCCATATCTTCTTCTTTTTAAGTCATGAATCATTATGCAAACTATACCCAAAAATCTAAATCTTTAAATCATATCTTCTAAAAATCAAATCTTGACTTTTATATGCATCTGGTCCAAAGTCTCAAATCATATGTATGGTTCCTCTTCTTCCTTTTATCACAGAATATGCATAGGTCTAAAACTAGTTTATAACATATGCTCATCTTTTCTAATTAATTACAATATCTAAATTACAACATAACTATGCATACAACATGCATAAATTATATGTTCATAGTCAAATTTATGCATATGTCCAATATATTTTATGCCTCAGACCTAAAGTCATATGTTCAATTCAGTCTTGTCATTTCGCATCATTCATTAATTATCCCAAAATTTGCGTTCATACGTTAATCTCTTTATGAGATTGGGCACAGGCTCGTGGTAGCCTGGCTATAGAAACAGAAAAGAAGAAAGGAATATAGAACAGTCACAGAAAACAGATCTAACAGAAGAGAATACAACCTCAAACTCAGATTTAAATGCATATCAAAATTATAATTAACGTTTATAGCGGAGAATAACTGTACTTGCCTTGATTAGATTAAAGAAAGGACTTTAACTTGCTGTAGAATCTTTTTGCTGAAACTATAATCTCTAGTTTGAATTGAGTTGCTTAGGCTGATGTTGATTATCTTCTAGTTTTAATTCCAGCAGAGCAGAGACGCCATTTTTTTTTTTAATTAGAAGAAGAGAGCAATGGAGGCTAGAGAATTGTGTAAGAAACCTAGGTAGAGTCTAGGGTCATTTTATAGAGTTTATGAACTGATTAGGACCATTGATGTTGCTTGGATTGATCATAGCCATTCATTCGCAAGAGGGACCAATTAGAGCCTGCCACCTAGCCCTAATGACAAAGCAGACCACAGAAAATCGACCAACATAGAATAGGCCAGCCAGGGTGGACTGGGTTCGACCTGGTCTGGACCAGGTCGACACCCCTGTCGACAGCCCTGTCGACAGGCCTGTCGACCTGGTTAGACCAGGTCGACAGCCCAGTCGACCTGGGTGCGTCAGGCGGGCCTGGCCCATTGGGCCCCACTTCGGAATTTTTAATTGTTTTATTCTGTTTGAATTTTAAACTTAATTCAGAAACTTCCGAAGGCCATATCTTCTTCATACGGACTCCGTTTTTCGAAAACTCGGACTCTATTTCGCGTATTTTTCCGAGACGAACGCAATGGCGTATCCCGTTTCCCTTAGTTCTTTGATTTGAAATTGATTATACTTTAATTTGTGAATTTCACAGTTATAGAATTCGCGGGGTGTTACATTCTCCCCCACTTAAAAGGATTTCGTCCCCGAAATCTTCAAGTTAAGAAGAATGTGTCCTACCATCCAATCACCCATCTACTCAGCCATCATCCACAAGCATCCATTGTCCTTAGAAAACTTCTAATGTTGTATGGACATATGCAAAAGTGTGTGTATATGTTCCCTATCTAATGCAAAGATCAGGCGGTCTACTGATTCAGTTGACCTCCTTAATGCGAATTATGTCAGTGCCATGAGTCCAACATGTATGCAATAGAATTCTGATGATATACATTATTTCTATATGAGTGCACCACCATTCACTCAAATGCAACATCCATGTGCTGAATCAACCATTTTGCATCCACAAGAATTGAAAAATGCTCACCCATCCATATGCAGTATGAGAGTGTTTTCGAGCCGATCTAGTGCCTAGTGTGTGTATATGCATCCACGGGCAACCACTAGCAACCACTTGCATCCACTTGCAACCATCAAACATAACATGTCTCAAACACATGTTTACACCCATTAGTTTCTACCTAAAGTTCAAATATTCGATCGATAGGATACAGTCGAATGATGGAAGCGAGTACAGATAGAACAAAAATTTGGTTCCCATTAGACATGGGTCCTAAGTATCGGCCCCAAAGACCGAAACCAATATCAAATTGACATCCTACGAAAACTCAGAATGTATGCGTCGTACTTGACGCCTAACACAGATATCCCTCAAACCCCAGTCTCAAACAGATGATCCATAACCCTTATGGGTCTGAGTCTATAGCGGAATTCAGAAATAATACTAGCATTAAAGTGCAGAGTATCGATTACAAAATCAAAATACCAAAATCAGAAAAGTCACAATCAGATAAAGAAATTAAACCTACTATAGAAATTTTCCTATTTCTATCCTAGCCACTAGCCTCAAGAGTGTTCGCCTGCCCTCCTTGTCCTCGTCTCTTCGGGCAGTCCCTAGTGAAGTGTCCCATCTCCCCAAGTTGAAGCAAGCGCCCTTCCTTTTTCTGCAATCCTTGTTCAGATGAGTTGAGCTCCCACAAGTAAAGCACTTTTTCCCCTTCTTATCTTCAGTCTTCTCATCCTTCCTTTGTGTTTCCTTTTTGGGCCCCGCTTTCTTATTTGGTGGTTCTTCCTTCTTTGTCTCTTTCGGGCCCTTGTCTTCCTCATGCAGTAGTGCCATGTCCACCAATTTCTCGTAAGTCGCTCCCATAGGTACGTGGGTCATGGCTAAGCTGTGCAGTGGCTCGTTCAATCCTTTAACAAAGCGGAGAGCCTTTTTATGCTGAGTGTTGACTAAATCCAATCTGAACCTAGCCAGTTGGTTGAACTGGTTGACGTATTCCTTGACCGTCATACTTCCTTGCTTAAGAGATAAGAACTTTTCCAATTGTAAACTTCGTTCGGCTTGCGAGAGAAATTTTGTCTCAAACCTTGTTCTGAAATCCATCCATGTCTCAACCGGCCTCTCGGCGTTAGTGACTTCCCACCAGTAGGAAGCTTCGTCTTTGAGCAGCCATACTGCCAACTGTACCTTCTGCCTATCGTCCACCTCGAAGATAACAAATAGATCCTCAGTTTCTTTGAGCCAATTCCTTGCTTCTACGAATGATTCAGTTCCTTTGAAATCCTTCCCACCCATGGCCCTAAAATCTCTACAGATCTTTGAGAAAGCAATTGCACGAGGAGGGGGTGGAGGAGGGGGATCATTTGCTGGACCTGCAGCGGCGGTCCTAGCCTCAAGATATTGACGAAACCAACCGGGTACATGAACACCCTCTGGTATCTCAGATGCTTCAGACATGCTGAGACGAAAAAGGAAAGGTTCAATACAAAAAGGACTGAAAGAAAGATATACGGCTCTTGGGGATCATGTTTTTCAAAATAAGCTTTATTTTTGAAAAATACTTCCTTTCAAAACCTTTTTTTGAAAATAATTTTCAAAACTTTTTATAAAATCTGGTAACCTTCAGCTCTGATACCAAGTGTAACACCCCACCTCCGTTAAGGTCACTCACAAAGGAAATGCCTTAACTTTGGTGGAGCATTTTAGTAAACAGAACAGAAACTTACAAGACAGATAAAACAGTACTTGAGAATTTTTAACTTTATTGCAGCGGAAACAGAAATTAATATGGTTACATCCTTTCAATTTCAGAATTCAAGTACAAAATATTAGTCTTGTACAAAAGCCTTCAAAATGCATAGTTTAAAATCATAATCCCCATGGAACGGAAGCTATACAGAGCCAAGCCATACTTTAAGCACTTCAAGCAAAGAGAAATCCGGATCAAGCTAAAGTATTTCCCTCCTTGGATAACCTGGGGGGGGGGGGGAAACGGAAGAAAGGAGGCGAAACAACAAGGGTCAGACAAAAAGTCTGGCAAGTCCAGTGACTTTCAGCATATGAACAGATAATAATAATATGATATGAACATAAAACTGGATGTGAGATAACTATAACAGGTGTAGCAGATATAACAGAAAAACAGAATGATATAAACTATTGTTTTACACTTCTCTGCACTAATACTAGTATAGCAGAATTAGGTGTCACCCTAATGTCTAAATTGAAGCAGGAACGGGTACAGAATACTTTAACAGAAACAGAATGCTAATAATGGGCCTTTACTACCCGATCAGAAACAGACAGAAGAAGAAACAGATTTATCCCTATGGAGACAGAATGTGGAATTAGGTGTACACTAGTAATGGGCCTTTACCACCCGAACAGACGGTACCACACAGAAACAGACAGGTGTTACCACCCAACAGAAACAGACGGTACCAACAGAAACAGACAGAACTAAGCGTACCCTAAAACCCTACCCCAAGCGATCGGCTCCCTAATACATAAATATCCTGTGTCGGCCCCACAGTAGGGTGTATCACTCCCTAAAGTGACAACCAATTGGCACAGACCTATTTACAGATGTCACGGCGTCTTACATCCTCAGAGGCAGACCGGGATCCATGCACGCACATGACCCGGTTGGAACGCACCATCAACACCCCTCGCCATTATCAGAATGAACCACTTATAATTAGTTCAGTAAGCGTGCCCGGACCCTAACTACTGTTGGGTCAAAGTTTTGATACCAGAAAGGGTTACTGACTAATATGGGTCCCAAACAACAGATGACACAAGTAATTTTCCCCTCCTAACCTTGTGTCCCCAGACTAACAGATTTCAGATTAACTTGTTTACAAGTTCAGACATACAGAATTCGGGTTTACTAATTCACAAATTAAGTTAACAAGTTTTCAGACTAACAGGTCAGATGTACAGATTTTTCAGATTTGTCTAACTTTGTATTGGGCCTACAGATTCATGGACGGGTTTTACTACATTTATTAATCCCTTTGGTTTAACCCTATTTTTCCCCAATACGTTTTAGACGTCATTCTTATCTTAGATTTGCATTAATTAATTATTAATGCACAGACCTCTCACATTAGGTCGGTAGCTTATGGCCGCTGGATATGCCGGGCGGTTCCGGGCAGACTTCTGCCACAAGCCAGACCTAACCTCGTGTCTTACGCATGTTATGACTAACTTCTCACATTAGAACCTATTGTTTGCGGCCACTGGATGTGCCGGGCGGTTCCGGGCAGATTTACGCCGCAAACTCATTCTAACCTCGAGTTAGCCATGTTTATCTTTGCGGCCAATTAATTAATAATTTACCGTTTATGCGCGTGCCCAATATATATATGCCAATTCAGATTATATCAGTCACAGGATGATTATATCAACATAGCAGATAACGGATTTTATATGACATAACGGATTTAACAGATTTAGCAACTTAGCAGATTTTGGCATATAACAGGTTAGGCATTTCAACCGACAAATTTAACAGATTAGGCATTTCAATCTAATTAGCAGTCTAGGCAATATAACAAAACTAGCAGTTTAGGCAACTTGGCAAATTAGCAGATTTAGCAAATTTAATATTTCTAAAGGTTCTATTTACATGCCTTGCCTAAACATAAATTAGGCCTAAGTTCATATGCCTAAATAATGTCATGATTCACAATATGATCATATACTTCCATGTTTGCATACATTTACATAGCGCAGAATATGGACATAATTTACCCTATAACATATGTTCCAATTTTTGTTAAACTAGCATTTTACAGCAGATTCACATATAAATTATACCAAATATAACCATTAATTCCAATGCATGCCATATATCCAAAAATCCCTATTTAGGTGTAATCTCAATAATAGATATCCTAATTAATGCAAATCTTTTACACCTAAGCTTCCATATCTTCTTCTTTTTAAGTCATGAATCATTATGCAAACTATACCCAAAAATCTAAATCTTTAAATCATATCTTCTAAAAATCAAACCTTGACTTTTATATGCATCTGGTCCAAAGTCTCAAATCATATGTAAGGTTCCTCTTCTTCCTTTTATCACAGAATATGCATAGGTCTAAAACTAGTTTATAACATATGCTCATCTTTTCTAATTAATTACAATATCTAAATTACAACATAACTATGCATACAACATGCATAAATTATATGTTCATAGTCAAATTTATGCATATGTCCAATATATTTTATGCCTCAGACCTAAAGTCATATGTTCAATTCAGTCTTGTCATTTCGCATCATTCATTAATTATCCCAAAATTTGCGTTCATACGTTAATCTCTTTATGAGATTGGGCACAGGCTCGTGGTAGCCTGGCTATAGAAACAGAAAAGAAGAAAGGAATATAGAACATTCACAGAAAACAGATCTAACAGAAGAGAATACAACCTCAAACTCAGATTTAAATGCATATCAAAATTATAATTAACGTTTATAGCGGAGAATAACTGTACTTGCCTTGATTAGATTAAAGAAAGGACTTTAACTTGCTGTAGAATCTTTTTGCAGAAACTATAATCTCTAGTTTGAATTGAGTTGCTTAGGCTGATGTTGATTATCTTCTAGTTTTAATTCCAGCAGAGCAGAGACGCCATTTTTTTTTAATTAGAAGAAGAGAGCAATGGAGGCTAGAGAATTGTGTAAGAAACCTAGGTAGAGTCTAGGGTCATTTTATAGAGTTTATGAACTGATTAGGACCATTGATGTTGCTTGGATTGATCATAGCCATTCATTCGCAAGAGGGACCAATTAGAGCCTGCCACCTAGCCCTAATGACAAAGCAGACCACAGAAAATCGACCAACATAGAATAGGCCAGCCAGGGTGGACTGGGTTCGACCTGGTCTGGACCAGGTCGACACCCCTGTCGACAGCCCTGTCGACAGGCCTGTCGACCTGGTTAGACCAGGTCGACAGCCCAGTCGACCTGGGTGCGTCAGGCGGGCCTGGCCCATTGGGCCCCACTTCGGAATTTTTAATTGTTTTATTCTGTTTGAATTTTAAACTTAATTCAGAAACTTCCGAAGGCCATATCTTCTTCATACGGACTCCGTTTTTCGAAAACTCGGACTCTATTTCGCGTATTTTTCCGAGACGAACGCAATGGCGTATCCCGTTTCCCTTAGTTCTTTGATTTGAAATTGATTATACTTTAATTTGTGAATTTCACAGTTATAGAATTCGCGGGGTGTTACACAGGGAGTGCACGCGTTTATTTCTAGCTAGAAGTGGTGTTATGGTATGGAGCCCTGACATTTTTACTTATGTGGATGATGGAATGAGGCGCCTTGGATATTGGTCACTACTGGCCAAATGATAGGTCCAAAAGGACCTGGAAACATGTTTTCAGGAATAAATAATCCACTAAGGTATATTTGTGGACCGGCCCTGCAGGATCCAAGGGTTCACTGCGGGGGATCCTGGGACATTTGCTAGAGTGTCTCGAATCGGAAAGGAGATCATCCCTAGCCTTGACTCATGATGGAAATCCAATTTCCAATACGACATTACGGATTTTATTGTAAACCTATATATGGCGACATAGTAGGATGGGGTACTATGCCATCTAGGATTGATACCTTTACTTTGAAAGTGGTTTAAACTGACTATACACTAATAATAATATCAATTTTTGTACGTATCAAGCATGTTTGACCACTATAAGGTAAAACTCTATCCTCCGGTTTGCGTTGCATTATGTGATGGGACATGAGTCTTATAATGATTTCATTTTTCTAAAAAGCATTGTGTTGTTTAAAAGATTTACTTTATTTTATGCACTGGCAATCCAATGGAGTAAACCCATTCCGCGTTAGCGGCGTGGTCCTGTGACTAGCCTTATTATTAGATAAGTTAAGTAAGATTTCTTATACCAGTCCCATGACTGACTCGTAGTTTATTTCACTTACAAACTCAGGTGCCCTTATTTTCCACATGGGCAGTTGAGTGGCTTGTTTTGCAGATAATTATTTTTTGAGCAAGATTCTGGGCCGAAGCTTAAGGCTGTGTCCAGAGCATTGATAGTCTTCTTCTGTGTCATTTTTTTTGTTGCATTGTATTACATTTATTGTAAATTAATCGTCTGCTATATTATTATTTTTCGATGTACTCTGATATATTCTGTATTATGATGTAACATTATTATGATGTTAATAAAAGTCTTCTTTTGTTGTTCTGATGTTGTTGTATGCCCAAAGTTAGCGTATCCGGTGATTTACTGCGAGGGGGATTTTCGGGTCACTACAGTTTGTATCAGAGCTTTGGTTAACTCAATTTTTTGGGGTACAACTCATTAGAACCGAACAAAAGACTCATCAGAGGTAGGATTAGAAATATCCTATAAAAGAATACTCATTAAAGGTAGGATCAGTAGTATCCTAGAAAGAGAAAAACTCGTTAGAGATGGGGTTAGAAATTCCCTAGAAATAGTTAAGAGTGACAAGTTTATAATTAACGTATTTGTAATTATATATATAATTCGATTTTAGAAGATATGATTTTTGAATATATAAAAGTTATATGAATTTGAAAATTTAATCAACTAGTTGATTGATGATTGTGTTGTGTGATTATTAGTTCAACTAATAAAATTATTGAAACCAATAAAAGAATGAAAGTTGGGTTGGTTAGTAAAACAACTTTCAGCTCTGTTCCTTTTCGAGGACGAAAAGATTTTAAGTGAGGGAGATTGTAACAACCCGGAAAATTAGAACCAATTTTAAAAATTTATTTTAAGGAAATTTTGTTAGAAAATGCATCAAAAATTAAAAATTCCATTATTAAATTAAGTTTTTGAATTAAAAAAAAGGAAAAAAGAGAAAAAAAGGGAAATATATATATATAGGATTTTCTTTTAAAGGACAAACTTTGCAAATAATTTGGTGTAAAGTATGGAAATTTCAAAATTAGTGAGAAGGACACATTTACACTAAAAGTGGAATTCAGGGGGCCCACTGTTCTTTTCCTATTTACACTAATATTTGTCCCTCTCACTAAATTTTAAACTTTCCATACTTTTCACCAAATTTTTTGTTAAGTTTGTCCTTCTCCCTATTTTCCACGTATATATATATATATATATATATATATATATATATTTCAAATTCAAATTTGCTGCTTAGGATTAGTCATTGTCCGTGTTTATTGCTTGTCTTCGTCATATCTACAAAAGGCGAGTCTCTCACTCATGATTAACATTTGATTTCAAGTTTATCAATATCACATAAAATATTGATAATATTTTAGTTAGCATTGTGATTGTTCAGTTCATAATTGCATGAAATCTTAATTGTAAATTATTTGGTTGTTGTGGACAATTGCTAGGATAATAAATTGAATTGTTTATGAATAACTGCATGAACGAATACTCAAAATAGTTAATTTTGGTTTGACTTTGTAAATCAATTTATGATATTCAATTTGAAATTGTAAGTTTGGATTAGGATTTGAACGTAGAGATTTATATTTGAATTTCTAGTTTGTTTAATTTAATTTGTTCTTGAAAAATTGAATTAAATATTAAGATTAAATTATTAAATTTATATTTTAATTTAATATTTAAGTTTGATTGTAAGATTACATTTATTGATGGAAAATTTAAACCCTAAGATTTAAATGTTGATTGACATAACCCATGTAGGCGCTTGTTTAATTCACATTCTAAATATACAAAGAGGAAAAAAATAACTTTAAAATATTTCCTCAATTAAATGTTAATAGCAAGGATGTTATCCTTAAATTCCAACAATCTTTGACTACATGCCAAGGGAAAAAATATGCCTAAGGAACTATAATAAAATCTATTAATTTATATTAAAATATTGATTGAAAATAATGTGTAGGTTCTAAATGAAATAAATTCTGACAATATATATATATATATATATATATATATATATGTATGTATGTATGTGTGTGTGTGTGTATATATATATATATATTTGGCTATCCTCTTATATATTTCCCCTGTCAATTCAAAATGTAACCTTTAGGAATTCCAAACGTGGGTTACTTGTTCAAATCTTCATTAATTAGTTAATTCTGAAATGTGAATAGTTACATCTATTTTTGATGCTTTCCTCTATTTGTTATTTCCCTAATAACTACACCATTCCTCTCCATCAAGATGACGCATTCATTTTAATTGTTCTCTCCTTTATATTTACCATATTTCCTCCTTCACCACTTATTTTCTTTTCCATTTCTACCTCACGCAACTTCTCCTTTATTATAAAGTACCGCTTTCCCATTCAATTATTTTTAGAGACAATAAATCGTGTATTAATAACATTCCCATTTTTTGCTTTCCTTATGTTTTCTTTTGAATCTTTGAATAGGAAATAAACGTTAAATAGATGAACACGTCATCCCTATCAGTTAATTTAATTTCTTTATAACATACAACATAAGGATAAATGATCCTTTTTTTTTTTTTGAAATAAAAGAATTAAATAATATTATATTATAAATAACCTAACATTTACAAAACCCTAATTCATATCATGAGCCGTCGCCACTTACCGTCTTCAATGGAAATTATCTTGCAAAACAAATCCAAAAATTCCTCCTCCCTCATGCAATATTTTCAAACACAAATAACTGCAAAAATCTTTGTCTAAATGAGATGCTTCTAATTGACGGTGGTTATGGGTTGTACCATCTTCTGGTGGTCGGAATTGGCCTCAACATGGTCGTCGATCGTGCCTTGATTGCGGGGCCTAGGGGGTGGCGAGTGGGCCCAGCTCGCGGCAGTGGGTGGCGCACATGAAGACGGAGGGGGTGACGATCGTGGATTGGGTTCAAGTGGCTCCGGTTGGCGTGCGTTCTAGGTATGGCAAGGTCGAAGTTGGGTTTGAAAAGGGGCCGATGTCTGGAGTAACGAACGAGATAGGGAAAGGCAATTAGGAATTAGTTAATTTAATTAATTGTTTATTTGAATTGAAAAATGTTTAAATGTCCATATCTTTGTCATATGAAATCAGAATCGGACAATTTTCAATACGTCGGAACCGTAAATTCAGGATCTAAATTTCAGAACAGACTGGAACAGATTTGGGGCTAGTCATCAAATACAAAGGTGTAAAATCACTATGAGATTTATTTTTAAATAATTAAAATTAATTATTATCGTGTTTAGAAATTTTTACAAATACGTTGTTAAATTCAGTTTGTTGTTATACGCGATTTGATTTGGATTGGTTGATGCTATTTGGTGTGGTCTGTTTGATTTAATTGTATATAATGGAATTATTGAAATTTGTAGACAAATAAAAATAACATTTTTATTTGTCATGTTAATGTAAGAATTTGTATACACAAAAATATCATTTTTATTTGTTATGTTAAGAATAAGAATTGTATACACAAACAAAATATCATTTTTATTTGTTATGTTAAAATAGATTTGTAAACAAATAAAAATATCATTTTTTATTTGTTATGTTGAAATTAGATTTGTAAACAAACAAAAATATCATTTTTATTTGTTATGTTCAATTAGAATTGTCAACAAACAAAAATATCAATTTTATTTGTTATGTTGAATTAGAATTGTCAACAAACAAAAATATCATTTCTATTTGTTATGTTGAACTAGAATTGTCAACAACATAAAAATATTTCTTTTTATTTAATGTTGAACTAGAATTGTCAACAACATAAAAATATTTCTTTTTATTTGATGTTGAATTAGAATTGTCAACAACATAAAAATATTTCTTTTTATTTGATGTTGAATTAGAATTGTCAACAACATAAAAATATTTCTTTTTATTTGGGATGTTGAATTAGAATTTGTTGTATATGACGGAGTTGTATACACAATTATATGATTTTTGTTTGATGATAACAAACAAGTATATATTATTTTAAATGTGTTTGTTATTGTACTGTTATATATATATATATACACACATGTCAAACAGGAGTATAATATTTGAATTTAAATAGAATACGACTGTACAAACATTCATACTTTCATATAGTATTTTATTTAAATTGAATAATATATTTCAATATTCAACAGTACAGATTTACAACTCCACTATTTGAACACATCACATTTCATATACATTCACAAAATATTTGTACTTGTAAATAAACTGAATATGATAGACAAATTTGTTTGAAGACAACAAAATAATATTTTATTTCATTCAAATTTATTTATTACAAAAAAAAAAAAAAATCAGTACAATATTCCCTGTATACACATACATAGTTCTTTTCCACAACACTCACACTCAGTACATTCTCATATACACGACACTCAACTTACATTCAGATTTACACTCATATACTATTATACACTGCTTGTTGTCTTCATCTTCTGTCTTCAGTTTTCTGTCTTCACAGCTCAGTCCAGTCATCACCTGTTTACCTGTCATATACAGAAACACACACACACAGTATATGGAACATAAATAATTTTCAAATTACATGCGAATATAAATTTTAATTTTAAAATTTTATTTTCCTCAGTTTTCTGGTGTGTTTCTATCATTTTTTTATAACTTGATCTGGTTCATTTGTGCCTAGTCAGTTTATATAGTACAGGGACAGAAAAATATTCTGATAGCTGCATATACACACGTGTATAAATATACACCTGTGCATTGCCTCGCCAATCAGTGTATGTAGCTGTGGAGCAGTCACATGGACCAAGCTCGATACAGTGAAATAGAGCAAATGAACACAAGCAATAAACTAGTTGAGCTAAAAGCATCTCAATATGGTTCAGCATGACAGTGCATGCTCATGATTCAAGCCAACAAAGAGTAAAAGTGGTTGAGCCATGCAATGGTGCAATAACATACAAAGCCAAATTGAAGAAATGTATGAAAGATGAACAAGGCAGTGATAGTTAAAATGGTGCAGCCAGGACATGAACACATCAAGGGTCGAGCTAGTAGGCAAACTGGGTTGCATATCTACATAGCACAGCTCAAAGTGGTCGAGGCAGTTCTTTTTTTTTCAAGTTCAAGCGCACCATTTCAATGGAGCAAATACAGGACAAGCTCGAGCAGGTCAACTCAATGTTGCATGGTCAACACAACATGTCAATATGGAGCAGTTCAAGTGAATAGAGCATGTGTGGAAGTGGTGTCAACGACACACATTTTTTTTAAATGGACAGCAGCAACTTTCATGTGCAAAATTTTCAAGTATGGATGGCATGTAAGGAGAAAATGGGCAGGGTGCATGGCAAGTGAATTTAAGACATACATGAGCAAGGCAGTGCATAAGTAAGCATGTTGGAACATTTAAAAATGGTAAAGTGTACATGTTGCAGCATTTAAAAATGGTAAATTGGCTCCAACACCTAAGTTGTTCAATTATGCAGAGATTAATGTCAGAAAAAATGCAAGAGAAACAGGAAAGACATGAGATTTATAGTGGTTCGGCGTTAACGAACCTACGTCCACTTTATATCTATGATTATACTTAAAATTCAAGTACAATCGATGATTTATCCCTCAACCTCACTTTTACAATGTTGATTCACTCAATAAATTCGAGACAACTCTGAACAGTAATAATAGAGATGTAATAATGGTGGAGTCAGAGCTCAGAATTGCTAAAAGGATCCTCAAAAATGCCAAGTCTAGGGCTATTTATAGCTGGTTTCTTCAGGCGGATCGTGTTCATAGGTGGCACAAATCCCGAGAATCTCGGACTGGTTCGTAGCTTGATGGAGAAATAGTCAATATGGCCGTTGTGGACAGGTGTCATCAGATCCCGCATTCACGGATCGTGGTGGACTTTGGTCATAACCTTCACCACGTCTTCTGGGCTTGGATCGGATCGCATAGGAAAGTACGGGTCGGATCGACATGATGGGGGCGATCGCGATCGTGGTAAGGTAGGGCGATCCGATCGGGTCTTCGAAGGCTAATGGTGTGAAGTTTCATATTTTTCTCATGTGTGCGGACCTTGGTGGCTTGGTCAAAAAGCTAGCCAACATTTTGCCCCCTCAAAGTATGTTTTATCGAGGATGGAACATGCTTCGAAATTGCGGACTTATCTTTTCATGAAGCGATGTGAATCAATAGTCTTACTTTTCTGAGAGATCGTACAGCTCCAAAAAGTTACGTCCTCCGACTGATATAAATACCGGGTTACATCATCAATCATTCCTTTGTTTACCGGCTAATTTTCATCTCTCGAATTCCAGAGGATATTGAAATCAACTCGTCAGGTATGCTTTAAAACTTTTTGTAAGAAGTTGTGTTTAATAACTTCCATATTTCTGTAAATGTGGAACGCGTCCGGATTGGTTCGTCACTTTATTCCACGGTCCGCGGGAGTCTTTACAATATACCTGGATAAGGCCGCCCTATGTGCCATGGACCGTTACCTGGAAGAGCCCGCGCTCGAACCATGATGGGCTTCTCAGATGCTCCGTGGCCCATGAGGCCTGACGATTCGTATGAGACAAGAAAAGGGAGAACAAGAGTCCAACCCTTGGCTATATAAACCGTTTTAAACCCCATTCTTTTACCCTCTTCACTTTTTTACAGTCGCCGCCCCTTCTTCTTCCTTAACCTTTCTCTCATTTTCACCTTAGCCGCCCCCTGGAAATCAACCTCGTCCAACAACTTAAAATTGCACGGTAGCTAAACTAAAAACGCCCACACATGCTTTCAATCTCGTTTTTCTCATGTCTTTCATTGGTTCAAATAGCAAGAACAGTGATGCTAGAAACGTTTAGGGCGGTGATGTGTACGATTATGTGAGTTTATGAATGGAGAGGAGGAATGGTAAGAAAGAAGGAGCAGGTTAGGTCGGGTCGTATACGAGATTTTGACTCGGGTCACGGCAACGGAGGGAGCAGAGGGGAAGTAGGAGCATGGTTCTGGACAACGGATCGGGTCGCTGGACTGGGATCGGGTCGTGGTGATGAGAATTAAGATAGATCGTGGGGGTGCTTCACGATCCGTTCAGGTACCACGAACCGAATTGTCCCACGATCCAAAGTCCATCCAATGGAGAAACCTATAGGCGATATGTCCTCCGCGATCTAGTATGCAACCCACGATTCGATTAGATCGCGACCCAAACTCCATTATTGTTACGAACCAACTTTGTTAGCGATCCCATTCATATACTAACTAAAGAAAACTATGCAATCAAGGTATATCAATGGACATTTAGGTTAGAGCCTTCAAGATGGACTTCTTGGACTGATCAACAACATGATTTAACAGCATATTCATTGCACTTATCCAATTGGCTTTGTGACTTTGTTTTCTGGTATCATACACACTTGCACACACGAACACTTGCACATACACGGGATCCAAGGGTAATTATTTTCTAATTTCTCGTGTTTACTCGCCGAAATAGCAATGTCAGATAAACGCTCTCCTAAAGAATCTGAAACAGAGGTGAACCCGGGATACTGGAACACCTCAATCCAGATGTCCCTCCAGTTAATCCAGAAGGTGATGAATCTGAGTCAGAATACGAGGCAGAGACAGAATCAAATTCATCTGGGAGTACCTCTCTTGATGAGGAATCTGATGCAGATGATCGTGCTCCTGACGAGATCCCCGATGATAAGGAAATTGAGAAGTTCACCGATTGTATGGCTTCCAAGTTAAATGATATAAAACTTAAGAAGATATGTTTAAGACACAGAATTCCCTGGGATGATGTGAAAGTTCCAGAAAACGAAGATAGACCTCATTCTGCCCCAGAGGGGTATATGACCATTAGTCGACTTATGTGCTGGGTTGGGGCTATTCCTCCTTTCCTCCACTTGTTGTTGATCTCTTGACATAGTTACACATTGCTCCCATGCAACTCCACCCGAATGCCTATGCGGCTTTGTATACTCTGTACGTTGCTTATATGGAGATTCTGCAGACCGAACTTACTCTTAAGGATTTGAAGTTCTATTACCATTTCAAACATCGTTCCGCAGGGGCTCCCAATTTCTCTTTCTTCGAATCGGTCTCCAATAGAAAAGTTGTGACAGATGGTTATAGTAATATAAGGGACGTCAAATCTGACTGGTTCTATATAAAACAACAAGCCGGATGCGCGAGGAAGTGGCTACAAGCAATTATGTTTCCAATTTTTCCGCATTTAATTCGAATGCATAACTTCAGTGCTAACGAATCGTTTTGTTCCACATAGATCACAACTTTGAGAGAACGAAAGGATCGATATACGAAGACCGAATGTCCCGCCTCCTCAAGAGTAGCTCAAATTTCTTAAGGATTAAGAAATGTATCACTGACGAGAACCTTCACAAACACCGTCTCTTAGACATAAGGTTCAGACTTGGAGTGGGCGGTAAACCTTACAAGTATACACACCCGACTGAAGGAGAAGGAACTTCTCAAGCTGTAAAGACAACTACTCTTCGCAAGAGTCCTTCGCCGCTGATCAATCAGGATGACGAGGATTTAAACGTATACAAAAGAGATGAGGGACGAGCCGATGAATCAAAGGAGGTTCCGACCTCTTAGGGGCAGTCTTCCTTAACTTCATCGCTAGTTGAGTCTGTCTCCCAAGATGATCTAACAGAGGAACAGATACTCGGGGAATTAAACAAAATTCCTTTGCCAGACGATATTTATACTCAAGAAGATCTCGGAGGGGAACTAATTATTCCCATCTCCGAAGAGAGAGTGCTCCAGTTGGAGAAAAAGAAGTCATCCAGACGAGCCTAAAGCCGGTCCCTGGTCCGTTTAAAAAGGTGATTTCATGGGATGCACAAATCACATGCACCATTTATCATAACACTCCTTTGCTACTGTGGCTTATTGTTCTAACATGCACTTGTTTCCTTTGCAGGGAGAATGTATCGCAAACGGTCTTATTCTTATCGCTCCCTTCGCGAGGGCACACCAAGCCTCCTTCTAGATCCCGAGCATACTCGTAGCGATAGTCGGGGAAGGGATAGCCGCCAACCCCGGGATTTTCATCAATCTTATTCTGCACGACCTTGATCTCCATCGATGCAAGGTTATGGAAAGCCACATAGTCACCCATTGCCACTGGCTAGGGGAAAGTAACTTCCTAGAGATTTAACTCCTCCGAAAAGTACCCCTTCTCACTCCCAATCTTCCAGAAAATACCCCGAGCCAGAGGGCAAGAACAAAGATGAGGGCAGGATTATAAAAAAGGGGAAGACAGCTCCAATTTCCTCTAGTGAACATGGCTTGGATACTACTGCCGGAGAGGATGTTGCCCCCAGTTCTGAGATTACGGCCAGGCTAGAGCGATTATGAAAGCAGTTCCCTGATATTTACTTTGAGAGGATGGTGTTCGTCCCAAATCTTGAACCGGTCCCCGAGGATTGGGACACAGAGGTGATAGGGTACGTCTGCCATGTGGCTAAACAACACGGGGTAATGAAGAAGCATGCCGCTATACTTTCCACTATCATCCGACGAACAGAGACGGACGCGGCCAGAGCCAGAGTAAAGATTGATAATGATGCTAGGGCTAGGAGCAAAATGGAGAAAGAACTAAAGGACGCATAGGCCCAACTGGCTTTAGCTCGGCGACACTCAGAGAATTACAGGTCTGAGTTGGAGAGTGCTAGGGTGCATTTTCGCAACGTGCTTGAATTAAATAGCTAGGAACGAGTGGCCCTAAGAAAGGAAGTGGAAGATCTTAGGGCAGTTAATATCGAGCTAAAGACAGCACAAGAACGCTTTGCTGCTGAGAATGATTCTTGGGAGAAAGAGAAGGCGAGCATAAAAAATGACCTCGCTCTCGCCAAAAAGGAAAAAGAGATTTTAAATGATCAACTTGCTCAAGCTGAGGAGCATGCAGGTCTCGCCGAAAGTAATGCTAATAATGCTCTTGAGTCGGCAACTGCTGCAGCCGATAAGCTCGTCGAAAAAGAGAAAGACATAGCTGGTTTTGAGGAACTGTTGTTCGACTTCTTTGGTCAAGTCATCAAGACTCGAGACATATCTTGGATTCCAGACTATCATGCTACCTTGGACAATGTATGGGACGCAATTGTCGAGGGCGAGAAGCGGCGATTAGGGGTCGACGAGATTGACGAAAGCCAGCTGATGTGGACCTTCCTCAGAGGTGAAGAACCTGAGGCTTTGGAGGATGGTAGACGCCTAATCCATGAGGAGATGGAGAGGGAGAAGAATAGGCTCAAGGGCAAGGATAAGGCTGGGGAAAGCTCGAGCTCGGTGGTAGTGCCCAAAACCTCTGAAGTTGTGGGATATAACCCCGATGATTCATTGATCCCCTTGGCTCCTACTCCTCCGATTGTCGGGACCACCAGTACAAGTCTGGGAGATGAGTCGGCTGAAGGTATCTCCATATTCTCTCCATAGTTCATTAAAGCAATCATAACTTGTCGTCATCTCACGGGACAGACAACTGACATGGCCACATCTCCTCCCGATTCACTAACCTTTGCTTCTAATGGTATAGGTACCAAAGTGGTCGAAAAGGGTGCAGAGGAGAAGGTAGTGGAAGAGAAGGTTTATGCCCCTCTAGGTTCTGGTATTGAAGTTTCTGAGATTCCAAAGCATATCGGGGGCTCAACAAGTGATAGAGTTACGGTAGCACCCATGGACTCTAGCACTGGCGCTCCTGCAGACGCTGAGATCATTGCTGCTTTGCATGACACAGATGGCAGTCATGGAGATGAGGAAGAGGAGGTAGAAATCATAGACGAGGCCAAGGATGATGATAGTGAAACCTTGGCTGACATACAGGCTAGGAAGGAGAAGCAGTTTGTTCTTAGGAAGGGGAACATAATCCTGTATTTGTGCCCTCTATTTTTGAAATCGACCCCAAAACTGGGTTGGTTATAGGATTCTCTTCCAGATCAATTACTTCACAACTTGCCTCCGAACCTTCCAGTCCTCCCCTGGAGCCTCTTGTCGATAAGAGAAAGAGGAAGAAAAGTGACCGCTCTAGTACTGATAAAGAGGAGTTGGAGAAACAGAAGAAGGACAAGAAATCAAAACCATCTCCAAGGCATAAATAGAATGCAGTTATTTGCTCATGTTTTAGTTTTAGGATTTCCTTTGGCCAAAAGATGTAGTCATGAGATTGGCCCTCACTTTTATTTAGCTTCTCGTTCTTTGTAAATCCTCTTTCAGTAAATAAAAAAATCTGTTTCTTTTGCACCACTGTGTTCCTACGAATTCATTATGTTAGCTTAGCCTAAATGGTCACAACCGAAATATTCGTAGTTAACTATTTAAGTCATAAGTAACAATTATTAATCATGATCGAAACAATTATCGAAAAATACATGTGTTAAATAAATGTGTAGCGGTGCACGTATATACCCCTAATCAATCTTCATTATAATTCCTGGCCAGGGCTCATTGGCGATCGACTAGGATTATATTCGTACTATCCCGATCTATCAACGGGGTAAAGATTTCTGCGGCGCTAAGTCTCTAACACTTTTATATTCTCCCAATCCTTCAGCAGGTTAGAGTTCATGTGGTGCTAAGTCTCTAGCGCCTTTATACTCTCCCGATCCTTCAATGGGTTAGAGTTCATCTGGCGCTAAGTCTTTAGCGCCTTTATACTCTCCTGATCCTTCAGCGGGTTAGAGTTCATGTGGCACTAAGTCTCTAGCACCTTTATACTCTCCCGATCCTTCAGCGGGTTAGAGTGATATCAAGGCGGTTTTATCATGGTGCACCTTCACGCCTTGGGGACGTTATCTTCGCGTCCTTTATACTCTCTCCCTAATCTCGGGAGTTAGAGTGCAAGCAGTAGTGCGATTTACGTCGCTGCACCTTTTGGAGCTTTAATAACCGTGAGCCTTCCGATCTGACAGAAAAAAATTTGAATCAGCTATTTTGAGATTACTGCACAATTTTAAAACAAATCTTGAAATGGTAACAGTTTATATTGATCAAAATAAAAGAGTAGATAAGAAATGGTGCAGTAAAGGTAAATGACACGCGATATTTGTATAGTGGTTCGGTCGAATCATGACCAACGTCCACTTTACAATCTTCTGTTCAAATAACCAGACTGTTCTAGGCAAGTCGAGCCTTTTTACATGGTTCTAAAAACAAAAGAGTAAAAATGACATTTTTATGTCAGATATGGCCGCAAATGTTGGGCATTCCACACTCTGAGGATTTCATTTCCAACTACGGTTGCCAGCTTGAAGGTTCCATTATCAAGCCTTCGTAAAATGGAGTACGGTCCTTCCCATTTCTAGCCCATATGTACTGGGGGCGGAAAGACACGCTTCAGAACCAAGTCTCCGGGTTCAAATGTCCGAGCTCGTACTCTTCTGTTGTAGTACCGAGCTATTTGTTGTTTGTGCCTTAGGGCACGTAAGTCGGCTTCGTCCCTTTTTTCCTCAACCATGTCCAGGGATTCAAGGAGTAATTCATTGTTGGTCATCGGATCGTAATAAATGGTTCGATGAGATGGTACTTCCAGCTCGACCGGAATAACTACTTCAGCTCCAAAAGCAAGGGAAAACGGGGTGTGACCCGTCACCGACTTGTACGTTGTTTTATAGGCCCATAGTGCCAGGGGTAATTCGTCAACCCATATGGCTTTGGCCCTCTTCAATCTTTTCTTTAGAATGGACTTGATCATCTTGTTTGCTGCTTCAACTTGTCCGTTCGATTGCGGATGTGCCACAGAGGTGTATCTTTTCTCGATGTGATACTTCCAATAGAAATCTTGAAACTCGGTGCTATCGAATTGGGTCCCATTATCGGTTACGATGATTTTTGGAATTCCAAATCGACATATAATGTTCTTAACGACAAAGGTGATCACTCGCTTGGTTGTGATCGTGGTCAATGGCTCTGCTTCTACCCATTTAGTAAAATAATCCACGGCCACAATAGCAAACTTTGCTCCACCCTTTGCTATGGGAAGGCTCCCAATTATGTCAATTCCCCACATAGAAAAAGGCCACGGGCTTGTCATTGTCTTCAACTGGTTAGGTGGTGCCCTAGGAATCTTGGAGAACCTCTGGCAACCATCACAACGTCGTGCATACTTTGCTGCATCCTTGTTTATGGTGGGCCAGAAATAGCCATATCGCAATATCTTCTTTGCCAATGTTTGCCCTCCAGTGTGGTCGCCACACTCACCTTCATGGACTTCCTTCAGTACACGCTTGATGTCGTCATGGGTGATTCACCGGAGGAGAGGCATTGAGAAACCTTGTCTGTACAGGACTTCACCTTACAACACATATCGGGAAGCCTTTCGTATAACTGCACGCCTCTCACTTTTCTTTGTTGGGAGCGTTCCGTTCATCAAAAAATTCTTTAAGGGGGTCATCCATGACTCCATTTCCGGTTCAATCCCTAGTACTGGATCAACTTCCATCTGATCCACGCTAGGGAACTGTAGTACTTCAATCGGGTCTAGCTCCATATGTTCTGGATTATCGGAACTAGCCATCTTCGCTAACTTGTCTGCCCTTTGAGTCTCTGCTCGAGGAATGTGAGATATACTATGGTAATCAAAACCATCCAACAACTTCCTTACTTTTTCCAAATATGATGTCAACCTTGGACTCTTAGCCTGAAACTTTTCATTAACTTGGTTCACGACTATATTGGAGTCACAAAAGATGTCTTGCTTTGTTATCCTTAGTTCCTTTGCAAGCTTCAACCCGGCAATTAGAGCTTCATACTCAAAATCATTATTAGTTGCATGGAACTCCAATCTAAGAGCATAATATATTAGCCGTTTCTCTGGAGTTTCAAGAACCACTCCTGCACCAGATCATCTGTTATTTTTAGCCCCATCAGTGTATAGTTTCCAGGTATTAGGGCAAAGGAGTAGCTTTGGCAGATCGTCTTCCTTGGTTACCGCATCATCTTCTGGGATGGTAAATTCTGCTATAAAGTCTACAAGTGCCTGCCCCCTTATCGACCTCCGGGGTTGGAAGTTCAGGTCGAATTGACTCGGCTCAATGTTCCATTTGAGCAACCTTCCCGATGCTTCTGGCCTTTGTAAGACTTGCTTAAGTGGGTGATTAGTATAAACAGTAATGGGATGAGCCTGGAAGTAGTGATGAAGCTTCCTAGATGCAATCAGCAAACTGTACGCAAGCTTTTCTATCTTTGGGTAATTTCGTTCTGCAGCTGCCAATTTCTTACTCATATAGTACACCGGTGTTTGCACCTTATCCTCTTCTCTTACCAAGGCTGAACTGATTGTGTGGGATGACACTGCCAAGTACACAAATAAATCCTCGTGATCCACAGGCTTAGACAGTATCGGGGGTCTTTTCAGATGATTTAACAGATTCTAAAATGCTTCTATACAATCAGGAGTCCATTTAAAGTTGTGCTTGCCTCGCTTTATTAGTTTGAAAAACGGGATGCATTTGTTTGTAACTTTTGAGATAAATCTGCTGAGCGCTGCCACTTTTCCAGCAAGGCATTGCACATCTGTAATCTGCTTCGGTTCTTGGATATTTCGGATTGCTGTAATTTGGTATGGATTGATCTCAATTCCGTGCGAGCTTACAATGAACCCTAGGAATTTTCCAGATGCTACCCCAAACGAGCATTTCAAAGGATTCAGTTTCATCCCATATTTTCGGAGAATTCGAAACATCTCTGCTAAATCGTTAGTATGATCAGATGACTGTCTGGACTTTACTAACATATCGTCGACGTATACCTCCATCGTTTTCCCAATTTGGTTGTAGAACATCCTATTCACAAATCGCTGATATGTAGCGTCGGCATTTTTCAAACCGAAAGGCAACACCACATAGCAGTATAATCCCAAATCCGTAATGAAACTAGTATGCTCTTGGTCTGGGACGTGCATGGGGATCTGATTGTACCCCGAGTATGCATCCATAAAAGAAAGAAGTTCATGACCTGCGTTTGAATCTACCAACTGATCGATTCTAGGCAATGGGAAGTTATCCTTCGGACAGGCCTTGTTTAGATCTGAGAAGTCGATGCACGTGCACCACTTTCCATTGGCCTTTTTTACAAAAACCGGGTTCGAAATCCAGTCAGGGTAAGTTGAATATTTAATGAAACCGTTACTTCTCAGCTTTTCGACTTCTTCTTTCAAGGCGACAGACCTCTCTGGGCCAAGCATCCGCCTCTTTTGTTTAACAGGAGGATGTTTCGGGTTAATGCTTAACGAATGACTCATAATCGAGGGAGATATCCCACACATGTCCGCATGGGTTCAGGCGAATACATCTAAGTTAGCTTTCAGGAAATTTATTAATTCTTTAGCTCGAACAGGATCCAATTGGGATCCAATCTTCAGGACCTTCTCTGGGTCACTATCGTCGATTGGTACATCCATAGTCTCTTCATTGGGAGTCGCCATTCTGCCCCTAGGCTCTTCATCCTCTCTGGGATCTATGTCCTCGGGCAACTGTCTGGGCGACCCTCCCGAAGGTATTTCCTTTAGTTGCTATGACGATTCCTCCCTTGGAGGGGAGGAACCACCTTTTGCTTCTACATCTTTCCCTCTACGGAGCAACTTTAACTTTGCAATGTAGCATGCTCGGGAAACAACTTGATCTCCTCTAACTACACCTACACCAGAATCTGTTGGGAACTTCAACAATAAGCACCAGGGTGCAATACAGGCCCTGAATTTGTCTAGGGTCGGTCGGCCTAAGAAGGCATTGTACGGCAATTCAATATCTAGGACCACGAAGGGGAGGATCCTCACTCTCTGGCGTTCTCCTTCCCCAAGGGTTACTGATAATTCCACGTATCCTATTGGAGTGGTCGACGCCCCATTAAATCAGCGTATCCAACCTTCACATGGCTTCAAATCCATCGGCTCGAGTTTCATTTGGCGAATGTTTTCTTGAACAGAATATTGACTGAACTCCCGTTATCTACCAAAACTTTATGAACTATAGTCGGGTCGATGGTGACGGTGATCACCAATGGGTCCTCGGTTGGGTAGTGTACTCCAATACTCTCTCGCTCACGAAATATGACGTCATCGAACATCGTCTTTTGTTGCTTAATCGGAGCATTGTCCTCGGGGTTACTACATTCCCCCACCTCGAAATGTTGTTTAGCTGCATTTATTTATTGGTCCATAGCTCTGAAACTGTGCCCTGCTAGGTGAAGTCCACCAACTATGGTATTGATAACGATATTTTTTCCTTTTTGCTGACCCGTTGGTTTGGCAGCGGGTTGGCTTTGGTTCGGGGCTTGTACGGCTTGCCCCCGTCCCTGGGAGTCACCTTATACTCATCAAGCTTCCCTTCTCGGAGCAGCCTTTCAACCACGTCTCTCAAGTGACTACATTCGTTTGTGGAATGACCATGGATCTGATGAAAAATACAGAATTTCCCAGTTTCACGCTCTTTCTCTGTAGAATCTCTCGGATGAGGCCTTTTATACTGGAGGACATTGTATGTATCCAGGAAGATGTTTTCCAACGTATCATTTAACGGTGTGAAGCTCTAAAACGGTCTGGGCCGGGGTCTCCTTTGAGAGTCATTTTCTCGATTTCTTTTCTGATTATTGTTATTGTTGTTCCCCGATTGGCGACCACTGCCTTGATTCTTGTTCCCAACGTTAACTTCAACTTTTCCTGAGCTATCTCCTGTTTGCTTGATGGCCACGTTGCTTTGGATATCTTCCTTATCTATAGCCTTTCTTTTCCAATTAGCGTATATCTCCTCCTGACGCAGGCGAAAATTGGCTTTTTCATAAAATATTTCTCTGGTCAAGGGTGGCTTGCTGGCCAGATATCTTCCAAACTCGGTTTCTTTATCGACGCCATCGATCAGGGCCATCAACACAGTTTGCTCATGCGGATCTTTGACTTCCGTGATAGCCAAGTTAAAACGATCTAAATACGACGTCAGGCTTTCATCTAGTCGTTGTTTAATAAAGAATAGCTCAATTACGTTCTTAGACCTTTGGGTATGAAGACGAAATTGGTTCACGAATTTCTCACTCAATTCCCTGAGCTGGATATTGACCGTGCCAGCAAGTGGGTAAACCACAATAATGCCACATCTTCCAAGAATATAGGGAATGCTTTACATTTTACCGCGTTTGTAGCTGCAGCGGCATTCATTGACCAGGAGTATCGCATTAGGTGCTGGATGGGGTCAGTTCTGCCCGTATAGCAATTCATGGTTGGCATGTTGAAGCGCCTCGGGAATGTAACATCCAGTATGTCATCTGTAAAAGGCGTATGACTACGATCTATGCCCTAATCTTCATTCCTCTGTCCACGGCTATCTACCATGACTTGCCTAATCATTGCTTCAACCTCTGCATGGGTCAGGGTAGATTCGGGATGGGCCATGAGCAGAACTCCCTTGCCCCCTATTGCCGCGGTCGATCACGCGACGAGCGGGAGGCACGCCGTTTCTCGGTGGTAGAGCGGGCTCATTTAAATTGCGGTTACTAGTTCCCTGATTAAGTTGCGGTTACTAGTTCTCTGCCCTTTCTAACGGGGGCCATCGTCGGTTCCTTCGGGGTTCTTCAGACAATGGCGTATGTTTCGGAGAGAAGGGGTGAGCTGGAGGTAGTGAAACCTGCCTTTGAATATCGTCAACTCTTCTACCTGGGGCAGTAATATTTTGACGCAGCAACGAGCTCTCCTGCCTTTGAGCGGCCAGTTCATCGGTCTTCATGTCCAACGCTTCAAGTATTCGAGTCAGATGTCCTTCGGTAATTGGGGCAGAAGGGTCGAACTAGTCATCTTCGTCTTCTCTTATATGCAAGGAACTTGAACCGGGTTAAGCAGAAGTACCAGCACGAATGGAACGAGCCATAATTTTCTTCCCAGGTCGGGTAGTAGTCTGATTATCGGTTCGGATCGTGGTCTTCCTATGCTGGTGGCTCGCGGTATCCTCCTGGCATCGGTTCGTGGTGGTTCCTTGGGATCGGATCGCGGAAGGGTTAGTAGGGGTATGGCGACGTTATCATGGGATCGGGTCATGACACCCTCAGCTGCTCGGATCGCCATGCCTTCATTGGATCGGATCGCCCCCTCTTCTCCATGATCCGGGGACAGAACTTTGATCCGCTCCTGAACGCTCTCTTCAATTGCTTCGTTCGTAGCTTCAGTCGCTTGGGAGGCTCGTACTTCCTTAGACTTCTTTCCAGCCATGATATCTGAGCTTTACTGAAATCTTCAAAAATCGAAACAGTGGAGTTTTGGACCGTTTCCTTCGAACTTGATCGTCCAAATAATAGAACTATAATCCAATATGCTGAGACTTTGTTCTCAGTGAAAGCACCAAAATGTTAGTTCCAAAATTGCCTCCAACACCCAAGTTGTTCAATTATGCAAAGATTAATATCAGAAAAAATGCAAGAGAAACAGGAAATACACGAGAGTTATAGTGGTTCGGCGTTAACGAGCCTACGTCCACTTTATATCTATGATTATACTTAAAATTCAAGTACAATCGATGATTTATCCCTCAACCTCACTTTTCCAATGTAGATTCACTCGATAAATTCGAGACAACTCCGAACAATAATAATAGAGATATAATAATGGAGGAGTCAGAGCTTAGAATTGCTAAAAGGATCCTCAAAAATGCCAAGTCTGAGACTATTTATAGCTGGTATCTTCAGGTGGATCGTGGTCATACGTGGCACAAATCCCGAGAATCTTGGACTAGTTCGTAGCTTAATGGATAAATAGTCAATATGGCCATTGTGCACAGGTGTTGTCAGATCCTGCATTCACGGATCGTGGTGGACTTGGTCATAACCTTCACCACATCTTCTGGGCTTGGATCGGATCGCGTAGGAAAGGACGGGTTGGATCGAGGTGACGGGGGCGATCGCGATCGTGGTAAGGTAGGGCGATCTGATCGGGTCTTCGAAGGCTAAAGGTGTGAAGTTTCATATTTTTCTCGTGTGTGCGGACCTTGGTGGCTTGCTCAAAAAGCTAGCCAACAATGAGCAAGGCAGTGCATAAGTAAGCATGTTGTAGAATTTAAAAATGGTAAAGTGTACATGTTTCAGGGTGCAAGTTTATCAACATGTCAATACATGGTGGAGTAGCAACGGACATAGCAAAAGCCAGAGCATACATGAGTTTTTCATGTTCATGTGCAATTCTGTTTCATGGAAGAATCAAAGTGCAGCATCATAAATTGGCCAAGCAATTAAAACAACATGGTTTAACTCATGGTAAAGTCATATGGTCGAGCAAAAGGCATCTCAACATAGTTCAGCATAACAGTGGGTGAAAACAACAAATAAAATTTCCCAGAAATCAGAATATGGCAAGAGATCTTTTGTTTGGGAAAAATACCAAATTCATGTTTCTGATTTCAGAAAAAAACAGCATTCAAAATATGCTCATGAAATTGCATATATAGCGTATAATAAAATCAGCATAAACAGTCAAGATAATGGAGCATCGAATCTATTTTTGGCAAGAATTTATTTGGAGCATCACAGTGAACCATCCGACATGCAATCAATTCAAACTTTCCAGGAATTCTAAGAGTGATTTACACACTCATACAGTTTTCAGAAATGCAGATTTAAACAAAGGAATTATTTTTCGGTTGCAAATATATTTACAGAGAATCAAATCTAAGAAACACACGTGCAAATATCAGAAAATCTATTTTGAGCAAGTGTTTTATTCTCGGAAAATTATCAATCATTGATTTCACGCAAGGGATAAATTTTATTTTGAAGAATCTTTAAACTCCAGAAAATCATCCATATCTATCCACGATTTTCAAAATTTAATTCTGAGCTAATCAAAAAGGGAAACCGCAATTTCAGATAAAATCATATGTTGAAATCAGAACAAGTTACAGATTGATAATCCTATTTTATGACACCAATTCATCATAGGCTAAGTAGATCGAAACCACAACAGAAGTTCGAATTCAAAAATTCAAATATACTCACATTTTCTCTGAAGTTTCGATCATCAACAACGTCTACCAAATCAATCGAAAGAGCAAGCCACTGGAGACTGAAGCCACAAGAGAATCAAATCAATTTCTTCAATCATGATCTGATTTTGGGAAAATTTGAAAAACCCTAGAAATCGCAGTCACCAATTTTAGTCACCAAAGAAGAAAGGGATCGGCCATATAAAATAAGTGAGGGGTGCATCAATTTTACAAAGGGCCGACCAAGCCATGAATTATAAAAGGGGATAACCCTTATATTTTAATTCCTAGGGCTTTTTCAATTTGTTTTTATTTTTTGTATTTTTTTAATTTGTGTTGTAAAACGATTCAAACAGTTTTCTAGAGTCTGTAAAATTCTAGGTGTTTCAGTTAGGGATTAGCTGACAGTTTACTAGTGCCTGTAAAACTAGGGGAAAATCTGGTCTAGTGAATATAGACCATTCTAGAGTTTTGCGCGTAGAGTTAGTACAGGAATAGGGAGTGCGAGTTTACAGTGTCTGTAAGCGGGATCTGTTCTATCACCGAGTAGAAACCTTAGGAATGCAGCAGTAGGCAGGGTTTTGCTGAAGCTAGGTATCTCTATGCCTTATTTCCTTACTGCACTTTTATTTCTGCTATATTCCGTGATCTGTTTATTATTTAATATCCCATCAGAATTTTAATACAGCGAAAAACTGTGATAAACCCTATTCACTGTCCCCCCCCCCTCCTCTAAGGTTATCTAGATCCAACAAGTGGTATCAGAGCAGGCTATTTCATTAACTCTTGAGTCATGGGTCATCCTAGTTGTCAACCGATAGAGAGTCAGTCCAGTTCATCTCCAACTATTTTCGATGGAACATATTTTTTAAAACTGGAAATCCAAAATGGAATTTTATTTAAAATCTGTTAATTTTAAATGTTGGGATGTGGTTATCAATGGGTTTGATAGTGTAGAAATTACTTTCAATGCTTGTGCTATGAAAAGTATATTTGATTATCTTAGCACTGAACAGTTTTATCTTATCTGTCATTGTTTATCTGCACATGAAATCTGGAGAACTCTTAATGCAAAGTATGGACCAATTGACAACAGCTGTTCAAAACCCCAGGATGACAACTCATATTCAGATCTATGCTTAACAAGTCATGTAGATGAAACTTAAGATGGATCAGATGATGGAGAATCAAAAAATGATGAAACAGTGAATTTCTCATATGAAGATATGGGTTATATGTGTCTTGATTTAACGAAATCTGTTGATAAACTCCAACTGAAAAATAAGTCTCTGAAATCTAAGAACTTTGAGTTGACCGGCAAAATTGATGATTTGGAATCACAACTTGAATATGTTAAAAATTCTTCAAATTCAGTTTGCAAAAATTGTTTGAAATTGAAAACCAGTCTTGTTCATCTCAATAAAAATGTTCAAAAGTTCGAAGATGAAATTTTGATCTTAAATGAGAACAAGACTAAGTTATCAAATTTGAATAACCCTCTACAAAAGGAATTTGAAAATTTTAAAACAGATATAAATTCCAAATTTGAAATTGCTGAAAAGGAGAACTTGTTGAAATCAAATTTGATTTTAGAAGAACTTGAAAATGAGATTGAAAATCGAAGAAATTCGAGTCTGAAAAGCAAAAATGATTTGAATCTGAAATCATGGAATCTCAAGCCAGAATTAAAACTCTTAAAGATGAAAACTTGGTTTTAAAATCTGATTTTGAAAGATGTAAGATCACTAAAAATCATTGTTCAGATTTAATGAAAGAAAATAGTGATCTTAAAACTAAAATTCAACAACTTGAAACATCTTTGGCTAAATTTTCTAACGGTGAAAAATCTCTGGATATGTTGTTCAAAAATCAATTTTCATCTGGAAATAAAAGTGGGCTTGGCTTTGGAAAAAATAATGTTTTTGAAAAACGAAATTCAAATGATTTGAAAAGTCCCTCAAAATGCTTTGGAAATAATTGTTTTGATAATTTGAACTTTGATAATTCCAAAGGATTTATGAATCAAAAGCAAAATGTGAATTTGTTTTGTAATAAGTCTTTTAAATATTCTTGGATCCTAAAAGGAAATGAAACGGGCTTTGTTAAGTTTAAACAGATTTGGGTTCACAAGGGTACAAAGGTTAATTCTGATGGTTTGTTATACAAATAGGTCTAGGTACCAAAAGTGGTCAACATATTTCAGAGTGGTTTTACAAATTTTGTTAGACCACTTGATTCTCTCAACTGCTAGGTATCAGTGATGGTTGAGGAACTTCTATGCTGAAAAGAGATTGATTTCAAGTTGTTCTATATTTCTGTATTCTTTACAGTTCCTTGGCCAAGATTGTTGAGTTAGAGATTCTGTTTTACATTGGATTCTGGTATGATATCTAAACTCACTTTTGTAAATATTCACTATTTTTATTTTCCTAGTTTATTCCTCCTTCTATCCCTTCTATCTTTGTTTTTCTTTTTGATTTGACACGGTCACATTTTTTTTGTTTTGTTTCTGCTTAGACTTCATTAACTTCAAATTGCAGAATTCATATTTTTCTGGAAATTTGCTTCATTAGAGTAAAACTCTGATGTTTTAATCATTTTCATATCTTGAATCTAAACTTGTAAATAATTGCAATTGATTTGAAATTTATTTCTGATTTATGAATTCCGAACAGTGTTGATGTATTCGTGTCATATCTTGAACACTGTTAATTTTGAATTCTAAATTTTCTTTTGAAGATCTGAATATTTAATGAAATTCCACACACCTCTGCTGTTTTGGGTTTCTTCTAATTCATTTTAGAAAGGCTAGAAATAATATACTCATTACAGCACACCATTTTAGATTGGCTTGGATATTTTGATTTATCTTGAATCTCAGTGATACATCGTGAAATTTATATTTATTCATGATCATTTTATTTTGAAATCTGTTTGTTTTTGAAATCATTTGAAATTCTGGATATTACGAATCTCACACACCTCTTAAATTTAAACTTATCAATTTTGTGTGGCTGATTCATTATATCTCAAACTTGACTTTGATTCAAGCGATTTCAAATAATTTTTTTTCGTGTCATGAATACCTCCCAAACTTGATGTAAATGATCTGAATTTTCTTTGGGCTTGTCAGAAATAATTTGGAAAACTCTTTCAAAATCCGATCTTGAAACTCACTATTACTTCATGATTATTTGATTTGAATATATGTTTGTTTAAAATCATTTGAAATTATTGATTTACTAAATCACACACATATCTTGAATGTGAAACTATTAATTTGGTGTGATCAATTCATTGAATCCTGATATCGTCATATTCATCAAATGATTTAAAATAAACTATATTTTTAAATCTTGGATCAAGAAACATATTTTGTGATCGACAGAAATATCTTTGAAATATCTTCTTAACAAGTCTACTGTTATATTGATTTCTATGCTGCTCTGATACTGTTTCAGATAACTGCTTGCTTTAATCGATCTGCTGCTCTGATATATGTTTTAATCTGTTGAGTTGTCTACTTGGGCCATGTAACTAAATTTCTTTTGTATGTGACACCCTTGCTTGTCTCCTGTGTCTTATTACAAATCCACATTAATAGGGACACCAAGTGATATCAGCAGTGCTGAATTTGTTTTAGCTGTATGTTTTTTAATCTCTCATTGCTTTGTATAGATCTTTCAAATACCTCTTGTAATTGATTTTCAATTTTAAAAATTATTTATTGATTATTCATTCAGAAATTGAAATCTACATCCAAATTGAACTGTATTTATAATTCATCAAAATTATTAACAGATTTTGAAATTGTGATGAATAGTGACTGCAGTATATTTCACAACAAGAGGAGATTTTATTTAGATTTTCATGATGGCTGAACATATATTATAATATACTTGAATTGGCAATTATTTCACGACCATCTTCTTTATCTTCCACTATTCTGTATTCCATTATGATTTTATATAAATATGGAGAGTTAATATTCTTTAAAAATCTGTTTGAATAACCAGTGGAATTATTTATGATAGAAATTGGACTATGTTATTATTCAGAATTAGTAATAATTGAAAATTTTCAATGATCCCGGTACAGTCGAGCATATTTCATAATATAATTAATTTAGAAATTTATCTCACAGTCCATTTTTGTACCTACCACATTTCTATCATTCATATTGGTTGTATATACCGAGGAGCTTTTCTATTCAAAGCTGAAAATGATAAAATATATAATACATAGGTGTGTCTCTAACCTCATTTAAAAATCCAAGCTCCGGTCATGCATGATTATGAGACAACTTATAATTTAAGCTGCGACTGACCACATTTAAAAATTCAAGCTCTAGTTATGCGTGGTCAGCGTGCTCTTAAATAAAATAAAAGAAAAAGGAAATATTGTAATATAAATTGAAATTAGTCTGAAATTCTCCTTGGGGTATAAAAACCAGCCTATCAGTCCATCTTTCTAAGCTGTGAAATGTGTTGAAATCTTATGAAGTATTATGATTTTTTGATTGATAACTATTGGGATTTGAGATTATCTGATTTTGTCACTTAAGTTGAAATTATAATTATAACCAAAATCCATCACTGTTTTTGTGCTTTATTTTTATAAAGAATCTTTTGAAAATAATTGGAATTTTTTTAAACTCTCTCCATTTTATATAAAATTCATCGTAAATCTGTCATTCTCTACAATGTGAAATATGCCACCTGTTCTTAGAATATTATGATTTTTGTTTGGCTGATTGAGATTTATGATGATCATTCTTCCTCTTTAGCTGAAATTATATTTCTAGTCAGTATTCGTCTATATTTTAAATTCTGTATCCTTTTGATGATAACAAAAGGGGGAGAACGAATTGAGATTTTGATTTATGAGTGAATATTTTATAAATATTTTTAATTTTGAAAATTTATTGTTATTCAGTTTAGTTCACTCATGCACAGTTACAGGGGGAGTTTAGTTGTAGGGGAAGCATTCAAATAGGGGGAGTTTCACTATTTTCGAACAAACACATTTATTATATTTAAAATCTTTTTATTTGTTTGTCATCATCAAAAGGGGGAGATTGTTGTATATAACGGAGTTGTATACACAATTATATGATTTTTGTTTGATGATAACAAACAAGTATATATTATTTTAAATGTGTTTGTTATTGTACTGTTATATATATATATATATATATATACATCTCAGACAGGAATATAATATTTGTATTTAAATAGAATACGACTTGACATTCATACTTTCATACAGTATTTTATTTAAATTGAATAATATATTTCAATATTCAACAGTACAGATTTACAACTCCACTATTTGAACACATCACATTTCATATACATTCACAAAATATTTGTACTTGTAAATAAACTGAATATGATAGACAATTTTTTTTGAAGACAATGAAATAATATTTTATTTCATTTAAATTTGTTTATTACAAAAAAAAATTGTCAGTACAATATTCCCTGTATACACATACACAGTACACATACACAGTTCTTCTCCACAACACTCACACTCAGTACATTCTAATATACACCACACTCAGCTTACATTCAGATTTACACTAATATATTGTTATACACTGCTTGTTTTCTTCATCTATTGTCTTCAGTTTTCTGTCTTCACAGCTCAATCCAGTCATCACCTGTTTACCTGTCATATACAGAAACACACACACAGTATATAGAACATAAATAATTTTTAAAATACATGCGAATACAAATTTTAATTTTAAAATTTTATTTGCTTCAGTTTTCTGGTGTGTTTCTCATCATTTTTTCATGACTTGATCTGGTTCATCTGTGCCTAGTCAGTTTGTATAATACAGGAACATAAAAATATTCTGATAACTGCATATACACACGGTATAAATATACACGTGTGCATTACCTCGCCAATCAGTGTATGCAGCTATGGAGCAGTCACATGGACCAAGCTCGACACAGTGAAATAGAGCAAACGAACACAAGCAAGAAACTGGTCGAGCTAAAAGAATCTCAATATGGTTCAGCATGATAGTGCATGCTCATGATTCAAGCCAGCAAAGAGTAAAAGTGGTCGAGCCATGCAATGGTGCAATAACATACAAAGCCAAATTGAAGAAATGTATGAAAGATGAACAAGGCAGTGATAGTTAAAATGGTGCAGCCAGGACATGAACACATCAAGGGTCGAGCTAGTATGCAAACTGGGTTGCACATCTACGTAGCACAGCTCAAAGTGGTCGAGGCAGTTCTTTTTTTTCAAGTTCAAGCGCACCATTTCAATGGAGCAAATACAGGACAAGCTCGAGCAAGTCAACTAAATGTTGCATGGTCAACACAGGATGTCAATATGGAGCAGTTCAAGTGAATAGAGCATGTGTGGAAGTGGTGTGAACGAAACACAGTTTATTTTTTAAATGGACGGTAGCAACTTTCATGTGCAAAATCTTTCAAGTATGGATGGCATGTAAGGAGCAAATGGGCAGGGTGCATGGCAAGTGAATTTAAGACATACATGAGCAAGGCAGTGCATAAGTAAGCATGTTGCAACATTTAAAAAATGTTCAAGTGTACATGTTTCAGGGTGCAAGTTTATCAACATGTCAATATATGGTGGAGTAGCAATGGACATAGAAAAAGCCAGAGCATACTTGAGTTTTTCATGTTTATGTGCAATTCTGTTTCATGGCAGAATCAAAGTGCAGCATCATAAATTGGCCAAGCAATTAAAACAGCATGGTTTAACTCATGGTAAAGACATATTGTCGAGCTTAAGGCATCTCAACATAGTTCAGCATAACAGTGGGTGAAAACAACAAATAAAATTTTCTAGAAATCAGAATATGGCAAGAGATTTTTTGTTTGGGAAAAATACCAAATTCATGTTTCTGATTTCAGAAATAAAATCGCATGTAAAATATGCTCAGGAAATTGCATATATAGCATATAATACAATCAGCATAAACAGTCAAGATAATGGAGCATCGAATCTACTTTGGAAAGAATTTATTTGGAGCATCACAGTGAACAATCTGACATGAAATCAATTCAAACTTTCCAGGAATTCTAAGAGTGATTTACACACTCATATAGTTTCCAGAAATGCAGATTTAAATAAAGGAATTATTTTTCGGTTGCAAATATATTTCCAGAGACACAAATCCAAGAAACACACGTGCAAATACGTTCAGAAAATCTATTTTGAACAAGTGTTTTATTCTTGGAAAATTATCGATCATTGATTTCACGCAAGGGATAAATTTTGTTTTGAAGAATCTTTAAACTCCCGAAAATAATCCATATCTATCCACGATTTTCAAAATTCAATTCCGAGCCAATCAAAAAGGGAAACCGCAATTTCAGATCAAATCATATGTTGAAATCAGAGCAAGTTACGGATTAATAATCCAAATTTATCACACCAATTCATCATAGGCTAAGTATATCGAAACCACAAGCATCGAAATCAAGCAACAGAAGTTTGAATTCAAAAATTCAGATATACTCACATTTTCTCTGAAGTTTCGATCATCAACAACGTCTACCAAATCAATCGAAGGAGAAAGCCACTAGAGACTCAAGCCACAAGAGAATCAAATCAATTTCTTCAATCGCGGTCTGATTTTGGGGAAAATTGATAAACCTTAGAAATCGCAGTCACCATTTTTAGTCACCAAAGAAGAAAGGGATCGGCCATATAAAATAAGAGAGGGGTGCATCAATTTTACAAAGGGCCGACCAAGCCATGAATCATAAAAGGGGATAACCCTTATATTTAATTCCTAGGGCTTTTTCAATTTGTTTTTATTTTTTGTATTTTTTAATTTGTGTTGTAAAACGATTCGAACAGTTTTCTAGAGTCTGTGAAATTCTAGGTGTTTCAGTTTGGGATTAACTGACAGTTTACTAGTGTCTATAAAACTAGGGGAAAATCCGGTCTAGTGAATATAGATCAGTCTAGGGTTTTGAGCGTAGGGTTAGTACATGAGGAGGAAGTGCGAGTTTACAGTGTCTGTAAGCGGGATCTGTTCTATCACCTAGTAGAAACCTTAGGAATGCAGCAGTAGGCAGGGTTTTGCCGTAGCTGGGTATCTCTTTGTGTTATTTCCTTACTGCACTTTTATTTCTACTGTATTCCGTGATCTGTTTATTATTTACTATCCCATCAGAATTTTAATTCAGCGAAAAACTGTGATAAACCCTATTCACCCCCTCCCCCTTCTAGGGTTAATCTATATCCAATAGAATTGTCAACAACATAAAAATATCATTTTTATTTGTTATGTTGAAATTAGAATTGTAAACAAATAAAAATGTCATTTTTATTTGTTATGTTGAAATTAGATTTGTAAACAAATAAAAATGTCATTTTTATTTGTTATGTTGAAATTAGAGATGTATGCAAATAAAAATATCATTTTCACTTATCATGTTAAAAATAGATTTGTATACAAATAAAAATATTCATTTTTATTTGTCATGCTAAATATTGAAATTATATACAAATAAAAATATCCTTTTCATTTGTCATGATTAAAATAGAATTGTTGTTAAATAAAAATTTCCCCTTTATTTGTCACTAAAAAACATTGGACATATTATGCAAGTAAAACTTTCTTTTATTTATCATTAAAAAATATAGGACATGTGGTGCAAGTAAAACACTTCTTTTATTTGTCATGTTAAACATATTATGTGAACAAAAACTTCTCTTCTATTTTGACGTTAGAAATGTAAAACATGTTATGTAAATAAAATCATCTTTTATTTTGTCATAGAAATGTAAAACATGTCTAGTAAATAAAATCATCTTTTATTTTATCATAGAAATGTAAAATAGGTCATGTAAATAAAATCATCTTTTATTTTGTCATAGAAGTTTAAAACATATCATGTAAATAAAATCATCTTTTATTTTGTCATAAAAATGTAAAACATGTCATGCAAACAAATATCTCTTTTATTTTGACATTAGAATTGTAAAACATGTCATGTAAACAAAATTATCTTTTATTTTGGCATTTGAATTGTAAAGCATGTCATGCAAACAAAATTATCTTTTTATTGGTCATTAGCAACATAGAGATGTTATGAAAATAAAAATTATCTTTTTATTTGACATTAACAACATAGAGATGTTATGGAAATAAAAAATTTCTTTTTATTTCACATTAGAAAAATATAGAAACGTTATGCGATAAAAATTCGTCTATTATTTGACATTAGAAAAATATAGAAAAGTTATGCGAGAAAATTATCTTTTTATTTGACATTAGAAACATGTAGAAAATGTTATACAAATAAAACTTCTTTTTATTTGTTATTAGAAAACATTGGAAATGCATGCAAACAAAATCTCTTTTTATTTGTTATTAGACAATATAGGAATTTGTATGCAAACAAAATATCTCTTTTTATTTATCATTAGAAACATTTAAATTGTTATGCAAAATAAAATATTCTTTTATTTGGAATGTTAAATATGTTAGTGGAATCGTCGAATGATTTATATTTATATATATATAAATTAAAATTAAACGAATCACGCGCGATAGTTCGCGTTTCGAAATCGTGACTTTAAACGATTATACCGAAAGATCCAACCGTCGGATTTTTCCAAAACTAAAACTGTTAGGTCCGCTTTGGGAAAATCTTTTCAATGATATAAAATTTGTTAAAATCCAACGGTTAGATTTCGAGAAATGTGTAAATCAAATTTGGGTAAAAACAGCGTCAGGGTCGCATAGTGACCTGAAGCGTTGTTGAATTAAATTGGACTATTTTTATGTAAATAAAAATAGCGATAAATCATTATAAAACAATATTAACAATATGAAATGATTTTAAATTATATATATTCGAGAATTATTTGAAAAGACCGAGTTCAGTCTCATTTCAAATAATTATGCGACGATTTAAAGTCGAAGACATTAAAGACGGTGGTTGAAGACCAGCGATCTTCACATCGAATGGATGACTACTGATGCCCTGAACTGATTTGCTCCCAGGAAAGGGTTAAAGTTGTAGTTGTCCAGACGTACTTGTTGATTGTTTGGATATGCGAGAACATCTCTTCCGTATTGGACATATGGGACGAGGAATAAGGTGTCTCCGGTTTCGTTCAGACCCAGAACAGACTTGTAAATGGATGTGTGTTTGACATTGGATTTCGTTCTAAGTGAATTGATTTCTATTTAATATATATCTGTTTGGTGGCAGAGAATTTATTCTTTTTCATAACACCCTTCTCTAAGACGTACGAGCTTAGAGGTCATGTATTGATAGACATCAGTTACATGGCATGGATTGTCAATGTGGCATACCAAGATGCAAACGATCAAGGCTTTTGTTGAAAACCAGAGCCTTGTGGTTGATGATCAAAGCACAACTCATTTGGGCATAGCTTTGTGTATAGTGTAACTTCGTGAGCCTCACACCCCGGTAAGAGTCAGAAACGGGATAAGGGAACGCAGAGAGTGCACACGTTTCTTTCTAGCTAGAAGTGGTGTCATGATATGAAGCCCAGACAATTTTACTTATGTGGATGATGGAATGAGGCGCCTCGGATATTGGTCGCTACTGGCCAAGTGATAGGTCCAATAGGACCGGGAAACGTGTGTTCAGGCATAACTAATCCAGTAAGGTATATTTGTGGACCAGCCCCACAGGATCCAAGGGTTCACTGCGGGGGATCCTGAGACATTTGCTAGAGTGTCTCGAATCGGTAAGGAGATCATCCCTAACCTTGACTCATGATGGAAACCCAATTTCCAATACGACATTACAGATTTGATTGTAAACCTATATATGGCGACATAGTAGGATGGGGTACTATGCCGTCTAGGATTGATACATTTACTTCAAAAGTGTTTTAAACTGACTATACACTAATAATAATATCAAGTTCTATACGTACCAAGCATGTTTGACCATTATAAGGTAAAACTCTATCCTCCGGTTTGCTTTGCATTGTGTGATGGGACTAGAGTCTTATAATGGTTTCATTTTTCTAAAAAGCATTGCATTGTATAAAAGATTTACTTTATTTTATGCACTAGCAATCCAATGGAGTAAACTCGTTCCGCGTTAGCAGCGTGGTCCTGGGATTAGCCTTATAATTAGATAAGTTAAGTAAGATTTCTCGTACCAGTCCCATGACTGACTCGTAGTTTGTTTCACTTGCAAACTCAGGTGCCCTTATTTTCCACATGGGAAGTCGAGTGACTTGTTTTGCAGATATTTATTTTTTGAGCAGGATTCTGGATCGAAGCTTAAAGCTGTGTCCAGAGCATTGATAGTCTTCTGCTGTGTTATTTTATTTGTTTCCGTTGCGTTGTATTACATTTATTGTAAATTAATTTTCCACTGCATTATTATTTTTCGATGTACTCTGATATATTCTGTACTCTGATGTAACATTATTATGATGTTAATAAAAGTCTTTTGTTGTTGTATACTCAAAGTTAGTGTATCCGGCGATTTCCCACGAGGGGGTTTTCAGGTCACTACAAACCTCCTTTGTACGGGATGATCGGTAAAATCGCAACTTGCCTCACAGGGCTCTCATCAATCAAAAAGAAAAAGAAAAAGAAAAAGAAAAGGCCAAGCGACTAACCCATCGGCTCATAAAATCATCAAACCCAATGAATATAGTAAACATGTACCTATTTATCGGGCATACAATTTTATTCCTCTTCTTAGCTTCCATGCAATGACCTGTTCATTATATGCACATGTACATATTTGCAATTTCAATCAATTTTCAATTCAGCTTAATATTTTGATTCACTTTGGCTAAATTTACCTTTCATTCTCTTATTGGTTTCAATAATTTTAATAATTTTATTTAGTTAAACTAATAATCACACAACACAACTAGCAATCAATTAGTTGATCAACTTTTCAAGCATATAACTTTAATATATACTCAAAAATCATATTTTTAGTGCCAAACCACAAACATTAAATTCTAACTAAGTTTTGGTTCTCATACTAGTCAATTGGAAATATATAGATATCCACTTTCGAAACTCGAACATAAATACTGATGATACTAAATTCATTTTTTTTAAATAATACTCTTATAACTCATTCTAGGGCATTACTAACCCTATCTCTAACGAATGATTCTTACAGGATATTAGTAATCCTATCTCTGATGAATTTTTTTGTTTGGTTCTAATGTGTCTTGTTCTCAAGCTTTGTAAATTAAAGCTCTGATACCACAATGAAAGGACCCAGAATTCCCGATCCCCGAGGAAATGGAGGAGCCCGAATTGTTTTGAGAACACGACGCATCAGAACACAAACAGTAGAACCCATCATTGATATTACAACAATTACATCAGAGCACAAGAAAATACAAGAGTATGAATAATATACATTGCAAAATATCAGAGAATAAATTACATAGCAGCGGAATTAAAATGTATAAATACGATGCGTAGCGGAAAATACATTAACTAGCACAAATGAAAGAAATACACGGATACAAAGCTTTCCGAATATAGCTCCAGCCGTATATCCAGGATCCTGTGTAAAGAAATATCTGTAAAACCGAAACTACTAGCTGCCCGTGTGGAAAATATAGGGACCCAGAGTTTAGGTAGAAACACTGAACTCTGAGTCACATGGACTGGTGTGAGAACTAAAACAGTTATTAAAACTTTACTTTAAAATATGGTAAATCATGGGACCACACCGTATAACATGGAACGAGTTTACTCCACATGAATCTCAGTTTAAAATAAAACAACGCAATGCTTTTTGAAAAATGAAGCTATTATAAGACTCAGGTCCCATCAAACAATGAAACGCAAGCCGGAGGATAGATTTTTCCCTTACAATAGCCAAACAGGTTTGGTACGTTTAAAACAAATCATTTGATATTATTATTAGTGTCTAGTCAGTTTAAAACACTTTACAATATAAATGTATCAATCCTTGACGGCATAGCTACCATATACTATGTCGCCATATAGGTTTACAATCAAAACCGAACGATGTCATATTGGAAATTGGATTTCCGTCATGAGTCAAGCCTAGGGATGGCTCCTTCCGATTCGAGACACTCTAGCAAATGCCTTAGGATCCCGTGCAGTGGACCCTTGGTTCCTGCAGGGTCGGTCCACACTTACTATAGTGGATTAATTATTCCTGAACACACGTTTCCCGGTCGTATCGGACCTGTCACTTGGCCAGTAACGACCAATATCTGAGGCGCCTCGCAATCCATCATCCACATAAGTAAAAATGTCTTGACTCCATACCATGACACCACTCATAGCTAGAAAGAAACGTCATGCACTCCCTGCATCCCTGATCCCGTTTTAGACTCATAACGGGGTGTAAGGCTTGCGAATTAACGCTACACACAAAGCTATGCGATTTAAAGCCGTTCTTTGATCATCAACCACAAGACTCTTCTTTTCAACAAAAGCCTTGATCATTTGCATCTCAGCATGCCACACTGATAATTCATGCCATGCAACTGATGTCTATCAATATATAACCTCTAGGCTCGTATGTCTCAGAGAAGGGTGTTAAGCAAAAGAATAAATTCTCCGCCACCAAACAGATAGATATATTCAATAAAAATCAATCAACACAGAATGAAATCCAATGTCAGACACACATCCATTTACAATTTCGTTCTGGGTCTGAACGAAACCGGAGGCACCTTATTCCTCGCTCCGTATGTCCAATACAAGAGAGAGGTCCTCGTATATCCGGTCGATCTCCAAGTACGTCTGGACGATCACGACTTATTGCCTTGTCTTAGGTGTACAGCCCAATCAAGATATCAGTAATTATCCAAACGATGTGAAGATCTCCGGTCTGCAACCACCGTCTTCATCGTTAACTTTTAGTCGTTGTATTAGTTATTCGGAATGGGATAAACCCGGTCTTTCCGAATAATTCACGTATTTTATAATCAATAATCAAGTGCTATAAAAACACATCATACGCCTCATTACAATTCAGAATATTCTTTTATTCAGATATTCACATTTTAAGGGAAAGGTTCCCATTAATTTTATCAAAGATAAATTCTTTATAATTTATTATTTAATCTTCCTTTGGATATTAATTTCAAAAGATTTTATTTTATCCTTTATAACAATTATAAACCAAATTAAGGTTTATAAATCTAGTCGGGATTATCGAGCCTTATCTAAGTAATCATTTATTTATTAAATCCAATCCCAACCTATTCATCCCATGGAGCAAAACTGGTAGTGCCCCATATTTAACACCCACGGTTGTAACACCCCGTGTTTTTGATAAACCTTAAAGTAACGAATTAAAGAATAATTAGTTTTAAATGTGAGAATCAAGGGAAACAGGTTACGACATTGCGTTCGTCTTGGAATTCTGGTTGAGATAGAGTCCGAGTTTGCATGAATTGGACTTCGTATGAAGAAGTTATGGCCTTCGGAAGTTTCAAAATTTCATAATTCAAATTTAAACTCAGAAGAGGGCAGGGCAGGAAATTCCTGCCCCGGCCAGGTCGACCCTAGTGTCGACCTACCCTACAGGCCGACCTACCCCCCGGGCAGACCTGAAAGGATGACGATTTCTGACTCCTTGCTGAGTCATTAGGGCTGAGGTGTTATCCTATCTTGACTGGATGGTCTTGATTATTTCTAGGGTTAATCTGACGACTCTAAATTAATTAAAACTCTATAAAAGCAACCTAACTCTTAACCCTAAATCACAAATATTCATACCAAGAGCCGCCATGCCGTCAATGGTGAACCTAGAATAGCCGTCATCTCTTTCAACTCAAAGGCAAGATTGAAGCTACGTCAAAATTAAATCTAATCTAATTCAACTAAGAAAATTCAATGATCTACATCAAAGGCAAGCAATTCAATTTCAGAATACAGATCCCAGAACTCAAGAATTCCTTTTTGTTTGTAAGTGTAGTTATCTTTCAGACGTGAATGAATTAAAGACATGGTTTGTAATGAATTGTAAAATAGAATTGTATCAAGTTAGATGTGATGTTGATTTATGTTTATTCATTTCTATTCTATCGTATATGCCTATGAATTATTGTGGCCTATCGAACCTGTTATGTTATGTGGAAATTGGTGAATAAACCTATGATGTTATGAAATTATCATATAGACGTTTGGTGATATTATGATATATACAAGTTTTAGGCTAAGTCACGTCGTTTATGCCTAATTGTTTAGATCCGTTATGCGTACATGTTTAGATCTACAACCTTGTATAAATTTGGTGATGATATATATATGTTGTATGTCAATTTAGAAATTATGCCATGTTTATGCAAGTTAGGTGATGTTATCATGTTATGAATACATGCAAGTTTATAGGTTAAAAACATGATTATGTAAACCTATATGTTTAGATCTACACTTTATATGTTAGATCCACATGTCTTTATGTTAGATCCATGTTAGCATGATTCAAACCCTATGCAAGTTCACCACTACATGTTTGATTAGATTTTGGTTGTTCTTTGTAAAACTATTATTATTTTTGACTCATTTTGCATAGATCTAGTTTGCAAGTTCATAATTAAAAGTATATTATGCCAAGTTCATGTGACACATCTGTAGTTAGATCCATATTTTTGTATGATGTTGGAATGTTGCAAGTTCCTCTTTTTCCCTTTTAGTTTATTAGTTAGGCTAAAATGTCAAGCCTAACATCCTATGTAATTTTACGAACGTACGACGGGGGTGACGTTGGGGAAAACATGAGAACTATACATAATTAACATATTTGGCACATAACCATGTAAATGGTATGGCATTAAAATGGTATAATTTACATACCAAAAATTATGAATTTGATTTAAAAAGAAAGTGGGCCATGACAATAAAATGTTTGACAAATTTACATATAAGCATAAAAGGATAAATATATAAATTTAGAAAAGACGAATATGCCTAAACCGAGGTTAGACTGAGTTGTGGTGTGAAACTGCCTGGAACCGACCGGCATATCCAGTGACCAAAGTAATACTTGTCTAATGTGAGTGGTTAGTCAATTGAGCCCAAAAAGGACCCGAGGTTAGTCTGAGTTGTGGTGTAAAACTGCCTGGAACCGACTGGCACATCCGGTGACCACAACAATACCTGTCTAATGTGAGTGGTTGGTGCTCTAATAAAGCTAGGTCAAGAGTGGTAGGGTTAAATCAATTAAGGAAACACTTAACCAATCCAACATGTTAGCTAAACTGATGGGTGGGGTTAGGTAAATTTTGGACACTTAACCAATTTAACATGTTGACTGGAAAACCCTAGTAACGGGGACCCATTTCTGCAGTAACACACGTAGATGTATCATGGGACCCTGAACTAGGCAGGGTGGGGCACAATTACTGGACTGATTATAAGCGGTCAAAAACATCGGCGGTGGTGGATCAGTGTAGGTTCCGGTGGAGTACGGGCGTGCACGTACTCCGGAGTGGAAAAAGCAGGCACTGGGCATCAGTAGTCATACACTGTGCATCTTGAATCATGTCGGGTTGCCACCATAGGATTTGATACACCCCGTGGTGGGACCAGCACAGGTATCTACAGTCAAGCGGGGGCCGAAGGACAAATGTATGCGAGTAGGAGCCGATCGATATAAGGGGATCATTTCACCATGAACACGTGGTGCTAGTTGGACAAGTATAAATAGGTGCAGAAGAATTAAACATGGGTGCGATGTATATTCGGTTATCCTGCCTTATATAGCTTTATGTTAGTTTGTTGTTCTGGTATTGTCCTATATTCAGTTAATTCCTATCATGACCTTTTCCTTATTCACACACTGAAAAGTCACTAGACTTACTCAGACTTATGTCTGACCCATTTTTCTTTCGTCTTCTTTTCTTCCGTTTCCCTCCCCCCCCCCCTCCCTCAAGTAGCCAGGGAGGGAATAGCTCAGCTTAATTTGGATCGTTCATCTTTCCAAGCTTGAAGACTCTGTGATGTACGGCTTGGAACCTATTATCTTTGGCTATGGCTTTGGACACACTAGACTTGGGGATTTATGCAGTTTTATTTATGTTTATGCTTCTTTATGTTTTTAATCAAGACAGAGATTATGATGAAATGTTTTGGAAGTTATTTTGAGACAATTTACTATAATGGTTTTTTTATTGAACCACATATGAAATAAAAGTTAATTTTGTTTTCCGCTGCTTATATTTCTATCTTATAAATTTTCTGTGTCTTTTACCTATAATGCTCCATCGAAGTTAAGGCATTCCCTTTTGTGAGCGACCTTAACGGAGGTGGGGTGTTTCAACGGTGTTCTGGGTAAAATTAATTACCTTTTTACGTTCAAATCTAATTAAAGATTTAACTATCATCTAGAGTAAAACTGGCGGTACTCCATTCTCGATCATTTCGTGAATTCGATAAATTTAATTATCTCATTCTCATTCCAATCTAATTAAAAATTCATTTAAAACTCTTATCCGTATAATCACGGAGTTCAATATCGAAATATCTGAACATAATTTCCATTCCAATCCATTTTTCAATTCATACGTTGGAAAATTCTGGTTATTTCAAAAACCATTTACAAATCCAATTTATTTATTTAAAAACATTGGATTATTATTCTAGTTAATAACTAGTTCATTTAGATAAAAATATATTTTTATCTTTTTAAAACTGGAATTTTTTCACCTAAAATCTTTCCAAATCATTTATATATGATTCTACACAATTTTTCCATATTTTTAATAATTTTATTAAGGCCCTTACAGTCAGTTTCCAATAATGGCCACTGAACTGCATCCATAACGACCTTTTCTGAAATTGATTTGGACATAATTTAAAATCCAACTGTTCAAATTTAAATCTCCTAAATTCGTTGGAAAACCCTTTTTGATACGAACCCAATGGTTCCGGTTTTAGGAGAATTCGACGGTCGGATCTCCCGTTACATTAATTTGAAGTTAATGGTTGAAATTCAAGCCATTATATATATAATATATATATCGTCGATTTCTATTCAAAACGTATTTTATAAGTCGTTTATAAATTCAATTTAAAACGATTTCAATTTCATTTTCAATTTAAAATCAAAATTGAATATTCCATATCATTATAATATTAAAATGATAATATTTTCAAAATATCACATTTTGAAATCAATTCTTTTCGATATCCATTATAAAATAAATAAAATCGACTGAAAAATCCGTTCGAGTCAAAATGGCGAATATCTACTTACTCGGTTTCATATATTTCAATATTTTCATGTCCATCCAAAATCGAGCATCAAAATCATATTTTAATTCTTTACTGAATTTTATTTTGAAATATTCATTATTTTAAAATATTCATCATTTCTGAATCGGAATGCGACTCAATCAATTATTACCATATAATTTCAGTTATATGGATTTCATACATCGCAGGTTTCCAACAATAATGATAAATAATCAACTTTCAAACATCATCCAGAGTGCATTTTTCAACTGTCTAAGCATTAAAATAAATAAATAACGCTTATCACAGCCTGTTAACTAATCGATTGACATACAACTAAATAGCGGGAGTAGTGTATGTCAAATATTATCCTGATACCTGTGTGGGGTTTTCAAACAACAACAGTCTATTTAAATAAATCATTGGTTACCAAATTTAACCAATTCTAATTCGGTTTGAATTATTTTTCTAGTTAGCCAATTTTACTGTTTAAATTATAGATGGATATTTATAATTTAATTTCACTGTCATATTAATATTAACATTATTTTTAACATGTTAATCATCACAATCACCACACAAATCATCCAAATAAATAAAACTCAACTACCCAATGCCATTTACAGCGCCATAAGTGGCCATTCGCGGAGCATGAAATGCGAGTGCGCTAATATCCATACATCGCTTTCAATTTATGTGATTTGTGTGAATTCGTGTATCGAACTCCAAAATAAATAACAGATAGCAGTTAAATATCTATACTGGAAATTTATATATATTTCAGTTATAAAATAAATAAATAAATAATTGTACAGAATTTTTTAGTGAGAGAATTCTCACATTGGATTCCACTCCGTTATTCTTTATTTCTGAATTTATTTCTATTCAGATTTGAATCTGCCTCAATTTCTAATTTGCTTCGTTTCTCATCTAGTCAGTTCCATTGTGAAGCTCTCTTCACTGCGATTCCAACGCTTCTGAAATTGCATGATTCTGTGCTCATATGACCAAGTTATGGCATTAATTACATTGATAACATTATTGAATACTTAAATATAATTAATTAATTTAATTACATCATCATCTCCCACTAACCACACTCCTTCCTCGTCGCTCCTTTCTGAAATTAACATAACCCATCGCCACCTTCACCAACCCCACACCGCACCTCCCACAATCGACCTGACACTCATCAGAATCCGCCACGATGACGCCACCACCATCCTCCTTCGCCGACGTGAGCATGGTGAAACTCAGCCCCTCCTGTAGCTCGAAAAATGGGCCTCAAGTCAGCGCCTTTGAGCGCAGTTTTCTCCCAATCCATGACCTTAAACATGATCTCGTCCGTATATAATTCAAGAGCTCGAGATGATCTTCAATCTTCGTTCAACAAGTTTTGAAATTTATAGCATGAATTTGGAGATAAAAGGAGATTCACTTAGGACGATTTCTGCCCTTGATCGGCTCGGTGGCAGCTGAGTTTTGATTAGGGAATTAAGGTTTTTGGTTTTGCGCCCCCCTCCCACTTTATAGAAAATATTTTATACTTTTAAGTTACAAAAAGTTAATTTTTGCATTCGAACTCCAATTCAAACCCAACTACTATCACCCCTAGCTAAATACCCCCCTTTCAAACACAATGGAATATGTTTCGTAAGCCAATTCGACTATTTGGATCAGTTTTCATTAAAATATAAATAAATATATATTGAATTTAAACGTACATTTTAATTTACCGAGGCCACATACTGACTCAAAAAATTACAAAAAAAATAAATCTAGCTATGTTTTGACGATACAGCCTTAACAAAACTAATTTTGTCAAATTTGGAGACCGTTTGAAAAATGTCCCCTTTTTCTAGTTGATTAAATTTAAACGAATTGACAAAACCCATTTAAATTTACCATGCTCACATGTTAATTCCAAAAATTATGAAATTTGAAACCTACAATAATTTGACATCCAGATCCAACAAAAGTGGTTTCATTGAAAATGGAGGTCGTTTGCAAAATGGTTATTTTTAAGGGCTATATATTATATTAAAACATATATAAATTCCATAGCGACTATTCTAAATTTTAAACTGGCCAAAACTTTAAATTTATATTATGAAATCTGAATTTTTCACATTCGTTAGAAAGATATAATTAAATAGATTCAAATGTTTCTTTTTTTACTGAAATCTGATTTATTTTGAATCATGTACATTCATTTGAAATTAGAAATCGAATTTTCAAACTACCGCGCCATTTCAGTTTGTTTTATAATTAAAATAATTTTATACGTTCTAACTTTGATTTAAATAAATTTTAAATTGTTATTATTTCAAATAAATCATTTTAAATATTTAAACCCATTAAAATAGCTAAACTAAAAAATTTAAATTGGTTTAGAAATTCCGGGTTGTTACGCAAACCCTCGAGGTAAGGGGAAAGAGACTTCATATTTCTATGAAGCTCCTTCTCTATCGCTATGGTTTCCTCATTGATCTTCTCATCAGTAAGGTTAGCGTTAACTCCCTGTTTCATCATTATGGCATAAAAAGATTATCAAATCGCAAGATGCTTAAGACCCGGAAATTCTCCATTCATAAATTGTAGATGTATTACAAGAATTGATGATTTGTTGTTTTCTGGAAAAGAATAACTGATTTGAGGAATAAAAAGTTCGTCCCCCTCCTATGTGACTTTTGAAGTCCTATTTATAGAGAATCCAGGGTCCTTTTGTTGATAGGCTACTGGGCTTGCATGGGCCTCTGTTGGTCGCTTTTTCTCCTAGTGTTGGGTGTTTGGCTCTCGGTTGTCCTTGTGGTGACGATTACGATCTTCGAAGTGAAGGTTCCTGATGACTTGGGCTTCCCCGAGACTAATATTGGTTTGTTGTTATGGCAGTTCGCGAATGATGTTTGAACCCCCAGTAGCATCTTCTGGGTGTTGGTTTTTAGATGTAAGCTTTCGGATGTAGACTTTTGGCTTTATCGTAAGTACTTAGAGGAGCCTGCCCTCATGATGTATGTAAGTATCTGCCAGTTTGAAGTCGTTGCCAGTTTAAATACCAAATAGATTAGTACGGGTAGCTTGTATCCCTGTTTGGGTCTTGGGTTAGCCTTTCGGTGGAACTTTTGAGTTGATTTGGTTCTACGGAAGGTGGCTTCTAGTGATATTTCTGTTACTTGTGAAGGTAGCCCCTCGTCATTCATGAAGTCGATTTTCAGAAGTTGGTCCTGGATGATCTTGGTATATTGGTCTGATATTCCTCTTTCTCTGACGTATTGATGTTAAGTGGGTTGATCCCGATGGTCCTTCGGGGTTTCGATAAGCGGAGCCTATGCTCTCCTCTTTCCTGATCCTTGTCTTAGATTACTTTTCGCCACGGAACCCTCCTTCGGGTAGTCCCTGTCGGATGGATCATGTTGGTTCAACTTTGTTGTCATTCTGTGGGTCTTGAGCTCTTTTGTTCCTAAGGGGTGCTGGTCTATGTTGCTCTTGGGCCCTTTCTTCCGTGCTTATATTCATTCAACATCCCTTTACTGCCATTTTATACTAAGATGATTTTGGTAGTAACATTTTCCCCCCTAGTGAAGGGGTGTCTTCGACTTTCCAAGCTCACTTTTGTTTATTTGCTAGTTGTCCCTCAATGCTATATTGCATCATGGACCTTGGTAAAGAGATTCATTTTCATCGTTTATGAAGAAATGAACTGACCCAAACTCGGGCATTGATATAAATGGAAGACTGGGGACCCTTCCGGTAATAACGACAAGCTGCATTCACTCAGATTTGGGTATTTGAAGATTGTAGACCGGGAAACCCTTCCGGAAATAATGAAGAGCCGAATCCACCCAGATTCTTGCATTTAAAGATTGAAGACCGGGAAACCCTTCCGGTAATAATGAAGAGCCGAATCCACCTAGATTCGGGTATTTAAAGATTGAAGACCGGGAAACCCTTCCGGTACTAATAAAGAGCCAAATCCACCTAGATTCGAGTATTTAAAAATTGAAGACCGGGAAACCCTCTTGGCAATAATGAAGAGCCGAATCCACCTAGATTCAGCTATTTAAAGATTGAAGACCGGGAGACCCTTTCTGTAATAATGAAGAGCCGAATCCACACAGATTCGGGCATTTATAGATTGAAGACTGGGAAACCCTTCCGGTACTAGTGAAGAGCCAAACCCACCCAGATTCGGGTATTTAAAGATTGAAAACCGGGAAACCCTTCCGGTAATAATGAAGAGCCGAATCCACCCAGATTCGGGTATTTAAAGATTGAAGACCGGGAAACCCTTCCGGTAATAATGAAGAGACGAATCCACCCAGATTCGGGTATTTATAGATTGAAGACTGGGAAACCCTTCTGGTACTAATGTAGAGCCAAATCCACCCAGATTCGGGTATCGATATATAAAAGACCGGCACCCCTCCGGTATTTGTGAAGCGCCGAATTGACTCAAATTCAGATATTAATAATAGAAGACCGGAACCCCCTCCAGTATTTGTTGTTTCGGTATCCCTTTTGGATTCGATTGATGAAGCAGAGGTTGTACATGCTTCTTGAGCCTCTCCTTGGGCTTTTGATGGTAAAACAGATGATGTACGTGCTTTTTTGGCCACTCTCTGGGCCTGTGCGTCCGGAGCGCTTGGCTAGCTTATCCATGAGCAGGGCCCAAGGACTTACCCGACCTCCCTCTAGGAGGCGCCTTACCCTAACCATTGTAGGCGATGATAAGCTCTTAGACTTAGATGGGGCCATTGTAGACACAAAACTAAGGTTTGCTCTTTTGACGCTCTATACGGACCGTCGTAGGCTCTGATAGAGGCTTATAACCAACCCCCCCCCCTCCAAGGGGTGCCCTATCCTGACCATTATAGGCGATTATAGGGGTTTGCGTCCCCTTATGCGGGTAACTCGGAACATAAGCAGAGGTAGGACGTGCTTAGTTCCAGCAGAGGCAGGGCATACTCTTCTACGAGTAGAGGTAGGGCATGCTAAAGTTAGATGCACCACCATGACCATTTCTGGTGTAAAACGGAGGCTTATGCTTTTAATGCTTTAACCCTGCCTCCTCTGATTTGGCATGGAGAAAGACTAACACATCATCCCCCTTCGGGGGATGCCTCTCCCGGCCAATTTGGCGATGACAAGGGATTTAATCCTTTGTTTTTAGCTCGACCCCTTTTGGGTCTCTCTTGAGCCATTGAAGGGGTTTCCATGCCCTTAGCTGTGTAACTATCTTTGGGGGAAGATCTTGTTTCTTATCCTTTTACCGTCAAGAAATATGGTCTTAAATGTTTCGAGTTCCATGTTCTCGGAACAAGATTACCATTGGGCTTGCATAGCCGTTATGTTCCGGGCATAACTTCTTGATGGATGAATAGGGTGCTTTCCACTTTGAACCGAGAGGGCCATCCGCTGGGTTCTTAGTGTTAACCATCACTCTTCGTAGCACTAATTCGCCTCCATTGAAGTTTCTTGCTTTGACTTTGGAATTGTAGTATTTCGTAATCCTTCTTTGATATTCAGCGGTTCTGATTGAAGCCTCATCCCTTAGTCCTTGTACTAAGTCTAGTGATTCCTTCCTTAACTCTTGGTTGGGGTCATACGCATATGCTATTCTCCTATGTGGCGGGATTTCAACCTTGACCGGAAGCATAGTTTCGCATCCATATGTTAGGGAGAAGGGGTATGTCCCGTGGCTATTTTGGTAGAGGTTCTGTATGCCCAAAGCACTAAAGGTAGCTCTTCTGCCCAATTTCCTTTGGCTTGATTTAGGCATTTTTTAATGATTGTCTTAATGGTCTTATTGGCGGATTTCACAACTCCGTTAGCTTTTGGATAGGCTACTGAGGAGAAACTCTTGATGATTCTGATTTTCTCGCAGAATCGGGTAAACTCTTCACTTTTGAATTATGTTTCGTTGTTCGATATGATTTTATGTGGAATTCCAAAATGGGTAACGATATTTTTTATTATGAATCTTAATAACTTTTTGGATGTGATTGTCGGAAGGGGTTCTGCCTCCACCCACTTGGTGAAGTAGTCGACAGCTACTACAGCATATTTAGCTCTACCCTTGGCAAGTGGTAAGGGACCAATTAAGTCTATTCCCCATACATCGAATGGCCAGGGGCTTGATATAGTGGTTATTTCACTAGAAGGAAGCCGTGGCACAATTGAGTACTCCTGACATTTATCACATCTCTTGATGTACTCAACCGCTTGACTAACCATCTACGGCCAATAATAACCATGTCGCATGACCCTTTTGGCCAGTTTAACTCCACTAGAATGGGCCCCGCACCATTCTTCATGAGGTTATTTTAACAAACCAAGTCCATTTTCAGAATTTACACACCTCAAGTAAGGAATTAAATTCCCTTTTTTGTAAAGTATATCGTTTACAATCACAAATGTAGGGGATTGGTGTTTTATTCTTCTTGTGTTTTTCTTGCTAAGGGGTAAGGTTCCTCTCAGGAGGTAGTCTACTATGGGATTCATCCATGTAGTCTCTTGTTGGTGATTTGTTTCTGTTATGGGGGGTTCCCTTTCGAAGCTTCTTTCTTAGTTTTCTTTGTCTCCCCTTTTGTCGATGATAAAGGTTGTATGCTCCTCGTTGGGTTTATGCATCGGAATCTGGTTGTATCCCGAGTAAGCATCCATGAGGGATAGTACCTTGTGGCCACTCGTGGCATCAACCAATTGATCAATCCGCAGAAGAGGATAGCAATACTTCGGACAAGACTTGTTTAAATCCATGTAATCAACACACTTCCTCCACTTCCTATTGGACTTCTTCACTAGCACGAGATTGCCTAACCATTTTGAGTAAGGACCTCTCGGATAAACCCGTTAGTTTCCAACCTTTTGACTTCCTCTTTCAAGGCCCCTATCCTGTCTCCGTTATATTGTCTCTTCTTTTGTCGGACCGGAGTTATCGAAGGGTCAATGTTTAAGGTATGGCTTATAATTAAAGGGTTGATACCAATCATGTCTAAATGGGTCTAAGCCAAAACATCTTTGTTAAGCTGTAGGAACCAGATTAAGTAGCTTTTGAAGGGCTCCATTTGCTTTTCCCTATGTTGACGACCTTTGATTCATCCTTTGGATCCACGTTTACTTCTTCCACTTCTTTTATTGGTTTTATTCTTTTAATGTCTCCTCTAGAGTCCAAATCTGTGATGATTTCTCCTTCCTCGGTCGAATTTACTTCATCAAAACCTTTCCTCTTCCTTTTCAAAGAAGCGTACCTACTATTAGTGCGTTTGTCAGTCTTATTTATTTTTACCTTAGCTTCGAAGGAAGGATGTAAGAAGCCCCCATCTGAAGGCATAAAAATAGTAAAAGAATCAAAGTACGAAGAACACTCCCTTTTGTATTTTTCAATCGTTGCGAACTACAACTCGTGGGAGCTAAACTTTTCTCCCTTGATGGTAACCCATCCCTGTTTGGTTAGGAATTTCAACATGAGATATTTGGAAGGGACGAAGGCGTCCATCTCCTCTAAAGTTGGTCATCCAAAGAAGGCTTTGTAACAGGACGGTTGATCGATTACAACGAAGAGAGTTTTGAAAGTCCTGTGAAGCGGGGACAATCCCACTTGAACCAGCAGGTTGATTTAACCCATTCGAGTCGACCCTTTGTTGTTGAATCCGAAGATTGGTTCGTTGCTAGTCTCCAGCTTCTTCTCGGAAATTCCCATCTGATCGAAAGCATGCTTAAAGATGAAATTGAAGGCACTCCCCATGTCCACAAGAATCCTTGAAACAACCGAGAGACCTATTTGCGCTGTTATCATAAGAGGGTTGTTGTGAGGGTGGCAGACCCCTTTCTTCATTTCTCCTGGAGAATCGACTAGGTTGTGCATTTTGAGAGAATAATGCGCGTTCTTCAACAATGACTCTTCTTGAATGGAGAAGATTCCCTCAATGGCTTCTTTCATGTACCGGTTTCTGGCTTTTATACAACTTTCGGTAGGGTGTGGTCCCTCATGAATCACATTGATTCGGTTTATGGGTGGCCCCAAATCTAGGTTGCCCTCCCTCATGGCAATTCCTATCGCATTCACCGAAACCTTTTGTTGTCCACTTGCGTGCTGAGCTGATGTTGTCTTGTTTAAAACAAATTCCTTCAGGTGTCCATCCCGAATCAGCTTCTGGATGATCCCGTCCAACACCTTGCACTCGTCAGTCTTGTGTCCATTGGTTTTGTGGAATTCGCAATATTTACCACCAGAATGAGTTTCGGGGCAATTCTTGGCCTTGAATGAGACGGGGAAGTTATTGACCCTTTCTTTTGCGACAACATACACATACGAGATAGGCTTGTTTAGGGCAACCGAGTTGGTATTAAAATCTTCCAACCTTGACCTCTTTTGATTTCCTTCCAGGGGCTTTCGGCCAAAGTTCGGCCTTCCTCCTTCCCCTCAAGGCTCGAACTTCCTTTTTGTGAAGTATAATTCATCCATGCGAATAAATTTTCGGCTTGGAATTGGAAATCCTGCAATTCTTTGTAGCCGTGGATATATAGCTCCTTCTAGAAGGGGGTGTTTTCAATTAGCCTTGAGTGTACGGCAATTAGCTTGTCATGGTCGTTCATATCCTTGGCCTTTAAGGCCTCGACGTTGAACCTTTACAAATAATCCTCGAGGGGCTCCCCTTGTCTCTGTTTGATGTTAGCAATGACCATATAATCCACGTTTGGATCTTTGTAGATGCAGAACTATGTGGAAAATTCGTAAGAGAATTGTTTCCACGAGTAAATGGTGTTTTCCCTATATTGGCGATACCATTTTGCTGCTGCCCCTTGAAAGGTGACCTGAAAAAGTCGGACCTGACGACTTCGGACGCGTTGTAAAGATCCATCTGGCTGTTGAAAGCCATTAGATGATCGTCGGTGTCAGTCGTCCCATTATACTTTATGATTGGAATTTTCACTCTAGAAGGTATTATGGTTTTCATAATTTCATTGATGAATGGAGCTACTCTTTCGCTGTCATTTACCCTGTCATCTTGGATCCTTTTCCCCTTGCTTCCCAGCAAGTCCTTGACGGTCTTTTAAGTGAGATCTTTGATGTAATCCTCCGTGTTGTCATAATTCACTCTTTTGGGATCATAGCCTTTGGAGGTAGAGCTCCCAGACTGTTCCTGCTCGCACTGATTCCCTTGATGATCTATCCCCGTCAGATGGGACTTCTTCTTCTTGAAAGAGGTGGCTTTAAGCTTCTCCTTTGATACTGAATGTTGAATGGGAGCTTTTCTTTTCGGAGATTCATTCGTCTCTCTCTGACTAGATTTGGTGAGCTTTGAGGACTTTTGTGCCTGGATAGCGTTGACTTGGGCCTGTACTTCCTAAAGTTTACTTTTTCAAGACCAAGATTCTTGTGACGTTATCTTCCGTGGCGTTTGAGTCTGGCGGTTGTTATGGATTGGACGTGGTTCCCTTCTTGTTATTATTTGGGTTGAGTGGAACCTCATTTCCTCTAAGGGTGGCATTGGAATCCGGCTCTTTGTTTCGATCCTCCAATCTTTTAAATTTCATATTTCCTGCCATGGAGCAATAAATTCACCAAATTAATTTTAAAAAATTAGCCATAAGGATGGAGGTTCAGGCCCTCCTTCTAGCGCCAAAATGTTAACGATATTTTTTGTTAACACCCGGATTATGATGCGTATAGCGTATATTCATGGGATTCGACATCGCCATAACTCAAAGTTACCGAAACACACTCTGAAACCTCCAAATCTAAGCTAGACTGCCTTCCTCTGGGCATTAGAGTTAACTTTAATGATTAATTATCTTTCGCCCAGAGGATGCATATCGCGCATATCACATGATGGCGTTCCGAATCAACTTTGGGAAGGTTATCTGGCTTGATATTACTAGGATCGGTGGGATCGATAACTTCCTAAATTATGAAGGTGGTAAGATGTACTATAATAAGAGGAAAACAGGTTAACACCTTCCCTGAGCTTGGGGAAGAAGGTATGATGTTCGTTAACTTCGGTGATCATTCGGCATCTGACCAACACAAGAGAGGGGTTAGAATCACGTTGGAGATCAAGTTATGAACCCACAGACGCCCTCCTTTCCCCAAGGGTCAGGAAATGTTAGGTTCATCATGAGAGTGTCGATCAATGATGGCAAACCCTCGAGGTAAAGGGAAAGAGACTTCATATTTCCACGAAGCTCCTTCTCTATCGCTAGGGTTTCCTCATTGATCTTCTCATTAGTAAGGTTAGTGTTACCTCCCTGTTTCATCATTATGGCATAAAAAGATTATAAAATCGTAGGATGGTTAAGACCCGGAAATTCTCCATTCATAAATTGTAGATGTATTACAATAATTGATGATTTTCTCTTTTCTAGAAAAGAATAACTGATTTGAGGAATAAAAAGTTCGTCCCCCTCCTATGTGACTCTTGGGGCCCTATTTATAGAGAATCCGAGGTCCTTTCGTTGATAGGCTACTAGGCCTGCATGGGCCTCTGTTGGCCACTTTTTCTCCTGGTCTAGCGTGTCTGGCTTTCGGTTGTCCTTGTGGTGCCGATTACAGTCTTTGAAGTGAAAGTTCCGGACGACTTGGGCCTCCCCGAGACTGGTACTGGTTTGTTGTTATGGCGGTTCAGAATGATGTTTGAACCCCCAGTAGAATCTTCTAGGTGTTGGTTTTCAGATGTAATCTTTCGGATGTAGGCTTTTGGCTTTATTGTAAGTACTTAAAGGAGCCTGCCCTCATGATGTACGTAGATATCTGCCAGTTTGAAGTCGTTGCCGGTTTAGATACTAAATAGATTAGTACGGGTAGCCTGTATCCCTGCTTGGGTCTTAGTTCAGCCTTTCGGTGGAACTTTTGAGTTGATTTGGTTCTCCTGAAGGTGGCTTCCGATGATACTTCTGTTACTTGTGAAGGTAGCCCCTCGTCATTCATGAAGTCGATTCTCAGAAGTTGGTCCTGGACGATCTTTATATACTGGTCCGATATTCCTCTTTCTCTGACGTATCGATGTTAAGCGGGTTGATCTCGATAGTCCTTCGGGGTTCCAATAAGCGGAGCCTATGCTCTCCTCTTCCCTGATCCTTGCCTTAGATTACTTTTCGCCATGAAGCCCTCCTTCGGGTAGTCCCTGTCGGATAAATCATGCCGGTTTAACTTTGCTTTCGTTCTGTGGGTCTTGAGCTCTTTTGTTCCTGAGGGGTGCTGGTCTATGTTGCTCTTGGGTCCTTTCTTTCGTGCTTATATTCATTCAACATCCCTTCACTGTCATTTTATACTAAGATGATTTTGGTAGTAACAAATGACGGTTTATTTATTTCTATACCTGTTATGTTGAACCAGTCCTTTGCTAAAATTTATCCAACACAGAATTCTACTCTTTCCAGCTCTAGGACAACTGTTAGTTTAGATTAAGAAATGAGATTTCATTTGAACAGGCATACGTGAGTGACATAAACATTCCAAACATAGAAATATCATTAATTTAAGTCGTGCACTTTAAACAACACTAACAGTTACAAGCAAGAATCACTACAAAGCCAAGAACCCGATATTGGAAAGGGAAAACAACAAATACGACAAAATAACACTGAAAATCCCAAAACAATGGCTATAAACAACGAGATGTCTTGCTTCGCGGCTGGGGTTCAAACCAATTTTTATGATATTTGATTAAATATATCATGGTAGCAAAAATGCTCAGTCTCGTGTTACAAACACTGTTAGTGTTGTTGGAGGTTTCCACATCACCACTTCTAAGAGAGGATTTGCGATGATAAAAGAAACCTACCACAAAACTGCTTCTCATGGAATCCCACCTAATATTGTCTGAAGAAAAAAATGGGTAGGCGAAATTACAGAAAGTAACTCCATGAGAGAACACAAGAACAACAAACTGAATCAAATATGATGCGACATTAAATGATGATTATGCATCAATCAAGCAAAAGATTAATTTCCGCAGCATGAGACAAATCTAGTCATAACTTCCGATTTATAGAACAATGTGCTAAATGGGTCACACGTTTACATGGGAAGTTCAGACATAGATTTCCGAACACAAAAACTGACATCAAGAAAAAGAGATTTGCTGCAAAATCTCCAAAGTCAGTCAAACAATAGACCATATAAGTTCGCGTAAAACATGAATGCCTCTAAGATCTAATCGAGATTTACCTCAGAAAAACCATCCAAAGATAGCTTATTATTCATCTTCGAAATGTCGATCGTCTTTGAAAGAACCTATCCCAACAAAGTATAGCAAAGGCGGATGCAACACAAACAACAAATCCTATCCTAAGATCTCAAAGCAATGGATCGGTGCAAGTCCAATTGCCAAGACAAATTTTCTTAGCTCTAAAGCGGTGGGACCTTTTTGCTCATTCCAATCCAACCAAATGATCTTTCCTTAAGGATGAGACTTAAATGATATGAGTAAGATTGGATAACGCAATTAGGTATTATGGACTAAGAAAGGATCGGAGAGAAGAAATTAGATCTTAGAGTATTAGTGAGACTGTACCCCTTTTATACATTTGGGGGTAGTTATAAAAGATTTATTGTGCAAACTAGCACGGGAAAAGAGGAGACAAGGCGAAAACAAAGAAAGAGAAGAAGGATAGGATTATGGTTCGGCTAGATGAGGAAGAATGGATGAAATAAGGAAATTAAGAGGTTAATTTGGATGCAACTTTTACGGTTGAGTCCTAGGTTCAAGTTGCAACAAAACTTATCAACTAGTTGACCATTCTTGCATAGTGCTAGACAATCAACTATTAGACGTGCCTTGGACAAAGATTGAACTTTGACCTTGTTAGGCCGGATTAAAATATTAATCGTCCCGCGTCATCTTTTAAGATTTGACGCAGTCCCAAAAATACTTATCCCCATCATGACAATATCAAAGACTGCAGTTAAACTCCGAACCAACTCCAAGGATTCCAAGTAGTCTTAACACAAGACTCCGACCTCACGACGAACGAACAAATTCCAAAAATAATTCAGCTAGAAATCTGTAGTATAAACTAACACGGATTTTCCCCTTACCTAGTTGATAACAAACAGAACGATTTGTGATATCAAATATCCCAAAAAAATCAAAATGTAGGATTTCCTTAGCCTTTTCAAAGGAAAATTTAAAATTTTCCAAAAATGGAATGTATTCTAATCTAACGGTTTTGTATTTATAAATCCATTTTATTATTACTAATATTATTTTTTATATTCCACTTTGTATTGCAAACTGAAAAACCCTTTTCACGTTCAAATTGTTGGAGCTTCAAAATCTTAAGGATTAATTATGATAATTTCAATAAATTATCCAATATATACAGGAAGAGGGATACTAAAAATCACAAGTAATGGATATTTATTATTCTTAAGTTTAGTGGCATATTCGTTGTCATTTCCAATTCATTCTTTCCTACCAATCAGATTATATTTATTAAAATTTCACAAACCCCCAATAATTTTTGAAACATGAATAGAATAAAATCTTAAAACCATATTTTTATAAAACCATTTTTCGAAACCGTATTTCATAACTTTCAAAACCCAATTTTATTTTCTCCAAATAGCTTTAAAAATAAAATTTCCTCAAATACAAGGGCAAGAAGTCAATTGAAAACTTTCTATAAAGGTAGATTTGAAAATTTAACAAAGTAACGAATGGATATACCTCATGATTATATTTTCGAAATGGATACGACATAATAATTTGACCTTTCCCCGTTTTGGATCGAGAAATGGTCTCTAACCGGAACTACCAAACGAAACCAAAAAGCAAAAATCGCGACTATCCCGGTTGTAGCTAGATTTTTGTCCAGTCTGTAAACTCGAATCAATGGAATCCACCATATGTCGTCCTCATGCTCTTCACAACGAGATTGCCAACGTACTGTGGGGGTAAGACAGAATTGGCTAGAAACCCGAAGTCAACATATGTCAACTCTTAGTTGCTTAAAGCCCATTTTATGTAATTAGTCCCACAACTAATTCGTCGTTGAAATAAATTAAAGTCGAGTAAGAAAACGAAGAAAAACAGAAAATAAAATCGAATTACGCTCTCTCACGAGTCCTAATTTAACTAATTATTCTGATCGTTTAACCTAAGCTCTGATACCAAATGTAACACCCCACACTTTTCTATGCCCAAATTTTGATAAAAATCAAAACTTGAACACATCCAAGCATGGAGCATATAAATCTGGTACGTGCAAATAAATGAGCATGAGGATAATCAGAGTACGATAAGATTACTCACAACGGAATATACTAGTATTAACTCGAGTAACTACCTTTTTAAAGTAAGTCACTTTGCCAATACCGAGCATGAAAGAGAACGAGAAGCGAAAGCCAAACTTAAACATCTGTGAGAATTCGACCTTCTCTAGAAAACCCGGGTGATTATAATGAGGAGGGGGGTCAAAACAACAAGATTCTGGTGAATAAAAAATGTATAACACAGATTATAATAAACAAATATAACCCATTTGATTCAACCTAAGATTTATACTGTGACGGCCCGCCCCGCACCAACCGACATTTACTCCGAAGGTGCGCCGTACACATGTCCAGTCAGCACGGAACGGGTCGCCAGAAGGAAAAGGAAGAAGGAAATGAACATACAAAGAACCTGTAGAATGTCTCACAGCGCATAGAACAAAATATAATAATAACATACTTGACATAAAACAGGAGAGACAATGCATAAGCTGAAAATCAGAACTAAACATCATAGCAGCGGAAATCCAAAATACAGCTTATTACAACTTTCAAACTGTCTCAAAGCAAAAGTAAGGTAAATGAGGTACACTACTAATGCCCAAGTAGCGACCACCAACGACACAGGGAGAATGTGAATATATATATATATATATATATATATATATATAATACGTGGAAGCCTCCCGCCCGCCTCCGAATCAGCTACTCGCGCATCACCAGCTAACCTGTCTCTAGTCTGCTCGTGTGAGCACCCAGAGTAATAAGAGGAGACATAAAACTCTGGGTCAGACATAAAGCCTGGTATGAGCGATAAGCATCTAAAGTGAACAATAACAGGTAGACTAAAACATACCTGAACCTGGACCTGCAACCAAAGAGTTAGCACTACATACTGTACAACACTCTAAGGTATCATATCAAACGGTATAAAGATACGGAGGTGGGGGAGGTGTGCATGTCATAATGATGGCAAACAATCAAGCATAGCATCCATCCTCACATCTCTCACTCAGTACGTAAAGCATACGATATTCACCACTTCGATCACCCAACATTCCTTGCTACGATCACTTTGCCCCATGAAGTCATAAATGGCTTCACTGCACTGATAACGTAGCCACTAATTCCTCGCTATGTCCACTTTCCCCATGGAGTTATTCACCCCATCTGCGCTGGCTCATAGCCTTACTAATCCTTACTATGTCCACTTGCCCCATGGAGTTATTCACCCCATCTGCGCTGGCTCATAGTCTTACTACGCATCACCTTGCCCCTCAGGTCATAATGACCCTACTGCACTGATAACGTAGTCTTGCTACCATCACTTTGCCCCTCAGGTCATAATGACCCTACTGCACTGATAAGTAGCCCATCATTCCTTTTTAGTGGTGAATCGAAGTTATGAACGTCGACAACTCCTTAGCACACGTCCCGCAGCAAAGTCCAACCATGAAGTGAACTCATTGGTTCCCAACTGGTTCCGGGATCCTGAGCTCTAACTTCCGTTCGGACTACCTTTGCATCTCGGGTTATTGGTCATCACAATCAAATCGGATCGGATCAGCCTTCACATTCTTCATCGGATCGGGTCGCGCCTCCTACGTCGGATCGGGTCGTGGTCCTCCTTTCCTTTGCTTCGGATCGTGCTCCCCTTCTCGGTTCGGATCGGGACACCCCATACGGATCGGATCGTGGTTCTTCAAGCGGTTCGGATCGGACGCCCTTCTCCAGGTCGACGGATCGTGCTCACCCTTCATGGACGGATCGGGTCGTAATGCTTATTCGCGATCCGGATCGGAGTACTTCAGTTTGGCACGACGCTGCATCGATTCGCTTCGTGGGCCTTGCACAGACGGTTCGGTTCGGAGGAGGTGACTCGACTCGTGGGGATGCCCCCACGATCCCATAGGGCGATCCGATCGTCCCTCAACCCCCTATGCGATCCGAACCCCTGCACCTTGTCCAGCGAGCTGTTTACGCCCCTCGACGGCGTTTTCGACCATTCCAACTATTCTAAACAGTCACAAAGCATTTCATACAGTCATAGCAACATGCATAATCAACCACAAACATCAAAACATCAATATGATAGGTAAAAATGGATCAAACATACCCAAAATCCCATATTTCCCCTTAAGCATGTTTAGGTGAAACTGGTGATAGGATTAGCAAATCTTAACCAAATTAACCCAAATTCATATCAGAGGTCTAAAACATCATTCCGAATTTTATAAATATTTTTCCAGAATTTTATCATGTTTAAATTCGCTAATTAACACTAATCACTCCTAATTAGCCATAATTAGTGCAAAACTAAGCAAATCACTCACTTTAGCCACAAAATAAACTAAGATCTGAAATGATTCTCTGATTTGATGCGAATTCCAATACCAAACAGCAGCTCCTTTGTTGATTTGGTGAAGATCCTTCTTGATTAGGGGTTGCTAAGCCAAATCCTTAACCTAAAGGTGATTTGGAGGTAATTTAGAGGTTGGAGGCCATTTTTAGGGATCCTTGGTGATAAGTGGAGGCTAGAAAACTGAAATGGAATGATTTTCCATCTCATTTCAGCCCTCCCATAACCCTAATCCCGAAATGGGTTATGGGGCTACTCACTAATCACCCGATTTGGCCCGGTTAAGCAGTTTTTCACACTCCAAACCTTGTTTCAGCCATATCTCCCAAACGGTAAGTCCGTTTGGCTAATGTGACCACTCTACGGAAAGAGAAACCATCAAACGAATCAAATGGAAGTGGTTTCAGGTCAAAATCCCTTTCCAATCAAAAGTTATGGCCAAAACAGTACCGACTAGGGGCAAAATGGTCATTTAAAAATCGACAAAAATCTTGAACATGGGAAATGACTCTAATAGATGTTTCCCAAAGTTACATGACCATACGACTTAATATGGGAAAGAAATAAATATTCTACGATCCTATGGTGTGTAGAATACGGGTCCTTACACTCTCCCCCCCTTAAGAAATTTCGCCCCCGAAATTCCCTAATCCAAACATACACAAAGGTTCCCGCATGCCTATCAATCATAAAACAACAATCAAATATGCAAACAAGCAAAGCAAGTCTATCCTAGCATGCGGAAAACTAAATTGCAAAGTAAATCTTACCAGGCAAAGAGTTCTGGATAAGCCTTCCTAATGCCCTCCTCTGTCTCCCAAGTACAATCATTCTCGTTCTCGCCCCACTGAACCTTGACTAGCTTCACCGCCTTCCTTCGAAGTTGCTTCGTATCATGCCCCACAATACGAATCGGCTTGCGGTTCCCAACCGCCTCGGGTTCTACTTCGAAGTCCTCTAACTGATCAGGTGAAATAGTCACATCTGAGTCGTGAACGAACTTCCTTAGTTGGGAAACATGAAATACATTATGAACTCCCGCCATCTTCTCTGGTAAGCCAACTCTATACGCCAAATTCCCGACTAATTCAAGAACAGGAAATGGCCCAACAAATCTTGGTGCCAACTTGCCTCTCCTGCCAAATCGTATCACACTCTTCAACGGAGAGATTTTTACAAACACCAAGTCACCAATGGAGAATTTCAAGTCTCTTCTCCTCTTATCGGCATAGCTTTTCTGCCTATCTTGAGCAGCTTTCATTCGTTGCTGAATGACCTTAATCTTATCCGATGTTTCTCTCACCACATCTGGTCCAAGCACAAACTTCTCACCGGTCTCTATCCAACATGATGGTGAGTTGCACGGTCTTCCGTACAAAGCTTCATATGGAGCCATACCGATACTGGATTGGTAGCTATTATTATATGCAAACTCTACTAGACGCAAATGGTCATCCCATGATCCACCAAATTCCAATATACACGCCCTCAAGAGATCTTCCAATATACGATTCACCCTCTCCGTCTGACCGTCGGTCTGAGGATGATATGCGGTACTGAGATGTAATCCTGACCCTAGAGCCTCTTGTAAGCTCTTCCAAAACCCACTAGTGAACAACGGGTCTCGGTCACTCACAATGCTTTTGGGTACTCCATGAAATCTCACTACCCACTTCATATACAATTCGGCCAATTTGGCTGCCGTTCTGGTGGATTTGACTGGTATAAATCTTGCACTCTTGGTCAATCGATCCACAATTACCCAAATGCTATCATATCCCGATCTAGTCCTTGGTAAGCCATCGATGAAATCCATCGAAACTTGCTCCCATTTCCACTCGGGAATTTCTAATGGTTGCAATAACCCACTAGGCTTCTTTTGCTCGGCTTTAACTAGCTGGCAATTCATGCATTTGGATATAAACTTCCCAACGTCTCTTTTCATCCCTTCCCAGTAGTAAGTCTGTCTCATGTCTCGATACATCTTATTACCACCGGGATGTATAGTCAGTTTTGAGTGATGACATTCTCTAAGCACTTCATCTCTCAAACCATTCACGTTGGGCACAACTAGACTTCCATTCTTTCGAAGCCATCCATCTCGATCAAGCCCATACATATTCATCTCCTCATCAATACCCATCTCTAACTTGGAGATGATTTCTAATAGATTAGGATCGTCCCTCTGGCTAGAACCAATCCGCTCTATCAAAGTGGGTCTGATCGTCAAACTAGCTAGCATAACCGGATCCAATTCGCACCTTGGTCTGAAATCAAACCCCGCGATATACTCCAGTTGCTTCCATTCAAGAAACATTGCCCCTAAGCTGGCATGTCTCCTACTCAAGGCATCGGCTACCGCATTACCTTTCCCAGGCGTATACGCGATATCAAAATCATACGAAGCCAAGAACTCTAACCATCTCTGCTGACGGAGATTCAGATCTTTCTGAGAGAAGAGATACTTCAACGATTTATGATCGGTAAACAACTCGAATCTTTCTCCCAAGAGATAGTGTCTCCACATCTTCAGCGCAAACACGATCGCTGCCAATTCCAAATCATGGGTAGGATACTTCTTCTCATGCGGCTTTAGCTGTCGACTAGCATAAGCTACAACCCTACCTCCTTGCATCAATACTGCACCTAGTCCGGTACCACAAGCATCCGTGTATACCGTCATCTCTTCATTCCCTTTAGGAATGACTAACACTGGCGCACGCGTCAACCTCTCCTAAGGCATCCTCACACACTCCGTCCCAGACGAAGGACTGATTCTTCTTAGTCAACTGAGTCAACGGTGCTGCTATCTTGGAGAAGTCTTGGATAAACTTACGATAATATCCAGCTAATCCCAAGAAACTTCTTACATCTGTAGCATTCTTGGGCGTAGGCCAATCCTGTACCGTAGCCACCTTCGCAGGGTCCACGGCAATACCACTCTCGGAAACAACATGACCCAAGAATCTTACTTCCCTTCTCCAAAAATGACACTTAGAGAATTTCGCTTTCAATTGGTGTTTCCTCAACACCTCCATCACTATCCTCAAGTGTCCCTTGTGTTCCTCCTCTGTCCTTGAATAAACAAGGATATCATCCACGAACACAAGAACAAACTTATTCAACTGATCTCTGAATACTCGATACATAAGATCCACAAAATAGGCTGGTGCATTGGTCAACCCAAATGGCATAACCAACCACTCATAAAATCCAGACGGCGTCCTAAATGCCGTTTTTGGAACACTCTCATCTGCTACTCGAAGCTGATGAAACCCTGTCGCGAGGTCCAACTGGGAGAACACTCTAGCTCCTTCCAGCTGATCAAACAAATCATCTATCCGCGGTAGAGGATACTTATTCTTCCTCGTCACCTTATTCAACTCGCGATAGTCCACACACAAACGAAGGGAACCATCTACCTTAGTGGCAAACACAACTGGTGCTCCCCACTCAGAGACACTCCTTCTAATAAATCCCTTCTTCAAAAGATTGCTGACTTGCACCCCGAGCTCTCGCTGCTCCCTTGGTGCCATACGACGAAGTGGCATTACTATAGGTCTGGCATCTTTCACTAAATCAATACGGAACTCAATCTCTCGGTGTGGTGGAAGCCCGGTCACCTCCTCGAAGACGTCCGGATACTGGCCAACCACGGGCACATCTGACAACTCATCCTGCGGGATGTCGAGGGAATTTACAAAACTAGCCATAACCCCATCACTAGGTAGGCTACCAAACACTACCCTCCGCCCATCATCCGCCCTCACTGTCACCAAAAAGCCCTCACAGTCTACCACCACCCCGTATCTTTGGAGCCAATCGACTACCAATATAATGCCATACCCAGTAAAGCCCAAAACAAAGCAATCACATACAAACATACATCCATGACTCGATAAGACCAAATTCCTGCAAATCATACTAAGGCTAGTCGAACCACCAATCGGGTTCGTCACAATCAATGGTCTATCGACTATCTCGGGTTCCAGTCCCAATCTATCTACCAGGTCACTAGATATGAAGGAACGGGAAGCCCCAGTATCAAACAAAACTCGAACTGGTATATCATAAATAGAAAGCATACCTTGAATAACAACATTCTTTCCTTTCTCCGCCGCAGTTGGGGCATTCGACGAAGAAGGAACAGCATCAAGAGCATATGCTTTCACAATCTGCTTCTCCTTAAGAGGTTGCGGACACTTGTCCTTGAAATGTCCCACTTGACCACAGTTGAAGCACTTCTTATCCGCTGGCTTGGCCCGACAATCTTTAGCATAATGGCCCTTCTTTCCACAGCTGAAGCACTCAACATCCTTCTTGCTCTTTTTCTGGCCACCCTTAGATTGGTCCTGCTTCCTCTTATTCTGAGAGTTATTCTTGCCTCCACCGCCTGCTTGCGGTTTTGGCCCTTCTGCAGATGCAGCCTCAGTCTTTGACTTAGGGTAAAGACTCTCTGACCTCAAAGCTTTCCCCACGATCGATTCAAAAGTCTCATCGATGTGGTTAATAAGCCTCTCCCCCAAGTACCCATCCAGGCCAGTAATGAACTTCTCATTCTTCTTTTCAGGAGTATCAATGAGAGACAGTCCATACTTCGACAAAGTGTCGAACTCAGCAATATAATCAGAAACTGCCCTGCCACCCTGCTTGAGTTCCAGGAACCTCTTGAACAACACCGACTTCTGGGCAGCTGGAATAAACTTCTCGCTAAAGTGAGCCTTGAACTGAACCCAAGTAACTTGGTCCTCTGGAGTAGCTGTTCTAATGGCATTCCACCAATTCATCGCTCGCCCTTGCAGCTGACGAGACGCTAGCCTTCTCTTCATCGCATCCTCGAGACCCAAGTCATCAAAGATATGGTCACAGCTATCCATCCAGTCTTGAACATCCGTGGCCGACTCCGTTCCGTGGAACGGCTTCCCACCAAGATTAGTGTAATCTTTGCACAACTTGGCGAAATCGACCCTAGGCGCCTGCACTACTGGGCCAGCACCAACTCCAGGATTGGGAATTGGCCCTTGCACTTCTCTAAGCATGTCTCTCATGAAGTTAGTAAACATAGCCCTCATGTCAGCGGCATTCCCTTGCTTGGTCCCTCTACCAGCACCCCTCGTCTCTCGGCTCATCGTTAATCTGTAAAAAGGGAAACGATTAACAACCCCACAGTGGTGCTAGTGCAGTGCGACTTCATCTTTATACTACTAATAGTATATACATACATAGTTTTTGAAAACCAAAGTAATCACAAATACGCGCTCTCATATACGTACTAACTCTCCCTAGTGTCTTTCCCTAGGTTAACTACGCAACCTAGAGCTCTGATACCAAGTGTGACGGCCCGCCCCGCACCAACTGACATTTACTCCGAAGGTGCGCTGTACACATGTCCAGTCAGCACGGAACGGGTCGCCAGAAGGAAAAGGAAGAAGGAAATGAACATACAAAGAACCTGTAGAATGTCTCACAGCGCATAGAACAAAATATAATAATAACATACTTGACATAAAACAGGAGAGACAATGCATAAGCTGAAAATCAGAACTAAACATCATAGCAGCGGAAATCCAAAATACAGCTTATTTCAACTTTCAAACTGTCTCAAAGAAAAAGTAAGGTAAATGAGGTACACTACTAATGCCCAAGTAGCGACCACCAACGACACAGGGAAAATGTGAATATATATATATAATACGTGGAAGCCTCCCGCCCGCCTCCGAATCAGCTACTCGCGCATCACCAGCTAACCTGTCTCTAGTCTGCTCGTGTGAGCACCCAGAGTAATAAGAGGAGACATAAAACTCTGGGTCAGACATAAAGCCTGGTATGAGCGATAAGCATCTAAAGTGAACAATAACAGGTAGACTAAAACATACCTGAACCTGGACCTGCAACCAAAGAGTTAGCACTACATACTGTACAACACTCTAAGGTATCATATCAAACGGTATAAAGATACGGAGGTGGGGGAGGTGTGCATGTCATAATGATAGCAAACAATCAAGCATAGCATCCATCCTCACATCTCTCACTCAGTACGTAAAGCATACGATATTCACCACTTCGATTACCCAACATTCCTTGCTACGATCACTTTGCCCCATGAAGTCATAAATGGCTTCACTGCACTGATAACGTAGCCACTAATTCCTCGCTATGTCCACTTGCCCCATGGAGTTATTCACCCCATCTGCGCTGGCTCATAGCCTTACTAATCCTTACTATGTCCACTTGCCCCATGGAGTTATTCACCCCATCTGCGTTGGCTCATAGTCTTACTACGCATCACCTTGCCCCTCAGGTCATAATGACCCTACTGCACTGATAACGTAGTCTTGCTACCATCACTTTGCCCCTCAGGTCATAATGACCCTACTGCACTGATAAGTAGCCCATCATTCCTTTTTAGTGGTGAATCGAAGTTATGAACGTCGACAACTCCTTAGCACACGTCCCGCAGCAAAGTCCAACCATGAAGTGAACTCATTGGTTCCCAACTGGTTCCGGGATCCTGAGCTCTAACTTCCGTTCGGACTACCTTTGCATCTCGGGTTATTGGTCATCACAATCAAATCGGATCGGATCAGCCTTCACATTCTTCATCGGATCGGGTCGCGCCTCCTACGTCGGATCGGGTCGTGGTCCTCCTTTCCTTTGCTTCGGATCGTGCTCCCCTTCTCGGTTCGGATCGGGACACCCCATACGGATCGGATCGTGGTTCTTCAAGCGGTTCGGATCGGACGCCCTTCTCCAGGTCGACGGATCGTGCTCACCCTTCATGGACGGATCGGGTCGTAATGCTTATTCGCGATCCGGATCGGAGTACTTCAGTTTGGCACGACACTGCATCGATTCGCTTCGTGGGCCTTGCACAGACGGTTCGGTTCGGAGGAGGTGACTCGACTCGTGGGGATGCCCCCACGATCCCATAGGGCGATCCGATCGTCCCTCAACCCCCTATGCGATCCGAACCCCTGCACCTTGTCCAGCGAGCTGTTTACGCCCCTCGACGGCGTTTTCGACCATTCCAACTATTCTAAACAGTCACAAAGCATTTCATACAGTCATAGCAACATGCATAATCAACCACAAACATCAAAACATCAATATGATAGGTAAAAATGGATCAAACATACCCAAAATCCCATATTTCCCCTTAAGCATGTTTAGGTGAAACTGGTGATAGGATTAGCAAATCTTAACCAAATTAACCCAAATTCATATCAGAGGTCTAAAACATCATTCCGAATTTTATAAATATTTTTCCAGAATTTTATCATGTTTAAATTCGCTAATTAACACTAATCACTCCTAATTAGCCATAATTAGTGCAAAACTAAGCAAATCACTCACCTTAGCCACAAAATAAACTAAGATCTGAAATGATTCTCTGATTTGATGCGAATTCCAATACCAAACAGCAGCTCCTTTGTTGATTTGGTGAAGATCCTTCTTGATTAGGGGTTGCTAAGCCAAATCCTTAACCTAAAGGTGATTTGGAGGTGATTTAGAGGTTGGAGGCCATTTTTAGGGATCCTTGTTGATAAGTGGAGGCTAGAAAACTGAAATGGAATGATTTTCCATCTCATTTCAGCCCTCCCATAACCCTAATCCCGAAATGGGTTATGGGCCTACTCACTAATCACCCGATTTGGCCCTGTTAAGCAGTTTTTCACACTCCAAACCTTGTTTCAGCCATATCTCCCAAACGGTAAGTCCGTTTGGCTAATGTGACCACTCTACGGAAAGAGAAACCATCAAACGAATCAAATGGAAGTGGTTTCAGGACAAAATCCCTTTCCAATCAAAAGTTATGGCCAAAACAGTACCGACTAGGGGCAAAATGGTCATTTAAAAATCGACAAAAATCATGAACATGGGAAATGACTCTAATAGATGTTTCCCAAAGTTACATGACCATACGACTTCATATGGGAAAGAAATAAATATTCTACGATCCTATGGTGTGTAGAATACGGGTCCTTACATATACCTACCAAGGTTAGTGATTCTAGCCAAACCTTGTAATTGTTTATGCAGGACCCTACTACTCTTCCCAAGATAGTATTCCAAAGATATAATGTCGAGGTAGAACGTTTTGCACATATTTGTGAAGCCTTTATTACCAGAACATGGCTAGTTATTTAATCGAGGGTAGACCCCCCAATTATAAATTTTCTATATATATATATATATATATGTATATATATATATATGTATGTATGTATATTCATTTTCTCATCCTTTATTATTTAATGCCTCACTATTGATGATAGATAAGGTGGATTCTCCCTGATCGCTTAAGACCCTAGGCGGACTGATTGGTCACTTATTATTCCTCAATAATTTATTCAACGTTAACATAAACTAGAGGGCACTAGCTATAAGGCCCTACTAGTTAAGGCTTTCATCATTCACACATTAACCCATACCCCGTGTAAGGTGAGAGATGGTATTTATCGCTTGTTATACCATCTAGCTGGCCTTATTGGATAATCTACTTAGTCGCTTACTATTTCCTGTAGGATAGATAGCCATATCTGACATTTTTAGTTTTCAGGTTTGGGTAGGCCCTACACACACGCCATTTAAGATCCCTAAACTGAAAGACCTACTTCTAGGTGGACTTTTCGACCCAATTCACTTAAGACCCAAGGAAGCGGACTATACGCAAAGATTATTAAGTTCGTAACCCATTAGCCTTTAATACCTTTTCCTATTGAGATAAAGTGGGCTATAAGTCCATCCCGTTTATTTTCTCTTTACGGAAATATTATACGCACATGATTAATTATCGTCACGGGTTTGTATGATTAATAATATTTCACATCATTTACTTACTAAGTCTAACCCTAACGTTTAGTTATAGGTTTATTAACTAATATAAATAAGGGAAGTTATATCCTTCTTACCCAAGGATATTTATTTGATTATTTCCTTAATTGGACTTAGTATTTAAACAACAATCAATACCCATCAATCCCCTTTTTATACCTATTTACTTCTATCCATAAGTATATTGCCATTTATTACCATAACGGTCATATTTTCCTAAGGTAACCATTTACACTGTATATCCTTATTTTATTAGTCCAGAAGTACCTATTGTTGTACCCCAACAGACAATTACTATTCTTATTTATTTATTTGTTGCCTGTTATGTGTGTGTTTGTGTGTGTGTGTGTGTGTATATTTTTGCACCAGATGTCTCACATTAAGTTGACCACTTGTGGATGTTGGATTTGTCGGTCGATTCTGGGCAGATTTCTACCACAAGTTTAACTTAATCTCGTGCCTTAGTACAATTATATTTACGCATTAGATCCCTCACATTAATCTGACCACCTATAAATGTTGGATTTGCCAGGCGGTTTCAGGCAGACTTCTACCACAAATTGAGCTTAACATCGTATCTAAATGTGGTTATAGTTAAAATTCCCTACTTAGGGTTTACAACATTAATCTTAATCAATTTAGGAATTGTAATCATTATCCTATTATATTCACTTCTCTCCAATCAACGTTGGTTACCATTGTTATTTATTGATTTGCGGTCCTATTTATAGCAATCAATTATATTAATTGCTACAATGGTCACCACAAATATATTTATTCAATATGGATCACATTTACCTGTATAATTTCATAAATGAACAACGTTCAAACACTCAAACATTCAATATAATGTATATTTTATCATTTTACGCAGATTTGGATGGATAATATGTATATATTTATATTTATATTTTTGCACGGTCAACGTAGTTATCTTTCTTTATTATAATTATTATTGTTAAATTTAATAATTTGGTCTAATTAATAACCAAACATTTCTTTTTGCATTTAATCTTGCCAAAAGGTTCCAATTCTTACAAAAAGACTGTTAGCTATAATTATTGTAAATTAGGCTTAATTGATGGAATTGACATATTTTCAAATCACCAAAAATATGTGTTTATGTATATTTTGGAATAGTTGATGCAAACTACGCACAAATATGTAAATTTATATTTATACGTACATTTGCACCACTTTCCTCCTTTTTCAATCATTTTGTCATATCTCTTGTGAATCCAAAATAATGTCTTTTTGTTCAAAAAAAGAGGAAAACGACATATTTACAACAATTAAGCCAAATCCCCAACAACATTGAATACAAACATGCATATTTCTTTTAAAATTAAAATCACATAATTCACCATTGTATCTTTTTATCCAAATCCATATAATTTATCATTCAACATTGAAACTAGAGATTTGGAATATAACTACATTTAAACAGTGTTTAATGGGACTGATTTCCAGATCTATAGTGTTTTGCAACAACCACAACATATTTTCCGACATAATTATAGGCAATATGTATAAATAATTTAAGTAAGCCTACAATTAATATTATTCCTAACCACAATTCGCAATTTCTAAGTTTTAACCATGTTGATTAGCATATCTGATAGGTGTCAATTCAAATTCAATAATATTATGAACAAATCTGATGATAATAGGCATATATTTTGAGATCTAGTACAAACGAAATAAATAGGCTATTATAACTTTTTTTATAAATTTCTCACTCACCTGAAAGCATCCAAATCTGAAGTTAGAATAATCTTTTACACTTACAATTCGCAAGTTCTTATTAATCTACAATTTATTTGAAAAACGGATACTTTTTTTTTGCATAGCAAGCGGGTTTGAATGGCCCTAACCATTTTTATTAGATAACAATCAAAATACAAAAAACAATACACATTACAACCTCACGATCCACTAATGATAGATCAGACCAATACATATTTAGTAATAGATGTATTCCTAAGCACCCTATTGTTCCGCTCCATCCATATAAGGTACAGAGTCGACTTCAGAATTTTCAAAAGCAATTTTCCACTTATAGTCTTCCACCTCGAGTATTTGAAAATAAGATACCATTCTTCTGCCGAAGACTTAAACGGCACATGCAACCTAAAATGAACAAGCACATTGTTCGAAACGTAGGCAGTATAGGCACATTCGAAGTACAGGTGCCTAATAGTTTCAGAGTGAAATCTGCAAAATATACATTTATCATTGTCAATGATACTCCTGAGAAGAAGTTTGTTTCTAGTATGTAATCCATTTTGTAAAACCCTCCACAGCATGTTGTTTTCTTTAGGAACACTGTTAGACATTCAAACTCTTGAATGCCACGGAAAATAGCTACTTGACTGCATCAACACATATATACCGAGCTCACCTTATGCCTTAAACCATTCCAGTAGGCATGTGTCAATGAAGAAGGAAACACAACATTATTTATATCTACCCATAGTGCTCTGAGAACCAACGAACTGGTACGTGGCAATAAGAAAGATCCATTCACCATGACGCTGGCCACCGTCGCTTGTTCACCTATACCCGATAAGGTTCTGATATTATAATCAACAATGTTAGCTGATATCAAGCCTTTACCACACCAGGGGTCATACCAAAAACAGGTTTTATGATTATGCAATAAACTACATTGAAATATATTAAGAAATTTCTCTCTTTGTTTCAGAATATTTCTCCAAGACCATGAACAATCATTGGAAGTAATCATTGTCCAGAAATGATCATGTTTAATTAAATTCTGCCTGCACCAGCTAGTCTAAAGGTTAGTGTCGAAACTGTGAATTTTATCAATTCTCAAAGAGGTAGCTGTGCGGTTCCATTCACGAAGATTACGGACCCCCAACCCACCTTCAACATACGATCTGCACACCTTCTTGAACGAAATAGGGGTTACTTTTTTTGAGAAAGGATTACCGTGCCGTAGAAATCTATTGAGAGCCGCACTTATCATATCTATAATTCTGGTAGGTATGATGAACAGCCTTGCATAAAAATACTCATTGTGATTGCCACCGACTTCACAAAAAGACATACTTTTAGTACTTTTAGATCTGTAGATATGTAAGAAAACGGGAAGAGAGGGGAGAATCTGATTTAGAGCGTCAATTCACGTTCTTTTCCAACGAATATGTTAACCCCTTTCAATTCTATATGATTTGTATTTGATTGATTGTATATGAATATATTTTTAATTAAGAAATTTGATTGGAAGAGAAAGCAAATTGGCAGAGCTTTGCTGCTGTCTACAGATTTTTGTGGAAAAGAATGAGGCGTTACCCCTTTATTTATAGGAGTGGAATTGGCCATGAACCGTTAAATTTATTTTAATTAACATCCATCCGTTTATAATATATATATATATATATATATATATATATAATATAACGAAATTTTCCCTCAAAACCTTGATGTCACTGGGTTGTACAGGCGCATAACGGTCGACCACTCTATACAGGGGTGTTGACCGCCCTTAAGCGGATTTGCCCAATGAAGTCAGGTAATAAAAGGAAAGGTATATATTAATTATTCTGTTGATTTGTTTTCCGTCCGTTATCGTATTTTATCCGTAACTTTTTCATACGGACTCTGTTCGCGAAACTCCAAATATGAAAATTGACCAAAATTCCAAGACGAACGCAACGGTTAATGTTTCATGGTCAAATTCTATCGTTTGCAGAAATACCTATTTTTGAGATTCTAATTAAATAACTAGGGGTGGCAATTAGACCCGACCCGATGGACCCAGACCCGACCCGACGGGTCTCGGTTCTAGGCGGGTCGGGTTTTGTCGGGTCTGAACTATACATTTCAAAAATCTGGACCCGACCCGAGCTTCGATTCGGGTCGGGTCGGGTTAAAGCTCGGGTCGGGTCGGATCGGTTCGGGTCCGATTGAATAATAACACTAAAAATACATATATTTCAGTGTTTTTAGGTCGGGTCTTTCGGGTTCGGGTCTATGCGGGTCGGGTTTGATCGGGTCTTGATGGTACTTTTCATCACCTAGACCCGACCCGAGACCCATCGTGTTCGGTTCGGGTTCGGGTCTTTTCGGGTCGGTTCGGTTCGGGTTTTCGGTTCTCGGTTCTAATTGCCAGCCCTATAAATAACTAATATATTATCAAAATTTCTGGTTGTTACACGTACGCAAACAACCGCTAAATAATATGTCCTGCTCTCGGAACTTCATTAGCGATTTCCTTCTGAATCGCCTAAATGGTCTGTCAGCGCCGCCAGACCACCAGTCATCATGACCGTCCAATCTATCGTGCAACGGATCTCATTCCCCGCCCGGGGTTCGCAGCAGTCTATCTCAATCGCGAAACGTCCGTTTCATATTATTTCACTTAGTTTTAATCATGGTTTCTATGTAATCTAAATTGAAACGGGCGTTCAGAGCCGCCGCGACTGACCTATAGAAGTTGCTGATGCCAGTTGTGTGCTTCTCCAGATACTCTATACAAACATCTATAAAAGCGAATTTCCGTTCTTCTGTCCAATTAGCGAATGACTGAGAAGTAGCAGAGACAGAACCAGTAGACATAATGCAAAACAGAAAAAAAATTCAGAAAAAACAATTGTTATAGAATAAAGAAAATTAAACACAATGGTATATAAAAAAACCTGGTTTGCAGCTTGAAACGTCACGAAATAATTTAAAAGTGGAGGTTGGAGGAGGGGTTTGGTTATTTGGAGATGGAGGAAGGAATGGGGAAGGATGAAAATTTATACACGGCGGAAGGGTACGTTAAAAAATGAACCGTTGGCGTTTCACGCATCAAACGCCAACGGTTCAGTTTTCAACGTTCGTTAATCTTGCCTTCTGGACGTTTAAAATTCGCCTTGCGTCCGACGCGTCAGAGGCCAACACCACCGCGAACATGGCACTGCGAATAGGTCCTTAGAAATGCACATATTTTTGTTGTTGCTGACCGAATAAGGTGGGGTCGAGTTCGATTTGATTGGTTAAAATGATATTTTTGACATTGTCTGAACCCAACCCAAGAACCGTATGACTGATCGAACCCACTTTTTCCGGATTTTGATCAACACAATTGAACTACAAACAAGAAAGCAAGCAGGCGGGTAAACAACGAAGAAAAAATCATTGTAATCCAGGAGCACGCGTGCAAGAAAATACGTACGCAAACTTTCGAGAAATTTCACAGGAATTCCACGATTCCTGCTACTTTCTTTCAGCAGCTTTGTAAAAGGTCGTACTTGTTTTCCCTCACATATACATATTTTAAACTTTTAAAATTTTCGCCATTGATTTCCCTTTCCAAAGCAACTGAAAAAGGGGAAGCTCACATGAAACCCAAATCCAGGAAAAAGTTAAAGATCAACAACCTAACAATTTCAATTCAGCCCAACGGAAAGTGAAGCCACTTAAAAAAAGGGGAGAAAAATGGAGGAAGACGAGAAGAATGGATTTGTGAGAGCTGATCAGATAGACCTCAAAAACCTCGACGATCAGCTGAACAGGCATTTATCCAAAGCGATAACGTTGGAAAAAATAAAGAAGAAAGAAGCAATCGGCGCTAGTGGAAATAGTCCTTATAGGGAGAAAGAAGAGTGGGAAATAGATCCTTCGAAGCTTGTGATTAAATCGGTGATTGCTAGAGGAACATTCGGCACTGTTCATCGCGGCATTTATGATGGTTTGGATGTTGCAGGTGATATCAAAATTCGATTATGTTTTTATTTGGTTTAACCGATATTGGAAAGTTGTGTGCTCATTTAAATGATTTAAGGTTAGTTTTTTTTCTTTTTCTTTTTCCCCTTCTGATTATTTAGCAATTTTCTTTTTGAAATTAAAGTTAGTACCACTACTGTGATTTTTCAGGACAATTGTGGTGCATGATTATGCTATACATAATGTGTTTACATGGTAGTTCAACCAATATCATAATTATTTTGCTTTTTAAAATTTTATTTACATACATATATATAATGGTGACTGTTAGACAAATTCAACTTGAAATTTACTAATAAATAAAATTACCTTGTTTAATTTTATTTCTTTTTCTTTCTTATATTCCTTCTAAAGCTGCTTTCAATTTCTGGCTATCTGTCACCTCTTCTGTTTTCATTTATCATAAAATTGGTGTGATACTAGGGGTTGGTAGATTTCCTCCTCTTAGTTCTGTTTCTAAATAGCACTATCAAAATTTGTCTTCCACTTCCTGGTAATAGAATGTTACGGCGACCATGTTACCATACTATTGCAATTCTCGTTGGTCAATGGATATTTTACCATCTAGGTAAAAATATGATGTGATAAATCGTCTCATGATGACTATTCAAAGCTGATTTGCTGTCAACAATGAATTTCAACCAAGTGAAAATGATATAATTTCTGTTAATAGTAAGTATAATTTTTTATATGTTATAATTAAAATTTCATTGTACTTGTAAAAGCAAAATGCGATGTCCGTAATCGTTTAATAAATTAATGGTGAAGCCTATGAACATAGGCTCTCAACCGTGGTTGGTAGCATTGATCTAAACATTAGTTGAACTGATTGAAGAAAGCATGGGATATTTTAAAGTTGAAACAGTATAGTAAGCTTATCAAGAGATCGGTAGGATAAATTAAACTGTTACTCATATGGGAATAACGAGCTGGACAATGAAAACTAACATAAATCGTCGGCAAAATGGTACATGTTGTTTTGTATGGCATATGTCATTTTGTTGTGATTTGTTATAAAATCACATAATGTTCAAGAGAACGATGTGAAAGTAGTTTTGTGATAGAGGAGGAAGAGCAGCAGCTAAAGAAGCAGGAAAAGGACATAGTGCTCGGTCAGACGTCCGAGGCCCTAGGTCAGACGTCTAACCTGAAGGGGAATTATTTCCCGAGTGTTTGTTCAGACGTCTGGCTATTCCGGTCAGACGTCTAAGCCGACGTGTTCATGTTTTTGACCAGTTATTTTCAGAAAATATTTCTAATATTTACGAGGGACAATTTGTATATTTGTCTAGGTCTTCTGTTCTCCTATATAAGCAACTTTTAAGATTGAATCAAAGGGTGGTGCTTGTGACCGAAATTTGTTGATTCAAAGATTTGACGTCGTTCTTCGTTGCTCTTCTTCTCCTACAATATTTTTGTCATTTAGATGTTTTTTTCCTTTCTCAATAAGTTTATTGATTCATTTGTAATTTGTTTATTTGGGGTGTATTCCATAAATGTAAACAAACTTTGCTTTTGGTGAATCAATAAAGTGAGCGGTTGGATGGAATATCTTATGTGCGTTTAATTTCGTATCCGTGTTGTTTTCCATCAAAATTATGTCTTTGTAATTGGGCGAATAAGATTCTGATGGGTAAACGGCTTTCGCATACGGCGCATACTCCACAACACATTTGCCCTCAAATTTTGCCACCCAAAATAAATAAAATAAAATAAAATGAAGAAGAAGTCAAGAAAAAAAAAAAACAGCTTTAATAATTTTAAGCTCTGTTTAACCTTTTTATTCTGTTCAATCTGTTTGAATATATGAAATTTTTTGTTTTCCATCATCAATTTCTTCAATCACGTTTCTAATGCAGGAGGTAATTCTATTTTTCTTCAATCAAATTCATTCAAAGATGGATAAATCACATTTTACACACTACATTGGAGGTCTATAATTAAACCATTTATTTAATACTGGACTCCTAGTTTTAGTTATTTTGATCAATAGTTATTTGAATTGTTTTTCATTACTGGTACTGCGAAAATCATGAAATTTTTGTGTCTTAATGGTAGGATGTGGTAAATTAAGTGAAATGTCAAAGAAAAGTAGTTAAGGAAGTCATGCCCAAAAAGAAAATAGTAGTTAAGGAGACCACTGGATATTAGGACTGAATAGGACTTTTAATACACCCCCTCTCCCCTAAATAAAATACGAATAAATAAATTCTGAGATCCGTCCCGAGCAGTATCCGGAAAATGATAAACTATCCAATATTTTTAAAAGGGAAGCGGCAAGTATATGGTTTTATCCACATTTGAAAATTATTAATGCAACTTTTATTGTGATATTGGTATATATTATATATATATTGGTACATTAATTGGTTGATATTACCATTTTGTCATAGCTTCTTCACGATTAATTTTATTTTCTGTAGTGCATTAGAACTTGAAGCCTGTTACTTTGAACTGAAAAAAACTATTTTTTGAACTTATGCTTTTTGAGGTATTAATCCTAAGCATATAAGATATCACCTCATAGTCATCCGCATCCATAGATGCAGATATCCGGTAATAAAATATAATCAAGCTTGGGCTTATTTTGAGATAAACAAATATATCCATGGTCCCTAAAACACCCTCTTCCAGTTTCCTATGGCACACCTCTTCTGTGAATGTTTTTTTCCATGTAGTTTCTATCAACTAAATTCTTGTTCTTCCCACCTGTCCTCTTGCTCGCTCTTCTTGTACTTTCATCCTTACATTTGATCCCCATAAACTTAAGCTCTATCAAACTGTATTTTCTATTCCATAATTGCCTAGGTCTAAAGTTATATTAGTGGAAATTGAGATCGAGACTGTGAAAACTTCCCATCTATCATCTTTTATTTTTGTTATTATATTTTGATATTAACATTGAAAATGCTAAATTAGCAAATTAACATTTTATAATTGAAATAGAATTTAGTTGGGATGAAGAGCATAAGAAAGGGAAGTAGAAGAAGAAAACAAAAGGTAAGGGTTGAATTAGTAATTGTATGTCATTATTTTAGGGCTAGAGTCAATGGTTTGATTTCGCTTTAATAGGAGTTGCTTTTTATGTTTTTTGTTTTTTTTGGGGGGGGGGGGGGGGGGGGGGGTCATGGGAGCGAAACCTTGGCTGAATGGCTAAGAGACAAATTACTTATGTTTATAAAGAAGTCTTTGATATTGTTTACCTTTCTAATAATGGGAATATTATAAGCTATTTAAACTTTTTTACAATGGTATACCTTCATAACTCAATAGTAAGTATAGATTTGATTATAATATGAGTATAGAGTTAGTTGGAACTGAAAGAGTTGGGGATGGAAATTTCATTCCATATTGTGGAACCAAATGATCAGAGCCGGCTCCAGAATTCAGAAAAATGGGGGTTGCCGTAGGGAAAAATTGTTGCCTTCAGGTTTCAAACCCTGCACCTCATGCAAGGTAAGTCACTGCCCAACCAACCCACCTACATTGTTCTTTATAAACATAGTGCAGTAGCTTTTCTTTGATATAAATTTTTTTTGGCTCATGATTGCTGTCACCACATAGGGCTGTTATGGTAACGGTAAATTTACCATTACCATACCATTACCAGTCGATCGGTAACCATTTTTTATTGAAATCGGTATACCAGTTAAAACGGTATGGTAACGGTAAATTTACCAGTTTTAACGGTAAATTATCGGTAACGTTTCTTCAATACCAGCGGTAACGGTAATTTTACCAGTTAATTCAAAACATAAGTATAGTCATCTGATATGCTTTATTACATGCGTTTAAAACCAAAAAAATGATTATATTTATTTTAATAATCAGGTGAAATAATTCCAAGTACACCTATTTTCTTTTTCATTTATGTTTTTTATAAAATAACACTACATATAGCATAATAAAGATGCACTGTGTACAAAAAATATGTCAAGAAATAAACTTTGATAGAAAAACGGTAATTTACCATTACCAGTGTAACGGTTACCAGATTATCGGTATACCAGTCATCGGTATACCAGTCGATCGGTAACGGTAACGGCAAGCAATTCTGACTTACCAGTAAAGACGGTACGGTAACGGTATTTGCTAAATGGTAACGGTAACCATTACCATAACAGCCCTACCACCACCAGTCCGGTGGTTTCTCCGCCGGGGGGTTGCCGTAGGCAGCCGTCTACTCAGCCTACCCCGAGCCGGCTCTGCAAATGATTAGCGTGGACTGTTAAATTTCAATACCATGTTTTAAATTTAATTTGGAGTTCCCTTGGATTCCATGTATCTTATTTTTTGTTTATTTAGTAGAGAAGAAGACTCAAATTTTGTAGTACTAATTCAAAGCATTTCCAACTCACAGAGATGAGTGCGTTTTTCAAGTTGCACCAGTTTTTTTTTTTTTTTTTTTTCCCGGCGCGCGCACACGCAACATTAATTTCAAACTAAACATATATACCACTATGTACAACTGAAAATGATACATAGTTACTAGCCAATTTAAAATAATTTATACCTTGTCGATAAATATTGAGGGAGGGGGGGGGGGGGGGGATTATAAAGGCTCCAGAATATATTTATTGGGAGAGGGAAAATGTCAAAGGAAAAAAAGCAAATCATGATTATTGTTGTTTTTTCCCCCTCCAGTCATTTGGCTCTCAAATTTGATGCCTTTCCTTTTACATCTATTTCGACTTTTTATTCATGCTTTCTTGGGCACAAAGCTTACCTGTGATATAACAAGTTGTGTTTTTTGTTTCCATGGACTTCCATGTGACAGCAATTGACCAGTTGGCTGTTACTTTTATTGTGATATCAAGTGGATGGATAACAGCAATTTATCCAGAACAAAACCCTTTTAGCATGGCTATTGAATGAACATGAAAAGGAAATATGTTGATCACAATAATAACGGCTCAGGAAAAAAGAAAAAGAAAAAAGAGTCAGACATGAGTTTTTATTTTATTGTTTTAAGTAGGTATTTAGTTATATTTGATTCATGTTCTGTGTATGGATATTAACCAACTTATGAAATTCTCATCAAGTAATTGGTTCTGTCCTGAATAATACACTATGTATAGTTAAATTGCTTGACTGGGGTGAAGAAGGCAGCAGAACAGAAGCTGAAATCGCAGCCCTTAGGACAGCTTTCTCTCAGGAAGTTTCAGTTTGGTATAAGCTTGATCATCCAAATGTGACCAAGGTATTACTTCCACATGCTATACAGAATAAATTTAAGTTATCAATCTCCACCACCTTAAGCATCTTGTGTGCTTAATGCACCTAGACTTTTTTTTTTCCAATGATAATTCTCAAATTATTAGTCAAATTATACATAAAAAGCTATCTCAAATTGACATGCCTAAGCAAGATTCAGAGAACATCTGGACATGACCAATTTCCATTAATTCAAGTAGATGTTTTTTCAAGCCTATACCACTCTGTTTTATCTCACCAGATGTGTGATATGCACATAATCGGTAATAACATGATAAACTTGGCTGTGTCCTTTTTTTGAACATTTTTCTTAAAGTTTATTGGAGCTGATATGGGATCGCGAAAGCTAAGAGTACAGACAGAAAATGGTCAATATAACATGCCAAACAATGTGTGTTGTGTTGTTGTTGAATACCTTCCTGGGGGTGCTTTAAAGTCATATCTCATTAAAAATCGAAGAAGGAAGCTTGCGTTCAGAGTAGTTGTGCAGATGGCTCTGGATATGGCTAGAGGGTGAGCAATATGCATATTTATGTTCTTGAACTATGTGTATTACAAAGAGTAAAAACTTTGCAATTTATTTCAGGTTGAGTTATCTTCATTCCAAGAAAATTGTGCACAGAGATGTGAAAACCGAGAATATGCTTTTAGACAAGTCAAGAACTGTAAAAATAGCCGATTTTGGCGTTGCACGCATTGAAGCACTAAATCCAAGTGACATGACTGGGGAGACTGGCACACTTGGCTACATGGCTCCCGAGGTATTATGGTATACCAGGAGAATTACTACCACCAATATATTATCTTTCTTTTCTGTAAATCATCCATTTTAAGGTAACTGCAGGTGCTCAATGGAAAACCTTACAATAGAAAATGTGATGTGTATAGTTTTGGCATATGCATATGGGAGATTTATTGCTGTGACATGCCTTATCCCGACCTTAGCTTCTCGGAAATTACGTCTGCCGTCGTTCGACAGGTACACATTTACTGTCCTAAACCTTTACGCTTGTGGAGTAATGCAAAACCATTTCAAGACATTTTAAATATAAATGAGAGAAAATCTATAACGAAATGGTGTGGATTGTATAAGAGTATGTGTGACAAATTCATATTCTCCTAGAGTCTACATGCAAAACATTTCTTTTTGGTAATTTTTTTAACTTCCTTAACTATGAAATGATATATTATGAAAAATGTTACAGAACCTAAGGCCTGAAATACCGAGGTGTTGTCCGAGTTCGTTTGCGAATGTTATGAGAAGATGCTGGGATGCGAACCGGGACAGACGACCGGAGATGGATGAAGTGGTCGAAATGCTGGAGGCAATAGATACCTCTAAAGGCGGTGGGATGATACCTATTGATCAACAACAAGGATGCCTGCCTTGTTTCCGAAGACATCGAGGACCATGATATAAAATAATCCGTGATTAGTTGATGTTGCTATTAATTGTAGTTTGTTAACAGTCTATTTTATGCTAATTTCTTTTTAAATGTTGTACAAGGATATACATTTGGAAAAATGTGTATATGCATGTTGCCAAGTTCTTGTTATTGCTACTTCTAAGTTCTTTAAGCTAAATCCGATTAGGGACCGTGGTTAATAAATAAAATAAGTGAACGAATGTGACAGCCCGTCCCGTACCAATCGACATTTACTCCAAAAGTGCGCTGTACACATGTCCAGTTAGCACGGAATGGGTCGTCAGAAGGAAAAGGAAGAAGGAAATGAACTAACAAAGAACCTGTAGAATGTCTCACAACGCATAGAACAAAATATAATAATAACATACTTGACATAAAACAGGAGAGACAGTGCATAAGCTAAAAACCAGAACTAAACATCATAGCAGCGGAAATCCAAAATATAGTTTATTACAACTTTTCAAACTGTCTCAAAGCAAAAGTAAGATAAATGAGGTACACTACTAATGCCCAAGTAGCGACCACCAACGACACAGAGAGAATGTGTGTGTATACATACATATATATATATATATATATATATATATATATATCATACGTGGAAGCCTCCTGCCCGCCTCTGAATCAGCTACTCGCGCATCACCAGCTAACCTGTTTCTAGTCTGCTCGTGTGAGCACCCAGAGTAATAAGAGGAGACATAAAACTCTGGGTCAGACATAAAGCCTGGTATGAGCGATAAGCATCTAAAGTGAACAATAACAGGTAGACTAAAACATACCTGAACCTGGACCTGCAACCAAAGAGTTAGCACTACGTACTGTACAACACTCTAAGGTACCATATCAAATGGTGTAAAGATACGGAGGTGGGGGAGGTGTGCATGTCATAATGATGGCAAACAATCAAACATAGCATCCATCCTCACATCTCTCACTCAGTGCGTAAAGCATACGATATTCACCACTTCGATCACCCAACATGCCTTGCTACGATCACTCTGCCCCATGAAGTCATAACATGGCTTCACTGCACTGATAACGTAGCCACAAATCCTTTTGCTATGTCCACTTTGCCCCATGAAGTCACAAGAACCCCACTGCACTGGCTCATAGCCTTACTAATCCTTACTATGTCCACTCTGCCCCATGGAGTCGTAATGACCCCACTGCACTGGCTCATAGTCTTACTACGCATCACCTTGCCCCTCAGGTCATATTGACCCTACTGCACTGATAACGTAGTCTTGCTACCATCACCTTGCCCCTCAGGTCATAATGACCCTACTGCACTGATAAGTAGCCCATCATCCATTTTTAGTGGTGAATCGAAGTTATGAACGTCGACAACTCCTTAGCACACGTCCCGCAGCAAAGCCCAACCATGAAGTGAACTCATTGGTTCCCAACTGGATCCTGAGCTCTAACTTCCCATATTGGACTACCTTTGCATCTCGGGTTATTGGTCAATACTGGGTCGGGTCGGGTTCCTCCTCAAGCCATCGGTTCGGGTCGGGTATCCTCCATCGGTTCGGGTCGGGTCTTCTTCTGGTGCGGTTCGGTTATTTCTCCTCGGGTCGGGTCGGGTGCCATTCCCCCTCCAGTTCGTGCTTCCGCTCCGATCCGCCTCCTCATCCTTCACGTGCTCCGATCCGATCCATCCTGCTCTATCCGCTCCGATCCTCCTCTTTAATCCGATCCGATCCCAGTTCAGTTAGCGTGGCCTTCCTTTTTGCCAATTTTCTCAAGTGTCAGGTTCCGATCCGATCGGATTCCTTGCCCAGTTCAACATATCCGATCCGAGCCCCATATCCGATCCGATCTGAAACCTGCACTGTTTTCTGAAACTGTTCCAGCAAGTGTTTACGCCATTCGACGACGTTTTCGACCATTCTATCTATTGAAACCAATCACAAAGCATTTCATACAGTCATAGCAACATGCATAATCAACCACAAACATCAAAACATCCATATGATAGGTTAAAATGGATCAAACATACCCAAAATCCCACATTTCCCCTTAAGCATGTTTAGGTGAAACTAATGATAGGATTAACAAAACTTAACCAAATTAACCCAAATTCATATCAGAGGTCTAAAACATCATTTAGGAATTTATGAACATTTTTCCCGAATTTTATCATGCTTAAATTCGCTAATTAACACTAATCACCCCTAATTAGCCATAATTAGTGTAAAACTATGCAAATCACTCACCTTAGCCACAAATAAACTAAGATCTGAAATAAATCTCTGATTTGATGTGAATCCCAATGCTAAACAACAGCTCCAATGTTGCTTTGGTGTAGATCTTCCTTGATTAGGGGTTGCTAAGCCAAATCCTTGACCAAAAGGTGATTTAGAGGTTGGAGGCCATTTTTAGGGTTCCTTGGTGATAAGTGGAGGCTAGAAAACTGAAATGGAATGATCTTCTATCTCATTTCAGCCTCCCCATAACCCTAATCCCGAAATGGGTTATGGGCCTACTCACTAATCACCCGATTTGGCCCGGTTAAGCAGTTTTTCACCCTCCAAACCTTATTTCAGCCATATCTCCCAAACGGTAAGTCCGTTTGGCTATTATGACCACTCTACGGAAAGGTAAACCATCAAACGAATCCAATGGAAGTGGTTTCAGGTTAAAATTCCTTTCCAATCAAAAGTTATGGCCAAAACAGTACTAACTAAGGGCAAAATGGTCATTTAAAAATCGACAAAAATCATGAACATGGGAAATGACTCTAATAGATGTTTCCCAAAGTTACATGACCATACAACTTCATACGGGAAAGAAATAAATATTCTACAATCCTATGATGTGTAGAATACGGGTCGTTACACTCTTCCCCCCTAAAGAAATTTCGCCCCCGAAATTCCCTAATCAAAACACACACAAAGGTCCCGCATGCCTATCAATCATAAAACAACAATCAAACATGCAAAACAAGCAAAACAAGTCTACCCTAGCATGCGGAAAACTAAATTGCAAAGTAAATCTTACCAGGCAAAGAGTTCTGGATATGCCTTCCTAATGCCCTCCTCTGTCTCCCAAGTACAATCATTCTCGTCCTCACCCCACTGAACCTTGACTAGCTTCACCGCCTTCCTTCGAAGTTGCTTCGTATCGTGCCCCACAATACGAATCAGCTTGCGGTTCCCAACCGCCTCGGGTTCTACTTCGAAGTCCTCCAACTGATCAGGTGAAATAGTCATATCTGAGTCGTGAACGAACTTCCTTAATTGGGAAACATGAAATACATTATGAACTCCCGCCATTTTCTCTGGTAAGCCAACTCTATAGGCCAAATTCCCGACTAGTTCAAGGACAGGGAATGGGCCAACAAATCTTGGTGCTAATTTGCCTCTCTTGCCAAATCGTATCACGCTTTTCAACGGAGAAATCTTAACAAACACCAAGTCACCAACGGAGAATTTTAAGTCTCTTCTCCTCTTATCAGCATAGCTCTTCTGCCTATCTTGGGCAGCTTTCATTCGTTGCTGAATGATCTTAATCTTATCCGAAGTTTCTCTCACCACATCTGGTCCAAGCACAAACTTCTCGCCAGTCTCTATCCAACATGATGGTGAGTTGCACGGTCTTCCGTACAAAGCTTCATATGGAGCCATACCGATACTGGATTGGTAGCTATTATTATATGCAAACTCTACTAGATGCAAATGGTCATCCCATGATCCACCAAAATCCAATATACACGCTCTCAAGGGAACTTCCAATATACGATTCACCCTCTCCGTTTGACCGTCGGTCTGAGGATGATATGCGGTACTGAGATGTAATCCTGACCCTAGAGCCTCTTGTAAGCTCTTCCAAAACCCACTAGTGAACAACGGGTCTCGGTCACTCACAATGCTTTTGGGTACTCCATGAAATCTCACTACCCACTTCATATACAATTCTGCCAACTTGGTTGTCGTTCTGGTCGATTTGACTGGTATAAATCTTGCACTTTTAGTCAATCGATCCACAATTACCCAAATGCTATCATATCCCGATCTAGTCCTTGGTAAACCATCGATGAAATCCATCGAGACTTGTTCCCATTTCCATTCGGGAATTTCTAATGGTTGCAACAACCCACTAGGCTTATTTTGCTCGGCTTTAACTAGCTGGCAATTCATGCATTTGGATATAAACTTCCCAACGTCTCTTTTCATCCCTTCCCAGTAGTAAGTCTGTCTCATGTCTCGATACATCTTATTACCACTGGGATGTATAGTCAGTTTTGAGTGATGACATTCTCTAAGCACTTCATCTCTCAAACCATTCACGTTGGGCACAACTAGTCTTCCATTCTTCCGAAGCCATCCATCTCGATCAAGCCCATACACATTCATCTCCTCACCGTCAATGTCCATCTCTAACTTGGAGATGATTTCCAATAGATTAGGATCGTTCCTCTGGCTGGAACCAATCCGCTCTATCAAAGTGGGTCTGATCGTCAAACTAGCTAGCATGACTGGATCCAATTCGCACTTTGGTCTGAAATCAAACCCCGCGATATACTCCAGTTGCTTCCATTCAAGAAACATTGCCCCTAAGCTGGCATGTCTCCTACTCAAGGCATCGGCTACCGCATTACCCTTCCCAGGTGTGTATGCGATATCAAAATCATACGAAGCCAAGAACTCCAACCATCTCTGCTGACGGAGATTCAGATCTTTCTGAGAGAAGAGATATTTCAATGATTTATGATCGGTAAACAACTCAAATCTTTCTCCCAAGAGATAGTGTCTCCACATCTTCAGCGCAAATACAATCGCTGCTAGTTCCAAATCATGGGTAGGATACTTCTTCTCATGCGGCTTTAGCTGTCGACTAGCATAAGCTACAACCCTACCTCCTTGCATCAATACTGCACCCAGTCCGGTACCACAAGCATCCGTGTATACCGTCATCTCTTCATTCCCCTTAGGAATGACTAACACTGGCGCGCGCGTCAACTTCTCCTTTAGACTCTTGAAGGCATCCTCACACACTTCGTCCCAGACGAAGGACTGATTCTTCTTAGTCAACTGAGTCAACGGTGCTGCTATCTTGGAGAAGTCCTGGATAAACTTACGATAATATCCAGCTAATCCCAAGAAACTTCTCACATTTGTTACATTCTTGGGTGTAGGCCAATCCTGTACCGTAGCCACCTTCGCAGGGTCCACGGCAATACCACTCTCTGAAACAACATGACCCAAGAATCTCACTTTCCTTCTCCAAAAATGACACTTAGAGAATTTCGCTTTCAATTGGTGTTTCCTCAACACCTCCATCATTATCCTCAAGTGTCCCTTGTGTTCCTCCTCTGTCCTTGAGTAAACAAGGATATCATCCACGAACACAAGAACAAACTTATTCAACTGATCTCTGAATACTCGATTCATAAGATCCACAAAGTAGGCCAGTGCATTGGTCAACCCAAATGGCATGACCAACCACTCATAAAATCCGGACGGCGTCCTAAATGCCGTTTTCGGAACACTCTCATCCGCTACTCGAAGCTGATGAAATCCTGTCGCGAGGTCCAACTGGGAGAACACTCTTGCTCCTTCCAGTTGATCAAACAAATCATCTATCCGCGGTAGAGGATACTTATTCTTCCTCGTCACCTTATTCAACTCGCGATAGTTCACACACAAACGAAGGGAACCATCTGCCTTAGTGGCAAACACAACTGGTGCTCCCCACTCGGAGGAACTCCTTCTAATAAATCTCTTCTTCAAAAGATTGCTGACTTACACCCCGAGCTCTCGCTGCTCCCTTGGTGCCATACGACGAAGTGGCATCACTATAGGTCTGGCATCTTTCACTAAATCAATACGGAACTCAATCTCTCGGTGTGGTGGAAGCCCGGTCACCTCCTCGAAGACGTCCGGATACTGGCCAACCACGGGCATATCTGACAACTCATCCTGCGGGATGTCGAGGGAATTTACAAAACTAGCCATAACCCCATCACTAGGTAGACTACCAAACACTACCCTCCGCCCATCATCCGCCCTCACTGTCACCAAAAAGCCCTCACAGTCTACCACCACCCTGTATCTTTGGAGCCAATCGACTCCCAATATAATGCCATACCCAGTAAAGCCCAAAACAAAGCAATCACAAACATACATCCATGACTCGATAAGACCAAATTCCTGCAAATCATACTAAGGCTAGTCGAACCACCAATCGGGTTCGTCACAACCAATGGTCTATCGACTATCTCGGGTTCCAGTCCCAACCTATCTACCAGGTCACTAGATATGAAGGAACGGGAAGCCCCAGTATCAAACAAAACTCGAACTGGTACATCATAAATAGAAAGCATACCTTGAATAACAACATTCTTTCCTTTCTCCGCCGTAGTTGGGGCATTCGACGAAGAAGGAACAACATCAATACCATATGCTTTCACAATCTGCTTCTCCTTAAGAGGTTGCGGACACTTATCCTTCTGATGTCCCATTTGACCACAGTTGTAGCACTTCCTTTCCGCTGGCTTGGCCCGACATTATTTAGCATAATGGCCCTTCTTTCCACAGCTGAAGCACTCAACATCCTTCTTGCTCTTTTTCTGGCCACCCTTAGATTGGTCCTGCTTCCTCTTATTCTGGGAGTTATTCTTGCCTCCACCGCCTGCTTGCGGCTTTGGCCCTTCTGCAGATGCAGCCTCAGTCTTTGACTTAGGGTAAAGACTCTCTGATCTCAAGGCTTTCCCCACGATCGATTCAAAAGTCTCATCGATGTGGTTGATAAGCCTTTCCCCCAAGTATCCATCCAAACCAGTAATGAACTTCTCATTCTTCTTCTCAGGAGTATCAATGAGAGACAGTCCATACTTCGACAAAGTGTCGAACTCAGCAATATAGTCAGAAACTGCCCTCCCGTTCTGCTTGAGTTCCAAGAACCTCTTAAACAACACTGACTTCTGGGCAGCTGGAATAAACTTCTCGCTAAAGCGAGCATTGAACTGATCCCAAGTAACCTGGTCTTCTGGAGTAGCTGTTCTAATAGCATTCCACCAATTCATCGCTCGCCCTTGCAGCTGACGAGACGCTAGCCTTCTCTTCATCGCATCCTCAAGACCCAAGTCATCGAAGATACGATCACAGCTATCCATCCAATCTTGAACATCTGTGGCCGACTCCGTTCCATGGAACGGCTTTCCACCAAGATTAGTGTAATCCTTGCACAACTTGGCGAAATCGACCCTAGGCGCCTGCACTACTGGGCCAACACCAACTTCGGGATTGGGAACTGCCCCTTGAACTTCTCTAAGCATGTCTCTCATGAGGTTAGTAAACATCGCCCTCATGTCAGCGACATTCCCTGGGTTGGTTCCTCTACCAGCACCCCTCGTGTCTCGGCTCATCGTCAATCTGAAAAAGGGAAACGATTAACGACCCCATAGTGGTGCTAGTGCAGTGCGACTTCATTCTTATACTACCAATAGTATATATATATAGCTTTTGAAAACCAAAGTAATTACAAATACGCGCTCTCATATACGTACCATCTTTCCCTGGTGTCTTTCCCTATGTTAACTACGCAACCTAGAGCTCTGATACCAAGTGTGACAGCCCGCCCCGTACCAACCGACATTTACTCCAAAAGTGCGTTGTACACATGTCCAGTTAGCACGGAATGGGTCGTCAGAAGGAAAAGGAAGAAGGAAATGAACTAACAAAGAACCTGTAGAATGTCTCACAGCGCATAGAACAAAATATAATAATAACATACTTGACATAAAACAGGAGAGACAGTGCATAAGCTAAAAACCAGAACTAAACATCATGGCAGCGGAAATCCAAAATATAGCTTATTACAACTTTTCAAACTGTCTCAAAGCAAAAGTAAGATAAATGAGGTACACTACTAATGCCCAAGTAGCGACCACCAACGACACAGGGAGAATGTGTATATATATATCATACGTGGAAGCCTCCTGCCCGCCTCCGAATCAGCTACTCGCGCATCACCAGCTAACCTGTCTCTAGTCTGCTCGTGTGAGCACCCAGAGTAATAAGAGGAGACATAAAACTCTGGGTCAGACATAAAGCCTGGTATGAGCGATAAGCATCTAAAGTGAACAATAACAGGTAGACTAAAACATACCTGAACCTGGACCTGCAACCAAAGAGTTAGCACTACATACTGTACAACACTCTAAGGTACGATATCAAACGGTGTAAAGATACGGAGGTGGGGGAGGTGTGCATGTCATAATGATGGCAAACAATCAAACATAGCATCCATCCTCACATCTCTCACTCAGTGCGTAAAGCATACGATATTCACCACTTCGATCACCCAACATGCCTTGCTACGATCACTCTGCCCCATGAAGTCATAACATGGCTTCACTGCACTGATAACGTAGCCACAAATCCTTTTGCTATGTCCACTTTGCCCCATGAAGTCACAAGAACCCCACTGCACTGGCTCATAGCCTTACTAATCCTTACTATGTCCACTCTGCCCCATGGAGTCGTAATGACCCCACTGCACTGGCTCATAGTCTTACTACGCATCACCTTGCCCCTCAGGTCATATTGACCCTACTGCACTGATAACGTAGTCTTGCTACCATCACCTTGCCCCTCAGGTCATAATGACCCTACTGCACTGATAAGTAGCCCATCATCCATTTTTAGTGGTGAATCGAAGTTATGAACGTCGACAACTCCTTAGCACACGTCCCGCAGCAAAGCCCAACCATGAAGTGAACTCATTGGTTCCCAACTGGATCCTGAGCTCTAACTTCCCATATTGGACTACCTTTGCATCTCGGGTTATTGGTCAATACTGGGTCGGGTCGGGTTCCTCCTCAAGCCATCGGTTCGGGTCGGGTATCCTCCATCGGTTCGGGTCGGGTCTTCTTCTGGTGCGGTTCGGTTATTTCTCCTTGGGTCGGGTCGGGTGCCATTCCCCCTCCAGTTCGTGCTTCCGCTCCGATCCGCCTCCTCATCCTTCACGTGCTCCGATCCGATCCATCCTGCTCTATCCGCTCCGATCCTCCTCTTTACTCCGATCCGATCCCAGTTCAGTTAGCGTGGCCTTCCTTTTTGCCAATTTTCTCAAGTGTCAGGTTCCGATCCGATCGGATTCCTTGCCCAGTTCAACATATCCAATCCGAGCCCCATATCCGATCCGATCCGAAACCTGCACTGTTTTCTGAAACTGTTCCAGCAAGTGTTTACGCCATTCGACGACGTTTTCGACCATTCTATCTATTGAAACCAATCACAAAGCATTTCATACAGTCATAGCAACATGCATAATCAACCACAAACATCAAAACATCCATATGATAGGTTAAAATGGATCAAACATACCCAAAATCTCACATTTCCCCTTAAGCATGTTTAGGTGAAACTAATGATAGGATTAACAAAACTTAACCAAATTAACCCAAATTCATATCAGAGGTCTAAAACATCATTTAGGAATTTATGAACATTTTTCCCGAATTTTATCATGTTTAAATTCGCTAATTAACACTAATCACCCCTAATTAGCCATAATTAGTGCAAAACTATGCAAATCACTCACCTTAGCCACAAATAAACTAAGATCTGAAATAAATCTCTGATTTGATGTGAATCCCAATGCTAAACAGCAGCTCCAATGTTGCTTTGGTGTAGATATTCCTTGATTAGGGGTTGCTAAGCCAAATCCTTGACCAAAAGGTGATTTAGAGGTTGGAGGCCATTTTTAGGGTTCCTTGGTGATAAGTGGAGGCTAGAAAACTGAAATGGAATGATCCTCTATCTCATTTCAGCCTTCCCATAACCCTAATCCCGAAATGGGTTATGGGCCTACTCACTAATCACCCGATTTGGCCCGGTTAAGCAGTTTTTCACCCTCCAAACTTTATTTCAGCCATATCTCCCAAACGGTAAGTCCGTTTGGCTATTATGACCACTCTACGGAAAGGTAAACCATCAAACGAATCCAATGGAAGTGGTTTCAGGTTAAAATTCCTTTCCAATCAAAAGTTATGGCCAAAACAGTACTAACTAAGGGCAAAATGGTCATTTAAAAATCGACAAAAATCATGAACATGGGAAATGACTCTAATAGATGTTTCCCAAAGTTACATGACCATACAACTTCATACGGGAAAGAAATAAATATTCTACAATCCTATGATGTGTAGAATACGGGTCGTTACAACGAATATATATATATATATATATATATATATATATGTGTGTGTGTGTGTGTGTGTGTGTGTGTCTGTGAGAGAGGGAGAGAGAGAGGAGGGTTCACACCTCAAATAGTGAGCATCCCAAATGCCTCCCAACAGAAACCAAGTATTTATAGTAGTTTAAGTTAGTGGGAGGTGAGAGAATGAGTGGAGAGAGAAAAATGAGATATATGGTGTTGCACTGTTTCTTATATATATGTATTTATATAAGGGAGGGTTCCGCTATACCTCTTATGTTGCACGTGAACTCTCCTCTTTAATCTTCACCATCCATTTCCCCACTCGTTCTCTCTCTTCCCATTTCAATATTATTTCTTACTGGGAATGGAGAATGAATGGGGAAATGGGTGGTGGAGATTAAGGGGAGAATTCACGTGCAATATAAGAGGTATGGCGGAACCCTTGTATATATATATATATATATATATATATATATATATATATATATATAATGGCCACTCATGTTGCAACCCTACCATTCGTGAGCTACGTCGATCCAAATCGAGCAAGAATTTGTAGATGTTCAATCCACATATATATAATGATCTATTCAAATTTGAGTCCGTTCTGACATTCGTATAATAATATATTTGATGTTTAAATTTAATGGTTTGAATAAATGTCTGAACGATGAATAATTGAGCTATGATTTTGAAAATGTTGTGAATGTCAGAACAAGCTGAAATTTTAGATAGATCAATGTATGTGTGGATTGAACATCTACAAATTCTCGTTCGATTTAGATCGTCGTAACTCACAAACGGTAAAGAGTGCAACAAGGGTGCTCACAAACAGGGGTGCCCCCGATCGCTTATATATATATATATATATATATATATATATATATATATATATATATGAGGAGTGTTCAATGGCACCTCAAATAGTGTAGCACCCCTTTAGCCCCCCTGATTTCCACCACACATTCTCGTTTCTCTCTCCTTCCACTAATTCTCTCTCCCTCCACTAACTCATTTAACTATAAATACTTGGTTATAGATGAGGTGCAAAGGGGAGGCCAAAAAAATGGGGTGCCATATAACCCCCCCCCTCTCTCTCTCTCTCTCTCTCTATATATATATATATATATATATATATATATATATATAGGGATAGGATCAAGAGCACCCCAAATAGTGTAGCACCCCATTAGCCTCCCTAATTTCCACCACACATTCCTCACTCTCTCTCCTTCCACTAACTCTCCCTCCCCCCACTAACTTATTAAACTATAAATGAGTGGTTTAGAATGGAGTGCAAAAGGGGTGCTACCAAATAGGGGTGCCCTGGAGCGTGCCTCATATATATATATATATATATATATATATATATATATATATATATATATATATATATATATATATATATATATATATATATATATATAACACCCTTGGGCAAATTTTTGATTATTTTGCAGAATTTAGTGTACTGTTCTGCACTTTTTTTAAAATTAAATTTTAACTTAACGATGTTGATCTCCAAAACATATTTGAGACTGCAATATATATTAAAGTGAGACCTTCTCACAAGAACTAGTTTAAAAGAGAGTCCTCTTCCTTGTGAGAGTGTGAAGTGGGAGATTAAATCGTTCTCCCCCTCTTGTCTTTTATATTTTAACTCAAATCACTATGATTTATGTATGAAAATTGTTCAAAGATTCACTATAGAGTAGTGGTGAAGTCTTCATAGCCAAATTCAGATGTTCGAGAAGTCGCTATAGAGTAATTGCTCTTGCTTATTCTGGATTTTCTTCAATTCCTCTGGAGCTAATAATATTGTTGTGACTCATAGCTTTGCGCATTTTCAAAGTGTAAATATGAAATATTATTTTCATGCGACGTCACCTGACTCTATAATTTTGAAAAATGGTTACTATGGGCATTTCTCACATTTAGAATTTTCATCGAATTTTTCAGTGATTGTTTTGCCATAGAAGAAATCTTATTTCATCCATAACTATTGATTGGACTGCAATTTGAACTTGGAGCCACTTTCATTCCATCGAGTTCAATTTTCATACAGTGGTTATAAATTAAAAACAAGTGAACTGTTTGAGAATTACGGCGGTTTCATGTATTTCTAAATTTCAAACACATTTAATGGTTAATAACGGTGGGGCCCAATCTTGACTTTGGAATTAGTTAAAGATATTGTTAAAGCAAGTTATTGTAACTCATTTATCTCATATCCTAATACTGCTCTTCCTCTACAAAACCTCTAACCTCTACTAAATTTCTTCTTTCACACAAAAAACAAAAAAAAAATCACAAAAATCAGTAGAAAAAAATAGGGGACTGAATTGATCTATACCAAAGGGAGATGATTACTATTGTTAAGAAGGACGTTCTCTCTTTCATCCAGTCTACTTTAGATTTAAGGAAGTTATTTAGATCTAGGGATTTCATAGACAAATGTGAGTGATTTTAATTTCACTTACCTATTTCTACACTTTTTGGTCCTAAAATCCTTCTTGAAAAGTTAATCATGTTAGTAATCTCATTTGTTTTGGTTTTAAATTACAATATGAATTGAAAATGATAATATATTATATTGAGACATTATTCCTATGAAACCTCTAGTTTATCCACATAAATCCATGTTTTTATTTTAGTTTTGAATTCTCTAAAATTGGTTGGAATGATTGATTTGTTATTGTAAACTATTATAAATGATTGTATATATGTAATTTCTCGTTTAAATGTTTGAAAACACAAATGAATGACGACTCGGATTTAGCACCAAATTAGGATTTTTGCAAAAATGTCCAAAAATAAAAAATGCTCAAATTTGTATGAGAACGAGAAAGGACAGGCTGGAAGATATCCAAAGGCGCTACACAAAATTTTAGGTTGTTTGGAGTTCATTTGAAGGAGTTATGTTTGGTTAAAGTCGGATCGACATAGTTTGCAACTGCCCAGAATTGCATGCAATCCATAGGGATGGCATAGGATGGTCTTTTGATGATATATTCCAAGTTTTAAGTTATTTGGAGTTCGTATGCTCGAGTTATGACCTAGAGAAGTTCGACTTAGCATAGGGATAGCGCCTTAAATAGGTATAACTCGAAATACTGAGGAGTGCTTTGGATCAGGTCAATGTAAGGATTGATAGCTTTTGGTCACTTTGGAGGCTTCGCACTTTAGATTGGCGTAAGGTTCTGCACATCAGATTGGTAAGGGGCAAAGAAGATCAAATCAGTATAATGTACACAACGAAGCGAACCCATATGTGGGATAAGTACTGATCCGACTAATTTTGGCCTTGGGTTAAGAAACTTCTTGGGAGAGGTAGTGGGGCTCGTTGGAGCTTAGTGGTGAAGTTCTGCTCATCATCTATGGTGTAGTAGTTCGTCTGACAGTTTGTCTTGACAACAATTCTACGTCAGGAATAAAGACTCCAATAATGACTAGTTGAACTCCGACAGGTAGAGCGATGAGACTATGCGTTAGGATAATTAGACTCCAAGTTAGGATGATGAGAGTATGAGTTAGGATGTGAAACTTCTAGTCAATATGGAAGAACTGACAAGAAATGTTTACGGGATAGGTTTGACGACAAATGTTAGTTGCTTAGGCAGTCCCAACCAGGGGACTTCAGACATGAGTTATGAAGATAGTTCCAGGACGAATCCTTCAGTGGAGATACTGTGAAAAGGGATTGTTAGTATGTAGGTTTGGACAGTATCTAGAGAGTTGAGGCTTGAGTGTTTGTCAAGTCGTCCACTTGAGTAGGTTGTCAACCAGTTTATAGGCTGCAGATCAAAAACTCAACCAAAATGTATGTAACAACCCGTATTTTTAATAACCTGTTATAACATAAATTGAGGCAGAAATTAATTCTAAAATCTGAATCAAGGGAAACGGGCTATGCCATTGCGTTCGTCTCGGAAAAATACGCGAAATAGAGTCCGAGTTTTCGAAAATCGGAGTCCGTATGACCCAGTTAAGGCCCATTGAAGTTTTCAGAAATTTCCATTTCAAAAACAGATTTGAATTTCAAGTTGAAAGTTGGAAATTAGGGCAAACTGGCGTAGGCGGGAAAACTCCCGCCAGGACCCCCATGTCGACAGGCATGTCGACAGGCATGTCGACAGGGTCCCCAGGGTGTCGACAGCCCTGTCGACACAGGGTGGCCGGGCAGTTTTGCCTGGCGCACCATTTTGGTTCTTGGTCTGGTCTTGTGGCTTGGTTCTAGAGAATTCCGAAATCTGACGGACCTAAACTAACCTAGGGTTAATCCTAGGGCTAAAAACACTTTAATCTTCTATAAATAAGACCCTAATCCTACCCTAAAACCTCATTATTCATTCTAGCAACCAAACTATGTCAAATTGATTTCTCAAATGGCCTCCACTTAAAAACCCTAGCCTCCACCCTCTTCATAAATCATTCCTATGAAGATTATGGTGTTCATACAAGCATTTCTAAGTTGTATGAATGATCATTAGCTTGCATACATCATCAAGTTGCAAGTTTTATTTGCTAAGCTAGAGTTTTTGGGATTTTTGTTAAGGGTGTTTCTTATTGGAGCTTTGTTTTGGGTTTTTATGCTTGCATAAAGGGCTTCTCAATCTTTATTTGTAGATTTGTGTCTTCATAATATTTGTAAGCCCTCTTACCTTCATTTTAGAAACTCTAAAGTTAATATGTGATGAAAGTTGGGATTTATGCATGTTTAATAAGTTATGCATGCTTATGCGAGTTCACTATGCTATGTTATGCATGTTTAATAAGTTATGCATGCTTATGCGAGTTCACTATGCTATGTTATGCATGTTTAATAAGTTATGCATGCTTATGCGAGTTCACTATGCCATGTTATGCATGTTTAATAAGTTATGCATGCTTATGCGAGTTCACTATGCTATGTTATGCATGTTTAATAAGTTATGCATGCTTATGCGAGTTCACTATGCTATGTTACACATGTTTGATAAGTTATGCATGTTTATGCAAGTTCACTATGCCATGATTTGCAAAGTTTAACAAGTTACGCATGTTTATGCAAGTTCACTATGCTAAGTTATGCAAGTCCAACATGTTATGCATGTTTATTATGATATGTAAGATTCATCATGTATGTTGTGTCAAGTTCCCTCTTTCTATCCTTTATGCGTTATAACGAATATGTAAGCGATAGAATGACGTTGGGGGGTTTGGGGTAAAACTTAAAATACATGAAAATATGAGATTGGGAATTTACCTATTAAGTTAGGTCTACCCCTTGGGAATTTACCTATTAAGTTAGGTCTACCCAAGTATTTGTTAAACTTGTAATTATGTTTTGAAAATAAAGTGGACATGACACTTAGAAAACATAAGTGTGGCCAACTCGAGGTTGGGTTGAGTTTGTAGCGTAAACCTACCCGGAACCGACCGGCTTAACTAGTTGCTACAAACAATAGGACCCAATGTGAGAAGTTGGTCATGTGTACCTTGGACCCGAGGTTAGACCAAGTTGTGGTGTAAAGCTACCCGGACCCGCCCGGCTTAACTAGTAACCGCAACAAAGTCTAATGTGAGAGGTTAAGGCACAATTAAATTAATTATGCCTCATGATTAGGGTTAAGTCATGGCCCACTAATACTTAACCAATTTTGGGGATACGAGGGATTAAATGGGGTTAAGTGGTGAACTGTTGGTTACACTTAACTAATTTAATCCATGATTAGTGAGGGGTTAAACCACACTTAACCCTCTTAGAAAACCCTAGCAACGTGGTCTGTTCCAGCAGTAATCCCAGTTTGGTATCATTCACAACCCTAGAGGCTAGGCTAGGGCGGGGCACGGTTACTGGACTGATGTAAGCGACCAAAGCGACGGCTGAGTGGTACAGCGGTGCGGGTCCAGGCGGGCTACGGACGTGCACGTAGTCCAGTGTTGGACAAACTCGAGGCACGGGTACCAGTAGGATTAGACTGTGCATTTTTGCTTAGGTGTCTGGGGTTGACACCCGAGGGCTTGATACACCCAAAGGTGGACCCAGCACAGTCTGACTACAACCATATGTGGGTCGTATGGACACCAACACTTGACGTGATAGGTTTATAGGGAGCCGATCGACTAGACCGTTGGGCTGGACCTTGTATTAAGGTCACCTCATGTTATTGGGCCAAAGTTTGGGCTGAGGGATCAACACCTGTTATGTTAGTTTGCTAGTACACCGTGGTGCAAAGCTTAATCTTCTTTATGTGATGACACCTTTATCTATTGCCAGTATGTTCATCTCAGTTTCCATCATGATGTTAACTTTATTAGTTTATAGACTGATCGTAGTAGGGCTTACCAGTCTTTTTGACTGACCTGTTTTCTTTCGCCTCTTTTCTTCCGTTCCCCCCCCAGGTTCTCAGGGAAGGAATACAGGAGCTTAGCTTGGATCCTACCTGCTTTCTTGGATAGCTCATGTATGCTTTGGACTTGAGCTCGCTATGGTTTTTCTGCTTTGGGGATAGCTACTTATGTTTTTCTTTTCAGTTTTCAGATGTTGTTGTTTATGTACTAGACTTATTTTATTTGGAAAATTGACATGATGTTGTACTAAGACTTGATTTGAAAATCTTCCGCTGTTTTATCTATGTTATTTACTCTGCTTTACATATATATTTATGTTCTTGTTCTGCCTTGATATATCATTATGCATGCTTACCCAGTTCTAACGCCCCCCAGAAGCTAGTGCCCCCGAAAGAGCGACCCTAGCGGAGGTGGGGTGTTACAAATTTGGTATCAGAGCATATGGTTTACAAGAAAGAACAAAAAGTTTTTAAAAGACTTTTGAAAAACTATTTTCAAAACAAGTATAAAGTATTTTCCAAAGAAAAGTCTAGTATTTTAAAAGGCTATTCCCCAAAAAGCCATTAGCGTTATCCTTCGTTCCCTTGACCTAATCTTATCTTATCTTTCGTTTCAGTATGGCTGAGAATCTTGCCATCCCGGATGGAGTAAACGTACCACTCTGGTATAGGAGACTTCTAGAAGCTAGGGCGGCAGCCGGCCCCGCAAACCCTACTCCCACTCCTCCTCCTGTAGTTGAGAATCCTCCCCCTAATGTCCCTCCTCCGGTGGTTCCTGTTCCCCCTCCTCCAGTAGTTAATGTTCCTCCTCCTCCAGTTGCTGAGGCTCCTCTTCCTCCTCCTCCCCCTCAGCATCCTCAGGTTGAGTTCACGAAGGTTTGTAAAGACTTCAAGGCGATGGGAGGCAAGAATTTCCTAGGCACGGAATCTTTTGTTGAAGCTAGGAATTGGCTGAAAGACACTGAGGACTTGTTTGCTATCTTTAGGATTGATGACGAGAGGAAGATCTTATTGACGGTGTGGCTTTTGAAGGACGAAGCAGCCTATTGGTGGGAGGTCACCAATGGGACGAGGCCCGTCGAGACTTGGGCCGATTTGAGGGCTAGATTTGTGGCCAAGTTTCTATCTTCTGCTGAGGCGAATTTACAGATGGAGAAGTTCATTGCATTAAAGCAAGGTGATATGTCGGTCAAGGAGTATGTGAACAAGTTTAATCAGCTAGCCCGTTTTGGTTTGGATATGGTGAACACTCCTGAGAAGAAGGCTCTTCGATTTGCTAGAGGGTTGAATGAGCCGCTGCAGGGTTTGGCGATGTCACATATTCCGCATGGGGCTACTTTTGAGAGTTTGGTCGATATGGCTCTACTTCAGGGAGATGGAAAGAAAGAGGTCAAGTCGAGTGATACTCAAGCAAAGAAGACTGATTCTCAAGGTAAAGGCAATCAAGGTGGTCAAAGCAGTCAGGGGAATCAGAGCAAGAACAAGAAGGGAAACAACAACAAAGGCAAGGGAAAGTGCAATTACTGTGGTGCGCCTGGACACTTTGCTAAGGATTGTAGGAAGAAGAAAAGGAAGCTTAGTGGTGGATGTTTTTCCTGTGGTGAGACTGGACACTTCAGCAAGGAATGCCCGAAGAAGAAAGGACAGGCTGGACCTTCAGGAGGGCAAGTTCATGCTCTCAATACCGCTCCAGTTCCCGACCGAGGTAGTGTTTCTGTTGAAAACCTTGTTTATGTTTCCGATCTTCCAGTTCGTACCTTGTTTGATTCTGGTGCATCACATAGCTTTATTTCATCTGATCTTGTTGATAGTTTGCACCTTAGTACTAGCTTAGTGGATGATCCCGTTTGTGTTTCGAATCCCATTGGGGGTTCTGCTCATCTATCTATGATATGTGAGGATCTGAGGATCTCTATACTCAGTGTAGAGTTCTCGTGTAGTGCATATGTTCTTGGTTTCAGGGGATACGGATTGATTTTGGGCATGGATTGGCTGTCTAGACATGGAGCCATTCTTGATTGTGAGCATAGGGTTGTGAGGCTTGTGACTCGCCTTGGCAACACCTTAGAGATTTCATGCAATCCGAAGAATCCCGTCATGTTATGCTATCTTGAATCTCTCGACTCGTCAGAGGAAACCCTTCAGTCTGTAAGGGTGGTCCGAGATTATCCAGATGCTTTTGAAGAAGTTAAGGGGTTGCCCCCTAAACGAGAGATTGATTTTCGCATTTATCTGGTGGATAATGCTAAGCCTGTTTCTTTGCCCGTTCGGCACATGGCTCCGCGTGAGAGACGGGAGCTCAGCAAGCAAGTAAAGGAGTTACTTGAGAAGAACTTCATCAGACGAAGTATATCCGAATGGGGAGCGCCTGTGGTGTTTGCTACTAAGGCAGATGGTTCTCTTCGACTCTGTGTGGACTATAGAGAATTGAATAAGCTGACTAAGAAGAACAGACACCCGTTACCGAGGATCAATGATCTCTTTGACCAGCTTGTTGGTGCTTCTGTTTTCTCTCAGCTTGATCTTGCTACTGGATTTCATCAGCTCAGAGTGGCTGAAGATAGTATAGACAAGACTGCATTCAGAACTCCAGATGGATTCTTTGAATGGCTTGTTATGCCGTTCGGTTTGACGAATGCACCCGCGTATTTCGTGGACTTGATGAGTAGGGTGTTTCGAGAGTTCTTGAACAAGTTTGTCGTGGTCTTTGTGGATGATATTCTGATCTTCTCTAAGGATGAAGAAGAGCACGCGAGGCATCTTGTAGAGGTGATGGATACGCTTAGAGCGCATCAGTTAAAGGCCAGGTTCTCCAAGTGTCACTTTTGGAGAAGGGAAGTTAGATTCCTTGGGCATATCGTATCCAAGCAAGGCTTAGCGGTGGATCCCGCTAAGGTGGTTGCAGTTCAGGATTGGAAGACTCCAAGGAATGCAACCGAGGTGAGAAGTTTTCTAGGTCTTGCGGGTTTTTACCGGAAGTTCATCAAGGACTTCGCGAAGATATCCTCTCCTCTTACTAAGTTGACGAAGAAGCACTTAGTTTTTGCTTGGGATATGGACTGTGAGCTTGCTTTTCAGAGACTCAAGAGAGCCCTTACCTCAGCACCAGTTCTAGCTTTACCCGATGGTGGTAAGATGTTTACCGTATACACTGATGCTTGTGGCACGGGATTGGGCGCCGTTATGATGCAAGAAGGCAGAGTTATATGTTTTGGTGGTAGGCAACTTAAGGTGCATGAGAAGAATTATCCCACTCATGATCTAGAGCTAGCAGCGATAGTATATGCACTCAAGGCTTGGCGTCATTATCTTCTGTGAGAGAGATTTGAGCTGTATACCGATCATAAGTCTCTGAAGTATCTCTTTTCGCAGAAGGATCTGAACTTGAGGCAGCAAAGGTGGATGGAATTCTTGGCGTCCTACGATTTTGATATAGCCTATACCCCTGGCAAGGGGAATGTTGTAGCGGATGCGTTGAGTAGAAAAAGGTTGACACTAAGTCCTCTATTTGTTGAGATGAAGAATTTAGAGTTCTTGGCAACCTTTGATTTCTCTTTGGCGGTTGAGTCGATGACCGGTTCTTTAGCATCTCTTGAGCTCAGGCCTACCCTTTTGGATCAAGTTGGGGCTTCGCAGAAGGAAGACCCCCAGATAATTGAGATTATGGATAAGCTGATTCGAGGGGAGACATCTAGTCACCTTGCTCGATATTCTATAGATGATAAGGGTTGGCTGAGGAGAGACGGAAGGCTTTGTGTTCCAATGGTGGAAGACTTGGTGGGGAAAGTTCTTGAGGAAGCACATCGCTCCAAGTTGACTATACATCCGGGTGGAGATAAGATGTATAAGGATATGAAGCGCATTTTCTTCTGGCCTGGAATGAAGAAGGATGTGGCGGAGTTTGTCTCTAGATGTGTTGTTTGCCAGAGAGTAAAAGCCGAGTCGAAGAAGCCTGGTGGGCTATTGCATCCTCTAGAGGTCCCGCTATGGAAGTGGGAGAGTATTTCTATGGACTTTGTTGACGGATTGCCAAGGTCAAGAAAAGGGAATACAAGCATATGGGTCATTGTGGATAGGCTTACGAAGAGTGCTCATTTCATTCCGGTGAAGAGCAAAAGGACCGCATCTGGACTAGCATCAGTATATCTTCGTGAGATAGTACGACTACATGGAGTCCCTTCTAGCATAGTCAGTGACCGAGACCCCATCTTTACTAGTCAGTTCTGGAACAGTTTGCAGGAAGCTATGGGCACGAGGTTGAACCTGAGTACGGCTTATCACCCACAGACGGACGGTCAAACCGAAAGGGTGAATAGGGTACTCGAGGATCTGTTGAGGCTTTGTATTCTGGATTTTGGTGGAACTTGGGAAGACCATCTTCCTCTTGTGGAATTTGCTTATAATAACAGTTATCAGGCGAGCATTGGGATGGCACCATTTGAGGCTTTATATGGGAGACCGTGCAAGTCACCTACATGTTGGTGGGAGACTACAGATAAGCTTATACTTGGACCTGACATGATTAGAGATACATCCGAGAAGGTCGAGTTGATTAGAAGACGGATGAAGGCGGCCCAAGACAGACAGAAATCTTATGCTGATAGGCGAAGGACTGATTTGGAGTTTGATGTTGGGGATATGGTTTTCGTGAAGGTTTCTCCTTTGCGGAATGTGGTTCGGTTTGGAGCAGTAGGAAAGTTAGCACCAAGGTTTGTTGGACCGTTTCCAGTTGTAGAGAGGATCGGGCAGATGGCCTATAGAGTGGAATTGCCCGAGAAGCTAGCTGGAGTGCATAATGTTTTTCATGTTTCGCATCTCCGGAAGTGTTTGCATAAGTCAGCAGAGGTGGTTGAGCCAAGTGTTCTAGAAGATGTGGAAGTAGAGAAAGAAGCTACCTTGAGGAGAGCTCCGATTCGTATCTTGGGGACAGAGATCAAGAAGCTAAGGAATCGTGAGGTCAAGTTGGTGATGGTTCAATGGGGTGAAGCCGAGGAAGACGCAACTTGGGAAACTGAAGAGAAGATGCGTAGGCTTTATCCATTCCTTTTTGAGGGTACACTCTCAATCTCTTTATCTTTCCATGTCTATCTAGTTTATCTAGTTCATCGTGTCTATATTATCATGAGAACCTTAGGTAGAATCCTTTGGATGAAACATGTGTTTGAGACATGTTATGTTTGATGGTTGCAAGTGGTTGCAAGTGTTTGCAAGTGGTTACTCGTGGATGCATGATACACATTAGGCACTAGATCGGCTCACACACTCCTCATATTGCATGTGCATGAGTGTTTATGCTTATTCTTGGATGAAATTTATATGCTATCACATGGATGTTGCATATGGATGTATGATTGAGCACGCATGTAGATATTATACATTATGTTAGGGATTTGCATACATATGGATACATTTCACTAACATATTTTGCATTGATCTTTGCATTAGATAAGTACATATACACACACTTTTGCATATGATCATACGGCATTTAGAATCTTTTAAGGACAATGGTTGCTCGTGGATGATGTTTTGAGTAGATGGATGTTGGATGGTAGGATATGTTCTTCCTAACCTGAAGATTTCGGGGACGAAATCCTTTAAGGAGGGGAGAATGTAACAACCCGTATTTTTAATAACCTGTTATAACATAAATTGAGGCAGAAATTAATTCTAAAATCTGAATCAAGGGAAACGGGCTATGCCATTGCGTTCGTCTCGGAAAAATACGCGAAATAGAGTCCGAGTTTTCGAAAATCGGACTCCGTATGACCCAGTTAAGGCCCATTGAAGTTTTCAGAAATTTCCATTTCAAAAACAGATTTGAATTTCAAGTTGAAAGTTGGAAATTAGGGCAAACTGGCGCAGGCGGGAAAACTTCCGCCAGGACCCCCATGTCGACAGGCATGTCGACAGGGTCCCCAGGGTGTCGACAGCCCTGTCGACACAGGGTGGCCGGGCAGTTTTGCCTGGCGCACCATTTTGGTTCTTGGTCTGGTCTTGTGGCTTGGTTCTAGAGAATTCCGAAATCTGACGGACCTAAACTAACCTAGGGTTAATCCTAGGGCTAAAAACACTTTAATCTTCTATAAATAAGACCCTAATCCTACCCTAAAACCTCATTATTCATTCTAGCAACCAAACTATGTCAAATTGATTTCTCAAATGGCCTCCACTTAAAAACCCAAGCCTCCACCCTCTTCATAAATCATTCCTATGAAGATTATGATGTTCATACAAGCATTTCTAAGTTGTATGAATGATCATTAGCTTGCATACATCATCAAGTTGCAAGTTTTATTTGCTAAGCTAGAGTTTTTGGGATTTTTGTTAAGGGTGTTTCTTATTGGAGCTTTGTTTTGGGTTTTTATGCTTGCATAAAGGGCTTCTCAATCTTTATTTGTAGATTTGTGTCTTCATAATATTTGTAAGCCCTCTTACCTTCATTTTAGAAACTCTAAAGTTAATATGTGATGAAAGTTGGGATTTATGCATGTTTAATAAGTTATGCATGCTTATGCGAGTTCACTATGCTATGTTATGCATGTTTAATAAGTTATGCATGCTTATGCGAGTTCACTATGCTATGTTATGCATGTTTAATAAGTTATGCATGCTTATGCGAGTTCACTATGCCATGTTATGCATGTTTAATAAGTTATGCATGCTTATGCGAGTTCACTATGCTATGTTATGCATGTTTAATAAGTTATGCATGCTTATGCGAGTTCACTATGCTATGTTACACATGTTTGATAAGTTATGCATGTTTATGCAAGTTCACTATGCCATGATTTGCAAAGTTTAACAAGTTACGCATGTTTATGCAAGTTCACTATGCTAAGTTATGCAAGTCCAACATGTTATGCATGTTTATTATGATATGTAAGATTCATCATGTATGTTGTGTCAAGTTCCCTCTTTCTATCCTTTATGCGTTATAACGAATATGTAAGCGATAGAATGACGTTGGGGGGTTTGGGGTAAAACTTAAAATACATGAAAATATGAGATTGGGAATTTACCTATTAAGTTAGGTCTACCCCTTGGGAATTTACCTATTAAGTTAGGTCTACCCAAGTATTTGTTAAACTTGTAATTATGTTTTGAAAATAAAGTGGACATGACACTTAGAAAACATAAGTGTGGCCAACTCGAGGTTGGGTTGAGTTTGTAGCGTAAACCTACCCGGAACCGACCGGCTTAACTAGTTGCTACAAACAATAGGACCCAATGTGAGAAGTTGGTCATGTGTACCTTGGACCCGAGGTTAGACCAAGTTGTGGTGTAAAGCTACCCGGACCCGCCCGGCTTAACTAGTAACCGCAACAAAGTCTAATGTGAGAGGTTAAGGCACAATTAAATTAATTATGCCTCATGATTAGGGTTAAGTCATGGCCCACTAATACTTAACCAATTTTGGGGATACGAGGGATTAAATGGGGTTAAGTGGTGAACTGTTGGTTACACTTAACTAATTTAATCCATGATTAGTGAGGGGTTAAACCACACTTAACCCTCTTAGAAAACCCTAGCAACGTGGTATGTTCCAGCAGTAATCCCAGTTTGGTATCATTCACAACCCTAGAGGCTAGGCTAGGGCGGGGCACGGTTACTGGACTGATGTAAGCGACCAAAGCGACGGCTGAGTGGTACAGCGGTGCGGGTCCAGGCGGGCTACGGACGTGCACGTAGTCCGGTGTTGGACAAACTCGAGGCACGGGTACCAGTAGGATTAGACTGTGCATTTTTGCTTAGGTGTCTGGGGTTGACACCCGAGGGCTTGATACACCCGAAGGTGGACCCAGCACAGTCTGACTACAACCATATGTGGGCCGTATGGACACCAACACTTGACGTGTTAGGTTTATAGGGAGCCGATCGACTAGACCGTTGGGCTGGACCTTGTATTAAGGTCACCTCATGTTATTGGGCCAAAGTTTGTTCTGAGGGATCAACACCTGTTATGTTAGTTTGCTAGTACACTGTGGTGCAAAGCTTAATCTTCTTTATGTGATGACACCTTTATCTATTGCCAGTATGTTCATCTCAGTTTCCATCATGATGTTAACTTTATTAGTTTATAGACTGATCGTAGTAGGGCTTACCAGTCTTTTTGATTGACCTGTTTTCTTTCGCCTCTTTTCTTCCGTTTCCCCCCCCCCCCAGGTTCTCAGGGAGGGAATACAGGAGCTTAGCTTGGATCCTACCTGCTTTCTTGGATAGCTCATGTATGCTTTGGACTTGAGCTCGCTATGGTTTTTCTGCTTTGGGGATAGCTACTTATGTTTTTCTTTTCAGTTTTCAGATGATGTTGTTTATGTACTAGACTTATTTTATTTGGAAAATTGACATGATGTTGTACTAAGACTTGATTTGAAATGGTTTGAAAATCTTCCGCTGTTTTATCTATGTTATTTACTCTGCTTTACATATATATTTATGTTCTTGTTCTGCCTTGATATATCATTATGCATGCTTACCCAGTTCTAACGCCCCCCAGAAGCTAGTGCCCCCGAAAGAGCGACCCTAGCGGAGGTGGGGTGTTACAATGTAGGTTGTTTATCCATAGGGAAACTGGTGACATTGATTTAGATTCATTCTCAATCTAACTTAGGTTATCAGCCAAATGCAGATAAAGAAAGACATTAAATGCCATGGGTATGGCCTGATGGGACATTTCGTAAAGGACTACAAGAAGACAACCAAGAAATTTGTTGTAGTTGTGGATAGATAGGGCATTGTAGTAAGCAGTGTTCTCAGAAGCAAGGGAAATGGCAAGGAGCTAGTCCATCCGGAGCACATATGCATGCATGAGAGACAGCTCAGTTCAATGGCAGTTAGGATAGAGGTAGGAAGGTCATAGTTGAAGGTTTGATTTCTCCTTATGAATTTCCAGTTAGGAAGTAATTTGATTTTAGCGCTTCTCATTCATTTGTATCTACTTCATTAATCGATTGTCTGCACCTAGGTACGTCTCTTGTTTTTTTATCCAGTAGTAGTTTCAAACCCCATAGAAGATTCGTCTTATTTGTCTATGATGTGCAAGGGTTTGCGACTTTCTATATTAGGCGTTCAGTTTGATTACGATGCCTATGTACTGGGGTTTACGGGATATGTGTTGACGAGCAAAATTGTCGCACGCCAACACCCAATGTGAGTGTGTGGATAATTATCAGAATAAGCAGAAAATAATGTAAATGCGGGGAGACACAGCTTTTATAGTGGTTCAGCACTAACGCCTATGTCCACTTTATAATTCTCATTCATCATTCCTTTGATCGATTACAAGAGATGTTACAATATTTGTGTACAAAGCTATATGTATGATGAACTTGGAATGAGTCGTCCTTCTTCTTCGTTGAAGTGGGTTGGCATGGTCAACTGTAGGCAAGGTAGGCTTTAATGTCCAAGAGGTCTAGAGTCGGTGTAACAAGGCTTGCTAGTCTTCAAGTGTTGAAGGAAAACATGCATGTCATGTTTTAGGTCTTTATCCCATCTCCCATGGCCATGGTGAAGGTGTTGGAGGTCATTAATGAGTGTTTGGAGCTCTCAAGGTCCAAAAATTCCAAGGGAGACCCATACATTTGAAGGCTAAGGCTTGGGGTATTTGTAGGAAGGAGGTTAGGTGGGAGTAGGTGAGCAGCGGGGCCCACAACAGTAATTTTCACACCCAGAACGAGCCATGTGCAGGAAATTCGCACCTCCTGGTGCGGGTTCGAAATTTCACATCCCTGCCCGAGGGTCGAAATTTCGAACCCACTAGGGGTTCGAAATTCCGACCCCATAGGTAGGGTTCGAAATTCCGACCCCACAGGTGGGGTTCGAAATTCCGACCCCACAGGTAGGTTCGAAATTTCAACCCCACTGGTGGGGTGCGAAATCTCGACCCCACTGGTGAGGTGCGAAATTGATAGTGGATGAGGTGAAAATCATGTTGTCGAAGGAGTCGAAGTTTCTGAATGTGAAGTGAAGGAATCCGCGGTTCTACTGGTCCGAAGTGAAGGAATATGAGCTTCCGGCATGGAGAAAATCGGATGAATCGAGCGGTGCCCATAGTTTCGACCTACCCAGCTAGGTCGATCGCCGCCGGGACTGTGGGGCCCCGGACCCCCACCGGTGCTGCGCCCGGACCCGCTTGACGTCTCGCCTTCGGCTCGGAGCACAGCTTGACTAAGAGTTCTTTGGTCCTTGCGCTTGCGATGCGACTTCGACCCTGCTGCTTTGTGCTTTTTAACGGTTGAGCGCGTCGCTCACCAAATACCTGACGTGTGACTGCTTTGACAAAAAGGCGTGTCAACAATATGGTACTATTCTAGGGATGTATTGGCTAGTTATGAATAGTGCCACCCTTGATTGCGAGGGGAGAGTATGAGGTCAATGACTTGTCATGGTAGGACTCTCGAGATTTCTTACGACCCACGAGGGTCAGTTATATTGAGCTTCTTAGATTCCCTAGGCACTTTTATTGATGATCTTATGTTGATGGCCATTGTGAGAGATTTTCCGGTTGTATTTGTGAAGGTGAAAGGGTTGCCTCCAAGACAAGAGATCGACTTTTGAATTTATTTGGCAGAGAAAGCTAAGCCCGCTGCATTTCCAGTGCGCCATATGGCCCTGAGGGAATGGAGGGAACTGGGTAAGTAGATGGGTGGGTTGTTAGAGAAAGACTTTATTAGAGGGAGTATATGTGGTAGTGTAAGGCGAATTCAACATCATCGTTTTGCAAGGGTATTCAAAATTTCAAATTCTCTTCTGAATAATAATGAAAATTAACTTGTGAAGATGGCGGAATGAAAAACTTATTAATGTATGATGTGATGATTATTAAACAAGGGTGTGTAACAACACATTTTCTATTTTTGTTTGGGGTGCATTTGGCAAAATATAAGAAATCGATAAGTAAAATAAACTATATAGAATTATCGTAAAAATATTGAATTAATCAAATGATTAATTTTGTGATAATTATTTGTATTTCTTCTTCGAGGTCAATCTCAAATTATATGTCAATCTCTTATTAATTTAAATAATTTTTTTATCATTATATCCTACCTTACATTTTTGGCAAATTCTATTCCAACTCAGCTAATTGCTGAGTAGCTCCCCAAAGTACATTAAAATCGAGTAAACCCATCATTTTGCTGAGTAGCCCTCCCTTTTATTTTAAAAAATCCAATATTACCCTTTCTCGTAGTGCCTCTATGTGGTTTTATAGTGAACCTCATAGGGTTACTGCGTGGTAAGTAATGATACTATGTAGAGCCTCTACATGGTATCATTAGTTACCACGCAGTTCCCCTTCGAGGTTCGCTACAAAACCACGTAAAGACACTACGAGGTAGATTGAAAACTGAAAAAAAATATGAAAAGAGGCAGTTTCGTCCTTGATTTTTTTTATAAAACTAGGGGGGCTACTCAGCAAATTGCTGGGTTGAAATAGAATTTGCCTACATTTTTATATAAAAATCAATATTATCACTATTTATCTATTTCGAAAAATTAAGGTTCGCATTTTACGACCACCGGTTATTTGGATTTACTTATTGGTGCTCATTCCCATTAAACTTTTACTATCCTTATGAAGCTAACTTAATTTTTTATACGTTCGCTTGATGGCTTTGGGTTAAACCTATGCTAACACATCACTCCCTTCTTTTTAATCATTTGACCTTGACGCCCCCTCAAAGTCCATCAATTAGATCATGTCATAATCGTTATTCAACCACTAGAAATCTGACCATCTGGACACCTCACTACTTTAACTCAAAATGATGACTATGTTCAGTTTGAATTATGGCAGAGTAGAGTCAGGATGCATCATGCATCTGCCCCAAAATTGGCATCTGTAAACAAACGAATAGTCGACCGCCTAATAGGAGCTTTCGACCGTCATGGTCAACCGCCCCTTAAAGCGGTCAATCATCTATAAAAAATTAAAATTAAATCGTTCGCTCCCTCTTATCTCTTATATATTAACTCGAATCACTACAAATTATGTATGAAGATTGTTCAAAAAGTCACTATAGAGTAATGGTGAAGTCTTCATAGCCAAATCATCTACGAAAAACTTTTTTTAAGAATTTTTTTATCCTTTAACCAAAAAAATAATGTCGGACTCAACCATGAAAATAATGGTGGATCCTATGAAAGGATGTGAATCAGGTCGGCCTCCAGAATAGAGGAAAGGGAAGGAGCCCGCAATATCGAGAGAGAAAGTAGCCGGTATTCTGCCATCGAATGGATCGGCAGATTCGGGAGGAGAAGTTAGGATTTTCGAGAAGGGTAGCCCTTCGAATGGGAATGTCATTGCTGGTCAGGGGAGGCGACGGGGATCTCACATCCCACAATCCTGCTACAGCGGGTCGTCCCTCTAGGGCTCCAGTTAGAGGGGGAGCGGATGCGCAATCTAAAACTGATAACCCACAGATTCAGCATGCAAATTTTAGATCGAGCTCCTTCGAAATGAACCAGAAAATTTTTCAGAATGAAGTGGTGAAAGGAGTGCCTAAATCATGGGTTCAGACCGCGAATGGAGGAATCAGGCAAAATCGTGATGAAGTTGTTGATTTGAGCTTCATCGCACCCACGATTATTAATAATAAAAGAAAAGCATGCATTTCTGAACGTGCAGCATTTAGATCTGTTGAAAAAATATATACGCAGCTAGACCCTATCACGTGCATTTGAAAAACTTTGTAGAATGTATGTGGAAACCAACTGGGAAATTTCAATTATTATCGAGAGAAAATGGATTTTTTATAATTCGGTTTGATAATTATTTAGATTGCGAAAACATTTTAAAAGGCAACCTTTATCTGTTTAATAATAGAATTATAATTTTGAAAAATGGAACATGGGACTAAGATTCAAAAAAGAACTGCTTTCGACTATGCCTTTATGGGTCAAACTAACAAATCTTGAGTTACAATTATGGGACAGAGAAGCACTTAGTGCTATTGCTAGTGTATTGGGAAGACCAATTAAAATGGATAAAATCACAGCTGATTAATCGAGAGTTGCATTTTCTAAGATTCTAGTAGAGATGGAGGGGTCATCTGAATTCCCAAATGAGGTCGATGTGGTGTTTCACACGGGCCAAGAATTGAAAGTTAAGGTTGAGTACTTGTATAAGCCTCTTTGTTGTAATAAATGTAAAGTTTGTGGTCATTCGACTAATCAATGCAAGTCGAAAATGGAAGAAGTCTGGATCTTAAAAAAATGTGGAGCAGAGGAGTTTCAGACAGAACATATAAACATAGAGAAGAATGTAGAAGATGGTGTGAATGATGAATCGGTCCAAATTATAAATATTGTTGACGATGCATCAAATAAAGGAGTGAATTTTAATAATCAGGGTAATAACAACGTTAATGTATCCATGCAGAATTTACAAACTTCAAACATACAAAACTTACAAAATTGAAATACTGTGATAAAGACACATGTAATAGTCTACATACTTTGAATACAAGTTGCGAAACAACATTCAATAGAATTACACAACGAAACAAACAGTTCAAGTTAACAAATCAAAGACAATGGAAATAAATTCGAAACTAATGAAGGATGCCACAGGAAATGTTTTTACTATATTACAAAACAAATATAATGTTCTGAACTCGATAGCTGAGGAGGATAACAGTGCTCCTTCTACTATGTTAGTTGATTCAAACTAGAAGGCGGGAATTGATTTGTCATTGGAAAAGAATCTGGTAGTGAGAATGGAAATGTTATTATCTAGGGTGAAGGAATTGCAGAAGACTGCACTGATATTCAAAATGATGGTATACATGATGTTAACGATATTTTCGTCAACACCGGAGATAGGTCTAAGGAAGTGGACCTATGAATATAATAAAATTATTCAGTTCCCACAAGCTTGAGTTAGTTCACCGTTTCCTAGATATCAAGGTCTAAAGCCCGAAAAAATAGTTACTCTTCCCTCAAGGGGTGAGTATCACACTTATGTGACTTAAGGACCAACAATTACCTTGAGATAAGGGTCCCCTAAGCACAACATAGGTTAGGGAGCAAAGACCTTGCGGAAGGGTTACTTAGTGATCTAAGGTTGTAGGTAAGGTTTGTATGAGAAGGCTTTCATTGCAAAGAAAGCATCAGGTATTTAGGAAACCTAGGTTCAAGTATAAGGCTTGCGTATGAAGCTCTCATCGAAAGGAAAGCATAAGGCAGTTAGGCAGCTAAACGACTTGTAAAAGGGTATTTTGACAATTCGGTGGCATAGCAGAACACATGCAGAAGCATAATAAAGAACAATTTAATACAGGGAAATAGTAAGAACACACAATTTATAGTGGTTCGATTCAGATTGAACCTACATCCACTTTAAGGACTTTGATGATTTTATTCATAGAGGAGATTACATAAGAAATTCCCAACTTGATTTACAAATTAGGGTCAACTCTCTTAGAAATGAGAGCAAGATTGTGGAATGAGAAAAGTGCCCTAAAATGAGACCTTGGGGTCTTATTTATAGGCAAATTGGGCCCCCTTCCGTTGTGAGCCCAGCAGAAGCCTCTTTTGGATGTTGAAACAAGGTTTCGGCCGCTCTTGTAACTTTTGGTTCCGGTAGAAAGGTCTCGGCAGCCTTTATTCTTGTTGAATATCTTCGTTGATGTCTTCTTGCCTTTGGAATATCAATCTTGGGCTTTCGGGAATGGTTCTGCTACATACCTCTCGGTAGTTCGGTCTCAGATTCTGATAAATTTGACTTTGGTGGCTTTCGGTTTCAGGACTACTGGTCTCGGTCCGCTTCTGCACTTGTTGGTTTTGATGCTAAAGCTTCGTATATGCTTCTATATTGGTTTTACAATCTTCTTTTTTTCATACTTGGCTTTCGTTGCTGAACCGGGATGGCTTTGGTGTCGGTGCGAATGTAATCCTGTGTCGGCATTGGCTCAGTTGCATTCGTATTTCTGCTTGTCTTTATCTTCAGTCACTATTGGCCTCTTCGGCCCTATTCTTCCTTCAATACTGGTTTTATAAGGTGTTGGTCTTGTCCATTGGTGTCGGTACTGAGACTGTTGGTACCGATAGCTTCTCCTTGCCCTATTTCTAGCCTCTTGCTATAATGTCTTTGGCTATAAAGGTATTCTCTTGTAATACCTTCTGGTGATGATAAATTTGTTCCTTGTTGTTGATATCAGTAGCCTCTTACCTTTTTCTACATCGCCACTGAGCTATTTAGTGCCGATATCCCTTTAGCTTTCTCTTGCCTGGTCCGATGCTTCCCTTTCATGGCTTTGGGTTTTCAGATCATATGCCTTCGGTAATATCTTATTTCTAGCTTCCGGTACATATGAAATGCTTTCGGAATTGTTTATCTATGCTCCATTTGGTGCTGGCATTGCCTTGCTGATGTTTTCTCTCGTATCGGTTCTAGGCTGTCTCATTTCCTGTCCTTTCAGAGTCTTCACCACTATTCTTAACCTTCTGCTACCGGTGTTGGACCGATACTCTGGTGCTCTGTTGTCTTCCTTGGTATTGTTCCCATAATGGTGCTAGGTGTAGGCACCTTGTTATAACCCGAATCCCTTTGGTGTCGGCATTAACTTTCGATCCTGCTGCTTCCGGCTTTTCTTACTTTACCCTGTGACTTTACTGTCGGCTCTCGGACTCTACTTTCGACAACACCTTAGCATTGCCCTTTTTTTTCTTCATGATCCAGGTTTCACCATATGAAACCCTTTGTTCTCTCGGCTTTGGAGCTTCTCCTTCTTTATATTTGGACAGTGCGAATTTTTGTGTTAACAGTTAGCCACCTTAGTATATAAAGAAGCTTTTGTTCTTTAGGACAAATCCTGCAGTTCCTGTAACGTCTCTTCTATAACTTAAGAAATATTAGAAAGGTTTTGGAATTAGTTTTGTATAACTTCAAACTAGCGATACAAGGGGAAACATAAACATTATTGGTGGAGATAATTTGAATGTAAACCTCAAGTCATGAACCCTAATGAACCTAATTATGAGTAATGTGCAGACTTAAGTAAGTTTCAATGTGGAATTCTATAGTATTGCAGTTTAACATCCCCTATCAACATTAAATAGAGAATCAAATGTTCTTACTCAGGAACCTAATTATCAAGGGTTTGCCCTGGGAAAAGTGAAGTAAAGAACCCAAAGACTATATTTGAATGTGTTAGTGAGGGTGATATGACTTGTATGATAACTGATATTTCACTCATAACATGTGAAGCATTATTTTTAATCAAGACTTATAACAATAAGGTCAAGGGTAAAAATAACGTAAGTTTAGAAAACTTCTCTATGTGAAGCATTGTGGGACCATAATTCTTGTTGAAAGGGTTCGAATGGGAGATACATAGTACCTGCTTGTGATTTAACTTAAGAACCCTTACCTTGGAACAATAGCGGTATATACGAGCCATATATGCGAGTAGGACAGAAGGACTCTAACATTCTCTTTGGAAACTAACATAGAAATCTCCCAATTAAACTTGATTGTTATAATAATGCAGGTCTAAAGATTTACCTCTCGAAAGTAATGTAAATTAAGAATACACGAAAGAAGCAAGAACCCAATAATCATACTTGGAAAAATAGGAAACCGGAAATTATACAGAAACCCAAGACTCACGCTTCGGGTGGAAATCATATAAAGATCTTGAAATTCATACTCAGGTACATGAAAAGATCATAAACTATATAGAAAGCCCGAGACTTACACTCGGGTAAATGGACACCAGAAAACATAGAGAAACCCCGAGATTCACACTCGGGTTAGTGAAAACCAGAAAATATGTGGAAACCCCAAGACTCACACTCGGGTAGGTAGGAAATCAAGAATTCTGAGACTCATGCTCGGATAGATGGAAATCAGAAATTCTCACAGAAACCCTGAGGCTCACACTCAAGTAAGTAGAAAATCGGCAATCACATAGAAACCCCAAGACTCATGCTCGGATTAGTGAAAAACCAAAATCATATATAAAACCCGAGACTCACACTCGGGCAAGCATAAATAAAAAATCATAGCAACCTCGAGACTCACACTTGGTTAAATAGAAAGTCAGATATCATATCTGAAAATAGTAAAAACCTCAAGGCTAATGCTTGGATAGAATGAAAATAAAAAATTGTCATAGAAACCCTGAGACTCACGCTCAGGTAGGTAGAAAAATCAGCAATCATATATAAACCCCGAGACTCACACTTAGGTAAATATAAATCAAAGATCACATGGACACCCCGAGACTCACACTCGGGTAAATAGAAATCAGAAATCATGAAAAAAAAACCGAGACTCATACTCAGATAAATAAAAAGCCAAAAATCATGTAGAAGCCCGAGACTCACACTCGGGTGAATAGAAACCAGAAATCATATAGAAAACCCTGAGACTCATACTCGGGTAAATAGAAATTAGAAATTATGTAGAAACCCCAAGACTCACACTCGAGCAAGTAAAAACCAGAAATAATGTAGAAACCCCAAGACTCACAATCTGGTAAGTAGAAATAGGAATTCCGTCAACAAATCAAACTCTAATTGGGAGTTATGAAGAAGCATAATGGTTAAACAAATCACCTTTGAGTAAGTACAAGGGAAACACTGAATACTATTAAAAAGTCATCCAATAGAAGCATCAAATACCATCCAAAGGTTATCTATGTGGCCAATATTTAAACTACCTGAACATCATTGAAAGTGATCGAACAACCATAAGTTATCCTGGGTTCCTCAGAAGTTTATTCAGTGGAACCACATGAGTGAAAGAGTCGTAAATATATTGAGGGATAACTCCTCGGATGCATATGTAGAGGACTACTTTCGAAATAAATTAATCCTATCCTAAGTTGATTAGTCGTTCGGCAGATGTTCCTCTCAGCTTTCTAGCCATTGGGTACCTAACATCTAGTCTTATTCCTAAACCATATGATATGCAGATGAATGAATACTCTCTAAGAGAGTGACACTGGTCCCTTTATATGAGAAGATGTATGCATTACTATCCTTACTTAGGGGTACTATAATTTTTAGGGGGTGTTAGCCTCACTTAGAAAGCAACTCCACAAGGTGGAGATGTAACTTTGTTTGTTAGCCCCACTTTGGAGGTAACTCCACTAGGTGGAGATGTATTTTCTTTGTTAGCCCCACTTACGAGGCAACTCCACTAGGTGGAGATGTAACTTTGTTTGTTAGCCCCACTTAGGAGGCAACTCCACTAGGTGGAGATGAAACTTTGTGGCTTCTCTTCTTGCAAGATTTATTTGCTTCTCCTTTTCTGGAGGCTTTGTTTGACGCTCCTCTTCTTGGAGGTTGTGTTTGTTGCTGCTTCACTCTCTGGAAGCATTGTTTGTCGCTCCTCTTCTGGTAGGTTGAACTTGTTGTTGCTTCCCTCTCTAGAGGTATTGTTGGTGTAGCTTCTCCCTCTGGAAGCTTTGTTGATGTAGCTTCTCCCTTGGAAGCTTTGTTTGTTATGCCTTTTCTTCTAAAGGTTCTATTCGTTCGTTCGTCCTTCCTCTGAAGGCTTTATTGATATCATTTATCAAGGGTAGGTTCCACATTTTTCATAGAAGCATTTAAGTATGTCAATACAACATGTTTGAAAAAGTTCATGAAATTTTGAAATAGTGGAGATAAGATTTAGAAAATTCTTATTTAAGCCAAGCTATGACGGGTGCTTAATCATTCCTTCGTTGCATGTTTATCTAAACAACTCCCACCGAAGCTTGTCACTGATTGATAACTTTGTCGTGCATTTATACACGCATGATGTTCCTTAAGTGCTCCCTTTTGAGCTTTCGTTCCCTTCCGCGGGATGAGACATAAGAAAAAGGTGCTCGTTTGAGCCTTTGTTGTATGCATATGCTTGAACAAGGTTTGTTTGTTTTTACCTGTAATAGCACTAGAACTTACATCAATATTTATTTGATCATAAGTAAAAAGACAAAGCTAAATGAATAATGAAAGTAATCATTTGAGATGGGAGGCTTATGTTAAGTTCTCATTCCTATGTTCCACTGCCTCTGACCAGCTTTCCTATTAGTCTTACTACAAATTTCTTAGTTATACTTTCTTTTCTTTTTGGCTTAATTTATTTTTATCAAACTCCAACAATGTCTGGTTTTGTGTCCTTCTATCTTGTGGTAAGAACAATAATCTTTCCTTTTGTTCGATTTTGTAGAACCTTCTACAAGGGGAATGGAAACAAACCCTTCTTCCTTCTGTTCTTGCCCTAAGCTTTTCCTTGCATTAAGTATTTCTTCCATAAGAATGAATTTATCAGTTTTGGAATACAAACCATTCAAGCTTTCACATTCATTTAGGATGAGCTTCTTCCAAAAGGAGGATGGCACAAGCAAACCTGATTGCACAACACTTAGCTTCTTTCTATCCGTTGCCCTTGCCCCTTTGAGAGAGTTATTGTGAAAGCTCTTCAGATAGCAGTTTAGTGACTCCTCTAGTCTTTGTTTGAATCTAGCTAAAACACAAATGCTATTTTCCGATTCCTTTTGTATCTGGAATTATGTGCTAAATGCAGTGGACAATTGTTTCCAAGTTCTGATTATCGAGCCATGATATTGCTTGCACCATTTATGAGCTATACCGCGAAGAGTTGTTTGGAAGACCTTGCACCGAAGGACTTCAGAAGTGTTATACGTATTCATGTAATTCTCGAACATGACAAGGTATTCTTCAGGGTCTATAGTCCAATCATATGCAAGTTTTTTCTCTTTTATTTCGGATGGAACCTTCACCATCATTATCTCTTTGGAGAAGGGAATTCCTTGCAACTTCCTGTCTTCTATCCATGTTAGGCTATCATTTTCTTCTGAGCTGACCACCTCTTTTGATGCTTGGTTGTTTCTCCATGAAACCGGACTACTTTGTAAATTTGATGAAGACTTAGTTTGGTTATAAAGTTCTTGAGGTGTTGTTCTTTTTTATTCTGCTTCATAGGGCTCTGCTTCAAAGGACCTTCGGGCCAAGCCTTCTTCAATGAATTCTCTAGTTGCATTAATCTGCATAGCCAAGTGTTGTATTTCCAGTTCATTACTTGCTCTTTCGGTTAAGGTTGAAGGTTCTTCAGTTTCTAGTTTTGCAGAGTTGATGTTATTTTTTGGAATGGATGTCGTATCGGATCCTTTATTACTACTTTTCCCCAATTGAATCATCCTTTAATTGATTTTCAGAGTATTTGGTATTTAGAAGCTCCTTTCCGAGACTCTTTGCCAATAATCTTGCTTCTTCAAAGCTAGTCCAAACCGAGATGGAATAACATAGTTAGAAACGTGTTAAGTTATCCTAAAGGTTAAAGGTAGGAGTGGAGACGAACGTTCAAGCCCTCCTTCTAGCACCAAAATGTTAACAATATTTTTCGCCAACACCAGAGATAAGTCTAAGGAAGTGGACCTAAGGAATGGAATTATTCAGTTCCCACAAGGTTGAGTTAGTTCACTGTTTCCTAGATATCAAGGTCTAAATCCTAAAAGAATAGTTACTCTTCCCTCAAGGGATGAGTATCATGCTTATGTGACTTAAGGACCCGCAGTTACCTTGAGATAAGAGTTCCCTAAGTACAACACAGGTTAGGAAGCAAACACCTTGCGAAAGGGTTACTTAGTGATCTAAGGTTGTAGGTAAGGTTTGTACGGGAAGGCTTTCGTTGAGAAGAAAGCATCATGTATTTAAGAAACCTAGTTTTAAGGATAAAGCTTGCTTATGAAGCTCTTATCAAAGGGAAATCATAAGGTCGTTAGGAATCTAAACGACTTGTAGAAGGGTATTTTGGTAATTTGGTGGCATAGAAGAACACATACAAAATCATAGTAAAGAACAATATAATATGCAGAAATATTAAGAACACACAATTTAAAGTGGTTCGGTTCAGATTGAACCTACGTCCACTTTAAGGACTTTGATGATTTTATTCATAGATGAGGTTACATAAGAAATCCCCAAATTGATTTACAAATTAGGGTTAGCTCTCTTAGAAATGAGAGCAAGACTGTGGCATGAGAAAAGTCCCCTAAAATGAGATCCATAGGGTCTTATTTATAGGCAAATTGGGCCCCTTCTGTTGTGAGCCCATCAGAAGCCTCTTTCAAATGCTGAAACAAGGTTTCGGCCGCTCTTGTGACTTTTGGTTCCAGTAGAAAGGTCTAAGCCGCCTTTCTTCTTATTGAATTTATTTGTTGATGTCTTCTTGCCTTAGGAATATCAATCTTGGGCTTCCGGGAATGGTTCCGCTGACATACCTCTCGGTAGTTCGGTCTCGGATAAGTTTGACTTTGGTGGCTCTCGGTTTCGGGACTAATGGCCTCGATCCGCTTCTACACTTATTAGTTTTGGTGCTAAAGCTTTGTATATGCTTCTATGTTGATTTACCCTTCTTCTTTTTTTCATGCTTGGCTTTCAGTACTGAACATGGATGACTTTAGTGTCGGTGCGAATGTACTTCGGTGTCGGTATTGGCTTAGTTGCCTTCATCTTCCTGCATATGTCTTTATCTTCAGTCACTATTGGCTTCTGCCGCCATATTTTTCCTTCAATACTAGTTTTATAAGGCGTTGATCTTGTCCACTGGTGTCAGTACTGAGACTGTTCGTACTTATAGCTTCTCCTTGCCCTGTATCTAGCTTCTTGCTATAGTGTCTTTGGCTATACAGGTATGCTCCCGGAATACCTTCCGGTGATGATTAAGTTGTTCCATGATGTTGGTATCAATAGCCTCTTACCTTTTTCTACATCGCCACTAAGCTAGTTAGTGCTGATAGCCCTTTATCTTTCTCTTGCCTCATCTGATGCTTCCCTTTCATGGCTTTGGGTTTTCAGATCATATGCCTTCGATAACCTCTTATTTCTAGCTTCCGATATCATATGAAATGCTTCCGGAATTGTTTATCTGTGCTCCATTTAGTGCTGGCATTGCCTTGTCGGTGTTCTGGTGTTTTCTCTTGTATCAATTCTAGGCTACCTCCTTTCCTGTCCTTTCGGAGTCTTCACCACTATTCTTAACCTTCTACTATCGGTTTTGGACTGATACTCTAGTGCTATGCTGTCTTCTTTGGTATTGTTCCCATAATGGTGTTGGCATCTTGTTATAACCCGAATCCCTTTGGTGCCGGTATTAGCTTTCGATCCTGCTGCTTCCGGCTTTTCTTACCTTACCCTATGACTTTGTTGTCGTCTCTTGGACTCTGCTTTCAGCAACATCTTAGCTTTTCCCCTTTTCTTCATAATCCTTGTTTCACCGTCTGAAACCCTTCATTCTCTCGGCTTTGGAGCTTCTACTTCTTTATATTTGGCCAGTGCAAATTTTTGTGTTAATAGTTGGCCTGCTAAATAGTGAAGATAGGAATATAAATGCACATGAAAAAGAAGTTGATGTTAGTAACAATGTTGAGATTAATAAAAGAAATCATTGACAAAGTAGATAGAATCATCAAAAACAATAAAAAGAAAAACTCTACAAAAACAACTGCTCCTCCTAAAGTCGCGACAAGGAGCCAAAGTAAGATTAAATGAACCTTGTTGCTTGGAACGTTAGGGGTTTGAACACTTCGAACAAATAGTTTGAGGTGCCCAAATTTCTTAACATATTCAGGCCTTCTATTGTGGGACTTTTGGAGAATAAAATGAATGATAATATAATGAAGAATTTTCAACTCATAATGAATAAGAATTGGATAACTATTAATAACAATGATTGTAATTGCAAAGGAAGAATTTTAATGGCTTGGGATTCAATTATTTTGCCAGACATTGTGATAGCTAATAAATCGTATCAACATATTTCCATCACCGCAAATAACACTGGGGGTTTGAAATGTCATATAACTTTTATTTATGCAAGCAACATTTTGCTTGACAGGGAGAAACTATGGGTTCATATTGTGAATGAAGCTAAACAGGCTGATATTCCTTATATTGTTGTGGGAGATTTTAATAATATTTTATCTGCGAATGAATATAAAGGGGGTTCAGCAGTTCCTTTTAGACAAGTTTCAGATTTTCTAAATTGAATCGCTGATGCAGGTATCATGGATATTCCTATTAAGGGTTTTAAACATACTTGGAGAAGGAGAGGTATAGTGACCAAAATTGATAGACATTTATGTAATTATCATTTTTTGGATATGTAACGTGACGACCGCCCATAGCCCACACACTATACAAGAGGAATAATGCACTAAAAGATGTACCAGGCTACTATGGATGATCATCATGGTATGGTAACAACATCGAAACCTGTCGTAGAACCCACAACGCAAGGATAAAGTATAATAGAACATATACAACAGGTAATAGTACTGAAGCATCATATAACAACTTTTCAAACCTTCACAACATCCTGAAGATTATCTAACAAATACCAAAGTTTGTACATAACGCCTCACTACAACCCTCATAGATTACTCAAACAGCGGAAACATAAATACTATATAGTAATAAAACTGGTACTCTTGCCTCCTGCTCGCCTCCTAGAGTAGCATCGTCCTCACTAATAACCTATAACCTGCTACTTAGTATGCCCATCCACAACCGGATGAATAGCCCAAGGTAATAAGAGGGAAACATAAAACTTTGAGTCAGAAAATAGTCTTAGTGAGCGATAAAACAATTAACAAACTTCAACAATAAAGTATATGAGAATGGGCAGGTTTACCAACCACTACCCAACACCAGAGAAGAACTCACACCTATCTTCCCCTCATCCGACAGTGATAACCTTTACAATAAACAATTCAACCATTCAATTATGGAAACCAGAACATCCATTCAATCATGACAAGCACTCATAACATCCAGATTATAAGATCTCATGTAAACCATCCTAATCGAATTCAACGTTCCCTAAGCACAAGCCCCAGAGGCCTGAACTAATATCAGACAAGCACCCAAGGAACCTCTCCTCCGATGTTGGACAACTTGCATAAGACGTTACAAACAGAACAACCAATCATCCATAACTGTAACAACCCGCACTCTAGGTATCGGAGGATCGTAGAATATTTATTTTATTTACATACGAAGCCGTATGGTCGTGTAAATTTGGGGAACGACTATTGGGGTCATTTCCCATGTTCACGATTTTTGCTGAATTTTAAATGACCGTCTTGCCCCTAGCAAATCTTGTTTCGCCTATAACTTTTGATTGGTAAGGTTGACCTGAAAACACTTTTGTTGGATCTGGATGATGGTTTACCTTTCCGTAGAATGGTCACATTAATCAAACGGACTTACCGTTTCAGAGATGTGGCTGAAATAAGGATTGAAGATGGAAAAACGGCTTAACCGGGGTTAATTAGTTGATTAGTGATTAGGCCCATAACCAATTTCGGGCTTAGGGATATGGGAGGGCTAAAAGGGTTTGGGAAAACATTTCATTTCAGTTTTCTAGCCGCCACTTACATCTCTTGAACCCTAGCACCTCCAACTCTCAAATCACCTTCTAATTTCATTCTAATCACATATTAGCCAAATCAACATCAAATTAAGGCAAATTAACATCAAATTAGAGGTAGAGCTGCTGTGTTGCATTGGGATTTGAACCAAATTGGAGAAATTTTCAGATCTGAGATTTGTTTGTGGCTAAGGTGAGTGATTAGCATGTTTTTACACTAATTACGGCTAATTAGGGGTGATTAGTGATAATTAGCAAAATTATGACTCAGAAAAATATGAAAAATATGCATAAATTCTAAAATATTATTTTATGTTACCAGTTAAAAATTGGGTTAATTTAGATTAATTTTGCTAACCCTATAGTTAAAACATGATTAAGGGGATTAAGGGGAAAATCATGGATTTTGGGTATGTTTGATCTAAATAACCTATATGCTTGATGTTTTGACCTTGTTGATTGATCCTATATGTTGTTACTACTGTTTGGAATGTTTTATGATTGCTTACAAAAGTTATAATGGTTGAAAACACCGCCGAATAGCGAGAATGGACGCAAAATAGCTTGCTGGAAATGCTGCAGGAATTTGGTTCGGATCGGATAAGGGGGTCGGATCGGTATAACCGAACCGAACTGGATTGGGAGTCTGGAGAGAAGGACGAACCGAACCGGAGTGTGGCATCTTCTGGAGCATGCAAATGAAAGAGGAAGCAAGGAAGGCTGAATCAGATTGGAGTAGGGTTGGAGTTTGAATGGAGCACTAAACCGGAGGAGCATCGAACCGAGCCAGAAGGGGAGCACCGAACCGAACCGCACCTTGAGAGACCGAACTGAACCATACCATGGACCTTCACGAACGAACCGAGGCAATGACCATGGACCGAACCGAACCGAGTTCGAGCCTCCACTACTTCTACGCGACGACTCTTCTGAAGACCAACTCCAATTCGACCAAAACCCGAGATGCAAAGGAAGTCCAAGTGGGAATTTATAACTCAGAACCCAGATGGGAACCAACGAGTTAACTTCCAAATTTGGGCTTACCTACGGGACGTGTGCAAAGGGGTTATCAATATATGTAGCTTTAGTTCACCACTGAGAGACGGATTAGTGGCTATGGATCAGCTCAATGGGATCATTAAGACTCCCAAGGGCAAGTGATCGTAGCATGGCTATGGATCAGTGCAATGGGGCCATTAGGACTCCCAAGGGAAAGGTGATCGTAGCAAGGGATTAGTGGCTATGAATCAACACAATGGGGTCACTAAGACCCCAAGGGAAAAGTGGTCGTAGCAAAGGATTTGGTAATCAAAGTGGTGGATATTGTATACATTACGCATTGAGTGAGAGATGTGAGGTTGATTGCTATGTTTGATGTTTGCTATCACCATGACATGCACACTTCCACTTTACACCATTTGTTAGTGTTACCTTAGAGTACTGTGGATCTTGTTGTGCTAACTCTTTGGCTGCAGATCCAGGTTCAGGTACGATTATTTATACCTGTTATTGTTCTATTTTGCTGCTATCGCTCATACCAGACTTTTTTCTGACCCAGAGTTTTATGTCTCTTCTTATTACTTTGGGTGCTCCTAAACGAGCAGACTAGAGACAGGTTAGGTGGTTATGCATGAGTAGTTGTCCAGAAACGAGCAAGAGGCTTCCACGTACTATTTACATATATTCTCCCTGTGTCGTCGCTGGTCACTGCTTTGGGCATTAGTAGTGTACCTTTCTATTTTGCTTTAGAGACAGTATTTTGAAGTTGTAATAATGATGGTTTGGATCATAAGCTGTATTTTGGATTACGCTGCTATGATGGTTTAGTTTTTAGCTTATGCACTGTCTCGCCTGTTTTACGTCAAGTTATGTTATTATTATATTTCATTCCATGCGCTGTGAGATATACTACAGGTTCTTTGGTGATCCATATTTTCAAATCCCTTTTCCTTGACGATCGTCCTTTGCTGGTCGGGCATTGCTACAACGCATTTCGGGGAAAAGTCGGCTGGTGCGGGGCGGGTCGTCACACTTAGTATCAGAGTCTAGGTTGTGTAGTTTAACATAGGGAAGACATCAAGAAGAGATAGTATACGTATATGAGATCGTGTATTTGTGATTTTTTGGTTTTCAAAAGCTATATATATATATATATATATATATATATATATATATATATATATATATATATATTAGTATAAAAAAGGATGAAGTTGCACTGCACAGGCACCACTATGGAGATGGTTAATCATTTTCTCTTTACAGATTGAACGATGAGCCGATATACGAGGAGTACAGGTTCAAAGGCCAACGATAGGAATGTCCCTGATATGAGGACGATGTTTACTACCTTCATGCGAGATATGCTTAGGGATGTTCAGGGAGCAGTTCCTAATGCTGCCAACGGTGGTGGTGCAGTGGTGTAGGCGCCTAGAGCCGATTTTTCCAAGCTTAAAAAGGATTATACTAGTCTTAGTGGGAGCCGTTCCATGGAACGGAATTGGCTACGGAGGTTCAAGATTGGCTGGATAGTTGTGAGCGCATCTTCGAGGATTCAGGGATCGATGATGCAATGAAGAGAAAGCTGGCATCACGTCAACTTCAAGGACAGACAATGAATTGGTGGAATGTTATTAAAGCGGCTACTCCCGAGGATCAAGTCACTTGGAATCAATTTAAGGCTCACTTCAGTGATAAGTTTATTCCAGCGGCTAAGAAATCAGAATTGTTTAGGAAATTTTCGGAGCTTTAGCAGAGCAGTAGCGCAGTCTCGGAATATATTGCTGAGTTCGATACTTTTCCGAAATATGGATTATCCCTTATTGATACTGCTGAACAGAAGAAAGAGAAGTTCATAACCGGCTTACATGAGTACTTAGGGGAAAGACATATAAACCACATCGATGAGACCTTCGAATATATAGTGGGAATGGCATTGAGATCTGAGAGCCTTTACCCTAAGTCGAAGACCGAGGTTGCTATTACATCTACAGAGGAGCCAAAGCCGCAGGCAAGCGGTGGAGGCAAGAATAATTCCCAGAATAAGATAAAACAGAACCAAACCAATGATGGTTAGAAGAAGAATAAGAAAGATGTTGAGTGCTATAGCTCTGGCAAGAAGGGCCATTATGCTAAAGATTGTTGTGCAAAGCCAGCAGACAGGAAGTGCTTCAATTGCGGCCAAGTGGGACATCACAAGGATAAATGTCCACAACATCCTAAAGAGAAGAAGATCATGAAAGCATATGCTATCAATGTTGTTTCTTCTTCGTCAAATGCCCCCAACTGCGGCGAAGAAAGGAAAGGGCGTCGTTATTCAAGATATGCTTTCCATTTATGACGTTCCTGTTCGAGTGTTGTTTGATACCGAGGCTCCCATTCCTTCATATCTAGTGACCTGGTAGATAGGTTGGGATTGGAACCTGAGATTGTCGATAGACCTTTAGTGACGAACCCAATCGGTGGTTCGACTAGCCTTAGTATGATTTGTCGTAATATGGTCTTATCGAGTCATGGATGCATGTTTGCTTGTGATTGCTTTGTTTTGGGCTTTACTGGGTTTGGCATTATTTTGGGAGTCGATTGGCTCCAAAGGTATGGGGCGGTGGTAGACTGTGAGGGGTCTTCGGTGACCATTAGGGTGGATGATGGGCGGAGGGTACTGTTTGGTTGCCTACCTAGTAATGGGGTGATGACTAGTTTTCTAAATTCCCTCGACATCCTGCATGATGAGTTGTCAGATGTTCCTATTGCTGGCGAGTATCCGGACATCTTCGGAGAAGTGACCGGACTTCCACCACACCGAGAGATCGAGTTTTGAATTGATATAGTGAAAGATGCTAGACCTATAGTGATGCCACTTCGTCGTATGGCGCCAAGGGAGCAGCGAAATCTCGAGGTGCAAGTGGGCGATCTTTTGAAGTAGGGATTTACCCGAAGGAGTGTTTCCGAGTGGGGAGCACCAGTTGTATTTTCTACTAAGGCAGATGGTTCCCTTCGATTGTGTGTGGACTATCGTGAGTTGAATAAGGTGACGAGGAAGAATAAGTATCCTTTTCCGCGGATAGACGATTTGTTTGATCAGTTGAATGGAGCGAGAGTGTTCTCCCAGTTAGATCACGCGATAGATTTTCATCAGCTCCGAGTAGCAGCTGAGAGTTTACCTAAAACGGGATTTCGGACGCCGTTTGGATTCTATGAGTGGTTGGTCATGCCATTCGGGTTGACCAATGCACCAGCATATTTTGTGGATCTTATGAATAGGGTTTTCCGAGATTAGTTAAATAAGTTTGTTCTTGTGTTCGTGGATGATATCCTTGTTTACTCAAGGACAGAGGAAGAACACAAGGAACATTTGAGGGTAGTAATGGAGGTGTTGAGGAAATACCAATTGAAAGCGAAATTTTCTAAGTGTCACTTCTGGAGGAGGGAAGTGAGATTGTTAGGCCATGTTGTCTTAGAGAATGGTATTGCCGTGGATCCTGCAAAGGTGGCTACAGTGCAAGATTGGTCTACGCCTAAGAATGCAATGGACGTGAGAAGTTTCTTGGGGTTAGCTGGATATTATCGTAAGTTTATCCAAGACTTCTCCAAGATAGTGGCACCGTTAACTCAGTTGACCAAGAAGAATCATGCTTTCATCTGGGATGGAAGGTGTAAGAATGAATTTAAGAGTCTAAAGGAAAGGTTGGCCTATGCACCAGTGTTAGTTATTCCTAAGGGAAACGAAGAGATGACGGTATACACGGATGCCTGTGGCACCGGACTAGGTGTTGTACTGATGCAAGGAGGTAAGGTTGTGGCTTATGCTAGTCGGCAACTGAAACCATATGAGAAAAGATACCCTACTCATGTTTAGAATTGGCAGCGATTGTGTTCGTGTTAAAGATGTGGAGACATTATCTCTTGGGAGAAAGATTCGAGTTGTTTACCGATCATAAGTCATTAAAGTATCTTTTCCCTCAAAAGTATTTAAATCTTTGTCAGCAGAGATGGTTAGAGTTCTTGGCTTCATATGATTTCAATATCGCGTACACACCCGGGAAGGGCCATGTGGTAGCTGATGCATTGAGTGGGAGACATGCCATTTTGGGGGCTATGCTTCTGGAATGGAAGCAACTGGAGTATATCGTGCGACATGATTTCAGACCTAAGTGTGAATTAGATCCAGAAATGTTAGCAAGTTTGACGATTAGACCCACTTTGATTGATCGGATCGGCTCCAGCTAGAAGGACGACCCTAATCTATTGGAAATCATCTCCAAGGTGGAGATGGGTACAGACGGTGAGGAGATGAAAAAGTATGGACTTGATCGATAAGGATGGCCTCGAAAGAATAGTAGGCTAGTTGTACCCAATGTTAATGGATTGAGAGATGAAGTACTTAGAGAGTGTCATCACTCGAAACTGACTATACACCCTGGTGGTAACAAAATGTATCGAGACATGAAGCAGACCTACTACTGGGAAGGGATGAAGAAAGACATTGGCAAGTTGATATCCAAGTGCATGAATTTCCAGTTAGTTAAAGTCGAGAAAAAGAAGCCTAGTGGTTTGTTACAACCATTGGAGATTCCCAAATGGAAATGGGAACAAGTCTCAATGGATTTCATCGACGGTTTACCAAGGACTAGATCAGGTCATGATAGTATTTGGGTGATTGTGGATTGATTAACCAAAAGTGCAAGGTTTATACCGATCAAGTCAAACATAATGACAACTAAGTTAGCAGAACTGTATATGAAGTGGATAATGAGATTTCATGGAGTACCTAAAGGTATTATGAGTGACCGAGATCCGTTATTTACTAGTGGGTTTTGGAAGAGCTAACAAGAGGCTTTAGGGTCAGAATTACATCTCAGTACCGCGTACCATCCCCAAACCGACGGTCAAACAGAAAGGGTGAATCGTATATTATAGGATCTCTTGAGAGCTTGTATATTGGATTTTGGAGGATCATGGGATGACCATTTGCATCTGGTTGAGTTCGCATATAATAATAGTTATCAGTCCAGTATTGGTATGGCTCCATTTGAAGTTTTGTACGGAAGACCATGCAACTCACCATCATGTTAGTTGGAAACCAATGAGAAATTTGTGCTTAGGCCAAATGTAATAAGAGAAACTTTAGATAAGATCAAGGTTATCCAACAGAGAATGAAGGCTGCCCAAGATAAGCAGAAAAGTTATGTTGATAAAAGACAAAGAGATTTGAAATTCTCCGTGGATGACTTGGTACGTCAAGATTTCTTCGTTAAAGCATGTAATCCGTTTTGGCAAGAGAGGTAAGTTGGCACCAAGGTTTGTTGGTCCATTTCCAGTTCTCGAACAAGTTGGTAATTTAGCGTATAAAGTTGGATTACCAGACAAGATGGCGGGAGTGCACAACGTATTTCATGTTTCCCAGTTAAGAAAGTTCATGCACGATTCTGATATAACTATTTCACCAGATCAGTTGGATGATATCGAAGTGGAATCTGAGGCAGTTGGGAGACGCAGGACGATTTGTATTGTTGGACACGATACGAAACAACTTCGAAGGAAGACGGTGGAACTAGTCAAGGTCCAGTGGGGACGATAATGAGAATGTCTGTACTTGGGAAACAGAGAAGAACATAAGGAAGTCGCATCCAGAACTCTTTTCCTGGTGAGGTTTAAATAGCAATGTAGTTATTCTGCATGCTAAGATAGGTTTGTTGTGTTTTTCATGTATGTTTGATTGTTGCAAATGGTTGATAGGCATGCGGGACCTTTTGGTTGTTTTCTTGACTAAGAAATTTCGGGGGCGAAATTTCTTAAAGGGGGAGAGTGTAACGACCCGCATTCTACGTATTGGAGGATCATAGAATATTTATTTTATTTTCATATGAAGCCGTATTATCGTGTAACTTTGGGGAATGACCATTGGGATCATTTCCCATGTTCACGATTTTTGCCGAATTTTAAATGATCGATTTACCCTGGCAAATCTTGTTTCACCTATAACTTTTGATTGGTAAGGAGTTTTGATCTGAAACCACTTCCATTGGAACCCGATGTTGGCTTACCTTTTCCATAAAGTGGTTAGATTAATCAAACAGACTTACCGTTTGGGAGATATGGCTGAAATAAGGATTGAAGATGGAAAAACAGCTTAACCGGGGTTAATTAGGTGATTAGTTGTTAGGCCCATAACCCAATTCGGTATTAGGGTTATGGGAGGGCTGAAAGGGTTTGGGAAAACATTTAATTTCAGTTTTCTAGTCGCCACTTACATCTCTTGAACCCTAGCAATGGCCTCCAACTCCCAAACCACCTTCTAATCTCATTCTAATCACATATTAGCCAAATCAACATCAAATTAAGGCAAATTAACAACAAATTGGAGGTAGATTTGCTGTGTTGCATTGAGATTTGAACCAAATCAGAGATATTTTTAGATATGAGATTTGTTTGTGGCTAAGGTGAGTGATTAACATGTTTTTACACTAATTACGGCTAATTAGGGGTGATTAGTGATAATTAGCGAAATTATGACTTAGAAAAATATGGAAAAATATGCATAATTCTAAAATATTATTTTATGTTACTCATTAAAAATTGTGTTAATTTATATTAAGTTTGCTAATCCTATAGTTAAAACATGATTAAGGGGAAAATCATGGATTTTGGGTATGTTTGATCTAAATAACCTATATGCTTGATGTTTTGACCTCGTTGATTGATCCTATATGTTGTTACTACTGTTTGGAATGTTTTATGATTTCTTGGCTAAGTTAGAATGGTTGAAAACGCCGTCGTATGGCGAGAATGGATGCAAAATAGCTTGTTGGAATTACTGCAGGAATTTGGTTCGGATTGGATAAGGGGGTCGGATCGGTATAGCCGAAACGAACCGGACTGGGAGTCTGGAGAGAAGGACGAACCGAACCGGAGTGTGGCATCTTCTAGAGTGTTCAAATGAAAGAGGCAGCAAGGAAGGCAGGATCGGATTGGAGTAGGTTTGGAGTTTGAATGGAGCACTGAACCGGAGGAGCACCGAACCGAGCCAGAAGGGGAGCACCGAGCCGAACCGCACCTTGAGAGACCGAATTGAATCGTACCACAGAACTTCACGACCGAACCAAGGCAATGACCATGGACCGAACCGAACCGAGTTCGAGCCTCCACTACTTCTACGCGACGACCCTTCTGAAGACCAACTCCAATTCGACCAAAACCCGAAATGCAAAGGAAGTCCAAGTGGGATAACTCAGGATCCAGATGGGAACCAACGAGTTAACTTCCAAAGTTGGGCTTTGCTACGGGACGTGCACAAATGGGTTATCAATATCTATAGCTTTATTTCACCACTGAGAGACGAATTAGTGGCTATGGATCAGCGCAATGGGGTCATTAAGAATCCCAACGGCAGGTGATCGTAGCATGGATTTGGATCAGTGCAATGGGGCCATTAGGACTCCCAAGGGTAAGGTAATCTTAGCAAGGGATTAGTGGCTATGGATCAGCGCAATAGGGTCACTAAGACCCCAAGGGAAAAGTGGTCATAGCAAAGGATTTGGTGATCAAAGTGGTGGATATCATATAGTTTACGCACTGAGTGAGAGATGTGAGGTTGATTGCTTTGTTTTATGTTTGCCATCACCATGACATGCACACTTCCACTTTACACCATATGTTAGTGTTACCTTAGAGTACTGTACATCTTGTTGTGCTAACTCTTTGGCTACAGGTCTAGGTTCATGTATGATTATTTTTGCCTGTTATTGTTCTGTTTTGCTACTATCGCTCATACCAGACTTTTGTCCGACCCAGAGTTTTATGTCTCTTCTTATTACTCTATGTGCTCCTAAACGAGAAGACTAAAGACAGGTTAGGTGGTTATCTACGAGTAGCTGTCCGGAGACGAGCAGGAGGCTTCCACGTACTATTTACATATATTTTCCCTGTGTTGTCGCTAGTCACTGCTTTGGGCATTAGTTGTGTACCTTTCTATTTTGCTTTAGAGGCAGTATTTTGAAGTTGTAATAATGATGGTTTGGTTCATAAGTTGTATTTTGGATTCCGCTGCTATGATGGTTTAGTTTTCAGCTTATGCACTATCTCGCCTGTTTTATGTCAAGTTATGTTTTTATTATATTTTATTCCATGCGCTGTGAGATATACTACAGGTTCTTTGGTGGTTCATAGTTTCAAATCCCTTTTCCTTGACGACCGTCCCGTGCTAGTCGGGCATTGATACAATGCATTTCGGGGAAATGTCGACTGGTGCGGGGCGGGTCGTCACAATGACCGACTCTGGCTATCACCGTCAATCCTGCTTTGAAATCATTGTTAATCGTATGACGGCCTATCATGACTGCCATATGTCAAGGGCTAATGGTAACCCCAGCACAACTCCATACGCCATTATGACTTGTATGTTTGTCTTCTCAAATCTCGACAACTAGGCCCTTCACGACTGCCCAAGGTACGAGGCCCTTCACGACTGCCCAAAGTACCTCTGCTTTGAGTATGCTAGAACTTACGACAATGATAATCTCTCAGCCTTCGCATCTCTAGTCGTCATCACTGGGAAATAATCACAAACTCAAGTCGCACTCGAGTAACCATTATCCACAACCCAACACCTTTTGAGCTGTCTGCACATTTATTGCTTTCCACCGATCAATGAACACATCGCATCACTTCGAACATCCCTTTCTGGACTCTCGTCGAAGCCATTATCATCATCGAACCAAACAACTTCAATATAAGGTTCAATATAGTCTATAACTTTATCACCCCACCCAGGGCACCTTTGAGTTGTCATACCATTCGTTGTTCTACACCGATCAACGAATCCCTTCAACGCTTCGAATATTCCTACTTGAGTCCACTTCAAAGTCACATCCGACCAATCCTCCCATCCGACCGATCCTTCTGGACCGATCTCCCTGGACCGATCTCCCTGGACCGATCTACATAGACCGATCTTCCCAGACTGATCTCCCTGGACCCATCTCTCTAGACCGATCTCCCTAGACCGATCTCCCTAGAACGATCTTCCTGGACCGATCTCCCCTTTCGCTCGCTCGACCGGTCTCCCTTTTGGCTTGCTCGACCGATCTCCCTTTTGGCTCGCTCGACCGATCTCCCATTTGGTTCGCTCGACCGATCTCCCTCCTGTCTTGCTTTCCAAGAAAACCACCCTACAGTGCGCGACTGACCATGGATGCTCGACCTGAAACCTGCACTTTACTCCAATTTCGACCAAAACTTCTTCAATCAACACAATCGACGAAACCAAATCATCCAATGCATTCAACACAATCATGAACATGTTACGAAACCACTAACATCACCAGTTTGGCCATTTCATCAATAATTATGTGAAATCCACCAAAATCATCATAAATGTAACTATGAACAGAACAATAGATCTAACTTGCATATACACATGAAATAACATTGAAATCATTAAATTAAACTTGATAAAATAGATCATAGGGTGATTCAAGTGAAAATGAACTTAATATGGCTTAGATCTATGATAAAACACTTAAATATGATGAAAAACATGATCAAACATTCATATACTTCATTGCATCCATGTGAGAGATGTAAATCACTCACTGATTTCCCAAAACAAGCTAAAATTGATGAAATAAGAATCCGGACAGCAAGAACCTCGCACCAAATCCCTCGATCCGATGAATCCTTGCTCCAATTGATGTAGATCTAGCATTTAATGGTGTAAATCTATGATTTCACTCCTTGGATTTTGATTTTCAATGGTGAAAAGGTGTTAGAGGAAGAAGGAGCTCAAGGCCACCTAATGTGAGATTAGGGAAGTAAACTATTTCCTATACCTCTCACCCTCTATTTATAGTTTCCATCAGCCCACTACTTGGGCCTTCTCAAATCAGCCCAATGTGGGTCAAAATCCTGAACAACCAATTGAAAAATATTAAAATAACAATTCCTCCCAAACCGCTGAGCCAAATCTTTAATGTAACCACTATATGAAAAGAGAATCATCAAGCCCTTTCCAATGGCACAGGTCCCACTCTATGATTCGACTTGAGTCAAAAGTTTTGCCCTGTACAAGAGTGACAGAGGCAAAATGGTCACAAACAAAATCAGTAAAAATTATGGACATGTCTCACATCCCCATAAGCAACATATTAAAAGATGTGAACGATCCAACCCTCAGGGAATAAAATATAAATATTTTTACGATCTTCCGGTACGTAAAATGTGGGCTGTTACATTCTCCCCCCTTAAGAATTTCGCCCTCGAAATTCCAAGCAAACACAAACAATCACAACAATTCTGCATGCCTATCATCCATGAGAAGCCAATTCTATCAAACATTAACTAAATACAACGATGATACGATATCAAAAGTTCCTACCAACGAAGAGTTCTGGATGAGTCTCCCTCATGCTCTCTTCCGTCTCCCATGTACAATCGTCACCATCTTCACTCCATTGTACCTTGATTAGCTTAACCGTTTTCCTTCTAAGTTGTTTCGTGTCTTTCCTCACAACACGAAGTGGCTTACACGGTCTCTCAACTACGGTCGCTACTTCAAGGTCTTCGCACTGCTCTAGAGGTACTACTACATTCGAATCATGCACAAACTTTCGTAGAATCGACACATGGAACACATTATGCACACTCGACATCTTCTCGGGTAACTCCAATCTATATGCGAGCTTTCCAATTCGCTCGGCTATCGAAAATGGCCCAACAAACCTTGGAGCTAACTTTCCTTTACTTCTGAATGAACCACATGCTTTAATGGTGAAATTTTCACAAAAACTATATTGCATACGTCGAATTCCAAATCTTTTCGACGTTTATCAGCATAACTCTTCTGATGATCTTGGGCCACCTTCATTCACTGTTGAATGATCTCAATACATCTGAGGTCTCTCTAATCATCTCAGGCCCAAGTACCAACTTATCTCTAGTATCTAACCTACATGATGGAGAATTGCATGGTCTCCCATACAACGCCTCGTATGGTGCCATCCCAATGCTAGACTGGTAGCTATTATTATATGCAAACTCAACTAGATATAGATGGTCTTCCCATGATCCTCCGAAGTCTAACACACAAGCCCTTAGGAGATCTTCCAAAACTCAATTGACTCTCTCGGTTTGACCATCAGTTTGGGGATGATAAGTCGTACTTAGACACAACTCAGTTCCCAATTCTTCTTGCAAACTCTTCCAAAATCCACTCGTAAATAATGGATCTCGGTCACTCACTATACTCTTTGGGATACCATGGAATCGAACTATCCATTTCACTTAAAGTTCAGCCAATTTCGATGCCGTCCTAGTCGACATGATTGGAATGAACCGTGCACTTTTAGTCAAGCGATCCACGATGACCTATATTCCTTTGTTTCTTACCCTCGTTTAGGTAGTCCATCGATGAAATCCATCGATATCTGCTCTCACTTCCATGTAGGAACCTCCAATGGTGAAGCAAACCACTCGACTTCTTCTGTTCAGCTTTCACCAACTGACAGTTCATACACTTGAAAATGAACTTTCCAATGTCTCGCTTCATCCCCTTCCAGTAGTAGACTCGCTTCGTGTCCTGATACATCTTATTGCTACCGGGATGAATCGTTTCGAGTGATGACATTCTCTCAGAACCTCATCTCTCAATCCGTCGATATCAAGAATAATTAATCGCCCTTGCTTTCGAAGCCAACCTTCTCTATCGACCTCGAACTCTTTCCCTTCTAGTTCTAGTTTCTGGATAAACTCGACAATCTTTGCTTCTTGCTTTTGGATCTCCCCAATCCTTTTGATAAGAGTAGGTTTTATCGACAAGTTTGCCAACATTTCAGGTTCCAACTCACACCTTGGTCTGAAATCTAACCTTGTCAAATACTCGAGGCTCTTCCATTCCATAAAATATCGCTCCAAAATTTGCATGTCTTCCATTCAACGCATCTGCCACTGCGTTACCCTTGCCAGGAGTATAGGCTATACCGAAATCATATGACACCAGAAATACTAACCACCTTTGCTGCCAAAGATTTAAATCCTTTTGGGAGAAAATATACTTCAATGACTTGTGATCCGTAAACAACTCGAATCGAACTCCCAACAGGTAATGTCTCCACATCTTCAGAGCAAACACAATTGCCGCCAGCTTTAAATCATGAGTTGGGTAGTTCTTCTCATGTGGCTTTAGCTGTCGACTCACGTAGGCCACAACCTTATCCTTCTGCATTAGCACTGCTCCAAGTCCAATACCACATGCATCGGTGTACACAACCATCTCTTCATTCCCACTTGGAATGGTCAACACAAGTGCACTTGTTAGTCTCTCTTTCAGGATCCCGAACGCTTGTTCACACTTTGCATCCCATGTGAATACTTGGTTCTTCTTCATCAATCCTCTCTTGGTGCAGCTACCTTGGAGAAATCCTTGATAAACCGTCAATAATAACCAACCAATCCAAGGAAACTCTGAATATCTGTCACATTCTTAGGTCTGTCCCAGTCCTAGATTGCTGCTACTTTAGCGGGGTCAACCGCTACCCCATTTCCAGAAACAACATGACCTAAGAACCTCACTTCTCTCTTTCAGAAGTGACACTTTGAAAACTTAGATCTCAGCTGATGCTTTCGCAAGATTTCCAACACAACTCTCAAGTGCGTCTTATGTTCTTCCTCGTTCGAGGAGTAAACCAGAATATCATCTACGAACACAAGTACGAACTTGTTAAACTGATCTATGAATACCCTCATTCATAAGATCCACAAAATATGCTAGCGCATTGGTCAACCCGAACGACATCACCAACCATTTGATAAACCCGGATGGTGTCCTAAAAGTAGTCTTCGGTACACTATCTTTAGCCACCCACAACTGGTGAAATCCCATTGGTTAATCCATCTGAGAAAACACTTTGGCTTCGTGAAGCTGATCGAACAAGTCATCAATCCTTGGTAATGAATACTTGTTCTTCTTAGTCACCTTGTTCAGCTCACGATAGTCCATACACAATCTTAACGAGCCATTTACCTTGGTTGGAAACATGACCGGTGCACCCCATTTGGAAACACTTCTCCAAATGAATCCTTTTTCCAAAAGGTCTCGAACTTGCACCTCCAACTCTCACTGTTCCTTAGGCGCCTTCCGCCTAAGAGGCAAAACAATTGGTCTAGCACCCTTGACCAAATCGATCCTAAACTCGATCTAACCATGCGGTGGCAACCCTTTCACCTCGTCAAAGATATCTACATACACATTAGCGATCGACACTGATGACAGATCTTCTTGTGGAATCCCAAGCGAATATAGATAACTCACGAAGACCGCATCTTCGTGCTTACATCTAATCAACACCTTTCGCCCTTCCACATCCCTGACCCTCACCTATCGATTCTCGCAATTCACCCTTGCCGCATACCTCTTGAGCCAATTCATGCCCAAGATGATCCCAAACCCAGCAAAGTTAAGAACAAAGTAATCACACACCAAAGAGCAACCATGATTTGACAACACTAGACCACGACATATCATGCACAAACTGGATGAACCCCCAACTGGATTAGTCACGATCAATGGTCTATCACAAATCTCGAGTTCCAAACCCAAGCGACACACAAGTTCATTGCAAATGAATGAATGCGATGCCCGGTATCAAACAAAGCTCGAACTAAAACACCATGAATAGAAAGAGTACCTTGCAACACGACACCCTTTCCCTTCTCCTCAGCAGTAGGAGCTCTCGAAGAAGTTGGCATGGCTTCCAAAGCATATGCCTTCACAATCTGCTTTCCTTTAGCTTGTTCCGGACAGTCCTTCTTGAGATGTCCAGTCTTGCTACAATTGTGACACTTTCTCTCAACCTTCGGATTCTTGCACACATTAGCAAAATGGCCTTTCTGTTGGCAATTGAAGCAAACAGACTCACTCTTAGGCTTCTTCTGACCATTCTTCCCTTTCTGTTGTTGCTGCTTCCTTTTCTTATTATTACCACCCTGTTGTGGCTTCTGTTCTTCCTTAGGTGCAACAACAGACATCTTCTTAGGAAACAGACTTTCATGCCTCAAAGCCTTCTCGACGACCTTCTCAAAGCTATCGTCGAGGTGATCCACAAGTTGATTCCAAAGATATGCATCCAACCACAAGATAAACTTCTCGTTCTTTTGATAAGGAGTATCCACATATGAATGAGCATACTTCGACAAGGCCTCGAAGTTAGAAATATAGCCTAGGACTGGGCGAGCATTCTGTTTAAGCTCCACAAATTTCTTAAACAGAATTGACTTTTGCATGGTGGAGATAAACTTTACTTCAAATTTAGCTTGAAATTGCTCGTATGAGATCTCTTCTTCTGGAGTCTCAAGTGTGACAGAATTCCACCAGTCCATTGCTCTGCCCTCTAACTGCCTTGATGCAAGCTTCCTCTTTGTTGCATCATCAATGCCCAAGTCCTTGAAAATTCGAACACAAGTATCCATCCACCTTTGAACCTCTTCAACTGGTTCAATGCCCTTGAACTCTTTCTCTCCCAATAATGTAAAGTTTTTGCACAACTTAGCAAATTCTGCAGCTCTAGGCATTTGGACTCCAACATCAACCGTAGCTTCCGCTGGAGCGGGGTTCCTTCGAAGTCATGCTTCCATCATAGCTTCGAACATGGACGGGTAGTCATGTGCCCCGCCATTACCCCCTATAGGCATAGTTTCTTCCCTAACAGTATGTCTTGTATAACGTTGACTCATTCTAAATCTGCAAGTTAGAATGATTAGCCACTTACAAGATAAGCTGCTACATAAGTACAAACGCTACTATACTATATTGTATCATATAGTATACATCCAACTGAAATCTACAAGTATGTCTCTCATACGTGGTTACATCTTAGAACTTTGGCTAAAATCATAAATTTGAGCTCTGATACCAAATGTGACCACTGCTCATAGCCCCTTCACTATACAAGAGGAATAATGCGCTAAAAGACGTACCAGGCTACTATGGACGATCATCATGGTATGGTAACAACATCGAAACCTGTTGTAGAACTCACAGCGGAAGGATAAAGTATAATAGAACATATACAACAGGTAATAGTAATGAAGCATCATATAACAAACTTTTCAAACCTTCACAACATCCTGAAGATTACCCAAAAAATGCCAAAGTTTGTACATAAGGCCTCACTATAACCCTCGTAGAGTACTCAAACAGCGGAAACAGAAATACTAGATAATAATAAAACTGGTATGCCAGCCTCCTACTCGCCTCCGCATAACAACATCGTCCTCACTAATAACCTGTAACCTGCTACTTAGTCTGCCCATCCACAGGATAAATAGCCCAAGGTAATAAGAGGGAAACATAAAACCTTGAGTCAGACAGCAGTCTTAGTGAGTGATAAAATAACTAACAAACTTCAATAATAAAATATATGAGAATGGGTAGGTATACCAACCACTACCCAACACCAGAGAAGAATCACACTGTAACGACCCGCATTCTACGCATCATAGGATCGTGGAATATTTCTTTCTTTCACATATGAAGTCGTATGGTCATGTAACTTTGGGAGACGATTATTGGGGTCATTTCCCATGTTCATGATTTTTGTCGATTTTTAAATGACCGTTTTACCCCTAGTTGGTACTGTTTTGGCCATATCTTTTGACTAGAAAGGAGTTTTGACCTGAAACCACTTCCATTAGATTCAAATGATGGTTTCTCTTTCCGTAGAGTGGTTACATTAGCCAAACGGACTTACCGTTTGGGAGATATGGCTGAAACAAGGTTTAGAAGGTGAAAAACAGCTAATTGGGCTTAACCGGGTGATTAGCAACTAGGCCCAATGGGAGATTTCGGGATTTGGGGTATTTAAGGGCTGCTAGGGTTAGGATTTCGGTTTTAGACTCATTTTTCCAGTCGCCACTTACCTCTTTCAAGCTCTAGCAATGGCCTCCGACACCCAAATCACCTTCTAATCACTTCCTAATCAAGTTTTGGCCTAATCTACATCAAATCAAAGAAGATCTTCACCAAATCAGCGAGAGAGCTGCTGGAACACGTAGGGATTGGATCCACATCAGAGATTATTTCAGATCTAAAGTTTGTTTGTGGCTAAGGTGAGCGATTTGCATAGTTCCTCACTAATTATGGCTAATTATGGTAATTAGCGAAGATTAGCGAAATTATGGCTCAGAAAAATCTAGAAAAATTCCCAAAATTCTAAAACATCATTTTATGCCTCTGATATGAATTTGGGTTAATTTCGACTAATTTTGCAAATCCCGGAATTTGGGGGATTAAGGGGTAATTAGCGAATTTGTGCATGTTAAAAATCTGGAAAAATATTCAGAAATTATGAAATATTGTTTTAGGCCTCTGTTAGAAAATTTGGCTAATTTGGATAAGTTTTGCTAATCCTATCGTTAGATTTGCTTAAACATGCTTAAGAGGGAAATATGGATTTTTGGGTATGTTTGATCCGTTTTGACATATCATATTGTTGTTTTGCTGTTTGTGGATGTTTATACATGTTGCTATGACTGTATGATGTGCTTTGTGACTGATTAGAAAAGTTAGATTGGTCGAAAACGCCGTCGTATGGCGTAAAACAGTCGCTGGAAGTAGTTGAAGGGAATATGCAGAACCCGGATCGGATCGCCCCCTACCTCCCACGACCCGATCGCGAGTCATCACCACGATCCGCTTGAGAGAGCAAGCCACGAACTGCTTCAGAAGCTAAGGGACCGATGGCCAAGGAATCACGAACCACGATCCGAACCGTATGCAGATGACCACGATCCGAACCGTATGCAGATGACCACGATCCGAGCTGAAGGAGCTTGTCACGAATCGATCTGGAGGGGAGCGCACGATCCGAAACAGAGGGTGACCACGAGCTAGTGACTGCGAACCGAACCAGGGTGGTGCGACCCGAACCGTTGGAGGGCGGAGCACGATCCGAACCTGAAGGAAGACCACGACCTGAAGCAAAGTGAAGTGAAGAAAGGAAGACCGATCCGGATGGAGATGACGACGAAAACCCGAGATGCAAAGGTAGTCCAAATGGAAGTTAGAGCTCATGATCCAGATGGGAACCAATGAGTTCACTTCATGGTTGGGCTTTGCTGCAGGACGTGTGCAAAGGGGTTGTCGGTATTCATAACTTTGGTCCACCACTGAGAGATGGATAGTGGGCTTGTAGTGATAGTTACACGGGATTGGATTCCGTCATGGCCCAAAGTATTGGGTGACCAAAGTAGTGGATATCGTATGCTTTACGCACTGAGTGAGGGATGTGAGGATGATTGCTATGCTTGATTGTTTGACATCACGATGACATGCACACCCCCACCCCCGTTATCTTTACACCATTTGAAAGGGCACCTTAGAGTGTTGTACAGTATGTAGTGCTAACTCTTTGGTTGCAGGTCTAGGTTCAGGTATGATTGGATTATACCTGTTATTATTCTGTTTAGATGCTTATCGCTCATACCAGGCTTTATGTCTGACCCACAGTTTTATGTCTCTTCTTATTACTCTGGGTGCTCACACGAGCAGACTAGAGACAGGTTGTGGTTAGCTGGTGATGCGCGAGTAGCTGATTCGGAGGCGAGCAGGAGGCTTCCACGTATGATATATAGATATTCTCCCTGTGTCGTTGGTGGTCACTACTTGGGCATTAGTAGTGTGCCTCCTTTATCTTGCTTTTGTTTTGAGACAGTTTGAAAAGTTGTAATAAGCTATATTTTGGATTTCCGCTGCTATGATGCTCAGTTCTGGTTTTTAGCTTATGCACTGTCTCTCCTGTTTATGTCAAGTATGTTATTATTATATTTTGTTCTATGCGCTGTGAGACATATTACAGGTTCGTTGATTAGTCCATTCTCTTCTTTCTTTTTCTTCTGGCGACCGTCCCGTGCTAACTGGACATGTGTACAACTCACTTTTGGAGTAAATGTCGGTTGGTGCGGGGCGGGCCGTCACACTTGGTATCAGAGCTCTAGGTTGCGTAGTTAACCTAGGGAAGGACACTATTGAGAGATAGTACGTATATGAGAGCGCGTATTTGTGATTACTTTGGTTTTCAAAAGTTATATATATATATATACTATTGGTAGTATAAGAATGAAGTTGTACTGCACTAGCACCACTATGGGGTCGTTAATCGTTTCCCCTTTTACAGATTAACGATGAGCCGATATCCTAGAGGTGCTGGTAGAGGGACCAACCATGAGAATGCTCCTGACATGAGGACAATGTTCACCAACTTCATGAGAGACATGCTTAGAGATGTTCAGGGAGCAGTTCCCAATCCCGGAAATGGTGGTGGTCCAGTAGTGCAGGTGCCTAGGGTCGATTTCGCCAAGTTGTGCAAGGATTACACTAACCTTGGTGGGAATCCGTTCCACGGAACGGAGTCGGCCACAGATGTTCAGGATTGGTTGGATAGCTGTGATCGTATCTTCGACGACTTGGGTATTGAGGATGCGATGAAGAGAAGGCTAGCGTCTCGTCAGCTGCAAGGGCGAGCGATGAATTGGTGGAATGCCATTAGAACAGCTACTCCAGAAGATCAAGTTACTTGGAATCAGTTTAAGACTCGCTTTTGTGATAAGTTTATTCCAGCTGCTCATAAATCAGAACTGTTCAGGAAGTTCTTGGAGCTTAAGCAGAACGGTAGAGCAGTCTCGGAGTATATCGCTGAATTCGACACTTTATCGAAATATGGATGGTCCCTTATCGACACAGTCGAAAAGAAGAACGAGAAGTTCATAACCGGCTTGGATGGGTACTTGGGGGAAAGACTTATAAACCATATCGATGAGACATTCGAGTCTACTGTAGGAAAGGCATTAAGGTCAGAGAGCCTTTTCCCTAAGTCGAAGGCCGAAGTTGCTACGGCATCTGCAGAGGAGCCAAAGCCGCAAGCAAGCGGTGAAGGCAAGAAGAATTCTCAGAACAAGAGGAAGCAGAACCCGATCAAGGATGGTCAGAGTAAGAAAAATAAGAAAGATGGCGAATGCTTTAGTTGTGGCCAGAAGGGCCATTACGCCAGAGATTGTCGAGAAAAGCCTGGGGAAAGGAAGTGCTTTAACTGCGGCCAGGCGGGACATCACAAGGATGATTGCCCACAACCTCCTAGGGAGAAGCAGATTGTGAAAGCGTATGCTATCAACGCTGTTCCTTCTTCGTCAAATGCCCCAACCGCGGCGCAGAAGGAAAAAGGTGTCGTTATTCGAGGTATGCTATTTAAGATGTTTTGATCGGGTTTTGTTTGACAAACCCGAGATAGTCGATAGACCTCTAATTGTGATGAACCTGATTGGTGGTTCGACTAGTTTTGGCATGATTTGTTAATGTGGTCTTATCGAGTCATGGATGTATGTTCCCTTGTGATTCCTTTGTTTTGGGCTTTACTGGGTTTAGCATTATTTTGGGGAGTCGATCTACTCCAAAGGAATAGGGTGGTATTAGGTACCTACCTAGTGATGGCGATGGTAACTGGAGTTAAGGAAGCTAAGAGGTTATTGTTGTAATAAGTTCTAGTTGTCTCTGGGAGGCAAATGAGTACTCCAGTGCTAGATTGTTTTGCTAGTATCACCTCATGTGGATTGTCCGAACTTGGAGGAGATGTTCCTTGGGTGCTTAGGCCTTTGGGGCTTGTGCTTGGGGAATGTCGATTTAGACTAGGATGATTTGCGTGAGGGGTAAATAGTTGCTGTGATTTTTCATTGGATAATATCTTGGTTTACTCGAGGAGTGATGGGCAGACGGAACATGATGAGACTGTTCAATGGTATAGACTGCCTAGAGTTAGACTCGATAGGGTTATGAGATTGCTCGAGTGGGACTCGAGAAAGATGCAAAGTAATGGATTGTTTAGGACCCTATGTTGATGTTCTCTATTGGATAGTAGAACTTTGAAGGAATAGGATGTGTTCGTTGATCATGGATGATACAACGAAGATTAGAGCGATTCAAGTTAGACTTGAACTCGTAAAAGAAAATAGGTGTTCGTTGATGCAACGAATAGGGAGACGACTCACGTTGGATTAGAGTTTGTTGGTACTCAAGACTGGGTCTGAGTTATAGAGTGACTCGAGTTGGACTCGAGAAGGCTGCAAGGAATTGGATTCATCTCGAGTTGGACTCGAGAGGGCAGCAAAATAATGGATAGACTTGGGTTGGACTCAAGTATTTTAGGAGGACTAAAAGCAGGGGTATCTGGGGACGCCCGTTACCTTGGATCCGTTGGACGTGATCTAGTTGTCCTTGGAGGATAAACGTACGTTGGACGTACGGTAGTCCGATTGGAGGCTGGGCTTCCATTAGTTTAATTATCCTTGGAGGATAAACGTACGTTGGACGTACGGTAGTCCGAAGGGAGGCGGGGCTTCCATTAGCCTGGGATTGGTTGGACCAGTCAAGTAGGCATCGGTGTATGTATGGGGGCTGGGCTTCCATTAGTTATTGATGTTGGTTGGACCAGACAGACTGGAATCGACATATTGGGATTGATTAGACCAATCATGTAGGTGTCGATGTGTTTATGACTTTAGCAGGTGATAGATAGGATTTGTTTGATGGATGTTATGGTTGCTATGTTTGTTCCTATCTTTCTTCTCTTGAGTAGACTATCACCTGTAGGGTTCCAGCGATGGGGAGCAAAGTGATTGTAGTAGGACTATGAGCTAGTGCAGTAGAGTCGTCATGACTCGAGGGGCAAAGTGGACATAGTAAAGGATTAGTAAGGCTATGAGCCAGTGCAGTGGAGTTGTTATGACTTCATGGGGCAGAGTGGACATAGCAAAGGACTAGTGACTATGGATCAGTGCAGTGGAGTCGCCATGACTCCATGGGGCAGAGTGATCATAGTAAAGGATTTGGGTGCAGTACTAGTTGCATTGAGTAGGAAACATGCCAGTTTAGGGATTTTGTTTCTAGGATGGAAGCAACTAGAGTATGTCACAGGATATGATTTCAGACCCAAGACTGAATTGGATTCAGAAACGCTAGTAAGCTTGACGATTAGATCGATTTTGATTGAGAGGATTGTTTCCAGTTAGTAGGACGATCCTAATCTATTGGGAACCATCTCTAGGGTAGAGATGGGTATCGATGGAAAGAGAATGATCAAGTAAGGATTTGATCGAGAAGGGTGGCTTCGAAAGAATAAGGGACTAGTTGTACCCAACGTAGATGGACTGAGAGGTGAAGTGCTTAGAGCATATCATCACTCGAAATTGACTATACATCCCAGTGGTAACAAGATGTATTGAGACATAGAGCAGATCTACTACTGGGAAGGGATAAATATAGGCAGAAGGCTTATCTCGATAAGAGACGAAGAGATTTGGAATTCTTCGTTAACGACTTGATGTTCGTCGAGATCTCTCCATAGAGAATGTGATTCGGATTGGTTGGAGAGGTAAGTTAACACCAAGATTTGTTGGCCCATTCCCAGTCCTCGAGCAAGTTGGGAATTTGGCGTATGAAGTAGAGCTACCTGACAAGATGGCGGGAGTTCACAACGTATTTCATGTTTCCTAGTTAAGGAAGTTGTGCAAGACCCTAATGTGGCTATTTCACCAGATCAGTTGGATGATAGCGCGGTTGAACCCAAGGCGGTTGAGAACCGCAAGTCTATGCGTATCTTTGGGAACGATACGAAGCAGCTTCGAAGGAAGGCGGTGAAACTAGTCAAAGTCCAGTGGGGTGAGAATGAAAAAGACTGTACTTGGGAAACAGAGGAAGATATAAGGAAGAAGTATCCAGAACTCTTTGCCTAGTAAGGTTTTGGTAGTGATAGTTTCTTCCCTTGTTAGTAAACCGCATGCTAGGATAGACTTGTTTTGCATGTTGATTGTTGTTTATGGTTGATAGGCATGCGGAACCCTTTTTGTGTTTTGGTTAGGGAATTTCGGGGGCGAAATTTCTTAAGGGGGGAAGAGTGTAACGACCCGCATTCTACGCATCATAGGATCGTGGAATATTTCTTTCTTTCACATATGAAGTCGTATGGTCATGTAACTTTGGGAGACGATTATTGGGGTCATTTCCCATGTTCATGATTTTTGTCGATTTTTAAATGATCGTTTTACCCCTAGTTGGTACTGTTTTGGCCATAACTTTTGACTGGAAAGGAGTTTTAATCTAAAACCACTTCCATTGGATTCGAATGATGGTTTCTCTTTCCGTAGAGTGGTTACATTAGCCAAACGGACTTACCGTTTGGGAGATATGGCTGAAACAAGGTTTAGAAGGTGAAAAACAGCTAATTGGGCTTAACCAGGTGATTAGCAACTAGGCCCAATGGGAGATTTCGGGATTTGGGGTATTTAAGGGCTGCTAGGGTTAGGATTTCGGTTTTAGACTCATTTTTCCAGCCGCCACTTACCTCTTTCAAGCTCTAGCAATGGCCTCCAACACTCAAATCACCTTCTAATCACTTCCTAATCAAGTTTTGGCCTAATCTACATCAAATCGAAGAAGATCTTCACCAAATCAACGAGAGAGCTGCTGGAACACGTAGGGATTGGATCCAAATCAGAGATTATTTCAGATCTAAAGTTTGTTTGTGGCTAAGGTGAGTGATTTGCATAGTTCCTCACTAATTATGGTAATTAGCGAAGATTAGCGAAATAATGGCTCAGAAAAATCTAGAAAAATTCCCAAAATTATAAAACATCATTTTATGCCTCTGATATGAATTTGGGTTAATTTCGACTAATTTTGCAAATCCCGGAATTTGGGGGATTAAGGGGTAATTAGCGAATTTGTGCATGTTAAAAATCTGGAAAAATATTCAGAAATTATGAAATATTGTTTTAGGCCTCTGTTAGAAAATTTGGCTAATTTGGATAAGTTTTGCTAATCCTATCGTTAGATTTGCTTAAACATGCTTAAGAGGGAAATATGGATTTTTGGGTATGTTTGATCCGTTTTGACATATCATATTGTTGTTTTGCTGTTTGTGGATGTTTATACATGTTGCTATGACTGTATGATGTGCTTTGTGACTGATTAGAAAAGTTAGATTGGTCGAAAACGCCGTCGTATGGCGTAAAACAGTCGCTGGAAGTAGTTGAAGGGAATATGCAGAACCCGGATCGGATCGCCCCCTACCTCCCACGACCCGATCGCGAGTCATCACCATTCGCGAGTCATCACCACGATCCGCTTGAGAGAGCAAGCCACGAACTACTTCAGAAGCTAAGGGACCGATGGCCAAGGAATCACGAACCACGATCCGAACCGTATGCAGATGACCACGATCCGAACCGTATGCAGATGACCACGATCCGAGCTGAAGGAGCTTGTCACGAATCGATCTGGAGGGGAGCGCACGATCCGAAACAGAGGGTGACCACGAGCTAGTGACTGCGAACCGAACCAGGGTGGTGTGACCCGAACCGTTGGAGGGCGGAGCACGATCCGAACCTGAAGGAAGACCACGACCTGAAGCAAAGTGAAGTGAAGAAAGGAAGACCGATCCGGATGGAGATGACGACCAAAACCCGAGATGCAAAGGTAGTCCAAATGGAAGTTAGAGCTCAGGATCCAGATGGGAACCAATGAGTTCACTTCATGGTTGTGCTTTGCTGCAGGACGTGTGCAAAGGGGTTGTCGGTATTCATAACTTTGGTCCTCCACTGAGAGATGGATAGTGGGCTTGTAGTGATAGTTACACGGGATTGGATTCCGTCATGGCCCAAAGTATTGGGTGACCAAAGTAGTGGATATCGTATGCTTTACGCACTGAGTGAGGGATGTGAGGATGATTGCTATGCTTGATTGTTTGACATCACCATGACATGCACACCCCCACCCCCGTTATCTTTACACCATTTGAAAGGGCACCTTAGAGTGTTGTACAGTATGTAGTGCTAACTCTTTGGTTGCAGGTCCAGGTTCAGGTATGATTGGATTATACCTGTTATTATTCTGTTTAGATGCTTATCGCTCATACCAGGCTTTATGTCTGACCCAGAGTTTTATGTCTCTTCTTATTACTCTGGGTGCTCACACGAGCAGACTAGAGACAGGTTGTGGTTAGCTGGTGATGCGCGAGTAGCTGATTCGGAGGCGAGCAAGAGGCTTCCACGTATGATATATAGATATTCTCCCTGTGTCGTTGGTGGTCGCTACTTGGGCAATAGTAGTGTGCCTCCTTTATCTTGCTTTTGTTTTGAGACAGTTTGAAAAGTTGTAATAAGCTATATTTTGGATTTCCGCTGCTATGATGCTCAGTTCTGGTTTTTAGCTTATGCACTGTCTCTCCTTTTTATGTCAAGTATGTTATTATTATATTTTGTTCTATGCGCTGTGAGACATATTACAGGTTCGTTGATTAGTCCATTCTCTTCTTTCTTTTTCTTCTGGCGACCGTCCCGTGCTAACTGGACATGTGTACAGCGCACTTTTGGAGTAAATGCCGGTTGGTGCGGGGCGGGCCGTCACACACACCTATCTTCCCCACATCCGATAGTGATAACCTTTACAATAAACAATTCAGCCATTCAATTATGGAAACCAGAACATCCATTCAATCATGGCAAGCACTCATAACATCCATATTATAAGATCTCATGTAAACCATCCTAATCGAATTAAATGTTCCCCAAGGACGAGCCCCAGAGGCCTAAACCAATATCAGACAAGCACCGAAGGAACCTCTCCTCCGATGTTGGACAACCAACATAAGACGGTACAAAAAGAAAAACCAATCATCCATGACTGACTCTGGCTATCACCGCCAATCTTGCTTTGAAATCATTGTTAATCGTATGACGGCCCATCCTGACTACCATATGTCAAGGGCTAATGGTAACACCAGTTCTAGTATAAACCCATACACCATCATGACTCGTACGTTTGTGTTCTCAAATCTCGACAACTAGTCCCTTCACGACTGCACAAGGTACAAGGCCCTTCATGACTGCCTAAAGTACCTCTGCTTTGAGTCTTCTAGAACTTACGACAACGACAATCTCTCGGCCTTCGGATCTTTAGTCGTTATCACCAGCGACTAATCACAAACTCAAGTCCCACTCGAGTAACCATTATCCACAACCCAACACCTTTTGAGCTGTATGTACATTCGTTGCTTTCCACCGATCAGCAAACACATCGCATCACTTCGAACATCCTCTTCTGGACTCTCGTCAAAGCCATTATCATCATCGAACCAAACAACTTCAATATAAGGTTCAATATAGATTATAACTTTATCACCCCACTCAGGGGACCTTTGAGTTGTCATACCATTCGTTGTTCTACACCGACCAACGAACCCCTTCAATACTTTGAATATTCCTACTTGAGTCGACTTCGAAGTCACGTCCGAACAATCCTCCCGGACCGATCTCCCGGGACTGATCTCCCTGGACCAACCTCCCTAGACCGATCTCCCTGGGCCGATCTCCCGGGAACGATCTCCTTGGACCGATCTCCCTAGACCGATCTCCTTGGACCGATCCCCCCAGACCGATCTCCCTGGACCGTTCTCCCTTGAACGATCTTCCTGGACCGATCTCCCCTTTGGCTCACTCGAACGATCTCCCTTTTGGCTTGCTCGAACGATCTCCCTTTTGGCTCTCTCAACCGATCTCCCTCCTGTCTTGCTTTCCAAGAAAACCACCCTATGGTGTGCGAGCGACCATGGATGCACGACCCAAAACCTGCACTTCCCAAATACAACTTTAATTTCGACCAGAACTTTGCCAATCGACACAATCGACGAAACCAACTCATACAATTCATTCAACACAATCATGAACATGTTATGAAACCACTAACATCACCAATTTGGCCATTTCATCAGTAATTATATGAAATCCACCAAAATCATCATAAATGTAAATATGAACAAAACAATAGATCTAACTTGCATATACACATGAAATAACATTGAAATCATTAAACTAAACTTGCTAAAATAGATCATAGGTTAATTCATGTGAAAATGAACTTAATATGGCTTAGATATATGATAAAACACTTAAATATGATGAAAAACATGATCAAACATTCATATACTTCATTGCATCCATGTGAGAGATGTAAATCACTCACCGATTTGCCAAAACGTGCTAAAATCGATGAAACAATTATCCGGACAGCAAGCACCTTACACCAAATTCCTTGATCCGATGAATCCTAGCTCCAATTGATGTAGATCTAGCCTTTAGTGGTGTAGATCTATGATTTCCCTCCTTAGATTTTGATTTTTATTGTGGAAAGTTGTTGGAGGAAGAAGGAGCTCAAGGCCACCTAATGAGAGAATGGGGAAGTAAAGTATTTCACATAACTCTCACCCTCTATTTATAGTTTCCATCAACCCACTACTTGGGCCTTCTCAAATCAATCCAATGTGGCTCAAAATCTTGAACACCAACTGGAAAATCTTAAAATAGCAATTCCTCCCAAATCGCCAAGCCAAATCTTTAATGTAACCACCCTACGGAAAGGCAATCATCAATCCTTTTACAATGGCACTGGTCCCACCCTCTTATTCGACCTAAGTCAAAAGTTATGCCCTGTAAAATACTGATAGGGGCAAAATGATCACAAACAAAATCGGTAAAAATTATGGACATGTCTCACATCCCATAAATAGCATATTAAAAGATAAGAATGATCCAACACTTAGGGAATAAAATAAAAATATTTTTACTATCCTCTGATACGTAAAATGCGGGTTGTTATATGTTTCCTGAGCTGACTGCTTTTGGAGAATCATACCCTATTAGTGACCACATTCCTATATGTGTGAATTTTAGACCAAAGGATGCCAAAAAGAGAAACATACCCTTTGAATATGTTAATACTTGGCATGATATTGAAGGTTACATGAATTTTTTTACTAGGCAAAGGAACAGATGGAGACGATGCAGTGACAGGGGTCAAAATTGTACATCTTTTAGATGTTTTTGAAATGTTGTAAGTTCAATTTGATGTGGTGGAATTGTAGCAACTGGGATTACAAAATAATATAAGAAGAGTGCAAGATGAGTATTGTGTTACTTTGAAGAAATCGATGAAAAACCAACTGATAATGATATGTTTGATAAACTTGAATCAGTTTACATAAAATGGAGAGATTAATGCTATTAGAATATAGAAATGCAAGGCAGAAGGCAAAATTTCATGGTTAAATGAGCGTGATTCATGTACAAAGTATTTCCACGCTAAAATATATTTAAGAAAACATATTAATAATTGGGTAAACATTATTCTAGAAAATGGAAAGATGCTTCATGATTCAAACAATATTGAAAATGAGGCTTTAAATTATTTTTCAAACATTATTAATACAGATTGTCCTCAAATAACTTATTTTCTTGATATCAGCACCAAATTCAGGATTAATGAAAGATGCAGAGATCATCTTATATCTAGTATTACTATTGATGAAGTTTATAAGGCCACTTTCTCTATTCCTGGTGATAAAATCTCGTGGCATGTTGGTTTCAGTGCTAATTTTTTCAAGACTCACTGGGAAGATATTAAGATGTATCTTACTGATTTAATCCAAGAAGTTTTCAGGACAGGGAAGCTTGCTAAAGGTATTAATCATACTTTTATTACCATATACCTAAAGTTGGGAAGTCGATGAGTATATATGATTATAGGCCTATTTCTTGTTGCAATGTTATCTATAAAATTATTTCTAAGCTCGTTTGCAACAGAATTAAGCCTTACCTTATGCATCTAATTTCTAAAAATCTATCAGCGTTTATCCCTGGTAGATATATTGTATAAAATGTTTTACTTGCACATGAACAAATTAGACATTTTAAGAGAGACGGGAGTGGTAGCATGTATATCGAAATTGATTTACAAAAAGCTTATGACATGGTTAATAGGGGTTTTGTTTGTCATATGTCAAAAATGTTTGGTTTTCTTAGAAGATTTGTAAAAGTAATTAAACTTGTATCACTATCCCAACTTTTCTAATTTGATGAAGGGCAGGCCAAAAGGCTTTATTCGTAGCAATAGAGGGTTAAGACAAGGGGATCCCATATCCTCGTACCTTTTTTGTATCGTTATGAATACTTTTCTATTATGATGCATAAGGCGAGTACAATGGATTTATTCAAACCAATTTTTAAAAATTAACCACATGCTAACCATTTATTACGCTGATGATCTGATGATGTTCTCAAAAGTAAAGGTTAAAAGTTCCACTGAAATCATAAGGATTTTGGATAACCTGAAAGATTTGGCTGGACTTAAGGTCAACTGTTTAAAATCAAAGGTCTTTTTCTGTAAATCAGTGAATAATAAAGATGTTTTAACTGGTCTGCTTGATATGATAGAAGGGAATCTGCCTATTAAATATCTAGGCGTGCCCTTATCTAATAACTATTTGCATTTCTTTGATTGTGGTGATCTCTTTAATAAAATCAAAAGGAAAATGGATAGTTGGATTGTAGGCTTCTTTCTATGGTGAGTAGAATTGAATTGGTTAAATCTGTGATCACCCCTATAGTAATATATTGGTTATTAGTTTATCAACTGCCTACTATGACTATTGGTAAGCTAAATAAGATGTGTGCTAAAAAAAAATTGGGTAGGAAAAGCCATAGGATTGCTTGGGACACTCTTTGCAACCCTAAGAATGAAGGAGGTGTTGGGATAAGAAAATTTGATGATATTAAAGATGCTTGTTAACAGTATTTTTCGTCAGCACCAAAGATAAGTCTGAGGAAATGGACCTAAGGGGAAAATGGGGTTATCTATTTCCTACAAGCCTGAGTTAGTTCACAATTTCCTAGATATCAAGGTTTTAAGACCAGATATTAGTTATTCTTCCGTCAAGGGGTGAGTATCACGTTTACAAGTTTCAAGGACCAATGGTTACCTTGGGATAAGGGTTCCCTAAGCTCAACACGAGATAGAAAGCTAAACGGTGGAAGGTTTTTTTTAATAATCTTGAGGAAGGGTTAGGATTTAGTTAAGTTCCCATTGTCGCATAAGAAGCAGAGGGTATTATATTAAGGAATAAGTTAAACAAACTATGAGAATTATGCTAAGTGTCGATCCACTATTTATTGCTCATGATTTGAGTATACAAGTGTTTACAAAGGAAATCCTCAAATCGATTTAGAAATTAGGGTTTACTCTTTATGAAAAGGGTACAAGATTAGAGAATGATAATTCGGCCTCAAAAATGTAATCCCTAAGGTCTTATTTATAGACAAATCGGGACCCTTTTTGATACTGGGTTAGCAAAAGCCTTTTTCGGGTGTAGCAACTGTGTGTCGGCCGCTTTTCTCCTTTCGCTTCCGGTTGCCTGGGTCTCGGCCGTTGTTGAGAGATATGACATGGCCTTTAGTGTGTCTGTCTTTGCTTTTGGAAAGATGGTTCCGAACTTTGGAGCTTCTCTTTGAAATTGTTTCTACCTTCCATATTGATACCAAGCCTGTTGGTATTGACAGCATCGGGTATAGTCATTGGCTTTCGGAGATAAGCTTTTGGTCTTGTCTTTAAGTCTTCATGATGTTTGCCTTCGTGCCTTGATCGCTTACGTTCTTGCAGCCGTCACCACTTCCGGTATCCACACCAAGCATGTTAGTGTGGATAGCTCTTCTTCTCAAAGACTTTGTCCTGCTCTCGGTGAATCTCTGGGGTGAATTTTTAGTCTTTCGGAAGGGCACTTTCGGTGTATTCCTGTTGAAGTTGCTTCTAAGTAGCTAACAAGCTTTGAGTCCGATAACTGGCCCTCGGCTAGGTTGTCTCGGCCTTTTCTGCCTTCATTTTATTTACCTCTTTTTGTATCAGCAATAAGTTAATCAATGCCGACAGCCCTTCCATCTCCCTTTGCTTTGTTTTTTCCTTGTCAAATCTTTGGTCTTGGATCATTGGCTGTTGCCCTTTCTTTCTTATTTGCTTCAGGCTTGAGTTGATTGGCTTTTGGAATTAACTTCACATTATTTATCTCCTGCTATGAATCCGTTCTGCCGACATTCCATTTTCTTGTTGGTTCTAAGCTCTCTCCTTCCAGAATGGTGACAATTGTCTATTATCACCGTTGTTTCTCTTATGCTGGTGGCGATTTGATACCCCTTCACCGATAGTCTGTTTCAGTGTTGAATTTTGGTAGTAATATTTCCCCCTTGTGAAGGGGTACTTTTGAATTTCATGTCAAAATTCTAACCTTTCTACTGTACTTCGACTTCCCGCCTCTTGGTATCTTTCAATCTGACCCGCTGATTTACTCTTTCTTGTACGGCTGAGATTCAAGGGTTGCTGTAACATAAATACTCTTTCTTCTTCTTCCCCATTTTTTTCATCTGCAAATCCATTTCTTAAACAAGATCATTGTTCCCTAGGAATCACACAGGTTTATCAGATTTCAAAATTGATCTCTTGTAAGTATTTCTATTCCGATTATAAATTGAAATCTAAACCACGCTTTCAAACTGATTAGGAAATCGATCAGGGTTTTCATGTATCTGGTGTGGGTTAAACAACGATGGTAGCTTAGATAATGATTAATGGTGGTTAAATAGGTTATTTATTTTCTCAATATATTTTTGAGGTTTAGAATGCAAAATTACATGCAGAAGATTAATTTTATTTAAAATGCTATGCTTCCAGTACGAGTGAACTCAATGCCACTGTTATCAACTCATCTTGTTTCTCGACTTTGCTGACACCAATTGTTATTATATATATATATATATTCTAGTTTCCAATTTACGGGTGTCAGTTCAGCGTGGAAGTGTAGCCTAAAGATCTATCCCCTTACGGTTTTAGTATTAGTAGGATTTGAGCACTAAACATCTGAATATTTTGACTTTGACCTCACTCGTACCAGATTTCGAGACCAATCAGGCTTTCGGTGATAACACCGAGTTACCTGGCTTCGGTCGAACCATTACCAAGTGTTTTGGACGGCCTAATTCTCTCGACACATGCCTTTCGTTTTCTTGGCCTTGGTGTCAGTGTAGTTAGCTTGATCATCACTGAAAACTTAACTGTTTCTAAGTGTATTGACCTATGCATAAGTCTTATTCGGATTAATTCTTATGATCAGTTTGATGTTTTTATAGATCAAGTTTCCGATATTAGCTAATTTTTCTGGTTTTTATCCACTTATTTATGTTATGTGCATGCTTATGTAGGAGAAAATGATACTAATATATATGTTATGGAATTATATCACCTGGCAGCATCATGTCTGGGGAACAACGGGACAACCTTTCCCATCCAGGTAAATCTGTTACATCTCGTCTGAAGAGGGCACCCGTCTTACAACGTTCTTTCATTAATTCCCACGAGGAGGTGACGGATAACCTCCAAAGCTTTGGTACAACCGGCATTGATGCCATTCCTGCTTCTCCTCAAGATACCATCCAAAGTCCCCCGGAGGGATACTTTGCATATACCGTTGTCAACATCTAGCATGGAGGTTTCTTTCTGTTCTCGGAGTTTGTATCTAGGTTTCTACGCCACTTGGGGTTTCCCCTGTTCACCTTTCCCCAAACAGATATACCCTTCTTTTATGTTTGGAAATATTAGTGCTCGAGTCAGGTCTGTCATCCTTTGATGTCAATCTTCTGAAGTTTCTTCTTCGTCTGACCAAAGTATCATACTCGTTTATTCTTTGCACCTGCCCTTCGAAGAAATGGGTTAGTGGTCCCATCAATAAATCTAAAGATTGGGAAAACTAGTTTTTCTATATCAGGTGTTCTCCTGGCATATCGGGAGCTTTCGTCAACCCTGGTAAGATCTTCATCTTTCTTTTTCGAATCCCTATGTCTTTATCACATCTCATCAGTCATTGTCTTTTTCCGGCTTTCATCCCCAAAAAGAAGGAGCTGAAGGCTGAGGAGACCCAGGTTATTGACACTCTTTACAAGTTATCTGAAGAATTTGGACGGCGTTCCGTTCTATTGACTTTGGATAATCTCTTCAAACATGCCATCTTGCCTCCTAGGCAAAATATTTTGGGATAGCCTCCTATCCATTTTTAGCAGGCCATAAGCTTGTCTTCCAGTTTTGATGACTTTAATCTTTCATCACCCTTATTTCTGGGTTCCTCATGTAAGGTCGTTTAATTAGAAAGGTGGCGAGTCTTCACCTAATATTCTAACTTTTCTTTATATTTTTCTTTTGTGATAAGCCACCCAAGCCGTTAACGAGTCCACTGGTTTAACAGCCCTTATTCGTTCTAGTGATCTAGCCATAAAAAGATTTGCTTCAATTGTTGACGATGGTCCCTCTAAAAGGCACAAAGGTGAAATCTTCATATCTCCCCTCTCTGATAAAGGAATTGTTGTTTCACCTGTTGGTCAATTATTGCATGATTCCATTACCCCTCCTACCAATACTACCCCCAATGTGGGTTCTTCTCAAACCGAGACTACATGCAATGGCTTCATTACCGACTTTTTAATGTCTGACCCTTAGGAAGCTTTGGATTCGAGGGAACATGAGCTGACTTCTTTCCCTTCTCCCCGCTATGATGGTTTTGCAAGACTTCCTTTATCGATTCTTGACTTTGGTATAATTGTAAAATCTATTCTTCCTTTTGTTGACATTTCCAACATGCCATTACCTCCCCTTTTGGATTGGTCAAATTTCTATCATTACCTCATAAAGCAACAGCTGTAGGTTTGTCTTCGATCCATCCCCATTTCTCTTTTGCTTTTTCTCCTCTATACATGAACTGATCTGATCTCACTCTTGTTTTTAAGTATCCAAAGGTTGCTATTCTCTTCGAACGGTAATTGCTTCATCATTTTTAGAAGTGAATAAACATAAAGAGGAAAAAGCTGCAGAGGTCCAAGATTTAACTATGGCGAAGAGTAAAAGTGATGAGGAATGCGAACACCTGAAAATATCCCTCGAAAAATAGAAGGAAGCTAAGAATATTTTGTTTGATAAGGTTTTTTCTTTGGAGAGTGAGCGGGCGAGTATGCTATCCGGGCATACCGAGCAGTGGAGAGTGAAGGATAATGCACTTGGTAATGACAAACGGTTTGTTTATGAAGCTTAAACATGATTTCTTCATTTTTGGAGATACAACTTTCCGACGTGGCGATGGAATACTACGAATATGCCCTATTCCTAGCTTATTTTGACAACTTAAAAAAGCTTTCGGACATAGACTTCCCTTCCATCCACCCTTTCGATCGGAGTATAGTTATGGAGAGAATAAACTTGGCCAAACAGAGAATTAAATTCCCAAAGAGAGACAAGACGAAACTCAAGGAGCTTTTGTACATTGAAGATTTGCCAGATGATTCAGAGACTTATGACAAGGAGGAAGAATATTTTGCTTGAGGTGGTGGCAATGAAGATAGTTGTGATACTTACCCTAGCTCTGAGTGTAGAGGCCGCCATGTGAGTTTCGAAAAAAATGATGGCCATCCTCCCCTACCTGTTGGCGGCTCCCTAGGATCCGGGGAGGTGAACCCTGATCTCTCACGCGTTACTAACACTCCATACCCTTCTGGTATGCCTGCTGAAGAAACTGGTTTCCTAGATTTCGGCGAGAGAGAACAACCTGTGCAATCTGCTTCTCCTATTCCTTAGGTATAGATTTTGCACCTGTGATACTTTCTTTCCTGCTTTTGATTAGTTTACCACATTTTGAAACTTACTGGTATTTGTAAGTCATGATACCATAGTCATATGCTTAAGAGTGTGTTCCCTTATTACTTATAACCATTGTTCCTTTTTTCGCCTTACAACAGAACCTTGTTTGTACTAACGACATCGTTCCCAAGGACGATTTGCATTCATTATCTACGTTGAGGAGAGAGTTTCTCCCAAAATCACCATGTAAATCCGGCAAATAATGCTTTTTGAAATATCTTAAGCATATTTACATGAAGTGTCCCAACTCCCTTTTAATTTCTTGGGCGATGATAGAGAGGCGACATTAAGGAAACTTAGAGCTTACCACGCAAAGCAATATGCAATATGGATAAAAAAAATGTATTGAAGGAAATGACTAAATTACGTAATCTCTACAGTTAAAACTTGTTCAGATGAACTTAGGGTAACGTATGTATTGGCTCCCTTTTTGAATGTTAAATTATGGTTTACTATTACTATTTTCTTTTAAAAGTAAATCCTGTAAGCAACAGTTTACGTGTTTGTAAAACAGGAATTCCAAACCATATATCTTCCTTCCTTTACTGGGAAAGATGTGTTTCAAACTTTAGACCAGAGAGACATTCCCAAAGAACCTTCTGTCCATACTAGAGATGAGTCCATTTTATTTCAGAATTCAACCACGAAGTATTTGAGTGAACAAGTGAATATTTAGAAGAGCTAGATAAGGCAAAAGGATAGAACTATCCTTGAGCTAAAGAGTGAAATATAAACGATTCCCTCCATTGATTTTGATAAAGAAGTAGACGAACTACATCATCAAATTGCAGAATTAGAAGTTGAACGCGACAATGCGTTAACAAATTGCAAAACTTGGGAATTTGTATTTGGGTGTACTACCGACATTTCTGCATCTAAGTCTCCGCAAATTACGGCCAAACTTGGGGCTTCAAAGTTTGAGATAGGTGATTACACAAAGAACCCTCCTCTTGGGTTAAATGATTCTATTGTTAGTAGATTGTGCCTAAAAATTAAAGCCAATATAAAAGGCTTTTATGACAGGAAATATAACGAGGACATGCCCAGTTGTATTGATTACTATGTTTCCAAAGTTAAGCAATTACGAGGAGAAAGGCATGCTTTACGAAAAAGTACCTTCAGTTTGGAGAAAGAAAATAAGACTCTTCGAGCCATGGATAGGGCTTATAATTGAGCTTTGAAGCTTCAAATTAAGCCTTTAGACAACCCTGATAAAGTTATGTAAGAGTGGCAGAAGATCAATGAATTGTTTTGCATTGCACTTCGTCACGCTATTATTCCCCCTTTACCCGAAAATAGGAAAACATAGAATACTGTAATATGTGTCATTAATGCTTAACTTTCTTTTGAATAGTTAATGATATGAGTTTGTGAACGAATTCATAAATGGAATATGTATTACTTTGCATACGACTTTTTGCCTATATTTCTTATAAATAGTAGCGATTTGCATACAATGAGTTTAAGAAATCTCCCTGAGCAAGATGAAAGATCACAATCTTCATTTGAAGGATTTTAGGTAGTAGAACTAAGTCATTACCATGAATATAGATAGTTGATCCCTTCCTTCAGGATTAAGAATCAGATTCTTGTGAACTAGAATAGGGTATTAGTAAGAGATGACCAGAACGCTCCTTTTGGCAATAATTAGGAGTTTTGAACCTTTTTATGGATTTAGGTATTAGAAAGAAGTCCGGGAATAAACCCCCGGTAATAATAGAAGTCCCAAACCAAATCAAGATTCAGGTTATCTGATAGAAGTCCAGAAATTCACTTCTAGCATTTAATAGAAGTCTCGATCCAACCCAGATTTGGAAATTTAATAGAAGTCCCGATTCAACCCAGATTCAGGTATAAAGAATGGAAGAACAGAAACCCTCTTCTCGTAATTAGTTTCATTACCCCCTTTGGGCTTGATTTATGAAGCAAAGGATGTACGTGCTTCGCGAGCCACTCTCTGGGCCTTTGATAATCAAAGCAGAGGATGTATGTGCTTTGTTGGCTACTCTCTGGGCCTATGCTTCCGATGCGCTTGGCTAGCTTATCCTCAAGCAGGGCCCAAGGAATTACCTGACCTCCCTCCGGGTGGCTCCTTACCTCGACCATCGTAGGCGGTGATAAGGGCTTAGATTCTTAAACCGGGCCATCGTAGACGCGGAATTAAGGCTTATTCTTTTGATGCTCTACCCCGGCCATCGTAGGCGATGATAGAGGCCGATACTCCACCCCCTTTAAGGGGTGCCTTATCCTGGCCACTGTACGCAATGATAAGGGTTGGCGCTCCCTTCTATGAGTAACACGGAACACAAGAAGAGGTAGGACGTGCTCTTCTGCGAGCAAAGGTAGGACGTGCTTAGTTCATAGCAGAGGCATGTCATACTCTTCTACAAGTAGAGACAGGGCGTGCTAAGTAGACGCTCCGTCCCGACCATTTCTGGCATGGATCAAAGGCATGCACTTTTGATGCTTTAAACTGGCCCTTTCTGATTGGGCGCGGATAAAGGCTTACACACCACCCCCTTCGAGGAGAGCCTTGTCCCGGCCAACTTGGCAATGACAAGGGTTTTTATCCATTTGCAATTTGACCCTTTTTTGGTTATTCCGAATTTTTTAGTGGGTTTACATACCCTTATCTTATGTAGAAAATACTTTTCCAAAGGAATTTCGCTGGTCTTAGTCTTCTTTTACAAAGTCTTGTAATCGGCCTTGATTAAGGAATTTGATAATCATCCCTTCAAGAATTCTGCAGTGGTTAGTTTTGTGTCCATTCATTATATGATAGTGGCAGTAAGACCCTCCCAATTTTCTTTCATACTTGGGCTTCTTCTTTGTGGATGGAAAAAAGTTAAGCTCATGTTTGGTTAGGAAGTAGATATTTTCCATTGAGGTGGTAAGGTGGTATCCATCAGGTAGTCTTGATATAAATTTCTTTTCTTGCTATGGGAACTTAGCTCTTTTGTCACTTGTCTTTTTTTGCTTTATAAATATCCTTGTTTCTTCTTTTCAAGGTGTATTGAGATTGAAGTATAATCCGTTCAGCTTATTTGGAAGAAAAACAATTAAAATCCTTCATTATTCCTTATTCGAATACCATTTCTTTGTTTTGTTCGTGGATAGCTTTTCTTATATGAGAAAATAGGTTATATTTCTTTGATGTAAAACTACTTAGGGTAAAGGCTGGGATTTGTCCTATGTAGGAGAGGTTGTTGCTCCAATAATCAGGATCCTATTGTTCCACTTTCGTTTCCCACTTGATTACCCGCAAGGCTTCCATCCTTAACCTTTGTTCTTCCATCACTCTAGGTTCAATAGTACCTGACATGGCCATTTGAGATCCAGAAGACTACTGTTGAGACCTTTTCCCATTATCTTGCTTCTTAAAGCTTAGTCCAATTTTGGATGGAACAACACATTTAGATATGTGGTTGTTAACCACAAGGTCAGAGGTTCATTCTCTCCTTCTAACGCCAAAATGTTAATGGTATTTTTCGTCAATAACGAAGATTGGTCTAAGGAAATTGACCTAAGGGGAAAATGGGATTTTCTAGTTCCTATAAGCTTGAGTTAATTCACCGCATCCTAGATATCAAGATTTTAAGCCCAAAGATTAGTTACTCTTCCCTCAAGGGGTGAGTTTCATGCTTACGGGCTCAAGGACCAACAATTACCTTAGGATAAGGGTTCTCTAATCTCAATACGAGATAGAAAGCTAAACGACTTATGGAAAGGGTTTTTCAATAATCTTGAGGAAGGGTTAGGACTTAGGTAAGATCCCATTGTCGTGTAGGAAACATAGGGTAGTATATTAAGGAAGAAGTTAATCAAACTATGAAAATTATGCTAATTGTCGATCCACTCTTTATTGCTCACTGATTTGAGTGTACAAGTGTTTACAAAGGAAATCCCCAAATCAATTTAGAAATTAGGGTTTACTCTATATGAAAAGAGTATAAGATTAGAGAATGAGAATTCAGCCTCGAAAATGTGAACCCAAGAGTCTTATTTATAGACCAATCGAAACCCTTTTGACACTGGGTTAGTAAAATCCTCTTTTGGCTGTAGCAGTTGTGCGTCAACCGCTTTTATCCTTTCGGTTCCGATTTCTTGGGTCTCGGCTATTGTTGAGAGATATGACATGGCCTTTAGTGTGGCGGTCTTTGCTTTCAGAAAGATGGTTCCGGTCTTTGGAGCTTCTCTTTGAACTTGTTTCTACCTTCCGTATCGATACCAAGCATGTTGGTATTGATAGCATCGGGTACAACCTCTTGCTTTCGGAGATAAGATTTTGGTTTTGTCTTTAAGTCTTCATGATGTTTGCCCTTGTGCCTTGATCGCTTACATTCCTGGAGCCGTTACCCTTTTGGTATCGACACTAAGAATGTTAGTGTGCATAGCTCTTCTTCTCAGAGACTTTGGTCTATTGTCGGTGAATCTCTGGGATGGATTTTTGGTCTTCCGGAAGGGCGATTTCGGTGTACTTCCGGTTGAAGTTGCTTCTAAGTTGCCGGCAAGCTTTGAGTCCGATAATTGGCCTTCGGAAAGCTTGTATCTCGGCCTTTTGTGCCTTTATTATCTTTACCTCATTTTGTATACGCATAAATTAAATAAATGCTGATAGCCCTTTCATCTCCCTTTGCTTTGTTTTGTTCCTTGTCAAATCTTTGGTCTCAAATCATCCGTTGTTGTCCTTTCTTTATTATTTGCTTTAGGCTTGAGATGGTTGGCTTCCGAAATTAACGCCACATTATTTGTCCCCTGTTATGGATCCGTTCTGCCAACATTCCATTTTCTTGTTGGTTCTAAGCTATCTCCTTTCCAGGACGGTGACGGTTATCTATTGTCACCATTTCTTCTCTTATGCTGATGGAGATTCGATACCCCTTCACCGGATAGCCTGTTTCGGTGTTGAATTTTCATAGTAAAAACGTTGCTGCTGTTAAATGAATATGGCACTTTTTGAGTAGGAATAGCATGTGGAAGAAGTGGATGGAAAGTAGATATTGTAAAGATAATAGATTTTGGGTCCTGCAAATTGATAATAACAACTCATGTATTTGGAAGGCTACGCTTAGGAATATAAATTTTTGGCTGTAGCGTATCAATCGGTGTATTTATAACGGACATGACACTATGCTATGGTTTGACCCTTGGTTAAACAGTGAGATCATTGTGAATATTTTGGGATGGGGTTGTTTAGATGTGTTTGGTGGTGAGAACTTGAAAGTGGAACACCTTATTTAAGATGGTGCTTTTAATACCGATTGTCTTACTGTTCCTAGAATGACTGCAGATAAAATCAAGGAAGTTCCTATTAAATCTATTTTTGATTTAGAATTTTGGAGCTGGATAGTAGTAAAAATGGTTTCTCTTTCCATTTGGATTTGGATATTACAAGGGATTTGAAACCAGAGCTTGAGTGGTGCAAAATTACATGGCATTATACAAACAACTCGAAAATGTCTATTTGTATGTACAAAAGAATTCTTCAACATATTATCTACTAGTGATCTTCTTATTAATTGGGGGTATGATGTCAATCCTATATGCGTTTTATGTATCGAAAACAACGAGTCTAGAGATCACCTATTTTTTACCTATCCGTACTCGTCCTACCTTTGGGTCAGATGTAGATTGAAGATAGATTCTCCTCCCGCTACAAATTGTGCGCTTTGGAAGACGAGATGGATCATCTGAAATCCAAATACAAGGTCAATGTCATAGCACACGATTTAGCCTTCTGCAGTATCGTAACTACAATTTATCATATTTGGGCTGAGAGGAACTCTCGAGTTCATGGAAATGGTTTGCTAAATAAATTCAGAAGATGGAAATTTATACAAGCAGGAACCAAATACCCGATGATGAATACAAGGAGGAAGAATGCGAGCAGATATGAGAAAATTCTTCAAAACTGGTTTATTGAATGATTTGACCCAGGATGATGTAGCCACCGCAATTATCGCATGATTTTTAGGGTTCCTTATTTGAATCGGGTTCAATGTGTTTTTTCCTTTTATGCTTTGCGTAGTTTCAGCTTATGTTGGGAGTTGTATTAACGGGTTTGTTACCGTTTCATTTTTGTCATGGGCCTTGAACTTAGTTTGGTTTTGTATTTTTTTTTTTAATTTAGGTTCGGGATTGTGAGGTTATGCAATGCTTACTTGCCCTTGTACTTTTTTACAATTTTATTGATGCATTGTAAGCGCCACACTCTTTTTTCCTATCGTGTACTCATGCTGAGCACATGTATTGGTTTTTAACGAGGTGATTTACCCAGTTTCTAAAAAAAACTTTTTAATTCATTTCCTTAATTTAATTTGTTATCATTTGTATATTTTCTGAAAACATCATCAAAATATCTAATGATGGGTATCATTTAAGTTTATTCTGAGCTGTCTTTGCTTATGCAAGTAGTGTACCTATTTGAAGGGAAATTTCTTCACCTTATTTCTTCTTAAATGATTGGCCTTGAGATCATGTCAATACCATTAATTCCATTCATTTATTAGGTGCTTACCCATCACTAGGATAATTTTAGATTTAATCGCTCCTCGAGAGCGGCCTAAATTAGCCGGAGAATCAGCTCGTAAGTTTTTCCACTATGTATCTGATGTATGGAAAGATCAATGAAGTGGGCTAATATTCTCATGATTTTCTTGACATATATTATGAGCTGTGATTTTCTTCAATTGCCTTAATATGAATTGTGAGCCATTGAAAATCTTGATATTGGAAAGGCTTAACAACAGAATCAAGACTTGTCTTGCTATCATATATTCATACTCGTCTGCGTTTTTGCAGTCTGGAAACCAAGCTTCATTGCATAATGCAAGTGCTATCTACCTAGGGTTATAATAACGTAATCTGCTCTAGCACCTTGTTCATATGAAGCTCCACTGTCAAATAGTTGACATTTCGGTTCGAGATCGTTCTCCTTTTCTTATTCTTCTTCAATAAATCTGGTACATTCATTATTGAAATTGACCACTGCACATGCCCCTTAACTGTTATTCGGGGTTGGAACTCAATGTCATACCGGCTTATCTCTTTTCACCATTTTATTGTTGGTTATGGAAAAATTGTTTTGAGAGGAAAAGTTTTCAAGACTCAGATTTGGAAAGCCTAAAATATTGGCTCTTAACTTCATAGCTATGAGGATAAGACAATGTGTCAACTTGCTAGTTATTGGGCATCTGACTTTCACATCTATCAGTCTATTACTCATGCAGTATACCAATAATTAAATTCCATTTTATTTTCTTATTAAGACTACGATGACTACATGCTCTGATACAACAAGATAGAGATATAAACTTTCTCCTCCCACAAGGTAGATAGCATTGCGGTGTTTCAAGGTGATCTTTTAATTAATGAAATGTATTTCTACACTTCTTTCCCCATTCAAAATTATTCTTCCTTGTCACATTGAGGAAGGGATGCATTTTTTCCATTACTCAAGAGATGGATCTATTTAATGCTGCTACTTTTCCAGTAAAGCTCATCACATATTTTCTAGTCTTAGGTTCTTCCATGTCCCTAATTGCTTTGGCTTGTTGTGGATTTTCTTCAATTCCTCATGCACTAATAATATTGTAGTGACCCATAGCTTTGTGCAATTTTAAAGTGTAAACAAGAAATATTATTTTCATGCGAGGTCACATGACACTATAATTTTGAAAAATGATTACTTTGGACATTTCTCACATTTAGAATTTTTGTCAAATTTTTCAATGATTGTTTTTCTATAGAAGAAATCTTATTTCGTCCATAACTATTGATTGGAATGGAATTTGAACTTGGAACCACTTCCATTCCATCGAGTTCACTTTTCATGTAATGGTTATAAGTTGAAAACAAGTTAACTGTTTGAGAATTATGGCGGTTTTAAGTATTTCTAAATTTCAAACACAATTAATGGGTCAATAATGGTGGCACACACTCTTTTTTTGGAATTAGTTAAAAATATTGTTAAAACGAGTTACTATAACTCATTAATCTCTTATCCTATACTGCTATTTTGCTGCAAACCCTCTAACCTCTATTAAAAAATTTCTACAACACCAAAACAATCACTAAAATCAATAAAAAAATTTAGGGTACTGAATAAATCTACACTAGAGGGAGAGTATTACTATTGTTAAGAAGGACATTCTCTATTTCAACTAGTCTACTTTATATTTAAGGAAGCAATATAAATCTATGGTTTTCATAGATAAATGTGAGCGTTTAATTCTCACATAGCTATTTCTACACTTTTTGGTCCTAAAATCCTTCTTAAAAAGTTAAACATGTTAGGAATCTCATTTATTTTGGTTTAAATTACAATATGAATTGAAAATGATTAAATATTAGATTGATACATTATTCCTATGAAACCTCTAATTTATCCACATAAATCCATGTTTTTATTTTAGTTATAAATTCTCTAAAATTGATTAAAATGATTGACTCATTATTGCAAACTATTATGAGTAATTGTAACAACCCGTATTTCAATAACATGTTAAAACGAGAATCAAGGCATAATTTAATTTTAAATTCTGAATCAAGTAAAACGGGCTATGCCATTGCGTTTGTCTCGGAAAAATACGCGAAATAGAGTCCGAGTTTTCGAGAATCGGAGTCCGTATGACCCGTTAAAGGCCCAAAGAAGATTTCTGGGAATTTGAATTTCGGAAACAGTTTTGGAAATCAGATCTGGGGCTAGGCGGGAAGTTTCCCCGCCTAGGCCATGTCGACAGGGCTGTCGACAGGCCTGTTGACTTGGGCCCAGACCAAGTCGACAGCCCTGTCGACTTGCCTGTCGACAGGGGGTGGCCGAGGCAAGCTGCCTGGCGCACCTGCTTGTCTCACCTGGTCTTGTCCTTGGGCTGGTTCTGGAAGCTTCCGAGATCTGATGGTCCTAATCTATCCTAGGGTTAATCTAAGGGCCTAAAACTATCCTAATCTCTATAAAAACACCCCTAAGCCCCCCCTAAAACCCCCATAACTCACCCTCTCCACGAAGTGCTGCCCAAATGCAAAGTGATCATGGCCTCCATCTCAAATCCCTAGAGCCTATGCACTCAAATCGAGTTCAAATCAAAAGGTGCAAGCTTGCTACACCAAATAGAGGCCAAATCAACGTTGCCATGCGAGTTCCATGACGATTCTTCAACAAAGGAGGCACCTTTCTTAGCCAAGATGATTCATGCTTCTTTCCCTAGGCCTAACAATGTAAGTTCTAGCTACTTTTAGATGGAAACGGTAGTTTTGATAATGACATGGGATAAAATGAGGCTAAACATGATTATGCGAACCTATATGAACCTTACCTTGCCTCTTGTGTTCATGTTTATGATTTTAGGCCATGTGAGTGACTTAATCATGCCTCTCATGCTATGCATAACCTAGTTTAACTTGCAAGTTTGGATCTTTATGCATGAAATGCTAGCATGAACCTTTAGGAACCACTTTACTTGTGAAACATTGGCTAAGACAAGATTTTGGGGCTTATGCATGTTTATGAACCCAAACCCCTTATGCTAACATGCAAGATTTTCTCTTGTGTTGCCTTTCACTAGTTGAGGGAGGGGTCTCGTGGGACCATAGCCACGTGTAGAAAAGCAGACCTTAGTATCTGCATCGGCAGATAAATCTAAAGCTCCCGACCGAGTCATGTATTTCTTGTTTTGCCCTGTGACAGGACTCGGATGGCACGATGTGATACATGTGCATACAGTTATAGAAAAACGATTCACGGTGATTGCGTGGGAAAAAGGGCGCGGTTGAGGGTTAGCGTAATCCCTAGTGGCCTAGGTGGTTTAACCCAAACCAAAATACGAAAGCGTGCAATAGGTAAGCGTAATCCCTAGTGGTGCTAGGTGGCGTAAGTCCTAGTAGTTCAAACGATGATTCATATGGAAGAGCCTAGCTAGAACAAGGGTGACAGTCCAAACGATTTCTAGGATAATACGACATGAGGAAGCCCGTACGAGGTACGGCAAAGGACTGAACTTATATACATGGAAAGAAACATATGATTTGAGTAACCTATATATGCGATATATTAGGTTGACATGGACCATTACACGACTTTGAGTAAGGGACATTCATGGTTAACACATAACAAGGCTGGGATACTAGTACGGAGGGTGCAGAGCAAATATATATGTTAGAACTAGGAAGAATATACATAATAGATACCGTGGGATGTTAGACGGGGCAGATACCTTGGGATAATGTACTCGATAGAAATCTGATGATGTGATACCTTGACTTATCATAACACCGTAGTTTATCATGATACCTTAGTTTACCTTGCCACAGTAGTTCAACCGGCTACCCTGGTTTAGTTTATCTATCTTGTAGTTATCCTTATGTTTACTTTCAGTTTATGCATGTCATGTTACCTTTACCCGTTTTTATACTGGAAGTAGATAGGACTTACTCAGTCTTTTTGACTGACCCGTTTTGTTTCGCCTCTTTTCTTCCGTTTCCCCCCCCTCCAGGTTACAGGGAGGAAACAATGCTGTTTAGTTCGGACTTCTTCTGCTTGAAGGTCATCATGGATGGCTTGGACTTTTCTTGGCTATGGCTACTTTACTGTTTTATTTGGGGAATAATTTATGAAAAAGTCTTTATGCTTCTTTACTATTGCAAGACAGGTTTTGATGTACTCTGATGTAAAAGGGCTTTAGACCTTAATTATTAATGTTTATGAAAGTTCGATTTTACTTCCGCTATTTTATATGTTCTGTCTTGTGATATTTCTGTGCATATTTACCAATAATGCCCCTCTAAAGCTAGTGCATTCCTTTGCGAGTGACCCTAGCGGAGGCGGGGTGTTACATTTGGTATCAGAGCAGAAGGTTACTAGACTGGGCAAAAGTTTTTAAAGACCTTCTGAAAATTATTTGAAAAACCGTTTACAAAGAAGCATTTTTCAAGAAAATTTTCTTTTAAAAAGAAAAAAGGCTATTCCCCAAAGGCCATTAGCATTATCCTTGTTTCCTTGATTGAATCTCTTTTCCTTTCTTTCCTCCATCTGTAGTCACAGTGGTTTTGACTGCGACTAGTCTTTCTAGCTGCGTAAGTGTTTCCCGTACGATGGAGGTGGTTCTCGAGAGACCGTTGCAGAGTTATGCATGAAAGGATAGTAAGAACAAGGATAAAGGATACGAGCTCAGGGATAAGCAACATGTTGGTATGGCTGAGTCCTAAAAGGAGGGAGAAAGATGAACAATGAAACCCATGACGAGAGAGTACCTTTGGCATGGTGAAACGGGATGGATAGTTAAGTATCATGGAACAGGGACAAGATCATTCGGAGGGCAATAGTATGCTCTCATTTCTAGGGTACCTCAGAAGGAGGGTAACGATCTTGTTAAAGGTTTAGCTTTTCTCCCCTATCATCCTGTCGGGACTTTGTTTTGATCACCGCATCTTTTAAGTCCGCTTCGATAGTTGAGTCTCTGCACCTTAGTACTAGCGTAGTAGAGGATCCCGTTTTTGTCTCAAGTCCTATTGGAAGATCGGTCCATTTACTCATGGCTTGTTTGGATTTGAGAATGTCTATATCAAGTTTGAGCTTGGAAATAACGCTTATGTTTATAAGTTGTGGATGGATTCTAGGGATGAAGTGGTTATCCAGTAAGGGGTGCCACTCTCGGTTTTAGAAGGAGGGTAGTTAGACTCTTGGCTTGTTTTGGTAATACCCTTTAAGTATCGCGTAACCTTTTGGGTTCTGTCATGATTAGTTACTTAGAATCCCTAGATGCCTTTGTTAGAAATTAGAAACCCGATCGAGTGGTGTTTGCTAGTAGGACGGATGGTCTACTTCACTTGTGCATGGGTTATGGGAATTACCCTAGTAAGTGCGCATGGCAACCTGTCTACTTTCAAGAGAAAGTTTTTCTACGTGGAATACCTTATGGTACGAGGTCCAGGATTCACTAATGAAATTTTGGAAAGCTTACGTGGAATCATGAGTACGCAGTCCTGTTTGCGCCAAGTGTTCTAGAAGGAGAAGAAGTGCAAGTGGAATGGGAGGCGACGAGGGAATGAGTTCCAACCCATGTTATGGAAACGGGAAATCATGAAGTCATGGGACGGTCAAGGCACGATGGAACTAAGCTCAAGGAGATGCGACTCAAAAGACTGAAGACTAGATACGTGCATGATATCTCTTTTGGGAATATATCCTCGATCCCTGTTTTTCTGTTGGGCTTGCTTGTAGGCTATCTTTTATGGATATCCTCTCGGTCCTGTCTCTGTTACAAACCCCGTACGGAGTTTGTTTTGTTTATCTTCTCGACCCTGTTTCAGGGAATCTTAGGTAGAACCCTATGGATGTAAACATGTATTTGAAACATGTTATGGTTGATATGGGTGCAAATGGTTGCAAGTGGTTGCTCGTGGATGCGCGAATTTACATTAGATATTAGCTCGACTCGGTCACATTTCATATTGCATATACACGAGTATTTATACTTGTTTATGGATGAAATTGAATGTGTTATCATGCGGATGTTGCATGTGGTTGAATGTTTGTGCACGCATATAGTATCTATATGACTAGGACTATTTGCATACATGTTGGATTCATGGCACTATACATATTTTTGCATTAGAAAGATTATCCAGGCCTGATCATTAGCATTAGCTAAGGAACATGTACACACACGTTTTGCATATATTCATACAGCATTAGAAATCATCTAAGGACAATGGTTGCTTGTGGATGATGTTTTGAGTAGATGGATGATGGATGGTAGGATATGTTCTTCCTAACTTAGAGATTTCGGGGACGAAATCCTAAAAGGTGGGGAGAATGCAACAACCCGTATTTCAATAACATGTCAAAACGAGAATCAAGGCATAATTTAATTTTAAATTCTGAATCAAGTAAAACGGGCTATGCCATTGCGTTCGTCTCGGAAAAATACGCGAAATAGAGTCCGAGTTTTCGAGAATCGGAGTCCGTATGACCCGTTAAAGGCCTAAAGAAGATTTCTGCGAATTTGAATTTCGGAAACAGTTTTGGAAATCAGATCTGGGGCTAGGCGGGAAGTTTCCCCGCCTAGGCCATGTCGACAGGGCTGTCGACAGGCCTGTCGACTTGGGCCCAGACCAAGTCGACAGCCCTGTCGACTTGCCTGTCGACAGGGGGTGGCCGGGGCAAGCTGCCTGGCGCACCTGCTTGTCTCACCTGGTTTTGTCCTTGGGCTGGTTCTGGAAGCTTCCGAGATCTGATGGTCCTAATCTATCCTAGGGTTAATCTAAGGGCCTAAAACTATCCTAATCTCTATAAAAACACCCCTAAGCCCCCCTAAAACCCCCATAACTCACCCTCTCCACGAAGTGCTGCCCAAATGCAAAGTGATCATGGCCTCCATCTCAAATCCCTAGAGCCTATGCACTAAAATCGAGTTCAAATCAAAAGGTGCAAGCTTGCTACACCAAATAGAGGCCAAATCAACGTTGCTATGCGAGTTCCATGACGATTCTTCAACAAAGGAGGCACCTTTCTTAGCCAAGATGATTCATGCTTCTTTCCCTAGGCCTAACAATGTAAGTTCTAGCTACTTTTAGATGGAAACGGTAGTTTTGATAATGACATGGGATAAAATGAGGCTAAACATGATTATGCGAACCTATATGAACCTTACCTTGCCTCTTGTGTTCATGTTTATGATTTTAGGCCATGTGAGTGACTTAATCATGCCTCTCATGCTATGCATAACCTAGTTTAACTTGCAAGTTTGGATCTTTATGCATGAAATGCTAGCATGAACCTTTAGGAACCACTTTACTTGTGAAACATTGGCTAAGACAAGATTTTGGGGCTTATGCATGTTTATGAACCCAAACCCCTTATGCTAACATGCAAGATTTTCTCTTGTGTTGCCTTTCACTAGTTGAGGGAGGGGTCTCGTGGGACCATAGCCACGTGTAGAAAAGCAGACCTTAGTATCTGCATCGGCAGATAAATCTAAAGCTCCCGACCGAGTCCTGTATTTCTTGTTTTGCCCTGTGACAGGACTCGGATGGCACGATGTGATACATGTGCATACAGTTATAGAAAAACGATTCACGGTGATTGCGTGGGAAAAAGGGCGCGGTTGAGGGTTAGCGTAATCCCTAGTGGCCTAGGTGGTTTAACCCAAACCAAAATACGAAAGCGTGCAATAGGTAAGCGTAATCCCTAGTGGTGCTAGGTGGCGTAAGTCCTAGTAGTTCAAACGATGATTCATATGGAAGAGCCTAGCTAGAACAAGGGTGACAGTCCAAACGATTTCTAGGATAATACGACATGAGGAAGCCCGTACGAGGTACGGCAAAGGACTGAACTTATATACATGGAAAGAAACATATGATTTGAGTAACCTATATATGCGATATATTAGGTTGACATGGACCATTACACGACTTTGAGTAAGGGACATTCATGGTTAACACATAACAAGGCTGGGATACTAGTACGGAGGGTGCAGAGCAAATATATATGTTAGAACTAGGAAGAATATACATAATAGATACTGTGGGATGTTAGACGGGGCAGATACCTTGGGATAATGTACTCGATAGAAATCTGATGATGTGATACCTTGACTTATCATAACACCGTAGTTTATCATGATACCTTAGTTTACCTTGCCACAGTAGTTCAACCGGCTACCCTGGTTTAGTTTATCTATCTTGTAGTTATCCTTATGTTTACTTTCAGTTTATGCATGTCATGTTACCTTTACCCGTTTTTATACTGGAAGTAGATAGGACTTACTCAGTCTTTTTGACTGACCCGTTTTGTTTCGCCTCTTTTCTTCCGTTTCCCCCCCCCCCTCCAGGTTACAGGGAGGAAACAATGCTGTTTAGTTCGGACTTCTTCTGCTTGAAGGTCATCATGGATGGCTTGGACTTTTCTTGGCTATGGCTACTTTACTGTTTTATTTGGGGAATAATTTATGAAAAAGTCTTTATGCTTCTTTACTATTGCAAGACAGGTTTTGATGTACTCTGATGTAAAAGGGCTTTAGACCTTAATTATTAATGTTTATGAAAGTTCGATTTTACTTCCGCTATTTTATATGTTCTGTCTTGTGATATTTCTGTGCATATTTACCAATAATGCCCCTCTAAAGCTAGTGCATTCCTTTGCGAGTGACCCTAGCGGAGGCGGGGTGTTACAGTAATTGTATACGTAACACCCCGTATTTTCTGTAAACGTTAATGTAACAAATCAAAGTATTCTTAATTTTTAAGGGAAGAATTAAGGGAAACGGGTTATGCAATTGCGTTCATCTTGGAATTCTGCTTGAGATAGAGTCCGAGTTTGCGTGAATCGGACTTTATATGAAGAAGTTATGGCCTTCGGAAGTTTCAGTTCAAATTTAAAAACAGCTCGAAACTAAATTCAAAATTCAAAACAGAACCCAGAAGCGGGCTGGGCGGGAAATTTCCCGCCCAAGACCCAGGTCAATCAGGGGGTCGACCTCCCCCCTATAGGTCGACTTGGGGTCGACCTGCCCTATTTTTCCAGATCCGAGGCAGAATTCATTTTTATGTATCCGGGCTGATTTCTGGACCAAATTCAAGAGTTCTACGCTATATAAACACCCCCAAACTTCACTTTCTCCACACAACTTTATTACGCCTATACTCTGCCTCAATACTAATTAAATTAAATCTTATTCTCCATTAAAACAAGTTATAGTTCTTCTTCAAATTGGAGATTCAAATCAAGACAAAGCTTCAAGTTGGACCATAGGCATTCCGCTTCAAGCAACGTCACTCGAATCATAGCAAATCGCCTTTTCTAAACTTATCACTGTAAGTTCGGTTATTCCTTAGATTTGAACGTGTAATTGGAATTGTGAATGTAATGAATTAAAATATAGAACTATACCAATTTGCATGTTAATTATCTTTGATTCGTGCCTATGTCAAATCGAAAGTTATCTATGCCTTTGGATCTGATTTACGACTATGACTATGAGACTTTTGCCTAAGACTATGACTATGAAACTATTGCCTATAAAGCTATTGCCTATGACTATGACTATGACTATGAAACTATTTCCTATGACTATGAGACCTTTGTCTAAGACTATGGCCATGAACTGTCGCGTATGAAATTATTGCCTACGACTATGAATCATAACTATGAGACTATTGCCTATGACATTGGTTTAGAAATTATTGTGATTAGTCGCCCATGACTATTGTGGTTAATTGCCTATGACTTTTGCAACTATTTGCTTATGACTATTCCCATTGTTACAAATAACCGATCATGTCGTACCTTGAACTGGCATTATGTTGGACCAAATCACCTATGCCCATTCCCTTGATCATGTGGATCTCATATTTAGTGTGTAACTTGGCTAGTTTATTACTATTTACTATTATGTACATCGAACCTGTTGGAGCCGTTATTTTTGTACTGCCAAATATTTTATATTAATTCTTGTGCTTATCCCCTATTCCTTTTGATTAGTGCCATTTCATGAGTACATAGAAAACTTGTGAAATCATGTTATACGTACGATTATGATGTGGGGATTGGGCGTAGCTTAATTAAGTTAGTTTGGCATAATAAATATGTTGCATAATCTAAATTTGCTATAATAGTGAATGATTTACATGCATATTAGACTTGGGCATAAATTGATAAATTTAATTGGCCGCAAAGTGTGTAATTGGCGTGTAAACTAAGTTTTGGACATAAATGGTAAACTAGAATATTAAATCTAGTTTTGACATGAACTGTAAATTGGAATAATAATCTAGATTAGGAATGAATGGTAAAAGGGGAATATTTAATCTAAATTGGTATAAACTGCAAGTTGGGCTGATTGATAGGTAAATCAAGTTTTGGGCATAGAATATAAATATGCTAATTTGCATGACAAATGAATATGATCTAGGCTAAATTGATTTACGGAAAATTTACATAAATAGTAAATATGTTAATTTAGTATGCCTAACCCGAGGTTAGACTGAGTTGTGGTGTAAAACTGCCCGGAAATGATCGGCACATCCACTGACCACAACAATACCTGTCTAATGTGGGTGGTTAGTGCATCAAGCCCAGAAAGACCCGAGGTTAGACTGAGTTGTGGTGTAAACCTGCCCGGAACCGACCGGCACATCTAGTAACCACAACGATATCTGTCTAATGTAAGTCGTTGGTGCTTTAATTAATTAATTAATTAATTAAGGCTCATGAAAAAATCAAGCACGAAATGGTGAGGTTAAGTAATTAGAGAAACATTTAACCGTAATAACATGTTAACTAGGCAAGTGGGTGAGGTTAAGTAAAACTAGAACACTTAACCGTTACAACATGTTCATTAGACAAGTGGGTGAGGTTGAGAAAATTTAGAACACTTAACCATTGTAACATGTTAATTAAGCAGATGATAGGGTTAAGTTAACACGAGAACAACACTTAACCAATATAACATGATTTGAGGTAGGGTCAAGTCAACACCAGAAGGAAACACTTAACCAACATGACGTGACGGGTGGATGGGTTAAGTTAACTTGAATTGATTAATGACACTTGACCAATATAACTTGATGAGCGAATGGGGTTAAGTTAAATGGGAAATACTTAACCAATATAACCTGATAAATGAACAGGGTTAAGTTAATAAATCACACTTAACCAATCCAACATGATAAGCAAGAAAGGTTAAGTTAATAAGAACCACTTAACCAACACGACTCGACGAGTAGGAGGTTAAGTACACATCATGTAGGTGGGTAATATTAGTAAATATGGGCCCATAAAAGCTTAACCATTAAATAAACATGCTTGAATCCGTGGGAAGGTTAAGTGCACGTCGGGTTGGTGGGTAATATTAGTAAATATAGGCCCACAAAACTTAACCATTATATAAACATGCTTGGATCGATAGGAGGGTTAAGTACATCTCGTATAGATGGGTAATATTTGAATATATAGGCCCACAAACTTAACCAGCGGGAAACCCTAGTAACGGGGACCCATTTCAGCAGTAACCCACATAGATGTATCATGGTACCCTGAAACTAGGTAGGGTGGGGCACGATTACTGGGATGATTATAAGCGATCAAAAATAGCGGCAGGGGGTACGTCAGTGTAGGTTCCGATGGTTTACGGGCGTGCACGTACTCCGGAATGGGAAAAAGCAGGCACTGAGTACCAGTAGTTATACACTGTGCATCTTGAATCGTGTCGGGTCGCTATCATAAGGCTTGATAGACCTTATGGTGGGGCCAACATAGAGTATCTACACGCAAGAGAGGGCCGACTGACATGTGGAAAATTAATACAAGTAGGTAGCATAATCCCTAGTTGGACCTAGGTCGCGTAAACCCTGAATCCGAGAGGCGTTCAATAGGTAGCATAAACCCCGGTGGCCCTGGGTAGCATAAAACCCTGGTTGAACTAGGAAGCACTCGATAGTAAACCCTAGATTAGATCTAGGTAATAAATGGAATCCCCATAATAGATGTAAACCTGAAGGCAACCGCAAATACGGGGATTGGGATCACATTATCATATGATCATAGATTACTAGTTTGGACACCAGTTAGGTAGTGCAGAAATATAGAAATCAGTATAAACAGGGTAGTTGCGAAGCAGAGAAGGAGTAGAAGCGCATTCAGTTTATCAGTACATTCAGTTTATCGGTACATTCAGTTTATCTTGCCATATCCCATGTTTATTCCATGTTATCTTGTTACTATGGTTTAGTCTTATATTTAGTTTATTCATGTCATGACCCCTTTTCCTCGTTTAAATACTAAGAATCACTGGAATTACCAGACTTTATGTCTGACCTAGTTTGCTTTCGCCTCTTTTCTTCCGTTTCCCCCCCAGGTAGTCAGGGAGGGAAATGCTCAGGTCATTCTGGGGCCGTTACTCTCTCCGAGCTTGAATGTTCTTTAGCGCATTGCTTTGAACTCCATTTTCTACTGCTATGGATGGCTCATGCTTTATTGGGGAATATCATTGTCAGTTTGTGCTTCTTATATATTAAACAAGACAGATGCTTTCTTGTAATAAGTATTGGTGTTGTAAAACAATCTTTGTACAAGCTGTTTTAATCAATAAAGGTTATTTATCTTCCGCTGCTTTATTTGTCTGTCTTGTAATTTTTCTGCATCTTGTACTAAAAATGCTCCACCGAAGTTAAGGCATTCCCTTTGTGAGTGACCTTAACGGAGGTGGGGTGTTTCACTTGGTATCAGAGCTGAAGGTTACCGGGTCAGATAAAAGATTTGAAAAATAATTTTCAAGACGATTTTAAAAGAAGCATTTTCAAAAGAAAAGTTTTGTTTTAAAGGCATATTCCCCAAATCCATATGCACTATCTTTTGACCCTCTGCTTGAATCCTTGTTTCCTTCTTTCTTGAGTCTCCGGGGCTCCTGGCTTTCTTGGAGGTAACCTCATCGCGGCATGGTTTCGTAGGCTTGATGAGACTACGACACTTATCAAAGGGCAAATAAGTGCCTAACTTCCATCTGTAGCTGTAATTTTCTTTCGAGCTTTGTAGAATTCCCCGTGCGATGGAGGCAGCTTTCGAGAGACATGTCAACAAGTTACACAAGGATGGCAAAGATGAGAATGGGGAAGTTTGGCTAAGGAGCACAACACAAGGATGAAGAACCCATGGATATGGACTTGGTTCACAAAGGAGGGGAGGAAAAAAATAGTAAAACCTAAAACAAGAGGAAGTACTTTATTTTGGTATGACGGGTCATATAATTAAGGGCAAGGGCAAGAACAAGGGACAGGATTTTTCCCGGAAGACGAGTGCATGCACTCACCGCCAGCATACTTGTGAGAGAGGCAGTAAGATTTCTGTTGAAAGAGTTTTTCCTTTTTGATTATCCTGTTAGTACTCCTTTTGATTCTAGCACTTCACATTCGTTTATATCTGCTGTCATAGTTGAGTCTCTGCACCCTAGAGCTTGTATAGTAGAGGATCCCATTATTTTCTCAAATCCAATCGGTGGTTCGGCCCATTTATCTTTGACTCGTGAGGATTTGAGAATAGCTATATTTATGCTTATGTTTTTGGGCAATGGGTTGATTCAAGGCATTGATTGGTTAGCTAGTAATTGTGAAGCAAGGGTAGTTAAACTTTCGACCTGCCTCGGGAATACCCTTGAGATTTCGTACGATCCTAAGGGATCAGTTTGTCTTAGCTACCTAGAATCACTTTATTTACCTATCGACGATTTTCGATCCGTTGGAGTAGTCCATAAGTACGCAAGATGTTTTGATTAGGGTAGGGTTTTCCCCCTAAAACTAGAGACAGACTTCCGCATGTATCTAGATGACACTGCAAAGCCAGTTATGCGATCAACGAAAATTCTAGAGCAAGATTGGCGAGGATAGCCAGAGTCCGTAAAGTGCCCAATGTTTTGGTTGTTTTGTTAGTATCATCTCACATAGATCGTCCAAATTCGGAGGAGGTATCCCTTGGGTGCTTGTCTGATATTGGTTTAGGCCTTTGGTGTTTGTACTTGAGGGATGTCGAGTTCGACTAGGATGGATTGCGTGAGAAATAAATGGTTAGGGCTGGCACCCTAGGTAAGACTGACCTCAAGAGAGGTAAAAAGTACTAGCAACCTTTAGCTTTAGACCCTCAGAATTGTGACATGATGGATAAGCTAAGTAGAAGAGAGACCTCTAATCATATACATTTGGCATCATGGTTAACATCTGTTTATCTTGGAAAGATAGTTCGACAACATTGGATACCCTCTAGAATAGTAAATGATCGAGGTCCTATCTTTACTAGTGGGTTTTGGAAATGGAAGTCAAGAAGCTTCGTGAAGTTAAATTAGTTAAGGTACAGTGGAGTGAAGCTCAAGAAGATGCGACTTAGAAGACGGAAGACTAGATACGCGCATCTTACCCTTTTTGAGGGTATATCCTTGATTCCTCTTTTTCTGTAAAATCTACTTGCATGCTAGTCTTTAGCTTTTAAGTATATCCTCTCGGTCCTATCCTCAATCCTTAGGTATAAGGCAATGGATGTAAACATGCGTTTGAGACATGTTATGTTTGGTGGATGCAAGTGGTTGCAAGTGTTTGCCCGTGGTTGCTCGTGGATGCATATATACACATTAGGCACTAGATCGGCTCAGTCACATTCATATTGCATATGCATGAGTGAATTTTTATACATATGAATTGAAACTTGATGTGTTATCATATGGATGTTGCATTTGTATGAATGATTGTGCACTCATGTAGAAGTTATAAAGTACAATTAGGAATAATTGCATTCATAATGGACTCATGGCACTGACATAATTTGCATTAAGGAGGTCAACTGAATCAGTAGACCGCCTGATTTTGCATTAGATAAGGACATGTACACACACAATGTATATGATCATGAAAGCATTAGAAATCCTTTTAGGGACAATGGATGCCTGTGATTGAATGGTTGAGTAGATGGATATTGGATGTTAGGAAACATTCTTCTTAACTTGAAGATTTCGGGGATGAAATCCTTTAAGGAGGGGAGAATGTAACACCCCGTATTTTCTGTAAACGTTAATGTAACAAATAAAAGTATACTTAATTTTTAAGAGAAGAATTTAGGGAAATGGGTTATGCCATTGCGTTCGTCTCGAAATTCTGCTTGAGATAGAGTCCGAGTTTGCGTGAATCGGACTTCGTATGAAGAAGTTATGGCCTTCGGAAGTTTCAGCTCAAATTTAAAAACAGCTCGAAACTGAATTCAAAATTCAAAACAGAACCCAGAAGCGGGCTGGGCGGGAAATTTCCCGCCCAAGACCCAGGTCGACCAGGGGGTCGACCAGGTGGTCTACCTCCCCCCTATAGGTCGACCTGGGGGTTGACCTAGGGGTCAACCTGCCTTGTTTTTCCAGATCCGAGGCAGAATTCATTTTTATGTATCCGGGCTGATCTTTGGACCAAATTCATGAGTTCTACGCTATATAAACGCCCCCAAACTTCACTTTCTCCACAAACTATACTCTGCCTCAATCCTAATTAAAATAAATCTTATTCTCCATTAAAACAAGTTATAGTTCTTCTTTAAATTGGAGATTCAAATCAAGATAAAGCTTCAAGTTGGACCATAGGCATTCCGCTTCAAGCAACGTCACTCGAATCATAGCAAATCGCCTTTTCTGAACCGATCACTGTAAGTTTGGTTATACCTTAGATTTGAACGTGTAATTGGAATTGTGAATGTAATGAATCAAAATATAGAACTATACCAATTTGCAAGTTAATTATCTCTGATTCGTGCTTATGTCAAATCGAAAGTTATCTATGCCTTTGGATCTGATTTACGACTATGACTATGAGACTTTTGCCTAAGACTATGACTATGAAACTATTACCTATAAAGCTATTGCCTATGACTATGACTATGAAACTATTGCCTATGAAGCTATTGCCTATGACTATGACTATGGCTATGACTATGACTATGAGACCTTTGTCTAAGACTATGGCCATGAACTGCCGCCTATGAAATTATTGCCTACGACTATGAATCATAACTATGAGACTATTGCCTATGATATTGGTTAAGAAATTATTGTGATTAGTCGCCCATGACTATTGTGGTTAATTGCCTATGACTATTGTAGTTTGTTGCTTATGACTATTCCCATTGTTACAAATAACCGATCATGTCGTACCATGAACTGGCATTATGTTGGACCAAATCACCTATGCCCATTCCCTTGATCATGTGGATCTCATATTTAGTGTGTACCTTGGCTAGTTTATTCCTATTCACTATTATGTACATCGAACCTGTTGGAGCCGTTATTTTTGTACTGCCTAATATTTTATATCAATTCTTGTGCTTATCCCCTATTCCTTTTGATTAGTGCCATTTCATGAGTACATAGAAAACTTGTGAAATCATGTTATACGTACGATTATGATGCGAGGATTGGGCGTAGCTTTATTAAGTTAGTTTGGCATAATAAATATGTTGGCATAATCTAAATTTGCTATAATAGTGAATGATTTACATGCATATTAGACTTGGTCATAAATTGATAAATTTAATTGGCCGCAAAGTGTGTAATTTGCGTGTAAACCAAGTTTTGGACATAAACGGTAAACTAGAATATTAAATCTAGTTTTGACATGAACCGTAAATTGGAATATTAATCTAGATTAGGCATGAATGGTAAAAGGGGAATATTAAATCTAAATTGGTATAAGCTGCAAGTTGGGCTGATTGATAGGTAAATCAAGTTTTGGGCATAGAATATAAATATGCTAATTTGCATGACAAATGAATATGATATAGGCTATGATTTACGGAAAATTTACATAAATAGTAAATATGTAAATTTAGTATGCCTAACCCAAGGTTAGACTGAGTTGTGATGTAAAACTGCCCGGAACCGACCGACACATCCAATGACCACAACAATACCTATCTAATGTGGGTAGTTAGTGCATCAAGCCCAGAAAAACCCGAGGTTAGACTGAGTTATGGTGTAAACCTGCCCGGAACCGACCGGCACATCCAATAACCACAACAATATCTATCTAATGTGAGTGGTTGGTGCTTTAATTAATTAATTAAGGCTCATGAATAAATCAAGCTAGAAATGGTGAGGATAAGTAATTAGGGAAACACTTAACCGTAATAACATGTTAACTAGGCAAGTGGGTGAGGTTAAGTAAAATTAGAACACTTAATCGTTACAACATGTTCATTAGACAAGTGGGTGATGTTAAGTAAATTTAGAACACTTAACCGTTGTAACATGTTAATTAAGCAGATGATAGGGTTAAGTTAACACGAGAACAACACTTAACCAATATAACATGATTTGAGGTAGGGTCAAGTCAACACCAGAAGGAAACGCTTAACCAACATGACGTGACGGGTGGATGGGTTAAGTTAACTTGAATTGATTAATGACACTTGACCAATATAACTTGATGAGCGAATGGGGTTAAGTTAAATGGGAAATACTTAACCAATATAACCTGATAAATGAACAGGGTTAAGTTAATAAATCACACTTAACCAATCCAACATGATAAGAAAGAAAGGTTAAGTTAATAAGAACCACTTAACCAACATGACTTGACGAGTAGGAGGTTAAGTACACGTCGTGTAGGTGGGTAATATTAGTAAATATAGGCCCACAAAAACTTAACCATTAAATAAACATGCTTGAATCCGTGGGAAGGTTAAGTGCACGTCAGGTTGGTGGGTAATATTAGTAAATATAGGACCACAAAACTTAACCATTATATAAACATGCTTGGATCGATGGGAGGGTTAAGTACATCTCGTATAGGTGGGTAATATTTGAATATATAGGCCCACAAACTTAACCAGCGGGAAACCTTAGTAACGGGGACCCATTTCAGAAGTAACCCACATAGATGTATTATGGTACCCTGAAACTAGGCAGGGTGGGGCACAATTAGTGGGCTGATTATAAGCGGTCAAAAATCGCGGTAGGGGGTACGTCAGTGTAGGTTCTGATGGTTTACGGGCGTGCACGTACTCCGGAATGGGAAAAAGCAGGCACTGAGTACCAGTAGTTATACACTATGCATCTTGAATCGTGTCGGGTCGCAATCATAAGGCTTGATACACCTTATGGTGGGGCCATCACAGAGTATCTACACGCAAGAGAGGGCCGACCGACATAGACACATGGAAAATTAATACAAGTAGGTAGCATAATCCCTAGTTGGACCTAGGTCGCGTAAACCCTGAATCCGAGAGGCATTCAATAGGTAGCATAAACCCCAGTGGCCCTGGGTAGCGTAAAACCCTGGTTGAATCTAGGAAGCACTCAATAGTAAACCCTAGATTAGATCTAGGTAATAAATGGAATCCCCATAATAGATGTACACCTGAAGGCAACCGCAAATACGGGGATTGGGATCACGTTATCATATGATCATAGATTACTAGTTTGGACACCAGTTAGGTAGTGCAGAGATATAGAAATCAGTATAAACAGGGTAGTTGCGAAGCAAAGAAGGAGTAGAATCGCATTCAATTTATCAGTACATTCAGTTTATCGGTACATTCAGTTTATCGGTACATTCAGTTTATCTTGCCATATCCCATGCTTATTCCTTGTTATCTTGTTACTATGGTTTAGTCTTATATTTAGTTTATTCATGTCATGACCCCTTTTCCTCGTTTAAATACTAAGAATCACTGGACTTACTAGACTTTATGTCTGGCCTAGTTTGCTTTCACTTCTTTTCTTCCGTTCCCCCCCTCAGGTAGTCAGGGAGGGAAAAGCTCAGCTCATTTTGGGGCCGTTACTCTCTCCGACATGAAGGTTCTTTGGCGCATTGCTTTGAACTCCATTTTCTACTGGTATGGCTGGCTCATGCTTTATTGGGGAATATCATTGTCAGTTTGTGCTTCTTATATATTAAACAAGACAGATGCTTTCTTGTAATAAGTATTGGTGTTGTAAAACTATCTTTGTACAAGCTGTTTTAATCAATAAAGGTTATTTATCTTCCGCTGCTTTATTTGTCTGTCTTGTAATTTTTCTGGATCTTGTACTAAAAATGCTCCACCGAAGTTAAGGCATTCCCTTTGTGAGTGACCTTAACGGAGGCGGGGTGTTTCAGTATATATGTAATTTCTTGTTTAAATGCTTCAAAACATAATTAAATGACGATTCAGATTTAGGAATTACTTAGGATTTTTGCAAAAAATGTCCAAAAATTAAAAAAACTAAAATTTACATTAGAACGATAAAGGATAGGATGGAAGGTATCCACAGGCGCTACACAAAATTTTCGGTTGTTTGGAGTTCATATAAAGGAATTATGTTTGGTTAAAGTCAGATCATCTAGTTTGCAACCACCTAGAATTGCACGTGACACATAGGGATGGCAGAGGATGGTCTTTTGATGCTACGTTCCAAGTTTTAAGTTATTTGGAGTTCATATGCTCGAGTTATGGCCTGGAGAAGTTCGGATTGGCATAGGGATAGTGCCTCGGATCGATATAAATTGAAGTACCGAGGAGTGCTTTGGATCATTTCAATGCAAGGATTGATAGCTTCTGCTCACTATGGAGGCTCCGCACTTTAGATTGGCATATTTTTTTGTACATCAGATCGATCAGGGAAAAAAGAAGACCAAATCAATATTATGTACACAACGAACCGAACCCATATGTGGGATAAGTACCAATCCGACTAATTTTGGCCTTGGGTTAAGCAACTTCTTGGAAGAGGTAATGGGGATCATTGGAGTTTAGTGGTGAAGTTCAGCTCATTATCTATGGTGTTATGGTTTGTTTGACATTTTGTCTCGACAACAATTCTACTTTTAGGAAGAAAGACTCCAATAATGACTAGTTGAACTCTGACATGTAGAGTGATTAGACTATGAGTTAGGCTAATTAGACTCCAAGTCAGGATGATGAGCGTATGAGTTAGGATGGTAAAACTTCTAGTCAGTATGGAAAGACTGACAGGAAAGGTTTAAGGGATAGGGTATGACAACATATGTTAGTTGTCTAGGCAGTTCCCAACTAGGAGATTTCATACATGAGTTATGTAGACACATCTAGGATGAATTTTTCAGTGGAGATACTATGAAAGGGGATTGTTAGCATGTAGGTTTGGATGGTATTTAGAGAGTTGAGGCTTGAGTGTTTGTCAAGTCGTCCACTTGAGTAGGTTGTCATCCAGATTAGTAGGCTACCCATCAAACATTCAACCAAATGCAGGTTGTTTATCCAGAGGGAAATTTGTGACATTGATTTAGAATCATTCTCAATCTAACTTAGGTTACCCGCCAAATGAAGATAAAGAAAGACAATGAATGTCATGGGTGCGTCTTGATGGGGCATTTCATAAAGGATTGCAAGAAGACAACCAAGAAAGGCTGCTACAACTATGAATAGATGAGACATTATAGTAGGCAGTGTCCTCAAAAGCAAGAGAAATGGCAAGAAGCTGGTCCATCTATAGCACATATGCATGCATTAGAGACAACTCAATTCAATTGTGGTTAGGATATAGGTAGTATGGTCATAGTTGATGGTTTGATTTCTCTTCATGACTTTCCACTTGGGATCTTATTTGATTCTGACGCTTCTTAATTATTTATATCTACTTCGTTAGTCGACTGTCGGCACCTATGTATATCTCTTGTTTTTGATCCAGTAGTAGTTTCAAACCCTATAAGAGGTTTGTCTCATTTGTCTATAATGTGTAAGAGTTTAGACTTTCTATATTAGGCATCAAGTTTGGCTTGGACTTCTACGTACTTGGGTTTAGGTGATACGATATTATTCTAGGGATGGATTGGATAGCTATAAATGGTGCCACCCTTGACTGCGAGAGGAGAGTTGTCAGGCCGATGACTTGTCATGGAAGGACTCTCATGTTATCTTGTGACCCGCAGGGTCAGTTATGTTGAGCTTCTTAGATTCCCTAAACACTTTTATTGATGATCTTAGTTTGGTACCCTTGGTGAGATATTTTCCGGTTGTATTTGCAGTGGTGAAAGGGCTACCTCTGGGATGAGAGCTCGACTTCTGGAATTATTTGATAGAAAACACTAAGCATATTGCATTTCCAATGCGCTATATGGCTCCGAGGGAAAGGAGGGAAATGTGTAAGCAGGTGTGTGAGCTGTTAGAGAAAGACTTTATTAGACATAGTAGATCTGTGTGGGGAGCCCCACTTGTTTTCGCTACTAAGGAAGATGGCGCTTTCTGTGAGGTTAAAGCTCTCAGCAGGTCTAATGCGGTGGTGGTGCAAAAGTTGCAGTAGGGATAAAGCGATGAAATAATAGGATATAGCAGATGAGCCTAAAATAGCATATAAAACTTGTATTCAATTTTTTTACACACACACATATTTATAGAATAAATTGAAAATTAACATCAAACTTAATTATAGCTAGAAGATTCTTAATTTTAAATAAAAGCATAAGCAAATATATGTAAATAAGTGTAAACTTTTATTTTGCTTGACTAAATTTAATTGAATATTATAGTATTTTATATTCTAAAAATATATATGTTAGAAATTATATTAAAAAACTAATTTTATAAATTATATAATGTACAAATTTCATTTTTAAATTCATTTCTTTTACTGAAGATATAGCGGAATATAACTCAAATATTGGGATATATCCGGAATACTGGAATATAGCCGGGGTTAAAGCGGAAATGCTATTTCAGACGCTATTTGGAAATAGCATGTGGATAGAAATCCATTACATGATATAGTGGGGATATGGCAAGGTAATAACGGGGCATTAACTGCACAGGGCTCTCTTCGTCTATGTGTGGATTGTAGATAATTGAACAAGCTCGCAAAGAAGAATCAACACTCACTCCCTCAGATAGAGGATTTATTTGATCAGCTTATTAGCACATCTATTTTCTCTCAGATGGATTTGGAAAACGGGTTTCATCAACTTTGATTTGCGGATGATAGCATGGATACGACTACCTTTAGGACTGGCTGGTTATGCTCTTTGGACAAACCAATGCATACTTTATTGATTTGATGAGCCGAGTATTTAGGGAGTTCCTAAATAAGTATGTGCTGGTGTTTACGGATGATATCCTAGTGTTCTCAAGAGATTAGAATGAGGATGCCTTGCACATGGGAGAGGTCATCCGTACTCTCCATGCATATCAGTTGAAGGCAAAATTCTCGAAGTTCCAATTCTGGCGTAAGGAGGTGAGGTTCTTGGGGGCATCTAGTTTCAAGGGAAGGTATAGCTGTGGATCATGCTAAATTGGTTGTTGTACAAGACAAGAATATGACTGAGGTGAGGAGCCTTCTTGTGACGGCCCGCCCCGCAGCAGCCGACATTTCCAATGAAACACGCTGTGCTGACGTCCAACCAGCACGGGACGGTCATCAAAAGAAAGGAAAAGGGAAGGAATTTGAAACTATGTATGATCAAAGAACCTGTAGTATATCTCACAGTGCATGGAACAAAATATAATAATAATACAACTTGATATAAAACAGACGAGAAAGTGCATAAGCTGAAAACTAAACCATCATAGTAGCGGAAACATTTAAAATATAGCTTATGATTTAAACCATCATTATTACAACTTTTAAAATTGTCTCTAAAGCAAAATAGGAAGGTACACTACTAATGCCCAAAGTAGTGACCAGCAACAACATAGGGATAATATATGGGAACAATACATGTAAGCCTCCTGCTCGTCTCCGAACAGCTACTCGTGCATAACCAGCTAACCTGTCTCTAGTTTGCTCGTTTAGGAGCACCCAGAGTAATAAGAAGAGACATAAAACTCTGGGTCAGACAAAAGTCTGGTATGAGCGATAAGCACCAAAAACAGAACAATAACAGGTATACATAACCATACCTGAACCTGGACCTTCAACCAAAGAGTTAGCACAACAGGATGTACGACACTCTAAGGTGACACTAACATATGGTGTGAAAATAATGGGGAGGGGGTGTGCATGTCATGGTGATAGCAAACATCAAACATAGCAATCATCCTCACATCTCTCACTTAGTGCGTAAAGTATACAATATCTACCACTTTGATCACCCAATTTTTTATTACGATCACTCTGGCCATGGAGTCCTGACGGCTCCACTGCACTGATCCGTAACCACTAATACTTTGCTATGTCCACTCTGCCCCCATGGAGTCATGACAACTCCACTGCACTGGCACATAGCCTTGCTACGATCACTTTGCCCTATGAAGTCATGACAACTTCACTGCATTGATCCATAGCCAATAATCCATTCCTCAGTGGTGAGTCAAAGCTATAGACATCGATAACCCCTTTGCACACATCCCGCAGCAAAGTCCAATTCATGAAGTTAACTCATTGGTTCCCATCTGAATCCTGAGTTCTTCTTCCTATTTGGACTACCTTTGCATCTCGGGTTTTGGCCTTCTCTGGATCGGTTCGATCTTTCCTTCTCATCTTCAGTTCGGTTCGGTCGTGACTACCTCTCCCTGGCAGTTCGGTTCATGACTATTGTTGTTCACCGGTTCGGTTCAGTCTCCCTTTTCTCGTGGTCAAGCTCCGGGTCATGGTGCTTCATCGGTCCGTGGAGGCATTAGTTCGGGTCTCCACCAGTTCGGGGTACTTCCTGAGTCGCGGCTCGTGGTTCCTCGATGGGTCCGGCTCGTGATGCCTCTCCCTCGGTTCGGTTCGGGGAGCTTTAGGTGCGAGCGGTTCATGGTACATACTCCGAGTCGGGTCGGGACACATACTTCACGGATGAGGGGGGATCCGATCCGGTCCAAATGCCTGCAACTTTTCCAACGAGCAATTTACGCCATTTGATGGTGTTTTCAACAAATCTAACTTCACTAATTAGTCATACAACATTCCAAACAGTAGTAGTAACATATAGGATCAATCAACAAGGTCAAAACATCAAGCATATAGGTTATTATCGATCAAACATACCCAAAACCCATGGTTTTCATCTTAATCATGTTTATTCATAACTAATGATAGAGTTAGCAAAACATGTCCAAATTAACCCAAATATTTATCAGAGACCTATAATAATATTTAAGAATTTTTTTCATATTTTTCCAGAATTTTTTCATGTATTATTTCGCTAATTATCACTAATCACCCTAATTAGCCGTAATTAGTTAAAAACAGTGCAAATCACTCACCTTAGCCACAAATAAAACTTAAGATCTGAAACTCTATTGTTTTGGGGCGTTTTCCAATGTAACACAGCAGCTCCAACTCTTTTTTGGTGTTGATTTGCCTTGATTTGATGTAGCTTAGCTTAATCCTTGATTAGAAAGCGATTTGGGATGATTTTAGAAGGTGGAGGCCATTGTTAGGGTTAGAGAAATCTTTTAGGCAGCTGAGAAAATGAAATAAAATCGTTTCCTAACTGATTTCAGTCTCCCCAAAACCCTAATCCCGAAATGGGTTATGGGCCTAGCTGCTAATCACCCTAATTAGGCCCGGTTAAGCTGTTTTTCACCTTCCAAACCTTGTTTCAGCCATATCTCCCAAACGGTAAGCGGTTGGCTAATTTGACCACTCTACGAAAAACCATCATCCAGATCTAATGGAAGTAGTTTCAGGTCAAAACTCCTTACCAACCAAAAGTTATGGACGAAACTAGATTCTCCAGGGGTAAAATAGTCATTTAAAAATCGGTAAAAATCGTGAACATTGAAAATGACCCCAATAGTCGTTCCCCAAAGTTACACGACCATACGCCAGTGTATTCTCTTCTCAATTTCGAACAGTTGTTTCCAACTAGCACTCTGGGTTTGACTCCTATGGGGCCACCAACTGCTCTAGCTTGCATCTTCTGGATAAAAGTCTGGAAAAAGTTCCATATATCTACTGGTGGGTTTGCAGCACCTTGGTTCTCATTGGCCTTGTCCCTCTATTTAGGGAGGTACATTTCCGTTGGTTGTACTGCTTCCGCTACCGATATCCAGTCCTGCACTCCTTCTCTCCATATCTTACTTCCTTCTTCTGTATATAAATTTTAGCAAGATATTGAAGGAAGACCCTAAGATTGTGGGGATGTACTCATATAATACAAATACGTCATAGTTTCGTTATCCTATCCCTTAGAATATTTCTCTAATATTTAGGTTTTAATTAGAAATCCTTGTGGAGAAAAAGTAATTTTAAATTTTCATAAACCTATGTTTTTATATAAAATTTGTAACACCCCATTCTCCCAGACTGAAAGCACAACCCTATAAATGCTACAACCATCTCTAGTGTCAACTTTTGATGATAGAAAACCAGGTGTTAATAAACCATAACATCATAAGACACGAGAATATGAAAAACTTCACAAAATATCCATTAATAGTCATTTCATTCATAAATCCACTTTGTACAACCCATTCAAAGAATATATAATTTATTACAAATTAAACTCTAAGAGCAACATATGACGATGCACTTTTAGTCGATCAAAGAATGTGCAAGTGTGTGTGTGTGTATATATATGAAATTACAACTTCGCCGATACGTGAAATACAAAAAAAAAAGCGTAAATCCTACATAGATATACCCTCCTCGCCTCCAAAAGCTTATTCGAAGGAGATAACTTGAAGGCCTTAACCATCAACCTACTCAAATAAGCACCCTAGAGTAAAAGGGGAAGCAAAAACATCTGGTCAATTAAAAGGATGTTATAAATAATAATATTTTATATCTGACACAAAATTATCTAGGAGGACCATGCCGCATGGCGGAACGGGTTTACCTCTCTCCAGTGTCAAGCTATAATTGGAACCAACACCATGCTTCTACACTTCAATAGTTAGTACGAAATCCGCTATAGCATAAGTGATAACAAGAATGTGTAATATGTAACATGCAATGGATTCCCCATCCCCATCATTTCTAATTTCCCATCTTAATGGCTTCTAATGATTATACAAATTCTTCATTTCATTTCCCCTTAAATGCTTCATAAAGTACCCCCTCACTATCATCGGAACAAATACTTCCTGGTTTTTGCAGTATGCAACTCAAGGTAACCCCTTGCTTGGCAACGATACCATTTCCTCTTCTGATCCCCCTCCCATTCTTCACAAGGTAGTCCTCTGCTAACTAGGGGACAAAAATTTATTCATTTCTCACTTGAGTTAATTGGTGCCCTAATTTATTTCACCCATTTGTTTCCCTAATGTTCATACAAATACAAATGTCGTGTTTATGGTTACCCACCAAATAACATGTGCAACTTTCAATGGTGTCCTACCAAGTTTAACAATAAATCATTTCTAAAAGGACATCCCTTCTGGCTTAATAACACAAACAATCATTTTCTTCAAAGGTAAACCTTCCTACACCATATTCCCCCAAAAGATACCCCTTCCGGATCCATGCAATCAAGTAGTCAACCAAAATCTAGCATCAAGACAGACGACTCCCTTTTGGTTCCGTCTAAAGGTGTAAAGTTCTATATACAAAGTAGTTCTTTATAATAAAAACTTCTCATCGTCCCTGCCGAAAGAGTGGAGGCGAAAGCCTCATGGAAAGTAGTTACTTTCAAAATATATAAGTAACAGGACAACTATCTGAAAGGTAAGTAGTGAAATCCTGAATACTTTCTATACAATACTTCTGATATTTCAAGTATCCAGCACTACTGAAAGATGGTTACCGAAAGAAACATAACGTTGTTTCTAGATAAGGCAGTTGCACAGATAGTAAATATGGGTAAAACTGACTTATTTCCTTACAAAAGCAATACTTTATACCCACCCCACCATATTTGACAAGTTCTTATTAGCTTATAAAATAAAATATATATTTGACAAGTTCTTATTAACATATGAGCTTTCATTAAGCAATTCAAACTTAGAAAATCCATAAATAATCAATACATTCATGAAAATTATGAAATTTGAAATTCATCTCCAAAATCATATAAAAAACATCACATCAAAATTCCATGGCATTTGAAGATTTCAAACTATAGGTTTTAACCTAAAACATATCCACTTTCATGTATATTAATTATACTCGTATCAAACATAACTATTGATTAACCGCCAAATAGAATCATTTCTATTATGAAAATCCATCATGAGCACATGCAACGCTTTCAGATATATTCCAATAACCGAAACATAAGGGTAAGAGTATTTGTAACGACCAACATTTTACGTATCGGAGGATCGTAAATTTTTTTAATTTGAGTCCTGGAGGGTGGGGTCATTATCATATTTTAATATGTTGTTTGTGGGGATATGAGACATGTCCATAATTGTTATCAATTTTATTTGTGACCATTTTGGTCCTCTCAATTTTGTATAGGGCATTACTTTTGACTGGGATCAAATCAGATGTTGGGATAGATTTCATAGGAAAGGAAATGATGTTTCCATTGAGTGGTCACATTAAAGATTACGTTCAGCGGTTTGTGAGGAGTCGCTGTTTTAGTGCTACACATTTTCTGTATAGTCTAATTAGACATTAATGGGCTGATTAGTGAGGCCTATTAAGGCTAGGGGCTGTTGGCTATAAATAGAAGGGTCGAGGCAAGGAGAATAGTTTAGTTTCTTCATTTCTCTCTTGATTGAGCTCATGATCCTCCTTGCTCAATCAAATACATCTCCACTCCATTCAATTCTTGGATATACATTAGAAAATTGAAGATCAACATCAAGGAAGAGTAGATCGCATCAAGGAAGTTGATTTGAAGATCGTTCTTCGTTGTTCTCGCTTTCTAGAATAGACTTCACCGATTTCAAGCTAATTTGTGGATTTGGTGAGTGATATGCATCTCTTACACGGATTCAATCCAGTATATGAGTTGTTTGATCTTATTTTCATCATTTCTAGTCGTTTTTCACCTAGATCTAATCGAGGTAAGTCTATTTTCATTTGAATCACCATAGGATCTAATATAGCAAGAAAATAAAGGTAAATTCGTATGCAAGTACTATGATTATGCAAATTAGATTCAATAATTGATTTGTTTATTTCTTTATCATGAATTGGTGAATTTAATATGATTGTGTGATGATTATTTGATGTGCAAAAGTGTGATTGATGATTGTTAGTTGTTTGGGTAATTTGGTCAAGTAAACTTTGGTTCAATTGCACGAGTTTGGAGTTAGGTTGGTTTCAAGTTTGGATCATGTCTTGAAAGCAAGAAATGGTGGATCAGCAAGTGCAAAATACGAATGGATCGGTGGTGTTTGCTTCAATGGATCGGGCGTGGTCAAAAAGCAGTGGATCGGCAAGGCAACAATGATGGATCGTGTGGGGGAACTCGTTGATCAGGTCGACATTGGTAAATGGATCGGGCACACATGAAAACATGGATCGGTCAAGGTGGAATTCGATGGATTGGTAGAGAATGAATGGATCGGGCACGAATGTTCGGATGGATTAGTTCGAGGGTAAGCCAATGGATCGGCCACCAAAAATCTTGGATCGGCAACAATTTCTAGAGCATTGTGCTTTGATGGATCGGTTTAGGAATATGGATCGTGCAAGCTCATTTGATGGATCAGGAAAGGGATCCATGATGGATCAGTGCACAAAATTAATATGGATCGGATTGTGTGGGAAGCCTAGATCGGCACGAGGCATGCACAAGAAAAATCAACTAATCCAATGGATCAAGCGTAATGGATATTGATGGATCGTAACATTCGAAAACGTTGTAGAAAAGAGATGGAACACTATGGAAAGTGATTATGGATTGACAAATGATCCATATGAAAGGTAGTAAATGATCCATCGAATATTGAACAAATGATGTTAACTTTGGTTGAACGTAGCTCCGATGCAAATTCAAGGTGGAATGTTCGAAGCAAAGTGAAGTGTTCATTGATCGATGAAATGCAATGAATATGAAGACGAATCAAGGATATATGAGTTCGTAGATAATGATTGCTCGAGAAGATGCTTGAGCTTATGGATAGTCGCCGATGATGACTAGAGATACTGAAGGCCGAGGGATCATCGTTAGTCGGAGGTTCTAGCGGACTCATAGCAGGGGTATAATAATGACGCCTAAAAGACTAGATGATTAGTCGAGTACCGTGCACATCGATGAAAGACCTGGATACATATCGATTGAAGGCGTATGGAGTTTTGCTAGAACCAAGATTACCATTAGCCCTTGATGGATGGCAAGGCGGGCCAGTCATCTGATTAACGATGGTTTCGAAGAAAGGTAGGCGGTGATAGCCAAAGTCATGGATGTTATTATTTGATCATCTTGTGTGGGCTATTTGACGTCAAGGGAGATATTTTTGGGTGCTTGTCTAATGTTGGTTTAGGCCTTCGGGGATTGTGCCCGAGAAATGCTGAACTTGATTACAGTAGTCCATGCTTGATCCTTGGTTTCTATGAATGCTACTATTTATTTGTTTCTGTCTTGTTGGGAGGCTATCACTGTCGGATGTAGAGGATACAGGTTGGGTTCTTCTCTGTTGGTGTGTTAATAGATTAGATGATTAATCTGCCTATTTCTCATATATATTATTGATGATGTTAGATAGCTATTTATTGCTCAATAAGACTAGTGTCTGACTCAAGGTTTTAACTTCCCTTTTATTACCTTGGGCTGTTCACCGGTTGTGGATGGGCAGACTGGGTAGCAGGTAGTAGATCTTGATGAGGACGATGTTGTAGAGCGACGACGAGCAAAAGGCTGACGTATTATTTCGTACTATCTTCTATTAGTTGTTTCCGTTGTTTTGTGTGATGTATGCTACTCTGAGTGACTTGTACTGAGGCTTCTTGGACAAACTCTTATGATATAATCCACTTATGTATTGATATTCTCATGATGATACGAAAGTTCAAGATTTTGCTCAATTGTGCTCCACTACTATTGCTTATTGTATATGTTCTATTATATTTTATCCTTGCGTTGTGAGTTATATGGCAGGTTCCACTTGTGTTTTCTTCTTGGATGATTGTCCCGTATCAGCCTAACATGTAATACAACATACTTCATCCTTGGTTTGTGCAGGAGGTATGGGGGCGGTAGTCACATTTGGTATCAGAGCTTTGGTTAATCAATTTTGTCCAAAGTTCGTGGACGTAAAGATGTATAAAAGACGTATTTGTACTTTACTAATGGATGTATTCTATATTATAGTGTATAGTATAGTAGCGCTTGGGTTGCAGATATTCTCATACGTTGGATAATCATTCTATATTTCAGATTTAGAATGAGTCGTCGATCTTGGAGACATACTGCTAGAGAGGAGATTGCTACTAGAGGGAGAGATGGTGGTCTACCAAATTACCCAGCTATGTTCGAGGCCATGGTGGCAGCGATCATAAGGAGGATACCCACTCCAGAGATAGATGCGGCAGATGCTGGGTTCAAGAGCAAGTGCCTAGGGTTGTGGACTTCACAAAGCTGTGCAAAGGCTTCACTACTCTAGGAGGGAAGCCGTTCAAAGGGATAAAGCCAACTGTAGAGATTCAAGGGTGGATTTATACTTGCACTCGGATTTTTGGAGACTTGGACATTGATGATGCGACTAAGAGGAAGCTTGCATCAAGACAGTTATAAGGCAGAGCTATGGATTGGTGGAACTTTGTCATTCTAGAGACTCCTGAAGATGAGATCACATGGGATCAGTTCTAAGTCAAGTTTGAGAAGAAGTTCATTTCTACCGTCCAGAAGTCTATTCTGGTCAAGAGATTTGTTGAGCTAAAGCATAATGGTCGGCCGGCGTTGGAGTATGTTTCTGACTTTGAAGCTTTGTCCAAGTATGCTCGCTCGTATGTTGAGACTCCTTACCAGAAGAATGAGAAATTCATCATGGGCTAGGACAAATACCTTGGGAATCAGCTAGTTAATCATTTGGATGACACTTATGAGAAGAACGTGGAGAAAGCTTTGAGGCATGAGACTTCGTTTCCAAGGAAGAGGCTTTATTGTAGCCAAAGAAGAGCTAAAATCACAGCAGGTGGTAATAACAAAAAGAGGAAGCATCAACAGCAGAACGGAAAAGATGGACAGAAGAATCAGAAAACCGAAGTGACTTGCTACAACTACCAGCAGAAGGGTCATTTTTCCAGGGATTACAAGAATTTGAAAGTTGAAAAGAAGTGCTACAACTATGGGAAGCCTGGGCATAACGAGAAGGATTTTCCAGAACCGCTAAAGGGAAAGCAGATTGTGAAGGCGTATGCTTTGGAAGTTGTTCCATCTTCTTCGAGGTCTCCTACGGAAGAGGAGAAATGGAAGAGTGATGTTGTTCAAGGTACTCTTTCTATCAGAGGTGTTTCAGTTCGAGTGTTGTTTAACATTGGAGCATCACATTCTTTCATTTGCAGTGAGCTTTTGTGCCGCTTTGGTTTGGAACTCGAGATTTGTGATAAATCGTTAGTTGTGACTAATCCAGTAGGGGGTTCGTCTAGTTTGTGTATGATTTTCCATGGTCTAGAGTTGTCGAGTCATGGTTTCTCTTTTGTGTGTGATTGCTTTCTTTTCAACTTCGCTGGGTTTGGGATCATTTTGGGTATGGACTGGCTCAAGAGGTATGCGGCAAAAGTGGATTGCGAAAAGCTTGAGGTGACAGTCGGGAAAGTGGAAGGGCGAATGGTTGTGATTCAGCGTAAGCCAGAAGATGGGGTCTTCCTAAGATTTTTATATTCTCTTGTGATTCCACGGGAAGACTTGTCATCGATGTCGATCGCTAGTGAGTTTGATGATGTCTTTGACGAGGTCAAAGGATTGCCGCTGCATTACGAGATTGAGTTCAAGATTGATTTGATCGAAGGATCTAGACCTATAATCATGCCTCTTAAGCAGATAGCACCTAAGGAACACCGAAAGTTAGAGGGAAAATACGTGACCTTTGGGGAAAAGGATCCATTTAATGGAGCATGTATGAATAGGGTGCACCAGTTGTGTTTGCAACTAAGGCTGATGGATCTTTGAGACTGTGTGTTGATTATCATAAGCTGAACAAGGTGACCAAGAAGAACAAGTATCCATTGACTAGGATATACGACTTGTTCTATTATCTTCGCGAGGCTGAGGTGTATTGTCAGATGGATTTGGTGACGGTATTTCACCAGTTGAGAGTACAAAGCATAGTGCGTCGAAGACAACTTTAAGCACACCATCCGGTTTCTTTGAGCGGCTGGTGATGCCGTTTGGACCAACCAATGCACCATCATATTTTGTGGATCTTATGAATAGGGTATTTAGAGATCAGTTAGACAAGTTCATGCTTGTGTTCGTGGATGATATTCTAGTTTACTCCTGGATTAAGGAAGAGAGTAAGACGCACTTGAGAGTTTTTTTAGAAATATTGCGAAAGCATCAGCTGAGATCTAAGTTTTCGAAGTGTCACTTCTGGAAGAATGAAGTGAGGTTCTTAGGCCATGTTGTTTTTGGAAGCGAAATAGCTGTGGATCCCACTAAAGTGGCAGCAATCCAGGACTGGGATAAACCTAAGAATGCGACGAACGTTGAGAGTTTCATTGGGTTGTCGGGGTATTATTGTCGATTTATCAAGGATTTCTCCAAGATAGCTGCACCATTAACAGGATTAACGAAGAAGAATTAAGTGTTCACATGGAATGCGAAGTGTGAGCAAGCTTTCAGAATCCTAAAAGAGAGACTGACGAGTGCTCCTATTTTGACAATTCCAAGTGGGAATGAATAAATGGTGGTATACACTGATGCACGCGGTACTGGACTTGGATCAGTGCTAATGCAGATGGATAGAGTTGTGGCCTACGCGAGTCGACAACTGAAGCCGCACAAGAGGAATTATCCGACTTACGATTTGGAGTTGGCAGTAATCGTTTGCTCTGAATATATGGAGACATTACCTGTTGGGAGTTCGATTCGAGTTGTTTGTGGATCACAAGTCGTTGAAGTTTCTTTTCCCCAGAAGGATTTGAATCGTTGGCAGCAATAGTTGTCAGAGTTTCTGGCATCATATGATTTTGGTATAGCCTATACTCCTGATAAAGGTAACGCAGTGGCCGATGCGTTAAGTCGAAGACATGCAAGTTCGGCAGTAATGTTTTCGGAATGGAAGCACCTCGAGTACTTGGCAGAATTTGATTTCTTGCCACAGTGTGAGTTAGAGTCTAAGATGTTGGCAAGATTTTCAATAAGACATACTCTCATCGAAAGGATTGGAGAAAGCCAAAAGCATAATGCAAATCTTATCAAGATCATCTAGAAGTTGGAACCATAAGATAAGGAATTCGAGGTCGATTGAGATGGTTTGCTTCGGAAGCAAGGACGACTAGTTATTCCTAATGCTGATGGATTGAGAGATGAGGTTCTAAGGGAATGTAATCACTTAAAGTTGACGATTCATACTGGTGGTAAAAAGACGTATTAGGACATGAAGCAAGCTTACTACTGGGAAGGGATGAAGAGGGATGTTGGAAATATCATTTCCAAGTGTATGAACTGTCAGTTGGTGAAAGCTAAACAGAAGGAGCCGAGTGTATTACTTCATTCATTGGAAGTTCCTACGTGGAAGTGGGAGCAGATACCTCGACGAACTACATAGAACCAAGGCAGGAAATAAAGGAATTTGGGTCATAGTATATCGCTTGAATAAGAGCGTAAGGTTTATTCCTATCAGATCAACTAGGACAACATCGAAGTTGGCTGAGCTATATATAAAATCTATAGTTTGATTCCATGGTCTCCAGAAGAGTATAATGAGTGATCGAGATCCATTGTTCATGAGTGTATTTTGGAAGAGTTTGCAAGAGACTTTGGGAGCCAAGTTATGTTTGAGTATGGCTTATCATCCGCAGACTGATGGTCAAACCAAGAGAGTTAACCGAGTTTTGGAAGATCTCCTTAGAGCCTATGTGTCGGACTTTGGGAGATCATGGGAAGACAATCTACATTTGGTTGAGTTTGCATGCAACAACAACTACCAGTCGAGCATTGGTATGGCACCATATGAGGCATTGTATGGTAGATCGTGCAATTCTCCGGCATGTTGGTTAGAGATAGGAGATAAATTGATACTTGGGCCAGAAATGATAAGAGAGACATAAAATTGTATCGAGATCGTTCGACAACGAATGAAGGTAGCCGAAGATCGTCAGAAGAGTTATGCCGAGTGAGGATTTCACCGTTGAAGAATGTTGTTCGGTTCGGAAGTAAAGGAAAGATAGCTCCAAGGTTTGTTGGACCATTTTCGATAGTCGGTCGGATTAGATAGCTCGTGTATATATTGAATTTACCTAAGAAAATCTCTGACATGCACAATGATTTTCATGTGTTTTTTATACGGAAGTGTGTGCATGATTCAAATGTAGTGGTATCTCCAGATCGGTATGAGGACTTAGAAGTCGAGTCCGTAGTTTCGAGACCTCGTAAGCCACTTCGTGTTGTGGGGAATGACAAGAAACAACTTAGGAGGAAGACGATTAAGCTAGTCAAGGTGCAATGGAGTGAGGATGATGACAATTGTACGTGGGAAATAGAAGAGAGTATGAAGATGATCCATCTAGAACTCTTCGTTGGTATGACCCATTAATGTCGTGTCACCTTACACTATCGTAACTTGTACTATTATTAGAGTTCCATGTGGTAGGATATGGCTAAGGATGTATGGCTTGATGGATGCTAGTTTGGATGATAGATTAGTTGCACGTGGATGCTAGGCAACCATAATTGTTTCTAGTTTCTTGTGTTTGCTTGGATTTCGGGGGTGAAATACCTAAGGGGGGAGAATGTAACGACCCGCATTTTATGTATCGGAGGATCGTAAAATATTTTTATTTAATTCCCTGAAGGTCGAGTCATTCTATATTTTGATATATTGTTTGTGGGGATGTGAGACATATCCATAATTATTATCAATTTTATTTGTAACCATTTTGGCCTTGTCAATTTTGTATAGGGCATTACTTTTGACTAGGATCGAATCAGGTGCTGTGATCAATTCCATTGGAAAGGAAATGATGTTTCCAATTCTGTAGAGTGGTCACATTAAAGATTTGGTTCGGCAGTCGGGAGGAATCGTTGTTTTAGTGCTACACATTTTCTGGACAGACTAATTAGTAATTAGTGGGCTGATTAGTGAGGCCCATTAAGGATAGGGGTTGTTGGCCATAAAGAGACGGGTAGAGGCAAGGAGAATGGTATAGTTTCTTCATTTTCCTCATTTGATTGAGCTCATGATCCTCCTTGCTCAGTCAAACACATCTCCACTCCACTCAATTCTTGGATCTACACTAGAAGATTTGAGATCAACACCAACGAAGAATATATCGCATCAAGGAAGCTGATTTGAAGATCATTCTTTGTTGTTCTTCGATTTTCGGATTGAGATTCATCTATTTCAATCGAACTTGTGGATTTGGTGAGTGATAAGCATCTCTCACACGGATTCAATCAAGTATATGAGTTGTTTGATCTTATTTTCATCATTTCATGTCATTTTTCACCTATACTAATCGAGGTAAGTCTATTTACATTTGAATCACCAAAGGATCTGATATAGCAAGACAATAATAGTAAATTCATATGCAAGTTCTATGCTTATGCAAGTTAGATTCAATAATTGATTCGTTTATTGTTTTATCATGAATTGGTGAATCTAATATGATCGTGTGATGATTATTTGATGTGCAAAAGTGTGATTGATGATTGTTAATTGTTTGGTTGATTTGGTTACATAAAATTTGGTTCAATTGCAGGAGTTTGGAGTTGGTTTGGTTTCGAGTTTGGACCGTGTCTTGACACGCAAGAAATGGTGGATCGACAAGTGCAAAACTCGAATGGATCGGTAGTGTTTGCTTCAATGCATTGGGCATGGTCAAAAAGGGGTGGATCGACAAGGCAACAACCATAGATCGTGTGAGGGAATTCGTGGATCAAATCGGCGTTGGTAAATGGATCAGGCACACGTGAAAACATGGATCAGTCAAGGAGGTATTCGATGGATCGGCGGAGAATGAATGGATCAGTTCGAAGGTAAGCCAATGGATCGGGCAGCAAAAAGCATGGATCGGCAATAGTTTCTGGAGCATTGTGCTTTGATGGATCGATTTAGGAATATGGATTGCACAAGCTTATATGATGAATCGAGCAAGGGATCCATGATGGATCAATGCGCAAAAATTGTGTGGATCGGATCATGTGGGAAGATTGGATCGGCATGAGGCGCACACAAGAAAAATCAACTGACCAATCGATCAGTCATAGTGGGTACTGATGGATTGTAGCATTTGGAAACATTTTGGCATAGAGATCCTCTTGCCTATTAATTTTGATTATAAAACTTAACCCATTTAGGTTCATTAATAAGCCCACAACATGTTATTCTCTAGATTGTGGCCCAAGGTTTGTAATCCACAATCTCTTTAGTATTCTTGCTTGGTTACATCATTACAATAACATGTTCTACTTAATATGTTATTAAGTACATCTCAATTTACTTGTTTCCTAATTAACATGTCACTTACCATTTATGATTAAATATAACTTATTTCATTTTACAAGTTTTTCTCATTCTTTCTCATTTAATCATAATTCCATCTTATCATATTTTACTTATTAACTTAGTTCTTTTAACTAAGGTTTAATAAGTTTCCTTTCCATAAATATAACTTATGTTGTCCTCATCCGTAGATTTCAGATTCTTATTCTTGTGAATAGCTTAATTTACAACTTAGTACAGATTATCCCCTTACATAGGTTATTATATTCCTTTTTTCATTTATTATAACCTATGTTATAATTTCCACTTGTCCCTAGGACAAGCCCAAACAACTTATCTTTTATGTTCATGCCTATTAATGCCCCACACCTCTCACATTAAGTCAACCATTTGTGGATGCTGGATATGCCGGGCGGCACCGGGCAGACTTAAACCACAAGTTTAGACTTAACTTTGTGTCATGGTGTAGTTATGCATTAGAACCCTCACTTTAAATTAACCACTTGTGGTCGCTGGATATGCCGGGCGGCTCCGGGCAGACTTATACCACAAGTGCAATCTAACCTCGTATACGGTTCCATTATTTTAGGCATATTCATATTAATAAATTTTTCCTATTCCAAATATAGATTTTCATGCCCATTTTTAATTCATATTTCATTATGCACAATATGCCCTTTTTCCAAAGTCATAAATCAAGGTATGTATATTATGCCCAAATCCGTATTCACGTATTTGCTAATTTATGTCCCTAGTTCATATTCACATATTTCAGTACAAGTTATGCCCAAATTCATATTCACATATATTCCAATTTATGCCCCCAAATCATATTTTACATATGTTCCAATTTATACCAAATCATATTTCCAATACCAATTATGCCCCAAATTATATCTTTCCCAATCGTTCCCAATTTCGCACGTTAGCATATTTCAGCGTTAGGACTAGGCTTGAAGGTAGCCTGGCTATAAAAATAAAAAAGGAAAAGAGGGAGAGAGGAGAATCAAGAATAGGCATAATCGCGAATCAATAATAAACTGATAGAAATAGGCATAAAAACTGAATAGGCTTGTTATGACAAGATTAGACATGGTGACGATATGAACATATAAAGGCAGATCTGTTAATTATGTCATAACAGAACTTGTTTAGGCATAGATCCAATATCCAATTTTTATATACATTTTATGATTACCAATTAAATATTTAAATCTAAAAATAACATGAACTCACTTTGAATAGATCTAAGGAAATGGATCCAATTAATACAAAGAACACGTTGGATTTGTTGTTGTAGCAATCATTGAATTTGTATAATCTTTGCTGAATTGGATTTGGGGAAGAAAAGGCCATTCAATTTACGTTGCAGTAGAGCTCCGCCATCGCCACCATTTTTTAGATGAATAAAACCTAGGTTTAGGGTCCTTTTCATAGCCTAGAACCAACGAATCTAGCTTCGAAACCGGTCCACGTTCAGAAAAACGTATACTGCCTAGATCTGTAAGGGGGTCGACCCCTCTGCATGGGTGTTGACCCCTGGTCGACCTCGGTGTCGACCAGAAAGAGCCTGGGTCGACCCCGGGGTCGACCTAGCAGGGACTCGGGTCGACCCCAAACGGTCGGTCGTTTCCCTATTTGGCGCGTCCATTTCGTATTTTCTGATTTTTGAATTTCTTTGAATAATATATATGTGTGTATATATATTCCTTATATGCATACAAACTTCAAACCTTGATAACTTCTTCATACGAAGTCCATTTTACGCAAACTTGGTATTTATCTTGACCAGAATTCCGAGACAAACGCAATGGCGCGGTCCACTTTACTTAATTCTGAATATTTAATTAAGTTTTACTCAATTCATTGTTAACAATGTATTTCGAATTAATTATTCTTTATTTTATCATCTTTAGTGTCGTTAAAATTTCGGGGTGTTACATAAAGTGTTGAACCTTGAATCATTCATGATCTAATCTCACTTTTAAATTTTGGTAGATGGGCTGATGTTTTAAATTTCTAACCCATCTATTTCACTTAAGTTATTAATATGTTAAATCTCAAATTATCATCTTGACTTGGACATTTGATTTTGAAATCATTTGCAATTATTGATATGTTGAATATCGTACAATATTTAGATTTGAGATTGATAATATTGTCTGATCGAAGTTTTGTCAAGTCTCATGCATCATCTTGTTTTCTTTTGAATTTGGAAATTAACACATCTCATCAAGTAATTTCAAATGAGTTGTTTTCGTCTTTGATCATAGATTGTCTCTTGGGATTGATGTAAATATTATGAAAAATTCTCTTGTTAAGCTTGTCCTCATATACTACTGCTCCGATAAAAGAAATTGAAGTTTTTAAGTGAACTTGATGACTGCACGATATGTTGAAAAATTAGTGTATAGACTTCATTGACTTATATGGGCATTCCAGAGCTACAAGTGGTATCAGTCATAGAAGTATTGAAAATTTCACATTCAACTGTTTGATTTTTAAAATTGATTTTTTCAACTTGCATAGTTCTTTTAGAATCCCTCTTGAAATTGATATTTTCAAATTTAAAATCATTTTATTATCTATTCAGAAATTGATTATTGAACTATCTTGGAACTCATCAAAATTATTGTTAAATTTACGAAATTGTGAAGAGTTGTGACTATAGTATATCTCATAACAAGAGGAGATATTATTTGAATTCTCATGATGATTGGACAGATTTTATAATATCTTTGAATTGGTGATTATTTCACGATCATCACTTTTATTCTACCATCTTTTTGTTATTAATTATGGTTTAATATAATGTAGAGAGTTTATTTTTTTTTGGAAATCATTAAAACTAAGTACAGTTTTAAAATTTTAGTGTTGGAAATGTGACTATACTATTTTTCAGAATGAGAGAGATTTGAAAATTTTCAAAAATCTTGGTACTGTTGAGCATATTTCATAATATGATTAACTTAGAGATTTATTTCACGACCATCTCTATTCCTACCATGTTTCTATCATTCATTATGGTTTTATATAATGATGAGATTTTTGTGCAATAAGTTTTACTCTAATCTCATTTAGAAAACCTCGCGGTCATGCATGGTTAGAGAATTCTTATAATTTAAGTTAATACTAATCCCATTTAAAAGTCCTTATGCATGGTTAGTAAGTTCTTAAAAAAAGGAAAAGAAAATAAGGAGAAATGACAATAAAAAAATGAAAAAGAAAAAAATTGTGTATATGTATAGAATTTTCCTCGTTAAGTAAAAACTAACCTATCTATCCATTTTCTGAAATGTGAAATGTGTTACTAAGTTATGAAATATTATGATTTTTTGATTGATTGTTTTGGGATTTGCGATATCTGATTTTGTCTCTTGGTTTGAATTTATAATTAGTCCAAATCCATAGCTATATTATGCTAAATTTCAAATTTTATTTGAATTTTTTTAGAATTCATATTCGTATATTTAATGTTTTATAACTCTCTCCATTTTATAAAATCCATCATTCTGAAAAGTGAAATTTGTGTCTAGTTTGAAGAATATTATATTTTTGCTTGATTAAATGTTGTTCACGATATATATTCTCTCTCTTGAGTTGAATTTATATTTTTTGTCTGCATCTACCGCTATTTCGATTTCGATTATCCTTTTGATGATAAGAAAAGGGGGAGAATGGTTATGATTTTGATTGATGAGTGAATAATTCAAGAATATTTTTAATATTGGAAATTCAGTTGTTTTTTAAACTCACTCACATGCACATATATAGGGAGAGTTCAATTGTAAGGGAGCTTACAAATAGGAGGTGTACTATAATTCATATCAAACACATTTATCACATTCAAAATCTTTGTGTATGTTTGTCATCATCAAAAGGGGGATATTGTTGAGTATAACAATATGACTTTTGTTTGATAATAACAAACATAAATAAATATATATATATATATATATTATATGTGTATCTGTACTATTGTATATTGCATCACATACAAAAATAAATATTTATTTTAAATAAAATTTTATTGCATAGAATTTAATATTCAAACAGTGTTTTTATTCAAATAAATATTTTATTTCAACATTTGAAATAGTACAAACTTCAGACTCCACTATTGTAAATTTCACCATGATATAATACATTTAATTCACAAATACATTCTTTCCTCAGTACAGTTCATTGATCTCACTCAGTCATAAATATACACTCTCTCATATACATTCATATTTATACACTGGCACACACTTTGTCTTCAGACTGCTTCAAATCCAGTCCAGTCACTTGTATACTTTTCATAGAAACACACATAGTAAACTAGAACTAAATAGAATTATCTGTAGAAAAATATAAATTTATTTAAAATTTTATTTGCCTCAGAATTTTTGGTGTGTTTCTCATCATTTTTCTAGACTTGGTCTGATATATATATATATATATATATATATATTTGAGTCTTGAATACTTGTGATATTCACAGTGATTCACCGAAAATACCATAAGGTAGACTGAATATTAGTTCTCGTAGATCAGTCTCAACACAGATACAGTGGTCTATTGATCAAGACCAGCTGCGTCTCACAATTGTGGTTTGCAAACCTTGACCTGAACAGGCACAAAACTCAAGCATGCAGCATAGTGCAATTGCATATACAAGGAACAATAAGGAAAATCAATTTCAAGTTGAAGAATTACATGGTCAAATATATGTAAAGTGCACTATCTCAAGCCAAAATCAAGCATATAACTTGGTCCAGGAATACAACCATCCAAAACAATCAACGAATGCATAAGACAACAAATGGACCCATAAATGGTGCACAGGATCAACAGGAAGTTGAACATGAAGACAATCGTAATGCACAACAAAGTCAGGGAACAACAGTGCACAAGAAACAGAGGTTACAAACTACTTGGTTATAACAACCTAGGATTTTAGAACCATTTTCAAAATTATTTTTAATATAATTTTATATGAAAATACAATTGAATTTCGAAAATCGATTATTTAAGGCCAATTTGATCAGTTTACAAAGGAACATTATTGAGATAACCTCGAATTTTGGTGAAACGTTTTTTATTGAATCTGTAGCATCGAATAATGGAAGAATCCCAAATTTTATAATTTTTAGAGCCAGCGTATGGGCATGCGAGAAATAAACGTATGCTAAAATCGCATATTGAAATCAAGCTGAAACCCGATCGAAAAATAAAACGGAAGGTCAAACGAACTTGTAATTTGAAGAAACTTATTCCGTTGGATCCGAAATTACATTTATTGTCAGAATCCAAAATTTCGTGGCAAATAAAATTAATTTGTGATCATGCGATCAAAAAAGGTAGAGGCTAACTAACACATGTTTATAAACATGGAATTATAGAACTTAAAATAAAGCGGAGGTCATCCAGTAGGCTAAGGTGGATTTGTTGAGAGCCAAAGGATCGCGCGACATTAGCGATCCGCATGAGGGGTGGTAATTTTTCGTTTAAACTCCTCCCACTTTTCTTTTCTTTTCTTTTCTTTCTTTCTTTCTTTTTGCAAAATCCTCCTTCCTCCTTCCTCGATCACCAAAAAGGCACCCATCTCCTTCCTTCCCGTAGCCAACCGCCGCCCCACCTGACCCACCGCCTCCCTACCGACCATCGCCCCCGCCGTGGGCCACACCCCCTCCTTTTTTTCTCCATTTTACTAAAAACACCCCCTTTCTTCTTATTTTCAGCTCCTACCACCTCCGTACACCCTTTTGCAACTTCCTAAGGCCATATGAACCCTAAGACACCTTCTACTTGCTGCGACAGTCCTAGACGACGGACCGTTTAAGCTCCACAACCTCTTTTGTGCCCATTTCTTCCTCCGTTTAGCTCCAAACTTCCAAATCTACAAGTATTCGCAAGTTAGTGAGCGTTAGAGTGTTGTTCGAGCTCCGCAGGCCATTGAAAAGTTATGTTGACGCCCAACAAGTGTCAGCATCGAGTGAGCCTATCCGCATTCCTTCCAGAACAAAGATTGGTAGGATGGAAACCATCGGTGAGAAATCTAAACGCATAAAGGACTAGTTAAAGTTAAATGTTTAATAGTTAATTGATGAAGTTAAATAATCACCAGTGATTAATAGTATGAATTTAATATGTTATTAAATGCAAAGTAGTACAATAAAAATATAATTTTTATCCATCGTTGATAAGAAAACAAAACTAACTGAAAATGGTTAAAAAATAAATGGTTAACTGTTGGTAGTTAATAATAAAATTTACTACGATGTTATGCGATGAGTATTAGTTAATAATAATAAATTATTATGATGTTAGTTAATGATTAGAAAGATAAAAATATCATTTTTAATTAACATATTCGTGGTAACGTACAGTTGTGCGAGATTAAAATTCACGTAGAAGAGAATAAATTACATTGACTATGGATTGCTAGTTAAAAATATTTCATAATGTTTATCATTGATCATGCAAGTTTATTTCTATGTTACATTTCACTCGTTCACTCATACACAGACACTGCCACACATATTTGTCTTCAAGTGCTTCAGATCCTGTCCAGCTATCGGTCCAGTCATCCATAGCTATCACATATAGAAAAACACAAAGAGTAGACTGCAATTGAAAAAAAAACCGAACACATGCAAATATGAATTTATTTTAAATTTTATTTGCCTCAGAATTTTGGTGTGTTTCTCATCATTTATCTGACTCAGTCTGATATGCAAGAAAATTATTCTAAATGGCTGCATGTACACACGTGTAGAAATATACACGCGTGCACTGCCTTACCAATCAAAATGCAGTATAGCAATTGAGGAGCAGCCAAATGGACCAACTCGACTCAATGCCAATATATGATCAACATACATATGGACAAAAATAAGAAAAACTGCAAATGGAAAATGACAATGTAAAAAGCAGGCCGAACCTAATAGCAATATACAATGGAGACATGTATGTATACAACAAATCAGTTTCAGGAAAGTATAAATGGTCATGCACATTTGGTTCAGGACAAAATTGGTTATCAAGATTTAGTTTGGAAAATCCTATTCATGCAAAAAGAATTTTTTTTCTAGAAGAATTCAAAAGTGTGCATTCCAGTTTTCGGGAAGCAACAGATCAAACCAAAAGCTCAATCAGCATTTACAAGTAACCAATTACATGGTAGACTCACAATAGTGGTGGTAAATACATGATCATGGCAACAACAAAAGGGTAAGCAACAAACTATATGGTGCAGCCCAGAATGGATTCAGCATTGCACATCTTTCATGAATCAAACAACAAGGCAAATGGTTCAGTCACAAGAAATTTTACAAAGTGTACAAGGGATTGCCAAAGCAAACATGGTCGAGTCATTCAAGTTCAAGGTCAAAACATATCATATTTCAGCTTAACCAAATTAGATTTCACAAGCCAAGGGTAGAAAGCATGAAGCATGAACCCTCTAAGTACATGTAGAAATGATACATGGAGCATGGGGCAATACATATGGATGGTATGGTCAAGTAGTCAATCCAAAGAGGCAACTTTACATAGCAGTTTATACATAACATAGCTCAACAACGAACAAAGCAACATGGTGCAAATTCACACAACAACTCAACTGGTGACAGGGAATCCAAGTAACACTAAAGCTCACCAAAAATGGCATACACGACTTAGTAAATGGAAAGGAAGCACACAATGCCAACATTCAAGCAATACAAATGAAGCATTGGATAAATGCCACAAAAACATGGACTGTAAGAAAGTCAAATAGTTCTCATCAAGTCAAAAGCACAAATGGCTCAACTTAACAGAGAAAATAGAAATAGCAAAGACTACATAACAGTAACCAGTGAATCAAGACAGTATCAGTTCTTATTTCTAGAAAATTAAAATATATGAAACCATAAATACAACAGTTTTGTTTAACAAGGGGTGGACAAGTTGAGCAGCGTAAATAAGGAGAACACTGCATGATTCAAGTTTAGTATCAGTTCTTAAGGATTTAAAGATTTCAAATGAAGCATCAGTTTAAAGTGTTTGGCAAATCAAATATAGTATCTGTTCAGTTTTTAAATATCCATGAAGCATTAAAAAAAGTTCAATTTGAAATTTACTGAAAAGTGTATTTTAGAAATGGTCAACCAGAAAGGAAATCCAAAGGTTCTAGAAATCAAGTTACCAATTCAGAGTCAAGAGTTTCATCATGCAACAATTCTAGCATGTTCGGATATTTCAAAATCAAATAATTCAAAGCAGTGGAATTCAATAGCCCAGTATTTTTGCCAATATCATGACCAAGTCTAATATGAACTCCGAGCACAAATTTAAGATTTTTAATCCTATAAATACACCAATCATCACAAGCATTAAATCCATCCAAGTTTGAATAAATTAAAGAAAAATTCGAAATTAAAATTTATACTAGAAAAAGGAGTAAACTTGGATCCAAATCAACGTTCAATCAAAGAAGAGGAAAGCCACTGGATATACAGAGAATCACTTGAGAGAAAGCGGCGGCCTCAAATTCAATTGAATTAAAATCCTAGATCATCAATCGCAGAAGCCATTTTTTTCAGAGATAAAGAGGAGATCGGGCCAAAGTCAGAATGGGTGAAGCAAATAAAAAATGACCGGCCAAGTTTTAAAAGACAAGGACTTAGTGTTTATTAAATAATTTAAAACTAGGGTTTTAGCTTTTAAGTTGTTTTTATTTTATTGTTTTTAATTTGTAATTGAGTTTATAGTTTTCTAGTTTGTCTGTAAAACTAGGGAGAAGAATTACGGGGTTGTAATTCGGGGAAATCTGATTTCGAGGATAGAAATCAGTGCAGTGTTTTGTGCGTAGGATTAGGGCAGCTAAAGCGAGATTTTGAGGCCTTTTGTGTAGCTCCTAGTAGAAAATGGGGATAAGTTTTAAGCGTAGGGTTAGGACAAATAGGCTAGGAATTGTCGCGAGTTTACGGGTGTTGTAAGCGTTGTAATTGTTGACTAATACCTAGTAGAAACCTTGGGGAATGCAGCAGTAGGCAGGGTTTTTGCCAAAGTTTGGTATATCTGTGTGTTATTTATTTTACGCATTTACTTTGATTATTATCTACAATTGATATTATTTAATTACTCAACAAAAAATGCGATAAACCCTATTCACCCCCCCCCCCCTCTAGGGTTAATTTAGATCCTATAAGGATTACCTAATAAGGCCATCTAGATGGTAACATTGGGGTTCGCTGGGTGAAGGTCATAAATAACGTCAGTTGTCTACCTATCCTGTAGGTCATAAGTGACTACTAGCTATCTCTAGTCTTATGCGAGGTTTGGTATATGCATGAATGAAGGTAGCCTTAGATTAGTAAGACTTATTAGCTAGTGTCCTCTAATTTATATTAGGACGTAGTCGACCACCTAGTGTGGTATTAAGCGATCAACGGATCCAGCTTTACATTAAGGCCATAAGTGGCTATATAGAGACGATCCACTTCTTCATTAATAAGTTATTGAATAGTTGGAGAGCCCGCCTCTTAGTTTTTGGTATTAGTTCGAATGGTGGTTTAAAAGGCTTCAAACATATATGTAAAAGTTCTAACTCGGTATTATATGATAACATTATCTTTGGGAAGTGCTACCTTGGGTATGGTAGTTAATCGTTGCCTGTAGATTCTTACAAGGTTAAGTTATAATTACTAGCCTTGTCATACAAATGAATGGGGTGAAGCCAAATGGAATACATTTGTGTATTATGGACAATGTTATATATTTTCCACTCACTAGGACTTATTGTTCTGACCCCCCCTCTTATAACAACTCTCAGTTTTATCTCAAGGAAGACAGGTCCTAGCAAGTGTTTAAGTTTGGTTTTCTGTTCTTATTCTATCATGCTCGGTATTGATGCGGTGATTTTCTTTTAAAGGTAGTTTCCTAAGTCGATAGTTGTTATCCTATCTTGTGTAACACCCCGCATTTTATGACAGTTAAATATTTAAATAGTGCATATGTGTATATGTATGCATAGGCATAATAATCGATAAGAAGAATAAAATAATGGTAATGTGTGATTGCATGTAATAAATACATGCATTGGAAAGAAGAAAAGATTAATGCAAATATTATGAATTAATAATGGTAATGTATGATTGCATGTAATAAATACTTGCATTGGAAAGAAGAAAAGATTAATGAAAATATTATGAATTAATAATGGTAATGTATGGTTGCAAGTAGTGTAATTATGTTGCATGCAATGACTTACAAATATTATGAATTAATAAGAAAAGAAAAATGAAAGAAAAAGATGCATGCAAATTGATAAGGTTACATGTAATGTTTAAATGAAATATTGTAACAGACATGAAAAGGAGGAATAAGAAAAGAACATTAACCACCGTTGTTCTAAGTCATTTTGTTGTATATGACGTAGTTGTATACACAATTATATGATTTTTGTTTGATGATAACAACCAAATAAATATTATTTTAAATGTGTTTGTTGTTGTACTGTTCTATATATACATCACAGACAGGAATATTATATTTCAAACATTCAAACAGTACAACTATTTATAACTCCACTATTTACAATTCACTTAAATATGTTTGAATATTTCTGACACGACACATCACACATGAAATTGTAATATTGAAGGAATTCAAATAAAAACAGACAAATTCAATTGAACACAATAAAATAATATTTTATTTCAATCAAATCTGTTTATTAAAAATAACAGTACAATTTTATTCACATCTATAATCGATTTCATATACACAGATTCCTCATTACATACATCACTCATCACTCAGTATATTTACATATACACACACACTGACACTCTGCCTTCAGTCTTCTGAATCTTCACGTGCTCCAATCCAGTTCACCATGTGCAAACCTATCACATGCAGAAGAACATACACAGTAGACTGCAACAAAAATAAAATTCAATAAAAGCAAATAAAAAATTTATTTGCCTCAGAATTATGGTGTGTTTCTCATCATTTTTTTAGACTTGGTCTGATATGCAATGACAGGAAAAATTGTCTGATGGCTGCATGTACACACGTGTATAAATATACACATGTGCACTGCCTCGCCAATCAGCAAGCAACTGAGGAGTAACCACGTGGACCTTCTCAACTCAGTTCTCATGAAAACATAGTCAACTCATGTTAAATTGGTCTAACCATGGTCAAGTAAGTAGACACAAATGCAACAAAGTCATGGAAGGTTAAAATCAAATATTAAATCAGCGAAGCAACAACAAATGTGTTCAAACAGCAATCGACATGCAACTTGCACAAGAACTAAATGTGTGTAACAGTTTTTCAAATACAAGTGAAGATCATGCAATATACAATAGAGTTGCAGATTTAAGTATGGTACAACATTATGGTGAGATGGCAGCAAACATGGAGATAACTTTTTAACAAGGGAGAGAATAGGTCTGCAAGGTGTACCCAAATGTATACAAAGTAAAAGCATGCATGATGTAAGCAGTAAAGCAATGGGGTGCAGTGTAATGGCGCACACATGAACAAGTCAGACCAACATTTCAAGTAAGCTAAGTAACAGACTAGTAAAAGATGCAGACTAATTAACAAAAAAGAAGTACACAACTGATTCAGGCAATCAAATGATTGGTCATGTTGCATGAAGGAGCTTTAGCAATGACATAAATGTGTTACTACACTATACATAGGCAAGTAGCATCGACAAAATGGTATACATAGCAATACATGAGTGATCTACACAGTTTTTTTAAGAGATGATCGGCAAAGCAGGTGAACAATTGCAAAGCAGCATAGACAACTTGTTGGAACAAATCAATACTTTGTGTAGCATGTGTAATACGTTTAAGTGCATTAGTTTTTAAAATACAAGTAGAATCTGCTCGTATCAGTTCAAATAGACGACTAAAGTATCAGAAAACTGCAAGGCAGTATACACATCAGGGAAGTGTATGTATGGCTAATAGCATAGTGCAATATGGACCAAGGTAGCATGAAGGATTCAGCTACAACAAGGTGGCAACAACAAACACAAAAATGGTCGAGCACAATTGTCTTATGCACGGATGAAACTGTATAACATAGTGGTGCACACAATAAAGTGATCATGGAGCATGAAGTATAAAAGTGCAGTGTGTGTTAAAAATCTGTTCAATGGGAAATGATCAATCTACTTTAGAAACAGTTTAAAAGTCGAGTGTGAAATGGCAAGTCGAGGCAGTAATAAATGGACATTTGAATTACCAGTTCAGGTAAAGCGCAGATCAATGAAACTGCAAATACAAACACGAGTACAAAATATTGAAGGAAGAGGCCATAAATAAACAAAGCACAACAAATCCGTCAAGTGTAGCATCAGTTCTTATTTTCAGCAAGATCAAATTAGCATCAAAACTGTTCTTATCCAGGCAAAGGCATAAGTAAAAGTTTTGGCAAATCAAAGATAACATCTGCTCAATTTTTTTTAAAGGAAGTTCATCAGTAGAAAGCCAAAAAAAGTTAAGCATCAAATAACTTCAATTCGAATTTACTGGAAATGTTTTAACTCCTAAGAAATGGACAAAGTAAAAGTGTATACGAAGTTCCAGAAATCTCGCAAGCTCAAGATCAATTCAAAGTCACACGCAAGTATCAAATAAAGGTTGACGTTTTCAAATCCAAAGATTTCATCAAGCCCCAAAATTTACACAATATCATGAACGAGTCTAATAAGAAATCAGGGCATATATCGGATTAAAATCCTATATAAACACCAATCATCACAGGCTTTCAATCTATCCAAGTTCGAATACAATTCAAGAAACAAATTCGAATTAAAAAAACATACCAGAGAACACAAAATCGCTTGGATCGAAATCAAAGTATTCCAACCACTAGAAGTTCGAGCATATCAGAGAAGAGAGAGGAGCCGCCTAAAATCAAAAGAGATTGCAAACCCTAACTTGATCGCCATCACCATTTTTTATTCCAGAGAATCTAAAAAGATCGGGCCAATTAAAATGAAGATGGGTGAAGCACAAATGGAAGAGGGCCAACCAACATATCCCTAGATTTTAAAGGGAGCTAATTTTTTTTTTTTAAAAAGGGGCTAAAGGATTTATTATCTAAACAGATATTAGGGTTTTAATAAGGGTTTTAAATTGTTTTTGTTTTTTTAGATTTTCAATTTGCAATCGAGTGATAGTTTTCTAGTTTGTCTCTAAACTTAGGGAGACGAATTATGGGATTTGTAATTCGGGGAAATCTAGTTTCGGGGATAGAAACCAGTGCAGGGTTTTGAGCATAGGGTTAAGAACAGTTGGAAGCGAGTGTCGCGAGTTTACAGGGCACTGTAAGTGTAGAGATTGTTTTAAATCCTAGTAGAAACCTTGGGGAATGCAGCTATAGGCAGGGTTTTGTCGAAGCTGGGTATATCTGTGTGTTATTTATTTTCCGCATTTATTCTAATTATTATATGTGCTGTTATTATTTAATTACTCTGTGAAAATCTGCGATAAACCCTATTCACCCCCCCTTTAGGGTTAATTTAGATCCTACAAGTGGCATCAGAGCAGGTATTTTCATGTTTTATTTTAACTCTAAAGTCATGAATCTGTCTAATAAGGTGTTTTCTGAGGGTCATTCCATAGCTAGGCCACGAATGTTTAATGGAACTGATTATGCTTATTGGAAAGCTAGGATGAAAATTTATTTGAGTTTAGTCGATTATGATGTGTGGTATATTATTGAAACGGGTTATAGATCTCCCACTGTTATTGTTAGTGGTGTTGAAATTCCTAAATCAAAAGACAGGTGGGATGCAAAGGATAAAAAATTATTTTCAACTAATGCCAAAGCGATGAATGGTTTAATTTTTGCTCTTGATAAAACTGAATTTAATTGAATTTCTCATTGTGAAACTGCACAGGAAATATGGCATACGTTGGAGGTTACACACAAAGGAACATCTCAAGTGAAGGAATCTCATCTCGCTCTTCTTAGCAACGAATATGAAAATTTCTCTATGCAACGAGATGAAGATATAAAAGAGATGTATGGACGCTTCTCATCACTAGTCTACAATGCAAAAGCTCTTGGCAAAACCTATACCAAAGTGGAATTGATCAGAAAAATATTGAGAGTGCTACCGATGAATTTTGAAGCAAAAGTGACGGTAATTCAGGAATCAAAAGATCTAAATAAAATAAGCATGGAAAAGTTGATCGGAATCTAATTACTAACGAGATGGAGTTAAAAGCAAGAGAAGATCGAAAGAATTCTGAATCAAAGAAAAAGACGATCGCTCTAAATAATACTGTTGAAGTGATGATGAAGATCCCGCTAAACAGCTAGCCATGGTTTTGAGAAAGTGGGCCAAAGGAAACTACAAACCACAAAAAAAGAATTCAAAAACAGACAAGTCCGAAAGTTCAGAAAGTTCAGACGATGAAGTGTTTTGCTACAATTGCAAGAAACCTGGACATATCAAACCAAATTGCCCACAGCTTAAAAATGAAAAGAGGAAGAAGTTCAAAAGGAGGAAGAAGGCTTTTGTTGCTACATGGGATGAAGAGGAAGGAGAAGAAGTTTCTGAAAGTGATGAAGAGGAAGCTAATTTGTGTCTTATGGCTCAATCTGATTTGGAAAATAGTGTAGAGGGTTCAAGTGAGGTATCGAATTTTACTTATAAAGATTTAATTTTAATGTGTCACGATATCACAAAAACCGTTGACTCTCTTGAACTAAAAGTTAAGAAATTGAAATATGATAGGTCAAAACTAGTTCAAGAAAATAACAGTTTAGAAAGAAAACTTGAAAAAGCTTAAAATTCACCATTTTCAGAATGCGAAAAATGTCAATTTTTGAGTAATAATCCTTTGAAATTCAAAACTGATTTTGAATTACTTAAAAGTGAAAACGTGAATTTAAAAAATGATAATCGTGATTTTGAGAAGGAGATTGAAAAGCTTAAAGAATCTGCAAAACTTGATTTTGAAAAGCGAAAACAATTTGAAATTTCTAAGTCCAATGCTAAAATCAAAGCACTTGAAAACGAAAATTTGGTTTTAAAACAAACTGATGCTGAAAAGAGGAAAATCGCTATTAATCGTTGCTCAAATTTAATGAAAGAAAGTAGCGATCTTAAATTTAAAATTCAACGACTCGAGTCAACTTTGACTAAATTTTCTTAAGGAGAGAAATCGTTGAATATGTTGTTAAAAAAGCATTTTTTTGTTCAGAACAAAAAGGGACTAGGCTTTGGATTTGATCAACTTGAAAAACAAAATTCTAATGATTTTAAAAATCCTTTAAATGGTTTTGAAATTGATCAAATTGAAATTTTGAACTCTAATAATTTCAAAAGGTTTTTAAATCATGAACGACATGAAAACTCGTTTAAAAACAATTCATTTAAACATGTTTGGATTCCAAAAAATAACAAAATTATTTTGAATAAGTCTAAACGAATTTGGGTTCCAAAGGGTACGCTAGTGGATAGTGATGGATTGTTATATAAACGGGTTTGGGTACCAAAACGTGTAAACGAAGATAAGAGTGGTAAAACAACTTTTGTTAGACCACTCGATCATATAAACATTTAGGCACCGTGGGAGGCTAAGGAACAACTGTGCTCAAGTGAGATAAAATTCAAATTGATTCATATATCGAATTATTTGGAGTTCCTTAGCCATAGATTCAGAGTTGGGGATTCACCGGATCACATCGATTATGGTAAGTCAGGTATGATCTCTAAACTCATATTTTTATTTTAATTCCTTTTTTAGTTTTTATTCCTTTTATTTTCTTTATTATTTACTTGGTTGATTTTGAAATAATTCATTATTGATTGTTGAATTTCTTGGATTATAAAAAATTGATTTTTTTTCAAGTGATTTTAAATAATTATCTTCAGATTTGATCGTTGAATGTTTCTTGTGCTTGTTTAAAAATTCTCTGAAAAAATCACTTGTGATTCTTTCTTTGAAAATGATCTTGTGCTGCTCTATTAAGGAAATTGATTTGATTTGTTGGACGATGGGTTTGAAAATCTTGGTGACTAGACGATGAGTTGAAAAATTAGTAACTAAATATCTTTAAATTCCATAGACAATTTGAATTAAATATATAAGTTGTTTTAAAATTTTCTAGGAACAATCAACATTAGAAATATTAGATAATTTCATATTCTACTGATTGGTTTTTGAAACTGATTTTCCAACTTGCATTGATATTTTCAAAAACTCCTCTTGAAATTGATATTTTCAATTTTAAAATTATTTTTGATTATTTATTCAAAAATTGAAATTATTGATTGATTTGAACCATTTTGTGACTCATCAAAGTTATTAATAGATTTACAAAATTGTGATGAGTTATGACTATGATATAATTCATAACTAGAGGAGATGTTATTTTAAATCTAATGATGATTGGATGGATTTTATAATATCTTTGAATTAGAGCTTATTTCACGACCATCTTCTATATCTACCATATTTCTGTCATTCATCATGGTTTTATTTAATTTGGGGAGTTCTAATTATTCTTGGAAATAAAATTAAAATAAGAATAAAGAAAAAGAAAAATATATATAATTTATCCTTGGTATTCACTCTCATTTAAAAGTCCTCGCAGTTATGCGTGGGTGAATTACCTTAATCTCTATGTGCTTCCATTCTCACTTAAAAGACCTTTGGCTGTGCATGGATGGTTGAATTAAATACTCACAAATCAAAATCTTGACCATTCTCTCCCTTTTGTTATCATCAAAAGGATAATAGAATTCGAAATAGTGATGAATATAGACCATAAATATAAATTCAAATTAAGAGAGAGAATATTTCGCAAACCCCATTTAATCAAATAAAAGTCATAATAATCTTTAAATCAGAGGCAAATTTCACTTTTAGAATGAACAGATTTACGATTGATTTTATAGAATGAGGAGAATTCAATAAAAATTGAATATTTGAATAAGAATTTGGAAGATTTTAAATACTCTCGAAATGTGTTAAGAACTTGCTAACCACGCATAGCCCAAAGGTCTTTTAAATGGGATTAGTAGTAACTTAACTTTATCCTCTCTAATGAGTAAGAATATTTTAAGATTGGAAATTAAATATCTAGAGGGAGAATGGTCAATTGGATTTCATCATTCATATTTTCCACATATATAGGGGGAATCCAGTTGTAGGGGAAGCTAATAAATAGAGGGAGTTTAATATTCACTGTCAAACACATTTATTGTGCTCAAAATCTTTTATTTGTTTGTCATCATCAAAAGAGGGAGATTGTTGTATATGACGTAGTTGTATACACAATTATATGATTTTTGTTTGATGATAACAACCGAATAATATATTATTTTAAATGTGTTTGTTACTGTACTGTTCTATATATACATCGCAGAAAGGAATATTATATTTCAAACATTCAAACATTACAACTATTTATAACTCCACTATTTACAATTCACTTAGATATGTTTGAATATATCTGACACGACACATCACACATGAAATTGTAATATTGAAGGAATTCAAATAAAAACAGACAGATTGAATTGAACACAATAAAATAATATTTTATTTTAATCAAATCTGTTTATTACAAATAACAGTACAATTTTATTCACGTCTATAATCGATTTCATATAAACAGATTCCTCATTACATACATCACTCATCACTCAGTATGTTTACATATACACACACTGGCACTCTGTCTTCAGTCTTCTGAATCTTCACGTGCCCCAATCCAGTTCACCATGTGCAAACCTGTCACATACAGAAGAACACACACAGTAGACTGCAACAAAAATAAAATTCAATAAAAGCAAATAAAAATATTATTTTTAAATTTTATTTGCCTCAGAATTACGGTGTGTTTCTCATCATTTTTCTAGACTTGGTCTGATATGCAATGACAGGAAAAATTGTCTGATGGCTGCATGTACACACGTGTATAAATATACATGTGTGCACTGCCTCGCCAATCAACGAGAAACTGAGGAGTAGCCACGTGGACCTTCTCAATTTAATGCACATGAAAACATAGTCAACTCATGTCAAATTGGTTGAACCATGGTCAAGCAAGTAGATACAAATGCAACAAAGTCATGGAAGCTTAAAGCCCAATATTAAATCAGCGAAGCAACAACAAATGTGTTCAAACAGCAATCGAGATGCAACTTGCACAAGAACTAAATGTGTGTAACAGTTTTTCAAATACAAGTGAAGATCATGCAATATACAATAGAGTTGCAGATTTAAGTATGGTACAACATTATGGTGAGGTGGCAGCAAACATGGAGATAACTTTTTAACAAGGTACAGAATAAGTCTACATGGTGTACCCAAATGTATACAAAGTAAAAGCATGCATGATGTAAGCAATAAAGCAATGAGGTGTAGTGTAATGGTGCACACATGAACAAGTCAGACCGACATTTCAAGTAAGCTAAGTAACAAACTAGTAAAAGATGCAGACTAATTAACAAGAAAGAAGTACACAACTGATTCAGGCAATACAAAGGATTGGTCATGTTGCATGAAGGAGTTTCAGCAATGACATAAATGTGTTACTACACTATACATAGACAAGTAGCATCAACAAAATGGTGTACACAGTAATACATGAGTGATCTACATAGTTTTTTAAAGAGATGATCGGCCAAGCAGGTGAACAATTGCAAAGCAGCATAGACAAGTGCTTAGAGAAAATCAATACTTTGTGTAGCATGTGTAATACGTGTAGGTGCATCAGTTTTTAAAATATAAGTAGAATCTGCTCATATCAGTTCAAATAGACGACTAAAGTATCAGAAAAGTGCAAGGAAGTATACACATCAGGGAAGTGTATGTATGGCTAATAGCATAGTGCAATATGGACCAAGGAAGCATGAAGGATTCAACTACAACAAGGTGGCAATAACAAACACAAAAATGGTCGAGCACAATTTTATGATGCATTGGTGAAACTGTATAACATGGTGGTGCACACAGTAAAGTGATCATGGAGTATGAATTTTAAAAGTGTAGTGTGTGTTAAAAATCTGTTCAATGGGAAACGATCAATCAACTTTACCAACAGTTTAAAAGTCGAGTGTGAAATGGCAAGTCGAGGCAGTAATAAATGGACATTTGAATTACTGGTTCAGGTAAAGCGCAGATCAATGAAACTGCAAATACAAACACGAGTACCAAATATTGAAGGAAGGGGCCATAAATAAACAAAGAACAACAAATATGTCAAGTGTAGCATTAGTTCTTATTTTCAGCAAGATCAAATCAGCATCAAAACTATTCTTATCCAAGCAAAGGCATAAGTAAAAGTTTTGGCAAATCAAAGATAACATATGTTCATTTTTTTTATAGGAAGTTCATCAGTAGAAAGCCAAAAAAAGTTAAGCATCAAATAAGTTCAATTCGAATTTACTGGAAATGTTTTAACTCCAAAGAAATGGACAAAGTAAAAGTGTATACGTAGTTCCAGAAATCTTGCAATCTCAAGATCAATTCAAAATCACACGCAAGAGTCAAATAAAGGTTGAAGTTTTCAAATCCTAAGATTTCATCAAGCCCCAAAATTTACACAATATCGTGACCGAGTCTAATAAGAAATCAGAGCATATATCGGATTAAAATCCTATATAAACACCAATCATCACAGGCTTTCAATCTATCCAAGTTCGAATACAATTCAAGAAACAAATTCGAATTAAAAAAACATACCAGAGAACACAAAATCGCTTGGATCGAAATCAAAGTATTCCAACCACCAGAAGTTCGAGCATATCAGAGAAGAGAGAGGAGCCGCCTAAAATCAAAAGAGATTGCAAACCCTAACTTGATCGCCATCACCATTTTTTATTCCAGAGAATCTAAAAAGATCAGGCCAATTAAAATGAAGATGGGTGAAGCAAAAATGGAAGAGGGCCAGCCAACATAACCCTAGATTTTAAAGGGAGCTAATTTTTTTAAAAAAAAGGGACTAAAGGATTTATTATCTAAACAGAAACTAGGGTTTTAAATTGTTTTTGTTTTTTTAGATTTTCAATTTGTAATCGAGTGATAGTTTTCTAGTTTGTCTCTAAACCTAGGGAGACGAATTACGGGATTTGCAATTCTTGGAAATCTAGTTTGGGGGATAGAAACCAGTGCAGGGTTTTGAGAGTAGGGTTAAGAACAGTTGGGAGTGAGTGTCGCGTGTTTACAGGGCACTGTAAGAGTAGAGATTTTTTTAACTCCTAGTAGAAACCTTGGGGAATGCAGCTATAGGCAGGGTTTTGTCGAAGCTGGGTATATCTGTGTGTTATTTATTTTCCGCATTTATTCTAATTATTATTTGTGCTGTTATTATTTAATTACTCTGTGAAAATCTGCGATAAACCCTATTCACCCCCCCTTTAGGGTTAATTTAGATCCTACAAGTGGTATCAGAACAGGTATTTTCATATTTTATTTTAACTCTAAAGTCATGAATCTGTCTAATAACGTGTTTTCTGAGGGTCGGTCCATAGCTAGGCCACGAATGTTTAATGGAACTGATTATGCTTATTGGAAAGCTAGAATGAAAATTTATTTGAGTTCATTCGATTATGATGTGTGGTATATTATTGAAACGGGTTATAGATCTCCCACTGTTATTGTTAGTGGTGTTGAAATTCCTAAATCAAAAGACAGGTGGGATGCGAAGGATAAAAAATTATTTTCAACTAATGCCAAAGCGATGAATGCTTTAATTTGTGCTCTTGATAAAACTGAATTTAATTGAATTTCTCATTGTGAAACTGCACAGGAAATATGGCATACGTTGGAGGTCACACACAAAGGAACATCTCAAGTGAAGGAATCTCGTCTTGCTCTTCTCAGCAACGAATATGAAAATTTCTCTATGCAACCAGATGAAGATATAAAAGAGATGTATGGACGCTTCTCGTCACTTGTCTACAATGCAAAAGCTCTTGGCAAAACCTATACCAAAGTGGAATTGATCAGAAAACTATTGAGAGTTCTACCGATGAATTTTGAAGCAAAAGTGACGGTAATTCAGGAATCAAAAGATCTAAATAAAATAAGCATGGAAAAGTTGATCGGAATCTAATTACTTACAAGATGGAGTTAAAAGCAAGAGAAGATCGAAAGAATTCTGAATCAAAGAAAAAGACGATCGCTTTAAATAATACTGTTGAAGTGATGATGAAGATCCCGCTAAAGAGCTAGCCATGGTTTTGAGAAAGTGGGCCAAAGGAAACTACAAACCACAAAAGAAGAATTCAAAAACAAACAAGTCCGAAAGTTCAAACGATGAAGTGTTTTGCTACAATTGCAAGAAACCTGGATATGTCAAACCAAATTGCCCACAGCTTAAAAATGAAAAGAGGAAGAAATTCAGAAGGAGGAAGAAGGCTTTTGCTACTACATGGGATGACGAGGATGGAGAAGAAGTTTCTGAAAGTGATGAAGAGGAAGCTATTTTGTGTCTTTTGGCTCAATCTGATTCGGAAAATAGTGCAGAGGGTTCAAGTGAGGTATCGAATTTTACTTATAAAGATTTAATTTTAATTCCTTTTTTGGTTTATTTTCTTTTTTTAGTTTTTATTCCTTTTATTTTCTTTATTATTTTCCTTTTTAGTTATTATTTACTTGGTTCTTTTTGTTTGTTTGTTTTTTTAGATTTTCAATTCGTAACCGAGTGAAAATTTTGTAGTTTGTCTCTAAAACTAGGGAGACGAATTACGGGATTTTTAATTCGAGGAAATCTAGTTTCGTGGATAGAAACCAGTGCATGGTTTTGAGCGTAGGGTTAAGAACAGTTGGGAGCGAGTTTCGCGAGTTTACAGGGGATTGTAAGCGTAGAGATTGTTTTAACTCCTAGTAGAAACCTTGGGGAATGCAGCAGTAGGCAGGGTTTTGCCGAAGCTGGGTATATCTGTGTGTTATTTATTTTCTGCATTTGTTCTGATTATTATCTGTGCTGTTATTATTTAATTATTCTGTGAAAATCTGCGATAAACCCTATTCACGCCCTTCTAGGGTTAATTTAGATCCTACAATGTTAACAAAATCTTTAGTAGTCCAGTTGGTTAGTGCATGTGACTTTCATGAGGGTGGCGCAGGTTCGATCCCCACAGGCGCCATATTTTTATTTTAAAGGAACGACTAAAATAACACATGTTCTAAAAAGAAAATATGTATAAAGGAACATATAAGGAAAATTATAATATATGGAAGTACAAAAATATATGTATACATGTATATGAAAATAGATGTGTATATGTGCAAATATATATATATATATTTATTTATATACAAAGGAGAAATTCAAAATAAGGCTACAATCAAAGAAATATGGTAAGAATTAAATAACGGCATAACACCGTTTGAATTTTGAAAACAAAATAAAAGTTGTGCGTATATATATACGTATAAAACGGGCATTTGAAGTTTTGTATACATATAAGAAGATTATATGTAAATATAATATTTAAATAAATCAAATAGAGTATAACGGAGTACTAATTAAACGTCTATAATTAAAAATGTTAAAATGGCAAACATCTACCCAAAATTGCTCGTGGGACCCAAAGAGGTCGACCTTGGGGTCGACACACTCATGTGGGGGTCGACCCAGGGGTCGACACACCCATAGGGGGATCGACCCACCCTAGATCTGGGTAGATTCGTTAATGAATCTAGATGGTTTTCTTAACCATGTTCGTTGTTGACTCAGCGTTGCGTGTACGATAAGATCATGAACACCTATAAATAGGCTAGCAGAGCCTAGCCTGAATCTCACATATTCTGAGTGGCTGCCTAAGCTCTGCCATTCTTCTTCCTCCTCAAATCACTTTAGGAAAATGGAATAATTAGTTTAGGAAAATTCTGATTCAAGATCTGGAGGAAAAGAATGTACATTGATAAAGATGTTCAAAATTCTATTCGAAGTAAGGTAAATTTTTGGATCTAGTCAATTTAGATTTCTCCTCTTTCTTTCCTTTTTTCTTTTAGTTGAGAACTGTGGAACCACGGTTATTTAGGTTCTAAATTCAGTTAGGAGAACCATGGAATGCTAGATCTGGACCAAATTCCTGATTTGGAAAGCAATTAGGTGAGTGGATTTAAGTTATACCTTTTTTAGAATGGTATATTTATCGTTTGACATTCCCCGTTACTGTGCAACGTAAATCTGCTAGAATGATTAATCCATTGAAATGTAAATCTGCTAGGATGATTAATCTATTAAAATGTAAACTTGTTAAAAATGTAGAAATGATTACTGTTGTATACATACACGTTCTAATAACTTGTTAATCGGATGTTGTAAGTTAAGTTACAATGAAATTGGGATAATTACATGTTAATCTATGACATATTATGTACTTAAACCCTTAGCTATAGGAATTGGGATTAAATTGTTAGATTGGAATAATTACATAATTAATGGTTACATGTTATTATTTTAAAATGGAGTTAACTACATGTTAGGAAGAACATGCGTCATGATAATAAGTTAAAATGCACTTAATATGATATTAAGTGGGACATGTAAAAATAGATTACAGGAAAATTTGAAAGAATGAATATGTCTAAACTTACGGTAAATAGAAAACTGTAACTGTATTTAGACATGAGGTTAAATTCAACTTGTTGTAGAAGTCTGCTGGAACCGCCTGGCAAATCTAGCATCCACAAGTTGTTAATTTAATGTTAGGGGTCTAGTGCGTAAATATACATGTAACAGTTCTAAGACACGATGTTATGTCCAACTTGTGGTAGAAGTCCGTTCGGAACCGCCCGGCAAATCCAGCATCCATAAGTGGTCGGCTTAATGTGAGAGGTCTGGTGCATAAACATATCTATTACCTATAATAGAAAACAAAATCCAAACTTTACTTACCTGTACGTCTAAATTTCTTTCTTTCGTGCGTTCCTGCCTTCTCAGCGATTATTCCTCTTTTTTATTTTTAAGAGAATACCCATTTACACGATCTCCTTTCCCAACTCCTTCTCCTTTCCCAGTCTCTTGAAAAATGCACGATCTCTTTCAAGTCGCCTTAAAAAAAAGCCTGTCGCCTATCTCTTCTCCCAACTACCTGAAAAAAAATCACTAAAATCTGTTTCGTACCTCCCTCCGATTGTGATTCCGATGTCATAGCAAGAGAAGATTAATTTACTCCTCATATCATACTCTCGGCGTTCCTCCTACGATTGGTTACAATTGATGGAGTAAGCACCAAAAACCGAAGGGGTACCCTATTTTAGATAATTACTGAATCTGCCTTTTCCTATTATTTTCATTACCATAACAGACATCTATAACCAAAAGCAGAAAGAGCATGTATTCGATTTAGGTTAATATTTCAAAAGATATGATCAACAAAGCAATATGGGTATGGTAATCGGAAGACTTGACTTCAAAATCCATGTTTTGATCTATTTTCTATTTCGATTTTGTGCTTAAAAAGGGTTTGCTGTTTAATTTTCCGATAAATTCCTTTTCTTTCCATCATTTGTTCACTATTGCCAAAAGAATCTTTAAAGACAAGTTGATTACAGCTGAATATGCCAATTTTATCAATCTCACATTCTAATTGAACAAAATAGCTCTAACCGCATACAAAAAATTACACACAAACATGTGCATATTAGTTAATATAACAAGTCGCTGTTTTGAGGTCCACAAGACTAGTTGCTATAAGTTATTCTTTTACTTGCTGTTTACATGAGCAATGAAGCAATACTTTATATCTCATCTTGGACAATGGACATCAACGGAATGTATATTTGAAATTGACAAAATTCCCCAGGCCATTGCTTTTTCTCTTCTTTCTCCACTACCATATAAAGTTAAGATGTTTTTTAATTACTATTATCCACTTTGGTAAGTTAATACATAATGCATTTTTTTACAGGACTACCTCATCGAGCATGTAGTTATCGATGTTTGACAGTCTAGCATAATACATGGTATACCCCATATCCATGGGGAGTTTTTTAAGCAACTATACAGGTTATTTTATTTTGCAGTAAACTCACAGATAGTTCAAATTTTTTATATTTTTAAATATTTTCTACTGCGCTTTCATGGTCAACATTGCATGAACGGTTTGTTTATGTTCTGTATGTAGTGTGAATTTATATTCACATCTTACACAATTTGTCAACTATATGCTAATGTCAACTTAGTTCTTTAAGCTTTTATTGGTAACAAATTTTATCCTTACTAAAATTGTCTACTAGAGCCAAACATTGGTATCATATTCACTTTTGCATATTGGTAATAGACTATGTAGTCAAGACGCGCGCATAGACGCAAAAAGGCACAAGGCGCACTAGGTGGGCCTTTTTAGACTTCTAGGCGCACCTGTGAGTGAAGCGCAAAAAAAAAAGCCCAAGACAAAAAATGCGCGCTTTTTTGTGCAAGATAAAATGTTTGTTTTTTTTTAACCCAGCCCAACCCATAAAATTAGATTGAACGGCATTTTCACTACTTATTTTGGTATATGACGTGAACTTATGAAGTTTTATTTTTAAATTTCAAGCTTATTCTATATTTTATTGTTAAATGGCTGAAAACTGCATTAAAAATGCACAAAACTGGATGAAAATGCAGAAAACTAAGTAAAAAATGCAGCAAATTCTGTTTTTTGGCAGTATGAAAAAGGCGCAAGTAAGGCGCACTGAAAGGCGCAAGGCACGGAAAAGCCTTTCGCCTTGACTTCATAGCTAATAGATGTACAAATACAAAGTTTATTCAACAGTTGATTGAACACTTTTTATTCTACTACTCTACGTGCTATATTTAAATAAATAATTTTGAAGTTTTGGACTTAAATTTGTAATCAAATGCAGTTTGTATATTATTTCCTATATTCTTTGTACATTTTCGTCTTCACAAATTCTTTTTTTGGCATATGAATCAAAATTTTCTACACTCTCCATTTTTTATACATATTATTAAGTTCCTTACTACAATTTTTTTCTAAACCTATAGTTCGGATCATTTTTTTAGCTGCTAAACAAAATCATTATAATTATTATAGTTGATTATTGTTCGTAATATGTTGCTTGAGGTGATTATTTTTTTACTTAACAATGCCAACAATCTAATAGCTCATTTGCTTATAGTGATAGTTTCAGTTAAAGAAAATTTTCTAACATTTAACTTTACTGTATGTCTTACAGTAAACAGGCCTTGAAAGCACATACTAAAGGTTTGAAAAGATGATCATTATATGGAGCTATGACTTTCACTTTACTTTCAGAACTTAAGCTTCTTAGTTCTAACAATTATATATATATATATATATATATATATATATATTCTTTGAAAAAATACTACGAAAAACACCATGGTTTATACTGCAAAAATGTAGACAGGGTTACTCAATCATCTTCGTACCCACTATCTCCATTTTCACATTCAAAAAATCACCACGCATCTCTCCGTATTCCAGCCCGTATTTCCCATCTCACAAATTAAATAAATTTATTCTTATTCAAGCATTAAACGCAAAAACGATCTTCATATACTCCAAGTACCTTTCATTGACAACTTTGGCATGTTATGATAAAGTAGCACATAAATGCGATTGAAAATACAAATAAAGATTTCAAAGATGCTTACTACAGTCGAACGATTTATTTTGCGAATATCAATTTTATTATTTTGAAGATTGGATACTGATATGTCTTTAAATTAAAAATTATTTACATAATTGATTTTATTTAGATTATCAAAGATAATCACCGATTGAATTTAGCTAATTTTATGATTTCATTATTTTTAATATCAGCTATGATTTTGTATTCACGCTTAGAAATAGTAAAAAGATCCGTCTAAGACTGTACATTTAAGTTATGTAAGTTATACTCCTTATTTAATGAAAACGCTTGATTTATAATAAGGTCAATGTACAAAAAGCACCTGATGAAAATGATGTGTACCAATAGTTTATGAAGATAGAGAGACATGAAGATGGTAGGCATTCGGAAGAAAGGTATATTTTTGTCATGCTACCTTATATAATTCTGCCTTTGTTTAATCCGATTGATTTTGTTAATTGTGTTTATCTGCATTAGGCCGTTTCAATTATTTGAGAATAAAATAAGGATATGATGATGCACTTTAACATTTTATGCATAATATCCTTGGTGTTTCATTAAATGCTGTGGCTGCTAAAAATTGGTCACAACATAATTGAATGAACTAACAGTTTTAAATAAGCAATAAATATAAGAAGTTTCCCAATCAATGCCATGTTTCCATTTGCTGGAAGGAGAAACAATTTTCTTCTCTTTTGAACACATATTATAACCTAAAGATAAAGAACTACTCCCTTTATCAATTTCAATTTATGATTACATGGATGATGATGGATTCTAGTGGACATTTGATGTTTTGAAAATGGAGGCTAATGCACTCCCTTTAGTCCTGTGAGAATTTGTTACCTTCTCCCTCTCCATGTCTTCTTTTTTCTGCTCAAGTTTGTTTACTGTTACTTTTTTGCCAACCACTTTCATTGCGAAAGGCTCAAACATGTAATAGTTATACTTAACGATTGCCACTCACCTATGAAATGATTAGTAACTATTGGAAATCATAGTAATACCAAGAACGAATGGATGCTTTGGCAGTGTTAGCACAGCAACTGCAAATATTATAATTGAATGTTGGCGAATTGATATTTATTATTAATAATTTTCTTTGATGCTTTTTGAAAAGCTGAAACAATTTGTTGAAATTGAATGTGATTCAGTCCACTTTTATGTTAATGGGATGAATCTCAAATGATGGTGCAAGTGCTTAGGTTTATTCTTCTTCTTCTCTCTCATGGCAAAAAGCTCATTTTATAATATTACTCTACATCCATATAAATTTTCTTTTGTTCCTACCTATGACTTTGTTTCTTTCTCCCTTCCAGATCTCTTGAATTTCTAGACACTCTGACCTATCAATTCCAAATCTATACTAATTGTATCTGCTTTAATGCAATTCAGTTTTTCCTCATACAGCAGACTTATGCTCCAGATGTATCATGTTTGATCTTACACAGTGCAACATCTATTTTTTCCAAAAAAAAAGAGTAAGAACATATAAAATGCATTTGAGTTTAACGAAAGCTAAGTCAAAGAAATAAATACCTTATTGGTGAAAGCTAGAGAAAAAATAACATAGGACATGCAGTGTTATAAAATATTGTCTTTGTTATTTTGTGAATGTTTATTGTTGTTATTTGTGACTGTTATTACATAATTGGCATGACAAAGATGAAAAAATCTTCCCTCCTTTAAAAATACTAAGGCTTTCCATTACAATAGCATATAGTTATTTTCACCTTAGTGCTTTTAGGATTAAGCATTTCCTTTAAGATTCCAATTGTTAAATAGAAATTATTTATTTAAAAGAGGTATGAAATGATTTTTTGGCAACAGAGCCACCAACGCAATCTTACTTTCTACTCCATATAGCAACAAAAATAATTAATGAATAAAATATCGAGAACAAGATGGTTGTGTGCTTGGCTGCCTTCAGGGAAGCCTTCAAAGCCGTTTGATTGGACAACTTGCTGGACGAGGGGCAACCCATAGGAATAAATATTAATTTACGTGTAAAATGGTCAAGTAAAACAATTGTTTTTTTGAGTTTCAGTCTGACCATTAATGTTGTAAATGTCGAGATTAGGCGCAGCGGAAGCCAACTCAACACATATCAGCTCCGTCTAATGCAGAAAATCAACAAAGACAGCAAGAAAACAAAGAGAACACAAACGTTTTTACATGGTTCGGCAATAGCCTACATCCATGGGCAAGAAAGATGATTTGATTATCTCACAATGGAGAATACATAAGAATTCATACACAGTTTTCTCTCTATCACTCAGCTCACTTTTTTTCAGAATTTCATTTTGAAGGCTGCTGTTCTTGTTTTCAGCTTTTGTGGCGGCTACTAAAACTCTCACAGCAAACCCTCACTCAATGATACATATATATATAGTATGGTCTCAAAAATAAGTGGCCCACAAAACAATAACATAATAATGCATGCACGTGACTTCACAAAAAATGCAGCATACTTTACAATTCTCCACCTCGGATCATGCACAAAAGCATGAGACGATCACACACAAAGCACTCTGATTACCACATATCCAGCTGCACCACCAAAGTAGTTGACTACGTACCCAAAGGATCAAGCTGCCGTAGTTCATCATAATGTCTCGCAAACGAGACTTCACAGTGTTCCGAAGAACCTCCACCCCATCGGGGTATCATACATCAAACATACAACACATTAATCAAGTCAAGACAATGCTTGAACTTGACACTAGGAACCACTTTAGTCAACATGTCTGCAGGATTCTCTTTTGTATCAATCTTCACCAAGAGAATATGACCCTCAGCTAAAACTTCTCTAATGAAATGATAACGCACATCAATATGCTTTGTTCGGGCATGATGAACTTGATTCTTTGCTAGGTGGATGGCACTCATGCTATCACAATACACAGGAAGTTGATCTTGCACCACTCCCAAATCATCAAACAAACCTTGTAGCCATATAGCTTCCTTGAAAGCTTCAGTCACTGCCATATACTCTGCCTCTGTAGTAGATAGAGCCACTGTCGACTGCAGAATAGACCTCCAACATATTGGACCTCCTGCCAAGGTAAACACATACCCTGTAGTAGAGCGTCTCTCATCCAAATCGTCGGCATAATCTGAGTCTACATAACCAACACATAAATGACTGTTGTTCATATCCCTCACAAATTCTAAACCAGCATCAATAGTTCCCAAAAGATATCTCAAAATCCATTTGACAGCATTCCAATGCTCTTTTCCAGGAGCATTCATGTAACGACTGACCATACTCACGGCATGTAAAATATCAGGTCGTGTACATACCATCGCATACATAAGACTCCCAACAGCATTAGCATAAGGCACATGTGTCATAAATTGAATCTCATCATCAGAGGAAGGACACATAGTTGCATTCAATTTAAAATGAGCAGCAAGAGGAGTACTTACCGATTTGGTTTCTTTAGAAATGCCAAATTTCCTTAGTACCTTCTTCAAATATGTCTTTTGAGATAAACACACCTTGCCCTTCATTCTATCTCTCTGAATCTCCATGCCAAGAATCTTCTTCGCATCTCCAGGATCTTTCATTTCAAATTCAGCTGACAACTTACATTTCATCTTCTCAATCTCAGGCTTGCAAGTAGATGCAATCAGCATATCATCTACATACAAAAGCAAATAAATTAAAGAACTATCACTCAGCTTCTTCAGATATACACAGTTATCATGGTGGCTTCTTGTGTACACTTGGCCTAACATAAAACGATCAAATCGTTTATACCACTGTCTCGGAGACTGTTTTAGTCCATACAACGATCTTTTCAACTTACACACCAGATCCTCTTCACCGGGAGATTTGAATCCACTTGGCTGAGTCATATAGATCTCCTCATCTAGATCTCCATGTAAGAACGCTGTTTTTACATCCATCTGAACCAGATTCAAGTCATACTGCGCTACCAAGGCTAACAAAATACAAATAGAGGCGTGCTTCACAACTGGAGAGAATACTTCATTGTAGTCGATTCCCTCCTTCTGGGCATAGCCTTTTGCAACTAGCCTTGCCTTGTTGCGAATCTCATTTTCCTTCACTCCTTCTTTCTTAGCATATACCCACTTACATCCAATTGCTTTCTTGCCCTTCGGGAGCTTGGCAAGAACCCGGGTGTCATTCTTGTGAAGAGATGTCATTTCTTCACCCATAGCCTCTTTCCATTCTTCACACTCAACGCTATGAACAGCTTGTGTGTACGTCTCAGGAATCCTTCATCAGTAACTAGTAAAGCATAAGTTACACAATCTCGAAACCAACCCGGTTTCCTGATATCCCTTTTCGGTCTGCTAGAAGAAATTGACTCTGGAACACTCCTCTACGCCTTTGTTTCTATTTCTAACCCATCTTCGGAATCATCAGCACTGCCCCGATCAACCGTAACTTCATCTGTTTCAACAACTGAATCCGTCACCTCTTTAGAAGCAGGTCCACTGGTATAGTTTCATCTGGGGTTTGTGTAACAATATCAAACTTCACACGCTGCAGATTCTCACAATTACTGCTCTCATTCTCCACCTGATGAGAACCCTTAGGTTTTAGCATTGCAGCCTCATTAAACGTAACATCCCTGCTTATAATCATTTTCTTGGTAACTGGATTCCAGAGTTTGAACCCTTTGACTCCAGTCTTCATGCCAACAAATATTGCCTCAATAGCACGAACTCCAAGCTTATTATCCTTCACATGATACCAAGCAGGACAAGCAAATACATGAATCAACTCATACTCATAAGCGGGCATACCATACCAGAATTCCATTGGTGTTTTGCCTCCTAATGCAGATGAAGGAAACCAATTGATGAGAAAACATGCATAAGTAACAGCTTCAGCCCAGAATGCTTTGCCTAATCCAGAATTAGACAACATACATCGTACTCTCTCTAGCAGTGTACGATTCATCCTTTCTACAACTCCATTTTGCTGTGGTGGTTCTCTAACTGTGAAGTGTCTCTTGATTCCCTCATCTTGACATACTTTGTGAAATGGATCACTTGTGTACTCTCCACCGTTGTTTGAACGAAGCACTTTGAGTTTTCTACCCGTTTGAGTTTCAAATGCTTTCTTCCATCTCACAAATATTTCCAGAACATCACTTTTCTGTCTGATGACATACACCCATACACGCCTAGAATAGTCATCAATAAAAGAGACAAACCAATACTTACCTCCCAAAGATGCATTTTTGGAAGGACCCCATATATCTGAATGAACATAATATAGGACTCCACTAGATTTATGGATTCCCTTACCAAAGCGAGATCTTGTCTTCTTGCCTTTTACGCAATGTTCACAAAAATCTAACTTACAGACAACAACCTCTTTCAACAGATTTTGCTGAATCAAAGCATTCAAAGATTTCTCACCTAGATGTGCAAGCCTCATGTGCCATAGCATTGCAGATTCCTTAGCAGCAATTTCACTCTGCTCAGCTGTAGCTACATCCCCAGTCACTGTTCTCCCATTTAAGTAGTACAAGTTGTGATGACGTGTACCTTTCATAACAAGCATAGCTCCAGAAATCACCTTCATAACTCCATTTTGGCCATCAAGTCTTTATCCCTTGGATTCAAGCATTCCTAAAGAAATCAGATTCTTTTTCATACTTGGCACACACCTAACATTTTTCAGTTCTCTAACTTTTCCATCATGCAGTTTCAGACGAATACTACCAATTCCCACAATGCTACAAGAATTGTGATTTCCCATCAATACTTCGCCCTCAAACTTCGTAAAATTTGAAAACCATTCTCTATTTGGAGTCACATGAAAGGTAGCGCCCGAATCAAGTATCCACTCATCATCTTTTGCGTTAGAGTTAGAAGGTACCATGGTTAAAGAGAAATCTAACTCATTCCCTGTGTCTTTGCTGGACTGGACTACATTTGCTACACTTTTGCCTTTCTTGTCCCGCTCCTTGACCTTAGGACAATCCTTAGCCCAATGGCCTTTTTCATGACACCAAGCACATTCATCTTTAGCCAAACGCCCTTTTGCTTTCGAGTATCCTTTACTCTTATTAGGATGTTGGCCAACATTTTTCTTATGGTCTGATTTTCTGCCTTTCACTACAAAAGCATCACCACTATCTTCTCTGGAGATATCATCTCTATCCATCTTTCGGAATTCTTCACTGCGTAATGATGTAGCGACTTCATCATAAACCAGCTTGTCTTTGCCATGAATTAGCGACTTAATCACGGGTTCATATTTCTCCGGAAGAGAATTCACTAAACACAAAGCTTTCTCCTCATCTGGAATGATCTCATCATAATTAACCAACTCCGTAAGGAGTTTGTTAAAGGAATCCAGATGCTCAGTCAGAGTTGCACCCTTTTTTATATTGAATCGATACAAATTTCTTTTTAGATGAATTCGGTTTGCCACATTCTTCACAAGGTACTTCGCTTCAAGTTTTTCCCATAATTCTTTCGGCGAGGTCTCATGTTGATAGTTCACTCTGATATCTGCTTCAAGCAACCCCTGATCATAGCCAAACAGAGCCTTTGATTCTTTTCCCATTGTTTGTCTGACCATTCTTCTGGTTTCTCTATTCGCAGACAAGCTTCCGAATCCAAATGCTCAAGAGCATCGGACACATTAGTTCTCCACAAACCAAAATTATTGTTTCCATTAAATTTCTCTACATCTAACCTTGCTCTGTGATACACTATTTTTTCAGATTGACTTGATTCACCCATATTCACAACACAAGCAACTTACACAAGAGAAACAAACACAAATGGAAAAATCTGCCTTCACAGGAATTTCGTCGAACACCTTCTATGCACTAAACTGAACTCACAAATCCAAGGCTGAAACCGCAAGCTCTGATACCAATTGTCGAGATTAGGCGCAGCGGAAGCCAACTCAACACATATCAGCTCAGTCTAATGCAGAAAATCAACAAAGACAGCAAGAAAACAAAGAGAACACAAACGTTTTTACGTGGTTCGGCAATAGCCTACATCCATGGGCAAGAGAGATGATTTGATTACCTCACAATGGAGAATACATAAGAATTCATACACAGTTTTCTCTCTATCACTCAGCTCACTTTTTTCAGAATTTCATTTTGAAGGCTGCTGCTCTTGTTTTCAGCTTTTGTGGCGGCTACTAAAACTCTCACAACAAACCCTCACTCAATGATACATATATATAGAGTATGGTCTCAAAAATAAGTGGCCCACAAAACAATAACATAATAATGCATGCACGTGACTTCACAAAAAATGCAGCATACTTTACAGTAAAATGGATACATTTTCAACTTGAGATGCCCTGGGCGAAATTTCATTTTCCAAATGTTTGTTCGCAACCTAAACTTCGAAGTTAAATATGGGTTGGAGCATATAAAATGGCACATAGACATTGGTGTAATTTTAAGCAATTCTCATGTCATGTTTTCTATTTTTACCGCATGTTAATATATAAAAAAGTTTTATGGAAAAAAAAATTGTAAAGAAGTCCGTACTATATGAAGCTTGTTTATAGTTTGAAGTCTGCATCTCATTCTTTTTCGATTAGATTATTGACTCTGAAATTTGTAGGGGTTGTTAAAGATCAAACAACTGGTTGTACTGCTTCTTTGCTACAGTTGTTATTTTGGTAATTACAAAAAATTTACTCCAACTCTCTTTTTCTGCTACTTCTGTCATTCTAAAATATAATTAAGCTTTGCTGAATCTGTATTATAATAAACATCAACAAATTATGGTAGTCTACAATTTGAAAATCGTTAGCGTATTTTCTAATTTTCGAACCCAACTTCTTGTTAGGTAAACATTAATGCTTTAATCTTGGGAAAAAAAGAGTCAAAAGTGTTGGTTTGTGATTAGTTATGTCTTTTAGTTTCAAGAGTCAAGTGTCTTTTGTATGTGAAGAGTCAAACGGTGCTTGGTTTTCTATGTTTCCTTTGGACTGTAATGCCTATAAATGGGATGCTAGTGACAATGTTTGAAGATAGAAACAATGAAATAAAATAGAAATTCTAATTCTCCTCTTCCACAGTAGAAAGTTTGTCACATTTTCTTCCTTTGAATTGTTTCTGGATAGTTTGAATAAGTTGGTATCCTGCTATCTATTATATCAAATTGGTATCAGAGCACAGGTGAAGGAGAAGCATGGCTGGAGGTTCATCACATACACAAACTCCTATACAACAACTCACAAAGCTCAACTATGATACTTGGAGCATAAAAATGAAGACTTGGTTAAAGGCTGAAGAAATTTGGGAGATGGTCAGAGATGATTTCACAGAACCTGAAAATCTGGGAGCTTTGTCACAAGCTCAACAAAATAAAGTAAAGGATGAAAGAAAGAGAGACAACCGAACTCTAAGTGCTTTGCAGAATGCAGTGGAAGATTCAATTTTTGAGAATATTGCAGGAGCTGAAACATCCAAGGAGGCTTGGGACATCTTGTTTAAGACATTCAAGGGGGCAGACAGGGTGAAGCAAGTGCGTTTACAAACACTTAGAGGTGAAATGGAATCTATGAAAATGAAGGAGACAGAAAGTTTTTCAGATTACATCACAAAGGTGGAAAAGGTAACAAATCAACTAAAGAGCAATGGAGAGGAGATAACTGAAGCAAGAATAGTAGAAAAGATCCTTAGATCTTTGACAGGCAAATTTGAAAATGTTGTGTGCGCGATAGAAGAATCAAAGGACCTTACGACGCTCACAGTCGACGAACTTGCCGGTTCTCTCGAGGCACACGAACAACGTAAGAAGAAAACGAAGGAGGAGACACTCGAGCAGGCACTTCAAACCAAGGTGTCAATCAAAGATGAAAAAGCACTCCATTCTCAAAATTTTCGTGATAGAGGGCGTGGTCGTGGAGGTCGCAGCAATAGTAGCGGTGGTGTAGGTCGCGGTCAAGATGAATATTATGAGAAAAAGGGACAGTCAAGCCAACAAAATAGTCGAGGAAGAGGACGTGGTCGTGGTAGAGGTGGCCTATTAAATTATTCAAATGACGGATGCTATAATTGCGGCAAGCATGGACACTACGCAAAAGAGTGCAAATCAAACATCAAGTGCTATAATTGTGGAAAGTATGGACATTATTCAAATGAGTGCTATTCCGAGAAAAAGGTGGAAGAAAACGCGAATCTAGTTGCGGAAGAGGAGGCAAGAGAAGATGGTGTTCTCATGATGGCTTACAAAAATACCATCTCCGACAACGACACAGAGTGGTATCTTGACACCGGTGCTAGTAACCATATGTGCGGGCACAAGCACCTATTCAGAGGGATGCAAGAGGTTGAAGATGGACATGTTTCATTGGGAGATGCGTCAAAGATCCAAGTAAAGGGCCAAGGTGCAGTTCATTATTTATAAAAAGATGGTACAGAAGGATCAATTGAGAATGTTTATTATGTACCTGATCTTAAAAGCAATATTTTGAGCATGGGACAACTCATGGAGAAGGGATACTCGGTATTCATGAAAAACCAGGTACTACAGCTGAAGGACAATGAAGGGCGTCTAGTTGCTCGAGTTGAGATGGGAAGAAATCGGATGTACAAACTGAAATTGAGAAGCATGCAGGAAAAATGTTTGCGAGTCAACATAGAAGACAAGGCGTCACTGTGGCATCTTCGCTTTGGTCATCTATATCACGGTGGTCTAAAGAAGTTAGCAAAGAAGAATATTGTGCAAGGATTACCAGACATGGATTATGAGGGCAAACTTTGTGAAGATTGTGTGCTTGGCAAGCAAACAAGAACCTCCTTTCAAAAGAATGCAGAATATTGAGCTAAACATATTCTCGAGTTGATTCATACTGACATATGTGGACCAATCACTCCCGAATCTTTCAGCGGTAAAAGGTACTTTATTTCTTTTATCGATGACTTCTCTCGAAAAACTTGGGGTTATTTTTTGAAGGAAAAATCCGAGGCATTCGACGTGTTCAAAAAATTGAAAGTGATGGTGGAGAAGACAACTGGTAGACACATCAAAGCCGTACGATCTGATAGAGGTGGCGAGTATACTTCAGCGGTTTTCATGGAGTATTGCGAGGAGCAAGACATAAGGAGATTTTTAACCGCACCATACTCTCCTCAATAAAACGGTGTGGCCGAAAGGAAGAACCGGACTATTCTCGACATGGTTCGATCAATGCTCAAAAGTAAGAAGATGCCGAAGGAATTCTGGGAAGAGGCTGTGCAATGTGCCATCTACGTACAAAATCGATGCCCACATGTGAAGTTAAATGATCAAACACCACAAGAGGCCTGGAGTGGACAAAAACCAACAGTTTCTCATTTCAAAGTGTTCGGTAGTGTGGCTTATGCACACGTACCAGATCAACGAAGAACAAAGCTCGAAGACAAAAGTAAAAAGTATGTTTTCATTGGGTATGATGAGAAGACAAAAGAATACAAGCTGCTTGATCCGATTAGCAATAAGGTGATGGTAAGTCGTGATGTGCGAGTACATGAAGCAAGCGAGTGGGACTGGAATAATTCGAAGGAGGTTGTCGTAGAAGTTGGAGAATCATCAGTCATTGCACCAGCAAGTATACCAACAGAACCTGAAACCACTGACAGTGAAGATGAACCACTACAACCAAAAACGAGAAGTTTGCAAGATTTGTATGATTCGACAAATGAGGTACACCTTGTATGTCTTTTGTCTGATGCTGAAAATATCAGTTTTGAAGAAGCGGTTCGAGACAAGAAGTGGCAAGCTGTCATGAACGAGGAAATTAAAGCAATTAACTGCAACAAAACATGTGAGCTAGCAGAATTGCCGAATGGGAGTCAGCCCATTGGTGTGAAATGGGTGTTCAAGAAAAAATGAATGCTCAAGGCGAGATAGAACGGTACAAGGCGCGACTTGTTGCGAAGGGATACAAACCCCCTTGGAGGAATAAAAGCATATAAGTTTACGGGGGAGATTTGTTAGGTAAATATTAATGCTTTAATCTTGGAAAAAAAAAAAAAAAGAGTCAAAAGTGTTGGTCTGTGATTAGTTATGTCTTTTAGTTTCAAGAGTCAAGTGTTTTTTGTATGTGAAGAGTCAAACGGTGCTTGGTTTTCTATGTTTTCTTTGGACTGTAATGCCTATAAATGGGATGCTAGTGACAATGTTTGAAGATAACAATGAAATAAAATAGAAAGTCTAATTCTCCTCTTCCACAGTAGAAAGTTTGTCACATTTTCTTTCTTTGAATTGTTTCTGATAGTTTGAATAAGTTGGTATCCTGGTAGCTATTATATCACTTCTTTAATCCTGTTTATTTAGTGTTGGTCCTCACTACTTTCGATTTGGGTGGCACATCCTACGGTTGATTCGTCATTTTCATTCTTAATTTCCTTTAAATACGTGCTGCCGATATTCATATACTCTGTTCACCCATGTTCCATGTTTGGATGATTGCTGCTCGCGACTCTGTAAACATATAACGTGATCTCCAAAGTACAAGTTCCAACCTACTGACAATAGATTTTCTGCATTGGTTACGTTTTGTGATATACATCCTTGGAGGATTAATGTACATTTGTAACTCGATAGACAATTGCTTATGTTAAGCATCCAGTGTCGTCCATTTCCACAACAGACCATTTATTTGTGTCATATCTTTAAATGTTTTCCAATGAATCCTTCTATACTTTGCAACTTTCATCTGCAGTTGGTAGTTTCAACTTTCTGCCAACAGTCAGTGGGTTTTGTATCACTAACACACTACCTAAGCGAATATCTTCATAAGGACGACTAGCCACTCAAGTTGGAATTATAGTAAATTCGATGAATAAAGGGACATTAACTATGATTTCAAACAAATTAATCTGGTTCCAATTGTCTCAAAAGATTGACTAACTGAGAGAATCATTTTTTAAATTGATAGACGGAATAGTTGACTTGATGGTTTTTTACTAGCCTAAAGATGTATATGTTAATTGGTCATGTTTGAATTTGGTCATGTTTAATTTACCAAGTAATTTTAACTGTCAAGTCAATTAATCACTAATATACTTCTTTCCCATTTTCATCTTTCCTGTGTGCAGTTGTACAGTACTATTATTGTTGGGAATAACTTATTAGGCAGGTGTAGTGAAGTAGAATCAGTCCAGTACATGCTATATGACCTGTTGGATACCAAAAACAGAAGCCTAGACTTATCAAAAGAAGATTGCCTCTATTGATCCAAAATAGTATATCAACTGTTTGGGCAGGTAACATTTTAGTTATACAATTTCTCATCGTTTACCTAGCAAACATATATCATAATTGGCTGGTGAAATATAATGGTCACTGTTTGCATGTGTTCAAAATAAAATCTTTGGAGACTAAAAATTTATAAACATGGTTATGATTTTATTTTTTCTATTTAATATTCTGCAAAACTAAAATGGGCTACATGGATTTTTTTTCCTATAACTTTACCAAATACAATCCATAAAACTTACCGACTGGTATATTTGTATCACTAGGTTTGCAATGCACTGTGCTTATAAATAAATTTACCGTTCTAGATTTGTTTTATCCGACCGCAATTTTCCTTCCAGTAATCTACATGTACTTCCTAATGATATTAGTATATATCCAGCTAAGCAAACATGATACTGCTTGGAATGTCACCGTTTCCAGTAAATGAGTGGATTTTCCTATTTTTATTCCCGTGGACTATCTCCTTTTTTTCCGTCAAATATTTCCATACTACATGCACATAAATCATGCATGATACATGCAAAGAAACACTAAGTTTTCTACTTATAATAAGCTCAAACTGTTATATTTTCATTTGAAACAGAGGTTGAGAAGTATACTCAATCTTTGTAAAATGCAAGACTGTCGGGATGTTTAAAAGTTTTTTTTTCTTAACAACCAACTTTTAATCATCGAAGAAATATAAATCCAATTTTATACGTAGTCTGCAATCTGAATAACTTTATGTCTGAATATTATTCATAAAGCCTACAATATAGTTAGATTATATTCCTTTAGTTCTTTATTAGTAAAATTTCACTTTTTTTTATGTTCTCTTAATTTGGTTGAAAGCTTCTTTCAATTCTTACTACCAAAGTACATGAACGGTCATAACACTGCACTATACACTCAAAAAACTATTATGTAAAGGCAGTGGATTCATTTGAATAAACAACCCAGCATATGCAACTACTAGAAAATTATACAGCCAAATACGAGAGATCTATTTAATTCCTTTCTTAATTTTTGGTATATTTATGAATTTACATTTTCTAAAGCAATTTTTCTCTCTCTGTGCTTAATCCATGTCAAAAAATAGGTACTGAATTTGCATAATGTGATTTATATGTATAGTATACTATTTTGTTTTCTATTTAACATTACACTATATAACTTTTTTTTTTCAATTTTCCGCTTCCATTTCACATGATAGACAGTTTGATAAATCGAATGGCTTGGTGAAATCCATTAAACAACCTAATCATACCACAACAGTCAATATTAATCAACTTCAAAAAATGTCTACCACCTTTACAATTCACGAATCCACCATATTTACTTTCAATTGAATAACAAACTCTATATTCTACACAGAAAAATTGAATATTATAATAATATCATCACTTGAAAATTTTCATTTCTCAACCTTGGCACAGGTGTTGGTAGGACAAATAAATAAGAACTGAGAAAAACAGTCAAGGAATAATATGGAAGAGGCTTCTTTATTTTATTTTTACTGCGTTACAAAATAACATACATGAAACATATATATAGCCTTAGCTGAATAATAAATGCTTTCATGTCACTTTGATTTTCTCCTAACCATTCACCGAATCAGCATGTCCATTCGTTTTTTTATTTATATTTTCAAAACATGACTATTCAACTAAATAGTCAAGTTTAATTATTTCAACACCCCACTTAAACTTAATCTTTTTTCTTCACTCCAATCCAAGCACGCAATCTTGTAAAATCCTCAAACTTCAAAGCCTTGGTAAAAATGTCAGCAGTCTGATCTGTTGGACTCTCTTATATAGCGATACCTGGTATCTATATGTTTACTGCGATCATGAAACACATGATTTTTAGCCAATGCAATAGCAGACTTGTTGTCAACATATATGGTTGTTGCTTTTTCTTGAGGAAAGTAAATTGTCTTCAATAGTCTTCTTAGCCATGTTGCGTGACAATCAGAAGATGCAGCGGAAACATACGCAGCTTCACAAGTTGAAAGAGTTACAATTTGCTGTTTCTTTGAAGACCAAGTAAAAGCAGTGTCTCCCATGAAAAATATGAATCCAGTGGTGCTTTTTCGATCGTCAATATCTCCTCCTCAGTCGCTATCACTATAACCATGAAGTTTAAATCTTTTAGATGGAAAATAAGTGAGACCATAATCAAGAGTACCTTTGATGTAACGAAGGATTTTTTTTTTCCGCCATTTTCATGTGTGTTACAGTAGGCGCTTCCATATACCTACTAACAAGACCAACAGCAAAGAGAATATCTGGTCTTGTGCATGTTAGATATCTCAAACTTCCAATAAGACTTCTGTAAAGTGATGGATTAATTTTGCTATCTTCATCAAATCTTGACAATTTTGTTCCACAAGTAATTGGAGTACTTGTAGGCTTGCAATTTTCCATTTTGAAGCTTTTGAGGATCTTCTCTGCATAATCTTTTTGATAAACAAAAATATGCCTCTCACTTTGTTTTACTTCCATTCCTAAGTAGTAGGACATGAGACCAAGATCAGTCATTTCAAATTCTGCATTCATTGCTTTCTTGAATTCTTCAAACATCTGCGAATTATTTCCCGTGAAAATCAAATCGTCCACATATAAGCACACAAGCATGAAACCTCCATCTTTGTCTTTCTTTACATATAAAGCGTGTTCATATGGACATTTGGTGAAGTCATGATCTTTAAAATATTTATAAATTCTGTTATACCATGCTCTAGGCACTTGTTTAAAGCCATACAACGCCTTCTTCAACTTCAAGACTCTATCTTCACGTTCAACATATCCTAGAGGCTGCTGTATATAAATTTCTTCTTTCAAATAGTCATTCAAGAAAACAGATTTGACATCCATTTGAAAAATATTCCACCTATTCTGGACTGCCAAAGAAATAATTAATCTTATAGTTTCTAAACGAGCAACATGGGCAAATACCTCGTCATAGTCGACACCATGCTTCTGGCTATATCCTTTCGCGACAAGCCTCGCTTTGTATCTCTCTACCTTTCCTTCCGCATTTCTCTTCACTTTATACACCCACTTTACATCAATCGCTTTGTGTCCTTTGGGAAGTGTTGCAAGTTCCCACGTATCATTTCTTCTGATTGCTTCAATTTCCTCGTCCATTGCATGCTTCCATTCTTTATTTAATATTGCACTTTCGAAGTTTAATGGCTCGGTGTCTGCAAATAAACAAAAACAACTTGGATTGTTATCGACATAGAAATTTGGATCATTAACAACATTCGTTTCCTCATAAAGATCTGAAATTCTTTTTGTACGAAGTGGTCCTGCAGGAGAATCATCATCTGATGACTGAGAATTTTCAGGTGAGAGAGCTGGTGTGCTTGCAACTTCTCTTCCAGCTGACTCTTCATGCTGAGGAAAAATAGTATATTCTTCATTTTGAGATACATTCCAATCCCAAGAACTTTTTTCATCAAATTCAGCATCTCTACTGATAATGTTTTTCCCATTAGTAGGATTATAGAACTTGTAACCTTTTGAGCAATAGTCATAGCCAATGTAAACAAACTTTTCACTTTTATCTTCTAGCTTTGATCTTTTTTCATCTGGAACATGAATGTAAGCAATGCTCCCAAACACCCGCAAGTGCGAAACACTTGACTTTCTACCACTCCATGTTTCTTGAGGCGTGACACCCTGAACACTTCTTAATGCAGAGAGATTTGATAGATATATTGCGCATGCCACTGCCTCAGCCCAGAATTCTTTTGACATGTTTTTGCTTTTAAGCATGCTGCGAACCATGTTTAGAATGGTTCTGTTTTTCCGTTCCACAACCACATTCTGCTGAGGAGTCCCTGGAACAGTAAGAAAGCGACGAATCCCATTTTCTTTGCAAAACTGATTGAATTCATTTGAAGTGAATTCTCCGCCTCGATCAGTTTTTAAATTTTTAATACAACAACCACTCTCCTTCTCAACTAGAGCTTTAAAATTTTTGAAAGCTCCAAAAACTTCATCCTTCCCTTTAAGAAAATAAACCCAAGTTTTGCGAGAAAAATCATCAATAAAAAGCAAGAAATAATTAGCTTTACCATATGAGGATGGTCTGATTGGTCCGCAAACATCAGCATGAACATGTTCCAGTAGCTTGGTTGTTCTAAAACTCGCCTTTTGTGGAAAACTTCTTCTAGCTTGTTTGTCGTAAAGACATCCTTCACATAATTGGTTGGGATGATCAATCTTTGGCAGTCCACGTACCATATCTTCATGTGACAACAACTTCAAACTTCCAAAATTAAGATGGCCCAATCTCAAATGCCAAAGCCAAGAAGTGTCTTCAACACAAGTTTTCAAGCATTTTGGATGATCAACTTCAATATTAAGTAGAAACATTCTATTTTTCTCCATGGGTACTTTCGCAATCAGCATATTTGAATTATCTCTCAAAGTGAGATGTTTATCCCTCATGTGAATGTCATAGCCCATCTCCAAAAGTTGTCCCAGACTTAGTATACTTGTCTTCAAATTTGGCACATAATAAACTTGAGAAATCAAAATATGATTTCCAGTTTTAGAATGAATAAGTACATCACCTTTTCCTTTGATTGGGACTTTGGTGTCGTCTCCGAAGCTAATATTTACTGTCATCTTTTCAGTATATATGGAGAACAATTCTTTGTTTTCACTCATGTGATTTGCTGCACCCGTATCATGATACTACACTTTTTTGTTTTTGTCTTCCTTAGCTGCTATTAGCAACAACAAATCTTCATCCTCCTTTGCTTCCACATAATTGGCTCGCTCATCGGGTTTGTTGCTGGAACTTCTACATTCATTGGAATAATGACCATATTTATGACAATTATAGCATTGAATTTTTGATTTGTCATGCTTTCTACTTCCACCTCTTGTGGCTCCGTGATTTCCACGCCCTCTTGTATTGTTGACTGTCCTTTCATTGTTGAAGTTCTGACTTTCATCGGATCGACCACGACCACGACCAAAACTCCTGCCTCTTCCACGATTTTGTCCTCTTCCACGATTTTGTCCTCTTCCTTGAAAATGCTCATGTTTCTCAATTTCTCCCGATGAAACATTAGTTTGAAGAGCATAAGAATCTGCTACTTCTTTCTTTAATATTCATTCTCCATATGCTTGCAGTGATCCCATGAGCTCATCAACCGTCATAGTTTCCAAATTGTTAAGACTCCTCAATAGAGATTCCAACAAGCTGTAACTTTGAGTTTAATGATCTAAGTATTTTCTCATTGACACGAACATCATCAATCTTCTCTCCATATTGCTTCATTTGATAGACAATAGAAGAAACTCGAGTAAAATAATCTGGGACTAATTCAGTTTCATTCATATGTAGTGATTCAAATTCACTACGCAAAGTTTGAAGACGAACCTTCTTTACTTTTTCAATTCCCCTGAAATTATTCTCAAGAATATCCCATGCCTCCTTCGCTTTTGTTACATTAGCGACTTTCTCAAACATGGCATCGTCCAAGCCCATGTGTATAATAGAGAGAGCATGTTGATCTTGCTTGCGAGTTCTTGCCAAGGCATTTTTCTGATTTTGATTCAAAGCTTGTACATTTTCATGTTCTTCATAACCATTTTCTACAACCTCCCATGCTTCCTGGGATCCCAGCAATGCTTTCATGCGAAGACACCAATGTGCATAATTCTCCTTTGTAAGTTTGGGAACAACAAAAGGAAATATATATTTATCTTTGTACTGCACTTGGCTCTGATACCACTCTGTTGGTAGGACAAATAAATAAGAACTGAGAAAAACTGTCAAGAAATAATATGGAAGAGGCTTCTTTATTTATTTTTTACTACGTTACAAAATAACATACATGAAAGATATATATAGCCTTAGCTGAATAATAAATGCTTTCATGTCACTTTGATTTTCTCCTAACCATTTACCGAATCAGCATGTCCACTCATTTTTTATTTATATTTTCAAAACATGACTAAAATAGTCAAGTTTAATTATTTCAACAACAGGAAGTCGTTAGTTAGACATAAGGTTTTCCTCCAATTGTTATGCACATTTTATCACCTAGAGGGATTTGTATGTTTATCAACTGGAAGACATGTCAAGAGTCTCTACCTCTTAGACATCTAAAAAAAAAAAAAAAAAAAAAGTTAACTCTGTCGTACACCTTGCAAGAGGGTAGCCCAAAAAAATCTCCTACAGAAGATGCCACAATAGCCTGCAGAATTTACTATGCTATGTTGCTTAGTAATGAAAAATGCTAAATGTGCAAATTAAATTCTAACAATATTATATCAAAGTCTTTAGTTTGTTAAGGATTTCATGGAATAGTTTATTTAGCAGATATGGGTGAGGAACAAAAAGTTGCATCTCGACAGATGAAGAACCATAATACTTTTAACTATGTGTGTCGTAGTACCAATACTGAGACATGAAAATTTTGTTCATGTAATATGGCAGTGTGCTGATAAAAAAATCTGATTGTTTTACAAATTTACTACCATTGGTTTATTTATGATTTTTTGCTTGGTAACACTTACTGTGTTACTACAACATATGTTAACATAATTACTATGGCTATGCTTATTGTATCCCTGTATTGATATTTGGTCGAGAAGGAGTTTAAGCTGCTCATCCTATCCCCTTTTTTGAGTGGATACAACACATCATATTTTTATTGATGTAGCTAAAGGCCTCAATTAATTTTATAAAAGATTCTACTGTTAATTATACCTCAAAGTACTACAATAAGAGATACTCTTTCATTTGAAGACTTCAACGTAAAAATTGCAAATTTCAATCTCTAGAACCTAGCTCCTGATATGACTGCACGCCTTAACTCAGCACATATTCTACAATTTTTCTGCACTAGACTATGCTAGGGGTGGTCAACTAACTCAAAAGCGTAATGTGCTGGCGTTGGTGCTTTTCTTTTTGCATTTAACAGACTGAAAACCAGTTGATTATTCCATGCCTAGAAGTCAGCAATGCTTGGTTACTTGGGCAACACCATGCTTGAGAATGAGTGGAGTAAAGCACCGTCTGAATATACTTATGTGCTTTAATATTATGTTATATGATTTAATACTATATCCGTACTTATATTTTATTTAAATATTATTTTTAATGCTTCTTATATCTTCTGTAATTACCATGTCTGTGCTTAATAGTTATGTGCATCTATAAGTACATGAATTATATGTGGATCTCTCGGTTTATTTCTATAGCACTAAATAAATATTCTTTTGTAGTTAGAATGGTGTGTGTATGCATTTATACAAAAAACCCGTACACATAATTTGTCTGTAAACTGTTTTTCCATGATATAAACCACTTCATTATTACTTGGAAATAAATACTTGATTGTGTCCCATACAATTGTATTGAAATCTCAGGTTAAATAAATACAGTTGTATGTGTTCAACCTTTAAAATAAAAGGTCTAAATATTGCTCAGGCAGTAATACTGCTGAAAATTTTGTAACTTTGTAAATCATTTATCACTCAGTTACATATTTGTTTTCGTTATCCACCATAACAGCCCGTATGCGAAGCACGAGTCTCATACTAGTATATAAATATATGTAAATAAAAGGATATATATAAAAGGCACAAGTTGTGATAAATGGAAATGAATGAAAGTTACAACAGTAAAAGGATTGGAATAAATGGGGAATAATAATAACCTATTATAATTAACTACATTAACAAGAATGTTATATAATAGGTAGGCTTGTCCTAGGGACAAGTGAGAATTATAACATATGTTATAATAAAGGAAGAGGAAACTTATTAGTAAACCTTAGTTAAGAGAACTAAGATAATAAGTAAACAACAGCAACTTGTTATGGCACTGTAAGATGCAATTATGATTTGAACATATGGGATGAAATAAGTTATATTTAATCATAAATAATAAGTGACATGTTAAACAGAAAACATGTGAATTGAGATAAAATGTACTTACTTCCATATTAAGTAGAACATGTTATTGTAATTATGGAATCAGACAATGAATAATATAAAGAGATTGTAGATTATAGATCTTGGAATACAATCTAGAGAATATCATGTTATGGGCTTATTAATAAACTTAAATGGATTAAGTTATATGTCTGAAATTAAAAAGCAAGAGGAACTTGGTAACTTGAATAAGAAGTCAATGTGAATAGGAATAACCAAGTTAACTGGAAATCTTACGAGGTAGAGTAAGCACGTAATTAAATGATTAGAAATAGGGTCTAATAACACATTAAACTGAAGCGCTTGTACCAATTCGTATGTCTGAAGGTGAATAACACAAAGGGGTAGATCATCGTGATGTCATAGGACACAAGGGAAGCACACGTCCATCTGATTATTTTCCTTGTTCTTCCGATTGTTCTGCTGATATTCTGCTGGCTCCGAAGGACTGAAGGGGAAGCACGTGGCTTCCTGGGACGTGAAGGGTATTCCTACTCCAAAGTGCTATGACAATGTTCGGACTATGCTCGCAGAGGTTAGGTCTGCGTGTTTCTTCCCAGTGAGTATACCTTGATTGCCACGATAGTGGGCAATCAGAAGGATGTAGAGTGGCATTGGTGATTCGACTATTCAGTTGACTTGTGACTAGGCTGGGTTACGACCATTTTAATCAAGTTACTGGCGGGTCTAACCATCTATTTGATAGCAAGTCATCAGGTACCAATCATCGACAGTCAGCGTGATACGTGGCGCGTAATGCAGAAAGACGGAGAGCTAAACCAAAAGACCATAGACCTTTTGCTATCAAGGCCATGGGTGAGGGACATGACAATTAGGAATTGTTGTTTTTTCTGGGGCCAGGTCACTAGCTTTCAATTCTTTTTGTCTTTCACTAGTTAAGGGAGGTGTCGGGTGGGACCATAGCCACTGAAAATGCAGACCTTAGCATATGTGTATACAAATTTCTAAAAAGCTCCCAACCCAGTTCCGTGTTTCTGATACAACCCTGTTACGGGACTCAGTGCATAGTAGTTATCTGCGGATACATGCATACCACATCCGGATGGTGTATTATAAAGGTTACGACATCGAGTACGATTGACGATACGTAGGTAAAAAAGTCAAGATACATGCATATCCGCTCTGGGGGGTGCATCGTAGACTCTAGGGCACTACTCTATGATGGAATCTAATTCGATCGAAGGTGGCAGTCTGTATGTTTACGTAGCATGACGATATCAGATCTATGCAGAACATAGCATTGTTATATAGAGATCCATACGTTGCTTCAACGTATGATGAAGGACTGCGTATATTTCTGTGGCGTTAAGGCGAAGACCATGCGAGTAGGGTACTATGGGGTGTACCTTAATATTATGGGTGACTATATATACTATGTTAGGTTAATGCACTGGGACGTAGATGGGTACGACGTGTATGTAAGCCTTGAGTGCTGTTAACCCAAGTAACCTTTCAATATTTTTATATTTATAAAATTAGTCCATTTCGGTTGAACGACGTTTCAGGCCATTAAGCTACATTGGCATTGTTTTCATTCAAATTTGAATTAAACATTTCTCAAAATTTAATGGTTGGATCATAATATATTTATTATCGTTGGAAAGTTCTTTTCGAAACAAATCCAACGGTTCTAATTTTGGGCAAATCCGACGATCGGGTCTTTCGATATACTCGTTTAAAGTTACAGGTCGAAAACGCTAACTATCGTTGCACAATACGTTCTATTTTAATTTTTATTTGATGTTGAACACGTTGAAAATCTCTCTTCTCTAGGCCCTCATAATATATATACATAGATATCCAACCAAAATCAATTGAGAGATGTGTCAAAAGTTATCATCTCGACACTCCTGTGGGGTTTACATCATGTTCACAAACAACTGGCTTATATACACATAAGGGTGGTGTGTAAAAAAATATCTTCCCAAGAACCGTGCAGGGATTATATCACGATCCACGTAGCTTATATACACACAAGAGAGACTTGTATATTTCTATCATCTTAAGACCGGTGTGGGGTTTGTTATTAAATCCTACGATTTATCGTTATATGGTTATTATTTCCACATTATATAAGCATCAAACAATTACATGTCATATGGTTCTACTGTCCAGTCCATATCGGATAATCATCAGATAATCACCTACTATGTGGTTCATCTTCTTCTTCAGTTCTCGTCGTATAGGCATCAAACAATTACATGTTATACGGTTCACATCATATAAGCATCAAACAATTACACGTTTATATGGGTATGCTTTGCTATGTCATACAGTGTGGTCTACAATTATTGTTCACTGTCCAATGGTGTATATTTAATTACATAAGCAACCATCACAGCGCATTCAATTCAAACATAGCAATAGTAATAAATAGATTACTCAATTAATGCCATTTAAGGAGAAATAAATTTTAAATAAACTTGGTGTGCAGTTCTAGTGAGGCAAAGACCGTATACTAGAATGATGAAAATTGTAGTGAGGAACAAATGTATAAAATTGTATTGATGTTTGTAGCAAACAAATTGATTGAAATAAAATATTTATTTATTGTGTTCAAATCAAATTGTCTATCGTATGCAAATTAATTCTGTAGCACAATTTCATGTAAAATATTATAACTGTGAATATACAATAGTGGAGTTAGAATGTTGTACTATTTCAGATTTTGAAATAAAATATTTAATAGAATAAATATACCATGAATATAATTAATTCTGTATAATAGTATATTATTCAATAAATATTTACTTCTGTGAAACGATGTAATATAAAATAGTACAATTACAAACACATTTAAATAATATCATATGTTTATTATCATCAAACAAAAATCATACAACACATTGTTGTACCCAACAATCTCTTAGTCACTTAATACATCCCATAGGATAGGCAGTTCCCCCGACATTTAATACCTTATCCCAAAGCCGTCTCTAACCCAGTAACTTACTACCTTGAGGAAGCAAACCATTGTGGAGATTACCGATCTCACACCCAATTAGTCTTTCTAATAATTCTCTAAGTAGGCTACGATATGAATTATTTCCTTTTTAGTTTCTTCTTTCAGAAGGAAGGCGGGCCCTACACCCACTTAATACCTCACATTTGAAGTAAACCCATTTAAAGAATATACTAACTACTCAATTTAATATCGTCACAGATTCCTACGGTTAATGATGTCTCACGTCAGTTACATGTAGGTTCGACTATTGGAAAGTGCAAACTTCTATTGAATAAGGAAACTGAACTTGCATGATTAACCTACTAAGTCCAGTCCTTAATTCTAATTAAAGTTATTAATTATAGATTTAATCTAGAATATGCTAAGGATAATTTTCTATAACTTCCATAGAACATTTAATAATTTATTTCCTTATTGGACATAGTATTTACTATGGCATTCCCATAAAATCCCCTTCAATTCCATTTATTATTATAACGGTTACATGTCATTAATGACCCTAATGGCCATATTTCCTAAGGCAATAGACACACAACCGATTTAACACCCTACTTGTCTCATTCCATTAATAACCCTAATGGTCATGTTTCCTAAGGCAATAGACAACCTTTTAAATGCCATTTATATCATTCTCATTTGAAATTCTAATCTAATTGTTGTAACTCCCAGACACTACTATATTAATTAAATTTGATTTAATTTTTATTTGAATATATGTAAGTTTATTATTTATTTGTTTCCCTACTTGGAGTTACAATCCCTATTCCTAATCACAATTTAGATCGTAACCCTTTTTACATTTATTTCATATTAAATTCATTCCCTAAAACATACATGGTTACAATATTTATTACCTTATTCATGATGTTTTAATAATAGCAATCAATTCCACTTTTATTGCTATAATGGTCACAAGTATTTATTTACATTTAGTATGCATTACATTTTCCATAAATATTCCCATTATATGGAAACCATTCAATTTCAAACACACAACAAAAATTTATTTAATACAGTAGCATTAAGTATGTAGATTTCTACGGAGAAGATTGTAATAACATGTTGATTATATCAAAATTAGAAGAACTAATAATTAATATTTGTCATAGTCAAAGGCGCTATTGGTGATAATAAATTCTATAAGAAATGCTAACATGAATAAAAATGGAACAGTTCAGATAGTATCCACAAATATCACTGGAAACATTATTAAAATATCCTCTACGGTTTTACTGAAATTGTTCGGAAACATCAGGAAAGTATCGTTAACGATATTTTTTGTCAACAATGGAGATAGGTCTACGGAAGTGAACCTAAGGGGAAAATGGGGTTATTTAGCTTTTACAAGTCTGAGCTAGTTCACTGTTTCCTAGATATCAAGGTTTTGAGTCCGAAAGATTAGTTACTCTTTCCTCAATGGGATGAGCATCATGCTTAAGCAACTCAAGAACCAACAATTATTTTGAGACAAGGGTTTCCCTAAGCACAACCCTCGATAAAAGGCTAAATGGCATGTAGGAAGGGATTATGCCGAATCTCTACGGAAAAGTCTAGGCTTAAGTAAGAACCCGTGGCCGTGTAGAAAACGTGTAATGAGTTGTATAGGAGACAACTAAGAAATCTCATCAGAAATTCATAAGGAAATATACTAAGTGTTAATCCACTCTTTATTGGTCTCTGATTTGGAGTACACAAGTGATTACATGAGAAATTCCCAAATTTATTTAGGAATTAGGGTTTACTCTAGATAAAGATAATACAAGAATGAGAAATGAGAAATCGGTCCCGAGAATGAGACTAGGGTCTTATTTATAGACAAATTAGGGCCCCTTTTTTTATTAGGCCAGTAGAAGCCCCTGTCGGCCGCTTTTCCCTTCGGTCCTAGTTGTTTTTTTGTCTCTTGGTCACTTTTTTGGCCTTGGTTGTATCTTTTGAGGTACTAATCTTCGACTCTCGGAGGAATGGTCTCGGTTACCAAATCTCTTCTTTGGAGTTTCTTCCATCTTCTTTGTATCAGTACCAAGCTTGTTGGTATAGATAGCTTTTAGGGAGGTTTTAGGCATCCAGACAAAGGCTTTCGGATATAGGCTTACGGATGTAGGCTTCCGGATATAGGCATCCAAACACAGACTTTCAGTTTGTTATCAACACTTTATGGAGCTTGCCTTCATGATTCAAGTGGATAGTTAACGGATCTGCTACCACCTGCGATCGGTATCGATACTAAGTAAATTAGAGTGGATAACTTATCCCTCTTCAATAGTTCCGGCTTACCTTTCGGTAGATTCCTGAAGTATATCTCGTCTTTCCGGAGGATTGCTTCCAGTGTTTTATTGATTGGTTACTAGAGTGGCCTTATGGTGATCATTTATTGGGGATCTCGGTAAATGTCTCCCAAATGATTCCCTTGTTCTTTTGATGCTCTTGTTTCTTGAATATTAAGCAAGTTAATACCGACATCCTTCCTTCCTTCTAGGTCTCGGTTTGTAAGATTCCTGGTCTTTCTCTTTATTGGTTTCCAGTTTCAGTGTGATCCTCCATTACATATCGTTCATGCCGAAACTACCCTGCCGGTATTCTTTCCCGGTGTAGGTTTCGAGTTCTTTTCTTCAATGATGGTGTCGGTTGCCTGGCTTTTGGTTCATTCCCTTATGCTCTCGGTTTTACCTTGTTTTTTATTCTTGCTTATAGATGATTCTTTTTATGCTTGTGGCGGTCCGTTACCCTTTCATCGTCAGCCTGTTTCGTTGTTAATTTTGGTGGTAATATTTGCCCCTCCTTTGTGAAGGGGTATTTTCGACTTTTCAAGTCAAACCTTTATCTCTCTTACGGTGTTTCGTTTTTGTGTCTCTTGGCATTCTTTAATCAGACATGTTGATGGATTCCATATGTACGGCTTGGATTTAGCATGATAATTTAGTATAAATACTTCTTCGCCATCTCCACCTTTTATCTGCAAATTAGATACTTGAGCCAGATTATTACTTCTAGGAATTACTCAAACTTTTTCTTTTAGAATTTTGAATTTGATTCTCTGTAAGTATCTCTATTCTTATTGTAAGTAATAATCTAAGTTATGTCCTTAAATCGATTGGAAAATCAACCAATATAATGATGTATTTAATGCGAGTGTTATAACGATGATAGCTTCAACAAGAATTAATGGCTGAAATAATAGTTTTCTATTTGACTAATGTACCCCGTTATGAGGTTCAATGTGCGAAATTATCGTATGCAAGGTTAACTTTATCACAAAGGAAAATATTATGCTTCCGACATGAGTTTATCCACCCGTTACTACTGCTGGTTTATTTTGCTCCCGTTTTAGCCAATACTGATGCTTACGTATATTTAGCTTCTGACCTAGGGGTGTCGGATTAGCTTAACAATGTGCCCGACATAACTACTTATTGCTATTCTTGTTTAGTGTTAGTAAAGTCTGCAAACTTAACATCTAATTATATCAATGTTGACTTTACCCATATCGGATTCGAGATCCAATTAGGCTTTCCGTGATAATGTTGAATTATTTGGTTTTGGTTGGAACATCATTGGATATTACTGACAGTTCGACTTTTCTAGCATATGCTCTTTGTCTTTTAAATTTTGACGTTGGGATAACTTATCTTATCATCACTGAAGGTCTAATTGTTTCTAAATGAGTGCTTACTATGTGTAGTCCTTTTTAAGATCAATACCTAGGATCATCTTGTTATATAACAAGTTAAACCTTCAGTAGTAACAAGTTGTACTGCTATGTTAATTTGTTTGCGGATGTTAGATGCACATTTATGTAGAAGGCAAGTAGTGCTAATCACATATGTTATGGAATGATATCACCTGACAGCATTATGTCTAGTAAGAAGAGCCCTGCCAAGCCAAAGTCCAAGGATCCCAACATTCCACGACCCAAGAAGGAGTTCGCTTTAAAGTCCTCTTTAATCACCTCTCAAGATAACGTGAAGACAATCCTTGATAGTTTCGGAATATCTGGCATAGAAGCTATTGTGGCTTCTGCCCAAGGTACCATCCAAAATCCTCCATAAGGGTATTTTGCATACTCAGCGTTCCACATCTGGCACGGGGATTTCCTTTGCTTTCCACCTTTCCTGTTCAGACTTCTGCGTGATCTGGGGTCGCTCCTATTTAGCTCTCTCCTAACACCTACACCCTCCTCCTATGCTTAGAGGTCCTAGCACTTGTATCAAAGCAAGTCTCTCTTGTACCCAAACTTATCCATCACATTATTTGGTTTTTAAAAGCACGAAGTCGCCTATATGGTGCACAAACCCAATAATGAGGCTGATAAGTGATAGCGTTAGCAAGACCAAATCCTAGGAAAACCAGTTCTTTTATGTTAGGTTCCCCTAGCATATCGGGGAGGTTCATCGAGCTTGGTATGTTTGTCGTCTTTCGAAAACAATCATATTATCCTTGTATTTCTTATTTGACCCTTGTTTTTACATAGACACTTCTTCTAAAATTGTAATCCTATCGGAAGAGGAGACCTGAGATGTTGAAGCTATCTTCAAAGCGTCAAAGAGGCTAGGGCATCGGTCTTCCCTACTTACTATTCACAGGCTTCGCTAGCTTGGCCTTCTCCTCTGTGGCAAGAAATTTTAGAAAAACCACCCATTCAATTCTCTAGTGCTAAAGGCCTATCGCTTAACTCTAGTACGTTTAATGCAGCATCTCCCATATTTCTAGGTATATTGAATAGACTTGCATCCCCTTCTAGACTAGATTTCACACTTTGACTTATTAGTTTCCGTAATCTTCGTTTTCTGGTGTGGTTATTCTTGTTCAGGGTCCACGTCTTCTGGAAGTGCCTCTTCCCTTGGCATTTTTGCCCAGTCTGATGCTGAAGCTTTAAATAGGCTTGCTGATTCCGATGTTAAGCCATCGACCAAAAGACTGAAGCATGATAAATCAGTCCACTTTTCTGAGGATTTCGATACCATGACAAGAACACAGACGATTCCTGACCCTGCTGCTTCCGATGTCGATAAGGTTACTAACATTGAAATTTCTCCCGATATTTCTCCAAGAAAACAAACTGTGAGTAGTTCTACGCCGCCTGGCATGTCTAGCTATCTTGATATTAGAGAGCATTTTTCATTTAGCCCTTCCTCTTCTCACCATGCTATTTTTTCCTGCTTAGCCACCATCGGCCTTAGATTTTGGTAGGCTTGTGACCCGTGCCCTTTCGTCTGCCGAAGTTGCTAATATTTCACAATCCTCTTTGCTTTTGGACCCAGAGGATTTTCATCAAAAACTAATCAGGGATCAACTTGTGGTGTTAGCTCATTCTTTTTATTTTAAAGCTACTTTAATATAGAGCTCAACGTTTTCTTTTTCTTTATGCTTTAGGTGACGAAAATATGGCTTTTATCTAGAGGAATGGATGCCTCGTCTTCTACTGACATTACTCCTCTTAAGGAGGAAAATAAAGCTTTGAAAGACAAGGTTGAAATCCTATCGCAGGAGAAGACAGAGAGCGATAGTGAATGTAGGAGGTTGAAGGCCTTGATGGAGGAGAAGAAAGAGGCCAAGGGTGAGCTTTCGAGACGGGTTAAGAATCTCAAGGATGAGAAAACAGGGATGGCAATCGATCATGTCGTCGAATTAGAATAGTTAAATAACAAGCTTTCTACTGCCAAACGGATAATGTACTAAATTAATGATAGGATATACGATTTTCTAAAAGTTCACCTCCATAATATTGTTATGGAGTACTACGAAGATGCCCTCTTCCTCACTTTTCTGATAATTATAAGAAATTTTTGGGGCTTAACTTTACTTCAGCGCATCCCTCCGTCAAGAGCAGAGTTTCAGCAAGAATCAAATAGGTCAAGCGAGAAGGTAAAGTTTTCCCGAGGGACAAGAAAAAACCTAAGTCCCACATGTTCATTGAAGAGTTTCCTGAGGATTCCGATGATGAGGAAGAGGAAGACACCGTTGTTGATGAGGGGGCAGGTGGAGATAGGAGCCAACGAGACGAGACTGGCAGGGACGACGGAGAGTACTCTTTTGTTGTTGTTGGTTTACCTTATCGTGAGGGGATCGCTATTGATTCCTTGAGCATTCCACCTTCTCGAGGTCCAATTGCAACACCTTCTAAGGAAGGTGATTCTTCAAAGTAAATGAGCAAGGAGATTTCAACTCAACTCGAGATCCCTGCTGCACATGTATGACTTTCCCTTTTGAAATGTTTTCTTCCCTTTTGAATTCGTATCAATGATTGGTTTCTTTGAACCACGGCAGAACCTTGCTTCCCCAAAGATGTAGCCTTCGTTGTTCTTAGGTATAACGGGTTTCCAGAAAGCTTGCCTTATAAACTTAGGGAGAAACGTCTAGCTGAAGTGTTTAGATGTGTTTGTATAAGATACTTTTAATCCCTACATGGCTGATGATTTAGTTTCTGATAATACTTAAGATTAGTTGCATTGTATAGTATATGTAGTATGTGTTGTGACTAGTATACTTGTATTGTTATGACTTAGTGGATGAGTGTTTTTTTTAAAACAATCCAGGATTTATATGGTAACAGCTCATGCAATTGTTTTGATTTAACAAATAGGATGTTGCTATTGTTATCGTTTGGAACTTAGATTTCACATATCATTACACTTCATCTTATTCGTGATTAGGAGGATCAATTCCAGACCCCCTCCTCATAATTCAGGGAAGAACTGTTGACCACTGCGAGTCGCAAAGATATCTTCGTGGATGCTCCCTTTCGGGGTGGAAAAGGATGTATTACCTCTAAAAGATAAACATTAGAAACCTTAACGAACACGTTTCTTATTTAAAGAACCAACTCAAAGAGAAAATGAAACCATCAACGAGTTGCCAGGTCTACTAAAGGTCAACCCCTCTTCCAGTTCGTATGAAGAGATCGAAAAATTGCTTTGTCGTACTGATGAATTAGAGATCGAACTAGCAAAAACGAAGGATGGTTACGCTTCTTTAGAGCTTGCTTTAAGGAATCCTGACTCGGATTCAAGGGTTTAAATACAACGAACTCATTTCATGTGTCAAATGTAATATAATGCTTGTGTGTTTGAAGTATGAAACACCTAACTTGGCAATATTGTGTATGTGGTAACTTGTAAGACAACTTTATAAATAAGTATGTAGATTGCGTGGATATTACTCGGTGTATGATATTCTTTTTTTGCTAGGAATGTCTTCCTTGTAGAACTTGTTGTACTCCTTATACGGAGTTAACGTATTCTATCCAGTGTTATCTTGTAAGTCACATATGATATATCATCAGCCTACTATTGAAATTAATAGTGTCATAACATTGAACATGTGACACGTCAACGAGCCTATTTACACTTCCTGTATTTAGCTAAGATTTTGTAATACCCTACACTGTTATGTGCCCCCAATTTCGACAAAAACCGAAATTCAAACAGATCCAAGCATGGGGCTTGTATATCTGGTACCTTCAGTAAATGAGCATGAGCATAATCAGAGTACGATAAAAGATAACTCACAGCGGGAACAAAATAGGTTAAACTAGTTTTAACTCAAATAACTACATTTTTCAAAGTAAGTCACTCTACCAATACCGAGCATGAGAGAGAGCGAGTAACGAAACCCAAACTTAACCTTCTACGAGTACCTGACCTTCTCAAGGAAACTTGGGAGGTTGTAATGAAGAGGGGGGGGGGTAGAACAACAAGTTCTGGTGACTAAGAAATGTACAATGCAGATTATAATACATAGATGCATCCTGTTTGGTTCAATCCAAGATGTATGCCTAAAAAGGTAAGTATTTCTAACCCAACCTTGTTGATGTTTACGCACAATCCTACTACCCTTCCGAAGTAGTATTTCCAAGGTATAGTACCGAGATAGGACATTTACACATATTTTTGTGAAACCTTTATACCATAACATAACTGGTTATTTAATCGAGAGTGGGCCCGTAATTACGGGGTTTCTATTTATATATCCTCATTTACTATCCTTTATTATTTAACGCCTCACTGTCAATGATAGATATGGTGTATTCTCCCTGATCTCTTAAGACCCTAGGCGGACCTGTTGTTCACTTATTAACCCTCGATAATACATTCAATGCTAACACAAACTAGAGGGCATTAGCTACAGGCCCTACTAGTAAAGGCTTCCGTCATTCACGCATATATCCTTGCCCCGTATAAGGAGAGAGATGGTATTTTATCGTTCACTATACCTTCTAGCTGACCTTATTAGTTAAGCCCCTTAGTTGCTTATTAGTTCTCGTAGGATAGTTAGCCATATCTGATGTTTTAGTTTCCAGGTTTGGGTAGGCCTACACACACCTGCCATTTAAGACCCCTAAACTGAAAGACCTATTCCCAGGTGGACTCTTCAACCACGGTCACTTAGTCGTTTAGGACCCAGGAAGTGGACTATACGCGAAGTTTATTAGTTCATACCCCATTAGCCTTCTATACCTTTCCCTATTTAGGATAAGGTGGGTTACGTTATTAAGTCATTTCTGCATAGCCCCTCTATACGGAAATGTTATACGTACGCCATTCATTTTCATCATGGGTTCACATGATTAATAATTTCTTACATTTTTAACCTACTAAGTCCAACTTTATTTTTGTTCATAAGTTCTATATTCATTACTATAAATTAGGAAGGTCATATTCTCTTTACCATAGAATATTTATTTGATTACCTCCTTAATTGGACTTAGTATTTAAACAACAATCAATATCCATAAATCCCCTTTTTGACGTCCATTTGCTTCAATTTCTTTGTTTATTTCCCTTTATGACGATAACGGTCATATTTTTCCTAAGCAACCATTTATCTTAAATTAACATTGATTTCAATTAATGCCATTTATGAGCCTAACGGCCATAATTTTCCTAAGATATTAATTATAATGGATGCTTATTTTATCAGTACCGGATATATTTAATTGTTGTACCCCAACTGACATTTCTAATTTTATTTATTTATTTGTTGCCTGTTACAAATATATATGTATTTTCATGCACGAGGCCTCTCACATTAAGTTGGCAACTTGTGGATGCTGGATTTACCGGTTGGTTCCGGGCAGACTTCTAACACATGTTAAACTTAACCTCGTGCCTTAGTACAATTATATTTATACATTAGACCCTTCACATAAAGCCGACTACCTGTGGTTGCTGGATTTGTCGGTTGGTTCTTGATAGGCTTATACCACAAGTTGAGCTTAACCTCGTGTCTAAATGTGGTCATAATTCAAATTTCCTAATTGGAGCGTACAATATTTTTCCTAAATAAATTTTAGGAATTGTAACCATTATCCTTTCATATTTACTTTCTCTATTCAACGTTGGTTATAATTGTTATATATAGATTTGCGGTCCTATTTATAGTAATAAATTATATGGATTGCTACAAATGGTTGCCACAAATATATTAATTCAAAATGGACAATATTTACACATAATTCCATTATTGAACCTTATCCAAACATTCCATATAATGTATATTTTATTGTTTTACGCTGATTTGGATGGATAATATGTGTATATTTGTTTTTTATGTTTTCGTGCGGTCAACGTAGTTATTATAAATTTATTTTATTATTATTGTTCTTTTTAAATTAATGATTTGGTCTAATCGATCAACAAAACATTCGCTTTTTATATTCAATCTTGTCAAAAGTTTTCAAGCCTCACAATGGACCGTTAGCCGTAATCATTGAAAATAATGCCTATTTTGTGGAATTGACATATTTCCAAATCATAAGAAACATGCATAATCTATTTATTTTGGAATAGTTGATGCAAATTATATACAAATATATGTGTTTGTATTTATATGTACCTTTGTACCACTTTTCCCTTTTTAATCCTTTTTATCATACTTCTTGTGATTCAGAAATAACGCCTTTTTATTCAAAAGGAGGTAAACAACATATTTTACAATGCTTAAGCGAAAAACCCAACAATATTGAACATAAACAGGAATATTTCTTTTATTCTTATTGTTAACGATATTTTCCGTCAACATCCGGATTAAGTTATTTATGACATGTATTCGTGGGATTTGACACCGTCATGACTTAGAGTTATCGGAGAACATTCTGAAGCCCATGAATCTAGGCTAGTCTACCTTCCCTTGGGCACCAGAATTATCATTCTAACGATTAATTATCTTACCCCCGAAGGGTGGACATCACATGTACTGCACGGTAGTGTTCAAAAATGACCTTGGGAAGGTTATTATCTAGATATTACTAGTATTTATGAAATGAATGGCTCCTTAAATCATGAAAATGACGCTAAGTGCTGTGATAAGAAGAAAATAGGCTAACACATTCCCCGATTTCGGGAAAGAAGGCATCATAATGTTCATTAACTCCGACAATCATTCCGTGTTGGACCAGCACAAAAATGGGTCTGAATCGTGTCAGAGATCTAGTTACGAACTCAAAGATGACCTCCTTTCTCTGAGGTCAGGAAGCGTTAGTCTCACCATGAGAGTGTCGATCAATCATGGCAAACCCTCAAAGTAGGGGAGGGGACTTCGTATTTCTACAAAGACCCTCCTTCATTGCTAAGGCACCATGATTGATTTTCTCGTAAGAAAGGTTAGTGTTAACTCCCTATTTCATCATTACGGCACAACAAGATTATCAAATCGCAAGATGTTTAATACAAGGAATTCTCCATTCATAAATTGCAGATGTATTATAATAATTGAGGATTTGCTCCTTTTTAGGAGAAAAGAACTAGAATGAGAAGTAAAAAAATTCGTCTCCCTTTATGTGGCTCTTGGGGTCCTATTTATAGAGAATTCGGGGCCCATCTGTTGCTAGGTTATTGGGCCTGCATAGACCTCTACTAGTTGCTTTTTCCACGGTCTCGAGCGTTTGGCTCTCAGCCGTCCCTGTGGTGCTAATTATAGTCTTCAAAGTGAGGGTCCCGTTCGGCTTGGGCTTCTTCGAGACCGATACGAGTTTGTTCCCATGATGGTTTTCGGATGGCCTTTGAACTCCTGGTAGCAGCTACTTGTTGAAGGCTCCCATGCGCAAGTTTCTAGATGTAGGCTTCTGGCATTCTATTGAATACTTAGAGGGGCTTGCCCTCGTGACGTATGTAGATAGCTGTCGATTTGAAACCGTTATTGGTTCTTGTACTAGGTAAATTATTACTGATAGCCTGTATCTCTGCTAGGGTCCCAGTTAGCCTTTCGGTGGAGTTTTTGGGATAATTTAGTTTACCGGAAGATAGCTTTCGGTGATGTCTCTGTTGTCTATCAATGTGAACTTTTGTCGTTCATGAAGTAGCTACTTCGGAAGCTCGTTCCGGGTAATCTTCATGTACTTCTGGCTTGATACTTTTCACCTCAAGACTCTTTCGTCGGGTAGACCCTATCAGATAGACTCGGTTGGATAAACTTCTCTATTGTTTTGTAGGCTCTGAGCTCCTTTCTTTCTGGGGGGAGGCACCGGTTTATGTTGCTCTTAAATCATTCTTTCTCGCTTTCGGCCATTTTCAATTGTTCTTTCGGAAGGTTCTTCAGTGTTTGTGTTCCTCTGATACCTCTTCACTGTCGGCCTATGTTAAGGGTTTATTTTGGTAGTAACATTCCCTCTAGTGAAGGGGTGTTTTCGACTTTCCAAGTCAAACTTTTTCTTTCCAGGCTCTTCTCTATTCGTTTGTGAATTGTCTCTTAATGCTGGACTACATTATGAAACCTATGAGGCGTTGCTTTCAGACTAGCTTTTTCTTATCTGTTAAGAGTTGAGGACCATCAGCTAATTCCCTGCTACTACAGTACCTTTAAACTAACCTTTACTCAGATAATATGAAGCTTGGAGACCGGGAGTCCTCTTCCGATATTTGAGAGGAACTGAATCAACCCAGCTTCGGGCATCAACATTGATGGGAGACCGGAAACCCTTTCCGGCCTTTGTGGAGAACCAAATTAACCCAGATTCGAGTATTAATCATAGATAGAAGACCAGAAACCCTTTCGGGTATTTGTGAAGAACTAAATCAACCCAGATTCAGGCGTTAATATAGATGGAAGACCAGAAACCCCTTCCGGCATTTGTGGAGAACCGAATCAGCCCAAATTCAGGTATTAATCATAGATAGAAGACTGGAAACCCCTTCCGTATTTGTGAAGGACTGAATCAACCCAGATTCGGGCGTTAATATAGATTGAAGTCCGGAAACCCCTTCCGGCATTTGTGGAGAACCGATCAACCTAGATTCGGGTATTAACCATAGATAGAAGATCGGTAACCCCTTCTGGTATTTGTGAAGGACTTAATCAACCCTGATTCGGGCGTTAATATAGATGGAAGTCCGGAAAACTCTTCGGGCATTTGTGGAGAACCGGATTAACCCAGATTCGGGTATTAATCATAGGTAGAAGACCAGAAACCCCTTTCGGCATTTGTGAAGAGTCGAATCGACCCAAATTCGGGTAATAATATAGATAAAGGACCGAAAGCCCCTTTCGGTATTTGTGAAGAGCCGAATCGACCCAGATTTGGGTATTAATGTAGATAGAGGACCAGAAACCCCTTCCGATATTTGTTGTTTTGGCATCCCTTTTGGATTTGATTTTTGAAGCAGAGGTTGCATGTGCTTCTTGAGCCATTCCTTGGGCTTTTGATGTCAAAGCAGAGGATGTACGTGCTTTGTTGGCCACTCTCTAGGCCAGTGCGTCTGGTGCGCTTGGCTAGCTTATCCACAAATAGGGCCTAAAGACTTACCCGACCTCCCTCCAAGAGATGCCTTATCCTGACATCGTAGGCAATGATAAGGTCTTAGTAATTTAGACGGGGCCTTCGTAGGCACAGAACTATGGTTTACTCTTTTGATGCTTTATACTGACCATCGTAGGTTCTGATAGAGGCTTATACACCACCCCCTCCGAGGGGTGCCCTATCATGACCATCTTATGCGATTATTAGGGTTTGCGCTCCTTCTTACGGGTAACGCAGAACATAAAAAGAGGTAGGACGTGCTCTTTTGCGAGCAGAGGTATGACGTTCTTAGTTCAAGCAGAGGCAGGGTGTACTTTTCTGCGAGCAGAGGTAGGGCGTGCTAAGGTTAGATGCACCGCCATGACCATTTCTAATGTGAAACGGAGGCTCACGTTTTTGATGCTTTAAACCTTGGGCATGGAGAAAGACTAACACAACATCCCACTCCGGGGGATGCCCCGCCCTGACCATTTTGGCGATGACGAGGGATTTGATCCCTTTTTCGACTCGACCCCTTTTGGATCTCTTTTGAGCTACTGGAAGGGTTTCCGTGCCCTTTAGTTATGTAATCATCTTTGGCGGAAAGTCTTTTTTCTTATTCCATTATCATTTAAAAATATAGTCTTAAATGCTCCGAGTTCCATGTTCTCGGAACAAGATCACCGTTGGGTCTGCATAGCGGATACGTTCCAAGCATAACATCCTAATGGATGATCAGGGGTCCTTCCCAATTTGGACAAAGAGGGCCATCCGCAGGGTTCTTCGTGTTAGCCATCACTCTTCGTAACACTAACTCTCCTTTTGAGAAGGCTTTAGTCCTGACTTTTGAGTTGTAATATTTTGTAATCCTCCTTTGATATTCAATGGACCTGATTGCGACCTCATCTCTTATTCCTTGTATTAAGTCTAGCGATTCTTTCCTCAACTCTTGATTAGGGTCAAACACATATGCTCTCCTTCTATGCGATGGGATGTCGATTTCAACTGGAAGCATAGCTTCGCATCTATATGTCAGGGAGAAAGGGATGTGTCCCGCGGCTGTTTTGGTAGAGGTTATATATTCCCAAAGTACTAAAGGCAATTCTTCAGCCTAATTTTCTTTGGCTTGATTCAAGCATTTATTAAGAATTGTCTTTATGGTTTTTTTTGCGGCTTCCATAGCTCCGTTGGTTTTCAGATGGGCTACCAAGGAGAAACTTTTGATGATTCATTTGTTCTCACAAAATCGGGAGAACTTTTCATTCTCGAACTATGTACCATTATCTGATATGATTTTATGAGGGATTCCTAAGCGGGTAACGATTTTTGATTACGAATCTTCACACCTTTTTGGATGTGATTGTCGGAAGAGATTCTGCTTCCACCCACTTGGTGAAGTAGTTGATAGCATAGTCGATAGCTACCACAGCATACTTTGCTCTACCTCTGGAGATTGGTAAGGGCCCGATCAAATCTATTCCCCATATATCGAATGACCATGGGATTGATATAGTGGTTAGTTCGCTAGGAGGAAGTCGGGGTAGCTTGGAGTACTTTTGACACTTACCACATTTCTTGACGTACTCAACTGCTTGAATAACCGTCTGCGGCCAATAATAACCCTATCGCATGACCCTTTTGGCTAGCTTAACTCTACTGGAATAGTCCCCACAACATCCCTTATGAGCTTCCTTTAACAGGCTAACTCCATCTACGAGACTTACACATCTCAAATAAGGAAGCGAATGTCCCTTTTTATAGAGTATATTATCCATGATCATAAATGCAGGAGCTTGGTGCTTTATTCTTCTCACGGCTTGCTTACTAAAGGCTAAAATCCCGTTTAGAAGGTAATCTACTATGGTGGTCATCCATGTTACTTTATGATGGCAACTTGTTTTCGACAAGAGACGTATCCCGTTGGGGTTTCCCTCCTTATTTCCCCCGTCCTCCCTTCTCAAGGCTTGGGATCTAGTTAAGACTGTAACACCCCGCATTTTTAATACAGTTAAAAATGTGCATATAGATATATGTATAAATATAATTAGGAATAAATTAATAAATACATAAACTGATTGAGCATTTATAATAAAAGAAATAAATGCATAGAACAAGTTTAAAGTAATATGTTAAATGGAGTAACATAATAAGTGCAAGCAAGGAAAAGAAACGTCATATATGAATAACAAATACGTAAAAATAAAAATAAGAATGATGTATTAAATGGAAAGATAATATTGCATTGGAATAATGCACGGGTTAAAGCATTAAGAAAGAGATTGTTTGCAATAAAGGTATGCAACCAAGATAGAGAGAACAATTAAATAATTGCAATAGTAAAATAATGAAATTTATGGCAGAGCAATTAATAAAATTAATAGTTTAAAAATTGTGTGTAGAATATGCATTAGTAATATAATGCACGCATTAATAAAAGAGAAAAGTAGAGTGCATTAAAGAAAATGTGCATCTTTTGAGATAAGAATGCATTCATTTGTAGCATACATACATATGCATAGAATAATTAAAACATATATAATGCATTGAAGAAGAAAGAATTGAGCGTATAAAAGAAGAATGCATTAATTGCAATGAAATAATAAATTAAGGAAGGAGGTAGACTGCATATATATAGGAAGATAAACAATAGATTTGATTGCACAAAAGAGCATTTAGTGGTTAGAAAGGGAAGAAAATCATTTAATTTATTGAAGAAAGAAAAGATTGTCTTGAATTTTTATTTATGTGCAATAAATAAAATTTCAAATTAAATTAAAAAAAAAAGAATTTTTTTTATTTTATTTTAATCACTATATTCATATGGTGTTCGACACACACCCCCCTGCGCATGGTCTATGGGTGGAGCACACCCTGGGCTGTTCTAGAACGTTCTTTTCTTAGATGAGGTGGATGGTTTAGATGAGTTTTTATTTTTAATCCTAAAGACCTAGTTTCTCTAACACATATATAAATAAATTGCTAGGTTTTCTTCCACCAAAACTCCGCTCTTCTCTTCTTCCTCAAGCAATTCTATGCAAAAATAAATAATGACTCTTAGCCTATTCTTCTCCTTCCTCTCCAAACCTTTTCTTAAAATAAAAGATCAGATGGAATCAAAGATCAGTGATTCAAGAAATACAACCTCCTTCCAGATCTAATCAAAACAAGAGATTAAGAAAAGTATAGATCTACAACAACACAGCCTAATTCTCTTCGTCTTATCCAATCAATATGAGTGGGTTTAAATTACCCTTATGAATAATTACATGTATATCGTTTAATAATTCCCCAAATTAAAATGTTTAATTCAATTAAAATCTTATAGCTTTTAATTTTTGCCTATTAATTCTTCTTCCCGTTCCTTTTTATTTTTATAGACTAGGCTAACTTTGAGCCTAGTCCAGATCTCATTGAAAGGCATACGTACAAACAATATTATAATAGTGGAAGGATGTTTGCGGATTTGAAACAACTTGCATGATGGATTTTGGGCAAAACCTGTGATTGGGGAATTGTTGTATAACTTATAAAACACCGGAAATTGGGAATGTTGATTATTTGGCACATAATGGTAGATATTAATTTGTGACATTAATCAAAATATGTGCAAATTAAGTTGGAACGATTAGGTATGTTTGGAATAAAGATTATGGAAAAAGGGGGAAAAGGTTGATATGGGCATAAATCAATTTCGATATAATTGAGTATAAATTAGATTATTGGCATAAGTTGAATTAGGCTTAATTGGATATAATTTGTGTATATAGATTTGGCACCTATAATTTGGAGGCATAATACATGTTGAGATTTAAGACTTGATTTTAGGGACAAACCATATATGATGATTCATAACTTAGAAGAAAGGGAATACTATGCATAAAAATTTATGACTTGGATAAAAGGCATAGAAACCTATAATGGTATAGGGATAAATGTGAACACGCCTAAATTGGGGTTTTGGGTAATTGCATACACTATAATTAAAGATTATAATATGGCATGATTTATATTATGAATCATGGTTGGAGTTTTGGGAGTACAATCTATGTTGTACAAAATTTTGGGTGAATATTATACTATGAATTAGAACTGTAATTTGGGTATGCAAATATGTAGGCTCAATCTAACACTGAGAAGAACATGATAATGGAACTTTTAGTAACCTGCTGTAACTTGCGAAGATGTTTAATCTGCTTAATCGATTAATTTGCTGAAATTTGTTGAAACTGAATACTGTAGTTGAAAAGTCTGTGATGTACATGACAAATGTTAAATTTGGTATAGTATATGCATGAAAAATTCTAAATTTGAGGCATGACATGAAATTGGGGGTAATTAACATAATTAGCATGAAATTGGCATAAATAGAAAATGAATAAATTGGCTAAGATAAGCATCCTGAGACATGGTGTTAGACTCTGCTTGCGGTAGAAGCCTTCCCGGAACCAGCCGGCCTAACCAGCAACCGCAAACGGTCAATCTAATGTGGGAGGTCGTAAGCATAACTAAAAGATGCTTAGACATGAGGTTCAGTCTGGCTTGTGGCAGAAATCTGCCTGGAACCGTCCGACACATCCAGCGGCCACATGCAATCGACTTAATGTGAGAGGTCTGTGCATTAATAACTATTTAATGCTGATCAAAGATGAATATGATACCTAAAACATGTTAGGTGGGTGGGGTTAAGTTAACCTGTGTGAAATGACAACCTAAACAATATTACATGAACAAAGTGGATATGGTTAAGGCAAGCTTAACCAATAATACATATTGATTTGATAAGTGGATGGGGGTTAAGTTAACACTTAACCAATATTATATGAACAAAGTGGATAGGGTTAAGGCAAGCTTAACCAATAATACATATTGATTTGATAAGTGGATGGGGGTTAAGTCAACACTTAACTAGTAGATAATGCAAAGCCAGTTGCATTACCAGTACGGCACATGGCTCTAAGAGGGACTGTAACAGCCCGCACCTCCGTTCACGCAAGATATTGTCCCCAACTTAGCCACCGTATAGATATGGGGTTTTGTTCCTCAAAAGGCCTCGGCGTTAGTAAGAGATGGGATGCACTATGTAAGTACCCACTTCACAGATGCTTCCACGATGTGGGACTTAGGGGTGTTACAATATGGTTAAGGTAAGCTTAACCAATAATACATGTTGATTTGATAAGTGGATGGGGGTTAAGTCAACTAGGTAGATAGACAACACTTAACCAATACAACATGTTAATTAAACAAATGGGTGGGGTTAGGTTAAATTGAGAACACTTAACCGTTATAACATGTTGGTTAGGAAACCCTAGTAAAGGGGACCCATTTCAGCAGTAACCCACATAGATGTATCACAGTACCCTGAACTAGGCTGGGTGGGGCACGATTATTGGGCTGATTATAAGCGGTCAAAATAGCGGTGGGTGGTGCGTCAGTGTAGGTTCCGACGGAGTACGGGCATGCACGTGCTCCGGAGTGGAAAAATCAGGCACTGGGCATCAGAAGTTATACACTGTGCATCTTGAATTATGTCGGGTTGCCATCATAGGGATTGATACACCCCATCGTGGGACCGGCACAGGTATCTACAAACAAGTGGGGCCGAATGACACAAGTAATAAATACATGTGAGTAAAATTCGATCGATAAAGGGATCACTTTATTATGAACACATGAGGCTAGTTGAAACAATCGTTAGTAGATGCAGAGAAATAGAAATGAGTGTGATAGCATACTCAGTTTATCTTGCCTTACCTTGTCTTATGTTATCTTGTTACTGTGGTATTACGGAGGAGACCGTGCGAGTGGGGTACCACGGGGTGTACCTCTGCTTGGGGGTAGCTACATATACATTATATTAGGTTAATCTACTGGGGAGCAGATGAGTGCGACGTGCGTATGAAAGCCTCCAGTGCTAATAACAAAAATAACTTAATAAATGAGAAAATGTAATTGAACGATATATGTAGGATTATTCAAAAAGCGTAGTTTAAATACATTCGCACAGAACTTATGTTCTGACCCCCTCCTCATAACATTCGCAGGTTAGGCTCTTGACAGAGACTGTATAACTTTGGATACTGGTTTAGCAGTATTATTATTAACGTAAATCTATGTTTTAACTACGTTATATTTTATTCCTTCTGCTGTGAGATGTTTTCCGAACTCTGATATGTTTTATGTCTCTGTCTTTTCTGTAGGATACCAGAGCAAACCAACTTGGGTTACGTTGGATTGGGTTTTTGAAAGAAAAAAAATTCGGTCCGTTGGAACGCGGGTTGTTGCATCTGGTATCAGAGCTTCGGTTTAGGGTTTTTAGGGAAATAATGAGTGATCGTATTTGTATTTTCAAATATGTATATATATATATATATATATATATATATATATATATATAAGCCTAGATCCATAAGGAGCCCACTAAATAGAAAGAGATAAAATATGAAAAAAATGGGATATCTGTTTTGTACGCTAAAGAAATGAACATAGAAATTTTGAGACCCTTAGGTGGTTTGGGTGGAAAGTGTACAACATGTTTTAGAGAAAGACGAATCCCATACGATAGAAACTAAATTGTTTATATTTCAGATTAGTGGGTTCAGAAGTGAAACCTTATAAATTAGAAAAAGGTTAAAAAGTGGAGAATGGATTAGGAATATTTATAGTTGTGAGAATTGACCTTGTGGGAAGTGTCTAGGAAAGCCTAGTATAGTTAGAGACCCACTTTGAGTCTAACCCAATGATTAACTTTTAAGAACTTGAAATTATAAAAGTTTTGGCAAAAAGGGTTTGTGGTGTTTTCAAGTTTTAATCTTAAATGTATTTTTGATGTTTGAAGAAAATATGTAGAAAAACATATTTGAAAATGTGTATTGGGTTTTAAAGTAAAGTGGGGTATACTTTGTAAAATAATGATTTTTAATTTTAAAAGAATTATCTCATGAAAAAAAATGTACGTTATAAATCATGTATAGCTCACTAGTTTTCATATTTTAACATATGAAAGGATTGAAAAGTAAATCATACAAAATGTTGCACTTTGTAAAAGGAATTTTTGAAATCTCTATTCGGTTAACAATAAGTTTTGACTATTGTTTTAAAAAAAGAAATTTTGTTAGGTGGAAAAAATAAGTTGTAGAAAGCTAGAATAGAGTAGACGTTTGCACTTCATAGAAAGCAGCCAAAATTAACATTGTAGGTAGAAACAATGTAACCCAACAGTTGTCCTTATCAACTCTAGTTTTGTGATTTGAAAAAAAAAGGTGTTTTGCATTTTTGTTGTGACATGTTTTATGGTTTGGCAAAAGCAAGTTTTGGAAAAGAAAACAAAGTTTTAACCACTTCTAATTTTTGGAAGGAAAATGATATGAAAAAAAAAAGCCTAACCATGTTATGAAAAAAAAATGGAGTAGGCAAGGAATAGTGTCTAGAAAGAATGAGAAGAAGTTTGAGGCTATGAAGTAAATAGCAAGGACCATCTTGGAATAGTGGAAAATTCCCGTATAATGCATAAGCATTGTGAGGCCTAGAGTTGTTGCTTGAAAAAAATATAGGCTAGAAATACACAGCAAGGACTAGTAGTAACTACTAGATAATGTAAGGGCAAGAAAGTGTTGAGAGTTTGTAGTTGGAATTTTCTTTAGTGAAATAGTCTTATGATTCTTGGCCCGTAGTAGTGGCTGTTTAGGATGTTGTTTGCGTTGAAAATAGAAAAGCTTATTTGAAAAATAAATTTAAGTAATTGGAGTAAGTCAAATAAGATAAGAAAGAGAATAAGCTAACTAAGAAGAAAACAACAAGTTAATTGAAGTAGCAACAAGAAAATGAAAATTTTAAGATGGATAAAAATGAAAATTTTCCAAGATAAGTTGAAATAGAAGAGAAAATTTTCTTATGTAGTTATGCTTGGATAGGAAAATAGCAAATCTTTACAGAGTAGTTACATAAAAATCCAAGTACAATTAGAAAAGGTACATAAAAGAAAAACGGAAGAAGTGAATTTTTCCATTTTATACCTTTTTGTAACACAAGAAATCGAATTTAGAAATTAGATTTTTCTAAATTTCAAAATTTAATGATGGTTAGTAGGATTTTGGATGCAACAATTGGATGAACTATGCTCTTATTCTGTAAGAGTGTGGGAAAATTTGGATGAAAAATGTTTTGATTTTCAAAAATATTGCATTCATATAGAACTGCAAAGTATATTTAGGATGTAAGCATCATGTTTTAAAAAGAGTTTTTGAAATTTTGCATACATATAGGAGGTACCACTTAGGCATACATGTATTATTGTAATGTATTGCACTTTGCACACGTGTAACACCCCACGCCCGCTAGGGTCACTCACAAAGGGAATGCCATAGCATCGGTGGAGTATTTTAGTGAATATAGAACAGAAAAATTACAACAAGAAAGATATAAACAGTACTTGTGATTTTAAAACATCATCTCATAACAGCGGAAATAAACATGTCTGGTTACATCATAAAACCATGATAAAAGTCAAGTACAATATCCATCAAAATAAAGAAGTACATAATCCCACTCTCTCATACAATAGCCATAACAAAAGAAAAGATAACTGGATACTGGAGCTTTACATCTACCCAAGCTCCTAAAGACTGGAACAGCAATCCGATCAAGCTCTACTACCGCTAGGATCCACCGTAGGACCTGAGGGTTGGGAAAAAGATAAAAACAACGGGGTCAGACATAAGTCTGAGTGAGTCCTATAACTTTAACAATACAATCATTAAAGTAACCAGAGAAGACATAAACCGGACCTACGGTAATATCTGGGGATGAATGGCTACACTAAGCAGCTTGGTAGACCTAGGATAAACTAAGATAACCGTCAGGACGCATCTACCCACCCAAGGATAATTACTAACTGCACCACACCAGTCATTCCTACTTAAAGGTTGATCCCTTCCAAGGACTTAGAAAATTTCCCCAGTAGTTCCTTGTACCCCTAGCCCACTACATAGGTGCCGTCTGCCCCTATCTCCACTAGGTGTACCCAGTAATTCTTACCCAGTAGTTTCGTGTACCCCTACATAGGTGCCGTCTGCCCCTATCTTCATTAGGTGTACCCACTACTCCCCAAGCGATCGGCTCCCTACCGTAGATACCCGTGCTGGTCCCACAGTGGGGTGTATCACTCCCCTAAAGTGGCTACCCAATACTAACGGTGCACGGCTTTATATCTACACGATGCAACAACGGCTTATCTACCAGCCCGGGCCCACACACGCATATGAAACCCGTTGGACTTGCGTTGCCACCGCTAACCCGTTTTGGCCTCTTATAATCAAGCCCAATATGCGTGTCCCGTCACTCGACTTGGGTCGAGCCCACAAAGATACGTTTGGGATATTGGTTGAAATGGGCCCCCACAAGCTACCCTCTTAAGCTTGTCAAATATCTAGTGAATCCCACTTAACCCTTTAATCATGTTCAATTACATGTTTCCACTTGGTTAAGTATTCTAATCGTATTTTCTATTGCCACCCAAGGCAACCCACTAGATTTCCTCATGCCACCCAAGGCACCCACCAAATTTCCTCATGCCACCCAAGGCACCCACTTAACCCCTCATGTCCCACCACATGCTACTATGGTTAAGTGTTTCTTAATTAATTAAGACCGTGATCTCCCATAAAGACCTCCCATATTAGACTGGCTGTTATGACCGCCTGGTTAAGCCGGTAGAATCCGGGCAGTCTTACGTCATAACAGAGTCTAACCTCGTGTCTTTACCTTAATCACGTATTTAATTTATGGCTAAGACCTCTCACATTGGGCTGACATTTGTAGCAACTGGTTAAGCCGGTCGGGTCCGGGCAGATTTACACTACAAATGAGTCCAACCTCGTGTCTTAGTCGATTAATTACACCTAATTAATCACCCCCATATTAATTATCCCTAATTAATATCAAGTTTTCCATAACATGGGTAGACCTAACTCAATAGGTAAATTCCCATGGGGTAGACCTAACTCAATAGGTAAATTCCCACTTATGGTAATTTATTTTTATGGTATGCTTAATCATACCCAATCATTCATTTATTAATCATATTTACCAACCCCATCGTTCCCCACGTAAATCGTTCTCGTTACATGACATAATAAGGGGAAGATCATCACAAACATCATGGGTTTAACATACAACTTTGTCATGGGTTAAGAGGATGTCAACTTGCATATATAAGCATATGTTAACCCAACTACATATAACCCAAACTTGCATATTATCATACACATGATTTGCATAACATGTTGCATATGAGCTTGCATATTATCATACACATATCTTGCATAACATGTTAAACTTGCATATAGGCATTCTCAATCTTGCATAACATGTTAAACATGCATTTAAGCATACACATAACTTGCATAAGCATTCACATACTTGCATAGGCATCCACATACTTGCATAAGCATTCACATACTTGCATAACTTGCATATCACTTTCAACTTGCATTTAAACATATACTTAACTTGCATATCTCACTTTGATAAACATGCATAATTCCACTTATTAAATATGCATAAATCCACTTATTAAACATGCATATATCAACTTGTTAAACATGCATAAATCAACTTATTAAGCATGCATAAACCAACTCATCAAATATGCATAAACATAGAACAACATAGAGTAACATATCATTATACATGATTCATACTCACTAATCCGCATTTAAGACCATAAGTCTCATTACACCCAATCTACTTACTTTAACAATTGATGTTAAAGTGATAGAAACTCACCAAACTCAAGATTAACCAACTTGTGAAGAGAGATTAGTTGCTAATTATGATGATGGTGAGGATTAGAGAATGTTATGAGAGGGATTAGCTTGAAACTTCCTTCTTAGATTAATGGAGACTCCTTTTAGGATTTGATTTGGCGGCATGAGGCCATTATTTCTATTTTCGGTGAGGATTAAGGTAGGTTTAGGGTGTATTTATAGATTAAGAGAGTGTTTTAGGCCCTTGGATTAACCCTAGATTAATTTAGGTCCATTAGATTTAGGAAACCTCTAGAACCAGACCCAGCCCTAACCAGAAAACCAGATCTGGTGCACCCAAGCACCCTGGCTCGACACACCATGTCGACAGGCAAGTCGACAGGCATGTCGACACCCCTGTCGACAGGCCTGTCGACAGCCCTGTCGACATGCTTAGGCGGGAATCCTCCCGACTGGCCCCGCTGGTTCTAAATTTAAATTTAAATTTAAATTCCTAATTCTGTTTTTAGCTCTAATTTTTCTGCAAACTTCTTTGGGCCATAACCGGGCCATACGGACTCCGATTTTCGAAAACTCGGACTCTATTTCGCGTATTTTTCCGAGACGAACGCAATAACGTAGCCCGTTACCCCCAATTCCCACGTCTGAGATTATTTATCCTATAATTACTGAATTTTAGTATTAACTAAAATTCGGGGTGTTACATTCTCCCCTCCTTAAAGGATTTCGTCCCCGAAATCTCTAAGCTAAGGAGAATGCATTTCCTACCATCCAAACAACCATCTACTCAAATCATCAACCACAGGCATCCATTGTCCTTAAACAGTTTCTAATGATGTATGAGCATATGCAAAAAGTGTGTGTATATGTTCCCTATCTAATGTATGAACATATGCAAACCATGATAGTGCCATGCATCCATTATGTATGCGAGAGAACCCTATCGACACATACAATATCTACATGAGTGCACAATCATTCACCAAAATGCATCATCCATGTGATAACACAACCATTATACATCCATAAATATATTTTCCTACACACAATTTTATGCAATATGCAATATGAAGTGATTGAGCCGATCTAGTGCCTAGAGTGTGTGTATATGCATCCACGAGCAACCACTAGCAAACACTTGCATCCACTTGCATCCATCAACCATAACATGTCTCAAACACATGTTTCAACCATAGGTTTACTTTATCTAAAGGTCAAAGGTACTAACGAGAGGACATACCAAAGATAAGATTAGTACTAGACAAGCGATAAAGGAGAAAGTAAGGACATACCCTCAAAAAGAAATGGGTACAATGAACGCATCTTCGCTTCCGTCTCCCAAGTCGCGTTGCTCTCATCTTCTCCCCATTGCACTTTGACTAGCTGAACCTCTCTGTTTCTCAACTTCCTAGTTTCTGACCCAAGGATGCGAGTAGGAGCTCGTCGAATGGTCGCATCACGCTCTACCTCCATATCTCTAAGCAAGCTCGGCTCTACCACCTCTGCGGTCTCATGTAAGCACTTCCTCAAATGGGACACATGGAATACATCATGGACACCACTAAGTCTGTCAGGCAACTCCACCCTATATGCCATCCGTCCAATCCTTTCCTTGATAGGAAACGGCCCAACAAACCTTGGTGCTAACTTCCCAACGGATCCGAACCGAACAACATTTCTCAACGGGGATACCTTAACAAAAACCATGTCCCCAACCTCAAACTCAAGATCCGTCCTTCTCTTGTCCGCATAAGATTTTTGCCTATCCTGCGCTGCTTTCATCCTTCTTCGAATCAAGTCAATCTTCTCAGAAGTCTCTCTAACCATATCGGGCCCCAGCAAGATCTTATCTGTAGATTCCCACCAACATGTAGGTGATCGACAAGGCCTTCCATAGAGAGCTTCGAAAGGAGCCATACCAATACTGGACTGAAAGCTGTTATTATATGCGAACTCCACCAGTGGAAGATGCTCTTCCCATGTACCTCCAAAATCTAAGATACAAAGCCTCAAAAGGTCTTCTAGAACACGATTCACCCTCTCAGTCTGGCCGTCTGTCTGAGGATGATATGCGGTGCTCAGACACAATTGAGTCCCCACTGCTTCTTGCAAACTTCTCCAGAACTCGCTAGTGAAGATAGGATCTCGATCACTAACTATGCTAGAGGGTACCCCATGCAATCGAACTATCTCTCGAAGATATACAGAAGCTAGCCATGGAGCGGTCCTCTTGCTCTTCACAGGTATGAAATGGGCGCTCTTAGTAAGTCTATCTACCACCACCCAAATTCCTGTATTACCCTTCCTCGACCTGGGTAACCCGTCAATAAAATCCATCGAGACGCTATCCCACTTCCATTGCGGAACCTCCAATGGGTGAAGCAACCCACCTGGTTTCCTTTGCTCCGCCTTCACTTGCTGGCACACCAAACATCGAGCGACATATTCGGCCACGTCTTTCTTCATACCGGCCCAGAAGAAAACCCTCTTCATGTCTTGGTACATCTTATCCCCACCGGGATGAATGGTCATCCTAGAACGGTGTGCGTCATCAAGAATAGCCTTCCTTAAACCCTCGTCTTGCGGTACACAAAGTCTACCGTCTCTACGCAAGTACCCCTTATCGTCCAGGGTGTACCTACTCAAATGGCTGGACGACTCCCCCCTTATGAGCTTCTTTATCAACTCAACCAACTGTGGGTCGTCCCTCTGGGCTTCCCCAATCCGCCCCAAAAGAGTAGGCCTAACTTCCAAGGAAGCTAGCAAACCGGGTATATAATCAATGGAAGGTCTGAAATCAAACATCGAGATAAACTCCAAGCTTTGTCGTTCCACGAACAATGGACTCAAGGACAACCTCTTCCTACTCAAGGCGTCCGCCACCACGTTACCCTTGCCAGGGGTATACGCTATCTCGAAATCATAAGATGCTAAGAACTCCATCCACCTTTGCTGTCTTAAGTTTAAATCTTTCTGAGAGAACAAGTACTTCAATGATTTATGGTCAGTGAACAACTCGAATCTCTCACCAAGAAGATAATGGCGCCAAATCTTAAGCGCAAAAACAATAGCGGCCAGCTCTAGATCATGGGTAGGGTAATTTTTCTCATGTGCCCTCAACTGCCTTCCACCATAGGCTATTACCCTTCCCTCTTGCATTAAGACTGCGCCAAGTCCTGTCCCACAGGCATCGGTATAGACAACAAATGGCTTGCTCCCATCTGGCAACACTAAAACTGGAGCGGTGGTTAAAGCTCTCTTTAACCGTCGGAATGCATCATCACAATCTACGTCCCATGTGAAAACAAGATTCTTCTTTGTTAAGCGGGTTAATGGGGCTGATATCTTCGCGAAGTCTTTAATGAACTTCCTATAATAACCCGCCAACCCCAAGAAACTTCTTACCTCGGTAGCATTCTTCGGAACCTTCCAATCCTGAATTGATACTACCTTCGCGGGATCCACAGCTATCCCTTCCTTGGAGACCACGTGCCCCAAGAATCGTACTTCCTTCCTCCAGAAGTGACATTTAGAAAATTTAGCCTTAAGGCTATGTGCTCGAAGAGTCTTCAACACTTCCCCAAGATGTAGGGCATGCTCCTCTTCACTCTTCGAAAACACTAAGATATCATCCACAAAGACCACCACGAATTTATTAAGGAACTCCCTGAACACCCTACTCATCAAATCAACAAAGTATGTTGGGGCGTTCGTCAACCCAAATGGCATCACCAGCCACTCATAGAAACCATCCGGAGTCCTAAAGGCAGTCTTGTCTATGCTATCCTCAGCCACCCTCAACTGATGAAACCCCGTGGCCAAGTCCAACTGAGAAAATACTGAAGCGCCAACCAACTGATCGAAAAGATCATCAATCCTCGGCAATGGGTGTCTATTCTTCTTTGTGAGCTTGTTGAGTTCTCTATAGTCTACACAAAGTCTGAGGGACCCATCCGCCTTCGTAGCAAATACTACTGGAGCACCCCACTCCGATATGCTCCGTCTTATGAACCCCTTCTCAAGCAACTCCCCTACTTGCTTATGGAGTTCCCTCCTCTCACGAGGAGCCATGTGGCGCACTGGTAAAGATACCGGTTTAGCATTATCCACCAAATATATTCGGAAGTCAATCTCCCGCTTCGGAGGTAAGCCCTTCACCTCCTCAAACACATCCGGAAATTCCCGGACCACTCTCATAGATTGCAAACTCTCGACCGAAGCGTCAAGCGATTCAAGATAACTTAGCATAACAGAGTCCATGGGATTACAAGAAATCTCGAGAGTGTTACCCAAACGGGTCATGAGCCTAACAACTCTCCTTTCGCAATCAAGAACGGCACCATTACTGGATAACCAGTCCATGCCCAAAATCAACCCATAGCCCGTGAAGCCCAATACAAAAGCATCACATCTAAACTCAATGCTAAGTATAGAAATCTTCAAACCCAAACATATCATGGACAAATAAGTGGAGCCCCCAATTGGGTTTGAAACAACCAAGGGATCATCTACCAGACTGGTGTCTAAGTGCAGTAACTCAACTAATGATGATGAAATAAACGAATGCGATGCGCCTGAATCAAACAATGTACGGACAGGATGATCAAATAGAAAAACCAGACTTTCAACGGAAATAGTTCTACCTCTCTCCTGAATCGGTGGAACCGCGAGAGCCTGTACTTGCCCCCTAGCCTGACTCGGTGCCATAAGAGCTTGCACCTGTCCTCCTGAGGTAGATCCCGTCCTTTGCCCCTTCTTAGGGCAATCCTTCACTAAGTGCCCTGCTTCGCCACAGTGGAAGCAGCCGGTCTTCTTCTTCTTGCGACAATCCTTGCTTAGGTGGCCAGGTGTCCCACAATTGAAACACTTCTTCTTCTTGCCCTTGCCACCGTTGCCTTTCCCACCTTTGCTTTGCTGTTGTTGAGGTCTCTTTTGATCTCCCTTCTTCTCGGGTGCCTTATTAGCATTAGGACCCTTCTCTTCCTCATACATGAGTGCCATATCAACTAGCTTCTCAAAGGTGGCCCCCATAGGGATATGAGTCATAGCCAACCCATGCATAGGCTCATTCAAGCCTTTCACGAACCTCAAAGCCTTCTTCTCCGGTGTATTCACCATATCTAGGCCAAACCTTGCCAATTGATTAAACTTATTGACGTATTCCTTCACCGAAAGATTCCCTTGCTTCAGAGTCAAGAATCTTTCCATATACAAGTTTTCCTCCGCCCTTGAGAGAAACTTTGCCACAAATCTTTGCCTAAAATCCGCCCAAGAGTCAACGGGGCGTTCTCCATTAGTAACCTCCCACCAGAATGAGGCCTCTCCCTTCATTAACCAAGCAGCCAACTTGACTTTCTTCCCTTCTTCCATCTCAAAGATATCTATCAACTCTTCCACCTCTTTAAGCCAATCTCTAGCCTCCACAAAGGTTTCAGATCCTTGAAAAGGTTTCCCTCCCATAGCTTTAAATTCCTTGCAAGTCTTAGCAAAAGTATCCGTGCGAGGAGGAGGGGGAGGAGGAAGATCGGGTGCTACGGTTGGTGGAGGAATATTTGCTGGACCCGCAGTGGTGGCCCTAGCCTCCATCAATCTCCTATACCATACTGGTACCGTCACACCCTCCGGAAGCTTAAGATTCTCGGTCATGCTGAAACGAAAAAGGAAAGATTCAAAACGGAGAATTCGAAGGATATAGATATGGCTATTGGGGATTATGCTTTTCTTTCAAAAACTTTTCTCTTAAAAGACATGTTTTTGAAAATATCTTTTCCCAAAAATGTTTTAGAAAAATAGTTTTCTAAAAATTTTATCTGTTCCGGTAACCTTTGCTCTGATACCACGTGTAACACCCCACGCCCGCTAGGGTCACTCACAAAGGGAATGCCATAGCATCGGTGGAGTATTTTAGTGAATATAGAACAGAAAAATTACAACAAGACAGATATAAACAGTACTTGTGATTTTAAAACATCATCTCATAACAGCGGAAATAAACATGTCTGGTTACATCATAAAACCATGATAAAAGTCAAGTACAATATCCATCAAAATAAAGAAGTACATAATCCCACTCTCTCATACAATAGCCATAACAAAAGAAAAGATAACTGGATACTGGAGCTTTACATCTACCCAAGCTCCTAAAGACTGGAACAACAATCCGATCAAGCTCTACTACCGCTAGGATCCACCGTAGGACCTGAGGGTTGGGAAAAAGATAAAAACAACGGGGTCAGACATAAGTCTGAGTGAGTCCTATAACTTTAACAATACAATCATTAAAGTAACCAGAGAAGACATAAACCGGACCTACGGTAATATCTGGGGATGAATGGCTACACTAAGCAGCTTGGTAGACCTAGGATAAACTAAGATAACCGTCAGGACGCATCTACCCACCCAAGGATAATTACTAATTGCACCACACCAGTCATTCCTACTTAAAGGTTGATCCCTTCCAAGGACTTAGAAAATTTCCCCAGTAGTTCCTTGTACCCCTAGCCCACTACATAGGTGCCGTCTGCCCCTATCTCCACTAGGTGTACCCAGTAATTCTTACCCAGTAGTTTCGTGTACCCCTACATAGGTGCCGTCTGCCCCTATCTTCATTAGGTGTACCCACTACTCCCCAAGCGATCGGCTCCCTACCGTAGATACCCATGCTGGTCCCACAGTGGGGTGTATCACTCCCCTAAAGTGGCTACCCAATACTAACGGTGCACGGCTTTATATCTACACGATGCAACAACGGCTTATCTACCAGCCCGGGCCCACACACGCATATGAAACCCGTTGGACTTGCGTTGCCACCGCTAACCCGTTTTGGCCTCTTATAATCAAGCCCAATATGCGTGTCCCGTCACTCGACTTGGGTCGAGCCCACAAAGATACGTTTGGGATATTGGTTGAAATGGGACCCCACAAGCTACACTCTTAAGCTTGTCAAATATCTAGTGTATCCCACTTAACCCTTTAATCATGTTCAATTACATGTTTCCACTTGGTTAAGTATTCTAATCGTATTTTCTATTGCCACCCAAGGCAACCCACTAGATTTCCTCATGCCACCCAAGGCACCCACCAAATTTCCTCATGCCACCCAAGGCACCCACTTAACCCCTCATGTCCCACCACATGCTACTATGGTTAAGTGTTTCTTAATTAATTAAGACCGTGATCTCCCATAAAGACCTCCCACATTAGACTGGCTGTTATGACCGCCTGGTTAAGCCGGTAGAATCCGGGCAGTCTTACGTCATAACAGAGTCTAACCTCGTGTCTTTACCTTAATCACGTATTTAATTTATGGCTAAGACCTCTCACATTGGGCTGACATTTGTAGCAACTGGTTAAGCCGGTCGGGTCCGGGCAGTTTTACACTACAAATGAGTCCAACCTCGTGTCTTAGTCGATTAATTACACCTAATTAATCACCCCCATATTAATTATCCCTAATTAATATCAAGTTTTCCATAACATGGGTAGACCTAACTCAATAGGTAAATTCCCATGGGGTAGACCTAACTCAATAGGTAAATTCCCACTTATGGTAATTTATTTTTATGGTATGCTTAATCATACCCAATCATTCATTTATTAATCATATTTACCAACCCCATCGTTCCCCACGTAAATCGTTCTCGTTACATGACATAATAAGGGGAAGATCATCACAAACATCATGGGTTTAACATACAACTTTGTCATGGGTTAAGAGGATGTCAACTTGCATATATAAGCATATGTTAACCCAACTACATATAACCCAAACTTGCATATTATCATACACATGATTTGCATAACATGTTGCATATGAGCTTGCATATTATCATACACATATCTTGCATAACATGTTAAACTTGCATATAGGCATTCTCAATCTTGCATAACATGTTAAACATGCATTTAAGCATACACATAACTTGCATAAGCATTCACATACTTGCATAGGCATCCACATACTTGCATAAGCATTCACATACTTGCATAACTTGCATATCACTTTCAACTTGCATTTAAACATATACTTAACTTGCATATCTCACTTTGATAAACATGCATAATTCCACTTATTAAATATGCATAAATCCACTTATTAAACATGCATATATCAACTTGTTAAACATGCATAAATCAACTTATTAAGCATGCATAAACCAACTCATCAAATATGCATAAACATAGAACAACATAGAGTAACATATCATTATACATGATTCATACTCACTAATCCGCATTTAAGACCATAAGTCTCATTACACCCAATCTACTTACTTTAACAATTGATGTTAAAGTGATAGAAACTCACCAAACTCAAGATTAACCAACTTGTGAAGAGAGATTAGTTGCTAATTATGATGATGGTGAGGATTAGAGAATGCTATGAGAGGGATTAGCTTGAAACTTCCTTCTTAGATTAATGGAGACTCCTTTTAGGATTTGATTTGGCGGCATGAGGCCATTATTTCTATTTTCGGTGAGGATTAAGGTAGGTTTAGGGTGTATTTATAGATTAAGAGAGTGTTTTAGGCCCTTGGATTAACCCTAGATTAATTTAGGTCCATTAGATTTAGGAAACCTCTAGAACCAGACCCAGCCCTAACCAGAAAACCAGATCTGGTGCACCCAAGCACCCTGGCTCGACACACCATGTCGACAGGCAAGTCGACAGGCATGTCGACACCCCTGTCGACAGGCCTGTCGACAGCCCTGTCGACATGCTTAGGCGGGAATCCTCCCGACTGGCCCCGCTGGTTCTAAATTTAAATTTAAATTTAAATTCCTAATTCTGTTTTTAGCTCTAATTTTTCTGCAAACTTCTTTGGGCCATAACCGGGCCATACGGACTCCGATTTTCGAAAACTCGGACTCTATTTCGCGTATTTTTCCGAGACGAACGCAATAACGCAGCCCGTTACCCCCAATTCCCACGTCTGAGATTATTTATCCTATAATTACTGAATTTTAGTATTAACTAAAATTCGGGGTGTTACAACACGGGCAAAATATTTGCAAAAACTGGATGCACACATGATGGATGTATATTATGCGAGAGATTATCTATTTATCCCTTATCAAATTTCGGAGATGAAATTTCCTAAGGGGGGAGAATGTAACACCCCGCATTTTTAATACAGTTAAGAATGTGCATATAGATATATGAATAAACATAATTAAGAATAAATTAATAAATACATACACTGATTGAGAATTTATAATAAAAGAAATAAATGCATACAACAAGTTTAATGTAATATGTTAAATGGAGTAACATAATAAGTGCAAGCAAGGAAAAAAACGTCATATGTGAATAACATATACGTAAAAATAAAAATAAGAATGATGTATTAAATGGAAAGATAATATTGCATTTGAATAATGCATGGGTTAATGCATTAAGAAAGAGATTGTTTGCAATAAAGGTATGCAACCAAGATAGAGAGAATAATTAAATAATTGCAATAGTAAAATATTGACATTTATGGCGGAGCAATTAATAAAATTAATAGTTTAAAAATTGTGTGTAGAATATGCATTAGTAATATAATGCACGCATTAATAAAAGAGAAAAGTAGAGTGCATTAAAGAGAATGTGCATCTTTTGAGATAAGAATGCATTCATTTGTAACATACAAACATATTCATAGAATAATTAAAAAATATATAATGCATTGAAAAAGAAAGAATCGAGCACATAAAAGAAGAATGCATTAATTACAATGAAATGATAAATTAAGGAAGGAGGTAGACCGCATATATATATATATATATATATATATATATATATATATATATATATATATATATATATATATAGGAAGATAAGCAATAAATTTGATTGCACAAAAGAGCATTTAGTGGTTAAAAAGGGAAGAATATCATTTAATTTATTGAAGAAAGAAAAGATTGTCTTGAAATTTTATTTATATGCAATAAATAAAATTTCAAATTAAATTAAAAAAATGAATAATTTTTTTATTTTAAACACTAAATGCATATGGGGTTCGACACACACACCCCGCGCATGGTCTATGGGTGCAGCACACCGCGGGCTGTTCTAGAACGTTCTTTTCTTGGATGAGGTGGATGATTTAGATGAGTTTTTATTTTTAATCCTAAAAACCTAGTTTCTCTAACACATATATAGATAGATTGCTAGGTTTTCTTCCACCAAAATTCCGCACTTCTCTTCTTCCTCAAGCAATTCTATGCAAAAATAAACAATGGCTCTTAGCCTATTCTTCTCCTTCCTCTCCAAACCTTTTCTTAAAACAAAAGATCAGATGAAATCAAAGATCAGTGATTCAAGAAATACAACCTCCTTTCAGATCTAATCAAAAAAAGGGATTGAGAAAAGTATAGATCCACAACAATAAAGCTTAATTCTCTTCGTCTTATCCAATCAATGTGAGTGGGTTTAAATTACCCTTATGAATAATTATATGCATATCGTTTAGCAATTCCCCAAATTAAAATGTTTAATTCAATTAAAATCTTATAGCTTTTACTTTTGCCTATTCTGTTCTTCTTCTCGTTCCTTTTTATTTTTGTAGACTAGGCTGACTTCAAGCCTAGTCCAGATCTCATTGAAAGGCATACGTACGAACAATATTGTAATAGTGGAAGGATGTTTAGGGAATTGAAACAACTTGCATGATAGATTTTGGGCAAAACCTGTGATTGGGGAATTGTTGTATAACTTATAAAATACCGGAAATTGGGAATGTTGATAATTTAACACATAAAGGTAGATATTAATTTGGGACATTAATCAAAATATGTGCAAATTAAGTTGGAACAATTAGGTATGTTTGGAATAAAGATTATGGGAAAAAGGGGAAAAGGTTGATATGGGCATAAATCAATTTGGACATAATTGAGTATAAATTAGATTATTGGCATAAGTTGAATAAGGCATAATTGGATATAATTTGTATATATAGATTTGGCACCTATAATTTGGAGGCATAATACATGTTGAGATTTAAGACTTGATTTTGGGGACATACCATATATGATGATTCATAACTTAGAAGAAAGGGAATACTATGCATACAAATTTATGACTTGGATAAAAGGCATAGAAACCTATAATGTAATAGGGAGAAATGTGAACACGCCTAAATTGGGGTTTTGGGTAATTGGCGTACACTGTAATTAAGGATTATAATATGGCATAATTTGTATTATGAATCATGGCTGGGGTTTTACAAATACAATCTATGGTGTAAAAAATTTTGGGTGAATATTATATTATGAACTAGAACTGTAATTTGGGTATGCAAATCTGTAGGCTCAATCTAAGACTGAGAAGGACATGATAATGGAACTTTTAGTAACCTGCTGTAACTTGCGGAGATGTTTAATCTAATAAATTGATTTTTCTGCTGAAATCTGTTGAAACTGAATACTGTAGTTGAGAAGTCTGCGATGTACATGAAAATGCTAAATTTGGTATAGTATATGCATGACACATGCTAAATTTGGGGCATGACATGAAATTGGGGCAATTAACATAATTAGCCTGAAATTGGCATAAATGGTAAATGAATAAATTGGCTAAGATAAGCATGCTGAGAAACGAGGTTAGACTCTGCTTGCGGTAGAACCCTGCCTGGAACCAACCGGCCTAACAAGCAACCGCAAACGACCAGTCTAATGTGGGAGGTCGTTAGCATAACTAAAATATGCTTAGACACGAGGTTAAGTCTGGCTTGTGGCAGAAGTCTGCCCGGAACCGCCCGACACATCCAGTGGCCACAAGCAATCGACATAATGTGAGAGGTCTGTGCATTAATAACTAATTAATGTTGATCAAAGACGAATATGATACATAAAACATGTTAGGTGGGTAGGGTTAAGTTAACCTGTGTGAAATGACAACTTAGCCAATATTACATGAACAAAGTGTATAGGGTTAAGGCAACCTTAACCAATAATACATATTGATTTGATAAGTGGATGGGGGTTAAGTCAACACTTAACCAATATTACATGAACAAAGTGGATAGGATTAAGGAAATCTTAACCAATAATACATATAGATTTGATAAGTAGATGGGGGTTAAGTCAACACTTAACTAATATTACATGAACAAAGTGGATAGGGTTACGGCAAGCTTAACCAATAATACATGTTGATTTGATAAGTGGATGGGGGTTAAGTCAACTGGGCAGATAGACAACACTTAACTAATACTACATGTTAATTAAACAAATGGGTGGGGTTAGGTTAAATTGAGAACACTTAGCTGTTATAATATGTTGGTTAGGAAACCCTAGTAACGGGGACCCATTTCAGCAGTAACCCACATAGATGTATCACGGTACCCTGGACTAGGCAGGGTGGGGCACGATTACTGGGCTGATTATAAGCGGTCAAAATAGCGGCGGGTGGTGCATCAGTGTAGGTTCCGATGGAGTACAGGTGTGCACGTGCTCCGGAGTGGAAAAATCAGGCACTGGGCATCAGTAGTTACACACTTTGCATCTTGAATTGTGTCGGGTTGCATCATAGGGATTGATACACCCCATGGTGGGACCAGCACAGGTATCTACAAACAAGCGGGGCCGAATGACACAAGTAATAAATACATGCGAGTAGAAGCCGATTGATAAAGGGATAACTTTATTATGAACACATGAGGCTAGTTGAAATAATTGTTAGTAGATGTAGAGAAATAGAAATGAGTGCGATAACATATTCAGTTTATCTTGCCTTACCTTGTCTTATGTTATCTTGTTATTGTGGTATTATGGAGGAGACCGTGTGAGTGGGGTACCATGGGGTGTACCTCATCTTGGGGGTAGCTACATATACATTTTATTAGGTTAATCTACTAGGGAGTAGATGGGTGCGACGTGCGTGTGAAAGCCTCCAGTGCTAATAACACGAATAACCTAATAGATGAGAAAATGTAATTGAACAGTATATGTAGGATTATTCAAAAAGTGCAGTTTAAATTCATCCACACAGAACTTATGTTCTGACCCCCTCCTCATAACATTCGCAGGTTAGGCTCTTTACAGAGACTGTATAGCTTTGGATATTGGGTTAGCAGTATTATTATTAAGGTAAAGCTATGTTTTAACTACATTATATTTTATTCCTTCCGTTGTGAGATGTTTTCCGAACTCTGACATGTTTTATGTCTCTGTCTTTTCTGCAGGATACCAAAGCAAACCAACTCAGGTTTCGATTGATTGGGTTTTTGAAAAAAAAATCGGTCTGTCGGAACGCGGGTTGTTACAAAGACTAATAACTCTTTCCCCTTTTTTGATTCCTCCCGCATTACACTATGTCTTTCCTGATATCCTAAGGGAATTATTCGAGCTTTGGGGCCCCCTCGGGAGCTAGCTAACTTGGCTAGTGAATCCTCTTGGGCATTCACCCCCTGGGGAATTTGATAAACTGAGATATCCTCAAATTTGGAAAGAATCTTTAATACCCTTTTCATATGTAAGACTAGTTGCTCATCCTTGGTTTGATATGTCTATTTTATTTGGTTTACCATTGATTGCGAGTCACTAAGGATTTCTATCTGTGGTATCTTCAACTATAGTGCCAGATTCAAAGCAGCTATCGTTGATTCATACTCAGCCACGTTGTTAGTTGCCGGGAACCCTAATTTCATGGCGTAGTGTAGGTGGTGTCCTTCAGGGATAATTATAACATAACCTGCTCCTGCACCCAGTGTTAGAGTTTATGACCTAGAGGCAATCTATTTGATGAGATTGATAATATTGTTGATGTTATTATCTTATTTGGAATAAAATAATATTCTACTATATTGTATTTACTGCGTAATATAAATATTAATATATTAGAAGTCCTTAGAATTATAATACGGAATTATATAATTTAAGTATGTGACTTGAATTTGAGATTATATAATATACAGAGTATTATAATTCTTAAATGTCCCTAGTCAAGTTTTATTGTTTATATAAAGGACAATAATAAAACGTTGAGACTAGTATGTTGATTGACTGATGATCACATCTCATTGATCACTAAGATATGTGATATTAATGTCAAAACATAAATATGTATTGGAGAATATCGTATTGGGCTGACCCACCATGAGATAACTACATGGAATATAATTAACAGTGTCATAAGTTATTCTCATAGTGACAGTAATGTAATGGTCCTCAGACCTGAAATCATTATAATTTTATTTGAGAATATTTGTATTTTGATATCATCTAAAGTTATTCGTAACAGAGCAACGATTACGGTGATTATTGGATACATCTCAAATCGAATGAAAATTATGAATGATCTAGATGGAATTTAACCCTACGATATATTCGTAGTGACATCCATGGGCTCTTGATTGAGTGAGACTGTGAAATGCATGGTCGTGCTCAAATATTGATTTGTTTTAAGCAGTCTACTCATCGATCAAGAAAACGGATTAAATTATAAAGAGGATAATACGATCCACGCCTTCAGTTTAATCCTGGATATATTGGTTAAAAGGATTATATTACATTGATACACTGGTCACGAAGAGGTTATATCGAATCGTTAATATATATTATAAATTAGGTAGCAGTGATGTGTTACTAGATATCGCTCACTGTTTACAGTTTAAATATTATTTAAATTGTTGCCAACGTTATAATAACCCATCGGGTCACACATATGAACATTGAATGGGGTGAGGGTCATACAAAATAAATGGGATTCAAAAGGTTGAATATTCTACTATTTTAAATGGTTGAACGGGTCATAGGGTTTGATAATATCTTTGATTGTTATGATATAAAATAAGGTCGGTCCCTTATCTTATCATGATCAATATACACGAGAGATCTAAAAAACCTAAAACCCAATCTTCTGGCTAATACCTCTTCATCCCATCTCAATTCCATCTGGATTTCGAGATCATTGTTCGTGGATACCAATAGACTCGGTGCTTATCGAGTTCTTCAGTTCGATCCATCAGATTCGATTGCTTTTTCAAATAGAAGAAATTAGGGATTTAACGATTTTGTGGAACTCTACAAAGGTACGATTTTCAATTTACCATTTTCACATAGATCTTTGGATTTTTAAAAGTTAAAATTGTTTATAGTCAGTTACGATTTGATCGAATTTTACCAGCAAAGGTTGTGTTTTTGGTAATTTGAAGATCAGTTTGGTCACTGTAATATTTGTTCTTTGTATTATGAACACAATAGGTAGTAACTATTAGTTTTAAAACACGCATTCCAAATGAATTTTATTATAAACAGAATATTGTTCTATTATCTAATCTGTATGGATCATAAAGTAATATTGGACGTTAATAATGATATTTGGATTTCTATTTTTACTTGTTAGAATCTGGAGGCACAATGGTTAATATAATTACCTGTATACCTTTTATATATTGAATATACATATGTGGTTTTGCAAATGATCTGAAATCTGTTAGACAGAAATTCAATGTGTTTAAAGGTAATGACCATAATATTGGAGTTTAGATGTCTTGTTCAATAACCTGTTAGACGCACTGATATGATCTTGATAAGATAATTAAAAACATAGTTTCATTCTAACATGAAATGTTTCATTTAGAATAAAATTTGTGTTTGATTTGAATTCAAAACCATTTAAAGATTGATATAGGATATCAATTTTAATCACTAATACCTATTCAATTAATCTTTTCAAATTGGATTAATTACATTGGTAAAACTGATATTGTGGGTTTAATTTTGAATTGAACCTCTTATTGTTGAATGTATATTATATAATCATCTCTATTTTGATTGATTTTCGAAATCAATAAAATTACTTAGTCAAACACATGTTGAAATAAAATATATCTATAGATTAAAATTGTTAATTCTACAGATACTTAAAACGTCTTTGAATCTAGAATTATAAGCAATGTCAGAATATGAATCAATTTATTTTGTTACTGATATTTTGTGTTGATTAGCAGGGTGGTTTAAAACCATTTAGATTATGTAAAATGTTTACATAATAATCTGCACCTGCTCAGCTTTAAATGTAAGCGTATACTTTTATTTTGCAATGATGCTGATCATTTTATCATTGATCTAACATTTATAATACTGTTGAAAGTTATGAACACCGGCTCCTGATTAGCATACGCATGCTCATGACATTTCAATTTTGATGATGAATCATTGTCTAATATATATTATTGTTTTACATCACTGTGTTTTACCTTGTTTAAAGCCTTTAACTACGATCTGGAACAACTCATGCTATTATATATATATAATGGTTTATTATATAAACTAGTTATACAGAAAATATGTTCATAATTGTATGAACATGTTTTTCATGTATATAGATATATGTAATTATATATGAATGTTCTATAATTTTACATGTTTAGAACGTAATCAAATCCAGGTATTGTATGATGTTATGTTTTTCGATTCAATTGTAGTTTACAAATATTAAACTGCACCTGTTGAAAATGTTTACATTGATCAGTTTTGCAAGAAGAACTATATATATATATATATATATATATATATATATATATATATATATATTAGATATATTGTTTGTAATATGACATATACCATGTAGCATATTAGGAGGAACTTTCTGGTTTTAAATACTGGTTTTTCATTTATAATGATAAACTAGAATATTGCAAATCAGTTTTAAAGGATTACAGTAAATATGATTTGCTGTTTAGCTTTATAATATACTTATACATAAATGTATATATATATTGATATATCTATGATACATTCCATTTTAAATTACTGTTTGTGGTTTTGTATTAATGAATATATGATACTAATATAATTTGAAAAACTACAGTAAATATGTACTATCTGTTTTATGATATTAATATAAATTATAGTATTTAAATACTATAATGATCTTTGTTTATGCTTGCTGTATTGATATGTGTGTTGATCAGATTTATGTTTAATCAGCAGTTTTTATTAGTTGCCAGCATATACAATTATATATGCAAGTTATGCTAAAAGTTTGTTACAACACCCTCCAATCTTAGTTTATAAACATCCGAATTAGACATGAAATTGTTTCATAATAAACAAAATTCTGATTTGTTTCTTTTACTGAATCCGAACTAGTATCTGATATTAATTCACATGTGTATACTGGAATGTCCAATTTTTATTTGGATAAGATATGGTTTAATTTAATACTAAACAATATCTTGAACAATATGTAGATCTAAATTATGGTTGTTTAAAACTTTGTTTGATAATTAAGATGAAATCAAAACCATATTTTAGAATCAATTGGATAAATATCAGAGGATTTACTAAGTTAAAATTGTTTATCTTACATATTCTTTGATATAAAGATATATATAGATATCTATTTATAAATAGATATACATATATATGTCATATACTATAAATGTTATAAAATCTGGGTTATAAGTCGGTGAAGAAAAACTGGGTTTTGACCCTATACCATATTTAAACATGTAACAACCCGAAAATTTGGGCCAGTTTAAAATTTTTATTTTGGCAATTTTAGCGAATTTTGATTATTTAAAAAGAATTATTTTAAATAATATCGACGAGAAATTTATTTTGAATATATTTAGAACGTATATATTATATACGTCGTCGTTAGAATATAAATATTTATATATAATTATAAATAGAATTGAAAATGGCGCGGTAGTTCGATAATTCGATTTCAAACTTCAATTGAATGTACCGGGTGCAAAACAATCCAGATTTTAGTGAAACCAAAAACAATAGGATCTATTTGATAATATCTTTCCAACGAATCCGAATAATCAAATTTTCATAGCGGGGATCAAAGGATATGTCCAGTTGAAAATTCTGAATAGTCGCTATGGAATTCAGGCCCTTAAAAATGGACATTTTGCAAATGACCTCGGATTTCGACGAAACCAGTTTTGTTGGGTCCGTGGTGTCAAGTTATTGCTAGATTCCAAATTTCATAATTTTTCGAATCAATATGTGAGCGTGGCAAAGGAAAATGCGTTTGACCAGTTTCAGTTGATTTTAATCGACTGGAAAATGGCCATTTTTCCAACGGTCTCAGAATTCGACGAAACTAGTTTTGTTAGGACCGTATCGTCAATACGAAGCTAGAAAATATTTTTCTGGAATTTTTCGAGTTAGTATGTGACCCCGGTAATTTGAAATGTACGTTTAAAATTCAATATAGCGATTTAAATGTAAATTTAACGGAAACTGATTGTAACGATCAAATCAGCCTGCGATACATATCCCATTGTGTACGGAATGGGGGTAAAACGCTATGGACGACAGGCGGTGGGCCTCGTTTAGAGGTCCTATGTAAAAGTCAACTTTTTGCAAAATAAAATAATTAAATAATAAATTAAAAACTTTTCTCTCTCCTAACCCCCTTTAAACCCGTTGGCCGCTCTCTTCTTCAAAATCATTTTTCAGAAAGAAAATAAAAAAAAATACGAAAGGGGGGCGCGATCGATGCCGCCGCCCCCCGATGAACCGCCGCCGCCAGAGGTGGCGCAGCCCCTCCCTGCGCCGTCCTCCTCCCTTCTTCTTCCTCCTCCTCCCCTTCTCTTCCTCGACTACAACGCCCGAAGACCCCCCCTCCTGCGCGCAACCTCGTCGCCACCTTCCCCTCCTCCTCCCACGACCATCGCACTTCCCCCCAGGCCGTCAGTCGCCCCACCGTACCCCCCCGACCTTCAGACTCCACCCCGACGCCCATAAACCCTAGCCGCCGACACAGGGACCACCACCCCCTCTACCTCGCGATGCTACTCCTCTCCCTCTTCTTCTGAAGTCAACGGCGAGCCTTTCCCCCCCTGCAAGCAAAAACCGCACCCCCTCACCCACTATAAGCCACCACCGCCATTCTCACCTCCCCCTCTATCGTCAGTAAGTTTTCTCCTTTGTTATTTATTTTTATTTAATAAAGTTAATGTTTATTTAAGTCAGTTTTATTCAGAAATTTATAGAAAAGTTTGATTGTTAATTTATAGAAAGTAGTGATTTTTAAAATAGAAAAGACGATATCTTTAAAATGGATAAGGTGTGATTTTTACATATGTAGTGGGTTAAAGATATGATTTTTATATTTTTAAAGTATTAAAAATATAATCTTTACTATATAGAAGAGGTAAAAATATGATTTTTATATTTTGAAAGTATTAAAAATATGATTTATATATTTTTAAAGTATTAAAAATATAATTTTTACATGATAGGAATATTAGAAATATCATCTTTATATGTGTAGAAATATAAAAATGTGATTTTTAAATCGTTATTTTTAAAAAGGCGAAATCTTTATATGAAGAATGGCATGATAAAAATATAATTTTTTTTATCTATATAATAGCGAAGTAAAAATATAATTTTTATCTATATAATAGCGAAGTAAAAATTCGATTTTTATATATTGAATAGCAAAGTAAAAATTCGATTTTTACATATGTAGTGGCTACGGGCAACGAGGATGCGATAACGATGAAGATTTCTATCAAAGAAGTGTCGTGAAGTTGGATAGCTATTGGTGAGAACTTCTCACTCTTCAATTCTCTTTTTCTAGTTATATATATATATACTAGGATGCAGACGGTGTTTAGTAGCACCCGACACCCGTCATCCACAGACCATGGATGGCTTGTTTGTTAAATTGTTTGGTTGAGTAGTTGGTTAGTTTATTTGGTTTGAATTGAATTGTTTGGTGAAATGGAATGGATTTGATTGATGTGTGAATGGCGTGGGCCTTCACTAGACCGGGGATAAGGCTAGGCCTCGTCCCGTTTCTAGTATCGTGCCGTTATGCCGCCGAAATTTTTCTAAAATAAAAAGTGTTAGTTAAAAATAGTAAAGTGTTGAAATAAATATTTTTGACGTTAAAAATATAATTTTTAACGTGTTAAGAAACGGCATAAAACTCTTCGGAAAAGAAATAAATATTTATAAACAAATCGACCGATATGTTTATATACACTGATTTGACGGATATTGATTGGGTCGATAAATTTTACACATCGCCCAACTGCACAAACAAAAATATGTGTTTGTTGATTTGAAACCCCACACGGGTGTTGGGATGATATTTGGCGTACACTAATCCCAATTATTTAATTATTGTCGATCGATTGGTCGACAGACTGTGTAAGCGTCGATTATTTATATTTGATTCTTATGCAGTTGTGTGATGCACTTTGGATGATGGTTGATTGTTTATCAATGCTATTATATACATGTGTTGTATGGAATCCATATAATTAACGCTATATGGTAATTGATTGGGCCTCATTCCAATCGGGACAACAAGGAATATTATAAAAGAAAATTCATGTGTTGAATATAAAAATAGTCATGTGTTGACGATGTTCATGTGTTGAGTGAAATATTTTATACAATGAAATTTACATCTTTATCATATTTAAAATTAGAACTACTTTAAGGCTGAAGTCTAATTGAAAATCAAACGATAGATACCATAGTTTTATAAAATATTTTACATAACAAAAATAGTGATGTGTTGACAGTACTCATGTGTTGAGATTAGTCAGGTGTTGGAAGAAATATAGATTCATGTGTTGAATGGAATAAATATTCATTTGTTGAATAGAATAACGGATTTATTGAAATATATAAAGCCGTGTTGATTAGAGTTGCGCTATTTTGACGTGAACGATATTTATATCGATTATATTCGTTTTTATAATGAATATAGAAAAGAAGTGATTTCAAAATATAACATTTTGGAAATATTATCATTTATATAGTAATGATATGAAATATTCAATTTTGATTAGAAATTGAATATAGAGTTGAAATGGTTTTGAAAACGAATTTAAAACGATTTATAAAATACGTTTTAAAAAGGAAATCGACGAAATATGTATAATATATATTTATTATATATAAGATGGCCTGAATAGAACGCGCCGCTCCGCGGCAGTTCGTGAATTTCAACCATTAACTTCGAATTGACGTTGCGGGAGATCCGACCGTCGGATTCTCCTAAAACCGGAACCGTTGGGTTCGTATCGAAAAGAGATTTCCAATGAATATTAGAAATTTGAAATCTAATGGTTGGATTTGGAATTATGTCCAAATCAAATTTGAAAAAGGTCGTTGTAAGTGCAGTTCGATAGCCGTTGATGGAAATCGACTGTACGGGCCTTGATAAAATTATTAAAAATATTGATAATTTGAGTAAAATCATAATATGTGAATTGGAAAAAAACTGGGATGAAGAATTCCACATTTGAAATGATAAAAATAGATTTTTATCGAAATGAACCAGTTGTGAACTAGAATTAAAATCAATTTATTTTTGAAATAAATAAATTGAATTTGAAAGTGATTTTAAAAATAATCAATATTCCCAATACATGGATTGGACTGGAGTTGAATCGAAATTATCTTCGGGATATTTCGATGTTGGATTTCGTGACTATACAGATATTGTTATGGGAATTTGAAAGATATATTTTACATCGTTATTTCCAATACGATATATGTTGGTTTCAGAATTTGATATTGAATATAAGCCGATATATTTTCTATTCAGAGCCTTGTATTTAATATCAAATGTGATTTGGGTTTATCGTGAATCGTGTTTTAGATGACGTTGGTTCTTTAACCCAGTTAAAGGAAAGATATCGATTTTTGAAAAGATTAAAACTAAGTGGAGTTTTAATGAATCTTTAATTAGATTAAAATGTGAATTGATAATTTAAATTATCAAATTTGAAAGGTGATCGAGAATGGAGTATCACCAGTTCTTGTTGCAGTCGTGATGGGGGGTTCTCGCTACGCGGTTTGGTGGCGAACGGGAGACTCTTACAACCACATGTCCCTTGTGGTGGGGGTTGGTTAGGCAGTGGCCGGGAGACTCGAGAGGGTCGCCGTAAAACAAGTAACTGGGGGACCATGTGAAAGCCACGGTGGGTTTTACCTGTTGCTTGGGGGATGAAGGGATGGTTGCAAAGCCTACCTGATTTCGTCGGCTATTTTACATTTGGTATCAGAGCTTTGGTTTACAAAGCAGAGAACAAGGCACATTAGAACTATACGAAAGAATTCATTAGATAATGGATTAGTAATATCCAATTAGAATGACTCGTTAGAGATGGGATCAGTAGTATCCTAGAACGAGTGTGAAGAGTACATTTTTAAAGTAAAAACAAATTTTATTTTGAAAATTTAAATCAACTATTCTTATTTGATTATTTATTGTATTGATTTGGACAGTCCAGTATATAAAGAATTTGCATATACGCCTTGCAAACGTATATTCGAAGTTTTAATATACTGGATAGATACAGAGTCACATTCTAGACACCCGGGGATAATTCTGATGATGTGGCCACACCATCAGTATTTATATTCGTGTTTCGAAGGTGTGATTTCTATATATTTCCATTAGACTGGTGTGAGAACCAAAATATAGCTAGAATACATTATTGTGAATTGGCATCAAAAACATGATTTTTGTATATATATCAAATTATGAATTTGAAACTCTAATTCACTAATTGATTGATGTTTGTGTTGTTTGTTTATTTGTTTGCTAATTTTGAACCATTTGGCCTAATTATATCAAATATTGAATTGTATTGAAATTTGGTCGCATTTGCTTGCATATACATATACTTATATTGAACAGGTCATAGCAAGGAGGCTAGAGCAGAGAATAAAATTTGTTTGCCCGACAAATAGGTACATGTTTACTACATAATTTACTGTTTTGTTTGGGTGATGATGATTTTATGAGCCTATTGGCTAGCCGCTTGGCTTTTTCTTTTTCTTTTTGAGATCTGAAGGACCGGGGAAGCTATTTGAGATTTCCCGATGCTCCCGGTGCAGGGGAGGTTATGGCGAAATTTTTCGAAAATTTAGGGTGTTAGCCAAATTTTTGAAGAATTTGAAAATTCTCAGAAACTGAAAAGTTGGAGAAGGGAAGCCAGATCGAACATAGAGTTGAATGATCAAACCACTTTCGACTTTGTTCCTTTTCGGGGACGAAAAGTTTTAAGTGGGGGAGATTGTAACAACCCGAAAATCTGGGCCAGTTTAAAATTTTTATTTTGGCAATTTTAGCGAATTTTGATTATTTAAAAAGAATTATTTTAAATAATATCGACGAGAAATTTATTTTGAATATATTTAGAACGTATATATTATATACGTCGTCGTTAGAATATAAATATTTATATATAATTATAAATAGAATTGAAAATGGCGCGGTAGTTCGATAATTCGATTTCAAACTTCAATTGAATGTACCGGGTGCAAAACAATCCGGATTTTAGTGAAACCAAAAACAATAGGATCTATTTGATAATATCTTTCCAACGAATCCGAATAATCAAATTTTCATAGCGGGGATCAAAGGATATGTCCAGTTGAAAATTTTGAATAGTCGCTATGGAATTCAAGCCCTTAAAAATGGACATTTTGCAAATGACCTCGGATTTCGACGAAACCAGTTTTGTTGGGTCCGTGGTGTCAAGTTATTGCTAGATTCCAAATTTCATAATTTTTCGAATCAATATGTGAGCGTGGCAAAGGAAAACGCGTTTGACTAGTCTCAGTTGATTTTAATCGACTGGAAAATGGCCATTTTTCCAACGGTCTAAGAATTCGACGAAACTAGTTTTGTTAGGACCGTATCGTCAATACGAAGCTAGAAAATATTTTTCTGGAATTTTTCGAGTTAGTATGTGACCCCGGTAATTTGAAATGTACGTTTAAAATTCAATATAGCGATTTAAATGTAAATTTAACGGAAACTGATTGTAACGATCAAATCAGCCTGCGATACATATCCCATTGTGTACGGAATGGGGGTAAAACGCTATGGACGACAGGCGGTGGGCCTCGTTTAGAGGTCGTATGTAAAAGTCAACTTTTTGCAAAATAAAATAATTAAATAATAAATTAAAAACTTCTCTCTCTCCTAACCCCCTTTAAACCCGTTGGCCCCTCTCTTCTTCAAAATCATTTTTCAGAAAGAAAATAAAAAAAAATACGAAAGGGGGGCGCGATCGATGCCGCCGCCCCCCGATGAACCGCCGCCGCCAGAGGTGGCGCAGCCCCTCCCTGCGCCGTCCTCCTCCCTTCTTCTTCCTCCTCCTCCCCTTCTCTTCCTCGACTGCGACGCCCGAAGACCCCCCCCCTCCTGCGCGCAACCTCGTCGCCACCTTCCCCTCCTCCTCCCACGACCATCGCACTTCCCCCCAGGCCGTCAGTCGCCCCACCGTACCCCCCCGACCTTCAGACTCCACCCCGACGCCCATAAACCCTAGCCGCCGACACAGGGACCACCACCCCCTCTACCTCGCGATGCTACTCCTCTCCCTCTTCTTCTGAAGTCAACGACGAGCCTTTCCCCCCCTGCAAGCAAAAACCGCACCCCCTCACCCACTATAAGCCACCACCGCCATTCTCACCTCCCCCTCTATCGTCAGTAAGTTTTCTCCTTTGTTATTTATTTTTATTTAATAAAGTTAATGTTTATTTAAGTCAGTTTTATTCAGAAATTTATAGAAAAGTTTGATTGTTAATTTATAGAAAGTAGTGATTTTTAAAATAGAAAAGACGATATCATTAAAATGGATAAGGTGTGATTTTTACATATGTAGTGGGTTAAAGATATGATTTTTATATTTTTAAAGTATTAAAAATATAATCTTTACTATATAGAAGAGGTAAAAATATGATTTTTATATTTTTAAAGTATTAAAAATATGATTTATATATTTTTAAAGTATTAAAAATATAATTTTTACATGATAGGAATATTAGAAATATCATCTTTATATGTGTAGAAATATAAAAATATGATTTTTAAATCGTTATTTTTGAAAAGGCGAAATCTTTATATGAAGAATGGCGTGATAAAAATATAATTTTTTTTATCTATATAACAGCGAAGTAAAAATATATTTTTTATCTATATAATAGCGAAGTAAAAATTCGATTTTTATATATTGAATAGCAAAGTAAAAATTCGATTTTTACATATGTAGTGGCTACGGGCAACGAGGATGCGATAACGATGAAGATTTCTATCAAAGAAGTGTCGTGAAGTTGGATAGCTATTGGTGAGAACTTCTCACTCTTCAATTCTCTTTTTCTAGTTATATATATATATACTAGGATGCAGACGGTGTTTAGTAGCACCCGACACCCGTCATCCACAGACCATGGATGGCTTGTTTGTTAAATTGTTTGGTTGAGTAGTTGGTTAGTTTATTTGGTTTGAATTGAATTGTTTGGTGAAATGGAATGGATTTGATTGATGTGTGAATGGCGTGGGCCTTCACTAGACCGGGGATAAGGCTAGGCCTCGTCCCGTTTCTAGTATCGTGCCGTTATGCCGCCGAAATTTTTCTAAAATAAAAAGTGTTAGTTAAAAATAGTAAAGTGTTGAAATAAATATTTTTGACGTTAAAAATATAATTCTTAACGTGTTAAGAAACGGCATAAAACTCTTCGGAAAAGAAATAAATATTTATAAACAAATCGACCGATTTGTTTATATACACTGATTTGACGGATATTGATTGGGTCGATAAATTTTACACATCGCCCAACTGCACAAACAAAAATATGTGTTTGTTGATTTGAAACCCCACACGGGTGTTGGGATGATATTTGGCGTACACTAATCCCAATTATTTAATTATTGTCGATCGATTGGTCGACAGACTGTGTAAGCGTCGATTATTTATATTTGATTCTTATGCAGTTGTGTGATGCACTTTGGATGATGGTTGATTGTTTATCAATGCTATTATATACATGTGTTGTATGGAATCCATATAATTAACGCTATATGGTAATTGATTGGGCCTCATTCCAATCGGGACAACAAGGAATATTATAAAAGAAAATTCATGTGTTGAATATAAAAATAGTCATGTGTTGACGATGTTCATGTGTTGAGTGAAATATTTTATACAATGAAATTTACATCTTTATCATATTTAAAATTAGAACTACTTTAAGGCTGAAGTCTAATTGAAAATCAAACGATAGATACCATAGTTTTATAAAATATTTTACATAACAAAAATAGTGATGTGTTGACAGTACTCATGTGTTGAGATTAGTCAGGTGTTGGAAGAAATATAGATTCATGTGTTGAATGGAATAAATATTCATTTGTTGAATAGAATAACGGATTTATTGAAATATATAAAGCCGTGTTGATTAGAGTTGCGATATTTTGACGTGAACGATATTTATATCGATTATATTCGTTTTTATAATGAATATAGAAAAGAAGTGATTTCAAAATATAACATTTTGGAAATATTATCATTTATATAGTAATGATATGAAATATTCAATTTTGATTAGAAATTGAATATAGAGTTGAAATGGTTTTGAAAACGAATTTAAAACGATTTATAAAATACGTTTTAAAAAGGAAATCGACGAAATATGTATAATATATATTTATTATATATAAGATTGCCTGAATAGAACGCGCCGCTCCGCGGCAGTTCGTGAATTTCAACCATTAACTTCGAATTGACGTTGCGAGAGATCCGACCGTCGGATTCTCCTAAAACCGGAACCGTTGGGTTCGTATCGAAAAGAGCTTTCCAATGAATATTAGAAATTTGAAATCTAATGGTTGGATTTGGAATTATGTCCAAATCAAATTTGAAAAAGGTCGCTGTAAGCGCAGTTCGATAGCCGTTGATGGAAATCGACTGTACGGGCCTTGATAAAATTATTAAAAATATTGATAATTTGAGTAAAATCACAATATGTGAATTGGAAAAAAACTGGGATGAAGAATTCCACATTTGAAATGATAAAAATAGATTTTTATCGAAATGAACCAGTTGTGAACTAGAATTAAAATCAATTTATTTTTGAAATAAATAAATTGAATTTGAAAGTGATTTTAAAAATAATCAATATTCCCAATACGTGGATTGGACTGGAGTTGAATCGAAATTATCTTCGGGATATTTCGATGTTGGATTTCGTGACTATACAGATATTGTTATGGGAATTTGAAAGATATATTTTATATCGTTATTTCCAATACGATATATGTTGGTTTCAGAATTTGATATTGAATATAAGCCGATATATTTTCTATTCAGAGCCTTGTATTTAATATCAAATGTGATTTGGGTTTATCGTGAATCGTGTTTTAGATGACGTTGGTTCTTTAACCCAGTTAAAGGCAAGATATCGATTTTTGAAAAGATTAAAACTAAGTGGAGTTTTAATGAATCTTTAATTAGATTAAAATGTGAATTGATAATTTAAATTATCAAATTTGAAAGGTGACCGAGAATGGAGTACCACCAGTTTTGCTCCAAAGCGATAGTTAAATCTTTAATTAGATTTGAACGTGGGATGGTAATTAATTTTACCGATAACACCGTGGTGTTAGATATGGAGTATTACCAGTTTTTCTCCATGGGATATATAGGTTGGGATTGGGAAATAAAACAAATAATTACTTCGGTGTGGTTCGTTAATCCCGACTAATTTGAAATGATATCCAAAGGAAGATTATAGGATAAATTTAGAAGAATTTATCTTGGATAAAATTAATGGGAACATTTCCCTAAGAATGTGTTTTTGTGAATAAAAGAATATTCTGAATTGTAATGAGACGTTTGTTGTGTTTGTGTAACGTTCGTTTATTATATACGTGGGTTATTCAGAAAGGTCGGGTTTATACCCATTCTAAATAACCGATTCGACGAGATGTCGAAGATGAAGACGGTGGTTGAAGACCGGAAGTCTTCACATCGTTTGGGTGATTACTGTTGATCTTGATTGGGCTGTACACCCAGGATGAGGGAAACAGTTGGTGATCGTCCAGACGTACTTGGAGATGGATGGATATGCGAGGAAAGTACCTCCGGTTTCGTTCAGACCCAGAACGAACTTGTAAATGGATTGTGTGTCTGACATTGGATCTTATTCTGTGTTGGTTGATCTCTATTAAATATACATCTGTTTGGCGGCGGAGAATTTATTCTCTTGCTTAACGCCCTTCTCTGAGACGTACGAGCTCAGAGGTTGTATATCGATGGACATCAGTCGCATGGAGTGAATTTCCAATGTGGCACGCGTAAGTGGCAATTGATCAAGGCTTCTGTTGAAAAGCAAAGTCTTGTGGTTGATGATCAAAGCACGGCCTGTGTGGCATAGCTTTGTGTATAACGTGAATTCGCGAGCCTCACACCTCGGTATGAGTCAAAAACGGGATACGGACCCAAGGAGTGCACGTCGTTTCTTTCTTGCTAGGGTGATGTCAGTGACCTACCAGCCCTGACATTTATATACTTTTCACCTGTGTGGTTGTTGGATACGAGGCGCCTCGGATATAGGTCTGTAAGGACCGGGAAACGTGTGTACAGGAATAATTAATCCTCAAAAGTAAGAGAGGACCAGCCTTGGAGGTTCCAAAGGATCAAAGTGGGGTCCTGAGGCATTGCTAGAGTGTCTCGAACGCGGAGAGGAGCTTGCCCCTTGCCTCTGCTCATGACGGAAATCCAATTTCCAATACGTGATATTGCGGTTTTAATTGTAGAACTAGTAGGGCGACATGATAGATGGTATCCATGCCGCCTATGATTGATACTTATGATTGAAATTGTTTTGACACTATACACTTATAATAGTATCAAATAATGTGTTTTAAACGTATCAAGCATGCTTTGGCTGTTATAAGGGAAAACCCTATCCTCCGGCTTGCGTTGCGTTGTGTGATGGGACATGGGTCTTATAACAGCTTCATTTTTCTTTATTTAGCATTGCACTGTTTGTTTTATGCACTGGTATTCTTGGGAGGAAACCCGTTCCATGTTATACGGCGTGGTCCCTTGATTTACCTAACTTTAAAACCAATATTAATAACTGTTTTAGTTCTCACACCAGTCACATGACTGACCTGGAGTTTATTGTTTTAACCTAAACTCTGGGTGCCCCTATTTTCCACACGGGCAGCTAGTAGTTTTGGTTTTGCAGATTTATATTCACAGGGTCCTGATTAACAGCTGGAACGGTGCTCGGAAAGCTCTGTATCCGTGTATCAGTTTCAGTTGTATTTTGTATATTTTTCCGCTGCAATGTAATTTATTGTAATCTCTGATATTTATTGAATGTAATTTATTCATTTATACTCTGTATATTCTTGTATCTGATAGGAATTGTTGTAATAACAATGAAATGTTCTTCTGTATGCGTTCTATTTTGTCCTGTTCTCAAACGATAGGGTGTTTCGAACAGTCTGGGTCGGTTTAGCGACTGGTTCGGACCGAGCGAAAATCCTTGTTCGTCACAAAACATGTATGCCAGTCACCATGTTAGTCACTTGAATATGTAATTCTTCTATCCTTAATAGTTAGTTCATGGTTTTGACATGGGTCTGACATAGGAACAAACCATTTGAACCATATACATATAAGAATGGTATATGTTAATATGTATCTGCTGTTAGTATATGTTTATACTGATAAATATATAAATATACATGACTTTGTTAAGTTTGAATACATTTGATGTATTAGACTTAAACCTCATATTTAATACATGTTTGATGTATTAAAGCATATTAGATTTAAACCCCATATAATACATATTTGATGTATTAAACGCACATAACCCTCTGATTAAAACTGTTTCATACAGGGAACATCAGTGCCTAGAATCTAACCTGAAATTGTTTCAGGGTAAAGGGGGCCAATTCAAAAGGAAGGGTCAACAGCAGCCGCTACTTCTGTTATGGTTTTGAGATTTAAACAAGAATGTCTTGTTTTGCCATTTTTAAAATGTTTCATATGTATGTAAATATTAATATCTTGTTCTATGTATTTTTTTATGAACAAAAACTGTTTAAGATAGAGTATCAATGTGTTGATATATTTCATGTGCCTGTATTTGAATCTTGCTATGTGAATTTTGTTATTAAACAGTATAAGATAGTGTATCAACATATTGATATATAATTTTCATTTAAATTATATGTACAAATGTGTTACGTGGCTTTTGCATATGTTATTGTACCTATTATGTCTTTGTGCTTAATTTATTACGCATGATTGTATGTATAAATCGATATATACGGATAGAAAGGAATGTATGAGATGCATTGATATTCATATTTAGTTGTAGAACTAGTTTACATGATGGGCTTTATGAATACCTTGGATATTGTCTAAAGTCTTATAATAAATGATTTTTGGTTTACGAAAAAAGCATATATTAATGGGCTCATTTAAACATCTTTTATATGTAACTGGGCCTTAATTCGTTTTGGTCCGAATGAATATAGAATTGGAATTTATTACTTGAAATTCAATATTAAAATTTATGAGCATAATTTCTAATATTTTACATTTGAGTTTTATGTTAGCCAATTTTTATTTTATTTTATTTGAAATGTTCGAATAAAATAAACTTGGTTATTACATAACATTGAATTTACTTAAATATTTAATTCCAATTTATATTACGAATATAAAATACACATATTTTGATATGTGTAAATAACTCTAATATTGTTTTCCACTACGAGTTATAAATTCTCTTTAAAGCAAATTTTGTTATATTAATTCATGGTGAAGTCTTCCAATGATACACTCATCAATGTCCAAAATCACTGGATGTAGGTAATGCCAAAGCATTGTGCATCCTTTTATTTTGGTTATATGCGACGGAGTAAAAGTGATACTTGAACTGTATTATTAGGCCTGGCTTAACTGACTGCATAATAGGATTATAGCTTCGAGACAACAGCGTGAATTATTCTATATTTCGAGCAAAAGAATAATACTGGACAAAATGTTCATCATGCGATCCAAGAGTTTTATACACGATATAATTGACATAAACCTAAAAGGTTGTGTTTTTGGGCGTAGCCAAAGCTTGGTCAAGGCATGACTAGATATGGATCTTGGAACACCATTATATATATGTATATATATGTATGTGTGTATATATATACTGATATATGTATATAAACAAAGGGATGTTAATTTGAGTGGGAGCACATTTTAGTTTAAATTATACATTAATATAAATATAAAGTTTGATTGTCAAAATTTTATATTTATATTAAACAAATATAATAGAATCAGTTAATATTTGTTGTCCGCTGTAGATATTAAATAACATATAACCCGGTAATTTAAATTTGTTCTTGAGAAGGATAAATTGAAATAAACAAATTTCTTAACTAACATTGAAATTTGAGGATCGTCCTCAAATAAATTAAAAAGGAATTGTTCTAACAAATATAAAGGATCTAAAACCAAAGTCAAAGTATGACTTCAAATGAATAAGATATAAATGTTATAATAATCTACTTATACATTCGTAGTATTAGACACTAGATATATATATATCACACAAATGTATGTTGATTTAAAGAAATTGTAGAATAAGTAGAAAACTGATAAAAGGACAAGTGGACTTATGATTGGAAATAAAGCAAATGTTACTGGATTATCCATAGGAAGTTGATTCTAATTAATTATACTAGCTTAATTAAATAAATAAAATAATTGTTATTACGAAATTCCACTTAAAATAAATATTATAATATATCTTGTTCAGACAAGTTTGAATTTCATTTGTAATAAAAGAATAAATGTTATTCATTTTATTTAAATGAAATATCGTATGGAATTTCACAAATAGTTAATGATATTTATAAATCATTAACTATAATCTACTTGACATAAATAATTAGTGGATTAAATTTAGTGATTTAAATCCAACATACCTTTAGAACTACCAGTTAACCCGTATAAACAAGTGAGTATATCAAAACTCCATAATGATGGAATTTTGAGATCATTTGATTTTGAATTATATGAATAATGCAAATCTTGTTTATTAGGTAAAATAACTGAATCACCTTTCACTTGACACATTGAATGAGTGATAAGTCTTGGGTCTCATACATAATGATGTATATGGAGCAATGAATACATAAGCTAGAGGCAAGGCTTATTACTTCATTATATTTACTAATGATATTAGTAGATATAGATATGTATATATATCAGAATCCTTTGAAAAGTTCAAAGAATTCAAAGTGAATTTAGAAACAAAATTTAGTAGAAAATAAATACCTTTCGAACAGTTCGAAAGAGAATATCTAAGCCAATTATTTAATGACTATCCAAATGAGTTTGAAATTGTTTCATAACTCACTCCATTTAGAACACCATATTGGAATGATGTGTCAGAAAGGAGAGATCCCACCTTATAAGATACAGTACGATTAATGATATGTCATATATAGATATTCTAATAAATTAAATTTAGAACAACTGCATTTAATCCTACTGAAATGAGTTTGTAGACGCCATATAAGATATGGACCGAAAAATGTCCTAGTTTGTCTATTATGAAGATTCGGGTTGTAAGGCGTTTGTTAAACATCTTATCTTTGATAAGATCAGTCCCAAATCTGATAATTATTTTGCGGAATATCCAAAAGAAACAAAAGGATATTATTTCTTTAAATCCTTGAGAATAAAATGTTAATTGCTCGAATTGGTATCCTTCTAAAGGAGAGCCAGTCTCTTAGATACCAAAGGGAATAAAATAGAATTCGAAATGTCTCGAAACCACAAAACGTCATTGAATCTTGTATAGACAAGAAATTGAGTGGGAGTGAGACAATAATTCTAATGTTATTTGATAACATATGAATTATTGTAAATTATGTTAGTATTAAAACAAGAAATAAAAACAGATTCTAAGAAAGAAAATGTTTGGATTAAGAAGTTCATGATTGAACTTAATTCATTGTTGATCCAATGATATACATTGAGATAACAATATGGTTGTTGCTCAGGCCTAAAATATTAAACTCATTAATGATCCAAACATATATTTAAGAAATTTAATTCCAACGTGAAGTTGTTCACATAGAAAATGAACATATCTGCAAAGTTACAAATGTTGTAATGTTGCAGACCTACTGAATTAAACTCTGTCGCAGCAGAAGTTTAATAGTCACACTAGTTTCATGAGTATACATATGTGAATGATTGACTCTAGTATAAGTGGGAGATTGTTAGAGTTTATGCCCTAGAGGCAATCTATTTGATGGGATTGATAACATTGTTGATGTTATTATTTTATTTGGAATAAAATAATATTCTATTATATTATATTTACTGCGTAATATAAATATTAATATATTAGAAGTACTTAGAATTATAATACAGAATTATATAATTTAAGGATTTGACTTGAATTTGAGATTATATAATATACGGAGTATTATAATTCTTAAATGTCCCTAGTCAAGTTTTATTGTTTATATAAAAGACAACAATAAAACGTTGACGTTGTTATGTTGATTGACTGACGATCACATCTCATTGACCATTAATATACATGATATTAATGTCAAAACATAAATACGTATTGGAGAATATCGTATTGGGCTAACCCACCATGAGATAACTACATGGAATATAATTAACAGTATCATAAGTTATTCTAGTGACAGTGATGTAATGGTCCTCAGACCTGAAATCATTCTAATTTTATTTGAGGATATTTGTATTCTGGTATCATCTAAAGTTATTCGTAACAGAGTAACGATAACGGTGATTATTGGACACATCTCGAATCGAATGAAAATTATGAATGATCTAGATGGAATTTAATCGTATGATATATTCGTAGTGATATCCATGGGCCTCTTGATTGAGTGAGACTGTGAAATGCATGGTCGTGATCAAATATTGATTTGTTTTAAATAGTATACTCATCGATCAAGAAAACGGATTAATTTATAAAGAGGACGATAGGATCCATGCCTTCCTTTAATCCTGGATATATTGGTTAAAAGGATTATATTACATTGATACACTGATCACGTAGAGGTTATATCGAATCGTCAATATATATTATAAATTGGGTAGCATTGATGTATTACTAGATGCCGCTCACTGTTTACAGTTTAAATATTATTTAAATTGTTGCCAACGTTATAATAACTCATCGGGTCACACATATGAACATTGAATGGGGTGAGAGACATACAAAATAAAAGGGATTCAAAAGGTTTAATATTCTACTATTTTAAATGGTTGAACAGGTCATAGGGTTTGATAATGTCTTGGATTATTATGATATAAAATAAGGTCGGTCCCTTAACTTATCATGATCAATATACACAAGAGATCTGAAAACATAAAACCCAATCTTATGGCTAGTACCACTTCATCCTGTCTCGATTCCATCTGGATTTCTAGATCATTGTTCGTGGATACCAATGGAGACTCGGTGCTTATCGAGTTCTTCGATTCGATCCATCAGATTCCATTGCTTTTTCAATTCGAAGAAATTAGTGCTTTATCGATTTTGTGGAACCCTACAAAGGTACAATTTTCAATTTACCATTTTCACATTGATCTTTGGATTTTAAGGAGTTCAAATTTATTATAATCGATTACAATTTGATCGAATTTTACCAGCACCCAGTTCGTTAGAAGCTCTATCTATAAAGAGCTGCCACTTGGTTTTTGAGTCATTTTCTTTAACCGACTGTTCTGAAATGAGGCTTGTGAATTCATTTACAAAATCTGTGAGAGCTTTTCCCTTAATCGTTGCCCGAGGATGGAACTCGATCTCATATTGGCTAAGCTCAACACCCCATTTGATTAGCCTCCCCGAGGTTTCCGGTTAGCTGAACACTTGTGTGAGTGGAAAACTAGTCAAAACTCTAACAGGGTGAGCTTGAAAGTAACCTCTGAGATTTTGCGCGATAAGAATTAGGCAATACGCTAGTTTCTCTATAACAAGGTATCGGGTTTCTGCGTTCTTTATCCTACGGCTAACGTAGTAAATGGAGTGCAGATTCCTATTACTCTCTCTTATCAGGAATGAGCTTACCGCATGTTCTGAAACATCCATATATAGTTATAGCTTTTCTCCCTTCTCGGGACTAGATAAAACCGGAGGCGTTGTAATATAAACTTTCAGTTCTTGGAATGCTTTCCTACATTCTTCATTCCATTCAAAATTCTTCTTTTTCTTTATAACATCGAAGAAATAGACACATTTTTCGGTTGCTTTGGAAATGAACCTACTAAGGTTTGCTACTTTCCCATTCAGACTCATGACCTCTTTTCTTGTCCTGGTATCTTCTATGTCTCTTGTAACTTGGATTTGGTCAAGGCTAGCTTCAATCCCTTGCTCACTTTCCACGTATTCCAGAAACTTTGCAAATTGAACTCCGAAAGAACACTTTTGAGGGTTTAGCTTCATTTGGTAACTACTTAAGACATCGAACATTTCTTCTAGATCCTTTTGATGGTTTTCTGTTTTGGTAGACTTCACCAGCATGTCATCCACATATACCTCCATATTGCGCCCTATTTGCTCTTGGAACATCCTATTTACCAGTCTTTGGTATGTTGCCCCCGCGTTCCTCAAACCGAAAGGCATCACTTTATAGCAAAACATTCCCCAGTCAATGACAAAGCTTGTATGCTCCTCTTCGGGTTTATGCATCGGAATTTGGTTGTACCCCGAGTAAGCATCCATAAGGGATAGTACCTTGTGACCACTCGTAGCATCAACTAATTGGTCAATCACGAAAGGGGATAGCAATCTTTTGGACAAGCCTTTGTTTAAATTCGTGTAATCAGCACACGTCCTCCACTTCCGATTGGACTTCTTCACTAGCACGAGATTGGCTAACCATTTAGAGTAAAGGACTTCTCGGATAAACCCGTTAGTTTCCAACCTTTTGACTTCCTCTTTCAAGGCTTCTATCCGGTCTCTATTATATTGTCTCTTCTTTTATCGGACCGGGGTCACCGAAGGTTCAATGTTCAAGGCATGGCTCATAACGGAAGGGCTAACACCGACCATGTCTGAATGGGTCCAAGTGAAAACATTTTTGTTGAGCTGTAGGAACCAGATTAAGTCGCTTCTGAGGGGCTCTATTAGCCTTTTCCCTACATTGACGACCTTTGATTTATCCTCCAAATCAACATTTACTTCTTCCACTTCTTATATTGCTTTTATTCTTTCAAGTCTCCTCGAGAATCCAAATCTATGATGATTTCTCCTTCCTCGGTAAATTTCACCTCATTGGACCTTTACCTCTTTCAATTCAGAGAAGTGTACCTACCATTGGTGCATTTGTCAGTCTTCTTTATTTTCACCTTAGCTTCGAATGAGGGATGTAAGAATCCCCTATCCGAAGGCATAAAAACAGTAGAAGAATCACTATACGAAGAACACTGCCTTTTGTGTTTGTTAATGGTTGCGAAGTACAACTCGTGGGAACTAAACTGTTCTCCCCTGATGGTAGCCAATCCCTGTTTGGTTAGGAATTTCAACATAAGATACTTGGAAGAAACAAAAGCGTCCATCTCTTCTAAAGCTTATCGCCCAAAGAAGGCGTTGTAATAGGATGGTAGATTGATCACAACAAAGAGAGTCTTAAAGGTTCTATGGAGCGGGGATAGCCCAACTTGAACTAGAAAGTTGATCTGCCCTCCAAGAGTTGACCCGTTATCGTTGAAGCCGAAGATTGGTTCGTTGCTTGGTTCTAACTTTCTCTCAGAAATCCCCATCTGATTGAAAGTGTGTATAAAGATGACATTGATGGCACTCCCTGTATCCACAAGAATATTAGAAACAACCGAGAGCCTTATTTGTGTTGTTATCATAAGAGGATCATTATGAGGGTGGCGGACCCCTTTCTTCATTTCTTCTGGAGGAATGACTAGGTTGTACATTTTGAGAGCATAACGCACTTTCTTCAATGATGGTTCTTCTTGAATAGAGAAGATTCCCTCCATGGCTTCTTTCGTTTACTGGTTCCTGGCTTTCATACAGCTTCCGGCAGGGTGTGGCCCTCTATGGATTAAATTGATTCGATTTATGGGTGGCCCCAAATCTAGGTTGCTCTCTTCCATAGCAACTCTTATCGTATTTATTGAAACCTTCCGCTCTCCACTTGCGTGCTGAGCTGATGTTGTCTTGTTTAAAACAAATTCCTTCAGATGTCCCTATCAGACCAGCTTTTGAATAATCCTGTCCAAAACCTTGCACTCGTTAGTCTTGTGTCTGTTGGTTTTGTGGAACTCACAATATTTACCACCGGAATGAGATTCAGGGCAATTCTTGGCTTTGAACGAGACAAGGAAGTTATTAACCCTTTCTCTTGCGACAGCGTACGCGTACGAGATGGGTTTTTCAAGGCAACCAAGTTGGTATTAGAATCTTCCCACCTTGACCTCTTTTGATTTCCTTCAGGGAGCTTTCGTCCAAAGTTCGGCCTTCCTCCTTCCCATCGAGGCTCAAACTTCTTCTCCGTGAAGTATAATTCATCCATACGAATAAACTTGTCGGCTTGGAAATGAAAGTCTTGCAAGTCTTTACAGTCGTGAATACAAAACTCATTCCAGAAGGGGGTGTTTTCGATAAACCCTGAGTGTACGACAATCAGCTTGTCACGGTCGTTCATATCCTTGGCCTTTAAGGCCTCGATGTTGAACCTTTTCAGATAGTCTCCGAGAGACACCCCTTTCCTCTGTTTGATGTTAGAAATGATGGTGTAGTCAACCGTCGGATCTTTGCAGATGCAGAACTGTACGGAAAATTCGTAGGAGAAATGTTTCCACGAGTAAATGGTGTTTTCCCTATACTGGCGATACCACTTCGCTACCGCCCCGTGAAAGGTAACCAGGAAATGGCGACATCTGACGGCTTCGGAAGCATTGTAGAGATTCATCTGGCTTTCGAAAGCCATTAGATGACCATCAGGGTCAGTTTTCCTAAGATACTTTATGGTTGGAACCTTCACTATCGATGGTATTATGGTGTTCATAATTTCACCGATGAACGGAGCTACGCTTTCATTGTCGTTAACCCTGTCATCTTGGGTCCTCTTCCCTTTGCTTCCCAAAAAGTCCTTGACGGTATTTTGGGTGAGGTCTTTGATGTAAGCTTCTGTGTTGTCATAGTTTACTCTCTTGGGATCATGACCTTTGGAGGTGGAACTCCCGAATTGTTCCTGCTTGCATTGATTCCCTTGATGGTCTATCCCCATCAGATGGGACTACTTCTTTTTGGAAGAAGTCATCTTAAGCTTCTCCTTCGCTTATGAATGTTGAATGGGAGCCTTTCTTTTCGGAGATTCGTTCATCTCTCTCTGACTAGATCTAGCGAGCCTTGAGGAATTCTGTGCCTAGACAACGTTGACCTGAGCCTGCATTTCTTGGAGTTGCTTCTCCAAGACCAATATTCTTGCGACATTATCTTTAATGGCGTTTGAGTTTGGTGGTTGTTGTGGATTGGATGTGGCTCCTCTCTCGTCATTGTCTGGGTTGAGCGCTAGATTCTCATTTCCTTCAAGGGTTGTGTTGGTATCAAGCTCTTTATTTCATTCCCCCAATCTTTTCATTTTCATCTTTCCTGCCATGGAGTAATAAATTCACCAAATTAATTTTGACAAATTAACCACAAGGTCGGAGGTTCAAGTCCTCCTTCTAGCGCCAAAATGTTAACGATATTTTCGTCAACATCCTGATTTAGTTATTTAAGACATGAGTTTGTGGGATTTGGCACTGTCATGACTTAGAGTTATCGGAGAACATTCTGAAGCTCGTGAATCTAGGCTAGTCTACCTTCCCTTGGGCACTGGAATTCTGATTCTAACGATTAATTATCTTACCCCCGAAGGGTGGACATCACATGTACTGCATGGTGATGTTCAGAAATGACCTTAGGAAGGTTATTTATCTAGATATTACTAGACTTTATGAAATTAGTAGCCCTCTAATCATGAAAGTGATGCTATGTACTGTGATAAGAAGAAAAACAGACTAATGCATTCCCCGATTTTGGAAAAGAAGTCATCACAATGTTCATTAGCTCCGACAATCATTCTGCACTGGACCAGCACAAAAAGGGGTCTGAATCGCGTTAGAGATCAAGTTACAAACGCACGGATGACCTCCTTTCTCTGAGGTCAGGAAGCGTTAGGCTCATCATGAGAGTGTCAATCAATCATGGCGAACCCTCAAAGCATGGGGAAGGGGACTTCGTATTTCTACAAAGCCCCTCCTTCATTGCAAAGGCGCCATGATTGATTTTCTCATAAGAAAGGTTAGTGTTAACTCCCTGTTTCATCATTACGGCACAACAAGATTATCAAATCTCAAGATGTTTAAGACCCGGAATTCTCCATTCATAAATTGTAGATGTATTACAAGAATTGAGGATTTGCTCCTTTTTAGAAGAAAAGAACTTGGTTGAGAAGTAAAAAATCCATCCCCCTTTATGTGGCTCTTGGGGTCCTATTTATAGAGAACTCGGGGCCCCCTTTGTTGCTAAGCTATTGGGCCTGCACGGGCCCCTATCGACCTCTTTTTCCTCAGTCTCGAGCATTTGGCTCTCGGTCGTCCCTGTGGTTCTAATTATAGTCTACAAAGTGAGGGTCTCGGTCGGCTTGGGCTTCTTCGAGACCGATACGAGTTTGTTGCCATGGCGGTTTTCAGATGGCATTTGAACTCCCGATAGCAACTCCTGGGCGAAGGCTCCACGACGCAAGCTTCCAGATGTAGTCTTCCGGCTTTCTCTTGAATACTTAGAGGGGCTTGCACTCGTAATGTATGTAGATAGCTGCTAGTTTGAAACCGTTATTGGTTCATGTACTAGGTAAATTAGTACTGATAGCCTGTATCTCTACCAGGGTACCGATTAGACTTTCGGTGGAGTTTTTTGGACAATCTGGTTTTCTGGAAGATAACTTTCGGTGATGTCTCTCCTATCTATCGATGTGACCTTTCGTCGTTCATAAATTAGCTACTTTGGAAGTTGGTTCCAGATAATCTTTATGTACTTCTGGCTTGATACCTTTCGCCTCGGGACTCTTTCGTCGGGTAGACCCTATCAGATAGACTCGGTCGGATAAACTTCGCCACCATTTTGTAGGCTCTGAACTCCTTTCTTCCTTGGGGGAGGGGGGAGGGGCCAGTTTTTGTTGCTCTCAAATCATTCTTTCCCGCTTTCGGCCATTTCCATTTGTTCTTTCGGAAGGTTCTTCTGTGTTTGTGTTCCTCAAATATCCCTTCACTGTCGGCCTATGTTATGGGTTTATTTTGGTAGTAACACTTATAATCATATAATTCACAAATTTCATCTTTCTACCCAAATTCACATTCATGTTTCAACACTGAACTAAAGTTCTAGAATGCAACTACAACTAATTTATTTTTAATATGACCGATTTCAGATCCATAGCGCTATGTAACATGTACAACACATTTCATGGCATAACTATACAAATATGTAGGAAAAATATTTAAGAATTCTACAATTCATGTTATACATAATCACAATTTATCATTTACATCTTTTTAACCACATTCATAATCAGATCTGATAGTTGTCAATTGTTAGACCCAAAAGTGGTTCTAACACCCAAATTGATTAGAAACAAGATTAAATGAGACAAAAATAAAAATGAGCACACAGGATTTATAGTGGTTCGGCGAAGAAATGCCTACGTCCACTTATCTTTCACTATATTCAATAATTCAGTTGCAAATACAACGTAAGATTCACTCACAACTCACTTTTGTTCACTCAATTGACTAAAACAAGAAATGAAAGATGATTTGGATTCTCCGGGAGTAATGGAGTTCGGATAATGGAGGTAGTTGAATTCTCAAAGTGCTGAAAAAAGATCCTTCTCTTTGTCTCCAGACGGGGTATTTATAGGTGTGAATTTGCTTGAGACTTGATCCGGGTCGGGCCACGTGTCTTCCATCACACTCTCTTCGGGTTCGGATGAACTATCATGTTGACAACGCATCAAAGGGAAGGACGTTATGGGTATGAACTGGTCATAGCCGGTCCGGATATCCAGGCGCTTTTGCAGGAGAATAACATGGATCATGGGTGCGGGTCGGAGATGCGCAGATAAGGGGCTCGGATCGGGATACCCGATCCGAACCGGATTGGCTTGGGTGCGACTCTCCTTCTCTAACCTGTTCCGCTTCGTTCCATTGTTGTGGCAAACAGGTGGCTTTCCGATCCATTCGAGATTTAGTTGCCTTCCGATCCGATTAGATATGCCTTACCAATCTACCCAGTAAGAGATCACCGATCCGAACAGAGGACTCTATCCGATCCGAACCGATATGTTGCTCTGACCCGATCCGAACAACGGCAGCTATCAATCTGAATTGTAGTGTTTTCCTCCAATCCGAACCGAAGTCTTATAATTAAAAATACCCTTCAATGTTTGGTTTCTTGACTTTGTGTTGCCTAGTTCACAAAGTAGGCTAACATTTTGCCCCCTCAAAGGATGCTTCTGTTGTATACGAAGCGTGCTTTGATGTCATCTGCTCATTGATCTGTGAGTTTGAGTCGTTGAAAAGTCTTTTCCATTGACGTATAGGGATATACTGCTTAAGAAAGTCGCATCTCTTGATGTATATACATACATCACAAAGCATGCGGACTACTTTCTTCATTTTTAAACAAGTTTTAAAACTCTTCCTGATTTTCAGCGATTCCTCCAGGTAATCTTTTTCTTCATTTTTCTTTGAATTTAATTTGCACACCGAGTCGTTGTGCTCAATTCATTCGGTTCGGACCCGATCCGAAGGGACTCCCTTCTTGTACTGCTTGATCGTTGAATTAACAGGCCAAGCTTAGGTTCGTGGGCCTATTTCCTGGTCCGAAGAGGGCGGAGAAGACTGGGAAGACGAGTAGTCACTACTCAAATATATATTAACCCGTTACCTACTTCCTTCCTCTTCCTTTTCTTTTATTAATCTTGCCCAACAGACCTTCAACCGAAACCCTAGCTTCGAGAAACCCAAAAATTCTGAAATTCTCTCGTTGATCTTCAATTAAAACACCTCGGTAGGTTCAAAAATTCACTTGTCTTTATGATAATAAGTTTAAGCTTGGATTCACGATCAACCTAACTAATTTAACCATGGGGTTTGCTCGGCTTCGACATCGCGGCCCCCTCACTTCTCGCCGTCGTCGATGGTGGATTCTCCATCGTCTTGAGGCGTTGAGAGATGGGGTCGAATTTCATCATCGGATTCTCAAGCATATAAATGCTAAATCCCTGTTGGGTTTACAATACGAAATTGGGCATGAAGGAAGATGAAGAAGAGGAGAGGCACAGGGTTCGACTTGGATCGGGGCGGAGAGTAAAATGGCAGAGTGACAACTGAGTGTATCCATCCGGATCGGGATGGTATGGAAAGCAACCAGGGGGAACAAAGCCTATTTGGTCGGGTCGGATCGGAGCAAAATGGCGAGGAAGAAAAGAGGCAAGGGTTGCTCAGGTCAATCTGATCCGGTCCGAAAATGAATGCCCGAACCGATCCGACTCTCCTTACTGGGCATGGACATATATTTCGAATTGAGAACATGACCTTCTCCCTCGATCCGATCCCAATATACTCGTCCGAACCGAACCGAAAAAAAACTTCACTCAACACACCTAAAAATTTATTCAACTGACTTAATCAATGCTGAACATGATCTTCGACTTAATGGACAGTTAGGATAGCGCCTTGCGAACATAGACGACCATCAAGATCTATTCTGAACTTCGCTGTTTTCTCAAAGCTTTATTTTACTTTCTTGCACGCACTGCACACGTTTTTAGTTTACACATATGCACCGGGGGACACGGGCTAATTTACTCTAATTTCTGTTATTGCTTCTTCGATAGTTCCATGACAATGAGGCCCAGACGCTCTTCCCGTCTAGCTGAGAGGAAAGAAGCCCCGGAAACTTCTAGCAAAATCACTCTTGAGGATATATCTTCTTCGTCTGATCCGGAATGGGACAGTGAGGGTCCAGATTACGGGGTTGGTCATCGGGAAAGCGACGAGGTGTCTTCAGAGAATGAAGTTTCTCTGGGTTTCGAGGAGGAAGGAGGGATTGGTGATAATCGAGCACCCGATGAATTTGAATCAGCCATCATATTGGAATCACCCTCGGACTCCGTTGAATCAACGATCGACTTGTTCGAATTTGTCTAAAATATGGAATAATGAAAAGGGACACCCTAGTGCCCTCACGCTCTGACCGTCCCCACAACCCTCCAGAAGGATATATGACGGTCACTCGATTGATGTGCATGGTCGGCGCCATTCCTCCATTCTCTCCTTTCATCGTTGATTTCTTAAGACAAATGCGGATTGCCCCCATGCAGTTGCATCCCAATTCATATGCCTATTTGCATACCTTGTACATAGCATATCGTGAAATCCTAGGCGTAAAGCTCACGTTCGATGATGTTCATTTCTTCTATAATTTCAAGCATCGGACTAGAGAAACTCCATCCTTCTGCTACTTTGAATCAGTCCCAAAAAGGAAGATAATCTCCGCACCATTTAGCAGTAAAGCTGGAGATTCCAGACTAGAATGGTTCTACATAAAGCAACAGTCTGGATGCGCTAGGAGATGGACAAAATCAAGTAAAGCGTTGATTTTCTGAACCCGGACTCTGTGCACTTGAATCATCACCCTGACCTGTTTTCCTTTTTGTTTGCAGTCGACAATCCCAAGCAGATATCAGATCAGGTGTTCTTTGATCGGATGCACCGACTTCTTAATGACGATCAAAAATTCCTGACTATCGACGAGGTCCTTAAAGATGAATACCTTCACTTTCACGGGCTGCTATCCGTTTTCCGTAGCATCGGTCATGGGACGGTCCCTTATGCATACATCCCTCCAGTGGAGATAGTTCCAGAGACAGGAGAGGGCTCGGGAATTCCTACAGTGCCTCTTCAAACTTCACCTTCTCCATCTTCCACACAAGATGATGAATTGGCTAATCTGGCCGAAAAGCATCGTGAAGGGTATATTGCCCCCGAGGAAACTACTTCTCTAGACAAGTCAAAATCTTCCCAAGAGTCGCCACTTCACGCTTCCGAAGGGGATGTTCCTAGCACTGATGAGCACATATTTCAGGGTTTGGGGGATCTCCCTTTACCTGAGACTATATATACTTCCGAGGATTTCAGGAAGGATCCTTTAGTCTTCACTTCTTCCGAAGAAACTACTCCCGCTAAGGCCAAAGAGCCTGCCCGCACTAGTCTAGCTTCAGACTCGGGTTGGTTGGGGGGACACACACCACTTAGGATGCACTTTACACCACAGCATTAGCATTCGTTGCACTTCTTTCTCCATGAATCCATTAATTCTAAACTTCGTTTATTTTATCGTGCAGGTACAATGTCTCGATCCTACTATGATATAAGAAAACTTCGTCGCAGCATGTCCAATCCTCCTCAGGATGTCGAGTATGATCGTCGGGATGATCGTGGTAGGGAGGAGAGAAGACCTTATGATCCCTACCGTTCTCGACCCTCACGCTCCCGCTCACCAGTCCGATCTGAACAAGAGAAATATAAGAGCTATCAAAGCCGTAGGGAGGAGGACAGACCACAATCCAAAGACTCCTCCTCTTCCTATGAGAAACGCAGTAGAGAGAAAAGTCCTCCAAAGGAAACCGGGTCTCGAAGTAAGCAAAAGGTCCCTGCGACTAAACGACCTAGGACAGACAAAGAGACTACAGAATCTTCTTCAGGATGGGACACCGAATTGACAATCCTCGCTCCTCCCCCACCAGATGCGGGAACTGCCATAAAGCGGGCATATTTGAAAGAGCAATTTCCCGAACATTACTTCGAAACTCTGACTTTTTTACCTGCCCTTGAACCTATTTCGTCTAATTGGGCAGAAGAGGCCAAAGCAAAGATTGATGCGGTGCAAAAACAATATACTGAGATGTTCAAATATTCGCGCAATCTTTCTAAAATCATCCGCACTCTAATCACAAATACTGATTCAATGCAAAAGACCGCGGAGGAGGATACTAAGGCCTTAAAAGCTCTAGGAAAAGATTTGGAAGACACTCAAGCTCAACTAGCGGTCGCTCAAAGGGACGCTTCTAATTTCAAACAACAATTCGAGGATATGCAAAAGCGCTATCACGATTTGCTTGAATCTCATACTCAGGAGCGTTCTGAATTAAAAAAGCAAGCTGACGAGGCCAAGTCAGAGGCTGCTAAGACACGCATTGCTTATGCTGAGCTTGAGCGGAAAAACGCCGAGTTAGCAAATAAGAGTGCTGAATTAGAAAAGAAGAACGCTGACTTGGCGTCAAAGTTGTTGGAGGCAGAGAACAGGGCTGCTCTGGCCGAGAGCAATGTGGAGTGTGCTATTAAATCTGCGGAGGAAGCCCGCAAGCAACTATCGGAGGCGGAGGCTGATATTCAGGGCTTCGGCGAGCTAATGATTGAGTTCTTCGCACACATTATTCGTCGTCGAAACATTTCTTGGATCGAGGACTATCCATCCACTCTGGTTCAAGTATGGAATCAAATCGTTGAGTAGGAAAAAGAAGAACTTAAGGTCGATTCTCTTGATGAAGATAAACTGATGGAGAAATACTTGAGAGACGATGAACCGGAGCGCCTAGCTGAAGGGCGCCGCCTTATTGCTGAGGCCATGGAAGAAGAGAGACGGAAGTCTAAACAAAAAACCACTCTTAAAGCCGGTTCCTCTTCTTCTGCTCCTGCAACCCCCGAAGTAGAAGGGTATGATCCCGAAAATCCGGGAATTCCTCGAACCACTTTGCTATCTCCCATTCCTGAAATAACCCCAGAGGTAGTGGTCACCCCCGCTGGAAAGTCTTCGGAAGGTATCCCTATCTTTTCTCCTCAATTTGCCAGAGCTATTACTACCTTTCGCTACGTGATTGAACATTCGATGAGAGACCCTTTGTTTTCGCCTGAGTTGATAACCGATGTTTCTCATTCTGTAGGTGTTGAATCGTCCGAAAAGACGGATGTAGCTCAAGGAGCTACTGCTGGGACAAAGCCCGCAGACGGGGCCAAAAAAGGGGAAGACAAGGCTGCTTCCATTGACTTGGGGGAAGGAAGTGAGCCAACTAAAGTCACCACTCCCCATGATGAAGAAATGATAGCAGCTTTGAAGGACGACGGCGGAGACGGGGGGCATGATGAGGAACCAGAAGTCGCAATAACCGGGGAGTCAAAAAGTGCTGATGACGTTACCTTGGCTGCAATGAAGGCTGACCAAGACAAGCGTTTGCAATTAAAGGCCGAAGAACTAGACCCTGAGGTCCTCAAGCCCCTCGCAGTTGTGGATGCGGGTTCAAGGTTAGTTGTTAAGCTCTCAACTAGATCTATTACCGAAGAACTTGCTAAAAAATCTTCTCTTGATTCCAGTGTCCCGCCCTCCGGAAAGAAGTCCACTGGCTCCAGTACCGCATCTTCAGGGAAAAAGAATTCGAAACGAATCTTGACTGAAGCCGAGAAGGAAGCAAAGGATGCGGAAAAAGCCGCCAAGAAATCTAAGGCTCATTCCAAACCCAAATAGTGGGTTCCCCTGCATCTTTTTAGCATCTTTGTGAACCAATAATTGCTGCTACAAAAGCAGCTCCTGCACTTTCTTCTTTAGTTATTTCCCTGTACAAATTCATTCATTTGTAAATAAAAATAATTCACTTTTTGCAATGTTTATTTGCTAGTAGTTCTGCACTTATGTAAAAATGCATGTCTATGGCTATGAAACGAAGTTGTGGAGGGGGGAAATATGTGTATGCATATGTGTCCCCAGTCAATTTCCACAAGTTATTTAATGCTTAATCTAGCAATCTGAATGCTCCCAATTCTCTGACGGGTCAGCACTTCCTGTGTCGTCAATACCTGTTGTTTTTTCTGGCATTTCTTTTATACTCTCCCTCTTTCTCTTGAGAGTCAGAGTTCGAGTTCAGTCATTTGTTTATTCCCCGGTCGCTCAACGGGGAAGGATTTCTTTCTCGGCGCTCAGTCGGAGACGCCTTTATACTCTCTTTCTCTCTGGAAAGTTAGAGTTAGGAGGAGAATTTCTTTTTCAGCGCTCAGTCGGAGACGCTTTTATACTCTCTCTCTTTCTCTGGAGAGTTAGAGTTAGGAAGAGAATTTCTTTTTCAGCGCTCAGTCAGAGACGCTTTTATACTCTCTCTCTTTCTCTGGAGAGTTAGAGTTAAGAATGTCGTTTTCTCATTCTTTTATGTCTTATTGCACAAATAATCGTTGTGCTTCTTTTTACGTCTAAACTGTTTTCAACCTTTTTAGGCTTTGAGCTATCCTATATTTTATAATCACAACAGAATAACTGATGAATGTAAATGCATAAAAGTAAATAACACACAATATTTTTATAGTGGTTCAGCTAAGTCGTAGCCTACATCCACTTTATAGTCCTTTATTCATATCATCAGATTTTCCCAAGGCAAGGCATGCCTTATTACAGAGTTCACAGGAAAAATAACAAAAAGTACAGCATTTTTAATCCAAATATCGCATTAAGTGTTGGGCATTCCATGCTCTGGGGACTTCTTCGCCATCCACAGTCGTTAACTTGAAGGTTCCTTTTTCAAGTTTCCGTTGAATGACGAAAGGTCCTTCCCATTTCGGACCAAGGTGAGGAAGGGATGGAAAAACTCTCTTTAGCACCAAATCTCCTGGTTCAAAAGTTCTGAGGCGAACTTTTTTGTCATAATAGCGTGCCATCTGACGCCGATGTCTTGCTGCACGCAAGTCTGCTTCGTCCCTTTTCTCTTCGATTTCATCAAGAGACTCAAGTAAGAGCGCCCGATTCGTCATCGGGTCATAATACGTCACCCTGTGGGAAGGAACTTCTAGTTCAACTGGAATCACAGCTTCTGAGCCAAAAGAGAGAGAGAAAGGGGTATGACCGGTAGCCGTTTTAAACGTTGTTCGATATGCCCACAAAGCTAGGGGCAATTCATCAACCCACTTTGCCTTTGCACGCTCTAATCGCTTCTTGAGGATGGATTTTATTACCTTGTTTATTGCCTCTACTTGTCCATTCGATTGCGGATAGGCAACTGCAGTATATCGCTTGTCTATCTTATACTTCTGACAGAAATTTCTGAATTCAGTACTATCAAATTGGGTTCCGTTGTCAGTTATGATCGTCCTTGGAATCCCGAATCGGCATATAATATTTCTGACCACAAAACTTATCACCTTTCTTGTTGTGATCTTGGTCAAGGGCTCAGCTTCCACCCATTTCGTAAAATAGTCCACAGCCACTATTGCATACTTAGCTCCTCCTTTAGCAATCGGTAAAACTCCAATGATATCAATTCCCCATGTGGCAAATGGCCAAGGACTCACCATCGATTTAAGCTGGGTTGACGGTGCCCTGGGGATTTTGGCGAATCTCTGGCACTTATCGCAGCGTCGTGAATAATCAGCTGCATCTCTGTTGATCATAGGCCAGAAGTATCTGTACCGCAATATTTTCTTTGCTAAAGTTTGATCTCCTGTATGATCTCCACACTCACCTTCGTGTACTTCTCTTAGTACACGCTTGATGTCGTCGTGTGCGATACTTCGTAACAGGGGCATAGAAAATCCTTGTCTATAGAGAGTATCGTCTTGTATAACATATCTGGTAGCTTTGCGAACTACAGCTCTTTTCTCACTCTTCTTCGATGGGAGTGTCCCATTCTTAAGGAAATTCTTAATTGGAGTCATCCATGACTCCTTCTCTGGTTCCGCTTCAAAAGCGAATTCAATTTCCATTGACTCAAAGCTTGGCGACTCCAACGTTTCAATTGGAATCACTTCAGTCTCTTCTGGATTGTCGGAACTAGCCAGCTTTGCCAGTCTATCCACTTTCTGGTTTTCAACTCTGGGAATATGTGTTATGTTGTACCGCTCTAAGCTATTCAATAGCTCTTTCACTTTCTTGAGGTAGGCGATAAGCCGAGGTCCTCGAGCCACGAATTCCTCTCGCACTTGACAAACAACAATTTTAGAGTCACAGAATATGTCTAACATTTTTACTCCAAGGTCTTTAGCAAGTTTCAGCCCGGCAATCAGGGCTTCATATTCAGAGTCATTGTTAGTTGCCGAAAACTCTAATCGCAGGGCGTAATATAATGACCGTCCCTCGGGAGTGACTAAGACAATTCCAGCTCCGGACCTTCGGTCATTCTTAGCTCCATCTGTATATAATTTCCACGGATTCATCTCTAGCTCATCCTCGGATTTAACCACTTGGTCATTGATTATTTCCTCCTCTGGAATGGTGAACTCCGCAATAAAGTCTGCTAGAGCTTGCCCCCTGATTGACTTTCATGGTTGAAAATTCAAATCAAACTGACTTAGTTCTATGTTCCATTTGATCAACCTTCCTGATGCTTCGGGTCTCTGCAATACCTGTCTTAAGGGCTGGTCGGTGTATATGGTTATTGGATGGGCTTGGAAATAGTGACGAAGTTTTCGGGATGCGATCAGGAGGCTGTAAGCGAGCTTCTCAATTTTTGGGTAATTGCGCTCTGCCGCTGCTAATTTCTTACTTACATAATACACCGGCCTTTGTACTTTGTCTTCTTCTCGAACCAAGGCTGTGCTGACAGCGTGAGCCGAGACTGCCAAATAAACAAATAATTCTTCGTGATCGACGGGCTTTGATAAAATCGGCGGTTTTTCTAGCAATTCCAACAGGTTTTGAAAGGCCTCGACACAATCCGGAGTCCATTCGAAGTTTCTCTTTCCCCTTTTTATCAAATCAAAAAACGGAACACATTTATCTGTGGCTTTGGAGATGAATCTACTCAGCGCCGCTACTTTCCCTGCCAGACTTTGGACGTCTTTAATTCTCCTCGGTTCTTCGATGTTTCTAATCGCTGCTATCTGGCTAGGGTTGATTTCAATTCCTCGGGAACTCACAATGAAGCCAAGGAACTTTCCCGATGCCACTCCAAATGAGCATTTCAGAGGATTCAATTTCATTCGGTACTTTCGCAAGATACCAAACATTTCCGCTAAGTCTTGCGTATGACTGGAAGACTGCTTTGATTTGACAAGCATATCATCCACATAAACTTCCATAGTTTTTCCTATTTGATCATAAAACATTCTATTTACCAAGCGCTGATAAGTAGCTCCAGCGTTTTTTAACCCGAATGGCATTACAACATAACAATATAGCCCCAAATTCGTAATGAAACTCGTATGCTCTTGGTCTGGTACGTGCATAGGAATTTGGTTGTATCCAGAGTATGCGTCCATGAAAGAAAGAAGTTCATGACCTGCTGTCGAATCTACAAGCTGGTCAATCCTGGGGAGTGGGAAACTATCTTTCGGGCAAGCTTTATTTAAATCTGAAAAGTCAATACAAGTTCGCCACTTTCCGTTTGGCTTCTTTACTAAGACGGGATTCGATATCCAGTCGGGATATGTTGAATCTCGAATAAATAAATTCTGCTTCAACTTCTCTACTTCCTCTTTGAGAGCAGCCGACCTCTCTGGGCCCAGCATGCGTCTCTTTTGCTTCACAGGCGGATGCTTCGGATTTACATTCAATTTGTGACTTATAATGGATGGTGATATCCCACACATGTCAGCATGGGTCCAGGCGAACACGTCTAAGTTTGCCTTCAAGAAGTCCGTTAATTCTTTAGCACGACGTGGATCCAATTGAGAACCAATCTTCAAAACTTTTGTCGGATCAGCTTTATCAATGGGAATTTCCACTGTCGCTTCATTAGGAGTTGCATTCCTAGCCTCTGGTTCCTCGTCTTTTCTGGGATCCAGGTCTTCAAGCGTTCCTTTGGGCAACTCCCTCGGGGTCAATCTCTCTAATTGCTATGCCGAGTCCCCCTTTGAGGGAGACGTGGCATCCTTACTCTCAGCATTAAATCCTTTCATCAACATCTTTAGTTCGGCCACATAGCAGGCCCGTCCGGAAACCTGATCCCCTCTCATTACTCCGGTTCCGGCTTCGGTTGGGAACTTAAGTAACAAGCACCAAGGGGCGATACAAACTCTAAATTCAGCGAGGGCAGGTCTGCCCAGAAATGCGTTATAAGGCGAATCCACGTCCAATACCACGAACTGAAGCATTCGCACTCTTCTACGTTCTCCTTGCCCCAGGGTCACGGGCAACTCTATGTATCCCAAGGGAGCTGTCGACGCCCCGTTGAAGCCTCTAATCCATCCTTCACAAGGCTTCAGATCTTCGGACTCAAGCTTCATTTGATCAAATGACTTCTTGAACAAAATATTAACGGAACTTCCGTTGTCTACTAATACCTTATGGACCAAGGCCGGCCCAATGGTGGTAGTAATAACCAACGGATCATTGGTGGGTGATTGTATCCCGGTATTGTCTCGGCTTCGAAATACCACGTCGTCAAACATGGTCTTCTGTTGTTTTATGGTTGTGACATCCTCCAAATCATCACCTTCATTCACGTCTAGATGCTTAGTAGCATTCACATATTGATCCATCGATCTGAAACTTCGGATTGCTGGGTGAGGTCCGCCTACTATGGAGTTGATAACAATTCCTTTACCTTTCTGCTGCGATGTAGGCTTGGGAGCAGGTAGAATCTGTTTTGGAGCCTGCTCACCTTGCCCCCTGTCTCTCGGGGCAACCTTGTACTCATCCAACTTTCCTTCACGCAGCAGCTTTTCAATTACATCCCTCAAATGCCGACATTCATTAGTTGAATGCCCGTGAGTTCCGTGAAACAAGAAAAATTTCCCTGTCACCATTTCTTTCTCGGTCGAATCACGAGGTGGCGGTCTTTTGTACTGCAACACATTGTACATATCCAGGTAAATATTTTCCAGGGTGTCGTTCAATGGTGTATAATTCTCGTAGTTCTGGAATCGGGGTCTTTTGTTGGGGTCACTTCCCCTATTTCTGTTTCTTCTGTTACCGCTCGAATTACGGTTATTGTTGTTGTTTCCCCCACTTCCAGTATTGCTATTTCCACCCTTGTTTCCTACATTTACTTCAACCTTGCCAGAATTCTCCCCCGACTGCTTCACGGCGATATTACTCTGCACATTCTCTTTTGAAGCCGTCTCAGACTTTCTCTTTCGATTTGCCCTGGCCTCCTCTCGCCTTAAATAAATATCGGCTTTTTCGTAGAATATTTCCCTTGTGGGGGGTGTCTTCCCAGAAAGGTAGTCTCCAAACTCAGATTCAGGATCGACTCCTTCCTTCAATGCCATCAGAATAGTGGGCTCATGCGGGTCACTGACCTCAGTTACAGCTTGGTTAAAACGATCAAGATATGCCCTTAAAGATTCTCCTGGTGCCTGTTTGATTCTCGATAATTCAATAACACTTTTGGACTTTCGGGCATGTAGTCGGAACTGGTTCATGAAACGCTCGCTTAGTTCCTTGTAATTAGAAATCGAACGAGGAGGAAGTCGGGTAAACCAGAACAATACCACATCTTCTAGGTAGATTGGGAATGCTTTGCACTTCACTTCATCTGGGGCAGCAGCAGCATTCATGAGCCACGAATACCTCATCAAATGCTGTCACGGATCAGTCCTTCCGTTGTACTTGTCCATTTATGGCAAGTTAAAGCGTCGGGGAAATTGGAAGTCGAGGATATCATCGGTGAACGGAGTATGGCTTCGCTCAATGCCATAGTCTTCATTTGTATAATTCCGGCTCTCGGACATAATTTGGCGAACCATTGCCTGTACATCAGCATTAGTTAGGGGCCGCTCAGGTTCCCTGGCCCTAGTGTCCGAGCTCCTTCTGGGCTCTCGCTCAGGAGATGCTCTTCTTCTTCGAGCTGCCTCTGCTCGATTCCGTTCCCTGCGTTCCCGGTCAACCTCGGGAGGAGGGGACTGGAGTCTTTGCCCCCGAGTGGGGTCATTGTTTCCTAATGCTCGTGCGATATCTTCACGAGATCCCAAAGATCCAAATGTCAGCTGCTCCACGTTCTGAGGTCGTTCGAGTGGCCTTCGTTCACGGGGCCTCTCTTCCTCGGAAGATGAAGATTGGTCTACTGGTGTGTGACGAACCGGTGATGGAGTTCTTTGCCGACGGAGTTCACTAATCTCCCGACTCATGAGCCTCATATTTTCCTGCATCATGAGATTAGTGCGCTCATGAACTTTCATAGCTTCCCTTGTGCTCTCAAGCATGTCAAGCAAGCGCGAAAAGTCTCCTTGAGTGATGGGCGCAGATGGATTGACCTGACCACCAACCCTGGCAGCTGGAATTGGAGCATTCGTAGGGGCTCGAGTAGAGGTTCCAGCTTCACCAAGCATCGGGTCGGGTCGGAGGTAAGAGGTCGGATCGATTGGAGCTGGGGTGCCTGGTCGGATCGGTATGCAGCGAGCAGCTCGGGTCGGTTCAGATTGGGGGAATGCACTGCTTCAGAGTCTCCTACCCGGATCGGGTCGGAGCTCTCCCCCTGTTGTCGGCTTGGATTTCCTGCATTGATTCTTACTGCTGCTGAACTCTGCCCCCGAGACCTTGTTACAACAGCATTTTGCTGATCTTCGCCAGCTCCATTTCCTCGAACAGACTGAACATCCTTGCCTTTTCCTTTGGCCATGAGTCTTTGACAATCACTTCAACGAATGTAAAAAAGCGGAGAAACTTAAGGATTCACTTCTTTGAACCCAACGGTCCAAAAAGTAGAAAGAGATCCCGGAAAATAAAGAATTTAGATGAGGGTTCTCAGTGAAAGCACCAAAATGTTAGACCCAAAAGTGGTTCTAACACCCAAATTGATTAGAAACAAGATTAAATGAGACAAAAATAAAAATGAGCACATAGGATTTATAGTGGTTCGGCGAAGAAATGCCTACGTCCACTTATCTTTCACTATATTCAATAATTCAGTTGCAAATACAACGTAAGATTCACTCACAGCTCACTTTTGTTCACTCAATTGACTAAAACAAGAAATGAAAGATGATTTGGATTCTCCGGGAGTAATGGAGTTCGGATAATGGAGGTAGTTGAATTCTCAAAGTGCTGAAAAAAGATCCTTCTCTTTGTCTCCAGACGGGGTATTTATAGGTGTGAATTTGCTTGAGACTTGATCCGGGTCGGGCCACGTGTCTTCCATCGCACTCTCTTCGGGTTCGGATGAACTATCATGTTGACAACGCATCAAAGGGAAGGACGTTATGGGTATGAACTGGTCATAGCCGGTCCGGATATCCAGGCGCTTTTGCAGGAGAATAACATGGATCATGGGTGCGGGTCGGAGATGCGTAGATAAGGGGCTCGGATCGGGATACCCGATCCGAACCGGATTGGCTTGGGTGCGACTCTCCTTCTCTAACCTGTTCCGCTCCGTTCCATTGTTGTGGCAAACAGGTGGCTTTCCGATCCATTCGAGATTTAGTTGCCTTCCGATCCGATTAGATATGCCTTACCAATCTACCCAGTAAGAGATCACCGATCCGAACAGAGGACTCTATCCGATCCGAACCGATATGTTGCTCTGACCCGATCCGAACAACGGCAGCTATCAATCTGAATTGTAGTGTTTTCCTCCAATCCGAACCGAAGTCTTATAATTAAAAATACCCTTCAATGTTTGGTTTCTTGACTTTGTGTTGCCTAGTTCACAAAGTAGGCTAACATCAATAAATTCACAATATTCAAATGAACAGATCTGATAGGTATAAAACATAGATTTAATTCAAACGAAATGGATAAGTCATTATAACTATATAAGTAAATTTACAACTTACCTCATAGCTTCCAATTTCTAAGTTTTGAACCCTCTTTAGGCTTATAATCCCCAAATTCTTATAAATCTACAATTTATCTAGGAAAGGGGAAAATTCTAGATCTATAGAAATATAAGAGAAAGGGAAGAAAGCAAAGAATCTATCGTTGAGCATCCTCTTCCATTAAATCTATTTATCTTCCCAATTCCACATGAATTTGATTATTATTTTTTTGGCAAAGGCAACGGGGTTGAGTGGGCCCCTTCCACTTTATTGATATACCAAAGAAGAGCACATAGAAACATAACTAGAAGCACAACAAAAGAAGACAGCGAATACAAGGTATATCAATGCCTAAGCGGAGCTAAAACCTGAAAATAAGGGGAAAAATAAAAGTTTATTACAAGAAAAAAATTCTGGGACCGTAAGTGAATTTCAAATACTTGAGGCTCGCCGGAATATCACGCCAAACACGGAGTTTCCATAGGCCAAAGTTTTCATTGCGTGTTGGTTCAAAAACACGCATACATCTCACCTTCCATATTGCAGAGGTGATTTTCTTAAGGACATGATTGTAAAGTCTTGATTTTCTACTCTTTCCTCTAGCTCTCTTCTGTATTTGATCCCAGTCGAAGTTTGGTGTGACTGCAGTGTTTACTTCATCGAGCTGTTGTTGTGCTTCATGCCATAGTTGTATAGAAATTTCGCAGCCAAATAAAAGGTGCTGGAGCGTCTCATTTTCCTTATCACAAAGAGTGCAAGTTTGTTCAATTATAATTCGATAGTTCGCCAGTTTGTCTTTGGTGTGCAATGCATTATTGAGGATTTTCCAAAAGCTGAAGTTGTCTTTAGCACTATTGTCTCTTTTCCACACAATTCTGGACCATCTGCAATCATTCATTTGTGAAACACCTAAAAGTTCTTGATAAAAATATTTAATGGAGAAACTATTACCTTTCCACTTCCAGCTGCAATGATTATGGTTGTTGTTGTGAACATTACTGGTAAGAATCTTTTGCCACAGTGCTCGTATGGTCTGATTTGAAGAAGCAGGCAAAATGAAAGATGTGCCATGCATGTATGCGGATACACAACTTTGCATGTTGATCCAGGATTGACAAATACTCGGATATGTTGCTTCATTAGCAAGAATGACACCATGATCAAGCCACGGATCAGTCCAAAATTTGGTGTTGTTGAATGCATTTACTCCATATTTGAAATGTGGAAGTATCAGTGGCTTTAGTTTGATAAGAGATTTCCAGACCCAACTATGCCACTAGAGAGAATTAAGTGACCAGTAACTTTCATTTTTGATAATATGATTATGAGACCAGTCCACCCATAAGCTATGTTTCTTATTCACAATGTCGTCAATGAGTTTTCCCATGGCAGCTTGATTCCATAAACAAGTGTTTATGACGCCTAATCCCCATTTGTTAATGGTTTTTTTTGCAAAAGAGGTAGGTGTTATGTATTTTTGATGTATATTGCGTTTCCAGAAGTACCTCATAAAGGCAGTTTTAATCATTAAAAGTAATTTTTGCGGTAAAATAAAAGCTCGAGCCCAATAAACTTGCATAGCGCTAACGACAAATTTAATAAAGTAAGTTTGCTAGCTTGGCTTAGCATTCCAGCAGACCAGCATTCAAGCTTGTTAGTAATTTTGTTATAAAGGGGAAGATATTGCAGTGTCGAAATTCTAGAAGTGGCTAAGGGGAGTCCAAGGTAGTTAAGCATATTATCATTCTGGTTAAGACTTGTGATTGATTGAATGTGTAGTATGACAACAAGGGAGACTCATGCTGCCATAAACTCAGATTTATCACGGTTTATTTGAAGTCCAGTCATCATATGAAATTTATTCAGGGTATTCATGATGCTCGTGAGTGTTCTATAATTTGTTTTGCAGAAAATGATGAGGTTGTTAGCAAACATGAGGGATGTTATTATGGGATTCTTACACTTAGAATGAAGGTCGAACTGATTGGTGTCAACAAGTTCGTCAAGCAGCCTAGTTATTATAAATTAGGTTAGAAGAGGAAGAAAAATGGCAGAGCTCTGTTGCCTCTATAGATCTGAATAGAAGAGAATGGGGTTCTACTCCTTTATTTATAGGGGTGGAAATGGTCTGGAACCGTCGGATTAGTTTTAAGTTATATCCCTCCATCCATTATATATAAAAATTAACCTAGCCATTCAAGACCTAGCCGCCACTGGGCGATCTGACGCCTAGTAGGTCGACTTGGGCAGTCGACCACCCGTCGACCCCCATGTCGACCGCCTGGGCATATGATTGCCCAAGTTGGTTGGGTTATAATAGGTATTAATTAAATATACTATTTATTTATTTTTCATCCGTTTTTATATTTCGTCCGCAACTTTTTCATACAGATTACGTTCGCGAAACTCTAAACATGAAAGTTGACCAAAATTCCCAAACGAATGCAACGGTTAAAGTTTCGTGGTTAAATTTCATCATTTGTTGAAATTCCTATTTTTGATATTCTAATTAAATAATTATTTGCTGTCAAAATTCCGGGTTATTACATTCTTCCCCCCTTAAAAGGAATTTCATCCCGAAAATATGACAACTAGTTATCCTATCCTACACAATCAATTTGTGTACATCCACTTTGCAACCATTTGTATATGTGCTTGGTGCACATAATGCATTTCAACATAAAAAATGCATGCAAGATGATCCTAAATTGGACCCTCTATATGTATGCATTGAGATTTTTAAAACACTTTCGAAAACATGAAGTAAAACATCCTAAATATACTGGCAGTTCTACATGAATGCAAATTTTGAAAAATCTTTTTCATCCATTACCTTCACACAATTACGAATAAAAGTGTGAAGCAACCAATTATGCATCCAAACCCTACCATCCAAAATGTCACGCAATCTAATCATTCCTATTTAATTTCTCCTAAACCAGAAAAAGGAAATCAAAGCGAAGAATTTTAACATTTCCTCTACTTACCAATATTCCATTTCCTGCCCTATAGTGAAATTTTCACCCCAGTTACCCAAAATACCCCAAAAATTCCAACTGTAGACTGTAAAGGAGGCTTAAAATAAGCTCTTAAACATAAAACGAGTTAATTAATAACTCGCGTGCATCATTGACAAGGTATGGAAACAGAGTTTCCAAGGCTAAAACAGCTTTTTCCTTGTTACTATTAATGTTTTTATCGTATCATCGGTCCTATTGCACCGCTACAACGTGCAAGCAAAGCATCCAAAAATCTTCCTTACACTGTTCATGTGACCAAAAATCGAAATTTTTCATAAAAATAAATTTCCGCTTGAAAACTTGTCATGTTCATTTTGAAAATTTCCTTCCAAAATCGTTTCGCTTTCCTATAATATAAGAAAATGACAAAAGGCTTTTTTTATGATCTTTAATTAACCATATTATGGTAACAAAATGATCAATCTCGTGTTACAAACATTATTGGTGTCGTTTGGAGGTTCTCACATCACCATCTCTTATAAGAGAATTTATGATGAGAAAAGAAACCTACCACAAAACTGTTTCACATGGAAACCCACCTAACATTGTCTAAAGACAATGGCAAATAGGTGAATCTACATAAAGTGACTCCAAGAGATAACATACAAGAACACAAGCTGAATCGAATATGATGCGGCACTAAATGATGGTTACGCCACCAATCAAGTAAAGGATTGAATTTCCGCATCATGAGACAAACCTAGTCATAACTACCCATTTATAGAACAATGTGCTAAACGGGTCACACGTCTACATAGGCAGTTCGAACATAGATTCCAGACATCAAGAAAAAGAGATTTGCTGCAAAATCTCCAAAGTTGGTCAAACAAAAGACCATACAGGTCCGCGTTCAACACAGATTCCTCTCAGATCTCATCGAGATTCTCCTCAGAAAAACCATCCAAAGATAGCTTATCTTCATCTCCAAAACAACGAACACCTTCGAAAGAACCTATTCTAATAAGGTATAGCTAAGGCGGATGCAGCACAAACACAAATCCTATTCTAAGATCTCGAGTAATGGACTGGTGCAAGTCCAACTGCCTCGACAAATTTTTTCTTAGCCCTAAAGCGGTGAAACCTTTTTGCTCATTCTGATTCAACAAAATGATCTCTACCCAAGAAGGAGACTTAAATGGTGTGAGTAGGATCGAATATTTCAACTAGGTATTATAGGCCAAGAAATGGTCAAAGAAAAGAAATTAAATCTTGGAGTAATAGTGAGACAAGATCTAATGCGCCAGTAAACAGGGAAAATGAGGAGACGAGGCGACGACAAGAAGGATAGGAACATTGTTAGGCTAGATGAGGAAGGAAGGACAAATGAAAGAAGTTAAGGGGGAGGGGGTAATTTGGATGCAACTTTTATGTTTGAGTCCTAGGTCCAAGTTGTACCAAAGTTCATTAACGAACTGAGCATCCTAGTATGGTACCAAACGGTCAACTACCAAATGAGCGTTGGACAAAGGTTGAACCTTGACCTTATTAGGCCAGATTAAAATATTAATTGTCCCGCATCATCTTTTAAAATTTAACGTGATACGAAAAATAATTATCCTCATCACCGCGGTATTTAAGGACCGCAGTCAAAAGTATGAACCAACTCCAAGGACTTGTAGTCTCAACAACGATGTTGCTACTGCACAACGAACAAACGAATTCCAAAATAATTCAGCTAGATATCCATAATAGAATTTAAAACGGATTTTCCCCTTACTAGCTGATATAAACTAAATGAGTAAAAGTCAAAAACCCAAAATACGGACGAAGCATTTTCCTTAGCCTTTCCGAAGAAAATTTTAGAACTACTCCAAAAATGGAATTTATTATATCTAACATTTTCATATACATAAACCAATTTATAATCATTATTATTTATATTCCAGTTTATATTATAAACTAGAAAACCTTTTCATGTTCAAAAATATTGGAGCTTAAATCAATTTAGATTAATTTTGAAAACTTTAATAAATTATCCAATATATATAGGAAGATGGATATTGAAAATCACAAGGAATAGATATTTATTATTCTTGAGTTTTAGTGGTATATTCCTTGTTATTTTTAGTTGCTTCTTTCCTACCAATCAGACCATATTAATTAAAAATTACTAAATAGGCTTCGAAAATTTTAAAACACGACTAGATTAAGAATTTAAAACCATATCTTCATAAACCATTTTTCGAAACCGCATCTCAAAACTCCTTTTTGTTCTTTCCAAATAGTTCTAAAAACAAATTACCTCGAATACAAGGCCAAGAACTCAATCGAATATTTCAACAAAGGTAGATTTGGAAATTCAACGAAGTAACAAATGGATACATCTCGTAATTATATTTTTGAAATGGATACGACATACTAATGCGAGCTCTTTCCCCGTTTTGGATCGAGTAATGGTCTTAACTTGGAACTACCAAACAAAACCAAAAACTAGAAATTGTGACTATCTCGGTTGTAGCTAGAATTTTTTCCAGTCCCCAAACTCGAATCATTGGACTCTACCATATGTCATCCTCATGCCTTTCGCGATGAGATCATCAACATACTGTGGGGTAAGACAGAATTGTCTAGAAATCTTAACTAAACATACTTCAACACTTGGTTAATTAAAGCACATTTTAATTATTAGGCCCACGACTAATTCGTTGTTGAAATAAATTAAAGTCGAGTAAGAAAGACGAAGAAAAACAGAAAATAAATTTGAATTACGTTCTCTTACTATTCCTAATTTAACTAATTCCTCTGATCGTTAACCTAAGCTCTGATACCAAATGTAACACCCCACACTTTTCTATGCCTAAATTTCGATAAAAACAAAAATTCAAACACATCCAAGCACAAGAAGTGTATATCTGTTACCTGCAATAAATGAGCACGAGCATAATCAGAGTATGATAAAAGATAACTCACAACGGAAAAAATTTGGATAAACTAGTATTAACTCAAGTAACTACCTTTTTCAAAGTAAGTCACTCTACCAATACCGAGCATGAGAGAGAACGAGAACCGAAACCCAAACATAACCGTGGGAACCCGACCTTCTCTAGGAAGCCTGGGAGGTTGTAATGAGGAGAGGGGGGTCAGAAAAAAAGTTCTGGTGACAAAGAAATGTACAACGCAGACTATAACACATAGATGCATTCTGTTTGGTTCGACCCATGATGTATGCCTAACAAGGTAAGTAATTCTAACCCAACCTTATTGATGTTTACGCACGACCCTACAACCATTCCCAAAGTAGTATTTCCAAAGTATAGTACCGAGATAGGATGTTCACACATATTTTTGTGAAGACTTTATATAAGAACATAATTGGTTATTTAATCAAAAGCGGGCCCCTAATTACGGGGTTTCTATCTATATATCCTCATTTACTATCTTTATTATTTAGCGCCCCACTATCAGTGATAAATAGGGTGGATTCTCCCTAATCGCTTTAGACCCTAGGTGGACCTGTTGGTCACTTATTAACCCTCGATAACATAAACTAGAGGGTACTAGCTACGGGCCCTACTAGTTAAGGCTTTCGTCATTCACGCATATACCCTTTCCTCGCATAAGGTGAGAGAAGGTATTTTAGTGTTCGCTGTACCTTCTAGCTGGCCTTATTAGATAACCCCCTTAGTCGCTTATTACTGCCCGTAGGATAGGTAGCCATATCTGACATTTTAGTTTCCAAGTTTGGTTAGGCCCACACACACCTTCCGTTTAAGACTCCTAAACTGAAAGACCTATTCCCATGTGAACTCTTCAACCCCAGTTACTTAGCCATTTAGGATCCAGGAAGCGGATTATATGCGAAGGTTATTAGTTCGTACCCCCATTAGCCTTCTATACCTTTCCCTATTTAGGATAAGGTTGGCTACGTTATTAAGTCACTTCCGCTTAATCCCTCTATACGGAAATGCTATGCATACGCCATTCATTTTTGTCACGGGTTCATATTGTTAATAATTTCTTACATTATTAACCTACTAAGTCCAATTTTATTTTTATTTATAAGTTCTATATTCATTACTATAAACAAGGAAGGTCATATTCTCTTTATCCTAGAATATTTATTTGATTACCTCCTTAATTGGACTTAGTATTTAAACAACAATCAATATCCATAAATTCTCTTTTTGACATCCATTACTTCTATTTCTTTGTTTATTGCCCTTTATGACCATAATGGACATATTTTTCTTAAGGCAACCATTTATCTTTAATTATTATTGATTTCAGTTAATGCCATTTATGATCCTAACGACCATAATTTTCCTAAGACATTAATTACAATGGAATATTCTTATTTTATTTGTGACGACCACCCACAACCCCTGCACTAAACAAGTGAAATAATGCGCTGAAAGGTGTGTAGGAAGCTGTGGATGATCATCATAGGTAGGTAAACACAATCGATACCTATCGTAGAACTCACAGCGCAAGGATAAAATATAGTAGAAAATATACAACAGGTAATTTTAGTGAAGCATCATACAACAAACTTTTGAAACTTCCACAAACATCTTGAAAAATTAACCAAACATCATAACGAACATCAAAGTCTGTACATAAAGCCTCACTAAACACTCATAGAATAACTCAAACAGCGGAAACATAAATAGTATATAGTAATAAAAATGATACGTAAGCCTCCAGCTCGCCTCCGAACAGCAATATCGTCCTCACTAGTCACCTGCCACATAGTCTCCCATCCACAACCGGTTGAACAACCCAAGGTAATAGGAGGGAAAACATAAAACCTTGAGTCATACAACAGTCTTAGTGAGCGATAAAACAACTAAAAAAACATCAACAATAAAGTATATGGGAATGGATAGATAAACATACTAATCTACCCACAACACCAGAGAAGAACTCAACCCCGACTTCCCCAAATCAGACAGTGATAGCCTTTACATCAAACACTTCAACCATTCATTCATGGGAACCAAAACAACCATTCACTCATGGAAATCAGAAGAAAACACCACTAGCACTCATAGCATCCAGATTATATGTATCTCACGTAAACCATCCTAATCGAATTCAACATCTCTCAAGCACAAGTCCCAAAGGCCTAAACCAATATCAAACAAGCATCCAAGAAACATCTCCTTCGACATAGGACAATCTATGTAAGACGGTACAACCAAGGCAACTAATCAACCATGACAGACTCTGGCTATCACCGCCAATCCTACTTTGAAACCATCATTAATCGTATGTCGGTTGGCTTTCCCATATGTCAAGGGCTAATGGTAACCCTTCTTCTAGCACATACTCTATACACCTTCCAACGATACGTATGTGTGTCCAACCTTGACAACTAGGCCTTTCAACGATACCCAGGGTACTCGACCTAAAACCAGTCTTTTAGGTGCCTCTATCGTACTCTGCTTTGATCCTGCTAGAACTTATGACAACGATAATCTCTCGGCCTTCGCATCTCTAGTCATCCAGCCCAACGACTTTTCATAGCCCAAGCAACCATTATCCACTAACTCATGACCTTTGAGTTGTCACCTCATTCGATGTTCTACACCGATCAATGAACACCTTTCAACACTTCAAACCGTCCCACTTGAATTTACTTTGAAGTCACACCATCACCAAGCCAATTACATCACTGCGCTGTGGCTAGGGTTCGGGGGCATGTGACCGAACCCGTACTTCACCTCCAGGAACATGATAGACTGACCCGAAGCTGCTCGACCCAACCAGATCGAACCCCTCTACTCGAGCCCACGCTTGACCAACCCGCTTGCATGACCCATCACTATGTGCGCGACCGACCCAATCTCCTAGTTCTGGTGCACAAACCTGGCCTGCTCGACCGGTCGACGCGATGCTGCTCATACGACCGACCACCCTGCTCGTTCGACCAACCACCCTGCTCGAGCTCATACTATGCTCGACCGACCCCCCTGTACTACACATTGTACTACATGTTGTACTACATGCTCGACCCGTGGCCTGTACAGCCCCTAATCAAGTCCAATTTCGACCGAAACTTCGCAAATCGATTATCTTAATGAAATCTATTCATCCAGTTCATCAACCATAAACATGTTATGAAATCACTAACAACATGAATATGACAATTTCATCAATAACTATGTAAAATTCACCAAAATCATCACAAATGAACTAAATTGCGGATTTAACTTGCATAAACATATGAAATGTCATAGGAATTATCGGTTTAAATGTGCTAACTTGGATCCTAGGGTGATTCATATGAAAATGGACTTACCAAGGTATAGATCTATGGTAAAAAACTTGAATTTGATGAAAAACATGATCAAACATTCATATACTTCATCAGATCCGTGTGAGAGATGCAAATCACTCACAATTCTCCAAATCAAAGTAAAAACAATGAATTGAGATTCTAAACAGCAAGCAATTCGAACCAAACCCCCTGATCCAACTAATTCTCACTTTAATTGATGTAGATCTAGCCACAAATGGTGTAGATCTTGGATTTCCTTCCTTTAGATTTTGATTTTAATGGTGTAAAGGTGTTAGAGGAAGGAGGAACATAGGCCACCAAATGAGAGAATAGAGAAACTAAACCATTTCCCATATCTCCCACGCCCTATTTATACCCTTCCACTAGCCCACTAATGGGCCTCTCCAAATCAGCCCATTAAGGCTTTACAAACCTGAACAACCAACTGTTAAACCTAAAAACAGCGATTCCTCCCAAATCGTTGAGCCAAATCTTTAATGTAACCACACTACGGAAAGGCAATCATCATTTTCTTTCCAGTGGCATAGGTCTCACCACTTGATTCAACCTAAGTCAAAAGTTAAGCTCTGTACAAGACTGACATGGGCAATATGGTCACAAACAAATTTGGTAAAAATTATGGGCATATCTCACATCCTCATAGCAACATATTAAAAATATGACAATGATCTAACCCTTAGGGAATAAAAAAAAAATCATGGTCTTCCGATACGTAAAATGCGGGTTGTTACATCAATCCAGAATATATTTAGTTGTTATACCCAAACAGACATTTCTAATCTAATTTATTTATTTGTTGCCTGTTATATATATATATATATATATATATATATATATATATATATATGTATGTATGTATGTATGTATGTATGTATGTATGTATGTATATATTCATGCACTAGGTCTCTCACACTAAGTTAGTAACTTGTGGATGTTGGATTTCCCGGTTGGTTCCGGGCAGACTTCTACAACAAGTTAAACTTAACGTCGTGCCTTAGTACAATTATATTTATGCATTAGACCCCTCACATTAAGCCGACTACCTGTGGCTGTTGGATTTGTCGGTTGGTTCCTGGCAAGCTTATACCACAAGTTAAGCTTAACCTCGTGTATAAGTGCAGTTATAATTCAAAATTCCTAATTGGGTGTACAACATTTATCCTAAATAAATTTTAGGAATTGTAACAATTATCCTATCATATTTACTTTCCCCGTTCAACATTGGTTACAATTGTTATTTATAGATTTGTGGTTCTATTTATGGAAATAAATTATATTGATTGCTAAGAATGGTCACCACAATTATATTACTTCAAATTGGATTATATTTACACATAATTCCATTATCAAAACTTATCCAAACATTCAAACATTCCATACAATGTATATTTTGCCGTTTTACACTGATTTGGTCGGATAATATTTATATATTTGTTTTTATGTTTTCGTGCAGTCAACGTAGTTATTATAAATTTATTTTATTGTTATTGTTCTTTTTAAATTAATGTTTTGGTTTAATAAATTAACCAAACATTCCCATTTTATATTCAAACTTGCCAAAAGGTTTCAAGTCTCACAAAAGGACTGTTGGTCATAATCATTGTAGATAATGCCTATTTTGTGGAATTGACATATTTCTAAATCATAAGAAATATATGTAATATATTTATTTTGGAATAGTCAATGCAAATTACATACAAATATATGTATTTGTATTTATATGTACCTTTGCGCCACTTTTCCCTTTTTATCATACTTCTTGTGATTCTAAAATAATGCATTTTTATTCAAAAGAAGGAAAAGGACATGTTTTACAATGCTTAAGTCAAAAACCCAACAATATTGAATATAAACACGAATAATTCTTTTATTCTTATAATCACATAATTCACAAATTTCACCTTTCTACCCAAATTCACATATTTCATGTTTCAACACTGAACTAAAGATTTGGAATGCAACTACAACTAATTTATTTTTAATAGAACTGATTTCCATATCCATAGTGTTATGTAACATGTACAACATATTTATAACTGTACGAATATGTGGAAAAAATATTTAAGAATCCTACAATTCATGTTATATATAATCACAACTTATCATTTACAACTTTTTAACCATACTCATAATCAGACATGATAGTTGCCAATAAATTCACAATATTCAAATGAACATATCTGATAGGCATAAAACATAGATTTAATTCAAATGAAATGGACAAGTCATTATAACTGTACTAGTAGATTTCCCACTCACCTCGTAGCTTCCTATTTCTAAGTTTTGAACCCCTTTTAGGCTTATAATCCCCAAATTCTTATAAATCTACAGTTTATCTAGAAAAGGAGAAAATTCTAGATCTGTAGAAATGTAAGAAAAAGAAAAGAGAGCAAAGAACCTATCGTTGAGCATCCTCTTACATTGAATCTATTTATCTTCCCATTTCTATATGAATTTGATTTGATTCGATATATATAATATATTTTATTTAGAAATTAGGTTAGAAGAGGAAGAAAAATGGCAAAGCTCTGTTGCCTCTACAAATTTGAATAGAAGAGAATGAGGCTCTACCCCTTTATTTATAGGGGTGGAAATCAACTAGAACCATCGGATTAGTTTTAAGTTATATCAGTCCACCCTTTATATATAAAATTGACCTAACCCTTCAAGACCTAGTAGCCACTGGGCGATTGACACCCAGTAGGACAACCTGGGCAGTCGACCATCGATCGACCCTCATGCTGACCGCCTGGGCACGTAATTGCCCATGTCAGCTGGGCTATATTAGGTAAATTATTAATTAAATATTTTATTTATTTATTTTTCGTCTGTTTTTGTATTTCATCTGTAACTTTTTGACACGGACTTCGTTCGCGAAACTACAAACATGAAAGTTGACCAGAATTCCGAGACGAACGCAACGGTTAAAATTCCGTGGTAAAATTTCATTGTTTGCAGAAATTCCCATTTTTTGAGCTTTTAAATAAATAATTATTTATTGTCAAAATTCTGGGTTGTTACATATTTTTAATGTAATAGGTAGTTTTATGAAATCTCCCTCTGCGGGATGTTTAACAAAAGTATAACCTTTATCTCAAGGTTTCGTGGGGTAGTCTAAGATACTTATTTGGGATTTCCCCTACATTCATGTTCTCGTGTTGTGTATGCATTTGGCATGGTAAATAATGACTTAATGTATGTATGAGTTAAGGAAATATCCCTGAGAAACATGGAGGATCGCTATCCTTGTTTAAAGGTTTCCTGTGTAATAGGCTCCTTCCATTACATTGATGGTGTATTCCTTCCTTAAGGATTAGAACCTTACGTCCCAGATTAGGGTACTGTGGGTAGAATTCCAGAGATCTCTTTCTGATAGTGATAAGGCTTTGGTTCATACTCTGGACTGGGGTGTAAGATTAGAAATCCGTTTCTGACGATATTAGAAGTCTGGAACCAACCCAAATTCAAGTTATTAAGAATATTAAATATCCCATTTTTGAAATGTTGAACCGACCCAGATTTGGGTATTTATGATAAGACTGGAAGTTCATTTCTAGAAAGAATGGAAATTCGAACTGACCCAGATTAGGGTTTTTAGGATAGGGGACTAGAGACTGTTTTTTGGTATTAACTAAGATCCAAACCAACACAGATTCGGGTATTTAGACTAGGAAACCAGAAACCATTTCTGATATTAGTTTTGTTACCTCTTTTAGGGTGGGATTCGTGAAGCAGAGGATGTACGTGCTTCTGGAGGCATTCTCTAAGCTTTTATTGTCAAAACAGAGGATATACATGCTTTGTTGGCCACTCTCTGGGCATGTGTGTCTGGTGTGCTTGGCTAGCTTATCCACAAGCAGGGCCCAAGGGCTTACCCGACCTCCCTCTAGGAGGTGCCTTATTGTAACCATTGTTGGCGGTGATAAGGTCTTAAATGCTTAGACCGGGCCACTGTGCATGCAGAATTATGGCTTACTTTTTTGTTGCTCTGCACTGGCCATCGTAGGCGGTGATAAAGGCTTACACTCCACCCCCTCCAAGGGGCGCCCTGTCTTGACCATCGTAGGCGATGATAGGGTTTTTCTCTCCCTTCTACGGGTAACGCGGAACATAAAATGAGGTAGGATGTGCTCTTCTACGAGCAGAGGTAGGACGTGCTTAGTTCGTAGCTGAGGCAGGGCGTACTCTTCTATAAGCAAAGGTAGGGCATGCTAATTAGAAACACCGTCACGACCGTTTCCGATGTGGGTTGGAGGCTTACACTTTTGATGCTTTAACCTGGCCCTTTCTGATTCAGGCGCGGAGAAAGGCTTACGCGCCATCCCCCTCAGGGGGGTGCCTTGCCCTGGCCTACTCGGCGGTGACATGGGTTTTTTATCCATTTGTAATTTAACCCATCTTCTTTTATTTCAATATTTGAGAGGGTTTCCATACCCTTAATTCATGGATAATCCTTCTCCTAAGGATCTTTATTGGACTTAGTTTGATCTTTTTACAAATCTTGTAATTCACCTTGATTGAGGAATTTGATGACCATCCCTTCGAGTGATTTGCAATGGTTAGTTTCGTGTCCATTTATCATATGATAGTGACAGTAAGGCCCTCCTAGTTTCCTTTCGTACTTTGGCTTTTTCTTTACAGACGGCCAATAGTTGAGTTCTTGCTAAGTTAGGAAGTAAATGTTCTCCATCGATGTGGTAAGGTAGCCTCCATCAAAAATCCTTGGCATAAAATCCCTTTCTTGTTGTTGGAGTTTAGTCCTTTTGTTATCAAGTCCCATTGATGCACTCATATCCTTGCCTCTTCCTTTCAGTGTGTCTTGAGACTGAAGTACCATCCTCTTAGTCCACTTGGAAGCAAAATGTTTAAAATCCCTCATCATTTATTATTCGAATTCCATTCTTTTGGCCTGCTCATAGACAACTTCTATTATACGAGAGAAAGGTTTAAACTCCTTTGATGTAGATCCATTTAGAGTAAAGATTGATGCTTATCCTACGTAGGATGTGTCGTTGTTCCAACAATCAGGATTTGTGATGCCCCCCCCCCCCCCGCACCAACCGACATTTACTCCAAAGGTGCGCTGTACTCATGTCCAGTTAGCACGGAACGGGTCGTCAGAAGGAAAAAAAAGAAGGAAATGAACTAACAAGAAACCTGTAGAATGTCTCATAGCGCATAGAACAAAATATAATAATAACATATTTGACATAAAACAGGAGAGACAGTGCATAAGCTGAAAACTAAAACTAAACATCATGGCAGCGGAAATTCAAAATACAGCTTATTACAACTTTCAACTGTCTCAAAACAAAAGCAAGATAAAGGAGGTACACTACTAATGCCCAAGTAGCGACCACCAACGACACAGGAAGAATGTGTATATATATATCATACGTGGAAGCCTCCTGCCCGCCTCCGAATCAGCTACTCGCGCATCACCAGCTAACCTGTCTCTAGTCTGCTCGTGTGAGCACCCAGAGTAATAAGAGGAGACATAAAACTCTGGGTCAGACATAAAGCCTGGTATGAGCGATAAGCATCTAAAGTGAACAGTAACAGGTAGACTAAAACATACCTGAACCTGGACCTGCAACCAAAGAGTTAGCACTACATAATGTACAACACTCTAAGGTACCATATCAAACGGTGTAAAGATACGGAGGTGGGGGAGGTGTGCATGTCATAGTGATGGCAAACAATCAAACATAGCATCCATCCTCACATCTCTCACTCAGTGCGTAAAGCATACGATATTCACCACTTCGATCACCCAACATACCTTGCTACGATCACTCTGCCCCATGAAGTCATAAATGGCTTCACTGCACTGATAACGTAGCTACTAATTCCTCACTATGTCCACTTGCCCCATGGAGTTATTCACCCCATCTGCGCTGGCTCATAGCCTTACCAATCCTTACTATGTCCACTTGCCCCATGGAGTTGTTCACCCCATCTGCGCTGGCTCATAGTCTTACTACGCATCACCTTGCCCCTCGGGTCATAATGACCCTACTGCACTGATAACGTAGTCTTGCTACCATCACCTTGCCCCTCAGGTCATAATGACCCTACTGCACTGATAAGTAGCCATCATTCATTTTTAGTGGTGAATCGAAGTTATGAACGTCGACAACTCCTTAGCACACGTCCCGCAGCAAAGCCCAACCATGAAGTGAACTCATTGGTTCCCAACTGGATCCTGAGATCTAACTTCCCATATTGTACTACCTTTGCATCTCGGGTTATTGGTCAATACTGGGTCGGGTCGGGTTCCTCCTCAAGCCGTCGGTTCGGGTAGGGTATCCTTCACCGGTTCGGGCCAGGTCTTCTTCATCGGTTCGGGTCGGGTCTTCTTCTGGTACGGTTCGGGTCGGGTGTTTCTCCTAGAGTCGGGTCGGGTGCCATCCCCCTCCAGTTTGTGTTTCCGCTCCGATCCGCCTCCTCATCCTTCACGTGCTCCAATCCGATCCATTTTCGTGCTTCCGCTCCGATCCGTCCTCCTTAATCCGATCCGATCCCAGTTCAGTTAGCGTGGCCTTCCTTTTTGCCAATTTTCTCAAGTGTCAGGCTCTGATCCGATCGAATCCCTTGCCCAGTTCAACATATCCGATCCGAGCCCCATATCCGATCCGATCCGAAACCTGCACTGTCTTCTGAAACAGTTCCAGCAAGTGTTTACGCCATTCGACGACGTTTTCGACCATTCTAACTATTGAAATCAATCACAAAGAATATCATACAGTCATAGCAACATGCATAATCAACCACAAACATCAAAACATCAATATGATAGGTAAAAATGGATCAAACATACCCAAAACCCCATATTTCCCCTTAAGCATGTTTAGGTGAAACTAATGATAGGATTAGCAAAACTTAACCAAATTAACCCAAATTCATATCAGAGGTCTAAAACATCATTTTGGAATTTATGAACATTTTTCCCGAATTTATTAGTGTATAAATCCGCTAATTAACACTAATTACCCTTAACTAGCCATAATTAGTGTAAAACTATGCAAATTACTCACCTTAGCCACAAATAAACTAAGATATGAAATAAATCTCTAATTTGATGTGAATCCTAATGCTAAAAAGCAGCTCCAATGTTGCTTTGGTGTAGATCTTCCTTGATTAGGGGTTGCTAAGCCAAATCCTTGACCAAAAGGTGATTTGGAGGTGATTTAGAGATTGGATGCCATTTTTAGGGTTCCTTGGTGATAAGTGGAGGCTAGAAAACTGAAATGAAATGATTCTCTACTTCATTTCAGCCTCCCCATAACCCTAATCCCGAAATGGGTTATGGGCCTACTCACTAATCACCCGATTTGGCCCGGTTAAGCAGTTTTTCACCCTCCAAACCTTATTTCAGCCATATCTCCCAAATGGTAAGTCCGTTTGGCTATTATGACCACTCTACAGAAAAGGTAAACCATCAAACGAATCCAATGGAAGTGGTTTCAGGTAAAAATTCCTTTCCAATCAAAAGTTATGGCCAAAACAGTACCAACTAGGGGCAAAATGGTCATTTAAAAATCGACAAAAATCATGAACATGGGAAATGACTCTAATAGGTGTTTCCCAAAGTTACACGACCATACGACTTCACATGGGAAAGAATTAAATATTCTACGATCCTATGATGTGTAGAATACGGGTCGTTACACTCTCCCCCCTTAAGAAATTTCGCCCCCAAAATTTCCTAATCAAAACACACACATAGGTCCCGCATGCCTATCAACCATAAAACAACCATCAAACATGCAAAACAAGTAAAATAAGTCTATCCTAGCATGCGGAATAACTAAATCGCAAAGTAAATCTTACCAAGCAAAGAGTTCTGGATATGTCTTCCTAATGCTCTCCTCTGTCTCCCAAGTGCAATCATTCTCGTCCTTGCCCCACTGAACCTTGACTAGCTTCACCACCTTCCTTCGAAGTCGCTTTGTATCGTGCCCCACAATACGAATCGGCTTGCGGTTCCCAACCGCCTCGGGTTCTACTTCGAAGTCCTCTAACTGATCAGGTGAAATAGTCATATCTGAGTCGTGAACGAATTTCCTTAGTTGGGAAACATGAAACACATTGTGAACTCACGCCATTTTCTCTGGTAAGCCAACTCTATATGCCAAATTCCCGACTAGTTCAAGAACAGGGAATGAGCCAACAAATCTTGGTGCCAACTTGCCTCTCCTGCCAAATCGAATCACGCTCTTTAACGGAGAGATCTTGACAAACACCAAGTCACCAACGGAGAATTTCAAGTCTCTTCTCCTCTTATCAGCATAACTCTTCTGCCTATCTTGGGCAGCTTTCATTCGTTACTGAATGATCTTAATCTTATCTGAAGTTTCTCTCACCACATCTGGTCCAAGCACAAACTTCTCGCCAGTCTCTATCTAACATGATGGTGAGTTGCACGGTCTTCCGTACAAAGCTTCATATGGAGCCATACCGATACTGGATTGGTAGCTATTATTATATGCAAACTCTACTAGATGCAAATGGTCATCCCATGATCCACCAAAATCCAATATACAAGCTCTCAAGAGATCTTCCAATATACGATTCACCCTCTCCGTCTGACCGTCGGTCTGAGGATGATATGCGGTACTGAGATATAATCCTGACCCTAGAGCCTCTTGTAAGCTCTTCCAAAACCCACTAGTGAACAACGGGTCTCGGTCACTCACAATGCTTTTGGGTACTCCATGAAATCTCACTACCCACTTCATATACAATTCTGCCAACTTGGCTGTCGTTCTGGTCGATTTAACTGGTATAAATCTTGCACTCTTAGTCAATCGATCCACAATTACCCAAATGCTATCATATCCCGATCCGGTCCTTGGTAAGCCATCGATGAAATCCATCGAGAATTGCTCCCATTTCCATTCGGGAATTTTTAATGGTTGCAACAAACCACTGGGCTTCTTTTGCTCGGCTTTAACTAGCTGGCAATTCATGCGTTTGGATATAAACTTCCCAACGTCTCTTTTCATCCCTTCCTAGTAGTAAGTCTGTCTCATGTCTCGATACATCTTATTACCACCGGGATGTATAGTCAGTTTTGAGTGATGACATTCTCTCAGCACTTCATCTCTCAAACCATTCACGTTGGGCACAACTAGTCTTCCATTCTTCCGAAGCCATCCATCTCGATCAATCCCATACGCATTCATCTCTTCATCGATACCCCTCTCTAACTTGGAGATGATTTCCAATAGGTTAGGATCGTCCCTCTGACTAGAGCCGATCCGCTCAATCAAAGTGGGTCTGATCGTCAAACTAGCTAGCATGACTGGATCCAATTCGCACTTTGGTCTGAAATCAAACCCCACGATATACTCCAGTTGCTTCCACTCAAGAAACATTGCCCCTAAACTGGCATGTCTCCTACTCAAGGCATCGACTACCGCATTACCTTTCCCTGGTGTGTATGCGATATTGAAATCATACGAAGCCAAGAACTCTAACCATCTCTGTTGACGGAGATTCAGATCCTTCTAAGAGAAAAGATACTTTAACGATTTATGATCGGTAAACAACTCAAATCTTTCTCCCAAGAGATAGTGTCTCCACATCTTCAGCGCAAACACAATCGCTGCTAATTCCAAGTCATGGGTAGGATACTTCTTCTCATGCGGCTTTAGATGTCGACTAGCATAAGCCACAACCCTACCTCCTTGCATCAATACTGCACCCAGTCCGGTACCACAAGCATCCGTGTATACTGTCATCTCTTCATTTCCTTTAGGAATGACTAACACTGGCGCACGCGTCAACTTCTCCTTTAGACTCTTGAAGGCATCCTCACACATTCTGTCCCAGGCGAAGGATTGATTGTTCTTAGTCAACTGAGTCAACGGTGCTGCTATCTTGGAGAAGTCCTGGATAAACTTACGATAATATCCAGCTAATCCCAAGAAACTTCTTACATCTGTTGCATTCTTGGGCGTAGGCCAATCCTGTACCGTAGCCATCTTCGCTGGGTCCACGGCAATACCACTTTCTGAAACAACATGACCCAAGAATCTCACTTCCCTTCTCCAAAAATGACACTTAGAGAATTTCGCTTTCAATTGGTGTTTCCTCAACACCTCCATCACTATCCTCAAGTGTCCCCTGTGTTCCTCCTCTGTCCTTGAGTAAACAAGGATATCGTCCACGAACACAAGAACAAACTTATTCAACTGATCTCTGAATACTCGATTCATAAGATCCACAAAATAGGCTGGTGCATTGGTCAACCCAAATGGCATGACCAACCACTCATAAAGTCCAGACGACGTCCTAAATGCCGTTTTCGGAACACTCTCATCCGCTACTCGTAGCTGATGAAATCCTGTCGCGAGGTCCAACTGGGAGAACACTCTTGCTCCTTCCAGCTGATCAAACAAATCATCTATCCGTGGTAGAGGATACTTATTCTTCCTCGTCACCTTATTCAACTCGCGATAGTCTACACACAAACGAAGGGAACCATCTGCATTAGTGGCAAACACAACTGGTGCTCCCCACTCGGAGACACTTCTTCTAATAAATCCCTTCTTCAAAAGATTGCTGACTTGCACCCCGAGCTCTCGCTGCTTCCTTGGTGCCATACGACGAAGTGGCATCACTATAGGTCTGGCATCTTTCACTAAATCAATACGGAACTCAATCTCTCGGTGTGGTGGAAGCCCGGTCACCTCCTCGAAGACGTCCGGATACTGGCCAACCACGGACACATCTGACAGCTCATCCTGCGGGATGTCGAGGGAATTTACAAAACTAGCCATAACCCCATCACTAGGTAGACTACCAAACACTACCCTCCGCCCATCATCCGCCCTAACTGTCACCAAAAAGCCCTCACAGTCTACCACCACCCTGTATCTTTGGAGCCAATCGACTCCCAATATAATGCCATACCCAGTAAAGCCCAAAACAAAGCAATCATATACAAACATACATCCATGACTTGATAAGACCAAATTCCTGCAAATCATACTAAGGCTAGTCGAACCACCAATCGGGTTCGTCACAACCAATGGTCTATCGACTATCTCGGGTTCCAGTCCCAACCTATCTACCAGGTCACTAGATATGAAGGAACGGGAAGCCCCAGTATCAAACAAAACTCGAACTGGTACATCATAAATAGAAAGCATACCTTGAATAACAACATTCTTTCCTTTCTCCGCCGCAGTTAGGGCATTCGACGAAGAAGGAACAGCATCAATAGCATATGCTTTCACAATATGCCTCTCCTTAAGAGGTTGCAGACACTTATCCTTATGATGTCCCACTTGACCACAATTATAGCACTTCCTTTCCGCTGGCTTGGCCCGACATTCTTTAGCATAATGGCCCTTCTTACCACAGCTGAAGCACTCAACCTCCTTCTTGTTCTTTTTCTGGCAACCTTTAGATTGGTCCTGCTTCCTCTTATTCTGAGAGTTATTCTTGCCTCCACCGCCTGCTTGCGGCTTTGGCCCTTATGCAGATGCAGCCTCGGTCTTTGACTTAGGGTAAAGACTCTCTGATCTCAAAGCTTTCCCCACAATCAATTCAAAAGTCTCATCGATGTGGTTGATAAGCCTTTCCCCCAAGTATCCATCCAAACCAGTAATGAACTTCTCATTCTTCTTCTCAGGAGTGTCAATGAGAGATAGTCCATACTTCGACAAAGTGTTGAACTCAGCAATATAATCAGAAACTGCCCTTCCGTTCTGCTAGAGTTCCAAGAACCTCTTGAACAATACCGACTTTTGGGCAGATGGAATAAACTTCTCGCTAAAGCGAGCCTTGAACTGATCCCAAGTAACCTGGTCCTCTGGAGTAGCTATTCTAATGGCATTCCACCAATTCATCGCTCGCCCTTGCAGCTGACGAGACGCTAGCCTTCTCTTCATCGCATCCTCAAGACCCAAGTCATCGAAGAAACGATCTCAGCTATCCATCCAATCTTGAACATCTGTGGCCGACTCCGTCCCCTGGAACGACTTTCCACCAAGGTTAGTGTAATCCTTGCACAACTTGGCAAAATCGGCCCTAGGCGCCTGCACTACGGGGCCAGCACCAACTCCAGGATTGGGAGCTGCCCCTTGCACTTCTCTAATCATGTCTCTCATGAGGTCAGTAAACATTGCCCTCATGTCAGCGACATTCCCATGGTTGGTCCCTCTACCAGCACCCCTCGTGTCTCGGCTCATCGTCAATCTGAAAAAGGGAAACGATTAACGACCCCATAGTGGTGCTAGTGCAGTGCGACTTCATTCTTATACTAACAATAGGATATATATATATATATAGCTTTTGAAAACCAAAGTAAACACAAATACGCGCTCTCATATACGTACTAACTCTCCCTAGTGTCTTTCCCTAGGTTAACTACGCAACCTAGAGCTCTGATACCAAGTGTGACGGCCCGCCCCGCACCAACCGACATTTACTCCAAAGGTGCGCTGTACTCATTTCCAGTTAGCATGGAACGGGTCGTCAGAAGGAAAAAGAAGAAGGAAATGAACTAACAAGGAACCTGTAGAATGTCTCACAGCGCATAGAACAAAATATAATAATAACATATTTGACATAAAACAGGAGAGACAGTGCATAAGCTGAAAACCAAAACTAAACATCATGGCAGCGGAAATTCAAAATACAGCTTATTACAACTTTCAACTGTCTCAAAACAAAAGCAAGATAAAGGAGGTACACTACTAATGCCCAAGTAGCGACCACCAACGACACAGGGAGAATGTGTGTGTATATATATATATATATATATATATATCATACATGGAAGCCTCCTGCCCGCCTCCGAATCAGCTACTCGCGCATCACCAGCTAACCTGTCTCTAGTCTGCTCGTGTGAGCACCCAGAGTAATAAGAGGAGACATAAAACTCTGGGTTAGACATAAAACCTGGTATGAGCGATAAGCATCTAAAGTGAACAATAACAGGTAGACTAAAACATACCTGGACCTGGACCTGCAACCAAAGAGTTGGCACTACATATTGTACAACACTCTAAGGTACCATATCAAACGGTGTAAAGATACAGAGGTGAGGGAGGTGTGCATGTCATAGTGATGGCAAACAATCAAACATAGCATCCATCCTCACATCTCTCACTCAGTGCGTAAAGCGTACGATATTCACCAATTCGATCACCCAACATACCTTGCTACGATCACTCTGCCCCATGAAGTCATAAATGGCTTCACTGCACTGATAACGTAGCTACTAATTCCTCGCTATGTCCACTTGCCCCATGGAGTTATTCACCCCATCTGTGCTGGCTCATAGCCTTACCAATCCTTACTATGTCCACTTGCCCCATGGAGTTGTTCACCCCATCTGCGCTGGCTCATAGTCTTACTACGCATCACCTTGCCCCTCGGGTCATAATGACCCTACTGCACTGCTAACGTAGTCTTGCTACCATCACCTTGCCCCTCAGGTCATAATGACCCTACTGCACTGATAAGTAGCCTTCATTCATTTTTAGTGGTGAATCGAAGTTATGAACGTCGACAACTCATTAGCACACGTCCCGCAGCAAAGCCCAACCATGAAGTGAACTCATTGGTTCCCAACTGGATCCTGAGCTCTAACTTCCCATATTGGACTACCTTTGCATCTCGGGTTATTGGTCAATACTGGGTCGGGTCGGGTTCCTCCTCAAGCCGTCGGTTCGGGTCGGGTATCCTTCACCGGTTCGGGTCGGGTCTTCTTCATCGGTTCGGGTCGGGTCTTCTTTTGGTACGGTTCGGGTCGGGTGTTTCTCCTCGAGTCGGGTCGGTTGCCATCCCCCTCAAGTTTGTGTTTCCGCTCCGATCCGCCTCCTCATCCTTCACGTGCTCCAATCCGATCCATTTTCGTGCTTCCGCTCCGATCCGTCCTCCTTAATCCGATCCGATCCCAGTTCAGTTAGCGTGGCCTTCCTTTTTGCCAATTTTCTCAAGTGTCAGGCTCCGATCCGATCGAATCCCTTGCCTAGTTCAACATATCCGATCCGAGCCCCATATCCGATCCGATCCGAAACCTGCACTGTCTTCTGAAACTGTTCCAGCAAGTGTTTACACCATTCGACGACGTTTTCGACCATTCTAACTATTGAAATCAATCACAAAGCATATCATACAGTCATAGCAACATGCATAGTCAACCACAAACATCAAAACATCAATATGATAGGTAAAAATGGATCAAACATACCCAAAACCCCATATTTCCCCTTAAGCATGTTTAGGTGAAACTAATGATAGGATTAGCAAAACTTAACCAAACTAACCCAAATTCATATCAGAGGTCTAAAACATCATTTAGGAATTTATGAACATTTTTCCCGAATTTATTAGTGTATAAATCCGCTAATTAATACTAATTACCCTTAACTAGCCATAATTAGTGTAAAACTATGCAAATCACTCACCTTAGCCACAAATAAACTAAGATCTGAAATAAATCTCTAATTTGATGTGAATCCCAATGCTAAACAGCAGCTCCAATGTTGCTTTGGTGTAGATCTTCCTTGATTAGGGGTTGCTAAGCCAAATCCTTGACCAAAAGGTGATTTGGAGGTGATTTAGAGATTGGAGGCCATTTTTAGGGTTCCTTGGTGATAAGTGGAGGCTAGAAAACTGAAATGGAATGATTCTCTACTTCATTTCAGCCTTCCCATAACCCTAATCCCGAAATGGGTTATGGGCCTACTCACTAATCACCCGATTTGGCCCGGTTAAGCAGTTTTTCACCCTCCAAACCTTATTTCAGCCATATCTCCCAAACGGTAAGTCCGTTTGGCTATTATGACCACTCTACGGAAAGGTAAACCATCAAACAAATCCAATGGAAGTGGTTTCAGGTCAAAATTCCTTTCCAATCAAAAGTTATGGCCAAAACAGTACCAACTAGGGGCAAAATGGTCATTTAAAAATCGACAAAAATCATGAACATGGGAAATGACTCTAATAGGTGTTTCCTAAAGTTACACGACCATACGACTTCACATGGGAAAGAAATAAATATTCTACGATCCTATGATGTGTAGAATACGGGTCGTTACAGGATTGTATTGCTCTTCTTCCGTTTTCCACTTTGTTATTCGCAGGGCTTCCATTCTTAACCTTTGTTCTTCTATTTCTCTTGGGTCAGTAGTGCCTGAAAAAGCCATTTGAGATCCAGAAGACTCTCATTGGGACCTTTTTCCCATAATTTGGCTTCTCTAAAGCTTAGTCCAACCTCAAGCAGAACAACACAGTTATATATATATATATATATATATATGTGTGTGTGTGTGTGTGTGTGTGTGTGTGTGTGTGTGTGTTGTACGTTTAACCATAGGGTCGGAGGTTCAGGCCCTCCTTCTAGCGCTAAAATGTTAATGATATTTTTATTCAACACCGGAGATAGGTCTACTAAAGTGGACCTAAGGGGAAAATGGAGTTATTTAGCTTTTACAAGTCTGAACTAGTTCATAGTTTCCTAGATATCAAGGTTTTGAGTCTGAAAGATTAGTTACTCTTCACTCAATGAGGTGAGAGCATCACGCTTAAGCAACTCAAGAACCAAGAGTTATCTTGGGACAAGGGTTCCCTAAGCACAACCCTCGATAAAAGGCTAAATGAATTGTAGGAAGGGGTTCTACCAAATCTCTACAGAAATGTCTAGGCTTAAGTAAGAACCCGTGGCCATGTAGAAAACATATAGTGAGTTGTATAGGAGAAAGCTAACAAATCACATCAGAAACTCATAAGGAAATATACTAAGCATTAATCCTCTCTTTATTGGTCCCTGATTGGGAGCACATAAGTGATTGCGGGAGAAATTCCCAAATCGATTTAGGAATTAGGGTTTACTCTAGAGATGGAGAATACAAGAATGAGAAATGATAAACCGGTCCCAAAAATGAGACCCCTAAAGTCTTACTTATAGACAAATCGGGGCCCTTTTTGTTATTGGGCCAGTAGAAGCCCTTATTGGCCTCTTTTCCCTTCGGTCCCGACTGTTTTTTGGCTCTCGGCCTCTCTTTTGGCCTTGCTTGTTGATTTTGAGGTGCCGATCTTCGACTCTCGGAGGAATTTTCTCGGTTATTGAAGCTCTTCTTTGGAGTTTCATCTATCTTCTTTGTATCAATACCAATTCTCTTGGTATTAATAGCTTTTAGGGAGGTTTTAGGCTTCCGGACAATGGTTTCTGAACATAGTGTTCTGGATGTTGGCTTCCGGATATAGGCATCCGGACGTAGGCTTTCAGTTTGTTATTAACACTTTGTGGAGCTTGCCTTCATGATTCAAGTGGATAGTTACCGGATCCGCCACCCCTGTGATCGGTATCGACACTAAGAAGATTAGTGTAGATAGCTGATCTCTCTTCAATGGTTCCGGCTTGCCTTTCGGTAGATTTATGAAGTATATCTCGGCTTTCCAGAGGATTACTTCCGATGCTTTATTGATTGGTTACTAGAGTGGCCTTCCGGTGATCATCTACTTGGGGTCTTGGTAAATGGCTCCCGGATGATTCCCCTGTGCTTTTGATGCTCTTATTTCTTGATGTATCGATATTAAGCAAGTTAATAGTGATAATCCTTCCATCCTTCTAGGTATCGGTTTGTAAGATTCTTGGTCTTTCTCTTTATTGGCTTCAGGTTTCATTGTGACCCTTCATTACCTATCTTTCGTGCCAGAACTATCCTACCAATATTCTTTCTTGGTGTAGGTTTCGAGTTCTTTTCTTTAATGATGGTGTCGGTTTCCTGGCTTATGGGCCATTCCCTTATTCCCACGGTTCTACCTTGTGTATGATTCTTACTTACGGATGATTCTTTTTATGCTTATGGCAGTCAGTTACCGCTTCACCGTCACCCTGTTTCAGTGTTAATTTTGGTAGTAATAGTAGTAAAAATTTCTTGGTTTCAACCTTGTGTCATAAAAGAATGTTCGACGCTTTCTAAGAAATTAGAAAAACACGAATTATGTAATAATACTGCAAGCGCACAAATCGTGTAATATGCAGGTCGAATCACAGCGAGGTAAATTAAATTAAATTATTAATATAATTTCTTTGGCGAGTTAGACAAATCTTGGAGGTTGGTTTTGAAAGCAAACAAAATTGAAACTGTAATTAAACTATTATTGAACTAAATCAGATGAATCTAATCGAATCTGTATTCAATCCAATATGACCTAGGGAAGCAGTAAAATGAAAAGAAATTAAAATTGCCATAATTAAAATAATAAACAGGAAATAAAATAAGGATTACCATTGAATCTAATCAGACGGTCAATCACTAAGGAAAATAAGTGCAAAATACAAATAGTGTTCTACCAAATCTAATTGTGTAGACAACACTAGTTGCTAAGAAATAAAAAAATGCAGAAAAGAGAAAAAGAAAAAGGCTTTATTAACTCTAGGATGATCGTTTACAAAGAGATTACATGGACATTTATAGGGGATAGATAGCCAACCATAAACCCTAATCCAATCTATGCATATATGGGCCTATTTACACAAGAATTATTTAATCATGCCCTTTTCTTGATTTTGTTTTGAGGAAACAATCTTGAGAATATCTTGGCCTCTTAATTAGCAATTATTTCTCCCATATCTTAATTAGCAATTATTCCTCCCTGATCTTCTTTGTTAGGCATGTGACTAATTGAAGGGAGATAAGATTTAAGGAGATTTCTTTTACCAAACATGAACATATCTTGAAAACCAAAAGCAACACAATGCTAAGTCTTCATCTGCACATCTTCATATGTATATACACAACATTTTGATCTTTATTTTTTGTTTTTCTGACTGCATGTGGCTTAGATGACATATTTGTAAAAGTGAAAAAACAATACCCAAGTAATATTTATTTATATACAAAATATAAGATATAAGAGCATAAAATAAACACATTTCTATGTTAATCAAATACCCCACACTTATCTTGAAGATAAATTAGGATCGATTCAGCAGCGAAAAACAAAATTTTCATATCAAAATTGTAATTCGAATCAAAATTAAACTAAAGCAAGTACCTTTCTTCCTTTCGATTCAAATTAAGGATGGTGATTAAGCTTGAAGTCGTTGAATCCAATTCCAGATCTGATCGAATCGAGTGCTTGAAATCGAGCGCCTTTATTGGAGATCCACAGGTGATGCTCTCGAGATCGACAATCGAATCCGAGATTGAAGATTCAGTACTAGCTGATTGAATTGAAACGAGATCTAGGGTTTGGAGAATTTCGAGTTTTGGGTTTTCAGAAAAGTGAATGAATGAATAACGATGCGGCCTATCATTCCTTTATAAAGAAAACCCTAATGGATATTTTCCTATTCCCTTTTTACCGGTTCAAAAAGGAATATGTCAAACTAGTTTTGAATTCCTTTTTCAACTCAAATAATCTATCCATTTGCAACACCTATAAGTGTGACCCTATAGGTTGTTGTAGCGTTGGCAACAATCTAAACATTTAGACTGTAAACAATGAGCAGCATCTAGTAACACATCGCTGCTACCCAAGCTACAACAATATCAGTAATTCGATATGACCTTTGTGAATAGTGTATCAATATAATCTAATCCTTTTAACCGTTATATCCAAGATTAAACTGGAGCCATGGATCGTATCATTCTCTTTATAATTTAATCTGTATTTCTTGATCGATGAGTAAACTGTTTAAAACAAATCAATAGTTGAGCACGGCCATGCATTTCACAGTCTCACTCAATCAAGAGGCCCATGGATATCACTACGAATATATCGTAGGGTTAAATTCCATCTAGATCATTCATAATTTTCATTCGATTCAAGATGTATCCAATAATCACCTTTATCGTTACTCTGTTACGAAATAACTTTAGATGATATCAAAACAAAAATATTCTCGAATAAAATTATAATGATTTCAGGTCTGAGGACCATTACATCACTGTCACTATGAGAATAACTTATGATACTGTTAATTATATTCCATGGAGTTATCTCACGGTGGGTCAGCCCAATACGCTATTCTTCAATACGTATTTATATCTTGACTTTAATATCACATATATTAATGATCAATGAGATGTGATCATCAGTCAATCAATATACTAGTCTCAACGCTTTATTGTTGTCCTATATAAACAATAAAACTCGACTAGGGACATTTAAGAATTATAATACTTATCATATTATATAATCTCAACTTCAGTCTTACTCGAAGTATATAATTCCGTATTATTATTCTAAGGACTTCTATTATGTTATTATTTATATTACGCAGTAAATACAATATAATAGAATAATATTTTATTCCAAATAAAATAATAACATCAACAGTGTTATCAATCTCATCAAATGAATTGCCTCTAGGGCACAAACTCTAACAATCTCCCACTTGCACTAGAGTCAATCATTTATGTATCGTATACTTATGAAACTAGTGAGACTATTAAACTTCTGCTGCGACAGAGTTTAATTCTGTAGGTCTGCAACATTACAACTTTTGTAACTTTGCAGATATGTTTATTTCTTCTGTGAACAACTTCACATAAGAATTCTATTTCTTAAAATATATGTTTGGATTGATGATGAGTTTAATGTTTTAGGCCTGAGCAACAGCCATATTGTTATCGCAATGTGTATCATTCAATCAACAATGAATTAAGTTCAATCATGAACTTCTTAATCCAAACATTTTCTTTCTTAGAATCAGTATTTATTTCTTATTTTTTAAACTAACATTATTTACAATAATCAATGTGTTATCAAATAACATTAGAGTTATTGTGTCACTTCCACTCAATTTCTTGTGTATACAAGATTTAATGGTATCTTGTGGTTTTCGATATATCTCGAATTCTATTTTATTCCCATCGGTATCTTAGAGACTAACTCTCCTTCACAAGGATACCAAATCAAGTAATAAACATTTTATTCTCAGAGAATTTTATCCACAAAATAGTTATCTGATTTGGGTCCGATCTTATCAGAGGAATGACGTTGAACAAACGCCTTACATCTCAAATCTTCGTATTAGACACACTAGGACATTTCCTAGTTCATATCTTATATGGCGTCTTCAAATCGTTTTAGTGGGATTTAATATAATTTTTCTAAATTTAACTTATAGGAAGATCTATATGACTTATCATTAATCGTACTATATCTTATATGGTTCGATATCTCTGTTCAGACATACCATTCTAATATGGTGTTCTAGGTGGACAGAGTTGTGAAACAATTCCAAGCTCATTCAGATAGTCATTAAATTTATTGGCTTAAATGTTTTCTTTCGAACTGTTCGAAAAATATTTATTTTCTATTAAAATTGGTTTCTAACTCCACTTTGAATTCTTTGAACGTTTCAAAGGATTCTGATATGTATTTCATAAGATATACATATTTATATCTACTGATATCATCAGTAAATATAATGAAGTAATAAAACCTACCTCTAGCTTATGTATTCGTCGCTCCATATACATCATTATGTTCGAGACCCAATACTTGTCACTTAATCACTGTGTCAAGTGAAAAGGTGATTCAATTATTTTATTAATAAACAATATCAGTGTTTTTCATATGATTCAGAATCAAATGATTTTTAAATTCCATCATTATGGAGTTTTGATATACTTTCTTGTTTACTATGATAACTGGTAATACTAAAGGTACATTGGATTTAAATCACTAAATTTAATCCAGTCATTATTAATGTCAAATACATTATAGTTAAGGATTTACAAATATCATTAACTGTTTGTGAAATTCCATACGATATTTCATTTAAATAAAATGAATAACAATTATTCTTTTATTATAAATGAAATTCAAACTTGTCTAAACAAGATATATTATAACATTTATTTTAAGTGGAATGTCATAATAACAATTATTTTATTTATTTGATTAAGCCAGTATATTCAACAAGAATCAACTTACTATGGATAATCTACCAACATTTGCTTCATTTCCAATTGTAAGTCCACTTATTCTTTTATCAGATTTCTACTTATTCTACAAATTCTATAAATCAACATATGTTTATGTGATTTATATCTAGTATCTAATACTAGAAATGTATATGTAGATTATTATAACATTTATATTTTATTTAGTTGAAGTCACACTTTAACTTATTTTAGATCCTCTCTTTATATCTAAAACAATTACATTTAATTTGTTTGAAGACAATTCACAAATTTTAATGTTAGTTAAGAAATTTGTTTTAATTTAATTTGTCCTTCTCAAGGATTAATTTAAATTATCGGAGTTATTTATTATTTAATATCTATATTAGATAATAAAATAATAACTAATTCTTTTATTATTTATTTAATACAAATTTCGACAATCAAAATTTATACTAACATAAATGTATATCTTTTTAACTAAAATACGCTCCCACTCAAATTAGCATCCCTCTGTTTATATATACATATCGGTATATATATATATATATATATAACGGTGTTCCAAGATCCATATCTAATCATGTTTTGACTCTGCTTTGGCAAATCCCCAAAACACAACTTTTTAGGTAGACATCTTATGTCAATTATATCGTATATAATTCTTGGATTGCATGATGAACATTTGTTCAGTATTATTCATTTTCTCAAAATATAGAATAATTCATGCTATTGTCTCTACGGCCATAATCGTATTATGCAGCCTAGTTAAGTCAGACCCAATAATAGGTTGGAGCACCACATTTTACTCCATCGCGTATAACCAAAATAAAAGGATGCACAACACTTTGGCGTTACCAACATCCAATGATTTTGGACAGTGATGAGTATATTATCGGAAGACGTCACCATGACTTAATATAACAAAAAATTGCTTTTAAAGGGAATTTATAATTCGTAGTGCGAAACAATATTAGAATTATTTACATATATCAAATATATTTATTTTATATTCAAAATATAAATTGGATTTAAATTATATCAAGTATGTGTATTCAATGTAAAATAAGAATCATACCTACGTGTTGCTTTTGAACACTTCAAAACAATAGGTTATGTTAACTCTATTTCCAGGATTAAATTCAAGTCCAACATGAATTTTAATTAACCAATTCGATATATATGTATATATACCATTCAGATCAAAACTAATTTAAGGTCGTGTTATAAATAATTTGACCTCATTATCTTACTCCAGCATAACAAACATAACGCAGCTAAATATACAAAAGCACACACTAGAATATATTAAATCACATATATCATAGAATCAATAATTGTAAGAACAGTTTGCATGACTATAAGCATATGTACAGGTATATTAACAAATGCCATAATGGGCATGTTATAAGAGCTGTACATTTACAGCTGTACATATATAACATAAGCATAATTCATACATATCAAACCACTGTTCTACACTGTCTTATACAGTTTTATTTACATCAAAATGTATATAGTGTTATACATATATATACAAACATTTTGATAAAAAATACAAGTTATACATGTTTCTTCTTTTATTCATCTTTGCTGCATTGGGTAGTCTCAACCCTTGAATATATTGCTGCCTCGACCTGCTGAAACAATTTCAGCACTGTTAGATTAGCTCAGAATATAAATGCCACAATGAATCAAAATTTCATATGTTACTTTATATATGACAGTTCATATTATAAAGAGAAAAAAATGATAACTGGCGCACTAGCTATTGCAAAATAATTTTGCATTATTATGTTTATCATAATGTGAATATAGTTGCAATATCCATATTGGTCCATTTATTAATGAATCAGCTTTAAAAGGCAACTAAGTTTTTCATGGTGTCATACATAAATGATATACACATGCAATTATTACTGAAGCTATAAGCAAGTCATACTTGTTTAGCTTTCAGTACATTTGCAACATTAGATAAACATTAGCAACTCATCAATTTGTATTGATTAGCACAATCAAACTGATTGATGCTATGGAGATTAATCTGCACACATTTATCAATATAAACAATGCAGATTATATATTCTTACGAAATTAAACAGCGCATAATCATGCAATATATACACACACACATATCAAATATATGTGTGTATTTTATAACATTGTTTAAATTCATGAATATATCTAGAATCATTATATTTTATGTTTGCAGAAACAATGATATCCTTATATCATATTTTGGCATCTAGATATACCCAAAATTTATTAAACAGCAAACTTAAATTGCTGTAATTCATATATATTAAATATCAATATGAACATACATATATGTTTTTGTCATACTCAAACAGTACATCAACGTGTATATTGTTTGTTTGAGTTGTATATATCCAGATTTTACAACTATAATAGCATATATAATCAGTCTATATATCTATATTCACTCATTATCCTTTTGTGTCTATACATGTCAAAGAAACATTATCAAAGCATATTTACAGAAGATATATGCTTACTGGAATTATTAATCTAACAATAGACCATCTACTTTTCTGTTGTGAAACTCTTTTCGTAAATATTAGAATATCCATGTGCAACATGGTACAGCATTTCTTAATTTAATTGTATCATATATAAATATATGATGCTATAACTTTTATAAGCCAATCTAGTAGACATTAAAACATTGTAGTTGCAATTCAAACTCACAATTCAGAATACATCAATATGTATTACTACGATGTATTACAACAATATTGTAGATCATGTTTTGAAATTAACACTGCAAATAATTTATCTAACATGTACCTAATATCTATCATCAAATAAAATATCATACGTGTATATATGACGATGTGGGAATAATGGAAGCAATTCAGACATTGTATTCACAATAATTATTAATGCTGCTAACACACATTATAAAATAACCTATTATTTTATCATAGGTTTAAAATCTTTAAAGGGGATTTTAATACCAACATGTATATCAAATATACATATGTCAACTCCTTGACTTGTCTAGCTTCAACAAGATATATATATACATTTATATATATACGTATATGTATAGGTGAGTGTCTAGGCAGCTTTACATACATTGAATGACAAATCATTCCTGTATTCAAATTCTCTCATTAACATATATAATAAATCATTAATTTATTATATTTACAGTTAGAATCAAATTTTATTTGTATTAAATATGTATAACTACATATTTATTTATGTACATCAGCGATACATAAAGATTGATATGAACAATTCATATCAAATCAAATTTGATGCACAGTAAATATTAGATCAGTTATATAGTGTCGTATCCCCTAATTTAGTATACATTTTATAACAAATACCATATGTATATATAGATTGTTATAAAATCTAACTAACATTTTTTTATCTTAGAACAATTCAATTCGAACACTCTTAAACATTTTAAGATATATAAAAGGAAACTGCTGTGTAAATACAAATATACTTATTTCACAAATTGATATTCAACACAGTAATTTAAATTATATACAACCTGTATTATTAAACTGATCAAATGTATATTCGATTTCAAAACTGTGCACATGGTTTTTGATTTGCATACATAAATCAAAATCAAGATTATAACATATATATCATAATATATATTCACTGATCTGAAGATTAACTTTTGTTCATGATCAATATCACAAACCTACAAAATAAAATAAAATTTCATAGTCAATCATATGATCAACAATCAAATCTGTCCCTTTTAATCAAATAGCACTTCTGTTTATAATTACGACTGATATTAATCTGATTAAATCAGCAAAAGAAAAAGAAAAACTGTTAAGTAATTCTTCTTAACAAATCAGATTTGTCAAGTCAGAAATCTATTAATAATATAACTGATTTTGGATACTAACATAAATGGTATAAAACAAAACATATCATTATGTATGCAAATAATGTCATGATGGTATCCAAAACTGTTTAATAAAGCACACCACAACAATATGTCAACGAGATATATATCTCATACCCAATATGATAAGTAAGATCTGAGTTTTGGTCATAATTAATATCATATATATTTAGATCCATCTCAGAAAAAAAATCAAATCTGGGTTTATATCCTGAATTATTACAAATCAGAATTAACACAGAAGGGTTTAAACATTTTAAACCAAAATAAAATAAATTCAATATTAATAATCTAAAACTGAATCTTAAATCACCAATATTTAAAACTGGGTTAATATAAGGCTCAGTCCATATTATAATAGATCAACCTTTGATCATGTGGATGAATTATCCAATATGTCAGATCTGTAATTCAACAACTAGGATTATCTAAAATACAGATCTGAAATTCAATATCAAACAATTGTAACAGAGTAAGATTTAACAGTATAAGGGGTTAATCATATTATCAAACCCAAACACATACTAATGTGAAACCGTGTACCATATTAATCACGTTCATAGGATTCAACAGAGCACTATTAATACGTCTAACATATGATTCAAGATCAATATGTTATATATATTAATATTTATGTAACAATTACAGAATTAGAATAACACTTGTTTTCTTCTAAAACAGATACAAATATAGGTTAAACCAATTTATACGCTAAATGAAAATTGGAATTTCAGACATTCTTAGCTGAATTAATATCTTATACTAATTCAGATTCATACAGAAGATCAAAATTGAATTTTGTTCATCACAAAACAATTTCAGTTGTTAAACGAATCTTTTAATTTCCAGATTTCAACTTCTCGATGTTCATAACATCAATCAGTATGTAACAGTAACAGTTTCAAGGCCTAAACTATATCTGAATCGACATAACCTTGCTATGATACCATTGAAGGTAAATTAGGATCGATTCAGCAGCGGAAAACAAAATTTTCATATCAAAATTGTAATTCGAATCGAAATTAAACTAAAGCAAGTACCTTTCTTCCTTTCGATTCAAATTAAGGATGATGATTAAGCTTGAAGTTGTTGAATCCAATTCCAGATCTGATCGAGTGCTTGAATTCGAGCACCTCTATTGGAGATCCACGGGTGATGCTCTCGAGATCGACAATCGAGTCCGAGATTGAAGATTCAGTACTAGCTGATTGAATTGAAACGAGATCTAGGGTTTGGAGAATTTCGAGTTTTGGGTTTCCAGAAAAGTGAATGAATGAACAACGATGCGGCCTATCATTCCTTTATAAAGAAAACCCTAATGGATATTTTCCTATTCCCTTTTTACCGGTTCAAAAAGGAATATGTCAAACTAGTTTTGAATTCCTTTTTCAATTCAAATAATCTCTCCATTTGCAACACCTATAAGTGTGACCCTATAGGTTGTTGTAGCGTTGGCAACAATCTAAACATTTAGACTGTAAACAATGAGCGGCGTCTAGTAACACATCATTGCTACCCAAGCTACAACAATATTAGTAATTCGATATGACCTTTGTGAATAGTGTATCAATATAATCTAATCCTTTTAACCGTTATATCCAAGATTAAACTGGAGCCATGGATCGTATCATTCTCTTTATAATTTAATATGTATTTCTTGATCGATGAGTAAACTGTTTAAAACAAATCAATATTTGAGCACGGCCATGCATTTCATAGTCTCACTCAATCAAGAGGCCCATGGATATCACTACGAATATATCGTAGGGTTAAATTCCATCTAGATCATTCATAATTTTCGTTCGATTCAAGATGTATCCAATAATCACCGTTATCGTTACTCTGTTACGAAATAACTCTAGATGATATCGAAACACAAATATTATCGAATAAAATTATAATGATTTCAGGTCTGAGGACCATTACATCACTGTCACTATGAGATTAACTTATGATACTTTTAATTATATTCCATGGAGTTATCTCACGGTGGGTCAGCCCAATACGCTATTCTTCAATACGTATTTATATCTTGACTTTAATATCACGTATATTAATGATCAATGAGATGTGATCATCAGTCAATCAATATACTAGTCTCAACGCTTTATTGTTGTCCTATACAAACAATAAAACTCGACTAGGGACATTTAAGAATTATAATACTTATCATATTATATAATCTCAAGTTCAGTCTTACTCGAACTATATAATTCTGTATTATTATTCTAAGGACTTCTATTATATTATTATTTATATTACGCAGTAAATACAATATAATAGAATAATATTTTATTCCAAATAAAATAATAACATCAACAGTGTTATCAATCTCATCAAATGAATTGCCTCTAGGGCACAAACTCTAACAATTTCTATGTTAATCAAATACCCCACACTTATCTTTTATCGTCCTCGAGCAAAACAAAAATTAAATACTAACTAGATAGGTCACATTTTCATAGGAAACACGATTGCATTGAGCGTATGCAACAAGCCGCTAAACCTCTAGGTGTCCCTAGTAGGACGAGTGGTGTCTCGTGAGGGTTTCCAGCGCATACTACTCGCAAAATCCAAATGCAGTATGTGTGGATCTAATGCAACTACATGAATGCAATGGACATATGCAAACGAGAACAAAAAAAATGAAAACACGACTTGTTTCAAAAAAAATAATACAATAAGGTAAGTTGACAATTTGTAGTCAGTTGATTTTATTTTAGATACCTCAACTTGTACAAATTTTCAACACAATTCAAGTTTTCAGATGTTAAATTTTAGTTTGGCCAGTTGGTTCTGTCGATAACATAGTGCAGCCACGAAATAAATTCTTAGTTTGCATGTCACAGTTCGTAGACTGGTATTCTAAATTCCTTGTGTATGACTAGTCAAATCAATAAGGTCAAGAAGTGTTTGGGCATTATCGCTTATTCTCTATTTCTATAAAAATTAAAATTTATGACTAAGTACATACACCTAACTTAAAGACCAAGGTATACCACCCATACACTGCCTTGCGGGCTGACGGAGATTTGGGACAGAGCTTGGCGGATTGTGCAGATCGACGCTGACTTTGTCAACAACATATCGGTAATCCTTAGGTGTCCAACTCATAAAATGAGACCAAGATATACCAACGATGACTTTGTCAACAACATGTCAGATAGAGCTTGGAAAGTTTGCACACCAACGCTAGATATACAAGAAATGTTGGATACCCTTGGAGTACTATTATTATTGAAAATATAAGAACAAGAGAGATTACACGAATTCAGCTTAACACAACTTAGTTTTAAAGATTCGAAAAGCCAGTATAAGTATCTTAATTCCTTCACTTATTAAACAAAGACTACTATTTAGAATAAATTTCATGGCCATCACCTAAGAATCTCCTTATGTACCGGTTACACTATTATCCCTCAAAATTCAACTTTTCATTATATTGCATACTCGATCTTAGTTGAGAGAAAAAAATACTATCAACTGATTAACAATCGTTAACTTATTTTGTTATATCAAACTAAAATGTGTCGTATTTTCGAAAAAAAAAAGAAATTTGACATGTTACTACGATCTAAAATGCATGATGGTCCTATATGAAAGAAAGAAATAAAATTAAATAACAATAAAAGGATGTAATGCAGACTCCCCCCCCCCCCCCACACACAAGAACTAAACAGTGTCCACACTGTAAACATGTTTCCTGAATGTGAACGATGAAACCCAAAGATGGATTAAATGCAAAATTATTTGTAGAATGAAATGCAATCTAACTATATGTAAGAATGGATCATATGTAATAATGCTGCAAGCGCACAGATCGTGTAATATGCAGGTTGAATCACAGGGAGGTAAATTAAATTATTTATATAATTTTTTGGGCGAGTTAGACAAATCTTGGAGGTTGATTTTGAAAGCAAACGAAATTGAAACTGCAATTAAACTATTATTGAATTAAATCAGATCTGAATCTAATCAAATCTGTATTTAATCTAATATGACCAAGGGAAGCAGTAAAAAGAATAGAAATTAAAATTACAGAATTAAAATAACAAACAAGAAATAAAATTAGGATTACCGCTAAATCTGATCAGACGGTCAATCACTAATGAAAATAAGTGCAAAATACAAAGTGATCTACCATATCTAATTGTGTAGACAACACTAATTGCTAAGAAAATAAAAAATGCAGAAAAGAGAAAAAGACTTTACTAATTCAAGGATGATCGTTTACAATTTGATTACATGGATATTTATAGGGGATAGATAGCCAACCTAAAACCCTAATCCAATCTATGCATATATGGGCCTATTTACACAAGAATTATTTAATCATGCCATTTTCTTGATTTTGTTTTGAGGAAACAATCTTGAGAATATCTTGGCCTCATAATTAGCAATTATTTCTCCCATATCTTAATTAGCAATTATTCCTCCCAGATCTTCCTTGTTTGGCATGTGACTAATTGAAGGGAGATAAGATTTAAGGAGATTTCTTTTACTAAACATGAACATATCTTGAAAACCAAAAGCAACACAATGCTAAGTCTTCATCTGCACATCTTCATATGTATATAAACAACACTTTGATCTTTATTTTCTGTTTTTCATAGTGCATGTAGCTCAGTTGGCATATCTGTAAAAGTGACAAAACAATACCCAAGTAATATTTATTTATATACAAAAGATAAGATATAAGAGCATAAAATAAACACTTCTATGTTAATCAAAGAACTAGGAAATTAAGGAATATATAAAATGATTTTGAAACATATCAGCAGATCGGGTCTATGAATTTTTATATTATAAGTGTGGTGTTAATGTAGTTACTAATTATATTCTATTATTATTATTCTTTTATATTCCCATCTAAACTAACGAACAAAATAATTCTCTTTGTATTTAGTCTTGTTTACGACTCAAAATCTCATGGAAAGGTTATTTACTGTAATTATTAAATTTTGCCCAAACTATTTTAAAAAAAGGAATATTGGCATATTTCAAATCACAACGAAATAGGTTGACATTTTATTTAGAATAGATGTTGCAAACTACGTAAAAAGTTACGTAAACTTGCACATCTCTTCCTATTTAGTTTTTTCATGTTCCTCATAGATTTCAAACAATGCCTTCTTATATAAAAACGAAAAATTTACAACAATCAAGTAAAAACCTAAACAATGCAAACACAAACAGATTTAAAATTCTAAAATCAATATTGCACAAATAATATACTTACACTCAAATCCTATGAATCTAAAATAACAAACACCACAGGTCTAAAAATGTTTCTAGACTAATTCTGGATTTAGGGTTTTAAAAATAACTACAAATAATCTAAGATAAATTGTTGACAATATAACAACATTAAACTAAGAGGCATACAAATCGATATTCAAATTTCATATATATTATTTTAGATTTGACAATAACAAAACTAATCTGATAAATTTTAGGCATACAATCAAGATTTAACACAACGAAGCATATAAGGTATTATAAATAATGAATAAATTTCCCACTTACCTGAAAGCTATCCAAATCTAAATCTGAACACAACTTTTAAGCTTATAATTTCCAAATCCTATAGATCTTCAATTTGATTAAAAATGGGATTCATATACACTGATTAAGATTTATAGATCTGAAAGAGAAATTGGAAAAGATGAAGGAAATTCAAACAACAAGAATTACTAATTCGAAGAACCAATCTTTTGCACAAATCTAGATTTAATCAATTTAATATTTGTTTATTACATTTGAATATGTTTACATTTTTGAAATTTAGGAGAGGTTAGAGGATTGGTAATAGCAGAGATTCGCTGATACCTCTAGAAAATATGAGCACAAAAATGAAGGTCTAGCCCTTTATTTATATGCGTAGAAATACCCTGAACTGTTGGATTAAATTCCAGAAAAATTTGTCCATCGATATAAAATTTTATATTATAAAAACCATAGCTGTAACACCCCATATTTTCTGTGAACATAAAAGTAACAAAACAAAGTATACTTAATTTTTAAAAGAAGAATTAATGGAAACGGGATACGCCATTGCATACGTCTCGGAATTCTGCTTGAGATAGAGTCTGAGTTTGCATAAATCGGACTCCGTATGAAGAAGCTATGGCCTTCAGAAGTTTCAGAAAATTTAAATTAATTAAAACATCTTAGTTCTAACTTCGAAATTCAAATCACACACGCGGGCTAGGCGGGAAATTTCCCGCCCAAGAACCAGGTCGACCAGGGGGTCGACCTCCCCCCTTTTTCCAGATCCGAGGACTGGTTCATTTTTCTGCATTTGGACGCCCGTTCTGACCAGATTCGTTGATCTCTATGCTATTTAAACACCCTAAAACCCCACTTTCTCTCCACACCAAACCATTGTAACGCTATGCTGCCTCAATTCTAATTAAAATAAATAAATGGCGTCTCTACTCTGCTGAAACCTAAGCTAGAACTAGTGCCTCTTCTTCTTCTAATCTGAATAGGATTAAAAGAGAACAACTACAACCCTTTTACTTTTAGAATCCAACCAAGGTGAGTACAGTTATTTTCAGATATGAAATTTAATTATGATCCTGACATGGTTATAAATCTGAATTTGAGATTGTGTGTATTCTTGTTTATCAGATCTGTTTTTTTATGTACATCTATCTTATTAATATTATAGTAACTATTATGTATCTCTTCCTTCTGTTCTATAGCCAGGCTACCACAAGCCTGAGCCAAACGTCATAAGAGATTGACACACGAACGCTAAATTTGGGAAAAATAGTGAATGATGCATAATTAGACATGACTGATTTGTGACTGATTTGAGAAAAGAACATATGTTGTAATTTAAGATCTAGATCTGGGCATATTATATATGATAGTCTGTGATTTGGAAGAAGGAGAATTATTGTGTATATGACTTAGGCGCAAAGATCTATATTATAATAGGATAACTATTAAATATGAATACGCTTAAATGAGGATTTTGGATATTTGGCATATGCTAAAATCAAAGGCTATAATTTGGCATAATTCGTACTGTATATCATGATTTGGGGTTTTTGGAGAATATTCTGTACTGTGTAAATTTAATTAAAATTTGGGGCATATGTTATATTGTGAATTATGACCATAATTTGGGCATGTAAAATTTGGCTTAATTTTATGATTAGGCAAGGTATGTCAATGGAATTTTAAGGGATGATTAAATTTGTTAAATTGCCTAATCTGCTAAATCTGTTGAAACTGAATACGGTAATATGGGGTACGAAAATCTGTAGGCTCGATCTAAAATTGAGCAAAACAAGTTAATAGAACTTTGAATAATCTACTGTAACTTGTAAAGAAGTTTAATTTGTTGAATTGGCATAATTAGTCCGATATTGGCATAATCTATGAATGAATACTTTAGCTAAAAATAAGAATGCCAAGACACGAGGTTAGACTCTGTTTGCGGAAGAAGCCTGCCCGGACCTAACCGGCTTAACCAGCAACTGCAAACTATCAGTCTAATGTGAGAGGTCATAGGCATAACTAAAAGATGCTTAGACATGAGGTTAGGTCTGGCTTGTGGCAGAAGTCTGGCCAGAACCGCCCGACACATCCAGCAGCCACAAGCTACCGGCCTAATTTGAGAGGTCTGTGCATTAGTAATTAATTAATGCAAATCTAGGATAAATATGATGCCTAAAACGTATTTGGTGGATAAGGTTAAATCAACTGGGCGGATGAATCTAATAAACCCGTTTTGTAAATCTGTAGGCCCAATACAAGGTTATTTGAAATAATCTGTAAGTCTGTTAATCTGTATATCTGATACGTTAGTCTGAAAACTTGTTAACCTATATATCTGATCTGAGAACTAGTTAATCTGAACTATGTACATCTGAAATCTGTAAGCAAGTTAATCTGAAATCTGTCAGTCTGGGGACACAAGGTTAGGAGGGGTAATTACTTGTGTCATCTGTTGTGTGGGACCCATATTAGTCAGTAACCCTTTTCTGGTGTCAAAACTATGACACAACAGTAGGAGGGGTCCGAGCACACTTACTGAACTAATTGTAAGAGGTTCACTCTGATAATGGCGAGGGGTGTTGATGGACCATTCTAACCGGGTCATGTGCATGCATGGATCCAGTCTGCTCTGAGGATATAAGACACCGTGACATCTCTAAATAGGTCTGTGTCTATAGGTTGCCACTATAGGGAATGATAGACCCTTCTGTGGGGCTGGCACAGGGTATTTATGTATTAGGGAGCCGATCGCTTGGGGTATAATTTAGGGTACACATAGTTCTGTCTGTTTCTGTTTCTGTACCTTCTGTCTCTGTTGGGGTGGTAAATAGTTGGGGTGGTAAAGGCCCATTATTAATATTCTGTTTCTGTATCTTCTGTCTCTATTGGGGTGGTAAAGGCCCATTATTAGCATTCTGTTTCTATACTAACTATCTCTATTGGGGTACTAAAGGCCCATTACTACCATTCTGTTTCTGTAGCGATTATTCTGTTTCTGTTTCAGTTTAGACGTTAGGGCAACACCTAATCCTGTTATACTAAGTATTAGTGCAGAGAAGTAAGATATAGGTAAGAAGCATATCTTGGTCTATATCATTATGTTTCTTCTGTTAACTTAAGCATACCTGCTACTCCTGTTGCTGTAATCTCTCATCCATCTTTACTTACATGTCATGATACTACTATATGTTTATTTGCTGAAAGTTACTGGACTAGCTAGACTTTATGTCTGACCTCGTTTGTTTTCGCCTCTTTTTCTTTCCGATCCCCCCAAGGTGCTCAGGGTGGAAACCTAGGAGCTTGATTCAGATTCTCTCTGCTTGAAGTGCTTGAAGTATTGCTTGGCTTTGACTCTACCTTCTTATGGCAGTTTATGTTGGGGATTATGGTTTTAAAATTATGCATTCTGAAGGATTTTGGTATAATATTGATACTTGTCTACTTGGGTTTTGGTATTGTAATTTTGAAGGATGTAACCAAACTTATTTCTGTTTCTGCTGTAATAAAGTTATAAATTTTTCATGTACTACTTTACGTATCTTTCTTGTAATATTATGTTCTGCTTACTTATAATGCTTGATGGAAGTTAATGCATTCCCTTTGTGAATGACATTAACGGACGTGGGGTGTTACAATTGGTATCAGAGCTGAATTTTACCAGATTTAATAAAAAGTTTTTGAAAACTATTTTCAAAAAGGTTTTAAAAAGGAAGTATTTTCAAAAGTAAAACTTATTTTGAAAAAAAACATAATCCCTAAGATCCATGTATCTTTCCTTCGATTCTCCGTTTTGAATCTCTTCCTTTTTCTTTTCAGCATGTCTGGTGTACCCGAGATATGCGAGGGCATACCGATACCAACCTGGTTAAGAAGGTATCTGGAGGCTAGGGCCACCGCCGCAGGCCCAGCAGACGTTTCTCCTCCCCCAGCTGCAGCCGCTCCTCCTCCTCCCCCTCCCTACGTTGATACTTTTTCGAAGATATGCAAAGAATTTCGGGCAATGGGCGGGAAACCTTTTCACGGGTCAGAGACGTTTGTTGAAGCTCGAAATTGGCTTAAGGAGGTGGAAGATTTGTTTGGTATCTTCGAGATAGAAGATGGAAGGAAGGTCCAATTAGCTGCTTGGTTAATGAAGGACGAAGCCTCGTTTTGGTGGGAGGTCACGAATGGAGAGCGTCTAGTGGAGACATGGGTGGATTTCAGGCATAGGTTCGAGATGAAATTTCTCTCACGAGCAGAAGAGAATTTATACATAGAGAGGCTCTGAGCGTTGAAGCAGGGGAATTTATCAGTGAAAGAGTACGTCAACAAGTTCAATCAGTTGGTGAGATTCGGCTTAGACTTGGTGAACACACCTGATAAGAAGGCCCTGAGATTCGTTAAAGGTTTGGATGAGCCGCTACACGGGTTCGCTATGACCCACATTCCTATGGGGCCTACCTTCGAGAAATTGGTTGACATGGCATTGATGCATGAAGAGGAAGCCAAAAGTGAGAAAAAAAGAGGAAAAGCTCGAAGGACCACAGAACAAGAAAGCGTGGCCCAAAAAGGAAACACAAAAGAAGGATGAAAAGTCTGAAGATAAGAAGGAGAAAAAGTGTTTTACTTGTGGAAGCTTGACTCATCTGAACAAGGATTGTAGAAATAGGAAGGGAACTTTCTTCAACTGTGGTGAGATGGGACACTTCACTAGGGACTACCCGAAGAAACGAGGGCAAGGGCAGAGGACAAGACCTGCTTCTGAAGGGTAGGTGAATGCTCCCATGGCTGGTGGAGAGGATAGAGATAGGAAAATTTCTGTAGAAGGTTCAATTTCCTTATCTGATTATTGAGTTAAAACTCTTTTTGATTCTGGCATTTTGATTCTGTAATTTAGACTCTGCACTTTAAAACTAGTCTTGTTTCTGATCCCGCTATAGTTTCAAACCCCATAAGGGTTACGACTCATCTGTTTGTGATAAGTTGGGGTTTGAGGGTATCTGTGTTGGGTGTTAAGTTGACTACGACACATACATTCTGGGTTTTGTGGGATATGGTGGGGTTTTATCATGCTTAGTTTCCTAAGAATCATTTGATAATCTGGTCTGTACCAGTAGTCTGTAAGCATCTAAATATTTCTGAAAAGGATAGGGGTTTTTACTCGAAGCATGAAGTAGATTTCCAGTTTTGACATTGTTTAATGTAAGTAATTCTCTGAGTGTCAATCTGATATTGATTTCGGTCTTCGAGGTTGATACTTAGGGATTTATTCTCTTAACCGATGTCTAATGGGAATAGAACTTTTGTTCTAATTGTACTTGCTTCTATCACTCGGCTGTATCCTATCGATCGAGTCTTCGACCTTTAGGTAGAAACTAATGGGTTTAAACATGTGTTTGAGACATGTTATGTTTGATGGTTGCAAGTGGATGAAATTGGTTGCTAGTGGTTGCTCGTGGATGCATACACACACACTAGGCACTAGATCGACTCAAAAGCACTCTCATACTGCATATGGATGTGTGTGCATTTTTCAATTTTTGTGGTTGCAAAATGATTGACTCGTCATATGGATGTTGCGTTTGGATGAATGGTTATGGACTCATATAGAAATGATGTGTATCAAATAGGATTTCTTACATACATAATTGGACTCATGGCACTAACAAAATCCGCATTGAGGTGGTCAAGTGGATCAGTAGACCGCCTGATCTTTGCATTAGATAAAGAGACATATACACACACTTTTGCAAATGTTCATACAACATTAGTAGTTTTCTAATGACAATGGATGCTTGTGGATGATGGTTGAGCAGATGGGTGATTGGATGGTAGGACACATTCTTCTTAACTTGAAGATTTCGGGGATGAAATCCTTTAAGGAGGGGAGAATGTAACACCCCGTATTTTCTATGAACATAAAAGTAAAAAAACAAAGTATACTTAATTTTTAAAAGAAGAATTAAGGGAAACGGTTATTCCATTGCGTTCGACTCGGAATTCTTCTTGAGATAGAGTCCGAGTTTGCATAAATTGGACTCCGTATGAAGAAGTTATGGCCTTCAGAAGTTTCAGAAAATTAAAATTAATTAAAACAACTCAGTTCTAAATTCGAAAGTCAAATCACACACCCGGACTGGGCGGGAAATTTCCCGCCCAGGACCAAGGTCGACCAGGGGGTCAACCTGGTTCGACATAGGTCGACCAGGGGGTCGACCTGGGGGTAGACCTCCCTCCTATTTCCAGATCCGAGGACTAGTTCGTTTTTCTGCATTTGGATGCCCGTTCTAACCAGATTCGTTGATCCCTATGCTATTTAAACACCCCCAAACCCCACTTTCTCTCCACACCAAACCATTGTAATGCTATGCTACCTCAATTCTAATTAAAATAAACAAATGGTGTCTCTACTCGGCTGAAACCTAAGCTAGAACTAGTGCTTCTTCTTCTTCCAATCTGAATAGGATTAAAAGAGAACAAATACAAACCTTTTTCTTTTAGAATCCAACCACGGTGAGTACAGTTATTTTCATATATGAAATTTAATTATGATCTTGACATGGTTATAAATATGAATTTGAGATTATGCGTATTCTTGTTTGTCAGATCTATTTTTCTATGTAGATCTATCTTATTAATATTATAGTAACTATTCTATATCTCTTCCTTCCTTCTGTTTTATAGCCAGGCTACCACGAGACTGAGCCAAATCTCATAAGAGATTGACGCACGAACGCTAAATTTGGGAAAAATAATGAATGATGCATAATTAGACATGACTAATTTGTGATTGATTTGAGAAAAGAACATATGTTGTAATTTAAGATCTAGATCTGGGCATATTATATATGATAGTCTGTGATCTGGAAGAAGGAGAATTATTGTGTATATGACTTAGGCGCAAAGATCAATATTATAATAGGATAAATATTAAATGTGAATACACCTAAATGGGGATTTTGGATATTTGGCATACGCTGAAATCAAAGGCTATAATTTGGCATAATTCGTATTGTATATCATGATTTGGGGATTTTGGAGAATATTCTGTACTGTGTAAATTTAACTAAAATTTGGGGCATATGTTATATTGTGAATTATGACCACAATTTGGGCATGTAAAATTAGGCTTAATTTTATGATTGGGCGAGGTATGTCAATGGAATTTTAAGGGATGATTAAATCTGTTAAATTGCCTAATCTGCTAAATCTGTTGAAACTGAATATGGTAATTTGGGGTATGAAAATTTGTAGGCTCGATCTAAAATTGAGCAAAACAAGTTAATAGAACTTTGAATAATCTGCTGTAACTTGTAAAGAAGTTTAATTTGTTGAATTGGCATAATTAGTCTGATATTGGCATAATCCGTGAATGAATACTTTAGCTAAAAATAAGAATGCCGAGACCTGAGGTTAGACTCTGTTTGCGGTAGAAGCCTGCTCGGACCCAACCGGCTTAACTGGCAACCGCAAATTATCAGTCTAATGTAAGAGGTCGTAGGCATGACTAAAAGATGCTTTGACACGATGTTAGGTCTGGCTTATGGCAGAAGTCTACCCGGAACCGCCCGGCACATCTAGCGGCCACAAGCTACCGACCTAATGTAAGAGGTCTATGCATTAGTAATTAATTAATGCAAATCTAGGATAAATATGATGCCTAAAACATGTTGGGTGGATAAGGTTAAATCAACTGGGCGGATGAATCTAATAAACCCGTTTCGTAAATCTGTAGGCCCAATACAAGGTTAGGTGAAACAATCTGTAAGTCTGTTAATCTGTATATCTGATCCGTTAGTCTAAAAACTTGTTAACCTGTATGTCTGATCTGAGAACTAGTTAATCTGAACTTTGTACATCAGAAATCTGTAAGCAAGTTAATCTGAAATCTGTTAGTCTGGGGACACAAGGTTAGGAGGGGGAATTACTCGTGTCATCTATTGTGTGGGACCCATATTTGTCAGTAACCCTTTTCTGGTATTAAAACTATGACCCAAAAGTAGGAGGGGTCCGGGAATGCTTACTGAACTAATTGTAAGAGGTTCACTCTGATAATGGCGAGGGGTGTTGATGGCGCATTCCAACCGGGTCATGTGCGTGCATGGATCGGGTCTACTCTGAGGATATAAGACACCGTGACATCTGTAAATAGGTCTATGTCTATAGGTTGCCACTTTAGGGAACGATAGACCTTTCTGTGGGGCTAGCACAGGGTATTTATGTATTAGGGAGCCGATCGCTTGGGGTATAATTTATGGTACACCTAGTTCTGTCTGTTTCTGTTTCTATACCTTCTATCTCTGTTGGGGTGGTAAATGCCCATTAGTTGGGGGTAGTAAAGGCCTATTGTATTCTGTTTCTGTACCTTCTGTCTCTGTTGGGGGGGTGGGGGGTAAAGGCCATTATTAACATTCTGTTTCTGTACCTTCTGTCTCTATTGGAGTGCTAAAGGCCTATTACAAGCATTCTGTTTCTGTAGGGATTATTCTTTTTTCGTTTCTGTTTCAGTTTAGACATTAGGGTAACACCTAATCCTGTTATACTAAGTATTAGTGCAGAGAAGTAAGATATAGGTAAGAAGCATATCTTGGTCTATATCATTCTGTTTCTTCTGTTAACTTAAGCATACCTGCTACTCCTGTTGCTGTAATCTCTCATCCAGCTTTACTTACATGTCATGATACTACTATATGTTTATATGCTAAAAGTTACTGGACTCGCCAGAATGTATGTCTGACCTCGTTTGTTTTCTCCTCTTTTTCTTTCCGTCCACCCCCCCTAGGTGCTCAGGGTAGAAACCTAGGAGCATTATTCAGATTCTCTCTGCTTGAAGTGCTTGAAGTATTGCTTGGCTTTGACTCTACCTTCTTATGGCAGTTTATGTTGGGGATTATGGTTTTAAAATTATGCATTTTGAAGGATTTTCGTATAAGACTGATACTTGTGTACTTGGGTTATGGTATTGTGATTTTGAAGGATGTAACCATAACTTATTTCTGTTTCTGCTGTAATAAAGTTATAAATTTTTCAAGTACTACTTTACGTATCTGTCTTGTAATATTCTGTTCTGTTTACTTATAATGTTTCACGGAAGTTAATGCATTCCCTTTGTTAATGACATTAACGGGCATGGGGTATTACAATAGTCGTCACTACCTGGATCGACTAGTAGGTCGATCCAGCGCAACAACACCCCTCGATCGATCTCTTGGGTCGACTTGGAAATGGTGGGGACATGGGAAATTTATTTCTATATATTAATATTCTATTTTATTTATTTTCCGTCTATTTTTGTACTTTATTCGTAACTTTTCATACGGACTCCGTTCGCAAAGTTCCATAATGAAAGTTTATCAGAATTCCATAGAACGTAGTGGTTCAAGTTTCGTGATTAAATTCCAGCGTTTGCAAAAATTCCATTTTTGAAATATATTACATAACTAATTTAATTATTGCCAAAATTCCGATGTGTTTCATTCTTTCCTCCTTAACAGTAATTTCACCCTAAAATTTTACCAAAGACCAAGTCATAGTGCTGACATCTAATTATCCTAAACAACATAACCAATTAGTGTACATCGAAAGTTGCATCCAAACGTGTGCATATGCACAGTGTACATAATTAATTGTAACCAAAAAATATGTATGCATAATAATTCTAAATCGGATCCTACTATATATATATATGCATTTCATTTCAAAACACTTTTGAAAACATGATGTAAATATCCTAGCATATACTAGCAGTTCTATATGAGTGCCTCAGATTCAGGTCTTTCTGAGTGGACAGATACTTTAACGACTGGTGGTCTGTAAACAGTTCAAATCTCTCACCCAGAAGATAGTGCCTCCAGATTTTCAAAGCGAACACAATAGCCAATAACTCAAGATCATGAGTCATGTAGTTCTTCTCGTGTGGCTTCAGCTGACGGCTAGCATAAGCGATCACTTGGCCTCTTTGCATTAACACTGCGCCAAGGCCTTCTCTAGACGCATCAGTCCAGACTTTCAAATCATGGTTGCCATCGATGATGGTTAACACTGGAGCAGTTATTAATCTCAACTTTAGCTCTTCAAAAGCCTCTTCACTTTTTGGAGTCCATTTGAATTTAGAATGCTTCTTTGTAAGCTTCGTTAATTGACCGGATATCTTCGAAAAGTCTTTAACGAACTTCCGGTAATAGCTAGCCAATCCGAGAAAACTACGGACTTCAGTGGGGGTACGGCACTGTTTCCAATTCTGAATAGCTGTGATTTTGCTTGGATCCATAGCGATTCCTTCTTTCGATACTACATGGCCTAGAAATTTTACTTCATCTTGCCATAAGATACATTTGGAAAATTTGGCTTTTAATACATTCCGTCTCAGAATTTCTAGAACCTGTTCCAGATGTTTTTCATGTTCGGCCTTTGATTTAGAGAAGATTAGGATATCGTCAATGAAAACCAAAACAAATTTATTCAAAACCCCCCTGAACACTCTATTCATCAGATCGACGAAGTAAGCAGGAGCGTTACATAAGCCGAACGGCATTACTAACCACTCGTAGAATAAGTTGGGACCTCTGAATGCTGTCATTGGAACACACTCTTCGGTAATTCGAAGTTGATGGAAGCCTGTAGCTAGGTCCATTCGTGAAAATACTTGTGCGCCGTTTAATCGATCCAACAAATCATCAATCCGTGGCAATGGATATTTTTTCTTTATTGTCTGCATGTTCAGATCACGATAGTCCACGCATAGCCGTAGAGTACCGTCAGATTTTGGGACAAACACCACTGCTGCACCCCAATCAGAGAAACTAGGCCTGATCAGACCTTTCCATACTAGCTGTCGTGTTTGATTGTCTAATTCCTCTTTCTCTTTCAAGGACATTCTTCGAATAGCGTGAACTACCGGCCTTGCATTCGGAATTAAAGCAATTTTGAAATCTATTTCTCTCTGCGGAGGTAAGCGAACAACTTCCTCAAACACATCCGCATAATTCTTGACGACAGGAATATCTTTCACTAGGTCGGGAATATTCTCTGTGATTTCAGGGATATTTTCTATTTGGGCTGGAGAAACATCCAAAGCTGCCCATAATTCCTTTCTATTTGATGTCGGGCCTTCACATGGTATGGTTATATAATTCCCCGATTTTGCCTTTGCCTTAACAACTCTCTTGGCGCATCTAACCTCTGCCTCATATCTGGTTAACCAATCCAATCCCAGAATAAGATCGAATTCATCAAAATTCATGACGATGGAGATAGTAGGGAATTTATAGCAGGAAAAAAAGACAGGCACCCCACATACCCAACTGAGATCGATGGGACCCCCAACTGGATTTCGGACTGTCATTGGTTCTTTGAGCTTCTTCAATCTCAAATCCAACTTCTTGACTGCACTCTTTGCAATAAAGCTTCGTGACACGCCTGTGTCAAACAGTACTTTAACTGGAATGTTCTTGACATTGAGCGTGCCTTCTAAAACATCAGACCTCCCTTGACTATCTGAGGGCTCAGAAGTTTGTGCTAATTCATTTATATGTACTGCCTCAGATTTCTTTGAGAGTTGACACTCCCGTGCAAGATGACCTGCTTGACGACACTTATGGCATGTCCTCTCGCCATGTGTGTTCTTTTGCCTCTTTGTAGGTTTGGATCCGCTCTTTCCTTGCTTCTTTAAATATCTGCAATTTCCTTGCAAATGCCCTTGCTTATTGCAGTTGTTGCATATGGCGGTCGTTACCGGTTGTTTTCCTGATCTGGCCCTTTTCTGATTGGTTCTAGGCTCCTTACTGACCTCAGACATCGTACTGGCCTCAGGAATATCAGTTTCCGACTCTTCTTTGTCACTACAACGAACTTCTTCTTCGTCGCGCAACATTCCTTTCTTATGGAGATTTTCATACTGATAAGCCATGTATATCATTTCAGAAAAAGGAAGCTTCACATTCCTCATTACACTATTCTGATATCTCCTTTGCAGGCCGTGAATAAATCTCAGATTTTTCCTCTTTGGATCTTGAATCAGATGAGAAGCAAAGTGAGCAAATTCGTTGAATTTCTTATGATATTCTGGGATGGTCATATCACCTTGTATTAGATAAGAAAATTCATCACATAGTCGCTCGGTCGCTTCGGGAGGAGTAAATCTTTCTAGGAAAACCTCTTTGAATCTATCCCAGGTGATATCACCTTCTGGATTATCTTTTATGATTGTTTCCCACCATATTAAAGCTTCTCCATTGAGCGACCAAGATGCTACTAATCTTTTCTGGTCGTCTCTCAGTTGGAAACGCTCAAATATTCTTTCTGCAGAGCTCACCCAAGCTTGAGTTTGAATAATAGATTCATTGCCCGAGAATTGTGCTCCACCCAGATTTCGATATCTCTTGAATAGAGCCTCTAGATCGGGTTCTGCATTTCTCCTGTTTCTGACACTCATTTTTCTAGTACTTCTGCAAATGGCAGATCAAGTGTCAGGTCACAGAAAAGATAATTTAAAATATAGAAACATATACTTCAAATGTAAATGTGTCTATCTAGGTGGAATTTCATTCTGCTTTACTCATACTAGGATATTGCTGATCCTATCTGTATAGAGTTACCCGTCCTAGAACACCCCTGGTTCTAATTCTGACGAGTTCGTTCAAATGTTATATTCCAGAACTAAGCTTAACCAAAGCTCTGTTACCACGTTGTGACGACCCCAAATCCCGTTCTGACGGAGACAAGGGTTATCTTTGGAATATAACACAGAAACAGATAATAGCAGAACAGAAATAAATAAATACCCCAGATAATGAACAATAGAATATACTGGATAAAAGTAATCAACAGAGTTACACAGTATACAGGATCTTACTTAGTACAAATACAGTTCAGCTATACATAAATGTCTACAGCGGAAAACAAACAAAATATGTACAATAGGAGCTGAACAGCATAAAAAGAGATAAATGATAGAATTCATCTTCCGCTCCAGCTATCCAGATAAAGCCTGCTAAACCTGAATACAAGGCTGCCCATGTAGAAAAAGGGGCACCCGAGTTTGAAAGTGAAACAAACTACGAGTCAGTCGTGGGACTGGTATGAGAAATCTACTCAACACATATATAATTTGGCTAATCACAGGACCACGCCACTTTCGTGGAACGGGTTTACTCCATTGGATTGCCAGTGCTTTAAAACAAATCTTTATTTTAAACATCTCTATGCTTTTTATAAAAATGAAGCTGTTATAAGACTCAGTTCCCATCACACAATGCAACGCAAACCGGAGGATAGAGTTTTTACCTTATAACGGCCAAAATATGCTTGATATGAATAAAACAAAGGCATTTGATATTATTGCTAGTGTTTATATGTTTTGAAAACAATTTCAAATCATAACTATTAATCATAGACGGCATGGGTACCATATATCATGTCGCCATATATATATATATATACAATCAAAACCGCACAGTCACGTATTTGGAAATTGGATTTCCGTCATGAACCAAGGCAAAAGATAGTCCTTACCGACTTCGAGACAATCTAGCCCATGTCTCAGGCATGTACTCAGTCAAGCCCTTGGAGCGACAGGGCTGGTCCACCGATGTGGATTAAAATGCCTGAACAATACGTTTCCCCGCCCTTTGGGGCGTAAACGAGCCAACGAATGACTCCATCGGACCGGGATCGTCCAATCAAACCGAGGCGCCTCGCAATAGAAACAACCACATAGGTGAAAAGTATATAAATGTCAGGGCTGGTAGGTCACTGACACCACCCTAGCTAGAAAGAAACGCATGCCCTCCCTGAGGTCCTTCTCCCGTTTCTGGTTCATACCGGGGTGTGAGGCTCGTGATTCTACGTTATACACAATGCTACGCCACACCGGCAGTGCTTTGATCATCACCACAAGACTTTGCTTTTCAACAGAAGCCCTGATCACTGCATCTTAGCATGCCACACAGGCTGTTCATGCCATGCGACTGATGTCCATCGATATACAACCTATGAGCTCGTGCGTCTCAGAGAAGGGCGTTAAGCAAAAGAATAAATTCTCCGCCGCCAAACAGATGTATATTTAATATAGATCAATCAACACAGAATAAAATCCAATGTCAGGCACACAGTCCATTTACAAGTCCGTTCTGGGTCTGAACGAAACCGGAGGCACTAAATACCTCGCAAACCCATCGATCACCACGTACGTCTGGACGATCACCACTCATTATCCGTATTTCGGGATGCCTCCCAATTAGGACCTCGGTTACCATTCAAACGAGGTGAAGATCTCCGGTCTTCGACCACCGTCTTCATCTTCGATTTTCAATCGTCGGTCAATTACTTGAAATGAGAATTAACTCGACCTTTTCAAATAATTCACGTATATTTAGAATTTCAAATCAATTTATTTCAATGGTTAAATCCTTCGACAACACCAATTTTGTTCTTTAATGTAATTTTCACACCAAACACATTCAACCATCAAATACAACATAAATCGAGCAAATTCAGTTTATTTCCACTCCATATCGTTTATGATATTTTATAACGATTTATCACTATTTTTATTTATTTTAAAATAGCCAATTTATTCAAAACGACGCTTCGGGCCATAACGCGCAGTGGCGCTGTTTTTCTCCAGATTTGATTTACACATATCTGAAAATCTAACCGTTGGATCTTTACAAAATTTACATCATTAGAAAGGTCTTTTCAAAACGAATCCAACGGTTCTAGTTTCGGGAAATTCTGACGGTCGGATCTCCCAGTATAATCGTTTGAAGTTTCGATTTCAAAATACGAACTGCAGCGTCGTTATTCGATTAAATATAATTATATATATAATTATAATCGTTTCTGGTGCTGTTTTTCTTCTGATTTGAATTAAACATACCAGATAATCCAACCGTTGGATTTTTACAAAGTTGGTGCCGTTGGAAAGATATTTCCAAGGCGAACCCGACGGTTGCGGTTTCGGGAAAATCCAATGGTCGGATTTCCCGCACTAGTTGTTTGAAATCACGGTTTCAAAACACGAACTGCACAGCCACGTTTCGTTTTAATTTTATTTATATTTATATATTTATATAAATATAGTTCATTCAACAATTTCAATATCGTTTTCACTTCAAATATTTCACTAACGCCTTTAAATTTCGGAAAATTTCGCCATAACCTCCTTTGTACGGGAGGGGCTGGGAAAATTCCCAAATAGCCACACGGGCGTCTCATGTCAAAAAGAAAAAGAAAAAGCCAAGCGGCTAGCCAACAGGCTCATAAAATCATCACCCAAACAAAACAGTAAATGTGTACCTATTTGTCGGGCACAAAATTTTATTCCTCTTCTCTAGCCCCTTTGCTATAACCTGTTCAATAAATATGCATGTACATATATATAGTTCTTATCACTTATCATTTTCTATTCAACTTCATATTTGATTCCATTTGGTTTAAAAACACCATTCATTCTAATGTTGCATGCATAGGCAAAAATCATATCATTAGCTAATTAATGAATATTTCAACTCATATGTGTTTATTTGAACGAGTTGCTATTTTTAACCCTTCACATTTCAACGATTCATGTATATAATAAAAATGGGATTTTTATTGTAAAACAATTCATTTCAAAACACTATTATTTTATATAGTCTATATAGATGATAAAAAGGTGATTTTTATTATAAAACAATTTATTTCAAAATATGGATGCCATTCAACACATGAATTTCAATTCAATGAATGAATATCGATTCAACACATGAAGGTTTTCTATAGTTTCTATATATAGATAAAAATGTGATTTTTATATTTAAAACACGAATACCATTCAACACATGAATCTCTAATCAACGAATGAATATTGATTCAACACATGAAGGTTTTCTATAGTTTCTATATATTGATAAAAATGTGATTTTTATATTTTAAAACACGAATACCATTCAACACATGAATTTCTAATCAACGAATGAATATCGATTCAACACATGAAGGTTTTCCATTCAATAAATAAATATAGTTTTAGCAAATGAAAATAGTTCAAACACATGAATATTATTCAAAATTTCGGCAGCATAACGGCAGGGTAGTTAAAACCGGGACCGTCCCTAGTACGGCTCCTCGCTCTACCTTAAAACCTCGCGGTTTTTGACAATGGGGATCATGCATCTAGTTCGCACGTAGGTGGCATGTATATATTTATTTCATTTCCACAAACTAATCCTATGTGGTTTCAACCAAATATTTTTCAACCACAAACAGGTATTTTTCAACCACAATCATTCAATATCAACCACAAACAATCCCTGACAACCATTCGCTATCAATCAATTTTCACACCAATCACAATCAATAAATATCGTCCATGGTTTGTGGACGAGGGGCGTATATATATATATATATATATATATATATATATATATATATATATATATATAGCAATTCACTTTTATTTCAACACATATGTAATTTTTACAATGCATATACAACTTATACATCGAACGTACAACTTATACAACGCTTATACATGAGGTGTACAACGCTTATATAACTCATACATCGACTATATAATTTATACATCGTCGTTTTCCATATTGTTTTAAATCAGAAATCTCACATTTCACATTTCGTATATATATACAATTCACAGTCACAACATAATCAAATAAATCGTCCATGGTCTGTGGACATATGTGAACAGTTCAGATATGCAGTTATAATATAAATAACTGTACAAGAAAATTTATAGTGAGAGAATTCTCACTTTGGTCGGTTTTATTTTTGAATTCTGTTCTGCTTTGATTCAAATTTGCTTGAAATTCTGATTTGCTCTGTTTCACTTCTTGTCTGTTCCATTGCATAGTGCTCTTCAAGACGGTTCCAACGCATTTCGTTTCGCTGAATTCTGATTCAGTTTGAATAAGATATGATGATGTAAACTTTTTTCATTAACTAAAATAATTAAATTTACTAATTACGTTGCTTTTCCCCCTAATCACCTTCCTTCTTCCTTCAGAGTACACGCTGACAACAAAACCATTCTCGAAAAACAAAACTAGAAATCGCACGCCTTACTAGGCAGTTGGAACTTGATCGAAGAATGCCACACGGAGGAGCATGGCGTCGCCTGCCAGGGCCAGCGACGGTGGCCAGCTCACGGGCCCACAACGGCCTGGAAATGCCATTGAACGACGGTCATTTGCAAGTGGAAATCGATCAAAATACTAAACCATTTTCGATCATGCCTATGTGGAATTAAAGATCACAATCTCCTCTTGAATTTTCGTTTTAAGAGGAGGATTTAATTCGAGATGGTTTGGAATTGATTTGGGAAATAAAATTCAACGTTTTCAGCCGTGAAAACTAAAGTAGCGGCGCTGCATCGAACAATTAGGGTTAGGGTTTCGAGATTTCCTTTTATACCCTTTTATTTAATTTTAATAATATTAAATCCTTTTATTATTTGTTTTTCAATCCGAACTCCAAATCAATCCCAACGACAGTCGCCCCTAGCTAAATACCCCCATTCCGAACACAATGGGATATGTTTCGTAAGCCAATTCGGCTGTTACAATCCGTTTTTCTTTAAATTAAAATATAAATCAATATATTGAATTTTAAATGTACATTTCAATTTACCGGGGTCACATACTAACTCGAAAAATTCCAAAAAAAATATCTAGCTATGTTTTGACGATACGGTTCCAACAAAACTAGTTTTATCGTATTCTGAGACCGTTTGAAAAATGACCCTTTTCTGGTCGATCCAATTTAACTTTAATTGACCAAAACACGTTTTCTTTTGCCATGCTCACATACTAGCTTCAAAAATTATGAAATTTGAAACCTAGCAATAACTTCACATCCCGGATCCAACAAAAGTGGTTTCGTTGAATTCCGAGGTCGTATGCAAAATGGCCAATTTCACGGGCTATATAAATTCCATAGCGACCTTTCTGAAAACTCATTCGGTCATAACTTTTGCTTTCCGCTATGAAAATTCGATTTTTCAGATTCGTTAGAAAGGTATTCACTAACAGATTTAAATATTTTTGGTTTCGCTAAAATCCGTTTTGTTTTGCACCCGATACAGTCCAACAAAGTTTGAATTCAATTTTTGAAACTGCAGCGCCATTTCAGGCCTTGTTTATAATTAGAATTAATTATATTCGTTTTCAATTGTCGATTCAAACTCACTTTTCATCTCAATTATTTAAAATATTTATTTTAAATATTTAAAATCCATTATTTTAGACAATTTAATTTTTTTAAATTGGTTTAGATTTTCTGGGTCGTTACAACTAAAGGCCCATTACTACCATTCTGTTTCTGTAGCGATTATTCTATTTCCGTTTCTGTTTCAGCTTAGACATTAGGGTAACACCTAATCCTGTTATACTAAGTATTAGTGCATAGAAGTAAGATATAGGTAAGAAGCATATCTTAGTCTATATCATTATGTTTCTTCTGTTAACTTAAGCATACTTGCTACTCCTGTTGCTATAATCTCTCATCCATCTTTACTTACATGTCATGATACTACTATATGTTTATGTGCTGAAAGTTACTGGACTAGCCAGACTTTATGTCTGACCTCATTTGTTTTCGCCTCTTTTTCTTTCCGATCCCCCCAAGGTGCTCAGGGTGGAAACCTAGGAGCTTGATTCAGATTCTCTCTGCTTGAAGTGCTTGAGGTATTGCTTGGCTTTGACTCTACCTTCTTATGGCAGTTTATGTTGGGGATTATGGTTTTAAAATTATGCATTCTGAAGGATTTTGGTACAATACTCATACTTGTCTACTTGGGTTTTGGTATTGTAATTTTGAAGGATGTAACCAAACTTATTTCTGTTTCTGCTGTAATAAAGTTATAAATTTTTCAAGTACTACTTTACGTATCTGTCTTGTAATATTATGTTCTGCTTACTTATAATGCTTGATGGAAGTTAATGCATTCCCTTTGTGAATGACATTAACGGACGTGGGGTGTTACAATTGGTATCAGAGCTGAATTTTACCAGATTTAATAAAAAGTTTTTGAAAACTATTTTCAAAAAGGTTTTAAAAAGGAAGTATTTTCAAAAGTAAAACTTATTTTGAGAAAAAACATAATCCCTAAGATCCATGTATCTTTCCTTCGATTCTCCGTTTTGAATCTCTTCCTTTTTCTTTTCAGCATGTCTGGTGTACCCGAGATACTCGAGGGCATACCGATACCAACCTGGTTCAGAAGGTATCTGGAGGCTAGGGCCACCACCGCAGGCCCAACAGATGTTTCTCCTCCCCCAGCTGTAGCCGCTCCTCCTCCTCCCCCTCCCTACGTTGATACTTTTTCGAAGATATGCAAAGAATTTCGGGCAATGGGCGGGAAATCTTTTCACGGGTCAGAGACGTTTTTTGAAGCTCGAAATTGGCTTAAGGAGGTGGAAGATTTGTTTGGTATCTTCGAGATAGAAGATGGAAGGAAGGTCCAATTAGTTGCTTGGTTAATGAAGGACAAAGCCTCGTTTTGGTGGGAGGTCACGAATGGAGAGCGTCTAGTGGAGACATGGGTGGATTTCAGGCATAGGTTCGAGATGAAATTTCTCTCACGAGCAGAAGAGAATTTATACATAGAGAGGCTCTGAGCGTTGAAGCAGGGGAATTTATCAGTGAAAGAGTACGTCAACAAGTTCAATCAGTTGGTGAGATTCGGCTTAGACTTGGTGAACACACCTGATAAGAAGGCCCTGAGATTCGTTAAAGGTTTGGATGAGCCGCTACACGGGTTCGCTATGACCCACATTCCTATGGGGGCTACCTTCGAGAAATTGGTTGACATGGCATTGATGCATGAAGAGGAAGCCAAAAGTGAGAAAAAAAGAGGAAAAGCTCGAAGGACCACAGAACAAGAAAGCATGGCCCAAAAAGGAAACACAAAAGAAGGATGAAAAGTGTGAAGATAAGAAGGAGAAAAAGTGTTTTACTTGTGGAAGCTTGACTCATCTGAACAAGGATTGTAGAAATTGGAAGGGAACTTTCTTCAACTGTGGTGAGATGGGACACTTCACTAGGGACTACCCGAAGAAACGAGGGCAAGGGCAGAGGACAAGACCTGCTTCTGAAGGGTAGGTGAATGCTCCCATGGCTGGTGGAGAGGATAGAGATAGGAAAATTTCTGTAGAAGGTTCAATTTCCTTATCTGATTATTGAGTTAAAACTCTTTTTGATTCTGGCATTTTGATTCTGTAATTGAGACTCTGCACTTTAAAACTAGTCTTGTTTCTGATCCCGCTATAGTTTCAAACCCCATAAGGGTTACGACTCATCCGTTTGTGATAAGTTGGGGTTTGAGGGTATCTGTGTTGGGTGTTAAGTTGACTACGACACATACATTCTGGGTTTTGTGGGATATGGTGGGGTTTTATCATGCTTAGTTTCCTAAGAATCATTTGATAATCTGGTCTGTACCAGTAGTCTGTAAGCATCTGAATATGTAACACCCCGAATTTCAATTAACACTAATGGTTAGTAATTAAAGTATAATTAATCTCAGATGTGAGAATCAGGGGAAACGGGCTACGTCATTGCGTTCGTCTCGGAAAAATACGCGAAATAGAGTTCGATTTTGCGTAAAACGGGTACCGTATGAAAGAGATATGGACGAACGAAGTTAGGCAGAAAAACCCAAAACAGGCCAGAAATGCACTGGCGCACTTGTGAAGTGCGCCAGCACAAAAATACACTGGCGCACTTGGGAAGTGCGCCCATGTCGGGACAGGAAACCTGCACAGTTTCTAGAGAGTTCTGTGGTTGGGTGCACCAGTTTGGGGTTTGGGCTTGGTCTTAGGGCTGGTTTCTGGAAGGTTCCGAAATCTAAGGGTCCTAATCTAATTTAGGGTTAATCTAAGGGCCTAAAACACTCACCTAATCTATAAATACACCCTAAACCTACCCTAATCCATACTAAAAATAGAATTGAGGGCTACATGCCGCCAAATTAAATCTTAGAAGGAGCCTCCACTAATTTATGAAGAGGGTTGCAAGCTAATCACTCTCTAATCAACCTCTAATCCATTATAAGCATCTTAATCTTCTTCATTTGGAGTGCAAATTGGCTAGTTGTGAGTTTCTATCACTTTAATGATCAATTGCTAAACTAAGTAGATGAGATATGATGAGATCATATGGTTTTATTTGTGGATTAATGGGTTTTAAGTCATATGACATGATGTTAGTTTGCTAATGTATGTGGGTTATGCAAGTTTTGTGCTTTGTGATCATATGTTAATATGCAAGTTACATGTATGATAATATGCAAGTTACATGTATGATAATTATGCAAGTTGTATGTTTCTTCATATGCAAGTTTATGAGTTCATATGCAAGTATGTAACATGATAAGTTCATATGCAAGTTTATGAGTTCATATGCAAGTATGTAACATGTTATGCAAGTTCATATGCAAGTTTATGAGTTCATATGCAAGTTATGTAACATGTTATGCAAGTTCATATGCAAGTTATGTGACATATTATGCAAGTTCATATGCAAGTCATGTATTTGTTAATATGTAAGTTTATGTAACATGTTATGCAAGTTAATATGCAAGCTATGTGACATGTTATACAAGTTAATAAGCAAGTTATGTGACATGTTATACAAGTTAATAAGCAAGTTATGTGACATGTTATACAAGATTATATGCAAGTTATGTGACATGTTATGCAAGTTCATATGCAAGTTATGTGTTTGATAATATGCAAGATGGCACCTTTGAAACATGTTCATACATATGCAAGTTGACACCTTTTATATGTGTTATGTCATGAGAACGAAATTACGTGGGAACGATGGGGTTAATTAAATGCATATGTTAATAAGATTGTGTGAAATTAATATAATTATGCATAACATAAAATAAATGAACATAGTATGGGAATTTGCCTATTAAGTTAGGTGTACCCATACTATGTGTTGGGAATTTGCCTATTAAGTTAGGTGTACCCACACTTTGGAGTTGGGAATTTGCCTATTAAGTTAGGTGTACCCATATTCCTAAAATAAACAGGATAATTAACACAAATTATGGGGGTGATTAATTAGGAGTAATTAATCGATTAAGACACGAGGTTGGACCCGTTTGTAGTGTAAGACTGCCCGGAGTTTACCGGCTTAACCAGGCATCTACAAATGACGGTCCAATGTGAGGGGTCTTAATCATAAATTAAATACGTAACAAGGGTAAATGACACGAGGTTGGACCCGTTTGTAGTGTAAGACTGCCCGGAGTTTACCGGCTTAACCAGGCATCTACAAATGACGGTCCAATGTGCGGGGTCCTTTACACGGTTACGGTGTTAATCAATTAAGAAACACTTAACCAGATAAGCATGTAGTGGGGCATGGGGGTTAAGTGGGTACCTTGGGTGGTATGTGGAAATTGCTAGTGGTTGCCAATAGAAAATATGATAAAATACTTCACCAAGATGAAACATGAAATTAAACATGATTAAAGGGTTAAGTGGGAAACACTAGTGTGTGGGCCAAGCTTAGGGGGATGGCTTTTGCTGGGGGCCCATTTCAACTAGTAACCCATACGTATCTTAGTGGGCTCGACCCATGTCGAGGACGGGACACGCATACTGGGCTTGACTATAAGAGGCCAAAATGGGTTAGCGGTGGCAACGCATGACCAACGGGTTTCATATGCGTGTGTGGACCCGGGCTGGTAAATAAGACGTTGTTGCATCGTGTAGATATAAGCCGTGCACCGTTAGTTTTATCAGGTTGCCACGTTGGGGAATGGTACACCCCCACAGTGGGGCCAGCACGGGTATCTACGTTAGGGAGCCGATCGAATGGGGAGTAGTGTGTACACCTAGTGGATTGTAGGGCCCCGTGGCGTCTACTTAGTCACCTAGGCGTACGCGAGAACTATTAAGTTAATTTTATAAGTCCATGGGTGGGATCAACCTTTAAGTTAGGAATGACTGGTGTGGTGCAGTTTAGTAATTTACCTTTGGAAGGGTAGATGCGTCTTTATCTTTTATCTTAGTTTAGTTGACTGCTTAGTGTAGCCATTCATCCCCATTAGTTACCGTATATCAGTTTATGTCTTCTCTGGTTACTTTAACGATTGTATTGTTAAAGTTATAGGACTCGCTCAGACTTATGTCTGACCCCGTTGTTTTTATCTTTTTTCCCAACCCTCAGGTCCTACGGTGGATCCTAGCAGTAGTGGAGCTTGATCGGATTGCTGTTCCAGTCTTTAGGAGCTTGGATAGATGTAAAGCTCCAGTTACCCAGTTATCTTTTCTTTTGTAATGGCTATTGTATGAGAGTGGGATTATGTACTTCTTTATTTTGATGGATATTGTACTTGACTTTTATTGTGGTTTTATGATGTAACCAGACATGTTTTACTTCCCCTGTTATGAGATGATGTTTTAAATTTCAAGTACTATTTATATCTGTCTTGTTGTAATTTTTCTGTTCTATATTCACTAAAATACTCCACCGATGCTATGGCATTCCCTTAGTGAGTGATCATAGCGGGAGTGGGGTGTTACACGTGGTATCAGAGCTGAAGGTTACCGGAACAGATAAATTTTCGAGAAAAATACTTTTTTTTTTAAAAATAGTAAAGGTATTATTTTTGGAAAAAGTATTTTCAAAAACATGTCTTTTAAGAGAAAAGTTTTTGAAAAAGAAAAGCATAATCCCCAATAGCCATATCTTTAACTTTCGGAATCTCCTTTTTGAATCTTTCCTCTTTCGTTTCAGCATGGCTGAAGATCTTAACATCCCGGAGGGCTTAGTTATACCACTATGGTATAGGAGGTTACAAGAGGCTAGGGCCGCGGTTGCGGGTCCAGCCAATTCTACTACACCAGAGGCAACCGCTCCTCCTCCTCAGCCTAGAGTGGATAATTTTGCTAAGATTTGCAAGGAGTTCAAGGCTATAGGAGGAAAACCTTTTCTAGATTCAGAGACTTTCGTAGAGGCTAGAGATTGGCTTAAGGAAGTGGAAGAGTTGCTAGATATCTTTGAAGTGGAAGAGGGAAAGAAAGTCAAGTTGGCGGCTTGGTTAATGAAGGGAGAGGCCTCATTCTGGTGGGAGGTCACTAATGGAGAACGCCCTGTTGACTCTTGGGTAGATTTCAAGCAAAGGTTTGGGGCTAAGTTTCTCTCAAGGGCGGAAGAGAATCTGTTTATGGAGAAGTTCTTGAATTTGAAGCAAGGGAATCTCACGGTGAAAGAATATGTCAACAAATTCAATCAATTAGCAAGGTTTGGCATAGAGTTGGTGAATACACCGGAGAAGAAGGCTTTGAGGTTCGTTAGAGGCTTGAACGAACCATTGCAAGGAATAGCTATGACTCACATTCCTATGGGGGCCACCTTTGAGAAGCTTGTCTACATGGCACTTATGCATGAGGATGATAAGAGTTCTAAGGCACCAGAGAAGAAGGGGGATCAGAAGAAACCGCAACAACAACAACAAGGCAAGGGTGGAAAAGGCAATGGTGACAAGGGGAAGAAGAAGAAGAAGTGCTTCAATTGTGGGACCCCAGGCCACCTCAGCAAGGATTGTCGCAAAAAGAAGAAGACCGGTTGCTTTCATTGTGGTGAAGCAGGACATCTTGTGAAGGACTGCCCAAAGAAGGGGCAGAAGACGGGGTCTACCTCAGGAGGTCGGGTGCAAGCTCTTATGGCACCAGCTCAGGCAGGGGGGCAAGTTCAGGCTCTCTCAGTTCCACCGATTAAGCAGAGAGGTAGAACTATTTCCGTTGAAAGTCTGGTTTTTCTGTTTGATCATCCAGTTCGTACTTTGTTTGACTCTGGCGCATCGCATTCTTTTATCTCATCATCGTTAGTTGAGTCACTGCACTTAGACACCAGTCTAGTTGATGATCCCTTGGTTGTTTCAAACCCAATTGGGGGCTCCATATATCTGTCTATGATATGTTTGGGTTTGAAGATTTCTATACTTAGCGTTGAGTTTGGATGTGATGCTTTTGTATTGGGCTTCACGGGCTATGGGTTGATTTTGGGCATGGACTGGTTATCCAGTAATGGTGCCGTTCTTGATTGTGAAAGGAGAGTTGTTAGGCTTACGACCCGCTTGGGTAATACTCTCGAGATCTCTTGTAATCCCATGGAATCTGTTTTGCTAAGTTATCTTGAATCGCTCGATGCTTCGGTCGAGAGTTTGCGTTCTATCAGAGTGGTCCGGGAATATCCGGATGTGTTTGAAGAGGTGAAGGGTTTGCCTCCGAAGCGGGAGATAGATTTCCGAATTTATTTGGTGGATAATGCCAAACCAGTGTCTTTGCCAGTGCGCCACATGGCTCCTCGTGAGAGAAGAGAACTTCATAAGCAAGTAGGGGAGTTGCTTGAGAAGGGGTTCATAAGGCGAAGTATATCGGAGTGGGGAGCTCCAGTAGTGTTTGCCACGAAGGCGGATGGGTCCCTCGGACTTTGTGTGGATTATAGAGAACTTAATAAGCTCACGAAGAAGAATAGACACCCATTACCGAGGATAGATGATCTCTTTGATCAGTTGGTTGGCGCCTCAGTGTTTTCGCAGATGGACTTAGCTACAGGGTTTCATCAGTTGAGAGTGGCGGAGGACAGTATAGAGAAGACTGCTTTACGGACTCCGGATGGTTTTTATGAGTGGCTTGTGATGCCATTTGGGTTGACAAACGCCCCGGCATACTTTGTTGATCTGATGAGTAGAGTGTTCAGAGAGTATCTGAATAAGTTTGTAGTGGTCTTTGTGGATGACATCTTGGTCTTTTCCAAAAGTGAAGAAGAGCATGCCTTACATCTCAGAGAAGTGTTGGAGACTCTTCGAGCACATAGTCTTAAAGCTAAATTCTCTAAATGTCATTTATGGAGAAGAGAAGTGCGATTCTTAGGGCATGTGGTCTCTAAGGAAGGGATAGCTGTGGATCCCGCAAAGATAGTATCTATCCAGGATTGGAAAGTTCCTAGAAATGCTACCGAAGTAAGAAGTTTCTTGGGGTTGGCAGGATATTATAGGAAGTTCATCAAAGACTTCGCGAAGATATCAGCCCTATTAAACCGCTTGACGAAGAAGAATCTGTTTTTCTCATGGGACGTAGATTGTGATGATGCTTTCCGACGATTAAAGAGAGCTTTGACCACCGCTCCAGTTTTAGTGCTTCCAGATGGGAGTAAGCCATTTGTTGTTTATACCGATGCTTGTGGGACAGGATTAGGCGCAGTCTTGATGCAGGAGAGAAGGGTAATAGCCTATGGAGGGAGGCAATTGAGAGTGCATGAGAAGAATTACCCTACCCATGATCTAGAGTTGGCCGCGATTGTTTTCGCACTTAAGTCTTGGCGCCATTATCTTCTTGGTGAGAGATTCGAGTTGTTCACTGACCATAAATCATTGAAGTACTTATTCTCTTAGAAGGATTTAAACTTAAGACAGCAAAGGTGGATGGAGTTCTTAGCATCCTATGATTTCGAGATAGCGTATACCCCTGGCAAGGGTAACATGGTGGCGGACGCCTTGAGTAGAAAAAGGCTATCTTTGAGTCCATTGTTTGTGGAATGGCGAAGCTTGGAGTTTCTTTCTTTGTTCGACTTCAGACCTTCTGTTGACTTTGTACCTGGTTTGTTAGCATCCTTGGAGGTTAGACCTACTCTTTTGGGACGGATTGGCGAGGCTCAGCGAGACGACCCACAGTTGGTTGAGTTGGTAGAGAAGCTTATAAGGGGGGAGTCGTCCAGCCATTTGGGTAGATACACCATAGATGATAGGGGATGGTTGCATAGAGACGGTAGACTTTGTGTACCGCAAGATGAGGGTTTGAAGAAGGCTATTTTGGATGATGCACATCGTTCAAGGATGACTATTCATCCCGGTGGAGACAAAATGTACCCAGACATGAAGAGAGTTTTCTTCTGGGCCGGTATGAAGAAAGATGTGGCAGAGTATGTGGCTAGATGCTTAGTGTGCCAACAAGTTAAAGCGGAGCAAAGGAAACCCGGTGGGTTGCTACACCCATTGGAAGTTCCGCAATGGAAGTGGGATAGTGTCTCGATGGATTTCATCGATGGGTTACCGAGATCGAGGAAGGGCAATACGGGAATTTGGGTTGTGGTAGACAGACTTACCAAGAGTGCCCATTTTATACCCGTGAAGAGTAAGAGGACCGCTCCATGGCTTGCTTCAGTCTATGTTAGAGAGATTGTTAGAATGCATGGCGTACCATCTAGCATTGTGAGTGATCGAGATCCTATCTTCACTAGTGAGTTTTGGAGAAGTTTGCAAGAGGCGGTAGGGACTCAGTTGTGTTTGAGCACCGCATATCATCCTCAGACGGACGGTCAGACCGAGAGGGTGAACCATATCTTAGAAGATCTTTTGAGGCTTTGTATCTTGGATTTTGGAGGTACATGGGAAGAACATCTTCCTTTGGTGGAGTTCGCATACAATAACAGCTTTCAGTCTAGTATTGGCATGGCACCTTTCGAAGCTCTTTATGGAAGGCCTTGTCGATCTCCTACATGTTGGTGGGAATCTACGGATAAGATCTTGCTTGGGCCAGATATGGTTAGAGAGACTTCAGAGAAGATTGATTTGATTCGAAGAAGGATGAAGGCAGCGCAAGATAGACAGAAATCTTATGCGGATCGGAGAAGGACGGATCTTGAGTTTGAGGTTGGGGACATGGTTTTTGTCAAAGTATCTCCGTTGAGAAATGTTGTTCGCTTTGGGTCCGATGGGAAGTTAGCACCGAGGTTTGTTGGGCCGTTTCCTATTAAGGAAAGGATTGGACGGATGGCATATAGGGTGGAGTTTCCCGACAGACTTAGTGGTGTTCATGATGTATTCCATGTATCACATTTGAGGAAGTGCTTACATAAGACCGCAGAGGTGGTAGAGCCGAGCTTGCTTAGAGATGTAGAGGTAGAGCGTGATGCGACGATTCGACGAGCTCCTACTCGCATCCTTGGGTCAGAAACTAGGAAGTTGAGGAACAGAGAAGTTCAGCTAGTTAAAGTGCAATGGGGAGATGACGAAAGCAATGCTACTTGGGAGACGGAAGCGAAGATGCGTTCTTTGTACCCATTTCTTTTTGAGAGTATGTCTTTTAACTTCTCCTTTATCGCTTGTCTAGTACTTATCTTATCTTTAGTATATCCTCTCGCTAGTATCTATGACCTTTAGATAGGGTAAAGCCTATGGTTGAAACATGTGTTTGAAACATGTTATGGTTGATGGATGCATGTGGATGCAATTGTTTGCTAGTGGTTGCTCGTGGATGCATATACACACACATTAGGCACTAGATCGGCTCAGTCACTTCATGTTGCATATCGCATAAATGGATGTGGTAGTTAGATTGATGGATGTATCATGGCTGTGTTATCATGTGGATGATGCATTTTTGTGTATGGTTGTGCACGCATATAGAAATTGTATGTGTCAATAGGGTTTCGCATACATATTGGATGCATGACACTATCATGGTTTGCATTAAGGAGGTCGACTGAATCAGTAGACCGCCTGATTTTGCATTAGTATACAGACATATACACACACTTTCTGCATATGTTCATACATCATTAGAAGTTTCTAAGGATAATGGTTGCTTGTAGTTGATGGTTTAGTAGATGGTTGTTTGGTTGGTAGGATACGTTCTTCTTGACTTAGAGATTTCGAGGACGAAATCCTTTAAGTAGGGGAGAATGTAACACCCCGAATTTCAATTAACACTAATGGTTAGTAATTAAAGTATAATTAATCTCAGATGTGAGAATCAGGGGAAACGGGCTGCGCCATTGGGTTCGTCTCGGAAAAATACGCGAAATAGAGTCCGAGTTTGCGTAAAACGGGTACCGTATGAAAGAGATATGGACGAACGAAGTTAGGCAGAAAAACCCGAAACAGGCCAGAAATGCACTGGCGCACTTGTGAAGTGCGCCAGCACAAAAATACACTGGCGCACTTGGGAAGTGCGCCCATGTCGGGACAGGAAACCTGCACAGTTTCTAGAGAGTTCTGTGGTTGGGTGCACCAGTTTGGGGTTTGGGCTTGGTCTTAGGGCTGGTTTCTGGAAGGTTCCGAAATCTAAGGGTCCTAATCTAATTTAGGGTTAATCTAAGGGCCTAAAACACTCACCTAATCTATAAATACACCCTAAACCTACCCTAATCCATACTAAAAATAGAATTGAGGGCTACATGCCGCCAAATTAAATCTTAGAAGGAGCCTCCACTAATTTATGAAGAGGGTTGCAAGCTAATCACTCTCTAATCAACCTCTAATCCATTCTAAGCATCTTAATCTTCTTCATTTGGAGTGCAAATTGGCTAGTTGTGAGTTTCTATCACTTTAATGATCAATTGCTAAACTAAGTAGATGAGATATGATGAGATCATATGGTTTTATTTGTGGATTAATGGGTTTTAAGTCATATGACATGATGTTAGTTTGCTAATGTATGTGGGTTATGCAAGTTTTGTGCTTTGTGATCATATGTTAATATGCAAGTTACATGTATGATAATATGCAAGTTACATGTATGATAATTATGCAAGTTGTATGTTTCTTCATATGCAAGTTTATGAGTTCATATGCAAGTATGTAACATGTTATGCAAGTTCATATGCAAGTTCATATGCAAGTTTATGAGTTCATATGCAAGTATGTAACATGTTATGCAAGTTCATATGCAAGTTTATGAGTTCATATGCAAGTTATGTAACATGTTATGCAAGTTCATATGCAAGTTATGTGACATATTATGCAAGTTCATATGTAAGTCATGTATTTGTTAATATGTAAGTTTATGTAACATGTTATGCAAGTTAATATGCAAGTTATGTGACATGTTATACAAGTTAATAAGCAAGTTATGTGACATGTTATACAAGTTAATAAGCAAGTTATGTGACATGTTATACAAGATTATATGCAAGTTATGTGACATGTTATGCAAGTTCATATGCAAGTTATGTGTTTGATAATATGCAAGATGGCACCTTTGAAACATGTTCATACATATGCAAGTTGACACCTTTTATATGTGTTATGTTATGAGAACGAAATTACGTGGGAACGATGGGGTTAATTAAATGCATATGTTAATAAGATTGTGTGAAATTAATATAATTATGCATAACATAAAATAAATGAACATAGTATGGGAATTTGCCTATTAAGTTAGGTGTAACCGTACTATGTGTTGGGAATTTGCCTATTAAGTTAGGTGTACCCACACTTTGGAGTTGGGAATTTGCCTATTAAGTTAGGTGTACCCATATTCCTAAAATAAACAGGATAATTAACACAAATTATGGGGGTGATTAATTAGGAGTAATTAATCGATTAAGACACGAGGTTGGACCCGTTTGTAGTGTAAGACTGCCCGGAGTTTACCGGCTTAACCAGGCATCTACAAATTACGGTCCAATGTGAGGGGTCTTAATCATAAATTAAATACGTAACAAGGGTAAATGACACGAGGTTGGACCCGTTTGTAGTGTAAGACTGCCCGGAGTTTACCGGCTTAACCAGGCATCTACAAATGACGGTCCAATGTGCGGGGTCCTTTACACGGTTACGGTGTTAATCAATTAAGAAACACTTAACCAGATAAGCATGTAGTGGGGCATGGGGGTTAAGTGGGTACCTTGGGTGGTATGTTGAAATTGCTAGTGGTTGCCAATAGAAAATATGATAAAATACTTAACCAAGATGAAACATGTAATTAAACATGATTAAAGGGTTAAGTGGGAAACACTAGTGTGTGGGCCAAGCTTGGGGGATGGCTTGTGCTGGGGGCCCATTTCAACCAGTAACCCATACGTATCTTAGTGGGCTCGACCCATGTCGAGGACGGGACACGCATACTGGGCTTGACTATAAGAGGCCAAAATGGGTTAGCGGTGGCAACGCATGACCAACGGGTTTCATATGCGTGTGTGGACCCGGGCTGGTAAATAAGACGTTGTTGCATCGTGTAGATATAAGCCGTGCACCGTTAGTTTTATCAGGTTGCCACGTTGGGGAATGGTACACCCCACGGTGGGGCCAGCACGGGTATCTACGTTAGGGAGCCGATCGAATGGGGAGTAGTGTGTACACCTAGTGGATTGTAGGGCCCCGTGGTGTCTACTTAGTCACCTAGGCGTACACGAGAACTATTAAGTTAATTTTATAAGTCCATGGGTGGGATCAACCTTTAAGTTAGGAATGACTGGTGTGGTGCAGTTTAGTAATTTACCTTTGGAAGGGTAGATGCGTCTTTATCTTTTATCTTAGTTTAGTTGACTGCTTAGTGTAGCCATTCATCCCCATTAGTTACCGTATATCAGTTTATGTCTTCTCTGGTTACTTTAACGATTGTATTGTTAAAGTTATAGGACTCGCTCAGACTTATGTCTGACCCCGTTGTTTTTATCTTTTTTCCCAACCCTCAGGTCCTACGGTGGATCCTAGAAGTAGTGGAGCTTGATCGGATTGCTGTTCCAGTCTTTAGGAGCTTGGATAGATGTAAAGCTCCAGTTACCCAGTTATCTTTTCTTTTGTAATGGCTATTGTATGAGAGTGGGATTATGTACTTCTTTATTTTGATGGATATTGTACTTGACTTTTATTGTGGTTTTATGATGTAACCAGACATGTTTTACTTCCGCTGTTATGAAATGATGTTTTAAATTTCAAGTACTATTTATATCTGTCTTGTTGTAATTTTTCTGTTCTATATTCACTAAAATACTCCACCGATGCTATGGCATTCCCTTAGTGAGTGATCATAGCGGGAGTGGGGTGTTACAGAATATTTCTGAAAAGGATAGGGGTTTTTACTCGAAGCATGAAGTAGATTTCCAGTTTTGACATTGTTTAATGTAAGTAATTCTCTGAGTGTCAATCTGATGTTGATTTCGGTCTTCGAGGTTGATACTTAGGGATTTCTTCTCTTAACCGATGTCTAATGGGAACAGAACTTTTGTTCTAATTATACTTGCTTCTATCACTCGGCTGTATCCTATCGATCGAGTCTTCGACCTTTAGGTAGAAACTATTGGGTTTAAACATGTGTTTGAGACATGTTATGTTTGATGGTTGCAAGTGGATGAAATTGGTTGCTAGTGGTTGCTCGTGGATGCATACACACACACTAGGCACTAGATCGACTCAAAAGCACTCTCATACTGCATATGGATGTGTGTGCGTTTTTCAATTTTTGTTGTTGCAAAATGATTGACTCGTCATATGGATGTTGCGTTTGGATGAATGGTTATGGACTCATATAGAAATGATGTGTATCAAATAGGATTTCTTACATACATAATTGGACTCATGGCACTAACAAAATCCGCATTGAGGAGGTCAAGTGGATCAGTAGACCGCCTGATCTTTGCATTAGATAAAGAGACATATACACACACTTTTGCAAATGTTCATACAACATTAGTAGTTTTCTAAGGACAATGGATGCTTGTGGATGATGGTTGAGCAGATGGGTGATTGGATGGTAGGACACATTCTTCTTAACTTGAAGATTTCGGGGACGAAATCCTTTAAGGAGGGGAGAATGTAACACCCCGTATTTTCTATGAATATAAAAGTAAAAAAACAAAGTATACTTAATTTTTAAAAGAAGAATTAAGGGAAACGGTTATTCCATTGCGTTCGTCTCAGAATTCTTCTTGAGATAGAGTCCGAGTTTGCGTAAATCGGACTCCGTATGAAGAAGTTATGGCCTTCAGAAGTTTCAGAAAATTAAAATTAATTAAAACAACTCAGTTCTAAGTTCGAAAGTCAAATCACACACCCGGACTGGGCGGGAAATTTCTCGCCCAGGACCCAGGTCGACCAGGGGGTCAACCTGGTTCGACATAGGTCGACCAGGGGGTCGACCTGGGGATCGACCTCCCTCCTATTTCCAGATCCGAGGACTAGTTCGTTTTTCTGCATTTGGATGCACGTTCTAACCAGATTCGTTGATCCCTAGGCTATTTAAACACCCCCAAACCCCACTTTCTCTCCACACCAAACCATTGTAACGCTATGCTACCTCAATTCTAATTAAAATAAACAAATGGTGTCTCTACTCTGCTGAAACCTAAGCTAGAACTAGTGCTTCTTCTTCTTCCAATCTGAATAGGATTAAAAGAGAACAACTACAACCCTTTTTCTTTTAGAATCCAACCACGGTGAGTACAGTTATTTTCATATATGAAATTTAATTATGATCTTGACATGGTTATAAATCTGAATTTGAGATTATGCGTATTCTTGTTTATTAGATCTATTTTTCTATGTAGATCTATCTTATTAATATTATAGTAACTATTCTATATCTCTTCCTTCCTTCTGTTTTATAGCCAGGCTACCACGAGACTGAGCCAAATCTCATAAGAGATTGACGCACGAACGCTAAATTTGGGAAAAATAATGAATGATGCATAATTAGACATGACTAATTTGTGATTGATTTTAGAAAAGAACATATGTTGTAATTTAAGATCTAGATCTGGGCATATTATATATGATAGTCTGTGATCTGGAAGAAGGAGAATTATTGTGTATATGACTTAGGCGCAAAGATCAATATTATAATAGGATAAATATTAAATGTGAATACACCTAAATGGGGATTTTGGATATTTGGCATACGCTGAAATCAAAGGCTATAATTTGGCATAATTCGTATTGTATATCATGATTTGGGGATTTTGGAGAATATTCTGTACTGTGTAAATTTAACTAAAATTTGGGGCATATGTTATATTGTGAATTATGACCACAATTTGGGCATGTAAAATTAGGCTTAATTTTATGATTGGGCGAGGTATGTCAATGGAATTTTAAGGGATGATTAAATCTGTTAAATTGCCTAATCTGCTAAATCTGTTGAAACTGAATACGGTAATTTGGGGTATGAAAATCTGTAGGCTCGATCTAAAATTGAGCAAAACAAGTTAATAGAACTTTGAATAATCTGCTGTAACTTGTAAAGAAGTTTAATTTGTTGAATTGGCATAATTAGTCTGATATTGGCATAATCTGTGAATGAATACTTTAGCTAAAAATAAGAATGCCGAGACCTGAGGTTAGACTCTGTTTGCGGTAGAAGCCTGCTCGGACCCAACCGGCTTAACCGGCAACCGCAAACTATCAGTCTAATGTGAGAGGTCGTAGGCATGACTAAAAGATGCTTTGACACGATGTTAGGTCTGGCTTATGGCAGAAGTCTACCCGTAACTGCCCGGCACATCTAGCGGCCACAAGTTACCGACCTAATGTAAGAGGTCTATGCATTAGTAATTAATGCAAATCTAGGATAAATATGATGCCTAAAACATGTTGGGTGGATAAGGTTAAATCAACTGGGCGGATGAATCTAATAAACCCGTTTCGTAAATCTGTAGGCCTAATACAAGGTTAGGTGAAACAATCTGTAAGTCTGTTAATCTGTATATCTGATCCGTTAGTCTAAAAACTTGTTAACCTGTATGTCTGATCTGAGAACTAGTTAATCTGAACTTTGTACATCTGAAATCTATAAGCAAGTTAATCTGAAATCTGTTAGTCTGGGGACACAAGGTTAGGAGGGGGAATCACTCGTGTCATCTATTGTGTGGGACCCATATTAGTCAGTAACCCTTTTCTGGTATCAAAACTATGACCCAAAAGTAGGAGGGGTCCGGGAACGCTTACTGAACTAATTTTAAGAGGTTCAATCTGATAATGGCGAGGGGTGTTGATGGCGCATTCCAACCGGGTCATGTGCGTGCATGGATCCGGTCTGCTCTGAGGATATAATACACCTTGACATCTGTAAATAGGTCTATGTCTATAGGTTGCCACTTTAGGGAACGATAGACCTTTCTGTGGGGCTGGCATAGGGTATTTATGTATTAGGGAGCCGATCGCTTGGGGTATAATTTATGGTACACCTAGTTCTGTCTGTTTCTGTTTCTATACCTTCTGTCTCTGTTGGGGTGGTAAATGCCCATTAGTTGGGGGTGGTAAAGGCCTATTGTATTCTGTTTCTGTACCTTCTGTCTCTGTTGGGGGGGTAAAGGCCCATTATTAGCATTCTGTTTCTGTACCTTCTGTCTCTATTGGAGTGCTAAAGGCCTATTACAAGCATTCTGTTTATGTAGGGATTATTCTTTTTTCGTTTCTGTTTCAGTTTAGACATTAGGGTAACACCTAATCCTGTTATACTAAGTATTAGTGCAGAGAAGTAAGATATAGGTAAGAAGCATATCTTGGTCTATATCATTCTGTTTCTTCTGTTAACTTAAGCATACCTGCTACTCCTGTTGCTGTAATCTCTCATCCAGCTTTACTTACATGTCATGATACTACTATATGTTTATATGCTAAAAGTTACTGGACTTGCCAGAATGTATGTCTGACCTTGTTTGTTTTCTCCTCTTTTTCTTTCCGTCCCCCCCCCCCTAGGTGCTCAGGGTAGAAACCTAGGAGCATTATTCAGATTCTCTCTGCTTGAAGTTCTTGAAGTATTGCTTGGCTTTGACTCTACCTTCTTATGGCAGTTTATGTTGGGGATTATGTTTTTAAAATTATGCATTTTGAAGGATTTTCGTATAAGACTGATACTTGTGTACTTGGGTTTTGGTATTGTGATTTTGAAGGATGTAACCAAACTTATTTCTGTTTCTGCTGTAATAAAGTTATAAATTTTTCAAGTACTACATTACGTATCTGTCTTGTAATATTCTGTTCTGTTTACTTATAATGTTTCACGGAAGTTAATGCATTCCCTTTGTTAATGACATTAACGGACATGGGGTATTACAATAGTCGTCACTACCTGGATCGACTAGTATGTCGATCCAGCGCAACAGCATCCCTCGATCGATCGCTTGGGTCGACTTGGAAATGGTGGGGACATGGGAAATTTATTTCTATATATTAATATTCTATTTTATTTATTTTCCGTCTGTTTTTGTACTTTATTCGTAACTTTTCATACGGACTCCGTTCGCAAAGTTCCAAAATGAAAGTTGATCAGAATTCCATAGAACGTAGTGGTTCAAGTTTCGTGATTAAATTCCAGCATTTGCAAAAATTCCATTTTTGAAATATATTACATAACTAATTTAATTATTGCCAAAATTCCGATGTGTTTCATTCTTTCCTCCTTAACAGTAATTTCACCTTAAATTTTTACCAAAGATCAAGTCATAGTGCTGACATCTAATTACCCTAAACAACATAACCAATTAGTGTACATCGAATGTTGCAACCAAACGTGTGCATATGCACAGTGTACATAATTAATTGTAACCAAAAAATATGTATGCATAATAAATCTAAATCGGATCCTACTATATATATATATATATATATATATATATATATATATATATGCATTTCATTTCAAAACACTTTTGAAAACATGATGTAAATATCCTAGCATATACTAGCAGTTCTATATGAGTGCAGCCTTTTGGAAATATTTTCATCCAAAATCCTCATAAGACTACGAATAGAAGTGTGATGCAACCAATTTTGCATCCAAACTCTAACATCCAATTTGCCAACGTATCTAAATCGCTTCCTATTAATTTCTTCTATGCCGAAACAAGGAAATTAAAGCGGAGAATTCAACGTTGCTAAAGCTTACAAATTTTCCCAATTCCCATCATATAGTGGAATTTTATTTCAATTTCTCCAAAAATTTCCATCTTTAGACTATAAAGGAGGCTTAAAACGAGATCTAAAATATAAAGTGAGTTAAATAACAACTCACACGCATCGTCGACAAGGTATGGAAACAACGTTTTCACAACCAAAACAGCCTTTCCTTAGTTACTGTTAATATTTGTAATGCATCGTCGCCCATTGTGCATCGCTAAAACGCGCAAGTAAATCATCTAATATCTTCCTTGCGCTTTACACATCACCATAAAATTGATATTTTTCATAGAAATAAATTTCTACTTAAAATACATTTAAAATTTGGAATTCTTTTTTGTATTGCTTTACTTTCCATATGGGGTTTTGTACAAAAATTAAGACTTTGATAACGTGCGTTTTACTATACTCAAACTGTCTATTTTTATAAAAAATAGATATTTAAACATATGTAAACTATCATACTCAAATCTATATTTTTTGCATATATCGAATAAACTAGAAAGAAAATAAATTATACCAAATTTTTAAAATTTAAAAGGATTTTTTTTGAATGACATTTGCAAAAAGTTTCAAAATATATTTTGCGGAAACTTAAATGATTCTGGTCACATGTTGGCATAGAAGGAAGTCAGTTACGTAGAAAAATGCAAAAACCAAAACTGCACACAAGACTCAGAATAAATTTTAGCTTAAAAGGAACAGAAGAAAAATAATAATCACCACCATTACGGAACAACGCTATAACCTGTCCATTGCTAAAATTTATCTATCATAGAATTCTATTCTTTCCAGTTCTAAAACAATTTTTAGTTAGATAAGAAAATGAGATTTCCATTCTGATTCAAATTACAGACAGGGGCGAATAACATACACAACCTCTCTAAAAGATAGAAATCTCATAGTATCACGTGTTATTTAACTAGGACAACAAACACTAATAATTACAAGCACGAGCTACCACAAGACCAAGAAAAAATGCTGGAAAGAGAAAGGAACGAAAACAACAACACCGAAATTTTAAAACATAGCCTATAAATAATGAGACATCTTGCTCCGCGGCTGCAGCTCCAAACATTTCCTTGACCTTTAACTAGTCATGTCATGATAGCAAAATGCTTAATCCCGTGTTGCAGACACTACTGGTATTGTTGGAGGCTTCCACTTCACTATCTCTTCTAAGAGAGAATTAGTGATGTCAAAAGAAACCTACCACAAAACTGCTTTTTGCGAACCTTACATTATCTAAAGACAATAGTGGATAGGTGTAAATACAGAAAGTAACTCCGCAAAACAACACACAAGAGCAACAAGTTGAATCAAAGATGATGCAGCACAAATTAATGGTGTACCATCGATCAAAGAAAAGATTGATTCCTGCATTATGAGAAAATCTAGTCATAACTTCCCAATTCTGGAATAATGTGCTAAGTAAATTGCACACCAACATGGGCAGTTCGAACATAGATTTTCGAACCCAAGAACTGACATTAAGAAAAAGAGATATGCTATGAAATTTTTTTGTCCTCATCACTACGGTATCATAGAATGCAGTTTGACTCTCAACCATTCCCAAAGATTCATAGTAATCTCACCAAAAGGCTACGACCACATAACGAATGAATTCCCAAAATAATTCAGCTAGAATCCGTTATAAAGTTTAAATGGGTTTTCCCCTTACCTAGCTGACAAATAATCAGCAATTAAGAAATAGAATACCCAAAAATATTTAAGCTAGTATTTCGTACTCGATTTCTACGAAATTATATCCCTTGTCTAGTTGACGAGTCAACCAAGGATTTGAGAAACAAATACCCCAACCTAAACAAAAATTCCCATAGTCCAATTCGAGAGAAGGTTTTTGAAAACTTTTCAGGATTCAGTTTTACTTATAAACTAGTGGTTTCACACTATGAATCTATTTTATTATTTTAGTTAATTTATATTCTAGTTTATGTTATTGACTGGAACAATCCCATCATTTTCTGAATTGTCGATATTTTTAAATCCCTAAAAGGTTATTTTTAATAATTCCCATATATCATCATTAATATAAAAAAGAGGAATATTAAAAATCACAAGGAATGGGTATTAATAATAAACTAGTGTGTGGCCCGTGCTACGCATACGGCAGTCATATAATCTGAAGGGTTGGCGTTAAGAACATCCTAGTTTATGTATTCTTCAATACCAAAATATTGTGGTTCGTATTTGATTCAAAATATATATTTTATTTTGAACTAAAATGTTGCATAATACTTTTTGTTTTGAGCTATAATTCATAACTATATAATCAGTTAATTCCAAACCAAAAGATTTAGTGGTGCTTCATCAATTTACAGAAGATAGTCTAACAGATTATTAGCTCTAATCTTGTTAAAAGTTCAAACTATTATTAAATATTTATATTTTAATCAATGATATTAAACACAATAAGTGGATCGGCATATGGAGCGTAAGTAAAGGATCTAGGGTAATGAGCGGTAGATAAGAGATGTGGACTATGTGAATAACATGCGATAAATTGAAATTGAATGGTTGAATTTTCACATAAAATATGAAATTTTATGTTCTTATAGTTACAATGTCCAAGTAAGCAGAATTTTCAACAGTTAATGTAAACTAATTGTCACTCCTTGTTCAGTTTTGAAATCAAACTTAAGAACTTTTGTGCATATTCGGTTATATGTTATACATGATTAAATATGAAATTGTAGTTGATAGACGTTGCAGTTTGTACAACTCGATAGTATTAGAAAAGGAATTCAAACTTGTCAATAGTAAGGATGCATTCGTTTTAATTTTGTACACCGGTTTCCAGAATAGATACATATGGAAATGGAGCAAGAAGCAGATGCTTTCTCTTCCCTTAAAGTAGTAACTCTTTACATGACGGAAAAATGAGAGTGGAAGAAACATCTATTAGTTGGATATCCCTTTCCTTACTAATTATTATCAAAGTAATGTAAAAACTAAAAATTGAAATAGAGACAATTATTTCGCACCCATAGATTGCGTTGAACAATCCAAACAACATTTTCATAAACATCCATATACAATAAAATGCTAAAACCAAAACCTATACAGAATAGTTATATAGGTCACCATTTCCCAGATAAAACACAAAACATCCCAACATTCTACGCAGAATACTTACATAGGCCACTATTCAACAAATAAAACTTAAAACATCTCATCCTAGAAATTAACGGTAACAATAATACCATATTCAGAATTAACAATAATACCATAATGCTACTCAAAATAACAATTAACTATAACATTGAAAACCAAACTCTAATTAAACAAATACTAATGGTAAGAAAACTATTAACAGTTCAAACTACGATTACATTACTCCAATTACAAAGCAAACATAGTGGAAAACAATCATTCAATTTTCTTTATGTTCTCCTCAACACAAAAATATACTTGCTTACTTGCACCAAGCTCTTTTTTTTCAGTTCATTACGGAATCCACAATTTATTCTGCTCTAATCTATGAGGTTGCATATGAGATGAAAATCGATTTGTCGTTTTTCTACTAAGTTCTTCAGCCAAATTATGTGCGCCTGTGATGTTATAATAATTGAGTTACAAACTTGAGTTATAATTACTCCATTTATTTTGTTCAACAAAGAACCTGTGATTAGATAAAACAAAACAGCAGCCTATTGTTGGAAGATGGATGTTACAATTGCAACATATGGAACTGGAAATAGGAAAAGAAAAGTAGATAAAAATTAAGTAAATATTTCAATGTGCGGTAATGAACACCATAAATAAAAATATATATGATTACACCATACTGACAATCCAACTAAGCAAGAAAAAAAAAGGCAATATAAAATTAGCCATAAATGATCTGCTACCTGTAAAATAAACATGGCCAAAGCAGTGGTGTAATCAAATACATGGGCAATCAATCTTCGTTTCTAGTATATAGTTGGCTATCAAAGCAGCGGTTAGTGGAAGTATGTCCATGAACTTAGTTTTCCCTTCTAAAAATCTAAATTATTATTCTGTAAAAACATAAAGAAGATAACTATATTATCTTAGACTTAAATCAACTGACGATGATATGGTATGAACTTATAAGCAATTGTTACAATTGCACCTTTGTAAAGCTGAAGCATAGTAGATCAAACATGTTGTACATCCGCTCTTAGACACCGGGCCCTTATATGTGTATGAGATAGAAAATAGGTACAAAAAGAAACATTAACATTGAGTCGCATAAATCAAAAATAAACTGACATGTCAAAATAACATTTCAGAAAAAATATTCTCCTTTTGTAGGATATTCGAAAGAAGGTTAAATGAAGGGAATGAATGCCTTACATGAAAGGAAATGTTTCTTACAATTGTTCATAATTCAGATGTAGTTAAGCCGCTGACATGTTAAAATAAAAATATCAGTGTTATTAAGTGAATGAATATCATGTTTTCCTGCATAACTCTTATCTACTACATAAAATATTTGTATAACATTTATTTTTTACCTATATTTAGATAGATAACAAGTTCTAGCATCCTCAATCTGAAGTTGTCTCTACATCATACAATCTATTTTTACATTTCAACACTCATAATCATTGATTTCAGTCTTATATTCACATTGCAAACTTTTGATCAAGTAACTATAGTCTCATTATCATATTCAACTCCTTCAACACTCTTGTGCATTGATTTCTAGCCACTATCATATTGAAGCTTTCAGATTTGCAATTGGAATCTCATTACTGCATCTGGATGACGATTTTACACTTCAGCCTGCACCTGCAATTCAATGATGCACACCTAGTCTACTTCATCCACTGAAACAAGTGTACAACTATTAGTCCATGAATCTGAAGCTACTTGCAGTGTCCAAGCTGCTAGTATAGGCTTCTGGCTTGGATCTCTGTAAATGTATATGTTATTGCAAAACAATAGACAACAAAAGCAACAGCCACACGCGTTAGTACAAAACGCATAAACAGCAACATTATTAAGTGTTAGAACTCGATCTCACGTATAAGATGATTGATTTAGTGAAACAAAAACAAGAATCGGATGCAATCAAGTATACTATATACTGGCAACGAAGAAGTAAATAGCAAAAGAGTAGAGAAATCGACTGAGGCTCGGCGTACCGATTTCCTTAAGACTTTATTCGGAGTCTCCAAGGATACAACAGACGAAACTGCTCGAGTATGTGATGTTCACGTCAGTTTGAGTATAGAGACTTGGCAGTAATGGCGGTTCCTATTTTGACAGAGGAAGAGGAAGAAGAATAGAAAATCGGTGAAGAATGTGATCAGGATTCGCCACTTATTTATAATCTTCGAACCGTTATAATTCAATTAGTCGCATCCATTTGACGTTTGATTTTGAATCAAAATTGTTGCGTATATTTAGAACAAGTCGCACCCGTTTCTCTTCATCTGTTTAACAGGCTGTAAACCCATTTGATTTCCGTTGGGTCGCGCTCATAGTCATTGCCGCATCCAAAAGAAAAAAAACTGCAAAATTGATTAACTTTTTCGTAGCAAAAATAAGATTTCATTCTAGACCCAATCCCAAGCCCGAACCCGAACCCGACCCGGTTCGGTACGGGATGGGCGGGCGACGAACGCGTGTGAGTTTGGTTCATATGATATAGGTCCTCCCCCTCACACAAAATTACCTGACTCTAAGGGCCAATATAGGGAATGAGGAACAAATATATATACATATATCTAATCTTTTTTTTTCAATGTCGGAATAAAGTATATGTCATTCATCTTTTGAATTCTAACTATCCCCTACATGAATGATTTCCCCCACAAAAAGTGTAATATCTTAGACTACATATGGAATAATGCTTTATCGTGGATAAGTAGATATTTCACTTTGAACTTTCCCTAGTTAAAACTTATCGGACTACTCGGCTAATCAGTGAATTATTTCATCTTGAACCGTCATCTTTTATTGTATATCCAAACAATAAGCTTTATGAAGCATTGATTCCCTTCTCATCCATTCTCTTGGTTGTGCTCATTTTGGTCCTGAACAGTTTCTGGTTCCGCGAGTGTCATAGAGAATTCAAGCCTTTTAAAATTCTCATAGAGCTGACCCAACTCACACTAACATAGGTGATCGCAACCATTAAATTATCCTACATATACCCCACTTGTTATTTTCAATATATGGTCATCATTAAAAAACATAGTTTTAACCTTATAATACTTCTGTAGGCATGCATTTATAGTGTGCACCATAGGAATGGAGTAGGAATGTATCCAAAATGCATTACGTCTTGAGCTATTCATAACTGGTTTGCCTATTGATCCTAGTCTGTGGGATCTCTAGTCGCTAGGATAGGTTTCTGTATAAGATAACTCTTGTTGGTTTAGGCTTTTAAACCCATTCCCCTCGATGCGCAGTCAATTTTCTCTCTTGATAAACCTTTAGTAAACGGATTCGCTAGATTATCATTTGTTCCCACATAATCTATGGAAATAGTTCCATCTGAGAGTAACTGCCGAACTGTGTTATGGCATCTACGAATATGTCGTGACTTTCCATTATACACAAAATTATGCGCTCTACTTAGCGTTGCATGGTTATCGCAGTATATGCATATGGCCGGTACAGGTTTAGGCCAGAATGGGATATCTTCTAAAAAATGACGAAGCCATTCTGCTTCTTCGCTTGCTTTATCTAATGCTATGAACTCTGATTCCATAGTGGATCGAGTTATGCATGTCTGTTTAGAAGATTTCCATGACACTGCTGCCCCTACTTGGGTAAATACATAACCACTCGTTGATTTTGATTCCTCTGAATCAGCAATCCAGTTTGCATCACTATATTCTTCTACTACGGCTGGATATTTTCCATAGTGTAAGGAATAGTTTGTAGTATTTTTCAAATATCCTAGCACTCTCATTAGTGCTTTCCAGTGTTCCTTCCCTGGATTGCTTGTGTACCTGCTTAATCGACTTACTGCATGAGCTATATCTGGTCTTGTGCAATTCATGAGATACATGAGACATCCTATTACATGAGAGTATTCCAGTTGCATGACAATCTCATTTGTGTTTTTATGCAGTACTTCAGATGGATTAAAAGGTGTTCGTACTCCTTTTATTCCAAAAAATTTAAATTTGTCAATCACTTTGTCTACATAGTGTGACTGAGACAATTCAATTCCATTAGATGTTCTTATTATTTTGATTCCCAAAATAACGTCTGCAACTCCTAAATCTTTCATATCAAAATTATTGATTAACATTTTCTTGATGGTCTCTATTACTCGGGTATTCGGACCAAAAATTAGCATATTGTCTACATACAGGCAAATCATTACATATGATTATCTAATTTGTTTATAATAAACACATTTATCACATTCGTTTATACGAAAACCATTTTTCATCATGAAACTATCAAATTTTGCGTGCCATTGTTTTGGAGCTTGTTTTAGTCCATATAATGATTTTACTAATCTACAGACTTTACTTTCATTTCCTTTGGAAATGAAACCTTCTGGTTGCTCCATGTAGATTTACTCATCGAGATCTCCATTTAAGAGCTGTCTTTACATCCATTTGATGAATTTCTAAGTTATAGATGGATGCAATTGCTATCAATATTATTATAGTAGTTATTCGTGTTACCGGCGAATATGTATCAAAGTTGCCTACTCCTTCTTTTTGACGATAGCCTTTGGCTATTAATCTGGCTTTATATTTGTCAATAGAGCCATCTACTTTCATTTTCTTTTTGAAAATCCATTTGCAGCTAATTGGTTTTATTCCAGGTGGAATATCAACAATTTCCCAAGTTTTATTGCTTAGAATTGAATCAATCTCACTTTGGATTGCTTCTTTCCAACATGCAGATTCAGAAGATGATATTGCTTCCTTGTAAGTTTGATGTTCGTATTCTAACATATATGTTAAAAACTCCGGACCAAATGTCTTGGAAGTTCTAGCCCTTACACTTCTTCTGGGTTTTATTTCCTCAATTTCACGATGACTTTCATCTTCATGTGAATTGGTCGATTCTTCTCTTGTCCTTTTAGGGACATAAGCTCCTTCATTTCTTTTGCACGGAAACACATCTTAAAAGAATGAGCCATCTCTCGATTCCATGATTGTATTTATTTGAATATCAGCTATATCAGACTTGAATACCAAAAACCTGTAGGCACTACTATTTTGGGCTGGCGCTAGGTAGTAGCAGTCAACTGTTTTTTGTCCAAGTTTGACTCTTTTAGGAGGCGGAACTGGAACTTTTGCAAAGCACCCCCACACTTTGAGGTATTTAATGCTTGGTTTTTTTCCTTTCCATAACTCATATGGAATCGCTCCTATTTTATTGTGAGGTACCTTGTTTAAAACGTGGTTAACATATTTAAGGCTTCCCCCCACAAGTTCGTTGATAGACTTGAGGTTACGAGCATTGCGTTAACCATATCTTTTAACGTTTTGTTCTTTTTCTCTGCAATAACATTTTGTTGTGGTGAATATGGAGTTGTTGTTTGATGAATTATACCATTCTCTACACAGAATTGTTCGAATGGTGATTCATACTCTCCACCTCGATCAGATCTTAGTATCTTGATCTTTTTATTTAGCTGATTTTCTACTTCAGCCTTATATTTTATAAACGATGCTATTGCTTCATCTTTACTATTTAAAAGGTACATATAGCAATATCAAGTATAATCATCAATAAATGTGATAAAATACTTTTTCCCACCTCTTATAGGTAAGTTTTTGAAATCACATAAGTCAGTATGAATCATTTGTAATGGTTCAGTACTTCTTTCAATAGTATGAAATGGTTTCTTAACCATTGTTTCTTCTACACAAGTCTCACATTTATATTTTTTATCTACTTGAAATTTTGGAATTAAATCCAGATTTGCATGTTTTTTCATTTTCCGAAAGTTCATGTGTCCTAATCTTTCATGCCATAATAGGACGTCATACTCGACAACATAAGAAACTTCCTTTTTATTCATTTCAGAATTACAACATACATTATTATTGCAGATTACGACTACATTAGCCTTAAATAGGCCATCACACAAGTATCCTCTTCCTATATAGACCCCAGCCTTAGACAGAACAACTTTATCTGATTCAAAGACCATTCGGAAGCCTTTCTTCAAGAGTATAGGTATAGAAATCAAGTTTTTCCGGATATCTTGAACATGAAGCACATCATTTAGTGTAACCGTTTTACCAGATGTGAGTTTGAGGATTACCTTCCCGTTTGCCCTCAATCATTGACACTACCGAGTTACCCATGTACAATTTTTCTCCATAATCCAGTTTGTTATATGTGGAGAACATGGACTTTTCAGAACACACATGTCGTGTAGCGTCTGTGTCAAACCACCATTGAGAAGGATTCTGGACTAGATTGCATTCTAACACAACTCCAGAAAAGTTAAGCCCATCGATGTCCATGTTGTCCACCACATTCGCTTTTTTGTTTCTTGTCTGCAAACTTTTTTCTGATGACCAGTTTTTCCACAAACCCAACATTCGCCATTGAATTTCTTGGACTTCTTATGATCATGCTGCTTGTTTTCTAGCGCCTTACTTTTCTTTTTCTTTTTATTAGGGTGCCCTTTTTTCTTTGACCCTTTTCCAACAAAAGCCTCTTCGCATTTTGGTTTAGTGACTCCGCGATTATCTGCCTTAATCTTCAATCTAACGATTAGGTCTTGTAAGGATATCTCCTTCTTCTTGTGCTTTAAATAGTTGCGGTAGTCTTTCCAAGATGGTGGCAACTTTCCAGTGATCCCCTCAACCAAAAAGATTCACCAACTTTGTGGCCTTCTACTTCCATTTCATGGATGATGATCTGAAGTTCATGTAGTTGCGCAGGAACAGGTTTTGAATCTACCATTTTGTATTCCATGAACTTGTCAACTATAAACTTCTTCAGGCTCACGTTTTGTGTTTTGTACTTTGCGGTAAGCGCATTCCAGAGGGCTTTGGCAGTCTTGATTGGCTGATACACTTTGTACAAAACTTTGTCTAAACAGTTGAGGATGTAAATCCTGTACAGGAAATCTGAGTGCCTCCATGCATCAATGTTCTAAATCTTATCTGACTCCTTGATTTTGCCTGGCGTAGGCAACACTGGTTCATCTTCCTCAAGATACTTTTGCAGACAGAGAGTAGTGAGATAAAAAAGCATCTGACTTTGCCATGTCAAAAAATCATCACCTTCTCCCTTAAACAGGTCTGGTTTGTTCAAGTTGGCTGTCTTTATCAATATTTTTTCTGCTGCCATCTCTGTTTTCATGAAAATAGTAAAGTCTTAAGATGTTATTGCAAAACATCAGACAACAGAAGCAACAGCCATACGCGTTACCACAAAACGCATAAACATCAACACTATTAAGTGTTAGAACTCGATTTTGCGTACAAGATGACTGATTCAGTGAAACAAAAACAAGAATCGGTTGCAATCCAGTATACTATATACTGTCAACGAAGAAGTAAATAGCAAAAGAGTAGAGAAATCGACTGAGGCTCGGCGTACCGATTTCCTTAAGACTTTATTCGGAGTCTCCTATGATACAACATATGAAACTGCTCGAGTATGTGACGATTACGTCAGTCCGAGTATAGAGATTTGGCAGCAATGACGGTTTCTTTTTTTACAGAGGAAGAGGGAGAAGATTAGAAAATCGGTGAAGAATGTGATCAGGATTCGCCACTTATTTATAATCTTCGAACCGTTATAATTCAAATAGTCGCGTTCGTTTGACGTTTGATTTTGAATTAAAACCGTCGCATCTATTTAGAACAGGCCGCACCCGTTTCTCTTCATCTGTTTAACGGGCTGTAAACCCGTTTGATTTCCTTTGGGCCGCGCCCATAGTCATTGCCGCATCCAAAAGAAAAAAACCGCAAAATTGGTTAACTTTTTCGTAGCAAAAATAAGATTTCAGCCCAAGCCCAAGCTCGACCTGGTTCGGTACGGGACGGGCGGCGCGTGTGTGTGTGTTTGGTTCATATGATATAGGTCCTCCCCCTCACACAAAATTACCTAACACTAAGGGCCAATATAGGGAATGAGGAATATGTATATATATATACATAGATCTAATCTTCTTTTTGCCAATGTGGGACTAAAGTATATGTCTCATCTTTTGAAATCTGACAGTATGTTCTGAGGGTCTTGTTTATTCACCGACTTGGATTAGCAATTCAATGTAGGAACAATTTTGAGCTTGCTTCATTTTCAACATTTATTTATGTTACCTGGAAGACCTCCATGTATGATTCACGTCCTGTGTACAGCATGTTGTCATCAGGCTAAAGTTAGAAAAAGTTGGAAAATGAAATATCTGCTCATATAAATGGATTTATTTATCTTAACTCCTATTCGTACAAACTAACATGTTGCTTGGAATATCAATGTACTTACTATAGCCGGTGGCTTAAAATGTCTATGTATTTGCTATACTCAGTGGGAAATAGTATAACATTTAGAAGTCATATGTTTTTGACATGTGAGTTGCAATGGCAGTAACATATGTAGCCAACATGTGCTTAATCTGATACATGGTGGAATCAATACAGCATTGAGAAATATGACAAAAGATGATTGAAGGTGGCATAAGTTTGATATTGTGAAGAGAAGCGACTGGCTTGGTATTTAGCGTCTTATGACATAATTTTGATATTGAGAAATATGACAAAAGATGTTACCTTTACCTGTTTTTATGCTGAAAGTCACTAGGACTTACCAGTCTTTATGACTGACCCATTTTCTTTCGCCTCTTTTTCTTTTGTCCCCCCCCCAGGTTCTTAGGGAGGAAACTCTAGCACTTAGCTTGGATTTCTCTTGCTTTCGGTTCATCTCATGTACGGTTTGATCTTGAGCTCTGCTATGGCTGCATTTCTGCTATCTTGGGGAATTATGCTATTTTTGTTGTTTAAGCTTTTATGCTTCTTTATTTATGCAAGACAGAATTTGTTGAATGGAAAATGATGACTTTGGCTATTTGGTACTTTGGATGAAAAAGGCTTTGAATATTTTGAAAGTAATGAAATTTATCTTTTGACTCTTCCGCTGTTTTATTTATGTTTGTCTTGTAATATTTGTGTGATTGTTTACCTCGATAACGCTCCTCCAAAACTAGTGCATTCCCTTTGCAAGTGACCCTAGCGGAGGTGGGGTGTTACACTTGGTATCAGAGCAGAAGGTTACCAGACTGGGCAAAAGTTTTTAAAACCTTCTAAAACTATTTTCAAAAACCGTTTACAAAGAAGCATTTTTCAAGAAAAGTTTTATTTTATTTAAAGGCTATTCCCCAAAAGGCATTAGCACTATCCTTTGTTTCCTCATTTTGAATCTCTTCTTTTTCATTTCAGCATGTCTGGGAATCTTAACCTTCCAGAGGGTGTGCCAATACCTGGCTGGTTCAGGAGGTACTTAGAGGCTAGGGACAACGATGCAGGCCCAACAGATATTCCTCCTCCAGCCGCAGCGGTTCCTCCTCCTCCTGCAAATGCTTTCTCAAAGATCTGTAGAGATTTTAGGGCCATGGGTGGAAAGTATTTCAAGGGAACTGAATCATTCGTAGAAGCGAGGAACTGGCTCAAAGAAACTGAGGATCTGTTCGTTATCTTCGAGGTGGACGATGGGCAGGAGGTACAGTTGGCAGTATGGTTGCTCAAAGACGAAGCTTCCTATTGGTGGGAACTCACTAACGCTGAAAGACCTATTGACACATGGATGGATTTCATGATAAGGTTTGAGATGAAATTCCTCTCACAAGCTGAACTAAGTCTACAACTGGAAAAGTTCTTATCTCTTAAGCAAGGAAGTATGACTGTCAAGGAGTACGTCAATCAATTCAATCAGGTGGCCCGATTTGGACTAGACTTAGTGAATACTCCTCATAAGAAGGCTCTCCGTTTTGTCAAGGGATTGAATGAGCCACTTCACAGCTTGGCTATGACCCACATACCTATGGGGGCTACTTACGAAAGGTTGGTAGACATGGCACTCTTAAATGAGGAAGATAAGGGCAAGAATGAGGCAAAAGAAGAAGTGCCTCAAGATAAGAAGGGGGAAGGGTCACAAAACAAGAAGGCTGATCCAAAGAAAGGTGGGAAGAACAACAAACCCCACGAAAAGAGAAAGTGTAATTTCTGTGGCATTCCTGGACATCTGGTCAAAGACTGCAGGAAGAAGAAAAGGAAGACGGGTGGTTGTTTCCACTGTGGTGAGACAGGACACACGGCTTAGGCCTGCCCAAGGAAGCAAGGGCAGGGAGCTGGATCTTCTTATAGAGGACAAGTCCACGCTCTCATGGTACCTCCGCAAGAACGAGGTAGAAATATTTCTGTCGAAAGTTTAGTCTGTCTTTTTGATCATCCTGTTCGAACCTTGTTTGATTCTGGTGTATCGCATACTTTTATTTCTTCTGATATTGTTGAAACTCTTCACATAAGTACTAGTCTAGTTGAGGATCCCATTATTGTTTCAAATCCAATTGGTGGCTCCGCTCATTTACCTGTGATTTGTGTGGATTTGAGGGTTTCTATCTTAAGCGTAGAATTCACGTGTAATGCTTATGTTCTCGGATTTATGGGATACGGTTTGATTCTAGGGATGGATTGGCTGTCCAATACAGGAGCCATTCTCGATTGTGAACGAAGGGTAGTTAGACTCGTGACTCGCCTTGGTAATAGCCTTGAAATTTCTTGTAACCCTATGGATCCTGTCATGTTATGTTATCTAGAATCTCTTGACTCGTCTATCGATGATTTGCAATCAGTAAGGGTAGTCCGAGAATATCCCGACGTCTTTGATCAGGTTAAGGGGTTACCCCCTAAACGCGAGATAGATGTCCATATATATCTTGTTGATAATGCTAAGCCGGTTTCATTGCCCGTTAGACACATGGCCCCGCGAGAGAGAAAAGAGCTTAGTAAGCAAGTTAAGGAGTTGCTTGAGAAAAATTTCATTATGCGAAGCATTTCTGAAAGGGGTGTTCCGGTGGTATTCGCTACTAAGGCGAATGGTTCGCTTCGTTTATGCGTAGATTATCGTGAGTTAAACAAGCTGACTAAGAAGAATAGGCACCCACTACCGAGAATCGACGAATTGTTCGACCAACTTGTAGGAGTGTCTGTTTTCTCTCAACTCGATCTAGCTACAGGATTCCATCAACTTAGTGTGGCTGAGGATAGCATTGACAAGACTGCGTTTAGGACTCCGGATGGTTTCTTCGAATGGCTCGTCATGCCGTTTGGTTTGACGAATGCACCCGCGTACTTCATAGACTTGATGAGTAGGGTGTTTAGGGAGTTCTTTAACAAGTTTGTGGTGGTCTTCGTGGACAATATTTTGATCTTGTCAAAGGATGAGGAAGAACATGCTAGACATCTCAAGGAAGTTATGGATACGCTTAGAGCACACAATTAAAGGCTAAGTTCTCCGAGTGTCATTTTTGGAGAAAAGAAGTTCGGTTTCTTGGACATGCAGTTTCTAAGCAAGGCATAGTTGTGGATCCCGCTAAGGTAGCTGCGGTGCAAGATTGGAAAGTTCCTAAGAACAGAACGGAAGTGAGAAACTTTCTCGGTTTGGTGGGCCACTATAGGAAGTTCATTAAGGACTTCGCTAAGATTTTAGCCCCTCTTACTAGGTTAAGAAGAAGAACCTAGCTTTTGCATGGGACATAGAGCGTGACGTTGCTTTTCAATGGCTTAAGAGAGCCCTTACCACAACTCCAGTTTTGGCATTATCCGACAGAGGTAAAATGTTTACGGTGTACACAGATGCGTGCGGCACGGGATTAAGCGCTGTCCTAATGCAAGAAGGGAAAGTGATATGCTACGGGGGTAAACAACTTAAAGTTCATGAGAAAAACTATCCCACACATGACTTGGAATTGGCCGCGATTGTTTTTGCACTTAAGTCTTGGCGCCACTATCTTCTAGGTGAGAAGTTCGAGTTGTATACCGATCACAAATCGCTTAAGTATCTCTTTTCGCAAAAAAGATTTGAATCTAAGGCAACAGAGGTGGATGGAATTCTTGGCATCGTATGACTTCGATATAGCTTATACTCCTGGCAAGGGTAACGTGGTGGCAGATGCGCTAAGTAGGAAAAGGTTGACTCTGAGTCCTTTGTTTGTTGAAAGGAAAAGTCTAGAGTTTATAGCAACCTTTGATTTCACACCTGTTGTTGAGTCGTTGGCTAGCACGTTAGCATCTCTTGAGTTAAGGCCTACGCTTCTAGACTAAGTAGGGACTTTACAGAAGGAAGAGCCACATATAGTCGAGATCATGGACAAGTTGATTAGAGGTGAGATGTCAAGTCACCTCAGTAGGTATGCTATTGATGACAAAGGATGGCTAAGGCGTGATGGTAGACTATATGTCCCACAAGTGGGAGACTTAGTAAAGAGAGTTCTCGAAGAGGTGCATCACTCGAAGATGACTACACATCCCGGAGGGGATAAAATGTACAAGGATATGAAGCGCATTTTCTTTTGGAACAGGATGAAAAAGGACGTGGCGGAATTCGTTTCTAAGTGCATGGTGTGCCAACAAGTAAAGGCCGAGTCGAAAAAGCCAGGTGGGCTATTGCATCCTTTGGAGATTCTGCAGTGTAAATGGGAGAGTGTCTCAATGGATTTCGTGGATGGATTGCCTAGGTCAAGGAAAGGCAATACTAGCATATGGGTTATAGTAGATAGACTCATGAAGAGCGCTCACTTCATTCCTGTGAAGAGCAAGAGGACCGCATCATGGCTAGCGTCTATGTACCTTCGAGAAATAGTACGGTTGCACGGAGTTCCTTCTAGTATAGTTAGCGATCGTGACCTGATTTTCACTAGCGAATTTTGGAATAGTTTACAAGAAACAATGGGTACACGACTAAGTTTAAGAACGACCTATCACTCACAGACGGATGGACAAATCAAAAGGGTAAATAGGGTACTAGAGGAACTCTTGAGACTATGTATTCTTGACTTTGGTGGTACTTGGGAAGATCACCTACCTCTCGCTGAGTTCACATATAATAATAGTTACCAAGCTAGCATAGGAATGGCACCATTCGAATATTTATACGGAAGACCGTGCAAGTCACCAACCTGTTGGTAGGAGTCGACAAACAAGCTCATACTTGGACCTGACATGATAAGGGACACTTCCGAGAAGGTTGAGTTGATACGAAAACGGATGAAAACAGCCCAAGATAGACAGAAATCCTACGCGGACAAGAGAAGGACAGACCTAAAGTTCGAAGTCGGAGATATGGTCTTTATAAAAGCTTCTCCTTTACGCAATGTGGTTCGCTTTGGAGCGGTTGGAAAGTTAGCACCGAGGTTCGTAGGACCATTCCCTATCATCGAGAGGATTGGACAGATGGCCTATAAGGTAGAGTTACCCGAAAGGTTGGCCAGAGTACACAATGCCTTTCACGTTTCGCATCTCCGAAAGTTCTTATATGTGTCTGCCGAAGTGGTTGAGCCAAGCATCCTTGAAGGCGTAGAAGTGGAAAGAGAAGCAACATTGAGGCGAGTTCCGATTCGTATCTTAAGACCAGAGATCAAGAAGCTAAGGAATCGATAAGTCAAGCTAGTTAAAGTACAGTGGAGTGAAGCCCAAGAAGACGCAACTTGGGAAACTGAAGAGAAGATACGCGCGCTATACCCAATTCTTTTTTAGGGTACATTCTCGATCTCTTTTTCCTATAGGTTTACATACCTTCATATCATGTACATGCTTTTTCTATCCATGTTTGTCTTGTTATCTTCTCGATCCTATCTTGAGAACCTAAATCCTTTTGGATGTAAACATGTGATTGAAACATGTTATGGTTGATGATTGCAAGTGGTTGTTCGTGGTTGCATAACACACATTAGGCACTAGATCGGCTCAGTCACATTTTTCATGTTGCATATGCATGAGTGCTTATACTTGTATATGGATGGAAACTTGATATGTTATCATTTGGATGTTGCATATGAATGAATGTTTGTGCACTCATGTAGAGATTATAAAGTATGTTAGGAATTTGCATACATGTTGAACTCATTACACTAACCTATTTTGCATTAAGGAGGTTTTACTGAATCAGTAACCGTCTGATCTTTTGCATTAGATAAGTACATATACACACACTCTTGCATAAGTTCATACAGAATTAGAAACCTTTTAAGGACAATGGTTGCTTGTGGATGATGGTTGAGTAGATGGATGATTGGATGATAAGATGCATTCTTCTTAACTTGAAGATTTCGGGGACGAAATCCTTTAAAGAGGGGAGAATGTAACAACCCGTATTTTAATAACATGTTAAAACCATAAATCAAGGCCGAATTAAATTTTAAAATAAGAATCAGGGGAAAGAGGTTGCGCCATTGCGTTCTTCTCGAAATTCTGCTTGGAAACGAGTCAGAGATTTCGAAAAACGGATTCCGTATGAGGGAGATATGACCCTCCGAAGTTTCAAGGTTTTTTAGAACCGAAAAACAGCTCGAATTCGAATTCGAAATTCGAACTCAAACCCCAGCGCAGACTGGGCGGGAATTTTCCCGCCCAGGACCAGCTCGACCTAGGGGTCGACACTATGGTCAACCTCCCAAGGACCAGGTCGACCCTATGGTCCACCTGGGGGTCGACCTGGTGCCAAAACCCAGTTTTGAGCCTGGGTTCATTCTGATGTTTTTGGTCTCGTTTTCAGTCTAGATTCATTCGCCTAATCCTATATAAACAACCCCCTAACCCCATTCTCTTTACGCCATTCTTCTCTAACCTTATGCTGCACAAATTCTTGATGGACATGGCTTCTTCTTCTTCTTCTTCAAAATTAAATTAAAAATAAAGTTAATCAAATCAAGGGAATTCTTCTACCTTCTTCTTCAAGCAACATAAGATTCGCAAATTGGGGATTTTCTGCTACAATCAAATCAAGATTCAATGATTCAACAATTCGACGACTAGTTTCTAGATTCAACTTCTACATCTCAATTTCTTAGTCCACCATCTGTAAGTTCTAGTTACTTTGAGATTTAAACTTGTTAATTGTAATTTGGACATGAGATAAAGTGAAATTGGACTTAAGTATGATAATCGATTCACATCTATTTTAGTTTCCATCTTGGATCTTGACATTTGGGAATATTGCTATAAAATCAGTTTGGACCTATTCATGTTGTAAATCAAACTCTTTCATGTCCATAACATTATCATGCCTGTGATGTTGAATCAGTCTGTTATTTACAAGTTTGGGACTATCACCTTATGCCATGACTATCACCTTATTATGCTAGATTTGAAATCCTATTATTTTCTATATGCCAGTAATGTTGTAACCAATTATCTCAAGTTATGTCATGCTAGTATTGTAATCCCTTTTATCACTTTATGCTCGTCCTTTTTGCCTATCATAGTTTTGATGTTATTCCCTTTATTTCTGGATTTGGATTTACTTGTAATTTAGCTCGATTCACGTTTACATGCGATGGGAATACGACTTGGGTAGATTAGGCAAAACATGAATTGGTTATGAACATGAATCATGAACTTGATAATAGGCATAAGTTGAAACATGAAACTTGACATGAAACTTGCCATGAAACTTTACACGAACTTGACATAAAATTTGAGCATGGACATGACACTAGAATGAACTTAAAAATGGCCAACTCGAGGTTGGGTTGAGTTTGCAGTGTAATTCTGCCCGGAACCGCCCGGAAAATCCAGTGACTGCAAACAATAGGATCTAATGTGGGTAGTTGGTCATATCGCGCTTGAAACTCGAGGTCAGACTGAGTTGTGGTGTAAATCTGCCCGGAACCGCCCGGCATGTCCAGTGACCACAACAACAGGTCTGATGTGAGAGGTTGGGGTGCATTAATGAATTAATGCCACATGATAGGGTAAAGTCATGAACATGAAAGACAACACTTAACCAACTTGACACATGATTAGTGGGGTTAAGTCATGAAATTGAAAGACAACACTTAACCAACTTGACATGCTAGACTGATAAGGGTTAAGTCACGAATTTAAATGACAACACTTAATCTGTTGGACGGAAACCCTAGTTACGCGGTCCATTTCAGCAGTAACCCACTTAAATGTATCATGGTACCCTGGAACTAGGCAGGGTCGGGCATGATTACTGGGCTGATTGTAAGTGACCAAAACGACGGCTGAGTTGGTGCGCCAGTGTAGGTTCAGGCGGACTATGGTCGTGCACGTAGTTCAGAGTTGAAAAAGCAGGCATTGCGCATCAGTAGGTTTACACTGTGCGTGCTTGATTCGTGTCGGTGGTTGGTACCCTAGGGCTTGATACACCCTATGGTGGACCTAGCACAGGTGACTACATTCGTGATAGGTCCGTATGACACAGACATACGACGAGCTAGAACTTGTAGGGAGCCAATCGATTAATGGATCGTTCCGTAGGACCTCGAAATGGGTCATTTCATGATATTGGGCCAAGGGATCATTTCATGGTTAATATATGACATAGGTTTGGGATACTAGTACAGTTGGTACAGCGAATCTTGAACATGCGATGCTATACTTGATTTATACTTGATTTATCATGTTATCTTAGTCTATCTTGCCCATCTTGATAGCATCCTTATGTTTACTTTCAGTTTATACATGTCATGTTACCTTTACCTGTTTTTATGCTGAAAGTCACTAGGACTTACCAGTCTTTATGACTGACCCGTTTTCTTTTGCCTCTTTTTCTTTCGTCCCCCCCAGGTTCTCAGGGAGGAAACTCTCGCACTTAGCTTGGATTTCTCTTGCTTTTGGTTCAGCTCATGTACGGTTTGATCTTGAGCTCTGCTATGGCTGCATTTCTGCTATCTTGGGGAATTATGCTATTTTTTCTGTTTAAGCTTTTATGCTTCTTTATTTATGCAAGACAGAATTTGTTGTAATGGAAAATGATGACTTTGGCTATTTGGTACTTTGGATGAAAAAGGCTTTGACTATTTTAAAGTAATGAAATTTATCTTTTGACTCTTCCGCTGTTTTATTTATGTCTGTCTTGTAATATTTCTGTGATTGCTTACCTCGATAACGCTCCTCCAAAACTAGTGCATTCCCTTTGTGAGTGACCCTAGCGGAGGTGGGGTGTTAACATATAGCTATTTGTGTTGCACTGATTAGAATGGACATGAATTTTGAAAACCTTTGTTGTTTAATTCCTCCTTATCCAATTGATTGTTCGAGCAACAGTTGAAAACTAACTTGAAATCCTCAAAAGTAAAAATGATAAATTTTCTAAAACCAAAGCAGAGACTAAATGAATCAAAATTAATTGATAAATTAGAGAATACAGAGCATAATATTTGATGGTAAGCTTACAGGTATTTGTATCGTATTGGTTAGAATGGACATGAAATCTGGATCCTGCTCCTCCTGCAACTGATTGTTTGAGCTCCAGTCAAAAACCAACTCTTTTGGGATTAATATCCTGAAAAATTAAATATGATAATTTTTTAGAACCAAAGTAGGGATCGAATGATTGAAATTTTATTGAAAAATTAGAGAACAGACAGAACATTTGATACCATTGAAAAGAAAAGTCATTCTTCTATTATACATTTAGCCAAAAAATAAAAAAGTAGAGTGAAAAAATCCACAAATTCTCTTTCCAAAAGCTATCGAACTGCAATAGAGAAAGTACTTCGAAAGTAATCAACAGTTGATTTTGGATCTTAGTGACCTTCAAACCAACAATTGCATCAATTTTGGATTTAATTTTTCATATAATTGGAACATGGAAGAAAGAAGAAATTGGTCAAGGGAAAACTGTAAACTGGGTGGAGAACGTGATGCGGAAGTAACCTAAAACGTGTATACATATTGAATGGTCAAATTTTCCCTTCTTAATAGCATTCATTCCAACTGAATGAAAGGGTATATCTGAAAGAACGAAAAAGGCTTCAAAGGGGGAAGTATTTGCTTTATGCATAAGATAAAAGGAATATTCTTTTTTACAGTTAGAATAAATATAACAACAGAAATATTTTGGGCTACCACATCAAATTTTGACGATAGTATACCTTACAATAATAATTCATGTTAGATTAAAATTTGGACCTAACACCCAAATTGTTCTGATTCGTAAAGAATTATAACTGGAGAATGAAGGAAAAGCAGAAAACACACAGAATTTATAGTGGTTCGGCGTTAATGAGCCTACGTCCACTTTATATGTTATCGATTATACTTTGAATGCTAGTACAATCAATGATATCTCTCAAACTCACTCTTACAATTGTGATTTCTCTCAGTAATCTCGTAATAGAACTGACAAGAAATAGTGGTATGACAGTAATGGTGGAATCAGTGCTCAATACTGCCAAAAGATCCTAAAAATGCCAAACTCTGGGCTATTTATAGCTGATTTTGTCAGGCGGGTCGCGGTCACATGTGGCACAGATCCCGAGAATATCGGATCGGATCGCAGCTTGATGAAGAATTAGTCAAATTAGCCGTTGTGGACAGGTGTCGCGATCCCCTTAAATATCGGATCGAGCAAGGAGGAGGAATTGGTCAAAGTGACGGTTGAGGACACGTGTCGCTGGATCCGTGCATCTCGGATCGCCGAAGACTAGCTCGTGCTTGAACAGGTCAGAGGCTTCGCTGTGTGTCAAGGAATCGGACCGGTCTGTGTAGGGTAGCAGTGTAAATGCAGATCGAGTCGTGTATAGGTAGTCGGATCGCTGATACTATGGGGGCGATCCGATGGGGGGCGATCCGAGAGAGGCGACCCTCTGGTGCGATCCGATCCTTCATGGATTTAAGGAACGTAGTTTCATTCTTTCTTCTTGTGCGTGAACCTTGGTGGCTTGGTCAAAAAGCTAGCCAACATTTTCCCCCCTCGAAGTATGTTTTATCGATGATGGAACATGCTTCGAAACTGCAGAAATATCTTTTCATAAAGAGATGCAAATCAATGGTAGCGTCTATTCGAAAGGTCGTATCATTTACGGAAAGTCGTGTCCCTTTGCTCGCTATAAATATCGGATAAATCTTCAATAATTTCCCTGTTTATTGGACAATTCTTTTGTGGGATTTTTTAGAGACTTTGTCGTCGAGTTCACCAGGTAAATTCCTTGAATTTTTCTTTTTCTCATTTCCTCTTTTTCTCCCTTTTTTTTAAGCAGATCACGTCTTTCCCAAGACGAAAGGCTTGGTATACAATAATCGACTGTCTCTTCTTCTACAAAGAAGATCCGATTTTCTAAGGATCAAGAAGTGCATTACTGATGAGAATCTTCACAAGCATCGCCTTCTGGATATGTGGTTTGGACTTGGTGCAGGCGGCAAACCCTACAAATACGTGCCCCCAACGGAGGGAGAAGGAACATCACGGGCAGCAGAAACAATTAAATTCCATAAGAGTCCTTCCCCGATAATCATCCAGGACGACGAGGACCTAAACATATATAGAGGAGATGAGGCCCGTGGTGACAAGTCTAAGGAAATCCCAGTTTCTCCGGGGGGTTTCCCCTCAAGGGCTTCTCTTCCGATTGAACCTGCTGCTCCCGACGATTTGACAGAAGAACAGCTATTTACAGAGCTGAGCAAAATTCCCTTGCCTGATGATGTATACACACAGGGGGACTTTGAAGGGGAGCCATTTTTCGCTGCTTCTAAGGAAACAACTGTTCTGGTTGAAGGACAAGAAACTACTCAGATGAGCCTGTCTTCGGGCCCTGGTCTGTTAGGGGGAGTTATATGGGATGCACAAATCACACGCACTGCCTGCCCCCATACTTTTATATCAACAGTATTCAAGGTTTTAATATGCTCTTTTTTCTTTTGCAGGAAAGATGTCTCGCATGCGGTCTTATTCTTATCGCTCTCTTCGTGAAGGCACACCCAGTCTTCATCCGAATCCCGAGCGTTCTCGTGGCCTTTCTCACAAGCCTACTTCTTCGCAATCCCGGTCTCCACCTAAATCAACATCTGGCAAGCTTCCCAGTTATTCGGTGCCACCTACAGGGGGAAAACAACTTCCTAAAGAGCTAACCCCTCCGAAGAGTGCACCCTCTCACAGCAGATCAACAAAAAGACACTACGAGCCCAAGGATAAAAGCAAGGATCCAATCAAGGATTCTGAGAAGGAGAAAAGTGACATTGTCCCTTCCAGCCAGCAAGATTTGGTTGCCCTCGGGTCACGAGATTACATCCATGGTCCCGAGACTCAGGCTAAGCTGGAAAAGTTGCGAGAACAATTCCCTAACATCTTCTTCGAAAGGATGATGTTTGTTCCAGCCTTGGAACCAGTCCCTAGGAACTGGGATTCTGAAGTCATCGGGCACATTCGCCATGTAGCCAGGCAGTATGAAGCGATGAAGAAACATGCTGTTAATCTTTCAGAGGTCATCTGAATGCTTGAGATGGAAGCACATAGATCCAAAGTGAAGATAGATAACAATGAAAGGGCTAGGACAAAAATGGAGAAGGATTTGGAAGACGCTCAATCCAAACTTGCCTTAGCACAGAGAGATGCTGAAAATTATAAGACTGAATTGGAGAATGCTAAGAAACGCTTTCATTCTGAACTCGACTCAAATAGTCAAAAGAAAATGGCCTTAAAGAAGGAGGTAGAAGATCTTAAAATGGCCAACATTGAGTTGAAGACGACACAGGGCCATTTTGAAGCTGAGAGAGCTTCTTGGGAGGAAGAAAAAGCAAGTTTGAGAGAAAATCTAGCTTTGGCTGAAGCGGAGAAGGTGATTTTAAATGATCAAGTCGCGGATGCGGAGAGGCGTGCGGCTCTCGCCGAAAAGAATGTTGAAAGTGCCATTGAAATGGCTACTGCTTCTAACAACAAGCTCCTCGAGAGAGAAAAGGATATCGAAGGGTTCGAAGAGATGATTTTTGACTTCCTCGGCCATGTCCTCGAAACTCGTAACATCTCGTGGATCCCAGACTACCACGTCACTTTAGCCAACATATGGGACGCCATCGTCGAGGGTGAGAAGCAGAGATTAGGAGTTGAAGAGATTGACGAAGAGGAGCTAATGAGGACCATTCTAAGGGATAACGAGCCCGAGGATCTGGAAGAAGGCCGGCGCCTAATTCAAGAAGAAATGGAGAAAGAGAGGACCCTAGCTAAGGGCAAAAACAAGATTGACGAAGGTTCGAGCTCAGCTGTAGAGCCCAAGGCCTCCAGAGTTGAGGAATACAACCCTGATGATCCACTGATTCCTCTGGGTCCAACTCCTCTTGTTGTCGGAGCTTCTGCCGCTGGCATAGATAGAGGATCAGCGGAAGGTATCCCTATATTTTCTCCACAATTTGTCAAGGTTGTCATTACTTGTCGCCGTCTTGCCGAATAATCAACTGAGCTAACCGCATTCTCTCCTGAAATAACATTCGTTTCTCGTAATACAGGTGGCGAACCAATCGATAAAGATGCTGAGAAAGAGACGGAGGCAGAGAAGAGTGACATTCCACCAACCGCTAGCGCTAAAGATTCAAAACAATCTAAAGATGCCCTGAAGGAGAAAGTCGTCCTCGCTTCCAGTGTTGACGCTCCCAAGGATGACGAAACCATTGATGCCTTGAAAGATATGGACGGGCGCCATGTAGATGATGAGGAGGATATCATTAGTACCAAAGAAGTCGAAGGTGATGACGACGAAACTTTGGCTAAAAGAAAGGCTAGGCAGGAAAAGCAGCTGGCTTCAAAGAAGGTGGGACAAGAGCCTTTGAACGTGGCCCCTGTCTCGGAGTTTGATCCCAAAACTGGGATGCTTCTGAACCTCCAGCCCAAATCCATCAGCAAACAGCTTCATTTTGCGAACCCTGATGATTTCCCAGCTTCCTTGACTGATAAAAGAAAGAGAAAGGAGGTGGAGGAGGAGTCTTCTGATGAGTCGGGCGTTCCTCTTATAGACAAAAGGAAAAGAAAGAAGGGTGATCAATCCGAAACTGACAAGGCGAAGCTGGAGAAGCAGAAACAGGAGAAGAAGTCCAAGCGTAAATAGGATATTGTCGCTTGTCTTTATTTTGTCTTTAGGCTTCCCACTGGCCATGAAATGTAATTGTGAGACTGGCCCTCACTTTTGTTTTAGGCTGTTTTTCACTTTGTAGGCTTGCAGTTTATAAATGAAAGTTTATCTCTTTTGCATCATCGTGTACCTGCATTTAATAAACTCTTCATTCTTAGTCATAGATCATCTGATTATAACTACAAATTAGTCAAGCAACAGAAAGAAAAATTTAAAAATTTCCGTGTTGCATCAAGGTTCATGTGTATATGTATATGGCCCCCAATCAATCGTAAACGTAGCGCTTAACTAGGGCTTATTAAGGATTGATTAGCGTTGTTTGCACGTTGCCCCCTATTTCTGAATATGGGGGACTTAGAAAATTTAATAAGATAACTGTCCTTGTTGTGCTGAGTTTTCGGCACCTTTCTCAGTGCTTAATCATAGACTCTTTTATACTCTCCTGGCGGCCGCCGAGGTTAGAGTTCGAATTCAGCAGTTCAGTCGCTCCCCGATCCTTCAGCGGGGAAGGAGCTCTTTCTCAGCGCTCAATCGGAGACACTTTTATACTCTCTCTCTGCTCTGGAGAGTTAGAGTTCGAGCTCAGCAGTTCAGTTGCTCCCCGATCCTTCAGCGGGGCAAGAGCTCTTTCTCAGCGCTCAATCGGAGACGCTTTTATACTCTCTCTGCTCTGGAGAGTTAGAGTTCGAGCTCAGCAGTTCGGTCGCTCCCCGATCCTTCAGCGGGGCAAGAGCTCTTTCTCAGCGCTCAGTCGGAGACACTTTTATACTCTCTTGGCAGTCGCCTAGGATAGAGTTACGTCAGGGCGGTTCCGATCATGGTACACCGTCATGACTTACGGACATCGCCCTCATGTCCGTTATGCTCTCTCTCGGCTCTGGAGAGTTAGAGCGCTATCAATGATATGATTTACTTTATCACACCCTCAGAGTTTTGACTGGTGACTGCATTCCATTCTAATGGAAGGCACCTATAATTATACGTTTCTGTGATCGTTGCATGGTTCACAGCAATTTCCATAAAAATAGAAAGGCAGATAAAAAATAGTGCAATAAAGGTAAACGACACACAATATTTTTATAGTGGTTCGGTCGAATCATGACCTACGTCCACTTTATAATTTTTGCTTAAGAAATCGGACTATTCTAGGCAAGTCGTGCCTTGTACATGGTCCTTAATAAAGCAAAAGAACAGATCTGACATCTTTACGTTAGATACGGCCGTAAATGTTGGGCATTCCACACTCTGGGGATTTCCTTTCCATCTACGGTTGCTAGCTTGAAAGTTCCATTATCAAGCTTGCACAGAATAGAGTACGGTCCTTCCCACTTCGCGCCCAAATGAGTTGGGGCTGGAAAGACACGCTTCAGAACCAAGTCTCCGGGTTCAAAGGTTCAAACTCGAACCTTTTTGTTGTAGTATCGGGCGATCTGTTGCTTGCATCTCAAGGCTCACAGGTCTGCTTCGTCCCTCTTTTCTTCGATCATATCCAGGGATTCAAGGAGCAATTCGTTATTAGTCCTCGGATCGTAATAAGTCACTCGGTGAGAAGGTACTTTTATTTTAACCGGGATGACTGCTTCTGCTCCAAAAGCAAGGGAGAAGGGGGTATGTCCTGTTGCCGATTTATACGTTGTCCTGTAGGCCCATAGTGCTAAGGGTAATTCATCAACCCACATGGATCTGGCCCGTTTCAGTCTTCTTTTCAGAATGGACTTAATCACTTTATTTGCCGCTTCGACCTGTCCGTTCGACTGCGGATGCGCCACAGAGGTGTACCGTTTCTCAATGTGGTATTTCTGGCAGAAGTCTCTGAATTCAGTGCTATCGAACTGAGTTCCGTTGTCAGTTATAACAATCTTTGGAATCCCAAATCGATAGATGATGTTTCTAACGACAAAATTGATCACTCGTTTGGTTGTGATTGTAGTCAGTGGCTCAGCCTCGACCCACTTAGTGAAGTAATCTACGGCTACAATAGCGAACTTTGCTCCGCCCTTAGCTATGGGGAGACTTCCGATGATATCAATTTCCCACATAGCGAAAGGCCATGGGCTCGTCATCGTTTTTAACTGGCTAGGAGGTGCCCTAGGTATCTTTGAAAATCTTTGGCATGCATCACACTGTCGTGCGTACTTCGCCGCATCTTTGTTTATGTTAGGCCAGAAATAACCATGCCGCAACACCTTTTTCGCCAATGTTTGCCCCCCAGTGTGATCGCCGCATTCACCTTCATGTACCTCCTGCAGCACACGCTTGATGTCATCATGAGCTATACACCGGAGAAGGGGCATCGAAAATCCTTGTCTGTAAAGAACTCCGCCTTGCAGAACGTATCGGGCAGCTTTACGAATTACTTTATGCCTCTCACTTTTCTTGGTCGGAAGCGTTCCATTCATCAAGAAATTCTTTAGAGGAGTCTCCATGACTCCCTTTCTGGTTCCGTCTCTAGTACCGGATCAATTTCCATCTGATCTATACTAGGAGATCGTAGTACTTCAACTGGGACTAGCCCGGTCTCTTCAGGATCGTCGGAACTAGCCATCTTCGTCAACTTATCCGCTTGTTGATTCTCTGACCACGGAATATGAGATATGCTGTAGTGATCGAAGCCGTTCAGCAACTCCTTCACTTTCTCCAAGTATAAAATCAATCTTGGGCTTTTGGCTTGGAATTTTTCAGTGACCTGATTTACAACTAACTTGGAGTCGCAAAAGATGTCCAGCTTTGTGATTTCCAACTCCTTTGCGATCCTTAGCCCGGCTATCAGGGCTTCATATTCGGAGTCGTTGTTAGTGGCGTGAAACTCTATCCGGATAGCATAGGATATCAACCGTTTCTCGGGAGTTTCAAGCACTACTCCAGCGCCAGATCTCTTGTCATTCCTAGCGCCATCAGTATACAACCTCTAGGCACTGGGGTCGAGAAGTAACTTTGAGGGGTTAACTTCTTCGTTCGTTATATCTTCCTCTGGGACAGTAAACTCAGCTACGAAGTCGGCTATCGCTTGCCCCCGTATTGACCGTCGGGGTTGAAAGTTCAGATCAAATTGACTCAACTCAATGTTCCACTTGAGTAGTCTTCCAGACGCTTCTGGTCTCTGTAGAACTTGCTTGAGTGGAAGATCAGTGTATACGGTAATGGGATGAGCCTGAAAATAATGTTGAAGCTTTCTAGAGGCAATCAGCAAACTGTACGCCAACTTTTCTATCCTTGGATAATTACGCTCTGCTGCCGTCAATTTTTTGCTCACGTAATACATAGGTCTTTGAACTTTATCTTCTTCTTTCACCAATGCTGAGCTGATCGCGTAGGACGACACTGCCAAGTACATGAATAAGTCCTCGTGATCCACCGGCTTAGATAATATCGGAGGTTTCTCCAGGTGTCTCAGCAAGTTCTGAAACGCTTTTGTGCAGTCGGGCGTCCATTTGAAGTGGCGTTTTCCTCGCCTTATCAATTCGAAGAATGGGATGCATTTGTCCGTAGCCCTGGAGATAAATCTGCTTAGTGCGGCTACTTTCCCTGCAAGGCTTTGCACATCTTTAATCTGCCTAGGTTCCTGAATGTCTCTGATTGCTGCGATCTTGTCTGTATTAATCTCAATCCCACGAGAACTGACGATGAATCCTAAGAATTTTCCGGAGGCGACCCCGAATGAACATTTTGTTGGGTTGAGTTTCATCCCGTACTTTCGAAGAATGCCAAACATCTCTGCTAAGTCCGTAGTGTGATTGGAGGATTGCCTGGACTTAACCAACATGTCGTCGATGTATACTTCCATTGTTTTCCCAATCTGGTTATAGAACATTCTGTTCACTAACCGTTGATAAGTAGCGCCTGCGTTCTTCAAGCCAAAGGGCATTACCACATAGCAGTATAATCCCAGATCCGTAATGAAGCTAGTGTGTTCTTGATCTGGAACGTGCATTGGAATCTGATTATATCCTGAATAAGCATCCATAAAGGAGAGAAGTACAGATCCGTTGAGTCCACCAACTGATCGATCCGGGGTAACGGAAAACTGTCTTTTGGGCAGGCTTTATTCAAATCCGAGAAATTGATACACGTTCGCCACTTCCCGTTGGCCTTCTTTACCAGGACTGGATTTGAAATCCAGTCTGGATAGATTGAGTCTCTGATAAATCCATTACTCTTTAGCTTTCCAACTTCTTCTTTCAAGGCAGCTGACCTCTCTGGGCCCAGCATTAGCCTTTTTGTTTTACCGGAGGATGCTTAGGGTTAATGCTTAATGAATGGCTCATGATCGATGGAGATATCCCGCACATGTCTGCGTGGGTCCAAGCAAACACATCCAAATTATCTTTCAAGAAATCCGTCAGTTCTTTAGCTAAATTCGAATTTAACTGGGATCCAATCTTAAGGACCTTCTCTGGGTCACTATCACCGATCGGTACATCCACAGTTGTCTCGTTGGGAGTCGCCATTCTACCCCCAGGTTCTTTGTCCTCTCTGGGATCTATATCCTTGGGCAACTCTCTGGGCGACTCTCCTACGGTTATTTTCTTTAATTGCTATAAGGTTTCCGCCCTTGCGGGGGGAGAAGCGCCCTTGGTTTCTATGTCTCCTCCATTGTGGAGTAGCTTTAGCTCTGCAATATAACATGCTCGTGCGGCAACCTGATCTCCTCTGACAATACCAACACCAGCTTCCGTAGGAAACTTCAATAACTAGCACCAGGGAGCTATACAGGCTCTAAACTTTGCGAGGGCCGGTCGGCCCAAGAAGGCATTATAGGTTGATTCAATATCCAAAACCACAAAGGGAAGGATTCTCACTCTCTGGCGTTCTCCTTCCCCAAGCGTAACTGGTAGCTCTACATAACCCATTGGAGCGGTGGATGCTCCGTTAAATCCACGTAACCATCCCTCACAGGGCTTCAAGTCTTTTATCTCGAGATTCATCTGGTCGAATGACTTTTTTAAAAGAATGTTGACAGAACTCCCGTTATCCACCAAGACTTTATGAACAGTGGACGGGCCAATAGGTACTGTGATTACAAATGGATCTTCAGTCGGAGCATGGACTCCAATGCTTTCTCATTCGCGGAAAACGACGTCATCGGACATCATCTTTTGTTGCTTTACCGGGACGTTGTCCTCAGGGTTGCTACACTCCCCTACCCCGAGGTGCTGCTTGCTGCATTGACATACTGACCCAATGCCTTGGAACCGTGCTCGGCAAGATAAAGCCCTCCGATTATGGTATTGATAACAAGGTCCTTTCCCTTTTGCTGGGCAGTTGGCCTGACAGCAGGTTGATTCTGGTTCTGATTTGGGGCCTGTACAGCTTGCCCTCTGTCTCTGGGTGTCACTCTGTATTCATCCAATTTTGCTTCTCAGAGAAGCCTCTCGACCATATCTCTTAGGTGATGGCATTCATTTGTCGAATGGCCATGAATCTGATGTAATAGACAAAACTTCCCCGTTTCACGTTCTTTCTCCGTCGACTCTCTGGGAGGAGGCCTTTTATTTTGGAGGACGTTGTACGAATCCATGAAGATATTCTCCAAAGTATCGTTTATTGGCGTATACCTCTCAAAAGACCTGGGACGAGTCCTTCTCTGGGAGTCGTTCCCTCGATTCCTCTTCCGGTTGTTGCCATTACTGTTATTATCATTATTTCCTGACTGACGACCACCTTGGTTCCGGTTTTCGACATTAACCTCGACCTTCCCCAAGCTGTCTCATGTCTGCTTAATGGCGACATTGCTCTGGATTTCCTCTTTATCGGCCGTTTTTGCCTTTCGGTTAGCATATACCTCCTCCCGGCGTAAGTGTGCGTTAGCTTTTTCGTAGAATAACTCTCTAGTATGAGGTGGCTTGCCGGCCAGATATCTCCCAAATTCGGTGTCTTTATCTACCCCATCAATTAGGGCTGCCACAACAGTTGGCTCATGAGGATCTTTGACTTTAGTAGCGGCTAGGTTGAAACGGTCTAGATACACCCTCAAACTCTCGCCTGGTCGTTGCTTGACAACGAACAAGTCAATCACACTCTTCGTCTTTTGTGCATAGATGCGGAATTGCTCCACGAACCTTTCACTCAACTCCCTGAAGCTGGAAATTGATCTTGCTGGTAAGCGAGTAAACCATAATAATGCTACATCCTCCAGGAATATGGGAAATGCTTTGCACTTGACAGCGTCAGAAGCTGCAGCAGCGGTCATTGACCAAGAATATCTCATCAGATGTTGGACGGGATCAGATCTACCCGCGTAACGGTTCATCTGTGGCATGTTGAAGCGCCTCGGGAACGTCGCATCTAAAATGTCATCAGTGAAAGGGGTGTGACTGCGGTCAATTCCCCAATCTTCATTCCGTTGTCCACGGCTATCTTCCAGAATTTGATGGATCATAGCTGCAACATTTGCACTGGTCAGCGGAGGCTCGGGGTCAGTGCTCCTTGCTCGGTGGGGTTCTCTAATCTCTCTTCCAGGAGCGGCCACGAAATCCGGGGCTCGGATTGGGCTTTGCTGCCCCCTGTTACCATGAGCATTTGTACGGCGATGGGGCTGAGGTAGTCTATTTTGAACAGGGCTGTCCACACCTCGAGCTCTGGGAGTTGCGGCGCGATCATTCACATTGCGGTTTGAGGGCCCTGCACCCAGTGCCTCTTCTTCCCGTGATGGCAGGGTTCCAAATCGAAGCTGCTCTATGTTTTCAGGCCTCTCATATGGTCGCCGCGGAGGTCTCGGCGATTCCTCTGACGAAGAAGAGTATTCTGGGGTGAGCGGACGAACTGGGGGCGTCCTTTGCCTTGCGTGATCATTAAGCCTTCTATCCATAGCGGTCAAGTTCTATCGTAGAACGGAGCTCTCCTGCCTTTGAGCAGCCAATTCATCAAACAGCCTCTCCCACATTTCAGAAAAGCGAGAGAGATCCCCCTCAGTAACGGGAGCAGAAGGGTCATATTGATCATCATCATTTTCTCTTATGCGCAAAGAGCTTGAGCCAGGTCGAGCGGAGGGGCCAGGACGGTAGGAGCGAGCCATAGGCTCCTTTCCAGGTCGAGTTGTAGTCTGGTCATCAATTTGGATCGCTGTCGATCGAGATTGGTGGTTCGCAGCGCCCCCCTGGGATCGGTTCGTGGTCACGGTATGCGGAGGATTCGGGGCGTTATCACGGGATTGAGTAACAACCCCTCCAGCTTCGCGGTTCGCAGTGCCACCCTCAAGTCGGATCGTGGCACCTTGATTGGTTCGGTTCGCCCCCCTGTCCTCGCGATCCGTGACCCCCTCGACGACCTGCTCGTGTGCACTTTCGCCAACCACTTCATTCGCGACTTCATTCGCTTGCGAAGTTCGCGCTTCCTTAGACTTCTTTCCAGCCATGATATCAGATGTCGCTGGAATCTTCAAAAATCTGAACAGTGAAGTTTTGGGACAGTTTTCTTTGGACTTTCAAATCCAAATAGTAGAATAGAAATCCGGTAGGCTGAGAATTCAACTCTCAATGAAAGCACCAAAATGTTAGATCAAAATTTGGACCTAACACCCAAATTGTTCTGATTAGTAAAGAATTATAACTGGAGAATGAAGGAAAAGCAGAAAACACACAGAATTTATAGCGGTTCGGCATTAATGAGCCTACGTCCACTTTATATGTTATCGATTATACTTTGAATGCTAGTACAATCAATGATTTCTCTCAAACTCACTCTTACAATTGTGATTTCTCTCAGTAATCTCGTAATAGAACTGACAAGAAATAGTGGTATGACAGTAATGGTGGAATCAGTGCTCAATACTGCCAAAAGATCCTGAAAAATGCCAAGCTCTGGGCTATTTATAGCTGATTTTGTCAGGCGGGTCGCGGTCACACGTGGCACAGATCCCGAGAATATCGGATCGGATCGCAGCTTGATGAAGAATTAGTTAAATTAGCCGTTGTGGACAGGTGTCGCGATCCCCTTAAATATCGGATCGAGCAAGGAGGAGGAATTGGTCAAAGTGACGGTTGGGGACACGTGTCGCTGGATCCGTGCATCTCGGATCGCCGAAGACTAACTCGTGCTTGAACAGGTCAGAGGCTTCACTGTGTGTCGAGGAATCGGATCGGTCTGTGCAGGGTAGCAGTGTAAATGCAGATCGAGTCGTGTATAGGTAGTCGGATCGCTGATACTATGGGGGCGATCCGATGGGGGGCGATCCGAGAGAGGCGACCCTCTGGTGCGATCCGATCCTTCATGGATTTAAGGAACGTAGTTTCATTCTTTCTTCTTGTGCGTGAACCTTGGTGGCTTGGTCAAAAAGCTAGCCAACAATTCATATATGTAAGCACATAATGATATTAACCTTTGATAGCTTCATTTAAAGAATTTTACAGCTTCATTCTGCAAAACAACAGTGAAACAGAAGTTTAGAAGAATTCAAGAAGGGGAATGAAAAGCTAATTCAAGATAATAACTTAGTGGACAAAAATAGTGAATTTGAAAATTAATCCAAGTATAACAGTAATGACGAATAAATTTCAAATTATAGAATGTCGTCGGACGTAGCAGAAACAGGGACAGTAGATAAAATTAGACATTAGTTTTGAAAATATAATTTACAGGATTGTTATATTTATGCAGTTTAAATAGCAAAGCTTTATTATTTATTCTATTCAATATATTTTCTTTCAGGTTTGTGATATATATTAATTTGATAACTAAACATTAAATAAACAGAAATGGTACAATATGAATCAAAGCTTATGCTATTTGAAGGTTAAACCATGTAAATTTGTATATTAACATTATTCTACAATGACTACCTTTTTAGTGATGAATTCATATAGTTGAATTAGGTTCAAAGCCACTGTTGATACAATATCTAAAAACATTATGTCATAGACATAACATCTGATAGAGCTTATATTATAGCGATGTGCAGAGTTAGAATTAGGTTATAATGAATCCATCCCTCTTTTATTTTAGCTTTTTGATCAAATAGACCTTGAACTTACAATTTGTACCCGCTAAAAATTCGTTAATATCAAAAAATAATTGGTTGAAACTTCATCCACTGTCAAAAAATCAAAAAGTTATTTGTCTAAACATCTGACTATATTCAGTTAGGAAAAATCTGACAAAATCCGCACTTGGTGTTGAGGATAAACCTATATAAAATTAGAAGAATAAATTTGTCCATAGTTGTTAGCATGTAACAGAGCAAGAAAAGTACAAAAATCAGTTTTTAAATAACAGATTCTACCACAATTATAGAAGTGGACATTTTAAGAAATTTCTACCGTATTTACAGCAGCAGATCCCTAGTGTTCTTCACAATTAAAGAAGTGGATTTAACCGCACTACTCAAATATTTTAATAGGCATAATTTTTTTTCCGTCCATTCCTTTGGATAATGACAACAAAATAAAACAAATCCATATCCGAAAATTGCATAAGATTCTGACTTTAATATCGACCAAATCATGCGTACCTACCAAGGATTATAGGTTGAACAGAATAAATTGATCAATCTGTCGTATAAGATCTCAGACGCCTCGCCATTAATTAATCCAAAAATGTCAATTAATACCTATAGTTTGCAAAAATTAGATTGCTTAATCCAGAAATAACTGTGATTAAAATACTTGTGAATAGAAGCTGGTCCTGAAACCTTCACAGTTAATGAATAATTCAGTAAACAATTGTAACACCCTGTATTTTCTATGAATATTAAAGAATACTTAATTTTAAAAGTGGGAATTAAGGGAAATGGGTTGCGTTATTGCGTTAATCTCGGAATTCTTCTTGGGATAGAGTCCGAGTTTGCGTGAACCGGACTCCGTATGAAGAAATTATGGAGTTCAGAATATTTCTAGTTTAATCAGAAAATTAAATATAAATAATAATTAATTCAGAAAGTAGTTCGAATTTCAAAATTCCGAAAATCAGCTAGGCCGGAAAATTCCCGCCCATAGGGGTCGATTCCCCACGGGGGGGTCGACATAGGTGACGACCCCCCAAGAGGGGTGTCGACCCCCTTATAGGGGTCGACCCCCTCAGCCAGATCCGAACAGTGACGATTTCTGACTTGTTGCTGAGTCACTAGGGCATAGGTGGCAGTTTTGGATAACTCTAATTGGTCTGGATGGTTCTGATTTCTCCTACGTTGATCTAACGGCTACATTAATTTAAACTTCTATATAAACAACCCCAACCCTCAACCCTAAACCACACAATTTCATTTCTAGGAGCCGTCATGCTGTCCATGGCCAAACTAGTGTAGCCTCTAGTCTTCCCTAAAACGAGAAAACAAGTTAGAAGCTATGAATAAATTCTAAATTAGAGAATCCATAGTCTACATCAAAGGATAGCTTTTCAGTTTTAGAAAACAGATTCCAGAAAACAAGATTTGTCCTTTGTTTCGTAAGTTTAAGTTACATTCATATGTGAAGTCTTAATTGAAATTCTTGGCATGTAATATTATGAATCCAAGCTATACCTGATTATGAGATAATCCTTTCAAATTTATCCTATCTATTTTATCAGATTAGTGCCTGCGATGTTATTCAAATCTATTTTATCAGATTTGTGCCTGCGATGTTATTCAAATCTAATCTATCAGATTTATGCCTGCGATGTAATTTTATTCAGATCTATACTTCTTTAATGTTCCTGATATTGTTATTATCAAATCTGGTGTCGTATGGCTATTTTATGCCTAATCTTTTATGTTTCCTCTTCTTCCCCTTTTATTATGGATCTAGGTTGTCTCAAACCTAGACGAAAGCTTGTTATATATATATATATATATATATATATATACGATTGGAATACGGGGGAATTGGGCCTAATCAATTTTTTTTGTACTATTGGGCGTAACTAGTAGTTGAGGTTTGGGCATAACTTGTAATTGAGATTTGGGCATAACTTGTAACTGAGATTTGGGTATAACTTGTAATTGATATTGGCCATTATTATTGTTGTAACTGCAAGATGGGTTAATTGGCATGTAAATCAAGTTTTGGGCATGATTGTCATTGTTCCGAAATTGGGGTAACTTGAAACATTAAACCTAGATTGGGGGAAAAATGTAAATTGGAATACTAAATCTAGATTGGGCCTAACTATTGGCTGGGATACCAAGTATAATGAATATTGTAATTCTGGGGCATGATTATTATTGCAAATTTGGGAAGATTGGGTGTAACCTTCTTTGAGTTATAACTTGTAATTAAATTGTAGGGAATAACTTGAAATTAGCTTTGTTGGGTATAACTTGAGAATTGGAACATGGCTAGTTTTGTGAATTTGGGATAATTAGCATATAAAATCTAGACTTGGACATGTATGGTAAATACGCTAAAAGATAAACATGCCTAACCCTAGGTTAGATTGAATTGTGGTGTAAAACTGCCCGGAACCGCCCGGCACATCCAGTAACCACAACAACAATCATCTAATGTGAGAGGTTAGCGCATTTAGCCCAAAAACCGGAGGTTAAAATGAGTTTGCGGCAGAAGTCTTCCCGGAACAACCCGACACATCTTGCAACCGCAAACAACAGTTCTAATGTGAGAGGTTAAGGCGTTAATGAATGAATTAATGATAATAAACAAGACAGACCAGTATAACATGATGAATGGGAAAGGTTAAGTTAACACGAGAGGACAACACTTAACCGATATAACATGATGAATGAGTAGGGTTAAGTTAACACAAGAAGGCAACACTTAACGAATATAACATGATGTGTGGTAGGGTTAAGTTAAAACAAGAGAGCAACACTTAACCAATATAACATGATGAATGGGAAGGGTTAAGTTAACATGAGAGGACAACACTTAACCAATATAACATGATTTGTGGTAGGGTTAAGTTAACACAAGAAGGCAACACTTAACCAGCGTAACATGACAAGTGGGTGGGTTAAGTTAACTTGAATTTGATTGATGACACTTAACCAATGCAACATAATGAAGGTGTGGGGTTAAGTTAATAAGAGATACTTAACCAGCATAACTTGATGAACGAATAGGGTTAAGTTAATGGGAAATACTTAACCAATATAACATGATAAAAGAACAGGGTTAAGTTAATAGAAAACACTTAACCAATCCAACATGAAGAGAGAAGGGTTAAGCTAATAAGAAACACTTAACCAACATGACATGATAAATGGGTGGGTTAAGTTAACATGAATGGACAACACTTAACCAATATAGCATAATGTGTGGGAGGGTTAAGTACATATCGGGTTGGTGGGTAATATTAGTATATATAGGCCCACAAACTTAATCGTTAAATAAACATGTTTGATTTAGTGGGAGGGTTAAGTACATCTCGTGTAGGTGGGTAATATTTGTATATATAGGCCCACAAACTTAGCAAGCAGGAAACCCTAGTAACGGAGACCCATTTTAGCAGTAACCCACATAGATGTATCACGGTACCCTGAACTAGGCAGGGTGGGGCATAATTACTGGGCTGATTATAATCGGTCAAAATAACGGCAGGGGGTGCAGTAGTGTTGTTCCGACGGAGTATGGGCATGCACGTGCTCCGGAGTGGAAAAGCAGGCATTGGGCATCAGTAGTATACACAGTGCAACTTGAATCATGTCGGGTCGCTATCATAGGGATTGATACACCTTATGGTGGGGCTAGCACAGGGTATCTACATGCAAGAGAGGGCCAATTGACACAGACACAAGGAAAATTAATACAAGTAGGGAGCCGATCGATAGGGTAGTAAGGGTACATCTAACATCTTCATGGCAAATAGGCTGATTGAGGTAAGATCCTCATACTAGATGTACACCTGAAGGCTATCACAATTGCGGGGATGGGATCACATTATTATATAACATAGATACTAGTTGGGACACTAACAGGGGATACATATCCTTTTTCACAGGATACCAGTTGGGACACTAGTAGGGAATACGAATCGTTCTATATAAGACACTAGTTAGGATGCTAGTTGGGTGGTGCAGAGAAATTAGGAAATCAAAGAAAGAACAGAAGCGCATTCAGTGTATCTTACCTTGTCATATCTAACGATCATCATTTGTTGTCTTGTTATGCTTATTATCATGGTTATGGTCTGGTATCCGGTTTATTCATGTCATGATGCTTTTACCTATTTACATGCTGAAAGTCACTGGACTTACTAGGCTTATGTCTGACTCTGTTTTTTTTTCGCTTTCTTTTCTTCCGTTCCCTCCCCCCCAGGTTCACAAGGTGGGAATATTACCACTTAGCTCAGTTTTCTTTCCAAGCTCGAAGATAGTTGATGTATTGCTTTGGACTCTCTCTCCAATTGCTATGGCTGGTTCATGCTTTATTGGGGAATATCATTGTTATTTTTATGCTTCTTTTATACTTGGAAGTTTTTGAATTAAAACAGAAGTTTTATGTGTTACTTTAAAGTATGATTGAGACAATTGTTGTAAAAGCTTGACTGAACCACATTGTTTCTAAAATGACTTTATTTTCTGTTGCTTTATCTTGTATGCCTTGTAATTTATCTGCGTCTTTTACCTATAATGCTTCATTGAAGTTAAGGCATTCCCTTTGTGTGTGATCTTAACGAAGGTGGGGTGTTTCACTTGGTATCAGAGCTGAAGGTTACCGGATCAGATCAAAGATTTGAAAAATTATTTTCAAAACGGTTTTAAAAGAAGCATTTTCAAAAGAAAAGTTTTGTTTTAAAGGCATATTCCCCAATGCCATATACACTATCTTTTGATCCTCTATTTGAATCCTTGTTTCCTTCTTTCCTGAGTCTCCGGGGCTCTTGGCTTTCTGGGAGGTAACCCCATCGCGGCATGGTTCCGTAGGCTTGATGAGACTACGACACTTGTCAAAGGGCGAAGAAGTGCCCAACCTCCATCCATAGTCATAGTAGTTTCACCTGCGGCTAATTCTCTTCCAAGCTTTGTAGGGTTTCCGTGCGATGGAGGCAACATTCGAGAGACTTGTCAACATGGTTCACAAAGGAGGTAAAGAGAAAGAGGCCAAAGAGGAAGAATCATAAACAAGGGATTGGAATATAAGGAGGGCGGAAGAAATAATAGATCCCGCAACAAGAGGAAGTGTCTTTTCTGCGGTATAGCGGGTCATTTAATTGTAGGAAGCAAAAGACAAGTGGTTGTTTTCATCATGGTGAGGCAGGGCATCTTATCAAGGGTTGCCCGGAGGACAAGTACAAGGACAAAGGACAGGATTTTCAGGAAGGCAAGTGCATGCTTTCACCACCAGCGTATCCGAGAGAAAGATAGTAAAGTTTAGTTTTTCTTTTTGATCATCCTGTTAGTACTCTTTTTTATTTTATCGCTTCACATTCGTTTATATCTGCTTCCATAGTTGAGTCTCTCCACCTTAGTACTTGTATAATAGAAGATCCCATTATTGTCTTAAATCTGGTAGGTGGTTCTTCTCGTTTATCTTTGGTTTGTAAGGATTTGAGAATAGCTATGTTAAGTATTGAGTTTTAGTGTAATGCTTATGTTTTTGCTTTCATGGGCTATGGGTTGATTCTAGGCATGGATTGGTTAGCTAGTAATTCTGAAAGGAGGTTAGTTAGACTTTTGACTTGCCTCAGGAATACCCTCGAGATTTCGTGCGTTCCTACGGGATCAGTTTGGCTTAGCTACCAAGAATCACTTGACGCATCTATCAACGATTTGAGATCCGTTAGAGTAGTCCATGAGTACGCAGATGTTTTTGATTAGGTTAGGTGTTTGCCCTAAAACGCGAGATAAACTTCCACATATATCTATTTGACAATGCAAAGCCAGTTGCATTACCTGTATGACACATGACTCCAAGGGAAAGGAAGGGATCAGTAAACAAGTTAAACAGTTACTTGAGAAAGGGTTCATAAGGCAAAGTATTTCTTAATGGGGTGCTCCAGTTGTTTTCGCTACAAAGGCGAATGGCTCACTTCGCTTGTGCATAGATAATATTTTGGTTTTCTCTAAGAGTGGGGAAGAACATGCTTTGTATCTAAGGGAAGTCTCGAATACCCTCCAAGCGCATCAGCATAAGGCTAAGTTCTCCAAATGTCATTTTTGGAGGAAAGAAGTGAGGTTCTTAGGACATATGGTCTCTAAGGAAGGGATAGCAGTGGATCCTGCAAAAGGTAGTGGCAATCCAAGGTTGGAAGGTTCCTAGAAAAGCAATGGAAGTAAGAAGTTTTCTAGGGTTGGCGGGCTGCTATAGGAGGTTCGTTAAGGACTTTGCGAAGATACCAGCCCCAGTTTTGACTTTGCTAGATTGGAGCAAATCGTTCATAGTACATACCAGTGCTTGCGGGCCCGTGCTTGGAGCAGTTCTCAATGCAAGAAGGAAACGTGATATGAAAAAGGTGGTAGGTACGTAGTTATGTTAAGCACCACTTATCATCCTCTGACATGAAGGGTGAATGGGATTTTGGAAAACTTTTTGAGGAAATGTTAGCATGAGACAACAGAAGTGGTAGTGCCGAGTATACTAGAAGGAGAAGAGGTGGAACGAGAGGCGACAGTGAAATGAGTTCCAACTCATATTTTGGAAATAGAAATTAATAACCTACGCAATCGTGAAGTTAAGACAGTCAGGGCATAATGGAGTGAAGCTCAAGAAGATGCGACTTCGAAGACTGAAGACTTGATATGCGCATCATACCCTTTTTGAGGGTATATCCTTGATTCCTCTTTTTCTGTAAAGTTTATTTGCATGCTAGTCTTTATCTTTTAAGTATATCCTCTCGGTCCTATCCTCAATCCTAAGGTAGAATCCAATGGATGTAAACATGTGTTTGAAACATGTTATGATTGATGGTTGCAAGTGGTTGCTCGTGGATACATACACACACACATTAGGTACTAGATCGGCTCAGTCACTTTCATATTGCATATGCATATATGTATTTGTATATGGATTGAAACTTTATGTGTTAACATATGGATGTCGTATTTGTATGAATGATCGTGCACTCATGTGGAGGTATGATTAGGAATGATTGCATACATAATGGACTCATGGAACTAACATAATTCGCATTGAGGAGGTCAACTGAATCAGTAGACCGCCTGATTTTGCATTAGATAAGGACATATACACACACTATGCATACAGTCACGAAAGCATTAGAAGTCTTTTTAAGGATAATGGATGCCTGTGTTTGATGGTTGAGTAGATGGACGATTGGATGGTAGGATATACATTCTTCATGACTTGAAGATTTCAGGGACGAAATCCTTTAAGGAGGGGAGAATGTAACACTATGTATTTTCTGTGAATATTAAAGAATACTTAATTTTAAAATTGGGAATTAAGGGAAACGGGTTGTGCCATTGCGTTTGTCTCAAAATTCTGCTTGAGATAGAGTCCGAGTTTGCGTGAATCAGACTCCGTATGAAGAAGTTATGGAGTTCAGAAGATTTCTAGTTTAATCAGAAAATTAAATATAAATAATAATTAACTCAGAAAGTAGTTCGAATTTCAAAATTCCGAGAATCAGCTGTGTAGGAAAATTCCCGCCCATAGGGGTCGACTCCCCACAGAGGGGTCGACATGACCCCCTCCTTTAGGGGTCGACCCCCTGAGCCAGATCCGAACAGTGACGATTTCTGACTTGTTGATGAGTCATTAGGGCATAGGTGGCGGTTTCTGGATAGCTCTAATTGGTCTGGATGGTTCCGATTTCTCCTAGGTTGATCTAACGGCTTACATTAATTTAAACTTCTATATAAACAACCCTAACCCTCAACCCTAAACCACACAACTTCATTTCAAGGAGCCATCATGTTGTCCATGGCCAAACTAGTGTAGCCTCCAGTCTTCCCTAAAACTAGAAAACAAGTTAGAAGCTACAAATCAAATCTAACTTAGAGAATCGATAGTGTACATCAAAGGATAGCTTTTCAGTTTCAGAAAACAGATCCTAGAAAACAAAATTTGTTCTTTGTTTCGTAAGTTCAAGTTACTTTCAGATGTGAATTCTTAATTGAAATTCTTGGCATGTAATAATATGAATCCTAGCTATACCTGATTATGAGATAATCCTTTCAAATTTATCCTATCTATTTTATCAGATTTGTGCCTGCGATGTTATTCACATCTATTTTATCAGATTTGTGCCTACGATGTTATTCAAATCTAATCTATCATATTTATGCCTGCGATGTAATTTTATTCAGATATATACTTCTTTTATGTTCCTGATATCGCTATTATCAAATTTGGCATCGTATGGCTATTTTATGCCTAATCTTTTATGTTTCCTCTTCTTCCCCTTTTATTATGGGTTTAGGTTGTCTCAAACCGAGACGAAATCTTGTTATATATATATATATATATATATATATATATATATATATATATATATATGATTGGAATACGGGGGAATTGGGCCTAATCTATTTTTTTTGTACTATTGGGCGTAACTTGTAATTGAGGTTTGGGCATAACTTGTAATTGAGATTTGGGCATAACTTGTAACTGAGATTTGGGTATAACTTGTAATTGATATTGGCCATTATTATCGTTATAACGGCAAGATGGGTTAATTGGCATATAAATCAAGTTTTAGGCATGATTGTTATTGTTCCAAAATTGGGGTAACTTGAAACATTAAACTAAGATTGGGTGAAAAAATGTAAATTGGAATATTAAATCTAGATTGGGCCTAACTATTGGCTGGGACGCCAAGTAAAATGAATATTGTAATTTTGGAGCATGATTATTATTGCAAATTTGGGAAGATTGGGTGTAACCTACTTTGAGTTATAACTTGTAATTAAATTTGTGGGGCATTACTTGAAATTAGCTTTGTTGGGTATAACTTGAGAATTGGAACATGACTAGTTTTGTGAATTTGGGATAATTAGCATATAAAATCTAGACTTGGACATGTATGGTAAATATGCTAAAAGGTAAACATGCCTAACCCGAGGTTAGATTGATTTGCGGTGTAAAACTGCCCGGAACCACCCGGCACATCCAGTAACTGCAACAACACAGATCTAATGTGAGAGGTTAGCGCATTTAGCCCAAAAAACCGATGTTAGAATGAGTTTGTAGTAGAATTCTGCCCGGAACCGCCAGGCACATCCGGCAACCGCAAATGTGACGATCCCAAAATCCGAGGGGCGGTATTAAGGATAATCATTGGGAAATAACACATTAATCATCATAGCAGAGAACAGATAATAGCAAAAACAATAAATAGAATAATTTTACATGGATATGACAGCGGAATCACAACATGTAAGAATATCAGAATAGCATAACGTGGGATATAACTTAGTAAATAAAAAGGAAAGTGATCAGTCATCATCGCCAGAGGCAGAATACATACATGCAGTGAGACATAATAAGGGTATCAGTCTACATCGCCGAAGGCGGAATACATATACATATAGTAAGGAATACGGAAAGTAAATCAGTCTGCATCGCCCGTGGCGGAATCATAATATAAGAACAGTTATGGCGGAAAATGTCAAAGTCATCTCTGAAGTCAGCCTCGCCATGAGCCAAAAATGCACTCTATGCAGCAGTGCAGAGCCAAAAACAACCTATCACCTGTGTACTAGGCTGCCCGTGTGAAAATAAGGGCACCCGCGTTTGCAAAGTGAAACAAACAACGAGTCAGTCATGGGGACTGGTATGAGGAATCTATTTAACAGTTAAACAACAGTAATAGCAAATCATAGGACCACACCACTTTCGCGGAACGGGTTTACTCCAGTGATAGCTAGTGCATTTAAAACAAAGTAAATTCTTTTAAAACAACGTAATGCTTTTAGAAAGAATGAAGCCATTATAAGACTCAGGTCCCATCATATAATGCAACGCAAGCCGGAGGATAGAGTTTTACCTTATAATAGCCAAATATGCTTGATACGTATAAAGCAAAATCATTTGAGATTATTACTAGTGCATATATGTTTCAAAACGAATAGCATCATAAATATCAATCATAGACGGCATAAGTGCCCCATACCACTATGTCGCCACACTAGTTCTACAATCAAGTCCGTTATTTCGTATTGGAAATTGGATTTCCGTCATGAGTCGAGGCAAGGGGCAAGCTCCTCTCCGCTTCGAGACACTCTAGCAAATGTCTCAGGACTACACACTCTGGGTAACCCTGGATGCTTCAGGGCCGGTCCTCTCTTACGTTTGAGGATTGGCAATTCCTGAACACACGTTTCCCGGTCCTTACAGACCTATAATCGAGGCGCCTCGCATTCCAACAACCACAAAGGTGAAAAGTAGGTATATATGTCAGGGCTGGTAAGTCACTAACACCACCATAGCTAGAAAGAAACGTCGTGCTCTCCCTGCAGTTCGTATTCCGTTTTTAACTCATACCGGTGTGTGAGGCTCGCGAATCTACGAAATACACAAAGCCAGGCCACGTAGACCTTGCTTTGATCATCATCCATAAGACTTTGCTTTGCAACAGAAGCCTTGATCACATCATCTTGGCATGCCACATAGGCAGTCCACTCCATACGATTGATTTCCATCGATATATAACCTCTGAGCTCGTACGTCTCAGAGAAGGGCGTTAAGCAAAAAGAATAAATTCTCCGCCGCCAAACAGATATATATTTAATAGAGATCAATCAGTACAGAACAAAATCCAATGTCAGACACACAGTCCATTTACAAGTCCGTCCTGGGTCTGAACGAAACCGGAGGCGTCAAATTCCTCGTATATTCGTCCAATCAACACATACATTCAGACGGCTACTACTTCCGTCCCTTTCCGGTAGCTACTCCGGTCAGGAACCTCAATAGCGCCCATCCAACCGATACGAGGATCGTCGGTCTTGAATCGTCTTTGCATTTTCCAATTCGAATCGCTCGATAAATTATTTGAAATGAGGGTTAGCTCGGCCTTTTCAAATAATTCACGTCATTAGAATTTAAATCGATTCATTTTATGGTTATATTATTCGACATCCATCTTTCAGTTATTTAGTGTTATTTTCGTGTCAAACACATACAACCATCAAATGTCAAACAATTCAAGCCCAATTGGTTTATTTTCAATCAATGTTGCTTATAATATTTTATAACGATTTTCCGCCATTTTTATTTATTTAAAAATGGTCATATTTAATTAAACGACGTTTCAGGTCGTGCCGTGGCACTGGCGCTGTTTTTCCCTTAATTTGTTTTACACATATCGGAAAATCTAACCGTTGGATTTCTACAAAGTCTATATCAGTGGGAAGATATTCCCAAAGCGAACCCATCGGTTCTAGTTTTGTGAGAATCCGACGGTCGGATCTTCCACACTAGTCGTTTGAAGTTACGGTTTAAAAATTCGAACTGCAGCGTCGTTATTCGATTTAATTTAATTATATTTATATTTATATATAAATATAAACGATTCTGGCGCTGTTTTCTTCAGATTTGAATTAAACATTCCGGACAATCCAACCGTTGGATTTTTACAAGGTTGGTGCCGTTGGAAAGATATTTCCAAGGCGAACCCAGCGGTTGCGGTTTCGGGAAAATCCGATGGTCGGATTTCTCGTACTAATCGTTTCAAATTACGATTCCGAAACGCGAACTGCACGGCCTCTATTCCTTTTAATTATATTTATATATATATATATATAAATATAGTTCAATCTATAATTTCAACTATAGTTCATTCTATATTTTCAACTTCGTTTTCACTTCAAATATTTCACTAACGCCTTAAGATTTCGAAAAATTTCGCCATAACCTCCTTTGTACGGCGAGGGGTTTGGAAATTTATTGGGCCGTATTAGGTACCCAATAAATCCTATAAAGCATTCACATATTTATAGTGATATATTCTGGTGTTTACGGGGGAGCATGTACTGATAATCACTCCAGAGAATAAATTCCCGTCACCCCGTTTCCGTGTGGAAATAAATAGTCCATGTGCCGTATCTAATAACTAGAGCGACGTGATTATTGTCAACTCCAGACCCGTGTGGGGTTTTTATTAATCTGGCAATTTATCGTTATAATTTATATAGTCCATATCAGTCATCAGTTCAACCTGTAGTACATAGTCATCGCCATACAAGCCTCTTGCTTGTATGGTAAATCTTCCACCTCGTCACACAAGCTCCAGTTGCTTATGTGGAATATGATGAAGTATTCCTATCATCAAGAAGTATGCCATGTAGTGTAGTTCAAAATTAATTGTTATTATCCTATGGCGTTATTTATTATTTCACACAGAATAACCAGCACTCCGCATCCAATGGCATTCACAGGAGTTGTTATATAAATAAAATTGCGCAGCCAACTCATCAAGGTTTACCTATTTGTCGGGCACGCAAATAATTTCTTTACTCTACAGCTAATCCATTTTTCCTGTTCAACACATGTATATATATGCAGAACAAAGCTAATAATAATATTTCTAGCAAACTATTATTTATTTCAACACATGTGTATTTTTAACTAAGCGTATACATGATAAAAGAAATATTTTTATCATCAAAAATATTTATTCGACACATGTGTATTTTTAACTAAGCGTATACATGATAAAAGGAATATTTTTATCATCAAAAATATTTATTCGACACATGTGTATTTTTAACTCTTCATATTCACTATAAAAATATAGTTTTCATTGTCGATTCATTTTATTTTTAAAAGATAATAACATTCAACACATGAATTTCAACTCAACGAATGAATTGCAATTCAACACATGAATATTCTATATAGTTTGTATATATATAAAAATGTGATTTTTATCGCTAAAGCCATTTGTTTAAATTCAAATAATATTCAACACATGAATTTCAACTCAACGAATGAATTGCAACTCAACACATGAATATTCGGTATAGTTTGTATATATATAAAAATGTGATTTTTATCGCTAAAGCCATTTGTTTAAATTCAAATAATATTCAACACATGAATTTCAACTCAACGAATGAATTGCAACTCAACACATGAATATTCGGTATAGTATATGTAATTTATTTCAACGAATAAAAATTATTCTAACACATAAATATTTCAGAAAATTTCGGCAGCATAACGGCAGGGTAGTTAAAACCGGGACCGTCCCTAGTACGGCTCCTCGCTCTACCTTAAAACCTCGCGGTTTTTGACAATGGGGATCATGCATCTAGTTCGCACGCAGGCGGCATGTTTTATTTTCAATTCCACAATCCTATTCTATTTTGTTTCAACCACAAGAGGGTATTTTTCAACCACAAAGGTATTTTTCAACCACAATATCAACCACAAACAATTATTTCCAACCATTCGTCATACCATATAATATCACGTCAATCACAAGCAATAAATATCGTCCATAGTCTGTGGACGAGGGGAGTATATATATATATATATATATATATATATATATATATAATATAATAATTCGCTTGCATTTCATCACAATTTAAAGCATATATGTTTCAAACAACGCTTGTATAATTTATACATCGCTAATATAACTTATACAACACATGTACATGAGGTATACAATGCGTATATAATTTACACTTCGCTTATATAATTTATACAACGCGATTTCATTCACACAAATAGTTTAGATTCCTCACATTGGTTATTGCGGTGCTAAAAATCGTAGGAAGGTCAGAAAATCCACGGCTTCTTCTAGAATGTAGAGAGCCTCCTTGCGGTCACGGTGTCTCCTGTTTCATCAAATTTTGTTAAAGAACGAAAAAGATATTATTTTTCAAAGTTTTGCAACACTTAAAAGTGTTATTTTCATTTCAGAATTTACATCAGTAAAGTTTTTAAAAACTTTGAAACTAGGTCACAAATTTTCAGTCGATCCGTACCTCGATGCTTCGATCAGACCTTGCTGCGTCAAAGAGCTACGAAGCACCTCCAGATCGGCGGTGGTGGTGAAAGGTTCGGTGGCCTGTGCTCGTCGCGGCGGCGTCTTGAAGGTCGTGACTTCCTCGTCGATTTCCGACGTCGATGGTTGATGGCTGGGGTCGTGGGTTGGTCGGATGTGGAGAGGAGGCGAAGGCGGTCGGAAGTCTCAACTGGCGGCGGCGGTGAAATCGCCTGAGGCGGCGGCAATGTTGTCGAGAAGGTTCGAGCACTGTGAGTCGTCCAGATCATCTCTGGCGGCTAGGGTTTCGGATTTTTTTTTTAATGAAAAATTCCTATTGGTCCATGCTTTATAGGAAATTTTAAATAGTGTTTTTGCAAACGGACTCCTTTTTAAACCCAACGACTGTCGTCCCTAGCTAAATACCCCCATTCCGGACACAATGGAATATGTTTCGTTGGCCATTTCGACTGTTACAGTCAGTTATTTTTCAAATTAAAATATAAAACATTCGATATTTAATTTAAATGTACATTTCAATTTGCCAGGGCCACAAACTGACTCGAAAAATTCCAGAAAAATAAATCTAGCTTTGTTTTGACGATACGGTCCTAACAAAACAAGTTTCGTCAAATTCTGAGCTCGTTTGAAAAACGGCCATTTTTAGGTCGACCCATTTTAATAGAATTTGACCAAACACGTTATCTTTTGCCCCGCTCACATACTAGCTTCAAAAATTATGAAATTTGAAACTTAGCAATAATTTGACATCCCGGACCCAACAAAAGTGGTTTCGTCGAATTCCGAGGTCGTATGCAAAATATCAATTTTCAAGGGCTATATATACTATATAGCGACCTTTCTTAAAATTCATTTGGCCATAACTTTTGATTTCCGTTATGAAATTTCGATTTTTCAGATTCGCTAGAAAGGTATTGATAAACAGATTTAAATATTTTCAGTTTCGCTAAAATCCGTTATATCTTCCACCCGGTACAGTCAGACAAAGTTTGTATTCAAAATTTCAAACTGCAATATTATACCCAAATCTATATTTTATTGAAATATGCTATTTCAACTATTCAAATTCTTTGGTAATAACCTAATTTAAAAATTTTAAACTGGTTCACTTTTTCCGGGTTATTACAGCAAACAACTGTTCTAATGTGAGTGGTTAAGGCGTTAATGAATGAATTAATGCTAATAAAAAAGACAGACCAATATAACATGACGAATGGGAAAGGTTGAGTAAACACGAGAGGACAATACTTAACCGATATAACATGATGAATGAGTAGGGTTAAGTTAACACAAAAAGGCAACACTTAACAAATATAATATGATGTGTGGTAGGGTTAAGTTAAAACAAGAGAGCAACACTTAACCAATATAACATGATGAATGGGAAGGGTTAAGTTAACACGAGAGGACAACAGTTAACCAATATATCATGATTTGTGGTAGGGTTAAGTTAACACAAGAAAGCAACACTCAACCAGCGTAACATGACAAGTGAATGGGTTAAGTTAACTTGAATTTGATTGATGACACTTAACCAATGCAACATGATGAACGCGTGGGGTTAAGTTAATAAGAGATACTTAACCAATATAACTTGATGAATGAATAGGGTTAAGTTAATGGGAAATACTTAACCAATATAACATGATGAAATAACAGGGTTAAGTTAATAGGAAACACTTAACCAATCCAACATGATGAGTGAGAAGGGTTAAGTTAATAAGAAACACTTAACCAACATGACATGTTGAGTGGGTGGGTTAAGTTAACATGAATGGACAACACTTAACCAATATGGCATAATGTGTGGGTGGGTTAAGTACATATCGGGTTGGTGGGTAATATTAGTATATATAGGCCAACAAACTTAACCATTAAATAAACATGTTTGAATTAGTGGGAGGGTTAAGTACATCTCGTGTTGGTGGGTAATATTTGTATATATAGGCCCACAAACTTAACCAGTAGGAAACCCTAGTAACGGGGACCCATTTCAGCAGTAACCCACATAGATGTATCACGGTACCCTGAACTAGGCAGGGTGGGGCACGATTACTGGGCTGATTATAAGCGGTCAAAATAGCGGCAGGGGGTGTAGCAGTGTAGTTCTGACGGAGTATGGGCGTGCACGTGCTTCGGAGTGGAAATGCAGGCACTGGGCATCAGTAGTATACACTGTGCAACTTGAATCGTGTCGGGTCGCTATCATAGGGATTGGTACACCTTATGGTGGGGCTAGCACAGGGTATCTACATGCAAGAGAGGGCCGATTGACACAGACACAAGGAAAATTAATACAAGTAGGGAGCCGATCGATATGGTAGTAAGGGTACATCTAACATCTTCATTGAAAATAGGCTGATTGAGGTAAGATCCTCATACTAGATGTACACCTGAAGGCTACCACAATTGCGGGGATGGGATCACATTATTATATAACATAGGATACTAGTTGGGACACTAACAGGGGATACAGATCCTTTTTCACAGGATACCAATTGGGACACTAGTAGGGAATACGAATTGTTCTATATAAGACACTAGTTAGGATGTTGGTTGGGTGGTGCAGAGAAAATAGGAAATCAAAGAAAGAACATAAGCGCATTCAGTGTATCTTACCTTGTCATATCTAACGATCATCATTTGTTGTCTTGCTATGCTTATTATCATGGTTATGGTCTGGTATCCGGTTTATTCATGTCATGATGCTTTTACCTATTTACATGCTGAAAGTCACTGGACTTACCAGGCTTATGTCTGGCTCTGTTTTGTTTCGCTTTCTTTTCTTCCGTCCCCCCTTCCCCCGGTTCACAGGGAGGGAATATTACCACTTAGCTCAGTTTTCTTTCCAAGCTCGAAGATAGTCGATGTATTGCTTTGGACTCTCTCTTCCACTGCTATGGCTGGTTCATGCTTTACTGGGGAATATCATTGTTATTTTTGTGCTTCTTTTATACTTGGAAGTTTTTGAATCAATACAGAAGTTTTATGTGTTACTTTTAAGTACGATTGAGACAATTGTTGTAAAAGCTTGACTGAACCACATTGTTTCTAAAATGACTTATTTTCCGCTACTTTATCTTGTCTATCTTGTAATTTATCTGCATCTTTTACCTATAATGCTTCACTGATTAAGGCACTCCCTTTGTGTGTGACCGTAACGGAGGTGGGGTGTTTCAACAATATTCATGTATAACAATAGATAGTAAACTGCAAATATTAATTGATGTTTTATGGTATTGATTTGAAGATGATAATTAAAAATAAAACTAATATATATAGAAACACAGTAAACTGTGATACTTTATCATTACTACTCTGAACTGGTTAAGAAACAACGCATTAAAAATTAGGTGAAAAACGTAACAGTAAGCTAGCAATCCAGATGCACAAAATCAAATTCATTACCATGTAAATGTAATCTTATTTTATGAACAGAAAAAAAAACTATGATGATTGTTAGCTGATTTTTGAATATGTTTTTGTTAAAATTTCTAGAGTTGGTTAACGAATATTTCTGAACATAACAGTAAGCTAGCAATCGAGATGCACAAAATCAACTTCATTACCATGTAAATGTAATCTTATTTTATGAACAAAAAAAACTATGATGATTGCTAGCTGATTTTTGAATTTGATTTTAGAAAGATTTCTAGAGTTAGTTAAAGAATATTTCTATCATTCGTGCAAAAAGGAATAATAGTGTTTTGAAGTTTTAAACTTGATTCGAAATAATATCTTGTCCAATTGTTCATATCAAACCATAAAAATTTGTTCATTATAGTTTATTTATTTATTTACTGACATTTGCATACATGCTGGACAACCCAAAAGACATAGATTCATAAAGCTCGTAGCTATGGATAAAACTAGGTAGCTTATGTCACAATTGTTTGTAGAACCAAAATTACACATCTGTAGTTCTCTTAGGTAAGATGAGTGGATTGAAAATTCATAGTTTAGCGATAAAATTGAGTTCACCTTCTAGTATAGAGAAACCAAAGATCACCTCATTTGGTTATAATTTACTATTTTGGAGCTCGTCGTCGTATTGTACAGCGATTCACATTTTTGTTATTCTCATATGTTGCTAGTGCCAGCGTATGTTACCATTAATCACAACATACACTAATTGGTCGCACTTCGGAATTTGTGGCTCAGACGTATAATAATTACTGATCAACATCTTCTGTTAGAGATGACAATAATACACAAATCCATTGATAGTCCAATATATTCATTCCAAAATTTTATGATATATACCTACTGCAATATATCATACAGTCAAGGATATTTCAATAAACAATAATCATATTATTTTTAAACCTTGCTGATCCAATTCAAGGTAGTTTGAAAGAGCCATACAAAGAAAATATAATATATTTGACTTTCGTTTTTACATAGCCATGTCTACTGATTAATTTTAAAACAATATTATTTGGGTTACATATTCTCGTCTGATCTACATGCTCAATAAAAAGAATTGTCATTTTGATGTTTACTGCATATTAACATATACTCCTTAGTCCTTACCAACGCACAGATGAGCATGTAAACCAATTCAAAAAGAAAAACTAACCATAGATTCGAGATAACAGATGACTGTTAATTTGTCGAATTGTTAGAGAGTAACAAATTAGAGGTAATAAGGGGTAAAGATGGAGATTTAATTATTAGAATCAGTGTATTAGTGTGAAATCTTACAACACATTTGAAATTAAAAATAGAACCAGTAACGAATTATAGGGAAGTTACCGTGGTCGAAAGATTCCGAGTAGAAGAACCGCCAATAGTCAAAGATCGGATCCAAGCAGAGACGAAAAATTACTGCTTTCCCATCATCATTTTTAAGTTTTTTTAGTCGTCTAAGTGATGAGTTTATTTTGGATTTCAGTTGGGTAGAAAATATGGGTTTGGCTAGGAGCGAGATGACGGAAAACTATCCCAAAAATAAGACAGTTTCTAGACACGTGGTGTGCAGAGAATTGTTTGGATTCTGCTTTCTGGTATAAGTAACAGATAGATAGATAATAGATAGATAGATTTTGTTTTTTTAGCATATTCCTTGTTGTTCTCAAATTCTTTCTTTTTACCAAAAAGGATTATTATTAAATTACACAAGACCAAAACAATCCAAAACATGGATAGATGTATAGTTTAGAATTTATCGACTTGCACAAATCTAAATTTCATAATTTTTCTTGAAAAATAATTTTAAACATTCGAAACCCTTTTTCGTTTTCAAAACAGTTTTTGAAAAATTGATTTTTCTCCGAGTATAAGACCAAGGACTCAAGGAGATAGTTTTAACAAAAGAATATCCGCATTTTAAAATGAAGCACCGAATTTATATACCTTGTAATTATATTCTAGAACTGTTATGACACATTAACATGAATTTTCTGTATCAGACCAAGAAATAGGTCATAGATTGGAACTTCCAAAAGAAACCAAAAACCAGAAATTGCGACTGACTCTGTTGTAGTTAATTTTTCATCCAGACACCAAGCTCAAATCCATGAGATTCACCATATATCGTCATCATGCTCTTCAAGACAAATCGCCGAACGCACCATAGTGTAAGTTGAGGTTGGCCAGATACTCAAACTCAAAATACTTCTTACTTCTAGTCGTTTTAAACCCACCTTAAATAAATAGGCTCACAACTATCTCATCTCAAAATAGTTTAGAGTCAAGTAATAAAAATAATAGAAAAAATAAAGTAGAAATTCGAATACGTTCCCTCACTAGTCTTAATTTATTGTTTCCTCTGATCGTCTAAACCTAATCTCTAATAATAAATGTAACACCCACCACTTTTCTACGCCCGAATCTCAAAAAATCGAAACTAGAACCCAAACAACTATGGAGATTTTAAATTATGTACATGCAAACAATGGGCATGAGCATAATTAGAGTCCAATAAAATTAACTCACAACAGAAACAAGATAGGATAACAAGTATCAACTTTGGCAACTACCTTTAAACCAAATCACCGCATCAATACCGAGCATGAAAGAACAAGAACGGAAAACCAAACTTAAACACTTGCGAAGACATGTATTACCCAAGATAAACCTGAGGGTTGTTATGAGGAGGGGGTCAGAACAGCAAGTTCCGATGACAAGAAAATCTATAACATTGTCCACAATACATAATGTATCCCATTTGGTTTCACCAAAATCATGTCCAATAAGGCTAGTAATTCTAACTTAAAAGTATAAGAATTTATACACGACAAATAACAACATGCCCAAGGTAGAATTTCCCAAAGATAACATTATCGTACTATACCGAGATAGAATTTTTACGAATATGTTTAAATACTTTTTGTAAAACCATGGAAGCTAATACAAAAAACTAAGAGGCGGGCTCTCCAACTATTCAATACCTTATTAATAAAGGAAGTACATCATCTCTATCTAGCCACTTATGGCCTTACTATCCATCAAACATAAAGGCTGATCCATTAATCACTTAATACCTCACAAAATGGGCTACAACGTCCTTATATAAATTAGGGGACACTAGCTACTAAGTCATACTAATTTAAGGTTTCCATCATTCACACATATCCCAAACCCTACATAAGGCGAGAGATAGTAAGCAGTCACTTATGACCTACATGATAGGTAGACATCTAACGTCATTTATGACCTTTCCCCCGATGGACCCATGTGTTACCATCTAGCTGACCTTGTTCGATAAACCTCTAGTCACTTAATACTTACCATAGGATAGGCAGTCCCTCAGACATTTAATACCTTATCCTATGCCTGACTCTAACCCAGTCACTTACTACCTAAAGGAATCAAACCTTCACGGAGATTATCGATCTCGCACCCAATTAGTATTTCTAATAATTATCTAAGTAGGCTAATCTATGAATTATTTCCTTTTTGTTTCTTCTTTCGGAAGGGAGGCGGGCCCTATAACCACTTAATACTCACACTTGAAGTCAACCTTTTTTAGGAATAATTCTCGCTATGCAATTTACCATCGTTACGGGTTCCTATGGTTAATGATATCTCACATCAGTTGTACGCATATTCAATGGGTGGAAAGTGCATATTTCTATCAAATAAGGTAACTGACCTTGCATCATTAACCTACTAAGTTTAATCTTTAAGTATAATTAAAGAAATTAATTCTAGATTTAAACTAGAATAAGCTAAGGATAATTCTCTATAATTTTATATCCTAGGACATGTAATTACATATTTTCTTATTGGACTTTGTATTTACTCAATTAATTCCCATTAAATCCCATCTAATTCCATTTATTATTATAAAAGTCACATGCCATTAATGACCCTAATGGTCATATTTCCTAAGGCAATGGACAAACAATCAATTTAGTTACCTAATTGTCTCGTGCCATTCATGACCCTAATGGTCATGTTTCCTATGGCAAAAAAAAAATCTTTTAAATGCCATTTATATCAGCCCCATTTAAAATTCTAATCTAATTGTTATAACTCCCAGAAATCACTATATTAATTTAATTCCACTTAATTCTTATTTTAATATATATATATGTATATGTATATGTATGTATGTATGTAAACGTATATAAGTTTATTATTTATTTGTTTATTTATTTCCGTAGTCGGAGGTACAACCCCTATACCTAATCACAATTTAGGTTGTAACCCTTTTTACATTTATTTCTTATTTAATTCATTCCCAAAAACATACATTGCTGCAATATTGATTACCTTATTCATGACCCTTTAATAATAGCAATCAATTCCAATTTTATTGCTATAATGGTCACAAATATTTATTTTCATTGTATCGGTAACATTTTCCGTATATATTCTTATCAAATGGAAACCATTCAATTTTGAACATAAAACATAAAGCCATTTATTTAATATAATAGCGTTACTTATGTAGGTTTGGACGAATAAGACTGTAATAATTATATATTTATATTTCAAGCGTTGTACTATTGTTATTATTCTTTTATACTCCAGTCTAAATTAATGACCAGAATCATCCTTTTTGTGTTTAATCTTGTTTAAGATTCAAAATCTCATGGAAATTTCATTTACTATAATTATTGCAAATTTTTCCCAAACTTTTTAAAAGAAGAATATTGGCATATTTAAATCACAAGGAAATAGGTTGATATTTTATTTAGAATAGATTTTGCAAACTACATATAAAAATGCATGAATTTGTACATCTTTTCCTATTTAGTTTTTTTACGTTCCTTGTAGATTTCAATAATGTATTTTTATATAAAAAGGGTACATTTACTGTAATTAAGTAAAACGCCAAATAATATCAAACACAAACAGGATTATAATTCTAAAATCAATATTGCACATACCATATACTTACACACAAATCCTGTGAATTTGAAATAATAACACTACATGTCTAACAATATTTGGGACGGATTTCCAGATTTAGGGTGTTAATAATAACCACAAACAATCCAAGATAAATTGTAGGCAGTATAATGATATTAAACTAAGAGGCCGACAACTCCGTATTCATATTTCAAACATATTATTCCAGAGATTTGACAATAGCAAAACAAATCTGATAAATTTTGGGCATACAATCCAAATTTAAAACAAATGAATTATATAACATATTATAAAATGAATATACACCTGAAAGCTATCCAAATCTGAATTTGAACACAGCTTTTAGGTTTATAATTTCCAAATCGTACAAATCTACAACTTGTTTACAAAGGGGATTTATATACACTAACTAAGATTTAAAGATCTGAAAGAGAAATTGGAAAAGAAGAAGGAAATTTAGAAAAAAAGAGTTATCTATTCGAAGAACCAACCCTTTTGCATAGATCAAGATTCAATCTCTCCAATCATTGTTTATTAGATTTAAATATTTTTATAGATTAGAAACTTAGAAGAGGTTGCAGGATTGGAAATGGCAGAGCTTCGCTGCTGCCACTAGAAAATATGCGTGAAAGAGTGGGGGTCTAGCCCTTTATTTATAGGCTTAGAAATGACCCTGAACCATTAGGTTATATTGTAGAAAGATCCGTCCATCAGTATGAATTTTTATAGTATAAAACTCTAGTCGTCATTGCCTGGATTGACCAGGAGGTCGATCCAGCGGTCGACCACCCGGGTTGACCTGGTAGTGGTAGGGGCGAGATATTCATTTCTATATATTAATTTTTTTCCATCCATTTTCGTATCTTGTTCATAATTTTTTCTTACGGACTCCATTCGCAAAGTTCCAAACATGAACTTGACCAGAATTCCGTCACAAATGCAATGGTTCAGGGTTTGTGGTCAAATTTCATCATTTGCCAAAATTCCATTTTTATAATCTAATTAAATAGTGAATTTAATTAGTGTCAAAATTTTGGGGTGTTACAAGTAGGCACTAAGGGGATAGTGATTGAAGCTGTTTAAATTTGTGTGTTCTTCACTTTACGAAATTATATTCCATCTTTATTTATTAGGTTTCTACGAAATATTGAAATATATTGTTCCCCTCTTAAGGATATATTATACGATCCTAACACTTATGTCACAACCACTAGCGAGCAATCAAACCCTCCAAAAATCAAGCCCTATGTTCACATCTCCTCCCAGAAGTTAGTACCAACCCTCATTTTGCCAATCGTCGACCATATCACCAAATAAACTATATCCTAGTTCCACACACCCAACCATTGACCAAAAGATCCATCCAAACTTGTATAGAACGTAGAGCTCCTTCCCAGGAGTCGGTTGAGCCATGAACCGCAGTTTATTATTGAGTATTCAGATTGATTTCAATTTTCAAAGCAAAGGGAAGGGGCGACCATGGTTCGATATAGTGGTCAATGGAACGGTAGTAGACGGAAAGGTGGACGAACAATGTCGACCTAATTGATTATCTTATTAGTGATGTTGCGAATCATTAATTATCTTATTAGTGATGTTCAAAAAGTAATTAATAATTTGGTCAATGGTTATTAATTATTTATTAATAATAGTTAAAGCCGATAAAATTATAATTTTTTTATTAACGTTTCTAAGTGAATTAGTTATAATATTGATAATTTTTTAAGTTAATAATTATTTACTAATTAAGTATTCTATTAATGACATTTAAAATTTATTTTTTATTTTATAAAAAAGGTTTAAGTTAAGTAGTTATTTATAAATATTGTTTTAAAATTATAATTATTTTATTAATAGTATTTAAAACATACTTGATTATTATTTAATTATAACAATTTAAAAGTTTGTATTATTTAGAATGATGTTTTAAGTGAATGATGAATTATTAAATATGTTTTTAAATTCAATAATTTTTATTAATGGTTTTTTAATATAATTAATTATTTTATTAATAATAGTTTAAAAACATATAATTATTTTTAAATAGTAATTAATTATTAATTTCATTTTATAGATAACAAACTAGTTATTTATTTATGATGATCAAAAGTTATTAATCTATTTAAATAAGAGTGTTTCATAAATTACGGAGTCTAATAAAGGATTTTATTCTAAATGAGATTTACAAACGATATTTTATTTATTTAAATATTTCTATTAGAGATTTAAAAAAAAAATTTATAAAAATAATTTGTAAAAAAGGACTTTACAATATAGAGTTTGTTTATAAAAAGAATTATTAAAAGGATTAAGTGAAGAAAATTTACAATAAAAAATTCAACAAAAGCTTCAGCTAGTAGATGGAAATGGCTACAAGTATCATCTCTCTTCCGTCTCTTTTTCACTAAATCTTCCTCCTTTCTCTTCGATTTTGATCCACTTTTCCCCTATTTCCTATTGCTCAAATCCTCTGAAATTTACTTCCCTTTGCTCTAAAACTGTTTGATGTACTACGTGTCTAGGGCTTGAGCGGTGACCCGATTTGTTTCGGATCCTCTAAGCCATCGTAATCCCTCATTCGAGACTATCACTAACTGCCGAGTGATTGGCTCTAGTTTTGAATTTTTGAACAATTTGTTGTGTTTACTGTGATTTTTAGTAGGGTTTTTAACTTAGTTAGCCTTGTTTGTAAAGAGTATTACATGAATAGCCTTGTTCTAAAAGTAACTATAGGAATAGACCTGTTTCGACTTAATGAAGACGAGTTTTCAAAGCTCGCACGAAGACGAGTTTTCAAAGTGCTCCTGTATTCATTTTGGTATTTAAATTCCATAGCGACTTTCTGAAATTTGATTTGGACATAACTCAATATCTATAATATGAAATCTCCAAATTTTTTTGTTCCATTACTAAAATATAGTTCTATAGATTCGAACGTTATGTGTTTCAATGAAATCTGACGTATAACGATTCCTCTATATTCGATTGAAGTTCAAAACGTTAAACTACGAACTACCATGACATTTAAATAGTATATATAGCTTAACCAAACAACATAACACGAATACCAAATTCTAATATTCAAATATAAGAGAGATACATAGTCCGATTAAGGACAGAAAAGTTCGAAACATAAGAAATACAGATACATGAAATGCAACACACTGACATCGCATCAACAAACATACGTCTCCATTTTAGGCTAATGAAGTACACCGCTTTCTGTTATAGCCATGCGATCCACATTTGCTGCACTTGTCTGTTTTGGGTGTTTGACGCTCTTCCATAACATTTTTGAATCTCATTGATTTTGGTCGTCTGGCTTGTTTTCTGATAGGCGGAGCCAATATTTGTGGACCGTTGTACGGGTCCCTGTATTTCTTATCGCGTATAGGATTAAACTCTGGATCGTATGTAGCTCTATAACGTTGGATGGAGAACTATTCAAAAGCAAAATCATGATGTGCTCTATTACTACCAAAATCCTGTGCTGAACAAGCCGCCATCACATGAGCACATCATATCTTCTGCAGAAGTGGGATTCTGCATGCACATGTGACATTAGAACCATCGATCACAACATCATATTCATCCCCGTAATCGTTAATCACTTGCCATTTATATCGACTAAGTCGAACAATTCTACAACGTCATGCTTCAATAGTACGAGCTTCAATTTTAGCTTTTCATTTTGGACTAAGTTTCGAATTCAGACCCTCCACTTTTTCTCGTCCCTTATAGATATACTCAACTGATATAAAGAACGTTCGTGCAACCAATGCCTTTATAGGCAAGGATCTAGTGCCTTTTTGTACACTATTAAAACTTTCAAATGTGTTGGTTGTATAATATGGAAGTGGCCACCATCATCTTTGCAAAGAGCCCAGATTTCTTCGCCATTCCCTAGGCTTCGTTCAATCCAGGTATGAGCCTCCGGCTTAATTGCCTTGATTTCTTCTCTAAGTTTAGTGTATTCAACCACTTATGAAGCACATGCAGCAGCGTTAAACAAGCCTACAAGTCGCTTGTCTCGATGACCTGTAGCTTGAAAATTTGCTTTAAGATGCCTTGCACAGAACCTTTGTTTGTGCGGTTCTCGCTATCTATCCTGCAAAGCGCTTGGAATCCCTTTCATTCTGTCAGATATAAATGTAATATGTTGATTTCGTACGCTATAAATGAACTCACGCATGCTTGAAAAGAACCAGGACCAACTATCATATGATTCGGATTCGACCACCTCATAAGCTAATGGGAAAAGGCAGTCGTCCGCATCTACAGTGGTAGCAACTAGCAGTATTCCTTTGTACTTACCGTACAAATGTGTCCCGTCAATAGAGAGCACTGGATAACAGTGTACAAAACCTGCAATGGAAGGACCAAATGCCCAGAAAGCACGATCAAATACCCAAGCATCATCGTGTACTATATGTCCTACTGAACCTGAATTGCGTCCTTTTATTTTTGCAAAATACTGAGGCAAATACAAATACGATTCGGCCCAGTTACCGTATATTTTTTCCAAAGTTTTATTCAACGTTCGCCAAGCTTTCATGTAACTGATTTTGATGAAGAATTGCTCGTCAACAATCACTTGCACCATCCCAGCTGAGATATCCAAATTAGCCATCACAAAAGCCATGATTTTGGATATAAGAGAGGCAGAAGTGGCTTGCTTGTGGTTTGAATTAATCGTAGGGTTGACACAGTTATGTTAGTGAGGCAACTTTCTGATTTTCCACCATCCAGTTTGTGATTTCTTCGACACTATAGCATGTATTCGCCATGGACAAGTAGCATCAACATTACATACAGCGGTGTATATTGTTTTATTTGACTTGATTGGCTTGTAAGAAACACTATGCAGAATGGACCATTCCCTAAGTTGGTGGAGAAAATGTTCTTTGCTTTGGAATACCATCCCAACAGCAAAACCATTTTGTACGCAGGCAGCCGAGAATGTTTCACCAAAAAACTCTAGATTAGCCACTATGGATTTGGCCATCATTTGCGCCGTGCAGAGATCATTGTCCATGGTACTTCCATTTGAACCTCATCACCATCTTCTTCGGGATCTACTATGTTTGGAAAGTCATAGTTCAGTGGTTCATTGTTGACTTCGGTCTAGCATGTATCATCAACAGTTGTCGTGGCAACTGCCATGTTGTCAATTTGTTTGGCCTGTTGTGTAGGACCTGTCTTCTTCGGGTTCAACAGTCAATCTGTTAATAAATGCATTTTTGTTAAATCATATATTTCAATGAGTAGTTATAAAACTAAATTGATGTGCAACACATACCTTTGGCTCATATCTAACAGTTCTGACTGATCAGTTTGTTGTTCTTGTTGTTGTTGCAGCAGTTGCTCGTCCACATTTGGCGGAAAATATGGATTGGTGTACAAAGGAGAACTAAAGATGAGTGATGGATCATGAGTTTGCAACATTTCTGTGAAATACCCTAAACCACTACTCACTATAGGGGGTGTGATTATTTCTTCCACGACTTCTTCCACGATTTCAAAGTAAAGTAGAATCAATTGTCCTTTCTCATCCTGATCACAAAAAACAAGCCTCGAATCAGAATTGGAAGAGCTTTTATCATGTCAATGATTTCGAAATAAAGCATTGTCCTTTGTCCTTACAATGTCTTTATCACAACGGACAAACATTGGGTCATATTTGGCAGATGCTTGTCAACACAACTATTTCGAAATATTGGACCAACTTTATCCGTGTCTAGTCAAATCACCTAATTTGCGGTAGATCATACTGTACATAAACAGACTGAACCAACTTTAATTTGTGGCAGCCAGTTGTCAATTCATCTTTATATCATAATGTATAATGTATGAACCCGCAAACATACAAAGCTTTAACTCAAACTTCAAAAACATAAAATAAATTATCAGAAAAACACAACCATACAGTACTTTGAATTAATCTTCCAAGTCCTACAAATACATAAACAATAATTCAAACAAAACTTCATAAACTTACAACGACTACGAATAATAGAATAACTCACACTAAACTTTAGAAACCTACAACAACGACGAATAATAGAAACACTAATGGTTACGGTTAAATTGCAAGTCCTCTAGGAGTTTTTTCAAACATCTAATATCTTGCTTCGGCTCATTCGCATATGTTATGCCCCTACGACAAAGCGATTCGTCAATCCATTCTGAAAAATTGCATCCTGGAGGATAATTGGAAACAAGAAGACTTCGACGACCAATGTTTTCGCCATCATCAGATACGACAACTTCATCCATATATCCACAGTGGCAGCAAACTGGGTACGTGTTAACCTCTTGCTCAACCATTGTTTGAGAAGTCATTTTGAAAATATATGGAGCTGAGAAGATGTGGTTGAGTATGAATCAGAATTATGAGAAGACTAGTGAGTACATATAAAGTTTGGAAATGGCCCCAAATACACAGGCGAGTTTTGAAAAGGCGCACGAAGGTGAGTTTCCAAAAGGCGCCAGTATCCCTCCCCAAACAAAATAGGTATATATTTTTTATTATTTATGAAACATGGCTAATCATGTAATAATCTCTCCAAACAAGCCTATAATTGTGAATTGTTCTTTTTAGTATCGTATGTCTGCGTATTCGATTTTATGGTTTTTTGGTGCAATGTTTTTCGTTGGATCTAATTTGTCTAGTTAAAGAGGAGTTTTGGTAATGGTGAGCCGTGGTTTTCACTTGTCCTCCGCTATCTTGCACAACATCTAAGTGAAGCGTAGCTCTGTCTTGTTGTTTCAGTGGTGGCGACCCTCCCTATTCCGCTTCCCATCTCCATCTTGTAACTCGTTCTAATGCAACAACTGTGGTGGTCATGGTTCTTTTGTGGTGTAACAACCCGGAATTTAGGGCCAATTTAAAATTTTCATTTTAGAGATTTTAGGAGTGTTTAAATATTTAAAATAAATTATTGCAAATCAAAATGAATGGAAATTTATTTTGAGCAAAGTTAATGCAAATATATTCAAATAAATTGCATAAAGAATTAGAAATTGGAAGGTAGTTGGAAAAGTCAAACTTGAACTTTGACTAACTACACAGGGTGCAGAATAAACCGGATTTTGATGAAACAAAAAATATTTAAATCTGTTAATGAATATATTTCTAACGAATCTGAAAAATCGAAGTTTCATAGCGGGAATCGAAAGTTATGGCCAAATCAATTTTCAGAAAGGTCGCTATAGAGATTATATCGCCCTTGAAAATCGACATTTTGCATACGACCTCGGAATTCGACGAAACCACTTTTGTTGGGTCCGGGATGTAAAATTATTGCTAGGTTTCAAATTTCATGATTTTTGAAGCTAGTATGTGAGTGTGGCAAAAGAAACTGTGTTTTGTCAATTTCGGTCAAAATTAATTGACTGAAAAATAGCCATTTTTTCAAACAGTCTCAGAATTTGACGAAATAAATTTTGTTAGGATCGTATCGTCATAAGAAAGCCAAAAATAATCTTTCTGGATTTTTTTGACTTCATTTGTGACCCCAGTAAAATTAGAAAGTACGTTCGAATTGAAAATAAAAGAATTAATTTGAAAATAAAAGGAACATGCTTTTAACTTCAGAATAGGACTTCGGCACTAGCGCCATTGCGTTCACAAGGTGTCAAAACCTGTTGTTCGACAGTCGTTGAGCGCGAATTGGAGTTCGAACGAAAAAACCCTATTTTCCGGAATTAAATAAAATAGAAAATACGTGGAGTATACTGTATAAATACGGGCCGTACCTTCTTCTTCCCCGATCAGTTGAACCCATAGCAGCCACCCTTCGAAATTTCATCTCCATTTTCCCTTCAATCCACGCACAATTAGACTTAGCCGTAGTTGAACTTTTTGAAGCTCTTCCCTTCCTCTCCAATCTCCGACAAGTTTCATTCGATTTCATGCCCTGTAGCTCTCGAATTTCGAGCCCCAACCCACGACCTTAAAACCGCCGCCGCCCCTAGCATAGGTCGCCGCACCCTCCCCCCTTCCAGCCGAACATTCCCCTCTCGTAGCTCTCCAATCTCCCGCAAACCGTTCGCAAAACCATCGACTACAGCTCCCGAATTCTGAATTCAAAGTTTTGAACTTTTCTGAAAATTTTAAGGTATGGATATTTCAGTTTTGTCACGCTTTTAAGCGTTACAGCGACAGTTGTTAAAAGCCAGTTCTAATTTATTCATATGAACTTGAAATTAAAATCTTTCAGATCCGAAACTGCCGTGACCTTGAACACGAGATCTGATTGAATCCGAACCTTCATCTCAAATCCAAGCTAGGTGAGAATTTATTTTTAATATAATTTAATTAATTTAATTATTATTATTGCGTTGTGTGAAGTTTAAATGGTTAAAAATAAATAGATCTGCGATTGTTGTCATTTTAAAGTAATGGATCTAAATCGTTTGCGACGTTATGATATTAGATCTGCAAGTTTAAATGTTAGATCTGAGTTTGATGATTCATTTGTTTATCTTGTAAATCATGATTGGTTGATATTCAAAAACCATATGTTATTAATTCTAATTAATCCCTGTATTATTCAAAATATTGTTGTGGTAGAATTGGACACGAAATATTGGACAAGAAATACTGGACATGAATCACGTATAAATCTATCATCTTGTTCATTGTTATGCAATTCACATCGTTATGAAATTTACATCGTTATGCAACTTACATTATTTTAATGTGAATTAAAGTAGGAATGCACATCGTTATGAAATTTACATCGATATGTAATTTACATTATTTTAATGTGGGTTAAAGTAGAAATTTACATTTTTATAATGTTAATATAAAGTAGAGTTTGACATAAGATTAAATTTACAATTTTATATAGGTTAATAAAGTAGGAATTAACGATGTAAGGAATTCACATTTTTATAATGTTAAAATAAAAGTAGATTTTGCATAGTGGCAAAAATTACATTTTTCTTTGTAATTAACATGTGAATTTCATCGTATGTTGAACGATGAAATTCACATTTTTATATGTAAATTATAGAGTGAATTTATATTGTATGTTAAAAATTACATTTTTCTTTGTAATTAACATGTGAATTTCATCGTATGTTGAAATTTACATTTTTATATATAAATTATAAAGTGAATTTATACTGTATGTTAAAAAATTACATTTTTCTTTGTAATTAACATGTGAATTTCATCGTATGTTGAAATTTACCTTTTTATATGTAAATTATAAAGTGAATTTATACTGTATGTTAAAAAATTACATTTTTCTTTGTAATTAACTTGTGAATTTCATCGTATGTTGAAATTTACATTTTTATATGTAAATTATAAAGTGAATTTATACTGTATGTTAAAAATTACATTTTTCTTTGTAATTAACACATGCATTTCATCGTATGTTAAAATTTACATTTTTATATGTAAATTATATATGGAATTACACCGTAGGATAAAAAAATTACATTTCTATATGTAATTAAAATATGAATTTACATTGTATGTTAGATATTACATTTTTATATGTAATGTCTATAGGAAATTATACCGTATGTAAATAGGAAGTAGAGTTTGCATTGTAATTAAAAATCATATTTTTACAATGTAAATTAGAAGTAGAGTTTGCATTGTAATTAAAAATCATATTTTTACAATGTAAATTAGAAGTAGAGTTTGCATTGAAATTAAAAATCATATTTTTACAATGTAAATTAGAAGTAGAGTTTGCATTGTAATTAAAAATCATATTTTTACAATGTAAATAGGAAGTAGAGTTTGCATTGTAATTAAAAATCATATTTTTACAATGTAAATTAGAAGTAGGGTTTGCATTGAAATTAAACTTACATTTTTATATGTAAATTTAGAATAGGATTCACTGCAAATATAAGTTACATTTTCATTATGTAACTAAGATGAGAATGTACATTGAAGTTGAAATCTACATTTTTATATGTAATTTAAAAGTACGATTTTGAATGTATCAAAATTTACATTTGTGTTACATATAAATAAAAAATATAGGAATTTGCATAGGAATTAAATTTACATTTTTATGTAAATAAAAAGGATGGAATTTTCATTTTCAATGTAAGTAAAAGGATGAATTTAGGATGCGATAATATTATTTTCATTTTCAAATGATTTAAAATTAAGTAAGTATCGGTAGTTGTGTAGAGCGTTGTTTTAATCAAACGACGTTATTACGATTCAATGATTATATATATATAATTAAAATTAAACGAATAGGGCATGGTAGTTCGCGTTTTGAAATCGTACCTTTAAATGACTATACAAGAAGATCCGACCATCGGATTTTCTTGAAACTGAAACCGTTAGGACCGTCTTGGAAAAATCTTTCCAACGATATATACTATGTTAAGATCCAGCTGTTAGATTCTGAGAAATGTAAAAATCAAAATTGGTTGAATGCAGCGCCATAGTTGCCCATGGACTTAAGGCGTCGTTATATAAAATTTAACTATTTTAAATAATTAAAATAAGAATGAATCGTTAATAAAAATAATTATTAATGTGTAAGAAGGATTTTAAATATATATATATATATATATATATATATACGAGGATTATTTGGAAAGTCCGAGTTCTCTCATTCTAAATAATCAAACGATGTTAATTGAAGTATAAAGATGGCGTATGAAGACCGTAAATCTTCCCTCAAATGGACAACGATCGAGGCCCTGATTTGACTTGCTCCCAATTCAAGGGTCATGGTCATTGCTCAAACATATGTGTTGATTTCACGGGTTTGGCTTTCGCTCAGACCCAGAGCATATGCTAATAAATGGATTGTGTGTCTGACATCATACTCTATCAAATATCATGTTATTGATCTTTTGTCGAATGTATGGATGTTTGGTGGCGGGGAATTTATTCTCTTGCTTAACACCCGTTCATATATTTCTTCAAAGGATTGGTAGTGCGATATGGAGTGATGATGTGGCATGCTAAGATGTATAGGATCAAGGTTTTGTTGAAAAGAAGGCCTTGTGGGACGATCAAAGCATAGCCTGTTTAGGCATAGCTTAGTGTACAGCGTGACTTCGCGAGCCTCACACACCGGCGGAGTCTAAAACGGGAGAAGGGAACGCAGGGAGAGCAGCACGTTTATTTCTAGCTAGAAGTGGTGATTGGGCTTTAACACGGGCCAACATTTTACTTATGTGGATGATGGAATGAGGCGCCTCGGATGATAGGTCCTATAGGACTGGGAAACGTGTGTTCAGGAATAACTAATCCACAACTCGTATGGTGGACCGGCCCTGCAGCTTTCCAAGGGTTCACTGCGAGGGATCCTGAGACATTAGCTAGAGTGTCTCGAATCGGTACGAGCTCCTCCCTAGCCTTGACTCATGATGGAAACCAAAATCCAAATACGACCCTACATATTTGATTGTATTACTAGTATGGAGGCATAGTAGTACGGGATACTATTCTTCCTAGGATTTATACATTTACTTTGAAATGTTTTGATATATACTAATAATATTAAACTCGTATTTGCCCTATTTAGCATGTTTAATCACTATAAGGTAAAACCCTATCCTCTGGTTTGTGTTGCATTGTGTGATGGGACCTAGGTCTTATGGTGATTCCATTTTTCTCAAAAGCATAACGTTGTTGTACGATTTACTCATTAGTTGTTTCTGACACTTTTATGCACGGCAATCCATTAGAGCAAACCCGTTCCGCGTTAGCGGCGTGGTCTTTGGATTTGCCCTATTAATAGTGATTAATTAGTTAAGAATTCTCATACCAGTCCCACGACTGACCCGTTGTTTGTTTCCACCTTTTGGCAAACTCGGGTGCCCTCCTTTCTACACGGGCAGCCAAGTAAACAGGTTTATTCTTCGCTTGGAGTCTTTTCTTTGGAGCTGCTTATTATTTTTCTTGGATTTGCTTGTGGAGAGGTGATGACTTGGAGCTTGAAGACATCTATCATTTGCTGCTATTGCATTTTTCTCTTTTTTTATTCCAGACATTAAACTTGGTTTATTCCACGTTGTTTAAGTTGGAGTTGGAACTTATTTCTTTTTCTGCAAACTTGATGTAATAATTTAGAATTCTGTGACTGTGGATTTTCTGTGGTTGATGACATTATATTTCCGCTGCTATGATGTTGTTACTCTATGAATTTCCTATGCTATATTGTATCTGTGATATGTATTATTGTATTTATGTTGTATTCCAAATGATTATTCCTTTCTTTCATCTCGTGGAAGTTTGGGGTCATCACAGTTGGTATCAGATCTTTGGTTAAACTTAGCTTTGGGATATAACATATTTATGATAATTCGTTTACATAGAATCCCAATATTCTATGGCGAACATTTCATGAGATACATAATAGCCAGTCACTTTATCATCATCTTTTCATTCATCCTTTATTCGTTTCTATCTCTTAGAATCACCCTTACCGTTGTTTTGACTCTTCCCTTGATCGTACATTCGAAGAAGACTAAGAGGTGGCGATGCTCAATTGGAACATGTTTACGAAGGAGCGAAAGGACCAACTTCTTCAGTGCGAGTTTCTACTGAGGGAGGAGGAAAGCTTGATGTTTAGACGATACCATCTCTGTTAAAAACATTCCTGCGACTGCTTTGTTTGACACTGACACATCGAGGAACTTTATTTCTAGCAACACAGTTAAGAAATTAGAAATTAAAATATTTTCTATTCTTTATGTTGGTTCCTACCCTTCTATTCTTCCCTTTTCTTTTCGAGGACGTAAAGTTCTTAAGCGGGGGAGATTGTAACAACCCGGAATTTGGGGCCAATTTAAAATTTTCATTTTAGAGATTTTAGGGGTGTTTAAATATTTAAAATAAATTATTGCAAATACAAATGAATGGAAATTTATTTTGAGCAAAGTTAATGCAAATATATTCAAATAAATTGCATAAAGAATTAGAAATAGGAAGGTAGTTGGAAAAGTCAAACTTGAACTTTGACTAACTACACAGGGTGCAGAATAAACCGGATTTTGATGAAACAAAAAATATTTAAATCTGTTAATGAATATCTTTCTAACGAATCTGAAAAATCGAAGTTTCATAGCGGGAATCAAAAGTTATTGCCAAATCAATTTTCAGAAAGGTCGTTATAGAGATTATATCGCCCTTGAAAATCGACATTTTGCATACGACCTCGGAATTTGACGAAACCACTTTTGTTGGGTCCGGGATGTAAAACTATTGCTAGGTTTCAAATTTCATGATTTTTGAAGCTAGTATGTGAGTGTGGCAAAAAAAACTGTGTTTTGTCAATTTCGGTCAAAATTAATTGACTGAAAAATAGCCATTTTTTCAAACAGTCTCAGAATTCGACGAAATAAATTTTGTTACGATCGTATCGTCATAAGAAAGCCAAAAATAATCTTTTTGGATTTTTCTGACTTCATTTGTGGCCCCAGTAAAATTAGAAAGTACGTTCGAATTGAAAATAAAAGAATTAATTTGAAAATAAAAGGAATATGCTTTTAACTTCAGAATTGGACTTCGGCACTAGCGCCATTGCGTTCAGAAGGCGTCAAAACCTATTGTTCGACAGTCGTTGAGCGCGAATTGGAGTTCGAACGAAAAAACCCTATTTTCTGGAATTAAATAAAATAGAAAATACGTGGAGTATACTATATAAATACGGGTCGTACCTTCTTCTTCCCCGATCAATTGAACCCATAGCCGCTGCCCCCTTCGAAATTTCATCTCCATTTTCCCATCAATCCACTCACAATTAGACTTAGTCGTAGTTTGTGAAAACCCGTAACTTCCCCGTAAAGGAAAGCGTCGGATAGTTTGAGAACAAGCCACAACAGAACGCATATAAAAGAACATTTCATTGTATATTACAAAAATGCATCAGAATACAAGAATATACAGAGTATGAATGAATATTACACAGAAATATCAGAGATTTAAATTACATTTTAATACATAGCAGCGGAAAATAATACTATACACAACTAGAAGAGATATACAGATACAAAGCTTTCCGGATACCATTCCAGCTATAAACCAGGATCCTGTGAATATAAATCTGCAAAACCAAAACTACTAGCTGCCCGTGCGGAAAATAAGGGCACCCAGAGTTTAGGTTAAAACAATAAACTCCAGGTCAGTCATGTGACTGGTGTGAGAACTAAAACAGTTGATCTTTATTTTTAAAGTTAGGTAAATCAAGGGACCACGCCGTATAACACGGAACGGGTTTCCTCCCAAGAATACCAGTGCATAAAACAAACAGCGCAATGCTAAATAAAGAAAAATGAAGCTGTTATAAGACCCAGGTCCCATCACACAATGCAACGCAGCCGAGGATAGGGTTTTCCCTTATAACAGCCAAAGAATGCTTGATACGTTTAAAACAAATCATTTGATACTATTATAAGTGCATATTGTATAAAACAACTTCAAATCATAAGTATCAATCATAGGCGGCATGAACGTCCCATGCCACTATGTCGCCATATATAGGTCTACAAATAAAACCACAAATGTCACGTATTTGGAAATTGGGTTTCCATCTATGAACCGAGGCAAAAGATAGTCCTCAACCGATTCGAGACGCTCTAGCCCGTGTCTCAGGATCAGAGCTCGAGTGACCCTTGGAGCGACAGGGCCGGTCCACCGATGTGGATTAAAATGTCTGAACACTACGTTTCCCCGCCCTTTGGGGCGTAAATGAGCCAACTAAATGACTCCATCGGTTCGAGAACGACCGATCAATCTGAGGCGCCTCGCAACAGCAACAACCACATAAGTCAAACTCGTCAGGGCGTGTAAAACCACTGACGCCACTTTTTAGCTAGAAGGAAACGCATGCCCTTCCTGAGGTCCGTCTCCCGTTTTTGGTTCATACCGGGTGCGAAACACGCGAAGTAAACGTTACACAAAGCTACGCCACAAAGGCCTTGCTTCGATCATCAACCACAAGACTTTGCTTTTCAACAGAAGCCTTGATCATTTGCCACTTAAGCATGCCACACAGGCAATTCACTCCATGCGTTTGATATCCATCAATATATAACCCCTGAGCTCGTACGTCTCAGAGAAGGGCGTTAAGGAAGAGAATAAATTCTCCGCCGCCAAACAGATATATATTTAATAGAGATCAATCACACGGACTAAAATCCAATGTCAGACACACAGTCCATTTACAAGTCCGTTCTGGGTCTGAACAAAACCGGAGGCACCTAGTACCCCGCATATCCATCGATCTCCAAGTACGTCTGGACGATCACCAACTGTTTCCATCTTCTTGGGTGTACAGCCCAATCAAGATCATCAGTAATCACCCAAACAACGTGAAGACTTCCGGTCTTCGACCACCGTCTTCATCTTCGACTTATCGTCATATCAGTTATTCAGAATGGGATAAACCCGGTCTTCCCGAATAACTCACGTAAATTTTAAATAAGTGTTACACAAACACAACATACGCCTCATTCCAATTCATCAGTCACTAACCGTAAATTAATCAAGAGAATAATTCCCCAAATATTAACCCCGAAGGCCGAAACCAACATCAGATCAATATCCAGAAAACCATTCTGCTTAGCTAACCGACAGTTAGTTTCTGATTTCACATTCACAGGGAAAGGTTCCCATTAATTTTATCCAAGATAATTTCTTGAATTTGTTCTCTAATCTTCCTTTGAATTTCGATTTCAACTAATCGGGATTAACGAAACTTACCGAAGTAATCATTTGTTTTAATTTCCCAATCCCAACCTATTTATCCCATGAAGTAAAACTGGTAATACTTCATATCTAACACCTCAGTGTTATCGGTAAATTCAATTACCATTTCACGTTCAAATCTAATTAAAGATTTAACTATCGCCTGGAGCAAAACTGGTGATACTCCATTCTCGACCATTTCAATCTAATTAAAGATTCATTAAAACTCCACTTAGTTTTAATCGTTAACTGGGTTAAAGAATCCGTGTCATTTAAAACACGGTTCACGATAAACCCAAAGTCCCATTCATTAATTATCGGGTTAAAGAACAAGTGTTATTTAAAACACTGTTCACGATAAACCCAAAAATCAATATCAATTCAATTTCAATTAAATATTATTTAATTGGTACACTTCATTAAATCTAAATAAAAAGATTTAATCTTTTCTCAACTGGGTTCAAGAACAGTGTTAGTGAAGACACCATTCACAACAAACCCAAATCACATTTGATATTCAATACAAGGCTCTGAATAGAAAATATACCGGCTTGTATTCAATATCAAATTCTACGACTAACAAATATCGCATTGGAAATAACGATATATATATATATATCTTTCAAATTTCCATAACAACATTTGTATAATCACGAAATCCAACATCGAAATATTCCGAAGACAATTTCGATTCAAATCCACTCCAATGCAATCATTGGAAATTCTGGTTATTTTTAAAACCCTTTTTCAAATTCAATTTATTTACTTAAAAATAAATAGAATTATAATTCTAGTTCAAAACTAGTTCATTTCGATAAAAATCTATTTTTATCTTTTCAAATATGGAGTTTTTCATCCCAATCCTTTCTAAATCATTTATTATGATTTTACGCAAATTATTACTATTTTTAATAATTTTATCAAGGCCCGTACAGTCGATTTCCACCAATGGCCATCGAACTGCACTTACAGCGACCTTTTTCGAATTTGATTTGGAAGTATCTCCAAATCCAACCGTTAGATTTCAAATTTCTAACATTCGTTAGAAAGCTCTTTTCGATACGAACCCAACGGTTCCGGTTTTAGGAGAATCCGACGGTCGGATCTCCCGTAATGTCCGTTTGAAATAAATGGTCGAAATTCACGAACTGCCGCGGCGCGGCGCGTTCTATTCAGGCCATTATATTATATATATAATATATATAATACATATTTCGTCGATTTCTATTTAAAACGAATTATATAAATAGTTTTAAAATTCGTTTCAAAAGCAATTTCAACTTCCATTTCAATTCAAATCAAAATTGAATTCTTCTTTATAAATTCGTTTTAAAATTCATTTCTATTCAATTCAAAATTCAATTCAATTTGAATTCACTTCCATTCGTTTTCAATTCAATTTGAATTCGTTTTCAATTCCTTTCGAAATCGTTTTCAATTCATTTTATTTCGAAATCGTTTTCAATTCATTTCATTTCGAAATCGTTTCAATTCATTTTATTTCGAAATCGTTTTCAATTCATTTCATTTCGAAATCGTTTTCAATTCAATTCATTTCGAAATCGTTTTCAATTCAATTCATTTCGAAATCGATAAAATCGATATAAATATCGTTCACGTAAAAATGACGTCAATCTAATCAACACGGCTTCATAAATTTCTATTTTCAAATATTCTATTTCAAATATTTCTTTTTCAAAATAGTTGTTGTTATCAAAATATTTCGTTCAACACATGACCAATCTCAATGGATGAGTACTGTCAACACATGAACTTTTATTTTATATCGATAAAGATGTAAATTTTATTACTAAAATATTTCGTTCAACACATGACCAATCTCAATGGATGAGTACTGTCAACACATGAACTTTTATTTTATAATATTCTTTATTTTTCAAATTGGAATGAGGCCCAATCAATTACCATATAAAGTTAATTATATGGATTTTCATACATTACACACATATAATAACATTGAAAAATAATCAACCATCAACCAAAGTGCACTACACTGTATAAGCATCAAATATATATATCTAACGCTTATAACAGCCTGTCAATCAATCGATCGACATATTTAATCAATCAGGATGAGTGAACTTCAAATTTCATCCCAACACCCGTGTGGGGTTTCAAACAATCAAACGCATATTTTATCTGTGCAGTTGGGCGATGTGTAAAATTTATCGACCCAATCAATATCAGTCAAATCAGTGTATATAAACAAATCGGCCGATTTGTTTATAAATATTTATTTATTCACTTCCACGTTAAAAATTATATTTTTAACGATAAAACATTTTATCTTAACATATGAATTTCTATTCAGTTCCTTCTTTAAATAAAATGATATTTTTATTTTTCTAACATATTTTAGAAAATTTCGGCGGCATAACGGCACGATACTAGAAACGGGACAAGGCCTAGCCTTATCCCCGGTCTAGTGAAGGCCCACGCCATTCACACATCAATCAAATCCATTCATCTCACCAAACAATTCAATTTCAATCAAATAATCTAACTTATTTTTGCAATCAAACAAACAAGTCCATGGTCTGTGGACGATTGTGTCGGGTGCTACTAAGCACCGTCTGCATCCTAGTATATATATATATAACTAGAAAAAGAAATTGAAAGGTGAGAAATTCTCACCGATAGCTATCCTAGCTCCACGGCACTTCATTGATAGAAATCTTCATCGCTATCGCATCTTCGTCATCTTCGTTGCCCGTAGCCAGTACATATGTAAAAATCGAATTTTTACTTCGCTATTCAATATATAAAAATCGAATTTTTACTATGTTATTCAATATATAAAAATCATATTTTTACTTTGTTATTCAATATATGAAAATCATATTTTTACTATGTTATTCAATATATGAAAATCATATTTTTACTTTGCTATTCAATATATGAAAATCATTTTTTTTTTTACTACTATGTTTTATAGAAAAAATTATATTTTCACAAAATTATGCTAATTTTATTTCAAAAACTTTGCTAATTTTCAAAACACGTGTTATTCATATTTGTTATATATATATATATATATATGTATATATATATTAAATATTACTTCGTATAATCATATAACATTTTAATTAACAATTAAATAAATTAGTCACAAATGAAAAACCGTTACCTTTTCTGTTCATCATTGAAACCCAAAAACCCGTTTACAACTATCGAACTCAGCTCCAAAACCCTTCACCGTCGTTGCCATCGACTCCCCTTGCCGAACCAGAATCGGAGGCCACCACACCGTCAAGCTTTGCGCCGCCGCCCCCTGCTGATGATCGTTGGCCAACTCGCATAGCCTAAGGCACCGGAAAAACTGATCGAACGCCTTCTCTTTGAGGCGCCACCACGACCTCATTGAAACCCTAAATCTGAACACCCCCGTACGAAGTGGAAGCTCTTGAATTTGTGCGTGGATTTTGAGATTTGAAGGGGAAAGTTCGAAGGTTTTAGTCGTCGATTTGGGATGTCGGCTGTAGGAATTATGGGGGTTAGGGTTAGGTTTTAAAAAGGGGGGCTACTTATTTATATTTTAATAATATTCTATTCTATTTAATTCTTTAATTAATTGTTTAACCTCACGAACTCAAAATCAAATCCAACGACGGTCGCCCCTAGGTGATTACCCCCATCCCAGACACAATGGAATATGTTTCGTTAGCCAACTCGACTGTTACAGTCAGTTTTTCTTCCAATTAAAATATAAAACATTTAATTTTCAACTTTGAACGTACATTTTAATTTACCGGGGCCACATACGGACTCTAAAAATTCTACAAAAATTATTTCTAGCTTCATATTGACGATACGGTCCTAACAAAACTAATTTCGTCGAATTCTGAGACCGTTTGAAAAATGGCCAATTTCCAGTCGATTAAAATCAACTGAAACTGGTCAAACGCGTTTTCCTTTGCCACGCTCACATATTGATTCTAAAAATTATGAAATTTGAAACCTAGCTATAATTGGACATCACGGACCCAACAAAACTGGTTTCGTCGAAATCCGAGGTCATTTGCAAAATGTCCATTTTTAAGGGCCTGAATTACATAGCGACTATTCAGAATTTTCAACTGGACATATCTTTCTATTCCCGCTATGAAATTTCGATTTTTCGGATTCGTTGGAAAGATATTCACAAATAGATCCTATCATTTTTGGTTTCACTAAAATCCGGATTGTTTTGCACCCGGTACATTCAATTGAAGTTTGAAATCGAATTATCGAACTACCGCGCCATTTTCAATTCTATTTATAATTATATATAAATATTTATATTCTAACGACGACGTATATAATATATACGTTCTAATTATATTCAAAATAAATTTTCTCGTCGATATTCTTTAAAATAATCCATTTTAAATATTCAAAATTCGCTAAAATTGCCAAAATAAAATTTTTATACTGGCCCAGATTTTCGGGTTGTTACAATCTCCCCCACTTAAAACTTTTCGTCCCCGAAAAGGAACAAAGTCGAAAGTGGTTTGACCATTCAACTCTACGCTCGATCTGGCTTCCATTCTCCAACTCTTTAGTTTCTAAGAATTTTCAAAATTTCAAAAATTTGGCTAACACCCTAAATTTTCGAAAAAATTCGCCATAACCACCCCTGCACCGGGAGCATCGAGGAATTTCAAATAGCTTCCCCGGTCCTTCAGATCTCAAAAAGAAAAAGAAAAAGCCAAGCGGCTAGCCAATAGGCTCATAAAATCATCATCACCCAAACAAAACAGTAAATTATGTAGTAAACATGTACCTATTTGTCGGGCAAACAAATTTTATTCTCTGCTCTAGCCCCCTTGCTATGACCTGTTCAATGTAAGTACATATATATGCAAGCAAATGCGACCAATTTTCAATATAGTTCCTTATTTGGTTCAATTAGGCATAATGGTTTAAAATTATCAAACAAATGAACAAACAACACAAACATCAATCAATTAGTGAATTAGAGTTTCAAATTCATAATTTTGATACATATACAAAAATCAGATTTTGATGCCAATTCACAACAATGTGTTCTAACTATATTAGTTTTGGTTCTCACACCAGTCAATAGGAAATATATAGATATCACACCTTCGAAACACGAATACCAATTCTGATGATGTTCGAACTATCATCAGAATCATCTCCGGGCGACTAGAGTGTGATTCTATATCTACCCAGTATATTAAAACTTCAAATACACGCGGATCAGACGTATACGCAAAGTCTATATATACTGGACTGTCCAAATTCAAACATAATAAATAACCAAATACGGATAATTGATTTAAATTTTCAAAACAAAAATTTGTTTTCACTTGAAAAATATACTCTTCACACTCGTTCTAGGATACTACTGATCCTATCTCTAACGAGTCATTCTCATTGGATATTACTAATCCAATATCTGATGAATTCTTTCGTATGGTTCTAATGTGCCTTGTTATCTGCTTTGTAAACCAAAGCTCTGATACCAACTGTGAAAACCCGTAACTTCCCCGTAAAGGAAAGCGTCGGATAGTTTGAGAACAAGCCACAACAGAACGCATATAAAAGAACATTTCATTGTATATTACAACAATGCATCAGAATACAAGAATATACAGAGTATGAATGAATATTACACAGAAATATCAGAGATTTAAATTACATTTTAATACATAGCAGCGGAAAATAATACTATACACAACTGGAAGAGATATACGGATACAAGGCTTTCCGGATACCATTTCAGCTATAAACCAGGATCCTGTGAATATAAATCTGCAAAACCAAAACTACTAGCTGCCCGTGCGGAAAATAAGGGCACCCAGAGTTTAGGTTAAAACAATAAACTCCAGGTCAGTCATGTGACTGGTGTGAGAACTAAAACAGTTGATCTTTATTTTTAAAGTTAGGTAAATCAAGGGACCACGCCGTATAACACGGAACGGGTTTCCTCCCAAGAATACCAGTGCATAAAACAAACAGCGCAATGCTAAATAAAGAAAAATGAAGCTGTTATAAGACCCAGGTCCCATCACACAATGCAACGCAGCCGAGGATAGGGTTTTCCCTTATAACAGCCAAAGAATGCTTGATACGTTTAAAACAAATCATTTGATACTATTATAAGTGCATAGTGTATAAAACAACTTCAAATCATAAGTATCAATCATAGGCGGCATGAGCGTCCCATGCCACTATGTCGCCATATATAGGTCTACAAATAAAACCGCAAATGTCACGTATTTGGAAATTGGGTTTCCATCTATGAACCGAGGCAAAAGATAGTCCTCAACCGATTCGAGATGCTCTAGCCCGTGTCTCAGGATCAGAGCTCGAGTGACCCTTGGAGCGACAGGGCCGGTCCACCAATGTGGATTAAAATGCCTGAACACTACGTTTCCCCGCCCTTTGGGGCGTAAATGAACCAACTAAATGACTCCATCGGTTCGAGAACGACCGATCAATCCGAGGCGCCTCGCAACAGCAACAACCACATAAGTCAAACTCGTCAGGGCGTGTAAAACCACTGACGCCACTTTTTAGCTAGAAGGAAACGCATGCCCTCCCTGAGGTCCGTCTCCCGTTTTTGGTTCATACCGGGTGTGAAACACGCGAAGTAAATGTTACACAAAGCTACGCCACAAAGGCCTTGCTTCGATCATCAACCACAAGACTTTGCTTTTCAACAGAAGCCTTGATCATTTGCCACTTAAGCATGCCACACAGGCAATTCACTCCATGCGTTTGATATCCATCAATATATAACCCCTGAGCTCGTACGTCTCAGAGAAGGGCGTTAAGGAAGAGAATAAATTCTCCGCCGCCAAACAGATATATATTTAATAGAGATCAATCACACGGACTAAAATCCAATGTCAGACACACAGTCCATTTACAAGTCCGTTCTGGGTCTGAACGAAACCGGAGGCACCTAGTACCCCGCATATCCATCGATCTCCAAGTACGTCTGGACGATCACCAACTGTTTCCATCTTCTTGGGTGTACAGCCCAATCAAGATCATCAGTAATCACCCAAACAACGTGAAGACTTCCGGTCTTCGACCACCGTCTTCATCTTCGACTTATCGTCGTATCAGTTATTCAAAATGGGATAAACCCGGTCTTCCCGAATAACTCGCGTAAATTTTAAATAAGTGTTACACAAACACAACATACGCCTCATTCCAATTCATCAGTCACTAACCGTAAATTAATCAAGAGAATAATTCCCCAAATATTAACCCCGAAGGCCGAAACCAACATCAGATCAATATCCAGAAAACCATTCTGCTTAGCTAACCGACAGTTAGTTTCTGATTTCACATTCACAGGGAAAGGTTCCCCTTAATTTTATCCAAGATAATTTCTTGAATTTGTTCTCTAATCTTCCTTTGAATTTCGATTTCAACTAATCGGGATTAACGAAACTTACCGAAGTAATCATTTGTTTTAATTTCCCAATCCCAACCTATTTATCCCATGAAGTAAAACTGGTAATACTTCATATCTAACACCTCAGTGTTATCGGTAAATTCAATTACCATTTCACGTTCAAATCTAATTAAAGATTTAACTATCGCCTGGAGCAAAACTGGTGATACTCCATTCTCGACCATTTCAATCTAATTAAAGATTCATTAAAACTCCACTTAGTTTTAATCATTAACTGGGTTAAAGAATCCGTGTCATTTAAAACACGGTTCACGATAAACCCAAAGTCCCATTCATTAATTATCGGGTTAAAGAACAAGTGTTATTTAAAACACTGTTCACGATAAACCCAAAAATCAATATCAATTCAATTTCAATTAAATATTATTTAATTGGTACACTTCATTAAATCTAAATAAAAAGATTTAATCTTTTCTCAACTGGGTTCAAGAACAGTGTTAGTGAAGACACCATTCACGACAAACCCAAATCACATTTGATATTCAATACAAGGCTCTGAATAGAAAATATACCGGCTTATATTCAATATCAAATTCTACGACTAACAAATATCGCATTGGAAATAACGATATATATATATATATATCTTTCAAATTTCCATAACAACATTTGTATAATCACGAAATCCAACATCGAAATATTCCGAAGACAATTTCGATTCAAATCCACTCCAATACAATCATTGGAAATTCTGGTTATTTTTAAAACCCTTTTTCAAATTCAATTTATTTACTTAAAAATAAATAGAATTATAATTCTAGTTCAAAACTAGTTCATTTCGATAAAAATCTATTTTTATCTTTTAAAATATGGAGTTTTTCATCCCAATCCTTTCTAAATCATTTCTTATGATTTTACGCAAATTATTACTATTTTTAATAATTTTATCAAGGCCCGTACAGTCGATTTCCACCAATGGCCATCGAACTGCACTTACAGCGACCTTTTTCGAATTTGATTTGGACGTATCTCCAAATCCAACCGTTAGATTTCAAATTTCTAACATTCGTTAGAAAGCTCTTTTCGATACGAACCCAACGGTTCCGGTTTTAGGAGAATCCGACGGTCGGATCTCCCGTAATGTCCGTTTGAAATAAATGGTCGAAATTCACGAACTGCTGCGGCGCGTTCTATTCAGGCCATTATATTATATATATAATATATATAATATATATTTCGTCGATTTCTATTTAAAACGAATTATATAAATAGTTTTAAAATTCGTTTCAAAAGCAATTTCAACTTCCATTTCAATTCAAATCAAAATTGAATTCTTCTTTATAAATTCGTTTTAAAATTCATTTCTATTCAATTCAAATTTCAATTCAATTTGAATTCACTTCCATTCGTTTTCAATTCAATTTGAATTCGTTTTCAATTCCTTTCGAAATCGTTTTCAATTCATTTTATTTCGAAATCGTTTTCAATTCATTTCATTTCGAAATCGTTTCAATTCATTTTATTTCGAAATCGTTTTCAATTCATTTCATTTCGAAATCGTTTTCAATTCAATTCATTTCGAAATCGTTTTCAATTCAATTCATTTCGAAATCGATAAAATCGATATAAATATCGTTCACGTAAAAATGGCGTCAATCTAATCAACACGGCTTCATAAATTTCTATTTTCAAATATTCTATTTCAAATATTTCTTTTTCAAAATAGTTGTTGTTATCAAAATATTTCGTTCAACACATGACCAATCTCAATGGATGAGTACTGTCAACACATGAACTTTTATTTTATATCGATAAAGATGTAAATTTTATTACTAAAATATTTCGTTCAACACATGACCAATCTCAATGGATGAGTACTGTCAACACATGAACTTTTATTTTATAATATTCTTTATTTTTCAAATTGGAATGAGGCCCAATCAATTACCATATAAAGTTAATTATATGGATTTTCATACATTACACACATATAATAGCATTGAAAAATAATCAACCATCAACCAAAGTGCGCTACACTGTATAAGCATCAAATATAGACATCTAACGCTTATAATAGCCTGTCAATCAATCGATCGACATATTTAATCAATCAGGATGAGTGAACTTCAAATTTCATCCCAACACCCGTGTGGGGTTTCAAACAATCAAACGCATATTTTATCTGTGCAGTTGGGCGATGTGTAAAATTTATCGACCCAATCAATATCAGTCAAATCAGTGTATATAAACAAATCGGCCGATTTGTTTATAAATATTTATTTATTCACTTCCACGTTAAAAATTATATTTTTAACGATAAAACATTTTATCTTAACATATGAATTTCTATTCAGTTCCTTCTTTAAATAAAATGATATTTTTATTTTTCTAACATATTTTAGAAAATTTCGGCGGCATAACGGCACGATACTAGAAACGGGACAAGGCCTAGCCTTATCCCCGGTCTAGTGAAGGCCCACGCCATTCACACATCAATCAAATCCATTCATCTCACCAAACAATTCAATTTCAATCAAATAATATAACTTATTTTTGCAATCAAACAAACAAGTCCATGGTCTGTGGACGATTGTGTCGGGTGCTACTAAGCACCGTCTGCATCCTAGTATATATATATATATAACTAGAAAAAGAAATTGAAAGGTGAGAAATTCTCACCGATAGCTATCCTAGCTCCACGGCACTTCATTGATAGAAATCTTCATCGCTATCGCATCTTCGTCATCTTCGTTGCCCGTAGCCACTACATATGTAAAAATCGAATTTTTACTTCGCTATTCAATATATAAAAATCGAATTTTTACTATGTTATTCAATATATAAAAATCATATTTTTACTTTGTTATTCAATATATGAAAATCATATTTTTACTATGTTATTCAATATATGAAAATCATATTTTTTACTTTGCTATTCAATATATGAAAATCATATATATATATTTTTTTACTACTATGTTATATAGATAAAAATTATATTTTCACAAAATTATGCTAATTTTATTTCAAAAACTTTGCTAATTTTCAAAACACGTGTTATTCATATTTGTTATATATATATATATATGTGTATATATATATATATATTAAATATTACTTCATATAATCATATAAAATTTTAATTAACAATTAAATAAATTAGTCACAAATGAAAAACCGTTACCTTTTCTGTTCATCATTGAAACCCAAAAACCCGTTTACAACTATCGAACTCAGCTCCAAAACCCTTCACCGTCGTTGCCATCGACTCCCCTTGCCGAACCAGAATCGGAGGCCACCACACCGTCAAGCTTTGCGCCGCCGCCCCCTGCTGATGATCGTTGGCCAACTCGCATAGCCTAAGGCACCGGAAAAACTGATCGAACGCCTTCTCTTTGAGGCGCCACCACGGCCTCATTGAAACCCTAAATCTGAACACCCCCGTACGAAGTGGAAGCTCTTGAATTTGTGCGTGGATTTTGAGATTTGAAGGGGAAAGTTCGAAGGTTTTAGTCGTCGATTTGGGATGTCGGCTGTAGGAATTATGGGGGTTAGGGTTAGGTTTTAAAAAGGGGGGCTACTTATTTATATTTTAATAATATTCTATTCTATTTAATTCTTTAATTAATTGTTTAACCTCACGAACTCAAAATCAAATCCAACGATGGTCGCCCCTAGGTGATTACCCCCATCCCAGACACAATGAAATATGTTTCGTTAGCCAACTCGACTGTTACAGTCAGTTTTTCTTCCAATTAAAATATAAAACGTTTAATTTTCAACTTTGAACGTACATTTTAATTTACCGGGGCCACATACGGACTCTAAAAATTCTACAAAAATTATTTCTAGCTTCATATTGACGATACGGTCCTAACAAAACTAATTTCGTCGAATTCTGAGACCGTTTGAAAAATGGCCAATTTCCAGTCGATTAAAATCAACTGAAACTGGTCAAACGCGTTTTCCTTTGCCACGCTCACATATTGATTCTAAAAATTATGAAATTTGAAACCTAGCTATAATTTGACATCACGGACCCAACAAAACTGGTTTCGTCGAAATCCGAGGTCATTTGCAAAATGTCCATTTTTAAGGGCCTGAATTCCATAGCGACTATTCAGAATTTTCAACTGGACATATCTTTCTATTCCCGCTATGAAATTTCGATTTTTCGGATTCGTTGGAAAGATATTCACAAATAGATCCTATCATTTTTGGTTTCACTAAAATCCGGATTGTTTTGCACCCGGTACATTCAATTGAAGTTTGGAATCGAATTATCGAACTACCGCGCCATTTTCAATACTATTTATAATTATATATATAAATATTTATATTCTAACGACGACGTATATAATATATACGTTCTAATTATATTCAAAATAAATTTTCTCGTCGATATTCTTTAAAATAATCCATTTTAAATATTCAAAATCCGCTAAAATTGCCAAAATAAAAATTTTAAACTGGCCCAGATTTTCGGGTTGTTACATAGTTGAACTTTTTGAAGCTCTTCCCTACCTCTCCTATCTCCGACAAGTTTCATTCAATTTCGCGCCCTGTAGCTCTCGAATTTCGAGCCCCAACCCACGACCTTAAAACCGTCGCCGCCCCTAGCATAGGCCGCCGCACCCTCCCCCCTTCCAGCCGAACATTCCCCTCTCGTAGCTCTCCAATCTCCCGCAAACCGTTCGCAAAACCGTCGACTACAGCTCCCGAATTTTGAATTCAAAGTTTTGAACTTTTCTGAAAATTTTAAGGTATGGATATTTCAGTTTTGTCACGCTTTTAAGCGTTACAGCGACAGTTGTTAAAAGCCAGTTCTAATTTATTTGTATGAACTTGAAATTAAAATCTTTCAGATCCGAAACTGCCGTGACCTTGAACACGAGATCTGATTGAATCCGAACCTTCATCTCAAATCCAAGCTAGGTGAGAATTTATTTTTAATATAATTTAATTAATTTAATTATTATTATTGCATTGTGTGAAGTTTAAATGGTTAAAAATAAATAGATCTGCGATTGTTGTCATTTTAAAGTAATGGATCTAAATCGTTTGCGACGTTATGATATTAGATCTGCAAGTTTAAATGTTAGATCTGAGTTTGGTGATTCATTTGTTTATCTTGTAAATCATGATTGGTTGATATTCAAAAACCATATGTTATTAATTCTAATTGATCCCTGTATTATTCAAAATATGTAACGGCAAGGAACTTCGCTCGGTCCGAACCAGTCGCTAAACCGACCCAGACCGTTCGAAACGCCCTATCGTTTGAGAACACGACACAACAGAACGCATACAGAAGAACATTTCATTGTTATTACAACAATGCATCAGATTACAAGAATATACAGAGTATAAACGAATAAATATTACACAGAAATATCAGAGATTTAAATTACATTTAAATACATAGCAGCGGAAAATAATACAATACACAACTAGAATGAGATATACGGATACAAAGCTTTCCGGATATCGTTCCAGCTGTAAACCAGGATCCTGTGAATATAAATCTGCAAAACCAAAACTACTAGCTGCCCGTGTCGAAAATAGGGGCACCCAGAGTTTAGGTTAAAACAATAAACTCCAGGTCAGTCATGTGACTGGTGTGAGAACTAAAACAGTTATTAATCTTTATTTCAAATCATTAGGTAAATCAAGGGACCACGCCGTATAACACGGAACGGGTTTCCTCCCAAGAATACCAGTGCATAAAACCAACAGCGCAATGCTAAATAAAGAAAAATGAAGCTGTTATAAGACCCAGGTCCCATCACACAATGCAACGCAGTCGAGGATAGGGTTTTCCCTTATAACAGCCAAAGAATGCTTGATACGTTTAAAACAAATCATTTGATACTATTATAAGTGCATAGTATATAAAACACTTCAAATCATAAGTATCAATCATAGGCGGCATGAGCGCCCCATCCCACTATGTCGCCATATATAGGATATACAATCAAAACCGCAAAGTCTCGTATTTGGAAATTGGGTTTCCATCTATGAACCGAGGCAAAAGATAGTCCTCAACCGATTCGAGACAATCTAGCCCATGTCTCAGGCAAGCGCGCAGGCAAGCCTTGGATCGTCAGGGCCGGTCCACACGGAGTGGATTATTATGCCTGAACAATACGTCTCCCCACCCTATGGGGTGTAAGTCTGGTCCGTCAGCCGACCAGAATGCATTCGGCCGAAACCGATATAACCGAGGCGCCTCGCAACAGCAACAACCACATAAGTCAAACTCGTCAGGGCGTGTAAAACCACTGACGCCACTTCTAGCTAGAAAGAAACGCAAGTCCTCCCTGAGGTCCGTCTCCCGTTTTTGGTTCATACCTGGTGCGAAACACGCGAGGTAAACGTTACACAAAGCTACGCCACAAAGGCCGTGCTTTGATCATCACCACAAGACTTTGCTTTTCAACAGAAGCCTTGATCATTTGCATCTTAGCATGCCACACAGGCAAACCATCCTATGCAACCGATATCAGTCACACAGAATGAAATCCGATGTCAGACACACAGTCCATTTACAAGTCCGTCCTAGGTCTGAACGAAACCGGAGGCACCTAGTACCCCGCATATCCATCGATCTCCAAGTACGTCTGGACGATCACTAACTGTTTCCATCTTCTTGGGTGTACAGCCCAATCAAGATCATCAGTTATCACCCAAACGACGTGAAGACCTCCGGTCTTCGACCATCGTCTTCATCTTCGACTTATCGTCGTATCAGTTATTCAGAATGGGATAAACCCGGTCTTTCCGAATAACTCGCGTATATATTATAAAAGTGTTACACAAACACAACATACGCCTCATTCCAACTCATTAGTCACTAACCGTAAATTAATCAAGAGAATAATTCCCCAAATATTAACCCCGAAGGCCGAAACCAACATCAGATCAATATCCAGAAAACCATTCTGCTTGGCTAACCGACAGTTAGTTTCTAAATTTCACGTTCAAATCTAATTAAAGATTTAACTATCGCCTGGAGCAAAACTGGTGATACTCCATTCTCGATCTTTTCAATCTAATTAAAGATTCATTAAAACTCCACTTAGTTTTAATCATTATCTGGGTTAAAGAATCAGTGTCATTTAAAAACACGATTCACGATAAACCCAAAATCACATTCCATTAATTATCGGGTTAAAGAACAAGTGTTATTTAAAACACTGCTCACGATAAACCCCAAAAATCAATATCAATTCAATTCCAATTAAATATTATTTAATTGGTACACTTCATTAAATCTAAATAAAAAGATTTAATCTTTTCTCAACTGGGTTCAAGAACAGTGTTAGTGAAGACACCATTCACGACAAACCCAAATCACATTCATTAATTATCGGGTTAAAGAACAAGTGTTATTTAAAACACTGTTCACGATAAACCCAAAAATCAATATCAATTCAATTCCAATTAAATATTATTTAATTGGTACACTTCATTAAATCTAAATAAAAAGATTTAATCTTTTCTCAACTGGGTTCAAGAACAGTGTTAGTGAAGACACCATTCACGACAAACCCAAATCACATTCATTAATTATCGGGTTAAAGAACAAGTGTTATTTAAAACACTGTTCACGATAAACCCAAAAATCAATATCAATTCAATTCCAATTAAATATTATTTAATTGGTACACTTCATTAAATCTAAATAAAAAGATTTAATCTTTTCTCAACTGGGTTCAAGAACAGTGTTAGTGAAGACACCATTCACGACAAACCCAAATCACATTCATTAATTATCGGGTTAAAGAACAAGTGTTATTTAAAACACTGTTCACGATAAACCCAAAAATCAATATCAATTCAATTCCAATTAAATATTATTTAATTGGTACACTTCATTAAATCTAAATAAAAAGATTTAATCTTTTCTCAACTGGGTTCAAGAACAGTGTTAGTGAAGACACCATTCACGACAAACCCAAATCACATTCGATATTCAATACAAGGCTCTGAATAGGAAATATATCGGCTTATATTCAATATCGAATTCTACGACTAACAAATGTCGTATTGGAAATAGCGATATATGTATATATCTTTCAAATTTCCATATCAACATCCGTATAATCACGAATTCCAACATCGAAATATTCCGAAGACAATTTCGATTCAATTCCACTCCAATGCAATCATTGGATATTCTGGTTATTTTTAAAACCATTTCAAATTCAATTTATTTATTTAAAAATAAATAGAATTATAATTCTAGTTCAAAACTAGTTCATTTCGATAAAAATCTATTTTTATCTTTTCAAATATGGAGTTTTTCATCCCAATTCTTTCTAAATCATTTTTTTTTGATTTTACACAAATTATTACTATTTTTAATAATTTTATCAAGGCCCGTACAGTCGATTTCCATCAACGGCCATCGAACTGCACTTACAGCGACCTTTTTCGAATTTGATTTGGACGTATCTCCAAATCCAACCGTTAGATTTCAAATTTCTAACATTCATTAGAAAGCTCTTTTCGATACGAACCCAACGGTTCCGGTTTTAGGAGAATCCGACGGTCGGATCTCCCGTAATGTCCGTTTGAAATAAATGGTCGAAATTCACGAACTGCCGCGGCGCGGCGCGTTCTATTCAGGCCGTTATATTATATATATAATATATATAATATATATATTTCGTCGATTTCTATTTAAAACGAATTACATAAATAGTTTTAAAATCGTTTCAAAACCTATTTCAAATTCCATTTCAATTCAAAGCAAAATTGAATTCTTCTTTATAAATTCGTTTCAAAATTCATTTCTATTCAATTCAAATTTCAATTCAATTTGAATTCATTTCAATTCGCTTTCAATTCCATTTGAATTCGTTTTCAATTCAATTCATTTCGAAATCGTTTTCAATTCATTTTGAATTCGTTTTCAATTCAATTCATTTCGAAATCGTTTTCAATTCATTTTGAATTCGTTTTCAATTCAATTCATTTTGAATTCGTTTTCAATTCAATTCATTTCGAAATCGTTTTCAATTCAATTCATTTCGAAATCGTTTTCAATTCCATTCATTTCGAAATCGTTTTCAATTCAATTCATTTCAAAATATTCGATTTCGAAATCACTTTTCAATATTCATTTTAAAATGAATAAAATCGATATAAATATCGTTCACGTCAAAATGGCGTCAATCTAATCCTCACGGCTTCACATATTTCTATTTTCAAATATTCTATTTCAAATATTTCTATTTCAAATATTTCTTTTTCAAATATTTCTATTTCAAATATTTTTTTTTTTTCGAAACTGGAATGAGGCCCAATCAATTACCATATAATGTTAATTATATGGATTTTCTACAACACATGTATATATCAACAACGATGAATAATCAACCATCAACCAAAGTGCACTACACTGTATAAGCATCAAATATAGACATTTAACGCTTATAGCAGCTTGTCAATCAATCGATCGACATATTTAATCAATCAGGATGAGTGAACTTCAAATTTCATCCTAACACCCGTGTGGGGTTTCAAACAATCAAACACATATTTTATTTGTGCAGTTAGGCGATGTGTAAAATTTATCGACCCAATCAACGTCATTCAAATAGGTGTACATAAACAAACCGTCTGGTTTGTAAATGAATATTTATTTATTCACATTCACGTTAAAAATTATATTTTTAACGATAACACATTTTATTTTTAACATATCAATTTCTATTCAGTTCATTCGTTAAATAAAATGCTATTTTTATTTTTCTAACTTATTTTAGAAAATTTCGGCGGCATAACGGCACGATACTAGAAACGGGACAAGGCCTAGCCTTATCCCCGGTCTAGTGAAGGCCCACGCCATTCACACATCAATCAAATTCACTTTCGTTATGCAAACCACAAAATTTGGAGTAAGGGTCTAACCTAGCCTTACTCCTTCGCCTTATAACGGCGCACGTCTAATCCTAACCAATTTATCGATTTGATTTTTCACACCACAAACCACATTCAAACCAATATCTCAATCAATCACCAAACATCCAATCAAACAAGTCCATGGTATGTGGACGGGTGTCGGGTGCTCCTAATAAGCACCGTCTGCATCCTAGTATATATATATATATCTAGAAAAAGAGAATTAAGAGTGAGAAGTTCTCACAGAAAGCTATCCAAGCTCCACGGCACTTCATTTGATAGAAATCTTCATCTTCATCGTCTTCGTTGCCCGTAGTCACTATATATATAAAAATCACATTTTTATATTTCGATGTCTTTAAAATAAAAATCACATTTTTATTTATTCACTTTCAATTTAAAAATCATACTTTTATAATCACTTCATATATTTAAAAATCGAATTTTTACTATGCTATTCAATATATAAAAATCGAAATTTTACTTTGCTATTCATTATAAAAATCGAATTTTTACTTTGCTATTCAATATAAAAATCGAGTTTTTACTTTGCTATTCAATATAAAAATCGAATTTTTACTTTGCTATTCAATATAAAAATCGAGTTTTTACTTTGCTATTCAATATAAAAATCGAATTTTTACTTCTATGTTATATAGATAAAAATTATATTTTTATCCCGCTATTTTCCATATAAAGATTTCGCCTTTTTGAATTTAAAGATTTCACCTTTTTAAATTTAAAGATCTCACCTTTTTAAATTTAAAGATTTCACCTTTTTAAATTTAAAGATTTCACCTTTTTAAATTTAAAGATTTCACCTTTTTAAATTTAAAGACATCACTTGATTTCAACGTATATAAAATAAAAATCAGATTTTTATTTTGCTACATATACAAAGATGATATTTTTATATTCTCTATCCTATAAAGATTATATTTTTAATTCTTTAAAAATATAAAAACTATATTTTTATCACTTTAAAAATATAAAGATCGTATTATATTACTTTTTAAAAATCAAATCTTTTCTGTTTTAAAAGCCACGTCTTAAAATAAATAAATAAAATCTGTTTTAAAATAAATAAAATCAGTTTTAAAATAAATAAAATCAGTTTTTAAAATTTAAAAATTCAGATTAATAAGCAAATAAAATTCAGTTAATAAAACAAATAAAATCAGTAAATAAAATAAAATCAGAAAATACTTACAGGGGGGGGGGGGTTCATCATCGGTTTTGGGTCCAGGGGGGGCTGTGGCTTCCGTCGCTTTGGGGGTTCGCGAGTAGGAGGGAGCAGCGGAGCTGCGAGGCGAGGTGGAGGGGGTCTGGTTGCGGCGGCTAGGGTTCAGGTGAGCAAGGGGGTGCGGAATTAGGGTTCTTCACGTTGGAGGAGGAGAGTGGAGAGGGAAGAGGAGGGGCGCTGCGCGACGGCTCTGGGGGGGGGGGGGCGCGCGAGGTGGTGGTGGCTCTGCCACCGGCGGCGGCGTGGGGGGGGGGGCTTCGACGCGATTTCGATCTCCCTTTTTTTTTCTTTTTTTTTTTTCTTTTTCGATTCTGAATTATCGGGGGGGGGGGGCCTGGAGGTATAGGGAGGGAAGAGGGATTATATATTTTTTTTTATTAATTTAATTATTTTATTTTAATTCAAAAAGTCAACTTTTTCAAACGACCTCTAAACGAGGTCCACCGCCTGTCGTCCATAGCGTTTCACCCCCATTCCGAACACAATGGGATATGTATCGTAAGTTGATTCGGCTGTTACAATCAGTTTTCGTTAAATTTACATTTAAATCACTATATTGAATTTTAAACGCACATTTCAAATTACCGGGGTCACATACTAACTAGAAAAATTCCAGAAAAATATTTTCTAGCTTCGTATTGACGATACGGTCCTAACAAAACTAGTTTCGTCTAATTCTGAGGCCGTTTGAAAAATGGCCAATTTCCATTCGATTAAAATCGACAAAAACTGGTCAAACGCGTTTTCTTTTGCCACGCTCACATATTGATTCGAAAAATTATGAAATTTGAAACCTAGCAATAACTTGACACTGCGGACCCAACAAAAGTGGTTTCGTCGAAATCCGAGGTCATCTGCAAAATTGCTATTTTTAAGGGCCTTATATATATAAAAATATATATAAATTTCACAGCGACTATTTCTAATTTTAAACTGGACATATCTTATCATTGCTAAGATGAAATCTCAGTTTGTTAACTTCGTTACAAAGATATAGTTATACAGATTCAAATATTTCTTGTTTCGTTCAATTCTGACTTATATTGAATTCTGTATATTCATTTGAAATTAGAAATCGAATTTTCGAACTACCGCGCTATTTTCAATTCCTTTTATAATTATATATAATTATTTTTATTCTAACGACGACGCGTATAATATATACGTTCGAATTATATTCAAAATAAATTTATTGTCGATATTATTTAAAATAAATCATTTTAAATAAACAAAACTCGCTATAATTGCCAAAACAAAAATTTCAAACTGGCTCGCATTTTACGGGTTGTTACAATCTCCCCCACTTAAAACTTTTCGTCCCCGAAAAGGAACAAAGTCGAAAATGGTTTGATTAATCAACTCTATGTTCGATCAGGCTTTCATTCTCCAATTCTTTAGTTTCTGAGAATTTTTAAAATTTCAAAAATTTGGCTAACACCCTAAATTTTCGAAAAATTTCGCCATAACCTCCCCTGCACCGGGAGCATCGGGGAATTTCAAATAGCTTCCCCGGTCCTTCAGATCTCAAAAAGAAAAAGAAAAAGCCAAGCGGCTAGCCAATAGGCTCACAAAATCATCATCACCCAAACAAAACAGTAAATTATGTAGTAAACATGTACCTATTTGTCGGGCAAACAAATTTTATTCTCTGGCTCTAGCCTCCTTGCTATGACCTGTTCAATGATATATATGTATATGCAAACAAATGCGACCAATTTTCAATATAATCCAATATTTGATTCAGTTAGGCATAATGGTTCAAAATTAGCAAACAAATAAATCAACAACACAAACATCAATCAATTAGTTGATTTAGAGTTTCAAATTCATAATTTTGATACATATACAAAAATCAGATTTTTGATGTCAAATCACAACAATAAGCCCTATCTAGTTTTGGTTCTCACACCAGTCAATAGGAAATATATAGAAAACCCACTTTCGTCACTCGAACATAAATTCTAATGATGGAGCTCCATCATCAAAATCATCTCCGGGCGATTAGAGTGTGATGCTATATCTATCCAATATATTAAAATTTCAAATACACGTTTGCAAGGCGTATATGCAAAATCTTTATATACTGGACTGTCCAAATCAATATAAAAACTAATCAAATACGAATAATTGATTTAAATTTTCAAAACGAAATTTGTTTTCATTTGAAAAATATACTCTTCACACTCGTTCTAGGATACTACTGATCCTATCTCTAACGAGTCATTCTAATTGGATATTGCTAATCCAATATCTGATGAATTCTTTCGTATGGTTCTAATGTGTCTTGTTCTCTGAGCTTTGTAAACCAAAGCTCTGATACCACGTGTAACGGCAAGGAACTTCGCTCGGTCCGAACCAGTCGCTAAACCGACCCAGACCGTTCGAAACGCCCTATCGTTTGAGAACACGACACAACAGAACGCATACAGAAGAACATTTCATTGTTATTACAACAATGCATCAGATTACAAGAATATACAGAGTATAAACGAATAAATATTACACAGAAATATCAGAGATTTAAATTACATTTAAATACATAGCAGCGGAAAATAATACAATACACAACTAGAATGAGATATACGGATACAAAGCTTTCCGGATATCGTTCCAGCTGTAAACCAGGATCCTGTGAATATAAATCTGCAAAACCAAAACTACTAGCTGCCCGTGTCGAAAATAGGGGCACCCAGAGTTTAGGTTAAAACAATAAACTCCAGGTCAGTCATGTGACTGGTGTGAGAACTAAAACAGTTATTAATCTTTATTTCAAATCATTAGGTAAATCAAGGGACCACGCCGTATAACACGGAACGGGTTTCCTCCCAAGAATACCAGTGCATAAAACCAACAGCGCAATGCTAAATAAAGAAAAATGAAGCTGTTATAAGACCCAGGTCCCATCACACAATGCAACGCAGTCGAGGATAGGGTTTTCCCTTATAACAGCCAAAGAATGCTTGATACGTTTAAAACAAATCATTTGATACTATTATAAGTGCATAGTATATAAAACACTTCAAATCATAAGTATCAATCATAGGCGGCATGAGCGCCCCATCCCACTATGTCGCCATATATAGGATATACAATCAAAACCGCAAAGTCTCGTATTTGGAAATTGGGTTTCCATCTATGAACCGAGGCAAAAGATAGTCCTCAACCGATTCGAGACAATCTAGCCCATGTCTCAGGCAAGCGCGCAGGCAAGCCTTGGATCGTCAGGGCCGGTCCACACGGAGTGGATTATTATGCCTGAACAATACGTCTCCCCACCCTATGGGGTGTAAGTCTGGTCCGTCAGCCGACCAGAATGCATTCGGCCGAAACCGATATAACCGAGGCGCCTCGCAACAGCAACAACCACATAAGTCAAACTCGTCAGGGCGTGTAAAACCACTGACGCCACTTCTAGCTAGAAAGAAACGCAAGTCCTCCCTGAGGTCCGTCTCCCGTTTTTGGTTCATACCTGGTGCGAAACACGCGAGGTAAACGTTACACAAAGCTACGCCACAAAGGCCGTGCTTTGATCATCACCACAAGACTTTGCTTTTCAACAGAAGCCTTGATCATTTGCATCTTAGCATGCCACACAGGCAAACCATCCTATGCAACCGATATCAGTCACACAGAATGAAATCCGATGTCAGACACACAGTCCATTTACAAGTCCGTCCTAGGTCTGAACGAAACCGGAGGCACCTAGTACCCCGCATATCCATCGATCTCCAAGTACGTCTGGACGATCACTAACTGTTTCCATCTTCTTGGGTGTACAGCCCAATCAAGATCATCAGTTATCACCCAAACGACGTGAAGACCTCCGGTCTTCGACCATCGTCTTCATCTTCGACTTATCGTCGTATCAGTTATTCAGAATGGGATAAACCCGGTCTTTCCGAATAACTCGCGTATATATTATAAAAGTGTTACACAAACACAACATACGCCTCATTCCAACTCATTAGTCACTAACCGTAAATTAATCAAGAGAATAATTCCCCAAATATTAACCCCGAAGGCCGAAACCAACATCAGATCAATATCCAGAAAACCATTCTGCTTGGCTAACCGACAGTTAGTTTCTAAATTTCACGTTCAAATCTAATTAAAGATTTAACTATCGCCTGGAGCAAAACTGGTGATACTCCATTCTCGATCTTTTCAATCTAATTAAAGATTCATTAAAACTCCACTTAGTTTTAATCATTATCTGGGTTAAAGAATCAGTGTCATTTAAAAACACGATTCACGATAAACCCAAAATCACATTCCATTAATTATCGGGTTAAAGAACAAGTGTTATTTAAAACACTGCTCACGATAAACCCCAAAAATCAATATCAATTCAATTCCAATTAAATATTATTTAATTGGTACACTTCATTAAATCTAAATAAAAAGATTTAATCTTTTCTCAACTGGGTTCAAGAACAGTGTTAGTGAAGACACCATTCACGACAAACCCAAATCACATTCATTAATTATCGGGTTAAAGAACAAGTGTTATTTAAAACACTGTTCACGATAAACCCAAAAATCAATATCAATTCAATTCCAATTAAATATTATTTAATTGGTACACTTCATTAAATCTAAATAAAAAGATTTAATCTTTTCTCAACTGGGTTCAAGAACAGTGTTAGTGAAGACACCATTCACGACAAACCCAAATCACATTCATTAATTATCGGGTTAAAGAACAAGTGTTATTTAAAACACTGTTCACGATAAACCCAAAAATCAATATCAATTCAATTCCAATTAAATATTATTTAATTGGTACACTTCATTAAATCTAAATAAAAAGATTTAATCTTTTCTCAACTGGGTTCAAGAACAGTGTTAGTGAAGACACCATTCACGACAAACCCAAATCACATTCGATATTCAATACAAGGCTCTGAATAGGAAATATATCGGCTTATATTCAATATCGAATTCTACGACTAACAAATGTCGTATTGGAAATAGCGATATATGTATATATCTTTCAAATTTCCATATCAACATCCGTATAATCACGAATTCCAACATCGAAATATTCCGAAGACAATTTCGATTCAATTCCACTCCAATGCAATCATTGGATATTCTGGTTATTTTTAAAACCATTTCAAATTCAATTTATTTATTTAAAAATAAATAGAATTATAATTCTAGTTCAAAACTAGTTCATTTCGATAAAAATCTATTTTTATCTTTTCAAATATGGAGTTTTTCATCCCAATTCTTTCTAAATCATTTTTTTTTGATTTTACACAAATTATTACTATTTTTAATAATTTTATCAAGGCCCGTACAGTCGATTTCCATCAACGGCCATCGAACTGCACTTACAGCGACCTTTTTCGAATTTGATTTGGACGTATCTCCAAATCCAACCGTTAGATTTCAAATTTCTAACATTCATTAGAAAGCTCTTTTCGATACGAACCCAACGGTTCCGGTTTTAGGAGAATCCGACGGTCGGATCTCCCGTAATGTCCGTTTGAAATAAATGGTCGAAATTCACGAACTGCCGCGGCGCGGCGCGTTCTATTCAGGCCGTTATATTATATATATAATATATATAATATATATATTTCGTCGATTTCTATTTAAAACGAATTACATAAATAGTTTTAAAATCGTTTCAAAACCTATTTCAAATTCCATTTCAATTCAAAGCAAAATTGAATTCTTCTTTATAAATTCGTTTCAAAATTCATTTCTATTCAATTCAAATTTCAATTCAATTTGAATTCATTTCAATTCGCTTTCAATTCCATTTGAATTCGTTTTCAATTCAATTCATTTCGAAATCGTTTTCAATTCATTTTGAATTCGTTTTCAATTCAATTCATTTCGAAATCGTTTTCAATTCATTTTGAATTCGTTTTCAATTCAATTCATTTTGAATTCGTTTTCAATTCAATTCATTTCGAAATCGTTTTCAATTCAATTCATTTCGAAATCGTTTTCAATTCCATTCATTTCGAAATCGTTTTCAATTCAATTCATTTCAAAATATTCGATTTCGAAATCACTTTTCAATATTCATTTTAAAATGAATAAAATCGATATAAATATCGTTCACGTCAAAATGGCGTCAATCTAATCCTCACGGCTTCACATATTTCTATTTTCAAATATTCTATTTCAAATATTTCTATTTCAAATATTTCTTTTTCAAATATTTCTATTTCAAATATTTTTTTTTTTTCGAAACTGGAATGAGGCCCAATCAATTACCATATAATGTTAATTATATGGATTTTCTACAACACATGTATATATCAACAACGATGAATAATCAACCATCAACCAAAGTGCACTACACTGTATAAGCATCAAATATAGACATTTAACGCTTATAGCAGCTTGTCAATCAATCGATCGACATATTTAATCAATCAGGATGAGTGAACTTCAAATTTCATCCTAACACCCGTGTGGGGTTTCAAACAATCAAACACATATTTTATTTGTGCAGTTAGGCGATGTGTAAAATTTATCGACCCAATCAACGTCATTCAAATAGGTGTACATAAACAAACCGTCTGGTTTGTAAATGAATATTTATTTATTCACATTCACGTTAAAAATTATATTTTTAACGATAACACATTTTATTTTTAACATATCAATTTCTATTCAGTTCATTCGTTAAATAAAATGCTATTTTTATTTTTCTAACTTATTTTAGAAAATTTCGGCGGCATAACGGCACGATACTAGAAACGGGACAAGGCCTAGCCTTATCCCCGGTCTAGTGAAGGCCCACGCCATTCACACATCAATCAAATTCACTTTCGTTATGCAAACCACAAAATTTGGAGTAAGGGTCTAACCTAGCCTTACTCCTTCGCCTTATAACGGCGCACGTCTAATCCTAACCAATTTATCGATTTGATTTTTCACACCACAAACCACATTCAAACCAATATCTCAATCAATCACCAAACATCCAATCAAACAAGTCCATGGTATGTGGACGGGTGTCGGGTGCTCCTAATAAGCACCGTCTGCATCCTAGTATATATATATATATCTAGAAAAAGAGAATTAAGAGTGAGAAGTTCTCACAGAAAGCTATCCAAGCTCCACGGCACTTCATTTGATAGAAATCTTCATCTTCATCGTCTTCGTTGCCCGTAGTCACTATATATATAAAAATCACATTTTTATATTTCGATGTCTTTAAAATAAAAATCACATTTTTATTTATTCACTTTCAATTTAAAAATCATACTTTTATAATCACTTCATATATTTAAAAATCGAATTTTTACTATGCTATTCAATATATAAAAATCGAAATTTTACTTTGCTATTCATTATAAAAATCGAATTTTTACTTTGCTATTCAATATAAAAATCGAGTTTTTACTTTGCTATTCAATATAAAAATCGAATTTTTACTTTGCTATTCAATATAAAAATCGAGTTTTTACTTTGCTATTCAATATAAAAATCGAATTTTTACTTCTATGTTATATAGATAAAAATTATATTTTTATCCCGCTATTTTCCATATAAAGATTTCGCCTTTTTGAATTTAAAGATTTCACCTTTTTAAATTTAAAGATCTCACCTTTTTAAATTTAAAGATTTCACCTTTTTAAATTTAAAGATTTCACCTTTTTAAATTTAAAGATTTCACCTTTTTAAATTTAAAGACATCACTTGATTTCAACGTATATAAAATAAAAATCAGATTTTTATTTTGCTACATATACAAAGATGATATTTTTATATTCTCTATCCTATAAAGATTATATTTTTAATTCTTTAAAAATATAAAAACTATATTTTTATCACTTTAAAAATATAAAGATCGTATTATATTACTTTTTAAAAATCAAATCTTTTCTGTTTTAAAAGCCACGTCTTAAAATAAATAAATAAAATCTGTTTTAAAATAAATAAAATCAGTTTTAAAATAAATAAAATCAGTTTTTAAAATTTAAAAATTCAGATTAATAAGCAAATAAAATTCAGTTAATAAAACAAATAAAATCAGTAAATAAAATAAAATCAGAAAATACTTACAGGGGGGGGGGGGGTTCATCATCGGTTTTGGGTCCAGGGGGGGCTGTGGCTTCCGTCGCTTTGGGGGTTCGCGAGTAGGAGGGAGCAGCGGAGCTGCGAGGCGAGGTGGAGGGGGTCTGGTTGCGGCGGCTAGGGTTCAGGTGAGCAAGGGGGTGCGGAATTAGGGTTCTTCACGTTGGAGGAGGAGAGTGGAGAGGGAAGAGGAGGGGCGCTGCGCGACGGCTCTGGGGGGGGGGGGCGCGCGAGGTGGTGGTGGCTCTGCCACCGGCGGCGGCGTGGGGGGGGGGCTTCGACGCGATTTCGATCTCCCTTTTTTTTTCTTTTTTTTTTTTTTTTTTCGATTCTGAATTATCGGGGGGGGGGGGGGCCTGGAGGTATAGGGAGGGAAGAGGGATTATATATTTTTTTTTATTAATTTAATTATTTTATTTTAATTCAAAAAGTCAACTTTTTCAAACGACCTCTAAACGAGGTCCACCGCCTGTCGTCCATAGCGTTTCACCCCCATTCCGAACACAATGGGATATGTATCGTAAGTTGATTCGGCTGTTACAATCAGTTTTCGTTAAATTTACATTTAAATCACTATATTGAATTTTAAACGCACATTTCAAATTACCGGGGTCACATACTAACTAGAAAAATTCCAGAAAAATATTTTCTAGCTTCGTATTGACGATACGGTCCTAACAAAACTAGTTTCGTCTAATTCTGAGGCCGTTTGAAAAATGGCCAATTTCCATTCGATTAAAATCGACAAAAACTGGTCAAACGCGTTTTCTTTTGCCACGCTCACATATTGATTCGAAAAATTATGAAATTTGAAACCTAGCAATAACTTGACACTGCGGACCCAACAAAAGTGGTTTCGTCGAAATCCGAGGTCATCTGCAAAATTGCTATTTTTAAGGGCCTTATATATATAAAAATATATATAAATTTCACAGCGACTATTTCTAATTTTAAACTGGACATATCTTATCATTGCTAAGATGAAATCTCAGTTTGTTAACTTCGTTACAAAGATATAGTTATACAGATTCAAATATTTCTTGTTTCGTTCAATTCTGACTTATATTGAATTCTGTATATTCATTTGAAATTAGAAATCGAATTTTCGAACTACCGCGCTATTTTCAATTCCTTTTATAATTATATATAATTATTTTTATTCTAACGACGACGCGTATAATATATACGTTCGAATTATATTCAAAATAAATTTATTGTCGATATTATTTAAAATAAATCATTTTAAATAAACAAAACTCGCTATAATTGCCAAAACAAAAATTTCAAACTGGCTCGCATTTTACGGGTTGTTACAAAATATTGTTGTGGTAGAATTGGACACGAAATATTGGACAAGAAATATTGGACATGAATCACGTATAAATTCTTTCATCTTGTTCATTGTTATGGAATTCACATCGTTATGAAATTTACATCGTTATGCAACTTACATTATTTTAATGTGAATTAAAGTAGGAATGCACATCGTTATGAAATTTAAATCGATATGTAATTTACATTATTTTAATGTGGGTTAAAGTAGAAATTTACATTTTTATAATGTTAATATAAAGTAGAATTTGACATAAGATTAAATTTACAATTTTATATAGGTTAATAAAGTAGGAATTAACGATGTAAGGAATTCACATTTTTATAATGTTAAAATAAAAGTAGATTTTGCATAGTGGCAAAAATTACATTTTTCTTTGTAATTAACATGTGAATTTCATCGTATGTTGAAATTTACATTTTTATATGTAAATTATAAAGTGAATTTATACTGTATGTTAAAAATTACATTTTTCTTTGTAATTAACATGTGAATTTCATCGTATGTTGAAATTTACATTTTTATATGTAAATTATAAAGTGAATTTATGCTGTATGTTAAAAAATTACATTTTTCTTTGTAATTAACATGTGAATTTCATCGTATGTTGAAATTTACATTTTTATATGTAAATTATAAAGTGAATTTATACTGTATGTTAAAAAATTACATTTTTCTTTGTAATTAACATGTGAATTTCATCGTATGTTGAAATTTACATTTTTATATGTAAATTATAAAGTGAATTTATACTGTATGTTAAAAATTACATTTTTCTTTGTAATTAACACATGAATTTCATCGTATGTTAAAATTTACATTTTTATATGTAAATTATATATGGAATTACACCGTAGGATAAAAAAAATACATTTTTATATGTAATTAAAATATGAATTTACATTGTATGTTAGATATTACATTTTTATATGTAATGTCTATAGGAAATTATACCGTATGTAAATAGGAAGTAGAGTTTGCATTGTAATTAAAAATCATATTTTTACAATGTAAATTAGAAGTAGAGTTTGCATTGTAATTAAAAATCATATTTTTACAATGTAAATTAGAAGTAGAGTTTGCATTGAAATTAAAAATCATATTTTTACAATGTAAATTAGAAGTAGAGTTTGCATTGTAATTAAAAATCATATTTTTACAATGTAAATAGGAAGTAGAGTTTACATTGTAATTGAAAATCATATTTTTACAATGTAAATTAGAAGTAGGGTTTGCATTGAAATTAAACTTACATTTTTATATGTAAATTTAGAATAGGATTCACTGCAAATATAAGTTACATTTTCATTATGTAACTAAGATGAGAATGTACAATGAAGTTGAAAACTACATTTTTATATGTAATTTAAAAGTAGGATTTTGAATGTATCAAAATTTACATTTGTGTTACATGTAAATAAAAAATATAGGAATTTACATAGGAATTAAATTTACAATTTTATGTAAATAAAAAGGATGGAATTTACATTTTCAATGTAAGTAAAAGGATGAATTTAGGATGCGATAATATTATTTTCATTTTCAAATGAATTAAAATCAAGTATCGGTAGTTGTGTAGAGCGTTGTTTTAATCAAACGACGTTATTACGATATAATGATTATATATATAAATGTAATTAAAATTGAACGAATAGGGCTTGGTAGTTCGCGTTTTGAAATCGTACCTTTAAATGACTATACAAGAAGATCCGACCATCGGATTTTCTTGAAACTGAAACCGTTAGGACCGACTTGGAAAAATCTTTCCAACGATATATACTACGTTAAGATCCAGCGTTAGATTCTGAGAAATGTAAAAATCAAAATTGGTTGAATGCAGCGCCATAGTTGCCCATGGACTTAAGGCATCGTTATATAAAATTTAACTATTTTAAATAATTAAAATAGGAATGAATCGTTAATAAAAATAATTATTAATGTGTAAGAAGGATTCTATATATATAAATATATATATATATATATATATATACGAGGATTATTTGGAAAGTCCGAGTTCTCTCATTCTAAATAATCAAACGACGTTAATTGAAGTATAAAGATGGCGTATGAAGACCGTAAATCTTCCCTCGAATGGACAACGATCGAGGCCCTGATTAGACCTGCTCCCAATTCAAGGGTCATGGTCATTGCCCAAACGTATGTGTTGATTTCACGGGTTTGGCTTTCGCTCAGACCCAGAGCATAAGCTAATAAATGGATTGTGTGTCTAACATCATACTCTATCAAATATCATGTTATTGATCTTTTGTCGAATGTATGGATGTTTGGTGGCGGGGAATTTATTCTCTTGCTTAACACCCGTTCATATATTTCTTCAAAGGATTGGTAGTGCGATATGGAGTGATGATGTGGCATGCTAAGATGTATAGGATCAAGGTTTTGTTGAAAAGCAGGCCTTGTGGGACGATCAAAGCATAGCCTGTTTAGGCATAGCTTAGTGTACAGCGTGACTTCGCGAGCCTCACACACCGGCGGAGTCTAAAACGGGAGAAGGGAACGCAGGGAGAGCAGCACGTTTATTTCTAGCTAGAAGTGGTGATTGGGCTTTAACACGGCCCAACATTTTACTTATGTGGATGATGGAATGAGGCGCCTCGGATGATAGGTCCTATAGGACTGGGAAACGTGTGTTCAGGAATAACTAATCCACAACTCGTATGGTGAACCGGCCCTGCAGCTTTCCAAGGGTTCACTGCGGGGGATCCTGAGACATTAGCTAGAGTGTCTCGAATCGGTACGAGCTCCTCCCTAGCCTTGACTCATGATGGAAACCAAAATCCAAATACGACCCTACGAATTTGATTGTATTACTAGTATGGAGGCATAGTAGTATGGGATACTATTCTTCCTAGGATTTATACATTTACTTTGAAATGTTTTGATATATACTAATAATATTAAACTCTTATTTGCCCTATTTAGCATGTTTAATCACTATAAGGTAAAACCCTATCCTTTGGTTTGTGTTGCATTGTGTGATGGGACCTAGGTCTTATGGTGATTCCATTTTTCTCAAAAGCATAACGTTGTTGTACGATTTACTCATTAGTTGTTTCTGACACTTTTATGCACGGCAATCCATTAGAGCAAACCCGTTCCGCGTTAGCGGCGTGGTCTTTGGATTTGCCCTATTAATAGTGATTAATTAGTTAAGAATTCTCACACCAGTCCCACGACTGACCCGTTGTTTGTTTCCACCTTTTTGCAAACTCGGGTGCCCTCCTTTCTACACGGGCAGCCAAGTAAACAGGTTTATTCTTCGCTTGGAGTCTTTTCTTTGGAGCTGCTTATTATTTTTCTTGGATTTGCTTGTGGAGAGGTGATGACTTGGAGCTTGAAGACATCTATCATTTGCTGCTATTGCATTTTTCTCTTTTTTTATTCCAGACGTTAAACTTGGTTTATTCCACGTTGTTTAAGTTGGAGTTGGAACTTATTTCTTTTTCTGCAAACTTGATGTAATAATTTAGAATTCTGTGACTGTGGATTTTCTGTGGTTGATGACATTATATTTCCGCTGCTATGATGTTGTTACTCTATGAATTTCCTATGCTATGTTGTATCTGTGATATGTATTATTGTATTTATGTTGTATTCCAAATGATTATTCCTTTCTTTCATCTCGTGGAAGTTTGGGGTCATCACAGTTGGTATCAGAGCTTTGGTTAAACTTAGCTTTGGGATATAACATATTTATGATAATTCGTTTACATAGAATCCCAATATTCTATGGCGAACATTTCATGAGATACATAATAGCCAGTCACTTTATCATCATCTTTTAATTCATCCTTTATTCTTTTCTATCTCTTAGAATCACCCTTACCGTTGTTTTGACTCTTCCCTTGATCGTACATTCGAAGAAGACTAAGAGGTGGCGATGCTCAAGTGGAACATGTTTACGAAGGAGCGAAAGGACCAACTTCTTCAGTGCCAGTTTCTACTGAGGGAGGAGGAAAGCATGATGTTTAGACGGTACCATCTCTGTTAAAAACATTCCTGCGACTGCTTTGTTTGACACAGACACATCGAGGAACTTTATTTCTAGCAACACGGTTAAGAAATTAAAAATTAAAATATTTTCTAATCTTTATGTTGGTTCCTACTCTTCTATTCTTCCCTTTTCTTTTCGAGGACGTAAAGTTCTTAAGCGGGGGAGATTGTAACAACCCGGAATTTGGGGCCAATTTAAAATTTTCATTTTAGAGATTTTAGGGGTGTTTAAATATTTAAAACAAATTATTGCAAATAAAAATGAATGGAAATTTATTTTGAGCAAAGTTAATGCAAATATATTCAAATAAATTGCGTAAAGAATTAGAAATAGGAAGGTAGTTGGAAAAGTCAAACTTGAACTTTGACTAACTACACAGGGTGCAGAATAAACCGGATTTTGATGAAACAAAAAATATTTAAATCTGTTAATGAATATCTTTCTAACGAATCTGAAAAATCGAAGTTTCATAGCGGGAATCAAAAGTTATTGCCAAATCAATTTTCAGAAAGGTCGCTACAGAGATTATATCGCCCTTGAAAATCGACATTTTGCATACGACCTCGGAATTCGACGAAACCACTTTTGTTGGGTCCGGGATGTAAAACTATTGCTAGGTTTCAAATTTCATGATTTTTGAAGCTAGTATGTGAGCGTGGCAAAAAAAAACTGTGTTTTGTCAATTTCGGTCAAAATTAATTGACTGAAAAATAGCCATTTTTTCAAACAGTCTCAGAATTCGACGAAATAAATTTTGTTAGGATCGTATCGTCATAAGAAAGCCAAAAATAATCTTTTTGGATTTTTCTGACTTCATTTGTGACCCCAGTAAAATTAGAAAGTATGTTCGAATTGAAAATAAAAGAATTAATTTGAAAATAAAAGGAACATGCTTTTAACTTCAGAATTGGACTTCGGCACTAGCACCATTGCGTTCAGAAGGCGTCAAAACCTATTGTTCGACAGTCGTTGAGCGCGAATTGGAGTTCGAACGAAAAAACCCTATTTTCTGGAATTAAATAAAATAGAAAATACGTGGAGTATACTGTATAAATACGGGCCGTACCTTCTTCTTCCCCGATCAATTGAACCCATAGCCGCCGCCCCCTTCGAAATTTCATCTCCATTTTCCCATCAATCCACTCACAATTAGACTTAGCCGTAGTTGAACTTTTTGAAGCTCTTCCCTACCTCTCCAATCTCCGACAAGTTTCATTCAATTTCGCGCCCTGTAGCTCTCGAATTTCGAGCCCCAACCCACGACCTTAAAACCGCCGCCGCCCCTAGCATAGGCCGCCGCACCCTCCCCCCTTCCAGCGGAACATGCCCCTCTCGTAGCTCTCCAATCTCCCGCAAACCATTCGCAAAACCGTCGACTACAGCTCCGAATTCTGAATTCAAAGTTTTGAACTTTTCTGAAAATTTTAAGGTATGGATATTTCAGTTTTGTCACACTTTTAAGCGTTACAGCGACAGTTGTTAAAAGCCAGTTCTAATTTATTCGTATGAACTTGAAATTAAAATCTTTCAGATCCGAAACTGCCGTGACCTTGAACACGAGATCTGATTGAATCCGAACCTTCATCTCAAATCCAAGCTAGGTGAGAATTTATTTTTAATATAATTTAATTAATTTAATTATTATTATTGCGTTGTGTGAAGTTTAAATGGTTAAAAATAAATAGATCTGCGATTGTTGTCATTTTAAAGTAATGGATCTAAATCGTTTGCGACGTTATGATATTAGACCTGCAAGTTTAAATGTTAGATCTAAGTTTGGTGATTCATTTGTTTATCTTGTAAATCATGATTGGTTGATATTCAAAACCCATATGTTATTAATTCTAATTGATCCCTGTATTATTCAAAATATTGTTGTGGTAGAATTGGACACGAAATATTGGACAAGAAATATTGGACATGAATCACGTATAAATTCTTTCATCTTGTTCATCGTTATGGAATTCACATCATTATGAAATTTACATCGTTATGCAACTTACATTATTTTAATGTGAATTAAAGTAGGAATGCACATCGTTATGAAATTTACATCGATATGTAATTTACATTATTTTAATGTGGGTTAAAGTAGAAATTTACATTTTTATAATGTTAATATAAAGTAGAATTTGACATAAGATTAAATTTACAATTTTATATAGGTTAATAAAGTAGGAATTAACGATGTAAGGAATTCACATTTTTATAATGTTAAAATAAAAGTAGATTTTGCATAGTGGCAAAAATTACATTTTTCTTTGTAATTAACATGTGAATTTCATCGTATGTTGAAATTTACATTTTTATATGTAAATTATAAAGTGAATTTATACTGTATGTTAAAAATTACATTTTTCTTTGTAATTAACATGTGAATTTCATCGTATGTTGAAATTTACATTTTTATATGTAAATTATAAAGTGAATTTATACTGTATGTTAAAAAATTACATTTTTCTTTGTAATTAACATGTGAATTTCATCGTATGTTGAAATTTACATTTTTATATGTAAATTATAAAGTGAATTTATACTGTATGTTAAAAAAATTACATTTTTCTTTGTAATTAACATGTGAATTTCATCGTATGTTGAAATTTACATTTTTATATGTAAATTATAAAGTGAATTTATACTGTATGTTAAAAATTACATTTTTCTTTGTAATTAACACATGAATTTCATCGTATGTTAAAATTTACATTTTTATATGTAAATTATATATGGAATTACACCGTAGGATAAAAAAATTACATTTTTATATGTAATTAAAATATGAATTTACATTGTATGTTAGATATTACATTTTTATATGTAATGTCTATAGGAAATTATACCGTATGTAAATAGGAAGTAGAGTTTGCATTGTAATTAAAAATCATATTTTTACAATGTAAATTAGAAGTAGAGTTTGCATTGTAATTAAAAATCATATTTTTACAATGTAAATTAGAAGTAGAGTTTGCATTGAAATTAAAAATCATATTTTTACAATGTAAATTAGAAGTAGAGTTTGCATTGTATTTAAAAATCATATTTTTACAATGTAAATAGGAAGTAGAGTTTACATTGTAATTAAAAATCATATTTTTACAATGTAAATTAGAAGTAGGGTTTGCATTGAAATTAAACTTACATTTTTATATGTAAATTTAGAATAGGATTCACTGCAAATATAAGTTACATTTTCATTATGTAACTAAGATGAGAATGTACAATGAAGTTGAAATCTACATTTTTATATGTAATTTAAAAGTAGGATTTTGAATGTATCAAAATTTACATTTGTGTTACATGTAAATAAAAAATATAGGAATTTACATAGGAATTAAATTTACATTTTTTTGTAAATAAAAAGGATGGAATTTACATTTTCAATGTAAGTAAAAGGATGAATTTAGGATGCGATAATATTATTTTCATTTTCAAATGAATTAAAATTAAGTATCGGTAGTTGTGTAGAGCGTTGTTTTAATCAAACGACGTTATTACGATATAATGATTATATATATATAAATGTAATTAAAATTAAACGAATAGAGCTTGGTAGTTCGCGTTTTGAAATCGTACCTTTAAATGACTATACAAGAAGATCCGACCATCGGATTTTCTTGAAACTGAAACCGTTAGGACCGTCTTGGAAAAATCTTTCCAACGATATATACTACGTTAAGATCCAGCGTTAGATTCTGAGAAATGTAAAAATCAAAATTGGTTGAATGCAGCGCCATAGTTGCCCATGGACTTAAGGCATCGTTATATAAAATTTAACTATTTTAAATAATTAAAATAGGAATGAATCGTTAATAAAAATAATTATTAATGTGTAAGAAGGATTCTATATATATATATGAGGATTATTTGGAAAGTCCGAGTTCTCTCATTCTAAATAATCAAACGACGTTAATTGAAGTATAAAGATGGCGTATGAAGACCGTAAATCTTCCCTCGAATGGACAACGATCGAGGCCCTGATTTGACCTGCTCCCAATTCAAGGGTCATGGTCATAGCCCAAACGTATGTGTTGATTTCATGGGTTTGGCTTTCGCTCAGACCCAGAGCATAAGCTAATAAATGGATTGTGTGTCTGACATCATACTCTATCAAATATCATGTTATTGATCTTTTTTCGAATGTATGGATGTTTGGTGGCGGGGAATTTATTCTCTTGCTTAACACCCGTTCATATATTTCTTCAAAGGATTGGTAGTGCGATATGGAGTGATGATGTGGCATGCTAAGATGTATAGGATCAAGGTTTTGTTGAAAAGCAGGCCTTGTGGGACGATCAAAGCATATCCTGTTTAGGCATAGCTTTGTGTACAACATGACTTCGTGAGCCTCACACACCGGCGGAGTCTAAAACGGGAAAAGGGAACGCAGGGAGAGCAGCACGTTTCTTTCTAGCTAGAAGTGGTGATTGGGCTTTAACACGGCCCAACATTTTACTTGTGTGGATGATGGAATAAGGCGCCTCGGATGATAGGTCCTATAGGACAGGGAAACTTGTGTTCAGGAATAACTAATCCGCAACTCGTATGGTGGACCGGCCCTGCAGCTTTCCAAGGATTCGCTGCGGGGGATCCTGAGACATTAGCTAGAGTGTCTCGAATCGGTAGGAGCTCCTCCCTAGCCTTGACTCATGATAGAAACCAAAATCCAAATACGACCCTACGAATTTGATTGTATTACTAGTATGGAGGCATAGTAGTATGGGATACTATTCTTCCTAGGATTTATACATTTACTTTGAAATGTTTTGATATATACCAATAATATTAAACTTGTATTTGTCGTATTTAGCATGTTTAATCACTATAAGGTAAAACCCTATCCTCTGGTTTGTGTTGCATTGTGTGATGGGACCTGGGTCTTATGGTGATTCCATTTTTCTCAAAAGCATAACGTTGTTGTACGATTTACTCATTAGTTGTTTCTGACACTTTTATGCACGGCAATCCATTAGAGCAAACCCGTTCCGCGTTAGCGGCGTGGTCTTTGGATTTGCCCTATTAATAGTGATTAATTAGTTAAGAATTCTCACACCAGTCCCATGACTGACCCATTGTTTGTTTCCACCTTTTTGCAAACTCGGGTGCCCTCCTTTCTACACGGGCAGCCAAGTAAACAGGTTTATTCTTCGCTTGGAGTCTTTTCTTTGGAGCTGCTTATTATTTTTCTTGGATTTGCTTGTGGAGAGGTGATGACTTGGAGCTTGAAGACATCTATCATTTGCTGCTACTGCATTTTTCTCTTTTTGTATTCCAGACATTAAACTTGGTTTATTCCACGTTGTTTAAGTTGGAGTTGGAACTTATTTCTTTTTCTGCAAACTTGATGTAATAATTTAGAATTCTGTGACTGTGGATTTTTTGTGGTTGATGACATTATATTTCCGCTGCTATGATGTTGTTACTCTATGAATTTCCTATGCTATGTTGTATCTGTGATATGTATTATTGTATTTATGTTGTATTCCAAATGATTATTCCTTACTTTCATCTTGTGGAAGTTTGGGGTCATCACATGTGGATGCAAATGTATTGCAGTACGAAATAAAAGCGCAAACGAATGGTTGCCGTATTCTACAATGAAGATATTTTATATACTATATAAATGGGCCTTATACATATGGGTTGTGTAGTCCATTATCTAAATAATTGTCAAACGTTATGTTAAACGTTGCTCTGGCATTCTCTATATATACCGATGCTTTGTACAGTTCCAATTCAATTAGAAAGAAAATCATTCAGTTCTTCTTACAATTCCTCTTATTACAAATTAATATTTACCAAATCTTAATTTGGTATCGAAGAAGCGCCATTGCTTAACCGCACTTTAGATGTTCTTTCTTGAATCACGTTGTGCATTCGTGGGTAAATGTCCATCAGATTCTATCCTCATCATTTGGATTTCTGAACTCATCAGAGAAAACTCTCTTCATTTGAGTTCAAGAATTGCTAATCAACTATTTGTGCTATACCAAGCTATTCAGCGATTGCAACAACAGTCGATTGTAAATCTTAATACAGGAAAGTCTTCATTCTGCAATCGATCAAGAGATTCAAAACGTATTTTCCAGTCAAGAAATCCTTTCAGATAGCATCTGTTCTTATTAAGAATCCCATTTGATCCATTATCATCACCAAAGATTTCAAGACCATCGAATACCATTGAAAATCATAGTACTAAACTACAAAATTTGGAGCATTGCTTGTTTCTTGATTTCTTCTTCATCATGGTTGAAATATCCACTTCAAGAGGGAATGAATCCGCTGCATAGAGGGGCAATGCACCACCACAAGATGTTGAACAACATATCAAAACTGTTGTGAGCCCATAAAATCAATTGATCATCATCAAGCTTGACGAGTACAACTGTCTTCTTTGGAAATTTCAAGTTGAAACCTCAATTTCAGGCAACGTACTTGATGGATACATTCATGGAACCTTGCCAATACCACCTCAGTTCATAACTGATAAAGATAACAAAATAATCGGTAGTGAAGAATATGAGCAATTTCATAGACAAGAAAGGTTAATTAGTGCTTGGCTACTGTCCACTATTAGCCCAAATCTTTTGTGATAACCAATTGGATGCAAAACTGCAAATGAAATCTGGCTTACAGTAGAGAAGAATTTCAATGCCCAATCATCAGCCAAATCCCTGTTCTATAGAAGACAAAATTGCAAAAAAGAAAAATCTAAGTATGAGGGAATATATTGCCAAAGTCAAAAATATCTGTGACATGCTTCTTGCATCAGGCAGCAAGATTGATGAATCTGAACAAGTGATGTCATTGCTAAATGGTTTAGGCAATGAATATGAAGTTTTAATTGCTGTAATAACCTCACAGAAAGTAACATCACCTCTGGATGATGTTCACTCAATACATCTTTCTCATGAAGCTAGGATTGACATTAAAAATACCATTGAGTCTGATTATTCTTTAAATCCAGCAGTGAATAACAGGGGAAGAGGACAACCCTATAAAGGAAATAACTCTAATCAAAGAGGAGGATACCCCAATAGAGGAAAAGGAAGGGGTAGATGGAATGCTAATAACAAGCCAAAGTGTCAAATATGCGAAAAAGTGGGACACACTGCATTCAAATGTTACTTCAGATATAACTCAAATTTTGTGCCAAATCAGAACAATAACAATTAAAGAAACTCTAACCCAAATGCTAACATAGCTCATACCCAAAATGAAGCATCATCTTCAGAAAACAACAAAGGCAAAAATTAGAGTAAAGATTCAAGAAGTGACAACATTCAAGATGACAATTGGTATCCTGATTCGGGAGCAACTAATCATATGACAAACAATCTCAACAACCTCAATCAAGGAAACAGGGAGTATAGAGGTAAACAGTCCATAAGCATGGGAAATGGTAAGTGTATTAATATTTCTCAAACTCGCAGTAGTATAATTAATGGAAAACGCCAATTGCTTTTACATAATCTTCTTAGAGTGCCAAAAATCAAGAAAAAACTAATAAGTGTATCACAATTTGCTAAGGACAAAAATCTAATAAGTATATCACAATTTACTATAGGGTGATGCTGTTAATGGCTTATATAAGTTCAGAATTAACACAACAGCAGGAGCTGTGGTATAGAATTCATGCTACACTTCTGTGATGCAACCCAGTTGTAACTGTTTTTCTACTTTTGATATTTGGCATTTTAAACTTGGTCATCCTAGTGTAAAAATAATGAAAGATATATTCAGTATAACAATATTAACTGCAATGATATTTCTATGCCTTATGTTTGCACCTATTATCAAATGGGAAAGAATCATAAGTTACCTTTTAATGACTCTTTAACCAAATACTCTAAACCATTTGATCTTGTTGCATCTGACTTATGGGGACCAGCCTCAATATGTATTGATTATGATTATAAATACTATATCTCATTTGTGGATGCCTATACAAAATATACTTGGATATATTTTTTGAAATCTAAGTCTGATACTCTTGAAACCACTATTAGATATATGAATATGATTAAAAATCAGTTTAATACTAAAGTTAAAGTTACGAAATCAGATGGAGGATCTGAACACAAAACTTTGTACAATTATTTTAAAATTAAGGGAATTACTCATAAGACTACTTGTCCCTACACTTCAGAACAAAGTGGTTTAGTAGAGAGGAAACACAGACATATAGTTGAATCTGGTTTAACTTTATTAGCACATGCTTCCATACTAATCAAATTCTGGTCAGAATCATTCAATACTGCTGTTTATATTATAAACGAAATGCCAACAAAAGTATTGAATAATATCAGCCCAATAGAAATATTATATAATGTTAAACCAGATTATCTAAGTCTAAAATCATTTGGGTGTTTATGTTTCCCCTAACTTAGACCATATAATTCAAACAAATTAGATTTCAAATCCAAGCCTTGCACATTTTTAGGTTACGCTGCGAAACAAAAAGGTTATAGTTGTATAAATGAAAATGGAAGAATTTTCATCAGCCGGAATTTGGTATTCAATGAGAACATTTTCCATATAGTAGCAAAGACATCAAAACATCAAATAAAATTTACAATGACAGAAATGATGTACCTGAAGTCCCAATATATGTTGATATACTACCTTCCATAGCAAGAAAAAAGGCTACCGATACTCATGATAACAATATTATTACTGATGATCAGCATGATACTGAAATGCATGAGTCACCCAGCCACACCAGTTTTATGCCTGAAAATATGGATGACAACTATGAAAATAGACAAAGCAACCATGACAATGCTAATAATACAAAAACCTCTAAAAACAAAATACCTGAAGAAGAAGCCAGTACTAATCGAGGAGCAGCTAACCAACCTGAAGCCACTGGCCATTTAATGACGACTCGAGCCAAAAGTGGAATATTCATGCCCAAGACATATATTGCAACAACCAGTGATGATGAACTATGCACCAGTGAGAAAGCAGTCAAATCCAAGCATTGGAAAACTGCCATGGATAATGAGTACAAAAACAAAACACGGTAATTAGTCAAACATCCAAACAATAAAAATCTGATTGGTTTTAAATGGACTTATAGGATCAAAAGAAATCTTGATGGTATAGTAAATAGATATAAAGAAAGACTATTTATTAAAGGCTACACACAAGAGTATGGGTTTGACTACAATGAAACTTTTTCACCATTAGTCAAACCAACTACAATTAGATTGATATTCACTGTTGCACTAAACAATTAATGGAATATAATACATCTAGATGTGAATAATTCTTTTTTGAAAGGAGTATTGCAGGAAGAAATCTATATGATGCAACCACAAGGTTACACTAGAGAAACTGGATATGTATGCAAACTTCAAAAAGTAATATATGGCCTGAAACAGGCTCCAAAGGTCTAGTTTGAAAGATTAAGATCAACATTGACTACTCTGGGCTATCAGTACTCAAAATCAGACAACTCTCACTATTTTAAAATTAATAGCTACACTACTATATATGTACTGATATATGTTGATGACGTTATTGTTATAGGTAACAACAGTGATGAAATAAGTAAGCTAACCCAATACTTGAACAAAGAATTCTCCATCAAAGAGCTAGAAGAAGTCACATATTTCTTGGGAATAGAAGTGTAAAGGAAATCCAAAACTGAAATGAATGTGTGTCAAAGAAAATACATCACTGAGTTGCTAATCAAAACAAACACGATTGAAGCAAAAGCTCAACCAACCCCAATGATTTCAAATCAACATTACTCTAAGAACATGGGAGAAGCCATGGATAACACTAAACAATAAAGGAGTGTTGTAGGTGCATTACAATATGCAACTATAACATGTCCTGACATTGCATTCAGTGTTAACAAAGTCTCACAATTTTTGCAGGAACCTAAGGAGGAACACTGGAGAGCTATAAAAAGAATACTCAGGTACTTGAAGGGCACAATTGATTATGGTCTCACTTTCAAAGGGGGAAAATAGCTAAACATTACAAGCTACACAAATTCAAACTGGGCAACAGACCCAGATGACAGAAAATCTGTCACTGGGTATTATATTTTTGTGGGACACAATCCTATCTCTTGAAGCTTAAAGAAACAATCTACAATTTCGAAATCAAGTGTTAAAGGCAAATATAGAAGCATAGCTAGTGCAACTGCAGAAATAATATGGCTACAGTCTATACTGAGCGAGCTAAAGCTTCTAAATAACCCTAAAGCAACTACCTGGTGTGATAATCAAAGTTCAATCTATATGTCTGCTAACCCATTACAACACGCAAGGACAAAGCATACAGAAATCGATATATATTTTGTAAGGGAGCAGGTAAAAGATGGAAAAATGCAAGTTAATTTATACCATCTTAACATCTGAAGGCTGATATCGTATCCAAGGCACTGTCAGCAAAGAATTACACCAGATTGTGAGATGAGTTGAAAATCCAGAGGTTAGACACTCCTGCATCTCATGCCAGCTACCATCTATAGTCAACCTCACCATCAATCAAGGAATCAAGCTCAATATCCAACCAACGAAGCCTCAATTTGAACAACTCTCATAACTCTAAACCCTCGATAGAAAATCTAGGTCGAATTGAGTCAAATTTGCTTTGAATCACTGCCAAAAGACCAAAAACTGATGATTCAGCATCAAAGTCACTAACTTTATCATCACGAAGCAGATCTTAAACTTATACAAATCTCATGTTGAAGCCATAACTTCAGGAACATCCTACTATAGCTTGCAATAGCAAGAATAGAGAAAGTTACTAGAAGTCTGCTTGAATTTCATGAGATTATTCTGAGGATTCTTAAAGATAGAGGCAACAATTCACTCGCGAAGTCAAATTTAGGGTTTCAGCTAACCCTATATTTGAAGGGGGCAAAGAAAAGAGCAAACGAATGGCTGCCATATTCTACAATGAAGAATTTTATATAGTACGTAAATGGGCCTTGTACATATGGGTTGTGTATCCCATTATCTAAATAATTCCCAAACGTTATGTTTAAACGTTACTCTGGCATTCTCTCTATATATAGCGATGCTTTGTACAGTTCAAACAATTCAATTAGAAAGAAAATCATTCAGTTCTTCTTACAAGTTCTCTTATTACAAATTAATATTTACCAAATTTTGATTGTAAGGTATTCCTCTTGTAATGTCTCTTTTGCGTAATGTCCTTGTCCTCCTTGTTGAGTCGTTGTGCATTTCTTTGTTTCTTTGGTTTGTCTTGCTACTGAAGTAAGTTATATACTCATGACATTTTTCGATGAAAATTAGGCCGATGTGTTGTGTTTTCCATTCAATATCATTTGTATATGGTTATTTGCAACTCTTAGCCTTACAATGTATTGCATTGACGTTGGTTAACCTCTGGTGTGCCGATGCAAGTTTTTAGTTGCGAGTGACTTCTTGGTTGTCTGTACCATTTTTTGGTACATTGTTCTTCCTCTACTTTATAGATATTATTGATTCACCAGGAAGTGACTTGTTTTGGGTTAGGTCGACCGAGATGTCATAAGTTAAAAGTAATGTGCTATCTGTATGCAGTGCTTTCCTTCTTATGGAGCTAACCACCCTAGTCGAGTTCATATTATTTCACATTCTCGAACTCTACCTAATTCACCATCCTAGCGATGATCTCAACCAATTTAGTATCACACTTCTAACTAGCACTATTAACTCGATTTTTAATCCGAGCAGAAGTTTACTGAAGTTAAATAATCCAAGCGAAGTCGTAATCACTTAATCTAAACACTCAGAATAATATTAGAGAGAAGCCCAAAATAATCATTGAAAAATATGTTAAGTGTATGGATCAATATAGATCCATATATATATATATATATATACATATATATATATATATATATATATATATATATATATATATATATATATATATCTTACGTCCCATCATGGGTCACACCATAGTGATCCACATCACTCCTCTAGTCCTCCCTCCAATTTTAATTGCATTTGGTGTATTTATCTCATGTTATAACTAGAGCATCTAGCTTGGAACTTAGTTCAATACAATTTAAGTATGAAGTACAAGAAAGCAAAGTCCAAATGTTATGAAACTTGTAGGATACATCACTAGATGATAAAAAGTCCAACAAATAAATCATAGAGTTATGTGAGCCATGGTTATGGATCGGTATTGATCCAAAGTCTACAGGCGTAATAGCTGGTCCAACTTATTTCAAAACTCCTATGAATTCCAATGCACCTAGGATTCTAAGATCTTTCTACCGCCATGTTGTTAGATCAGCTCTTAAGCCTGCTCCCTCCATACAATGATACCTAAGGGGTATTGCAATCTATCATAATTAGCTCTTGTACTTGTGATTCTTCTCTACTCATCTCTATTCAATCTATTATGACCAAACAACTTGTAGTTGCAAAAGAAGAATAAACAACACCTATAAAGTGGACGTAGGGTTAGCTAACATCAAACCCACTATAATTCTATGTCTTTTATCTATATTTTCTCTTATTTGACTTATTTTTCTTACTATAACTCGATCCATAAAATTCATACCCAAGATGTTCGTGAGAACTAGTGCTTTAATCACCTATTGGTGTTTTATGCCATTTTGGCGTTAATATTTTGAGCTTTCATACAGTAATCGAATGTAGGAGGGGATATAAGTTAATTACTATATATTTATAAGGTATAGAAGTTAGATATATAGTTTGAGCTTTGTAAATTTTCTAAGTGTTTGCTTGTTGGAAGAGAAGATGCCCTGTAAAAGAAACCCTACCAAATCTAGTAGTGGAGATTCTTTTTTATAATATGTAGGAATGTTAATGAATCTACTGCTAACATGAATTTAGCAATCAGATTGGAAATCTTTCTCAAGTTGATGCCATTACCAGGATGGATTTGGACATAGTGGTTGAAAACATGACCCAAAAGAAGGAAACTACTCATAAAGCTCTTATGGATACGAAGTAAGCTATGCTTGCACTTCCACCTAGGACTAATACCAGAACTTCTAGAGAAGATATTAATTTGAAAGAACATACACATTCATTGACTTTTTATAGGCATAGGAGGAACCAAACTTAAGGACAAAGAGTGCATGCTACATATGCAGGACAAAACTTAACCTATTGGAATGGAGCCACACTACCAAAAAATCTTAATTTAAAGTCAAATCAGGATCTTCATGTAGAAGTTTCATGGGATACGGTAGGACGTATGCATATATGGAAGATCAAGATCAAGATCAAAAACTGGAAACTGTAGGGTAGAAACAAATGCTCAAAATGTAAATCAAGCTACTGTTGTGAAACCGATGGTACGACTTCCTCTAGAAGTATTGAACTCTACCGGAACGGTTCTCCTCAAAACTAACGAACTTAGATCTTAACTAGCTAACCGTGACCATCTGTGAAGTCAAACACTCGATGCCGCTACTGTTGATCACCCAACGGAGAATAACACAAGAAAGGGTTACATCTCAAGAATGATAAAAAAATTGATGTAGGAAAGTATGGATAGAAAACTAAGGATTGGGATTTCGCTCCAAGTCAAACTCCATTCGTCCATGATATTTTGAATGTTGAATATCCGAGAAAATTTGATCCTCCCACGATGTCGGTATATAACGTAATCTCGAATCCAAACTTGTTCCTATACAAGTAAGAATGGCACATGAACTTTATACAGGCATTATATGCTCTAAAGTGCAGAAACTTCTCAACTTACCTAGAGGGATTCACTTCAGTATGGTTTACAAAACTACCTCATAAATCCATCTCACAGTTCAAGGAGCTAGCAAAGAAAGTTCAAGGAATAATTTTTCTTACAAGGATATTATGTCGTTATTTAGGTTATCTTAAGGCTAGCGAGAATCATTGAAATCTTTCCTGAACCGATTCAACATGGCAGTCACTGAAATAGGTAACCTAGACCCGAAGATGGTTCTTATAGTTGAATTTCGCACGGTAAACAAAGTCTACTTTGGACAGAGGATCAAGATGAAGTAACCCATTGCTTTGGAAAAGTCTTATAAGAAAGTTGATGAATTCTAAAAAATGGAAGAAGCGGAAGCCATCGAGAAAGGTTACACATTGTGAATTTAAATCAAGTTCCTAAGGCGGTGTCATGATAAAGCAAAGAAAATATGTTTAAGGTATTGCAAACAATACCAAAGCCAAAAGAGTGGAAATACGAACAGAGGGAGAGGAAAAAGTGATAGTAAACATTTCAAAGGGTCATGCCTTCAGAGACATTCGACGATTAATATACACGTAAATGTGTATATTTTATCCGCATATTTATCTTATTTTATCTTTTAAATAATTGATATTGTGTATTTATCGCTGTGTTTTCAGATTGTTGACAAGAATCATGGTTTAGAGCATTTGATGAATAAAGCATGAAGAATTTGCTGAAAAAGAGTGAAGTTAAAATTACTTAAGCTTGAAGAGTTTAAAGCTTGAAGAACGGTTGCAAATAGAGTTTAGTTGGGTAGATTTGGCTCATTAAAGACTCATATTGTGTTCACATTAGCTCCTTTGCAAGGCTTCTCATTCATGCACTGCACGCGTTCACACTGGCTCACTTACAAGGCCTCTTACTCTACAACCCCATTCACACTAGCTTATGTGTTATTTGGGCTAATTCTTTAGTCCCACATTGTGGAATTTGCCAAGTAGCCTTTGTCATATCAGCTATAAATACACTTTATCTCATTCATTGTAAAACACACTTAGTTTTATTCTGTAATCTTTCTCTTGGAATAAAACTCTTCTTCCTCTGTTCTATTTAGTTTTAGTTTTATTTTATGTTCATGTTATTTAATTTCTATTTTCTTTTCTTTTAGCTATGTCTAGCTAATCCTCTTTAATTAGGGGGTGATGACGCTAATAGTTATGATTCAATATGAATCACATAGCCAAAAGATTAGAACTTCATGTATGTAGATCTAGATTTGAACTAAGGGTTAGATCTGAACCTTCATACCCTGTGTCGTTTAAGAGCTGTGCTCCTTCACAGGGTATATTCGAGTTCGATCTAACACTTATCAGATTTAGATTTAATATTTAGGGTTTTAGAAATAAAATAGTGAATCTGTCCTGATAGCCTATGGTTGTTTAAGAGCTGAGCTCCTGCATAGGCTATACTTGTTGTTATTTACTTATTTGTTTCTATAAACCCAATTATCGTTGATTCATGTTTGTGACAGAAACATGAATTAGATCTGATTAATCTGTTTGGCTATTGATGAATATTAATCTAATTTATGTCATCGCTTCCTAATTGCTTTCTCTTATTAGATAAATCTCTCTTTTATAGTTAATTGCTGTTATTTTCTGTGTTTTCAATCAATCAAAAGTCTGGAATAACTTGATTGGATTTATTAATTAAAATATTTTTGGTCCCAGAGTTCGACACCCTCTACAACAATCCTTGTTGTTTAGGAAAACCGAACGGATTTTACAGTTGTTTACAATTGTATAATTTGTTCGCAAACAAATTTTGGCGTCGGTGCCGGGGATCAAAATTATTTTTATTTTTAAATCCTTCGAGTTATATTCTTTTTATTTTTTATTTTTTCTTGAGTTTTCCTTCATATAAAAAAACACATTTTTTTTAGTTTTGTTTTTATTTTCCTTCTTTTATATATAGAAAAAAATACCTCTTGGTTAGTTTTTGATTTGGTGCTGCTGATTAAGATCTTCTAATTAAGAGATAGAAAAAAAATATCTTGCAAATTTTGTTTCTATTCCTGACTTTATTGCCTTTCCATTTTTCAATACCTTTCTTTTTCATTTCTTCTTTTAGAAGTCAACTAAAAAAAATTAACTTGCAAATTTAGTTCAATTTCTTTCCTTTTTGCAATATCCATCCATTTTCTTTCATTTCTTCTTTTACAAGTATTCTGGAAAAAAAAACTTTCTTAACATTTTCTTCGGCCGTGCAAATTTCCTCTTTTAATCATCATACCGCTTCACGTCAGTCCGAGCACCCATCCACCTGAATTTGATCAAACCTTTACAGTCCATGCAAGCCCACAACCATAATGCATCCTACACACCTATGTCACCTTCAGCGATGCACTAGCTCCACTTCATTTCCCATACACCTGTGATAACCACAATGCAATCTTCCTCTTCCACACAGCAAACCGAAACTGCTCCTACAAACAACCCTACATCATTTTCAACTACACTTCATCACCTCTCAAACTAATCTGTCAGAATCACCCTGCAGCATACCCGGCCCCAAATACTCCAAAATCATCCCTCACCACCCCGCTAATCAGCTAACCCCATCACTACACTACTCCAACATCTTCAAGCACCATTGAATCATACTACGCCTGCCAATACAACAACAATTGCTTCACCGTCACTCAAAATATCAGCTTCACAGCCGAGAACCCCAAAGTCGAAACCACCTCAGACCCTAAACCATCCTTCTACATCCACGATCCTTCTCTCCTTCACCACATACCTCCACATACTTCACTGCAAGCCTTATTAGAGTCCACCTTACTGCACTCTCACCCCAAACTTCCACCCTGCCACGCAAGATCCATCCCATACATCCCTTTCAACGATCATCACATCACAGCTCTCCAACCGCATCTCATCTCCCAAAAAACCGCTACCCCGACAACTTGCAATCGGACGCAAAATCCCCTCCAAACCGGAAGCCAGCCACCGACGCCCCCGTAATTCGTAATCATCCCGAAACCGACCCTCATCGACCTTCGCAACAACAGTACAGCAGGTCCTCAAATACTCGGATCGCAAATACCCAAACTGATTTAAATCCCTCCGCCTCAATTCCTATTCAATCACTCGCCCTCCTCAAACTCTCGATCCCGAGATCGAATCCCCTTTTCATCGATTGAAATCGCCAGTGAAACCTCGCCAGAATAATCGAATTTGCATTTTCTATTTTTTTCCATGCTGCTTTGATTTGTTTAATAAGGGTATTGCGTTATGTTTAATAAGGACGGTTTATTTAATAAGGGTATTGCGGTTTTTGGTTGAGGACTGTGGGCCAACTGGGCTTTGCAAACCATTGCTGTTGAATCTTATTTTAATTTAGTGTTTTGGAATTTGATTTCTACTTGTTTTGGAAAGAGGCTCTTTGAATTTGCACTAGAAGTTGGCTCAAACTGTTCTTTTTATTTGAAAAAAAAAGGGTTGGATTTAAGAATTTGGTTCTTATTGGCTTGTTTTCTTTGCTTTTGTAGCGACTTATTTTTTATTTACTTACCTTTCTTTTATTTTCATTTGCTAGTGTTTGTTTCGGTTTCTATTCTTCTTCTTCAAAAAAAAAGAGAGGAGAAATTTTTCGAAAACAGGTACAGTGGAAATTAAAAAGAGGTCCTAAAAAAAAAATTCGGCCTCCTAGCCCGAACCCGTGCCTAGGGGTGAGCGTTTGGTTGGTTCGGTTTATCCGATGGTGAAATTTGTCAAACCAAACTAAAACCAATAAAAGTAAAAAACCAAACCAAACCAACCAAATTAAGTTTGGTCGGTTCGGTTGGTTATCCGATTAAACCGAAATAAAAATGTTTTATACTTTGTGTTTTGAATATTCACTAAAATTTGAAATAAATTATACTTATATGATTAGAGTATTATTATTTATGATTTTTATGCTTTCTAGTATTAACTTTGACACATAGATGATGATTAAAATTTACTTAAATAACTAAACTAACATAAAATATTTATTACAATATTGATAATTTTGAAAATGTAGTAAAAGTTCGGTTAATTTGGTTAAACCAATAACCAAACTTAATATTTTTCTGGTCCGATTATAAACCGATTTAATTTCAAAACCGAACCAAACCGACCAAAATAAATTGGTTTGGTTGGTTTATTTGGTTTAACCAAATAATGCTCACCCCTACCCGTGCCGCAGCGCAGTCAAGCAATTAATAGGAGGCAAAACAACAAAATAACAGCGGACTACTCAGGGTTCGAGCGGTTGCACACCAAGTGGGGTGTGAACGCGCTAGCATGACTCAATTGCACTGGACGGACCGCCGATCTAGGTGAGTATTTTCTAACTCTACAGGGATTGCTGCTGCAAAGAAAAGTATATAGAAATCGCTTGTAAAAATCTTCTGCAGGAGATCAGCTTGCTTGTAAATTTTTTTTTCCTGCAATTTCCTGTTCTGTGACTGTTCTGAGACTGTTCATTCTGTGACTGAATATTTTGCCTATTGATGTGTGGTTCAAAATTTTAAAACCAACGTGGGATTAATTGAAAAGTTTATTTTTGAAATCGAACCGAGGATTCCCCAAAAGCTCATAGGACAAAATATTCGTTAAATTGACAATTAGGATTGATACTCTCTGAGGTGTCTAAGGAACGGTAGAGTCTCGAACTCAAACAGGTTCTTAAACCTTCAGTTGTGTTTCTACGGTGATTCGTGGCACACTGATAACCCCTGTCTGGACCTGGCCTACACTTGTATTCATATAATCCGAAGTTGTTAATTTTAAAATATTTTTTAAAAGAGCTTTCTTGAAAATGTCTCAATTCCCTTATTCCTACGGATTTTACGATAGTTGTGAAAATCAATATAATCCATATACTTTTACACCAAATTCATATGGATATTTTAATAACAACTATTGTACAAGTAATTTGGACTGTACACCACCAACTTTTCAAAAATTTCAGGATAATCCCGATTGTACATCATCAAATTTTCGAAATGATGATCAACCCTCTATTCTTGAAACACATGTTGAATTTTACTTGAAATGAGCATACAACAAAATGAAAAAATAAATGAATTGTGTAATTTATACATGTGCAACAATTCAAGTGAAAGCTTTCAAAATAATCAAAATTCGATTTCACCTCCAAATTCAAATGATTCTGATTATAACCCTTGTCAATTCAATTTTGAACTCCAAAATGAATTTCAAATTCGAAATGGAAATGTAAATCACTTTTCAAATAATTTTGGCAATGGGAATAATTTCAATTATGGTGCTACTAAAAACTTTTGTTCTCAACAATTTCAAACTGAAAACTCTCGTGTAAATAACTATAAATTTGATTTTGTTGAGCAAACGAAGGAAATTAACGACTACTTGAAGTTTCGTGAGAAACAAAATAAAATCCAAATGTGTAATGAATCGAACGATAATCCACCTTTGCCCAGAATTAATGATTTTCAACTGACAACTTTTGAAATCGATGAAAATCTCAATGAAGTTGTTGAAAGCTCTGCGATTGATTTGAATTTAAATTCTCTTAAAAACAAAGACGTCAATCTTCAATTTGATCTTCCTCTCTCAAATTCTGAAAATTTTGAAAATTTAGCAACTTTAGATTGCCAACATGACAAAAATGATGAAGTTGTTAACAACTGTTTAGGTGAGGACGACTTTGATGAGCGAAAACTTCTTGAACTGATTGACGATAATGTTGTTGGGTCTGAAACTGAAAATGAAAAATTTGAAAACTTTGAAATTCTTGTGGTTGAAAACAACGAAACTGTTGAATGTGATCTCAAGCACAATAACGATTTTTCTGAAACTGTTGAAAGTACTTGCGACTTGATCGTTTCAACTGAACCTCACTATGATCACTTGTTTTTCAATGATAAATTTATGCAGTATATGAACTCTTTCTGGAATGACACTATTTTTGAGAAAACACGATTTCGAAATTTACTGAAAATTCATTTGTTCGGTTTTGACTTTAGGTTTACGAATGAACCTTTAGTTAATAAAATTTCAAATATTAAAGCAAAACCGAATAATATTTCTCAAAACAAGTGTGGGGGTGAGAACGATGCACATGTCTCTCAATTTATACATCATCTGAACAAGTCAAACTTTGTTTTTGAAACTTTTGTTGAACCCCAGCCCGATGACCTCTCTTTTGTTGCTATAAAAATTCAATTCGATTTCAGGATCAATTGTAAGCTCAAGCTTTTAAAACTAGCAACTCAAACTTTTGAAAAAACAAAATTTCTTTTTCCAAATCTGTCATGTAATATACAATCCTTTATGATTTGGTTTTCTGTGCTTCAGCTGTGTCTCATAAGCTTAATGAGGTTGATCCATTGGTCCATTGTGGACCGGTTCATCTATTCGATGACTGCGTATTTTCTGCACACACATCCGGTAAGCCGTGTTGACCCTCTTATTTTATTTCCCTTTCACTAAGATATGTATGATTAATAACTGTGAGGACACAGTCACACTCAAGTGTGGGAGGAATTTACATTATATCAGCAATCAAATTTTATGAACTAGGTCATTCATTGGACAAGGATTAACTTAAATTTATAAATAACACCTTGGTTCTTGTTTGATAAGTTGAATTGTTGGGTGATGAGAATGAACATTATTTATTCATTGAATCGTAATGTGTCTTTTTAAGATGCTAGCTTGAGACTGTGCAGACGTTAGTCGTGTTCTGGAGTATGCATGTCAACCTTTGTTATACGTGTTAGAACGTGCAAGTAAAAATAATCAAAAAAAAAGTCATGAAATAAAAATGATTTTGCACCTACATTTTTTGGATTTTCTGAGTTTGTTTTCATGCATAATATTTTCTTTTCCACTCAAATTTTCAAAATCGTAAGTTCTAAAATCCACTTGGCCCATTTGAGGAGAAATGACTCATTGTAGCGTTCTTCTTCGATACCCCACATTATTCAAACCCAAGTTTTTAGTCGATTTACATCCATGTTTTGACAAGTTTATCTTATATTGGTATACTCAAGAACTTTTGTTTAAAGGTCAAAGACGTCACTTTTTATACCAATATTACACCACCCACTCCGTACTTGTTTTAAGGTAGGATAACCATATACAACATCTTATTTTATATGGGTTATCTATCTTACGAAACTTTGCTTATCATTCCTTTCAGCTTTTTGTATAACATCAATCCAGACTTGTGTGTTGAATTAAGGTTATAGAAGTAGAGTAACTAGGGCATAAAACTTTCCTTTCATGAAGTGTTGGTTTAGTAGAGGAGAAATCAAATGAAATAATGTACGGTATCATTCCATTCCATCTCCACTCATCATTCATGCAAAAAAAGAAAAAGAAAAAGAAAAAAAGGAAAAGAAAAAAAAAGAGGAAAAAAAATGAAATAAAGAGAGAGTCTCTCTGAATAAAATAGTCATTCATCATTCTTGACTATAAAAGCATTCAATTCCATTCCATCCACATCCATCATACCGTACTTAGAAGCAAGGATTGTAGTTGAGGAGATGAAAGGAAACAAAACGTCCATATGTGCCTTAGTATTACTTTATCTTTTGTAGCTTGAAATTCAACTAATACACTTGCCCTCTTATCTAGAATATTTTTAGAACTTACAAAATTTTCCTTCATCTATGCATAACTCATATCCAATACATTACAGTTACATTGGTGCAAAATTATTCAAAAAGAGAGAGAGAGAGAGAGAGAGAGAGAAAGAATAAAGAAATGATTGGGTGCACATTATCGATGTGTAGAACTTTGGTTGACACCATGCTCTTAACCTTCAAGACAATTACAGTGTTATCAAGGAATCACGATTCAGCTTGAAAAATTTTGTTCATTTTTGCACTAATTATGGGATGGACAATTTGGGGCTAAACCGTTATTATTGAAGTTAGGTGAAATCCTTGGAATGTGAAAGACCTTAAATATATTGTTTGATTAATCTGCGTACATAAGATGCTTTGGATTTTGTGGGTAGTATCCGCTAAAAACCCTCACGAGACAACACTCGTCCTACTGGGGACACCCAGAGGTTTAACGGCTTGTTGCATACGCTAAATGCAATCGTGTTACCTACGAAAGTGTGACATATCTTAGTTTAGTTTATTCGAGGACGAATAAAAAGATAAGTGTGGGGGTATTTGATATACACGTAAATGTGTATATTTTATCCGCATATTTATCTTATTTTATCTTTTAAATAATTGATATTGTGTATTTATAGCTGTGTTTTCAGACTGTTGACAAGAATCATGGTTTAGAGCATTTGATGAATAAAGCATGAAGAATTTGCTGAAAAAGAGTGAAGTTAAAATTACTTAAGCTTGAAGAGTTTAAAGCTTGAAGAACGGTTGCAAATAGAGTTTAGTTGGGTAGATTTGGCTCATTAAAGACTCATATTGTGTTCACATTAGCTCCTTTGCAAGGCTTCTCATTCATGCACTGCACGCGTTCACACTGGCTCACTTACAAGGCCTCTTACTCTACAACCCCGTTCACACTAGCTTATGTGTTATTTGGGCTAATTCTTTAGTCCCACATTGTGGAATTTGCCAAGTAGCCTTTGTCATATCAACTATAAATACACTTTATCTCATTCATTGTAAAACACACTTAGTTTTATTCTGTAATCTTTCTCTTGGAATAAAACTCTTCTTCCTCTGTTCTATTTAGTTTTAGTTTTATTTATGTTCATGTTATTTAATTTCTATTTTCTTTTCTTTTAGCTATGTCTAGCTAATCCTCTTTAATTAGGGGGTGATGACGCTAATAGTTATGATTCAATATGAATCACATAGCCAAAAGATTAGAACTTCATGTATGTAGATCTAGATTTGAACTAAGGGTTAGATCTGAACCTTCATACCCTGTGTCGTTTAAGAGCTGTGCTCCTTCACATGGTATATTCGAGTTCGATCTAACACTTATCAGATTTAGATTTAATATTTAGGGTTTTAGAAATAAAATAGTGAATCTGTCCTGATAGCCTATGGTTGTTTAAGAGCTGAGCTCCTGCATAGGCTATACTTGTTGTTATTTATTAATTTGTTTCTATAAACCCAATTATCGTTGATTCATGTTTGTGACAGAAACATGAATTAGATCTGATTAATCTGTTTGGCTATTGATGAATATTAATCTAATTTATGTCATCGCTCCCTAATTTCTTTCTCTTATTAGATAAATCTCTTTTATATTTAATTGCTGTTATTTTCTGTGTTTTCAATCAATCAAAAGTCTGAAATAACTTGATTGGATTTATTAGTTAAAATATTTTTGGTCCCAGAGTTCGACACCCTCTACAACAATCCTTGATGTTTAGGAAAACCGAACGGATTTTACAGTTGTTTACAATTGTATAATTTGTTCGCAAACAACGATAATGTGGAAAACAACTTTTTAATCACAAAAGGGACTAGGCATTACCCAAATCATGTTATTAAAGAGCCAATAGAGGCACAAAAGCTTTCAACAAATATTATTGTACCATGAAACACAGGGGTATAACACAATGAATGTTGCTACTTAAAAAATCTTATTAGAAAGTACAAGCTCCAACACTATGTGCAGAAGCCACCAGAGGAAAATCCACCAACTAGCACATAAGGGAAAATGACTCTAGCGAACCAAAATGGGCCAAGTAACCAGGACTTTAGCTCAATGATAGGAATATGGTCATTAACGCACTTTTTGGAGGACCTCACTCAGCTCGCATATTTGGGGAGGAATGGAAATATATGCAAACACCCTTATACATGAACCAAGAGTAGAAAATTACATAGTTATTAATGATGGAATCCCGATGAAGCAACAAAGTACATTTAATGATGATATTAAATTTAAAGTAAGAGATTCTAAAGGTATCAAAACACCAATTTTTGATCTTGACGATCGAGACAATTGGAATCGGACCAGCGAAAGACAGGAGAATGCTCACTGACAGTGAAGCTTTGGTGAACATCCTATTCCGTAGGACCCTCGAACAAATAAAGCTTTCTATGAAAGATGTGGCGGCCCACTAACCAAAGATTCAATGGTTTTCTAGCATGCAAAAGCAGCCTACCAAAATTATAGATCTACTCATGAAGTTAGGTAGGGGAGAAACAAGAGATGTATTGATCTGAAATCTTGTAATTTTGGATGGAATATCCACTTATGCAGTTAACTTTGAGAGTAACTTGCGTTAATGTACATCTAAATCGAAATGGCCTCATGACATCTAATAATGAATTTCTATATAGAAAATGAGGTTGGCATCGTGAAGGGAGATCTGAATACGACACAGAAGTGTTATATCTCTGAATTAATAAAAGCAAAGAAGAAAGAAAAGGGTAAGATTATGGGGTACCCCTTCGCAATCCTAAGACCCTCCTATAGCCATTATAGAAATTCCTAGGTCTCAAGAATCATGATCATGCTGACAAGACTATGGACCCTTGAAAGCTGAATGTAGAGGAAAACCGGGAATCTTCGGCTGAAATCGCAGTGCCTGTCCATATAAACATGAAGAACCTATTCTAAGTATTACATTTTGGATTGAAATTAGAGCAAAGATGCATTTTAAGTAATTGGTAGATTAATAAAAAATAGATTTGTAAAGGTGCAACATATCTAAATTGGATATTAAATCCCATGCTTGTGAAAAATTCAAATGGAAAATGGTAAGTCTATTTTTAACCAACCTTTAAAATAGGTGTTATTCCACCTCGAAACTTCAAGGGGATTGTTAAGATAAGTACAAAATGACTTATCACCCCTGAAGGACAATCAACGTGCAGGCATTAGATGATCTCATCATAGAATTAATAATTAAGAATGGTGAGGATGAAGAATCGTTGATCCTGGTTATGCAATAATAACTATTTATTCATGGAGCAATAAATGAAAATTATTCAAGAGCATGAGACGTACTTGAGAGTTGAGACTACCTAAGGACGCTTTATCTACTACGCCTTAAGATTAGAATTCCCCGCCTCCAACAATGAAGCAGAGCATGAAACGTTAATTATAGGATTGAAGAAAGCAAAGGAATTTGGAATCTGATACCTATAAGTTTTTAGCAATCCATAGCTTGTCATCTAAAAGGTTCAAAGAGAATTCAAGAAAGGGTGGATTTGACCCTTTACTTGACAAAAACCCAAGAATTACTCATTATTCTTGAGCACATCATCATCACTTATATCCTTTCGAGAAGAGAATATGAAAGCCAACTCCCTAGATAAATATGTTAGATCTGAAGAAGCACAACAATTCAAACTGGTACTAATCAAAGTTCAAACATCCTCGAGCATAGCTTTCATGGATGTCAAGTGGATTCTAGATACCATCAAAGAGCTATACTCATGGCCGATGCCAATCAAAGACTATTTGGTAAAATAACCCTTCTTAGAAATCTAAATGCATAGAAGATGCTCCTTGCAAAATCATCTAGATTTGTCATGTAATATAGTGAGATGGATTCTTTACGCCACTACTAAAATATGTATCTTAAGACAAAGCGAAACGATTTCTCATGTATGCACATGAAGCTATTATGGTAGCCATTCTAAAGGCCAAATACTTACCAAAATAACATCCCTTTTGGAAAGGTAGTAAAAAGATATATAGCACAATGATTACTCCATATTGCTTCTTTTTAAGAGGTCAGGGGTTTAAATCCGCAATAATCACATTTGGTATTAGAGCTTAGATTGTCTTGTTTAACCTAAGTGGTAATACCTGGGAAGGAGCATGCTTCTACATGAGCACGTACTTGCTATCTATTTTGGTTTTCAAAACTGTATATTAGTTTATATACTTATAAATAAAGCCGCACTGCACTAGATCACCGTTAAGTAGGATTCCTTGAAAAGGTGATTGATCGTCTTCATTACAAATTAAATAATGAATCATCAAATAAGAATACTACTAGGAACCCCACTTTTGGAGTTGAGGAAAGAGCTAGCTTAGGAGTTAGTAATCCCGATATTCAGATAACATCACTACTTTTATAAAGGATGGGATGAGAAATAATCAAAGAGCCTTTCCAATTGTTGCTAAGGAGGGTGCATTTGTGCAAATGCCTAGGGCTGACTTTACCAAGCTTAATAATGATTATACTGGTCTGCGCATTAAAACATTCTTAGGAACAAAATTAGAATGGGAATTCGTGATTGGCTCGACACTTGAAAGTGTATCTTTGGAGATCTTAAGCTTAATGATGTTATGAAAAGGAGGCTGGCCTCGCATCGTCTTCAAGGAAGGGCTATAAATTGGTGAAATGCCATTCAATTTTCTATTTTTGAGGTCATATTACCTGAGGAAAGTTTAAAGCTAATTTATGTGTGAAGTTTATTTCTATTACCAAGATATTGGAATTGTTCCATAGATTTGCAGAGCTAAAAAAGGGAGATAAAACCATCCCTGAGTATAATGTTGAATTTTATGCTTTAAAGAAGAATTGGAAGTCTTTCAACGATATCCCATAGAAGAAGAATGAGAAATTCATCATTGGCTTGGATGACTAATTAAGGGAAAAACTCATAAATCACATTGGCGAGACCTTCATGCCTATTGTAGGGAAGATTTGAGGTAGGAGAGTCTTTACCCTAAGTTAAGGATTGTTGTTGCTATTGTTCCAAAGAAGAATCCGAAGCCACAGAAAATGAGGGAAGCCAACAAATGAAATAATAAGAGGAAATTTTTTGCAGCAAAGGGCAGACAAAAGAAGAAGACTAAATTTGTAGTAATCTACCATGAATGTAGAGAAAAGGGTCATTGTACCGAAGAATGAATACCAGGGACAACAAGTGATATAACTACAACAATCCTGGGAACATCAACAGGCATTGTCCCTATGCAGATAATAAAAGAAGACTATGAAAGCAAATGCTATTTTTGCCATCCCCAGTTCTTCGAATCCACCATCAGCAAAGGATAAAGGAAAGGCATTATCATTCGAGGTATGTTTTCCCTTTATGTTGTTCCTATTCATATTATCTCTAATACCGGGGCCTTCTGTTCCTTCATATCTAGCGATCTAGTAAAAAAAAGTTGGAAAATAGGATTAGAGCTTGAAATAGCTGACCAACCATTAATTGTGCAAATCCGATTGGTGGCTACACTAGCTTGGGTATGATTTGTCATGACTTGGTCTAGCGAGTCATGGATTCTTTTTTTATTGTTATTTGTTTTGGAATTTTTTTTCTCTTTTGGTATGATAGTATGGCTGATTGGCTTTAGAGTTATGTATTGTGATTATGATAGGCTTCAATGACTACAAGGGTCGTTGATTGGTGGAGTCATATCAAAGGAGCAATCAGCGAAGTCGTATCCACTAAGTTGGGTCAGCGGACTTAAATGGCAATGTTGGATTGGCGAAGTTGGGTCAGTGGAGTCAAGTTGGTGGAAGTGGATCAAGGAGGTTGGGTCTGCAAGTTCGAATATGAGTAACCTTAGATAAGTGTAACATCAAATAGAAGTAACTCCGGATAAGAGTAACTTTAGATAAAAGTTACTTCGGATCGAAGTAACTTCAAAAGGAGAAACTTCAGGTCGAAGCACTTCTAATTGAATTGGGAATTTGTACTTCAGATCAATATATGCCTGATAGTTCAGATCAATAGTTTCATTTTTTCGATATATATATATATATATATATATATATATAACGAAAAACACTCTAAATACGATTAGCTATATTCCAAGATGTAGAGAACAACAATTAGTCAGAACGGGAAGCTAATAAAGAAGGGAAGGGACGCAATATTGGATTTGAAAACAAAATTTTCTATCAATGACCAGTCCCAACCAAGGAGGTCCTAAGTTGGGAATCACAGGATAGCTCATAGGATAGGTACCACTGTGGATTGTGCAAAGGGATCATCGATGTGTGAGATATTGACGGCTACTTAGGAAGAAGGGATAGTAAATGTGATGTCCATTTAGATTAAGTCTAGGTCTTTATCTCCAGGTATGGAAGATTGCTTCCAAGACCAAGAAGCTAATGACATACACTGGGGTAAAGTTAGGGTCCTTATTTTGAAGCATGCAAGTTTATATTACTTAGTCCTTGACCTATTGAGTGGCGTAGCTTTAAGTACCGTAGAAATCGAGCATTATCATATATCCTAAGCACTAAGTGAGTGAATGAGATGGTAGATGATGGATATATTACATTTACTTATTACTATTTCCTTATCATATACACATCTATTTACACTTAGGCGACACAATGACATTAGAGTATAGTATATTATTACATGTGTTAGTTTTTTGGATGTAGGGACAAGACAAGTATGATTCTCCATACCTACTGTACTATTATACTTTAGTACGCAAGATAATTATTGCTCACACAATACTTTATCTGACCTGGAGTTTTATGAATTGCTTCTTATTATTCTAGGTGATTTTAATAAGAGGACTAGAGATGGGTTAGGGTGAGCACAAGTAGTTGTCCAGAAGGTGAGCAGGAGGCTATCACATGTACTATTTGTATGTGCTGTATCGCTTTCCATTTTTCACTGTTATGGGGATTAATAATATTTTTTAGCGAAAATTAGGGACGCATCTCTGTTATACTTTTATATTGTAAAGAAGGTCCCTGTCAAAATTTCAATGTAAATCCGATACCTATTTACTAGAAACAAAGAAAATTATTGCTAACATGTCAGCAAATTTTATAAATTATTGTTGATATGTCAGCGACTTTCGCTGGTAAAGTTTTATTGTAAATCCGGTCCCTGTTTTCCATAAACAAAGGAAAAATTATTATTGAAATGTCAGCACCTTTTATAAATAATCGCTGATATGTCAACAAATTTTATATAGCGTACAAAAAAGTGAAAAATTATTGCTGAAATATCAGCAACTTTTGTAAATAACTGCTGATATGTCAGCAACTTTTATACCATATACAAAACAGTTGCTAATATGTCAACAACTTATATGAAATGTTGTTGATATGTCTACAGCAATGGAGGATAAAAAACATGGACCCAATTTACATTTAAATTTAGTGAAGGACTTTTCATGTATTTTAAACTGTAATAAGGACCTATGCCAAAAGTACCTTATTTTTTAATTAAAGATAGTTTTCTTCAGTTATTATCACTTGTATAACTTAGTTTACTTATGGTGAATGGATCTATGACCTTGATGCTTGTGATTCATTTTCAGCTATTTACTATCTCACATGTTTTATGCTAGTTATTCGTTATTATTATATTGTAATCAATAAAATGTGAAATATGTGATAGGTTTTGTGTTTCTTTTTCTCTTACTTAAGCTTGATAACCGATTTACATTGGATGACCATCATCACATTTCACTAATTGGATACCGCAGATGTAGGGCTATCGTCACGTTCGGTATCAGAACCTGTACTCGATGGGAATTGTTTGTGTATTGTTACGGATGTTAGTTAATGTGGTACTGAAGTGAATTACAAGCATAACTCTTAGGTGGTGAGTTATAATGAGCTAACGAGGACATTACGCTCTTTACAGGGGTATTCTGTAACACTCCTTTAAGAAAGTTATCATAAAGATCTTTCCACACAATAGTTAGTGTGTGATGTTGCTTTTTGAGGGGTCACGGGTTCGAATCCAGCAATCATCATAAAAGTGTTATGATATGAGTATTTATGGCCGGACCTGAACAAATTTTTTTGCTGATTACACTAGATGGAGGTCAGAGGTATTTCAAAATACAAAAATCCCCTTTAACCAATTTGATATAAATGGTCAGGCCTAGGCCGCTTATGGTATGCGGCATCGATCTCATTAGTTTGCTTCCGACGAAAAAAGGAAGAGTAAAATATGCAATATCCACTGTTAATTGCTTCAAAAATAGGCCAATGTGGAGTCGCTGACCATAATTACCACTAAGAAAGTAATTGCATATTGACTAAAAATATCATTGGTATGTTCAGAGTGTCGTAGAAGTTCATAATCGATGATGAGGCTCAATTCGAAAGTGTTGAGTCCCAAGATTAATGTAAGCAATTCCAAATTGTGAAAATCTTCTCCACGGTAGAACATTTACAGGAAAATGGGCAAGTGGATGTAGTGATTAATCAAGTCCAACATCAATATACATCTCACAAAAGCTAAAGGTAGCTGGGTTACAAGCTAATACTTACACTGTAGGCTTACTGAACAACACATAAATATGTGACTGGTCACACACCATTTGACTTGGAATATGGTTTAAAATCCATTAATCCCAGTTGAGCTGGAAGTCCCAACTCCTTGGTAAGTACACTCCAATCAAGAAGAAAACAACATGCTATTGCGTGGAGTGCTTGACCAAATTGATTACCAGAGGAAGAAGAAGAATTAAGGATCACTGCATATCAAAAGAAAGTGGCAAGGCATTTCAATGCCAAAGTGCATAGATGAACTTTAAAAGCCAGAGATCTCGACCTCAAATGATTGACGGTAAAAAATGACGTATTCAGGTCAAAATGGGAAGGGCCTTATGCTGCTGGTCAGAAGCTCTTTGATGGAACCTCTAAAATTATGGTAGTTGATGGAATTCCTTTACCATGGGCTTAGAGCAATAACATACTATGACCACATTATGCTTGAAGCTTGTATTGTATTCTTTTCTTATTTTAGGCAAATGAGTCATCTGAGCATGCTGGAGGCATCGTGCCTTGGTCGAACTTCTTATTTTTCCTTAAGCATGAATAAAGCGAGCTTTTAAAGCGACCAAACTATGTTGATTCTTTCTTTTATTTGCAAAGTCTCTAAAAGGAGTGATCAGATTTATCTAAGTCTCTCGAAACCAGTGAAACGTTGTTCTTACAAGGAAAAATCCCACACTCCTTAACTGAAAAATAAACTAATAGAATCATTCATATGTTGAGGTCAACTACCAAAGGTATGATTCATTTCCAAAGACCTTCTTTTGCTGAGATCAATTCCCAAAGATAGGAATCATTCCTCACCTATTGAGGATGATTCCCGAAAGTAAGAATTGTTTCTTAGAAAGCCTTCACCCAATGAGGTCGATTCTCAAAGATGGAATCATTACCAAAAACCTAAACTCATTGATGTCAATTCCGAAAGACAGAAATTGTTTTCCAAAAACCCTCAACCATTGAGATCAATTCATGAAGTACAGATCATTTTCTACCATCACCCATTGAGGTCAATTCGTGAAGTATAGATCATTCTCTGAAAACCCTCTCCCGCTAAGGTTGATTAGCGAAGTTCACATTATTTTTTAAAACCTTTACTCGTTAAGTTCGATTCTTCAAATTGAAATCATTTCAAACAACCGACACCCATTGAATTTCTAGATCCAAACCGTGGGACTCGAAGAAATCAAGTACCTAAAAGCTCAAATAGGGAAGTTTTCGAGCAAATAAGTTGACCCGTGCCTTGAATAATAGCCATTGCGTGAACCACACTAGGGCAATCAAATGATTTTCCATTTAACTCCAATATTGGATAAGGTACATAAGCAACACTGTGGCATGGAGGAACATACCAAAGTAATCAAATGTAAAAGGTCAATGTGGATCATGCCACGGTTATGTTTAGGGCTGGGTTTTTTTTCCGTCTTCCACTTTTCCAGTGTTTTCCTTCCGAACATTTCCAAGATTTTCCGTTTCGGCACTTTTCCGAAATAGATAGTTCGAAGGAATACCTTTCGACACACAGCGGTAAAAGAGCGGAAATTTCCATGTTTTCCGCGGTAATTCCGTTCCTTCCATAAAATTATGAAATGAAAAGTTAAAAAAGAATTATTTTGAAATAACAATTGTTTAAGCTAAAAATGCTAAAATTACGAAAAAACCCTTCATATTGGAAAAAGTGAAAAAAAATCTAGAAAATTACGAAATGAAAAGTCAAAACAGAATTATTTTAAAATATCGATTTTTTAAGCTAAAAAAAAGCTAAAATTACGAAAATAACCTACATATTGGAAAAAGTGAAAAAAATGAAAAAATTTCAAAAAATCTAGAAAATTACGAAATGAAAAGTTAAAAAAGAATTATTTTGAAATAACGATTTTTTAAGCTAAAAATGTTAAAATTACGAAAATACCCTTCATATTGGAAAAAATGAAAAAAATTCAAAAAAATCTAGAAAATTACGAAATGAAAAGTTAAAAAGAATTATTTTAAAATAACGATTTTTTAAGCTAAAAATGCTAAAATTACGAAAATACCCTTCATATTGGAAAAAGTGAAAAAAATGAAAAAATTACAAAAAAATCTAGAAAATTACAAAATAAAAAGTTAAAACAGAATTATTTTAAAATAACGATTTTTTTAGCTAAAAGTGCTAAAATTACGAAAATACCCTACCTATTGGAAAAAGTGAAAAAAATGAAAAAAATTCAAAAAATCTAGAAAATTACGAAATGAAAAGTTAAAAAAGAATTATTTTAAAATAACGATTTTTTAAGCTAAAAATGCTAAAATTACGAAAATACCCTTCATATTGGAAAAAGTGAAAAAATGAAAAAAATGAAAAAAATCTAATAAATTACGGAATGAAAAGTTAAAAAAGAATTATTTTAAAATAACGATTTTTAAAGCTAAAAATGCTAAAATTACAAAAATACCCTTTATTTCAACATGAAGGGCATTTTCGTAATTTTGATCATTTTAAACTTTAATAATTATTATTTTCGAATAATTCTTTTATTATTTTTCATTTCAAAATTTTCTGAATTTTTTTCCATTTTTCCAATATAAAGCGTATTTTCGTAATATTTACATTTTTAGTTTTAGAAATCGTAATTTTCGAATAATTCTTTTTTTACTTTTCATTTCATAATTTTTTGGATATTTTGAATTTTTTTTACTTTTTTCAAAATGAAGGGTATTTTCGTAATTTTGGCATTTTTAGCTTTAGAAATCGTAATTTTCGAATAATTCTTTCTTTTCTTTTCATTTCGTAATTTTTTTGATTTTTTGAATTTTTTTCATTTTTTTTGTTTTTTCAAAATGAAAGGTATTTTCGTAATTTTGGCATTTTTAGCTTTAGAAATCGTAATTTTCGAATAATTCTATTTTTACTTTTCATTTCGTAATTTTTTTGATTTTTTGAAATTTTTTCATTTTTTTTTACTTTATTCAAAATGAAGGGTATTTTCGTAATTTTGGCATTTTTAGTTTTAAAATCGTAATTTTCGAATAATTCTTTTTTTACTTTTCATTTTGTAATTTTTTGAATTTTTTTCGTTTTTTGTAGTTTTTTCAACATGAATGGTATTTTCGTAAATATAAATCGTAATTTTTTGGATTATTTGTGGCTTTTTGGAAAACGATGGAATTTCCATCTTCCATACCGTCTTTTTCATTAACCATGAATTCCATTTAACGGAATTCCAGAGTTGATGGAACGGAAATCATTCCGCATATCATATTTCCACCATCATCTGGAAGAAGTGGAAAAGGCTCCGGTTGGAACGGAAAATTTCCGCACCCAGCCCTAGTTATGTTATACTGAAGGTAGGAGTCCCATATTGGGTCCATTATAATAGAGCTAAGTACCATAATGCACTAAATAACCGCATTTTAATCTTATGGCGTATTTTAATCTTATGGATAAATAAGAACATGAAACTGACAGGATAAAATGCAGATGCGTATTCAAGAATACTATGCAACAAAAGTATACAAAATGAAATTTCAATAAAAAAACAACATTTTATTTCTATATAACATGTTTTTATAGGTTCTCAGATTTCCAAACAGTAAGGGCCCATACCCACAGAAAGTTGTCCTAGTTACTCAAAAAAGTGAGAAAAAAAAAGAAAAAAAAACTCTATACATGGATAACATAACAATAAAAGATAGAAGATAAGAGGAGTATGCGCACTGCACTACTTCTTACCACTGAATTCGTATTTACTTCTAGCTTAGTGCTAAGTTTCTTAGGCCTCCTGAACTCCTCGGTAAAAGGAGAACCATTTAAAGGAATAACGGTGGCAGGCGCCTCCCACTTTGGCCATTTTATGTTCATCAGTTAAGCTAGTTGATTCCTTTATAGTCATGTGTTTGGGGCATATAGATATCCTCTTTATGGATTTAGACCCATCTCTGATCCCTTTCTCCTTTTTTCCCCTTCATCTCTTTTTTCTAAACGGTTAACTCGTTCTACAAAACATTGGTCTCATTTACTTCCGATCATGCAAATGGATCATCCAAGTCTTGTGGCGCTGCAATTTACACCGAGTGTCGGCCAAGCTAGAAAGTGGATATTAGAATGAGATTCAAATTTGTAGTACAAACGATGGTGGAAGCAATGAATATGACTTCAATTTCTATGCCATTAGAAAGTAGAAGAATGAATACAACAATCTTGAAGCCTGCAACATAAGAAAAATGAGCGATTAAATCATCAACCTCTACAAGAGAGAATAAAAATGGTCAAGTTTAGGAGTAGAAAGAAGATTAATTGCCATGGGAGTTTCAAAGTAGAAGACCACTGCAAATCCTTTCTCATTATTGCCATTACTCGGTCACATCACTACGAGAGTCTTTACTGCTGATGTCAAAGTAGAAGTAAGGGTAAAGATCGAGGTAATAAAGGAGATAGTAATGCCTTAAAAAAAAGGAGTGACTTCCTACCGACCATCAAGCTGCAAAGGAAGACGCTCAGGGCTATAAGCAATGTGGCTGTAGGAAAATTTTCCTAAAGCACCTGCCTCCATCTATGTGAATGCTTGCTGCTCCTTCTCAAGCCTAATCTCTTCTTCACCCTTAGCAACCATAACCTTGGACTCCTTATCTAAATAATGTTTGATCAACTTCTTTGTAGTCCTACCCAGTGACGACCATAACTTCTTCCCAAACTTCAACAAGCATGCGAGCAAACTTTTCCCTTGTAAGCATAGACCTACTTTGCTCGAAACAGTCAAAGCGTAGAAGTTGAACATCATAACATCCAAATGGTCCATCTTTTCATCATAAGCCTTTTGAAATTGGACTTCTTTGTGGCAAGCTGTTTTCTCCCTCACAAACTGCAAAACATGCACTTAGAGCAAGGCAATCTCCTCATTTTGCGTTAACATCGTTTGACTTTGTCAGCTTTAGTCTATGCTTGCACCTAGGTGATCTTCTTCTCAGCTTCAAAACTCTTTCAAATCATTTCCTCATTGCTACGGGCTCTCTTAAGTTGAACATCATAATGTTAGGATTTCAATATATATTAACAGCAGACAGTCATGAAACCCTAGATCCAAATATGTAATCCATATTGATTTAATTGAGAACAAAACAGAAAATAGATAACTTGATTAGCGGAAGCGTACCTGGATCTGTATCTAATTATTGCTGTACCTGAATTCCATAATTGGTTGCCACAGAGAAGATTATCTGTTGTAGAAGAAGAAGAATTTGGTTCGGTCTTCCAAATTGACACAAACCCTAGATTAGATTCAGCTCTCTGTAGAAGAGGTTAGAGAGTTGCTAAGGCTTGTATAATTCGGGGACCATAACCCTTTATTTATAGAATTGGCATTTTGTAATTCGGCCCTTCAACAAATTATAAAATGCCCCGGTATCTACACATTAGGCCCATGATAACTTAAACTTTAAGCCTATTAATTCTATTTCAATAATTAGATCACTTTAATTAGGCTTTACACCAAAATAGCATAACACATTTTATTTTACATATGAGACCCAATTGTCGAAATATTCCAACAATTGCTCTCATACAAATCCTTATATTTATCCCAAAACAAGGTGGAGATATTCTTTAAATTGACAGATAATTCAGTTAAATTAGCTGAAAATGAACAAAAAATAAAATGAAGATTGACCGTATAACATAACGAGTTTTTGTCATAGTTGTCATAATCTGTTGCTTTAAGTATGTAGTTACATTCATGACATTTCCTTAATAAATATGATATAACACATCATAAATAAATCACGATATCATAGATGAATGTCATGATCAATCACCACATAAACTATTCAAAGCCAAAAGGAGATCATTGGGTATTCTGATTCTGACATTGCTCTGATACCACTTGTTAGGATTTCAATATATATTAACAGCAGACAGTCATGAAACCCTAGATCCAAATATGTAATCCATACTGATTTAATTGAGAACAAAACAGAAAATAGATATCTTGATTAGCGGAAGCGTACCTGGATCTGTATCTAATTATTGCTGTACCTGAATTCCATAATTGGTTGCCACAGAGAAGATCATCTGTTGTAGAAGAAGAAGAAGAATTTGGTTCGGTCTTCCAAATTGACACAAACCCTAGATTAGATTCAGCTCTCTGTAGAAGAGGTTAGAGAGTTGCTAAGGCTTGTATAATTCGGGGACCATAACCCTTTATTTATAGAATTGGCATTTTGTAATTCGGCCCTTCAACAAATTATAAAATGCCCCGGTATCTACACATTAGGCCCATGATAACTTAAACTTTAAGCCTATTAATTCTATTTCAATAATTAGATCACTTTAATTAGGCTTTACACCAAAATAGCATAACACATTTTATTTTACATATGTGACCCAATTGTCGAAATATTCCAACAATTGCTCTCATACAAATCCTTATATTTATCCCAAAACAAGGTGGAGATATTCTTTAAATTGACAGATAATTCAGTTAAATTAGCTGAAAATGAACAAAAAATAAAATGAAGATTGACCGTATAGCATAACGAGTTTTTGTCATAGTTGTCATAATCTGTTGCTTTAAGTATGTAGTTACATTCATGACATTTCCTTAATAAATATGATATAACACATCATAAATAAATCACGATATCATAGATGAATGTCATGATCAATCACCACATAAACTATTCAAAGCCAAAAAGAGATCATTGGGTATTCTGATTCTGACATTGCTCTGATACCACTTGTTAGGATTTCAATATATATTAACAGCAGACAGTCATGAAACCCTAGATCCAAATATGTAATCCATATTGATTTAATTGAGAACAAAACAGAAAATAGATAACTTGATTAGCGGAAGCGTACCTGGATCTGTATCTAATTATTGCTGTACCTGAATTCCATAATTGGTTGCCACAGAGAAGATTATCTGTTGTAGAAGAAGAAGAATTTGGTTCGGTCTTCCAAATTGACACAAACCCTAGATTAGATTCAGCTCTCTGTAGAAGAGGTTAGAGAGTTGCTAAGGCTTGTATAATTCGGGGACCATAACCCTTTATTTATAGAATTGGCATTTTGTAATTCGGTCCTTCAACAAATTATAAAATGCCCCGGTATCTACACATTAGGCCCATGATAACTTAAACTTTAAGCCTATTAATTCTATTTCAATAATTAGATCACTTTAATTAGGCTTTACACCAAAATAGCATAACACATTTTATTTTATATATGTGACCCAATTGTCGAAATATTCCAACACATAAAAGACTTCTATTTTCTTCCCAATATCGCTCAACTTCCAAACCTCACTTTGCGATTTTCTTAGCATCAAAGCCTCGTCCCTCTCATTCTTTAACTATTCAGTCTTAGCATACCCTCTTTTACTGCCTCCATAAATTATTCTCTTTCACAATCATGAGTCAAAATCTCAATGTATAAGCTTTTTTAATATTATAGAGCTTCTTGCATAACTTCTATGACCTTCAAGTTGATCCACATTCTTCTTCCATATATTAATACTGCTCATCATAGTCCCTTGTTAAGTAACGAGAGATTACGATCAAACATGATCCCATCCAAACATGCTTTAAAAGAGAGTGGTGGACCTGACTAATAGCTTATATGGTTCCTTTTTGTTAAAAGTGATCGGTTCTGGACTTTTGCTGCTTCTCAATAAATATTATACGGTGTTGTGCTGTATCACATGACTTGGCTTCATTCATTTAATTTGTTTTGTTTTCCTGAATGGGCTTGTGTGCCTCCTCATGGCCCAACGGTCATGTATTTACATTATAAATACATGACCGCTTTGCACTTTGTAATATATCTTCTGTAACTCTTTCTCTATTGTTTTCACTGCTTCAATACAATTCATTTTTCTTTCTTTACTACACTTCTACTGCTATGAAATCCAACATGGTATCGGAGCTAATCTCTGCTTAATTGCTACATGATCATTGTATGATCATTGGTACACATCAGAATATTATCATTATTTGTGTATCGATTTCTCATCGGGAAAAATCTCATCATTTGAGAAATCAAAAGGGAGTTTTAGATCTGAATGTGCCACGCCAATATCTACTGATAGGCTGCATCATTCATCACCAAACTTCCATATTCAAGCTCCAGAAAATCAAGAAATAAAATTCAAAAATCAAGAAATTCTTTAAGAAAAACAGATAAGAGCCCTACCAGGAAATCACCTCAGTGTATCTTTCATCATCAGTGATTTCAACTGATTGCTACATACCTGCCTTATCCTGGATCTCTGTTCTTGATCATCTTCTTGGTTCCCTGTTGCAAGAGGTACCTTTTCTCCTCTGATTTGTGATCATTGTAATCTGTTCCTTCACCATGGTTGAAACCACTGGATCATCTGCACCATCCAACACCACAGAGAGCAGTGCTGATTCTCTCAATGCAATACAACAACTGATGAAGATAGTTGTGAGTCCTCAAAGCCAACTCATCAATATTCATCTCGAAGAAGACAATTATTTACTCTGGAAGTATCAAGTAGAAACAACAATTTATGGATATGGGCTAGAAGGCTTTGTTCTTGGTACACTCGCCACTCCAAAATTTGTTACTGATAAAGACGGCAGACCTATCATAAAGGAAGATTACACCAAGTTTATCAGACAAGACAAATTAATATGCTCATGGTTACTATCTTCTATCAGTGCAAATCTTGTTCCTCAAGTGTTGGGATGTCAAACATCCAATGAAATATGGGTTAAAATTGAAAAGAACTTCTTTAATCAGTCTACTGCAAAGGTTCTGTATTTCAAAAGGCAACTACAGAATGTCAGAATGAACAACATGAATATCAGAGAATATATTGCTAAAGTAAAAAGCATTTATGACTCTCTGAATGCTACAGGTAATGGCATACCTGAATCTGAACAAGTGCTTATTTTAATGAATGATCTTAATGAGGAATTTGAACCCATTGTTGCAGCTATCACCACTAAAAGGGTCATTCCACCTCTAGATGAAGTTCATGCATTTCTTTTATCACATGAAGCAAGAATAAGCAACAAGAAAATGCAAGAACCAGACTTCTCTGCAAATTTATCTACTGGCTTCAAGAACAATCAGAATAACAACAAAGGTGACAACCAATTTCAGAGGGGAAGTAATTCTAACAGAGGCAGAGGTAGAGGTAAATGGGGTAACAACAAACCCAAGTGTCAAATATGTGAAAAGATAGGTCACACAGCTATGAAGTGCTATTTCAGATTTAATTCTAACTATGCACCTAATCAGAATCAAAAGAATAATAACCCCACTGCCAATCTTGCCAACACTCAGAATGAAAGCAGCTCTCAATCTGAAGCCAACAAGGGTAATAAGATCATCAGAAGTGATCAACTAAATGATGATGCATGGTATCCTGACACTGGTGCTATAAATCACTTGACCAATAGTCTTGAAAATCAAAATTTAGGGAACAAGGAGTACAAAGGTAAGCACTCTACTTGGTCATTCTCAATTCAATGATTCGTACTTGGTCAAACCTATAAGATTAGTCAAATTTGGATAATTCGAGTGTCATATATCCATATCGAGCTTTCAGGTTCAAGTGGTCATTTTGGGTTTTGGAGGTCATATATGAACATTTATGCATCTATGTTAAGTTCACGGTCCCTTTCATCTAGTAAACGGATCTATGTACAAATCCAAGTATTCTAATCATCCACGAAAGTCATATGCACTTAAATGAAAGGCGGTTCGAATTCAATTTCAGTTATGTATATGCATTGGCTCAAAATTTTAATCGATAATTTCATATTTCGAGAAAAATAAAGTAAGTCCAAATGTCTTTAAACTTTGAAATTCTAAGCTTAAGTCATGAATAAGCCAAATTCTAAACGCTAAATCACCTAAATAACATTCAAAGAAAGTGTCAACCAACTTTGGCCCGACAATCCAAATCATTGAGCCATAAGATGGAGAAGTTGAATGATAAAAATAGGTTAGATCCATTTGAATTTGATGGATTGGTAAAGGGTTTCAAACTAAATGTAGGGACAAACAAAGGAGATTCAAGGAAGGTGGGCATGACAACAGTGAGGCAGTAGTAATTGAAGTCAATAGTTGTAACACCCCACCTCCGCTAGGGTCACTCACGAGTGATTGCACTAGCTTTGGAGGGGTGTTGTCTAGGTAAACATGCACAGAGATATCACAAGACATAACATAGATAAATAAATAAGTAAAGCAGTGGTAGAAATTTAAAAACCATAGTTAACCATTTCAAAACCAAAGTCAACTTACATCAAAATACTTAGTCATCATTTTCCAACTACCACAAGTCTAGAAACATAAACTGAAAATAACATAAAGTAAACTATCCCCAAAATAGATGTGGTGAAGCCATAGCAAGCTCAAGTCCAAACCGTACATGAGCTGTCAAGGAAGCAAGCCAAATGTCCAAGCTAAGCACTAGTGTTCCCTCCCTGAGAACCTGAGGGGGGGGGAACGGAAGAAAAGAGGCGAAAGAAAAAGGGTTAGTCATAAAGACTGGTAAGTCCTACCTACTATTAGTATAAAAACTGATGAAGTTAACTAGACATGAGAAACTGAGATGAAACATAAAGATGGTAACTAACTAGCATGATAAATAGATAACCAGGTAGATCAAGTGTGGCATCGCATATACAAGGTTTAGTTTTGCACCAATAGTACTAGTATTCTAACCCATGTCAAGTATAAACAAGAAATGATCCCTTGGCCCAATATCATGAGATGACCCAAGTCAAGGTCCAACTATACGGTCTAGTCGATTGGCTCCCTATAAGCCTAACTCGTCGAGTGTCGGTGTCATACGGCCCAATCACGGAATGTAGTCAACTGTGCTAGGTCCACCCTAGGGTGTATCAAGCCCTAGGGTGCCAACCACTGACATAAATCAAGCACGCACAGTCTAAACCTATTGGTGCCCATGTCTGTTTTTTTCAACTCCGGACTATGTGTACGACCATAGCCCGCCGGAACCTACACTGGCGCACCTACTCAGCCGTCTTTCTGGTCGCTTACAATCAGCCCAGTAATCGTGCCCCACCCTAGCCTAGTCCCTAGGGTATCGTGATACATCTAAGAGGGTTACTGCTGAAAAGGACCACATAACTAGGGTTTCTAATGGGTTAAGTGTGGTTAACCCTATCCAATCATGTATCAAGTTGGTTAAGTGTATCCAAGTGGTTCATGACTTAACCCTATCATGTGGCATTAATTAACTTAATGCGCCCAACCTCTCACATTAGACTTTGTTGTGGTTACTAGATGTGCCGGGCGGGTCCGGGCAGCTTTACATCACAACCTAGTCTAACCTCGAGTTTCAAGCGTGATATGACCAACTACTCACATTGGGTCCTATTGTTTGTAGCCATTGGATTTGCCGGGCGGTTCCGGGCAGATTTACGCTACAAACTCAACCCAACCTCGAGTTGGCCACTTTATGGTTTTCTACATGTCATGAACACATTCAAGTTTTCAAGCATAATCAATTTTCATGTCACATTTCAAGTCATGTTTTTCATGTCATTTCAACTCATGTTTTTCATGTCATTTCAAGTTCGCCTAACTACCCATAACGTATTCCCATCGCATGTAAATTCGCATCAATACGAATAGATCAAGAAGGGGAACATAATAATATGACAAAGATGGGCATAAGGTGGTAAAGTTGGTCATAAGTTAAAGATGATGATATTTGAGGCAAAAGTGTCCATCACAACTAGCATATAGGATTATTGGCCTCAAAACATGTATGACATCAAACTTAGCAAATAAGGTGATAACATGGTAATAGTTGACATAGAGTGATAAACTTGTGACTAGCATGTAGTTCAACATCATAGGCAAGTTATCATCAAGGTTGTGAGGGGTTCTATGTTGCATTATGCATAATCCCCAAATAAAGCTCATAGCTTTCTACCCAAAAATCAAGATGAACAGTACTAGGTTCATGATAGTTCCACAATCATAGATCAAAAGAGTCATGAATGGATCTATGCATACAATGATAGACCCAAGACAAGTATTACACAAAAATCCCATTTCAACTTGCTACATGTTCATATTAATTTCATAGTTTAAATCTAAGAGTAGAGTGGGGCTTACAAATCGTGGTTATGAGAACTAGAACAAGATAGAGACGTTGTAGAACCTCTAGGAATGATGTAGCAACACTAGCAAATCTCCAAACAATAATAAGCTCCACACAAAGCCTTGAGAAATAAGTAGCTCCTTTGATTTGATGGAGAAAGATTGCTCCTTTGCCTTAGATCTAGTTTAGAACTCTCAAGCTCTCAAGATGAAGATGGAGGCCATGATTAGGAGCATTTTGGCAGCACTTAGTTGTTAGGATGATTTGTGGTGGTTTAGGCTAGGTCTTAGGGTGTTTTTATAGGAGTAGAGACAAGTTTAGGCCATAGGATTAACCCTAGTTTAGATCTGAAACCTTAAATCCCGTCACAGGCCAGCTGTGCAGACCCAAAGGAGCAAGCAGGTGCACCAGACCAACATTATCCGACCAGGGAAGTCGACCCCCAGGTCGACACCCAAGTCGACTGGGCAGTCGACCTGGGGCTGGGGCAGGTCGACTCCCCAGTCGACACCCCAGTCGACCTGGGGCTGGGCGGGAAATTTTCCCGTCCAGTCTGTTTGGATCTGAATTTGAATTTCGGGCTGAATTTTGAATTTTCTGCAATCTTCTATGGGCCATAACTTGGTTATATGGACTCCGATTTACGAAATTTCGGACTCGTTTTCAAGCAGAATTTCGAGACGAACGCAATGGCATAACCCGTTCCCATTGATTCTTAACTTATAATTTAATTCTGCCCTGATTTATTGTTTTAACATGTTATAAAAATTCGGGTTGTTACATTCTCCCCACCTTAAAGGATTTCGTCCCCGAAATCTCCAAATTAGGAAGAACGTATCTTACCATCCATCATCCATCTACTCAAAACATCATCCACAAGTTATCATTGTCCTTAAAAGATTTCTAATGTTGTATGAACATATGCAAAAGTGTGTGTATATGCACCTATCTAATGCGAAAATCAGGCGGTTACTAACTCAGTAAACCTCCTTAATGCAGAATATGTTAGTGAAATGAGTCCAAATGTATGCAAATTCCTAACATAATTTATAATCTCTACATGAGTGCACATAACATTCATTCATATGCAACATCCACGTGATAGCATAACAAGTTTCATCCATGAATAAGCATAAACACTCATGCATATGCAATATGAAAGTGTGTGAGCCGATCTTAGTGCCTAACGTGTATCATGCATCCACGAGTAACCACCTGCAAACACTTGCAACCATTTGCAACCATCAAGCATAACATGTTTCAAATGCATGTTTCATCCAAAGGGTTTCTATCTAACGTTCTCATGACAAGATTAACGAAATAACAAGATAAACATGGATAGCAAAAGAAAGATATGCTAACTAGGAAAAGAGATTGAGAATGTACCCTAAAAAAGAAATGGATAAAGCCCACGCATCTTCTCCTCGGTTTCCCAAGTTGCATCTTCATCGGCTTCACTCCACTGAACCTTTACTAACTTGACTTCTCGATTCCTCAGCTTCTTGATCTCTGTTCCCAAGATACGAATCAGAGCTCGCCTCAGGGTTGCCTCTTTCTCTACCTCCACGTCTTCAAGAATGCTAGGCTCAACTACTTCGGCTGATTCATGTAGTCATTTTTGGAGATGCGAGACATGAAAGACATTGTGCACTCCAGCCAGCTTCTCGGGTAATTCCACCCTATAAGCCATTTGCCCAATCTTCTCGATGATAGGGAAGGGTCCTACGAACCTTGGTGCTAGCTTTCCAACTGCTCTAAAACGAACCACATTTCGCAAGGGAGAAACCTTCACAAAGACCATATCTCCAACTTCAAACTCTAAGTCTGTCCTTCGTTTGTCTGCATAGGATTTCTGTCTGTCTTAGGCTGTTTTCATCCGCCTTCGAATCAACTCAACCTTCTCGGATGTGTCCCTTATCATGTCGGGCCCAAGTATAAGCTTATCCGTCGTCTCCCACCAACATGTTGGTGACTTGCATGGCCTCCCATACAAAGCTTCGAATGGTGCCATCCCTATGCTTGCTTGGTAGCTGTTATTATAAGCAAACTCTACGAGAGGAAGGTGGTCTTCCCAAGTGCCACCAAAGTCAAGAACGCATAGCCTTAACAGATCTTCTAGTACCATATTCACCCTTTCGGTCTGACCATCCGTCTGTGGGTGATAGGCTGTACTTAGATTCAATCGCGTACCCATCGCTTCTTGCAAACTATTCCAAAATTGGCTAGTGAAGATTGGGTCACGATCGCTAACTATGCTAGAAGGAACTCCATGCAATCGCACTATCTCTCGAAGATAAACAGATGCTAGCCATGATGCGGTCCTCTTGCTCTTCACTGGAATGAAATGAGCGCTCTTCGTGAGTCTATCCACTATGACCCATATGCTAGTATTCCCCTTCCTTGATCTCGGCAATCCATCCACAAAATCCATAGAGATACTTTCCCACTTCCATTGCGGGACCTCCAATGGATGCAGTAGCCCACCGGGCTTCTTCGACTTGGCCTTTACTTGTTGGCAAACAATGCATCTAGAAACAAACTCTGCAACATCCTTTTTCATCCTAACCCAAAAGAAAATGTGCTTTATATCCCGATACATCTTATCCCCTCCGGGATGTATGGTCATCCTCGAGTGATGCGCCTCCTCAAGAACTTTATTTTCTAAGTCTCCCACTTGTGGGACACATAGTCTTCCATCACGCCTTAGCCACCCCTTGTCATCAATAGTATATCTAGCGAGGTGACTTGACGTCTCACCACGAATCAGCTTGTCCATGATCTCGACTATCTGCGGGTCTTCCCTCTGTGAAGTCCCCACTTGATCAAGAAGTGTAGGTCTAAGCTCAAGGGATGCTAACGAACCAGTCATCGACTCAACAGCAGGTGTAAAATCAAAGGTTGCCAAGAACTCTAGGCTCTTCATCTCAACAAACAAGGGACTCAAAGTCAACCTTCTTCTACTTAGCGCATCTGCCACAACATTACCCTTGCCAGGGGTATAAGCTATATCGAAGTCATATGATGCCAAGAATTCCATCCACCTCTGCTGCCTTAGATTCAAATCTTTCTACGAGAAGAGGTACTTAAGTGACTTGTGATCAGTATATAACTCAAACCTTTCACCTAGAAGATAATGGCGCCAAGATTTGAGTGCAAAGACGATCGCCGCTAACTCCAAATCATGAGTGGGATAGTTCTTCTCATGAACTTTGAGTTGCCTACCCCCAAAGCATATCACTCTCCCTTCTTGCATCAGGACAACGCCTAATCCCGTGCCACATGCATCGGTGTACACGGTAAACAACTTCCCTCCATCGGGTAATGCTAGAACAGGAGCTGTGGTGAGGGCTTTCTTGAGCCTTTGAAAAGCAAGCTCACACTCTAAGTCCCATGCAAAGACTAAGTTCTTCTTCGTTAACTTAGTAAGAGGGGATGAAATCTTAGCGAAGTCCTTAATGAACTTCCTATAAAATCCTGCCAGACTGAGAAAGCTTCTCACTTCAGTTGCATTCTTCGGAACTTTCCAGTCTTGTACCGCCACTACTTTAGCGGGATCCACAGATATGCCTTGCTTAGAAACTATATGCCCAAGGAACCGAACTTCCCCTCTCCAAAAATGGCATTTGGAGAACTTGGCTTTTAACTGATGAGCTCTAAGCGTATCCATAACCTCCTTGTGATGTGTAGCATGCTCTTCCTCGTCCTTAGAGAAGATCAGAATATCATCCGCGAAGACAACCACAAACTTGTTAAGGAACTCCCTAAACACCCTACTCATCAAATCAACGAAGTATGCGGGTGCATTAGTCAAACCGAACGGCATGACGAGCCATTCAAAGAATCCATCTGGAGTCCTAAACGCAGTCCTGTCAATACTATCCTCAGCCACTCTAAGCTGATGGAATCCGGTGGCTAGATCGAGTTGAGAGAAAACAGAAGCACCTACAAGCTGGTCAAAGAGATCATCAATCCTCGGTAACGGGTGCCTATTCTTCTTTGTCAGCTTGTTTAACTCACGATAATCAACACATAGACGAACTAAACCATCCGCCTTAGTAGCGAATACCACAGGAGCACCCCATTCAGAAATGCTTCGCCTAATGAAATTTTTCTCAAGCAACTCCTTGACTTGCTTGCTAAGCTCTCTTCTTTCTCACGGGGCTATGTGCCTAACATGCAATGAAACTGGCTTGGCATTATCAACAAGATAAATACGGAAGTCTATCTCGCGTTTAGGGGGTAACCCCTTCACCTCATCAAAGACATCAGGATATTCTCGGACCACCCTCACAGATTGAAGATTGTCAATAGACGAGTCGAGGGATTCAAGATAACATAACATGACGGGATCCATAGGGTTATAAGAAATCTCTAGGGTATTGCCAAGGCGAGTCATAAGCCTCACTACCCTATGCTCACAATCGAGAATGGCTCCATAACTGGACAACCAATCCATGCCCAAAATCAACCTGTATCCCATGAAACCGAGAACATAAGCATTACATGTGAATTCTACGGTCAAGATAGAAATCCTCAAATCCATACAAATCATAGATAGATGGGCGGAACCCCCAATTGGATTTGAAACACTAACGGGATCCTCAACTAGACTAGTACTTAGGTGCAAACTTTCAACAATGTCAGAATAAATAAAGGTATGCGATGCGCCAGAATCAAATAAAGTTCGAACAGGAAAACCAGAAATGTAAACAAGGCTTTCTACAGAAATACTACCTCGGTCCGGAGTTGGAGTAGTGTTGAGAGCATGCATCTGCCCTCCAGAAGGTCCTGCCTGCTGAGTCTGTCCTTGCCCCTGTCCTTGCTTCTTTGGGCAATCCTTACTGTAGTGTCCAGACTCTCCGCAATGAAAGCATTCTCCCAACTTCCTCTTCTTCTTCCTACAATCTTTGGCTATGTGTCCAGTGATCCCACAGAAGTTGCACTTCCTTGTCTCCCTTGCCTTGTTGTTGTTGGCCTTGTTACCTTTGTTGTTCTTGTTGTTCTGGTTGCCTCTCCACTTGGAGTCCACCTTCTTGGTTTGAGTCTCATTAAGCTTAACTTCTTTCTTGCCATTTTTATCATCTCCTTGAAGCAAGGCCATATCCACTAAGCTCTCAAAAGTGGCCCACATGGGTATATGAGACATGGCCAAACCTTGCAATGGCTCATTCAATCCTCGAGCAAAGCGTAGAGCCCTCTTCTGGGGTGTGTTAACCATGTCTAAACCGAATCGAGCAAGATGGTTAAACTTATTCACATACTCCCTCACAGTCATGTCCCCTTGCTTCAAAGATATAAACCTCTCCATTTGCAGATTATCTTCAGCAGATGATAGAAACTTAAGCCCAAACCTCATCCTAAAGTCGGCCCAAGTCTCTATAGGTCTAGTAGCGTTGGTGACTTCCCACCAATAAGCACCTTCCTCTTTCAATAGCCATACTGCCAACAGAACTTTCCTACGATCTTCTACATCAAACATAGCAAAAAGGTCTTCAGTTTCCCTTAACCAGTTTCTTGCCTCAACAAAAGTCTCTGTCCCAACAAAATTCTTGCCACCCATCGCATTAAAGTCTTTGCAAATCTTCGCGAAATCTGCTTGTGGACGCTGAGGAGGAGGAGGAGGAGGAACCTCAGCTACGGGAGGAGGAGTGGGAGTGTCTGCTGGGCCGGCTCCATTTGCCCTAGCCTCCATGTACCTCCTAAACCAAAGAGGTACCGGTATTCCCTCCGGGATGATAAAGTTATCGGCCATACTGAAACGAAGTAAAAGATAGATTTAAAACGAGGAAACAAAGGATAGTGCTAATGGCTTTTTGGGGAATAGCCTTTTAAATAAACTAGACTTCCCTTGGAAAAATACTTAATTGGTTTTGAAAATAGTTTTTTTCAAAAGGGTTTTTTAAAACTTTTGTCCGGTCTAGTAAACCTGATGCTCTGATACCAAATGTAACACCCCACCTCCGCCAGGGCCACTCACGAGTGATTGCACTAGCTTTGGAGGGGTGTTGTCTAGGTAAACATACACAGAGATATCACAAGACAGAACATAGATAAATAAATAAGTTAAGCACCGGTAGAAATTTAAAAACCATAGTTAACCATTTCAAAACCAAAGTCAACTTACATCAAAATACTTAGTCATCATTTTACAACTACCACAAGTCTAGAAACATAAACTGAAAATAACATAAAGTAAACTATCCCCAAAATAGATGTGGTGAAGCCATAGCAAGCTCAAGTCCGAACCGTACATGAGCTGTCAAGAAAGCAAGCCAAATGTCCAAGCTAAGCACTAGTGTTCCCTCCCTGAGAACCTGGGGGGGGGGGAATGGAAGAAAAGAGGCGAAAGAAAAAGGGTCAGTCATAAAGGCTGATAAGTCCTACCTAATATTAGTATAAAAACTGATGAAGTTAACTAGACATGAGAAACTGAGATGAAACATAAAGATGGTAACTAACTGGCATGATAAATAGATAACAAGGTAGATCAAGGGTGGCATCGCATATACAAGGTTTAGTTTTGCACCAATAGTACTAGTATTCTAACCCATGTCAAGTATAAACAAGAAATGATCCATTGGCCCAATATCATGAGATGACCCAAGTCAACGTCCAACTGTAAGGTCTTGTCGATCGGCTCCCTATAAGCCTAACTCGTCGAGTGTCGGTGTCATACGGCCCAATCACGGAATGTAGTCAACTGTGCTAGGTCCACCCTAGGGTGTATCAAGCCCTAGGGTGCCAACCACTGACACAAATCAAGCACGCACAGTCTAAACCTACTGGTGCCCGTGTCTGTTTTTTTTTAACTCCGGACTATGTGCACGACCATAGCCCACCTGAACCTACACTGGCGCACCTACTCAGCCGTCTTTCTGGTCGCTTACAATCAGCGCAGTAGTCGTGCCCCACACTAGCCTAGTCCCTAGGGTATCGTGATACATCAAAGAGGGTTACTGCTGAAAAGGACCACGTAACTAGGGTTTCTAACGGGTTAAGTGTGGTTAACCCTATCCAATCATGTATCAAGTTGGTTAAGTGTATCCAAGTGGTTCATGACTTAACCCTATCATGTGGCATTAATTAACTTAATGCGCCCAACCTCTCACATTAGACTTTGTTGTGGTTACTGGATGTGTCGGGCGGGTCCGGGCAGCTTTACACCACAACCTAGTCTAACCTCGGGTTTCAAGCGTGATATGACCAACTACTCACATTGGGTCCTATTGTTTGTAGCCACTGGATTTGCCGGGCGGTTCCGGGCAGATTTACGCTACAAACTCAACCCAACCTCGAGTTGGCCACTTTATGGTTTTCTACATGTCATGACCACATTCAAGTTTTCAAGCATAATCAATTTTCATGTCACATTTCAAGTCATGTTTTTCATGTCATTTCAACTCATGTTTTTCATGTCATTTCAAGTTCGCCTAACTACCCATAACGTATTCCCATCGCACGTAAATTCGCATCAATATGAATAGATCAAGAAGGGGAACATAATAATATGACAAAGATGGGCATAAGGTGGTAAAGTTGGTCATACGTTAAAGATGATGATATTTGAGGCAAAGGTGTCCATCACAACTAGCATATAGGATTATTGGCCTCAAAACATGTATGACATCAAACTTAGCAAATAAGGTGATAACATGGTAATAGTTGACATAGAGTTATAAACTTGTGACTTGCATGTAGTTCAAAATCATAGGCAAGTTATCATCAAGGTTGTGAGGGGTTCTATGTTGCATTATGCATAATCCCCAAATAAAACTCATAGCTTTCTACCCAAAAATCAAGATGAACGGTACTAGGTTCATGATAGTTCCACAATCATAGATCAAAAGAGTCATGAATGGATCTATGCATACAATGATAGACCCCAGACAAGTATTACACAAAAATCCCATTTCAACTTGCTACATGTTCATATTAATTTCATAGTTTAAATCTAAGAGTAGAGTGGGGCTTACAAATCGTGGCTATGAGAACTAGAACAAAATAGAACAAGATAGAGACGTTGTAGAAGCTCTAAGAATGATGTAGCAACACTAGCGAATCTCCAAACAATAATAAGCTCCACACAAAGCCTTGAGAAATAAGTAGCTCCTTTGATTTGATGGAGAAAGATTGCTCCTTCACCTTAGATCTAGTTTAGAACTATCAAGCTCTCAAGATGAAGATAGAGGCCATGATTAGGAGCATTTTGGCAGCACTTAGTTGTTAGGATGATTTGTGGTGGTTCAGGCTAGGTCTTAGGGTGTTTTTATAGGAGTAGAGACAAGTTTAGGCCATAGGATTAACCCTAGTTTAGATCTGAACCCTTAAATCCCGTCACAGGCTAGCTGAGCAGACCCAAAGGAGCAAGCCGGTGCACCAGACCAACATGGTCCGACCAGGGAAGTCGACCCCACGTCGACACCCAAGTCGACTGGGCAGTCGACCTGGGGCTGGGGCAGGTCGACTCCCCAGTCGACACCCCAGTCGACCTGGGGCTGGGCGGGAAATTTTCCCGCCCAGTCTGTTTGGGGCTGAATTTGAATTTCAGGCCGAATTTTGAATTTTCTGAAATCTTCTATGGGCCATAACTTGGTCATACGGACTCCGATTTACGAAATTTCGGACTCGTTTTCAAGCAGAATTTCGAGACAAACGCAATGGCGTAACCCATTCCCATTGATTCTTAACTTATAATTTAATTCTTCCCTGATTTCTTGTTTCAACATGTTATAAAAATTCGGGTTGTTACAATAGTTGTAGTTAATAGTGGTCGAAGTTAATCGAAGAAGGTTTTGGAGTGGGATTGGCTGGAACCTATGCGTCTATTATAGGGGACAAAAGAAAAACAAGTGGACTAAGCAAATGAGTTGGGTACCCAGTCTAGATAGGAGAAGTAAAAAAATGAAAAAAATTCTAAGTACATGTATCGGACCAATCCATGCCATATGGATCGATATCGACCGATATACGTCCATCGAATGGAGTCCTAAATTCTTCTACCCCTTCCATCCTCTATTCCAATGAACTCCGTGGAGTTTAAAATGAAAATTTAATTAGTAATAATTACAAAGATCAAGCTGGAAAACATAAACAGCTAATCAAAAAAATGAAGCAAAGTTTCTAAAAACGACGTTATATAACCAAACAAGTCAATCAAGCTAGCTACTCAAAGATAATCAATTCCAAAGTATATATTGTCTCCATTGAAGATGCACTATGATGGGAAACTGTTAACCTATTTTTAATTTGAACAGAAGTCTACAGGAGTTAGAAAGTCCAAATGAAGTCATACTCACTCCAAACTTAATCCACGCACTTAAACAAAGACTAGATAGGAGACCAAGAAATCTCATCCAAACTTATGATAAGTGGATGCATAGGTATTTATAAATAATATAGCTTGTGACCCATCATGGGTAATACCTTTGTAATCAACATCACTCATATTGTAACACCAGAAAAAAATACCCTAAATAGAATTGGTAGTAATAATTAATTGAATATTAATAGGCTGAAAATAAAAATATTTAATAATTGAGAATTTGGCCATGAAAATATTATATTGCATTCGTGGAAAGATTCTAGCCCATTTTCATATTTAATTTATCGAAAATGGAGTTCATATGAAAAAGTTACAAAAAAACAATTTAGAGAATAATATAAAACATGAGGGATTTGAATATGAAATTGTATACGCAAATATGGAATGAAAATAACTACTAATGGCATAATGGAATATTCCATTTTGAATTTCAAACTTGTGTACATATACATATACATACATATATATATGTATATATATATATATATAAAAACATATAAGAAGGGACAATAAATGAAAGAAACGAAAATTATTAATGACAATTAACAACCACTTAATATAAAAACAATCATTTATGTGAATTAGATTCACTGCATCTATCCCTTAAGGGTGGTCGACCGCTTCCCCTTAAGAGGGTCGACCCGAGGGTCAATCGCTCTCCTAGTGAGGGTATCGACCACCTTATAGTGGGAACGTGTTGTGGTGGATAGGTTTAGAAAGGTTTTTATATATTAATTGTTGATATGAACATGTTAGATTTAATAAAATAAATTCCACACACACTTCAACAACTATAAATAGACTCTAGCCTCCCCTCTAAACGTCACATTCTACTCTAAACTCTGCCTCCATTCTGTCTCTCCTCCATTTTTTCTAAGTTATAGATCTAGTCTGCTTAATTTTTTCTTTTCAAATCTAACTTATTTCTACCTTCTCTATTCTAATTTCTATATAGATTTGTGGAACTAGATTTACATATGTATATGATTATAATTTGATCTTATATATGTATAATAAATTAGGAGATGAATTTGGAGTATGTAAATTCGAGGCCATAGTCTAGATTTGGTTGTACAGTTTTCTTGCTCTTCTTGTTATTTTGTGAGTGGGAATCACTTCTAGTTTAACTATTTTCTATAATTGATTGTATAAAACCTAGATTGTTTATAATGAAAAGAGATTTATGATTCTTTCGAAAATAAAACATATAATTACCCCAAATCTCTAATGAATATCAGAATTGGTCAATCTTGTGCTTTTTTGGGTTTTAGATTATGGATGTAAGTAAAAGTGGATGTTTGGTGTTTATGTAAATTTACCATTTAGTTTGAATTACTTTCTTCCATTTTAAATCAAATTAACAGATTTGGGTGTTGTAACTTATAAATGTTTAAATCTATGTTTTTATAAAACAGATGGTTTAAATGTAATAAAAACATATTACCAAAAACCTAGTTTTTGTGTAAATATTATATACGAAAGTAAGGAAGTACTAGAACAAAATCACATATATTATTGTTATTCGCCTTGTCCTTTTTTTTAAGTATTGATATAATCTTTAGAACCTAATTTATAAGTTATTATATTTGTGTTATATTATTTCCCTATCATTGCCTTGGATTTGGAATGAGATGTTATATGTATATTAGGTAAGCTTCGGAAATATGGCTTGTAAACCTTGATTTTGACTTAGGATTGACATTTCTATGTTTTGCAACATTCCCTTTATGCGTGCCACTAATCATGCTCTTATTTATGTATATTAAATAACATAATTACTGTATCATAAATGGGTATTAGATGTGTGTAATTAGGAATTCAAAATTAAAATTTCCCGTAGAAGATTTGTATGGTGTGTGTGTATTAATGGCTTTTATTAATGACACATGACATGATGTTAACCCCAACTTATGGTAGAAGTCTTCCCAAAATCGAACAACATATCCAACAGCTAAAAGAAGTCAGGTTAATGTGGGATGCCTAATGACATCGGTCATCTATAATAAATATATATGGACACGAGGTTAATTTTTACTTGTAGTAAAAATCTACCTGGAACAACCAGAAAAATCCAGCAACAACAAGGAGTCGAGTAAATGTGAGACAACTAGTGAAATAAATACTTTTGTGAAGTAGGCCTGCCTCGAAAAGGTATTAAATGGATGTTCTATCTTATTTGGTTATTAAGTTATTAGGACTTGGCGCATTCCTAAGATTTATTCCTTTGTTTTGGGATGAAGTCATGGCACTCCCCTTATTAGGTACTAAATGGTCAATGGGCCCGTATTTCTCTGATAGTTATGAGATATTAAATGGTCCTAAATGAAGAGATATACGAATGAGTCTGGTATTCGGAAGATTTCTACTTCTTATGTAGGGCTTTGTGAGGGCACAACTAGGGGCGGACTACTAAGAGTTTCACCAAATATGTAAGAGAAATAACCTATCTAAAGGAGGTATTAAGTGACTAAGAGTTCACCTGTAATGCCAGCTAGATAGTAATGCATGGGTCCACCGAAGGGGTCATAAATGGTGATGAGCGTCAACCCTCACCTAGTATTAGGTAGCAGATTACTATTTCTTGCATTACGATTGAGAAAATATTTGATAACATTAAATGAGGTCTCAAGTGACTGGGGTCCATGTAAGATACTATGTAATCAGAAGAATCCGCCCATAGGGTATTATCTGATGTAGGAATTCATGCATATATATATATAATGGCCTAAAGTGATTGGATGATAGTTTTCCTCATAGGGTATTAAGTGATAATATGAATTCACCCGTAGGGTATTAAGTGATCATGGGAACTTGTCCATACATATACATGATGCCCTTAAGTGATCGAAAGATAGTCCGCTTTTTTAATGCATGTGTATGTTATATTTAATTTTGTGTTGAATTTGCCTAGACATAACTTAATGGATTTTTACTTCCATGTATAGGAAGTAGATTTTCTTTTAAACTTAAAGAATTTTCATTCATCAAAACTGTTGTTCTAACCTTCCTTCTTCTTTACGACATAGTTTAATATAAGGAGATGCTTGAATAAGGATACCATAGAGTCAAGCGCTTGGTAACGGAGATTTTATTCCAGTTTATTATTATCATTCTGTCTAGCAGTTTATTGTATTTATTGGATATTTATGATGTACCACTATTATGACATTTAAATTTGTAATGTAATTGAAATTTTGTGGTTTTTATGAAATGGTACATCTATTTTAATTAATATATTTGTCCTATCCACTATGGGATTCTGCTTGCGTTTTAGTTTGTCTATGTTATTTTAATTCATATATAAACTAATGACTTACTTAGAATGGCTCTAAGTAACAATGGGTCTTTTGTGGGTCGGGATTTAGGCGTATTCTGAGCGGGTTGTTATAGTTGGTATTGGAGCCTGGGTTATCTGATTACGGGGAAATATACGTATAAGAGATTTATTTATTATTTGAAAAGGTTTTTTAAATTATATATATATATATATATATATATATTATATACCTAAGACATATGTGATCATAATAGGCAATATCTCTTTCTTCTTATATGCTTTTGTCTTAAATAGTATTTTAGGAATTTCCACTAAAGGTTTTCCTCTTACGGATAGTAGAAATGGCCAAAAATCATTCCAAGCAAGGGAATCTGGTAATACCTCGGTACTTACCCGAATAGTTCCAACATTATTTAAGGGCCGTGGAATAAGTTCTGGTTTCCACTATAGCCTCAGTGGAACTAGCAACTCAATCCGTTGACGTGTCCTTTAAATTCCCTTATCTCTAGAATTCTATAATCTTGAAGGCAAGCCCTTTCTAAGAACATAAGGATTTCTCAAAGTTGATTCATGGCTATCATAATGCGACCGTATCTTTGCTGCTATAGGATAGGAAGATCCGTTGAAAAGGAGGGTAGCTGCATGACATCTTAAAGGAGAAGCGTTGGAGTGGTGGAGTATGGTTTCTGAAGAGTATTTGGGTAGGATATTCACATAGAATGAGTTCAGGACTAGATTCGAGATTAAGCTTTTACCTAATGCTGAAGTGATTTTGCAAACGGATAGTTTCATCCAACTTGAGCAAGAAGAGTCATCTGTAAGAGAGTATATTGCTAATTTACGGAGTTGATAATGTTTGGAAGACGCCTTGTGGTTACGCCGATGAACAATGCGTTAGATTTGTGAAGAGACTCTATTCCATTCTCAGAGGGACGTTGTTGGCCTATGTGACATTCAGAGCAACATTTGAGGCCCTTGTGGAAGCTGTTACTTTGTACTCTGTGAAAGAAGGGAAGGAGCTTAAGATTGAGAAGAGTGAGGGTACTTCGAAATTTGGAGAGAATAATAAAAAGAGTTATTGGTTAAAGAAGAAGAAAGGAAATTTTAAGAGAGAAACTAAGGAGTGTGGAATGCCATATGCCTATAAGAAAAGCCATGAGGCCAAGGTCCGCCGAGCTAATTTGATGAAGCAAGAATTCAAGGGGAATTTTTATAATTGTCACGAAGTAAGACATCTTGATAGGAACTTCCCAAAGCTTAAGGGAGGATCAAGTTGGTATAACTATGCTTTAGAGGCAGCATCCTGCAAAGTCGACTGCAGAAGGACCAAGGAAAGCTGTAACAACCCAACTTCTGACAGACCGAATTTTTTTCAAAATTTCAATCTATCGAAACTCAAGTTTGTTTGCTCTGGTATCCAGCAGAAAAGACAGAGACATAAAATATGTCAGAGCTCAGAAAACATCTCGCAGCGGAATGGATAAAATATAATATACTTAAAGTATAGCCTTACCGTATTAATAATATTGCCTAACCAGTATCCAAAGTTATCATGTCTCTGCCACAAATCAAGCCAGCGAGTATGTTATGAGGAGGGGGTCAGAACACAAGTTCTTGTTACTAGGTTTAAATTATACACTTTGGATAACACTACATATACCGTTCAATCATATTTTCTTATTTATAAGGTTACTTGGGTTAACAGCACTAAAGGCTTACACACATGTCGTACCCATTTATTTCCCAGTGGATTAACCTAATACAATATATATGTAGCTAACCCCAATATTAAGGTACACCCCATGGTACCCCACTCGCACGGTCTCCACCGTAACACCATTGAAATAAACGTAGTCCCTCATCCTACGCCATAGTGACGTATGGATAACAATATTATGTTCCGCATATATCTGTCATCACTATGCTACGCAAACGTACGGACTGCCACCTTAGTTCGAATCAGGATTCATACCGGAGTAATGCCCCCAAGTATACGATACACCACCCAGAGCCGTCATGCATGTATCCAGAGAGTCCGACATACGTATCTTCAATTGTAGCTCGATGCCTCAATCGCACGTCTTCTAATTTGCACCGAGTTCCATGGCAGGGCGATACAAGAAACACAGAATTCGGTCGAGAGCTTTTCCATATCTGTACAGGGCCGTCTTTAAGAGCCTCTACAGATATTCCTAGGGTCTGTTTTCACGGTGGCTATGGCCCCACCCCGGCCCCTCCCTCAACTAGTAAAGATTACAATAGCTAAACGACTGCTCCTAAAGAAAACAATCTAAACATCCATTTGGCATCTTCCCTCAACCATCGTACCCCGGTAGTGAAGGGTGAATGGTCTATTGATTTTAAATCTAGTCTTTCCGCATCCCACTACAGCCGATGATGGGTATCCGACGATCTATAATCCTTGTTGGTAGTGACCCTTCGCCTCCTCGTTGAGGCAACCACCGAATCGCCCTGGTGTCACTACGTTACAGCATTCTAACTGCATAACTACTTCTGCAGTCAAGGCCCACCCACCTAGTAGTTACGCACAGCCCCAACCTCTACGAGCACAGCCTAAAACATCTTCCACCTCACAGAGGACTACTAGGAGCACCTTACGTACCTCAGCAAGCCAGTGGTTCCCCTTCCAGTCCTTTGGTGCTGTCAGAACAATCAGATGAATGTGCGCTCCCCCTCGTGCCTTATAATACCACGACGATCTATCCCGTTGGGATATTCACCCTCAAACATCCGGACTGGTCCAAGCGCCTCACTTTAAAATGTTGTTAGACCCTATGTCTAAACATTATTTTACGTGCTTTCCTTACCTTATTAGGTTTCCATTTAACTTGGTTATTCTCATTCATATTGAATTCCTAATCAAGTTGCCAAGTCCCTCTTGCTTATTAATTTCAGTCATATAACTTAACCCTTTTAAGTTTATTAATAAGCTCACAATATGTTATTCCCTAGATAGTGGCCCAAGGTTTGTAATCCACGATCTCTTTTATATTCTTGTTTGTTACAATAACATGTTCTACTTAATATGTAATTAAGTATATCTCAATTCACATGTTTTCTTGTTTAATATGTCAGTCATTATTTATGATTAAATATAACTTATTTCATAAGTTTTCTTCATTCTTTCTTATTTAATCATAATTCCATTTTACATTGTCAATACAACTTATCGTTGTTTACTTATTAACTTAGTTCTATTAACTAAGGCCCATTAACAAGTTTCTCAACCCATTTATTATAGTCCATGTTATAATTTCCTCTTGTCCTTAGGACAAGTCTACACATGTTATCCTTATCAGCGGTTTCAGAATTCTAGATTACTTAATTTATAATTAAGTATTTCATAAAATTCCCGCTTTTACTGATTACTTAATTTAAAATTAAGTGCCTCTTATCTTATTACTCAAGTTTTCTCATTTCCTTACAAGTTAATTATAACCTAAGTTATAATTTGCAATTGTCCATAGGACAAAGCTATCTATTATATAGCATTCTTATTAGTGTAATTTATCCATAACAGGTTATTATCATTCCCCCATTTATTTCATTAGATTATCATTTGTTACCATTAATTACCATTAATGATGCTTATTTGTCCCACCATTTACATATTATATATATATGCTCCCATACTAGACCACTCACATTAAGTCTACACCTGTGGATGTTGGATTTATCGGGCGGTTCCGGGCAAACTTCTTCCACAAGTTGACTTAACCTCATGTCTTAGCACCGTTACATGTTTAATTATGCACTTAGACCCCTCACATTAGATTTACCACTTGTGAATGCTGGATATGCCGGGCGGTTCTAGGCAGACTTCTATCACAAGTGCAATCAAACCTCGTGTCTAAGCGCGGTTAAATTTCTTATTTACCGTAAACCTTCTATACAGTCTAGGCATGTTTATTTCTTTCAATTATCCATTATAATTTATAATTCACATGTAATTGTATCATGCCTATTATAATTCTTCACATATAATCAATTCCTTCCTAACACATAATCAATTAATCAAATAATTGTTTAAATCACATAAACTAATATGTACGGTTCTTAATTCTTACAGTTAATGGCCTAGGTACACAATTTACACAAATTGACATGAAATCGGTAATTACTATGCAAGATTTGACAAGTTCATATACCAACAAATTAATATTTAGCATATCAATTATTTCTACTTCGTATATATCACTTTAAGCATTATTAACATATGTTACATTTCTCAAAATATTGCATTTCAATTATACATATAGGGGAATGGTAAACGATAACATATTCTTATCTAATCTGTATAGCTTAAATCCACTCACCTTTAATGCTTTCTCCAAATTTTGGATCTGATCCCGTTTTAGCACCATGGTTTTTCTTTTCCTTTAATTTGATTTAAAACCTAATAACCGTGGATCGATTATTTTCGTTAAAAGAGAAGGGAAAGAAAGAGTAAGAATTTGAATGGATTGGGTCTAGAATTTTTTTCCTTGTTTTTCATGATTCGAATAATCTTTTTATTAATGTCGATCCCCTCTTCCAGATCTTGAATTTTAAATTGTCGTTGCAGTTGATTTCTGAATTTGCAGTTGTTGATGACAATTTTCTTTTTAAATATTCATTATAATTGATAATTATTTTTATTTAGAAATTACATAGAGGAAGAAGAGAGTGAAGAAAACCTAAAATGAGAATGAAGAGCTATAGGTCTCCTTATATAAGAAGTTTAAATCAATGCTAACCATTTATTTTCCTTGATGGGATCTACTCTCTCCACATTGTATAGCCAATCATGAGTTGCCATGTCATCAAAAATTTGAACTGAACTAATAGGATCAAGCCAACTAAGAATGCATCGTCATATCTTACCTATCAAGTATGCTTATTAGGCGCCACCTTAAATTTTATGTTAATTCTCTTTTTTTCCATCTTTATTTTGAAATTGATATACTTTTCTTTCTTTCTTTTATTCTTTATTCGCACATAACCATCCATTCGAATCATGTTCATTCATGGGCAATTCTTATGTGTATACTATGTTTCTGCATGCGAATAATTCTTTACTTTGTTCCATATTTAATTTTCTCAAATCAGTTAATATCCAACTTTTCTCTTTTTAACCATCCTTCCTATTATACTCCTTTTAATTAAGCTACTTTCATATAAAACCCGCTTTCACACTAAACAGCTTCTAATTAAAACTCCTTTCACATTAAATCTTTACTTCTCTTTTTAAACTTCTTTCTTAATTTTAATGCATTAACCTTCTTTCTACTATTTTTAACTTCATCTAAAATTTCCGCCTTGCATTCACACATGCAATATTTTCTTTTTATTTAATGCATCATTTAACGTATTTGTTATTCACATGTCAACCTTCCCTCTTTATTCATGATGTTTCTTTTCTTTTCTTACATCAATTGCTCACTTTCTTTTTTTCCATGCATTAAATTTTCCATGCTTTACTGCATACATTTCTAATGTTACTTTTTAAATGCGTTAATGCTTTCTCTTTTTTTTTCACTTGCATATTATTAATTAATGCATCCTTATCATACTTCCCCTCAATTCATTCTATCTTCCTCTTTTCTCTTATGAATTTCATTATATTACATTCATCCCTCTTTTAAATATGTAACTTTATTACTATGCACGCCTCTTTTCCTTTTATTTTTATTTTTATTATCAATGCATGCATTACGTTTACTAATTCATTTTTACTTATGTTTATGCATATATCCCTATATGCACATTTTTAATTGCAATAAAAATACGGGGTGTTACATTCTCCCACCCTTAAGGAATTTCGTCCCTGAAATTCGATGAGGGTAAAGTCACATAACCCCTCGCATAATATTCATCCATCATGTGTGCATCCAATTTTTGCAAACATTGTGCATATGTGCAAAGTGCAATACATCATAGCAATGCATGTATGCCTAAGCGGTACCTCTTATATGTATGCTAATTTTTCAAAAATCCTTTTAAAACTTGATGCTCACATCCTCAATATACTAGTAGTTCTATATGAATGCAATATTTTAAAAATCAAAATACCTTTTTCATCCAAATTTTCCTGCACTCTTACTGAATAAGAGCATAGTTTGTCCAATTGTTGCATCCAAAACCCTACCAACCATCATTAAATTTCAAAATTTAGAAAAATCTAATTTTCCAACTTCAATTTCTTATGTTACTAAAAGGTATAAAACTGAAAAATTCACATCTTTCATTTTCCTTTTATGTACCTTTTCTAATTGTACTTGGATTTTTATATAATTATTATATAAAGATTTTCTATTTTCCTATCCAAGCACAACTTCATAAGAAAACTTTCTTTTCTTTTTCAACTTATCTTGGAATTTTTTTTCATTTTTATTCATCTTTTCTTAAAATTTTCATTTTCTTTTCCCATCATGTTCGTTGCTTCTCTGGATTTATTGTTTTCTTTTTACTTAGGTTATTTTTCTTTCTTAGATTATTCTGTTTTTCTTTTTTTTTCTTTTTCAAATAAGCCTTTCCATCTTTCAACATCTTACACAGCTACTACTACGGGCCAAGAATCTTAAGAATATTTCACTAAAGAAAAGCTCAGCCACAAACTCTCAACACTTACTTGCCCTTCACTATCTAGTAGTCACTACTAGTCCTTGTTATGCATTACTAGCCTATACTCTTTTTTTTTCAAGCAACAATCCTAGACCTCTTTATGCTTACGCACTCCACGGGAACTTACCATAGTTCCAAGATAATCCTCGCTACATATTTCATAGCCTCTAAATTTTCCTGCCTTCCCTAGGTACTAATCCTTATTTACTCCATCACTTTTGAAAACATGGTTTGGCATTTTTTTTCCTTTCACTTTTCTTTCAAAAGCTAAAAGTATCAAAACTTTATTTTCCTTATGAAAACTTATTTTTCTCAAACAATACTTATTTTTGCCAAACCATAAAAACATGTTACAACGTAAAAAAATGCAAAAAAAAAATTAAAATCACAAAAACTGGAGTAGACAAGGACAACTATTTCCCAATCAGGTTTACATTGTTTCCACTTACAATGTTAGTTCAACTGCTTACTATAAGGTGCAAACATCTACTCTATTCTTAATTTTCTACAATTCATTTTGTCTACCCAACAAAATTTTCTTTTTAAAACAATAATCAAAATTTATTGTCAAAAGAATAGAGATTTCAAAACCTTCTTTACAAAATGCAACCTTTTCATGAGAGAATTCTTTTTAAAACAAGAAATCATTGTTTTCCAAAATATACCCCATTTTACTTTAAAACTCAATATGTATACTTTACATATTTAAAATTATAACTTTTAAGATTAAAACTTGAAAACACCATAAACCCTTTTCCCAAAACTTTTGCAATTTCAAGTTCTTAAAAGTTAACAATGGGGTTGGACTCAAAGCGGATTTCCAATTTTCTAGGCTTTCCTAGACAATCCAATAAAGTCAATTCTCTCAACTATATATATATATATATATATATATATATATATATATATATATATATATATTCCTAATCCATTTTTCTTTTTTAACCTTTTCCAATTTATGAAGTTTTACCGCCAAACCCACTAATCCACAATACCAACATATGAGATTTATCTTTCTTCCATACAAAGTATATAGTACACTTCCCAACCAAACTTCCTAAGGGTCTCAAATTTCCATATTTTTTCTTTTAGTGTACAAGACAAGCATCTCATTTCTTACCATATTATACTCTTTCTATTTAATGGGCTCTTCTATGGATCTAGGTATATATATATAATATATTTATATTTTTTTTTTAAAATACAAATACGTTCACTCACTATTTATACAGGAATCCTAAACCTAAGCTCTGATACCAGATATAACAACCCGAATTCCAACAGACCGATTTTTTTTTCAAAATTTCAATCTATCAAAACTCAAGTTGGTTTGCTCTGGTATCCTACAGAAAAGACAGAGACATAAAATATGTCGGAGCTTAGAAAACATCTCACAGTGGATTGGAAAAAATATGATATACTCAAAGTATAGCCTTACCGTATTAATAATACTGCCTAACTAGTATCCAAAGTTATCATGTCTCTGCCACAAATCTAACATGCGAGTATGTTATGAGGAGGGGGTCAGAACACAAGTTCTGCTTACTAGGTTTAAATTATACACTTTGGATAACAATACATATACCGTTCAATCATATTTTATTATTTATTAGGTTATTTGGGTTAGCAGTGTAACACCTCACATCCGTTAGTGTCACTCACAAAGGGAATGCACTAAGTTCTGTGAAGCATTATAGGTAAAAGATGCATATAAATTACAAGACAGGCAAAATTTAAACAGCGGAAAATAGAACTTTATTTTATTGATCAAATAGTTTGTACAACAATTATTTTCCAATACCAGAATATCTGTCTTACAAAATAAAGAAGCATAAAATAACATTTATATTCCCCAATGTAGTAAGAGCCAGCCACAGCAATGGAAAAGTGAATCCAAGGAAAACTTCGACTAATCTTCAAGCTTGGAAAGAAAACTGAGCTAAGTAGTAACATTCCCTCCCTGCGAACCTAGGGGGAACGGAAGACAAGAAAGCGAGAGAAAACAGAGTCAGACATAAAGTCTGGTAAGTTCAGTAACTTTTAGCATGTGAACAGGTAAAAACAACATGACATGAATTTAACTGAATACAAGACAATACCATGATGATAGGGCTAAAAAGATAACGCAAGATATGCTAAGGCAAGATAAAACTGAATGTACTGATAAACTGGATCTACCGACAAGCTGAATATACTAGTAAACTGAATGTGCTTCCATACTTTCTCTGCTTCGCGATTACCCTGTTATTCTGGTTTCTATATCTCTGCACCACCTAACTAGTGACCCAACTAGTAATCTTTATAAAAAGATAACGTGCTCCCAATCCCTGTAATTGTGGTTGCCTCCAGGCGTACATTTATTATTTATTACCTAGATCTAATCTAGGGTTTTTCTATCGAGTGCTTCCAAGATTGAACTAGGGTTTTCGCAACTTATCTAATGCTTCTCGGATTTTAGGGTTTACACGACCTAGGTCCAACTAGGGATTATGCTACCTATCTAACGACGCCCCTACTCTAGGACACAATACCCAGAGCGATATATGTTCCTAGACTTTCCCCCGTATGTGTCGTGGATCGTTATCGATATCTAGATGCACATGTCCTCTTTATGTGCGACCCGAGTCTCGTGGCATGGCAAACCAAGATAACACGGAACTCGGTCGGGAGCTTTTAGATATCTGCCGATGCAGATGCTAAGGTCTGTTTTTTCAGTGGCTATGGTCCCACTGACCCCTCCCTCAACTAGTGAAAGGCACACCTTGAAAAATGAGAACTATACGCAGGCCCTCTATGCCCCCACTAACCTATGGCCATTGGCACCCATAACTAGATAGCAAGTATATGGTCTGTTGGAGTTCTTCGCCTTTCTGTTTCACATATCTCGATTGACTCAAGATGGTAGGTAGACGACGAATTGCTATCACAGGGCTACTAGTATCGCCGAATCACGCTGGTCCATCCTAGTCTTTAGGTTGCCTTATATTGCAACCAAGGCATACCCTAGGTTCTTCTAACGCAGACCTTAACCTCTGTGAGCCCAGGCGGATCATCTGCAGCCTCATAAAGGGATACCAAGAGTACCCTCATGTCCCTTCGAAGCCGCGTGCTTCGTTCCCCAGTTCGTTGGAGCCTTCTTTATGATCAGATGGACGTTCGCTCCTTCTCGTATTCTACTAAGGTTTACTACTTAGTTCCCTTAACTAAGGTTTACTACTTAGTCCCTGAATCGTCGTTTTCTGAACTAATGTTTACAACTTAGTCCTTTTAACTAAGGTTTACTACTTAGTTCTCTTTCTCGTCCAGTTGGATTGGTTAAGTGTCATTAGTCAATTCAAGTTATCTTAACTCATTCATTTGTCATGATAAACTGGTTAAGTGTTATCAGTAGTTCATGTTGATTTAACCCTACCACAAATAAAGTTATATTGGTTAAGTATTTCTTATTACTTAACCCCACCCCTTCACCTTGTATTGGTTAAGTGTTCCCTTTAACTTAACCCTGCCCCTTCTGTTTAACTAACATGCTAAAGCGGTTAAGTGTTCATAGTTAACTTAACCCTAACATCTGTTTAATTCACATGTTCTAGTGGTTAAATATTGTCCCTTCATCTTTTAACTTAACCTTGTTCATTTGGCACACTACGATGGCTAAGTGTTTTACTTAACTCCCCCTTCTGGTCTAGTTAACATGTTAAATTGGCTAAGTGTATTTTACTTAACCCCATCTTCTAGTCTAGTTAACATGTTATAACGGTTAACCCTCACAAGTCTTATTTTGTTAACATGTTAAGTTGGTTAAGTATTCCTATGGACTTAACCCTCCCATTCTAGCTTAACCGTTTCTAGCTTTAAATTATTCTTTAAAGCACCAACAACTCACATTAGACATATATTGTTGCGGTTACTCGATGTGCCAGTCGGTTCCGGGCAGATTTACACCGCTACTCAGTCTAACCTCGGGTCCTTTTGGGCTCAATGCTCTAACCACCCACATTAGATAGGTATTGTTACGGTTGCTGGATTTGCCGGGCGGCTCCGGGCAGTCTTATACCGTAACTCAATCTAACCTCGGGTTAGGCATATTCGTATTTTCCACAATGTACACATTTCTCATTTAGGACAAGTTCTTCATGTAAATTATTCCTAATTTACTTATGCCATAATTACTCTTCTATTGTACATTATCATCATTTATTATTATGGCCCACTTTCCCTCTAAACCATGTTATAAGATTATACCAAATTTAGTGTCACTAACCATGATTATGTTAAACATGACAATTACATGAAATTTCAAGTTATAAATCAGAATAGGCCATAACCTACCTTCCCAAACTCGCCATAATAGTCATGCCCGAAATCACTATGCCATATATTTGGCGTTCTAAATAAGTAGTTAAGCCTAATCTAGACTTAATGTTCCTATTTACATTTTATGTTAGAACTAGATTAAATATTCCAGTTTACAATTTATGCCAAAACTAGATTCACATGCCAACTACATGTTTTACGCCCAATTCTATTATGAAAATTAGTCACTATTATCGCCAATTCAGATCATGCCAACATATTTATTGTGCCAAATACAAATTTCATGTTATGCCAAACTTCCAAGCTTTCAATCACATTTATGTTAGTTTCATGTTCTGCCCCAAATCGTATTCCCATCATTTGCGTAATCATGATTCAGTCTAGATTATAGGTCAATTTAGATTCGTAGATAAAAGGGAATAAACAATAATACCATGAAAAGACAGGCATAATAATGGGCATAAGATGATAATCCCAAATTCACGAATTACAGATCTAATAAATATAAATTGACTAAAAATATCATAGGCATAGATCTGATAACATTATGAACATGATAGGGTTTGAATAACAGTCTATGTTCAAGAACATGGGTAGATCTAACTTAATGGAAAAATCCCAAAAAAATCAAGACTCAAGGATAATTAAGAATAGGTTTGAATAGAGAATCAAACTTAGATCCAATTTAATGGTCATAATTCTAGGCAATAATTTCATAGTCATGAATCATAGGTAATTAGCCACAATGTTCCTTGCCATAGTCATAGGCAATAGTCTTATGTTCACGGTCATAGGCATAGGCATAGTCTTATGTTCACAGTCATAGGCATAGGCATAGTCTTATGTTCACAGTCATAGGCATAGTCTTATGCTCACAGTCATAGTCTTAGGCCATTAACAATAGTTTCAATGTCATAGGCATAGGCACAGTCTCATCGGTAATTGATCACAATAGTTCTTAATTAGATCCAAAGGCATAAACAAGCATCGATTCAAACGAAAGGATTAGACATATTCTTATATTCATTTAATTTCATGCCACAAATAGATCTAAACGTTCAAATCTAAAAAGTAACTGACTTACAACAAACGATGAACTTGAATTCTGGATTCTGAGTTCTGGAATTGAGATGCTTTCCTTTGGGTAGATAAACGTTGCTTTGATTTTTAGTTTTGAATTACATTTTTTCGTCTCTAAACTTTCTTCAAGCGGAGGCTATTCTTGGCTTCCTTCCAGCAGCATGACGGCTCTAGCTCTATTTTATTTGTGTGAATTTAGGTTGAGACTAAGGTTGTTTATATAGAATTTCAAACTAATTAGAGCCGCGACGAAGCTAGAGTTAATCAAGGCCATCCATCTCAAGAGAAGCCAATCAAAAAGTGACAAGTCAGCCCTAGTGACACACCAGAGCTCAGAAATTTGACCAGAACCCGACCAGGTCAGCCAGGGCCTAACCAAGCAGGTTTTCTGCTCGGCCTGGGCGCACTTGCCAAGTGCGCCAGTGCAACTTTGCATGGGCGCACTTCCCAAGTGCGCTAGTGCAATTTTGTTTTGGTGCACTTCCCAAGTGCGCCAGTGCATTCTGGCCCGTTTCTGGTTTTTCTGCCTAACTTCGTTTGTCTATATCTTCTTTATACGCTATCCGTTTTACGCCAACTCGGACTCTATCTCAAGCGGAATTCAGAGACAAACGCAATGGCATAACCCGTTTCCCTTAATCCAATCATTTAGAATTAATTATACTTTAATTTGTGAAATTTAATGTTACAGAATTACGGGGTGTTACATTCTCCCCCTCTTAAAAGTATTTCGTCCTCGAAATCTTCAAGTTAGGAAGAATGTGTCCTACCATCCAATCACCCATCGACTCAACCATTCAACCACAGGCATTCATTGTCCTTAAAAAGATTTCTAATGCTTTCATGTCCATATGCATAGTGTGTGTATATGTCTTTATCTAATGCAAAATCATGCGGTCTACTGATTCAGTTGACCTCCTTAATGCGAATTATGTCAGTGCCATGCGTCCAATCATGTATGCAAGCATCCCTAGTTACGTAAATACTACATGTGTGCATAGCCATTCATCCATATGCAACATCCATATGATCAAGTTAAATCTGCTAAGCAAATACATATGTGTGAATGCAATATGAAAGTGACTGAGTCGTTCTAGCGCCTATGGTGTGTATATGCATCCACGAGCAACCATTTGCAACCATCAATCATAACATGTTTCAAATACCTGTTTACATCCATTGGCTTCTACCTACGGATCGATGATACGCCCCAGAGGATATACCTTAAAAGCTAGAAAGTATGCATAAAATTCCTAGAAAAAAAAGATCAAGGACGTACCCTTAAAAAAAGGGTATGATGCGTGTATCTAGTCTTCAGTCTTCTAAGTCGCATCTTCTTAAGCTTCATTATTCTATACCTTAACTAATTCATCTTCACGATTGCGAAGTTTCTTGACCTTCCTTTCCAAAACTATCGTTGATCAGATAACTGGTTTTGCATTGTTAACTGGATACAAGTGGAAGTCTATCCCGCGTTTTAGGGTAAACTCCTAACCTAATCAAAAACATCTGCGTACTCATGGACTACCCTAATGGATTAAAAATCGTCGATAAATGAATTAAACGATTCTAGCTAGCTTAGCCTAACTGATTCTGTACACGGAATCTCGAGGGTATTTTCAAGGCAAGTCAAAGGTCTGACTACCCTCCTTTCAGATTTACCTCATGCCTAGAATCAACTCATAGCCCATGGAACCAAAAACATAAGCATTATGCTTAACCTCAACACTTAATATAGTTATTCTCAAATCCTTACAAACCAAAGGTAAACGGGCCGAACCACCAATTGGATTTGAGGCGTGTAACAACCCGTGTTTTTATAACGTGTAATAACCATAAATCAAGGCAGAATTAATTTTTAAAATAAGAATCAAGGGAAACGGGTTACACCATTGCATTCGTCTCGAAATTCTGCTTGGAAACGAGTCCGAGTTTTCGAAAATCGGAGTCCGTATGACCAAGTTATGACCTTTCGAAGTTTTCAGAAATTTTCAAATTCAAAACAGACTCAATTCGAATTCAAAATTCGAATTTCAAACCTCCAAATGGACCGGGCGGGAAAAATCCCGCCCAGGACCAGGTCAACCTGGGGGTCGACTATGTAGCCGACCTACCCAGGGCCAGGTCGACCATAGTGTCGATATAGGGGTCGACTTGGTGCCCGAACCCATTTCTGAAGCTGGATTCACTCTGATGTATTTGGCCTCATTTCTGTCCACATTCGTTGACCTGACCCTATAAATACAGCCCCTAACACCAGTCTCTCTACACCAAATTTTTTTCTGACCTTATGCTGCTCTGATTCTGGTTGAAAAGTTTGAGGGAGGGACTGCTTCTACTACGTTGAGACTGCGTTAAGGGAATTGCTGATTTGGGGACTTCTATTAGGACTTGACTAAGCATATTCAACATCAACTCTCTTTTTCTAATTCTCGAACCACGATCTGTAAGCCCCAGTTATTTTCATATTTAAACTGTAAATGTATTATGAATATGATGTAAATTGAAATTGGACCTATGTATGATGACTGTTTACATTCATTCTTGTGCATCTTGGATCTTGACTCTTGACTCTTGAATATTACTATGACATTGATTTGGGGCCTATTCATGTTGTAAATCAAAAGAAACCCCTCTTATTATCATGTTGAATCTGTTATTAGTCATATGTTTATGACTATCACCTTATGACAGTCGTTACCATGACTATACTATCACCTTATGTCAATCATTACCATGACTATACTATCACCTTGTGACAACTATTATTTTGACTAGTACCTTATCTTGCTAGATTTAGAATCTTTATGTTCGAGGCCAATATTTCATATGCCAGTAATATTTTAGTCTTTTATTTCAATCATATCATGCTATGCTAGTAATCACTTTTTCCAATTATACCTGTTCCTTTTTATGTTATTCCCTATTAGATTTATTTGTATTGATTCGAACATACGTGCGATGGGAATACGATTTGGGTAGACTAGGTAAAACATAAATTAGCTTTAAACTTGAACATGAACGTTATTATGAATTGAACCTGAATATGGACATGAACTTGACATGAAACATGACTTGAAAACTTGACATGAATCTAGATATGAAAACTTGAACGTGGGCATGACAGTTAGATAAACTTGAAAATGGCCAACTCGAGGTTGGGTTGAGTTTGCAGTGTAAATCTGCCCGGAACCGCCCGGCAAATCCAGTAACCACAACAGTTAGTCTAATGTGAGAGGTTGGCGTGCACTAATGAATTAATGCCAAGTGATAGGGTTAAGTCATGAACCGCTTGAATATACTTAACCAACTTGACACGATGACTTGATAGGGTTAAGTCATGAATTGCTTGAACACACTTAACCAACTTGATACATGGTCTAGATAGGGTTAAGTAACGAATTTGAATGACAACACTTAACCCATTAGAAACCCTAGTTACGCCGTCCTTTTCAGTAGTAACCCACTTAGATGTATCACGATACCCTGGGACTAGGCAGGGTGGGGCACGATTACTGGGTTGATTGTAAGCGACCAGAACGACGGCTGAGTAGGTGCGCCATTGTAGGTTCAGGCGGGCTATGGTCGTGCACGTAGTCCGGAGTTGAGAAAGCAGGCATTGGGCACCCGTAGATTTACACTGTGCGTGCTTGATTCGTGTCAGTGGTTGGCACCATAGGACTTGATACACCCTATGGTGGACCTAGCACAGGTAACTACATTTCTGGATAGGGCCGTATGACACAGACACATGACGAGTTAGGACTTGTTGGGAGCCGATCGATTAATAGATCGTACCGTAGGACCCCGTAATGGGTCACTTCATGACACTGGGCTAAGGGATCATTTCATGGTTAATACTTGACATAGGTTAGAATACTAGTACAGTTGGTGCAGCGAACCTTGAACACACGATGCCAGACTTGACTTATCTTGTTATCTTAATTATCCAACTAGTTCTGTTATCATCCTTATGTTTAATTCCAGTTTTCACATATCATGTTACCTTTACTAGTTTTCATACTGAAAGTCACTAGGGCTTACCAGTCTTTATGACTGACCCTTTTTCTTTCGCCCCTTTTTCTTTCGTTTCCCCCCCCCAGGTTCCCAGGGAGGAAATACTCGCTCGTAGCTTGGATTCAACTTGCTTTCTGACAGCTCATGTACAGTTTGGTCTTGGGCTATGCTATGGCTGCTTCTGCTATTTATGAGGAATAATTTACTTTTGTTTTAAGTTTATACTTCTTTATTATGAACTGGATGTAATGGAATAATTTGTATTTTGGATATATGAGCTTATGACTCTTTTCTGGAAAATAATAAAAAGTTGGTTTTTATTTCTACCGCTGCTTTATTTATGTTCTGCCTTGTGATATCTCTGTGCATGTTTACCTAGATAATACTCCACCAAAACTAGTGCATTCCCTTTGTGAGTGACCCTAGCGGAGGTGGGGTGTTACATTTGGTATCAGAGCAGAAGGTTACCAGGCTGGGCAAAAGTTTTAAAAACCTTCTGAAACTATTTTCAAAACCATTTATAAATAAGCATTTTTCAAGAAAAGTTTTATGTTTAAAAAGTTTATTCCCCAAGAAGCCATTAGCACTTCCCTTTGTTTCCTCGTTTGAATCTTTTCGTTTTTCAGCATGGTCGATCTTAAACTTCCTGAGGGAATACCCGTGCCTGGATGGTTCCGAAGGTACTTAGAAGCCAGGGCCAATGACGCGGGCACGGCAGACATCCGTCCTCCTCCTCCCCCAGTGGCCGCGGTTCCTCCTCCTCCTGGTGCCGCCTTTGCCAAAATATGCAAAGACTTTAAAGCGATGGGCGGCAAGAACTTCGTTAGGACTGAAACCTTCGTTGAGGCACGAAACTGGCTAAAGGAAACAGAAGACTTGTTCATTATCTTTGATATGGAGGACCATAGGAAAGTTCAGTTGGCAGCATGGTTGTTGAAAGAGGAAGCTGCATTTTGGTGGGAAGTCACCAACGCTACCAGGCCAGTTGAGACGTGGGCAGACTTTATAGAGAGGTTTGGCTTAAATTCCTATCGTCAGCAGAGGAGAACCTTCAGATGGAGAGGTTCCTAGCACTCAAGCAAGGGGATATGTCTGTGAGGGAGTACGTGAATAAGTTTAATTAGCTTGCTCGGTTCGATTTGGATTTGGTCAACACAGCCCAGAAAAAGGCTGTACGCTTTGCTCGAGGATTGAACGAGCCACTACACAGCTTGGCCCTAACTCATATACCCATGGGGGAGACCTTTGAAAGCTTGTTGGATATGGCTCTACTCCATGAGGAAGACAAGAAGAGCAAGAAGGAGGTTAAGCCTGCTGAAACTCAGAATAAGAAAGCTGATTTCAAGAAGAGGAACAACAAGAATAATAAGAATAACAAGAGCAACAACAAATCACGTGAGACGAGGAAGTGCAACTTCTGTGGTATTACTGGACATCTAGCTAAAGACTATAGAAGGAAGAAGAGGAAGTTGGGTGAATGCTTTCATTGTGGAGATACTGGACACATCACCCAGGATTGCCCCAAGAAGCAAGGGCAGGGGCAGGGGTAGACTCAGCGAGCAGGACCTTCAGGAGGGCAGTTGCATGCTCTCAACACCGCTCCAACTCCTGACCGAGGTAGTAATATTTTCGTAGAAAGCCTTGTTTACATTTCTGACTTTCCTATTCGAACTTTATTTGACTCTGGCGCATCGCATACTTTTATTTCTTCTGATATTGTTGAAAATCTGCACCTAAGTACTAGTCTGGTTGAGGATCCCGTTATAGTTTCAAATCCAATTGGGGGCTCCGCCCATTTATCTATGATGTGTGTGGATTTGAGGATCTCTATCTTAAGCGTCGAATTCACGTGTAATGCTTATGTTCTCAGATTCATGGGATACGGTTTGATCCTAGGTACGGACTGGCTGTCCGATTATGGAGCCATTCTTGATTATGAACGAAGGGTAGTGAGGCTCATGACTCGCCTTGGTAATACCCTTGAAATTTCTTGTAACCCTAAGGGTCATGTCATGTTATGTTATCTTGAATCCCTTGACTCGTCCGACGATAATTTGCAATCTGTAAGAGTGGTCCGAGAATATCCAGATGTCTTTAATGAAGTGAGGGGATTACCTTCTAAACGTGAGATAGAGTTCCGAATTTATCTTGTTGATAATGCCAAGCCAGTTTCATTGCCCGTTAGGCACATGGCCCCGCGAGAAAGAAGAGAGCTCAGTAAACAAATCAACGAGTTGCTTGAGAAAAATTTCATAAGACGAAGCATTTCTGAATGGGGTGCTCCGGTAGTATTCGCCACTAAGGAGGATGGATCGCTTCGTCTGTGCATAGATTATCGTGAGTTAAACAAGCTGACGAAGAAGAATAGGCACCCGCTACCAAGAATCGACAATTTGTTTGACCAGCTTGTGGGAGCATTTGTTTTCTCTCAACTCGACCTAGCCACAGGATTCCATCAGCTTAGAGTGGCTGAGGATAGCATTGACAAAACTGCGTTTAGGACTCCAGATGGGTTCTTCGAATGGCTCGTCATGCCGTTTGGGTTAACGAATGCACCCGCGTACTTTGTAGATTTGATGAGCAGGGTGTTTCAGGAGTTCCTTAACAAGTTTGTGGTAGTTTTCGTGGATGATATTTTGATCTTCTCAAAAGATGAAGAAGAGCATGCTAGACATCTCAAGGAAGTCATGGAAACGCTTAGGGCACACCAGTTAAAGGCTAAGTTCTCCAAATGCCATTTTTGGAGGAAGGAAATTCGGTTCCTTAGACATGTAGTTTCTAAGCAAGGCATAGCCGTGGACCCCGCAAAGGTAGTTGCAGTACAGGACTGGAAAATTCCTAAGAATGCAACGAAGGTGAGGAGCTTTCTCGGTTTGGCGGGCTACTACAGGAAGTTCATTAAGGACTTCGCTAAGATTTCAGCCCCACTTACTAAGTTAACAAAGAAGAACCTACCTTTTACATGGGACATAGAATGTGACGCTGCTTTTCAGAGACTTAAGAGAGCCCTCACCACAACTCCAGTTTTAGCACTACCCGATGGAGGTAAGATGTTTACGGTGTACACTGATGCATGCGGCACGGGGTTAGGCGCTGTCCTAATGCAAGAAGGAAGAGTAATATGCTACGGGGGCAGACAACTTAAAGTTCATGAGAAAAACTATCCCACGCATGACTTGGAGTTGGCCGCGATTGTTTTTGCACTTAAAGTTTGGCGCCATTATCTTCTAGGACAGAGGTTCGAGCTGTATACAGACCACAAATCTCTTAAGTACCTCTTCTCATAGAAAGACTTGAATCTAAGACAACAGCGGTGGATGGAGTTCTTGGCATCATATGATTTCGATATAGCTTATACCCCTGGCAAGGGTAATGTGGTGGCAGATGCGCTAAGTAGAAAAAGGCTGACTTTAAGCCCCTTGTTTGTTGAAATGAAAAGCCTTGAGTTTATACCAATCTCTGATTTTACACCTGCTGTTGAGTCATTGACTGCTACGTTTGCATCTCTTGAGCTAAGACCTATACTTCTAGATCAAGTAGGGACTTCACAGAAGGAAGACCCACAGATGGTCGAAATCATGGACAAGCTGATTAGGGGTGAGACGTCAAGTCACCTCAGTAGGTATGCCATAGATGACAAGGGATGGCTAAGGTGCGATGGAAGACTATGTGTCCCACAAGTGGGAGACTCAGTAAGGAGAGTTCTCGAAGAGGCACATCACTCGAAGATGACTATACATCCCGGAGGAGATAAGATGTACAGGGATATGAAAAGCATTTTCTTTTGGGTTGGAATGAAAAATGACGTGGCAGAGTTCGTCTCGAAGTGCATGGTGTGCCAACAAGTAAAGGCCGAGTCGAAGAAGCCCGGTGGACTATTACACCCTTTGGAAGTTCCGCAATGGAAATGGGAGAGTATCTCGAAGGATTTCGTGGATGGACTGCCTAGGTCTAGGAAGGGAAATACTTGCATATGGGTCGTAGTTGATAGACTCACGAAAAGTGCTCACTTCATTCCATTGAAGAGCAAGAGGACCGCATCAGGGCTAGCGTCTATTTACCTTCGAGAGATAGTACGATTGCATGGTGTTCCTTCTAGTATAGTTAGTGATCATGACCCGATTTTCACAGGCCAGTTTTGGAATAGTCTGTAAGAAGCAATGGAAACACGACTGAACTTAAGCACGACCTATCACCCACAGATGGATGGACAAACTGAAAGGGTAAATAGGGTACTAGAATATCTCCTAAGGCTATACATTCTTGACTTTGGTGGTACTTGGGAAGACCATCTTCCTCTCGTGGAGTTTGCGTATGATAACAGTTACCAAGCTAGCATCGGAATAGCACCGTTTGAAGCCCTATATGGAAGACCGTGCAAGTCGCCAACTTGTTGGTGGGGGACGACAGACAGACTTATACTTGGGCCCGACATGATAAGGGACACTTCTGAGAAGATTGAGTTGATATGAAGACGGATGAAAACGACCCAAGATAGACAGAAATCTTATGCGGACTAGAGAAGGACAGACTTAGAGTTCGAAGTCGGAGATATGGTCTTTACAAAGGTTTCTCCGTTACGCAATGTAGTTCGTTTTGGAGCAGTTGGAAAGCTAGCACCAAGATTTGTAGGACCATTCCCCATCATTGAGAGGATTGGACGGATGACCTACAAGGTAGACTTACCCGAGAAGTTGTCTGGAGTACACAATATCTTTCACGTCTCGCATCTCCGGAAGTGTTTGCATGAGTCAGCCGAAGTGGTTGAGCCAACCATCCTTGAAGACGTGGAAGTGGAGAAAGAAGCAACATTGAGGTGAGTTCCGATTCGTATCTTAGGAATGGAGATTAAAAAGCTAAGGAGTCGAGAAGCCAAGCTAGTGAAAGTGCAGTGGAGTGAAGCCCAAGAGGACGCAACTTGGGAAACCGAAGAAAAGATACGCGCGCTTTACCCATTTCTTTTTTAGGGTACATTCTCTATCTCTTTTTCCTTGAAAACCTTTTCGTATCATGCTTCTAATATCTATGTTTTTCTTGTTATCTTCTCGATCTTATCTTGAGAACCTTAGGTAGAACCGTATGGATGTAAACATGTGATTGAAACATGTTATGTTTGATGGTTGCAAATGGTTGCAAGTGGTTGCAAATGGTTGCTAGTGGATGCATGACACACATTAGGCACTAGATCGGCTCAGTCACAATTTCATGTTGCATATGCATGGGTGCTTATACTTGTACATGGATGGAACTTGTTATGCTATCACTTGGATGTTGCATATGGATGAATGACTATGCACTCATGTAGAGATTATAAAGTATGCTAGGAATTTGCATACATGTTGGATTCATGACACTAACATATTTTGCATTAAGGAGGTTTACTGAATCAGTAACCGCCTGATCTTTGCATTAGATAAAGTTCATATACACACACTTTCCGCATATGTTCATACAGCACTAGAAGTCTTTTAAGGACAATGGTTGCCTGTGGATGATGCTTCGAGTAGATGGTTGATTGGATGGTAGGACACATCCTCCCTAACTTAGAGATTTCGGGGATGAAATCCTTTAAGGAGGGGAGAATGTAACAACCCGTGTTTTTATAACGTGTAATAACCACAAATCAAGGCAGAATTAATTTTTAAAATAAGACTCAAGGGAAACGGGTTACGCCATTGCGTTCGTCTCGAAATTCTTCTTGGAAACGAGTCCGAGTTTTCGAAAATCGGAGTCCGTATGACCAAGTTATGACCATTCGAAGTTTTCAGAAATTTTCAAATTCAAAACAGACTCAATTCGAAATCAAAATTCGAATTTCAAACCTCCAAATGGACTGGGCGGGAAAAATCCCGCCCAGGACCAGGTCGACCTGGGGGTCGACTATGTAGTCGACCTACCCAGGGCCAGGTCGACCATAGTGTCGACCTGGGGGTCGACTTGGTGCCCGAACCCATTTCTGAAGCTGGATTCACTCTGATGTATTTAGCCTCATTTCTGTCCACATTCGTTGACCTGACCCTATAAATACAGCCCCTAACACCAGTCTCTCTACACCAAATTTCTTTCTGACCTTATGCTGCTCTGATTCTGGTTGAAAAGTTTGATGGAGGGACTGCTTCTACTACGTTGCGACTCCGTTAAGAGAATTGCTGATTTGGGGACTTCTATTAGGACTTGACTAAGCATATTCAACATCGACTCTCTTTTTCTAATTCTCGAACCACGATCTGTAAGCCCCAGTTATTTTCAGATTTAAACTGTAAATGTATTATGAATATGATGTAAATTGAAATTGGACCTATGTATGATGATTGTTTACATTCATTCTCGTTCATCTTGGATCTTGACTCTTGAATATTACTATGACATTGATTTGGGGCCTATTCATGTTGTAAATCAAAAGAAACCCCTCTTATTATCATGTTGAATCTGTTATTAGTCACATGTTTATGACTATCACCTTATGACAGTCGTTACCATGACTATACTATCACCTTATGTCAATCGTTACCATGACTATACTATCACCTTGTGACAATTATTATTTTGAGTAGTACCTTATCTTTCTAGATTTGGAATATTTATGTTCGAGGCCAATATTTCATATGCCAGTAATATTTTAATCTTTTATTTCAAGTCATATCATGCTATGCTAGTAATCACTTTTGCCAATTATACCCGTTCCTTTTTATGTTATTCCCTATTAGATTTATTTATATCGATTCGAACTTACGTGCGATAGGAATACGATTTGGGTAGACTAGGTAAAACATAAATTAGCTTTAAACTTGAACATGAACGTTATTATGACTTGAACCTGAATATGGACATGAACTTGACACGATTTGACATGAAACATGACTTGTAAACTTGACATGAATCTGGACATGAAAACTTGAACGTGGGCATGATAGTTAGATAAACTTGAAAATGGCCAACTCGAGGTTGGGTTGAGTTTGCAGTGTAAATCTGCCCGTAACCGCCCGGAAAATCCAGTGGCTGCAAACAATAGGATCCAATGTGGGTAGTTGGTCATATTGCACGTAAAAACCCGAGGTTAGACTATGTTGTGGTGTAAATCTGCCCGGAACCGCCCGAAAAATCCAGTAACCACAACAGTTAGTCTAATGTGAGAGGTTGGCGTGCACTAATGAATTAATGCCACGTGATAGGGTTAAGTCATGAACCACTTGAATATACTTAACCAACTCGACACGATGACTTGATAGGGTTAAGTCATGAACTTCTTGAACACACTTAACCAACTTGATACACGATCTGGATAGGGTTAAGTCACAAATTTAAATGACAACACTTAACCCATTAGAAACCCTAGTTACGTGGTCCTTTTCAGCAGTAACCCACTTAGATGTATCACGATACTCTGGGACTAGGCAGGGTGGGGCACGATTACTGGGCTGATTGTAAGCGACCAGAATGACGGCTGAGTAAGTGCGCCATTGTAGGTTCAGGCGGGCTATGGTCGTGCACGTAGTCCAGAGTTGAAAAAGCAGGCATTGGGCACCCGTAGATTTACACTGTGCGTGCTTGACTCGTGTCGGTGGTTGGCACCATAGGACTTGATACACCCTATGGTGGACCTAGCACAGGTAACTACATTTCTGGATAGGGCCGTATGACACAGACACATGACGAGTTAGGACTTGTTGGGAGCCGATCGATTAATAGATCGTACCGTAGGACCCCGTAATGGGTCACTTCATGACACTGAGCTAAGGGATCATTTCATGGTTAATACTTGACATGGGTTAGAATACTAGTATAGTTGGTGCAGCGAACCTTGAATATGCGATGCCAGACTTGACTTATCTTGTTATCTTAATTATCCAACTAGTTCTGTTATCATCCTTATGTTTAATTCCAGTTTTCACATATCATGTTACCTTTACTAATTTTCATACTGAAAGTCATTAGGGCTTACCAGTCTTTATGACTGACCCTTTTTCTTTCGCCCCTTTTTCTTCCATTTCCTCCCCAGGTTCCCAGGGAGGAAACACTAGCTCTTAGCTTGGATTCAACTTGCTTTCTGACAGCTCATGTACGGTTTGGTCTTGGGCTATGCTATGGCTTCTTCTGCTATTTATGGGGAATAATTTACTTTTGTTTTAAGTTTATGCTTCTTTATTATGAACTGGATGTAATGGAATAATTTGTATTTTGGATATATGAGCTTATGACTCTTTTCTAGAAAATAATAAAAAGTTGGTTTTTATTTCTACCGCCGCTTTATTTATGTTCTGCCTTGTGATATCTCTGTGCATGTTTACCTAGATAATACTCCACCAAAACTAGTGCATTCCCTTTGTGAGTGACCCTAGCGGAGGTGGGGTGTTACAAGGCACTAATGGGATCTTCTACTATACAAGTACTAAGGTGCAGAGATTCAACTATGGAAGTAGACAAATGCGAAGCGCTAAGATCAAAGGAATACTAACTGGTTGATCAAAACGAAGAGCTAAACATTTCCAACGGAGACTTTTACTATCTCTTTCTCAGGTATTCTGATGGTGAAAGCATGCATCCTCCCTTCTGAAAATCCTGTCCCTCGTCCTTGCCCTATTATACCATGGAAAAGATACTTCCTCTCATCTTAGGTTTTATAATTCCTTCTTTCTTCGTGAGTCGAGTTTATGTCCATGAATTTCTCATCCTTGCGTTGATCTCCCTAGCCAAACTTCCTCATCCTCATCTTTACCATCCCTGTGTAATCATATTGACAAGTTCCTCAAAAGCGGCCTCCATCGCACAGAAAACTCTCCAAAGCTTGAAAGAAAACTAGCTGCAGATGAAACTACTATGGCTATAGATGGAAGTCGGGCACTACTTTGCCCTTCGATAGGTATCGTAGTCTTATCAAGCCCACGGAACCGTGCCGCGATGAGGTTATCTCCCGGAAAGCCAGGAGCCCCGAAGACTCAAGAAAGAAGGGGACAAGAATTCAAATAGAGAATCAAAAGATAGTGCGTATGGATTTTGGGGAATATGCCGTTAAAACAAAACTTTTCTTTTGAAAATCCTTATTTTAAAACCGTTGAAAATAATTTTTCAAATCTTTTATCTGATCCGGTAACTTTCAGCTCCGAAACCACGTGTAACATCTCACATCCGTTAGTGTCACTCACAAAGGGAATGCACTAAGTTCTGTGAAGCATTATAGGTAAAAGATGCAAATAAATTACAAGACAGGCAAAACTTATACAGCGGAAAATAGAACTTTACTTTATTGATCAAATAGTTTGTACAACAATTATTTTCCAATACCAGAATATCTGTCTTACAAAATAAAGAAGCATAAAATAACATTTATATTCCCCAATGTAGTATGAGTCATCCATAGCAATGGAAACGTGAATCCAAGGAAAACTTCGACTTATCTTCAAGCTTGGAAAGAAAACTGAGCTAAGTAGTAACATTCCTTCCCTGCGAACCTAGGGGGGGCGGAAGACAAGAAAGCGAGAGAAAACAGAGTTAGACATAAAGTCTGGTAAGTTCAGTAACTTTTAGCATGTGAACAGGTAAAAACAACATGACATGAATTTAACTGAATACAAGACAATACCATGATGATAGGGCTAACAAGATAACGTAAGATATGCTAAGGCAAGATAAAACTGAATGTACTGATAAACTGGATCTACCGACAAGCTGAACATACTAGTAAACTGAATATGCTTCCATACTTTCTCTGCTTCGCGATTACCCTGTTATTCTGGTTTCTATATCTCTGCACCACCTAACTAGTGACCCAACTAGTAATCTTTATAAAAAGATAACGTTCTCCCAATCCCTGTAATTGTGGTTGCCTTCAGGCGTACATTTATTATTTATTACCTAGATCTAATCTAGGGTTTTTCTATCGAGTGCTTCCAAGATTGAACTAGGGTTTTCGCGACTTATCTAATGCTTCTCGGATTTTAGGGTTTACGCGACCTAGGTCCAACTAGGGAATATGCTACCTATCGAACGACGCCCCTACTGTAGAACACAATACCCAGAGAGGTATATGTTCCTAGACTTTCCCCACGTATGTGTCGTGGATCGTTATCGCTGTCTAGATGCATATGTCCTCTTTATGTGCGACCCGAGTCTTGTGGCAGGGCAAACCAAGAAAACACGGAACTTGGTCGGGAGCTTTCAAATATCTGCCGATGCTGATGCTAAGGTCTGTTTTTCCAGTGGCTATGGTCCCACCTGACCCCTCCCTCAACTAATGAGAGGCACACCTTGAAAAATGAGAACTATACGCAGGCCCTCTATGCCCCACTAACCTATGGCCATCCGCATACATAACTAGATAGCAAGTATATGGTCTGTTGGAGTTCTCCGTCTTTCCGCTTCACGTATCTCGATTGACTCAAGATGGTAGGTAGACGACGAGTTGCTATCACAGGGCTACTAGTCTCGCTGAATCACGCTAGTCCATCCTAGTCTTTAGGTTGCCTTATATTGCAACCGAGGCATACCCTTGGTTCTTCTAATGCAGAACTTAACCTCTGTGAGCCCAGGCGGATCATCTGCAGCCTCACAGAGGGATACCAAGAGTACCCTCACGTCCCTTCGAAGCTGCGTGCTTCGTTCCCCAGTTCGTTGGAGCCTTCTTTAAGATCAGATGGACGTTCGCCCCTTCCCGTATTCTACTAAGGTTTACTACTTAGTTCCCTTAACTAAGGTTTACTACTTAGTCCCCGAATCGTCGTTTTCTTAACTAAGGTTTACAACTTAGTCCTTTTAACTAAGGTTTACTACTTAGTTCTCTTTCTCGTCAAGTTGGATTGATTAAGTGTCATTAGTCAATTCAAGTTATCTTAACCCATTCATTTGTCATGATAAACTGGTTAAGTGTTATCAGTAGTTCATGTTGACTTAACCCTACAACAAATCAAGTTATATTGGTTAAGTATTTCTTATTACTCAACCCACCCCTTCCCCTTGTATTGGTTAAGTGTTCCCTTTAACTTAACCCTGCCCCTTCTGTTTAACAAACATGCTAAAGCGGTTAAGTGTTCTTAGTTAACTTAACCCTAACATCTGTTTAATTCACATGTTCTAGTGGTTAAATATTGTCCCTTCATGTTTTAACTTAACCTTGTTCATTTGGCACACTACGATGGCTAAGTGTTTTACTTAACTCCCCCTTCTGGTCTAGTTAACATGTTAAATTGGCTAAGTGTATTTTACTTAACCCCATCTTCTAGTCTAGTTAACATTTATAACGGTTAACCCTCACAAGTCTTATTTTGTTAACATGTTAAGTTGGTTAAGTATTCCTATGGACTTAACCCTCCCATTCTAGCTTAACCGTTTCTAGCTTTAAATTATTCTTTAAAGCACCAACAACTCACATTAGACATATATTGTTGCGGTTACTAGATGTGCCAGTCGGTTCCGGGCAGATTTACACCGCTACTCAGTCTAACCTCGGGTCCTTTTGGGCTCAATGCTCTAACCACCCACATTAGATAGGTATTGTTACGGTTGCTGGATTTGCCGGGCGGTTCCGGGTAGTCTTATACCGTAACTCAATCTAACCTCGGGTTAGGCATATTCGTATTTTCTATAATGTACACGTTTCTCATTTAGGACAAGTTCTTCATGTAAATTATTCCTATTTTACTTATGCCATAATTACTCTTCTATTGTACATTATCATCATTTATTATTATGGCCCACTTTCCCTCTAAACCATGTTATAAGATTATACCAAATTTAGTGTCACTAACCATGATTATGCTAAACATGACAATTACATGAAATTTCAAGTTATAAATCAGAATAGGCCATAACCCACCTTCCCAAACTCGCCATAATAGTCATGCCCAAAATTACTATGTCATATATTTGGCGTTCTAAATAAGTAGTTAAGCCTAATCTGGAATTAATGTACCTATTTACATTTTATGTTAGAACTAGATTAAATATTCTAGTTTACAATTTATGCCAAAACTAGATTCACATGCCAACTACATGTTTTACGCCCAATTCTATTATGCAAATTAGTCACTATTATCGCCAATTCAGATCATGCCAACATATTTATTGTGCCAAATACAAATTTCATGTTATACCAAACTTCCAAGCTTTCAATCACATTTATGTTAGTTTCATGTTCTGCTCCAAATCGTATTCCCATCGTTTGCGTAATCATGATTCAGTCTAGATTATAGGTCAATCTAGATTAGTACATAAAAGGGAATAAACAAGAATACCATGAAAAGACAGGCATAAGAATGGGCATAAGATGATAATCCCAAATTCATGAATTACAGATCTAATAAATATAAATTGACTAAAAACATCGCAGGCATAGATCTGATAACATTATGAACATGAAAGGGTTTGAATAACAGCCTATGTTCAAGAACATGGGTAGATCTAACTTAATGGAAAAATCCCAAAAAATCAAGACTCAAGGATAATTAAGAATAGGTTTGAATAGAGAATCAAACCTAGATCCAATTTAATGGTCATAATTCTAGGCAATAATTTCATAGTCATGAATCATAGGTAATTAGCCACAATGGTCCTTGCCATAGTCATAGGAAATAGTCTTATGTTCACGGTCATAGGAATAGGCATAGTCTTATGTTCACAGTCATAGGCATAGGCATAGTCTTATGTTCACAGTCATAGGCATAGGCATAGTCTTATGCTCACAGTCATAGGCCATTAACAATAGTTTCAATGTCATAGGCATAGGCACAGTCTCATCGGTAATTGAACACAATAGTTCTTAATTAGATCCAAAGGCATAAACAAGCATCGATTCAAACGAAAGGATTAGCCATATTCTTATATACATTTAATTTCATGCCACAAATAGATCTAAACGTTCAAATCTAAAAAGTAACTGACTTACAACAAACAATGAACTTGAATTCTGGATTCTGAGTTCTAGAATTGAGATGCTTTCCTTTGGGTAGATAAACGTTGCTTTGATTTTTAGTTTTGAATTACATTTGTTCGTCTCTAAACTTTCTTCAAGCTGAGGCTATTCTTGGCTTCCTTCCAGCAGCATGACGACTCTAGCTCTATTTTATTTGTGTGAATTTAGGTTGAGACTAAGGTTGTTTATATAGAATTTCAAACTAATTAGAGCCGTCGATGAAGCCAGAGTTAATCAAGGCCATCCATCTCAAGAGAAGCCAATCAGAAAGTGACAAGTCAGCCCTAATGACACACCAGAGCTCAGAAATTCGACCAGAACCGGACCAGGCCAGCCAGGGCCTGACCAAGCAGGTTTTCTGCTCAGCCTGGGCGCACTTGCCAAGTGCGCCAGTGCAACTTTGCATGGATGCACTTCCCAAGTGCGCCAGTGCAACTTTGCATGGGCGCACTTCCCAAGTGCGCCAGTGCAATTTTGTTCTGGCGCACTTCCTAAGTGCGCCAGTGCATTTTGGCCCGTTTCTGGTTTTTCTTCCTAACTTCGTTCATCCATATCTTCTTCATATGATATCCGTTTTACGCAAACTCAAACTCTATCTCAAGCAGAATTCCGAGATGAACGCAATGGCGTAACCCGTTTCCCTTAATATTATCATTTAGAATTAATTATACTTTAATTTGTGAAACTTAATGTTACAGAATTACGGGGTGTTACAAATAGCACTCAAGGCATACACACATGTCGTACCCATTTACTTCCCAGTGGATTATCCTAATACAATAGATATGTAGCTACCCCCAATATTAAGGTACACCCCATGGTACCCCACTCGCACGGTCTCCATTGTAACACCATCGAAATATATGCAGTCCCTCATCTTATGCCGTAGTGACTTACGGATAACAATATTACGTTCTGCATATATCTGTCACTACTATGCTATGAAAACGTATAGACTGCCACCTTTGTTCGAATCAGGATTCATACTGGAGTAATGCCCTCGAGTATACGATACACCACCAAGAGTCGTCATGCATGTATCTAGACTGTCCACCATACGTATCTTCAATTGTAGCTCGATGCCTTAATCGCACGTCTTCTAATGTGCACCGAGTTCCATGGCAGGACGATACAAGAAACACGGAACTCGATCGGGAGCTTTTCCATATCTGTACAGGCCCGTCTTTAAGAGCCTCTACAGATATTCCTAGGGTCTGCTTTCACGGTGGTTATGGCCCCACCCCGGCCCCTCCCTCAACTAGTAAAGACTACAAGAGCTAAACGACTGCCCCTAAAGAAAACAGTCTAAACATCCATTTGGCGTCTTCCCTCAACCACCGTACCCCGATAGTGAAGGGTGAATGGTCTATTGGTTTTAGCCCTAGTCTTTCCGCATCCCACTAGGTGCTGGTGCCGATGACGGGTATCTGACGATCTACTATCCTTGTTGATCGTGACCCTTCGCCTCCTCGTTGAGGCAACCACCGAATCACCCTAGTGTCACTGCGTCATATCATTCTGACTGCATAGCTACTTATGCAGTCAAGGCCCACCCACCTAGTAGTTATACGCAGACCCAACCTCTACGATCACAGCCTAAAACATCTGCCACCACAAAGAGGACTACTAGGAGCAACTTATGTACCTCAGGAAGCTGTGTGCTTCCCCTTCCAGTCCTTCGGAGCCGTCAGAACAATCAGATGAATGTGCGCTCCCCCTCGTGCCTTATAACACCATGATGACCTACCCCATTGGGTTTTCACCCTCAAACGTGCGGACTGGTCCAAGCGCCTCACTTTAATATGTTGTTAGACCATATATCTAAACATTCTTTTACGCGCTTGCCTTACCTTATCAGGTTTCCATTTAACTTGGTTATTGTCATTCATATAGAATTCTTAATCAAGTTGCCAAGTCCCTTTTTCTTATTAATTTCAGTCGCATAACTTAACCCTTTTAAGTTTATTAGTGAGCCCACAACATGTTATTCCCTAGATTGTGGCCCAAGGTCTGTAATTCACAATCTATTTTATATTCTTGTTTGTTACAATAACATGTTCTACTTAATATGTAATTAAGTATACCTCAATTCACATGTCTTCTTGTTTAACATGTCAGTCATTATATATGATTAAATATAACTTACTTCATAAGTTTTCCTCATTCTTTCAGATTTAATCATAATTCCATTTTACATTGTCAATACAACTTATCGCTATTTACTTATAAACTTAGTTCTATTAAATAAGGCTCATTAATAAGTTTCTCAACCAATTTATTATAACCTATGTTATAGTTTCCTCTTGTCCCTAGGACAAGTCTAAACATGTTATCCTTATCTGCGGGTTTCAAACTTCTAGATTACTTAATTTATAATTAAATATTTCATAAATTTTTCCCCTTTTACTGATTACTTAATTTAAAATTAAGTGCCTCTTATCTTATTACTCAAGTTGTCTCATTTCCTTACAAGTTAATTATAACCTAAGTTATAATTTCCATTTGTCCCTAGGACATGGCTACCTGTTATATAGCATTCTTATTACTATAATTTATCCATAACAGGTTGTTATCATTCCACAATTTATTTCATTAAATTCTCATTTATTACCATTAATTACCATTAATGATGCTTATCTATCCAACCATTTACATATATTATATATATGCTCTCGTACTATACCTCTCACATTAAGTCTACACCTGTGGATGCTGGATTTGCCGGGCGGTTCCGGGCAGACTTCTTCCACAAGTTGACTTAACCTCGTGTCTAAGCACCGTTACATGTTTAGTTATACACTTAGACCCATCACATTAGATTTACCACTTGTAAATGTTGGATATGTCGGGCGGTTCCGGGCAGACTACTATCACAAGTGCAATCTAACCTTGTGTCTAATTGCAGTTAAATTTCCTATTTATCGTAGACCTTCTATACAGTCTAGGCATGTTTGTTTCTTCCAATTATCCATTGTAATTTGTAATTCACATGTAATTGTATCATGCCTATTATAATTCTTTACATATAATCAATTCCTTCCTAACACATCAATTAATCAAATAATTGTTTAAATCACATAAACCAATATGTACCGTTCTCAATTCTTACAGTTAATGGCCTGGGTACACAATTTACACAAATTGACATGAAATTGGTAATTACTATGCAAGATTTGACAAGTTCATATACCAACAAATTAATATTTAGCATATCAGTTATTTCTACTTCATACCTATCACTTTAGGCATTATTAACATATGGTACATTTCTCAACATATTGCATTTCAATTATACATACAGGGTAATAGTAAACGATGACATATTCTTATCTAAACTGTATAGCTTAAACCCACTCACCTTTCATGCTTTCCCCAAATTTTGCATCTGATCCTGTTTTATCATCCATGGTTTTCCTTTTTCCTTTAATTTGATTTAAAATCTAATAATCGTGGATCGATTATTTTCATTAAAAGAGAAGGTAACTAAAGAGTAAGAATTTGAATGGATTGGATCTAGAATTTTTACCTTGTTTTTCATGATTTCGAATAATCTTTTTATTATGCCAATCCCCTCTTCTAGATCTTGAATTTTAAATTGTCGTTGCTGTTGATTTCTGAATTTGTAGTTGTTGATGATAATTTTCTTTTTAAATCTTCATTATAATTAATAATTAGTTTTATTTAGAAATTACATGGAGGAAGAAGAGAGTGAAGAAAACCTGAAATGAGAATGAAGAGCTATAGGTCTCCTTATATAAGAAGTTTAAATCAATGTTAACCATCTATTTTACTTGATGGAATCTACTCTCTCCACATCATGTCGCTAATCAGAAGTTGCCATGTCATCAAAAATTTGAATTGAACTAATGAGATCAAGCCAACTAAGAATGCATTGTCATATCTTACCAATCAAGTATGCTTATTAGGCGCCACCTTAAATTTTTACATTAATTCTGTTTCTTTCTTTTTCCATCTTTATTTTGAAATTGATATACTTTTCTTTCTTTTATTCTTTATTCGCACATAACCTTCCATTCGAATCATGTTCATTCATGGGCAGTTTTTATGTGTATACTATGTTTCCACATGCGAACAATTATTTACTTTGTTCCACATTTAAATTTCTCAAATCAATTAGTATTCAACTTTTCTCTTTTTAATCATCCTTCCTATTATACTCTCTTTAGTTAAGCTACTTTCATATAAACCCCGCTTTCACACTAAACCGCTTCTAATTAAAAAACCCTTTCACATTAAATCTTTACTCCTCTTTTTAAACTTCTTTCTTAATTTTAATGCATTAACCTTCTTTCTACTATTTTTAACTTCCTCTAAAATTTCCTCCTTGCATTCACACATGCAATATTTTCTTTTTATTTAATGCATCATTTTTAACGTATTTGTTATTCACATGTCAACCTTCCCTCTTTATTCGTGATGTTTCTTTTCTTTGCTTACATAAATTGCTCACTTTCTTTTTTTCCATGCATTAAATTTTCCATGCTTTATTGCATACATTTCTAATGTTCCTTTATAAATTGTTAAAGCTTTCTCTTTTTTTTCGCTTGCATATTATTAATTAATGCATCCTTATCATACATTACCTTCAACACATTCCACCTTCCTCTTTTCTCTTATGAAATTTTCATTGTATTACATTCATCCCTCTTTTAAATATGTAACTTTATTACTACGCATGCCTCTTTTCCTTTTATTTTTATTTTTATTATCAATGCATGCACTACATTTACTAATTCATTTTTACTTATGTATATGCATATATCTCTATATGCACATTTTTAATTGCAATAAAAATACGGGGTGTTACAAAAGTCAACCCTTCAAGGTATCATTTATATCTTAGGGACTTTTATCTTCTCTTTATTTGATTTTAGTTCAACTCATTCCTCTGTAGATAGGAACATTGTCAACTTCTTGAAATTTCCTACTTCTATTGCTAATCGTCCGATAGTGGTTTCTAATCTTATCGGAAGAGCTAAGAAACTCATGTTGATTTGCAAAGACATAGTACTAAACATCGACAATGTCAATTTCTTGTGTAATGCATATGTTTTGAATTTCAAGGGGTATAGCTTATTTTAGGGATAGACTGACTATTATATTATGGGGTCATCCTTGACTGCGATAAGAAGAACATTTTCTTATGGAGTTTTAGACGTCGTACTTTAGTAATCCCTTGTACAGTTAAAAATATAAGGGATTCATCCTTGTTACATTCTCTATCTTATGATTTAGAAGGGCCATCCGCAGTGCCCATTGTTTGTTAGTTCCTTGATGTCTACGAGGAAGTGATGGGGCTTCTGCCTCCATAGAGAGATCGTATTTAGGATAGATTTCGTAAAGGACGCTAGACCATTTTCACTGTCATTAAGGCATATGACTCCTAAAGAAAGAAGGAAGTTTAATAAGCAGATTTCATAGTTTCTACATAAAGGATTCATCTGATGGAGTACCTCGGTGTGGGGAGCATCCATGGTTTTGCTACTAAGGCTGATAGATCATTAAGACTGTGCATTAATTACATAGATCTTAATAAATAGGCCAAGAAGAATAGATATCCTTTACCTAGGATAAGTGACTTACTCAATCATTTAGGAGACACTGAAGTCTTATTTCAATTGGCCATGTCGACAAGATTTCACTAGTTATGAATTTCTAGGGAAAGAAAATATAAGACAACACTTAAGACATATGATGGTCTTTTTGAATGGGAGATGATGCCCTTTGGATTGGAAAATGCCCTATTTTTTGTGGATTTGATGAGTAGAATGTTTAGAGGCATTTTTAATAAGATAGTCATGGTATTTTTTGAGCATGAGAATCATCTAAGAGAGGTTATAGGAATCCTATGGAAGAATCAGCTCATTGATATTTCCTAAAGATTTTAAAGAGCATGAGAATCATCTAAGAGAGGTTATAAGAATCATATGGAAGAATCAGCTCAAGGCTAAATTTTCCAAGTGTGGCTCTTGGGTAGAAGAAGTTAAGTTTCTTGGACATATAGTTTCGAAGAAAGGTTTGGCTGTGGAGCCCGCAAAAGTGGAAGTTGTTCAAGGGTGGAAAGGTTAGGAGTTTCTTAAGGTTAGCGGGTTATTTTATGAAATTCTTTAAAGACTTTGCAAGAATTGCAGCCCCTCTAACATGTTTGACTAAGAAGAATATCCAGTAATCTTGGAGTGATAAATATAACAGACTAATAGTGCTTTCGAGATGTAGAAAGGGCCTCTTATGAGTGTACCGGTCCTTATCATTCCTGACGATACAAAGATGTTTACGGTTTTCAAGGACACTTCTGGTAAAGGGTTAGGAGTAGTGCGTATGCAAGAAGGTAGAGTAGTTACCTATGCAAGTGGACAACTAAGGATCATGAGAAAAGATACCGTATTCATGATTTGGAGCTTGCAGCCATAGTGTTTTTCCTTAAGATATGGAGCATTATCTCTTGGAAGATAAGTTTGAGCTTTTTGTGGATCACAAATCTCTTAAGTATTTATTTTCCCAACGATATTTGAATCTTAGGAAGCAAAGGTTGATGGACTATATTGCTTCGTTTGATTTCGATATTTAGTACACTCCAAGAAAGGTAACGTTGTCATTAATTCTTTGAGTAGAAGACACTCTACCCTTAGTGCTATCGCTGAGTGGATATTGTTGGAATTTCTTTCTGATTCTGATCTTTAACCACCATTTGAGTATGGCTGTCAATGGATACTTTCGGATACGGATGATACTGTATCCGTAATCGAAATCATTTTCGGATATCTATATCCGCGGATATGGACGTATATCGGATAATTATCCTATCCACCAATAATCGAAAAATCAAGAAATTTAATGAATTTTTTTAGTTTAAATAATGTTTTTTAATTCCATTGATCTCAAAAGTGTTAAAAATAAACATATATGTTGAAATTAAAAAAGTTTAAGTAGCTAATATGCACTTAATGCATGTACTATAAGCCTTCGACTTAATAAAGAAATAAATAAATCTCATTCATTGGACTAAAATACATATAATTTTGAGCATAGTGTTAAAAAAATTAGACGAATAATTCAGATGCGGATATCTACGTATCGGTATTTGAATCCGGTTTTCGGATATCGGATATTTATCCGCTTTTCGGATATAGATGCGGAAGGATTTCAGATTTTTTGGGTATCCGTTGACAGCCCTACATTTGAGTCATCTCAATAATTTCTTGCAGTTTTGAAAATGAGACCAGCCTCGATGAATAGGATTAAGTATAATCAAGGTCTGAGGAGTTGAACTTGTCGAGGGAAAAGTTTGCAAAAGGAGAAAACTTCCCCATTTCGATAGATATTCTAAGGATAACGATGAAATCTTAAGAAAGGATGGGCGACTCTATATCCCTAGGACTAGTAATCTAAGAGAAGAGGTCCTCAAGAAATGTCATCATTCAAGAATGACCATACATCCCAATGGGGATAAGATGTTTAAGGATATAACGAGAAATTTCTATTGGGAAGGCATGAAGAAAGATGTTGCTGAGTTCGTTGCAAGATGTTTGACTTGTCATAAAGTCAATGTGGAGAACGGTAGGCATGCTAGGGTTATTATTACCTTCGGAGATTCCTACTTGTAAAGGGGGACATATTTCAACGGATTTCGTAGACGAGATACCAAGGAGTCAGAAAGGGAATGAAGCTACTTGGGTTATAGTGGGTCGATTGATGAAGAATTCCCACTTCATTCCAATGAAGAAGAGTAGAACTACAGCTTCATTGTCCAAAATTTATAGTAAATAATTTTTCTACTACATGGAATCCCTACTAGTATAGTAAGTGATCAAGACACTTTATTCAAGAGCGAGTTTTAAGGGAGCCAATAGATAGCTTTACGGATGATGCATAATCTGAGAACCGCATACCACCCGCAGGTAGCCGAACAAACCAAGGAGACAACCAAATCCTTGAAGATCCACTAAGAGATTGCATCATCGATTTTTAAGGAGCATGGAAGAAGCATTTACCATTTTTCCGGTTCTCATATAATGATAGTTTTCAGGCAACGATTGGCACGGCCCCTTATGAGGCATTGTACGAGTGGCCATGCAAATCGCCTACATGTTAGTGTGAAACTACCGACAAGATTCTACTCGGACCCAACCTTACCTGTGATTCCATTGATAAGATTCATTTGATATAGAAAAGAATAGAGGTTGCCCAAGACCAACATAAATCTTACACTGTTAGGAGGTGGAAGAAACTTGAGTATAGTATTAGTGATTTAGTCATCGTGAAAGTTTCTCCTTTTAGAAAAACCATCTGGTTTGGAAAGGCTATAAAGTTATCTCCTAGATACACTGGGCCATTCAAGATTGCTGATAGAACTGGGAAATTGGCTTATCATGTGGAACTTCAAGAGAGACTACATGTAGTCCATACATTTTCCACGTTTCTCACCCTAGGAAGTGCCTTCACAACTCTATCACTAAGTTCAAGCTTGATCAGATTGGGGACTTATGAAGCTTCGAATTGGAGCCTAGGGTATCCCATGCCACCATGAAGGTTATGGAGCATAGAATTAAAAGGCATCGCAATAAATCTATTAACCTCATCCGAGTACAAAGGGGAGATAACCATACATATATCAAATGGGAAAGAGAAGAAAAGATGAGGCAAACTCATCCAGAACTTTTCATGGGTAATTAATTCCTACAGAATTTACATTAAAGTTGCATTGTGGTTGCTAGATTAGATGGTAGGAATTGTTTGCAATGCAAATCCATCGAGCATTCGTATAGAAATTATATGCATATTAGGGTGTTTTTCATAATATAGCACCAAATATTAAACTTTCATGTTAGAACCAAGCTTACTTTAGCAAGTCTGCAGTACATAAACTCACTGAGTATGGCTATTTTATGGGTTTGTAATAAATAACATGTTTGTTAGAGCAAGTTGCATTTTTTTCTATTTCAGAAAGATCTCAGGACGAAATCTCTTTAAAGGGAGGAAGAATGTAATACCCTATATAATATACCCCAAATAGAATAAGTTGAAATAATCAATAAAATATTAATAGGCTGAAAATACGAATATTTAATAATGAAATTTGGTCATGAAAATATTACCATAGTTTGTTGGTGAGATTGTAGCACGTTTCCATATTTTATTTATTGAAAACGGGATTTGTATGAAAAAGTTACGAATAAAACAAGTTGGACAAGAATAATATACACGTGGGATTTGAATTTGATATTGTTAATGTAAATCTGAAATGAAAATAAATACCAATAGCATAACAAAATATTCTTTTTCAATTTTAAAATGTGTGTATATATAAACATATAAGAGGGAATAATAAACGAAAGAAAATTAAAGAATTAATGAAAATTAACAACCAATTAATGTAAAAACAAACGTTTAGGTGAACTAAATTCACCATGCCCAGCCCTTAAGGGGTAGACCGCATCCCATTAAGGTGGTGTTGACTTGGGGTTTCAATCACCCTCCTACAGAGGGTGTTAACGGCCGTATAGGGGAACTTGGGGTCGTGGCTAGGTCCGGATAAGATTTTATATATTATTTGTTGATACGAATGGTTAAGGTTTTATAAAATCAATTTGACGGCCCATACAAACACTTCGACAACTGTACATAAGCCCCTAGACTCCCCTCTAAACCTCTCATTCTCCTCTCCGCCTCCATTTTGTCTCTCCTTCATTCTATCTAAGTTACATATTTAGTTAGGTTAGTTTCTTCTTCTCAAATCTAACATATTTCTATCTTCTCTATTCTAATTTCTATATAGATATATGGAACAATATTTATATATGCGTAAGAATCTGATTTGAATCTCATAGATGTGTAATTAATTAAGGAAATAATTTAGAGTATGTAAATTCAAGGTTGTTGTCCAGATTTGTTTACACGGTTTACTCCTTCTTCTTGTTATTTTGTGAGTGGGAATTACTTCAATTTAAATATTTTTTATAATTGTTAGTGTAAACACTGTATTGTTTATGCCTAAAAGATATTTTGGATTCTTGCGAAAACAAAACCAATAAATTCCTCAAATCTCTAATGAATATCAGAAATGGTCAATCTTGTGTTTATTTGGGTTTTGGATTATGAATGTAAGTAAAAGTGAATTTTCGGGTGTTTAGGTAAATTTACCACTTAGTCTGAATTACCTCCTTTCATTTCATTATAGATCAAATTTATGCAAACGCATGGATTTGGGTGTTGGAACTTATATATGTTTAAATCTTGATTTTTATCAAACGAATGGTTTAAATGTAATAAAACACCTATTACTAAAATCCTTGATTTTGTGTAAATATCTTATATGAAGGTAAAGCAATACTAGAAGGAAAACACATATATTATTGTTGTTCACCTTGTCCTTTTTTTTAATTATTGAAATAATCCCAAAAACCTAGGTTACAAGTTATTTTATATGTGTTCTGTTAGTTCCTAACTATTGCTTTAGATTTGGAATGAGATTTATATGTATATTGAGTAAGCTTGGGAAATATGGCTTATAAACCTTGATTTTGAGTTAGGATTGACATTTCCAAATTTTGAACGTTTCCTTTACATGTGCCACTAATCATGCTCTAATTTATGTTTACTAAATATCATAATTACGTATCATAAATGCGTTTAATTTGGAATTCAAATTTTAATTATCCCTGTAGGAGATTTTTTTATTGTCTGTGTATTTATGGATTTTATTAATATCAATGACACGTGACACGAGGTTAACCCTACTTGCAGTAGAAGTTTTCTCGGAACCAACTAACATATCCAACAACTACAAGAAGTCAGGTTAATGTGAGATGTCTAGTGACATGGACCATTTATAGTAAATACATGCAGACAAGTGGTTAACCCTTACTTGTAGTAGAAGTCTTCCCAGAACCGCCCGACAAACCCAACAACTACAAGAGTCAGATTAATGTGTGATGTCTAGTGTAGTAAATATTTTTGTGAGATAGGGATTCCTCAAGAAGGTATTAAGTGGCTGATCCACCTTATTTAGGTAGTAAGTGGTTGGGGTTGTCCCGTTCCTAAGGTGCGTTCCTTGGTTTTGTGCTGAAGTCCCGTGACCCTTCCTTGTAAAGTATAAAGTGGTCAATGGTCCACCTTTCTTTAATAGTTATGAGGTATTAAATGGTCCTAAATTAGGAGATATATGAATAAAAGGTATAGTTCTTAGGATGTTGTCCGCTTTTTATCTAGGGATATGTGAGGGCACACCTAGGGATGAGCTACTAAGAGTTTCACCGAACTTGTAAGGGAAGTATTGAGTAACTATGACTTCAAGCGTAATGTCAACTAGATAGTAACGCACGGGTCCATCAGATGGGTCATAAATGGGGATTATCAAGTGGCAGATTACTATTTCTCGCATTACGATTGAGGAAATATTTAATAACGTTACACGAAGTCTTAAGTGACTAAGGTTCGACTTGGGTACCAAGAGATCTGAAGATTCCGCCCATAGGGTATCAAGTGATCGTAGGAATCCGCCCATATATTTAATGACCTTAAGTGGCTGGATGATATTCCACCTCGTAGGGTATCAATCGCAGGAATCCACTCGTAGCGTATTAGGTGATAGTGGGAATATGCCCGTACATGTACATAATGGCCTTAAGTGGCCAAAAGATAGTCCACCTATTTAATCCATGTGTATGACATACTTAATTGTATGTTTAATTTGCCTAGACATAACTTGATGGATTTATACTACTAAGTATAGGAAATAGATCTTCATTTTAAATTTAAAGAATTTACATTCACCGGAACCATTGGTCTGATCCCTCTCCTCTTAACGACACAGGTTAGTAGGAGGAGATGCTTAATTGAGGATATCATGCAGTCAAGAGCTTGGCGACAGAGGTTTTATTCTAGTTTATTGTTATCATTATGTATAGCATTTGATTGTATTTATGAGATATTTATGATGTAACGTTAATATGACTTTAGAATTTGTGATGTAATCAACATTATATGGTTTTTACGAAATGGTATTTTTATTTAAATTACTATATTTTATTCCATTCAATGTGAGATTCTTATTTCGTTTTAGTCTATATTTTTTATTTTATTTCTTATAGAAACGAATGACTTGCTTAGAATGACCTTAAGTTCTGATGGGCCTTTTTTGGATTGAGATTTAGGCTCATTCTGGGCAGGTTGTTACACCTTTTGCCCTACCTTCAAGAGTGGTTGCATTCCAGTGTCTTTAGCTCAAGTTACTAATGGATCATCTGACTATAACTCAGATCAACCTGACTCAGTATGAAATACATGCGAACGAAGTCCATATGCTATGAAATTTTGAAGGAGACATCACAATAGGATAAAACACCAACAAAATAAATGATTTAGTCATATGACTCATGACTACAGGTCGGTACCGATCCATCGGATTGAGCTAAATAGCTCAAAATTTTGTGTGGTTTCCTACTACGAACACATGTCTCCTAGTGTAATTTCCTAGCTTAACTCATCTCCAAACACCTATATATACTAATGCACCTATAATATAAAGAGGATTTTGATTTCTCTCTATCGATACACCACTCCTTCCACACAATATTACCTAAGGGATATTCTGATATACTCCAAGTAGCTCTTTTACTTATGATTCTTCTCTACTTATCATTATTCATTTTTCTATAATCCAATAACTCGTAGTTGGAAAAAAGGTGAATGAACAACACTTATAAAGTGGAAGTGAGCTTCTTTAACAGTCAAACAATTATGAATCTGTATCTTTTATTTATGTTTTCTCTTATTTTACTTATTTTTTTTATTTGCTACTGGATCTGTATGATTCATATTTATATTGTCTGTAAGGACTACTTCTTTCATCTCAAGTTAGTGTTTATTCCATTTTTGGTGTTAACAAGCACCAACTCTCTTGATCAAAATAGTTTGGAAGTTTAATCCTGCCACTGTCTCTGGCTCTAACAAAAATCTAGGTCCAAAATCATAACTTATAATATACTCCAACTACTTTCATCCTAATAATATGGCTCCTAAGCTATAATGTCACCTACTCAAAGCATTAATGATTGCATTACCCTCCCTGGTGTATACGCAGTATTAAATCAAAGGAATCTAGGAAGTCTAACTATCGTTGTTGGTGAAGGTTAAGATCCTTTTATGAAAAGAGATACTTTAATGACTTATAGTCAGAAAAAAATCAATCCTCTCTCCTAAAAGATAACAACTTCAAATCTTTAATGAAAATACAATTGCTACCAATTCCAAATGATAGGTGAGATACTTCTTATTATATGGCTCCAACTGCCGATTGGTAATGCAACAATTTTGTTCTTCTACATCAATACAACACCCAATCTCGTATCACAAGCATTTACGTATACCTTTATCACTTCATTCGTACTTGGAATAACTAATGTAGGTGCACTTGTTAGCTTTTCTTCAGACTCACAAATGCATGATCAAATCTTGCATTTTAAGTAAAAGTCTGATTCTTCTTAGTTCAATAATCCCACTAGCTTAGAGAAATCATAATAAATCGCTTGTAATATCCATCCAACCCTAAGAAACTCCATATATTTATTGCATTTTTTAGTGTGGTCAAATATTACACTTTACCAACCTTCACATGATCCGACAATCTCTCACTTGGAAATAACATGGCCCAAAAATCTCACTTATCTTCTCCAAAAGTGACATTTAGAAAATTTTGCCTTCGGTTGGTGTTCCTACAACATCTCTAGAATAATCCCCAAATATGCCTTTTGTTCATTCTCCATCCTTTAGTAGCCAAAATATCGTTAACAAACACAAGCAAAAACCAATTCAATTGATCTCTAAAAACAAGCTTCATGAGATCAACAAAGTACACATTGTGAGTCCAAATAACATAACTAACCACTCATAGAGTCTAGATAGTGCCTAGAATAATGTAGTTGGCACACTCTCCTTTGCCAACCTTAGTTGGTGTAAACAAATTAGCACCATAATGCTGATAGAAAGTCATTAATATGCGGAAATGGTTCTTTTTTGTCTCCTTGTTCAACTCACAATAATCAGCACACAATATAAGGGAACCATCTGCTTTCATTGTGAATGTTGTAGGTTCCCCTCACTTAGATATACTTCTGCGAATAAATTCATTTTAAAAAAGATTGCTCACTTGCACCTTAAACTTTCATTGCTCTCTATGTGCCATCCTCCTCAGTGGCATCACTATTGGTCCGGTGTCTTTAATCAAGTCAATTCGAAACTCAAGCCCCCTTTTTGGCAGAGGTCGAGTCATATATTCAAATATTTTTGGATACTCCTTAGTGAACCATCGAAAAGTCATCGCGTCAAACATAAAGCAAGCACAGAAAATTAATTGTTACCCATCGTCGTGTAGGTAGCCCAACACAACCTTCTGCCTATTATCCATTCCTATCATCAATGACCTCTCAGAATCCACCATTATTCCGTTTCTGCACAGTCGTTCTAACCCTAGTATTATGTTATATCCAATAAAACCCAGAAGAAGGCAGTCACAAACAAAAGTCCATCTATGACTTGATTGAACTATATTACAAAAAATCAAATATAAACTAGTAGAGTTATCCACAGTTTTGTCACAGTCAAAGGTCGATTGATAATTTCGTGTTTCAATCCTAATCATCTACCAAATTAATAGACATAAAGGAATGGAAAGTGTTAACCCCTCTTATTGACTAGAGCAACTTAAAATGTAAGCGCAGGGATCATACAGGCTCAGATTTACTTTAAATTTCAAGGAAGTTTTTTGAAGGCATCAAAGAAGGTTCATAAGATAAATTCAAAGTCATCTGAAGTTGATATTATTTATCGGCATTGACCCATAATGAATGGATTGGATCCAACCTATTTAGGTTGGGCATTACCATCTCCAATCCATTTGGTAGGTCCATCACATCATATATCCCCAAAGTTTCGTGTTGATTGGATAAGTATTGTGTGAGTTATATATGGATCATTGCTGAATTTTGCTAGTGTCGACATAGACAAAATCCAACCCATGAGGAATGATAGAAATGGCTTGAAACTTATGTGGGGGTCCTCCTAGACATCTACATTGCATGAGTGAAGTATAATGTCGAGTTGGTTAATAATTGAAGGAATTACGGATGGATCTTCCACTTCGAATTTGAACAAATCGAAAATAAGTAAAGTTGATGGATAGGCATCAATCCGTCTTATATGGATAAATACCGACCCATGTCCTATGTGCAAAATCCATCATGAACCGTACCATCTTGATCCATATCAACAAATTAGTCTAGCTGCCAAGTTTGGTAGTAATTCGATGTACCAAACTTAAGATATTTGATGGACTATACATTATGAAGAAAGTTCAACATAGATAGACTCCCAAGTATGTACAAACAAAGTAAAAAAATCCTATAAAACTTGGTAGAGGGAATCACAAAGACATATAATGGCCAAAAAAATTGATAAGTGCCAAAAATATACTAAGTCTATGGGGAGGTACCGATCCATAGGCTATGGTTATGTGTAATCCATCACACGAAGTTCAAATTCTACTAAACTTGACAGAGCACACCATGAGGATATATAAAGGCCAAAAGGATCGAGTAAGGCTGAAAATGTCCTATGTATGTGGATAGGTATCGATCCATGGGCTATGGATAGGTTTTGGTCAAATAAAACTTACCCGGATTGGAGTGATTTGTCTGGTGTTGCATTCTACCTCCTTGATAGGCCTATTAGTGCAATACTATGGCCTAGCACGTCTCCAAAATCCTATAAAAACTATAGTACATTCAACTAGAAAAGAAGGATGCTGATGATCATGCCAAGACTCTGTGGGTCAAACTTGGAAAGGAGCCACAATTTCTCCACTGAACCATATACTCATTTTCACTTCTTACGTCCTCAAAACAATTCTAGTCAATTATAAACTAGATCTTAGGAAAGCTAGTTAAGATACATGGAGATCTAACTAGAAGTGTGAATAAAAGATTGATTAAAGTGGAAATAGTTGAAAATAGATGAACCACTATAAAATTCCTATGTCTCTTTTTATATATATATATTTTACTTGCTATTTCTATGAGATATGTGTTGCTTATGGTGCTTTCACACTCATTTAGGACTAATTCCATTTTTGGAGTTAGCATTTTTTGCTTTCATTGAGATATGAACAAGTGGGAAAGACCTTGGAAGTAGTTGAACAAGAGGGAAAGACCTTGGAAGTTGAAGATTTGTAGAAATGGTAAAACCTAGACCCAGATCTTAAACAAAGGGAGGATCTAAAATTGAGGGGAACCAATATGAACGTAGGGAAAGTTAGGAAGTTTCTTGCAACCCAAACAGATCAAGCTTTGTCACAAGTAATGAGACAGAGAGGACTATGAAGGAGGTGCAAGATAAGACCTTGGAAAGATGGCAAAAGATGATGTAAGAATTCTTTCAAATGATGGAGAGACTAGGGATAGTTAGATCTGCAAGGAATCTAAGCCAGACTCTAAGATTTGATGTAGGAACATTCGGAGCTTGATTAGGACAAGTTGGAATGAACCCTCTATAAGTATCACACTTGGTACATGGGGTAATATTGGAAATGTTGGAATCAGTACTGAAGTAAAAACTGGGAATGTTGGACCCAAAATTGGAGTCATGGTAGAAACTCCGAGATTTGGAGGAATTGGAGTAGGAAATTCAGATCTAAATGCTGGAAGACAATAAGTGGAAGGATACATACCAAAACTTCCAAGAAGAAATAATACATAAGACGGAACTAGAATAGTTGATCAAAACTTGAATCAACACAGACCAGAGGAATATGTCCCTGAATTTGTGATAGGAGTACCCTATAGGGCTGGAGGACATGATAGTACCAAGGATAGAATGCTTCAAACAAATAACATGAATCAGATGGCTGAGATGATTAGAATGGTGGATAAAGGGGGACCACCCAATCAGAGTATAGATGATGTCATTAAGAATGTCTTCACTTCTAACATCTGAAAGGTTAGGAATTCCCATGATTTCAAGCTAGATGTGATGATGTTTATGACAAAAGTTCGGATCTCACTCTTCACTTGATGCGATATATTTGACATATTGGAAGCGTTTAGAGCTTTAGAGGTGGTGACAGACCAATTTTTTCACTTTTCTTGTCTGTTTTAGTAGCTATGTAGTATAAGCAATTGGATAATGAATATCTCCGCTCTTGGGACAAGTCAGCGGATAATTTTTGGAATAATTTAGAGAGAACGTTTTAAGGCAACATAATGTGATGAGTTTATTAACTGTGAAGAAAAGGCCTGGGGAGAGCCTTAGAAGTTATTTAATAGGATTCAATATGACGACGGTAGTAGTTGGTACACTAGATCCATCAATCATTATGATGGTGGTTGTTTCGGGAGACATTGGAAAGATAGAATTTATGGTGGTTTTGGAGAGAGATCCACCATTGAATTTAATTGAATTCAGTCTTGAGGTCGAAATATATCTATGACAAGAGGATACAAAGGTCCGAGAGACTGACTTGTTTGAGGGAATTAATGTTCTCGAAAGGTCGAGGATCACCAAAGGCTATAATTGGAAAGAAAACTGAAGACGATGGCATATACTTAAAAAAGCCAAGAAGCCAAGATGAGAATTGAAGGAACCCAAGTTCACTTCCTATGCAGAACTGAATGAAATTATAGAATGAATCTACTAAGACACTAGGGGCATCCCCCTATTGCAACCTATGAGAAGGGGGCCAATAGATCGTGAGAGGATATCTGGAAAATACTGCACATCCATTATATGGATGGGCATAGCATGAATCAGTGCAGGCACTTGAAGGAATTGATTAAAGAACACATTTTGGGTGGACAAATCGAATAATACATCATGAATCCCACTGCAATGGTGCGGGTAGAGCAACCGCCACCTCCAGCCAGAAACAACCAGGGATCCACCTCACAACCTATTATTCCATTATCGGGATGGATTGGGGATAGGTTCGCCTCTTACTTCCTTTTCTATACATTCTGCTTTTATCTTCTTTTTAGGAAAATAACCTCGGACTGCTTACACAGGTACAAAAACCGGAGGGATCCCAATGAATGGTTTGAGTCGGATATTTGAGATAACTACCGAGGATTTTTTGGTTCTTTTTCTTTGATTTGAACAATTTAAAAGAGAAAAAATATCCAACAAAAGATGATAACCTATCTGCCGCAAGGACAATAAGCCGCCTTCTATCGGTAGGTCAGGATCGGTTTACTATCATCAGGTCATGTCGGATAAGTGATTGGTGCTTCGTAAGGGTCAGTTTACTATCATCAAGTCACAGGAGAATGATTGGATCAGCCTACAATCATTGATTTTCCATTAGATAAGTGATTGGAAAGCAGTAAGGATCGCATTTTATCCCACCGAAAGATAAGATAAACCAGAGAGAAAGGGGTAGAATGCTTCAGCGGAAAGTGACCGAATCGAACTACTCACTGCGAAGAGCCTTTTGCTAGAGAGAAAAGACTTAGAAAACGACCATAGATAGGCCATGACCGTCCCTGAAAGGCCATGTAGATAAAGCATTCAAATATACACCATACATCGTCCAAAAGAGGCATTGAATCAGTTCGTTTAAACATAAAACGAACTCATCATCCCGGAAAGCCTATGAGCTCACATAAACTAAAACCTATCAGTCTAAAATGACTTCTTGTAACAACCCAAGTTCCGACAGACCGAATTTTTTTTTTTTTGAAATTCGAATCCATCGAACTCGAGTAGGCTTGTCTGGTATCCTACACAAAAGACAAATATAAAATATATCAGAGCTCTAAAAACATCTCACAAAGGAATGAATAAAATATAATATAACCAAATATAGCCTTATCGTAGTAATAATACCGCCTAACCAGTATCCATAGCTATCAAATCTCTTCCATAAACCTAACATGTGAGGGTGTTATGAGGAGGGGGTCAGAACACAAGTTCTGGTGGTTGGACTAAATTACACAACCTGAAATAACCCTACATATACCGTTCAGTTATGTTACTTTATTTATTAGGTTACTTTGGGTTAATAGCACGCAAGGCTTTACACACACGTCGTACCCATCTACTTTCTAGTAGATTAACCTAATATAGTATATGTAGCTACCCCCAATATCAAGGTACCTCCCATGGTACCTTTCTCGCATGGTCTACGCCGTCATGCCACAGAAGCGGATACGACTCTTCATCCTACGCTAAAGCGACGTACGGATTTCCATATCCAAACTTCTCGGCCAAGCTCGGTCTTGACACGAAGTAATCCCCTACCGTTTACGATACACTATCCAGAGCAGTCATGTATGTATCTAGACCCTCACACATATGTTCTGTCTACAAGTAACCGTTCCGTTATAGGGTTGCAACCAATGCACGGAACTCGATCGGGAACCTTTCCATATCTGTATCGGCCCGCCTTTAAAGGCCTACAATACAAATATTCAGTGTGGTATGCTTTTCATGGTGGCTATGGCCCCACCCAGGCCCCTCCCTCAACTAGTGAAGACTACAAGAGCTAAATGACGTTCCCCTAGAAAACAATCTAAGCATCTGGTTGGCATATCCCTCAACCACCATGCCTCAATAGTGAAAGGTTGATGGCGTCTTGGTTTTAGCTCTAGTCTTTCTGCATCCCACTAACTTCTGATAATGGATACCCGACGATCCACTATCCTGTATTGGTCCTGACCAGCCTCTTGTCGAGCGATCGTTGAATCACCCTAGGCCATACCACCATAGCCTTCTGACTACAATACTACTTTTGCAGTCAAGGTATACTCACCGGCTAGTAACGTGCGTTCCTAACCCCAGCGAGTATAGCCTGAGCTTGCACCGCAACAGAGGACCACCACGGAGTACCCTACCACGTATCTCGGAAGCTGCGTGCTTCCATCCAGTCCTACCAAGAAATCAATCTATAAGTCGAGCCGGGTAATCAAGTGGACGTGCTCCTCCCATGTCTCTAGACACCTCGGCGATCTACCCTATTTGGTTTTTCACCTACATACGTGCAGACTGGTCCAAGCGCATCATGCTACCGTGTTATTAGACCCTATGTCTAAACATTTAATTATGCGTTTGCTCTACCTTACCTGGTTTCCAATTAACTTGGTTATTTCCAATTATATTAAACTCTCATTTAAGTTACCAAGTTTACTCTGAGCCCCTTGTATCTTTAAGGAATGGACAACTCTTGCTAATTAATTTCAGTTATATAACTTAATCCATTAAAGTTTATTAATAAGCCTGTTATTTCCAAGATTGTAATCCAAGGTTTGTAATCTACAATCTCTTTATATTATTACCATGTAATTCATTTTATGATTTCATAGTTATAATAACATGTTCTACTTAATATATAATTAAGTATATTTTATCTCAGTCCACATGTTTTCTGTTAAAATGTCACTTATTATATATGATTAAATATAACTTATTTCATTCCATAAGTTTGCCTCATTCTTTCTTATTTAATCATAATTTCATCTTACACTGTCACTACAACTTCTTGTTGTTTACTTAGAAACTTAGTTCTCTTAACTAAGGTTTACTAATAAGTTTCTTTTTCATTTATTATAACTTATTTTATAATTTCCACTTGTCCCTAGGACAAGCCTGCCAATTATATAACATTCTTATTAATGTTATTAATTAAAATAGGTTATTATCATTCTCCATTCATTCCAATTCTTATACTGTTGTAACATCCATTTATTACAACTAATGTCATTTATTCATTTTCCGTTATGCACATATATTTATATATATGTTAGGGCACCAGACCTCTCACATTAAGTTGACTACTTGTGGACGTTGGATTTGTTGGGCGATTCCAGGCAGGCTTCTACCACAAGTTGAACTTAACCTCGTGTCTAAGTATCAATATATGTATGTATATGCACCAGACCCCTCACATTAAATTAACCACTTGTGCATGTTGGATTTGTCGGGCGGTTCCAGGCAGGCTTCTACCATAAGTTGAATTTATCTTCGTGTCTCAGTGCAGTTACAATTACTGTAAACTTTCATACAAACTAGGCTTATTTATCCTTTCTCATTAATCCTAATTTTTCTATAATTCTATTTTTACATGTCATACTTAATAACATATTAAGTCCATTTTAACTGATTATCATATCGCACATTCTTCCTAACATGTAATTAACCCAACTTTAAAAGAATAACAAATAATTATCCAATCATGTAATTATTCCAATCTAATTGATTAACATGTAAGTATCCCAATTTTTACAGTTAAGGGTTTACTTACATAATATGCCAAATAAATTGGTTCTTAGGATGGTTCTATATACAACAGTGATCTTTTTAACATGTCCTAAACAGTTGTAATACACAATTTTTCAACAAATATCAACTGCTTAGCGGATTCATTATTACTGGGAATATAAATGATAAATATGTTGTTATTCAAAATGGTATAATTTAGATCAGCTCGCCTAATAGCTTTCCAATTCAAGAATCTGTCCAGACCTAGTATTCCAAGGCTCACTTAATTGAATCTAGAACCTGAATAACCATGGATTCACAATTCTCAGACTAAAAGAAAAGGGAAGAAAGAAGAGAAATCTAAATCGACTAGATTCAAGAATTTACTTCACTTCGGTTGGAGTTTTGAACACCTGTTTGCATATATACAATATTTTGCTCCAGATCTTAAATCAGAATTCCCTTAGACAAATTATTCTATTTTTATGAAGAGGTTTGAGGAGGAAGAAGAAGAAGAATGGCAGAGCTTAGGCAACCTCTTGGAAAATATGAGATTTAGCCTAGGCTCTGCTAGCCTATTTATAGGTGTTCTTACACACGCAGCGCTGAATTAGCAACGAATATGGTCTGAAAACAGTCCGGATATGTCAAACGAATCTGCCCAGATCTAGGGTGGGTCGACCCCTAGGTCGACCCCCCCAATGGGTAGGTCGACCCTAGGGTCGATGCACCCTTGCCTGGGTTGACCGATGGGTCGACCCCTTGAGGGTTGTGGGTCGTCCCCTAATGGGCCATTTTCCCGCGTGTTGTCTCGTTTTGCTTCTGGAATATTTTATTATTAATATGTTTATATATATGAACCTTATGTGTATACAAACTACTAACGTCTATAACTTCTTCATACATTATCCGTTTTACGCAAACTTGGGATCCATCTGGACCAGAATTCCGAGACGAACAAAACGGTGATGCCAGTTCCGCTTAATTCTGAATACTTAATTAAGTTATTCGCATTTTATTATCTTTAATTAAAAATGTAGGGTGTTACATTCTCCCACCCATAGGAAATTTTGTCCCCGAAATTTGGTAAGGGTAAAATCAAGTAATTCCTCGCATAAATCACAATCATCATGTGTGCATCCAATTTTACAATCCTTTGTGTACTAGTGCATAGTGTAATTCAATCATAATAATACATGAATGAAATGAATGCCTAAATGGTACCTTCTGTACGAATGCAAACTTTTCTTGAAAATTTCTTTGAAAACATGAAGCACACATCCTAAATATACTGGAAATTTCTATATGAATGCAATATTTGAAAATCAAAATGCTTTTTCATCCAAATTTTCCCACACTCTTATTGAGCAAGAGCGTAGTTCATCTAATTTTTACATCCAAAACCCTACCAAGCAACATTATTTTTGAATTTTAGAAAAATCTAATTTTCTAAATTCGATTTCTTATGTTACAAAAAGGTGAAAAGCGGAAAACTTCACATCTTCCGTTTTTCTTTTATATACCTTTTTCTAACTGTACTTGGATTTTATGAAACTATTATATAAAGATTCCCTATTTTTCTATCCAAGCATAACCCACATAAGAAAACTTTCTTTGTTAATGATTTTCTTTTTTAACTTATCTTGGAAAAAATTATTCGTATTCGCCTTTTCTCAGAATTTTCCATTTTACTTTAACTGTCATGTTTGTTGCTTTACTGAATTTGTTGTTTCCTTTTTAGTTATGCCATCACTCTTTTCTTAGATTATTTAACTTAATCCTCTGATCTAAGATTTATTTCAAATAAGCCTTTTAGTCCTTCAACAACAACAAAAAACAGACGCTCTACACAGCTACTACTAAGGACCAAGAATCTCAGGACTATGTCCCCTTCAGACAGAAAAGTTCAAACCATAGGACCAATTACAGGTTTTGGTGCTACCCTAACTACCCAACAGGAACAAAATAACAGAACAATCCCAATAGAAATGTAATAACGGGGTTTACCCCTAACAGGAAAGTTAGCAACAGGATCTAAACACTTACTTTCCCTTCAATATCTAGTAGTCATCACTAGTCCTTGCTGTGTACTAATAGTCATTTCCAAGCAACACCCTAGGCTTTTCAATGCTTATGCATTCTACGGGAACTTACCATTATTCCAAGACAATCCTCGCTATCTACTTCATAGCCTTATGACTTTTCTCGTCTTTCCTAGGCACTAATCCTTACCTACTCCTTACTTTTTAAAACACGGTTTGGCCTTTTCATTTCACTTTTCTTCCAAAAGATAAAAATATCAAAATTTTATTTTCCTCACCAAAACTTACTTTTGCCAAACCATAAAACATGTCATTTTGTAAAAATGTAAATCAATTTTTTTTAAATCACAAAAACTGGAGTAGATAAGGATAACTATTTCTCAATTAGGTTTATAACTTGTTCTTACCTATAGGGTCAGTTCAGTTACTTACTACAAGGTGCAAACATCTACTCTATTCCTAATTTCTACAACTTATTTTGTCCACCCAACAAAATTTTCTTGTTAAAATAATTATCAAAAATGATTTTCAAAAGAATAGAGATTTCAAAATTTTCTTTACTAAAAATTCTAATTTTCAACAAAATGCGACATCATAATGCAACATTTTCTATGTTTTGCTATTTAATCCTTTCGTACTATATAACTTGAAAACTAGCGAGCTATACATGCTCTATAATGTGCACCTTTTTCTAAGAGAATTTGTTTTAAACAAAATTTTCATAAGAAATCACTGTTTCCAAAATATACCATGTTTTACTTCATAAACCAATAGTACTTCTTTAAATATTTTTAAAACTGTAACTTTTAAGATCAAAACTTGAAAACACCATAAACCATCTTTCAAAAACTTTTACGATTTCAAGTTCTCAAAAGTTAAGAATGGGGTAAGACTCAAAGTGGGTTTCCAACTTACCTAGGTTTTCCTAGACACTCCCACAAAGTCAATTCTCTCAACTATATATATTCCTAATCCATTTTTCTCCTTTTAACCTTTTACAATATACAAGGTTTTACTGTCAAACTCACTAACCTGGAATACTAACACATGGGATTCACCTTTCTTCCATACAAAGTATATTGTACACTTCCCACCCAAATTACCTACGGGTCTCAGATTTCCATATTTGTTCCTTTAGTGTACAAAACAGATATCCCACATTACACCATATTATACTCTTTCTATTTAGTGGGTTCCTCTATGGATCAAGGTATATATATAATATATTTATATTTTAAAAATACAAATACGTTCACTCATTAACTATGCGGGAATCCTAAACCTAGGCTCTGATACTAGACGTAACAACCCGAATTATGACAGACCAATTTTTTTCCGAAATTCTAATCCATCAAAACTTGAGTTGACATGTCTAGTATCCTATAGAAAAGACAGAGATATAAAATGTATCAGAGCTCAGAAAACATCTCATAGCGGAATGAATAAAATATAATATAACCAAATATAGCCTTATCGTAGTAATAATACTGCCTAACCAGTATCCATGGCTATCAAATCTCTGCCGTAAACCAAACCTGCGAGGGAGTTATGAGGAGGGGATCAAAACACAAGTTCTGGTGATTGGACTAAATTACACAATCTGAAATAACCCTACTTATACGGTTCAGTTATGTTACTTTATTTATTAAGTTACTTTGGATTAATAGCACTCAAGGCTTTAAACACACGCCGTACCTATCTACCTCCTAGTAGATTAACCTAATATAGTATATGTAGCTACCCCCAATATCAAGTTACCTCCCATGGTACCCTTTCTCGCACGACCTACGCCGTTAGGCCACGAAAGCATATACAACTCTTCATCCTACGCCAGAGCAACGTACAAATCTCCATATCCAAACTTCTCGGCTAAGCTCGGTCTTAACATGAAGTAATGCCCTACTGTCTACGATACACCACCGTGAGCAATCATGCATGTATCTAGACCCTCACACGTACGTTCTGTCTACAAGTAACCTGAGTTCCGTAATAGGGTTGCATCTAATGCACGAAACTCGGTCGGGTGCTTTTCCATATCTGTATAGGCCCGCCTTTAAGGGCCTACAAAATAGATATTTAGTATGGTATGCTTTTCATGGTAGCTATGGCCTCACCCAGGCCCCTCCCTCAACTATTGAAAACTACATGAGCTAAGTGACGTGCCCATAGCAAATAGTCTAAACATCAAGTTGGCGTGTCCCTCTACCACCTGCCTCGATAGGTAAAGGTTGATGGCATCTTGGTTTTTGCAGTAGTCGTTTCGCATCCCACTGACTGCCAATAATGGGTACCCGATGATCTACTATCCTATGTTGGTCCTGACCCAGCCTCCTACCGAGGCTATCGCCGAATCACCCTAGTATCTTACCGCCACAACCTTCTGACTGCAATACTACTTTTGCAGTCAAGGTATACTCACCGGGTGGTAGTACGCAGACCCAACCCCTATGAGTACAGCTTGAGCATGCACCTCAACAGAGGACCACCATGGAGTACCCTACCACGTCCCTCGGAAGCTGCTTGCTTCCCTCCAGTCCCACCTAGAATTCAAGCCGTAAGTCGAGCCGAGTAATCAAGTGGACGTGCTCCTCCCATATCTCTAGACACCTCGGTGATCTACCCCGTTGGGTTTTTCACCTTCAGACATGCGGACTAGTCCAATCGCATCACGCTAACATGTTATTGGACCCTATGTCTAAACATTTAATTAGGCGCTTGCCCTACCTCACCTGGTTTCCAATTAACTTAGTTATTTCCAATTATAGTAACTTGTCATTCAAGTTACCAAGTTTACTCAAAGCCCCTTATATCTCTAAGGAATGGATCCCTCTTTCTTATTAATTTCACTTATATAACTTAATCCATTTAAGTTTATTAATATGCCGGGAAAATGTTACTTCCAAGGTTGTAATCCAAGGTTTGTAATCTACAAACTCTTTATATTATTACCATGTAATTCATTGTCTGATTTCATAGTTACAATAATATGTTCTACTTAGTATATAATTAAGAATATTTTATCTGAGTCCACATGTTTTCTGTTAAAATGTCACTTATTATATATGATTAAATATAACTAATTTCAATCCATAAGTTTGCCTCATTCTTTCTTATTTAATCATAATTTCATCTAACACTGTCACTACAACTTGTTGTTGTTTACTTATTAACTTAGATCTATTAACTAAAGTTTACTAATAAGTTTCTTTTTCATTTATTATAACTTATGTTATATTTCCACTTGTTCCTATGACAAGCCTACCTATTATATAACAGTCTTATTGATGTAATTAATTATAATAGGTTATTAACATTCCCCATTCATTCCAATTCTTATTCCGATGTAAAATCCATTTATTACAATTAATGTCATTTATTCATTTTCTGTTATGCTTATATATATATATATATATATATATATATATATATATATATGTTAGGGCACCAGACATCTTACATTAAGTTGACTACTTGTGGATGTTGGATTTGTCGGGCGGTTCCAGGCAGGCTTCTACCACAAGTTGAACTTAACCTCGTGTCTTAGTACCAATATATGAATGTAAATGCACCGGACCCTCACATTAAATTAACTACTTGTGGATGCTGGATTTGCTGGGAGGTTCCGAACAGGCTTCTACCACAAGTTGAATTTATCCTCGTATCTCAGTGTAGTTTCAATTACTGTAAACTTTCATACAAACTAGGCTTATTTATCCTTTCTCATTAATCCCAAGTTTTTCTGTAATTCTATTTTTACATGTCATACTTAATAACATATTAAGTCCATTTTAACTGATTATCATATTGCACGTCCTTCCTAACATGTAATTAACCCAACTTTAAAAGAATAATATGTAACATCCCGCATTTTACGTATCGGAAGATCATAAAATATTTTTATTTTATTCCATGAGCGTTGGATCATTCTCATATTTTAATATGTTGCTTATGCAAATGTGAGACATGTCCATAATTTTTACCAATTTTGTTTGTGATAATTTTGCCCCTTTCAGTCTTGTACAGAGCATAACTTTTGACTTAGGTTGAATCAGGTGGTGAGACCTGTTCCATTGGAAAGGAAATGATGATTGCCTTTCCGTAGAGTGGTTACATTAAAGATTTGGCTTAGCGGTTTGGGAGGAATCGTTGTTTTAAGGTTTTACAGTTGGTTGTTCAGGTTTTGGGAGCCTTAATGGGCTGGTTTATAGAGGCCCATTAGTGGGCCGGTGGATGCTATAAACGGGGGTAAGAGATATGGGAAATGGTTTAGTTTCTCCATTCTCTCATTTGGTGGCCTATGTTCCTCCTTCCTCTAACACCTTTCCACCATTTAAATCAAAATCTAAAGGAAGGAAATCGAAGATCTACACCATTTGAGGCTAGATCTACATCATTTGAAGTGAAAGTTCGTCTCAAGGGGTTTGGTTCAAATTGCTTGCTGTTTGGAATCTTAATTCATTGATTTTAGCTTGTTTTGGAAAATTGGTGAGTGGTTTGTATCTCTCGCATGGATTCAATGAAGTATATGAATGTTTGATTAAGTTTTTCATCAAATTCAAGTCGTTTTCCTTAGATCTACATCATGGTAAGTCTATTTTCATATGAATCACCACAGGATCTAATTTAGCAAGGTAAAACCGATAATTTCTATGTTGTTTACATATGTTTATGCAATTTAGATCCATAATTTAATTCATATGTTCATTTATTATAACTTTAGAGTGATTTGCTTATTTTTGGTGAAAATAGTCATATATTTTGTTGGTGGTTTCATATCATGCTTGTGGTTGTGTTGAATGAATTTGACAAACATATTTCGTCGATTGTGTCGATTGGAGAGGTTTTGGCCGAAATTGGGCTTGCATTGGGGTGGTGCAGGTTTTGGGTCGAGCGTGCACTGCTACAGTGATTGTGGGTCGAGCGTGCACTGCTACAGTGATTCTGGTCACGCATTGCTACAATTCTGGTCATGCATTGCTCAAGTATGTACTGGGTTCGTGTGAAGTGATTGCTCTAAAGTGTTATGAGCTTATGAACAGTCGTAATTGATAACGACTAGAGATGAGAAGGCCAAGGAATTATTGTTGTCGTAGGTTCTAGCGGGCTCAAAGAAGAGGTACGATGGAAAGACCGGTTGTAGGTCAAGTACCCTGGGTGTCGCGTATGGCCTGACACGTGTTCTGTATAGCGTGTGGGGTTTTTGCTAGAATTGGGGCGTCGAGTACGGTCCTTGACAGCTGATGGAAAATTGTTTTGCCAGTCATAAGATTAACGATAGTTTCAAAGCAAGGTTGGCGGTGATAGCCAGAGTCATTCATAGACATTTGAATGCTTGGTTGTATTGATTGTACCATCTCACGAAAATTATCTGACTTCGAATGAGGTGTTCTTTGGGTGCTTGTCTGATATTTGTTTCAGCCTCTGGGGCTTGTGCTTGGGGGATTCCAAGTTTGATTTGGATGGTTTTCGTGAGATATAACTAGACGTTGTATAAGTTGCTTTTTCCATGTATGAATGGTTCTGACTGCCATGGTTAAATTGTTGTTCCTTTGGATGTATGGATTGTAAAGGCTATCACTGTCAGATGTGGGGAAGACGGGAGTTGGGTTCTTCTCTGGCGTTTTGTAGATTGGTTTGTTAATCTACCTATTATCAGATACTTTATTGAGGAAGTTTTTTAGTTGTTTTATCGCTCACTAAGACTTTTGTATGACTTAAGGTTTTATGTTTTCCTCTTATTACCTTGGGCTGTTCATCCGTTTTTGGGTGGGCAGACTAGGTAACAGGTGACATGTGATTTCTTAGTATGGACGATTTAGCTGTTCGGAGGCGAGCAGGAGGCTGGCGTACTATCTTCTTTTTACTATATAGTATTTGGATTTTCTCCATTTGTTATTCTGTGAGTGCTGTAGTGAGGCAATTTATATAAACACTATTGTTGTAACTCAAGTCTATGGGTAGTACTTTCTAGTTGTTATGGAAGTCTAATATTTTCTGCTTCACTATTAGACCTATTGTATATATTCTATTATATGCTATCCTTGCGCTGTGAGATTTACGACAGGTTCCGATAGTATTATCATACCATGTTGATCGTCTATTGCAGCCTGGCACGTCTTTCAGCGCATTATTCCTCTTATTTAGTGTAGGGGTTATGGACGGTCGTCTAATTTGGTATTAGAGCTCTGGTTAATGATTTTAGCCAAAGTTCAAAGATGTAATTATGTATGAGAGACGTACTTGTATAGTTCAGTTGGATGCTTACTATATATATTAGCATATATAGTAGTAAAAGTTGTATTCTTTTGTAGTTTTTCTTGGGAGTGGCTAATTATTCCAAATTACAGATTTATAATGAGTATACGACCATCAAGACACGTTGCTAGGGGAGCTAATACTGGAGTGGGAAATGGCGGTGGACCAGACTACCCTACCATGTTTGAAGCCATGATGGAGGCATTCATGCGAAGGGTCCGCGCTCCAGTGGCAGCTACGGTAGACGTAGGAGTTCAGTTTCCTAGGGTTGTGGATTTTACAAAGTTGTGCAAGGATTATACATCTCTAAGAGGAAAACCATTCAAAGGAACTGAGCCAACTGAAGAGGTTTAGAGGTGGATGGATTCTTGTGTCCGTATTTTTAGAGATTTGGGGTTAGAAGATGCAACCAAGAGGAAGCTTGCATCAAGGCAACTGCAAGGCAGGGTTATGGAATGGTGGAATTCAGTTACACTTGAGACTCCAAAGGAAGAGATTTCATGGGAACAATTCCAGGCTTAGTTTGAAGCAAAGTTTGTCTCCACAGCTCAGAAATCTGCTTTATTCAAGAAATTTGTGGAATTGAAGCAGAATGGTCGTCATGTGCTTGACTACATTTCTGACTTTGAAGCCTTGTCCAGATATGTCTTTTATACATTGATACACCCTATCAGAAGAACGAGAATTTTGTTATGGGTCTGGATACCTATATAGGAAGACCATTGTTGGAACATCTTGAACATTCATTTGAGAAGCTTGTGGAAAAAGCTGTGAGACATGAGAGCTTGTTTCTGAAAGAGGAAGTTGTTGCATCCAAGGAAGCTCAGAAACCACAACAGAGTGGTAATAATAATTAAAAAAGGAAGCAACAATAATAGAAGGAAAAGGATGGCTAGAAGAAACAGAAGGGAAAGGTGACTTGCGTTAACTATTGGTAGAAGGGCAATTTCTCTAGTGAGTGAAAGAATCCCAAAGCTGAGAAAAAGTGCTTCAAGTGTGGAAAGCCTGGGCATGAGAAGAAGGGTTGTCCAGAATCAGCTAGAGACAAGTAGGTTGTAAAGGCTTATGCTTTGGAAGCCATGTTATCTTCTACGAGAGCTCCTACTGCATAGGAGAAAGGAAAGGGTGTCGTTGCGTAAGGTACTCTTTCAGTTAATGGTGTTTCAGTTCTAGTTTTGTTTGATACTGGAGCATCGCATTCATTCATTTGCAATGAGCTTGTATGTTGTTTGGGTTTGGAACCTGAGATTTGTGATATACCATTGATCGTGATTAATCCAGTTGGGGGTTCATCTAGTTTGTGCATGTTGTGTCGTTGTCTAGTGTTGTTGAGTCATGGTTGCTCTTTTGTGTGTGATTGCTTTGTTCTTAACTTCACTTGGTTTGGGATCATCTTGGGCATGGATTGGCTCAAGAGCTATGCGGCAAGAGTGAATTGCGAAAAGCTAAAGGTAAGAGTCGGGGATGTGGAAGGGTGAAAGGTGTTGAAACGGTATAAGCGCGAAGATGGTGTCTTCATTAGCTATCTATATTCACTTATGATTCCACAAGAAGACTTGTCATCTGTGCTAATCGCAAATGAGTATGAGGATGTCTTTGACGAAGTCAAAGGGTTGTCGCCGCATTGTGGGATCGAGTTTAGGATCGATTTGATTGGTGGTGCTAGACCAATCGTTATGCCTCTTAGGGGGATGGCGCTTAAGGAACAGCGAGAGTTGGAGGTGCAAGTTCATGACCTTCTAGGAAAGGGGTTCATTTGGAGAAGTGTCTCCAAATGGGGTGCACCGGTCATGTTTGCAACCAAGGCAAATGGCTTGTTGAGATTGTGTGTGGACTAACGTGAGCTGAACAAGGTGACCAAGAAGAACAAGTGTCTGTTGCTAAGAATCGATGACTTGTTTGATCATCTTCACGAAGCCAAAGTGTTTTCTCAGATGGATTTGGCAATGGGATTTCACCTGTTGAGGATGGCGAAGGATAGTGTGTCAAAGACACGCAAGTTTGGGAGCAATGTTTTCGGAATGGGAAAGCCTCGAGTATTTGGCAAGGTTTGATTTCAGACTTAGGTGAATTAGAAAGCTTGCATATAGATTATGGTTACTCAAGAAGATGTCGTGTGTGCAAGACACTTTTCGTGAATCGTCTCTAAGAAATAGCGCATGATCCGGATGTGGTAGTTTTTCTAGAACAATACGAAAACCTACAAGTCGAGGCCACGATTACGAGACCTTGTAAGCCACTTCGTGTTGTGGGAAATGACACGAAACAACTTAGGAGGAAGACGGCTAAGCTAGTCAAGGTACAATGAAGTGAAGATGGCGACGATTGTACGTGGGAGACGGAAGAGAGCATGAGGGCGACTCATCCAGAAATCTTCTTCGGTAGGACCTTTTGATATCGTATCATCATTATATCGTTGTATCTTGTCGTTGTTTGATAGAATTCTGCGTGTTATGATAATAAGGCTATGGATGCATGGCTTAATGGTTGCCAGTTTGGATAATAGAATTGGCTTCTCATGGATGAAAGGCATGCAGAGTTATTGTGGTTGCTTGTGTTTGCATGGAATTTCGGGGGCGAAATTCTTAAGAAGGGAGGAGGAGAATGTAACAACCTACATTTTACATATCGGAAGAGCGTAAAATATTTTAATTTTATTCCATGAGGGTTGGATAATTCTCATATTTTAGTATGTTGCTTATGCGGATGTGAGACATGTCCATAATTTTTACCAATTTTGTTTGTGATCATTATGCCCCAGTCAGTCTTGTAAAGGGCATAACTTTTGACTCAGGTCGAATCAGGTGGTGAGACCTGTGCCATTGGAAAGGAAATGATGACTGCCTTTCGTAGAGTGATTACATTAAAGATTTGACTCAGTGATTTGGGAGGAATCGATGTTTTAAGGTTTTACAGTTGACTGTTCAGATTTTGGCAGCCTTAATGGGCTGATTTGTAGAGGCCCATTAGTGGGCTGGTGGAACCTATAAATAAGGGGTGAGAGATATGGGGAACGGTTTAGTTTTCTCCATTCTCTCACTTGGTGGCCTATGTTCCTCCTTCCTCTGACACCTTTCCACCATTAAAATAAAAATCTAAAGGAAGGAAATCGAAGATCTACACCATTTGAGGCTAGATCTACATCATTTGAAGTAAAAGTTCATTGGATCAAGGGTTTGGTTCGAATTCCTTGTTGTCCGGAATCTTAATTCATTGATTTTAGCTTCTTTTGGAAAATTGGCGAGTGATTTGCATTCTCGCATGGATTCAATGAAATGTATGAATGTTTGATCATGTTTTTCATCAAATTCAAGTCGTTTTCCTTAGATTTACATCATGGTAAGTGTTTTTTCATATGAACCACCTTGGGATCTAATTTAGCAAGTTAAAACTGGTAATTTCTATGTTTTTTACATATGTTTATGCCAGTTAGATCCATAATTTAGTTCATATGTTCATTTTTTATGACTTTGAAGTGATTTGCATAATTTTGGTGAAAATATTCATATTCATGTTGTTGGTGGTTTCATAACATGCTTGTGGTTGTGTTGAATAAATTAGACGAGTATATTTCGTTGATTGTGTCGATTGGAGAAGTTTTGGTCTAAATTGAGCTTGTATTGGGGTGGTGCAGGTTTTGGGTCGAGCATGCACTGCTATAGTGATTGTGGGTGAAGCGTGCACTGCTACAATGATTTTGTGTCGACCGTGCACTACTACAGTGATTATGGGTCAAGCGTGCACTGCTACAGTGATTCTGGTCGTGCATTGTTACAATTCTGGTCATGCATTGCTCAAGGATGTACTGAGTTCGTGTGAAGTGATTGCTCTAAAGTGTTCCGAGCATATAAACAGTCGTAATTGATAATGACTAGAGATGAGAAGGTTGAGAAATTATCGTTGTCGTAGGTTCTAGCAGGCACAAAGCAGGGGTATGATGGAAAGACTGGTTGTAGGTCAAGTACCCTTGGCGTCGTGTATGGCTTAGACACGTGTTGTGTATAGCGTGTGGGGTTTTTGCTAAACCCGGGCGTTGAGTTTGGTCCTTGACAGCTGATGGCAAATTTTTTAGCCAGTCATACGATTAACGATGGTTTCAAAGCATGGTTGGCGGTGATAGCTAGAGTCAGTCATGGACATCTGAATGCTTGATTGTATTGATTGAACCATCTCATGGAAATTATCTGACTTTGAATGAGGTGTACTTTGGGTGCTTGTCTGATATTGGTTTCGGCCTCTGGGGCTTGTGCTTGGGGGATGCCAAGTTCGATTTGGGCGGTTTCCGTGAGATATAACTAGACGTTGTATGAGTTGCTTTTGCCATGTATGAATTGTCGTTCTGAGTGCCATGGTTAAATTGTCGTTCCTTTGGATGTATGGATTTTAAAAGCTATCGCTGTCGGATATGGGGAAGATGGGAGTTGCGTTCTTCTCTAGTGTTTGGTAGATTGGTTTATTAATCCATGTATTATCATACAGTTTGTTGATGAAGTTTGTTATCTGTTTTATCGCTAACTAAGACTGTTGTCTGACTCTAGATTTTATGTTTACCTCTTTTTACCTCGGGGTTTTCATCTGTTTTTGGGTGGGCAGACTGGGTGATAGGTGACATGTGATTTCTTAGTATGGACAATGTAGCTATTTGGAGGCGAGCAAGAGGTTGGCGTACTATATTCTTTTTACTATATAGTATTTGGATTTCCGCTGTTTATTAGTCTTTGAGTACTGTAGTGAGGCAATTTGTATAAACACTATAACTGTAACTCAAGTCTATGGGTAGTACTTTCTAGTTGTTATGAAAGTCTAGTGTTTTCTGCTTCACTATTAAAACTATTGTATATATTCTGTTATATGTTATCCTTGCGCTGTGAGATTCACGACAGGTTCGATTGTGTTATCATACCATGATGATCGTCCATAGCTTCCTGGCATGGCTTTCAGCGCATTATTCCTCTTGTTTAGTGCAGGGGTTATGGGCGGTCGTCACATAACATATAATTATCCAATCATGTAATTATTGAAATCTAACACATTAACATGTAATTGTCCTAATTTTTACAGTCAAGGGTTCACTTACATAATATGCCAAATAAATGGGTTCTTAGAATGGTTCTTTTTACAACAGTAATCTTTTTAACATGTCCTAAACAGTAGTAATACACAATTTTTGCACAAATATCAACTTCTTAGCAGATTCATTATAACGGGGAATATAAACGATAAATATACCGTTATTTAAAATGTTATAATTTAGATTGACTCACCTAATAGCTTTCCAATTCATGAATCCGGTTTAGACCTAGTATTCCATGGCTCCCTTAACTGAATCAAGAACTTAAATTACCATACAATTCTAGGACTAAAAGAAAAGGGAAGAAAGAAGAGAAATATAAATTGATCAGATTCAAGAATTTACGTCACTTCGATTGGAGTTCTGAACACCTATTTGCGGATATACAATCTTTTCCTCCAGTTCTTAAATTAAAATTCCCTTAGACTAATTATTTTATTTTTCTGAAAAGATTTGAGGAGGAAGAAGAATGGCAGATCTTAGGCAGCCTCTAAGAAATTATGAAATTTAGAATAGGCTTTGCTAGCCTATTTATAGGTGTTCTTGCCCACGCAGAGCTGAGTCAGCAACGAATATGGTTTGAAAACAGTCCGGATAGTTCAAACGAATCTGCCCGGATCTTGGGTGGGTCGACCCCTAAGTTGACCCACTAATAGGTAGGTCGACCCATGGGTCAACCCTAAGGTCGACACACCCTTGCTTGGGTCGACCCATGGGTCGACCCCTAATAGGCCCTTTTCCGGTGCGGTGTCTCGTTTTTCTTCTGGAATATTAAATTATTATTATGTTTATATATATTAACCTTATGTGCATACAAACTTCTAAGGCCCATAACTTCTTCATACGTTATCCGTTTTATGCAAACTTGGGGTCCATATGAACCAAAATTTTGAGACGAACGCAACCGTTATGCCAGTTCCACTTAATTATGAATATTTAATTAATTTGTTCTCATTTTATTATCTTAATTAAAAATGTAGGGTGTTACACTTCTCGATTAAAAATTGAATTCTAAAACGACTCAAACAGGTTATTAAGTTGAATCATGACATATACTTAATGGTCTTGAGAGGTTGCAACTCAGACTGGAGATAGTACAACGCAATGAGGTTATAACATGGATTGAATAAATGAGCAGATGCATCTACAACAATCCGGCTATGGAATATACCAGAACGTGCTAACTTTTAGCTTTTATTTTCTTTTATGAAATTCTGTTCAAATTGTATGCAAGGTTGTTAAGTAGGGTATAGAGTATATGCCACCTGGCAAAAGTAGTTAGCATATACAACTATATATATGTACCTGCGTATGGAGAAAAGGATATAGAAAAATGATTACAAACATTTTCCTTAAAAAAACATGGATTGAATATAGTGCCCTTAGATGGCCCAAAATCAAATGACTCAGAATCAAACAATGAATAGTGAAAAGTATCAGTCGGTTTAGCTAAAGGCCTTGGCTTGACTAGAACATATTCTTGGTCGGTTTGGCTGGGAATCTTGTAGGATTAAGTCGTAGTCAACTAGGTTAGGAAGCTTTACTTTGAGCGAGAGTAGGGATTTTGTGACAACCCCAGTTTTGACAGACCGATTTTTTTCTTCAAAAACTCCAATCTGTCGAAACTCGGATTGAGTTGCTCTGGTATCCTGCAAAAAAGACAGAGACATAAAATGTGTCAGAGCTCGGAAAATATCTCACAGCGGAATGAATAAAATATAATATAATCAAAATATAGCCTTACCGTATTAATAATAATGCCTAACCAGTATCAAAAGCTATCATGCCCCTGCCACAAGTCTAACCTGCGAGTATGTTATGAGGAGGGGGTCAGAACACAAGTTCTGGTAACTGGATTTAAGCTATACACTTTAGATAATCTTACATATATCGTTCAATCATATTTTCTTATTTATTAGGTTACTTTCGTTAACAACACTTAAGGCTTACTCACACTTCGCACCCATTTACTCCTCAGTGGATTAAACTAATACAGTATATATGTAGCTACCTCCAATATTGAGGTACACTCTATGGTACCCCACTTGCACGGTCTCCACCGTAAACTGTCTGGGAGTGAATTGGAGGTCATTACAATTTATAGCGAAATAAATGTCTGATCTGAATCAACGACAATTATTGTTATTTAACAATAACTGTCGAATGTGAGTAAAACTCACTAACTTTGTTTAAAATAAATTTTTATAAATATAATCTAGTGTTGATAAATAATGATTGATTTATGTGTGATGATTGTTTGGTTGAATTGCTGATTGTAGGTTGAAATTACAGTAAACGATATATACACATATCATTAAATAAACATTGATTCTATTTATCAGAATAGTACGTATTGAACTGAAAATGATATGAATTATATTGTGTAACATCTGTGGATGCAGGGACATAGGTCGGAGGAATCCAACTGGATTCCTCAATATTTATTTTACTATTTTCATATATTGTTATATATAATCTACTGTTGATTATGTGTGTTTGGATGATATTGATCATTGTTATATGGTATATTAAATACCATAAGGAATACTGGAATGTAAAAAGAGAAATTTTAAAGTATATATCGAAAATAAAATACTTATATAAAATCAATGGATTTTATATAAAAAGGAAATCTTTATAAAAAGGAAATCTTTATAAAGTGAATAAAATGTTATAAAAAGGAAATATTTATAAATTGAATGAAATGTTATAAAAAGGAAATCTTTATAAAGTGAATAAAATGTTATAAAAAGGAAATCTTTATTAAGTGAATGAAATGTTATAAAAAGGAAATCCTTATAAAGTGAATAAAATGTTATAAAAAGGAAATCTTTATAAAATGAATAGAATTTTATAAAAGGAAATCTTTATAGAAGTGAAGAGAATTATAAAAGGAAATATTTTATAAATAAAGGGAATTATAAAAGAAAATATTTTGAAAATCAAATAGGATTATAAAAGGAATTATTTGGGAAATAAATAGAATTATAAAAGGAAACCGACAAGATATTAAAGAACAACGAGAAGATGAATTCAAAGTAGATTGTAAATAGAAATCTGTTTTAATAGATAAATGGAGGCGATTAATTTTTAAATAATATTTTATAAATTAAATAAAATATTTATCATTTGACAAATGGAATATATAAGTATGAACTTATATAGAGGAGTAGAAATCGGTATTAACATCGATATTTTAAATAGAATGTGAACTCAACATTTATAAAGAGAATTATAAATGAGATTTTAGTGTTAGAAATAAAAAGGAGATTTCGTATGAATAATTCTATAATTAGAAGTATAAATAGAATTTGGAAACAAGATATTATTTTAAATACGAAATCAAACTAAATGGATTATATAAAGGAAATATTATTCACATTCGATGTAAATAATGAAATTAAGTAAAGATTTTGCAAATAAAAACATTTGTAAAGGAAATTGGACTTTTGAAACGTGAATTTAAACAGAAATGGAAACTAGAATGGCTAGAGATAAATAACTTGTCTAACAATGAAAACAAGTGTTGTGATTTATAAACAATGTTTATAAATGAATTAAAATACAATTATCAATGGATAATTTGAATTGTAAATTTAGCTGTGAATATTAAATGAAGAGAGATAATCGAATATGAGCTATTCGAAAATAAGTTAATCGAATATAAGTTATTCGAAGTGAGTTAATCGAATGTAAGTCATTCGAAAGAGAGTCAATCGGATATAACCCATTCGAAAGAGAAATAATCGAATGTAAGTCATTCGAAAGAGATTTAATCGAATATAAGTTATTCGAAGTGAATCAATTGAATGTAAGTTATTCGATGTGAATTAATCAAATATTAGTTATTCGAAGTGAGCTAATCGAATATAGGTTATTCAAAGAAGAGTTAATCAAATAAAGATTACTCGAAAGAGAGCTATATGTCGAGTTCGATTATATCAATTTCGGGAAAGTACGATTTACTTTCCATTTTTTTAAATCAAGATTTATATATTAATAAATTAGTTGTTTGTTTATTTATTCAAATTAAGAAATAACAGTTATAGTTTTAAAGTTCGATATTTCAGAAGAAAGATTTATAACGTTATCGTTATAATCAATGTTTTTATAAAAGAAGCGGATTCGTAAACCGTAATCCGAGAATGTCCGTAAGCAATGAGTGTAAAGGTTGGAGTGGTGAACTTTATCTGTTGCAAGGTTAAGAACGTTGTTCAGTTAAGGTCTGAGAGGTAATTATACCCCAACTTGATTGACTTCGTAATTAACTAAGGAATTGTTGAAGTTCAATGGAGAAGATTGATTAAAGATACATTAAGAAATAAGAGATAAATGGATTGAGCGGGCGTAACGATGTTTTATACAACGTTCATTTGAAATCCATATTAATGAGTTTTGAAAATGTTTTCCAAATATAATCAGAAATGTTTTCTAAGCATAGAAAATGAAATTTTTTGTTGATAAGGAATACTAGAATGACAATCATACGTGAATAAGAAATGGAAAATTTTTCCAATGATTAATAACGTATATTTTTTAGATTTAGAAAACAAGGAATGTTGAATATATGGAAACAGGAAATGAAAAATAAATAAATTAATGAACTAAAGAGATAAATGTTAAATGATGATTGATCGATAGAATTTCCATCTGGAAATAATATCGTTGTTTGCACACGTGTTTTTCTTTGATAGTTAAATCACCGACTATCAAAGTTTTTGACCATTTTTACGTCATCAATACGGAGAGACCGGGATCAGATTCATTATCTGAAAACCAGTCCATATGGGCATTAGCGTTGCGAATCAAATATGATGAAGATAGTTGAAGACGGAGTTATGCAAGGGCTATCCTGTTTACAGAATAGTGCCTTCGGTTTGTCCAGTCCCGGGACAACTTATATGGAAGAATGCCTGACAAAGTATATCTAATGGATCGTGTAAGTTGGTCTTTTCAAACGTATGTACATTTGGTGGCGGAGGAATTCGTTTCTCTTAGCTGTATACCCGTAGTATGTTTGGCGAAATCAATTTGTGATTTGGCGAATATGACGATGTGACATTCAAAGTGAATGAAGATCAAAAGATACGTAATGACCTCTAGCCTCACGACCGGGAAATGGTATAAAATCGGGTAGGTCGCATGGCTAGTTGGGTCATACCCAGGCAAGGTGTATTGTCACCTGATCAAGAGAAATTCCTTTTTCTTCTTAAATCTATCGATGTTGTCCCTTTCGGGAAATGGTTGCTGATGCATTCGGTACTCTCAAGCTAAGTGAGGGACCGATCATGTTTAGCCTGGGTTGCAAGATGTTCTTGTTGAACCCGGTGTATTTCTCTCTAAAGGTACACTGTCGGATGGTGGTCCCATACCTTGCCAGTTGGAATCCATTATCCAATAAGAGCCCACGGGTTTGAATTATATACTATATATGTAGAGCGTAAGATGCAAGCGTTCTGCTAGATTGACATTACTTGTATTTAGACATTATTATAATATCAGACGAATATTGATTTCAAAGAATGCTTTGGGTTATCGTAAGGTAAAAACCTACCGTGTTTATGTGTGGATCGGTCTTACGATTATCGTTTCTTTTAAATGGATTTTTAAAAGTTAAACAAAGTGGTTGGAGTTTACTCACACCAGTCCCATGACTGACCCAGATTTTATTTTTGTTTTGTTTTTCCCTATACTCTTGGGTGCCCAAATTTGTACGGACAGTCAAGTAGTTCAGGTATTTTCAGATATCATTAGAGGAGCTTGGAGCAGGAGGCTTCAGCGTTATCTAGTATTGTTATTTCCGCTGTGTTGTACTCAGGTAATGCTATTGTATATATATATACTATTTTATTTCAAAGTTATGTTATATTTTATTCGTTCCACTGTGAGATTCGTGTTACTCTTATGTTTGTATGTTCTTCTTCTTCTAATCTAATTTTCTATCTTATCTATTCTCACCCTCTAACTTCTATAAACGTTCCGGTAAATTTCGGGTGCTTGGTTAGTCGACTGTATTTGGTCAATAACCAGGATCGCCATTTTTCCCTGGGCCGTTACACAATGCCTCAATCACATGTCCTCTAATGTGCACCGAGTCCCGTGGCAGGGCGATACAATAAACTCAGAACTCGGTCGGGAGCTTTTCCATATCTGTACGGGCCCATCTTTAAAGAGCCTCTATATATAGATATACCTAGGGTCTATTTTCGTGGTGGTATGGCCCCACCTCGGCCCCTCCCTCAACTAGTAAAGACTACCAGAGCTAAGCTACTACCCCTATGAAAACAATCTAAACATCCATGTGGCGTCTTCCCTCAACCCCTTACCCCGATAGTGAAGGCCGAAATGGTATCTTGGGGTTAGCTCGAGTCTTTGCGCATCCCACTGGCTGCTGATGACGGGTGTCCAATGGTCTACTATCCTTGTTGGTCTTGACCCTCTGCCTCCTCGTGAGGCAACCGTAGAACCAACCTTGTGTCACCTCATCACAGCATTCTGACTGCATAGCTACATCTGCAGTCAAGGCCCACCCACCTAGTAATTACGCGCAGATCCAACCTCTGCGGACATAGCCTAAGACATCTGTTGCTGCACAGAGGACTACTAGGAGCACCTTACGTACCTCAGGAAGCCGCGTTCTTCCCCGTCCAGTTCTTTGGAGCCGTCAGAACAATAAGATTAATGTGCGCTCTTCCTCGTCCCTTAGAACACCACGATGATCTACCCCGTTGGGTTATTTACCCTCAAACGTGCGGACTGGTTCAAGCGCCTCGCTTTAATATGTTATTAGACCCTATGTCTAAACATTCTTTTATGCGCTTGTCTCACCTCATCAGGTTTCCGGTTAACTAGGTTATTCCAATTCGTATTGAATTCTTATTCTAATTACCATGTTTCTCTTGCTTATTAATTTCAGTCATACAAATTAATCCATTCAAGTTTATTAATAAGCCCACAACATGTTATTCTCTAGATTGTGGCCCAAGGTCTGTAATCCACAATATCTTTTATATTTTTTTGTTGATTTCATCATTACAATAACATGTTTTACTTAATATGTAATTATGTATGTCCAGTTAACTAGGAGAGAGAGAGAGAGAGAGCAATGTCGGAGCTCCAGCGTAGCCGCCGAATTATGAGATTTAGGGTTAGGCCTAGGGTCTTATTTATAGGAGTAGCGGAGGAACCAGGACCATCAGATCAAAATCTAAAACACCATAATCGTCCACATCAGAAAAGAAGGTTCCAGATTCGTGGGTGGGTTGACCCCCCCTTTGGGTGGGTTGTCCCCTAAGTCGATCCCCCTGTTGGTGGCTGACGACGGAAGCTCGGGACAGAGCTGTATGATGCGTGAGTCTTACGTACGGTTCCTTGAGAAGGGAGTGGCTACCCACTGGAGCTTCGACCAACCACCACCGGTCAATTCCGCTTTGGGGCCACCCCTTACTCTAACATTATTATAGGAGTATGGGGTTCAAGACAAAGAAAGATCAAGGCAACATATCAGTTTTTCCTAAATACTTCACTTGGATCCATTTTTATGTTGGACTTAACATGAGTACCCTGCTAATGCTAATACATTTTCGACTAGGGAACGACAGTAAGAAGTTCTATCGCTGATTCTTCTAGAACCAAGCGCCTCGCTGCATCGGGGAATTAGAGATCGAAGAAGCTAAGCCATAAGTAGGGTTTTAGGTACTAGCCTTGACTTTGGTTCTAAGCAACCTATGCTCGGACTTATTAATGGGTCCACCCCTAGGTCGACCCCCAACGGTCCATTTTCCCTCCGAACTTTCCCGCCCATGATTTTGATTTTTGAACTGACTTTTGAATTTTCTGGATATATTTATTTAATATATATATATATATATACATATAAGTTCCTTATATGTATACAAACTTCTAATGCTCATAATTTCTTCATACGGTGTCCATTTTACGCAAACTAGGTGTCTGTCTTAACCAGAATTTTGAGACGGACGCAATGGCTTAGTCCGTTTTACTTAATTCTGAATATTTAATTAAGTTATTCTTATTTTATTATCTTACACTGAAAATATGGGGTGTCACATTCTCCCACCCTTAGGAATTTTCGTCCCTAAAATTTGATAAGGGTAAAATAATTTAACCCCTCGCATAATATACATCAATCATGTGTGTATCCAATTTTTGCAAACATTGTGCACTTGTGCAAAGTGAAGTACAACATAATAATGCATGCATGCCTAAGCGGGACCTCCTATGTATTTGCAATTTTTTCATAAATCCTTTTAAAATATGATGCTCACATCCTAAATATACCAGCAGTTCTATATGAATGCAATATTTTGAAAATCAAAAAGATTTTTCATCCAAATTTTCCCACACTTTTACTGAGTAAAAGCATAGTTCATCCAATTGTTGCATCCATAATCCTACCAACCAACTTTATTTTTCGAATTTTAGAAAAATCTAATTTTCTAAATTCGATTTCTTATGTTACAAAAAGGTGGAAAACGGAAAACTCTGCATCTCCGGCTTCTCTTTTTCCAACCTTTCTCTAACCGTACTTGGATTTTTAAGTAACTATTTATAAAGATTCCCTATTTTCCTATCCAAGCACGGCCCACATAAGAAAAAAAATTTGGTTGTTTATTTTCTTTCTCATCTTATCTAGGAAATTTTTATTCTTATCCACCTTTTCTCATAATTCTCCATTTTGTTGCTTTACTGAAATTTCTGTTTCCTTTTCAGTTGTACCTTTTCTCTTTACTTAGCTTATTTAATTATCTGATCTTAGTTTAAATTTAAATAAGCTTCTAGTCTTCCAACTAAAACAGGTAAACAGATACCCTACACAGCTACTACTAAGGGCCAAGAATCTTGGGACTATGTCCCTCCTCAGTCAGAAAAGTTCAAACTACGGGATCCGTGACAGGTATAGGTGTTACCTTAACTAGCCAACAAAATAATGGAACGATCCCAACAGAAATGTGATAACGGGTTTTTCCCCTAACATGAAAATTAGTAACAAGGTCTAATCACTTAATTTCCCTTTTTCTATCTAGTAGTTGCCACTAGTCCTAGCTGTTACCAACAATTATTTCAAGCAACAATCTAGGCTTTCCAATGCTTACACATTCTACGGGAACTCACTATTATTCCAAGATAATTCTTGCTATTTACTTTATAGCCTTGAAACTTTTCCCGTCTTTCCTAGGCACTAATCCTTACCTACTCCATACTTTTAAAACACGGTTTGGCCTTTCTTTTTCATTTAAATTTTCTTCCAAAAATTCAAGAGTGTCAAAATTTCATTTTCCTCATGAAAACTTACTTTTGCCAAACCATAAAAACATGTCATCTTTATAAAAAAATGTAAATCATCATTTTTTTCAAATCACAAAACTGGAGTAAATACGGACAACTATTTTCTCCATCGGGTTTACATGTAATGAGCCAAAAATTCCCCTCGTGGGAAATCGCCGGATACACTAACTTTGGGCATACAACACATCAGAACAAATATCAGAAGACTTTTATAAACATTATAATGATGTTACATCAGAGTACAGAATATCAGAGTACATCAAATAAATAATAATACAACGGAAGAATAATTTTCAATAAACTTAACACAATGCAGCGAAAGACTATCATTGCTCTTGTAACAACCCGAATTTTAATAACATGTTAAAACCATAAATCAAGGCAGAATTAATTTTTAAAATAAGAATCAAGAGAAACGGGTTGCGCCATTGCGTTCATCTCGAAATTCTACTTGGAAACGAGTCTGAGTTTTAAAAAATCAGAGTCCGTATGAGGGAGATATGACACTCCGAAGTTTCAGAAATTTTCAGAATAAAAAACAGCTCGAAAATTCGAATTCAAATTCGAATTCAAAACCCAGAACAGGCAGGGCGGGAAATTTCCCGCCCAGGACCAAGTCGACCTGGGGGTCGACCTCCTAGGGACCAGGTTGACCATAGTGTCGACCTAGGGGTCGACCTGCCTCCCGAACCCAGTTTTTGAACCTGATGTATCTGATCTCATTTCCTGTCCAGATTCGTCTGCCTAATCCTATATAAACAGCCTCCTAGCCTCATTCTCTTTACACCATTCTTCTCTAACCTTATGTTGCACAAACTCTTGATGATCATGGCTTCTTCTTCTTCCTCTAAATTGAATTAAGATAAATTAAATTAAAACGCGAAGACTATTTCTTGAAGACTACGGCTAGGAATTTCATATTGGGGATTTGCTTCTACAATCAAAGCAAGATTCAACAATTCAACGACAAATTTCTAGACTTAACTTTTGCATCTAAATTTCTTAGACCACGATCTGTAAGTTTAAGTTACTTTTAGATAAAAACTATAAACTTAATATGGACATGTTATAAATTGGAATTGGATCTATGTATGATTCATATCAATTCTTGTTTATCTTGGATCTTGACTTTTGGGAATATTGCTATGAAATCAGTTTGGACCTATTCATGTTGTAAATCAGACTCCTTCATGTCCATAACATTATTATGCCTATGATGTTGAAACTATTGTTAATGGCCTAAGACTATGACTGTGAACATAAGACTATGCATATGACTGTGAACATAAGACTATGCCTATGCCTATGACTATGAACATAAGACTATTGCCTATGACTATGACAAGGACAATTGTGGCTAATCACCTATGACTCATGACTAAGAGAATTATTGCCTATTATTATGAACATAAGACCATTGTCTATGACCATGACTTTGAAACTATTACAGTTAATTGCCTATGACTATTTAGGGTAGTTGCCTAGAACTATTTTGGATAATTATCCATGACTATTGTGATTAATCGCTTATGATTCATAACTATGAGATTTCTACCTATGACCATGACTATAACTATTGTGGTTAATTGCCTAAGACTATTATAGTTGATTGTTCATGCCCATAACACTACAGTTGAAAACCATGTTGTACACCGAATTGGCATTTTGTTGGATCTCATACCTAGGGTGTGACTTGCTTAGTTTATTCGCTATTATGTACACCAAAACCATTGGATCCATTATCCTTGTATTTGGCTTGATTTTGCATGCCTACCCTTTTATGTCAACTTTTATCATGACTATCGCCTTATTTTGCTAGATTTGAAATCCTATATGCCAGTGATGTTGTAACCAATTATCTCAAGTTATATCATGCTAGTCTTGTAATCCCTTTGATCGCTTTATGCTCGTCCCTTTTGCCTATCATATTTTTGATGTTATTCCCTTTATTTTGGGATTTGGATTTATTTTTAGTTTGGATCGATTCACGTTTACGTGCGATGGGAATACGATTTGGGTAGATTAGGCAAAACATGAATTGGTTATGAATATGAATTATGAACTTGATAATAGGCAAAACTTGAAACATGAACATTCTTATAACTTGAATCTGGATGTGGACATGAAACTTGCCCTGAAAACTTGACACGAACTTGACATGAAAATTTGAACATGGACATGACACTAGAATGAACTTGAAAACGGCCAACTCGAGGTTGGGTTGAGTTTGCAGTGTAATTCTGTCCGGAACCGCCTGGCAAATCCAGTTATTGAAAACAGTAGGATCCAATGTGGGTAGTTGGTCATATCGCACTTGAAAACCCGAGGTCAGACTGAGTTATGGTGTAAATCTGCCTGGAACCGCCCGGCATATCTAGTGACCACAACAACGGGTCTGATGTGAGAGGTTGGGTTGCATTAATGAATTAATGCCACATGATACGGTTAAGTCATGAACATGAAAGACAACACTTAACCAACTTGAAACGTGATTCATATGGCTAAGTCATGAACTTGAACGACAACACTCATCCAATTTGACATGACACGTAGGCGGGTTAAGTCATGAACTTGAATTACAACACTTAACCAACTTGACATGCTAGACTGATAAGGGTTAAGTCACGAATTTAAATGACAACACTTAACCTATTGGACGGAAAACCTAGTTACACGGTCCATTTCAGCAGTAACCCACTAGATGTATCACGGTACCCTAGAACTAGGCAGGGTGGGGCACGATTACTGGGCTGATTGTAAGCGACCAGAACGACGGCTGAGTTGGTGCGCTAGTGTAGGTTCAGGCGGACTGTGGTTGTGCACGTAGTCCGGAGTTGAAAAAGCAGGCATTTGGCATCAGTAGGTTTATCTGTGCATGCTTGATTTGTGTCGGTGGTTGGCACTATATGGCTTGATACACCCTATGGTGGACCTAGCACAGGTGACTACATTCGTGATAGGGTCGTATGACACAGACACACGACGAGCTAGAACTTGTAGGGAGCCGATCGATTAGTGGATCGTTCCGTTGGACCTAGTAATGGGTCATTTCATGATATTGGGCCAAGGGATCATTTCAGGATTAATATAAGACATGGGTTTGGGATTCTAGTACAGTTGGTGCAGCGAACCTTGAATATGTGATGCTATACTTGATTACACTTGAATTATCATGCTATCTTAGTCTATCTTGCCAATCTTGACAGCATTCTTATGTTTACTTTTAGTTTATACATGTCATGTTACCTTTACACGTTTTTATGCTGAAAGTCACTAGGACTTACCAGTCTTTATGACTGACCCATTTTATTTCGCCTCTTTTCTTTCGTCCCCCCCCCCCCGGTTCTCATGGAGGAAACTCTAGCACTTAGCTTGGATTTCGCTTGCTTTCGATTCAGCTCATGTACGGTTTGATCTTGAGTTATGCTATGGCTGATTTCTGCTACCTTTGGGGAATTAAGCTACTTTTGTTGTTTTAGTTTATGCTACTTTGTTTATGAAAGACAGAATTTGTTGTAATGGAAAATAATGACTTTGGTTATTTGGTACTTAACCTCGCTTTTGTTGTTGGTAACCTCGCTTTAGTCACAGTGTCTTACATCCTCAGAGCAGACCGGATCCAGGCACGCACATGACCCGGTTGGAATGCGCCATCAACACCCCTCGCCATTATCAGAGTGAACCTCTTACAATTAGTTCAGTAAGCGTGCCCGGACCCCTCTTAGTGTTGGGTCATAGTTTTGATACCAGAAAGGGTTACTGACTAATATGGGTCCCAAACAGAAGATGACACAAGTAATTACCCCTCCTAACCTTGTGTCCCCAGACTAACTAATTTCAGATTAACTTGCTTACAGATTTCAGATGTACAAAGTTCAGATTAACTAGTTCTCAGATCAGTCATACAAGTTAACAAGTTTTCAAACTAACGGATCAAATGTACAGATTAACAAGTTTTCAGTTTAGTGGATCGGATATACAGATTAACAAGTTTTCAGACTAACGGATCAGATATACAGATTAACAAGTATTCAGACTAACAGATCAGATATACAGATTAACAGACTTACAGATTGTTTCACCTAACTTTGTATTGGGCCTGCAGATTTAAGAAACGGGTTTATTAGATTCATCAGTCCAATTGTTTTAACCCTATCCACCCAACACGTTTTAGGTATCACATTTATCTTAGATTTGCATTAATTAAATATTAATGCACAGACCTCTCACATTAGATCGGTAGCTTGTGGCCGCTGGATGTGCCCGGCGGTTCCGGGAAGACTTCTGCCACAAGCCAGCCCTAACCTCGTGTCTAAGCATCTTTATGCCTACGATCTCTCACATTAGACTGACAGTTTGCGGTTGCTGGTTAAGCCTGTTGGGTCCGGGCAGGCTTCTACCGCAAACAGAGTCTAACCTCGTGTCCTAGCATTCCTATTTTTAGCTAAAATATTCATTCACAGATTATGCCAATATCAGACAAATTATTCCAATTCAACAAATTAACTTCTTTACAAGTTATAGCAGATTATTCAAAGTTCTATTAACATGTTTTGCTCAATTTTAGATTGAGCCTACAGATTTCATACCCAAATTACCGTATTCAGTTTTCAACAGATTTAGCAGATTAGGCAGCTTAACAGATTTAATCATCCACTAAAAATTCCATTGACATACCTCGCCTAATTATAAAATTAAGCCTAATTTTACATGCTCAAATTATGGTCATAACTCACTACATAACATATGCCCCAAACTTTGTTAAACTTACACTGTACAGAATATTCTCCAAAAACCCCAAATTCTCAACAATAACAATTATGCCCAAAACTTGATTTATATGCCAATTTCATACTTTGTCGTTCATGCCAATTCTAGGTTCAATATGTCAAGTTACATTTTCCATATGTCAAATTACCCCAAATTGTATCCTAACAATCATGCCATACTACATGTTCCAAATTATAGCCTTTGATTTCAGCGTATGCCAAATATCCAAAAATCCCCGTTTAGGCGTACTCATATTTAATAGTTATCCTATTATAATATAGATCTTTACGCCTAAGTCATATACAAAATAATTCTCCTTCTTCCAAATCACAAACTATCATATAAATATATATATATATATATAGTATGCCCAGATCTAGATCTAAATTACAACTTATGTTGTGTTTTTAAATCAGTCACAAATCAGTCATGTCCAATTATGCATCATTCACTATTTTCCCCAAATTTAGCGTTCGTGCATCACTCTCTTATGAGATTTGGCTCAGGCTCGTGGTAGCCTGGCTATAGATCAGAAGGAAGGGAGAGATACAGAATAGTTACAATGATATTAATAAGATAGATCTACACAGAAAAAACGGATCTGATACATAATCTCCAATTCAGATTTATAACCATGTCAAGATCATAATTGAATTTCATATCTGAAAATAACTGTACTCACAAATCGTGATTTAAGAACGAGAAGAACGATTCTGGGATCTGATTTCTGGAGTTGATTAGCTTTCCGTTGATGTAGGCGTTGATTTGTTATTTATCTTCTCGCTTAAATTGATTGATTAGGGTAGAGGCTAGGTCACTTTAGGTTTTAGGAGCATGGAGGCACCGTTCCTCTTTGTTAATGAATTAGGGTTGGGTCTTGCTATGTATTTATAGGTGTAGAGAGTGTTTTAGAGCCCTTAGATGAACTAGGAGACCATCAGAACAACCCAGCATAAATACACATCATCCGGCCACTCAGAAGAAGAAACATCATCACAGAACACTCCAGAATTCTGTGCTGGATCGGTTTGGGTGCACTTGGCAGGTGCGCCAGTGCATTTTTGTACTGGCGCACTTCACAAGTGCGCCAGTGCATTCTGGTCTGTTTCCGATTTTTCTGCCAAACTTTGTTCGTCCATATCTTCTTCCTACGGTATCCATTTTACGCAAACTTGGACTCTATCTCAAGCAAAATTCCGAGACGAACGCAATGGCATAACCCATTTCATCTAATTCTTCTTTTAATAAATAATTATTCTATATTTTGTTACTTTTATGTTCACATAAAATACAGGGTGTTACACTTCGTAAACGTACTGATTGCCCCCTTTGTTCGAATCAGATTCCATACCCGAGTAATGCCCTCAGGTCTACGATACACCACACAGAGCCGACATGCATGTATCTTGACTGTCCACCATACGTATCTTCAATTGTAGCTCGATGCCACAATCGCACGTCCCCTAATGTGCACCGAGTTCCATGGCAGGATGATACAAGAAACACGGAACTCAGTCGGGAGCTTTTTCATATCTGTACAGGCCCGTCTTTAAAGAGCCTCTACATACAGATATACCTAGAGTCTATTTTCATGGTGCCTGTGGCCCCACCTCGGTCCCTCCCTCAACTAGTAAATACTACCAGAGCTAAGCAACTGCCCCTGCGCAGACAATCTAAACATCCATGTGGCGTCTCCCCTCAAACCCTTACCCCGATGGTGAAGGGTGAAATCGTATCTTGGGTTTAGCTCGAGTCTTTCCGCATCCCACTGGCTACCTATGATGGGTGTCCGACAGTCTACTATCTTTATTGGTCCTGACCCTCTGCCTCCTCGTGAGGCAACTGCCGAACCACCCTTGTGTCAGCTCATCACAGCATTCTGACTGCATAGCTACATCTGCACTTAAGGCCCACCCACCTAGTAGTTATGCGCAGACCCAACCTCTGCGGACACAGCCTAAGACATCTGTCGCCGCACAGAGGACTACTAGGAGCACCTTACGTATCTCAGGAAGCCGCGTGCTTCCCTATCCAGTCCTTCCAAGTCGTCTGAACAATCAGATGAATGCATGCTTTTCCTCGTGCTTTACAACACCACGATGATCTACCCCATTGGGTTATTCACCCTCAAACGTGCGGATTGGTTCAAGTGCCTCGCTTTAATATGTTATTAGACCCTATGTTTAAACATTCTTTTACATGCTTGTCTCACCTCATCAGGTTTCTAGTTAACTTGGTTATTCCAATTCATATTGAATTCTTATTCAAATTACCAAGTTTCTCTTGCTTATTAATTTCAGTCACACAACTTAATCCATTCAAGTTTATTAATAAGCTCACAACATGTTATTCTCTAGATTATGGCCCAAGGTCTATAACCCACAATCTCTTTTATATTTTCTTGTTGATTTCATCACTACAATAACATGTTTTACTTAATATGTAATTAAGTACGTCTAATTCACATGTTTTCTAATTAACATGTCACTTACCATTTATGATTAAATATAACTTTTATTTCATAAGTTTTCCTCATTCTTTCTCATTTAATCATAATTCCATTTTACGTTGTCAATACAACTTATTGTTGTTTACTTGTTAACTTAGTTCTATTAACTAAGGCCGATTAATAAGTTTCTCTACCCGTTTATAATAACCTATGTTATAATTTCCTCTTGTCCCTAGGACAAGCCTAAACATTCTTATCAACGGGTTTCAGACTCCTAAGCTTACAGATTACTTAATTTATAATAAGTACAATATATTCCCCCCTTTTTCTTAACTGGTTTCAAGTTTTCCCCTTTACTGATTACTTAATTTATAATTAAGTGTCCCTTAACTCAATTCACCAGTTATCCCATTCCCTTACTAGTTTATTGTAACCTAAGTTATAATATTCACTTGTCCCTAAGACAAGTCTACCTATTATACAACATTTTCATTAATGTTAATTATTTATAATAGGTTATTATCATTCCCCTTTTAAACCATTTACCGTTGTAAACCATTATTCTTCATTCACTGTAATATACATTCCTTATTATATTGAGGAAAATACTTCATGCACCTTATCAGTTTGATAGAAGAAATCAATGATTTACTTTAATAACCTATTCTCATCTAAATCCGTGGTAACAAGTAATTTCTTTACTTTTCTTAATTTACTGTGGCTTACTTGCAACAACGTTTTCAGAAATAGGTCATTTAGGGGAATACATCACTTTTCCTTCCTATCACACTAACTTAAATCATTACATCCCTTCCTTTCTTATTTTCTGAGTTAGAAATTTAATTACCATAATTGCAATTTATTCATATCTTGTTATATATATATAAGCACTAGACCTCTCACATTAAGCCTACACTTGTGGATGTTGGATTTGTCGGGTGGGTCAGGGTAGACTTCTACCATAAGTTGACTTAACCTCGTGTCTTAGCACTATTACATGTTTTTAATTTTGCACTTAGGCCTCTCAGATTAGGTTCAACATTAGTGGCTGCTGGATATGTCGGTCGGGTCCGGGCAGACTTTTGCCACTAATGCAACCTAACCTCGTGCCATAAGTGCAGTTACAATTTCTAATTGTAATCCTAGGCATATTCATTATTTTACAATTTTACCTATTTAATTATAGGTGTTTATACCCCTTTCCTAAGTCATATTTCTCATGTGCTATATATCCAAAATAAGTCTATAATCATAGTTTGATTTATGCCCAAACTATAATCATGTAATCAATTCTAACATGAAACCGTTTAATCATATATTTGTACCAATTCGTATAAGTAGGGTTCATGTGACAAATTAACATGTAGTATGAACAACAGTAATTTCTAACCATTTCTAACTAGTTGTTTTTCAACATGTAATCATTCCAATAATTTAATAGATTTAACATATGAATTTACTGATCTATTCATATTGTCTCAACTTGTTATAACAACAATTTATAATTAAACTAACAATTTCACAATTTATAAAAAGGAGAATGTTAAACGATACTCATAACATTATCTAAAGGCAATAGTTCAAACCCACTCAGCATTCATGCTTTTCCCAAATTTTGAATATGATCTGTTCTATCATCCATGGTTTTCCTTTCCCTTTAATTTTATTTGAAACCTAATAACGTGGATCAACTATTTTCATTAAAAGAGAAGGGAAACAAAAATAGGAAGAATATGGATAGATTGGATCTGGGACGTTTCCTTGATTTTCACGTAATTATGAACGCCTTTTAATAAAAACACAAATCTCTTTCCTTTAGATCTTAATTTAAGATTTTCTAATTTACAAATCTAAATTTTTAAATATGTTTGAGGAGAGAGAGGGAGCAATGGCGGAGCTCCAACGTAGCCACCAAATTATGAGATTTAGGGTTAGGCCTAGGGTCTTATTTATAGGAGTAGCGGAGGAACCAGGACCCTCAGATTGAAATCTAAAACACCAGAATCGTCCACGTCAGAAAAGAAGGTTCTAGATTCGTGGGTGGGTCGACCCCTAGATCGACCCCCCTTTGGGTGGGTCGACCCCTAAGTCGACCCCCAATGGTCCATTTTGCCTCCGAACTTTCCTGTCCGTGATTTTGATTTTTGAACTGACTTTTGAATTTTATGGATATATTTATTTAATATATATAAGCTCCTTATATGTATACAAACTTATAATGCTAATAATTTCTTCATACAGTGCCCGTTTTACACAAACCAGATGTCTATCTTGACCAGAATTTCGAGAATGACGCAGTCCATTTTACGTAATTCTGAATATTTAATTAAGTTATTCTTATTTTATTATCTTACACTGAAAATACGGGGTGTTACAGATCTGGTCTTAAATTGCTTACCATGAGCAGGATTGATTCTTGATCGGCTTACCTTAAGCAAGATTGGTCCTTGGTCGATACACCTTGATCGGAATTGATTATTGGTAGGCTCAGCTATTTAGCTTTGCCTTGAGAAAGATAAATTCTTGATCGGTATTCCTCGAGCATAATGGATCTTGGTCGGTTAGCCATGAGCGAGAATGAGTCTTGGTCGGTTTAACCAACATAACTTAGCCATGAGAGAATTTGGTCGGCTTAGCCATGTGGCTTTTCCTTGAATGAGTTCGGTCGACTTAGCTTGATGACTTTTCCTTAAGTGGATTTGGAAGGCTTTACTTTGAGCGGATTTGTTCTGCTTTTCTTAACCTCATCGTCTTGAGCAGATTCGATTAGTTTTTCCTTGAGCGGGTTTGGTCAGCTTAGCTGGATATTTTTGAAGGTTGCATTCTAGTTGGATAAGATGTGATTTGGGCTTGAAAGACGAAGATCCTCACCTTGATAAGCCAGAGAACTTTACTCAGATTGATCAAAGGACTTGACAATATCTCGGAGTTGCCAACGAACACAATTATTGGAGTTTAACTGAAGATTTAGAATTGGAAGAAATTGGGATGATCATCATTAGACTTGAGTTATCTGGACTTGTTCTTATTCAAATCACATCTGTTATTCTAAAGATGCATTTTGGGGGGAAAAATGTTTACTCGCTTCTTGACCAAAGCAACTTAAAATGAAAGTATAGGGCTCTTATGGACTCAGGTTGACTTTAAATTTTGAGGGAATATTTAGAATACTAAAAAGAAGGCTCATAAAAATTAGAAATCATTTGGAGTTGATCTTATGGTTTGATACCGAACAATACCCCATAGATAAGATCCGACCCACCTAGGGTGGGCCCCACCACCTACGATCTATGTGGTCGGTAACTTACATCATATAAAGTGAATCCAAAAAGTTCCATGTTTATTTGTAAGTATTGAGTGATTTATGGATGGATCATCATTGAATTTATCCAGTTGTACGGATAGATTCTAACCCATGAGGAGTGCCCTAAATGGTTTGAAATTTATATGGGAAGTTGTCCTACCCATGTACATTACATGTTTGAAATTTTATATCATTTGGTTAAGAACCGAATAGTTATGGATGGATGTTCCACTTTAAATTTGAACAAACTGAAAATAATCTAAGTAGATGGATAGCCGTCGATCCATACCCAATGGATTGGTAATGATCCATAACTAATGTAAATAGCTCATCATGAGTCATACCAGCTTGATCCATATCATCAAATGAATCTACTCACAAACTTTAGTAGCAATTTGATGTACCAAACTCAAGATACTTGGTAGACTGTACATTTTGAAGATAGCTTAACATGGCTTAACTCCAAAGTATGTACAAATAAAGCCCAAATCCTACAAAACTTGGCAGACGGAATAACAAGTACATATGAAAGCAAAAACAATTGACAAGGGCCGAAAATACACAAAGTCTATGGATATGTACTAATCCATCAAACGAAGCCTAAATTCGACAAAACTTGACAGAGAGGGTAACGAGGACATATGAAGGCCAAAATAATCGACAAGGGCAGAAAATACCTTAAGTCTATGGACACGTACTGATCCATAGGCTCTGGATAGGGTCTGATCCATCAAACTTATCCAGATTGGAATGATTTCTCTAGTGTGGCATTCTACCCCCTAGATAGGCCCATTGATGCAATGTCTTGGCCCAACACATCTATAAATTCTTATAAATTCTATACTACCTTCAACTAGAAAGGGAGGATGTTGCAGACCATGTTAAAACTATGTTGGGTCACGTCTAAAAAGGAAACACAATAACTCTATTGAATCATCAACTTCCACCACTTTTTTCTCATTAAAACAATTCTGATCAATTATAATCTAGATCTAAGGAAAATTAGTTAAGGTACAGGGAGATCTAACTAGAAAGATTAATAAAAGATTGATTAAAGTGGACATATTTTAAATATAGCCGAACAACTATGAAAAAATTATGTCTCTTATACGTTTTTTGCATTTTGCTTGCTATTTCTATGAGATATGTGTAGACGATTATTTCGATTGACTTTAAGGTTGGTGCTTTCACGCTCTTTCGGGGATAATCCCATTTCTATATTTAACAGAAAATCTTTAGTATTAAATAAAACCCAAATAGGAATATTAAAAATGGAAAGCATAGCTTGATTAATGAACGACCTTTCCTTTCTCCTTCATCAACGATCATTCGATAACTTGGAGAGACATTGAGAGCATATTCTATGACCACCATCTTCTCCATAGTTGATTCGATACAATCCATCTTGATATGTCCATACTGTTTACAGTTATAACACTTTTTCCTCTTAGCCTTTCTATCTGGTAAAAGGGGCCTTCTCCCTATAATTAAAACAAATTAAAACTAAGACTTTCCCTTCTTCTTTTGGCCACCTTTTCCTTGGAATGAATTCCTCATATTAATCCTATTTTGCTTTCCTCCCCACTCATTTTTGGCTTTTTATCTAACTAGGAACAACAATAATAACATTTGACTTTGAATAATTGCTTTCATAACTCAAAGCCTTCAAAACGATTAACTCAAATGTCTCTTCAATATGATTTAGAATCTTTTCTTATAAACGAATCTCAAAGCTATGTATAGGCCTCTCATTCTCCTCAATGGGGACAACAAAGGACATACCATATTTTGACAGTATGTCAAACTCGTTATCATATTTGAAGACAGTAAAATCTCCATGATTTAATTTTGCAAACTTATAGAATAATGTCGATTTACGAGTAGTCGGAGTAAACTTCACCGCATTCGACCAATTTATTGCTTTACCCTGAAGTTGAGGTGAGATCAACGTCATCTTCATAGCATCTTCTAAACTAGTATCATTAAAGATTTGCTCATAATTATCGAGCCAATCTTGAACTTCCATATCTAACTATATTTTTTGAGACAGTTCACCTTTTAGACTAGTAAAGTACTTACTTAGCATAGGAAAGTCATCTCCAGGCACCGAGGAAGGATTACCATTGTAACAATCCAAATTTTTGGTAGTTACCTGCTATAATAATTAACCTAATAAAATATAATGTGTGGGTAAAAATTAAGTCGGACAATTATCACGTTATCCAACTTAATTATTTGGGTAAGTTGTTGTTTATGAATTGATGGTGGGATTTAATCACACTTAAGTGATTAAATTGAGGGTTGTGTAATTAGTTGCGAAAATTGAGCAAAAATGGATAATACTGATTTTATGTGTGAAATTAAAAATTTTAATCTATAAGTATTAACAAGTGTTAATATATATGGTAGTATTGAAACAATAAAAGAGTAAATGTTTTCCATATAAAACCATTTTTATTATGGTTCGTAGATAATTATTGTAATTTTGGTTTATAATATATTATTATTATTATTATATAAACCATAAAGGGTTAAAATTGTTGTAAATTAATAATAAGTGTAAATAATGTGCTTTTCCATAATTAATGAACTATTTAACCAAAAAAATTTCATTGTAATATTTATTTTATTTATGTCACAAAGATTACATAAATGTTTGTAAAATGGTTAATTAGTGTAACTTGTGTAAATTTGTTATAAAATTGTAAATTTTATTGTATAATGAAGTTTTAAGCTAAAAAGCTTTAAAATGTATTAAATGGTGCTCACAAACTTTATTTAGTTTTACTTGTACTAATTGATGTTGGTTGTGTGAACAATTATGTAGTATTTGGTGTAGTTCATGGTTTTAAAGGTTAATTACTTGTTAACATAGCTCAATTAAGTGTTTAAGGGTCTTAAATGTCAGTTTGGGCTTAACTAAGGGATTAATGGGCCTAACTACTTTTTTAAACAAAATAAAATTCTAGAGAAGGAAGGATATATACATTTCCTTCCTTCTTACTTTCTTCTTTCAGAAAACTGAAAGAGGGGAAAAGAGAAAAACACTTCATAGTAGAACAAATTCGGCTTCAAAACACTTCAAACTTGAATATTATAGTTGCTAAAGCTTTCTAATACTAGGCGATACACTAAAAGCTCCAATCTAATCCAGATTTATGTGATTTTATGGAGGATTTGTTGATTTACAATAAAGATTTCGTTGCAAGTAACAATCAGTGATTCTATAGGTGAAAAGAGGTCTTCTTGCAACCAAAAGAACCCAAACTCAATGCAATATTCATCTATCTTCGCTTCTAAGGTTAGTGTTTGCTCACATATTCTAGTCACAGTAGAGTATTTTTTAGATTTGATGAAATATGTGTATGATTCATCAATTTCCTGAAGCTTTCTATTGAATTTCTTCTTTTGTGCAAACACATCGAATGCCTTAATTTGAGCTAATGTATTTTTGCCATGAATTGTGGGGTGCCACGATTGTCTTTGTTCGGAAGTCTTATGGAACTCTTAGGCTTTACATTGATTATCGTAATCTTAACAAACTTACCATCAAGAATCGATATCCATTGCCCAGGATTGACGATATCTTAGATCAATTGAGTGGAGCCAAGGTCTTTTCTCAATTGGACCTCGTTACCAGTGTTCATCAGCTACGACTTGCAGAAGATCTCTCACCATTTTTCGCACTTGTTATGGATCTTATGAGTAGCATGTTATGCCGTTTGGTTTGACTAATGCTCCAGTAATCTTCGTCGATCTCATAAATCGAATTTTTCGCGAATATCTCGATAAGTTTATTTTGGTGTTCATCGATTATATCCTTGTCTATACTAAATCCAAAGTCGAACATCCTATCCATTTGAGGACTATTTTGAGCACATTTCGCTTTAGCACACTTCACCATCATCAGTTTAAGGTCAAACTTTCTAAATATCATTTTAAGATGAGGCAATTTCGTTTTCTTGGCCATGTTGTTTCAGCCGAGGGTTTTTTCGGTTGATCCATCTAAGACTGAGGCCATCCAAAGTTGATAGAGGCCTGAGACTATTTCTGAGATCCATAGTTTCTTGGGTTTGGAGGGTAATTAAAGCCTCTTTACTTGGGATTTCTCTTGAAGTGTGATCCCACTTACTTGCCTTATCCGCAAGGGTGTTTGCTTCGACTGGTCGGATCAGTGTGAAGCTTCTTTTCAGCAACTGAAGGAACTTCTCACTCATGCCCCTATTCAAATGGTTCGTGAAGGGAACCAAGACCTTGTTGTCTATGCTGATGCTAGTCATTCGGGTTTGGGCGTTATGTTGATGCAGCATGACATTTTGTAGCTTATGCCTCTCGCAAGTTGCGACCAAGTGAGATTCGGTACACGATTCAGGATCTTAAGCTCGCAGTTATCGTATTTGCTTTGAATATTTGGCTCCATTATTTTCTTGGAGAGCATTTTACTCTGTTAACTGGCCATAAATCTCTTAAATATCTATTTACCCAAAAAGAGCTCAACATGCGTCAGAAGTGTTGGCTCGATATTCTTACAGCCTATGCCTTTGATATCCATTATACCCTTGAAAAGGGTAATTGTGTAACTGACGCGCTCAGTCGTAAGCATTCAACGGCTATTTCTTTGATGTTAGCTGAATGGGATGTTCTGGAGACCTCATCATATTGTGATATTCTTAATCATGCTCTTTCAGTTGATTCATCATTGTTATTATTCAGCATTGAAGCTCGTCCATCTATTCATGATCGTATTGTTGATGCTCAGAGGCATGATCCAAAGGTGATACGCCTTATCTAATTTTGTGAGTCTAAGATCTGAAATGAGGAGTTATGGAATTTCAGTATTGATTCTCGCGGTTGTGTTCTTAAGAAGAACCGTGTAATTATGTTATTTGATACTAGGCTTAGGCATGGCATTCTCGATGATTGTCATCGCACTAAGTATACAATCCATCCCGGCAGCAGTAAGATGTATGTCGATATGCATCGTCTCAATTACTGGAAGGGCTTAAAGCCTGAAGTTGAAAGTTATGTAAGTAACTGCATGAATTTTCAACTTATTAAAGCCAAGCATTAGCATTCGTTTGTTCTTCTCCAACCTTTAGAAGTTCCATTATGGAAATAGGACTAGAATTCTATGGATTTTGTTGATGGCCTACCTCGTTCGAGGTTTGGTCATTCGAGCATCTAGGTTATTGTTGATCGTCTTACTACATCAGCACATTTCCTTCCTATTAAGTCTAATAGGGATGCACCTCTTCTCGCTCAGCTATATACTAAGGAAATCGTTCACCTTCATGGTATTCCTTCATCGATCGTGTGTGATCACGATCCATTATTTAGAGTCGTTTCAGGAGCAGCCTTCAACAAGCTTTGGATGCAAAGTTTAATTTCTCCACATCTTATCGTCCTCGGTCTGTACTGAATGCGTTAATCACATTCCCAAAAATCTCCTTCATGCTTGTGTGCTTCATTTTGGTGGTTCGTGGAAGGATCACCTACCTATTGTTGAATTTTCATATAATAATATCTTTCAGTCTTCGATTGGTATGGCACCTTATAAGGACCTTTATGGAAGGCCTTGTCATTCTCCTTCTTGTTGGTTGGAATCTAGATAGAAGCTTACTCTTGAACCGGATTCGGTTCGAGATCCTTTTGAGAAGATCATGCTCATTAGATAGAGAATGAAAGAGGTACAGAGTCATCAAAAGTAAAATGTGGACAACCGTAGGAAGCCTCTCGAGTTCTTAGTACATGACTTGTTTTTTTATTCTTTTTTCTACGTTGAAGGGAACTATGAATTTCATTGCGATCAGAAAGTTGGCACCTCGCTTTATAGTTCCATTCCCAATCACTGAATGTATTTGGCCTATTGCATATCGTGCATCCCTTCCAGCCCATCTTTTTGGTATCCACTATGTATTCCATGTCTCCCAATTTAGGAAGTGCCTTAGAGAATCTAATTCCATTATCAACTGTCTTTAGCGGCTTGATTTTGATATCTCTCCTAATTTATTTATCGAGCAACAACCCATCTATGTTCTTTATTCAGAGGTGAGGCGCCTTCAAAGCAAGTATATTCTGTTTGTGAAGATTCAGTGGCCAGCTAATCCTAAAGACTGTACTTTGGAAACCAAGGAATCAATCAAGCTCCTTTATCTATATTTTCATGCTTTATAGGGTGGGCCTATGATATACACGTAAATGTGTATATTTTATCCGCTTATTTATCTTTTTTTATCTTTTAAATAATTGATATTGTGTATTTATAATTGTGTTTCCAGATTATTTATGATGAATGGATTAATGCACTTAATTGTTGAAAAGCTTGAAGAATTAGTGTAAGAAGAGTGTTGATTTTGAGAGTTTGATTAAAGCTTGAAGAAATGTTGCATTTCAACCACCTTCTTCAGTATATTTTAAAGATTCAATGCCTTTTCATAATGATAGCTGGTCACAGAGAATTATGGAGTTCCTATTCATGCTCAAAACAGTTGGAATTGATGCCATTTGATGCCCGCAAGCTATGACATTTGCAAATCCATGCATACGTGTTCACATTAGCTCATTTGAAAGGCCTTCCATTCACATGCGTTCACACGTAGCTATTTGGTTTACGTGTTATTTTGGAAAAGGGATTTTGTCCCACATTGTGTAATGACCCTCTTAGCCATGTCCAATACAACTATAAGTACCTTATATCCTATTCATGTAAAAACACACTTAGTTTTATTCTGTAATTCTCTTCTTGGAATAAAACTCTTCTTCTCCCTTTCTCTCAGTTGTTATTTTATTTATGTTCACGTTATTTAGCTTCTGTTTCTCTTCTTCTTTAGCTATGTCTAGCTAATGCCCTTTGATTAGGGGGTGATGACGCTAATAGATATGATTCAACATGAACCACATAGCCAATAGATGAGGACTTTATACATGTAGATCTGGATCTGAATCAAGGGTTAGATCTGAACCTTCATATTCTGTGTCGTTTAATAGCTATGCTCCTTCACAGGGTATATTCGTGTTCGATCCAAGAATTATCAGATTTAGATTTAATTTTAGGGTTTTTAGAAATTAATTAGTGAATCTGTCCTGATAGTCTATGGTTGTTTAAGAGCTCGGCTCCTGGATAGGCTACGCTTGTTGTTATTTACTTATTTGTTTCTAAGAACCTAATTATCGTTGATTCATGTATGTGACAAAAACATGAATTAGATCTATATTTATTTGTTGACTATTGATGAGTGTGAATCCAATCTATGTCATTATCCTCTAATTGCTTTCTCTTATTATATAAATCTCTCTTTTTATTTAATTGCTGTTATTTTCTGTGTTTTCAATCAACCAAAATCCTGGAATAACTTGATTGGATTTATTAGTAAAATAATTTTTGGTCCCATAGTTCGACACCCTCTACAACAATCCTTGTTGTTTAGGAAAGCCGAACGGATCTTACAGTTGTTTGATTTGTTCGCAAACAAATTTTTGCGCCGTTGCCGGGGCCAAAATAATTTTTATTAATAATCCTTCGGGTTATTTTTTTAGTTTTATTTTTTTTTATTTTTCCATAAAAAATTTGTTAGTTTTATTTTTATTCTCATTCCTTTAGTTTTCCTTAATTAAAAAAAAATCAACACAATTTTTTTTTCCTTTTGTTTTCTAGCATAGATAGAAAAAAATTCTTGTTAGTTGATTTGGAATTTGATCTGTGATACCGTAATCTACCAAATAAGAGAAAAAAAAATATTCTTGTCAAATTTTGTTTTCAATTTCTTTCCAATTTCACATAGTTCTTCTTTTCAAATCTTTGCAAGTCTCAAAAGCAAAAAAATCCTTTTGTAATCTTCTCTCTTTTTGTTTCTTCTGCCCTGAAGTTTTCTCCAAATCCTGTTCATTTTGTGAATCAAACCGTTCAAGCCAAACAAAACTCGTCACCGCACTCCTCATCAATCATCTACAAAGCTCTGAAAACTCCTCAAATAATCACCCTCCTGTATTCTCAACAGCATGCCTTCTCTACTGTAAACTGCTGTGAACGTCATTCCTCACCCAGCCTCAAACCCAAATCTGCATCTCCCCTAAACAGACCATCAAATCTTCACCGATCACCACGTTGATCACTTCAACCCTAAACAATTACTCCTTAATTATGCGATCACCATCTCCCCTATCACCCAGCTTTCTTACATCCACGCATAGCAACAATTCCAAACATTCATACCCCGGACTCCACAGCCAACTTCATCATCAACCATTTGTCGCCCAGCAACCATTGACGCAAACCACAAATCGCAACTCAAACCGTGTCAAAATTTCTTCAATCGAAATCTGAAGCCAGATCCACCCCAAATCCCAAGCTTCGACCTGCAGCAACTTCTTAACCCACCCAAGTCACGATTCTCTAATTGTGGAAATCGAACAAGTTTTCCCATTTTCGAACAAGTATCAGGATTTCGATTTCCCAATTTTATTTTATTTTTTAATTTTTTTTCTGGAGTAGGGATTTCTGACTTTTCGCGATATCACTTCGGTGAAGTTTATACTGACTATGATTTTTTCTATGGTAGTGGGCTAGTAGGCTGTCTTATATTTTGTGTTAGTATTTTTGTTGATCCGGGTTTGCACGATGCACGTGTGCTTTAGTTTTACTTGCCTTTGGTTTTAATTTGCATTTTAGTTTGTGTGACCAATTCCAAAAAAAAGGCCACTTGTCTTTCTTTTGGTTAATTAGGGTTTGGTAGTTTTGTTTTGTTTCCATTTTATTTTCATTCTAATTTTGTTTAAAAAAAAGGGAGATTTTTTTTCGAAAACAGGTACAACGGTAATTTGAAAAAGGTCATAAAAAACCTTTTTGGGCTCCTAGCCCAAACCCGTGCCGCAGTGCAGTCAAGCAATTAATAGGAGGCGACAACAACAGGAATCGGCGGACAATTCAGGGTTCGAGCGGTTGCACACCAAGTGGGGTGTGAACGCGCTAGCGCGACTCAATTGCACTGGACGGACTGCCGATCTAGGTGAGATTTTTTCTAAACTCTACAGGGACTACTGCTGCAAATAAAAAATATATAGACATTGCTTTTAAAAATCTTCTACAGGGGCAGCGGCTTGCTTGTAAAATCTTTTTTCTGTGATTATCATTTCTGCATCTTGCTCATTCTGTTAAGGGAAAAAACCCAATTCACATAAGGTAAGGGATTTCATCACCCTTTCCTTAGCCCATAAATTGCATTTCATCGTAGAATCTGACTAATAATAACTGTTAGATGTTGGACCTAAGGCAGTCGCGGGCTCATCTAGGGATTAATTGTATTTTGATAGTTGATTTATTTGGAATGAAATATTTCTTAGTGTCTAGACTACGGCAGAGAAATAACTGTTTATAATTATTACGATGATTCGTAAATATTATATCGGTTGCCACTCTGAAGGTACTTAAATCTTCGGCTGCATTGCTAGGGTGATTCCTGGTGCACCGATAACTCCTGTTCGTTAACTGGCTGAGAAATCTTTTGATTTAAGTAATCAAATGTGTCACTATATAATTTTGGGTTAGGAGCTATTAAGGACATAAAATTTCATTATAGTTAATTTCTGTGTGTGATTGTTTTGTGAATAATTTAAAAAAAAAATCAAAACTCCAAAAAAAATTTGAAAAAAAAAATTAATTTTTTTATTCTTTAGCCCCCGTTAGTTCTGTAGGTAGGAATTTTCCAAAACACTCATTTTCAAAAAAAAAAACTTTTCTTTTCTCTCTCACCTCTTTCTGAACTTCTCCATTGTCTAAATTTCTTTGGCGAACTCTTTTCTTCTTCTTTCTGGTGCATGCAAACTTGGATCCGTGACCAAGAATCTCATCGTCTAGTTAGAATCAGACCACCTTCTCTTTCCCCAAAACCCGCTTTTCTCGACCAACCTTTAGAAATGGGTAACGAACCCGCACCTCGCACCCTGATGGACAGAATTCTTCCCGATAGAGTTTCTGTCCCTTCCTGCATTCAGTTATTCAATCTTGTGGGTAATCACTTTGAAATCCGATTGAGTCAGATAAACATCCTTCCCAAATTCGGTAATTTTTCTCATGACGAACCATATAGTTTCTTAAAAAAAAATTGAATATGCTCACTACAACAAAAACACCATATTACAACTTTAATTTTACAACTGTGCGAAAAGCACAGTTGTAATAAATGCTTTTTTACAACTGTGCGAAAAGCACAGTTGTAATAAATATTTTTTACAACTGTCAGCTCTCTAAAGTTGTAATAAACACATATATCACCACTTTTCATTTTATTAGTTGTAATAGATGCCTATTAATTACAAACTTCATGTTTATAATATCTATATTTAATAACTAATTATATTAATATTTAATAATAATAATTAATAATAAACTTGGAAATCAATAATATTTATCAATTATTGTTAAATAATTAATAGTTAACAAGTAGTAATTTATTTTTAATAGTTAATATATGTTAACTACTTATTAATTAATAGTAACATATATAAGCTTTTAATAAGTATTACTCTCAATTATGACTAAGTAGAAATAATTAAAAGTTAATTAATACCTATTATTAATAAGTAAAAGTTAATTAATAACTTTTTTAAATTAAAGACAATAATTTATACATAATTTATGTTAAGTGTTTAATAACTAATAACTAGTAACATATACATAATAAACTTTTAATAATTAATATTTAATTATTATAACTAAAAGGAAATAAGTAATAATTAATAATAACTATTATTAATAAATAAAATTTAATATTTTAATAAAAGTTAAATCTTAAGAATCCATATTATATTTAATATAATTTTTTCTTATTAACAATAACTTATAACATTTAATTTTACATAATTTGGTGAAACTTTGACTAAGGTCAATGAAAAAATGGTTGTCAGTTGTCACAACAAATTAACGAAACAGATAAAATATAGGCGGGAAATGTGAAAAATTGGCTCCAAAGTAAACGTCGCCTTCTATTTCACTCTCACGTGCGCCGGCTTCTCCCATCCTCTTCCCTAAATCAAAGATCGATCCCCAAATTTTCTGCCCTCAAATCCAGAAATTTTCCGAACATTCCAGCCTCTTAACCCTTTTCGTCACCGGTTTCCTTGTCAAATCATGCTCAACAGCGAATTCTAGCTTCATAATCGTCACCCATTAAACTAGGGCACAAATCGTTATCTGCAGATTGCAAAATCACGAAACCAAATCATGAAATTAGTGAGTATCGAGCGAACAGTGATGATCTTCAAATGACGACGATCCAAATCGCAGTGCGCCATCTCTAAGCGGGAAAAAGTTGAAACTTGAAAGGCAGGCATGGTAGTTTCAGGTAAACGTCTGAAAGCTTAAGGACCTTTCACCATAGGTAAGTAATTTGGATTTGGATAATTGTATTTTGTTTTCCTTCTGTTTTTACAATTTAATTGAATATAGCGTGTTGTCCTGTTCATCAAGCTTCAACATCTGCCTTCTAATTTGGGAATGGATAATTAGGTTTTCTGTCCAAAACATTTTTGTTACTATAAATATTAAACAGCATTTATCGCTTAAGCTATGATGTCCTTCAAGCATCTGCCTGTACCAATTGCGAACAACCAGTAGGGTGTTAGTACAATGTGATTTGGTCCTTAGATAATTTAATTTATGTTTTGAATGTATAAATTGTGTATGGTTTATTTGCTGACCCTAAGTTGTAAAACTAAATTAAATAAATTATGATGCATGTTGTAGTGATAATTTAATTTATGTGTTGAATGCACAGTGATCATGATGCATGATGAAGTATGTAGAGGCTTTTTGAGAGTACTTTCCAGCTTGATCTTAATGCTGCAAGATAATATTGCTTGGCAGATGATCGCCTATCAAAAGCTGTCAATTTTCTGGATTTAGGTACTGGTGCTGGTTGGGAACTGCTCCAGGCAATGTTAAATCCGGACTATCGTCAACGGCCAATTGCAGAAGCAGTGCTGAACCATCGATTTATTACAGGTGCGGTTCTTTGATACTGTTGGAAAGTACGTTGAATAAAATCCACTTATAACCAGAAGAATCATATGAGTAATGCTTCATTTTAGCATGGAGATTATATATCCTTATAAATATCATATGACTAAAATTAAAACTTATTGTATTCCAACATTTACAGTGATTTATATTGCAGCTTAGATGCTTATTTTGGTTCCAAAGTTTCCACAAATGAGAGAACATGTTAATAGGCTTTCCCTTTACATATTTAAGACATCATTCATCACCAACTAACTTCAGGATTGATATTCTCTATTTAGTATAAAACAGAAATATGGGTTTACATTTGAATCCACTATACCTTTTCATTTGTATATTAGCAAAAAAATTCATATACTATAAATTCAGTTCAATGAAGCAACGTGCTTTTATTCAGAAATAAATTGGTTAGAAAAAGAGGGTAAAAGACATTAACATTGCTTTAACATTAGTGCTATGATCCGTAAGAGCAGGTATGCACTTTTATTGTATATATTGAAACCAATAAGATCAATATGCAAATACTCTATATTATGATCGCAATTTCAAGCTGGTTGACTTCTTTTATTTGTGGTTAAAAAACATCAGCATCACTAGTCTCAATCACTTTAAGGGGTAAATATGAAGCGTATTCTTCAGCAATAAAATGGAATTGCATTAATAGTCATGTTGTTTCTATTGTTGGTCTAGACAAATGTTGAAATTTGAAAAAATATATAAAAGGTAAAAGGCCTGGAAAATGAAGAAACAAATTTGGAAAAGCACTGGTTTGTTTAACACTATGCAGAAATTGATTGAAGGAAGCTAATGATATACTTTTGTACATTCTACTATGTTTTAAAACTCCAGCTGATTAAACCTTGCTTTGGATGTTGCTTAACTCAATTACTGTTGAGATAAATGTTTAACTCAGAATATTGATTTTGCCATAGATTTTTACAAAATCATTTTTGATCCTTTGCAGCGTTCTTGCCATACTCGAGCGACTAACAAGGGGTGAGCAGCAGAATTCTTGCACCAAAAAGATAAATGGCATAAAGATTTCCTTGTCTTCGACTAGTGTACTCCCGTAGGATATGCATTTTTTTGTGGATAACTTGTGATTGTACTAAGTTTCTTTGTAACGGTCAAGTATGTAATAATGTACGAAATGTTGTCTAAAACGTATTGTTTGTAATACTGAATATTTGAGTATTTTAATAAATTAGTTTGCAAATAACTGTAATATCGGATTTGCTTATGGAGTATTGCTATATTTAGTGTATTGTTCTTTTCAATTGCAAAAGATGTTTATTTTTTTTAAAATTCAAATGTCAATCACAACGGTGCATAACAGTTGTAGTAGATTTTATTACAACAGTGCAAAAAATTTGTAAAAGATATTAGTCTATTACAACTTCTTAATACACGACGGTTTGCCCACCATTGTAAAATGTATATTACAACGGTGTTCCACCGTTGTAATAGGGTCATTTTGTTGTAGTGGCTTGTGCAACCTTTAAATTACAACAGTTATGTGAGGATGGTATTAAACTTCGTTTGATTCCATTTGCACTAACTGACTCCGCAGAAAAATGGTTTCTCAGCTTGCCCCCAAATTCGATTAAAAAATGGGATGAATTTACAATAGTTTTCCTTAAAATGTTCTACCCCCCAGAAAAAACGGCTAGAGTCAAAAACGAAATCACTAATTTCCATCAAAAAGGGGTTGAATCTTTTTGGCAATACTTCGAAAGATTTAAAGAACTGTTGTTAAGTTGTCCCCATCATGGTTATGAAACATGGTCGTTTTGTCAAACTGTATATGATGGACTTGATAATAGTTCTAGACAAATGTTAGAATCCATGTGTCAGGGCAATTTTCTAAAACAGACTGATGTAGAAGCTTGGGAATTTCTGGACGAGTTAGCAAAAAAATCGAAACAATGGGAACGAACCAATGAAAAATCTCTTTATTCACGTCCCAGTAGTAATTCTATTGAATCCTCTACTTCTTCTAATACCCTTGTTGATGCCATACTGAACGTTGTTAGAACACACACTCAGTCTAATAACACTTCCCAAGCCATGTGTCACATATGTCTTAACTCTGATCATATGGCTGATGACTGTCCCCAGTCCCTTGAGCAAGTGAATGCTTTCAATAGACCCCAATAACCATCCAAATCTTTCTTATGGTCCAAATAACCCCCTGATGAACAGACCCTCGAATCGAGCATTTCCGAACAATGTTTTGAACCCTCTTATTAGACAAAATCAGTACAATTCGAACCAGGCGTCTTTCCACCAATCTCATCAAACGGTGGCAGCCCAACATGAAAAATGCCTTTCTACGATTGAGGGTAATTTATCTGAGGTGAGCAACCTATTAGCGCAAATGACTAAGAAAAATGCTAAAAATCAAAACAAGTTAGACAACACGTTACACTCATATATGCAAAACACGAATCAACAAACGGGTGAACTTCAAAAACAAATGTCTCAACTCAACGCTAGACTAAGTGAAAGGGAAAAGGGTATGTTTCCAAGTCAACCCATCCAAAACCCTAGCGGACAAAATTCAAACTCCAACCAAATTCACATCATTCAAGATTCAAATGTTAGTCACTTGAATGAGGTCACGACTCTTAGATCTGGCAAAAAGATTGACAACCATGTGGTCAACCCAAATGATTTACCGGACGATCTTCTAAACCTTACCGATAATTCGACAAACTCAGATCAAAATATTGAGCCAATTTCTGACAAGGAGCATCCTAAAACTCAAGTAGCCCAACCTACTGAGTTGTTTGCTCCATTTCCTCATAGACTCCGACCTAGGAAAAAGACGGATCAGCTAGAAAAGATCATTGAAATATTTAAGCAAATTAAAGCGAACATTCCTATTTTAGATATTATACAACAAGTTCTACAGTACGCGAAATTTCTAAAAGATTTATGCACTCAAAAACATCATACACATGTACCTAAGAAAGTGTTTCTGGCGGCAATTCTAAGAGAAGTCTTGTCCCAATCAATGCCAGTGAAATACAAAGATCCTGGCTGCCCCACAATATCATGTACTATTGGGGACAAGAAAATTGATAGATGCCTGCTAGACTTAGGTGCAAGTGTTAACTTGCTTCCATATTCCGTCTATCGCCAATTAGGGCTAGGAGAACTGAAACCTACCAAGGTTACCCTTTAGCTTGCTGACCGTTCAATTAAGAAACCTGTGGGTGAAATTGAGGATGTATTGATCAAAATAAGTGAATTTATCTTTCCAGTTGATTTCATTGTCCTAGAAACTCAACAGGTAAGCAATCCTGCAAACCAGATCCCTTTGATTCTAGGACGACTCTTCTTAGCAACCTCTAATGCGCTTAACTTTCTTTCGGTAACATGACTGTTGAGCTAAACATCTTTAGAACCACAAACTCTCCTAACTCTTACAAGGATCAGTTTTCTGAAATTCATTCAGTCCATGATAATGAACCCGAGCTCGACCATCTGAATAACGTAATTGAATCGAATTACGAAACCTTGTTTCAAGATATTCCCGAAAATGTCTCTAATTCGATTCCTGTCGATCCTCTCACAATTGAGTCTGTCCCTCAACCAGTTTCTTCAGTTGAGTCGTCCCCAAAATCTAAACTCAAAGTGCTGCCCAGTCATCTTAAGTACGCTTACTTAGGAGACAATGAAACTTTTCCTGTCATTATCGCTTCTGACCTTACTTTAGAGCAGGAACAATTACTCCTTCCCATCCTTAAGAAAAATAAGGAAGCAATTGGTTGGTCCATGGCTGATATTAAGGGGATTAGTCCTTCGATAGTCCAATATTGAATCCACCTTATAGATGATGCCAAACCCACTCGTGATCCCCAGCGTTGACTAAACCCCATCATGAAAGAAGCAGTTCGTGCTGAAATCCTTAGATGTCTTGACAATGGAATCATCTACCCAATTTCCGATAGTCAATGGGTTAGTCCTATCCATGTCGTACCTAAGGAATCAGGGATTACTGTGATCCAAAATGAAGCTAACAAACTTATCCCAACCCGAACCCAGACCGGTTGGCGCGTTTACATTGACTATAAGAAATTTAACGCTGCAACACGTAAGGATCATTTCCCTCTGCCATTTATCGATCAAATGTTCGACTAGTTGGTCACGAGTATTATTGTTTCCTTGACGGGTACTCAAGCTATAATCAAATCCCTATCGCTCTTGAGGACCAAGAGAAAACCACTTTCACTTGTCCATTTGGTACATTTGCATACTGTCGTATGCCTTTTGATCTCTGTAATGCACCTGCAACCTTTCAGAGGTGCATGATTAGCATTTTTTCTGATATGATCGAGCGATTTTTTGGAAGTGTTCATGGATGATTTTTCCATCTTCGGGGATTCTTACACTGAGTGTTTACATCATCTGGATCTTGTTCTTAACCGTTGCAAAGATAAACACTTAACGCTTAATTGGGAAAAGTGTCACTTCATGGTCAAACATGGCATTGTTTTAGGACATGTCATCTCTAATAAAGGAATTAAAGTAGACAAAGCCAAAATTGAGGTTATCTCGAATCTTCCCATTCCAAAATCCATTAAGGACATCCGATCCTTTTTAGGTCATGCTGGCTTTTACCGTCACTTTATAAAGGATTTTAGCAAAATCACTCGACCTTTGACCAATCTTCTCGGTAAGGATGTTCCTTTCGACTTCAATTCTGATTGCACTTCATCTTTTGAGCATCTTAAAAATGAACTTGTCTCTACCCCGATCATCTGCTCTCCTAATTAGAAGCTGCCCTTTGAAATCATGTGTGATGCCTCGAATTTCGCTGTTGGCGCTGTCTTAGGACAACATATCGATAAAATTCTTCATGTCATTTACTACGCGAGTAAGACTCTGAACGACGCTCAAATCAATTATACGACCACTGAAAAGGAACTCTTGGCAGTCGTTTTCGCTCTAGAAAAATTCAGACCTTATCTAGTTGGCTCACACATCACTGTTCATACTGATCATTCCGCACTTAGGTACCTTTTCTCTAAAAAGGATGCTAAGGCTCGTCTTATTCGTTGGATCCTTCTACTTCAAGAATTTGACATCACCATTAAAGATAAAAAAGGATCCGACAATGTTATTGCGGACCACTTGTCTCGTCTTCCAAATGTCCTGTCTTCCAAATGTCCCGTCTTCTTCTCTTCCGATCAACGAGAATTTCCCTGATGAACAGCTATTTTCTCTATCCATTGATCCTTGGTTCGCTGACATTGTCAACTACTTAGTCACCAAGCAAACCCCTTTTTTTGGTCCAAGCAGGATAAACACAAATTCTTTTCCCAAGTGAAACGTTTTTTGTGGGACGACCCTTCTCTTTTCAAGTATTGTCCCGATCAAATCATTTGAAGGTGTGTTCCTGACACTAAAACTCACAGTGTCTTCTCTTTCTGTCATGACCAAGCCTGTGGTGGTCACTTCGGTCCTAAAAAGACAGCCGAAAAGGTTCTCCAACTGGGTTTCTACTGGCCCAACCTTTTCAAAGACGCGTACGAATTTCGCAAAACTTGCGATCGATGTCAATTCTTAGGGAAAATTTCTAAACAGAATATGACGCCTCTAAACCCCATTCTAGAGGTCGAAATTTTTGATGTTTGGGGTATAGACTTCATGGGTCCTTTCCCTAATTCTTTTGGGAACCTTTACATTCTCTTGGCTGTCGATTATGTTTCTAAATGGGTCGAAGTTGTTCCATGCAAAACAAACGATAACGAGGTTGTTGTGCACTTCTTAAAAGAAAACATCTTTTCTCGGTTTGGCACACCTCGCACAATAATTAGCGACAACGGAACACACGTCTATAATCATTCTTCAAAGCCCTCATGAGAAAGTATTCGATAACCCACAAGTTATCCACTCCTTACCATCCTCAAACTTGTGGGCGGGTTGAAGTATCGAATAGGCAGATTAAGCAAATCCTTGAGAAAACTTTGAATCGAAATCGCAAAGATTGGTCCCAGAAGTTAACCGACGCTCTTTGGGCTTACCGTACTGCTTTCAAAACAAACTTAGTTATGTCCCCTTATCGGTTGATTTTTGGTAAGCCATGTCACTTGCCAGTTGAACTAGAACATAAGGCGTTATGGGCAATAAAAAGTTTAAATCTTGACTTAGAGCAAGCAGGTGAACTTAGGAAGCTTCAACTTAATGAACTTGATGAAATTCAAAATGATGCTTATGAAAATGAACGAATTTACAAGGACAAGACGAAAGTTTTTCATGACAAATCCATTTTACGTAAAACTTTCATGCCAGGTCAAAAAGTTTTGTTATATGACTCAAGATTGCATTTATTTCCGGGTAAGTTAAATTCTAGATGGACAGGACCTTACACTGTACGAATTGTTTTTTCGTATGGTGCGGTCAAAATTGAGAATCCAACTGATGGATCATCCTATAAGGTCAATGGTCAACGCCTTAAACCTTACTTGGAACCAATACCCAACCAAGAGGAAGAATTCATGGTCCTCCATGAGCCACATTACATTCGGTAAGACGCACTTACCCTCTTTTGTACATATGTAAATATTCTCTTATTTTATTCCCCTTTCACTAAGATATGTCTATTTAAGACTGTGAGGACACAGTCACACTCAAGTGTGTGGGGGGGGGGTTTACATTACATCAGCAATCAAGTTTTATGAACTAGGTCACTCATTGAACAAGGATTAACTTAAATTCATAAATAAGACCTTGGTTCTTGTTTGATAAGTTGAATTGTTGGGTGATGGAAATGAACATTATTTATTCATTGAGTCGTAATGTGTCTTTTTAAGATGCTAGCTTGAGACTGTGCAGATATTAGTCGTGTTCTGGAGTAAGTGTGTCAACCCTTGTTATACATGTCAAATTGCAAGTAAAAATAATAAAAAAATCAAATAAAAATGAATTTGCACCTACATGTGTTGGATTTTCTGAGTTCGTTTTCATGCATAATTTTTTTCCTCACTCAAAATTTTCAAATTCGTAAGTTCTAAAATCCACTTGGCCCAATTAAGGAGAAATGACTCATTATAGCGTTCTTCTTCGATACCCCACATTATTCAAACCCAAGTTTTAGTCTAATTACATCCATGTTTCGACAAATTTCTCTTATATTCCTATAGTATAGAACCTTGTACTGATTTATTTTCAAAGGTTCAAAAATGTCACTTTTTATACCAATATTACACTACCAACTCTGTACTTGTTTTAAGGTAGGATAACCATATACCTCATCTTATTTTATATGGGTTATCTATCTTATGAAACTTTGCTTATCTTTCCTTTCAGCTTTTTATATAACATCAATCCAGACTTGTGTGTTGAATTAGGGTTATAGAAATAGGGTAACTAAGGCACAAAACTTTACTTTCATGAAGTGTTGGTTATGATTCTCTTAGTAAAGGAGGAATCAAATGAAATAATACGGTATCATTCCATTCCATCTGCACTCATCATTCATCATGCAAAAAGAAAAAAAGAAAAAAAAAGAAAAGAAAAAAAGAGAAGAAAAAAAAGCAATGAAGAGAAAATATCTCATAATAAAATAGTCATCCATCATTCTTGACTATAAAGCATTCATTTCCATTCCATCCACATCCATCATACCATACTTAGAAGCGAGGATTGTAGTTGAGGAGATGAAAAAAAAGGTTCATATGTTCCTTAGTATTACTTTATCTTTTGTAATTTGAAGTTCAACTAATACACTTGCCCTCATATCTAGAATATTTCGGAACTTAGAAAATTTTCTTTCATCTATGCATAACTCACATCCAATACAGTACAGTTACACTGGTGCAAAATTATTCAAAAAAAAGAAAGAAAGAAGAATAAATGATTGGGTGCACATTGTCGATGTGTAGAACTTTGGTTGACACCACGCTCTTAACCTTCAAGAAAATTACAGTGTTATCAAGGAATCACGATTCAGCCTGAATTTTTTATTCATTTTTGCACCAATTATGGGATGGACAATTTGGGACTAAACCGTTATTATTGAAGTTAGGTGAAATCCTTGGAATGTGAAAGACCTTAAATATATTGTTTGATTAATCTGCATACACAAGACGCTTTGGATTTTGTGGGTAGTATCCACTGAAAACCCTCACGAAACAACACTCGTCCTACTAGGGACACCTAGGGGTTTAACGGCTTGTTGCATATGCTAAATGCAATCGTGTTTCCTACGAAAGTGTGACATATCTTAGTTTAGTTTATTCGAGAACGAATAAAAAGATAAGTGTGGGGGTATTTGATATACACGTAAATGTGTATATTTTATCCGCTTATTTATCTTGTTTTATCTTTTAAATAATTGATATTATGTATTTATAATTGTGTTTCCAGATTATTTATGATGAATGGATTAATGCACTTAATTGTTGAAAATCTTGAAGAATTAGTGTAAGAAGAGTGTTGATTTTGAAAGTTTGATCAAAGCTTGAAGAAATGTTGCAGTTCAACCACCTTCTTCAGTATATTTTAAAGATTCAATGCCTTTTCATAATGAGCTCTGGTCACAGAGAATTATGGAGTTCCTATTCATGCTCAAAACAGTTGGAATTGATGCCATTTGAAGCCCGCAAGCTATGACATTTGCAAATCCATTCATACGTGTTCACATTAGCTCATTTGAAAGGCCTTCCATTCACATGCGTTCACACTTAGCTATTTGGTTTATGTGTTATTTTGGAAAAGGGATTTTGTCCCACATTGTGTAATAAGCCTCTTAGCCTTGGCCAATACAACTATAAACACCTTGTATCTTATTCATGTAAAAACACACTTAGTTTTATTTTGTAATTCTCTTCTTGGAATAAAACTCTTCTTCTCCCTTTCTCTCAGTTGTTATTTTATTTTATTTATGTTCACATTATTTAGTTTATGTTTCTCTTCTTCTTTAGCTATGTCTAGCTAGTCCCCTTTGATTAGGGGGTGATGACGCTAATAGATATGATTCAACATGAATCAAGGGTTAGTGTAACACCCCACCTCCGCCAATGCCACTCTTGCAAGGACATTAGCTTTGGAGGGGCGTTACACAAGGTAAACATGCATGCAGATATCACAAGACAGAACATATAAGTAAAACAGAGTAGTAAAGCAGCGGATAAAACTTAGCATTTCAAAATCACAGTCATGTTACAACAAAGTACTTGGTCATTATTTCCCAACAATAAAGTCTAGATAAAAGCATAAACTGAAAAACTGAAATACATAAAGTACTATCCCCAAAATGAAGTGATAAACCATAGCTAGCTCAATGTCCAAAACCGTACATGAGCAAATCCAGTAAGCAAGCTGTAAAGATCCAAGCTAAGCTCCAATGTTCCCACCCTGAGAACCTGAGGGGGGGAAACGGAAGAAAAGAGGCGAAAGAAAACAGGTCAGTCAAAAAGACTGGTAAGCCCTACTACTATCTGTCTATGAACTAGTAAAGTTAACTGGCATGAGAAGCTGAGATGAACATAAGGATAACAACATACTGGCATGATGATTAACTAACAAGATAGATAAAGGTGTCATCGCATAATTAAGGTTAAGTTTTGCACCACGGGTGTACTAGCATTCTAACATGTCAAGTAAAAACAAGAATTGATCCCTTGGCCCAAGCTTGGCCCATCATCATGAGGTGACCTAAATTAAGGTCCAACTACACGGTCTAGTCGATCGGCTCCCTATAAGCCTAACTCGTCAAGTGTCGGTGTCATGCGGCTTAATCATGTAATGTAGTTGACTGTGCAGGGTCCACCCTAGGGTGTATCAGGCCCTATGGTGTAACCCTCTGACACCATACCATGATGAACAGTCCAAACCTACTGTTGCCCGTGTTCAACTCCGGACTTGATGTGCACGACCATGGTCCGCCTGAACAACCGGGGCATCATTCAGCCGTCTCTTTTGGTCTCTTACAATCAGCCCAGTAATCGTGCCCCACCCTAGCCTAGTCCTAGGGTCTTATGATACTACCTAGAAGGTTACTGCTGAAAAGGACCACGCAACTAGGGTTTCTTAACGGGTTAAATGTGGTTAACCCGATCCAAACGTGGATTAAATCGGTTAAGAGTACCCAAGGCTCCTGACTTAACCTCGATTAATCCATCAAGCCCAAATTGGTTAAGTATTAAGTGGACCATGACTTAACCCTAATCAGGAGGCATTAATTAACTTAATGCGCTTTAACCTCTCACATTAGACTTTGTTGTGGTTACTAGTTAAGCCGGGCGGGTCCGGGTAGCTTTACACCACAACTAGGTCTAACCTCGGGTTCGAGCACAACATGACCAACTTCTCACATTGGGTCCTATTGTTTGTAGCCACTAGTTAAGTCGGGCGGGTCCGGGTAGATTTATGCTACAAACTCAACCCAACCTCGAGTTGGCCACACTCATATTTTCTAAGTGTCATGTCCATTATGTTTCCAAAACATAATTACAAGTTAACATATCACGTCATGTTACAAAAATCATGTTCATGTGATTATGTTACCCAACCCCAACGTAATCCCATCGTTTACATAATCGCAACAACGCATAAAGGATAAATTAGGGAACTTGGCATAACCATGACATAAAGGTGTTGAAGCCACAAGTTTAACATGGTGGCATATGAAATGTACATGTGTTCATATACTTGCATATTGCATTATTAGGCTTCAAAAGCATGCATAAAACCAAACTTAGCATATGAGTGATACATGGTGATAAATAACATGTAGAAGTTGCTAGAAGTTCGCATTTTGCCTCACATGCAAGTTATCATAAGGGATATGATAACTTTCATGTTGCCAAAATGCAACCTTTAATATAAAGCTTGGAGCTTTATGCTCAAAACCTCAAGTTTAACTTGCATAACATGATAACATGATCAACCCAAACTTGCATAACATAGCAATATGTGTCATACATAATGATTAAACCAACTTGCATAATGATCATCCAAACTTGCATATAATGATCAACCAAACTTGCATATAATGATCAACCAAACTTGCATATAATGACCAACCAAACTTGCATATAATGATCAACCAAACTTGCATATAATGATCAACCCCAAACTTGCATCATTCATTTAACTTTAGAGTTCAAAGAAAGAAAGTAGAAAAGGGCTTACAATGCTATGAAGACACAAATAAATATTTATTATAAAGATTGAGACGAAGCCCTTATGCAAGCACCAAAAACCCAAATATGCAAGCTCCAAATGAAAACCCTTGAGCCAATTCAATAAAAACCCTTGCTTTGAAATAGAAATGTTGCAACTTGACTTGAATGCAAGCTAAGAACACTCATACAAGTTTGAAAACACTTGTATGAACTCAAAATCACTCATAGAAATTAACTTAGAAATTTTAGCATGAGAGTGGAGGCCATGAGAGGAACAAATTTGACATAGTTTAGTTGTAGGATTGAATAATGGTGATTTAGGCTAGGTTTGGGGTCTTTTTATAGAGGATTAGGATAGTATTAGCCATAGGATTAACCCTAGATTCAATCCAAGCCATCAAAGCATGTCTTGGGGAAGAAGTCAAGTGTAGGAACCATCTAGGGCCTTTAGATTAAAGCTGAACCATGAGAACCATTAAAATGCAAAATCTGCATTTGAGCGAATCGGCCCACGGGTTGACAGCCAAACACCCTGGATTAACCCCTAGTCGACCCAGCGAGCTCGGTTCGACCTCAAAAATCGGCCGGTTCGGTTATTCCCCTCTCCCAATTCGCTGTTTTGAACATTTTTGCATATTTATTTATTTAATTTTCAATTATATATATATATATATCAATATATATATATATATATATATTTCTCTGCGCAACCCATTTCACTTAATTAAGTATACTTTAATTTGTGAATTTTTCGTGAAACTTCGCGAGGCCATATCTTGGTCATACGGACTCCTATTTTCGAAAACTCGAACTCTATTTCGCGTATTTTTCCGAGACGAACGCAATGGCACAGCCCGTTTCCCTTGATTCAGATTTTACAGTTTAATTCTGCCTCCATTTATGTTATAACATGTTATTCAAAAATACGGGTTGTTACATTCTTCCCTCCTTAAAGGATTTCGTCCCCGAAATCTCCAAGTTAGGAAGAACGTATCCTACCATCCATCATCCATCTACTCAAAACATCATCCACGAGCAATCATTGTCCTTAAAAGGTTCTAAATGCTGTATGATCGTATGCAAAGGTGTGTGTATATGTACTTATCTAATGCGAAAATCAGGAGGTTACTGATTCAGTAAACCCCCTTAATGCAAAATATGTTAGTGAAATGAGTCCATATGTATGCAAATTCCTAACATAATTTATAATCTCTACATGAGTGCACATAACATTCATCCATATGCAACATCCACATGATAGCATAACAAGTTTTCATCCATGAATAAGCATAAACACTCATGCATATGCGGTATGAAAGTGTGTGAGCCGATCTTAGTGCCTAACGTGTATTATGCATCCACGAGTATCCACTTGCAAACACTTGCAACCACTTGCAAACATCAAACATAACATGTTTCAAATACATGTTTCAACCAAGGGTTTCTACCTAAGGTTCTCATGACAAGATTTACGAAACAAGATAAACTAGATAAGCATGGATAGCAAAGGGAAGATATACCAATCTAGGAAAAGAGATTGAAAATGTATCCTTCAAGAGAAATGGATAAAGCACGCGCCTCTTCTCCTTGGTTTCCCAAGTTGCGTCTCCCTCTGTTTCACTCCATTGCGCCTTAACAAGCTTAACTTCTTAGCTTATTTGTCTTCATTTCCATGATACGAATCGGAGCTCGTCTCAGGGTTGCTTCATCCTCTACCTCCATGTCTTCAAGAATACTTGGTTCAACCACTTTGGCGGGTCTGTGCAAACACTTCCGGAGATGCGAGACATGAAAGACATTATGCACTCCGGCCAGCTTCTCGGCAATTCCACCTTATAAGTCATCTTCCCGACTCTTTCTATAGTAGGGAAGGGTCCTACGATCCTTGGTGTCAGCGAACCATATTTCGCAAAGGAGAAATCTTCACGAAAACCATGTCTCCCACTTCGAATTCCAAATCTGCCCTTCGCTTGTCAGCATAGGATTTCTGTCTATCTTGGGCCGCTTTCATCCTTCTTCTCACCAATTCAACTTTCTCGGATGTGTCCCGTATCATATCGGGCCCAAGTATAAGTCTATCTGTTGTCTCCCACCAACAAGACGGTGACCTACACGGCCTCCCATACAAAGCTTCAAATGGTGCCATCCCTATGCTGGCTTGATAGCTATTATTATAAGCAAACTCTACAAGAGGCAGGTGGTCTTCCCAAGTACCACCAAAGTCAAGAACACAAAGTCTCAAGAGATCTTCTAGTACCCTATTCACCCTTTCGGTTTGGCCATCCGTCTGGGGGTGATAGGCTGTACTCAGATTTAATCGCGTACCCATCGCTTCTTGCAAACTGTTCCAGAACTGGCTAGTGAAAATTGGGTCGCGATCGCTAACTATTCTAGAAGGAACTCCATGCAACCGCACTATTTCCCGAAGATAAACAGACGCTAGCCATGATACGGTCCTCTTGCTTTCCACCGGAATAAAATGGGCTCTCTTTGTAAATCTATCAATTATTACCCATATCCCATAAAGCCCAAATAGTTTGGTGGTGAACTTCTTCACCCCAACCATATATCACAAATAGGCTAGTCATACTCCTTAGGGGGTTTGTAACAGAACTAAGATTGAGGATAGGACTGAGAGGATATACTTAAAAGGTAGCATGCGAGTAAGCTCTACGGAACAATAGGGATCAAGGATATACTCTTAGAAAGAGATTGAATGTGTGTATCTAGACTTCAATCTTCTAAGCCGCATTTTCTTGTGCTTAATCCCATCGTGCCCTGACCGTCTTTTATCTTCGCAATTCCGTAGTTCTTAATTCTTGTTCCCAAAATATGAGTTAGAACTCATTTCACCGTTGCTTCTTGTTCCACTTCCACTTATCCTTTGCCTAAAATACTTGGCTTCCACCCAACTGCATACTCATGGTTTCATGCAGGCTTTCCAAAATTCGTTAGTGAATCTTGGATCCCGTTTACATACTATACGGTATCCCACGCAGAAAACTATCTCTTGAAAATAGTGCCAATCCACGTTGCCAAACTGGAGCTGAGGTAAGGGCTCTCTTGAGCCTTTGAAAAGCAAGCTCACACTCCAAGTCCCATGCAAAGACTAAGTTCTTCTTCGTCAACTTAGTAAGAGGGGCTGAAATCTTAGCGAAGTCTCTGATGAACTTCCTATAGTAGCCCGCCAAACCGAGAAAGCTTCTTACTTCGGTTGCATTCCTAGGAGTCTTCCAGTCTTGAACCACAACCACTTTCACGGGATCCACCGCTATGCCTTGCTTGGAAACTATATGTCCAAGAAACCGAACTTCCCTTCTCCAGAAATGACATTTGGAGAACTTGGCTTTCAACTGATGCGCTCTAAGTGTATCCATCACTTCCTTAAGATGCCTAGCGTGCTCTTCCTCATCCTTTGAGAAGATCAGAATATCATCCACGAAGACAACAACAAACTTGTTGAGGAACTCCCTGAACACCCTACTCATCAAGTCTACAAAGTAGGCGGGTGCATTAGTCAATCCGAATGGCATGACAAGCCATTCAAAGAATCCATCTGGAGTCCTAAACGCAGTTTTATCAATGCTATCCTCAGCTACTCTAAGCTGATGGAATCCGGTGGCTAGATCGAGTTGAGAGAAAACAGAAGCACCTACCAGCTGGTCAAAGAGATCATCAATTCTCGGTAACGGGTGCCTATTCTTCTTTGTCAGCTTGTTCAACTCTCGATAATCAACACATAGGCGAAGCGAGCCATCCGCCTTAGTAGCGAATACCCCCGGAGCACCCCACTCAGAAATGCTTCGTCTAATAAAACTCTTCTCAAGCAATTCCTTGATTTGCTTACTGAGCTCCCTTCTTTCTCGAGGGGCCATGTGCCTAACGGGCAATGATACGGGCCTGGCATTATCGACTAGATAAATGCGGAAATCTATCTCTCGTTTAGGGGGTAACCCCCTAACTTCTTCAAAGACATCAGGATAGTCTCGGGACACCCTTACATATTTCAGATCATCGATGGACGAGTCGAGAGATTCAAGATAACATAACATGACGGGACCTCTAGGGTTACAAGAAATTTCTAGGGTATTACCGAGGCGAGTCATGAGCCTCACTACCCTATGCTCACAGTCAAGAATGGCTCCATAACTGGACAACCAATCCACCTCCAAAATCAACCCGTATCCCATAAACCCGAGAACCTAAACATTACACATGAATTCTATGCTCAAGATAGAGATTTTCAAATCCACACAAATCACAGGTAGATGGGCGGAACCCCCAATTGGATTTGAAACACAAACGGGATCCTCAACTAAGCTAGTACTTAGGTGCAAACTTTCAACAATATCAGAAGAGATAAAGCTATGCGATGCGCCAGAATCAAATAAGGTGCGAACAGGAAAATCATAAATGTAAACATGAATTTCTATAAAAAACTCTACCTCGATCAAAAGCTGGAAGAGCGAGGAGAGCCTGCAATTGCCCTCCAGAGGGTCTTACTTGCTGAGTTTGTCCTTGCCTTTGTCCTTGCTTCTTGGGGCAATCCTTACTGAAATGTCCAGTCTCTCCACAATGAAAGCTTTCGCCCAACTTCCTTTTCTTCTTCCTACAGTCTTTGGCTATGTGCCCAGTAATCCCACAGAAGTTGCACTTTCTTGTCTTTCTTGCCTTGTTGTTGTTCTTATCTCTATTCTCGGTATCTTCCATCTTGCCTTGGGACTCATTTGCCTTGACCTCCTTCTTGACACTCTTATCTTCTTCTTGAAGTAGGGTCATATTCACCAAACTCTCGAAGGTCGCCCCCAGGGGTATATGAGATATGGCCAAACCGCGCAAGGGCTCATTTAATCCTAGAGCAAAGCGTAGGGCCTTCTTCCGAGCGGTGTTAACCCATTCTAGACCGAACTGAGCAAGTTGATTAAACTTATCCACGTATTCTCTAACGGTCATGCCCCCTTGCTTTAGTGATAGGAACCTCTCTAGCTGAAGGTTCTCTTCTGTCGATGATAGAAACTTTAGTCCAAACCTTCTCCTAAATTCATCCCAAGTCTCAATGGGTCTAGTAGTGGTGGTGACTACCCACCAATAAGCAGCTTCCCCTTTCAATAGCCATACCGCCAACAGAACTTTCCTACGATCTTCCACATCAAAGATAGCAAAGAGGTCTTCAGTTTCCTTTAACCAGTTTCTTGCCTCCACGGGAGTCTCCGTTCCGACAAAATTCTTGCAACCCATCGCCTTAAAGTCTTTGCAAAGCTTTGCGAAATCCTCTTGCGGATGCTGAGGGGGAGGAGGAACCTCAGCTACGGGAGGAGGAGAAATGTTAGCGACGGGGGAAGGAGGAGGAATGTTCGCGGGGCCGGCTTCATTCGCCCTTGCCTCCATAAATCTTCGGAACCAGAAGGGTACTTGTACGCCTTCCGGGATGTTAAAGCGATCGGCCATACTAAAACGAAGAAAAAGATAGATAGATTCAGAATGAAGAAACGAAGGACAGTGCTATGGCTTTTGGGGAATAGCCTTTTTTTTAAAATAACTAGACTTTTCTTGGAAAATACTTAATTGGTTTTGAAAATAGTTTTTCAAAAGGTAAGTTTCAAAATCACTTTTCCTCAAATCTTGTAAACCTTATGCTCTGATACCAAATGTAACACCACACCTCCGCCAATGCCACTCTTGCAAGGACATTAGCTTTGGAGGGGCGTTACACAAGGTAAACATGCATGCAGATATCACAAGACAGAACATATAAGTAAAACAGAGTAGTAAAGCAGCGGATAAAACTTAGCATTTCAAAATCACAGTCATGTTACAACAAAGTACTTGGTCATTATTTCCCAACAATAAAGTCTAGATAAAAGCATAAACTGAAAAACTGAAATACATAAAGTACTATCCCCAAAATGAAGTGATAAACCATAGCTAGCTCAATGTCCAAAACCGTACATGAGCAAATCCAGTAAGCAAGCTGTAAAGATCCAAGCTAAGCTCCAATGTTCCCACCCTGAGAACCTGAGGGGGGGAAACGGAAGAAAAGAGATGAAAGAAAACAGGTCAGTCAAAAAGACTGGTAAGCCCTACTACTATCTGTCTATGAACTAGTAAAGTTAACTAGCATGAGAAGCTGAGATGAACATAAGGATAACAACATACTGGCATGATGATTAACTAACAAGATAGATAAAGGTGTCATCGCATAATTAAGGTTAAGTTTTGCACCACGGGTGTACTAGCATTCTAACATGTCAAGTAAAAACAAGAATTGATCCCTTGGCCCAAGCTTGGCCCATCATCATCAGGTGACCTAAATTAAGGTCCAACTACACGGTCTAGTCGATCGTCTCCCTATAAGCCTAACTCGTCAAGTGTCGGTGTCATGCGGCTTAATCATGTAATGTAGTTGACTGTGCAGGGTCCACCCTAGGGTGTATCAGGCACTATGGTGTAACCCTCTGACACCATACCATGATGCACAGTCCAAACCTACCGTTGCCCGTGTTCAACTCCGGACTTGATGTGCACGACCATGGTCCGCCTGAACAACCGGGGCATCATTCAGCCGTCTCTTTTGGTCTCTTACAATCAGCCCAGTAATCGTGCCCCACCCTAGCCTAGTCCTAGGGTCTTATGATACTACCTAGAAGGTTACTGCTGAAAAGGACCACGCAACTAGGGTTTCTTAACGGGTTAAATGTGGTTAACCCGATCCAATCGTGGATTAAATCGGTTAAGAGTACCCAAGGCTCCTGACTTAACCTCGATTAATCCATCAAGCCCAAATTGGTTAAGTATTAAGTGGACCATGACTTAACCCTAATCAGGAGGCATTAATTAACTTAATGCGCTTTAACCTCTCACATTAGACTTTGTTGTGGTTACTAGTTAAGCCGGGCGGGTCCGGGTAGCTTTACCCCACAACTAGTCTTACCTCGGGTTCGAGCACAACATGACCAACTTCTCACATTGGGTCCTATTGTTTGTAGCCACTAGTTAAGCCGGGCGGGTCCGGGTAGATTTATGCTATAAACTCAACCCAACCTCGAGTTGGCCACACTCATATTTTCTAAGTGTCATGTCCATTATGTTTCCAAAACATAATTACAAGTTAACATATCACGTCATGTTACAAAAATCATGTTCATGTCATTATGTTACCCAACCCCAACGTAATCCCATCGTTTACATAATCGCAACAACGCATAAAGGATAAAATAGGGAACTTGGCATAACCATGACATAAAGGTGTTGAAGCCACAAGTTTAACATGGTGGCATATGAAATGTACATATGTTCATATACTTGCATATTGCATTATTAGGCTTCAAAAGCATGCATAAAACCAAACTTAGCATATGAGTGATACATGGTGATAAATAACATGTAGAAGTTGCTAGAAGTTCTCATTTTGCCTCACATGCAAGTTATCATAAGGGATATGATAACTTTCATGTTGCCAAAATGCAACCTTTAATATAAAGCTTGGAGCTTTATGCTCAAAACCTCAAGTTTAACTTGCATAACATGATAACATGATCAACCCAAACTTGCATAACATAGCAACATGTGTCATACATAATGATTAAACCAACTTGCATAATGATCATCCAAACTTGCATATAATGATCAACCAAACTTGCATATAATGATCAACCAAACTTGCATATAATGACCAACCAAACTTGCATATAATGATCAACCAAACTTGCATATAATGATCAACCCCAAACTTGCATCATTCATTTAACTTTAGAGTTCAAAGAAAGAAAGTAGAAAAGGGCTTACAATGCTATGAAGACACAAATAAATATTTATTATAAAGATTGAGACGAAGCCCTTATGCAAGCACCAAAAACCCAAATATGCAAGCTCCAAATGAAAACCCTTGAGCCAATTCAATAAAAACCCTTGCTTTGAAATAGAAATGTTGCAACTTGACTTGAATGCAAGCTAAGAACACTCATACAAGTTTGAAAACACTTGTATGAACTCAAAATCTCTCATAGAAATTAACTTAGAAATTTTAGCATGAGAGTGGAGGCCATGAGAGGAACAAATTTGACATAGTTTAGTTGTAGGATTGAATAATGGTGATTTAGGCTAGGTTTGGGGTCTTTTTATAGAGGATTAGGATAGTATTAGCCATAGGATTAACCCTAGATTCAATCCAAGCCATCAAAGCATGTCTTGGGGAAGAAGTCAAGTGTAGGAACCATCTAGGGCCTTTAGATTAAAGCTGAACCATGAGAACCATTCAAATGCAAAATCTGCATTTGAGCGAATCGGCCCACGGGTTGACAGCCAAACACCCTGGATTAACCCCTAGTCGACCCAACGAGCTCGGGTCGACCTCAAAAATCGGCCGGTTCGGTTATTCCCCTCTCCCAATTCGCTGTTTTGAACATTTTTGCATATTTATTTATTTAATTTTCAATTATATATATATATATATATATATCAATATATATATATTTCTCTGCGCAACCCATTTCACTTAATTAAGTATACTTTAAATTATGAAATTTTCGTGAAACTTCGCGAGGCCATATCTTGGTCATACGGACTCCGATTTTCGAAAACTCGGACTCTATTTCGCGTATTTTTCTGAGACGAACGCAATGGCACAGCCCGTTTCCCTTGATTCAGATTTTACAGTTTAATTCTGCCTCCATTTATGTTATAACATGTTATTCAAAAATACGGGTTGTTACAGTTAGATCTGAACCTTCATATTCTGTGTCGTTTATGAGTTATGCTCCTTCACAGGGTATATTTGTGTTCGATCCAATAATTATCGAATTTAGATCTAATTTTAGGGTTTTTATAAATTAATTAGTGAATCTGTCCTGATAGTCTATGGTTGTTTAAGAGCTCAGCTCCTGCATAGACTATGCTTGTTGTTATTTACTTATTTGTTTCTAAGAACCTAATTATCGTTGATTCATGTGTGTGACAGAAACATGAATTAGATCTATATTTATTTGTTGGCTATTAATGAGTGTGAATCTAATCTATGTCATTATCCTCTAATTGCTTTATCTTATTATATAAATATCTCTTTTTATTTAATTGCTGTTACTTTTTGTGTTTTCAATCAACCAAAATTCTGGAATAACTTGATTGGATTTGTTAGTAAAATAATTTTTGGTCCCAGAGTTCGGCACCCTCTACAACAATCCTTGTTGTTTAGGAAAGCCAAACGGATCTTACAGTTGTTTACAATTGTTTGATTTGTTCACAAACAGGCTAAGAATTTCTCTTTATCTTTTGTACATATCGCCTCTTGTGTAGTACGTGTACAGCCTTGTACAATTGAATATCTTTTGGGTTTGGGTTAGATTGGTTGTATAAGCTCATTCTTAAGGAAATTGGGTAGGACGTAATTTTTGTAAGGGAGTAGTTTGTAACAGCCCGAATTTTTGGTAATTACCTGCTTTAATAATTAATCTAGTAAATATAATGTTTGGATAATAATAAAGTAGGATATATCATCGGCTTGATTATTCAACTTAATTATTTAGTTAAATTGTTTTTTTGTCGTTTGATGGTGAGATTTAATCACACTTAAGTGATTAAATCAAGGATTGTGTAATTAATAGTGAAATTTGAGTAAAAATGCATAATATTGATTTTATGTGTGAAATTGGAAATTTTAAACCATAAGTATTAACAAGTGTTAAAATATATGGTAGTTTTGAAATAATAAAAGAGTAAATGTTTTCCACGAAATGTTTAAAGCATTGTTGATAATTATTGTAATTTTGGTTTTTAATATATATATTTATTATTGTATAAACCACAAAGAGTTAATGTAGTGTCCCGAAATTTCGGTACCATTTGAGCTGAACAAATAACACAAGTCCAACCCAAATTGCACTGGAAACCAGAAAACTAGTAGAAAGAAAACAGAGGGTGAGAATAGATAAGATAGAAACTTAGAATAGAAGAAGAAGAAGAAGAATATACAACATCAGAGTAACACGAATCTCACAGTGGAACGAACAACATATAATAGATAACATATCCTTGAAATAAAATCAGTATATGTATACAGTAACATTATCAGAGTACAACACTTATAACACAGCGGAATAAACAATAGCTATATAATCCTGAAGCCTCCTGCTCCAAGCTTTCCAGGTATATCTGTAAAATCTTGACTACTTGACTGCCCATACAAAATTGGGCACCCAAGATTTTAGGGGAAAAAAAACTCTGGGTCAGTCAAGGGACTGGTATGAGTAAACACTTTAAAATAGTTTAGGAAAAAATAACGATATCTCATAAGACCACGCGGTATAATAGAACGGGTTTTTTCCCTTATGAGAATCCAAATCAATTTGATTTAACTTTCAAATCATTTTGAAAGAAACAATGATCTTTCATATCAAAACTCTTTTGATATTATAATAGTGTCTATCAACCAAAATATAATAATAATCTTGCAAAAACACTTTCATCTCACGTTCTACATATATAATATACAATCAAAACCGCGAGCACTTATTGGATAATGGATTACCAACTATGACAAGGTATGGAACCACCCTCCGATAGTGTACCTCTAGAGAGGAATACACTGGGTTCAACAAGAACATCTTGCAACCCGGCCACACATGACCGACCACTCATTTCGCTTGAGTGTATTGAATGTATATCACCAACAGCAACCGTTTCCCAAATGGGACAACATCGAATAGATTAAAGAATGAAATGAATATCTCTAAATAGGTGATAATACACCCTAATTGGCATCCAACCACTTAGCCATGCTGCCTGCCCGATTTTTGTCATTTCCCGATTGTGAGGCTAGAGGCCACGCTTATGTAACACCCCGTATTTCTGTTAATATTAATGATCACAAATTAAAGAATAACTAATCTCAGATGTCAGAATTAAGGGAAACGGGTTGAGTCATTGTGTTCATCTCGGAATTATGGTAGAGATAGAGTCCGAGTTTGCGTGAATTGGACTTCGTATGAAGAGGTTATGGCCATCGGAAGTTTCAGAAAATTCAAAATAGATTTCAAAATTCAAAAATTCAGAGTCAGATGGGCTAGGCGGGAAAATTCCCGCCAGGGCCAGGTTGACCATAGGGTCGACCTGGGGATCGACCTACCCTGACCAGGTCAACCATAGGGTCGACCTGGGGGTCGACCTACCCTGACCAGGTCGACCTACCCAGACTAGGTCGACCTAGGGGTCGACCTTCCCCCCTCCCCCGGGCAGATTTGTTTAATGACCTATTTTTGATTGTTTGCTGACTCATTAGGGTTTCTGATCTGCTCTGATTGGCTGGGATTAATTCTGGGTTGATCAGACGGCCTAAACTAATCCTAAACTCTATAAAAAGACATGTAGACTCAAACCCTAAAATCAAATTAAAATTAGAGTCATGGTCTCCATGCCGTCACCTTGCAACTCAGAATAGCCGCTACCAATTAGAGTGGAAGAAAGCTAATCAAATTCAATTCTATTCAACTCTAACAACGAATCTACTTCAAAGGAAAGCAAATTCAACTTCAGAACTCGGAATTCAGAACTCAAGACCTTCTTTGAGTTGTGAGTTTGATTTCTTTAATAAAATAATTAGCAATTTAATTGGATTAAGTTATGATGCGGATTATGTGGTTATGTTGTGAATTATTGACCGCATGTTATCATCTATGTTGTAATTTTGTGATGTTATCATTTATGTTGTAAATTCTATGATGTTATCATCTATGTTGTAAAGTTGTGATCATCTATGTTGTAATTCTATGATTGGCTTATGTATAATCAAGTCATAATGGTGTTTCATATGCTAGTTGGTTATGTTGATTCATATGATAAATCATAAGTATGTATGCAAGTTTAGATCTTGATTTAGACATGAATCATATGCAAGTTGGGGAAAATTATATGTAACCTTACATGTTTCATGACATCTATGTTAGATCTAAAGTTAGGCTATGACATGTGTGAGTTATATGCTAAATTCTAGATGCTAGTTTACATGTTTAGATGTAAGTTTACACCATCGTTATGTTGCATAAATCACATATGCAAGTTTATATAAATATATGGGTTTGGAGTATGAATCATGTTATGTAAGTTTGTGGTTATTGCCTATGCAAGTTTACACCTTTATATGTAGATCCATGACATACATGATTTATGCAAGTTTGTGACCATTATCTCAACAAGTTTACACCTTCAGATTTGGATCTATGACATATGTAGTTTTATGCAAGTTGTGACTTTGGCCTATGCAAGTTTTAGATGTAGAACATCATTCACACATGCAAGTTCACCCCTTATGTTTAGATCTAGTTTTAATTATATGTATATTGTGATGTTTTCTCTTTATTCCATGAGTTAGACTATTCGAGTCTAACGTATATTTTACGTTAAACGAACGAACGTACAACGTGGGGTAAAGGGGATAATATTAAAAAGATTTAATATTGAGAATTGTCATAAATGCCTTAAATGGCATAAAATAAATTTGTGATGAAAATTGGTATGATTTTTCATACCATAAATAGATGGACATAATTGAGTCAATTATGGCCATAGTTAAATTTGGAATTGATTGATAATTTGAATAGGGAAATTAATTCAAATTGGGGAATGATTAATTAGAAGTAATTAATCGTCTAAGACACAAGGTTAGGCTCTTTTGTGGTGTTAAACTGCCTGGACCTGCCCGGCAAATCCAGCTGCCACAAATGCCAGTCTAATGTGGGAGGTCTTAGGCATAAATTAAATGTGTAACAGTTGTAAAGACACGAGGTTAGGCTCGTTTGTGGTGTAAGACTGCCCGGAACCGCCCGACAAATCTAGCTGCCACAAATGCTTGGCTAATGTGGGAGGTCTTTATAAGGTTACGGTCTCAATAAATTAAGAAACACTTAACCAGATAAACATGTAGTGGGACATGAGGGGGTTAAGTGGGTGCCTTGGGTGGCATGTGGAATCTAGTGGGTGCCTTGGGTGGCATTTGAAATACGATTAGAAACACTTAACCAAAATTTGAAACATGTAAGTGAACATGAATAAGAAGAGGGTTAAGTGGGATGTACTAGAGGGGACAAAGCTTAGGTGGATAGCTTGTGTCAAGTAATGAGGGGCCCGTTTCAACCAGTAACCCATACGTATCTTTGTGGGCTCGACCCAAGTCGAGGACGGGACATGCATATTGGGCTTGACTGTAAGAGGCCAAAACGGGTTAGCGGTGGCAACGCAAGTCCAACGGGTCATATGCGTGTGTGGGCCCGGGCTGGTAGGTAAGACGTTGTTGCATCGTGTAGGTATAAGCCGTGCATTATTGGTGGTATCGGGTTGCCACTCTGGGGAGTGATACACCCCACTGTGGGGCCAGCACGGGTATCTACGAGTTAGGGAGGTGATCGCATGGGGGTAGTGGGTACACCTAGTGGAGATAGGGGAAGACGGCACCTATAAAGGAAACTAGGGGTGCACGAAACTACCATTATCATTATTAAAGTCTTGTAGGCGGGATGAACCTTAGGGTGACTAGTGGTGGTGCAGTATAGTAGTGGTGGTGCAGTATAGTAGTGGTGGTGCAGTATAGTAATTATCTTATTGTGGTTTAGGTGCGCCTTTAACGTTATCTTTGTTCAATCTTATTTCCTTGTTTACTCTGTCATGCCCAATTGTTCACAGTCATTTCCTTATTTTCCAACTTATGCCTTAGACTAGTTATTTTGGTAATTATATTGTTAAAGTTATCGCACTCGCCAACACTTATTTCTGACCCCCTTTGTTTCCACCTCTTTTCTTCTTCCCCTCCCTCCCCCCGCCCCCCCTCAGGTGCTCAGGTTGGAACAAGCACCAGTGGTGCTTGATTTTGGACAGCTGTATCTCTTGCTTTTAGAAGTTGCTTGGATCGCTGAAGTAAAGTTCAGCCTCTCTTATTTATGGCTATTTTGTACAGGGGTTAGGTCTTTCAATTTATGTACTTTGATTTAGTCAAGATGGATATTATGTACTTTGACTCTGGTTTTTGATGATGTAATTAAACTTATGTGTTTAGCGCTGCAATGAATAAAGTTTTAAATTTTTAAGTACTGTTTATATTTGTCTTGTTGTTAAGTTTCTATTCTATACTCACTTTAAACGCTCCATAGAAGTTAATGCATTCCCTTTGTGAGTGACATTAATGGACGTGGGGTATTACACGTGGTATCAGAGTTGAAGGTTACTAGAACAGATATGAATTTTGAAAAGTGTTTTTGAAAAACAACTTTTATAAAGAAGTACTTTCAAAAGTATGTTTTAAGGAAAGTATTTTCAAGAGAAAAGCTTATTTTAGAAAGAATAACCCCAAGAGCCATATATCTTTCCTTCGGTCCTTTTGTATTGAATCTTTCCTTTTTCGTTTCAGCATGTCTGGAATTCCCGAGATACCCGAGGGAATAACGATACCAGGATGGTTTAGGATTTATTTGGAGAATAGGGCCACCACTTCAGGTCCAGTAAATGCTTCTCCTCCTCCTCCTCGTGTCGATACTTTCACGAAGATATGTAAGGACTTTAGGGCAATGGGTGGAAAACCTTTTCACGGGACGGAGACATTTGTTGAAGCTCGAAATTGGCTAAAGGAGGTGGAAGAATTGTTTGGGATCTTTGAGGTGGAAGATGGAAGAAAAGTCCAGTTAGCTGCCTGGCTAATGAAGGATGAGGCCTCGTTTTGGTGGGAGGTCACTAATGGAGAACGTCCAGTTGATAAATGGCCAGATTTCAAGCGGAGGTTTGAAGCGAAGTTTCTCTCACGGGCTGAAGAGAATTTATATATGGAAAGATTTTTGGCATTGAAACAAGGCAATCTATCAGTGAAAGAATACGTCAATAAGTTCAATCAGTTGGCGAGATTTGGCTTGGACTTGGTAAAACACCAGAAAAGAAGGCCTTGAGATTTGTTAAGGGTTTGAGCGAGCCGCTTCATGGGTTAGCTATGACCCACATCCCCATAGGGGCTACCTTTGAGAGTCTAGTTGACATGGCGCTTATGCATGAACAGGAGAAGGGCGCCAATGCTAATAAGGCACCCGAGAAGAAAGGGGATCAAAAGAAACCACAACAGCAACAACAGAACAAGAAAGGTGGTAAAGGCAACAATGGTAAGGGAAATAAAAGATGCTTTAACTGTGGGACACCCGGCTATCTAAGCAAAGATGGTAGGAAGAAAAAGAAGACTGGTTGTTTCCACTGTGGCGAAGTGGGACATCTGATTAAGGACTGCCCAAAGAAAGGGCAGAGGGCAGGGTCTACATCGGGAGGACAGGTGCAGGCTCTTATGGCACCAGGGCAGGCAAGGGGCCAAGTTCAGGCTCTCGTGGTCCCACCGCTGCAAGAACGAGGTAGAGCAATTTCCGTTGAAAGTATATTTTTTTCTGTTTGATCAACCTGTCCGTACTTTATTCGATACTAGTGCATCACATTCGTTTATCTCTACAACATTAGTTGAAACACTACACCTAGATACTAGTCTAGTCACATATCCCTTAGTAGTCTCAAATCCTATTGGTGGTTCGGCTCATCTTTCTATGATTTGTCGGGATTTGAGAGTGTTTATCTTGGGCGTTGGGTTTGAATGCAACGCCTTTGTTCTTGGCTTCATGGGCTACGGCTTGATTCTAGGTATGGATTGGCTAACTACATATGGGGCCATCCTAGATTGTGAAAGAAGGGTAGTTAGATTGTTGACTCGTTGTGGAAAGATCCTTGATATTTCTTGTGACCCTAGAGATCCAGTAATGCTTAGCTACCTAGAATCCCTTGATGCATCCGATGATGATTTACATTCTGTTCGTATAGTCCGTGAATATGTTGATGTCTTCGATGAGGTGAGGGGTTCACCCCCAAAACGTGAGATAGACTTTTGAATATATCTAGTAGATAATGCAAAGCCAGTTGCATTGCCAGTGCGCCACATGGCTCCAAGAGAGAGAAGAGAACTCAGTAAGCAAGTGAAAGAATTGCTTGAGAAGGGGTTCATCAGACGTAGTATATCGGAGGGGGGTGCTCCAGTATTATTTTCGACGAAGGCAGATGGGTCCCTTAGACTTTGTGTGGACTATAGAGAACTTAATAAGCTTACTAAGAAGAATAGACACCCACTGCCGAGGATTGACGATCTCTTCGATTAGTTAGTTGGCGCCTCAGTATTTTCGCAGTTGGACTTAGCCACGGGTTTCCATCAGTTGAGAGTGGCTGAGGATAGCATAGACAAGACTGCCTTTAGGACTCCAGACGGTTTCTTTGAGTGGCTTGTGATGCCCTTCGGTTTGACAAACGCCCCGCATACTTTGTTAATTTGATGAGTAGGGTGTTTAGGGAGTACCTTAATAAATTCGTGGTAGTCTTTATGGACGACATCTTGATCTTTTCTAAGAGCGAGGAAGAGCATGCCCTACATCTTAGGGAAGTGTTGGAGACCCTTCGAGCGCATAGCCTTAAAGCTAAATTTTCTAAATGTCACTTTTGGAGAAAGGAAGTGCGATTCTTAGGGCACGTGGTTTCCAAAGAAGGGATAGCTGTGGATCCCGCGAAGGTAGTGGCCATCCAAGATTGAAAGGTCCCTAAAAATGCTACCGAGGTGAGGAGTTTCTTAGGGTTGGCTGGCTACTATAGGAAGTTTATCAAAGACTTCGCAAAGATATCAGCCCCATTAACACGCTTGACGAAGAAGAATCTAGTTTTCACATGGGACGTAGATTGTGATGATGCGTTCCAACATTTAAAGAGAGCTCTGACCACAGCCCCAGTCTTTGTGTTGCCAGATGGGAGTAAGCCATTTAATATTTATACCGATGCTTGTGGGATAGGACTAGGAGCAGTCTTAATGTAAGAGGGGAGGGTAACAACCTATGGTGGAAGGCAGTTGAGAGTGCATGAGAGAAATTACCCTACACATGACCTTGAGTTGGCCGCTATTGTTTTTGCGCTTAATTCTTAGTGCCATTATCTTCTTGGCGAGAAATTCAAATTGTTCACTGACCACAAATCGCTAAAATACTTGTTCTCTCAGAAGGACTTGAACTTAAGGCAGCAAAGGTGGATGGAATTCTTAGCGTCCTACGATTTCGAGATAGCATATACCCCTGGCAAGGGTAACGTGGTGGCAGACGCCTTAAGTAGAAAAAGGTTGTCCTTGAGTCCGTTTTTTGTTGAACGGCGGAGCTTAGAGTTCATCTCTACGTTTGACTTTAGACCTTCCATTGACTTTGTACCTGGTTTGCTAGCATCCTTAGAGGTTAGACCTACGCTTTTGGGACGGATTGGTGAGGCACAACGAGATGACCCACAAATGGTTGAGTTAGTAGAAAAGCTCAAAAGGGGGGAGTCATCGAGCCATCTCCGTAGGTATACCCTAGATGATAAGGGTTGGTTACGTAGGGACGGTAGACTTTGTGTACCACGGGACGAGAATTTGAGGAAGACCATTCTTGATGATGCACATCGTTCGAAGATGACCATCCATCCCAGCGGGGACAAGATGTACATGGACATGAGACGGGTTTACTATTGGACCGGCATGAAGAAAGATGTGGCTAAGTTTGTCGCTAGAAGCTTGGTGTGCCAACAAGTAAAAGCGGAGAAAAAGAAGCCCGGTGGGTTGCTTCACCCATTGGAGGTCCCACAATGGAAGTGGAAAAGTGTCTCGATGGACTTTGTTGATGGGTTACCGAGATCAAGGAAGGGTAATACGGGGATTTGGGTCGTGGTAGACAGACTTACTAAGAGCGCCTATTTCATTCCCGTGAAGAGTAAGCGGACTGCTCCATGGTTAGCCTCCGTATACATTCGAGAGATAGTTCGTTTGCATGGTGTTCCTTCTAGCATAGTGAGCGACCACGATCCTATCTTTACTAGCGAGTTTTAGAAGAGCTTGCAAGAGGCGGTAGGGATTCAGTTATGTTTGAGCACCGCATATCATCTTCATACGGACGGCCAGACCGAGAGGGTGAATCGTATTCTATAGGACATATTGAGGTTGTGTGTCTTAGATTTCGGAGGTACATGGGAGGAACATCTTCCATTAGTGGAGTTCGCATATAATAACAGCTTTCAGTCTAGCATTGGCATGGCACCGTTCGAGGCTCTTTATGGATGGTCGTGTCTTTCGCCTACATGTTGGTGGGAATCTACAGATAAGATCTTGCTTGGACCCGATATGATTAGAGAGACTTTGGAAAAGATCGATTTAATTCGAAGGAGGATGAAGACGGCACAAGATAGGAAGAAATCTTATGCGGACAAGAGGAGGACAGATCTTGAGTTTGATATTGGGGACATGGTCTTTGTCAAGGTGTCTCCATTACAGAACGTTGTTCGCTTTAGGTCCGTTGGGAAGTTAGCACCAAGGTTCGTAGGATCGTTTCCTATTAAGGAGAGAATTGGGCAGATGGCATATAGAGTGGAGGTGCCCAAGAGACTTAGTGGTGTACACGATGTATTATATGTAACACATTTGAGGAAGTGCTTGCACAAGACCGCGGAAGTGGTAGAGCCAAGCTTACTTAGAGAGGTGGAGATAGAGCGTGATGCGACGATTCGACGAGCTCCAACGTGCATTCTTGGGTCGAAGATTAAGAAGTTGAGGAATCGAGAGGTCAAGCTAGTCAAAGTGCAATAGGGAGATGACGAGAGCAACGCTACTTGGGAGACAGAAGAGAAGATGCATTCATTGTACCCTTTTCTTTTCGAGGGTATGTCTTTTAATTTCTCCTTTATCGCTTAGCTTGTTCTTATCTTATCTTTAGTATGTCCTCTCGCTAGTATCTTTGACCTTTAGATAGGGTAGTCCTATGGTTGAAACATGTGTTTGAGACATGTTATGTATGATGGATGCATGTGGATGCAAGTGGTTGCTCGTGGATGCATATACACACACTCTAGGCACTAGATCGGCTCAGTCACTTCATATTTCATATTGCATATAAATGTGTGTGCATATTTAAGTTAATGGTTGTATAATGGTTGTACTATCATATGGATGCTGCATTTTGGTGAATGGTTGTGCACACATGTAGAAATAATGTGTATCCATAGGGTTCTTTCGCATACATAATGGACGAATGGCACTATCATGGTTTGCATTAAGGAGGTCAACTGAATCAGTAGACCACCTGATTTTGCATTAGATAAAGAACATATACACACACTTTTTACATATGTTCATACAACATTAGGAATTTTATAAGGACAATGGATGCCTGTGTTTGATGGTTGAGTAGATGGTTGTTTGGATGTTAGGATATGCATTCTCCTTAACTTGGAGATTTCGGGGACGAAATCCTTTAAGGAGGGGAGAATGCAACACCCCATATTTCTGTTAATATTAATGATCACAAATTAAAGAATAACTAATCACAAATGTGAGAGTTAAGGGAAACGGGTTGCGCCATTGTGTTCGTCTCGGAATTATGGTTGAGATAGAGTCCGAGTTTGTGTGAATTGGACTTCGTATGAAGAAGTTATGGCCATTGGAAGTTTCAGAAAATTCAAAACAGATTTCAAAATTCAAAAATTCAGAGTCAGATGGGCTAGGCGGAAAAATTCCCGCCAGGTCGACCTACCCTGACCAGGTCGACCTGCCCCCCCCCCCCCCCCGGGCAGATTTGTTTAATGACCTATTTGTGACTGTATGCTGACTCATTAGGGTTTCTGATCTGCTCTGATTGGATGGGATTAATTCTGGGTTGATCGGACGGCCTAAACTAATCCTTAACTCTATAAAAAGACATGTAGACTCAAACCCTAAAATCAATTAAATTTAGAGTCATGGCCTCCATGCCATCACCTTGCAACTCAGAATAGCCGCCACCAATTAGAGAGGAAGAAAGCTAATCAAATTCAATTATATTCAACTCTAACAACGAATCTACTTCAAAGGAAAGCTAAATCAACTTCAGAACTCAGAATTCAGAACTCAAGACCTTCTTTGAGTTGTGAGTTCGATTTCTTTAATAAAATAATTAGCAATTTAATTGTATTAAGTTATGATGCGGATTATATGGTTATGTTGTGAATTATTGACCGCATGTTATCATCTAATTTGTAATTTTGTGATGTTATCATTTATGTTGTAAATTCTATGATGTTATCATCTATGTTGTAAAGTTGTGATCATCTATGTTGTAATTCTATGATTGGCTTATGTATAATCAAGTCATAATGGTGTTTCATATGCTAGTTGGTTATGTTGATTGATATGATAAATCATAAGTATGTATGCAAGTTTAGAACTTGATGTAGACATGAATCATATGCAAGTTGGGGAAAATTATATATAACCTTACATGTTCCATGAGATCTATGTTAGATCTAAAGTTAGGCTATGACATGTGTGAGTTATATGCTAAATTATACATGCTAGTTTACATGTTTAGATGTAAGTTTACACCTTCGTTATGTTGCATAAATCACATATGCAAGTTTATATAAATATATGGGTTTGGAGTATGAATCATGTTATGTAAGTTTGTGGTTATTGCCTATGCAAGTTTACATCTTTAGATGTAGATCCATGACATACATGATTTATGCAAGTTTGTGACCATTATCTCAACAAGTTTACACCTTCAGATTTGGATCTATGACATATGTAGTTTTATGCAAGTTGTGACTTTGGTCTATGCAAGTTTTAGATGTAGAACATCATTCACACATGCAAGTTCACCCCTTATGTTTATATCTAGTTTTAATTATATGCATGTTGTGATGTTTTCTCTTTATTCCATGAGTTAGACTATTCGAGTCTAACGTATGTTTTACGTTAAACGAACGAACGTACAACGTGGGGTAAAGGGGATAATATTAAAAAGATTTAATATTGAGAATCGGCATAAATGCCTTAAATGGCATAAAATAAATTTGTGATGAAAATTGGTATGATTTTTCATACCATAAATAGATGGAAATAATTGAGTCAATTATGGCCATAGTTAAATTTGGAATTGATTGATAATTTGAATAGGGAAATTAATTCAAATTGGGGAATGATTAATTAGGAGTAATTAATCGTCTAAGACACGAGGTTAGGCTCTTTTGTGGTGTAAGACTGCTCGGACCCGCCCGGCAAATCCAGCTGCCACAAATGCCAGTCTAATTGGGAGGTCTTAGGCATAAATTAAATGCGTAACAGTTGTAAAGACACGAGATTAGGCTCGTTTGTGGTGTAAGACTGCCCGGACCCGCCCGGCAAATCCGGCTGCCACAAATGCCAGTCTAATGTAGGAGGTCTTTATAAGGTTACGGTCTTAATGAATTAAGAAACATTTAACCAGATAAACATGTAGTGGGACATGAGGGGGTTAAGTGGGTGCCTTGGGTGGCATGTGGAATCTAGTGGGTGCCTTGGGTGGCATTTGAAATACGATTAGAAACACTTAACCAAAATTTGAAACATGTAAGTGAACATGAATAAGAAGAGGTTTAAGTGGGATGTACTAGAGGGGACCAAGCTTAGGTGGATAGCTTGTGTCAAGTAATGGGGGGCCCGTTTCAACCAGTAACCCATACGTATCTTTGTGGGCTCGACCCAAGTCGAGGACGGGACACGCATACTGGGCTTGACTGTAAGAGGCCAAAACGGGTTAGCGGTGGCTACGCAAGTCCAACGGGTTCATATGCGTGTGTGGGCCCAGGCTGATAGGTAAGACGTTGTTGCATCGTGTAGGTATAAGCCGTGCATTATTGGTGGTATCGGGTTGCCACTTTGGGGAGTGATACACCCCACTGTGGGGCCAACACGGGTATCTACGAGTTAGGGAGCCGATCGCATGGGGGTAGTGGGTACACCTAGTGGAGATAGAGGCAGGCGGCACCTATGAAGGCAACTAGGGGTGCACGAAACTACCATTATCATTATTAAAGTCTTTAGGTGGGATCAACCTTAGGGTGACTAGTGGTGGTGCAGTATAGTAGTGGTGGTGCAGTATAGTAATTATCTTATAGTGGTTTAGGTGCGCCTTTAACGTTATCTTTGTTCAATCTTATTTCCTTGTTTACTCTGTCATACCCAATTGTTCACAGTCATTTCCTTATTTTCCAACTTATGTCTTAGCCTAGTTATTTTGGTAATTATATTGTTAATGTTATCGCACTCGCCAGACTTTATGTCTGACCCCCTTTGTTTCCACCTCTTTTCTTCTCTCCCCCCCCCCCCCAACGTGCTCAGGTTGGAACTAGCACCAGTGGAGCTTGATTTTGGACAGCTATATCTCTTGCTTTTAGAAGTTGCTTGGATCGCTGAAGTAAAGTTCAGCCTCTCTTATTTATGGCTATTTTGTACTGGGGTTATGTCTTTCAATTTATGTACTTTGATTTAGTCAAGATGGATATTATGTACTTTGACTCTTGTTTTTGATGATGTAATCAAACTTATGTGTTTACCGCGGCAATGATAAAGTTTTAAATTTTTAAGTATTGTTTTTATATGTCTTGTTGTTAAGTTTCTGTTCTATACTCACTTAAAACGCTCCATAGAAGTTAATGCATTCCCTTTGTGAGTGACATTAATGGACGTGGGATGTTACAGCTTATCTCTGACAGATCACACATTTATTCACTTTGAATGTCACATCGTCATACCCGCCAAATCACAAATTGATTTCCCCAAAAATACAACGGGTATACAGCTAAGAGAAACGAATTCCTCCTCCACCGAACGTACATACGTTTGAAGAGATCAACTTACGTGATCTATTAAACATACCCCGTCAAACATTCTTCCATACAGGTCGCCCTGGGACTGGACAGACCGAAGGCACTATTCTGTAAACAGGACAGCCCTTGCATAACTCCGTCTTCAATTATCTTCATCATATTTGATCGCAACGCTAACATCCTTATAGAGTGGTTTTCATATAATGAATCTGATCCCGGTCTCTCCATATTGACAATGGAAATGGTCAAAAATTTCGATAGTCGGTGATTTAACTATCAAAGAAAATACGTGTACAAACACCGATATTATTTCTTGATGGAAATTCTATCGATCAATCATCAATCATCATTTATCTCTTAAATTAATCAATCATTAATTTATTCATTCACCCATTTCCTATTTCCATTTATTCAACATTTCTTATTTTTTAAATTTAGAAAATATACGTTACTAACATTGGAAAACATTTCCAATTCTTATTTTCTATATTAGAAAACATTTCTGATTCTTATTTGGAAAACATTTCCAAAACTCCTACATTGGATTTAAACAGATGTTTAAATCAAACATCGCTATGCCAACTCAAACCATTATACTCGTTAACTAAATTCACTTAACCAATCTTCAATGTCGAACCTTAACCATTCCTTAGTTAAAAACGAAGCCAATCAAGTTGGGGTATAACTACCTCTCAGATCTTAACTGAACAACATTTCTAACCTCGAAATAGACAACCCTTTTAAATCTTTAACAAACTTCCTTACGTAACTCTCGGATTCAATTTACAAATCCACTTCTTTATTGAAAACACTGATTATAACTATAGCGTTATAATCCCTACTTCTGAAATATCTAACTTCCAAATATAACTTTCATTTATTACTTAGGATAAATAATCAGACAACAATTTATTAGCAAATAAATAAATCTTGATTAAAAATGAAAAGTGAATAGTACTTTCCCAAATTCGATATAATCGAATTTCTACGTATAACTCTCTTTTGTATAATCTCTATTCGATAACTCCTTTCGAATAAACTATATTCGATAACTCCTTTCGAATCAACTATATTCGATAACTCCTTTCGAATCAACTATATTCGATAACTCCTTTCGAATAAACTATATTCGATAACTCCTTTCGAATAAACTACATTTGATTACTCCTTTCGAATAAACTATATTCGATAACTCCTTTCGAATAAAGTATATTCGATTAACTTTATTCGATTAACTCTAATTGATTAACTCCTTTTCGAATAAACTATATTCAATTACTCTCCTTTCGAATAAACTATATTCGATTAATTCCTTTCGAATAAACTATATTCGATTAACTCCTTTCGAATAAACTATACTCGATTAATCTCCTTTTAACTATATTTGAATAACTAATATTCGATAACTCCTTTTAAATCTATTCGAATAACTAATATTCGATTAACTCTAATTTGACTTACTCAAATCGATTAACTCTGACTCGATTAACTAAAATCGATTAACTCTAATTCGATTAACTCAAATCGATTAACTCTAATTCGATTTACTCTAATCGATTTACTCTAATTCAATTAACTATAACTCGATTAACTCTATTTGATAACTCTAATTGATTAACTCTATTCGACTAACTCTAATCGATAACTCTAATTGATTAACTCCATTCGATATCCACTTTAAACATTCTTATCATAACTCTTTTATATCTCATTAATTCCCTTTTATAATCCTATTTATTTTCCAAATAAATATTCCTTTTATAATTTTATTTATTTAACAAATAAATATTCCTTTTCAATTCTATTTATAAATGTTTTACAAATATTTCCTTTCTATTTGTTTCACAAATATTTCCTTTTCCATTTGTTTTACAAATATTTTCCTTTTCTATTTGTTTCACAAATATTTCCTTTTCCATTTGTTTTACAAATATTTCCCTTTTCTATTTGTTTCACAAATATTTCCTTTTCCATTTGTTTTACAAATATTTCCCTTTTCTATTTGTTTCACAAATATTTCCTTTTATATTTGTTTTGCAAATATTTTCCTTTTATATTTGTTTTACAAATATTTTCCTACTATATTTGTTTTACAAATATTTTCCTTTTATATTTTTCTTTGATTTTATAATTTTCTTTTATAAAATTCTTTTCCTTTTATATATAAAATCCATTGATTTTATATAAATAATTCATTTTTAAAATACACTTTGAAAATCCCCTTTGCTACATCCCAGTATTTCTTATGGTATTTACAATATCAAATAACAATGATTGATATCATTCGAACACATAAAATCAACACAGCTTATATATCACATCGTATATTATAATATATGAAAACAACAGTATTATAAAAATTGAGGAATCCAGTTGGATCCTTCCAACCTATTTCCCTGCATCCATAGATGTTAAACAATATAATTAACATCAATTTCATTTCAATATGAAGTATTCTGATCAACATAATCAATATTTGATTAACGATTTATATATATATCGTTATCTATAATTTCAACCAATGCATAAGCAGTTCAACCAAACAGTCAACACACAGAATCAATCATCATTTATCAATTCTAAATATACGTTATAAAAATATGAACTGATAGGGTTGGTGAGTTTTACTCGCATTGGACGATCAACGTTAAATGACGATTAATTATCTTTGATTCAGACGGATAATTTATTTTGCAATAAATTGTAATGATCTCCAATTCACTCCCAGTCAGTTCCATTTCGTACCCCTGTCCATACGATCTCAACGGATCTTCCATCCAAAAGTCTTCTGATCCATTCGCTATCCAGTTTTTCCCTTCTTTCACGCTTACACGTTCGGGTTCCGGTCCAACATTATATATATATTCCCTTTAATTAAACTGGGCTTATACTTTAAATACTCCGGCCCATTCAAAATAATCCATACCAAAAACAATTCTTCTTCCAAAATGTGTCCGCTCCGGATGTCCATTTCGTGCTCCAAACCGTGTAACTCGAGATCACTCTCCCCTGTACGATACACACATTTATGCAAATCCTTCCTTCCACATAAGTACTGCCAAATCCCGTACACAGCTCCTTCACCACCATTCACGTGCATATTACATCAACTTCAAACAAAACCCACCCTCGCTAAGCGCAAGCACCTACAGTGCCTACAGTGCCTTCTTCTACTCAAAGTATAGAGTCCTTCTTCTACTCAATGCGCGCATCCTTCAGTACAATACAAACTCCACCCTCGCTAAGCACAAGCACCTACAGTGCCTTCTCCCCTTCGTTGATAACCAACTCCACAAATTCCTCACGAGACCCACTTCTGCATAAACTATTCAAATAAAAATGGCTCCCTTACCTTTCTGTCAGACTCAGCTTCTATTCCACCGTTATATGGCCTTACTTCATGCTAAAGCCCTTCACTTCAGTTCACTTTGAAACAGTCCCCTCTATGATTCACGCAACAAAGTACCGCTCCACCTTCAACTCTTAACATACCATCTCTTACCCGTTCGAATTAAGTTGCTCTCCTCCACAAACACTAATATGAACTTAAACACTCGAATTAAAGCTTCTAGATCCCCAAAAATATCCGCCCTAATTTACGCTATAAAAAGTAGTGACAAAAAGGGTGTTCGAATTGTTTAAAACTACTACTGGATTGAAGAGAAATTCTTGGAGATCACAAGAATACTAGCTTCCCTGATTTGTAGGATTTTACATGAATTGATTTTGAATTTTTCCTTGAGTTAAAACTCACGGTTTCAGTTTCCTTTTAGTAGCGGCTAACACTTTGACTGGAGAAAGTTTAGGTTAGGGTTCGGGATGAGTTGGGATATTTATAGGAATAGTATAATATTTTTATATTCATCAATTTATCGATTTTTATAATAACACTGATTGTATTTGTCCTTTAAAATTCCTGTAATCACACATGACATCCAAAAATCACGAAACTGGACATGCAGCTACAGTTCGACATTACGGACCCAACGAAACTAGTTTCGTCGAATTCCGATCATGTTTGCTCACACAACGTATTTTTAAAGTCAAATTATCGACTGTTTTCCACATTAAATCCCGTACGGCCACATACTGACTTCAAAAATGATGAAAATTGAAATCTAACAATAATTTGACATTGCGGATCCAACAAAATTAGTTTCATCGAAAACGGAGGTCGTTTGCAAAACTGGCTATTTTTAAAGCTCTAAATAGACTCATTTAAATATTAAATATATTTAAAAATAATTAAATTAAATATAAATAAATTTATATTATCGTATATATTCACAATAGAATACCATACAACTCCAATTGGATTTATAACTCGATATTCAATTTATATTAGAAAATTCATTTAAAATATAAATAAATCATTATAAATTATAAAGGAATTCCATAGCGAATTTTCAAAAATTTGATTTGGACATAAATCAAAATCTACACGACGAAATCCCGATTTTTCTCTTCTATTAGAAAAATATACTTCACCAGCTCCAAACGTTTCTTGTTTCACAGAAATCCGATTTAAAATGGATTATGTATATTCATTTAAAGTTCAAATCGCCAAATTACGAAATGCTGCGCCATTTCGAGCTCGATTATAATTATAATATAATTATACGTTCAAACTTCGTTTAAATAATATATTCGTTATTATAATTCAATTCTAAACTGAATTAAATATTATATAAAATCCAATTCACACAATATTGTGAATTCAGCTATTTCCGACTATTTCAGAAATTAAATATATTATTCTATTATTTTATTTAATTAAATATTCACTATTATTTAATTTTGGTCATTTTAAATAACCAAACCATTATTTAAATAATTAAATAAATTATTTATAATACAGTAAAAATGCGGGTCGTTACAGTTAAAATTGCTGTAAAATAATAATAAGTGTATGTTATGTGTTTTGTCATATTTAGTGAACTATTAAACCAAAATTTAGTCATTGTTATATTTATTTTATTATGTCACAAAGATTACATAAATGGTTGTAAAATGGTTAGTTATGTGTAACTAGTGTAAATTTATTATAAAATTGTAAATTTTGTAGTAAAATGAAATTTAAAGCTAAAAAGCTTTAAAATGTATTAAAATGGTGTTAACAAACTTTATTTAGTTTTATTTGTGTTAATTCATGTTGGTTGTGTGAACAATAGTGCAAGATATAGTATAATTCATGGTTTTAGGGGTTAATTACATGTTAATATAGCTCAATTAAGTGTTTAAGGGTCTAAAATAACACTTTGTGCTTAATTAAGGGATTATTGGACCTATACATGTTCAAACAAAAGAAAATTCTAGAAAGGAAGGATACGCACATTTCCTTCCTCCTTACTTTCTTCTTTCAGAAAAAAAAAGTGGGAAAAAGAGAAAACCACTTCACAATAGAATTGATTAAGCCTCAAACCACTTCCAACTTGACAATTTTATTGCTAAAGCTTTCTAACAACAGGCAGTTCACTAAATGCTCCAATCCAATCCAAATTTCTATGATTTTGTTTAGGATTTATTGATTTATAGCAAAATTTTTGTTGCATGTAGCAATCAGTGATTCTACAGGTGAAAAGAGGTCTTCTTGCAACCAAAAGAGTCCAAATTCATTGCAATAATCATCTATCTTCATTGTAATCACTGCTAAGGTTAGTGTTTACTCACATATTCTAGTAATAGTATATATTTTTGAGATTTAATGAAATCTATGTTTGCTTCGTTCATTTCCCTGAAGCTTTCTATTGAATTTCTTCTTTTTCTCAAACACACCCAAAGCCTTACTTCGAGCTGATATTTCTTGGTCATGTAACATTGGATTTGAGCCATTTCAGTTTTTTTGGTAGATAATCTTATTTTATCATGCCTGCAAATTTTTAGTCATAACGTATGTCAAATGAATGCCTGAAGTAGTGACCTGAGTGAGAATTCGCCCTGAAGTAAACCTTGCTCGTTGGTCGATCGAATGTGCGCAGGCTTGGAGCCTGCAAGCCTGTGGTTGAACCAAAGTTTTAATGCATTGTTTAACTTATTGTTGATGTGTTTTTACATGTGTTTTTACTGAAGTATAAGCATAGAAAACTAAGTTATTTAATAACCAAATCCAAACTCTGGTTTTTGGTAATAATTGATGATGTTATGTAGAATTTTGTGATGAGTTTTAATGAGGATTGAGCATACTTTGCATGTTTTAAACTAGTTTCCCGATATATGTATCAATATCGATTTTGTTATAGTTTTGAGGCTAAATAGATTTTATAATTTTATTTTTAATGCTAAATGGCCTCAAAACAATAATATAAAGTGATTTCGTAAATATAAGGGTTTCATAAAGAAAGGAACTGATTTTGGGAAATTGTTTTATAAATTAGTTTTGGAAAATAATTTAGTATTCCTATATATAAAACCATGCTTTTCTGCACCTTTCGAGATGCCTTATAGGTATTAAACAATGTCGTAAACCCCATGGTATGGGATAAGGTGGTATACGAAATTGGTTAATTTCCTATTTCTTCTAATTGAAACTATTGAGTTGTTTGTGATTTGGAGATTTTTGTATTTCTTGAGATTTGGGATTTCTGAGTTTTCTAGTGCGAAGTTGACAAGTGGCTAGTAAACCAAACAGTGAGAACATATGGTATGGGATGCACAATTAACACTGTTTGGGATACTGATTAGAATTCGGTGACGTGTTTATGTCGTGGAATGCCAATACTAGCTTCGGAGAAGCCAGGACTCAGGGAGTCAGTATACGAATTCACTTGACTCTGTGAGTCAAGATACACTCAGTCAGGAGTCGCACAGTTGGGTGCCTAATTTGAATACGTATAAGTAATTGGTAAATTGCTCAGGGAGAAATATCATTGCTTGGGGAGCTATATTATGTTGAGAGGAATTGTGCTTATTTTTGAGATGGATCCATACCGAGATTTAGGGTTCTTTATTGATTTTAACTAGATTGAGGTAATCCTACATTTATATTGAGTATTTGGAATTCTAATCAATTTACTTTGAGGTTTCGAGGTTTTGGAGTGTACTTCTTCTTTTTTATGCTAATTAAACCTCTTGGGTTATATATGTTGGTTTTAGGAAATGTCGATGTGATTTTCTATTGCATGAGAATAGAGATGTACTTAGTCAGACTCGTACATAAGGCTAATATGATACGCCTTTATGTCGTGATGTGAGACTTAAATCCAATTTACGTTACATATGATTATATCCACAACTCTTGGGGTAAAGAGTTGAATATCATAAGCTTATTCATCATTACCATTATACATATTATTACTCACTGTTAACTAGACTGATCTGTGAGTGTTAATGCCTGAGGTCAGCCTGAGCTTTTCCAGGTTTTTCCAAGTGTTGTTGATATCTTTTGGCTTCTGCGTGGATCGTTCAGATTTTGGGCTACTTAATTTATCTATTTTTTTGTATATATGTTGTATACGACCCATATGCTCTAGTGATGTATCTATATTATTTTGGACTTGTGATGTACTTATTGTGGTTGAATAGCACTTATTGTGACACTGGTCATTGTACATTATATGTATATGTATATGATGTTGGGTGATCTGTTCTGTGATAAGTATTATGACATTAGTTGTATTTGTTCTGAATTATATTTTAGCTATCATAATATTGTATTAGAAAGAGATTAAGAGTATCATTCTATGGAAAAAAGAATAGTATGACATGTTATTAATGCTTTAATATTTATTTAATGCAAGACTTATGGATGGTCGCCCTTAACTAACTTTATTCTCTGCATTAGTAGGCAACATTACTTACTAATGTTCTTTATTAATGTAGGTCGCGGGGTGCGACATCACATGTTGGTATCACAGTTGAATTCAGAGCGAAATGCGATTAAAACATAATAGAATACGAGCATTACATTACACTGAGATGCAACATAAGTGAACAACTAACCTTTGAGTCCTAACCTTGAGTGAATCATGCCAAGTCGTGCCTTAACTTTCTTTTATGGGGGTAGGTATAGGGAGGGAATACGTCTAGGAAGGAACCGTTCTACAATTCCATAGTATTCCTTATAGTTGAATGTGCGAATATATCTTACCCCTATATTAATCCAATCCTATTTTATCATGTGGTAATGGTTGGTCGAGGAAAGAAGAATCAGTCGGGTACTCGACCGAGTAGTGGTCCAGGTCCCAAAGAGCAGGTTGAGTCGTCCAGCAGCACTCGGCCCATTGAGAGTGATACTCCAATCACTGACACTCGACCTGAAGCAATCACTTTATCTACCGATCATCTTTTAGATCTTATTCAAAGCACTCAGCCTCCAGCTCAAGCTTGTTCATCTCCTCTGCGCAAGTCAACCATTTCGTATATGTGCAACGACTTCTCTTATTTGGATGGGAAGCCTTTCAGTGGTTCTGAGTCTGTATTAGAGGTCAAAGCATTGATCCGTACTTGCAAACATATCTTTACTCGCATGGAGATTTATTCTCATCCCCAGGTCCTTGTAGCATCTAGTATGTTGCAAGGCCAAGGCTTAGATTGGTATAGGTTATTGATAGCTGAGGTTGGTGAGTCCTCCCTTGAGTGGAAGCAATTACATGAGCGCTTTGAGCTGAAGTTTATTCCTGAGTAAGAGAAAGAGGTTCTTGCTTGTCGTTTACTTGAGCTTAACCAGAGGAAAATGTTTGTTTCTGAGTGTGCTCCTTCATTTGAGGCCTTGTAAAAGTATGACCTAGAGCATATATCTACACCTTACAAGAAGAATCTTAAGTTTGTCAATGGACTTAAGAAAAATCTTAAGAGACCCCTTCTATTATAGCTCAAGCGAATTTTTGAGGATCTTGTTGATGCCGCACTCCATCTTGTGGCGATCGAGAAGGATAGTAATAATGATATTGAGGCTCGTAAGAGCCATGGTAAGAAGAAATTCCTATTTCAAAAGTCTAAGTCCTTTCCAAATAAGAAGAAGAAGCCTTCAGGCCAGAGTTCTCAATTGGGTAGAGCACTGCTTGCTAAGAAGATTTGCTTCAATTGTGGAGCCAGTGATCATTTAGCGTAAGACTATCTGTTAGCCTACTTTGTGAACTAGGCAACACAAAGTCAAGAAACCAACCATTGAAGAGTATTTTAAGTTATGAGACTTCGGTTCGGATTGGAAGAAAACACCACAATTCAGATTGATAGCAGCATATTGGTTCGGATCGGATAGAGTTCCCTGTTCGGATCGGTTGTTTCTTACTGGACAGATTGGCAAAGCATATCCAATCGGATCGGAAGGCAAATAAACCTCAAATGGATTGGAAAGCCATCTGCTTGCCACGACGCTGGAGCGGAGCGGAGTAGATTATAGAAGGAGAGACGTCCAAGCCACTCCGGTTCGGATCGGGTTTTCCGATCCGAGCCCCCAACTTGCACGCCTCCGATCCGCACCCATGATCCAGGTTAATCTCCTATAAAATAGCCTGGAGAACCGGACCGGCTATGACTGATTCCTATCCCTAACGTCCTCCCTTCTGATGTGTTGTCAACCTGGTAGTTCATCCGAACCCGAAGAGAATGCGATGGATGACACGTGGCCCGACCCGGATGAAGTCTCAAGCAAATTCACACCTATAAATACCCCACCTGGAGACAAAGAGAAGGATCTTTTTTCAGCACTAAAAGAATTCAATCACCTCCAACACCCGAACTCCATTACTCCCGGAAAATCCAAATCATCTTCTATTTCTTGTTTATTTCAATTGAGTGAATAAAAGTGAGTTGTGAGTGGATCTATCATTGTATTTGCAACTGAATTATTGAATATAGTAAAGAATAAGTGGACGTAGGCATTTGTTCGCCGAACCACTATAAATCTTGTGTGTTCATTTTTATTTCTGTCTTATTTTATCTTGTTTCAAATCAATTTGGGTGTTAGAACCACTTTTGGGTCTAACATTTTGGTGCTTTCACTGAGAAACCTCATCTAAATTCTTTATTTTCCGGGATCTCTTTCTACTTTTCGGACCGTTGAGTTCAAAGAAGTGAATCCTTAAGTTTCTCCGCTTTCTTACGTTCGTTGAAGTAATTGTCAAAGACGCATGGCCAAAGGAAAAGGCAAGGAAGTTCAGTCTGTTCAAGGAAATGGAGCTGGCGAAGATCAGCAACATGCTGTTGTAACAAGGTCTCGGGGACAGAGTTCAGCAGCAGGAAGAATCAATGCAGGAAATCCGAACCGACAGCAAGGGGAGAGCTCCGATCCGATCCGGGTAGGAGACTCTGAAGCAGTGCACTCCCCCAATCTGAACCGACCCGAGTTGCTCGCTGCACACCGATCCGACCAGGCACCCCAACTCCGATCCGACCCGGCTTCCTACCTCCGATCCGACCCGATGCTTGGTGAAGCTGGAACATCTACTCGAGTCCCCGCGAATGCTCCAATTCCAGCTTCCAGGGTTGGAGATCAGGTCAATCCATCTGCTCCCATCACTCAAGGAGATTTCTCGCGCTTGCTTGATATGCTTGAGAGCACGAGGGAAGCTATGAGAGTTCATGAGCGCACTAATCTCATGATGCAGGAAAATATGAGGCTCATGAGTCGGGAGATCAATGAGCTCCGCCGACAGAGAACTCCATCACCGGTTCGTCACACACCCGTAGATCAATCTTCATCTTCCGAGGAAGAGAGGCCCCGTGAACGAAGGCCACTCGAACGACCTCAGAACGTGGAGCAGATAACGTTTGGATCTTTGGGATCTCGCGAGGATATCGCACGAGCGTTAGGAAACGATGACCCCACTCGGGGGCAAAGACTCCAGTCCCCTCTTCCCGAGATCGACCGGGAACACAGGGAACGGAATCGAGCAGAGGCAGCTCGAAGAAGAAGGGCATCTCCTGAGCATGAGCCCAGAAGGAACTCGGACACTAGGGCCAGGAAACCTGAGCAGCCCCTAACTAGTGCCGATGTACAGGCAATGGTTCGCCGAATTATGTCTGAGAGCCGGAATTATACAAATGAAGACTATGGCATTGAGCGAAGCCATACTCCATTCACTAACGATATCCTAGACTTCCAGTTTCCCCGACGCTTTAACTTGCCACAGATGGACAAATATAACGGAAGGACTGATCCGGGACAGCATTTGATGCGGTATTCGTGGCTCATGAACGCCGCTGCTGCCCCTGACGAAGTGAAGTGCAAAGCATTCCCAATTTATCTAGAAGATGTGGCATTATTCTGGTTTACCCGACTTCCTCCTCGTTCAATTTCTAATTACAAAGAACTAAGCGAGCGTTTCATGAACCAGTTCCGACTACATGCCCGAAAGTCCAAGAGTGTTATTGAATTGTCGAGGATCAAACAGGCACCAGGAGAGTCTTTAAGGGCATATTTAGATCGTTTTAACCAAGCTGTAACTGAGGTCAGTGACCCGCATGAGCCCACTATTCTGATGGCATTGAAGGAAGGAGTCGATCCTGAATCTGAGTTTGGAGACTACCTTTCTGGGAAGACACCCCCCACAAGGGCGATATTCTACGAAAAAGCCGATATTTATTTAAGACGAGAGGAGGCCAGGGCAAACCGGAAGAGAAAGTCTGAGACAGCCTCAAAGGAGAATGTGCAGAGTAATATTGCCGTGAAGCAGTCTGGGGAAAGTTCTGGCAAGGTTGAAGTAAATGTAGGAAACAAGGGTGGAAACAGCAATACTGGAAACGGGGGAAACAACAACAACCGTAATTCGAACGGTAACAGGAGAAACAGAAATAGGGGAAGCGACCCTAACAAAAGGCCCCTATTCCAGAACTACGAGAACTATACGCCATTGAATGACACCTTGGAAAATATTTACCTGGATACGTACAATGTGTTGCAGTACAAAAGACCGCCACCTCGTGATTCGACCGAGAAAGAAATGGCGACAGGGAAATTTTGCTTGTTTCACGGAACACATGGACATTCGACCAATGAGTGTCGGCATTTGAGGGATGTAATTGAAAAGTTGCTGCGTGAAGGAAAGTTGGATGAGTACAAGGTTGCCCCGAGGGACAGGGGGCAAGGAGAGCAGGCTCCAAAACAGATCCTACCTGCTCCTAAGCCTACCGCGCAGCAGAAAGGTAAAGGGATCGTCATCAACTCCATAGTAGGCGGACCTCACCCGGCAATCCGAAGTTTTAGGTCAATGGACCAATATGTGAATGCTGCCAAGCATCTAGATGTGAATGAAGGTGACGATTTGGAAGATGTCACCCCTATAAAACAACAAAAAACCATGTTCGATGACGTGGTATTTCGCAGCCGAGACAACACGGGGATACAATCTCCCACCAATGATCCGTTGGTTATTACTACCACTATTGGGCCGGCCTTGGTCCATAAGTATTAGTAGACAACGGAAGTTTCGTTAATATTTTGTTCAAGAAGTCATTTGATCAGATGAAGCTTGAGCCCGAAGATCTGAAACCTTGTGAAGGATGGATTAGAGGCTTCAACGGAGCGACGACAGCTCCCATGGGATATATAGAGTTGCCCGTGACCCTAGGGCAAGGAGAACGTAGAAGAGTGTGAATGCTTCAGTTCGTAGTATTGGACGTAGATTCGCCATATAACGCATTTTTAGGGAGACCTGCCCTCGCTGAATTTAGAGTTTGTATCGCCCCTTGGTGCTTGTTACTAAAGTTCCCAACCGAAGCCGGGACTGGAGTAATAAGAGGGGATCAGGTTTCTGGACGGGCCTGCTATGTGGCCGAACTGAAGATGTTGATGAAAGGAGTTAATGCTGAGAGTAAGGATGCCTCATCTCCCTCAAAGGGGGACTCGGCATAGCAATTAGAGAGATTGAACCCAAGGGAGTTGCCCAAAGGAACGCCTGAAGACCTGGATCCTAGAAAAGACGAGGAACCAGAGGCTAGGAATGCAACTCCTAATGAAGCGACAGTGGAAATTCCTGTTGATAAAGATGATCCGACGAAAGTTTTGAAGATTGGTTCCCAATTGAATCCACGTCGTGCTGAAGAGCTGACGGACTTCTTGAAGGCAAACTTAGATGTGTTCGCCTGGACCCATGCTGACATGTGTGGGATATCGCCTTCCATTATCAGTCACAAATTGAATGTAAATCCGAAGCATCCGCCTGTGAAGCAAAAGAGACGCATGCTGGGCCCAGAGAGGTCGGCTGCTCTCAAAGAGGAAGTAGAGAAATTGAAGCAAAATGGATTTATTCGAGATTCGACTTATCCCGACTGGATATCGAATCCTGTCTTGGTAAAAAAGCCAAACGGAAAGTGGCGAACTTGTATTGACTTTTCAGACTTAAATAAGGCTTGCCCAAAAGATAGTTTCCCACTTCCCAGGATTGACCAGCTTGTAGACTCGACAGCAGGTCATGAACTTCTCTCTTTCATGGATGCATACTCTGGATACAATCAAATTCCTATGCATGTACCAGACCAAGAGCATACAAGTTTCATTACGAATTTGGGGTTATATTGTTATGTTGTAATGCCGTTCGGATTAAAAAACGCTGGAGCTACTTATCAGCGGTTGGTAAATAGAATGTTTTATGATCAAATAGGAAAAACTATGGAAGTTTATGTGGATGATATGCTTGTTAAATCAAAGCAGTCTTCCAGTCATACGCAAGACTTAGCGGAAATGTTTGGTATCTTGCGAAAATACCGTATGAAATTGAACCCTTTAAAATGTTCATTTGGAGTGGCGTCGGGAAAGTTCCTTGGCTTCATTGTGAGTTCCCGAGGAATTGAGATCAACCCTAGCCAGATAGCGGCGATTAGAAATATCAAAGAACCAAGGAGAATTAAAGACGTCCAAAGTCTGGCAGGGAAGGTAGCGGCGCTGAGTAGATTCATCTCCAAAGCCACCGATAAATGTGTTCCATTTTTTGATTTGATAAAAAGGGGAAAGAAGAACTTCCAGTGGACTCCCGGTTGTGTTGAGGCCTTTCAAAATCTGTTAGAGCTGTTAGAGAAACCGCCAATCTTATCAAAGCCCGTAGATCACGAAGAACTATTTGTTTATCTAGCAGTCTCGGCTCACGCTGTCAGCACAGCTCTGGTTCGAGAAGAAGACAAAGTACAAAGGCCAGTATACTATGTGAGTAAGAAATTAGCAGCGGCAGAGCGCAACTACCCAAAGATCGAGAAGCTTGCTTACAGCCTCCTGATTGCATCCCGAAAACTTCGTCACTACTTCCAAGCCCATCCAATAACCATATACACCGATCAGCCGTTAAGACAGGTGTTGCAGAGACCCGAAGCGTCAGGAAGGTTGATTAAATGGAACATAGAACTAAGCCAGTTTGATTTGAATTTTCAACCACGAAAGTCAATCAGGGGGCAAGCTCTAGCAGACTTTATTGCGGAGTTCACCATTCCAGAGGAAGAAATAATCAATGACCGAGTGGTCAAATCCGAGGATAAGCTAGAGATGAATTCGTGGAAATTATATACAGACGGAGCTAAAAATGACCGAAGATCCGGAGCTGGAATTGTCCTAGTCACTCCCGAGGGACGGTCGTTATATTACGCCCTGCGATTAGAATTTTCGGCAACAAACAATGACTCTGAGTATGAAGCCCTGATTGCCGGGCTGAAACTCGCTAAAGACCTCGGAGTAAAAACGATGGACATATTTTGTGACTCTAAGATTGTTGTTTGTCAAGTGCGAGAGGAATTCGCGGATCGAGGACCTCGACTTGTCGCTTACCTCAAGAAAGTGAAAGAGCTATTAAATAGCTTAGAGCGGTACAACATAACACATATTCCCAGAGTAGAAAACCAGAAAGCGGATAGACTAGCAAAATTGGCTAGTTCTGACAATCCAGAAGAGACTGAGATAATTCCAATTGAAACGTTGGAGTCGCCAAGCTTTGAGTCAATGGAAATTGAATTCGTTCTTGAAACGGAACCAGAGAAGGAGTCATGGATGACTCCAATCAAGAGTTTTCTTAAGAACGGGACACTCCCATCGAAGAAAAGTGAGAAAAGAGCTGTAGTTCGCAAAGCTGCCAGATATGTTATGCAAGACGATACTCTCTATAGACAAGGATTTTCTATGCCCCTGTTACGATGTATCGCACATGACGACATCAAGCGTGTACTGAGAGAAGTGCACGAAGGTGAGTGTGGAGATCATACAGGAGGTCAAACTTTAGCAAAGAAAATATTGCGGTACGGATACTTCTGGCCTACAATCAACAAAGATGCAGCTGATTATTCACGACGCTGCGATAAGTGCCAGAGATTCGCCAAAATCCCCAGGGCACCGTCAACCCAGCTTAAATCGATGGTGAGTCCTTGGCCATTTGCCACATGGGGAATCGATATCATTGGAGTATTACCGATTGCTAAAGGAGGGGCTAAGTATGCCATAGTAGCCGTGGATTATTTCACAAAGTGGGTGGAAGCTGAGCCCTTGACTAAGATCACCACAAGAAAGGTGATAAGTTTTGTGGTCAGAAATATTATATGCCGATTCGGAATCCCAAGGACGATTGTTACTGACAACGGGACCCAATTTGATAGCACTGAATTCAGAAATTTTTGCCAGAAATATAAGATAGACAAACGATATACTGCAGTTGCCTATCCACAATCTAATGGGCAAGTAGAGGCGATAAACAAGGTAATAAAATCCATCCTCAAGAAGCGATTAGAGCGTGCAAAGGCAAAATGGGTTGATGAATTGCCCCTAGCCTTGTGGGCATACCGAACAACGTTCAAAACAGCTACCGGTCATACCCCTTTCTCTCTCTCCTTTGGCTCAGAAGCAGTAATTCCAGTTGAACTGGAAGTTCCTTCCCACAGGGTGACGTATTATGACCCGATGACAAATCGGGCACTTTTACTTGAGTCTCTTGATGAAATCGAAGAGAAAAGGGACGAAGCAGACTTGCGTGCAGCAAGACATCGGCGTCAGATGGCACGCTATTATGACAAAAAAGTTCGTCTCAGAACTTTTGAACCAGGAGATTTGGTGCTAAAGAGAGTTTTTCCATCCCTTCCTCACTTCGGCTCAAAATGGGAAGGACCCTTTGTCATCCAACGGAAACTTGAAAAAGGAACCTTCAAGTTAACGACCGTAGATGGCGAAGAAGTTCCTCGAGCATGGAATGCCCAACACTTAATGCGATATTTGGATTAGAAATGCTATATTTTTTATTTTTACTGTGGATTCTGTAACAAGACATGCTTTGCCTTGGGAAAATCTGATGATATGAATAAAGGACTATAAAGTGGATGTAGGCTATGACTTAGCTGAACCACTATAAAAATATTGTGTGTTATTTACTTTTATGCATTTACATTCGTTAGTTGTTCTGTTGTGATTATAAAATACAGGATAACTTAGAGCCTAAAAAGGTTGAAACAGTTTGGACATAAAAAGAAGCACAATGATTATTTGTGCAATAAGACATAAAAGAATGAGAAAACGACATTCTAACTCTAACTCTCCAGAGAAAGAGAGAGAGTATAAAAGCGTCTCAGACTGAGTGCTGAAAAAGAAATTCTATTCTGAACTCTAACTCTCCAGAGAAAGAGAGAGAGTATAAAAGCGTCTCCGACTGAGCGCTGAGAAAGAGGTTCAACTCCGAACTCTAACTTTCCAGAGAGAAAGAGAGTATAAAGGCGTCTCCGACCGAGCGCCGAGAAAGAAATCTTTTCCCGTTGAACGACCGGGGAATAAACAAATAACTGAACTCGAACTCTAACTCTCAAGAGAATGAGAGAGAGTATAAAAGAAATGCCAGGAAAAACAATAGGTATTGATGACACAGGAAATGCTATCCCGTTAGAGAATCGGGAGCATTCAGATTGCATGGTTAAGCACTGAATAACTTATGGAGATTGACTGGGGACACATATACATACACATATCTCCCCTCTCCACAACTTTGTTTCATAACTATAGATATGCATTTTTACATAAGTACAGAACTGCTAACAAATAAACATTGCAAAAAGTGAATTATTTTTATTTACAAATGAATGAATTTGTACAGGGAAATAACTGAAAAAGAAAGTGCGGAAGCTGCTGGTATAGCAGCACTTATTGGTTTACAAAGATGCTAAAAGGACACAGGGGAACCCACTATTTGGGTTTGGGATGAGCCTTCGATTTCTTGGCAGTTTTTTCCGCATCCTTTGCTTCCTTCTCGGCTTCAGTCAAGATTCGCTTTGATTTCTTTTTCCCTGAAGATGTAGTACTGGAGCCAGCAGACTTCTTCCCGGAGGGCGGGGCGCTGGAATCAAGAGAAGATTTTTTAGCAAGTTCTTCGGTAATAGATCTAGTTGAGAGCTTAACAACTAACCTTGAACCTGCATCCACAACTGCGAGGGGCTTGAGGACCTCAGGGTCTAATTCTTCAGCCTTTAATTGCAAGCGCTTGTCTTGATCGGCCTTCATGGCCGCCAAGGTAATGTCATCGGCGCTTTTTGACTCCCCGGTTATTGTAACCTCCGGTTCCTCATCATGCCCCTCGTCTCCCCCGTCGTCTTTTAAAGCTGCAATCATTTCTTCATCATGGGGAGTAGTGACCTTAGTTGGCTCACTTCTTTCCCCTAGGTCTGTTGAAGCAGCCTTGTCTTCCCCTTCTTTGACCCTATCAGCGGGCTTTGTCCCAGCGGTAGCTCCTTGAGCTACATCTGTCTTTGCGGATGATTCAACGCCTACAAAATGAGAAACATTGGTTATCAACTCAGGCGAGAGCAAAGGATTTCTCATCGAACGTTCAGTCATGTAGCCAAAGGTAGTAGTAGCCTTGGCAAATTGAGGAGAAAAGATAGGGATACCTTCTGAAGACTTTTCGGCGGGGGTGACTACTACCTCTGGAGTTATTTCAGGAATGGGAGATAGCAAAGTTGTTCGGGGAATTCCCTGGTTTTCGGGATCATACCCTTCTACTTCGGGAGTTACAGGAGCAGAAGAAGAGGAACCAGCTTCAGGAATAGTTTTCTGTTTAGACTTCCGCCTCTCTTCTTCCATGGCCTCAGCAATTAGGCGGCGCCCTTCAGCTAGGCGCTCCGGTTCGTCGTCTCTCAAGTATTTCTCCATCAGCTTATCTTCATCGAGGGAATCGACCTTAAGTTCTTCTTTTTCCCACTCGACGATTTGATTCCACACTTGAACCAGAGTGGATGGATAGTCCTCGATCCAGGAAATGTTTCGACGACGAATAATATGCACGAAGAATTCTATCATTAGCTCGCCGAAGCCCTGAATATCAGCCTCCGCCTCTGATAGTTGTTTGCGGGTTTCCTCCGCAGATTTAATAGCGCATTCCACGTTGCCCTCAGCCAGAGCAGCCCTGTTTTCCGCCTCCAACAATTTTGAAGCCAAGTCTGCGTTTTTCTTTTCTAACTCAGCACTCCTTTTCGCTAACTCGGCGTTTTTCTGTTCAAGCTCAGCATAAGCAAGGCGTGTCTTAGCAGCCTCTGATTTGGCCTCGTCAGCTTGCTTCTTCAACTCAGAACGCTCCTGAGTGTGAGATTCAAGCAAATCATGATAGCGCTTTTGCATGTCCTCAAACTGTTGTTTGAAGTTAGAAGCGTTCTTCTGAGCGATAGCTAGTTGAGCTTGAGTATCTTCTAAATCTTTTCCTAAGGTTTTTAGGGCCTTAGCATCCTCCTCTGCAGTCTTTTGCATTGAGTCAGCATTTGTCATTAGAGTGCGGATGATTCTAGAAAGATTGCGGGAATACTTGAACATCTCGATATATTGTTTTTCCACCAAATCGATTTTTGCCTTGGCCTCCCCTGCCCAATTAGAAGAAATAGGTTCAAGGGTAGGTAGAAAGGTCAGAGTCTCGAAGTAGTGCTCGGGAAATTGCTCCTTTAAATATGCCAGCCTTACTGCAGTTCCCGCATCTGGTGGAGGAGGAGCGAGGATTGTTAGTTCAGTGTCCCTTCCTGAAGAAGATTCTGTAGAACCCTTGTCTGTCCTAGGTCGCTTAGTAGCAGGGACTTTTTGCTTACTTCTAGACCCAGTTTCCTTTGGAGGAGTTTTCTCTCTACTCCGCTTTTCATGGGAGGAAGTGGAATCCCTGGATTGTGGTCTATCCTCCTCCCTACGACCTTGATAGCTCTTGTATTTTTCTTGTTCCGGTCGAACTGGTGAGCGGAAGCGTGAGAGTCGAGATCGATAGGAATCATAGGGTCTTCTTTCCTCCCTACCACGATCATCCCGGCGATCATACTCGGCATCCTGAGGAGGATTGGACATGCTGCGACGAAGCTTTCTTATATCATAATAGGACCGAGACATTGTACCTGCACGATAAAATAAGCGAAGTTTAGAATCAATGGATTCATGGAGAAAGAAGTGCAATGAATGCTAATGCTGTGGTATAAAGTGCATCCTAAGTGGTGTGTGTGTCCCCCCAACCAACCCGAGTCTGAAGCTAGACTGGTGCGGGCAGGCTCTTTGGCCTTAGCAGGAGTAGTTTCTTCAGAAGAAGTGAAGACTAAAGGGTCCTTCCTGAAATCTTCTGAAGTATATATAGTCTCAGGCAAGGGGAGATCCCCCAAACCCTGAAATATGTGCTCGTCGGTGCTAGGAACATCCCCTTCGGAAGCGTGAAGTGGCGACCCTTGGGAAGATTTTGATTTGTCTAGCGAGGTAGTTTCCTCGGGGGCAATATACCCTTCACGATGTTTCTTGGCCAGATTAGCCAGTTCATCATCTTGAGTGGAAGAGGGAGAAGGTGAAGTTTGAAGAGGAGCTGCAGGAATTCCCGAGCCTTCTCCTATTTCTGGAACTGTTTCCACTGGAGGAATATATGCATAAGGGACCGTCCCATGACCGATGCTACGGAAAACGGATAGCAGCCCGTGAAAATGAAGGTACTCATCTTTAAGGACCTCGTCAATAGTCAGGAATTTTTGGTCGCCATTGAGAAGACGGTGCATTCGATCAAAGAACACTTGGTCTGATATCTGTTTGGGATTGTCGACTGCAAACAAAAAAGGAAAACAGGTCAGAGTGATGATTCAAGTGTATAGAGTCCGGGTTCAGAAAATCAATGCTTTACTTGATTTTGTCCATCTCCTGGCGCATCCAGACTGTTGCTTTATATAAAACCACTCTAGTCTGGAATCTCCAGCTTTACTGCTAAACGGCGTAGAGATTATCTTCCTCTTTGGGACTGATTCAAAGTAACAGAAAGAAGGGGTTTCTCTAGTCCGATGTTTGAAATTATAGAAGAAATGAACATCATCGAACGTGAGCTCTACGCCTAGAATTTCACGATATGCTATGAATAAGGTATGCAGATAGGCATATGAATTGGGATGCAACTGCATGGGGGCAATCCGCATTTGTCTTAAGAAGTCAACGATGAAAGGCGAGAATGGAGGAATGGCGCCAACCATGCACATCAGTCGAGTAACCGTCATATATCCTTCTGGAGGGTTATGGGGACGGTCAGAACGTGAGGGCACTAAAGTGTCTCTCTTCATTATTCCATACTTCAAGCAAATTCTCACAAGTCGGTCGTTGTCAATTGTCGATTCTACGGAATCTGGAGGTGACTCCAATATAATGGCCGAGTCAAATTCATCGGGTGCTCGATTGTCACCAATCCCTCCTTCCTCCTCAAAGCCTAGGGAAACTTCGCTTTCTGAAGACATTTCGTCGCTTTCCCGATGACCAACTCCGTAATCCGGACCCTCGCTGTCCCATTCTGGGTCAGATGAAGAAGATATATCCTCGAGAGTGGTTTTGTTGGAAGTTTCCGGAGCTTCTTTCCTCTCAGCTAGACGAGAAGAGCGTCTGGGCCTCATTGTCATGGAACTATTGAAGAAGCAATAGCACGGATTAGAGTAAATTATCCCGTGTCCCCCTTTTTTGTGTATGTGTGTGAACTAAAGTGTGTGCAGCAAATGTGGGAAATACAAAATAAAAGTACAGCAATGTAAGACGAAGCTTTAAAGAGAAGGTGATAGTCAGAGTTGTTCTTAATTCTCGTTTATGTTCACAAGGCACTATCCTAACTGTCCGCGAAGCATATTCGTCTAGAGTAAGTGTTAGTTGAATTAGTTGGGTAGTCTTTATGTGCCAAGTTTGATACGTTCGGTTCGGTTCGGATATGCATATGATGGCTGGCTCAATACCAATACAGATGGCAGTCGGTTCGGGTGCTTCATTAAGGCGAGGTCGGTTCAAGACAAGGAAAGCAATGGGTTCGGAAGCAGGACTGATCTGATCGGATCGGATGACCTGATCCGAACCGAACCAGCACCACTTAACCGGTCCGTTTATTTCAACCTCTTATCCCATTCACTTCTCCGACCCGAACCAACGTTTTCTTTCCTTCCCGTCTTTCTAAAGTGTGAAACCCGGACCGATCCCCCTTCCTTCTCCTTCCTTTTCGCTCCTTCGTCTTCTACCCGAACCAGCTCCAATTTGTCACCACGCTCCTCATCTTCTTCCTCTTTCCCCCCTACTCGCAAACGAATCCGTTTTATCACCAAAGCTATCGTTAAGGGCAAATATTTGCCCTCTCCAGCCTCGCAACGCCTCGAAGCGATGGCGCATCCACCAGTAATGACGTGGAGTTCAAGCAAAGCCTGTGACTAAACCATCCCAATCCAACACAAATTGAAATCAAGAGCAGTTACTATGAAGCTATTCGAGATTAAAGAGCTACCTATATGTTCGATTTGAGAAATCTACAAGGAACGGTTTCGAAATATTGGAGTTTTTAAGGTTTTCAATACTAGGTTCGGAAGCGGCGGTGAAGAAGAAGAAGAAAAGAAAGAAGACGGTTGTGAACTTATATAGGGGGCAATGTTGACTCCTCGTATTCCTATTCTTTCTCGCCCGTTCGGACCGGAGTAAAGGCCCAAAAGCACAACTCTCCCTGAAGGCCCAATGTCAAAGAGCCAAACCCACGAAAGCGCTTCGAATCGGCATCCGAACCGAGCAGATTTCACACGTTAATTTAGCATCCGACTCGAATTGAGTTCAAAAGAAGAAGAACAAAGGAAGAGTACGCCTGCAAGAAGCATTATATGTCAAGAAAAAATTTCCAAATTTGCTTAGAAATGAAGATAATGTGCGTTCTTCTAACACCCGAACCGAATAAGAAATCTGTGCATCCCTCCTGACTGTTCTGATTCAAGGGCTAGCAGTTAAAACGACATCAAAGCATGCTTCGTACAACAGAAGCATCCTTTGAGGGGGCAAAATGTTAGCCTACTTTGTGAACTAGGCAACACAAAGTCAAGAAACCAACCATTGAAGAGTATTTTAAGTTATGAGACTTCGGTTCGGATTGGAAGAAAACACCACAATTCAGATTGATAGCAGCATATTGGTTCGGATCGGATAGAGTTCCCTGTTCGGATCGGTTGTTTCTTACTGGACAGATTGGCAAAGCATATCCAATCGGATCGGAAGGCAAATAAACCTCAAATGGATCGGAAAGCCATCTGCTTGCCACGACGCTGGAGCGGAGCGGAGTAGATTATAGAAGGAGAGACGTCCAAGCCACTCCGGTTCGGATCGGGTTTTCCGATCCGAGCCCCCAACTTGCACGCCTCCGATCCGCACCTATGATCCAGGTTAATCTCCTATAAAATAGCCTGGAGAACCGGACCGGCTATGACTGATTCCTATCCCTAACGTCCTCCCTTCTGATGTGTTGTCAACCTGGTAGTTCATCCGAACCCGAAGAGAATGCGATGGATGACACGTGGCCCGACCCGGATGAAGTCTCAAGCAAATTCACACCTATAAATACCCCACCTGGAGACAAAGAGAAGGATCTTTTTTCAGCACTAAAAGAATTCAATCACCTCCAACACCCGAACTCCATTACTCCCGGAAAATCCAAATCATCTTCTATTTCTTGTTTATTTCAATTGAGTGAATAAAAGTGAGTTGTGAGTGGATCTATCATTGTATTTGCAACTGAATTATTGAATATAGTAAAGAATAAGTGGACGTAGGCATTTGTTCGCCGAACCACTATAAATCTTGTGTGTTCATTTTTATTTCTGTCTTATTTTATCTTGTTTCAAATCAATTTGGGTGTTAGAACCACTTTTGGGTCTAACACTATCCTAAGCCATATGTCTACCATTATTGCAAGAAGGAGTGACATATAGCCCCTTCTTGTCCTTTAGGTCCTAGGTCCAGGAAACAGGGCAAGCTTAATGTGATGGAGTCTGGTGGTGGTTCTTCTCAGTAGAAAGGTACACCTCCTATTCTGGAGGATTTTCTATTATTCCATAATCGCATGATTAGAGTTCTTTTCGATACGGGTGCTTCACATTCTTTCGTATCGAAGGAACTTATGAATAGTCTTTATTGGATGTTTGTTGTATTGTGACTTCACTGTGGATAGCGAATCCTATTGGGGGATCTGCCACTCTTACCTTATTATGCAATGATGTAGAGATTTCTATTTGTGGGTCTCCTTTCCATGCGAATCTGCACGTATTTCCTTCGCTTGGATTTGATATGATTTCGGGTATGGAATGGCTCGTGCGATACGAAGCTAAGATTCTATGTGTTGGGGGAGTTTTATATCTTCCATTACTCTCTCTTGTGCCTAGTGATGTTGATAGTGATTCTGATGTATCTTTATTTTCTCTTACTAGAGACCATGATGATGATGATGTGTCTCATATCCTAGTTGTCTGTGATTATGCCGATGTCTTCGAGCCCGTTTCGGGGTTGCCACCCAAACGAGCTATTGATTTCCATATAGATTTAGTTTTTGGTGCTTATCCAGTTAGTTTTCCCTCCACACGGATGTCGACTAAAGAAAAAGAGGAACTAAAGAAGCAATTTGTCGAGCTTGAGTCCAAGCAATTTATCCAGTCTAGCTCTTCCCCGTGTAGTGCCGTGTTGTCTTTTTTCGGAAGTTTGATGGATCTCTTAGGATTTGCGTTGATTATTGCAAGCTTAACTAGCTTAACATCAAGAATTTATATCCATTGCCCAGGATTGACAATATATTCGATCAGTTGAGTGGCGCTAAGGTCTTTTCTCAATTGTACCTCAACACCGGCGTTCATCATCTATGAGTTGCGGAAGATAACATTCCTCTCACTACTTTTTGCACTCATTATGGATCTTATGACTGGTGTGTTATGCCATTCGGTTTGACTAACGTTCTAGCATTCTTCGCCGATTTCATAAAACGAGTTTTCCGCGAGTAACTCGATAAGTTTATTTTGGTGTTCATCGATGATATCCTTGTCTATTCTAAATCCAAAGCCAAAAATGCTAGTAATTTGCTAACTATTTTGAGCACACCTGCCATCTTCATCTTAAGGCCAAACTTTCTAAATGTCATTTTTGGGTGAGGCAAGTTCGTTTTCTTGGCTATGTTGTTTCAGCTGAGGGTATTTCAGTTGGTCCATCTAAGATTGAGGTCATCCAGAGTTGAAAAAGGACTGAGACTATTTTTGAGATTTGTAGTTTCTTGAGTTTGACGGGTTATTACCGTCGCTTTATTTAGGATTTCTCTTGCAGTGTACTCCCACTTACTCGCCTTATCCATAAGGGTGTTCGCTTCGATTGGTCCTATCAATGTGAAGCTTCTTTTCAGCGATTGAAGGAACTTCTCACTCATTCCCCTATTCTAGTGGTTCTTGAAGGGAACCAGGACCTTGTTTTCTATGTTGATGCTAGTCATTTGGGTTTGAACGCTTTGTTGATGCAGCGTGAACGTGTTGTAGCTTATGCCACCCGCCAGTTGCGACTGGATGAGATTTGGTATGCGATTCATGACCTTGAGCTCACAGCTATCGCTTTTGCTTTGCAGATTTGGCACCATTATTTTTACTTTGTTCACCGACCATAAATCTCTCAAGTAACTATTTACCCAGAAAGAGATCAACATGCGCCAGCAACGTTGGGTCAAGTTTCTTGCAGCCTATCATATGACCTCAATACCAATTATACCCCTGGAAAGGGTAATCATGTAGCTAATGCGCTTAGTCGCAATCATTCGGCGGTTGTTTCTTTGATGTTGCCCGAATGGGATGTTCTGGAGACCTTATCATATTATGGTAATCATGATCAAGCTCCTTCAGTAGATTCACCAGTGTTATTATTCAGCATTGAGGCTCGTCCATCTATTCATGATCGTATTATTGATTGTCTAAGTCATGGTCCAGAGGTGATGCGCCTTATCCATCTTTGTGAGTTTGAGACCCGGAATTAGGAGTTACGAGATTTCAGTATTGATTCTCGCGGTTGTCTTCGTAAGAAGAACCGTATTGTTGTACCATATGATATTAGGCTTAGGCATCGCATTCTCGATGATTGTCATCGCACTACATATACTATTCATCCCGATAGTGGTAAGATGTATGTCGATATGCATCGTCTCTATTATTGGAAGGACTTAAAGCGTGATATTGCAAGTTATGTGAGTAATTGCATGACTTGTCAACTTATTAAATCCAAGCATCAGCGTCCATTCGATCTTCTCCAGCCTTTATAAGTTCCATTATGGAAAAGGGACTAGATATTTATGGATTTCATTAATGGTCTACCTTATTTGAGGTCAAGTCATTCGAGCACCTAAGATATGGTTGATCGTCTTACTTAGTCAACTCATATCATTCCTATTAAGTTTAATAGGGATGCACCTTTTCTTGTTAATCTATACTAAGGAAATTGTTCGCCTTCATGGTATTCCTTTATCGGTCTGTGTAACCACGATCCATTATTTAGGGTCATTTCTGGAGCATCCTTCAGCAAGATTGAGGCACAAAGCTTAATTTCTCAATAGCTTATCATCCCCATTCTGACGGGCAGACTGAATGTGTTAATCGTATTCTCGAGGATCTTCTTTGTGCTTGTTTTCTTGATTTTGGTGGTTCGTGGGAGGATCTCCTACCTTTTTGTGGAATTTTCATATGATAATAGCTTTTAGTCTTTGATTGGTATGGCACCTTTTGAGGTCCTTTATGGAAGGCCTTGTCGTTCATCTTCTTGTTGGTTGAAATTTATAGAGAAGCTTATTCTTGGACCGGATTTAGTTCGGGATTCTTCTAATAAGATCATGCTCATTTGACAGAGAATGAAAGAGGCACAAAGTCGTCAAAAATCCTACATGGACAGCCGTAGGAAGCCTCTTGAGTTCCCAGCAGGTGCCTTGTTTTATATTTGTGTTTCACCGCTGAAAGGAGTTATGCGTTTCAGTATGACCGGGAAGTTGACTTCTCTCTTTATAGGTTCATTCCCTTCCAGCCCATCTATCTAGTATCCACGATGTATTCCATGTGTCCAAGCTTAGGAAGTGCCTTAGAGATTCAGATTCCATTATCGATCCTTCTAAGCAGCTTGATTTTGAGATCTCTCCAGATTTATCTATCGTGCAGCAACCCGTTCGTGTTCTTTATTTGGAGGTGAGGTGCCTTCGAAGAAAGAAAGTTCCTCTTGTGCAGATTCAGTGGTCAGCTAATCCTAAAGACTATATGTGGGAAACCAGGGAGTCCATCAAGCGCTTTTATCTGGATTTTATTGCCTTATAGAGTGGGGGTAAGAATTTCTCTTTATCTTTTGTACATATCAAATCTTGTGTATTATATGTACACCCTTGTATATGTGCATATCTTTTGGGCTTGGCTTAGATTGGTTGTATAGGCTCATCCTTAAGGAAATTGCATGGATGCAATTTTTGTAAGAGGGAGTTTGTAACAATTCGAGTTTTTGGTAATTATTTTCTATAATAATTAATCTAATAAATTATAATGTTTGGGTACAATTAAGTTGGATAAATCATCAACTTGATTATTTGGGTAACTTGTTGTTTTGTGGTTCGATGGTGGGATTTAATTACACTTAAGTGACTAAATTGAGGGTTGTGCATTTAATTGCGAAATTTGAGCAAAAATGGATAATATTGATTTTATGTGTGAAATTGGAAATTTTAACCTGTAAGTATTAACAAGTGTTAATATATATGGTAGTTTTGAAATGTAAAAAAGTAAATGTTTTCCATGAAATGTTTAAAGTGTAAACAATTTTTATTATTGTTTGTTGATAATTATTGTAATTTTGGTTTATAATATATATTTATTATTATATAAACCACAAAGCGTTAAAATTGTTGTAACTTAATTATAAGTTTAAATTATGTGTTTTTTCATATTCAATGAACTATTAAACCGAAATTTAGTCATTCTAAAATTTATTTTATTTATGCCAAAAAGATTACATAATGTTTGTAAAATGGTTAATTATGTGTAACTTGTGTAAATTTGTTATAAAATTGTAAATTTTGTTGTAAAATACAATTTAAAGCTAAAAAGCTTTAAAATGTATTAAAATGGTGTTAGCAAACTTTATTTTGTTTTATTGGTGTTAATTCATGTTGGTTGTGTAAACAATAGCGTAAGATTTAGTGTAATTCATGGTTTTAGGGGTTAATTACATGTTAACATAGCTCAATTAAGCATTTAAGGGTCTAAAATATCACTTTGTGCTTAATTAAGGGATTATTGGGCCTAACTACATGTTCAAACAAAAGAAAATTCTAGAGAAGAATGGATATGTGCATTTCTTTGCTCCTTATTTCTTCTTCCAGAAAATTAGAAGATGGAAAAAGAGAAAACCACTTCATAATAGAATAGATTAAGCCTCAAACCACTTCAAACTTGAATATTTTATTGCTAAAACTTTCTAACAAGAGGTAATTCACTAAAAGCTCCAATCCAATTCAAATTTGTGTGATTTTGTTGAGGATTTGTTGATTTACAGTAAAGTTTTTGTTGCAGTAACCGTCGACGATTCTATAGGTGAAAAGAGGTCTTCTTGCAACCAAAAGAGCCCAAATTCATTGCAATAGTCATTTATCTTCGTTGTAATCACTACTAAGGTGAGTGTTTACTCGCATATTCTAGTCACAGTAGAGTATTTTTTATATTTGATGAAATCTGTGTATGCTTCGTTGAATTTCTTGAAGCTTTCTACTGAATTTCTTCTTTGGACAACCAAAGCCTTAGTTTGAGATGATGTATCTTGATTATGTACAATCGAATTTGAGCCATTTCAATTTATGTTGGTAGAGAATCTTTTTGTTATCATGCCTGCAAATTTTCAAGCATATCTAAGTTGTTTAGGTATGTCAAACGAATGCCTAAAGTTGTGACCTAGGTGAGAATTCACCCTGAAGTAAACGTTGCTCCTAGGTCGACCTGTGCCTCAAAGGGTTCGACCTCCCCGAGGCAAGTGGCCGATCTCCCCGAGGCAAGGGGTTGACGCACATAGTCGACCTCTGAGAAATAATGTGTGCAGGCTTGAAGCCTGCAAGATTATGGTTGGACTGAAGTTTTAGTACATTATTTACCTATTGTTGATGTGTTTTTACATGTGTTTTTGCTGAAGTATAAGCTTAGGAAACTATGCTATTTAACAACCAAATCCAATTTTCAGATTTTGGTAATGATTGATAGTGTTGTGTAGAATTTTGTGATGAGTTTTAATGAGGATTGTGCATACTTTGCATGTTTAAACTAGTTTTCCAATGTTTGTATCAATATCAATCTTGTTATAGTTTTGAGGCTATATAGATTTTTATAATTTTAGTTTTATTGCTAAATGGCATAAAAAAATTTACATAAAGTTACTTTCATAAATATAAGGATTTCATAAAGAAAGCAACTGATTTTGAGAAATCGTTTTATGAATTAGCTTTGGAAAATAATCTAGTATTTTCCTGTATATAAAACCATGTTTTCTACACCCTTCGAGATGGCATTACAGATATTAAACGATATTGTAAACCCCAGGGTATAGGACACAGTGGTGTATAAAAATCTATTAATTTCCTATTTCTTCTAATTGAAGCTATTGATTGTTGTTTTTGATTCGAAGATTTATGTATTTCCTGAGATTTAGGATTTCTGACTTTTCTAGTGCAAAGTTGACAAGCGGCTAGTAAACCGAACTGTGAAAATGTGTGGTATGGGATACATAGTTAATATTGTTTGGGTTACTGACTGGGAGTCAGTGATGCATTTGTGTTTTGGAATGCCAGTACTTGCTTCGGGGAAGCCTGGACTTGGGGAGTTACGTATGCATATCCACTTGACTCAGGGTGTCAAGATAGACTCGGTCGGGGGTCGCAGTGATGGGGCCCTAATTTGAATACGTATAAGTACTTGGTAAATTGCTCGGGGAAAAATATCATAGCCCAAGAAGCTATATTATATTGAGAAGGAACATGCTTATTTTTTAGATGGATTCATATTTAGATTTGGGGTTCTTTGTTGATATTAACTAGATCAAGGCGATCCTACATTTATGCTGGGTATTTGGAATTCTAGTCCATCTATTTTGAGGTTTCGAGGTTTTGGAGGGCACTTCTTCTTTTATATGTTGATTAAACCTCTTGGGTTATATATGTTGGTTTTGGCAAATGTCGATGTGATTTTTTGTTGCATAAGAATAGAGATATACTTAACTGGAGGCTTAGTACACGAGGCTAATATAATAAGCCTTTATGTTGTGATGTGAGACTTACATCCAATTTACCTTGCATGTGATTATATACACAACTATTGGGGTAAAGAGTTGAATATCGTAGGCTTACTTATCATTATACCTATTATTACCCACTGTTGACTAAACAGACATGTGTGTGTGTTAATGTTTGGGTCAACCTGAGATTTTTCAGGTATTTCCAAATTTTTTTGATATCTTTTGGCTTCTGCGTGGATCGTTTACTTTTTTGGATACTTAGTTTAGCTTTTTTCGGTATATATGTTGTATACAATCCATATGCTCTACTGATGTATCTATATTATTTTGGACTCGTGGTGTACTTATTGTGGTTGTATACCACTTTTTGTGACACTGGTTGTTGTATATTATATGTATATGATGCTGGGTGATATGTTCTATAGTAAGTATTATGACACTAGTCATACTTGTTTTGAATTATATTCTAGCCACCATGGTATTGTATTAGATAGAGATTAAGATTATTGTTCCATGAAAAAAAAAGAATGGATAACACATTTTACCGATACCCTTAATATTTATTTAATGCAAGACTTATGGATGTTCGCCCTTAACCAGGCCTATTCTCGGCATTAGTAGACAACATTGCTTGTTAATGTTCTTTACTAATGTAGGTCTCAGGGTGGGGCGTCACAACCAGCCTCGGCAACATCATTGGGTTTGAGCGTTCTTCAGCATGTTCCTCATAAAGGTATTGAACATAGTTTACGGATTAGGATTAACAACTCCCAAACTAGCTCCCTTTTCCACCTTGGAATTCGAATTCCTTGCAGCATTCATCATTTGGTAATTCATCCTTCAATCAGGGATAAGGACAATTAACCTCCCTACAGGAAATCTATCTTAATAGATGCTTTTTTGTAGTGCGACTTATACTATAAATACGTACACACACACACACACACATATATATATATATATATATATATAACCAAAACATAACAAGTACGTGCTTTTGAATATATATGCTCTCGACCTAGCCCTTAGGTTAAATAATACAACCTAAGCTCCCCAATGCACATAAAGAATGTGCTATTATGCCAATCGGACGATGTGGGTAACTTTCAAGGTTGAAGAAGAATCGAACAATGCATAATTGGTCATACATCTCACAACATATGGAATAAAATATAACAATAAACATAACAAATAAAACAAAGGAGACAATAAATACGGAATTGAATCCCAACATTGAAGCAACAAATACAAAATAGTACAAAAATAGAGTAAATGGAGTTATACATCTCCAAAATAACTCATAAATCCTACCTCTCAAAGAAAAAGCACTAATAAGCCTCATGGTATTGAACATCGGTATAACAAAATTGTAAATATAGTAATACGTAAGAAGCCTCATTTTCGCTATCTAAATAGCTCCACATTCTCACTAAACCTATCTCTATTCTAGTCATTTAACCGCATCCAAAGTAATATGAAGCAAATCATAAAACCTTAGATTAAACAACCAGGGTAAGTAATAGAATTTTCAAATGTTATAAACAATGGGAACAAATGGTATGAAAAAAACATGCCTCGGTTGTTCGTTCATCCATAGAGTTAGCACATGATGGTATACACTACTCCATGACATCATCAGTATGAGTGTACCCAACATGAAGGAATAGGGGTGTCCAAATATGTGCATCAGAGATATCTACATCGTATGACATCCCTATACTGGTAGAAATTAAACAAACATAGTATCCATCATGCATCCTCACATTTACTCACTCAAAGCATCACATTTATGACACTCATGCAACCATCCTTGTGAAGTCGAAGATCACTCGGTGTCTCTATTTCTTCGGTACTCGAATGCATGCCACTCATTAGGCCGAGAACTAAGTTGCATCCCCACAAAAAAAACCCAGGATAAATGGATCACACATCATTCGTATGATCCATGTGAATGTTATGGAACTCACGACTAAAAGATAACGACCTAATCTGGTCTATATGGAAGTTACATATATATGTACAGACTAAAATTAGTTCTATATATCTTCTGCTTCTTGATTACCAATTGAAATTTTTGAATGTTAATAAACTCTTTGCATACATCCTCTGTGGTAGAGTTCACCTTGGATTGTTATTATCGTTCCATCCTGAAACCATTGCAGTTTGGGATCACATCGGACCCATCGTATGTAATGGAATATCATCCGTCCTATAAACCTCCTCTTATAGTCCCATCATCTTGACTTATTTTCTCCTACTGTACATTTTTTTGTTTTTTTTTCAAAAATAAACATATAAAGCAACAAAAGGAGAATATAGCCATTCTCCAACGGCTCACAAAAACAGATTCGTAGAGAAGTCTACAGAATCTATGCACACACACATACATGAAACATAGAACACAATACTACATATAAACAATAGTACTACAACAGTACGACAGGGCAATCTAATCAAGCCCAGCGAAAATATCTCTTATCACAAGGAAGAAACCAAGCCACCGTTGCACCCCTCAACTAAGACAAGCAACAACAAGTGAGAGGCGGATAACAATAGCGGTGAATCAAAGAATTCGAAGGTCGCTGCATCCTAAAAGATGACCAAGAGAAAAGCTCGGACATGCCAACCAAGCTCACAAAGTACTTGAAAAAGCCAGGACCTGGCATGTAGATAACATCATAAGATTTTAAGGGGAAGTAGGTGATATACGCAACACTAACAACAAAAGAGTCTCAACCAATCCTTGCTCGCGGAGTCGGGGATGTAGCTGTGATGTCAAAAGTACACGCCAACCTAGAAGAGCAGGAGCTGATGACTCCCTTTAACAGTTTTCCTCATAAAGCAAGGAATATGTCGTTCCTTACCTTCCAAATGATAAAGGGTGGTTCCATTGGAGAGTCGTCGAAAATAGCCTTATTCCGTGAGCACCAAAGATGCCAACAGGCAAGGCAAGGAATCAGACGAAAAGGATAGAACGAACAGATTTTCGTGAGATGTCGGACCACCAGCCAGGTTTCCAAAGTAGTTCCAAACAGATCTGTCACAGGTGCCGAAGAAAAACAAATGAGCGCTGGACCCCAAGTCACACGCTCGACACATCTACAGCAGGACATGAGTGGAATGTCGATCCTCTGAAGGTTCTCGTCGAGTGGTAACCCTCTATGAAGAGAGTTCTCCACATAAACATAGAAATCTTGGGGGAGATTCATACATCCATGATGAAAGTAAATATATGAAGATTAGAGAAGGGGTCCTGACCGAACTCCAAGCCACGCTAATCGAGAAAGGCCCACCATCCCATCCTGACTGGCTACCATGTGAATCAAAAAAGGACTTCACGGATTGCTCCGTTTTCATATCTCACTAGCGTATGATGGTATGCCGGAGAAATTTATGACCTGAAGTTTGTGATACTCAGCATGGAGAAAATTGTCCCAAAGGGAGTCATTCGCTCCAACCCATACCCACAGCTTGTAAGCGTAGGCATAGAAGATATTTTTAGAATTTTGAAGACTAAGCCTCCTTCGCTTTTGGGATAAAAAATGACTTCCCAAGAAATCTAGTGATGACGATTAGCATTGTCCTTATTTCCCTAGAAAAAGGATGAAGCTAGGGACCGATTAGAGCGGAAAAAGGAGAAAGTGGGAGTCATAGCAGCGAAGACGTGCGATCCTATAGAGTCTAGTTACGACTTTATGAGAACCAGTCTTCCTGCCTGAGAAAGGAAGGTCACATTCCACTTAATAATCTTACCTATGGCTTTGTCAATCAAAGGATCGAAAATAGCGTTGATCTTACGACCACGGTATAGAACTATACTAAGGTACGGTAAAGGGAGAGTGGCAGCCTTGAAACCGGTTAGGTTTTCTATCCAAGAAGATCTAATCGGAGACAAGTCTTTCGCAAGAACGAAACAACTTTTGGCAGAGTTTATGAGTTGGCCTGAGCACCACTCGTACTGGTGAATGAAGCTAAGGAGACGACGGACAGAGCGACGGTTACCATTAGTGAAAATAATGATGTCGTCTGCGAAGGATAAGGAAGATATGAGGGGACAAACACTGGAAATTCCAAACCTCCGAATCTGGCCTGCTATCATAAGAGAGTGCAAAACTCTTAGAAAGCCTCAGTGGCTACGACAAAGAGCGTCGGCGATAGTGGGTCTCCCTGAAGAAGATGTAGGATCTAAATTAACCCTAGAGGGGGGGTGAACAGGGTTTATTGCAAATTAAGTAAATTTAAAATGTAAAAATAATTGTAGAAATAAAAAGATCACACACAGAAAATACCCAGCTTCGGCAAAAACTATGCCTACTGCTGCATTCAAGGTTTCTACTAGGAATTTTAAACAATCTCTTCGCTTACAGACTCTTGTAAACTTGCGACCTTCGCTCCCGACTGTTAAAACCCTACGCTCAAGACCTTGACACAACTCGACCTCTTAAGTTGTGATTTTTCAAACTACTCACACTAGTAGTTATTGACTTTAAGGAATCAACTTTAAATTTTTTAAACAAAAAAAATTAAAAAGAAAATGAAACCCTAGGATTTTAAATATTCAGGGTTATCCCCCTTTTTAACATAAAAAGAGGCGACTCCCTTTTATTGCTCCACAGCTTTATACTGTTTAGCCCTAGCTTCCTTTGTCTCTTCCTGGAAATGGAAATGGCGGCTCAAAACAACTAGCGTTTCTCTGAAAGTGCTAAATTGCGATCGCTGACTGATGAAACTCAGTTTTCTGCTGCTCGATTCTCCTTAGCTTCAATCTCTAGCGGCTTGTATCTTTTGCGATCGAATTTATAGGAACTGATTTGGTTTCTGACTTCTCTCGATTTCTGGTATGGTTTTTACTATTCGATTTTTTGATATAGATGTACTTGATCTTCGATGATATTGTGCCGATGATGATTGGGTGTTATATATAGGGTTAAAATCCCTAAAATTCTGCTCTGATTTTGACCTTGAGACTTGGCTATGGTATTACGAGAATTTTGGTTAGCTTTGAATTGATCTGTTATTTCTGGATATTTCTTTGATTTAGAGCCAGAAAGTATATTCCTTAAATCTTGGTCTTTGGCTTTGAATTGGCGTGATTTCTGGAATTTGAAATCCTCAAACTTGAGTATGAATCCGTCTGACTTTGAATTGATCCTATATTTGAACAGATGCTATATTTGAACTTTATACGAACAGATGCTATATTTGAACTTTGATACTGCCTTGATCAAACTGTTTTCCTGTTAGCATGTTGTCTGTATTTCCCTTTTGTGCTTGACTTGCTGTATATTGAACATTGATTTGCATGGTCCTAGAAATTTTCCTTACTAATATTACATTGAAAAACTGCTACTATTCTTTACTTGCTTTTGCCATACAAACTGTCTTGATCTTATTGAGATGATTTTCTCTGAATTGTGGACTTGTCACTGATTGCAATTCGCTAAAAAAAACTGTTGACACATCGATTTCCTGATTTCACCTTGTTCTCATTGTTCACTTGCTGGTTCAGTTTGACATGCTGCTTAGTTGTTGAACACTCTTATCATTAATAGATTTGTTCTTTGCTGTTATACAGTTTTAACTTTATATAACTTGTTTGATCACTTTGCTGTTGTACTTGGAAATGCTGTCTGCCTAGTCCTATGTCGAACAGTTTTGATACATATATGTTCACTTATACTTGAATCCACCATGTATTATTTGCACATTTAAAAGTTGGTGAAAACTGCTGTGCTCATCTTGTCCATGCATATGAATCTGACGCATCACAGTTGTTGTGTGAGTTCCTGTAATCATTGTCCTGGTTCGACCATGCTTCTTGTACTCCTGCTCCATTTCCTATTTATGTTGTCTTGTTGTTTTGCTCGACCATTTTGTTTCTTGTTTGTTGCTTCATTGTTTTTGTGTACTAGTAATGTGCTTGACCATTTTTTTTTAAAAAAAAATCATCCAAATATGTTGCCTCTGCCTTGTGCTGAGCTGTCTCGACCACTTTGAGTTTTTATTGACTTTACATTGAATTATTATTTCTTGGGCTTGGCTCGACCATTTTGATGTGTGTTGACATATGCACTGAGTCGAGATGGTCCAAGTGGCTACTCCTCAGTCGCGACACTGGATTGGCGTGGCGGTGCACACGTGTATACATGTGTGTATATGCAGCCATCCAGACGGGTTTTTCTGTCACTGCATATCAGACCAAGTCTAGAAAAGTGATGAGAAACACACCATAATTCTGAGGCAAATAAAATTTAAAAATAAATTTTTATTTGCTTTTATTCTATTTTATTTTTGTTGCAGTCTACTGTGTGTTCTTCTTGTGACAGGTATGAAGACAGGATTTGACTGAAGGCTGTGAAGACAGAAGATGGACGATAGAAGACAGTAAAAAAAATGTCAATGTATGAAAGTGTTTGTATGTGTAGTTGTATAGAGTGAGTGACAGAGTTGTATGAATGAAATGTAATATGTCAAATAGTGGAGTAAAAAGATGTACTTTTGATATTGAAATAAAATATTTTTATAAAATACTGTGTGATTGTTCAAATTTCTGTATCAGTGTATTTACAAACACATTCAATAATAAAAATATATTTGGTTGTTATCATCAAACAAAATTCATATAATTGTGTATACAACACTGTTATATACAACAATCTCCCCCTTTTGATGATGACAAACAAATAAAAGATTTTGAATGTGTGAATGTGTTTGAAACGTGAAGTATGTTACTCCCTCTATTTGTATGCCCCCCCTACAACTAAGCTTCCCTTATTGATGCACATACATTTGAAAATTTTGAAATGAATTAATCAATCCCAAATTTTAAAATATTTTATAAATGTTTACTCATCCATCAAAATCTTGATCATTCTCCCCCTTTTGTTATCATCAAAAGAATAACAGAAATTAAAACAGTGATGAATATAAACTAGAAATATAAATTTGGATCAAGAGGATAATATATCGTAAATCTCATTGAATCAAACAAAAATCATAATATTCTTTGAGTTAGAGACAAATTTCACTTTCAGAATGAATGGATTTACTACGGATTTTATAGAATTAGGAGATTTCAATAAAAATTGAATATTTGAATATAAAATTTAAAGGTTTCAAATATGCTTAAAAATATGTTAAGCACTTTCTAACCACGCATAGCCCAAAGGTCTTTTAAATGGGGTTAGTAGTAACTTAACTTTATCCTCTCTGATGAGTTCCATCCATGCACAGCCCGAAGGTCTTTTAAGTGAGAATGAAAGCACATAGAGATTAAGGTAATTCACCCACGCATAACCGCGAGGACTTTTAAATGGGAGTGAGTACCAAGGATATTATTATTTATTTATTTATTTATTTCTAAATTCCAAGAATAATTAGAACTCCCCAAATTAAATAAAACCATGATGAGTGACAGAAGTATGGTAGATATAGAAGATGGTCGTGAAATAAGCTTTAATTCAAAAAATATTATAAAATCTGTCCAACCATCTTGAGATTTAAAAATATTTCCTCATGATAAAAATATATTATAGTCAATACTCATCACAATTTCAAGATCTGTCATAATTTCAACGAGGTCCAAAATAGTTCAAATGATCAATCATTTAACTTTTGAATAGCCATTTAAGAAATTTTATTTTATTATTATTATTATTATTTTTTTTAATAGATAATGATTAATCAATTTCTATAATTCCCAAATCTAAGCGTAATCGTGAAAATCTATCTTCGGGAAGAGGTTTAGTAAAGATATCAGCAAGTTGACAGTTAGTTGAAATAAACTCAATACAAATATCTTCTCGTGAAATGTGATCTCTAATAAAATGATGTCTCACATCTATGTGTTTAGTGCGTGAATGGTGAACAGGATTATTAGACAAGTCTATAGCACTTTTACTATCACATTTTAGTGGTACTTTTTTATAAATTAGACCAAAGTCTGAAAGAGTTTGCATCATCCATAGTATTTGTGCACAACAACTTCCTAGAGCAATGTATTCAGCCTCAGTTGTGGATAAAGCAACACAATTTTGTTTTCGACTTGACCACGAGACTAACGAGTGTCCTAGCATAAAACAAATCCCACTAGTGCTTTTTCTATCAACAAGGGATCCAGCATAATCAGCATCAGAATATCCAATTAATTCAAAGTTATTGCATGCGGGGTACCATAAACCAAATTTGTGTGTGTGCAAGAGATATCTTAATATTCTTTTTGTGGCTTTTAAGTGTGATTCTTTTGGGTTAGATTGAAAGCGTGCACATAAACAAACAGCAAACATAATATCAGGCCTAGATGCAGTGAGATAAAGAAGTGAACCAATTATTCCACGATATTTTTTCTGATCAACTGCTACTCCTTTCTCGTCTTTGTCAAGCTTGGTTGAAGGACTCATCGGTGTTCTGAGTGGTTTTGCATTTTCTAGTCCAAATCTTTTCAGCAACTCAGCAATGTATTTTGTTTGTGATATGAAAATTCCCTTGGAGCTTTGTTTGATTTGAAATCCAAGGAAATATTTTAATTCACCTACTAAGCTCATTTCGAATTTATCCTGCATGACTTTTTCAAATTTCTCACACAAACAATCGTTAGTAGCACCATATATAATATCATCAACATAAATTTGGACAATTAAAAAATCATCACCTTCATGTAATAGAAACAATGTAGTGTCAGCACTGCCCTTTTTAAATCCGTTTTCCAAAAGATATGCACTTAAACAATCGTACCAAGCTCTAGGAGCTTGTTTAAGACCATATAATGCTTTTTCAAGTTTGAATACATGGTTTGGAAATTCATAATTTTCAAAACCGGGGGGTTGTTCCACAAAAACTTCTTCTTTTAATTCTCCATTTAAAAATGCACTTTTTACGTCCATTTGTTTAAGTTTGAAACCTTTATAACACGCGAAACTGAGCAAAATTCTAATGGCTTCTAACCTAGCTACTGGTGCAAATATCTCATCAAAATTAATGCCTTCAATTTGATTATATCCTTTTGCAACCAACCTAGCTTTATTTCTAATTACATTTCCGGATTCATCAAGTTTATTTTTGAACACCCATTTAGTTCCCACTACTGGATAGTCATTCGTTCTAGGAACTAATTTCCAAACTTTATTCCGTTCAAATTGATTAAGTTCTTCTTGCATCGCTAAAATCCAACTTTCATCATTAAGTGCAATTTCAACATTTTTAGGTTCGATTTCTGAGATAAAACAACTGTGAATACAAAAAGTACAGATATCTTTATTAAATGATGAACGAGTTCGTATACCTGCCGTTGGATTTCCTATCACCAATTCTGGAGGATGGTTGGTTTTGAATTTCAACTTTTCGACTTCAAACGTTTGTTTTGTTTGATCATCACTGCCAGTCTTCTCTCTGCTATTTTCTTTTTCACCCTCATATGTAATTTCCTCATCGTTTTTCTCTTTTTCTACCGTATCCAGATCTGATTCATCAAATTTCACATTTATGGTTTCAACAATGGTTTTTGATCGTTTGTTGAAGATTCGATAAGCCTTGCTTCTTGACGAGTAACCCATGAAAATTCCCTCGTCAGCCTTTGATTCAAACTTACCAAGATGATCACCTGTATTAAGAAGATAACAAGGGCATCCAAAAACTCTAAAATATGAAATGTTAGGCTTTTTGTCAAACCACAATTCATAGGATGTTTTGTTAAGTATTGGTCTAATCATTACTCTGTTCATTACATGGCAGGATGTATTAACTGCCTCTGCCCAAAAAGTCATAGGCAAATTATATTCACTTAACATAGATCTAGCCAATTCCTGTAATGTACGATTTTTCCTTTCAACTACCCCATTTTGCTGGGGTGTTCGAGGAGCAGAAAATTCGTGTTTAAAACCATTTTCTTCACAAAAATTTCCAAAATCCAAATTTTCAAATTCACCACCATGATCACTTCTTAAAGTTTTTATTGAAACACCTTTTTCATTTTGAACGAGTTTTGCAAACTTTGAAAAGTAATCAAAAGTTTCGGATTTTTTGGCTAGAAAATAAACCCATGTAAATCTAGAATAATCATCAACTAACACATAACAATATCTTTTTCCATTTAAGCTAGCGATTTCATTTGGTCCAAATAAATCCATGTGAATCAATTCAAGTACCCTATTAGTGCTAACAACATTTTTGGGACGAAATCATGAACGACTGAATTTTCCCTTAGCACATGATTTACACACTTTATTATTTTTATATTTCTGATGTGGTAGACCTCTTACCAACTCTTTTGATTCAAGTTTTTCCAAGAGACTCATACTAGCGTGACCCAATCTCCTATGCCATAAGAATACTTCTTCATCCGTAGCTACTAAACATCGTGAGAGAGTCAAATCATCAAATGAAATAGTATAAACATTTCCTTTTCTTTTTCCCGTGAACACAATATTATTTGTGGATTTTTCAATAATTTTGCAAGATTCATTATCAAATATCACACTCATTCCTTTGTCACATAGTTGGCTTATGGAAATGAGATTATGATGCAAGTTTTCAACATATAAAACATCAGTTAAGGAGAAGGTACTATTACCTACTTTACCTTTACCGATAATTTTACATTTTCTGTTATCGCCCATTATCACACTTCCTCCTTTATATTTTTCAAGGCTAAGGAACTTTGATTTATCTCCTGTCATATGTTTGGAACAACCTGAATCCAAGTACCATTCTTGTTGTTCCTTAGCCCGCCAACATACCTACACACAAGAAGAAGAGAATGACCTAGAGAAACTCATAGGTCTAATAAAATTAGTAACTGAAAAATTTTGATTTTGAACAACAGATCCTTTTGGAATCCAAATTTTTTTGTTCTTATAAAATCCAAATCTATTACAAATACTTGTCGACCCTTTTGGAACCCAAATTTGTATGAATTTTTTATTATTGTTCCTATTTTGACATTTTTCATGGCTATGTCCAGTTTTTCCACATTTTGTACATTTAGGAAAAACACTTCCACCCTTCGCATTATTATTCATATTAATGTGTGTTTTCCCAAATCCTAATCCTTTTCTATTATTAGCATATAATTGGTTTCCAAGCAGCATTCTAAATGATTTTTTCCCCTTTTGAAAACTTACTCAATGTTATTTCCAGATTTTTTACTTTGGTTTTAAGTGCTTCATTTTCATTTACAAGAGAAGTGCATCTGTTAATGAAGTTCTTTCTTTTTGTGTCATCACTTTCTTTTAAAGCTATGTGTTCTTGTTTCAATTTTTCAAAATTTGCCTTAAATTCTATTTGCTCTTGTTTTAATAACTTGCAGTTTTCACAATCAAGGTTTGTCACTTTTTCAAGCTCAGTTTCTAACCTATTGTTTTCGTGGACCAATTTTAACCTATCAGATTTTAATTTCTTGATTTTTAGTTCAAGAGAATCAACGGTTTTGGTAAGATCATGACACATTAAAATTAAATCTTTATAAGAGTAATTTGGTACCTCAGTGGAATCACCTTCGCTGCTTTCTGAATCTGACTGTGCCATAAGACACAAATTGGCTTCCTCTTTATTACTGTCAGAATCTTCTTCTTCTCCTTCTTCATCGTCCCATGTAGCTGCAAAATCTTTCTTTTTCTTCTTCTTTTTTCTGTCTTTCTGAAGTAATGGACAATTTGGTTTGATATGGCCTGGTTTATTGCAGCTGTAGCATATGACTTCATCGTCTGAATTGTCTGAATTCTTGGATTTGTTGGGTTTTGAACTCTTCTTTCGTGACTTGTATTTTTTGTTAGACCACTTTTTAAGAACCATGGCCAATTCTTCGATAGGATTCTCGGCTTCATCGTTACTTTCAACAGTGTTGCTTAGAGCAATTGTCTTTTTCTTTGATTCTGAATCATCGCGTCCTTCTTTGGCTTTTAACTCCATTTCATAAGCAATCAGATTTCCAATCAATTCTTCTATTTTCAACTTATTTAGATCTTTTGATTCTTGAATGGCAGTTACTTTGGCTTCGAAATTCATTGGCAGTACTCTCAGTATCTTGCGTATTAATTCTACTTCAGTGTAGACTTTTCCAAGAGCCCTTGCATTATAAATCAGTGTGGAGAATCGACCATACATCTCTTTTATATCTTCGTCTTTCCGCATCGTGAAATTTTCATATTCGTTGCAGAGTAGTGCGAGACGAGATTCCTTGACTTGAGATGTTCCTACATGTGTAACTTCCAAAGTATGCCAAATTTCCTGCGCAGTTGAACAGTGAGATATACGGTTAAATTCAGTTTTATCAAGAGCACAAATTAAAGCATTCATTGCTTTGGCATCAGTTGAGAATAATTTTTTATCATTAGCATTCCACTTATCTTTTGGTTTAGGAATTTCAATATCATTGATAATCGTAACAGGAGGTTTGTAGCCTGTTTCAACGATATCCCATACATCATAATCAACTGAACTTAAGTAAATTTTCATCCTAGCTTTCCAATAAGCATAATCAGTTCCATTGAACATTGGTGGCCTAGCTATGGACTAACCCTCAGAAAAAGCGTTGTTAGACAAATTCATGACTCTAGAGTTAAAATAAAATGAAAAATACCTGCTCTGATACCACTTGTAGGATCTAAATTAACCCTAGAGGGGGGTGAATATGGTTTATTGCAAATTAAGTAAATTTAAAATGTAAAAATAATTGCAGAAATAAAAAGATCACACACAGAAAATACCCAGCTTCGGCAAAAACTATGCCTACTGCTGCATTCAAGGTTTCTACTAGGAATTTTAAACAATCTCTTCGCTTACAGACTCTTGTAAACTTGCGACCTTTGCTCCCGACTGTTAAAACCCTACGCTAAAGACCTTGACACAACTCGACCTCTTAAGTTGTGATTTTTCAAACTACTCACACTAGTAGTTATTGACTTTAAGGAATCAACTTTAAATTTTTTAAACAAAAAAAATTAAAAAGAAAATGAAACCCTAGGATTTTAAATATTTAGGGTTATCCCCCTTTTTAACATAAAAAGAGGCGGCTCCCTTTTATTACTCCACCGCTTTATACTGTTTAGCCCTAGCTTCCTTTGTCTCTTCCTGGAAATGGAAATGGCGGCTCAAAACAACTAGGGTTTCTCTGAAAGTGCTAAATTGCGATCGCTGACTGATGAAACTCAGTTTTCTGCTGCTCGATTCTCCTTAGCTTCAATCTCTGGCGGCTTGTATCTTTTGCGATCGAATTTATAGGAACTGATTTGGTTTCTGACTTCTCTCGATTTCTGGTATGGTTTTTACTATTCGATTTTTTGATATAGATGTACTTGATCTTCGATGATATTGTGCCGATGATGATTGGGTGTTATATATAGGGTTAAAATCCCTAAAATTCTGCTCTGATTTCGACCTTGAGACTTGGCTATGGTATTACGAGAATTTTGGTTAGCTTTGAATTGATCTGTTATTTCTGGATATTTCTTTGATTTAGAGCCAGAAAGTATATTCCTTAAATCTTGGTCTTTGGCTTTGAATTGGCGTGATTTCTGGAATTTGAAATCCTCAAACTTGAGTATGAATCCGTCTGACTTTGAATTGATCCTATATTTGAACAGATGCTATATTTGAACTTTATACGAACAGATGCTATATTTGAACTTTGATACTGCCTTGATCAAACTGTTTTCCTGTTAGCATGTTGTCTGTATTTCCCTTTTGTGCTTGACTTGCTGTATATTGAACATTGATTTGCATGGTCCTAGAAATTTTCCTTACTAATATTACATTGAAAAACTGCTACTATTCTTTACTTGCTTTTGCCATACAAACTGTCTTGATCTTATTGAGATGATTTTCTCTGAATTGTGGACTTGTCACTGATTGCAATTCGCTAAAAAAACTGTTGACACATCGATTTCCTGATTTCACCTTGTTCTCATTGTTCACTTGCTGGTTCAGTTTGACATGCTGCTTAGTTGTTGAACACTCTTATCATTAATAGATCTGTTCTTTGCTGTTATACAGTTTTAACTTTATATAACTTGTTTGATCACTTTGCTGTTGTACTTGGAAATGCTGTCTGCCTAGTCCTATGTCGAACAGTTTTGATACATATATGTTCACTTATACTTGAATCCACCATGTATTATTTGCACATTTAAAAGTTGGTGAAAACTGCTGTGCTCATCTTGTCCATGCATATGAATCTGACGCATCACAGTTGCTGTGTGAGTTCCTGTAATCATTGTCCTGGTTCGACCATGCTTCTTGTACTCCTGCTCCATTTCCTATTTATGTTGTCTTGTTGTTTTGCTCGACCATTTTGTTTCTTGTTTGTTGCTTCATTGTTTTTGTGTACTAGTAATGTGCTTGACCATTTTTTTTTTAAAAAAAATCATCCAAATATGTTGCCTCTGCCTTGTGCTGAGCTGTCTCGACCACTTTGAGTTTTTATTGACTTTACATTGAATTATTATTTCTTGGGCTTGGCTCGACCATTTTGATGTGTGTTGACATATGCACTGAGTCGAGATGGTCCAAGTGGCTACTCCTCAGTCGCGACACTGGATTGGCGTGGCGGTGCACACGTGTGTATATGCAGCCATCCAGACGGGTTTTTCTGTCACTGCATATCAGACCAAGTCTAGAAAAGTGATGAGAAACACACCATAATTCTGAGGCAAATAAAATTTAAAAATAAATTTTTATTTGCTTTTATTCTATTTTATTTTTGTTGCAGTCTACTGTGTGTTCTTCTTGTGACAGGTATGAAGACAGGATTTGACTGAAGGCTGTGAAGACAGAAGATGGACGATAGAAGACAGTAAAAAAAATGTCAATGTATGAAAGTGTTTGTATGTGTAGTTGTATAGAGTGAGTGACAGAGTTGTATGAATGAAATGTAATATGTCAAATAGTGGAGTAAAAAGATGTACTTTTGATATTGAAATAAAATATTTTTATAAAATACTGTGTGATTGTTCAAATTTCTGTATCAGTGTATTTACAAACACATTCAATAATAAAAATATATTTGGTTGTTATCATCAAACAAAAATCATATAATTGTGTATACAACACTGTTATATACAACAGAAGACCCCTAACAGACTTGAAAAAACCGTTAGCTAGTCCAATGATAAGAATGGAGAACCAACAGTTGGAAATAAGTCTCCAGGTAATATCGACAAGAGTTTCTGGAAAAAAGAAAGCCGTAAGGACCTTGATGATGAAAACCCTGGACATACAGTGTAAGCTTTTGCCATATCCAGCTTGACGACCACCTTAGAACCCCATATCTTACGATCAATTTGAGAAACCAGCTCCTGGGATAAAAGGACGTTGTTAGTGATCAGACGTCCATCGACAAACCCAGCCTGAGAGGAAGAGATGACACGATCTAGAAAAGGTACTAGTCACGAGGTTAGCACCTTAGAGATAACCTTGTTAGAGAAGTTACATAAGCTGATAGGGTAGAAATCAGCACAAGAGCGGGGATTTTCGCACTTAGGTATAAGAACAAGATTGATGGAATTCCATCGCATAAGGAGAGCTCCACCGGAGAAAAATAATTGAATGGCAAGATAAAAGTCTGCCTGAATGATCGGCCAAACACTCCTATAGAATACTCCATTGAAACCATCTGGGCCGCAAGAACTGTCCTTACTAAGAGAGAAAACGCAAGCGCGGATTTTGTCGGAAGTAGGAGGAGCAGCAAGGTCGACGTCATTATACGGAAGTAACAACCTGGGGATAAAATCTAGGAGGGAAGGGTCAGAGATGTTCACCGAAGTTTCACCCAAAAAGGATTGGAAATGAGACACAATCGTCTCTTTTACCTCCTCGGGAGAGGAAAATAAGAAGAGATCAGGACGCTGAATCTGGTGAATCGAAAGGATATTATTCTTCTTATGAATAGATGAGTGGAAGAACTTGGAGTTTGTATCGCCTTCTACGACCCACTTGATTCTCGCCTTTTGGCGAAGGATTTTGTTCTCAATACGCAGCTACGAAGAGAAGGCCAGTTGGGATAGCGCCTAAGCCTCCTTATTAGCCGACGAGGGATCCTCATCGAAAGAGGATTCCGCTAAGATAAGAATCTCTTCGGGTGCCCTTACACGATCAAAGATATTCTTGAAAACCTGGACGTTCCAGACCTTGAGGCAAGCCTTGAGACATTTCAGCTTAAGAGAGAACAAAACAAAGGAAAAGCCCAGTGCCGGAGAGTTCCAGGAATCCATCACCACCTGGTGGAACGTGTGGTGAGACCTCAACATACTATGGAACTTGAAAGAAGAAGGGCCGGAGAGAACGAAGAGAGAACAGCATAGCAACATCAAAGCTGGTCCAAAAAGGTACAGTGCAGATGGGAAACAAAGAAAGAGAACGGCAGGTTGAACTAACCCTCCATTCCAAATAACCTAACAAGTCTGGATAGAAAACGGTTTGGCCCTTCCTGATTGTTACACCAAGTAAAGGCAGATCCGACAAATGAGACCTCCGAAATACCGGAGCTAAGAACGAAGGCATTGAAATCTACAATCGTTGTACGGTTAATGGATGAGCCACCCTGCCTTTCCAAATGGCAGGCGACAACTTTAAAGTCTTTCCAATAACAGAAGCACTGAAACCCAAGTTTGAAGGAGAGAGAATGTCAGACCAAAGATCCAATCGTTCGACTCGATCAACATAAATAGTGGAAAATGGGAAGTCGGAGGGGAGAAAGGAAGAAGAGCAAGCCATAGAAATGAGCTTGGCGCTGTCAAAAATAGGACGGGCGTTGTTTCTTTGGACCAAAGGATCCAAATCTCATTAGAGACGTTGGCTAGGGCACCGCCGAAGCCAAGAGAAAGAACCAGTCCTGATGACCTCCTTCTGACCAGTAAAAGGCTCCAGAAGTGCTACGAGACAGATCGAATGCTTTTGAACGATGCATTTAAGTCTAGCCAAAGACGCATCGTTACCGACACCACTAATGTTCCAAAACAGGAAAGACGCCATACAGAGAGAGACAGAAAACCGGAAAGAGCAGCAGAGAGGAAATGAAAGAAGCAAACTGTAAAAGAGAGCCAATCAAAGAAGATACAGAGTGTGTTGAGTAGATCTAATGATCTGCTCAGACGCCGCTATAGAGCGTGTGTGAATAGTGCGAGGAGTGCGTGGAGACAATCTCGATCGTCGACGTAAAGATCGGATCCGAGAAGGAGAAGAATGAGTAATCGACTCACCGGACTCGGAAAAATCTGAGGAAGCCCCGAAGAGCTGATCAGATGAAAGGGAGGACAAAGAAAACAGACTAGGGAGGGAGTTCTTAGTAAGGCGAGATAGGCGACCATTAATGGTCACTATCTCTTCCTTGCTGAGAAGGGGAAAAGACAATAGGGAAGACGACGAAGAATAGGAAGCAAGGTTGGGAAAACAAACCGAGATGTCTGGGATGCTAAAGGTCGGGTGCAATGTAGTGTCAATCGAAGGAAGAAACACTAATCTCTGTGTGGTCTTTATCGATGTCGAGCTATCATTAGATTGACAGCCCCACAAAATAGGTGAAGACCAAACCCGATGCTCTAAAAGATGACAGTCAGATATGCCAGCATGTAGGGTAAATCTTCAGGATATGCAATATAGCGGTCAATATAATGAGCCGCTATACGTCTGCCTCTTGGAGACGTGGCTACCGTAGCTGTCAATATCATGAAAAGTCGCCTAACAAGCCACCGAAGATCAGACAACCAAAAAACAAAAAACATGTATCGCAAGTGACACAGGAGCGGCCTCGCTGCGACACGAAAAAACAACCAACTCAAAGCCTATAAAGGCCATCCTCGGCACGCCCGACAAAGAAAAGAACCAAAAGTCAAGCCAGTAACAACCCGACGAACTGACTCGACCAAATAAAAAACAAAGCCGAACCACTCGGCGATCAAAACACAAGCACAAAACCGAGTCTGTCCACTAAAAGAAAGTAAGGAGAGCAACAAAGCTCAGATCATCACAAGAAAACAGGGCAAGGATGAACACAGATCAACCAAAAGAAAACACAAAAACCGACACAGCAGGTTGGCCAAGAGAGGACACACCACATAAGCGGGGAACAAACACACTGACAAGACCAGAAACACACATATGACCCATCAATCAATCGCTAATGAACGGATTGATAGGCAGCCCATGCAACTGCGTAACCAAGCTCAATCCACTGCACACAAAGGCCACAATAATAAGCATAAGGCCCTAGTTATTGTAACATTGCAGGAAAGAGGGGACAAGGCATGAACCTGATGGCAAAGCCAAAGTGCCAAACGTAGCCCAGAAAGCAAGAAGTATGCTTTGACGGACCCCGTTGTAGGCGAGGCCGTCTGAACCACCTCCGAAAAGGGCTGCCTATGAGGCAGATAATCTGATCCGAAGACCACTGCCAAGGAACTAGGAGAAATGTATGTTCGATGTTCGTGATGCGCTGCCTCATCAAGTGTATTAAGCACTGGCTGCAGTCAAGCAACAACATTAGACTTACGTCGCCTAAGGAACTCAGCACCACGCAACCAATGATACTGGTCATCAACACCCAAAGCATCGCCATTCTCAAACAAAACAAAACCGCTGCAAACTCCAAAAAATCATCATGCAAGCAAGCAAAATCATTCAAAAGAGGGACAGGTAAAGCTGGTCCTGCTTGGGCTACCGAAGGAATAGAAGTCGAAACAATCAGGGAAGAAGTGGCAACTGCCACCTTCTTCAACCGTCGACGACATTTATCATGCTTCGATCTACATAAAGCAACTACCACTGAACCCCTCTTACTGTTACAAACCTCTGAGACCGACACAGCAGCATCACATGTCGAAGAAACGTCAACCACTTTCAAGCGCTTGGGAAAACGGTTCTCAATGGGTGGAGTGGTTCAATCTCCAGCACCGCTGATGACATGTCAGAGTAAAGTTAATCATTATTGGATTCATTTCTTTAATAAGAATCATTATTGAATAGGAGTAAGCTAACTAACAATGGCTGCACCATTAGAATCTATACGAACCCTCCTACCATAGTTGTGCAGTTAAAGCCCCACTATAGCCCATAATACTATTTGATCGCTATGTTATTTCAATTTAGCTCAAATGAACAGTACATCCACTTTAAGCCCCAACTATTTTCTCCTGCACCCATTAAATCAAGGCTCTTTATCATTCGCGTTAGAAATATTGGTATACAGAGGATGATTTAGCAAGTTCCTTTTTAAAATAAATCAAAAAAATTGGTGTAAAAAGGTAGTTCTAAGGCATAAGCGTCCAATATAAGTTAAAAATATATTATGTCACCTAACCTGGTGTACATAACCAAGATAGTCTTTGATTTTGTTATATAAACTTAAATAATATTAGTTAGTTTTACTCAAATGTTGTTAAAACAATAATTGATTAATGTTAATTGTTTTATTCTACATCTATTGAATTGTTTGTACCTTCGCTATATCCATCTTAATCCCCACTGCAACTTTTTGTATCTCCACTGCCATAGAACCGTTAAACGCTTAAACTGCATAAAAACATAGGGATCACGCCCCTGTAGGGTGAAGTATCAAGGATCAGTATCAATCTCGATTACTGATCCCCTATGACAGTTGATTCCATTAGTTCTTACTTTTTTCACATGCTAGCTCTAATCGATACAAACTTCACATACAAATTCTAGATGCTTCACCATAATCCACTAGAAGTTGCACCTCCATAGGATGAATGCTTAAGGATCATAGTTAATCCCCTCTAGTTGATACTATCCCTTCCATTCAATCTGACCTCCCAAGCTGACCTGATCTGATCCCTCTACACTTGGCCAATTCTCCACTCTCTCTCCTTAGGCGATCTGAACCCTCAATAATTGACAAAATCTTCGCTATACCTTCTGGTTATCCTGGTCCCTTTAAGACGATTGGATACCTCCATATTTGGCCAAATCTCAACTATCTTCATGCCAAATCTAATCCCTCTAATATGATCTAATCCCTCCATACTTCTATGTTCAACGATCGTAACTTCTTCATAGAACTCACAAATGACCTGAAATTTGACATGCAATATTGGGAGCTCTTCCCTGTTGCCTCCTTTGGATCACACGTAAATTTATGAATTTTGGATTTTTGGAATATTCAATAATCCCTTGTCTAATCTTAGATCAATTTCATCATTTGATCGAAGTTTGTACACATGCGAGCATAGCAAAATCATGCATATAACATACATATGCAATAATAATATCCGAAAGTCAAGTTCAATGGGCTTTGAAGAATTTAGGTCTAAGATAGAAATTAGAGATCAACAAGAACAAAATTAAGGATCTATAGAAGAAACACTTTGGAAATCAAACCCAAATCATATGAAATTCACAAATATAATTAAACAACAAAAAATAATTTCTAACAAATATCGATGGATTTTTATAAGACATATATGGTTTAAACATCATAATTAGTACATGAGGAACCTAATTACTGACCTTACTCTGTGCAAACTTATAGATCTAAAATGAATTAGCAAATAAAATGGATCTCAATCTCAAACAACAACAGTCCTCTTCTCATGGGTGTAGATCTCACAAATCATCTTTTTATTTGATGTTTTGGTTAATAAAATAGGGTTTTGGATGGATTATGCTTTAGTAATATTTTAATGGAGGTTACGAGCTTTTTGGGAAGAAGGAAAAATGAGAGAAATGAAGTTACAATTATTCATTTTAGCCTCCTCATCTCTTAATCCTAAAATTGATTGCGGACCCTATTATCAATGGCCATTAATTACACATTTAAGCCGTTTAAAACACAATAATAGTTAAAAAAGGTTATAGCTTTCAAATGGTAGGTCCACTTTCCTAATATAATCACTCTATAGAAATAAAAACCATCGTCCCAATCCAGTGAAGTGGTTACGAGTACTAATTCCATTTTACTCAAAAGTTATGAGTAAATTAAGATTCGTTAAGAACAAAATAGTCACAAGAAAATGGATGAAAATTCTAAAGATAGGAAATGATCTAGTAATCATTCCCCTGAATTATAGAACCAAATGACCTCATATGAAGATAATATTAATATTTTACAATCTCCATATACATGAGATACACGTTGTTATATGTTAGTTTAATATATATTCCATATATCCAATATCTGAAACCAAACTAATAGACTTGTACTTAGAATCAAATTCTCAACTTATTTCACATTAAAAAATGGAATAAACAAATACTAAGCACTTAAAATTTTATTAATTCTATGCTTTATTCAACTTTATATTAAGTTAGATAATGTAATTCATATTATATTTGTAGAAGTAGGTAGTGCATACCACGAATAAGGATTTATACCCTACATACAATTTCCAAATCAAATCATCGAATCAGATCCAATGTGGAAGAATAAGTAGCGGAATAGAAGTTAACACTTAAGTTCCAATTTCAAAACAAACTCCATTATTTTAATTTGAAACAAAACTATAAGATTTCCTTACCTAAGATTTGATACTTCGCTTTTGGGTAGTTTTGAGGATTTTTAATACCATGTTTTCTGAACCAAATCCCAAGGCACATATCAAATCCAAGATACAATAATCAACTATTAAAATAGAAAGACTAAGATTTCCACTAGTAGTTGGTCCTTTATTTTGCTTCTCCTAGGATTTGAAACACCTATAGTAATCTCCTTCGGATCTTTTTTTATATACACAGTAGGGGATTTATATATATGTTGGATTTATAAAATCAAAGGTTGGAAGAGAAAAAATTTAGAAGACAAATAATAACTAAAGATATACAATATTTCTTACCTGAACCCTAACGAAGTTTCCTGAACCAACGAAGGGACAAAATAGTAGAGCTTCATCGGTATTCACAAAATATTTTGTAAAGAAAAGTGAGGGGGCTAGGCTCCAATTTATAGTGGTTAGAACATTTACAATTAAAGCGCTTGGCGATTTTGTTGCTGTGATGGAGCAAAAAGTCATAGAGAGGATAAAGTGGTAATATAGCGGAAAATAGTCGTGGTGCAAAAGGCTTCATTAAATACATAACCCAATATTTAAAGCTAATTTACTCTTATTCCTCATCATTTATATATAAAAAGAAGATATTTTTTAATCTTATATAATAAAACCAAAGAATATCAAAATAATTGCAAACTAGATTTGGAAGATATAATAATTTTCGAAATTATAATGAGCCTTTAAGCCTTAAAATTAGATATGTACCTTAAGTTTGTTAGTTTAGTTCATAAGAGAACAAATCAAATTAACATTTATGCTAAAATGAATGCTAAAAAGTGTTGATTTAGCGGGTGTAGTAGAAAATAGCGGGACTTAAAATGAATGTACTGTTTAATAGTGCTAAACCAAAATAGTGCATTGGTCAAAAGCGTTATGCATTATAACGAAAATTTAGCAGGGTTATAACTACATGCATTGGAAAATAATGAAAATGTTAGATTTAAATTGGTTAAAATAATATCGGGTACGTTTATAGTAAAACAAAACCTAGCCTCTACTTACAGGCAAAGGTCGACCGGTCGTGTGTAAGTGGTTAACCGCTCCCTTATTTTGCGAGTGTTATTTCTATTGTCGTTAATTTATCCATTATATTCCTTAACTGCAATTTAACATTAACAACAATTTCTAACCTTTACCTAAACCTAAAGTATAACTATTGTTAATTTTTAGAATTCAATGTAATTACTTATTTATTTGAATTTTAGTTTTAATTTAATTATTTTAAACTCAAAAACTTCAAATGCTTGTAGCTTCTTCATTTGCATTCCATTTTCAGCATACGTGCTTGAAAATTAATCAGGATTTCGCTAAGAATGCAAGAACATAATTTCCAAGCTCAAATCCCAAAATTTTCAAAATATCATATTTTATCCCTATTTAATTTAATTTAATTTATTCAATTTATTTATTTACGATTGATTTTATAAGGTGTTACAACGTAAATAAACCAAGTTAAACCACTCATATATTTATTTAATTTATTCTAATTTTCTTGTTTTCTCCTCATTTTACATTTTTAGGTCCAATGCTATAAGTAATCTTTGCTTTCATAAACGTTTGGATAATTTATTAGCATGTAAATATGCCTCTAAAGGCCTTTATAACATTTTCAAAGAATACATTTGGAATTGGATAAACTTTGGAAAAAAAATCCAAAATGTTCAAAACGATTTTGCAAATTCCTTATCAAATAGCTCTCATGTTAGGATACATTATGTTCAATGTAATTTCTAACTCAACAAGGTTAGCAAAATATTTTTATGCAGATGAAACACCCACCTCCGTTAAGGTCACCCATAAAGGGAATGCCTTAATTTTGGTGGAGGTTTATAAGTAAAAGACACAGATAAAACACAAGACAGATATAAACACATATAAATAAGCAGCGGAAAAACCAACAGACTTTTATTATCATAAATATGTGTTCATACAGAACATTTCCAACATTGTCTCAAAACAAACTTCCAATTATTACAACCATAATACTGTCTTGATTTTAAAAGTTAAAGAAGGATGAAACATAAATAAAGCTGCATAATCCCCATAAATGATATCCAAAGCCATGGTCCAAATGAAAGAAATCCAAGCAATACATTCTCTCTCTTCAAGCTGGATGAAAAACTGACTAAGCTGCGGTGTTTCCTCCCCATAATGGGTCAGACATAAGTCTGGTAAGTCTAGCTATATTCCTTGAATGTTAATAATAAAAAGATCATGACTTGCATAAAGTGAGAACAGGGCGATATCAGGATAATAGACTATCCTAGAACTAGATAAGGTGTCCTAAAATGAACATCCCTTCGCACCCTATTTTAAATCTCTATCTCTACACCTACTAATTCTTATACCAACAGGCACCCCGTGATTGGGATGAAGTAATCCCTTTCTCTTTCTTTAAAACATCAGCTCCTACTCGTATATTCACATGTGTCCTACGACCCTATATGGTAGATACCTATGATGGTCCCACCATGGGGTGTATCAAGTCCCATGGTGGCGGCCCCGACACAATTCTAGCATGCATAGGGTATACTACTGATGCTCCAGTGCCCTGACTTGTCTGCTCCAGAGTGTGTGCACGCCCACACTCTGTTAGAACCCACATTGTGCACCAACCGCCGTCGCTTTTGACCGCTTACAATCAGCCAAGTAATCGTGCCCCACCCTGCCTAGTTCAGGGTACCATGATACCTAATTGGGTTACTGCTGAAACGGGTCCCCGTTACTAGGTTTTCTAGTCAAACATGTTAAGTGGTTAAGTGTCTGAATGAACCTAACCCCCACCCATCCAAATTATTTAACATGTTGAATTTGGTTAAGTATTTATTAAATTGACTTAACCCTATCAGTCATAACTCAGCTCTAATTGTCTTATTAGCGCACCAACCTCTCAGATTAGACAGATATTGTTGTGGCTGCCTGTATGTCGGTTGGGTCCGGGCAGTCTTACGCCATAACTCAGTTTAACCTTGGGTCTTTATTGGGCCCAATGCCTTAACCTCTCACATTGGATAGCTATTGTTGTGACAACTGGACAACCGGGCGGGTCCGGGCAGGTTTACGTCACAACTCAATCCAACCTCGGGTTAAGCGCGTTCGTATTTTCTAATTTACATTTTAATTATGTAAATTATTCAAATTCAAATTACTGTCACATTCATTTCCAATTAATCTCATTAATTAAGGTAATTAATGCCTTTTTATGCCATAAATCACTTATGTGATTAATGACCAATATGTAAATTAGAAAATATTCAAATTACTGTCACATTCATTTCCAATTAATCTCATTAATTAAGGCAATTAATGCCTTTTTATGCCATAAATCACTTATGTGATTAATGACCAATTTATGGCAAGTTTTCCTAAAATTATCATCTTAACCCAACGTTACCCCATCCAATATTAGGCTAACCATCTCAGCCTAATTTACGTTCGCATGATTTTTGGTGTAAAGTATTAGGCTAAAAACTTAGCCTAATTTAATATACGCAAATTGGCATAAATTAGCATAAACATGACAAGGGTATAACTTTGGTATTGATGGCATAATCAATATGAACATAATAGGGTGTACTTGCAAAATAACTAACATGAACATTTTAGGGGTGAACTTGCAAAATAACTAACATGAACATTATAATGTCATAGGTACAAACTTGCAAAAAGACTAACATAAACATTATAATGTCATAGGTATGAACTTGCACTTATAGGCTAACTCATATATGTGTTTTTAACATAGGCCATATTAACAACATACATGAGAATTAGCAATATAAACTAATCCATATACATATGTTAATTTGCAACATAGGCAAATCAACATACGTATATGTGAGTTAGCAACATAGGCTAATCAACATACACATGTGTTAACTAGTAACATAGATTTAAACATACTTGCAAATTAATCCCAACATATGATAAGTGTGAACATGGCATAAGTTTTGCATAAACATGAACATATAGATTTGACAATTGGTCGCATAACTTCACTATATAAACTTGCATAATAAACTACACAATTCTCATAAGATGTTACAATCCAAGTCCATGCTTATACAAATAATCTAATCCAATAATCCCAAATTTAACATGATAATAGAATCAAGTCACTGGCATAGATTAATATTATAAAACATAATAAACATCATACTTAATAATTCTCAATTCAACATGATAATAGAATCAAATCACAAACGTATATTAATAACTTAACGAGTATCGTACTATTATCATTTCATCGCAACACATGATATTCATATTAATTCGCATTCTAAAAATGTAGCTAAACTTACAATCGTAGACGGTCTTGTTTTCTGAGTTCTGAAATTCTGAATTTGCAAAGCTTTCCTTTGGGAAGACGTTGCTTTGATTCTAATTTGTTGTTGCTTTTTAATCTTTTAGTTTGTATTCGCTATGTTGTTTGTCTCTTTCAAGTGGAGGCTCCCTCTAGTTCTTAGCAGACAGCATGGTGGCTCCAATTCTTTTTTTTTTGTGAATTTTTAGTTTGAGACCTAGGGTCTTTTATAGAGTTGCAAGTTAATTTGAGCCGTGATGAAGCTAGGGTTAACCAGAGCCGTTCGTTGTAAAGAGAAGCCAATTATGTTCTCCATTTCTTTCTTAATGTACATTTACTATTATTTGTCAATCCATATAAATACGTACGCATTAGATACATCTCCCCTTTACACATTTATAATTATTTTTGTATGCACATTAGATACATCTTCCCTTTACACATTTATTATTATTCTTATATACACATTAGATACATCTCCCCTTTACACATTTATTTTTGTATTAGCAACTTTAGTGTTAACAGAAATACGGGGTGTTACATTCTCCCCTCCTTAAAGGATTTCGTCCCCGAAATCTCCAAGTCTAGGAGAACATATATCTTACCATCCAAATGTCCTTCTACTCAATCATCAAACACGAGCGTCCATTGTCCTTAAAAGACTTCTAATGCTTCATGATCATATGCATCGTGTGTGTACATGTCCTTATCTAATGCAAAAATCAGGCGGTCTACTGATTCAGTTGACCTCCTTAATGCAAATTATGTAAGTGTCATGAATCCATTATGTATGCAAACTTTTTCCTATTCATAATTCTACATGAGTGCGCAATCATTCAAACAAATGCGACATCCATTTGACAACATATTAAGCTTCAACCATATACAAACATAAACACATATATGCATATGCAATATGAAGTGACTGAGCCTATCTAAAACCCTAGATTGTGTGTGTATATGCATCCACGAGCAACCACTAGCAAACATTTGCAATCACTTGCAACCATCATCCATAACATGTTTCAATTACATGTTTACATCCAAAGGGGTTTCCACCTAAGGATAAAAGGGTAAGGTCGGGGAGATATACCTAAAACGATAGATACTAACATGACTTTAAGGAAAAAGAGAGATCAAAAATGTACCCTCAAAAAGAAAAGGGTAGGCTGCGCGTATTCTATCCTCAGTTTCCCAAGTCGCATCTTCCTCGGCGTCGCTCCACTGAACTTTGACGAGTTTGACTTCGCGGTTGCGTAGCCTTTTCATTTCAGTTCCTAAGATGCGAGTTGGAACTTTCCTCACAGTTGCTTCGCGTTCTACTTCAGCTTCTTCTAGAATGTTTGGCTCTACCACCTCCGCTGACTCATGTAGATACTTCCGGAGGTGAGAAACATGAAAGACGTTGTGAACTCCGGCCAGTCTCTCGGGTAACTCTAACCTGTAGGCCATCTTCCCAATCTTCTCGATGATAGGAAACGGCCCTACAAATCTTGGTGCTAGTTTCCCCGTGGATCCAAAGCGAACGACGTTCCTTAAAGGAGATACCTTAAGGAAAACCCTGTCCCCAACCTCAAATTCAAGGTCGGTCCTTCTCTTGTCTGTGTAGGATTTTTTTTTCTGTCTTGGGCTGTCTTCATTCTTCTCCGTATTAAGTCTACTTTCTCTGAAGTCTCTCGGATCGTATCTGGTCCAAGTATGAGCTTGTCAGTAGACTCCCACCAACAAGTGGGCGATCGGCACAGTTTTCCATATAAAGCTTCGAAGGGCGCCATCCCGATGGTGGGTTGGTAGCTGTTGTTGTAGGAAAATTCAACCAAAGGAAGATGGTCCTCCCAAGTCCATCCAAAGTCAAGGACGCAAAGTCTCAAAAGGTCTTCCAAAATCCTGTTCACCCTTTCCGTCTGACCATCGGTTTGGGGGTGATAGGCCGTGCTCAAACATAACTGTGTGCCTACAGCTTCTTGCAGACTCCGCCAAAACTTGCTTATGAAGATAGGATCTCTGTCGCTAATAATGCTGGAAGGTATTCCATGGAGTCGAACTATCTCCTTAAGATAAAGAGATGCTAGAGACGAGGCAGTCCTTCTACTCTTGACAGGTAAAAAGTGGGCGCTTTTAGTAAGCCTATCCACTATTACCCAAATGCTAGTGTTGCCTCTTCTAGACCTAGGAAGCCCATCAATGAAGTCCATTGAAATGCTATCCCACTTCCACTGTGGGACCTCTAGAGGATGGAGCAGACCGCCAGGCTTCTTCTGCTCCGCCTTGACTTGTTGGCAAATCATGCACTTAGAAACAAAACCTGCCACGTCCTTCTTCATGCCACTCCAAAAGAAAACTCTCTTTAAGTCCTTGTACATTTTTCCCCGCCTGGATGTATTGTCATCTTGGAATGATATGCCTTCTCAAGAACTTTCTTCACCAACTCCTTTGCCTGTGGGACGCATAGTCTTCCATCCCGTCTTAACCACCCTTTGTCGTCGATGGTGTATCTATCGAGGTGACTAGAAGTCTCACCCCTAACGAGATTATCAACCACTTCTACAAGTTGAGGGTCTTCTCGTTGTGCGGTCCCTATTGAGTCTAAGAGAGTGGGCCGCACTTCTAGCGATGCTAACAGACCGGGTACAAAATCAGAGGAGGGCCTAAAGTCAAAACTGGCTATAAACTCTAGGCTTCGCCTTTCAACAAATAGCGGGCTCAACGTTAGCTTCTTTCTACTCAAGGCATCTGCGACTACATTGCCCTTGCCCGGAGTGTAGGAAATCTCGAAATCATACGAGGCAAGAAACTCCATCCACCTTTGTTGCCTTAAGTTAAGGTCCTTCTGCGAGAAGAGATACTTCAAAGATTTATGGTCAGTATACAGTTCAAATTTCTCACCTAGGAGATAGTGGCGCCAAGACTTAAGCGCAAAGACGATGGCGGCCAACTCAAGGTCGTGGGTTGGGTAGTTCCTTTCATGAACTTTCAACTGTCTTCCTCCATAAGCTACTACCCTTCCTTCTTGCATTAGGACAGCGCCTAGTCCTGTCCCGCATGCATCCGTGTATACTGTAAACATTTTGCTTCCATCCGGCAAGGTCAGAACTGGGGCTATTGTAAGAGCCCTTTTTAAGCGTCGGAAAGCAAACTCGCAATCCAAATCCCAAGAGAAAGCTAGATTCTTCTTTGTTATACTTGTAAGAGGAGCTGAGATTTTTGCAAAATCTTTGATGAACTTCTGATAAAAGCCTGCAAGCCCGAGGAAGCTTCGGACCTCGGTTGCATTCCTTGGTGCCTTCCAATCTTGCACCGCTACTACTTTTGCGGGGTCTACAGCTAACCCCTCTTTGGACACTATATGCCCAAGAAATCTTACTTCTTCTCTCCAAAAGTGGCACTTGGAGAATTTAGCTTTTAACTGATGTGTTCTAAGAGTCTCCATGATTGCCTTTAGGTGTTGAGCATGCTCTTCCTCATTTTTTGAGAAGATCAAAATATCGTCTATGAAGACCACCACGAATTTATTGAGGAAATCTCTGAACACCCTACTCATTTGGTCCACGAAGTAAGCGGGTGCGTTTGTCAAGCCAAAAGGCATGACAAGCCACTCAAAGAATCCGTCTGGGGTTCTAAAAGCTGTCTTATCGATGCTATCATCAGCTACCCTTAGCTGATGAAATCCGGTCGCCAAATCAAGTTGGGAGAAAACCGACGCTCCTACAAGCTGGTCAAACAAATCGTCAATTCTGGGGAGAGGGTGCCTATTCTTTTTAGTCAGCTTGTTTAGCTCCCTATAGTCAACACATAGACGGAGTGAACCATCCGCCTTTGTAGTGAACACCACTGGAGCGCCCCATTCTGAAATGCTCCGCCTAATGAACCCCTTTTCGAAAAGCTCTTTAATCTGCTTACTGAGCTCTTTCCTTTCCCTAGGAGCCATGTGCCTAACAGGCAAAGCAACGGGCTTCGGATTGTCAACAAGATAGATGCGGAAGTCTGTTTCCCGTTTCGGAGGTAAGCCCTTCACCTCATCAAAGACATCCGAATATTCTCGGACCACCTTAACTGACTGCAAATTCTCAACAGAAGCGTCAAGCGATTCAAGATAACTAAGCATAACCACATTTGAGGGATTACAAGTAATTTCCAGAGTGTTACCGAGTTGGGTTAAGAGCCTAACCACTCTTTTCTCACAATCAAGGATGGCACCATTACTGGATAGCCAGTCCATGCCCAAAATCAATCCATACCCCGAGAAGCCCAAAACAAAGGTACTACATCTAAATTCTACACTTAGAATAGAGATTTTCAAATTCATACAGATCATTGACAAATAAGCTGGGCCTCCAATTGGATTGGAGACAACCAAGGGATCCTCTACCATACTAGTTTCTAGGTGCAGAGATTCTACTAAAGCAGATGAAATAAAGGAGTGTGATGCACCAGAATCAAATAAAGTGTGAACTGGGTGATCATAAAGATAAACTACACTTTCTACAGAAGTATTTCTACCTCGCTGTTGCATAGGAGGTGCCTCCAGTGCATGAACTTGTCCACCCGAAGTGGATGCAGCTTTCTGCGCCTGCCCTCGCCTCTTAGGGCAGTCCTTAGCTATGTGTCCTGTTTCTCCACAATGAAAGCAACCACCATTCATCTTTGCCTTCTTCTTCCTGCAGTCTTTCACCACATGTCCAACCACACCACAGAAATTACACTTTCTTGTTTCACGAGCTTTGTTGTTTTTCCTTCCCTTCTTAAAGTCTGTTTTCTTAGGCTGTAAAGCTTCTTTCTTTCCCTGAGACCCTTCCGCCTTTGTCTCCTTGTTGCCTTTATCCTCCTCATGTAGTAACGCCATATGTACCAGCCTTTCATATGTAGCTCCCATAGGTATATGGGTCATGGCCAGGCTATGAAGCGGCTCATTCAGTCCCTTGACAAAGCGGAGAGCCTTCTTGTGTTGGGTGTTGACTAGGTCCAGTCCGAACCTAGCCAGCTGATCAAACTGGTTGACGTACTCTTTGACGGTCATACTTCCTTGCTTAAGGGATAGGAACCTCTCCATTTGAAGACTTCTCTCAGCTTCTGAAAGGAACTTTAGCTCAAATCTAAATCTGAAATCTTCCCACGTTTCTACTGGTCTTTCTGCATTGGTGACTTCCCACCAGTAGGAAGCCTCTCCTTTGAGCAACCACACTGTCAGTCTTACCTTCTGCTTGTCTTCTACCTCGAAGATTACGAAAAGATCTTCGGTCTCTTTCAGCCTGTTCCTGGCTGCTACGAAGGACTCGGTTCCATGAAAGTCTTTCCCACCCATAGCTTTAAAATCTCTACAAGTCTTGGCAAAAGCATTTCCTCTCGGAGGAGGAGGAGGAGGAGGGGGAATTTCAGTAACTGGGGGAGGAGGAGGAGGAATTGCTACAGCTGGGGGAGGAAGATTCACTGGGCCCGCCTCATTGGCCCTAGCTTCCAAGTACCTTCTAAACCAACCAGGTACAGTCACACCTTCTGGAAGGTTAAATTCTCCCGACATGCTGAAACGAAAAAGGAAAGATTCAAAATGAAGGATAGAAAATTCACATGGCTTTAGGGATTATGCCTTTCTAAAACTATAAAACAATTCTTTTTCTTGAAAAATGCTTCTTTAAATTTTAATTTGAATATAGTTTCAAAAACTTTTTATCTGGTCTGGTAAACATATGCTCTGATAACAAGTGAAACACCCCACCTCCGTTAAGGTCATTCACAAAGGGAATGCCTTAATTTTGGTGGAGGTTTATCAGTAAAAGACACAGATAAAACACAAGACAGATATAAACACATATAAATAAGCAGCGGAAAAACCAACAGACTTTTATTATCATAAATACATGTTCATACAGAACATTTCCAACATTGTCTCAAAACAAACTTCCAATTATTACAACCATAATACTGTCTTGATTTTAAAAGTTAAAGAAGCATGAAACATAAATAAAGCTGCATAATCCCCATAAATGATATCCAAAGCCATGGTCCAAATGAAAGAAATCCAAGCAATACATTCTCTCTCTTCAAGCTGGATGAAAAACTGACTAAGCTGCGGTGTTTCCTCCCTGTGGACCGGGGGGGAACGTAAGAAAAGAAGACGAAAGGAAAATGGGCCAGACATAAGTCTGGTAAGTCTAGCTATATTCCTAAAATGTTAATAATAAAAAGATCATGACTTGCATAAAGTGAGAACAGGACGATATCAGGATAATAGACTATCCTAGAACTAGATAAGGTGTCCTAAAACGAACATCCCTTCGCACCCTATTTTAAATCTCTATCTCTGCACCTACTAATTCTTATACCAACAGGCACCCCGTGATTGGGGTGAAGTGATCCCTTTCTCTTTCTTTAAAAGATCGGCTCCTACTCGTATATTCATATGTGTCCTACGGCCCTATATGGTAGATACCTATGCTGGTCCCACCATGGGGTGTATCAAGTCCCATGGTGGCGGCCCCGACACAATTCTAGCATGCATAGAGTATACTACTGATGCTCCAGTGCCCTGACTTGTCTGCTCCAGAGTGTGTGCACGCCCACACTCTGTTAGAACCCACACTGTGCACCAACCGCCGTCGCTTTTGACCGCTTACAATCAGCCCAGTAATCGTGCCCCACCCTCCCTAGTTCAGGGTACCATGATACCTAATTGGGTTACTGCTGAAACGGGTCCCCGTTACTAGGTTTTCTAGTCAAACATGTTAAGTGGTTAAGTGTCTGAATGAACCTAACCCCCACCCATCCAAATTATTTAACATGTAGAATTTGGTTAAGTATTTATTAAATTGACTTAACCCTATCAGTCCTAACTCAGCTCTAATTGTCTTATTAGAGCACCAACCTCTCAGATTAGACAGATATTGTTGTGGCTGCCTGTATGTCGGTTGGGTCCGGGCAGTCTTACGCCACAACTTGGTTTAACCTCGGGTCTTTATTGGGCCCCATGCCTTAACCTCTCACATTGGATAGCTATTGTTGTGACAACTGGACAGCCGAGCAGGTCCGGGCAGGTTTACGTCACAACTCAATCCAACCTCGGGTTAAGCGCGTTCGTATTTTCTAATTTACATTCTAATTATGTAAATTATTCAAATTACTGTCACATTCATTTCCAATTAATCTCATTAATTAAGGTAATTAATGCCTTTTTATGCCATAAATCACTTATGTGATTAATGACCAATATGTAAATTAGAAAATATTCAAATTACTGTCACATTCATTTCCAATTAATCTCATTAATTAAGGTAATTAATGCCTTTTTATGCCATAAATCACTTATGTGATTAATGACCAATTTATGGCAAGTTTTCCTAAAATTATCATCTTAACCCAACGTTACCCCGTCCAATATTAGGCTAACCATCTCAGCCTAATTTACGTTCGCATGATTTTTGGTGTAAAGTATTAGGCTAAAAACTTAGCCTAATTTAATATACGCAAATTGGCATAAATTAGCATAAACATGACAAGGGTATAACTTTGGTATTGATGGCATAATCAATATGAACATAATAGGGTGTACTTGCAAAATAACTAACATGAACATTTTAGGGGTGAACTTGCAAAATAACTAACATGAACATTATAATGTCATAGGTACAAACTTGCAAAAAGACTAACATAAACATTATAATGTCATAGGTATGAACTTGCACTTATAGGCTAACTCAACATATATGTGTTTTTAACATAGGCCATATTAACAACATACATGAGAATTAGCAATATGAACTAATCCATATACATATGTTAATTTGTAACATAGGCAAATCAACATACGTATATGTGAGTTAGCAACATAGGCTAATCAACATACACATGTGTTAACTAGTAACATAGATTTAAACATACTTGCAAATTAATCCCAACATATGATAAGTGTGAACATGGCATATGTTTTGCATAAACATGAACATATAGATTTGACAATTGGTCGCATAACTTCACTATATAAACTTGCATAATAAACTACACAATTCTCATAAGATGTTACAATCCAAGTCCATGCTTATACAAATAATCTAATCCAATAATCCCAAATTTAACATGATAATAGAATTAAGTCACTGGCATAGATTAATATTATAAAACATAATAAACATCATACTTAATCATTCTCAATTCAACATGATAATAGAATCAAATCACAAACGTATATTAATAACATAACGAGTATCGTACTATTATCATTTCATCGCAACACATGATATTCATATTAATTCGCATTCTAAAAATGTAGCTAAACTTACAATCGTAGACGGTCTTGTTTTCTGAGTTCTGAAATTTTGAATTTGCAAAGCTTTCCTTTGGGAAGACGTTGCTTTGATTCTAATTTGTTGTTGTTTTTTAATTTTTTAGTTTGTATTCGCTATGTTGTTTGTCTCTTTCAAGTGGAGGCTCCCTCTAGTTCTCAGCAGACAGCATGGTGCCTCCAATTCTTATTCTTTTTTTTTGTGAATTTTTAGTTTGAGACCTAGGGTCTTTTTATAGAGTTGCAAGTTAATTTGAGCCGTCGAGGAAGCTAGGGTTAACCAGAGCCGCCCGTTGTAAGAGAAGCCAATTATGTTCACCATTTCTTTCTTAATGTACATTTACTATTATTTGTCAATCCATATAAATACGTACGCATTAGATACATCTCCCCTTTACATATTTATTATTATTTTTGTATGCACATTAGATACATCTCCCCTTTACACATTTATTATTATTCTTGTATGCACATTAGATACATCTCCCCTTTACACATTTATTTTTGTATTAGCAACTTTAGTGTTAACAGAAATACGGGGTGTTACAGCAGAAGCGCACCCCCCATCCAAGGAGGAATATTTAGCATTGATCCCGGCTTTGTACCTAGTCAAAGCAACCATTAAGAGAGATGGTCAATCAAGCCTTTGATTCTGATAGCAATCAACCAAGGGAGACGATCAAACAATCAGTTGGTCCTACTTCCATGCCCATCCAAAGCACTCACCCAAAGAATGATGGTCTAATTGAAGTTTGCAATCGCTCCCACGAGCGCAGTCAAAGCAAGCATCCAAGAATGGTCAAATAAGCATTTGATCCTGCTTTTATACCCGACCAATGCATCCATCCAAAGATCCTACCTTCAACCTCGGTCAAAGCAATCATCCAAGGGAGATGGTCAATAAAGTGTTTGGTTATAATTATATTATTGGCTATAGCATCCATTCAAAGAGTGGTGGCCAAACGAAGCCTTCAAAAACAACCATCCTAGAAGGTATGACTGACTAGGTTGTTTACTAAATGAATGGTCTATCCCAAAACAAACATTAAACGGAACTCAGACGAGAAAAAAGATCAATAGAAACGGTGCAAACGATTAACCACTCGAAAGAGTTAAAGAGTCATCAAACGTATCATGCAAAGACCGGATAAAACCCTTAGTAAAATCAATTTGTTTTAGTGGGATAAGAAAAACAATTTTTGAAAGGCTTTACAAGGACTTCTTTGCTTTCAAAGGAGAATTCTGAAAAACGATTCTTATATATATATATATATATATATATATATATATATATAAGGAGCGATCGCGGGCACCCTTGTTTTGCAGCACCGCTGTTGCACCCCCTATCCGTTTGTGAGCTACGACGATCCAAATCCAACGAGAATTTGTATATGTTCAATCCACACATATATAATGATCTATCCAAAATTTGAGCTCGTTCCGACATTCGTAACATTTTCAAAATCATAGCTCAATTATTCACCGTTAAGACATTTATTCAAACCGTTAAATTTAAACATCAAATATATTATATACGAATGTCGGAACGAGCTCAAATTTTGGATAGATGTTAATATATATGTGGATTGAACATCTACAAATTCTCGTTGGATTTGGATCGTCGTAGCTCACATCAGGGTAGGTGGTGTGATCATGTTTCAAAAACCTTTTCTAATAAAATAAAAGTTAGATGTGCAAATTATTGTTGATGGTATACATATACACATATATACATATAAGATTACGAAAGTGATCATGTTTCAAAAACATTTTCTAATAAAATAAAAGTTAGATGTACAAATTATTGTTGATGGAGCACCTGGCAATGAGGAATGAAGATTTGAAAAGGAAAAGAGACAAAGTCGAGATAGAAGTTTACCTAAGTTAAAGTATAAGAAATTCTTCCTGTTTTAGGAGGTGATGGGGGTGAATGTTACACCAAAGGATAAAATACGAAGTTGTCAAAAGCTATGCAGTTTAGCCCCTCTTAATCCCAGTAAAATCCCCGCTTTAGCCTGTATTGCTCTCGGGCCGCTACGCTATTTCAATTTAGCGCTGATGGACAGTGGTTCCGCTTTAAGCCCCGTTGTTTTCCGCTGTACCAGCTAAATCAACAATATTTAGCACCCTCTCTAGTAGTATTAATATACAAAGAATGATTTGACCAGTTCGCTTCTAAAATAAATCAAAAAGTTAATATAAACAACTAATTTCAAGTCATAATTGCCTTGTTTAAGATAGAAATCTGTAGTAATCCTTGAATCTAGTGTGCATAACAATGATGTTCTCTAATTTTGTTATATAGTATTAGTATTCATTTCTTCTACATAAATGATGCAAAAATGATAATTAATTAATTTTATTTATATTGTTTTACATCTAATTTAAAAAAATTACGCCTCTGCTATATCCCCGTTGTTTCCCCGTTTATTTTCGCTACATCCTTTTACACCTCTACCGCTATAGAACCGCTAAGCGCTTTAAGGTTTTCATACTGAAGAGTGTAGTCATCACAAGTTGATGAATGAGGTCATCACATATTGAAAGACTTGGCTATCACATGTTAATGAATAGATCTATCACATGTTGAAGAACAAAGTTAACGCAAGAAGAAGAGAAGAAAAGCTATCATAAATCGCAAGTTGATATTATTAAGCTATCATAGGATGAACTATCAGAAGTTGAGGTACTGGAGCTATGGAAAATCCGATGAACTAAAACTATTCCAAATTGATATTACTTAATTATCAGACTAATTAATTAAAGCTATCACAAGCTGAAAAATGCAAAGATACCACATGTTAAGAAAGGTGGAGCTATCGCATGTTAAGAAGGTTAAGTCTATCGTAAATCAATGAAGATCATCGCATGTTAAGAATGTTAAAGCTATCACATGTTGGAAAAATTGCTAATGCTCTAGTTTGCCACCTGGACAATTTTGATTGGTTCTCGATCAAGCCACATCATCACTATTAGAAAAAAAAAATTGCCACATGTTAAAGGAGACAGTTTGCCACAACACCAAAATAATGACCACCTGTTACCGTTGAACGTAAGACCTTAAATTTTAGTAAAGAGGCATGCATCTTATATTAAGAAAAGGCATATTCTAAATTGTACTTCATTTTCATTTTTTGATAATATAAGTAATATATTATTCAAATAGTACTGTGATATTATAAAAGACCTGATTAAATCTTTATTAATAATGGTTTTGGAGGCTCAGACTTCTGGTCTGACCGTTAACTTTCAAAATTGTCATTTATGTACAGTTCTTTAAACAATTGAAATCCTAAAAGTAGCATCTAAATGAAAGAACGTTAATTTTTATAAATGTTAACATTGTCTTGGTTATAATAGATTTTTTTACAAGTTCAAAATGTTTTTTTTTTCCACATGTATTACTAAACTTAATATCATTTAAAAGTGAAATACTACAAATAAAATTCGTATGCATTTAGTAATAAAAATAATAGTTCACACTAATTTTTTTTATCACAATTTCGAAATTAAAATTCAAACTAACTAAACATGATTCAAATGCAAAAACATAGCTAAATATTTATGAAAATCATTTCTTTTGAATATGGAAAATCCATACAATTTTTTCAAGAAAAATCTACTTACAAAGCATGTGCTATCATCACGTCCCTCATGTTATATAAACAATTTGTAGAAGTTTTAATTCACGCGCGAAACACGTACCGTAATGCTTGGCAAACTATAAATAGGACTCATCCATAAATTTAATCAGAAAACAAATGGCAAGGTCGGTAAATAAATATAATCAGAAAGGCAGTTTGGCAACCCTTGCACCTGCCAGCTCGCTTTATAAAACCCATTACCCGTTTCATAAATTTTAGGCGCGAAAAAGAGAGGAAAAAGAGGAAGTGACGAGGGAGTGATCAAATTTCACTCTTTCGTTGAATTTCTCACTGCGATTCCCTCTAATCAGGTAAACTTTGAGCTCCAAAGAACAAACTAATCCTAAATTTTCTATTTTGTCGCTGAACTTGTTCTGCTTTTTTAACACTTTTTGATAGCGATGGATAATCACGACGTAATTCATGATGTGGTCGGAATCCTAGGTGAGATTTCGCTTCTTTAACAGTCGATGCTTTTCAATTTTCGAACTGGTTGTGGTTTAGCTGATTATTGAGTTTAGGATGAATCATACTTGTCGATATTGAGCTCCATTGTTAGATTTGGGCATAATATTGGCTCTAGGGTAATGTTTGGGATTTCGGAATTATACAGTATCCTGATTAGTGTATTTCAAATTATCGCTTGATTTGGAATTCAGATTTTGTTAATCTGAATTCATTAATCCATATATTGATTTAATTTTGTTTTCAAGATAATATGGTTTCTTATACCCACCGTTGCCTGCTGTTCATGTCTCTATTGATAAATAAATATAATTCTGTTCTAGTGTATAGGTGCTGTGATATTCTTATGTCAATCTGATTTTGAGTAATCTAAACAACCAAGCTTCATACTAGCATATGTAGTGAATTGAATTACTCATAGATTTATCATGTTGCCATCAAACTCAAACAGCATCTCAGTTCTAGCTGCAGTTCATATGCTAAATAATGACTTGTGGAAATGTTATTCCTCGAGCATATAGAAAGATTATTACTTGAATTTCTCTAATAGGCTTTCAAATAGTTTTAATATGGCTACACGTTGAAAATCAATATCCAGATTCATTATTGATTAACTAATAACATCTAATTAATTGATTAACTAATTCTTATCTCAGGGAATGTCATCTCTCTGTGTCTTCTACTCTCCCCAGTGTAAAAGCCATCTTTGCTAAACTTGTTATCTTTGCTTGTCTCTCCTTTTTTTCTATACACTATTTGACAAATTCATTGAAATAATCTGATATGCAGGCCAACATTTATTGAAATTACGAAGAAGAGGGCAGTAGAAAAATACTCACCTGCTCCATACTTGGCCTTTCTTATGAATTGCATGCTTTGGTGCCTCTATGGCCTGCCTATAGTCCATCCCAACAGTCTCCTTGTCATCACCATTAATGGAACAGGCGTTGTTCTTGAATCAATATACCTCATCATATTTGTGATTTTCTCAGATTCTAAACAGCGTGTAATTGTCATTTTAATTAATCCTTTGTGCAACTTCTGTTAAGACAAAATAGATGATTGATCCGACACAAATTATCAGAATCCCAAATGCACAAATATCGCATCACGCAGTGCATCTTGTATGGTAGGAGGAAACTAAAAAAATTAAACCACTTGTAACGGTCGGATTGATTATCTAGTCAAATTTTATATAATGTCTTCTTTTACAGTGGTAGGCAAGTTTTCATCATATTGGGACTGGGAATCACTTTTGTTTGTTAACATGTGGGCTTTGGTGCCTTTTTTTTTTTTTAGGTATTCATATTGTTGTCGATTCTTGCTGAGCTGGTAGTCCTTGGTTCAGTTACTGCATTTGCACTTACTACTTTTGATACACATGAGAAGAGGTCCCTGGTGGTTGGAATATTCTGTGTGATTTTTGGGATATGCATGTACGCATCACCGCTCTCTGTCATGGTGAGTTTGTTTACTGAGCGCCGTCCCGATTCCCTTTATGTTTATCATTTCCATTATTATTTCAATAATTTTAGTCTGGTACTGGAAACTGGTGTTTGAAACTTAACGAGGAACTGTTCAGATATATGTGTGTTATACACACAGACACATGCATACATTTGAAACTCGGATATATGTGTATGCACTCATATGTGCTTCGGCGTTTAGGTGCTAAAATAGGTGTGAACACACATTTGCTAGGCAATCTGATAGGCAGTTATTTAGTTGGAGGAATAAGATAAGAAGGGAAAAAAAAAAAAAAAAAAAGAGGAAGAAGAGAAATGGAAGGTGTAACAAGAATTTAGCATGTACTCATTAATTCTCTTATTCATTTCTCCATGTTCGTATTTAGCCAACCTAGTATAATTTCTTGTAACCAATTACAGGTGATATAACATCAGCCATTCTCTTGCAACAACTTTTGCTAAAGAAAATGAAAGAGAATACACTAAATAAATAACTAATCTACATGTTCATATAGCGATCCTACATGCTTGATGCTTCTATTCCAGAAATATTTACTGTGTCCTTGTAACCATCGTATCATCATGTGTATTATCATGCCTATGATTTGTCCGCATATCATATCACAATCCTTTGACATCTTTCCAGACTACCCAATCCACAGAAGAACAACACTTGGATGTGCTTGAGGCAAACACGAACAGGATATTGAATGTGGTATGTTGATGAAGGGGGTAGACAATGTGGTATTGAGCAGGGTATTTAATTTGTAATTTTCAAATTAATTTTTTTACAATTAACTAATTATGTGTTCAACTAAAATTAAGTAACAATACAGAAACTGAAATACATATGAATTAACTAGCTTAAAAATATAATGATAAAATGCATAGATAATACAACATAAATACAATTATATTAAACTTCCTATATGTTATCTTTGCCCTTGCTTATCAGATAGTCTTTAAACTTTCTTGCTTGTCTCGCTTGAGCCGACCAGTTTGTTGTTAATTCATCGAGGAAAGAATTGAACTATTCGATTTGTTGTGGCTAGGTAAGAATTGACATCGTTTCACCAAAAGTAAAATATCATGTTATTACAAGCTGTTGAGTACGAGTGTTTATTTATGCATAGTTTAACGAATTTTCTATTTAACCTACGTTGTTTATGTTGTGACCATCTTAACACACGAGAATTTTTTTTTCATTTGCCTCGTGCATTAGGTCAATGATGTTGTATAGTTTATCATCAACATCTATACGACATCTTCTCAACGGTTTACACGCATTATAGGATGACCCCATGAATGAAGCTTGCTGCACATAAGCTTTCTGCACGGTACGGAGGATTGGCCGGTGAATTCATGACAGTTTTCGTTTCCGTTTCATCCAACTGGTTGAAAAACTCCTCAAAGCTCATGTTCTATTAAATTGGGTCTGTATAGAAGGAAAAGTACATTACTGCGCATGTTGCCGTGTAGAAGCAAACGTATACGATGTATGTCCAGTTGCGTATGTTTACTGGAACAATTATCACATTAGTTTCAAATTTTCAAACGGTGTATTTTGATATTTTAGAATATCCGATCCAAGTTTCTTTAAGCAAACAAGAAAATTAATAAACATTGATATAACAAAATGTTTCATATATAAAAACTTTACATGATCGCTCCACCGTTCTGAGCTAGTTGTAAAGGTTTGCTTAATTGGATCCCAACCAGCACTAATTCCGATGCATAAGCTTTTCCACTTGACTTGATCTCTTCTAAGACTATCCTGTTTGTTTTGAATTTTTGGTTTATATATCGTACCAATATCCCAAATGCCTTCTATGGTTTGATTGAATTTTTTTCATTATGGCTTTATGCGCTCTCTTTATGCTTTTACACCAGACAGCTTCGACTGAACATTTCACCAGAATTTGAATGGCATCAGATGCCCGTTTATGCGCAAAGTTTCCATTTGACATTCTAGTATCCAAAAAAAAAAAAAAAAAAAAAAAAAAATGATAAGAGGAGAAAATAAGGTATTCACAGACAATATCCAATAAAGTCGCGGATTGACAAAAGTTTGTTGTTTCGTATACTTATAGGGAAGAAGAAAATGGTTGGATAAGCTACATAGAGGGAGGAAAAAATATGAGAAAGTAGTCGCCAGAAGGAAAATCATTCTGACGCGTCCAATGACAATGGTTCCTTTCCTCCCAACGCCTAAATCATGGTTAGGAGAGTTGTTCTACAGTTAGGACGTCCGATGTACCGCAATTTGAATTGCGAATGCTACCTATGAATCACTATGGTCTAGAACTCTCGGTCGTGCATACTCGAGTAAGACCTTCAAATCAACAGTCAAACTGTCAATTTTATGAGGTTTAAATGTAGTTGTTTTAAAAAAAATTCTTTACTTTCTCTTTTATTTTCATCGTACATTCTGTTTTATTCTCATTATTTGCATTGCTTTTAATAACATAATCTATATTGTAAAAGTCAGTGTTTCGAAATCTAAACATCAAACTCGTTACTTCACTTCGTCTTCGATAAATTTATGTTTTGTGCACTATTATTATGTACACAAGTCTAGCAATGTTGATGCAGTTGTGCATTACAACAATACACAACTTTGATTGCTGACTATAAAAGATCATCAACAGTTTACTTGCATCTACTAAAAAATCCACGATTTTGACACTACTAGAATTGTACAGTATAGCAACGGTTGGTTTCAACGACCTCCAACGGCCGTTGGAAACAACTGTTTCTCTTGTAGTGTGATGGTATACCGATTTAATCATCAAAATATTAAAGTTGAAATAATCACTGTTCGATTCACGGTTGGGTTATGAAAACTTGTGTTCGAAATAAAATGAAGATGGGTTTAGGAAGAAGAACAAAGAATTTGTTTCGATGTTTTAAAAAAAATGGGAAAGATTAAGTTTAAAAAGAAAAAGGAAATTTCAACTTTAGCTGAAAATAAATAGATTTAAATGTAGAGACAAAAACATCATACCAAAATTGGAAAAATGAAACGAAAAAAAAAAAAAGTGTGCTTCAATGATGTTATTAATATTGGTTTTAAAAGGCTGGAGGAAGAAAAATAACAGTGAAGAGATGCATCCAAACTAGCATAATCATGTGACCCGCGATCTTGTTATAGTCATTTTTTCCTTTGTTTTAGTATATAAGCATGACCATATGGAACTCTTTATATTTTACACATGCACTAAGCATACTCACCCATTGACGTTTGCACAATACACTTGCTCTGTTATTGGTTGATGCAATGGATGTGGTACTTATTCCCAAATAAAAAGAAAGATTGATAAATGAACAGGTTGACAATGTCCGAGTCAATCAGCTCATTCGTACCTAATGAAGTCGCTCTTAGGCTATTGTTGATGCTAGAACTCCATTACAGTGGATGGGTTCAGAAATTGAAACTCTCACGGTAGCCAACATTGAACAAGACCTTGAAGGAACTTTATGTAAAAACAATTAGTCTAATCTAACAATAAAATGGAGGTCAAATCATCTTCGACCATCGTCTTAAGTTAGATGTTTATTTTTCGGTCTATAACCCTGATTTCAAACTCCAAATGCTGAACCTTGAATGTTTGATTGGTGAACTAGGAATAAATTAATAATTTTTATCCCTTACCATTTTATCACTGTGATATCCGATAATTAATAGTATTTATTTTCCATGTGACTTCTGATTTTAATTTAATAGATTCACATACAATAGATAAAGTTGTAATGAAGAATAAAGGCAAATTCTTCCTAGAGCTAATTTTGAAAATACAGATGCAAATTTAGTAATTTTTTATGTCTGAATAGAGTAAACGGTGATTCTGTGAACTTTTCTTAGCACTACCAAGGTGCAAAATTAAACGAAATGCTTTAGCTTTCCAAAAACTGCATTTACTAGTATTGCATAATGCAGAAACTGGATTAAACTTAAGAACGTAAATGCAGGAATTGGTGATCAAAACCAGAAGCGTTAAGTACATGCCGTTCACACTGTCCTTCGTGAGCTTCCTCAACGGAATTTGCTGGACAACCTATGCTCTCATCAGATTTGACATCTTCATCACAGTAATATTCTTTTCATATCTTCAAATTTGCAACTAAACAAGCAAAACATCCTTTTAACATTCGGCAGTCAAAACTTACCATGCAGATACCAAATGCTTTGGGGACTTTGCTCAGTATAGCACAGTTAATAATATATGGACTATATTACAGAACAGCAGCCAATGAGCATAAAGGGCCCGACGTCATAGAAGCAAAATCAGAGGCCGAGGACTTGGAAGCCAATTAACCATGGTGACTCTTTTTTTTTTGTCCTGCTTATAAAGATGGAAATTAACCGTTCTGCATGTGGATTATTCATGCAAACCCATTATAACCAACAACAGAAACGAAACAACACTTCAGATTGTCAATTTTCACAGTTTTTCCAAGCATGTTTCCATCATCAGTACAATCTTTCATATATCTCTGTTACAAAACTAGCATATACTGTACCGGATAAATCATATCTAAAAGGTTTTCTCTCCAGAGTACAGAGAGCTCATCTGCTAGCACTAGCAGCTGTTTCTTTATTCATGTTATTAAGACTGGCAAGCTCTTCGATCAACCTCCTTTCTTCAGCACTTATCCTCTTCGGAATCTCCACCTGCACTCTAACTAACTGATCCCCTCTCATGTTCTTCTTCCCAAGGTATGGGACTCCCTTCTTTGCCATCACCAGAGTAGTCCCAGGCTGAGTCCCAGCCGGAATCTTCAAATCCACCATCCCATCCACTGTTGGCACCTGAATACTCGTACCCAAAATAGCGTCTGTATATGAAACTTTACAAGTGTACAAAATGTCAGTCCCATCTCTTTTAAGCACAGGGTCGGGTAACACATCGATGAACACGTAAAGGTCTCCAGGGCCACCGCCTCGTTTGCCAGCATTGCCTTCGGATTTGACCCTGAGTCTGCTGCCGGAGTCGACCCCAGCCGGAACTTTTAATGTAATAGTTTTGGGTTTTCGAACGCGACCGTCGCCTCTGCAGGCCGTGCATGGGGTGGAGTACTCGCCGGTGCCGGAGCAGGAGGAGCAGGTGGAGACTTGCTGGAAGACACCAAGGGGGGTGCGGGCAGAGGAGATGACCTGGCCCTGGCCGTTGCAGGCAGAGCAGGTGGTGGGTTTGGTGCCCAATTTGGAGCCGGTGCCAGAGCAGGTGGAGCAGGGCTCGAGGCGGGTGATCTCAATTTCTTTTTCGACACCAAAGATGGCTTCTTTGAAGGTGAGAGTGAGGTTGTAGGTCTCATCGTCGCCTTGGGTCGGACGGTTGCGGGAAGCTCGGGAGTTGAAGCCCATCCCACCACCCATTCCACCCCCCATGTTTTGGAATAGTGACTCAAATATGTCATATGGGTTGCTAAAATCCTGCAATAACAAGTTATTTCTATCAATTTTGAAGGAAAATATTGCCTACGGAAGTTCGAAGGATTCAAACAATGCTAAGGGTATATTTGACAATCAAAAGTAAACACACTTCTGATTTTTCAATATCTTTGCTTTTTTTTTTTTTTCCCCTCCTTTTTAGGTTAGAATAAGAGACTTAAGCAGAACAGTCATTCTGATATCTCGGAGATTCAAAATGATAACCTCTAGAAACTCAAACTAAATGCATCATATCACCTGTAACTTTATCTAGCGGTAACGTTATCTTTGGATCTATAGGAAATAAACAAATAAAGAAAAGTCAATCCATTCGTTAGTTTAGTTCAAAAGTTTTACTGCAAATACACTAAAGTAACATAGTCATATTTTAGTTAAGTCAAAGGATCGTAAGGACAAGCAAGAAATTATCATTATTTTTCCTTTGATTTAAAATTTCTGTCTATTTCTTTCTTCCTCTGCTAGTTTCCTCCTCTTCTATCTAATTCTTCCTTCAACCAAAGATACTCAGATAAACCCCCCTAACACACTACCACTAGGCTCAGGTGGCAGTCGGTATGGCATTGTACTATTGTAGTCATGATCGAGACATTAAAATGAATGTTCTATTTTTTAGAAGTATCACTGTTATTGTTAAAAATACGTTTGTTTTAAAAAGCATTTTTTTTTAAAAAAAAAGCTTTTTAAAAGCTATCCGAACGACTTATAGCTCAAATTCAGTTACTATTTTCTTTTGAAAGCCAAAAATCAGAAAGACAATCTAATCTGTACAAGTAAAAATATTAACGGCTTTTATAAGTTGTTTTTTAACCTTACTTTTGGAAGCAGTTATTTTTGCTTTTATTTCTAAAAACATATTTTGCTAATGATAGTTTACATTCTGTAATTACACAAAAATACCATTCCACATTGAGTTCTTAAAGTTTTAGGTGTCATTTGGTTTATTTTATATCATGTGATTTGGATTTCCAATATAACCGTACAAAATATGAGAAGAATGGCATGACAACGGAATGTATGAAAGTAAGATGGAGTGGACGACGAAAGGATAAAGCGCTATTATTTTCCAAACCATGAAAACAATAAGTTTTTTCGATTTTGTATGTCAACTTCGTTTTCTAAATTGATTATTTTTGCAATATGCATGCGTCATGTGCACTTTGTATAGACGAAAAAACAAAACTGAAAAAGGTAAACCAACTGTTACCTTAGCTTTCAAAAGGAAAGAATCTTTTAGAAAAGCATAAACAATTTTACTTTTACTCATTAAAGTGAATCTGAGGATATAACTAAAAGCAAATTAGCTTTCAAAAGGAAAGAATCTTTTAGAAAAGCATAAACAATTTTACTTTTACTCGTTAAAGTGAATCTGAGGATATAACTAAAAGCAAAACCTGATAGTTAATTGAAAACTAACTATAACTTTTCATTAAATCTAATTCAGAAAAAAATAAAATGATTGACTATAGGTTGAATCTAGATCCATAAGCATCTGAATTTTGAAGCTTAATAAGTACGGAGTGTTAAAATCTTATCAACGTGACCACTCACCCCTGTACCATAACCAGAGCCCTTAAGGCCAGCTTCTCCATATTTATCATACAAAGATCGTTTCTCGTCATCAGACAATACCTGCATTAAAATAAATTTTAGATGCCAATACCCCTGCTGTAAATTTCTTTAGAAGTCCAAGAATATGAGTAATGGCTAACCTCGTAGGCATTGCTAATATCCTTAAACTTTTGTTCTGCATCAGCTTCCCTAACATAAGAAGATAAATGTAAGTATTTGCAGCTATTTCTTGTTGCAGAACTTCAGGTTTGAGGTGTCTAATTGTAGTGTAGTTGATAGTTAAGTAACGGACAGATCCCTGGTTATTAAATTGGTATTCAAAAAAAGGAAAACGGATTTGCAAGTGCAAACAATCAGATGTGTGAAAATGTAAACATAGAGTAGTGCAAATCATGATTTATCACTTTTGGAATGTGCAAAGCAAGGTATGCACTTTGAAAATGCAAAACATAATGTGGATCTGGAAGATGCAAACATAAAACATAGATAAAATGCAAACATGGTTTGCACTTCTAGAATTAAATGTATATCTCCTATATTAAAACAAACTGAATAATTGATCAATTTTATACATTAATAGCATAGTTCCAAACCACTTGCAACTGAGCTTCAACTCAACATATGATGTATAAAGTACAGACATGAAAATGGAAAACACAGTCCATAACTTTGATATCCGTTCCATCTTGATGTTCAAAAATTATGGAATTCAGCTCAATATTGAATTTGGATTCCCAACTTTGAAAATCAGTAAAACCAAAGTCAGCGATCCATAGGTGAACTTCAATAAATTTTGGAAATTAGAATGGATTTTCCATTCTTCTTCGCCTGAGATAGCAAGCATCACACACCCACACACACACGTGTGTGTTACTGAATTGAATTTTTGAAATAATTTGAATAGATTTTGGAAACTATAATGGGAAAATCAGTGCTGCTTCATTGAAATAGAAAGAATCCTCCTTAAACATCAAATTTTAATACAACATTTTTTTTAATTCATAGTCCATTGGTATGTCATATAGATTAATAAGCATTAGTTTATCTAAATTTCCACAACTCCTAAAAAATGCAGCAAGCAAAGAACATTAAATCTTTATATCAATTGCAAAAAAGATTCCCTAATTAAATAACGAAATATTCTCTTAATCTCCAAGACATTTCAGTTTGTCCAGAAACTTATGAACTCAAAGAACATTACAAATGAACTATTTACTGCATAAATTATTATTATTTTAATAAAATTAATATTTATTCTTTGCTCTTATATCATGAGCTGCAATTTCGAGAACATAACAATGTCTTTCCCAAATGAGCTACTGGTGTTGCTTTACCGCATAGACTAAAAATAGATAAAGAGTCCGGAGTTGATAAGCGTGGCTCCATGTCATCTAACAATGGATATTAGAATGGACAAATAAATTCATATGCAAAAAGAAACATTTATACATTATATTTTGCACTATAAAAAACTTATAACATACATGATGTTGCACATCAAAATGTAATAGATGCTGCTCGTCAAAAATTAATTTCCAATCGTATGGATTAGGTGCATCTTTGTTAAAACTAATAACATCAAACTCGACTTTATATTATCATATATGATATGCTATAGCTCATGTTCCTGTTTTAAAACAATACTAACCTTACATTCATCCCTCCGATTAAAAAAAAGGTAAATAAAGCTCCAATTTTCTACTATATAAAATGGTTTTCTGAAATGATGTTAAAATCAATTTTGTAATATATTTCTTCTCAATCACCATTGAAACTAGGGTTGTTATGGTAACGGTAAATTTATCGTTACCATACCAGCACCAATCGATTGGTAATCATTTTTGATTAAAATCGGTATACCAGTTAAAACGGTACGGTAACGGTAAATTTACCATTTTTAACGCTAAATTATCGGTAACTTTTCTTCAATACCAGCGGTAATAGTAATTTTACAAGTCAGTTTAAAACATATGTATATTCATCTGACATGTTTTATAACATGCATTTAGAACCAAATAAATGATTAAATTTAGTTCAATAATAATGTGAAATAATTCCACATGCACTTATTTTCTTTTGCATTTATGTTTTTTATTAACTAACACTGCTTATATATAGTATAATAAAGATGCACTGTGTACAAAAACATATCAAGATACAAACTTTTATAGATAAACGGTAATTTACCATTATCGGTATATCAGCCTTCGGTATGCCAGTCGATTGGTAATGGTAAGCAATTTTGACTTACCATTAAAAAAGGGTACGGTAACGATATTAATCAAATGGTAACGGTAACCATTACCATAACAACCCTAATTGAAACTAATATTATTTTCGTCAATGTTCTACAAATATCAAATGTTGAATCTAATTCAAGAACTGGAATTTATATACCCAAATATACCATCAGTTGGAATACAACAATATGCAATTGCACGGCAAATATACACAATCAACATTTCGTGTTGTGCAACATACAATAAATGTGACTTTTGTATGTTGTAGTACAATGACATATGAAATAATTGCATTGCAAAACCTAGAAGCATTGTTGTAATAAGACACTTGCACTATAAAACTAGGAGCATTTTTGTACTAAGACACATGTTGATCCGCTTTTGAACTAAAGTAGCCTTAATTGGACTTATAGAATTCAAACGAGATCGAATTAAAACCAAAATTCACAAAAGCACTTAAAAACTACAAAAGCAACTCAGGAAAGTTTGAAGCAAATTGGAGCAAGCATCACGACTCATACTCGAGTCATAGCCATGACTCAGGTATGAGTCATATAAGCCCCCATGACTTGCGACTCATAAGAGAGGTTCTTCTGCCCCTCCGCATTGTACATGTCAAAATTCAAGTGATATGAACCAAGTATTGAATGACATAAATGATTCATCCATTGAAAATGGATTGGAAGAGTCATAAAAATTACCTCGAAAATGGTGCGTGACAGAGCAACTAGAAGATAAAAAAGGTAGATCAAGACAAAAAAAAACTCAAAAATAATCTATATGAGTGGGCTGCAACTCATGGGATGAGTTGGCGACGACTCATAGGGATGATTCGTATCACCGTGGGACTCATATGGATGACTCATCCAAACCTTTACATTGCACCCAGGAAGTTTTATATCATTTCAATAAGCACTGAGTGAATTGTGAATGATTATCCCATTGAAAACAGATCGAATGACTCATGAAGATGGTTAGTCAAACGAACTCGGAACGATTCAAGATTGGATGAGACAACTCGATAAGAAGATAGAAAGATGACACAAATGAAAAAATTCAAAAAAAGCGATGAGTCATACCCGAATCACAAGCGATGAGTCATGCCCGAATCACAAGCGATGAGTCATAAATATACCTCCGACGAACCTGCGACTCATGGTGGAGACTCGCCTTGATGTGTGAATTTTTCTGAATCTTAGTTTCAAACTTAGTAGACGATGGTTCTTCAGTAAATATTGGCTCATCTACACTTGCAAATAGAGAGACTAGAGCTGTCAATGGATGCTTTCGGATACGGATAGTGTCATATTCGTATCTGTATCCGAAATTATTTTTGGATATCAGATATCTGTATCCGTTTAATTTGCGGATATCGAATATCCGTATCCGCATATTTTTCGAATACGGACAATATCAGATATTTATCTGCTCCACTAATAATTAATAAATTTAAGAGTATAAATTAAAAAAAATTGAATCAACATAAAATAATTTTTATACTAATGTTTGTAAAAAACTGGAAAATAAAGAAATATGATGATGAAACATTGTTTTATACTAATATCCATAAGCATATCCAAAAATATTTCAAAACTAAACACTAAAACTACCATTTTTCACTTAAAATGGATAAGAATTTATATCATAGTAACATCCCACAGTTAATAATTATTAACTCTATTTTCTGTTTTGAGTTATATATATTACATCAATTAGTCGGACGGGCATTTTTCGGATACAGATACCACTATAACCATATTCGTATCCGAATTTTTTTGGGATATCGGATATCCGTATCCGTTTTTCGGATAATGCCGAATAACAGATATTTTTCATATTTTCGAATACGAATTCGGATGGATTTCAGATTTTTCGAGTATTCATTGACAGCCCTAAGAGAGACCTTGCCACATACGTCATTACTCCGTTGAACTATTGCTTCTTCTTCACTTCTATTTTCCTCAAACATTTTCTAATGCTTACAACCTAGATCTATGACCTAACCAGTTCAATTCTGAAAAGATCTAACAAGCAAGATCATAATAAAAGACTGATTAAAGCGGATGTAAGCCAAAAATAGATGAACTACTATAACAGTTCTTAAGTACCTTTCTGTTTTCCGCGTTTACTTGTTTCTTTGATATCTATCTAATATTATTCGGATTGCCTCTAAGGCCGGTGCTTTCATATTTCATTAAGAGCGAACAAAAAAGGAAAACTTGAACGTTGGAGACATGAAGAAATGACAAGACCTAGAACCAAATCTAGGATTGAAGAAAGACATAAGATTGAAGAAAATCAATTTGAACATAGAAGTAGTCAAAAGTCTCCTCTAACTCAAATAGAAAGGATAATGAAAATAAATGCAAGATGGAACCTTGGCTAGGCAAAGAGACGATGAAAGCTTTTTTAAAAAAAAGGCAACAAGGGAAGGTTAAATTTGTAGAGAATCATAAACCTCATAAATATGCATAAAAGCTTCTACAATTAGATGGGAGCACATTGGACTAGTCCCCCAATAAGTGCAACAACTGATACTTGAGGTAGTGCTAGAATCAATATTGACAATGCTAGAGTTAATAATGTAACTAGTGATGAAATTACCATGGAAGAACCTGAAATATATGGAACCAGAGTAGATAATGTAGATCTAAATGCTAGGAGGCGGCGAACAGAAGAGTATGCACCAGAATTTCCTCAAGATGGAACAAGAGATGCTAATCGGAGCTTGAATCAACAAAGACATGACAAATATGCCTCTAAATATGTGCTATGAGTGCCCCCAATGGACTAAGATGTGTGACGCTGCTATAAATGACGATAATCCAGTGATCCAAATGAATGAGGGGCGGGTTCATCTCTCATACTCTATTTTTTTCTTGCAAGTGATGCTCGAGCAAGAAATAAGAAGGGATCTAGCTTAAGACACTTGACCCTCTGATTGAAACGAATTGTGTGCAACGATGATATGTTAGGTCAGTTAATGCTGCCATTTAAGGAGGAGCCGGAGAGCAAGGAGTGAGTCCCCTTACCGAATGGTAAGAGAATGGACTCGTGCAGCTTGTCGCCTTCGAGCAAAGAGTGGGTGCCACATCACCGAAGGGTGAAAAAGATGACATCTTTGGTCACTTAATGCTACCTTCCGAAGAGAATGAGTCGAAGTGCAAAAAGTGAGCCGTTTCGTCGAAAAGCGATAAGATCGACATACTATTGTTGGACTACTTCCACCACAAAGTGACTGAGTTGGGTTTTGGCTAGAGCATGGAGATAGGCCATGATCGGCCTGTAAAGACCATGAACAGATTCAAAAAGACCATGAATCACCTTGTTTGAACTATGAATTATCTTCCCTTGAGCTTAAACTATGAACAATCTAGTGCATGTTTCGACTTGAATACTAAACGGTCTAAAGAGACTGCAACTCAAATTGGATAAAGGATAGCTCGGTGAAGTTATGCCCATATTAGACGCAGTGTACTTGGACGGATTGGAACACATCTCAAAACTGGATGCCTTGGACTTGAGAATTGGATATTGGAGAGTCTCGATCGATTTAAAGCCTCGCCTTGTGCGGGATTAATTCTTGATCGGCTTAGCCAAGAATCATGAGTAGGATTAAATCTTGAGCGGACTAATCAGAAAGTTATACCTAAAGCGAGACTAGGAATTAAATCATGATCAGCTTGGTTGGTTAGCTTCGCCTCGAGCGTGATTGATCTTAGATGGTTTTCGTTTAGCACGATTGATTCTTGGTCGATTTACCACAAACAAGATTGAATCTTGATCGGTTTGACCGGTACAGCTTAGCCTTCGCCGAATTCGGTCAGCTTAACGCAACGGTCTTGCCTTGAGCGAATTTAATCAACTTAACCCAACAACTTTATCATAAGCAGATTCGATCAGCTTGTTTTATTAGTCTCATCTTAAGTGGGTTCGGTCGACTCATTCCAGTGGTTTTGCCTTAAACAAACTCGGTTGTTTTGGCCAGACAACTTTGTCTTGAGTGAACTCGGCTGGCTTAACAGGAAAGTTTTGAAGGTTGAATGGATTGGACAAGGAATTTGAACTTGAAATAAGAAAAAGCTTAAACTTGATTATCTAGAGAGCTCTGCTTGGATTGTACTTAGATTGGTCAAAAGACTTGACATTAACTCAGACTTGCCAAAGAACATAGCTATTGAAATTTAAGGCGTTGGATTGAAAAGCAACCTGATAACTCAATTAGTGGACTCGGATTTTCAGCACTTATTCTCATTCAAAGCACGTCTTTCATTCAAAAGACGTACTTTGGAAGAAAATGTGGGCCCGTTTTTGAATCAAGGCAACTTTAATTGGATTTACAAAATTCAAATGAGATCAGACTAAAACCAAACTTTACATAAGCATTTAGAAAACACCAAGGAGCAACTTAGGAAAGTTTGGGGGTAAAATGGAGCAAGCTCATGACTCATATCCAACTCATAACTAAGGAGCAATTTAGGAAAGTTCGAGGTATGAAGCAAGCTCATGACTCATACATGAGTCATAGGTATGACCTGGTTAAGAGTAATACACGGTGATCCCTAGGACTTGCGAGTCATAAGGGATTGCTACCCCTCCCCATTGTAGGTGTCAAATTCAAAGTGATTTAGATAAGTATTGAATGAGATATAGATGAATCATCCATTGGAAATGGGTTGAAAAAGTCATAAAGACGAATGATCAAACTCAAAATGCCTCAAGATTGTGTGTGACAATTCTACTAGAGGATAGAAGAGTTGATCAAGTAGAAAAAACTCAAAAATAATCTCTCTCTATGAGTCAGCTACTACTCATGAGTTGAGTCGACGATGACTCATAGGGATGATTTGTATTATTATGAGACTCGGACTCATTTATACCTCTACATTGCATCCCATGAAGTTTCATGTGAAATGGAAAAGTATGGATTGAGTTATGGATGACTCATCCGTTGAAAACATATCGAATGACTCATGAAGATGGATGGACAAACGAACTCAAAACTAGGGTTGTTATGGTATTGGTAACCGTTACCGATACGAGAAAACCGTTAACATACCGATACTATTTGTAAGTCAAATAGTGAAAAAACAAAATTAATATAATTGGTAATTTTACCACTGGTATTGACATTTCTTTACCGCTATTTTACCGTTAATAATGGTAAAACTTGCCGTTACCATACCGATAGCATTGGTATATCGATGCAGCTCGATATTGGTTACCAATGGTTTGGTATTGGTATGGTAATGGTAAATTTACCATTACCATAACAGCCCTACTCAAAACGACTAAATATTGGATAAGACGACTCTAGAAGAAGATGGGAAGATGGCATAAGTGATAAAATTTGAAAATAAGTTAAGTCTATAAGTCATACCTAAGTCATAGGGATTGAGCCATACCTAAGTCATAACTATGACTCGGATGGACCTACGACTCATGATGGAGATTCGCATTGGTATGTTGACTCTTATGCACCTTGTTTCAGACCCAATACCTGATAGTTCTACCTATTACAAATATTGACTCATCTGCACTTGGAAAGAGAGGGATCTTGTTAGACATGTCATTACTCTACCGAATTACAGCTTCTTCATCACTTATTGCCTTCCTCGAAATAAATCGAATGGATCAAATTTCATAAAGAATATAAATTCCTATATCTAAAGGCTAACTAGTTCATATCTGGAGAGATATAACTAGCAAGATCATGATAAAAGACTGAAGTGGACGTAGGCAGAAAATAGTCAAACCACTATTATTATTTTTTTGCCTTTTCTGCTTGTATTTGCTGTTTCTTTGATATTTGTGCTTGATATCAGCTGGATTGCATCTAAAGCTGGTGTTTTCACATTGACTAGGGTTCAATTTTTTAAGTAAGCACTTGTATTTTCACAAAAAAGTACACTGCAAATATTTGCAATCCATACAAAACCCAGTAAACTCTAACCAAACTTCGACAATCCTTCGAATAACATATCTAGCGGCGATTAAGATTGTCATCACCTTAGTGTGTACTGCTTTAGTCGTCGATTGGTGATGATTAAGGAAGAATGTGTGTGTATGATCATATGCATACATACATGTATGTACATACGTAAATGTATGTACATACGTAAATGTATGTACATGCACATGCATATATCTGCTACCGGAGGTGTGTGGGAGCGCAAACCAATAGCCTAATTTTCATTTAAGCCTAAGAGTATAAATCCAAATAAAATTAACCAACCATACGATGAAAACCTAATGAACTGTGCACTATTCAAATCAAATTACCCACCAACCATTACCATACACGAAATTACAATACTCATTTTGTCTTCTTAATCAACAATAAACCATCACCCCTCTGTTAATTGAAAAGTAAATGCATCAAAAACAAGTTTAAGTTCAATCCTAAGTATTTTGTGATGAGTTATGGATCTGATACACATGATTTAAAAGTGAAACCAAAATTTCAATGGATTTGCATGCTTTTCGGACTTTCAAGTGCTTATTATCAAAATGTGATTCTGGCAACAATCTCATGTTAGTGTTGATCGCAACTAAATGGAGATTGTAGGAATTTGGACAATTCTGGCTGAAACCATGAATCTTGCTTTATGCAATGATTGATTAAAACATAGCCTTTTTATGTAATTTCAAAAACAGATAGTCGTTAAATGTATAGAAATGCAAATATAATTACCGATACAAACTTGTTTTCTTAAACATATATGTTCTATCTGTTAACCTTATCCGCTGCGCAAAAGTATTCCTAATTAAAGATAATGTAAAATTTTGAGGGGAAAAAAACTTATTACTCACTTGTTTACATCTGGATGATACCTCCTAGCAAGCTTTTTATACGCTGTAATTAAAAAGAAAACATCAAGACTTTGTGCAAGAAAATTTGAAAATATGGTTCAGTTACATTACATGATAACAAAACCTGAAGAAATAAATCATCCTATTGATAAAAACAAATCATTAAATATCATTATTAGACAAAAATCATAAATCAAGGAGGAAATTTTGAAGCAAAGAATTAGGAAACTAAAATACAAGGGTTTAGCAGAAGACACTCACCACTTTTTATTTCTGACTTGCTAGCATTTTTTGAAACACCAAGTGTAGAATAGTAATCCTGAAAATTGATCCAAAAAATATTTAGCAACAGTACTTACTGAGACTTTGCATATACCCAATAGTCAAAACAAAAATAAAAAAGTACTTACAGCATCAGCCCTAACAATAAGCCGAGACTTTCTGCATCTATTAAAGTTTGGAGACGGTCCACGTTTATTAAAGGCCGAGGGCGCAACTTGGGAAAATAAACTATTATAAGATGATGTCAATAATTTTTCTCCATTTGCAGAACTGCACACAATAAATTAAAATTTTAAAATCTCCGCTGAATATTCTCTCATTGACCGAGAACAATTTGAAAATGAAATAAATGTCAAAATATCTATTGGGAGAAGCTCCATGCTTAATTTAGTGCATTTTCCAATTGTAAGGAATTATGAACCACATCAACTATGCCTTCTTAACAAATCTAGATGTCTGAATGTGGTTGAAGCATGTAAAATTACGCACATGAAACAGGGAATAAAACGTGATTGCAAAGGATAGCACACAAAAACATGGCACCAGGTTGCATATTACTATCCAAAGTCCAAATAAATAACTTACAGATAATTGGTATAACTGGAGCTATAACAGCACGACGATACTTTTCCACTAGACGTCCTGTGTGTTATCCGTGGTCTGGCTCCCAGTTGCAGCACACATGAACCTCCGCATGGTATAATTGCCATGAGGTTGGTTTCTAAACGTACCTGAATGTGTAAAGTAATGGTCAAATTACCAATGTAATTATTACATGATTCACATGAGCAGTCTGCAATGAAAGGTACGAATTTGAACAAGTGTAAGAAACAACATTCAAACTGGTTACAGTATTTAATTTTACGTTACCAAAACTCCATGTGGCTTAGATAATTCAGAAGATATTACAGTCCGTTAATACTTGTACATAAGGGATACCAACAATGGATATGTGCACAATCGCATAAATCCTCAACATAGGGTATGTGCACCTTAAAAAGGTGTACATGGTAACTTAGGGGTGAAAAGCTGAAAATCTGCCCAAACTATGCTTGACTTAGTAAAAAGCGGTTAAATCTTTGTGTGCTTTTACCAAAATAAATGTGTACTCTGACAATTAAGATGTGATTGGTTAGAAGAATCTACACAGTTTTGGCAAATCCATATAAAATGAAAGACTATTATGTTTAATGTTTTAAATCTCGAATTTCGATTGCACCTCGTCTTGAAAATTTTACGCATAATATCTCATAATGGACGAAATCTTGAACGAGATGGATGTATATCAGGTGTACAACTCAGATTAACATCTCGAACTCGAATTTTGAAGTCCATCTCAGAACTATCTCGGAGTAACTTGAGTAAATATAATTGAAATTTGAAAACTTTTTATAACAACTTTTCTAAACGTAAACCTTATATGATTTTTTTTACAGAAAATTCAAAATTGTAGCATGATGGATCTGGTAACTCTACCAATTTGAATATTAAATAAGAAGTCTTTTAACTTTTCCTGTCTGACAACAAATACATAATATGAAGATTAGTAAAAATTCATTAGAGATGAATTTCTTTGAATCTACGGAAAAAAAGAAAAAAATATATAAATAAAAAGAACATACTTTTGTATGAGATCTTAATGCAAATTTCCCTTGAGACCTTAATATCTTGGATGAAATGAGTGTCAAATAAGGTATAAACAATTTTTAATGCCTTGTAATATTCAAGTTTGAAAATGAGATCTCGAGCGAAATAAACAAGGTTTGAGACAATGCTTTTGTTGGAAGCGGTGATAAATATGTTTTCACTAACCAGTGTAAGTATTGAGGGTGCTTGTTAGCTTGCTAGTGATGCTCAAAGAAGTAGATTTAACCAATACTTCTATGAAATTTTTTGTCTGCATTGGGAAAGAGTTTATAGCAATTTCCTAGTAGGTAACCATTGAAGCGATGTCTAGCCCAAAGCCCACGTTTATGTTCCACAAAAGCTATGTTTTAGATGGAACTTGCCATTCTTTGGTATAGAGATCTAATAGATTAAAATTTGATCATTGTTAAACTCAAGCCTATGACATGCAAGATTTTGCATATCGGATTTTGATTATGTTTCGTCTCATAATTTTCACACAACCTATCTAGCATTGATGGAGACATGGGACGCGATGAGTGCATCTTGGGAAAAGTTTCAAATGTCGGATATTGGAGAAAAACTCGATTTGATATCTTGGTCAAAATGAAGGAGATTTAAAAGCTTGATCTTGGGTGGATGTCTCAAGTTGACATCTTGAGTCTTAAACTACATCTTGAAATATCTCCAAGTAAGAGTAACTTATGTGTTTAAAGTTGATGTGTTCATGATTTCTTTAATTACTATAATTTGCACAATAAACATCAAATTGTAACATTAAAAAAAAGGTGAAGTCATTTATTGTCTTATCGGGATAATAGGTAAAAAAATATATGTTTAGAAGGTTGATGATTAATGATTGAATTGAGTAGTTTCTTTTGAATCTACATGACAATTAAAAATAATAATGGATAAAAAGGGAAAAACAAATGAGATCTCATATTGAGATTTTGATCCATATTTCCGGTGAGATGTGAAAATATCGAACGAGACTAGTGTCTAAGGAGATATGAATGAAATTTGTAGTGTCATTTCATCTTAATGTGAAAGAGAGATCCCAGACGAGATTTGGAAGATTTAAAGCTATGAAGGCACGAAATCCATCTTCTGAGGTCTTGGAATTTGGGCCTTGCTATTACATAATCACAGCCATGCATACTAGCATATATCAAACTACTTTAGTTAAATAAATTAATACAAAGAATTATTAACTGAAAAGGCTTTTAGGTCTACTAGGGGTACCATTACTCCAACTTGATTGATTTTACCGCCCACCAACATGGCTTGAACCACCTTAACCAAATGAACTATTCTACCACCAAACAAAATCCAAATCAACTTATCCCAATTAACCACTCCAACTTCAACAAACTTAACTGACTACTTAATAAAAGAATGGGTTGTGTTTCTCTAATTGACCATGTTTAAAAGTTGGTTGTTTGATCAATTTGATTGACCACTCTCAACTTGGTCAAAAGCTTATTATATTAGGTTGCTTAGGCTTCGATTTGAGGACTAAAATTATTGTTTGCATCGATAAGGATATTTTACATCTGTTTTTTAGAAGTAAAATTTCGTTGGAGAAACTTAGGCCGTGTTTGGTGTCAATTTTTTATTTTGGGTTTTCGTACGTACGAACAACGCACACACATCGTGAAAAACGATCGTTTTACAAAACGAAATTAATATACAAAACAGAAAACAACTTTTTATCATTTCCCGTATTTTAAAAAGCAACGAAAGAACGAAGACAAATTCATCCATCCACTGTTCCTCTGTCCCCTCCATCATCCCTTCCGTCTTTGTTTCGTCACATCCACTATTCTTCAAATCTTCACAACTTTCGAAATTAACGTCGAAAACTCAAAACACGAAATAAATCAAACACTATCTTAGATTCTTTTATTGGAGGAAGGGGAAATTGTAGATGATATATGCAAATTTAAAATGAAACCTCTTGAATGCACGATTTAAATTATATTCCATAATAGATGATCCATATGTGATCACAATGACGCACAAGTTATGCATGCATTTTCCATCCATGAATTAAAGCCCTGTTAAAGAGGTGGTAAAGCTCTTAGCACTATTTAACCGCCAAGCTTTCAAAAGTTAACGCTTTTAAATAGCTGATCCGCTTCAATCACTGCTATCTATCGCTTACCCCGCTATAATGAAGTTTTTTAGCATTCGTTCTGATGGTTTTAATATATATTTTCAGAAGAAAAAAAAAAGAAATTAGTTTACCTGATTCTCTTCTATAATCAATCAACAAAATAAGGTATATGCCAAGATTCAATACAGAAGCACCCCAATAAAAATTAAATCACTATTTCTAACCTGAATTCTAAATCTCATGGATTGTAACATTATTAAGTTTTGTTATATTAGAGTGAACAGCGTTTCCTTTTTCAGCATAAATAATATGGTACTAATCAAGGTTCAAACTTCCGATTTTCGATTCCATTCCAGTCATTAGAAATTTCTAAAATTCTAGTGCCATTTTGGAAATTCCTGAAATTTCGCTTTTATTTCCAGTTCCAAATTTCATTAGGATTTTTTTTTATATATAGAGTAGTAAATACTAAAAGTTTATGTTTTGAGGTATTATATCTCAATTCCTTGTTTTAAAATGTAATCTTATTGCAAAAACATAACAAAAAAACAAACTCAATTGCTCAAATACTATAAAATACCTAAAGAAGCCCAAATCAAATCATGTTGTCAAGGTGTAGTTAGTGAAGTGGTTACATGACTAATTCTTATGGCTGCAGTTTGAAGTTCGAACCTTTCAGCCTTCACGAACTTTAATTTCTCTCAGTCTTTACAACTTTTAACCCTTCTCGCCTAGGGCAATCAGCTACTCCACATCATTATAAGCCGTCACTGTAGCAGTGCATTGCTGAGATTTTGATGATCAAAAGCATGTAAAATGCTAAATGTGGTTCATTTAGCACTGCTCTTTTTTATTGCTTTTCTGGGGATTCTAACAAATAGAACTCAAGAGAAAGACAACCAAGCTACGCTTCAACAAAACAAAAATCAAGGCCAAATAGCTAAATGATAACACTGAATTTTACAAATCTAGTAATCTAAAAACCATGCTCTGGGTTTATTTTTTCTGTCTATTACTTCTTCACCAGCCCTAGCTACCATCTACATATTCTCAATCAGATCCCAGACACCGTATAACACCCACTATGCAAGCGATTTCAGTAAGCTTCACTTACTTTCTAGCTAAATCACTGGACTAACAAAGATACAGCCTCGTACACAAAATTGAGCGATAACGTAAAATTGGGCATAGTGTTCAAATTTTATGGTACCTGAACTCGGTAAGGCGAGAACCAAGAATACGTAGAAACCGGGATATCAATCTACGATAACTTTTAACCAAGGTCTTCTTGCCAAACGAAGATATGAAGAAGGAGCTCATGTTCCTTTCTCTTCGAATAAAGAGAGAAGATGAAGATTCCAGAACGTTCCCCTTTCTCGTCTATGTTTCGTTTTAGATTCCTCCGACCCCGATCTGAACTAATTACTGTACACACTAATTTATTATTATTATTATTTTTTTTTTAATTTTAGACATGATGTCAATTAATGAAGAACAAAATCACAAACAATGCTTATTTATTATATTTTATTTTTTAATTAATATTAGAGTTTGTTGATATTTGTAGGATTGTAATGTCAATTTGTAAAATAATTGTTAAATCATAGTTTTAAGTAATATATAAAAATAAAGATATGTATCAGTAGTTTTCAAATTTCGCGATCAAACAAAAAAATTATGTTTTTATTCTAACTATTACTAAATGTTTTTATTCTAACTATTACTAATAAAATTATAGATTGTAGCACATAACAAAAGGTATAAATCTAAATTTATCTTGTTCCACTTCCACACGGTATGGTGTAAAAAAATGTGTTTTTGTACTTTCTGACATCACATTATGGTATTAGGAAGTAAAAAATTTGAGTTCGTGTGTGTGTGTGTGTAACAATTAGGGTATGTGATTCGCGTGTGATTATGGCATGCACTCTACGCATGAATTGTTTTTATGTTTAATATAATCAAGAGTAATGAATTGCATAGAAGTTAAACACTACTTTTTTAATGAAATCTTGTGCAACTAGTTTGAATTTTAATTTCTTGGTTTTAATATCTAGTTTGTTGTTAGTTTGAACTTTGATTCTATTAATTTGTAAAGAAGGTTATTTGTTATATTTATTATTAAGTGATAGTAGATAATGTAATATTTGTATAAGAAAATTTTGAATTAGCAAAAGAATTTTATTAGCTAAGATTTTATATTTAAACGATACTAAGATTTAGTAATGCTCGTAGGGTGAATTTTGAGTTATAAAATAAGTTAGATCCAGTTTTTAAGTGATAGCAACGTAGAGGGGCATTTTCAGTAATTCAATTGATACTAACAAAGTTTGACACCAAATGTATCACAACTATTTATGAAGATATGGGTGTGTGTAACTCCTGTAGAAAAATAATATTATGAATATTTTTCGTAACTATAATTTATTATGTAATATGGTGAATTTACTGGAATAAATAAGTCATAAATCAAACTCCTAACCATATAATATTTATTATGAAATCTATGTAATATATATATATATATATATATATATATATGAATTCAAATTAAATTTATTATTTTTGTCGCCAAAAATGATATATATATATATATATATATATATATATATATATATATATATACAAGTATAATACTTGTGGTGCACTAGGGGGTTCCTAGCTCCCCAGGGAGAGAGAGGGTTCAAATAAGGGGGCTTACCATGTGCATAAGCCTGATAACCCCGCGGACCAAATTAGGTGCATTAGGGGGAATTTTACGGCAGCGCCGGTTTCTCTCCTGAAAAATTCAAAAAATAATAATATTTGTGGTGCAACTAAGTGAAAATTAGGATTCTTAATTGATTTTTAAACTATCAACATCTCTATGACATTGTATAGATAAATATTCAAAGAGAAATGCTAAGCATAGTCGCCTATAAGCGACTGCACAAGACACTCGCTCTCTGATTGGTTGAAATAGGTGGCAGCCTTGATTTTAAATTATTTTTATAATTGAATAAGGACCCACAACCATTGAATCAACCAATCCTGAAGCAAGTATCAATACAGTTGCTTATCAAGCAACTATGCTTAGCATTTCTCATATTCAAGTATGATGTCATGGTTTTAATGCAATCGATAAAAAAGATGATGTATAGATTGAATTCAAGTACTACCCGAGAGTTTGCAAAATACACAAGAATGGAAGTGTTTCTAATAAATCAATATACTTTTTTGCATTTGAAGTTCTCTCAAACATACTTATCAAAAATAAGCATGTCACACTAATTAAGAAAGTGATCAACAATGTTTTTCTTTAACTACCAAAGAAATATTAAGTAAAAATAAGAAATGAAATGTTACAAATTTCATTATCATTTTAATTATATAAAAAAGGTTTATATAATCCACTCTTTCATACCTTGATAATTTTATTTTATAATAGAAATTCCAAAACATATCTGACATTTACTTCTTAAAGTTAATAAAATACAAAAGAAAAATATTTTTAATCGAAGTATGATATGATTCATGTCCATGGATTAACTCAAGTTATTGATATAATTAATTAAAATGATTTTCTTTTACAAAAACATTCCAACTAAAAATGTTAATTATTTTTTAGCATTATAAATACAAGTATATATTAACTTTAATTGTAATGTTATTTTTCACAAAAAAAAAATATTAACGACCAAAAATTCATTTGACATGAAAAAATAAATGGAAATCAAACATGTTAGTTTGTAATAACATATAAATTTTAGAAAAAAAATGTGCATATACTACTTACCAAGTTTAAAAAAGAAAAAACTATGTGCATATTTCTCTGTACTAAAATATTATCTTAAAGAAAATTTGTGAACTTGATTGTAGAATATTAAATAAGAAATAAAGGGAATTTTGTGTACAACTACGAAAATTTTGCACCATATGAACCTGGATATGAAAGAAATTTTACCATTTTTTATTAATTGGATTCATTTAAAGATCAAATTTAAGAAAACTTTAAAGAAATTCAAAAATTATTGTAAAAATTATTATGTGTTGGTATTTATATGTATACGATATGGAAGAGAATTAATACGACATCATAATAGTCTTTATATAATTATGAATATTAACTCTATAGACTTGAATAAAAAATTAGTTTTACCATTTTTTCCAATACCATGAACTGACTCATGTTAGATTGTCATTTTTAAAGAATTTAAAGATAATCTAATAGATGCTTCTTAGTTGTATTTATTTAAAAAGTTCAAAATTAAGATCGCCTAATTTTTTTTTGAATATATGAATTTAAATGTAAAATAATAGAAGAAAACCATGAGAAATTTATAAATAGTTATACAAAATTATTAAATGCAAGTATTTAAATGCAAAAGGATTGAAGAAAGAACTAAAAGAAATATTGTAATTGTTAATAAGATGATAAGTAATAGGATTTGAAAATTGAATATCCGAATATAAGGAGAATTGTGAAATTCTCTGTAATTAATAAGAGAGCAATACATTTTTCCGGTTTGCTATTATTTTTCATACATACATATATTATTTTTTAAATTATTATTTTCATTGCTAATTAACAATGAGATTTAACCATGTAATCTTATGATTAGTAGCATAATCTATGTTGATTGTGTGCACTGTGGTATATAAACCAGAATATAATCTTTGTCATACAGAAAACTTTTAATTAGATTGGTTTTATTTAGCTAAAATTCAAATTAATCCATTTTAACTAAGTCCACATGAATTTTAATGTAAATAAACTAATTTCAAAGAGAAAAGTTGAAGTTAAGAGTGTCTTGAACGTTAAACAAAAGAGCGTATTAATTATTATTTTTTATTTTTCCATTGTTCAAGAGGTAAATAATGTATTTGAATGACTGGGCATAATAATATAATAAAATGGTTTTGTCGGGACTCGATCTTGTAACATCTGACCTTAAACTATCTATAAAGAAAAATAATATCGACGAGAGATAAACATGAAATAAGCTGCTTTGCTGAGACTCGAACTTGTGACCTCTGACCATTGATTGATTAGAGTGAAATATAAAATTGGAAACTAGGGACATGTCCCTCTTTCCTGAACTTATTTGTTTTACATCCTTCCATTTTAAAACATATTTTCTACGTCCTTACTTTTTGAATTTTTACTTCTTGTATTTTCAAATTTAAAAGCGGCCACTGCAACATGATTTACAATGTTAATAAGTTATAAAAGTATATTTTAAAATATCATATTAAGCTTAGTAGTACCCTCGTCAAATGGACATTTTTTTTCGAAAATGTGAATGTAATTTATATAAAAAAATTGCAAAGGGTTTAATGCTAACCTTTTATTACCATGGGATGTATGTTAGAATTTTCGAACATCAAAATTATTAAACTAAAAAGAAAGAGTGCCAAGTCATTAGGGTATGTAAACTAATATGATTTCAGTCATCAATGCGATGTTTCACAATCGCGATTCAAAAAAAATTAAAATGATGTTAAATGATTAGAACATGCTCCGAATTGTTGAATAAAAATACAAAAATAAATGAAGTTTGAATATTAACACATTGAGATATGATTGAACTATACATATAATATACTTTGTTTTTATATATCAAATTCACAAGGGAAAATTGTGAGCTACATACCTCATAATAGTAATAGGATTAAGATAAGGAAGCTAAAAAGAGCATCAAAGGAAGGAATTAACAAACTTTTTATTACAGCGTCAAATTGCATAATGTGCTAAACTTTTACCTAGAACATGACATAATGCTAAACCCTCCAACATATTGTAAGTTATCATCCCACCTTTCCAAATCCAATCAAGATTTTTAAAAGGTCCAATTTTTAACATATGTGAGGCAAATGTCTTTCCATAAAAAGTATGTTGTTTTCATCTAAAAGATAAAAAGTAGGTGGATGCATTAAAGATATGCTTTTGGTTTCTTTTTTTAAGATTTGTTGCAACTCTTCCATTAAAATGTTATACTATTGAGACAATTTACGGTAAATAATCAACATTTTTCTAGAAATGTCAACATATCAGATTACCACAATTTCTTAAATGTTAACTATTACATAATACCCGCAGTGTAAATTTGACAAATCTTTGTAATTGATGGTAACAAACCAATGCAGTAGGGTGATACCATTTGTTCTATTCCATAGTACTTCACTTTGTGGACAATGAGCTTAAACATCTACATGCCAAGTATTTAAATTCCGTGTGATTAAAACTTATCGTAAGAAGCATTCTTGTATGTAAAAAATATGAAAGCCAATCCATCTGCAAGTGAGATAGGATAAGTATTATGCATAATTTCTTCTCGAGTATAAAGGAAAATCAGAAATATGTGATAAATTATATTCTGCACTACATTTACAAAATGACATTGTGCATGTGAAAATGTGGAATCTATTTGTACATTATGTAAGGAAAGCATATATTCTATGATCGCGATTGGTCAACTCATGTAGGAAGCGTTAGCTAGCTAGCTTAGGATAGGAAGTGCTTCGTCTCATAGACTGGTATGGGTCCCGGGGAAGGTTTCCTTGACGCTACAAGGACTCGGTCTATGCATTTGGTTACAACTAGAGAAAGGTGGAACTAGATGGTCAAGGGAATCTGGGACGGAGGACTCATAATATCTCTATAGATCTGGCAAAGGCGAAAACCCCTTGATGGGGCCAACCGTTGAGCTCACTATGGCCTCGCAGGGCGAGCCAGAATGGATGCGAGCTGGCCTTAACATGAATCAAATCATGAGGCAATATTGATTTTTGTTTTGAAATTGTACAACTACTTCGTTAGTGCATGTATCGATCATTGGGCTTACAATGTTAAAATGACTACTGTGTTTTGGTAATGACAATGAATGTCTTGTGCAGAGATTGATAGGTCAAAACCTGATTCCATGAATACCAATTTTTTTTAGATATATCAAATCGGTAATAAACTAAAACATATTTTTAAGTGTTATTAACGATGACTAAACTATTGGGTTTGTTGGAAAAGCAATTGAATAAATAATTATTGTACGATATTCGTTATTGAAACACCTTTAACATTTTATGACATTAGTAATTCCTAATGGTTAGTCATTATCCTATTTCAATGTTGTTTATAATAAGTAGTGTTCTCATTTCTCAGATGTATACCCATGTCAAAATTTATTTCTTGTGCTTCTTTTTATTACTTGGTTATACAGTTAAAGCCCCGTAAATTACTCACTTTTGACTTGTAGCGCTCTTCAACCGCTATGTTTTTTTAATTTACCCCATTGAACCGTTGATGTGCTTTAAGCCTCGCTATACCTGCTAAATCAAGACTTTTTGGCACTCTTTGAGCAAAATTAATAGAAGAATGTTGACTGAGCTTGTTTATATCTTAAACTAAATTAGCAATGTTAGGGTAAAATCACAACTTTGAGGCATTAGTGATCAAAGTAATCAAAAATATATTGTATTCACAAAAATATAATGACATGAGTCATGATATTCTTTAGATTCATTATATAAAATTAAACAATATTTCATTTTCATATAAAAATGACATGATAATAAGAATACATTAATGCTATTTTATTTTACACTTAATGAAGCATTTTGCACATCCGTTATTTTTTGTTATATACCTGCTATATAATCACCGCTATAGAACGACTAATTTCTTTAATCGCACAACTATCTATATAAAGCATAAGCTATGAAATGTTTTTTTCATGTTATTGATATAACAACGAATACTTTAATTCAAGCCAATTTCCAAAATGATGAATTTATCATGGATTATTAGGTAGTTCCTTGTGCCTTTTTTTGTATTTGTTTAGAAGGAAACCGATGGAGCCGTAACCCCCCCCCCCCCCAAGTGTACCTAGCCCGGTCCGCGGGCACCACATAAATGGCTTATCTTGGCGTATGCACATGATAAACCCTTAACAAGCCAATTTAGATTTGGAACTCGCATCGTTGTTACCTCGGCACAAGTCCTTATCCGCTGGGCTAATGCTGCGGACGCGAATATATTCTTATATATGAGTTGAGTACATCATCAAAAATAACATATAAGATGCATAATCTTATACTTTAAATAGAAAATACCTAGAATTATCCTCAACACAAATCGTTTTATATGAAAGAGCGATCCTCTTATAAGGAGAGCACTCATAAGTTTATTAAAGGAAATAAAATAGAAACATAACAGATAATAATATGAGTATAATTATTTGTATTGACAAAATAGAGTGCGAGCCGATAATGTATTATAGACAAGCAGTATCGTTATTATTGCATGGGTATGGAGCCATAATTCAGGTGGGGTAATAAAGAGATATTATTGCAACTGAGAGATGGGTCTGAAGATGTTGTTGGGTTGGGATGATGATGTGACAGCTACCTTACACCACTAGTGCCTATAAGAAGAAAATTGTGTGTTGTTATTATGTCCGATCAGTATAGAACAATCATCGAGGTTGAAAATGAAATAAATCAAACACACAATGTGTCATATATCTCACATCACATGTATAAAATATAATGTCATTGATATAACAGAAGAAACAATAATAAATATATAAACTAATCATCAGAGCACATATCTATGGAGTTATATTCAAATGCAATAGAATTTATACAACATAAATAAACTCGATATGTATCTCAAAACATGCAAACATGTTGTCACTACTAAGGCTTCCCAGTGTTGCACGGTTCAATAAGCATGGAAATCCATATAAGTATTGTAACATCCCTCCTTTTCGACCGCTTCAAGTCGGTAATTAAACCAACTTAAACTGCTCGAAACGACATATTGTTATTAGCTTCTGAGGTAAATAGAATAAATCATAGATCATAGACACAGAACAATATAATATATCGCGGCGGAAAATAAATAACACAATAGTAGTTCATGAAGCTACTAAATAAAATTTTACAATAGAGTTTACATAAACAATACAACGAAAGTCTAATACAATGAATTTCCAATACATAAATAAATGATAACCATATGAAACAGAAAATACAAGAACAGCTGAAAAACTGGAGCAACTGAATAGGTAGATACAGGTGAGCAAAACCCAATATAAGCTCCAAGCTCCAAGAGTAAATCTCGAAAGTTGTAATACTCGATCTGACCCAAGCAATAATGCAAAAACCAAACAACTCGGATAAGGACTAACATTCTCATGGAAGTAAATCAACTCAAACGAAATGTTCAATGAAATACATCAGTAACTTAAAGGATGTTTGGGATCACCATCCCCTAAGGATCCGTTAAACTAGATATTATATAATACAATACACTATTATAATAGTGTATATTGTTAAATATAAAATATTAAAATAGCGTAAGCGGGATTACATTTTCACCCTTACACCATTTATAATACTGTAATCTATACAGGTACCGTAAAGTCCACAATAACCTAGTGGCTATCAAAGGGCACTCCATAGTATGGTACAAATCAAAGTCGTAAGGGGACTCGATCTGGATAATATGATAAGGCACATGAGGAAAGCTCAGAGTAGGAATATACTAATTGCATGCCCAGACTGGTGGCAACGCATAGCCGCGACTACCGCCCACCTTGGAACAGCACTCCCAAATCAAGGATGCACATCTTTCAAATCAAATCAACCAAGGGACTATAGTAATAAAGGAAGAAGTGTTGTCGATGGGTGTAGCTAACCCCACTTGGTCTGATATAGCCCTGTTTTAGTCATTTTAATTATGACCTGAAGGTCAATGACATCCATCATCGTTCTCTTACTTCATTCCAGTAGCGTTCGCTAAACCAACCTACTTCGTTCTGCATTCTCCGCCACGTACACAGTTATTACAGTGTTTTTCAGTATTGGCAGAGAGTATGATAATAGACGATCCCAGTCCCTTTAACAACCAAACATTTACATTTTTCACACCGCGCTCATTTTATACTCACTTTAAATATCATTTATACAAAATCTTAGATTCAAATTCGAAATCAAAATTAAATATCTAACTTCGATTATATTTAATTTTGAAAACAACTTACTTAAAATTGCTTTAACCAAAGTGAGTTAGAAAAATCATACCATAAAGATCTCACACTATAGTATAAACCAATATTATAATATTTAACTTCAATTTTATTTAATTTCCGAAAATATTTACATAACGACTTTCAATCCAAAATTGACCTGTATTTGACTCATAACTTAAAGATCTCAAATGCCATTTAAATCAAAACTAAAATGGTTAACATCGAGGATATCTAGTTTGATTTATATTCGTCAAAATTTCAAGTTTAAACAGTTCAAATGATTCAATTCCACCTTTTATAAGAATCTCTTTAAGTCGATTCATATAAATCCAACATTTTGGTTCGAATTCAAAATATACAATTCAAGTCAAAAACTTGCATTTAGTTTAAACAAATCATATCGTGTTTTGCAATTCAAGTCACAAAATTTGAAATTTTTATTTATAAATTCAAACAATTCATATAATCCAGTTTACCTTTTTAAGAATCATTTAAGTCGATTCAAATATCCAATCACTTAGATTCAAATTCATATTATATAATTCAAATCAAATCTTATCAACAATTCATACAATTCAAAACCATTCTTATAAATTTGATTTAACAAATTTCTTAATTCAAACCAAATGACTTATAAAAATCAATTCCATACAAAAACCAATTATATTTTCAAATTCACATTCAGCCGATTTATAATCGAATTCATATTCATATCAATTATAAATTCAAATTCAAATCAATTTACGTAATTTAAGTTCATAGCAATTCAAATTCATCTCTTATATAAGTTCACCCGTTAAATCAAATATCAATATTTAAATCTATAAACCTTAAATTTGAATTGCGAAATCACAACCAATCTATCTTTAAGTTTATTATTAAAGATTATAAAATATATTAAAAAAATTAAACTTTGAAATATATATATATAAGTTTATAAATTATGAAATTTAATTAGAAATTAGATTTATATATAAGTTCAAAATAATTTAGAAATAGGTTTAAAAAGAATAATTTATTATAATATATTAAATTTAAAGTTTAAAATACTTATATGATCATCTTAATAAATAATATGGTTTAAAATTAATAAAACTATAAATAAAATCTTAAATAACTATTTAAATCCATATTTACTCATAAAATCATTTTAAAACATATAATTTAAAATTTACAAAATTTAAATTTAAGAGCTTTAATATATATATATATTAAAATATGTAATCTTAAGTTATTATTTAAAAATAAAAATTCTCAAATCACTTTACTTCGAAAACATGACCAACGGTGTCCGTATATAGTTTTCTACCCTATAGTCAAGTGATACAGATATTTGTCATTTCAATCCGCAATCTAAAATTTTACGGGTATATATCATTTCAACCCATAATCCCAAATTCAGTAAAAATCGTTCAGGTCTATCATTTCAACCCATAACGATTTTTCCCTAATATAATGTCCGTTCGGGTACCCTTAGTGATTTTTCCTAAAACTAGGGAAATAAGCAAACATAAATCAATCATCGCATAGCATCAATCACATCATAAGTCATATATCATCAATGCACCTACGTGTCACACACACACACACATATATATATATATATATATATATATATATATATATATATATATATATATATATTTGTGTGTGTGTGTGTGTCATCGTGTCATATATGAAATGTCTATACATATCAAATAAAACAATTTCTAATAGCAATCCTATACATTTCACAATAGTTTATTTGTGCTAAATTTAACATCCATGAAACAATGTAAGTCAAGTGTGAGATAAACTCACCTTTTCGTGGCACAGATTGGAGACAAAAAACAGATTGACACAGAATGAAATGACGACTTCCAGGCACGACTCAGAATGGATTTAACTCGAAAATCACTCAATATATATTTTATTTTTATAAAAGGAGGTTAGGGAATTTCTCGATGGATCGGAACGTCTATTGGGTTTTGGGACGGTTTCGAAACTCAACTTTAAATCCGACTCTAAAATAAACACAACAAATTTTACAAAAAGAATATATATTTATATTTCTATATATATTTATATTAAAATAGAGCACACGCACCCCATTCATTCGCACATGCACACATAACTTTTTACCAACACACACTCACAATCATAACACAAACATACACACACACACACAACATACACTCTCACCAAGAATATATTCTCATCCAAACAACACACATAAACTCTTACTCACGTATCCAACGCACGCCAAGCCAAAAAGAAAACACGCAACGATCGAGATGGGCGGAGACTGCGGTTTTGATGAGGTAAGAGGCGGCGTAGCTATTCAAGGGGGTGTTAGAGGCAGAGCGTGGTGAGGCTAGGAGGCATGGGCGGATCGGGAAGAATGCTTTGTAGGAGGGAATCGGGCTCCAGGCGGGTGGGAATGGGTGACATCAGCGGGTTGATAAAGGCGACATAGGGAGGGCGGAGCTCGGGTTCATGATGGGTGGAGTTGGGAGTGGGTGGTTGGCCGGCGTGAACGAGGCGCAGAGAGGAAAAGGTCGAGGAGGCAAGGTTCGGACGCGGATGCGGTGCGGGCTTAGGTCAGCGCGGTGAGGAGGCTCGCGATAGGTAAAGAAAAATGCTATGCCATTTCATTTTATGCGAAGAAGTATGGAATGCTTGGGGGCGATGGAATAAAAATAGGTAGCAGGTTTTGTTTTGTTCGTGAAGAAAGAAACGGGGTATTGTATTTTGTTCCCATTTTTTAGTTACATGCGAAAGCTGCTGCCTTTAATTACTCGAAACCATGCGTTTTGGAAACGTAAAAGTTGGAATGGAAACATTGAACCATATGTTTTCCTCTTTTCTTTTTCATATGAAGCAGTAGCATCGGAAGTTTAACCGGTTTTGAGAACGTGATGCAACGAACGGTTAGTAATTTAAATCGCATCGGAAATGAACCGAATGAAATGAGGAAAAAACATGAATGGTTACGCAGTTTTGAACGAACATTTTTGAAAGTATTGAATGAACGGTTTTTAAATTACAAGGAAACGAACGTTTGAAATATAGAAAATGAATGGACGTTTGCAAATAAAGATGAATGGTTTTACAAATCAAAATGTGAACGATATCAAACGAGATTTGCTTTGATATAGGGACAATGAACGAATGAATCGTAAAAGAACGGGTTTGAAATATCAAAATGAAACGAATCCAAAAAATGATAATTGAACGATGTTTGCATCAACAACGATCAATACAAATAGCAGATCTACAAGAGAAATAATTTGAAATTAAAGCAAAGATATAAATTTATTTATATTGAAAACGAATTACATAATAATACGAGTTTAAATATTTAAATTAAAATTGAAGAACGAATTCAAATTCAAATAACTAACTCGATTAAATATACTAAATAAGATTTGGAATTTCCAATATTGTTTTCTATTATTAAATTATATTCATATTAGAATCAAATTCATTCATTATATAAAATTCAAAATGAATTTAGTTTTAATCAAAATCCAAAATAGTTATCTTTAAAGAAATCCAAACAAATTGAGTTTTCAATAAATAAAATAAAACAGAAATCAAAATTTAAATTAAATCATTAACTAGAAATAAACTAAAAATTCAAGTTGTTATAATCTCCCCCACTCAAACATTTTCGTCCTTAAAAACGAACGAGGCAGGGAAATAGTAATTAAATAATTAGTTTATTTAAACCAATTGTTCATATCTATTCTCGTACCCATCTATATATACACACTCACACACACATATAATAATGATTTAACTTCAAAATGAAATACCGGGTTTAAAATTCAAGTTAGATTATTTTTGGAAGTTATATAAATTCGGTTTGAATATATATGATAATAACAGTTTATTATCAATAGATTTGTTTATTTTAGAATTAAGTATATTATATCGATTTAATATGGAACTTAAGAATAACCAATTTTCAAACAACCTCGGATTCCAGCGAAATAAAAATTAATCAATCTGTAATGTCTAATAATTGCTAGATTTCAATTTTGCGTTAATTGGAGTTATTTTGTGACCGTGCGCAATGTAAACGCGTATTATTTAACCGTTTGAAAGTAAAAAGGAACTTTTACAAATAAACTCGGAATTCGATGAAACCAGTTCCATCGTGTCATAAATATTAAGTTATTGTTGGATTACAAGTTTCATCATGATTGAAGCTCATATGTGTTAGTTTAAACGTGTTACTCCAGGCGTAAGTTTCCTAAATTAATAATCTCAGATATAATTTTTTTATCCCACCCTATATATTTCCCTTAACATACTTAAACCGTCATTTCATTTTCTCCATGGTCAACATTTTTAGCCGCCTCCAATAAAACTAAAAACGTGAGAAATTTCATTTTCAAAAATTCATATAAATTCGTGGAAAAATCTATAAATAATAAAACAAACATCGTGATTCTTCTTTTGAATGGAGCTTCATTTCTATATAAGTATATTTGGGTGCGCGTCAAGTTTCCTGATGCTCGAAATTTTCTCAGCAGCCTAGGGTTGCTTCGCATTCAGGTTTGGAGGATTGTTGAGCAAAATTAATGTTGTAGCTGTGTTTATAGCATTGAGAGGCTTCATTTGTGAATTTTTTAGGAAGTTTGAAGGAAACGAAGTTCGATACTTTCACGTGGCTACGAGTTTTGATGCATGGAAGTCGTGACTTGTGAATGCGTGCGAGTTGTGTGTGAATGGTATGGGTAGAAAGAGATTTCGAGAATATCATGAAGGAGGATGGGTGAAGCAAAGGTGCGGTGACGTGGAAGTTCTCTTCTTGGAACGGGAATATCATGAGTGGCAAGAAGAGTTAGGCAGGAAGATTAGATTAGTAATGGTAATTAAGATTAAAAAATTATACTAATAGTCAATGATTATATATATATACACACAAACTTATAAAAATCATAATATTTCCATACATTATCAAAATCTGACGAAACAAGTGGTGTTGGAACCATATCGGAGAATACTATGCAGTGGAATTGGTTTGGAGCGATTTAGAGCAAGTGAAAATTAATGGCGAGCTGAAACGCTTAACATAACTTATTGGCGATTAATCGTTATTCAACGATTAATGAACCAAAGTTAGTAAACTCACTAACTCTGTCCAGTTAAAATTTTATAGACAAATTTTAGAGTTTATAAATGATGGTTGAATGATATGTGATTATTGTTTGGAGGAATTGATATAATATTGTCAATTGTGGTTTATATATATATATATATATATATATATTATAGCTTTATTTAAGGTTGGTAGTTGGATATTCCCGCACATTTTAGCAGATGAGACCCTATGCTCCCCACATAATATCGGATGACCTTTTATACAGCGATATCCGATCTTGAAGCAAGTTTGGTATTATTTATATTGTCTGACATCATTGGATGCAAGAAAAACAGGTTAGAGGGATCCAATTGGATCCCTCAAAATTATTATTGGTTGTTTTCATATATACTATGACATATGACATGTTAAATGTTCTATGATAGATTTTATTGTGTTTGGATGTTTGAATAGCACTAGCCCTAAATATTGATATTTAAAATATCGTAAGAAGGGGTTTTAAGATTTTATAGGAAAATCTATTTTTTCCAACATATAAATTGTATTTCGAATGGGCTAGGATATAATAACTTATTTTGATAATAGAAAAAAGTAGTTTAATTTATAAACGATGTTTATAAATGAAGTGAAATAATTATATCTAGATAATTTGGGATTGTAAATTCAAGAGTGAATTTAAAGGGGAAATCGAAAATCATTTTTAAAAGAAAACGATGAAATTTATTCTTATGTTCGAAATGTGAATGAAATTGGAATAATTCCATAAGGATTTATAATTGGAATTCGACTATGCCGAATTTTATAAAAATTATTTATTTTCAGAAATTATATATTATATAATTTGAACTTGAGAAGATAAATAATATTTGGTTTTAAACCGGTATTTTATAATCGAATGTAAAGTCGATATAAGATTATAAACTTATTAGATAAATAATAAGAAGTTTAGACATATAAACAGAGTTTATGAATGAAGTGGAATATGAATTGGATGTATAAAGTAACTCATTAAATGGGATTTAAGCCTATAATGATATTTACAAAAAAAAGATATCAAGATTGATTTGATAAAATGAGTCCAGATTTCTATAAAGAAATGATATTCACATTTTAAGTGAATAATGGTTTAAAAGCAAACATTTTGTAGTTTGAAATGGTTATAAAGGGAAATTGGTAAAGAATCGAAAGTGATAAATTCAAAGGTAAATTTAGAATGAAAGTGGAGATTTAATTGACCTAAAATGGTAAATTTATTCCGGAGTTCGGAATGTTAAATCGAATAGAAATTATTCGAAAGATAGTTCTACATTGAAATATGACTATGTCGGATTTAGGAAAGTACTATTTGCTTTCTGTTTTAAATAAAGGTTAATTTATTTATTTATTTATATAAAGAAATGAATAAAATTATATTTTAAGATTTAATATCTCGAAGCATGGATTATAACACTATTATTATAATAAATGATTTTCGGAAAAGAAGTGGATTCTTAAATTAAATCCAAGAGTTGCATGAGCAATGGTTTGTTGGTATTCTATTTTGTGGTCTTTATCCATTTTGAAGTTGAGAATGTTATTCAGTTAACGTCTGAGAGTTAATTGTACCCCAACTTGATTGACTTCATTTTTGACTAAGGAATCTTTAAGGTTCGGTAGCGAGGATTGGTTAGAGATACGAGAAGTTGATGAGTATTACGGTTTTTAATTATTGTAACAGTGTTTCATATGACATTTGTTTAAATCCAAATAAATGAGTTTTGGAAAAGTTTTCCAAGTATAATCAGAGATGTTTTCTAAATATAGAAAATAAGAAGTGTGAATAGATATAGAAATGTTTTCCGATGTTAATAACGTATATTTTCTAAATAGTGGAAATAAGGATTTGTGAATGTACGGAAGTGTTTCCAACTGTGATAAGAGATATTTTCTGGAATATAGAAAATAAACAGTTTAGGATATATGGAAACGTTTTCCTAGAATCCTAAAAGGCCAAATGGGTTGCAAGAAATATTTGGGAAAAGATATGGAAAACAAGAGATTGGGAAATGATAAATTAATAAGAAGTTAATTTAAAGGGCTCAGTGTTGCTTGATGCTTGATCAGTAGAATTTCTTTTTGGATATAGGATCATTGGTTATATCGACATTTCCTTTATTAGTTAAACAACCGACTATCAATGTTCTGGCCCATTTTATATTTCCATTGTCAATATGGAGATACCTGGATCGGGTTTATTATCTGAAACCGCTCTGTATGGGCTTAAGCGTTACAAATCAACTTATGCTGAAGATAATTGAAGACATAGTAAAATGCAAGGGCTGTTGTGTTAATCCTTGGTAGAAATTCCCTAAAATGGATTGATGGGTGGTGTCTTCAGTTTGTCCATTCCCAGGACAGCGTATATGGATGGATATAAGACAGGGTATTTCAAAATAGTCACATACATTTATTTCTTCAAACGTACCATGATTGGTGGCAGAGAAGGAAACTTTTCTTACCTTAACACCCAATGTATTTTTGGGGATTTCAAATAGTGATTTGAAAGATCTGACGATGTTGCATTCAAGTGAATGATTATGTAGTGTCATAAAGGTAAGACGTAGCCTCAGGTCCCATCAACCGGAAAGATGACAAAATCGAGCAGGCGGCATGGCTATGTGGATCACACCCATTAGGGTGTATTATCATTTGATTTATAGAAAAATTCATTTGTTTCTTATTCTATCGATGCTGTATGCTTTCGGAAACTGTTGTTGATCACAAACTTTGGTGATAATGCATTCGGGACACTCAAGCGAAATTAGTGGTCGATCATGTGTTGTTGGGTTGCACAATGTTCTTGTTGAACCTAGTGTATTACTCTCAATAGATACATTATCGGAAGGTGGTTCCGTACCTTGTCATAGTTGGAAATCCATTACCCAAAAAGCGCCCACGGTTTTTTATTATATACTATGTATGTGGAACGTGAGATGCAAGCGTATCACTAGATTGCCATTGATTTGATTAAACAATATTATAATATAAGAATAGTGTTGATACAAAGAATATTTTGGGTTATCGTACGGTAAAAAACCAACCATGTTTATGTGTGGATCGGTCTTACGATTATCTTATCTTTCGAAGGGATTTTTAAAAGTTAAATCTAGTGATTGGAGTTTACTCACACCAGTCCCTTCTCTGACCCAGAATTTATTTTGTTTTGTTTACCCTAAACTCTTGGGTGCCCAAATTTGTACGCCAGTTAAATAGTCGGGATTTTACAAATACACTTGGAGGAGCTTGGAGCAGGAGGCTTCAACATTAAATACCTATTGTCATTTCCGATGTGTTGTATGTATTGTACTCTGATGATGGTATATGTATAGAGTTATAGATCTGTAATTCAAAATTTATGTTATATAATATATTTTATTCATTTCGCTGTGATATTTGTGTCTGCTCTGATTTTGTGTTATTGTGATATTCTTTTCTTCTATTCTAATCTTTTCTTTCTTATCTCTTCTCACCCTCTAATTTCTTTCGTTGTCATTTGGATTTTTGTGCACTTGGGGTTGGACTTGTGTTATATTTGGTTGACTCAAATGGTACTGAAATTCAGGTCGTCACATTTGGTATCAAAGCTGAAGGTTGAGTAGTAGCCTTGGCTCTGCGGTGTAACTCAATTGAGATAGGGTTAGTACTGCCCTAGATTGAGTTTGAATATATACATGAGACAACTTACTTCTTAGTGTTTTAAAAATGGTTTTATATTGTGTTGAATGATTCGATGAGTGGTATGTAAATTCCAGGTCGACATGTTTTGCTAACGTGGTCGATAGGGATTTCTAAACACTTGAACAAGGCAAATCGACATAATATTATTTTTAAAACTGGGTAAATCAAATAATATTACCTAAATTATATTTTGATATAAAGGGATAATTTTTTTGAATTATTATAATAAATTGTGTGTTGGATGATTATAATCTAACAATATTATAAATATGAAGTTGTTATATTATTAACCAAATAGGAATTTGTATTAGAAAGATAAATACAAATGAGGTGAACTAAATTTGGATTCAAATCAGAATTGGAATTCAAATCCTAAAAGAGTTGGGTAATATTTTCTTAAGTGTTATAAAGATAATATAACACTATTTTGAAAGGATCTTTAAGTAAAGATGATATCAAATGGATTTTGAAATTTGATAAAACATTGAACTCACTCAAGCCACTGGAAAATAATCTTGAGGATGACTGCAACATCATCAAAATTCATTTTCGAGTTTTTAAGTGACAGATTATTCCCATTTTAAATTTAATATGGAGATTTTTTAATTGAAAGCAAGGATTGTTTTGGAAATTCCAAATGGAATTTGTTTCGAATGGATTTTGGAATCTAAGGAAATGATTTGAAAATCCGAAAGATCTATATATGTTGATTTCAAATTGACTTTGAAATAAATATTAGATGATTGAATTTTGGAAACTCATATTTAATTATTATGGAGTATATATATCGAGAATTGAGTTTTTGAAACGTAAGTCGGAGATGATATTGGTAAAGAATGGAAGTATGATATTAAATATGGTGGAAAAGAGAAATGTTTGAGGTTGGAATTATTAAAATGAATTTGACTTGTGCATAAGCAAGTTGAGTATATATATTGGATGTTATTATTTATTGGAATAGAATTTGAACTCAAGCAGAATCAGTGGATTAATTTTTGAAATAGAATTCAAGTTTGAATTATAGAATGGAAGTGAACTAATCAGGAAGTTGATTAGTTAATTAAAAACTAAAAGTTGGATTTATTTGAAATCAATTGGAATGGATGAATATACGTTGAGCAGGTACTGAATGGAAGCAAATGTGAGATATAAATTGAATGGTCGACAAAGGTACATGTTTAATTGAGTATGAGATTTTTATGAGCCCATTTGGCAAGCCTCTTGGATTCTTCATTTTCGTTTGGTTGTAGATGGCCTAGAGAGACGATTTATAGTTGTACTGATTGAGCCGTACAAAGGAGACGTTGGCGAAATTTCCAAAAAATTAAAGAGTTAGAAAATTTCTAAGAAATATTTTGGTAATTAGAAATCGACTTGTCGATTGTATAAGAGAAGAATACCAGATATGGTTAATAAAATTTAGAGTAAATAATGAAATCGATAATTGATTTAAGATCAATTTGAATAGATGTGAAAATTTACAGGACAACATATGGATTGGAGATAAGAATGTGATGATGGATTGTCCAAAAATAGTGAACATGTCAATTAAGATGAATCAAGGAAATTTGAGTATGGGCATTAGAATTAAAAATTCTGTAAAAAACCGAGTTGTGGAAATATTAAGCGTAGGGTTTCAACCAAGTGGGTTGTGAGGAGTTAGAAGAGTTGTAGCATCTTAACTACTTAGTAATTTCGGGACAAAATTCTTTTAAGGGGCGAGGAATGCAACGTCCCAGATTTTTTGTGGTTAAATAATTAGTTTATTTAATTATCTAAAAGTTGATTTGGAAATTTCAATGACTTGAATTGAATAATTTTGAATATTTAATAAATATAAATAATGGAATAATAAATTAATTCTGAAATAGTCAAAAATAGTTGAATTTGCAATATTCTGTGAATTGGATAATGTAAGAAATTTAATTGAGTTTAGATTCGAATTATAATAATGAATTTATTTATAAAACGACTATTGAATGTATAATTTATAATTAAATTTAAAATGAGCTCATAATGTCGCGGTAGTTCGTTGATTTACGTTTTGAACTTCAGTTGATTGTACATGATTCGTTATAAGTCGGATTTCTTTGAAAAAAGAAACGTTCGAATCTATTGCACAATATTTCTCTAATGGAAGTAAAAAATGAAGAATTCATCTTGTAAATTCTTAGTTATGTCCAAATCAAATTTATAGAAAGTCGCTATGGAATCGTTTGTAAACCATAACGATTTATATTAAATAAAATAAATGGATTTTAAAGAAATTGTATATCAATTTAACTTGAAATCAAAAATATCGGGTTTAAAATTCAAATTAGATTATTTTGGAAGTTATATAAATTCAGTTTGAATACATATGATAATAATAATTTATTGTCAAGAGATTTGTTTATTTTAGAATCGATTATATTATATTGATTTAATATGAAAGTGAAGAATAACCAATTTTCAAATGAACATGTATTTTAAAGAAATGAATTTATTAAATCTGTATTGTCTAATTATTGCTAAATTTCAAATTTCGCATCAATTGGAGTTATTTTGTGAACGTGCGTAATATAAACGTATACTATTTAACCATTTGAAAATAAAAAGGAACTTTTACAAACGATCTCGGAATTCGACGAAACTAGTTCCATCGTGTATTAAATTATTGCAGGATTATATGTTTCATCGTGATTGAAGCACATACGTGGTAGTTTAAACGTGTTACTTCAGACATAAGTTTCATAAATTAATAAAATAATCAAATATAAAATTATTATCCTACCCTATGTATGTCCCTTAACATACCTAAACCCTCATTCCATTTTCTCCATGGTCAACATTTTCAAGCCGCCTCCAGTAAAACTAAAAATGTGAGAAATTTCATTTTAAAAATTCATATCAATTTGTAGAAAAATCAATAAATTATAAAACAAACATCGTGATTCTTGTTTTGAAAAGAGCTTATTTCTATATAAGTATATTTGGGTGTACATCAAGTTTCCCGATGCTCGAAATTTTCTCAACAGCCTAGGGTTGCTATGCATTTGGGGTTGGAGGAATGTTGAGCAAAATTAAGGTTGCAGCTATGTTTAGGGCATTGAGAGACTTCATTTGTGATTTTTTTGAGGATATTTGAAGGAAATGGAGTTCGATACTTTCACGTGGCTAGGTGTTTTGATGCCTGAAAGTCGCGACTTCAAAATGCATGCGATGTTATGAATGGTATGGGTAGAAGGAGATTTCGAAGAGAAGGAAAGTGTTATTTTCCATTTGAAATTTAATGGAGTGATGAAGGAGGATGGGTGAAGCAAAGGTGAGGTAATGGGGAGGTTCTCTTCCTCGAACGGGAATATCGTGATTGGGAAGAAGAGTTAGGCAGGAAGATTAGATTAGTAAGGGTAAGTAATATTAAAAAAATATAGTAATAGTTAATGATTGTTTAAATGTGTATACGAACTTGTAAAAATCATAACTTTTCCATACATTATCAAAATCTGATGAAACAAGTGACGTTGGAATCTTATAGGAGAATACTACGTATTGGAACCAGTTTGGAGCGATTTGGAGCTGGTGAAAATTATTGGCAAGCTGAAACGCTTGATTTAAATTATCGGCGATCAATCGTTATTCAACGATTTATGAACCAAAGTGAGTAAACTCATCAACTCTGTCTAGTTTAAAATTGTATAAACATATTTCAGAGTTGATAAATGATGATTGAATGTCGTGTGATGAATGTTTGGATGAATTGATATATTATTATGAATTGTTGCTATTATATATATTAGTTATACTTAACGTTTGTGGTTGGATATTCCCGCACATTTTAGCGGATGAGGACCTATGTGTCCCGCATAATAGCAGATGACCTTCTATACAACGATATCCCGCCTTAAAGCAGTATTGGTATTACTCATATTATCTAACATCCGTGGATGCAAGAAAAACAGGTTGGAGGGATCCAACTAGATTCCTCAAAATTATTATTGTTTGTTTTTATATATACTGTGATATATTACGTTTAGATGTTCTGTGATAGAATTTGTTGTGTTTGGATGTTTGAATAGCCTTGGCCCTAAATATTGATATTTTAAATATCATAAGAAGGGATTTTGAGATTTTATAGGAAAAACTATTTTTTCAAAATAGAAATTGAATTTCCAATGGGCTAGGAAATAATAACTTGTTTTAATAACAAAAACAAGTAGTTTATTTTTTTGCAAGGCTAACAGGTTGAGTGGACCGCTACCACTTTTATTGAAGTACTGGAGTAAAAAGAAGAAAACACAACAAAAACAAGAGTATATAGACGGTACTTCACAAAGGAAAAAAAGAAAACAAAGAAAAAACACAGAAAACAAAACAAAGAGAAAACTAGTAGTTTAATTTATAAACGAAGTTTCTAAATGAAGTGAAATAATTATCATTGGATAATTTAGGAATGTAAATTCAAGAGTGAATTTAAAAGGGAAATTGGAAATCGTTTTAAAAAGAAAACAATGAAATTTATTCCGATGTTCGGAATGTGAATGGAATTGAAATAAATCCATAAGGATTTATAACTGGAATTCGGATGTGTTGAGTTTTACAAAAATAATTTATTTTCAGATATTATATGTTATATAATTCAGAACTTGACAAGATAATTGATATTTGGTTTGAAACCGATATTTTATAATCGAATGTAAAGTCGATATAAGATTATAAACTTGTTCGATAAATAACAAGAAGTTTGACATATAAATGAAGCTTATGAATGAAGAGGAATATGATCTTGGTTTATAAAGTAACCCACTAAATGGGATTTAAGCCTATAGTGATATTTACAAAAAAATCAAGATTGATTTGATTAAATGAGTCCAAAATTCTACAAAGAAATGATATTCACATATTAAAGTGAATAATGTTAAAAGCAAACATTTTGCAGTTTGAAATGGTTATAAAGGGAAAATGTTAAGGGTTTGGAAGTGATAAATTCAAAGGTGAATTTATCATGAAAGTGGAAATTTATTTAACCTGAAACGGTAAATTTATTCCAAAGTTTAGACCGTTAAATCGAATAGAAATGATTCGAAAGAGAGTTCTACATTGAAATACGATCATCTCAGATTTGGAAAAGAACTATTTACTTTCTGTTTTAAATGAAGATTAAATTATTTATTTATTCAAAGAAATGATCAAAGTTATATTTTAAGATTCAATATCTCAAAGCATGATTATAATACTATTGTTATAATCAATGATTTTCGAAAAAGACTTAGACTCTTAAATTAAATCTGAGAGTTGCATGAGCAGTGGTTTGTTGGTATTCGAAGTTGTTATCTTTATCCATTTCGAAGTTGAAAATGTTATTCAGATAAGGTCTGAGAGGTAATTATACCCCAACTTGATTGACTTTATTTTTGACTAAGGAATATTTAAGGTTCGGTAGTGAGGATTGGTTAGAGGTACAGGCGGTTGATGAGTGTTATGATTTTGAATTGTCGTAACAGTGTTTCATATGACATTTGTTTAAATCCTAGTAAATGAGTTTTGGAAATGTTTTTCAAATATAATCAGAGATGTTTTATAAATATAGAAAATAATAAATGTGAATAGATATGGAAATTGTTTCTTATGTTAATAATGTATTTTTTATAAATATAAGGAAACAAGGATTTGTGAATATATGGAAATATTTCCAATTGTGATAAGAGATATTTTCTGGAATATAAAAAATAAATAGTTTATGATATATAGAAATCTTTCCAAGGATCATGAAAGCCAAACGGATTGTGAGAAATATTTGGAAAAAGATATGGAAAACGGGAAATGATAAATTAATAATAAATTAATTTAAAGGGCTCAGTGTTGCTTGATTAGCAGAATTTCTATTTGGAAATAGGATCGTTGGTTGTATGGATGCTTCATTTCATAGTTAAATAACCGACTATCAAAGTTTTGGCCCATTTTATATTCCCATTGTCAATATGGAGAGACGAGGACCGGGTTTATTATCTGAAACCACTCCTTATAGGCATACGTGTTGCGAATCATTTTATGCTGAAGATAATTGAAGACGGAGTAAAGTGCAAGGGCTGTTCTGTTAATCATAGGTAAAAATTGCCTAAGATGGATTGATGGGATGGTGCTTTCGATTTGTCTAGTCCTAGGACAACGTATTTGGATGCATTCTGACAGGGTATTTCTAGATGGTCACGTACGTTGATTCCGTCAAACGTATCATAGTTGGTGGCAGAGAAGGAAACTTCTCTTAGCTTAACACATAAGGTATTTTTAGGGATGTCAATTAGTGAATTGACGAATATGATGATGTGGCATTCAAAGCGAATGATTCTATGGTGTTATAAAGGTAAGACGTAGCCTCAGGCCTTATCAATCGAAAAGATGAAAAAAATCGGGTAGGCAGCATGGCTACGTGGGTCGCACCCATTAGGGTGTATTATCACCTGATCTAGAGAAAAATTCATTGTTTCTTATTTTGTCGTTACTGTATGCTTTGAAAACGGTTGCTGATCACAACCGTTGGTGACAATACATTCGGTACCTCAAGCGAAATGAGTGGCTAGCCATGTGTGGCCGGGTTCTAAGATGTTCTTTTTAAACCCAGTGTATTCCTCTCTAGAGATACACTATCGGAATGTGGTTCCATACCTTGTCATAGTTGGAAATCCATTACCCAATAAGCGCCCACATGTTTTTTATTATATACTATATATGCGGAGCGGGAGATGCAAGCGTTTCGCTAGATTGCTATTGATTTAATTAGGCACTATTATAATATTAGAATAGTGTTGATACAATGAATATTTTGGTTTATCATAAGGTAAAAACTATATGTGTTTATGTGTCGAACGGTCTTACACTTATCTTTTCTTTTGAAAGGATTTTTAAAAGTTAAATCAAATGATTGGACTTTACTTACACCAGTCCCATGACTGACCCGGAATTTATTTTGTTTCACCCTAAACTTTTGGGTGACCAAATTTGTACGGGCAATCAAGTAGTCAGGATTTTACAAATACATTTGGAGGATCTTGGAGAAGGAGGCTTTAGCATTAAATATATATTGTTATTTCCCCTGTGGTATGTATTTTACTCTAATGATGGTATGTGTATACAGTTATAGATCTGTAATTCAAAAGTTATGTTATATAATATATTTTATTCGTTCCGCTATGAGATTTTCCTCTGCTTTGTCTTTGTGTTGTTGTGATCTTCTTTCCTTTTATTCTACTCTTTTCTTTCTTATCACTTCTTACCCTCTAATTTCTTCCTCTGGCATCTAGAGTTTTGTGCACTTTGGGTTGGACTTGTGTTATATTTGGTTGACTCAAAGGGTACCAAAATTCGGGTCGTCATAATTTCATTTAAAATTAACCCATAAAATGTCATATCAAGTGAAAAACAAAATCAAACAACTCTAATTCAACTTACTCTGTACAGTACTTTTTAATTCCTAAGAGCATATACATAGCACCAAATTTATCTTCACTTATCAATTTATTTATCTCGTTTAAAAATTCAAATGGGTGCGTAAACAAAATATGGGTTTTCCAACTAAGCCAACCCCTTCAATACATTTACCTTACAAGTCTAAAGAAAAGACGACTATGTATTAGCTCAAATAACATCAAATGATTTATTAAACATAGAAGTTACTATACCAATCCATGGTTTAAAATAAACCGAGCTGATTAAAATCCTCCGATCAACTTAACTCATTTGAACCTGCCAATAATGTTTATTTACCAATTAAGAATTTAAAATTTCTAATTCTAAACTCATTATACAAAATAGATTTTAATTCAAAACAATTCTTACTTGAAAACTTAAAACTTTGGAATATCTAAACTTCGAAATATTTTTAAGAAGAACTACTATTTTTATTCCAATAAATCCATTTAGAAATCATTTTAAACAATATCAAGATTATTTTAATCAACTCTATTTCAAAATATATTTCTGCAATGACCCAGAAATTATTAGTGCAACTATTTTAATTTTTGTTTAAAATATTTTGCTAAATTTAATGGGAATTAGTAGGGTTCTGAATTGTGTGCATATAAGTGTGTGTGCATGTGCACAACAAGGTCACACACAATGCATGGCCATGAATTCCAGGAGAGTAATGTGGTGTGAACACATGTTTATTTTCTATTGAAATATACTAAATGATCTGGTTAATAAATAATGTAGATTAGAATCTGAAGTGTATATATACATATACACATGTAAATAGAAAGAGATGATATATAAGTTTAAAATGTGTATAGGCAGATTTAGAAAAGAAAGATATTATATTCAAAATGCCATTCTTGTCATGACATGGTAGGAAGGGGGGAAATGATTTAAATAAAACAATTTCCTTTATTTCTGAGAAGCAGTTCAGATTTTTGTCTAGCAACCTTTCCAACCCGAGCATCAAAAGAAAATGGGGCAAAATTAATGTGAGCAATATTCACACAAATGGTATGATTTGTTGAGGGTAAAACTGACTTTAGGTAACACAAAACCCTAGGAATCAAAACAATATAAATAGGAAGTATACGGGTAGAATTTGGTTGCCTAGCAAACTAAGAGAAAATTTACATAACATATTTGAATACAAAGGTAAACGGGCTAGGGAATAAGGCAAAGTTCTTTGGTTTTTAGTTTAGAAGAAGAAGGTTTTTGGTAAGCAGTCTCACTCATAATAAATGGCATTAAGTCCTAAATAAAGAGGCAGCCAATATCTTTTATATCCAGTATATTTTTGGTTTTAATTCATGGAATAAAATCTTTTGTTTGGTCTTATATATGAATGTTCTTATGCATTGCTTGATTTTATAACATGGGTTTAAGTTCGTTGCTTAAATGTGTTCAAGCTGTTATGATTGAATGAATAAAGGTGTTTTAAAAATCTCAAACTTCTTATGCAAATGATATTGATATATGGCAAACCCTCGTGAAAAGAAAATATGGGCTGCAATATACATATGTATAGGTGCTGAGGCTCAATGTTTAATGATAAGGAATTCAATAGAATTTTCTAGGTGTTGAACTCTTGTCAAAATGCTTAAAACTGTGTATCAGCTGGGTTTTGAACTCTTTGAAACCAGCTTATCCATAGTGGCATAAACAACTAATTATACTCCAAAAAGCCATATACTAGTATCAGATGCAAACAGCTATATATATATATATATATGTACTTTGTTTATGAAAACCCATTTGTTTGATTTCGTTGTTGATTGCATAATTGGTTGCTTTATCTTACTGGTTGAATGATTTCTTTATCCATCCATATAAATTGATCACAGTCAGCATAGGGCATCATGTGATTAACCATGACTGTTATATTTCATCATATTCAGTTTAATTGATGCTAGAAAATAAAGAAAAACACTTAGTAATTAAAACTAAGGGATGTTGGTCAAGAAGGCTGTTGAATGGCTTGTACTTGAGCTACGAATTTGACACATGGCTTGATTTAGTCTTGAGATCTTTGTGTAATGATGTGAATTAGTTCAGTACAATATGTCCCATTGATTGATATATGCAGATGAGACCAGGTTTAAATTAATTAATCCATAAAACAAAAATGATAAAAAAGAAACTTGAGTTTTCCTACATTTTATGGCAATCTGATAGCAAGTGTATACAATTATATGTTGTTGGCCATGTTTGTTATATGATTGATATAATGAAATGAATGTGTATGTGTTTCATATTTAATTAATTAGTGTGTGCATAAGGATGGCAAAAAAAAATACCCGCGGTTATCCGCGGGTAAAATCCGTCATGGATATGAAATGGATAGTTAAATGGGTATCCGTGGGTAAAATAAACGGGTATTTTTAATATCCGTTACTTAATAGGGGCGGGTACAGATAGTAAGATATCCATGTCCGCGGGTACCCGTGCCCATATTGAATGTGATTTATTACCAATAGTCAATACAAAAAACATTGTTGTTGGTTGTTCGGTATTTGTGTGCATGCTTTACTCAACAATTTATAACTGGTTGTTGATATTTTGATGGATACTTTTGTTGTTGTCTTTTCTTTTCTGGATGTTGGTTTAAATATGTATTGGTATTTTGAGGTTAACATTTGAGCATTGGTCTAATTTTTTTTAACCAAATGTACTTTTGAATAATTTCAATAAACGGTTAAAAAATAATTTGAATAAATATAATGGATACCCACGAATACTCTCCATTACCCGCAACCTGTTTAAAACTCGTTTAATGGGTACCCGTGCGGGTATGGGGCGGGCACGAGGCAAAAAATCACTCAACGAGGCGGGTGATGAGGTGGTACTACCCACGCCCACCCCGCCTCATTGCCATCCCTATGTGTGCACATGCGCAATGACACCAGACCTGCACACATGGAAAATGTTGGATTTCTATATCAATTCACTTATGTGTAACATTTAAAATTATGAATGAAGTTGCTCATACCAGAAAAAGAGTCTGGCCCCATTTTGCTCATGGTATTTGGGGTGTCTCAGTATATAATGAGGAAGCCTCTATTGCTTTTTCAACTAATGAAGATGCTAAGTAATTTGGATTAGAGTTATGGCTTGTATCCATGGAAATTGGCATGCTAGCTTAGTTAAATAAGAGCTTCAGGAATGTTTGAATCTGCATGAATTTCTAAGAAATGTTTTTCATATCAGTATGTAAGGAATGTTATATAGTTGGTTATTCAGATTATGGTTTTGTAATGGTTTTAGCAAAACCAAATGTGTTAGCTAATGGCTGGATTTGAATTGTAATTTCTATTGGTATTTTATTAGCTAGAAATTGGGGAAAATATATGTAGAATTATAGAAGATTTGCTAATGCTATGTATTAGTCAATATGGAGTCATCAAACAAATTTAAGTGTTTATGTAAGCATCTTTAAATGCTTGGATTATTGGTGCACCTACTTGTTTAAATCTCACTTCAAAATGATGCACATTTGAACCACTTTGCTCAGCACAAACCATTTGGGCTAGCCAGGGTTCCAGCATTGCAATTGCATCAAGAATTCAGAAATTCAAGCATGCACATTGCATTGTTTTAGTTTGAATCTAACTCCTTTATTTTTATAAAAATGCTGAAGTGTTTTAATAAAGATTAAGCTTGTAAAAGGTGCATATGTTATTATTATATGTATATACAGCAAACCGGTATGATGTTTTGCCTATAAACCCCAATTCATTTTATTATTCTAGCAATACTTTTGTCAAGATTGTTAAGTAGTACAAGTTCATAAGAGATGTTACGACTCCATGATCATCTTATTGAGAAATCTGTGTTATAAATTGATCTAAGAAAGGTCAATGCAACTCTTGGTTTTCTTCTAGACTATGATTGTAAGTAAGAGGGAATATCTTCACATATATACATACATACATACATACATACATATATATATATATATATATATATATATATGTATCAATACATTTTATATGAACTGATATTTTTATATTGGTAAAGTTTTATGATCTTGGATATTATTTGGAAAGAGTAATGGCCCTGATTTTAACCATATATTTATATACATGTATGAACACCTAGCTTGGCATGTAAAAAAAATCATGCTAAACATGCAGTAACAAATCAGGCTATTCCATTTGGTATCAGAGTTGTGTTGGCATGAAACACAGACTATAATTGCTTGAAAACTAATATTGGATAGTAGGATAATTTGTTTTGAGCTTGTATGATTAGTTGCATATGCGTGTTTGGTTGCTAATGATATATACATAGGGAAGATTATATACATACATACATACATATATATATATATATATATATATATATATATATATATATATGAAGAAGAAAAAAACTGATCTAATTTAGGGGAAAAAACTGATCTAATTTAGGTCTACTTTCACCTAAGAAACATGGCACAAAGATCGAGAGCACCGCCAGTGGTAAATATGCAATAATTGGTAAATGCTTTGAGAGAAGGAATAGGGCGTAAGCCAGAAAATCCACATGAAGAGCTCTTAAAATTGTTAAAGACTTACACTAATCTGAGTGGTAAAAGCTTTGAAGGAACAAAAAGTGTAATGGAAATTCAAGTTTGGCTTAGAACTTTGGATAGAATTTTTGGGGACATGCAATTAGATGACTAAAGAAAGAGGCAAGTAGCTTCAAGACAATTGAAAGGAACAGCTTTGAGTTGGTGGGAGGCAATCATAGCTGGGAGAGTTAAGAATGATATTATATGGAATCAATTCAAGGAGCTAATTGAAGTAAGATTTGTGCCTCCATCTGCTAAAACAACATTGCTTAAAGAATTCATAAAGCTTAGGCAAGGAAATTTAAGTATCACTGAGTACACCCAGAAATTTGAGGGATTATCTAAGTATGGAGCTATGTTAATAGCTGATGAAGCTTCTAAAAATGGTAGATACATCAAGGGGTTGAATCCAAGCTTGAGTAGAGCCATGTTACCATATGTCGATAAAACTTTTGATCAAATCATAGACCTAACCTTGAGTTTTGAACAACATGATAAGGAAAGGGAGAAATAATGAAATTTCAAGAATAATAATAACAAAAGGGCAAAGGAAGGTATCACCTCTATGATAAGAAACAGGAAGACACTGGAAACAAGAAGACCAGTGATACTAAATCAGGTGAAACCAAGAAGAAAGTAGTGTGTCATCAATGTGGCAAAGAAGGACATATTAAGCCAAAATATCCATAACTGAAGGAAGGAGCTTTCAAATGCTACAATTGTTGAAAAGAAGGCCATCTGAAGAAGAACTATCCTGAGAATAAGCAGTAAGGAGAAGTGGCAACTCTAGAGACTAAAGGAAAATCTGTAGTGGAATATAATGCAGAAAACATGGGGCAAGTTGAAGGTACATTATTTATTTGCCAAATGCCTATACCAGTAGTATTTGACACAGGGGCAACTCATTCTATGATCTCTCATGACATAGTTAAGCTATTAAAGTTAAACTACATCTTGGTAGAAAAACCCTTCCTTATCAAAAGTCCCATAGGAAATTCTTGTGTCTTGGATATGATATGTGTGGATGTAGAGTTAATTATATGGGGAAATGTTTTTATTTCTGATTCATATGTTCTAAACTACCCAGATATAGGTGTTATGTTAGGTGTGGACTGGTTAAAACAACATAAGGCTATAATTAATTTACAGACATCCACCATTTCATTCCAAAACAATAGGAAACAAATAGTTGTAGTTCTTTGTGAATCTTGAAAAGAATGAAGATCATTTTATTTATATGGGCTAAGTGGTGAAACTTCTGAATTTGCAATTGAGAAAATACCCATAGTAAATGAGTAACTGGATGTATTTGGGAAGTTAAGGGTATCCCACACCATAAGCCAGTGGAATTTCAGATTAACCTGCTTCAAGGAGCTTGTCCAGTGATTAAGAAACCCACAAGAATGGGGCCAAGTGAGATAATAGAATTAAAGAAACAGTTAGAGGAATTAGAAGAAAAAAGTTTTATTAGACCAAGCAATTCTTTCTGGGGTGCACCAATGGTGTTTGTGAAGAAGCAAGATGGTTCTCTAAGGTTATGATTATAGAGAATTAAATAACTTAACTATTAAGAATAAATATGCATTACTAAGGATTGATGATCTTTTTGATCAATTAGCTGGATCAAAAATATTTTCAAGACTTGACTTAGCCTCTGGTTTTCATCAAATGAAAGTGGAAGAATCCAGTATAAAGTACACAGCATTTAACACTAGACATGAGTTGTATGAACTCTTGGTTATGCCCTTTGTATTAACTAATGCACCATCATATTTTGTTGATTTAATGAATAGAACATTTAGAGATTATCTAGATAAATTTGTGCTGATTTTTATAGATGATATTTTGATTTATTCAAGAACAGTGGAAGAGCATAAAAACAACTTGCATTTAGTTTTAATCAGGTTGAGACAAAAAAAAATTGAAAGTAAAATTTTCCAAGTGTACATTTTGGAGAGAAGAGGTAAATTTTCTTGGACATGTTATCTCCGCACAACGCATCTCAGTGAACCCAAGTAAGGTAGTGGCAATACAAACTTGGAAAAGACCCAAAACAGTGAGTGTGGTAAGGTCATTCATGGGGATGGCCGGATATTATAGGAGGTTTATTAAAGATTTTTCTAAAATTTCAGCACCACTCACTAATTTAAACAGAAAAAACAAGCTTATATTTGGATAGAAAAATGCAAAAAAAACATTTGAAGGATTAAAAGAGGCATTTGTAACACCCCCTCTCTGATATACTTATTCAGAGGCGGTGATGCTACATATAAGCCATGGTGCTAATAGAACAGTATCACAACTTAACAGAAACTTGTCAGAACATAAAGTCATTCTCAGTATATGATTTTACACGGAAGAGCTATTATACAATCATCCCATCACAACATAAAGTTACAAACATTCACTAGTCTAGTAATTACACATATGAGTACATAAAAAGATAATCTACATAAAGTAAGTCTTCACTTCAAAGCATCCAACTAACCATCTAAACCTGAAAAGTTTTAAGTGTAGCATCATGAGCAACACAGACCCAGTGAGATAGCTATTTAAGCTCAGTTTTTCACATCATTTCTTAGTGGGTTGTAATACAGTTTCATCATGACTCTTTTCTTCAAATATTTCATCATCCCAAGTTTAAGACAAAAATCAAAGAAGACTTTGGGATATTAAATCAAACAAATTTATGGTATCTTCATTTCATCAAAATCTCATAATTTATCAAACATATATTCGTGAGTCTAAACCACCCCCTCTACTTGGTTTAGATATTAGGATATGTTATCCTATTGCGGTCGGCATCCCGTCACTAAGTAGGGATGTACTCTACCAACTTAGAGTAATAGTGCACTACCCAAGATCTATTGTCTTATACCGCACCCCATCGAAGAAATATTACTAAGAAAATGATTCCCAAAGTAATCTTAATTTACTCTTTCTTCATAATGAATAAAATTATTTTTGAGCTCAAATAATTCTAATTAAATTTCAAATTAAATCTTGAATAACCACCCGTCTGTCGGATCAGTTAGGGATAGACAGGGAGAGCAGGAAACTATATTTTCCAAACTCAAGCCTAGACACTATCCTCTCTGTCATCCTAGAACGTTCCAGTCATTCATTTTAAAATACTTTTCTAAGGGTTTAAGACTTTCTCAAAATTATTTCAATTTATATTTAAGAAGAATTTCAAAACTACTTGGAAAAGAAAAGTAACATTTTAAAAAGCATGCTATGAAAAATTATAGACTTATAACAACTATTATTGCGTTTTGGTCACGCTATAAAAAGGTTTTGGTTTGATTCCGTGCTTCATTAATAGCTAAAAAAAAGTTGGCATTTCGAAATGCTATAAAAGTTCTAAGATTTGGGTTTTTAGCTTGTTTTTAAGCTAAATGTTTGGTGATGTTTCTCTATACTAGAAAAAGATTTTAGCTTCAAATTTTCTACAAGGTAAAGCTCTCATTGTCTACTTACTTATCATAAGAATAGATCCATAAAATAGTGTATCTATCTAATAAATAAAATTTAACAATACGAGGCACTTTTAACATAACTATTTAGGACCAATTTTTACCTAAACTTGCATCCAGTTTTCAAGTATGAAAATGGCCGAATTTGGAAAAAATCGCCTAGATCAAAGTTGTAGGTAATTGAATTACCTTTCCAAATCGATAAATTGATCGAAATTTCGTTAAGAATTGCAAAAGTTATGGCCAAAATACCGAACAGCGTTTTCAAAGATCAAGAGTAATCATTCAATCTAAACTTTCACAACTTGACTTCAAAACATGAAATGAAAATATGAACTTAAATAGTTTTTCTCACCTTATACTTGTATCCTTATCTTCTCTTTATCCTCTTAGCTTCTCCTAAGCTTCTCCTCTCTATCTTATCTTAATTTTATTTTTGTGAATGTATGAAATGAAGTGAACATTTCACCCCTTTATATAATAGTGTTTTAAGGCTAGTTTGGTTTTGGGACACTTGTGTACCTTATCTTCGTGCATGCTTTAGGATGTAGACACATGTCCTCTTAGGTGTCTTAAGAGGTTTCTACACATGGACACCTAAGGAGCATATGTGTCTTAACCTTGTTTTCTTATGAGACATTTGTTCCATTAATTTGATAACATGTGTACTTATCAAATTAAGCCATGTTTTTTCATGTTCTAGAATTTGTACACATATGACATTTGTGTCATGTATATATTCATACATACATATATATATATATATATATATATATATATATATATATCATATATGAATACACATATATGTGTTTTTATCATACTAAAATCTTCGGATCGAATTGAGCTAACATATTCAAAATCTCTAGAAACTATACCTGGAATTTTTGAGCTAGGCCGTTACACTCTACTACCCTTAGAAAAAGACTTCGTCCTCGAAATCTAGGCTTCAAACAATTCAGGATAGTCTTTATGAATTTCTGAATCCACCTCCCATGTTGCTTCATCTTCGTTATGATGGTTCCATTGAACCTTTACTAAGGGAATTTCTTTCGTTCTTAGTTTCTTAACTTTTCTGTCAAGAATTCGAATAGGTCTTTCAATGTACTTGGCTCCCTTTTTAACATCAATGATGCTTAAATCAATCACATGAGATGGGTCAAAAATGTACTTTCGTAGCATTGATATGTGAAACACATCATGTATTTTTGATAACTTATCGGGTAAGTCGAGTTTGTATGAGACTTTTCCAATTTTCTTGATAATACGAAATGGTCCGATAAATCTTGGCGATAGTTTGGCCTTATTTTTTCCAAATCGCATTACCCCTCGTACCGGAGAAACCTTTAAAAGGACTTGATCTCCTACTTCGAATTCCAAATCCTTCCTTCTATGATCTGCATAACTCTTTTGTCTACTTTGGGCTTCTTGCAATATTTCTCTTATAATGGAAATCTTCTCTGTTGTTTCTTTTACTTGGTCTGGACCAAAAAGCTCACGATCTCCAACTTCTGCCCAACATACTGGCGAACGACAAGGCCTTCCATACAAAGCTTCATAAGGGGCCATACCAATACTTGCATGATAACTGTTGTTATATGCAAACTCGATTAATGGTATGTGAGTCTCCCATGTGATTTCGAATTCCATTACACAAGACCTTAGCATATCTTCTATGACCCGGTTCACCCTCTCCGTTTGTCCATCTGTTTGAGGATGAAAAGTTGTACTTAGATTTAATGATGTCCCTAGTGCTTTTTGAAGACTTCTCCAAAACCTTGAAGTGAATCGTGAATCTCTATCTGAAACTATGGTAACGGGTATACCATGTAGTCGAACAATTTCTTTCAAATAGAGTCTACTCAGTTTCTCCATTGAGTAAGTCATGTTGTAAGGTATGAAATGTGTTGACTTTGTTAAGCGATCCACCACTACCCATATTGCATCATGACCTTGCTTTGTCATTGGTAATCCAGTGATAAAATCCATTGTTATATGCTCCCATTTCCATTCAGCAATAGGAAGTGGTTGCAGAAGTCCTGCTGGTCGTTGCTGCTCTGCTTTAATTTGTTGGCACGTAAGACATTTTGCAACAAATTCAGCAACATCCTTCTTCATTCCATTCCACCAAAACTGACGCTTGAGATCCTTAAACATCTTCGTGCTTCCTGGGTGCACCGTGAGTCTTGAGCGATGTGCTTCACTAAGAATTTCATTTTTCAATTCAATTTGATTTGGAACACAAAGTCGATTTTTAAATCTATAACCTCTGTCTTTACCATTGTTCCAATATGTAGGTTCCTTATCCTTCATTTTCATAAATAATTCTTTTAATTCCTCATCATCTTCTTGGGCTCTCAATATTTTACTTATCAGAGTTGGCTGAATAACAAGATTACACAGAAGTGCTACTTTGTTAATCATGGGTCCATTGACTATCCTGGCGCAAGTATTCATATCAGCAAGAGTCTCTAAAGTCCTCCATTCTCTCATCATTAAATGAGCTACTATGCCATAGCTCTTTCGACTTAATGCATCTGCCACTATATTTGCCTTTCCCGGATGATAATGTAATGTGAATTCATAATCTTTTATGAATTCCATCCACCTTCTTTGTCTCATATTTAGTTCCTTTTGAGAGAACAAATATTTTAAACTCTTGTGATCAGAGTAAACATGGAATTGTTCTCCATAAAGATAATGTCTCCAAATTTTTAGGGCAAATACAATCGCAGCTAATTCTAAGTCATGAGTTGGATAATTTACTTCATGTGGCTTTAATTGACGAGAACCATAAGCGATAACTTTGTCATCCTGCATTAAAACACATCCTAATCCTTGTCCACATGCATCAGAATATACTTTATATGGAACTCCACTCCTTGGTAAAGACAGAATTGGTGCCTCTGTTAATTTTTTCTTTAAAGTTTCAAATGCTATTTTACATTTTTCATCCCAAATAAACTGGGTCTCCTTACGAGTAAGTTTTGTTAATGGAAATGCTATTTTTGAGAAATCTTGAATAAATCTTCGGTAGTATCCAGCTAATCCTAGAAAACTTCGAACTTCTGTTGGTGTTGTCAGAGGGTTCCATTTCAACACTGCTTCAACCTTTGATGGGTCTACACCTATTCCATTCTTTGAGACAACATGTCCAAGAAATTTTACTTCCTCCAACCAAAATTCACATTTACTTAATTTTGCATATAGCTGATGCTCTTTTAGTGTTTGGAGACATAAACGCAAATGACATTCATGTTCCTCCTTTGTCTTAGAGTAAATAAGGATATCATCGATAAACACAATAACAAAATGATCAAGATACAGACGAAATACACGATTCATTAGATCCATGAATACTGCTGGAGCGTTGGTAAGGCCAAAAGGCATCACCAAGAATTCATAATGTCCGTACCGTGTTTGGAAAGTCATCTTTGGAATATCTTCTTCTTCTTTTATTCTTAATTGATGATACCCCGATCTTAAGTCGATTTTTGAAAACACAGTAGCTCCTTGGAGTTGATCAAATAAATCATCGATTCGTGGTAATGGGTATTTGTTCTTAATGGTTACCTTATTAAGCTCTCGGTAATCTACGCACAAGCGTAATGTCCCATCATGTTTCTTGACAAACAGTACTGGTGCTCCCCAAGGAGATTTACTAGGTCTGATAAACCCTTGATTCTCCATCTCCTCAATTTGTTTCTTTAATTCCTGATTTTCCTTAGGAGACATACGATAAGGGGCTTTAGCAATAGGGGTGGTACCAAGGATTAAGTCAATACTAAAATCAAATTCTCTTTTTGGTGGTAATCCTGGTACTTCCTGAAAAACTTCTTTAAATTCATTTACTACTGGGATTTGGTCCATCACTTGATTATTATCCTCAATATTGATATGGGCAAGGTATCCAGATATAAAAGCGTCCTCAACTTTATCACATGTATAAACAATGGTCTCGTCTTCTCGAATTGTCAAACTTATAGTTTTGTTGTGAAAATTCAAAATGGCTCGATATTTTGAAAGCCAATCCATCCCAAGGATAATATCAAAGTATTCCATTGGGAAAATAATTAAATTGGCCATCATATCCTTACCGTCAAAGTTAAGGATACAGTTTCTACACATATTCTCAAGTTTAGTTCTCCCTCCTACTACACTTGATATTACTAAAGGTTTTGATAGTTGCTCAATAGGTAATCCTACCTTAGTAGCAAATATTTCAGATATAAGAGAATGTGTTGCACTAGTATCGAATAAAATTCTTGCCTGAAAGTTAAAAAGAAACACAGTACCTTCTACTTGGGCTTGTGCAGAAACCACTGCATACACTCGTCCTTGTTGTTACTTTTTGTCCTTCTTTGGCTTCTTGCAATTCCGACTAATATGCCTAGGTTCATTGCAATTGTGACACACAATTGGATTTGTACAATTCGGAGAAATGTGTCCGGTCTCATGGCATCGGTAGCATCTTCTTAGCTTGTCAGGCTCCTTTTGTCGTCCCGTTGGTCCTTTACTTTCTCCATTTGGTTTCTTTTTCTTCTCATCTAGTTTCTTTTGATTGTCAGAAAGATTGTTTTGTTTTCTTTTATTTGAAATCTTTCTTTCTTGCTGGAACTGATGATAATCTTCTTCCAAATTTAAAGCTTCAGCTACTATCATCTCATAAGTTTTGCATCCATCACCAATAACATGTCTTCTTATGGGAGGGATTAATCCCTTTGCAAATCGTCTAGCACGCTTTTTGGGTGTATAAATTAAATGATTCCCGAATCGGGATAATGCTTCAAATTTGTTTTGATATTGGGCTACAGACATACCTTCTTGAGTGAGATTTGAAATTTTGTTTCCATCTTCTCTCTCTCATTCTCCGGAAAATACTTATCCAGAAACTTTTCCTTAAATTCTTTCCATGTTATATGTTCCATTTCTTCTGGGCTAGTTGTTGTTCGAACTAGCTCCCACCAATTTCGAGCCTCCTCTGATAATTGAAAGACTGCCAGCTTTCTTTTGTCAACTTCATTACATTCCAGAACTTCGAATATATCCTCTAGATGTTGAATCCACTGCTCAGCTTTTATTGGATCTGCATCTCCAATGAATTTGTCAGGTTTCAAACTTTTGAAACAGCTTAAAAGACTGTTTGCTGAAGATGTTGAAGAAACTTGCTCCATCTGCTTGATGAAAGATGCAAACAGTTCCATAGCATTTGTTTGTGCGGAGGACTGAGCCTCTTGACTTTCAGTTGTTGAGTTGTTTTGATTTGCCATGACCTTCAATAAAGAATATCCAGTTATGGTCATGGATGATATATGTTTTAGTTATAAAGAATATCAATGTATCTAATGGCATACTTAAGTCATAAACACACAAACATACTATATTATTTGTAACCCTTATTTACAACCAAAATTTGGGTGTTCATGCACAACCTCCCCAAAGATACAGATAGTCACTCATACTTACTACTTGATAAGTTAACTTCCTAATTCATTTCTAATCTACCAATATTATTTCTATTTCCTTTGATGAGGGAGAGCCTGCTTCATTCTTTACTACTCGAGAAGGTCCAGTGACTTCTTGAGAGTAATAGCTGGAGCCAACTGACTCAGACTCCTCTTCGTCGTATTGTTCCACTATTTTGTTTGGAAGTCGTTTACGTCTTATATTCCTTCCTTCTGGCGGTAATGCTCCTTCTTGCCTTAAATATTATACCGCTTCCCCATACTCAGTCCGTTCAGCCATTTTAATTGCCATCTCAAGAGATTTCCTCTTCTGGCGCAGACGGTAAAGAATAAGATCTCTCTTTAGACCGTCTTCATAATCATTAGCCCTATTATAAACTTAATATATCTCATTGCCGAGAATCATCCTTGCACTCCTCATAAGCTCACGCCTCTCCATTGTGGGGCTTGCAGCAACTAACCGTTCATTTGGTATAGTGGTGCACTTAACGCCTCCCCATGTATCCCCCGTATACCAGGTTTTATTGCTTGCCATAACTTATAACTGCAAATGGCCATAAGGATGTCAATAATTGTATAAACTTCCTATTCTGACCAATTAAATTGTGACACTATAAAGTTTTCCAAAAGCACCCCTTAAACCTTGGGTCTGATACCAACTTTGTAACACCCCCTCTCTGATATACTTATTCAGAGGCGGTGATGCTACATAGAAGCCATGGTGCTAATAGAACAGTATCACAACTTAACATAAACTTGTCAGAACATAAAATCATTCTCAGTATATGATTTTACACGGAAGAGCTATTATACAATCATCCCATCACAACATAAGGTTACAAACATTCACTTGTCTAGTAATTACACATATGAGTACATAAAAAGATAATCTACATAAAGTAAGTCTTCACTTCAAAGCATCTAACTAACCATCTAAACCTGAAAAGTTTTAAGTATAGCATCATGAGCAACACAGACCCAGTGAGATAGCTATTTAAGCTCAGTTTTTCACATCATTTCTTAGTGGGTTGTAATACAGTTTCATCTTGGCTCTTTTCTTTAAATATTTCATCATCCCAAGTTTAAGACAAAAATCAAAGAAGACTTCGGGATATTGAATCAAACAAATTTATGGTATCTTCATTTCATCAAAATCTCATAATTTATCAAACATATATTCGTGAGTCTAAACCACCCCCTCTACCTGGTTTAGATATTAGGATATGTTATCCTATTGTGGTCGGCATCCCGTCACTAAGTAGGGATGTACTCTACCAACTTAGAGTAATAGTGCACTACCCAAGATCTATTGTCTTATACCGCACCCCATCGAAGAAATATTACTAAGAAAATGATTCCCAAAGTAATCTTAATTTACTCTTTCTTCATAATGAATAAAATTATTTTTGAGCTCAAATCATTCTAATTAAATTTCAAATTAAATCTTGAATAACCATCCCGTCTGTCGGATCAGTTAGGGATAGCCAGGGAGAGCAGGAAACTATATTTTCCAAACTCAAGCCTAGACACTATCCTCTCTGTCATCCTAGAACGTTCCAGTCATTCATTTTAAAATACTTTTCTAAGGGTTTAAGACTTTCTCAAAATTATTTCAATTTATATTTAAGAAGAATTTCAAAACTACTTGAAAAAGAAAAGTAACATTTTAAAAAGTATGCTATGAAAAATTCTAGACTTATAACAACTATTATTGCGTTTTGGTCACGCTATAAAAAGGTTTTGGTTTGATTCCGTGCTTCATTAATAGCTAAAAAAAAGATGGCATTTCGAAATGCTATTAAAGTTCTAAGATTTGGGTTTTTAGCTTGTTTTTAAGCTAAATGTTTGGTGATGTTTCTCTATACTAGAAAAAGATTTTAGCTTCAAATTTTCTACAAGGTAAAGCTCTCATTGTCTACTTAATTATCATAAGAATAGATCCATAAAATAGTGTATCTATCTAATAAATAAAATTTAACAATACAAGGCACTTTTAACATAACTATTTAGGGCCAATTTTTACCTAAACTTGCATCCAGTTTCCAAGTATGAAAATGGCCGAATTTGGAAAAAGTCTCCTAGATCAAAGTTGTAGGTAATTGAATTACCTGATCGAAATTTCGTTAAGAATTGCAAAAGTTATGGCCAAAATACTGAACAGCATTTTCAAAGATCAAGAGTAATCATTCAATCTAAACTTTCACAACTTGACTTCAAAACATGAAATGAAAATATGAACTTAAATAGTTTTTCTCACCTTATACTTGTATCCTTATCTTCTCTTTATCCCCTTAGCTTCTCCTAAGCTTCTCCTCTCTATCTTATCTTAATTTTGTTTTGTAAATGTATGAAATGAAGTGAACATTTCACCTCTTTATATAATAGTGTTTTAAGGCTAGTTTGGTAATTTGGTTTTGGGACACTTGTGTACCTTATCTTCATGCATGCTTTAGGATGTAGACATATGTCCTCTTAGGTGTCTTAAGAGGTTTCTACACATGGACACCTAAGGAGCATATGTGTCTTAACCTTGTTTTCTTATGAGACATTTGTTCCATTAATTTGATAACATGTGTACTTATCAAATTAAGCCATTTTTTTTCATGTTCTAGAATTTGTACACATATGACATTTGTGTCATGTATATATTCATACATATATCAATCATATATGAATACACATATATGTGTTTTTATCATACTAAAATCTTCGGATCGAATTGAGCTAACATATTCAAAATCTCTAGAAACTATACCTGGAATTTTTGAGCTAGGCCGTTACAGCATTGGTAAATGCTCTCATCTTAAAGGTGCCTGAAGGAAATAATGACTTAGTGGTGTACACAATGTGGATATGGTTTAGGAGCAGTATTGATGCAATAAGGACAAGTAGTGGCATTTGCATCAAGGCAACTGAAACCACATGAAATTAGATATGCAGCACATGATTTAGAATTAGCTAGTTGTGTATGTTTTGAAAATTTGGAGATAGTATTTGTTAGGAGATAAATTTGAGCTCTATACTGATCACAAGTCTTTAAAATATTTACTTTGACAAAAAGATTTGAACATGAGACAACATAGGTGGGTTGATTTTTTAGCTGCTTATGATTTTGATATACTTTATACACTAAGAAAAGCAAATATAGTGGTTGATGCTTTTATTAGATAGCATGCTAAAGTAAGCTTCGTGATGATAGAAGAGTTCAAGGATTTAATGTTACTTACTGATTTGGAAATAAAGGAGTAGTGATATGCACATTGAGGTGCATGGTGCATAAGAAAATATATGGAAGATAAGTCTGGTAACTTTGCAATCTGACCTAGCTATGACGGTGGGAACTATGAAGAATCAAGACCCTGATATGTCTGAAAAGAGAACTCTTTTGGAAAATGGGAGGAGGTGTTAAATTTGAACATTGATGAAAATGGATATGTGAGAAATAAGAATAGAATTTCGGTACCTGAAAACTCAGAATTAAAGGAGGAAATATTGAATGAATATCATAGAAGTAAATACTCCATACATCCAGGAAATACAAGGATGTATAAGAATCTTAAAAGTGATTATTGGTGGAAAGGAATGAAAAGTGATGTAGCAAATTTTGTGGCAAATGCTTGATCTGTCAGCAAGTAAAAGCAAAAAAAAAGCCATCAAGATTGTTTCAACCATTAAGCATACCTCAATGGAAATAGGAGGATATTTCCATGGATTTTGTGGATGCTCTACAAAGATCGAAGAGAGGTAATACAAGCATATGGGTAGTGGTTGACCAAAGTGGCACATTTTATTCCTGTATCTTTAGAAAGAAATGCACCAAAACTGGCTCAAGTGTTTATGAAAGAGATAGTGAGGTTGCATGGTATACCCAAGACTATTGTGAGTGATAGAGACACTATCTTCACATCAAAGTTTTCAAGAGGCTATGGGGAATGAGCTTTGCATGAGCACTGCTGATCATCCTCAATCTGATAGGGAAACATAAGTAGTTAATAAGGTGTTAGAAGATTTGTTGAGAGCACGTATATTGGCCTTTGAGGGTAATTGGAAAGATCACCTCCATTTGGCAGAATTTACATATAATAACAGTTATCAAAGCACCATAGGAATGGCACCATTTGAAGCTCTATATGGAAAACCATGTTTGTCTCCTATATGTTGGCTTGAAACCGCAAAAAGAGCAATTTTAGTACCAGAATAAACAAAAGAAACCACTGAAAAGATTGCATTGATTAGAAAAAGAATGGAAGCTGCACAAGATAGGCAAAAGAAATTTGCAGATAGGAAAAGAAAACAAGTTGAATACCAAGTGGGAGACTTTATTTTCATTAAAATTTCAGCAATGAGGAAGGTGTTAAGATTTGGAAAGCAAGGTAAGATGACACCAAGGTATATAGGACCCTATAAGATTCTGGAAAAGATTGGCTCTTTGGCATATTAGAATTATCTGAAGCTATGCAAGGGATGCACAATGTACTTCGTGTATCACAGTTGAGGAGATGGGTTCATGGTAAGAATGACATTCTGTAAACACCATCTCAGGTTCAAATAAAATCATACTTGATTTATGAGAAAGAACCAGTGGGGATTTTGTCTAAGGAAGTGAAGAAATAAAGGAACAAGACTTTGAAGCTTGTGAAAGTGAAGTTAAGTCTTGATCCAAATGATTGCACATGGGAGTTAAAAGAAAAAGTTAGGGTGAATTATCCTAAGCTGTTTTCAAATTAAAAGTTATCTTTAATTTTGAAATTATTTCATATGTATTTGTCTTGTGATTGTTAAGATTAAGTTAGTTTTCTGGCTGAATGTATTTAATCAGAGTTGGAATCTCTGAATTAAATTGACAAATCAATAATAGAGAAAATTGTGAGGACACAATTCCTAAAAGGAGGGGTATCTGCAATGACCCAGAAATTATTTGTGCAACTATTTTAATTTTTGTTTAAAATATTTTGCTAAATTTAATGGGAATTAATAGGGTTTCTGGTCTGTGTGCATATAAGTGTGTGTGCATGTGCACAACAAGGTCATGCACATGGCATAACCATGAATTTCAGGAGAGTAATGTGGTGTAAACACATGCTTATTTTCTATTGAAATATACTAAATGATCTGGTTAATAAATAATGTAGATAAGAATCTGAAGTGTTTATATATATACACACATGTAAATAGAAAAAGATGATGTATAAGTTTAAAATGTGTATAGGCAGATTTAGAAAAGAAAGATATTATATTCAAAACACCATTTTTGTCATGACATGGTACGAAGGGGAGAATGATTTTAATAAAAAAAAGTTTTCGTTATTTCTGAAAAGCAATTCAGATTATTTTCTAGCAACTTTTTCACCCCGAGGCATATAAAGAAAATGAAGCAAAAATAATGTGAGCAATATTCACATAAATGGTTTGACTTGTTGAGGGTAAAATTGAATTTAGGTAACACAAAATAAAAAAATATAAATAAGGGGTATACGGGTAGAATTTGGTTGCCTATCAAACTAAGAGAAAATTTACATAGCATATTTGAATACAAGGGGAAAAGGCTTGGGGAAAAGGCTTGGGGATAAGGCAAATTTCTTTGGTTTACAGTTTAAAAGAAGAAGTTTTTGGTGAGCAATCTCACTCATAATAACTGGCATTAAGTCCTAAATAAAGAGGCAGCCAATATCTTTAATATCCAATATATTTTTGGTTTTAATTCATGGAATAAAATCTTCTGTTTGGTCTTATATATGAATGTTCTTATACGTTGCGTGATTTTATAACATGGGTTTAAGTTCTTTGCTTAAATGTATTCAAGTTGTTCTGATTTATTGAATAAAGGTTTTTAAAAATCTCAAACTGCTTATGTGAATGATATTGATGTATGGCAAACCCCCATGAAAAGAAAATATGGGCTGCAATATACATATGTATATGTGCTGAGGCTCTATGTTTAATGATAAGGAGTGCAATAGAATTTTCTAGGTGCTGAACTCTTGTCAAAATGCTTAAAACTATGTATCAGCTAGGTTTTGAACTCTTTGAAACCAGCTTATCCATAGTGGCATAAACAACTAATAATACTGCAAAAAATCCATATACTAGTATCAGATGCAAAAGGGGATATATATACTTATTTTATGAAAACCCATTTGTTTGATTTCCTTGTTGATTGCATAATTAGTTGTTTTATCTTACTGGTTGAATGATTGCTTTATCCAGTCATGTAAATTGATCATAGTCAGTATAGGGCAACATGTGATGAACCATGACTATTATATTTCATCATATTCAGTATAATTGATGCTTGAAAATAAAAAAAAACACTTAGTAATTAAAATTAAGGGATGTTGGTCAAGAAGGCTGCTGAATGGCTTGTGCTTGAGCTACACGTTTGACACATGGTTTGATTTAGTCCTGAGATCTTTGTGTAATGATGTGAATTAGTTCATTACAATGTGTCCCAGTGATTCATATATGCAGATGAGACTAGGGTTAAATTAATTAATCCATAAAAGAAAAATGATAAAAAGGAAACTTGGGCTTTCCAGGATTTTATGGCAATCTTATAGCAAGTGTATATTATATGATATTGACCATGTTTGTTATATGATTGATATAACGATATGAATGTGTATGTGTTTCATATTTAATTATTTCTTTAGATAGTGTAAGCACATGCACAATGACACCAGACCTGCACACATGGAAAATGTAGTAAAAGGTAGGATTTCTATATCAATTCACTTCTGTTTAACATTTAAAATTATGAATGAAGTTGTTCATACTAGGCAAAAAGTTTCTGACCCTATTTTGCTCATGGAATATGGGGTGTCTCATTTTATAATGAGGCAACCTCTACTGCTTTTTCGAGTAATGAAGGTGCCAAGTAATTTGGATTGGAGTTATGGCTTGTATCCATGGAAATTGGCATGGTAGCTTAGTTAAATAAGAGCTTCAGAAATGTTTGAATTTGCATGAATTTATAAGAAATGTTTTTGATATCAGTATGTAAGGAAATGTTATATAGATGGTTATTTGGATAATGGTTTTAGCAAAACCTAATGTATTATCTAATCTCTGGATTTGAATTGTAATTTCTATGGGTATTTTATTAGCCGGAAATCAGGCAAAATATATTTAGAATTATAGAAGATTTGCTAATGTTATGTATTAGTCAATCTGGAGTCATCAAACAAATTTAAGTGTGTATGTAAGCATCTTTAAAGTCCAGGGTTATTGGTGCACCTACTTGTTTAAATATCACTTCAAAATGATGCAAATTTGAACTACTTGGCTCAGCATAATCCATTTGGGCTAGCCAGGGTTCCAGTATTGCAATTGCATCAAGAATTCAAAATTTTAAGCATGCACATGGCAATTTTTTTAGTTTGAATCTGACTCCTCTATTTTTTATGAAAATGCTGAAGTGTTTTAATAAAGATTAAGCTTGTAAAAGGTGCATATGTTATTATTATATGCGTGTATATATATATGGCAAACCTGTATAATTTTTTGCCTATAAAACCCAATTCATTTTATTATTCCAGTAATACTTTTGTCACAATGGTTAAGCAGTACAGGTTCATAAGACATGTTATGACCCCATGGTCATCCTTTTGAAAAATCTATGTGATAAACTGATCTAAGAAAGGTCAATGCCACTCTTGCTTTTCTTCTGGACTCTGATTATAAGTAAGAAGGATATATATATATATATATTCTTATATATATCAATAAATTTTATATGAATTGATATTTTTATGTGGGTAAATTTTTATGATCCTGGATATTATTTGGAAAGAGTAATGGCTCTGATTTGAACCATATATTTTTATACATGTATGAACACCTAGCTTGGCATGTATAAAAAATCATGCTAAAAATGCAGTAACAAACCAGGGTCATTTCAATTCCATTATTATACCTACTCTATTGCCAATATATATATAATCAACATATATTATAATAAAATTTTCTCAAAATTTTCTTTCCTAAATGTTCAATTTTCCATTAAGATTAAATTAACTAATCTTCTATTAAATGTTGATTTTATATCAACACCTTATAAACAAAACATGAAACTTAATTCACAAGGGGTTCGATTTCAATACACTTAAATTGTTAATAAATGTCTATATGTTAATTGAACATAAATTAACAATCAACACACAATAGTCAATGCTCCTGAACTATTTGATCATGAAAAATCAAACAATAATGATAATAATTTAGTATTATCATCAACCAACAACAACATATTAGCTATATACTTTAGAAAAATTATTTCTTTGTATACAAAATATATCCTAGGCAAAATATTTCATTTACCCAATTATCAAGATACAATATCGTGCCAACGTTCCTTATTCGAGTGTTCACGACATCGTGACGTCCTACGCCTCGACCAGAATTCATAAACGACTCAACAGACTGATTAACACAATTTGTTTTTACAAGACTAACAAATACGCTCTCGCAAATATATATATATATATATATATATATATATATATATATATATATATACACACACACACACACACCACACTTTCAGACTCATTTCAAGGTCTCACTTACCCAATCTTAAAGAGTTACACCACCAGAGCCAAGGTTCTCGCCTAACCTTCAGCTCTGATACCAAATGTAATAACCTGCCTTTCTAACCGTCGAAAAATTGACATTAAACACGACCACTGTATTTCAATGTCAAACATTCAATCATCGAAATGCAAATTGTTAGGGTAAAAGAAAACGAAAAAGAAAGAACAGAAGAAAAACAAAATCTCACAGCGGAATCGATAAAATATAATAATAATAATGATAGATGAACTGTCACTTCAAGATATAATGTATATCAGAGTAAAGGAACAAATCCCATTAGGTGTAAAATTAAGAAATTACGACCTTACAAATGCCGATAGGTTAATATAATACAACGGAAATAAAATAATAGGACAAGTAAACTTCCAACTCTATTCCATGAGCTCCATATCTGGTAGAAACAACTAGGAAACAAGCTTGGTCTGACCCGAGCATTATAATGAAATAATACACGGATCAGTCTAGAATACCAACATGAGAAAACTCAAGTAAAAGGAAACATATGATAATTTTGTAAGACTATGCCGCTGATTGCGGAACGGGTTTTTACCTCACAATAACAACATATATGAATAAGCATCAGCACAAAAACAAAATCAACGAAACAGCAAGGAATGGGTGTCATATGTAAAATTTGCCAACATAAAAGTAATAATAGAACAACACCCCATGAGAAGAGCGCATGACACTTGTCGATGAAAACAAAGAAACTAATTCAAAAATTTAGATCTAACAAGAAACATGCTAATTTTTCCGAAATAATTGGACCGCACCGCATACTACAGGCTAGACCACTAACAACAAATTCCAATCTCACCATGGATACAAGTAATAAAACATCGCGAAGATTTTATCGTTCAGATGCAAATAAAATAGGAAATTCATAAATTCGGTATCAAATGAATGAAATGAGAAATTTTCCAACAAATGACTAGGAGGGAGCGCTCACCTGACCGAAAAGTATACCTCTAGAATATGCTTGAGAACTACACTATTCTGGGGCATATACTAGCCAGACCCCGCTAACTTTACCGAGTATCCGAGTATTTCACATCTTGCACACATACAATCAATCCAACCCTAAAGTAGGTGTGAAATTACCCTAATGGAAGTAACCCCACCGAAATGACCTAAATTCGCCCTTACGGGAAAGCCCAGATTGAGTTGAGAACACGACAAATCAGAACACAAACAATAGAACATTTCGTTGCTATTACAACAATTACATCAGAGTACAAGAATAAACAGATTATGAATAAATAATATATAGCAAAAAATATTAGAGATTTAAATTACAAAGCAGCTGAAAAATAATACATAACACAACTGAAAGAAATACACGGATACAGAGCTTTCAAAATATAGCTTCAGCAGTAAATCCAGGGTCCTATGAAAATAGAAATCTGCAAAACCAAGACTACTAGCTGCCCGTGTGGAAAATAGGGGCACCCAGAGTTTAGGTCATAACAATAAACTAAAGGTCAGTCATGGGGCTGGTGTGAGAACTAAAACAGTTATTAAAAACTTTACTTTAGAAATAAAGTAAATCAAGGGACCGCGCTGTTTAACACGGAACGGGTTTTCTCCCAAGAATATCAATTCATAAAATAAACATCGCAATGCTTTTTTGAAAAAATGAAGTTATTATAAGACTCAGGTCTCATCACACAATGCAATGCAAGCCGGAGAACAAAGTTTTACCTTATAATAGCCAAACATGCTTGGCACGTTTAAAAAACAAAAAATCATTTGATACTATTATAGGTGTATAGTGTCAAAATCAACTTCAAATATAAAGGTATCAATCGTAGACGGCATGAGCGCCCCATCCCACTATGTTGCCATACTAGTTTTACAACTAAAACCAAAATGTTGTATTGGAAATTGGATTTCCATCATGAACCAAGGCAAGGGATCGTCCTTACCGAATTCGAGACTCTCTAGCCCGAGCCTCAGGATAAGTCGCAACTGCACCTTGGATCTTCAGGGTCGGTTCATCCTTATGGTTGTGAATTAGTAATTCCTGATCAATACGTTTTCCCTCCCTATGGGGCGTAAATCTGGTCATTATGTTGACCATCACAAGAGCCATTAGGGATTCAAATCCGAGGTACCTCTCTATCCATCATCCGCATAAGTAAAAATGTCTGGGCTCCATACCATGACACCACTCCTAGCTAGAAAGAAACGCATGTTCTCCCTGCAGTACTCTCCCGTTTCTGGTTCATACCGGCGTGCGAGTCTCGCGAATTAATACTATACACAAAGCTATGCTATTTAAAGTCGTGCTTTGATTATCAACTACAAGGCCCTGCTTTTCAACAAAAGCGTTGATCATTTGTATCTCAACATGCCACACTGACAATTCACGCCATACAACTGATGTCTATCGATATATAACCTCTAAGCTCATACGTCTCAGAGAAGGGTGTTAAGCAAGAGAATAAATTCTCCGCCACCAAACAGATATATATTTAATAGAAATCAATCAATGCAAAACACAATCCAATGTCAAACACACATCCATTTACAAGTACGTTCTAGGTCTGAACGAAACCGGAGGCACCTTATTCCTCGTCCCATATGTCTAATATAGGAGAGAGGTCCTCGCATATCCGGTCGATCTCCAAGTACGTCTGGACGATCACCACTTATTACCTTGTCCTGGGTGTACAGCCCAATCAAGACATCAGTAATCATCCAAACGATGTAAAGAACTCCGGTCTTCAACCACCGTCTTCATCGTCGACTTATCGTCGAATTAGTTATTTGGAATGGGTATAAACCCGAACTTTCCGAATAACTCGCGTATTTTATAATCAATAATCAAGTGCTATAAAAACACATCATATGCCTCATTCCAATTCAGAATATTCTTTTATTCAAATATTCACATCTTTAGGGAAAGGTTCCCATTAATTTTATCAAAGATAAATTCTTTTAAATTTGTTCTTTAATCTTCCTTTGGATATCAATTCAAAACCAAATTAAGGTTTACCAACAAGTCGGGCTCAGCAAGCCTTACCGAAGTAATCATTTATTTTATTATCCCAATCCCAACCTATTCATCCTATGGAGTAAAACTGGTAGTACTCCATATCTAACACCACTGTGATATCGGTAAAATTAATTACCATTTCACGTTCAAATCTAATTAAAGATTTAACTATCGTCTGGAGTAAAACTGGTGATACTCCATTCCCGATCATTTCCCTCATTTGATAATTTAAATTATCACATTCACATTTCAATCTACTTAAAGTTTCATTAATACTCCACTTAGTTTTAATCTTCCCAAGAATCATTATCAAAGATTATTTAACTTAGGGAAATCAAACATGCCGCATCGAAAATCTACACCGTACCACTGATTTCTACCAATATATAACCTCTAAGTTCATATGTCTCAGAGAAGGGTGTTAAGCAAGAGAATAAATTTTCCGCCACCAAACAGATATATATTTAGCAGAGGTCAACAATATAGTTCGAAATACAATGTGAGCCATGTAATCATGTCTTTAAGTGGGTTAAAGAACCAATGTCATTTAAAACACAGTTCACGATAAACCTAAAATCACATTCCATTAACCATGGAATCTTCACGAAAAACAGATCAACATATATATATATATAATCGATACCAATTTCCGTATCCGACTAATAATATAAATGGAATAACGGCCAAGCCTTTAAAATTCCATATATAGTAACAGTCTTCCTCCACAGAAGCTCACTTCGATTATCACTACATCAAATTCCATTCAATTCCAATTTAATATATTAAATTGGAAAACTTTACTTTGGAAAAATTTCCATTAAATCTTAATAAAAGATTTATATATTCCAAATCACATTTCACTGTTAATCGGGTTAAAGAACGAATGTCGTTAAAAACACCGTTCACGATAAACCCAATTCACACTCCATTTTATTCCAATTATTAAATATAATTGGAAACTCTAATAATCTTAATTAAAAGATTTATTCTTTTCACACAGGGTTTAAGAACATTGTTACTGAAGACACCATTCACGACAAACCCAAAATTCAATTTGATATTAAATACAAGGCTCTAAATAGAAATTATATCAGCTTATATTCAATATCAAATTCTGAAACCGACACATATTGTATGGGGAATAACGATGTATATCTATCTTCCAAATACCTCCACAATATCCGTAAAGTCACGGAATTCGATATCGAAATATCCCGAAGATGCTTTCTATTCAAATCCATTCCAATTCACACACTTGAAAATTTTGGTTATATTAAAACCACTTACAAATCCAATTTATTTATTTAAAAACGTTAGATTATCCTTCTAGTTAATAACTAGTTTATTTTGGTAACAATATATTTTTATCTTAACAAAATTGGAATTTTTCATCCAAATTCTTTCCAAATCATTTATTATGATTTTACACAAATTATTAATATTTTTAATAATTTTATCAAGGCCCGTACAGTCGGTTTCTAATAACGACCATCGAACTGCATCCATAACGACTTTTTCCAAATTCGATTTGGACATAATTCCAAATCCAACCGTTAGATTTCAAATCTCTTATATTCGTTGGAAAGCTCTTTTCGGTACGAACCCAACGATTCCGGTTTTAGGGGAATCCGACGGTCGGATCTTCCGTGATATCAATTCAAAATCAATCGTCGAAATTCGTGAACGGTCGCGGCACAGCGCGTTCTATTCAAACCTTTTATATAATATATATATATATAATAATTCGTTCAAAACGTATTTTATAAATTCGTTTTGAAAACGATTCCCACTTTCACTTCAATTTTAAATCAAAATTGAATACCCTTTATTATTATAATATTTAAATGATAATAGTTTCAAAATATCAGGTTTTGAAATCTTTTCCTTTTCGAAGTTCTTTATTAAAATGAATAAAATCGATATAAAAATCGTTCGTGTTAAAATGGTGCAAATCTAATCAACACGGCTTCACATATTTCAATATTTTCGTGTCCATCCAAAATCGGACGTCAAATTCACATTTTGATCCTTTACGGAATATTATTTTAAGATATTCGTTATTTTAAAATGTTCATTATTTCTGAATTGGAATCAGACACAATCAATTACCATATATTTTTATTTATATGGATTTCATATAACACATGTACACAACAATAATGATACATAATCAACCATCATCCAGAGTGCATTACACAACTGCATAAGCATTAAATATAAATAATTAACGCTTACAACAGTCTGTCAAACAATCGATTGACATACAACTAAACAACTGAGATTATTATACGTCAAATATCATCCCAATACCTGTGTGGGGTTTCAACCAACAAATATTGATTATTATTTGTGCAGTTGGGTGATATGTAAAATTTACTGTTCCAATCAATATCAGTTAAATAGGTGTACATAAACAAACCGTCCGATTTGTAAATGAATATTTATTTTATTTTCTTTCCAGGATAATTTTTATATATTTTATACAAATACGAGCGTCACGGCACGCGCTTCGCGCACGAAATTTTGTTTCTTAATTATTGTGTATTTATATATGTTCGCATATGAATTGCGTAAATTTTGCGTAATTTATAAACTACCACTAAAGAGAAAAAAAATATGAATACCAAATAGTAAATTGACATACGACTGACATGCATAAAAGCTAAGTTTTAAATATAAAACCATCAGTAGAATTAAGATATATTTCATTGATGGTGATTGCTACTTTATAAGCATGCATTAAAAGAAAGGAACTAAAAATAAATTTTGCGTGGTTATTCCTCAAATATTATGTATCCTATAAATATTATGTGAAACTACCAAAATGTAGAAAGAGTTACAATATAAAAAATTCGAAAGTATATCTACATAAAATGTTGAAGACGAAGTTACACGTATGCATTTGTGTGTGTGTGTGTGTGTGTGTGTGTGTGTGTGTGTTTGTATCTGAAGAAAAATTGGTACATTTATGGCAGGTAACTATATTATGCATGTCAATGGAAGGAATAATGGCTCCATTTCTGAGGAGTCTTACATGAAGATTTCTAGCAAGCAGAATAAGCAATCAGACACCTCCTTTAAATCGTTCTGCTTCTTACTCCTATTTACAAACCCTAGGTGCCATTGAAACCTACAAACTGCAAAGCACCGAGAAAATTAAAGTGAGGAGCATGAAGCTTATTACCAAAGTTTAACAACTAAACAATAAGAACTAAAAATAAATGACTAACCTAGGACTTTAAGCGATCTGCCACAAATACGACAAATACGATGTTGAAAATCATTGCGCAAATCCCAATGTCTTAGGTGATGAAGGCCCTACCAGATTCTTCAGTTCCATCGAGACCGACATTAAAGCTGCTCCGGAGGTAATTTTCACATCATTTTTTTTAAAATATGAATTAGTTGTATAATGACTGTTCCTTTTTAAGTGTTTCCTAAAAATATGAAGAGAAGGATGAATGAAGAGAGAACAATGGTGATGAACAAAGAGTGGTGAAAATGAGGAGAGAAATGTGAATATGAATGGAGATTTTGAACGATATTTAAAGCCGTATATGGTTTGTTCTAGAAATGTCGCATAGCGGGTGAGTATTTCTAAACCATTAAAATGCAGAAGATGCTATTTTTCAGCTATGAATAAAATATGGTAAGACGAATGCTATTTTTTTGGGCTCAGCGAAATTTTAGTGATTTATTCCAATTATTAGTACCATCTATATTTGAAATTGAATTGGATAAAAATTACATATAAGGAATTGAAAAATCAACTATCATTGGTATAGTGCAAAATTTGCTTTCTAACCATATAAGAAATTGCCATATATCCACATCAATAGAAATTTCTATATATGGAAAATAAATTGAATTAGTATGTCTATATGAAAAATATAAATGTCCTTAGTTATAATTTTAAACACAAATATGTTTATACATATAATAAAGGTTTAAAGCAAACAGTTTTGGAATGTGAAAATTTTAATTGCACAATAAAAACCTGAATGGATGCAGTAAATTACGCATGAAAATTCGTAGCATTAGAACCAATGAAAATGCATAAACTAAAATAAATAGCAACTAAATCAAAGAAACCGCCCTAAACTTAGCACCTAAATATTGTTTTAAAAAAATTGTCATCGATATAGTGCCAAATTTGCTTTCTAACCATATAGGAAATTGCCATATATCCATGACAATATTAATATCTATATATGGAAAATAAATTGAATTAATAGATCTTTATGCCAAATATAAATAATCTTAGTTCTAATTTTAAACACAAATATGTTTATACATATAATAGTATCGTGCATACATATAATAAAGGTTTTAAGCAAACTATTTTGGAATGTAAAATTTTAATTGCATGATAAAAACGTGAATGGATGCAGTAAATTATGCATGGAAATTCGTAGCATTATAACCAATGAAATTCATAAACTAAAATAAATAGCAACTAAATTGAGAAGGGATTAAAATTTGCAATGAAACCTATTTAGAGATCCTCTATTTTAGCGATATTAAGAGGTTGTTGAAAAGGTTTATTAGTTGAAAAGGTTTATTAGATCCTAATTTAAGTGATATTTAATGCCTAATTTATTAGGGATATTAGGTTAAATAATAATTTTATATTTATATATTTAAAAGCTCATACGTAAGGGCATTTTGGGAAGTTCACAGTTAGACCAAAACTTTGTGCTTCGAAGAGAATTATTAATAAAGATTTTTTGTATTCAACAATATCAATACATGACAATCTCAATCACAATCCAAACAAACAATCAACCATGGTTTGTACAAAAAAATAGTGTCAGGAGCTACTAAGCCCCGTCTGCAACCTGTTATACAATAACTGTTAAATAATTTGAGTGACAGAGAGTTCTCACAATCGGTTTCCACTCCGTCATTATTTATTGGGCGGTTTGGATTTAAATCTACCCCAAATTCTAATAAACTCCAAATTTGACTCAGTTAGTCTTGTTGTGAAGCTCTCGTCCCCACGATCGCAAAGGATTCCGTTTCACTGGATTCCGACACCGAATGAACAAGTTGTGAATTTTTAAAGGCTAACGAGAATTTAAAATTAATTAACTAAGTAATTAATTAAAATATAAATCTTTCTTCCTCTTCTCTAATCAGGCCATGGTTTTCAAACTGATGTTCAAAACTAGGTTTGCAATTTGCACCAAATCCGTAACACTTGAAGACACTACAACAAAAAGGGCTTTTATAGCGTTTGAAAAACGCTACTGTATCCTTCCATAGCGTTTTAGAGAACGCCGTGTAACGACATGATATGGTAGACCTTCAGTTTTAAATAGCAGTGACAAAAACGCTATGTAAAATAGAGTTTCTATAGCGTTTTATGTTCATATACTATAGCGTTTGGCAATTTACTTGTATAGCATTTATTAACATTTTTATATATCGTTTTCTGTATATTTCCATAGCATTTACTCAGTCATATTATAGAGTTTACACTGATCTGATTCTATAGCGTTTCCTAAAGCAATAGCGTTTTCAAAATGCTATAATGTGGTATATTGATTTATACCCACATTTCAGCTCATTTGCATATACATTAATCCATTTCTTATATGCATATAGATATAACATATTTTCAAAGACAACAAATATGTAAATTACAACAAATTATTTTATACATTTCACTCAAACCACTTTCATATATCCCAATTTAGTATCTCATACATATCATTCAAACAAATTTTCGCATGCCAACTCAACATTCCATACACATTGTTTTATCAAGTTTTACATGTCATACATAGTTGCATCAACAAATTACCATGCATTTCTTCCTCCCCTTCCTTCTCCCATAGCTTTTCCACTTGACTTTCATAACAGTACCTGCAATTTGAATGACCACTTGATTAGTAACAAAATCACAATAAATAAAGGATTATACTCTTGATTAGCACTTCATTATCAGAAGCACAACAACAAATAGAAACTTTTATCTTTTGCTTGTAACAATGATGTGCATAAAAGAGATTCACAGACACAACATGATAGATTCACATTAAGTAAAACCTCCATCAAAATTCCGCACGAAATCTAAAGAATTTTCAATCGTTAATCTATTATTCATGGTGTCGTATTTATACCAATTTGACATGATTATGATTACTTACAAGAAATATATACCATATAGTAAATACGAAGGTCGTGATGAAGACAAACCAATAAACTAAAAGCAAAACCAAGATATCTCAGCAAATATCATGTGAAGATTGTATTGTTTCTCCATTTGCATTATCTATAAATCTCCACTTACAATTTGAAGTAGAAAATGTGAAATAGGAATATGTAACTTGCTACAAATCAGTCTACTTCGTATATGAAATTTTTTGTTGAAAAAAATACAAGTTCTTTGCATAATTAGGACTAAGGATTTGTACATCTCTCATTGGCTTTCAATTCAAATTTTGCTTTCTACTTCCTTATCATGTTGTGTATAATTTAGTTAATTTGAAGATCGGGTAGGGGCCCATACATTTCCTGAGAAGGAATTCATTGGGGACAGAAATTATTGACATACATCATTATCTACTGGTAATGCACTAGGGTGAGCATTAATACCTTTAACTGAGCAGAGAATCGAGGGTTACACATTGATTGTAGTGATGCAGGAATAGCTTGAATTTCTTTAATATTTTCCAAAAGTAAAAATAATTTGGTCCTTGCTTGAAAAGAAATGAGTATCCCTGCAAATAATCAAAACCTAGAAGGCTAATGAATCAAATTCACTATCAAATAGCAATGCTTTCTTGTGTATATATTAGTCTATTTTTTATTATCTGAAAATTTTGTTAAAGGAAACATTGAAGCTTTTCAAAAAAGCAATAGCAGCACGCACAGTATTATTAACTCAATTTCTGAATTATAACTCTAGTTTTAGTGTAATATGCTTAGGTTTAAGAGCAAGATTCTCTCCGTGACTAGAAATAACCACTTATGGTCCTTTTGGCATCCTCCTTGGAGTGGTAATGTTGTAATTTATCTAACATAATTGATTATGACTTGAAATCCATTGCTGGTATCGTTGAACCTGTTGTTGCTAATGACTGTACACACTTTAGCACTATTATTTTGCCTCATGTTAGCTCTGCCAGTGTTAAAGCATTATGGAATTATCCACTCATCTAAATGTTTCCTTTGCTCCTGAGCTTCGTAAAATAATGAGCACTTATTTTTGAATAGTACTATATGTATAACTAATGTTCTGTTTTTCATGCTCATTAAAAATAATGAAAGAACTTTAAAATGCATCCACAATTGCAAATGCATGTTTAGTGTTAATAATATATTTATTACCCCCATTCCCCTTCCATCTCCTCCGTCGTCCCTCCACTCTTCACTTTTTTTGCAATTAATGTTAAAAATTCAAAACATAAAATATACCAATCACCACCTAAATATTTCATCGATCATTCTGAATCATCCATATAAAACCGCATGTACAAATGAAGTTTTGAGCCATTATATCATTACGCATCCAAATTTTAAATATGTTAAAAGTGCCCATTATGGCTACAAATCAAGAATCTATCTCCTAATTTGGAAATCAACATGGGTGGAAAAAGGGAATATCAGCTGTTTGAAACTGTCGCCCAGAAAATAACTTCAAAAGAAACATAATATGTCTTTGAAGATGACATAGATTGTCTTTAAAAGAGTATATACTTGTTTTAATTGATTTTATCTTTAAAATAGTTATATAAATAGGAGCATAATTTTTTTTCTCCTTTTCTCGCTGCTGCTAATGCTAAAAGCAGTTGCCCCTAGAAGCAGCAGTGCTACTCGTTTTTTAAGGACAGTGCAACATCCACAATGTTGTCACCTGATTGACTTTTTTTTTTTTAAAGTTTAGCTTTGCTCAACAGCCTAACTAAACTATATTTCACATGAGTCTTACATGTCCAACAAACTACAGTTTAATGACATTCATGTTCAACATCCAGCTCACAGAAGGGGAAGAAAATTAAACTGTACTATCTTGCTTGTAAAAGGTATGATGACCTGTTGGGACAAATTTGTGGGCAGACAAAAACTAAGAGACAAACATAGGTAAAGTGGCAAAAAATATATAAAAAGTGCTTAATATAACAACATTTTGTAAAGCCATCTGTATTTAAAATGTAAAGGGCCATTCCCCATTCTGAACCGTAAATAGCACTAAAATTGTGCTCTAATGTATAATGCATGTCGCTGATTTCATTGTTCTTATATAGAAAATAAACGTATTGAAGATAAACAATATTTTGACTGCTCAACTCCTTCCACATGCACAACACATGTATGGTACTAGACTGGAAGTATAACTACATAAATAAGTTTGTAGTTCAAGTTTAAAGGTGCTCTAAGTTAAGGTAAGTTTAACAAAACTATTTATAATACATATACTTCTCCCCTCCTATTACCATTCCACTAAGACAGTATTTTTGGCCAAAAAAGGTATAAAAACAGCAAAAAATAAGCTTATGTGCAAGACTGCCATTGAGACACATTCTTCCTGCAGGTATATTTTGCACAAACATCTTTTCAAGTGCCTTGTCTTTCGTGAAGTAATAAGCAGCAAGAGGCTTCATTCTTAAGTTTATTACATCAGAACTACGTTTGATTCTCTCTACCTACAATCAATATGCAACAAATTTGTTATGGCACTAAAAAAACGTGTCGTTCATTTTTGGAAATTACATGTAAATTATAGTCAAAGATTATTGTCGGGATAATAGGAAGAAAGGGACCGAAAACCTCATCTTTCATTATCACCGAATCTTCTGGAACATCTAACATCCAAGCACATTCTTCATTGACAAAAATTTTTGTCGAACCCTTGATTGAAATCGAGTTGAAAGAGCTGTCCCGAACCCTGCCAATATCATCATTAAAAAGAAATGTGGTTGAACTCCATAAATACAGTTAAATACTTCATTTTTTATAATAGTTAGCACTGGAATTTATGTTTCACCACAATTACCACTGGTATTTACTTTGATTATGGCCATTAATGCACATGTTGAGCCACCCTTGGTTTCCAAACTTATTCAGTCACATAAATATTATAACCTGCAAGTCAAGGTCGTTAGTTTAAGTAAATATACAATAATGCCATAATATTGTGAAGCATATATGATACATACAGCCGAACGTGACATGTAAACTTGAATATTATTAGCTAACCAACCATAAAAGCAGCCAGTAGACGTGGATTTGCAGGTTATGATACAAAAGAAACCAAACAAGAATGATATGGGTATGCCTTTTTAAGATATATGCTTCTTTAATTTAGCACATTCATTTCAAATACTGGTATAATAAACTAAGCTGATGCCAAATATTAGTTTGGAAAATCATATCAAAAGTAGTGGTTTAATGTATACAAATAAGTCTAAACTAAACCCGAAAGGATCGGAGTTTCCAATCAAAATTTTGCCTTCAGTTTATTTATCTTATTAAGCAGTAATAATAAGCAATTATTTAAGGACATGGATTATGAGAAGACCTAAGCTAGAAAACTATGAAAGTGCTGCGTGCTGGAGAGAATTTTACTTTATTTCACAACAACTGAAGAAGGATATATTCTGAATTACAAGTTCTATATTCTCTGTGTTTGCAGTTTATTTGCAGTAAACTTCAATTTTGTTCATTTGAATTTTGTTTATTTGAACTTACTCCTGGGATATTTTGCAACCTTATCATAAATTATGAAACAACACTAATCCAAAAACAATTATATCAAATAAATGAAAACAAAACAAAAAAAATGATCAAACAAACATACAATACATTTTTTTTCTTTTTTGATGACACTAGCAACATAAAAGAAAAAAATAAGAAAAATTAATTCAAATTATAAATTATAAAATTAATTAGCTTTCCCCCGCAACAATGATGAATTAAGTTTACTACCTCATCATTGACTATGATTGAATCCAAGCCAAAATTTCGCTACTGAGTAACATTGTGCATTTGAAAAAGAAGTGAATTAAATTTGAATGTATATTCTTGTGAAATTAAGGGTCCCAATGTCTTGAAAAATAATATAATTATAATAAGAGCGATTTACCTAAAAAGGATGAAAAAGACAAGATAACATATGAAATTTTCTATGTATAAATGTTGTACGTAGTATGTTTACCAGAAAAAGAAATAGTTTAGTTTCCAGGCAAGGTACAAAACTAACTTGTTTACTGTAATATGTCAGCACTGGCAAAGTGGTAAATTTGGCAATTACTAACTTGTTTCTACAATGAGACAAATATGCTAGAGGTTCTGATAATTTAGCTGATATAACATTGTTATAAATCACATATTTGTGCAATGAATCACTTGGAGAATAAGCAGGACCGACAGAACAACTACTGTAGGAATCACTTAGAGAATAACCATATTATTAACACATTTCTCTCAGTTATACATCCTGCAGAACTTAAAACTTTGTTCTCTTTCTACCACTTTTTAAAAAATATGCATAGTTCGTAATTGAACCTAACTAGCAAACTCAAGCATTCAAGGTTCATTAATTTCTTGCAAAAAAAGGTAATTCTTGCAGTCTTATTCTTCGTAGTGAGTATTCATGTTGCATCGAACAACATCCTGATATAGTATAATAATTTGGGAGCAACATGCTTTTTAAATTAATTACCTTAAATCAACAAAACTTGCTGTCAACATTAAAACAAAGTGACAGTGCACAAAAAACGAAACTACAATAATAGATTTTGGTTACAGCCTCATTAAAAAAGAATGTAAGAAAAAGGACACCCTAGATATAATGTAAGAATAGTTGAAAGAAAAGAAAGAGCCTTTGAGCTTATGATATGAAAATGACAATGAAAGGTTGTACTAGCATAAATTTTTTTATGCATTCAAATGTTAACATGAATGGATGCACAATTTGAATCCTAAATCGAAATGAGCAGAGGAATGTCATAGCATCAAGATACCCCAAAAAAAAATGTGAACAAAGAAACTGATAATCTAATATATATGAGCAACTAGCAAGTGAAGGTTAGGAAATCAAGCTACAAAAAATTAAACAAATACAAAATTGAAGCACTAATCAATATTAATTTCACTGCCAAATCACCCACCATGCATTGTGCATTTGTACACTCTAACTATTATATGCACCAAATCAAGACCTAAACCGTGAATATTGGAATAAATTGTTTGCTAAGGTCATTTATTCACCACAGCAATTATGATGTGCAGAAAGAAACTAAAATTAAACTGTATATTTTCTTACTGACAAAATTTCAAACTAAAATTAAACAATTATGATGCACAGTTGTTGAAAATTTCAAAATAATACTTTGTTACTGACAAAATTGATATTAACAATTGATTGTCTAGAAGGGTTTTCTTTTCTTTTGCTATCACAAATTGTAAAGTGAGACATTGTCAGACATGAACTATGCCTAAATCAAATACAATTCAGTGTCTACTTAACAGCCATGATAAATATAATAATTGAATCAGTAACAGTAATACACGGATGCTCTGTACATGCAACTGTTTGCATATATCAATCAACTACCATTCACATAAGCATACCTCCAATAACGTTGAAATGACTCAGTCTATGTCTACTACCTTCATCCATGTTCCTAAATCAGAAATAATAAATCATTAAGAGGCCATGACATGCTAAAGACACTAATGTCAGTATGTAAATGGTAATGCTACTGAGATGATAAAATAATTCCCATGCGGTATTTTATACTGCATGCCATCAAACATTAAAACCAAAATATTAAATAATTTCTTGACAACTTCTAATGATTTGGATGACTTTGATCCTTTCCAACAAACCATATCTAGTCGGTTGCTCGTTTCATTTTCTCAAGCTGCAAGTAATACGAAATTTTTGTTTGTTTAGGAGTCAATGAAAATATAGTTAGCCACAAGATATTAATTGAACCCATAGTGTTTAGAATAATTACCTCGAAGAGGACTACTTTGTACGTTTGATCTATGAAAAATATAATGTCAAACATTACAGGTGTATGTTTATTAATATCTATATTTTTTTTTCCATGGTAAAAATGAGTTCTATATAAAATATAGCGACTACCTCCACGAAAACATAAAAAAGGCTAGTAATTTTACAATGACTAATAAGCATATCTAGCTTAATTACGTAATTACACATACTCGACAGGAGTCATGTGAGCCCAATTTATGCCAGTGATAGGAACTAAACCATCTCCAAAGATAACCACCATTCTTTCTACTCAAACAATGCCCAAAAATATTTCTTATGACCTGTTGGTCATTTAATTGTGAGATGATGCTAGCATATCCACATCCAAGTCCAAGGATTCCAACTATGGCTACTTAGATCCTTTTTATTATATCCACACATATAGTCAAATTTTAATTTAACAGCTAAGTTTTCAACAAGAAATAAAAATACATTGAAAATGATAAATAAATAACAAAGCTAACTACTTGTGCACCTTAATATTATTGGAAAGCTTTAAGGTGAAAAATCAGCAACAAGAACACATGAACTGTTGAGACCATCAACATATTTGACTTCATAATCACACTGATTTGGATATTTAGGGTAATTTATACTATGAGTAGGTTTGAGTGGTAGAACTTATAGTAAGCTGGGAAGGAGATAAGTCACAGATAGAAGGAGGCAATAAAAGGAGGTCAATACATGCCTTACCTGAAGCCCTCATCATCAGAGAGTGGTGTGGAGAGAAACACATCAGCAGGTGCTAGACCGGAGAACTTACAATGTGACCTTGACGCTTAGAGCGAACATGACAGATTAGGCAAACCAGATTGCACTTCCACATCAAAAAGTAAATCATCATCTTTCACATTGAACTCCAAACTATGATACGAAGTTGCAGCGGCACCAGGAGCAAGGATCTTCAGTCGCTCCGACATGGTACGCTTGCGAGGCCAGTCATGAGTGCACTTAACAGGAGGCAGCCCCATGGGGCATGAAATCAGTTGCAGATGGAGCCGAGTGGGGGCATTGCGAGCGGGGCTAGGAAGGGCAGTAAGGAGAGGGGAGACAAAGAAGGAGAGGACACACAAGTAGCAGGCTGGACGATCGCTGAGCGGTCATTAAAATATTGAAGAAGACAGAAAAAATTAAAGATATTACAATATACTGTTAACTTACAGCAAAGGAAGGGACAATGAAAAGCAGCCTATAAAAATGCGACTTCATGATATATAACCAGGCCAAAGCACTTTAGATCGTTCATTGTTTTTGTATTGCTGAATTTGTCACTTAATCAATTGGCATAGTTTTGTGTTTGTTCTCAGTTCATCCAATTTTTCAACAAACGAAGCCAGCCGATTTCGGTTATTTCTCTATCTCACTCCCATTGTCTCAGCCATCTTTCCATCCAATATTTTCGTTCCTGAATCTAATACATTTTCATATTTGAAACTAGAATCCAACTCAATAGTTAGTATTATAAAGTCCTACTGCTAAAATCTTGCAAGCTTCGCCTATTGCTATCTCCATCAATTCAAATGCCTCTACATCACTCGGATTTTCATTCAACTGATTTTACAATATTTAGTGCTTTCACTGAAATTCAAATAGATTTTCACTCACCTGCCAGTATTTTCATTTAGATGCATTTACGGTTCGGACATTATAGCCTCATCATACACCTTCAGATGCACCTAGAAACAAAAAAAACGCTTCACATATTTTTTAATATGTTCCAGGACATATGCATTCAAATCTTGTATCTGTCAAGCCCACCATTTGCATAACGCTCTAAATATTTGTTTTCAGAATTCCCTACCACTTATTCATCGCCTATAATGAATCAGCAAACATTTACATATGTTCATTAGGTAATAAAATGAACAAATGAATTGGCAAACGTCTATGTATATGCATTATATAATAAAATAAAGAAAACTTTACGGCTAAAAATTGAAATCAGAACAATGTTTAGTCGCTTACCACAAATAATTTGTTCATTTAGAAATCGAAATCAGAAAAAAACTGTAAGGCTAAAAATACTAGGAACCCTGTACTTGTAGTTTAATAATCATTAGCAGAAGACAGGAAAAATGGTTTTGTATAATAAAAGAAAAATACATTAGAGTTACGATCAGTTCCATGTTGTGCTCAGCTAATTTAAAATATATTTCAGAGTGGACGTGAAGTTACCAACAGTTGAATTCTGATACAAGAACCTTACTGTGGATGTAATGTGCATGGAATACAACAAAGGCAGCATTTTATATAAGTTGACTTCAAATTGACATGCACTCAAGCATAATATTCAACGTATCATATCCTATCAATAAAACAGCCTTGCATAATCAAGGTATTGTGAATAATAGACCAATCTTGCATTGTCTAGGTTTAACAAGGCTTTGTGGCTTAATGATGAAGAGACAATGGCAATAAATTAGAAGAGTTTTGTCCCGGAAAGACATCTGCTTACATAAGCCAATATGACCTGCATATACCACAAATGACCGTAAGGGAAACACTAGACTTTTCAGGCAGGTGTCAAGGAATTGGAAGTAGAGAAGGTAATTTGTGAAGATATATTGATGGAAGTACAAAGAAGGGAAAACAGTCTGGATGCACCTGAACCATACATTGACACTGGCATTCGTCCAGAAAGAATGTGAGATTCTGAATGACTACTAATTCGCTTCTTATAATCAATCAGAGGATTGCGCTGGATGGCATACAAGATTCTTTAGTTGGAAAACCAGGTATAATTGGATTATCAACTGAACAACGTAAGAGGTTATCAGAATGGTGGTATGGTGATGAAAGAGGGTCGGCTAGCTAACAATAAACTGAATTATTGTCTGCGGTTTTCCAGAGTGGAGCGACCATTACAAAATTTACAACAATAAACGAATCTAATATTATTTTTCGTGCACAGCTCTGTAAAATTAACAACAAAGAATGATAAAAGTAGAGTTTATTTTGACTCAATGAAAACAAATGCGACTACAAAAATATATCACTTAAGGCAACATCAGACTTCTTTCCTGCATTTATATTTTCCTGGAGTGACAATCCATTAAATAAATATTTATTCGATCCTAATAAAATGATAAGACGCTCCTACACAGGTGGAAATAACCATTCCTTCTCCGTACAAGTGTAATGAAAAAAAGTAGTGTAGCATGTTTTCTAATTTTGCAACCAACCAAACAATTTTAATGCAATCAAGGGAGATTAAACAAATGTTCAACAAAACAATCATATGCGGCTCCCCTATACCTCAAATCATATAAAGCACAAGTGCTCACACTCATTCCCATTCATGTTTCAGTCCGAAAAAGAGAAGAAAGTGAGACCTTAAAAGATGCTAAGAAAATTCTCTACAAAACTATCATCTCGTCTTACTTCCACTCCTTCATCTTCATCTTCCTCGATCACCTCATGGCCTACTGTTTAATCTGAGTTCGACCTCTGGCTCGCATCCGAGCTCGGCCACCTTCACATCCAACCCAACCTCTACTCCACAGCCTCGTGGCTCTCTAACACCTTAACCACAACAGTCTCATCTCAACAACTCGCAGCAAAATCCATCAACGATAACGCGTCCATCTCACCTGAAAACCACGTCGATGACATAATCGAACTCCTTGACGCATGCCAACTCGTACAAAAACGGATCGAGGAAATCCAATCATACACAACCTATATCAACAGCACTCTACATTACCTGGAAGGCAAAAACCAACCTACGGGATTTCTAACTACGTGCGCCAAACACGCCCTCAAGGCGTGCACGTGTTCCAAGTGATGTAAGGATTTTGACACGTGCATATGTGAAAAATCCTGGTTAAAAAAATGAAAAACATATTCACTGTGAAGACACAATGAGTACGGGTTTTGAACATTGGTGGTATAAACAGCTTTTAAAGAGGAGCTTCAAAACAAATGGTTAATCAAAGTTTGATTATTACCCAAATTCTATTGAATAAAGGCCGAATAAAGCATAGATACGTTTGTATAAGTAATCCAATTATCAAAAAATTGTTCAATCTAGTCTTTTTAGAAAATTCTATATCCACCTTGTAACAAGTTATACTTGAGCACTTTTGTTAAAATAACACACCAACTTATATTGCATTTGTCATACATATTTCAACTTAATGTTCATGTAACATGTTCATTTAGGTGTAAAACTTTAGAAGAGGTTATGAGTACTTGATCTGACTTTTATTACTCTATGCAACAATAGGTTGCATTTAATAACATGAAGATAACAACCACACTATTGGAATGTCAGACAGATGCTGCTTGCATCAAAAGGAATTGAAAACTAAAGAAGGGCTAACAGAACTAATCCAAATAATATGCCTGATTCCAAGACATATATAATTTTGTCCACAACTTCTAACTGCATCTGAGTAGGGAAATTATCAATATAAGAAACACATTATAAACCCATCTCTCAGCAATAATAGCACCAGGTAAGCTTATCATTTCCTATTCACGTCTAGCAACAACCACATTACAGTGTTCATGTCTAACTGAACAACAGTTACATCTATCAGCTTAAGAAACAACCAGAATTATAAACCCAACCCTTAACCTCTAGCAACAATCACGTTACTATGTTTATGCCTAAAGTAAAAGGATTGAAAAAAATCAAAGAACAAACATTCGCCTAACTGAACAAAGCATCATGAGAAGAAACTAGCTTAACTGTAACATTAGCCAAGATTTATACAATACCTATAACAATAGTTGATAGAGTAGAGATAGTATTTATTAGATTAAGCATCATTAGCAGTGAAAAATAAATAAATCTTGTAGTACCTTTCACGGCAGTTCAAGTTCATGAAGCGCGAATCTAGGGATTACGATCAAACTTTGATAAAGATGATAAAGGTTAGGGTTTCTTGATTTAAGATTGACGATTGCTAATTTGGGGATTCAAGCGATTCAAGCGGCTGTTGATAATTTGGGGATTGATTTAATAGTTATTTTCTCTAGAGGTGATAATGGAAAGAAAACATGTTTTCTGAGGGAGGAAACAAAGTGAATTGGGATTTTTATTCCCGCACAAAATAATTCGTTCCCGCCATTATGTTGAATAGCGTTTCGTACACCTGTCGAGTTATCTAATATCGTTTGAAGTCATACATTGCACAGCATGCGGGAATACTCTGCATTATTGCTATCAAAGTCTAAATTTGTTGTAGTGAGACGATCGAATTCCGCCACGACGAAGAGCTCCGAGAGGTGCCCCAACCCTGCCACGTCAGCGAACTCGGTGGCGATCTGGAGCGTTAATCTTCGAACAAATGGCGCAACTTTCTCTCCAATTTCTAAGTGAATTACACAACTCTAGATACTAACACCCGTATGGGTGTGAAAGGGTGGAGAGTACTACAAAATTGCCTCAAGAATCTCTTGATTTCATTATGTAGATTAAAAGATATCGTGGAGAGAATCTGGAGCAATTATTCGCGTTCGATTTCTTTTGAAGGCGGCGGGTTTTGACTGGACGAATTAGTTAGGGTTATGGTGAAATTTGATTGGCCCGTGCTTTTTATATTTAAATTTTTAATTCCTTTAATTCCGAAAATACCCATTAATCAATACAAATTCCAAATCAAACCCAATGACTATCGTCTTTAGCTAAATACCCCCATTCCGGACACAATAGAATGTGTCTCATAAGCCAATTTGAAAGTTTTGATCGATTTTTATCAAAATTAAAATATAAATCAATATATATTGAATTTAAACGTACATTTTAATTTACCGGGGCCACGTACTAACTCCAAAAATTCCAGAAAAATAAATCTAGCTATGTTTTGACAATACGGTCCAAACAAACCTAATCTCGTCGAATTTGGAGACCGTTTGGAAAATGGTCATTTTCCGGTCGATTAAAATCAAACTAAAAGTAAGAAACACGTTTAAATTTCCACGCTCACATATTAATTCCAAAAATTATGAAAATTGGAATCTAGCAATAATTTGACATTTCAGATCCAAAAAAAGTGGTTTCATCGAAAACGGAGGTCGTTTTCAAAATGACTATTTTTAAGGGCTATATATATATATATATTAAATATATATAAATTCCATAGCGACTATTCTAAATTTTAAATTGGACATAACTTTCAATTTATATTATGAAATCTTAGTTTCTTACATTCGTTAGAAAGATATAGTTAAACAGATTCAAATATTTCTTGTTTTACTGAAATCTGATTTATTTTGAATTTTGTACATTCATTTGAAATTAAAAATCAAAATTTCAAATACCGCGCCATTCCAGGATGTTTTATAATTAAAATAAATTTATATTGTGATAGCCCGTAACTTCCCCGGTAAGGAAAGCCCGGATTACTTTGAGAACAAGCCACATCGGGACGCAAACAAAAGAACATTTCATTGTTAATTACAACAATTCCATCAGAATACAAGAATATACAGAGTATGAATAAATATTACACAGAAAATATCAGAGATTACAATACATTACATAGCAGCGGAAAATAATACAATACACAACTAGAAGTAATACATGGATACAGAGCTTTCCGAGTATCATTCCAGCTGTAAATCAGGATCCTGTGAATATAAATCTGCAAAACCAAAACTACTAGCTGCCCGTGTCAAAATAAGGGCACCCAGAGTTTAGGTTAAAACAATAAACTCCAAGTCAGTCATGTGACTGGTGTGAGAACTAAAACAGTTATTTAAAGCTTTACTTTAAATCGGATATATCAAGGGACCACGCCGTATAACACGGAACGGGTTTTCTCCCAAGAACACCAGTGCATAAAACAACAACGCAATGATAAATAAAGAAAAATGAAGCTATTATAAGACCCAGGTCCCATCACACAATGCAACACAAGCCGGAGGATAGGGTTTTACCTTATAATAGCCAAAGCATGCTTGATACGTTAAAAACAAATCATTCGATACTATTATAAGTGTATAGTGTCAAAACAATTTCAATCATAAATATTAACCATAGACGGCATGGGTAACATATATCATGTCGCCATACTAGGCTCTACAATCAAAACCGCAAAGTCACGTATTTGGATATTGGATTTCCGTCTGTGAACCGAGGCCAGGGATCGTCCTCTACCGATTCGAGACAATCTAGCCCATGTCTCAGGCAAGCGCGCAGACAAGCCTTGGATCGTCAGGGCCGGTCCACCGATGTGGATTAAAATGCCTGAACACTATGTTTCCCCGCCCTATGGGGGCGTAAATGAGTCAAATGACTCCATTGGCTCCACACAGTCACCGATATATCCGAGGCGCCTCGCAACAACAACAACCACATAAGTCAAACTCGTCAGGGCATGTAAAAACTGACGCCACTTCTAGTTAGAAGGAAACACATGCCCTCCCTGAGGTCCTCTCCCATTTTTAGTTCACAACCGGGGTGTGAGGCTCGTGAATCAATGCTACACAAAGCTGTGCCACACAGGTCGTGCTTTGATCATCAACCACAAGATTCTGCTTTTCAACAGAAGCCTTGATCATATTGCCACTTAGGCATGCCACACAGGCAATTCACTCCATGCGTTTGATATCCATCAATATATAACCTCTGAGCTCGTACGTCTCAGAGAAGGGCGTTAAGCAAGAGAATAAATTCTCCGCTGCCAAACAGATATATATTTAATAGAAATCAATCACACAGAATAAAATCCAATGTCAGACACACAGCCCATTTACAAGTTCGTTCTGGGTCTGAACGAAACCGGAGGCACCTAGTACCCCGCATATCCATCGATCTCCAAGTACGTCTGGACGATCACTAACTGATTCCCTCCTCTTGGGTGTACGGCCCAATCAAGATCATTAGTAATCACCCAAACGAGGTGAAGACCTCCGGTCTTCAATCACCATCTTCATCCTCGACACCACGTCGAATCAGTTATTCAGAATGGGATAAACCCGGTCTTTCTGAATAACTCGCGTATATAATAAACAAGTGTTACACAAACACAACATATACCTCATTCCAATTCAGAATATTCTTTTATTCCAATATCCTTATACTTTGGGAAAGGTTCCCATTAATTTTATCAAAGATAAATTCTTTAAATTTATTTTTTAATCTTCTTTTGAATATCAATTCAAACTAGTCGGGATTAGCGAACCACACCGAAGTAATCATTAATTTTATTTCCCAATCCCAACCTATTCATCCCATGAAGTAAAACTGGTCATACTTCATATCTAACACCACGGTGTTATCGGTAAATTCAATTACCATTTCACGTTCAAATCTAATTAAAGATTAAACTATCGCATGTAGCAAAAATGGTGATACTCCCTTCTCGACCATTTCAATCTAATTAAAGATTCATTAAAACTCCACTTGGTTTTAATCTTCCCAAAAACCAATCTTAATGATTATTTAACTTGGGAAATCACCTCCTGTCTTTAACTGGGTTAAAGAACCAATGTCATTTAAAACACGGTTCACTATAAACCCAAAATCACATTCCATTAATTATCGGGTTAAAGAACAAGTGTTATTTAAAACACCGTTCACGATAAACCCAAAAATCAATTCAAATTCAATTCCAATTAAATCCTATTTAATTGGTACACTTCATTAAATCTAAATAAAAAGATTTAATCTTTTTCTCAACTGGGTTTAAGAACAGTGTTGATGAAGACACCATTCACAACAAACCCAAATCACATTTGATTTTATATACAAGGCTCTGAATAGAAAATATATCGGCTTATATTCAGTATCAAATTCTACGACCAACAAATATCGTATTGGAAATAACGATATAAATATATCTTTCAAATTTCCATAACAATATCTGTATAATCACGAAATCCAACATCGAAATATTCCAAAGACAATTTCGATTCAAATCCATTTCCACTTTATATATTGGAAATTCTGGTTATTTTCAAAACCATTTCAAATCCACTTTATTTATTTTTAAAAATAAATAGAATTATAATTCTAGTTCAAAACTAGTTCATTTCGATAAAAATCTATTTTTATCCTTTCAAATATGGAAATTTTCTTCCCAATTCTTCACAAATCATTTCTTATGATTTTACTCAAATTATTACTATTTTTAATAATTTTATCAAGGCCCGTACAGTCGATTTCCATCAACGGCCATCGAACTGCACTTACAGCGACCTTTTCCAAATTTGATTTGGACATAATTCCAAATCCAACCATTAGATTTCTAATTTCTCACATTCGTTAGAAAGCTCCTTTAGATACGAACCCAATAGTTCCGGTTTTAGGAGAATCCGACGGTCGGATCTCCCGTAATATCCATTCGAAGTCAATGGTCGAAATTCACGAACTACCGCGGTGCGGTGCGTTCTATTCAGGCCATTATATATATATATATTATATTTCGTTGATTTTCTTTTAAAACGTATATTATAAATTGATTTAAATTCGTTTTCAAAACGATTTCAACTTCATATTCAATTTCTAGTCAAAATTGAATATTCCACATCATCGATATATAAATGATAATATTTTCAAAACGTTAAATTTTGAAATCACTTTCTTTTATATATTCATTATAAAAATGAATACAATCAATATAAATATCGTTCACGTCAAAATGGCGTCAATCTAATCAACACGACTTTTATTCAACACATGAATGTTTATTCTATTCAACACATGAATTTATTTTCTATTCAACACATGAATTTATTTTCTATTCAACACATGAATTTATTTTCAATTCAACACATGAATTTATTTTCAATTCAACACATGAATTTATATTCTATATTGGAATGAGGCCCAATCAATTACCATATAACGTTTATTATATGGATTTCCATACAACACATGTATATAACAGCAACGATAAATAATCAACCATCATCCAGAGTGCACCACACAACTGCATAAGCATTAAATATAAATAATTAACGCTTACACAGCCTGTCAATCCATCGATTGACATACAACTAAATAATCGGGATTAGTGTACCTCAAATCTCATCCCAATACCCGTGTGGGGTTTCAAATCAACAAACACAGATTTTATTTGTGCAGTTGGGCGATGTGTAAAATTTATCGTCCCAATCAATATCAGTCAAATCAGTGTATATCAACAAATCGTCGATTTATTTATAAATATTTATTTTATATACACGTTAAAAATTATAGTTTTAACTATAAAATATTCTCCATTATAAAATATTTTATTTCATTCCACATCACACAATCAAATTTCACAACACAGCAATCAAACAAACAAGTCATCCATGGTCTGTGGACGATGGGTGTCGGGTGTTACTAAGCACCGTCTGCATCCTAGTATATATTTCAAACTAGAAATAAATTAAAGGTGAGGAGTTCTCACCGAGAAGCTAAACCAAACACCACGACTCTTCATATGTAGAAATCTTCGTCGTGCTCGCCTTTTGTCAATTTCATTGTCCGTAGCCATTACATATATAAAAATCACATTTTTATATTGTTGCTATGCATATAAAAATCACATTTTTATTCTTCCTATGATATAAAAATCATATTTTTATAATTCTAATCATATAATAAAATTATATTTCTACTTCATATATTTTTACAATACTTCCTTCTATATGAAAATTATATTTTTATATATCTACTTTTAATATAAAGATCGAATTTTTATTATCATACCTATATAAAAATTATATTTTTTATTACTTTACCTTAATAAAAACCATATTTTAAATACTCTACCTAAGTAAAAATCATATTTTTATTATCTACATTATATAAAAATCACATCTTTATTGTTTCTACTATATAAAAATCCTATATTTCTTCTAAATAAAAATCCTATATTTCTTCTGAATAAAAATCCTATATTTCTTCTAAATAAAAATCCTATATTTCTTCTAAATAAAATATATATATATAATAAAGACAGAAATGCTTACTGTGTTATCGGTATTTACTGAGGAGGGGAGGGCTTTAATTCGAACTGGCGGTTGGGGGGGGGAGTCGAGGGGAGTGGCGGCGGCAAGAAGGGGGGGGGAGTCGAGGCACTGGCGGCGGTAGGGTTTAGGGTTCGGGGGGGGGGGGGGGGGGGTCGAACGGCGGCGGCGGAGGTCCCCCCCCGGCGGAGGCGCGATCGTATTTTTTTCTTTTTTTCCCTTTCTTTTCTGTTTTGAAAATAGAGGGGAGGGGGCTGGAGGGTATAGGAGATGAAAGGGGGATTTTTATTTTATTATTTATTTAATTATTTAATTTCAAAAAGCAACTTTTGATTTCGACCTCGAAATCGAACCCACCGACTATCGTCCATAGCTAATTACCCTCATTCCGAACACAATGGGATATGTATCGTAAGCTGATTCGATTGTTTCGATCAGTTTCCTTCAAAATCCAAATATAACTTTATATATTGAATTTGCACGCACATCTCAATTTATCGGGCCCACATACAACCTATAAAAATTCCCAAAAAATATTTTCTAGCTTCGTATTGACGATACGGTCCTAACAAAACTAATTTCGTCAAATTCTGAGACCGTTGGAAAAATGACCATTTTCCAGTCGATTAAAATCAACTGAAACTGGTCAAACGCGTTTTCCTTTGCCACGCTCACACATTGATTCGAAAAATTACGAATTTTGGAATCTAGCAATTACTTGACATCACGGTTCCAACAAAAGTTGTTTCGTCGAAAACCGAGGTCATTTGCAAAATTCCTATTTTTAAGGGCCAGAATTCCATAGCGACTATTCTGAAATTTCAACTGGACATAACTTTTTATCCCCACTATGAAATTTCGATTTTTCGGATTCGTTGGAAAGATATTCTCAATTAGATTCAAATATTTTTTGTTTCGCTAAAATCCGATTTATTTTGAATCCTGTACATTCATTTGAACTTTGAAATCGAATTTTTGAACTACCGCTCCATTTTCAATTCCTTTTATAATTATAAATAATTAATTATATTCAAACGATGATCTATATAAATATATATGTTCTATTTCTATTCAAAATAAATTTCCCGTCGTTTTTATTTAAAATAATTCATTTTACATAATCAAAATTCACTAAAATTGCCAAAATAAAAATTTTGAATTGGCTCGGATTTCCTGGTTATTACATATACATTCTAACTTCGATTTAAATAAATTTATAGCCATTATTATTTAAAATATACCATTTTAAATATTCAAAATCCATTAAAATAGCTAAAATAAAAATTTTAAATTGGTTCTGAAAATCCGGGTTGTTGCATCCACATAGCTAGACATCCAATCACTTCCTTGATTTAGTCATTTACAACAAAGGACAACAACGCTCAAAGAGCAATAAATCATTTTGGTTTGACGATACAACTCAAGAAAGCTAAACCAATAGTTGTCAAATCAAATGTCATGAATATTCAAAATGATCGTATATGAAAACTAAGTCACACTCTCTTACCATTATTTATCAATCCCAAACTTACACTATCTATTGGTTAAAAATAAAGTCGGACAAATTGAGGTAGTGTTAATCCTAGGCATCGTCCGAACAATGTTTTCAAACTTGAAGATAGGGTAAACTTTCTACACTTTGACATCTAGTGATAAGAGTATAACTAAATATTTTCATATAAGCGATATCAACTATGGAAATTTCTTTCCATGTTCGTACCGAAAACCTTTAAACTTTAAAACTTAAACTTATGCTTGGTTTTCAAATTTTGGATATTTGAAAGAAAAACACTTTTAATGTTATCTTTTAAAATATTATCTTTTAACGAGGTAATTAAAATTCTAAGCGTATTCCAAAGAAAAGTCAAAACCAATGTTAATTTAAGTCATCGATTTCGATGAATCCCAACACACTTTACGCTTAGATAAAATTTTAAACAATTTCTATTTGAAATAGGCATTCCTATTTAAAACTATCGTTTATAAGATCTAAACGATAATATTTATCCATAACACGGTCATATATTCATCGGTCGAACTTCATCAATGCATCCTTCTCCTTGAGCTCGACCTACTAGTCACCACCTGAACGTCTCCGGCGCCATGGTTAAAAATCCGATCGAGCTACCTCGCTCGGTTACAATAAAGGATGCGAACCTTTTCAATGTGAATCTCCCCCAAAATCACACCCAATATGCAATACTGCATCACAAGCTCGAATGTAAAGACTTGAAATTTTGAAACCAATTTAAATTTTATTTTAATTAATTTTACAAGGATTTGTAGTCAATTTTAAAAATATGACAATTTAACACTGTTTCAATAGCTTACAAAGGAAAAATTTTCAAACGATCTCATAATTTGACGAAACCAATTTTATTGGATCCGGAATATCGAAAAATTGTAAGATTCCAAATTTCATATTTTTCAGAATTAATGTATAAGCGAGTGAGAATTAAACGCGTACCCGCTCAAGTGGTCAAAAATATGCGAGAACGCGATAAAAAAATTAAAACGGTTGTCTAAAGAATTCCAAATTCGATGAGACATGTTCCCCTGGATCTGGAATTACGTTTTCTGTTAGATTTCAAAATTTCATGGCAAACGGACTTAACGTATGATCGTGCTAGTGATAGAAGCAAGGTTGAACAAAAACACTTCATTGTTTAGCTAAAGCTTTAAAACCAAATAATCCAAGCCATGTGTCTTGCATCCAAGGAACCAGGGTGTTTTTCTTCTCCTATAACTTGATGCGCCAACTCACCAATCCATGTGAAAGACCATTCTTACAAAACCTGTTCTCTTCCTTTTCTTCCATTTTACACTTAAACTTTCCTTCCTCCTCCTTGCTTTTGCCATGGCCTTCACCACCTAGAACCCCTCTATTAAGGAATGTAGATCTTAAAGAAAAACAAACAATAAAGAGGGTGAATAGTGTTTATAAGGAATTTATGAAAATCTTAAACTTATTTGATCTACTATATGAATCACACAATGATTATCACACCAGAGATGATCACAAACACAGAATCAAACACAAACATAGAAATAAGTAAATATAAAATGCAAAAAAGGAAAGAATACACCCAATTTTATACTGGTTCGGATTACTCCTACGCCCAGTCCTACGCAATGCTAGATTGCGCAGAGTTTTATTATTATCAATATCCAAGTACAACACCCTTGATTTCATGGCTACAAGGTTAACACTGATTCCACCACCCTTGATTTCACAGCTACAAGGTTAACACCGCTACGTTTGCTTGATGTCAGGGCTACAAGTAATACACCCTTTCTCAAACAATTCCCAGTTGATTACAACAACCCTAGAACTCTTCAATAGCACTTCAATTCAGAGAGTATTTGATAGAGATAAAGAAGAAATTTGTAATATAATTTGAGTAGAAATAGGCAAAGTATAAGTGTAGAAATCAAGAAAATGATGTATATTAATGGTGTTATGTAAATGGGTGAAGATGGAGAAGAATAATGATTAAAAAAATTGAAATCAACCCCTATTTATGTGTCTCAATGGTTGCAACATTTTATAAACGTTATAAGTAGTGAAAAGACACTTCCTTTGAAAATTGAAACTATGACAGTTGTATGCCGACATGGCTAAAAATGTATGTCGACATATTTATCATATTTTGTTTTTTAAAGCTATTTTTTAAGTGTTTAAACATATATATTATTCTGGAAATTCTTAAATCAAAACTTAGTAATTTAAATGCATATTCTAACGTGTAAAACCATATGTAAACATAGTAATTTATTATATAAACATATTTATAAAGTTATAAGATTTAAAACCATAAAACTATAAAACTAATTTTTATAAACTTATATATATATTAAAACCTTATAAACACATATGTTTGAAATCATAAGTAATATAATAGTTTGAAAATAATTTGAAATCAGGATTTGAATTTTGAATACAAGATTTGAAATTTGGAAATCAAAATTTGAGATTTTAAAATCAGAATTTGAACTGGAGTGCTATTCATAGTCTTGCATATAAACTAGACTCAATTACTATATTTTTCTTGAAATCTTGATAACTTGATAACTCATGAGTCTTGAATTTCTTCTGAATCCTGAATCTCTTGGAACTCAAAAACTGTACAGTCCTCAGTATTTAAGTCCTGTATACAAACCCTACATGAATATATAGTCTAAAAAGAAACATTAGTATATATTTTATAATCAATTAATAATGATAATTGAAATAAGGTTGTTGTCATCAAAACTACATTCTCCAACAATCTCCCCCCTTTTGATGATGTCAACCTTGATTTATAAAATATTCATACCATTTCATACATGTTGATACTTTTTGATCTGGTCCTTTGAATACTCCCCCTTTCACCATGAATCCTATATAATCCCCTTTAAACTAAGCCTAAATAATCCTTATTTTATAATTTCTCCTCCTTTGTCATCAACAAAAAGGAACTCTAAATATACTCCTCCTAATCTATACCATAAATAACTATATCCTATATCTATCTATATATTTTAAGGCTATACTATATATTACTCCCCATAAATTCATGCATATATTATCCTAATTATAAAATTATAAAAAAATCCATCAATCCAAGTATTATAGTTAATATTTCAATTCATACATATACAGGTTTTAAACCAAGCAATCCAGACCAAGCAATATCTACAAGCAAGTTCAAACAATACTCAAATTGGACAAACCAATCAAACAAGTCATACCAATCAATTCATGTATCTCTTGGAACTTTCACTGATCCGTCTCCTCCAAAATTGGATCCTTCTTGATGTCTTCCCAATCTTTATCTTCTTTTGTGGGTGATGTGTTAGCAAGGTTGTTGTTTTCATTTTTTAATGAGAAGTTATTGACCAACGAATAAAATCAAAGTGTTTCCTTTGATATTCAGCCATCTTCATTTGACTCCATTTGAGATGACATTGATTACGTAGTATTATAGATAGGATAATCTTGAATGAATTCAACTTTTCTTCAAGCTTCTCACTAAAATTGTGAATAGGATTTGCATAATTTGATTTTATAGAAAAGGAATGATTAGGGAAGAAGGAGAAAGGTTAGAATAAGTTTTTCAGGAAGAAGGAGGTATTTATAAGGTCTAGAATTCATTGGAATTGAATAGACACTAGTTGGTTATTTAAATTTTAAAATTTGAACAGATTTGAAAAACTGACATTTATATGTCGACATGCTTAAAAATGTATGTCAACATATCCCAGAAATTTTTTGGGCTTTTTCAGTTTTTAGTTAATTCTTATTATATTATTTAAATTTATTTAATTCTACTGTGATATTACAGTAAATTTAAGATTATTTTGACAGAAATAAACACCATCCATTACTACTTGAAAGCAAATACATTCAACTAATACAAGATCCTAAATACAAGATTTGAAAGCAAGTACAAGAAAATACGAAAGATAACATAAACTAGATAAGCTTATATTTCAGCTAATGATGGGGGGGAAGATGATATTCCAAGCGGTGACATAATATTCAAAAAAGCTTGTATTCAGATTGGCCATAGGGACTGGGGCTTCCGCCCTTTTCTCTTCCACTTCTAAATCATTTTCTCATACTTTTCACTCGTTTCGCACATCTCCTCTTTCCTCTTCAAATCGCCTTCTCTCCCTAGCTTTATTCCATGTCCTTTGAATCAAGCTGTTTTCCAAGCGTGTTTTCCTATAATAGCTCTTTTTTCAGATCTGTCCTTTCTTCAGCTCTCGCCTCAGCTGTTGTTTCTCTTGAGCCCCATTTTTCGGGTTTGCTGGTTTAGCAGGTTTGTTACTTCTGCTGTCAGATCTGGTCAGATCTACTTTTTTCTTTTCTGGAGAGTTGTTTGGCCTACACACCCATACATCCTCTTCTTTTCCCTGTGTCTTGTATGTCTGCCCTCTGTTCCTCTAGTTTTGCATTTGGATCGGTGATGCTCCTAGGCTCTTTGCAAGGCCTAAGTCGGTGGTGTTGGCTACAATCAGATGGTGCTTCCAATTGGTGGTTCCATTGCCTACTCAATGAGTGATGGCTTAGGAATAATACATTCTCCTATAGATGGTAAGTGCTTCTCTTGTTGGCTGTGTTCTTTCTTCGAGGTTGGGTTTGCACTAGTCGACTGTTTAGTCGTTGCACCGTTTTGGCAATATCTTTGGTTCTTTGGTGCTGTTTTTTTGGTGGTTTAGTGGAGTTTGCGGATGTGTGTGTTATATTTCCTATGCAACAGTCTGGTTTGGCCTTGTTTTTTCTCTTGCTTTTGGGTCTGCTTTGGTTCAATCTGCTCGAGCTGTGGGTGCTTGATTTTCCTAGTTGATGCAATATTGTCATCTTCGTTCCGTGTTTGCTGAAGTGTCTTGATGGTCTTTGAGGTTGTGCATCTCCGGTTTATGTCACTTGCTTCTTCTCAACTCAACCTATCTCCATGGTCTTGTGATGTTTAGGTGTTGATTGTTGTTCTTCATGGGAGTTCGGCTTGATGTATCCTGGTGGCACTCCTTTATCCTTGTTTTTGCCATCCGCTAAGGCATGCACTGCGCTTGGACTGCTTTATTATATCTCCTGCGCCGATCTTGGTCCTATGGCTTGCGATCTTGAGACCCTATGGATATGTATTTGTTGCTTGGCTCTGTTGGTGGTTCTTGGTCTTCCTTGCTATATTTGGAAGCTCTTCTTCTATATGCTTACTTTTATTCGCGCTTCCTGTTGTTTTGGGTGTTGGTTTTTGTATTGTTCGGTTATGCATTGGTTGTTTTGCATTGTGTGTGCGGACACCGTCTTTGGCTAGCGGTCAAGCCTTGTTGGCCATTATTTTGGTTTATAATTATATATTTATTTATTTATAAAAAGATGATATTCCAAGTTTTCTTCCTATTTTTCCAATGAACCCAGACATATGGGTAAGAGTCTTCTTGATTTTCTTTTGGTTCTTGGCTAGCTTGGCTTGATTTTGAATAAGCATTTCTTTTGATATGGTTTTACTATTAGATGGACACTCTATACTTTCCAAATAGGTTTCTTCTTCTTCGATATCCATAGGATTTTCTTCTTGTTGTTGTTGCATTCGATCTTGTTTATTTTGAATGTTTCATAAGGCGTAAATGTGATTGGAATTTGCATAAGATGTATATTTGTTGAGTCAAACACCTTTCTTGACACAAATTATTCTCCTTTTAGATCCAATCCAAAATACTAAAAATCTAAGTAAGAAAAAATCCATAATAAAGAGACTTTTCTCTTGTAGACATTTCTTTGGGTTTAAATTCTTTTAAAACCATATTGGCCCAATTAATATCATAATCTCCAAAAATAGCAAAGAGAGACCTTTGAAATTTGAAGGTAGGGTTGTTGAAATTTCCAGAACGAGGAGTGATGGTATGCTGAAGGAGGAGGTTGACAATTCTTGCTTTGGGCGGAAAAAGCGATTTTTGAATTCCAAATGTTCATCACTTTCAAATATGTGATGAATGGTTTCCAAATTCGTTTCATCAATTTCGAATTCTGAAAAATCCGAGCCCGAACACTTACAATTTAATATAGTACCCAAAAATTCACAATCCAAAACGATTTAAGTGCCTTTTACGCTACTCCATACTTGATTTTTGTCTACTTCGTAAAAGCCACGATTCAAATTTTCATAGAACATTTTGATGAGTTTCGGGTAACATATTTCATTGTTATCCATATCGTCAACCAAGCTTAGAACTTCATTTTGATTGAAAAGAGAAGGAAGATCGTAAGATGGAAAATCTTCAAAGATGGTGAAAGCTCGTGTATTGACTTTTGCATTTTCTAAGTAGTTAACATAGGTATTGATTGCTTCTTTATCATTGTAGAGATAACCTTTGGTGGTTTTGGTTAATCTCGTTGTTTGAGGTGTGCTTGAGGAAGCCATTAATGAGTGGTTTTTTGAAGAGTATAAATATGAAGAAAGTTGTTTGAAATTTGAATGAGAGGTAGAGAGAATGATATTGAATAGATAAATAAATAGAGATTGAATGGGCACAATTTTTCTGAAATTAATGACACCTTTTCAGACCTTGGGAGTTGGTGAAAAGTTGGAGGGAAGTTTGAAAGTTCAAACTCTTGAAATTCAATTTTTGAATTTCATTTTCTAGCCTATATGTCGGCATGTATATTTCTATATGTTGACATACATATTGATTTTCAAAAGACATGTTGATTTGACTATGTTTTATTTAATGTTTTATATTTCAGATTTATTATTTCTTGAAATAATATTAATCCTAACAAACATGTAAATTCTATTTTATTATTATTATATTTACTATTTATTATTATTGTTCTGAATTTCAAAATTCAAATTTGAATTTTAAAGTTCAAGTTTGAATTTTAGAATTTTAAATTCAAACAAGGCAATCAAACAAAATATCCATTCATCCAAATCAACCCCAAAAAGTTAAAAATTAATTAAGGTGCACCTGGGTTTTAGATCCATTTCTTCGACAGTTTCTGAATTTTGAATCGTTGTGAAACACATATTTGAATTTCTGGTTTTTGGCTCTTCGTCACTTGGTGATGAATCTAAATCGTTTAAAGTTGCTTCATATGCTCTCTTTCTCTTCTTTAACGAATTACTATCGTCTTTTTGTTGAATTGATTTATCTGGATATGTACACATTCTCTTCATATGACATGGTTTGTTGCAGTTATAACATCTATCATCATTCCTTCCCGAATTCCCTTGATTATTTTTCTGAAAATTATTTCTCCTTTTATATCTTAGAAATTTTCTGAAATTCCTTGTCATTAAAGCAACATCTTCATCATCCTCACTACTTGAATCAGAACCATTTATTGTCGCTTTGAATGCTATAGATTTCTTTTCTATGGGCTTATTTTCTTTTATTTTTTGTTATTGGACTTCGAATGACATCAAATTTCCAATTAACTCCTCAATCTTCATTTCATTGACATTATTGGCTTCTTCACTCGCCAATGTTTTCTGATCCCATTATGGAGTTAAGGAATTAAGTATTTTTCTGACTTGGTCTTTTTCTGAATAATTTTTTCCCAATGGTATTAATGAACGCATGATCTCCTGGAATCTGCAATACATATTGGAGATAGATTCATTCTCGTTCAATTTAAATAACTCAAACTGGTTAATTAGCATTGATATTTTTGTCTATTTAACTTTATTGGTTCCTTCATGAGTAATTTGTAATGTTCTCAATATTTCATAAGAATATTTACAAACTGACACTCTATTGAATTCATTTCTATCTAATGAACAGAACAACATATTCATGGCTTTAGAGTTACTTTGTGTAGCGGCCTTTTGTTCATTAGTCCATTGTGCAAAATTAGTAGTGGATTCAACATATTCAGACTATGTGCTGGTCCATGTGTCTAATCCTACTGATTGCAAATATATTTTCATTCTACATACCCAAAATGAATAATTAGTTCCATTAAATAGTGGTGGTATAACATTGGACCGACCCTCTAAAAAAGAACTATTATTACCAGTGTTGATTGCCATTTAATATTTCAAAAATTAGATCATTAACTTTTTGAAAACCTATGCTCTGACACCAATTGTTAGGGAATGCGGAATGCAGATCTTAAGGCAAAACAAACACTAGAGGAGGGGGTGAATAATGTTTATAAGGAATTTATGAAAATCTTAAAATTATTTGATCCACTATATGAATCACGGAATGATTATCAGACCAGAGATGATCACAAACAGAGAATCCAACAAAGACGCAAAAATAAATAAATATAAAATGCAGAAAAGGAAAGAACACACCAGATTTTATACTGGTTCGGATTACTCCTACGTCCAATCCCATGCAATGCTTTATTGCGCATAGTTTTATTATTATCAATATCCAAGTACAACACCCATGATTTCACAACTACAAGGTTAACACTGATTCCACGACCCTTGATTTCACAGCTACAAGGTTAACACTGCTCCCTTTCCTTGATTTCAGGGCTATAAGGAACACACCCTTTCCAAAATAATTACAACAACCCTAGAACTCTTCAATAGAACTTCAATTCAGAGAGTTTTTGATAGAGATAGAGAAGATAAGAAGTTTGATATAATTTGAGTAGAAATTGGCAAAGTATAAGTGTAGAAATCAAGAAAATGATGTATATTAGTGGTTTTATGTAAAGGGGTAAAGATGGAGAAGAAGAATGATTAAAAAATTCGAAATCAGCCCCTATTTATAGAGTCTCAATGGTTGCAACGTTTCAGAAATGTTACAAATAGTGAAAAGACACTTCCTTTGAAAATTGAAATTATGACAATTGTATGTCGACATGGCAAAAAATGTATGTCGACATATGTATCATATTTTGATTTTTAAAACTATTTTTTAAGTGTTTAAACATATATATTATTCTGAAAATTCTTAAATCAAAATTTAGTAATTTAAATGAATATTCTAAAGAGTCAAACTATATGGAAACATAGTAATGTATTATATAAACATATTTATAAATTATAAGATTTAAATCTATAAAACTATATATTATAAACTTATATATATTAAAACTTTATAAACATATATGTTTGAAATCATAAGTAAGAAAATAGTTTGAAAATAATTTGAAATCAGGATTTGAATTTTGAAAACATAATTCGAAATTTGAAATTTGAAAATCAGAATTTGAACTTGGAGTGCTATTACAAGTCTTACATATAAACTAGACTCAATTACTATATTTTTCTTAAACTCTTGGAATCTTGATATCTTGATAACTTGATAACTAATGAGTCTTGAATCTCTTGGAACTCAAAACTGTACAGTCTTCAGTATTTAAGTCATGTATACAAACAATGTATATATAATATATACACTCTAGATAGAAATATTAGTTTATTTTTATAATCAATTAATAATGATAATTGAAATAAGGTTGTTGTCATAAAAACTCCATTCTCCAACACCCTTTGCCCATTTCAGTGCCTTCCCCACCCCTTCCCCAGCGTGCGCCATCCCTCATCCCTTTCCTCCTCCAAGCCGTGCTCCTCCCTCCTCCTAAAATCACCAAAACCCCTCTTTTCATTTAAATTTGCAATTTACTATAAATAAATGCCAAAAGAACCACCATTCCACCTTCATACACCACACAAGTGGACCTCACACATGCGAATGCACCTGCACATCCTCCAGCAGCGACCCCACTCCTTAACGTGCCCCTCGGACCACATAATCCATCATGTTTTCCCCATATTTATAGATATGCAATCGTGTGTGCGTCTGGCGAGTGCATGAACCCATACAGCCTCAAAACTCAGTCCCAAAAGCTATCGGAAATACTTGCAGGCAACAATGAAGTGTTATAGTTGTGTGTAAGAGTCCGCTGGTCCATTCACGCAAAAGATTGGTGGAGTGGAACTCACGGTGAGAAACCGAAACTGATACCGAAAGGGCTAGTTTAATTAACTGTTATTAGTTAATTAAGTTTGGATCAATGAAATGATTAGTGATTGATTATATAATTTTATTATGATGTTAAATTTTGAGTATTATGATAAAAATATCATTTTTACTTGATATGTGTGTGATTACTTGATTATATGACACTATAAACATGAAAATTTTCGATTTAAATTTTTTTGAACCTAAAATGGTCTTGGATAAGTAGTTTATTAATTATTGGTTTTTGAATGTGATGTAAACCCCAGACGTATTGGGATGATAATTAATTGACACATCTCCCAATTGTTTGATTTGCGGTAAACCCCACACTCGTATTGGGATGATATTTAATTGACACATCTCCCAATTGTTTGATTTGCAGTAAAATCCACATGGGTATTGGGATGATATTTAATGGACACACCTCCCATTTGTTTGATTTGCGGTAAATCAGTTGATTGACAAACCCGTATAAGTGTTATTGATTTAAGGCTTATACGGTAAAGTCCACTTTGTATGTGGATTGAATATTGTTTGATATAATTTTCCGAAGTTTATTAAATAGTTAATAAACTATTTTTAGATGGATTTTACACGATATTTAATTATAATTGAAATTTGGTTTGAATAGAACTTGTCGCATAGCGACAGTTTGCGAATATCGACCGTTAACTTCAAATTAATGTACCGGGGGATCCGATTGTCGGATTTTTCCGAAACAAAATACGTTGGGTTAGAAATTAACAGAGTTTTCATAATATAACAATGTTAAGATCCAACGGTTAGATTGTGAAATATGTCAAAATCAAATTTCTAGAAAATACACATTTTTGTAGTTTAAGACCCGAAACGGGAATTTTGAAATTGGACTATTTTATATTAATAAAACTTAGGAAAAATTATGTTAAATCATAATAAATGATTTGAAAGGATTATGAACCAAATATACTTGTTTTTTTTTTGAAATTTATTGTTGTCGATTGATTTTTTGGATTGTGCTCAACTAATTTATGAGAAAATATGCCTTTATATTTAGCATTAATTTGGGTAGTAAATACTTGTATGCTAACACCTAGTGATATATTTCATGGTTTGACTATGAGATGTTTAGAGATGTTGTTTGATTCATTTCAATCTAATGAATGGTTTTGAAATGGGATATTGATAAGAGAAAGTAAATGTTATTCCGATTTTGGATAGGGAATGTTTTATAAAACAGAAAGGATTTCGAGGACTAAACCCGATGATTTTGAAATGATTTGGAAGTGGAAATAATCATAGATTTGATTTATTTGTGATTATTGGTGTTAATGATTTTTTCACTTCGGGATATAAAAATAATTTAGTATGTGGCTAAAGATTCGTGTTACCCATAACTAAAAGTATGGGTGGCGGGACCTTAACCTTAATGGTTAGTTGATGTAGTCTGGCCCTGTTAGTGGAAGATACACCTATATATCTAGCGAACGATTGTACGTGCCCTTTGCCATGTTAATGGGAGAAACCTCCCCATATTTGGTTTCATACGTTTTGTTATGCATTGATTGTGATATTTCGAAATTTAAATTTCCAAGTGATTTGGTTTGAGATCCCGAAGTGAAAGCTAATTTGATATGAACGCTAGATATGTTTTCAAATGATTTGAAATAAGAAATCGGGAATAAAGTCCAAAGAAATAACTTCTGTAAAGTTAAGTAGATTTTGAAAATTTAAGTTTGGGAATTAAGCCTAAATGGGTAGTTTGAGAAATTTCATATTCTTTGATGCATCGTAGGCTTCATAAGTATATTTGTGCACTGATATTCGTGTGGAGTAAACTCATTCCACGTTGTACGGCGTGGTCCTGTGATATGCCTTACTTTAAAATAGGTTAAGAATAATTTTAGGGTTTCTCATACCAGTCCTACGACTGACTCATAATTTGTTTTTCCCTTGCAAACTCGGGTGCCCATTATTTCCACACGAGCAGTCGGATAGTTTGTTTTGCAGATACTTAGAGCAGGATTCTAGATTGAAGCTTAAAGCTGTGTCCAGAGCATTGATATGTCTTCCGCTAAATGTAACTTTGTATTTCCATTGTGTATTGTAATTTATTACTTTTTGATTATTTGCAATGTACTATGATATCTTGTACTCTAATGTAAAATTATTGTACTAACAATGAAATGTTCTTTTGTTTTTGTCTGATGTTGTTGTATGCTCAAAGTTAACGGTTCGAGGATTTCTACCGTTCCGGATCGGAACTACACGGCTACGATCGATTCGAAAGGCGGGGATTTTCGGGTCTTTACATCGAATCCAATATCCGATTTATGAATCGTTGCCTCCATCCCCAAACAAATTGAAACCTTGCTCATGAAAAAACTGTCGAACCCCCCTCCATACTACCACAACCTGCAAATTTAAGTCAGAAGAAGGATCTAGCCTCTACCCGTTTGAACAAGCAAGCTTTCTAAATTTTATAATTTTGTAAGAATTTATTTTGAATTTTTAAAAATTCTTTTTTTCCTCGATTTTCAACATGAAAGCCATGGAACGAAAATAAGAGAGAAGAGAGAGAGAGATGAAAGGAGGTGAGTTGTCTAATATTTAGAGGGGTGGAAGTATATTATAGCCAGAGTTTATAATATATATTATATTTACATGTTTCTTCGTTAAACGTTTTATGCTCACATGATCACATATAAGCTCTGGTCATTATGAAATTTGAAATCCTATAATAATTCACTATTTTGGTTCCAGTGAAAGTGGTTTCATCGGAATCCAAGATAGTTAGCAAAAATTATATTTTCCTATTTCAAATATTATTTTATATTCTGATTGAATATCGATCTAAATCCAAACTATTTATTATTATCAACAAATTTACTAACTGGATTTATAATCAATATTAATTAAACTGTGTCAAATGAAATTATCAAATTCATTTTAATTAAACTTAATCACAATTTGTAACACCCCATGTCCATTAATGTCACTCACAAAGGGAATGCATCAATGTCCATGAAGCGTTATTGTTGTATAAAACAGATAAATTACAAGAATAAATAAATAAAACAACACAGTGGAAGATAAAACTTATTTCATAGCATCATAACTCAAAACAAGCTTACATAAGTAGTCTCCAAAACCATTACAACAGGATCAATAGTCTTTTCCAAAAACTTCAAAGTACATAAAGAAGCAAATACTTAAATAACATAAATGCATAAATCCCCACTGAGCATAAGCAAAGCCATAAAGATGAGAGAGTCCAAAGCGATACATCTACTCTTTTCAAGCAACTGAAAGAAATCGGGACTAAGCTATAGTATTCCCTCCTTGCAAACCTGAGGGGGGGAAGGAAAGAAAAGAGGTGGAAACAAAACAGGTCAGACATAAAGTCTGGCGAGTCCAGTAATTTTAACAAATAATAGGTAAGGTAAATGATCCAGACATAAATAGGCATCATGATATGGCTGTAACATAGATAAGGTAGATAAAAAGAATGACAAGATGATTTCGTTCCTAAGTACTAAGACAATCCTACACCTTGGCTAAGCGAACAACCCTCCAAGTACTAATCCCGAAGAACGAAGTCAACATCAGACTAGCACCCAAAGGACTATCCAACTCAACCAACATGTATTTCGTTACACCGCACTTTTGCTAAGTTACACCACATTACTTAATTACACCGCACATCTACTAGTCTCTATTTACTAAAGGTTGATCCCTTCCCACTAACTGTACCCACATGACAAACTTGGTAGTTACTTGTACCTAGCTGCTATCGTAGGTGCCGGCTTGCTCCTACCACCGCTAAGGTACCCTAACCCTACCCATTCGATAGGCACCCTAAACCCCGTAGGTACCCGTGCTGGCCCCACAGTGGGATGTATCACTCCCCAAAGTGGCAACCCCGAAACCACCATAAAATGCACGGCCATACCTACACGACGCAACAACGTCTTACCTACCAGCCCGGACCCATGCATGCACATGAACCCGTTGGACTCGCGTTGCCACCGCTATTCACGTTTTGACCTCTTACGTTCAAGTTCAGTAAGTGTGCCCCAAACCCGGCCTAGTACCGGGCCTAATTAGATACTCAAACGGGTTACTGGTTGAAACGGGTCCTCCATCCGACACAAGCCTCCCACCTATGCTTGGTCCCCACTAGGTTTTTATCCCACTTAACCATTTTAATTTAAATGTCCATGTCTTACACATGCTATGGTTAAGTCCATACTTACATGTCTTATCTTATACCGGTTAAGTCCATATTTACATGTCATAATTTACATGTCACCCCACTTAACCCTCTAACCATACCCATGTCTTATTATGGTTAGTATTCCTTAATTCATTCCTTATGACGAACGAAGCATGACCTCCCACATTAGACCGAACGCTTTGTGGCCGCTGGATTTGCCGGGCGGTTCCGGGCAATCTTACGCCACAAATCGGGTCTAACCTCGTGTCATTAACCATTGCGCCTACAATTCATTCCTTTGACCTCTCACATTAGACGTCCAATTGTGGCAGCTGGATTTGCAGGGCGGTTCCGGACAGTCTTACACCACAATTGCGCCTAACCTCGTGTCAAAGGTTTATTAATAATCGTATTTCACCCATACCCAATTTTCATGTCATGTATATCCAATTAAACATATAATCATGTTTATAATATTGCCTATTCCTAATTGTCACTAATTACATATTAGTTAGCCTCAATTACAAGTTTACAATTATAGGCAATTTCATCAATTCCATGTAATTCATACCCAAATATGCCAATTTCACATATTATCCAATTATCCAAAATATCCAATAATATCCAATTTTCCATATTTCACATATTCCCATCGTTCCCACTTATTTGCATTCGCGCGTATTTTTAACAAGGGCTCGAAGGTAGCCTAGATCCAAAAATAAAAGAAATAGGGATAAGAAGAGAGAATCAAATCACAGAAAATTGGAATTAACACAACATCATGAAATAAAGGGGCATGTAAACTGGCATAGAGGCATAATGACAGATTCAACATGAATAAACTGATAAAGGTATGAACTTTACATAGAAACATAGGCATATGATGACATGAATAAAAAAGGTGAAGACTTGGATGAGATTTAAATTACATACATACATATGAATCCTCTTTGCAACTTCATCATGTTACTTTTAATCCCATTATATTGTGAAAATCACTGTACTCACCTTTCGTGGTTAAAGAATAGAATTATGCACTGAAATTGGTGTAGAAACGTTGCGGTGTTGCTGATTTATCTTCTTGAATTGTTGTAGAAGCTCTAATCTTTAATTTGAGTTGAAGTTGAACACTTGAGATTTGATTTAGAGGCGGCGGCTAGGGTTTAAGAGAGAATTTGACAGCATAATGGTGTCATAGATAATATTTATGAATTAGGGTTAGGTCTTAGGGTGTATATATTGGTGTAGGAAGTTATTTAGGCCTTAGGATTAACCCTAGAACTGATCTGGACCACTCAGATGCCATATCAGCCCTTAGGGCGAATCGGGCCACGGGTTGGCAGCCAAACACCCTGGATTGACCTCTAGTTGACCCAGCGGGGCTCGGATCGACTCCAAAAATGGTGCGGTTCGGCTATTCCCCCTCCCGATTCGCTGTTTTGAACTTTTTTTGAATATTTATTTATTTAATTTTTATATATATCTATATATATTTCTCTCATATGCATACAAACTTCATGGCTTAATAACTTCTTCATAATTAACCATTTTCACACTAAACCACTTTTTGAACTGCGTTCACACTAAGCCACTTTTTAGAGATTCCCCTAAAACAAAAATATGGCGCTAGCGGGGATCAAACTCTGTACCTCTTGTATGCAAGTCACATGTTCTAACCAAATGAGCTACTAAGTCTTTTGCTTACAAAACTTAGAACAATGCTAAACATCATTCTTTTCTCATTCCTCTTTTTCCAAATAAATTATTCTTTAATTTGTTATTTTAATATTCTCAGAAAATACGGGGTGTTACATTCTCCCGTACTTAAAGGATTTCGTCCTCGAAATCTCTAAGTCAAGAAGAACGTATCCTTCCATCCAATCATCCATCTACTCAACCATCAACCACTAGCAACCATGGTCCTTAAAAGATTTCTAATGCTTTTCATGTACATATGCATAGTGTGTGTATATGTCCGTATTATAATACAAAATCAGGCGGTCCACTGATTCAATCGACCTCCTTAATGCAAATAATGATAGTGCCATGTATCCATCATGTATGCAAAGAACCCTATACATATCATTACTACATGTGTGCACAACCATTCATTTAAATGCAACATCCGTATGATACACATATTCAACGTACATTCATTTTACTTAATACATCCATTTATATGCAATATGCAATATAAAAGTGACTGAGCCGATTTAGTGCCTAAAATGTGTGTATATGCATCCACGAGCAACCGCTAGCAAACACTTGCATCCACATGCATCCACCATACATAACATGTCTCAAACACATGTTTCAACCATAGGACTACCCTATCTAAAGGTCAAAGATACTAGTGAGATGACATACTAAAGATAGAACAAGTACAAGCTAAGCGATAAAGGAGAAATTAAAAGACATACCCTCGAAAAGAAAAGGGTACAATGAACGCATCTTCTCTTCCGTCTCCCAAGTAGCGTCGTTCTCATCATTTCCCCATTGCACTTTGACTAGCTTGACCTCTCGATTCCTCAACTTCTTAATCTCTGACCCAAGAATGCATGTAGGAGCTCGTCAAATCGTCGCATCATGCTCTATTTCCACCTCTCTAAGCAAGCTCTTCCAAAACTCGCTAGTAAAGATAGGATCGCGATCGCTCAATATGCTAGAAGGAACACCGTGCAAACGAACCATCTCTCGAATGTATACAGAGGCTAACCATGGAGCAGTCCTTTTACTCTTCACGGGAATGAAATGGGCGCTCTTAGTAAGTCTGTCTACCACGACCCAAATCCCCGTATTACCCTTCCTCGATCTTGGTAACCCATCAACAAAGTCCATCGAGACACTCTCCCACTTCCATTGTGGGACCTCCAATGAGTGAAGCAACCCACCGGGCTTCTTTTGCTCTGCTTTTACTTGTTGGCACACCAAGCATCTAGCGAAAAACTCGGCCACATCCCTCTTCATACTGGCCCAAAAGTAAACTCGTCTCATATCCATGTACATCTTGTCCCTGCCGGGATGAATGGTCATCTTCGAACGATGTGCATCATCAAGAATGGTCTTCCTCAAGTTCTCTTCTCGTGGTACACAAGGTCTACAGTCCCTACGTAACCAACCCTTATCATCTAGGGTATACCTACTGAGATGGCTCGATGAATCCCCCCTTATGAGCTTCTCTGCAAACTCAACCAACCGTGGGTCATCTCGTTGTGCCTCACCAATCCATCCCAAAAGCGTAGGTCTGACCTCTAAGGATGCTAGCAAATCGGGTACAAAGTCAATGAAAGGTCTAAAGTCAAACGTAGAGGTGAACTCTAAGCTTCGCCGCTCAACAAACAACGGTCTCAAGGACAACCTTTTCCTACTTAAGGCGTCTGCCACCACATTACCCTTGCCAGGGGTATATGCTATCTCGAAATCGTAGGACGCTAAGAATTCCATCCACCTTTGCTGCCTTAAGTTCAAGTCCTTCTGAGAGAACAAGTATTTAGCGATTTGTGGTCTGTGAACAATTCGAATTTCTCGCCAAGAAGATAATGGCGCCAAGACTTAAGCGCGAAAACAATAGCGGCCAACTCTAGGTCATGTGTAGGGTAATTTCTCTCATGCACTCTCAACTGCCTTCCTCCGTAGGCTGTTACCCTCCCCTCTTGCATTAAGACCGCGCCTAGTCCTGTCCCACAAGCATCGGTATAAACGGTAAATGGTTTACTCCCATGTGGCAACACTAAGACTGGGGCTGTGGTCAAAGCTCTCTTTAAACATTGGTACGCATCATCACAATCTACGTCCCACGTGAAAACTAGGTTCTTCTTCGTCAAGCGTGTCAATGGGGTTGATATCTTTGCGAAGTCCTTGATAAACTTCCTATAGTAGCCAGCCAACCCCAAGAAACTCCTCACCTTGGTAGCATTTTTAGGGACCTTCCAATCTTGGATGGCCATCACCTTCGCGGGATCCACAGCTATCCCTTCTTTGGAAACCACGTGCCATAAGAATCGCACTTCCTTCCTCCAAAAGTGACATTTAGAAAATTTAGCTTTAAGGTTATGCGCTCGAAGGGTCTCCAACACTTCCCTAAGATGTAGGGCATGCTCTTCCTTGCTCTTAGAAAAGATCAAGATGTCATCCACAAAGACCACCACGAATTTATTAAGGTACTCCCTAAACACCCTACTCATCAAGTCAACAAAGTATGCGGGGGCGTTTGTCAAACCGAAGGGCATAACAAGCCACTTATATAAACCGTCCGGAGTCCTAAAGGAAGTCTTGTCTATGCTATCCTCAGCCACTCTCAACTGATGGAAACCAGTGGCTAAGTCCAATTGCGAAAACACTGAGGCGCCAACTAACTGATCGAAGAGATCCTCAATCCTCGGCAGTGGGTGCTTATTCTTCTTAGTAAGCTTATTAAGTTCTCTATAGTCCACACAAAGTCTAAGGGACCCATCCGCCTTCGTGGCAAATACTAATGGAGCACCCCACTCCGATATACTACGTCTTATGAATCCCTTCTCAAGAAACTCCCCTACTTGCTTATTGAGTTCCCTCCTCTCACGAGAAGCCATGTGGCATACTGGCAGAGATACAAGTTTTGCATTGTCTACAAGATAATACAAAAGTCTATCTCACGTATTGGGGATAGACCCCTCACCTCATTGAAGACATCAACATATTCACGGACTATACGAACAGAATGTAAATCATTATTGGATGCGTCAAGTGACTCAAGATAACTAAGCATCACCGATCCTCTAGGGTCATAAGAAATATCAAGGGTCTTTCCACTACGAGCCAACAATTTTACTACCCTTCATTCACAATCTAGGATGGCACCATGTCTGGCTAGCCAATCCATCCCTAGAATCAACCCATAGCCCATGAAACCAAGCACAAAAGCATTACATTCAAAACCAACGCCTAAGATAGACAATCTCAAATCCCTACAAACCATGGATAAATGAGCCGACCCACTAATAGGATTTGAGACTATAATGGGATCCACAACGAGACTAGTATTTAAGTGCAGTGTTTCAACTAATGATGTAGAGATAAACGAATGTGATGCGCCAGAATCGAATAAAGTACAGATAGGATGATCAAATAAGAAAATCAAACTTTCGACAGAAATTTTTCTACCTTCTTCCTGCCGCGGAGCCATGAGAGCATGAACCTGCCCTCCCGAAGTAGAACCTGCCCTCTGCCCTTGCTTCTTAGGACAGTCCTTGACAACATGACCTGGATCACCATAATGATAACAAGCGAACTTCTTCTTCTTCCTACGGTCTTTCTTCAAATGGTCGGGTATCCCACAGTTGTGACACTTCCTCTTTTCTTTACCACCTTTCTTTTGTTGTTGGGCTTTCTTTGGATCCTCCTTCTTATCTTGCGGCCTAAAAGTACTTACACCCTTCTCTTCTTCATGCATGTATGCCATATCAACAAGCTTTTCATACGTATCACCCATTGGAATGTGGGACATAGCCAAACTATGAAGCGGTTCATTTAGGCCCTTTGCAAACCTTAAGGCCTTCTTGTGCGGCGTATTCTCCAATTGTAGTCCAAATCTCGCCAACTTATTAAATTCGGTCACATACTCCTTCACGGTCAATTTTTTCTGCTTCAACGTCAAGAACTTCTCCATGTACATACACTCCTCAGCTTGAGAAAGGAATTTCAACTCAAACCTTCCCCTAAAATCTGCCCACGTCTCTACAGCACGCTCTCCATTAGTAACCTCCTACCAAAATGAAGCTTCGTCCTTCATCAACCAAGCAGCCAATTGGACCTTCTTATAATCGTCCAAATCGAAAATGCCAAACAGATCCTCCACTTCTTTCAACCAATTTCTAGCTTCAACTAACGTTTCAGACCCACTAAAAGGTTTTCCACCCATCGAACGAAAGTCTTTACATATCTTGGAGAAAGCATATCCACATGGAGGAATGACTGGAGTTGGGGGAGGAGGAGGAGGAACGTCCGCCAGACCCACGGCAGCGGCCCTAGCCTCGAGATATTGACGAAACCAACCGGGTACATGAACACCCTCTAGTATCTCATATGCTCCAGGCATGCTAAAAAGAAAAGGAAAGAGTTTCAAAACAAGGGAAGCGAAAGAGAGATGTATGTCTTGCGAGGATTATACTCTTTAAAGTAAACTTTCCTTGAAAATAGCTTCTTTAAAACAAGTTTTTGAAAATACTTTCTATGAAAATAATACTTTTGAAAACACTTTTCAAAACTTTTTATCTGTTCTTGTAACCATAGCCCTGATACCACGTGTAACACCCCATGTTCATTAATGTCACTCACAAAGGTAATGCATCAATGTCCATGAAGCGTTATTGTTGTATAGAACAGATAAATTACAAGAATAAATAAATAAAACAACACAGCGGAAGATAAAACTTATTTCATAGCATCATAACTCAAAACAAGCTTACATAAGTAGTCTCCAAAACCATTACAACAGGATCAATAGTCTTTTCCAAAAACTTCAAAGTACATACAGAAGCAAATACTTAAATAACGTAAATGCATAAATCCCCACTGAGCATAAGCAAAGCCATAAATATGAGAGAGTCCAAAGCGATACATCTACTCTTTTCAAGCAACTGAAAGAAATCGGCACTAAGCTGTAATATTCCCTCCTTGCAAACCTAAGGGGGGGGGGGAGGAAAGAAAAAAGGTGGAAACAAAACGGGTCAGACATAAAGTCTGGCGAGTCCAGTAATTTTAACAAATAATAGGTATGGTAAATGATCGAGACATAAATAGGCATCATGATATGGCTGTGACATAGATAAGGTAGATAAAAAGGATGGACAAGATGATTCCGTTCCTAAGTACTAAGACAATCCTACACCTTGGCTAAGCGAACAACCCTCCAAGTACTAACCCCGAAGACCGAAGTCAACATCAGACTAGCACCCAAAGGACTATCCAACTCAACCAACATGTATTTCATTACACCGCACTTTTGCTAAGTTAGACCACATTACTTAATTACACCGCACATATACTAGTCTCTATTTACTAAAGGTTGATCCCTTCCCACTAACTGTACCACATGACAAACTTGGTAGTTACTTGTACCTAGCTGCTATCGTAGGTGCCGGCTTTCTCCTACCACCGCTAAGGTACCCATACCCTACTCATTCGATCGGCTCCCTAAACCCCGTAGGCACCCGTGCTGGCCCCACAGTGAGGTGTATCACTCCCCAAAGTGGCAACCCCGATACCAACATAAAATGCACGGCCATACCTACACGATGCAACAAAGTCTTACCTACCAGCCCGGACCCATGCATGCACATGAACCCGTTGGACTCGCGTTGCTACCGCTATTCACGTTTTGACCTCTTACATTCAAGTCCAATAAGCGTGCCCCAACCCCAGCCTAGTACCGGGCCCAATTAGATACTCAAACGGGTTACTGGTCGAAACGGGTCCCCCATCCGACACAAGCCTCCCACCTATGCTTGGTCCCCACTAGGTTTTTCTCGCACTTAACCATTTTAATTTAAATGTCCATGTCTTACACATGCTATGGTTAAGTCTATACTTACATGTCATAATTTACATGTCTTATCTTATACCGGTTAAGTCCATATTTACATGTCACCCCACTTAACCCTCTAACCATACACATGTCTTATTATGGTTAGTATTCCTTAATTCATTCCTCATGACGAACGATGCATGACCTCCCACATTAGACCGAATGCTTTATGGCCGTTGGATTTGCCAGACGGTTCCGGGCAGTCTTACGCCATAAACCGGGTCTAACCTCGTGTCTTTAACCGTTGCGCCTACAATTCATTCCTTTGACCTCTCACATTAGACGTCCAATTGTGGCAGCTGGATTTGCCGGGCGGTTCCGGGCAGTCTTACGCCACAATTGCGCCTAACCTCATGTCAAAGGTTTATTAATAATCGTATTTCACCCATACCCAATTTTCATGTCATGTATATCCAATTAAACATATAATCATGTTTATAATATTGCCTATTCCAAATTGTCACTAATTACATATTAATTAGCCTCAATTACAAGTTTACAATTATAGGCAATTTCATCAATTCCATGTAATTCATACCCAAATATGCCAATTTCACATATTATCCAATTATCCAAAATATCCAATAATATCCAATTTTCCATATTTCACTTATTCCCATCGTTCCCACTTGTTTGCATTCGCGCGTATTTTTAACATAGGCTCGAAGTTAGCCTAGATCCAAAAATAAAAAGAATAGGGATAAGAAGAGATAATCAAATCACAGAAAATTGGAATTAACACAACATCATGAAATAAAGGGGCATGTAAACTGGCATAGAGGCATAATGACAGATTCAACATGAATAAACTGATACAGGTATGAACTTTACATAGAAACATAGGCATATGATGGTATGAATCAAAAAGGTGAAGACTTGGATGAGATTTAAATTACATACATACATACATACATACATATGAATCCTCTTTACAACTTCATCATGTTACTTTTAATCCCATTATATTGTGAAAATCACCGTACTCACCTTTCGTGGTTAAAGAATAGAATTATGCACTGAAATTGGTGTAGAAACGTTGTGGTGTTACTGATTTATCTTCTTGAATTGTTGTAGAAGCTCTAATCTTTAATTTGAGTTGAATTTGAACACTTGAGATTTGATTTAGAGGCGGCGGCTAGGGTTTAAGAGAGAATTTGACAGCATAATGGTGTCATAGATAATATTTATGAATTAGGGTTAGATCTTAGGGTGTATATATAGGTGTAGGAAGTTATTTAGGCCTTAGGATTAACCCTAGAACTGATCTGGACCACTCAGATGCCATATCAGCCCTTAGGGCGAATCGGGCCACGGGTTGGCAGCCAAACACCCTGGATTGACCTCTAGTCGACCCAGCAGGGCTCGGGTCGACTCCAAAAATGGTGCGGTTCGGCTATTCCCCCTCCCGATTCGCTGTTTTGAACTTTTTTTTAATATTTATTTATTTAATTTTTACATATATCTTTATATATTTCTCTCATATGCATACAAACTTCATGGCTTAATAACTTCTTCATAATTAACCATTTTCACACTAAACCACTTTTTGAACTGCGTTCACACTAAGCCACTTTTTAGCCATTCCCCTAAAACAAAAATATGGCGCTGGCGAGGATCGAACTCTGTACCTCTTGTATGCAAGTCACATGTTCTAACCAAATGAGCTACTAAATCCTTTGCTTACAAACCTTAGAACAAGGCTAAACATCATTCTTTTCTCATTCCTCTTTTTCAAATAAATTATTCTTTAATTTGTTATTTTAATATTCTCAGAAAATACGGGGTGTTACACAATTTCAGTTATTTAAATAACCAGTAAATTGGAATTCAACTTATTAAATTACAAAAATCTAATCACTTAAATATTAAAAATTAATTAATTATTTACAATCTATTAACTAATTTTCTTGGTTGTTACAGTTTCCACCTCTAATTTCTATTTTAATAATAACAAGATATTATTAATTAAATCGAAACATGTATTCAAAATGAAATAGGAATTGAGGTATAGTCAATCCTTGCACTACATATACGGGCTAGAATCAATAAACCTTAGTTTTGCCCTACATACAAATGGCAAATGAGAAGATATGTTATTTGATTCGGAACACACGGTTGAATTTTTTTTGGATTTCAGGTGTTATAAAAATGAGATGTAGTCGATCCTTTTCAAATATATATATATATATGTATGTATGTATATATATATGTATGTATGTATGTATGTATGTATGTATGTATGTATGTATGTATGTATGTATGTATGTATGACGTGTTTGTGAAGAGAGAGCACTATGACATCCTTATTTAGTAGTATCCCTTTTACATATTTATCATATCGTAAGCTACATCATTCCAAATCTAACAAAATTTTGTAGACGTTTAATATACATTTAAAGAATCATCTACTTAAAATTTGGGTACATCTTGAATTCTTTCGCCTAATATTCAAGTTTCCTGTTACAAATTGGAGGTTTGTTTGGCTTTAAAATTTGAGTTTGTGTTTTCAATGTGTACTTCAAGTCAAACGGATCCTTTTATGTTTTTTCTTCTCCCATTTGTGAATGCTTTTGAAAATTGCTTAACCTGAACAATATTATAGTTATGGTATTTATGGCTGATTATTGATCAAATTCTACTCAAATTGATTTGGACGATAATGAAATTGTGAGCTTAGATTTCATTTTAGAACCAGAAAGCGGCCATGTACGCAAACAAATATGCATTAGGTATTATGATAGTGACATAAGGTTGCTCATGATTTAAAAAAAAACCATGTGAAGATTTCAGTTATCATTTTCTCAGTGCTATTACTTTTATTTTTGTTAAGAAAAAAAGTGGGTTCGGATTTTTCAAACCAAGACACCCTTCTAGCTCAAAGCGACTCAGTGTGTGGTTTATATATTTATTATTATTATTTTAAATTAAAAGTTTTGTGCGGATGATTCAACTTTTATGAAATTTAACTACGATTGTTGTGGTCCAATTTATATCAATTTTATTACAATATAAAGAAATTCTATGGTTTATACCATTATGAGTACAATGGTTATGAACATATGATTTAGTTGTTCTAAAAGAATTCTTGATTAAAATACGCCTCTTACATTGTTCAATGATTGTTGTTTGATGTTTCCTAGTGTATCTAATTAAAATTTTCTAATAGCCCATGATGTTTTGCAACTTCAGTTCACATCCTTTAATGGTCACTTCGTTGGATATAGTTCTTTAGAATTTCCCACCATTGGCTGTAACAATAAAGCATAAAAAATGTTTACTGTTTCATTAATTCTGTGAGTTTTCTGTTTTAGCTTAAAAACAATAAACCATGTGTTTTTCATAATTTACAGTTTGGTATGCACGTTCAAAAGCTTATATATAGTTTTCAGAGGATATTGATTAATTTTAGACATTTTCATTCAAGTACATATATTTAATTTAATTTAATTATATAATTTAAGTTTAAACTATTAAATTAAAGAGGTAATTAGGGAGATATACAAACTTCAGGGAAAAAATTAGGTTGAAGGACATTAAGGTCAAAATTTAAATTGTAGGACAAACTTTAGAAAAATTAGACTAAATGAAAATGCTAAGTACAACTAGCATTATATTCAGCTTTTACGTTATACTGAAATACTAATGCGAACCCGGGCTTTGCACATGGATTGGCCAAAAAGATATACATTTTTAATCAATGTAATTATAGCCCAATATCGTAGTAAACATAATTCTTGATGCAAATTTCTTCCCTTTGCAAGTTCAGTACAAATTCATATAGTGTCCACTATTTAAAAGAGTAGCATCCACATGACTAATAATTCACCATTTCTCACTACAATAGAAAAAACCCTGCTACATTAGAAAAGAGTATTATTTGCTTGTAAGTGTGAATAGAAACAAACATAGCAGACTATTTGATAGTAAAGCACACACATGGATTGGACAGTCCACTTTAGATTCATTTTGAAATCCGTGAGCTATAAGATTCAATAACTTAGATTACTCCCAATAGGGGGTGGTGTTAGGTGTCACATATGGGGTGGTTGACACCCACCCCAATGGGGAGAAACACAGCAACCCTAGCGGGGTTGTTGTGTTTGTCCATCTTTCTAAAAGCCGGCAAAGGAAGCAACGCGAATTAAAATCCTCTACCGTTGGATTGTAATCCACGTGACGGTCTGGAATTAAATCCAGACCATCTCCTTAGCCGGCTTTTAGAAAGTCGGCTAAGGATCCCATAGCCGGCTATGGGTCATTTTCCCTCACAAATTTTTTTACCCCTCCTTCCTCCTACCCCTTATTCCTTCATAGCACATTTGAAGTTAAAAAAATATATGAGAAGATTTGGAAGAGCATTACGAAGCAGCGAGAGTCGAAGTGGAGGAAATGTGCCTCTTAAAGAAGAGCATGCTCCAATTGAAGAACAAAAAACTCCAGTTGAAGAATAATTACCGCCTCCTCCTTAATGGGAAGTAGCTAGACGACGTCGGGATTCAGAGGCAAAAGATCTGGATCCGAACATTGATCATAATTTAGGACCAGGCAAAGCGCTTACCAATTTTCGTGTACTTCCAAATAACCAGGAGCATATTAGCACGTATATGGAAGTAGCTGTAAGTTTATCAAATTTTCCAACATTAAATAGCAATATTGTGTAGATTAGAAATAATATATAGACCCTTTTATAAATAGGCATGACGAGAAAGAACACGTGGGTCATGGCCATCCGTTATTCTTTTGTATTCTAAGATTTGCGCATATGACACAACTGGTATTATACACACATTTCTTGGTGAAGTTGGCCTTGGTGACTTCATATGTACGTGTTCACTTAACTTTCATCAAATTATTTTGCACTTTATTTAGCTTCATTTATTTATAAAACATTTTATTATTAGGCATAACAAACTTGTTAAACTCGGATGTTCAGTTGGCTGGTGCAATATCGTCGTGTTGGTGGAAGACCACACATATTTCATTTTAGGTTCAGTGAGTTAGGCATCACTCCATTAGATTTTACAGTTCTTACTGAGATTTCGATTGGCTTGGGGGATACTTTACCTTATAATGAGTACTACCAGCACGGGGACGTATTAGCGCATTTATTTCCTCATCCTGACTTACAGTGCGCTTTAACTCAAGGATTACAGCTGCGGACTAGTGCAATTAGAAAAGCCATCATTTATTTAATTGATAATCCAGGGCAAGAAAACCACTTTTAGAGATTACACGACTATTTATCGTATATTTTATGGATAACCTATTTTTTTCTAACCCATCGAACAACTTGGTTGCTGGATATGTAGTTGTGGCCGCTGATTTGGCCTTTAATAGGTCAGTAGTATATGATTGGGGGACGCCCATACTAGCTTAGCTTTATCCCAGTTTAGATCATCAGTGTGTTGTTAGAGAGCGGGGTACGTCCATCTGTGGGTTTTGGAAAATTGTACAGTACTAGTACTACGAGTACTTCCATAACATGACTTACCCGACACTAGATCCATCTTTATCAATATTCTTTCCTCGAGTGAGGGCGTAGACTCGTGAAAATCATAGATCTGTAGAAGGTGGTCAGACATGACATATTTTTCTATGGCTCGTAACCAGATTGAGTTACACACTACATGGTGGAGTAGTATATGGCATCCATACAAGGGTTCTTCCTTTTGACATATGATGCAATCGTCCATTCTGCATTGCTGTCGACGCGTCATTTTCCTTTAGTCTCTTCTCCTCCCTTAGGCGGTTATTACTAGTACCTTGGGGAATGATGTTGGAGTCAGATATTAGAGGGAGACCGAGTGTCCAATGATCCACATCCCGATACACCTTATTTAGTGGTGTATAAGGCTCAGTAGTTGGAGGACACTCATGTACATCAGTGGTGGACATTTTACTATTTCATTATTCCTACTCTGGAATACAGACTATTTTGGTTCCACTTTTATGCACTTGCATACATGGCTCCCATGATACATGTTGCAGCGGTTGATTTGATTGGACCCTCATCTATCAGACCTGGAGTTATTCGACCGGGTTTTCCAGACCATACTCAGAGTATGCAGTTATACCCAGGTCCACCTCAGCCGCAAGGAGGAGATAATTGGTCGAGGGTGGTTGTTCTTACTGTGACAGGTGGTGATATTTATATGGATGTCCCTCGCGTCCTAGTTACTCAATACCCTGATCCTGCTACTTTATCATACGAGGATTTGTACCAGATCCAGCTAGGGATTAGATAGGTTCGGTACACCGAGCACATGCGTAGCCTAGTTGATTTGCAAGATCGTATTAACGAGCTTACCACTGCCGAAGAGGAATGCTACCATACTAGCCTCGGACTGGTGTGGACGAGGATATAGCTAGTACAGATGATATTGACTTTGGTGATATGTAGACGTTGTTGTTGTCATTGTTGTTTGTATTATGCTGTTGTCATTGTTGTTTGTATTATCAGTACTTTATTTGTATTATCAAGGTCACATGTATTATCAATACCTTATTGTATTATCTAGGTCACGATGTTCATGTATTATCTACTTGGTACTGTTGTTTCACTATGGTTATGTACTTTGTTTGTAGTATCAGTACATTATTGTATTAGCATTGGTCACGTGAATTATGTTAAATCAGAAAACTATTGTTATAATAACGAATTTATTTATAAATCGACCATTGCACATATATTAATAATATAATTATAAAGTAGCTCGTAACGTCACGACAGTTCGTAATATTATGTTTTAAACTTTAAGTGAACATATATGACTCGTTATAAGTCGGATTTCTTTGAAACAAGAAACGTTCAAATCTATTTAACTATAGTTTTATAATGAAAGTGAAAAATCGAGATTTCATCTTATAAATTGCGAATTATGTCCAAATCAAATTTTCAGAAAGTCGCTATGGAATCGTTTATAAACCATAAAGATTTATTTAATGAAATAAAAGGAATTTAATCCAAATTGAATATCGTTTTAAATTGGAAATGAAGCAGGAAGTTTAAAATTCAACTTAGGATACAATGGATGCAATGAAACTACACCAGTTTTTGAACGACGTCGAATTTTAACGAACATTCAACTTAGGAAATACAAAAGAAATAGGTACTACAACTTAGGATACAACGGATGCTTAACAGATTCTAACTTAAGCGAGCATACTACATGCCACGTTCAATCTATAGAGATTCTGAAGCAGTTCTAAGATGTTGTATCTCTTGTTCTAACTCATTAGCGTAAGAAATACCCTTTGGACATAAACGGTCATCTATCTGCTCAAAGTGGTTATAGCTGTTGGGCCATAACGAGCATAATTTTAGTATATGACCAATATTTTCTCTGTGCGCCCTGACCGCTATCTCCATAGTGCACCCACAGTGACAACAAACGAGAAACGAGTCAACATCCTCCTCGTATGGAGGATGAGTAATTGCAAGCGATCGTACTTCTAGTTCATATAGTGGTCGAATAATTGAAGGTAAAGCTTCTTCAGTTGGAGGTTGAGGTGCCAACATGGATGAACTTCTTGTTGAGAAGGAGGGTCTTGAAGTCTCAATTGGATCAGATTTGGGTACCCACGACGCACGTCCTTATAGTGCCACTCTTGCAATTCGATAAGCCAATCAATATCTGTGCTTAGACTACCAGGCGGACATCGAGCTAAGTTTTGCTCCCAGTCAGAATCCATTGCCGAGGGCCAGAAAGGCATATCTTTTGAGATGAAAAGTTTTGTGTAAATAAAAACTAGTTTGAGCATAGAATTGTGAGAAAATACCTTAGATATATATAGCGAAAATATGTGGAGTGAATAAAACCAAATACATATGTTAATGCGGAAAATGGCACTAACACCCCGAGGTGTAATTCAACACTTCACAAACGGTTAAGATCTAGAAAAGTGGTAGCCACAAACATAAAAAGCAAGTAAAAAGACAGAGATTTATAGTGGTTCAGCGTAGATCCGGCCTACACCCACTTTGAAGAGAGTTTTCATTATGATTCTCAATGTTACAAGGTACATGATTTCTATAACTCTGCTCATTTTCTCTCTTTTTACAATAATCTTTTCTACTTCTTCTCTTTAATCTCTTGATTCACTCGAATTCACCATGGGAACGATGAGATCTCTTTGATTGCAATGATTATTGGAGTAGATCTTCAACAATTGAGCATTAGATGATCTTTAACGATTTCATGGTGGTTGAGATGTTGAATCCAAGCTTGAAAGAGGTTTAATGGAGGTTAGGATGATTTGGAGTTGTGGATAAATGAGTTTGGTAGCACTTCGTTGTTGGAGAAATCGGTCCCTTTCATGTATGAATGGATGGGGTATTTACAGTAGTGGTTTCAAGTGGAGTAGCAGAGTTGTAATTTAGTGTATGCAGTGCCTCGGGTCGGTGAACAACCTGACTTACAACCCACGACCTAACCATATATAAATAACTTAAATATATGGAAATGATCTAATTATGTGGGGAATGACCTATATTTGAACTGTTATGATACAAAAATGGAGCGTGTTGAATTTATGGATGCCACGTGGCCATGCAGTCCTCGTTTAAAGCACTATCCAATTATGCAAACGAACGATCTGGTATATTCACGTTTGAACGAACTGAATATGAAGGTCTAAATGACCTGCTTACATAATGAAGGAACGACCTAGGTGTAAGCACGCGAGCTGACACAAATGAGAACGACCTGGGAACATGGGCACGCTGACATGGCAGCTGAATGATCTGACGATGATGATAACTCACAAATAAACAACCCGAATATAATTTGACATGACCTATCATTAATCTGTGGTTTCAAAATGAATTAACGATCCGTATGATTTATGCACATAATCATCTCGGTCGTATAAGCGACCTATGGCTGCTGACATGCTTACTTTACCATGCTTTGTTCTCATGATCCATCCAGAGCCTTTATTCACGTAATGGTTTGAAAGACCCAACCATTATAGTGTAAACAACCGATGTATGAGCATCTGAACGATCCACATGTGCTGATGAGCTGATGACCCGTGCATACTGACGATCTATGCCTCAATGAACATTGCCGATCCGTAGTACAACATGCTGACTTTATAACCGACCCATCTCCAACACATAACTTTTGAACTGCTTTTTACAATGGAGTTAACATTTGCCTCTCAGAGCTTGTATTTTCTGAAAGAAATACGGGCTTCGAAATAATTGGTATTACTAAAATTTAAGTCAACACGCATCAATGGATCGACAACAAATACTTTAGTCGAATCGGAAATTTTTGATAATGAAGGACCGTGTATAAGCATTTTTTGATGGTCCTAATGCAGCCCATCCAATGGATTAGTTGGTCTCCTTGGCAAAATGATTTTATAACTTCTTTACAGCTCCATTCCTTTTACTTTATTTGTTCTTCCGGAGACATTTTAATGGCAGGGCTCTTTTTCAGAAGATTCTCTATGGCCAAACTTTGTCGTTCCCTCTTCAAACCACCTCGTTATCGACTAGATCTTCACTGTAGTCTCCAATGCCGATCATTAAAGACCTTCAAACTCCAGTTCAAACCTGATTACCTAGCAATTCTAGTCCGACTTGATATTAACGTGAGTTTGTTTTTTTTCCCAAATCTGAAGCATTTCAGATTCGTCGAGTTTTTGCAAACCCTATCCACTGGTCTCTAATTGACTTGATCATTATAGATGTTGGTCTTTCTCAGATCTGAGTTGCGTTAACTTCAAGTGCTCGGGGTTTAGATTGAGCCAATGGTTTGTAATTAAATTCGGTCATAGATCTTGTGTGATTTGAAGGATTACACTCCAAATCATTTAGCCAACTATGATGTTGGTATAATTCAGTACCGTATTAATTTGCTGATTGTTTATGATTTAACGTTTTGATTTTGCTCGGCAATTATAGTTTTCGGTATTGGATCTCAAGTATACTCTGATTGCAAACTGTATGCTTTAGTCAATAATGGTGCTTTAGCTTGGACTTGTAGCTTCAATGTATGAATTTTTCAGAATCAGCTTGTTCGAATCCGCACATGCAGCATGAAGCCCACTACATGTTTCTGGAGATTTTTACCTTTGTCGATTCGTAATGCAATATGGATCTATGTAATTCAGTGTTTATACCAAAGTAATAACTCATATTTCAGACCATTTTTCTTGAAGTAAGGCAATTTAGACATGTATTTTGGGAACTTGGAAGGTTTGCGTTGAGCAGTGTATTGATTCAGTTTTAGAATTCTAATCGGAGCTTGGCAATGGTTTGACATTTGTAATGATATATCACGATGTTTGCCTTTTACATGGGTATTCGGGGCAATTTGCAAGCTCGGATTTGTTAGCCATGTATTCTTTGTATTCGGGGCAAAAAGTTGCTTTGGGGCATTGAATCAGATGGTTTTGACATTCATCGTAGTTGGTTGTAGCCTGATTTGAGTACTTTTGTTCGAACCAACATAGTGTAGTTTTGGTATTATCGATGCATGAGTCACCACTTAACATCTTTAGGATGTAGGATACGATGTGATCTGTAACACCCCACCTCCGCTAGGGTCACTCACAAAGGGAATGCCCTAGTTTTGGAGGGGTATTATCTAGTAAACAGGCACAGAGATAACACAAGACAGAACATAGATAAAATAGAGTATATAAAGCAGCGGATATAAACTTTAAAACCAAATCTCATTACTGAAAAATAGAGTCAAAACCTCTTACATCAAAATGCCAAGTCATTATTTCATTACATCAAGTTCTAAAGAAGCAAAGTACTTAAAACAACAGAAGTAAAATATTATTCCCCAAAAAGTGCATGAGTGCAGCCATAGCATAGCTCAAGACCAAACCGTACATGAGCTGTCAGAAAGCAAGCAAAGTCCAAGCTAAGAGCTAGAGTTTCCTCCCTGAGAACCTGGGGGGGGGGGGGAACGAAAGACAAAGAGGCGAAAGAAAACGGGTCAGTCAAAAACACCGGTAAGCCCTAGTGACTATCAGCATAGAAACTAGTAAAGTTAACAAGACATGAATAAACTGGAATTAAACATAGGAATGATGATATGTCTGACATGATAACTAAGCTAACAAGATAACTCAAGTCTAACATTGCGTATTCAAGGTTCGCCATACCAACTATACTGGTATACTAATCCCGTGTCAACTATAAATCAAGAAATAATCCCTTGGCCCAATATCATGAAGTGACCCAATTCGGGGTCCAACGGTATGATCTAATCGATCGGCTTCCTACAAGTCTAGCTCGTCATGTGTCTGTGTCATACGGCCCTATCACGAATGTAGTCACCTGTGCTAGGTCCACCATAGGGTGTATCAAGCCCTAGGGTGCCAACCACCGACACGAATCAAGAATGCACAGATAATCCTACTGATGCCCAATGCCTGCTTTTTCAACTCCGGACTAAGTGCACGACCCTAGTCCGCCTGAACCTACAATGGCGCACCAACTCAGCCGTCGTTCTGGTCGCTTACAATCAGCCCAGCAATCGTGCCCCACCCTACCTAGTCCCAGGGTACCGTGATACATCTAGTGGGTTACTGCTGAAAAGGACCGCGTAACTAGGGTTTCGTTCAGCAGGTTAAGTTGTCATTTAAAATCGAGACTTAACCCCATCTACGTGTCATGTCAAATTGACTAAGTGTGTCGTTCTAGTTCAAGACTTAGTCCTACGAATCATGTGTCAGGTTGGTTAAGTGTGTTCAAGCGGTTCATGACTTAATCCTATCAAATCAACGTGTCAAATTGGTTAAGTATATTCAAGTGGTCCATGACTTAACCCTATCCAGTGGCATTAATTTACTTAATGCACCCCTAACCTCTCACATTAGACTTGGTTATGGTTACTGGATGTGTCGGGTGGGTCCGAGCAGTTTTATACCATAACCTAGTCTAACCTCGGGTTTCGAGTGCGATATGACCAACTACTCACATTGGGTCCTATTGTTTGTAGTTACTGGATTCGCCGGGCGGTTCCGGGCAGATTTATACTTCAAACTCAACCCAACCTCGAGTTGGCCAGTTCAAGTTATCTAAGTGTCATGTCCTATATTCATATTTTCAAGTATAATTTCATGTCAAGTTCATGTTCCTATCCAAGCTCAAGTTATAACGATATTCATGTTTTCAAGTTCATACTAAATTCAGGTTTTCCTAAACTACCCAAATCGCATCCCCAACGGTCGTGAATTCGAATCAAGGCAATAGATGTAACTAGGGAATAACATAACAAGGATGGGTATAAAGTGGCAAAGGTGATTTCAAGGCAAGCATGGTGTAACTTGAGATATGATCATAACATCACTGGCATATGAAATAGGGTGATAAACATAGCAATAAATGACATAAGATGATAATCCTAAACTTATGACTAGCAATAGTTTCAACATCACAACATCACAGACATGTTAAAATAATGATAGGGTTTTGGTTATGACATGAACAGGCCCCTGAATCAAGTTCTTATCGGTATTCCACAAATCAAGGTTCAATATGAACGGTACTAGGTTCAAGGTGAATAGATCTAGGGTGAACAAGAGTAGATCTAAAATAATAGATCAAAATGGAATAGTCATAGATCAAAGATATACAAGAGTAGGTCTCAAGTTGTTATCATGTTTATGTTCAACTTCAATTTACACATGTCCATATTAAGTTTAGAGTTTAGATCTAAGAGTAACTGGGGCTTACAGATCGTGGTTTTTGAGAACTAAGAACAGAAATTGTCGTAGGATCGTTGTTGAGATGTTGATTTATTCCCTTGAATTGTTGTAGAAACGTTGGCCTTCGATTTGGATCTAGTTTGAATGTTTAAGCTTCAAGTTGGAGGCGGCGGCCATGGTTCAAGAGGAGACTTAGCAGCATAATGGTGTTAGAAAGATTTGTTGTGGATTAGCCTAGGTCTTAGGGTGTTTTTATAGTTGCAACAACTAGTTTAGGCCATAGGATAAACCCTAGAATCGATCTGAACCGCCAAAAATCGTCACAGGCCCTCAAACAAGACAACAGGGTCAAGCAGGAGCAACCAGGCCCAAACCAGGTTCGGGGACCAGGTCGACACCCAAGTCGACTGCGCAGTCGACCTGGTCCTGGGGGTGTCGACTGCCTGGTCGACTCCCCAGTCGACCTGGGGTGCTGGGCGGGAAATTTCCCGCCCAGTCTGTCTTGGTTTTGAAATTCGAATTTGAACTCGAATTCGAACTGTTTTGAACTCTGAAAATTTCTGAAACTTTGGGGAGCCATAACTTGGTCATACGGACTCCGATTTTCGAAAACTCGGACTCGATTTCATGCAGAATTCCGAGACGAACGCAATGGCGCAACACTTTTCTCTTGTTTCTTATTTTAAAATTTAATTCTGCCTAGATTTATGGTTATAACACGTTATCAAAATACGGGTTGTTACATTCTCCCCTCCTTAAAAGATTTCGTCCCCGAAATCTCTAAGTTAGGAAGAACGTTACCATCCATCATCCATCTACTAAAAACATCATCCACAAGCAAACATTTTCCTTAAGAGGTTTCTAATGCTGTATGAACATATGCAGAAAGTGTGTGTATATGTTCCTTATCTAATGCAAATGATCAGGCCTGATTGATCTTTCTAATGCAAAATATGTTTAGAGTCATGAATCCAACATGTATGCAAATAATCCTAGTCACGTAAGCACTATATGTGTGCACAAACATTCATCCATATGCAACATTCATATGATAACACATTCAATTTCATCCATAAATATGTATAAACACTTATGCAGTATGAAAATGTGTCTGAGCCGATCTAGTGTCTAATGTGTGTTATGCAACCACGAGCAATCACTTGCAACCACTTGCAACCATTCGCAAACATCAAGAATAACTTGTTTCAAATACATGTTTACATTCATAGGATTCTACCTAAGGTTCTCAAGACAGGATCGAAAGGATATACAAGATAAAACAGAGTATCTAGGGAAAAGAAGTTAAACATGTACCCCTAGAAGGTCCTTCTTGCGGGGCTTGCCCTTGCTTCTTAGAGAAGTTCTTGCTGATGTGTCCAGTTTCACCGCATTGAAAACATGCTCCTATCTTCATCTTCTTCTTCCTACAGTCCTGGACTATATGCCCGTCAATACCACAGAAGTTGCATTTTCTTTTCTCACGTGACTTGTCATTCTTGTTGTTGCTGTTCTTTCCTCCTTTCTCGGAGTCTACCTTCTTGTCTTGAGACTCATTCGCCTTGACCTTCTTCTTGCCATTCTCGTCTTCTTCATGAAGTAGGGCCATATTCACCAAGCTTTCAAAGGTCGCCCCCATGGGTACATGAGTCATGGCCATAGTGTGGAGTGGCTCGCTCAATCCTCGAGCAAAGCGTAGAGCCTTCTTCTCAGCGTGTTGACTAAGTCCAAACCAAACCGAGCAAGCTGATTAAACTTATTCATGTATTCCCTAACTGACATGTCCCCTTGCTTGAGTGCCAGGAACCTCTCCATCTGAAGACTCGCTTCTGCGGATGATAAAAAATTAAGCCCAAACCTCTCTCTAAAGTCTGCCCAAGTCTCAATTGGCCTGGTAGCGTTGGTGACTTCACACCAAAATGCAGCTTCCTCTTTCAACAGCCATGCTGCCAACTGAACTTTCCTATGATCCTCCATATCGAAAATAACAAACAAGTCTTCAGTCTCTTTTAGCCAGTTTCGCGCCTCAACAAAGGTTTCAGTTCCAACGAAGTTCTTGTCGCCCATTCCTATAAAGTCCTTGCATATTTTGGCGAAGGTGGTACCCGGAGGAGGAGGAGGAGGAACCGTGGCCACCGGGGGAGGAGGAGGAGGGATATCTGCCGGGCCAACGCCGTTGGCCCTAGCTTCCAAGTATCTTCGGAACCAGCCAGGTATGGGTACTCCCTCAGGAAGGTTAAGATCAGACATGCTGAAAAGCGAAAAGGAAAAAGATTCAAACGAGGAAACAAAGGAAAGTGCTAATGGCTTTTGGGGAATAGCCTTTTTCTTAAAAATAAAACTTTTCTTGAAAAATGCTTCTTTATAAACGGTTTTGAAAATAGTTTCAGAAGGTTTTTAAAACTTTTGCCCAGTCTGGTAACCTTCAGCTCTGATACCAAATGTAACACCCCACCTCCGCTAGGGTCACTCACAAAGGGAATGCCCTAGTTTCGGAGGGGTATTATCTAGTAAACAGGCACAGAGATAACACAAGACAGAACATAGATAAAATAGAGTATATAAAGCAGCGGATATAAACTTTATAAAACCAAATCTCATTACTGAAAAATAGAGTCAAAACCTCTTACATCAAAATGCCAAGTCATTATTTCATTACATCAAGTTCTAAAGAAGCAAAGTACTTAAAACAACAGAAGTAAAATATTATTCCCCAAAAAGTGCATGAGTGCAGCCATAGCATAGCTCAAGACCAAACCGTACATGAGCTGTCAGAAAGCAAGCAAAGTCCAAGCTAAGAGCTAGAGTTTCCTCCCTGAGAACCTGGGGGGGAACGAAAGACAAAGAGGCGAAAGAAAACGGGTCAGTCAAAAAGACCGGTAAGCCCTAGTGACTATCAACATAGAAACTAGTAAAGTTAACAAGACATGAATAAACTAGAATTAAACATAGGAATGATGATATGTCTGACATGATAACTAATCTAACAAGATAACTCAAGTTTAACATTGCGTATTCAAGGTTCGCCATACCAACTATACTGGTATACTAATCCCGTGTCAACTATAAATCAAGAAATAATCCCTTGGCCCAATATCGTGAAGTGACCCAATTCGGGGTCCAACGGTATGATCTAATCGATCGGCTCCCTACAAGTCTAGCTCGTCATGTGTCTGTGTCATACGGCCTTATCACGAATGTAGTCACCTGTGCTAGGTCCACCATAGGGTGTATCAAGCCCTAGGGTGCCAACCACCGACACGAATCAAGAATGCACAGATAATCCTACTAATGCCCAATGCCTTCTTTTTCAACTCCGGACTGAGTGCACGACCCTAGTCCGCCTGAACCTACAATGGCGCACCAACTCAGCCGTCGTTCTGGTGGCTTACAATCAGCCCAGCAATCGTGCCCCACCCTGCCTAGTCCCAGGGTACCGTGATACATCTAGTGGGTTACTGCTGAAAAGGACCGCGTAACTAGGATTTCGTTCAGCAGGTTAAGTTGTCATTTAAAATCGAGACTTAACCCCATATACGTGTCATGTCAAATTGACTAAGTGTGTCATTCTAGTTCAAGAATTAGTCCTACGAATCATGTGTCAGGTTGGTTAAGTGTGTTCAAGCGGTTAATGACTTAACCCTATCAAATCAACGTGTCAAATTGGTTAAGTATATTCAAGTGGTCCATGACTTAACCCTATCCAGTGGCATTAATTTACTTAATGCACCCCTAACCTCTCACATTAGACTTGGTTATGGTTACTGGATGTGTCGGGCGGGTCCAGGCAGTTTTACACCATAACCTAGTCTAACCTCGGGTTTCGAGTGCGATATGACCAACTACTCACATTGGGTCCTATTGTTTGCAGTTACTGGATTCGCCGGGCGGTTCCGGGCAGATTTATACTGCAAACTCAACCCAACCTCGAGTTGGCCACGTTCAAGTTATCTAAGTGTCATGTCCCAAATTCATATTTTCAAGTATAATTTCATGTCAAGTTCATGTTCTTATCCAAGCTCAAGTTATAACGATATTCATGTTTTTAAGTTCATACTAAATTCAGGTTTTCCTAAACTACCCAAATCGCATCCCCAACGCTCGTGAATTCGAATCAAGGCAATAGATGTAACTAGGGAATAACATAACAAGGATGGGTATAAAGTGGCAAAGGTGATTTCAATGCAAGCATGGTGTAACTTGAGATATGATCATAACATCACTGGCATATGAAATAGGGTGATAAACATAGCAATAAATGACATAAGATGATAATCCTAAACTTATGACTAGCAATAGTTTCAACATCACAACATCACAGACATGTTAAAAAATTATAGGGTTTAGGTTATGACATGAACAGGCCCCTAAATCAAGTTCTTATCGGTATTCCACAAATCAAGGTTCAATATGAACGGTACTAGGTTCAAGGTGAATAGATCTACGGTGAACAAGAGTAGATCTAAAATAATAGATCAAAAAGGAATAGTCATAGATCAAAGATATACAAGAGTAGGTCTCAAGTTGTTATCATGTTTATGTTCAACTTCAATTTACACATGTCCATATTAAGTTTAGAGTTTAGATCTAAGAGTAACTGGGGCTTACAGATCGTGGTTTTTGAGAACTAAGAACAGAAATTGTCGTAGGATCGTTGTTGAGATGTTGATTTATTCCCTTGAATTGTTGTAGAAACGTTGGCCTTCGATTTGGATCTAGTTTGAATGTTTAAGCTTCAAGTTGGAGGCGGCAGCCATGGTTCAAGAGGAGACTTAGCAGCATAATGGTGTTAGAAAGATTTGTTGTGGATTAGACTAGGTCTTAGGGTGTTTTTATAGTTGCAACAACTAGTTTAGGCCATAGGATAAACCCTAGAATCGATCTGAACCGCCAAAAATCGTCACAGGCCCTCAAACAAGACAACAGGGTCAAGCAGGAGCAACCAGGCCCAAACCAGGTTCGGGGACCAGGTCGACACCCAAGTCGACTGCGCAGTCGACCTGGTCCTGGTGGTGTCGACTGCCCAGTCGTCTCCCCAGTCGACCTGGGGTGCTGGGCGGGAAATTTCCCGCCCAGTCTGTCTGGATTTTGAACTCTGAAATTTTCTGAAACTTTGGGGAGCCATAACTTGGTCATACGGACTCCGATTTTCGAAAACTCGGACTCGATTTCATGCAGAATTCCGAGACGAACGCAATGGCGCAACCCGTTTCCCTTGGTTCTTATTTTAAAATTTAATTCTGCCTTGATTTATGGTTATAACACGTTATCAAAATATGGGTTGTTACATGATCTATGTCCACGGTTCAAAGTACGATTGAAGCTCTCAGGTCGTTGAACGATCTGTCTGGTCAGGTTGTAATGACCCGCAAATCCCGTACTCTTTGATTCGACTAATAACACTACACGTCCAACCCAAATTTCACAGAATTACGAATCATTATTAGAAAGAAGTTAGAGGATGATAAATAGAAAGAAATAAAAGCTAGAATAGAAGAAAAACGAAGAACACAAATCTCACAGTGGAACGAATAAAATATATTATATAACATAACTTGTAAAACAAATCAATAATTGTATATATACATACCATTTTCAAAGCACAACCGTTATTCCTGGAACAGTTATAAACACCTGTTTCCAGATACAACATAGTACACAGCGCAAAATATGAGTCTATAGCTAGCTGATGAAGCCTCCTGCTTCAAGCTCCTCCAAGTGAATCCATAAATCCCGACTACTTGACTGCCCGTACAAATTTGGGCACCCAAGAGTTTAGGGAAAATAAACGAAATAAACTCTGGGTCAGTCATGGGACGGATGCGAATAAACTCCAAACATTTGTTTAACTTTCAAAATCCTTTCGAAAGAAATGATAATTGTAAGACCGATTCAAACATAAACACGGATGGTTTTTACCTTACGATAACAAAAAATATTTTTGATATCAAATCCGGTGATAATATAATAATGTCTACATCAAATAAATAACAATCTAGCGGAACGCTTGCATCTCACGCTCCATATATAATATAAAATCAAAAACCGCAGGGCGCTTATTGTAGATTGGATTTCCAACATGACAAGGTATGGAACCACCTTCCAATAGTGTATCTCTAGAGGGGAATACACTGGGTTCAACTAGAACATCTTGCAACCCGGCCCACACATGAATGACCACTCATTTCGCTTGAGTGTATCGAATGTATATCACCAACGGTTGGGATTAGCAACCGTTTCCCGAAAGGGACAGCATCGATAGATTAAATAAGCAAATGGAATTTCTCTAGATAGGTGATTATACATCCTAATGGGAGCGACCAACCTAGCCATGTTGCCTGCCTGATTTTTGTCAATTCCCAGTTGTGAGGCTTGAGGTTTGAATTATCTTCCAGAACATCTGGCCACCATTCACTTTGAATGCGACATCGTCAGATCCATCGAAAATCACTAATTGATTCCCACAAAAATACTCAGACTGTTATGCTAAATAAGTTTCCCTTCTTTGCCACCAACTTCGTTCGTTTGAAGGAATCAACGTACGCAATTCCTTTGGAAATACTCTGTCAGACACTCGTCCTTACAAGTTGTCCTGGGTCTGGACAAACCGAAAGCACCATTCTATTAATCCATCTTAGACAATTTCTACTTAGGATTAACATAACAGCCCTTGCACTTTACTCCGTCTTCATAATCTCTTCAGCATAAGTTGATTCGTAACGCTTATGCCAATACGGAGTGGTTTTCAGATATTAAATCTGATCCCGGTCTCTCCGTATTGACAACGGAGATATAAAATAAATCAAAACTTTGATAGTGATTTAGCTATCAAAGGAACATCCATTCAACCAACGACCCTATTTCCAAATGGAAATTCTACTGATCAACCATCAAGCAGTACTGGCCCCTATTTATATAAATTCTTTATTTTGTTATCAACTCCAAATTTCCACCTTTCCTATCTTTTCAAAGCTTGATTTTCTCTCTCGATTCTTGTAAAACATTTTCAATATCCTAATTCTTTATTCGAGAAAACATCTCTTATTCCAGTTAGAAAACAATTCTATATATTCACGATTCCTTATTTTCTATATTCAGGAAATATACTTTATTAATATCCGAAAATATTTCTATATTCCATTTCTTAATTCCTGGTTGACCAATTCATTTCATTTTCTACGCATAGAAAATATTTCTTATTTTATTTGGGGAAACATTTCAAAATCCTTTAAATTAGCGCGATGTTATAAAACATCGTTATTACAACTCAAACCATTAATCATTAATTAACTAACCATATTGCTAACCAATCTGCACTATCGAACCTGAACCATTTCTCCATCAATCATGAAGTCAATCAAGTTGGGGTATAATCACCTCTCGGACCTTAACTGAACAACATTCTCAACTTTGAAATAGTCAAAGCTCACAACTTAAAACAAAACAACGCTTACGCGACTCTTGGATCAAATATAAGAATCCATTCCATTTACTGAAAAGCATTGATTATAACGGTAGCATTATAATCGCTGTTTCCAAATATTTGATTTATACAACATTCATTATAACGATAGCATTAAAATCGCTATTTAGATTTATAAAAAAATTATTATAACGGTAGTGTTATAATCTTTGTTTAGATTTACAAAACATTTATTATAACGGCAGCGCTGAATCGCTGTTTAGATTTATAGAATATTTATTATAACAGTAGCGTTATAATCGCTGTTTTGAATAAAGTACCATGTGCGATGCACATGCTTCCGTTGTTCCTTTTTAAAAGATAGTCAAAATGTCTGGATTTACACAATGCAGACATACACCATTCTGTTTGTCGAAACCCATAAGATAAAGGGTATATAAGGATAAAAATCCTCTTTCCACCTTCTTTACAACAAAACCTCTTTCCTTGGATTTTATTTCAAAAATCCATTTATCAATGTTTAACACAAACTACCTTATGTGTTTTCCTTTGCGTTTAAATTTTTTATTTCAGTTAAAGTTCTTTGCTTAATTCAATTAAAGTCGTCACTTTGGTTTTAAAAACCACATTTAAACCTTGTTTGGATTAATCACTTATACTAATCCGTTTACCATCTTTTCACCACTTAGCTTAGATTTCATTCTAAAACCATTAACACATTTTAGTCTATTATTAACCTATTAACCATCTTCCGTAAAAGTTTCATTCCATTGAATTTTCTTTACCTAATTTAAAAATTAAGACAAAGCCTTATTTAAATTTCCACATTTACCGACAAAACCCGTTTACAAATCTCATTTAAAACTTAGATTACAAATCCGTTTATGAAACTCTTATCACCTCCTTAATCAAACTATAATGCCACTAAATCATTTCTTAATTGAATCTCCAATTAAAATCGTTGTTTTAATTATTATTAATTAAAATAACAATTAACTTTATTATTAACTATAATTAAAATAGTTAACTTTGATATTAACTAAAAATAGTATAATTATTACTTTTAAAAACTTATTAAATAATAATTAATTTTATTAACACTAACCAAATCGATAATTACTTTAATTTTAGTTAATCGAAGATTAACTAATATTTAACACCCTTCGTTAAATTCAAATTAATTTCAAATATTGGTTTCAAAACCATTTTTCATATAAATTCAAATTTGAATTTCTATTTCAATTTATTTAATGATAAATAATTCACTTAATTTATACTCTCGTTTATATACAACTTCTTGTTTTCCTCATTTACATGCTTTTAGTTTCAACTCTATTCAAGGTTACATTTCTATTTTTGGAAATTCCCTTTTTAAAACTCAAATTTCATTTTCTATATTCGAAAATATTTTATGGTATTTAAATACCAAATTCTAGGGCCAGTGATATTTAAACACAAAAAGATCAATCACAGTTAATATATCAAAGCATAGGTTATAACTAATGCAAACACAATGATATAAATGTTGAGGAATTCAGTTGGATCCCTCCAACCTGTTTCCCTGCATTCACAGATGTTAATCAAGATTAATAATATTAATTTCATATCAATATCAAATGTTAGAACTGATAATTGATCAACGATGTAATCATATCAACCATTTCAACCAATTTCATAACTATTCAACCAATCATCCATTGCACAGTATAAAATTACTATAAATAAATTTAAAACTCGTTTATACAAAAATATAAACGAGGTAGAGTCAGTGAATTTACTCACCTCGGTTAGCAGTTGATGATTCTGCTTTTGTTTCATTTAAAATCAAACAGCATTTGATTTTGTTACGAAATTCCAATAGCTCTGTTCTCGGTAAAATCAGTTCCTCAATCTAGCTCTTGTCTGTACGATTCCGACGTGACTGGTATTTTCTGATTCTGTTAACGAATGAAATATATATATGCTTATTACAAGTTTGAATATATGTTATATAATTACAGAGTTCACTAATAATATAAATTCCTTTAATTACCCCATTTGACTTAAGCCCGGATTAGTCTTAATTAACCACCGTGTTAATTTATTTCTTTCACAGGAAATATGGACATTTCCAGGAAAGAACCGAACCATTTTCTCCAATAAAACCGTGTTGATTGGGTTCAAGGTGATCAAGTTCTTAGCGGTACCCCAAAACAGCCTCTCCTTGTCAGCAAACGCACTCGTCCTGGTCTCCTGATGAATCCAATGATCTCAACTCGTTATAATTTTAATGAATTTAAAATAAACAGGTTTATATTAATTTCAGTGCTTAACTCATAACCTTTAGTTAAGGTACTAGGCAAATAAACCATTCAAAACACCGAAGCCTGTGTTCCCTTCTTTCCCATCTTTGTTCTTCCGATCATGAAAAATATGCTGCAACTTTTCTCTATGCCGACTCTCTTATATCATCACCATACTTCAAACTATTGACAACCTCATCACTTCTACACATAGACACCACCATCACTTCCCACTCGTCGGCCTCCCCCACATCATCACTTCATTCCACCACATCTCTTCTTTGTTCATCCATGTCCATGCGTTCTCCTTGGAAACCGAAGCCATGCTACTTCCTGTCCAAAATCGTTTAGTTTCAATACCCCATTTAATTATGATAACTAATCTAAGATTATATGTGATCTAATACTACACATGTATTCACCATTTACGTTTTGAATACGCAAAACACTACAACAAAATGGGGTTTTAATAGCGTTTGAAAAACGCTATTATGTTCTAATATAGCGTTTCAGAGAACGCTATATAACGACATGCTATGTTAGGCCTTTTGGTTTAAATAGCATAAACAAAAACGCTATGGAAAACTAATTTTTTATAGCGTTTTTATTTGCTATCAAACAGAAATGCTATAGCATATACTGTCAAATTCTTACTTCCTATAGCGTTTCCATGTAAGTTATATAGCGTTTTCTTTGTATATTTTATAGCATTTACTTTTATTTCTATAGCGTTTACAGCATTTCCAATATTTGTTTTTATAGCATTTTTGAAACGCTATTGAATATATTATTAATTTATACATTTTATTTACCATCGTTCCAACCTTTTTCTTGTGCATATACACATCTAAACATTAGTCATCTGCATATAAACAATTTTTCAAAAACAATTATATAAATTACCGCATAATATTTCAAGTATATCGTTCAAACAACTAAATATTTCATAAATATCATTTTATTAACTTTTCCATGTCCACATAATATGTCATACATTTTTATATCAACAATTTACTTACAAACCAAACAAACAATAGATTTAATGTTGCTTTGCTTCTAATATTTTCTCCTTAACATCAACAATAATGACCCTGTTAATGTCAAATAAATAAACAAGATGTTAGCAATTGTTATATATGATATATTGACAAAGTAAAAGAAACCGAAAGAAACAAGAAATAATGCAACTAGGACCAAAAATATAAATCAAACTTATTTTAAATTTTACATTTTAAATATTTCACTTGGATTCTCCGCTCACAGTACACTATTGCATTCTTTTTTAAACCAACTTTTTTGCTCAAATACCCATCCATATGCCTCTTGTCGTTTACCGGATACGGGCCCTATGTGTTATAATAAAGCATTAATTAATGAAAAGTCATTTGAAACATTTAAAAGCACATTCATTCTCTTAATTTGCAGTTTACTCGGTTGGCTATCATATTAACATCATTATATACATAATATTCAATGCCAAAAGTTTGCAGTGCACAGGTTTCCCTAAACTGATCAATCTAAGCAAAACGAATTTCAAACGTTTTACCAAAAAAAAAAAAAAAATTTGACATGATCAAGCATTTAAGATGTGTGTTAAAATTTTAAAACTTATTGATCAATTAGCTTAATTTGGAAATTTTGAATACATTTCAATCTCTAAACTGGTACGACAGTTTGATTCCATTCCATATAGAAATCTTGATATTTATTTTATTTATGAGCATAAACCAATCAGGTCTAATACTTGGTTCTTGGACCAACATGGTTTAAAGAAAATTCACTAACCTTACAATTTATCATATCCATAATCTTTGTGGTATATTCTACCCCAACACCCAACATCATAACTTAGCTTTTACGAATTTTTTTATAAAGACCAGACAAGCTTTTGAAGGCGTATAACATGAACTTAAGAGTCACAATAAAATTACAGCTAGGATTACTGAAAATAATTATGTCATCAGAGTACTGCAAGGACCTGATACCACTCATGAAATGCTCACATCCAAAGGTTTTAGGAATATCAAACTTACTTGCAATATTTGTGCAAACGAATCCGCAGCTAGATCAATTTTCCAGTTTTAATTTTCTAAGTAATTAAATGACAGTTATGCTTCAGCCTTTTGTATTGACTGTTCATAGAGCAATGTTAGTATTTTCTATTCCAAGAAAACAAGTGAGCATGATTGACATTAGAGCAAATGATCTTACCCTGATTATTCAATCTCTGTTGAAACTACTTTCATCAACCTAAAATTCTATAAGCCCCTGAAAATGTGGAAGCGTTGCATCTTTTATTGACCATGATCATATATTGTATAGTACTATACCTTATCATCTAGTAGTAATACATACCTCTCCATCTGGATCCACTTGAGCTCTTCAATGTCACTAGAGACGAATCAGAACATCCTTTGTTTTGAATATTAATATGCGCATTTCATTTGCTATCCTGCCTAATAAAAAATACATGTAAGTTTAAAAACAATATCCATTCAATATCCTAAGACATATCTAAAAAGCAATTTTCAGCATCCTAACATTATTCCACATGTGAAACATGTAGCACAGCCACAATGTCCACAAGGTAAAAAGAAGCACAATGACCTTAACAATGTATATTATATATGTGTCTATTTACATAGGTGCGGCTGCTCATAACAAGGAGATTCAATGGGTTTATAAAACAGTTTCTACATATCCAGTATTTATTAATCGGTTAGCTGAGAACACAACATGATTGATAGGCAATATATCACCAGAAATTATTAATAGCGATCAAAGATAGGAAGAATAAGTTAATTTGTAGCAACCGGGATGAATTCAACAACCAAAGGCAGTAAATAATCACTTGTTGTTTCAAACATAACAAACTAGGTTTAAGATTAATTCCATGTGGTCCTCAAAATGAACTATCATTTTCTTGCATCATTTGATGTACACATTCAATATGAGTTATTAAACAACATTTAAGGCATCTGTTAATTTAAGGCAACTCTTTTACTTGTTATGTTTATGTATTAGGTTTCTTTCTTCCTATTTTCTTTTATTTTCTTTCTTCCTTTTCATTTCTCTTCTTTTCTTCCATTTTTTCCCTTAACTATTAAATCGTTATACATTATTTTTTACTTATTTATACCAAAACAATTGTTGTGCCATCCGTATTCTTTATTAAAGTTACATTGGTTACCCTATGTTTAATCCTTTTGTTTTAAAACAAAGTTTTCAGATTATAATCTGGCATTAAAAAGTCAATCTAAATGTTTACGTAACTTTTTGTGTCTTTAGAGTCGTGACAATCCTTAATTAGAGGACTCTGTTTCGAAAAATAATTATCTCAATTCTATTGATTTGAAAGGAAAAAAGAAACAAAGTAAAGATAAATATTATCTTTTTTTTATCTTTTACCCATTTCAAGCTTGTTGTGAAATCCACACTTAAGCTTATTACTGTTGTGACCGGAAATATACCTTTAGGCTGAGAAAATTACCAAAAAATAAAAAATAAAATGGATGTTTGTTAACATCAAGCAAATAACCACTTGTTGTTTCAAACATAACAAAACTACGTTTAATATAAATTCCATGTGGTCCTCAAGATGAACTAACTTGTATTTTCTTGGATCTATTAATGTCACATTCAATATGAGTTACTAAACAACATTTAAGGCATTTGTTAATGTACGCATTCAATATAAGTTACTAAATAACATTTAAGTCATTATTCAGTATAATAAATCAGAGAAATACAATGCAAACTATAATAAATAAACAGATTTCAAAAGCTATTTTGAACCTGATCGCTTGTGCTGCCACTGCCTTGAATAATGCTTATAATCAATTTTTGCACTTCTTCTAGTGCTTCAAGCATAGAAAACCTTTGCTGGTGCAGTAAGTTGAACTTAGCTTCCTGTAGTCCAACAACATATGATACAAAAAAATCAGCAAAAACAGTAATAGTAATGTGATTTGGTTTATTTATTTAAAAAATTACAACCAAAATAATAATAATCAAAAACTCGCAACCATGTTAATCACTGCTGGCAAAATGTGAACTACTGCTAGCCAAATACAATGTTAAAATGATGTGTGGTGAACCAAAAGCCACGATTCCCATCACAAAAAACATTGGAATATTCAATGATATTCTGACCAAACCTGATACGTTTTTCTTTCTTTCAATACCCACGTTAATCTGCTGCTGAAATTTTTATTTCTATCATCTGGAAAAAGATGGAAACAGAAGTAAAAAAGATGGAAAATATACTTGCTTCATTATGATCAAGTTGAATTCTTTTTTATAACCCCCTCAACAAAGGAAACCCAAAGAGATTCATATGCACTATTAATCACCAATTCAAAACAAACATGAACACAGACTGACTAATTTGATGGATAAAAGGTGAGATCAAGTATCCAGCCTCTAGTTTATGCCATCACATACATTTCACAAACAATATATAAATCAAAAACAGAACAACATAGCCAAACCTCACCATAATATTGCATTTGCCTCTTGGTTTCTTCGAAGTTTGCCTCAACTGAGATTGCAATTTTCTCAACACTTGCCTCAGGAAAATAGTACAACATAAACTTTTATCCTCTTTTATTATATGAATATTCTGACACTTGCCAAACATTTTTCTCGCAGTAAAACACATCCTGGTATCTATCTTCTGCCTATTTTTCACTTGCTCATACAGCGGTCTTATAGCAAATTAGAAGTTGAAAGCATAAAGTAGCATGGCCGATCTCCTAAACCCATGTAAGTGCGATCCCATAGGATAAATTAAAGGAAAAGCATCAAAAAATATCCCTAATGCTTTACACAGATGCATGATCAATCCACTTGGATGGGACAAGATATATTGCAAGCTATTTGTAATTGAAAGATTGTCAGATTATAAACATATCTGACCAGATTTCCATGAATCTACAAATCAAATAATTTAATGCCTTTTTATGAACTACCAATTTTTTTTGATATAACAACCATTATTTCCATAAGTCATGCTAAATTAAAATATATGGTTTTGGAAACTATGCTAAATTAGAGTAATCTAGATATGGTAGAATTTGAAACCATGCCTTTTACGCCCAAGCATGCAATTAAATGTATTTGAAACTATTTTTGTCTCTAGTTACGTGGAACATAAAAATACTAAAATGAAATTTCTTGCTTTATTTAGTTTGACCTGCTTAATTTTCGTCATTGTTCCTACCAGCGTAAGCACAGTATTATTTTATTACTGTTTGGCTTGATATTTCATTAAAAAATACAAAATTACAATATAACTCATCATTTTATTTTCTAAACATAAATAGATCAATCACTAGCAATAACAATTTTACAATAATTTCTAAGTTTAAGCTTGATTACCAGTTTTGCAAATATACAGTGAAACTATTCTGTTATTAAAGTTAGTAATTCTTACATATTTAAAGTAGAAGATGTATACTTTTTTCCAAAAATTAAAAAGAAGTGAATTGATTGTGTGAAGCTTCTATGAAGTTATATTATATAAGTTAAAAGATAGAATAGCTAGTTATATGAAATAGTGCTAAAAAACTTAAATTTAGACATAGGTTATGAGCACTAAATTATAGGATAAGGATGATATAAGTTATTGAAATTATTAAAAATATGACATTGGGCTCTTGATTGCAATAGACTGAAATAATTTTATTCTTAGTTTCATAAACAATAGTACAGGCAAAATTGGTGTCTTGCTTTTGACAGCATTTTGGCAAATAAGGAAGTTTTCAATGGAGCTAGTGAACGCAGGAGTTATCCTGTTACAAGTTAGGTAAATTTTTAGGTATAAACATTTAATGTGTTGCAAATATGAGGTACTAAATGGTATACTATGACTGGTCTACTTGAAAATAAATTATTATCAGTAAACATAGTCGATAAATTAATTTACCCTTGATTTTAATTGGTGCTTTCAATGCTATCTTGTTCAATCAAGAGAGAATTAAAAATGGCACTAAGAATTCAATAGGAGTTATTGATTTCATGCATTTAAACAAATGCAAATCAAATGCAATACTTTTATTATTAACTTATAATGCAGTATGAATGAGATTTATCAGTTGGAATCTGAAAACTGACAGCACTAATAACCCGCCTCTGAATTATCTAAAGGCACTGGATTTAAGATTTGACCAAAAGAGGTACTAGGCTTATTCATAATTTTTCTGAAATAATACAATGTTAAATCCAATGCCTAGATACTTTAGAGGTGGTTAGCACTTCTAAGTAATTAGCACGTAGAAGGGTTATTCCCTTAACATGAAGTTTCTAAAATAAATGATACTTGACGGATTTGCGCTTCTAAATAATTTGCACATAGGTTATTCCATGCAGAAAAACCTTGCACGTTTTAACATGGAGGATAAATTATTCTTTGTTATCAAATGTACCGTGTATACCAAAAGAAGTACTTAGTGTATTTGTTTGTCATGAAGCTCTGGTGGTTCCTTAAATGCCTCATTTCTCTAAAGCAAGACTGATTATTTCTTATGCAAGCTTTACTACTACTTAGGAAGTAGTCTTTCTTATCTTACCGGGATACACAAGTAAATTGAAAATACTGGGAGCATTATGTACTGATTATGTTACAAATTTATGTCAGCTATTATTTTCATAGACGTATTGGGTATATGCGGATGGTGCCATATTTCCATTCATATCCGGAACTAATTTCGAAAAGTCAGATATAAATATTTGCGGATACAAAAGGATATGTGTTCCACTCAACTCAAACAAGTAAATGGTACATTTTGGTTCAGGACAAATTGTTTTCAGTAATAATGCTAAAGTAAACACAAGAAATAAAAACATAATAATAAAAAATAATAGCTGATAGCAAATATGCATTTGTACAAGCATATTATGAATAATTAGTCGATAAAAATAGTAAATATCAATCATTTTGTACACTGGAATATGTGTAATCTCAACTAATATCTTGATCAAAATCAATAAAAAAAATTGGATGCACATATACAATTCATATTCGTATCCTATTTTCTGGATTTGGATTCCAATTTTATTTTTCGTATCGATGAGGAATTGCATATTTTACAGATATTAATTGACATCCCTAATTTTCATTATAATTAACATCAAATTGTAACGTGACCTCAAAATCCAGAAGTGTTGATGATTTAACGTTTGACCAAAAAGAGGTATTAGGCTGATTCATGTAGGTTTTGAAATAACACCTAAAGTATCCAATAACACAAATACTAGACAATTCTGTGATATGAAATCTCTGAAATAAATGGAACTAATTGGATTCATTTCATGCTTCAATGTAATTAGCACATTGGTGCTTCCATGCAAATCTACCTTGGGAGATTTTACACGGATGCACAACTTATTCTTAGTTAATGCATGCACCCGCACATGGGAAAAAAAGAATCCGATATATTTCGTTTGTCATGAAACTTTGGTAGTTTCTTAATTCCATGGTTCTCTAAAATAACGAATGATTACTGCTTATGCAAGCTTTATTATTAATCATGAACCGACTTGCTTATCAGTGTAAACACTGGGATACACGACCAAAATGAAAATACTAGAATGAATTATAGAGTGATTATGTTATAAATTTATAGCATAGACTAATTTGATTAAAGATACATCAGATCTGAAGTATAATAGAAAATAAAATAAAAGAACATAAAATTATTAGGGTTGAAAAAATTAATAACAAATACCTTTTGAACCTTTCCTTTAGAGTCATAATAGCCAACAATGGGCATACTTGACTGCACAAAAACCTTAAATCTCTTTGTGATGGTCTTGATATTGTCATCATCTCTTCCCTGATTCCTATTTAGAAGGCGCTTTTCGATTTCCTCCTATGAGCATTCGAAGAACAAAACAAATGCAGGCTCAATCTTTGTGACACTCTCAAACGCTGCACGGTTCTCCTCGTTTCTTGGGAATCCATCAATGAGAAATTTATCGTTCCCGCTTTCCACAATAGCTTTCTGAAGAAGCTTAATTGTCACTTCAGAAGGAACAATCTTTCCCTGTTTAATCATGTTTGAAATCATGGTTCCATTTTCAGAACCAGATTTAATTTCAGTATGGAGAAGATCACCAACACTAAGATGGGTAAACCAAAAATGTTCTACAATATTGGCATACTGAGTACCCTTTCCACTACCAGGATCTTCCAAAACAAACACGACTGTGACCATCTTGTCAATCAAATTCCCATTGACATTCTTATTTACAACGTATTCTTTTGAAGATTCAACCGTGCTACTAATTTGTGTAGATTTGTGAATTCAAGCTACATTCAAGATCTGGAGAGAGAAGAAAAAAAGATAGTTGCCTCTGTAATAAAGAATACAATGCCCCTCTTTATACTTGTGGATGTTCCCTCTATTATTCATTAATTAAATGATTAATTTAAAGGATGAAAATAAAAGAGTGTAATTTTAGCGAAATTGATGGAGGAATATAAACTCAAATATCTTTCATAAACATATAATATACAGAATAATTCAAGTTTACAAGTTAAAACAATTTCAGTGAAAATAAAGTTTGGAACAAAAATGAAGAAAAGTACCCCAATTTGTGTTGTGAAAGCATCAAATCCTGACCCAACAGAAGCAAAACTAAGAGCAACCCCCAAGGTTGCCAAGGCAACCCAGAAGGTTGCTTCAAAAAGTAGCCATATCCAGCTTATTTAAAGCTGGATATGGCTACACGGCTTTATTAAAGCCGTATAAGTGGAATTTTATTTCCACTTATACGGCTTTAATAAAGCCGTATAAGGGGTGGAGAATTAATTTCATCCACCCCTTATACGGCTTTATTAAAGCCTTGTAAGGAGCAACGACTATTTTTATAGCCGTTGCTCCTTACCCGCTCCATTCTCCCTACCCTTCCCTCCTCTATATTTACATCAGTTTTTTACTTTCTATACCACTCCCTTATCTTCTATCTCACCAAATCTATCACGTAAAATTATCTTTATCATCCAATTGTAATGTCGAATAAACCGAGCAGCAAGAATAACAAAGGAAAATCAAAGATGGCGTCACAAAGCAATTCAAGGCCATACAACTTTGATCAAGAGCAGCAAGATTTTCCAACGCAAATTTCTTATCAACGCAACGAACATTTTAATTCAGGTACAATGCACAACACTTCTAATTGTTATCCTCCGCAGTAAAATCATAACTTCTACCAGTCACAACAAAATTCTAATCATTTTCAAAACACTCAAGTATCCGCCTATGGGCATAACTCCTCTTTTCAACAATCATATAGCAGTCAACCTTATCCATCTCCTAACAGCCAACATGAAGCGACATTTCCAAATACTTCTCCCCAACTTTGTAGAAACTTGAACATGTTATATGGTGATGATAGTGTAGAAAACAACAAAATGCGAATTGATATCAATGAGATTCTCGATTCAGTTATGACTCGCCCGCTTGCGAAGGTTGCAAAAATGGTCAAATGGACACCTGATGAACTAGCGTTTTGTTGGGTTCAGTGTTCGAAAGATAACGTGAAAGGAACTAATCAAACTGAAAAATCTTTTCGGAGTTCGGTTTGTAAATTATTCAACAGTCGAAGTCCATATAAGCCTCCGAGATCGATTGACTCTTTGAAGCAATCGTGGAAGAGAATCAATGCTGGTTGTCAACTTTGGAAAGGGATAATAAGTGGATTGGCGAGTAGACAGCAAAGTGGAGCAAACGACATGGACTTGGTACTAAATTAGAATACACCCATTTCATTTCTCTTGTTTTATGATATTTTCGTTTATGTTAATTACTGTAATGCAGCTTAGCAGAGCAAATGAAGTGTATATGGCCAAATCAAAGAACCAACCGTTCACTATGCACAATTGCTATGATATACTTTCACAAGAAGATAAATGGAGCAATGTGCGGCAGGAGCATACAACACAGCGGTTCATGCCACTATGGCCGAGCAAAGATGTTAGTCACGGGAGCATTAATGCAAACGAAGAAACCCCTTTTACAACCGGTTCAGGAGGAAGGCCACCTGGGAAGTACAAAGCGAATAAAAAGGCTATGAAAGATTACAGCCAGTATTACGAGCAACTCGATGGACGTATGACACCTGCGGAGGAATCAAACCAGCAGTACTTGGAATCTAAGGAAGCATCCAGAATAGAGAGAAGAGAGAGAGCAGAGGAAAAACAACGACGACATGAAGAGCTTCAACAAATGAGAATCAACGAATTGGAGTTACGAAGAGAAGAGTTAGCTCGACAACAAAGTATAGATGATTTTGCACTTATGAGTGTCAAGCTGGACGATCTAAATCCAATTCAAAGGAGGTACATGGAAAAGCGACTTGAGGAGTTCGAGAAACGTAACGTACTTTAGGAAGTTTTAGTGTTATGTTCCAGTTTAAGTGTACTTGTGTTTAAGTGAATGGTGTTGTTTTAGTATTTGAATTCAGGTCTTGTACTTTAAGTTTATAATTAAGTTGTATTGCCCTTTGAATTTTTACTACGTGAATGAGATATTAGTTGCAGCAATATTATAAATTGTCATAACAGAACGAGATTACGGATTAGAGTTGGCAGTGAACGAAAGCATTCAAGCATTAGTTTACAATAAAATAGAAATAACTAGTACGTAACCACACTAAATCTTACATAATAATGCATTCACTCCAATCATTAAGGCAGTAATTTACTATTGGTTTCCCGCATGCTCCCAATAGTGTTCAACAAGCTCTTCTCGTAATTCTAGATGAGCTTGTGGGTCTCGCACCTCTTCCAGTCGTTGCAAGTATTCTGCAAATGTATTTGGGTCCTTATATGGTTTTTTCCTAAATTCCACTGCAATGTCCGGGTAGTTTCGAAGCTAGAGTTCATACCCTCCTCGTTCTTCTTCAACAATCATATTATGTAAAATAATGCAACAGTACATGATGTCAGCTATAACAGATTTATCGTGGTAGTGTACTTCGTTTCGCAGTATGTGGAACCTAACTTGGAGTACTCCAAATGCCCTTTCAATATCTTTCCTCAAGCTCTCTTGTTGTTTCGTGAATAAGGCTTCTTTTGCATTGTTCGGTTTTTTGTATGCTTGCACCATCGTCTTCCATTTCGGATATATTCCATCTACAAGATAATAACCGACCGAATGTTCGTTGTCACCAATTTTGTAGTTGCAAGGGGGTGAAAGGTCATTGTACAAATCGTTAAACACATATGATTGTCGTAATACATTAATATCGTTTAGAGATCCAGGAACGCCAAAAAAAGCATGCCATATATAAAGGTCAAACGATGCAACAACTTCTAAAATCATCGTAGCCTTTTTCATATGACCTCTGTATTGTCCTTGCAGTGTCACTGGACAGTTTTTCCATGTCCAGTGCATACAATCCAAGCTACCCAACATACCTAGAAATCCACGTTGATCCCCCATAAGTAATAATCTAGCAATGTCATGAGCGGTTAGCGATCTAAGATACTCTTCACCGAACTCACGTACAACGGTTTTGCAAAACTGCTTCATGCATTCTACTGTCGTTGACTCACCAATTCTGATTTTGTCGTCCAACGAATCAGCGGAACTTTCATAAGAAAGCATTGCGGCTGTAACCTTTTGAAGTGGTGAAATGCCCAGTTCATTGATGGCATTTCTTCTATGTGTGAAATATACGTTGGTTGCAGAAACTTTGGTAAGTACTCGAGTAAATATTGTTTTTTGGCATACGAAATCTTCGACGGAAATATACATCTCCGTATACGCGGCTTGCCACGAAATAATCCTTGACTAGTTGATTGTGTCCAGCGGGATAGTCGCGTCCGTATCGCAATTCTTTTCTACCTTCAACGCTTCCACCTTGGGTCGACGCTGAGCTTTCAGCAATATCTCGTTCTATCGCATATCTTGTTTCTTCATGAAAAGAATGTTGTTCTCTTTTACGATGCTCAAAATATTCATCCGACGTTGAGGACGAAGAAGAGCTAGAAGCACAACACCATATTTTTTTAAAGCACTCATTGATCAGCGATGTTGAATTCCACTCTGTTTTGGTTGTATGAAATATGAGCAGATGACAGCACTTTATATATAATTGTATATGCACATTGGACATAATGACAAACACAGTGCTTGTCTTGTAGCGGAAGTGTGTTGTACATTGACACGACCCTTTCAATTACAAGATGTTGTGTCTGGTAGTGTGCATTAATGATAAACACACTGCTTGTCTTGTAGCGGAAGTGTATTGCGCGCTGCTTTACTTTTTTGCTTGATTCCTTTAATTATTGTCCATCAGTGTATCACTGAACGTTGAGAGGACTACACATTTTTGTCATAGATGTTGCTGCTATCAATTATGTATCACGGGTATCCAAGCTAGCCCGTCTTTATTGATTACTTTATTGAATGCTTTATTGATTGATTCCTTTAATTAGTGTCGTTGCTTTATTGATTACTTTATCGATTGATTCCTTTAATCAGTGTCGTTGTTGTACTCGTCTTATTTGTACAATGCAAAACATTTCGCTTTATGAAACAGTACCAACTTTGTAAAGACATTCTTAATGGATTACGTACGTAGTACCTAAATGCCACAATGTTACATAAGTTTTCAACGATTACATAAGTTTAGAGAACGATAATACATAAGTTTTCAACGACCATAAACTATTACATAAGTTTACAGAACAATAATAATCATAATATCTAAAACCTTAATCCGAGCCAAATCGGGTAAGCCATTCATAGTGAAGTTTGTACGCTTTGTGGCCAACAAACTCTTTACCGTATTCGAATAGGTAACGAGAATCATACGTTGCTTTTGTTGGTTTGGCTATGGCTGCGTCATCAACTACCTCGATAATGCTACGATACTTATCACAAGCATCTGAAAATGTACGATTAGCCAGCTGGAGTTCAGTCGACGATCGTCTAGTAGGCCTTGAACGATGGTTGTTGTGTAGCCTCGTGATCATTGCCCATCTTTCTTCATAAGTTAACCCCCCTCCTCCTTGCATCAATAACTCTTCTCTTTTGTCAACCTGAATGTACGCTTTCACGAGGGCCAGGAGATCTTTAGAAGATAATTCGGGAGTTTCAGGATTGGAGTTCGAAGTTGATGGAATTTGGCTGCTAAGTGCTGAGTGAACTGGTAATTTCGGCTGAGTTACACAAGCTGATACTTCACGACGCCGAACCACGGCAGCCACCATATCTATTTTGCGTATCTGGGACAATTTCACCATCTTCTACGTCTTCTTTACTCCCCTCGTACTCATCGAAAATTCGGTTCATATGCTCGTCACTAATTTCCCAATCGTCCATGATATGTACGTAGATAGAGGTAGCAAATTTTTTAGTTTAAGGATGGAATATGAGCCATTGGGTATTTATCGTGGATGGAGGGAGCACAAAATATTAGTAGACCACCTAGTACTGAATCGTTATATTAAGTGTGTACAGTTTACCAGACGCGAAAACTCAATAATCGTGATATTGAAACCACTTTAATTGAAACCATGGGCCGTCCCCATCACTGAACCCACTTTATTGAAACCAAGCGAGGGTTTTGACCAATCACATTGATGTCGGTTGGTGCAGATTCCTTCATTGCTACAAAGTTTAATTCGTTATTACAAAGGTCGTATACGTATAAATTAAAACATTACACGACATACCGGTGTTAAAAACCATGGGTCGTCCCCACTCACATGACCTCTATTGATGACAAACAAAGTGCATGGTTCAATATTTCATGACACAAACAATATTACGCATAACGATACATCCAACGATAAACATAAAGATACAGGAGTTAATAAAGATACAACAACTACCGATAGATGGTGGGAAAGAAAACATCAAAGCATGCAGTAGGTAATTGTAACTTTAGTTCACCACATTTTTCGTCAGTCTCAAGGGAGTCTCATAATGTTCAATCGCAGTTGGTCGACAACGTTTTGGAGACGTCTAATCACCCGTTCTAGTTCATTCGCATATGTTATTCCCTCTGAACACAAAGGTGGGTCTATCCATTCCGTGTAATTGCAACCATTTGGATATGCTGGACATTGCTTCATGCGCCGACCAATATTGTTGCCCTCTGCTCGAACTACAACCTCAACCGCATAACCGACGTTGCAACGAACTGGATACGAATTAACTTCATGCTCATTTGGTGGTACTCGATAGAACTCTACTTCTTGCGTTGGTTGAGCGACTGGCTGTTCATATGACACTCCGGCAGGTGGTCCTTGCACTTCATGTGGAAGTTGTACGTTCCCCTGTAGCTGTGGTGGTCCACTTTGGGGTCTTATTTCGGTGAGAAACTGTAATTCATCTGCAAGCTCCGTTAGCCTTATCTCTTCATATGCCTGTTCATCTGAGTCTGTAGATGATGACCAAGAAGACATTTGCAATGAGTGCTAAGCGACGTGAGTAGTGTAATAATGGGATGAAAGATATTTGAGTGAGGTAAGTTCGTAGTTATTTAGAGATATATTTATAGGTGGATAGTTGTTACGAATTGGTAAAATAAATAATGCTCAAGTGGATGACCCATACCCTGTAATGGGGAATCCAATGTTGAAACAAGCAATTCAGACAAGGATACCCTCGTGCGCTGTTCACGCGTGATGCATAAGTCATTTCACAGGAAACACTCAAATAGTTGAGTAGTCAAATCTCGGATAAAGGTGTACAGTTGCAAAGTAACATAGCTGAGGGAATCTGGTGCTTTTGAAATAATAGAGTATATGTCGGTAGCTTTCCTGCTTTTGAAAAGGGAATTATTTGACCCATCACTAGAGGATACTAATATACTGTAGCATGGACATGAAGATAGATTCGTTGATGTATTTATATGCCCAAGTATTTTGCTCTTTACGCTCAAAAAACATTAACTCCACGTTTACAAATTGAGCTATGGATAAATGGGAAAATAACAATGGGGGTTACGCTAATCAACGACCTGGAAAAGAAATAGTACTTGAAGGGAAGGTTTCCGAACCACTGCGGACTATTGGAGCCAACCCTATCTGCCTATGTGGTCAAGTATCGGTCGTGGCTGTCGCTTAGACTGAAAAGATGTCGGTTGTCGGTTTTTTTGTTGTGAAGCATACGAGGGCCACAAGGTTTTTCCGGATGAAATTGAATGTTGTTATTTTAAGCAGTGGATTGACCCTCCCATGTGCGGACGTGGATGTCAGTATGCACTGGAATCGTAAGACGAAATAAAACGTTTGAAGAAGGTTGTTGCCGATAAAACTAGAGCTGGACCTTTCCCAAGGCCGTGGTAGGTGTATGGATTTATGTAATTTGTATTTGATGTTTCCTAAGTCTGGATTTATGTTTTAGTTGGCATGTAGTATCATAACGTGTTGTACCTATATGGTTGTAGTGTTGATTTTTAATATTCGTATTGTATGTTGTATTGTATCATAACGTGTTGTACCTTTATGGTTGTATTGAAGATTTATAAAATTTTATGTTCTATTGTACCTTTATGGTTGCAACATTTAGGGTTAAAGCAGTGTAAACCTAACGACCATTTCAACTAAGGTGATATGAAATGTAAGTGGCCGCGGGATGACCCTAGTTTTTGGCTTTGCTTCATTAAAGGTCGACAAGTCCCCTTGATTTCGGCTTTGTTTTATTAAAGCAGTCGTCAACTCATCTTTAATCGGTACGAGTTGTCACGTCATGTTGTTTCTATGCGTTGGACAATCTATAGCATGTTACCCTAGTGGTACAGAGTGTTGTCTTGTCATATGTTTGTATCCTACAGCTCAATTAATGATGAAAGATCTTTACCATTAAGCAACCCCCTTGTTTAAATAGTTTACACTTCTTCCCCCCAACCATACCTACAAAATTGTCAGTTCTACATCAACCACGACGATAAGGTGAGATACTAGTACTCTTTTTCCTTCTACGTGGTTACGTACTTATTTGTGTACATAATATGTTTCTTGTTTCTGTGTAGCTTAAAAGGACGATTGGGTAATAAGTGATGAACTCGTAGATAGAATATTTGATGAGTATGAACGGAACAAGGAGGAGGAAAAAGATGGTGGTTTCGTTCCAGATACACGAGCAGAAGAGGCAGAAGAAGCAGTTCAAACTGAAATTGTTCGTGGTACTCAACAAATAGTAGAAGTTCAAAAACCAAAAGGACGTCCACGCAAAAACATAACAAGGGTAGTGGTAAACCGTAATCTTCCCAACCAAAGTGATGCTAGCTCCAGTGGTACTACTACAGAACTCTCTTCTCAGGACTTACTTATACTCATGAAATGCTATATTGAAGTTGATAATAGAGAATTGCTGCTGTTGCAAAATGGAGGAGGGCTTACCCATGAAGAATTTTGGTCCATGGTAACAAGATTACATAACAATCATCGTAACTGCACCACTACACGAACTTCTGCTGAAATTCATATGGCTCATCGGCGTTTCGTTAATACTTGTGAAAGATACCAGAAGATTATACAGATAGTAGAAGATGAAAACATATTTAAAGCGAATCGGGCCACTTATGATTCTCGTTACCTTGCAGAGTACGGGACTGATTTTGTTGGGTACGAAGCCTACAAACTACGTTATAGTTGGATAACCCGAAGACGGGGTTGAATAGGCAAATGATTTTGTTTATTGCTTGTATGTGCATCGTAATTTTAGTACTTATTTCATTGTTATCTCTGGTAAGCAATATTAAGATTCCTTAAATATTTCAAGCAGTGATTAAAAAAACCCGCGGATTCGTTTAACAAACACGTACGCACGATCACGCAGATTACGTATAACGCACAAACAAGCAGATAACATAAAAAACACAACGGTTACACATAAGGACGTACAAGCAGAGTACACTTACAGGCTAATACAAATACGAAACATACGGTTGAATAACCTACTACAAAGGGACAACACAATAAAACAAATATACAGGCAAATACAACATGAACATCTACTAAATAAGATCCAACTAATCATCATCTAGATCCGCAGGCACCATCTCCACATCCCCAATATCGTCGTTGCCTGTGCCGAATGTCGGTCTATATCCGGACAGCTCCTCATCAGCGGTCCTCAGCTCGTTCATACGAGCAGTCAACTCACCATACATTACCTGTCGCAGACCTAACGTCATCTGATATAGATCCTGATAAGAAAAAACAGCTGGATCTGGATACTCCGTCACTTCTGGCCATGGTATATCAATATACCTATCAGATACGTATGTAGTTGGTACTGCAACAGTCCAACCGTAGTCTGGAACCTGGGAAGCGCGTGGAGGAGGTGGATCCTGTGGAGCATGTTAAACCTGCGTGGACTGTGAAATATCAGCAACGAAAGGGGGCTCAAGGCCAGTACGGAGTGCAGAAGGCCCAACCAAGTCAACGGATACAACATGCACAAAACTCCCGGTCTGAGGTGGGGAGTAATACTGACGCCAGAAAGAAATATAATCCCTACCGGTAAGAATGAAATCACTGGCAGGCCAACACTCGTCTACGTGCTCCTGTAAAGCACTAGTAGTATAAACCCTGAGAGTAGCTGTATGTGGGTGTGGATCATCAGGAACAGCATCCCCATCATATATCTGTCTCCAACAACGTTCCCCTAAGTACCAGAAGCAACCTAAACTAGGGGGATGATACTAGTGGAAAGCGCCTCGACGATAGATAAAGAGCATGCACCGAGGGGGGTCAGGAAGACCCCGTGAACCATCAAAGGGATGCTAGATAACTGCATCACGCGTCCTCCGCAACTCAATCTGATTGCGAGCTATAGCAAATACATGTCGTGCCTGTCCTCCAGGCACCAGTCTACGGTTACCGACACTCCACGCTCGTACTCTAGGATAGAAAGTGGGTAATGATGGATCCACGGTGGGAAAAGACAAATTGTGAAAGTACTCAAAGTACCAGTACTGTAAAATCTCCCAAAAACGAGTAATCGAACCCACCCTGGTCCGAACGACACACTGATGATCCAATGACTTATACAGGTAAGCTAAAATAGTTGTTCCCCAATCATACACAGTCGGACGACCATCAAATGAAAACGGTTCAACTACCGCCACATAACCACACGACACTGTGCTCGAAGCATTTGTGAAAAATAAATTTCCCATCATATACAAAACAAATAATCGGGCAATCTCCAAATGATGAACTTTGGGGTGCTTACTCAATAAAGTCTGTATTGCTAGTTTAATGCTAGAGCATCTAATCTGAAAATTACTGGTGACGGCATCATTTAAATCAAGATGTGGAAATAAATTACGGAGAGTAATGTAGTTCTGGTACACCTCATCATACGACAAGGTAGACGCTTGGCCTATGGCAAGACCAGTAAGCATAGAAAAGTCCAGTGGAGTGATTCCCATCTCCCCAAAACCAAAGTGGAATGTATGAGTTGTTTTCCACCAACAAGTAGCCAATGCACCACATAATTGAACATCATTATTTAAAAGACGTTCGATACCTGTTTAACGAATAATTAGTAAGTTACAACGAATGTAATGAAAACGGAAATAGTAAGTACATACGACGAGAATACGTACTCAAAAAGTCGCCAAAACCAATACTACTCAGAAATGTATGAATAGTAGCCTCTATATCATACTCACGAATCGGAATATACAGACGAACAACACCAGCCCAAGACCCACGCGTTCGCTCGCGTTGAGCCTAATATTACGAATGAGAGTTACTTATTTTATGTCCGACATTACGAAGGTAATATTTAATAAATAAAACGTACCGATGTGTCAACTAACGTGCTGACGTGCTCCTCTTTATCCCCCAACTCACGAAAATCGGCCAATTGCTTATCCGGTCTTAAATTTGGGTCCCGGTGCGACTCCAAAACTGCCTGGTCGTTTCTCCTAGCAACCCATCTTCTTCTAACGGACGGTGATTCACGGTCTTCCGTACCCTCAGTCGGTACGTTCTCTTCAACTGGTATGTGCTCGTCACTCGGATCCACATTCCGGCTACGGCTACCGCTACCTCGAAGAGCCCTCATAACACGTTTCATTTTTTTTTTTGCGTACGCAACAATGGAGGGAAGCAAAGAAGTGGAGAGGAAGGAGGTGTGGTTGGTGGCGGCGAGGGTTAGCAGGAGATTTTATCTCCTCGTCTTATCCGGCTTTTATAAAGGCGGATAAGGGGTGTGGTGTGGATTCATCCCCACACCACACCACGGATTGCAATCGGACGGTTGTCCGATTGCAATCTGTGTAATGCTTTATCCGGCTTTATAAAAGCCGGATAAAGCATTACAAGCAACTCACCCGTTGGGGTGATTTTCTTTCAATGCGGAGATGATTGGACATCCCCCAACACGCTGTGTTGAGGATGCTCAACACACCTAAAGACCATTCCAAGGAAGGAGGCAACTCTTCTTTCAATCCAAAGTATGAAGCTGACAGTCGATATATGTTTAAAATTTTGTTCTCCAATACTGATTAAAATGAAGATACATGGTATTTACCTACAAAGTCAATAGCAAGCTTTCCATTGGTAAATCTTCCAGTAGACATATGGAAGTAAAAGTCTCTGCCGCAAGGAGGAAAATAACTTTTAAAAGCTGTAGCTATGTAGTTATTGTTGCCTGCATCAACAGTTGAGTCACCAAATGCATATATTGCTGAAACCAAAGCATTGGATGTGGAACCATTGACCTGAGCTTGCACTTGTATGTAAAATACAAGCGTCATGAAGAAATATGAGTACGAGCTGTAATCTATTTTGCGCAGCCATGCGGCAAACTTCACAGCCACACTACATCCTCCCACTGTCCAGGCAACTACGTTTCCGACCAATAACTCATCAACCACAAATCTCTGCCAACCTTGCACATTCATAACCATCAGCACATAAAACTTAACCACCTCCCTCCTCCTGCAATATACCCCTTGACATAGCACCGATCTCCACCTGACTTTAACCATTCCTCCACTATCAACAACAGCTCATTCACAAAACACACTACTGCACTACAACCATTTATTCCACTTTCATCATGCCTACAACAACCGACTACATACCACTCTCCACACCATCATCTACTTGAGCCTAAAGATCTACCCATAGTTAACCAACAAGCAAGTCAGACCACCTCCCCACTTTCACATCACACTTCACGCACAAATTAACCACCTCCACATCCTTGCTAAGCTATCCAAAACAGGCATCACAACAGCCTCACTTTCTCATCACGCAACCACGCTTCGTACACATATAAAACTGCTCAATTACCATCGGAAAATCAAAGTTATCACTTTCTACATCCTGAATCTAGCTTTTTGCCAATCAACATGCCCAAGACAGAAGCAAATAGCCATCTCCGTTCACAAGAAAATCACCCTCACCTATACCCGCAAGCAGAACCTGAAATTGACCAACAACCAATTCTGCAATTCAGCAAGTTCCAATTGCACAACCATTTCTCATCACCAAAATTGCCCTCCGAAACCTAAATTGCAATTGTGAATTCAAACCAAACCAAAAAAACAAATCACAATTTCAAAATCACGAATTTCGGTTTTACAAATCAATAAATTAGTGAAAAACATATAAGTAAGTCAGCAGTACCTATCATGTCGTTCAAATTTGAGAGCTCTGGGATTGGCTACTGATGACGGATGATTGCAGGTTTAGGATTCTGTGATTCAACGTTAAAATTTGTGATTTTAAGATCTTGACTCACTTTTGGAGGCGATAAAGTGGTAAAGGAAGCAAAAGGATGTTTCCTGAATGGGTAAACAAAAGCACGGATTTTAATTTTTCGTGCAAAATTTTTTTCAGCTCCCGCCTTTCGTATAGCGTTAGCGCGCGGGGTTTATTTTCCAAATAGTGTTGGATATCATCTGCCTCCGTGCATTTTACGAGAATTGAAAACAAACGCTATTCACTTTTGCTATCTAAGTCTCATTTTGTTGTAGTGAAAGATCCGGCTGACAGTTTTTCTTCTTCTGGACTTTCGCTAATGCTTCTTTCCGTTGGTTCAGGTGCTCCTTCATTTAACGTCTTCATTGTTTTGTCTCCAACCCAATACTGTGGTTCCTTTGCTTCTCATGTTCATAGAAAAATCCGACGTCCTTCTCATTTGCAGTAAACCCATCAAGCAACCTTTGAGCGACCGCTGCTCCACCCACAAACGCCCGGACCCCCATCGATCTATATCACTTCGTAGTCCTTCCCAAACCTTATCACCGACCAAGACCTGATCTCTCAACCCTCGTCGGCGACGAGATATCACCCTCGATCCGCCATGACTTTGAGGCTAAATTTCCATCAATCCATCTAGTTAAACTCCATCATCACCGCATAGCCTCCAGATCTAGCCAAGCCCTACCATTTTGCAGTTGAGTGGTTTTGCAATTTATCGATGGATTGAGAGAAAGAATCGGAAGAAGTTTTGAGCCTTCCATAAGATATTGGAGGCGGCTGTATATTGTTTGACTGCGGATGTAAAATTTTGTATCTAATTTATTTTCTTCTCGTTTTTATTTCTCTGTGTTTGGAGAGAAACAACAAGAACAGTATTTAAAGGAATGAGATACCGTGGCAACCACGAAATGTGTAGCTTGAGGGGCACGGAAAAGAATAGCTTAAGGGGTACGCTGCTGAAAACTTGGGAGGCACGGTATGCAAACCTTGGTCATCTCGTGCACAGTGTAGTAGAGTAGAATAGGGTATGTGAGCATTCATTTCCTGATGATAGAATTTTACTGGTATGTATTTAGTAATGGGAACAAAGACATGGTTTTGAAAAGTTAGTATAAGCGAAAATATTAACCCAGATTAGCATACCGAATTTGCACGAAATTTGCAGTGAGTTTAATTTATTTATTATATATATTTGCCGAAATGTTTAGCCAAACTTGCTACCGAGATTCGTTTTGGTATGTTAAAGTTTACGAAAGATTTAAATATCTAGGGTTTTAACCTTTTTCCCATTTGTTCAACGAAAAGGCAGTGTATCTTTTATTTGAAGTTATGCTCAAATTTGATAATGACAGGGTAAAATTTATGCAAAGATTTTTGGTCAGGTTTTTCTTTTGATTTATAGAGATTTAAAATGCACGTTGTAAGATTTGAAAACCATAAGCTAAAAGTGACTCTTATCTATAATATTATCTATCGTATGCTTAACGTTCGACGTTACAGCTCGTTTTAAATTATATTTCAAACGTCATTTTTAAATAAATAAAATTTCTTATAAAAATCCTTTTAAATTACTAATAAAACATTATAAAACTAATTTAAATGCTATAAATTTAATAGTGAAGAATCCGAGTTGTTACACAGGTAGTCATGCGATATGTCTTGATAGGCCAAATGATCCGCCATGTCAGATCGTTGAGCGATTTGACTTTTGGCAGGTCGTCGTACGTCCTGTCTTGTTACGTCGTTGGACGACCTGCTTGACCAGGTCGTTGGGCGACCCGATTTCGACACGTGAAGCTTACTTTTGAAGTTTATTGCATTTGAGCATCTCGGACTTTAATCAATTCACATTCATAACTTGGGAACTGAAAGCTTATATACCTTGTTACCTGCCTCTCAATAACAACAAACATTTGCATATTTTGGACTTATACTTCGCCATCGACCATCCACATTAATAATGGATGAGTTAGTTATTAAAGAATAACTTACAGCTAATTTTCGGACTAGGATTGAATGGCGTGCCTACACAAAACCTTTTCGTTCAGTTATTTATAATTCGTCAAACATCGTCTGCATAAATACGACATTTTAATTTGAGTTCGCTATGACGCTCGAGATTTGCTAATCAACACATATATATATACTGACTACAAATTTCAAGCTTCGCATCTTTAATGACTCGTGTGATGTTGTATGATGACTCATATTTTATGAAACGTGTACCTGTACTTAGTTGAAAAATGATATTCCATTCAAAATGAATATCAGATAGAAGATTAGTTATCCTTCTGGAAAGGATGTCACTTCTGCTTAAACTGGAACTTCAATTTGAATTTCTAAGGCTAGGGAGACTACAAAGCTTTTGAATTGTAAATGAATCAAACCTTAGTTATGCCCTGTCCTCTTGACAATTCACTAGAGAGATGTCATTATGTGCCTACTCAATATGTTGTTAATCAAGCACGCATTCAGTTTGACATTCTCGAGTTTGACGTAAAGTTGCCAGGGAAAGCGGAATTTGCTGATTGTTCATCTTTAGGCATGCTGCAGTAGCATAGTTGGATTCAGAAATTTGAATTTGAATTTCTTTTGATATCGTGGATCATCCCGAGCTATATAAAACTTTGAATGTCAACCACATAACGACGTGGCCCAGCGCGTGACTATTGCTCAATCTTCTTTTTATAACTCATGTTGATACCGTTGATGGATATTAGCTTCAATTCCTTAGGAAGGTTTACTACTTTATTGGATTCGAACCATGCCATATCCGCATAGTCGCCTTTTAAGCATCGGTTGTTCTTGGAATTAAAGCAAAATACTATCGGGTTCTTTGAGTTATTTATGATTGGAGCTTTGCAAATGAGGAACCTTTTGTGTTGAGAGATTTCGATTGGGTTTCCAAGGTTGATCTTCATTAGTGTAGCGAATATTGTCGACTCATCGAGCATGTTGATGTTATCAAGTTTTTCAAATGCTCCATTTTTTTCTTTGAAAGCGAGGTCTTTTTGCCAAGCTTTTCCCAGGTAAGATCTCATGTTTGTTGCACTCCAGCTCACTTGCTTCCAAGTGCATTGGCTGCTTTATCAAGTGCTAGTTAGTTTTTGGCTTGTTGCGATGTCTTGATGGACCCGTGGTATGTTTTCCGAGCATTTTCTAATCCTTATGTGGTTGTGTTACCCCCATACTATGTGTCGTCACGAGCTGCAAAACCTAGATGTGATCAGCTTTCCAAGTTTCCTTGATTGTGGTTGAAAAGCTAGAAGCTTCAACTTTGTTGGCGAGATCTTTTTAAACTTGAAAACATGCGCGAAGCCTCTGAGCTTTTCAATACAATAGGAATCCCAACTTTACTGGCTGGTTCGTTGCTTCTTCTTGGAGAAGTTTTTATATCTTTGTGCCCCCGCTCGAGGAGGACTTCTAATTCTGTTCCCCCACTTGGGGAGGTCTTTCGATTTAATGCCCCTGCTTGGGGAGGTCTTTGAACTTTGTCCCCTTGCTCGTGGAGGTCTTTAAATTTCTGGCCCCACTCGGGGAGGCTGCATTCACTCGGGAAGGAATTTTTTCTTCAGTTGGGAATCATTATCCTTACTTGGGAGGACTTTCACCTTCACTTGGGAAGCAATTTTTGCTTTACTGGGGAAGTGTTTTGCTCACTTGGGAGGACTTTTACCTTCACTTGGGAAGGACTTTTTACTTCACTCGGGAAACGTTTACCTCACTTGGGAGGACTTTTACCTTTACTTGAGAAGGTTGTCTTCACTAGGGAATGGCTTTTTTTCACTCGGGAAGCGTTTGCCTCACTTGGGAGGACTTTTACCTTCACTTAGGAAGGATTCCTTCACTAGCGAAGGAATTTTTGCTTCACTTGGGAAGAGTTTGCCGCTGCGTTGTTCCATGGGGAAAACGCTAGTTCCTTCATTAGATAATTGACTTAGCAAGCTATCTTAGTTAAAGAACTAGGGCCTTGGATCTTCACTCGGGGAGGTGCCCCTTCAGTGAAACTTACAACCCTTGCAGTCATTTGTCGCGGCGCTTATTCATTATTTGACTCTTCATGACTCTTTTCGTTCACTTTTCAAGGCGGTGCTCTTTATTTTTACATTTGTGCATATTGACGTTTGCAACACTTGGCGCTTGAACTAGTGTTGCTGAAGTTGTGATGTTTTGTCAGATTTTAAAGGAATAAGTGCTCGTCGGATATCCTGCAATATAAAATCATCTTTAAGAAAATTTTGAAATAACAAAAATTTTGCAAGTAATATATTTATTCAGGCAATTATGCTTTTAATCATAGAGCTAATGTTAAGTACAATGCTTATAACTATTACAGACTTTTTTTTACAAGAATTTTTGAACATAGCACTAAGTAAAGTAGTGGTGATGATGGTCGCTTATTCCGAGCTATTGAAATTGGAGTGCCATCAATGGTTGTCAGTTAATCACCGGCCTAACCCGTGCGGGAGTCTCGTTACTTGGACAAATTTGAACAATGGGTGCACTTTGCCCCTAAAGAGCTGGAGCAGAGTTTGAAGGTTATGGATTCTTCACATACTGTTGTAGTATGTTCTTTTGAATCAACTCTTCAATCAAGCTTTTTAGATGTCTACATTCATTTGTATTGTGACCGGGTTGATTGTGGAAGCAACAGAACTTTCCAGAGTTTGCTGTTGTCTTTGAAATTTTCAGCGATGGTGGTTCCGGATAATGTTCTGCATCTTTGGTGGCGAAGGAAATGTTCTTCCGGGTATCTGATAGGTGAATTCAGTTGATGTTAAGAAGAGAGACTTCTTGCCATCTCGATTATCTTTCCCGTCGTTTCCTCACTTCTGACCTCCAGGATTCTTTTGATTGGCTTGAACACCATTATCCTTCCTTTCCGTCATAACAATACTTCTAGCAACATCAGGGTTATCCTCTACACTGATGAACTCTTCTGCTTTCGAAAAGAATCTTTCCAGGGTATTTGGTTTCTTCATTTTTATCCTCCTTTTGAACTCTGACTTCTTGTTTATAAGCCAGTTTAGTGCTATCAAGACTAACCGAGGTTCTGGATTTGCGACTTTTGTTGTAGCAGCAATAAATCGAGTTAGAAAGGCTTTAATTGATTCTCTCGATCTTTGCTCCAAGTCATTTAGTGACATCACATCTTGACTTTGGTGGTCTATAGCCTAAATTGCTCCCTGAATTTCTTTGCCAAGACATAAAAGTTATCCACAGGTTTTGGTGGTAATTTGTGAACCGGAGCGATGCCACTCCTTCCAGATAGACAGGGAAGTATAAGAATTTGATCTCATGGTGTCCCGTGCACCATCTATGTGCTGGCCATACGTGTATAAGAACAAATTAGGATCACCAGTTCCGCCATAAGCTGAAATCGTTGGTGGAGTAAACTTTTTTGGGAACTTGGCCTTACGAATTCTTTCAGTGAGTGGATCTTACTAGGAGCAAAGTCCCACTCTTTCTCGTCGTCATTTCTTTCCATGGTTTCCTTCATAATATTCATGTCGACTCACGGAGCTGGCATCATCACCTTTGTTGGACGTTCGTTTAAGCGAACGATCTCGGTTCAAGATCCAGGGTCGCAGACCTCCTTCTCGGGGAGGTGCCCCTTTGGTGAGACTATCTAGGGTTTGAGAAGTTCTTCTTACAGAGTGGTTCTTGGCAATCAGTTTAGATTCTTCATTCTCAACATTATTCAACTCATCGATCTCTTGAGCAGAACGATCATGATTGGGACTTGAAGAAGAAGAATTGGAATTCTCCGCAAGGTTGAAATTAGCATTCGCATTGGCGTTCACATTTTCCGCATTGGCTTGAGCAGGAAAAAGAGCTTCTAATCTAGCCATCATAGCTTTATTTGAGATGTCCATTTGATGAGTCAAAACTGACAACGACTTCATTAACGGCTTTATTCAACTCATCCCTAGTTACACCAATTCTTGCTCCTGAGGATTGACCAACTTCACGAACATTAGTTTGCAGATTAGTAGGATTATCTGCAACATTTCCCAAGCCCGACGCTCTCGCAGATTTACTAACCATTTTCTTTGGTGGCATTATCTCATACAAACTCTTGAATTTTGAAGACAATCTCTCGACTAGCTTGGATTTTAGATTTTGAGAATCTATCGTAGAAAATAAGCCTTCAACTTTGAAATCTCGCACAAAGCACTTGACCTTTAGGATGTGGATGTGGCCCTACGGTAGGCGCCAAAAATGTTAATGCGGAAAATTTCACTAACACCCCAAGGTGTAATTTAACACTTCATAAATGGTTAAGATCTAGAAAAGTGGTAGCCACAAACACAAAAAGCCAGTAAAAAGACAGAGATTTATAGTGGTTCAGCCTAGATCTGACCTACATCTACTTTGAAGAGAGTTTTCATTATGGTTCTTAATGTTATAAGGTACATGATTTCTATAACTTTACTCATTTTCTCTCTTTTTACAATAATCTTCTCTACTTCCTTTTAATCTCTTGATTCACTCGAATTCACCTTGGAAACGATGAGATCTCTTTGATTGCGATTATTGTTGGAGTAGATCTTCAACAATTAAGCATTTCGACGATCTTTAACGATTTCATGGTGGTTAAGATGTTGAATCTAAGCTTGAAAGAGGTTTAATGGAGGTTAGGATGATTTGGAGTTCTGGAGAAATAGTTTGGCAGCATTTTTTGGTTGGGGAAATCAGCCCCTTTCATGTATGAATGGATAGGGTATTCATAGGAGTGGTTTGAAGTAGAGCGGCAGAGTTGTAATTTAGTATATGTAGTGCCTCGGGTCGGTGAACAACCTGACTTAGAAGCCACGACCTGACCATATATAATAACTCAAATATATGGAAAGATCTAATTATGTGGGGAACGACCTATATTTGGACTGCAACGATACAAAAATGGAGCGTGTTTAATCTATGGATGCCACGTGGCCATTCAGTCCTCGTTTAATGCACTGTCCAATTATGCAAATGAACGATCTGGTATATTCATGTCTGAATGACCTGAATATGAACATCTAAACAACCTGCTTACATCATGAACGAACGACCTAGGTGTACGCACACGAGCTGACACAGATGAGAATGACCTGGGAACATGGACTTGCTGACGTGGCAACTGAACGATCTAGTGATGATGATAATCTCACAAATAAACAACCCGAATATAATTTGCCATGACCTGTCAGTAATCTACGATTTTGTCAACATAAAACACTATTCACTTCCTCTAGTGTTTAGTTTGTCTTAAGATCCTTAATCCGCATTCCCCAACAATTGGTATCAGAGCATTGGTTTTCAAAGTATTCATAATCTAAATTTTTGAAAATCTTAAATGGCAACCAACACTGGTATTGTCAACATAAATATTTCTAGCTCATTTATAGATGGTCGGTCCACTTTCAGGCTACCACTATTTAATGGTAGTAATTATGCATATTAGGCTTGTAGATTGAAAATTTATATACAGTCAATAGGATTAGGAACTAAAAATATCACACAAACTGAATATGCTAAACCTACTGTTAATTTTGTATAATGGACTAATGAGAAAAAGGATACAACACACATAATTCACAAGCCATGAATATGTTAGATAGAAATGAATTTATTAGAGTATCTGTTTGTAAATCTGCATATGAAATCTGGAAAACTTTGCAAGTGACTCATGAAGGAACAAGCAAAGGTAAACAGACCAAGATATCCATGTTAACCAGTCAATTTCAATTATTTAAAATGAATCTGAATGGGACTAATCGAATACTACAGGTTCCAGGAGATCGTGCATTCACTAATAGTTATGGGAAAGATATATTCAGAGGAAGATCAAGTCAAAAAATCTTGAATTCATTAACTTCGGAATGGGATCAAAAGACTCTGGCAATAGAAGAGGCTAATGACATTAGTGCTATGAAAATTGGAGATTTAATTAGAAATCTAATGTCATTTGAAGTTTAGATGCAAGGAAGAAGGGAAAATAAGCAGCAAAAAAAATCAATAACATTTAATGCAATAAACGAAGATTCATACTCAAATAATTATGATGGTGATGAGGAAATAACATTAATGAGAAGGAATTTCAAAAAGTTTCTAAAATATAGAAAGAGGAGTAATTTCAAAAGAAATGAGCACATAAATTCTGTGAAAATAATGAGCTGAATAGCATCAGATGCTTTAACTGCGATGAACCAGGTCATCTGAAGAGATACTGTCCATATCCAAAGAAACAGAATCATCCTTCAAACAATAGTTCTTCAAAGAAAATAAAAAGGGCTTATACTGCTACTCTAGACGATTCTGATTCATCCTCCAGTGACAAAGAGCAGGAAACAAATAATTCGAATATGTGTTTCAAAGCAGTTCATGAATCAGAAGATATGATCTAAAATAAGAACGCCTTTATAATAATTTTTGTACGAATTAGTTGCTTGAATTGTTGCTTTCTTGATCCTTTTTAGAAAAATAGTATTTTAATCTTAAATTCAATATTTGAAATTTGAATTTTAAAATAGTATTTTTTTTAATAAAATAATGATATAAAAAGTATTACTATAATAAATACAATCTTTGAAATATATAAATAAGAATATAAGATATAAATAAATATAATAAAAAAATTCAAAATTCACATGTCATTTGAAAATTCAAGAGATATGTCGGCATGGCTAACTTCTTATGTTGACATGTACCAGCAAATTTGAAATTTAAAATTTGAATTTCAAACTTTTGAATTTCCCTCCACCTTTTCACCAAATCCAATGTTCTGAAAAGGCGTCTCATGACTAGAGAATATGTCTATAGAATCTCTATTTACCTACCTATTTTTATCATCTCTTTCTACCCTTAATTAAAAATTCAAACATATTTTCAGTATCTTCTACTCTTCACAAAACCTCTTTAATGGCTTCCTTAAGCTCTTCAAACACTATGAGGATGTTCAAGGCTACAAAAGCCTTCCTTTTCAATAACCTGGAGGCTATCAAAGCTTAATAGGCAATGTAAACTTTGGAAAAGTCATTACAGGAAAATTTGCTATTTTCAACAATTTTTCTTCTTATGACCTTCCAACCATTTTTAATCAAAATGGTATTCTTAGGTCGATTGACTCTCGGGAAAATTATGAAGTTTACTGCCCAAACATTGTCAAAATGTTTTACGGAAATTTAAATCTTGGTTTTTATGAAGGAAATTAAAGTGAAACATGGAGTAGTGTTAAAGGTACACAAATAATTTTGGATTGTGAAGTATTAGGTACACAAATATTTTTGGATTGTGAAGTATTAGGCACCATTTTGGGTTGTAAGTGCACGGGAATGGATCTCTCGGATTTCAGTCTAAATATCTTTCACCGTCTTTTTGAAAGTGACGAACATTAGGAATTCAAAAATCGACATTTTTGGCCAAAAGCAAGGATTGTCAACCTACTTCTTCAACATACTATCACACCTCGTTCGGGAAATTTCAATAATCCAACTATAAAAATATGCAAATCTCCTTTTGTTGTTCTTGGAAATTACGACATTAATCGAGCATAAGTAATTTTGGATGAATTTTGAGCCAAAGGTTTTTTAATGGATGAAAATACGTTATACAATGGAATTTACTTTATATGTATTTTCAAATATTTTGGACTAGAAAAGGCGAAAAGTTTATTTCTAGAAAGGTTTTTAACTCCGGAAAATATCTTTAATGAAGATACCATTCGTGTTTCAACCTTACAAAACACTTTTGAAAAAGAATGAAAGGTTGGCTTGTGAAGGTGAAGAAGATGACATGGAAATTGAAGAAGAAGATGATGATAACACCTCCTTGGAAAGTATTAAATATCCCCTAAATGTCACCAATCGTTCCAATAAAACCCTTCTTAACAATCAAAAGAATTTAGCAGACAATCAAAAGGCTTTAAAAATATCATATATTAAGACGATGGGAAAGACGTCCTCTAAAATAACCAGGTTCATTGGAAAAGTTAGTAGGAAACTTGGTTTGTCCTCCTCTTCATCCCCCCCCCCCCCCCCCCCCCGAGTTCTAGTTTTATTATCTTGTTATATTAGGTTCTATTTTCGTATTTTCATTCTGTATTATGTATTAATTCGTGTATCCTTATAAAGTCATTAATGAAGCTCATATATTTCTATTTATTCCTTTTAAGCATATATGGAATGAATAATAGTAAGGTAAAAACCATTATATAGAAGATATGTCGACATGATTATCCCTACATGTCTACGTATAACTCTCAGAAATTTCAAATTGATTTGAATTTAAAATCTATCTATACTAACTTTTGTCTATTCATTTTGAACGAATTCCAAAGCCTATAAATACCTACTTCTTCCAGAAAAAATCATTTATCTATTTCTCCTTTATAATCTTTCATTAGTTTCTTATTTTATCAAATCGATGGATTCTCCAATTCATAACTTGAGTGAAATCTCAAAGAAACACTCAATTCATCCAAAAATATTCTCTCTATTATCCTTTGTAATCAATGTCACTTAGAATTAAATCAAATACAGATGATAAAATAACAAGAGAGGCATTTCGTTGCAATTCGTTGGATGATTTTCTCTCTTACCGAAGATGAAGACAATAACAACACGGGAGCACCTCTCACCAAAGACAACGAAGAATGGGATGCTATATAGGCTGATCCAACATTTGTGGCGATTGATGGATAGAAGTTCCAACGGATGAATTTATTTTAAGTTTGATGTGAATTGATTAATTTAAAACCTGAATTTGAATTTATGGCTTGTAATAACAAGATTTGAATTGGTTTGGACTGATTGGATGCTTGTTTGTATTGAATTACGTAGATTTTAACTTGATTTTTAGTCTTAATATTGCCTTAATTTTTAGTTTTATATTACATGCTTTATATTGATTAAGGGAATAATAGATATTAGGACTATTCATTAGTCTAGATAAGTTTAGATATTAAGGTTTCTTTTTGGCAAAGATGACCATTTTTTATAGTGGTCGCAACCACTTTCCATTACAACAAATAATGAATACATGAGCACTGGAGTTCGACAAATTACCTAACTAAAAAATCTGAGTTTATAGCGGCCAGTCCACAAGAACAGTTAATAAAGAAACAGGAGTTGGACAAGGAAATGCCTAAACTGCTATACTAGGGGAACAAGTCCCCTTTTCCATTACCGATGTCGGCATCAGTACGAGGACCTATGGCATGCCGGAAAGCAGAGAAAAACGACGCAACAATAGGATCATAACTTCTCGAAAGCGGAGAGTACAAAAGAATCAAATTTTAGGATGGAAGCACCAATAAATTCGAATTGTGAAAGTCACCCATACAATCATTCGTCAAAGTTATATCATCTCTATTAACATGATAAAAAAAGGTACCTTGATTCACGTTTGTTTCCTATAAACTTATGGAAAATATGTATTACTGGATCATACCTCATCTCGACTTTTCATGCACCCAAGATCTTTCAAACTCATTCCAAAAGATAGCTTGATCATAAATATCCAAACATGGAACCACAGAAGGAACAATTGTTGAAGGGATTTAGATATTAGGTATTAGAACTATATTAGTTTTGAATATTAGAACTTTGTCTTAGTTTGATAATAGGTAAGTTGAATATAATTTTTGGGGAGAGGGGGAGTATTATAGGGTAATTAGTGATGTATATGTTTTTTTTGATGACAAAAGGGGAGAATTATAAAATAGGGCATTAGAGTAAGGGGAGTTAGTGGTTTCAAAGGGAGATAATGGAGTGAGGGGGAGTAACCGAAGAATCAAGGCACCAGGTATGAATATTCTATAATGTCATCACCAAAAAAGGGGAGATTGTTAGGGATTGAGATGGTAGGGATGATGGTTTTGGTAACAACAACCTTGTTTTATTATTGTTATAAAATATATACAAACACTATTCTCTAGAATATATGTGTGTGTATATACAGGAATGCAGGAACTGATTATTGAAGATTGTACAGTTAAAAGGTTTAAGATTTCAAAGAAGAAGAGTTCAAGACAGAAGACTTTGAGTAATAAGAGTTCAAGAAATAAAAAGTAATAAAGTCTAGATTTCTTTTTAAAATTTTAAAATAGCACCGAACCCTTAATTGAAATCCTTATAACTAATTTTAAATATTCTTATCTTATTTTCAAAATTATTTCCTTATTTCCAAATCTATATTTCTTAATTTTTAGATTTATTTTAACTCCATATTTTAAAATATATCTTTTAAACGGTTTAACTCCTGATTCAAATATTTCTTATTTATACGACTGTTATTAAATTTATATTAAGTTTGAATATAGTTACTTAAGTTTTAAATCTCTTTATATATATTTATATCTTTAGATTTAAAGTGCTTCTTATATTTATATTCATAGTTATATATATGTTTTAATATAATTATATAGTTTTTAAATCATTCTTACTCTTACGTGGGATAAAGTGAGCACTCTTAGTCAATCTGTCAACTATTAACCCAAATATTGGTGTTGCCCCTCATCAATCTAGGAAACCCATCTATAAAGTCCATAGAGACGCTCTCCCATTTCCACTGCGGTATGTCTATAAGCTGAAACAATCCACTAGATTTCCTCTGCTCAGCCTTCACTCGCTGGCAAGTCATACATCGAGCTACTTACTCTGCTAGCTAGGTCCTTCTTCATCACAGTCTAACGAAAAACCCTCCTCATATCTCTATACATCTTATGGTCGTCCAGATGGATAGTCATTCGAGAGTGATGAGCCTCCTCTAAAACTAATCTCAACAAATCACCAACTCTAGGAACACACATTTTCCCATCACGGTGTAGCCACCCTCTCTCATCCGAGAGTGATGGGCCTCCTCCACTGAGTCGGGCCATGATGTTCACTAAAAGCAAAACATGATAGTTAATTGAAAACTAACTATAACTTTTCATTAAATCTAATTTAGAAAATAAATAAAAATGATTGACTATATGTTGAATCTAGATCCGTAAGGGCATCTCCAGTCGTTCAAATTAAGGGTGCAATATTCAGGCATTTCTCTTCAGTGGCTCGGTTAAGGCTGAATATTCATCCTAATCTTCAGGATCCAGTTCAGGATCCTGAAGGCCATCCTGGCGCCTAGTTTTTAGGCGCCAGGTTCTGGCGCCTAGTTATTAGGCTCTAGGTTCTGGCGCCTAAAAACTAAGCGCTAGGATGACTCCCCCTCCCCCCCTCACGTGCTCTGCCTTTAACCTCTCCTCTACCTTTTTCTCTCTTCAAACGGCTATAAATGGTCAAATATTTGAACTAACAACGGCTATAAACGGTCGTATAGAAGTTTCAACGACCATAAACGGTCATATTTTTTATTTTTCTATATATATTGGTATGAGTGGCTCATTATAAAACACAAAAACTTCTTCATTCAAATCCACCATACTCTTTATCTAGCAGTAAACAATGTCATATCCATTCCAATTCAACAACTAAGCGATGAATACGAATAGTTGGGATTTCGATTCTTAACCAGTCGAAGATCTTACCCCTCATTCTGCTCCAGCACTCTCCTTTCATTCTTCAGCGCCGTGGACCGGGGACGAAGATAAAGATCTCTGTTTAATGTACTGCCACTTTTCAAATGATTCGGTCAAGGGAAACGATCAAAGCGAGGAGGCATTCTGGTCAAAAGTTATGTCTGCTTACAACAAAAAGCACGTAGAAAGGACAAGATCAGTGTCTGCACTTTCCAGTTGATTTGGGAAGATTAATCGACAAACCCAATTCTATGAGTCTCAAGTTCACAAAATTAGAACCGCAAATCCTAGCGGAATGGGTGGAGAAGCCGAATTGGTAATAATTTGTAACTCTCTAACTCGCTTGTTGATATATTATTTACCTACCACGAAAGCATACCAATATTCATTATTTTATTGTTTGTAGAAGCGGATGGCGAACGACCAATTCCTGAAATTATTTCCTAGAGAAAATGGTGCGAAAAAACCGCATTACTACCAGTTCGCTAATTGCTATGAATTGCTCATTAGTCATCCGAAATGGAGTTCTAGCAACGCGAAGAGCTTAAGAGATGTTCAGACGAAGGCAAAAGCAAAGAAAAAAGCAAGCCGAAATTCGTATACGTCAAGTCCAAGAGAATCTTCGCAGAGAGATTCTAATACCGGTGAAGAGGCAACTCATGAATTTGATGAAGATGCAAGACCTATAGGCCAGCGTCCTGCGAAGAATAAAAATGTTGTTCAAACCCAATTTGATTCTCGGTGGGCGCAGATGCACGAGAAGCATGCCAGAGAAAATGAAGAACGTCAAAAACATAGTGCAGAAAAACTTGAGGTCTTAAAACAGTTAACTGAGATTGAACGTGGTAGGTTTGAGTTAGAGCGGCAACAGCAAGAGACTTTAGTAATGCAAATGGATGTCACTGGAATGGACCCACTATCGATGCAGTATTGGATGGATTATAAACAACGTATTGTTGATAATCGTGCTGGATCTAGGCGTATGTAGTTTTATTATGTAATGTTGTACTGCCTTAATTGTTTTTATCTATGTATTGTTTTCTAGTTTGAATTAACCAATGGTAACTTATTTTCTTTAAGACAGTGTGTAACGTATTACGTATGACAAAGCTATAACACTTCAATTCAAACACACTTAATAAAACAAAGATTCTGAAATACAAATCGAAACAAGCGTAATAAAACATAGCCTCTAAAATATAATCTACTGGTTGCCGGAAGCGCTCCAGATGTGATCCATGAGATCTTTTTGAAGCCGATTATGCAGTGCTGAATTCCGATATATTTCATATTGATCCACGTGGAACATATCGAATTGTCCTTCCGAAGGTCGGTAAATTTGTGGGGGTTGTCTGGATCCTTCGTACTCGTAATCTGGTTGCACGATGTCGCGTTCATCTTCGATTATCATGTTATGAAGAATTATGCAACAGAACATAATTTTTTGCCATTTTCGACCTTTTCCGTATCCTACATGGACTACTAACCATTGCGAATCTTGATTGAAGAACTCCGAATGCTCTCTCCACATCTTTTCGCTGACCCTCCTGCATAGAAGAAAATCTTTTCTGTTTTGGGGTAAGAACATGGAAAACACGTACAGTAAAAATGCCCTAGTCACCCCATCTATAATCTCCGGTCGCATCGAATAAGAAGTGATGTGCTGCTGCAGGTAAGTCAACGAAACCGCACTACTACTAGTGCTGGCAGCATCAAAATGGGGTAAGAACACGGAAAACACGTTGGGTGACTCATATAACTCATCAAAGGGAACCGATCTGAAATCAAGATGACCAATCTCTATACCAATCAACATATACAAATCGACAGGAGTGACACCAAGCTCAAAGTCAGAAAAATGGAAAGTATGTGTGGTCGGCCACCACCACTCACATAGTGCATGTACCAAGGGTCAGTCAAATGACTTAATAGGTCTAATAGATAGAAATTGACCAAAGGGACTAAGCTGCAGCCTATCCTTAATAGGAGTGGGAGGGTCGTCATAAAATGTAATGCATTTCGGCCAACTGCCTCTATAATGAACGTACTTGTCCTATATATAACGAAATAAGCAATGTTTTTCAATTCAATAACACATATTGAACTCGTACGAAGATATAGCTCGCGTAATAGTAGAAATCATAAACGTTTAAATTATACCTGTATCGTCGACAAATCAGTATCAGCTCTATGCTCGTAGCCCTCTGGAAGATCATGAAGGACACGAAGCTCATCAGCTGTTACACCAGGGGCCGGAGGTGTGTGCAATGGACCCATTTGCTCGTCTGATAGCCTGGGAGCAACTCTCCTTCCAACTTTAATGCTTCGCGGTGGCATTTCGACTCAATTTTCTATTAAAAAAAATTAAAAACGAAGCTTTCAAGAGGAATGAAATGGAAAAAAATGGCGGAGAAGGGCTTTTGTAGGCGCCAGAATTCTGGCGCCTGCTTTCTAGGCGCCAGGATTATGGCGCCTAGAAAGTAGGCGCCCGAACCACTGGTGCCTAATGCCCGATTAAGAGCTGAATATTCAGGCCCCTGAATATTCAGCCCTTAATCGGCTGGAGATGCCCTAAGCATCTGAATTTTGAAGCTTAATAAGTATGGAGTGTTAAAATCTTATCAATGTGACCACTCACTCCTGTACCATAACCAAAGCGCATAATGCCAGCTTCTCCATATTCATCATACCAACCTCGTTTCTCGTCATCAGACAATACCTGCATTAAAAGAATTTTTTAAATGCCAATACCCTTGCTGTAAATTTCTTTAGAAGTCCAAAGATGTGAGTAATGGCTAACCTCATAGGCATCCCTAATATCCTTGAACTTTTGTTCTGCATCAGCTTCCCTAACATAAGAACCTCAGGTTGAGGTGTCTAATTGTAGTGTAGTTGATAGTAAAGTAACAGACGGATCCCTATTAAATTGGTATTCAAAAAAAGGAAAATGGATTTGCAAGTGAAAGCAATCTAATGTGTGAAAATGTAAACATGGTTTATAGTTTCAGCTTTAAGAGTAGTGCAAATCATGATTTATCACTTTTGAAAAGTGCAAAGCAAGGTATGCACTTTGAAAATGCAAAACATAATGTATAAAGTTCAAACCACTTGATCAATTTTATACATTAATAGCACAGTCCCAAACCACTTGCAATTGAGCTTCAACTCAACATACGATGTATGTACAAACATGAAAATGGAAAACACAGTCCATAACTTTGATATCCATTCCATCTTGATGTTTAAAAATTATGGAATTCAGCTGAATATTGAATTGGATTCCTAACTTTGAAAATCAGTAAAACCAAAGTCAGCGATCCATAGGTGAACTTCAATAAATTTTGGAAATTAGAATGGATTTTCCATTCTTCTTCACTTGAAATAGGAAGCATCCTCCCTAAACGTGTGTATTACTTGAGTCGAATTTATGAAATAATTTGAATAGATTTTGGAAACTACAATGGGAAAATGAGTGCTGCTTCAGTTGAAATAGAAAGTTTTTTATTTTAACATCAAATTTTAATACAAGTTTTTAATTTTATTTTAACTTATAGTTCATTGATATGCTATATAGATAGATTATCTCAATTAAGCATTAGTTTATCTGAATTTTTAAAACTCCTAAAAAATGCAGCAAGCGTAGAACATCAAATCTTTATATCAATTGCAAAAAAGGTTCACTAAATAATGGAATATTCTCTTGGTCTCCAAGAAATTTTAGTTTGTTCAGAAACTTATGAACTCAAAAAACATCACAAATAAACAACTTACTGAATAAATTATTGTGATTTTAATAAAATTAATATTTATTATTTGCTCTTATATCATGAGCAGCAGTTTCGGGAACATAACAATGTCTTAGCCAAATATTGGTGTTGCTTTACCGCATAAACTAAGAACAGATGAAGGGTCAAGAGTTGATAAGCATGGCTCCATATATGCAGCTAACAATGGATATTAGGATGGACAAATAAATTCATACGGAAATAAACATTTATAAATTATATTTTGCACTATAAAAACTTAATATAACATACAAGATGTTGCACACCGAAATGTAATATAAGTTGCTCGTCAAATTTTGATTTCTAATCCTATGGTTTAGGTGCATCTTTGTTTAAACTAATAAGCATCAAACTTGACTTAATCGTATCATATTTTCATAGTGCGCCGTAGCTCAAGTTCCTGTTTTAAAATAATATTTAACCTTACATTCATCCCTCCAATGAAAAACAATGTAAATAAAGCTCCAATTTTCTACTATATAAAATGGTTTTCTGAAATGATGCTAAAATCAATTTTGTAATATATTTTTTCTCGATCGCCATTGAAACTAATATTATTTTCATCAATATTCTACGAATATCAAATGTTGAATCTGACTCAAGAGGTGTAACTCATATACCCAAATATGCCATCAGTTGGAATACAACAATTTGCATTTGCGCATCAAATTTATGCGCCATCAACATTTGATGTTTTGCAACACAGAATAAATGTGACTTTTGTATGTTGCAGTACAATGACATATGAAATAATTGGGTTGCAAAACCTAGAAGCATTGTTGTACTATGACACTAGTGCAAAACTAGGAGCATCTTTGTACTTACACATGTTGATCTGCTTTTGAACTAAAGCAGCTTTAACTGGACGTATAGAATTCAAACGAGATCGAATTAAAACCAAAATTCACAGAAGCGCGTAAAAAACACTAGGAGTGACTCAGGAAAGTTTGAAGCAAAAGCATCATGACTCATACTTGAGTCATAGCCATGACTCGGGTACGAGTCATATAGGATTGGCCCTAGGACTTGCAACTCATAAGGGAGGTTCTCCTACACCTCCACACTGCATTGTCAAATTTCAAACGATTTGAATAAGCATTGAATGAGATATGAATGACTCATCCACTGAAATTGGAATTGGAAGAGTCATAAAAACTAACTCGAAGATCGTGCGTGACAAAGCAACTAGAAGATTAAAAAGTAAATCAAGACCAAAAAAAACTAATCAATATGAGAGGGCTACAACTCATGGGATGAGCTGGCAACGACTCATAGGGATGATTCGTATCACCATGGGATTCATATGGATGACTCATCTAAACCTTCACATTGCACCCATGAAGTTTCACATGATTTGATTAAAGCATCGAGTGAATTGCGGATGATTCCTCCATTGAAAACGGATCGAATGACTGATGAAGATGGATAGTCAAACGAACTCGAAACGACTCAAGATTGTATGAGACAACTCAACAAGAAGATAGGAAGATGACACAAATGATTTTTTTTCTTTCAAAAACAAGTTTATAAATCATACCCGAATCAAAGGGATGAGTCATGCCTGAGCTATAGGGATGATTCATAAATATGTCTTGGACGGACCTGCGACTCGTGGTGGTGTGTGAATTCTTCTGAATCTTAGTTTCAAACTCAATAGCCGATGGTTCTCTGGTAAATACTGGCTCATCTACACCCGCAAATAGAGAGACCTTGCCATGGACGTCATTACTCTGTCGAACTATTGCTTCTTCACTTCTACTTTCCTCAAACATTTTCTAATGCTTATAACCTAGATCTAAGACCGAACCAGTTCAATTCTGAAAAGATCTAACTGGCAAACGTAAGCCAAAAATAGCTGAACACCTGTAAAAATTCTTACACATCTTTCCATTTTATGTGTTTAATTGTTTCTTTGATATCTATATTTAATATTATTTGGATTGCCTCTAAGGCTAGTGCTTTCATATTGATTTGTGGTTAATTCCAATTTTGAAGTTAATATTTGATGTTGGGCAAACAAAAAAGAGAACTTAAAAGTTGGAGATATGAATAAATGAAAAGAAGAAATGACAAGACCTAGAACCAGATCTTGGATTGAAGGAGGAAATTAGATTAAAGAAAATCAATTTGAACATAGGAACAGTCAAGAAGTCTCCTCTAACTTGAATAGAAAGGATAATGAAAATAGACGCAAGATGAAATCTTGACTAGGCAAAGAGACGATGGAAGGTTTTTTTTCAAAGACTTGAGCAAAAAGGAAAGGTTAGATCAGTAGAGAATCATAATCAAACCTCGGAAATATGCATAAAAGCTTCCGCAATTAGATGGAAGCACGTTGGAATAGTCCACTAACAAGTGCAACAACTGATACTTCGGGCAGTGCTAGAATCTATATTGATAATCCTAAAGTTAATAATGGGACTACTGATGAAATTACTATGGAAGAACCTGAAATAGATGGACTAGTGTAGATAATGTAGATCTAAATGCTAGGAGGCGACGAACGCAAGAGTGTGCGCTAGAATTTCCTCAAGATGGAACAAAAGTTGGTGATCAGAACTTGAATCAACTATGACATGAGGAATATTCCTCTAAATATGCGCTATGAGCACCCCACTGGATTGAGGTGCGTGATGTTGCTATGAATGACCAATAATCTCGTGATCTAGATGAATAAGGGAGGGTTCATCTCTCGTACTCTATTTTTTTTCTTGCAAGTGATGCTCGAGCAGGGTATAACAAGGGATCTAACTTAAGACCCTTGACCTCTGATTGGAATGAACTACATGCAGTTATGATTTATTAGGTCGCTTAATGCTGCCTTTCGAGGAGGAGTCAGAGTGCAAGAAGCAAGTCCCCTCACCGAAGAGTAAGTGGATGGACTCATGTAGCTTGTCGCCTTCGAGCAAAGAGTGGGCGCTACATCACCGAAGAGTGAAAATGATGGGCACCTTTGGTCACTTAATGCTACATTCCAAAGAGAATGAGACGAAGTGCAAAAAGTGAGTCGTTTTGCTGAAAAGCAATAAGATCGGCATACCATTATTAGGCTACTTCCATCGCAAAGTGACTTAGTTGGGTTTAGCTAAAGCCTGGAGATAGGCCATGATCGATCTATAGAGGTTATGAACAGATCCGAAAAGACCATGAATCAATTTGTTTGAACTACGAACTAGCTTCCCTAGAGCTTAAACCATGGACAACCCAGTTTGGTCGCATATTTCGACTTGAATACTAAAAAATCTAGATAGACCGCAATTCAAATTGGATAAAGGATAACCCGGTGAAGTCATGCCCACATTAGAAGTAGTGCACTTGGACGGATTGGAACGCACCTCAAAACTAGATGAATTGGACACGAGAACTGGATACTGAAAAGTCTCGATCGGTTTAAAGCCCCGCCTTGAGCAGGACTAATTCTTGATCGGCATGGTTGGGAACCATGAGTAAGATTATTAAATCTTGATCGGCCTAATCAGAAAGTTATACCTTGAAAGAGACTAGGAATTGAGTCATGATCGGTTTAGCTAGTTAGCTTCGCCTCAAGCATGATTGATCTTAGTCAGTTTTTACTAAGCATAATTAATTCTTGGTCGATTTGCCATAAACAAGCCTGAATCTTGATTAATTTGGCTCGTATAGCTTGGCCTTCGACGAATTCGGTCAGCTTAACGCAAAGACTTTGCCTTGAGAGAATTTGTTCGACTTAACATTTAATCTCATCTTAAGTGGGTTCGGTCAACTCATTCTAAGACTCGGTTGGTTTTGCCAGACAGCTTTTCCTTAAGTGAACTCGGCTGGCTTAACTGGGAAGTTTTGAAGGTTGAATGTTGAATGGATTGGATAAGGATTTGAACTTGAAATATGAAAAGCTTCAACTTGATTATGTAGAGAGCTCTTCTTAGATTGTACTTGGATTGATCAAAAGACTTGACATTTACTCAGACTTGCCGGAGAACATAGCTGTTGAAATTTAAGAAGTTGATTGAAAAGCAATTTGTGGACTCGGATTTTCAGGACTTATTCTCATTCAAAACACGTCTTTTCATTCAAAAGACATACTTTAGGGGAAATGTTAGCTCGCTTTTGAATCAAGACAACTTTAACTGGATTTACAAAATTCAAAGGAGATCAGACTGCAACCAAACTTTAAATAAACACTTAGAAAACACCAAGAAGCAACTAAGGAAAGTTTGAGGCAATATGGAATAGGCTCATGACTCATATCCAAGTCATAACTAAGGAGCAATTTAGGAAAGTTTGAGGTAAAATGAAGCAAGCTCATGACTCATTCCTGAGTCATAGCTATGGCTTGGTTACGAGTAATATAAGGTGGTCCCTAGAGCTTACGAGTCATAAGAGATTGCTACACCTCCCCATCGCAGGTGTCAAATTCCAGGTGATTGAAATTAGAAGTGAGCATTTATAGATTAAACCAAATAAACGAAGCAAATCGGTTAAGTTAGGTGGGGTTGGTTTGGTTTTTCTAATTAATTGGTTAGTCTTGGTTATAGTTTTCAAATTATTTTGGTTCATTGATTGGTATCAAACCAACCAAATATAAGAATTAAGTTATTTTAAAATCAAAAAATTACTACTAACAATACTACTATTCATAATATTTTAATAATATTATTATTTTTCTTCCAATTTATATTAATATTTTTCGAAAATGAGTTTGCTTTCGAAAATATTTGTATCATATGGACTTAATTAATTGCTTTAATCTTATATCATCCCAACACCTAAAAATCAAATTAATTTAAGATAGACCAAATAAACCAAATCAAATATTAACGGTTAGATTGGTTTCGGTTTTTTTTAAAAATCTTCTGGCTTGGTCTATGATTTTTGATTGATCATTCTGGATTCAAAAATTTAGATCGGTTCAAACCGAACAAACCATTTGCTCATTCCTAATTTAGATAAGTATTGAATGAGATATAGATGAATCACCCATTGGAAATGGGTTGAAAGAGTCATAAAGACAAATAATCAAACTCAGAATGCCAGAAAGGTTGTGTGTGACAATTCAACTAGAAGATGGAAGAGTTGATCAAGTAGAAAAAACTCAAAAATAATCTCTTTATGAATCGGCTACTACTCATGCGATGACTCCATGACTCATTAGGATGATTTATATTATCTTGAGACTCAGACTCATTTATACATCTACATTGCACCCCATGAAGTTTCATGTGATTTGGATAAGTATCCAATGAGTTATGGATGACTCATCCATTAAAAACATATCAGATGAGTCATGAAGGTGGATAGTCAAACGAACTTTAAACGACTCAATATTGGATAAGGCAACTCAAGAAGAAAATGGGAAGATAACATAAGTGAGTAATTTTGAAAATAAGTTGCGTCTATAAGTCATACCCAAGTCATAGGGATTGAGCCATACCTAAGTCATAAATATCACTCGAATGGACCTACGACTCATGGTGAAGATTAACATTGATATGTGGACTCTTATGCACCTTGTTTCAGACCCAATACCTCATACTTCTACAAATATTGACTCATCTGCACTTGGAAAGAGAGAGGGATCTTGCTGAAGACATCGTTACTCTATCGAATTGTAGCTTCTTTATCACTTCTTGTCTTCCTCGAACCTTTTCTAATAAATCTAATCAATCAAATTTGATAAAGAACATAAATTCTTATATTTAAAGGCTAACTAGTTCATATCAAGAGAGATAAAATTGGCAAGATCATAATAAAAGACTGAAGTGGATGTAGGCAGAAGATAGTCAAACCACTATAAAAAAAATGTCTTTTAGCCTTTTCTGCTTTTATTTGCTGTTTCTTCGAGATTTGTGTCCAATATTATCTAGATTACATCTAAGGCCGGTGTTTTCACACGGACTGGGGTTCCATTTTTTAAGTAAGCACTTGTATTTTCACAAAAAAATACACTATAAATATTTGCAATCCATACAAAACCCAATGAACTCTAACCTATCTTTGACAATCCTTTGAATGACATATCTGGTTGCGTTTAAGATTTTCATCCCCTCGGCGAGTATTGCTTTAGTTGTCGACCCGTGATGATTAAGGAAGAATATGTGCGTATGATCATATGCATACATGTATGTACATACGTACATGTATGTACATGCACATGCATATATTCGCTAGCATAGGTGTGTGGGAGCGCAAACCAATAGCCTAATTTTCATTTAAGCCTAAGAGTATAAATCCAAATAAAATTAACCAATCATTTGATGAAAAACCTAATGAACTGTGTATTATTCAAATCAAATTACCCACCAACCATAACCATAAACAGAATCACAATACTCATTTTTGTGTCTTCTTAATCAACAATAAAACATCAACCCTCTGTTAATGGAAAAGTAAATGCATTAAAACAAGTTTAAGTTCAATCCTAAGTATATTGTGATGAGTTGTGGATCTGATACACATGATTAAAAAGTGAAACCAAAATTTTAATGGATTTGCTTGCTTTTCGGACTTTCAAGTGTTTATTATCAAAATGTGATTCTGGCAAAAATCTCTTGTCAGTGTTGATCGTAACTAAATGAAGATGGTAGGAATTTGGATAATTCTGGCTGAAACTATGAGCCTTGCTTCATGCAATGATATATCAAAACATAGCTCTTTTTATGTGATTTCAAAAGCAGTCAGTCATTAAATGTATAGAAATGCAAATATAATTGACGATATAGACTTGTTTCCTTAAACAAGTATGTTCCATCTGTTAACCTTATCCGCTGTGCAAAAGTATTCCTAATTAAAGATAATGCAAAATTTTGGAGAGAAAAACCTGCTACTCACTTGTTTACATCTAGATGATATTTCCTAGCAAGCTTTTTATGCACTATAATTAAAAAGATAGCATCATAACTTTATGCAAGAAAAAAATATGAAAATATGGTTCGGTTAGATTACATCATAACAAAATCTGAAGAAATAAATCATCCTATTGATATATCATTATTAGACAAAAATCATAAATCGAGGAGGAAATTTTGAAGTAAAGGATTAGGAAACTAGAATGCTTGGGTTTAGCAGATGACACTCACCGCTTTTTATTTTTGGATTGCTAGCAATTTCTGAAACACCAAGTACAAAATAGTAATCCTGGAAAATAATCCAAAAACGTATTTAGCAATAGTACATACTAAGACTTTGCATATACCCAACAATCAAAACAAAAATAAAATTTTACTTACAACATCAGCCCTAACAATAAGCCGAGATTTTCTGCATCTATTGAAGTTTGAAGACAGTCCACGTTTATAAAAGGCCGAGGGCGCAACTTGGGAAAATAAGCTATTATAAGATGATGCCAATAATTTTTCTCCATTTGCAGAGCTGCATAAGATAAATTACATTTTTAAAATGGACAGATTGCCTCAGGTCCAGTTTAAGTTTCAAAAGACAAAAGAATTTAAGTTTCAAAAGACAAAAGAACTCCGTCCTAAAACTGCATTAGTTAAGTCTCTATTTTTCGAAAACCATTAAATCAATGTAAAAAATTACTGAACTTCAAAATTTAATTCAACGCATAATCATCTTCATATTCATGCATGAAAACTACAAAAAAAAAAAAATCATATTATTCCGCAATTTTTTAAAAAATTGCGGAAACCGCTGCAGTTATTGTAACACCCCACCTCCGCCAATGCCACTCTTGCAAGGACATTAGCTTTGGAGGGGCGTTAAACAAGGTAAACATGCATGCAGATATCACAAGACAGAACATATAAGTAAAACAGAGTAGTAAAGCAGCGGATAAAACTTAGCATTTCAAAACAATAGTCATGTTACAACAAAGTACTTGGTCATTATTTTCCAACAACAAAGTCTAGATAAAAGCATAAACTGAAATACATAAAGTACTATCCCCAAAATGAAGTGATAAACCATATCTAGCTCAATGTCCAAAACCGTACATGAGCAAATCCAGTAAGCAAGCTGTAAAGATCCAAGCTAAGCTCCAATGTTCCCACCCTGAGAACCTGAGGAGGGGGGGGGGGAACGGAAGAAAAGAGACGAAAGAAAACAGGTCAGTCAAAAAGACTGGTAAGCCCTACTACTATCTGTCTATGAACTAGTAAAGTTAACTGTCATGAGAAGCTGAGATGAACATAAGGATAACAACATGCTGGCATGGTGATTAACTAACAAGATAGATAAAGGTGTCATCGCATAATCAAGGTTAAGTTTTGCACCGCGGGTGTACTAGCATTCTAACATGTCAAGTAAAAACAAGAATTGATCCCTTGGCCCAAGCTTGGCCCATCATCATGAGGTGACCTAAATTAAGGTCCAACTACACGGTATAGTTGATCGGCTCCCTATAAGCCTAACTCGTCAAGTGTCGGTGTCATGCGGCTTAATCATGTAATGTAGTTGACTGTGCAGGGTCCACCCTAGGGTGTATCAGGCCCTATGGTGTAACCCTCTGACACCATACCATGATGCACAGTCCAAACCTACCGGTGCCCGTGTTCAACTCAGGACTTAATGTGCACGACCATGGTCCGCCTGAACAACCGGGGCATCATTCAGCCGTCTCTTTTGGTCTCTTACAATCAGCCCAGTAATCGTGCCCCACCCTAGCCTAGTCCTAGGGTCTTATGATACTACCAAGGAGGTTACTGCTGAAAAGGACCACGCAACTAGGGTTTCTTAACGGGTTAAATGTGGTTAACCCGATCCACACGTGGATTAAATTGGTTAAGAGTACCCAAGGCTCCTGACTTAACCTCGATTAATCCATCAAGCCCAAATTGGTTAAGTATTAAGTGGACCATGACTTAACCCTAATCAGGAGGCATTCATTAACTTAATGTGCTTTAACCTCTCACATTAGACCTTGTTGTGGTTACTAGTTAAGCCGGGCGGGTCCGGGTAGCTTTACACCACAACCTGGTCTAACCTCGGGTTCGTGCACAACATGACCAACTTCTCACATTGGGTCCTATTGTTTGTAGCCACTAGTTAAGCCGGGCGGGTCCGGGTAGATTTATGCTACAAACTCAACCCAACCTCGAGTTGGCCACACTCATATTTTCTAAGTGTCATGTCCATTATGTTTCCAAAACATAATTACAAGTTAACATATCACGTTATGTTATAAAAACCATGTTCATGTCATTATGTTACCCAACCCCAACGTAATCCCATCGTTTACATAATCGCAACAACGCATAAAGGAAAAAAATAGGAAACTTGGCATAACCATGACATAAAGGTGTTGAAGCCACAAGTTTAACATGGTGGCATATGAAATGTACATATGTTCATATACTTGCATATTGCATTATTAGGCTTCAAAAGCATGCATAAAACCAAACTTAGCATATGAGTGATACATGGTGATAAATAACATGTAGAAGTTGCTAGAAGTTCGCATTTGGCCTCACATGCAAGTCATCATAAGGGATATGATAACTTTCATGTTGCCAAAATGCAACCTTTAATATAAAGCTTGGAGCTTTATGCTCACAACATCAAGTTTAACTTGCATAACATGATAGCATGTGTGTAATGATCAACCCAAACTTGCATAACATAGCAATATGTGTCATACATAATGATTAAACCAACTTGCATAATGATCATCCTAACTTGCATATAATGATCAACCAAACTTGCATATAATGATCAACCAAACTTGCATATAATGATCAACCAAACTTGCATATAATGATCAACCAAATTTGCATATCATAATGATCAACCCCAAACTTGCATCATTCATTTAACTTTAGAGTTCAATAAAAAGAAAGTAGAAAAGGGCTTACAATGCTATGAAGACACAAATAATTATTTATTATAAAGATTGAGACGAAGCCCTTATGCAAGCACCAAAAACCCAAATATGCAAGCTCCAAACGAAAAACCCTTGAGCCAAATCAATAAAAATCCTTGCTTTGAAATAGAAATGTTGCAACTTGACTTGAATGCAAACTAAGAACATTCATACAAGCTTGAAAATACTTGTATGCATTCAAAATCTCTCATATAGATAAACTTAGGAATTTTAGTATGAGAGTGGAGGCCATGAGAGGAACAAATTTGGCATAGTTTAGTTGTAGGAATGAATAATGATGATTTAGGCTAGGTTTAGGGGTCTTTTTATAGAGGATTATGATAGTATTAGCCATAGGATTAACCCTAGATTCAATCCAAGCCATCAAAGCATGTCTTGGGGAAGAAGTCAAGTGTAGGAACCATCTAGGGTCTTTAGATTCAAGCTGAACCATGAGAACCATTCAAATGCAAAATCTGCATTTGAGCGAATCGGCCCACGGGTTGACAGCCAAACACCCTGGATTAACCCCTAGTCGACCCAGCGGGCTCGGGTTGACCTCAAAAATCGGCCGGTTCGGTTATTCCCCTCTCCCAATTCGCTGTTTTGAACATTTTTGCATATTTATTTATTTAATTTTCAATTATATATATATATATCAATATATATATATTTCTCTACGCAACCCATTTCACTTAATTAAGTATACTTTAATTTGTGAATTTTTCGTGAAACTTCGCGAGGCCATATCTTGGTCATACGGACTCCGATTTTCGAAAACTCGGACTCTATTTCGCGTATTTTTTCGAGACGAACGCAATGGCACAGCCCGTTTCCCTTGATTCAGATTTTTCAGTTTAATTCTGCCTCCATTTATGTTATAACATGTTATTCAAAAATACGGGTTGTTACATTCTCCCCTCCTTAAAGGATTTCGTCCCCGAAATCTCCAAGTTAGGAAGAACGTATCCTACCATCCATCACCCATCTACTCAAAACATCATCCACGTGCAGTCATTGTCCTTAAAGGATTCTAAATGCTGTATGATCATATGCAAAGGTGTGTGTATATGTACTTATCTAATGTAAAAATCAGGCGGTTACTGATTCAGTAAACCTCCTTAATGCAAAGCATGTTAGTGAAATGAGTCCATATGTATGCAAATTCCTAACATAACTCATAGTCTCTACATGAGTGCACATAACATTCATCCATATGCAACATCCACGTGATAGCATAACAAGTTTCATCCATGAATAAGCATAAACACTCATGCATATGCGGTATGAAAGTGTGTGAGCCGATCTTAGTGCCTAATGTGTATCATGCATCCACGAGTATCCACGTGCAAACACTTGCAACCACTTGCAACCATCAAGCATAACATGTTTCAAATACATGTTTCATCCAAAGGGTTTCTACCTAAGGTCCTCATAACATGATTAACGAGATGACAAGATAAACAGGATAAACGCGGATAAACAGAAAGATATGCTAATTAGGAAAGAGGTCGAGAATGTACCCTAAAAAAGAAATGGATAAAGCCCACGCATCTTCTCCTCGGTTTCCCAAGTTGCATCTTCGTCGGCTTCACCCCACTGAACTTTCACCAATTTGACTTCTCGATTCCTTAGTTTCTTGATCTCTGTTCCCAAGATACGAATCGGAGCTTTTCTCAAGGTTGCTTCTTTCTCTACCTCAATGTCTTCAAGAATGCTTGGTTCAACCACCTCAGCGGACTCATGAAGGCACTTTCGGAGATGCGAGACATGAAAGACATTATGCACTCCGGCTAGCTTTTCGGGCAATTCCACCTTATAGGCCATCTTTCCAATTCTCTCTGTGATAGGGAAAGGTCCTACGAACCTTAGTGCCAGCTTCCCCACTGCTCCAAAATGAACCACATTTCGTAAAGGAGAAACCTTTATGAAAACCATGTCTCCCACTTCGAATTCCAAATCTGCCCTTCGTCTGTCAGCATAGGATTTCTGTCTGTCTTGGCCGCTTTCATCCTTCTTCTCACTAATTCAACTTTCTCGGATGTGTCCCGTATCATATCGGGCCCAAGTATAAGTCTATCTGTTGTCTCCCACCAACAAGATGGTGACCTACACGGCCTCCCATACAAAGCTTCAAATGGTGCCGTCCCTATGATGGCTTGATAGCTATTATTATAAGCAAACTCTACAAGAGGAAGGTGGTCTTCCCAAGTACCACCGAAGTCGAGAACACAAAGCCTCAAGAGATCTTCTAGCACTCTATTCACCCTTTCGGTTTGGCCATCCGTCTGGGGGTGATAGGCTGTACTCAGATTCAATCGTGTACCCATTGCTTCTTGCAAACTGTTCCAGAACTGGCTAGTGAAAATTGGGTCACGATCGCTAACTATGCTAGAAGAAACTCCATGCAACCATACTATCTCTCGAAGATAAACAGATGCTAGCCATGATACGGTCCTCTTGCTTTTCACCGGAAAAATGGGTTCTCTTCGTAAGTCTATCAATTATTACCCATATCCCATAAAGCCCAAATAGTTTGGTGACGAACTTCTTCACCCCAACCATATATCACAAATAGGCTAGTCATACTCCTTAGGGGGTTTGCAACAGATCTCAGATTGAGGATAGGACTGAGAGGATATACTTAAAAGATAGCGTGCGAGTAAGCTCTACGGAACAATAGGGATCAAGGATATACTCTTAGAAAGAGATTAAATGCGCGTATCTAGTCTTCGATCTTCTAAGCCGCATTTTCTTGTGCTTAATCCCATCGTGCCCTGACCGTCTTTTAACTTCGCAATTCCGTAGTTCTTAATTCTTGTTCCCAAAATATGAGTTAGAACTCATTTCACCGTTGCCTCTCGTTCCACTTCCACTTATTCTTTGCCTAAAATACTTGGCTTAAACATAACTGCGTGCTCATGGTTTCGTGCAAGCTTTCCAAGATTCGTTAGTGAATCTTGGATCTCGTTTACATATTATACGGTATCCCACGCAGAAAACTATCTCTTGAAAACAGTGCCAATCCACGTTGCCAAACTTGAGCTGAGGTAAGGGCTCTCTTGAGCCTTTGAAAAGCAAGATCACACTCCAAGTCCCATGCAAAGACTAAGTTCTTCTTCGTCAACTTAGTAAGGGGGGCCGAAATCTTAGCGAAGTCCCTGATGAACTTCCTATAGTAGCCCGCCAAACCGAGAAAGCTCCTTACTTCGGTTGCATTCCTCGGAGTCTTCCAGTCTTGAACCACAACCACTTTCGCGGGATCCACCGCTATGCCTTGCTTAGAAACTATATGTCCAAGAAACCGAACTTCCCTTCTCCAGAAATGACATTTGGAGAACTTGGCTTTCAACTGATGCGCTCTAAGCATATCCATCACTTCCTTGAGATGCCTAGCATGCTCTTCCTCATCCTTTGAGAAGATCAGAATATCATCCACGAAGACAACCACGAACTTGTTAAGGAACTCTCTGAACACCCTACTCATCAAATCTACGAAGTAGGCGGGTGCATTAGTCAAACCGAATGGCATGACAAGCCATTCAAAGAATCCATCTGGAGTCCTAAACGCAGTCTTATCAATACTATCCTCAGCCACTCTAAGCTGATGGAATCCGGTGGCTAGATCGAGCTGAGAGAAAATAGAAGCACCTACCAACTGGTCAAAGAGATCATCAATTCTCGGTAACGGGTGCCTATTCTTCTTTGTCAGCTTGTTCAACTCTCGATAATCAACACATAGACGAAGCGAACCATCCGCCTTAGTGGCGAATACCACCGGAGCACCCCATTCAGAAATGCTTCGCCTAATAAAATTCTTCTCAAGCAATTCCTTGATTTGCTTACCGAGCTCCCTTCTTTCTCGAGGGGCCATGTGCCTAACGGGCAATGATACTGGCTTGGCATTATCGATAGATAAATGCGGAAATCTATCTCTCATTTAGGGGGTAACCCCTTAACTTCTTCAAAGACATTGGGATAGTCTCGGACCACCCTTACAGATTGCAGATCATCGATGGACGAGTCGAGAGATTCAAGATAACATAACATGACGGGACCTCTAGGGTTACAAGAAATTTCTAGGGGATTACTGAGGCGAGTCATGAGCCTCACTACCCTATGCTCACAGTCAAGAATGGCTCCATAACTGGACAACCAATCCACCTCCAAAATCAACCCGTATCCCATAAACCCGAGAACCTAAACATTACACATGAATTCTATGCTCAAGATAGAGATTTTCAAATCCATACAAACCACAGGTAGATGGGTGGAACCCCCAATTGGATTTGAAACACAAACGGGATCCTCAACTAAGCTAGTACTTAGGTGCAAACTTTCAACAATACCAGAAGAGATAAAACTATGCGATGCGCCAGAATCAAATAAGGTGCGAACAGGAAAATCAAAAATGTAAACATGAATTTCTATAAAAACTCTACCTCGATCAAAAGCTGGAAGAGCGAGGAGAGCCTGCAATTGCCCTCCAGAGGGTCTTACTTACCGAGTTTGTCCTTGCCCTTGTCCTTGCTTCTTGGGGCAATCCTTGCTAAGATGTCCAGGCTCTCCATAGTGAAAGCATTCGCCCAACTTCCTCTTCTTCTTCCTACAGTCTTTGGCTATGTGCCCAGTAATCCCACATAAGTTGCACTTCCTCCTTTCTCTTGACTTGTTGTTCTTGCTATTGTTGTTCTTGCCTCCTTTTCCGAAATCTACCTTCTCTCCTTGAGACTCATTTGCCTTGACCTCCTTCTTGCCACTCTTATCTCCCTCTTGAAGCAGGGCCATATTCACCAAACTCTCGAAAGTCGCCCCCAGGGGTATATGAGACATGGCCAAACCGCGCAATGGCTCTTTCAATCCTAGAGCAAAGTGTAGGGCCTTCTTCCGAGCTGTGTTTACCAATTCTAGACCGAACTGAGCAAGTTGATTAAACATATCCACGTATTCCCTAACTGTCATGTCCCCTTGCTTTAGAGATAGGAACTTCTCCATCTGAAGATTCTCTTCTGTCGATGATAGGAACTTTAGTCCAAACCTCCTCCTAAAGTCATCCCAAGTCTCAATGGGTCTAGTAGTGGTGGTGACTACCCACCAATAAGCGGCTTCCCCTTTCAATAGCCATACCGCCAACAGAACTTTCCTACGATCTTCCACATCCAAGATATCAAAGAGGTCTTCAGTTTCCTTTAACCAGTTTCTTGCCTCCACAGAAGTCTCCGTTCCGACAAAATTCTTGCAACCCATTGCCTTAAAGTCTTTGCAAAGCTCCGCGAAATTCACTTGTGTATGCTGAGGGGGAGGAGGAACCTCAGCTATGGGAGGAGGAGAGATGTTAGCGACAGGGGAAGGAGGAGGAATGTTTGCGGGGCCGGCTTCATTCGCCCTTGCCTCCATAAATCTCCGGAACCAGACGGGTAATTGCACGCCTTCCGGGATGTTAAAGCGATCGGCCATACTAAAACGAAGAAAAAGATAGATTCAGAACAAATAAACGAAGGATAGTGCTATGGCTTTTTGGGGAATCGCCTTTAAAATAATTAGACTTTTCTTGGAAAATACTTAATTGGTTTTGAAAATAGTTTTTCAAAAGGTAAGTTTTAAAAACACCTTTGCTCAAATCTTGTAAACCTTATGCTCTGATACCAAATGTAACACCCCACCTCCGCCAATGCCACTCTTGCAAGGACATTAGCTTTGGAGGGGCGTTAAACAAGGTAAACATGCATGCAGATATCACAAGACAGAACATATAAGTAAAACAGAGTAGTAAAGCAGCGGATAAAACTTAGCATTTCAAAACCATAGTCATGTTACAACAAAGTACTTGGTCATTATTTTCCAACAACAAAGTCTAGATAAAAGCATAAACTGAAAAACTGAAATACATAAAGCACTATCCCCAAAATGAAGTGATAAACCATATCTAGCTCAATGTCCAAAACCGTACATGAGCAAATCCAGTAAGCAAGCTGTAAAGATCCAAGCTAAGCTCCAATGTTCCCACCCTGAGAACCTGAGGAGGGGGGGGGGGGGGAACGGAAGAAAAGAGACGAAAGAAAACATGTCAGTCAAAAAGACTGGTAAGCCCTACTACTATCTGTCTATGAACTAGTAAAGTTAACTGTCATGAGAAGCTGAGATGAACATAAGGATAACAACATGCTGGCATGGTGATTAACTAACAAGATAGATAAAGGTGTCATCGCATAATCAAGGTTAAGTTTTGCACCGCGGGTGTACTAGCATTCTAACATGTCAAGTAAAAACAAGAATTGATCCCTTGGCCCAAGCTTGGCCCATCATCATGAGGTGACCTAAATTAAGGTCCAACTACACGGTATAGTTGATCGGCTCCCTATAAGCCTAACTCGTCAAGTGTCGGTGTCATGCGGCTTAATCATGTAATGTAGTTGACTGTGCAGGGTCCACCCTAGGGTGTATCAGGCCCTATGGTGTAACCCTCTGACACCATACCATGATGCACAGTCCAAACCTACCGGTGCCCGTGTTCAACTCCGGACTTAATGTGCACGACCATGGTCCGCCTGAACAACCGGGGCATCATTCAGCCGTCTCTTTTGGTCTCTTACAATCAGCCCAGTAATCGTGCCCCACCCTAGCCTAGTCCTAGGGTCTTATGATACTACCAAGGAGGTTACTGCTGAAAAGGACCACGCAACTAGGGTTTCTTAACGGGTTAAATGTGGTTAACCCGATCCACACGTGGATTAAATTGGTTAAGAGTACCCAAGGCTCCTGACTTAACCTCGATTAATCCATCAAGCCCAAATTGGTTAAGTATTAAGTGGACCATGACTTAACCCTAATCAGGAGGCATTCATTAACTTAATGTGCTTTAACCTCTCACATTAGACCTTGTTGTGGTTACTAGTTAAGCCGGGCGGGTCCGGGTAGCTTTACACCACAACCTGGTCTAACCTCGGGTTCGTGCACAACATGACCAACTTCTCACATTGGGTCCTATTGTTTGTAGCCACTAGTTAAGCCGGGCGGGTCCGGGTAGATTTATGCTACAAACTCAACCCAACCTCGAGTTGGCCACACTCATATTTTCTAAGTGTCATGTCCATTATGTTTCCAAAACATAATTACAAGTTAACATATCACGTTATGTTATAAAAACCATGTTCATGTCATTATGTTACCCAACCCCAACGTAATCCCATCGTTTACATAATCGCAACAACGCATAAAGGAAAAAATAGGAAACTTGGCATAACCATGACATAAAGGTGTTGAAGCCACAAGTTTAACATGGTGGCATATGAAATGTACATATGTTCATATACTTGCATATTGCATTATTAGGCTTCAAAAGCATGCATAAAACCAAACTTAGCATATGAGTGATACATGGTGATAAATAACATGTAGAAGTTGCTAGAAGTTCGCATTTGGCCTCACATGCAAGTCATCATAAGGGATATGATAACTTTCATGTTGCCAAAATGCAACCTTTAATATAAAGCTTGGAGCTTTATGCTCACAACATCAAGTTTAACTTGCATAACATGATAGCATGTGTGTAATGATCAACCCAAACTTGCATAACATAGCAATATGTGTCATACATAATGATTAAACCAACTTGCATAATGATCAACCAAACTTGCATATAATGATCAACCAAACTTGCATATAATGATCAACCAAACTTGCATATAATGATCAACCAAACTTGCATATCATAATGATCAACCCCAAACTTGCATCATTCATTTAACTTTAGAGTTCAATAAAAGGAAAGTAGAAAAGGGCTTACACTGCTATGAAGACACAAATAATTATTTATTATAAGGATTGAGACAAAGCCCTTATGCAAGCACCAAAAACCCAAATATGCAAGCTCCAAACGAAAAACCCTTGAGCCAAATCAATAAAAATCCTTTCTTTGGAATAGAAATGTTGCAACTTGACTTGAATGCAAACTAAGAACATTCATACAAGCTTGAAAATACTTGTATGCATTCAAAATCTCTCATATAGATAAACTTAGGAATTTTAGTATGAGAGTGGAGGCCATGAGAGGAACAAATTTGGCATAGTTTAGTTGTAGGAATGAATAATGATGATTTAGGCTAGGTTTAGGGGTCTTTTTATAGAGGATTAGGATAGTATTAGCCATAGGATTAACCCTAGATTCAATCCAAGCCATCAAAGCATGTCTTGGGGAAGAAGTCAAGTGTAGGAACCATCTAGGGTCTTTAGATTCAAGCTGAACCATGAGAACCATTCAAATGCAAAATCTGCATTTGAGCGAATCGACCCATGGGTTGACAGCCAAACACCCTGGATTAACCCCTAGTCGACCCAGCGAGCTCGGGTCGACCTCAAAAATCGGCTGGTTCGGTTATTCCCCTCTCCCAATTCGTTGTTTTGAACATTATTGCATATTTATTTATTTAATTATATATTATATATATATATATATCAATATATATATATATATATATATATATATATATATATATGTTTCTCTGCGCAACCCATTTCACTTAATTAAGTATACTTTAATTTGTGAATTTTTCGTGAAACTTCGCGAGGCCATATCTTGGTCATACGGACTCCGATTTTCGAAAACTCGGACTCTATTTCGCGTATTTTTTCGAGACGAATGCAATGGCACAGCCCGTTTCCCTTGATTCAGATTTTTCAGTTTAATTCTGCCTCCATTTATGTTATAACATGTTATTCAAAAATACGGGTTGTTACAGTTATATCAAAATATTGTAGTCTTTAATGCAATTTTTGTTGTCTTGCTTCAAAATTTCAAACTCAAAATCTGCACTTATTCAAACATAAAATATTGCAGAAAAATAATCAAAAAAATGATTAAATTTATTTCAATTCCAGTAAAGTTGCAAGAAAAGAAGCCATTATTTGCAAAAATTGCAGATGTTACAACTATTATTTCACATACTAACACATACATGCAATACACTGTAAAATAGTTGCAAATACGTCTACGACTATTTAGAATAGTGTTCTTTTGGCACAGTTCTTTATTAAGGTTTAAAATGTACGAAAAGTCCTTCATTAAATTTTAGTGTAAATTAAGTTTCGGTTTTATTATCCCCAATTATTGCAGACATATCAGCAACATTTCATAAAAGTTGCTGACTTATCAGCAACTTTTCTGTACACGGTATAAAAATTGCTGACATGTCAGCAATTATTTACAAAAATCGCTGACATTTCAAAAACAATTTTTCACTTTTCTGTACACTGTATGAAAGTTGCTGACTATCAGCAATTATTTATAAAAGTTGTTGACATCAGCAATAATTTTACCTTTGTTTGTGGAAAACAAAGGAGGGATTTACACAAAACTTTACCAGTGAAAGTTATTTACATATTAGCAATTATTTATGAAATTTGCTGACATATCAACAATAATTTTCTTTATTTCTAAAAAATAGAGACTAGATTTACAATGAAACTTTGACATGGACCGTCTTTACAATATGAAAGTATAATCGGGATGCCTCCCTAATTTTCATTTTTGAATAAGTGCAGACATTGTTGCACCTATTTTTTCCTTCTTCAATACATGTGATGCACTATATGATTAATTGCATAAATCTCTGCAATTATTTAAAAAAAAACATACATTTCTGCAAAAAAAATCTCAAAATACTTCCATTAATATATACATTTTTTTATAAAAAAAATGCAAGTAGCGCAAAAAACCACGAAACAATGTTTCTACAGTAAAACAGGGATTCGATTTAAATTGAAACTTAGGGAGGAAGTCGCTTTATATTAAGTTTCATTTTGGGGATACCTCGCTAAATTCCACTTTTTAAAATCTCTGTGGAATACTCTCAATGCACAGGAACAATTTGAAAATGAAGTAAACATCAAAATATCTCTTCGGCGAAGCTCTATGCTTAATTTAGTGCATTTTCCAACTGTAAATGTTGGAAACAATAATGGTTCGATTGAGTCATGGACTAGGTCACTTTCTTGAAGACGTTTCGGCGATCAACTCAAGGTGCAAAGTAGTTCGTACTGTTCGCCGCCGCTGGGACAAAACAGCCTCTTCCTTGTTTTTTTAATATATCGGATCATTTGCATATATGAATCCGACTCAGTTTGCACTCTAAAAATAATATTGCTCATGTATATTTTTCTTTCTATTTTTTCAAAAGAGTGGTGGAAGAGAAGATAGAGAAAAAAATTATGTTTTCTTTCTGTGGAAGAGGAAGAGAGAGAGAGAGATTTTCCTTCTATATTCTGTATTCTATGATTTGTATATTTCCTGGTCTATGACCAAGTTCTTATATAGAAGAAATTGTAGTTATTCTAGTGGGAGGAGAATTGGACTGCAATTAATGTAATATTAAATGAAAGAAACGTTCATAAGAAATTTGCAATATGTCAATTGCATACGTTTCAAAAGAAAAGATGAATGTTAATAAATATTAATTTATTACCATTCATTGCAATTTGTTAATTTAATTTATATTTTGTAACAGCTCAATCAAATACATGTATATATATACACACCCATAACTGTTATGCAAACGTAACAGCTCTCAGAAGAAAATTTACTGATACAAAATATAATACCTTTTGTAACATCCAACGGCTCTATGCATTAATGGCTCATAAATATTTACATATATGTAAATATATTACCATTTCATTTTTCAACGGTTCTATTGCATTAATTGCATTACAATAATGGTTCAAATATATGTTACCGTTACTAATTTACAACGGCTCAATTTTTATTTATTCTTATTTTTTTAATAAATTCACAAAATATTCAAATAGTAAAGAATTACGAAACCACATCAACTACGCCTTCTTAACAAATCTAGATGTCTGAATGTGGTTGAAGCATGTAACATCACACAAATGAAACAGGGAATAAAACGTGATTGCAAAGGATAACACACAGAAACATGGAAATAATTACCATCCAAAGTCCAAATAAATAAATAACTTGCAGATAATTGGTATAACTGGAGCTATAACAGCACGCCATTACTTTTCCGGTAGATGTCCTGTGTGTTATCTGTGGTCTGGCTCCCTGTTGCAGCACATATGAACCTCTGCATGGTATAATTGCCATGAGGCTGCTTTCTAAACGTACCTGAATGTGTAAAGTAATGGTCAAATTACCATAGTGAACTTGGTAATGATTATATGTTTCAAATGAGCAGTCTGCAATGAAAGGTACGAATTTGAACAAGTGCAGGAAACAACATTCATCTTGGAAACTGTATGCATAATATCTCATAATGGGTGAGATCTCGAACGAGATGGATGTATACTAGGTGTACAACTCAGATTAACTCTCCAACTCGAGTTTTGAAGTCCATCTCGGAGTAACTTGAGTAAATATAATTAAAGTTTGAAAGCTTTTTATAATAACTTTTCTAAACGTAAAAAGTCTTTAATTTTTCCTAACTGTCAGACAACAAATACATAGTTTAAAGACTAGTTAGATTTCATTAGAGATGAATTTCTTTTAATCCACAAAGAAGAAAAACTTTATAAATAGAAAGAACATATTTTGTATGAGATCTTAATGCAAAATTTCCTTTGAAACCTCAACATCTTGAATGAAATGAGTGTCAAATAACGTATAAACTATATTAATGCCTCGTAATATTCAAGTTTGAAAATGAGATCTCGAGCGAGATAAACAAGATTTTAGACAATGCATTTGTTGGATGCAGTGATAAATATGTTTTCATTAAACAGTGTAAGCATTGAGGGTGCTTGCTAGTGATGCTTAAAGTGTTGAGAATTAATCTCAAGCATTTTAGCCAAGTTTTTAGGAATAGAAAGAGACAAATCTCTATTATAGCGTGATTAGTAATAATTCAAATTTATGATCCTATTTTTATTGAGAGAGCTTTTAAAGTTGCTATTATTTAGGAAAAGATATTTTTCCACATATATTTAGATATATTTCTAGAATATTGCAAATCTAGAATGGTCCATTGTATGCTATAAATAGAAGAGCTCTCTCCTCATTTGTATCAAGAAAAAGGAAACGAAAGAAAAAGTAATAAAAAAACTAAGTTTGTTTTCCTCGTGTGTTACTGTGAAACTTCTGCTTGTTCAGATAAACTAACAAATTGGTATCAGAGCTAATGGCAAGTTCCGGAGGCACGTCGTTGGGGCATATGTCGCTGCCTCGGCTTACGAAGACAAACTATGACAACTAGAGTATACAAATGCGAGCATTGCTCGGTGCATAGGATGCATGGGAGGTAGTAGAGAATGGCTACACGGAATCGGAGAATACCGCTAACTACACGGCAATCCAGTTAACCGCATTGAAAGAGTCACGTATGAAAGACAAAACGGCTCTTTATATCATGTATCAAGCAGTGGATGAGTCGGGTTTTGAAAAAATTGTTGATGCAAAAACGTCAAAGGAAGCATGGGAGACTTTGCAAAAGGCCTACAAGGGTGCCGATCGTGTTAAACAAATTAGACTTCATACTCTACGGGGAGAATTGGAAACCATGAAGATGAAGGAGTCTGAAGCAGTATCTGATTACGTCACCCGAGTTCAAACGGTGGTGAATCAACTCAAACATAATGGAGAGACTATGACCGATGCTCGAGTTGTAGAAAAGATCTTGTGGTCATTAACCGAGAATTTTGAGAATGTCGTCTGTGCTACTGAGGAGTCGAAAAATTTAGGAGAGTTAACCATCGATGAACTCACGGGTTCTCTCGAGGCACATGAGCAACGTAAAAAGAAGAAACATGAGTCACTTGAGGAAGCTTTACAGGCCAATGTGAAAATCAAAGACGAGGAGTCGTTACTTGCACAACAGAACCAAGGAAGAGGACGCGGCCGTGGAGGATATAGTTTTGGTCGCGGGAGAGGCCGTGGCCGTGGACGTGGAGACAACAATTATGAGGAAAGGGGACAGCCGAACGAACAAAGTTTGCAAAATCGAGGACGCGGACATGGAAATGGTGGCTGGTCGGATCGATCAAATATTCAATGCTATAATGCGGAAAGTATGGACATTATGCTAGAGAGTGTTGGTCACATAAGAAGGTTAAAGAAGATGCTAATCTAGTCGAGAAAGAGGAGGAGAGTACATGTCAACACTGTTCATAAGGTTCTGCGAAGAGCAAGGCATAAAGTGGTTCTTGACTGTAGCCTACTCACCACAACAAAACGGTGTGGCCGAGAGGAAGAATCGGACTATTCTTGATATGGTTCGGTCAATGTTGAAAACTAAAGGCATGCCGAAGGAATTTTGGGCTGAGGTGGTACAGTGTGCTATGTATGTACAAAATCGTTGCCTACATACAAAATTGGTGAATCAAACACCACAAGAAGCTTGGAGTGGATAGAAGCCAACTGTGTCACGTCTCAAATATTTGGCAGTGTGGCTTATGCACATGTACCAGATCAGAAGAGAACTAAGCTAGATGATAAAAGTAAGAAGTTTGTGTTTATCGGATATGACACAAAGACAAGGGCTTTTAAGTTGTTTGATCCGATTGATAATAAAGTAGTCGTAAGCCGAGATGTACATGTTAATAAGGAAAGTGCATGGGATTGGAATAATCAAAAGGAAATAACGTGCAAGGAAGAAAAAGATGAAGCATTAGTTCTTGTACCAACATTTACACCTGCCAGCCCGTGTACATCCGATGACGAGGATCAACAAAGACAACCAAGAATGCGGACTTTACAAGATCTGTATGAATCAGCGCCAGAGGTTCACTTAGTATGCCTTTTGGCAGATGCAGAAAATATTACATTTGAAGAGGCAGTGCGGGACAAGAAATGGCAAGCAGCGATGGATGAGGAGATCAAATCCATTCAGAAAAATGAAACTTGGGACTTGGTTGAGTTACCGGAAGGACATAGTCTGATCGGAGTGAAATGGGTATACAAGAAAAAGATGAATGCCCAAGGTAAGATAGAAAGATACAAGGCGTGACTTGTTGCTAAAGGCTATAGGCAAAAGGCAGGGATCGATTATGATGAGGTTTTTGCTCCAGTTGCTAGGTTGGAAACAATTCGACCTCTCATATCCCATGCAGCACAGTTCCAATGGTCAATCTATCAGATGGATGTGAAATCTGCATTTCTGAACGGTATGCTCGAGGAAGAGGTATATGTAGAGCAACCACCCGGGTACATCAAAGCCAACGAAGAGAGAAAAGTTTTGAAGTTGAGGAAGGCGCTATATGGACTGAAGCAAGCATCGCGAGCATGGAATACTCGAATTGATACTTACTTCAAGGAGAATGGATTTATGCAATGCCCTTACGAGCATGCGTTGTATGTGAAAAAGAAAAAAAAATTGTTTGTTGCTCTCTATGTTGATGATCTCATCTTCATGGGAAATAATGAGAAGATGATCAAAGATTTTAAAAGCGCCATGACTCGTGAGTTTGAGATGACGGACTTGGGGCTAATGAAGTATTTCCTTGGTCTTGAAATCAAACAAGGAAAATCAGGAATTTTTGTGTCGTAGGAAGCTTATGCTAATGATATTTTGTGGAGATTCAAAATGAAACACCAATGGAACCAGGTGCAAAGCTCTCTAAATTTGATGGAGGAGAAAAAGTCGATGCAAGCAGATATCGAAGTTTAGTTGGAAGTCTGCGATACCTCGTGTGTACAAGACCGGACATAGCATATAGTGTTGGCATTGTAAGTCGATTTATGGAAAACCCGTGCTACTCGCATTGGAAAGCTATTAAGAGAATTCTTCGATACATTCAAGGAACAAAGTCACTCGGGCTATTTTACTCGAAAACAAATGAGCACAGACTGGTCGGTTGTTCAGATAGTGATTAGTGTGGTGATACTGATGATCGGAAAAGCACATCCGGATATGTGTTTTACATCGGCGACACAGCTTTTACATGGCTCTCAAAGAAGCAATCAATAGTAGCACTGTCAACTTGCGAAGCAGAGTATATTGTAGCCTCTTCCTGTGTGTGCCATGCAATATGGCTGAGAAAGTTGTTATCCAAGTTACAGCTCGCACAACATGAGCCGACTGAGATACGGGTCGATAACAAATCTGCGATCGAGTTAGCAAAGAATCTAGTTCATCATGAAAGGAGCAAGCACATAGATGTTCGTTTTCACTTCATCCGGGAGCATGTTAAGGAAAAGGATATGCAGTTGAATCATGTTACGAGCCGTGATCAGGTAGCAGATATTTTTACTAAGCCGTTGCCAAAGCTATTCTTCGAAAATTGCAAAAAAATAATTGGAATGAAGGATGGTAAATGCTTGAGCTTAAAGGAGGGATTTGTTGAGAATTAATCTCAAGCATTTCAGCCAAGTTTTTAGGAATAGAAAGAGTCAAATCTCTATTATAGCGTGATTAGTAATAATTCAAATTTATGATCCTATTTTTATTGAGAGAGCTTTTAAAGTTGCTATTATTTAGGAAAAGATATTTTCCACATATATTTAGATATATTCCTAGAATATTGCAAATCTAGAATGGTCCATTGTATGCTATAAATAGAAGAGCTCTCTCCTCATGTGTATCAAGAAAAAGGAAACGAAAAAAAAAGTAATAAAAAAAAGTAAGTTTGTTTTCCTCCTGTGTTACTGTGAAACTTATGCTTGTTCAAATAAATTAACATAAAGAAGTAGATTTAACCAGCATTTTTATGAAATTTTTTGTCTACATTGGGAAAGAGTTTCTAGAAATTTCCTAGTAGGCTGCATTGAAGTGATGTCTAATCCAAAATCCAAGTTTATGTTTCACAAAAGCTATGTTTTAGACGAAACCATTATTTGGTATAGAAATCTAACAGGTTAAAAGTTGATCATTGTTTAAGAATTTGAGCATTGAGGGTGCTTGCTAGCTTGCTAGTGATGCTTAAAGAAGTAGATTTAACCAACATTTCTTTGAATTTTTTTGTCAGCATTGGGAAAGAGTTTCTAGCAATTTTCTAGTAGGTAGCATTAAAGTGATGTCTAACCCAAAATCCAAGTTTATGTTTCACAAAAGCTATGTTGTAGATGAAACCATTATTTGGTATAGAGATCTAACAGGTTAAAAGTTGATCATTGTTAAACTCAAGCCTAGGACATGGAAGGTTTTGAATATCGAATTTTGATTATGTTTTGTCTCATGATTTTCACACGATCTATCTAGCATCGAAGGAGACATGGAACGAGATGAGTGCATCTCTGGCAAAGTTTCAAATGTCGGATATTGGGAAAAAAACTCGATTGGATATCTTGGTCCAAATGAAGGGATATAAAACTCTGTCAACTGTTGGATTTCGAAGAAATTCTCTAATACATATTTCGAGTGAGATGAACGAGATTTAAAAGCTTTGATCTTGGGTGGACGTCACAGGTTGATATCTCGAGTCTTAAACTACATCTCAAAATATCTAAGTAACTTATGTGTTTAAAATTGATGTGTTAATGATTTCTTTAAATACTATAACTTTCACAATAAACATCAAATTGTAACATAAACAAAAGAGATGAAGTCATTTATTGTGACTTTATCAAGATAAAAGGTAAAAAAGAAAAATGTTTAGGAGTTTGATAGTTAATGATTGAATTGAGCAGTTTCTTTTGAATATGCATGAGAATTTAAAAAATAATGCATAAAAGGGGGGAAACAAATGAGATCTCAAATTGAGAATTTTATTCATATTTCGAGTGATATGTAAAAATATCGAACGAGACTAATGTCTAAGGAGAAATGGATGAAATTTGAAATATCGTTTTCATCCCAATGGGAAAGGGGGATCATGAAGGAGATCTTTGACGAGATATGGAAGATTTAAAGTCACGAATACACCTTTTGAGGTCTTGGAATTTGGGTCATGCTATTACATACTCACAGCTATGCATACGAGTCCTATTTTGTTGACATTAGTGTTAAGTAACCTCACTTAGTGATTGGAGGAAATCAGAGGGGCCCATATATGCCCTACTAATTTCCTCCAATCACCAAGTGAGGTTATTTAACACTAGTGTCAACAAACTAGTACTGCATGCATACTAGCATATGTCAAACTACTTTAGTTAAATAAATTAATACAATTAATTACTAACTGAAAAAGGTTTTTTGGTCTACTGAGGGTACCACTACTCCAGCTTGATTGATTTAACCACCCACCAACATGGCTTGAACCACCTTAATCAAATGAACTATTCTACCACCCAACAAAATCCAAATCAACTTATCCCAATTAACCACTCCAACTTCAACAAGCTTAATTGCCGACTTAATAAGAGAATGGGTAGTCTTTCTCTAATTGACCACGTTTTAAAGTTGGTTGTTTGATTAATTTGATTGACCATTTTCAGCTTGTTCAAAAGCTTATTATATAAGGTTGTTTAGGCTTCGATTTGAGGACTAAAATTCTGGTTTGCAACTATAAGGATATTTTATTTTTAGAAGTAGAATTTTGTTGGAGAAACTTAGATTTCTCTTAATGGAGGAAGGGAAAATTTTAGATGATACATGCAAATCTAAAATGAAACCTCTCGAATGCATAATTTAAATTATATTCCATAATAGATGATTCATCTATGATTACAATGATGCATAAGTTATACATACATAAACCATCCATTAATTAAAGCCATGTAAAAGAAGTGGTAAAGCGCTTAGCGCTATTTAACGACAAAGCTTTCATAAATTAATGCTTTTAAATAGCCGATCCACTTCAATCACTGCAAATCTACCGCTTACCTCACTATAATAATGTTTTTTAGCACTCGCTGTGATGGTTTTAATATATATTTTAGTTTACCTGGTTCTCTTCTATAATCAATCAACAAAATAAGGGTATATGCCCAAATTCAATACAGAAGCAGCCCAATAAAAATTAAATCACTATTTTTAACATGAATTCTAAGTTGTATGGATTGAAACATTATTAGGTTTTGTTATATTAAAGTGAACAACGCGATGTAGTCTATAGAGCATAGCGCAAGGTTTGCGTTATGCGCTATAGCATGCGTTATTGCGTTTGTTTAGAAAAAAAAGTAATCAATTATATTTTGTCCAACTGATTTTTTTTTTTTTTTTTTTTTTTTTTGCATTTTTTGTGTCATATCCAATCAGTTCAAGACTCTAAATACAAGCATCATCATATTTTATGCATGTATTAAATATTTTTTTTTATGTAAAATGTAATTATATTACAGAAAATTTGATAAGTTCATATTGCACATTCAAAATATTTGAAGGATATAATGTTGTGATTTGTGACATGAAATCACATATGAAAACGAGACGTAGACATGCATGGCGATAATGGAGATGGTGTAGAAGCAGAAAGAAGGCAAGGAGAAGCGGTTTTGTGATGGGTTTCAGCACAGACGTCTGACAGCATTTGGTCAAACGTCTGTTGTCAGGGTTTGGAACCCGAGAGCATGGACAGATGTCTGACACATATTGGTCAGACGTCTGAGCGGGTTTTCTGCGGTTTTGACTTGGTCTTTCTGTGACTTATTCTGCAAGTAATAAAGGGGCAAATTAAGTATTTTCCTAGGTCTTCTATTCTCCTATAAAAGCAGCACATAGGGTTGGATTAATATATGACCGAATAGAGTGGCGGCTGCGTGCCTCTAGGGCTTGGTGCCCTAGAGAGGATTGGTGCCTCCAATTAATCCAAGGGTTAGCCGTCGTTCTTCATTGTTCTCCTTCTCCAACAAGAGTTGTAGTCATCATTTAGATATTCTTTCCCTATTTCAACAAGGTTATTGATTCTTGTAGTTTGTTTATTGTTGGTTGTTGAACCAGTGAGTGTAAACAAAATTTCGTTTTGAGAATCAATAAAGAGGGTGGTTTGGTGGAATATTTTGTGTTTGCGTGTGTGATTTCATATCTGTATTTGTTTCCATAGAAATCATCTTTAAGTAATTGGGTGAAGAAGATCCTAGACGCTTCCGCAAAGGTGCAGTTTTTCACAACAGTTGGTATCAGAGCTAGATCATCGCAAATCTTAGAGTGATTTTGGATTGGAAAATATTGATTTTTGTTTGGAAAAAAATAGATTTTTTGTTGAAAAAATTGATTTTTTTTATGTCGGATATGATGGCGCTGTTGGTGATGACTAATTTTGATTGGGGATTTGAAGGCCTCAATTGTTTGGTTGACGGAGATAAAGAGGAGCCCTCAGATGTGGATGGGGGAAGATGGAAGAAGACGAAGATGTTGGCAATTGGTTTGATTTGCCTGTACCTTGGTGATTCGGTTCATGTTTTCGACAGGGGTCTTCACGTTGATGAAGCACGAGGGATCAGGAGTAATCGAGGAAGGAGCTCAGGTCAAGTGGTAGACGGGTGTCGATGTGGAAGGCGAGTGACGGTTGAAGAACCTAGCCCACAGCAAGGTGGAGAGAGTTAATTTGGTCACTGCTGATGTGTTCGACAGGGGTCTTCACGTTGATGATGCTCGAGGGATCCGCAGTGATTAAGGAAGGAGCTCGGGTCAAGTGGTAGACGGGTGTCGTTGTGGAATTGCAAGCACTTTTAGACCGTTGGTTTATGCACGGTGCAGCTCAGGAGGTAAATGCATCTTTTGCAGGCGGTGGGTTGTGTTTGTAATTGAGGTGTGGTCGTAGTCCTTTCAAATCGACTGGGTGTGATTGTTGCCCTGAAATCAATTGAGTCCCTGTACTCGGAACAGGTGGGGTGTATCTCGTTGCCTGGAAATCGAGGTTGGTTTTAATTGAGAGAAGGTGTCGTTGAAAGAGCTAGATGACTTGTGTGTTGGAAGTTTGTTTGATATGATGTGATTTCATATCAAAGTGGAGTGTTGTGATTTTTGACATGAAATCACATATAAAGACGAGACGTAGATGTGCTTGGCGATAGAGGAGATGTGTAGAAGCAGAAAGAAGGCAAGGAGAAGCGGTTTTGTGATGCGTTTCAGCACGGACGTCTGACAACATTTGGTCAGACGTCTGTTGTCAGGGTTTGGAACCCGAGAGCATGGACAGACATCTGACACATATTGGTCAGACGTCTGAGCAGGTTTTCTGCGGTTTTGACTTGGTCTTTCTGTTACTTATTCTGCAAGTAACAAAGGGGCAAATTGGGTATTTGCCTAGGTCTTCGATTCTCCTATAAAAGCAGCAGATAGGGTTGGATTAATGTATGGCCGAATAGAGTGGCGGCTACGTGCCTCTAGGGCTTGGTGCCCTAGAGAGGATTGGTGCCTCCAATTAATCCAAGGGTTAGCCGTCGTTCTTCATTGTTCTCCTTCTTCAACAAGAGTTGTAGTCATCTAGATATTCTTTCCCTTTCTCAATAAGGTTATTGATTCTTGTAGTTTGTTTATTGTTAGTTGTTGAACCAGTGAGTGTAAACAAAATTTTGTTTTGAGAATCAATAAAGAGGGTGGTTGGGTGGAATATTTTGTGTTTGCGCGTGTGATTTCATATCTGTGTTTGTTTCCATAGAAATCATCTTTAAGTAATTGGGTGAAGAAGATCCTGGACGCTTCCGCAAAGGCGCAGTTTTCATAACATATAATATATTTGTATTTTACAAATTTGAAATTTATTCTTATAATTGTAAGCTATAATGAAATTTATTTCTATTTATCGATTACGGTAATACAAAACTCTAAGAAAAAATGTATGAAAATACACTTTTGTACAAAATATATAAGAAAAGCTACTAACATGTTCTAAGAAAAAAAATTATAAATAAGAAAAGTTGTAAAATGAAAACAAGATTAAATGAAAATAATATATAAAGTCTACAATAACAAAATTCAAATACACAAAAGTTAAACGTGATTCAAGCGTACAATAACAAAACATAGAAATTATATTATGCTTCTAAATTTTTACAACATAGTCACTAATTTCATCTATATCATAACCATTAATCATTATTTAAACGATCATCAATTTCTTCTTCTTTCGAGTCATACTCTACGGCTCTTTTACTCTGAGTCATTATAAATACAATAGCATACTATTTTGGGCTTAATTCACTGGCCAAACATTAAAAAAAATAGCACTCTATTTATTGCTATGATAAAATAACGCGTTATTTTTATGCTATAGACCCTTGCGCTATTCTAAGTACAATAGCGCAAGCACTGCGTTACGCGTTATTTGTTGCTATAGCGTGCATTTTGATAACATAGGAACAACGCTTTCTTTTTCAGCATAAATAAAATGGTACTAATCAAGGTTCGAAATTCCGTTCTTGTCATTAGAAAAATTTAAAATTCCTGTCCCATTTAGGAAATTCATGGAATTTTATTTTACAGGAAAATATTCACAAGGACAAAATTAAAGGCTTTTTTTAACCATAAGGACAGCCCACTAAAATTTTACTCAAAAGGACAATAAACTAAATCTTTTCTTCTTCACATGCGTTGATTTCTTCTTCCTCAACAATCCGACTCGGGCAAATTTCTCGATCTCCTCTATGATTTCCAATGCGATTTTTTTTCCTTTCATATTTCAATCTTTAGCAATCCTCTTTAAAATCCATATCGATCGAGCTCCTCTATTAATTCAATTTACCTTAATTTTATCGTTTCAATCGTCTTCGTCGATTCATGATGGTGCCATGGATTTTGATTCGTTTGGCAGTAAATATGATTTTGTGATTTTTTGATTTCGTGAATTCGTCGTCGAAAATCGAACGAGAGAGATGAACGAGAGAAAAAATCGCTAGAAAATACTTTTTTTATGGTGAAGTTAGCAGCAGTTTTTAGGTATTAGTTTGCTATTTTTTTAGGTATCAGTTTTCGTGTTTTAACAGTGTTATGCTTTTGTGTTTATAATTTTGATGTTATATCAGTTTTGTACTTGTACTATTGCATTAGATTTGCAACTCAATCGAAATTATGTCATTTTAATCAATCAAAGTTTGATGTAAACATTATTTTTTATTAGTTTTCCTTTAAAATATCAAAGAAGTTTTTAGGTATCAATTCTATATTTTTTTTAGGTATCAGTTTTGTATTTTCTAGTTGAATTTAAATCATAGCAGTTTTTAAGTATCAGTTTTATATTTTTTTACGTATCAGTTTTATATTTTCTAGTTGAATTTACATCATAGTAGTTTTTAGGTATCAGTTTTATATTTTCTAGTTGAATTTACATCATAGCAGTTTTTAGGTATCAGTTTTATATTTTTTTAGGTATCAGTTTTATATTTTCTTGTTGAATTTACATCAAAGCAGTTTCTAGTTATCAGTTTTATATTTTTTTAAGTATCAGTTTATATTTTCTAGTTTAATTTACATCATAACAGTTTTTAGGTATCATTTTTATAATTTTTTAGGTTTCTGTTTTATTTTTTCTAGTTGAATTTACATTATTATGTTGGTATAAGCTTTGATTGTGTATGAAATTCTTGCAGATACTACATGCTACTGGAATTTACTTGAATTCAAGACTGAGTTGAGTACAAGTAGAAGTAAATGCATGAATGCATGCTTGGAATGAGGAGCAATGTTGTATGTACTTATATTGCGTAGGAAAACAATGTATCCTAGTATACTAGTTATGTATAGTTATAGGTATCATATAATACAAGTGGGTATTATTGTGTTTTATTGAGAATAATCTCATTTTTGTGATAACTGAATTGAATTGATTGCTATTATTTTTTTAACCAGTAGGTATTATTGAGAATAAATATTATTTTTGTGAGATTTGAATTGAGTATGTGGGTGTTATTTTTTTATTAGTGGGTATCAGTTAGAATTAATGTTGTGTATCAAAAAATTCAATTACCAAAGCAAACAACTCAAATCTACCTACTTGCCACAGTTCTCAAACACTAAACCATAAAACTGATACCTAAAAAAATACAAAACTGATACCTAAAATCTACTTTAATATTTTAACGATAAAAGTAATACAGAAAATGTTTGAATCACAATTTGATTGATTAAAATGAAATAAATTCAATTGAATAACAAAGCTAGTGCAATAGTACAACAAAATTAAAACAACAAAAAAAAGTAACTAAAAAAAACATAGCACGGCGAATATAGTAAAAATGATACCCAAAAAAATATAAAAATGATACCTAAAAACTGCTGTAATGTTTTAAACAAAAAGTAACACACAAAAAAACTTACATCACAGTTTGGTTGATTATAACGAAATAAGTTCGACTGTAATACATAGATAATGCAACAATACAACTATAAAATAAATACAACATTAAAACACAACAAACGAATATAAAACAATGTTAAATAAGCAATAATGATACCTAAAAAAATATAAAACTGATACCCAACTGCTGAAAAGTTGAACATTAAAATTGCAGAACCAAGAGAAGTCATGAATCACCGATAGAAATTAAAAAAACTTAATCGCAAAGATGAACATTAAACTATAATGATTATAAAAAAAACAATCGATGTAATCTCCAAAATCGAATTAGGGTTTCATGATTTTGTGATTTTTCGTGAATTAGGGTTTCGTGACTTCGTGAATCGATTGCTTTATTTCCTGAAAGATGATTTCATGATTGTGTTATTGCTTGATTTTTTGATTGCGTGATTTTATGAAAGATGAATTCGTGTTTCATGATTGTGTGATTTCCTGATTGTTATTACGTGTTTTCCTGATTAAGCGGCTGTCCTTTTGGATAAAATATTAGACGGTTGTCCTTATGGATAAATTTTAGTAGTGTTAGACCAAAAAGTGTTTCAAACACCCAAATTGACTAAAATTATGATAAAATGAAATCAAAAACAGAAAAGAGACACAGGATTTATAGTGGTTCGGCGTTTAAAAGCCTACGTCCACTTGATATCACTTTGTTTGATGATGTAGATGGAAATACAACAAGATATTCACTCAATCTCTCTCTCTTTTCATATACATTCACTCAATTACACTCAAAATACACTTTGAATGATGATTTGGATTGTTTGGGAGTGCTGGAATTCGGTTCTCAAAGGTATTCAAGCTCTCAGCGTGCCAAAAGATCCTTTCAAATGACCCTTGGGGGTTTATTTATAGGTGAAAATTCCTTCGAGATCCGGATCGGATCGGGGACACATGACCTCCATCCCGTGACTTTCGGGATCGGGTGAGTTCTGGTGTTGCCAGCACATCAAGTAAGTGGCCATTGTGGGTAGAAAGTGGGTGTAACTGCCCTGAATATTCAGGAGATCGTGGTGCAGAGTGGCATGGTGAACTGTGTTCGGATCGGATGGGCTAGCGGATGGGGTTCGGATCAGCCCTGCTACATCCGATCCGATCCGAATACTTTCCTTCCTCCTTTGTCTTGCTTTTGTTCCTACCCCTGTAATTCCGATCTGAACCGGATGCGTAATAGTGTCTTTTGTCTACTTGATCTTCTGACTTCTTGACTTTGTATAGCCTAGTTTACAAAGTAGGCTAACATTTTTCCCCCTCAAAGGATGCTTCTGTTGAAGACGAAGCATGCTTTGATATCATCTGCTCATTGATCTTTGAGTTTGAGTCGTTGAAAAGTCATTTCCATTCGTTTGTGAAGATGCGTTACTTCATGAAGTCGTGTCTTCTATCGCTTATATATATGTCATAGAATACACGATTTATTTTCTTCATTTTTAAACAATCCTATGAACTCTCGTCGATGTCCAGTGATTCTTCCAGGTATGTCTTTTCTTTATTTTTCTTTTGAGTTCGGTTCAATTCAAATGCCGAGTTGATACATGAAACTCCCTCCGGTTCGGATTCCAATCCGAACGGCCTCTGCCCTTCGACTCATGATCACTCAAACTAATGGGCTGCAAGTGTTTTCATGGGCTTATGTTCTAGCTTGGACGGGTTCTCGTTTAAATCCACCATTGCCGAAATAATGGGCCAAGCATATGTTCTAGGGTTCGGCCTCCGGTCCGAACGGAGTTAAAAGTGGGAATATTAAGGGTCATCTCATGCCCTATATAATTCCATAGCTCCATTTCTTCCTCTTTTTCTTTTTATTTCCATCACTTTTCCATAAATCGCTCCAACAAGAAAAATAAAACCTTGACGCCCAAAACTCCAATATCTTCGCTCCAATTTCTGAATTAAGCATATAGGTAGTTGTATAATCTTAAGTCATCTCAATATAACCGTTTTACAGTTTGAATTTGTACTTAAATCAGACGATTTGGGTATGGTTGTTGTTTGGATTCGACGCCATGGCTATCTCCTCTCCTGTCGTCGTCGCTGGCGGCTCCTCCACCACCTCGAGGCACTGGGATGTTGGAGAGGGTACACATCCCTTCCTAACTGGAGCACTGAAAACAGGATTGGGTTTGGTTATGATTGAGGAGGAAGAGGAAGACGAAGGGCATAGGGAATCGTTTCGAGCGAGGAAGCATAGGAGATGGAGGAGAAGAAAAGAGTGAGGGGTTCACAAGACCGGATCGGGTCGGAAAAGAGGGAAGGCGAGGCTTACTCTATCAGGTCGGGTCGGAGAAAAAAGCAAAAAAGGGAAACAAGGCTTATTTGACTGGATCGGGTCGGAGAGCAGAAAAAAGGAGAAGGGGCGTTGATATTCAAGTCCACCCGATCCGCTCCAAAAGCATGCTCCCGAACCGATCCAGTTGGATGTCAACTTCTGACCGAAGCACGACTTTGCCTCCGATCCGATCCCAACATGTATACTCGAACCGAACCAAGGCCATCCAACTTAAAGCACAATACTTTGTCCAATTGGCTAAAATCAATATTAGACATAACTTCCACCTTCATGAACAATTAGGATAGTGCCCTGCGAACATACACGAACATCAAGAACTGCTCTGAACATCATTGCTTTGCCAAGATTTTGCATTACACTTTCGAGTGTTAACTTTACATCTTCTGCACACACTGTACACATTTTAGTTCATACACATGCACAGGGGGATACGGGCTAATTTACTCTAACTTGTGCTATTGCTTCTTCAATAGTTTAGTGACCATGACAGCAAGACGTTCATCTAGATTAGCAGAAAAGAAAGAGATCCCAGAGACGTCCTAGAAGATCATTCTCGATGACATATCTTCTTCCTCAGATCCAGAGTGGGATGATGAGGGTTCAGATTACGATGTAGAGGCTCTTGAAAGCGATAATGTGTCTTCTGAGGGTGAAGTTTCTCAGGGTTATGGAGAGGAAGGAGGGGTTGGAGATAATCGAGCTCCCGACGAATTCGAGTCTGCTATCATATTGGAATCACCTCAAGATTCTGTTGAGTCAACGATTGACTACGACAGGCTCCTTCGAATATGCTTAAAGTATGGGATACTGAAAAAAGATACCCTGTGTAAAGACCCGCAAATTCCGCCCTTTGAATCGACCATAAACCGCACAGGTCTGACCCAAAAAGTGAAAATCTACGAATACTTTAACTTTGGGAATACAACATATTACAACAGATAATAGAAGACTTTTATAACACTATAATAAATGTTACATCAGAGTACAGAATATACATATCAGAGTACATTGGAATATAATTACAGCGGAAGATAAATACAAAAAATGTAATATACTACAACGGAAGAACACAGCGGAAGACTCTCTATCTCTGGACACAGCTTTAAGCTTCAACCCAGAATCCTGTTTAATATATCTGCAAAAGTAGCTACTCGACTGCCCGTGTGGAAAATATGGGCACCCGAGTTCGCCAGTGGATAAACTACAGGTCAGTCATGGGACTGGTGTGAGAATTCTACTTAACCTATATAATATAATAAGGCTAATCACAGGACCACGCCACTTTCGCGGAACGGGTTTTCTCCTATCAATTGCCAGTGCATGACTAAAGTAAATCGTCAAAATAACGCAATGATTTTTAGAAAAATGAAACCATTATAAGACCCAAGTCCCATCACACAATGCAACGCAAACCGGAGGATAGGGTTTTACCTTATAATGATCAAAAGATGCTTGATACGATAAACACGGTATTATATAATAATAGTGTGCAACCAATTTGAAATACATCAAAGTAAATGTATCAATCCTAGACGGCATGAGTGCCCCATCCCACTATGTCGCCATATATAGGTATACAATCAAAACGCGTGATGTCGTATTGGAAATTTGGGTTTCAATCTGAGTCAAGGATAGGGAGGAGATCCTTACCGATTCGAGACACTCTAGCAAATGCCCCAGGATTGGTACTCTGTCCAACCCTTGGATCCTGCAGGGCCGGTCCATACGTTAACGCTTAATGGATTGGCAATTCCTGAACACACGCTCCCCGGTCCTTTTGGACCTATAATACGGCCAGTGGCGACCGCATAAACCGAGGCCTCGAAAAATCCAACAACCACAATGAATAAATGCCAGCGCTGGTAGGTCCCTGGCACCACTCTAGCTAGAGTGAAACGTGTGCACTCCCTGCGTTCCCTTCTCCCATTTTAGACTCCACCGGGCTGTGAGGCTCGCGAAGTCACGTTACACAAAGCTATGCCTAAATAGACTGTGCTTTGATCATCCCACAAGGCTCTGCTTTGCAACAATAAGCCTTGATCAAGTGCAACTTGGATTACACATCAACAACTCATATCATGCGATCGGTAATTATTTAACATACAAAAGGGTGTTAAGCAAGAGAATAAATCCTCCACCACCATGCATTTATATATTAAATAAAAACCAATTTAATTACATGAAATAAATTTCAATGTCAGGCATGTTATCCATTTACAAGTCCGTTCTGGGTCTGAACGAAACAACGTATCCGTCGATCTCCAGTACGTCTGGAAGATCATCACTTTTTACCTTGCCTTGGGGGATCAGTCCCAATTCAAGATATCGGTCATCATCAACCAAACGATGTGAAGCTCTCCGGTCTTCAGTTACCGTCTTCCTCTTCGACTCTTGATCGTCGTGATGATTATTCAGAATGGGTTAGACCCGGTCTTTCTGAATAACTCGCGTATTTGTAATTAAAATCAACCATACGCCACATTCCAACTCTGAACATTCTTTTTTAAATAAAAATATTATTTATATTAAAAGATTCTCATTAATTTTATCAAAGATAAAATAAATTACATTTTTATCTTTCTAAAAAGATTTATTAATATTCCAATTTTGATTTTTAATACAAAAATCATTATTACAAGATTATTAATTTCAATAAACCAATCTTGTCTTAAATTGGGTTAAAGAACTAGTGTCATTTAAAACACAGTTCACGATAAACCCAAAACCAATTTTTCAAAATATGGAATTTCTACAGAAATCAAATCAACAAATAATCATTATAAATTTCTGTATCGGACTAATATTATAAATGGAATAACGGCAAAGCCTCTTAGATTCCATATATAATGTCGGTCTTTTTTTACAGAAGCCCATCTCGATTATTATCAATCGAATTTCCACTTAATTCCAGTTTAATATATTAAATTGGAAAATTTTAATTTTAGAAAATCTTCTTTTAAATTTATAAAATAGATTTATAAATTTCAAATAATAATTTCAATGTAAATTGGATTAAAGGATAAATGTTATTTAAAACATCGTCCACTACAATTCCAATCTACATATCAGTCACCAAACATAATTGTTAAAGTCTAATAATCTTAAAAAAAAGGTTTATCCTAAATATATTAATTCATTACTATATAAAAAAACATATTTTAAAATAATCAATAAAATATTCTATATATAAAAGATTCTGAATGTAAAATATTCTTTATAATACAAAATCTTTTATTTTACAAAAATCCTTTTATTATATAAAATTTTTTTATTAAAAAAGAAATTCTGCATTGGAATGCGACTCAACCATGTACCATATAATTTGGGTCATATGGGTTTCATACATTTCATATATAGGGTAATAACAGGAAATAATCCTCAATCCATCCATTAACAACCAGAGTGACAATGTCAACTGTGTGAGCATTAAAATGAAACAATAACGCTCATCGCAGCCTGTCGATCAATCGATAGACATATAATTAAACATTGGGATTTATGTCAGTCAAGTATCGTCCCAATACCCGTGTGGGGTTTTCAGCCAACAACAGTTCATATAAATAAATAAATAATTGGTTAATAGGTTTAACCAATTTCAATTTCACTAAACATGTCACTTATAGCGAGTAAAATGTATTTTACTCGTATGACTTCCCTATATACTTCTAAAGTCACATAAACAGTAATTTATTTATATAGCTTTATTGCGGATAACAAATGGAATATAAATTCCATTATATTTGTATGAAGTTTCTTAACAATACTTTTCAGTGTATATTTTGACCAACAATACAATTGTATATTAGAATATAAATTCTAATGCAAGTTTTGCAAATAAAAAAGTGTATTTTATATTTGCGTATAAATTCTACTATATATTATGCAAATAAAAGTGATTCTTATATTTTCACATAATTTCTGTTTTCAACAAAGATGAGTAAAGTGATACACTCATTTTGTTAGCAATTCTATTTCAACAAATACAGTGTAGATAAAAGTGTATTTCTAATCTTGTACTTTTATTTGTACATAAAACACAAAAAAAAGTGTATCTCATGTATTTGTCTTTTTATTTGACAAAACAATGTTAATAAAAATGTTCTTTTATGTCTTGTTGTAACACCCCGCGAATTATATAACTGTGAAACTCACAAATTAAAGTATAATTAATTTCAAATCAAAGAACTAAGGGAAACGGGATACGCCATTGCGTTCGTCTCGGAAAAATACGCGAAATAGAGTCCGAGTTTTCGAAAAACGGATATCGTATGAAGAAGTTATGGACGAACAAAGTTGGGCGAAAAACCGGAGAAGGGTCAGAATGCACTGGCGCACTTGGGAAGTGCGCCAGAACAAAAATGAACTGGCGCACCTGTGAAGTGCGCCAGTACATTTTTGACCTGGCGCACCTGCCAAGTGCGCCCAGGTCAAAAATGACCTGCTAGCCAGGTCTGGTCTAGCCCTGGCTGGCCAGGTCTGTGTTTGGCCGATTTTCAGAAGCTTGCTTTGTCATTAGGGCTAGGTGGCAGGCTCTAATTGGTCTCTCCTTAGGATGAATGGCTACGATCAATCCAAGCAACATCAATGGTCCTAATCAGTTCGCAACCTCTATAAAAACAACCCTAGACTTAACCCTAATCTATTCATTCAAAAATAAGAACAAAGCCGCCATGTTGCTGAGGAACGACTAAGAGTAGCCGCCAATTGGAGAGAGAGGATTAGGAGGCAAATTCTAAGGCATAAAGCAACTCAATCAAATCAAACCGCATCTTCAAATCCCTAAATTAGAGAATTCGCCGCACCATTGTAAGTAGAGTATTACTTTGGTATGAACAAATAACTGTGTGGGTTTGTATACTTGATTGTGGTGATAAATAATTCATAATTTGTGCGTTACTATGATTCTTATCGATTTGGAATATTGTATACGTTTGGATATCCTCATATTATGTTATAAAGAACTACATGCGGTAGTTCTATGCAAGTATACGTTTGGAATATTCGCAAATTATGCAATCCTTGTTGAAGCTACATGTATGTAGTTGTTTAATTGAAACTCATGCAAGTTTGGGGTTTTGCTACTATGCCATCATGATGTATATTTTTATACATAAATCATTTTCTACGTAATTGAAACAAGTTTGGTTGTTATAGTTCATATGAAACTATGTTGGAATTTTTGGCACCATGATTTATGTATTAAGCCATGCTTTTGTACTAGAAAACCTATTTGCAAACTTATGAATATGGCTAGGCTATGAATGATATTTGGCATAATTGAAATCCATGATTAAGTCTATCTTGTTTACAAGAATTTTATGATGACATATGTGGTACATAGCTAGGTTAGGCTCAAAAATCCCTTTTTGTAAGTTTACATGACTAAAGTAAGAATCATGATTTCATGTTAGAAATATTTATGCCATGGTTATGTGAACAAATTTAACTATACTTATGCCATGCTTATGTTTGATATTATGCCATGCTTATGTTTGACATTATGCCTAAATAAAAATATAGGTTCATGTGTCAATAATGATACCCAATTTAGATTCTTATCTCAACTACAAGTTCACATGCTTTGATTCATGTCACCTACGCTTTATGACCAAAGTATATATGCAAGTACACCAGTTTCTATTTTGTATTTCCAACGTCATATTGCAAGTTCATGCGCTCACATTCCCCTCTTTGTGTATGTAATCACGCTTTAAGCCTCCCCTTTTCGCATGGCTAAGTTGGGCTTTAAAAGGCTAAGCCCAATATATATATATAATAAACGGACGAGTCAAACGGGGGAAAATAACGTTGGGTTAAAATTACTAATGAATGAAAATATAAAATAGAAGGGCCCAAATTCAGGTATGGGTTGGGCCCATGATTGGTGTAACCTTTACACCATTAACTTAATAATTGGCCGCAAATATTTACATATAAGAAAATAAAGAAGAAAGACAAAATATGTAAATGTAGAACATATGATGTGTTTAACCCGAGGTTGGATTGAGTTGTGATGTAAACCTGCCCGGAACCGCCCGGCTGTCCAGTAGTCACAACAATACCTATCCAATGTGGGAGGTTAAACATGGAGCCCAATAAGGACCCGAGGTTAGACTGAGTTGTGGCGTAAGACTGCCCGGAACCAACCGGCAACAGGCAGCCACAACAATACCTGTCTAATGTGAGAGGTCAGGGCCTTAATAAGACAATTAAGGCTGAGTCAGGATTGTTAGGATTAAGTGAACTAAAGACTTAATCAAAATGGAACATGCTAAACTAAACGGACTGGTGGGGTTAGGTTAGAAAACACTTAACCAACTTAGCATGTTGGCTAGAGATAGAAAACCTAGTAACGAGGGACCCTTTTCAGCGGTAACCCTAGAAGGTGTATCAGGATACCCTGAAACTAGGCAGGGTGGGGCACGATTACTGGGCTGATTGTAAGAGGTCAAATCGACGGCGGTGGTGTAGCAGTGTAGGTTCTAACGGGGTGCGGGCGTGCACACACTCCGACGCAGAAAAATAAGGCACTGGACACCAGTAGCATACCTGTGCATTCTAAGATTGTGTCGGGCCGCCACCATGGGACTTGATACACCCCATGGTGGGACCAGCATAGGTAACTACAACATCGGGGGCCGTAAGACACATGTAACTATGCGAGTAGGAGCCGATCATCATTGAATGGATCACATCACCCTGATTATGGGGTGCCAGTTGGAAACTAGTTTATATGGGTTCAGAGATTAACATGGGGTACGATAGTATATTCGACCCTAGACAACTTAACCAAGTTTATAGTGCTTGCCCACTTCTTGTTTATACTTATCATACCCAGTTCTTTATTCATAGACAAAATAGTACTAGACTTACTCAGGCTTTATGTCTGACTCTACTTTTCTTTCGTCTTCTTTTCTTCCGTTTCCCCCCCCCCCCCAGGTCCACAGGGAGGGAACACAGCAGCTTGACCAGCCTTAACATCCAGCTTGAAGAAGAGAAATGTATTGCTTGGACCTTTTCATTTTGAACTATGGCTTTGGACAATCACTATGGGGGCTTTTGCAGTTTTATCTATGTTTTCTTTATGCTTCTTTAAATAATGTAATCAAGACAGATTATGAAAGTGTTATGTTATGTTTTGGAAAAAGTGTAAGACAATTATGGTGTTGTTGTTGTAACACGTATTTGCTTTCATGAAATAAAAGTTTGTTGATTTTCCGCTGTTTACAAATATGTGTTCTTATATCTGTCTTGTATATCTGTGACTTATACTTATAAACCTCCACCAAAATTAGGGCATTCCCTTTGAGAGTGACCCTAACGGAGGTGGGGTGTTTCACTTGGTATCAGAGCATAGGTTTACCAGATAAGATAAAAAGTTTTGAAAAATTATTTTCAAAAAGGAAATTTAAAGAAGCATTTTTAAAAGAAAAATATTATTTTATTTTAAAAAGGCAAAGTCCACCCCCCAAAGCCATAGGTACTATCTCTTATCCTTCGTTTTGAATCTATCCTTTTTGTTTCAGCATGTCCCAAGAACTTAACTTGCCGGAAGGGGTACCAATACCTGGTTGGTTTAGACGGTTCTTAGAAGCAAGGGCCACTCGGCCAGGTCCTACCATTCCTCCTCCCCCAGCTGAAGGAAATCATCCAGCCGCAGCGGCACCTTTTCCTCCACCTCTTCCACGGGGAAACACGTTTGCTAAGATATGTAAAGATTTTAAAGCTATGGGAGGAAGGGATTTCCATGGAACTGAGTCCTTCGTGGCAGCCAGAAATTGGCTGAAAGAAACGGAGGACCTATTCATCATCTTTGAGGTAGAGGATAGACAAAAAGTACAATTGGCGGTGTGGCTATTGAAGGGCGAGGCTTCCTACTGGTGGGAAGTCACTAATGCTGAAAGACCAGTGGAGACATGGGAGGACTTTAGGGCAAGGTTTGAGACTAAATTTCTCTCAGATGCAGAAAGAAGTTTGCAGTTGGAAAAATTCTTATTTCTTAAGCAAGGGGACAAGACGGTCAGAGAGTATGTGAATCAGTTCGATGAGCTGGCTAGGTTTGGGCTTGACCTAGTCAACACCCGCACAAGAAGGCTCTCCGTTTCGTTAAGGGGTTGAATGAGCCATTACACAGTTTGGCCATGACCCATATACCCATGGGAGCCACGTATGAAAGATTGGTGCAAATGGCATTGCTGAATGAAGAGGACAAGGGCAAGAAGGAGACAAAGGCGGGAAGCTCTCAAGGGAAGAAAGAAGGTTTGCAGCCTAAGAAGACAGACTTTAAGAAGGGCGGGAAAGGCAACAAAGAGAAGAGGAAGTGCAATTTCTGTGGCAAAGTGGGGTACTTAGTAAAGGACTGCCGGAAAAAGAAGGCCAAGGAGAATGGTGGGTGTTTTTCTTACGGTGAGACAGGCCACAGGGCTAAGGACTGCCCAAAGAAACGAGGACAGGGGCAGAGGGCTGGATCCACCCCAGGGGCACAGGTTCATGTGCTGGAAGCGCCACCTCTGCAACAGCGAGGTATAAATACTTCTGTAGAAAGTGTAGTTTATCTTTATGATCACCCCGTTCGCACTTTATTTGATTCTGGCGCATCACACTCCTTTATCTCGTCTGCTCTAGTAGAATCTCTGCACCTAAAAACTAGTATGGTAGAGGACCCCTTAATTGTTTCAAACCCAATTGGGGGCCCAGCTCATTTGTCTATGATCTGTGTGGGATTGAAAATTTCTATTCTAAGTGTAGAATTTCAATGTAGTGCCTTTGTTTTGGGCTTTTCGGGTTATGGTTTGATTTTGGGTATGGATTGGCTATCCAGTAATGGGGCCATCCTTGATTGTGAGAAAAGGGTTGTTAGGCTCCTAACCCAGCTTGGTAATACTTTGGAAATTTCTTGTAATCCCTCGTATGCGGTTATGCTTAGTTACCTTGAATCGCTAGATGCCTCTGTTGAAAATTTTCAATCAGTTAGAGTGGTCCGGGAATATCCGGATGTCTTTGAAGAGGTGAAGGGCTTGCCTCCGAAGCGGGAAATAGACTTCCGCATATATCTTGTAGATAATGCAAAGCCCGTTGCGTTGCCCGTTAGACATATGGCTCCACGAGAAAGGAAAGAGCTCAGTAAACAGATTAAAGAGCTTCTAGAAAAGGGGTTCATTAGGAGGAGCATTTCAGAATGGGGCGCTCCAGTGGTGTTCGCTACAAAGGCGGATGGATCACTCCGTCTATTTGTTGACTATAGGGAGCTCAACAAGCTAACGAAAAAGAATAGGCACCCTCTCCCTAGAATTGACGATTTGTTTGACCAGCTTGTAGGAGCGTCTGTTTTCTCCCAACTCGATTTAGCAACCGGTTTTCATCAGCTAAGGGTGGCTGAAGATAGCATCGATAAAACGGCGTTCAGAACCCCAGACGGCTTCTTTGAATGGCTTGTCATGCCTTTCGGCTTGACAAATGCACCTGCTTACTTCGTGGACCTAATGAGTAGGGTATTTAGAGATTTTCTCAACAAATTCGTCGTGGTCTTCGTAGATGATATCCTTATCTTCTCAAAGAGTGAAGAGGAACATGCTCAGCACTTAAGGGCAATCATGGAAACTTTGCGAGTCCATCAACTAAAAGCCAAATTCTCCTAATGCCACTTTTGGAGAGAAGAGGTGAGGTTCCTTGGGCACATAGTATCCAAACAAGGGTTAGCAGTGGACCCCGCTAAGGTAGTGGCGGTACAGGATTGGAAGACACCAAGGAATGCAACTGAGGTCCGAAGCTTTCTAGGACTAGCGGGTTTCTATCGAAAATTCATAAGGGATTTTGCGAAAATCTCAGCTCCGCTCACGAAATTGACCAAGAAGAATCTAGTGTTCAATTGGGACTTGGATTGCGAGTTTGCTTTCCAACGACTGAAAAGGGCTCTCACAACAGCCCCAGTTTTGACGCTGCCAGATGGGAGCAAGATGTTCACTGTTTATACGGATGCATGTGGGACAGGGCTAGGCGCCGTCTTAATGCAAGAAGGAAGGGTAGTAGCTTATGGCGGGAGGCAGTTGAAAGTGCACGAAAAAAACTACCCAACCCACGATCTTGAGTTAGCCGCCATCGTCTTTGCACTCAAGTCTTGGCGACACTATCTCCTAGGTGAGAAGTTCGAACTTTGCACTGACCATAAATCGTTGAAATATCTTTTCTCGCAGAAGGATCTTAACTTGAGGCAACAAAGATGGATGGAGTTTCTTGCCTCGTACGATTTCGAAATCTCCTACACTCCGGGCAAAGGCAACGTAGTGGCAGACGCGTTGAGCCGAAAGAAATTGACCCTAAGCCCGTTGTTTGTTGAAAGACAAAGCCTAGAGTTTATAGCCAGCTTCGACTTTAGGCCTTCCACCGATTTCGTACCAGGCTTGCTAGCATCTCTCGAAGTGCGCCCAACCTTAGTGGACTCAGTAGGGACAGCACAACGCGAAGACCCTCAGCTTGTGGAAATAATTGATAGGCTAATTAGGGGTGTGACTTCAAGTCACCTCAACAGATACTCCATCGACGATAGGGGTTTGCTAAGGCGAGACGGAAGACTATGCGTCCCACAGACAAAAGATTTAGTAAAGAAGGTTCTCGAGGAAGCACATCACTCCAAGATGACGATACACCCAGGCGGAGATAAAATGTACAAAGACATAAAAAGGACTTTCTTCTGGAACGACATGAAAAAGGACGTGGCAGAGTTCGTTTCTAAGTGTATGGTGTGCCAACAGGTTAAGGCGGAACAGAAAAAGCCTAGCGGACTGCTACATCCTTTGGAGGTCCCGCAGTGGAAGTGGGATAGCATCTCAATGGACTTCATCGATGGGCTGCCTAGGTCTAGGAGAGGCAACACTAGCATTTGGGTAATAGTGGATAGGCTTACTAAAAGCGCCCACTTTTTACCTGTTAAAAGTAAAAGAACTGCCTCATCCTTAGCATCACTTTACCTCAAGGAAATCGTTCGACTCCATGGAATACCATCTAGCATCGTTAGTGACCGAGACCCCATCTTCACCAGTGAGTTTTGGCGGAGTCTGCAAGAAGCAGTAAGAACGCAGTTATGCTTGAGCACAGCCTATCATCCCCAAACCGACGGCCAAACAGAGAGAGTGAACAGAATTTTGGAAGACCTCTTAAGGCTATGCGTCCTCGACTTCGGAGGGACATGGGAAGACCACCTTCCTTTGGTGGAATTTGCCTACAACAACAACTATCAAGCAACCATCGGAATGGCGCCCTTCGAAGCTTTATATGGAAGACCGTGCCGATCGCCCACTTGTTGGTGGGAGTCTACTGATAAGCTCATACTTGGACCAGATATGATCCGAGAGACTTCAGAGAAAGTAGACTTAATACGAAGAAGGATGAAGACGGCCCAAGACAGACAAAAGTCCTATGCCGACAAGAGAAGGACCGACCTTGAATTTGAGGTTGGAGACAGAGTTTTTCTCAAGGTGTCACCACTAAGAAACGTTGTTCGTTTTGGAACCACAGGAAAGCTAGCACCAAGGTTCGTAGGGCCATTCCCTATCATCGAGAAAATTGGGAAAATGGCCTATAGATTAGAGCTAACCGAGAAGTTGGCTGGAGTCCACAACGTTTTTCACGTTTCACATCTCCAAAAATGTCTACATGAGTCAGCCGAGGTGGTAGAGCCAAATATCCTCGAAGAGGCCGAAGTGGAACGCGAAGCAACCATAAGAAAAGTTCCAACCCGCATATTAGGAACGGAAGTGAAGAAGCTACGCAACCGCGAACTCAAGCTCGTCAAAGTCCAATGGAGCGACGCCGAGGGAGACGCGACTTGGGAAACTGAAGCTAGAATCCGTACTGCCTACCCTTTTCTATTCGAGGGTACATCCTTGATCTTTCCTTTTCCTTAAGTTGCGCTTTTATCTATCTTTTAGGTATATTTCCTCGACCTTATCTTTTAGGTAGAATCTCTTTGGATGGAAACATGTAATTGAAACATGTTATGGATGATGGTTGCAAGTGGTTGCAAGTGATTGCTAGTGGTTGCTCGTGGTCGCATATACACACACAATCTAGGTTTTAGATCGGCTCAGTCACTTCATATTGCATATGCATATATGTTTGCATTCGTATATGGTTGAACTCTAATGTGTTGTCATGTGGATGTTGCATTTGTATTGAATGATTGTGCACTCATGTAGAATCATGAATAGGAAAATTTGCATACATAATGGATTCATGGCACTTACATAATTCGCATTAAGGAGGTCAACTGAATCAGTAGACCGCCTGATTTTGCATTAGATAAGTTCATGTACACACACAATTCGCATATGATCATGAAGCATTAGAAGTCTTTTAAGGACAATGGATGCTCGTGTTTGATGGATGAGTAGATGGATGATTGGAAGTTAGGATATACATTCCTCCTAACTTGAAGATTTCGGGGACAAAATCCTTTTAAGTGGGGGAGAATGTAACACCCCGCGAATTCTATAACTGTGAAACTCACAAATTAAAGTATAATTAATTTCAAATCAAAGAACTAAGGGAAACGGGATACGCCATTGCGTTCGTCTCGGAAAAATACGCGAAATAGAGTCCGAGTTTTCGAAAAACGGATATCGTATGAAGAAGTTATGGACGAACGAAGTTGGGCGAAAAACCGGAGAAGGGTCAGAATGCACTGGCGCACTTGGGAAGTGCGCCAGAACAAAAATGAACTGGCGCACCTGTGAAGTGCGCCAGAACATTTTTGACCTGGCGCACCTGCTAAGTGCGCCCAGGTCAAAAATGACCTGCTAGCCAGGTCTGGTCTAGCCCTGGCTGGCCAGGTCTGTGTTTGGCCGATTTTCAGAAGCTTGCTTTGTCATTAGGGCTAGGTGGCAGGCTCTAATTGGTCTCTCCTTAGGATGAATGGCTACGATCAATCCAAGCAACATCAATGGTCCTAATCAGTTCGCAACCTCTATAAAAACAACCCTAGACTTAACCCTAATCTATTCATTCAAAAATAAGAACAAAGCCGCCATGTTGCTGAGGAACGACTAAGAGTAGCCGCCAATTGGAGAGAGAGGATTAGGAGGCAAATTCTAAGGCATAAAGCAACTCAATCAAATCAAACCGCATCTTCAAATCCCTAAATTAGAGAATTCGCCGCACCATTGTAAGTAGAGTATTACTTTGGTATGAACAAATAACTGTGTGGGTTTGTATACTTGATAGTGGTGATAAATAATTCATAATTTGTGCGTTACTATGATTCTTATCGATTTGGAATATTGTATACGTTTGGATATCCTCATATTATGTTATAAAGAACTACATGCGGTAGTTCTATGCAAGTATACGTTTGGAATATTCGCAAATTATGCAATCCTTGTTGAAGCTACATGTATGTAGTTGTTTAATTGAAACTCATGCAAGTTTGGGGTTTTGCTACTATGCCATCATGATGTATATTTTTATACATAAATCATTTTCTACGTAATTGAAACAAGTTTGGTTGTTATAGTTCATATGAAACTATGTTGGAATTTTTGGCACCATGATTTATGTATTAAGCCATGCTTTTGTACTAGAAAACCTATTTGCAAACTTATGAATATGGCTAGGCTATGAATGATATTTGGCATAATTGAAATCCATGATTAAGTCTATCTTGTTTACAAGAATTTTATGATGACATATGTGGTACATAGCTAGGTTAGGCTCAAAAATCCCTTTTTGTAAGTTTACATGACTAAAGTAAGAATCATGATTTCATGTTAGAAATATTTATGCCATGGTTATGTGAACAAATTTAACTATACTTATGCCATGCTTATGTTTGATATTATGCCATGATTATGTTTGACATTATGCCATGCTTATGTTAGAGATATTTATGCCATGCTTATGTTTGACATTATGCCTAAATAAAAATATAGGTTCATGTGTCAATAATGATACCCAATTTAGATTCTTATCTCAACTACAAGTTCACATGCTTTGATTCATGTCACCTACGCTTTATGACCAAAGTATATATGCAAGTACACCAGTTTCTATTTTATATTTCCAACGTCATATTGCAAGTTCATGCGCTCACATTCCCCTCTTTGTGTATGTAATCACGCTTTAAGCCTCCCCTTTTCGCATGGCTAAGTTGGGCTTTAAAAGGCTAAGCCCAATATATATATAATAAACGGACGAGTCAAACGGGGGAAAATAACGTTGGGTTAAAATTACTAATGAATGAAAATATAAAATAGAAGGGCCCAAATTCAGGTATGGGTTGGGCCCATGATTGGTGTAACCTTTACACCATTAACTTAATAATTGGCCGCAAATATTTACATATAAGAAAATAAAGAAGAAAGACAAAATATGTAAATGTAGAACATACGAAGTGTTTAACCCGAGGTTGGATTGAGTTGTGATGTAAACCTGCCCGGAACCGCCCGGCTGTCCAGTAGTCACAACAATACCTATCCAATGTGGGAGGTTAAACATGGAGCCCAATAAGGACCCGAGGTTAGACTGAGTTGTGGCGTAAGACTGCCCGGAACCAACCGGAAACAGGCAGCCACAACAATACCTGTCTAATGTGAGAGGTCAGGGCCTTAATAAGACAATTAAGGCTGAGTCAGGATTGTTAGGATTAAGTGAACTAAAGACTTAATCAAAATGGAACATGCTAAACTAAACGGACTGGTGGGGTTAGGTTAGAAAACACTTAACCAACTTAGCATGTTGGCTAGAGATAGAAAACCTAGTAACGGGGGACCCTTTTCAGCAGTAACCCTAGAAGGTGTATCAGGATACCCTGAAACTAGGCAGGGTGGGGCACGATTACTGGGCTGATTGTAAGAGGTCAAATCGACGGCGGTGGTGTAGCAGTGTAGGTTCTAACGGGGTGCGGGCGTGCACACACTCCGGCGCAAAAAAATAAGGCACTGGACACCAGTAGCATACCTGTGCATTCTAAGGTTGTGTCGGGCCGCCACCATGGGACTTGATACACCCCATGGTGGGACCAGCATAGGTAACTACAACATCGGGGGCCGTAAGACACATGTAACTATGCGAGTAGGAGCCGATCATCATTGAATGGATCACATCACCCTGATTATGGGGTGCCAGTTGGAAACTAGTTTATATGGGTTCAGAGATTAACATGGGGTACGATAGTATATTCGACCCTAGACAACTTAACCAAGTTTATAGTGCTTGCCCACTTCTTGTTTATACTTATCATACCCAGTTCTTTATTCATAGACAAAATAGTACTAGACTTACTCAGGCTTTATGTCTGACTCTACTTTTCTTTCGTCTTCTTTTCTTCCGTCCCCCCCCCAGGTCCACAGGGAGGGAACACAGCAGCTTGACCAGCCTTAACATCCAGCTTGAAGAAGAGAAATGTATTGCTTGGACCTTTTCATTTTGAACTATGGCTTTGGACAATCACTATGGGGGCTTTTGCAGTTTTATCTATGTTTTCTTTATGCTTCTTTAAATAATGTAATCAAGACAGATTATGAAAGTGTTATGTTATGTTTTGGAAAAAGTGTAAGACAATTATGGTGTTGTTGTTGTAACACGTATTTGCTTTCATGAAATAAAAGTTTGTTGATTTTCCGCTGTTTACAAATATGTGTTCTTATATCTGTCTTGTATATCTGTGACTTATACTTATAAACCTCCACCAAAATTAGGGCATTCCCTTTGAGAGTGACCCTAACGGAGGTGGGGTGTTTCACTTGTACTTTTGTTTAACAAAACAATGGTAAATAAAATGTCTTTTTAACCCTTTTACTTTTATTTAACAAAACAATGACAAATAAAAGTATAATTTTCTTTCTATGCTTTATTTGCATCTAAAAATGCAAATAAGAAATATAACTCTCTTTTTACTTTTTCTTTACAATAGAAAATGTAAATAAAATGGTTCACACAATTTTGTTCTTTTTCTTTACAATAGAAATTGTAAATAAAAGGATTTACATTATTTTGTTCTTTTTCATTTACAATAGAAAATGAAAATATAAAGGATTCACATGTCTTGTTCTTTTTATTTACCATAGAAATACCAATAAAATGATCAACATATTTTGGTCTTTTCATTTACAAAAGAAGTTGTAAATAAAGTGGTCCTCATATTTTTACTCTTTTCATTTACAATAGGAGTTGTAAATAAATGATTCTCATGTTCCTGTTCTTTTTATCACATCTAAATGACGATAGAAATGTACCATTAACATCGCTATTTTTATCGCATCGAAAATGTCGAATAAAATGAATCACTAACATTGTCTATTTCTATCGCACCAAAAATGTCGATAAGAATGAATCGCTAACATTGTCTATTTTTATCGCACCCAAAATGTCGATAAAAATGAATCACTAACATTGTCTATTTCTATCGCACCAAAAATGTCGATAAAAATGAATCACTAACATTGTCTATTTTTATCGCACCCAAAATGTCGATAAAAATGACAACATTAACCATTCTATTTTCACCGCATTCAAAATGACGATAAAATATTCAACATTAACGATTCTATTTTTACCGCATTCAAAATGACGATAAAATATTCAACATTAACAATTCTATTTTTGCCGCATTCAAAATGACGATAAAATATTCAACATTAACAATTCTATTTTTACCGCATTCAAAATGACGATAAAATATTCAACATTAACAATTCTATTTTTACCGCATTCAAAATGACGATAAAATATTCAACATTAACAATTCTATTTTTACCGCATTCAAAATGACGATAAAATATTCAACATTAACAATTCTATTTTTCCTACTATAGAAAATGTAAATAAATATATTTCTAAATTCTATTCTTTTTATTTATATAAGAAAATGTAAATAAATGTATCTCTAAATTCTATTCTTTTTATTTACAATAGAAAAGGTAAATAAATAATTCACATATTTTGTTCTTTTGATTTTACATCTGAGAATGTAAATATGATGATTCACACATTTATCCTTTTCATTTACAATAGAAAATGAAAATAAAAATGATTCACAAATTTTGTTCTTTTTATTTTACATTAGGAAATGTAAATAAAATGATTAGCATATTTTATTCTTTTTACTTACAATAGAAAATGAAAATAAAATGATTAACATAATTTTATTCTTTTCATTTACCATAGAAAATGTAAATAAAAACGTATTTTCTGAATTTGTCCTTTTATTTACAAAAGAAATGTAAATAAAAACTTGCTTTCTAAATGTGTTCTTTTATTTACAAAGAAATGTAAATAAAAACTTGTTCTTTTATTAATAACAGAAATGTAAATAAAAATAAAAATAAAAACTTGTTTTTTTTTTGTAAGGACAAAAAGAAATTCATTTACATACATGTTCTAAAAATAAAAGAGGATTTTATTTGTTTTACAAGTTCTAATCCAATCTTAACATATATATACATATACTGAATAAAATATGTTATGATCTCATTTTAGATCCAATTCTCCAACCGCAAATAAGATATATATAATTCCAAGCGGATTTGCAAATCATGTACAACAATCATTCAACAAGCAACAATTATCATTCCAAACAACACCCAACTTTTCAGGTCAGAATTAAATGATCAAACAATTATTTTTAATGCAAGAAAATAATTTATAATTAATTAAACAAATAAAATTAGAATCCTCACATTGAATTTTTGGCCAAAATTTTACTGTCTCCTTTTCAGCTGCGGTCTACGCCATCGCGAAGCTCTTAATTTCGTGATTCCAACGCAATTTACGGTTCGTCAAACGGACCTCGTATGAAAGAGTTATGAATTTTTTAAAGATCGGGTAATTAAATAATTAAATAATAAAATAATATTAAAAAAAAGAAAACGCAACCTTCTTCTTCCCCGTAACACGGCCGAACCCATAGCCGCTCCTCCAATTTCTGGTCGCACCCCCTTCTGGCCATCCAGCATCCGATCCAACACCACCACCGCGACCGCCATGTCGAGAGCCACCTACACCATCAACCCCGTCGAACTCGACCTCTCCTAGGGCCCGCAAACCAATAAAACCGCAGCCCCTTCTCGGACGAAATTCGCGAAATCCGTGCACCAAAATCTGATCTTAACCGTATAGATTTGTAGCTATCTGAATTCTCTTCGATTTGGTAGGTCATACGTCAATTTTCGTCGAACGGATTGAGAGATCTTAACATTTGAAGTTGCAGCAATTCTGGCCATCGAATTCTGGCGGCGGCTGGCCATTAGAGAATTAGGGTCTCGGATTTTTTATATTATTTTAATGTTTAATTCCGAATTTCGTGAAATAAAGTGGATTTTTGGACTTTCTCGGATTTGGGCCTGCTTACTGTCGATCTTAACGTTTTGAGGCCTTCTGAACGCGATGGGCTATGTCCCAAGGTTCAATTCCAAAATATACAGCAGTTTTTTTTTCGGTTTTACTTGAAAATACAATATTAAATTAATTATTTAATTTCTACCGTACATTTAAATATGCCGGGGCCACATACGACCTCTAAAAATTCTAAAAAAAATATTTTTAGCTTTCTTATGACGATACGGTTCTAACGAGACTAATTTCATCGAATTCTGAGACTGTTTGAAAAATGGTCTTTTTCAAATCGTTTAAAATTTACTATAAATTGATAAAATAGAAATCTTTTTGCCACGGCCACAAATTAATTCTAAAAATTATGAAAAATTAAACTTAACAATATTTTGACATTCCGAATCCAACAAAAGTGGTTTCGTCGAAAACAGAGGTCGTTTGAAAAATGACTATTTTCAAGGCCAATATATTTAATATTAAAATTACATTTTTAAACAAATAAATTCCAAAACTCAAAATATATAAGTGTTTACTGTTTTTCAATGTAGAAACATCATTCTGAACTCAATGGAAGTGGTTTCGAGTTCAAATTCCTTCGTATGCAAAAAGTAGCATTTTGGCCCTTATAAATTTCATAACGACCTTTCTAAATATTGAATTGGCCATAACTTTTGATTTCCGCTATGAAATTTTGATTTTTCTGATTCGTTGGAAAGATATTTTTAAATAGATTCTAATATTTTTGGTTTCAATTAAATCCGTTAAATTTTGCATCCTGTACGGTCAGTCAAAGTTCAAGTTTGACTTTTCAAACTACCGCTTTATTTCTAACTCTTTTGTTAATTAAAATTAAATCATTCATTCTAACTTCGATTTAAATCAAATTTGTGATCATTATTATTTAAATAAATTATTTTATATTGTCAAAATTCATTAAAATTTCCTAAAATAAAAATTTTAAATTAGTTCTGATTTTTGCGGGTTGTTACAATCGCCCCCACTTAAAAACTATTCGTCCTCGAAAAGGAACGTAGCTAAAAATTGTAAAATTAACTATCTTAATTTTAAATTTTAATGGTTGATTATCTTTTCAAAGTATACATAACTTTATATATATATAAATCATATTTCAAAGAATAGATTATAAATATAAAAAATACGTTAATTATAAATTCGTAACTCTTAACTCGTTCTAGGGCATTACTAACCCCATCTCTAACGAGTTTACTCATTCTAGGATACTGCTGATCCTATCTCTAATGAGTATTCTTATTGGACATTACTAATCCAATCTCTGATGAGTCTTCTGTTCAGTTCTAACAAGTTGTACCCCAAAGATTTGAGCTAACCAGAGCTCTGATACCAACTGTAAAGACCCGCAAATTCCCGCCCTTTGAATCGACCATAAACCGCACAGGTCTGACCCAAAAAGTGAAAATCTACGAATACTTTAACTTTGGGAATACAACATATTACAACAGATAACAGAAGACTTTTATAACAGTATAATAAATGTTACATCAGAGTACAGAATATACATATCAGAGTACATTGGAATATAATTACAGCGGAAGATAAATACAAAAAATGTAATATACTGCAACGGAAGAACACAGCGGAAGACTCTCTATCTCTGGACACAGCTTTAAGCTTCAACCCAGAATCCTGTTTAATATATCTGCAAAAGTAGCTACTCGACTGCCCGTGTGGAAAATATGGGCACCCGAGTTCGCCAGTGGATAAACTACAGGTCAGTCATGGGACTGGTGTGAGAATTCTACTTAACCTATATAATATAATAAGGCTAATCACAGGACCACGCCACTTTCACGGAACGGGTTTTCTCCTATGAATTGCCAGTGCATGACTAAAGTAAATCGTCAAAATAACGCAATGCTTTTTAGAAAAATGAAACCATTATAAGACCCAAGTCCCATCACACAATGCAACGCAAACCGGAGGATAGGGTTTTACCTTATAATGATCAAAAGATGCTTGATACGATAAACACGGTATTATATAATAATAGTGTGCAACCAATTTGAAATACATCAAAGTAAATGTATCAATCCTAGACGGCATGAGTGCCCCATCCCACTATGTCGCCATATATAGGTATACAATCAAAACCGCGGGATGTCGTATTGGAAATTTGGGTTTCCATCTGAGTCAAGGCTAGGGAGGAGATCCTTACCGATTCGAGACACTCTAGCAAATGCCCCAGGATTGGTACTCTGTCCAACCCTTGGATCCTGCAGGGCCGGTCCATACGTTAACGCTTAATGGATTGGCAATTCCTGAACACACGCTCCCCGGTCCTTTTGGACCTATAATACGGCCAGTGGCGACCGCATAAACCGAGGCCTCGAAAAATCCAACAACCACAATGAATAAATGCCAGCGCTGGTAGGTCCCTGGCACCACTCTAGCTAGAGAGAAACGTGTGCACTCCCTGTGTTCCCTTCTCCCGTTTTCGACTCTACCAGGCTGTGAGGCTCGCGAAGTCACGTTACACAAAGCTATGCCTAAATAGACTGTGCTTTGATCATCCCACAAGGCTCTGCTTTGCAACAATAAGCCTTGATCAAGTGCAACTTGGCATACCACGTCAACAACTCATATCATGCGATCGGTAATTATTTAACATACAAAAGGGTGTTAAGCAAGAGAATAAATCCTCCGCCACCATGCATTTATATATTAAATAAAAACCAATTTAATTACATGAAATAAATTTCAATGTCAGGCATGCTATCCTTTTACAAGTCCGTTCTGGGTCTGAACGAAACAACGTATCCGTCGATCTCCAGTACGTCTGGAAGATCATCACTTTTTACCTTGCCTTGGGGGATCAGTCCCAATTCAAGATATCGGTCATCATCAACCAAACGATGTGAAGCTCTCCGGTCTTCAGTCACCGTCTTCATCTTCGACTCTTGATCGTCGTGATGATTATTCAGAATGGGTTAGACCCGGTCTTTCTGAATAACTCGCGTATTTGTAATTAAAATCAACCATACGCCACATTCCAACTCTGAACATTCTTTTTTAAATAAAAATATTATTTATATTAAAAGATTCTCATTAATTTTATCAAAGATAAAATAAATTACATTTTTATCTTTCTAAAAAGATTTATTAATATTCCAATTTTGATTTTTAATACAAAAATCATTATTACAAGATTATTAATTTCAATAAACCAATCTTGTCTTAAATTGGGTTAAAGAACTAGTGTCATTTAAAACACAGTTCACGATAAACCCAAAACCAATTTTTCAAAATATGGAATTTCTACAGAAATCAAATCAACAAATAATCGTTATAAATTTCTGTATCGGACTAATATTATAAATGGAATAACGGCAAAGCCTCTTAGATTCCATATATAATGTCGGTCTTTTTTTACAGAAGCCCATCTCGATTATTATCAATCGAATTTCCACTTAATTCCAGTTTAATATATTAAATTGGAAAATTCTAATTTTAGAAAATCTTCTTTTAAATTTATAAAATAGATTTATAAATTTCAAATAATAATTTCAATGTAAATTGGATTAAAGGACAAATGTTATTTAAAACATCGTCCACTACAATTCCAATCTACATATCAATCACCAAACATAATTGTTAAAGTCTAATAATCTTAAATAAAAGGTTTATCCTAAATATATTAATTCATTACTATATAAAAAAAACATATTTTAAAATAATCGATAAAATATTCTATATATAAAAGATTCTGAATGTAAAATATTCTCTATAATACAAAATCTTTTATTTTACAAAAATCCTTTTATTATATAAAAATTCTTTATTAAAAAAGAAATTCTGCATTGGAATGCGACTCAACCATGTACCATATAATTTGGGTCATATGGGTTTCATACATTTCATATATAGGGTAATAACAGGAAATAATCCTCAATCCATCCATTAACAACCAGAGTGACAATGTCAACTGTGTGAGCATTAAAATGAAACAATAACGCTCATCGCAGCCTGTTGATTAATCGATAGACATATAATTAAACATTGGGATTTGTGTCAGTCAAGTATCGTCCCAATACCCGTGTGGGGTTTTCAGCCAACAACAGTTCATATAAGTAAATAAATAAATAATTGGTTAATAGGTTTAACCAATTTCAATTTCACTAAACATGTCACTTATAGCGAGTAAAATGTATTTTACTCGTATGACTTCCCTATATACTTCTAAAGTCACATAAACAGTAATTTATTTATATAGCTTTATTGCGGATAACAAATGGAATATAAATTCCATTATATTTGTATGAAGTTTCTTAACAATACTTTTCAGTGTATATTTTGACCAACAATACAATTGTATATTAGAATATAAATTCTAATGCAAGTTTTGCAAATAAAAAAGTGTATTTTATATTTGCGTATAAATTCTACTGTATATTATGCAAATAAAAGCGATTCTTATATTTTCACATAATTTCTGTTTTCAACAAAGATGAGTAAAGTGATACACTCATTTTGTTAGCAATTCTATTTCAACAAATACAGTGTAGATAAAAGTGTATTTCTAATCTTGTACTTTTATTTGTACATAAAACACAAATAAAAGTGTATCTCATGTATTTGTCTTTTTATTTGACAAAACAATGTTAATAAAAATGTTCTTTTATATCTTGTACTTTTATTTAACAAAACAATGGTAAATAAAATGTCTTTTTAACCCTTTTACTTTTATTTAACAAAACAATGACAAATAAAAGTATAATTTTCTTTCTATGCTTTATTTGCATCTAAAAATGCAAATAAGAAATATAACTCTCTTTTTACTTTTTCTTTACAATAGAAAATGTAAATAAAATGGTTCGCACAATTTTGTTCTTTTTCTTTACAATAGAAATTGTAAATAAAAGGATTCACATTATTTTGTTCTTTTTCATTTACAATAGAAAATGAAAATAAAAAGGATTCACATGTCTTGTTCTTTTTATTTACCATAGAAATACCAATAAAATGATCAACATATTTTGGTCTTTTCATTCACAAAAGAAGTTGTAAATAAAGTGGTCCTCATATTTTTACTCTTTTCATCTACAATAGGAGTTGTAAATAAATGATTCTCATGTTCCTGTTCTTTTTATCACATCTAAATGACGATAGAAATGTACCATTAACATCGCTATTTTTATCGCATCAAAAATGTCGAATAAAATGAATCACTAACATTGTCTATTTCTATCGCACCAAAAATGTCGATAAGAATGAATCGCTAACATTGTCTATTTTTATCGCACCCAAAATGTCGATAAAAATGAATCACTAACATTGTCTATTTCTATCGCACCAAAAATGTCGATAAAAATGAATCACTAACATTGTCTATTTTTATCGCACCCAAAATGTCGATAAAAATGACAACATTAACCATTCTATTTTCACCGCGTTCAAAATGACGATAAAATATTCAACATTAACAATTCTATTTTTACCGCATTCAAAATGACGATAAAATATTCAACATTAACAATTCTATTTTTGCCGCATTCAAAATGACGATAAAATATTCAACATTAACAATTCTATTTTTACCGCATTCAAAATGACGATAAAATATTCAACATTAACAATTCTATTTTTACCGCATTCAAAATGACGATAAAATATTCAACATTAACAATTCTATTTTTACCGCATTCAAAATGACGATAAAATATTCAACATTAACAATTCTATTTTTCCTACTATAGAAAATGTAAATAAATATATTTCTAAATTCTATTCTTTTTATTTATATAAGAAAATGTAAATAAATGTATCTCTAAATTCTATTCTTTTTATTTACAATAGAAAAGGTAAATAAATAATTCACATATTTTGTCCTTTTGATTTTACATCTGGGAATGTAAATATGATGATTCACACATTTATCCTTTTCATTTACAATAGAAAATGAAAATAAAAATGATTCACAAATTTTGTTCTTTTTATTTTACATTAGGAAATGTAAATAAAATGATTAGCATATTTTATTCTTTTTACTTACAATAGAAAATGAAAATAAAATGATTAACATAATTTTATTCTTTTCATTTACCATAGAAAATGTAAATAAAAACGTATTTTCTGAATTTGTCTTTTTATTTACAAAAGAAATGTAAATAAAAACTTGCTTTCTAAATGTGTTCTTTTATTTACAAAGAAATGTAAATAAAAACTTGTTCTTTTATTAATAACAGAAATGTAAATAAAAATAAAAATAAAAACTTGTTTTTTTTGTAAGGACAAAAAGAAATTCATTTGCGTACATGTTCTAAAAGAGGATTTTATTTGTTTTACAAGTTCTAATCCAATCTTAACATATATATACATATACTGAATAAAATATGTTATGATCTCATTTTAGATCCAATTCTCCAACCGCAAATAAGATATATATAATTCCAAGCGGATTTGCAAATCATGTACAACAATCATTCAACAAGCAACAATTATCATTCCAAACAACACTCAACTTTTCAGGTCAGAATTAAATGATCAAACAATTATTTTTAATGCAAGAAAATAATTTATAATTAATTAAACAAATAAAATTAGAATCCTCACATTGAATTTTTGGCCAAAATTTTACTGTCTCCTTTTCAGCTGCGGTCTGCGCCATCGCGAAGCTCTTAATTTCGTGATTCCAACGCAATTTACGGTTCGTCAAACGGACCTCGTATGAAAGAGTTACGAATTTTTTAAAGATCGGGTAATTAAATAATTAAATAATAAAATAATATTAAAAAAAAGAAAACGCAACCTTCTTCTTCCCCGTAACACGGCCGAACCCATAGCCGCTCCTCCAATTTCTGGTCGCACCCCCTTCTGGCCATCCAGCATCCGATCCAACACCACCACCGCGACCGCCATGTCGAGAGCCACCTACACCATCAACCCCGTCGAACTCGGCCTCTCCTAGGGCCCACAAACCAATAAAACCGCAGCCCCTTCTCGGACGAAATTCGCGAAATCCGTGCACCAAAATCCGATCTTAACCGTATAGATTTGTAGCTCTCTGAATTCTCTTCGATTTGGTAGGTCATACGTCAATTTTCGTCGAACGGATTGAGAGATCTTAACATTTGAAGTTGAAGCAATTCTGGCCATCGAATTCTGGCGGCGGCTGGCCATTTGAGAATTAGGGTTTCGGATTTTTTATATTATTTTAATGTTTAATTCCGAATTTCGTGAAATAAAGTGGATTTTTGGACTTTCTCGAATTTGGGCCTGCTTACTGTCGATCTTAACGTTTTGAGGCCTTCTGAACGCGATGGGCTATGTCCCAAGGTTCAATTCCGAAATATACAGCAGTTTTTTTTTTTCGGTTTTACTTGAAAATACAATATTAAATTAATTATTTAATTTCTACCGTACATTTAAATATGCCGGGGCCACATACGACCTCTAAAAATTCTAAAAAAATATTTTTAGCTTTCTTATGAAGATACGGTTCTAACGAGACTAATTTCATCGAATTCTGAGACTGTTTGAAAAATGGCCTTTTTCAAATCGTTTAAAATTTACTGTAAATTGATAAAACAGAAATCTTTTTGCCACAGCCACAAATTAATTTTAAAAATATGAAAAATTAAACTCAACAATATTTTGACATTCCGGATCCAACTAAAGTGGTTTCGTCGAAAACAGAGGTCGTTTGAAAAATGACTATTTTCAAGGCCAATATATTTAATATTAAAATTACATTTTTAAACAAATAAATCCCGAAACTCAAAATATATAAGTGTTTACTGTTTTTCAACGTAGAAACGTCATTCTGAACTCAATGGAAGTGGTTTCGAGTTCAAATTCCTTCGTATGCAAAAAGTAGCATTTTGGCCCTTATAAATTTCATAGCGACCTTTCTAAATATTGAATTGGCCATAACTTTTGATTTCCGCTATGAAATTTCGATTTTTCAGATTCTTGGAAAGATATTTTTAAATAGATTCTAATATTTTTGGTTTCACTAAAATCCGTTAAATTTTGCATCCTGTACGGTCAGTCAAAGTTCAAGTTTGACTTTTCAAACTACCGCTTTATTTCTAACTCTTTTGTTAATTAAAATTAAATCATTCATTCTAACTTCGATTTAAATCAAATTTGTGATCATTATTATTTAAATAAATTATTTTATATTGTCAAAATTCATTAAAATTTCCTAAAATAAAATTTTTAAATTAGTTCTGATTTTTGCGGGTTGTTACACCCTGGTATCGTCTAAGACCGACCGTCCTCATAATCCTCCAGAGGGATTTATGGCAATCACTCGATTGACGTGCATGGTTGGAGCTATTCCACCGTTTTCTCCTTTTGTCATTGACTTTCTAAGACAGATGCGGATTGCCCCCATGCAACTGCATCCCAACTCCTATGCTTACCTATATACCTTATATATAGCATACCACGAGATCTTAGGCACAGAGCTCGCTTTTGATGACGTCCATTTCTTTTATAACTTTAAGCACCGGACTCGAGAAATTCCGTCTTTCTCTTACTTCGAGTCTGTCCCAAAAAGGAAAATAATTTCAGCACCGTTCAGCAGCAAGGCGGGCGATTCCAAGCTAGAATGGTTTTATATAAGGCAACAGCCGGGGTGTGCTAGGAGATGGACAAAATCAAGTAAAGCACTGGTTTTCTAAATCTCGACTCTAAATGTCCGCGCCACTACATTAATTCGTTTTCTTTTTGTTTGCAGTTGATAATCCAAAACAAATATCGAATCGAGCGTTCTTTGATCGGATGCACCAGCTCCTTAATGGTGATCAAAAGTTTTTAACTATCGATGAAGTCCTTAAAGATGAATATCTTCATCTCTATGGGTTGCTGTCTATTACCCGTAGCATAGGTCACGGGTCGGGTCCATATGTATACATCCCCCCAGTGGACGTAATCCCAGAAACGGGCGAAAGCTCGAAAGCTCCTACAATGCCGCTTCAGGCTTCACCTTCTCCGTCTTCGACTCAAGATGATGAACTGACCAACATGGCCGAAAAGCACTGTGAGGGGTACATCATTCCCGAGGATGCCATCTCTCCGGAGAAGTCAACGTCTTCCAAAGAGCCTCCAATTGATGCTTCTCAGGGAGATGCCCCTAGTATCGATGATCCAACATTTCAAGGTTTAGGAGATCTCCCCTTACCTGAAACTATTTACACTTCAGAGGATTTTGGAACAAATCCTTTAGTTTTCACTTCTTCAGAAGAAACCACCCCTGCTAAGGCCAAAGAGCCCACTCGCACTAGCCTGGCTTCAGACTCGGGTTTGTCGGGGGGAAAACACTACTTAGGATGCACTTAACATAATAACACCACATTTCACAGCGCTTTCCTTTTGTGTGAACACTGATTCTAAATTCCATTTGCATTGTTGCGCAGGTACAATGTCTCGCTACCATTATGATATCAGGAAACTTCATCGCAGCATGTCTAGACCCCCTTCTGATGCTGAGCATGATCGTCGTGAAGGCCAGGGTAGAGAGGATAAAAGGCCTTATGACTCCTATCAGTCGCGGACCTCGCGCTCTCGCTCTCCCGTTCGGTCTAATTCAGAATGATACAAAAGCTATCAAAGCCGTCGAGAATAAGACACGTCGCAGTCAAAAGATCAGACCTCTTCTCAAGAAAAACGTGGTAGGGAAAGAAGTACGCCGAAAGAAGCCAGCTCTCGAGATAAATGTAAGGTTTCCGACAAGTGGCCTAGGAAGGGTGATACGGTCGTCGTGCCCACTGATCCTAAGGATACTGAGCTAACATATCGCGCACCTCCATCATTGGACGCTGAAACTAAAGTCAAGCGGGCATATTTGGAGAAAGAAGTCCACGAGCACTACTTTGAAAACCTGACTTTCTTACCTTCTCTTGAGCCTATTTCATCAAGGTGGACGGACGAGGCCAAAGCGAAAATTGATACAGTTGAGAAATAATATTCAGAGATGTTCAAGTATTCACGTAACCTCTCCAGAATCATCCGAACTCTGATTACGGATACTGAGTCGGTGAAAAATAATGCAGCAACCGACGCTAAAGTCTTGAAAATTTTAAGGAAAGATCTTGAGGACACACAGGCCCAACTTGCCATTGCCCAGCGAGATGCTACCAACTTCAAGCAGCAATTTGAAGAGCTACAAAAACGTTATCATGACTTACTCGAGTCTCACAATCAGGAGCGCTTGGAGTTGAGAAAGCAAGCAGAAGATGCAAAGTCGGATAATGCAAAAATGCAACTTGCCTACACCGCTTTGGAGCAAGAGAAAGCTGAGTTAGCGAGAAAGAATGCTGAATTAGAGAAGAGAAACGCTGACTTGGCTTCCAAGTTGGTGGAGGCTGAGAACATGGTTGCCCTAGCGGAGGGTAATGTCGAAAGTGTTATTAAATCCGCCGAAGAGACCCGCAAGCAGCTGTCAGAGGCTGAGGAGGAGGTGCATGGTTTCGGCGAATTAATGATTGAATTCTTTGCGCATATAATCCGCCGCCGGAACTTCTCTTGGATCGAAGATTATCCATCTACCTTAGTCCAAGTATGGAGTCAAATCGTTGAGTGGGAGAAGGAGGAGCTCAAGGTTAATTCCATTGACGAAGACAAGATTATGGAAAAATATCTAAGAGATGATGAACCAGAGCGCCTAGCCGAGGGACGCCGCCTCATTGCTGCTACTATGGAGGAAGAGAAGCGGAAGGCTAAACAAAAGAACATCCCTGAGGTTGGTTCTTCTTCCACTACCTCTGAAACCTATGAAGTAGAGGGATATGACCCCAAAAACCCAGGGATCCCTTGGGCATCTCTTTTATCCCCCATACCCGAAACGGCGTCGGAGACGGCGGTCACTCCAGCTGAAAAGTCATCGGAAGGTATCTCTACCTTTTCACCTCAATTTATCAAAGCTATCTCCACTTTTCATCACATAATCGGGCAATCGATGAAGGACCCTTTATTTTTCCTCAATTGATAACTGTTGCTTCTCACTCTGTAGGTGTTGAACCATCCGAAAAGACAGACGTGTCCCAGGAAACCACCGCTGGAGCAAAACCTGCGGAGAAGGCCAAAGGGGGAAAGGACAAGGCCGCCATTGTTGATTCAGGAGAAGGAACTGAACCATCTAAGGCTGATGCTCCTCATGATGACGAAATGATAGACGCCTTAAAAGATGATGGCGGCAACGAGGGACATGAGGAAGACCCTAAGGTGGCTATAGTTGAGGAGTCAAAAAGTGTTGATAACATCACTTTGGCTGCGCTGAAAGTTGAGCAAGACAAATGCATGCAGCTTAAAGTTGAAGACCTAGATCCCGAAAGCCTTAAGCCTCTTGTAGTGGTGGATGCTGGATCAAGGTTAGTTGTTAAGCTTTCGACTAGGTCTATTACAGAAGAGCTTGCTAAAAAGTCTTCTCTTGATTCCAGTGTTCCAATTCCTGGGAAAAAGTCAACCGATTCCCGTGCTTTGGTCACAGGGAGGAAAAAACCAAAGCGCGTTCTAACTGATGCTGAAAAGGTGGCGAAGGATGCTCAGAAGGCTGCTAAAAAATTCAAGTCCACTCCAAAGTCTAAATGATGAAGTGCTTTGTTTTACTTTAGCATTTAACTGGCCCGCAATTGTTGCAGCGAGCGCGGCCCTTGCATCTTCTTTTTTGCTAGTCTTTCATGTACAAACTCACACGTGTGTAAATAAAAATAATCCATTTCCTGCAATGCCTGTTAGTCGTTAGTTCAGTACTTATGTAAAAATACAAATGCATGTTATACTAAAGTCATGTAATGGAGTCATGGTGGGGGGGAATATGTGTGTACATATATGCCCTCAGTCAGTCTTGAAAAACTATTCAAGATTAAATTAAAAAGTCCGAATGTCCCTGATTCTCTGACGGGGGTCACATTCCTTTTGTCATTGATGCCTGTTCTTTTCTGGCATCTTTTATACTCTCCTGTCTTATATTCAGGTTAGAGTTCTTGCTGAGGCGGTCTCTCATCTGGGTGCACCTTCACGCGTCAGAGGACGTCGTCTTCCCGTCCTTTATACTCTCTCTCAATTCTTGAGAGTTAGAGTTAAGAATGTCGTCTTCCCATTCTTTTATGTCTCATTGTACAAACAGTCGTTGTGTTTGTTCCTGCATATAAGCCATCTCCGACTTTCCAGATTTTAATTTAACATCTCGTATTCCACAGTCACAATAGAAGTTGAAGATATAAATAACGCAGGAAAGTAAATGGCACACGATATTTTTATAGTGGTTCGGCTAAGTCGTAGCCTACATCCAATTTATAGTTCTTTGTTCGTATCAACAAACTTTTCTAAGGCAAGTCGTGCCTTTTTATAGGGTTCATAAGAAAAACAAAAGAAAATACAACATCCCTAATTCAAATATCGCATCAAGTGTTGGGCATTCCAAGCCCTAGGCACTTCTTCGCCATCTACGATCGTTAACTTGAAGGCTCCTGTCTCAAGTTTCCGTTGGATGACGAATGGTCCTTCCCACTTTGGACCGAGGTGAGGAAGGGATGAAAAAACTCGCTTTAGCACCAAATCTCCTGGTTCAAAGGTTCTAAAACGAACTTTCTTGTCATAATAGCGTGCCATCTGACGTCGATGTCTTGATGCACGCAAGTCTGCCTCGTCCCTTTTCTCTTCGACTTCATCAAGGGACTCGAGGAGGAGTACCCGATTCGTCATCGGGTCATAATATGTCACCCTGTGAGAGGGAAATTCGAGCTTTACCAGAATTACCGCTTCTGAACCAAATGAGAGAGAGAAAGGAGTATGGACGGTAGCTGTCTTAAACGTTGTTCGATATGCCCACAAAGCCAAGGGCAATTCATCCACCCATTTTGCTTTTGAACGTTCCAACCTCTTCTTGAGGATGGACTTTATGACTTTATTTATTGCTTCTACTTGCCCATTCGACTGTGGATGGGCGACTGCAGTGTACCGTTTGTCAATTTTATATTTCTGGCAGAAATTTCTGAATTCGGCGCCATCGAACTGGGTTCCATTATCAGTTATAATGGTCCTTGGATTCCCAAATCGGCATATGATATTTCTAACCACGAAACTTATCACCTTTCTCGCTGTGATTTTGGTTAAGGGCTCAGCTTCCACCCACTTCATAAAATAGTCCACGGCGACTATTGCATACTTCGCTCCTCCTTTGGCAATCGGTAGAACTCCGATGATGTCAATTCCCTACATGGCAAAGGGCCACGGGCTCACCATCGACTAGAGCTGGGTCAGTGATGCTCTGGGGATTTTGGCGAACCTCTGGCATTTGTCGCAGTGTCGTGAGTAATCAGCTGCATCTTTATTAATAGTGGGCCAGAAATACCCATACCGCAACACCATATTTGCTAAAGCTGACCTCCCGTATGGTCTCCGCACTCACCTTCGTGTACTTCCCTTAGTACATGCTTGATGTCGTCATGCGCTATACACCGTAACAGGGGCATAGAAAATCCTTGTCGATAAAGGGTATTATCTTGAAGGATGTATCTGGTAGCTTTGCGAACTATGGCTCGCCTCTCACTTTTCTTGGGCGGGAGTACTCCATTTCTAAGGAAATTCTTGATTGGGGTCATCCATGTTTCCCTCTCCAGTTCCACTTCGAAAGCTAACTCAATTTCCATTAACTCAAAGCTTGGCGATCCCAACGTCTCAATTGGAACCATTTCGGTTTCCTCCGGATTGTCGGAACTTGCCAGCTTCGCTAGTCGGTCCGCCTTCTGGTTTTCAGCTCTTGGGATATGCGTTATGCTATACCGTTCCAGGTTGCTCAACAGCTCCTTCACCTTTCCTAGATAGGTAATAAGTCGAGGTCCCCGGGCCACAAACTCCTTTCGCACTTGGCAGACAACTATTTTGGAATCGCAAAATATATATAATGCCTTTATTCCGAATTCCTTAGCAAGTTTCAGCCCGGCAATCAGGGCTTCATATTCAGAGTCATTATTGGTCGCTGAAAATTCTAGTCACAGAGCATAATATAACGATCGTCCTTCAGGAGTAACTAAGACGACTCCGGCTCAGGACCTTCTGTCGTTCTTGGCTCCGTCTGTGTATAACTTCCATGGACCTAATTCTAACTCTTCCTCTGATCTGACCACCTTTTCATCGATCGTCTCCTCCTCCGAAATTGTGAACTCTGGTATAAAGTCAGCCAAAGCTTGCCCCCGATCGATCTCTGCGGCTGAATGTTTAAATCAAACTGACTTAATTCAATGTTCCACTTGATCAAGCGTCCTGATGCTTCGGGTCTTTGCAAAACCTGTCTCAGAGGTTGAACGGTGTATATGGTTATTGGGTGAGCTTGAAAATAATGGCGAAGCTTTCGGGAGGCGATTAGAAGGCTGTAAGCAAGCTTCTCAATCCTCGCGTAGTTACGTTCTGCAGCTGCCAATTTCTTACTTACGTAATATACCGGTCTTTGCACCTTGTCTTCTTCCAAGACCAAGGCGGTGCTCACGGCATGAGCCGATACTGCTAGATAAACAAACAGCTCTTCATGATCCACCGGCTTCGACAAAATCAGTGGTTTCTCTAGTAAGTCCAATAGATTTCGAAAGGCCTCAACACAGTCTGGAGACCATTCAAAATTTTTCTTTCCCCTTTTTATCAGGTCAAAAAAGGGGATGCATTTGTCTATTGCTTTGGAGATGAATCTACTCAACGCAGCCACTTTCCCTGCAAGACTTTGGACATCCTTGATTCTTCGTGGTTCCTCGATGTTCCTTATCGCTGCTATCTGACTGGGATTAATTTCAATTCCTCGAGAGCTCACGATGAAACCTAGAAACTTTCCAGATGCCACCCCAAACGAGCACTTCAAAGGATTTAGCTTCATTCGATACTTTCGCAAAATACCGAACATCTCTGCCAAGTCTTGCGTATGGCTAGAGGACTGTCTCGATTTGTCAAGCATATCATCCACATAAACTTCCATAGTCTTCCCTATTTGGTTGTAAAACATCCTGTTCACCAAGCGTTGGTAGGTAGCTCCAGCATTTTTCAATCCGAAAGGCATGACCACGTAGCAGTACAACCCCAAATTTGTAATAAAACTCGTGTGCTCTTGATCGGACACATGCATGAGAATCTGGTTGTATCCGGAATATGCGTCCATAAAAGAAAGAAGTTCATGTCCCAGCGTCGAATCCACAAGCTGGTCTATTCTGGGGAGTGGGAAGCTATCTTTCGGGCAGGCTTTGTTCAAGTCTGAAAAATCGATACACGTCCGCCATTTTCCGTTTGACTTCTTTACCAAAAAAGGATTCGATATCCAGTCAGGATATGTCGAATCTCTAATAAATCCGTTCTCTTCAGCTTCTCCACTTCTTCTTTTAGAGCTGTTGACCTTTCTGGGCCCAACATACGTCTCTTTTGCTTTACAGGCAGGTGTTTCGGGTTTATACTTGGCGAATGACTCATGATAGATGGTGATATCCCACACATGTCAGCGTGGGTCCAGGCAAATACATCCAGGTTTGCCTTCAGAAAGTCAGCTAGTTCTTTAGCTCGATGCGGATCCAGTTGGGATCCAATCTTCAAAACTTTTGCTGGATCAGCTTCATCAATGGGTATATCCACTGTCGTTTCGTTAGGAGTTGTTTTTCTATCCTCGGGTTCCTCATCTTCTCTAGGATCCAGGTCTTCAGGCATTCCCTTGGGCAACTCCTTTAGGGCTAATCCCTCTAATTGCTACGCTAAACCCTCCTTCGGAGTAGGTGAAGTACTTTTAGTATCGATATTAAGTCCCTTCATCAGCATCTTTAATTCAGCAATATAACAAGCTCGCCCGGAGACTTGGTCTCCCCTCATTATTTCTGTTCCGGCTTCAGTTGGGAACTTTAGCAATAAGCACCATGGTGCAATACAACCCTGAACTCTGCAAGGGCAGGCCTTCCTAAAAATGCGTTGTAGGGCGATTCGATATCTAGCACTACGAACTGAAGCATTCGTACTCTTCGACGATCCCCTTACCCCAATGTTACGGGCAATTCTATATACCCCATTTGAGCTGTCGATGCCCCATTGAAGCCTTGGATCCAACCTTCACAGGGCTTCAAATCACCAGGCTCGAGTCTCATCTGATCAAATGACTTCTTAAACAAAATGTTGACAGAGCTTCCATTGTCTACTAGTACCTTATGGACCAGTGCTGGCCCAATAGTAGTAGTAGTAATAAGCAAAGGATCTTCGGTAGGTGATTGGATTCCGGTATCGTCCCTTCTACGGAACATCACATCATCGAACATTGTCCTCTGCTGCTTCACAGGGGCGATATCTTCCAAATCATTACTCTCGTCCACATCTATGTGCTTGACTGCATTAACGCATTGGTCCATTGCTCTGAAACCGTGGATGGCTGGATGGGGTCCACCTACTATGGTGTTAATGACAATCCCTTTGCCCTTCTGTTGTGCTGTAGGCTTGGGAGTAGGCTGATTCTGGTTTGGGGTCTGTCCTCCTTGCCCCCTGTCCCTTGGGGCAGCCTTATACTCATCCAACTTACCTTCACGCAACAACTTCTCAACCACATCTCTCAAGTGTCGACATTCGTTCGTTGAATGTCCGTGGGTTCCGTGAAATAAACAAAATTTTCCGGTAGCAATTTCTTTTTCTGTTGAATCTCGCGGCGGTGGTTTTTTTGTATTGCAGAACATTGTATGTGTCCAAATAAATGTTCTCCAAAGTGTCATTCAACGGTGAATAATTCTCAAAGGTCTGGAACCGGGGTCTTTTGTCAGAATTACTTCCTCGGTTCTTGTTTCTCCTATTTCCATTCCGGTTGCTGTTGCCCCCATTTCCATTATTATTGTTTCCATTCTTGTTTCCAACATTCACTTCGACTTTCCCAGAGCTTCCTCCAGACTGCTTTACGGCAACATTGCTCTGAACAGCTTCTTTTAGGCCGCCCCGAAATTCCTCTTTCTGTTTTCCCTTGCTTCCTCCCGTCTTAACTGAATATTGGCCTTCTCATAAAACAACTCTCTTGTGGGAGGCGGCTTCCCAGAAAGATAATCTCCAAACTCTGAATCAGGATCAACTCCTTCCATTAAGGCCATCAAGATGGTAGGCTCATGAGGGTCGCTGACTTCTGTCACAGCTAAATTGAAACGGTCTAGATACGACTTCAAGGACTCACCCGGCGCTTGCTTAATTCTCGATAATTCGATAACATTTTAAGACTTTCGGGCGTGAAGTCCGAATTGATTCATAAAACGTTCACTTAGTTCTTTGAAATTCGATATCGATCGAGGAGGAAGTCGGGTAAACCATAGTAATGCTATGTCTTCTAAGTAAATCGGGAAAGCCTTACACTTCACAGCATCAGGGGAAGCGGCAACATTCATAAGCCATGCGTATCGCATCAAATGTTGTCCCGTGTCAGTTCTCCCGTTATATCTGTCCATCTGCGGCAAATTAAATCTTCGGGGGAAATGAAAGTTAAGAATGTCGTCAGTAAAGGGAGTATGGCTTCGCTCAATACCATAATCTTCATTGGTGTAATTTCGGCTCTCAGACATGATCTGGCGCACCATAGCCCAGACATCCGCATTGGTCAAAGGCCGTTCAGGCTCCCTGGGTCTGATGTTCGGGTTTCCTCTGGGCTCCTGATCAGGGGACACCCTCCTTCTTCTAGCGGCTTCTGCTCAGCTTTTCTCCCTACGTTCCCGGTCGATCTCGGGAGGAAGGGGCTGAAGCATTTGTCCCTTAGTGGGGTTGATAAGATTAGGATCTCTAAGCAGAACATGGGATCCTCGCATTGGAAACAACATAGGCTCTCTCAAGCTCGGGTCATCGTGTCCTAACACACGGGCAGCGTCTTCGCGGGATCCCAGAGATACGAAAGTCATTTGTTCCAAATTCTGAGGTCGTTCGAGCGGCCTTCTTTCACAAGGTCTCTCTTCCTCTGAGGAGGAAGACTGATCCATTACAGTGTGATGAACTGGGGAAGGGGTCCTCTGCTTGCGAAGCTCGCCAATTTCCCTACTCATGATTCTCATATTCTCTTGCATTATAAGGTTGGTGCGCTCATGAATTCTCATAGCCTCCCGAGTGCTCTCAATCATGTCAAGAAGGCGTGAAAAATCTCCTTGGGTGACAGGCGCAGATGGATTGATCTGGTCATTGATCCTGGTGGCTGGAGTCGGAGCATTTGGAGGGGCTCGAGTAGAGGTTCCAGCATCACCTAGTGTCGGATCGGATCAGAGCAAAGTAACCTGGACGGATCGGTTTGGGTTGGGAGAGTGCACCTCTTCAACGTCTTCTACTCGGTTCGGATTGGAGCTCTCCCTATGCGATCGGTTCGGATTTCCTGAGCCGCTCCCGAGCTTTGCCCACGAGACCTCGTCACAACCGGGTTTTGCTGATCTTCACCAACTTCGTTCTCTCGACTGGTTTGAACTTCCTTGCCTTTTCCTTTAGCCATAATTCTTCAACAATCAACCAACAGGTATTTAAAAGCGTCGAAAATTGGGGATTAACTTCTTTGAACTCAACAGTCCAAAAAGTAGAACGATAATCCAGAAAACAGAGAATTCAAATTGTTCTCAGTGAAAGCACCAAAATGTTAGACCAAAAAGTGGTTCTAACACCCAAATTGACTAAAATTACGATAAAATGAAATCAAAAACAGAAAAGAGACACAGGATTTATAGTGGTTCGGCGTTTAAAAGCCTGCGTCCACTTGATATCACTTTGTTTGATGATGTACATGGAAATACAACAAGATATTCACTCAATCTCTCTCTCTTTTCATATACATTCACTCAATTACACTCAAAATACACTTTGAATGATGATTTGGATTGTTTGGGAGTGCTGGAATTCGGTTCTCAAAGGTATTCAAGCTCTCAGAGTGCCAAAAGATCATTTCAAATGACCCTTGGGGGTCTATTTATAGGTGAAAATTCCTACGAGATCCAGATCGGATCGGGGACACGTGACCTCCATCCCGTGACTTTCGGGATCAGGTGAGTTCTGGTGTTGCCAGCACATCAAGTAAGTGGCCATCGTGGGTAGAAAGTGGGTGTAACTGCCCCTGAATATTCAGGAGATCGTGGTGCGGAGTGGCATGGTGAACTGGGTTCAGATCGGATGGGCTAGCGGATGGGGTTCAGATCGGCCCTGCTACATCCGATCCGATCCGAATACTTTCCTTCCTCCTTCGTCTTGCTTTTGTTCCTACCCCGGTAATTCCGATCCAAACCGGATGCGTAACAGAGTGTCTTTTGTCTACTTGATCTTCTGACTTCTTGACTTTGTATAGCCTAGTTTACAAAGTAGGCTAACAAGTAGGTTGTTGTCCTTGTTGTTAATTGTCCCTTTTATTTTATTTCTGGTTCCATATTTCATTAGAATTTATATTTCTTTTTATACGGTAGTAAATACTAAAAATTTATGTTTAGAGGTATTATATCTCAATTCCTTATTTTAAATGTAATCTTATTGCAAAAACAAAACAAAACACAAACCTCAAATTCTTTAAATACCCGAAGATGCTAAAATCAAGTCATTGTACTTATAACAAGGCTCGACAATGTTCAAAACAGTTCAAAACAGTTCATTTGGCCAACAGCCCAAAATATTACATGTTGCTAACCCTAAGTAGTAAATCACGTCTTCTTCTTCTCCCTAAATAGAAAACCACGTCTTCTTCTCTTTTCCTCATTTTGCCGTCGATCTGAACAAAACAAAATATTGCTTACTGTTTTGTGCTTCTTTTCCTTCCTCAAATTCATGTGTTTGGGTATTTCTTAAGTCAAATATTTTTGATTTTTTTTAATTAGGATCTGGAATTGGGTGTGTTGCCTTATTCCAGCTCGATCACCACTGAAACTGAGTCGAAATGATCGAAATTCCAATGTGCCGAACGGAATTTCAAACCATGGTACTGATGATAGAGTGATTTCGACAATGAGATTGTCTTGAAATATATCCTTTTGCACCTCCATTTTTTCAACTATAACAACACTATATCCCCACTTTAGTTTTACACGCTCACCGTAATGGACTTTTGAGCGCTTTAAATGCGTAGTTATCCACACGCTTCACTTTACAAAGAGCAGAGCAAAATATTAAACACCGCAAGCTTAGATGAAGTATAAATGAAGGTCCATAATTTCCTACCCTAAACTGTAACGGTAACAATATTTGTGCCTACCAACTACAGAAATGATCACCATCCATTTTGAAACCACGTATTAATAGCTTAAAATCTTATATATATAGTCAATACAACACGTAAACAATAATCGAATACATAATGGTAGAAACATACCCAACACAAATGGAGCATACTGTAAACATATGAAATACCATGCTTTTTAACAACCACACTGAGCAAAATGGAACATCAAAAAATATATATTTTGAAGCACTAAAATAATCATAATTAAATGAATTATCAAATGTCTGTTCTTAAACTAAAAAACAGGATGAAAACATCACAACATTCAATGATATGGAGATGACAAGGCAAGATGTAGTGTGGATTACAATCATTTCAATAGTTAGATGCGATGGATTGGCAATTAATAATGTTTCAACTGATACGAGATGGTTATCAACTAGGACTGTTACTGTTATGGTAATGATATACCAGTACCATACCAAATTACCAATACCAAGTAATTGGTAAAAAAAAATAGAACCACTTTTACCAACGTTATCGGTATGGTAACAGTAAATCTACCGTTGTCAACGGTAAATATAGCGATAAAGAAAAGTCAAAACCAGTGGTTACGGTAAATTTACCAATCATATTAAATTTATTTTTCACTGTTAGATCAAACATTAACTATAGACACTTTTAACGATACGCCGTGGTTTTTAAGAAGATTTTATAGTTTTATTTATGATGATGAATCTTTTTAAGTTTTGTTAGGCTCAAAGTTTGAGATTATAAATGTTATTATCTCATATTATTGTACATAAGCCGTGTTGGATTAAAAAATACTTAAATGTCAACTAAAACATGTCGTAACACTAATATGAATATCATAGAGTAAAAATAAAAAACAAGATAATTGTTTTTTTCCAAATTTTAGTATAACAAAATTTGAATGTTTGTTGTACTGGTAAATTTCTCATTATCAGCCAATGGTGTACCAGTTTATCGGTATACCAACGAATATTTTACCATTGGTAACGGTAAATTACTGGTAACTAATTTTGACTTACCAGTAATACCGGTACAGTAATGGTTCTCATGTATCGGTAGCAGTTACTATTACCATAACAGCCCTATTATCAACTGATAAATCAATGAAAAGAAATTTATTTTCAATTTCATTCTTTCAAACTTAATAAAATCAATTATGGATGACTCTAATACCACTTGTAAGGATTTCAATATAATTTAGCAGTAGACAATCATGAAACCCTAGATCCAAGCATGTAACTCATATTGATTTAACTCAGAACAAAATATATAAATAAATTAGCGGAAGCGTACCATAATCCGTAGTTAATCATCGTTTTACCTAAATCGGTAATTGGTTGTTATAGAGAAGACGAATTTAATTCGGTCTTCCAAATTGATACAAACCCTATATCTAAATTTAGAAAAGGGTTAAAGAGTTGCCAAGGCTTGTGTAATTTAAGAACCACAACCCCTTATTTATAAAGCTGACATTTTGTAATTTAATATACTTCCAAATTTGTTAGAATGAGAATTTTGTAAGAATTTTGTATTATATACTTTCAACTTTGGCATTCAAACACTTCCTAACTGGTCTAGATTATTCCAACCAAGCAAGTTTATAAGAGAATTATAATTAATCCAAGGGGCGAAACCAAAAATTGGTAGGCTTATCTAATGTCTTTGATTTTTCTTTCACTAATCTTAGTACGTAACTCCCTGCACTTTAGAATGTTTTACTTAGTATAGGAATAGTGGTTTTCTATTTTCATTGTAAAAAAAATTCTCTTTGGAATACTTTTCTTTCATCCATTTGGCTTAAAGAGATTTACCTTCAATAAATTTCCAAAATAATTTAAAATTTCATACTTCACTCAAATTGCTTCACTCAAATTTTATTTCTCAGCATATTCTTTGGCATTTATTACATTCCATTATCTTTAACATGTATTAATGAATATTACTCTTCAGCATATTCTCTGCCATTTATTACATTCCATTATCTTCAACAATTATCTTCAACATTTGACATGACATTTATTGCATTCCATTATCTTCAACATTTGACATTTATTACATTTCATTATCTTTAACATCAATGACTAAAATAAAATACTATGAGAATAAATTCAGTATAAGAAAATTGTTGTGATAACATTGTTTTTTAACAAGATCCAAAACTGTTTTGTAACAACATAACCCAAAAAATCAATAAGCAGTTAAAAGATAAAGGGACGCAGCAATATCACTAGTATTACCGCACAATAGTGGAAAAACCGACCGTTAAGGTATTCAATATAAAATATATATTTTTTTGCTAAAATATATTTCAAGTTAGATTTTATTTGAAAAATTATAAGGTATTTTAAGAGAAAACGAGAGTACTAAATAAAGTAGAAATTCAATTATACCGAATGTTACATGTAAATCAACTTGAGAATAAGAATATGCTATCATGGTTTTGAGTAATATATATAACAAAGATATGTATCAGTATTTTCCGAATTCCGCGATCAAATTAAAAATTATGTTTTTATTCTAACTATTACTAATAAAATTATAGATTGTGGCACTTAATAAAGGTAAAATCTAGATTTATTTAGTTCCACTTCCACATGGTATGGTGTAAAAAAATGTGTATTTTTACTTTTTGAAATGACATTATGGTATTAGGAAGTAAAAAAATTGAATTCATGTATGTTTGTGTGTCTATATATATATATATATATATATATATATATATATGTGTAAAAGGATTAGGGTATGCGATTCGCATGTGATTATGCATGCACTTTACGCATGAATTGTTTTTATGTTTAATATAATCAAGAGTAATGAATTGCATAGAAGTTAAACACAACTTTTTTAATGAAATCATGTGTAGCTAGTTTGAATTTTAATTTCTTGGTTTTAATATCTAATTTGTTATTAGTTTGAACTTTGTTTCTATTAATTTGTAAGAAGGTTATTTGTTATATCTTATTCTTAAGTTAAGTGATAGTAGATCATGTAAAAATTTTGAATTAGCAAAATAATTTTATTAGCTAAGATTTTATATGTAAATGATACTAAGATTTAGTAATGTTACTAGGGTGAATTTTGAATTATAAAATAAGTTAGATCCAAATTTTAAATGATAGCAAGATAGAGGGGCATTTTCGGTAATTCAAGTGATACAAACAAAGTGAAACACCACCAAACGTATCACAACTATTGGTGAAGATATAGATGTGTGTGTGTAATTCGTGTATTGCACACGGTTTGTTGCAAAATAATAATATTATAAATATTTTTGGAAACTAAAATTTATTATGCAATAGGATGAATTTGTTAGAATAAATAAGTCATAAATCAAACTTCTAACCATATAATCTTTATTACGAAATCTATGTAATTTATATATATGAATTCAAATTAAATTATTATTATTTCCACCATATATATATATATATATATATAATTTTCTATATATATATATATATACTAGTTTATTTTTTAAGTATTCCCTCTCTTCTTAAGTATTCCTTCATTAAAAAGTACATCAATTCCCATTTATAACTATCCGTGTTTCCCATGAATGACTTCCTACCTTCCCAAACTGTTCATGCAAAAAAAAAAGGAATATAATAATATGTCAAAACAAAAAAAATGGAAAGCACGTTTCTTTTATTCGGATTGCACCTTTCTCTCTTCCTTCTTCTCTACCTTCTTAATGTGCAGCATGTTTCATTACTTAACGTTACCATTCTATTAAAAAAAACGCATGAAGACTTAACTCCTCTTCCTATTCTAATTCTTTCTCTTTCTTCTAATTATTCCTCATGTCACTCCTTTTACCTTCCATTTTTTCTTTCACATATTATTCCTTCATCTTCTTCATCTTCTTTATTAAAAAATCTAAAGACAGAGATGAGAAGGAGGAACTATAGTTGAGAGAATTATAAAGCTTATTATTTTATTCAGTAAGAAATTGTTTTTGATTGATACAAAATAGAACAGAAAGACCTAATATATATACAGGTGAATGTAACGGTAAAATACATTATTTTGGGTAAGCAAAATATAACTATGGCAATGTGACGTGGCACGGTATAGAACCAACTTATCCATAATTAAATGTTTTGCTGACTCCAGAATTCATTGTCTTTCCTTTTATTTCCCCCCTTCAAACCTAGGATTGGCCATGTCAAACCCTAGTTTGCTTCTGATCTTTTCTCCATTCACTTTGTACTTGACTTAAGTGTGCCGGATCCGAACTATGAGCCTCAATTGGGTTTTCCTCCCTTGTCATTCGAACTACAGCTTTAATATCTAGCTTCGAGTTGTCGATTTGAAGTTCTGGTCGCTGGTTAGCTACACTTGACGCTAATTTTGTGTCGATTGGCCTGATATTCATGGCGTCGCGTAGCCTGGTAAAGTTTTTAGCTGAGAGAGCCTTGGTAAGTATGTCTGCTTTTTGATGGTAAGACAGTATGTAATTTACTTGTAGCTTTCCCTCCTTTACTTGCTCTCGAACGAAGTGAATGTCGATTTCTATGTGTTTAGTTCGTGCGTGCTGAATAGGATTAGTTGTCATGTATATCGAGCTTTGATTATCACACCAGATTGTTGCTTTTTGATTGTTTATGAGACGACCCCAAAGCCCGTTCTGACGAAGACAAGGGTTATCTTTGGAATATAACACAGAAACAGATAATAGCAGAATAGAATTAAGTAAATACACCAGATAATGAACAATAGAATATACTGGATAAAATAATCATCAGAGTTACACAGTATACAAGATCTTACTTAGTACAAATACAGTTCAGCTATACATAAATGTCTACAGCGGAAAACAAACATAATGTACAATAGGAGTTGAACAGCATAAAAAGAGATAAATGATAGAATCCATCTTCAGCTCCAGCTATCCTGAAAGAACCAACTAAACCTGAATACAAGGCTGCCCGTGTAGAAAAAGGGGCACCCGAGTTTGAAAGTGAAACAAACTACGAGTCAGTCATGGGACTGGTATGAGAAATCTACTCAACACATATATAATTTGGCCAATCACAGGACCACGCCACTTTCGTGGAACGGGTTTACTCCATTGGATTGCCAGTGCTTTAAAACAAATCTTTCTTTTAAACATCGCAATGCTTTTTCTAAAAATGAAGCCATTATAAGACTCAGTTCCCATCACACAATGCAACGCAAACCGGAGGATAGAGTTTTTACCTTATAACGGCCAAAATATGCTTGATACGAATAAAACAAAGGCATTTGATATTATTGCTAGTGTCTATATGTTTTGAAAACAATTTCAAATCATAACTATCAATCATAGACGACATGAGCGTCCCATGCCACTATGTCACCAAAATATATATACAATCAAAACCGCACAGTCACGTATTTGGAAATTGGATTTCCGTCATGAACCATGGCAAAAGATAGTCCTTACCGAATTCGATACGCTCTAGCCCGCCCCTCAGGAACAGCCGCAACTGCCCCTTGGATCGTCAGGGCCGGTCCACCGATGTGGATTATTATGCCTGAACACTACGTCTCCCCGCCCTTTGGGGCGTAAACGAGCCAACGAATGACTCCATCGGACCCGGATCGTCCGATCAAACCGAGGCGCTTCGCAACAGCAACAACCAAATAGGTGAAAAGTATATAAATGTCAGGGCTGGTAGGTCACTGACACCACCCTAGCTAGAAAGAAACGTAGGCCCTCCCTGATGTCCTCTCCCGTTTCTGGTTCATACCGGGGTGTGAGGCTCGCGATTTCACGTTATACACAAAGCTACGCCACATAGGCGGTGCTTTGATCATCACCACAAGACTTTGCTTTTCAACAGAAGCCCTGATCACTGCATCTTAGCATGCCACACAGGCAATTCATGCCATGCGACTGATGTCCATCGATATACAACCTCTGAGCTCGTGCGTTTCAGAGAAGGGCTTTAAGCAAAAGAATAAATTTTCCGCTGCCAAACAGATGTATATTTAATAAAGATCAATCAACACAGAATAAAATCCAATGTCAGACACACAGTCCATTTACAAGTCCGTTCTGGGTCTGAACGAAACCGGAGGCACTAAATACCTCGCAAACCCATCGATCACCACGTACGTTTAGACGATCACCACTCATTATCCATATTTCGGGATGCCTCCCAATCAGGACCTCGGTTACCATCCAAACGAGGTGAAGATCTCCGGTCTTCGACCACCATCTTCATCTTCGACTTTCAATCGTCAATCAATTATTTGAAATGAGAATTAACTCGGCCTTCTCAAATAATTCACGTATATTTAGAATTTCAAATCAATTTATTTTAATGGTTAAATCATTCGACAACAGCAATTTTGTTCTTTAATGTAATTTTCACACCAAACACATTCAACCATCAAATACCACATAAATCGAGCAAATTCAGTTTATTTCCATTCCATATCATTTATGATATTTTATAACGATTTATCGCTACTTTTATTTATTTTAAAATAGCCAATTTATTCAAAACGACGCTTCGGGCCATAATGCGGCCGTGGCGCTGTTTTTCTTCAGATTTGATTTACACATATTTGAAAATCTAACCATTGGATCTTCACACAATTTACATCATTAGAAAGGTCTTTTCAAAACGAACCCAACGGTACCAGTTTCGGGAAAATCCGACGGTCGGATCTCCTGGTACCATCGTTTGAAGTTTCAGTTTCAAAACACGAACTGCAGCGTCGTTATTCGATTAAATATAATTATATATATATATAAATATAAATATAATCGATTCTGGCACTGTTTTTCTTCAGATTTGAATTAAACATTCCATACAATCCAACCGTTGGATTTTTACAAAGTTGGTGCCGTTAGAAAGATATTTCCAAGGCGAACCCGGCGGTTGCGGTTTCGGGGAAATCCAATGGTCGGATTTCCCGCACTAGTTGTTTGAAATCACGGTTTCAAAACATGAACTGCACGACCACGTTTCATTCAATTTTATTTATATTTATATATTTATATAAATATAGTTCATTCAACAATTTCAATATCGTTTTCACTTCAAATATTTCAGTAACGCCTTTAAATTTTGGAAAATTTCGCCATAACCTCCTTTGTACGGGAGGGGCTGGGAAAATTCCCAAATAGCCACACGGGCGTCTCATGTCAAAAAGAAAAAGAAAAAGCCAAGCGGCTAGCCAACAGGCTCATAAAATCATCACCCAAACAAAACAGTAAATGTGTACCTATTTGTCGGGCACAAAATTGTATTCCTCTTCTCTAGCCCCTTTGCTATAACCTGTTCAATAAATATGCATGTACATATATACAGTTCTTATCATTTATCATTTTCCATTCAACTTCATATTTGTTTCCATTTGGTTTAAAAACACCATTCATTCTAATGTTACATGTATAGGCAAAAATCATATCATTAGCTAATTAATGAATATTTCAACTCATATATATTTATTTGAATGAGTGGCTATTTTTAACACTTCACATTTCAACAACCTACGTATATATCAAAAATGTGATTTTTATTGTAAAACAATTAATTTCAAAACACTATTATTTTATATAGTTTATATAAGTGATAAAAATAGGATTTTTATCATAAAACAATTTCTTTTAAAACGGGATTATTTTACATAGTACATATAGGTGATAAAAATAGGATTTTTATTATAAAACAATTTATTTCAAAATAGGAATACCATTCAACACATGAATTTCAATTCAACGAATGAATATCGATTCAACATATGAAGGTTTTCTATAGTTTCTATATATAGATAAAAATGTGATTTTTATATTTAAAACACGAAGACCATTCAACACATGAATTTCTAATCAACGAATGAATATCGATTCAACACATGAAGGTTTTCTATACAACGAATAAATATAGTTTTAGCAAATGAAAATAATTCAAACACATGAATATTATTCAAAATTTCGGCAGCATAACGGCAGGGTAGTTAAAACCGGGACCGTCCCTAGTACGGCTCCTCGCTCTACCTTAAAACCTCGCGGTTTTTGACAATGGGGATCATGCATCTAGTTCGCGCGCATGCGGCATGTATATATTTATTTCATTTCCACAAACTAATCCTATGTGGTTTCAACCAAATATTTCTCAACCACAAACGGGTATTTTTCAACCACAATCAATCAATATCAACCACAAACAATCCCAAACAACCATTCGCTATCAATCAATTTTCACACCAATCACAATCAATAAATATCGTCCATGGTTTGTGGACGAGGGGCGTATATATATATTTATATATAGCAATTCACTTTTATTTCAACACATATATAATTTTTACAACGCATATATAACTTATACATCGAACATACAACTTATACAACGCTTATACATGAGGTGTACAACGCTTATATAACTCATACATCGACTATATAATTTATACATTGTCGTTTTCCATATCGTTTATAAATTAGAAATCTCACATTGGGTTCCACTCCACCAAAAATAGCAGAAGGCTCAGAAAAATATGCGGTCTCTTTTAGAATGTAGAAGACATCCACACGGTCACGATGTTTCCTGTTTCATCGAATTTCGTTAACATAGCAAAAAGATACGATTTTTCAAAATTTGCAACGGTTTTAAACTGTTAAAAATCAGTTTTATAATTAAACAGCCGATACCTTTCAAAACTGTTCGAAACTAGGTCATGGATTTGCACGCAAACGGTGGGGCTTGGGGGCGATCGGCCTATGCCACGCTGACGGCCTTGGAGGAGCGCACATGCGCCTGAGGCGGCTCTCCGTTCGGTGCGGCGATGTAGGCGCGGCGGAGCTCGAAAGTCCCGGACTTCCCGGGCTTGTAACTCTCCAAATACTGAACGATAATTACCAAACTTTACATGGATTTGTAGATCTTTCCTAGATCTACAAAAAACATAACTGGGGCGTGGTGTTTCGTTGCGTGGATTAGAAGAAAAAGAAGAGAGAAGTTCAGATTCAATTTCCGTCTCGCGCGACGAAGGATCGGGGAGAGAGAGAGTGGAGTGGCCAATCAGAATTTTCCATTTAATTTATATATTTTTAAAATTTCAAAAATACCCCCTACACAGACGAACACCAATTCAAACCCAACGACTGTCGTCCCTAGCGTTTTACCCCAATTCCGAACACAATGGGATATGTTTCGTAGGCCCATTCGACTGTTTCAGTCGGTTTTCCTTCAAATTTAAAATATAAAACATTCAATATTAGATTTGAACGTGCATTTCAATTTGCCAGGGTCACAAACTGATTCGAAAAATTCCAAAAAAATAAATCTAGCTATGTTTTGATGATACGGTCCCAACAAAACTAGTTTCGTCGAATTCTGAGACCGTTTGCAAAAAGGCCCATTTCTGGTCGATCCAATTTAACTGTAATTGACCAAAACACATTTTCCTTTGCCACGCTCACATATTAGCTTCAAAAATTATGAAATTTGAAACCTAACAATAACTTCACATCCCGGATCCAACAAAAGTGGTTTCGTCGAATTCTGGGGTCGTATGCAAAATGGCCAATTTCCCGGGCTATATAAATTCCATAGCGACCTTTCTGAAAATTCATTCGGCCGTAACTTTTGCTTTCCGCTATGAAAATTCGACTTTTCAGATTCGTTAGAAAGGTATTCACTAACAGATTTAAATATTTTTGGTTTCACTAAAATCCGTTTTGTTTTGCACCCGGTGAAGTCCGACAAAGTCTGAATTCAAATTTTTGAAACTGCAGCGCCATTTCAGGCCTTGTTTATAATTAAAATTAATTATATTCATTTTCAATTGTCGATTCAAACTCAATTTTCATTGCCATTATCTAAAATATTTATTTTAAATATTTAAAATCCATTATTTCAGCCAATTAAAAAAAATTAAATTGGTTCAGATTTTCTGGGTCGCTACAGTTTAATAGATTTAGCTCCTTTAATATTAATTGCAACCATATTATTTCTGATGTAGCGTTGGCAATGCTTCTATACTCCGATTCCGCACTTGATTTTGAAATTGTTGGTTGCTTTTTCGATGTCCATGATATTAGATTGTCTCCTACATAGATACAGTACCCTGTTATCGATCTTCTATCATCAGGATCTGCTGCCCAGTCTGAGTCAGTGAATCATGTGATATTTAACTCTTTTCCTCCTTTTATTGTTAAGCCATACTGTATAGTCCCCTTTAAATATCTCAGTATTCGTTTTACTGCTTTACGGTGTTCATCCCTTGGATCCTGCAAAAATTGTGAAACTTTGTTAACACTGAATGAAATGTCTGGTCGTGTTACGTTTGCATATTGAAATGCTCCCACAACTCTTCTGTACTCCTTTATATTATTTATAGATTCTCCCCTGTTTTTAGAGAGATGTTGACTAGATATCATGGGTGTTGGTTGAGGTTTTGCTTCATACATACCAGTCTTTATCAGGAGTTCAGTTATGTACTTCTTTTGACTAAGAACCATTTCTGTTTTTGATCTTCTTTGGGCTTCTATTCCCAGAAAATATGATAGACTGCCAAGATCCTTTATTGAGAATTGCTCATTTAGATACTGAGTCAGTTGTTTTAGCTCACCTTCATTGTTCCCTGTTATAATCAAGTCATCAACATATATTAGTACATATGTTGTATAGTAATTATTTGATTTGATGAATAATGAAGTGTCAGATTTAATTGGCCGATATCCCTATGTCACTAGAGTTGATTTTAATTTGTCGAACCATACTCTAGGAGCCTGTTTTAGACCATAAATTGTTTTCTTCAGTTTGCATACATAATTTGGATTCTGAATGTAGCCCTCTAGTTGTTGCATGTAGATTTCCTCTTGTAACACTCCATTGAGAAATGCGTTGTTGACGTCTAAGTGCTTTATATTCCATTGTTTAGTGAGAGCACTCGTGAGAATTAGTCTTATGGTAGCTGGTTTGACTACAGGTGAAAATGTTTCATTGTAGTCAAATCCATATTCTTGTGTATATCCTTTAGCTACCAACCTTGCTTTGTATCTTTGAATAGATCTGTCTGGATTTCTTTTTGTTCTATATGTCCATCTGCATCCAATTAAATTTTTGTTGGTTGGTAGTTGAACAAGTTCCCATGTTTGGTTATTCACTAGAGCTTTGTACTCTTCGTCCATGGCTTCTCTCCAGTTTTCATATTGTGCAGCTTGCTGGTATGTAACGGGTTCTTCTGAGTTGATAGTTGCTGTGAGCAATTTTGGTTTAAAAATACCACTTTTTGCCCTAGTTATCATTGGATACCCAATATTTGTTGGAGATTTTGTCTCTAATTGGCTCTCTTGATTGACTGTGGTTGCTGGCATATTGTTATTGTTTGTACTTCTGATGTCGCTTTCAATATTTTGGCTCTCATTTTCTTCTTCTTGTTGTCTTTCAGGTGAATAGTTGGCGAGGATGATTGGCTCTTCATTGCTGGTATTGGGTGTAACTGACCTGGTAGTGCAGTTTTGAATGCCTTCAGCAGCCACTGCTTTGCTAGTACCTGCTAGAGAGTCTGTATAGTATGGTATGCTAGGTATGCTACTCTTACCTGTGATTACTTTATTTGTGGTTTTGATGTCTGAACTTTTGTATGGAAATACCTCTTCATTAAATACTATATGTCTGCTAATTAAAAACTCTGCCATTTTCATCTATACACTTGTATCCTTTTTGCTTTGTAGCATATCCAATAAATGTACATGGTTTGGATCTGAAATTTAATTTATTTGTGTTGTATGGTGTTAAGTATGGGAAACACAAACATCCGAAAGTTTTAAGACTTTGGTAGTCTGGTTTGATTTTATATAGTTTTTCAATGGGACTTAAGTCTTTCAACACTATTGTAGGCATTCTATTTATTAAGTACACGGCAGTGTTGAAAGCTTCTGACCAAAATTTTAGTGGCAGCGATGCATGAGCCAATAAAGTTAGTCCAGTCTCCACGATATGTCTATGTTTCCTTTCTACTAAGCCATTCTGTTAAGATGTGTAGGGGCAAGTGGTTCTGTGTATAATTCCCTTAGTTTTGAAGAATTTGCACAGGTTTTTATACTTAGAGCCACCATCAGATTGCAACACTTTAATTTTGGTATTAAACTGATTTTCAACCATATTAGAAAAATTAACAACAATAGCATAAGTGTCATATTTTTCTTTTAGAAAGTAAATCCATGTGTACCTAGTGCAAGCATCCACAAATGAAATGTAATACTTGTAGTTAAAGTCGGTGCAAACAGGGGCAGGTCCCCATAGATCAGTAGCCATCAATTCAAATGATTGTGCGTAGTTAGTTAAAGAATTTATAAACGGTAGTTTGTGGCTTTTGCCCATTTGACAATAAGTGCAAACATAGGGATAAGATATATCATCAAAAGCAATTTTATTATTCCTAAGAACTGTTTTGACTACGTTTATACTAGGATGACCTAACTTGTAATGCCATTTATCAAAAGTACTTCTATTATTTTCTTCAAATAGCATGACAGAATTGTAGCAGCTTTTATCTTTAGTATTGTTGTATTGACCATCAACTTTAAACTGATATAGTCCATTAATAGTGTTCCCCTGCAATAAAATTTCCTTAGTCCGTATGTCCCTGACTAAGCAATATTTCGGGAAAAATTCAAAGTAAACATCGTTATCTTTTGCAAATTGTGATATGCTTATCAGATTTTTCTTAATATTGGGTACCCTAAGTAGGTTATTTAAATATAGTTGTTTTTTACCATTAATTATAGCATTTCCCGTGTGAGAAATTTTTACGCACTTACCATTACCCAAGCTTATGGTTTGATTACCTCGATACTCCTTGTTTCCGAGATTAAGATTTTCCAAGTTGCTAGTGATGTGATTTGTTGCTCCCGAGTCTGGATACCAGTTGTCGTCATGAATATCTTCTCCTTTGGCTTTGTCATAAGCTCTGCTGTTATTGTTTTGATTTATCCCTTTTGTTTGAGTCACAACCATGTTGACATTAGGATTGCTTCCTCTTTGATTATTGTTACCTTGATTTGGTACATAGTTTGAGTTAAATCGAAAGTAGCACTTCACCGCAGTGTGTCCAACTTTCTCGCAAATTTGACATTTAGGTCTGTTGTTAGGGCTCCACCTACCACATCCTCGTCCACGATTAGAGTAACCACCTCTTTGACCGGTGTTATTGTAACCACCTCTTTGACCAGTGTCGTTGTACCTATTAGTTTGATTTTTCCCTCTGTTGCTAGTAGTGAAGTTCAGTGAGTATTCACTTTGTAATGGCTTTTTGTCGTTGATTCTTGCTTCGTGAGGGAGTAGTATAGCGCAGACATCGTCCAGTGGCGGTGTTGCCTTTTGTGATGTTATGACGGCTACTACGGCTTCGTATTCGTCTCCCAGTCCATTTAGTAATGACAATACATGTTCAGCTTCATCTATGTTGCTGCCAGTAGCCTTCAACATATCACATATATTTTTAACTTTTGATATGTATTCTCTCATACTTAGATTTTCTTTTCTACAGTTTTGTAGTTGTCTTTTATAAAATAGCGACTTTGCAGCCGATTGTGAGTTGAATACTTTCACCATAGTTAGCCATATATCACTTGTTGTTTTACAGCCTATGACTTGAGATAGTAGGCTTGGACTGATGGATGACAACAGCCATGCACTGATGAGTCTTTCCCGTCTATGATATTTTGTATATTCGTCATTACTAATGACTCTATTTTGATTGTCAGTTATATATCTTGCTGGAGTTGATAGCATGCCATATAAGTATCCTTCCAATCTGTAACCTTGCACGGCAGTTTCCACCTGAAGCTTCCATAATAAATAATTCGTTTGTTCAAGTTGAATAGTGATTAATTGGCTTTGCGGGCTGATGATTGTCTTGATCAGTTGTTCGGCAGATTGCATGGTAGCATTGATGTTGGAAGTAGCAGAGTTCTCTTCAGACATGATTATAGATCACAGATCTGAATCCTCGAAAAGCAGGTAAGTGGTGAGAACTTTCGTTGCCTTTTGAATTGGGGATTTTTGAGAACTTTAATATGGTCTTGGGTATTGTAGGCGATGATTGTATGATGGGATTTAATTTCAGATGGGTAAAGAACTAGGTGATGATGGTTCTTTCTTGATTTCAATCAGCTTGAATTGTTGTAGCCGTTAGGCTATTGCAAAGCTCCGATACCATGTTAAAAAAGCTGAAGACAGAGATGAGAAGGAGGAACTATAGTTGAGAGAATTATAAAGCTTATTATTTTATTCAGTACGAAATTGTTTTTGATTGATACAAAATAGAACAGAGAGACCTGATATATATACAGGTGAATGTAACGGTAAAATACATTATTTTGGCTAAGCAAAATATAACTATAGCAATGTGACGTGGCACAATATAGGACAAACTTATCCATAATTAAATGTTTTACTGACTCATCGTTCTATTCCAGAATTCATTGTCTTTCCTTTTACTTTTCTTCAACTTAATTTCTTATGTCATTTTCATTGGGAAAAAAAATTGGATTGAAATAAAACGAAAAAGAGGAGCTTTAGACTTCCAATTTGAAAGCCATGCATGGCACATGCACTATGACAATTACCAGGAAGCCATGCACATTCTTAAAGTATATCACGCCACTTTATTTCAAAAATAATGCTGGTCTTTTTCTTCTTCTCCAACCTGCGCACCACTAGGGACCACGTGCCGCTCCACCACTGCAACCCCCTTCGAGCAACTCTCCTGCATCCTTCCTTCGTAGTTGCGCTGCGTTTAAGGTGAGTTTTATGCTCACGATTTACTGTATTTCAAGTTTTCCAACATCAATTCTAACTGAAATTAAAATGGTTGGTTGATGTGTGATGTCATGTCTTAAATATTGAGGTAGGTGTGTTTGATTTGTACATTGTTCCAATACTTCCCTGATTGTTTATACACCTGCATATTCTAATTGTATGTGCATATATGTATACATGTATGGGTATACATGTACCCTATTGAATATTGAATTGTTATATTAATCCTTTACTATAAAGGCTTGGAACGTGCTTGTATACACCATATTTGATCATACTTGAATTTTTATGCATTTTTGATTCTATGCACATATATGTCCTCTTGTTTTACAAAACCTATTTGCACAAATATTTTCCTCTTGTTTTGTGTTTTGTTGTACAAATATGTCCTCTTGTTTTACAAAATCCATTCTCATCACTTGCACCCGAGTCAACTTTGCTATAACTATCACTAAAATTTGCACTGTCTGTATTTGTATGAAAACTGCTATATAACTATTCTTGTTTTCTATGCCTTGATTATATGCCCATGTCATTGTATTAACCTAAGTGTATCTTTGCTTACTATTTGATGCATGAAAACATATATTATATACCTATCTGCTACTGTGACAAAATTTGTGAATCTTTAAAACTGTATATTTATAGGCCGCTGCCTTTAGACATTGAAACAAATATATTTTTATCTTGTCCTGTTTTCTAGACCGAGATGCTCGATTTTGTCACATATGTTAGGTAGTTTAAATTTGGATATTTGATACACTCGAATATTTAATAATTTATAGGATTAACCTTTTATTTTCGTATTTTATTGATGTTGTTTTACTTGAATAAAATTAATCCTGACTTGATTGTTTTATGTTTTGCATGTACTGCTTGAGTCAGACCGACTATCATAGATTTAAAGTTTTCAGCTATCGAAGTTAGTGAGTGGTGAATACGTGCACACTGGTTCGACAAATTCTGCAAATTTTATTTTATGTGAAAGCTATGTATTTTCCGCTGTGCAAAAATATTATAAAACTCTTATATTTTTGTAAAAGTAATTCTACTGCATGTTATTATATTCCGTGATTTTGTGTATTGATTCTGCTAAACCTCATAAGCAATAACAATCTGTCGTTTTGACCGGTTTAAGTTGGTTTAACTACCGACTTAAAGCGGTCAAAAGGGCAAGTCGTTACAGTCTCTGACGTGGAGTTATCATGGTGAGCAACAATTCCTTGAAGGTATATTGATTTCACGTCTCGACGTAAGTCTGTGATGGTTCACTATGCTTTCTAGGTTTTCAATGTTCATTATGGTATATCGTCTTGTTGGAAGTACGTTGGCTCCAAGTTTGTGTTACTAGGAGTTGACAGTTAGATCTAGTGTTTGGTTGTCTTCGTAGTTGGTGCTCAGATCTATGTATTCACTTTTTATCACTTTCATCCTTGTATGTTTTTGGTCTTGCTTAAATGGGTCATCACCGTGAGCAATGGCAATACTTGTGATGCTTCGGTGCAAAACTTTGATGTTGTTTGTTGGTGAATTCGCCTGCCTGAGTGAGTCGATTTCAGTTGAGTGATATTTATGTGGAATATATGTAATTCGTTTTAATGTCATATTTACGAAGATCTGGGTTGTTTAGTTTCTTTCTTGTTGGACCCCTGTGTATCATCAAAGAGACAACTGAAGCCCTGTGCTCTCGACGTTGTTGTTGTCTAAGTTGATCTTCGTTGTCTCCTTCATTCTCGGCAATTTCCTAGTTTTCGGGCACTTTTTTAGGTTCTCGCGTGGATCTCTACTACACACTTTGTTGTGGAGCTCGAGACTTACGACAAACTGTTGATATGTCCTTCGTTACCTTTTGCAGTAATGTCTTGTCATTTCATCATGTACTTATGCTTATTTTATTACAGTCTTGTACTGTCGATGTATGTATACGAAATGTAATCTCCTATATGTGAAGTATGTAATGTACTCAATCTCTCCCTGCGTGGAGAGTTAGGAAACTTGTAGTCTAGTAGCGCATATAGCTCTAAGCCTGTTTGGTTGAGTTGACGAAACACTATAAACTCCGTACGTGGTGGACGATCCACCATAAAAAATGATAGTAGTCGATTGTTAACTATAGTCACCTGTACTATATTATATTTTTTATTATTGGTTATAATAAAAAGGTGTTTGCGGTCACCTTAAAAACTGGACAACTTTGCCAAAAAAACATTTTGCACCATATGAACCTGGATTAGAAAACAATTTTACCATTTTATTAACTTGATTCATTTAAAAGATCAAATTTAAGAAAACTTTAAAGAAATCCATAAATTATTGTAAAAACTATTATGTGTTGGTATATATATATAATATGGAAGAGAATTAGTACAACATCATAATAATCTTTATATAATTATGAATATTAACCATATAGACTTGAATAAAAAATTAGTTTTATCATTTTTTTCTAATATCATGAGCTTACCCATGTTAGATTTTCATTTTAAAAGAATTTAAAGATAATTTAGTAGATGCTTCTTAGTGTATTTATTTAAAAATTTCAAATTTAAGATTGACTATTTTTTTTGAAAGTATGGATTTAAATGAAAAATAATAGAAGAAAACCCGGAGAAATTTAAAAATAATTATACAAAATTATTAAATGCAGGTATTTAAATGCAAAACAATTGAAGAGTGAACTAAAAGAAATGTTGTAATTGTTAATACGATGATAAGTAATAGGATTTGAAAATTGAATATCCAAAGAAAACTAAGGAGACTGGTGAAAATCTCTATAATTAATAAGAGAGCAATACGTTTTTATGGTTTGCTACAATTTTTCATACATACATATATTATTATTTTTAATTATTATTTTCATTGCTAATTAACAATGAGATTCAACCATGTAACCTTATGATTAGCAGCATAATCCACGCTGGTTGCGTGTATAATTGTGGTATATAAATGAGAATATAATCTTTGCCATTCAAAAAACTATTAATTAGATTGTTTTATTTAGCTAAAATTCAAATTAATCCATTTTAATTAAGTCCACATGAATATTAATGTAAATAAACTAATTTCAAAGAGAAAAAGTGAAATTAAGAGTGTCTTGAACGTTAAACAAAAGAAAATAATCAAAAGAGCATGCTAATTATTATTTTTTATTTTTCCATTGTTCAAGAGGTAGATAATATACCTAAATGACTGAGTATAATAATATAATAAAATGGTTTTGTCGAGACTCGATCTTGTAACATCTGGCCTTAAACTATTTATAAAGAAAAACAATATCAACGGGACATAAACATGAAATAAGCTGGTTTGTTGAGACTCGAACTTGTGACCTGACCATTGATTGATTATAGTGAAACATAAAATAGGAAATTAGGGACATATCCCTCTTTTCTGAACTTATTTGTTTTACATCCTTCCATTTTAAAACATATTTTATATGTCCTTACTTTTTGAATTTTTGAATATTTACTTCTCCTATTTTCAAATTTAAAAGCAGCCACTTCAACATGATTTACAATGTTAATGAGTTATAAAAGTATATTTTGAAATATCATATTAAGCTTAGTAGTACCCCCGTCAAATGGACATTTTTCTGAAAATGTGAATGTAATTTATATAAAAAAATTACAAAGGGTTTAATGCTAATTTTTTATGACCATGGGATTTATGTCAGAATTTTCGAACGTCAAAATTATCAAACTAAAAAGATAGAGTGCCAAGTCATTTGGGTATGTAAACTAATATGATTTCAGTCGTCAATGTGACGCTTAGCAATCACGATTCAAAAAAAAATTATGTTAAATGATCAGAACACGCTCCGAATTATCGCATAAAAATATATAAATAAATGAACTTTGAATATTAATACATTGAGATATGATTGAACTATACATATAATATACTTTTGTTTTATGTATGAAATTCATAAGGTAAAATTGTGAGCTACATACCTCATTATAGTAACAGGATTAAGATAAGGAAGCTAAAAAGAGCATAAAAGGAAGGAACTAACAAACTTTTTATTGCAGGGTCAAATTGCATAATGTGCTAAACTTTCATCTAGAACATGACTTAATGCTAAACACTTCCAACATGTTTTAAGTTATCATCCTTCCTTTCCAAATCCAATCAAGGTTTTTAAAAGCTCCAAGGTTTAACATATGTAAGGCAGATGTCTTTCCATATAAATTTTGTTGTCTTCATCTAAAAGATAAAAAGTAGGTGGATGCATATAAGGTATGCTTTTGGTTTCTTTTTTTAAGATTTATTGCATCTCTTCCATAAAAATGTTATATTATTGAGACAATTTATGATAAAACTTCAAAAAATTTCTAGAAATTTCAACATATCAGATTACCATAATTCTTAAATGTTAACTACAACATAATACCCGTAATATAAATTTGACAAATCTTTGTAATTGATGGTAACAAAACCAATGTAGGAGGGTGATACCATTTGTTCTATTCCATAGTACTTTACTTTGTGGACAATGGGCTCAAATATGTACACGTTAAGTATTTAAATTCCGTGTGATGAAAATTTATCGTAAGAAGCATTCTTGTATGTAAGAAACATGAAATTCAATCCATCTGCAAGTGAGATAGAATAAGTTTTGTGTATAATTATTTTCTCGAGTATAAAAGAAAACCAGACGTCAGCAAAAAAAAAAAAAAAAAAAAAAAAAAACTTAATTCCTCGCACCTTTCATGTCTGATCCCTCTCGTCCTTTCCCGCCTTGTCCTATCGCCGAACCTATCTTTTCAATCCCTTCCTCGAGCCAAATATCAGCCACTCCTCCACCGCCTGACCCACTTCCTATCCTTCCTGACCCATCCCTTCTCGTTTCCCCAATTCCAGTAAACCTCCCACCACCGCTCCTCCCCTAAGACAAGATAAGGTGATTCAACAACCATGGACTTCTTTCCTGTTCCATTATAAGCCTCTAAACGCTGGGAAGTACATTCCTGTTGAGTTGATACCCACCGTCGTCGATGGTACCTTGAAAATGATTCAAGGCGTTCCTGAAGCTCAAACTGAAGTAAGGAATGATTCAGTTGTCGGGTTTTTCTTAGACAAACCGCTCGCATACACTGCTGTAGCGGCAAAGCTTAATTCTGGAGTCTTAAAGGTTCAGTTAGTGTAAAATCTAATGGAGTATTGTTTTTATTTGATTTCACTTGCGATGAAGATCGAAGCAGAATTCTCCAAGCTGACCTTATAATCATGAACAAAAGGTTATTTATCATCAAAAAGTTTGATCATTCAATCAGTAATGTATGCGGTAATGTAAAATCAGTTCCGTATGGGTCAAGTTTTCAATATTCCGTTAGTTGCATGGTCCAATTACGAAATCAACTGGATTAGCAGTATGCTGGGGAACCTATTGTGTATGGACGAGATGACCGAAAGTTGACGGAGACTGCAGTACTCTAAGTGTTCGATTGAGGTTAAACCGAATAAGGAACTAGTAAATGACTTTCTCATTGAGGCGGTGGAGGGGGAAGTTCAGCGTATTTATGTTGAATATATGTGGAAGCCAGATATTTTTTGTATTTGTCAATATTTTGGACATTCAAGTGGTAACTGTGTCGAGGAGGAAAAAACTATAGAAGATGAAGTCAACACATTTGACATGAAAATATGGAGAATGCATTTCAGTAGGCTGAAGACATGAGGAATGTTAGACCAATTGCTCAGAGGAGAAATCCGCCAAGTAAATAGAGAAAGTATGTAACGACCCAGGGATTTCGGCCTCGAAAATCGACATAAATACCCTTACCCTGACTTATGCCGACCTTCCAAACACCGAAACACTGGATAGTTATTAGAAAGAATTTAGAGGGTGAGATAAGGAAGAAAGAATTATAAGAATAGAAGAAGGAGAAGAATCATCACAGAGTCTCACATCGCAGCGGAACAAAATATAATATAGAAATAAATCTTTATAACTTACATCATCAGAGTACATGAACACATCTGGACAGTTATGATAATCTGCCCTTAACACAGCGGAAAACCTTAAATATGTCTGGACTTCTCCAGCACGCCTTTTTGTAGTGTTTGATAACCTGGACCTGCAACCCGGGCTAACCCGAGCATTTACAAAACACCGGGTCAGTCTGGTGAACCAGAGTGAGATAAACTCGCACAGTTTTAAGGGTAAATCATCCAATCCAGATTTTTAGTTCAAATCTTTTCAAAAGAAAAGGATAATCGTAAGACCGAATCCACACATAAACACGGACGGTTTTTACCTTACGATAACCCAAAAACAGTTTTGAAACCAATATCTTCTCTGATATTATAATAATGTCTAAATACAAGTAAATAACAATCTAGTGGAACGCTTGCATCTCACGCTCCACATATATAGTATACAATCAAAACCGCAGGCGCTTATTGGAGATTGGATTCCGACCTTGACAAGGTATGGGACCACCTTCCGATGATGTATCTCTAGAGGCGAATACACCTGGGTTCAACAAGAACATCTTGCAACCCGGCCCTCACATGACCGACCACTCATTTCGCTTGAGTGTATCGAATGTATATCACCAACGGTTGGACTCAAACCACCGTTCCCGAATGGGCGGAATCGATAGAATAAGAAACAAAAGGAATTTCTCTAGATAGGTGATTATACATCCTAATGGGAGCGACCCACATAGCCATGCTGCCTGCCCGATTTTTGTCATCTCCCGGTTGATGAGGCTTGAGGTCAGAACTTCTTTTCGCACATCTGGCCACCATTCACTTTGAATGCCACATCGTCAGATCCTCTGGGTATCACTAATTGACGTCCACAAAAATACTCTAGTTATTTGGCTAGAGAAAACCATTTCTCCGCCATCAACTATGGTACGTTTGAAGAAATCAACGTACGTAATCTCCTTTGGAAATACTCTGTCAGACACTCGTCCATACAAGTCATCCAGGAACAGGATGAACCGAAGGCACCCTCCTACTGCATCCTAGGAATCACCCTACTGATCAGTAGCGAGAAATCCTTGCAATCCGTAGATTCCAACCACGACAGAATCACTGTTGAAATATCTTCGGCCGCTAAACCAAAGAAATCCAATCAGTAATCCTTCCGCTTAGGAAGATCAACGGTCTTCCATTGCTCCACCTTCAACAATCTCCTTTCACGTATCCGCTAGTCGGAATGGTTTTCGAATATAAATTCGATCCCGGTCTTTCCGTACCAACGATCGTATGGGTCATGTTTGATAGTCGGTGTTTTAACTATCAAATAATAATTGTGTGAATGACATGAGTTTACCAGTTCAGTACCAACACCACATGGCCTCTTTAATTCAAAAACGATTAAAGATAGAAATCTCAAATTCTTAACATTTCAAATAAAACGTATTTGACGTAAGGTTCTTGTTTCAAACTAATTCACTTTCATATCCAATCATTGTTTCAAACCCAATTACTATTTTACTAACCATATTGGGAAAACGACCTACCTTAATTCAGGTGCAAACAACGTTATAACATCTTCTTTATTTCATCACTTGAAAATAACCAGCTATTATTCTCTTGGTATAACTTATTCTCAAGACTTTACTTTTTTTCAATTTCCTTTAACATTGGAAATACCCATTTAACTTTCCCATTACACACTAATATCATCCTCAGATAATCCCGAGGTCGTTCAAGTTGGGGTATTTATTTACCTCTCAGACCTTGACCAACAACGGTCTTACCTTCAGATAACATCAGTTGTAACTTCAAACAAATATTTATTCTAACCTCAAAGACGCTTCTCTTAGCCATTTTGTTGATAAAAACTTATTACCTTTTTAATCCTCCTTTTCGAACATAACCATGAATTCTTAATCCGTCGACTAAGAAAAATTATTTTATAAATCATCACATTTCTCTTTTACCTTTCTAAACAATACTTTTTATTACTTGGATTTTTGTTAAATTCCTATTGCGTACCACATCACCTTTTAAGCCTTTCTCTTAATGTCTAATTTCACAAATTTCACTTAATTCCTTTATTAGGTAATATTTATGGATCCTTTATACCTCAATTCTTTTCATAAATTCCGTTTATAAAACCATGGTCCTGTATAACCCTTTGTTTATCACTTTCCTTTAAAAAAAACATTTAAAACCCAATTGTAAACTCAATTAATAAATAATAAATATTTATTTGCTTTTACAAACTTTAATTCAACTAATCCATTTAAACATCCATTTCTAGTTATAAAATAAATTTTATAACTTTATCTCGTCGATTTACCTGACGGTAGATCGATATTTAAAAATGGTTAATTCCTAGGCCATGTACTGCCAACCACTCAACCAATAATACCCATTGGTTTAAACCAAACAAATGGTGAATCATCAGGTCAGTATTCAACCATCAAATCAAAACGATTCAATAATGGTCTCATGACAATTCAATATCAACCACAACAACCAATCAAACAATTTATTTATTTAAAACACGTTTATTTTATAAACGTGACCAATAAGGTAACTTACCTCCATTGGAACCAATCGTTAAAAATAACGATTTGGATTTCACTGAAATTAAACAACGTTTAATTTCATCAGTTCAAATAATAACTGAATATATATCAGCAATCAGTCAATCACTAGCAAGCATAACACAAAAAAAAAAAAAAAAAAAACCCAACTTATAACATATAAGCGAGAAATAACTGAGTGAGTTTAACTCACCTTGATTTGATTTTGTCGATAAATCGGCTCGGTTTCAGTTAAATTAAACGGCGTTTACTTTAACTGAAACTAAATCCAGCTGCTGCCTGCCCTGCTCGGTTCCCTTCCATCGCGTAGTACTTGCCAAAATTGTTCCAATGTTTTCTCGTCCTGTCCCGTTCTGATCATATGTATGATGGAATTAATAAATTTTAAACTAACATAATTAATTTAATTCCTACTTACTTCAACTAATTAATTATTATTTTATGTACACAACCGACCCCTTTTGTCTTCCATTACCGGTTCAGTATTATATTTTATCTTATCTATTTATTTTTAAAGACTGGATTCAATTTTAATTTAGCTTTACAAAAATTTAATTAGTCATACATAATAAATAGGCCTTTAAATTATATTAACTCATTTGGGCTTACCTTTATTCCTGGCCCGTTTACTCAAAACCGCCTCCCACTTAAAACATCAACACCCTCAAACCCTCAAACCATTCGATACTTCTCTCCGCCGCCACCAAAATTTTTAGAGAAAGAAAATGGAAACCCTCACAGCCGAAACCCTCCCATCTCCGTCGTTTCTTCCAGTGAATCGAACGAGTCCCCCTTGCCTTCCTGTAGCAACGTCGAAAGCACACCAATATTCAGTTTAAACTGTCAGCACAGTTCGAACCTCCTTCCACTTGATTTAACCCCAAACCGAGGCCGATCTTTAGCTCTTTGGTTCAGAACAGCTACGTCTTGAATCAGATAAGTATTTTTGATTTTACAATTGCGGTATTGTTTTGTTTTTGATTTCTGTGGTTTTCGAATTGGGTTTCTTTGCTGAGTTGCTTTGGTTGATCTGTTAGCTAAGCGCAGATATGTATATATAGCCGTGAGAAATTGGATAGGGTCGATGTCCAAATCGATTGTAATATCATAGGATCGTAGATCTTTAGGTGATGTTTTCCCTAGTATTTACAGTTGTGTTATACGATTGAATTGTGGGCGACTGAGACATTGATGGTTGACAGGGCAATGTAAAGATTGGTGTCGAGTTTTCCATGTGCAAATCTTATGTAGATTCGGTTGTAATATCTATTGCACATGGTCTGTACTGTATATGAAATTTGGTTTCAGATTTTGGGACTAGTGTATATATACATAGATGGTAGACATGATTTGTATACAAGACTTTCTGAATATATATGAATATATATAGATTTGATTGGGTTTTCTACTGTTTTATTTTCAGGAAAGAACATGGCCTTCTGTACTTTAATTCAAAAAAAAATGTATTTTTTTTATAGTTTTGTTATGGCAGAATGGTTTGTACAGTCTTGTTGATCAGAACCAAAGATTTTGCTATTTACTTTCGATTCAAAAGATTTGATGACATAATTCTTCCCTGTTTCACTTCTGGGAATTGATGATGTACCCATCTTTTTTCTTGATTGTTTGACTTTGCGGATTTGATACACACATACTTTATTTTCTTCTGAATGGTCTGTGTCTTATTTTACTAAATTGTGTACCTTTTGTTTCCTGATTTTGAAAATCTTTCAATTTTAAATATATATACCTATACATTTCTTGCTACTCATAGCTGTTCTCTTTTTCTTACTTTTCAGGTCTAGGTGATGGATCATGGTGATCCCTGCGCCACAAACCAAGGAAGATTGTATTGTAGATTTGGTGTTCCATTTCTTAGATATGAAGCATTCATTTTTTTTTTCTTTTTTCCTTTCTGTTCTGAGTCGTCTCGTACATGAGATTTTCATGTAAAAAAATGTACATTGTCTGTCTCAAATCTTTACTGCTTGTAGAACAATACATGTTGATACTGAAAAACTGAAATGGACAGTTGCATATTAAATTTCGATATTCTTTTCAGATTCTTGTAGGTATATTAAACTATTTTAGGATAAACAGTTTATTGTTTGACTTGGGTTGAAAATAGCTGTGTTCTTATTTTATATTTCCGTTCAATTAGCATAACTGTACTAATGACTTTGGTACAAGTATTTGTTTCTTCATGTTAAAGTTTTGTATGTCATTTACATTTCCACTAATAACTTAGTTTTTTTTTTCCTTGTTACCCAAATTTTACTCATATATCGTTCTTTCATCATTAACCAAGTACTCTATTTAATTAAGATTATAAAGAAACCGATAAATTAATTTATAAGATGTATAAACCAAATTTGAGTATAACTTTTTGTTGTGATACCAGAATTGAAACCGATGTTTAGTGGTTACTTATTTTGACCAATTGAAGATATGAATTAACTTTTCAGAATTCAAGAAATAAATTGATTTATATTTCAAATATAAGCTTTAAAACCAATTTAAGTATTCAGAATTAAATGGGTCAAAAACCCGGGTCGTTACATTCCTTCCCCCTTAAAATAATTTCGTCCTCGAAATTTCTAAGGTGAGAAAAAATGTTGTAAATCCCAATAACTTCTAATATATTTAAATAACACTTCAAATATTTTTTTTTTCTGGGCCTCAGTTTATTTAATTCTTTATTAATCCATGGATGAAATCTATTCAACCAATTTAACAGGTAGACCATAATCAATCAAGGCACAACAAACTCAATCAAATCAACTGAATACACATTCAATATTACTATTTAATTCCATTCAACATATTTTGAATATCAACCGATTTATATTCAATTGATTTCTATTTAATTATTATTTATCAAATTTCCAATTTCAATTCAAATTCATTTAATTACCACATTATTTGCTAATTAAATTCTAAGGTCATTATTATTAATTCGATTTCACTTAACCCAGTTAATTTTCAATTCAAAATTTTGACCAAATTTTGAACTCGATTCAAATTAGTCAACACACCATATCTAAATAATTTGAGAAAATTATTCCCTTTCTATACAAAAATAAATTTCGGGTAAAATTATTTCATTTACCCCCTTTTAAAAACAATATTGTGTTCCTTATCAGCTCAACGCTTTTCAACACTTGAACCGATCCACAACACAATACAAAACATTTGTATATAAAATTTACAAATACGCTCTCATACATATATACACTCAAACTCAATCTAGGGTATTACTAACCCCATCTCTATCGAGTTACGCCACAGAGCCAAGGTTATTACAAAACCAATAGCTCTGATACCAACTGTAACGACCCCGAGATTCGAGTAGGCTTTTCAACCATCCTCTCCTCCCTCGGCACTGGGTTAACCTCCCAGCGTGGCTTACAGAGATACCTCAGAACTGCTTTTACGGCCAGCCTCTCGACTCGACCAACCCACATTGTCGGGAGATGTAGGGGTAAGAGTCTCCCGTTCGCCACCAAACGCGAAGCGAGAACCCCCTATCATCCGTACCAATTAAGCGACCAGCTCTGATACCAACTGTAACGACCCAGGGATTTCGGCCTCGAAAATCGACATAAATACCCTTACCCTGACTTATGCCGACCTTCCAAACACCGAAACACTGGATAGTTATTAGAAAGAATTTAGAGGGTGAGATAAGGAAGAAAGAATTATAAGAATAGAAGAAGGAGAAGAATCATCACAGAGTCTCACATCGCAGCGGAACAAAATATAATATAGAAATAAATCTTTATAACTTACATCATCAGAGTACATGAACACATCTGGACAGTTATGATAATCTGCCCTTAACACAGCGGAAAACCTTAAATATGTCTGGACTTCTCCAGCACGCCTTTTTGTAGTGTTTGATAACCTGGACCTGCAACCCGGGCTAACCCGAGCATTTACAAAACACCGGGTCAGTCTGGTGAACCAGAGTGAGATAAACTCGCACAGTTTTAAGGGTAAATCATCCAATCCAGATTTTTAGTTCGAATCTTTTCAAAAGAAAAGGATAATCGTAAGACCGAATCCACACATAAACACGGACGGTTTTTACCTTACGATAACCCAAAAACAGTTTTGAAACCAATATCTTCTCTGATATTATAATAATGTCTAAATACAAGTAAATAACAATCTAGTGGAACGCTTGCATCTCACGCTCCACATATATAGTATACAATCAAAACCGCAGGCGCTTATTGGAGATTGGATTCCGACCTTGACAAGGTATGGGACCACCTTCCGATGATGTATCTCTAGAGGCGAATACACCTGGGTTCAACAAGAACATCTTGCAACCCGGCCCTCACATGACCGACCACTCATTTCGCTTGAGTGTATCGAATGTATATCACCAACGGTTGGACTCAAACCACCGTTCCCGAATGGGCGGAATCGATAGAATAAGAAACAAAAGGAATTTCTCTAGATAGGTGATTATACATCCAAATGGGAGCGACCCACATAGCCATGCTGCCTGCCCGATTTTTGTCATCTCCCGGTTGATGAGGCTTGAGGTCAGAACTTCTTTTCGCACATCTGGCCACCATTCACTTTGAATGCCACATCGTCAGATCCTCTGGGTATCACTAATTGACGTCCACAAAAATACTCTAGTTATTTGGCTAGAGAAAACCATTTCTCCGCCATCAACTATGGTACGTTTGAAGAAATCAACGTACGTAATCTCCTTTGGAAATACTCTGTCAGACACTCGTCCATACAAGTCATCCAGGAACAGGATGAACCGAAGGCACCCTCCTACTGCATCCCAGGAATCACCCTACTGATCAGTAGCGAGAAATCCTTGCAATCCGTAGATTCCAACCACGACAGAATCACTGTTGAAATATCTTCGGCCGCTAAACCAAAGAAATCCAATCAGTAATCCTTCCGCTTAGGAAGATCAACGGTCTTCCATTGCTCCACCTTCAACAATCTCCTTTCACGTATCCGCTAGTCGGAATGGTTTTCGAATATAAATTCGATCCCGGTCTTTCCGTACCAACGATCGTATGGGTCATGTTTGATAGTCGGTGTTTTAACTATCAAATAATAATTGTGTGAATGACATGAGTTTACCAGTTCAGTACCAACACCACATGGCCTCTTTAATTCAAAAACGATTAAAGATAGAAATCTCAAATTCTTAACATTTCAAATAAAACGTATTTGACGTAAGGTTCTTGTTTCAAACTAATTCACTTTCATATCCAATCATTGTTTCAAACCCAATTACTATTTTACTAACCATATTGGGAAAACGACCTACCTTAATTCAGGTGCAAACAACGTTATAACATCTTCTTTATTTCATCACTTGAAAATAACCAGCTATTATTCTCTTGGTATAACTTATTCTCAAGACTTTACTTTTTTTCAATTTCCTTTAACATTGGAAATACCCATTTAACTTTCCCATTACACACTAATATCATCCTCAGATAATCCCGAGGTCGTTCAAGTTGGGGTATTTATTTACCTCTCAGACCTTGACCAACAACGGTCTTACCTTCAGATAACATCAGTTGTAACTTCAAACAAATATTTATTCTAACCTCAAAGACGCTTCTCTTAGCCATTTTGTTGATAAAAACTTATTACCTTTTTAATCCTCCTTTTCGAACATAACCATGAATTCTTAATCCGTCGACTAAGAAAAATTATTTTATAAATCATCACATTTCTCTTTTACCTTTCTAAACAATACTTTTTATTACTTGGATTTTTGTTAAATTCCTATTGCGTACCACATCACCTTTTAAGCCTTTCTCTTAATGTCTAATTTCACAAATTTCACTTAATTCCTTTATTAGGTAATATTTATGGATCCTTTATACCTCAATTCTTTTCATAAATTCCGTTTATAAAACCATGGTCCTGTATAACCCTTTGTTTATCACTTTCCTTTAAAAAAAACATTTAAAACCCAATTGTAAACTCAATTAATAAATAATAAATATTTATTTGCTTTTACAAACTTTAATTCAACTAATCCATTTAAACATCCATTTCCAGTTATAAAATAAATTTTATAACTTTATCTCGTCGATTTACCTGACGGTAGATCGATATTTAAAAATGGTTAATTCCTAGGCCATGTACTGCCAACCACTCAACCAATAATACCCATTGGTTTAAACCAAACAAATGGTGAATCATCAGGTCAGTATTCAACCATCAAATCAAAACGATTCAATAATGGTCTCATGACAATTCAATATCAACCACAACAACCAATCAAACAATTTATTTATTTAAAACACGTTTATTTTATAAACGTGACCAATAAGGTAACTTACCTCCATTGGAACCAATCGTTAAAAATAACGATTTGGATTTCACTGAAATTAAACAACGTTTAATTTCATCAGTTCAAATAATAACTGAATATATATCAGCAATCAGTCAATCACTAGCAAGCATAACACAAAAAAAAAAAAAAAAAAAAAAAAAAAACCCAACTTATAACATATAAGCGAGAAATAACTGAGTGAGTTTAACTCACCTTGATTTGATTTTGTCGATAAATCGGCTCGGTTTCAGTTAAATTAAACGGCGTTTACTTTAACTGAAACTAAATCCAGCTGCTGCCTGCCCTGCTCGGTTCCCTTCCATCGCGTAGTACTTGCCAAAATTGTTCCAATGTTTTCTCGTCCTGTCCCGTTCTGATCATATGTATGATGGAATTAATAAATTTTAAACTAACATAATTAATTTAATTCCTACTTACTTCAACTAATTAATTATTATTTTATGTACACAACCGACCCCTTTTGTCTTCCATTACCGGTTCAGTATTATATTTTATCTTATCTATTTATTTTTAAAGACTGGATTCAATTTTAATTTAGCTTTACAAAAATTTAATTAGTCATACATAATAAATAGTCCTTTAAATTATATTAACTCATTTGGGCTTACCTTTATTCCTGGCCCGTTTACTCAAAACCGCCTCCCACTTAAAACATCAGCACCCTCAAACCCTCAAACCATTCGATACTTCTCTCCGCCGCCACCAAAATTTTTAGAGAAAGAAAATGGAAACCCTCACAGCCGAAACCCTCCCATCTCCGTCGTTTCTTCCAGTGAATCGAACGAGTCCCCCTTGCCTTCCTGTAGCAACGTCGAAAGCACACCAATATTCAGTTTAAACTGTCAGCACAGTTCGAACCTCCTTCCACTTGATTTAACCCCAAACCGAGGCCGATCTTTAGCTCTTTGGTTCAGAACAGCTACGTCTTGAATCAGATAAGTATTTTTGATTTTACAATTGCGGTATTGTTTTGTTTTTGATTTCTGTGGTTTTCGAATTGGGTTTCTTTGCTGAGTTGCTTTGGTTGATCTGTTAGCTAAGCGCAGATATGTATATATAGCCGTGAGAAATTGGATAGGGTCGATGTCCAAATCGATTGTAATATCATAGGATCGTAGATCTTTAGGTGATGTTTTCCCTAGTATTTACAGTTGTGTTATACGATTGAATTGTGGGCGACTGAGACATTGATGGTTGACAGGGCAATGTAAAGATTGGTGTCGAGTTTTCCATGTGCAAATCTTATGTAGATTCGGTTGTAATATCTATTGCACATGGTCTGTACTGTATATGAAATTTGGTTTCAGATTTTGGGACTAGTGTATATATACATAGATGGTAGACAGGATTTGTATACAAGACTTTCTGAATATATATGAATATATATAGATTTGATTGGGTTTTCTACTGTTTTATTTTCAGGAAAGAACATGGCCTTCTGTACTTTAATTCAAAAAAAAATGTATTTTTTTTATAGTTTTGTTATGGCAGAATGGTTTGTACAGTCTTGTTGATCAGAACCAAAGATTTTGCTATTTACTTTCGATTCAAAAGATTTGATGACATAATTCTTCCCTGTTTCACTTCTGGGAATTGATGATGTACCCATCTTTTTTCTTGATTGTTTGACTTTGCGGATTTGATACACACATACTTTATTTTCTTCTGAATGGTCTGTGTCTTATTTTACTAAATTGTGTACCTTTTGTTTCCTGATTTTGAAAATCTTTCAATTTTAAATATATATACCTATACATTTCTTGCTACTCATAGCTGTTCTCTTTTTCTTACTTTTCAGGTCTAGGTGATGGATCATGGTGATCCCTGCGCCACAAACCAAGGAAGATTGTATTGTAGATTTGGTGTTCCATTTCTTAGATATGAAGCATTCATTTTTTTTTTCTTTTTTCCTTTCTGTTCTGAGTCGTCTCGTACATGAGATTTTCATGTAAAAAAATGTACATTGTCTGTCTCAAATCTTTACTGCTTGTAGAACAATACATGTTGATACTGAAAAACTGAAATGGACAGTTGCATATTAAATTTCGATATTCTTTTCAGATTCTTGTAGGTATATTAAACTATTTTAGGATAAACAGTTTATTGTTTGACTTGGGTTGAAAATAGCTGTGTTCTTATTTTATATTTCCGTTCAATTAGCATAACTGTACTAATGACTTTGGTACAAGTATTTGTTTCTTCATGTTAAAGTTTTGTATGTCATTTACATTTCCACTAATAACTTAGTTTTTTTTTTCCTTGTTACCCAAATTTTACTCATATATCGTTCTTTCATCATTAACCAAGTACTCTATTTAATTAAGATTATAAAGAAACCGATAAATTAATTTATAAGATGTATAAACCAAATTTGAGTATAACTTTTTGTTGTGATACCAGAATTGAAACCGATGTTTAGTGGTTACTTATTTTGACCAATTGAAGATATGAATTAACTTTTCAGAATTCAAGAAATAAATTGATTTATATTTCAAATATAAGCTTTAAAACCAATTTAAGTATTCAGAATTAAATGGGTCAAAAACCCGGGTCGTTACAAAGTATAAATTGGCAAGTGATAGGAAATAGGAGGTATAGGAAGGTAATAAATGCAAGTGAAAACGGTATTAGTCAGACAACAAAAAGCAGTTGAGTGAGGAAGAATCAATAGCTGAACATGTTTAGAAAGGAAACAACTTCTCAGTTCTTGAGGAATGGGAAATTGAAAATGAGATTGGTTTAAATGAAGAATCAATGAAAGTGATGAGGAAATTGAAAACATGGATACTCAAGACATCACCAATATTCCAATGCCAACGCTGGAAAGCCTAATTAACAACAAAAGCAAACATTCTACTGTTACTTCTCCTAATTTAGATAGTCAAAGAGATGAGGAATTAGTAGCTGAAGAGGAAATCAACAACTACTTTCGTGGGTTGATAATGCAAGAGTGTTTGAAAGATAGAAGAAGAGAAACAAAGGATGGAAAAGCAAAAGCAAATGAAGTGTTAAATGTGATAAATGAAACAACAGTGAACCAAAATAAGTACATAACAACAGTGAACCAAAATGGAGTTAACTCTTCAACAACCACACCAACTCTCCATGTCAATACTGCATGCATGCAAGACCTCACATTGCTTGCTCCAACCCATGATCCTAACATCATTTTGGATTCAAGGCCTTTATCCTCTTCTCCCCTAAAAGTTAGCAACGTTTATTCCAATATCAAACCGCCTCTTGCGTTCAAAGATCCTCCTCTAGACTCCTTCGCCTCTGTTCCACCTGTTATATCTGCCAATGTCCCAAAACCTTCCACTCCTAGTTATGCTCAAAGACTGTACTTGACAAGGAGTATGAAACTGAAAACTTCCCAACCTTAAATAATGGTGAATACTGTATGCGTCTGGAATATAAGGGTTTGTCATCGTGACACTAAACTTGATCAATGCAAACATTTAATCTCTGAAAATCAGTTAAGTATCCTTGCTATTGTCGAGACCAAACTTAACCTTGATTTGACGATTCGAGCAGCTAATTACATCAATCCCTCATGGAATTTTATTTATAACCTCGCTGAGGCTCCTTATGTTCGTAGCCTTGTTTTTTATAACCTGAATATTCTATCCTTGACACCTCTTCATTCTTCTGATCAACAAATTCACTGCCATGATGTTAATCTTAGTGATCAGTCCTCCTATTTCTTCACCTTCATTTATGCAACTAGTAGCCTTCTACCCAGACAAAACTCGCTTAAATCCATCCTCTCTTTACGACAATCTTCTCATCCTTGTTTCCTCCTTGGTGACTTCAACTGCTGTTTCGAAATCACTTATAGAACTGGTTGAAATCCCCTCTTTATCCCTGAAATCCTTCCTCTTAGAAACACCATTGAACTTGCTGATCTTATCAAAATCAAACATTCTGGAATGCCTTACTCCTGGAATAATAAAAAAAGAGATGGTCCACGTACCTTTTCTCTTTTCGACCATTCATTTTGTAACGCTAAAGCCTTCGACTTTTGGCCCGCCCTTCATTCTATCATGCCCCTCCCCTCCTTTCCGACTATTCACCCTTAATCCTTCACCTGAGAGAGCTTGACATGAAAGGCATTCCAAGTTTAAATTTTTTAACAATTGGGTTGATGACCCTGAATTCCTTGACTTCGTCGAAGGAATTTGGGAGAAACCTCAATATGGTAATCCTCTTGTTATTTTGCAGGTTAAGCTGCAGAATACGAAGAACAAACTTAAAGATTGGGCAAAGCAAAAGTATGGTAGTGGCAGCAGACAAAGCACCTTTTGGAGAGAAAAATTAAAACAAATTCAAACTAGCATGATGGAAGATCCGACGAACCCTGAACATTCTTTCAATGAGTGTGAAGCAACAAAACAATATCATAGTGCTTTGAACTTTGAAGATGCAATGATAAAATAAAAAGCTCGCATCAATTGGAGGAATGAAAGAGATAATAACGATGCGTTTTTTCATGCGTCTCTTAAGAATAAGCAATGCAGAGCTAAAATAGTTTGAATTATAGACAAAGATGGAGTTAATCACGTTAATCAAGGTGAAGTGCAAAACGCTTTCTTACTGCATTTCTCTAGCCTGTTCGGAAATAGTGACAACTTCTCCGCTAACATTGATTTGGTTGATCTGTATATACTTCCTAAATTAACCTCTTTAGATCATCAATCACTATGTCTAGAGGTCAGTGAAAATTAAATTAGAGAAGCAATGCTATCTCTCAACAAAAACTCGTCCGAAGGTCCGGATGGATTCAATACTTAATTTTATTCGTCTTGCTGGACTTTCATTGGACATGACGTGTGTGCTACTATTAAACATGTATTCTTAAAATCCTGTATGATGCCTTCTTTTAATGCCACTAATATTGCCCTTATTTTGAAGGTGAAGAATGCTATGAAAGTCTCGATTATAGACCTATCTCGTGTTGCAACTCGCTCTACAAATGCATATCCAAAATCATTGCAACTAGGCTTAAAAAAGTTCTCCCGAATATAATCTCGCATAATCAAGCTGCATACTTACCTAGAAAGAATATCTTCAATAATGTTCTGCATTCTCACGAACTCTTAAATGGTTATACACATGCGAACATTAGTCCAAGAGCGATGTTCAAGCTTGACATCATGAAAGCTTTCGATGTGCTTCAATGGGATTCATTAGTGAGAATTCTTGGTTATATGAATTTTCCACATCATTTTGTTGCGTGGATATACACTTGTATTTCGTCTGCGCACTTCTTTATTCTCACCAACGGTACTGCTATTGGATATTTTGACAGTAAACAAGGAATAAGGCAAAGGGATCCGATCTCTGCATACATTTTCATAGTTTTGATGGATGTTAACTCAAATGTTAAGCAAAAAGATTGACGATGGGTTGTTTCAATTGCCTCCGATGTGCCAGAATCCTAGAATCTCCTCCTTAATGTTCGCGGATGATTTAGTTATCTTTTGTAATCCTTTAATGAAGACGGTCAACGCTATTTTTGAAACTCTGGATGAATTTTATGCTATGAAGGGGTTAAGAGTTAATCTCCAAAAATCCAACATGAGAGCTGCAGAATTTCTGAACTTCACACGCATGCCATACAGGTTAGAACGGGTTTAACTAACAGTATGGAGTATTTTATCTTATCCCGGTCTTCCACTAACCACTTCTAAGATAAATGTGAATCAATGCTTATCTCTTCTCGACAAAATAACAATGAGATTTAATGCTTGGACTAATAGATTTCTTAGCCAGGTCAGTAGATTAACTCTGGTTAAGTCTGTCATTTTTTCTATGCAAGTGTACTGGTTGCGGACGTTCATTCTTCCAACCAAACTTGATACTACGATTCGGCCTGCTCTTATGAATTTTTTATGGAAAGGAAAAACTGAAGGAAAATACTTGTCGCCTGTTGCCTTTCATAAAGTTGAGCGTCTTGTTTAAAAAGGTGGACTTGGAATTTTAAATTTAAAGTAGTGCAATAAAGCGGCTTTTATTAAGCACTTGGACGATTTTCTCAATGAAACTAACAGCTTTTGGGTGATCCGGTCTAGACAAAATGTAATAAAAGGAAGGTGCTTCTGGACTTTAAATCAGCCACAGAAATTAACTGGACCTGGAGATGCTTGTTCAAACTAAGATCTTCTATACTACCCTGTTTCAAATTTGTGTTTGCCTAGAATTCCGAAGTCTTTCTGTAGGATGATCTGTGGTTAGAGAATGGTACGATATTATGTAAATATCTCACGCATCTTGAAATGTTATCCACTGGAATTGCTGTTAATGCCAAAGTCAAAGATTACGTGCATGATGGGAGTATCAGGTTACCTCAGTCCTCAGTTGCGAGCATTAATGCTTTGTGGTCTAAGGCGCGTTATATTAAACTTAACGATACAGATTCAAGAGTGACGGTTTGGTGTGATCAAGGGAGTAAGTTCCATAATTAACTTTTTATAACTTCATTTTTGGTATTTCAGTTTTGCCGAACTGTGGATGGAGAAGGAAAATATGGGCGAAGGACAACATAGCACATGATAATCTTATGATTTGGAAGGTCTTAAACAACTCATTGTTTACTAAGGATAAGCTTCAACGGAGGGGAGTTATATGTGATCAGGTGTGTGTCTTCTGTCGAAATGAAAATGAATCTATAGAACACTTATCTTTCTGGTGTCCTTATCTCCTTAGCATTTTGGGAAGTAGTAATGATAAATATTGGGAGGATTGATGCTTGTTAGAATATGGAAATTCAGTGGAGATCTTTGCTGCATAAGACTAGTAGAAGAAGACTTGTGCTCAAAACATTCATGTATACAGTGTAGGGAGAGAGAAATGCTCATGTGTTTGAAAGTAACAAAGCTATGAACGATGATTAATTCAGGAAATATGTACGGACGGTAATTAGAGATGGAATCCGGCTTTTGAACTTCACTTACGACCCGGGGATATTGATCAATCTCATGTAATATCTTAGTTTATTTGTTGTGTTTGTCTTCTAGTGTTTGAAGAACCGTGTTTCTATGTAATCTTTTGTGTGTTGTATTTTACTTTTTTTCTCCGGTTCTTTAATAAAGTGGAAGGGGTCCACTCAACCCCGTAAGCCTTGCAAAAAAAACCCAGAAATATGTGATAAATTATATTCTGCACTACATTTACAAAATTGCACGGTGCATGTGAAAATGTGGAATCTATTTGTACGTTATGTAAGGAAAGCATATATTCTATGAGTGATTGGTCAGCTCATGCAGAAAGCGTTAACTAGCTAGCTCGGGAAAGGAAGTGCTTCGTCTCACAAAGTGGTATAGGTCATGGGAAAGGTTTCCTTGACAATACGGGGATTCGGTCTATGCATTTGGTTACAACGAGAGATAGGTGGAACCAGATGATCAAGGGAATCTGGGACGATGGACTCATAATATCTCTGTAGATCTAGCAAAAATGAAAACCCCTTAATAGGGTTGATGGCTGAGCTCACTCTGGCCTCGCAGGGGGAGTCAGAATGGATGCAAGCTAGCCTTAACATGAATGAAATCATGAGCCAATATTGAATTTTGTTTTGAAATTGTACAACTACTTCATTGGTGCATGTATCGATCATTGGGCTTACAACGTTAAAATGACTATTGTGTTTTGATAATGACAATGAATATCTGGTGCAGAGATTGATAGATCAAAACCTGCTGCCATTAATACCCTTTTTTTAGATACATCAAATCAGTAATAAGATAAAATATATTTTCAAGTGTTATTAACGATGACTAAACTATTGGGGTTGTGAGAAAAGCAAGTGAATAAACAATTATTGTACGGTATTTATTATTGAAACGCCTTTAACATTTTATGACATTAGTCATTCCTAATGGTTAGTCATTATCCTATTTCAATACTATTTATGATAAGCAGTGTTCTCATTTCTTATATGTATATCCATGTCAAAAAAATTATTTTTCTTTTCTTCTTTTTATTACTTGGTTATGTAGTTAAAAACCTATAAAATACTCACTTTAACTAGTAGCACTCTTCGACCGCTATGTTTTTTTTAATTTATCCCCATTGAACCACTGATGTGCTTTAAGCCTCGCTATACCTGCAAAATTGAGATTTTTTTTGCACTGTTTTAGCTAAATTAATAAAAGAATGTTAACTGGGCTTGTTTATGTCTTAAAATAAATTAGCAATGTTAGGGTAAAAGCACAACTTTGAGGCATTAGCTATCAAAGTAAGTTAGAAATATATTGTATTCACAAAAATATAATGACACGAGTCATGATATTCTTTAGATTCGTTATATAAAATTAAACATATTTCATTTTCATATGAAAATGATGTGACAATGAGAATACGTTAATGCTTTTTTATTTTACACTTAATGAAGCATTTTGCACATCAATTATTTTCCGCTATATACCCGCTATATTTTTTTGCATTAAATCACCCGTATAGAATGACTATTTTCTTTAACTGCACAACTACCCATATAAAGCATAAGCTATGAAATGTTTTTTCATGTTATTGATATAATAAGAAATAATCTAATTCAAGCCAATTTCCAAAATGATATTCTGGATTATTAGGTAGTTCCTTATGCGGATATATTCTTATATATTAGTTGAGTACATCATCAAAAATAATATATAATATGCATAATTTTATACTTTAAATAAAAATACCTAGAATTATCCTCAACACAAATCCTTTTTATGAAAGAGTGATCCTCTTATAAGGAGAGCACTCATAAGTTTATCAAAGATAAAAAAAACTAGAAAGAAAACAAATAAAAATATGAGTACAATTATTTGTATTGACAAAATAGAGTGTAATGCAATAGAGACAAGAGATATCGTTGTTATTGCATGGGTATGGAGCCTTAAGTCAGGTGGAGTAATAAAGAGATATTATTGCAACTGAGAGATGGGTCTAGAAGATATTGGGTAGGGGTGATGATGTGACAGCCACCTTATACCACTAGTATCTATAAGAAGAAAATAGTGCGTTGTTATTGTGTCTGATCGGTATAAAACAATCATCGAGGTTGAAAATTAAATAAATCAAACACATAATGTGTCATATATCACACAACACATGTATAAAATATAATGCCATAGATATAACAAAAGAAATAGCAATAACTTTGTGAACTAATCATCAGAGCACATATCTACGGAGTTATACTCAAATGCAATAGAATTTATACAACATAAATAAACTCGATATCTATCTCAAAACAAGCAAACATGTCGCCACTGCTAAGGCTTCCCAGTGTTGCACGGTTCAATAAGCATGGAAATCCATATAAGTATATAATATAGGACTTTTTACAATATTAGGCTTGTTTCAAAATTGTATAACGCAAAAAGACTTGTTTTGAAAGTAATTACAGGAATAGACCTGTTTTGTATTAACGAATGCGCGTTTTGGAAACTCGCCCAAATGCGCGTTTTGGAAACTCGCCTGTACACTTTTGTTTTAAACTCCACAGCGACTTTCTTGAAATTTGATTTGGACATAACTCGATTTTTATAATATGAAATTCCCATTTTTCTGTTTCATTACTGAAATATAGTTCTATAGATTCGATCGTTTTTTGTTTCAATGAAAACCGACGTATAACGATTCCTATATATTCGAATGTAGGTGTAAACGTTCTTGCAACCAACGCCTTTATAGGCAAGGATCTGGAGCCTTTTAGTACACCATTAAAACTTTCAGATGCATTGGTCGTCATAATATGGAAGCGGTCGCCCTCATCTTTGCAAAGAGCCCAGTTTTCTTCGCAACTTCCTAGGCTTCGTTCAATCCAGTCATGCGCCTCCGGCTTAGTTGTCTTGATCTCTTCTCTAAGTTTATTGTATTCAATCACTTCTGAAGCACATGCAGCAGCGTAAAATAAGCCTACAAGTCGCTTGTCTCGATGACCTGCAGCTTGAAAATTTGCTTTAAGATGCCTTGCACAAAACCTATGTTTGTGCGGGTGGTGCCATTTATCCTGCAAAGCGCTTGGAATCCCTTTCATTCTATCAGATATAAATGTAATGTGTCGATTTTGTACGCTATAAATGAACTCACGCATGCATGAAAAGAACCAGGCGCAACTATCATATGATTCGGACTCGACCACCCCATAAGCTAATGGGTAAAGGCAGTCGTCCGCATCTATAGCGGTTGCAACAAGCAGTATTCCTTTGTACTTATCATACAAATGTGTCCCGTCAATAGAGAGCACTGGACGACAGTGTACAAAACCTGCAATGGAAGGACCAAATGCCTAAAAAGCACGATGAAATACCCATACTCATCGTGTACTACATGTCCTACTGAACCTGGATTGCGTCTTTTTATTTCCTCAAAATACTGAGGCAAATACGAATATGATTCGGCCCAGTCACCGAATACTTTTTCTAAAGCTTTATTCAACGTTCGCCAAGCTTTCATGTAACTGATTTTGATGAAAAGGTGCTCGTCGACAAGCACTTGCACAGTCCCAGCTGAGATATCCAAGTTGGCCTTCACAAAAGCCATGATTTTGGATACAAGAAACGCAGAAGTGGCTTGCTTGTGGTTTGAATTAATCGTAGGGTTGACACAGTTATGTTCATGAGGCAACTTTCGGATTTCCCACAATTAGTTTTGTGATTTCTTCGACACTATAGCATGTATTCGCCATGGACAAGTACCATCAACACTACATACAAACGGTATATATTATTTTATTCGACTTGATTGGCTTGTATGAAACACCGTGCAGAATAGACCATTCCGTAAGTTGGTTGAGAAACTCTTCCTTGCTTCGGAATACCATCCCAACAACAAAACCATTTTGTACGCAGGAAATCGAGAATTTTTCGCCAGAAAACTCTAAATTACCCACTACGGATCTGGCCATCATTTGCGCCGTGCAGAGATCATCGTCCATGGGTACTTCCATTTGAGCAAAGGAGGGGCCATTGTTGACTGTGTTTACTTTTCTTGAAGTTCTTTGAAGACAAGATTGAAGTGTATGAGTAAAAATGTGATGAAGAGCTATGAAATAGGGAAACCAACTAAGCAACGTCACCATTAAATCAACTTTATTCAACTCAGTGTGCGGTCGTTGTCAAGTCATAATTGACAGAGCTTTAATCATGTCACCCAATTCAAAATAAAGCAGAATCAGAATCAATTGTCCTATGCTCGTACTGATCACACAAAACAAGCCACGGCTTTATCACAATGGACAAATTTACCCGTGTCTAGTCAAATCACCTGATTTGCGGCAGATCGTACTGTACAGAAACAGATTGACCCAGCTTTAATTTTTTGCAGCGAGTTGTCAATTCTTATTTATGTCATAATATACACTGTACAAACCAGCAAAATACAAAGCTTTAATTCAAACTTCAAAAGCATAAAATAATTCATTAGAAAAACACAAACATACAATACTTCGTGTTGATCTTTCAACTCCTACAAACACACAAATAATAATTCAAACTAAACTTCAGAAACATACAACGACAATGGATAATACAATAATTCAAAGTAGTATTCAGAAACCTACAACGACGACGGCTAATAGAAAAACTAGTGGTTAGGTTTAAATTGCAAGTCCTCTAGGAGTTTTTTGAGACGTCTAATTTCTTACTCCAGCTCATTCGCATATGCTATGCCCCTGGGACAAAGCGATTCGTCAATCCATTATGAAAAATTGCATCCACGAGAATAATTGGAACAAAGAAGACTTTGACGACCAATGTTTTCGCCATCATCATAGACGACAACTTCAGCCATATATCCACAGTGGCAGCAAACTGGGAATGAGTTAACCTCTTGCTCAACCATTGTTTGAGAAGTCATTTTGAAAATATACGGGGCTGTGAAGATGTGGTTGAGTATAAATCCGAATTATGAGAAGACTAGTGAGTATATATAATGTTTTGAAATCACCCCAAATACACATGCGCGTTTTGAAAATGCGCACAAAGGCGAGTTTTGAAAACTCGCCTATATCGCTCCCTTGACAAAACAGGTCTATATTTGTTATTATTTTTGAAACATGGCTAATCATGTAATACAATTTCAAAACAAGCCTAACATTGTAAAAAGTCCTATAATATAAGATAGCTCCATCCGGCTCATTTTCCAAACTACTATTGTGTCACACCTAGGCTTGTTATCTAGTCTACTCATTTAATAGAACACAAAATAATAAGGTGAAAACATAAAACTTTGGGTCAGACAACAGTCTGACGTGATTGATAAATGAATATCCAAATGTAATACATGTAAATATAGTAAGGAACAAAGTATTTGAATCGTACCTGACATGTCCCTGTAACCAAAGAAAAAGCACATAACAATAAAACGTGCTACTCTACAAATATGATAGAAGTACCCTACTCGAAATAGGATAATAGCTCCCTAGGTATTCCTATCTCCAATACTTACTCCCAATGATATCTCTGAGCGATAAAGAAAGCATTCAAAGTAATCGTAGCATCCATCATGTAATCCTTACTTCCACCTAATGTTTTATGAATATTCGATAACCCTGATTGCTTCCTTTAATACTACGGATTAGTGGAAATCCCCATTTTAGCATACTCTCGTATCTTATAGACCAAAGCTAAATACATATCATATTGCCCACATCTGGATATTAGACTTGAAGCCATTGGTCTAGGGGATTCAGACCATTACCATGGATCTTGGGCTCCTTACTTATAATACTCATGCTTTGAGTACAACAGTAAACATTATACTATAAATGATTCCTTAGTACACACACATCCATATATGCCATCATTTTTGCTTAATTTAGTTTCCACTGTTCATAGGCTACCTATCTATGTTCCTCCATGCCATGACTCCCTCCATGTCAAGCCACAGTCTACGGAACCTACTCCCAACACGAGTCACTATTTGAAGATTCAAGCGTTTATCATATTATTACATCGCCTTCAAGCATTATGAGAATGAGGCGGTACCCTTAAGCATGATCTACAGAGCTTCACTCCATCTTCGAGAAGTATCACCTTAATTTGACTCATATAAACAATTTGGAGCCGAGTTAAAATGATTTGGCATTAAGTCATACACTTGGTCATTTTTTCTAAGTCTCGTTCCTTACTCGAGTTCTCAATCCTTAAATATTTTAATCTCCAATCCATATATGAAAATGACTCAACATCACTATAACTCATTCATCTCCAAGTTCTAGAAACAAATCTGCATGGTACTTTACATTTAGCCAATCACTTGATAATTGCTTTGACCCGTCTCTCATAGACATTCCATAAAGATCACCAACATTTCCTGAACAATACAAATGACTTGGTACATAGTTAAGTGACTCAGTACCGAGCTGTGTACTTGACTGTTTTTGTCGTGCGACGTGAGCAGCTGACTTCCTCCATGCTTCAAAGCCTCTCCTCCAAGTTTCTTCTATCTTCGACCATCTTTGCTTCGCTTCATCCAATTTGCTAGTTAATTTCCTATATATATCTAAAACACTAGCAAATATCACCGAAATACATCATAGGAACATAGAGAATCGTGCATATACAACAAATCACACAAGCAATATATTGAAGAAACCACTAAGAAAATTTTAGTATAAATCCAAGAAATCCATTAACATATGAATATGAGTAAGGTAAATTACTAAGTCAATACTGAAAACACACTAGAATTCAAAAATTGAGGTTGTAAACATATTTTTACATGTCACTAAAGTTAGAAAAGTACTTTAAGGCCGAAAATCATATCAAAACATGTAATTATACCATATAAGCATGCAGAATATAGTGATGAGTCAAAAACCGCTCGTTAATTAGTAAACTACCCAATTCTCCTTAGATTTGAAGTGGACAATAGTGTAATGCGATGTAAATCAACCAAAATGACGATTTCTAACATTTATTTTATAAGATCCTTACTTATCAATGATGTGGGTAGGTATAGAGAGGAATTTTTGTGTTTTTAGAAGAAATTAAGGTTAATGGAGGATTATAACCAGTTAGGGGAAGAGAGGACATGAATTATTTCAATTCGTATAATATACTATTTATATTAGTCCATAAATAGGTTAGTGGTCTCATGTCTGGGATTTGTTAATTACCATATAGGCAAACAATAATCAAAACATAAAATATGCATAACTCCCTAATGATTAGTCAATTTTCTCGTTAAGACCATTCTATGACATGAGGAATCATATATACTGAAGCAATAGAATTGGTTTAAGACCTTGATCTAACTCTTATTAAAATATATAGCTCAAACAAGATATTCATGGTCAAAATGGTCATGTAGAAATTTAGGAAAATCAAGACGGGCTAAATATCCCTATGAGTCATATTCCAAAATTAAAGTTGTGCGTTTTCACATGAACAAATAAATATTTTACGATTATTCGATATGTAAAACATTGGTCATTGCGCTCTCCATCCCTTTATAAATTTCGCCATATATCCCTAGACAAGTCGAAGAATTATCAACTATAATTACATCGTATGCTTAACAATCATATGCAACCATTAAACATGTCAAACAAGCAGTCATGCAATCCACAATGCAGGTGAACCTAATCTAGCATGTGAAATAATTATTTATCTTAGACTATTTTCGATAGTGAATGTAAATATAATAAACAATATTTCTTCCCATACAAAGAGCTTGGGATGAGCATTCTATATGCTCTCTTTGGTATTCCATATGCAGTAGTTATCACTTTTGCTCCACTGTACCTTCACAGACTTTCTTCTAGGTTATTTCATACGTGTGCGATGAATCGAACTAGCCTATAAGATCTTGAAACTTTCGGTTATACCTCAATTTTGTCAAGTTGATTTGGTATAATCATCACACCTGAGTCATGTATAAATTTCCAAAGATAAAAGACACAAAATACATTATGCATACCTACATCTTCTAAGGTCATTCGACTTTATATGCTAGCTTCCTAAACCCCCCATCAGAAAAGGACCTACGGATCTTGTTGCCACTACCAAATTGAACTACATTATTCAAAGGAGATACCTTCAAAAAAAAAACCATATTCCTTATAGAAAATTCCATATCCCTTTGTCTCTATCTCATCTAAAGTTTGTCTAACAATATTTTGAACAAGTATCATTTCCTCGCCCACTTCCTATCTACATGGAGGTGCATTACATGGTCTATTGTACAATGCTTTATACGGAGCAATATGAATAATAGACTGATAATTGTTATTGTATACAAACTCTACCAAATGCAGATGATCATTACACGATCTTCCAAAATCTATAATGCAATCTTGTAAGCAATCCTCATGTACAATTTATCCTCTTGGTTTGCACATTCGTTATGGGTGATAAGTTATACTAAGGTGCATCTTGGTTGCTAACACCTATTGTAAGCTCTTCTAAACTCATTGATGAAAACATGTCTTAGTCTCTCACAATGCTCTTTGACACACCATATAAGCATATTATCTATTCTACAAATAACTCTATTAGCTTGGATTCTAATCGACTTGATAGATATAAATGTGGTGCTCTTGGTCAATCGATCAACTACGATCTAAGTGCTATCATACCCTTTTTGAATCTTTGGAAGGCCATCTCCATTGATATTTGCTCCCGTTTGTACTTAGGAACATCTAGAGGTTACAACAATCCATTGTACTTCTTTTTGTTGGGGAACAGAGTTTTGATGACAACAACCTTATTTCAATTATCATTGATTATAAAATATGTACTAATACTTTTTGTATAGAATATACATATATATACGTGCAGGAATTATATACAGGAAATATTACTGAAGACTGTACAGTTATAAAGATGATAGAGATTCAGAGATTAGAGAAATTTCAAGACTCATGAGTAATCAAGAGTTCAAGATTAATATAGTTATAGAGTCTAAATTTTGTAAGACTCTAAATAGCACTCCAGGTTCAAATTCAAATTCTAATTTTCAAATATAAACTCTAATTTTCAAATTCTGATTTTCAATTCTATCCTCAATCCTCTCTATTTTATTTTTCTATTTGTTTCTATTTTTATTCTTCTTTGTTTTTCAAACTTAAGTTTTTATATATACTTTATATTTATACTTTATATAGTTTAAAGCCTTATAATTTTATAAATATATTTATATAGTTTAAATTTATGTTTTCATATGTTTTTCTATCATATAATATTAATTTACAACACTAGAATTTTACTCAAGAAATTCCAGAATTATTTTTATGTCAAAGCACTTGAAAAATGCTTTAAAATTTAAATTTTCAAAGGAGTACGTCGACATAACAAAAACTCCATGTCGACATATGACTGTCGCTTTTTCCAATTTTGAAAGGAAGTGTCTTTTCACTATTTGAAATGGTTCAGAACTGTTGCAACCTTTCATACTCTATAAAAAGGGGTTAAAACCAAATTTTTTATCATCTCTTCTTCTCTAACTTCATCCACTTTCTCTACACCATTATTCTTAATCATTTTTATGATTCTTACACTTATACTCTGCCGAATTTAATTCTGTTTTGATAAAACTTCTTCTCTCTACACTCTCTACTCTCTGAATCAAGTGCTACTGAAGAGTTATAGGGCTGTTTTTTAATTGCTTGGGTTGAATAAACCTTGTTTGTAAGTCAAAGAGGAGTCGGTGTGTCCTTATTGAGCCATGAAATCAAGGAATAGGAACCAGTGTCTCCTTGTTAAGCCGTGAAATCAAGGAATGTGTAATTGACTATTGAAATAGTAATAAAACTTTCCGCAATCCAGCGTTGTGCGGGACTGGATGTAGGAGTAATCCGAACCAGTATAAAATCCGGTGTGTTCTTTCCTTTTCTGCATTTTTATTCCTGTTTATCTTATTTGTGTTTGAATCTGTGTCTGTGATTGTGTTTATGGTGTTTAATTCATTCCATAATTCACTTTAGTTTTAAATTCTGTTTAAATTTTACAAACACTATTCACCCCCCTCTAGTGTTTGCTTTTCCTTCACGATCCATTCCGTAGTCCCTAACAATTGGTATCAAAGCAAGGTTTTTCAAAAAGTTCATAATTTGATTTTTGGAAATGTTAAATGGAAAATTTTGAACACTAGTTTTAATTCATTTATCGCATCAAGTATTAGATGAGTCTGCATTCAATTGTTTTGAAAATCAAGTTACTATGATTTGATTTTTGAAATTCAAAATTTTAAAATTTTAAAATTTAAATTTTTTGATATATGGATATGTTACAAAACCATCATGATATTATTGTTATTTTGAAAAGTCAATTAATTATTTGAAAAGTCATTTGAATATTTGAAAAGGCATTTGAAATATTTGAAAAGTTATTTGATTATTTGAAAAGTTATGTTGTTTTATAGGAAAAGATGGGTTATATGGCTACTGGATATTCAAACTCTGAAAAGATGAGTGACATCGCTGTTGGCAATTCAAATTCCGAAATAGTGGCTATTGAAAATTCAAATTCTGAAAAGAAATCAAAAAGAGGAGAAGAGTAACGACGGTTGGTGAAGAGACATTAAGAAGAAATGAATATATATATAATGTAAATCAGAAAAAGTAATGGGTACCAGATCAATTTACAACTTTGGATTTTCATCTACAATTTATTTTCATGCTGTACTTCTCTTCATTTTCTTCGTAATGTCACTGGTTTCATGAAGTTCTGTCAAGAATTGACCAAGTAATGATCAAATGAAGTTTTGGTGAATAAAGAGACAAGGAAACCAAAACTACCGACGGTTGTCTTCGAATTTCATCCACAGGTTAGACTATTTTGCTCCAAATCCTTAATATTTTAGTTCTCGTTCTCGCGGTCGATTTGATGGGTTGTAACGGCTGGAAATTTCCGACTCCTCGAGAGTCGGAAATTCCGAGACGTTAGTGAAAGAAAGTAGAGGGTGAGGAAGAAAAGATAGAACTAATAGAATAGAAGAAGAAGAAGAACTTACATCATCAGAGTAAACACGAATCTCACAGCGGAACGAATAAAATATAACATAACTTTGAAATACAAATCAGTACTCGTATATACATACCATTTCAAAGTACAATACTTAACAACACAGCGGAATAATAATAGCTATAATCCTGAAGCCTCCTGCTCCAAGCTCTCCAAGTGTATCTGTAAAATCCCGACTACTTGACTGCCCGTACAAATTTAGGCACCCAAGAGTTTAGGGGAAACAAAACAAAATAAACTCTGGGTCAGTCATGGGACTGGTGTGAATAAAACTCCAACACTTGGTTAAATAAAGGATATCTTTCTGATATTATAATAATGTCTAAATACAAATAGATATCAATCTAGCAAAACGCTTGCATCTCACGTTCCACATACGTAGTATACAAATAAACCGTGAGCGCTTATTGGAGATTGGATTCCAACAGACAAGGTATGGGAGCACCTTCCGATCAGTGTACTCTAGAGGAGATACACTAGGGTTCAACAAGAACGTCTTGCAACCCGGCCACACATGACCGTTCACTCATTTAGCTTGAGTGTAACGAATATATTATCACCGATGGTTGGGATCAGCAACCATCCTTCCCGATAAGGGACAACATTGAAATAGATTATAAAGAAGTACAATTGAATATTCTCTAGATGGTGATAATACACCCTGCTTGGGTATGGCCCAACTAGCCATGCTGCCTAGCCCAACTTCTGTTATTTCCCGGCTGTGAGGTTTTGAGGTCACGTCTATCACTTTGACAGATTATTTCTTCAATTACTTTGAATGCCACATCGTCATACCCGCCAAATCAATATCGATTTCTCAGGGCATCACGGGTATAAAAGCTAAGAGAAACGAATTTCTCCGCCACCCAATGTAATACGTTTGAAGAGATCAACATATATGATTCGTTAAGAATACTTTGTCAGACACTCGTCCATATACGTTGTCCTGGGACTGAACAAACCGAAGGCACTATTCAGTGAATCCATCCTACCTAGGCTTTTCACAATAGCCCTTGCACTTCACTCCGTCTTCAATTATCTTCAGCGTACTTGATTTACAACGCTTATGCTAATACGGAGTGGTTCTTCGGATAATAATCCAACCGGTCTCTCCATATTTACAACGTGAATATGGTCAAAACTTTGATAGTCTGTGATTCAACTATCAAATGAAAACATGTCGGTGTACAAGCAACGATCTTATTTCCAAATGGAAATTCGATCGATCAATCATCATATACATATATATGTTCATATTTCCTTATTTCATATATTTAGAAAATATATGTTATTAATCATTGGAAAACATTTCCATAGCTTATTTTCACATCACTATTATTTCGCAACTATCAGTCCCTAACTGTAACTAGTATGAGAACAATTCTCTAAGTATCAATCCGGAAGGTCGAAACCAACATCAGATCGTCACTTAGAAAACCGTTCAACTTACCTTCTCCAGTCAGTTTCTGAATTTGCTTAACTCTATTTCTTAAATTCTTATCATGAAAACATTTCATTTTCTATGTTTAGAAAACATATCTGACTATATTTGGAAAACGTTTCCAAAACTCATTTACGGATTTCCAATGAACGTTGTATAAAACATCGTTTCGCTTAATCCTTTTATCGCTTATTCCTTAACTTTATTCCTAATCAACCTTTTAGATCGAACCACAACTATTCCTTTGTCAATTCTGAAGTCAATCAAGTTGGGGTATAATTACCTCTCAGACCTTAATTGAACAACGTCCTTTACTGTGAAATAGATGAAGCTCGTCACTCACTTTTTACAATCATCTGTTTTACGCAAATTCTCGGATTCAGGTTACGAATCCACTTCTTATATGGAAACGTTTGATTATAACTATAACGTTATAATTCCTACTTCTGCAATATTTAACCTAAATTATAAATTTATTTCCTAACTCGAATAATTTAACAGACACCTAATTTCTAAATCAATAACTAAATCTTGATTTAAACCCTGGAAAGTAAATAGTACTTTCCCGAATTCGCTATAATCGAATTCGACGTATATCTCTCTTTCGAGTAATCTCTATTCGATTAACTCCCTTTTTAATAACTTACATTCGATAAACTCTATTCCGATTAACCCCTATCGAATAACTAATATTCGAATAACTCTTCTTGGTTGGCTCTATTTCATTAACTCTTATCGAATAACAAATATTCGATTTTCTTAAATGTGTCAATTCTTATCGAATAACTAACATCCGATTTAACTTAAATGGATTTACTCTTATCGAACAACTTATTCGATTAACTCAACTTGATTTTCTTAACTCGATTATCTCAACTCGATTTCTTAACTCGATTACTTAACTCGATAAATCTTAACTCGATTACTTAACTCGATAACTTAACTTAACCCAAATCGATTAACTCAACTCTAATCGATTAACTTAATTTGATTTACTCCTTCGAATAACTCATTCGAATAACTTAATTGATAAGTTATATTCACTTCTATCCTATCGAATAAACTATATTCGATATCTCCTCCAACACTATTCGAATGAACTATATTCGATTAATTTCTCTACTCTATTCGAATAAATTATATTCGATTAACTCTTTTAACTTTACTCGAATAACTATATTCGATTAATACTTTCTTTCGAATAACTATATTCGATTAACTCTTCGACTAACTCCTTTGGATTAACTAACTTCGAATAACTCCTTTGGATTACTAACTTCGAATAACTCCTTTGGATTAACTAACTTCGAATAACCAATATTCGATAACTACTCTTCGAATAAATAATATTCGGTAACTCTTCTCAAATGAATAACATTTGATTTCTCCACTCGAATAAACTATATTCGATTACTCTTCCCTCGAATACTCTATATTCGATAACTCTACTTCGAATAAGTGATATTCGGCAACTCTACTCGATTAACTCCACTTGGATAACTCTAACTGGTCAACTCTAACTGAGTAACTCTAACTGATCAACTCTAACTGGTCAACTTTAACTGGTCAACTTTAACTGGTCAACTCTAACTGTTTATCTTTAACTGGTAAATTTTAACTGGTTAACTCAAATGGTTTAACCTAACTTGATTTACTTGTCTCGATTAACTGAACTAATCCACTAAGTTTAACTTAGTTAATTCACTTTGATTAACTCTAACCGATTTACTTAGTTTAACTCAGCTAATTCACTTTGATTAACCCAACTAATTTACCTCGATTAACCAATTAGTTTAACTTGACTAATTCACTTAGTTTGACGCAACTAATTCACTTTGATATACAAATTAGTTTAACTTAACTAAGTCACTTAGTTTGACGCAACTAATTCACTTTGATTAACCGCTTAGTTTATCTTAACTAATTTACTTTGGTTAACTTAACCAATTACTTTGATTAACTCGACTAACTTGCTTTGGTTAACCTAACAAATTACTTTGTTAAATCCTTTTATCACACTCTGGTTATAATTCCTACTTCTACAATATCTCCTTAAAATCCATATCGTGTTATACTTGTGTGCGAAGCACGTGTTTAAATCTATCCTTGTATAATTCTATTTATTTTTCGAACAAGTGTTCCTTTATTTATTCCCTAAATAAATATTCCTTTATTCCATTTATTTATAATCTAAATAAATGTTCCTATATTTATTTCCTAAATAAATATTCCTTTATATTCTAATTCATTTATTTTCTAAATAAATGTTTCTATTTTATTTCATTTATTTTCTAAATAAATGTTTCCTTTTTCATTTATTTATTTTCAAATTAAATAAATGTTTTCTTTTTATAAAATCCTATCGATTTTATAAATAAGATTCATTTTCAATATAAACATTGAAAATCCCCTTATCAACATTTCGGTATGTTATGGTATTCAATCATATCAAATCACGATATTCAATATCGTCCAAGCACATATAATCGCCCACAGATTTTATATCACATCATATAACAATATATGAAAAACAATAAAATAATTGTTGAGGAATCCAGTCGGATTCCTCCAACCTGTTTCCCTGCATCACAGATGTTAGACAATATAGATAACATCACTTTCAGTTCCATATGATATATTCTGTTAAACAGAATCAATATAGAAATTTAACTAACTGACTAGCAGTTCAATCAATCAACCAACACACAACAATCAACAGATGATTAACAGTTCTAAAAATACATTATAAAAATATAACTGTTCAGAGTTGGTGAGTTTTACTCACCTTGGCGCGTTAACCGTTAAATAACGATTTGCGTCAGCCGATTAAACCAGGCGTTCGATTCAGCTATAAATTCAAACGTGGTTCAAATTGCTTCAAACCGACTTCATAGCGTTGCCAGCTTCCGTATGGTTCCGACATGATGGACCGTTCGTACTTTCGACTGCATATACGTCCGTCTGACCTAGCATCCAAACTTTTGAACAGTCCTCCCATCCACCTTGTTCAGATCTACGACATGCACTATCGGATACGCTCCTCCATATCATTCCCTGTAGTGTCTTCAATGCTACTGTTGTCTCATCTCCTTTTATTTTATTTTATTTTTTCTTTGTCCTCCTTGTATACCCAAAAGTCCACTTCTACACTCAACGAAAACAACACCGCTAATAAGTCCACCAAAATACATGCAGCAATATAATTGCGTTAACCCTCAACACGTCTTCCATCTTCGGGTAACTCACATTCACATTGTTCGGCCCCTTTTCACTTTCTCTTTTTTTTTTCTTCTCCCTCTACTAACGCATTACTGTGTACATACCCCTAACCCCATGCGAATACACGCTGGCCTCATGTATTTTAAACGCATTGATTACTGTGTATACCCCTGTACAAGCGGCATCAGCAAACTCCACGTCCTTTACTTTCCTTCACTTCACAGTGTCCTCACCCAACCCCCATCTTGACTGCACTATTTTATCACGTCCGCACCTCATATTCATGCTGTCATTAAATCCGTACATCTCCTACATCTCTCGGCTCCATCATGCATCCCTCCGTTCAGACTTAAACTCATCACTTCACGTTGCCAGCTCCATTCGAAGGTTCCATGCATGCCCTTTGCTTCCAGTATTTTCGTTCATCACTCCTACCTCACGGTTTGTCCAGCGAACCTACTTGCACCATTTCACATTCACTACTTAAACCTCCCACTACATTTCTCTCCAGATCTCCTCAACCCCAATGCTATAGTCTCGAACTCGGTCTTCCTACAGGGAATCACGCATCAGCTCGTTTAGCAGTACCTCGGTGAACTGCACGTACCCTGCTCCGACTTCATACTGGCAACACCTTTGCTACATGAAGTTCTCAACTTCCTTCAAGCTCGCGAGTTCCCACAGTGCTGAGTGGCTTGGGTAGGATATTTTTCTTTGTTGAGTGGCTTGGGTTGCTCTACGTTTTTGGTTTTGGTTTTAAGGCTCACTGACGTTTGTTATTCATAGTAAATGGTGGAGATATTTGTTGGGGTGAACGTATATAGTTAGGCCACGTTTTATTGTTTTGATTTGTTGTGCTGAGGAGAAAGAAACGCGGCCGGTTTATGGCCATGCTTTTGGTCTTAAGGAATGGAAAAATTTCTATTTATAGGGAGGGGTTTTGATATTTCCTCTTATTCAATTTTTTATTCATAATTTCGCATTGTAGACTGAAATAAAAATACAGTTGTGTTCAATATTGTACCACGATCCCAAAAATATAATAATACCGGTAGATTAACTCATATTTTGAAACCCTAAAATGTTGACCACAGGGTGCAAAATACTTCAAATAAAAAGTCACTTATTTAATTAATTAAAAATTTCCATAAAATTCCAAAAATGAAATTATCGCTATGTCCCAAAAGAACCTTGTCTAAATTCACGCCTGATATCTAGTTATTTCAAATAAACCGTTACGGTCGATAAACGATTCCATAGCGACTATTTTAAAATTTGATTTGGACATACATCAAAATCTACACGACGAAATCCCGATTTTTCTCTTCCACTAGAAAGATATACTCCGCCAGCTCTACACGTTTCTTGTTTCACAGAAATCCGGCTTAAAACGAATTCTGTATATTCAGTTGAAGTTCGAATCGCCAACTTGCGAACTACTGCGACGTTTCAGGTTCGTTTTAATTATAATTATAAATTATAAGTTCGAACGTTGTACTTTAAGTTATCGATATCGCCAAATTGATATATAAATCATTAAATAAATTAATTATTCGACAGCTAACAAAACGCGCCATTACAGACTTCCCCCCTTAAAATAATTTCGTCCTCGAAATTGCTAAGTTAGAAAAATGTTACTAACTCTACTAACTAGATTTAAAAATCCTTTTTGTTTACCTCTAAATTTCAGTTTCGACTGGACCCATTTAATTTTAATTAATTTATTAATTCATTTCCGACCAACTAAAATTTTCAAAAATTCTAAAAATTTTCTAACACCTTAAATTTTCGAAAAATTTCGCCATAACCTCCTTTGTACGGCTCAATACGTCAAACCACAACTCGCCTCTCTAGGCCTCCTCCAATCCAAAAGGAAATCAAAATAGCCAAACGGCTTGCCAATTCGGCTTATAAAATCCAAACTCATATACGATATAAACTTGTACCTTTTTGTCAGGCATTTAACTCTATCCCTTTCATCTGCTACCACTTCAACATATACCAATGTTATCCGTTCCAATTGATCTCCAATCAGTTCATATCCTCAAATCCAAATCGAATTTCATTCGAACTCTAATATCAAATTCCAAATTATTGACTTATCAATTTGGTTCCATTCTAGATTATCTCTAATCCAATTCAATTTTATTTAACTCGGTTCAAGTTAAATTTCAATTTATTTTTACCATCTCATTTTATTTAACTTCATTAGTTAAATTTTAATTCCAGAACTTAAGTTCTTGGGTTTCTTTCAAATCAATTTGAAATCATAATGCCAATTCAAAACCTTTGAATTTCTAAACAACTTGTTTTCTCAAAACAATTCAAAACAAAACCTTTGGTAGTAATCCGTCACTTAGAACTCGAAAATGAACATTGATGACGTCTAGATTCATCATCAGAATCTATTTTCCAGCTATCGAAGTGAGTTCAATACTATATCATTTTCAATTTGAAAAACATTTCCAAAATCTCCCAAGAACTTAAAATTTCCTAATTTTAAATTCCAAATTCTGATTTAAATTCATATTTAATTCAAACTATTTCATATATTACATTCATATGAATTCTGATTGGTCATTTATAACCATTTCACCCTTTTATAATCTTATTCGATTATAATAACAACCAACACAATCAATATACTATAATAATTTCAAGATATATATTTCTTCTATAAACAAATATATTTTGGGAAAAATTATTTCATTTACCCTCTTTCAAAACATACCATGACGGTTCATCGTATTCGAGTGTTTAGTAACCCTTATCGATACAGTGGATCAACTGATCGACCAGAATTCATAAGCCACTCAACCAATGAGTCTCCACAATATAAAACCATTTTATATTGAGTAACAATTACGCGCTCATATATATACACTCAAACTCAATCTAGGATATTACTAATCCCATGTCTATCGAGTTATGCCACAGAGCCAAGGTAATCACTTAACTTAAGCTCTGATACCAACTGTAACGGCTGGAAATTTCCTACTCCTCGAGAGTCGGAAATTCCGAGACGTTAGTGAAAGAATGTAGAGGGTGAGGAAGAAAAGATAGAACTAATAGAATAGAAGAAGAAGAAGAACTTACATCATCAGAGTAAACACGAATCTCACAGCGGAACGAATAAAATATAACATAACTTTGAAATACAAATCAGTACTCGTATATACATACCATTTCAAAGTACAACACTTAACAACACAGCGGAATAATAATAGCTATAATCCTAAAGCCTCCTGCTCCAAGCTCTCCAAGTGTATCTGTAAAATCCCGACTACTTGACTGCCCGTACAAATTTAGGCACCCAAGAGTTTAGGGGAAACAAAACAAAATAAACTCTGGGTCAGTCATGGGACTGGTGTGAATAAAACTCCAACACTTGGTTAAATAAAGGATATCTTTCTGATATTATAATAATGTCTAAATACAAATAGATATCAATCTAGCAGAACGCTTGCATCTCACGTTCCACATACGTAGTATACAAATAAACCGTGAGCGCTTATTGGAGATTGGATTCCAACAGACAAGGTATGGGAGCACCTTCCGATCAGTGTACTCTAGAGGAGATACACTAGGGTTCAACAAGAACGTCTTGCAACCCGACCACACATGACCGTTCACTCATTTAGCTTGAGTGTAACGAATATATTATCACCGATGGTTGGGATCAGCAACCATCCTTCCCGATAAGGGACAGCATTGAAATAGATTATAAAGAAGTACAATTGAATATTCTCTAGATGGTGATAATACACCCTGCTTGGGTATGGCCCAACTAGCCATGCTGCCTAGCCCAACTTCTGTTATTTCCCGGTTGTGAGGTTTTGAGGTCACGTCTATCACTTTGACATATTATTTCTTCAATTACTTTGAATGCCACGTCGTCATACCCGCCAAATCAATATCGATTTCTCAAGGCATCACGGGTATAAAAGCTAAGAGAAACGAATTTCTCCGCCACCCAATGTAATACGTTTGAAGAGATCAACATATATGATTCGTTAAGAATACTTTGTCAGACACTCGTCCATATACGTTGTCCTGGGACTGAAAAAACGGAAGGCACTATTCAGTGAATCCATCCTACCTAGGCTTTTCACAATAGCCCTTGCACTTCACTCCGTCTTCAATTATCTTCAGCGTACTTGATTTACAACGCTTATGCTAATACGGAGTGGTTCTTCGGATAATAATCCAACCGGTCTCTCCATATTTACAACGTGAATATGGTCAAAACTTTGATAGTCTGTGATTCAACTATCAAATGAAAACATGTCGGTGTACAAGCAACGATCTTATTTCCAAATGGAAATTCGATCGATCAATCATCATATACATATATATGTTCATATTTCCTTATTTCATATATTTAGAAAATATATGTTATTAATCATTGGAAAACATTTCCATAGCTTATTTTCACATCACTATTATTTCGCAACTATCAGTCCCTAACTGTAACTAGTATGAGAACAATTCTCTAAGTATCAATCCGGAAGGTCGAAACCAACATCAGATCGTCACTTAGAAAACCGTTCAACTTACCTTCTCCAGTCAGTTTCTGAATTTGCTTAACTCTATTTCTTAAATTCTTATCATGAAAACATTTCATTTTCTATGTTTAGAAAACATATCTGACTATATTTGGAAAACGTTTCCAAAACTCATTTACGGATTTCCAATGAACGTTGTATAAAACATCGTTTCGCTTAATCCTTTTATCGCTTATTCCTTAACTTTATTCCTAATCAACCTTTTAGATCGAACCACAACTATTCCTTTGTCAATTCTGAAGTCAATCAAGTTGGGGTATAATTACCTCTCAGACCTTAATTGAACAACGTCCTTTACTGTGAAATAGATGAAGCTCATCACTCACTTTTTACAATCATCTGTTATACGCAAATTCTCGGATTCAGGTTACGAATCCACTTCTTATATGGAAACGTTTGATTATAACTATAACGTTATAATTCCTACTTCTGCAATATCTAACCTAAATTATAAATTTATTTCCTAACTCGAATAATTTAACAGACACCTAATTTCTAAATCAATAACTAAATCTTGATTTAAACCCTGGAAAGTAAATAGTACTTTCCCGAATTCGCTATAATCGAATTCGACGTATAACTCTCTTTCGAGTAATCTCTATTCGATTAACTCCCTTTTTGATAACTTACATTCGATAAACTCTATTCCGATTAACCCCTATCGAATAACTAATATTCGAATAACTCTTCTTGGTTGGCTCTATTTCATTAACTCTTATCGAATAACAAATATTCGATTTTCTTAAATGTGTCAATTCTTAACGAATAACTAACATCCGATTTAACTTAAATGGATTTACTCTTATCGAACAACTTATTCGATTAACTCAACTTGATTTTCTTAACTCGATTATCTCAACTCGATTTCTTAACTCGATTACTTAACTCGATAAATCTTAACTCGATTACTTAACTCGATAACTTAACTTAACCCAAATCGATTAACTCAACTCTAATCGATTAACTTAATTTGATTTACTCCTTCGAATAACTCATTCGAATAACTTAATTGATAAGTTATATTCACTTCTATCCTATCGAATAAACTATATTCGATATCTCCTCCAACACTATTCGAATGAACTATATTCGATTAATTTCTCTACTCTATTCGAATAAATTATATTCGATTAACTCTTTTAACTTTACTCGAATAACTATATTCGATTAACACTTTCTTTCGAATAACTATATTCGATTAACTCTTCGACTAACTCCTTTGGATTAACTAACTTCGAATAACTCCTTTGGATTACTAACTTCGAATAACTCCTTTGGATTAACTAACTTCGAATAACCAATATTCGATAACTACTCTTCGAATAAATAATATTCGGTACCTCTTCTCAAATGAATAACATTTGATTTCTCCACTCGAATAAACTATATTCGATTACTCTTCCCTCGAATACTCTATATTCGATAACTCTACTTCGAATAAGTGATATTCGGCAACTCTACTCGATTAACTCCACTTGGATAACTCTAACTGGTCAACTCTAACTGAGTAACTCTAACTGATCAACTCTAACTGGTCAACTTTAACTGGTCAACTTTAACTGGTCAACTCTAACTGTTTATCTTTAACTGGTAAATTTTAACTGGTTAACTCAAATGGTTTAACCTAACTGGTTAACTCAAATGGTTTAACCTAACTTGATTTACTTGTCTCGATTAACTGAACTAATCCACTAAGTTTAACTTAGTTAATTCACTTTGATTAACTCTAACCGATTTACTTAGTTTAACTCAGCTAATTCACTTTGATTAACCCAACTAATTTACCTCGATTAACCAATTAGTTTAACTTGACTAATTCACTTAGTTTGACGCAACTAATTCACTTTGATTTACAAATTAGTTTAACTTAACTAAGTCACTTAGTTTGACGCAACTAATTCACTTTGATTAACCGCTTAGTTTATCTTAACTAATTTACTTTGGTTAACTTAACCAATTACTTTGATTAACTCGACTAACTTGCTTTGGTTAACCTAACAAATTACTTTGTTAAATCCTTTTATCACACTCTGGTTATAATTCCTACTTCTACAATATCTCCTTAAAATCCATATCGTGTTATACTTGTGTGCGAAGCACGTGTTTAAATCTATCCTTGTATAATTCTATTTATTTTCCGAACAAGTGTTCCTTTATTTATTCCCTAAATAAATATTCCTTTATTCCATTTATTTATAATCTAAATAAATGTTCCTATATTTATTTCCTAAATAAATATTCCTTTATATTCTAATTCATTTATTTTCTAAATAAATGTTTCTATTTTATTTCATTTATTTTCTAAATAAATGTTTCCTTTTTCATTTATTTATTTTCAAATTAAATAAATGTTTTCTTTTTATAAAATCCTATTGATTTTATAAATAAGATTCATTTTCAATATAAACATTGAAAATCCCCTTATCAACATTTCGGTATGTTATGGTATTCAATCATATCAAATCACGATATTCAATATCGTCCAAGCACATATAATCGCCCACAGATTTTATATCACATCATATAACAATATATGAAAAACAATAAAATAACTGTTGAGGAATCCAGTCGGATTCCTCCAACCTGTTTCCCTGCATCACAGATGTTAGACAATATAGATAACATCACTTTCAGTTCCATATGATATATTCTGTTAAACTGAATCAATATAGAAATTTAACTAACTGACTAGCAGTTCAATCAATCAACCAACACACAACAATCAACAGATGATTAACAGTTCTAAAAATACATTATAAAAATATAACTGTTCAGAGTTGGTGAGTTTTACTCACCTTGGCGCGTTAACCGTTAAATAACGATTTGCGTCAGCCGATTAAACCAGGCGTTCGATTCAGCTATAAATTCAAACGTGCTTCAAATTGCTTCAAACCGACTTCATAGCGTTGCCAGCTTCCGTATGGTTCCGACATGATGGACCGTTCGTACTTTCGACTGCATATACGTCCGTCTGACCTAGCATCCAAACTTTTGAACAGTCCTCCCATCCACCTTGTTCAGATCTGCGACATGCACTATCGGATACGCTCCTCCAAATCATTCCCTGTAGTGTCTTCAATGCTACTGTTGTCTCATCTCCTTTTATTTTATTTTATTTTTTCTTTGTCCTCCTTGTATACCCAAAAGTCCACTTCTACACTCAACGAAAACAACACCGCTAATAAGTCCACCAAAATACATGCAGCAATATAATTGCGTTAACCCTCAACACGTCTTCCATCTTCGGGTAACTCACGTTCACATTGTTCGGCCCCTTTTCACTTTCTCTTTTCTTTTTTTTTCTTCTCCCTCTACTAACGCATTACTGTGTACATACCCCTAACCCCATGCGAATACACGCTGGCCTCATGTATTTTAAACGCATTGATTACTGTGTATACCCCTGTACAAGCGGCATCAGCAAACTCCACGTCCTTTACTTTCCTTCACTTCACAGTGTCCTCACCCAACCCCCATCTTGACTGCACTATTTTATCACGTCCGCACCTCATATTCATGCTGTCATTGAATCCGTACATCTCCTACATCTCTCGGCTCCATCATGCATCCCTCCGTTCAGACTTAAACCCATCACTTCACGTTGCCAGCTCCATTCGAAGGTTCCATGCATGCCCTTTGCTTCCAGTATTTTCGTTCATCACTCCTACCTCACGGTTTGTCCAGCGAACCTACTTGCACCATTTCACATTCACTACTTAAACCTCCCACTACATTTCTCTCCAGATCTCCTCAACCCCAATGCTATAGTCTCGAACTCGGTCTTCCTACAAGGAATCACGCATCAGCTCGTTTAGCAGTACCTCGGTGAACTGCACGTACCCTGCTCCGACTTCATACTGGCAACACCTTTGCTACATGAAGTTCTCAACTTCCTTCAAGCTCGCGAGTTCCCACAGTGCTGAGTGGCTTGGGTAGGATATTTTTCTTTGTTGAGTGGCTTGGGTTGCTCTACGTTTTTGGTTTTGGTTTTAAGGCTCACTGACGTTTGTTATTCATAGTAAATGGTGGAGATATTTGTTGGGGTGAACGTATATAGTTAGGCCACGTTTTATTGTTTTGATTTGTTGTGCTGAGGAGAAAGAAACGCGGCCGGTTTATGGCCTTGCTTTTGGTCTTAAGGAATGGAAAAATTTCTATTTATAGGGAGGGGTTTTGATATTTCCTCTTATTCAATTTTTTATTCATAATTTCGCATTGTAGACTGAAATAAAAATACAGTTGTGTTCAATATTGTACCACGATCCCAAAAATATAATAATACCGGTAGATTAACTCATATTTTGAAACCCTAAAATGTTGACCACAGGGTGCAAAATACTTCAAATAAAAAGTGACTTATTTAATTAATTAAAAATATCCATAAACTTCCAAAAATTAAATTATCGCTATGTCCCAAAAGAACCTTGTCTAAATTCACGCCTGATATCTAGTTATTTCAAATAAACCGTTACGGTCGATAAACGATTCCATAGCGACTATTTTAAAATTTGATTTGGACATACATCAAAATCTACACGACAAAATCCCGATTTTTCTCTTCCACTAGAAAGATATACTCCGCCAGCTCCACACATTTCTTGTTTCACAGAAATCCGGCTTAAAACGAATTCTGTATATTCAGTTGAAGTTCGAATCGCCAACTTGCGAACTGCCGCGACGTTTCAGGTTCGTTTTAATTATAATTATAAATTATAAGTTCGAACGTTGTACTTTAAGTTATCGATATCGCCAAATCGATATATAAATCATTAAATAAATTAATTATTCAACAGCTAACAAAACGCGCCATTACATGGGTAGATCGTCAAATTCCAACCAAAATCGAGTGTGATATGGCAGTTTGAAGTTGGTGATTCAAAACTGAAAATTGTTACGGGATTTCATGCATACCTCTAACTGTTTTGACTTGCTGCACCGCAGTACCATCCAAATTCATCCCCAAACTACTATTAGGTCATAGTCCTCGAATTCCTCGTCGTTTTGCCGCTGATTTCATCCAATTCTGTTAGGAAACGAATAAGTTATGCCCCTTGGAAGTTTGATTGAAGTGAAAAACGAGAGGAAGAAGAAGAGAAGAGAATGCGAAGAGACATGACTTTTGGGCCTATTTATAATGGCTAAAGTGTCTTTTCATTCAAATTCAAAATTTTGGCGCCAAGTTGGTTGAACTACTAAATCTTCAATATCTTTCTCATATGGTGTTTAAATTCAGCAAATGAATACACTATCCTGACCAGAAAAACGAGCCCGTCGCAATAGCGCAGATCTCATCATCAAATTCCGGAAGATCAATTCAAAATCCAAAAAATTTCAAACAAAAGCACCCAAAAACCAGGTACGCCTTAATTAATTTTTAATTTTATTCAGTTAAATGGTTGCTTTGTTTTGAATTTGAAATTTAGAACTTTAATATTCAAACTTGAAATTTAAAATTCAAAAGTTGAAATTTAAAATTCAAAATTGAAATATGAATTTTGAAATTCAAAATACTAATAAAATAATAAATATAAAATAAATTTTGGATATTTGTTAGGATTAATATTATTTCAGGAAATAGTTAAACCTAAAATATAAATTGATAATTTGAAACCAAAGTCACAAAGCCATATGTTCTTTGAAAATCATGCGTTAATGTTGACATACATACGTTATTATGTCAACATAAAGTCTTGTAAATGAAATTAAAATTTTGAAGTTTCAAAAGCTTAAACTTTCAAACTTTCGCCCTTGTTTTAAATAAGACAATGCAAGTTCAAATTCTAATTATCAACTCTTTCTATCTACTTATTTGTTATATCTTGTTAATAAAATTATTAATATGATTGAAGTAATTTAAACTTTTCAAATATCTGATATTTTTATAAAACATAAGTTTATATATCTTTAGTTTGAGCATACATCATTTAACTTATATATTTTTCACATATAATAACAATTTTGGGTTGCATTATAATAAATACTATTTGTAATTTCTTACTAATTTTGATTTATATATTTAACTTAATATTTTGGTATAAATAAATAAATATATGATTTTTATGTCTTCGAAATATAGTTTAAATATAAGAAATCATAGCTTTATGTATTATTCCATATTATCGGATTTATAGATTACTTTATCATGTTTTTATAACTATATATTTCTTCTAAAGTATAAATGGTTATTTAGTAAATAAATATTTTTTGATTTTTAAAGTTTGAATTTTAAATTAATTTGTATCAAGAAGATTATTGTATATCTCATAATAAATTTTAAGCTCTTTTCAAAATTAGTTTTTATATACTATTATGAATATATGGTTATAGTCTACTTTATATAATCTTATATTCCCTCTAAAAAGATCTTCAACTCCATAATTATTTTGAATATTTTACTACTTATCATGAATATTTTTTAGACTCATATCTTTATTATTATTTCAATCACTTTCATTAGTATAATTAACCTAAGTCTAGAAATTAACAATATCCTTGTTTGATTCAAATAATTTATTATAATATCATTACACATCTTATTTCATATCATACATCATTAAAGAGCATCTCAAATCATTTACATCACAAATTGCATTTCATTCAATATACCACTTCATATTGTTTTTCATATGTCATACTGCACTATTACCAACATATTGTATTACATGTTAACTTTAACTCCTCATAAAAAGTATACTATATAGGAAATTATTATCTTAGAAATATATAGTATTATTGTTAGCCTGCTTTGTGACCAGGCTACCCAAAGCAAAGATCGTGTTGACACACCTCTGGGTAAATGCTGCCTCATATGGAATCTCTGGATAACATCACTCTCCGACATTGGAGGCATCGTCAGAAGACACAAGGCAGTTTGTTAAAAATCACAACACCAGTATAAACTGGTCCGAAACCCTTATCAAACGACATCATTTGGATCTATTCACATCATATGCTTGTAGCCCTCTGAATAAGCTTCAGTTTGAGCTTTGGTTCGGCTCAATCGGACTTACGGTTTGAAAGTTATGCCCGTTTCCGTGAACGGGTCCAGATTAGCATCAACTCGTGTCATTCCTGGTCGGATCGCGTACCGTGGATCGTGGGTACCGGATCGGATCGCCCCCTCTGTTCGCAGAGCGTCCTCAAGCCACGATCCGTCCACTCCAGCTCAAAACCAAGCCTCAGATCGTGAAGCCCATATCACGAACCGATCCCAGACCCACGAACCGATCGCCGAACCTGCAGATACATGCACTGTTTTGACCTATTCTTAAGGCTATTCGATCTCCTACTTTTCTGGATCGCATGCCACGTGTCCTACCACGACCCAGTCCTCCCAGGAGCTTTCCTACAGCTATAAGTACACCTTCAGATGGCATTTTCAGGGGACTTTTGGCATCTCCTCATCCATGGCTGCCATGGCCAACACTTCTCCATGAATAACCACCATCTTCCTAAATAAATTCAATGGATTCGGAGAGAATTATTCATTGAATTCAAGTGATTGAGAGCCAATATTCATTGTAATTGTAACCTCTGAGCGAAATGAGAAAATATAAAGTGGACGTAGGCTCGTTAACGCCGAACCACTATAAAAATCCTGTTGTCTTGCTCTTTTCTCTATTTTTCAGTTATTTCTTCATATCCTATGCTCAAAATACGACGATTTGGGTGTTAGGACCATTTTTTGGTCTAACATTTTGGTGCTTTCACTGAGAACTGAATGAGGATTATAAAGAAAATGCACAGGAGCAGGTTAGAGCAGGTGGTCGGTTCGCGGTTCGCGGATCGCAGGAGCCATCACGATCCGATTCGCGGTTCGCGGAACGGCCTCCGCGAATGGAGCCCAGAGAGCCATCACGATCTGATTCGCGGTTCGTGGATCGCAGGAGCCATCACGATCCGATTCGCGGATCGCGGAACGACCTCCACGGCCCGCGCCCAGAATGATCTTCACGACCCGACCTGGTGTAGGATCCGCGATCCGATCCGAAGACGTTGATTAATTGACGATCCGAGCCACGAACCAGACGACAGTAGCGAACCGCGACCCAGAAAAGTGGTGACGAACAAGGGTCGCGATCCGACCCAAAAAAGTGACATATTTTGGAAAAAATGTAATTTTCAGATCATTTCAGAAAAGGCTCTATCTTCCAAAATTGAAAAAATCGTGCGCTGCGCCCGGACCCGCTGACGGCCTCGCCTTCGGCTCGGAGCACGACTCGCCTTCGGCTCGGAGTACATTCTGACCCACAATCATCACAAATTCTTATCGACCAAGATTCGGTAGGTATTCTGAGGATTCTTCCTAGAAGCCATGACCTCTATCTACCGATGTTATTGAATGTGAGGAGTTGTTGAAAAGATTCGACACGCTGGCTATGGCAATATACAAAATAATGATGGTCTCAGTTCACCTATTTGCCGTCAACCGCATCGAGATAGATTGATTTCCATGTGACCAAGGGTTAGATCGATGTACTTTGGTCCCCAGAGTTAGGAACCAATTGAACCTCCGCAGGCCGTGATTGGATATATGGATCATTGCTGGGATGATAACAACTTGACTGCTCACCAGCCACCTTATGACATTGGTCAAGAAATGAGAACTTGAGATCAACACAAATATGAATCAACCATTAGCTCTCCACTTCATACAACAGTTATGATAGGATATACGAACCTTACTTGAAGCCTTACAAGCCATGCTATTGCATTCAAGCTTATCTGATCGTGGTCTCAACCAACCAGGTCTAGCGGAATTCAGAGCTTACATAGCATATGGGTGTTAACCGTTAAATATCCCTACCAAAGACGGAGTGAGACTGGTCTATAGTGACCAAGTTATTGGAGAAGCCGACTGATTAGGAAGGATGGAATATGCTACGCAACAGAGATTGCGTGAAACCCAAAGACGCTTCCCCTCCAGATGAAATGGAGTGTGAAGGAGGTGTCAATATTGCGAATGATGGGAGCATCGCAAAAGGAATTGCCAAACGACCTGCCCGAAGACATAGATTCCAGAGAGGATAGTGATTCGGGATGAAGAAGGGTGACATCTAATAACGCAACTGCACGTGTTCCGACTGGTGACGCCGCCCTGACTAAGGTCTTCACATCGGATCTCCTTTAGACCTCTTCCGAACGAGGGAACTTATATGCTTTCAGTAGGCGAGCCTGGATGTGTTCGTTTGAACCAGTGCTAATATTTGCGGGATTTAATCCCAAATTATGAGTCATTTCTTGAGTATAAACCTGAAGTGTTCTCCTGTCAAGCAAATAAGACATATGCAGTAATTTCACTATCGCGGGATTTCATATGGAGTTGCCATTCGAAATGAAAGATGAAATCAACCACTTGGAAGTTGTATACAGACGGTGCAAGAAATGATCGGCAACACAACGCCGAAGTTTTGCAGATAACCCCCGAAGGACGACTCGAAAGGAATTCCAGTCGGAGAAACCACAACTTGCAGCTTACCTAGAATGGGCAGAAGAGTTATTAGATGGATTGGAACGTTACAACATACCTCATATTTCATACACAAAAGATCTAAAGTCGAATCATCTGGTCGAATAAGAAAGTTCCGATAATCCAGAAAAGATAGAGACGATCCCCATCAAGACACTATGAAATACAACCATTGATAAAATGGAAGTTGATCCAACGTTGGAGACCAAACCCGGAAGAGAGTCATGGTTAACTCCATGATAAACTTCCTACAGCACAAAATGCATCTAACAAGGTGAAGTGAAAGGCGTGCAATCGTTCTTTATGCCTCGAGGTATGACATGCAATTCGACATTGCCTATTTCTCTTGGAAGGTTGTCCAAAAACAAACACCAACGAATGCAATTGCCAAATTCACCGCCCTAAATGATTCGACCAAATCACCAGTCAGCCACCCATTAGATGGGAGATGTACATGAATGAAACTTCTGGGCAATGGCGTTCTGAAGTTAGAAAGTGAAGACTCACACTTCCACTCCCCTCATCGATTATATGCCAAGCAAACTCATGCCCCAGATGCTGGGGGCAACTGGAGATTTTAGCATGGATTACTCGAGGTTACATCACCTAATTCAAAGTTGATACACCAAAAGTTTGCATGGCCAATTGCATTAGTCTTGCCTGAAGGTCAGCAAGTTGAGGGTTTAGAACGCTTGCACCCGAGCGATGATTGATTGTTTGCGCACAAACCCTTGTCCCTGACATAGGATCGAAGGCATACCGGCGAATTTACAGGATATGACTATCTTTCCAGCTGCTATATTCTATTTCCTAGCACAGAAAGTGCAAAAGTTTCTACAAGCATGAATCCGTTGTTCTCGTGCCAACTTCCATCCTAACACCAATGTGATGGCGTGCTACTATTAGCAGTACAAACATGACTCCCCGGCACTCTATCCTTACCCTCAGCATGGGGGCCAAGAGACGATTTAAAGGGAGACGCGCCCTCATCACTCACTTATAGTACCCACCTAACCGCCTTTGCCATCTCAGGACCCCGATCAAGGCCTATTCATTCTTGGGACTGCCGCCCCACAATATTTTGAAAAGATATCCTTCATCATCTAAAAGATTTTGGCAGCCCTTCACTGGCAGAGCTAAGGCGAAGCAAAATGGACCTGCAATGAACATGCAACGCCATTTTCGCTCATAATGACGCTCATTCCTTTAACAGGACTGTTCTTTAACTATGACTCTTATATTTGCATACTTTATGAGTTATTGATGTAGTTAACTCAGATGAACTAATATGTGGATGGTGTAGGTACCCCGGATTTGATACCGATCAGATTTCTGACACCCGCATATGGGATTATGGAACAGAACCATAACGAGCTCGATTGAACTGCTCGTCCACAAAACCACGCCCTCCATCTAAAGAAAATCATATAGCTCAAGGTGGAACTAGAACGACCATCCAATCCTTGGCTCACGCGTGGCAGAACAAAAAAAAACAATCGTACATAAATCATTGAATCGCAAAGTCGTAGTCCGACTCCAGAAGAACGCAGTGTGACCGCCCATATGGCTCGATCCTGTCCTCGACGCCACTGAATCGCACGAATCTGAATAAAGGAGGCGGCACTGCCCCTTGATATGCTCACTTTTCAATCATGCAATTTACTTTCACATGCTTTCCGAGTTATTGACATGACTAACTCATGCGATATGAATAATGCAGGTACCCGAAGTCAGGTGCCAACCATCCCTCCCGTAGACTGTTCGGAGGTACTCAAAGCCTTGGCAAATGCTCCAACTGTTCGTCCGACTGGTTTTAATCCTCAGAGCTTGGATTAAAATATAAACCTAGGACGAGTTCGATGGGCATGCAAGATTGCAGACCGCTTGATCCGTGACTCTAACTCTCCAGAGCCGAGAGAGAGTATAAAGGACGCGAAGATGACGTCTACAAGGCGTGGCGGTGTACCATGATCGGAGCCGCCTAAGCAAAACTCTAACCTCGGCGACTGCCAGGAGAGTATAAAAGCGTCTCCGATTGAGCGCTGAGAAAGAGCTCCTACCCCGCTGAAGGATCGGGGAGCGACGGAACTGCTGAGCTCGAACTTAATTCTCCAGAGTTGAGAATGAGTATAAAAGCGTCTCCGATTGAGCGCTGAGAAAGAGCTCCTACACCGCTGAAGGATCGGGGAGTGACGGAACTGCTGAGCTCGAACTCTAATTCTCCAGAGTTGAGAATGAGTATAAAAGCCCTCTGATTGAGCGCTGAGAAATGTGCTGGAGACTCAGCACCCCCCATAATTTCTACTCCGCTGAAGGATCGTTGAGCATACCATGAAACGAACTAGAACTCCTACCCCGCTGAAGGATCGGGGAACCGCTGAGTTTAAACTCCAGAGAGAGTATAAAGGCGCCAGAGACTTAACGCCACGAGGGCTCCTACCCCGCCAGAGTGTTGGGGGATTAACTGAGCTTTGAGCCCGAATCCTCCATGCCCAGACATGGGGACAAAACAAATAAGATCCTAATCAATCCTCAACAAAGCCCTGGACAGGCACTAAGTTAATGATTGATTGGAAGCATACCTATACACACATATTACTTTAGTGCATTTTCATTTATAATTGCATTGACTACTTATAGCGCTTCATGACTTATTTGCCCATTCGCAGGTAGAAGACAATGCGAAAGAAACAAAAATTTTATTACTAAACGCAGGTTTACAAAAGATAACTAGTCAAGAACGCGAGGGCCTCATTCGCAACAATGGCAACATGCTAATGGAAAACGAACAAAGGGTCGCATCCAGAAGGATGATGTAGGCCCCTTGAAGACCAGAAAGCAGATGAAAAGAGAACGTCCATCTGCTCATCCCAACTTACTTCCAGAACAGGAAGCTCAGATAAGGCTGGATATATCCCATGTAATAATTGAACATGATGCAACCATTTCGTCCCCGACATTTCCCTTGATGCAAAGAGCAAACGGGAGCACTCCAAGCGACTACAATCTGACTCTTCACCGCTTGATTTCTGTCCTCAGAGCTTGGACGGGAGAGTATAAAGGCGCTAGAGACTTAGCGCCACAAGAACTCTTACCCCGCCGGAGTTTCGGGGGTCAGACTGAAAGCAACTTCCTCTCCTCATGTTTACATGTCTGAATTCAAAAGGGAAGTGATCCGACCGCATGTCTTTCACATTTACCCTATGATTGGGGGCATGACTATTGAAAATATTTACAGAAGACATAGCTTATATGCCTGTATTTGACTTATGTTGTGATCTTGACAGGCTCCTTGAGGACTAGGAAACAAATGCAAAGAGAACGTTTTTTGGTCCTAACCTACTTCCAGACTCGAAAGCTCAGATGAGACTAGATACATCTCATGCAACCGTTAGATGTGACACACCATCGTATCTCCGACCTTTCCCTTGACGCAGGGGGCAAGCCGGAACACTCGGGACGATCACAGTCTAACCTTTCGTCGTTTGATGCCGATCCTCAGAGCCTGGATAAAGGACAAAAGATTAGCGTGGATTTCGTACCAACAAATCGATTTTCACCCAACTCTAACTCATGATGCGAAGAGGGAGTATGAAAGATATGGATTTGAAGTCCGCTACTCAGAACAAACCCCCGAGGGTGAGGGCGCCAGCACTAAACTGGAAGGCCGAGCAACAATCATCAATTCGCTGGAAATGATAAAATTGAAGTTCAAGTAATGACGAACTAGGCATAGTCAGATATCAACCATCAGCTTGGGTTGAACACAAACCAATCAGCAGGCATGCAGCATGCAGCTTCGATTCATAACATCATGGATGGAAACACGGGCAATGGAACAACTACCTGCAATAACCCAGATGAAAATACAAGGATCGCAACAAGCTCAGGTCATGCACGACCAGCATTAGTTCCAACTCGAATGAATACTCAAGCGACATTTCATACTCAGCTCCAAGAAAGAACGCAACAACTCGAAAAACAGGAACCCGGTCAGGTCGAATGACTCAAACCATGACTCGGGGGCAATATCGACATGGAAACAAGAAATCAGCAAAGACCCCCTTTGTAATCTCAGATTCGATGCTGGGGGCACCAGCCAGGATCTTGATAATATGCATCAATTCTTTGATGGCAACCTACTCGCTAGTTTGATTCGGCACCTCTCAAGAAGCTTTTCTTCTCAAGATGATGTGGGTAACGACAATCATAGCCTCTTCACATGGGACATTAGAATATCCTCTTATTCCCACATATTTCAATGCTTCACCACAACGAGACTTCCTCAGAGGCTCTGACGAATTCAACCCTGAGGTGGATAGACCTTTATGACAAAAAAAAGTGTTAACGTCGAGACGAATAACCAAGATGCTTTTCCGACTAAAAAATAGAGCACCTTTCAATTCCTGAAACGGTGAGGACAAAGGAAAAGCCCCGGAAAAGAATGACAAAAATGTGCAGTTACAAAGAGAACCTATACCACTTATTGAGCCCATGATCTTATTTGTCAGGCACAATTGAACCGAGCATGAGAAAGAGACTCAATAAGACTGTGATAACCATTTCGGACTATGCCGAAGCATAAACGGAGGGGCCCAACTAACTTCATAACGACATTTATTCACTCGCATTCAACAACCTTACTTAACTCCACAACTGATCTGATGAGAGTAACCGAAGTCGCTGATGCCCGATGAGGCAATCCTCACTATCTGACTAAAGAGAAGAGATGATAATAAAGCAAATGTGGTTCAACCATTCGCATATACAATTCCGATTTTTGCTAAATTGAGAAACAGTACAGAATGATCTGGGTGGACTAAGATTGCTGAGCCTGCAACTCTTACCAGATGCAACGACAGGAAGTATAAAATCTTCAAGACTAAATGCCTTGTTGACTCAACTCAACCCCCATTGATACTGGGGGCATAAATACTGACCTCGCTTGTCCTCCGATGGCACTGAGAGCGCAAGCGTCGGTTCATAGACTAACTTTAAAGACAATCCAGGCATGAAATGGGTTTCAAAACATGTATGTCATGCCTCCGGAGTACAACCTTACTCATCTTTGCCGACCAAGCGAGCTAGCTTGTGGATCAAATGTGAACTTAAAGACTCAAACTACATCGAATGGAAGGAGTGGCAAACCTATCTACTACCTTGCGATGGTGACGATCCTATAGGCACTGGTCCATATAATTTTAACAACATCCCTTACTGCCTGCTTCATATGTGAATATTGGATTAAGAAATGATCCGTAACAATTGTGGAGTCTCTCGACTACGATCCAGAGTGATCATGGCTTTTGAATTCCTTACTGTTACGATTCAATGCGATTTTAAGATCCTGAATCAATATCAAGATATCAGGCTAGTCCAAACTTGAGTACAAATGACAAACTCGTATGATGATTTTGGCGTGCTCCATCCCAATGGTCCAGATGGTAGCTTAGAGCCCGAAGATTCTTGAAACACTCCATTATTCGGGTGACTATTCCATACATTGACTCATATATAAAAGAAAGATCGATCCTACCATGCGCATGACTTGTGTGGAATGATGCCGTTGTTTGGCAACGATCTGTGCATGTAGAATCACGCTCGGGAGCCAACGGTTTAGCATGACTTTTTGAACTTGGCCTGACTAGCTCCAATGGAAGCAATGCAACAATTGGATAAAGCCTTCTCAAGGATAAATGACGTTCCAGAGAGATTTACCTCAACATATTCAAAGCACATCTCATCTTCGATAAGATGTACTTTGGGGGGCAAAATGTTAGCCTGCTTTGTGACCAGGCTACCCAAAGCAAAGATCGTGTTGACACACCTCTGGGTAAATGCTGCCTCATATGGAATCTCTGGATAACATCACTCTCCGACATTGGAGGCATCGTCAGAAGACACAAGGCAGTTTGTTAAAAATCACAACACCAGTATAAACTGGTCCGAAACCCTTATCAAACGACCTCATTTGGATCTATTCACATCATATGCTTGTAGCCCTCTGAATAAGCTTCAGTTTGAGCTTTGGTTCGGCTCAATCGGACTTACGGTTTGAAAGTTATGCCCGTTTCCGTGAACGGGTCCAGATTAGCATCAACTCGTGTCATTCCTGGTCGGATCGCGTACCGTGGATCGTGGATACCGGATCGGATCGCCCCCTCTGTTCGCGGAGCGTCCTCAAGCCACGATCCGTCCACTCCAGCTCACAACCAAGCCTCAGATCGTGAAGCCCATATCACGAACCGAGCCCATATCACGAACCGAGCCCATATCACGAACCGATCCCAGACCCACGAACCGATCGCCGAACCTGCAGATACATGCACTGTTTTGACCTATTCTTAAGGCTATTCGATCTCCTACTTTTCCGGATCGCATGCCACGTGTCCTACCATGACCCAGTCCTCGCAGGAGCTTTCCTACAGCTATAAGTACACCTTCAGATGGCATTTTCAGGGGACTTTTGGCATCTCCTCATCCATGGCTGCCATGGCCAACACTTCTCCATGAATAACCACCATCTTCGTAAATAAATTCAATGGATTCGGAGAGAATTATTCATTGAATTCAAGTGATTGAGAGCCAATATTCATTGTAATTGTAACCTCTGAGCGAAATGAGAAAATATAAAGTGGACGTAGGCTCGTTAACGCCGAACCACTATAAAAATCCTGTTGTCTTGCTCTTTTCTCTATTTTTCAGTTATTTCTTCATATCCTATGCTCAAAATACGACGATTTGGGTGTTAGGACCATTTTTTGGTCTAACAATTATTAATTAAACACATAACATATTTACTTTGATTTAATTGACTTAGTTGAATTGTTTGGCTTAATTGACTTGGTTGAACTGTTTGACTTAATTAACTTGTTTGATTTGTTTGACATATGTAACTTGATTGGCTTGTTTGACATGGTTGAATTTCATTAGTGGTGTGTTAGAAATATACTTATGCATTTTAAATTATACCATAGAATTATTTCTTAGTCTAAATTAAAGTTTAAAGGGAATTACTGTAACAACCCGGAAAATCATAACCAATTTGAAATTTATTTTAAGGAAATTTTAACAGAAATTTGGTCAGAACTTAAAATTTTTATTTTTAAATAATAACAAAGCCCTTAAAAATAGTCATTTTGCAAATGACCTCCTTTTTAAATGAAACCACTTTTATTGGATTCAGAATGTCAAATTATTGCTAGATTTAAATTTCCATAATTTTCAGAATTAATATGTGAGTGTGGCATAAGAAAATGTGTTTTGCACATACAGTGCAAATTGGATCGACCAGAAAAGTGCCATTTTTGAAACGGTCTCCAAATTCGACGAAATTAGTTTTGTTGGCACGGTATCGTCCAAACATAGCTAGATTTATTTTTCGGGAATTTTGGGTTTTAGTATATGGCCCCGGTAAATTAAAATGTACGTTCAAATATAATATTAAATATTTTATGTTTTAATTTTGAGAATAACCAACTAAAACAGTCGAATGGGCTTACGAAACATATTCCATTGTGTCTGGAATGGGGGTATTTAGCTGGGGCAACACTCGTTGGGTTTGATTTGGAGTTTGGATAAGAAAATAACTACTTTTGGATTTAAAAGAAATTAAAATTAAATATATATATTATCCAATTAAAATTCACGGTTGACCAAATCACTTCGTTTCAAAACTCGGTCCTCTCTGTTTCGAATGACGACAGCTGCTCCCTCCTTCTCTCCTCAATTTTTTCCAAACCACTCAATAAAATCCATCGATCCTTCAGAGAATTTTGTAGAGATTTTCATCTTCTTCAAATCCATATAAACTTCATCCTCCATCTTCAGTGTTTCTCGAGATCTGAGCCTCGAAAGTCACGCTGCATCGCCCGAATTCTCTCCACCGTGGCTAGTTCAAGTTCAACGAGGGTGGGACCGTTGGGTGCTGTTTTCAAAGCTCTCCATTGTGGTGTAACTGATCGGCTTCAAGGTCAAAGAATTGGAGGAAATTTGAAAATCTAATTTTGAACGAATTTCTGAGGTAATGGGTTTTACTATTTAAACTATTTACAACATATAAAACCGTTGCAAAGTGAGATTACCAAATAAAAATCGTATCATTTTCATATGTTGTCAAAATCAAGTGAAACAAAAGACATTGGGATCGTGAAATCGTACACTACTTTCTAGAAGAGGCTAGAACGCATTTGGAGCTCTCTACAAAATTAGAAGGAGTGGAACCCAATGTGAGATTTCTAAATTCAAATTGGAATGGAAAAGTGATGGATAAATTATATACGCGTTGTACATCTCATATATGGACTTGTATAAATTATATAAGCGATGTATACATTATACATACGTTGTATAAATCATATATGCGTTGAATGAAATTGAAATGGAAATAAATACGTTTATATATACATATACATACATACATACATATATATATATATATATATATATATATATATACTCCCCTCATCCACAAGCTATGGACGATTTAAATTGATTATGTGGTGACTGTGGTGTGAAATTGATTGTGGTTGTGAATGATTGATTGTGGTTGCAACAAAATTGGTTGTGTTTGTCGTAAATTCATTGTATTATGAAAATGAATGGTATTATGGAAATTATGAAAAAGAAATTATTGTAATGCTGCAAGGCCTAAGATAGCAGGGGAGCCGTGCTGGACGTGGTGCCGGTGCTAAATACACTGTCGTTGTAATGCCAAAATTTTCTGAAATGAACTATTAAAAATAGCTGATGTGTTGAATAAATTGTCTAAATAATAAAAATCACATTTTTATTGTATGTATGAACCACCAAAAATATTCATGTGTTGAATAAATTCTTTGAACGATAAAAATATCTTTTTTATCATGTATCTTTAAACGATAAAAATATCATTTTTATCATGTATGTGAAGTAATAAAAATATTCATGTGTTGAATAAATTCTTTGAACGATAAAAATATCATTTTTATCATGTATGTTAAGTAACAAAAAAATATTCATGTGTTGAATAAATTCTTTGAACGATAAAAATATCATTTTTATCATGTATGTGAAGTAATAAAAATATTCATGTGTTGAATAAATTCTTTGAACGATAAAAATATCATGTTTATTATGTATGTGAAGTAATAAAAATATTCATGTGTTGAATAAATTCTTTGAACGATAACCATATCATTTTTACCATGTATGTGAAGTAATAAAAATATTCATGTGTTGATTAAATTCTTTGAACGTTAAAAATATCATTTTTATCATGTATGTGCAGTAATAAAAATATTCATGTGTTGAATAAATGCTTTGAACGATAAAAATATCATTTTTATCATGTATTTGAAGTAATAAAAAATATTCATGTGTTGAATAAATTCTTTGAACGACAAAAATATTATTTTATCGTGTATGTGAAGTAATAAAAATATTCATGTGTTGAATAAATTCTTTGAACAATAAAAATCACATTTTTATTGTATGTATGAACAACTAAAAATATTCATGTGTTGAATAAATTCTTAGAACAATAAAAATATCCTTTTTTATTGTATGTATGAATCATTAAAAAAACCATGTGTTGAAATATATGTTTGTTCATCAAAAATATTATTTTTAACATGTATTCGAAGTAATAAAAATAGTTATGTGTTGAAATATATTTTTGTTCGTCAAAAATGTAATTTTCAACATGATTATGATGTGTACAAAATTTACATGTAATGAAATAAATGGTTGTTCGTTAAAAATAATTTTTTTAACGTATATATGGAATGGATAAAATTTACATGCTATGGAGTAGTAATTAGTTAGTTAAAAACATAATTTTTAACTTATGATTGTGATGAAAATAAGAAATGTGATACTCAAATCAAACCATATTGATATCATGAAATGGTTACCATAAGTTGATTTATTTAAAATTAATAATATAGAACTGGATTTATTTATTAGATAGCTATGCGTGTGTATATAATGAACAGGTCATAACATGGAAGCTAAGAAGAGGAATAAAATTGTATGCCCGAAAAATAGGTACATGTTTATTGTATTTATTGGGGTTTTAATGATTTTATGAGCAGATTGGCAAGCCGCTTGGCTTTTTTTTCTTTTGAGTTATGAGAGCCGCATGGCAAGTTGCGGTTTTTCAGACCCCTCTCAAACAAAGGAGGTTATGGCGAAATTTTCCAAAATTTAAAGGCGTTAGCCTATTATTTGAAGAATAAATGGTTTTGAAATCGTCAAATGAATTATATATATATATATATATATATATATTAAAATAAAACGAATCTCGCACGGTAGTTCGCGCTTTGGAATCATAACTTTAAACGATTATATCGAGAGATACGACCGTCGGAGTTTCCCGAAACCAGGACCGTTAGGTTCGCTTTGGAAAGATCTTTCCAATAATACTAAATTTGTTAAGATCCAATGGTTAGATTTCAAGAAATGTGTAATTCAAATCTAAGTGAAAACAGCGCCAGCGCCGCGTCCTGACCTGAAACGTCATTTAACTAAAATGGGTTATTTTTATAAAAATGAAAATACCGATAAATTGTTATAAAATATTATAAACGATATGGAATGGAAATAAACCTATTTTACTTGGTTTATTTGATATTTTAGATGGTTAGATGTATTTGACATGAAATTATTAAACTGAATTGAAACGTGAATGTCAAATAGTTTAACCATGGAAAGAATTGATTTGAATTCTATATATACGTGAATTATTTGAAAAGGCCGAGTTATTTCTCATTTCAAATAATTGATCGACGATTAAAAGTCGAAGATATGAAGACGATGCAAGACTGATGATCTTCACATCGAATGGATTACTACTGATGCCCTGGATCGGTTAGCTCCCGGGAGGGGTTACAATGGTAGTGGTCCGGACATATTTGTTGATTGCTCGGATGTGCGAGGGCCTCTCTCCTGTATTGGACATATGGGATGAGGAATAAGGTGCCTCCGATTTCGTTCAGACCCAGAACGAACTAGTAAATGGATGTGTGTCTGACATTGGATTTTATTCCGTGCTGATTGATTCCTATTAAATATATCTCTGTTTGGTGGCGGAGAATTTATTTTCTTGCTTAACACCATCTCTAAGACATACGAGCTTAGAGGTTATATATCTGTAGACATCAGTCACGACTCTCATGGTGTGGAATGTCAACGTGGCATGCTGAGATGCAAATGATCAAGGCTTTTGTTGAAAAGCAGAGCCTTGTGGTTGATGATAAAAGCACGACTTTAAATAGCACAGCTTTGTGTATAGCGTTAATTCGCGAGCCTCACACCCCGGTATGAACCAGAAATGGGAGAGGATCCAGGGAGAACATGCGTTTCTTTCTAGCTAGAAGTGGTATCATGATATGGAGCCCAGACATTTTTACTTATGTAGATGATGGAAAGCGAGACGTCTAAGATATATCGGCCACTACGAGGCCGATGGATGACATGGTCGACATACTGACCAGAATACGCCCCATAGGGCGGGGAGACATATTGTTCAGGGATTATTAATCCACTTAGTATGGACTGGCCCTGTGGCTCCAGGTGCAGTTGCGGCTGAATCCTGAGACATGGGCTAGATTGTCTCTAATTCGGTAGGAACGATCCCTTGCCTTGGTTTATGATGGAAATCCAACCTCCAATACGACATTGTGTGGTTTTGATTGTAAAACTAGTATGGCGGCATGATATATCGTACCCATGCCATCTATGATTGATACATTATGATTGAAATTGTTTTTGAAACATATAGACACTAATAATAATATCAAATGATTTTGTTTTATACGTATCAAACATATTTTCTCCATTATAAGGTAAAACTCTATCCTCTGGCTTGCGTTGCATTGTGTGATGGGACAAGAGTCTTATAATGGCTTCATTTTTCAAAAAGCATTGCATTTTTTAAATCATTTATTTTATTTCATGCACTGGCAATCCAATGGAGTAAACCCGTTCCGCGTTAGCGGCGTGGTCCTGTGATTAGCCTTATTATTAAATAAGTTAAGTAGATTTATCATACCAGTCCCATGACTGACTCGTAGTTTGTTTCACTTTGCAAATTCGAGTGCCCATATTTTCTACACAGACAGCTTTGTATTCAGGTTTTAGCGGGCTCATTCTGGATAGCTATGGAGCTGAGGGTGGATTCTATCATTTCTATTATGCTGTTCAGACTTCAATATGTATATTATGTTTGATTCCGCTGTAGACACTTTATATTATGCTGAAACTTTATTCTGTACTAAGTATAATCCTGTTATGCTATGTAACTCTGATGTTAATATTATTTCCAGTGTAATTTGATATACATTATCTGGTGTAATTCTATATTTCTGTTCTGCTATTATTGTTTATATGTTATATTCCACTGATTATCCCTACTTCCGTGGCACGGGGGTTTGGGGTCATCACAATTAGAGTATATGCTAGGTTTAGTCTTATATTAGATTAAGGGGGAGTTTAAGATTCCTAAGGATTAGTTGAAGGTTCAAAAATTCTTTGGTTGATTTAATTGCTTAGATTGTTTGTTTGATTTGCTTGTTTGAATTGATTGGTTTGCTTAGTTTATTATCCTTCTATTAAGGTTATTAGACTAGTATAGTCAAAGATTTAGGGGGAGTATAACTTAGTTCTGAGGTATCGTTGATAGGCCACGATGGCAGGCTAGGTCACTGGTTGGTGATGACCCCTAACAATTAGTTCGGTCTAGTATAGTCTAGTATAGGAATAGTATAGTATACTATAATCATAGGAAATGTATAAACAAATACAGGATTTAGGAGGAGTACTTTACTTTGATGTATGAATTACTTAGTTACTTATAGGTTTTATTTAGAGAGTTATATGATTTAAAGGGAGTTGTTTTAGAATTTCTTTTTGATAATGCCAAAGGGACAGAAATTATAAAATATAGACACAGTTTATAGGATTTATATAGATAGGGGGAGTATTTGAAGGAACATCATCAAACAGGTAAATACATGTATGATATTTTATAAACTAAGGCTGTCATCATCAAAAAGGGGGAGATTGTTGAAGAATGGAGTTTTGATGACAGCAACCTTATTTCAGTTATCACTGATTATAAAATATATACTAACACTTTTTGTATAGAATATATATATATATATGTGTGTGTATGTGTGCAGGAATTATATACAGAAAAAATTACTGAAGGTTGTACAGTTATAAAGATGATAGAGATTCAGAGATCAGAGTAATTTCAAGACTCATGAGTAATCAAGGTTTCAAGAGTTCAAGATTAATATAGTTATAGAGTCTAGATTTTGTAAGACTTTAAATAGCACTCCAGGTTCAAATTCAAATTCAAATTTTCAAATTCTAATTCTAATTTTCAAATTCTGATTTTCAATTCTATCCTCAATCCTCTCTATTTTATTTTTCTATTTGTTTCTATTTGTATTCTTCTTTGTTTTTCAAACTTAAGTTTTTATATATACTTTATATAGTTTAAAACCTTATAATTTTATAAATATATTTATATAGTTATATTTATGTTTTCATAATTTGTACCATATAATACTAATTTACAACACTAGAATTTTACTTAAGAATTTCTAGAATTATTTTTTTATCAAAACACTTGAAAAATGCTTTAAAATTTAAATTTTCAAAGGAGTATGTCGACATAACAAAAACTCCATGTCGACAAATAACTGTCAGTTTTTTCAATTTTGATAGGAAGTGTCTTTTCACTATTTGAAACGATTCAGAACCGTTGCAACCTTTCATACTCTATAAAAAGGGGCTAAAACCGAACTTTTTATCATCTCTCCTTCTCTTACTTCATCATCTTTCTCTACATCATTATTCTTAATCATTTTTATAATTCTTACACTTATACTCTGCCGAATTCAATTTTGTTTTGATAAAACTTCTTCTCTCTACTCTCTGAATCAAGTGTTATTGAAGAGTTATAATGCAGTTTTGTAATTGCTTGGGTTGAATAAACCTTGTTTGTAAGTAAAAGAGGAGTCGGTGTGTCCTTGTTGAGCCGTGAAATCAAGGAAGAGGAGTCAGTGTGTCCTTATTGGGTCGTGAAATCAAGGAATAGGAACCAATGTCTCCTTGTTGAGCCATGAAATCAAGGAAGGTGTAATTGACTATTGAAATAGTAATAAAACTCTGTGCAATCCAGCATTGTGCGGGACTGGACGTAGGAGCAATCCGAACTAGTATAAAATCCGGTGTATTCTTTCCGTTTCCGCATTTTTATTTCTGTTTATCTTATTTGCGTTTGAACCTGTGTCTGTGATTGTGTTTGTGGTGTTTGATTCATTCCATAATTCACTTTAGTTTTGAATTTTGTTTAAATTCGTACAAACACTATTCACCCCCCATTCAGTGTTTGCTTTGCCTTAACGATTCATTCTGCAGTCCCTAACACTTTTGTTTCGCCTTTACAACCGACTATTCGTATACTTTCAGATGAATGCCCCAACATCCTTGTTTATACCATCCCAATAATAGATTTGTTTCATATCTTGGTACATCTTATTACTTCCATGACAAATTGTCAAATCGGAATGATGGATTTTTCACAGCATTTCATCTCACAGTCCATCAACTTTGGGAGCAAATAGTTCCCCATCCTTCTCAGGGGAGTGTGTATTGCTTCATATTTTTAGACTCTTTTCCTTCATATATTTTTGCAATGATTTCCACTAGCCTAGCTTCTCGCTTATGACTTTTGTTAATCCTTTCAAACAGAGTATGTTTGATTGATAATCTTGCCAACATCTTTGGATCTAACATGCAATGTGGTATAAAGTCACGTCCAACGATATATTCGTTATGCTTCCATTTTAAGAACATTGTTCCTAATCTAGCATGTATTTTACTTAGTGCATCGACGACTGTATTTTGTTTACTCGATGTATTGGAAATACTAAAATCATAGGAGGCCAAAAACTTCCACCATCATTGCCAATGATGGTAGAGATAACTTTGAGAACAAAGTTACTTCAAGAATTCATGGCCATAAATTGCTCAAACATTTCTCTTAAATGGTAATACCTCCACATTTTCAAAGAAAAAACTATCACTGTCAATTTTAATTTATATGTAGAATCATTCCTTTTATGCGGCTTTAAATGCTAATTAACACAAGCAACAACTTTTCCTTTCCTTTACTTCAATATTTAACCCAATCAAATAACACATTTGTTTTCAAAAGGAATACTTCTTTTCAAACAATTCTTTTTTAAAATAGTTTCCCATTCATTAACTATCATTTGTAAATAACATTTATTATGTTGGAAGGATAATAAATAAATTAGAATACTTTTATATACTTAAATCAATGTTAATCATCCTGAAACATAATTGTTATAATTCTTTTATAAATTTACAACTACGTTAATCATCCAAAGAGACAACTAATCGAATTTGTACCTTTTTCGATATATTGGTTTATTAACTTTAAATTCCTTTATTAAATTAGTAAATTAACTATACTTATACTCTTACTAGATCAATTTGTTAACTTTGATGCACTCTTATTAAATTAGCTAATTAATTTTAAACATCATTACTTAAAAAGTTAATTAAATTTAAAACAGAATTAATTATCATAAAAGATAATTAACCAAATTTGTAAAAAAAAATTAATTTACAATTTTTTTTAAAACAAGCTTAAGTTCAACACATGACAGAGGTCTAAGTGGATGATTTTTCATAAGTGAAAATAAGCAAATTAAACCATATGTCGGACATATTTCATCCAAACATCAATATAAGCAATATAAGAACATAACTAAACAACTATGGTGAGAAACCCCAAAGAGTTTCTCTGAAAAAGACATTGTATATTACATATACGAATTTGTATCAGTGTATGTCATTCCATAGAGGCATTTTCATTACATACACTTTGGTTTCCTCTTACTTTTGATCCTTGCAAAACAATTGGTTATGTATAACAAAAGCGATAATATAAGTTTAAACAAACGACCAAATAACAAAATAAAATATCACCTGAGCATGCAATGGTAATCTATAGTAACACATATATCATGTAATTTATTTAAAGGTGAATTATGTATAACATAAGCGATAATATAAGTTTAAACAAACGACCAAATAACAAAATAAAATATCACTTGAGCATGCAATGGTAATCTATAGTAACACATATATCATGTAATTTATTTAAAGGTGAATTTTATGAATCAAAATTCTGGCTAACTCCAAATTAAACTAATCCAACTCCATCAATTAACTAATATGGATACTAGTCCAAAGCGACATATTACATCTGAGTCTGACCTCGTAGGAGCAAGACATTGGATTTTATAAGATACCGACTTAGTTAAATAATTACATAATTAATTAAAGCGTAAGTTTACATGATTAATTCCAAGTCTCACGTGTCTTCCCATATTAATCCAGAGTTTGGATTATTTTTAGTTAATCCCAAGTTTGGGAGTTTCCTTCCCATATTGATCTCATTAACCTTTTAACATGTTTAGGCGGTAATATCTTCAACCGTTCCTTCTTCTTCCCATTTATGTTGTTAAAACGCCACAAAAAAAATAAATTCCATTTTGATTTCCACTTTTTCAATTCAATTCCACTCCATCCCCTTCCTCACCTTCTTGTACACTGCCTTTAACTAACTACACAAAAATCAATCAGCCATAAAAAACTCTCCATCTCATTTCTTCCTCTCTAACAATCTGAACAAAAGATAAATAAAATCATTCGCGATTTGGATAGCTTCAAACTTGGCGATTCACTAAATTTTCTCTTCCTTTACTTAAGCCTGGTATCCTCAGATCCAAATTAAAAACTAAGACATCAAATTAATGCATCTTTGCACTTTCTTCTCCTATCCTCGGCATAATCATGTTCACAAAGCTCTCATTTTAGTAGGAAGAAACCCAAAAAAGTTGAAAGACATTTCGTCGAGTATTTTGTTTAAAAGCAGCGGGATTAAAGTCAAGACAGGAGTTGTGGACTTTTTAGGCGATTTGGTGGAAGGTTTCAAAAGGATTAAGGATGCTATCAAGGGATAAGATGTGGGTCTTTTGGTTAATATATGTTCAGTGCCAAGTACCCTTGTATGTAGCCACAAAATGGGCATCAATCGGAAGATTGTCATTCATGGTACCATCATCAGACACTTACGCCAAAGCCGCCTTAAGATTGATAGGCTATGAACCCAGATGCACTCCTTAATGGCCATACTCTGCTGTGCAAGAATAGAAGATACAAATTAAATGGAAATTAATAGTTGCACTAATTTGTCTCTGTTATGGTTTGTGTAATTGTGGTGGAGGTGATAGAATTTTTGAACTGCAGAAATGGGAAGAAGAACGATTGATTTAGGAAAGTTTACCTGCCAAACAAGTTAACAGATAGACGAGATTAATATGGGAAGGGATCACCAATACTTGGGGTTAACTAAAATAACTCAAACTTGGGATCAATATGGGAAGACACGTAAAATTTAGGATTAATCATGTCAATTTCTCCTTAATTAAATAATTAACAAATTATCGACAATCATCTTCCATAATTTAAACGCTCCTCCCTTTGCTAGTATCCCAAAACTAAATCTATTAATGCTCGAAGCTTTCAACTCCTTACCCTCAATCTACAGTACATAAAATCACACTAAACAATATTTTCTCTTCTTCGCTTCATGTGCACTACATGTTGGACCCAATATGGCCAAGCTCAAGCCCTACTGTCATGACCATGGCCTGTTGCTCAGAGCTCACGATGGTGTAAAATCACCCTTTTCGAAACAGGGTCGTTCCTTATGAAAATGTGCCATGCAACATCGACTTTCCACGGGAAACATGAACCTAAAGTTACATTCCCATAATTTTCCTCAACTTAATTATATAAAATTAAACCTTAAGTTCACTGCTCTAAAGTTGAGTTCCTTATTCACGATTGCAGACTATGATATAGGTATAAAGCTGAAGATCTTGAACATACAAACCCAGTGGAACAAATTCCTCTATAAGCCATATGATAGCCTAAATTTTATTTTTTATTTGAACGTAGAAGAGCGTGCATATACGGTTAGAGTTTTGTGCATAAAGAAAAAGACAAAACGCCAAAAAAGGGATCTTTTTCACCCGATCACTTGAAGGTGAATTTGATTGAAAATTATAACACAATAAATTACAAATACAAATATTTCACCCAACCACCCTCTTTATTGATTCACCAAAAATTTTTACACTTACTGGATTAAAGCCAAAAAATAAAATACAATTGAATTAATAACCTGATTGAGAAAGGGAGAGAATATCTATATGACAAAAATATTGGAGAAGAAGAAAAAGAATGAAAGAAGAGAGAGATGCCAAGTAGTTTTCCACACCCATGAAGATGAAATTTATGCATATAAATAGGCTTCAAAATTAAGGATTGCTTGGAGATTAAGAAAATAAGTTTCTAGATTATATGACAACCTTTCCATAAATTTTCCCTGATTAAACCAATCTCCATGCATAATCTTTTCTTTCCTCCTATTATAAAACAAATCAATTCCAAGATGAATTACTTTCCTCTTCACTCAATTAATCAATCAAAATCCTTGAATTGATCAATCAATCAAATCAATTGATTGATTACTTTCCTCCTCAAAAATATATTAATCTACAAATTCAACACTCCACCTTGATTCAAATACAACATTTTATCTTCAACCAAAAACAAATTTGCCATATGTAGATCTCACATAAATCCCAATATTTCAACCAAATTAAATTACAAACCTCCACCATCGTCTGCTAGCGGTGCATTTTCCTCATCAGTGCACCACACAATAAACGATCCCAAAAATGTTTGTAATACCACAACGACCTCTATCTTGTCTTTGTAGATTTTCCAACTCAACATATGTCTCCTACTTGACCTGAACTCCTCACACAATCTGTCTCTTGAGCATCATCAACAAGACCCCAGTCAATAACATGATCTTTCATCCTACAATCATCAGCAGTGACCACATTTACCTCTCCATCTTGCGGAGGACTAGGTTCTTCAACTGTCACTCACCTTCCACTATCGACCACTGAACCAACCAAGCTATAAAAATTTCTCTTCACCAAAACCCCTCTCGTCATCACACACCGCCCTTCTTTGCTCTCAAAACTCCACCTTGAGTCTCATAAGTGCAACCGTAGCGATCCAACTGACCGAGAGATACGAGGCTATGCCAATAAGCGGGTATATGCCTCACTCCGGGTGCTTCTCTAACTGCTCCATCATGCATACGAAATCGAACAACACCAATACTACAAATTGGTAACTCTACTCCATTTGTCGTCTTTATCATGTCGACACTCTTCTCGTATAAAGAAAAACATTTCACATCTCTACATTTGTGAAAACTAGCTCCTGAATCCATCATCTACGGCTTCTCAACACTAAATAGGACATCACCAGAAGAATCGCTATCGACGCCCTCAGCAAAACCTGCTTGTGCCTCATCACTACAATGATCAGCATGCACAACCTTCTTATCATTTTGATAAGCATTGCAATTTCTACGTATGTGACCTTCCTTACCACAATGATAGCAAGTGAATGCACTTTTACCATTAGCTCCCTTCTTCCACTTTGTATCTTTCCTTAAATCCCTTGCTACTATTGCCTCACTTTGAACCGAATTCAAACCAGACCCTTTTCTTCTTAGCTCCTCGTTCAAAAGACTGCTTCGAACAGTTTTCAAAGAGACAGTTCCATTAGCATTGGAATTACTCAGCGAAACAACCAAAGTTCCCTAACTTTCTGAAAGTGAATTCATCAATAAAAGAGTCTGCAACTCATCTTGAAAATTGACTTTCATATTTGTCAATTGATTCACATCTTGAAACTCGTTCAAGTACTCTACAACATACTTTTCTTCACCCATTTTCAGTTGTACAAGTTTTCAAAATAGAAAAGCCTTACTAGTAGCACTCTTTGACTCATATAGCACTACTAATTTTTCCCATAAAGCCTTTGCAGATTCACAACTAGCTATGTGGTGGAACACCGAATCATCCAAATATTGGTGAATCAATGCAATCTCCTTTTTATCTATCTTCTTCCGCTTTCCCTCATCCATATACGAGGGTTTCTCTCCATCTCCATCAATGGGATCATGTGGATCATTGAGTTATAGAACATCCTCCATATTCGGCTTCCATATACCCTAATTCTTCCCATTCAAAATAGCCATCTTCGAAAATGACATCATCTCTGATATCCACATTGTTCAGTCCAAAATCACTCCAAGTTATGCGATTATCTGAGCTCTGATACCAAACTATTGGGGGTTTTGTGCGCAACGGAAAAGACAAAATGCCAAAAAAGAGATCTTTTCACCCAATCACTTGAAGGTGAATTTGATTGAAAATAACAATACAATAAACTGGAAACACAAATATTCCACCCAACCACCCTCTTTATTGATTCAACAAAATTTTGTTTACACTTTCCTGGAATAAAGCCAAAATAATCAAAATACAATTGAATCAATAACCTGATTGAGAAAGGCGGAGAATATCTATATGGTAAAAATATTCAAGAAGAAGAACAAGGATGAAAGAAGAGAGAGATACCAAGAAGTTTCCACACCCATGAAGATGAAATTCATGCATATAAATAGGCTTCAAAATGAAGGATTGCTTTGAGATTAAGAAAATAAGTTTCTAGATTATGTGAAAACCTTTCCATAATTTTTCCTTGATTAAACTAATCTCCATGCATAATCTTTTATTTCCTCCTATTATAAATCCAGTCAATTCCAAAGATGAATTACTTTCCTCTTCACTCAATCAATCAAAATCAATTAACTGATCAATCAATCAAATCAATTTATTGATTACTTTCCTCCTCAAAAATATTTGAATCAATAAATTCAATGTATACAAAGTGTAATATGGAAAAGCTATTATATTTTTAATGGTAGATGTCGACGATCTATTATTAATTGGAAATGAAAATTCTTTATCACTGTAAGTAAAGTTTAATTTTCCAAGAATTTTTTAGGAAGGATCTGAGAGATGTTGCTTGTATACTTGATATAGAGATATACAAAGATAGATCAGAGATGCCAGTAGGACTATCCTAATATATATATGTAGGTTCCATTCTAAAGAGGTTCAGATATGAGAATTCCAAACGTAGAAATATTTCGACATAGTCTGGAACCATCTTTTCTAAGAAGGATCTTCACACAACGATGACGTGAAAGAGTGTATGAAGAGGATCAAATGCACCTAAGACATATGATCCAAATTTTATGTTACGTTAGGCACTTAACTGAGTGCATCATACACATTAGGATGCACAAGCAAATACCGTCCTAATCTTAGAGAAAACATTGGATGAATATAAAATATATACTAATTTATGTAAAAAAATACTTTGGATTTTGTTGTTTATTTACGAAAATGGAGACCTTTTTATAAAGGGATACATAGACTTCAGCTTTCAAAATGATATACATGATAAATCACAGTGGGGTTATATCTTTATGCTTGACGATGGAGATGTAAGTTAGAAAAGTTTCAAATAATAAATATTAGTCGATTCGATATTGAGATCATGTACATCGCCATCAATGAAGAAGCTAAAAATGCAGTTTGGATGTGCAGGTTTTTTAGTGTACTTGGAGTGAATCCTAATATCAAGAATCCAGTGGCATTGTTCAGCAAAACAGGTGGTGATTCCACCTCATTATAGAATTTATCAAGAAGAAAGAGGCTATGGTATAAAGGGTAAATATCGAAAATAAAAACATAATTGATTTATTCATTAAGGGTCCCCTTAATCGTCTCTCAAGAAGCTAATTGAAGGGATGATATTGAAATTTCATAATTGGATTAATGGGAAAGTTGGAAGTTAATAGAGTTAGGGGTGCTCCCTAAGGTAAATTCTATAATTTATTTTAAAATGTTAACACTATGATTAATTCACATTCGTAACAAAGGTGTTTTTCCTTTTGTTATATATATATGCATTATAATAATTAAATTCTTAATTGTAATATATTCAACACGAAATCCATAAATGACATGTTTGTGACAATATACAGACAACATTAATCATGGGTATCATATGAAGATATAATAAACACATCATTTTAAATATCCCTAGTCAAAATGTGTTGAGACTATATATTAATGCATCAGTCAAGATTAAAGTATGTAAAGCTCTCCAAAAGTTGGACAATGTTTTACTCATGACTAATGGAGGTACCAAGGGTCACATACAATTTGTTATTAGATAACTACATAATGACTCACTTATTAGTTTTTAGTTGGTCAATATATAAAACGTGAAGTTTAAAATATCAAAGTGATAAATTTACATAATTCTTTTGACTTGACAATACCATCGATCCTCAAGATAAAAGCTCTACTTTGATAATAGATAAATTAGGGCACAATGACCATTGAATGACATAGTTGGATCAAATGGAAAGAAGCGAAGTACCGTTCAAGAGAGGATTTATCTCCTTAGTTATATAGGATTAATATCAACTGTCAACCGAAGTCAATTTTAAGTTAAACGTCTAACCAAAGTTGTATGGTTAACAACAATTTTTTATTGTCGAATCAAAGACTTTTTGTTTGGACTATATAGTTGAATATGGACGATATTGAAATTTTGACCATCACCAAATTCCATAAGTCTAAAATGATATAGTCTTGACAAAGAGAATTGATGGTAATCGTCACTACCATGCAATGCTTAATAAAGTAAATTAGATTTACTGAAACCAAATAAGCAACAAATTTGGCTAAAATATCACATCACATTCTGAGTGATATTTGATCGTTAGTATTCGATAGTTCGATATTAGTCGCTAAATAAAATTTACACCTAAAGAGTTACAAAACCAAAAGGTTGAATACTCATTTGACCACTTTATTTAATTCATTTATAATTCGTATCAAGTAATTAAATTATTTAATATTTATGAAATGTAAACGATAAAGTTTAATTTGATATTTTGAATAAAATTAAACAATAAATTTATCTTATTTATAAATATAACGCTTGATATATGATATTGGTATGCGTTTGAAGCAAAATTAAGGGCGAAGTTCTTTATTTGGTCTTGGAATACATTGTTGCACGAAGAGGGTGCTTAAGTGATTATTTATCCATGATATGGTTGAACGTGAGTTAATTATAGTCAATATGTTGATTCAACGAAAGGTAAAAAATGGCAAGAGAGAAATATAAGGATTAGATCCTTATTTCTCTCATTGGTCACTTCTTTTATTTAAACAACATTTGCTAAAATCTTAGAAACATTTGATTTTCACTTTGAACCTTATAAGCTAAAACTGAAAATAAATTAGCCCCATTAACATAAAATTACAAACTAAAACAAACAAAATTCTACTTTATTTTGAATACTAATGGCGATCTGTTTAAGTGCCAAGTTACTAAATTGGAATTTCATTTAAGGAGATAATCTCTTCGCTTCAACTTGTACCAAATGGATTTGGTGATATGGTAATACTCTAAATTATAACAATGAATCAATTTCCAATTAATTTCTATATTATATATTATTTGGATATATAAGTACGAACCTTTCAGTAATATTCCAGGTTTTTGGTTCCTCGAGGTAGACAAATTATAATGTTTTTTTGTGATTTTAAACCAAGAAGAAAAAAAATACGAGTTCGAGAAAATAACTCGTATAATAAATTAAAGATGAGAAAATAAAGGATTTTGATTTATAAGAAATTGCATATATATTGGAATAAAGCAAATTTACTTCGTGTAATAGAAAAAGTTACTCCAATCCATGTATGTTAATAATATTTCGATGATTCAAATGAATATTGAAAATATAAAATATTGATTAACAATCAATACTTAAGTGAAAATACATTTTCAATATGAAGTGTTAAATTGTTTTGAATGAGATCATTAAATGTGGGTTTGGGAAATTGATTTGGAGGAAAATTGGATTAAGTGATAATTTAATCATTTAAATATGGTTAAAATGGAGTTCTGTGGAAATAGTGTTCGATTGAAATAAACTCGAGAAAATAAGCTAAATAATGTTCCTTGATTAACAATTGGAGAATAACAAACTTAATTAAGTAGAATTTGATTTCATATGCATATATGAAATAACATTATGAGTTGTGATGTAGGGAGAATAAGTTGGAGGGACCCATTTGGATCCCTCAAATATTTCAAATGTTACTTGTTATCATATTATTCATGTACGAACTGCTTAATCCAAGTAACGTTAAAATCTGTTCAGATGTTGATTGTTGAATTAAATTCGAAATTAATGTATTATTAACCAATAAACAGTATTGATTAAGTGATTGGAAGCAGATGACCTAAAATCCATCTTTTTAAGATGTTGATTCGCTGTCAGGCGAATTGACGAAGTTGAAGTTATAAAATTTATTTTTATAACTAAAACAAAGTTTTCAGTTTATTTTATAAGTAATTTGAAATAGATGTTTTAAATAAATATTTTATAATTGGGTTATGTAAAGTATCGTAAAATGATTTATATAGTAAATTTTCTGTGTCTTAAATAAGTTTTATAAGCAAGGAAGTAAGAAATTAACCTAAAGGTTAACAGTTTGGATTAATGTTTTCAAGAAATAATTAAGTGAGATTATATTAAATTAATTATATTATTAATTAATTTAGCAGGTAGGATTAGTGGAAATCAGTTAACAAGTTAACTATTGTTTCCAAGTTGACCAAGTCAACTATTTAATTGAAATTGGTTATTAATTTATTTATTTTTTTCAATTAATTTAATAGAAATGGTTTTAACAAATAGATGTTTAAACATAAATGAGTGTTCATAAAAGTTAATTAATTTTTTAGTTAACTATGTATAAAAAAGATTACCGAGTTAATTATTATTAGTTAAGTTAATGATTATTTTGATAATTTTTTTGAAAGAGATAAGCTATTTTAAGTTTAATCAGTAAGGAAGTTAACTACTTTTATTTTAGTTAATGTTGCGGATAATTATTAACAATTAAAGTGATTACTTTTTAATTGGAATTCATTTTAGAAGGTAATTAAGTTGTAATGAGATTTTTAATTGAAGTTTGTAAAAGGTTTTGCAAAAGGATTTGATAATAAATCCAAGTATTATAAACAAAATTTATAAAAGAGGCTTAGAACTAATGCGATGATTTTAAATAAGCATCTACTTAATATTTGAATTAAGTAAAATGATTGCAATTGAAAGGAGATTTTCAAAGATACGAAGGAAATATGCTAATGGATTTATGTAAAGAATTTAGTAAATGGATTACTATAATAAATCCAAGTGGTAAATGAATTGTATTAAAGAGGTTTAAAGCTAAGGGTTTTTGTTTTAATAGGTAGTTACTTAATAATATAATTAAGTAAAGGTAATTGTAATTGGAAGAAGAATTTGGAAATGCAAGGAATGACTTATAAAACTATAATTATATTGAATAGAAAATATGACTTGTGACATTATAATTAATATCATCTTTGAGTGACAACTTTTATCTATCTTAAGATAATAACATTGTCAAGTCAAGGTCTGAGAGGTAAATAAAATAACCCAAATTGAACGACTTCATTATTACGCAAGGGATGATACTAATTTGCATTGGTAGAGGTTTTGGAAATAGTTCAGTATTTCCAACTTTATTTTGCAAAGTTTAGTGAAATTTAATAAACTATTGGGTTTTATAGTAAACAATGTATCACTTGACATTTTTAAGCCCAGATATGAGGTGTGATTATACTTATACCATTTGTTAAAAATATAACACAATTTTCTAAGTGGTAGAAATAGTCTGGTTTTGTAAGTACACTTGTTCCAAGAAATAAGTGTATGTCTATGGTTTTCGAAGTAATGAAACAAGAGGTTATATTGGTTTGGAAACAGAAGTAAACATTTGGAAATCTAATTATTATTTCTATAACAGTTATTGTAAACTTTAATCGGCAAAGTTTTGAAGTTAGATAAACCATTTGGGTTTATATAATTAATAATGTGTCACATGACATTATTTTGGCCCATATAAGATTTAATGATTTGATTTATGCCATTTGGCTATGTATATAGCAATATTTTCAAAGTAAAGGAAATAAAGAAGGGGTTTTGTGAATGCGCTTATTTTGAAAAGATAAGTGTATGGTTATGGTTTTCGAAGTAATGAAAATAAGATATTTGTGAGTATGCTTATCCCGTTGGGATAAGTATATGGAATCGAGTTTTAAAAATCGATGAAATGATTTTAATGAATGATTTAAATTTAAAAGGCCTGAGCTACTTATGTACTCGACTGTACTGTTTTGATTTGGTAATTAAAGAACCGACCATCAATGAATTCACTTTTAACTCATGACATGTTAGTTCGAGGAAACCGGGATAGGAATTGGGTCCAAAAACCACTTCGAACTATCTTTGCGTTCGAAAACTGAAATTTGCAAGGATGTTTATGCATGTTAAGATGATGTGAATGTGTAGACCTTTAGAGCGAAAAGATGTGCTTGCTGATTTCTCTTATTAACTATGAGGATTAAACTTGTAGAAATAATACCTACGTTTGGGATTATACATGATGCAAGGACTTCTTTTTACTAATTCTAGGGGTTATCCCTACTGGATGTAATAAAAGAGCACTTTTGGTTTGTCCTGTTCCCAGACAATTTGTATGGACGAATGTCAAACATTACCTTTCTTAGATCACGTTCATTGATTTTTACAAATGTACTTCTGTTTGGTGGCAAAGAAGACAATTTCTCTTAGCCAACACCCTTCTCTGGGACATATAAACTTGGAGATTGTATTATTGTGGACATCAAATAGCGATTGATGGAATGGTGATGTGGCATCCAAAGATAAGGATATTCCATGTATAAAAGGTAATCGCAGCTTCAAGCCTCATCAACCGGGAAATGACTGAAATCGGGTAGGAAGCAAGGAAATGTGGGTCAAACCTGTTAGTTTATATCATACCTGATCTAGGGAAATAGGTTTTCCCTTTATTGTATGCTTCGGAATGCTACGGTTGCTGATCCCAACCGTAGTGATGATATATTTGGTAGACTGAAGTAGAATGAGTGGTCGGTTCTATATGGACGATTTGCAAGATGTTTTTGTTAAACCCCAGTGTTTTTATCTCTAGAGGAATATTGATCGGCAGGTAGTCACTTACCTAGTTATGTATGTAAATCCAAACTCCAATACGAGTTGTACAGTTTTTTGATGTAAATCAATTGTGTCGAAAAGTTAAATGCAAGCTTTTCGGCTATATTCTTATTTTATTTATGGATTTTTAGACAGTATTGTAATATCATTGGATTTTATATAAAAATTAATTTGGTTATCGTAAGGGAAAAACACGTGCTATGTTTATGTATGGTCCCTATTATAGATAGATCCGGGTGATTTTGCTTTCCTCAAGATGTGCTCAGGTCAGACCGAATATATTTTCCAAGTTGCATTAGGTTTTTCTTGAAGCTTAAGGGGAAGAGACGGAGTCAAGACGTATTCCCGTAGTTTCTGGTATTAATTTGTTTCCATTGCGTGTGTTATATTTGCCAGCATTGTATAGGATGATCTAATTGTGTACTCTAATTGTGTAATCATATATTACGGTTTTCTCTTTGTGTAAAGAATGTTGGTATATTATATTTTATTCATTCACCTGTGAGATTCTATTCTACTCTAATTCTGCAGTGTTGATGTTCTTCTTATTATATTCTAACATTCTTTCTTTCTTCTTCTCACCCACTAACTTCTTTTCCTAAACTATTCCATTTCTTGTACCTTTTAAGTTTGACATGTATGGTTAGATATCAACTTAAATGGTACGGAGAAAGTGGGTCATTACATGTGGTATCAAAGTTGAAGGCTTAGCTGAAGGTTAAGTGATAACCTTGGCTCCGTGGCGTAACTCAATAGAGATGGAGTTAGTAATACCTTAGATTGAGTTTGAGTGTATATGTATATATATGAGAGAGCGTACTTGATAGTGTTATAAAATTGTTTTATATTGTGTTGATTGATTTGTTGAGTGGTTTATGAATTATGGTCGATACAAGATACATAGCTATATCAATAAGTGTTACTACACACTTGAACATAACAATTTGATAGAATATTGTTTTAAAGTGGGTGAATGAAATAATTTTATGCAAAATTATAATTATTGATATAAAAGAATATATTTTTTGAAGTTATAATAGTATATGTTTGTGTTGGTTGTTATTACTATAATCAAATGAAATTATAATATCGAGATGGTTATATATAACCAAATAGAATTTGTATAAGAACGGAATATACAAATGAGTTAAATTAAAATTAGATTTAGACAAGAATTAAGAATTTAAATCTCAGATGTTTAGAATTTTTTTGGAAGTATTATAAAGAAGAATAGCAATATTTTAAAGGAATTTTTGAATAATAATAGTTTAAATGGATTTTGGAAGTGATAAAGCACCGAACTCATTTCAGCCGATGAAAAATAATTCTGATGATGACTGTAGCATTATCAGGCTTCATTTTCAAGTTTCTAAGTGACAGAATACTACCATAGTAAATTGCTAATGGAAATTTGTTTGAGAAAACAAGTTGTTTTAAAATTAAAATGTTTTGAATTTGCAAATGCTAATAGATATATGCGTATGTTTATGTTATTTTAAAAGAAATTGAAATAAATACCGGGAATTTGATTTCTGAAATTTAAAGTTAACTTGTGCATGTTAAATAGATTTGAATGGTAAAGGTGAATCAAATGAATTAAGATTTAACTTAAGTTAAATAAAATTAAGTTAGATTAGAAATAATATCGAGTGGAATCGAATATAGAAAAATTGAGTGGAAAATGATTTTATAACTTAGTTATGAATTTTGGATGGAATATCAATGAATTTGGACAGTCAAAATTTTCAAGTTAGATTTGAACCTAGTTTAATTTATATAGAAATATAAGAGAATGGAGTTGAAATTTATTAATTAAACAAAGTTTGAGTGTGATTCAAAATTTAATTAAGAACGAGCTCGCAGCGTCGCGATACTTCGTAATTTTACGTTTTGAACTTAAAATGTATGTACAGGTTCAATATAAATCGGAATTCCTTGAAACATGAATTTTTCAGATCTACTGGATTATAGTTTTCTAATGAAAGAGAAAAATCAAGATTTCGTATTGTAGATTTTGAGTTATGCTAAAATCAAATTTCCAGAAGAATCACGGTGTGGTCGATTATAAACCATAACGATTTATTAAATAAAATGAAAGGATTTTAAGGTAATTAAATTGTGTAGCTTATTAATTAAAAGTGAAATAAGAAAATGAGCTAGAAATATAAATGACCATTTTATTCACCGAACAACACCAAATTTACATAGGAAAAATTGTCGTTTGTTTTGAACGAAAGTGAATAAATTGAGTTAGAATCAATTTAGATGAATATGGATGTATGTGTCTGGAATATAGATTGAATGTAAAAAATATTAGTTGTGAATCATTCAGAACTAAATGAAATAGTATATAAATCGATCAAAATGAATGATAGAATGATGGAATCTCGGGTTTTTCTTATAAATATACAAATATAACGTGTAGAACTCTGAAATTATGTGTTTGTTCGATCTAAAAAAATGAATGTTATTTGAACTTCATGTTATGAGACTTATGTATTAAAATTGAGTAAGTACAAGTACATAGAGCCGTATTCACTGCAAAAAAAAGGACTTTTCACAGCGTTGGAAAAACACTATAAAAATTTTTAACAATGGAATTAAGAATGTTGTACAACGACATGTGGTAATAGGTCCTCAATTTTTAACTGCACTTTTATATAAGTTGTTAAAACACCGGTGTTTACAGTTTTTGCCTATGTTGTTATAAATAAATTTCTCAACATTATATAAATGTATAAACGTTGTAATTAATTTTTGTCAGCGTTTTTAGATGCTGTTTATAATTCACCATATCATTTTCTCAGCATTTTTTGAAACACTGTATATAGCTCTCCATTTCTTTTGTCAACATTTTTTAAACGCTGTGCATACCATTTTCTCTGCATTTACCCTACGGTATTCATTATTATCCAATGTTATTTGTAACGTCCCGTATTTTTGGTAGTTAGGTTTTTAATATATTTTATTATATTAAATATTGATTTGGAATTTTAAATGGATTTATAATATATAATTCATTTAATTAAACGAAGTTGAACGTTTAATTTATATTTAAATTATAAATCGAGCTCATAACGTCGAGGTAGTTCGTAATTTATGATTTTAATTTCAATTGAATATATAGAATCCACTTTAAGTTGGAATTCCGTGAAACAAGAATCGTCCGGATTGATTTGATTATAATTTTCTAGTGTAAGAGAAAAATGGAGATTTTGTATTATAGATTGTGAGATATGTCCGATTCAAATATTTAAATAGTCGTTATGGAATCATTTATAAATTATAACGATTTATTTAATAAATTATAAGGGATTTTCTATATAAATTTGAATATTGTTTAACCAATGATTTTTGATGTTGAGTTAAAATACATATTGGTTTATGTTGAAGTTGTATAATTTTCAGTTGGAGATATACGACAATAATAATTCATTTTTTATTTTAATTAAATTGTTTTGTGATTGAATTATGTTATACCGATACTGTATACACCTTAAAAATAGTTGTTTTCCAAACAATCTCCCTTTTCGACGAAACAAATTTTATTAGAATACATATAACTGATTATTATTAAATTTCCAGTTAGTAGCCAATTATAGTTGTTTTATTTGCGTGTACAATTAAAGGTGAACCGATAAATAAATTGGAATTAAAATAAAGCTGTTGTACAAACGGAGTTTGTTTTTAATGAAATTAATTTTATTGAGATTATAACGTTGAGACGTAGAAGTGTGTCCATTTTCATTGTGTTTGGAGTTTGCGTGTGGCGGTACGAATATAACAATTTATGGTTATTTATGGTAAAATTTAATACCGTATTAAATTAATTAAAATATAAAAGCATAACTTATAAGTAATTCGAAGTACATGCCTATCCTAGCCTCATTAACTTATAAGTTGCAGATCTACATGACTCAACTTACAAAATAATGTGCACAGACCTGCATTTCACTTCATCACTGAGTTTTACAAATGCCTAATGATGCCTGTTAGCCTACTTTGTGAACTAGGCAACACAAAGTCAAGATGTCAAGCATTGAAGAGCATTTCTAATTAGAAGACTTCGGTTCGGATCGGAGAGACCATCACTACTCAGATCGGAGAAGACACTACAGCCTAGATCGGACAGCTGCAATCATTCGGGTCGGGTCAAAACAACGTATCGGTTCAGATCGGATAAAGTCTTCTATTCGGATCGGTGAACTATTGCTGAGGAAATTAGAAAGGCACAGCTGTTCGGATCGGAGGGCAATATAGTCTCAATTGGATCGGAAAGCCACTTGGTTGCTACGGAGATAGATCGGAGCGGAGCAGACTAAATAGGAGAGAGCGTTGTTTCCAAGCCAATCCGGGTCGGATCGGATATCCCGATCCGAACCCCTTGTACGTGTCCCTCCGACCCGAACCCATTTTCCATATCATTCTCCTGCATAAGCGCCTGGATATCCGGATCGGCTATGACCAGTTCCTGCCCATAACGTCCATTATTCTGATGCGTTGTCAACGTAAAAATCAATCCGAACCCGATGCTGATGGGATGAGTGACGCGTGGCTCCGATCCGGATCGGGCTCTGAGCAAATTCACACCTATAAATACCCCGTCTGGAGACAAAGAAAAGGATCTTTTTCTGGCACTTGGATAGTTCAACCACCTTCATAACCCGAATTCCAGCAATCCCGAAAAATCCAAATCTTCTTTCATTATTTGTTTTCTATAATTGAGTGATTATAAGTGAGTTGTGAGAGGAATCAAGTGAATATTTCATTGTACTTGCAACTAAATCAGTAAATATAGTGAGAGATAAGTGGACGTAGGCATTTCTTCGCCGAACCACTATAAATCCTGTGTGTTCATTTTTATTTTTATCTTATTTCATTTGCTTTCAATTAATTTGGGTGTTAGAACCACTTTTTGGTCTAACATTTTGGTGCTTTCACTGAGAACCTCATCTGAATTCTTTATTTTTCGGGATTTCTTTATACTTTTTGGACCGTTGAGTTCAAAGAAGTTAATCCTTAAGTTTCTACGCTCTTTTATATTTGTTGAAGTGATTGTCAAAGAATCATGGCCAAAGGAAAAGGCAAAGAAGTTCAATCTGGTCGAGGAAATGGAGCTGGCGAAGATCAGCAAAATGCGGTTGTAACAAGGTCTCGTGGGCAAAGTTCAGCAGCAGGAAGAACCAATACAGGAAATCTGAGCTGTCCTCAGGGGGAAAGCTCCGATCCGATCCGGGTAGGAGATTCTGAAGCAGTGCATTCCCCCAACCTGAACTGACCCGACCAGGCTCCCTACCTCCGAACCGACCCGACCTCCTACCTCCGATCCGATCCGACACTTGGTGAAGTTGGAACCTCTACTCGAGTTCCTACGAATGCTCCGATTCCAGCCACCAGGGTTAGTGATCAGGTCAATCCATCTGCGCCCATCACTCAAGGAGATTTCTCGCGCTTACTTGACATGCTTGAGAGCACAAGGGAGGCTATGAAAGTCCACGAGCGCACTAATCTCATGATGCAGGAAAATATGAGGCTCATGAGTCGGGAGATTAGCGAACTCCGTCGACAGAGAACTCCATCACCGGTTCGTCACACACCAGTGGATCAATCTTCATCTTCCGAGGAAGAGCGGCCCCGTGAACGAAGGCCGCTCGAACGACCTCAGAATGTGGAGCAGCTGACATTTGGATCTTTGGGATCTCGTGAGGATATTGCACGAGCGCCAGGAAACAATGACCCTACTCGGGGGCAAAGACTCCAGTCCCCTCCTCCCGAGATCGACCGGGAGTGCAGGGAACGGAATCGAGCAGAAGCAGCTCGAAGAAGAAGGGCATCTCCTGAACAAGAACCCAGAAGGAACTCGGATACTAGGGCCAGGGAACCTGAGCGGCCCCTAACTAATGCTGATGTACAGGCAATGGTTCGCCAGATCATGTCCGAGAGCCGGAACTATACAAATGAAGATTATGGCATTGAGCGAAGCCATACTCCTTTCATCGACGATATCCTCGACTTCCAATTTCCCCGGCGCTTTAACTTGCCACAGATGGACAAGTACAACGGAAGGACTGATCCGGGACAACATTTGATGCGATACTCGTGGCTCATGAATGCTGCTGCTGCCCCTGATGAAGTGAAGTGCAAAGCATTCCCAATCTACTTAGAAGATGTGGCGCTGTTCTGGTTTACCCGATTTCCTCCTCGTTCGATTTCGAATTACAAGGAACTGAGCGAGCGTTTTATGAACCAGTTCCGACTCCATGCCCGAAAGTCCAAAAGTGTTATTGAATTATCGAGAATCAAGCAGGCACCAGGAGAGTCTTTGAGGGCATATCTTGACCGTTTTAACCAAGCTGTGACTGAGGTCAGTGACCAGCATGAGCCCACTATTCTGATGGCATTGAAGGAAGGAGTCAATCCTGAATCTGAGTTCGGAGATTACCTTTCTGGGAAAACACCCTCTACAAGAGAGATATTCTACGAAAAAGCCGATATTTATTTAAGGCGAGAGGAGGCCAGGGCAAACCGAAAGAGAAAGTCTGAGACGGCTTCAAAAGAAAATGTGCAGAGTAATATCGCCGTGAAGCAGTCTGGGGAAAGTTCTGGCAAGGTTGAAGTAAATGTGGGAAACAAGGGTGGAAACAACAATGCTGGAAGCGGGGGTAACAACAACAATAACCGTAATCCGAACGGTAACAGAAGAAACAGAAATAGGGGAAGTGATCCTAACAAAAGACCCCGATTCCAGACCTACGAGAATTATACACCACTGAACGACACCATGGAAAATATTTACCTGGATACGTACAATGTGTTGCAGTACAAAAGACCGCCACCTCGTGATTCGACCGAGAAAGAAATGGCGACAGGGAAATTTTGTTTGTTTCATGGAACTCATGGGCATTCAACCAATGAATGTCGTCATTTGAGGGATTTGATTGAGAAGCTGCTGCGTGAAGGGAAGTTGGATGAATACAAGGTTGCCCCGAGGGACAGGGGGCAAGGAGAGCAAGCTCCAAAACAGATCCTACCTGCTCCCAAGCCTACAGCGCAGCAGAAAGGTAAAGGAATTGTTATCAACTCCATAGTGGGCGGACCTCACCCGGCAATCCGAAGTTTCGGATCAATGGATCAATATGTAAATGCTGCCAAGCATCTAGACGTGAATGAAGGTGATGATTTGGAAGATATCACCCCCATAAAACAACAAAAGACCATGTTTGACGACATGGTATTCCGCAGCCGAGATAATACTGGGATCCAATCACCCACTGATGATCCGTTGGTTATTACTACCACCATTGGGCCGGCCTTGGTTCATAAGGTATTAGTAGACAACGGAAGTTCCGTTAATATTTTGTTTAAAAAGTCATTTGATCAGATGAAGCTTGAGTCTGAAGATTTGAAGCCATGTGAAGGATGGATAAGAGGCTTCAATGGGGGCGTCAACAGCTCCCATGGGATATATAGAATTGCCCGTGACCTTGGGGCAAGGAGAACGCAGAAGAGTGCGGATGCTTCAGTTCGTAGTATTGGACGTAGATTTGCCTTATAATGCATTTTTGGGGAGGCCTGCCCTTGCTGAATTCAGAATTTGTATCGCCCCCTGGTATTTATTGCTTAAGTTCCCAACCGAAGCTGGAACTGGAGTAATGAGAGGGGATCAAGTTTCCGGATGGGCCTGCTATGTGGTCGAACTAAAGATGTTGATGAAAGGACTTAACATCGAAAGTGAAGATGCCTCGCCTCCCCCAAAGGGGGGCTCAGCGTAGCCATTAGAGAAATCGGCCCCGAAGGAGTTGCTAAAAGGAATGCCTGAAGACCTGGATCCCAGAAAAGACGAGGAACCAGAGACTAAGAATGCAACTCCTAATGAAGCGACAGTGGAAATTCCCATTGATGACGCTGATCCGACAAGAGTCTTGAAGATTGGATCTCAATTGGATCCATGTCGGGCCAAAGAACTAACGGACTTTTTGAAGGCGAACTTGGACGTGTTTGCCTGGACCCACGCTGACATGTGTGGGATATCGCCATCCATCATAAGTCACAAATTGAATGTGAACCCGAAACATCCGCCTATGAAGCAAAAGAGACGCATGCTGGGCCCAGAGAGGTCGGCTGCTCTCAAAGAGGAAGTGGAGAAGTTGGAGCAGAATGGATTTATTCGAGATTCGACATATCCCGACTGGATATCGAATCCCGTCTTGTTAAAGAAACCGAATGGAAAGTGGCGGACTTGTATTGATTTTTCAGATTTGAACAAAGCCTGCCCTAAAGATAGTTTCCCACTTCCCAGAATTGACCAGCTTGTAGATTCGACAGCAGGTCATGAACTTCTCTCTTTCATGGATGCATATTCTGGGTACAACCAAATTCCTATGCATGTGCCAGACCAAGAACATGCGAGCTTCATTACAAATTTGGGATTGTATTGTTATGTTGTAATGCCATTCGGATTGAAAAACGCTGGAGCCACTTATCAGCGCTTGGTGAACAGAATGTTTTATAATCAAATAGGAAAGACTATGGAAGTTTATGTGGATGATATGCTTGTCAAGTCAAAACAGTCCTCCAGCCATACGCAAGACTTGGCGGAGATGTTTGGCATCCTGCGAAAATATCGGATGAAATTGAATCCTCTGAAATGCTCATTTGGAGTGGCATCGGGAAAGTTCCTAGGCTTCATTGTGAGCTCCCGAGGAATTGAAATCAATCCTAGCCAGATAGCAGCGATTAGAAATATTGAAGAGCCGAGGAGAATTAAAGACGTCCAAAGTCTTGCAGGGAAAGTAGCGGCGCTGAGTAGATTCATCTCCAAAACCACAGACAAATGCGTTCCGTTTTTTGATTTGATTAAAAGAGGAAAGAAGAACTTCGAGTGGACTCCGGACTGTGTTGAGGCCTTTCGAAATTTATTGGAGCTGCTAGAGAAACCGCCGATTTTGTCAAAGCCAGTAGATCACGAAGAATTGTTTGTTTACTTGGCAGTCTCGGCTCACGCCGTTAGCACAGCCCTGGTTCGAGAAGAAGACAAAGTACAAAGGCCAGTGTATTATGTAAGAAAAAAATTAGCAGCGGCAGAGCGCAATTACCCAAAGATTGAGAAGCTCGCTTACAGCCTCCTAATTGCATCCCGAAAACTTCGTCACTATTTCCAAGCTCATCCAATAACCATATACACCGACCAGCCTTTGAGGCAGGTGTTGCAGAGACCCGAAGCATCGGGAAGGTTGATCAAATGGAATATAGAATTAAGTCAGTTTGATTTGAATTTTCAACCACGAAAGTCGATCAGGGGGCAAGCTCTGGCAGACTTCATTGCGGAATTCACCATCCCATAGGAGGAAGTAATCGATGACAAAGTGGTTAGATCCGAGGATGAGTTAAAGATAGATCTGTGGAAACTATATACAGATGGAGCCAAGAACGACCGAAGGTCCGGAGCTGGAATCGTCTTAGTCACTCCCGAAGGACGGTCGTTATATTATGCTCTACGATTAGAATTTTCGGCGACTAACAATGACTCTGAATATGAAGCCCTGTTTGCCGGGCTGAAGCTTGCCAAAGACCTCGGAGTAAAAATGTTAGACATATTCTGTGACTCTAAAATCGTTGTTTGCCAAGTGCGAGAGGAATTTGTGGCTCGGGGACCTCGACTCATCGCCTACCTTAGGAAAGTGAGAGAGCTATTGAGTAGCTTGGAGCGGTACAACATAACACATATCCCAAGAGCTGAAAACCAGAAGGCGGATAGGCTGGCAAAGCTGGCCAGTTCCGACAATCCACAAGAGACTGAAATAATTCCAATTGAAACGTTGGAATCGCCAAACTTTGAGTCAATGGAAATTGAGTTCGCTTTTGAAGCGGAACCGGAGAAAGAGTCGTGGATGACCCCAATTAAGAACTTCCTTAAGGATGGAACACTCCCGTCAAAGAAGAGTGAAAGAAGGACTGTAGTTCGCAAGGCTACCAGATATGTCATACAAGATGATACTCTTTATAGGCAAGGAATTTCTATGCCCCTGTTACGATGTATAGCAAACGACGACATCAAGCGTGTACTAAGAGAAGTACACGAAGGTGAGTGTGGAGATCATACAGGAGGTCAGACTTTAGCAAAAAAGATATTGCGATACGGATACTTCTGGCCTACAATTAACAAAGATGCAGCTGATTATTCACGACGCTGCGATAAGTGCCAGAGATTCGCCAAAATCCCCAGAGCACCGTCGACCCAACTTAAATCAATGGTGAGTCCTTGGCCATTTGCGACATGGGGAATTGATATCATTGGAGTTCTTCCGATTGCTAAAGGAGGAGCAAAATATGCAATAGTGGCCGTGGACTATTTTACGAAGTGGGTGGAAGCTGAGCCGTTGACCAAGATCACGGCAAGAAAGGTGATAAGTTTTGTGGTCAGAAATATTATATGCCGATTCGGGATCCCAAGGACGATTATAACTGACAACGGAACCCAATTTGATAGTACTGAATTCAGAAATTTCTGCCAGAAGTATAAGATAGACAAACGATATACTGCAGTTGCCTATCCGCAATCGAATGGGAAAGTAGAGGCAATAAACAAAGTAATAAAATCCATCCTCAAGAAACGGTTAGAGCGTGCAAAGGCAAAATGGGTTGACGAATTGCCCCTAGCTTTGTGGGCATATCGAACAACATTTAAAATGGCCACCGGTCATACCCCTTTCTCTCTCTCCTTTGGCTCAGAAGCTGTAATTCCAGTTGAACTGGAAGTTCCTTCCCACAGGGTGACATATTATGACCCGATGACGAATCGGGCACTCTTACTTGAGTCTCTTGATGAAGTCGAAGAAAAAAGGGACGAAGCAGATTTGCGTGCGGCAAGACATCGACATCAGATGGCACGCTATTACGACAAAAAAGTTCGCCTCAGGACTTTTAAACCAGGAGATTTGGTGCTAAAGAGAGTCTTTCCATCCCTTCCTCACCTCGGTCCAAAATGGGAAGGACCCTTTGTCATCCAACGGAAACTTGAAAAAGGAACCTTCAAGTTAATGACCGTAGATGGCGAAGAAGTCCCTAGAGCATGGAATGCCCAACACTTAATGCGATATTTGGATTAGAAATGCTGTACTTTGTGTTATTTTTCTTATGAACTCTGTAATAAGGCACGACTTGCCTTGGGAAAATCTGACGATATGAATGAAGAACTATAAAGTGGATGTAGGCTACGACTTAGCCGAACCACTATAAAAATATTGTGTGTTATTTACTTTTATGCATTACATATATACATTCATCAGTTATTCTGTTGTGATTATAAAATACAGGATGACTCAAAGCCTAAAAAGGTTTAAAACAGTTTAGACATAAAAAGAAGCACAACGACTATTTGTGCGATAAGACATAAAAGAATGAGAAAGCGACATTCTTAACTCTAACTCTCCAGAGAGAGAGAGAGTATAAAAGCGTCTCCGACTGAGCGCTGAAAAAGAAATTATTCTCCTAACTCTAACTTTCCAGAGAGAAAGAGAGTATAAAGGCATCTCTGACTGAGTGCTGAGAAAGAAATCTTTCCCCGCTGAAAGACCGGGGAATGAATAGATTACTGAGCTCGAACTCTAACTCTCAAGAGAAAGAGAGAGAGTATAAAAGAAATGCCAGAAAAAACGACAGGTACTGACGACACAGGAAGTGCTATCCCATCAGAGAATCGGGAGCATTCAGATTGCTTGATTAAGCATTAAATAATTTGTGGGAATTGACTGGGGACACATATGTATACGCATATTTCCCCCCTCCACAACTTCATTTCATAACTATAGACATGCATTTTTACATAAGTGCAGAACTACTAACAAACAAACATTGCAGAAAATGAGTTATTTTTTATTTACAAATGAATGAATTTGTACAGGAAAATAGCTAAAAAAGAAAGTGCAGGAGCCACTCTTGTAGCAGCAATTATTGGTTCACTAAATGCTAAAACGATACAAGGCGATCCACTATTTAGATTTTGAATGAGCCTTGGACTTCTTGGCGGCTTTCTCCGCATCCTTTGCTTCTTTCTCAGCCTCTGTCAAGATTCATTTTGACTTCTTTTTTCCTGAAGATACGGTGCTGGAGCCAGTAGACTTCTTCCCGGAGGGTGGAGCGCTGGAATCAAGAGAAGATTTTTTAGCGAGTTCCTCTGTAATAGATCAAGTTGAGAGCTTAACAACTAACCTTGATCCCGCATCCACAACTGCGAGGGGCTTGAGGGCTTCGGGGTTTGGTTCTTCAGCTTTTAATTGCAAGTGTTTGTCTTGATCAGCTTTCATTGCAGCCAAGGTAACATCATCAGCATTTTTTGACTCCCCGACTATAGCAACTTCTGGTTCCTCTTCATGCCCCCCGTCACCGCCATCGTCCTTTAAAGCTGCTATCATTTCTTCATCATGGGGAGTGGCGACCTTAGTTGGCTCACTTCCTTCTCCCAAGTCTATAGGAGCAGCCTTATCCTCCCCTCTTTTGGCCTTTTCTGCGGGCTTTGCCCCGACGGTGGCTCCCTGAGTCACTTCTGTCTTTTCGGATGACTCAACACCTACAGAATGAGAAGCAACAGTTATCAACTCAGGCGAAAACAATGGGTCTTTCATCGATTGTTCAATCACGTGGCAAAAGGTAGAAATAGCCTTGGCAAATTGAGGAGAAAAGGTAGGGATACCTTCCGAAGACTTTTCGGCAGGGGTGGCTACTACCTCTGATGTTGTTTCAGGAATAGGAGATAGCAGAGTTGTTCAGGCAATTCCCGGATTTTCAGGATCATACCCCTTTACTTCAGAAGTCGCAGGGGCAGAAGAAGAGGAACCAGCTTCGAGAACAGTTTTCTGTTTAGACTTCCATCTCTCTTCTTCCATGGCATCAGCAATGAGGCGGTGCCCTTCAGCCAGGCACTCCGGTTCATCATCCCTCAAGTATTTTTCCATAAGCTTATCCTCATCGATAGAATCGACTTTGAGCTCCTCTTTTTCCCACTCAATAATCTGATTCCATACTTGAACTAGAGTGGATGGGTAATCTTCGATCCAAGAAATGTTTCGGCGACGGATGATATGTGCGAAGAATTCAATCATTAGTTCGCCGAAACCCTGAATATCAGCCTCCGCCTCTGATAATTGCTTGCGGGCTTCCTCCGCAGATTTGATAGCACACTCCACATTGCCCTCGGCCAAGGCAGCCCTGTTCTCTGCTACCAACAGCCTTGAAGCCAAGTCAGCATTCTTCTTTTCTAGTTCAACACTCCTCTGTGCTAACTCAGCATTTTTCCGCTCAAGGTCAGCATAAGCAAGGCGTGTCTTAGCAGCTTCTGACTTAGCCTCATCAGCTTGCTTTTTTAACTCAGAACGCTCTTGAGTGTGAGATTCAAGCAAGTCGTGGTAACGTTTTTGCATGTCCTCAAATTGTTGCTTGAAGTTAGAGGCGTCCCTTTGAGCGACAGCTAGCTGAGCTTGAGTGTCTTCCAAATCTTTTCCTAGAGCTTTTAAGGCCTTGGTATCCTCCTCCGCGGTCTTTTGCATTGAATCAGTATTCGTGATTAGAGTGCGGATGATTCTAGAAAAGTTGCGTGAATATTTAAACATCTCAGTATACTGTTTTTCCACCGCGTCTATCTTTGCTTTGGCCTCATCTGCCCATTTAGAAGAAACAGGTTCAAGTGCAGGTAAAAAAGTCAAAGTCTCGAAGTAGTGTTCGGGAAATTGCTCCTTCAAATATGCCCGTTTTACTGCAGTTTCCGCATCTAGTGGGGGAGGAGCGGGGATTGTCAATTCGGTGTCCCTGTGTAAGGAGGATTCAGTAGATTCTTTGTCTGTCCTAGGTTGTTTAGTAGCAGGGACCTTTTGCTTACTCCGAGACCCGGTTTCTTTCGAAGGACTTCTCTCTCTACTGCGCTTTTCATGGGAAGAAGTGGAGTCTTTAGATGGTGGTCTGTCCTCTTCCTTGCGGCTTTGATAACCCTTGTATTTCTCTTGTTCCGGCCGAACTGGTGAGCGAGAACGTGAGGGTCGAGAACGATAGGGATCATAAGGCCTTCTCTCCTCCCTACCACGATCATCCCGGCGATCATACTCGATATCCTGAGGTGGGTTGGACATGCTGCGGCGAAGCTTCCTGATATCATAGTAGGATCGAGACATCGTACCTACACGATAAAACAAACGAAATTTAGAATTAATGGATTCACGAAGAAAGAGGTGCAATGAATGCTAATGCCGTTATATAAAGTGTATCCTAAGTGGTGTGTTTACCCCCAACCAACCCGAGTCTGAAGCTAGACTAGTACGGGCAGGCTCTTTGGCCTTAGCGGGAGTGGTCTCTTCAGAAGAGGTGAAGACTAAAGGATCCTTCCTGAAATCCTCTGAAGTGTATATAGTTTCAGGTAAGGGGAGATCCCCCAAACCCTGAAATATTTGGTCATCGGTACTAGGGATATTCCCCTCGGAAGCATTAAGTGGCGACTCTTGGGAGGATGTTGACTTTTCCAGAGAAGTAGCCTCCTCGGGGGCAGTATATCCTTCACGATGCCTTTCGGCCAGGTTAGCCAATTCGTCATCTTGTGTAGAAGATGGAGAAGGTGAAGTTTGAAGAGGCACTGTAGGAATTCCCGAGCCTTCTCCTGTCTCTGGGACTACCTCCACTGGAGGAATGTATGCGTAGGGGGCCGTCCCATGACCGATGCTACGAAAAACGGATAACAGCCCATGAAAGTGAAGGTATTCGTCTTTAAGGACTTCGTCGATAGTCAAGAATTTCTGATCGCCATTAAGAAGTTGGTGCATCCGGTCCAAGAACACCTGATCTGATATCTGTTTGGGATTGTCGACTGCAAACGAAAGGGAAAACAAGTTAAGGTGATGATTCAAGTGTATAGAGCCCGGATTTAGGAAATCAGTGCTTTACTTGATTTTGTCCACCTCCTGGCGCATCCAGGCTGTCGCTTTACGTAGAACCATTCTAATTTGGAATCTCCAGCTTTGCTGCTGAATGGTGCTGAGATTATCTTCCTTTTTGGGACTGATTCAAAGTAGCAGAAAGATGGAGTCTCTCGAGTCCGATGCTTGAAATTATAGAAGAAGTGAACGTCATCGAACGTGAGCTCCATGCCTAAGATTTCACGATATGCTATGTACAAAGTGTGCAAGTAGGCATACGAATTGGGATGCAACTGCATGGGGGAAATCCGCATTTGTCTTAAAAAGTCAACGATGAAGGGAGAAAATGGAGGAATAGCGCCGACCATGCACATCAATCGAGTGACCGCCATATATCCTTCTGGAGGGTTGTGGGGACAGTCAGAGCTTGAAGGCACTAGAGTGTCTCTTTTCATTATCCCATACTTTAAGCAAATTCGGACAAGTTGATCGTTGTCGATTGTTGATTCAACGGAGTCTGGAGGTGATTCCAATATAATGGCCGATTCAAATTCATCAGGGGCTCGATCGTCACCAATCCCTCCTTCCTCCTCAAAACCCAGAGAAACTTCATTCTCTGAAGACACTTCGTTGCTTTCTCGATTTCCAACCTCGTAGTCTGGACCCTCATTTTCCCATTCTGGATCCGACGGAGAAGATATGTCCTCGAGAGCAATTTTGTTAGAGGTTTCCGGGGCTTCTTTCCTCTCAGCTAGTCTGGAAGAGCGTCTGGGTCTCATGGTCATAGAACTATTGAAGAAGCAATAGCACGAATTAGAGTAAATTAGACCGTACCCCCCTGTGCATGTGTGTGAACTAAAATGTGTGCAGTGAATGTGAGAAATGCAAAGTAAAGATGCAACAATGTAAGACGAAACTTTGAAGAGAAAGTGACAGTCAGAGTAGTTCTTAATGTTCGTTTATGTCCGCAAGGCACTATCCGAACTGTTCATGAAGTTGGAAGTAATATCTAGCATTGTTTTAAATAGTTGGACAAAATTTTGTGCTTTAGATTGAGTGGTTCTCGGTTCGGTTCGGGCAGGCATCATAGGATCGGGCTGAAGAAAAGTTGTGCACTAGATGAAAGGTTATGTTCAACCGGATCGGATCGGAGACATGTAATAGGAACGGATCGGATGAGTTTGAATACTGACGCCCCCTATTTATCTATTTTCACCCTCCGATCCGACCCGATAGGCTATCCCTTGTTTTTCATTTTCACTCTTCCGACCCGAACCGGAAAGAAAAACTTTGTTCTCCTCCTCCATTTTCCATGTTTCCTTGCCCGAACCGATTTCTCATGTCTTTCATCTTCTTCTTCTTCCTCAATCACCTCCGAACCCAATCCCATATCAACAGCTCCAATTAGGGGCAAGCGTACGCCTTCTTCAATCTATCAGCGCTTCGAGGTGGTAGCAGAAGTATCAGCGACGGTGGTAGAGGAGGGGATGGCCGTGTCATGGAGATTGAATCGTAAATATGCTCAAGTCATTCATATTAAACCGCAAATTACAACTGAAATCAGTTAAAGAGAGGCTTAATTGAAGTTATGACCTACCGATATGATTGATTTAAGGATGAAGATATTGTACAATAGCAATCAAAGCATGCTCCGTTTCCAACAGAAGCAACCTTTGAGGGGGCAAAATGTTAGCCTACTTTGTGAACTAGGCAACACAAAGTCAAGATGTCAAGCATTGAAGAGCATTTCTAATTAGAAGACTTCGGTTCGGATCGGAGAGACCATCACTACTCAGATCGGAGAAGACACTACAGCCTAGATCGGACAGCTGCAATCATTCGGGTCGGGTCAAAACAACGTATCGGTTCGGATCGGATAAAGTCTTCTATTCGGATCAGTGAACTATTGCTGAGGAAATTAGAAAGGCACAGCTGTTCGGATCGGAGGGCAATATAGTCTCAATTGGATCGGAAAGCCACTTGGTTGCTACGGAGATAGATCGGAGCGGAGCGGAGCAGACTAAAGAGGAGAGAGCGTTGTTTCCAAGCCAATCCGGGTCGGATCGGATATCCCGATCCGAACCCCTTGTACGTGTCCCTCCGACCCGAACCCATTTTCCATATCATTCTCCTGCATAAGCGCCTGGATATCCGGATCGGCTATGACCAGTTCCTGCCCATAACGTCCATTATTCTGATGCGTTGTCAACGTAGAAATCAATCTGAACCCGATGCTGATGGGATGAGTGACGCGTGGCTCCGATCCGGATCGGGCTCTGAGCAAATTCACACCTATAAATACCCCGTCTGGAGACAAAGAAAAGGATCTTTCTCTGGCACTTGGATAGTTCAACCACCTTCATAACCCGAATTCCAGCAATCCCGAAAAATCCAAATCTTCTTTCATTATTTGTTTTCTATAATTGAGTGATTATAAGTGAGTTGTGAGAGGAATCAAGTGAATATTTCATTGTACTTGCAACTAAATCAGTAAATATAGTGAGAGATAAGTCGACGTAGGCATTTCTTCGCCGAACCACTATAAATCCTGTGTGTTCATTTTTATTTTTATCTTATTTCATTTGCTTTCAATTAATTTGGGTGTTAGAACCACTTTTTGGTCTAACAATGCCCAAACAGACTTTAACCCACCAATTAATCCTTCGCCATTCTGCAAAGGAATACTATCCATCATCACTAGAATAAAATCGCTCTTCCACGTTAACCTCAATAATAGTGATTCTTGTTTATTTTGGATGGATATATGGAAAGAGCATTTTCCACTCTGTTCCCTAACCTTGCATCACTAAACCAATATAACCCATTATCAGTTGCATCAGCACATTCTCTGGGCCTATTGGGCTTTTTACCCTCCACTTATATTGGACTTGAATCTTTAAATGAGCTTATCCGCATTGGTCATATTTTTAGCTCAACCCAATTTGACATCGGTCCTGATATATTCACATGGGCCTTGGGATCCAATTTTTCAGTATCGGCCTATTACAAGTTTCTATTTCATCCAGGTCGATGCTTCACTTTCTCCTGTATTTGGAACTGTCATCTTCCACTTCGTGTCATCTTCTTTCAATGGCTTCTCATCCACAATCGCATTAACACCAAAGATCGCCTTCATCGTTTTAACAACAATATTGACCCTTCTTGCATCCTCTGCAACAATCATAATGAATCTCTCACTCATCTCTTCTGCGAATGTGACTTCTCATATGCTGTTTGGGCGGCTATCAGCTGCTTCCTTCTTGACTTCATCCCTTCGATTCACTCACTTTTCGAATATTGGCAGCATAACCCGCAGACCCCATACTAGATTCTTTAGTGGCTTTCTTTGCCTGGAATATTTGGCTAGAACGCAACGCCCACATCTTCGGCAGACCCAAGAAATTCTTGTTGGGTATTTGTCGTCACATCTTGCATCTTTTCGATTCATGGACAGGATCCACAAGACCCGCTCGCTTCAGGCTATCTCTTTCTATGCCTCAATCGCAAGAAAGTAGCACCCAAATCCAGCTCTGATTTCTGCTGTGATCTAGTATTGCCTGTTTGACTTTTTGGCTTGTTGTCTCATGCTATGCTTTATGTTCTATGCTACCTGATGTATATTTTTGGCTGTGTATTTTCCTTTTTTAGCTATATTGGCCTTCTTGGCCTAGACTACTATGCCACTGGTTGGGCCTATCAACCAGATATATTTTTAGCTATTTATTATTATGCGTAACTGGCTGTGTAGTTCCATGCTACATACCCGTCTTCCTCAAAAAAAAGGCCTAATGAAGTACCTCCTTGACTAAAATTAACAGCTACTATATATGTGTCGTATTTTTGAAACTAGTTGCTCTATCTAAGAAAAACAAACACGACTACCTAAAACTCACACAGACCTATATTGTACCAATTCAAACATATTGTTCTTCTTATCTTCACCCCCGTTGTCTATAAATAAGTTCTCTTATTTCTTCCTACGGCAAGGGGAGTAAGACATGAGCAATAAGCAGATGGAAAGGAACAATTTTGATCAGTTACATTTCTTACGTGAACCGTAAGGAGAATCAAAGTAACCTGGACCTTGTTTTCCCAAATTCAAAATAAATCGGTAGGTTAATATATTAAATAAAAACATAATTAGTTAATAATTAATTTTAACTAAGGAGTAATTTGTTTTAATTAAAATCGTTAGGTTGATTTCCTAAACAGATTTAGCGAAACGAGTTGCACCAGAATTGCATTGACGAACATAACATTCTGGAACCAGTCTGGACGAATTTGGAAGCAAGTGAAATTTGTAGTTAAAATTAAACACTAGTTTAATTTAACTGAAACTGAACCGCTTCAACGAATTAAACAATGTGGGTATAACTCACTCAGTTTTTACCTACTTATATTTTATGTAATCCGGGATTTGTTTTGTGTGCTATGGTTGAAAATTGTTTGTTATGTGTTAAATATTATTTATATACTGGATAGATTGGTTGATTTAAACGTTGTTTTATTTTAAACAAAATCTAATCGCTATTTTAACGATTATTTTTAAATGAGGTAACTTACCTTGTTGGTTACACGTATAATAATATAAACATATAAAATTAAAATATAGATGCTTGGATTACCGTTATTTATTCACTGCTGTATATTATATCTGTTTATTGAATTGAATAGTATTATTTGAGGTAACGTATTTGGATGCAAGGAAAACAGGTTAGAGGGATCCAACTGGATTCCTCAAATTTATTATTTATTTTCATATTGCAAATATATTAACTGTTTGACCAACTCGATTAGATGATTGATTTGTTTATTGATTGTTGAATCGTAATTCAACGTTTGTTATAATATTAACAAATGGGCAGTATTGGTTGAGTAATTGGCATCAGATGACTTAAAAATCAATCGTTTTTAAATATGGATTTACTGTCAAGTGAATCGATAGCAATGAAGTTATAAAATTTATTTTAGAACTGAAGATAGATTTTTAAATCTATTATTTTGAATGAAGTTATTAAAAAGGAAATTAATTTTTTTGTTATTGGCGGGTTAAGTTTTAAATAATTATAAAATGATTTTATAACACAAATTCTTATGTTTTTAAGTACACGAGCAAAAAATAATGTAACAGTTAAGAGTTGGATTAATTATTTATAATAAACAATTAAATGAAATTAATTAATTAATTATATCATTAATTAATTTAAAAGGAGGATTAATTGGAATTGGTTAATGAGATAATCATGTTTTGGGTTGACTAAGTCAACCACTTTTATTGGGGTTGATTATTAAATTATATTTGTTTATTCTAAATTAATCTATTGAAATAGTTTAACAAACATTTGTTTTAATTTAATAAGGCTTAGAGAAAAATTTATTATTTATTTCGCCTAACGTTGACGGCAAAAAATTCCATAAACACCCAAGATTCCAGTTACTAGGAATTATTATTTTGGTCGTGTAAATAAGTGCGGAAAACTAGTAAAACACAAGTGATTTATAGTGGTTCGGCCTCGAGAGAGGCCAACATCCATTTGAAGAGTCGTTGGAATATTATTTATCACCAACGATTACAAAGTTGAGACTATCTCATGATATCTCATTACATTCAAATCTGAGTCATATGGAGTCATAATTATCATATGCAAAGTATTTGGACAAAAGAAAATTTAGTCCTTCTTCTTCTAAGTGGAGATGCCATTAAAGAGGCTCTTGAAGCTCTCTAGAGGTCCCAAGTGATAGAATTCCAACCCCTTTGAAGTATGAGACCAAGGTGTATTTATAAGAGAGAGGTTAGGTAGGAGTAGGTACAAATAGGGGACCACACCCGGAATTTTGAACCCCCTGCTATTGGCCTCCGGAACCCCCACTCTTTAGCACTCGCGCAAATATATCTCAAACCCCTTCGTGGGGTACGAATTTCGAACCCCTTGGATATGAGATTCCCATGGGGTGCGAAATTCGTTCCTCATGGGGGCACAAATTTTGTACCTCGTTGGGTACGAGGTACGAAATTCGTACCCCGATGGGTTAGAATTTCGTACCCCGTTTGGTACCCCTTAGGGGTATGGAATTCGTACCCCGAGGATTTCGAATTTCTTACCCCGTTGGGTACGAATTTCATAAGTCGAATTGAAGGTGTTCAGACGTATGATATCTAGAATTTATTCCACTGTGTGTTGTATATGAGTGCAGATTATTATTACTGTACAAATGTATTGATGTAATTTGATGATTGTAAGTATTTATTTCAAAGCTCTTAATAAAGATTTATTTCTATATTATATTTTATTTCGCTGCGATGTGAGACTCTGATGTTGTTGTGTTGTTATTCTTCCCTCTCTTCTATTCTAATTTTTTTTTCTTATCTCGCCCTCTAATTCCTTTCTATTGACTATCTGGTGTTTCGATACTTGAGTTCTGGCAAGTAGTATGGTTTATATATTATTGTTGGAATTCGGGCATCGAATTCCCTGGGTCATTACATTACTAAACAGTAAAATAACATTATACAATAATATTATTGAAATCTAAATATATAAGAACATATTCAAATGATAATCATGTAAACAAACTATGATAATTCAACACATTATAATAAACATTCAAATTCGAAATATTCAAACACCATATTTGCACATATCTATTACATACCAAAGTTTACCAAACCCAAGGAAAAAATTTCTTACTACAAAAATACATCAAACACTTGAAAATGCAGATGCATTCTTATCGTCTTCTCCGAAAGTCTTCAATTATCTACAATAATTAAAAATTTTGCATGAGATAAACTAAACTATGTAATTGGAATTTATATGCTTAAATCAGTCACATTAAAATCTTTATCCTTTCAAACATCATATAATGCATTAATATTTAAGGCTTTTGAAAAACTGACAATCCAACATCCCCCTAGATGATTCGACAGCATGTGTATGGGTACTGGCTGAAACCTCGTTACTTGGTTGATACACATTCATATACATAATACATGTGTGTGGGTACGTACTTCTCGATACATACATAAATTAAATGTATGCAAATATATACATATGCATTTGCATATACATATGTATATTTATATAATCATGACAAATACCCATATGTTTTAAGTTAGTCCTGAACTCACCTTTCACAAAGGAGTATGTAAGTATGTAATAACCATAGCTTGAACACCAATAATGCAAATGCGGCATCATAACTATAACTACTAGCCCATAAACATTTAAATGCAATGAATTTGTAAATACCTTGAAGACAGTTGGGTAACGTGGAAGTTACGAAGATACACAAAATGCTTCTACAAACATATGGATCGAATATAGTAGTGATAGACTTGAAATGAACACCAAATTCAAGCATACTGAAAACCATGGTGTCCGGTTGAAAAAAAAAATTTGAGTGAACTGTTAACTTGGTCAAAAAATCAATGTAGAAAGATGACATTGACAGTCATATGATAAACTCATAAAATAAACAAAGGGCTTACCAATGAACGGAAGCAATTATCTAGAAAAACCAGTCTCTTCCTATTCCTTTAGCGTGCTTCTTTATGATGATCTGGAAACAAACTTGAGTTGCACCAAAATTTAATAGACTACATTTACAACAAGATATATAATCCCACACCCTACACACTTTCATACAAATACAAAAATATATGTGATGCCAAAGTAATCTAATACCTGCCTACTTTGCCTAAACTCAAGGACAACCAATCATTCCTTATATCATAGAGAAACCAAGTTTCTCAACTTATTTATTATTATAGCTGCACTTACACGTTTGAACATATTGCTGAAGGTCTTGATCTTATGTGCTTAACGAGTAGCCAAATCGTCATCTTTTTGTATTACAACAGCTGTAGGTGGCATCACTGAGATTTCGTCACTCTTATCCAACGTCTCATTCGTAATCGATGGTGAATTCATTTCTCCAGGCAAGGGTATCAATCCAAGTTATGCCTCAATAAGGTTTTCTTTTCCATACAACTTATCTTCAACAACATCATAGAAATCTACAGTTTCCACTTCCACTTAGTTAAAATCCCAAACAACAGAAGTTTATGCCAAAAGGGAATCATGTTTAATTATATAATGAAATGATGCAGGCTAGAAAAAGCAAGCAAACAAATAATTAAGAAGGGGCATTTTACAATAAGGGCTTACTTCCCTCAACCAATTAATTTTAAGGACATGGGTTTAAAATAATTATTTTTAAGGACAAAATTTTATCATCTCATTTTGTAGGCATTCTCGATGCTAAAAAAACCCAAATCAATTTCAAATCCGCTTTCTTCTTCGTCTTTATACTTTTGAAATCAAATCTGCTGCTAATCTACTTTCGAAACAAAATCGCCTCAGTGATTTGTCGATTGGCCGAAGAAATCCAAACACATCACTTTTCTCTGCTGAACAAGTAAGTAATTGTTTATTTCTGCTATTTGTTATATATCGATTACTGATGTTAATCGCCTCACCTTTATTCGGGTGACGAAACTAAGACGCAATTTCTATTCACTATTTGCAAGACGCGATTTGTGTTCATTGTTGAACAAGTAAGTACTTGGTTACCTTTGTTGTTTGTTATTCCTCGATTTTTTTTTTGTTTGCTATATATCGATTGTTTTTGTTAGCTGAAGTAAGTAGTCATTCACTGATTGATTTTATTTGCTATATAAAGTTGTTTATACTTATATATTCAGTGGTAGATTTTATTTTGTTTCACAACTTAAAAAGATAAAGGTATTTATCTTTTGATTTGAATTATCTAATTACATATTAAAATTTAGTAATATAAAATTACTTATACATGTAAAACATATTTTTTATTTTGTTAATGATTTGTATATACTCAATGGGTTAATAATGCGTAAATGTAAAACGAATCAATTTATAGTGATGATGAAACTGTTCATACATATATATTCAATGGTAGATGTTTATTTATTTGACAACTTAAAAAGATAAAGGTGTTTATCTTTTGATTTGAATGATTTAATTATGTATTAAACCTTAGTAATATTTGATAATTAAATGATACATTTTAAACATATTTGTTGTTTTTTTATGATTTGGATTTATTATGATAAAAGCATAAAAAGATAAGTTACACATAATATCTTATTTTATCTTTTACAAAATGATAAATATTAACATGTTTATTTTTTACATAGAATATCATGTTTTATTTCATATTTTAAAAAAGATAACTGCATCTATCTTTTACTAAAAGATAAAGGATAAGTTACATAGTATATCTTGTTTTATTTCATATTAAGTAGAATACGAAATAAGTTACATAGAATATATTATTTTATGTTTTACTAAATGATAAATATTAGCATGTTCATTTTTTACATAGAATACCTTGTTTTATTTTAGATTTAAAATAGATAATTGCATCTACCTTTTACTAAAAGATAAAAGATAAGTTACATAGACTATCTTATTTTATCTTTAGTTAAATGATAAATATTAATATGTTTATTTTTCACATAGAATAGCTTATTTTATTTCAGATTTAAAAAAGTTAATTGCATCTATCATTTACTAAAAGACAAAAGATAAGTTACATAGAATATCTTTTTTATTTCATATTTAGTATAATACAAGATAATTTACATAGAATATCTTATTTTATCTTTTACTAAATGATAAATATTAACATGTTTATATTTTACATAGAATATCTTATTTTATTTCATATTTAAAATTGATAATTGCATCTATCTTTTACTAAAAGATAAAAAATAAATTACATAGACTATCTTATTTTATCTTTAACTAAACGAAAAATATTAACATGTTTATTTTTTTACATAGAATAACTTATTTTATTTCAGATTTAAAAAAGATAATTGCATATATCTTTTACTAAAAGATAAGTTACATAGAATATCTTATTTTATTTCAATTTTAGTAAAATAAAAGATAGGTTACATAGAATGTCTTATTTAATCTTTTTACTAAATGATAAATGTTAACATGTTTATTTTTTACATAGAATATCTTATTTTATTTTAGATTTAAAAAAGATAAATGCATCTATCTTTTCAAAACTGAACTTCAGATTTAAAAAAGATAAATGAATATATATATATGTCATGTGTTAATTGTTAGTTGCAAATATGCAATGTTAATGATAAAACTGACCTTTTGATTACAAAATTGCATTTTCTTAAATAACAATTTCTAAATGTAGTAGAATATCTTAATTTATTTCTGATTTAAAAAATATAGTTGTATCTATCTTTTCAAAACTGAACTTCATATTTAAAAAATATAAATGAATATATATGTCATGTGTTTGTTAGTTGCAAATATGCAATGTCAATGATAAACTGAACTCTTGATTACAAAATTGCATTTTTGTAATTAACAATTTTTAAATATTTAGTAGAATTTTTTTTCTTTTTAGATTAAAAAAAACTAAAAAAAAACAGATGCATTTATCTTTTCAAACAGAACTTCAGATTTAAAAAAGATAAATGAATATATATGTCATGTGTTAATTGTTAGTTGGAAATATGCAATGTTAATGGTAAAACTGAACTTTTGATTACAAAATTGCATTTTTATAATTAACAATTTTTAAATGTTTAGTAGAATATCTTAATTTATTTTAGATTTAAAAAAGATAATTACATGTTTAGCTCTACTTATGTTTGTAAAAAAAGGATACATGTTAAACAAGTTTGATGTTTTTACTCATTATTTACAATTATTACGTACCATATGAGCTTGATTTAAAGTTTGAATAAAAAAGATAAAAGCATTTATGATTTTGTACAAAGAACTTAGTTACATAATAAATTATAAAGAAAAGCTTTTAGTTATTCATGAACGTCAAAAGATATGCCAAAATTTAGTTACATAATAAATTACAACACTAAAGCATATAACTTCAAATTCATGGCAGGTTAACTAAATCAAAAATATGTTATCATTTTATTAGTTATTTTTCTTTCTTTCTAATTTCAACCTTGCTGATACATATTCAAATTTCCTTTGTAGAAATTCGAGGATCAACAAGAATTATTTAGTGGGTGCAGCGATATGGAGACTAATCTACCATGATAGTCATAGTCGTATTGTTTATTGTTGAGCTTGTAAATAGAATGGCTATAAACTTGCAGATTCATGTTTTTTGTTTTTTTGTTCTGGTTACTTTAGATTTTTTTTTTGTTAATTGTTCTTTGTTGCGGAGTTAAAACCATAAATGAGCTGTGCAAATTTGTGTATAAAGGAGCTGGAAAGAACAGTGATAAATTACGCAGTTGGGTGCTCTTCCTTTTTAGTTATTTTTTTGTGCTAAAAAAAATAGCTACAACTTCTGCATTGTTCGCAATTTTAATTGTACTGCAGTACATAGTATACAAAAAAGTTTAAGTATGCCAATATGATTTAGATCATTATTGCAAGTTGTTCTTCCTTTTCTAAAAAAGATAAAAGTATTTATCTTTATCTTAAAAATATAAAAATATATACATAACGGTCACTTAAAGCTAGTATTCCATTATATCAAAAATATATACATGAGTAGACAGTTTCACAGTTAAATCACATAAACCAACCAGTATTCCGTTGTATTATTACTGCAGGGTGCAGACTGTTCTTCCTTCTCTAAATAAGACAGAAGTGTTTATCTTTAGCTGAAAATATAAAAAGAAGTACATGAAACCAACTACATCAACATTATAACTATTAGTTACAAAATCGAAAATGCACCTGAATTCAATCCATGCAAAATTATATTTTACATTGCACTTGCAGTAATGTTAACTATTGTTTTAAATTTGATTTCAATGTGCTTCCCATCTTCTCTCTGTTTTACATTTCTATGCACTCTGTAACCAACCATCCACCGTCAAAACACAACAGTTCTCCTTCACTTCATCAATACATGACATAAAATGAAAAGCTTTTGAAAATCAAATCGTTCAATCGATTGTGGCTGTAGAAATAAAATCGAATCGTTCAATCGATTCGTTTGAAATATGAAAAGCTTTTGAAAATCGCCATTTTGATGAAGATCGACTAGGATTTCAGATTTGCAAAATAAGGCCTTGACATTTTTTTTGTCCTTGAAACTTATTCTTTAAAAGCCGTGTCCTTTAAACTAATTGCACCGGACTAGTAAGCCCTTCACGCAAATTTCCACAATTAAGAATCTATATGGCATCAACACATACATTAGTTTATCTCCTATATCTCCCTATACACCAGTTACACTAAATTTGCTCATAATTCAAACATTTGTTTCGTTATTCGTTAAGAGAAGCGATTTTGCAAACATTTTAATCGTACTACCAAAATGGTATATTTACTTCATCGTACCCATTAAAAGTAAATTAAAATGCAATTTTTTTTAAGTGAAAAAAAAAGAAAAAAAATCTATGCAAAACCAAAATAAATATGAAACTCCCCGCATACTTGATTTCGACTGTATCCCAATAGTCAACCGAAATGGCACGAGAAATGGAAAAGAGAAGTAAAATTTTGAAAATATGCCCTATATTTACAAATTTTTTACAGTATATCGGAAAATATATTGACAAGAGGTAAATGAAATGAAATTCTAAAGACTAATTCATTCGTCTCTTCAAGTATGAGAGACATAATTTAAGCTTGAAAAACCAAATTGTAAAAAAAAAAAATCGAAGTTGAATGTAGATTTGGAGAAATGAATATCGTTTTATTAGAAATCAAACGAGTTGTATTATTTTCGATGATCTTTGGGGTAGACCGAATAATTAGTTGAATTTCAAGTACATGTTTACCAATTTGAATTTCAAAATTATCATTGAAAGTTTCTTTAGAATTGTTGATTTCAAAATCAAAATGGTGACTTAAATCTACCCCTTTAGAATTCAACTCGTTTTCGAAAAGTCCAAAAAGGTTATTTTCGTCAAATTTGTTTTCCTTTAGTGAATTATCAACAACTTCAATGAATCTATTATTTTCAAAGTCCAAAGTTGTTGGTTGAGATTCATTATTTTCATAAAAAGGAAGATCAAATTTGAGATTTAGCTCCACCCTCTCAAGAGAATTAAAATCCAAATCAATTACCATGTTTTCAACAACTTTACTAAGATAGTAATTTTCAATTTCAAAAGTCGTTATTTGAAAACCGTCGAGTTTTGTAAAAGATGGATTATTATTTGACTCGTCACTTATTGGGATTTGATTTTGTTTCTCACGAAAATTCAAGTATGTTTCATACAACAAATCCATTTAATTATCATGAATTTCATTCATGATCTCAACAAAATCAAAGTTATAATTATTTACTTCAGAGTTTTCAATTTGAAATTGTTGAGAATAAAATATTTCATTTGCATTACAATTGAAATTATTCTCATTGCTAAAATCATTTGAAAGTAATTCATATTTCCATTTTGAATTTGAAATTCATTTTGGAGTTCGAAATTAAATTGGCAAAGGTTACAATCAAAATAATTTGAATTTGGAATTGAATTTGAGTTTTGATTATTTTGAAAACTTTGAATTGAATTGTTGCACAAGTATGAATTATACCATTCGTTCGTTCTTTGACTTTGTTCAAGTAAAGATTGAATACTTGTTTCCAAAGTTGAAGGTTGATCGTTATTTTAAACTTTTGTGGTGCAAATGTTGAATTTTATGGTATGATATTCCATATATTAATAGATTTCGAAGATATTTAAATTAAGATAGGATTATGTCACAAATGCATTGCCTTATTTATGTATTTTATTGAATTTATTGCCCCTTACTTACATAAAAGAAAGCAACAAATTATCTATCTGGGAAAGATTTTTTAAAGGGTGAAAGCAATAAAATGCTTATTAATGAAGATATATTCTCAATACTAATATAAATAGGCATCATATGGATCATTGTATGGGTAAGAGGGAAAATGTTATTTTTCTTTTTGTTTGGGATTGAGATATCTTCTCAAATTTTTGGGCTTTATCTTGTAATCATTTGGTGAATTAATAAAGATTTTTTTATAAGTATTTGTTTATCAATTTTTCTCTTCACTTCTTATCTCTTCCAAAATCTAATTGTGTATAGATCCTAAAAATTCATAACATATTGGTATCAGAGCCTACTGTACAATTTTTTTGAAGAGGGTTTGAATATGGAGAAAATAATTGTTGAGAAGATTAATAGGAGAAATTGGAGATTATGGAAGGCGAAGATGGAAGATTTTCTCTATCTTAATGATCTTCACCAACCACTAGAGAACAATGGGGGAAAATCTAGCAATTTATGTAAAGCAAAATGGGAGACATTGGATAAGAAGGCTCTGCGTCTATTTGGTGTTTTTGGATAATTCAGTGTTTCATATTGTTGCTAATGAAACATCTTCTTATGCAATATGGAAGAAATTATAAGGAGTTCATGCTAAGAACTCCACAACAAACAAAGCTCTTCTGATGAGAAGATTGGTGAATCTGAAGCTTAAGGAAGGTGGATCAATTGGAGAGCGTCTTAATGATTTTCATGCAATTGTGAATCAAGTAGTTGCTATGAATTTCAAGGTGGATGATGAGACACAAGCTTTGATGTTAATGAGTTCATTACTATAGAGTTGGGAAAAGCTTGTTGTTGCATTGAATAACTCAAATTTGGATGGAGTCTTTCAACGGGTTCCATGGTTAGCAGCTTAATTAATCAGGAGATGCAGAGAACATACCTTATGGAAGGAAAGGATAAGGAGTAAACACGGAATAGAACTCCAATTAAAGAGGCTTATTTATCAAAAAGGGTTACTCAATGAAATATGAAAAGTCAATCAAATAGACTGAATATGAAAAAGGAATTCAATTGCTATTATTGTGAGAAACCTAGTCACCAGCTGAGATTTTGCAGTAAGCATAAAAGGGACAAGGAGAAGATGAAGGCTTTAGAAGAAGAGCCAGATGGACAAAATAATATTAGTAATGATGTGGTGAATTTTGATGAGGAAATAGAAGGCGATGTTTTTTGTGTCAATAAAGGCAAAACAAAAGTTGGGTCCTTGACTCTGGTGCGTGCTTCCACATATGTAATCAAAAGAATGCATTCATTGAATATAAAGAGTAAGATGCTAATGTGGAATCCGCTAATGGAGAAAAGTTGTGTGTTAAAGGGATAGGTTCTGTTAGATTGAAGATACATGATGAAGGGTGATGAAACTCACAGAAGTCAGGTATATTCCAGAAATTAGAAAAAAAATCTTGTATCTGCAGGACAATTAGAAATAAAAGAGTGCAACTTTTCAACTCGAGGTTGAGCAAAAAGGATTTAGAAAGGTAATAGGGAGGTGTTGTGCACTAAGAGAGATAGTAGTAACTAAAATACTTGGAAAGACGGTGGAGAACGAGGAAAGTTCTTATTCTATGGATGAAGGGAGAAATTTATGAATTAAGGTAAAGGCAGCAGCGTAAAGCCGCAAAAACCGCATGGAGGCCATTCTGGTATTACCGTAGATTTTGATTCATTGGTGATATGCATGATCAATTAGGAGATTACATAATTAGGTGGTTCGGAAGTTAGTTATATTTGGAATGACAATATTTTTTTATAACATTAGAGGTTGAGGTTATAAAAGGAGCTTGGATGACATTTATGGAATATCATATCACGGTGGAGAATGTTTTGATGATTTGATATTCCATATATTAATAGATTTGGGAGATATTTAAATTAAGGTAGGATTATGTCACAAATACATTGCCTTACTTATGTATTTTATGAATTTGGTAGAGTAATTTATTGCCTCTTTTATTGCATAAAAGAAAGCAACGAATTATTTACATGGGAAAGATTTTTTAAAGGGTGAAAGCAATCAAATGCTTATTAGTGAAGATATGTTCTTAATACTAATATAAATAGGCATCATATGACTCATTGTATGTGTAAGCAGGAAAAGGTTATATTTCTTTTTGTTTGGGATTGAAATATCATCTCAACTTTTTAATCTTTATCTTGTATTTATTTGATGAATTAAAAAAGATTTTATTTGGAGGAATTTGTTTGTCAATTTTTTTTACTACAATTCTTATGTCTTCTAATATTTAATTGTGTAGAGATCCTAAAAATTCATATCAACAAAATCCAAACTGTTTGGACAATATTTGTTATTAAAATATCCATATGAATTTGGTGTAAAATTATATGGATTATATTTATTTTCACAACTATTGTAAAATTCTGATGATTATGGAAATTGAGACATTTTCAAGAAAATGTAGTTTTTTTTGGGTTTTAAAAGAGAAAAGGACAAAAATATTTATAAAAGAAAATAATTTTTCAATTTTTTTGGATTTTTTATTTTTGATTTATTTTCATATATGCATGAACCTAATGCAACTTACTTATTTACAAATTTCTAAAATTATATGATGACGGTTAGATTAATTTCAACAAAAGATTTCTCAACCTGTTAACAAACAAGAGTTATCGGTGCACCAGGAATCACCCTAGCAATGTAGCCGAAGGTTTAAGTACCTTTAGAGGAACAATCGCTATAATATTTACGAACCATCGTAATATTTATAAACGAAAATTACTCTGCCGTAGTCTAGACACTAAGAAATAATTCGTTGGAAATAAATCAGTTTGTCAAAATATAATGATGTCCTTAGAAAAAAACAAAAATAAGATGAATGCAAAACAGAAATTAAACGTGAATTACCAATGTAACCACAAATGAATTTTTATTTTTGATTTTTTGTGAATGCAAATGCAAGAAAAAAAATAGAGTTTCAACACAGTACCAGAACATGCAGATGTAGCAATTTTTTAGTGACGATTTCCTTTCTAGCAAGTACGGCAAAGCAGAGCAAGTTTAGTTAGCAATTTCTCATCCTTTGCAAACCCGTAATCAAGTTAAATTCGATTTTTTCATTTCAAAGGCAAACCAAATGAAAAGAAAACTATGAAAAACCAAATGAAAACAATGATTAACACAACTCAAACAAAGAAACCAAAAGAGAACAAAGTTTTTTTTGTAAACAAAAAATAAAGAAAAAGAAAAGATGCAAATTAAAAACAAGGAAATAAAACACAAAACAAAAGGAAAACACAAGTGAGTCAAGGCCTAACCCTCGCGGCCATTTCAAAGCCCGATATGCCCTAAACCGAGTGAGCCAAAACAAAAAACAAAAAAAAAACAAGAAACCGACCCTCTAAATCTAATACCACTGGCTTCATATAAGAAAAACACATCCTCAAAGTCATAAAGTTTGTAAATCACAAAACCACGAAATCAAATCTTCAATTTTTGAATTGTGATTTTTTTTCTTTTGAGTAACTATGGTCAGCGAAGTCTCTATGCACGGAGGCTGTAGCCGACTGCCAAATTTGGGGGACGTGGGTGATGCGATTTCTAGGTTCGTTTTTTTTAATTTTCTTTTTGATTGGGGAAGAAACGATATGTAACAGCTCGCATTTTACGTATCGAAGGATCATAAAATATTTATATTTTATTCCCTGAGGGTTGGGTCATTCTCATAGTTTAATATGTGGGGATGTCCATAATTTTTACCAATTTTGTTTATGACCATTTTGCCCCTGTTGGTCTTGTACAGGGCATAACTTTTCAGTCGGATCGAATCAGGTGTTGAGACCTATGCCATTGGAAAGGAAATGATGTTTTCCTTTCTGTAGAGTGGTCACATTAAAGATTTGGTTCAACGGTTTGGGAGAAATCGCTATTTTAAGGTTTTATAGTTGGTTGTTCACGTTTATAAAGCCATAATGAGCTGATTTGGGGAGGCCCATTAGTGGGCAGGTGGAGGCTATAAATAGGGGGTAGGAGGCATGGAGAATATTTTACTTTCTCCATTCTCTCATTTGAAAGAGTGAGAGCTCCTCCATTTTTTCATTCTCTCCACCTTTCCACCATTGTATCTTAAAGAATCGAAGATCTACATCGTTTGAAGCTAGATCTATGCAAATCCAAGAGAGAGATCATCGAATTGAAGAGTTTGGATCAAATTATTCGCTATCCGGAATCATATTTCATTGCTTTTAGCTTGTTTTGGAGAATTGGTGAGGGATATGCATCTCTCACTCGAATTCAATCAAGTATATAAGTTGTGTGATCTTAATTTCATCATTTTCAAGTGTTTTCACTTAGATATACATCATGGTAAGTCCATTCTCATATGAGTCGCCATATGATCTAATTTATAACTTATAATCGGTAATTTCCATGTATTTTCATATGTTTATGCATGTTAGACCCATAGTTTAGTTCATATATCATGATTTTGGTGAATTTTGCATAATTTTGGTGAAAATCATCATATTCATGTTGTTAGTGGTTTCATAACATGTTTATGATTGTAATTGATGATTGGATGAATAGATTTCGTCGAGATAGTCGATTGGCAAAGTTTTGGTCGAAACTGGACTTGAATTGGACCTGTGCAGGTTTCTACTCGGTCGATACTGCTCGGTCGGTTCTGGCAGGTCGGTTCTGGCTGGTCGATTTTGGTCGGTCGGTTCTGGTCGTGGTAGGTCGGTTCTGGTCGGTCGGTTTTGGTAGGTCGGTCCTGGTAGGTCGGCTCTGGTCAGTCGGTTCTGGTCAGTCATTTCTGGTAGGTCAGTTCTGGTCGGTCGGTTCTGGTCGATCGGTTCTGGTCAGTCAGTTCTGGTTGGTCAGTTTTGGTTGGTCGGTCTTGGAGTGTGGTCGGTCAAGGAGTGGTCGGTCATGGAGTAGTCGGTAATGGATCTTACATTGATTCAGTGATGTTGCGACTTCGAAGTGAATTCAATAGGGAATGTCGAAGTGGAGAGATGTGTTCGTTGTTAGTTGTAATACAACGAGTGTGATGACAACTCAAAGTTGTTCGTTGATCGGTGTAGAATAACGAATGAGGTGGCAATTCAAAGGTCACAAGTTGAGGGATAATGGTTACTCGAGAAGGTTTCTCGAGTTATGAAAGGTCTTCAAGGTTGAATGACTAGAGATCTGAAGGTAGAGGAATTATCGTTGTTGTATTTCTAGCGGGCTCAAAGCAGGGTTATGTTTAAAGATGGATCGTAGGTCGAGTACTCTGGGTATCGTTGAAAGGCCTAGGTTCGTATCATTGAAAGGCCTATGGGGTTTTTTCTAGAGCCGAGGTTCCATTAGCCCTTGATGGATGGTAGTATGACATGTCCAGTCATATGATTAATGATGGTTTCAAAGCAGGATTGGCGGTGATAGCCAAAGTCTGTCATGAATCATTAGATACTTGATTTGTACCATCTCACGTAGGTTGTCCAACATCGAAGGAGATGTTCCTTGGGTGCTTGTCTGATATTGGTTTATGCCTATGGGGCTTGTACTTAAGGGATGTTGAATTCAGTTAGAGTGATTTACGTGAGATATATAATCTGGATGCTATGAGTGGTTTGGTTTGATTATTTCTAATTGCCTATATGGTTGAAATGTTTGATGTAAAGTCTATCACTGTCTGATTTAGGAAAGATGGGGGTCGAGTTCTCTCTGGTGTTGTGGGTAGATTAGTTCGTTTAATTAACCATTATCATATACTTTATTGATGATGTTAGATACCTGTTTTATCGGTCACTAAGACTGTTGTCTGACTCAAGGCTTTATGTTTCCCTTTTACTATATTGGGTTGTTCAACTGATTTTGGATGGGCAGACTAGGTGGCAAGTGATAGCTTAGTGAGGACGATGTAGCGGTTCAGAGGCAAGCAGGAGGCTGGCATACTATTTTTCTTACTATATAGTATTTGGATTTCCGCTATTTGTTATTCTTCTCTGAGTGTTTTAGTGAGGCAAATTTGTGCAAACATATGTTGCAGTCCTGGTGTATGGATATACTTTTTAGTTGTTTTGAAAGTTTGAAATTTCCGTAAAAATATGCTCCACTAATATTACCTTTGTATATGTTCTATTATATTTTATCCTTCCACTGTGAGATTTACAACAGGTTCCGCTTGTGTTTACATACCTTGGTGATCGTCTATATCTGCCTAGCACGCCTTTCAGCGTATTATTCCTCTTGTTTAGTGCAGGGGTTGTGTGCGGTCGTCACATTTGATATCGGAGCTTTGGTTATCGAATTTAGCCAAAATTCCTAAGACGTAACTACGTAAAAGAGATGTATTTGTAGATTTCAGTTGGATGTATAATATAGAATAGTGTATAGTATAATAGCGGTTGAACTTTATTACAGTTATTTCATATATGGACTAATTATTCTATTTTAGATTTAGAATAAGTCGTCAAATTTTGGGAAACACTTCTAGGGATGAGCCTGCGACTGGAAGGGTAGGCGATGGTAACCAGCTATGAGCTTCAGTTGTTATGCCAGAATGTTTGACTATGTTCGGAGCCATGATGACAGAAGTTCAAGTCCTACTAATGATGTCCATTCCAGAAGCGACATTAGAGCGTTGTATTCCTGTGCATGGACCTAAGGATGATTCCGCTAAGGGACAAAGGGATTATACTCCTACAGATGAAGAAGATGAGTGAAGAAGAAGTTGGGCTTTGGAGCAACTTCGATGCCGAGTTAAAGAGCAAGAAGAAAGAATTAGTGCTGCTTGGGACGAAGCTGTTAAAAGCGGGAACGAGCCTCTTAAAGAAACTTTTACTAGAACCAACCCTACAGAGAAGCTTGTGGAAAAAGCTGCGAGACATGAGGGCTTTTTTTTGAAAGAGAAAGTTATTGTTGCATCCAAGGAAGCTCCAAAACCACAGCAGGGTAATAACAATAAGAAAAGGAAGAAGCAGCAACAAAAGGTAAAAGATGGCTAGAAGAAGCGAAAGGGAGAGATGACTTGCTTTCACTTCTGGCAAAAGGGCCATTTTTCCAAATATTGTAAGAATCCCAAAGCTAAGAAGAAGTGCTTCAAGTGTGGAAAGCCTGGACATGAGAATAAGAATTGCCCGGATTTCCTAAAAAATAAGCAAACGAAGGAAGCATGTGTTCTAGAAGATATTCTGATTTCCTATTGTATTCATTATGAGAATTAGGAGAAGTTGTTGTTAGTATAGAGATGCTTTCTGCTGGAGGTGTTTGTTTGAGTTCTATTCAGTACTAGGGAATCGTCTTCTTTTACCAATATTGTATGCTGAGTGAGTTCGGAAATTGAAGTTGTAATAGACCTTTGATTGTAACTAATCCAGTGTGGGGTTTATCTACTCTTTGAAGGACTTGTTGTGGTTTAGTTCATTCAATCATCGTTGTTTTTATGAATGATCATTTTTTTGTGACTTTTGCTGGGTTTGGGATTGTTTTGGAATATGGATTGGCACAACGGGTATGCGGCTAAAGTGAATTGCGAAAAGTCGTAGGTGACAGTCGGGAATGTGGAAGGGCGAATGGTTGTGACTCGATGAAGGTCGAAGATACTGTCTTCGCAAGTTATTTACATTCGATCGCGGTTTCACAGGAAGGCTTGTCATCGGTGATGATCGTAAGTGAGTTGAAGATGTCTTTGTAGAAGTCAAAGGTTTGCCGCAACATCGTGAGATTGAGCTCATAATCGATTTGATCGAGCGTACTAGACCTATCGTTATGCCACTTAGGCGGATGGTGCCTAAGGAACAACAAGAGCTAGATGTGCAAGTTCGTGACCTTTTAGGAAAAGAATTTATTCGAGAAGTGTATCTGAATGGGGTGTACCAGTTGTGTTTGCAACTGTAGATGATGACTCATTGAGATTGTGTGTGGACTATCATGAACTGAATAAGGTGAACAAGAAGAACAAGAATCCCCTACCGAGGATCGATGACGTGTTCGATCAGCTTAACAAGGCCAAAGTGTTTTCTCAAGACGGATTTGGAAATGGGATTTCACTAGTTGAGAGTGGCAAAGGATAAGATTGTGGCCTATACAAGCCGACAGCTAAGGCCGCATGAAAGAAATTATCCAACTTATGATTTGGAGTAGGCAGTGATTGTGTTTGCTCTGAAGATATGGAGAAATAACCTGTTGGGAGTTCGATTTGAGTTGCTTACGGATCATAAGTCGTTGAAGTATCTTTTCCCCTAAAAAGATTTGAATCTTCAGCAGCAACGGTGGTTGGAATTTCTGGCATCGTATGATTTTTGTATAGCCTGTACTCCTGGTAAAGGGAATGCAGTTGCAGATGCGTTAAGTCGAAGAAACGCAAGTTTAGGAGCGATGCTTTCGAAATGGAAGTGCCTTGAGTATTTGGCGAGGTTTGATTTCAGTCCACAGCGTGAGTTGGAACCTGAATTGTTGGCAAGCTTATCGATAAGACATACTCTCATCAAAAGGATTGGCGAGAGCCAAAAGCAAGATGCAAAGCTTGTCGAGTTTATCCACAGGTTGGAACCAGAGAATAAAGAGTTCGAGGTCGATCGAGAAGGTTGGCTTCGAAAGCAAGGATGATTGGTTGTTTCTGATATCGTCTGATTGAGAGATAAGGTTCTAGGGGAACTCATCATTCGAAGTTGACGATTCATCCCAGTGGTAATAAGATGTATCAGGACATGAAGCGAGTTTACTACTGGGAAGAGATGAAAAGAGATAATGGAAAGTTCATTCTCAAATGTATAAACTGTCAGTTGGTGAAATATGAATGGAAAAAAAGCCGAGTGTATTTCTTTAGCTATTGGAAGTTCCTACATGGAAGTGGGAGCAAATATCAATGAATTTTATTGATGGAATACCTAGAACTAGGGTAGGAAATGAATGAATTTGGGTCATCATGGATCAGTTGACCAAAAGTGCGAGGTTCATTCCTGTCGAGTCAACTAGGACAACATATGAGTTGGTTGAACTTTATGTGAAATGGATAGTTCGATTCCATGGTATCCCTAAGAGCATAGTAAGTGGTCGAGATCCATTGTTCACGAGTGGATTTTGTAAAAGGTTGCAAGAAGCATTGGGATGGTACCATACGAGGTGTTGTATGGAAGACCATGTAACTCTCCAGCTTGAACCGAAGACAAGCTGATACTTAGGCCAGAGATGATTAGAGAGACATCGGATTGTATCGAGATCGTCTGGCAATGAATGAAGGCACCCAAGATCGACAAAAGAGTTATGCTGATAAGTGTCTAAAAGATTTGGAGTTCGACGTTGGTGACATGGTTTTTGTAAAGGTTTCACCGCTAAAGCATGATGTTCGATTTGGAAATAATGGAAAGTTATCTCCTAGAATGGTTGGATCATTTATGACAGTCGAGCAGATTGGAAAGTTTCCATATAGATTTATTTTACCAAAGAAAATGTAGAGTATGCATAACGTTTTTCGTGAATCGGTTCTATGAAATATGCGCATGATCCAGATGTGGTAGTATCTCCAGAACAATACGAAAACCTAGAAGTCGAGGCCACGATTATGAGACCTCGTAAGCCACTTCATGTTGTAGCAAACGACACGAAACAACTTAAGAGGATGATGACTATTAACGTTATTTCCTGTCAACACCCGGGGAAAATGCTATAGGACATATATTCAAGAAATTTCATGTAGTTGTGATCTAGGGTTACTGAAGGATTTCCATAGGCTAGTATTACTTAGCTGAATCTACCTTTCCTTAAGCATCGGAATTCCAGTCCCGAGGATTAGTTATTCCATCCTCCACGGGTGAATATCGGGCTTATAGCACTATGGATTTCTGAAATAACCTAAAGAAGGTTTACTTAGCTTGACACAACTAAAGTCTTATGAGATCGGCTATTCCCTAGATCATGAATATGACGATGCATATTGTGATAAGAAGAAAATGGGCAAATTCTTCTGTATATTCAGGAGAAAAGAGGTATCGCGATGCTTATTAGCTCAGATGATCCATCTGCATCGTAATGGCCCGAAGGGCCTCGATTTCATCAGAGGTCAACTTATAAGCTCACAGACAACCTCCTACCAGAGATTAGGAAGCATCAGGCTCATTATGAGAGCGTTGATCGGCATTGGGAACCCCCAAAATAGAAGGGGGACGACTTCAAATTTCTATGAAGCCCTTCCTCGTTCACGAAGGTGTCAAGATCAACTTTCTCGTACAAAAGGTTAGTGTTAACTCCTTGTTTCATTATAATGGCACAACAAGATTATCAAATCACAAGATGTTTTAAATCTCGGAATTCTTCATTCATAAATTGTAGATGTATTACAAGAGTTGAGGAAATCCCCAATCTGATTTGGAATTTTGGGTTTTGCTCCTTAGAGAAATAAGAACAAGATTGAGAAGAAATGGAAAAAATATATCCCTCACCCCCCGAATGTGACCCCTGGAGTCTTATTTATAGAGAAATTGGGGATCCTTCTGCTGTTAGGACATTGGGCCCGCAGACACCCTTGTCGACTGCCTTTCTCTTTAGTTCCAGTTGTTTTAGCTCCCGGCCGCTTTATGGTGTGGGTTACAGCTTCCGGAAGGAAGGTCCTAGTCAGCTGGAGCTTCTGTGAGAGTGACATGAGTTTGTTGATATAGTAGCTTTTTCTGGAAGGTCCTTGAACCTTCTACTGTACTGTATTGGCTATAAGCTCCCAGATGTAGGATTCCGGTTTTTTTATAAGTACTTAGAGGAGCTTTCCCCAAGATGTATGTAGATAGCTGTCGGTTCGGAACCATTGTTAGTGTCTGTACTAGGTGATTTAGTATGGGTAGCCTTGTATCCCTCCCAGGGTTTCGGTTTTCCATCCGGTGGGGTTTCTGGGTATAGCCTAGTCTTTCGGAAGGTAACCCCAGGTGAGCTTTATGTTTTCTGTTAGTGCGACCTTTTAGTGTTTATGAAGTAGATGTTTCGGAAGCTGGTTCCGGATAGTCTTAATGTACTTTAGGCTTGATACTCTTGTTGTCCTTATCTCATGATGTATTGGTATTAAGTAGGTGGATATCGACACCCTTCGGCCTTTTCGGATTTTCGTTGTCATGACTCTTGCCTACTTCTTTCTTAGCTTTTGATTGAGTGACCTTTCGCTATGAGATCCCCCTATTGGAGGGACCCTGCCGGATAGACCCGGAGGATAAACTTTGCTGGCATTCTGTAGACTTTGAACTCCTTTCTTCATGGGAGGTGTCGGTTTATGCTGCCCTCAGATCATTCTTTCCTGCTTTCGGTTCTCCCTATTATTTGGCTTTTTGCTTTCGGAAGATTCTTTTGTACTCGTGATATCCGATACCCCTTCACTATCAGCCTATGTTAGAGGTTAATTTTGGTAGTAACGTTTGCCTCCCCTAGTGAAGGGATGTTTTCGACTTTCCAAGTCGAACTTTTTTTCCTCAGATTCTTTCTTATTCATTTGTGAGTTGTTTCTAACGTAGAATTGCGTTACGAATCCTTTAAGGCATTGCTTTTGGGCTATCTCTTTTTTTTCCGTTAAAAATTGAGAGTCAATGGTTGGTTTACTGCCCTGATATTTGCTTTAAACCAACCCTTGCCTGGATAACTTGAAGATCGAAGACCCGAAATCCACTTCTGGTATTTGTGAAGACCGGAGTCAACGTAGATTCGGGTATTTAAAGATAGAAGACTGGAAACCCCTTCCAACATTTATGAAGGATTGAATCAACCCAGATTTGGGTATTTAAAGATAGAAGACCAGAAACCCCTTCCGGCATTTGTGTAGTGCCGAATCAACCAGATTCGGGTATTACTATAGATAGAGGACCGGAAACACCTTTCGGCATTTGTGAAGTGCCAAATCAACCCAGATTCGGGTATTACTATAGTTAGAGGACCGGAAACCCCTTCCGGTATTCGTGAAGTGTCGAATCAACCTAGATTCGGGTATTACTATATATACATGACCGGAAACCCCTTCTGGTATTTGTGAAGTACCGAATCAACCCAGATTCGGGTATTACTATAGATAGATGACTGGAAACCCCTTTCGATATTTGTGTTTTGGCATCCCCTTTGGATTTGATTTGTGAAGCAGAGGTTGTACGTGCTTTTTGAGCCACTCTCTGGGCTTATGATGTCAAAGCAGAGGATGTACGTGCTTTGTTGGCCACTGTCTGGGCCTGTGCGTCCGGTGCGCTTGGCTAGCTTATCCACAAGTAGGACCTAAGGACTTACCCGACCTCCCTTCAGGCGGTGCCTTATCCGGACCATCGTAGGTGATGATAAGGTTTTAGAAACTTAGACGGGGCCATCGTTGACATAGAACAAAGGTTTACTCTTTTGATGCTCCATACTGGCTATTGTAGGTTCTGATGGAGGCTTACATGCCACCCCCTCCGAGGGATACCCTATCCTGACCATCGTAGGAGATTATGGGGGTTTGTGTTCCCTTCTATGGGTATCGCAGAACATAAGCAGAGGTAGGACATGCTCTTCTGCGAGTAGAGGTAGGACATGCTTAGTTCTAGCAGAGGCAGGGCGTACTCTTTTGCGAGCAGAGGTAGGGCGTGGTAGTTTTAGATGCACCGCCATGACCATTTCTGTTGTGAAAGGAAGGCTTATGCTTTTGATGCTTTAACCAAGCCCCCTATGATTTGGGCATGGAGAAAGACTAACACACCATCCTCTCCGGGGGATTCCTCATCCTGACCAATTTTGGTGATGACAAGGGATTTGATTCTTTTTTCAGCTTAACCCCTTTTGGGTCTCTTTTAAGCTACTGAAAGGGTTTCTGTGCCCTTGGTTACGTAGTCATCTTTGGAGGAATTTTTTTTCCTTATTCCTTTATCGTTGAGAAGTATGGTCTAAAATGTTCGGAGTTCCATATTCTCAGAACAATATCACCATTGGGTCTGCATAGCCAACATGTTCCAAGCGTAACTTCTTGATGGATGACCAAGGGTCCTTCCCAATTTGGGAAGAGAGGGATATCCGCAGGGTTCTTTGTGTTAGCCATGACTCTTAGCAAAACTAGTTCTCCTTTTGTGAAGGTTCTAGTCCTGGTTTTTGTGTTGTGGTATTTCGTAATTCTTCTTTGATATTCAGCAATTCTGATTGCAGCCTCATCTCTTAATCCCTGTATTAAGTCTAGGGATTCCTTTCTTAACTCTTGATTGAGATCAAACGCATATGCTATCCTTCTATGTGTCGGGATTTCAACTTCAACCAGAAGTATAGCTTTGCACCAATATGTCAAGGAAAAAGGGGTATGTCCCATTGCTGTTTTGGCAGAGGTTCTGTACGCCCAAGCACTAAAGGCAACTCTTCGACCTAATTTTCTTTGGCATGGTTTAGGCGTTTTTTAAGAACTGTCTTTATGGTTTTGTTCGCAGCCTCCACAGCTCCATTGGCCTTTGGATGGGCTACCGAGGAAAAAAATTTGATGATTCCATTTTTCTCACATAACCGAGTGAATTCATTGCTCTCGAATTGCATTCCATTATCTGATATGATTTTGTGAGTGATTCCAAAAAGGGTAACAACATTCTTTATTTCGAATCTTAACACCTTTTTAGACTTGATTGTCAGAAAGGGCTCTGCCTCCATCCATTTAGTGAAGTAGTCAATGGCTACTACAACGTATTTAGCTCCACCTTTGGAGATTTGTAACGGTCCGATTAAATCTATTCCCCATACGTCGAATGGTCAAGGGCTTGAGATGGTGGTTAGCTCGCTAGGAGGAATCCGGGGCACCTTAGACTTTGACACCTTTTGCATTTTTTTGACATACTCAATTGCTTGATTAACCATCTGTAGCCAATAATAACCTTCTCCATGACCCTTTTGGCCAACTTAATTCAACTGGAATGGTCTCCACACCAACCCTCATGATCTTCTTTCAACATGTTAAGCCCATCTTCGGAGCTTACACATCTTAAGTAAGAGAGCGAATGTCGCTTTTTGTACAATATATTATCCGTAATCACAAATGTAGGAGCAATTAACACCCCACCACCGCTAGGGTCATTCACATAGGGAATGCACTAGGTTTGGTGAAGCATTATCGAGGTAAACATGCATAGAAATATTACAAGACAGAACATATAAAACAACGGAAGTAAAGCAAATTTCATTACCTTATAAAATAGTAAGGTCAAAAGCCTTTTACATCAGAATACATCAAAACCTGTCTTGCAATAATAAAGAAGCATAAACCATTTCATAAATTATTCCCCAAGTAAAACAGTAAGGTAGCCATAGCCAAGAAAAGTCCAAGCCATGCATGATGACCTTCAAGCAGAGGAAGTCCGAACTAAATAATAGTGTTTCCTCCCTGAAAACCTAGGGGGGGGGGAACGGAAGACAAAGAGGCGAAACAAAACGGGGTCAGTCATAAAGACTGGTAAGTCCTATCTACTTCCAGTATAAAAACAGGTAAAGGTAACATGACATGCATAAACTGAAAGTAAACATAAGGATGACGACAAGATAGATAAGCTAAACCAAGATAACCGAATGAACTACCGTAGCAAGATAAACTAAGGTATCATGATAAACTATGGTGTCAAGATAAATCAAGGTATCACATCGTCAGGTTTCTATCAAGTATACTATCCCAAGGTATCTATCATGTATAACATCCCAAGGTATTTATCATGTATATTTGCTCTGCACCTCTCGTACTAGTATCCCAACCCGCGTCATGTGTTAACTATGAATGTCCCTTGCCCGATGTCATGTAATGGTCCATGTCAACCTAATATATAGCATATGTAGGTTTTCCCAACTCGTATGTTTCTTTCCATGTATAAGTTCATTCCTTTGTCGTAGGTCGTACGTGCTTTCCCATGTAAATCTATACCACCTCAACGTAGTACCATTTTATCCTTGAAGTTGTTTTGGACTGCTACCCTTGATCTGGTTATGTTTTCTTACCATGAACTATCGCGTGTTCACTTAGGATTTATGCCACCTAGGACCACTAGGGATTATGCTACCTAATGAACGTTTCCGTGTCTCGGTTTGGGTTCAAGCCACCTAGGGCCACTAGGGATTATGCCACCCGTCAACCACGCCCTTTATCCCACGTATGTATCGTGAATCGTTTTCCATGTCTAGACGCACATGTATCTCAATGTGCCATCCGAATTCCGTGCCAGGGCAAATCAAGAAATACGGAACTCGGTCGGGAGCTTTAAGTCATCTGCCGATGCAGATATCAAGGTCTGTTTTTGTATCCGTGGCTATGGTCCCACGTGACCCCTCCCTCAACTACTGAAAGGCAATCCAAGAAAAATCATGTATGAGAACTACATCCCGGCCCCACTATAGCCCCACTTTCCTATTGGCCAACCTCACCCATAACTCGATAGCAAGTATATGGTCTGTTGGGAGTTCTCTGCCTTTCCATACGTACACGATTGACTAAAGATGGTAGGTAGTCGACGATGCGTTATCCAGGGCAAAAATCAAGTATCGTCGACTCCACGCTAATCCATCCCCGTCTTTAGGTTGCTCGCACAGCAACCAAGGCATACTCTTGGTTCTTCTACCGCAGACCTTAACCTTTGTGAGCCCAGGCGGATCATCTGCAACCTCACAGAGGGATACCAAGAGTATCCTCACGTCCCCCGAAGCTACCGCTTTGTCACCCAGTTCGTTGGAGCCTTTATCTAAGTCAGATAATTCGCTCCTCCACGTGTGTTCAACCGATGACCTACCATATCGGGTTACTCATCTATCTGTGAACTGGTCCAATTTCCTTGACTAAGAATTATTACTTAGTTATCCTTAACTAAGGTTTACCACTTAGCTTCTCTTCCCGCTATCCATGTTAACTACGATTTTCAACCTAGTCCCCTGAGCTAGGGTTTTGTCTAATGGGTTGAGTGTTGTCATTCAAGTTCATGACTTAACCCGCCTATGAATCATGTCAAGATTGGCTAAGTATTTAAGTTCAAGGCTTAGCCCTACAAGTTGGTTAAGTATACCAAGAAGCTCATGACTTAACCCTATCAAGTCAAATTGGTTAATTATTCGTTTATCTTAACCCTATCAGATTATCGTTTTAGATTGATTAAGCATAGATTATCTTAATCCCATCAGATTATCGAGTCGGATTGGTTAAGTATGGGTTAGCTTAACCCCATCCACTAATCGTATTACAATGGTTAAGTATATTTAAAAGGTCTTGTGACTTAACCCTATCAGGTCCGCATATTAGATTGGTTAAGTATAGATTACTTAACCTCATCAAATCATCATGTATAATTGGTTAAGTATAAGTTACTTAACCCCATTAATTTATCATGTTAAGTTGGTTAAGTATTGGTTACTTAACCTCATTGAATTACCAAGTTTAGATTGGTTAAGTGTTTAACTTAACCCTATCGAATTACTTAACCTTTTCATGTGGCATTAATTAGATTAATGCATCCCAACCTCTCACATTAGACTTTGTTGTGGTTACTAGTTAAGCCGGGCGGGTCCGGGTAGCTTTAGACCACAACCTAGTCTAACCTCGGGTTTTAAGTGCTATATGACCAACTACTCACATTGGGTCCTATTGTCTGTAGCCACTAGTTAAGCTGGGCGGGTCCGGGTAGATTTATGCTACAAACTCAACCCAACCTCGAGTTGGCCACTTTCATGTTTGGTCTAGTGTCATATTACACTTTCAACCCATACGTGTCTAGTTTCAAGTCCCATGTTTACCCCACATGTCATGTCCATATTTAGGTGTATCATGAGTGTCATATTTTCATGAAATCCCATGTCAAATTATCATGTCATAATCACGCTCGTCTAACCTACCCTAAATCGTGTTTCCAACCCAAGTAAAAGCGAGTCAACATAGGAAGGATACTATGCTACATATTGGCCTCAAAACATGCACGATGCCAAAAAGGGATTAGCCACAAACATGTATGGTATCATACTCAAAATATGCATAGCATCATAAGGGGTTTTTGGCCTCAAACATGCATAATGTCACAACGGGATTAGCCACAAACATGCATGATATCATAAGGGGGGTTTGGGATATTCATGTACATATTTCACAAGTCAAAGTGGTTTCAAGTATTCATGCCAACATTCCGCAACTAAAGGTTCAATCTTTCATGATGGACTAAGTTAAACATAACATAATTGGCATGATTTAGTCACTAAGCATAGCCAAAAGTCATAGGTTCAAGTAAAAGAGGAATGACAAGGTTCATATAGGCTAGCATACTTAGTTTAATCTCGTTTTATTCCATGCCATCATTAAAACTACCTTTTAGATCTAGAAGTAGCTAGAACTTACATAGCGTGGCAAGAGAGCTAGGAGCATGAATCATCTTGACAAAGAAAGGTGGCTCCTTTGTTGAAGAATCATCATGAAATTTGCGTAGCAACGTTGATCTACCCTCGATTTGATGTAGAAAGCTTGCACCTTTTGATTTGAACCCGATTTGAATGCATAAGCCCTTGGAGTTGGAGATGGAGGCCATGATCAAGATAGATTTTGGCAGCACTTAGTTGCTAGAATGATTTTTAGTGATTTAGGTTAGGTCCTAGGGTGTTTTTATAGAGATTAGGAGTAGTTTAGGCCCTTAGATTAACCCTAGGATAGATTTGAACTCTCAAAATCCGTCACAGGCCATCAGAACAGAGCACAAGGCCAAGCAGGTGCACTCAGGCCAAAGTGGTCGGACCACCCAGGTCGACACCCGTGTCGACTGGGCAGTCGACCTGCCCCCTGGGCATGTCGACTCCCCAGTCGACAGCCCAGTCGACCTGGGGCTTGGGAGGGAATTTTCCCACCCAATCTGTTTGGCTCCAGATTTGAATTTTCGAGCTGTTATTGAACTTGAATTTTTCTGAAAACTTTGACGGGCCATAACTGGGTCATACGGACTTCGATTCTCGATAACTCAGACTCTATTTCGCGTATTTTTCCGAGACGAACGCAATGGCACAGCCCGTTTCCCCTGATTCAGATTTTATAATAAATTCTGCCTTGATTCTTGTCCTAGCACGTTGTAAAAATCCGGGTTGTCACATTAGTGTTTTATCCTTCTCGCGTCTTATTTACTAACGGGCAAGGTTCTATTCAGAAGATAGTCTACTAGGGGAGTCATCCATGTATTTTCATGTTGACGGCTTATTTCCATTAAGGGAGATTTTCCATTGGAGTTTTCTTCTTTGTTTCCTTCGTCCTCCCTTCTCAAGGCTTGGGACCTGGTTATGACTAATAATTCTTTCCCCTTTTTCGATTCTTCAGGCTTGACACTAGACCTTTCTTGATAACCCACGGGAATCACTCTAGTTTTAGGGGCCCCACGGGAATTGGCTAATTTGGCTAGTGAATCCGCTTGAGTATTCTCCCCGTAGGTTATTTGATGGATTGAAAAATCCTCAAATAGGGAAAGCATCTTTAATGTCCTTTTCACATATAGTGTTAATCGTGCATCCTTGGTTTGGTAGGTTTGCTTTATTTGGTTTACCATTAGTTGTAAATCACTAAAAAAAATATTCGAGGTATCTTTAAATGTAGTGGAAAATTCAAACCAGCTTTCATTGATTCATACTCGACTATATTGTTAGTTGTTGGGAATCCTAACTTCATGGCGTGGTGCAAGCAGTGTCCGTCAGGGGTAATTATAATATAACCTACCTCTGCTCCACATTCGTTAGAAGCCCCATCTACAAAAAGTTGTCATTTGGCCTTTAAGTCATTCTCCTTTATCGATTATTCTGTAATGAAGCTTGTGGACTCATGTAACAACCCGCATTTTGATAACGTGTTATAACTATAAATCAAGGCAGAATTAATTTTTAAAATAAGAATCAAGGGAACGGGTTATGCCATTGCGTTCGTCTCGAAATTTTGCTTGGAACTGAGTCCGAATTTTCGAAAATCGGAGTCCGTATGACCAATTTATGACCCTTCGAAGTTTTCAGAAAATTTCAAGTTCAAAACAGCTCAGAATTCGAATTCGATTTTCGAATTCAAACCACAGAATAGACTGGGCGGGAAATTTCCTGCCCAGGACGAGGTCGACCTGGGGGTCGACCATAGAGTCGACCTGCCCAGGACCACGTCGACCATAGTGTCGACCTGGGTGTTGACCTGGGGGTCGACCTGGTGGCCGAGCCCACTTTTGAAGCTGGATTCACTTTGATGTTTCTGGCCTCGTTTTTGTCTACATTCGTTGGCCTGGACCTATATAAACAGCTCCTAACACTAGTCTCTCTACACAAAATTCTCTCTGACCTTATGCTGCACTAATTCTGGTTGAAAAGTTAGAGAAAGGGACTACTTCTTCTACGTCGAAACTACGTTAAGAGAATTGCTGATTTGGGGATTTCTGTTAGGATTCTACTAAGCATATAAAGATTCAACATCAACTTTCTTTTTCTAATTCTCTAATCACGATCGGTAAGCCCCTGTTACTTTTAGATTTAAACTGTAAATGTAATATGAATATGTTGTAAATTGAATTTGGACCTGTGTATGATGACTGTTTTACATCCATTCTTGTTCATCTTGGATCTTGATTTTTGGGTATATTACTATGACATTGATTTGGGGCCTATTCATGTTGTAAATCAAAAAGAAAAAACCCTCATATTATCATGCCTGTAATGTTGAATCTGCTATTAGTCACAAGTTTATGACTATCACCTTATGTCAACCGTTACCATGACTATCACCTTATGTCAACTGTTATCTTGACTAGTACCTTATTTTGCTAGATTTGGAATCTTTATGTTTGAGGCCGATATTCCATATGCCAGTAATGTTATAATCATTTATCATAAGTTATACCATGCTATGCTAAGTAATCACTTTTGCCACCTTATACCCGTCCCTTTTTATGTTATTCCCTAATTAGATTTATTTGTATCGATTCGAGTTTACGTGCGATGGGAACACGATTTGGGTAGATTAGGTTAAACATGAATTGGCTTTGAACTTGAACATGAACATTGTAATAACTTGAACCTGGATATGGACATGAACTTGACACGATTTGACATGAAACATGACCTGAAAACTTGGCATGAATTTAGACTCGAAACTTGAATCTGGACATGACCTTAGAATGAATTTGAAAATGGCCAACTCGAGGTTGGGTTGAGTTTGCAGTGTAAATCTGCCCGGAACTGACCGACAAATCCAGTGACTGCAAACAACAGATCCAATGTGGGTAGTTGGTCATATCGCACTTAAAACCCGAGGTTAGACTATGTTGTTGTGTAAATCTGCCCGGAACCGCCCAGCAAATCCAGTGACCACAACAATTAGTCTAATGTGAGAGGTTGGGGTGCATTAATGAATTAATGCCACATGATAGGGTTAAGTCATGAACCACTTGAATATACTTAACCAATTTGACACGATGATTTGGTAGGGTTAAGTCATGCACCGCTTGAACACACTTAACCAACTTGATACATGATTTGGATAGGGTTAAGCCACGAATTTGAATGACAACACTTAACCCATTAGAAACCCTAGTTACGCGGTTCTTTTCAGCAGTAATCCACTTAGATGTATCACGATACCCTGGGACTAGGCAGGGTGGGGCATGATTACTGGGCTGATTGTAAGCGACCAGAACGACGGCTGATTTGGTGCGCCATTGTAGGTTCAGGCGGACTATGGTCGTGCATGTAGTCCGGAGTTGAAAAAGCAGGCATTGGGCACCAGTAGGTTTACACTGTGCGTGCTTGATTCGTGTCGGTGGTTGGCACCATAAGGCTTGATACGCCCTATGGTGGACCTAGCACAGGTGACTACATTTCATGATTGGGCCGTATGACACAGACACATGAACGAGCTAGGACTTGTAGGGAGCCGATCAATTAATAGATCGTTACGTGGAAAAAGGGTGTTGTTTGTTAGGTAGCATAATCCCTAGTGGTCCTAGGTGGCATAAACCCTAATCGAATCTAGAAAACGTTCAATAGGTACCATAATCCCTAGTGGTCCTAGGTGGCATAAATCCTAGTTGAACATGCGATAGTTCATGATAAGGAAACCTAGCCAGAACAAGGGTGGCAGTCCAAACGATTTCAAGAATGGTGGCACTACGTTGAAGTAGTATAGAAATACGTGATGAAACCCATACGATATACGGCAAGGGACTGTACATATACATGGAAAGGATGATACGGGTTAGGGTACTAGTACAGTTGGTGCAGAGAATGTTAAACATGCGATGTTATACGTAGTTTATCTGGTTTGCATAGTTTATCTTGTTACCGTGGTTTATCTTGTTACCATGGCTTATCTTGTTATCTTAGTTTAACTTGCCTATCTTGTCATCATCCTTATGTTTACTTTCAGTTTATACATGTCACGTTACCTTTACTTGATTCTATGCTGAAAGTCACTAGGACTTACCAGTCTGTATGACTGACCCTTTTTGTTTCGCCTCTTTTTCTTTCGTTCCCCCCCTCCCCCAAGGTTCTCAGGGAGGAAACACTACGATTTAGTTTGGACTTCTTTCTGCTTCAAGATCATCATATATGGCTTGGACCTTTCTTGGCTATGGCTGCTTTACTATTTTACTTGGGGAATGAATTATGACCATGGTTTTATGCTTCTTTACTATTGCATGACAGATTTCGATGTAATGGATTTAATGGCATTTTGATGTAAAAAGGCTTTAGACCTTTTTAGATTTTTAAAGCAATAAAATTTGGTTCTTCTTCCGTTGTTTTATATGTTCTGTCTTGTAATATTTCTATGTATGTTTACCTAGATAATGCTCCACCAAAGCTAGTGCATTCCCTTTGTGAGTGATCCTAGCGGAGGTGGGGTGTTACACTTGGTATCAGAGTAGAAGGTTATCAGGCTGGGCAATAGTTTAAAAACCTTTTGAAATCATTTTCAAAACCATTTCCCAGAAGCATTTTTCAAGAAAAGTTTTATTTTTAAAGGCTATTCCCTAAAGTCCATTAGCATTATTCTTTGTTTCCTTGTTTGAATCCCTTTTCCTTTCTTTCCTCCATATGTAGTCATATTAGTTCCATCTGCGACTAACCTTATTTCAAGCTTTGAAGGGTTGTTGTGCGATGAAGGTAGTTCTCGAGAGACCTATTAACACGTTAAATAAGAGGGGATAAGGGTGGTTAAGTCGAATGAGGCTCAGAACAAGAAGGTAGAAATGTTTCTGTAGGAAAGCCTAGTTTATCTTTCTATTCTGTCCGTACCCTTTTTGATTATGGTACATCGCATCCTTTTTATTTCTGCTTCGATAGTTGTGTCTCTGCACCTTAGTACTAGCGTAGCAGAGGATCCCATTTTTTTTCTCTCAAATCCTATTGGGAAATCAGCTCATTTGTTCATGACTTGTTTGGATTTGAGAATGTCTATGCTAAGCAATGCTTATGTTTTTGGGCTACGGCTCGATTCTAGGGATGGAATGGTTACCCGGTACTAGTGCCATTCTTGAGTATGAAAAGAGGGTAGTTAGACTCTTGACTTGCCATGGTAATACCCTCGAAGTCTAGTGTAACTCTGGGGATTCTGCCATGCTTAGTTACCTAGAATCTCTTGATACATTTGTTGATCTCGAGTAGTGTTCACCACTAAGGTGGATGGTTCATTTCGCTTAGGCATGAGTTATAGGAAATCACCTTAGTAAGTACATTTGGCAACATGGCTGACATATGTTTATTTGCAAGAGATAATTCTTTTGCGTGGAATACCCTATAGTGAGTAAACGAGATCCAGGATTCACTAGTGAATTTTGGAGAACTTGCATGAAACCATGAGTACGCAATTATGTTTGAGCCGAGTAAACTAGAAGGAGGATAAGGGAAAGTGGGACGAGAGGCAACAGTGAAATGAGTTCTAACTCATATTTTGGAAACAAGAATTAAGAAGCTACGAAATTATGAAGTTAAAGGCAGACAAAGCACAATGGAGTTAAGCTCAAGGAAATGCGACTTAGAAGATTGAAGACTAAATACGCGCATCATATCTCTTTTTAAGAGTATATCCTTGATCCCTCTTTTCCTGTAGAGATTACTTGCATGCTATCTTTTATGTATATCCTCTCGGTCCTATTCTCAATTTTATTTCCGTTGCAAACCCCATAAGGAGTATGACTCATCTGGTTGTGATATATGTTGGGGTTTGAGGGTGTCCGTTGGGTTTCCTAGAATCATATATATTAGTTTTGGGCTGGTGTTTAGGGGAGTTTTTTTCCTAATCAGCATATATGTGAGGAAGATTTCCAGTTTAGACATTGCCTAATGGGTACAAAGTTTTTCTTTACTTGCTTCTATCATTCGGCTATACCTTTAGGTAGGAACTTATGGATGTAAACATGTGATTGAAACATGTTATGGTTGATGATTGCAAATGATTGCAAGTGTTTGCAAGTGGTTGCTAGTGGATGCATGACACACATTAGGCACTAGATCGGCTCACTCACATTTTCATGTTGCATATGCATGAGTGCTTATACTTGTACATGGATGGAACTTGTTATGCTATCACTTGGATGTTGCATATGAATGAATGTTATGTACACTCATGTAGAGATTATAAATTATGTTAGGAATCTGCATACATGTTGGATTCATTACACTAACATATTTTGCATTAAGGAGGTTTACTGAATCAGTAACCGCCTGATCTTATGCATTAGATAAGTACATATACACACACTTTCTGCATATGTTCATACAGCACTAAAAACCTTTTAAGGACAATGGTTGCTTGTGGATGATGCTTTGAGTAGATGGATGATGGATGGTAGGACACATCCTCCCTAACTTAGAAATTTCGGGGACGAAATCCTTTAAGGAGGGGAGAATGTAACAACCCGTATTTTGATAACTTGTTATAACTATAAATCAAGGCAGAATTAATTTTTAAAATGAGAATCAAGGGAAACGGGTTACGCCATTGCGTTCATCTCGAAATTGCGCTTGGAAACGAGTCCGAATTTTCGAAAATCGGAGTCCGACCCTGTTATGACCCTTCGAAGTTTTTAGAAAATTTCAAGTTCAAAACAGCTCAGAATTCAAATTCGAATTTCGAATTCAAACCACAGAACAGACTAGGCGGGAAATTTCCTGCCCAGGACGAGGTCGACCTGGGGGTCGACCATATAGTCGACCTGTCCAGGACCAGGTTGACCATAGTGTCGACCTAGGTGTCGACCTGGGGGTCGACCTGGTGTCCGAGCCCAATTTTGAAGCTGGATTCGCTTTGATGTTTCTGGCCTCGTTTCTGTCTACATTCGTTGGCCTGACCCTATATAAACAGCCCCTAACACTAGTCTCTCTACACAAAATTCTCTCTGACCTTATGCTGCTCTAATTCTGGTTGAAAAGTTAGAGAAAGGGACTACTTCTTCTACGTCGAAACTATGTTAACAGAATTTCTTGGGGATTTATGTTAGGACTTGACTAAGCATATAAAGATTCAACATCGACTTTCTTTTTCTAATTCTCGAACCACGATCGGTAAGCCCTAGTTACTTTTAGATTTAAACTATAAACGTAATATGAATATGTTGTAAATTGAAATTGGACCTATGTATGATGACTATTTTACATCCATTCTTGTTCATCTTGGATCTTGATTTTTGGGTATATTACTATGACATTGATTTGGGGCCTATTCATGTTGTAAATCAAAAAGAAAAACCTCTCATATTATCATGCCTGCAATGTTGAATCTGCTATTAGTCACAAGTTCATGACTATCACCTTATGTTAACCGTTACCATGACTATCATCTTATGTCAACTGTTATCTAGACTAGTACCTTATTTTGCTAGATTTGGAATCTTTATGTTTGAGGCCGATATTCCATATGCCAGTAATGTTATAATCATTTATCTCAAGTTATACCATGCTATGCTAAGTAATCACTTTTGCCACCTTATACCCGTCCCTTTTTATGCTATTCCCTAATTAGAATTATTTGTATCGATTCGAGTTTACGTGCGATGGGAACACGATTTGGGTAGATTAGGTAAAACATGAATTGGCTTTGAAATTGAACTTGAACATTGTTATAACTTGAACCTGGAGATGGACATGAACTTGACACAATTTGACATGAAACATGTCCTGAAAACTTGACATGAATTTAGACTCGAAACTTGAATCTGGACATGACCTTAGAATGAATTTGAAAATGGCCAACTCGAGGTTGGGTTGAGTTTGCAGTGTAATTCTTCCCGGAACCGACCGGTAAATCCAGTGACTGCAAACAATAGGATCCAATGTGGGTAATTGGTCAAATCGCACGTAAAACCCGAGGTTAGACTATATTGTGGTGTAAATCTGCCCGGAACAGCCCGGCAAATCCAGTGACCACAACAATTAGTCTAATGTGAGAGGTTGGGGTGCGTTAATGAATTAATGCCACATGATAGGGTTAAGTCATGAACCACTTGAATATACTTAACCAATTTGACACGATGATGTGGTAGGGTTAAGTCATGAACCGCTTGAACAAACTTAACCAACTTGATACATGATTTGGATAGGGTTAAGCCACGAATTTGAATGACAACACTTAACCCATTAGAAACCCTAGTTACGCGGTTCTTTTCAGCAGTAATCCACTTAGATGTATCACGATACCCTGGGACTAGGCAGGGTGGGGCACGATTAATGGGCTGATTGTAAGCGACCAGAACGACGGCTGAGTAGGTGTGCCATTGTAGGTTCAGGCGGACTATGATCGTGCACGTAGTCCGGAGTTGAAAAAGCAGGCATTGGGCACCAGTAGGTTTACACTGTGTGTGCTTGATTCATGTCGGTGGTTGGCACCATAGGGCTTGATACACCCTATGGTGGACCTAGCACAGGTGACTACATTTCATGATTGGGCCTTATGACACAGACACATGAATGAGCTAGGACTTGTAGGGAGCCGATCAATTAATCGAATCCCTAGTGGTCCTAGGTGGAAAAAGGGTGTTGTTTGTTAGGTAGCATAATCCCTAGTGGTCCTAGGTGGCATAAACCCTAATCGAATCTAGAAAACGTTCAATAGGTAGCATAACCCCTAGTGGTCCTAGGTGGCATAAATCCTAGTTGAACATGCGATAGTTCATGATAAGGAAACCTAGCCAGAACAAGGGTGGCAGTCCAAACGATTTCAAGAATGGTGGCACTACGTTGAAGTAGTATAGAAATACGTGATGAAACCCATACGATATACGGCAAGGGACTGTACATATACATGGAAAGGATGATACGGGTTAGGGTACTAGTACAGTTGGTGCAGAGAATGTTAAACATGCGATGGTATATGTAGTTTATCTGGTTTGCATAGTTTATCTTGTTACCGTAGTTTATCTTGTTACCATGGCTTATCTTGTTATCTTAGTTTAACTTGCCTATCTTGTCATCATCCTTATGTTTTCTTTCAGTTTATACATGTCACATTACCTTTACTTGTTTCTATGCTCAAAGTCACTAGGACTTACCAGTCTGTATGACTGACCCATTTTGTTTTGCCTCTTTTTCTTCCGTTCCCCCCTAGGTTCTCAGGGAGGAAACACTACGATTTAGTTTGGACTTATTTCTGCTTCAAGATCATCATATATGGCTTGGACCTTTCTTGGCTATGGCTGCTTTACTGTTTTACTTGGGGAATGATTTATAACCATGGTTTTATGCTTCTTTACTATTGCAAGACAGATTTCGATGTAATGGATTTAATGGCATTTTGATGTAAAAAGGCTTTAGACCTTTTTAGATTTTTAAAGCAATAAAATTTGGTTCTTCTTCCGTTGTTTTATATGTTCTGTCTTGTAATATTTATGTGTATGTTTACCTAGATAATGCTCCACCAAAGCTAGTGCATTCCCTTTGTGAGTGACCCTAGCGGAGGTGGGGTGTTACAACTCATTTACGAATTCTGCGAGAGCTTGTCATTTAATGGCCGTTTGAGGATGAAACTCAATGTCGTATTGGCTAAGCTCAATACCCCATTTGATTAATCTCCATGAGGTATCTAGCTTACTGAACACTTGCTTGAGCGGAAAGCTAGTTAAAACCTTAATGGGGTGAGCTTGGAAGTATCCTCTGAGCTTTCGTGCGGAAAATATTAGTAATATGCTAGTGTTTCCATTACAGGATATCGGGTTTCTGCGTCCTTTAGCCTTCGGCTAACGTAGTAAATGGGGGTGCTGAATCCCTTCAGTTTCTCTTAAAAGGACTGATCTTACCGCGTGTTCTGAAATAGTATAGATCTTCCCCCTTCTCGAAGCTGGACAAAACCGGAGGCGTTCCCATATAAACTTTTAATTATTGTAACGCCTTCCTACAATCTTCGTTCCCCTCAAAGTTCTTCTTTATCTTTATCGAAGAAATGCACACATTTGTCAGTGGCATTAGAAATGAACCTACTAAGGGCTGCTACTTTGCTGTTCAAGCTCATGACTTCTTTGCTGGTTCTAGGTTATTCCATGTCTTTTATGGCCTGGATTTGGTCCCCTTTCTCACTCACCACATATCCCAAGAACTTTCCAGATTGAACTCCAAAAGAACACTTTTGCGGGTTTAACTTCATTTGGTAACTCCTTATGACATTGAATGTTTCTTCCAAATTCTTTAGGTGGTTCTCTATTTTGGTGGATTTCACTAGTATGTCATCTACATACACTTCCATATTGCGCCCTATCTGTTCTTGGAACATCCGGTTTACCCGTCTTTGGTACATTTCTCCCACATTCTTCAACCCAAAGGGCATCAGTTTATAGCAAAATGTTCCCTAATCAGTGACAAAGCTTGTATGCTCCTCGCCTAGTTTATGTATCAGAATTTGGTTGTACCTAGAGTAGGCATCCATAAGGGATAGTATCTTGTGACCACTCATGGCATCAACTAACTGGTCAATCCGCGGAAGGGGATAAAAATCCTTTAGTCAAGCTTTGTGTAGATCCGTGTAATCAACACATGTTCTCCACTTACCATTGGACTTCTTCACTAGCACGGGATTGGTTAACCATTTTGGGTAAAGGACTTCTCTGTTAAACCCGTTAATTTCTAATCTTTTGACTTCCTCCTTCAAGGCTTCTAACCAGTCTCTATTATATTGTCTTTTCTTTTGCTGAATCAGGATCACTGTAGGGTCGATGTTTAAGGCATGACTCCTAATAGAGAGATTGATACCGATCATGTCTGAATGGGTCCAAGCGAAAACATTCTTGTTGAATTGTAGGAACCGAATTAGGTCACTCTTAAGGGACTCTGTTAGTCTTTTCCCTATGTTGAGGACCTTCGATTTATCCTTCGAATCAATGGTTACCTCTTCCATGTCTTCTATTAGTTTCATTCTTTCAATGTCCCCTCTAGAGTTTAAATTCGTGACCATTTCTCCTTCTTTAATCAGGTTTACATCATCGGATCCGTTCCTCTTTCTTTTCAAAGAAATGTACCTACCATTTGTATGCTTGACAGCCTTATTAATCTTTTATCTTAGCTTCGAATGTGGGATGTAAGAATCCCTTATCCAAAGGTATAAAAACAGTAGAAGAATCATAGTATGAAGAACTCTCCCCTTTGTATTTGTCAATCGTTGCGAAGTACAATTCGTGGGAACTAAACTGTTCTCCCCTGATGGTACCCCATCCCTTCTTAGTTAGGAATTTGAACATAAGATACCTTTAAGAAACTAAAGCATCCATATCCTTCAAAGCTGGTAGTCCAAAGAAGGCATTACAATAGCATCATTAATCGATCACAACGAAGAGAGTTTCGAAGGTCCCATAAAGCGGAGACAATCCAACTTGAACCAAAAGGTTTATTTGCCCCACCGGAGTTGATCCCTTATTATTGAAGCTGAAGATTGTTTCATCGTTTGGTTCTAACTTCTTCTAAGAAATTCCCATCTGATCGAAAGAGTGCTTGAAGATGACATTGATGGCGCTCCCAGTGTCAATAAGGATTTTAGAAACAATAGATAGTCCTATTTGCATTGCTATCATAAGGGGATCGTTATGTGGGTGGCGGATCCCTTTCTTCATTTTTTCTGGAGAGACCACTAGATTGTGAATTTTGAGAGCATAACGTGCATTCTTCAATGATGGTTCTTCTCAAATGGAGAATATTCCCTCCATGGCTTCCTTCATGTATTGACTCCTAGCTCTCGGACAATCTCCGACAAGGTGTGGCCCTCCATGGATTACATTGATTCGATATGTGGGCGGACCCAAGTCTAGGTTACTCTCTTCTAATATAGCCTCTATTGCACTCACTGAACCTTTCGGTTGTCCATTTGTATTCTGAGCTGGCGTTGCCTTGTTTAGAACAAATTCTTTCAGATGTCCCTCTCGGATCAGCTTCTGAATAATCCCGTCCAATATCTTGCATTCGTCAGTCTTATGTCCGTTAGTCTTGTGGAATTAATAGTACTTACCACTGGAATAAGGTAACGGGCAATTCTTGGCTTTGAACGAGACAAGGAAGTTATTAACCTTTTCTCTTGCGACAACATACACAAATGAGATGGGCTTGTTTATAGCAACCGAGTTGGTATTGGAATCTTCCCATCTTGATCTCTTTTGGTTTCCCTCTGGGGGCCTTTGTCCAAAATTCGACCTTCCTCCTTCCCCTCGAGATCCGAACTTTCTCTTTGTGAAGTACAATTCGTCCATGCGAATAAATTTGTCGGCTTGAAAGTGAAATTCTTGAAAGTCTTTACAGCCATGAATGTATATTTCCTTCCAAAAGGGGGTATTTTCGATTCACCCCGAATGTACGACGATCAACTTGTCACGGTCGTTCATATCCTTGTCTTTTAATGCCTCGAGGTTGAACCTTTCCAGATAATCTTCTAGAGACTTCCCTTGCCGCTGTTTGATGTTAGCGATGACTGAATAGTCAATTGGTGGATCTATGCAAATGCAGAACTGTGCGGAAAATTCGTAGGAGAACTATTTCCATGAATAAATGGTGTTCTGTCTATGCTAGCAATACCACTTTGTTGCTGCCCCTTGAAAGGCCAGGAAAAGACAATAGCTGACGGCTCTTAAAGCATTGTAGAGATCCATCTGGCTGTCGAAAGCCATTAGATGATCATCGGAGTCAGTTGTCCCAAGATACTTTATAGTTGGAACCTTCACTCTTGATGGTATTATGGTGTTCATAATTTCATCGATGAAAGGAGCTACGCTTTCGTTGTCGTTAAATTTGTCATCTTGGGTCCTTTTCTGTGATGGCCCGCCCCGCACTAACCGACATTTACTCCAAAGGTGCGCTGTACACATCTAGTTAGCACGGAACGGGTCGTTAGAAGGAAAAAGGAAGAAGGAAATGAACATACAAAGAACCTGTAGAATGTCTCACAGCGCATAGAACAAAATATAATAATAACATACTTGACATAAAACAGGAGAGACAGTGCATAAGCCAAAAACCAGAACTAAGCATCATAGCAGCGGAAATCCAAAATATAGCTTATTACAACTTTCAAACTGTCTCAAAGCAAAAGCAAGATAAAGGAGGTACACTACTAATGCCCAAGTAGCGACCACCAAGGACACAGGGAGAATATATATATAATACGTGGAAGCCTCCTGCCCGCCTCTGAATCAGCTACTCGCGCATCACCAGCTAACCTGTCTCTAGTCTGCTCGTGTGAGCACCCAGAGTAATAAGAGGAGACATAAAACTCTGGGTCAGACATAAAGCCTGGTATGAGCGATAAGCATCTAAAGTGAATAATAACAGGTAGACTAAAACATACCTGAACCTGGACCTGCAACCAAAGAGTTAGCACTACATACTGTACAACACTCTAAGGTATCATATAAAACGGTGTAAAGATACGGAGGTGGGGGAGGTGTGCATGTCATAGTGATGGCAAACAATCAAACATAGAATCCATCCTCACATCTATCACTCAGTGCGTAAAGCATACAATATTCACCACTTCGATCACCCAACATACCTTGCTACGATCACTTTGCCCCATGAAGTCATAAATGGCTTCACTGCACTGATAACGTAGCCACAAATCCTTCGCTATGTCCACTTTACCCCATGGAGTCACAAGAACCCCACTGCACTGGCTCGTAGCCTTACTAATCCTTACTATGTCAACTCTGCCCCATGGAGTCGCAACGACCCCACTGCACTGGCTCATAGTCTTACTACGCATCACTTTGCCCCTCGGGTCATAATGACCCTACTACACTGATAACGTAGTCTTGCTACCATCACCTTGCCCCTCAGGTCGTAATGACCCTACTGCACTGATAAGTAGCCATCATTCATTTTTAGTGGTGAATCGAAGTTATGAACGTCGACAACTCCTTAGCACACGTCCCGCAGCAAAGCCCAACCATGAAATGAACTCATTGGTTCCCAACGGGATCCTGAGCTCTAACTTCCCATATTGGACTACCTTTGCATCTCGGGTTATTGGTCAATACTGGGTCGGGTCGGGTTCATCCTCAAGCCATCGGTTCGGGTTGGGTGTCCTCCATCAGTTCGGGTCGGGTCTTCTTCTGGTACGGTTCGGGCCGGGTGTTTCTCCTTGGGTCGGGTCGGGTGCTTCACCTCGGGTTGGGTCGGGCGCCATCTCACCTCCAGTTCGTGCCTCCGCTCCGATCCGTCTCCTCATCCTTTACGTGCTCCGATCCATCTTCGTGCTTCCGCTCCGATCCGTCCTCTTTAATCCGATCCAATCCCAGTTCAGTTAGCGTGGCCTTCCTTTTTGCCAATTTTCTCAAGTGTCAGGTTCCAATCCGATCGAATCCCTTGCCCAGTTCAACATATCCGATCCGAGCCCCATATCCGATCCGATCCGAAACCTGCATTATTTTCTGAAGTTGTTCCAGCAAGTGTTTACGCCATTATACGACGTTTTCGACCATTCTAACTATTGAAATCAATCACAAAGCATATCATACAGTCATAGCAACATGCATAATCAACCACAAACATCCAAACATCAATATGATAGGTTAAAATGGATCAACCATACCCAAAATCCCATATTTCCCCTTAAGCATGTTTAGGTGAAACTAATGATAGGATTAGCAAAACTTAACCAAATTAACCCAAATTCATATCAGGGGTCTAAAACATCATTTAAGAATTTATGAACATATTTCCCGAATTTTACCATGCTTAAATTTGCTAATTAGCACTAATTACCCTTAACTAGCCATAATTAGTGTAAAACTATGCAAATCACTCACCTTAGCCACAAAATACTAAGATCTGAAATAAATCTCTGATTTGATGTGAATCTCAATGCTAAACAGCAGCTCCAATGTTTCTTTGGTGTAAATCTTCCTTGATTAGAGGTTGCTAAGCAAATCCTTGACCAAAAGATGATTTGGAGGTGATTTAGAGGTTGGAGGCCATTTTTAGGGTTTCTTGGTGATAAGTGGAGGCTAGAAAACTGAAATGGAATGATTCTCTATCTCATTTCAGCCTTCCCATAACCCTAATCCCGAAATGGTTTATGGGCTTACTCACTAATCACCCTATTTGGTCCGGTTAAGCAGTTTTTCACCTTCCAAACCTTATTTCAGCCATATCTCCCAAACGGTAAGCCCGTTTGGCTATTACGACCACTCTACGGAAAGGTAAACCATCAAATGAATCCAATGGGAGTGGTTTCAGGTCAAAATTCCTTTCCAATCAAAAGTTATGGCCAAAACAGTACCAACTAGGGGCAAAATGGTCATTTAGCAATCGACAAAAATCATGAACATGAGAAATGACTCTAATAGATGTTTCCCAAAGTTATGTGACCATACGACTTCATATGGGAAGGAAATAAATATTCTACGATCCCCCGATGCGTAGAATGCGGGTCATTACACTCTCCCCCCCTTAAGAAATTTCGCCCCCGAAATTCCCTAATCAAAACACACACAAAGGTCCTGCATGCCTAACAATCATAAAACAACAACCAAACATGCAAACAACCAAAACAAGTCTACCTTAGCATGCGGAAAACTAAATTGCAAAGTAAATCTTACCAGGCAAAGAGTTCTGGATATGCCTTCCTAATGCTCTCTTCTGTCTCCCAAGTACAATCATTCTCGTCCTCGCCCCATTGAACCTTGACTAGCTTCACTGCCTTCCTTCGAAGTTGCTTCGTATCGTGCCCCACAATACGAATCGGCTTGCGGTTCCCAACCGCCTCGGGTTCTACTTCGAAGTCCTCTAACTGATCAGGTGAAATAGTCATATCTGAGTCGTGAACGAACTTCCTTAGTTGGGAAACATGAAATACATTGTGAACTCCTGCCATCTTCTCTGGTAAGCCAACTTTATACGCCAAATTCCCGACTAGTTCAAGAACAGGGAATGGGCCAACAAATCTTGGTGCCAACTTGCCTCTCCTGCCAAATCGTATCACGCTTTTCAACGGAGAAATCTTGACAAACACCAAGTCACCAACGGAGAATTTTAAGTCTCTTCTCCTCTTATCAGTATAGCTCTTCTGCCTGTCTTGAGCAGCTTTCATTCGTTGTTGAATGATCTTAATCTTATCGGAAGTTTCCCTCACCACATCTGGTCCAAGCACAAATTTCTCGCCAGTTTCTATCCAACATGATGGTGAGTTGCACGGTCTTCCGTACAAAGCTTCATATGGAGCCATACCGATACTGGATTGGTAACTATTATTATATGCAAACTCTACTAAATGCAAATGGTCATCCCATGACCCACCAAAATCCAATATACAAGCTCTCAAGAGATCTTCCAATATACGATTCACCCTCTCCGTCTGACCGTCGGTCTGAGGATGATATGCGGTACTGAGATGTAATCCTGACCCTAGAGCCTCTTGTAAGCTTTTCCAAAACCCACTAGTGAACAACGGGTCTCGGTCACTCACAATGCTTTTGGGTACTCCACGAAATCTTACTACCCACTTCATATACAATTCTGCCAACTTGGCTGCCGTTCTGGTCGATTTGACTGGTATAAATCTTGCACTCTTAGTCAATCGATCTACAATTACCCAAATGCTATCATATCCCGATCTAGTTCTTGGTAAACCATCGATGAAATCCATCGAGACTTGCTCCCATTTCCATTTGGGAATTTCTAATGGTTGCAACAAACCACTAGGCTTCTTTTGCTCGGCTTTAACTAGCTGGCAATTCATGCATTTGGATATGAACTTCCCAACGTCTCTTTTCATCCCTTCCCAGTAGTAAGTCTGCTTCATGTCTCGATACATCTTATTACCACCGGGATGTATAGTCAGTTTTGAGTGATGACATTCTCTAAGCACTTCATCTCTCAAACCATTCACGTTGGGCACAACTAGTCTTCCATTCTTTCGAAGCCATCCATCTCGATCAAGCCCATACGTACTCATCTCCTCACCGTCGATGTTCATCTCTAACTTGGAGATGATTTCCAATAGGTTAGGATCGTCCCTCTGGCTGGAACCAATCCGCTCTATCAAAGTGGGTTTGATCGCCAAACTAGCTAGCATAACTGGATCCAATTCGCACCTTGGTCTGAAATCAAACCCCGCTATATACTCCAGTTGCTTCCATTCAAGAAACATAGCCCCTAAGCTGGCATGTCTCCTACTCAAGGCATCGGCTACCGCATTACTCTTCCCAGGTGTGTATGCAATATCAAAATCATACGAAGCCAAGAACTCTAACCATCTCTGCTGACGGAGATTCAGATCTTTCTGGGAAAAGAGATACTTTAACGATTTATGATCGATAAACAACTCGAATCTTTCTCCCAAGAGATAGTGTCTCCACATCTTTAGCGCAAATACAATCGCTGCCAATTCCAAATCATGGGTAGGATACTTTTTTTCATGCGGCTTTAGCTGTCGACTAGCATAAGCTACAACCCTACCTCCTTGCATCAATACAGCACCCAGTCCGGTACCACAAGCATCCGTGTATACCGTCATCTCTTCATTCCCTTTAGGGATGACTAACGCTGGCGCACACGTCAACTTCTCCTTTAGACTCTTGAAGGCATCCTCACACACTCCGTCCCAGACGAAGGACTGATTCTTCTTAGTCAACTGAGTTAACGGTGCTGCTATCTTGGAGAAGTCCTGGATAAACTTACGATAATATCCAGCTATCCCCAAGAAACTTCTTACATCTGTAGCATTCTTGGGCGTAGGCCAATCCTATACCGTAGCCACCTTCGCAGGGTCCACGGCAATACCACTCTCTGTAACAACATGACCCAAGAATCTCACTTCCCTTCTCCAGAAATGACACTTAGAGAATTTCGCTTTCAATTGGTGTTTCCTCAACACCTCCATCACTATCCTCAAGTGTCCCTTGTGTTCTTCCTCTGTCCTTGAGTAAACAAGGATATCATCCACGAACACAAGAACAAACTTATTCAACTGATCTCTGAATACTCGATTCATAAGATCCACAAAATAGGCTGGTGCATTGGTCAACCCAAATGGCATGACCAACCACTCATAAAATTCAGACGGCGTCCTAAATGCCGTTTTCGGAAAACTCTCATCTGCTACTCAAAGCTGATGAAATCCTGTCGCGAGGTCCAACTGGGAGAACACTCTTGCTCCTTCCAGTTGATCAAACAAATCATCTATCCGCGGTAAAGGATACTTATTCTTCCTCGTCACCTTATTCAACTCGCGATAGTCCACACACAACCGAAGGGAACCATCTGCCTTAGTGGCAAACACAACTGGTGCTCCCCACTCGGAGACACTCCTTCTAATAAATCCCTTCTTCAAAAGATTGCTGACTTGCACCTCGAGCTCTCTCTGCTCCCTTGGTGCCATACGACGAAGTGGCATCACTATAGGTCTGGCATCTTTCACTAAATCAATACGGAACTCAATCTCTCGGTGTGGTGGAAGCCCGGTCACCTCCTCGAAGACGTCCGGATACTGGCCAACCACGGGCACATCTGACAACTCATCCTGTGGGATGTCGAGGGAATTTACAAAACTAGCCATAACCCCATCACTAGGTAGACTACCTAACACTACCCTCCGCCCATCATCCGCCCTCACTGTCACCAAAAAGCCCTCACAGTCTACCACCACCCCGTATCATTGGAGCCAATCGACTCCCAATATAATGCCATACTCAGTAAAGCCCAAAACAAAGCAATCACAAACAAACATACATCCATGACTCGATAAGACCAAATTCCTGCAAATCATACTAAGGCTAGTCGAACCACCAATCGGGTTCGTCACAACCAATGGTCTATCGACTATCTCGGGTTCCAGTCCCAACCTATCTACCAGGTCACTAGATATGAAGGAACGGGAAGCCCCAGTATCAAATAAAACTCGAACTGGTATATCATAAATAGAAAGCATACCTTGAATAACAACATTCTTTCCTTTCTCCGCCGCAGTTGGGGCATTCGACGAAGAAGGAACATCATCAATAGCATATGCTTTCACAATCTGCTTCTCCTTAAGAGGTTGCGGACACTTATCCTTATGATGTCCCACTTGACCACAGTTGTAGCACTTCCTTTCCGCTGGCTTGGCCCGACATTCTTAAGCATAATGGCCCTTCTTACCACAGCTGAAGCACTCAACATCCTTCTTGCTCTTTTTCTGACCACCTTAGATTGGTCATGCTTCCTCTTATTCTGAGAGTTATTCTTGCCTCCACCGCCTGCTTGCGGCTTTGGCCCTTCTGCAGATGCAGCCTCAGTCTTTGACTTAGGGTAAAGACTCTCTGAACTCAAAGCTTTTCCCACAATCGATTCAAAAGTCTCATCGATGTGGTTGATAAGCCTTTCCCCCAAGTATCCATCCAACCCTGTAATGAACTTCTCATTCTTCTTCTCAGGAGTATCGATAAGAGATAGTCCATACTTCGACAAAGTGTCGAACTCAGCAATATAATCAGAAACTGCCCTTCCGATTTGCTTGAGTTCCAAGAACTTCTTGAACAACACTGACTTCTGGGCAGCCGGAATAAACTTCTCGCTAAAGCGAGCCTTGAACCGATCTCAAGTAACCTGATTTTCTGGAGTAGCTGTTCTAATGGCATTCCACCAATTCATCGCTCGCCCTTGCAGCTGACGAGACGCTAGCCTTCTCTTCATCGCATCCTCAAGACCCAAGTCATCGAAGATACGATCACAGCTATCCATCCAGTCCTGAACATCTGTGGCCGACTCCGTTCCGTGGAACGGCCTTCCGCCAAGGTTAGTGTAATCCTTGCACAACTTGGCGAAATCGACCCTAGGCGCCTGCACTACTGGGCCAACACCAACTCCGGGATTGGGAACTGCCCCTTGCACTTCTCTAAGCATGTCTCTCATGAGGTTAGTAAACATCGCTTTCATGTCAGCGACATTCCCCTGGTTGGTCCCTCTACCAGCACCCCTCGTGTCTCGGCTCATCGTCAATCTAAAAAAGGGAAACGATTAACGACCCCATATTGGTGCTAGTGCAGTGCGACTTCATTCTTATACTACCAATAGTATATATATAGCTTTTGAAAACCAAAGTAACCACAAATACGCGTTCTTATATACGTACTATCTCTCCCTGGTGTCTTTCCCTAGGTTAACTACGCAACCTAGAGCTCTGATACCAAGTGTGACGACCCGCCCCGCACTAACCGACATTTACTCCAAAGGTGCGCTGTACACATCTAGTTAGCACGGAACGGGTCGTTAGAAGGAAAAAGGAAGAAGGAAATGAACATACAAAGAACCTGTAGAATGTCTCACAGCGCATAGAACAAAATATAATAATAACATACTTGACATAAAACAGGAGAGACAGTGCATAAGCCAAAAACCAGAACTAAGCATCATAGCAGCGGAAATCCAAAATATAGCTTATTACAACTTTCAAACTGTCTCAAAGCAAAAGCAAGATAAAGGAGGTACACTACTAATGCCCAAGTAGCGACCACCAAGGACACAGGGAGAATATATATATAATACGTGGAAGCCTCTTGCCCGCCTCTGAATCAGCTACTCGCGCATCACCAGCTAACCTGTCTCTAGTCTGCTCGTGTGAGCACCCAGAGTAATAAGAGGAGACATAAAACTCTGGGTCAGACATAAAGCCTGGTATGAGCGATAAGCATCTAAAGTGAATAATAACAGGTAGACTAAAACATACCTGAACCTGGACCTGCAACCAAAGAGTTAGCACTACATACTGTACAACACTCTAAGGTATCATATAAAACGGTGTAAAGATACGGAGGTGGGGGAGGTGTGCATGTCATAGTGATGGCAAACAATCAAACATAGAATCCATCCTCACATCTATCACTCAGTGCGTAAAGCATACAATATTCACCACTTCGATCACCCAACATACCTTGCTACGATCACTTTGCCCCATGAAGTCATAAATGGCTTCACTGCACTGATAACGTAGCCACAAATCCTTCGCTATGTCCACTTTACCCCATGGAGTCACAAGAACCCCACTGCACTGGCTCGTAGCCTTACTAATCCTTACTATGTCCACTCTGCCCCATGGAGTCGCAACGACCCCACTGCACTGGCTCATAGTCTTACTACGCATCACTTTGCCCCTCGGGTCATAATGACCCTACTACACTGATAACGTAGTCTTGCTACCATCACCTTGCCCCTTAGGTTGTAATGACCCTACTGCACTGATAAGTAGCCATCATTCATTTTTAGTGGTGAATCGAAGTTATGAACGTCGACAACTCCTTAGCACACGTCCCGCAGCAAAGCCCAACCATGAAGTGAACTCATTGGTTCCCAATTGGATCCTGAGCTCTAACTTCCCATATTGGACTACCTTTGCATCTCGGGTTATTGGTCAATACTGGGTCGGGTCGGGTTCCTCCTCAAGCCATCGGTTCGGGTCGGGTGTCCTCCATCAGTTCGGGTCGGGTCTTCTTCTGGTACGGTTCGGGTCGGGTGTTTCTCCTTGGGTCGGGTCGGGTGCTTCACCTCGGGTCGGGTCGGGCGCCATCTCCCCTCCAGTTCGTGCCTCCGCTCTGATCTGTCTCCTCATCCTTTACGTACTCCGATCCGATTCATCTTCGTGCTTCCGCTCCGTTCCGTCCTCTTTAATCTGATCCGATCCCAGTTCAGTTAGCGTGGCCTTCCTTTTTGCCTATTTTCTCAAGTGTCAGGTTCCGATCCAATCGAATCCCTTGCCCAGTTCAACATATCCGATCCGATCCGAAACCTGCACTGTTTTCTGAAGTTGTTCCAGCAAGTGTTTACGCAATTCGACGATGTTTTCGACCATTCTAACTATTGAAATCAATCACAAAGCATATCATACAGTCATAGCAACATGCATAATCAACCACAAACATCCAAACATCAATATGATAGGTTAAAATGGATCAACCATACCCAAAATCCCATATTTCCCCTTAAGCATGTTTAGGTGAAACTAATGATAGGTTTAGCAAAACTTAACCAAATTAACCCAAATTCATATCAGGGGTCTAAAACATCATTTAAGAATTTATGAACATTTTTCCCGAATTTTACCATGCTTAAATTCGCTAATTAGCACTAATTACCCTTAACTAGCCATAATTAGTGTAAAACTATGCAAATCACTCACCTTAGCCACAAAATAAACCAAGATCTGAAACAAATCTCTGATTTGATGTGAATCTCAATGCTAAACAGCAGCTCCAATGTTTCTTTGGTGAAAATCTTCCTTGATTAGAGGTTGCTAAGCAAATCCTTGACCAAAAGATGATTTGGAGGTGATTTAGAGGTTGGAGGCCATTTTTAGGGTTCCTTGGTGATAAGTGGAGGCTAGAAAACTGAAATGGAATGATTCTCCATCTCATTTCAGCCTTCCTATAATCCTAATCCCGAAATGGGTTATGGGCCTACTCACTAATCACCCTATTTGGCCCGATTAAGAAGTTTTTCACCTTCCGAACTTTATTTCAGCCATATCTCCCAAACGGTAAGCCCGTTTGGCTATTATGACCACTCTACGGAAAGGTAAACCATCAAACGAATCCAATGGGAATGGTTTCAGGTCAAAATTCCTTTCCAATCAAAAGTTATGGCCAAAACAGTACCAACTAGGGGCAAAATGGTCATTTAGCAATCGACAAAAATCATGAACATGGGAAATGACTCTAATAAATGTTTCCCAAAGTTATGTGACCATACGACTTCATACGGGAAGGAAATAAATATTCTACGACCCCCCGATGCGTAGAATGCAGGTCATTACATTTTCACTTTACTTCCTAGCAAGTCTTTAACGGTCTTCTAAGCGATCTCTTTAAGATAAGCTTCTGTATTGTCATAGTTTGCTCTCTTGGGATCATAACCTTTGGATGTGGAACTCCCGGACTGTTCATGCTCGCAATGATTTCCTTGATGGTCGATTCTGGTCAAATGGTATTTCTTCTTCTTAGAGGAAGTCGCCTTGAGCTTCTCCTTTGCTTCTGAGCATTAAATGGGAGCCTTTCTTTTTGGAGACTCATTCGTTTCTCTTTCACTATATTTAGTGAGCCTTGAAGAATTCTGTGCTTGAGCAGCATTCATCTGAGCTTGCATCTCTTGGAGTTGCTTCTCTAAGTCCATAATTCTTGTGACACTATCTTCCATGGCGTTTGGTGGTTGTGCTGGATTGGATGCAGCTTCTCTTTCATTATTGTTCAGATTAAGTGTTAGATCCATGTTTCCTTCAAGGGTTACATTAGGAGCCGGTTCCCTATTTTGATCTTCCCATCCTTTTGATTTCATCTTTCCTGCCATGGAGCAATGCATTTACCAAATTAATTTTTGATGGATTAACTACAAGATCAGAGGTTCAGAACCCTCCTTCTAGTGCCAAAATGTTAATGTTATTTTCCGTCAACACTTAAGGTAAGTGATATAGGACATATATTCAAGAAATTTGATGTAGTCATGATCCAGGGTTACTGAAGGATTTCCATAGGCAAGTATTACTTAGTTGAATCTACCTTTCCTTTAGCATCAGAATCCCAGTCTTGAGGATTAGTTATTCCATCCTCAAGGGGTAAATATCATTCTTATAGTACTATGGAGTTCCAAAATAATTTGCAGAAGTTTTACTTAGCTTGAGGCAACTAAGGTCATATGAAATCGGCTATTCCTTAGATCATGAATATGATGATGCATATTGTGATAAGAAGAAAATAGGCTAATGATTCTCTATATTCAGGAGAAAAGTGGCACCGCGATGCTTATTAGCCTAGATAATCCATCTGCATCGTAACAGCCCGAAGGGCCTCGATTGCATCAAAGATCAAGTCATAAGCTTACAGACAACCTCCTCTCGGAGATTAGGAAGCATTAGGCTCATTATGAGAGGGTTGATTGGCGTTGCGTACCCCCAAAATAGAAAGGGGAGAGCTTCAAATTTCTATGAAGCCCTACCTCATTCACAAAGGTGACATGATCAACTTTGTCATACGAAAGGTTAGTGTTAACCCCCTGTTCCATCATAATGGCACAATAAGATTATCAGATCGCAAGATGTTTTAATTTCGGAATTCTTCATTCATAAATTGTAGATTTATTACAAGAGTTGAGGAAATCCCCAATCCGATTTGGAATTTTGGATTTTTCTCCTTAGAGAAGTAAAAACAAGATTGAGAAGAAATGGAAAAAATTTATATCTCCCCGAATGTGACCCTTTGGGTCTTATTTATAGGGAAATAGGGTACCCTTCTGCTGTTGGTCCGTTGGGCCCGTGGACGCCCTTGTCGGATGCCTTTCTCCTAGGTTCCGATTGTTTTCGCTCCCGACCGCTTTGTGGTGTGGGTTACAACTTCCGGAAGGAAGGTCTCGGTCAGCTGGGTCTTTTATGAGAGTGACATGAATTTGTTGATATAGTAACTTTTTCCGAAAGGTCCTTGAACTTCCCGTTGCATGCTCTTGGCTATAAGCTCACGGATGTAGGATTCCGGTTTTCTTATAAATACTTAGAGGAGCTTGTCCTAAAGATATACATTGGTAGCTACCAGTTCGGAACCGTTGTTGGTGTATGTACTAGGTGGTTTAGTATGGATAGTCTGTATCCCTCCTAGGGTTCCGGTTTGCCTTCTGGTGGGGTTTCTAGGTATAACCTAGTCTTTCGGAAGGCAACCCCGGGTGAGCTTTTTGTTGTCTTTTAGTGCATCCTTTTGGTGTTTATGAAGTAGATGTTTCGGTAGCTGGTTTTGGATAGTCTTAATGTACTTTCGGCTTGATACTATTGATATTTTTATCTCCTGATGTATCAGTATTAAGTAGGTTGATATCGAAAACCCTTCCGCCTTTTCGGATTTCCTTTGCTGGGACTCTTGCCTTCTTCTTTTTTAGCTTTTGATTGAGCGACCTTTCGCTATGAGATCCCCCTATCAGAGGGACCCTACCGAATAGACCCGGCGGATAAACTTCGCTAGCATTCCATAGACTTTGAACTCCTTTATTTTCGGGAGGTGTCGGATTATGCTACCTTCAGATCATTCATTCCTTCTTTCAATTCTCTATATTATTTGGCTTTTTGCCTTCGGAAGATTCTTCTGTGCTCGTGTTCCCCCAATACCCCTTCACCATCAGCCTATGTTAGAGGTTAATTTTGGTAGTAACAATGACGATTGTATGTTGTTATTATTTTCTTGATTATTGTTGTTGTTATAAGAATTCTGTATGCGCTATGGATGCATGGTTGGATGGCTACTAGTTTGGCTGATAGAATTGGCCGCTTATGGATGGTAGGCATGACGAATCATTTTGGTTGCTTATGGTTGTGGGAATTTCGAGGGCGAAATTCTTAAGGAGGGGAGGGGGAAGGTAACATCCCGCATTTTACGTATCGAAGGATCGTAAAATATTTTCATTTTGTTACCTAAGGTTTGGATCATTCTCATATTTTAATATGTTATTTATGCGGATGTGAGACATGTCCATAATGTTCACCAATTTTTCCCCTATCAGTCTTGTACAGGGCATAACTTTTGACTCGAATTGAATCAGGTGTTGGGACCTATGTCATTGGAAAGGAAATGATGGTTTCCTTTCCGTAGAGTTGTCACACTAAAGATTTGGTTCAACGGTTTGGGAGGAATCGCTATTTTAATGTTTTACAGTTGGTTGTTTAGGTTTATAAAGCCATAATGGGCTGATTTGGGGAGGCCCATTAGTGGGTTAGTGGAGGCTATAAATAGGGGGTAGGAGGCATGGAGAATAGTTTACATTCTCCATTCTCTTATTGGCAAGAGTGAGAGCTCCTCCATTTCTCCATTCTCTTCATCTTTCCACCATTAAAGATTAGAGAATCAAAGATCTACATCCTTTGAAGCTAGATCTACGCAAATCCAAGAGAGAGATCATAGAATTGAAGAGTTTGGACCAAATTCTTTGCTGTTCGGAATCATACTTAATTGCTTTTAGCTTGTTTTGGGGAATTGGTGAGTGATATGCATCTCTCACGCAGATTCAATCAAGTAAATGAGTTGTGTGATCGTAATTTCATCATTTTCAAGTGTTTTCTCTTAGATATACATCATGGTAAGTCTATTCTGATATGAATCACCATAGGATCTAATTATTAACTTAAAACTGGTAATTTCCATGTATTTTCATATGTTTATGCAAGTTAGATCCATCGTTTAGTTCATATGTTCATATGTTCATTTCTCATGATATTGGTGAAGTTTGCAAAATTTTGGTAAAGATCGTTATATATATGTTGTTAGTGGTTTCATAACATGTTTATGATTGTAATTGATGAACTGGATGAATAGATTTCATCGAGATAATCGATTGGCGAAGTTTCGGTCGAAATTGGACTTGGATTGGACCTATGCAGGTTAATGGTCGATCGGTTCTGGTCGTTTGGTTCTGGTAGGTCAGTTCTGGTCAGTCGGTTCTGCTAGGTCGGTTCTAGTCAGTCGGTTCTGTTCGGTCGGTTCTGTTCGGTCGATTCTGGTCGGTCGATTCTAGGCTGTCGGTTCCGGACGGTCGATTCTGGTTGATCGGTTCTAGTTAATCGGTTCTGGTAGGTCAATTTTGGTAGGTCAGTTCTAGTAGGTCAGTTCTGGTAGGTCGGTTTTGGTCTTCCATTTCTGGTAGGTCAGTTCGGGTCGGTCGGTTCTGGTAGGTCGGTTCTGGTAGATAGGTTCTGGTTGGTCGGTTCTGGTCGGTCGGTTCTGTTTGTAGGTTCTGTAGGTCGGTTCTGATTGGTCGGTTCTGGTTGGCCGGTCATGGAGTGGTCGGTAATGGATCTTACGTTGATTCAGTGAAGTTGCGACTTCAAAGTGAATTCAATGGGGAATTTTAAGTTAGAGAGATGTGTTCGATGTTAGTTGTAATTGTAACAACCTGCATTTTATATCAATTAAATATTTATATAGTGCATATGTGTATATATATATGCATAGACATAAATATATAAAAGAAGATAATAAAATGAGAATAACTTAACTAAATATTCAGAATTAAGCGGAACCAGCATCACCTTGCGTTCGTCTCGGAATTCTGGTTCAGATATACCTAAAGTTTGAGTAAAACAGACAATGTATGAAGAAGTTTTGAGCATTAGAAGTTTGTATACATATAAGGCTCATATATATAAACATATTTATGATAAAACAAATCCAAAAAATCAAAAAGAAGACAGCACACGAAAAAGACCCGTTAGGGGTCGACTTACCCCCTTGGGGGTCGACCCATGGGGTTCGACACATTGGGGTTCGACCCACTCATGGGTTTGTTGACCCAGGGGTTGACCCATGGGTCGACCCACCCATAAGGGGGTCTACCTAGGGGTCGAACCCACCCCAGATCCGGGCAGATTCATCGATGAATCTGGACTATTTTCTTAACCAAGTTCGTTGCTGACTCAGCGTTGCGTGTACAATAAGATCCTGAATGCCCATAAATAGGCTAGCAGAGCCTAGCCTAAATCTCATATTTTTTGAGACGACATCTATGCTCTGCCATTCTTCTTGCTCCCCAAATCTCTCCAGAAAAATAGAATAATTAGTTCAGGAATATTTTGACTCAAGATCTGGAGGAAAAGAATGAATATTAATAAAGAAGGTGTTCAGAATTCTATTCGAAGTATAAATTCTTGGATCTGGTCAATTTAGTTTTCTTCTCTTTCTTCCCTTCTTCTTTTAGTTAAGAATTGTAGATACATGGTTGTTTAGGTTTTAAATTCAGTTAGGAGGACCTTGGAATGCTAGAGCTGGACCAGATTCAAGATTTGGAAAGCAATTAGGTGAGTAGATTTAAAATATACCATTTTGATAATGGTATATTTATCATTCCCCATTAATATGCAATGTAAATGAAACGACCCAAACTTCCCAGTAAAGGAAAGACTGGATTGCTTTGAGAACAATAAACATCAGAGCACAAATTGAAGAACATTTTATTGCTGATTACAACCATTACATCAGAGTACAAGTATATAATAGAGTATGAATATATGTTACACAACAGAAATACAATAATATCAGTTTTAAATTTCATTTAAATAGCAGCGGAAAAATAATACAAATATACAACTGGAAGGAATACACGGATACAGAGCTTCCCGAATACCGCTTCAGTTGTAAGCCAGGATCTTGTAAATATATCTGCAAAAAGCTACTCGACTGCCCGTGTGGAAAATATGGGCACCCGAGTTTTCTAGTGAAACAAACTACAGGCCAGTCATGGGACTGGTATGAGAAATCTTAACTTAACTTATCTAATAATAAGGCTAATCACAGGACCACGCCGCTAACGCGGAACGGGTTTACTCCATTGGATTGCCAGTTCATAAAATAAAGTAAATCGTTAAACACGCAATGCCTTTTTAGAAAAATGAAACCATTATAAGACCCAAGTCCCATCACACAATGCAACGCAAACCGTAGGATAGGGTTTTACCTTATAATGGTCAAAAGATGCTTGATACGATAAAACGGATTTAGTATTAGTGTGTATATGTTTTAATAAAAACATTTCAATCATAAATATCAATCATAGACGGCATAGTACCCCATCCTACTATGTCGCCCTACTAGTTCTACAATCAAAACGGCAAGGTCGTATTGGAAATTGGGTTTCCATCATGAGTCGAGGCTAGGGGCAAGCTCCTCTCCGATTCGAGACACTCTAGCAAATGCCTCAGGATCCCCCGCAGTGAACCCTTGGATCTTCAGGGCCGGTCCCCGCCTATCGGCGGTGGATTGGTTATGCCTGAACACACGCTTCCCAGTCCCTTTGGACCTATAGTATGACCACTAACGGCCTATAAAAATCCGAGGCGCCTCAAAATCCATCATCCACATAAGTAAATGCCAGCCAGTTTAAACACCGACACCACTCCTAGCTAGAAAGAAACGTGTGCACTCCCTGCAGTCTGTATCCCGTTTTTGACTCATACCGGGGTGTGAGGCTCGCGAAGTCACGATATACACAAAGTTATACCGTAATAGGCTATACTTTGATCATCCCACAAGGCCCTGCTTTTCAACAAAAGCCTTGATCATTTGCATCTTGGCGTGCCACATTGACAATTCACGCCATGCGATCAATCACTATTAACATAAACCCGGGTGTTAAGTAGAGAATAAATTCTCCACCACCAAACAGACATACATTAACAGAAATTGATTTAATTCACATGGAACGAAATCCAATGTCAGACACGCATCCATTTACTAGCTTATGCTCTGGGTCTGAGCGAAAACCAAATCCGAACAATCAACCATAGTCCGGACGGCCACCACTGATGCCCCTTCAAGGTAGCTACTCCCATCGAGGGTCTCTGTAGCAACACATCCATTCGATGTGAAGAACGTCGGTCTTCAAACACCGTCTTCATCTTCGACTCTTCTTCGTCGTAGTAATTATTCAGAATGTGTTAAACCCGGTCTTTCCGAATAACTCACGTATTTTATAATTAAAAATCAAGTACTTATAAAAATATATCCAACGCCTCATCCCAATTCAGAATATTCTTCTAATAAAATATTCGCATTATTATATCCAAGATAAATTCTTTAAATTATCCTTAAATCTTTTCTTTAAAGATTTACCAAAACTTCGATTGGGTGTTAAATACCAAAAATCATTATTCAATGATTATTTAAGTTTAAGAAATTAACCTTAACTTTAACTGGGTTAAAGAACTAATGTCGTTTAAAACATAGTTCACGGTAAACAAAAAATCATCTTCCATAAAATATGGAATCTTCACAGAAATCAAATCAATGTATAATCTTTATAAATTTCTGTATCCGACCAATAATAAAAAATGGAATAACGGCAAAGCCTCATAAATTCCATATGTAGTATCGGTCTTCTTTTACAGAAGCTTATCTCGGTTATTATTAATTCAAATTACATTCAACTCCAATTTAATATATTAAATTGGAAAACTTTACTTTTGGAAAATTTCTATTTAAATCTTAAATAAAGATTTACAAATTCCAAATCATATTTTCACTGCCAGTTGGGTTAAAGAACAAATGTCGATTAAAAACACAGTTCACAATAAACCCAACTCACATTTCATCTTATTCCAATTACTAAATATAATTGAAAACTTTTAATAATCTTAAATTAAAGATTATTCTTTTCATATGAGGTTTAAGAACAGTGTTATTTAAGACACTATTCACGACAAACCCAAATCCAATTTATTTAATTTAATTTCAATTAAATATTAACATATTGGAAAACTTCATTAAATCTAAATTTAATGATTTATTCTAGTTAATAACTAGTTCATTTCCATAAAAATATATTTTTCTAAAATATATTCCTTTTTCTAAAATATTCTTTTTTCTAAAATATTTTCTAAAAAATTCTTTTTCTAGATTATTCTTTATTGGAATGTGACTCAATCAACAACCATATATTTTATGTAATCACAATCATGATAAATGATTATTAAACATCCAAATGATGACCAGAGTGGAATTTATAACTGTGTGAGCATTAAAGTAAATAACTAACGCTCATCACAGACTGTCAATCCATCGATTGACAGATAACTAAATATTGGGATTAGTGTGTATTCAATATCATCCCAATACACGCGTGGGGTTTCACCCATCAAACAAATAATAGGTTATTCGTGCACTTGGGAGATGTGTGAAAATTATCGTCCCAATCACATAAACAAGTCTGGTAACCTGTAAATGGGAGTGTAATATTCAACTTGAATACACAAACATTTGTCTCTAATACATCAAACATTTCTATACAACAAACATATATTTCACCCATCACTAACACCATATTTAAATGACTAATTCTTTTCCATGGAAACTATTTACATTGAAAATATATTCTTTTAATGCTCACTCTTTTTATTGTACTCGAATGACAATAAAACATGATTTTTAATTCTACTATTTTTATTGTCTCTAAAATGACAATGAAAATGTGACACTTACATCTATTCTTTTTATTGCATATATAATGGCAATAAAAATGTAACTTAAAAATATATTCTTTTATTTACATCTAAAATGTAAATAAAAATATCACTTTAATTCTAATATTTTTATTGAATAAAAATGTCAATAAAAAATGTCGCTTTAAATCCACTCTTTTCATTTACATCTAAGATGTAAACAAAGGTGTGACTTTAAATCTATGTTTTTACATACATCTAAAATGTAAATAAAAACGTACTTTTTATTTCTATGTTTTTATTTACATCTAAAATGTAAATAAAAAAATACTTTTTATTTCTATTCTTTTATCGTTACCAAGTGACAATAAAAATGCAGCTTATAAATCCAGTCTTTTTATTTAATATAAAATATCAATAAAAATCTATCTTATATTCCAACTCTTATTATTGTAAACAAATGACAAATAAAATCTATTCTTTCAACTGAAAACAATATTACATGAGAATGTAATCTTCTAACTCTATTCTCTTTAATGATATCAATATTACATATAAATGTAATCCTCTTATTCTATTCTCTTTAATTATATGTAAATGAAATTTTCTTATTCTATTCTCTTCATATAATCAAAATAATCATTTTGTTCTAACCTTTTTATGTGATCAAAATAATCATTTTGTCCTAATCCTTTTTATATAATCAAAATAATCATTTTGTTCTAATCCTTTTTATGTAATCAAAATATAATATTTTTCTTCACTAATCATGTTTTACACAAAATGGTATTTTAATTTGCAAAATCCATTTCTAACAAAAATGTGGTTTTTATTTATACAACAACTTTCAAATCAAAATGTCCTTTTTATATGCATAATACATTTCAAATAAAAATGTTGATTTTATTTACATAACAAGTTTCTAATCAAAAATGTCATTTTGTTTGCATAACACATCTCGAATAAAAAGATTGTTTTTATTTAATAACATTTTATAAAAAAAACGTACTTTTAGTTCTAATTCTTTTAAAGTGACAAAAATTGTAATTTTGTCTAATTCCCTTTAATGTACGAAATAAGGCACTCTTGTTAAATCCTTTTCAATGTAACAAAATATGATAATTTTGTCTAATCTTTTCAATGTAAACACAAATGTCATTTTTGTCTTCATCCTTTTAAAGTAAACAAAAATGCTAATTTTCTTTAATCCTTTTTAATGACGAAAATGTGATCTTTCTTCTAAATGAACAAAAATGTATATTTTTGTTTTAATCCTTATTAATGACAAAAATGTGAATTTTACTTTGTTCTTTTAATATGACAAAAATGTCCATTTTAATCATATTAACATTTTATAAACAAAATGTCTTTTCTTTTATCATATTAAAATTTATCAACAAAATTGCTGATTTAACAAATTATCAAAATTCTGTGCTACACGTATGTTGAAAATTTCTAATTTAACATATTTACAACATTTGGTGTGATACACATTTGATTCTTTTTATATAAACAAAAGTGGTGTATTTTTGTTTAAACTAATTTCTAATTTACAGAAATGTTTCAAATTCGATAGTACAACAAACAAAATGATAATTTTGTTTAGTCTAATTCAAATTAACAGAAAAATTAATTTTAACAATAAAATGAAAAAAAATAAATAAATTTGTTCAATCTAATTCTAATCAACAGAAATGTAACTTTTAACAATCCTATCGCCACAATCAACATCATACAAACAGATGTGCATTTACAATTAACACAAACTGCAAATTTATAACAATAATTTCAGAATTTATTTCAATTATAAAGGAAAGAAATAAAATAGATTTCTCGCCTAATTATCCAGATCTGAAATTTGACCAACTTTCGATTTGCTCAGAATTGTCTCTAGTCTGTCCCATGATGTTGTGTTTTCTGTTACGAGCGCAACGCATTTTGTTTCGTTGAATTCTGATAAGAAATGCTGAAGTTATAATAGTTTGAACTTTAATTACATAATTATTAATCAAAAATTAATTACATCAAAAAATCACTGCTGCTCTTCCTCCTTCCTTCGTTGATACCCAGTTCGAAAAAAAAACCAACTCGTCACTTCCATTCCTCCCTTGTGCACGCCGTACGAGGCATTGGACCTCGATCCAGTGCCGCCTCCTCGAAGACCTCAGCGCCGCCGCCCGCTGCCAGGAGCAGGAACCCGCTCGACCCCCTGTGCTGCCCCAAACGGCGCTACTTTGCGTCGAAAATTCTGACCATCCATGAAACAAAAATCGATCACGACCGTTTATCTCAGAGGGCTCAAGAAGCTCTTCGATTCTGCGTTGGAGTTGTTGAAATTCATTGAGTATGTGAGGAGATCAAAGGGGAAGAAAATCGGAGTTCGGTGGCCATGAATTTCAGTATATGGCGGCTACTGTATTTTGTATTAGGGTTCTGTATTCTTGAGTATATATACACCGTATTCTTAATGTATTTTATATTTATTTAATTATTTAATTCCAAATTATATTTGTTTATCACTGCTAACCTCAAATCAAACCCAACAAGTGTCGCCCTAGCTAATAACCCCCGTCCCGGACACAATGGAATATGTTTCGTAACCCAGTTCGGCTGTTACGATATGTTTTTGTTTAAATTAAATTATAAATCCTTTAATTATTTAATTTAAACGTACATTTTAAATTACCGGGGCCACATACGACCTTTAAAAATTACAGAAAAAATATTTCTAGTTATGTTTTTACGATACGGTTCTAACGAGACTAATTTCGTTGAATTCTGAGACTGTTTGAAAAATGGCCATTTTCGAGTCGATTAAATTTGACCGAAACTGACAAAACACGTTTTCTCGTGCCACGCTCACATATTAATTCGAAAAATTATGGAAATTGAAACCTAGAAATAATTTGACATTCCGGTTCCAACAAAAGTGGTTTCGTCGAAAACTGAGGTCGTTTGAAAAATGACTATTTCTAAGGCCAATATTTTAAATTAAAATATATATAAATTCTACAGCGACTTTTCTAAATTTTGAACTGGACATAACTTTCAAAATATAAAGTGAAATTTCAGTTTTTCAGATTCTTTAGAAATATATGATTAAATAGATTTAAATATTTCTGGTTTCGCTCAATTCTGATTTAAAATGAGTCCTGTATATTCAGTCAAAGTTCAAATTCAAATTTTCAAAATGCAGCACTGTTTTAAACTCCTTTTATAATTAAATTAAATTTATTCATTTTAAAATAATTTTTTAGTCGTTATTATTTAAAATAAATTATTTTAAACATTAAAATCCATTAAAATTTCTAAAATAAAAATTTTAAATTGGCCCCAAAATTCCGGGTCGTTACAGTAAATCTGCTAGAATGTTAAAATGTTAAAACGTTAATATGCTGAAATGTTCATATGTCGAAATGTTAATATATTGAAATATAAACCTATTAAAATATATGTAACAAGTACTGTTGTATACATATATGTTTTAATTACATGTTAACCTGTGACATATTATGTGCTTGGATCCTTAAATGTAGAAATTGGGTTAATTACATGTTAAATTGTTAGATTAGAATAATTACATGATTAGTAGTTACACGTTTTTATTTTAGAATGGAGTTAATTACATGTTAGGAAGAACATGCGACATGATTATAAGATAAAATGGAATTAACATGATATTAAATGTGACATGTAAAATAGAATTGTAATAAAAATTTAGAAGAATAGAGACACCTAAATTATATGCAAAATTTAAAATAAATAGAAAACGGTAACCGCACTTAGACACAAGGTTAAATTTAATTTGTGGTAGAAGTCTGCCCGGATCGCCCGGCAAGTCCAGCATCCACCAATTGTTAATTTATTGTAAGGGGTCTAATGCGTAAATATACATGTAATGGTGCTAAGACACGAGGTTAAGCCCAACTTATGGTAGAAATCTACCTAGAATCGCCCGGCAAATCTAGCATACACAAGTGGTAGGCTAAATGTGAGAGGTCTAGTGCATATATATATATCAATATATGTAAATAATAGGATAGATATAATGGCATTAATTGTAATTAATGGAAATGAATGGAATTGAATGGAAGTTACAACAGTAAAAGGATTGGAATGAACGGGGAATGATAATAACCTATTATGATTAATTACATTAATGAGAATGTTATATAATATGTAGGCTTGTCCTAGGGACAAGTGAAAATTTTAACTTAGGTTACAATAAACGATAAAGAAAATGGAATAGCTTATGTAATGAGATAAGATTTACTTAATTGTAAATTAAGTTATCTGTGAGAACGAGAATCTGAAATATATTGATAAGGACAACATAAGTTTTATTTATGGAAAGGGAACTTATTAGTAAACCTTAGTTAAGAGAACTAACTTAATAAGTAAACAATAACAAATTGTAGTGACAGTATAAGATGGAATTATGATTAAATAAGAAAGGAGAAGGTAAACTTATGGAATGAAATAAGTTATATTTAATCATAAACAATAAGTGCCATGTTAAATTGAAAACATGTGAATTGAGATATACTTAATTACATATTAAGTAGAACATGTTAATGTAACTATCGAATCAGATGTTGTATAATATAAAGAGATTGTAGATTAGGGTCCTTAGATTACAATCCAGAGAATAACATGTTATGGGATTATTAATGAACTTAAATGGATTAAGTTATAACTGAAATTAATAAGAAATAGGAACTTGGTAACTTGAATAAGAAGTCAATATGACTGGGAATAACCAAGTTGAAAGGAAATCTGAAAGGGAAGAGGAAGCCCATAACTGAATGTTTAGACATAGAGTCTAATAACAAATTAAATTGAGGTGCTTGGACCAGTCTGTATGTTTGAAAATGAATAACCCAATGGGGTATATCATCGTGGTGTCATGATACACGAGGGGAGCAGCTGATGTTCTGTTGGCTCCAAAGGACTGGAATGGGAAGCACGCGGCTTCCTAGGACGTGGGGGTACTCCTGGTTGTCCTTTGTTTTGTGACAGCATCCTCCTGTGCTCACAGATGTTAGGTTTGCGCATTTCTACCCAGTGAGTATGCCTTGATTACATAGATAGCGGGCAATCAAAAGACTATAGAGTAGCATAGGTGATTAGATGATCCGAATAGTCTTGTAACTAGGCTAGGTTACGACCACTCTTGAGTAACTGACAGGTCAAAACTTGGTGATAGCAAGTCGTCGGGTACCTACCATTGACAATCAGCTTGATACGTGATGCGCGATGAGGAAAGGCGGAGAGCTAAACCAAAAGCCCATAGACCTTTTGCTATCATGGTTATGGGTAAGGAGCAGGTCAATTAGGATTTGTTGTTTGCTCTTGGGCTAGATCATTAGTTCTCAATCTTTTTCTCCTTTCACATGTTAAGGGAGGGTCAGTTGGGGCCATAGCCACTGAAAATGCAGACCTTATCATTTGTTTATACAGATATCTGAAAAGCTCCCGACCGAGTTCCATGTTTCTTTTACATCCCTGCCATGTGACTCGGAGCACAGTAGAGGCTATGTGCGGTTAAGGCATCGTGTACGATTGATGATACATACGTTGGAAAATCTAAATACATGCATGTCTGCTCTGGGTGGTGCATCGTAGATTCGAGGGCATTACTCTGTGATGGAATCTGATTCAATCGAAGGTGGTCGTCCATGCGCTTACGTAGCATGGCAATGGAAGTTATATGCAAAATGTAACATTGTTATACAGAGATCCATACGTCACTCCAGCGTAGGATAAGGGACTGCGTACATTTCTGTGGCATTACGATGGAGACCGTGCGAGTGGGGTACCATGTGGTGTACCTCAATATTGGAGGTAGCTACATATATATACTGTATTAGGTTAATCCACTGGGAAGTAGATGGGTATGACGCATGTGTAAGACTTGAGTGTTATTAACCCAAGTAACCTAACAAACAAGAAAATGTAACTAAAAGGTATATGTAGGATTATCCAAAACGTGTAGTTTAAATTAGGGCTGTCAATTTCCAACACGACCCGAAACCAACACGGAAAATTAGCGGGTTGACCCGACCCGTTTAATAACGGGTCATATTAGGGTCAATCCGACTTTGACCCATTTATAAACGGGTGGGTTTAGGGTTGACTCGCGAAAACTGAATTTGACCTGACTAACCCGTTTATAGGCTTTATATTATTCTAAAATTCTCATCTTAGCTTGAAAATGAATAATGTTGTCATTATTCAATTATTCATACATGCTAGCACTTAACAAATTTTCACGATTTCATGTTTATTCCTACATTAACAACTTTTTACATTTTTATTCTCATCTTAGCTTGCAACAAGTGAATGACGACAATACCCGTCTTTCATGTTTTCATGTTCATTCACATCTTTTTATTCAAATATTTTTCTTAATGGGTTACACGAATCAAACCCGAAATCCGCACGATTATAAATAGGTTAACTCGAAACCCACCCGATTAATAAACGGGTTGAGCTGACCCGACCCGAACTCAACTCAAACACGACTTGACCCGACCCGAACCCGACCCATTGACAGCCCTAGTTTAAATCTAGTAACCAGAACTTGTGTTCTGACCCGCACCTAATAACATACTCGTACGTTAGATTTGTGGTAGAGATATGATAGCTTTGGATACTGGTTAGGCAGTATTATTACTACGGTAAGGCTATATTTTGATTACATTATATTTTATCCATTCTTCTATGAGATGTTTTTCTGTTCTTTGATATATTTTATATCTCTGTCTTTTCTGCAGGATACCAGAGCATACCAACACGAGTTTCGATAGATTAGAATTTTGGAAAAAAAATTGGTCTATCCAAATTCAGGTTGTTACATCTAGTATCAGAGCCTAGGTTTAGGATTCTCATATAGGTAGTGAGTGAATGTATTTGTATTTTTAAAAATATAAATATTATATATATATATATATGTATACCTAGATTGATAGACAAACCCGCTAAATAGAATGAGTATAATATTATAAGAATTGGGATGTCCGTTTGTACACAAAAGGAATGAACATGGAAATCTAAGGCCCTTAGGTAATTTGGGTGGAAAGTGTACAATATACGTTGTATAGAAAGAAGGTGAACCCCATATGTTAGTACTTCGGGTTAGTGGGTTTGGCAGTAAAACCTTATAAACTGGAAAAGTTAAAAAGAGAAAAATGGATTAGGATTATATATATATAGTTGAGAGAATTGACTTTGTGGGAGTGTCTACGAAAGCCTAGAAAAATTGGAAACCCATTTTGAGTCTAACCCCATTGTTAACTTTTAAGAACTTGAAATTATAAAAGCTTTTGGGGAAGATGGTTTATGGTGATCTTAAAAGTTATTGTTTTAAATTATGTAAAGTACATATTGAATTTTTATGTAAAATGGGGTATAGTTTGTAAATAGTAATTTCTTGTGAAGATTTTGTCTAAACAAAATTCTCTCAGTATAAAAGTGCATATTATGGAGTATGTACAGCTCACTAGTTTTCTTGTTATATTGCATGAAAGGATTAAAAAGCAAGACTTAGAAAATATTGAAAACTAGAATTTTCAGTAAAGAAAGTTTTGAAATCTCTATTCTTTTGATAATCATTTTAAAAGAGAAAATTTTGTTGGGTGGACAAAATAGTTGTAGAAATTAAGAATAGTATAGATGTTTGCACCTTATAGTAAGAAACTAGACCAACCTTATAGGCAAGAACAAGTCGTTAACTTGATTGAGAAATACTTGTCCTTATCTACTCCAGTTTTTGTGAGTTGAAAAAAATGATTTACATTTTTTTTAAAAGGACATGTTTTATGGTTTGGCAAAAGTAAGTAATAAAGTTTTGATACTTTTAGCTTTTGAAAGAAAAGTGAAATGAAAAAAAGAGAGGGCCAAACCGTGTTTAAAAAAAGTACGGAGTAGGTAAGGATTAGTGCCCACGAAAGGCGGGAAAATTTTTTGAGGCTATGAAGTAGACAGCGAGAATTATCTTGTCTTGTAATAAAGGTAAGTTCCCGTAGAATGCGTAAGCATTGAAAAGCCTAGGGTGTTGTTTGAAATGATTGTTGGTACACAACTAGGACTTGTGGTGACTACTAGATAGAAAAAGGCAAGTAAGTGTTTAGATCATGTTGCTAATTTTCATGTTAGGGGTAAAACCCGTTATTACATTTTTGTTGGGATCGTTTTGTTATTTTGCTCATGTTGGGTAATTAGGGTAACACCTAAACCTGTCATTGATCCCGTGGTTTGAACTTTTCTAAGGGGGACATAGTCCCAAGATTCTTGGCCCTTAGTAGTAGCTGTGTAGAGTGACTGTTTTCCTGTTTTAGTTGAAGGACTATAAGCCTTATTTGAAAACCAAACATAGATGAGAGGATTAAGTTAAATAAGCTAAGAAAAGAGTAATCGTACAACTAAAAAGGGGACAACAAAATCAGTACAGCAACAAACATGACAGTTAAAGAAAGATGGAAAATTATGAGAAAAAGGCGAATAAGAATAAATTTTTCCAAGATAAGTTGGAAAAGAAAATCTGTAACAAAGAAAATTTTCTTATGTGAGCTATGCTTGGATAGGAAAATAGGGAATCCTTATAAAATAGTTACATAAAATCCAAGTACGGTTAGAAAAAGGTTGAAAAGGAAAATCGAATGATGTTAAGTTTTATGTTTTTACCTTTTTGTAACATAAGAAATCGAATTTAGAAAATTAAATTTTTCTAAAATTCGAAAAATAAAGTTGCTTAGTAGGGTTTTCTATGCAAAAATTGGACGAATTGCGCTCTTTCTCTATAAGAGTGTGGGAAACCTTGGATGAAAAGGTATTTTGATTTTCAAAATATTGCATTCATGTAGAATTGCCATTATATTTAGAATGTGCATCATGTTTTTAAAGGAATTTGAAAATTTTACATACATAAAGGAGGTACTGCTTAAGCATACATGTATTGTTATGTTGTATTACACTTTGCACATGTGCATAATGTTTTCAAAAATTGGATGCATATATGCTGGATGGATATTATGCGAGGGGTTATTTGATTGTTACCCTTATCAAATTTTCGGGATGAAATTTCCAAAGGGTGGGAAAATATAATACCCTAAATTATATAACAATTAAAGATTTTAATAGTGCATACGTGTGTGTGTGTGTGTGTATATATATATGCATAGACATAAATATATAAAAGAAGATAATAAAATAAGAACAAATTAATTTAATATTCAGAATTAAGCGGAACTGGCATCACCGTTGCGTTCGTCTAGGAATTCTGGTTCAGATAGACCCCAAGTTTGCGTAAAACGAATAACGTATGAAGAAGTTATGAGCATTAGAAGTTTGTACACATATAAGGCTCATATTACAAACATATTAATGATAAAATAAATATAGAAAATAAAAAACAAGACAACAAACGAAAAAGACCCGTTAGGGGTTGACCCACCCCCTTGGGGGTAGACCCATGGGTCGACCCACTCAAGGGTGTATCGACCCACTAATAGAGGGGTCGACCCAAGGGTCGACCCCACCCTAGATCTGGATAGATTCATCGATGAATCTGGAATGTTTTCTTAACCAAGTTCGTTGTTGACTCAGCACTACGTGTACGATAAGGTCCTGAACACCTATAAATAGGCTAGAAGAGCCTAGCTTAAATCTCATATTTCCTGAGAAGACGCTATACTCTGCCATTCTTCCTCCTCCTCAAATCTCTTCAGAAAAATAGAATAATTAGTTTAGGAAAATTGTGATTCAAGATCTGGAGGAAAAGAATGAATACTAATAAAGAAGGTGTTCAGAATTCTATTTGAACTATGGTAAATTCTTGGATCTGGTCAATTTAATTTTCTTCTCTTTCTTCCCTTCTTCTTTTAGTTATGAATTGTGGATCCATGGTTGTTTAGGTTCTAGATTCAGTTAGGAGAACCATGGAATGCTAGATCGGGACTAGATTCAGGATTTGTAAAGCAATTAGGTGAGTGGATTTAAAATATACCTTTTTGATAATGGTATATTTATCGTCTGACATTCCCCCATTAATATGCAATGTAAATCTGCTAGAATGTTAAAATGTTAATATGCTGAAATGTTCATATGTTGAAATGTTAACATGTTGTAATGTAAACATGTTAAAATATGTGTAACGATTACTATTGTGTAAATACATGTTTTAATTACATGTTAATCTGTGACATATTATGTGCTTGGACCCTTAACTATAGAAATTAGGACAATTATATGTTAGATTGTTAGATTAGAATAATTACATGATTGATAGTTACGTGTTATTATTTTAGAAAGGAGTTAATTACATGTTAGGAAGAACATGCGACATGATTATAAGATAAAATGGAATTAACATGATATTAAGTGTGACATGTAAAAACAGAATTACAATGAAAGTTTGGAAGAATGGACACACCTAAATTATATGGAAAATTTACAGTAAATAGAAAACTGTAACTGCACTTAGACACGAGGTTAAATTCAATTTGTGGTAGAAGTCTGCCCGGAACCATCCGTCAAATCAAGCATCCACAAGTTGTTAATTTAATGTGAGAGATCTAGTGCGTAAATATACTTGTAACGGTGCTAAAACACGAGGTTAAGCCCAACTTGTGGTAGAAGTCTGTCCGGAATTACCCGGCAAATCCAGCATCCACAAGTGGTTGGCTTAATGTGAGAGGTCTAGTGCATAAACATATATATCAATATAAGTAAACAGTAGGATAAATATAGTGGCATTAACTGTAATTAATGGAATTGAATGGAAGTTACAATAGTAAAAGGATTAGAATGAACGAGGAATGATAATAACCTATTATGATTAATTACATTAATGAGAATGTTATATAATAGGTAGGCTTGTCCTAGGGACAAGTGGAAATTTTAACATAGGTTATAATAAACGATAAAGAAATTGGAATAGCTTATGTAATGAGATAAATTGTACTTAATTGTAAATTAAGGATATATGAGAACGAGAATCTGAAATCTATTGATAATGACAAAATAAGTTTTATTTATGGAAAGGGAACTTATTAGTAAACCTTATTTAAGAGAACTAAGTTAATAAGTAAACAACAACAAGTTGTAGTGACAGTATAAGATGGAATTATGAATAAATAAGAAAGGAGATGGTAAACTTATGGAATGAAATAAGTTATATTTAATCATAAACAATAAGTGCCATTTTAAATAGAAAACATGTGAATTGAGATATACTTAATCACATATTAAGTAGAACATCTTATTGTAACTATGGAATCAGACAATGAATAATATAAAGAGATTGTAGATTACAGACCTTGGATTACAATCCAGAGAATAAAATGTTATGGGCTTATTAATGAACTTAAATAGATTAAGTTATAACTAAAATTAATAAGCAAGAGGAACTTGGTAACTCGAGTAAGAAGTTAATATGATTGGGGGTAACCAAGTTGAAAGGAAATTTGAAAGGGAAAAGCAATCCCATAACTGAATGTTTGAACATAGGGTCTAATAACACATTAAACTGAGGCGCTTGGACCAGTCCGTACATTTGAAGGTGAATAACCTAACGGGGTTCATCGTGGTGTCATGAGACACGAAGGGAATGCACGTCCGTCTGATTATCCTGCTTGTTCTGCCTGTTGTTCTGCTGATATTCTTCTAGCTCCGAAGGACTGGAAGGGGAAGCACGCGGCTTCCTAGGATGTGGAGAATACTCCTAGTAGTCCCATGTGCTGTGAGAGCATCCTCCTATGCTCACAGAGGTTAGATCTGTGCATTTCTACCCAGTGAGTATGTCTTGATTTCCACGATGGTGGGCAATCAAAAGACTGTAGGGTGACATAAGTGATTCGATGATCCGAGTAGCCATGTGACTAGGCTAGAGTACGACCACTCTTGAGTAACTAACAGGTCTAACCTAGGTGATAGCAATTCGTCGGGTACCTACCATCGACAGTCAGCTTGATACGTGATGCGCGATGCGGAAAGGCGGAGAGCTAAACCAAAAGACCATAGACCTTTTACTATCAAGGCTATGGGTGAGGAACATGACAATTAGGATTTGTTGTTTGTTGTTTGCTCTTGGGCCAGGTCATTATTTCTCAATCTTATTCGCCTTTCACTAGTTGAGGAAGGGGTCAGGTGGGACCATAACCATTGGTAATGCAGTCCTTAGCATATGTTTGTACAGATATCTGAAAAGCTACCAATCGAGTTCCTCGTTTCTTGTACAGCCCTGCCATGGGACTCGGTAGACAATAGCGGTTATGTGCAGTTAAGGCATCGAGTACGATTGAAAATACGTATGTGGGAAAGTACAGATACATGTATGTAAGCTCTGGTTGGTGTACTGTAGATTTGAGGGCATTACTCTGTGATGGAATCTGATTCGATCGAAGGCGGCAGTCCATACGCTTACGTAGCATGTTGATGGCAGATATATGCAGAGCGTAGCATTGTTATATAGAGATCCATGCGTTACTCTGGTGTTGAAACACCACACCTCCATTAAGATCACTCACAAAGGGAATGCCTTAATTTTGGTGGAGGTTTATAAGTAAAAGACACAGATAAAACACAATACAGATATAAACACATATAAATAAGCAGCGGAAAAACCAACAGACTTTTATTATCATAAATACGTGTTCATACAGAACATTTCCAACATTGTCTCAAAACAAACTTCCAATTATTACAACCATAATACTGTCTTGATTTTAAAAGTTAAAGAAGCATGAAACATAAATAAAGCTGCATAATCCCCATAAATGATATCCAAAGCCACGGTCCAAATTAAAGAAATCCAAGCAATACATTCTCTCTCTTCAAGCTGGATGAAAAACTGACTAAGCTGCGGTGTTTCCTCCCCGTGGACCTGGGGGGGGGGGGGGAACGGAAGAAAAGAAGACGAAAGGAAAATGGGTCAGACATAAGTCTGGTAAGTCTAGCTATATTCCTAGAATGTTAATAATAAAAAGATCATGACTTGCATAAAGTGAGAACAGGACGATATTAGGATAATAGACTATCCTAGAACTAGATAAGGTGTCCTAAAACGAACATCCCTTCGCACCCTATTTTAAATCTCTATCTCTGCACCTACTAATTCTTATACCAACAGGCACCCCGTGATTGGGGTGAAGTGATCCCTTTCTCTTTCTTTAAAAGATCAGCTCCTACTCGTATATTCACAGGTGTCCTACGGCCCTAGATGGTAGATACATATGCTGGTCCCATCATGGGGTGTATCAAGTCCCATGGTGGCGGCCCCGACACAATTCTAGCATGCATAGGTTATACTACTGATGCTCCAGTGCCCTGACTTGTCTTCTCCAGAGTGTGTGCACCCCCGCACTCTGTTAGAACACACACTGTGCACACCAACCGCCGTCGCTTTTGACCGCTTAAAATCAGCCCAGTAATCATTCCCCACCCTGCCTAGTTCAGGGTACCATGATACCTAATTGGGTTACTGCTGAAACGGGTCCCCGTTACTAGGTTTTTTAGTCAAACATGTTAAGTGGTTAAGTGTCTGAATGAACCTAACCCCCACCCAAATAATTTAACATGTTGAATTTGGTTAAGTATTTATTAAATTGACTTAACCCTATCAGTCCTAACTCAGCTCTAATTGTCTTATTAGAGCGCCAACCTCTCAGATTATACAGATATTATTGTGGCTGCCTGTATGCCGGTTGGGTCCGGGCAGTCTTACGCCACAACTCAGTTTAACCTCGGGTCATTATTGGGCCCCATGCCTTAACCTCTCACATTGGATAGCTATTGTTGTGACAACTGGACATCCAGGCGGGTCCGGGCAGGTTTACGTAACAACTCAATCCAACCTCGGGTTAAGCGCGTTCGTATTTTCTAATTTACATTTTAATTATGTAAATTATTCAAATTCAAATTACTGTCACATTCGTTTCCAATTAATCTCATTAATTAAGGTAATTAATGCCTTTTTATGCCATAAATCACTTATGTGATTAATGACCAACATGTAAATTAGAACATATTCAAATTACTGTCACATTCATTTCCAATTAATCTCATTAATTAAGGTAATTAATGCCTTTTTATGCCATAAATCACTTATGTGATTAATGACCAATTTATGGCAAGTTTTCCTAAAATTATCATTTTAACCCAACGTTACCCTGTCCAATATTAGGCTAACCATCTCATCCTAATTTACGTTTGCATGATTTTTGGTGTAAAGTTTTAGGCTAAAAACTTAGCCTAATTTAATATACGCAAATTGGCATAAATTAGCATAAACATGACAAGGGTATAACTTTGCTATTGATGGCATAATCAATATGAACATAATAGGGTGTACTTGCAAAATAACTAACATGAACATTTTACGGGTGAACTTACAAAATAACTAACATGAACATTATAATGCCATAGGTACAAACTTGCAAAAAGACTAACATAAACATTATAATGATAGAGGTATGAACTTGCACTTATAGGCTAACTCAACATATATGTGTTTTTAACATAGGCCATATTAACAACATACATGAGAATTAGCAATATGAACTAATCCATATACATATGTTAATTTGCAACATAGGCAAATCAACATACGTATATGTGAGTAAGAAACATAGGCTAATCAACATACACATGTGTTAATTAGTAACATAGATTTAAACATACTTGCAAATTAATCCCAACATATGATAAGTGTGAACATGGCATAAGTTTTGCATAAACATGAACATATAGATTTGACAATTGGTCGCATAACTTCACTACATAAACTTGCATAATAAACTACACAATTCTCATAAGATGTTACAATCCAAGTCCATGCTTATACAAATAGTCTATTCCAATTATCCCAAATTTAACATGATAATAGAATCAAGTCACTGGCATAGATTAATATTTTAAAACATAATAAACACCATACTTAATAATTCTCAATTCAACATGATAATAGAATCAAATCACAAACGTATATTAATAACATAACGAGTATCGTACTATTATCATTTCATCGCAACACATGATATTCATATTAATTCGCATTCTAAAAATGTAGCTAAACTTACAATCGTAGACGGTCTTGTTTTCTGAGTTCTGAAATTCTGAATTTGCAAAGCTTTCCTTTGGGAAGACATTGCTTTGATTCTAATTTGTAGTTGCTTTTTAATCTTTTAGTTTGTATTCGCTATGTTGTTCGTCTCTTTCAAGTGGAGGCTCCCTCTAGTTCTCAGCAGACAGCATGGTGGCTCCAATTCTTTTTTTTTTTGTGAATTTTTATTTTGAGACCTAGGGTCTTTTTATAGAGTTGCAAGTTAATTTGAGCCGTTGATGAAGCTAGGGTTAACCAGAGCCGTCCGTTGTAAAGAGAAGCCAATTATGTTCACCATTTCTTTCTTAATGTACATTTACTATTATTTGTCAATCCATATAAATAAGTACGCGTTAGATACATCTCCCCTTTACACATTTATTATTATTTTGTATGCACATTAGATACATCTCCCCTTTACACATATATTATTATTCTTGTATGCACATTAGATACATCTCCCCTTTACACATTTATTTTTGTATTACCAACTTTAGTGTTAACAGAAATACGGGGTGTTACATTCTCTCCTCCTTAAAGATTTCATCCCTGAAATCTCCAAGTCTAGGAGAACATATATCCTACCATCCAAATGTCCATCTACTCAATCATCAAACACGAGCGTCCATTGTCCTTAAAAGACTTCTAATGCTTCATGATCATATGCATTGTGTGTGTACATGTCCTTATCTAATGCAAAAATCAGGCGGTCTACTGATTCAGTTGACCTCCTTAATGCAAATTATGTAAGTGTCATGAATCCATTATGTATGCAAACTTTTTCCTATTCATAATTCTACATGAGTTCGCAATCATTCAAACAAATGCGACATCCATATGACAACATATTAAGCTTCAACCATATACAAACATAAACACATATATGCATATGCAATATGAAGTGACTGAGCCGATCTAAAACCCTAGATTGTGTGTGTATATGCATCCATGAGCAACCACTAGCAAACATTTGCAACCACTTGCAACCATCATCCATAACATGTTTCAATTACATGTTTACATCCAAAGGGGTTTCCACCTAAGGACAAAAGGGTAAGGTCGGGGAGATATACCTAAAAAGATAGATACTAACATGACTTTAATGAAAAAGAGAGATCAAAAATGTACCCTCAAAAAGAAAAGGGTAGGCTGCGCGTATTCTATCCTCAGTTTCCCAAGTCGCGTCTTCCTCGGCGTCGCTCCACTGAACTTTGAAGAGTTTGACTTCGCAGTTGCGTAGATTTTTCACTTCAGTTCCTAAGATGCGAGTTGGAACTTTCCTCACAGTTGCTTCGCGTTCTACTTCATCTTCTTCTAGAATGTTTGGCTCTACCACTTCCGCTGACTCATGTAGATACTTCCGGAGGTGAGAAACATGAAAGATGTTGTGAACTCCGGCCAGTCTCTCGGGTAACTCTAACCTGTTGGCCATCTTCCCAATCTTCTCGATGATAGGAAACGGCCCTACAAATCTTGGTGCTAGCTTCCCTGTGGATCCAAAGCGAACGACGTTCCTTAAAGGAGATACCTTAAGGAAAACTCTGTCCCCAACCTCAAATTCAAGATCGGTCCTTCTCTTGTATGCGTAGGATTTTTGTCTGTCTTGGGCTGTCTTCATTCTTCTCCGTATTAAGTCTACTTTCTCTAAAGTCTCTCGGATCATATCTGGTCCAAGTATGAGCTTGTCAGTAGACTCCCACCAACAAGTGGGCGATCGGCACGGTCTTCCGTATAAAGCTTCGAAGGGCGCCATCCCGATGGTGGCTTGGTAGCTGTTGTTGTAGGCAAATTCCACCAAAGGAAGATGGTCCTCCCAAGTCCCTCCAAAGTCAAGGACGCAAAGTCTCAAAAGGTCTTCCAAAATCCTGTTCACCCTTTCCGTCTGACCATCGGTTTTGGGGTGATAGGTCGTGCTCAAATATAACTGTGTGCCTACAGCTTCTTGCAGACTCCGCCAAAACTCGCTTGTGAAGATAGGATCTCTGTCGCTAATAATGCTGGAAGGTATTCCATGGAGTCGAACTATCTCCTTAAGATAAAGAGATGCTAGAGACGAGGCAGTCCTTCTACTCTTGACAGGTAAAAAGTGGGCGCTTTTAGTAAGCCTATCCACTATTACCCAAATGCTAGTGTTGCCTCTTCTAGACCTAGGAAACCCATCAACGAAGTCCATTGAAATGCTATCCCACTTTCACTGTGGGACCTCTAGAGGATGGAGCAGACCGCTAGGCTTCTTCTGCTCCGCCTTGACTTGTTGGCAAATCATGCACTTAGAAACAAAATCTGCCACGTCCTTCTTCATGCCACTCCAAAAGAAAACTCTCTTTAAGTCCTTGTACATTTTGTCCCCGCCTGGATGTATTGTCTTCTTGGAATGATGTGCCTCCTCAAGAACTTTCTTCACCAAATCCTTTGTCTGTGGGACGCATAGTCTTCCATCCCGTCTTAACCACCCTTTGTCGTCGATGGTGTATCTATCGAGGTGACTAGAAGTCTCACCCCTAACGAGCTTATCAACCACTTCTACAAATTGAGGGTCTTCTCGTTGTGCGGTCCCAATTGAGTCTAAGAGAGTGGGCCGCACTTCTAGCGATGCTAACAGACCGGGTACAAAATCAGAGGAGGGCCTAAAGTCAAAACTGGCTATAAACTTTAGGCTTCGCCTTTCAACAAATAGCTGGCACAACGTTAGCTTCTTTCTACTCAAGGCATCTGCGACTACGTAGCCCTTGCCAAGAGTGTAGGAAATCTCGAAATCATACGAGGCAAGAAACTCCATCCACCTTTGTTGCCTTAAGTTAAGGTCCTTCTACGAGAAGAGATACTTCAAAGATTTATGGTCAGTATACAGTTCAAATTTCTCACCTAGGAGATAGTGGCGCCAAGACTTAAGCGCAAAGACGATGGCGTCCAACTCAAGGTCGTGGGTTGGGTAGTTCCTTTCATGAACTTTCAACTGTCTTCCGCCATAAGCTACTACCCTTCCTTCTTGCATTAGGACAGCGCCTAGTCCTGTCCCGCATGCATCCGTGTATACTGTAAACATTTTGCTTCCATCCGGCAAGGTCAGAACTAGGGCTGTTGTAAGAGCCCTTTTTAAGCATTGGAAAGCAAACTCGCAATCCAAATCCCAAGAGAAAACTAGATTCTTCTTTGTTAGACTTGTAAGAGGAGCTGAGATTTTTGCAAAATCTCTGATGAACATCCGATAAAATCCTGCAAGCCCAAGGAAGCTTCGGACCTCGGTTGCATTTCTTGGTGCCTTCCAATCTTGCACCGCTACTACTTTTGCGGGGTCTACAGCTAACCCCTCTTTGGACACTATATGCCCAAGAAATCTCACTTCTTCTCTCCAAAAGTGGCACTTGGAGAATTTAGCTTTTAACTGATGTGTTCTAAGAGTCTCCATGATTGCCTTTAGGTGCTGAGCATGCTCTTCCTCATTTTTTGAGAAGATCAAAATATCATCTACGAAGACCACCACGAATTTATTGAGGAAATATCTGAACACCCCACTCATTAGGTCCAAGAAGTAAGCGGGTGCGTTTGTCAAGCCAAAAGGCATGACAAGCCACTCAAAGAATCCGTCTGGGATTCTGAAAGCTGTCTTATCGATGTTATCATCAGCTACCCTTAGCTGATGAAATCCAGTCGCCAAATCAAGTTGGGAGAAAACCGACGCTCCTACAAGCTGGTCAAACAAATCGTCAATTCTGGGGAGAGGGTGCCTATTCTTTTTAGTCAGCTTGTTTAGCTCCCTATAGTCAACACATAGACGGAGTGAACCATTCGCCTTTGTAGCGAACACCACTGGAGCGCCCCATTCTGAAATGCTCCGCCTAATGAACCCCTTTTCTAAAAGCTCTTTAATCTGCTTATGAGCTCTTTCCTCTCCCTAGGAGCCATGTCCCTAACAGGCAAAGCAACGGGCTTCGCATTGTCAACAAGATAGATGCGGAAGTCTATTTCCCATTTCGGAGGTAAGCCCTTCACCTCATCAAAGACATCCGAATATGCTTGGACCACCTTAACTGACTGCAAATTCTCAACAGAAGCGTCAAGCGATTCAAGATAACTAAGCATAACCACATTCGAGGGATTACAAGTAATCTCCAGAGTGTTACCGAGTTGGGTTAAGAGCCTAACCACTCTTTTCTCACAATCAAGGATGGCACCATTACTGGATAGCCAGTCCATGCCCAAAATCAATCCATATCCCGTGAAGCCCAAAACAAAGGTACTACATCTAAATTCTACACTTAGAATAGAGATTTTCAAATTCATACAGATCATTAACAAATAAGCTGGACCTCCAATTGGATTGGAGACAACCAAGGGATCCTCTACCATACTAGTTTCTAGGTGCAGAGATTCTACTAAAGCAGATGAAATAAAGGAGTGTGATGCACCAGAATCAAATAAAGTGCGAACTGGGTGATCATTAAGATAAACTACACTTTCTACAAAAGTATTTCGACCTCGTTGTTGCAGAGGAGGTACCTCCAGTGCATGAACTTGTCCACCCGAAGTGGATGCAGCTTTCTGCGCCTGCCCTCGCCTCTTAGGGCAGTCCTTAGCGATGTGTCATGTTTCTCCACAATGAAAGCAACCACCATTCATCTTTGCCTTCTTCTTCGAGCTTTGTTGTTTTTCCCGCCCTTCTTAAAGTCTGTTTTCTTAGGCTGTAAAGCTTCTTTCTTTCCCAGAGACCCTTCCTCCTTTGTCTCCTTCTTGCCTTTATCCTCCTCATGTAGTAATGCCATCTGTACCAGCCTTTCATATGTAGCTCCCATAGGTATATGGGTCATGGCCAGGCTATGAAGCGGCTCATTCAGTCCCTTGACAAAGCGGAGAGCCTTCTTGTGTTGGGTGTTGACTAGGTCCAGTCCGAACCTAGCCAGCTGATCAAATTGGTTGACGTACTCTTTGACGGTCATACTTCCTTGCTTAAGGGATAGGAACCTCTCCATTTGAAGACTTCTCTCAGCTTCTGAAAGGAACTTCAGCTCAAATCTAAATCTGAAATCTTCCCACGTTTATACTGGTCTTTCTGCATTGGTGACTTCCCACCAGTAGGAAGCCTCTCCTTTGAGCAACCACACTGCCAGTCTTACCTTCTGCCTGTCTTCTACCTCGAAGATAACGAAAAGATCTTCGGTCTCTTTCAGCCAGTTCCTGGCTGCTACGAAGGACTCGGTCCCATGAAAGTCTTTCCCACCCATAGCTTTAAAATCTCTACAAGTCTTGGCAAAAGCATTTCCTCTCGGAGGAGGAGGAGGAGGAGGGGGAATTTCAGCAACTGGGGGAGGAGAGGAGGAGGAATTGCTGCAGCTGGGGGAGAAAGATTAGTTGGGCCTGCCTCATTGGCCCTAGCTTCCAAGTACCTTCTAAACCAACCAGGTACAGTCACACCTTCTGGAAGGTTAAATTCTCCCGACATGCTGAAACAAAAAAGGAAAGATTCAAAACGAAGGATAGATAATTCACATGGCTTTGGGGGATTATGCCTTTCTAAAACTATAAAACAATTCTTTTTCTTGAAAAATGCTTCTTTAAATTTTAATTTGAATATAGTTTCAAAAACTTTTTATCTGGTCTAGTAAACCTATGCTCTGATACCAAGTGAAACACCCCACCTCCGTTAAGGTCACTCACAAAGGGAATGCCTTAATTTTGGTGGAGGTTTATAAGTAAAAGACACAGATAAAACACAATACAGATATAAACACATATAAATAAGCAGCGGAAAAACCAACAGACTTTTATTATCATAAATACGTGTTCATACAGAACATTTCCAACATTGTCTCAAAACAAACTTCCAATTATTACAACCATAATACTGTCTTGATTTTAAAAGTTAAAGAAGCATGAAACATAAATAAAGCTACATAATCCCCATAAATGATATCCAAAGCCATGGTCCAAATGAAAGAAATCCAAGCAATACATTCTCTCTCTTCAAGCTGGATGAAAAACTGACTAAGCTGCGGTGTTTCCTCTCTGTGGACCTGGGGGGGGGGGGACGGAAGAAAAGAAGACGAAAGGAAAATGGGTTAGACATAAGTCTGGTAAGTCTAGCTATATTCCTAGAATGTTAATAATAAAAAGATCATGACTTGCATAAAGTGAGAATAGGACGATATCAGGATAATAGACTATCCTAGAACTAGATAAGGTGTCCTAAAACAAACATCCCTTCGCACCCTATTTTAAATCTCTATCTCTGCACCTACTAATTCTTATACCAACAGGCACCCCGTGATTTGGGTGAAGTGATCCCTTTCTCTTTCTTTAAAAGATCGTCTCCTACTCGTATATTCACAGGTGTCCTACGGCCCTATATGTTAGATACCTATGCTGGTCCTACCATGGGATGTATCAAGTCCCATGGTGGCGGCCCCGACACAATTCTAGCATGCATAGGGTATAATACTGATGCTTTAGTGCCCTGACATGTCTGCTCCAGAGTGTGTGCACGCCCGCACCCTGTTAGAACCCACACTGTGCACTAACCTCCGTCGCTTTTGACCGCTTACAATTAGCCCAGTAATCGTGCACCACCCTGCCTAGTTCAGGGTACCATGATACCTAATTGGGTTACTGCTGAAACGGGTCCCCGTTACTAGGTTTTCTAGTCAAACATGTTAAGTGGTTAAGTGTCTGAATGAACCTAACCCCCACCCAAATTATTTAACATATTGAATTTGGTTAAGTATTTATTAAATTGACTTAACCCTATCAGTCCTAACTCAGCTCTAATTGTCTTATTAGAGCACCAACCTCTCAGATTAGACAGATATTGTTGTGGCTGCCTGTATGCCGGTTGGGTCCGGGCAGTCTTATGCCACAACTCAGTTTAACCTCGGGTCTTTATTGGGCCCCATGCCTTAACCTCTCACATTGGATAGCTATTGTTGTGACAACTGGACAACTGGGCGGGTCCGGGCAGGTTTACGTCACAACTCAATCCAACCTTGGATTAAGCGCGTTCGTATTTTCTAATTTACATTTTAATTATGTAAATTATTCAAATTCAAATTACTGTCACATTCATTTCCAATTAATCTCATTAATTAAGGTAATTAATGCCTTTTTATGCCGTAAATCACTTATGTGATTAATGACCAACATGTAAATTAGAAAATATTCATATTACTGTCACATTCATTTCCAATTAATCTCATTAATTAAGGTAATTAATGCCTTTTTATGCCATAAATCACTTATGTGATTAATGACCAATTTATGGCAAGTTTTCCTAAAATTATCATTTTAACCCAACGTTACCCTGTCCAATATTAGGCTAACCATCTCAGCCTAATTTACGTTCGCATGATTTTTGGTGTAAAGTATTAGGCTAAAACTTAGCCTAATTTAATATACGCAAATTGGCATAAATTAGCGTAAACATGACAAGGGTATAACTTTGGTATTGATGGCATAATCAATATGGACATAATAGGGTGTACTTGCAAAATAACTAACATGAACATTTTAGGGGTGAACTTGCAAAATAACTAACATGAACATTATAATGTCATAGGTACAAACTTGCAAAAAGACTAACATAAACATTATAATGCCATAGGTATGAACTTGCACTTATAGGCTAACTCAACATATATGTGTTTTTAACATAGGCCATATTAACAACATACATGAGAATTAGCAATATGAACTAGTCCATATACATATGTTAATTTGCAACATAGGCAAATCAACATACGTATATGTGAGTAAGAAACATAGGCTAATCAACATACACATGTGTTAATTAGTAACATAGATTTAAACATACTTGCAAATTAATCCCAACATATGATAAGTGTGAACATGGCATAAGTTTTGCATAAACATGAACATATAGATTTGACAATTGGTCGCATAATTTCACTACATAAACTTGCATAATAAGCTACACAATTCTCATAAGATGTTACAATCCAAGTCCATGCTTATACAAATAATCTATTCCAATAATCCCAAATTTAACATGATAATAGAATCAAGTCACTGGCATAGATTAATATTATAAAACATAATAAACATTATACTTAATAATTCTCAATTCAACATGATAATAGAATCAAATCACAAACGTATATTAATAACATAACGAGTATCGTACTATTATCATTTCATCGCAACACATGATATTCATATTAATTCACATTCTAAAAATGTAGCTAAACTTACAATCGTAGACGGTCTTGTTTTCTGAGTTCTGAAATTCTGAATTTGCAAAGCTTTCCTTTAGGAAGACATTGCTTTGATTCTAATTTGTTGTTGCTTTTTAATCTTTTAGTTTGTATTCGCTATGTTATTCATCTCTTTCAAGTGGAGGCTCCCTCTAGTTCTCAGCAGATAGCATGGTGGCTCCAATTCTTATTCTTTTTTTGTGAATTTTTATTTTGAGGCCTAGGGTCTTTTTATAGAGTTGCAAGTTAATTTGAGCCGTCGATGAAGCTAGGGTTAACCAGAGCCGTCCGTTGTAAAGAGAAGCCAATTATGTTCACCATTTCTTTCTTAATGTACATTTACTATTATTTGTCAATCCATATAAATACGTACGCATTAGATACATCTCCCCTTTACACATTTATTATTATTTTTGTATGCACATTAGATACATCTCCCCTTTACACATTTATTATTATTATTGTATGCACATTAGATACATCTCCCCTTTACACATTTATTTTTGTATTAGCAACTTTAGTGTTAACAGAAATACGGGGTGTTACAGGTGTATGATGAGGGACCATGTACATTTCTGTGGCGTTATGGTGGAGACCGTGCAAGTGGGGTACCATGGGATGTACCTCATTATTGGGGTTAGCTACATATATATACTGTAGTAGGTTACTCCACTGGGAAGTAGATGGGTACGACGTGTGTTTAAGCATTGAGTGTTGTTAAACCAAGTAACCTAATAAACAAGAAAATGTAACTGAACGGTGTACGTAGGGTTATCCAAAATGTGTAGTTTAAATCCAGTCACTAGAACTTGTGTTCTGACCCCCTCCTCATAGCATACTCGCAGGTTATATTTGTGGCAGAGATATGATAGCTTTGGATACTGGTTTGGCAGTATTATTACTACAGTAAGGTTATACTTTGATTACATTAAATTTTATCCATTCCGCTGTGAGATGTATTTCTGAACTATGATATATTTTATATCTTTGTCTTTCTGCAGGATACTAGAGAAAACCAACGCGAGTTTTGATAGATTAGAATTTTAAAAAAAATCGGTCTATCGGAATTTGGTTTGTTACAGTAATACGTTGAATGTGATGATAACTCAAAGGTGCTCGTTGATTGGTGTAGAACGACGAACGAGTTGGCAATTCAAAGGTCGTGAGTTGGGGGATAATGGTTACTCGAGAAGGTTTCTTGAATGATGAAAGGTCATCAAGGTTGGATGACTAGAGATGTGAAGGCCAAGGAATTATCATTATCGTAGGTTCTAGCAGGCACAAAGTAGGGTACGTTTAATGACCGATCGTAGGTTGAGTACCCGAGGTATCGTTGAAAGGCCTAGGTACGTATCGTTGAAAGGTGTATAAGGCTTTTGCTAGAGCCGAGTTTACCATTAGCCCTTAGTGGATGGCAATATGATATGGCCAGTTATATGATTAATGATGGTTTCAAAGCAGGATTGGCGGTAGGAGCCAGAGTTTGTCATGAATCATTGGATGCTTGGTATGTACCATCTCACGTAGGTTGTCCAACATTGAAGGAGATGTTCCTTGGGTGCTTGTCTGATATTGGTTTAGGCCTTTGCGGCTTGTACTTAAGGGATGTTGAATTCGGTTAGGGTGATTTACGTGAGATATATAATCTGGATGCGATGAGTGGTTTGGTTCGATTATTTCTAATTGGCGTGAGTGAATGATTGTTCTGATTTCCACGAATGTATGGTTGAAATGTTTGATGTGATGTCTATCATTGTCCGATGTAGAGAATATGGGGGTCGAGTTCTTCTCTGGTGTTGTGGGTAGATTAGTTCGTTTAATTACCCATTATTATATACTTTATTGATGATGTTAGATAGTTGTTTTATTACTCACTAAGATTGTTGTCTGACTCAAGGTTTTATGTTTCCTTCTTATTAACTTGGGTTGTTCATCCAATTTCGGATGGGCAGACTAGGTGGTAGGTGATAGCTTAGCGAGGACGATGTAACGGTTCGGAGGCGAGCAGGGGGCTAGCGTACTATCTTTCTTACTAAAGAGTATTTGGATTTCCACCGTTTGTTATTCTTCTCTAAGTGCTGCAGTGAGGCAAATTTGTACAGACATATGTTGCAGTCATGGTGTATGGATATACTTTTTATTTGTTTTGAAAGTTTAAAATTTCTATTCAAATATGCTTCACTAATATTACCTGTTGCATATGTTCTATTATATTTTATCCTTGCATTGTAAGGTTTCTGACAGGTTTCGCCTATGTTTAAATACCTTGATGATCGTCCATAGCTGTTTGGCACGCCTTTCAGTGCATTATTCCTCTTGTTTAGTACAGAGGTTATGGGCGGTCATCACATGATACATTCGTGAAATTGTGAATTTTAGGAGGGCGAATTGGGGATTTAATTTTGTGTTGAAGGAGATGGTGATTGAGGCTGCGGGGTTTTGTTTTGACAGTATGGATATGGACACATCAAACGTTTGTTGTGGTACATGGTTAACTGGTTTGATAAGTTAGTGGTGTAGTTGTAGTTGCTGCAAATGATGTATAACTTGGTTCTTTATGGAAGTTTGCAGAGTTTGTTTAGGTAGTCGAGGCAGAGAGGATGAAGCACTTGAAAGTTTGGGTTTGTTTTGGAGAAGGTTGGTGATCAACAGTGGGTGTTTAAGTGGGAGCTGGTACTGAAATTTGGTGTTGGAACCGAAGTATGGAAGGTTGATGGAGCTGTGTATTATTGTTGACAGAAGGTGGAGTTTTGATTTTATTATGGTAGTTTTCAACCGTGGAGTTTGGCTGTGTATGGTGGTTGGACTTGATGGAAATGGTGTTTGTGAGTTTGGGAGGAGTTGTGCTTTGGTTGTGGTATGATGAAGTGGTGGTAAATTTGAAGATGGCAAGTGTATGGCCGAAAAGGGGGGATGCGCAACGAAAGTGATCAAGAAGTTGGTTTGTAGAATTTAAATAAATGGTTTGAGGAGGTTAAAGGTTGCGATTATGGAGTAGGGATGGAGTTGTTTTGGGTGGTGGTGAAGCTCGACACCGATCTTTTGTTGGGTTGTGGAGGTCAAGGGTGGTTACTCATGCACAGGCGTGACAATTATGAATAGTGTGCATGGTGATGATATTGAAGAAACAGTGGTTGTCATGTGAGAGGAGGAGGCAAGGCAGGTGGTAGAAATGTGGTTTGTATATGTGCACTGGAAGTGGGAGGTTGGGTTTGGTATGGGTGCAGATTGGTGTAGTTGTAACGCCCCATAATTTTATAACATTAAAATTCATAAATTAAAGTATACTTAATTTTAGAAGAAGAATTAAATGAAATGGGTTGCGCTATTATGTTCGTCTCAAAATTTTGGGTCAAGATAGACATTTCGTTTGCACAAAACGGATACCTTATGAAGATGTTATTAAGCCTTGAAGTTTGTATGCATATAAGAGAAATATATATAGATATATATAAAAATTAAATAAATAAGTATTCAAAAAAAGTTCAAAACAACAAATCGAGAGGGGGAGTAGCCGAACCGCACCATTTTTGAAGTCGACCCGAGCTCTGCTGGGTCGACTAGGGGTCGATCCAGGGTATTTGGCTGTCAACCCATGGCCCGATTTGCGCTAAGGGCTGATGTTGCATCTGAGTGGTCCTGATGATTTCTGGGTTAATCTAAGAGCTCTAATCGATTCTAGACATCTATATATACACTCTAAGACCTAACCCTAATTCATAAAATATTATCTATGACACCATTATGCTGTCAAGCTCTCTCTTAAACCCTAGCCGCTGCCTCTAAATTAAATCTCAAGTGTTCATACACAATTCAAATCAAAGTTTAGAGCTTCAATAACAGTTAAAGAAGATCAATCAACATCACCACAATGTTTCTACACCAATTTTCAATTTGTTAATCCTTTTCTTAAGCCATGAAAGGTGAGTACAGTAATTTTCACAAATTTAATAGGATTAAAGTAACATGAAAAAGTTGTAAAAAGGATTCATATATATGTTTGTTATGAAAATCTCACCAAGTCTTCACCTTTTTGATTCATGTCATCACATGCCTATGTTTCTATGTAAAGTTCATACCTTTTATCAGTTTATTCATGTTGAATCTTTTATTATGCCTCTATGCCAGTCTATATGTCTCTTTATTTCATGATGTTGTATTATTTCAATTTTCTATGAATTGATTCTCTCTTCTTACCCCCATTCCTTTTATTTGTGGATCTAGGCTACCTTCGATCCTATATTAAAAATACGCACGAATGTGAATACGTGGGAACGATGTGGAATATTGGGAATATGGGAAATTTGGAAAATTGGATATTTTGGATAATTGGATAATATGTGAAATTGACATATCTGGGTATGAATTACATGGAATTGATGAAATTGCCTAAAATTGTAAATTTGTAATTGAGGCTAATTAATGTGTAATTAGTGACAATTTCGAATAAGCAATATTATAGACATGATTATATGTTTAATTGGATATATATGACATGAAAATTGGGTATGGGTGAAATACGATGTTATTGAACCTTTGACACGAGGTTAGGCGCAATTGTGACGTAAGACTGCCCAGAACCGTCGGGCAAATCCAGCGGTCACAATTGGACGTCTAATGTGAGAGGTCATAGGAATGAATTGTAGGCGTAACGGTTAATGACGCGAGGTTAGACCCGATTTGCGGTGTAAGACTGCCCAGAACCGCCCGGCAAATCCAGCGGCCACAAAGTGTTCGGTCTAATGTGAGAGGTCATGCACCATTCGTCATAAGGAATGAATTAAAGAATACTAACCATAATAAGACATGTGTATGGTTAGAGGGTTAAGTGGGGTGACATGTAAATATGGACTTAACCGAAATAAGATAGGACATGTAAATTATGACATGTAAGTACGGACTTAGCCATAGCATGTGTAAGACATGGACATTTTAATTAAAATGGTTAAGTGCGGAAAACCTAGTGGGGACCAAGCATAGGTGGGAGGCTTGTGTTGGATGGGGACCCGTTTCAACCAGTAACCCGTTTGAGTATCTAATTGGGCCCGGTACTAGGCCGGGGTTGGGGCATGCTTACTGGGCTTGAATATAAGAGGTCAAAACGTGAATAGCGGTGGCAATGCAAGTCCAATGGGTTCATGTGCGTGCATGGGTCCGGGTTGGTAGGTAAGACGTTGTTGCATCGTGTAGGTATGGCCGTGCATTTCATGTTGGTATCGGGGTTGCCACTTTGGGGAGTGATACACCCCACTGTAGGGCCAGCACGGGTGCCTACGGGGTTTAGGGAGCCGATCGAATGGGTAGATTAAGGGTACCTTAGCGGTGGTAGGAGCAAGCCGGCACCTACGATAGCAGCGAGGTACAAGTAACTACCAAGTTTGTCATGTGGGTACAGTTAGTGGGAAGGGATCAACCTCTAGTAAAAAGAGACTAGTAGAAGTGCGGTGTAATTAAGTAATGTGGTGTAACTTAGCAAAAGTGTGGTATAACGAAATACATGTTGGTTGAGTTGGATAGTCCTTTGGGTGCTAGTCTGATGTTGACTTCGGTCTTCGGGGTTAGTACTTGGAGGGTTGTTCGCTTAGCCAAGGTGTAGGATTGTCTTAGTACTTAGGAACGAAATCATCTTGTCCATCCTTTTTATCTACCTTATCTAAGTTACAGCCATATCATGATGCCTATTTATGTCTTGATCATTTACCTTACCTATTATTTATTAAAATTACTGGACTCGCCAGACTTTATGTCTGACCTGTTTGTTTCCACCTCTTTTCTTTCCTTCCCCCTCAGGTTTGCAAGGAGGGAATACTACAGCTTAGTGCTAATTTATTTCAGTTGCTTGAAAAGAGTAGATGTATCGCTTCGGACTCTCTCATCTTTATGGCTTTGCTTATGCTCAGTGGGGATTTATGCATTTATGTTATTTAAGTATTTGCTTCTTTATGTACTTTGAAGGTTTTGGAAAAGACTACTGATCCTGTTGTAATGGTTTTGGGAACTACTTATGTAAGCTTGTTTTGAGTTATAATGCTATGAAATAAGTTTTATCTTCCGCTGTGTTGTTTTATTTATTTATTCTTGTAATTTATCTATTTTATACAACAATAACGCTTCATGGACATTGATGCATTCCCTTTGTGAGTGACATTAACGGACATGGGGTGTTACACGTGGTATCAGAGCTATGGTTACAAGAACAAATAAAAAGTTTTGAAAAGTGTTTTCAAAAGTATTATTTTCCTAGAAAGTATTTTCAAAAACTTGTTTTAAAGAAGCTATTTTCAAGGAAAGTTTACTTTAAAGAGCATGATCCCCGCAAGCCGTACATCTCTCTTTCGCTTCCCTTGTTTTGTAACACTTTCTTTTTCTTTTCAGCATGTCTGGAGCATCTGAGATACCAGAGGGTGTTCATGTACCCGATTGGTTTCGTCAATATCTCGAGGCTAGTGTCGCTACCACGGGTCCGACCAACGTTCCACCTCCTCCTCCTCCAGCTCCAGTCATTCCTTCGCATGGAGATTCTTTCTCGAAGATACGTAAAGAATTTCGTTCGATGGGTGGAAAACCTTTTGGTGGGTCTGAAACATTCGTTGAAGCTAGAAATTGGTTGAAAGAAGTGGAGGATCTGTTTGGCATTTTCGATTTGGATGACTGTAAGAAGGTCCAATTGGCTACTTGGTTGATGAAGGACGAAGCTCAGTTTTGGTGGGAGGTTACTAATGGAGAGCGTGATGTGGAGACGTGAGCAGATTTTAGGTGAAGGTTTGAGTTGAAATTCCTTTCTCAAGCTGAGGAGAGTATGTACATGGAGAGGTTCTTGACATTGAAGCATAAAAACTTGACCATGAAGGAGTATGTGACCGAATTTAATAAGTTGGCGAGATTTGGGCTAGAGTTGGTGAATACGCCTCACAAGAAGGCCTTGAGGTTTGCAAAGGGCCTAAATGAACCGCTTCACAGTTTGGCTGTGTCCCACATTCCAATGGGGGCTACATATGAAAAGCTTTTTGATTTGGCATACATGCATGAAGAAGAGAAGGGTGTAAGTACTTTTAGGCCGCAAGATAAGAAGGAGGATCTAAAGAAAGCCCAACAACAAAAGTAAGGCGGTAAAAAAAAGAGGAAGTGTCACAACTGCTGGAAACCCGGCCACTTGAAGAAAGACTGTAGGAAGAAGAAGTAGTTCGCTTGTTATCATTGTGGTGATGCGGGTCATGCTGTGAAGGACTGTCCTAAGAAGCAAGAGCAGAGGGCAGGTTCTACTTCGGGAGGGCAGGTTCATGCCCTCATGGCTCCGGGACAGGAAGAAGGTAGAAAAATTTCTGTCTAAAGTTTGATTTTCTTGTTTGATCATCCTGTCCGTACTTTATTCGATTCTGGCGCATCACATTCGTTTATCTCTACATCATTAGTTGAAACACTGCACTTAAATACTAGTCTCTTTGTAGATCCCATTGTAGTCTCAAATCCTATTGGTGGGTCGGCTCATTTATCCATGGTTTGTAGGGATTTGAGATTATCTATCTTAGGCGTTGGCTTTGAATGTAATTCTTTTGTGCTTGGTTTCATGGGCTATGGGTTGATTCTAGTGATGGATTGGCTAGCCATATATGGTGCCATCCTAGATTGTGAACGAAGGGTAGTAAAATTGTTGACTCGTAGTGGAAAGACCCTTGATATTTTTTGTGACCCTAGAGGATCGGTGATGCTTAGTTATCTTGAGTCACTTGACGCATCCAATGATGATTTACATTCTGTTCGTATAGTCCGTGAATATGTTGATGTCTTCAGTGAGGTGAGGGGTCTACCCCCAAAATGTGAGATAGACTTTCGTATTTATCTTGCAGACAATGCAAAACCAGTATCTCTGCCAGTATGCCACATGGCTCCTCGTGAGAGGAGGGAGCTCAATAAGCAAGTAGTGGAGTTGCTTGAGAAGGGATTCATAAGATGTAGTATATCGGAGTGGGGTGCTCTAGTAGTATTTGCCATGAAGGCGGATGGGTCCCTTAGACTTTGTGTGGACTATAGTGAACTTAATAAGCTTACTAAGAAGAATAGGCACCCACTGCCGAGGGTTGACTATCTCTTCGATCAGTTAGTTGGCGCCTCGGTATTTTCGCAGTTGGAGTTAGCCACTGGTTTCCATCGACTGAGAGCGGCTGAGGATAGCATAGACAAGACTGCCTTTAGGACTCCGGACGGTTTCTATGAGTGGCTTGTAATGCCCTTCGGTTTGACAAATGCCCCCCGCATACTTTGTTGACTTGATGAGTAGGGTGTTTAGGGAGTACCTTAATAAATTTGTTGTGGTCTTTGTGGATGACATCTTGATCTTTTCTAAGAGTGAGGAAGAGCATGCCCTACATCTTAGGAGAGTGTTGGAGACCCTTCGAGCGCATAACCTTAAAGCTGAATTTTCTAAATGTCACTTTTGGAGGAAGGAAGTGCGATTCTTTGGGCATGTGGTTTCCAAAGAAGGGATAGCTGTGGATCCCGCGAAGATGGTGGCCATCCAAGACTGGAAGGTCCCTAAAAATTATACAGAGGTGAGGAGTTTCTTGGGGTTGGTAGGCTACTATAGGAAGTTTATCAAGGACTTCGCAAAGATATCAGCCCCATTGACACGCTTGACGAAGAAGAACCTAGTTTTCACATGGGACGTAGATTGTGATGATGCATTTCAACGTTTAAAGAGAGCTTTGACCACAACCCCAGTCTTAGTGTTGCCAGATGGGAGTAAGCCATTTACCGTTTATACCGATGCTTGTGGGACAGGACTATGCGCAGTCTTGATGCAAGAAGGGAGGGTAATAGCCTATGGAGGAAGGCAGTTGAGAGTGCATGAGAGAAATTACCCTACACATGACCTAGAGTTGGTCGCTATTGTTTTCGCGCTTAAGTCTTGGCGCCATTATCTTCTTGGAAAGAAATTTGAATTGTTCACAGACCACAAATCGCTAAAGCACTTGTTCTCTCAGAAGGACTTGAACTTAAGGCAGCAAAGGTGGATGAAATTTTAGCGTCCTATGATTTCGAGATAGCATATACCCCTGGCAAGGGAAACGTGGTGGCTGACGCCTTAAGTAGGAAAAGGTTGTCCTTGAGTCCGTTGTTTGTTGAGCGGAAAAGCTTAGAGTTTATCTCTACATTTGACTTTAGATCTTCCATTGACTTTGTACCCGGTTTGCTAGCATCCTTAGAGGTCAGACCTACGCTTTTGGGATGGATTGGTGAGGCACAGCGAGATGACCAGCAGTTGGTTGAGTTGGTAGAGAAGCTCATAAGGGTGGAGTCATCGAGCCATCTCAGTAGGTATACCCTAGATGATAAGGGTTGGTTACGTAGGGACGGGAGACTTTGTGTACCACGAAACGAGAACTTGAGGAAGACCATTCTTGATGATGCACATCGTTCGAAGATGACCATTCATCCCGGCGGGGACAAGATGTACATGGACATGAGACGAGTTTACTTTTGGGCCAGTATGAAGAAGGATGTGGCCGAGTTTGTCGCTAGATGCTTGGTGTGCCAACAAGTAAAAGCAGAGCAAAAGAAGCCTGGTGGGTTACTTCACCCATTGGAGGTCCCACAATGGAAGTGGGAGAGTGTCTCGATGGACTTTGTTGATGGGTTACCGAGATCGAGGAAGGGTAATACGGGGATTTGGGTTGTGGTAACTGACTTACTAAGAGCGCCCATTTCATTCCCGTGAAGAGTAAGAGGACTGCTCCATGGTTAGCCTCCATATACATTCGAGAGATAGTTCGTTTGCACGGTGTTCCTCCTAGCATAGATCCTATTTTTACTAGCGAGTTTTGGAAGAGCTTGCAAGAGGCGGTAGGGACTCAGTTATGTTTGAGCACCGCATATCATCCTCAAGCGGACAGCCATACCAAGAGGGTGAATCGTATTCTAGAGGACCTTTTGAGGCTATGTGTTTTAGACTTCGGAGGTACATGGGAGGAGCATCTTCCTTTGGTGGAGTTCGCGTATAATAATAGTTTTCAGTCTAGCATTGGCATGGCACCTTTCGAGGCACTTTATGGAAGGCCTTGTCGTTCACCTACATGTTGGTGGGAATCTACGGATAAGATCTTACTTGGGCCCGATATGATTAGAGAGACTTCGGAAAAGGTTGATTTGATTCAAAGGAGGATGAAGACGGCACAAGATAGGCAGAGATTGTATGCGGACAAGAGTAGGATAGATCTTGAATTTGATATTGGGGACATGGTCTTTATCAAATTGTCTCCATTACAGAATGTTGTTCTCTTTGGGTTCGTAGGGTCGTTTCCTATTAAGGAGAGGATTGGACAGATGGCATATAGAGTAGAGTTGCCCGAAAGACTTAGTGGTGTACACGACGCGTTCCCTGTTTTGCAATTGAGGAAGTGCTTGCATGAGACCGCGAAAGTGGTAGAGCCGATCTTGTTTAGAGAGGTGGAGATAGAGCGTGATGCGACGATTCGACGAGCTCCTACATGCATTCTTGGGTCGGAGATTAAAAAGTTGAGGAATCGAGAGGTCAAGCTAGTCAAAGTGCAATGGGAAGATGATGAGAGCGACGCTACTTGGGAGACGGAAGAGAAGATGCGTTCATTGTACCCTTTTATTTTCGAGGGTCTGTCTTTTAATTTCTCCTTTATCGCTTAGCTTGTACTTATCCTATCTTTAGTATATCCTCTCGTTTAAGTCTTTGACCTTTAGATAGGGTAGTCCTATGGTAGAAACATGTGTTTGAGACATGTTATGATTGATGGTTGCATGTGGATGCAAATGTTTGCTAGTGGTTGCTCGTGGATACATATACACACACTTTAGGCACCAGATCGGCTCGGTCACTTTCATATTGCATATTGCATATAAATGGATGCATTTAGTTAAATGGATGTATATTAAATGGACGTATCATATGGATGTTGCATTTGAATGAATGGTTGTGCACACAAGTAGTAATGATATGTATAGGGTTCTTTGCATACATGGTGGATACACGGCAGTATCATTATTTGCATTAAGGAGGCCGCCTGAATCAGTGGACCGCCTGATCTTTGCATTAGATAAGGAACATATACACACACTTTTGCATATGTTCATATAACATTAGAAATCTTTTTAAGGACAATAGATGCTTGTGGATGATGGTTGAGCAGATGGATGATTGGATGGTAGGACACATTCTTCTTAACTTGGAGATTTCGGGGACGAAATCCTTTAAGGAGGGGAGAATGTAACACCCTATAATTTTATAACATTAAAATTCACAAATTAAAGTATACTTAATTTTTAGAAGAAGAATTGAGTGAAACGGGTTGCGCTTTTATGTTCGTCTCAAAATTTTGGGTCACGATAAACATTTAATTTGCACAAAACGGATACCTTATGAAGATGTTATTAAGCCTTGAAGTTTGTATGCATATGAGAGAAATATAAATATATAGATATATATAAAAACTAAATAAATAACTATTCAAAAAAGTTCAAAACAGCAAATCGGGAGGGGAACAGCCAAACCGCACCATTTTTGGAGTCGACCTGAGCCCCGTTGGGTCGACTAGGGGTCGATCCAGGGTGTTTGGATGTCAACCCGTGGCCCGATTCGTGCTAAGGGCTGATGTTGCATCTGAGTGGTCCTGATGATTTCTGGGTTAATCTAAGAGCTCTAATCGATCCTAGACATCTATATATACACCCTAAGACCTAACCTTAATTCATAAAATATTATCTATGACACAATTATGTTGTTAAGCTCTCTCTTAAACCCTAGCTGCCGCCTCTAAATTAAATCTCAAGTGTTCATACACAATTCAAATCAAAGTTTAGAGCTTCAACAACAATTAAAGAAGATCAATCAACATCACGTAACATTTCTACAGTAATTTCAATTCGTTAATCCTTTTCTTAAGCCACGAAAGTTGAGTACAGTTATTTTCACAACTTTAATGGTATTAAAGTAACATGAAAAAGTTGTAAAAAGGATTCATATATATGTTTGTAATGAAAATCTCACCAAGTCTTCACCTTTTTGATTCATGTCATCATATGCCTATGTTTCTATGTAAAGTTCATACCTTTTATCAGCTTATTCATGTTGAATCTTTTATTATGCCTCTATGCCAGTGTATATGCCTCTTTATTTCATGATGTTGTTTTATTTCAATTTTCTATGAATTGATTCTCTCTTCTTACCCCCATTCCTTTTATTCGTGGATCTAGGCTACCTTCGAGCCTATATTAAAAATACGCGCGAATGCGAATACGTGGGAATGATGTGGAATATTGGGAATATGTGAAATTTGGAAAATTGGATATTATTGGATATATTGGATAATTGGATAATATGTGAAATTGGCATATTTGGGTATGAGTTACATGGAATTGATGAAATTGCCTAAAATTGTAAATTTGTAATTGAGGCTAATTAATGTGTAATTAGTGATAATTCCGAATAGGAAATATTATAGACATGATTATATGTTTAATTGGATATATATGACATGAAAATTGGGTATGGGTGAAATACGATGTTAATGAACCTTTGACACGAGGTTAGGCGCAATTGTAACGTAAGACTGCGCGGAACCGCCCGGCAAATCTAGCGGTCACAATTGGATGTCTAATGTGAGAGGTCAAAGGAATGAATTGTAGGCGTAATGGTTACTGACACGAGGTTAGACCCGGTTTGTGGTGTAAGACTGCCCGGAACTGCCGGCAAATCCAGCGGCCACAAAGTGTTCGGTCTAATGTGAGAGGTCATGCACCGTTCGTCAAAAGGAATGAATTTAATAATACTAACCATAATAAGACATGGGTATGGTTAGAGGGTTAAGTGGGGTGACATGTAAATTATGACATGTAAATATGGACTTAACTGGAATAAGATAGGACATGTAAATTATGACATGTAAGTATGGACTTAGCCATAGCATGTGTAAGACATGGACATTTTAATTAAAACGGTTAAGTGGGGAAAACCTAGTGGGGACCAAGCATAGGTTGGAGGCTTGTATCGGATGGGGACCCGTTTCAACCAGTGACCCGTTTGAGTATCTAATTGGGCCCGGTACTAGGCCAGGTTTGGGGCACGCTTACTGGGCTTGAATATAAGAAGTCAAAACGTGAATACCGGTGGCTACGCAAGTCCAACGGGTTCATGTGCGTGCATGGGTCCGGGTTGGTAGGTAACACGTTGTTGCATCGTGTAGATATGTCCATGCATTTCATGTTAGTATCGGGGTTGCCACTTTGGGGAGTGATACACCCTACTGTAGGGTCAGCACGGGTGCCTACGGGGTTTAGGGAGCCGATCGAATGGGTAGATTAAGGGTACCTTAGCGGTGGTAGGAGCAAGCCGGCACCTACGATAGCAGCTAGGTATAACTACCAAGTTTTTCATGTGGGTACAGTTAGTGGGAAGAGATCAACCTCTAGTAAAAGGAGACTAGTAGAAGTGCGGTGTAATTAGGTAATGTGGTGTAACTTAGCAAAAGTGCGGTGTAACGAAATACATGTTGGTTGAGTTGGATAGTCCTTTTGGTGCTTGTCTGATGTTGACTTCGGTCTTTGGGGTTAGTACTTGGAGGGTTGTTCGCTTAGCCAAGGTGTAGGATTGTCTTATTACTTAGGAACGAAATCATCTTGTCCATCCTTTTTATCTACCTTATCTAAGTTACAATCATATCATGATGCCTATTTATGTCTTGATCATTTACCTTACCTATTATTTGTTAAAATTACTGGACTCGCCAGACTTTATGTCTGACCTGTTCGTTTCCACCTCTTTTCTTTCCTTTCCCCCCTCAGGTTTGCAAGGTGGGAATACTACCGCTTAGTGCTGATTTCTTTCAGTTGCTTGAAAAGAGTAGATGTATCGCTTCGGACTCTCTCATCTTTATGGCTTTGCTTATGCTCAGTAGGGATTTATGCATTTATGTTATTAAAGTATTTGCTTCTTTATGTACTTTGAAGTTTTTGGAAAAGACTATTGATCCTGTTGTAATGGTTTTGGGAACTACTTATGTAAGCTTGTTTTGAGTTATGATGCTATGAAATAAGTTTTATCTTCCGCTGTGTTGTTTTATTTATTTATTCTTGTAATTTATCTGTTCTATGCAACAATAATGCTTCATGGACATTGATGCATTCCCTTTGTGAGTGACATTAATGGACATGGGGTGTTACAGTAGTTGTAGCTGGCATGGGTGTTTGATGAACAGTTTGATGATTCTGGTCAAAGTAAAGAAGGTAGTGTGAAATTGCAATGTAACAAACTATAAAACCAGAAAACAATATATAAAATTTTAATGTAACAGTTTGAATCAAATCAGTGAAATAAAATGCTTAGAAGCAATAGTTTGCAATGTCATGCACAGTCTAATGAAAGATGAAGAGAACTATAGAAGTGCAAACTAAAATAGGATGAACCATATAAAACTGAAATGCAGTCCTACAAAGCTGTGATGACACAAAGAATAAACACAAGAAGCCAAACACAATCAAATCAGAACAAATGTTAGATGAAACAACACAAACAGACACAAACAATACAAAATCAAATCAAAATAAAACAAACACTGCTAACACCAAAAAAAAAAATTTAAGAAAAGAAAAGTAAATAGACAAATAACGCAAAACACAATGACAAGAATGAGAAAACAAATGTTGACATACACAAATAAACAAGACAAGAAAGAAAAACAAAATGCAACACACTTTTTTTAGGAAGAACAAAACACAAGAAAAATAATCCGAAGAATAAAATCAAAATTAAATTCTTTCCCCAATAACGGTGTTGAAAACTTGTTTGCAAATGAATTTTCTATCGAATTAGAAAACCAACAAAAAAATATCGTAATAAAACTGCAAGTGTATGACGTAGAATTGTTAGTACAGGGGAGAATACGGGTCTATCCGCAGGGAAAGAAATAATTTCAGTTTCACTCAATTAAATTATTGTTTTAACTAATAAAACTAATGAATACTTGAAACTAAGTTGAGAGATAAATATGAGATTAGAGAGCAATTTAGAGGTAAATCCCCTCTCATATTTATGTAAACTAACAAACATATGATCTTTGATTTGCATGTAGAATCTTTTGTTCAATAAATAGTACATATTAATATTTTTTATATGCATCAGACCTTAAAAAAATGACCACTGTATATTCTAACTCTATAATTTCTTAATATCTCATTGATTACCTGCCATTTGAATTTTATCATTTTCCTATAATACACTCGCTCTAACTAGCATAATCATCATAACATTGTTGTCCTAACAGCAAGTGTGAGCATTTGAAATTGCATTACCCTCAAGAATTTAATAACTTAAGAATGACGATTATGCCTTAAATTTCTACTTCATCAATGATGCTTTTCAACTTAATTCCATCAAACTACTACTAGAGATATTTAAAAATGTTCGAAGAAATGTTAAACTAGCATAACTTTAGACTAAGTCCAACACGTTTTGCTTATCAACAAACTAAATATAAATCCAGTTGATCTCCTCTTAAGCATACTCCTCTTATTCCATTTTGATTACATGCTTCCATAATAACTAGCGTATATAGATAAACATAAACATAATTCCCTTTATCGACAAAAAATATGTCAAATAAGTAAAACTAGGTTGATATGATATTGCGTTTAATTATGGACCGAATTAACACACAAAAGGTAATCAAGTGTGTTACATTTCAACAATTACTATAAAGTGTGTCAGTGCATATAATACTATAAAAAGAAATATAAAACATTCAAATAGCATTGAAGTACCTCTAACAATTGTTTCCTCCATAGTTCTTTCTTCAGTGCCTGGTCTTCCACCCATTTAAGCAAGATATCTCATGAGCATTTTTGTTGTTTCAATCTTATCAGCTCCGCTCTCTCATACGTACTGAAATTGGCTGACTACCATGTTCATTTATCACGACCCTGTGTTAAATATTATAATGGAATGTACCGTCTGCTTTGTTATTTTTATCTACAACTATGAAAAATAAAATTATAAACAATTGTATTGAATTATATTGACAGGTTGAAAGCAGATGTTCTAGTAGAACATATGAAAACAGAACTTGCCTACATAGCAAATGACCAATTTCTGAATGATTAATTATGAGATGGATAGAGATGCCACAATGAAAGATAACAGTTTTCTTGGATACAAACCTACCAAACTACAAGGTTAAAGCAAGAATACTATCCCAATCTGGGAACGCTTGGAATCTTCAATAGTTGTTTCAATCTGGGAAAACATGCATGATTGATTAAGAATTATGAAGGATTATGTATTCTTATGTTAATATCGCTTTATTGCACTCAACATTAGACTAAACTAGTTAATGCTTACATTATAATCATGTTTAATTTTTTAAATCCATGCCAAATCAGCATGTAATTTTTATAAAATCAAAATCTATTCTTGCGTACTAATTCAATTTTAGACAACTCATGCATATATTTAAATATAACACAAATTGCGACCATAAAACTCAACCACCACACACTGCATGTACAAGCTCTTATGCACACTCACTCTTGGAAGAAATGGAAACCTAAAGAATCTCATCAGTATAAGTACAAATGGTTAACTCGTATAGATGTTACCTGCACCATCAGCAGAGCAATAAGCAGTTTGATAGGATCATGCTTGCTGATATTTTGGCAGCATTAATATGGCAACTTATTATCAACAAAATACATCATGATCCGGATGAATTCATATTGCATGTCTTGTTGCTCTTCAAACTAGTTCTTAATTGTGGTCAGTTTTCAATTGATGATTCTAGTGATTTGGTTAAGATTGCCCAAAAATTCCCTACCATCTTCAAGGTGTAGGATTCCATGATTACAAGGAAAAGTCGGTATCTGCTAGTAGACATAACAAAATTGTAATTATAAAAATAACCAATAAGTATAGATCAACACCCATCATCCATCTAGAATCAAACCAGACTACTGTTTGAAATTGAGAGAGAAGAAGCAATAAAATAGTTTAAATTGCAGAAGCACCTTTTTCTTTTTGACTAATTTGTCAAAATCAATCACCATAAACTTAATGAGCTAGTCCATTCTTGGAAGCTTATAAGCTTCAATTTGTTGGATTTAACTAATCCTTCTGAATTTAGAACAACAATTACATCTTAACTCCACCGTAGTTTCGAATTGAACCCCTTAATTTCATATTCTTATTCCAGATTCCAAACCAAATCCATAAATTCGAAATCAAAATCGAAATCTAAATAGACTTTGAAATTGTATTTGATATTATTATTTTAATCAATATGTAACATCAAAAAATATAAATGATCCAAAATACATAATCGACAAGGGAAAAGAAGATTCAATTACCTGAGGACGCACAACAGGACAATCAGCATGGGGGCAAACATAAAATGGACGAGAATTTGGGGAAAAGATAAATTTTATTATGAAAAGGGGAAACAAACTCAATATTAAAAGAGACAAAAAAATTCCATTGAAGCCAACATCTTAGCTATGCAAAACTACACATACACCAAAACGCATAGCAAAAAATTTGAAAATGAAACTTTAACTGTTGCATTCGTCTCAGAATTCTTGTCAACTTTCATGTTTGGAGTTTCGTGAACGGAGTCCGTATGTAAAAGTTACAGACGAAATATGAAAACGTACGGAAATAAATAAAGAGAATAAATTATATATAATACCTTTTATAACCAACCCTCATTGGGCGAACTAGCCATAGGGTGTCGACACCCTCCTAGGGAGCGGACGACCGCTTCGGGCCTGTAGTGCCCAATAACGACTAGGTGTAAGGGGCAATTCAGTTATACTTTATAAAACGGATGGACAAATGATAATTAAAATAGATCTAACGGTCCAAAGCTATTTCCACTCCTATAAATAATAGGGCCAAGGCCTCATTCTTTTCCATTCAAATCTGTAGAAATAGCGGAGTTCTTCCATTTTCCCCTTTTCTAAACCCAATTTCTTCAAATTAAAATATATACATACAAACTAATCATATCAAATGCATATAGAACTGAGAGGACTAATAGATTCAATGGAAAAGAATGCAAATTAACGCTCAATGATAAATTCTTCACTCTCTTATCTTTTTCTTACATTTCTACAGATCTAGAATTTTTTCCTTTCTAGATAAATTGTAGATTTATAAGAATTGCAGGCCTAAAAGATTCAAACTTTGGATTTGGAGGCTATAATGTGAATGGTAAATTTACATATACATTTATAATAATGTATTTATCTCATTTGTAATAAAGTTAATTTTTATGCCTACCAGATCTGGTAAATAAATTGTGGTAATTAGATTGACACCCGTTAGATCTGGTCATAAAAAGCAGTAGAATTTTTGAATTGTACATTGTGGCTAGGCATAAAATGAATTGTAGGATTTCATAAACTTGTTTATACATATTCCTACAGTTATGTTACAAAATATATTGCAATTATATTTTAAAATGTATAGTGGACATTGCATGGCACTGTAGATCTGGAAATCAGTCCCATTAAACGAACTAGATGTTGTTAAATTATAGATCTTTGGTTCAGGGTTGTATAGTGAAATATGTGAATTTGGGTAAAAAGATGAAATTGGTAAATTATGTGAATTTGGAAAGATATGATTGTTAAATTATGTGATTGTAATTACACCTATTTATATTCAGTATAATTGGGTTTTGGCTTAACTGTTGTGAATATGCCATTTTCTTATTTTTGAACAAAAAGATGTCATTTTGAATTCACAAGAGGTATGACAAAAAGATCTAAAAAGAAAAAGTGGTGCAAATGTACGTATAAATATTAAAATAAATATTTGTTCGTAGTTTGCGTGACTATTCTAAAAATATATATAAACATATATATATATTTCTGGTGAATTTGTATTGTGTCTATTCCACAAATTTGGCATAAGTTACAATAATTACCGCTAACAGTCTTTTTGGAAGATTGGAAACATTTTGGAAAAATTGAATGCAAAAAAGAATATTTTGTTATTGATTAAACCAAATCATTCAAATAAAAATTAATAATATAATAAAAGATAATTATATTGACCATACGAAAACATAAAATATAAATATATACATATTATCTATCCAAATCAGTGTAAAACGGTAAAAGATACGTATAGTGTTGAATGTTTGAGTGGTATTCATTTATGGAATCATATATGTAAATTGTATTCCATATTAAATGAACATATTTGTGGCGGCCATTTGTAGCAATTAATATAATTAATTGCTATAAATAGGACCGCAAATCAATAAATAACAATTGTAACCAATGTTGAATGGGGAAAGTGAAAATGATAGGATAATGGTTACAATTCCTAAAATTTATTTAGGATAAATGTTGTACACCCCAATTAGGAAATATGAATTATAATCGCAATTAAACATGAGGTTAAGCTCACTTGTGGTATAAGCCTGCCCGAAACCGACCGGCAAATCCAGCAACTAGAGGTAGTCATTTTAATGTGAGGGGTCTAGTGCGTAAATATAAATGTACGAAGGCACGAGGTTAAGTTCAACTTATGGTAGAAGCCTGCTCGGAACCAACCAGCAAATCCAGCATCCACAAGTAGTCAATTTAATGTGAGGTGCCCGATGCATAAATATATTAATATATATAATTATAACAGGCAACAAATAAATAAATAAATAAAATTAGAAATGCCTGTTGGGGTACAACAATTGTTACTACCAAAAAATTGATAATGAAATAGAGTAACAGTGAAGGGGTATCGGATAACCTTAAGCTCCCAATGGTCTGTTAGAGAGTAGGCCCAACGACTAAGAAGAAGCAAAAATAAGGAGAAAAATTCCGAAGGATAGCATCAACCAAGACTCATCCCCACTACCAGCTAATGGCGATAAATGTATCTAGTGAATATGAGACCGAAAGGATGATTTAAGAGCCACATAGACCCCGCTTCCTTAAGAGAAAAGAATTCGAAGTTCACAAGTTGCCGACACGGCCTATGCGGCAGAGTATATCGATTAAGGGATGCCCTACAACGAATGAGGAGGGGTCCGAGTCGGTAAACCAAGGAAAAAAAGAAGAAGAAAAGATAATTCCAATAACAGAAACATAGAAGAGCGAAAGCGTATGCCGACATTATCCCCCCTTAATACCTACACAATAGGACAGGAAAAACATTAAGAAAGTAGTCTCTTCTGAGTATCCACAGAATGGCCAGGAGTTGACCTCCGAGGACATGCAACCAGAAGCTTCCATCAAGAGATCCAAATACCTTCCGAAAGGATCTGCACCAACAAGTTTATACTCACCCCCAAAGAAGCGGCAAACAACGGGAGCCTTACTTCGAAGGCTATAACCAATTCCGTAAAAGAAACCGGAAGCCAGATGTCTGAAACCAAGGGAAAAGGCGACCGACAAAGTTCCTAAAGGACCAATAGCCTAACAGTAGAAGGGCTCTCAAGTCCTCTATAAATAGGATCCCAATGGTCACGTTTAGGGGATGGTTTTTTCCTTATTCTACAGGCTTCCTCTCTGATCTTAGGGGGTAGAAACCAGATGCGTAAATCAAATTGGGGATTTCTCATGTAACCTCCTCCATGAATAAAATCATAAAAGCTCTTAAAGTGGACGTAGGTTCAAAAAATATCGAACCATTATAAAATTGTGTGTTTTTACTTTTTTCGCATGTTGAACTACCTTTCAGTATATTCTCGTGTATATTTTGTTATGTGACGAGATCATCAGAAGATTCCCGCTCAAGCCGTTAGGTTCTTAGCAGCCTGACACTCCTTCCATAGTCCATTCCCATAGACCAATTTCTGGTGTTGATAGAAAATCTCATCAACATTTTGGCTCTAGAAGGAGGGCATGAACCTTCGACCTTGTGGTTGACATCCACATATCTACCTGGGCTATCCCGTCTGAGATCGAACTAGCTTTGAAGAAAAAGAACCAAGTAAGAAGAATCTTCGGGAGAAGTTTCCAGTCTATAGATTGCCAATGGAAGGATCGATTGAGGAGTTTCTTAACCTTAAACTCTCCCACCTTCCCTCTCGTATTCCGATCGTCTCTGTCCTGTATTTCATCATAGTAAGGCATCCTCTGGACTGCTTAGAATGAATATGCAGTAGGAAAATTTGGAGCGAGGCTCCCACTCATCCTCGAATGAAGAAACTGGCATGCTATCGAGTGCCAACTTCACGAATCTTAGATCATGGAAGCCCCCAATTCTAACAAAAGTAAAGAATAACGAATTGGAAGCGCTATATTTGACTTTATGACTTGATGTGACTTGGAGGCCCGTTGAAGAGAACTCGGTCCGGAGAACTTTCGAAGTGGAAACCTATCAAACGGAGATAAAGGCAAAGTTATCTTCCGAATTCAACAGCAGAGCTAGACCCCTGTCCAGCCCAGCAAAACCAGAAGTGAGGGGACCTCCAACAATAACAAAGAAGACGAGCAACGAAATGGAAATATTACTCTTGGCAACACGAATCAATACTACCAGGAGACATATTGAGGCAGACTTGGCCCGATTGGCCTTGGGCGTAGCACCGCATGAAGTAGAATAAAGAATAATGGCACCTCAAGAGTTTGACAGTCACATTAAACCCCAAGCAGACCTGAGAGCAGTCCAGTTTCGTTAAGGGACAGTCGAGTACCAAGTAGAGCAGTTGATTCAAACGTAGACAAAAGTCCGTCATCGCTAGAGGACGGAAGGGACAGAACCATTGAAACTCCATCTAGCATAAAGGCACCACGATTTGTATATGATGGAACTACGGACCGTGAAGAACATCTTGCTACGTTTGAAAGTTATATGGATTTCCATGATGCTTCGGAAATGATTCGACGTCGAATGTTTCCTTTGACACTGCAAGAAACAGCTGCTAAATGGTACCTCCGACATCAGAAGAAAGAAATTCGTTCTTGGAAGCAGCTCTCCCATGATTTCTCTATATAGTTTTGTAGCCATAAGAACCCAGTGGTGGATTACTCAACCGTGATAAGCTTGTCGCCATTCATTCAGGGCTGATTGAAGGAACTCCATTGTGGGAAGAACTATACATACGTGGATGCAAAGACTTACCAGAATTTTACCATCGGGCCAATGCGTTCATCCGCATGGAAATGTTGTATCATTCGAGAAGGAATCTTGGCTGTTACAAACTAAATGGAAAGCCTCATGCTCGTCAGAATCTTCAGGACGGGGGGCCTAGATTTCATGAAGAACAAAAGAACCTTAAGGGAAAGGGATCAAGTACTGATATCATAACCTTAAACAAACCTATTTCACACATATATGCAACGATGAAGGGGAAAATCAACTTCTCAGCGCCTCGCAATTCTAAGAACCACCCAGAACCATTCAAGGAAGGAGAGTATTGCGAATATCAAGAAAAATGGACATCAAACCGACGAATGCAAGATGTTGGAAGGCATAATACAGTGGCTCATTCAGGAAGGGCATCTATAGGAAGACGCCGATGACGACCCAAAGTCAACTCAACAACCACTTGATCTCAAGACGAATGACCTCGCAGTCGGGGCCGCTATTGTACATGTGCCTTCTGAACCCAGGTTAGCTAACTCTTATGGAAAAGGTCTCAAGCGCGGGAATATGAAGGAATCCCCCGGGCTTAGAACCTTCAACTCTACCCAAGGGCATAGTTACAATTACGGATCAAGGGACCGCTACTCTAGTAAGTATCCAAGGACTCGTATATGTCGCATTTGCAAAACTTCGAGACATGCAACACTTTCATGCCCCGCTTTTTGAAAGGGTTTCTAGGAGCTAGGTAATACCCTAGTGACACTCATTCTGAATTGGGCGGTCGTCGCGACCTTAACTGCCAACTTATGTGTGCTTGCTTTTATGTGCATTGTATGGTTTGTGTCTAGGTAGTCATATTAAGGGTTGTGTACCTACTTGAGGTTTCTATGGTATTAGAATTAGCTTAAGGCCTCAGTCTAGATGACCTTCCTTTTTATACCCAATCCTCGCTCTTTGAGCGATAGGGAGTTAAGAGTAACACCTAGTGTACCTGGCTCTTTAAGTCTAAGGTGCGCAGAACTTTTCCACAAGTGACATAGACAACTATTTGATTGACTGTACTGTTTTGCTTTGTATGATATGCTGCAAACCCTGATTTAAACCAGAAGCTTTACAATGCCAAGGGATTCTTCTAAAAATGCCTCGATGTTGTAAAAATCTGACACAATAACTTTGTTTTGTGTCTAATAATAATTTTGCATTTCATTCACTAGATTCTTAAGATGAGAAGCCGCATGACATTTGATTAATCTCGCCTGCCTACAAAGCTTTATGTGGATACACTTTTCACAACATCTTAGATGTCCATTAGCGGTTTCTCCATCTGCGGAACTACGGTTCCGCCCCAAACATCTTTACACTATGCGAGCTATATTCTCATCACGACGTGAGCTGTATGCTCTACGCTACATGAGCCATGTGCTCACCTGACCAATGCTCTTCTTGAGTACGTACCAACCAATGCTCTTCTTGAGTACGTTTAACCAATCCTCTTCTTGAGTACGTTCCAACCAATGCTCTTCTTGAGTATGTTTCAACCAATGCTCCAAAAAGGAGTATGTTTCTAGCAAATATCATCCCGTAGAAGAGAGAAATAGCTCGAAGGGAGCACTTGGAGCACGTACATCCTCTGCTCAAATCTCATCCCGCAGAAGGGAGCAAAATCTCGAAGGGAGCACTTGGAGCACGTACATCCTCTGCTCAAATCTCGTCCTGCAAAAGGGAACAAAAGCTTGAAAAAACGAAAGCGTGAAGAAAACAAAATCTTGAAGAAAACAAAAGCTTTAAGAAAACAAAAGCTTAAAGAAAACGAAAGCCTAGAAGAAGCAAAAGCTTAAAGAAGGCTTAAAGGAAGCACTTAAAACACACACAACCTGCGCTTAGGTAAACGAAACTGAAACGGTAACTCAAAACAAAGGTTCAATACCCGAATTTGGGTTCGGTTCGGGACTTCTATTTAAAACCAGAGAGGGTTCCGGTCATCTATCTATTGAATAACGGAGAGGGTTCTGGTCTTCTATCTATTTAATACCAGAGAGGGTTCCAGTCATCTATCTATTTAATATCGGAGAGGGTTCCGTTCTTCTTCTATTTAATACAGGAAAGGGTTCCGGTCATCTATCTATTTAATATCAGAGAGGGTTCTGGTCTTCTTCTATTTAATACTAGAGAGGGTTCCGGTCATCTATCTATTTAATACTGGAGAGGGTTCTGGTCTTCTTCTATTTAATACTGGAGAGAGTTCTGGTCATCTATCTATTTAATACCGGAATGGGATTCCGGTCCTTTATCATTTAATACCCGAATCTGGGTACGGTTTGGGACTTCTATTACATTAACTCCAAAAGGGGATTCCGGTCCTTTATCATTTAATACCCGAATCTGGGTACGGTTTCGGACTTCTATTACATTAATACCGGAAGGGGATTCCAATCCTTTATCATTTAATACCCGAATATGGGTATGGTTCGGGACTTCTATTACATTAATACCAGAAGGGGATTCCGGTCCTTTATCATTTAATACCCAAACCTGGGTACGGTTCGGGACTTCTTTACATTAATATCGGAAGGGGATTCTGATCCTCTATCATTTAATACCCGAATCTAAGTACGGTTTGGGACTTCTATTACAATAATACCGAAAGGGGATTCCAGCCCTTTATCATTTAATACCCGAATCTGGGTATGGTTCGGGACTTCTATTACAATAAAACCGGAAGGAGATTCCGGTCCTTTATCATTTAATACTCGATTCTGGGTACGGTTCGAGACTTCTGTTACAATAATACTGGAAGAGGATTCTGGTCCTTTATCATTTAATACCCGAATCTAGGTATGGTTTGGGACTTCTATTACATTAATAACCGGAAGGGGATTCCGGTCCTTTATCATTTAAATACCCGAATCTGGGTCCAGTTCGAGACTTCCACAACCAGAAGAGGTCCCGATCTTCAATCTTTAATTGATCAATCAAGAGACGGCTTAGACCTATCGCTCGCTTGGGGAAGATTTCTCCCAGAAGAGGTATACATTAGCTAAAAATGGCGTCCGCCTCATCTTTGTCCTCCGTGCTCTTAAGTGACGTCAGAGAATTTGTACGATCTGAAATTTCTACGTGTGAAGTAAAACCATAGATAATCCACATGCATCACCCCATTAATAGGAATATTATTAAAGTGTCCTATGCTCAAAATCAAGGTAGAGGTGTCATCATTGTCTGCTCTTAAGGCCTCTTTGTATTCTAAAGCACCGAAAAAGATCAAATCATGCGAAATGACATTTTCGACGCAGGAGTTCTGACCGATAGATCAAAGATCATAAGGACCTGATCATTTGTTTCAAATATAAAAGATAGGACACAAATAATTCAGATACTCTAAATCTTCCCCTTCAAATAGTAAAAAAAATGGCAACTGAAAATGAGCTTGACATGTCACCACTTGTTTCTGACGAAGAATTACAACGCTTTATTTCTTGGGCAACTATCTCGATTTTCTCTGGTCAGTTCCCAGTCAACAGCATCACACGTACCTTGAAGTGGGAATTCCATTACCTGTACTGTTGGGAATGGGACGTCAAGAAGTTTGGTAATGTTTTTGTCGTTAAATTTCCAAGGGATTTCTTTATGGGGGATTTCTACTCCATTACGACTGACAGGGGTACTCTACACATTCAACCATGGAGTTTCAATTTTGGTTCCGCAAATCCCAGGCAAGAGGCGATTCATTGGGTTGTCTTAAAAAATCTCCCCATTATATTTCACAACTTCAAGATGGTGAAAATCATACTGTCGAACGTAGGAAAGTCTTAAGGATACAAGAAGACCTGTGGGACATGGCAGACTTTTCTTATCTTAAGGTGGAAATAAAGATTCCGTCACCAGTGTATATTCCATCACTAATAAGGCTTTTTACTCGGACCTCATATCACAAAATTAAGGTTAACAAGCTTTTCGGGGATGCCAACGATCCTTTCGAGCCTACAGATTTCAAGAGTCGGGTGTTTAGAATAGATAGGAATGGATTTCTCATGGTTTGGAAACCAAGGAGAAAAGTGAAGGTTATTGGTGGCTCTGACATTGGAGGAGCGTCGTCTTTAAATCCATTTGCGATCTTTTCAGATATCAATGAAGACGAAGAGGAGCTATCAGGTAAAGACGAAGGAAGGCCATTCAATTTTGAGAGTAGTGAAGAGAGAATTGACGCTATTGATGTAGTACTAGAAAACGTAAGTTTTGATGGTAGGAACAGGATGGGATTTGATAAGGAGACCAGTAAAGTCAAGGAGGTGGTTGGCCCCTCCGTTACGGTACTATCAAAGAGCCATGATGGGGAAGCTCGCGCCTTGGTCATCTTCTGGGGGAATCTGATCGTTGCGAGTTTAGCCAATTATCGCATGGCCGCTTTGGCAGCAGAACATGCAGCAGATGGATGATGTAGTTAGGGTTTGGTTAGTGATATCCTCATTTTTCATGAAAAATCTCGGCTCATGTGTAGGCCCTGTTTGTGTGTACTTTTTTTTTTGAACTGTAATGGAAGTATTACTATGTTCTAATTGTTTTATATATTTAAGTGTAGCACCAAATTTTGTGGGGCCTCACTACCCTTTCTTTGGTTTTTTTAAAAGAAGAAAGAAAGGAAGAAGGTAAAAAACAATCAGGGTTTTCGTATTCAAAACTAATGTGAACCATGTGAAGAAAAGCCAACTAAGTCTAGAGAGATCGAAGTGTACCGCGGAAAGGACAAGGAATTTGACTTCAAAAGTCAAAAATTACCCATTCACTGGGGGGGAGGGGGGCGGAATGTTACTACCAAAAAATTGATAATGAAATAGAGTAACAACGAAGGGGCATCGGTTAACCTTAAGCTCCCAATGGTCTTTTAGAGAGTAGGGCCAAGGGATAAGAAGAGGCAAAGACAAGGAGAAAAATTCCAGACGAAAGCATCAACTGAGACTCATTCCCGCTACCAGCTAATGGCGAAAAGGGTATCGAGTGAATATGAGACCGAGATGACGATTTAAGAGCCACATAGACTCTGCTTCCTTAAGAGAAAAGAATTCGAAGTTCACAAGTTGCCAACATGGCATATCCGCGAGAGTATATCCATTAAGGGATGCACTATAACGAAAGGGGAGGGATTCGTGTCGGCAAACCAAGGAAAAAAAGAAGAGGAGAGAATTCCGATAATAGAAACATAGAAGGGCAAAAGGGTGTGCTAGCATTACCCCCCCTTAATACCGACATGATAGGATAGGGAAAAACATCAGGAAAGCAGACTCTTCTGAATCTGCTGAGTATCCACAGAATGGCCAGGAGTTGACCTCCCAGGACATGCAACCGGAAGCTACCATCAAGAGATCCAAATACCTTCCGAAAGGCTCCACACCAACAAGTTTATACCCACCCCAAAGAAGTGATAAACAACGGGAGCCTTATTTCGAAGGCCATAACCAGTTCCACAAAAGCAACCGGAAGCCAGATGTCCAAAACCAAGGGAAAAGGCGATCGACAATGTTCTTATAGGCCCAACAGCCCAACAGCAGAAGGGCTCTCAAGTCCTCTATAAATAAGATCCCAAGGGTCACATTTAGGGGACGGTTTTTTCCTCATTCTATAGGCTTCCTCTCTGATCCTAGGGGGTAGAACCCAGATTCGTAAATCAAATTGGGGATTTCTCATGTAATCTCATCCATGAATAAAATCATAAAATCTCTTAAAGTGGACGTAGGTTCAAAAAGGCCCGAACCACTATAAAATTGTGTGTTTTTACTTTTTCCCCATGTTGAACTACCTTTCGGTATATTCTCGTGTATATTTTGTTATACGGCAATGTCATCAAAAGATTCCTGCTCAAGCTGTTCGGTTCTTAGCAACCTGACGCTCCTTTCACGGTCCATTCCCATAGACCAATTTCTGGTGTTGACAGAAAATCTCATCAACAACAATTAAATATATCCAAGACTGATAAAACAGGGGTATTCCATTTTAATTAATGTCTTAGGAAAATTATTGCCATAAGGCTCATAAATAACATTAATTGTAGTCAATGGAAATTAAAGATAAATGGTTGCCTTAGGAAAATATGACCGTTATGGTCATAAAGGGCAATAAACAAAGAAATGAGAAGTAAATGGGTGTCATATGGGGATTAATGGATATTGATTGTTGTTTAAATACTAAGTCCAATTAAGGAGGTAATCAAGTAAATATTCTAGGGTAAAGAGAATACAGCCTTCCCTATGTATATTAGTGAATATAGAACTTATACTTAAAATAGAGTTGGACTTAGTAGGTTAATAATGCAAATTAACAATATGAACCCGTGATGAAATGAATCATATGTGTATAGTATTTTCATGAAGAGAGACAAAACGGGAATGACTTAATAATGTAGCCCACTTTATCCCAAATAGGGAAAGGTATTCAAGGCAAATGGGGTACGAACTAAATACCTTCGCATATAGTCTCTTCCTGGGTCCTAAACGGCTAAGTGACTAGGGTTGAAGAGTCCACCTGGGAATAGGTCTTTCAGTTTAGGGGTTTCAAATGGCAGGTGTATGTGGGCCTACCCAAACCTGGAAACTAAAACGTCAGATATGGCTACCTATCCTAAGGAAGTAAAGCTACTAAGGGGGTTATCTAGTAAGGTCAGCTAGAAGGTATATCAAATGACAAAATGCCATCTCTCACCTTATGCAGGGAAAGGGTATATGCGTGAATGATAGAAGCCTTAACTAATAGGGCCCGTAACTTGTTTCCTCTAGTTTATGTTAATGTTAAATATACTATCAATGGTTAATAAGTGATCAATCGGTTCGCCTAAGGTCTTAAACGATCAGGAAGAACCCACCCTATCTATCATTGATAGTGAGGCGATAAGTGATGAAGGATAAAACGAACAAAAGGATATGGATATAGAAACCCCGTAATTAGGGGTCCACTCTCGATTAAATAACCAGTCATGTTTTGGTATAAAGGCTTCACAAAATATGTGTGTAAACGTCCTATCTTGGTGTTATACTTTGGACATACTATTTTGGGAAGGGCAGTAAAGTCATGCGTAGATATTTACAAGGTTAGGCTAGAATTGCTATCCTTGATACGCATACATCTTGGGTTGAACCAAATGGGATACATTCGTGTATTATAACCTATGTTGTACATTTCTTAGTCACCAGAACTTGTTGTTCTGACCACCCTCCTCATTACAACCTCCCAAGTTTCCTAGAAAAGGTCGTGTTCTCACAGGTACTTAAATTTTGGCTTTCGGTTCTTGTTCTCTCTCAGGTTCGATATTGGCAAAGTGATTTACTTTGAAAAAGGTAGTAACTTGAGTTAATACTTGTTATCCTATTTTGTTTCTACTATGAGTTTTATTTTATCATACTCTGATTATGCTCATTTATTGCAGTACCAGATTTACACGCTCCGTACTTGGATGTGTTTGAGTTTCGATTTTTATCAAAATTTGGGCATAGAAAAGTGTAGGGTGTTACAATTATCTACAGCAAAGTCATTAGTTATAAGAAATAATTATCATATCATGTATGCAAGATCCAAATAAAAATTGGGTAAATTTTGAACTCAATCTCAGTGTTTTGAAGCCGAAATGGAAACTAGGGTTAAAAAAATGGTTACAAAGTTTTCTGTTGTCTGCCGAATTTAAGGCAACCGCGAGTAGAGAGTTAAAGTGGAAAGTGAAACTGTGAGTTTAGGGAAATCGCAGGTGGGGAAATCACATGTGGGGAAATCAAACTGGAGCGCTGAGTTTGAACTAAAATAAAGGATGATGGTGGAATCAAAATCTACCGTAGGAAAAATGAAAATTAAGAGAGAGGAAATGAACATGGTGTGAAAAAATTAGGCAATTTTCTTGATATACGCGGGGGGGGGGGGGGGAGGGGGGGTTAAGAGGCAGCAAACCAAATGTTTTTTCCGTCGTAAGTCCCTACAAATAATTGTTTTCCACGGCTTTCATTTCTTAACACTGAGAATAAATGTGGTTAAAATACACTTTTGTTATTGTGATGGCTTGGTTTTGCTTGTGTTGATTGCATGAATATGAAGTGAACTCGCTTAATAACGCTTATATAAGATACTCCTACGCAAAAATACAAAATAGGGTATAGAAACTGTTATATATTGTGTTTTCAGAACGTGTGGGTCAACGTACACATATTGTAATGACCAGAAAATATCCGCCCTTCGAATCAACCATAAGCCCACAGGTCCGATCCAAAATGACAAAAATCCTTCAACCATTATGGTAATACAACACATCAGAACAGAAACAAATGAACATTTCATTGCTATTACAATAATTTTACATCAAAGTACAATATATCAGAGTACGTAAATTAAAAACAACACACAGCGGAAATATAATTACTTTCAGCGGATGACTTCCAAATACTCTAGACACAGCTTTAGCTTCAATCTAGAATTCTCCTCCATAAAATATCTACAAAACCCAAACTACTAGTTACTCATGTGGAAAATACGGGCACCTAAAGTTTAGGTGAGAAACAAAAAACTCCAAGCCAGTCATGAGACTGGTGTGAGAGCTTAAAACAGTTATTATACTTTATTTTAAAGTTTGGTAAACTATGGGACCATGACGTATAACACGGAATGGATTTCCACCACATGAATACCAATCATAAACCAATTGCAATGCTTTTTAAAAAATGAAGCTACTATAAGACTCAATCCTATCCCCCAATGAAATGCAAATATGAGGAAAGAGTTTTACCTTATAATAACCAAAAATGCTTGATATGCAAAATTCTCTTTTATTATCATAAGTGCATAGTGCAAAAATCATTTTTCACAAATAAATATATCAATCTTAGCAGATGTAGTGTACTACGACTACATATATAGGTTACAATCAAAAACCACGAAGGTTCATACTAGAACATGGGTTCCATCATTGATCGAGATTTTCTTAACACCGTTGACGGGTGTCTCAGGACTTGGATGGTCCTAAAATTTCAGATCACCTTTATCGCGGTGTCCAGGATTGCATGACCCGTAATAACCATCACTTTTGTCGGGATGATTCTGGATTCCTCACCGTGGAGTGACCTTTATCGGGGTGCTCCTAAATCCTCTCTCTGGACCCTAGATACACAATGGTTGCATCTGGATCCCTAAGGAAACATCTGTACCCTTTGTCCGTCCTCGACCTAGAATTGTAGCAACATAATCGTTACGCTTGGTTCCCTCAGGAAACATCCATTTCTCTGTGGGCGTTCACATCCCTGCGACTTACGCTAGAAATCGAAAAAAACCGATTCCAACATGTTGTTCATAATCCAGCATCAACCACGTACGGGTTGTGAGGCTCATCGAAGTTACATCTGACACAAAAAGCTACGCTATACTAGCCATGCTTTGATCATCATCCACAAATCCCTTCTTTTCAACAAGAATCCTTGATCTATCTTCATGTAGCATTCAGCCCGCCACACCGTCATTTCATACCATACGACTGATGTTTATTAATATATAACCTTTAAGCTCATACGTCTCAGAGAAGGGTGTTAAGCTAAGAAAATAAATTCTCCGCTACCAAACAAATATACATATTTAGTAGAGATCAATCAATATGAAATAGAATTCGATGTTAGACACACCTCCATTTACAAGTTTGTTATGGGTCTGAACGAAACTGAAGGTACCTTATTCTGCATCCCAAATTTCCAATACAGGGGAGAGGCCCTTGCATATCCGGTTGATCTCCAAGTATGTCTGGACGACCACCACTTATAACCTTGTCTTGGGTTGTACACCCCAATAAAGACATCATCAATAATCTAAACGATGTGAAGGTCTCCGTTCTTCAACCACTGTCTTCAATGTCATCGACTTTTAATCGTCGTATTAGTTATTCAGAATGGGTTAAAACCAGTTTTTCTGAATAATTTACGCATCTTTAAAATCAAGTGATACATAAACATATTGTATGCCTTATTCCAATCCATAATATTCTTTCATTCAAATATTCTTTACACTGGGAATTAACCACATAAATCTAATATAAGATTTTCTTTATTTAAACCTCTAGTTTATATTCTCACTTTTGGAAACCATTGTAAAAGATTTTATAATATCTTTTCATAGATTTGAACCAAATTATTGTTTATAAGCCTCATTTGGATTATCGAGCCTTACTGAAGTAATCGTTCATACTATTATCTCAATCCCAACTTATTCATCCTATGTAGAAAAACTTGTTGTATTCCATATCTTAACCCATGGTGTTATCAGTAAATTTAATTATGACTTTCTGTAATCAATATAATTAAAGTTTTATCTATCTCAAGGAGTAAAACTGGTGGTACTCCGTATGTAATGCCCCCTGCGTTACAGTAAATTTAATTACCTCGTTACATTTTAAATCTAATTAAATGTTCATTTTAAACTCCACTTAGTTTTAATCATTGTAAGTCACTAGTAAATGACTATTCAACTTTAGGAAATTAATCCTGCTTTTAACTAGGTTAAAGAACAAGTGTGATCTAAAATACCATTCACCATAAACCCAAAATCAACTTCCATTCAAAATGGAATCTTCAAGGAAATTAGATCAATTTATAACCGATATTAATTTCTGTATCAAACTAGTACTATAAGCGGAATAATGGCAAAGAATTTTAAATTCCTCAAATAGTAATGGTCTTCATCCACGAAGGTTCATCTCGATCATCATTAAATCGATTTCCATTCAATTCCAAATTAATTTGTTAAATTGGAAAGGTTTACTTTGGAAAATTTCCATTAAATCTTAATTAAATTTTTTTACAAATTCCTAATCATATCTTCACTTTTGACAGGGTTAAAGAACAAATGTCATTTAAAACATTGTTCACGATAAATCCAAGATCAACTTATATTCAGTTCCAATTATATTCAATAATTGGAAAACTTCACTTTATAAGACTTTATTAAATCTTAATTAAAAGATTTATTTCACAAAATTCATTTTCAACTAGGTTTAGAACAGTGTAATTGAAGACACCATCCATGACAAACCCAAAATCCAACTTCATATCAAATATACGGTTTTGAATAGAAATCGTATCAACTTATATTCAATATCAAATTCTGAAACCAACGGATACCGTATTGGGAATAACAATATTTATATCTTTCTAGTTCCTCAAAATATCTATATAATCACGGAATGGTATATCAAAATATTTGAAGATTATATCCATTCAAATCCATTCCAATTTTATACTGGAAAACTCTGGTTATATTAAAACCATTACAATTCCTTTCAGTTCTTTATTCTAGTTGATTAACAAGCTATCCAGATAAAAAAATCTTTTATCTTTCCAAAACTTGGAATATTTCATCCAAAAATACTTTCAAATCATTTATTATGATTTTATATGATTTATACATATTTTTAATAATTTTATTAAGACCCTTCCAGTCAGATTCCAATTCTGGGTCACCAAACTACATTCATAGCGATCTACATCCAAAATAGATTTGGACTTATTTTCAAATCAAACTGTTGGATTTCAAAATTTCTTATTTCATTTGAAAGCTCTTTTCATTACGAAACCAACGAACCTAGTTTCAGGAGAATCCGATGGTCGGATATCCCGTTACGTCTATTTGAAGTTAATACTCGAAATTCGCGAACGGTCACTGCGTGACACACCCTATTCAGAACATTTTATTATATATAAAAAATTCATTGATTACCATTCAAAACATGTTTTATAAAATGTTTATAATCTTGTTTAAAAATGATTTCAACTTCCAATTCAATTTTAAATCAAAATTGAATATTCAATTTTATTATAATACTAAAATAATAATATTTTCAAAAATATCATATTTTGAAATCTAAATTTTTCTAACATTCAATATAAAAATAAATAAGACCAATGGAAAACTCCGTTAAAGTTAAGAATGTAATTTATATACGTAACTATAATTCACATTTGGAATTTACTATTCAAAATCTCATTTAAATTAAAACAAATCGTTTTTGTTAGACCAAAATCTGGCCCTAACACCCAAATGTAGATCACAGATCACAGAATGCAGAAAACAGTAAATAAAGAGGAGACACACAAAGTTTTTATAGTGGTTCGGCTGTAGATGTAGCCTATGTCCACTTTATAATCTTATTGTTATACTGACAGATTACAAGAATCAGTTACATGCAAGCACACAATCTGTGTATTAATTGAGGTTACAAGGGGTAATCCACGTGTTAATTGTGTAGAAAAGAGAAGAATTTGACTGTAGGAAAGTGCAAAGTCCTTGCACTTCAGTAATGGTGTAAGCAGTGAAGAAGAATGGCCAAAAGTTTTTTGAAAATGCCCTCAAATGGTGTTTTTATAGCTGTAGGAGAGCTTCTAGGAGGACTGGTTCATGACTGGGCACGTGGCGGGCGATCCAAGAAAGTAGGAGCATAAATAGCCTTGATAACTGGTCAAAATAGTGCGCGTATCAGCAGGTCTAAAGGTCGGTTCGTGTTCATGGGATCGGATCGTGAGGAGACAGGGCGAGCCGATCCGGTCGTGGTACTCGAGTGTTGAAGGTGACGCAGTACGGATCAGATCGTGATGCCAGAGTGCGATCCGAGGGGGCGATCCAATCGTGGGCGAGCTGATGGGAGCGATCCGGTGCGATGGTTATGAGTCTTCGATGCTAGATTACACCCATTCACGGAAATGGGCATAACTTTCAAACAGTAAGTCCGATTGAGCCAAACCGAAGCTCAAATTGAAGCTAACTCAGAGATCGACAAAAGATATAGAGCTTAGCTATGTAATCGCTGTTTTCGGGCCCAAAAAAGGTTGTTTGATAGGAGTTTCGGGCCTTTCTTTGTTCGTGATGCGACTTTGACCAAATCGCTGCCTGTCTTCTGATGTTGTTTCCATCGCTTGAGCATATTATCATTCAGGAATTCCATGTGTGACAGCTTTTACCAAAAAAATGTGTCAACGGTTTTTAATCCAAATTTCCTTCAAAACCATTTTTATCATTTCAATAGTTGATTGAAATTATTTCAACTTCATTTTACTGTTTGGATTTAAAAACTCCAATTTCAATTTTCTGTTAAATTACATTTAAGTAAATAAATTCATTTAAAATTCCAATGAACTGAAATTCAGTCGGTCCCAAATTTTTATATTCATGGTGTAAATGTTTGTGTCAACAATGAAAACACGTTCATATCAACTACCATATATCATCCAATATTTATAATATACGTGTTTCCACCGTCAAGCATATATTCACATTTTAATAATAATAACAATAATAACTATAAAATCATCCATCAACCACGAAGCAAACATTGCAAACACAGACAATCAATACATATTCAGAAAAGAATATAATAACTTGTAAAATTAGTTTGAGTGAGAGTTCTCACATTGATCGGTTCGAAATCGCTATAGAACGATTGCTTTTGTTAAATTAAACTCGGCGTTTAATTCATCCAAATTTTGTAGCTAGCTCCATTTCTGTTTGAATTGGTTCCATTGTGAAGCTCTCGTCGCCATGATTCTAACTTTTAAAATTTCATGAAATTTTGTTCATATAAGAAAAAGAAATTGCGATTACAATTTATAACATATTTTTAAATAATTAACGGCTAGTTAACGTAATTAGCTATATTCCTAAACCATTCATAACACATTAATCCACCCCCCACATACAAAAAACCCGATCCTCCTACTCTAGTAAACATCGAACAAACTTTGACTTGGTTGAACTGCCGCCGTCATAACCATAGTTGATTGGAGACCTTCGGCTGGTGCACCAAAACTTCACCCACGCCAATGACGGCGTCGAACTCAGTGGTCTCACGGCTCTAGAAAAGGCGTTTGAACCCCGATGAATTCCACATGAATTCAGGCCAACACAGCTCCTTGTTTTCCATCACCAGCGTTCGAAAGGAGGATCTCGCCTAGTTGAAGCCTTTTGTAGTTGGGAACTTCGAGATATATTATCAGATAAGAAGGTAGAAGAGAAGGAAGGTTGGAAGCTCGCTGTCGTTCATTTTAGCTACGGTGGCGGCTTCTAAATGGGAGTAGGGTTTTGGAGTAAAAGCATTATTTATACCCTACATTTAATAATATTTAATTCAATTGTTTACTTAACCGTGAAGTTTTACGCTCCGAACTCCTGATGAATCCCAACGACTGGCATTCCTAATCAAATATCCACATTTCAAACACAATGGGAAGGGTATCGTAGGCTGATTCGATTGTTTTACTTAGTTTTTCTCAAAATTAAAATATATCACTAAATATTGAATTTTGAATGTACATTTTAATATACCACAACCATATACTAATTCCAAAAATTACGAAATTTGAAATCATGCTATATTTCACAAATACAGTTCTAACGAGCCTAATTTCTTCGAATTTGGAGATCGTTTGAAAAATGGGTTTAATTCTAGCTTATTGAATTATAACTGAATTTCAACATGCGTTTAAATTTACCGTGCTTACATATTAATTCCCATTGGCCTGAAATTTTAAACCTAAAAATAATTTGACGTTTCGCATTTGTATGTAGTTTCTTTGAAAACGGAGGTCGTTTGTAAAATGATTATTTTTAAGGCTTAAGTAAAACTAATAAAATGTAAATAAATTCAAAAACGGTTTAATTTAACATTACTAAATTAATATTATCTTATATATCCAAATGAAATATCATATTGATGCAAAATAAATATACTTGGGTTTATAACTCGACATTTTCAAAATCCTGTTCAAAATGATATTCAATTTTATAATAAATAATTTTTATTTTATTTAATAAATCGTTATAGTTTATAAACAGTTTCTTAGCGACTATTTGAAATTTTAATTTGGACATAACTTACAATTTATGACACGAAATCTCGATTTCTCACTTTCTTATAAAGATATAATTAAATAGATTTTAACATTTCTTGTTTTGTAGAAATCCGACTTATATTGAATTTTATATCTTCAATTGAAGTTCAAAACTAAATATTTCAAACTACCACGACTTTACGAGCTCGTTTTAATTAAATTTTTAAATTTATACGTCCAAACTTTGTTTTAAATAAATTCTAAGTTGTCAGTTCTTAAAACAAATCGTTTTAAATATTTAAAATCCATTAACATCAATTAAATTCATATTTTAATTTAACTAAAAATACGAGTCATTACAATCTCGCACACTTAAAAACTTTCGTCCTAGAAAAGGAAGGCAGAATCGAAAGGCCGTTTACTTAACCAACTCAGCGTTCATTCGAAATCAAGTTCGTTAACTTTTCTGTTTCCAAGAACTTCCCAATTTTTCGAAATTTGGCTAACGCCTTAAATTTTAAAAAAATTGCCATAACCTCCTTTGTACGAGTCAATCGATACAACTACAACTTGCCTCCCTAGGCCTTCATCAGTCAAAAAGAAAATCTAAAAGTCAGTCGGCTCATAAAATCATCAAACCCGATCAATATAATAAATATGTACCTGTTTGTCGGGCTTACGATTTTATTCCTCTTCTTAACCTTCCAATCGATAACCTGTCCAACACATACATGCATATATATATATATATATATATATATATCCACTGCCCACCAATTTCAAACCAGTTTAACATTAAATTTGTCTTAACTTACATTGGTTTTACCCTTCTAATTTTATTTAATTTCACTTAAATTAAATTTCGATTTGTTTGATTTACTTTAATTTATTCAGTTTATTTAACAAATTTAATTTAAAACTCAAATCATTTCCAAATACTTACTTAAATTAGTTGAAGTATATTTCGATGTTTCAATTGGAATTATATAGTCATTCCACTTTCGAAACTTGGAAATAAACCCTGATGATGATCGATCAATCAACAGAATTATCCTCAAGCGACTAAATGTGATTCTACATCAATCCAGTATATTTAAGACTTTGTATATACGCCGGCCACGCGTATATATCAAAATCTTCTTATGCTCGATAGTCCAACCTCAACGTCAAAATAAACGCTCAAACTCTTATTTGATAATCAGGTATGTTATTCGTATATTTTCAAAACATATTTCTTTTTGTATTTGAAATATAATTATTCAAAATCAAGTTCATTTTAATGAATACACAAATTCGTTTTCTTTTATATACGTAATACTCGTCCAACTCATTCTAGGGCATTACTAACCCTATCTTTAATGAGTTACTCTTATAGGATTTTACTAATCCTATCTCTGATGAACTTTTTCATCTCTTTCTAATCCATCATATCCCAAAGCTTTGTAAACCAAAGCTCTGGTACCATTTGTAACGACCCGAAAATTCCCGCCCTTCGAATCGACCGTAAGCCGCACAAGTCCGATAAAAAATGGCAAAAATCCTTGAATTGTTAAGGGAATACAACACATCAGAGCAGAAACAAAGAACATTTCATTGCTATTACAAAAAATTTACATCAGAGTACATAAATTAAAAACAATACACAATGGACATACAATTGCATTCAGCGGAAGACTTTCAAATACTCAGGACACGGCTTTAGCTTCAATCCAGAATCCTGCTCTATGAAGTATTTGCAATACCAAAACTACTAGCTGCCCATGTGGAAAAATATGGGAATCTAGAGTTTTAGTGGGAAAAAATACACTCCAAGCTAGTCATGGGACTGGTGTGAGAATCAGAAATAGTTATTATACTTTATTTTAAAGTTGGTAAATCATGGGACCACACCATATAACACGGGAGGAGTTTCCTCCATATGAGTACCAATAATAAACCAATTGTAATGCTTTCTAAAAAATAAAGCTAGTGTAAGACTCAATCCCATCACATAATGCAACGCAAACAGGAGGATAGATTTTTACCTTATAATAACAAAAAATGCTTGATACACAAAATTTTCTTTTACTATTATATGTGCATAGTGTAGAAATCATTTCACAAATAAATATATAAATCTTACCAGACATAGGGTACTATGAATACTTACATAGGTTACAATAAAAATCGCGAAGGTTCATATCGGAAGTTGGGTTCAATCTCAGATCACCTTTATCAGGTCTCAGATCTCAGATGGTCCTGAAACTTCAGATCACCTTTATCAGGCTATCCAGGATAGCATGACCCTTAACTAACCAACACCTTTATCCGGTTGAATCTGGATTCCTACCATGGAGTCACCTTTATCGGCTTGCTCCTTAATCCTCTCTCTGGACCCAAGATACACAATGGTTACGCTAGGATCCCCCAAGAAACATTTGTACCCTTTATCCGTCCTCAACCTAAAATCGCAGCAACACAATGGTTATGCCTGGTTTCCCCAGGAAACATCTGTTGTCATGTGGGCGTTCACGTGGGCTTTCACATCCTAGCGACTTACGCTAGAAATCAAGCAGAACCGATTCCAACATGTTGTTTATTATCCAGCATCGACCATTCAAGGGTTGTGAAGCTCGTCAAAGTTACATCTCGGCACACAAAGTTACGCTATATTAGCCATGCTTTGATCGTCATCCACAAAGCTCTTCTTTTCAACAAGAAGCCTTGATTTATTTGCCAGCAGCACTCAACATGTCGCAATGTCATTCCATACCATACATCTAATGTCTATTAGTATATAACCTCTAAGCTCATACATCTCAGAGAATGGTGTTAAGCTAAGAGAACAAATTCTCTGCCACCAAACAGATATATATTTACTAAAGATCAATCAATATGGCATAGAATACGATGTCAGACACACCTCCATTTACTAGTTCGTTCTAGGTTTGAACGAAACCGGAGGCACCTTATTCCTCATCCCATATGTCTAACACAGGACAGAGACCCTCACATATCTGGTCGATCTCCAAGTACGTCTAGACGGTCGCCACTTATTACCTCGTCTTGGGTGTACAGCCCAATCGAGACATCAGTAATCATCCCAATGATGTGAAGATATTCGGTCTTCAACCATCGTCTTCAATATCTTCGATTCTTAATCATCATATCAGTTATTCAAAATGGGTTAAACCCGGTCTTTCCGAATAACTCGCACATCATTAAAATCAAGTGATACATAAACATATCATATGCCCCATTCCATTCCAAAATATTCTTTTATTCAAATATTCTTTACACTGGGAATTAACCCCATAAATCTTATCAAAGATTTTCTTCATTTAAACCTCTAGATTAAATCCTCACTTGTGGAAACCATTGCAAAAGATTATATAATATCTTTTCATAAACTTGAACCAAATTAACTTTTATAAGCCTTGTTGAGATTATCGAGCCTTACAGAAGTAATCGTTCATATTATTATCCCAATCCATACTATTCATCCCATGGAACCAAACTTGAAGTACCCCATATCTAACTCCCATCGTGTTATCGGTAAATTTAATTACCACTTTTTGTTTCCAATTTAATTAAAGATTTATCTATCTCATGGAGTAAAGCTGGCGGTACTCCATATCTAACTACCCCCATGTTACGATAAAACTAATTACCTCTTTACATTTCAAATCTAATTAAAGGTTCATTTAAACTCCACTTAGTATTAATCTTTGAAAATCACTAGTTAATGATTATTCAACTTTAGGAAATTAATCCTTCTTTTAACTAGGTTAAAGAACAAGTTTCATCTAAAAAACCCTTCACGATAAACCCAAAACCAACTTCCATTCAAAATGGAATCTTCACGGGAATTAGATCAGTTTATAATCGATATAAATTTCTGTATCAGACTAATATTATAAGTAGAATAAGGACAAAGCCTTTTTATATGCCTCAAATATTAAAGATCTTCCTCCACGGAGGTTTATCTCGATTATCACTAAATCAATTTCCATTCAATTCCAATATAATTTGTTAAATTGGAAAACTTTACTCTGGAAAATTTCCGTTAACTCTTAACTAAAAGATTTATAAATTCCAAATCATATCTTCACTTTTGACTGCATTAAAGAATAAATGTTATTTAAAACATCATTCATGATAAACCCAAAATCAACTTCTATTCACTTTCAATTATATTCATTAAATTGGAAAACTTCACTTTGGAAGACTTAATTAAATCTTAATTAAAAGAATTATTTCACAAACTTCATTTTCAATTGGGTTTAAGGATAGTGTTATTGAAGCCACCATTCATGACAAACCAAAATCCAATTTGATATCAAATATAAGGTTTTGAATATAAATCGTATCGACTTATATACAATATCAAATTCTGAAACCAATGGATACCATAGAGGGAATAATGATATCTATATCTTCCAAATTCCTCAATGATATTTGTATAATCATGGAATCCAATATCAAAATATCCGAAGATTATTTCCATTCCAATTTATATATTGGAAAACTCTGGTTATATTATAACCATTACAATTCCTTTGAGTTCGTTATTCCAGTTGATTAACAACTTATCTGGATAAAAATATCTTTTTTATTTTAAAACTTGGAATACTTCATCCAAAAATCCTTTTAAATCATTTATTATTATTTAACATAGTTTATTCATATTTTTAATAAATTTATTAAGGCCCTTATAGTCAGTTCCCAATTTCAGGTCACTGAACTGCATTCATATCAATCTTCTTCCAAAACAGATTTGAACATATTTTCAAATTATACCATTGGATTTCAAATTTTATTGTTTCATTTGAAATATCTTTTCATTACGAACCCAACGGACCAAGTTTCAGGATAATCCGATGGTCGGATCTCCCGTTACGTCTATTTGAAGTTAATAGTCGAAATTCGTGAATGGTTGCTGCACGACATGCCCTATTCAGACCTTTTTGTTGTATATAATAAATTTTGTCAATTTCCAATAAAAACATGTTTTATAAAACATTTATAATCTCGTTTAAAAATAATTTCCACTACCAATTCAATTTTAAATCAAAACTGAATATTCCATTTTATTATAATATTAAAAAAATCGAAAATATAATATTTCGAAATCTAAATTTTTCTGACATTCAATATAAAAATAAATAAGACCAATGGAAAGCTCCGTTCGTGTGATGGCCCGCCCCGGACCAGCCGACATTTCCCAAAAATGTGTTGTGCCAATGCCCGATTAGCACAGAACGGTCGTCAAAGAAAAAGGGTTTTGAAAGAATGAGTCATCAAGAACATGTAGTATATCACACAGCGCATGGAATAAAATATAATAACATAACTTGAAATAAAATAGGTGAGACAGTGCATAAGCTGAAAACTAAACCATCATAGCAGCGGAATCCAAAATACAGCTTACGATCCAAACCATTATTACAACTTTAAAATACTGTCTCTAAAGCAAAATAGGAAAGGTACACTACTAATGCCCAAAATAGTGACCGGCAACAACACAGGGAGAATATATGTAAATAGTACATAGAAGCCTCCTACTCGTCTCCGGATAGCTACTCGTGCATAACCACCTAACCTGCCTCTAGTATGCTCGTTTAGGAGCACCCAGAGTAATAAGAAGAGACATAAAACTTTGGGTCAGACAAAAGTCTGGTATGAGCGATAACAGCAAAACAAAACAATAACAGGTATGAATAATCATACCTGAACCTGGACCTGCAACCAAAGAGTTAGCACAACAAGATGTACAGTACTTTAAGGTAACACTAACATAAAGTGTAAAGTGGAAGCGCACATGTCATGGTGATAACAAACATCAAACATAACAATCATCCTCACATCTCTCACTCAGTGCGTAAAGCATAAGATATCCACCACTTCGATCACCCAATTCTTTCCTACGATCACTTTGCCCATGGAAGTCACAATGACCCCATTGCACTGATCCATAGCCCATAATCCGCCTCTTAGTGGTACCAAAATTATGGACATCGATAACCCCTTTGCACACGTCCCGCAGCAAAGCCCAACTCTAAAAGTTAACTCATTGGTTCCCAGTTGGATCCTGAGTAATAATTTCTCACTTGGACCTCCTTTGCATCTCAGGTTTTGGTTGAATTGGTTTTGATCTTCAGAAAAGTTCATAATTATCGTCGTGTGGTAGAAGTTCGAATCCAGTTCAGTTTGGAGCCATCATCTTGGATGAAGTGATAAAGTATAGGAAAGCTCGGATTCCCGCTCTCAAAATCCCGTTCTCGGATTCCTACTATCTAAATCCCGCTCTCGGAATCCCGCTCTCGGATTCCCGCTTTCGAAATTCCGCTCTCGGAATCCCGCTCTTGGAATTCCTCTATCGGAATCCCGCTCTCGGAACCCCACTCTCGAGTTCCCGCTATCGGAATCATGCTCTCGGAATCCCACTTTCGGATTCCCGTTCTCGAAAACCCGCTCTCAGAATCCCGCTCTCAAAGTCCCGCTCTCGGATTCCTGCTCTCGGTATCCCGCTCTCGCTTGGATGAAGTGATAAAGTATAGGAAAGCACCCCCCCCTCCGGTTCGTGACCACCCCCCCCCGGCTCGTGACCACCTCCCAGGTTCGTGACACCCCCCCCCCCGACTCGTGAGACCCTTCCCCGGTTCATGAGTCCTCATATTAGAGCGGTTCGTGACCATCATCTTGGAGCGGTTCATAATCATGATGGCGGTTCGTGAGCATGGTGGCGGTTTGTGACCCCTAGCCCCTTCAGCAACCAAATTTCTGCAGTTTTTCCTACGTGCTAATTTCGCCCAACGACGGCGTTTTCAACCATTCTAACCTACCTATGATATCACAAAACATTCCAAACAACAGTAACAACATATATAATCAATCGAAAACATTAAAACATCATTCACATGAAATATTTTGGATCAAACATACCCATAAAACATGATTTTCCCCTTAATCCCCTTAACCATATTTTAACTATAGGATTAGCAAACTTAGTCCAAATTAACCCAAATTTTCGCCATGATATAAAATAATATTTAAGAATTTTTACATATTTTTTCTAGATTTTTATAATGCATAATTTCATTAATTATCACTAATTGCCCCTAATTAGCCGTAATTAGTGAATAAAAGTGCAAATCACTTACCTTAGCCACAAATAAATTTCAGATCTAAAACTCTAAATGATTTGGCATGGTTCCCAATGTATTCCAATAGCTCTACCTCCAATTTGATGTTAACTTTCCTTGATTTGCTGTTGATTAGCTTATTATGTGATTAGAAAGTGATTTGGGATAGATTTAGAGGATGAGGGCCATTACTAGGGTTAGAGGAAGGTAAGTGGTGGCTAGAAAAATGAATAAAACTGATTTCCCAAACCCTATCAGCCCTCCCATAACCCTAATCCCGAAATAGGTTATGGGTTAGCCGCTAATCATCCGCTTAAGCCCAATTATGCTTTTTTCACCTTCCAAACATTATTTTAGCCATATCTCCCAAATGATAAGTCCGTTTGATTAATGTGACCACTCTACGAAAAGGTAAACCATCATCTGAATCCAATGGAAATGGTTTTAGGTCAAAACTCTTTACCAATCAAAAATTATGGGCGAAACAAGATTCAACAGGGGCAAAACGATCATTTAAAATTCGGCAAAAATCGTGAACATGGGAAATAACCCCAATAGTCGTTCCCCAAAGTTACACGACCACACGACTTTGTATGAGAATGAAATAAATATTCTATGATCCTCCGATGCGTAGAATGCGAGTCGTTACACTCTCCCCCCTTAAGAAATTTCGCCCCCGAAATTCTTTAACCAAAACATACAAAGGTGGCTCGCATGCCTATTAACCATTTACAAATAATCAAACTTACAAAACAAGCTTATCCTAGCAAGCGGTTTACTAACAAGGGAGTACTATATCGATATTAAAATCGTACCAAGTAAAGAGCTCTGGATATGACTTCCTTATGTTCTTCTCGGTATTCCAAGTACAGTCATTCTCATTATCACACCACTTTATATACAGTTCTGCTAACTAAACTGCCACTCTAATCAACTTGACGGGTATAAGCCTTGCACTTTTGGTCAATCGATCCACAATCACCCAGATACTATCATGGTCGGATCTAGTCCTTGGTAAACCATCGATGAAGTCCATTTAGACTTGTTCCCATTTCCATTCGGGAATTTCCAACAGTTGTAACAAACCACTAGGCTTCTTCTACTCAGCTTTAACTAACTGGCAATTCATGCCCTTGGAGATAAACTTCCCAACGTCCCCCTTCATCCCTTTCCAGTGGTAGGTTTGCTTCATGTCTCGATACATTTTGTTACGACCAGGATGTATAGTCGATTTCGAGTGATGACATTCTCTAAGCACTTCATCTCTCAATCCATTAACGTAGGGTACAACTAGTCTCCCTTCCTTTCGAAGCCATCCTTCTCTATCAAGTCTATACTTGTTCATTTTCTCACCATCGATATTCATCTCTTCCTTAGAGATGATTTCTATTAGATTAGGATCGTCCCTCTGACTGGAACCAATCCACCCAATTAAAGTCGGTCTAATCATCAAACTTGCTAACATCTCTGGACCCAATCCATCCTTAGGTCTGAAATCATATCCCGTGATATACTCCAGTTGCTTCCATTCAATAAACAAAGCATCTAAACTGGCATGTCTTCTACTCAATGCATCAGCTATCGCACCTAGTCCAGTAGCACAGGTATCCATGTATACCATCATCTCTTCATTTCCCATCGCCAAAATCCAATAGGTGATAGTCTACTCAAGAGAAGAAAATAGGAACAAACTTAGCAACCATAGCATCTATGAAACATGTCCTATCTATCACCTGCTAAAGCCATGAATACGTCGATACCTGTATGACTGGTCCAACCAATATCATGGGCCAATGGAAGCCCCGTCTCCAAACGGACTACTGCACGTCCAATGTACGTTTATCCTCCAAGGATAACTGGATCACGTCCAACAGATCCAAAGTAAATGGGCGTCCCCAGATACCCTACTTCGAGTCCGCCTAGAACACTCCAAACTATCGACGATTCCTTGGCACCCCATCAGAAGAGCTATCCACAACTTAATCTTCAACTCGAGTCCAACCCAAGTCAATCCATTATCTTGCTTCCTTCTCGAGTCCCACTCGAGTCATCTCATGGCCGTATCGAGTCCAACTCGGGACAGTCCACATCATCGAATAGTCTTATCATGTCATGGCTGCCCAGCACTCCTCGAGTAATCCAAGACATTAATCAATGGAAATCACAACAACTACTTATATCTCACGCAAACCATCCTAGTCGAACTCGACATTCCCCAAGCACAAGCCTCAAAGGCCTAAACCAGTAACATACAAGCACTCAAAGAACATCTCCTCTGAATCCAAACAATCTACGTGAGATGATATGAACAAAACAAGCAAATATTCAAGCACTTATAACTAACTCTGGCTATCCTCGCCAATCCTGCTTTGAAACTATCGTTGGTCGCATGACGGCCCATGCCATATGTCAAGGCTAAATAGCAACCCCAGTTCTAACCAGACTACTGCATATCCAATGTACATTTGCCTCCCAGAGACTACTAGAACTTACGATAACGATAATCTCTCTATAACTCTAGTCAGCATCACCAGCAACTATCCACAAACTCAGACCCAATATCGAATATCCATTACCTACAAACTCAAGTCCAACATGAGTCGTCTCCCTACTCGTTGCATCTCCAAGATTAACAAACAACCATTGTTTATGAGTTCAAGTCCAACTTGAATCGTCCTAACCTCCACTGTATCCCCACGATCAACGAACACATCTTATCGCTTCGAGATTTCCCCATTGAATTTACTCCGAAGTTATTACCATTCTTGAACCAAAGAGAACATATACATAAAGTCCTAGACAATCCATAGCAATCACTCATTTACTACGGAATACCACAACCCTCATGTTATCCACCACAGCGTTTAGAAAATGCTTCCAAAGGCCCTTCCTTCACGAGTCATGGCCGACCCGAATCTCTTATTCCCCTAGTTCCAGTTATTATTGCCATCAATAGGTAGGTACCCAATACCACCCTATACCCTTGGAGCCAATTGACTCCCAAAATAATCCCAAACCTAGTAAAGCCCAGAACAAAGCAATCACAAGAAAACATACATCCATGACTCGATAAGACCACATTAAACAAATCATACTAAGGCTAGTCGAACCACCAATTGGGTTCGTCACAACTAATGGTCTATTGACTATCTCGGGTTCCAATCCCAACCAATCTACCAGGTCACTAGATACGAAGGAATGGGAACCCCCGATATCTGACAACACTCGAACTGGAACATCATAAATAGAACGCATACCTTGAATAATGACATCGTTTCCTTCTACGCCGCAGTTGGGACATTTGACTAAGAAGGAACAGCATTGATGGCATATCCTTTCACGATCTTCTTCTCTTTAGGGGATTGCAGACATTTATCCTTGTGATGTCCCACTTGGCCTCAATTGAAGCACATCCTTTCCCCAGGCTTTTCCTAACAATTTCTGGCATAGTGGCCCTTCTTGCCACAACTAAAGCACTCGCCATCTTTCTTATTCTTCTTCTTCTGACCATCCTTGGTTTGATCTTGTTTCCTCTTATTCTGGGAATTATTCTTGCCTCCACCGCTTGCCTGCGGCTTTGGCTCATTTGGAGATGTAGTAGCAACCTCGGTTTTCGACTTAGGGTAAAGGCTCTCAGATCTCAATGCCTTTCCCACAATTGATTCGAAAGTCTCATCGATATGGTTTATGAGTCACTCCCCCAAGTACTCATCTAGGCCAGTTATGGACTTCTCGTTCTTCTTCTCGACCGTATCGATAAGGGACAATCCATACTTCGATAAGGTACCAAATTCAGCAATATACTCCGAGACTGCCCTACCATTATTCTTAAGATTCAAGAATTTCCTAACAATTCCGATTTATGGGCGGCTGGAATAAACTTATCACCGAATCGGGCCTTAAGCTGATTCAAAGTAACTTGATCCTCAGGAGTAGCTGCTTTAATAGCATTCCACCAATTCATCGCCCGTCCTTGAAGCTGATGAAATGCTAGCTTTCTCTTCATCGCATCATCGATTCCAAATCCTCGAAGATGCGCTCACAATTATCAAGCCAATCTTGAACCTCTGTAGCCAATTTCGTTCCTTGGAATGGCTTCCAACCAAGACTAGTATAATCCTTACATAGCTTGGCGAAATTGGCTCTAGGCGCCTGCACCGCTGCACCACCACCGTTAGCAGCCTTAGGAACTTCTCCTTGAGAATCAGTAAGAATCTCTCTCATGAAGGTAGAAAACATCGTCCTTATATCAGGGATATTCCGATTATTAGCCCCTGAACCCGTACTCCTCATATTTTGGCTCACTGTCCAATCTGTAAAGAGAAAACGATTAACCATCTCCCCAGTGGTGCCAGTGCAGTGCGACCTCTTCCATAGATATACTAATTGTATATATATATATATGTATATAGCTATTAAAAACTAAAATATCACAAATACGCGCTCTTATATATGTATACTATCTCTCCATGATGTCTTCCCCTAGGTTAAACTACGCAACCTAAGCTCTGATAGCAAGTGTGACGGCCCACCCCGGAATAGTAGACATTTCCCCGAAATGTGTTGTGCCAATGCCCGACCAGCATAGGACAATCATCAAAGAAAAAGGTTTTTGACACGATGAATCATCAAGAACCTTTAGTATATCTCACAGCGCATGAAATAAAATATAATAATAACGTAACTTGACATAAAATAGGCGAGATAGTGCATAAGCTGAAAACTAAACCATCATAGCAGTGGAATCCAAAATACAACTTATGATCCAAACCATTATTACAACTTCAAAATAGCGTCTCTAAAGCAAAATAGGAAAGGTACACTACTAATGCCCCAAATAGTGACCGGCAACAACACAAGGAGAAAATATGTAAATAGTACGTAGAAGTCTCATGCTCATCTCCGGACAACTAGTTGTGCATAACCACCTAACCTGCCTCTAGTATGCTCGTTTAGGAGCACCCAGAGTAATAAGAAGAGACATAAAACTCTGGGTCAGATAAAAGTCTGGTATGAGCGATAGCAGCAAAACAAAACAATAACAGGTATAAATAATCATACCTAAACGTGGACCTGCAAACAAAGAGTTAGCACAACAAGATATATAGTACTCTAAGGTAACACTAACATAAAGTGTAAAGTGGAAGTGCACATGTCATGGGGATAGCATACATAAAACATAGCAACCATCCTCACATCTCTCACTTAGTGTGTAAAGCATACAATATCCACCACTTCGATCACCCAATCCTTTGCTACGATCACTTTGCCCTTGGGAGTCACAATGGTCCCGTTGCACTGATCCATAGCCCATAATCCATCTCTCAGTGGTGAAACAAAATTATGGATATTGATAACCCCTTTGCACACGTCCCGCAGCAAAGCCCAACTCTAAAAGTTAACTCATTGGTTCCTAGCTGGATCCTGAGTAATAACTTCTCACTTGGACCTCCTTTGCATCTCGGGTTTTGGTTGAATTGGTTTTGATCTTCAGAAGAGTTCACAATTGTCGTCACGTGGTAGAAGTTCAAATCCGGTTCAGTTTGGAGTCATCATCTTGGATGAAGTGACAAAGTATAGAAAAGCTCGGATTCCCACTCTCGGAATCCCGTTCTCGGATTCCCGCTCTTGGATTCCCGCTCTTGGAATCCCGCTCTAGGAATCCCGCTCTCGGAATCCCGCTCTTGGAAACCTGCTCTCGGATTCCCGCTCTTGCTTGGATGAAGTGACAAAGTATAGGAAAGCTCCCCCCCCCCTCCCAGTTCGTGACACCCCCTGGTTCGTGCGTCCTCATATTGGAGCGGTTCATGACCATCATCTTGGATCGGTTTGTGAGCATGGTGGCGGTTCGTGACCCCTACCCCCTTCAAGAACCGAATTTCTGCAGTTTTTCCTGCGAGCTAATTTCGCCAAACAATGGCGTTTTCAACCATCCTAACCTTCCTACGACATCATAAAACATTCAAAACAATAGTAACAACATATAGAATCAATCAAAAACATTAAAATATTATTCACATGAAATATTTTGGATCAAATATACCCATAAAGCATGATTTCCCCCTTAATCCCATTAACCGTGTTTTAACTATAGGATAGTCCAAATTAACCCAAATTCTCACCAGTGACATAAAATAATATTTAAGAATTTCTACATATTTTTCTAGAATTTTAAAATGCATAGTTTCGCGAATTATCACTAATCACCCCTAGTTAGCCGTAATTAGTGAATAAAAGTGCAAATCACTCACCTTAGCCACAAATAAATTTCAGATATGAAACTCTAACTGATTTGGCATGGTTTCCAATGTATTCCAGCAGCTCTACCTCCAATTTGATGTTAATTTTCCTTGATTTGATGTTGATTAGCTTAACATGTGATTACAAAATGATTTGGGATAGATTTAAAGGATGGAGGCCATTACTAGGGTTGGAGGAAGGTAAGTGGCGGCTAAAAAAAAAATGATTTCCCAAACCCTATCAGTCCTCCCATAACCCTAATCCCGAAATGGGTTATGGGCTTAGCTGTTAATCAGGCCTAAGTATGCTTTTTTTACCTTCCAAACCTTATTTTAGTCATATCTCCTAAACGCTAAGTCCGTTTGATTATTGTGACCACTCTACGGAAAGGTAAACCATCATCTGAATCCAATGGAAGTGGTTTCATCTCAAAACTCCTTACCAATCAAAAGTTATAGGGGAAGCAAGATTCGTAAGCGGTAAAACGGTCATTTAAAATTTGGCAAAAATTGTGAACATGGGAAATGACCCCGGTAGTCGTTCCCCAAAGTTACATGACCGTACGACTTCCTACGAGAATGAAATAAATATTCTACGATCCGCTGATGCGTAGAATGTTGGTCGTTACAGTTCGAGTTAAGAATGTCATTTATATACGTAACTCAAATTCACATTTTGAATTTACATTCAAAATCTCATTTGAATTATAACAAATCGTTTTTAATCCAAATTTACTTTAAAACCATTTTTATCATTTCAATAGTTGATTAAAATTATATCAACCTTTGATTGAAATTATATCAACCTCATTTTTAAATCAGTTTGGACTTAAACATCCCAATTTCAATTATCTGTCAAAATCCATTTACATAAATATGAAATTCATTTATAATTCCAATGAATTGAATTCAATCAATTCCCAAATTTTTATATTCGTGGTGTAAATGTTTGTGTCAACAATGAAAACACATTCATACCAACTACCATCCATCAGCCAATGTTTATAATATAACTGTTTCCATTGTCAATGCTTATATTCTTAGTTAAATAACAATAACAACAACAATTGTAAAATCATCCATCAACCACAAAGCAAACATTGTAAATACAGACAATCAATACATATTCAGAAATGAATATAATAACTTATAAAATCAGTTTGAGTGAGAGTTCTCACATTGATTGGTTCGAAATTGTTATAAAATGGTTGTTTTCGTTAAATTAAACTAAGTGTTTAATCTAATCAACTTTTGTATCTGGCTCCGTTTCTATTCAAATTGGTTCCATTGTGAGGCTCTCATCTCCACGATTCTAATATTTCGAGTTTCATGAAATTCTGTTCGTATATGAACAAGAAATTGCGATTACAATTTATAACATATTTAAAAAATAATTAACGGTTAATTAACGTAATTAATTATATTCCTAAACCTTTCATAACACGTTAATCCACCGCCCACATACAGAAAACCCGATCCTCCTACTCCCGTAAACATCGAACAAACTTCGACTTGGTTGAACCGTCGCCGCCATCACATAGTTGATCGGAACACGATCAGAGAACCTCGGTCGATGTGTCTGAACTTCCTCTAACAACGCTAGTGACGACATCGAATTAGGTGGTCCCACGTCTCCAATAAAGTCGTTCGAACGCCAGCGACTTTCACACGAATTCAGGCTACCACAACTCCTAGTTTTCCATCATCACTGTTTAGAAGGAGGATCTCGCCTAGGTGAAGGCTTTTGTAGTTGGTGTGAAGGCCTGAAAATTCAAACTATCTGAGATGACTAAAACAATGCACACCCAACCCAAATTGCACAGAAATACGAGTCATTAGGGTTAAAGAAATAGAAATTGATAGTGGATTAAAGAAAGAAAACATTAGAATCTCACAGTGGAAAGAGAAAAATATAATATCATATATCATAACTTTGAAATACAAAATTGTGTTGTATATACATACCATATCAGGGTACAACACGTATGCCTCATAGTGGAAATAACTCTAAATAACTAACGTGAAGCCTCCTGCTCAAGCTCCTCCAAGTGTATTAGTAAAAGCCTGAAACACTTGACTGCCCGTACAAATTTGGGCACGTAAGAGTCTATGGTAAAACAAACAAAATAAACGCTGGGTAAGTCATAGGACTGGCGTGGTTAAACTCCAGCTATATTTCTTAACTTTGAAAAACCTTTTGGAAGAAAGGGTAATCATAAGATCGATCCACACATAAATACAGATGGTTTTTACCTTACGATAACCAAAACATTTTTGATACCAAAATCCGGTGATATTATAATAATGTCTAATAAAATAAATAACCATCTAGCAGAACGCTTGCATCTCATGCTCCACACACATAATATAAAATCAAAAACAACAGGGCCCTTATTGGATTCCGACTATGACAAGGTATTGAACCACCTTCCGATCTGTGTACTCTAAAGGGGATACACTGGGGTTCAACAAGAACATCTTGCAACCCGGCCACAAATGACCGGCCACTCATTTAGCTTGAGTGGACCGAATATATTATCACCTCCGGTTGTCGGCCCTCCAACCGTAATCCATAAGATACAGAATCGAAAGAAAAACAAATGAATTTTTCTCTAGATGGTGATAATACACTCTGCTTGGGGGAGGATAAGCTAGCCATGCTGCCTGCCCGATTTTTTCCATTTTCCGGTTGCGAGGCTTGAGGCTACGTTTACCTTTTTAGAATATACGGCCACCATTTTCTTTGAATGCCACATCGTCAAACCCGACAAATCACTAGTTGATCTTCCCAAAAATATTACGGGTATAAAATCTAAGAGAAACGAATTCCATTACCACCAACGTAGTACCTAGAAAAGATCGCCTCATACGATCCCTTGGGCATACTACGTCAGATATTCGTCCATACAAGTTATTTTGGGATTGGACAAACCGAAGGCACTATCTTGTAAACAGAACAGCCCTTACATTTTACTCCGTCTTTAATTTTCATCAGCATAATATAATTCGCAATGCCTATGCCTGTGGTTTTCAGATAATAAGTCCAACTGGTCTCCCCGTATTGACAATGATGGTCAAACACTTTGATTATCGGTTATTTAACTACCGAAAAAATAAACATCCATCCAAATTTTCAGTTGGAAATACTATTGACTAAAACATCAAACACTCATTGGAAATTACTCATATTTCATTCATTAAATCATTTCCCATATTCCTTCTAATATAATTTACTCCAATATTTCCAAACCGTTTTAGCCTCTTACCATATTTGGAAAACGTTCCATATTCCATCTTCTTTTATTTTCTATATTTAGAAAATATTTTCTATTTATGATTGGGATCTCAATTCGAATCACTTTTCCCTTTCTCGACCAATCATTTCTATACTTTGGAAATATTTATTATTATATTTCCAAAATTTCACTTACTTGGGTCAAAATGACTGTTACGGAAACATCATTACAACAACCTAAAATTATTGCATTCAACTAAATCTATTTATACATTGATCTTAAAGACCAAATCTTTCTATTTATCGACTAATAATGAAATCAATCAAATTGGGGGTATAATTACCTCACGTACCTTGACTGAATAACATTCTTAACGTCAAAACAGACAAGACTACTCATCACGAATAATCAACATCATATAAAACCAATTATCCACTTTTAAAACTTGTATATGTACCTCTTTCTTTTCTTACCATATTTAAACTTATAGGTTTTCATTTTTGTTTGTTTACATTATTCTATTATAAGTTCGTTATATATATATATATTGATATATTGTTTACTAATTATCAAATTTCTTAAAAATAATCTAACTCCTTAAATTTCCAAAAAAATTCGCCAGCGTCTCCTTTGTACGGCTCAATCGGTACAACTAAAAATCGCCCCTCTAGGCCCTTTCCATTCAAAAAGAAAATCAAAAAGCCAGGTGGCTTTCCCAATAGGCTCATAAAATATCATATGAAATTTAAAAATGTGCCTTTTTGTCGGGCACTCAAAATATAATCTTCATTCTCTTCATTCGATACCTATTAACCATATATACGTCTATTCCCAATTTATTTCAATTTATTAAACACTTTTACTTTAAGCGATTTCCAGTTGCTAATTAATTTCCAAATTAGCTTCTTTGCTTAATCTACTTTTAATTTGAACATATCATGTTCAAATATATTTGTACTTGCTTATACACAAATCAAACTCAAATTCCCTGCTCGCTTCCGAATTCTAATCCAAGTTTCAAATTAGAATTTCCAATTTCAATTAACAAATTCAATTCACTTAAACAAAGTTAAGTTCGACCCAAAATTATATTAACTAATTTCTTTTGAATTTAGTTAACTTCATTCGGTAATTAAAAATATGATTTTTTTGTTCCAAAAGTCAATCCATTTATTCAACTTGAGTTCATATTTATTTTATATCTCAAATCTATATTTTTATATTAAAAAAATGAAATTTCATTTACTTAAAATCCTTTGATTTTATTTAATAAGTCATTATAGTTTTATAAACCATTATGGCGTTGTTTTTCTGAATATTTTATTTTAACATAACTAAAAATCTATAAGACAAAATCAAGTTTTTTCTCTTCCATTATAAAACTATCATTCAATAGGTCTGAACGTTTCTTGTTTCATCGAATTCTGGCTTATATTGAGTTCTGTACACTCAATTGAAGTTCGAATCATCAAATTACGAACTACCACGTTGAGGCGAGTTCATTTTTAATTAAATTATAAATATTTAAGCTTCATTATTTGTATAAATTTCATCTTATTTCTCGATAATTTAATATAAATTTAACAAATTTTCCAAATCTAATTTAAAAACTCTGATTATCCAAAATTGTCAATTATTTTATTTAAAATTCAAATACTCGGTTGTAAATTTATTGACAACTCAGTTTCATATTAAATTCCAATTCCATTTTATAAAATTCGATATAATTGAATTCAATTCAAAAATTCCTTGGATTCATCTCAATTCAGTTCACATTCAGAATTTCGGAATAAAATCTATCGTTTGCTTTTTGAAATGATTTCTAATTCTCTTTTAAATTCACATTTAAATCTAAACAAACAAATTTTCTAATGATAATGACTTCGCTACATTTGTAAACATTGCTTATAAATTTATTTTCTTGTTTTATACCTTACAATAAGTTCTCATTTCAAAATCCATTTGAAATCCAATTCCGACTTTGGAAAATTAATTTCTCTGTAACACCCCGTGTATTTTATAACAGTGAAATTCACAAATTAAAGTATAATAAATTTCAAATTAAAGTATTAAGGGAAATGGTATACGCCATTGCGTTCGTCTCGGAAAAATACGCGAAATAGAGTCCGAGTTTTCGAAAAACGGAGCCCGTATGACCAAATTATGGCCCGATGAAGTTTCAGAAAATTCAAATTTCGAAAACAGATTTGAATTTCAGCAATCAGAGTAGGCGGGAAAATTCCCGCCCAAACCCACCAGGTCGACCTGGGGGTCGACCCTAGGGTCGACCTGCTAGGCCAGGTCGACCTGGGAATCGACCTAGGTGTCGACCTGCCCCAGGCAGGTCGACTCTAGAGTCGACCTGGCCCCTGAGCCAGGTCGAACCCAGCCCACCCTGGCTGGCCTAGTCTGTGTTTGGTCGATTTTCTGAGCCTTGCCTTGTCACTAGGGCTAGGTGTCAGCTCCTGGTTGGTCTCTCCTTTGAACGAACGGCTATTATTGAACCAAGCTTCATCGACGGTCCAAATCGATTCACAAACTCTATAAAAAGGACCTAAGACTAACCCTAATTCACTTAAACTAAAATGGAGATGAGACCGTAATGCTGTTGAGGAGAGACTGAGGATAGCCGTCAGAAATAGAGAGACAATTAGGAGATAAATCAAAAGCTTAAAGCAACGTTAATCAAATTAAAGCAACGCCTACAACAAAGGATAGCATCTCCAAATTCAGAATTCAGATTCCTGAATTGAAGATTCATCATACGTTGTAAGTAGAGTGCTATTCCGATGTGAATTAAATAATTGTGTTGATTTGTGTAAAGTAAGAAATGGAATTGTGGCGATAATAATCTATATTTGTATGTTGCTTTGATGCTAAACGATTTGGGAATATTATGGTATACGATTGGATATTTGCAAGTACGCGATTTGCGTTGGAAGTTAACAACGAAATGGAATTGTGACGATAATAACTTATATTTGTATGTTATTTTGATTCTAAACGATTTGGCAATGTTATGGTGTACGATTGGATTCATACAAGTATATGGTTTATGTTGACAACCACATGTTGTGGAATTTTAATTGGGATTCATGCAAGCATATGATTCATATTGAAAACTACATGTTTGTGGTAGTTATTTACAACACCCATTTGATAATTGCATGTATATGATTCATGTTGAAAATAACAACTATATGTTGTAATAGTTTATTTGAAATTCATGCAAGTATATGATTTATTGTTATGCCAACATGATGTATAATTCTATGGTCATCTTTAGTGTAATTTGGTCCATTTGAGTATTATGATTCATATGAAGTTATGTTGGTATTGGCATCATAGTTCAAGTATAAAAATCATGATTTTGTGATAGTGACAAAAGCAAGCGTCTTTGTAAGCTTGTATTAATTTTATGAACATGACTAAACTATGTTTATTATTATGCCTAGTTGAAAACATGTTTTTAGGCTTATGTTGCTATTATAATCATATGATAATATATTTGGCTCATAAGTAACATTAGAATTACACTAGAATTACATCCCACATACAAGTTACATAAATAGGATAAAAACCATGATTATATGAATAGTAGAATTCATGTTCAATTATGTTTATGCCATGACTATATGAATAGAAGGACTCATGTTCAATTATGATTATGCCATAATTATATGATTAGAATAGTTCATGTTTAAGTATCATTTATGCCATGACTACACGAATGGAATGATTCATGTTTGGTTTATACCATGATTATGTGAATAGAATGATTCATGTTTAAGTATTGCTTATATTATATGTTGTTACAACTGCAAGTTCACATATGCCTACCTTATGTTAATCGAATCGTTATATTGCAAGTTCATGCGTTCACACTCCCCTTTTTATGTTACCTTATAAACACCATGTTATAAGCCTCCCCTTTTCATATGGCTAAATTGGGTTTAAGTATTAAACCCAACACACCTTACATTTGAACGAACGTGTAAAACGGGGGTAATGGCGTTTGGGCAAAAATATAGAACATATGTGTTGGCATGTTCGACGCATGCCAACAATCTTGAAAATCAATTAAGTGACATAAATAAATCTTAATCAATAAAGATGAATTTGAATAATGGGCCGCAAATATTTACATATAAAAAGAAAAGAGACAAAATATGTAAATGTAGAAAATACGATGTGTTTAACCCGGGGTTGGATTGAGTTGTGATGTAAACCTGCCCGGAACCGCCCGGTTGTCCAGTAGTCACAACAATACCTATCCAATGTGGGTGGTTAAACACAGAGCCCAATAAGGACCCGATGTTAGACTGAGTTGTGGCGTAAGACTGCCCAGACCCAACCGGCAACAGGCAGCCACAACAATACCTGTCTAATGTGAGAAGTCAAGGCTTTAATAAGACAATTAAGGCTGAGTCAGGATTGATAGGATTAAGTAAATTATATTAATACTTAATCAAAATGGAACATGCTAAACTAAACAGATTGATTGGGGGTTAGGTTTATAAAACACTTAACCAACTTAGCATGTTGGCTAGAAATAGAAAACCTAGTAGCGGGGGACCCTTTTCAGCAGTAACTCTACAAGGTATCATGATACCCTGAAACTAGGCAGGGTGGGGCACGATTACTGGGCTGACTGTAAGAGGTCAAATCGACGGCGGTGGTGCAGCAGTGTAGGTTCTAACGGGGTGCGGGCGTGCACACACTCCGGCGCAGAAAAATAAGGCACTGGGCACCAGTAGTATACCTGTGCATTCTAGGATTGTGTCGGGCTGCCACCATGGGACTTGATACACCCCATGGTGGGACCAGCATAGGTAACTACAACATCAGGGGTCGTAAGACACATGTAACTATGCGAGTAGGAGCCGATCATCATAAAATGGATCACTTCACCCTGATTATGGGGTGCCTGTTGGGAACTAGTTTATATGGGTACAGAGATTAATATGGGGTACGATAGTATATTCGACCCTAGACAACTTAACTTAGTTTATGGTGCTTTCCCATTTCTAGTTTATACTTATCATACCCAGTTCTTTATTCATAGACTGAATAGCCCTAGACTTACTCAGGCTTTATGTCTGACTCTACTTTTCTTTCGTCTTCTTTTCTTCCGTTCCCCCCCTCCAGGTCCACAGGGAGGGAATACCGCAGCTTGACCAGCCTTCATATCCAGCTTGAAGAGAAAGAATGTATTGGTTGGATCTTTTCGTTTTGGACTATGGCTTTGGACAGCAATTATGGGACTTTTGCAGTTTATTTATGTTTTCTTTATGCTTCTTTAAATAATGTAATCAAGACAGTTATGAAGATGTTATGTTTTTTGGAGTATTGTAAGACAATTATGGTATGGTTGGTGTAACACGTATTTTTAATGAAATAAAAGTTGTTGTTTTCCGCTGTTCAAAAATATGTGTTCCTATATCTGTCTTGTATATCTGTGACTTGTACTTATAAACCTCCACCAAAATTAGGGCATTCCCTTTGAGAGTGACCCTAACGGAGGTGGGGTGTTTCACTTGGTATCAGAGCATAGGTTTACCAGATAAGATAAAAAGTTTTGAAAATTTATTTTCAAAAAAAAAAAAAATTTAAAGAAGCATTTTTTTTAGATAAAATATTATTTAATTTTAAAAGGCAAAGTCCCCCTAAAGCCATAGGAACTATCTCTTATCCTTCGTTTTGAATCTATCCTTTTTGTTTCAGCATGTCCGAAGAACTTAACTTGCCAGAGGGTGTACCAATACCTGGTTGGTTTAGACGGTTCTTAGAAGCAAGGGCCACTCAGCCAGGTCCAACCGTTCCTCCTCCCCCAGCTGCAGGAAATCATCCAGCTGCAGCAGCACCTCTTCCTCCACCTCCTCCGCGGGGAAACACTTTTGCTAAGATATGTAAAGATTTTAAAGCTATGGGAGGAAAGGATTTTCATGGAACTGAGTCCTTCGTGACAGCTAGAAATTGGCTGAAAGAAACCGAGGACTTATTCGTCATCTTTGAGGTAGAAGATAGACAGAAAGTACAACTGGCAGTATGGCTACTTAAAGGCGAGGCTCCTACTGGTGGGAAGTCACTAATGTAGAAAGACCAGTGGAAACATGGGAGGACTTTAGGGCAAGGTTTGAGGCTAAATTTCTCTCAGACGCGGAAAGGAGTTTGCAGTTGGAAAAATTCTTATTTCTTAAGCAAGGGAACAAGACAGTCAAAGAGTATGTTAATCAGTTCGATGAGCTGGCTAGGTTCGGACTGGACCTAGTGAACACCCCGCACAAGAAGGCTCTCCGTTTTGTGAAAGGGTTGAATGAGCCATTACACAGTTTGTCCATGACCCATATACCCATGGGAGCTACGTATGAAAGGTTGGTACAGATGGCGTTGCTGAACGAAGAGGATAAGGGCAAGAAGGAGACAAAGGCAGAAAACTATCAAGGGAAGAAAGAGGGTTTGCAGCCTAAGAAGACAGACTTTAAGAAGGGCGGGAAAGGCAACAAAGAGAAGAGGAAGTGTAATTTCTGTGGCAAAGTGGGGCACTTAGTGAAAGATTGCCGGAAAAAGAATGCCAAGATGAATGGTGGGTGCTTTTCTTGCGGTGAGGCAGGCCACATGGCTAAGGACTGCCCAAAGAAACGAGGACAGGGGCAGAGGGCTAGATCCACCTCAGGGGCACAAGTTCATGTGCTAGAGGCGCCACCTCTGCAACAGCGAGGTATAAATACTTTTGTAGAAAGTGTAGTTTATCTTTATGATCACCCCGTTCGCACTTTATTTGATTCTGGTGCATCACACTCCTTTATCTCGTCTGCTTTAGTAGAATCTCTGCACCTAAAAACTAGTATGGTAGAGGACCCCTTAATTGTTTCAAACCCAATTGGGGGCCCAGCTCATTTGTCTATGATCTGTTTGGGATTGAAAATTTCTATTCTAAGCGTAGAATTTAAATGTAGTGCCTTTGTTTTGGGCTTTTCGGGATATGGTTTGATTTTGGGCATGGATTGGCTATCCAGTAATGGGGCCATCCTTGATTGTGAGAAAAGGGTTGTTAGGCTCCTAACCCAGCTCGGTAACACTTTGGAAATTTCTTGTAATCCCTCGTATGCGGTTATGCTTAGTTATCTTGAATCGCTAGATGCCTCCGTTGAAAATTTGAAATCGGTTAGAGTGGTCCGGGAATATCCGGATGTCTTCGAAGAGGTGAAGGGCTTGCCTCCGAAGCGGGAGATAGACTTCCGCATATATCTTGTAGATAATGCAAAACCCGTTGCGTTGCCCGTTAGACACATGGCTCCACGGGAAAGGAAAGAACTCAGTAAACAGATTAAAGAGCTTCTAGAAAAGGGGTTCATTAGGAGGAGTATTTCAGAATGGGGCGCTCCAGTGGTGTTCGCTACAAAGGCGGATGGTTCACTCCGTCTATGTGTTGACTATAGGGAGCTCAACAAGCTAACGAAAAAGAATAGGCACCCTCTCCCCAGAATAGACGATTTGTTTGATCAGCTTGTAGGAGCGTCTGTTTTCTCCCAACTCGATTTAGCGACAGGTTTTCATCAGCTAAGGGTGGCTGAAGATAGTATCGATAAAACGGCATTCAGAACCCCAGACGGCTTCTTTAAATGGCTTGTCATGCCTTTCGGCTTGACAAATGCACCTGCTTACTTCGTGGACCTGATGAGTAGGGTATTCAGATATTTCCTCAATAAGTTCGTAGTGGTCTTCGTAGACGATATCCTTATCTTCTCAAAGAGTGAAGAGGAACATGCTCAGCACTTAAGGGCAATCATGGAAACTCTGCGAGTCCATCAGCTAAAAGCCAATTTCTCCAAATGCCACTTTTGGAGAGAAGAAGTGAGGTTCCTTGGGCACATAGTATCCAAACAAGGGTTAGCAGTGGACCCTGCTAAGGTAGTGGCGGTACAGGATTGGAAGACACCAAGGAATGCAACTGAGGTCCGAAGTTTTCTAGGACTATCAGGTTTCTATCGAAAGTTCATAAGGGATTTTGCGAAAATCTCAGCTCCGCTCACAAAGTTGACCAAGAAGAATCTAGTGTTCAATTGGGACTTGGATTGCGAGTTTGCTTTCCAGCGACTGAAAAGGGCTCTTACAACAGCCCCGGTTTTAACGTTGCCAGATGGAAGCAAGATGTTCACAGTTTATACAGATGCATGTGGGACAGGGCTAGGCGATGTCTTAATGCAAGAAGGAAGGGTAGTAGCTTATGGCGGAAGACAATTGAAAGGGCACGAAAAGAACTACCCGACCCACGATCTTGAGTTAGCTGCCATCGTCTTTGCACTCAAGTCTTGGCGACACTATCTCCTAGGTGAGAAGTTTGAACTTTACACTGACCATAAATCGTTGAAATATCTTTTCTCGTAGAAAGATCTTAACTTGAGGCAACAGATATGGATGGAGTTTCTTGCCTCGTATGATTTCGAGATCTCCTATACTCCGGGCAAAGGCAACGTAGTGGCAGACGCGTTGAGCCGAAAGAAACTGACCCTAAGCCCGCTGTTTGTTGAAAGACAAAGCCTAGAGTTTATAGCCAGCTTTGACTTTAGGCCTTCCTCCGATTTTGTACCAGGCTTGCTAGCATCTCTCGAAGTATGCCCGACTTTAGTGGATTCAATAGGGACAGCACAACGCGAAGACCCTCAGCTTATGGAAATGATTGATAAGCTAATTAGGGGTGAGACTTCAAGTCACCTCAACAGATACTCCATCGACGATAAGGGTTGGCTAAGGCGAGACGGAAGGCTATGCGTCCCACAGACAAGGGATTTAGTAAAGAAGGTTCTCGAGGAAGCACATCACTCCAAGATGATGATACACCCAGGCGGCGATAAAATGTACAAGGACATAAAAAGAACTTTCTTTTGGAACGACATGAAGAAGGACGTGGCAGAATTCGTTTCTAAGTGTATGGTGTGCCAACAGGTTAAGGCGGAACAGAAAAAGCCTGGCGGTCTGCTACATCCTCTAGAGGTCCCGCAGTGGAAGTGGGATAGCATCTCAATGGACTTCATCGATGGGCTGCCTAGGTCTAGGAGAGGCAACACTAGCATTTGGGTAATAGTGGATAGGCTTACTAAAAGCGCCCACTTTTTACCTGTCAAAAGTAGAAGAACTGCCTCATCCTTAGCATCTCTTTACCTCAAGGAAATCGTTCGACTCCATGGAATACCATCCAGCATTGTTAGTGACCGAGACCCCATCTTCACCAGTGAGTTTTGGCGGAGTCTGCAAGAAGCGGTAGGCACACAGTTATGCTTGAGCACAGCCTATCATCCCCAAACCGACGGCCAAACAGAAAGAGGGAACAGAGTTTTGGAGGACCTTCTAAGACTGTGCGTCCTTGACTTCGGAGGGACATGGGAAGACCATCTTCCTTTGGTAGAATTTGCCTACAACAACAACTATCAAGCAACCATCGAAATGGCGCCCTTCGAAGCTTTATATGGAAGACCGTGTCGATCGCCCACTTGTTGGTGGGAGTCTACTGATAAGCTCATACTTGGACCAGATATGATCCGAGAGACTTCAGAAAAAGTAGACTTAATACGAAGAAGGATGAAGACGGCCCAAGACAGACAAAAGTCCTGCGCCGACAAGAGGAGGACCGACCTTGAATTTGAGGTTGGGGACAGAGTTTTTCTTAAGGTATCTCCGCTAAGGAACATTGTTCGTTTTGGAACCACAGGAAAGCTAGCACCAAGGTTCATAGGGCCATTCCCTATCATTGAGAAAATTGGGAAAATGGCCTATAGATTAGAGCTACCCGAAAAATTGGCCGGAGTTCACAACGTCTTTCACGTTTCACATCTCCGAAAATGTCTACATAAGTCTGCTGAAGTGGTAGAGCCAAATATCCTAGAAGAAGCTGAAGTGGAACGCGAAGCAACCGTAAGGAAAGTTCCAACCCGCATATTAGGAACGGAAGTGAAGAAGCTACGCAACCGCGAAGTCAAGCTCGTCAAAGTTCAGTGGAGCGACACCGAGGGAGATACAACTTGGGAAACTGAAGCTAGAATACGCGCTGCCTACCCTTTTCTTTTCGAGGGTACATCTTTGATCTTTCCTTTTTCCTTAAGTTGCGCTTTTATCTATCTTTTTAGGTATATCTCCTCGACCTTATCTTTTAGGAAGAAACCCTTTGAATGGAAACATGTAATTGAAACATGTTATGGATGATGATTGCAAGTGGTTGCAAGTGATTGCTAGTGGTTGCTCGTGGTTGCATATACACACACAATCTAGGTTTTAGATCGGCTCAATCACTTCATATTGCATATGCATATATGTTTGCATTCGTATATGGTTGAACTTTAGTGTGTTGTCATATGGATGTTCCATTTGTATGAATGATTGTGCACTCATGTAGAATCATGAATAGGAGGATTTGCATACATAATGGATTCATAGCACTTACATAATTCGCATTAAGGAGGTCAACTGAATCAGTAGACCGCCTGATTTTGCATTAGATAAGTACATGTACACACATACTTCGCATATTATCATGAAGCATTAGATGTCTTTTAAGGACAATGGATGCTCGTGTTTGATGGATGAGTAGATGGATGTTTGGATGTTAGGATGTACATTCTTCCTGAACTTAAAGATTTCGGGACGAAATCCTTTTAAGTGGGGGAAATGTAACGCCCCGTGTATTTTATAATAGTGAAATTCACAAATTAAAGTATAATAAATTTCAAATTAAAGTATTAAGGGAAACGGGATACGCCATTGCGTTTGTCTCGGAAAAATACGCGAAATAGAGCCCGAGTTTTCGAAAAACGGAGCCCATATGACCAAATTATGGCCCGATGAAGTTTCAGAAAATTCAAATTTCGAAAACAGATTTGAATTTCAGCCCAATCAGAGTAGGCGGGAAAATTCCCGCCCAAACCCACCAGGTCGACCTGGGGGTCGACCATAGGGTCGACCTGCCAGGCCAAGTCGACCTGGGAGTCGACCTAGGTGTCGACCTGCCCCAGGCAGGTCGACTCTAGAGTCGACCTAGGGGTCGACTGGGGAGTCGACCTGGCCTCTGAGCCAGGTCGAACCCAGCCCAACCTGGCTGGCCTAGTCTGTGTTTGGTCGATTTTCTGAGCCTTGCCTTGTCACTAGGGCTAGGTGTCAGCTCCTGGTTGGTCTCTCCTTTGAACGAACGGCTATTATTGAACCAAGCTTCATCGACGGTCCAAATCGATTCACAAACTCTATAAAAAGGACCTAAGACTAACCCTAATTCACTTAAACTAAAATGGAGATGAGACCGTAATGCTGTTGAGGAGAGACTGAGGATAGCCGTCAGAAATAGAGAGACAATTAGGAGATAAATCAAAAGCTTAAAGCAACGTTAATCAAATTAAAGCAACGCCTACAACAAAGGATAGCATCTCCAAATTCAGAATTCAGATTCCTGAATTGAAGATTCGTCATACGTTGTAAGTAGAGTGCTATTCCGATGTGAATTAAATAATTGTGTTGATTTGTGTAAAGTAAGAAATGGAATTGTGGCGATAATAATCTATATTTTTATGTTGCTTTGATGCTAAACGATTTGGGAATATTATGGTATACGATTGGATATTTGCAAGTACGCGATTTGCGTTGGAAGTTAACAACGAAATGGAATTGTGACGATAATAACTTATATTTGTATGTTATTTTGATTCTAAACGATTTGGCAATGCTATGGTGTACGATTGGATTCATACAAGTATATGGTTTATGCTGACAACCCCATGTTGTGGAATTTTAATTGGGATTCATGCAAGCATATGATTCATATTGAAAACTACATGTTTGTGGTAGTTATTTACAACAACCATTTGATAATTGCAAGTATATGATTCATGTTGAAAATAACAACTATATGTTGTAATAGTTTATTTGAAATTCATGCAAGTATATGATTTATTGTTATGCCAACATGATGTATAATTCTATGGTCATCTTTAGTGTAATTTGGTCCATTTGAGTATTATGATTCATATGAAGTTATGTTGGTATTGGCATCATAGTTCAAGTATAAAAATCATGATTTTGTGATAGTGACAAAAGCAAGCGTCTTTGTAAGCTTGTATTAATTTTATGAACATGACTAAACTATGTTTGTTATTATGCCTAGTTGAAAACATGTTTTTAGGCTTATGTTGCTATTATAATCATATGATAATATATTTGGCTCATAAGTAACATTAGAATTACACTAGAATTACATCCCACATACAAGTTACATAAATAGGATAAAAACCATGATTATATGAATAGTAGAATTCATGTTCAATTATGTTTATGCCATGACTATATGAATAGAAGGACTCATGTTCAATTATGATTATGCCATAATTATATGATTAGAATAGTTCATGTTTAAGTATCATTTATGCCATGACTACACGAATGGAATGATTCATGTTTGGTTTATACCATGATTATGTGAATAGAATGATTCATGTTTAAGTATTGCTTATATTATATGTTGTTACAATTGCAAGTTCACATATGCCTACCTTATGTTAATCGAATCGTTATGTTGCAAGTTCATGCGTTCACACTCCCCTTTTTATGTTACCTTATAAACACCATGTTATAAGCCTTCCCTTTTCATATGGCTAAATTGGGTTTAAGTATTTAACCCAATTTATGCCATGACTATATGAATAGAAGGACTCATGTTCAATTATGATTATGCCATAATTATATGATTAGAATAGTTCATGTTTAAGTATCATTTATGCCATGACTACACGAATGGAATGATTCATGTTTGGTTTATACCATGATTATGTGAATAGAATGATTCATGTTTAAGTATTGCTTATATTATATGTTGTTACAATTGCAAGTTCACATATGCCTACCTTATGTTAATCGAATCGTTATGTTGCAAGTTCATGCGTTCACACTCCCCTTTTTATGTTACCTTATAAACACCATGTTATAAACCTTCCCTTTTCATATGGCTAAATTGGGTTTAAGTATTAAACCCAACACACCTTACATTTGAACGAACGTGTAAAACGGGGGTAATGGCGTTTGGGCAAAAATATAGAACATATGTGTTGGCATGTTCGACGCATGCCAACAATCTTGAAAATCAATTAAGTGACATAAATAAATCTTAATCAATAAAGATGAATTTGAATAATGGGCCGCAAATATTTACATATAAAAAGAAAAGAGACAAAATATGTAAATGTAGAAAATACGATGTGTTTAACCCGGGGTTGGATTGAGTTGTGATGTAAACCTGCCCGGAACCGCCCGGCTGTCCAGTAGTCACAACAATACCTATCCAATGTGGGTGGTTAAACACAGAGCCCAATAAGGACCCGATGTTAGACTGAGTTGTGGCGTAAGACTGCCCAGACCCAACCGGCAACAGGCAGCCACAACAATACCTGTCTAATGTGAGAGGTCAAGGCTTTAATAAGACAATTAAGGCTGAGTCAGGATTGATAGGATTAAGTAAATTATATTAATACTTAATCAAAATGGAACATGCTAAACTAAACAGATTGATTGGGGGTTAGGTTTATAAAACACTTAACCAACTTAGCATGTTGGCTAGAAATAGAAAACCTAGTAGCGGGGGACCCTTTTCAGCAGTAACCCTACAAGGTATCATGATACCCTGAAACTAGGCAGGGTAGGGCACGATTATTGGGCTGACTGTAAGAGGTCAAATCGACGGCGGTGGTGCAGCAGTGTAGGTTCTAACGGGGTGCGGGCGTGCACACACTCCGGCGCCGAAAAATAAGGCACTGGGCACCAGTAGCATACCTGTGCATTCTAGGATTGTCTCGGGCCGCCACCATGGGACTTGATACACCCCATGGTGGGACCAGCATAGGTAACTACAACATCGGGGGCCGAATGACACATGTAACTATGCGAGTAGGAGCTGATCATCATAAAATGGATCACTTCACCCTGATTATGGGGTGCCTGTTGGGAACTAGTTTATATGGGTACAGAGATTAATATGGGGTACGATAGTATATTCGACCCTAGACAACTTAACTTAGTTTATGGTGCTTTCCCATTTCTAGTTTATACTTATCATACCCGGTTCTTTATTCATAGACTGAATAGCCCTAGACTTACTCAGGCTTTATGTCTGACTCTACTTTTCTTTCGTCTTCTTTTCTTCCGTTCCCCCTCCCCCCTAGGTCCACAGGGAGGGAATACCGCAGCTTGACCAGCCTTCATATCCAGCTTGAAGAGAAAGAATGTATTGCTTGGATCTTTTCGTTTTGGACTATGGCTTTGGACAGCAATTATGGGACTTTTGCAGTTTATTTATGTTTTCTTTATGCTTCTTTAAATAATGTAATCAAGACAGTTATGAAGATGTTATGTTTTTGGGAGTATTGTAAGACAATTATGGTATGGTTGGTGTAACACGTATTTTTAATGAAATAAAAGTTGTTGTTTTCCGCTGTTCAAAAATATGTGTTCCTATATCTGTCTTGTATATCTGTGACTTGTACTTATAAACCTCCACCAAAATTAGGGCATTCCCTTTGAGAGTGACCCTAACGGAGGTGGGGTGTTTCATTCTCTTTTCAAATCCCACATTTCCTTTTTATTTTTCATTCGAGAATATTTTATTATTGTAAACGTAAATATATAAAAACAAAATTATGGTTTCTATTTAATATCATTTCCAAAATCCTTTTCGAAAATAAATTATCATTATAAATTGGACATAGTCGGATTCCAATCATAAATCCTTATGGATTTATTCTAATTCAATTTACATCAAAACAAGTTTCTATATCTAATTCTGTTTGAAATCCAGTCTTCACTTTGAAAAATAAATTTTCCTTTTTAACTTCATACCTGGATTTAAAATTTAATATTATAAAATGATAAATTTCCACTTATAAACATCGTTTATAAATTTAATTACTTGATTTTATTAATAAAACAAGTTAATATTTTCTAACTCATTCGAAATTCAATTTCTATTTCAAAAAAATAAAATTTCCTTTTTATATCTAAAAATCCCTTTTTATGATGCTTTTAAATATCAATATTAAGAACCAGTGATATTAAAACATCCAAATACGCAAAGCATCAATTCAATTCAACACATCACATATATATAAATATGTAACAATAATAAATTTGAGGAATCCAGTTGGATCCCTCTGACCTGGTTTCCCTGCATCCACAGATGTTTGTCAACATAAATGATACCAATCCTGCTTCAACGCAGGATATCGCGGTAATCCACTATATATTGTGGGGCGCATAGGGAAATCATCCGCTAATGGTACCGCGGGAAATATCCAACATATATATATATATATATGTATATATATATATATATTCCGCTTGTTTTCCTTTTTAATGACATCTTCTGCTCCCCCAACAAACTCACGAACTTTTTCGTCTCACTCACAACCTACAATCATATCGGATAAACTCCCATCTACATCTACAAATCCAAATCCACATTGTAATAAGGATGATATTGATAGTTGTAAACGATTATTTTCATATCGAGTTTAAATTTTGTTAAGTCGGCTTAGGAATATGTTTTCATTCCTGAGAATATTTTTAATAAATCGGAAGAGGCTTGGATCAATACGATTGATATGATCCCAATCTATTTCAGACTATCTACCATTAAGCTTAAAGAATACATTTCGAGAGTTTGCAAGCCATCGGGTAATTTCTTTATTCATGTTTCTCCTGGCTATAACTTTGTAGTACGGTTTGAATATGCATCTGATTATGCTCCGGTTTTGGAGAGTTCTACCTATTCGTATTTTGGTAGATTCTTGTTGATTGAAGCTTGGCAAGCTGGGTATGATTTTAGTAAAAAACAGAGCAATTAAGTTCAGATCTGGGTTAAACTTCTCAATTTACCAATCCTTCTTTGGACAAAAGATGATATTCAAATGATAGCCAGTTTTATTGCTAAACCCTTATTGATCGATGAAAATATAGCAGAAAGAAAATTTACAAAATATGCCAGAGTACTTATTGCAATTGATACCCTCACTGAATTGAAAACAGAAATCCCAACTTTGCTTCATAATGAAACTAAAAACAATATTCCAGTGGGGTATGATTTTGTTCCTATTAAATGCTTGAAGTGAAGTTTATTTGCCCATGATGATACCTTTAATGAAGTAAACAAAGACCCTCGTTGGATTCCCCCTGATGGTCAAACTGAAGAGATTGAACAACAAACAGATGATGGACATGATCCTGGTATAGATGATATGCAGTTTTCTTATGCATCCAATGTCTCAAATGATGGACATGATGCTACTTCCAATGTCATAGTCGATGGACATAATGCTTCTGCAGATGATCTGGACTTTTTGAACTCTAAACTTCCTGAAAATGAAATGCCAGATGATTTAAACATTATAGCAGATGAGATTGCTGAAAAAAATTGGATGATAATAATGATAAAGGGAAACAGATTAGTGTTACCAATATAGTAGAAAAGAATGCAAGTTATATGCAGGGTAATAATATTGTGGCTTTATCTTCTTACATCACTCCTCCTAAAAGAAATACTAGGAGCTATACCAATGTTAAATGAAAATACTAACATGGAATGTCAGGGGTATGAGTACTTCTTTTTGTATGAAAGATGTACTTCATCTCCTGAACCACACTAAATCAACTCTTGTTGGTTTAGTGGAAACAAAACTAGCTGCAACCAATTTAGTATTGTTTTCTTCTTTGTTACCTGGTTTCTGGAAATTTTTAACTAATAATTCTTCTACTCATAGTGGTCGAATTCTACTTATTTGGGATGCCAATGTTTGGGATGTGGTGAGTATGTCTTCATCTTTTCAATACATGACTGTTAATGCTAATAATAAAGGGGGATTTGGTATGGTTTCTACAGTGGTTTATGCCAGTAATACATTTGTTGAAAGACTCAATTTATGGCAACTTTTGATTAATGAGTCATGTAGTACAAATGATACATGGATCTTGATGGGTGACTTCAACAATGTTTTATCTCCTAATGACAAGAAGGGTGGGTTGACTGTTCCTTATCAACACATTAGAGAATTTCAAAAGTTTGTTACTCAGACTGCTTTGAATGACATTAAACCTCTGGATTTCCATTTCACATGGCATAGAAAAGGTATTGCTACCAAAATTGATCGAATTCTAGTAAATAACAAATGTCTTCATTTGTTTCTACTCATGAAAGCACTCTCTTTATCTCAAAATTCAAGTGACCATAATCCAATCATGTTAGAGCTCATTCCTACTATTGAATCAAAAGGCTTTCCTTTCAAATTTAGGAATGACTGGCCATTTTTACCAGGTATTATGATGTAGTGAATAAAGGCCTCAATGTTGCTGTATGGGGTTTTCATAGTTTTCAATTCATATAAAAGCTCAAGAATTGCAAAAATGAGATAAAACAGTGGAATAAAGTAAGCGATAAAAATTCGGTTAATCTCAAAAATGCTGAAGAAATAGCAATTCAACTTGAAAAAGATGCTGATAATAATCCTGAAGATATCATTTTATTTGACAATTATTTACAAGCCAAAAAAGAACTTCAGTTTTTGCAAAAATCTCATTTCCAACATTTCAAACAACAAGCAATGGTTTCTTGTTTGCAATAAGGTGATACAAATTCGAAGTTTTTCTATTCCAGAATGTCAAATAGGAGATTATTTAATCATATCAAAGCTCTAATGGATGTCAATGACAATTTATTATTTAAATCAGAGGACATAGAAAATGAAGCTATCATTTATTTCACAGATATGTTTAAAGGTCCTAGAATTTCACAATTTCCTCCTATTCATCCTATATACACTATAAATTCTCAAGGACATTCTTTTCTATTGAAACTAGTATATTTATTAGAAGTCAAGGATTCTTTATTTTCAATCCATGATGATTCTAGTCCAGGGCCCGATGTCATTAATTCAAAGTTTTTGAAAGTTCAATGGGAATTATTAAAGAGTGATTTATTGATGGCTATCAATGATATTTTTATTTCAGGTAAAATACCTAAATCCCTTAATCACACTTTCATTACTTTGATACCTAAAAATGATAAACCATCAGAAATTGCACATTACAGACCAAATTCTTGTTGTAATCTCTATTACAATTTTTTTCTAAAGTTTTGTGTAATAGACTCAAGTGTTTTCTTCCTTTCTTGATCTCTAAGAATCAAAGTGCTTTTATTAAAGATGGTTATATTAGTGATTACATTTTATTGGCTCATGAATTACTGAGATATTTCAAGAAAAAAAGGAATGCCAAAGTTGTGTGTAAAAGTGGATTTGCAAAAGGCTTATGAGAAGGTGAATCGAGAATTTATTTGTTACATCATGTCAAGGATGAACTTTCCTACACACTTTGTGAATCTTGTTTATGAATGCATGAAAACATCTACATGCTCTATTATGATTCATAGTATTCCAAAAGGATTCTTTTCATCAAATATGGGCATAAGCTAAGGAGATCCCCTATCTCCTTATTTGTTTGCAGTTGTCATGCAATATTTTTCTTTCATTATGGATGAGGCTACACTGAAGAAGGAATTTCAACCTAGCTCCTCAATTCAACCAACTATTTCACACTTATTGTATGCTGATGATCTTATGATCTTTGGTAAAGATTCATTGTCTAATGCAATTGCTTTAAAGGGGATTTTCCAGAAATTAAGCAGATATGCAGGGATAAATGTGAATGCTTCTAAAGCTAAAGTTTTTTTTTCAGTGCATCATTTATTAATGCTGCAGAAATTCAACAAATTCTGGGTTTTGATCAAGGTGTACTACCAATTAAATATTTGGGTGTTCCACTACTTACGCTATTCAGAGTGCAATACCCTTATTCATAGAGTGCACAGAATTACTAGATGGGAAACTAAGCTACTGAGCTTTGCAGGCAGAGCATAATTGATTAATACTGTTATAACACCCATTATATTATATTGGTTGTTTATTTATCAAATTCCAGAGTTCACTCTAGATAAACTGCAATCTTTGTGTGCATATTTTTTTTTAGGGGCGGGGGGGCACATCTCATAAGGTTGCTTGGAACAAGTTGTGTAGGCCAAAATTAGAAGAGGGCATAGGCTTGAAAAACTTTTTACAGCTTCAAAAGACAGCATGTGTTAAACTAATTTGGAATTTTCTATCTAATACCTCATTATGGAGCAAGTGGATGCACAATAGGTATTGTAAAAGGAACTTATTCTGGTCTATGGCTTTAGATAATAATGCATCTTCATCCTGGAAATCTTTGCTTAGATTGAGATCAAATTCAAAGCAGCTATTTAATAAATTCATTGCAAATGGAGAAAATACCTTTTTATGGTTTGATCCATGGATAAATTGTCAATGCTTGGTTGATCTTCTTGGCTATGATAGATTGAGCTTGATTGTTAACTCAGAACAGAAAGTCAGCTGCATCATAATAAATAAGTCATTTGAACATGAAATTCATCAAGCAACAAGAGAGTTGTTAGCAAAAATAAATTTTATTTCTATTCAGCCAAACAAAATTCATGACTCATATGAGTGGTGTGAGGGAGGTAAATTTTCTTTTCATAAAGCTTGGAATTATTTGAGGAATCATGTGATAAAGGATGATATTTTTCTGTGATATGGCACTCAAAGAATACTAGAAGGATGTCTTTCATAGCTTACCTTGCAGTATTAGGAAGAATAAATACAAAGGACAGAATTCAGCAATTTGGAAATATCACAAGCGTTTTATGTCCTTTGTGTAATAATCATCCAGAAAGTCATCAGCACTTTTTTTTCTAGTGATTTTTCAGCTTTTATCTGGTTGTCATTGAAGCAAAAATTGAATCTTCAGCTAAGCTTTTACACTGATCTGAAAGAGGAATCTAGAATCATTCAAGCGAATTTTAAAGTGAAGAATTAATTGAGGGATGTTGCTTGTGCTGCCTTTTCGAATGCTATTTATTTCATATGGAAAGAAAGAAACATAAGGGTTTTCAATGGAAAAAACGTGGGCTCAGCACTCTGCTTGTTGAAGACTAAAAGGGAAATTGGTTTCCTGGTCTGAAATAATGGAAGCAGGACACCTCGAAATGATATAAATGAACAGTGTCTTGGTCGGTGGGGAGTTGAATTAATTGATACTAGACGAATTTCGAAGTGGCTTTTGAATTAAGGTGGAAGAGATAGCAGAGTTGGGCCTGGTTTGGGCTTTGAGGATGGACCTTTAGTAGATGTTGGCATTTATTTCATGTTTTTGCTTGGTAATAGTTTGACTTTAGACTTTATATATTTTCTTTTCAGTTGTATACGGAATCTATGTGTACTCTTTTTCCCATAAGGTACCCATCTAGGTTAGAGGGATTATGGGGTTTTAACAAGGCTTACAGAGGAGTTTTTTTGGTTATTTGCAATATAGAGAACCAATTTTCAATATATACACACACACACACACACATATATATATATATATATATATATATATCGTAGCGACAACCACCAAGCCTAAATATAACTAATATATATACCCACAATTTGATCAATCATATCTATGCATCCAAACAGCTAACAATTTATTTTTAACAATTAAAAATAAATTCTAAGTGAGATTTACTCATCTTGATTTTTGTTTGCCGAATATTTGGCTAAAGTTCCATATTGTCTCAACTTCGAATCTATCTGAATCGTCTATCTTGAACCTATGATTATTTATTTAATTTATCAATTAAACAGTTATTAATTTCAATTAACTACTAAACTAAATAAATAGATAAACTATTCTATGTGTTTAAATTTAGAAAAAAGGTATACCTTATCGTCTCTGCAGACCACTCAACTTAATTGGCAAAATCAACTCAGCCCTCATCGATCAATTTGTAACAGCCCAAAATTGCCTTATTATTTTACGGCATTTCCTCGAACCTTCGCAGGAAACTTCCATTTCTTTTTTTCCATCACATGAACCACTGTCGCACCACTGCTGCACCACAAAACTCAATCCCAACATCACTGCATTGCCTCTCTAGCCATGCCGATCACCACTTAACCACTCTCCATATTGGACCCGTAATCTAAAATCCAATCAACACTACTAAAATGCTACTGCTACTACCACTGCCTCGAACCCATCAAATCCATTGACCTGACCAAACTCCTCTTGTAACAAGCCATTCACTGCATCCATCTCTACCGCAATCATCATAGACCGAACTCCTTCTGTTCATGCGAGCATCTTCAGTTGGGTGTTGGGCTTCAGAATATTTTGAGATGTCAAATCACGAATTCCGATTTTGACTGCATTTTTTTAAGTCGAAGGATTCAGTTTTCAATCACTAAAAGAAGAAAAAAGGGACCAAGAAAGAATGAAAAAGGCGGACTTGAAATTGCTTTTCGTTGGTGGGGAAATAACGAAAGTTTGGGGTTCAATTTATAGATGCGAGGCAGACATAAGGTACACAGCCATTAAATTTGTGCTTTCCTTCGTGGTGAAGGTAGGAGACCATTTTATTGGCTTGAGGGGTATATAGGGTAGATATGAAGCTGATGTCCCTGCCCATCTGCAGTAGTAGTGTTAAACGAAGGACATACAAGTTTTTTTTTAATTAGCCAAGATTTTGTCTGAAACAAATTGAGCTGGGATTTGAACCGATTTTAGGCCATGCAAATCTTAAACAGGAATGGACGAAAAACTTTAATTTATGATATATTTCGGGTCTGAACTCCTATTTTGATTGTTTAGAGAAGATACAATTTAAATCAATGTTTAAATTAAATTCGATTTAATTATTTCGTTTTCCGTCTTATGATAATTCGATATAATCGAAATTAAATCATATTTTGATTATTAAATCATTAACCCGATATAGAATTCCATTTTTATTTCTAATTCAACATTTAAAATAAAATTAAATGTTCAAAATTAGACGACTAAAAATCCGAGACATTGGGAACTTCTAGAATAGATGACCGGATAAAAAGATTGAAGAGAAGGAAAGTTGGAAGCTCGCTGTCGTTCATTTAAGATGTGGTGGTGTCTTCTAAATGGGACTAAGGTTTTGGAGTCAAAGGTTTATTTATACACTACATTTAATAATATTTAAATTAATTGTTTACTTAATAGTGATGTTTAACGCTCCGAACTCCAAAAGAATCCCAACAATGGACGTCCCCAGCCAAATATCCCCGTTCCAGACACAATGGAACAGGGTTCGTAGGCTGATTCAGTCATTTTAATCGGTTTTTATCAAAATTAAAATATAATGTTAAAATTTGAATTTTGAACGTACGTTTTAATTTACCACGACCACATGCTAATTCCAAAAATTACGAGATTTGAAATCTTGCTATATTTCACAAATACGGTTCTAATGAGCTAAAAATGACCTTAATTCTAGCTAACTAAATTTCAACATGCATTTAAATTTACCACGCTTACATACTTGATAATAATTTGACGTTCTAGATCCGATAAAATTGGTTTCACCGAAAATGGAGGTTGCTTGCAAAATGGCTATTTTTAAGGCTTAAATAAAACAATCAAAATATAGATAAATTCAAAAATAGTTCATTTTAACTATAATAAATTCAAATTATCGTATATAATCAAATGAAATATCATATAGCTGCAAAATAAATAAACTTGGGTTTATAACTTGATGTTTTCAAAATCTCTGTCAAAATGATATTCAATTTCATAATAAATCCTTTTTATTTTATTTAGTAAATCGTAATAATTTGTAAATGATTTCATAGTGACTATTTGAAATTTTAATTTGGACATAACTTACAATTTGTAACATGAAATCTCGATTTCTCACTTTTGTTAGAAAAATATAATTAAATAAATTTTAATGTTTCTTGTTTTATAGAAATCCAACTTATGTTGAATTCTATATTTTCAATTGAAGTTCAAAAATAAATATTTCGAACTACCGCGAAGTCATCGGCACGTTTTAATTAAATCTGTAAATTTATATGTTCAAGCTCCGTTTTAAATAAATTCTAAGTCGTTAATTCTTAAAATAATTTGTTTTAAATATTTAAATCCATTAAAATCAATTAAAATTCATATTTTAATTTGACTAAAAATATGGGTGGTTACACATATTTATCTTTTTTTGCATGTTGCCAAAGTTCCTTTGTGCAAGGGAGATTCTGCCAAAAAAATTTGAAATTTTAGAAAGTTAGAAAAAAGTTCAAAATTTTTGAAATTTTCGTAAGATAAAGGGATGATTTGCAAATTAGGTGCAATTTTAAATATTCTGGATTAGAAAGGGGAAATTAATTATTTTCATGAAAACTAACATTTTTATATGGAACTAAAGTCGTAGAAATGTAAAGTGTTAGGTTTCAATTAAATGGGTTTTTGGAAAGTTAACGAGTTTGAAGCATTTTTCCTACCTTAGTAATTTCAAGAATGAAATTCTTTTATGGGGGAAGAATGTAACAGCCCGATATAAACGCGCATCGATTTACGATTTGAAATTAAAATATGATTTTTTGCAATTGGTCTTGGATTTCAATGAAATCAGTTTCATCGAAGCCAGAATATCGAAATATAGCAAGATGTTAATCTTATGGCAATTGTACGGAGTGTGAGATCGTGTGAGCTTAAAATGCTCGAAAATATTATAATCAATTAAAATAATAAAATATCTAAATTTTTCCTAATAAATACCCCTCTTCCTCTCAGAAACCTAATTTCATCTCCTAGTCAACTAAAATTCTAACCGCCACTTTTGAAATTCTTAAAAATTTATATAAAATCCAATAATCCACGAAAACACGTACTTTTTGATTTATTGAACTCAGTGATAAGAGAGTTTCACTTTTGTATACCTGGTTTTGGGTGCGACATCCCTTCCAAATTTAAATAAAACAAGTTATACGATAATTATATACACACACAAATTTGAATTTCAAGAAAAATAAATATAAATATGGAAGAAAAATATATATTGGTAGGCATAATAGAATATTCCCTAAATAATTGAAATTGTGTGTATATATATATACACACAGGAGGAGACAAGAATGAATAATAAACATATTAATTGATTGTAATTTATATAAAATGTAACATTAAAACAAAACAGATCTCCCAACATGGACTTTAGAAGGGGGTCGACCGCTCAATGCCCTCTTGTGGAGGAGGTTTAACTCCCTTTTGGTCGATGGTAGGAGAGAGGCACTGCTTTTGAGCGTTTTTCTCTAGTTTTTCTTCATTTAAATGTCTAGATTAAATCTAACTAATCCTAAGGTCCACATACACACTTGCAACTATAAAAAGACGCTCTAGCCTCTCGCCATTACCCTGTCTTCATCTTCGTATGCCTTCATTATGTCTCTCCACCGTTTTCTTAATTCCGAAAAAAGGTTAGGTTTCTTCTCTTTAACTAACATATATTCTATCTCTTCTTATCTGAATTCTTATATAGATTATGGAATTAGTATAACGTATGTATGAGATTCAAAATATGATTCTTATAAATATATATATATATATATATATATATATATATATATATGCGTCAGTGTAGATTTGGATTATTGTGCATAAGAGATTTGTATTTGCATGAAAACAAAACATTAAAAATCCTACAAATCTCTTATAATTTGCAGGAATGGTAAATCAATTATGTTTATTAAGTTTTGATTGTTGAGGTAATAAAATATAGACATTTTAGGCGTTATACAGTTTTTGAAAGTGGTCTGATTCGCACTCTTGTAAATATTGTAGATTATATATATATATATATATATATATATATATATATGCTAAAGCATAAGACTCGAGTATTGTAAATCTAATAGGTTTAAGCATCTAATTCTAAAATATATAGTTTGAACGTATTATATACAAATCACTAAAGGCTTAAGTTTTTGTCTATATACAATAGTTCATCAGAAAAGTGTAGTAGAATCAAAAGGAAATTCTACATATATATATTTGAATTATCACACCTTGTCCTTCTTTTGTTATTGAAATAATAATTTAAAGCCTGATTACAAGTTTTTATGTATATGTTGTTATTTTGCTGTTACTGATTATGATATACATGTTTATGCCATATTTAAAAAGTTGGGGAAATAAAATTGTAAGCTTTACTTTGACGTTAGGATTGACATTTCGAACGAATTAGGATGTTTATTCACGTGTGCTTAATTTGCATTTAATTCACTACTATTTATTAGCGTAATTAACGTATTATCAATGTATATTAAATTCATATTAAATAGCATAATTAATGTGTTAAAATAGGAAATTAGAATTATAAATATCCCCATGGAAAATTTATGCGTGTGTGAGTTTAATGACTTTTTTCAGTATTAATGACACATAGACACGAGGTCCATCCCAACTTGTTGTAGAAGCTTGTTTGGGGCAGACCGACATATCAAACATCTATAAGTAAGTTCATTTAATATGATAGGTCTAGGTGTTATAGGCCATTATAATTATTACACGTAGACGCGTGGTTAAGCCGAACCTGTAGTACAAGCCTGACCGAAACCGCCCAGCAAATCCAGCTTCTAAAAGTTGATAGTTTAATGTGAGATGTCTTTTCTATGTAGGTATATATATATATATATATATATATGTGTGTGTGTGTGTGTGTGTGTGTGTGTGTGTGTGTGTGTGTGTGTGAAGAAGGCCTACCTAGAGAAGGTATTAAGTGGCTGAAATACCTAGTTTGGGTACTATGTAGGTAAGAATAGGTCCATCCCTAAGGTTCACTCTTTGGTTTAGGATCCAAGTCATAGGGGCCGCTTTACAAAGGTCCTAAGTGATCATGAGGTCCTCCTTCCTTAAAAAGGTATTAAATGGTCTTAAATATTGAGTGGGGTTGTTCTTCAGAAGTTGTGTGCTTCCCCTCCAGGGGATGTTTGAGGGAGAACTTAGAGGGATGGACAATATGACTATTTTAAAGGTTTGCCTGTCTATGGGAAGTATTAAGTGGCTAAGGGTTCACCCGTAATACTAGTTAAATAGTAACGAACTGGTCCGCCAGAGGGTCTTAAATAACTATGGGGGTCTATCTAAGTCGGTATTAAGTGGCTGTTTACTATTTCTTGTATTACAAGAGAGAGAATATTTAATAACGTCATGATTTTAGAACGAGATCTTAACTGGCTAGGGTCTGGCATAGGGTCTTAAGTGATCGATGGTATCCACCTATAAATAAGTATTTTTATATTGGCATTAATTGGCCAAATGGTAGTTCTCCTAATATGGTATTAAGTGATAATAAAATCTGCTCTTATAAATGTGCACGTAGGCCTTTAGTGACTTTGGAATAGTCTGCCTAGTTTGTACATAAATTTGTGTGTTAAGCTTGCATAGACGTAATTTAATAATTGTATAATGCTATATATCTAAAATAGACGTTCCTTAAACTTGTATGATTTTCATTCACCAGAACTTTTGTTTTGACATACATCCTCTTAAGTAATAAATAAGTAAGTATGTGGGAACACTCGATAGTCATGGATGTGGGAGCTTGATGAAGAAGGATCCTTAATAATAATCATTATTATCATAATTGTTGTTTATTAGAATATTACTATTATTATCGATGTGCTTTTATTGAAAGTTGAGATTTTTATGTAATTAATGTTTATTGGTTTTTTAGTAATGGTACATCTATTTCTTGTTGTTGTATTTATCCCTTCCGTTGTGAGATTGTGATGTGTTCATTAGTTTTGCTCTAAATGTAATCCTTATAGGAACCGACAATCCATTTGGGATAGTTTTAAGTTCCGATGGGCCTTTTCTAGGTTGGAATCTAGGCCCATTCCTGATGAGTTGTTATATTTGGTATCATAGCTTAGGTTTATTGATTTTGGGTAGATATACATATGAGGGACGTACTTGTACATGAAAAATTTCCAAATTATATATATACTATACCCCACAAACATACGTAGTTATACTAGGAAGTTTCTATCTTTCTACCCTTTTCATTTATCTTAAAAATTATCTTAGGAATTTATGCTAAGGATTTTTCCTTTTTCAAATAGTAGAAATGATCCAAAATCATCTTGAGAAAGGGAATTGGGCAAGGCCTCCATACTTTCCCGAGTGCTTCCGACAGTACCACAGCACTGTGGACCAAGTTCCCATCGCTCTCCCTGCCCCAGCTAGACCGGCAGCTCAACCTGCTAAAGTGGCTCTCTACTTTCTGCGTTTCTGTAAGGATTTTGTAAACTTAGAAGGCTAACTCTATGGTAAAACGGAAGTCTATCTGGAAGCTAAGTTATGGATATCTGAGTGTGATAGTATCTTGAAGCTGTAGGATGGGAGGACCCTCTGAAATGTACGATAACCTCTTGGTATCTTAAGGGAGAAGCACTAGAATGGTGGAACTTGGTTTCTGGAAAAAATATGGGCAGAGCATTTTCATGGGATGAGATTAAGACCCGACTTGAAACGAAGTTCTTCTCCAATGGGAAGATGATCCTACATATGGAGAGATTTATCTAACTTAAGCAAGGAGAGTCCAATTTAAGGGAGTACGTTGTGAAGTTTATTAAATTTTCTAAGTGGTCAAGGATTGGTAGATATGCCGATGAATAAGGCATTAAGATTTGTAAAAGGACTTAGTTCCTCATTGAGAGAGACGTTGTTAGCTTAAGTGACCTTTGGAGCTACTTTTGAGTCATTGGAAGAACTGTTATTGTAACAACCTGAATTTCGAAAGATCGAATTTTTCCATGGAAATCTCAATCTATTGAAGCTCAAGTTGACTTGTATGGTATCCTACAAAAAAGACAGAGATAATAAATATATCAAAGCTCGATAAAACATCTCACGATAAAATCGATAAAATATAGTATAATCAAATATAGCCTTACTGAAAGAATGGAACTACCTAACAAGTGTTCAAAGGCTACCAAAATCAATGCCAAAAGTCTAACCTGCAAGCATGTTATGAGGAGGGGTCAGAACACAAGTTTTGGTGAGAGGACAAATCATACATTCTGAAATAACCCTACATATACCGTTCAATTACAATTTCTAAACTATAAGGTTATTTAGGTTAATAACACTTTAGGCTCTGCACTCGCGCCGTACGCATCTACTCCCCAATAGATTAAATCTAATATAATATATGTAGCTATGCTCAACATCTCAAGGGACTCCCATAGTACCATTCTCGTAAGGTGTCTACCGTCATGCCATGAAAGCATACAGATCCTCGTATCTGAACTTCTCGGTAGAACCTCATCTTGACATGGAGTAATGCCCTAACATATACAATACACCACTGAATGCGTGTCTCTAGACTCTCACACGAACGTACTACCTAACATAACCCGAGTTCCAATATAGAGCTGCATCCAATGCACGGAAATCGATCGGGAAAAATTGGTATTTATAAAGGATAGCTTCGTTAGGCCTACATTACAGATATTAGGCCTGTAAACGGATGCAAACGGATGCGGATAGTTCTGTATCCGTATCCGTATCCGAAAATAAAAATCCGTATCCAAATCCATATCCGGTGGATACCTACTAAATAAAATCCGTATCCGTATCCGCGATATCCGAAAATATCCGTATCCGGCTTAGCAAATACGGATATTTCCGGATATCCGAAAATATCCGAATCCGGACTTAAAAATATGTAAGTTACAATATGATGCATATTTCATTTGGTACTAAAAAATGGCTGAAAATTTTGAAATAATACATAAATGATAAAACATACCGATTTAACAATAGCACATTCAATCACATAAAATTCAACACTAATTTAAATGTGTTTTGTTACTTACTTTTTATCCATCTATTTATAAAATAATAAATTACTATAACCTAAATATAAAAATACAAAACTATATATTTTCATAGCAGACGGATATTTATCGGATACGGATATTGCCATATCCGTATCCGTATACGCTAAGCATTTCGGATATCGGATATCTGTATCCGATTTTCGGATATCGGATATTTTTCGTATTTTCGGATGCGGATACGGACGGATTTCGAATATTTCGGATATCCATTGACAGCCCTAACAGATTTCTACATATGATATGTCTCTTTTCGCGGTGGCTATGGTCCTAATCAAGCCCCTCCCTTAACTAATGAAAGACTATATCAAGAGCTAATAACGTGCCCTATTTACCAATCTAATAACCAATTTGGTGTGCCCCTCAACCAACATCTTGATAGTGAAAGATCATTAGTTTATTGGTTTAGCTCTTAGTATTTCTGTATTCCAACTGAATGATGATGACATGTATCTAACGATTACTATCCTTAATTTGGTCATGACCACTTCATTTTCAAGCAAGGTTAACCACTGAATCACCCATTACCATCTGCCACAGCCTTCTGGCTACCACTCCTCAGTTGTAGTCAAGGTATATTAGATGGTGCAACAGAGTTACCTTCGAGTGATGGCTTCATCCGATTGTTCCTCGGAGGGCCATCCCAGAGTACCTTACCACATCCTTTAGAAGCCACATGCTTCCCTCCAGTCCCATAAAATGATCAATTGGACTTGCTCCTCTTGTGCCTCCAAACACCGGGATGATATACCTCGTTGGTTTCTTCATCGCCATACATATGCAATGGTCTAAACGCATCACGCCATCGCATTATTAGATCATATGCCAAATCTTTTAATCGCGCACTTGTTATAACTTATCACATTGCTAATTAACTTGATGATTTACATATTCATTTCCTTTACAAGTTATTGGTTTATTACTTTTATTTGGCCACTTACTTTCCTTAATCTGTCCCACGTCGTCGGAACACACTTCCGCTTATTATGATTATCACATTCATTAAACTTAATCCTCCTAATTATAAGTCTACTAGTAATAAACCTACCTTATTCTTTCTTATTTAATTATAACCTTATGTTATACCGTTACCACAACCGTTGTTGCGATTTGCTTATTAACTTAATTCCCTTAACTAAGGTTTATTAATAAGTTCTCTGTTCATCATTAATTATAACCTATATTATAATTCCACTTGTCCTTAGGATAAGCCTACCTATTATATTTCATTCTCATTCATATAATTAATTATAATAAGTAATATTCCTTGTTCATCACATTTTCCCTAGATTTCTTATTATTTAGCTGAACCTTTACTATTGTAACCTTTCTTTATTTACCATCTTGTACATTTTTACTATTACAAGAAAATATTTCACACACTTCATTAAATTGGTTGGTGGAAATGCACAAAAATCTATTTCCATAACATTTTCCGTTTAAGATTTGTAGTTGCGAGCTATTTCTTTAATTTACGTCATGCGCGTATATGTATGTATGTATGTATGTATGTATATTTGTTTATTGTGCAATACAGCAAAAGAACCCTTATTTCACACTAATTCGTGTTACCTTTTTTTCCTGCAACTATGTTCTCTATAATTTACCGTAATGGTAATTATGGAAATGTATCCATTTTCCACCCTTAACTAATTTAGTCCACTATTAATCCCCTTTTTCTAAGGTATATATATTCGTTTATGTTTTTCATACGCAATTTTAAATTATGGTAAATTTCTGAGTAAAATTAGGCATACTAAATCTTTTCCTACTATTTCCACCGTTTTTTGTAATCAAAAAATACATAATTTACCATTAAAATAAAGTCTTAAGGATGCACACATAATCACTGCCTAATTCACAATTTTAATATCATATTAATTCTAAAACCCAAATAAAGAGTTATGGGGGTAGATTAATACAATAATAAATCTTTAACATACTTAGGGAATGAATTATATCACATTTATCACAATTTCAATTATTCATTACGTTATGGATAATTTAAATGATAAATATACCGTTACAAAAAGGTATAATTTAAATCCACTTACCTAACTGCTTTCTAATTCTCGAATATGATTTGGATATGTTACTGCATGGTCTTTCTAATTGAATATAATATTGAAATAGCCACGGATTTAACACTCTGATGCTAAAAGAATGATAGAAATCCTAATATTTCAAATTTACATAAATTACCTCGTGCATACAAGAAATCCAAGCACCTATATCGTAGATCTATATTCTTTGTCTTAAAATCTTGAATCAGAATTCCTAAATCTAGTATATTTTTATTTCTGAAGTATTTGGAGAAGAAAGAAAATAGCAAAGCTTTGGCGTTGTCTCATAAAATATGAGTTGGAGGCTAGGCTCTGCTAATCTATATACAGGGGCATAGAAGAATCTTGTTCATTAGATCGAATATAATAAAATTGGAACCATTTAAATCAAAAAATTGAAGTTACTTTACCCCGCGTTGGGCCGACCTGGACCCTTGGTGGGTCGACTCCCAGGTCAACCCGTACTAGGGTAGGTCGACTCATTAGCTGAGACTCTTACATTGATTCTTCTCTAACTTAATTTTTTTTAACGTTAACTGCAATATTATTTTTCTTACTAAATATTCTTGTGTAGGTTAATTTCTTCCATTTATGAGGTATGCTTAACGTTTCAATTTCAAACTTACGAGCATATATCCGTGTATAACTATAAAAACCTTTATTTATTAATAATTTCCCCATATGGGATCCGTTTGGGACAAGTCATATATGAAAATAAATAGATAATTACCACGAATACAATGGTACATGTCCCAGGGTCAAATTCTGAAATCGTAAAACATCGATATTTTCCAATACTAATTATATACATACATACATATATATATATAGGGTGTTACATTCTTCCCCCATTAGGAGATAAAATTATATTATCCCTCATATAATTTGCAGCCATAAACTTTCAATCAATTGTGAACCTGTGTAAAGTGTAACGCAACATAAAACACATGAACTCAATGAATGTCTAAGTGGTACCTTCTATATGAAACAAATTTTTTCTTGAAAAATCTTTAGAGAACATGATGCACACATCTAAAAATATACCGGTGATTTCTACATGAAATGCAAATTTTGAAGATTAAAATACTATTTCATCCAATTTTTCCTACATTCTTATAGAGTTAGAGCGTAGTTCATCCAGTTTCTTGCATCCAAACCCTACCAAACAAAATTAAATTTTTCAAATTTCAGAAAAGTCAAATTTTCTGAATTTAGCTTCTTATAGTTTTTTCTTTATTTCGTTATTGTTATTTTATCATATTTTTTGTGGTTTATCACGATCTTCGTCAAATAGAGAAAAATTCCATACAATTACCATAATAGGATAAAATACTACCACAAACTAAAAGGACAATTTTCAAATACAAGTTCCTACTATATTTGCCAATTTAACAAAAGATAGCCAAGTTCTAAAATAGAGGAAAGAGTTCTACATAAAGCAATAATGATACAATCCACTCTCAGAAAGGAGATCGGGATCCCTGTCCAAAGATATCCCTAATAAAGGAATCCAATCCACCTAGGTGTTCCTCCTGACCCCTAGCACTATCTCACACATCCAGCTGAATCTGCTCAAAGCATTGATGGGATGAAAGTATCTCTTGTAGAAACTGCGGCTGTGTCTGAGCAAAGTCGAGCAGCATACGAGCCATATCTTGTTATCCAAGCAAGATTTCATGGTGCTCCTTGGCTAACTGGTCCTCAGATATGGACCTTACTTCTCCCCTCAAATCATATGGCTCCTATATACCTTGCCCATCATCTTGCAGAAACTCATCACCATATCCTGTCTCCGGCTGATATCTTGCTGTATACACCGGCTGTCCTCCTGAGCCTACTCACCTTCACTATCATCGTCGTCGTCATCACCCTCATGCTCACCCTACTACTGCATGGGCTGAGCCACCTATAACTGGGCCAACTCAATGTGCATCCTAGTCAGAGTGGATGCATCTATCAATAGGTGTGTCTTCTTAACGGAACTTTTTTTTTTGGCAAAGCCATCCAGTTTTCATTGTGGATCGTACCACTTTTTCATTATAACAAGTAATAGTACAAAATATAACTGGAGATAGGTTGATCGCCTATTTGCTTCATACATGTTGCACTAACTACAACTAAACTATAATCAACACCACACAAGGTGAGATTAGTTAATGTAAATAGCTAGAAGCGAACAAAACATACATTTCACAACATTAATATTACAACTTCTGTTTTTAGGCTGCACTGCAGTCCTATGTCGTAGATTAAATGAATATAAGACAGATTACAAGCTCAATCTATGCACAAAAGGCTACTCTAGCAAACAGAGCAGCTAGAAGAAGAGATTCAGATTATTGAAGGAACAAAGGATTGAATCTTCCCTTCTTCGCTTCTTGCAATGAACTAGATGTAGCTTTAATAATATACTTCTTTTATGCCAAGATAGATAAAGAAATAGAAGGCAGCTAAGCAAGATAATCTCAATGCAGAGGCCCTCTAGCATTCACTATACGAGCTTAATTGGATCAGTAGCAAGAATCCATGCCAGTTGCATACTAGTAGAAAACGAAGAAATGAGATGCAGAAGTTGAATTAGGCAGATAATTGAAGAAACTTGGATCACTGTTAAACTGCCAGCATCCAGAAAGATAAACAAGCCAGAGGTCATACTACTGTACTTACCAAAACTAGCAATAATCACAAAACATGATCCCAAAGAAATTGCAATAAAGTAAGACACACCTGCCACGCTGAACCACCACAAAACAACACAATGCCACCATAATGGAACTCCCTCAAAGGACACTAAAAACTAGAATCAACCAACAGAAACAACATTGCAAACATTCACCACCCAAAAAATCAAAGATGACACATATGATAACTAACAAAAACTCACAGCAATGAAAACCGAATAAAAATTGATTCAGACTCCTCAAACCAGATCCAAGCAAAAACCAAAACCTTACTGTATTCAACACACTTTCAACTAAATCGCTAGGATCAATTAGCAACAAATAGTCACCAAAGGAGGCAATAGCTGTAAATAGGAGGCCGATAGGACAGGAGTAAGACTAGGTAAGGAGGAGGAACAATCGGTAAACCAGATCAATTGATGGGGGAAGATTGTGATGGCCCACCCCGCACCAGCCGACATTTCCTCGAAAAGCGTTGTGCCAATGCCCAACTAGCATGGGACGGTCATCAAAGAAAAAGGGTTTCGAAATGATGAATCACCAAGAACCTATAGTATATCCCACAGCGCATGGAATAAAATATAATAATAACATAACATGAAATAAAACAGGCGAGACAGTGCATAAGCAAAAAACTAAACCATCACAGCAGCGGAATCCAAAATATAGCTTATGATCCAAACTATCATCATTACAACTTCAAAATACTGTCTCTAAAGAAAAATAGAAAAGGTACACTACTAATGCCCAAAGCAGTGAACAACAACAACACAGGGAGAATATATGTAAATAGTACGTGGAAGCCTCCTGCTCATCTTCGGACATGTAACACCCCACGCCCGCTAGGGTCACTCACAAAGGGAATGCCATAGCATCGGTGGAGTATTTTAGTGAATATAGAACAGAAAAATTACAACAAGACAGATATAAATAGTACTTGAAATTTTAAAACATCATCACATAACAGCGGAAATAAACATGTCTGGTTACATCATAAAAACCACGATAAAAGTCAAGTACAATATCCATCAAAACAAAGAAGTACATAATCCCACTCTCAAATACAATAGCCATAAGAAAAGAAAAGATAACTGGATAACTGGAGCTTTACATCTACCCAAGCTCCTCAAGACTGGAAACAGAAATCCGATCAAGCTCTACTACCGCTAGGATCCACCGTAGGACCTGAGGGTTGGGAAAAAAGATAAAAACAACGGGGTCAGACATAAGTCTGAGTGAGCCCTATAACTTTAACAATACAATCATTAAAGTAACCAGAGAAGACATAAACTTGACCTACGGTAATATCTGGGGATGAATCGCTACTCTAAGCAGCTTGGTAGACTTAGGATAAACTAAGATAACCGTAAGGACGCATCTACCCACCCAAGGATAATTACTAACTGCACCACCCCAGACTTATTCACCCAAGGGTAATTCCTACACTGCACCACCCCAGACTTATTCACCAAGAGTAATTCCTACTTAAAGGTTGATGCCACTAAGTGTACTTAGTAATTTTTCACCCGGTAGTTTCTTGTACCCCTACACAGGTGCCGTCTGCCCCTATTTTTACTAGGTGTACCCACTACCCCCAAGCGATCGGCTCCCTACCGTAGATACCCGTGTTGGTCCCACAAAAGGGGGTGTATCATTCCCCAAAGTGGCTACCATATAATATCACTGTGCACGGCTTTATATCTACCCGATGCAACAACGACTTACCAACCAGCCCGGGTCCACACACGCATATGAAACCCGTTGATCCCGCGTTGCCACCGCTAACCCGTTTTGGCCTCTTACAGTCAAGCCCAATATGCGTGTCCCGTCACCCGACAAGAGTCGAGCCTACAAAGATACGTTTGGGATATTGGTTGAAATGGGCCCCCACAAGCTACTACTTAAGCTTGTCGTTTAATCTAGTGCATCCCACTTAACCCTTTAACCATGTCCCCTTACATGTTATAAATCTTGGTTAAGTCCTTTAATCATATTTCAATTGCCACTTAGGGCACCCACTAGATTCCCACATGCCACCCATGGCACTTACTTAACCCCTTAATCATGTTTAATTACATGTTCCACCTTGGTTAAGTATTCTAATCGTATTCTCACATGCCACCCATGGCACTTACTTAACCCCTTAATCATGTTTAATTACATGTTCCACCTTGGTTAAGTATTCTAATCGTATTCTCACATGCCACCCACGGCACTTACTTAACCCTTTTATCATGTTTAATTACATGTTCCACCTTGGTTAAGTATTCTAATCGTATTTTTCTATTGCCACCCAAGGCAACCCACTAGTCTCATCATGCCACCCCAAGGCACCCACTTAACCCCTCATGTCCCACTACATGCTAATATGGTTAAGTGTTTCTTAATTCATTAATTAAGATCATGACCTCATAAAGACCTCCCACATTAGACCGTCTTTTATGACTGCTGGATATGCCGGTTGGTTCCGGGCAGACTTCTGTCATAAAAAGGGCCTAACCTCGTGTCTTTACTTTAATCATGTATTTAATTTATGACTAAGACCTCTCACATTGGGCCAATCATTTGTAGCCGCTGGATGGCCGGTCGGTTCCGGGCAGACTTCCGCTACAAAAGGGTCAACCCTCGTGTCTTAGTTGATTAATTAATCCTAATTAATCACCCCCATATTAATTATCCCTAATTAATATCAAATTTTCCATAACATGGGTAGACCTAACTCAATAGGTAAATTCCCATGGGGTAGACCTAACTCAATAGGTAAATTCCCACTTATGGTAATTTATTTTTATTGTATGCTTAATCATACCCAATCATATTTTTATTAACATATTTACCAACCCCATCGTTCCCCACGTAAATCGTTCTCATTTCATGACATAAATAAGGGGAAGATCATCACAAATATCATGGGTTTAGCATACAACTTTGTCATGGGTTAAGAGGATGTCAACTTGCATATATGAGCATATATTAACCCAACTACATTTAACCCAAACTTGCATATTATCATACACATGATTTGCATAACATGTTGCATATGAGCTTGCATATTATCATACACATATCTTGTATAACATATTGAACTTGCATATAGGCATTCTCATAACTTGCATAACATGTTAATCATGCATTTAAGCATACACATAACTTGCATAAGCATTCACATACTTGCATAAGCATCCACATACTTGCATAAGCATTCACATACTTGCATAAACATCCACATACTTGCATAAGCATTCACATACTTGCATAAACATGCATAACTTGCATATTATGTCTTTTAAGCATATACATATCTTGCATAAACATTCATATACTCGCATAAGTATGCATAACTTGCATATCACATAGATCTTGCATTTAAACATATATACGACTTGCATAAGCATCCATATACTTGCACATTAACTCTCAAACTTGCATAATGTGTCATCATGAACTTGCATATTAACAAACATGTAACTTGCATAGCATATCTTGCATATTAACATACATGTAACTTGCATAGCATATCTTGCATATTAACATACATGTAACTTGCATAGCATATCTTACATATTAACATACATGCATAAATCAACTTATTAAGCATGCATAAACCATCTTATCAAATATGCATAAACATAGAACAACATAGAGTAACATATCATTATACATGATTCAAACTCACTAATCCGCATTTAAGACCATAAGTCTCATTACACCTAATCTACTTACTTTAACAATTGATGTTAAAGTGATAGAAACTCACCAAACTCAAGATTAGCAACCTTATGAAGTAGAATTAGTTGCTAACTTATGAAGATAATGATGATTAGAGAATGATTTGAGAGGGACTAGCTTGCAACTTTCTTTATGGACTAGTGGAGGCCATGCTCAAATTTCATTTTGCCATAGTTTAGTTACAAGACTTAATTATGAATGAATTAGGGTAGGGTTGGGGTCTTATTTATAGGATTAGGTGAGTGTTTTAGGCCCTTAGATTAACCCTAGATTAGATTAGGACCCTTAGATTTAGGAAACCTCTAGAACCAGCCCTCTTAGCCAGCCTGAAACCCAACATGGTGCACCCAGGCTCACTGGACGGCTCGACCCTGTCGACAGGCCAGTCGACAGGCAAGTCGACACCCCTGTCGACAGGCCTGTCGACAGCCCTGTCGACATGGGTAGGCGGGAATTTCCCCGCCTGACCCCGCCTGTTTCATTTTAAAATCTGAATTTTAAATTCTTAAATCTGTTTTTAGTTTTGAATTTTCTGCAACCTTCATCGGGCCATAACTGGGCCATACGGACTCCGATTTTCGAAAACTCGGACTCTATTTCGCGTATTTTTCCGAGACGAACGCAATAACGCATCCCGTTACCCCCAATTCCCACACCTGAGATTATTTATCCTGTAATTAATGAATTTTAGTATTAACTAAAATTCGGGGTGTTACATTCTCCCCTCCTTAAAGGATTTCGTCCCCGAAATCTCTTAAGCCAAGGAGAATGCGTATCCTACCATCCAAACAACCATCTACTCAATCCATCAAACACAGGCATCCATTGTCCTTAAAACAATTTCTAATGATGTATGAGCATATGCAAAAAGTGTGTGTATATGTTCCCTATCAACGTATGAACATATGCAAACCATGATAGTGCCATGCATCCATTATGTATGCGAGAGAACCCTATCGACACATACAATATCTACATGAGTGCACAATCATTCACCAAAATGCATCATCCATGTGATAACACAACCATTATACATCCATAAATATAGTTTCCTACACACCATTTTATGCAATATGCAATATGAAGTGATTGAGCCGATCTAGTGCCTAGAGTGTGTGTATATGCATCCACGAGCAACCACTAGCAAACACTTGCATCCACTTGCATCCATCATACATAACATGTCTCAAACACATGTTTCAACCATAGGTTTACCCTATCTAAAGGTCAAAAGTACTAACGAGAGGACATACTAAGAATAAGATAAGCACAAGATATGTGATGAAGGAGAAGCAAAAGGATATACCCTCCGAAAGAAAAAGGGTACCTCGAACGCATCTTCGCTTCCGTCTCCCAGGTAGCGTCACTCTCTTCATCTCCCCTTTGTACTTTGACTAGTTGAACCTCTCTATTTCTCAGCTTCCAAATCTCTGACCCAAGGATGCAAGTAGGAGCTCGTCGAATCGTCGCATCACGCTCTGCTTCCACTTCTCTAAGCAAACTCGGCTCTACCACCTCTGCGGTCTCATGTAGGCACTTCCTCCCATAGAATACATCACTAAGTCTGTCGGGCAACTCCGCCAATGGAAGATGCTCCTCCCATGTACCTCCAAAATCCAAGATACATAGCCTCAAAAGGTCTTCTAAAACATGATTCACCCTCTCAGTCTGGCTATCCGTCTGAGGATGATATGCGGTACTCATACACAACTGAGTCCCTACCGCCTCTTGCGAATTCTTCAAAAACTCTCTAGTGAAGATAGGATCTCGATCACTCACTATGCTAGAGGGTACCCCATGTAATCGAACTATCTCTCGAAGATATACTGAAGCTAGCCATGGAGCAGTCCTCTTGCTCTTCATAGGTATGAAATGGGTGCTCTCAGTAAGTCTATCTACCCCCACCCAAATTCCTGTATTACCCTTCCTCGACCTGGGTAACCCGTCAATAAAATCCATCGAGATGCTATCCCACTTCCATTGCGGAACCTCCAACGGGTGAAGCAACCCACCTGGTTTCCTTTGCTCCGCCTTCACTTGCTGGCACACCTAACATAGAGCGACATACTCGGCCACATCTTTCTTCATACCAGCCCAGAAGAAAACCCTCTTCATGTCTTGGTACATCTTATCCCCACCGGGATGAATGGTCATCCTAGAACGGTGTGCGTCATCAAGAATAGCTTTCCTCAAACCATCGTCTTGCGGTACACAAAGTCTACCGTCTCTACGCAAACACCCCTATCGTCTAGGGTGTTCCTACTCAAATGGTTGGACGACTCCCCCCTTATGAGCTTCTCTATCAACTCAACCAACTGTGGGTCGTCCCTCTGTGCTCTTCCAATCCACCCCAAAAGAGTAGGTCTAACCAAGGAGGCTAGCAAACCGGGTACAAAGTCAATGGAAGGTCTAAAGTCAAACTTAGAAATAAACTCTAAGCTCCGTCGTTCAACGAACAATGAACTCAAGGACAACCTTTTTCTTCTTAAGGCGTCTGCTACCATGTTACCCTTACTCATAGGATGCTAAGGATCCCATCCACTTTTGTTGTCCTAAGACTATGCACTCGAAGAGTCTCCAACACTTCCCTAAGATGTAGGGCATGCTCTTCTCCACCAGGATATCATCCAAAATCATCATAACCGTCTCCCACGCAGACCACCCTAGTCGAATTCGGCATCCCCCAAATGCAAGCCCCAAAGGCCTAAACCAATATCAGACAAACACCCAAGGGATACCTCCTTCGGATTCAGACGACCTACGTGAGATGATACAAATAAAAATGGCTAATTAATTACGCCCTTGACCAATTCTGGATGTTCTCGCCAGTCTCGTTCCAAAACCGTCGTTTATCCTATACTGGCTCTGCTCAGCCTATTGAGCACATACGAAAACTTATTTCGTTCCTAGAAAAGACCAAAATGTCATCCATAAAGACCATCACAACTTATTTAGGTACTCCCTGTACACCCTTCTCATCAAATTAACCAAATATGCGGGGCGTATGTCAAACCAAATGGCATCACCAGCCACTCATAAAAGAAATCATCCGGAGTCCTAAAGGCAGTCTTTTCTATGCTATCCTCAGCCACTCTCAACTGATGAAATCCCGTGGCTAAGTCTTACTACAAAAATACTGAGGCGCCAGCCAACCGATCAAAGAGATCATCAATCCTTGGCAATGGGTGTCTATTCTTCTTTGTGAGTTTCTTTAGTTCTCTTTAGCCTACACAAAGTCTGAGGGACCCATCCGCCTTCATAACAAAACTACTGGAGCGCCCCACTCCGATATACTTCGTCTTATGAACCCCTTTTTAAGCAAATCGCCTACTTACTTATGGAGTTCCCTCCTCCCACTAGGAGCCATGTGGCACACTGGCCAAGATACTGGTTTAGCATTATCCACCAGATATATTCGGAAGTCAATCTCCCGCTTCGGAGGTAAGCCCTTCACCTCCTCAAACACATCCGGGTATTCCCGGACCGCTCTAACAGGTCGTAGACTCTAGACCAACGTGTCAAGCGATTCTAGATACCTTAGCATAACAGATTCTATGGGATTACAAGAGATCTCAAGAGTGTCACCCAAGCGGCCCATAAGCCTAACAACTCTCCCCCCAAAATCAAGAACGGCACCCCTACTGGATAACCAGTCCATGCCCACTAACCCATAGCCCGTGAAGCCCAACAAGCATCACATCTAAACCCAACGCTAAGTATAGGAACTTTCAAACCCAAACACATCATGGAGCCCAATTGGGTTTGAAACAACTAAGGGATCATCTACCAACTGGTGTCTCAGTGCAGTGACTCTACTAGTAATGATGAGATAAACGAACTCAATGTGTCAAAATCATACAAAGTACGGACAGGATGATTGATCAGAAAAACTAGACTTTCAATAGAAGTAGTTCTACCTCTTTCCCGAATCGCGAGAGCCTGTAATTGCCCCCTAGCCTGACCTGGTGCCACATGAGCTTGCACCAGTCCTCCTGAGGTAGACCCCGTCCCTTGCTCCTTCTTTGGACAGTTTTTCATCAGATGCCCTGCTTCGCCACAGTGGAAGCAGCCAGTCTTAGTCTTCTTGCGACAATCTTTGTTTAGGTGGCCTAGTGTCCCACAATTGAAGCACCTCTTCTTTCCCTTGCCACCGTTGCCTTTCCCACCTTTGTTTTGCTGTTGCTGTTGAGGTCTCTTCTGATCTCCTTTCTTCTCGGGTGCTTTACTAGCATTGGGACCCTTCTCTTCCTTATGCATATTTTCTTCTGCTTTTGAGAGAAACCTTGCCTCAAACCTATGCCTGAAATCCACCCAAGAGTCAATCGGGCGTTCTCCATTAGTGACCTCCCACCAGAACGAGGCCTCTCCTTCCATTAACCAAGCGGCCAACCCGACTTTCTTTCCCTCTTCTACTTCCAAGATTTCCATCAATTCTTCCGTCTCATTAAGCCAATCCCTAGCTCCCACAAAAGGTTTTCCTCCCATAGCCTTAAACTTCCTACAAGTCATAGCAAAAGTATCCGCGCGAGGAGAAACGAGTGCAACGGGTGGAGGAGGAACATTTGCTGGACCTGCAGCGGCGGCCCTAGCCTCTAACAACCTCCTATACCATACTGGTACCGCTACACTATCCGGAAGATAAAGATCTTCAGCCATGCTGAGACGAACAAGGGAAAGATTCAAAACGGAGAATTTGAGAGATAAAGATATGGCTATCGGGGATTATGCTTTTCTTTCAAAAACTTTTCTTTTAAAAGACATGTTTTTGAAAATATTTCTTCCAAAAATGTTTTTAGAAAAATAGTTTTCTAAAACTTTTATCTGTTCTGGTAACCTTTGCTCTGATACCACGTGTAACACCCCACGCCCGCTAGGGTCACTCACAAAGGGAATGCCATAGCATCGGTGGAGTATTTTAGTGAATATAGAACAGAAAAATTACAACAAGACAGATATAAATAGTACTTGAAATTTTAAAACATCATCACATAACAGCGGAAATAAACATGTCTGGTTACATCATAAAAACCACGATAAAAGTCAAGTACAATATCCATCAAAACAAAGAAGTACATAATCCCACTCTCAAATACAATAGCCATAAGAAAAGAAAAGATAACTGGATAACTGGAGCTTTACATCTACCCAAGCTCCTCAAGACTGGAAACAGAAATCCGATCAAGCTCTACTACCGCTAGGATCCACCGTAGGACCTGAGGGTTGGGAAAAAAGATAAAAACAACGGGGTCAGACATAAGTCTGAGTGAGCCCTATAACTTTAACAATACAATCATTAAAGTAACCAGAGAAGACATAAACTTGACCTACGGTAATATCTGGGGATGAATGGCTACTCTAAGCAGCTTGGTAGACTTAGGATAAACTAAGATAACCGTAAGGACGCATCTACCCACCCAAGGATAATTACTAACTGCACCACCCCAGACTTATTCACCCAAGGGTAATTCCTACACTGCACCACCCCAGACTTATTCACCAAGAGTAATTCCTACTTAAAGGTTGATCCCACTAAGTGTACTTAGTAATTTTTCACCCGGTAGTTTCTTGTACCCCTACACAGGTGCCGTCTGCCCCTATTTTTACTAGGTGTACCCACTACCCCCAATCGATCGGCTCCCTACCGTAGATACCCGTGCTGGTCCCACAAAAGGGGGTGTATCATTCCCCAAAGTGGCTACCATATAATATCACTGTGCACGGCTTTATATCTACCCGATGCAACAACGACTTACCAACCAGCCCGGGTCCACACACGCATATGAAACCCGTTGATCCCGCGTTGCCACCGCTAACCCGTTTTGGCCTCTTACAGTCAAGCCCAATATGCGTGTCCCGTCACCCGACAAGAGTCGAGCCTACAAAGATACGTTTGGGATATTGGTTGAAATGGGCCCCCACAAGCTACTACTTAAGCTTGTCGTTTAATCTAGTGCATCCCACTTAACCCTTTAACCATGTCCCCTTACATGTTATAAATCTTGGTTAAGTCCTTTAATCATATTTCAATTGCCACTTAGGGCACCCACTAGATTCCCACATGCCACCCATGGCACTTACTTAACCCCTTAATCATGTTTAATTACATGTTCCACCTTGGTTAAGTATTCTAATCGTATTCTCACATGCCACCCATGGCACTTACTTAACCCCTTAATCATGTTTAATTACATGTTCCACCTTGGTTAAGTATTCTAATCGTATTCTCACATGCCACCCATGGCACTTACTTAACCCTTTTATCATGTTTAATTACATGTTCCACCTTGGTTAAGTATTCTAATCGTATTTTTCTATTGCCACCCAAGGCAACCCACTAGTCTCATCATGCCACCCCAAGGCACCCACTTAACCCCTCATGTCCCACTACATGCTAATATGGTTAAGTGTTTCTTAATTCATTAATTAAGATCATGACCTCATAAAGACCTCCCACATTAGACCGTCTTTTATGACTGCTGGATATGCCGGTTGGTTCCGGGCAGACTTCTGTCATAAAAAGGGCCTAACCTCGTGTCTTTACTTTAATCATGTATTTAATTTATGACTAAGACCTCTCACATTGGGCCAATCATTTGTAGCCGCTGGATGGCCGGTCGGTTCCGGGCAGACTTCCGCTACAAAAGGGTCCAACCTCGTGTCTTAGTTGATTAATTAATCCTAATTAATCACCCCCATATTAATTATCCCTAATTAATATCAAATTTTCCATAACATGGGTAGACCTAACTCAATAGGTAAATTCCCATGGGGTAGACCTAACTCAATAGGTAAATTCCCACTTATGGTAATTTATTTTTATTGTATGCTTAATCATACCCAATCATATTTTTATTAACATATTTACCAACCCCATCGTTCCCCACGTAAATCGTTCTCATTTCATGACATAAATAAGGGGAAGATCATCACAAATATCATGGGTTTAGCATACAACTTTGTCATGGGTTAAGAGGATGTCAACTTGCATATATGAGCATATATTAACCCAACTACATTTAACCCAAACTTGCATATTATCATACACATGATTTGCATAACATGTTGCATATGAGCTTGCATATTATCATACACATATCTTGTATAACATATTGAACTTGCATATAGGCATTCTCATAACTTGCATAACATGTTAATCATGCATTTAAGCATACACATAACTTGCATAAGCATTCACATACTTGCATAAGCATCCACATACTTGCATAAGCATTCACATACTTGCATAAACATCCACATACTTGCATAAGCATTCACATACTTGCATAAACATGCATAACTTGCATATTATGTCTTTTAAGCATATACATATCTTGCATAAACATTCATATACTCGCATAAGTATGCATAACTTGCATATCACATAGATCTTGCATTTAAACATATATACGACTTGCATAAGCATCCATATACTTGCACATTAACTCTCAAACTTGCATAATGTGTCATCATGAACTTGCATATTAACAAACATGTAACTTGCATAGCATATCTTGCATATTAACATACATGTAACTTGCATAGCATATCTTGCATATTAACATACATGTAACTTGCATAGCATATCTTACATATTAACATACATGCATAAATCAACTTATTAAGCATGCATAAACCATCTTATCAAATATGCATAAACATAGAACAACATAGAGTAACATATCATTATACATGATTCAAACTCACTAATCCGCATTTAAGACCATAAGTCTCATTACACCTAATCTACTTACTTTAACAATTGATGTTAAAGTGATAGAAACTCACCAAACTCAAGATTAGCAACCTTATGAAGTAGAATTAGTTGCTAACTTATGAAGATAATGATGATTAGAGAATGATTTGAGAGGGACTAGCTTGCAACTTTCTTTATGGACTAGTGGAGGCCATGCTCAAATTTCATTTTGCCATAGTTTAGTTACAAGACTTAATTATGAATGAATTAGGGTAGGGTTGGGGTCTTATTTATAGGATTAGGTGAGTGTTTTAGGCCCTTAGATTAACCCTAGATTAGATTAGGACCCTTAGATTTAGGAAACCTCTAGAACCAGCCCTCCTAGCCAGCCTGAAACCCAACATGGTGCACCCAGGCTCACTGGACGGCTCGACCCTGTCGACAGGCCAGTCGACAGGCAAGTCGACACCCCTGTCGACAGGCCTGTCGACAGCCCTGTCGACATGGGTAGGCGGGAATTTCCCCGCCTGACCCCGCCTGTTTCATTTTAAAATCTGAATTTTAAATTCTTGAATCTGTTTTTAGTTTTGAATTTTCTGCAACCTTCATCGGGCCATAACTGGGCCATACGGACTTCGATTTTCGAAAACTCGGACTCTATTTCGCGTATTTTTCCGAGACGAACGCAATAACGCAGCCCGTTACCCCCAATTCCCACACCTGAGATTATTTATCCTGTAATTAATGAATTTTAGTATTAACTAAAATTCGGGGTGTTACAGGACAGCTACTCGTGCATAACCACCTAACCTGTCTCTAGTCTGCTCGTTTAGGAGCACCCAGAGTAATAAGAAGAGACATAAAACTCTGGGTCAGACAAAAGTCTGGTATGAGAGATAACAGCTAAAAAAAACAATAAGAGGTATAAATAATCATACCTGAACCAGGACTTGCAACCAAAGAGTTAGCACAACAAGATGTACCGTACTCTAAGGTAACACTAACATATAGTGTAAAAATGGGAGTGTGCATGACATGGTGATAGCAAACATCAAACATAGCAATCATCCTCACATCTCTCACTTAGTGCGTAAAGCATACGATATCCACCACTTTGATCACCAAATCCATTGGGGCCATGACGGCAACTCCGTCGACTATTGCTATGACCATAATTCCCTGATCTATAGTCAATAACCCTACCCAGTCCACACATCCCTGGCTCTAGGTTAATGGGCCAACCAATCCACACTTCCATGGCTCTGGTTCGTCTACATGTCCCCTCTCTTCAAAGGTGAACCAAAGTTATAGATATCGATAACCCCTTTGCACATGTCCCGCAGCAAAGCCCAATCATAACTTAACTCCTTGGTTCCCATCTGGATCATGAGTTCTAACTTCCCATTTGGAATTCCTTTGCATCTCGGGTTCTACTCTTCTCTGGTTTGGTTCGTGAGTGACTCCGATTCGGGTTCAGAGAGTTTGGATCGTGGTGCTCCATTCGTGGAAATCAAACATGGTTCGATTTGTAACACCAGGTGGCTCGTGGTATCATCCGACATGGGGTCGAGCTTCTAGGCTCGAACGGTTCAGTTCGAGGTCCTCATATGGGTTTGGTTCATGACCTGCTCATGGCATCGGCTCGTGTTGCATCAGTTCGTGCGAAGTAGGTAGCTCACAATTCGGTTCATATGTTCGTGCTTGCAGGCGGCTCGGGGAAGCTTCATGGTTCGCTGTTCGGGTAGTGAGCACGAGCCCGTTCGGAGACCCGATCCGATCCATTTCCTGCACTTTTCCAACAAGCTTGTTTCGTCCATTTTCGCCGTACACCGGCGTTTTAAACCATTGTAACTTCACTAAACAATAATAAAACATCACAAACAATACTAACAATATACGGGTTCAATCAAAAATATCAAAACATCAAGCATGTAGGACATTTTAGATCAAACATATCCAAAAAGCATGATTTTCCCTTTAACCATGTTTAACTATAGGATTAGCAAACTTAATCAAAATTAGCCCAAATTTCCATTAGAGGCATAAAATAATATTTAAGAATTTCTACATTTTTTTCCAGATTTATATGATGCATAATTTCGCTAATTATCACTAATTACCCTTAATTAGCCGTAATTAGTGAATAAAAGTGCAAATCACTCACCTTAGCCACAAATGAAATCTTAGATCTGAAACTTTATTGTTATGGCACGGATCTCTACACATAGCAGCTTCCCTATCTCTGATTTGATGCTAATCCGCCTTAATTTGATGTAGATTTGTCTAATATGCTATTAGGAAGTGATTAGGGATGAATTTAGAAGGTGGAGGCCATTACTAGGGTTAGAGGAAAGTAAGTGACGGCTAGAAAAATGAAAATGAATCATCCTCTAACTCTTTTCAGCCCTCCCATAACCCTAATCCCGAAATGGGTTATGGGCCTAACCATTAATCACCTAATTAAATCCGGTTAAGCTGTTTTTCCATCTTCAAACCTTATTTCAGTCATATCTCCTAAATGGTAAGCCCATTTGGTTAAAGTGACCACTCTACGAAAAGATAAACCATCATTCAAATCCAATGGAAGTGATTTCAGGTCAAAACTCCTTACCAATCAAAAGTTATAGGCGAAACAAGATCGCCAGGGGCAAAATGGTCATTCAAAAATTGGCGAAAATCGTGAATGTGGGAAATGACCCCAATAGTCACTTCACATAGTTACACGACCATATGACTTCATATGAAAATAATATAAATATTTTACGATTGTCTGATACGTAGAATATGGGTCGTTACAAAGATAGAAAGGTGAGTAGTGAAAATGCTGTCAGAAAAGAGGATCTGAGGCTAAATATTGGCAAAGCGAATCAAAGGACGCGAAGTCTAAAGTTCATCTAAGAAGGGAACCCAAATAGGTGGCAACCGATTGGTAGAGATAAGGGGATGGAGGGTCAAGAGTTAGCACAAGCTAAGGGAAGGGCGATGGAAACGAAAAGATTGAGAGGAACTGGTGGTAGAGCTTCTACACCACAATTATGAAAGCTAGGGATTAGGTCGTGGACGAAAAGGGAGGCGAAAAATGGTTGCGATGTGGTAATTGGAAGGGCAGAAAGAGGGACTTAAAGAAAAAAAGGACAGCGGAAAACCCAGTCACCGTTGAAGAATATAAAGCTCATTCCCTTGTCTTTCAAGAAAATTTAAATGGACGACTCAATGGAACTCTCATTCCCAAATGTAACATTGAATTACCTAAATACAATTGACCATAAATGACCAAAAGGGATCGTAGACTATCTCGTGTCCATTGCGAATCAAAAATGTGCCATAATCTCCCTCGTCCAATTAATCCAAAATCCAACAAAAATAGCACATGTAGCATGCATAATAATGCCAGTAACCCTGTCATAACTACCCATCCGGGAAACCAAGTTACACTGCAATATATGTATAACTACCTAACTAATGGGCAAAGATAGCAAACATATCCCAATTCCTCTACCGAGTATCAGTTAAAATTCGGCCCAACACGGCCTCATCCATCAACTGCACATGCTCGATACCCATACCCTCACCACTAATACCAAGCATGACCCCAAATTGTCTCTCAATAAAAACTATCAATACCCCCATTAACCTCAGAATCAAATACAACATCATTATTCTCCTCTCTATAACTCAAATTGGCATCAAAAAAGTGAACTAACCCAGGGTAAGCGATATGCCCTACCACGGTATAGTCAAGAATCCAATGCAACCCTATATATAGAAAAAGCCGCTCCAAAGGGGTACCTATAAAGTCTGCAAAATTAATCGGTCTTCCAAGCAAGATTCGGTACCTATTGGAATCCACATAGGCGTGAGCTATTCTCTAGATGCAGGATCACCAAGCGATCCCCTGGAGTGTTAATTAAGGAAAGTGCTAGCTAAAGATGGTCACAGAGGCATGGAGAAAGTTCTTGAAATCCGCAAAAAACGAGCTTAGATCTGGATGGAGGAAGTGACTAGCTTCGATTCAACACTAACTTTATGAAGAACTGTGGAGTTTCCGAGCAGCGGTGGTGGTTGATGGTAGGGGAAAATGGGTCGGCCGAACTCATGGGTAGGGGAAGAAATGAAGTGACGAAGCTATAGGCTTCGTCACTTCATATAGCCAAAAAAAACGATGGGTGGGCCGACCAACCTTTTCGGATGTGTCGACCCATGTGTCAACCCGCCTTAGGGCTGGGTCGAGACGTTGGTCGACCCAACCAAAATTCTAGGTCGACGCAGCCCAGGTTTTTTTCATGCTATCCCTTCCGATTTTCGACTAACTATTCACTAACTGCAACTTAAATAATTCCTAGGTCGGTCGAGAGGCAATTCTAGTCTAGATAAATTATTTTACGCCTACTCATTGTTTCAATGATGTTTCCAAGGGCTTTCGAACTCAATTAAAATTTCAAAATCTTATAGTTGTTTTTTCCCTATCGGTTTCTATCCCCCCCCCCCCAAAAAGTAAGTTCTTGTGTCCACTTTTCTTTTCTATTTTTTCCACAATTGACTTTTCCAAATTCTTGCCCACAAAGTCCTTAAAACACCTCTTTTCAAATAACCTTAAACTTTTACCACCATAACCACCGATACTGACTTATACCATTTTGTCCTTTTCGCTTCCAAGAAAATCTCTTAACTATGTTTCGGATCGTGCAATGCTAATTTTTTTGGCCAAAAGTCTTATATATATGTATATATATATATATATGTATATATATATATGTATATATATATATATACATATCCCTAATCCATCTTTTTATTTACAGACCATTTTGTACGCTTTTTAACCCAACCACTTGAAGGCTTATCTTTCATAGATCCCTTTGATTACTTCTTTAATGTACAAGTTTTGGCATCTCAATTCCTTTTATGGATACAGGTACATATGTATAACATTCTTGTATTAAAAAATATACAAATACGTCCATACATTATCTATATAGGAGCCCTAGACTTGAGCTATAATACAGATGTAACTACCCGAATTTCGATACATCGATATTTCCTTGGAAATCAGAATCTATCGAAGCTCAAGTTGACTTGTCTGGTATGCTGCAGAAAAGACAAAGATAATAAATATATCATAGCTTGATAAAACATCTCAAATCGGAATGGATAAAGAGTATAATATAATTGAATTTAGACTTACCAAAAGAACGACACTACCTAACAAGTGTCCAAAGGCTACTAAAATCTATCCAAAGGTCTAACCTGTGAATATGTTATGAAGAGGGAGTCAAAACACAAGTTCTGGTGAGAGGACATATCATACATTCTGAAATAACCTCATATATATCATTCAATTACAATTTCTAAATTATTAGTTTGTTCGAGTTAATAGCACACAAGGCTCTGCACTCATGTCATACTCATCTACTCCCCAGTAGATTAAACCTTATACAATATATGTAGCTATGTCCAACATCTCAAGGTACTCTTGATAGTACCCTCCTCGTAAGGTCTCTACCGTCATGCCATGGAAGCGTATGGATCCTCTATTCGAACTCCTTGGTTGAACCTTGTCTCGACACAGAGTAATGCCCTACTGTCTATAATACACCACCCAATGTGTGTATCTGGACCCTTACACAAACGTACTACCTAATATAACCCGATATCCATAGTATGATGCATCCAATTCACGGAACTTGATCAGAAGCTTTCGGTATTTGTAAAGAACAATTTTGTTAGGTCTACATCACAGATATCCACATATGTTCTGTCTCTTTACGATGGCTTCTGTCTCTTTACGATGGCTATGGCCCTACACTGGCCTACCCCTAAACTAATAAAGGACTATATTAAGAGCTAATGACGTGCCCCTATCAACCAATCCAACATCCAATTTGGCGAGTCCCACAACCAACGTCTCGATAGTGAAAGATCGTTGGTCTAATGGTTTAGCTCTAAATCTTTTCGCATTCCCACTAAATGCCAATGACAGGTATCCGACGATTACTATCCTTAAGTTGGTCCTGACCACCTCCTTATTGAGCGAGGAAAACTGCCAAATCACCCAATGCCATCTTCCATAGCCTTCTGACTACCACACCTCAGTTGTAGTCAAGGTATACTCCAGATGGTGCGACAGACCCGCTTCCGAATGTTGTATCATCTAGTTGTTCCTGGGAGGGCTATATCGAAGTACACCACCACGTCCCGTAGAAGCCACGTGCTTCCCTTCAGTCCCATAAAATAAGCAGTCAGATGTGCTCCACTCGTGTCTCAAGATAACGCGATGATCTAACCCATTGGGTTCTTCATCTCCATAAGTACGGACTGGTCCAAGCGCATCACGCCATCACGTTATTGGATCCTATGCCTAATCTTTTACGGGCGCATTTTGTAACTTATCACATTGGTAATTAACTTGATGATTTAAATATTCATTTTTCTATTCAAGTTACTGGTTTATTAGCTTTTATTTGGCCATTTACTTTCCTTAATCAGCTCCATCCCATCGAAATGGACTTCCGCTTTATAAGATTATCACATTCATTAGGCTTAATCATCTCAATTATAAGTCTACTAACAATAATCCTACCTTATTCTTTTTATTTAATTATAACATTGTGTTATACCATTACCACAACCGTTGTTGTCGGTTTGCTTATTAACATAATTCCCTTAACTATGGTTTATTAATAATTTCTCCATTCATCATTAATTATAACCTACGTTATAACTCCACTTGTCCCAAGGACAAGCCTACATATTACATTTCATTCCCATTCTTATAATTAATTATAATAAGTTATATTTCCTGTTAGTTACATTTTCCCTAGGTTTCTTATTATTTAACTGAACATTTATTGTTGTAACCTTTCTTTATTTACCGTCTTATACTTTATTATTATTACTGGAAAAAAATTCATGCACTTCATTAAATTGGTTGGTGGAAATGTATAAAAATCTATTTCCATAATATATGCGAATTAAGATCCGTAGTTGAAAGTTATTTATTTTATTTACATTACGTGCATATATATATACATATATATATACATATATATATATATATATATAATTAGTGTGCAATACGGCAAAAGAACCCCTATTTCACACTAATCCATAGTACCTTTCTTTTCTTGCAACTACGTTCTCTGTGATTTACCATATTGGTAATTATGGAAATGTATCCTTTATCCACCACCAACTAATTTAGTCCACTACTAATCCCCTTTTTATGAGCTATATATATTCTTTCATGTTTTTTATCTGAAATTTCTAATTATGATAAATTTCCGTGTAAAATTAGGCATAATAATTCTTTTCCGCTATTTCCACCTTTTAATTTAATCTTTTAAAACATACACAATTTACCATCGAATTACGGTCTTAAGGAAGCATGCATAATTAGTGTCAAATTCACAATTTTAATATTGTAGTAATTCTCAAACCCAAATAAAGAGTTATGGGGATAAATTTATACAACAATAACATCCTTAATGTACTTAAGGAATGAACTATATAAGAATTATCACAATTTCAAGTATTCGTTACGTTAAGAATTGCAGGTAATTTAAACGATAAATATACCATTACCAAATGGTATAATTTAAATCCACTCACCCGACTGTTTTCAATTCTTGAATCTGATTCGGTACTGTTGCCTTGTGGTCTTCCTAATTGAATCTAATATTGAAATAACTACAGATTTACAAATCTAGCGCTAAAGGAATGAAAGAAATCCTAATATTTCATATTTACAGAATTTACCTCACGTGGACAAGAAATCTGTGCACCTATATCATAGATCTATATTCTTTGTTTTCAAATCATGAACCAGAATTCCTAAAACTAATATATTTCTATTTTTGAAGGATTTGGAGAAGAAAGAAAATGGCAGAGCCTTGGCATTGTCTTAGAAAATATTAGTTGGAGCCTAGACTTTGTTAATCTTTTTATAGGTGCATAGAAGAATCTTGTCCGTTGGATTGAATATAGTAAAATCTGAGCCGTTTAAATCGAAAAAAATTGTGTCACTTTACCCAGCATTAGGTTGACTTAGACCCTTGGTGGGTCCATCCCTGGGTCGACCCATTAGTAGGGTGGGTCGACTCCCAGGTCGAACAACATATGGTCTCGGTCGACCCATTAGTTAGGCCTCTTACATTGATTCTTCTCTAGTTTAATTTTTATTTAACGTTGTTTTTCATACTAGATATTCTTATGTAAATTAATTTCTTCCATTTATGAGGTATGGTTAACGTTTCAATTTCAAACTTACGAGCATATATTCGCGTATACTTTACAAACCTTATTTCGTTAATGACTTCCCCAAACAAGCTACATTTGAGACAAGTCATATATGGATATAAGTAAGAAAATTGCCATAAACAAAATGGTACATGTTTCGGGGACAAATTAAATCATAAAGCATTGATATTTTCTGATACTAAATAAATAAATAAATATAAATAAGGGGTGTTACAGCTATCCTATGCACTGCTGAAGAGAAGAAGGATAATAAGGGTGAGAAAGGTAAAAGTGTTTTCGGACATGGAAAGAACAAGAGAAGGAATTTATGGCTTAAGAAAAAAAGAATGGGAAGTTTAAGAGAGAGGCTAAAGTATGCTCAAGATGTCACATGAAGGGCCATGAGGCCAAGGATTGTAGGGTGAGCCTAGGGAAGTTTTAGTTTAAAGGAAAATGATTCAATTGTCCTGAGCAAGGAAACTTAGCAAGGAACTGCCCCTAACGAAATAGAGCACAAACTGGTCAGAATTATGCTTAGAGATAACACCAAATCAGAGTCAACCCCTTAGAGACCAAGCGCGTCCATCTTTTAAAGGTATAACCTTTATTCTAGGAATTTATGTATGTACCTTATTTGATTCGAAAGCAACCCATTCCTTCATCACTAGGAGTATCATTGATTTCCTAATTCTTCCTATATCCTTTACTAGCAATTCGAAAGAGGCGCCCAACTCTATCGGAGGAATTAAGCAAATTTTGCTAATTTGTAAAAACTTATTAGATATCGACGGTGCTGATTTCTTATGTGATGCGTATGTATTAGATTTCGAGGGGTATGGTCTAATATTAGGAATAGATTGGATATTATATTGTGGGGTCATCCTTAATTTCGTTAAGAAAGTTGTTTGCTTGAGGAGACCTGGAGACCATAGCTTAGAGTTCCCTTATAAGACTGGGAATATGGATTTGACCTTATTGCTTTTTTTTATTTGATTTGGAAGAACCATTTTCAGTGCCTGTTGTGTGCATGTTTCCAGATGTTTTTGAGGAAGTCATGGGACTTCCGCCTCATAGAGAAATCTCATTTAGGATAGACCTCGAGAATGACATGATGCCAATATCCGTTAGGGAATACAGATCTTAATCAAAAGAGAGAATTAAACAAATAGATTTCTGAGTGGTTGAAAAAGGGATTCATTTGAGGATTACTTCAAAGTGGGAAGAACCCATAGTATTTTCCACCAAGTTGATGAATCATTAAGATTCTATGTGGATTATAGGGAACTCAATAAGATAAATAAGAAGAATAAGTACCTCCTACCTTGGATAGATGACTTATTCGACCATTGGGAGTGCCCATGTCATTTCTCAACTAGATCTACCAATAAGATTTCATCATTTGCAAATTTTGGTGGAGAGTAAACCTAAGATGCCATTTAAGACACCTAATGGATTATTTGAGTAGGAAGTAATGCCCATTGATTTGATGAATTCAACACTTTCTTTGTAGATCTTATGAGCAGAGTATTAAGGGATATCCTTAACAAGATATTTATGGTACTCATAGATGACATTCTTATATTTTCGAAGGACCTTAAGGATCATAGAGATCATTAAAGGAAGGTCCTAAGAATTTTAAGGGAATATCAACTCAAGGTTAAGTTTTTGAAGTGTCACTTTTGGAGAAAGGAATTCAAGTTTCTTGGACATATAGTTTCAGGGAAAGGATTGGTTGTAGACCCCACAAAGGTAGGAGTTTTTTAAGAGTAGAGGATACCCCGAAATGCATCAAAGGTTAGAAGTTTTCTGGGGATAGCGGGCTATTATAGGAAATTTATTGAGGACTTTGCAAGGATTACAGCCGCTCTAACCCAATTTACAAAGAAAAATCTTGAGTTCGTATGGAGTGAGAATTGTAGTATTTCTTTTGAAAGGTTGAAGTAATATATTATGAGTGCGCATGTCCCCATTATTCCTAATGTTACAAAGATGTTCATGGTTTTATATCGACGCATGTGGAACACGGTTAAGAGCGGTACTCATGCAAGAGGGTAGGGTAGTTGCCTACGCAAATAGGTAACTTAAGGACCTTGAGAAGAAGTATCTTGTGCATGACTTGGAGCTTGCAACTATGCTATTTGCCTTAAAGATGTGGAGACACTACCTTTTAAGAGAAAATTTTGAGCTCTTTACTGACCATAATTCTCTTAAGTACTTGTTTCCTCACCATGACTTGAATCTACCAGCAACGGTAGATAAAGTACATAGCATCGTTCGACTTTGCTATTCATTGCACTCTAGAGATGGGTAATGTCATTGTTGACGCTTTATGTTGGAGGCATGCTACCTTAAGTGTGATTGCTGAGTGGAAGCAGTTAGAGTTTCTTTCAAGCTTTAATCTTCAATCGCCGTTTGAAGTATCTTAAGGATTTCTTGGAACTTTGGCAGTAAGACCAGCCTTAGTGGATAGGATCAAGCACGAAAATGATACCTTGATGATGAGTTGAGGTTATTGAGGGAGAGTATTGCTTGAGGAGAGGGCTTTCCTCATTTTTATAGGTATTCCATTGACAGTGGTGGAAGTTTAATAAGGGAGAATTGACTTTGTGTCCTTAAGAATGGAAATATTAGGGAGGAGGTTCTGAAGGAATGTTATCAATCGAGGATGTGCATACACTCCAGAGGAGATAAAATGTTTAGAGATAGGAGGAGGAGTTTTTATTGGGATGGTACAAAGAAAGATGCTGCAGAGTTTGTAGCTAGATGTTTGGCTTGTCAAAATGTTAAGGCCAAAGAGTCATTGTTGCTTGGAGGCCCTTACTTGGAAATAAGAACATATTTCAATGGATTTCACAGATGGGATTTCAAGGTGTCAGAAAGGGAATGAAGTTATTTGGATCATTGTGGATCGTTTAACGAAGAACACCCAATTTATCTCAGTTAAGAAGAGTAGGACCACGGCTTCATTAGCCCAATTATACGTCAAGGGGATCGTTCGACTACATGGAATCCCAACATGTTTATTTAGTAATAGAGACCCTTTGTTTGCGAGCGAATTTTGAAGAAGCCTACAGGAAGCCTTGGAGAAGATCCTTAACTTGAGCACAACATATCACTCGGGATCCAACAGACAGATGGAGAGAGGCAACAAAGTTATTGAAGACATACATAGAGGCTACATGATCGACTTTGGAGGAGCTTGGAAGAAGCATTTAGCATTAGTAGATTTTTCATATGATAATAGTTTTCAAGCGACGATTGGTATAGCCCCTTATGAAGCATTGTGCGGGCGGACATGCATATCGCCTACTTATTGGTGGGAAACTACCGACAAAATGTTACTTGGATCCGACCTTATCCGTGATTCCATGGGGAAGATTCTTTTGAATGAAGGCAGCCCAAGACTAGTAGAAATCGTACGCTGATAGAATGAGGAAAGAACTCGAGTTTGACGTTGGTGATTTAGTATTCAAAAAGTTTCTCCACTTAGGAAAGTTATCCAGTTTGGAAAGACTAGGCAATTAACTCCTAGATTTATTGGGTCATTCAAGATCATTAATATAATAAGGAAACTGGCTTATCGTGTGGATCTTCCCGATCTCTTATTACGGGCCCATAACATTTTTCATGTTTCTCACCTTAGGAAGTGCCTTCATGATTCAGCCATTAGACTTAAACTTGATTATATTGGGGACTTAGGGAACTTTGAGTTAGATCCTAGGATTCCATGTGCCACCACAGGAATTGTGGAGCACAAACTCAAAACTCTTCGTAATAAATCCACCAGTCGAGTCCGCATATAATGAGGAGATAATCCTGCGAAAAGCATGTAGAAAATGGAAGAAAAGATGAGGTGGACTCATCCAAAGCTTTTCACAGGTAATTATTTCCTCAAAATTTTCCTTCATAATTACATTGTAGTTGCTAGATTGGATGGCAAGAGATGGTTGCAGCACAAATGCACCGAGCACTTATGTATAAATTATATGCATATTATGGTGTTTTTCATACATTCTGCATCACATATTGCATTTTCACATTAGGACTGAGCTCACTTTAGCAAGTCTGCAGTGCATAACCACATTGAGTAATGGATGTTTAATAAATAACATAGATGTATAACATGTTTGTTGGAGCGTGTTATGTTTTTCACCCCTTCGAAAAGATTTCGGGACAAAATCTCTGTTAAGGAGGGAAGAATGTAACACCCCATAAAATATACCCTAAATAGACATATGTAATTAAATTAAGTACAAACAATAATAAATCATTAATAGGATGAAAATAACAATCTTGGATTATTGAGAACTTGGCCACGTGGTGAGATTCTAATCCGTTTCCATATTTTATTTGTCAAAACAGAGTCCGTATGAAGAAGTTATTAATAAAACAATTTATACGATAATTATATACATATGGGATTTGAATTTCAAACTAAATAAATATAAAACTGAAATACAAATACATACTAGTTGTCATAATATAATTGTAATGACCCGCATTTTACGTATCGGAGGATCGTATATTATTTTTATTTAATTCCCTGAGGATTGGATCATTCTCATATTTTAGTATGTTGTTTAAGGGGATGTGAGACATGTCCATATTTTTTACCAATTTTATTTGTGACCATTTTGCCCCTTTCAGTTTTGTACAGGGCATAACTTTTGACTTGGATCGAATCAGGTGCTGAGGTTGATTTCATTGGAAAGGAAATGGTGTTGCCAATTTCGTAGATTGGTCACATTAAAGATTTGGTTTAGCGGTTTGGGAGCAGTCTTTGTTTTAGTGCTACGCAATTTATGTCCAGGCTAATTAGTAATTAATGGGCTGATTGGTGGGGCCAGCTAAGGCTTGGGATGTTAGCTATAAATATAGGGTAAAGGCATGGATAATAGTTTAGTTTCTTCATTTCTCTCATTTGGTTGAGCTCATGACCCTCCTTGCTCAATCAAATATCTCTCTCCTCCGTTATAAACATAGATCTAGATTAGAAGATCGAAGATCAACATCGAAGATAGGTAGATCGCATCAAAGTAATTGATTCGAAGTCCATTCTTCATCATTCTTCGTTGTTAGGATTAGAGATTAGTGGCTTTCAAGCTATTTTGAAGATTTGGAAAGTGATAAGCATCTCTCATGCGGATTCAATCAAGTAAATGGGTTGTTTGATCTTATTTTCATCATTTCAAGTTGTTTCACTTAGATCTAAACCACGGTATGTATGATTTCAATTTGAATCTTCATAGGATTTAATCTAGCAACTTATAATTGGTAATTTCATATGTAGTTTAACGTACTCGTGTTGGATTGATAAGTGGTTGATTTTGTTGTTGGTGTAAATGTTGAAATCGAATTGGTTTTCAAGCATGAAATCATATTGAATTCAAATGTGGTTTTAGTTGGAGATTTGGTGCGCATGCATGGATTGGATCGGTGTTGTTTGAGATGGATCAGTAGTGTTTGGGCGATTTTTGGGCTTGGATCAGCGAGTTTTGGAAAAGGTTATATTTTTAGGTTTTAACAGCATTTTACAAATGTTGTAGAAAATCATGGATCGAGCACAAATTCTATTATGGATCGGTCACCAAAAATCAGTGGATGACACGAAAAAAATGATTGATCATACGTGTTTTGATGGATCTAGCAAAGGATGAATTTTTTAGGTTCGACATTGTTTGTTAAACGCTATGAAAAGTATGGATCGAGCAGGGCTAATCTGGCAGGGATCGTGTAGTGTTGCGCATGAGAAATTGATGGATCGACACGATTTTCAGATGGATCAGGCACTTTTCATGGGTATGAATTGGGCACAAATTACAGTGTTTTACAAACGGTGTAGAATGTTGATGGATCAGCCACTTTCTGGAGCATGGATCAAGCACTAAAAACATGGTGTTGCACACGTGGTTGGGATGGGTCAGATAGAGTTCACAAAGTGGATTGGGAAAACAATTAACAGTGCTTCACAAACGCTGTGAAAAGGGGATGGGTAAGCCACTTTTTGGAGCATGGATCGAGCACTAAAAACATGGTGTTGCGCACGTGTTTTTGAGCAGTTTTTGATGGATCGGGCAGGCCAATCCAAGAAGGAACGGGCAAATATGATAGCATTTCAAAACGCTATGGAAAGCAGTTTTATACACTATGGTATAAAAATTGAGCTAAAGGGTCTGAATCAGGACAGGAATAATGATAGCATTTCTGAAACGCTGCAAAAGGATGAATTAAACGATATAGTATGATTTTCATAGCAGAAAGGCTGAAAATGCAGTGAAATGCAGTATCGACCAAACGATGCATATTTTTAGGTAAACTACGATCATGGCTTCAACTTATATTCAAGGAGGAATGATCGAAGTGTTTTAAAACATTCGTTGATCGATGAAATGCAACGAATGTGAAGACGACTCAAGGTGATTTGAGCTCGCGGATAATGGTTGCTCAAGATGATTTAAGCGTGCTAAAGGCCACTGATGAAGACGACTAGAGATACCGAAGGTGAGGAATTATAGTGGTAATAGGTTCTAGCGGGCTCAAAGCAGGGGTATAATAGGGACGCCTAAACGACTAGATGATTAGTTGAGTATCTAGGTAGCAATGAAAGGCCTAGTTACGTAGCGACGAAAGGCATATGAAGTTTTTGTTAGAATTGGGGTTTACCATTACCCCTTGACGGACGACATGATGTTGAGTCGGTCATACGATTAACGATGGTTTCAAAGCAGGATTGACGGTGATAGCTAGAGTCCTGAATGAGTATTGTTTTGCTTTTATCGTCTTGTGTAGATTGTCCGACATCGAAGGAGATATCTCATGGGTGCTCGTCTGATGTTGGTTTAGGTCTTGGAAACTTGTGCTCTGGGGATGTCAATATCGATAAGGATGGTCTACACTTGATAACTAATTGCCACGAATCTACTGTTTGTTTCTATCTGATTATTTGTAAAGGCTATCACTGTCAGATGTAGGGAAGACGGGTTTGAGTTCTTCTCTGTTGATGTTGGTAGATTAGTTGATTAATCTGCCTATTCTCATATACTTTATTGATGATGTTAGATAATTGTTTTATCGCTCATTAAGACTGTTGTCTGACTCAAGGTTGTATGTTTTCACTTATTACCCTGGGTTGTTCATCCATTACGCTATGGATGGGCAGACTAGGTAGAAGGTGACAGGTCTTGATGAGACGATGCAGCTAATCGATGATGAGTTGGAGGTTTGCATATTATTTACTACTTTCTACTATTAGTTATTTTCGCTGTTATGTTGATGTATGCTTCTCTGAGTGATTGTAGTGAAGCATTTTGTATAGACTCTTATGATGTATTCCATTGATGTATGGATCTTTATAGTTGATATGAAAGTTTAAGTTTCTTCTCAAATATGCTTCACTATTATATGCATGTTGTATATGTTCTATTATACTTTATCTTTGCACTGCGAGTTATACGATAGGTTTTGGTTGTGTTATCCTACCTTGATGATCGCCTATAGCTGCCTGTCACGTTTTTCAATGCATTATTTCCCTTGTTAAGTGCAGGAGTTGTGGGCTATCGTCACAATGATATTCCTTAAAGATTTGAAGTTGTGTTTATATATATAAAAGGGGACAAGAATGAATTATAAACATAAGAATTAATTGTAATTAATATAAAAAGTAACGCTAAAACAAAATATATCTCCTAATGTTGACACTAGAAGGGGTCGACCGCCCCATAAAAAGGGGTTAACCGACCGGTCGACCTCCCTTCTGGTCGAAGGTGGGAGAATGACACTGTTTTTGGGGGGGGGGGGTTTCTATAGTTTTGCTTTATTGGACTTTCCAGATTAAGTCTAACTAATCCTACGGCCTACATACATAATAGCAACAATAAAAGACCTCCTAGCCTCTACCCAAAAACCTATCTTCATTTTCCTCTACATCTCCATTTTGTCTCTTCGCCATTTTCTTAATTCCAAAAACAGGATAGGTTTCTTCTCTTCTTCTAACCTACATTCTATCTTTTTCTTATCTGAATTATTATGTAGACTCTAGAATTAAGTATAATATATATGAGATTCTAAATCTGATTCTTATATGTACGTATATATTAGAAGAATTTTGTGTATGCTGATTCGAAGGTTCGATCCAAATCATTAGGTTCTACACGGAGTTGTTGTTCTTCTCCTCCTACCTGTTTAAGTGAAAATTACGCCAGTTTTCTATTTTTTATATGTGTTATTGTATATTTGGATTATTATGCCTATGGATATTTGGATTTACACGAAAACAAAACAATGACAAATCCTCCGCATCTCTTATAATTTGCGGAAATGGTCAATCAATTGTCCTTATTGGATTTTAAATATTGAGGTAATAAAAGATAGATTATTTAGGTGTTGTTCGGTTTCTGATAATGGGTTGATTCACTTTTTTATAAATATTGTAAATTTCATGTACATGTATGAAAAAGCATAAGACTTGAGCATTGTAAATCTAATTGGTTTAAGAATCTATTTCTAAAATTGGCAGTTTGAACGACAACCCACTAAAGTCTTAAGGTTTTGTGTATATATGTGTTGACGTTAATGATTGGTCTTATGACAATCAACCCCCAAAGTGTATAATCCACACATAAATCATGATGAAATAAAGAAAATAACAGGGAACACACAAGATTTTATAGTGGTTTGGCTTAACCCAAAACTACGTCCACTTTATAATATCTGTTTATACTGTCGGTTACAGGTGATAATTATTTGATTGTCAGAACGTAGAGAAAGAAATGATTTATATATAATATCCTTGTGTTAATATTCAGTTCAATCCTATAATGGAGCAACAGCCTTGCGTGTAGAGTAGAGAGACAGAAAAAGATCAGATCCTTAACCCCAAGAAGGGGTATTTATAGAGCATTTTTTGGTTCGGGTCGGCATGCTACATGGCGGCCATCCCGGTTCGGGTCAACCACATGTCATGTGATTCAGAAAACTAGCCATAAGGGCGGGCCTAGCCTTCACATAAGGAATAATTCTCCTCGATATGCGTGGCACAGCCTGATCCGCATATTAAGGTACTAGAGCAGGTCAGCATTGACTAAGAATTAGCAATGATAAAGGGCTTCGTTACTGTAGAAGGGATTGGGTCGGTAGACTATGGGTCAGTATATTCGACCTAGTGTAATTCGAACCGAGAGAAAGAAGTTGGTTCCTAAATCCAGGTGGCTCGATTTGAACTGTTTCGATCTGAAGTGAAGAAAGAGTTCTTTCATCCAAAGCTTTGTAAAGTAAGTTTGAGTCGAACCAGCCTTCGTCGACCCGAAGCATAAATTGAACCAGGAGAGATGGGCATGTTAATTCCATGGTTCTTAGAGTTTGGATATTCCCACCAAGTAGTTAAATATTGTAATATTTTTTACTCAAGTTCGAAATGCTTATCTTGATAAAGATCTGAATCGTGACAGCCTTACCAAAAGACAGCTCAACACTTTTCCTTCCAAAAAATATCTTTCTTTGGAAAGGAAGATGTGTTCTAGATAATCCAAAGATTTATAATCCATAAAAGTCTAATATATAGAAATCCAAATAGCCACGATCGTTGGAGAGCACATTAGTAGAAAACTAGAAACCTGTGGTTGCGTCGAACCACATTATAGGACGACCATGATCATTAGGGATTATATTATAAGAAGACCAGAAAGCTGACGATCACGCTGGATTGTATTATAAATGAAATCCGGAAAAACAATGGCCTCGCCGGGCCAGTCTTATTGCAAGTATAGTCCATACCTGCACAGAGATTAGGCAAACAGATGTGTCAAATCATGACAATACTGCTTAAGCTTTTCAAGTATAAACCACGCTTGGACATCCATTTTGAGTATAAACCATGCTTGAGTGATTATTGAATTATCCTGCCAAATCCTGGCAAGGTAACCAAACCCTTCAAGAATAATCCATACCTGGAAATCTGATCCGAGTATAAGCGATACTCGGGGTACATTCCATGTCGTGAAACTCAAACTAAGCATGAGCCATACTCGAATTTTGGTTGAGTTCCCTTGTCAAATCCTGACAAGATAATCTGATTTTCCCAAGTATAATTCATACTTAGGAATCCAATTACAGTATAATTCATACTCACTAAGACAAAATTATACTTGTCACAACCTGACAAGAAAGTCCATTCTTAGGCATAAACCACACCTAAAGTTCTGAGGTAAGTATAAGCCATACTCTAGTTGTAATTGAGGACCTTTCCAAATCCTAACAAGATACTTATGTTTTTCAAACATAATCCATGCTTGAAAATAGGTTTTATTAATTCCAAAAATTATTACAGAACCAAAACAAATCCTGGTTAGTTTATCATTGAATCTAGAGAAGCCTTGATACTAAATCCTAACCCCGTACGTGTGTACTTGAACTTAGACATTTATTCATTGGATGGTTTTATTATCGAGAGTGTAGTATGTCTGAGGATTAAAGCCTAATTCCCATGCATATGTGAGTTGACGTAGCCATCCGGAAATCCTAAAGCAACAGAGATACATATCTTATATCCTAATAAATGCAGTAAATCCAAGATTATCTAATTCAGATCAATTAATGATGATGTCGTGTTTGCTTAGCTCAGGATCCTTCCCATTCTGAGGAGCATGGGGAGGTGGTAGCGCCGGTGTAGATGCTGCAAATTGCTTTATATACTCGGATAGCTCTCCACGCATAACTCGTTTTTCGATGAGATCATGCAAGTGTCTGCAATCATTGGTACCATGACCTGCCATATCGTGGAACATGTAGTGCTTTCCAGACCAACGATCTTTCTGGGTTGGCTCCTTCCTGGGAGGCTTAAGGAAAGGAAAAGTTCCTAGCACGTCGAGGTAAATGTTTAATAGTGACGAATTGAGCTCGGTGTATTTGTCATATTTTCATTCTCTCCAAAACTGCACATTCCTGTCATTTTTCAGGGGCCTTTCCCCTCCCTTTTCCTTGCCAGAGGTGGGTGGTCCTCCATCCTTTGCCGAGATTACATCGAGATCATCCATCTCAATATTATCACCCTCTTGCCGGAGGAATTTGTATGCCTCGGAATAGAAATCACCAAGATCTCTGAGTGAATCCCGTTGTAGGGAGATTGAAGTCTGTTTTATCCAAGATGCGGGCCATAGCCGCCGTGGGTACCATGGACGGTTCCGGATGATCTACCGACGCTACCACCGCATTGAATTTTTCTAGGAAAGTGCACAGGGTTCCACCGAACCGATGCTTAATGTAAGAGAGGAACAAGATGCTTTTGGGCCGAGTTATGTGGACCCTAAATTGCTTGATGAAGAGGGTGACCAACATATTCCAACTGCCGATTGATTCAGGCGTTGGCTACTGAATCCACATGGCAGTGATGTCAACCAGGAAAAGAGGGAAGCAATTACCCATGACATTATCCAATGCCGATCGTACTTCTGTGTGGTGCATGTAGCACATAAGCTGTATGGTAGCATTCATCCTGCCGTTGTACGGCTCCAGAGCCGGAAGCTTGAAGTCGGGTTGGTTGCAGGAATTCCTGATCTCCCATGCAAAGGGGATGCGATGGACGTTATTCACGTCATGGTGAGAAGTAGTGTCTCGAGTGAAGCGTTTGATAATGCTGGCAATTTTATTCCCGTCTCCGAGAATTCATTGCCAATAATCCAATTCTGCACCGGTGGCTTCAACGCGAAGCTCATCGGATGGTGGAAGTATGTCTGGCGCATTTGGGGTCGGTCTGTATTGCCCTAGAGTGGACCTCATTAGTGTTGCCTTCCATAGTATTGTGAGATAAAGTGTCGCGAAGTGGGCCATGAAGCTGGGGAGATTGAACCTTGTATGGTTCGTGTTGGCATGTGCGGTAGGCCAACCCGGTGGTTGGGTCAAACCAGATGGCGGTAGGATGGCGGATCGATCTGGAGCATGGGTCGAACCGACCCGAAACTCTGCTACTTCCGTAGCGTTGCTAGTTTTAGGGAGTGATGCTTGGTTGATCGGCCTTTCCTTCATTTGAGCGAAGTAATTATCCATCATCTCATCTTGTTTTTTAAGGAGTTCATTTTGGTGTGCCATCTGTGCTCTAAGCTCAGTCAGAACTCATCCATCTCGTTCCTAGTCAGGTATAGTGAAGGATGTCTGTAGGAGGAAGCCTTCTGGTTTGCCTTACCTGCTGTGCTTGTATTTTCGGCGGCTTGAGTGTGGGAATATGTTCCATCCTTCTTCCACTTCACCATAGTTTTTCCATAAAATAGCTATCCAAATCCTTTCAAGCAAGAAATTGCTGAAGGTGTGTAAGCCCCTTACCTGGCGCGCCAAAGCGTTGATATCAAAGATTGGTCTTATGAAAATCAACCCCCAAAGTGTATAATCCACATACAAATCACAATGAAATAAAGGAAATAACAGGGAACACACAATATTTTATAGTGGCTCGGCTTAATCGAAGCATACGTCCACTTTATAATCTCTACTTATACTGTCGATTACATGTTATAGTTATTTGATTGTAATAAAGTAGAGAGAGAAGCGATTTATAAACGATATCCTTGTGTTAATATTCGATTCAGTCTTATAATGGAGCAACAACCTTGCATGGATAGTAGAGAGCTAGAAAAAGATCAAAACCTTAACCCAAGAAGGGGTATTTATAGAGCAGTTTTTGGTTTGTATCAGCATGCCACATGGCGGATATCCTGGTTCGGGTCGTCTACGTGTCATGTGATCCAGAAAACTAGCCATAGGAAGTGGGGCCTAGCCTTCACATGAGGAATAGATATCCTCGATCTGCATGGCATACTTGTAGCTAGATCTGTGTATTAAGGAACTAGAGTAGGTCGGAGTTGGTAGCAGTGACAACTGGGCTTTGTTACTTCAGAAGGAGTCGGGTTGGTATATTTAACCCATATGATTCGTCCCAAAAGAAAGAAGTTGGGTTTCTATATCCAAATGGCTCGATCTAAATTGTTTCAACCCAAAGTGAAGAAAGAGTGCTTTCATCCAAACTTTGTAAAGTAAGTTTGAGATGAACTAGACTTGGTCTGCCTGAAGCATGAATCGAACCGGGAAAAGGGGCATGTTAATTCCATGGTTCTTAGATTTTGGACATTCCCACCAAGTAGTTAAAGTTGGTAAGATTTTTTGCTCCAGTTCGGAGTGCTTATCATGACAAAGATCCGAGTTGCGACGGCCTTGCCAAAAGGCGAGTCAACAATATGTTAATTCATCTAAAAAGTGAAGCGGTACCAAGAAGGAGATTTTACATATACATATCTGAATTACACCTTGTCCTTATTTTATTATTGAAATAATTATTTAAACCTTGGTTACAAGTTTTTCTGTATATGTTCTAATTTCCCTGTTATTGGTTATGACATACTTTTTCATGTCGTATTGAGAAAAATAGGGAAATAAATTTGTAAGCCTTATTTTGATGTTAGAATTGACATTTCAAACGAATTAGGACGTTTAGTTAGGTGCGCTTAACTTAAATTTTATTTACTATTATTTATTACCATAATTAACGTATTATTAATGTGTGCTAAATCCGTATCAAATAGCGTACTTAATGCATTAAAATAGAAAATTAGAATTATAAATTCCCGATAGGAAATTTGTGTATGAGAGAGTTTAATGACTTTTATTATTATTAATGACACAGACACAAAGTTAATCCTAAATTGTAGTAGAAACCTACTCGGAACCGACCAACATCTACAGATTAGTCCAGTTAATATATAAGACGCCAGGGGTCTCATTTGAGGGGAGCTCTCTCATTTCTGATTCTGGTATTCCTTCTCTCTAAAAGGAAACCCTAATACATAGATCCATTTGAGGATTTTTTTTTTCTATTTTGTTCATGTATTCTAAATCAAAGATTAATAAAGAGTGATTCCATACTTATGGTATTTTTTTGCGAGTTTATCATACTATTTCTTAATTATTGCTGCTACGATTTACTGTTTACTTCCTACACATGTATGGATTCGTGTTTGAACCATTCCGCAGATTGGAGGAAATGGCCCTTACTATAGGTTTAAACCCTTCTTGCAAGCTTAGTCCCTCTCTACGAGCTTAGATCTCTCAGTGGGCTTGGCGTAGAATTCCTAGCTACTTAATGTTAAGTCCTTTATCAAGGGTTTTAGTTTAGTGATCCTTCTTTCTAGGGCCTTAATGCTTAGGGATGGTGATCTAACCCAAACTCGTAAATGCTAAACAACATATTTTTCGCTTAGGTCCATCCTCGTTGACCTATCTCCGGTGTTGACTGAACATATCGTTAACATTTATCAATCATCCTAGTAATTATACGTGTCACCAAACATTATGTCTGATCCATTCTTCTTTCCCTTTCCTATTCCCCCACCAGGCTCGTAGGGTGGTAATGCTTAGCGTGGATTGCTTGGAGTATTTCTTCATGGAGACTTATCTTAGTTGCAAATGTATTCTCTTTTTCCTTGTTTTACCTTATTGCACAGAGTTGGTTGATGGTTCACTTGAGGGATACTTTTGTTGTACTTTGGTTTTATACTGAGACGTACTCTTTCATGAGACATGTGGTATTGATTGTTCTGAGACAAATTTATGATGAGGTTTTGAAATAAATGTAATGTTTCTATTTTTTTTTATTGTGTATACTATACATTATCTTGTGAATCTTAATCTCAGTGATGTATATTTATATCTTTATACCTATAACGCTTCACATTTCTAAGCACGGATAAAGGTGTAAATCGGTCGAATCGGATCTAACAAATGTATGTTCAGTTTCTGCTCTAAATAAAATTGGACCAAACACAACCCGATGAAATTTTTTCTTGTACTAATTTTATTCTCTTAGCATTCCTAAATGAAATTGACCGGACATGGACATGTGTTTTTTCGGACATAGACATGAATGGACCCAATCGGACATGGTTGTTTATATCAACTTTAGTACTTTTTATTAGATTTTCTCTTAACTATATATTGAAGTACGTAAAATTCAGGCGAATTCGAATGAGTGTGGACCAGAAGTGATTTTTTCTCATTCAAATTTTGTTGTCTTGACTCGTGTCCTAAATGAAAATCGGACAGGCTCGAACAAACGTATTTCAGCCACGGACACGAGTGAGCATCGGACATTCATCAAAATTGGCACTCCTACTCATGATCATAATTTTGGGGAATGTTAATGGGTGTAAAGTGTTACAATTAATATACATTCTCGTGCACTTTCACCGCACTACCGATGCAAGAAATCTCCACCATGGCTATTGATCAACAAGCCACCATTTTCTCTCCTCGGAATCACCCTTACTTCGATGCTTTGGTCGAAAACCAACCCTTAATCATAATTGGAACCCTAAAAATGCGTGTAACACTAAATGTCACCAAACTCCTCATAAAATTTCCATCAACTGCTTTTCACCTCCCTAAACCTAAATCAGCACTCCATATTTACAAACCTGAATGAATGAGCCATAAATCAAAGTCCTAGCCTCGTATCACTTCGGCCATGCTTGTTGTGCTGCTACAAACTGGACTTCCACACCATAAAGTCATGCTCCATCACCTCTATAGCTACCCAGAAAGAAAATTAAACAAAACCATATATTTCTAACTTGATTTTAATAATTTAATTGAAGTATACAACTTTATTTTTGAATCTGGCAATATTTAAACTTATTGTTTTAGTATATTACAACTTTTGGTTTACTACCTTGACCTTGTTTTCAGGTTTTGCAGATGTTTCCTCTCTTTCTTTAATTCTATTTTTTAACTCATTGCCATTAAAAATAGCTATAGAAGAAGTGGAAAAAAAAGTAAAGAAAAATGAAAATGGAGGAAAGAAAGAGGATTGAGTATATTTATATGATGAAGGAAAAGTTTGATGATCATAAAATTAAATTAACTTAAAAATCAAAAGACTGTAATAACCCTATACGCTTCGTCAACATTAGTCATCGTACAAAGCATTAAATGCTAGCTACGGAAATCACATTTTTACGTACAAGTGGTACCTTAAGTTCAAAAAAGAAGTTCTTTATGTACTTAAGCACATAATGACTTTGATTTTTTTAAACATTAAATATTGGTTTCATACTATAAAAAATATTAATTTTAAATTTAATTAAATTTATTTCATAATTTAATATTAAACCATAAAAATATGATATAAAATACAAAATTCCAAAACATAATTGATAGGTAAATAAAGGTTAAACATGAAATTATATATTTTAAAATATAATTATTTAAATCTTATTATTTTATCAAATAGCATAATTTTATTTTCTATATTATAACTTTGTAACCTTAAAATCATGTTGCATTGTCATATATACATTTAAATACATTTTCATATAAAACTTTTCTTTAAAATACATATCTACTTTAATAACAAAATTTCCTGTATTAAAGTTGTGTGAGCTTTAAAAGACTACAAAATTCCTTTAAAACCACTAAACCATTATTAGAATAATTAAAATAGGTTATCTATCACTAATTTATCATTTAAATGAAACCTAAATGATTAAAAGCACAATTCGAGTACTAAAATACATTAAATATTCACAAACTAAATTATAAAATTTCGGGTTGTTACATTCTTCCACCCTAAGAAGAATTTCGTCCCTAAAATATCATCCTTATCCCATCTTAGAAACAACACCCAAATTAAGCAACCAATTTTTACTTATCAATTTAACAAGTGCACATTAGGAACACAGATCATTTATACATAATATTTAATTCGATTAATATTCAAATGCATAACTTGACACAAAACTCATTTGTGGTATAATTTCCCACTTAAAAACTCAAAAATGAAAACCAATGATGCTACAGCCATCATCAAAGTTATTTTCCAACTACCAATGTGGTGCAGTGCATTTTATTTCACAAAAAATTATTTTAGAATATTAAAATCCTCCAATAATAGTACCATTTACTTAAAACCTTTGATTTTTTTTTCAAAACACCAGGATTCAATTATCAAATGCTCAATTCAAATCCATTCCTAATTATAAATTCTATTTATTTTTTTAAAAATTGGTATGCTTCTACTAACTTTTAGAAAAATACATAAGCAAGGTTAGCATACTAACCTGAATACAATTGATATAAACATGATAAAACATGAGAACAACTAAGTATAGAATAAAAGAAACTACGAAATAAAAAAACATTGGGCCCGTGATGACGCCGCTTATTCTCATTAGTGTGATCCATCCCTGCACTTCGTTTGCAAATCACGTAGCTCCATTCTGACTACACAGTAACGTTCCCACGTTTTCCATTTTACCATGGGTTCCTGTCATGAACAGTTACCGAGCTTTCTCTCTACATTCCACTCCAATTGAGTAAATAGATTTTCCTGTAACAACAAATAACTACAAACAGCATAGTATGTATGGAATTGTCTAAGTAAGTTACCAATTTTCGAATTCTACTTCCTAAAATCATAATCTGGATACACATGAATTAGAGAAGCAGTTATAGAGATAGGCAATCCATATATTTGATTCAGTTGAAACCGTAATCACCATCGGTAGTTTATCATTTTTATTAGAATCTAGTATCAAGCCATTAATGAAATTAGTAATATTGCTTCGTTCACATCCAATAGTGAAACACAAAAACGAAACAATTTGTCTATCAGTTATAGTAAGAATAACTGCTTGAATCATCGTTAGTCGCTTCATCTCCATTCTTACTACTGCAGCTTCTAAAATTGTTGGTGATAAACACGATAAACCTCTTCATCGATTACTCTTTGAACAATCTCCCCTTATAATATGCAAAGGTCAATCAAAGGTTGATAGCAAATCGAGTCGGATTAAATCACCTTAATAAATAAAGCCCTCATAACCGATCAAACAGGTAACTGCTAGAACCTGAATCGGAAACGATTTTCAAATTCAACGCAGATCTGAAAATGATGATCAAAATATATAATACTGGCACTTAATTTGTGGGCAGTTAGCACAAATAATAACCAATTAAGGAAATTCATCCAATTCACGTGTTAGGAAGAATCAGATCAGTGAATGATTTTTTGTATTAAACGGTACATTGGACATAATTTGTGCCCAAAATATAAATAGTAAAGCTCTTTGTCTGAAATCAGTAGGCTTACAATCCCTATATCCAAACCCCATAATCAGGCCTGGCCCTGGGCATAGACAGCCTAGGCAGTTGCCTAGGGCCTTCGATTTTCGGTGGTCATTGCCCAGGGCCTCTAGTTGATCGAGGAGCCTCAAACTTCTTTTAAACTTAATGTATATATATGTTAGCAGCATGAAAATAAGGATGAAGTTGGCTAAGTGGTTGAGTTATGTGGTTGTCATGGTGTTGGTCTTCATTTCAATTCCTGGTTGTGGCATGAGATCATTTTTTGCCTCTCCATTTCCTTCCTCACCACTTTTTCCTGCCTAGGGCCTCACCAAGCTCAGTGTCGGCCCTGCCCATAATCATTTGAGGTAAAGTACGACGGTGAAGATGGATCAACATAAGAGATCTATACCCCCCGAACTCTGATTCATGATGGGGTGTAGTAGATTGGGATCGAACTTGATATCATAAATCATGGTTTCTGGCATACAGATTAAGGGGAAAGAAGCCTCATTAATTGAAACTGAATCAATTATTTCTCTCCCGATTGGGGAAAAAACAATTATAAACACTATTTATAAATTATTTCTTATAATTTTTTTATATTGTAGCCTAACATTAATATCGAATGCCTTATAGTCAAATTATGAAACTGAATTCACAAGGTATTCATTTCAATATTTACCATGATCCATTGTCTACCCAACCTATGTTGAAGGGAGGAAATATTCATATAAACAAACCAAATAAAGATAATCAACCAAGTTACGATAATACTCAAATATTATCATCCCTATCAAATGGATATTCCTAAATCTATATAGCTATTTAGAAAATATTCGTTTATACATAAAGTAAAAATTATGGTAAAATTATTTCATTTACCAAACCTTTGAAACAATATGAAACGACCCAAACTCGCCCTTTCGGGAAAACCCGGGCTGAGTTGAGAACACGACAAATGAGAACACAAACAATAAAACATTACATTGCTTATTACAACAATTTTATCAGAGTAAAAGAATATAATAGAGTATGAATAAATAATAAACATCAGAAAAATATCAGAGATTTAAATTATAAAGCAGCGAAAAACAATACACAGCGCAACTAAAGGAGATACACGGATACAGAGCGTTCTAAATATAGCTCCAGCTGTAAATCCAGGATCCTGGAAAAATGTAAATGTGTAAAACCAAAGCTACTAGCTGCCCGTGTGGAAAATATGGGCACCCGGAGTTTAGGTTAAAACAATAAACTCCAGGTCAGTCATGTGACTGGTGTGAGAACTAAAATGGTTATTTAAAACTTTACTTTAGAAATAAAGTAAATCAAGGGACCATGCCGTATAACACGAAACGGGTTTCCTCCCAAGAATACCAATGGATAATACATACAACGCAATACTTTTGAAAAAATGAAGCTATTATAAGAATCTGGTCTCGTCACATAATGCAACGCAAGTCAGAGGATAGAGTTTTCCCTTATCATAGCCAAACATGCTTGGTACGTTTAAAACAAATCATTTATGATATTACTATAAGTGTATAGTGTATCAAACAACTTCAAACATAAATGTATCAGTCATAAACGGCATAGTATACTATGCTACTATGTCGCCATACTAGGTTTTACAACTAAAACCGAAATGTCATGTATTGGAAATAGGATCCCAACTATGAGTCGAGGCAAGGGATGGTCCTCACTAATTCGAGACACTCTAACAAATGCCTCAGGATCCCCTGTAGTGAACCCTTGGATCTTCAGGGCCGGTCCACAATTACGTTAGTGGATTAGTATTCCTGAACATACGTTAGCCGGTCCTATCGGACCTATCCATCAGCTCCGTGATATATCTGAGGCGCCTCGCAATCCATCATCCACATAGGTAAAACAAATATAAATGTCTGGGCTCCATACCATGACACTACCTATAGCTAGAAAGAAACGTCGTGCACTCCCTGCAGTCACGATCCCGTTTTTGACTCATACCGAGTTGTTAGGCTCGCAAATTAACGCTATACACAAAGCTATGCTATTTAAAGCCGTGCTTTGATCATCGACCACAAGACTCTACTTTTCAACATAAGCCTTAATCATTTGCATCTCAGCATGCCACATAGACCGTTCGCGCCATGCAACCGATGTCTATCAATATATAACCTCTAAGCTTGTACGTCTCAGAGAAGGGCGTTAAGCAAGGGAATAAATTCTCCACCGCCAAACAGATATATATTTAATAGAAATCAATCAACACAGAATGAAATCCAATGTCATACACACATCCATATGTAAGTTCATTCTGGGTCTGAACGAAACCAGAGGCACCTTACTCCTCGTCCCATATGTCCAATAAAGGAGAGAGGTCCTCGCATATCCGGTCGATCTCCAAGTACATCTGGACGATCACCACTTATTACCTTGTCCTGGGTGTACGGCCCAATCAAGACATCGGTAATCATCCAAATGATGTGAAGACCTCTGGTCTTCAACCACCATCTTCATCATCGACTTATCGTCGAATCAATTATTTAGAATGGGTATAAACCCGGCATTTCCGAATAATTCATGTATCTTATAATCAAGTGCTAAAAAAACACAACATACACCCCATTCCACTTCTGAATATTCTTTTATTCAAATATTCACATCTTATGGGAAAGGTTCCTATTGATTTTATCAAAGATAAATTCTTTTAAATTTATTCTTTAATCTTCCTTTGGATATCAATTCAAAACCAATTAAGGTTTATCAACTAGTCGGGATTAGCGAACCTTACTGAAGTAATCGTTTGTTTATAATAACCCGATCCCAACCTATCCATCCTATGGAGCAAAACTGGTAATACTCCATATCTAACACCACGGTGTTATCGGTAAATTTAATTACCATTTCTCGTTCAAGTCTAATTAAAGATTTGACTATCGCCTGGAGTAAAACTAGTGGTACTCCACTCTCGATCACTTCCTAAATTTGATAATTTAAATTATCACATTCATATTTCAATCTAATTAAAGATTCACTAAAACTCCACTTAGTCTTAATCTTCCAACAATCATTATTAATGATTATTTAACTTTGGGAAATCAAACATGCCACATCGGCAATCTACACCATACCATTGAATTCTGCCAATATATAACCTCTAAGCTCCTATGTCTCAGAGAAGGGTGTTAAGTAAGAGAATAAATTTTCCGCTACCAAACATATATATATTTAGCAGAGATCAACAATACAGTTCGAAATTCAAGTTAGACATGTAATTCTGTCTTTACTAGGTTAAAGAACTAATGTCATTTAAAACACAGTTGACGATAAACCCAAATCACATTCCATTAATTATGGAATCTTCATGGAAAATAGATCAATATATAATCGATATCAATTTCTGTATCTAACTAATAATATAAATGGAATAACGACAAAGTCTTTTAAATTCCATATATATTAACAGTCTTCCTCCACATAATCTCACTTCGATTATTAGCAAATCAAATTCCATTCAATTCCAATATACTGAATTAGAAATCTTTACTTTGGAAAATTTTCTATTAAATCTTAATAAAAGATTTATAAATTCCAAATAATCTCTTCCCTGTTAATCGGGTTAAAGAACAAGTGTTATTTAAAACACCGGTCACGGTAAACCCAAAAATCCAATTTCAATTCAATTCTAATTAAATATCAATTAATTGGTAAACTTCTCTGAATCTTAATTAAAAGATTATTCTTTTCTCAACTAGGTTTAAGAACAGTTTTAATAAAGACACCATTCATGACAAACCCAAAATCACATTTAATATTAAATACAAGGCTTTGAATAGAAATTATATCGGCTTATATTCAATATCAAATTCTGGAATTAACAAATAACGTATTGGGAATAATTATATATATATATCTTCAAAATTTCTCCACAATATCCATATAATCACGGAATCCAATATCGAAATATTCCGAAGATAATTTCGATTCAAAACCATTCCAATTTATATGTTGGAAAAATTCTGGTTATTCTAAAACCATTCACAAATCCAATTTATTTATTTAAAAATTATTGGATTTCAAATTTAGTTAATAACTAGTTCATTTTGATAAAAATGTATTTTTATCATTTAAAACGTGGAATTTTTCATCTAAATTCTTTTCAAATCATTTATTATGATTTTACACAAATTATTAATATTTTTATTAAGGCCCTTTCAGTCGATTTCCATATACGGTCATCGAACTGCACTTACAATGACCCTTTCCAAATTTGATTTGGACATAATTCCATACCCAGCCGTTAGATTTCAAATCTCTTATATTCATTAGAAAGCTCTTTTCAATACGAACCTCATAGTTCCAGTTTTGGGAGAATTCGACGGTCGGATCTCCCGTAATATCAATTCAAAGTCAATGGTCGAAATTCACGAACGTCGCGACGCGTTCTATTCAAACCATTAATATATATGTATATATATTATATTTCATTCAAAACATATTTTATAAATTCGTTTTAAAATGATTCTCTTTTTAGCTTCAACTTTAAATCAAAATTGAATAATCTTTAACATTATAATATTTAAATGATAATATTTTCAAAATATCCTATTTTGAAATCTTTTTCCTTTTCGATATTCATTATAAAAATGAATAAAATCGATATAAATATCGTTCGCGTTAAATGGTGCAAATCTAATCAACACGGCTTTATATATTTCAATATTTTCGTGTCCGTCTAAAATCGGACATCAAAATCACTTTTTGATCTTTTACAGAATATTATTTTAAAATATTATTTATTTTTAAATATTCGTTCCTTTTTGAATTGGAATCAGGCCCAATCAATTTCCATATAATTTATTTATATGGATTTCATAAAACACATGTATATAACTACAATAATATATAATCAACCATCATCCAGAGTGCCTTCTACACTGTATAAGCATTAAATATAAATAATTAACGCTTACTACAGTCTGTCAACCAATCGGTCGACATATCACTAAATAATTGGAATTAGTGTACGTCAAATATCATCCAAATACCGTGTGGGGTTTCGACCAACAAATGTTGAATATTATTTGTGCAGTTGGGCGATGTGTAAAATTACAACCCAATCGATATCACAAAAATAGGCGAGCATAAACAAGTCGTCCGACTTGTAAATGGATGTGTAAACTTATTTTTAACTATTCAATAATTATTTTATTTATAGTAGTTATAAAATAAAAATAATAGTTTCAACTAACTAAATTTTTTCTTACAATTTTTAGAAAATTTCGGCAGCATAACGACACGATACTAGAACCGGAATAAGGTCTAGCTTTATCCCTTGTCCAATAATGGCTCGCACCATACACATACCAATTCCAATCTATGCAATTCACATCCCAAATCAAATTCAACCAATTTCTTAATAGGGTTTCCAAACCCTATTAAATAACAATCAATCAAATAAAACAGACAACCAAACATCCATGGTTTCAATCAAAGGTGTCAGGTGCTACTAAGCACCGTCTGCATCCTAGATATATTTAACTGTAAACAAAATTAGAGTGAGAAGTTCTCACCTTTGGGATCCACTCTGTCATTCTTTGTTGGACAATTTAGATTTGGATTTGGATTTGTTTCAGCGCATTGTGTTCTTCACCGTTATTCCAACGTAATCTATTTCCCTCAGTTTATATTAAAAATCACATCTTTAATAACGCTTCATATATTTAAAAATCATATTTTTATTCAAAGCTATAGATATATATATATATAAATAAATCACATTTTTATAACACTACTATATATATAAAAATCATATTTTTATGACGCTACTACATATATAAAAATCACATTTTTATGATGCTTTTATATGTATAAAAATCATGTTTTTATGACGCTACTACATATATAAAAATCATATTTTTATGATGCTACTACGTATATAAAAATCATATTTTTATAACGCTACTATATATATATATATATATATATCTTATCTTTATGACGCTACTACATATATAAAAATCATGTTTTTACAATGCTACTATATATATATATATATATATATATATATATATATAAATCATATTTTTATAACGCTACAATATATATAAAAAACATATTTTTATACGACTGCTATATATATAAAAATCATATTTTTATACTGCTGCAGTATATATAAAAATCGCATTTTTTTATATTGTTATACATATAATTTCAAAGAATAAAACAATGGTGTTTAGATTAAAATCAGAAAATAAAAACAAGGCTTGTTTATATATAAAAAAAAAATCGCTTACATGGTTTTTAAGAGGGAGGAGGACCTAGGGTTGGAGCGGCGGCCGATCAGGTGGCCAGAGGCGCGAGGAGGATGGTAGGAGGTGGCGGCAAGCGAGGTGGGCCTACGGCGGCCAATGGTGGCGCTATTTGGGTTTAGAAAGGTGCGGTTTTTTTTCAAAGGAGGAGGCGATGGGGAAGAGGAGGGGGAAGCGGAGGCATCAGAGGGTAGGGGAGCAGTACGGCGGCAGGCCGTGGTGGCCGGTGGAGCAGCGGCGCGGCGATTTTCCCGCCCGCATTCGTTTGTTTTTATTTTATTTTATTTCGATCTGAAATCGATCGTGGAAGAGGAGGGATTTTTAGGGTTTTATATAGAATTATATTATATTTAATAATTTCCAAAGAGTTGACTTTTTATTCGAACTCCAAACAAGACCCAACGACTGACATCCCTAATAATTACCCCCATTCCGAACATAATCGGATATGTTTCGTAGGCCAATTCGACTGTTTCGATCGGTTTTCTTTTAAATTAAAATATAAATCAATATATACTGAATTCAAACGTACATTTTAATTTATCGGGGCCACATAATGACTCCAAAAATTCCCAAAAAATAAATCTAGCTTTGTTTTGACGATACAATCCTAACAAATCTAATTTCGTTGAATTTGGAGACCGTTTGAAAAATGGTCAATTTCCGGTCGATTAAATTCAAATTGAAATTACCAAACGCTTTTAAATTCACCACGCTCACATATTAATTCCAAAAATTATGAAAATAGAAATCTAGCAATAATTTGAGATTCCGGATCCAACAAAAGTGGTTTTGTCGAAGACGGAGGTCGTTTGCAAAATGGTTATTTTTAATGAGTTTGTTTTTATATAACACTCTTCACACTCGTTCTAGGATACTACTGATCCTATCTCTAACGAGTCATTCCTATTGGATATTACTAATCCAATCTCTGATGAATTCTGTCGTTCGGTTCTAACGTGTCTTGCTCTCATGCTCCGTAAACCAAAGCTCTGATACCAAAATGAAACGACCCAAACTCGCACTTTCGGGAAAGCTCGGATTGAGTTGAGAACATGACAAATCAGAAAACAAACAATAGAACATTACATTGCTTATTACAACAATTTCATTAGAGTACACGAATATAACAGAGTATGAATAATTAATACGCATCAAAAAAATATCAGAGATATAAATTAAAAAGCAGCGGAAAATAATACATAACGCAACTGAAGGAGATACACGGATACAGAGCATTCTAAGTATAGCTCCAACTGTAAATCCAGGATCCTGGAAAAATAGGAATATGCAAAAACCAAAACTACTAGCTGCCCGTGTAGAAAATATGGGCACCCAGGGTTTAGGTTAAAACAATAAACTCTAGGTCGGTCATGTGACTGGTGTGAGAACTAAAACAATTATTTAAAACTTTACTTTAGAAATAAAGTAAATCAAGGGACCACGCCGTATAACACGGAACGGGTTTCCTCTCAGGAATACCAGTGCATAAAACATACAACGCAATGCTTTTTGGAAAAATGAAGCTTGGTACGTTTAAAACATACAACGCAAGACTCCGGTCCCGTCACACAATGCAACGCAAGCCGGAGGATGGAGTTTTCCCTTATAATAGCCAAACATGCTTGGTACGTTTAAAACTAATCATTTTTGATATTACTATAAGTGTATAGTGTATCAAACAACTTCAAATATAAATGTATCAATCGTAGACGGCATAGTATCCCATGCTACTATGTCGCCATACTAGATTTTACAACTAAAACTGAAATGTCACGTATTGGAAATTGGACCCATCTAAGAGTCGAGGCAAGGGATGGATCCTCACCGATTCGAGACACTCTAGCAAATTCCTCAGGATCCCCCGAAGTGAACCCTTGGATCTTCAGGGCTGGTCCACACTTACATTAGTGGATTAGTATTCCTAAACACATGTTTCCCGGTCCTATCGGACCTATCCATCGGCTCCGTAGTAAGCGATATATCCAAGGCGCCTCGCAATCTATCATCCACATAGGTAAAAATAATATAATTCTCTGGGCTCCATACCATGACACCACCCATATCTAGAAAGAAATGTCGTGCACTACCTACAGTCACGATCCCCTTTTTGACTCATACCGAGGTGTGAGGCTCGCGAATTAACGCTATGCACAAAGCTATGCTATTTAAAATCGTGCTTTGATCATCAACCACAAGACTCTGCTTTTCGACAGAAGCCTTCATCGTTTGCATCTCAGCATGCTACATAGGCAATTCATTCCATGCAACTGATGTCTATCAATATATAACCTCTAAGCTCGTACGTCTCAGAGAAGGGTGTTAAGCAAGAGAATAAATTCTCTGCCGCCAAACAGATATATATTTAACAGAAATCAATCAACACAGAATGAAATCCAATGTCAGACACACATCCATATATAAGTTCGTTCTGGATCTGAACGAAATCGGAGGCACCTTATTCCTCATCCCATATGTCCAATACAGAAGAGTGGTCCTTGCATATCCGGTCGATCTTCAAGTACGTCTGGACGATCACTACTTATTACCTTTTTCCTTGGTGTACAACCCAATAAAGACATCGGTACTCATCCAAACAATGTGAAGACCTCTGGGCTTCAACCACCATGTTCATCGTCGACTTATCGTTGAATCAATTATTCAAAATGGGTATAAACCCGGCCTTTTTGAATAATTCACGTATCTTATAATCAAGTACTACAAAAACACAACATACGCCCCATTCTAATTCTGAATATTCTTTTATTCAAATATTCACATTTATGGGAAAGGTTCCCATTAATTTTATCACAGATAAATTCTTTTAAATTTATTCTTTAATCTTCCTTTGGATATCAATTCAAAACCAAATTAAGGTTTATCAACTAGTCGGGATTAGCGAACCTTACCGAAGTAATATTTTTTTATATAATAACCCAATCCCAACCTATCCATCCCATAGAGCAAAATGGGTAATACTCCATATCTAACACCACGGTGTTATCGGTAAATTTAATTACCATTTATCGTTTAAGTCTAATTAAAGATTTAACTATCGCCTGGAGTAAAACTGGTGGTACTCCGCTCTCGATCATTTCCCAAATTTGATCATTTAAATTATCACATTCACATTTAAATCTAGTTAAAGAATCATTAAAACTCCACTTAGTTTTAATCTTCCAACAACCATTATTATTGATTATTAACCTTGGGGAAATCAAACATGCTATATCGACAATCCACATCGTACCATTGATTTCTGCCGATATATAACCTCTAAGCTCGTACATCTCAAAGAAGGGTGTTAAGCAAGAGAATAAATTCTCTGCCACCGAACAGATATATATTTAGTAGAGATCAATAATACAGTTCAAAATTAAATGTTAGACATGTAATCATGTCTTTACTGGGTTAAAGAACCAATGTCATTTAAAACACAGTTCACGATAAACCCAAAAATCACATTCCATTAATTGTGGAATTTCCACGGAAAATAAATCAATATATATAATCGATATCAATTTCTGTATCCGACTTGTAATATAAATGGAATAACGAAAAAGCCTTTTAAATTCCATATATATTACCAGTCTTCCTCCATAGAAACTCACTTCGATTATTACCAAATCGAATTCCATTCAATTCCAATATATTAAATTGGAAAACTTTACTTTGAAAAAATTTCCATTAAATATTAATAAAAGATTTATAAATTCCTAATCATCTCTTCACTGTTAATCGGGTTAAAGAACAAGTGTTATTTAAAACACCAATCACGATAAACCCAAAAATCCAATTTCAATTCAATTCCAGTTAAATATTAATTAATTGGTAAACTTCTCTAAATCTTAATTAAAAGATTATCCTTTTGTCAACTAGGTTTAGGAACAGTGTTAATAAAGACACCATTCACGACAAACCCAAAATCACATTTAATATTAAATACAAGGCTTTGAATAGAAATTATATCGGCTTATATTCAATATCAAATTCTAAAATTAATAAATATCGTACTGGGAAAAACGATATATATATATATATATCTTCCAAATTCCTCCATAATGTCCTTATAATAATGGAATCCAATATCGAAATATTCCGAAGATAATTTCGATTGAAATACATTCCAATTTATATATTGGAAAAATTCTGGTTATTCTAAAACCATCCACAAATCCAAATTATTTATTTAAAAATTATTGGATTTCAAATCTAGTTAATAACTAATTCATTTGATAAAAAAAATATTTGTATCATTTCAAACATGGAATTTTTCATCTAAATTCTTTCCAAATCATTTATTATGATTTTACACAAATTATTAATATTTTTAATAATTTAATTAAGGCCCTTTCAGTCGATTTCCGTACATGGTCATCGAACTGCACTTACAGCAACCTTTCTAAATTTGATTTGGACATAATTCCAAATCCAATCGTTAGATTTCAAATCTCTTATATTCTGGAAAGCTCTTTTCACAACAAATCCAATTAGGAGAATCCGATGGTCGGATCTCTCGTAATATCAATTCGAAGTCAATGGTCGAAAATCGTGAACGGTCGTGCCGCGGTGCGTTCTATTCAAACCATTAATATATATTACATATATTTCGTTCAAAATGTATTTTATAAATTCGTTTTAAAACGATTCCCCATTTCACTTCAATTTTAAATCAACATTGAATAATCTTTATCATTATAATACTTAAATGATTATATTTTCAAAATATCCAATTTTGAAATCTTTTCCTTTTCGATATACATTATAAAAATGAATAAAATCGATATAAATATCGTTCATGTTAAAATGGCGCAAATCTAATCAACACGACTTCATATATTTCAATATTTTCGTGTCCGTCTAAAATCGGACATCAAAATCACTGTTTGATCTTTTACCGAATATTATTTTAAAATATTTCCTTATTTTAAAATATCCGTTCCTTTTTGAATTGGAATCAGACCTAATCAATTACCATATAATTTATTTATATGGATTTCATACAACATATGTATATAACTACAATAATAAATAATCAACCATCATCCAGAGTGCCTTCTACACTGTATAAGCATTAAATATAAATAATTAACGCTTACTACAGTCTATCAACCAATCGATCGACATATCACTAAATAATTAGGATTAGTGTACGTCAAATATCATCCTAATACCCGTGTGGGGTTTCAACCAACAAATGTTGAATATTATTTGTGCAGTTGGGCGATGTGTAAAATTATCGACCTAATCGTTATCACAAAAATAGGTGAGCATAAACAAGTCGTCCGACTTGTAAATGGATATGTAAACTTATTTTTGACTATCCAATAATTATTTTATTTGTAGCAGTTATAAGCTAAAAATAATGTTTTCAACTAACTAAATTTTTCTAACACTTTTTAGAAAATTTCGGCAGCATAACGGCGCGATACTAGAACTGGAATAAGGTCTAACCTTAGCTCTCGTCTAATATTGGCTCGTGCCATAACATACCAATTCCAATCTATTCAATTCACATCCCAAATCAAATCCAACCAATTTCTTAATAGGGTTGCCAAACCCTATTAGATAATAATCAGTCAAATAAAACAAACAACCAAAAATCCATGGTTTCAATCAAAGGTGTCGGGTGCTAGTAAGCACCGTCTGCATCCTAGTATATATTTAACTGTAAACAAAATTAGCGTGAGAAGTTCTCACCTTTGGGATCCACACTGTCATTCTTTATTGGACAGTTTGGTTTTGGATTTGTCTCAACGCGTTGTATTCTTCACCGTTATTCCAACGTAATCTGTTTCACGCAGTTTATATTAAAAATCACATCTTTAATAACACTTCATATATTTAAAAAATCATATTTTTATTCAAAGCTATATATATATATCACATTTTTATAATGCTACTATATATATATATATATATCATATTTTTATGATGCTACTACATATATAAAAAATCATATTTTTAAAATTCTACTACATATATAAAAATCGTATTTTTGTGACGCTACTACATATATAAAAATCATATTTTTATGACGCTACTATATATATAAAAATCATACTTTTATAACACTACTACATATATAAAAATCATATTTTTATAACGTTATTATATATAAAAAAAATCATATTTTTATAACGCTACAGTATATATAAAAATCATATTTTTATACGACTACTATATATATAAAAATCATATTTTTATATGGCTACTATATATAAAAAAAATACTACTACAATATATATATATAAATCGCATTTTTTATATCATTATATAAATAAATTTCAGAAAATAAAACAATGGTGTTTAGATTAAAATCAAAAAATAAAAACAAGGCTTGTTTATATAAAAAAAATTAAATCACTTACATGGTTTTTAAGAGGGAGGAGGACCTAGGGTTGGAGCGACAGCCGTTCAGGTGGCCAGAGGCGCGGGGAGGATGGCCGGGGTGGCGGCAAGCGAGTGGGGCCTACGGCGGCCAGTGGTGGCGCTGTTTGGGTTTAGAAAGGGGTGGTGCAGTATTTTTCAGAGGAGGAGGCGATGGGGAAGAGGAGGTGGAAGCAGAAGCGTCAGAGGGGAGGGGAGCAGCGCGGCGGTAGGCCGCAGTGACTGGTAGAGCAGCGACACAGCGATTTTCCCACCCGCGTTCTTTTTTTTTTTTTTGATCTGAAACCAATCGTGGAAGAGGAGGAGGGATTTTTAGGGTTTTATATAAAATTATATTATATTTGATAATTTCCAAAGAGTTGACTTTTTATTCGACCTCCAAACGAGACCCAACGACTAACGTCCCTAACAAATCACCCCCATTTTGAACACAATGGGATATGTTTCGTCGGCCAATTCGACTATTTTGATCAGTTTTTGTTTAAATTAAAATATAAATCAATATATATTGAATTCAAATGTACATTTTTATTTACCGGGGCCACATACTGACTCCAAAAATTCCCGAAAAATATATCCAGCTATGTTTTGATGATACAGTCCTAACAAAACTAATTTCATTGAATTTGGAGACCATATGAAAAATGGTCAATTTCTAGTTGATTAAATTAAAACTAAAATTACCAAACGCATTTAAATTCACCACGCTCACATATTAATTCCAAAAATTATGAAAATTGGAATCTTGCAATAATTTGACATTCCGAATCCAACAAAAGAGGTTTCATCAAAAACGGAGGTCGTTTACAAAATGGTTATTTTTAAGGGCTTATATTATATAAAATATATATAACTTCCCTAGCGATTATTTCCAAATTTTAAACTAGACATAACTTTATATTTGTATTATGAAATCTCAGTTTCTCACATTCGTTGGAAAGATATAGTTAAATAGATTCCAAGTTTCTTGTTTCATCCAATCCTGACTTATATTGAATTCTGTATATTCATTTGAAATTAGAAATCGAATTTTCAAACTACCACGCCATTTCAGGCTCGTATTATAATTAAAATAAATTTATTCGCTCTAACTTCGATTTAAATCAATTTTTAGTCGTTATTATTTAAAATAAATCATTTTAAATTCTCAAAATCAATTAAAATAACAAAAATAAATTTTCTGAATTGGTTCTGACAATCCAGGTTGTTACAATCTCACCCACTTAAAATCTTTTCGTCCTCGAAAAGGAACGGAGCTAAAAGTTGTTTAACTAACCAACTCAACTTTCATTCGGCTTTCATTCTTCAAATTTTCAGTTTCTAAGAAATTTCTAATTTTTCAAAAATTTGGCTAACACCCTAAATTTTCGAAAAAATTTCACCATAACCTCCTTTGTACGGGGAGAAATTTAAAACCACAACTAGCCACGTCGGGCCCTCACCAATCCAAAGAAAAAGCCAAGCGAGTAGCCAATCGGCTCATAAAATCATCAAAACCCAATAAATTAGTAAACATGTACCCATTTGTCGGGCATACAATTTTATTTCTCTTCTAAGCTACCTTGCTATGACCTGTTTAATGTGTATATATATATATATACATATATGCATGGATAAAAATCCAATATCTTTATTAGTTGAACAAATAATCAAAAAACACAACCAGCAATCAATTAGTTGGTTAACGTTTCAAATATATAATTTTATATATCCAAAAATCATATTTTTGATGCCAAGTCACAAACAATGAATTCTAACTATGTTTTGGTTCTCACACCAGTCAATTGGAATATATAGGTATCCCACTTTTGAAACTCGAACATAAATACTTATGATGTACATAGAATCATCTCCGGGGGACTAGAGTGTGATTCTATATCTATCCAGTATATTTGAGGCTTTGTATACACGTTTGCAAGGCGTATATGAAAAATCTTCATATATTAGATTGCCCAAAATCAATTAAAAATAAAATACTCAAATACGTATAATAAGGTTTAAATTTTCAAAACAAAGTTTGTTTTCATTTTTATTTCAAAAATAACACTCTTCACACTCGTTCTAGGATACTACTGATCCTATCTCTAACGAGTCATTCCTATTGGATGTTACTAATCCAATCTCTGATGAATTCTGTCGTTTGGTTCTAAGGTGTCTTACTCTCAAGCTCTATAAACCAAAGCTCTGATACCAAAATGAAACGACCTAAACTCGCACTTTCGGGAAAGCTCGGATTGAGTTGAGAACATGACAAATCAGAAAACAAACAATAGAACATTACATTGCTTATTACAACAATTTCATCAGAGTACAAGAATATAACAGAGTATGAATAAATAATACACATCAGAAAAATACCCGAGATATAAATTACAAAGCAGCGGAAAATAATACATAATGCAACTGAAGGAGATACACGGATACAGAGCGTTCCGAATATAACTCCAGCTGTAAATCCGAGATCCTAGAAAAATAGAAATATGCAAAACCAAAACTACTAGCTGCTCGTGTGGAAATTATGGGCACCCAGAGTTTAGGTTAAAACAATAAACTCCAGGTCAGTTATGTGACTAGTGTGAGAACTAAAATAGTTATTTAAAACTTTACTTTAGAAATAAAGTAAATCAAGGGACCAAGTCGTATAACACGGAACGGCTTTCCTCCCAAACACCAGTGCATAAAACATACAACGCAATACTTTTTGAAATAAATGAAGATATTATAAGACTTCGGTCCCATCACACAATGAACGTAACCCGAAGGATAGAGTTTTCCCTTATAACAGCCAAACATGCTTGATACGTTTAAAACAAATCATTTTTGATATTACTATAAATGTATAGTGTATCAAACAACTTGAAATATAAATGTATCAATCGTAGACGGCATAGTATCCCATGCTACTATGTCGCCATACTAGATTTTACAACTAAAACCGAAATGTCACGTATTGGAAATTGGATCCCATCTATGAGTCGAGGCAAGGGATGGCTCCTCACCGATTCGAGACACTCTAGCAAATTCCTCAGGATCCCCCGCAGTGAACCCTTGGATCTTCAGGGCCGGTCCACACTTACGTTAGTGGATTAGTATTCCTGAACACACGTTTCCCGGTCCTATCGGACCTATCCATCGGCTCCGTAGTAACCGATATATTCGAGGCGCCTCGCAATCCATCATCCACATAGGAAAAAATAATATAAATGTCTGGACTCCATACCATGACACCACCCATAGCAAGAAAGAAACGTCATGCACTCCCTGCAGTCACGATCCCATTTTTGACTCATACCGAGGTGTGAGGCTCGCGACTTAACGCTATACACAAAGCTATGCTATTTAAAGCCGTGCTTTGATCATCAACCACAAAACTCTGCTTTTTAACAGAAGCCTTGGTTGTTCGCATCTCAGCATGCCACATATGAAATTCACGCCATGCAACTGATGTCTATCAATATATAACCTCTAAGCTTGTACATCACAGAGAAGGGCGTTAAGCAAGAGAATAAATTCTCTATCGCCAAACATATATATATTTAATAGAAATCAATCAACACAGAATGAAATCCAATGTCATAGATACATCCATATATAGGTTCGTTTTGGTTCTGAATGAAACCAGAGGCATCTTATTCCTCGTCCTATATGTCCAATACAGGAGAGAGGCCCTCGCATATCCAGTCGATCTCCAAGTACGTCTGGACGATCACCACTTATTACCATGTCCTGGGTGTATAGCCCAATCAAGACATCAGTAATCATCCAAACGATGTGAAGACCTCCGATCTTCAACCACAATCTTCATCGTCGACTTATCGTCAAATCAATTAATTTAAATGGGTATAAACCCGGCCTTTCCGAATAATTCACGTATCTTATAATCAAGTGCTACAAAAACACAACATACGCCCCATTCCAATTCTGAATATTCTTTTATTCAAATATTCACATCTTATGGAAAAGGTTCCCATTAATTTTATCAAAGATAAATTCTTTTAAATTTATTCTTTAATCTTCCTTTGGATATCAATTCAAAACCAAACTAAGGTTTATCAACTAGTCGGGATTAGCGAACCTTACCGAAGTACTCATTTGTTTATAATAACCCAATCCCAACCAATCCATCCCATGGAGCAAAACATGTAATGCTCCATATCTAACACCACGGTGTTATCGGCAAATTTAATTACCATTTCTCGTTCAAGTATAATTAAAGATTTAACTATCGCTTGGAGTAAAACTGGTAATACTCCACTCTCGATCATTTCCCAAATTTGATAATTTAAATTATCACATTCACATTTCAATCTAATTAAAGATTCACTAAAACTCCACTTAGTTTTAATCTTCCAACGATCATTATTAACGATTATTTAACTTTGGGAAATCAAACATGCCACATCGATAGTCTGCACCGTACCATTGATTGTTGCCGATATATAACCTCTAATCTCGTACGTCTCAGAGAAGAGTGTTAAGCAAGAGAATAAATTCTCTACCACTAACAGATATATATTTAGCAGAGATCAGCAATATAGTTCGAAATTCAATGTTGGACATGTAATCCTATCTTTACTGGGCTAAAGAACTAATGTCATTTAAAACACAGTCCACGATAAACCCAAAAACCACATTCCATTAATTATGAAATTTCCATGGAAAACAAATCAATTTATTTAATCGATATTAATTTCCGTATCCGACTAATAATATAAATTGAATAACGACAAAGCCTTTTAAATTCCATATATATTAACATTCTTCCTCCACAGAAGTTCACTTCGATTATTACCAAATCGAATTCCATTCAATTCCAATATACTAAATTGGAAAACTTTACTTTGGAAAAATTTACATTAAGTCTTAATAAAAGTTTTATAAATTCCAAATCATCTCTTCACTGTTAATCGGGTTAAAGAACAAGTGTTATTTAAAACATCGTTCACTATAAACCCAAAAATCCAATTTTAATCCAATTCCAATTAAATATTAATTAATTGGTAAACTTCTCTAAATCTTAATTAAAAGATTTTTCTTTTCTCAACTAGGTTTAAGAACTGCGTTAATAAAGACACCATTCATGACAAACCCAAAATCACATTTAATATTAAATACAAGGCTCTGAATAGAAATTATATCGGCTTATATTCAATATTAAATTCTGGAATTAAAAATATCGTATTAGGAATAACGATATATATATATATATCTTCCAAATTACTCCACAATATTCGTTTATTCACGGAATCCAATATCGAAATATTCCGAAGATAATTTCGATTCAAATCCATTCCAATTTATATGTTGGAAAAATTCTGGTTATTCTAAAACCATTCACAAATCCAATTTATTTATTTAAAAATTATTGGATTTCAAATCTAGTTAATAACTAGTTCATTTTGATAAAAATATGATTTTATCATTTCAAATGTGGAATTTTTCTTCCAAATCATTTATTATGATTTTACACAAATTATTAATATTTTTAAAAATTTTATTAGGGCCCTTTCAGTCGATTTCCATACACAGTCATCGAACTGCACTTACAACGACCTTTTCCAAATTTGATTTGGACATAATTCCAAATCCAACCGTAAGATTTCATATCTCTTATATTCGTTGGAAAGCTCTTTTTCGGTACAAACCCAACAGTTCCGGTTTAAGAGAATCCGACGGTCGGATCTCCCGTAATACCAATTCGAAGTCAATGGTCGAAATTCGCGAACGGTCGCAGCGTGGCGCGTTCTATTCAAACCATTAATATATATATAATATATTATATTTCGTTCAAAACGTATTTTATTTATTTGTTTTAAAACGATTCCCACTTTCACTTTAATTTTAAATCAAAAATGAATAATCTTTATCATTATAATATTTAAGTGATTATATTTTCAAAATATCCGATTTTTAAATCTTTTTCCTTTTCGATATTCATTATAAAAATGAATAAATTCGATACGAATATTGTTCGTGTTAAAATGGCTCAAATCTAATCAACATGGCTTCATATATTTCAATATCTTCGTGTTCGTCAAAAATCGGACATCAAAATCACTTTTTAATCTTTTACTGAATATTATTTTAAAATATTCGTTATTTTAAAATATTTCCTTATTTTAAAATATTCGTTCCTTTTTGAATTGGAATCAGACCCAATAAATTACCATATAATTTATTTATATGGATTTCATACAGCACATGTATATAACTACAACAATAAATAATCAACCATCATCCAGAGTGCCTTCTACACTGTATGAGCATTAAATATAAATAATTAGCTCTTACTACAGTCTGTCAACCAATCAATCGACATACCACTAAATAATTAGGATTAGTGTACGTCAAATATCATCCCAATACCCATGTGGGGTTTCAACCAACAAATGTTGAATATTATTTGTGTTGTTGGGCGATATGTAAAATTATCGAAAATCGATATCACAAAAATAGGCGAGCATAAACAAGTCGTCCGACTTGTAAATGAATGTGTAAACTTATTTTTAACGATCCATTAATTATTTTATTTATAGGAGTTATAAGCTAAAAATAATATATTTTTAACTAACTAAATTTTTTTAACACTTTTTAGAAAATTTCAGCAGCATAACGACACGATACTAGAACCGGAATAAGGTCTAGCCTTATCCCTCGTCTAATACTGGCTCGCTCCATACACATACCAATTCCAATCTATTCAATTCACATCCCAAACCAAATTCAACCAATTTCGTAATAGGGTTGCCAAACCCTATTAAATAACTATCAATCAAATCAGACAAACAACCAAACATTCGTGGTTTCAATCAAAGGTGTAGGATGCTACTTAGCATCGTCTGCTTCCTAATATATATTTAACTGCAAACAAAATTAGAGTGAGAAGTTCTCACCTTTGGGATCCACTTCATCATTCTTTATTGGACAGTTTAGATTTAGATTTTCTTCAGCGCGTTGTGTTCTTCACTGTTATTCCAACGTAATGTGTTTCACGCAGTTTGTATTAAAAATCACATCCTTAATTATGCTTCATATATTTAAAAATCATATTTTTATTCAAAGCTATATATATCACATTTTTATAATGCTGCTATATATATAAAAATCATATTTTTATGATGCTAATATATATATATATATATATATATATATCATATTTTTATAACGCTACTACATATATAAAAATCATATTTTTATGATGCTACTACATATATAAAATTCGTATTTTTATGACGCTACTACATATATAAAAATCATATTTTTATAACACTGCTATATATATAAATCATGTTTTTATATGCTACTATATATATAAAAATCATATTTTTATACGGCTATTATATATATAAAAATCATATTTTTATACGACTACCATATATATAAAAATCATATTTTTATATTGCTACAATATATATAAAAACGCATTTTTTTATATCGTTATATATATATATATATATATATTTCAGAAAATAAAACAACGGTGTTTAGATTAAAATTAGAAAATAAAAACAAGGCTTGTTTATATAAAAAAATTAAATCACTTACATGGTTTTTAAGAGGGAGGAGGACCTAGGGTCGGAGCGGCGGCCGTTCAGGTGGCCAAATGCGCGGGGAGGATGGCGGGGGTGGCGACAAGCGAGGTGGGGCCTATGGAGGCCAGTGGCGGCGCTGTTTGGGTTTAGAAAGGTGCGGTTTTTTCAGAGGAGGCGATGGGGAAGAGGAGTGGGCAGTGAAGGCGTTAGAGGTGAGGGGAGCGGCGCGGCGCCAGCCCACGGTGGCCGGTGGAGCAGCGACGCGGCGATTTTCCCACCTGTGTTCTTTTGTTTTTTATTTTATTTCGATCTGAAATCGATCGTGGAAGAGGAGGAGGGATTTTTAGAGTTTTATATAAAATTATATTATATTTAATAATCTAAGGATTTGACTTTTTACTCGACCTCCAAACGAGACCCAACGACTGACGTTCCTAACTAATTACCCCATTTCGAACACAATGGGATATGTTTCGTAGGCTAATTCGACTGTTTCGATCAGTTTTTGTTTAAATTAAAATATATATCAATATATGTTGAATTCAAACGTACATTTTGATTTACCGGGGCCACATACTGACTCCGAAAATTCCCAAAAAATAAATCTAGCTATTTTTGATGATATGATCCTAAAAAAACTAATTTCGTCGATTTTGGAGACATTTGAAAAATGGTCAATTTCCAGTCGATTAAATGCAAATTGAAATCACCAAACGCGTTTAAATTCACCATGCTCACATATTAATTCCAAAAATTATGAAAATTGGATTCTAGCAATAATTTGACATTCTTGATCCAACAAAAGTGGTTTCGTCGAAAATGGAGGTCGTTTGCAAAATGGCTACTTTTAATGGCTTATATTATATAAAACATATATAAATTCCATTGCGACTATTTCAAATTTTAAACTGGGCATAACTTTAATTTTATATTATGAAATCTCAGTTTCTTACATTTGTTAGAAAAATATAGCTAAACAGATTCCAATGTTTCTTGTTTCGTTCAATCCTGACTTATATTGAATTCTGTATATTAATTTGAAATTAGAAATCGAATTTTCAAACTACCACGCCATTTCAGGCTCATTTTATAATCAAAATAAATTTATTCGTTCTAACTTCGATTAAAACAAATTTTTTATCGTTATTATTTAAATAAATCATTTTAAATTCTCAAAATCCATTAAAATAGATAAAATAAAATTTTTAAATTGGTTCTGAAAATCCGGGTTGTTACACAATATTATATCGATTTTCCTTATTCAAGTATTTAGAAACTCCTATCGATACCGTGGCATCCCACATCTCGATTAGAATTCATAAAGCACTTAACAAATAAACAAACACAATATAAAACACATTTATAACACTAACAGTTACGCGCCCTTATATTTATGCACTCAAACTCATAATAAGACATTCCATTACCTCATCTCTTAGTGAGTTTACCCTCATAGAGCCAAGGCTCTTTTTCAACCTTCAGCTCTTATAACAAAATGTAATGATCTGATTTTTCGACGCTCGGAGCCAACACTAATACATCCTTGGTATTACATCCTGGACATCTAAGTGTTGAAAAACCAAGTCACTAGGAGTTAAGGAAAAATAATTTAGAGAAGAATCTCACAATTGTAGCAGATAACATATTATAAAAATCAAGTCTTTACAAGTTGAAAGAATTTCTATTTAACATGGGTATATAATATCAAAGTAAATAGCTAGTGTTAACCTGGAAAGTTATAACAAGTTGTTCAGTTTAATTTAGATAACATAACCAACATTAGCACAATAGAAATAAGAAAATATGGAAGTACATCTTGGACTCCAGCTCCTCTCCTGAGCTCCAAGCATCTAACCTAAATTGCCAAATATGATCGATCTGACCCAAGCATTATCATGAAATAGCGCCCAGGTCAGTCTGGAAAACCAACATCAGAAAACTCAAGTAACAAGAAACTTTATTTCTTATTAGATTATAAAACCCTTTGAAATAAAAGGTATCCTGCAAGACCATGTCACAAATAAACACGGATGAGTTTTTACCTTACGATAACCAAAACACTTTATAGAAAATCTCATGATATTATAATAGAGTCTAAAAAAAATACTTATCAATCTAGCAGAAGTTGTTACATTGATTAACCTCTAGCATGGTAGGTATACAACGAAAATCATAAAAGGCATGTATTTAAGCTTGGATTCCGTACAATGACTGGGTTACTAGGGTATGCCCATTATGGTGCCTCTCTAGATAAAGCACACTGAAAGCCTCATATGGACTCCCCCCAAATCAAGAACGTCGATAAACCCTTCTCTAGATTGTATAGAATACTTCACCACATTGGTAGTGATCAACAACCAAACAGAGGCATATAATAATTGAAGGTTCGTCTGATCTCGATCTGGGTGGTGATAATACCCTACTAGGGTGCTACCCATGTAGCCCTGAAGCATATCCCTTGTTATAGCCATTACCAACTGCTTAATCTAGAGGTTATTTTTTTACTTTTCATACATGGCACATATCTAACTTCGGGCACCATATCATCATTCCATCTATCACTGATTGGCATCCACAAAATTACAACCTCTAAGATCATACGTCTCATAAAAGGGTGTTAATCTAAGAGAAGTTTCCTTCACTACCACCAAACAAATAAATGTTTGTAAAAATCAATGTACATGATCCAAGAAATACAGTGTCAAACATCCATCCATACAAGTTTCCCAGGTTTAGGACAAACCGGAGGTATTCTATCACCACACTCTATCGGGAATAATCCGTAGGATTAGTAACAAGAAATTCTCACATCATGCCGAACCCAAAACGTAGGGACTACCGCTACAAATATAATCCTCGTAGCTAATAAAGGACATCAACAAGTAGTCCTTTCCGCTGTAAAGGTTTACGCCTTCAAATCATCATCTTCAAGTAGTCCTTAATATCATCCTCTTCAGTGTCTTCTACATTTTTCGCTTAGACAAATCATAATGGTTTTTGGATACTTGATCCGATCCTGATCCCTTTAAAATAACAATTGATATTTCTCCTCGAACTCAACCCCAGTTCATTCGAAAATAAATAGACAAGAGTAACTATAGATTTCGCCTCCTAACTGTTGTGGACATATTTCATTATACTTTGTCTTTAGAGATCTAAATGAGGTTTATATGCATAGTGAATCATTAACTGGGATGAATGTGCTTTATAACTCAAGTATTTCTCCAAGACATTTCCAAAGTAAGAGTTTGGTCCATATTTGATAGTCAGTTATTTAGCTATCAAAAAACACACACGAAGCGATCACAAGTTTATTTCCCATAATAATCATTGAGCCTCTTTTAATTAATTTATTATTAATAAAATTTCCAATCTCTTATCCCAAAACATTCAACATAATTAACCCTCAGATGCAAGTATGTATTTCACAACCAATTAGGATGACCTCTCATTTCTAATTCACTTTTAGTGGGTTACTAGAACTCAATCACTTCAATTAAATTCTATGGCTTTAAAATTTTAAGTAACAAAGATCATTTATGGTAATAATGATTTAAATCCCAGTATACACTTTCGATCTCAATTAATATCATCCTTTGGATAAAAATGAAGTTGTTCAAGTTGTGATATTTATTTACCTCTCGGACCTAGACTAGATCACCTTTTTCCTTTGAATAATAGAAGTTTACTATCTCAAGTTCCAATTTTCTGACTTAAGTTGATTAAATTCCATATGTACTTCATTACAAAATAAGTTCTAAAAAAAATTGTGACAACCCACGTCCGTTAATGTCACTTATTAAGAGAATGCATTAAGTTTCGTGAAGCGTTATAGGTAAACAGACACAGAACATTACAAAACAGATATAAAAGATAGCAGCGGAATTTAAAATTTTATTTAAAACATAATTCAAAACATCGTGGTCCAAATTATCACAAGTCTGGAACTACATAAAATCATTACAATAATATAAAGCTCCTGTCTTGTACCATCAGAGTACAGAAATACATAAAAGAAAAAGCATAATTCCTCACAAGAGACAAAGCCATAGTAGTAAGGATAGAACTTGAGCAATACATCAAAAGCAGCTCCTAGCAAGATAAAAGAAGAATCATGGTCAAGCCTGAGTATTCCCTCCTGAGAACCTGGGGGGAAATGGAAGAAAGAAGAGGAAACAAAAAGGGTCAGATATAAAGTCTAGTGAATCCAGTTACTTTTAGCAAGTAAATAAGTAAAAGTATCATGACAGGCATATAAAGTAGATAAGAGAGATAACAACATAAAAGGCAGGTATGACAAGGTAAAGAAGATAAACATGATAGAGTGTATACTCTTCTCTAATGATTACTATGCACTAATACTAGTATGACCAGAATGAGATGATCTCAACAACTATAAGATGGTAGACTTAGGCGTACTTCCGGTGAGAGGTTTTAACCCTATATAATTCACAAGAAGCCCAACCTAGCAGGCTCCTAAACTTTACCAGAGTCTAAGTGTACCCTAATTACTGCCCTAATCGATCGGCTCCCTACTCCGTGGATACCCTGTGCCTACCCCACGGTAAGAGGTATCACTTTCCTAAAGTGGAAACCCTTCGTGATGTGCACAACCATATCTACTGGTGTCACGGTCGTCTTATCTAGGGATGAGCAAGGTGCGGTTTGGTGCAGTTTTGACTTGAAACCGCACTCGAAACCGCTTGGGTGCGGTTTTCAAAAATAAGAACCAGAACCGAAACAAGAACCGTTGGTGCGGTTCGGTTTAAAAATGCGATTTCGGTTTTTAAAAATGTGGTTTCGGTTTCAAAACCGATCAATAAAAAAAGACGTTGTTCCTTAACCAGTTAGCATGAACATAACATTATCACACATAAACACAATCCAGACACAACAATCAATATTTACTCAAAAATGTAACATGCGATGAGTACAATCTTGTCTGTTTCTTAGTCTAGGTAAACTATATATTTTCTTATATTTGTAGATGAAGTTGAGTAAAATGTAAGCATTTAAATTGATACAAGAAAAAGTGTTGGAATGCAAGTAGTGAAGGCTTGAAAAAAAATACAAGACAAAGTGTTGTTGGAATGCAAGCATTCATAAACCATATCGGTGTGGTTTCGGTTTTGCGGTTTGAGAAAAGATAAAAACCGAACCCGGACCATACTAACGGTGCAGTTTCATAGGTTTTGCGGTTTAATTTCGGTGCAGTGTTTTAAGATGCGGTTTTTAGCGGTTTTATGCGGTTTCTGTTTGGTTTCAGTTTGTAAATGGTTTTCCTGCTCATCCCTAGTCTTATCCTCCTCTACGCGGCCCATGCACGCATATGTCCCTGGTCAGTTTGCGCCGCCTACACCGTCCTCTACGTTTGGATCTTTTATATTCAGCCCAGTAAATGTGTCCCTACTCTGACCAACGACAGAGTGCTCGTTCGATACCGTTATGGGTTACTAATGGAAACGGGTCCCACACACAAGATGATACAAGTTCTCCCACTTATCTTGTATCCCCCACTAGGATTTCTACTGGTTATGTATACCTATTGGTGTCTTTAATTACATAACCCCTTCAGGTTAAGGTCGTGGGCTTATATAGATATTACCCATCCCCTCAGGTTTACTTAACCCACCTATTGTTCAATCAAATTTATTTAACCCTTATTCAAATTCATGTTCATACAATCCCTATTGACTCAACTAGGTTAAGTATTCCAATTCATTACCATGTCCATTTATGGTTATAATATACTGGACCCCTCCTCTTAAGCCTACTACATGTGGATGATGGATATGCTGGTCGGTTCCGGGGAGGCTTTTTCCACTAGTAGGGCTTAACCTCGTGTCTCAGCACGTTTCGTATATGTGCACCTAGACCCCGCACATTAGACTACCACTTATGGTTGTTGGATATGCCGGGCGGTTTCGGGCAGACTTCCACCACAAGTGTAATCTAACCTTGTTTCTAGGCGCAGTTACAGTTTCTAATTACTGTAATCCTAGGCATTTCATTATTATCCAATTTTTACCTATTTTTACCTATGTTTTTATAGGTTTCATGCCCCTTTACCCCAAATATGTTCATAATGAATTATATGCCCTAAATCCATATTCGTAAACATTATTCAAGTTATGCCAATTTTTTCCTTTTTCAAGTTATGCCCAATTTCAATGTTTTTCCCCTCGTTCCCAAACTAACGCATTCGCATAATTTAGCGGCATGCATAGGCTCGAAAGTAGCCTGGCTATATAAAACAAAAAGGGAAAGTTTGAAGGGAAGATGACATAGATGATTATTCTATCAAAATTGACATAAACATAAAATGACATAATGTTAAGATGGGCACATAAGAATAGATCTAGCGAAATTGTGATAATAAGCTAGTTCTAACATAGTATGGATATCATAATAGGCATGATTAGATCTAAACAAGGATTTAGGTGTCCAACTAATGATGGATCCAAATTTACCACAACATGATAGGTACAAGATGATCTAAGTATCGAATTAGATATTAAAATCAAAAGTAGATATGACATGATAAAGGCTAAGATCCAAGTCATAATTAATTTAGAATATCATGGATTCACATATTACAATAGATCTGATATGATTCAGTCACAGGGATAGATCCAATTTACAGTTACATCATGTTCTACTTTTAATTATCCAAATCTAAAGGTAACTTAATCTCACAGTGCTTGGATCTAGAAAGATAGAAGAAGATTGGCAGAGGCTGAATCACAGATCCACACTTGAACCTATAAACTTGATTAGCTTTAGTTGATTGTTAAAGAAGAAACGGTTTGATTCAGTCCAGGCACCAACAGCATTTAGGCCTCCACCGATTCCAGTGTGAGAAAAACAGAAAAATGTGGCAGTATATATAGCTGCGAGCCCCCATAACCGACTTGCCACATCAGCCCTAGGCGGGTCGACCCACCCCTTATGGGGTTGATCCTGGGGTCAACAACCCCCTTGAGGGGTCGACCTAGGGGTCGACACCCCCCTTAAGGGGTCGACTTCCCTGGGCGGGAATTTTCCCGCTCACCCGAAATTCTGCGATTTTGATTTTTGAACTTTTGGACCCTATATATATATATATATATATATATATATATATATATATATATGTATGTATGTATGTATATGTATATGTATATGTGTGTGTGTAATCCTTTCGCGCGTATACAAACTTCAAACCTTCATAACTTCTCCATACACTGTCCGTTTTACGCAAACCAAATGTCTGTCTTGACCAGAATTTCGAGACGGTCACAATGGCGCAGTCTGTTTCTCTTAATTATGAATGTTAAATTAATTATTATTTAATTTGTCCTCTTTAATGTTGTTAAAATTATGGGGTGTTACATCCCCTACTCAAAGGATTTCAACCCGAAATCTCCAAGTTAAGAAGAATGTATATCCTACCATCCATCACTCATAAGCATCCATTGTCCGTAAAGACTTCTAATGCGTATATGAGTATATGCAAAGGTGTGTGTATATGTCCCAACACTAATGCGAAGATCAGGCGATCTACTAATTTAGTCGACCTCCTAAATGCAATGTATGTTAATGCCATGAATTCTCGACTTGTATGCAAATAATCCTATTATAACATGTAAGCTCTATATGTTTGCACACTCATTCGTCCAAATGCAACATCCACATGATATTACATCCATTTCCATGCATTAAAAGAAAGAAAAATGCACACACATTCATATGCAGTATGAGAGTGATTGAGCCGATCTAGTGCCTAATGTGTGTATATGGATCCATAGGTAACCACTAGCAAACACTTACATCTACTTGCATCCATCAAACATAACATGTCTCAAACACATGTTTACATCCATAGGATTCCTATCTAAAGGTCGAAAAGTCAATTGATAGGATACACTCAAATGATAGAAACAAGCATAGACAAAACTTTGGAAAAAGGACTTAAGAACATACTCTCGAAAAGGAAAGGTTACGAAGCACGAATCTTGTCTTCGGTCTCCCAAGTTGTATCCTCTGGGTTATCCCCCCATTGAACTTTTATCATCTTGACTTCTCTATTTCGTAGCTTCTTAACTTCTGATCCAAGAATACGGGTAGCGACTCGTCTGACTTTCGCCTCCCGTTCCACCTCTACTTCCTCCAATATACTCTGCTCAACAACTTCTGTGACGTCATGCAAGCACTTTCGTAAATGAGAAACATGAAAACATCATGAACGTCAGCTAGTCTCTTGGATAGCTTCACTCTATAGTCCACTTGGTCGATCCTCTCTGTTATGGGAAATGGTCCTACAAACCTTGGTGCTAATTTACCTACAGACCTAAAGCGAACCACATTCCTCAAAGGTGACACCTTGATAAAAACCAAGTCTCCCACTTCAAATTCGATGTTAGTCCTACTCTTGTCTACATAGGATTTCGGCCTATCTTGAGCTGTCTTCATTCGTCGTCGAATAAGATCAATCTTCTCAGACGTTTCCCTGACCATATCTGGTCCAAGTAATAGCCTCTCTATAGATTCCCACCAACAAGTTGGTGATCTACAGGGTCGTCCATGCAATGCTTCGAAGGGTGCCATGCCAATGCTAGCTTGATAACTGTTGTTGTAGGCAAACTCTACTAAAGGAAGATGCTCTTCCCAAGTCCCTCCGAAGTCCAGGATACACAACCTTAAAAGATCCTCAAGAATTCTGTTCACCCTCTCTGTCTGCCCATCGGTCTGAGGATGATAAGAGGTGCTCAAACACAACTGTATACCTAATGCTTCTTGCAAGCTCCTCCAAAATTCACTAGTGAAGATGGGGTCACGATCGCTTACGATGCTGGAAGGTACTCCATGAAGACGGACTATCTCACGAACATAGATTGCTGCCAACCATGATGTCATCCTCTTACTCTTAACTGGAATGAAATGAGAGCTCTTAGTAAGTCTATCCACCATAACCCAAATACTGGTGTCGCCTTTCTTCGATCTAGGAAAACCATCTATAAAATCCATAGAGATGCTCTCCCACTTCCACTGTGGAACCTCCAAAGGATGAAGTAAACCATCGGGCTTCCTTTACTCAGCTTTGACTTGCTGATAAACTAAACATTAAGAAACAAACTCTGCCACATCTTTCTTCATCCCAGCCCAAAAGAGAACCTTTTTCATGTCTCTATACATCTTATCACTGTCTGGATGAATAGTCATCTTAGAATGGAGGGCTTCTTCTAGGACTGTCTTTAACAAGCGTCCAGTTTGGGGAACACATAGCCTTCGATCTCGTAGCTACCACCCTTTTTCGTCTATGGAATATCTACTGAGGTGACTAGAAGTCTCCCCTTTACTGAGCTTATCCAAGATGTCTAAAATTTGTGGATCATCTCGCTGTGAAGCTCCTATCTGATCCATAAGAGTAGGTCATATCTCTAGCGATGCAAACAAATTAGGTAAAATCTCGATGGAGGGTCTAAAGTCGAAAGTCGATATGAACTCCAAGCTTTTCCTCTCCACAAGCAGTGGACTTAAGGCCACCCTCTGCCTACTTAGTGCGTTTGTCACCACATTACCCTTTCCAGGGGTATAAGAAATTTCAAAATCATAAGAAGATAGGAAATCCATCCACCTTTGTTGCCTTAAATTAAGATCCTTCTGCGAGAACAAGTACTTGAGAGATTTATGATCCGTGTACAACTCGAACTTCTCTCCAAGTAAATAATGAAGCCATGTCTTAAGTGTGAATACTATGGCAGCTATCTCTAAATCATGGGTAAGGTAGTTCTTCTCATGAACCCTCAGTTGTCTGCCCCCATAGCATGCTACATTTCCTTCTTGCATTAGAACCGCACCAAGCCCTGTACCACATGCATCAGTGTAAACCGTAAACACTTTATTTCCATCAGGCAAGGTCAAGACCTGGGCTGCTGTCAGAGCCCTCTTTAGCCGTTCGAAAGCAACATCACAATCTGTATCCAATGAAAATGCCAGATTCTTCTTTGTTAGCTTGGTGAGTAGGGCTGATATCTTTGCGAAGTCCTTAATGAACTTCCTATAATAGCCTGCCAATCCAAGAAAGCTTCTCACCTCTATTGCATTTTTTGGAATTTTCCAATCTTGCACGGCAACTACCTTTGTGGGATCTACAGCTATCCCATCTTTGGAAACCACATGCTCTAGAAATCTCTCCTTTTTTCTCCAAAAATGGCATTTGGAGAACTTTGCCTTAAGCTGATGTGCACAGAGAGTTTTCAAAACTTCTCTCAAATTTTGGGCATGTTCTTCTTCGCTTTTAGAGAAGATCATGATATCATCAACAAAGACCACGACAAATTTATTTACAAACTCCCGAAACACCCTACTCATCAGATCAACAAAATAGGCAGTTGCATTCATCAACCCAAAAGGCATAACTAGCCATTCGAAGAAACCATCAGGAGTCCTAAAAGCGCTCTTGTCTATACTGTCCTCAGCAACCATCAACTGATGAAACCCTATGGCCAAGTCTAGCTGAGAGAATACCGAGGCACCAACAAGCTGGTCAAACAAGTCATCAATCCTCGGAAGTGGGTGCCTGTTATTCTTAGCGAGTTTATTCAACACCCTATAATCTACACATAAGCAAAGAAAACCATCTTCCTTAGTTGCGAATACTACTGGAGCACCCCATTTAAATATGCTCCGCCTAATAAACCCTTTCTCAAGTAGCTCCCCTACTAGCTTCCTAAGCTCCCTCCTTCCTCGTGGAGCAATATGGCGCACAGGCAATGCAACTGACTTTGCATTGTCCACCAAATATATACGAAAATAGACCTCGTGCCTCGGAGGTAAGCCCCGAACCTCCTCAAAAACATCAGAATAATCTCGGACTACTGGAACAGATCGCAGATCATCTATAGATGCATCAAGAGACTCTAGGAAACTAAGCATGACAGACCTTTGGGGTCACAAGAAATCTCGAGGGTCCCCCCATGGCAAGTCAAAAGTCTAATGACCCTCTTCTCACAATCTAGAATGGCACCATACGTGGTTAGCCAATCCATCCCTAGAATCAAACCATAACCCATAAAACTAAGCACATACGCATCGCATTCAAACTCGACGCCTAACACAGATATTCTCAAACCCCAACAAATCATAGAAAAATAAGTCGAACCACCAATGGGGTTTGAGACAACTATGGGATCCACTACCATACTAGTATTTAAGTGCAGAAATTCAACCACAAAACTAGATATAAATGAATGTAAAGCACCAGAATCAAAAATAGTTCTAGTAGGAAGATTGGAAAGAGAAATTAAACCTACCACGGAAATTTTTCTACCTCTTCCTGGAGCACTGATCGTGAGAGCATGCACCTGCCCTCTAGAAGTTCCTGCCCTTTGACCTTGTCCCTGTTTCTTTAGGCACTCCCTAGAATAGTGTCTAACTTCTCCACAACTGAAGCAAGCATTATTCCTTCTTTTACAGTCTTTCACCAAGTGACCCTCACGTCTACAATTGTGACACTTCCTCTTATCCTTAGCCTTGTCACTCTTTCCACCCTTCTTTTGTTGTTGTCATTGTTTTTGTCCTTTCTTGGGCCATATCTTCTTATTTTGTGTTGTTTCCTTAGCTTTAACTTCCTTCTTTTCTTCCTTGTCTTCATCAAGGCCATATCAACAAGCCTTTCAAAAGTTGCCCCCATTGGAATATGGGACATAGCTAACCCATAAAGGGGTTCATTCAGCCCTTTAGCAAACCGCAAAGCTTTCTTATGCGGAGTATCTACCGGTTCCAATCCAAATCTTGGTAGTTGGTTGAATTTGTTCACATACTCTTTAAAAGTCATGTTTCCTTGTTTAAGCACCAAAAACATCTCCATTTGCATGCTTTTCTCAGCTTGAGAAAGAAACTTCATTTCAAACCTCTGTCTAAAATCATCCTAAGTTTCCACTGGATAGCCTGCTTGGGTTACTTTCCACCAGAACGAAGCTTCATCTTTCAATAGCCAGTCAGCTAACTGAATCTTCCTTCGATCTTCCACTTCAAAGATTACAAACAAGTCCTCGGTCTCCATGAGCCAATTCCTTGCCTCTACGAATGTCTCAATTTCGTGGAATGACATTCCTCCCATAGCACAAAAATCTTTGCAGGTCTTAGAGAAGTTGTCTGCACGCGGAGGAGGAGGAGGAGGAACGACGGATGCAGTTGCAGGAGGAACATTTCCTTGGCCTTCGGCAAGCGTCGTGGCCTCTAGATACCTACGGAACCAGCCATGTATCGTAACACCCTCAGGAATATTAGGTTCCCTAGACATGCCGAAAAGAAAAAGAAAGAGATTCAGACAAGGGATCGAAAGATATTACATATGGCTTTTGGGAATGTTTTTCAAAATAGACTTTTATTTTTGAAAATGCTTTCTTTTAAAACCCGTTTTGAAAAGAAAATTCAAAAGCATTTATCTAACCTGGTAACCTTCAGCTTTGATACCAAGTGTGACATCCACGTCCGTTAATGTTACTCATTAAGAGAATGCATTATGTTTCGTGAAGCGTTATAGGTAAACAGACATAGAACATTACAAGACAGATATAAAAGATAGCAGCGGAATTTAAAATTTTATTTGAAACATAATTCATAACATCGTGGTCCAAATTATCACAAGTCTGGAACTACATAAAAATCATTACAATAATATAAAGCTTCTGTCTTGTACCATCAGTGTATAAAAATACATAAAAGAAAAAACATAATTTCCCAAAAGAGGCAAAGCCATAGTAGTAAGGATAGAACTTGAGCAATACATCAAAAGCAGCTCCTAGCAAGATAAAAGCAGAATCACGCTCAAGCCTGAGTATTCCCTCCCTGAGAACTTAGGGGGAAACGGAAGAAAGAAAAAGAAACAAAAAGGGTCAGACATAAAGTCTGGTGAGTCTAGTTACTTTTAGCAAGTAAATAAGTAAAAGTACCATGACAAGCATATAAAGTAGATAAGATAGATAACAATATATAAGGCAGGTATGACAAGATAAACATGATAGAGTGTATACGCTTCTCTAATGATTACTCTGCACTAATACTAGTATGACCAAAATGAGATGATCCCAGCAACTATAAGATGGTAGATGTAACAACCCAGAAAATCAGAACCAATTTAAATTTTTTATTTTGGCTATTTTAATGAATTTTGAATATTCAAAATGATTTATTTTAATAATAATAACAAGAAATTTATTTTGAATAGAATTAGAACGTATAAATTTATTTAAATCGAAGTTAGAATATAAATATTTATTTTAATTATAAAAGGAATTGGAAATGATGCGGTAGTTTGAAAATTCAATTTCAAATGAATGTACAGGATTCAAAATAAATCGGATTTCAGTAAAACCAGAAATATTTGAATCTTTTGAAAATATCTTTCCAACGAATGTGAAAAATCCAGATTTTATATTGGAAATAAAAAGTTATGTCCAGTTGAAAATACAAAATAGTCACTATGGAATTTAATATAATATATAGCCCTTAAAAATAGCGATTTTGCAAACGACCTCCGTTTTCGATGAGACCACTTTTGTTGGATCTGTAATGTCGAATTATTGCAAGATTCCAATTTTCATAATTTTTGGAATCAATATGTGAGCGTGGTAAATTTAAACGTGTTTGTTCAATTCAGTTTGAATTTAATCGACTGGAAAATGACCGTTTTTCAAACGGTCTCAAATTCAATGAAATTAGTTTTGTTAGGATCGTACCGTCGAAAAATAGCCAGATTTATTTTTTTGGAATTTTTGGAGTCCGTATATGGCCCCGATAAATTAAAATGAACGTTGAAATCAAATATGAATGTTATATTAATTTATTTTTTAATTTTTAATGAAAACTGATCGTAACGGTCGAATTGGCTAACCATAAATATACAATGGTGTTCAGAATAGGGGTAATTAGCTAGGGGCGACAATCGTTGGGTTCGATTTGGAGTTCAAATAAAAATTTAACTTTTTGGAATTTAAAATAATAATATAAATTATATTATATAAAGTAACCTCACCCCTCTCTCTCCCCTACGGTCAACTCCGTTCAAAACAAAAAGAAGAAGAAACCCTTCGCTTTCTCCTTAGCCCTCACCACCGCCATCGATCAACGCACCCCCCATCCCCCGTGCACCGCCACGTCAGCCTCTCCTCCGGCCTCCCCTCGCGCGCCACACCCTCCTATTCTTCCTCCTCTCTCCACATGAAAACCTTAGGCCCTTTTCTACACAAATCAGCTGCTCCTCCCCCCCCCCCCCCCCACACTGCCTGCCGCAGCCTCCCACCACCACCGGCAACCACTTACGCACCTCCTCCTCCCTCCCCGACGAGCAACAGTGAGATTTTTTTAAATATATTAGAGCATTATTTAAAATTTGACATTTATATAAAAAGTTATGATTTTTTATATATGAATAGCGACAAAAAGATTTGATTTTTATTTACTAAAAGATTTGATTTTTAATTATACAAAGATATGATTTTAAATTATATAAAATTATGATTTATATATATATATATAAGTATTATAAAAATATGCTTTTTTATATAATAAAAGCGTTATAAAAATATGATTTTTAGCATTATAAAAATATAATTTTTATATAGAAATTAGCGTTGTAAAAAAATGATTTTTATATAGATTACATGAAGATAAAAATATTATTTATATATATATATTAGAAATTATAAAAATATAATTTTTATATTGAAAGAGAGATTATAAAGATGCGATTTTTATATGAATGAAATCATTTAAAGATGCAATTTTTATATAAATGAAATCATTTTAAAGAAGCAATTTTTATATGAATGAAATTGTTTTAAAAATGCGATTTTTATATATATAAACATCATATTAAAAATGTGATTTTTACTATGAACGGCGTGGAAAGGATTGCAATGGAATTTCGGGCAAATCCAAATGGTTCAGAAATTCAGAAATAAAACTGGCGGAGTGGAAAACAAAGGTGAGAGCTTCTAACCTTAATTTATTTTCTAGTTAAGTATATATACTAGGATGCAGACGGTGCTTAGTAGCACTCGACACCTTTGTTTGAAACCATGGATGTCTGGTTGATTTTTAGATTGAGTGATTTATTTGTTTGAATTTGATTTGGGATGTAAATTGAATTGATTAGAATTTGGTTTGTAAATGGCACGAGCCATTATTAGGCAAGGGATAAGTCTAGACCTTATTCCCGTTCTAGTATCGCGCCATTATGCTGCCATAATTTTCCAAAAAATGTTACAACAATAAAAATATCAATTTTATTGTATGAATGAACTGTATAAAATATTCACGTGTTTAAATAAATATTTATCGTTAAAAATATAATTTTTAACAAGTATATGAATGAAAATAAATATTCATTTACAAATTGAACGATTTGTTTATGTACACACATTTGACTTATATTAATTGGGATGATATATTTTACACATCGCCCAACTACACAAATAAAATCGGTGTGTTGATTGAAACCCTACACGGGTATTGGGATGATATTTGACATACACTAACCCCGATTGTTAGTTGTATGTCAATCGATTGGTTGGCAAGCTGTTATAAGTGTTAATTATTTATATTTAATGCTTATGCAGTTGTGTAATGCACTCCGGATGATGGTTGACTATGTTAGATTATTGTTGTGTACATATGTGTATGAAATCCATATAAATAAAATTATATGGTAATTGACAGTGTTTGATTCCAATTCGAAAATAACGAATATTTTAAATTAACGGATATTTTAAAATGACGAATAATGAATATTTTAAAAAATCTAAAATTTTAAAATAATATTCAGTAATGGATAAAAATATGAGTTTGGTGTCCGATTTGGGATGGACACGAAAATATTGAAATATATGAAACTGTGTTGGTTAGATTAACGCCATTTTGATGTGAACGATATTTATATCGATTTTATTCATTTTTATAATGAATATCGAAAAAGAAATGATTTCAAAATCTGATATTTTGAAAATATTATCATTTAAATATTTTAGTGATAAGGAATATTCAATTTTGAAGTTAGAACCGTGTTAAAACGAATTTATGAAACACATTTTAAATGGAAATCGATGAAATGTATATAATATATATTATATATATTTAATGGCCTAAATAGAACATGCCGCGCCGCGGTAGTTCGCGAATTTCGACCATTGACTTCGAATGGACATTACGGGAGATCCGGTCGTCAGATTCTCTTAAAACCGGAACTATTGGGTTCGTATCGAAAAGAGCTTTCCAACGAATATAAGAGATTCGAAATAAAACAGTTGGATTTGGAATTATGCCCAAATCAAATTTGGAAAAGGTCATTGTAAGTGCGGTTCGATGACCGTTTATGGAAATCGACTGTACGGGCCTTGATAAAAATATTAAAAATATGGATAACTTGTATAAAATCATAATAAATGATTTGGAAAGAATTTGGATGAAAATTCCACGTTTGTAAAGATAAAAATAAATTTTTATCAAAATGAACTAATTATGAACTAGAATTATAATCCAATATTTTTAAATAAATAAATTGGATTTGAAATGGTTTTAAAAATAACCATAATTTACAATATATGAATTGGAATGGATTTGAATCGAAATTATCTTTGGAATATTTCGATATTGGATTCCGTGATTATACAGATATTGTGGAGGAATTTGAGAATATATATATCGTTATTCCCAATACGATATTTGTTGATTTCAGAATTTGATATTGAATATAAGCCGATATAATTTCTATTCAGAGCCTTGTATTTAATATTGAACTGGATTTTGGGTTTGTCGTGAATGGTGTCTTCATTAACACTGTTCTTAAACCCAGTTGAGAAAAGAATATATCTTTAATTTAGATTTAGTGAAGTTTTTCCAGTTAATTAATATTTAATTGGAATTGAATGAAAGAATTGGATTTTGGGTTTGTCGTGAATGGTGTCTTAAATAACACTGTTCTTAAACCCATGTGAAAAGAATAAATCTTTTAATTAGGATTATTAGAGTTTCCAATTAATTAACATTTAATTGGAATAAAATGGGATGTGAATTGGGTTTATTGTGAACTGTATTTTTAACGACATTCGTTCTTTAACCCGATTTACCATGAAATGTGATTTGGAATTTATAAATCTTTTTATTAAGATTTAATGGAAATTTTCCAAAGTAAAGTTTTCCAATTTAATATTAAATTGAAATTGAATGGAATTCGATTTGGTAATAATCGAAGTAAGTTTCTATGGAGGAAGATTGTTAATATATATGGAATTTAAAAGGCTTTGTCGTTATTCCATTTGTATTATTAGTCAGATATGGAAATTGATATCGATTATATATTGATCTATTTTCTATGAAGATTCCATAATTAATGGAATGTGATTTGGGTTTATCGTGAACTGTGTTTTAAATTACATTAGTTCTTTTACCCAGTTATAGATAAGATTAATTTCTTAACTTTGAATAATCATTAAGTAATGATTTTTGAGATTAAAACTGAATTAGAGTTTTAATGAATCTTTAATTAGATTGGAATGTGAATGGGATAATTAAATTTATCGAATTCATGAAATGATCAAGAAAGGAGTATCACCAGTTTTGCTCCAAGCGATAGTTAAATCTTCAATTAGATTTGAACGAGAAATGGTGATTAATTTTACCGATAACACCGTGGTGTTATATATGAAGTGTTACCAGCTTTGCTTCATGGGGTTAATAGGTTGGGATTGGGAAATATAATAAATGATTATTTCGGTAAGGTTCGCTAATCCCGACTAGTTTGGATAAACCTTAATTTGGTTTGAATTGATATCCAATGGAAGATTAAAGAAGAAATTTAAAGAATTTATCTTTGATAAAATTAATGGGAACCTTTCCCAAAGGATATGAATATTTAAATAAAATAATATTTAGAATTGGAATGAGGCGTATATTATGGTTTTATAACACTTTTTTATAAGATACGTGAGTTATTCTGAAAGGCATGGTTTATCTCATTCTGAATAACTGATTCGACGATGAAGACGGTGGTTGAAGACCGGAGGTCTTCACATCGTTTGGATGATTACTGATGTCTTGATTGGGCTGTACACCCAAGACAAGGTAATAAGTAGTAATCGTCCAGACGTACTTGGAGATCGACCGGATATGCGAGGACCTCTCTCCTGTATTGGACATATGGAACGAGGAATAAGGTGCCTCCGGTTGCATTCAAAACCAGAACGAACTAGTAAATGGATGTGTGTCTGACATTGGATTTTATTCTGTGTTGATTGATTTCTATTAAATATATATCTGTTTGGCAGCGGAGAATTTATTCTCTTGCTGAACACCCTTCTCTGTGATGTACGAGCTTAGAGGTTATATATTGATAGACATCAATCGCATGGCGTGAATTTCCTGTGTGGTATGCTGAGATGCAAATGATCAAGGCTTCTATTGAAAACAGAGTCTTGTGCTTGATGATCAAAGCACGAATTTAATATAGCATAGCTTTGTGTATAGCGTTAATTCGCGATCCTCACACCCCGGTGTGAACCAGAAATGGGGGAGGACCTCAAGGAGGACATGCGTTTCCTTCTAGCTAGGAGTGGTGTCATGGTATATGGCCCAGACATTTTTACTTATGTGGATGATGGAAAGCGAGGCACCTCGGTTTTATCAGTCACTACGGGGCCAATGGATGATATGGTCGACATACTCACCAGACTTACGCCTCATAGGGCGGGGAAACACATCGTTCAAGGATTATAATCCATTACATGTGGACCGGCCCTTTCGCTCCAGGTGCAGTTGCGGCTGAATCCTGAGACATGGGATAGATTGTCTCGAATCCGGTAAGGACAATCCCTTGCCTTGGTTCATGATGGAAATCCAACTTCCAATACGATATCGTGCGGTTTTGATTGTAAACCTATAGATGGTGGCATAATGGCATGGGACGCTCATGTCGCATATGATTGAAATTGTTTTTGAAACATATATGCACTTATAATAGTATCAAAATGATTTGTTTTAAATGTACCAAGCATGTTTGGCTATTATAAGGTAAAACTCTATCCTCCGGCTTGCGTTGCAATGTGTGATGGGACCTGAGTCTTATAATAGCTTCATTTTTCCAAAAAGCATTGCGCTGTTTATTATATGCACTGGTATTCTTAGGAGGAAACCCGTTCCGTGTTATACGGCGAGGTCCCTTATTATATCTGATTTTAAAGTAAAGTTTTAAATAACTGTTTTAGTTCTCACACCAGTCACATGACTGACCTGGAGTTTATTGTTTTAACCTAAACTCTGGGTGCCCCTATCTACCACATAGACAGCTAGTAGTTTTGGTTTTACAGATATTATATTCATAAGATCCAAGTTTACAGCTGGAGCTATATTAGGAACGCTCTGTATCCGTGTATTTCTTTCAGTTGTGTTTTGTATTATTTTCCACTGCATTGTAATTTGTAAATCTTGGATATTTATCAAATGTATATTATTTGCTCATACTCCGTATATTCTTGTACTCTGATGTAAATTGTTGTAATAAGCAATGAAATGTTCTTCCGTTTATGTTCTGATGTGTCTTGTCCTCAACTCAATCCGGGCTTTCCCGTAAGGGCGAGTTTGGGTCCTTTCATCGTGGTATCAGAGCTTTGGTTTACAAAGCTCGAGAACAAGACACGTTAGAACCAAACGAAAGAATTCATCAGTGAATGGACTAGTAATATCCAATGAGAATGACTCGTTAGAGATGAGATCAGTAGTATCCTAGAACAAGTGTGAAGAGTAGTGTTTTTAAAATAAAAAACAAATTTTGTTTTGAAAATTTAATCTAATTATACGTATTTGAGTATATTATTTTATTTGAATTTGGACAATCGAGTATATAAAGATTTTGCATATACGCCTTGCAAATATGTATACAAAGCCTCAAATATACTAGATAGATATGGAATCGCACTCTAGTCGCCCGGACACGATTCTGATGATGGAGCGCCATCATCAGTACTTATGCTCGAGTTTCGAAAGTGAGATATCTATATGTTTTCAATTGACTGGTGTGAGAACCAAAATTAGATAGGATTTAATGTTATTATTTGACACACAAAATATGATTTTTATGTATATATAGAAAATTATATGTTTGAAAAGCTAATCAACTGCATGCCATGTATATACATTGAACAGGTCATAGCATGGAAGCTAAGAGCAGGAATAAAATTGTATGCCCGACAAATAGGTACATGTTTACTTATTTATTGGGTTGGATGATTTTATGAGCCGATTGGCTAGCCTCTTAGCTTTTTCTTTCTGGATGACGAGGGCCATGCATGGCTAGTTGCGGTTTTAAATGTCTCCCAGTACAAAGGAGGTTATGGCGAAATGTTTCGAAAATTTAGGGTGTTAGCCAAATTTTGAAAAATTAGAAAATTCTTAGAAACTGAAAAGTTGAAGAATGAACGCCAGAATGAAAGTTGAGTTGATTAGTTAAACAACTTTCAGCTCCGTTCCTTTTCAAGGACAAAAGGAATTTAAGTGGGGGAGATTGTAACAACCCGGAAAATCAGAACCAATTTAAATTTTTTATTTTGGCTATTTTAATGAATTTCGAATATTTAAACTGATTTATTTTAAATAATAACGACTAGAAATTTAGTTTGAATAGAATTAGAATGTATAAATTTATTTAAATCGAAGTTAGAATATAAATATTTGTTTTAATTATAAAAGGAATTAGAAATGGTACGGTAGTTTGAAAATTTGATTTCAAATTTCAAATGAATGTACAGGATTCAAAATAAATCGGATTTCAGTAAATCTAGAAATATTTGAATCTGTTTGAAAATATTTTTCCAATGAATGTGAAAAATCCAGATTTCGTAACAGGAATAAAAAGTTATGTCCAGTTGAAACTACAGAATAGTCGCTTTGGAATTTAATATAATACATAGCCCTTAAAAATAGCGATTTTGCAAACCACCTTCGTTTTCGACGAGACCACTTTTGTTGGATCCGGAATGTCGAATTATTGCTAGATTCCAATTTTCATAATTTTTGGAACCAATATGTGAGCGTGGTAAATTTAAACATGTTTCGTCAATTTAGTTTGAATTTAATCGACTGGAAAATGACCGTTTTTCAACTGTCTCCAAATTCGATGAAATTAGTTTTGTTAGGACTGTACCGTCAAAACATAGCCAGATTTATTTTTGTGGAATTTTTGGAGTTCGTATGTGGCCCCGGTAAATTAAAATGTACGTTGAAAACAAATATTAACGTTATATTAATTTATATTTTATTTTTGAATGAAAACTGATTGTAACGGTCGAATTGGCTTACCAGACATATCCCATTGTGTTCGGAATAGGGGTAATTAGCTAGGGGCTACAGTCGTTGGGTTCGATTTGGAGTTCGAATAAAAATTTTACTTTTTGGAATTTAAAATAATAATATAAATTATATTATATAAAGTAACCTCACCCCTCTCTCTCCCCTACGGTCAACACCGTTCAGAACAAAAATAAGAAAATAAAAATAAAAACCCATTGCTTTCTCCTTAGCCCTCACCACCGCCATCGATCAACGCGCCCCCTCCCCCTCGCGCACCGCCGCGTCAGCCTTCCCTCCGGCCTCCCCTCACGCGCCACCCCCTCCCGTTCTTCCTCCTCTCTCCACATGAAACCCTAGGCCCTCTTCTACCCAAATCAGCCCCTCCGGCACCCACCACCGCCTGCCGTCGCCTCCCACCACCACCGGCAACCACTTGTGTAATAACCCGGAAAATGTGAACCAGTTTAAAATTTTTAAATTCGGTTATTAACAAGAAATTTGAATGATTAAAATAGCCTATTCCCATAAAATATAGAATATTTCAATAAATTAGAGAGTTAAGAAATAGTAAGTCAGTTTGAAAATTGATATTTTGCATATGGCCTCGGAATTCGACGAAACCACTTTTGTCGGGTCCGGGATGTCAAACTATTGCTAGGTTTCAAATTTCATAATTTTTCGAATCAATATGTGAGCGTGGCAAAAGAAAACGCGTTTGACCAGTTTCTATTGAATTTAATCGACTGGAAATTGGCCATTTTTCAAACGGTCTCAGAATTCGACGAAACTAGTTTTGTTAGGACCGTATCGTCCATACGAAACTAGAAAATATTTTTCTGGAATTTTTCTAGTTAGTATGTGACCCCGGTAATTTGAAATGTACGTTTAAAATTCAATATAAGGATTTAAATTGTAAATTCAACGAAAACTGATCGTAACGATCAAACCAGCTTGCGATACATATCCCATTGTGTTCGGAATGGGGGTAAAACACTATGGACGACAGGCGGTGGACCTCGTTTCGAGATCGTATGTAAAAGTCAACCCTTGTGCATAATTTAATAATTAAATAATAAAATAAATAAAAAAAAACCCCTACCCTTCCCTCCTTTTCTCTTCGTTGGCCCCCCTCGATCCCTCTTTCATTATAACAGAACGGAAAAAAAAAGACCTAACCCTAATCTAAAATCGCGCCGCCTTCCAGCAAAGACGCCGACGAACCCTTCGCCAGATCGCCGTCCACCGCCCGATCAACCTCCTCCTCCCACCGAACGAACCATCGAGCAACCCTCGCCCTCGACACCTCCGAAACCACCGCCGCGACAACCCCGTCACCTCCGAACGCCACGAGCCACCGCCGACTTCCTCCTCCTCCCATTCGAAGCTCGGTGAGCGTTTAATTTGATTTTATTTTATTTTTGCTTTTTGTTTTTGTTTACAGTAAATGTATAAACTGTTTTTTTTTATATGATTTAAAAACTGTTTTAAAAGGAATTATAAAACTGATTTTTGTTTTAGGTTTTTAAAACAGAATTTTTTTTAAAGAAAATAAAACTGAGTTTTTATTTTAAGTAATAAAACTGTTTTTTTTTTAAGTTTTGAAACTATTTTTTTTTTTATATATAAAAGAATTTTAAAAACAGAAATTTAAAAGTGAAAACTGTTTGTTTTAAAAGGAAAATAAAAACAGAATTTTTAAAGAGTTAAAACTGCATTTTTAAAAAGATTTTAAAAACTGCATTTTAGAAAAGATTAAAAAAAAAAACTGTTTTTAAAAGAATAGAAAAAACTGCATTTTTAAAAGAATAGAAAAAAAACTGCATTTTTCAAAAAGGAAAAAAACTGCATTTTTTTAAAAGAGAAAAAAAACTGCATTTTTAAAAGAATAGAAAAAAACTGCATTTTTCTAAAAGGAAAAAAAAAACTGCATTTTTGATAGAAGGAAAAAAAACTGCATATTTTAAAAAGAATAAAAAAAAAACTGCATTTTTAATAAAGAGTAAAACTGCATTTATTTTAAAGAGTAAAACTGCATTTTTAATAAGAGAAAAACTGCATTTATTTTAAAGATAAAAACTGCATTTATTTAAAAGAAAAAAAAGGATTATAAAAGCAGTTTTGAAAGAATAATAAAAATATAATCTTTATATTTAATAGCGAAGTCAAAATGCAATCTTTATATATTGAATAACATAGTGAAATTCGATTTTTACCTATGTAGAGGATACAGTCAACGAAAGCAACAAGAAGGACAAGAAGGCGGAGTTTCTATTAAGGAAATCAATCGTGTGAGTGGATAGCTATTGGTGAGGATTTCTCACCCTTCAATTCCTTTTTATATAAATATGTCTATGTTGAAAATGAAAGTGAATTGCTATATATAAATATCTATATATATATATATATATATATATATATATATACGCCCCTCGTCCACAAACCATGGACGATATTTATTGGTTGAAATTGTGGTGAAAATTGATTGATAGTTTGGGATTGTTTGTGATTGATATGGATTGATTGTGGTTGAAAAATACCCAATTGTGGTTGAAAAATATTTGGTTGAATCCACATAGGATTAGTTTGTGGAAATGAAAAAAATATATACATGCCGCCTGCGTGCGAATTAGATGCATGATTCCCATTGTCAAAAACCGCGAGGTTTTAAGGTAGAGCGAGGAGCCGTACTAGGGACGGTGCCGGTGTAACTACCCTGCCGTTATGCTGCCGAAATTTTGAATAATATTCTTGTGTTTGAATTATTTTCATATGCTTTAACTATATTTATTCATTGTATAGAAAACATTCATGTGTTGAATTGCTATTCATTCGTTGTTTAGAAATTCATGTGTTGAATGATATTCATATTTTGAAATAAACCGTTCGATAATAAAAATCACATTTTTATCTATATATAGAAACTATAGAAAACATTCATGTGTTGAATTGCTATTCATTCGTTGTTTAGAAATTCATGTGTTGAATGATATTCATATTTTGAAATAAACTGTTAGATAAAAAAAATCACATTTTTATCTATATATAGAAACTATAGAAAACATTCATGTGTTGAATTGCTATTCATTCGTTGTTTAGAAATTCATGTGTTGAATGATATTCATATTTTGAAATAAACTGTTAGATAATAAAAATCACATTTTTATCTATATATAGAAACTATAGAAAACATTCATGTGTTGAATTGCTATTCATTCGTTGTTTAGAAATTCATGTGTTGAATGATATTCATATTTTGAAATAAACTGTTAGATAAAAAAAATCACATTTTTATCTATATATAGAAACTATAGAAAACATTCATGTGTTGAATTGCTATTCATTCGTTGTTTAGAAATTCATGTGTTGAATGATATTCATATTTTGAAATAAACTGTTAGATAATAAAAATCACATTTTTATCTATATATAGAAACTATAGAAAACATTCATGTGTTGAATTGCTATTCATTCGTTGTTTAGAAATTCATGTGTTGAATGATATTCATATTTTGAAATAAACTGTTAGATAATAAAAATCACATTTTTATCTATATATAGAAACTATAGAAAACATTCATGTGTTGAATTGCTATTCATTCGTTGTTTAGAAATTCATGTGTTGAATGATATTCATATTTTGAAATAAACTGTTAGATAATAAAAATCACATTTTTATCTATATATAGAAACTATAGAAAACATTCATGTGTTGAATTGCTATTCATTCGTTGTTTAGAAATTCATGTGTTGAATGATATTCATATTTTGAAACAAACCGTTCGATAATAAAAATCACATTTTTATTGTATGCATAAATCGTTGAAATGTGAAGTGTTAAAAATAGCCACTTGTTCAAAATAAACATATATGAGTTGAAATATTCATTAATTAGCTAATGAAATGATTTGCACCTATTTATGTAACATTAGAATGAATGGTGTTTTTAAACCAAACAGAAATCCAATATGAAGTTGAATAGAAAATGATAATTGATAAGAACTGTATATATATGTACCTGCATATTTATTGAACAGGTTATAGCAAAGGGGCTAGAGAAGAGGAATAAAATTTGTGCCCGACAAATAGGTACACATTTACTGATTTGTTTGGGTGATGATTTTGAGCCTGTTGGCTAGCCGCTTGGCTTTTTCTTTTTCTTTTTGAGATTAGAAGGACCGGGACGCTATTTGCGATTTCCCGATGCCCCCGGTACAGGGGAGGTTATGGCGAAATTTTTCCAAAATTTAGGGTGTTAGAAAAATATTTGAAGTGAAAACGATATAGAAAACATCGAATGAACTATGTTTATATGAATATATAAATATAAATAAAATTAAAACGAAACGAGGCCGTGCAGTTCGTATTTTGAAACCGTGATTTCAAACGACTAGTGCGGGAAATCCGACCATTGAATTTTCCCGAAACCTCAACCGTCGGGTTCGCCTTGGAATAATCTTTCCAACGGCACCAACCTTGTAAAAATCCAACGGTTGGATTGTCTGGAATGTTTAATTCAAAATTAAGGAAAACAGCGCCAGAAACAATTATATTTATATATATATATATAAATATAATTAAATTTAATCGAATTACGACGCTGCAGTTCGTAAATTGAAACCTTAACTTCAAACGACTAGTGTGGAAGATCCGACCGTCGGATTCTCACGAAACTGGAACCGTTGGGTTCGCTTTGGGAATACCTTCCCACTGATATAGACTTTGTAGGAATCCAACGGTTAGATTTTCCGATATGTGTAAAACAAATTAAGGGAAAAACAGCGCCAGTGACACGAAACGACCTGAAACGTCGTTTAATTAATTATGGCCATTTTTAAATAAATAAAAATGGCGAAAAATCGTTATAAAATATTATAAGCAACATAGGTTGCAAATAAACCAGTTGGGCTTGAATTGTTTGATATTTGATGGTTGTATGTGTATGACATGAAAATAACACTAAATAACTGAAAGATGGATGTCGAATAATATAACCATATAAAGAATCGATTTAAATTCTAATGACGTGAGTTATTTGAAAAGGCCGAGTTAACCCTCATTTCAAGTAATTCATCGAGCGATTCGAATTGGAAAAATGCAAAGACGATTCAAGACCGACGATCTTCGTATCGGTTGGATGGGCGCTACTGAGGTTCCTAACCGGAGTAGCTACCGGAAAGGGACGGAAGTAGTAGCCGTCTGAACGTGTATGTTGATTGGACGGATAAACGAGGAATTTGACGCCTCCGGTTTCGTTCAGACCCAGGACGGACTTGTAAATGGACTGTGTGTCTGACATTGGATTTTGTTCTATACTGATTGATCTCTGTTAAATATATATCTGTTTGGCGGCGGAGAATTTATTCTCTTGCTTAACGCCCTTCTCTGAGACGTACGAGCTTAGAGGTTATATATCGATGGAAATCAATCGTATGGAGTGGACTGCCTATGTGGCATGCCAAGATGCTGTGATCAAGGCTTCTGTTGCAAAGCAAAGTCTTGTGGATGATGATCAAAGCAAGGTCTACGTGGCCTAGCTTTGTGTATTTCGTAGATTCGCGAACCTCACACCCCGATATGAGTTAAAAACAGGATACGGACCGCTGGGAGAGCACGACGTTTCTTTCTAGCTATGGTGGTGTCAGTGACTTACCAGCCCTGACATATATATCTACTTTTCACCTTTGTGGTTGTTGGAATGCGAGGCGCCTCGATTATAGGTCTGTAAGGACCGGGAAACGTGTGTTCAGGCATAATTAATCCTCTAACGTAAGTGAGGACCGGCCCAGCCGAATCCAGGGGTTACCCAGTGTGCGTAATCCTGAGGCATTTGCTAGAGTGTCTCGAAGCGGAGAGGAGCTTGCCCCTTGCCTCGACTCATGACGGAAATCCAATTTCCAATACGAAATAACGGACTTGATTGTAGTACTAGTATGGTGACATAGTATATGGTAGCTATGCCGCCTATGATTGATATTTATGATGCTATTTGCTTTAAAACATATACGCACTAGTAATAATATCAAATGACTTTGCTTTATACGTATCAAGCATATTTGGCTATTATAAGGTAAAACTCTATCCTCCGGCTTGCGTTGCATTGTGTGATGGGACCTGAGTCTTATAATAGCTTCATTCTTTCTAAAAGCATTGCGATTGTCTTAAAAAGAATTTACCTTGTTTTAATTGCACTAGCAATCACTGGAGTAAACCCGTTCCGCGAAAGTGGCGTGGTCCTATGATTTGCTATTACTATTGTTTAACTGTTAAATGGATTCCTCATACCAGTCCCCATGACTGACTCGTTGTTTGTTTCACTTTGCAAACGCGGGTGCCCTTATTTTCACACGGGCAGCCTAGTACACAGGTGACAGGTGGTTTTTGGTTCTGCACTGCTGCACAGCATGCACTTTTGGCTCATGGCGAGGCTGACTTCATAGTGATGACTTAGATATTTTCCGCCATTACTGTGTATATTATGATTCCGCCACTGTCGATGCAGACTGATTTACTTTCCGTATTTCTCACGATATGTATATGTATTCCGCCTTCGGCGATGTAGAGTGATATTCTTATTTTGTCACTGCATGTATGTATTCCGCCTCTGGCGATGATGACTGATCACTTCCCTTTCTTTTTACTAAGTGTATCCCCACGTTATGCTATTCTGATATTCCTACATGTTGTGATTCCGCTGTCATATCCATGTTAAATTATTTTATTTATTGTTTCTGCTATTATCTGTACTCTGCTATGATGATTAATGTGTTATTTCCTAATGATTATCCTTAATACCGCCCCTCGGATTTTGGGATCGTCACAGTTGGTATCAGAGCTTTGGTTAACCTTAGTTCCGGGATCTAACACATTAAACACCTCGTTAGAATAGAATCAGTAGTGTTCTAATGCGAGTAGCTCATTAGAGATAGGATTAGCAATATCCTAGAATGAGCTAAGCAGATTAGCAAAATAATTTGATCAGTACATCATCATTATCTTCCTTTGTATTTCCTTGCTTTATCATTTATGAAAATTATCAAATCTGTGAGCTTGACTCTTTTCTTGCTTATACAGTATTCTTAGATGGCTACACGAGCAGCAGCAGCCAGAGGAGGCCGTGGAGGCCGAGGAGATGCAGCAGGAGGACGGGGGAATATCCCCGTAGCTGCAGAGGCCCCTATTATTCAGGCACCAGCACCAGAAGACTTTGAGCTGGACAAAGTGGCAAAGAGATACCGAAATCTTGGAGGGAAACCTTTTACAGGCACAGGCACAGTGACTGAAGCTATCGCTTGGCTGAAGACCTGCGAGAAAATCTTCGAAGGTATGGGCATGGGAACTAACAATAAAGCCCGACTTGGCATTTGGCTTCTTCAGGAAGAGGCAGAGCTGTGGTGGGACGCCATTACTTCTGGAGATGCAGCTGGTACTATCCGAACATGGGAGCAGTTCAGGACTTTATTCAATGAGAAGTTTGTGCCAGAACAAGCTCTTGAGAGGATGCGGGAGCAATTTGCTAATCTCCAACAGGGAGACCTCTCTATTCAAGACTATCTGAATAAGTTCACTCAGCTATCGCGCTATGCCCCAGAGTTGGTTTTGACCGACAAAGCGAAGAATAAGAGATTCATTTTTGGGCTGAAGCGCAAATACCATGATAGGGCTATGAGCAACATCAAACTTTCTTTTACAGAGCTCGTAGAGATGGCTTGCAACTACGAGGACATGGATGAGAGGCATGCTAGCCAAGACCGCGCTAAGAGCCAAGCAGGGATTAAGCGCAAGACCTCAACTGACCAACCTGAATCTAGCATCACCGCGGCCGCTACTCAAAAGCCCGCAAAGATCCCAAAAGGCAACTGCTATAATTGCGGGAAGCCCGGTCATTTCTCAAATGTATGCAAAGCCCCAAAGAAGCCAAGGGCCAGTGACTCAGTTGAATGCTACAATTGCCACAAGAAGGGGCACTACAGCAATAATTGTCCTTTGAAGAAGAGCGCACAAGTGGCCCATGTTTATGACGGGAATACCCCGCCAGCTATCACCGACGGCTCAGGTAAACCCGATGTCTTGGGAGGTACCCTTACTATCAAAAATATTCCTGTTTCTGTACTTTTTGATACTGGTGCATCACGTAGCTTCATTTCTGGTAAAATTGTACACAAGTTAAAATTGAAACAAAGAATTCTAAAGGAACCGATTAAAGTTCAAAACCCGATAGGAGGTTCTGTTAGTCTCAGTTTATACTGCAGAGTGCCTATCTCTTATTCACGTTACAAGTTTCCCATCCACTTAATTGTCATGGATTTATCAGAATTCGATGTTATTCTCGGTTTAGAATGGTTAACAAAATATAAGGCCGAAGTTAGATGTGCCGAGAGAATCGTTAAAGTTGAAACGAAGCTTGGACCTATATATATACCATGTCTCGGTTCAGAAATAAATAGAACAGAATTCTGGACTTCTTTAGAAATTACTCCCCCTTCAATAGAAAAGATACCGGTCGTGAAAAATTATGCGGATGTGTTTGAAGAAGTAGAGAACTTACCGCCGCAAAGAGAAATTGAATTTAGAATTGATCTAATTCCGAATGCTCGACCAGTAGTTCATCCAATAAGAAGAATGGCCCCAAAAGAAAAAGAAGAGCTAAGTGGCCAAACCCGAGAATTGCTTTGGAAAGGTCTGATCAGACCAAGCTTTTCAGCATGGGGAGCCGCAGTAGTATTTGTCCCTAAATCAGACGGTACTCTAAGACTTTGCGTCGATTACAGGGATCTCAACAAACAAACACTGAAGAACAAATATCCTTTGCCCCGAATAGACGATCTGTTAGATCAATTAAATGGAGCAACCGTATTCTCCAGAATGGACCTAGCTACAGGTTTCCACCAATTGCGTATAGCCGAAGACTGTGTTCCTTTGACAGCCTTCAGGGGTCCCGATCTATTCTACGAATGGTTAGTAATGCCGTTCGGCTTGTGCAACGCTCCGGCATACTTCGTTGATCTTATGAACAGAGTGTTCCGTGGTGTGTTGAATAAATTTGTTCTAGTCTTCATCGATGACATTCTAATCTACTCTAAGTCGGAAGAAGAACATGCAAAACATTTAGAACAAGTGTTGGAAATTCTAAGAAGAAATGTCTTGAAAGCTAAATTTTCTAAGTGTGTATTCTGGCAGAATGAAGTTAAATTCCTTGGCCACGTCGTATCAAAAGAAGGAATTGCTGTAGACCCAAGCAAAATTACAGCGATTCAGAACTGGAAACAACCCACTACACCCACTGAAGTTAGAAGTTTCCTTGGATTAGCTAGTTACTATCGGAAATTCGTTCAGGATTTTTCAAAGATATCAGGAGTTTTGACAAAGCTTACAAAGAAGCATGAGAAATTCAAATGGACTCCCGAATGTGAAGAAGCTTTCCAGGAGCTGAAACTGAAGTTGACAACCGCTCCGGTATTGACAATAATAGAAGGTAACCAAGACTTGACAGTATGGACTGATGCTTCTATTAGAGGCCTAGGAGCAGTGTTAATGCAAAAAGGCCAAGTGATCGCATATGCCAGTCGTCAACTAAAGCCACATGAAAGAAACTATGCTACTCATGATCTTGAGTTATTAGCTATCGTGTTTGCTTTAAGAATATGGAGGCATTATCTATTGGGCGAGAAATTCGAACTATACACCGATCATCAATCCCTGAAATATCTGTTCACCCAGAAAGATTTAAACTTGAGACAACAGCGTTGGTTAGAATTCCTAGCAGCATACGATTTTGAAATTATATACACTCCAGGGAAAGCCAATGTTGTAGCAGATGCACTCAGCAGGAAAAATGAAATCATTGCCAGTTTTATCATTACTTCTTCCTTGCAAGATAAGATTGCGACTCTTCAGAAAGACGATGAATTTATTCAAAGAATCAGTCAAAGAATCAAAGGAGGTGAATCCACAAGTTTTAGACTCGATGACAAGGGAGTTCTAAGATTAAAAGGTAGAATCTGCGTCCCAAACCTTCCCGAGCTCAGGAGAGAAATACTTGATGAATGCCACAAATCCAAATTAAGTATCCATCCCGGTGTGAGCAAAATGTATAACGATATTAAACGCACATTCTGGTGGAGGTCAATGAAGAGAGATATCTCATTATATGTTAGCAGATGCTCCACTTGCCAACTAGTCAAGAGTGATCAGCAAAAATTGGCTGGATTATTACAACCATTGGAAATTCCAGGTTGGAAGTGGGAACAAATCTCGATGGACTTCATCGATGGCTTGCCTCGGACTAGAAAAGGAAACGACAGTATATGGGTAATCGTAGATCGCTTCACGAAGACTGCCCATTTTATCCCTGTCCGATCCAACAGAACGGCTCAAAGTCTGGCGCAAATTTACTTCAAAGAAATTGTTAAACTTCATGGAGTACCGCTCAGTATAGTCAGCGATAGAGATCCCCTGTTCACTAGCAAATTCTGGGAAGCGTTCCAAGAAGAATTGGGAACCAAATTAAATCTAAGCACCGCTTATCACCCTCAGACAGACGGCCAAACTGAGCGGGTGAATAGAATTTTAGAAGATTTGCTGCGGGCTTGCGTTATTGATTTTGGAGGCTCATGGGAAGATCATTTACATTTAGCAGAATTCTCTTACAACAATAGCTATCAAGCAAGTTTGGGAATGTCCCCATTTGAAGCACTATACGGTAGACCGTGCAGATCTCCCGCATGTTGGGTAGAACCTGGCAACAGACTTGTGTTAGGGCCCGATATGATTCAAGAAGCATCGGATAAAGTCGATTCCATTAAGAAGAGATTAAAAACCGCACAGAGCCGACAGAAAAGTTATGCTGATGCGAGAAGAAGGGATATATCGTTTGCCGTTGGCGATTATGTTTATCTAAGAGTTTCTCCAATGCGAGGAGTAATCAGATTCGGCAAGACTGGGAAGTTGGCACCGAGATTTATTGGTCCCTTTCCTATACTTGAACGGATTGGAACTCTTGCATATAGGGTTTCATTACCTGATTGGTTGCCTGGTGTACATAATGTGTTCCACGTATCTCAACTCAGAAAACATGTTCATGATCCAGATCTTGTTGTGGAAGAAGCAGCACAACATGATATTGACATAACTCCTGAATTAGCACTCAAAAGAGATCCATTAAAGATAGTTGGCAAAGAAACCAGAGAGCTAAGGAGGAAAAAGATTCACTTAGTCAAAGTGCAGTGGAGTAGTGATCCTAGAGACTGTACTTGGGAAACTGAGGAAAGCATTAAACAAGCCTATCCCAAATGCAGAGTGGACATCTCTGACTAACTCCGGTGCAAGGTACCTTTACAATACTTTGCATTTACATTTTATTTCCTGCTTAACTATTATTTCCTTTTCGAGGACGAAAAGTTCTAAGTGGGGGAGATTGTAATAACCCGGAAAATGTGAACCAGTTTAAAATTTTTAAATTCGGTTATTAACAAGAAATTTGAATGATTAAAATAGCCTATTCCCATAAAATATAGAATATTTCAATAAATTAGAGAGTTAAGAAATAGTAAGTCAGTTTGAAAATTGATATTTTGCATATGGCCTCGGAATTCGACGAAACCACTTTTGTCGGGTCCGGGATGTCAAACTATTGCTAGGTTTCAAATTTCATAATTTTTCGAATCAATATGTGAGCGTGGCAAAAGAAAACGCGTTTGACCAGTTTCTATTGAATTTAATCGACTGGAAATTGGCCATTTTTCAAACGGTCTCAGAATTCGACGAAACTAGTTTTGTTAGGACCGTATCGTCCATACGAAACTAGAAAATATTTTTCTGGAATTTTTCTAGTTAGTATGTGACCCCGGTAATTTGAAATGTACGTTTAAAATTCAATATAAGGATTTAAATTGTAAATTCAACGAAAACTGATCGTAACGATCAAACCAGCTTGCGATACATATCCCATTGTGTTCGGAATGGGGGTAAAACACTATGGACGACAGGCGGTGGACCTCGTTTCGAGATCGTATGTAAAAGTCAACCCTTGTGCATAATTTAATAATTAAATAATAAAAAAAAAAAAACCCTACCCTTCCCTCCTTTTCTCTTCGTTGGCCCCCCCGATCCCTCTTTCATTATAACAGAACGGAAAAAAAAGACCTAACCCTAATCTAAAATCGCGCCGCCTTCCAGCAAAGACGCCGACGAACCCTTCGCCAGATCGCCGTCCACCGCCCGATCAACCTCCTCCTCCCACCGAACGAACCATCGAGCAACCCTCGCCCTCGACACCTCCGAAACCACCGCCGCGACAACCCCGTCACCTCCGAACGCCACGAGCCACCGCCGACTTCCTCCTCCTCCCATTCGAAGCTCGGTGAGCGTTTAATTTGATTTTATTTTATTTTTGCTTTTTGTTTTTGTTTACAGTAAATGTATAAACTGTTTTTTTTATATGATTTAAAAACTGTTTTAAAAGGAATTATAAAACTGATTTTTGTTTTAGGTTTTTAAAACAGAATTTTTTTTAAAGAAAATAAAACTGAGTTTTTATTTTAAGTAATAAAACTGTTTTTTTTAAAAGTTTTGAAACTGTTTTTTTTTTTTTTATATATATAAAAGAATTTTAAAAACAGAAATTTAAAAGTGAAAACTGTTTGTTTTAAAAGGAAAATAAAAACAGAATTTTTAAAGAGTTAAAACTGCATTTTTAAAAAGATTTTAAAAACTGCATTTTAGAAAAGATAAAAAAAAAACTGTTTTTAAAAGAATAGAAAAAACTGCATTTTTAAAAGAATAGAAAAAAAACTGCATTTTTCAAAAAGGAAAAAAACTGCATTTTTTTAAAAGAGAAAAAAAACTGCATTTTTAAAAGAATAGAAAAAAACTGCATTTTTCTAAAAGGAAAAAAAAACTGCATTTTTGATAGAAGGAAAAAAAACTGCATATTTTAAAAAGAATAAAAAAAAACTGCATTTTTAATAAAGAGTAAAACTGCATTTTTAATAAGAGAAAAACTGCATTTATTTTAAAGATAAAAACTGCATTTATTTAAAAGAAAAAAAAGGATTATAAAAGCAGTTTTGAAAGAATAATAAAAATATAATCTTTATATTTAATAGCGAAGTCAAAATGCAATCTTTATATATTGAATAACATAGTGAAATTCGATTTTTACCTATGTAGAGGATACAGTCAACGAAAGCAACAAGAAGGACAAGAAGGCGGAGTTTCTATTAAGGAAATCAATCGTGTGAGTGGATAGCTATTGGTGAGGATTTCTCACCCTTCAATTCCTTTTTATATAAATATGTCTATGTTGAAAATGAAAGTGAATTGCTATATATAAATATCTATATATATATATATATATATATATATATATATATATATATACGCCCCTCGTCCACAAACCATGGACGATATTTATTGGTTGAAATTGTGGTGAAAATTGATTGATAGTTTGGGATTGTTTGTGATTGATATGGATTGATTGTGGTTGAAAAATACCCAATTGTGGTTGAAAAATATTTGGTTGAATCCACATAGGATTAGTTTGTGGAAATGAAAAAAATATATACATGCCGCCTGCGTGCGAATTAGATGCATGATTCCCATTGTCAAAAACCGCGAGGTTTTAAGGTAGAGCGAGGAGCCGTACTAGGGACGGTGCCGGTGTAACTACCCTGCCGTTATGCTGCCGAAATTTTGAATAATATTCTTGTGTTTGAATTATTTTCATATGCTTTAACTATATTTATTCATTGTATAGAAAACATTCATGTGTTGAATTGCTATTCATTCGTTGTTTAGAAATTCATGTGTTGAATGATATTCATATTTTGAAATAAACCGTTCGATAATAAAAATCACATTTTTATCTATATATAGAAACTATAGAAAACATTCATGTGTTGAATTGCTATTCATTCGTTGTTTAGAAATTCATGTGTTGAATGATATTCATATTTTGAAATAAACTGTTAGATAAAAAAAATCACATTTTTATCTATATATAGAAACTATAGAAAACATTCATGTGTTGAATTGCTATTCATTCGTTGTTTAGAAATTCATGTGTTGAATGATATTCATATTTTGAAATAAACCGTTCGATAATAAAAATCACATTTTTATCTATATATAGAAACTATAGAAAACATTCATGTGTTGAATTGCTATTCATTCGTTGTTTAGAAATTCATGTGTTGAATGATATTCATATTTTGAAATAAACTGTTAGATAAAAAAAATCACATTTTTATCTATATATAGAAACTATAGAAAACATTCATGTGTTGAATTGCTATTCATTCGTTGTTTAGAAATTCATGTGTTGAATGATATTCATATTTTGAAATAAACTGTTAGATAATAAAAATCACATTTTTATCTATATATAGAAACTATAGAAAACATTCATGTGTTGAATTGCTATTCATTCGTTGTTTAGAAATTCATGTGTTGAATGATATTCATATTTTGAAATAAACTGTTAGATAATAAAAATCACATTTTTATCTATATATAGAAACTATAGAAAACATCCATGTGTTGAATTGTTATTCATTCGTTGTTTAGAAATTCATGTGTTGAATGATATTCATATTTTGAAACAAACCGTTCGATAATAAAAATCACATTTTTATTGTATGCATAAATCGTTGAAATGTGAAGTGTTAAAAATAGCCACTTGTTCAAAATAAACATATATGAGTTGAAATATTCATTAATTAGCTAATGAAATGATTTGCACCTATTTATGTAACATTAGAATGAATGGTGTTTTTAAACCAAACAGAAATCCAATATGAAGTTGAATAGAAAATGATAATTGATAAGAACTGTATATATATGTACCTGCATATTTATTGAACAGGTTATAGCAAAGGGGCTAGAGAAGAGGAATAAAATTTGTGCCCGACAAATAGGTACACATTTACTGATTTGTTTGGGTGATGATTTTGAGCCTGTTGGCTAGCCGCTTGGCTTTTTCTTTTTCTTTTTGAGATTAGAAGGACCGGGACGCTATTTGCGATTTCCCGATGCCCCCGGTACAGGGGAGGTTATGGCGAAATTTTTCCAAAATTTAGGGTGTTAGAAAAATATTTGAAGTGAAAACGATATAGAAAACATCGAATGAACTATGTTTATATGAATATATAAATATAAATAAAATTAAAACGAAACGAGGCCGTGCAGTTCGTATTTTGAAACCGTGATTTCAAACGACTAGTGCGGGAAATCCGACCATTGAATTTTCCCGAAACCTCAACCGTCGGGTTCGCCTTGGAATAATCTTTCCAACGGCACCAACCTTGTAAAAATCCAACGGTTGGATTGTCTGGAATGTTTAATTCAAAATTAAGGAAAACAGCGCCAGAAACGATTATATTTATATATATATATAAATATAATTAAATTTAATCGAATTACGACGCTGCAGTTCGTAAATTGAAACCTTAACTTCAAACGACTAGTGTGGAAGATCCGACCGTCGGATTCTCACGAAACTGGAACCGTTGGGTTCGCTTTGGGAATACCTTCCCTCTGATATAGACTTTGTAGGAATCCAACGGTTAGATTTTCCGATATGTGTAAAACAAATTAAGGGAAAAACAGCGCCAGTGACACGAAACGACCTGAAACGTCGTTTAATTAATTATGGCCATTTTTAAATAAATAAAAATGGCAAAAAATCGTTATAAAATATTATAAGCAACATAGGTTGCAAATAAACCAGTTGGGCTTGAATTGTTTGATATTTGATGGTTGTATGTGTATGACATGAAAATAACACTAAATAACTGAAAGATGGATGTCGAATAATATAACCATATAAAGAATCGATTTAAATTCTAATGACGTGAGTTATTTGAAAAGGCCGAGTTAACCCTCATTTCAAGTAATTCATCGAGCGATTCGAATTGGAAAAATGCAAAGACGATTCAAGACCGACGATCTTCGTATCGGTTGGATGGGCGCTACTGAGGTTCCTAACCGGAGTAGCTACCGGAAAGGGACGGAAGTAGTAGCCGTCTGAACGTGTATGTTGATTGGACGGATAAACGAGGAATTTGACGCCTCCGGTTTCGTTCAGACCCAGGACGGACTTGTAAATGGACTGTGTGTCTGACATTGGATTTTGTTCTATACTGATTGATCTCTGTTAAATATATATCTGTTTGGCGGCGGAGAATTTATTCTCTTGCTTAACGCCCTTCTCTGAGACGTACGAGCTTAGAGGTTATATATCGATGGAAATCAATCGTATGGAGTGGACTGCCTATGTGGCATGCCAAGATGCTGTGATCAAGGCTTCTGTTGCAAAGCAAAGTCTTGTGGATGATGATCAAAGCAAGGTCTACGTGGCCTAGCTTTGTGTATTTCGTAGATTCGCGAACCTCACACCCCGATATGAGTTAAAAACGGGATACGGACCGCTGGGAGAGCACGACGTTTCTTTCTAGCTATGGTGGTGTCAGTGACTTACCAGCCCTGACATACATATCTACTTTTCACCTTTGTGGTTGTTGGAATGCGAGGCGCCTCGATTATAGGTCTGTAAGGACCGGGAAACGTGTGTTCAGGCATAATTAATCCTCTAACGTAAGTGAGGACCGGCCCAGCCGAATCCAGGGGTTACCCAGTGTGCGTAATCCTGAGGCATTTGCTAGAGTGTCTCGAAGCGGAGAGGAGCTTGCCCCTTGCCTCGACTCATGACGGAAATCCAATTTCCAATACGAAATAACGGACTTGATTGTAGTACTAGTATGGTGACATAGTATATGGTAGCTATGCCGCCTATGATTGATATTTATGATGCTATTTGCTTTAAAACATATACGCACTAGTAATAATATCAAATGACTTTGCTTTATACGTATCAAGCATATTTGGCTATTATAAGGTAAAACTCTATCCTCCGGCTTGCGTTGCATTGTGTGATGGGACCTGAGTCTTATAATAGCTTCATTCTTTCTAAAAGCATTGCGATTGTCTTAAAAAGAATTTACCTTGTTTTAATTGCACTAGCAATCACTGGAGTAAACCCGTTCCGCGAAAGTGGCGTGGTCCTATGATTTGCTATTACTATTGTTTAACTGTTAAATGGATTCCTCATACCAGTCCCCATGACTGACTCGTTGTTTGTTTCACTTTGCAAACGCGGGTGCCCTTATTTTCACACGGGCAGCCTAGTACACAGGTGACAGGTGGTTTTTGGTTCTGCACTGCTGCACAGCATGCACTTTTGGCTCATGGCGAGGCTGACTTCATAGTGATGACTTAGATATTTTCCGCCATTACTGTGTATATTATGATTCCGCCACTGGCGATGCAGACTGATTTACTTTCCGTATTTCTCACGATATGTATATGTATTCCGCCTTCGGCGATGTAGACTGATATTCTTATTTTGTCACTGCATGTATGTATTCCGCCTCTGGCAATGATGACTGATCACTTCCCTTTCTTTTTACTAAGTGTATCCCCACGTTATGCTATTCTGATATTCCTACATGTTGTGATTCCGCTGTCATATCCATGTTAAATTATTTTATTTATTGTTTCTGCTATTATCTGTACTCTGCTATGATGATTAATGTGTTATTTCCTAATGATTATCCTTAATACCGCCCCTCGGATTTTGGGATCGTCACAACTTGCGCCCCTCCTCCTCCCTCCACGACGAACAACAGTGAGTTTTTATACATATTAGAACATTGTTTAAAAATTTGACATTTATATATAAAGTTATGATTTTTATGTATGAATGGCGACAAAAGGATTTGATTTTTATTTACAAAAAGATTTGATTTTTAATGATACAAAGATATGATTTTTAATTATATAAAATTATGATTTTTATATATATTGAAGTAATATAAAAATATGATTTTTATATAAGAGAAGCGTTATAAAAATATGATTTTTAGCAGTATAAAAATATAATTTTTATATAGAAAGTAGCGTTGTAGAAAAATGATTTTTATATGGATTACATGAAGATAAAAATATAATTTTTATATATGTTAGAAATTATAAAAATATGATTTTTATATTGAAAGAGAGATTATAAAGATGCGATTTTTATATGAAAGAAATCATTTTAAAGATGCGATTTTTATATGAATGAAATCATTTTAAAGATGCGATTTTCATATGAATGAAATTGTTTTAAAAAAGCGATTTTTAAATATATAAACATCATATTAAAAATGTGATTTTTACTATGAACAACGTGGAAAGGATTGCGTTGGAATTTCGGGCAAATCCAAACGGTTCAGAAATTCAGAAATTAAACATACGGAGTGGAAACCAAAGGTGAGAACATCTCACTCTAATTTATTTTCTAGTTAAATATATATACAAGGATGCAGGTGGTGCTTAGTAGCACCCGACACCTTTGTTTGAAACCATGGATGTTTGGTTGATTTTTGGATTGAGTGATTTATTTGTTTGAATTTGATTTGGGATGTAAATTGAATTGATTAGAATTTGGTTTGTATACGGCGCGAGCCATTATTAGGCGAGGGATAAGGCAAGACCTTATTTTGGTTCTAGTATCGCGTCGTTATGCTGCCGAAATTTTCTAAAAATGTTAGAACAATAAAAATATCATTTTTGTATAAATGAACTGTATAAAATATTCATTTGTTTAAATAAATATTTATTGTTAAAAATATAATTTTTAACGAGTATATGAATGAAATTAAATATTCATTTACAAATCAGACGATTTGTTTATGTACACAAATTTGACTGATATTAATTAGGACGATATAGTTTACACATCGCCCAACTGCACAAATAAAATCGGTGTGCTGGTTGAAACCCCACACGGGTATTGGGATGATATTTGACATACACTAATCCCAATTGTTTAGTTGTATGTCAATCGATTGGTTGATAGACCGTTATAAGCGTTAATTATTTATATTTAATGCTTATGCAGTTGTGTAATGCACTTTGGATGATGGTTGACTATGTTTGATTATTGTTGTGTACATTTGTGTATGAAATCCATATAAATAAAATTATATGGTAATTGACTGTGTCTGATTCCAATTTGGAAATAACGAATATTTTAAATTAACAAATATTTTAAAATGACGAATAATGAATATTTTAAAATAACAAATATTTTATAATAATATTCAGTAATGAATCAAAATATGATTTTGATGTCCGATTTGGGATGGACACGAAAATATTGAAATATATGAAGCCGTGTTGATTAGATTAACACCATTTTGATGTGAACGATATTTATATCGATTTTATTCATTTTTATAATGAATATCGAAAAAGAAATGATTTCAAAATCAGATATTTTGAAAATCTTATCATTTAAATATTATAATGATAAGGAATATTCAATTTTGAAGTTAGAATCATTTTAAAACGAATTTATAAAACACGTTTTAAATGGAAATCGACGAAATAAATGTTATATATATATTTAATGGCCTGAATAGAACGCGCCGTGCCGCGGTAGTTCGCGAATTTCGACCATTGACTTCGAATGGACATTACGGGAGATCCGATCGCTGGATTCTCCTAAAATCATAATCCTCGGGTTCATATCGAAAAGAACTTTCCAACGAATATAAGGGATTCGAAATCTAATCGTTGGATTTGGAATTATGTCCAAATTAAATTTGGAAAAGATCGATGTAAGTGCAGTTCTATGACCATTTATGGAAATCGACTGTACGGGCCTTGATAAAATTATTAAAAATATTGATAATTTGTATAAAATCATAATAAATGATTTGGAAAGAATTTCGATGAAAATTTCCACGTTTGTAAAGATAAAAATATATTTTTATCAAAATGAACTAGTTATGAACTAGAATTATAATCCAATATTTTTAAATAAATAAATTGGATTTGAAATAGTTTTAAAAATAACCAGAATTTCCAATATATGAATTGGAATGGATTTGAATCGAAATTATCTTCGGAATATTTCGATATTGGATTCTGTGATTATACGGATATTGTGGAAAATTTTTGAAGATATATATATATATATATATATATATATATAGTTATTCCCAATACGATATTTGTTGATTTTAGAATTTGATATTGAATATAAGCCGATATAATTTCTGTTCAGAGCCTTGTATTTAATATTGAATTGGATTTTGGGTTTTCATAAATGGTGTCTTCATTAACACTATTCTTAAACATTGTTGAGAAAATAATAAATCTTTAATTAAGATTTAGTGAAGTTTTTCCAATTAATTAATATTTAATTGGAATTGAATAAAAGAATTGGATTTGGGTTTGTCGTGAATGGTGTCTTAAATAACACTCTTCTTAAACCCCGTGTGAAAAGAATAAATCTTTTAATTAAGATAATTAGAGTTTCTAGTAAATTAACATTTAATTGGAATAAAATGGGATGTGAATTGGGTTTATTGTGAACTGTGTTTTTAACAACATTCGTTCTTTAACCCGATTTACCATTAAATGTGATTTGGAATTTATAAATCTTTTTATTAAGATTTAATGGAAATTTTCCAAAGTAAAGTTTTCCAATTTAATATATTAAATTGGAATTGAATGGAATTCGATTTGGTTATAATCGAAGTGAGCTTCTATGGAGGAAGACTATTAATATGTATGGAATTTAAAGGATTTGTCGTTATTCCACTTATATTATTAGTCGAATACGGAAATTGATATCAATTATATATTGATCTATTTTCCGTGATGATTCCATAATTAATGGAATGAGATTTGGGTTTACCGTGAACTGTGTTTTAAATGACACTAGCTCTTTAACCCAGTTAAAGATAAGATTAATTTCCTAACTTTGAATAATCATTAAGTAATGATTTTTGAGATTAAAACTGAATTAGAGTTTTAATGAATCTTTAATTAGATTGGAATGTGAATGGGATAATTAAATTTATCGAATTCATGAAACGACCGACAAAGGAGTATCACCAGTTTTGCTCCAAGCGAAAGTTAAACCTTTAATTAGATTTAAACATGAAACGGTAATTAATTTTACCGATAATTCCATGGTGTTATATATGAAGTATTGCCAGTTTTTCTTCATGGGGTGAATAGTTTGGGATTGGGAAATATAATAAATGGTTACTTCGGTAAGGTTCACTAATCCCGACTAGTTTGGATAAACCTTAATTTGGTTTGAATTGATATCCGATGGAAGATTAAAGAATAAATTTAAAGAATTTATCTTCGATAAAATTAATGGGAACCTTTCCCAAAGGATATGAATATTTAAATAAAAGAATATTCAGAATTGGAATGAGGCGTATGTTGTGTTTTTATAGCACTTGTTTAAAAGATACGCGAGTCATTCAGAAAGACCGGGCTTATCCCATTCTGAATAACTTATTCGACGATATGTCGACGATGAAGACGGTGGTTGAAGACCGGAGGTCTTCACATCGTTTGGATGATTACTGATGTCTTGATTGGGCTGTACACCCAAGACAAGGTAATAAGTGGTAATCGTCCAGACGTACTTGGAGATCGACCGGATATGCGAGGACCTCTTTCCTGTATTGGACATATGGGACGAGGAATAAGGTGCCTCTGGTTGCGTTCAGACCCAGAATGAACTAGTAAATGGATGTGTGTCTGACATTGGATTTTATTCTGTGTTGATTGATTTCTATTAAATATATATCTGTTTGGCGGCGGAGAATTTATTTTCTTGCATAATGCCCTTCTCTGAGACGTACGAGCTCATAGGTTATTTATCGATAGACATCAGTCGCATGGCGTGAATTTCCTGTGTGGCATGCTGAGATGTAAATGATCAAGGCTTCTGTTGAAAAGCAGAGTCTCGTGGTTGATGATCAAAGCACGACTTTAATATAGCATAACTTTGTGTATAGCGTTGATTCGCGAGCCTCACACCCCGGTGTGAACCAGAAACGGGAGAAGACCTCAGGGAGGACATGCGTTTCATTCTAGGTGGGAGTGGTGTCATAGTATGGAGCCCAGACATTTTTGCTTATGTGGATGATGGAAAGCGAGGCGCCTCGGTTATATCGGTCACTACGGGGCCGATGGATGATATCGTCGACATACTGACCAAACTTACACCCCATAGTGCGGGGAAGCGCATTGTTCAGGGATTATAATCAACTGCATGTGGACCGGCCCTATCGGTCTTGGTGCAGTTGCGGCTGAATCCTGAGACATGGGCTAGATTGTCTCGAATCCGGTAAGGTCAATCCCTTGCCTTGGATCACGATGGAAATCCAACTTCTAATACGATTCTTGTGGTTTTGATTGTAAACCTACATGTGGCGGCATAGTGGCATGGGACGCTCATGTTGCCTATGATTGATACATTATGATTGAAATTGTTTTTGAAACATATATGCACTTATAATAGTATCAAAATGATTTTTTTTAAACGTACCAAGCATGTTTAGCTATTATAAGGTAAAACTCTATCCTTCGGCTCGCGTTGCATTGTGTGATGGGACATGAGTCTTATAATAGCTTCATTTTTCCAAAATGCATTATGTTGTTTGATATATGCACTGGTATTCTTGGGAGGAAACCCGTTCCGTGTTATGCGACATGGTCCCTTGGTATATCGGATTTTAAAGTAAAGTTTTAAATAACTCTTTTAGTTCTCACACCTGTAACATTACTAACTCTGGGTGCCCCTGTTTACCACACGTGCAGCTAGTAGTTTTGGTTTTGCAGATATTATATTCACAGGATCCTAGTTTACAACTGGATCTATATTCGGAACGCTCTGTATCCGTGTATTTCTTTCAGTTGTGTTTTGTATTATTTTCCACTGCATTGTAATTTGTAAATCTCTGATATTTATCAAATGTATATTATTTGCTCATACTCTGTTTATTCTTGTACTCTGACGTAAATTGTTGTAATAAGCAATGAAATATTCTTCTGTTTGTGTTCTGATTTGTCGTGTCCTCAACTCAATCCGGGCTTTCCCGTAAGGGCGAGTTTGGGTCGTTTCAGTAGACTTAGGCGTACTTCCAGTGAGAGGTTTTAAACCCATACAATCCACAGGCAGACCAACCTAGCTGGCTCCTAAACTTGACAAAAGTCTAAGTGTACCCTAATTACTACCCTAATCGATCGACTCCCTACTCCGTAGATACCATGTGCCGGCCCCACAGTATGAGGTACCACTTTTCTAAAGTGGCAACGCTTCGTGATGTGCATAACCATATCTAATGGTGTCACGGTCGTCTTATCCCTCTCTACCCGGCCTATGCACGCACATATCCCCGGTCGGTTTGCGCCGCCCACACCGTCCTCTAGTTTGGATCTCGTACAATCATCCCAGTAAGCGTGCCCCTGCTACGACCTAGGATGGAGCGCTCGTTCGATATCATTATGGGTTATTGACTAAAACGGGTCCCACACACAAGACGCTACAAGCTCTCCCCCTTGTCTTGTATCCCCCACTAGGATTTCTACAGGTTATGTATACCTATTGGTGTCTTTAATTACATAAACCCTTCAGGTTAAGTTCGTGGACCTATATATAAATATTACCCACCCCCTCAGATTTACTTAACCCACCCACTGTTCAATCAAATTTACTTAACCCCTATTCAAATTCATGTTCATACAATCTCTATGGACTCAACTTGGTTAAGTATTCCAATTCATTACCATGTCCATTTATGGTTATAATGTAATAGACCCCTCCTATTAAGCCTACTACTAGTGGATGTTGGATATGCCGATTGGTTCCGGGCAGGCTTCTTCCACAAGTCGGGCTTAACCTCGTGTCTCAGCACATTTCGTATCTGTGCACCTAGGCGCTTCACATTAGACTACCACTTGTGGTCGCTGGATATGCCGGCGGTTTCGAGCAGACTTCCACCACAAGTGTAATCTAACCTCGTGTCTAGGCGCAGTTACAGTTTCTGATTACTGTAATCCTAAGCATCTCATTATTAGCCAATTTTTACCTATGTCGTTATAGGTTTCATGTCCCTTTACCCCAAATATGTTCATAATGAATTATATGCCCTAAATCCATATTCATAAACATTATTCAAGTTATGCCAATTTCCCCCTTTTTCAAGTTATGCCCAATTTCAGTGTTTTTCCCCTCATTCCCAAACTAACGCATTCGCATAATTTAGCGACATGCCTAGGCTTGAAAGTAGCCTGGCCATATAAAACAAAAAGGGAAAGGTTGAAGGGAAGATGAAAGAGATGAGTATTCTAGCGTAATTGACATAAACATATAATGGCATAATGTTAAGATGGATATATAAGAATAAATCTGGTGAACTTGTGATAATAAACTAGTTCTAATTTAGTAGGGATGTCGTAATAGGCATGATTAGATCTAAACAAGGATTTAGATGTCCAACTAATGACAGGTCCAAATTTACCACAACATGATAGGTATAAGATGATCTAAGTATCGAATTAGATCTTAAAATCAAAAGCAGATATGACATGATAAAGGCTAAGATCCAAGTCATAATTAATTCAGAATATCATGGATTCACAAATTACAATAAATCTGATATGATACAGTCACATGGATCCAATTTACAGTCATATCATGTTTTACTTTTAATTATCCAAGTCTAAAGGTAACTTAAACTCACAGTGTTTGGATCTAGAAAGATTAAAGAAGACTGCCAGAGGTTGAATCACAGATCTACACTTGAATCTCTAAACTCGATTAACTTGATTAGCTTTAGTTGATTGTTGAAGAAGAAATGGTTTGATTCAGTCTAGGCACCGACAACGTTTAGGCCTCCATTGATTCTAGTGTGAGAAAACCAGAAAAATGAGGCGGTATACATAGCTGCCAGCCCCCAGAACCGAGTTGCCACGTCAGTCCTAGGGTGGTCGACCCACCCCTTGGGGGGTCGACCCTGGGATCGACACACCCCTTGAGGGGTCGACTTCCCTGGGCGGGATTTTCCGCTCACCCGAAATTATGAGATTTTGATTTTTGAACTGAGATTTTGAACTTTTAGACCCTATATATATATAATTCTCTTGCGCATATACAAACTTCAAATCTTCATAACTTCTTCATACGGTGTCCGTTGTATGCAAACTAGATGTCTATCTTGACCAGAATTTCAAGACGGTCGCAATGGCTTAGTCCATTTTTCTTAATTATAAATATTGAATTAATTATTATTTAATTTGTCCTCTTCAATGTTGTTAAAATTACGGGGTGGTACAAAACTCTTTTTTTAGCAAGCTTGACCGGTTTTTATAGTGATCTGTAACACTTTTTATTATAACAAATAATAAACACAATACATGCAGGAGTTAGACATAATGCCTAACTACTGGTTAGTTTTTAAAGTGGACTGTCCAATGCTACTATAGTTTCAAGTGCAGCAGCTAGGCTCTATTGGCATAACATTATACATTTCATACTTTAACCAAAAGTGACATAACACACTATAGTACATCATAGAATAAAAAGTAAATCGTAGCTTTTCCTATAAAACCGCACATAACAGTGCCACCCTACAACAAACAAGGCATAGAGGACATAGAAAACAACAACACTTACCACTCAATAGCTTAGATGATTTGACTTTAAACGGCTACCCAATCTCAACAAAAGCTCTGTAGAACCAATAGAGGCAACACCGAAGAGATGGGCCCTGACATTGAACAATAGACACAGCAAGAGGCAGTACCTACATCCAAGCTAAATGACATGATCAACGTTTCCAAACATAAGAAAGTGACAAACACTAGAAGGTAGGGATTGGAAAAAACCAGAAATGCCAAACAATCCAAACTAAAATAGGCTAATGTAAATGATTTGTAGAGAAAATAACCACTAGCCTAACAACCATAGACCTAGGCAGAGGACCATTAAATTCAAGCATCACGAAACCATCACCAACCAAGACGATGTATCCATAACATATGACTATAACACATGAAGGAGAAGGAAACAAGATAGAGGACACCTCACCAACCACAACTATTTAACCCCATAGTAAAACTATCATCGATTATCTGGTAAGTTGATACTGCTCCAACGATGAAGCACATCATTGTCCCCTAAAAACTTCAACACAAACAGTCGAAGATATAGGTCCAACCATACATAAAAACTTAAACCCATTCTTAGGGTGACGTAAACCAGAAAGAAAAAACTCAGAAATATGAAAACCTCACCATCAAAATCAGATCCAAAATTGACCCAAATCTGATCTCGTCAACTGATTACAGTCTCGTATGAGGCATACAACTTAGATCAAGAGGCAGATCTAAAAAACATTAGATGTCCAAGTATCCACGCACGATTCAGACCATAACGGATCATCAAAACAGTGAGAAGGAGAAAAAGGGTCATTACAAAGGGTAGATCTGAGTGAAGAATATATTTGTGTAAAGCATAAGAGAAGTTTACTCAGGCGTGGTGAAAGGTAGTAAAGAGACGGGAGAAAAGCGTAGGGATGACAAAGAAAGAGGAACAGAGATGAAAAAAGGGAATGAAGGGGATTTACTAGTCTTCATTTCCAAGTAAACGGGAGCATGTGTTCAATTCTAAAAGAACTCATCTTCCTTTTAAATTCACTTTCCAAATTATAACATAACTACTTAATTTCTTTCATTACGAAACTCTATAGTCATAATCGACTCATTAGCTTTAAATCCACCTCAAATTCAAAATTAATTTAAAGATTATTCTTACGTTAATTGGATTAACTTGAACCTTGCTAAGTAATAAATTAATATGCTATAACAAATTACTTATTGTGAATGCATTTAGTAAAATGATTCATTTACATGCTAAACTCATTATTGAATAAATAGAATATCTTTTGAATCACGTTTAAAAAGTAATTAAAATGACCAATCCTCGTTATTGAAATAATTAATTAGTTTAAATTTTTTGTTTTAAATAATTAAATAACTTTAAAACATCATTAATTAATAATTTAACTTACTTAAAATAATCATTTATAAAAATGAAATCAACTTAATCACCTTAAAAATAAGATAATAATAATCTTAAGCAATTATTACTTAAATAATAATTAATTGTTAAATAGTATTTAAACTATTATTAATCCTTTAAATAATAATAAAATATTTATTTGACCTTAAATAATATTTAAATATTGGTTAATCCTTAAATAAAATAATTTAAAGGCCCAAATAATCTTTACCTAATAATCAGTTAATGTTTTAAAACCTTATTTAATAATTAAATAAATATTTAAAACACTTTCTAAATATATATTTGAAACACGTTCTAAATAAATAGTTAATCTTAAACCTTAATTTAATAATAACAACTTATTTTTAGCAAATCATTAAACAATAATAAAAAATTAATTATTATTGACCAACCTTTTAGCAATGTCGCCATGCTTCAGATCTACAGCATCCAGATCGCTCGAAGCTAGAGCGTGAATATATCTAGACCTAGAGAAGTTTTGGTTGGCACATCGAACTTAATATATGCTTGGTTAGAGTGATGGATGTATTAAAGGCTCGGATAATTGGATAGGTAATATCCAGTTTAGCCTTACTATGGTTCAGCCTCCTACTGGTTCGGCCTTATCCAAGTCAACATGACTTGAACTAGTCCCAGATTGGTGAAACTTTGATTCGGCCAAAGGGTTGGTCTAGATGTTTCCAAGAAGGGTGTCCTCGGTTCAATCATGGCCTGATTCGTCTTTGCCTCAGATCGATAAAGGCCCGGATCGGTCATGACGTCCCAAACTGGTTTGGCCATGCCGAACCAACCTGGATGCGTCCAAGGGACATGTCCTACCACTTCCTCTACTTCTTCCACTATTTCACATTTCTCGCCACTACCTCCATGCCAAACCGGACAATCCTACACCTATATTTAGGTTGAACGATAGGCATTTGGGGGGATCTTTCTGCTTTCGATGCCAAGAGGCTGCAGAATCGAGAACTACTTTCTTCTCTTTATTGTTTCATATACAAAACTCTGTACTTACGATTATAGAGTATATCTAAGAGATTGTGATAGGTGGACATAGGTTTGATAAACAAACCACTGTAAAATTCCCTACGCCTCCTTTACTTTTCTGCTTGGTTGCATTTGGATATTTGTAGCTTTCAATGTTTTAGGTGTTGTAGTGAGAAGACCAACTTCTCAATAAACATTTTAGCACACCAGGAAGGGGATCACATAACGACTTCCTAGCTTGAAGGAAACAGACTACTCAATGGACTCGAGTATGGTGAAGAGGAAGAAAGATGATGCTTCCGGTCATGTTGGAGAAATCGGGCAAGAGGGAGACACAAGGCTTCCTCAGACAGAGAACCTTCCATTTACTTGACCAGAGAAGAGATGGATGGAATGATTAAAGGGTTGTAGGCTTGGTTGGAGAATTAGGAGAAAATGATGCAAGACATACTCTCGAGACATAGAGAGTCGGGAGTGCAGTATCAGGAAAGTGGAGCAGCAATGGGCGTGCAGGAAATGCCACCACTAGAACCAGAATCCACTCCGGCTAGACATGTCAGTTTCGGCATTGAACCGAAACCCGGTTCGGCCATGCCGAATCGATCCTTCAAGAAGTGTGCCTCTGAACCCCAGGACTTCTGATGTTGCGACTGAACTGGAGCATGTTTGGGTTGACATGGAAGGTACTGGGTCTGAAAACCTTGAGTGACATATGCATGGAGCAGGTCAGACTTTGACCGAGAGGCTTGCAGAATTGCAGCAAGAACAGTACGTTCCAGAGTATCCTCTTAACTCAGGGGGCAGATGCTTCAATTCACAGATGGTGGAGATAGATTGGCTAAGATGATATGACACATGACTATAGGCAGACTATCTAGCTAAGGATATAAAGACGTGGATTAGAGCCCTTTCACTCCTAGCATTAGGAATGCAAGGGCCTCACTAGATTTCAAACTACCGATACTGAAGACATATTATAGGAGATCATATTCAATAGTACATCCGAGATGCTATACCTGGCACATGGATGTACTGGAGGCATCTTCAAAATTGATGGTAAAGTTTTTATCGCTATTTCTGACTTATTTAGTTGCGCTATGGGTTAGGCAGCTCAATAATGAATCTAATGGATCTTGGATTGAATTTGTGCATAGGTTCATGTGACAATTTAGAGTTTACGTAACTTGTACAAAGAAGATAATGACATAAACTACAATAAACAAAGACCAGGAGAAACACTACGCAGTTTCCTAAAAAGATTCAAAACGACGGTGGCTTCGATGGATAAGCTAGAACCATCCATGGATTTAAGGGCGATCATGTTTGGAGTGGCCGATAAATACGAGTTTAAGATGAGTTTGCAAAGGGATCCCCCTAGGGATCTCGATGAACTTTATTTTGAAGCTGACAGATACCTACGCTAAGAGGATGCGCAGGCACAAAGTAGAATTGAAGCAAATGTCCTAAGTGACAAAGAGACGCTTAAGGCAGGATTCAAGCATGATAGAGGAAAGAAGAAGGCAGGGAGTGAGCATGATATCTCAAAGGGGAGTAAGAAGGGTCAAAAATATCTATCCTACATAAAATTGAACGAGCCTTTGGAAAGGATCTACCTGGATACTCGGAGTCGGATCCCATATCGAAAACCACCTCATAGAGACCCGATTGAAAAGGAAAGGAGGACTGGAAAGTTCTGCCTATTCCACAAGACAGATAAGCACACTACATCGGAGTGTAGATGTAACAGCCTACATTTTACGTATCGGAGGATCATAAAATATTTTTATTTAATTCCCTAAGGGTTGGATCATTCTCATATTTTGATATGTTGGTTATGGGGATATGAGACATGTCCATAATTTTTACCAATTTTCATTATGACCATTTTCCCCTGTCAGTCTTGCACATGGCATAAATTTTGACTGGGATCGAATCAGGTACCGAGGTTGGTATCATTGGAAAGGAAATGGTGCTGCCAATTCAGCAGAGTGGTCACATTAAAGATTTGGTTCAACGATTTGGGAGAAATTGCTGTGTTATATTTCACAATTTCTGTTCAGGTTTTTAGAGTCATAATGGGCTGATTTGGACATGCCCATTAGTGGGCTGGTGGGAGGCTATAAATAGCAGGTTAGAGGCATGGAGAATAGTTTACTTTTTCACTTTCTCATTTGTTTGAGCTCGTGATCCTCCTTGCTCAATCAAATACACTTTCCACCATTAAAATTCTAAATCTACATAAGAAAATTGAAGACCTACATCGTTGGAAGCTAAATCTACACCAATCGAAGAGAGATTTCATCAAATCGAAGAGTTTGAAGAGTGTTCTTCACTGTTAGGATTTAGTAATCGGTGATTTTGTGTTATTTTGAAGAATTGGTGAGTGATATACATCTTTCACATGGATTCAACCAAGTATATGAGTTGGTTGATCATGATTTCATCATTTTCAAGTCATTTTCACTTTGATCTATGTCATGGCAATCATATTTCCATATGAGTCACCATAGGATCTGATCTAACAACTTAAAACCAGTAATTCTTATGTTAATTCATATGATTATTTAAGTTAGATCCATTGTTTTACTTTATGTATTGAATTATCATCATTTTGGTGAATTCTATATGACTATCGACGATATTTGTCATTTTGATGTTGTCAGGAATTTCATGACATGTTTATGGTTGAATTGGATGAATTGAGTGAGTTGATTTCGTCAATGTTGATGTTTGGCGAAGATTTGGTTAAGTTTGGGGCTGTTTTGGTCAGATCTGCGAGTCAGGTCATTTTTATTAGCTCGGGTCGTTTTTCTTGCTCCCCAAGAAATGGATTTGGACCTTGGACATTCAGGTCATGGTTCGTGGTGCTGACGTGGTAGCGTTGAGTCATAAAGAAGCTTCAGGGTGTGGGGAAGTTTTAAGTTGTCATAGGGCTTAGGTCGTGAACGACCTAAGGATGGATAGTTGGAAGCAAGTCAGGTCGTGGAAAGCTTTGTGGTGCGGCTTGGAGCTGGATCGTTGGGTCGAGATGAGGTGTGGAGGAACTTAGGTCGTGGGAACGACCTAAGAGCTAGGTCGTGTGAACGACCACGTGAGCTGGGTCAAGTAACGATCTAAGGGTTATGACAGCGCTTTGAAACACTATGGTTGACAACACAAACGTTGTGGATTGTTTCTGTAGCAAAAAGAATGAAGCGTTATGGATTGATATGATGAACCTTGTATTGATGTTGTTTGGTTCAATGATGTGACTTCGATGTATATCCAGGTCGGAATGTTCGAAGTGATGTATTTGTTGATCATCGTAATGCAACGAATGTGAAGACAACTCAAGGGTGTTGAGTTGTGAATAATGGTTGCTCAAAGGGGACTTGAGTATGTGGATAGTCGCTGGTGATGACGACTAAGGATATGAAGGCTGAGAGATTATCGTTGTCGTAAGTTCTAGCGAACTCAATACAGGGGTACAATAAAAGACCAGGTGTATGGTCGAGTACCTTGGGCAGTCGTGAAGGGCCTAGTTATCAAGATTGGAAAGACAAATAAGCGAGTCGTGAAGGCGTATGGAGTATTTACCTAGAACTAGGGTTTACCATTAGCCCTTTACATATGGCAGGTTTCCGTCATACGATTATCGATGGTTTCGAAGCAGAAAGGGCAATGATAGCCAGGTCATGAGTGTTTGGTTGTTTTGCTTGTACCATCTCATGTAAGTTGTCTGATGTCTAAGGATATGTTTCTTGGGTGCTTATCTGGTATTGGTTTAGGCCTTTGGGCTTGTGCTTGAGGAATGTTGAGCTCGATTAGGATGGTTTACTTGAGATATAACTAGTTGCTATGATTGTTATTGAATGATAGTTGCTTTGGCATTATTTGGTTATTTCAGGTTTCCATGGTTGAACTATTGTTTCTTAATTGCTGGATTGTAAAGGCTATCACTGTTGGATGTGGGGAAGGCAGGTTTGGGTTTTCTCTGGTGTGTGGTAGATTGGTTTGATAAATCTACCTATTCTCATATATTTTATTAATGATGTTAGATAGTTATTTTATCGCACACTAAGACTGTTGTCTGACTCAAGGATTTATATTTCCCTCTTACTACCTTGGGCAGTTCATCTGGTTTGGATGGGCAGACTCAGTAGCAGGTGACATGTGATAAGCCTTGGCGAGATAATGCTACTGTGTGAAGACGAGCATGAGGTTGGTGTATTACTTTGCTATTACCTAGTATTTTGTTTCCGCGGTTTGTGAGTGCTGTAGTGAGACCAATTGTACAAATACTTGTGTTATGATCTAAGTTGTATGGATATTCTTTCTGGATGTTATGAAAGTTTCAAGTTTCTGCTCATATGTGCTTCACTATAAATGCATGTTGTACATGTTCTATTATATTTTATCGTTGCGCTGTGAGTTATACGCGTATTGTGTTTACCTACTTAGATGGTCGTCCATAGCTTCATGGCACACCCTTAAGTGCATTATTCCTCTTGTTTAGTGCAGGGGTTATGGATGGTTATCACATTTGGTATTAGAGCTCTGGTTATCGATTTTTAACCAAAGTTCGAACATGTAATAACGTATGAGAGACGTACTTGTAGATTTCTGTTGGATGCTTACTTTGTATATTAGTGTATAGTAATAGCGTTTGAATTCCATTAGCAGTTTTTTTTGTAAGTAGCTAATCATTCTATATTGCAGATTTAGAATGAGTCGATGAACTTCAAGACATACTACTAGGGAGGAGGCTGTGCCTGGAAGGGGAAATGGCGGTACACCAGATTACCCAGCCATGATTGAGGCATTCATGAGAAGGACACCCACTCTAATGGCAGCCACGGTAGGTGTAAGTGTGCAGGTACCTAGGGTTTTGGATTCCGCGAAACTGTGTAAAGACTTCACATCTCTAGGAGGAAAGCAGTTTAAAGGGAGTGAGCCAACTGAAGAGGTTCGGTGGTGGTTAGATACTTGTATTTGTATTTTTGGAGACTTGGGTACAAACGATGCAACTAAGAGAAAGCTTGCGTCAAGGCAGCTGCAGGGCAGAGCCATGGAATGGTGAAATTCTGTTACGCTTGAGACTCTAGAAGAAGAAATAACATGGGAGCAATTCCAGGTCAAATTCGAGACGAAGTTTGTCTCTACTGCTCAAAAGTATGTTCTATTCAAGAAGTTCACGGAGTTGAAACAGAATGGTTGACCAGTACTGGATTATGTTTCTGATTTTGAGGCATTATCCAAATATGCTCGTTCGTATATTGACATGCCTTATCAAAAGAACGAGAAGTTTGTCATGGGTTTGGACAAATATCTTGGGAATCAGCTTGTGGATCATCTAGATGACACTTATGAGAAGATTGTTGAGAAGGTTTTGCGGCATGAAATTCTGTTTCCCAAGAAAGAGCATGTTGTTGCTGCTAAGGAAGAGCAGAAGCCACAGTAGGGTGGTAACAACAAGAAGAGAAAGTAGCAAAAGTAGAAATGAAAGAATGGCCAGAAAAAGCCTAAGAGTGAGATGGTTTTCTTTAACTGCCAACAAAAAGGTCATTTTGCTAATGAGTGTAAGAATCCGAAGGTTTAAAAGGAAGTGTCACAACTGTGGAAAGTCTGGGCATCTTAAGAAGGACTGCCCAGAACCGGCTAAGGGAAGGCAGATAGTGAAGGCTTATGCTTTGGAAGCTGTGCCATCGTCTTTAAGAGCTCCTACTATAGAGGAGAAGGGAAAGGGTGTCGTTGTTCAAGGTACTATTTCAGTTAGTGGTGTTTCAGTTCGTGTGTTGTTTGATACTGGAGCATCGCATTCTTTCATTTGTAATGAGCTTGTGTGCCTCTTAGGTTTAGAACCTGAGATTTGTGATAGACCTTTGGTTGTGACTAATCCAGTTGGGACTTCGTCCAGCCTTTATAAGCTTTGTCGTGGTCTTATGTTATTGAGTCATGGTTGCTCTTTTATGTGCGATTGCTTTGTTTTGAACTTCGCTAGGTTTGGGATCATCTTGGGCATGAATTGGCTCAAAAGGTATGCGACAAGAGTGAATTGCAAGTAGCTTGAGGTGAGAGTCGGGGATGTGGAAAGGAGAAAGGTTTTGATTCAATGTAAGCCCGAAGATGATGTCTTCATGAGATATTTATATTCACTTGTGATTCCACATGAAGATTTGTCATCGGTGTTGGTCGCAAATGAGTTTGAGGATGTCTTTGACGAGGTCAAAGGGTTGCCACCGCATCGTGAGATTGAGTTCAGAATTGATTTGGTCGAGAGTGCTAGACCTATCATTATGCTCTTAGGCGAATGGAGCCTAATGGACAACGAGAGTTAGAGGTGCAAGTTTGTGACCTTTTGGGAAAAGGATTCATTCGGAGAAGTGTATCCAAATGGGAAGCACCAGTTTGTTTGCAACCAAGGCAGATGACTTGTTAAGATTGTGTGTGGATTATCGTGAGCTGAACAAGGTGACCAAGAACAAGTATCCGTTGCCTAGGATAGACAACTTGTTCGACCAGCTTCACGAAGCCAAAGTGTTTTCGCAGATGGATTAGGATTCCACCAGTTGAGGGTAGCAATGGATAACATGCCGAAGATTGCTTTTAGGACACCATCCGGTTTCTTCGAATGGTTAGTGATGCCATTTGGGTCGAATAACGCACCAGCGTATTTTGCGGATCTTATGAATAGAGTTTTCAGAGATTAGTTGAACAAGTTCGTGCTTGTGTTCGTGGATGATATTCTAGTTTATTCTTGGAATGAGGAAGAGCACAAGACGCACTTGAGAGTTGCTTTGGAAATATTGCGAAAGCATCAGCTGAGAGCTAAGTTTTCGAAGTATCACTTCTGTAAGAGTGAAGTGAAGTTCTTAGGCCATGTTGTTTCTGAAAATGGAATAGCGGTTGACCCCACCGAAGTGGCAACAATCCAGGACTGGGATAGACAAAAAAATGCAACGGACGTGAGAAGTTTCCTTGGGTTGGCGGTATATTATCACCGTTTTATAAAAGATTTCTCCAAGATAGTTGCACCGTTAAAGGATTGACGAAGAAGAACCAAGTGTCCGCATGGGATGCAAAGTGTGAGCAAGCGTTTAGAATCCTGAAAGAGAGACATACGAGTGCTCTTGTATTGACCATTCCAAGTGGGAATGAAGAGACGGTAGTATACACCAATGCATGCGGTACTGGACTTGGAGCAGTGCAGATGCAGAAGGATAAGGTTATGGCTTACGCAAGTTGACAGCTGAAGCCGCACGAAAGGAATTATCCAACTTGTGATTTGGAGTTGGCAGCGATCTTGTTTGCTTTGAAGATGTGAAGACATTACCTGTTGGGAGTTCGATTCCAGTTATTTACGAATCACAAGTCATTAAAGTATCATTTCTCCCAAAAGGATTTGAATCTTCGGTAGCAAAGGTGGTTAGAGTTTCTGAAATCGTATGATTTTGGTATAGCCTATACTCCTAGTAAAGGTAATGCGGTTGCAGATGCATTGAGCTGAAAACACGCAAGTTTGGGAGCAATGTTTTTGGAATGGAAGAGCCTCGAGTACTTGGCAGGATCTGATTTCAGACCACAATGTGAGTTGGAACCTGAAATGTTGGCAAGCTTATCGATGAGACTTACTCTCATCGAAAGGATTGGCGAGAGCCAAAAGCAAGATGTGAAGCTTATCGAGTTTATCCAGAAATTGGAACCAGAGGATAGAGAGTTCGAGGTCGATCAAGAAGGTTGGCTTCGAAAGCAAGGACGATTGGTTGTTCCTGATATCGACGGGTTAAGGTTCTGAAAGAATGTCACCACTCGAAGTTGACGGTTCATCCTGGTGGTAATAAGATGTACTAGGACATGAAGCATTCTTACTACTGGGAAGGGATGAAAAAGGATATTGGAAAGTTTATTTCCATGTGTATGAACTGTTAGTTAGTGAAAGTTGAACAGAAAAGGCCGAGTGGGTTGCTTCAGCCATTGGAAGTTCCTACGTGGAAGTGGGAGCAGATATCGATGGACTTTATCGATGGACTACCCAGAACCAGGGCAGGAAACAAAGGAATTTAGGTCATTGTGGATTGCTTGACCAAGAGTGCAAGATTTATTCCAGTCAAATCGACTAGGACAACATCGAAGTTGGTTGAGCTTTATATAAAATGGATAGTTTAATTCCATGGTATCTCGAAGAGCATAGTAAGTGATCGAGATCCATTCTTCACGAGTGGATTTTGGAAAAGTCTGCAAAAAGCTTTGGGAACCGAGTTTTGTTTAAGTATGACTTATCATCCCCAAACTAATGGTCAAATCGAGAGGGTTAACCAAGTTTTGGTTGATCTCCTAAGGGTTTGTGTATTAGATTTCGGAGGATCATGGGAAGACCATCTACATTTAATCGAGTTTGCATATAATAACAGCTACTAGTCGAGCATCGGGATGGCACCATATGAGGCATTGTATGGCAAACCATGTTGGTTAAAAACCGAAGACAAGTTAATACTTGGGCATGAGATGATTAGAGAAACTTCGGATTGTATCGAAATCACTCGACAACGAATGAAGGCAGCCTAAGATTGTCAGAAGAGTTATGCCGATAAACGTCGAAAAGATTTGGAATTTCGAAATAGGTGATATGATTTTTGTGAAGATTTCGCCGTTGAAGCATATAGTTCAGCTCGGAAGTAAAGAGAAGTTGGCTCCTAGGTTTGTTGGACCATTTCCAATAGTCAAGCGGATTAGAAAGCTCGCATATAGATTAAGGTTACTTGAGAAGATGTTGAGTGTGCATAATGTTTTCCCTGTGTCGTTTCTTCGGAAGTGTATGCATGATTCGAATGTGGTGGTATCTCCGGAGCAGTATGAAGACCTTGAAGTTGAGACCGTAATTATAAAACCTCGTAAGCTGCTTCACGTTGTGGGGAATGACACGAAACAACTTAGGAGGAAGACGGTTAAGTTGGTCAAAGTACAATGGAGTGAGGATGATGACGATTGTACGTGTGAGACGGAAGAGAATATGAAGGTGACCCATCTTTTACTCTTCGTCGGTGTGATCCACAAGTGTCATGTCATTTTTATCCCGTTGTAACTTGCACTAGTGTTGTTGTTGTTTTGTTAGAATCCCGCATGTTAGGATAAGGCTATGAATGCAAGACTTGATAGATGCTAGTTTGGATGGTAAATTGGCTGCTCATGGATGATAGACATGCAAAAAAAATTTGGTTGCTTGTATTTGCCTGGAATTTCAAGGGCGAAATTCCTATGGAGGGGAGAATGTAACAGCCCGCATTTTACGTATTGGAGGATCATAAAATATTTTTATTTAATTCCCTGAGGGTTGGATCATTCTCATATTTTGTTATGTTGGTTATGGGGATGTGAGACATGTCCATAATTTTTACCAATTTAATTGTGACCATTTTGCCCCTATCAGTCTTGTACAGGGCATAAATTTTGACTGGGATCGAATCAAGTACTGAGGTCGGTCTCTTTGGAAAGGAAATGGTGTTGCCAATTCCGTAGGGTGGTCACATTAAAGATTAAGTTCAGCAATTTGGGAGAAATCGTTGTTTTAGTGTTTCACAATTTCTGTTCAGGTTTCTAGAGCCATAATGGGCTGATTTGGACATGCCCATTAGTGGGCTGGTGGGAGGCTATATATGGGGGTTAGAGGCATGGAGAATAGTTTACTTTCTTTATTCTCTCATTTGGTTGAGCTCGTGATCCTCCTTGTTCAATCAAATACACTTTCCGCCATTAAAATTCTAGATCTACATAAGAAAATCGAAGATCTACATCGTTGGAAGCTAGATCTACATCAATCGAAGAGAGATTTCATCAAATCAAAGTGTTTGAAGAGTGTTCTTTACTGTTCGGATTGAGTAATTGGTGATTTTGTGATGTTTTGAAGAATTGATGAGTGATATGCATTTCTCACACGGATTCAACCAAGTATATGAGTTGGTTGATCATAATTTCATCATTTTCAAATCGTTTTCACTTTGATCTATGTCATGGTAAGTATATTTCCATATGAATCACCATAAAATCTGATCTAGCAACTTAAAACTCGTAATTCTTATGTTAATTCATATGATTATTTAAGTTAGATCTATTGTTTTATTTTATGCATTGAATTATCTTGATTTTGTTGAATTCTATATGATTATCGAAGATACTTGTCATTTTGATGTTGTCGGGAATTTCATAACATGTTAATGGTTGAATTGTATGAGTTGATTTCATTAATGTTGATGTTTGGCGAAGATTTGGTTGAGTTTTGGGTTGTTTTGGTCAGATCGGCGAGTAAGATCGTTTTTTATTAGCTCGGGTCGTTTTTCTTGCTCCCCAAGAAATGGAGCTGGACCGTGGACATTCAGGTTGCGGGTCGTGGTGGTGACGTGGCAGCTTTGGGTCGTGGAGAATCTTCAGGATGTGGGGAAGTTTTAGGTTGTCATGGGGCTTGGGTCATGAACGACCTAAGGATGGATAGTTGGAAGCAGGTCAGGTCGTGGAAAGCTTTGTGGTGCGGCCTAGAGTTGGATCGTTAGGTCAAGATGAGGTGTAGAGGAACTTAGGTCTTGGGAACAACATAAGAGCTAGGTCGTGTGAACGACCTATTGAGCTGGGATAAACTAACGATCTAAGGGTTATGACAGCGCTTTGAAACGCTATGGATGACAGCATAAACGTTGTGGTTTGTTTCTGTAGCAAAAGGGATAAAGCGCTATGGATTGATACGATGAACCTTATATTGATGTTGTTTGGTTCAATGATGTGACTTCGATGTATATCCAGGTGGGAATGTTCGAAGTGATGTGATGTATTTGTTGATCGTCATAATGCAACGAATGTAAAGACAACTCAAGGGTGTTGAGTTGTGAACAATGGTTACTCGAGGGGGACTTGAGTGTGTGGATAGTCGATGGTGATGAAGACTAGGGATATAAAGGCTGAGAGATTATCATTATCGTAAGTTCTAGCGGTCTCAAAGCAGAGGTACAATAAGAGGCCAGGTGTATGGTCGAGTACCTTGGGAAATCGTGAAGGGCCTAGTTGTCTAGATTAGAAAAGTAAACATACGAGTTGTGAAGGCGTATGGATTTTTTTGCTACAACTGAGGTTTACCATTAGCCCTTGACATATGACAGGTGGTCATCATACGATTAATGATGGTTTCAAAGTAGGAAGGGCAGTGATAGCTAGGTCATGAGTGTTTGGTTGTTTTGATTGTACCGTCTCACGTAAGTTTTCTAACGTCGAAGGATATGTTTCTTGGGTGTTTTCTGATATTGGTTTAGGCCTCTAGGGTTTGTGCTCGAGGAATGTTGAGCTCGATTAGGATGGTTTACGTGAGATATAACTAGTTGCTATGATTGCTATTGAATGATAGTTGCTTTGACATTATTTGGTTACTTTAGGTTGCCATGGTTGAACTGTTGTTTCTTGATTGCTGGATTGTAAAGGCTATCACTGTCGGATGTAGGGAAGGAAGGTTTGGGTTCTTCTCTGGTGTGTGGTAGATTGGTTTGTTAAATCTACCTATTCTCGTATACTTTATTGATGATGTTAGATAGTTGTTTTATCGCTCACCAAGACTGTTGTCTGACTCAAGGTTTTATGTTTCCCTCTTATTACCTTGGGTTGTTCATCCGGTGTGGATGGAAAGACTGAGTAGTAGGTGACAGGTGATAGGCCTTGGTGAGACGACGCTGTTATGTGATGACGAGCAGGAGGCTGGCGTATTACTTTGCTATTACCTAGTATTTTGTTTTCGCTGTGTGTGAGTGTTGTAGTGAGACCAGTTGTACATATACTTGTGTTGTGATCCAAGTTATATGGATATTATTTCTGGATATTATGAAAGTTTCAAGTTCCTGCTCATATGTGCTTCACTATAAATGCTTGTTGTATATGTTCTATTATATTATATCCTTGTGTTGTGAGTTATACGACAGGTTCCATGTTGTGTTTACCTACTCTGATAATCATTCATAGCTGCCTGGCACACCCTTCAGCGCGTTATTCCTCTTGTTTAGTGCAGGGCTTATGGGCGGTCGTCACAGTAGACACCTTTGAGATGAGATAAAGAAGCATATTAGGAGCGGATGGCTACATGACTATGTTGAAATCAGAAAGGCGATGTCTGAGAATGGAAGGCCGTTTACGACCCAAAATCAAGAAGGGCGTTGCTCCAAAGGACAAATCATGATCTCATGATATAGGTGGCGACAGTAGGAAGTCCAACGATCACTTCTCAACTTAATAGCTCAACCGCTTAAACTTGTATGAGACCATGACCCGATTCTCAAGCATGCTCTAAGTGGATGTTGAGTCATGGGGACCTAAGAGGCTCCGCCCTATTTATATTTCCTTTATTCGTACAGTAGCTTATGCATTTCCTTTGAATCGTCCTTGGAAATGGATAACATTGATTGTGGTTTTTCTTCAACTGAGAGATGAAGTTAAAGCCTCTGGGTGCGAATTTCTGCCACTAGTTAGTGACTGGATGAGTTCGTATAACTCGGCTACTAGTCCCTCTCACCAATAAGTGATTGATGGCCTTATAGAAACCGATCGTGGTTCCCTCTCACCAGTAATGACTGGATGGATTCATGCTTATGATCATGAATTCCTTTCACTAAATAATGAATGAAAGATTTTACAAGGTTAAGGCATATGTTCCTCTCACTAAGCAGTGACTGGATGAACTAGGCCTGAAGGTGTATCCCTTTTGCCGAAATATGAAAGGATGAATTCATGGAAATGAGTTGCGGATTCCTGCTACGAGTTCCTTCACCGGAGAGTGAATGGATGAACTTGTACAAATAAACTACAAGCTCCTTTCACCGGAGGGTAACTGTAAGAGTTCGTATCGTTGAACTATGAGTTCCATAACCGAAAAGTGATGAGATGAATTTGTATCAATGAGTTATGAATTCTTTTGCTAAAAAGTGGATAGGTGGATTCATATCGATGATCTATAAGCTTCTTTCATTGGAGCGTAACTGGAAGAGCTTGTATCGTTGAGTTACATCTTTCTTCACTAGAAAGTGAATGGGTGAATTCACATATATGCATCACAAGTTCCTATCATCTGAGAATGACTGGAAGAATTCATATGAGATGAATGTGAATCCCTTTCGTTGGAACGTGAATGGATAGATTCACACAAATTAAATAAGCAACTAGATGATCAAATGGAGATTCGAGTCCAACTAACTTAAAGCACTACCGCTTCGCCAGAGTGTGAATGGTTAGGCTTACTGATTAATGGTTGCCATCACCAGAAAGTGACGGATACACATTCGAAAAAGATTTATCTTAACGCTTAAACGATCCGGAAAGATTGCAAAAGAGAAATTGATTCAAAACACATCTTCCATAGAAAGACATGTTTTGAGGGGAAAAACACTAACCAGCCCTTTTACAAGGCCGCATACTTCAAATTCACAGCATCCGGATAGCTCAAAGCTAGAGCGCAGACATATCAGGACCCAAAGAAGTTCTGGTTGGCACACTGGACTTCACAGATGCTTGGTTGGAGTAAAGGATGTCTCAAAAGCTCAAATAATTGGATAAGCAAAAATCAGTTCATCCTTACTTCGGTTTAGCCTTGTCCAATTCAACGTGATTTGAGCTTGTCCCAAATCGATGAAACTTCAGCTCGTCCGGAGGAAGGACCACAGTTTGGCCAGGAAAGTGGTCTAGGTTTGGATAGGAAGGGCGTATTCGGTTCGGTCATGGCCGATTTGGCCTTGCCTCGAATCGGCAAAGGCCTGGATTGGTCATGTCGAACCGGTCTGGATGCTTACAACTGACGTGTCCCATCACTTATTGTCATTTCCTCCACTTCTCCCACTACTCCACCACTCCGCATTTCTCGCCACTACCTCCATACCGAACTGAAAAATCCTACATTTATATGTATGTCGAAAGATGGAAATCTGGGGGTGATCCTTCTACTTCCGATGTCGAGAGCCTGCCAAACCGAGAACTACTTTCTACTCTTTTCTTGTATTTGAGAATGACTCATTTTATCCTTTTTTGTGCCTAAAAATGATATTATAAATTGTTTTGATTGTTGTACCATTGCATGGGTCATTTTTTATGGTGTGTAAAATGGCCTTTAGTTTCACTATATTTTTGCACATTTCAACTGCTATTTTTTTTCTTATTTTTATTAGTCAACCTAGAAAAGAGTGGCCTTCCAAATTATAAAGTGTGGAATGATTATGAAAACCACAAATTACTTCTAACATCTAATTATTAAAACTAAAAAATTTAGCACATTTCAAATGAAATGGACAATTTTTTTCCTTTTTGTACTTGTAGATCTAATGCTGTTAGATTGCTTTTGTACTGGTTATATATTCCACTACGCTCACATTTATTAAGTAATAATAAAGCATACTAATTTGAAGCTCTCTCATTTGATATAAGTTTTTTCTCCACTCCTTAATTTTATTTCGATATTTTATTTTCAAAATAACTTATCACTTTACACTTATTTACTAAAAAATCTCTTGTTCTTTTACCTCTTTCATCATTTTATTTTTTGGTATGAACATTCTAAAGTTTACACAATTATTTACATTTAATTCAATAGTTAGTTCCTAACATATTATATTTAAGTCCATATATTTAAATTAATTACAAAAACTAAAATTAATTTTAATAAATTTAATCAACTAATATTTCTTTTAAATACTAAAGAATGGGAAAATTATGTTATTTCAGGCTTCAAATACCCAAATTTCAAACTTCCTATAATCGTTTAAGTCCCTTTCATTTGTTTCTAATATTTTACATTTAATTCTATATTTTATAATTGATTACATAATATTAAAACTAATTAAATAACTTAAGCAAATTATTATCCACTAATTCACATAATAAATCACATCAATCTTAACCATATTCACATTAAAAAAAATGATTTTTTTTCCAGACATATAAACACGTCATCACATAACATAACTTATGCACAAAAATAACAACCACAAGTTCAAGTTTTAACTTATTTACATTAATATATTGACCCTGTACTGCATTATAATATTAGCATCAAGTGCCCACATTTCAAAATTTAGTTAGCTTACATAACACTTCACAATGTCACTTGATGTTGTACATTTAAGTCAATATATTTAAATTAGTTATGTGGTTTTGAGTTTGACAAATGAATTTAATCAATAGATGGTTTGTTAATTCGTGTAGTTAACGCTAAATATGATGTCTCAAAATATATACCATGTTCATATCAACAAAAAGGCAAAATTAGTTTTTCTTCCAAATATAAAGCTAAATAAGTCATGGAATTTGAATAATATAAGCAAAAAGTAATAGCATATTTAATATATTATACATTTATCTCAATAAATTTATTATAAATTGAAGAAAACGATTTCAATTTCAAATACCTACATTTTAACATTTCTTCAATTATTCGCTGAACATACTCAATTTTTTCATGATATTTTATATTTAAATCCACATGTTTAAACTACTCATGAAATCAAGTTCTAATTATATAAATAATTTTAGTGAATATTTAGTCCATTTTTCTAAAAAAACCTTTAAAATATACGCCAACTTTACTATATATATATATATATATATATATATATATGTGTGTGTGTGTGTGTGTGTGTGTGTGTGTGTGTGTGTGTGTGTGTGTGTATGTGTGTGTGTGTGTATTCATAATTGAAAAAAAAAATCTTTCTAATATGAAGATGCATAAATCACATAACATAAATTATGTATATCAACGATATTAACAAAGTTAATTTGTAAATCAGTTATGATTCGTTTATATAAAGAATCCACGATATATTATATAACAAAATTCTCTTTTAACATCAATAACTCCATAAAATATTTATATAGTTTTTTGCATATTTTTTCCAATTATTCCTACTATACTATATAGTTAAACTAGTTCATAATTTTACATTTAATATATTTAAGCAAATTATACTATTTTAATATTTGCTAAGTCAACAAATAAATTACAAACATACATCAATTTCAATGTGTGTAGTATATTCATATTAACAAAAATAATTAATTTTCTTACGTATATACATATTGTTTGTATAAGCTATAGAACGAAAACTACAACCACAAAAACAACAATTCTAGTTAATAGTTTATATATTCCACATAAAAAATTATCATATATTGCATAACACGGTTAACTTTTTTAAATTAAAATAATTTATTAATATTGTTGTGTTCAATGCACGAATTACACACTAGTCCAAATATAATTTTTGCATTCTTATCCATACTGTTAATATCTGATTTTAAAACTACCACTGCCATTGCAGTGCTAGCCGTAGCCGTAGAATTAATTAATTCATTCATTTTATTTCTATCTAGAAATACCTTCATACGATTAAAAAAAATCAACATAGAAAATGAGCCGATTCACATAATATTAAAGTAATTATATAGATCATATGTTATAAACTCATTACTATAATTTATATATATTTCATTTTTCTCAGTCATCCATGCAGTCTAAAATAAAAAAAAATAAGCATAATATTTACTAAACAATGGTTTCAACACTTCATAGTGTAAACTAAAATTTGAGCGATTCTCGGTACCTATGACTCCATGATCATTTTGATTTCTAGTATGATAGTAGCTGTGAAAGAACCGTATTTGATTTTGTTGTACGTCATCCACAAAATTTGTTGCCTTCTTGGTTCCGCCGTCGATGACAATTAAACACAATTTGAATAGGTAAAGATGTGAGCTGAAAACAGAAGATGAGTAAACATGTTAAACAAGCTATCTAATTAATTGTCAAATAGTATAATTGAAAATAAAATTTTAATTGTTTTATTGGAAGAAAAGAAATTAGTGTGGTATTAATAGATAGACCCTAACAAAAAAAGGAATGATAAAAAATACCCAAAAATGATACAATGACAAAAAGTACGTTTAATAAACCCCTTGGATTGCTTTTAGCGCCCTTTATTTCAAAAATGCTCTTACCATTCTTGCTTGGATTACATCCCACTATTAATGAAACTCATCCAAATATGATTACCCAACAAACATTTAACACATGCTTGTACATCAGAGGATCCATGCTCGACCTAATCGTGATCATTTAATCAACAATGTATAGTCTGAACCTGATCCTATGTGTAAGTACGTTTTGTTGAAGCATGATTGATATGAACTGCTATTTATTTTATATATTTACTTAAAACAGCGAGGACGATATAGTCAAATCAATAACTTCATTTCCAATAGGATGAGAAAGGTAGATATTGGAGCGGGAGTAGACATCCAAATTTTTTTGTCAAATAATACACCGAAAACATGATTTTAGAAGAGACCAAATTATCATATCACCTTTATAGAGTGATCATTAAAAAAAGTTTGGATAAAAATTGTTTTTGTGCAAAACACAAAAAAAATTGTTTTTTGTGCAAAACACAAAAATGACATATGTTAGTGCTGGCGATGAAATTATTGAAGAGAACTGTAATTGTTAATACCTCGATCAGGTAAATTCATGTGATATTTCCTTTCTAAACCTAATTTTATTTTATTAAGTTCTATATACTAATTTAGGAATTTCGAGTAAGTAGTTTGTGTCTTTATGTTTAGAAATTGGCTAATTCTATTCGAACCTATAAATTTGCTGAATTCATTCATGTTTTTATGAAAAACTCAAAAGCAAGAATTTCATTTTTTTTTAAAGTTCTATGTACATTACGCATTTGCCCTTTGCGGTACCTTAAGGACACACATAGGATTCCCAGGTGCTATCCTAAAAGCATCATGTGGAGGTAGTGCATGAAAACATATTTTCGTTTATTTATTTAGATGGGTATACTCGGTAAAATCATAGATTTTTATGTTTTTAGGAAAGAACATGGGTGTAAACAGCCGTGAGTTCAAATAGAACTAGTTTGGAAATTCATACGAAGAGCAATCTTGTTCGGAAACCCTTTACCGCAGCTCGGACAATGTTTTATTCACAAAAACACTTGCGACTCCTGTTCTACAGAACATCGGCGGCAGGACTCCAGATTCCGAAAGTTTTATTCCTTTTTTATCCATTTTGTAAATGGGTTCGATTGGGAGTATCAGTGGATTTAGCCTTCTACAGATTTTCGCAGCAAAACCCGTTAGAAATCAAAATTCGGCAACTCAACCTTCTTCTCCTACTCACTTCCATAAATCTAAGTTACCATTTTGCAGGTAAGTGCTTTATTTTTTTGTCTATTTGATCTTTCGTTCCTTTTATTTATAAACTTGTTATTTCGAAATTGTAGTTTTAGAGTGAGCAGCAATCTGGGAAGAAAAGCCAGAATATTTGCTTGCTTAGATGGAGATATCATGGATAAGAAGGGACTTTCTTCTAACAAGGTAGATACGGTCATTTTCCATTTGTGCAGATCAATTTTGTTTGTATTTAGATGCAATAATTATCTTTCAACGAATTTATTTGCAATACATGCATGTTACAAGTTTGTTTTTGTTTTTTGTTCTTGAAGCCATGTAACAAACACATGTAATGCGTGATGTTTTTACCGCTGCATAAATAAAAGGTGAATTTTATGTACATCTACAAATACAATAACGGTTAGTTAATCCATGATTTTATTTTAACAAGTCAATCCACCATTTTTTAAAGTTAATCCACGGTGGATTAACTAATAAATATGTTATTATAATTGTCTAGTGCATACCATTCCACCAATGTTCATGCCAGGCATTCGACAATTTGATCCAAAATTTGAGCTCTTTTTCTACGTATATCCATTTCCATCAGTTCCTTACTCAGAGTAATACCTCCAAAGTTTTTTGTGTCCAATATCCTCTCAAGAGTCATGATACCGGCTTCTTGTATCCACTATCCAGTTTTTTTTTTCCCTTCAGGCACTTTATTTTTTCCAGCAACCGCCTCAGTTCCTCCACTCCTATTCTTCACACAAGGCAAACAAGCACGCCCGGCCCTGATCAGAGCTCTGACTCCGCATCTTGCTGCTTTGTCCAAATTACATCACATTTTTTAGCATCTAATTGCTTCATCGAGTTGTATATTATTGCATATATTGTCAGCCCATCTCTATTAGTAACAGCCTCATTACACGTTAATTGCTCCTAATCTCATCAAAGCACTTTTCTCCACTTGTACTTCGTTGCATATTGCACCGTTCGCTTGCTGCGCATCATATAACGCTGTGCTATTCTTTGCTTCACCTCCACCTGCAGCAACATTGCGCATTCAAGTTTACCTGAACACCATTCAACACCATGCGCATTACATATTGCAGCTGCAGCACCCCATAGCTTCTTATAGATCAATGAACGTTGCACATTCACTTGCTTGAAACATGTGTTGTTTACTTCACTGTAACTCCACAGGCCTCGGCATCAGTTTCAGGCTTGAATTGAAGCTGCAGCACCAACCTTTTTTGTTCCGACTTGCAGCGATCATAAGTGCTGCAAAATAAGAAGGAATAAGTGCTACTGTGCTAGTATAACATATGCAAAATAAGATTTTAGATGAAACACTACCCATCATATAACATTCAATGTGAAGAAATTAGTGCTACGTGATAAAGAAACCAATATAACTATAATTACAGATCAATGTCGAGCGTTGTATGGTTATTATGTACCAGTGAAGTAGAGACACTATAACTTGATAGCTATTTCATACAAGGATTATTCTGTGAGTACATTACTATTATATGATGCTACTCACACCCTCTTCGATTAGCTACTCATGCAATATTTAATATAGTGCAAAGCAACCTTTAAATTTAGAATTTGTATTGCCGACAGTTTCGTAATCTAGATTAAGTGAAAAATGTAAAGAAAATAAATGTGTCCAGTTGCTTAGGAGTTGCTTCAGACGATCTGATAAAATTCTTGATTCTTAATTTTTGGAAATGCTCCTGCAAGCAGCAAATAACATAGAATTAATACTTGGTGGCATTCCTAGCATACTTTAGCTTTAAATCATGGACAATTAATGTTTTATTTAAAAGTCATACACAAAGCATATCTCAAGGAAGTAAGGGAAATCCACATGAACTATACAAGTATTTATAGCAAATAATACGAAAGATGTTTTGGCCTAAAAACATGTTAAAGAACTTCATTCAACTTAGGCAGCACAGTTTTCAATTAAACACAAGTGTATGACACACATGCCTAATGGAGTGTGTTTGATGCACATAATTAAAACGAGTGCAACGACACGCGCGAGATCACAATAATGTTTTACACATGAATTATGTTTTTAGAAAATGTGTATATTTAATACATTCAAAAGAAAATGATTTGTGCAGATATTCAGTTATGTTTTTACGTTAAAATCATGTGTAATTAGTTTTTATTTTTATTTTTTAAGTTGCAATATCTAAGTTATAATTAGTTTTAACCAAGGTTCGAGAACTCGGTTTCGGGCTTGGTTTCAGTCGTTTGAAAATTTATTAGTTTCAGTTGATTTTGTAAGTTTCGGTAGTTTTGGTTTTGTTTCGGTTTCGGTTCAGATTTCGGTTTTCATTTTTTTTGTAATGGATTTGTTAACGGTAAATTAAATGAAAATATATTACATAGAAAACAGGTTATAGAATACAAATAGATTAAATGAGATATGATAGTTACGTGTGAAATCGATGCAACACAAACAGATATTTTCTAAAAGTTTAACAGTACATAAATTTTGAATTCTTTGGCAACTGTATTAAACAAATAAAATACATACGAATGACCACCAGTATTAAAACATGTCCGAACCCATCCCTCAAACAATAATTTACACTGTACTTTTCTTCTTTTCATTTTCAAGTCCATAATTTAGTTTGAACACAACATATTCATGTCCAATTCTTTACTAATAAATAATTATTCAGCCCTTCAAGTATAATATTCATGTCCAATTCTTTACTAATAAATAATTATTCAGCCCTTCAAGTATAAGTCCAGCCCCATCAAAATTCTTCTGGTCACACGAACCCTCAAAAGGATCACAGAATCATGAAACAAAAAAATCCCGAAAAAATGAAAAGAAAAAGAAAAAAAGGATTCACCTACGATGATTGAATTAGTGAAGTCGAAGCTTCACATTGATGTTGAAGCCCTCAGCATGCTTGAATCCCATCGATTTTATCGATCAAGTATTAGTTACGAATTATTTGATGCGTACTTTGGTTTTTGTGTTTTCGCTTTCGATTCGATTTCTCCCTCTTTTGTTTTCGTCTTTCCTCTTCTATATCTGTCTACAACAGTTCACATTTTGCCATTTTTTTTACTACCCTAGTCCAAAACCGGATTTCATCACCGGTTTCGGACCGGAGCTTAGCGATACTGGTTCGGTACCACTGGAATTTCGGGTACCGGATGAACCATGGTTTTAACTTTTATTTGTGTTGTTAATTAATAAATAACAATGATGTAACGAATGTCTATTTGTTAGATCACGTGTTTAAATGATATTAAGATTTGTTAATATGTGTAGGAGAAATCTATGCAGTTAAAGCCCCGCAAAATTCCAGTAATATCCCCGTTATAGCCCATAACACTCTTCAACTGCTACACTATTTCAATTTAGCGTCGATAAACAGTAGATCCGCTTTTAGCCCCGCTATTTTTCGCTGCATTCGCTAAATCAAGGCTTTTTAGCGTCTGCTTTAGCAGTATTAATATATAGAGCTTGATTTGACTAATTTTGTTTTTAAAAATTCAGTAAATTTAGCGTAAAAGGCTGAATTTAAGGCATAAGTGCCTAATATATGATAATAATCAATTAAGCTCATCAAATTTGGAATAAATAAGTATGATATTCCTTGATTTTGTTATGTAAAATTAATTAATATTAGTTTCTTGTACACATATAATGTGAAAAAGATATTAATTAATTTTGAAATATTTGGTTTTACATCTAATGAACCTTTTTGTACCTCCACTATATCTCCGCTACACCTTTTTGCATCTCTGCCGCTATAGAACCGCCAATCGCTTTAACTGCACAGGTAGAAATGCAATTTGCATTTGTAAAAATATTTAGTTGTTAGATTCTATTTTTAGGTATACAGCTAAAGATTTATGTGTGTATTTTTGGAATTTCCATCAGACTAGAATTTTGCGCTTTCAAGATAACTATTAATAAAGATACGCAACATAATATGAAAATTTAAATGAGGATTTTCTTTGTAACTTTGATGAAGGTTGAAATGACAAATCTGTAAATCTGATACTGCCACTATGATGGTGGGTTAACTAATCAACTTTAAAAATTGAGTAAGTCCATAAAAATAGGAAATAGTCCAAAAAATAGGGTGGATTTACTAATAATTAAGATGGATGTGAATAAAATTAACATGTATGGAATTCATTTTAATTGATTACTTCACATTACAGTAAAAATATTATAAGTGGCTAGTTTTATGAACACCCTATATTTTCTTTACACTATGTAAAAAATAATGTTATTTATTAACAACTATACCACTTTATAGAAGCATGTACGTACTTTCTTTTATCTTTTGTTAACCCGGTGTTGACTCGAAGGACGATCTTTGGAAATTAGATTTCAATACGAATTTTGATTCTATCCAACCTCACTAAGCAGGCTCAGATGAATGCAAGAAGGGAGTCCGAGGAAGGTCGCAGAAAAATTAGTTAAGTGTATGGATCACATGGTTGTTACGACGACAAGTCGAGCCGATAGAGGTCCAACTAGTCGACTAGTCGGACTAGTCGCAGACTAGTCGATAAATAAATAAATATATTAATACATAATTGCAGTATATAAATAAATACATACATCTTTGCAATGTATTAATAGATGATTGCAGTTTATAATAACAATTAGGATTCGACTCCGGGTTAATACTAATAAAACAAGTTCGATTTCGACTTTGACTTCGTGATCAAGGGTTCAAGTTCGTGATTTCGACTTCGACTTCGTGATTTGGGCTCGACTTGGACTTCGATTTGTGATTTCGGGTTCAAGTTCATGATTTCGACTTCGACTTCGTGATTTAGGGTTCAAACTCGATTAATAGCATGTCGACTCTTCCAGTCGATACTCCAATGTCAACTAATTGACTAGTCGAGCGCCGTAATAACAATGATGGATCGGTGCTGATCCATACCCTATTTACCTTGAAGTGCATGTACTTCTCATTTTACCTTAGAGTTGCTTCGCCGTGGTTCACAAAATTGCCTCCTAAATCTATTTCACGGTTTGGGGAGTTGACACAAAATTTTAAGGAACAGTTCAGGCTGTACGCCACTAAGACCAAGGACGTTATGTCATTATCTTGGTTGACTCACTGTCCTCAAGAGTCACTAAAAGCTTTTTTGAACCGATTCAACACTGCAGCTATTGAGGTAGGCAATCCATACTTGAAGATGGTATTGACGGCATTGCTGCATACCATCAATAAGAAGACGGAGTTTGGAAGATGAATTAAAATGAAAAAGCCAAATATGTTGGACAAATTTTATAAGAAGGCCGATGCGTTCATAAAATTGGAAGAATTGGAAGTCGTGGGAAGGCGTGTCGTCATTGGTCCAGAATCAAGGTGCTGCCGGAGCAAAGAGAAGCGAATGTCCCAAGAAATGCTGAAAAGATTGGGGACCAGAAAAGAACAAATCAAAATAAGGTGAAAGACGAAAGGGGCAGTAAGCGCTTTAGGTATTTCCATTCAAAAGATTTCACACCTTTAACTGATAGTCTACAAAATGTCTTCTTGGCTGTAAATGATGAAGTACGATACCCAAAATCTCGTCCTCAGAAACCATCAGAAGAGAAAAAAGCAATTTGGAAAGTACTGCCAATTTCTTGAATCGTCCAGGCATACCATTGATGAGTGTCGCCGGCTAAAGAACCTCATCGAAGAGCTCACCAGGAAGAATAACATTCAATAATACGTGTAAAAACCGCTAAGGACAAACCTTTACCAACACAAGACCGAACTACTCTGGCTAATCAACCTGGACCGAGTAATCAACCTGAGAGGCAAAATACTGGAAAGCTTGTCATCAACACTCTTTTCAACGGATCTCATCTGACTCAGAGAAGTTTGGGAGAGATGGCGAGGTGCACTAGTGCATTAAAACACACCCCAAAGGTTGAAAGCTGCTTGGCGATTGAGGATAGAAGCCTCGCAAAGCAACCAAAACATTTAATGATGACATCGTGTTTCAAGGTGAGAGATTCGAAAGGAATTGAAGCGCCAACCCTCGATCTCATGGTTGTCACGATCGGGATTGGGTCGACAACAGTTATACGAGTGTTGGTGGATAGTGGGGCTGCTGTAAACTTCTCGTTTCGAAGAACTTTCGAGCAAATAAAGCTTTCTATGAAGGATGTATTAGATTGTTATTGAAAACGCAAGGATTCACAGGAGAACGAAAGCAACCGATCGTGATGATTGACTTGCCCGTGGAGCTTGGAGAAGGAGAAAGAAAAGCTGTATCAATCCAGACATTCGTGATTGTCGATGAGATGTCAACATACAACGATTTCCTCGGACGACCCACATTGATGAGTTTCAAGATTACATTAACTCCGTGGTGTCTGACCATGAAATTTCCCATGGAAAACAGAAAGGTAAACGTTGCTTGTAAACTGTGTTATTAAAGCGCGTGCTATAGCGCCAAATAGCGCATAGAGCAAGCTCTGCGCTATGGAACCTAAAATAGCGCAGGGGCTCCCTATAGCGCATAAATAGCGCACTATTTTATCGAAGCGCAAAATAGCGCATAGCGCGCTATTTGATTTTTTTAAATTTCGTATAGTAATTAAAGCTCATGCCCATTGAGATGCAACCATATCTACAATGTTTTCCGATTCTGTATGCATGGTTTTTTTTTATATGGTTTGCATATTGCTTTAGCTAGTGTTCCATCAATTTTTATGAACGCATTTCACATTTTTTTTTTTTTTACTGAGAACTTGAATTGGTTAGACCGTTGTCCAGATACACCATTCTATATCTATGTTCTTGGGTTTAGGCTATTAGATTCAATATCTAGAAACAACAGAGACTCTTTTGTTTGTTTGAGCATCATCAGAAAAAAGATGCATGCAATATCTAAAAACAATTCCAATATGTCTAGCATGCTGGACAACATTTTTTTTGCTACAAGTGTTAAAATATTTCCTTCTCTTGTAAGTGAGATTTCTAAACACAAAATAACTTACTTATAATTACAGATTTTGACTTTTTTTATTTTGACTTTGTTGCATTTTGTTGTTTATATTCTTACTTAATTCTTGTCATTAGAAAATATTTTACAGTTTATGCAAAATTGTATTTTTCATGCATTTTGTATAATTTTATCATCATTACTCACAAAATAAGAATAAATTTTATCATAATTGACACATATAAGACTAGATTTTAATTTTATAAGACAAATATATTATGAGCCATCAATTATTTTTAATGTATAATATAAAATTATTAAGTTTTCTCTAATACAGTTGCATTTTACATCAACAAATATTTAGTACATGCATAAAGTATGATAGTTTTTGTGCTTGGAGTATTGAAGGGTTTGGATATGGAATGAAATATGCAAAAACATATAATTAAATTTCAATTAGATATAATATACTTGATTAGTTATTGAAAAATGCAAGAAAAAAAAGTGGACCAAATAGCGCACGCTATAGCGCATAGCGCAAAATAGCGCATAGCGCAAGCCTTGTGCTATTCGCTATTGACTACACTGCTTGTACATACCACATTACCAGGCTAAGAGGAAAGAGTAATAAATGAGTGCGGAGGGACCCCTCCGCATTCGGAAACCATCTTATAACAACTACAGAAGTGCCCTTTTTTGGGGAAACATAGTCGTGCTCGAAAGGCTATGGATCCTAGAAAGCAGAGTGTAGGGGATAATCGGGCAGCGCCAGCTGAAATTACGGTGTCTGTCCCTGTGGATGCAAAGGACCCGCCGTGAGTGTAGGGGACAATCGGGCAGCGCCAACTGAAATTACGGTGTCTGTCCCTGTGGATGCAAAGGACCCGTCGTGAATCCTGAATATTGAATCGCACCTTAATCCGAAGATGCAAAGGGAACTGATGGCATTTCTCAAAGTTAACTTGGATGTATTTGCATGGAGTCATGCTAACATGTATAGAATCTAGTCCAAAATAGCGAACCATGTTTGATCATTGATCTTTGCTTCACCCCGGTTAAGCAAAAGAGGCGAACTCAAGGCGCGTACCAGTCAATTGCCCTGAAAGATAAAGTGGATAGATTAATGGAGAATTAGTTCATCAGAAATGCGACATACTCGGACCTGGTGTCCAGTCTTTTTTGTTAAGAAGTCAAATGGAAAACGACGAATCGTACAAAGATATTGGACATATTCCTACATGCAAATTTTTTCTGTTCAAGGGAATGTTTCAGAATTGATTGAATGTTAATTTTTTAGAGAATGTTTTCGCTTCCTTTAAAGTTGTTTCTCTTGATTTACCGTTCACGAGTTCTTAGTCCTATTCATTTGCTTTTGCATCTATGTTGTACAATATTTTATGATCTTTTATACATCACATTATATTTTTTTGACGGTATTAAAATGAATCTAAACTATGCTGGATGATAAAACATATTTCAGTTCTAAATGCCGACATGTTAAGGTAAGTCAATTACATAATTGTAAGGTTATTAACTCATTGATGATAATCAAATAAGAAATAATAATTGTTAAAAATAGAAACAAGAAATTTTCTGAATATGCTTGCACAATTAGCACATAGCGGGGTTCATTATTTATAATCTGAGATTTTACAAGGACATTAATTGAAATACAACTTCCAAGATAAGCAATAAAGACATGTCAATTTCCTAAGAGACACGTCAATTTCCTAAGAGACATACACTCATTCATTTTATCAAATAATGAAAGGACTTATTGGGAAGTAGAATAATTAAATGCGGATTGGGAGGTAGGTAGAATTATTAAATGCAGAACTATTTCCAACACTCCCCCTCAAGATGGTGAATGGATATTCATCATTCCCAGCTTGGACACCATTTCTTCAAAAGCTGGGCTGCCCAATCCTTTGGTTAGAATATCTGCGAGTTGCCTTTGTGAAAGTACATACGGAGTACAAATCAAACCAGAGTCGAGTTTTTCTTTGATAAAATGTCTATCCACCTCAATATGTTTTGTTCGATCGTGTTGTACGGGATTATGAGCTATGCTGATTGCTGACTTATTATCACAATAAAGTTTCATAGGTTCATCCTATTTAATCTTCAAATCATCTAAAATTATTTTGAGCCAAAGTAGTTCACAAATTCCCTGTGTCATAGCCCGAAATTCAGCTTCAGCACTAGAACGAGCCACCACATTTTGTTTTTTACTTCTCTAAGTTACTAAATTTCCTCCAAGAAAGATGCAGTATCCAGTAGTGGATCTTCTGTCAGTGATTGACTGCATAATCAACATCAGCATAAGCCTCAATAATTGTGTTTCCATTCATTTTGTATAAAATTCCTCTTCTTGGAGTCCCCTTGAGATACTGCAGAATTCTATGAGCTGCCTTTAAATGAACTTCCCTTGGACTGTGCATAAATTGGTTGACCATACTTACAACATATGCAATATCTGGTCTAGTGTGAGACAAGTAAATTAATCTCCTAACAAAGCGCTGGTACATTTCTTTGTCTACTGCAACACTTTCCTCTGCATTACCCAATTTCAGATTTGGATCCATAGGAGTGTTCGTAGGTTTACATGCTGTTTTTCCTGTCTCTTTGAGTAAATCTATAATGTACCTTTGTTAAGATATAAAAATTCCTTTTTGGGAATGTGCCACCTCGATTCCCACAAAGTACTTCAACTTTCCAAGAGTTTTCATTTCAAACTCCTTAGCCAAACACTGACTCAAGATATGTTGCTCCTTCCAATCATTCCGATCATTATGATGTCATCGACGTATACTAACGGAATTGTTACCCCCTTTGTGGCGAGTGTTTGATAAATAAGGTATGATCTCCTTGACTTTGCTCGTACCCCAAAGATGTCATAACCTTGGTAAATCTTTCAAACCATGCCCGGGGTGATTGTTTTAGGCCATATAATGCTTTTTTCAACTTGCAAACTGTATTAACAGGTATATTTTTATCATGCCCCGGTGGTACCTGCATATAAATCTCCTCCTCAAGCTCCTCATGTAAGAAGACATTATTCACATCAAATTGTTGTAAATTCCAACCATAATTAGCAGCAAGTGACAAAATTACCCTGACAGTATTCATTTTTGCAACCGGAACAAATGTCTCTGAATGGTCAATTCCATAGGTTTGTGTAAACCCTTTGGCAACTAGTCTTGCTTTATATCTTTCAATTGTTCCATCAACCTTATATTTTATAGTGTATACCCATTTGCATCCAACTGGCTTCTTCCCTTCCGGTAAATTCACTATCTCCCAAGTTCCATTCTTCTTCAATGTCATCTCGATATTCATGACTTGCTTCCATTTTTCATCAGACAATGCCTCAGAAACATTTGTTGGGATAGGAGTAGTGTGGAGTAGTGTTTAGTGATCGTCGCTTCCCTATGAAATAGAAAAGCGCGATTTATGAAATAATTACTGCAAGCGCACAGGTGTGTAGCATACAGGCCTAACACAGGGAGGCAAATTAAATCAAATTATTTAAATAATTTCTTGGGCGAGTTAGACGAAGATTGGGGATTGATTTTGAAAAACAATAAAACTATTATTGAATTGAGTACAGATCTGAATCTAATCAGATCTATATTCAATCCAATATGACCTAAGAACGCAATAAAAAGAACAGAAATTAAAACTGCAGAGATTGAAATAACAAACAGGAATTAAAATTAGGATTACCGCTGAATCTAATCAGACGGTCAATCACTAATGAAAATAAATGTAAAATACAACTAGTACTCTACCAAATCTAATTGTGTAGATGACACTAGTTGCTAAGAAATAGAAAATTGCAAAAAATAAAACGAAGGACTTTATTAATGAAGAAGAAAATATAAAATGGGATGGTGGCTACAATGATATTATAAGGGTATTTATAGGAGATAACCAAACCCTAACCCTAATTACAAATGGGCCTAGCTATTTCAAGTAAGTTTGTGGTCTTTTGTCATTTGGAACAAGTTCTAGGCCTTTTCTCCTTTTCTCTTGCAAGCCTCCTTTAATTTGAGATGTGCATGGCCTTTTATCAATCATTTTCTTGTCCAACAACAACTAGATGTGAGATCTTCATCTACAATTCTTCAAAATGTAAATATATAGCAATCTGATCTCCATTTCTCTACTTTTTTGGTTGCATGCGGGTTGGGTTGGAATATCTGTAAAAGTGACAAAACAATACCAAAGTAATATTTATTTATATACAAAAGATAAGATATAAGAGCATAAAATAAACACATTTCTATGTCAATCAAATACCCCCACACTTATCTTTTACTCGTCCTCGAGTAAAAAGAAAGAAAAATAAAACATGAAAAAGCTAAACTGGATAGGTCACACTTTCGTAGGAAACACGATTGCATTGAGCGTATGCAACAAGCCGTTAAAGCTCTAGGTGTCCCTAGTAGGACGAGTGGTGTCTCGTGGGGGTTTTCAGCGGATACTACCCACAAAATCCAAATGCAGTATGATATGGTTCTGATGCAACTACATGAATGCAATGGACATATGCAAATAAAAACGAAAAATGAAAACATGACTTGTTTCAGGAAAGTGGTACAACAATTTAAGTTAACAAATTTTAATCAGTTGATTTTGTTTTAGATACCTCAACTTGTCACAAATTTTCAATATAATTCAAGTTTTCAATGTTAAACTCTAGTTTGGCCAGTTGATTCAGTTGATAACATAGTGCAGCCATGAAATAGATTCTTAGTTTGCTTGACACAGTTTGTAAATTGGTATTCTAATTTCCTTGTGTACGGCTAGTCAAATCAATAAGGTCAAGAAATGTTTGGGCATCATCGCTTATTCTCTATCTCTATAAAAGTTAAAATTTATGATTAATTACATACACGTAACTTAAAAGACCAAGGTGTACCACCCATACACTGCCTTGCGGACTAACGGAGAGTTGGGACAAAGCTTGGCGGATTGTGCAGACCGACGCTGACTTTGTCAACATGTCGGTAATCCTTAAGTGTCCAATCTCATAAAATGAGACCAAGATATTCCGACGCTGACTTTGTCAACAATATGTCAGATAGAGCTTGACGGGTTTGCACACCAACGCTTGATATACAAGCAATGTTGGATACCCTTGGATTACTATTACTATTATTATTGAATATATATAAGCATAAAAGAGAATTACACGAATTCAACTTAACACGACTTAGTTTTAAAGATTCGAAAAGGCAATATAAGTATTTTAAGTCCTCCACTTATTTAAACAAAGACTACAATATAGAATAGATTTCATGGCCATCACCTAAGAATCTCCCTATGTACCGGTTACACTATTATCCCTCAAAATTCAACTTTTCATCATATTTCTTATTTGATCGTAGTTGAGAGAAAAAAATACTATCAACTGATTAACAATCCTTAACTTATTTTATTGTATCAAATCTAAAATGAGTCGTATTTTCAAAAAAAATGCATGTTACTACGATCTAAAATGCATGATGGTCCTATTTAAATGGCTGAAAATGAAAAGAAAAAAAAAAGAATGAAGTGTAGACGCCCCCCACACTAGAATTAAACAGTGTCCACACTGTAAACGTTTCCTAAATTTGAAAGATCGTACCCAAAGGTGAATGAGATGCAAAATTATTTGTAGAATGAAATGCAATCTAACTATATGTAAAAATGAATCATATGCACAATGATATACGTGTTTCCGATGCATGCGATGCAGAGAATGCCACCAACTTTTCCCCCCACACTTGCTTCTAGCCCGATGAATCCCGTTCCCACTATGTCTAGGCATGTTTTCTAATAAGCAAAGGGTTTTGAAAACCATCTCATCTTTATACCTAGATTTATAGTCCAGCAGATAAATGTCAGGGTCATCCTAACATGAAGTTTTTCAACCAAGCCAGCATTCCAAAAATAATTCATGTGTTCAACAAATTTATCAGTGTAGTTGTTCAAAAATTTGTGATCGTATATAAACTCGGTTGCAATCGTGAAATTTAAATTCTGAGTGTTGTTCAAGACTATGTGATCACATTTCTCAATTTCATTACTGGACAACATATTTTCAACACTGATAACTTCAAGTTCGTTGGAAGTTTCTTCAAAGTTAAAATTTTCAAACTTGGATTCGTGGCTTGGTTCTATTTCATCCGCATTTGCAACTCATCCTCATACAATCCAAAAAATTCATATTCATTAAAATCCTTTTCCAAATTTAAATTGAAAAATTCAGCATTTTTATTCTATTCAATTTCTAGAATTCCAAGTTTCTCACAACCTGAAAGCGGAAGATCAAAATCTGAGCTTAAATCTTTTTTCTGAAAAGAATCGAAGTCCAAATCATTTACTGAATTGTGAACAACTTCATTTAGATGGTTATTCTCAATTTCCAAAGTTGTTATTTGAAAATTTTCACTATCAGTAAAGAATGGATTATTTCCTGATTCATCGCATGTTTGAATTTGATTTTGTTGTTCGAGTTGTTCTTTAAAAGACGTCATTAAACAAAGAAGTTCATCAAGTTGTCTATCATTTTCATCAAGCTGTCTATCTTGTCTTTGTACCCTCTCTCTAAGAATGTTAAGATGATATTATTCAGAATCGTTGATTTGAGAGCTCTTATTTTGGATTTCTTGATTCTAAAAATTATAGTCCACATCAATTTCATGATCAATATTATTTCCAATGTGGTGGTTGTTTGAATTTTCAGAAAAATGACAATGATATTGGAAATCATTTTGATCATAAAAATTATGTTCGTAACCAAAACTGTTGAAATTTGAGAGAAAATTACAATTTTGGTTATTTTCAAGATGTTGATATGGGCTATAATTTTGGTTTACAACCCCATATTGATGTGGATCGGAGCCATATTGAGATTCAAAGCTATTTTGATGTGGATGTGGCCCATAATCGAAATTATTGAAATTTGAGTTGAAATCGCAATTTCGATCATATCCATGATTTTGAAAATGTTGGTCATTTGAAAATTTCTGAAAATTGTTGACATTGGACTCACGAAATTTTGCTTCATGAGTTGCAATTCATAGTCATACTCTTCAAGAGGACGTCTACTCCAATTATTATCCCACATTTCTCTTAATGATTTTTTTGAATCAGACATTTCAAAGAAGTCACAACAAGACAGAAATTATTCACTTCAAAATAGTATAAAATACTGAGTTGTGCTCTATTAATTAACTGACTCAATTAGAAGGGGGAAGAGGGTCTTATGGCCGTTCACGTATAGTATAAATACTAAAGGATACGACCAATGTTTTACGGGTAGTATGCAACCTCTTTTGCTAATAGTTTAATAAATTGAACTACTATATATCCGCGATCCAATTATACGAGACAATTAACTTCACAAAGCACCACTTTTCAATTATATTATTTTGCAAATCAAATCAAGTTTCAGAATTGAAAAACGACGAGAGAGATGATTTTAGTTATGAAAATTTGTTCCTTACAAACAGATTTAGAAATATCAGTCACAGAACAGTCACAGAATAATAGCAGAATTGAAAAAAATTTGTACAAGCAAGCTGCTGCCCCTGCAGAAGATTTTTACAAGCAATTTATAAATTTTTTTTTTGCAGCAGAGCACCTGTTGAGTTTAGAGAATTTTACAGTGGGATATGACTGTCCGTACAGAGAATTTGAGTAGTGCTCACGTTTCAAACTCCACTACTTGAAAATCGCTCGAACTCGGAATTTCTGTGTTTGCTGCTTGAATCTAAGTTCTCTGTTTTTGTTTCTTGAACACTTTTCCTCGCTTTTCGATTCTTCTCTCTTTTTTTTTTTAAGAAAAGAGAAGCAAATAAGGAAGGAAAAGAAAGAAAAAAAAAACTAAATCAAAATTAAAACCTAAAGAAAAGTCAAAAGGGAAAGACTAAATTGAACTAAGACGAAACAAAAATAAAAACTAAGACTAACCTACCTAAAATCAAAAGCTCTGAGCAACAAAAAGAAAAGGAAGGAAAGAAATAAAAATCCGGAGTACACGTTAGTCAACACTCCATATTACTCAGAAGGCAAGAAATAAAATACTCACCACGTCAATATAAGGCTGCCAATACCCAAATTTTTCAATACCCCAAAATCACAATAAAAAAAAATCAATACGCACCCCCACACTTTAGGAACCAAATCTCAGACAAACTATTTCCCCTTTTATTTTACCTCTCTGAAAATTGGATTCGATTGTGGTAAATTGGGTTTTGGGTCTCTGGCGTTTTCGAGTTGATTGAGGGCTTGCTGGATTTTTGTTTGAATTCGAACAGGGTTGTTGATGACGGGGAGGATTTTTGGAGTTCGAACTGCTGATGGGTATGGTGTAGAGCAGACTCGACGTATGTTTCTGTGGCTGTGGTGTTCGAAGAATGGTTTTGTGATGGGTGCGAAACGGTGGATCTTGGGTTTCGATTCCTGTTTGGGGTTTTGATGTTTGATGATCACGGTTGCCTGTTGATTTGAACAGAAGTGGGGTTTGCTCGATGTGAAGTCTGATCGGTTTTAGGGGGTGGATGAAGGATGGTAAGAAACTGACTGTGGTTCGGTTACGGGTTTGGAAGGGAAGCAGGAAAGTTCGGTACTGTGTGGGTTTTGGTCGAGGTACTGACGGATGAGATTTGGTGTATGCGGATTTGTGGTAGGAGGGGACTGTCGTGGTGGGAGTTAACGAGGCTTGTAAGGTGTACGTTGTGTGGACTCAGTGATGGTTAGGGGATTGTATGGCCTATTTGGAATTGAGGGGAAGAAGTCTTTACGTGGTTTGTGGAGTGAAAACAGTTTGTGAATTTGTGAAATTGAGGGGAGTGTTTTCGGGTTTGTGGAGAGAAGGGCTAAAGGTGTACTGGTCTGTGAAAAGGGGTTTGATGAGGTTAAATGCAGTTTTTGTGGTGGATCCGTGGATGGAGTATTGATGGTAATGGATGATTGGAAGAGGATCGAAGAAGGATTTTGTGGTTCGGTTACAAATTTGTAACCGTGCTTGTGTTGATGGACTGTAGGAGGGTGTTGGCAAGGGTTGAAGGGTCTGTTTGGACGGGTACTGAGTTTGTCGATGGGGATGAACGGATGACAGGGGATACTGATATTTGGTTTGAGGCAGAAGGGGAGATCGGTGGTTGTGAATGGTGTTTGTGGGTGGCAGAGAAGAAAATAGCAAGAAAGAAAGAACAAGTAAAAAAAAATGTATTTTTTTTATTGTAAAAGAAGAAAGGAAGATTCGGTAGAATAAGAGGAAATAGTTGAAGAGTAGATCTAGAAAGAAATCCAAAAGAAATGACAAGTTTTTTTTCTTTTTTTTTGAATTGAGAAGAAGGAGAATTTGTAAGAGAAAAGAAGAGATTGAGAAAAGGAGATAAATCAAATAAAAACTAGCAAGATTTTTTTTCTATATATACAAGAAAACGAAAGGAAAAAAATTAAAATAAAAACTAACACGAATCGGAATTTAAGTAAATAATAAAATTTAATCGTTACCTCCCCGGCAACGGCGCCAAAAACTTGATCGTCGCTTCCCTATGAAATAGAAAAACGCGATTTATGAAATAATTACTGCAAGCGCACAGGTGTGTAGCATATAGGTCGAACACAGGGAGGCAAATTAAATCAAATTATTTAAATAATTTCTTGGGCGAGTTAGACGAAGCTTGGGGATTGATTTTGAAAAACAATAAAACTATTATTGAATTGAGTACAAATCTGAATCTAATCAGATCTATATTCAATCCAATATGACCTAAGAACACAATAAAAAAAACAAAAATTAAAACTGCAGAAATTGAAATAACAAACAGGAATTAAAAATTAGGATTACCGCTGAATCTAATCAGATGGTCAATCACTAATGAAAATAAATGTAAAATACAACTAGTACTCTACCAAATCTAATTGTGTAGATGACACTATTTGCTAAAAAATAGAAAATTGCAGAAAATAAAACGAAGGACTTTATTAATAAAGAAGAAAATAGAAAATGGGATGGTGACTACAATGATATTACAAGGGTATTTATAGGAGATAACCAAACCCTAACCCTAATTACAAATGGGCCTAGCTATTTCAAGTAAGTTTGTGGCCTTTTGTCATTTGGAACAAGTTCTAGGCCTTTTCCCCTTTTCCCTTGCAAGCCTCCTTTAATTTGAGATGTGCATGGCCTTTTATCAATCATTTTCTTGTCCAACAACAACTAGATGTGAGATCTTCATCTACAATTCTTCAAAATGTAAATATATAGCAATCTGATCTCCATTTCTCTACTTTTCTGGTTGCATGCGGGCTGGGTTGGAATATCTGTAAAAGTGACAAAACAATACCCAAGTAATATTTATTTATATACAAAAGATAAAATATAAGAGCATACAATAAATACATTTCTATGTCAATCATTTAGGTTTGTAAGGAAGGCTCTATGGGTAGGTGAGAATTTTTGAAAAGAAAGATAGTTTGAAAGGGGATACAAGGCTTGTTTGGTGCATTTTCTGATTCCTTTTCTAATGGCAATTGGAAGGTCTAGGTCATCATCTGTTGTTTGGGTATTTCATTCTCATTCAAAGGAGTCAAGTTAGGCTCTTGAACTTGTGTCGATTCAGGAGAATTATTTACCTCATTCAAAGGAGTCAAGTCAGGCTCTTGAACTTATGTCGATTCAGCAACAACCTTTGACTTTCTCATGTAGACCAGATTCTTTCCAAATCTTACATCCACTTCAGGTTCATCTGAAGGGGAACTTGAATGATTTGATTCGGTTTCTTCAGCCTCAGATGGTTCTGAAACAAGTTTGTTTGACTTATATGGTTTTGGAACAAGTTTGTTTGACTTGAAATCGGAAAGATTAGGTGTATTTGACTCAAGACCAGAAAGATCAAGTGTTTCAAGCCTCTTATCTTCCATCAAATTCTCCCCCTGAAGATAAGGTCGAGAGAAGTATGGTTCCTCCTCATGAAAAGTTACATCCCGTGAAACAAAAAAACCTTTTAGATGGAGGATGGAAACACTTATATCCCTTTTGAGTAGGGGAGTACCCGACAAAAACACATCTTAGTGCTCTTAGATCAAGTTTTTTCCTGTCTTCACTATGAATATGGACAAATGAAACACATCCAAAGATTCGAGGCTTAAGATTACTATTTGCTGAAAAATTTGGATAGAAGGAAGAAAGAACATCCGTAGGACTCTTGAACCCTAATACTCTAGAGGGTAATTGATTAATAAGATATGTATTATGTGCTAGAGAGAACAACCTCCCCCCATAAATATTTAGGAACATTTTGATAAAACAACAGTGCCCGGGTTTGGTCTAATAGATGTCCATTTTTCCTTTCTGCGATTCCATTTTGTTGTGGTGTTTTAACACAAGAAGACTCATGGACAATGCCCTCCTTTTGACAGAAAGAAATAAGAACATGATTGAAGTACTCTTTTCCATTATCAGTCCTAAGCCTTTTGATGTTTACTCCAAATTGATTTTGAATCATGTAGAATTTTTTTGAAAAAACAGTACTGACGTCAGACTTGTTTTTGAGTAAAAACACCCAAGTAATCCGAGTACAATCATCAATAAAAGTCACAAACCACCTAACATCAGTTACATTTGGAACTGTAGAGGGATCCCAAACATCTGAATGAATAAAATAGAAGGGGGAAGAGCTTCTATTGTTGTTTAATGGAAAAGGTAGACGCTTGTGTTTTGCAAACTCACACATATCACAATGAAGACTTCCAATATCTACCTTAGTGAATAAAGACGGAAACAAGACTTTAATGACTCCGAAAGATGGATGACCTAATCGATAATGAAAAAGAATTATTTTTTCCTTTTTAGAGAGAAACGACTCTGACATAAATGAGTGAGACAAGTGGACTTTTGTACTCTGACCTGGTTCTAAAAGATAGTAAAGGCCATTCCTTTTTCTAGCACGCCCAATAGTCATTCCCGACTCCTTATTCTGAAATATACAACAATCATTCTGAAAAATCACATTACAAGATAAATCGTTTGTAAGTTTTTGTATGGAGACAAGGTTCATGGATAGTTTTGGAACATGGAGAACCCTCTTTAAGGTTATAAAATGATTTAATTAGATATCTCCAATGCCCGCTACAGTTACAAGAGTACCATCAGCAGTAACAATTTTCTTATTACTGGGACATGGGGAATATGTGGAGAATTGTTTAGAAGAGGGTGTCATGTGGTCTGTGGCTCCGGAATCTAATATCCAGAAAAGGTTAGAAGGTGTTTCTGAGACATAAAATCCAAATGAAAGTGGAAGATTGCCTGAACATGCCATACTACAATTACCTGCTGATTTTTCCATACCAGAAAATGTCGGGACAACAGCTGGAACAGAAGACAGTGGCTGAAAAAGTGTACTAACGGCTGTTGAAAATCCTACGGATGACTGTTGGAAAGGTTCAGATAGTGAATAACTTGACAACACTTAGTGCCCAGTCAAGATTTTGAAGTTACTGACAGCAAAAATGCCCAATTAGATTTTCTCAAGAATTATTTGCTTAAGCAGAGTCCTAGATTAAGGCTCTGATACCATGTTAAAAACAGAAACAAGAAATTTTCTGAATATGCTTGCGCAATTAGCACATAGCAGGGTTCATTATTTATAATCTGAGATTTTACAAGGACATTGATTGAAATACAACTTCCAAGATAAGCAATAAAGACACGTCAATTTCCTAAGAGACACGTCAATTTCCTAAGAGACATACACTCATTCATTTTATCAAATAATGAAAGGACTTATTGGGAAGTGGAATAATTAAATGCGGATTGAGAGGTAGGTAGAATTATTAAATGCAGAACTATTTCCAACAATAATGATGTGATTATGTTTTCAAATAATTGAAAAAAAGATATTAACAAAGTTATTCACATTTCATTTTATCTTATTATGATAATAATAGTAGCAGTAGCAGTGATGGTGGTTGTAGTGATGGTAAGAGTATTTGTAGTTATTGCAGTTTAAAATACAAAAAAAAAACCTTTAAAATAAAGAAAAGGCACGCCTTTTCATGTGCGCCGTGTCGCAAGCAAAAATGACGCAAACGCCGCACCACGCTTTGCGCCATGGCACGCGCCTAAGCGCCTTTCATAACTATGCTCCGACCTTAACAAAGCTCGTCTCAGTGATAGTTGACCGCTTTCGAAAATCGATCAACTCGTGGATGGAACAACTTGACATGAATTACCATCATTGATCGATGCCTATTCGAGGTACAACCAAAGTATGATGCATAAGTCGGGTTAAGAAAATACAAGTTTTATCACTGTTTTGTGATTGTACTGTTATCAAATTATGCCATTTGGACTTGAAAATGCTGGGGCAACCTACCAACAGCTCATTATGATGTTTAAGCAACAAATCGACAAAACTATGGAAGTCTATGTGAATGATATAATGGCAAAGGCCCGTGTGGTGGTGAATCACATGGACAATTGCCCGAAATGTTTGAGATACCGAGAAAGTATAGTACGATATTAAATCCTTTAAAATGCTCTTTTGGCGTTTTATCAGGAAAATTTATGGGGTTCCTGGTAAGTGTCTGAGGCATCGAGGTCAACCCAACACAGATCCCAACAATGAGAAATGTTCAGGCTCCTAAGAATAAAAGTGTGTTCCAAAGCTTAATCAGGAAGATTATGGCCCTAAGTCGGTTCGTCTCGAAGGCCACAAATATGTGCATACTGTTCTTTGACGCTTTAAAGAAAGGAACGAAAAATTCGAATGGACTACGGAATGCCAAACGACCTCAGACACATGTAAGCTCCATCAATGCTTTCCAAACCAGTAAATGGTGAAGACTTGCTCATTTACTTAGTCGTGTCCCCTCACGCTCCGAGTATCGCGCTCGTACGAGAGGAAGCCATAGTTCAGTGGCTGGTATATTAAACTTGCTTATTGCTTGCTGATAGCGTCAAGAAAATTGCGACCTTGCTTCCTGGCTTATGCTATAAGTGCTCACTGATCAACCGCTGATGCAAGTCCTATTTCGTCTCGAAACTTCAAGGAGACTGTTGAAATAGAATATCAAATAAAGTCAGTGTGATGTGACACGTCACCCCCGAAAGGTGATTAACGGACAAGTATTGACGGATTTCATCTCGGAGTTCACTATCATGGAAGATGAAGAGGAAGAAGCAACTAAAGTAGTTGTGCAGTGAAAATGGTTTGTCGAGGTGCAATGACTGAATACTGTTCAGGAGTCGTGTGTTATGCCTTGAGATTGTAATTTTTTGCAGCTAATAATGAACCTGAATACAAAGTTCTCATAGCAGGATTGAAGATAACAAATGAGTTGAACATCCAGATTTTGCAAATCTTCAGTGACTCGCAGCTTGTCTTTGTCATATAAGAGTGTATTTTTTTTTCAATTCAAGCATTCATATGAACAAATATATACTACTTTGCATATAAGAGCGTAATTTTTTTTACCTCAGAGTGAAGTTCTCACCGAGGGGTCCACTCCTTCGTTCTTTAATGCTATCAGTCTTATCCGGTAGCCTTCCGGTGTCACGGACTATCTTTCACTCAAGATTTCACTTAGATTTTCCGATGCTTACTAACTTGAAAACAAACCGAAGAGGCATTTTTTTCACTTTTGAGTGTTAAAGATTTGATTTTTATAAGATATAAGACTTGGTGTTTGTAGTTGAGAGATGAGCGAGGGATTTAAAGGTGGAAAAGTGGAGTTTTTGTGGAAAATAGGCTCGACCTAAGGGTGGTTTAGGCACGACAAAAGAGAAGACGGAGAGAGCTATGGAGTGTAGCATATGGAGGTAAAGGAGTGACTTTAGAGTGGTTTTAGAGTGTTTTGGATTGGAGGAAGGGGGAGTAAGGTTTGGCCTAGGCTTAGGATCGAGGATAGGCCATTAAAGAGAGTTTGGAAGGAAAAGAAAATGGATGAAAAGTGAAGTGAAAAGAGATGGTGTTTGTTTTAGAAAAAGGAGGAAGCATGGAAGGAAGACACCTCAAAAACAATCACATGGCCCTTGTCTCCTTCCTTTACTTATGAAGTAATGATGTGTCAATCGAGGAAGGAGAGAAAGGGAAGAAGATGACACTTCAAAAGTGACTTTTAATACAAATGAGACAACTCAAAAGGAGGGCACATGGTTTGGTTCTTTGCCTTGGAAAATGGAGGGTGAAGTGTTGAAAAAGAAGGGAAGAGAAGGAAGAAAATGACACCTCAGATGTGTTTTCACATGGCTTGTTTTTTTTGTTTAGCTTTAGGAATTTGTTATGGTTAGTTTAACCTAATCTTTAACTTTTAAACTTAAGTGATTAATTTAAACACAAATGTTACTAAGTAAAATACTTAATTAGTACAACAAATTTCAATGTTGAAAAATATTTTTAAAGCTGAATATTTTGTTAAATCAAATATTTAGATCAATTTCAAATATTATATTCTCCAATTAAACCATATATACTTCAAAATCCATTTAATCCTATTTAAATTCTTATTTTTTAAATTGTCAAAATTAGAGGTCTTTACAAACTGTCTCAGCAACAGTCTACAGTTTCTGCTTCTGAGCCTGAGCTAGTTGTTTTTTATGTTGGAAAATCTTGGTAGTTTGGTTCAATATAGTTTGGCTTGCTCAATAATGTTAGCTCGATAAATTTAGAGATTTGCGTTTTCAATTCCAAGCTGTCCACGACAGCCTTTTCACTAGTATGAGCCTGCTTCAGTTGAAGTTGAAACTAGTTCTTCGTCGTCTTGTTAGCATTGCTCAACTCTACAACTCTTTCCTCAGCTTTCTGCCTAACTGCTAGAGCTGCCTCATTCTTCTTTTTAAGTCGCTCGATTTCAGTTCGAATAGCTCTTGCTTGCTCTTTCCTTTGATGATCGTAAGTATTTCAGTATAATTAGGTTAATTTACTCTAGCCAGCTCATGAGCCAACTTTTACTACATCTCTTTTCCAGATTTTTAGACATGGTCGAAGGGCCGGTCGAGAGCTTATACCGCTCTCTTCAGAAATTTGTAGATATCGGGGGACAAGCTCAACAACGGTAGTAGAAATTGAGATGGAAGGACCAGTGAAAATCAAAATTTCAGGCTTGGAGCCCATTAGGACTTAGTGATGCTCCGACGAACCTTAATCCGTCTTGAGAAGCTTGAACTTTTCCCCTTCAGCGACCTTCTTCCTATCAAAATCTCTCTCTTTCCCTCTTTCTCTGCCTCTCCTCATCCCTACTCTTTTCCCAGTCTCTTCTTTCGCGCTCTTCCCTCTCTTTTCACCTTCTTCTTTTATCATCCGTCTCCAAGCAAGGAGGGAGATAACATTTATGCTCTTGAGAATCTTTAGAGGATTGTTGTTTGAAGCTTTCATAATAACCACGACCCATTGTGGGATGTGGAACATGAAAAAGAATAGTTGGATTCAGAAATATATAAGTGCAAAAAAAAAAAAAAAAAGTGTGCTGAGTGCTGGTGGTCCTAAGTGTGTGGTGTGACATCTAAAACCGGATGTTGCATGAACCTCTCTTCCTTGTGGGTAATGCATGAGTCTGAAAGGACTCCGAAGTTATATGCTCTGGATGGAAATCAAAATCTAGGTCGACTGGCGTAAGTGACTCTCCAAGAATTTTGCTTGAGTTGGCATAAATGTCGCTTAAATTTCCAAAATCACCATAACCATTCTCGCACTGCGAAACTAGAGTAACACAGGAGGATTTGAGCCTTCAGACATTTCTACGGTCAGACCCTCGGTATCTCCCCTCCTAACGAATCAGGCGGATCCCGGGTGTCTCGTTGAATGACTCTGCGTGCTCTTCTTTCGAATCACTTTCTCTAGCACTAGTATCAAAATCATCACTTTCTAAAATCTCCCCTTCTGCGTTTGAAGAAATCACAGCCTTGCACTCGCGTTGAACAAATTCTCCTTTACGCCCTTCTGAATCGGAGACATCCTCACATGGTCACCAGGCTCAACCTTAGCCTAAGTACCAGAGCTCTCCCATCTGGATGGACCCTCCTATACGGGAGCTCCTCCTCTAGTGCCTCGAACCGGACGAGTCTCAACCCTAGAGTAGGCAAGAGCTGAAATTTCACGAGGAATCACTAACCTTGCGTGATGAAATAAGCCAAAATCTGTGAAGATACTGATCTTGTAATAGGAAATCTCCCTCTCCCTCTCTCTCTCTTTCTCTTCGTGGAGATGGAATTGTAATCAAAGGTCGAGAGTGGCCCAGTGAACAGTGTCTCTCACGGGAATGGGCAAGTATGCAAAAAAAAGCATGGTGCGTTAAGTATTTCAAGTCTTGAATCCAGACTGGACGTAATACTAAAATTCGAGCACTCACCTTCATGAGTCCACAACATATTAAATTCCTCCGGCCATTGAACGTAGAAGAATTGATTTGTAAAGGCATGCAACTTGTTAGATAAGTCCAAGATGAGTTTGCTATTTCTCTACACTTCAACAAAAACTGGAGATAGGCGATCATGTCTCTTCTTGAATAGGAGAATATATTAAAGCTCAAGGAACGTAGGTGAACGTATAGAGGTTTGCATGAAAAGCAGATAAAGACACGTCACCATGGCATAACCATTTGGGTAGCTGAAAAAACCATGATTGTATCGGGGTCTGTCATTGACGTGTTTTGTCCTGTACTGAAAGCTATCCCCAATCCATTGAAAAACTCTGTTCGCAAGAAGATTGTACATCCTCTTCCAGAATCCCAAATTGTAAGCACACGTTCTGAAGCATTCATTGGTGTGACAATCGATGGACACCTCTTTAATGGATTGGTGATAGCTTTCAGTACAGGACAAAATACGTCAATGCGATAAAGTGTAAGTAGCTTGAATCAGACTGGTGCTTATAAAAAGGGAAAATTTCCTATTTTTTCCTAATTACATGGATCAGCACCGATCCATGCCCCAGGGATCGGTACCGATCCATCAGACGTTTTCGCCATCAAAATTTCTACGCTTCCTCGCCACACTCTTAAGAAGTGCCCCGTGAAGTTTGAACTCAAAACTCGAAGTCTGTAAGTAGATTTGCATCTGTAACTCAAGAGTCTAAATTAATGACTAACCAACTAGAGACAATTCCTCAGAATTGCTAACTGTTATGCTTAAGTCAATCAGATTATGAAACTCGAAGACAAATAAATTCAGAACACATCTTGTTTACAACGAAAATGTGCAAAGAGAGACTAATGTTAACCCAGTTTTTGACTCAAAAGAAGATGGTTGGAAATTAGAAATCAATACGAACTCCGGTTCTCTTCAAATTCATCAGGAGAAGGCAAGAAGGGAGTCCAAGGAAGTTCACACAAAAATTAGTTAAGTGTATGTGTCGGTACCATTCATATGGAAGAGGTATAGTGTGTCATCAATTATGCCATCACGACCCTAAACCTCATATAAGCCAACAACTCAAGTTTTGTAGCAATCAAACGTTTGGAACCGAAGATGCTCGATGGACTGAACTATTTGAAGATAGAAAGGATGATTCAATTTGCAAGTATGAATAGATGAAGTCCAAACCATATGAAACTTTGCACACAACATCAGAGGAGCATAAGAAGACTAAAAGTGCAGACAAGACATCAAAATTATCTATGTCTATGGATCAGTACTGATCCATAGGCTATGAATCAATATCTATCCATAGGCGTTTATCAAATGAACTTCAAACTGTGGACGAGGCTTAGTGATCCATAGGCTATGAATCAACATCTATCCATAGGCGTTTATCAAATGAACTTCAAACTGTGGACGAGGCTTAGTGATGTCCTGATGAACCTCTCTGTAAAATAACTCAGCCCAACTCACTTTTGAACATCTGTAAATACCCCCACATCTCTTACATACAAATGATTTGATTTCTCCTTGCCAAACTCTACTAAATCACTTTCTCAACTACAACATCCTCCATATACAGCAAGAAATTTTCATTGCACTGAGCTATCATGATCTATTTTGATAGCTCTCTGCGCTTGCGACTCTTGTTTTCTCTACTTTGGAGAACTATTAAAGTATTTGTACTCTAAACCATTGTAATTAGCATGAAGAATATAGTGAGGAATCTATTGAAAGTGGATGTACGTCTCACTAACGGCTGAACCACTATAAAACTGTATGTTTTCTCTTTCAGCTCTTTTACCTTTTCCCTTTATTTGCATTAAGTGTGTTTAGTATGTGTGTTATTTGCCAAAAAAGGCTGATGTTTTCATATTACTTTGGCGTTGGTGCCATTTTTGAAATTAATATCTTTTGTTTTAGACAAATAAAAAGAATAACCGACGCTCTAATGCTTATAGCTATGAAAATGATGATTGGTACATTAACTTATCAACTTGATTATTGTCGATGTTAGGATGTTTTTTTTATAGTAACAAAGAATAAAGAAGCCTAAGCTCGCTAGAGAATTCCATTTAAACTTAGTTTGTCATGCCGTAGGATTCACTCAAAACCAACAGTATAATGCATTAGGATTTACTCAATACCTAAGGCTACACATTATGATTTATGCAATAATTGATCAAATCTGCTTCGGCTTATATTAAGAATTTATAAAATCTATAATTGTATTGGCTGAAAAAAACAACAAAACTTGTATAAAATGATTGAAAGTTTTCTTTCTTTAAAAAAAGAAGAGTCAAGAATTGATGAAGGGAAGGAAGAAGATATCATTGAAGATGGAGATGGATGTGGAATTAATCAACACTAAGAATCAATCGCACTGTATATAAGGGCATAGTTATGAAAGGTGCGCCGCGGCGCACGGCGCGACGAGGCGCGGCGTTTGCGCTATTTTTGTTTGTGGTGCGGCGCATATGAAAATGCGCATCAAATGGCGCACGGCGCATAAATAGCGCACAACGCAAAATGGCGCGCGGCGCATAAATAGCGCACGACGCAAAATGACACGCCTTTTCTTTGTTTTATGGTTTTTTGTATTTTTTCGCATTTCAAACTGCTATAACTACTACAAATACTCTTACCGTCACTACAACTACCATCACAACTACTATTGCTATTATTATCATAATAATATGAAATATGAAAAAATTTGTTAATATTTTTTTTTTAGTTATATGAAAACATAATTACATCATCATTATTTCCTATACGATTATCATCAGCGAGTTAATAACCTTACAATTATGTAATTGGCTGATCTTAGCATGCCGATATTTAGAACTTACATATGTTTTATTATCTAACTTGGTTTAGATTACTTTTAATATTGTCAAAAGTATATAATTTAATGTATAAAAGATCATAAAATATTGTCTAGCATTGATGCAAAAGCAAATGAATGAAACTCTGAAGCCGTGAACGATATGTCAAGAGAAGCAATTTTGAAGGAAGAAAAAATATTCTCATAGGATAAGCATTCAAGCAGCTCTGAAACATATCCTTGGATTTTATTTTATTTTTGCATATATGTAAATATGTCCAATGTCTTTGTACGATTTGTCTGTAACATAAAAATATTTCATGATTTGGTATTTGTTAAATATAATCGAGCATTAAAAAGAATGTATAATATTCGTGACACTGTTGGTCCAGTATCTTTGAATGATATCGATGATTGTAATTAATGGTTAACTGAATATATGGCCGATAGTGAAGATGAGCTTGTGTTCGATGATGAGGATGACCTGACTTGGTGTGTTGCTGCTAGAGCAGCAAGAGTAGAGAGATTCGGTTTTTTAGGTCATTATTAATGTGTATTATTATTTTTGATTTGAAAACTATTCTGCTTGAAATTTTATGCTTTATGTTTTTTTTTTGTAAAATACATAAAAAAAAATTGTTGCGTATATTTTAGCAAAAAACAGATTTTTTTTTTTGAAATCTTTTGTTAAAATATTAATTATATTAAAAAAATAAACATGCACAGTAAATTAAAAAGACGCGCGCCATTTGCCGCGCCGTGCGCCAAGGCTCCAGAGAGGGTTTGCGCATTATTGCGCCGTGTGCCATTAATAACACTGTATAAGGGTAAGTGTGGAATGTGGCAAATGGATTATATGGAGCGTTCAAACTTTTTTACCAGCTATTGGGGTGGGGAAAGAAATTCAAGGGTGTTTATAGATTTAGCCATTCTGAATTTCAGTATACTGAAATAATTTGATGTCATACAGCATGCTAGTATTTAATAATATATGAATGTTATGTGAGTCCCATCATAGTTTATTTTGATATAACTGAATTTATTGTTATGATCTTAGGAAGCATTCTTTGATTTGAAGCTACCTAGAAGACGGTTACTTGTGCAGTTTACCTGTAACGATTGTGGAGAAAGAACAGAGCGTCTTATTAATCCAGTTGCATATGAACGGGGTACCGTTTTTGTACAGGTACGGTGCTTTACATTTCAGGATTAATAGCTATAATGTCACCACAGTGTGCTTATTACATGTATCATATGTGCGTCTAAATAATACGCGCTAACAGTTGATATAAATTTAACTATTCATATTTATTCACCATAATAGCTGAGTTCAGAGTAAGCAATCCAAGTTCAGAAATAACTAAGCTTATGTTTAACAGTCACTAGAAGCTTAGAACTATAAATACAGGTAACGGCACAGGTCGTTTTCCCCTAATAATATATCATGAGTGTCGGAAATCTCTACAAGTTGAGGAAGAGAAGCCCACCCAACCCATCCCACCCCATCCATTGATTACTGATGATGATGCTAAGATAAATGATTGTGTAACCATAAATTTTCAGTTTAAAACCTTTTTACAAATTCATTATGGTCAACCCTATTTTGAATCAGTTCAGGTTCATGCACGTGCTAGTCTACCGGGCCGTATTATAAATCTTTAGGAACACTGGTTGTAACTATGCATAGAACAACATTTGGGAATTGTAATTTGCCTTCTTTCAAAAGCTAAAATAAAATAAAAATCACCTTCAAGTATTTTGATATTTCCATTTTTACTCGTAATAATCCAAACATTCTCAACGGTTTTTCCTATATTACACAATTGGTCTTGTCTATCACATTGTATATACTGTCTAGTCCTCTTTAACACACCAGTGGATAACTTTTGTATTGCACATGATAATGTTGTACAAGAAATTGTCATGCTTAAATGGTTGACGGGCAATGCGATGTATTCATGTTAAACACATATATCAATGTAACTCGTATTACAATTACCGTGTACATGTTAGTTTGCAACGAAATACCAATTTTGGCAGGAAAATGACAATATGAACTTGAATGTAGTTAAGGTAAAGTTGTCTTCTAACCAATTTACAAATTGCATTTCAATATAAAATAACAAGTCTTGATTATTGTGTATACGTGTTTGTAAAAGTAGTAACATTTTTGGAAGAAAACAATTATACATATTTGACTGTAAGATAGGTAAAGAAATTAAACGATTATAGAAAGTATACTTGAAAATGAAATGGCAGGTCAGAATTAAGAAGACACTTGTTAAGTGTAAAAACCTTAAATATATGGATATGTATGTAAAAAAATGGAAGAGAAGCAACGAGAGGCTTAAACAATTCATAGAATTTATAAAAGAGTTGAAAATTCTTCTACCTTTATTATTTAATATAATAAATTTGTCAAGGACTACTAGTTCAAATGACAAGAGTTGCACATTATATGCATCGATTCTAGGGATTATGGATTCAGACACTCTGCTTGAATAAAATACCATTCTTGTTCTAAAAATAATAATTGATTTAATAAATCAATATATTAATATTTAATAGAATAAATTATATATTATACATTAAGTATGTATATAATTTTAAAATATGTTTTAAAATTTAAATTATAATACTAGTATAATAATTAATTAATATATATGTAAATTAAAGGAGTATACAAATAAATTCATAAAAAATTTAATAATATTATCTTCATATTTTTATGTGTTAAAATAATATTTTTGTTGTAGTATAATCTATTTTTTTTCAAAAGTAAATCAATTAAATACCATCTATTATAATTAATTTATATATTTAAAAAGTTATAGATACTACTTTATAAATTATTTTGAAAATAATGTTCATATGGAATATTTTATTTTAGCTTAGTTTGAAAATATTATTTTAAAAATTTCAATAGAATTTTTTTAAATTATATGAAATATTCAAGACAATATAGATTTAGATGAAAAATTCAAATTGTAAGACACACAAATGTGTGATAAAAGCTAATTAAGGAGAGTACTATTTATTTACTAAAATTGTGAGGGACTTAATGAAAAAATAATAGAGAAAATTAGGATGAAAAGTTAATTAGAGAAATTAAGGAGAGAAACAAATATTTCCCTGTATTTTACCGTTACAAGGAACCTATAAATAGATCGACTAATTGATTTAATATATTAAAAGAATGGATTATAAATAATTTACATTTTTAACATAGTAAATATCATACTTAAGTATATTTCAGGATATTCAAAATGAAATAGTTTATTATAAATCATTTTATTTGTTTATTTCAATAAATTATATTTAATGTGTATGAAATGCTCAAAAAATAAAAATAAAATAGACGAATGTTTCAAATTTTAATAAACATACGTCTACAATGATTGAAGATAAATAAGCAGAACGTATGTTTTTAAATGTACTAAACTCTAGTGTGATTTACTAACACAATAATAGAGATAATTAAAAAATAAAATAAGAGAGAATTAAATTGAAAAAAGTATATTTCTTTCTTTTGCTTTAATATTATTTAGCAAATAAAAAAAGTAGGTAGCAGATGGAGTAAGCGATTTAATATATTACCAGAATAAGTCATAAAAGTATTCTTTAGATTGTAAATAAATAAAATAATATAGTTTGATTTTGAAATTTCAGTAAAACATACACTGAGTATGATATTTCACTAATGCATGTATATTAAATAAATATAGATGATTTATAAACAAATATCATTATTATTTTTGTATTTTAGTGTGTTAAAAACTTAAAATAATATTTTATCGTTATAAAATAATATTAAATTATTATTACTGAAACAAAATAATTTTAAATTGTATATTAAATATCATAAATAACTAATGTATATGTTTCAGTTAATTATAAAACAATTATATATATTAAATATCAAGTACGAAGAAGGTAATGTGGTTCCTTAGTTTGTTACACTTTAGTATGTGGGATCTTATACACCTCGTTCAATACAATGTTGTCCGTGTTCGGTACAGTGGCGTCCATGTTCGATTGCACTGATCCCTTTTAAGTGCTAAGCATTGTTCTTCAAGGTAGGGGCAGCTCAAAATAATTATTTCTTAGGGTTGTTGTTTTTCACCTGCCCAAACAGCTTTACTTGAGGTATGGGTTTAGGGTAATATCCCACAATACTAGGGATTTAGTTTAGGAGCAGTGCTCTCAAAAGTGTTCCTTTATTTAATGAAGCAAAGTATTGGATTTTCAAAAATGTTAATCAACTGTGTCCCCTAGTCATAATTTATTCATCTGTTCATTTGGAAAGATAGGTGTCACTAGCCTGTTGGACATGATTCTTCACCGTCTACGTTGGTTTTCCTCTAGATATGCCTGCTTGAACTTCATCGTAAAATAATGCAAATGATTCATTTGTCTATCAGGGACCATGCACTTACAGAGTAATGTAATTAAATGCCTTTTGCAGTGATAGCCCCTTTTTTTTCAATTAGGCACATCTACTTTTGAAAATTCAAGTATTAAATTCATTTTTTTCTTCTGAATGTCATTTGTTATTGTTTGATGGTATTTTTAGATGTAAACCGTAGACTTGAATAGAATAAACCGTTATTTGGAAGACTGCCTACTATCTTTCAAAGGAACAATTCTGTAAGCATGGACATAAAACCATATTGCTAGAATGCAAAATATAAAAGTGAACCATCACTAAATTAATATATTGATAGTTCTAGCTAGCATCTTATATGTGGTGTGGACCGACCATATCAAAGTACAAGAACCACGTAACCGCTCATGAACCAATCCTAGAACAACCTCGATCGACAGTCAAATTAACTTTTGATGCATTGACCAAGGAAAGAAAAACCACTTTTCCTATGTTTACATATTTTTTATCCCCTCTAAACTTCTGTAATTTGGTTACACTTACACAATCAAATATGAAGCAAATCAAATTCTCTAATAATTATAAAGATTACACTACATTACAATTTAATAGGTTAAAATTTATGTCCACTGCAGCAGACAGGACTTCTGGAAAATTTATTAATTTTAATTTAGATATGTCAACAAATTTAACTCCTGCATATCCTCAGGTTTGAAATTTTGTTGATATAAAATAAATCTGATTGTATTGATGTTGTTAATGCTAGAGATGATCAAACTCAAGAAATTATGTAAATACAGTCAGAAACTAACGTCAATACTGTTATTCTCAAGCCTGTCAACAGGTTGGAAGATTTCAAATGTTATGACATAGATGTAACCTTTTGTTATAAACTTGATTCGAATGATTCAAACTGCACTGCAACCATTTGATTTAAAATGGTCTTTTTAGACAGCAGGGTTATTTGTACCCACCCAAATGTCATGTTCAGTAAAGAGTGAAATATTATAGTTCAACTTAACATCCTAATTTAATGTCATTGTGGATATTTTACCCATGTCAATTCAAACTTATTTAAAAAAGAAAAATATAGAAGAAGAAAAAATCCAACAGAGGTCCGGTTGTAACAAGAGAGCATGGATCACAGAACCATTTCATAATGACCTACCTTAAAAATAATAATAATAATAATAATCATTTTACGGACAGAATGCAGAGAAAAAGAGAGTTTTGTGTGTGTGTGTTTTTTTGTGGGGGGGGGGGGGGTGGACCTCTAACGATCAAAGTTGTTCCAAGGAAGCAGTGGGAGTGTGTATTCAGCACTCGTTTTGACAGTGAAGATCGAGCTTTTGCTCTTTTGTGCTTCTTTTGCCAAGTTTCTATTCTTTAAGGTGTCAAGGTATCCTTGCCATACTCTCGCTCTTCTTAACGTAACATTAAATCTTTCACCAGTCTTAAGTAACTGTTTTTCTAACTTGAAAAAATGGAAGAGAAAAAAGGTTAGGGTCATTGATTTTCCTGTAAATGGAAGAGGAATATACACACAAATATATGTATGTATACATAAATATACATGTGTGTGAGGATGGTTCAATGACACTCCAAATATGACAGCACCACTGTGATCCCCTGGTTTCAACTACAATCCGAGTTGAATGTAATGTCTTTCTCTGTCTTCTCGGACTGGAGGAAATCAGAGGGACTGAAAGGATTTGGGATGCAACGGAAGGTTCCTCATATTTTTGAGTTTTTATGTGTGTGTGTGTGTGGGGGGGGGGGGGGGGGTGTTAATATATAGAGAGGAACACACACATACACACCCTACACAATCAAAAATCCAGTTCAGCACAGTAAAATATTCATTAATTTATAAGTATTAAAATTCATATTTTTTCATATAATAAAAATGTGTTCTTACGTCAAACAAATCTATTTTTTTTTTTCATCAGGGGTAATAAGAAGGCATACTAGTTACATGCACTCACTTATTGATGAAGATTTAACAATATGAGTTTTTCTCTTTATCAATGACGACCTCGGAAGATGTGAAGATTTATGTGTTCACAGCTACAAGATTTCAGAGTTCCAGGTTTTAATGCCAAGTTATACATGACACATTAGGATAATTTGCTCCATCTTTCCATAAGATATTCAAACCGGCACCTATGATGATGGTAACATCATCAAATAAATAAGCCTTTGTTTTTTTGGCATTAGTCCTAAGGTCCATGCCTCAACTTGGGTTGCACACAACTGGTTGCATGTTCCTTATATAGAGCCATTTTCAATATGTTGTGCAATAAAGCTTAAGTTGTTCTCTGTTTCTCCTAACCAGTGCGCTTGCATATAGAACAGAAGCGTTTCCAAAAGCATATAAAGATGGCCATGAAATATTTAAAAAGGGAAAATTGACTAGGATATAAAACACCAAATTTCAACATAGTAAATCTTGACTATTGGATCTTCCTTTGATGTCAACCTCAAGTATAAGCACAGTAATATCCAACAATCAAAACACATCTCTACAGTCCCTTACATTTTAGAAAATACAAGTTGTATTAAACGAGCTGTGTGTCAATTATCAAAGTATATTTAAAGAAATCAAATGATATTGTAAACAAACAATTCATAGTTCATACTAAAAGAAGCTTAAAAATGTATCGTGATCATCAAAGAACTTATTTTCGCTCACTCCTTTTCTGCGACGAATTAAGAGATCCCAAACTTACCTCCCTCATAATTATTATAGCTAGTGAGATGTTGCCTTTGCCTTGCCTTTTGACATCAACTGTACAATTGATTACAATGAGTGGTATCTGTTTTAACTCCACAGGCCCATATCCAATTATACTTATTCAGTGTATTTTCCATTTTGCTTTCTTTGTTCTACTATTACTAATCAAGCCAATGTTCACAAATTCCATTGGAAAATAGCCAAAAAGATTCAAGTTACCATGTAAAAGAAAACGTTAGCATAGTACTTCCTTACGCTCTAAAATGTGTTGAAAACAAAGGAAAACCAATGAAAATTTATTTTAGGTTGAAATAATATTTTTTTGAATATAAGATATGATTGAGGGGTTTACAAATCATCTAAACACATTATTATACATGTTATTTTGACTTCTTGATGCACCTTTTGCCGTGTAAATAAAATAGTATACAACTACTGAGCACGTTACATATAATAGCTGTTGTGTTAAATCAGTGTGCAGGTTGCCTTGTGAGACATAAGTTAGTGGACAACCTTGGTCTTGTGGTCGAGTATGATTTAAGGGACGAGACCAACAGTCTAAATATCGATGTGAAATGAGCTTGCGGTGATGATATTCCTAATGTTCTGATCAAAATACATTTGGGTGTAGTTACATGAGCGTTTGAGGTGTAACTCCTATACTTTTTCATATATGATCGTTTTTATCTATTGTATATGCTTTAAGCTTTTGAGGTATTCCTTTCTTGCTATAGCGAAGGTGAAGACGAAGATGAAGGTGTATTAATCGAAGGTGTATTATCTATCGTTTTTATCTATTGTATTTACTCGTCTACTTTAATTGAAATTTTGTTCTTGAATATTGTATGTAAAACGAAATCTAAATGCATTGCTAGATGTGGGCTTCTTGTTTATATGTATGCTTTTATGTGTTGGATCTGACTTTGTTTTGGAGTAAATAGAGAACACAATGTATTGTTGTTTCATCCAATAAATATATTTTTTGAGTACAAAAGATTATATGCTGGATCATGGAAGGGTACTATGTTTTTTTCTCTTCTTTTAGGGTCAAAATAAAGTTAATAATTTTTTAATCTTTCTACTATGCTCTAGTTTAATATAATTTTTAAATATTAGTATATTAAAATTTAACGGCTTAAAATAATGTAGAAAAGATGCACTCTTACGATTGCACTATGCTATTGAAAAGCTGGTGATTTGTTGATAAAAATAAAATATGTATTGATGGTACATCGTTTTCTGAAATGGGGCCAGTAGACATTTATGAAGGGTACGAGCCCATTAGTAGGGCCTACCCTATGGTCGATAAGGCTGCTTTGCTGCCTGCAATGGTTTGCAGAAAAGCTTCATAGATATGCTCAACGCTAGCAGCGTATGCATGCATAGCTAATAGCTTTTTCCCTCAGTCGCAGGACCTAGAATTCCTATTTCTATTACACTGCGTACTGTACCGCTCTTATCCACCCCTCTATTATCCAGGTCGTAATACTTGACCTTCGTTCAACAAAAAACACTCAAGTTCATCCCAAGTTTAAACAAAATTTCAAAGAATATATAAATATATATATATATATATATATATATATATATATATATATATATATATATATGGGCAGGTTCGATGGCACCCCAAACAGTACAGCACCCCAAAAACCCCTCAACCACAACCAAGCATTGCACTGTTTATAATAAATGAGTGGTTATGGTTCGGATGCAAATGGGGGGCTGAAATTCAGAGGGGCTCCTGATCCCAGGGGCGGAGCCACCTATTGCCCAGGTAGGGCTGGAGCCCTAGCTGAAATTCTGGAATTCTGGCCAAAAACATAGAAGTGGAGTGACCTGCCCTAGCTCGGATGAAGTCTCTGCCCCATCTGGACTCTCCAGCAGCCAATATTTGGTGACTTAGTGCCTCTAACAACAGATTTTACAAAATTTGAACACATGTTTATTTATATACAGATAGACTTTATAGAAATTTTGCAATGTGGAACAAAAAAATTTTGGTTTGGCCCCAGCTCAATTCAGATCCTAGCTCCGCCACTGCCTGATCCTATATATATATATATATATATATATATATATATATATATATATATATATATATATATATATATATATAGGTTCGAGAGCACCCTAAACAGTGCAGCACCCCAAATGCCCATGCTCGCATGAAATATAGGGATATGTTTACAAAGTGCACAGGAAGAATCGGTAGACGTCTCAGGTTTGGTTTCTAAGAATACTTCATACCTTCATCAAGCAAAAAAACTCCCCAAGACTCCTCTCCTCCTAAAAGACAACTAAGGAGCTCCTCCTCAATTAAATAACCATCCTCGCATGAAATGTCGGGGGTATGAATACACCAACACCCATGAATGATGTATTCACACTCCTGACACAATTCAAACCAATAATTATTGGTTTGGTCGAGAATAAACTTAATAAATCAAACCTAGAGCTATTCAGTCGGAAAATGCTATCGCGTTGAGGTTGGGTTTCTAAACTCTGACGAGTGAGCATGTAGAATTTTATTGCTTTAGGATTCTTCTGTACGGACTTCGCATGTTATATCTTCATCGAGGCAATATATTGTTATAACCGTTGTGATTTATCCGATTCAAGACCACTCGAATCCGATATCTAAACCACAAAGCGCTAGCGGAAGACTAGATCGTTGTTAGATTTGCAAAAACAACCAAAGCAATAACTCTAGTCACAAAACTAATATCAACCAATCACGAACAATCCAAATCTCAATCACAAGCAAGAAACTAATGACAAAGTAGAAAAAATAAATCACACAAGGATTTATAGTGGTTCCACTAACTTCTTGTTAGTGTACATCCACTTTGGAGAGAGTATTTTATTACCACGATGAAAGGAATACAAGAGATTGATCCAATAGTCACTATATTTCAATATAGAAAAGAGTTTGAGGAGAATAGAATTGAAGAATTGGAATTAGGCTATAAACCCTAATTCTCCCTTGAGAATAAACTCTTGATCCCAAATCAAGTCTTCAAGCTCTCCCTAATTCACTTAAGAAAATAGCTTATATAGAGGTTGACCAATTACCGAAATTGCCCCCGAATTAGTCACAAATCAGCTTGCTAATTTCCAGCCCGAAATAGCCCATTAGCCGCCTCAGACGTCTGTAGTTAGGCCTGACAGACGTCTGTCCCATCCTGGGAATTCCTTGTGCTCCTGCACTCAGCTCAGACGTCTGTCTCCATATGACAAACGTTTGTTGGAGCTCTCAGGAAAAACATTTCCTGACAATAGACGTCTGTCCCCCTTTGGTCAGACGTCTGTTGAGACCCTCGGAAAATTGTTCCCTGTAGTCACAGACGTCTGTCCAAGGAGCGACAGACGTCTGTGCTGAAGCTCTCAGCTTCACCTCACTACACCATAACACAATCTCCCCCAACAAGCTCTGATTTGCACTCCGCTTCCTCCCACTCGATGCTATCTTCATCCTCTTCAATCCAACACATATAGTATCGCATATCACAACACTCCACCTCGATACTATAACCGTCTTAACTCCAAACTCCAATGCACCATGCATTTCGTTCTATCTTCGACCAAGCAACATGAATACTTTCCCAATGAGATCCGGCAAAGCCAACACCCATTGCACTCCACTAACGAGTTCAGGCAAAGCCCCCACCCTCCAATGAAGTGTTGAAAGTATTCAAACCAAACGTCTCACTATAAGACAATGTACTCGGGAGTGAAGCGAGTACTTACCAAGAAGATAGATTTCCAATCTCTCACCGCTATTCCTTTTCCATCAAACACAAAATCACTCTCTCCACCTCGTGCCACCCCGTGGTACCTAGCAACTCAACAAGCGAATTAAGTTCGAGCAATGCTCGAACTTCCCATACGGCAATGCCTTCGTAAACATATCCGCCACATTATCCTTTGTGTGCACTTTCTGAAGGTATACTAGCTTACCCTCATCCATGGCTACAAGAAATGACTCCCTCACCTCAATATGCTTGGTCCGTGAGCTAAATGCCAAATTCTCCGTCAAATGGATAACACTTTGGCTATCACATCGAACATCAACACTTTCATGTTCGAAACCCAAGTCACACAACAATCGCTTCAAGTAGAGTGCCTCCTTGGCCGCTTCCACAGCGGCAATCAACTCCGCCTCCGTAGTGGATAAAGCAACTACGGTTTGCAATCGCGATCTCCAACTAATGGCTGTCCCGCCAAGTGTGAAGACATACCCGGAAGTTGATTTCCTTCGATCCCTATCACCGGCGTAGTCCGAGTCACAATAACCAACCAACTTGCAATCCCTATCATCACTACCGCCAAAGACAAGTCCATGAGATGCTGTGCCTTTCAAGTATCTCATAATAGCCTTTACGGCTTCCCAATGCGATTTCCCCGGATTAGCCATATACCGACTAACCACCCCGACGGCATTTGCAATATCAGGCCTTGTACACACCATTGCGTACATCAAACTACCCACCGCACTTGCATATGGCACCTTTGCCATATAAGCCTTGTCTTTATCCCCGATAGGTGATCCCTTCTCCGAAAGCTTCATATGCAAAGGTAAAGGTGTATTTAACGCCTTTGCATCCTCCATGCTAAACCGACAAAGCACTTTCTTAATGTATTCCTTTTGAGTCAATCTTAACCCAAAATGCTTTCGGTCCCTTCCTATTTCCATGCCCAAGATTTTTCATGCTTCTCCAAGATCCTTCATCTCGAATTCCGATTTCAAAAGCATCTTTAACTTGTTGATTTCATTTCGATCCTTGGAAGCAATGAGCATATCATCCACATACAAGAGTAAATACACCCAACAATCATTTCCCAACCTCTTGAAATATACGCAAGCATCCTTGATGCTTCGATGGAAGCCACTTTCAAGCATGAAATGATCGAATCTCTTGTACCATTGTCTAGGCGATTGCTTTAACCCATATAGTGATTTCTTCAACTTGCAAACCATATTAGACTTACCATCTACAACAAACCCTTCCGGTTGCTCCATGTAGATGTCTTCATCTAAGTCTCCATGCAAGAAGGCGGTTTTCACATCAAGTTGCTCCAACTCCAAGTCATGGATAGCAACTATGGCTAGTAAAACTCGGATAGATGTATGACGAACCACCGGTGCAAAAATTTCATCATACTCCTTTCCTTTCCTTTGTGAGAACCCCTTTGCCACTAACCTTGCTTTGTACCTTCCATCATCCTTCACCTTGTAAATCCATTTGCACCCTATAGCACGGTTTCCTTGAGGAAATGGAACCAACTCCCAAGTTCGGTTCTTCATAAGCGATTGCATCTCTTCCTCCATGGCGCAAATCCACTTCGAGCTCTCTCTCGACTCCATGACGTCATCAAGGTCCATCGGCTCATCTTGGACTACATTGAGAGCATAGTCCAAATGATCACTAAAGCTAAGGTAGTTCCAATCACCATATCTTTCGGGAGGCCTTATTGCACGTCGACCAACCCGAGTAGCAATACTATCACCCAAACCCCTTTTGGCTCCACCTTGAGTCGAAACTTCTCTAGTATCATGTATATCACCAACATCATCACTATAGGAACCATGTGGACTATGTGATGTTTCATCAACCACTTCAACCCCACGAGCTTCTTCAACTCCACTACCACTTGGACGGAATGTGGGAATGACTTCCTTCTCCTTTGATTCACCATGAACCAAATCCGGAACGTCCGATGAGCTCTCATTCACCTTGAATAAAGCCGACTCATCAAAAGTGACATGACGAGAATTAACAACCTTCTTCGTTTTCGGATTCCAAATCCGATAGCCTTTCACGCCATCCGTGAAACCAAACAAAATTCCCTTGAATGCGCTAGCTCCAAGCTTATCATTCCCTGGATCATGCACATAAACCGGGATACCAAACACACGAAGATATCTCAAGTCCACACTCTTCCCTTTCCACACTTCCTCCGGAATTTTGTTACCAATGGCCGAGCATGGAATTCGATTTATAATATGCACCGCGGTTGACAAAGCTTCGGCCCAAAATCCCTTAGACAAACCCGATGTCAATCTCAAGCATCGAGCTTTCTCAAGTAGAGTTCGGTTCATTCTCTCCGCTACTCCATTAGATTGCGGATCTCCCGGTGTAGTAAAATGTCTCCAGATCCCGTGATGCTTACAATACTCCAAGAATTCACGCGAGACATATTCGCCGCCATTGTCGGTCCTTAACACCTTCAAAGTCTTACCACTCTCATTCTCAACAAGAGCCTTCCACACTTTGAACTTAGCAAATGCCTCCGACTAGGCCCCCATTACATACACCCATACCTTGTGAGACAAATCATCAATGAAAGAGATATAATACCTTGCTCCTCCCAAAGAAGCAACCGGTGTCGGTCCCCAAACATCCGAATGAACATACTCAAGAACCTCCTTTGAGTCATGCTTGCCTTCATCGAATGATACCCTTGTTTGCTTCCCCATGACACATTCCTCGCAAAACTCTAGTTTGTTGAAACTCTCACCCTCGATCATCTCCCGCTTTCGAAGAATATCCAAACTCCTCTCCGAGACATGACCCAATCTCAAATGCCACAACCGTGTCGCATCCAAGTCACGAGAACTATCAACACCCACACAAGTCTCACCTCCTATGGTCACACCTTGAAGCAAATATATACCATGAGTCCTAACACCCTTCATTACCACAAGCGCTCCCTTCGAAATCCTCAAGCAATCCTTCTCGATAGTGATCTTGCATCCTAGAGAATCCAATTGCCCCAAAGATATAAGCGACTTCCTAAGTCCCGGAACATAGCGAACATTGGTGAGCGTGCGAACAACTCCATCAAACATCCTTATTTGCACGGAGCCACAACCCATTGACTTGCAAATAGCACCATTTCCCATAGCAATTGCATTTCCCTCTTTGACCTCAAAGGACGAGAAACAATCTCTGTTTGGCATCATATGATACGACGCACCCGAATCGAGTACCCATTCGTTACCCGAAACACCCATTGCTACTGCCGTCAACACATTCTCATCTACTTCACCATCTCCACTCTCCACCGCCACGGATGAAGACGCTACTTCCTTCTTATCTTTGTCCGGACATTCATTCTTCCAATGTCCCGGTTTCTTGCAAATGAAGCACTTCCCATTTCTCTCTTTCGATTTACCTCTTCCACTGGGTTTTCTTGATTTAGAACGCCCCCGGTTTCCTTTCTTCACATTCTTTTCTTTCTCCACAAACAACCAGTGACTACTACTAGCTCCACTACTACCCTCACTCATCTCCTTCATTTGATCTCTCAACTCCTCACTAAGAAGACCCGTCTTGACATCATCTAGAGTCAAGGTATCCCGGACATAGATCAAACTATTTGAGAAACCCGTATAGCGATCCGGCAATGAACACAATAATATCATCGCCTTTTGCTCTTCCTCAATCTTTAAATCAACGACCTTCATCTTCATGAGCAAATCATCAAAGGCATTCAAATGTTCCTTAAGCGAATTACCCTCCTTCATCTTGAAGGTGAAAAACGTTCGCAATAAGATCAAACGATTAGTGAGCGACTTCTTCATATAAAGTTCTTCCAACTTGTCCCAAATACCTTTAGCGGTAGTCTCACCACTAATTTCGGAGATCACATTCTCCCCCATAGCAAGTTGAAGAGTAGTGTGAGCCCATTCCTCCATCTCCTCTCTCTCAACATCCGAGATATCACTTGGCAAAAAGTGAGTATCAAATACTACTCGGTGCACCCGATTCCGCCTAAGAACCGCTTTCATTTTCCATTGCTACTTCTCAAAGTCATTATCACCATTCCACTTGTCAATAACCAATTGAGAACCCGACGCCGCATACGAACCCCGTACATATGGCGCCACACTATTCGGACTTCTGGTTGAAGGACTTACCGAGCTACTATCCGTCTCCGGCATTTTCACAAACACCTAACAAGCACCAAAACAGCTCTGATACCAACTGTTATAACCGTTGTGATTAGATTCAAGACCACTCGAATCCGATATCTAAACCACAAAGCGCTAGCGGAAGACTAGATCGTTGTTAGACTTGCAAAAACAACCAAAGCAATAACTCTAGTCACAAAACCAATATCAACCAATCACGAACAATCCAAATCTCAATCACAAGCAAGAAGCTAATGACAAAGTAGCAAAAATAAATCACACAAGGATTTATAGTGGTTCCACTAACTTCTTGTTAGTGTACATCCACTTTGGAGAGAGTATTTTATTACCACGATGAAAGGAATACAAGAGATTGATCCAATAGTCACTATATTTCAATATAGAAAAGAGTTTGAGGAGAATAGAATTGAAGAATTGGAATTAGGCTATAAACCCTAATTCTCCCTTGAGAATAAACCCTTGATCCCAAATCAAGTCTTCAAGCTCTCCCTAATTCACTTCAGAAAATAGCTTATATAGAGGTTGGCCAATTACCGAAATTGCCCCCGAATTAGTCACAAATCAGCTTGCTAATTTCCAGCCTGAAATAGCCCATTAGCCGCCTCAGACGTCTGTAGTTAGGCCTGACAGACGTCTGTCCCATCATGGGAATTCCTTGTGCTCCTGCACTCAGCTCAGACGTCTGTCTCCATATGACAGACGTATGTTGGAGCTCTCGGGAAAAACATTTCCTGACAATAGACGTCTGTCCGCCTTTGGTCAGACGTCTGTTGAGACCCTCGGGAAATTGTTCCCTGTAGTCACAGACGTCTGTCCAAGGAGCGATAGACGTCTGTGCTGAAGCTCTCAGCTTCACCTCACTACACCATAACACAATCTCCCCCAACAAGCTCTGATTTGCACTCTGCTTCCTCCCACTCGATGCTATCTTCATCCTCTTCAATCCAACACATATAGTATCACATATCACAACACATTTAACTGTCTCAGATTTTAACACTGGTGGTTTTATTTTCTACTATACTGTAGTCTACACAAGTAATGTTTTTGTAGAGAGATTGAATTTGTGGAAGAATTTAATATTACAGTCCCAAACCATTTCTTATTCTGGTTGCTAATGAGAGATTTTAACAATGCTCTTTCACCTTAGGATAAGAAAGGCGGTCTTCCAATTCCCTTCCAACATATCAGAGAATTTTGGAACTATTTGATGGACTCATGAAGTTAAACCTTAGGGCTTTCATCATACTTGGAGAAAGAAAGAAGTGGCTACTCATAGTGACAAAATCATGGCAAATACCTCTTTCATTCAAAAGTTTCTAAATCTTAAAGCATTGACGTTATCGCAAATGACAAGTGATCATAACCCTTTGCTACTTGACTTACTTCCTTTAACTAAGTTGAAAGGGTATCCGTTCAAGTATTGTAATGACTGGCACCTTTTATATGGATATGGTGATTGCATTACTAGGGGTTTACAAGCTTATACATGGGGATTCCTAAGTTACCAATTTCAGCACAAACTCCAAGCATGTAAAAATGAGTTAGAAGTCTTGGAACAAAGTACGTCCTAATCCACATGATCTCTTCTCACTCTTGAGCAATAGTTCAGGTCTCTAGAAGAAGCAGTTGACCAAGACCCTACAAATTTGCTCTTATATAATGAAATGCTTAGCGCCAAGCACCTTCTTCAAGTACATAAGAGTATCCAGTTTGTTGGACTTAAACAAAAGGCAAAAGTTGTTTGGTTGCAATAGGGGGTACCAATTCCATTTTTGTTTACTCGAAAATGAGCACTCGTCAATTTAGAATAATATACGAGTCTTTATCACCCCAGATAGTTATCTTTCGCATAGGGATAAAGACATAGAGAATGAAGCTATTGAGTATAACACTTCTTTATTCAATGGGTAAACGAGTGCAAACTATCCAGATTTTCAAACTTCCTCTGTAATAAACTCACAAGGCCATCGGTACTTATTCAGGAAATTTCACTCCAGGAAGTTAAACTTATTGTATTCTCTATTCATGACAATTCTAGCCCTGTCCCAGATGGTTTGAATCCCAAGTTTTACAAGCTTCACTGGGAGATTTTAAAGGAGGATTTGCTACATGCCATGAATGACATTATGAAATCCGTAAAACTACCAAAGGGATGCAGTCACACCTTCATTACTCTTATCCCCAAGAATGATAAACCTACCAGTATCATTCACTACAAACCCATTTCCTACTGTAATTTATATTACAAGATTTTTTTCCAAAATTTTGTGCAGTCGAATGAAACTTTTCCAACCTCACCTTATTTCAAAAAACCAGTGTGCTTTCATTTCGAGGAGGTATGTTTGGGATAACATCCTACTTGCCCATGAACTCTTGCGTGATTTCAAGAAAAGTGGGATCTCTAAGTTTTGTGTGAAGGTTGACTTAAGAAAGGCTTATGATATGGTGGACAGAGAATTTATTTGTTTTGTTCTCTCTCGCATGGGCTTCCCTGTTCATTTTGTTTCTGTTCATTTTGTTAATATTATATACGAGTGTATACACACTCTAACCTTTTCCATTCTTTTTCAAGGCACCCTAAGGGTTTTACAGCATCCAACAGAGCCATACGGTAAGGAGAACCCTCTCCCCTACATATCCACGGTAGCAATGCAATATCTTTCTTACTTGATGGAAGAGGAAGTCTCCCTTCATATGTTTCATCATCAATTATTTACTATACGTCGATGACTTGATGGTGTTTGGCAAGGCATCTGTTATTAACGCTAACACCCTAGAGCCTATCTTCGATAAGTTACGTAATGATGTTAGCCTTCACGTTAACACAACGAAAACAAAAAAAAATCTTCAATTCATCCTCCCCTACTGCCTCAGTTATAACAACCATACTACCCTTTGAACTCGGCCAACTACCCATTAAATATTTGGGTGTACCCCTTTCATCTAACTACCTTCATTATTCCGAATGCAATGCACTGATGCAAAGGATTCAAGACAAGGTTGAGGGATGTTGGGAAATTATGCAAATTTCCTTATAATTATATTTGTGGAGAAAAGAAATGAAATGTAGAATGGTAAGAGACACACAAATTTGATAATGGAGTTCGGCAAATTATGACTACGTCTCCAGGCTGCTGCAGATCTTTTATTTCAGAGAATATTACAAAGTGATTACATAGAACACTTTATACACAACACTCGATCTCACTCTCTTCTTGCTCTCCTTTTCTTCTTAGTGGATTTGGAATGAGATATAAACTATGAACAAGATGGGTGTATTTATAGGTGAAAAGGATGGTTGGTGGGGGTTGGTGGCCCGGTAGGTGGCAAGGTAGATAGCAATCCCATATTGAACACATGGGTGGCTAGGGAGGCTGTGAGCAGCTGCTGCACATGCAGCATACCAACAATCTCCCACTTGAAGACTAATTTCAATCCATTTTCACACATTAATCGATGCAACAGCCATTCTGCTCTTTTTACTCTAGCAGACCAACTGAAGTCGAACACAACTTCAGTTTATCGATATTTATCGTCTTCTTTCCTATAAGTAACTCAGCTAGTTCCCATGTCTGGTTGGAGATGAGAGACTTCATCTCATCTTTCATGGCAAGCTCCCACTTGCTAGCATCTTTAGTCTGAGATGCTTCATCATAGCATTCAGGTTCTCCTGCATCAGTCATGTAAAGACTACCACTCTTTTTACCTTGAGCAATCGTCGCCCTTTGAAATTTTCCAATCACCACCATGGAAAGTCGTAGTATAGCCTTCACTAGCTAATTGTCCTACGAAAATCAAATTCTTTCTCAAATCAGGTATGTGTCTGACATCCTTTAGCTCCCAAACTGACGCATTTAGCTTTATCTTCACAGCACCTTTTCCAACAATATCACAAGGTTGATCGTCACCAAGATATACTTTTCCAAGATTTCCAGAGGCGTACCTTTCGAAAAATTCTTTCTACGAAGTAGCATGAAACGATGCTCCAGAGTCTAGCACCCAAGACTCTTCCTTGCTCTTTAAAGAGCATATCAACGCTTCATCTCCTCCTGAGGTAGAAGTAACATTTGCCTCTGCCTTCGCCTATTGGTCCTTTGGTGCACTTCTGCATTAATTTTTGTAGTGCCCGGTCTTTCCACAATTCCAACACTCAACAGTGTTTGAGCTGTGGGAATTGTTTGGATTGCTAGATTTAGATCTCCAATCCTTCGACCTACCTTGGTTGTTCGATTTGTTGCGTCCATTTCCTCGTGTTGAATTACTTCCTCTTAATTGTGTATGCAGAATTGAAAATTTTGATGACTCACCAGAATCTCTTCGCTGGATCTCTTCACTGAGAACCATATCACGAATATCATCAAATTTTAACTTATTGCTTCCCGACGAGCTACTCACTGCTCTGACAGTAGCGTTCCAACTTTCTGGCAGGGAAGATAAAAGTATCAACGCGCGTACTTCTTTGTCAAACTCAATTTCAACTGAACTTAACTGAGTAGTAACTGTATTCAGTTCATTGAGATGTTGAGCTACCGATGCACCTTCTATCATCCGCAAATTGAACAATCGCCTCATCAAATGAACTTTGTTAGAGGTCGATGGCCTCTCGTACATATTGGAGAGAGCCGCCATAAGACCCGTCATGGTCTTTTCTTTTGCTATGTTGAAAGCAACATTGCGAGATAACGTCAATCGAATAACTCCAAGGGCTTGTCTATCAAGAAGAGCCCAATCTTCATGCTTCATATTCTCTGGCTTCTTTTCTGAAAGAGGTTGATAAAACCTTTTCTGATATAGAAAATCTTCAATCTGCATTTTCTAAAAGCCAAAGTCGGCTCCATCAAACTTCTCGATTTTCACCTTTCCTTTATCTGCCGCCATCGCTTCCACTTGAATTTAATTTATTTTCTAACAAATTATGGCTCTGATACCAATTATTGGGAAATTACGCAAATTTCCTTATGATTATATTTGTGAAGAAAAGAAATGAAATGTAGAATGGTAAGAGACACACAAATTTGATAACGGAGTTTGGCCAATTATGCCTACGTCTCCGGGCTGCTGCAAATCTTTTATTTCAGAGAATATTACAAAGTGATTACACAGAACACTTTATACACAACACTCGATCTCACTCTCTTCTTGCTCTCATTTTCTTCTTTGTGGATTTGTAATGAGATATAAACTATGAACAAGAAGGGTGTATTTATAGGTGAGAAGGATGGTTGGTGGGGGTTGGTGGCTTGGTTGGTGGCCCGGTAGGTGGCAAGGTAGGTAGCAATCCCATGTTGAACACATGGGTGGCTAGGGGGGCTGCTGTGAGCAGCTGCTGCACATGCAGCATACCAACAATGGATGGCAAGTGAATTTTCTAAGTTTACCAATAAGTGCTGAACTAACTCATACTATGCTTACTCCCTTCATATTGTATTGGCTCTTCGTATATCAAATCCCCGAATCTGCGCTGGATAAACCCCAATCAATATGCACTGGTTTTTTTCTAGGGTAACTCTAAACACAAGGTTGAATGGTCTCAACTGTGTAAGCCTAAAAATGAAGGAGGGGTAGGTTTGAAGCTTCTGCCTAATCTAAAAAAAAAAAGCTGCTAGCGTTAAACTTCTTTGGAATTTCTTTTCAAATAACAATTTATGGAGAAAATGGATGAATAGAAGGTATTGCCACAATAAACAGTTTTGGAGTATGCAAATAGATAATAACTCTTCATTTACTTGGAAGTGTATGACGTGAATACGAGCAACAAATAAGCAATTGTTAAACAAGGTGATTGTGAATGGGAATCTTACCTTACTTTGGTTTGAACCATGGCTTAATTGCAAATGCTTGGTGAATCTTCTTGGCATGCATCGATATTAGGCAGTAGGAAACCAAGCAGAAACTGTCAACTTGATAGTTCATGACTTTACTTTGGATCCTTCCCTACATCCATCAACTATGGAGGTTACTGTCGAATTTCACACCATCCCCATTTCCCCAAATAAGCAACAGGACTTCTACGAGTGGAATGAGGGAGGCAAGTTCACTTTCAATGCAGCATGGAATAAAGTGAGAAAAAGAGGAATCTCCAAGCCTATTTTCAGCCTAACCTGGCATTCCAAAAACAGCAAGCGTAGGCCCTTTGTGTCCTATCTTGCGACTTTGGATAGGCTTAATACCAAGACAAAGCTTCACCGTTTTGGCATTTTGTCATCCACACTCTGTCCCCTTTGCAACCAGCATGATGAGTCTTCGCAACATTTGTTTTTTTCTTGTGACTACTCAGCGTATATTTGGGGGTCTTTGAAGCTTAAACTTAATTTGCAACCAGCAATACTTGCTTCTTTGGAAGTTGAGGCTTGTTTGCACCAAACTAACTTCAGACAGAAGAATCAGATTCAAGACATTGCTTTTGTAGATTTTACAACTTCAATTTATTTCATTTGGCAGGAACGAAATGCACGGGTTTTCTCCAACCGATCTACGCATTGTGAGACTAAATTTCATCAGATTGAGAGGGAAGTCCAATTTTCGGTGCGAGGAAATGGAAGCAAAATAACCAGGAATGATTTCAATTATTTGATGCTACAATGTTAGGGAGTAGAGTTATTTGATTCTAGATGGCGGGTAATGCATGAAAGTTGATGGTTTTGAATTACAACAGATGGGTCGTGGGCCTTATATGTTTTTTAGCTTTTGTTTTATTCTTTTTTGCTTGTAACTATATGTATAAATTAGATGTTCTCTCTATTGTTAATATGTGGAACTTATATGTATTCTTTTCTCTTGCAAGGTACCCAGTAGAGGGATTGCAAGGTTTTGACGAGGCATATAACGAAAACATATGATTGGTAATTAATAAAGCGTACAAATTTTCAATATATATATATATATATATATATATATATATATATATGTGAGACACGCTCTATGATGCCCAAAAATGGAGCATCCCTTTGGCCTTTCTATTTCCACCTTTCGTTTATAATAGAATAAGGTAGTGGAGGGAGAGAGAAAACAGATGTGTGTAGAAAATAGGGAGGCCAAAGAAGTGTGAGCACTGTTTGCGCTTCCATTAAACACTCTCAAATATATATATATATATATATATATATATATATATATATATAATCACTCACACACATATACACACACATGTGTATGTGTGTGTTTCTTGTAGTTTTTTAAGATTTACTGACGTATGAGGGAGTAAAATCTTTGTATTTTGGAAAATGGAATCAATTTGTTAAATATTTATACAAAAGCCTATAGGGATAAGCTAAATAAACAATTTTAATAGCCTTTTAAGAGCATTCCCAACCCAAGGTTGAGTTGGGAAGCTACCAATCCCTATGGGGGTTGGTTGCGTTCATCACAATTGCTTTGGCAACGCCGAAGGTTGCCAAAACAGTCAATCTACCCGGGTTATTTAACCAGTTAAGCTTAGTCGGTTAACATATTATAATATATATTTTTTCCTCGGCAAGCTTAAACATAGCCTGCTAGTACATTTTTTTAATTCTCTTAGCCGACTAAAAGAAAGCGGTTGGGGTCAATCCCAACCCACCCGTTGGGAATGTCCTAATGATATACAATGGTTGTTTCTACTTTTCCCCACTGGTTTGATCTCTTAAAGATGTTGTCTGACACTCTCCTCTGTGTTGGCCAATTAAATTTTTATCTTATCATGATACTGGATACTTGCCTAAGCGTTACATTATTTGCTCAGGCTTTTAACCGATACACAAATGCAACTTTTCTTACTTGGAGTTTGTTGATTTATGCCTTTTATATCTTTCATCGATTATTTTTTCTCAATAGTTGACAAATAACTAAGATTGATACTGGATACTTGCTTAAGGTACTGTTCGCTCTTAATTTTTTGAATTTGACCATTTCTTTGGCGTGAATTTGACCATTTCTTTGGCGTCTGATGCATTGGACGCTCCAACGATTAGACTTAAAAATTTGATGGTTTATTTAAACGTTTCGAGAAAGTGCGTTGGCGTGGATGGCCGGACATCAACTCATTCTTCACTGGTACAAAACTGATTGTCTTCCTTCTTCCACCTCACTCTCAAACCATCTATATCCCGAAAGCCACACGAAAACATTTTTTTTTGAGCTCAGTCAACCTTTGAATCATGTAATTTTCATTCCTATATTATTTTTTCGTTCTCTATAACATATTTCTTTGAGTTTTTTTGACATTTTTCATTTTTACTGGTTTTTCCAGATATGTTCACGATTCCTCCGCGTTCTCCAAGACTATCATCCTATGGAATGATGAGATGACATCTATTTTCATAGATCTTTGTTGCATCCACATAAGATGCCCACACCTCCACCTACTCTTTTTATCAGGTTTTCGCTACTGAGTTTAATGCTCGGACTGGGTCGGACTACACAGACAGTCAGATGAAGAACAAGTGGGATAATCTGAAGAGAGATTGGAACGACTGAAATGCCCTAATGTAGCTGCATGGAGAGGAATGGAACGTGGAAAAAGACTACATGTAAAGCCTGGATGAATAAAGAAATACTACAGTGTGGTGCAATAAAAAATACAAGTTTAAGTCTCTCATCAGATTCCACCAGTTGGATATGCTTCATGAGGGTGCCATCTCGAATGGCAACTGGGTTTAACCTATTCCCCCGGTCGCTCAATTCACCGCCTAGGATACAACTTTTATGGATTATTTATGCAGACGAACGCATCCCTTTTACCGTTAGTTGGATGTGCTCTAGTTGGATCGTCTTCTCCAGGCTCTTCTATAAAAAGCGTGTCCGGGGGCCGGTGCAGCGCTGCAGTCAACTAATAGTGTTATACTTTGCCTACCAAGTATGAGAGCCGAGGATGATTCTCCGGAGCAAGACATAAATGTTAGACATCCTAGAGGAGACCATGTTTTACGAGGTCCAGGCGTTAACCTCGTACATGATCTTGAACTTTCGTAGGCGTGGTATGTAGTGCGTTCGATGTTTTTTATTATTGTATGGACTATTATTTGATTTTATCATGTTGTTATGAATACAATCTGCATTTCATACCAGTTTTATAGTTGCAAAATTTCGGTTACAAATCAAGATATACAACCACTCAATATACTACTCGCTTTTAATGCTCAATTCACCGTTCAAATCACGAAAACACATAATCTTCTCATTCAACTTTAACCACTCAGTTCACCGCTTGGTCAACCGTTCATTTCACCTGCTTACCATAGCCTAGAATGGACCCTATCTGTTCCATTATTTACTCGAGATTTTAACCTATAAACCAGTGAAATTTTTCTTACTGTTAATTGTTGACTTATGCCTTCTGTATCTTTCATCAATTCATTTTCCCCCGTATTTGACAAATAACTAAGATTTGTATGAAGCTTTATTACTATTTCTCCCTTGGTGGCCTATGTCATACTTTATCAAACTCAGGTATTTTTTTTCCTTCTTTTTATGTTATGGTCATCACTTCATTGTTGTATCACATAGTTACCTATATTTAGGACTGACCAGTTCACTTTCTGATAATTGTACAATTGAAATATTGTAAAAGAGTGAATTGATGAATTACAATGAGAAAAGAAAGGTTAACTTTTGTTTCAGAATGAATTGTATATACAATATGTACATCGATTTGGCTATATATAGCCATAAATGCATTAAACATAGTAATGTGCTTTGGCCCATGAGCTATTGGCGCAAGCAAACCAAATATAACATAGAAGAATAAAAAGAGAAGCCGGCAGAATTCATTTCTTAACAGCCCCCTCAAAACTGGGGTTCCTCAAACCCTAGTTTAGATTTCTATGGCGGCACTCCAAATTTTAACATGAAAAAGATCAGAAGTGAATGATGAAGCTCATAGAGATGTAGATCTGAGAAGTAGGAGCTTATAAACTTCCGATTTGAGTGAAGCACATAAAACCTTAGTTAATCGAATCATCGATTCTACCATTTTGATGACTTTTGGATAATCTCTTTTCCTTATCTTCAGTGATAGAAGATGAAAGGTTATCTCTTTGAGAAGCCCGTTCATCTCTGTTGCTGATGTTCAACTTTGACCGAAATTTGGTAAAATTTGTGACTGAAATTGCTTTAGTCAAGATGTCTACTTTTTGGTAAGAACCAGGTATATGATTTACTTGTACTTCTCCTTTTTGCACCATTCTCTAACGAAGTGTAAATCAATTTCTGTGTGCTTGGTTCTCACATGTTGAATTAAATTTTCTGACATATACACTACAGTCTTGTTGTCACACCATATAGTTGGCTTCATATCTAACTTTAATTTGAGTACAAGTAACAAAAACTATAACCATCTAATTTATGTAGTTGCATTTGTTATTCTTTGATATGCAGCTTCAATGTTGGATCTTGAAATAGTAGATTACTTTTTAAAACACTACGAGATTAAACTCTGACAAATGTACACATAGTAACCTGTTGTAGATCTTCGATCATCTAGATTTGAAGCCCAGTCAGGATCTGCATAACCATTTATGTTTAGATGTTGATTGACTTTTATAGATAAACCATGTTTGATAGTCCCCTTAAGATATCGTAGAATTCTTGTGACTGCTTTCTAATGAGTATCCAAAGGGTTCTGCATAAACTGAGATACTTTATTAACACTGAAAGCAATATTAGGTCTACTTATAGTTGCATATTGCAAGGCACCTACAACACTTCTACACTCAGTGATATTTTAAACGGCTTCCCCATTTTAGTTTTAACAAGTAACCCAATGATGTATTTGCTTTGACATAGAGTTATTTCAGTATTGGATCTATTAACTTCTATGCCTAGAAAATAATTGACTTCACCCAGATATTTGATTGAGAATTGTTGATCAAGATATAGTGTTAGTTTATCTAAGTCATTCGAGTTACTGCCAGTAACAATTAAGTCATCTACATATATTAGTATGTAAATGACTGAATTGTTATTAAAACTAATAAATAAAGAAATGTCTGATCTGGTAGACTTGAAACATAATTTTAACAAGTGCCTTTCAGTCTACCAAACCGATACCTGGTGCTTGCTTCAAACCATATATGGATTTATTTATTTTACATACATAGTTGGGATTATTCATATAACCCTGTGGTTGTTGCATATAAATTTCTTCTTCTAAAACTCCATTGAGAAATGCATTGTTAACATGTAAGTATTTGATATACCACTTCTTGAACAAAGTTATGGTTAAAGTAGCCTTATGGTGGTTGACTTTACTAAAAGTGAGAAGGTTTAATTGAAATCAAACCCATATTTCTGTGTAAAGCCTTTGGCTACTACCCTAGCTTTGTACTTATTGATGGAACCATATGGATTTCTATTTAATCTGTGTGTCCATCTGCACCCCCACTATATTTTTCTTAGCAGGTAGACATACAAGATCCCAAGTTTTATTTCTGATGAGAGCATTATATTCTTCATCCATTGTCGTCTTCCAGTTTTTTCTTTTAACAACCTGATCAAAAGATTCAAGTTCAGTTGAGATATATGAGGCAACAAATAGCTTTGGTTTAAAGATACCACTTTTTTCCCCTGGTAATCATAGGATGACTAGTTTCAGATTGGGTAAGTGGTCTGTATTTCCTGGACTAGTAGAACTTTCAAATGATGTTGCTTGATGATTTGAATCTTCAGCTTTACTTTGTTCACTTTAATTTTGTGTTGAAACAAGTATAGTTAATGATGGACTGAGAGGTTCAATGTCATCACGGCCTTCAACATTTGGAGGTAGTGAGCTTTGAGCATCAACAACTTTATTGATTTTAATTTGCTGCCAGTCCCCATGTAAACTGGGTATAGCAGGTATAGATGTTCTGGCATTGACTATCTTATTTGGCGGTTTTATATTTTTACCGCTGAATAAGAAAATCTTTCCATTAAACACCACATGTCTACTGATATACACTTTGCCTATTTCATTAATGCACTTATATCCTTTTTGGTTAGTAGTATAACCTAGAAAAGTACACTGGTTTTGACCTGAAATTTAGCTTGTTAGAATTATAAGGTCTTAAATACGGAAAACATAAGCAACCAAAAGTTTTGAGGTTGTGATATTCTGGTTTGATATGATATAATTTTTCAAGTGGTGTTGATCCCTTTAATACAGTAGTTGGTTGTCTATTGATTAAGTATACTGCTGTATTGAAGGCAAACTAGCCTGAGCTAGTAATGTCAAACCAGATTCCATAACGTGCCTATGTTTTCTTTCCACCAGTCCATTTTTGTAACAACCCACCCGGAATATGCCTAAATTTCGACCCAGAAAAGGCCCATTGAAACTTAGAGCCACTCTAAAAGGGTCGTTGGTTCATTAAGGAATTATATTTTCACAGAATAATAGATAGACATTGCGTTTTGAAAATCTCACACAGCGGAACAAAAAAGTATAATACCAAAATATTGAAGGAATTTTGGTTCGAATTTCATGTCATACAATCAAATAGCAACCAAATTAAAACAGAATTTCATGTATAATTTTGTAAATCGAGAATCATACCTCTCGGAAGCTTCAAACATCCTTTGCGCAATTGAATCGATGTCAGGTTGATTCGAATCTTAAGCTCCCAAAGCAGCGAGCCTCTACTGGTATCCACAAATGATGTTCTCGAGATCCTCTGATGGAACCGAGAGAAGGAGAGCCTGGTACTAGCCAAGAGGAAGATTGGGATCTAGGGTTTTCTAATTTGTGAATCGGATGATCTAAATGTAAAGGAGGCGGCCTCCTTTATAATGTTTCACACGACATTTTAGTTAACCCATAGAACCCGTTCACCTTTGTTTAAATAAAAGAATATGTCAAACCTTTTGATTTCCCTTTTATTTTAAACGTTCTCACCTTATACAACACTTATATGTGTGACCCTATAGGTTATCATAACGTTGGTAACAATTTAAACAATATTTAAACTGTAAACAGTGAGTGGTATCTAGTAATACATCGCTGTTACCCAAGTTATAATAATATCACTGATTCGATACAACCTTTCGTGACCAGTGTATCAATGTAATATAATCCTTTTAACCAATTATATCCAGAATCAAACTCGAGGCACGGATCGTATCATCCTCTTTATAATTTAATTCGTTTTTCTTGATCGATGAGTAGACTGTATAAAACAAATCAGTATTTGAGCACGGCCATGCATTTCACAGTCTCACTCAATCAAGAGGCCCATGGATATCACTATGAATATATCGCAGGGTTAAATTCCATCTTGATCATTCATAATTTTCATTCGACTCGAGATGTATCCAATAATCACCGTTATCGTTACTTTGTTACGAATAACTTTAGATGATATCAAAACACAAATATCCTCGAATAAAATTATAATGATTTCAGGTCTGAGGACCATTACATCACTGTCACTATGAGAATAACTTATGATACTGTTAATTATATTCCATGTAGTTATCTCACTGTGGGTCAACCCAATACGATATTCTTCAATACGTACTTATGTTTTGACATTAATATCAAGTATATTAATGATCAATGAGATGTGATCATCAGTCAATCAACATACTAGTCTTAACCCTTTATTGTTGTCCTATATTAACAATAAAACTCGACTAGGGGCATTTAAGAGTTATAATACTTATCACATTATATAATCTCAAGTTCAGTCTTACTCGAACTATATAATTCCGTATTATTATTCTAAGGACTTCTATTATATTATTATTTATATTACGCAGTAAATACAATACAATAGAATAATATTTTATTCCAAATAAAATAATAACATCAAAAGTGTTATCAATCTCATCAAATGAATTGCCTCTAGGACACAAACTCTAACAATCTCCCACTTGCACTAGAGTCAATCATTTACGTATCGTATACTTATGAAACTAGTGTGACTATTAAACTTTGCTGCGACAGAGTTTAATTCAGTAGGTCTGCAACATTACAACTTTTGTAACTTTGCAGATATGTTTATTTCTTTTGTGAATAGCTTCACATAAGAATTATATTTCTTAAAATATATGTTTGGATTGATGACGAGTTTAATGTTTTAGGCCTGAGCAACAGCCATATTGTTATTGCAATGTGTATCATTCGATCAACAATGAATTAAGTTCAATCATGAACTTCTTAATCCAAACATTTACTTTCTTAGAATCAGTATATATTTCTTGTTTTTAAACTAACATTATTTACAATAATTAATGTGTTATCAAATAACATCAGAATTATCGTATCACTCCCACTCAATTTCTTGTCTATACAAGATTCAGTGTTATTTTGTGGTTTCCGAGACATTTCGAAGTCTATTTCATTCTTATAGGTGTCTTAAAGAATAGCTCCTCTTGAAAGGATTTCAATTTTAGCAATAAACATTTTATTCTCTAAGGATTTATAGAAATAATATCCTTTTTGATACTCCACAAAACAATTATCAGATTTGGATTTGTTCTTATCAAAGGCGAGGTGTTTAATAAATGCTTCACATCCCAAATCTACATAATAGACACACTGGAACATTTTCTAGTTTATATCTTATATCACGTCTTCATAATCGTCTGAGTAGGATTAAATGCAGTTGTTCAAAATTTAATTTATTGGAAGATCTATATGACTTATCATTGATCGTACTATATCTTATAATGTGCGATTTCTCTTGTCAGACACACCATTTCAGTATGGTGTTCTAGGTGGATAGAGTTGTGAAACAATTCCAAACTCATTCAGATAGTCATTAAATTTATTGGCTTAAACGTTCCTTTTCGATCTGTTCGAAAATATTTATTTCCTATTAAAATTGGTTTCTATCTCCATTTTGAATTCTTTGAATTTTTCAAAGGACTCTGATATGTGTTTCATAAGATACACATATCTGTATCTACTGATATCATCAGTAAATATAATGAAGTAAACCTACCTCTAGTTTATGTATTCATTGCTCCATATACATCATTATGTACGAGACCCAATACTTATCACTCATTCACCGTGTCAAGTGATAGGTGATTTAGTTATTTTGCCTTATAAACAAGATCTGCATTATTCATATGATTCGAAATCAAATGACATCAAAATTCCATCATTATGGAGTTTTGATATCCTTTCTTGTTTACTAGGCTAACCGTTAATACTAAAGGTATATTGGATTTAAATCACTAATTTTAATCCATTTATTGTTAATGTCAAGTACATTATAGTTAAGGATTTACAAAGATCATTAATTGTTTGTGAAATTCCATATGATATTTCATTTAAATAAAATGAATAACAATTGGTCTCTTATTACAAATGAAATTCAAACTTGTCTAAACAAGATCTATTATAACATTTATCTTAAGTGGAATTTTGTTATAACAATTATTTTATTTATTTAATTAAGCCAGTATAAAGAATCGCCTTCTTAGGGATAATTCAGCAACATTTGCTTCATTTCCAATCGTAAGTCCACTTGTCCTTTTATCAGTTTTCTACTTATTCTGCAATTTCTTTAAATCAACATACATTTACGTGATTTATATCTAGTATCTAATACTAGGAATGTATAAGTAAAGTATTATTACATTTATATCTTATTTAGTTGAAGTCATACTTTAACTTTTGTTTTATATCCTCTATATTTGTTAGAACAATTACGTTTTAATTTGTTTGAGGACAATCCCCAAATTTCAATGTTAGTCAAGAAATTTGATTCAACTCAATTTATCCTTCTTAAGGAATAATTTAAATTATTGGAGTTATTTATTATTTAATATCTACAGTAGATAATAAATAATAACTGATTCTTTAATATTTATTTAATATAAATTTTGACAATCAAAATTGTATACTAACATAAACGTGTAATTTAAACTAAAATATGCTCCCACTCAAATTAACATCCCTTTATTTATATACATATATCAGTATATATATATATATATAATGATGTTCCAAGATCCATATCTAATCATGTTTTGACTCAGCTTTGGCAAATCCCCAAAACACAACCTTTTAGGTAAACATCTTATGTCAATTATATCGTGTATATAACTCTTGGATCGCATGATGAACGTTTTGTTCGGTATTATTCAATTGCTCAAAATATAGAATAATTCATGTTGTTGTCTCTAAGCCATAATCTTATTATGCAGCTTAGTTAAGTCAGACCCAATAATACAGTTTAAGTATCACTTTTACTCCATCGCATATAACCAAAATAAAAGGATGCACAATGCTTTGGCATTACCTACATCCAGTGATTTTGGACATTGATGAGTGTATTAATGGAAGATGTCACCATGACTTAATATAACAAAATTTGCTAGAAAGAGAATTTTATAATTCGTAGTGAGAAACAATATTAAAGTTTTATCTACATATATCAAAATATACGTATTTAACATATAGGAAGATTAATTGAATTTAAATAAAATATATGAAATTCATATATATGTATCTAAATTCAATGTTATATAGAAATCGTACCTATACTTCTTTTGATCATTTCAAAATATATGTTAATACGAATCTCATATATAGTGTTATACTCATAAATGTGAAATGAGATTACATGTAACTTATTCATTGCAAATGTATATTAGACAAGCCAAAACCATTTCGGACCCGCTTTTATATATAATAAGGATTCTTAGCCATATTATCTAGAATGCATACTTTATGCAATCGATAGCAACAATACTACATGAAACATAAACCATACACGTCCATTAAGCAATCATAGATCCAGTTATATGGTCTACTATGCTTAGAACCGGTTTTAACTAAATTCAAACAATACAGATTGATGTAATCTTATACATAATATAAAATTACATCTGCTGAAGCACAAACATTTAAAATGTGTGTACCAGATAAACAGTATATCAATATATGTACATTCATTCCTGATTTTCGAACTAAATTACACCTGATATATTTACATGTTACAGAATATATATAAGTTCATACAACTCAAATAAAACAAACTTCCTCACTGTCTTATTGATATACGCATACATCAAAATGTAGTGTATACTCAAACATCTTGAGAATGATAACAAGTCTCACTTGCTCATCTCAACCAACCTGTTGCTTCATTTGCTGGAACAGTCTCAGAAGTCATGTTGGTTGCCCTGTCGAAACAATTTCAAAGTCAGGCTCACATAAACACATCTAATGTATTTAATAGTGTAGAACTGCAATGAGAATTCAAAATTCACACACTGCAGTAAGTAACCAGCTAATATTTTGATCCAGCATTATATAGATTTAAAAAAAATATGCTTATATGATTCAAGCAATCTCTATTTTATAAATCTTGCATTTATAAAATAGTCTAATACTCAGATCTATACGTGAGTATGCATACATTAATATAAGCCCCTTTATTTGTTTTAGCTAATAAAACATATTTACAGTGTTCATCATTATGAACATTAGTGGCTTACAATATAATTTGCATACATAACATGTCATTAAATGGATACAAATGGTCTATTTGAAACTATCAAACCATATGAATACATCAAAGTGTATATGCATCCTTAACAGATAAATATAGACCAACAATTTGATTAGTTCATCTATTATTGTCCATAGGGGACAAATTAAAATGACTCATTAATCAATTAAATATATATATGACACCAAAATTATCAGCTATTTACATGGAGAAAGTTGTGTCCATGTGCTGGTAGAATATATTAATAATTTACCAGCATCATATAAGCATCAGATGCTTTAGTATATCAGGTAATAAATATTGCAGTGTCCCTAAAATTATGCAAATATAGTTTGCAGTATTTAAGACATGTAACATGGAATGATTCAGTAATAAATTTACAGAATCGTTCAGGCAATTCTAAAACCGATGCAGATCTACTAATATTAGTTAATATCAAAATTAACTAATTCAATTTCAGCTATTACGAGAGCAAATAGTAATCACTTGCAGCATTACATTCATCAAAATAGGCACACAAAAACAGATTTTGAAATGTATTGAATCAACTATTCAACACATCAGACTTACCATATCATGTCAGGCAGTTACAGATCATATAGATACCAATTATATCACATATCTGAAATCACACATAAATTTAAAACCATGTATACATCACAATTGACAGTGCATGATATACCATATTTTATTTTGTTCATGGAAAAAGTTATATCATATTTAATAAACTGTCATAACAGGAATTTTAAAAACATATTACCAAATCTATATCAAATATTAATTCAGATTACATGCATTCAGTTATATCATAACAACCAAATTCTGAGTGAAATAACATTTATACTATAACAAGTTACAGTCTATTTCTAAATTATATACATACGAGTATGTTAATATTGACTTAAATATTATGATTAAAGCTGTCATACAGATTTAAACTTGTAAAATAAAATATCAGTATATTTCCTGAAACATTAAACAATGTAATGTGTATGAGTATTCAAGTCAGCCATATTCATACGTATCTGCATATTGAATAGGATATGATATATCATATATCATATATATATATATATATATCCAGGTTTGCTAGTATATATGTATAAAACTGAGACTAGAAATCACAAATTAAAATTTGTACAAAACTTGCATTACTGATTATTCAGATGATATCATATTAAACAGGAACACAAATTTCCTGTAGATATGTGAACAGGCTATAACATACATTTATCATTATAAATATACGATCAAAATAACGAAATCCAAATTCATTTTACATATCAGGTCATCTTTACACATGCAATATGCTTGTATACTTCACATATGTTTTAAACAGTCTGCAAATCATAATACCTTTTGTTATGATTTGATGTAATTCTGTTCATTATCATTATGGTGTAATTGCAAGATCAAAATCAGGCCAGGATATATGTTTCATTTTTGATGAAATCATATTCATCAAAATTATTTTCTTTTTATAGAATAAGTACAGATTACCTTATATACATATGTACTACATAAATGTATATTACATATAAAATATGAATACCATGATTAAGATTTAAACATAATTTCAAAACCAAAAGTTTGCATATCAAATATGTCATAATTTGTGTTTTCAATTGAAACTTGCAAATCAGATTTGTGTATAAATATATATATATATATGTATATATATATATATAATCATTAGCGTATCTAGATATACAAAATGATTATATAAGTAAATTCAGATATAAACTTGTTTCAAAACAAATCAGTGTCCAGTATTATATCCAAAGGGTATGTATATCCTAATATACTTTACAGGCTCATCGAAATTTATAATTCACCCATTTGATCAACAAGCAGAAATATTTCCTCTCTTTTGATCAAATGTATAATCTGAGCGAATTTTGTGATTATGATCCAAGTAATCATAAAACAAAACATTTGTCAATACAGTTTAACTCAGATTATAATTTAGCATTTAAAGATTATTTTATAATCGATCCAATTAAATTGTGATAGCTATTTCAACAATATTTGTTACATAACAAATCATAGTTTCAACTAATCAAGCAATACTATGTTTTATGAAATTAGCATCCAAAAAATGACTTTCATTTTGATCAATCATAACTGCTTTTTGACTCATCTACATGATTCTAGGAATATCAAACATGGTAATCACAATTTGGAATTCAGTTAAATCCAGATTTAGCCAACAATAAATCCTTTTCAAAATTTTACATCAAATGTAAAACTTTGTTTTCAGTAAAACATTTTCTAACCCGTATCAAATACAGTTTTAATTTAGAATGAAAATTTTCACCTTTTGAAACCAATTTATCATTAGTTCCTGAATCCATGTATTTAATAATTTCGATTATTGATTCTTAAGATTGCAACAACACAAACCTTAATACCCAAGAATCAAACAAAATTTGATTATAAATTTTGGCACTGTTTTGTTACATAAACAGATCTGAAATAAAATAATGTACAAACAAAACTGATATCTAATATTAATTTTGTTTAAACAAAATAATTTTATTTCAGAATATACTTTGTCAAATCTAGACAGATTGGTACTAAAGTAATCTAAGTCGATTAGATTATTGAATCAGTCCATAACATAAACTTTAAGTGGGTATAGATTAACGGTTTTATTCGAGAAGGAACAATCAATATTGACCCAAAATCTATTTCAGATCTTATACGACAAAATAATTTCATCGTAAAAGGAGTATCTAATATTAATTTGGGTTTCGATTTGAAATCATCAAACAAAAACCCTAATTTTACTCAACCTACAAATTACATGAACCGGCTCTGATACCATTGAAGGAATTTTGGTTCGAATTTCATGTCATACAATCAAATAGCCACCAAATTAAAACAGAATTTCATGTATAATTTTGTAAATCGAGAATCATACCTCTCGGAAGCTTCAAACATCCTTTGCGAAATTAAATCGATGTCAGGTTGATTCGAATCTTAAGCTCCCAAAGCAGCGAGCCTCTACTGGTATCCACAAACGATGTTCTCAAGATCCTCTGATGGAACCGAGAGAAGGAGAGCCTGGTACTAGCCAAGAGGAAGATTGGGATATAGGGTTTTCTAATTTGTGAATCAGATGATCTAAATGTAAAGGAGGCTGCCTCCTTTATAATGTTTCACACGACATTTTGGTTAACCCATAGAACCCGTTCACCTTTGTTTAAATAAAAGAATATGTCAAACCTTTTGATTTCCCTTTTATTTTAAACGTTCTCACCTTATACAATGCTTATATGTGTGACCCTATAGGTTATCATAATATTGGTAACAATTTAAACAATATTTAAACTGTAAACAGTGAGTGGTATCTAGTAATACATCGCTGTTACCCAAGTTATAATAATATCACTGATTCGATACAACCTTTCGTGACCAGTGTATCAATGTAATATAATCCTTTTAACCAATTATATCCATAATCAAACTCGAGGCACGGATCGTATCATCCTCTTTATAATTTAATTCGCTTTTCTTGATCGATGAGTAGACTGTATAAAACAAATCAGTATTTGAGCACGGCCATGCATTTCACAGTCTCACTCAATCAAGAGGCCCATGGATATCACTACGAATATATCGCAGGGTTAAATTCCATCTAGATCATTCATAATTTTCATTCGACTCGAGATGTATCCAATAATCACCGTTATCGTTACTCTGTTATGAATAACTCTAGATGATATCAAAACACAAATATCCTCGAATAAAATTATAATGATTTCAGGTCTGAGGACCATTACATCACTGTCACTATGAGAATAACTTATGATACTGTTAATTATATTCCATGTAGTTATCTCACTGTGGGTCAACCCAATACGATATTCTTCAATACGTATTTATGTTTTGACATTAATATCAAGTATATTAATGATCAATGAGATGTGATTATCAGTCAATCAACATACTAGTCTTAACCCTTTATTGTTGTCCTATATTAACAATAAAACTCGACTAGGGGCATTTAAGAGTTATAATACTTATCACATTATATAATCTCAAGTTCAGTCTTACTCGAACTATATAATTCCATATTATTATTCTAAGGACATCTATTATATTATTATTTATATTACGCAGTAAATACAATACAATAGAATAATATTTTATTCCAAATAAAATAATAACATCAACAGTGTTATCAATCTCATCAAATGAATTGCCTCTAGGTCACAAACTCTAACAAATATGATGTACCATTTCATAAAAACCACATAATTCAAACACCGGAGATAGGTTTACGAAAGTGGACCTAAGGGGAAAATAGGCTTATTTAGCTTTCACGAGTTTGAATTAGTTCACCGTTTCCTAGATATCAAGGTTTTGAGCCAGAAAGATCAGTTACTCTTCCCTCAATGGGGGTGAGCATCACGCTTAAGCGACTCAAGAACCAACAAATATCTTGGGATAAGGGTTTCCTAAGTACAACCCTCAATAAGGGCTAAATGGCTTGTAGAAAGGTGTTCCGCACTGACTTTGCGGAAGGGTTCAGGCTTGGGTAAGAACTTGTAAGTATGTAGAAAGAGAATATGAATCTTCGGCAACAACGATGATTAGAGTTTTTGGCATCGTATGATTTTGTTATAACCTATACTCCTGGAAAGTTTAATGCAGTTGCAGATGCGTTGAGTCGAATACACGCAAGTTTGGGTGTGATGTTTTCAGAATGGAAGAGTCTCGGGTATTTGGCATGGTTTGATTTCAGGCCAAGGTGCGAGTTGGAACCTGAAATGTTGGCAAGCTTATCTATAAGACCTACTCTCATTGGAAGGATTGGCGAGAGCCAAAAACAAGATGCAAAGCTTGTCAAGTTTATCTAGATACTAGAACCATAAGATAAAGAGTTCGAAGTTGATCGAGAAGGTTGGCTTCAGAAGCAAGGGCGATTAGTTATTCCCAATATACATGACTGAGGGATGAGGTTCTGAGAGAACGTCATCACTCAAAGTTGATGATTCATCCTGGTGGTAATAAGATATATCAGGACATGAAGCGAGTCTACTACTGGGAGGGACATATCATGTGGTACTGATAGTAACTAACAGATTACATGAGAAACTCGTAAAGAAATGTACTAAGTATCGATTCACTCTTTATTGATCTTTGATTAAGAATACACAAGTGATTACAACCAAAATCCCTAATTTGATTTAGGAATTAGGGTTTACTCTAGAGAAAGGAGTACAAGAATGAGAATGGGAAAAATCCTCCAAAAAATGAGACCCTTGGGGTCTTATTTATAGACAAATCGGCACCCCTTTTGTTATTGGGCCAGCAGTACCTCCTGTCGGCCGCTTTTCCCTTTGGTTCCGGAAGTATTGGCTCTCGGTCGCATTATCTTTAAGTTCTGAAGGTTTGGCCTGTGGCTTTTAGTTGTGCCGATTTTTGCTCCTAGGAGGAGGGTTCTGGAACTCTTTTCTTGATTGCGTGTTCATGTACTTTGTGTGGGTTTCGAGTTTGTCGGTGCGAATGGCTTTCTTAAGGTTGTGGCTTCCGGATGTAGGCTTCCGATTTTGATATCAATATCCTGCAGAGCTTGCCTTTGTGATTAACGTGAAAGGCTATCAGATATGTCACTCCTGTCGGTATCGACATTAAGAAGATTAGTGTGGATAACTTATCTTTCTTCCGGGATTCTGGTTACCTTTCGGTAAGTTTCCGACACACGTCTTAACCTTTCGAAGGGTTGCTTCTGGTGCTTCATTAGTTACCTATTAGAGCATCCTTTCGGTAATCATCTACTGGGGATCTCGGCAAATGGCTCCCGGATGGTTCCCTTGTACTTTTGTTGCTATTGCTCCTTGATGTATCGGTGTTAAGCAAGTTAATACCCATAGAGCCTTCGTCCTTACGGGTCCCGGTCGGAAGGATTCTTAGTCTCTCTCTTCATTTGCTTCCGTTCTTGGGTGACCTTCTACCGATCGTGCTGGCACTATCTTGCCAGTATTTCCTTTTGTATAGATTTTGAGATTTTCACCTTGATGATGGTGCCGGTTGCACAACTCTCGGACTGTTTCTTTATGTTGCCGGCTTTTTCTTATATCGAACCTTAGCTGATGGAAAATTTCTTTATGCTTGTGTCGCTCTTCTACCCCTCACCGCCAGCCTGTTCTGGATTCTTTATTTTGGTAGTAACAGGAACATTTAACCCTATCTATAACCTTTTGTCATCCTATATGCTCACTTTAGGTGTATACAAACACTTACCATATCTGACACTAGAACCACTATTTAATCTATTTTTCTTTCTTATCAATCATGCTATTAGTCATAATAGCTCACCAGGCTTTATGTTTGGCCCATTTTTTCCTTCCTTTTTCCTTTTTCTTCCCCTAGGCTTGCGCGGGGATGTGCATTGTTTGGATTGTTCAGTAGTTTTTTTTACTTTAAGGATTCTTTGCAGAAGATGTATTATTCTTTGATATTTCATCTCTTTCCACAGATTGGTTGTATCTATGACTACTATTTGAGGGATGTTATTTATGTACTCTGATATTATGTGATTGAGATTTTCTTTCCATGAGACATGGTACTTGGTTTCTAAAATAAATGTAATGTTGTTGTATTAATTTGTCTTCTTCTTCTTCTTCTTCCGTTGTGTTTTAAATTATATATGTCTTGTGAATACCAGTCTCTGTGATGTTCTTTTATGTCTTTATACCTATAACGTTTCATATTCTTTAGCGGGATCCTACTTCGGGTAACGTTAAGGAGTGTCGGGTGTTTCATTTGGTATTAGTGCCTATGGTTACAAGGTCACTAAAATTTTGTTTTAATTTTTTTTCTTCAAGAAAACGTATTTTTAAAAACAAAGTTTAATATCCCCTCGGGATAGATGCAATCTTCCTTTACTCTCTCAAATTCTAAAATATATGTCTTTTCTCTCTTGCACAGCATGTCTCATGCCCTTAATCTTCCCAAAGGCATCCCTATTTCTGGTTGGTTTCGTAGATATTTGGAGGCTACGGCACCAGCCGAAGGATAAGAACATGCGCAGGCTCCAGCACCCACTGTGGTGGTTCCTCCTGATCCACAAGCATCTTTTGACTTTTCTAAGCTTTCCAAGGATTCCTTTAATTTAGGAGGCAAGACTTTTACTGGTACATAGACTTTTTGGAGGCCCGCACTTGGCTTAGAGACACAGAGCAGATCTTTGAGTTATTAGAGCTTGACGATCAGTATAGAGTTCAGTTGGCATCTTGGCAGCTTAAGGGAGAGTTGTTATTTTGGTGGAAGATTATTGAGGTCAAAAAAAGAGTTATGGATTGGGTTGGGTTCCGAGTCGGATTCGAGAGGAAATTTATGTCTTAAGCAGAAGAAGGTATGTAGTTAGAGAGATTTCTCAATCTGAACCAAGGATACCTTTCTATCAGGGAATACATCAACCAGTAATGAATTATCACGATTTCAGATGAATTTGGTTAATACAACTAATAAGAAAGCTGTTAGATTTGCGATAGGGTTGAATCAGTCTCTCCAAGGATTGGTTATGACTCGTATTCCGATGGGAGCTACTTTTGACACTCTGGTAGAGATGGCTTTGATGCATGAGAACAAAAAGGAAGAGGTCAAGAATGCTAAGGGAGAAGTCCCAAGAGTTGCTAATTCTAGGAAGAAATGGTGGGAAAACACGAAAGGCAAGACGAAGCAAGATGGTTGTTCTCGAAGAGGGAAGATGAAGACGGAGGTTAAATGTCATGATTGTGGGATGGAAGGACATTTCATCAAGGACTGCATAGACGATAGTGAAAGGAAAATGCTTTAATATTGGGCAGCCTGGGCATCTTGATAGGGTGTGTCCGTAGAAGCTCAAACAGGGTACTAGTACATTGGCAGCTGATGTGCACGTAAATATGCATATTTATTCACACATTTATTCTTGTTTTAGTTTAAATAAATGACATATGTGGGTATTTTATCGTGATTAAACCATAATTCAATTGATTTCAAAATATCATACATTCATCGTCATACAAAGGAAAAATGGTCATTTTTTGTGCTTATGTTATTTTGAGAATTTTTTACTTGGACATTTCTCATTGTTTTTGTAGAAATATTGGTGCATATGGAAGAAGGCTTCACGAAGATTTATATGCATACAAAGGAATGAAGAAATAATTCTCATACATAATCATGGAAGACCCCACTTACTACACTTAAAAGCTAATGGACAAATTAGTGGATGATAAAGCTTCAGACAAATTTGATGATGGAGTAATTAAAGCGTGATGATTAATTGGTGGCCACACTTCCTAAGGGGCATTCTTGGTAGCACGCTAAACTGGATTAGGGTTAGGGTTTTATTACATGTATAAATATCCCCTTATGTTTATGTAGCCTCCTCTCTCTCTTTTCTCTATTCTCTTTTATACTTTAGTGTAGTTTAGGAGATTATCTTTTTCTCTCTTTTATTTTCGTGTCTACTTAGCCATTTTCTTTATGTAATTTTTTTTAGTGTAATTTTGATATAGTGATCTTTTCTTTTGTTGTCCATTTGCTTTCATGTCATTAGTGTAGATTTATTTTTATGCAAGTAGAATAGATTTTTATCTTTATTTGCTCTTTTTTTGTTCTCTTTTATAATGAATCTTCTTATGTTACCATTGAATCCATTATGAGTAGTTAAACTCCTTCAATTTAGGGGTAGTGAAGCTCTCATGATTCATGAATAATTAACATAAGAATTTCATGTTTCTAACACTCTTATTTGAGCTTAATCTAAAATTGCATATAGATAAAGTAAAGATTTTATATGGTGAAAATTGATAGCACATGTTGGTTGATTATTCCAAATGTGTTATACTCATATCGTTAATAGAATCATACTTTATCACAATCTAATTCATTTTAGAAAAAGTAGTGACAATAAAAGTGAAAGTATCCTTGATGTTCTATGTAGTTAGTGAATATTAACATACAGAACATACTCATAATGTTTCATTTTTATTAGAACTATTATTTTCTATGTGATAATTAGGGCTTTAAGTTTGTATTGAAAATTGATGATTTATGTAGCTTGAATTTTCTAGCATATAAATCATGCTTGTATGAATACAACACTTAATGTGCTAGTTATTAAAGAGAGTTAGAACTATTTTTTATGTTAATTAGATTGATGTTGATAGTGAATCTACTCCTAAATTGTCTCTTAGTCTCATATTCGTATTCATTTTAACATTGTTAGTTTTCTTTTAGTTTTTAGTTAACAATTTCACTCCCTTTCGGTTTAATTTGATTGAGTAATATTAGAATGAATTCTTTACCTGCGGATCAACCCGTATTCGCCACGTACTACGATTGTACGTCGTGCGCTTGTGGTTATTATTACGATATTTTGTCAACGGTTTTCTAATTCCATAGAAACGCCGTTTGCAAACAAGTTTTTAGCGACGTTGCCTGGGAAAGTTTTAATTTTGATTTTATTCTTCGAGTTAATTTTCTTATTTTTTGTTCTTCTTGAAAAAAAAATTTGCGTGTAGCTTTTGTGTGTATTGTTCATTTCTATCTTTTGTGATCTTGTGTAACTTTGCCTCATCTAGCATATATATATATATATATATATATATATATATATATATATATATATATATAAACTTGTGTTTTTTATCATTTCATGCGTGGTGTTGCTTTTATTTGTTTATTTTTGGTTGTGTTAGATTTTGTGTTGTTTGTTTTCTCTGTGTGTTTGTAATTGCATTTGTGAATATTTGTTTGTGCTGTCTGTCTCTTGCATCTCTCTTTATAAAAAAAAATTCTGTCACTGTTTATCTTCCAGTTTTTTTTAAATGTATGTATATATATGCCTTTTGTTTAATTTCTTTCATGTTTTCACTACAATTTCAGTTATTTCTTTCCCTTTTTCTTTCTCTCACTTATTTCTTTCCTTCCCTTTTCTTACTTATTACTTGCCATTTTTTTTCTAATTTATTTCTCAATCTTCTCTCCAATTGTTTTCCTTTAACTAATTTCTTTTTTTTACGATCTTCTTCCAATTTTTTTTTTTTCAAGCACTTCCAGATTTCTCCAACCATCTCCTAACAATCAATTCTCCACCATGATACATCAACTCATAACTTCCACAACATCCTACCCAGTCCATTACCACACCACCTTGAAACAACCAAACACCCTTCACACCCTCATGACAAATCCACTTCCACGAGCAAACAAATTTTCACCTCCTTCCATTTGAAAACCCAAAATTCGCAGCATAACTTCCTGAAAGTTCATCAGGCCTCCACGCCTGCTTTCACCCAATCCCCCAAGAACACAACAACGTCCAAAACCCACCACCACTCAGTACAACATACCACAGTCCCTCTATTCATCACATACCAACCTCATCTACACATCAGAACCACCAACGACCGCTACAACGTCCAAAATTCACGAACTCTCCTTCTCTCCACAAGCCCCACTGGCTTCAACGCACCTGCTTACTCCATCCAATCGAAAATTGCCTGAATTCCACCGAACGAAATTCCCCAATCGCAACCCTGAACCATCAAAAATCGAGCTAAGTTCAAATTCACAATTTTTATTTTGGTCGATTTCCATTAATTTGTCTTTTTCCCCAGTTCCCTCTTTCTTTCCTGGCGTTGGAAATATGAATTCGGTTTAGTGGATAACAGGATAAGCAATAAGAGAAGTGTTGAGTTAGTGGTTTTTAAGTATTTGGGCATTTGTTGGGCCATTAGGCTGAATTTTGGGGTAAATCTGACTTGCGTGAGCTAAGGCTTGTATTTGTGAATTCTTTGTGTAATTTTTGGTTTAGGTCTTTAATCTCTTTATCTTTTGAAAAAAAAGTTTTTGTTTTTGTTTTCCTTTCCCCATAGAAGTACTTTTGTTTTCACCGTTCTTTAAAAAAAAACTTTTTTCAGTTTTTCCTTGTATATTTTTTTTTTTAGGTTGCTTGCTAGGAATTGCAAAAGAATTGCTTGGCACCGCGCTGCTTGCTTGCTTTAAAAAAAATTGTTGATAAAAATAAATTGCTAATTCTACACACTCAGGTATTGTGCTCTTCTCCCTTGTTTTTATTTCCTTGCATTGTTTGTTGTTTGCATTAGCATAAAAAATCCAAAAACAAAATAAAAATTCATTTGTAGTTGCATTGGTAATACACGTTTAATTTCTGTTTTGCATTCATGTAATTTTATTTTTACCTTTTTAGAACATTTTTATATTTTAACAAATTAATTTATTTCTAACGAATTAGTTCTTGGTGTCTAGACTACGGCAGAGTAATAACCGTTTATAAATATTACGGTGATTCATAAATATTATATCGGTTGTTCCTCTGAAGGTACTTAAACCTTCAGCTGCATTGCTAGGGTGATTCCTGGTGCACCGATAACTCCTGTCCATTAACTGGCTAAGAAATTTTTTGTTGAAATTAATCTAACCGTCATTATATAATTTTAGAAATTTGTAAATAAGTAATTTGCATTCATATAGTTGCATTAGGTTCATGCATATTTAAAAAAAATCCAAAAATCCAAAAATCCAAAATCTAATAAAAAAAACAATTTTCTTTTGTGAATATATCTTTTTCTCATACAAAAAAAGGGCTTTCTTGAAAATGTCCCAATTTCCTTATTCCTACGGATTTTACGATAGTTGTGAAAATCAATATAATCCATATAATTTTACACCAAATTCATATGGATATTTTAATAACAACTATTGTACAAACAATTTGGATTTTACACCATCAAGTCAAAATTTTCAAAATAATCCTGATTTTGCACCACAAAATTTTCAAAATGTTGATCAACCCTCAACCCTTTAAACAAAAATTGAATCTTTACTTGAAATGAGCACACAACAAAATCAAAGAATAAACGAATGGTGTGATTCATATTTGTGCAACAATTCAAGTCAAAGTTTTCAAAATAATCAAAATTCAAATGATTTTATTTATAACCCTTGTCAATCCAATTTCGATCTCCAAAATGAATTGCAAAATCAAAATAGAAATACGAATAACTTTTCAAATGGTTTTGGCAATGGGAATAATTTCAATTTTGATGCAACTGAAAAAAAAATCTCAGCAATTTCAAATTGAAAATTCTCATGTAAATAATTATAAATTTGATTTTGTTGCTCAAATGAATGAAATTCACGATAACCACACGAGTTTGTTGTTTCAAGACTACATGAATTTTCATGAAAAACAAAATGATCAAAACCGAACATGTGATGAGTCAAATGTTAATCCACCTTTTACCACAATTGACGATCTTCAACTAAAATTTTTTGAAATTGATGAAAGTCTTAATGAAGTTGTTGAAAGCTCTGTAATTGATTTGAATTTAAATTATCTTGAAAATGAAGACTTCAATCTTCAATTTGATCTTCCTCTCTTAGATTTTGAAAATTTAGCAACTTTAGATTGTCAACATGACAAAAATGATGAAGTTGTTAACAACTGTTTAAGTAAGGACGACTTTGATGAGCAAAAACTTCTTGAACTGATCGACGATAATGTTGTTGTGTCTGAAACTGAAAATGAAACATTTGAAAAACTTTGAAATTCTTGTGACTAAAAACAACGAAACTGATGAATGTGATCTTAAGCAAAATAACGATTTTTCTGAAACTGTTGAAACTCCTTGCGACTTGATCGTTTCAACTGAACCTCACCGTTATCACTTGTTTTTCAATGATAAATTTCTACAGTATATGAACTCTTTCTGAAATAACACTGTTTTTGAGAAAACACGATTTCGAAATTTACTGAAAATTCATTTGTTTTGTTTTGACTTTAGGTTTACAAATGAACCTTTAGTTAACAAAATTTCAAATATCAAAGCAAAAACCGGACAATATTTCTCAAAACAAGTGTGGGAGTGAGAGTGATGCTTACATCTCTCAATTTATACATCATCTGAACAAATCAAACTTTGTTTTTGAAACTTTTATTGAACCCCGGCTTAATTACCTCTCTTTAGTTGCTACAGAAATTCAATTCGATTTTAGGATCAATTGTAAGCTCAAAATTTTAGGATTAGCAACTCAAACTTTTGAAAAAACAAAATTTGTTTTTTCTAGATCTGACATGTAATATACAATCCTTCATGATTTGGTTTTTTGTGTTTAAATTGTTTCTCATAATCTTAATGAGGCTGATCCATTGGTCCATCGTGGACCGGTTCATCTATTCGATGACTGCATATTTCACTACAACAAAATGGGCATTTTATAGCTGTAATAGACAGCGTGTGCGCCAATCTCCTTTTAACACCTTAACAATGCAGGGTATATAACGCTATTTGACGAACAAACCCGTGTGCTCAACGCTATACAGCCATACAGGGAAAAAGCCGGGAAACTGAATTGGTTTGTGCGGGAACTAAAAATTTTCTTTCGTTGCCTTCCTTTCTGAAAACAGCCGCTCCATTTCACTTCATCTCCTCCAAATAGACCACCAAAATCCCTAAATCGTCAAACCACTCCTCTCATCAACCATTGCTCATGATCCTCTCTCCTATTCAGACGGGTATGACAGGTACAACTAACTTTATTATAAAATATTCACTAATTTATTAGCTACTAATATGAATTAACGTATTATTTAACGGAAAACACTAATTTACCCTAAACAGTGAAAGCCTGGATTATTCGCAACAATCCTAATCATCGACCAACTGTATGGAGACTTCGGCACCGTATTTTTCATTATCGAATCCACCAAACTGAACCTCGTCGGATCCACTTTCGGATCTACTTTGATTGTCTAGTTTAGAGTAAATTCCATTTCTAGACCTACTTTGATTGTTCCACAAGAAGGAAGAACCAGATAATAGAATTTTGGTAAGATTATCTTCAATAATGGCATGATTAAGATGAGCAATATCCCTTAACATTGATGGATTACCACTTGATTTTTCAGTAAATAAGTACATTCTATTGAAATATCCATGCAAAGGACATGGAAGAAGAGCAGTTTGAAAGGAAAGCAAGTTGTCATAAAAAAGAATATCACCCACATTTGGAATTATCAGGATAATCTGCAGTGATACTGAAGGATAAGGTAGATTGAAGATGGGTTACAGTACAATGGATAAACTGCCTATGGGGAACATGATAGTTGACTTGATAGAATCATGGATTCCATGTAATGAGGATACAGCCATATGAATCTTTTTTGTTAACGCAACTTTCTTTAGAGATTAATGTAGTATTTCTTCTTCACAGTATGATCATTTATGTTCCCAAAAAAGAACTAAACCCTAGATTCGACCCCAGATCCATGGTGAACTGTCCTCGATTTTCATCCAAATTCCTTTCAACGGTGAACGTCGGTTGCCATTCCAAATCCTTTGCTCAAACTATCGTGATTATCATCCCAAATCCGTTGCCTCTAGCCTCAGTCCCTTCTTGTTTATTGTCGCTGATCTAATACCAACAAATGTAATGGACTCGAGGAAGAACGAAGAGGCAGAGTTAGTGTATGGTGTGGGGCACATAATTCCAATCAAGGCACTTGACCCAGATCTAGTATTTAATGCATCCGACTCATACTGTATGGACTTCTTTTGTTCTCAAGGATACAACATAGAAGATCATTTAACTATTCTAACTGGCAATAATGCAACTACTTGTGCCGACATTATGGTATCAGATGATTATGCATGTAACCTTAAGTATCCATTTTTTGCACTTGCTGCTGTGGATGGGTAATAGATAAATGGAGTGTTTCATCGAACTTTAAGTAACATGACCAAGTGATTCGACTTACATTGTGATAGTGTATGAAGCTACAGATTTTGTGGTGGCGGTGGATCCACCTGAGCTTTAGTGTTTGGAGCAAATGGGAAGGAAATCCTTGAGAGTAGCTGGAGGTATTATATCGCAGAGGACAAACATATCTGGGTCTACTGTGTGGGAGATGATGTGCATATGTTTGCAAAAGAATGTGTTGATGCCAGTGAACAAACTGCTGATTGTAAGGTGCAAAAAGTTGGAAGGAGGATTAGATCTATTAGCTGTTATAATGGAAGGAGTTGATGAGGAATCTTTAGAGATCATAGATAATAATCTTTATTCTGTGTTTGAGGATCAAACTACTTCCATTCTTCTCATTAGGTACAATCTCATATCTAATTGATTATTCACAATTACTACTAGCTTCTTCTATTTCTAGTTTTTCCGCTACATTGCTGCTTATTGTTTAGAACATCATTCCATTTGGTAGTTGTTCCATTAACCATCTCTTTATGGTTATAATTACACAAATTCCATTTTTGTCTATTGTGACCATTAGCATTATTTGTTCCATTTGTTCGAGCTGTTCCTAGCATTACATTTTTTGCTATATATTATTTGTTGGATCACTTTCCGGTTTTTTTGTTTGCTGTTACAATACTAGTGGTTTCTACAACTAGCACATTTATTTCATTGGTTTACAGTCTATTATTTTGTTTAATCTTGTTAGCATGCATGTTCCAGTTGTAAGAAAAATAAGCAAGCCAACTGAAGAATTACTTATGACCTCATAATAAATCATGCTTTAGTTTATCATTATATTTTCTGGCCATAATACTATAATAAATCATGATATAGTTAGTGTGGGAAAGCGCATGCCCATGCAGGTTGCTTGATATTTGTATTCCATTTCATAATAATGTGCTTGGTGTGAATTCAAATGACCTACGGTAGCTTTGTTTAAGTCATTATTGGCAAAGTTTTTTCTAGAAAAGAATGTTTGGTATTATGGATGTGCTAAAATGAAATGTAACATCCATATACTTTTGTAGATATTTAATAACCTAAAGGTTAAGGCCATATACTAGCTTTCTAAAATCATGCACTAATACCAGTTTTAATGTTTGTAAATACTTTGACATGCACTATTTTTAACCAACTCTGATTGCTGAATGAGTCAGGTTACTTGCAACTCTTATGTGGAGATAGAGAGGGCAATGCAAAGTGGAGCGCTACTTGAAGCTGGAGATAGAGAGGGCAATGCAAAACGAGCTTCCAATTTATTTCAGAATCCACGACTTTTTAATATTATTCCCGCAATAAGGTCTGATTTTGTCCTTATACAACAACCATTTGGTCAGATATTAACTGGTCATTTTTAAAATTCCATCATTTTTGTACCATTTACTGCAGTGTGCTTGACCGGTGTAAGAAATGTGGACATGTATTAGATATCTGTTGGAATATACCTTATAATATTGTTAAAAGTAAACTGAGCATGTGGTATTGATATCATATGCTTTTTGAGTAGATGATTTGATCATTCTTTGAATACGCATTTGACTAAGTTAGTAATAGTACTCATCAATCCTAATCCGTGAATTAAATTGTCCGTTGGTGTAACTATGCATATTTGTGTAAGCATATGTTATACCAAGGTTTGTAATAATATTCTGGTTAGTTCAGAATTATGTTCTCAAATTTGACCCTTTTTGTCAGCTAGAAAGGTCCACTGATATTTAACCCTGCTTTTTACTTATCTCGGAATACCAACATACTACTTCAAATTTACACCCTTTGATGTGAAAAATAAGACAAATAGAATATTTATTTAACGTAAAAACATATTTATTCAGTTTGCGTTGATGTGCATTAGCTGTAAAGAAACCTTCAGTGGCAGCTATTGATAGTCTGGCTCTCGGCCGGGGATTAGAAATAGCAATGGTATGTGTTGAGACCTTGGATAATATGGATTTTGTCATTTCGATGTTCATTCATTTGCTCATAAGGAAATATTTTTTTCACATTGATATTGATAATTTACGCTGTGTTTATGTTATGCAACCAGGCTCGCAATAGCCGCATTTGTACCACTGACACTCAGCTTGGACTTCCTGAACTTTAGTTGGAGGTAATCCCTAGATTAGGAGGTGATATTTATTGTTTATTGTACTCCGCCTACTAGATCCTATTTTACAATATCTAAATCCTACTCTACAATATATAACTGAAAATAATTTTGGATTTTGTGAGAATCTTCAGTATTTCATGTTTACTAAATCCTACTCTAAAAAAAATCTGAATTTGTTTGGCAGTTCTTTTTTCCGAATTTCGAATTTTCAGTATTTCAATTTTTATCTTGGTAGTTATGCTACTTTTCAACAAAGATATGACACTAACTGGAAAGAAGATGAGATTCGCAGGTTATTTAGGTAATTTTATTTGTAAATTACATTAGTATTATTATGTTGTTATTTTTATGTATGGAAAGAAGATGAGATTCGCAGGTTATTTAGGTAATTTTAATAACCTCAACATACAATATTAGAATATACGTTTATAATTTAACTAATTTCAACAACAAAATTAAAAAAAATAAGAATGTAAAAAATAGATTCTAAAGAGAAGGATGTAAAACAAGTAAGTTTAGCAAAAAAGTATGTGTCAAGTTTGCAAATTAACAATATAGACCACCAATTCATCTTGCAGGAGTGGTGTAGGATGTTCTACCGGCAATGTGGTATTTTTTGTTGAAAATGCAATGCAAGCTCAAAAAATGCATTGACTTTTGACTTGCCAGCTACTTGTCCTAAATCTTATTTAAAGATTTGTTTAATAATACTTTTTAACTTGCTTAGATTGAATATTGACAACTAAGAGGTTCAATGCCTTCGGACATTCAAAATCAAAACAAGCTAATTATGTAAGACAAATTTTACTTATAAACACAAGAAATAAACCTATTTCATTTTTTGAGCCTAGTCTAAAGCTTATTACAAAAATATGTTTTTCCAAGTATGTAACAACATTTTATACTTGTGCAATCCAAATTGTGTGTGCGTTCATTGCATTTTATATTTTCTCAAAAATCTCTACATACATATAGACTTCCTGCATGTAATTAACAGTCAATTTAGGCGATGCAGCCTATGATGTGTTTTTCTATGTGCACATCCATGTATATATATAGACCTCATGCATGTATTTCACAGTCAATTTTTCATCTTCTTGCATATTTCAACTTGTGTGATACAATGCTCTGTTCTTATAACATTTCAGGGTTTTTTGATGAACCCATACCAGGTTTATTCATGATACCATTCATATAGTTAACTTAATAATGTCAGCGCCTACTATACCAATATCATTACAGTAGGTTTACTTATTGTTGGAAATAATGAATAATGAAGGTTTAGGGTAGAGTGTCCTACAATGTAGGAATAGTCCCACATTGTAGGGTATAAGCAATTATAATAGTTTATATACATAAGTATAGAGACTATTATAAGTTCCTAGAAAGGGTGCAATGGACCAACAAGGGGACCATAAGGGGTGGTGCTCCGCACCACCACGCACCCGCACCCGCACCCGTACCCGAGCCCGAGCCCGAGCCCGCGCCCGCGCCCGCTCCAGTACGCGTGTGCGAATGGGCGTTTGAGGCGTCTTGTAGGCACTTAGCACTTTGCAATGTGCACTGTGCATTGTGCATTAGCGGGCCGAAACTATATTTTTGCTGCACTGTACTTTGTGCATTAGTGGGCCGAAACTGCTGGGCTTAACGGTCATGGGTTTTGCGAAGCGGTACTAATTCAAATGGATTGCAACGTTTAGAAATGGGTCGCTACCTTTCCAAACGATACGTCCATTTGAACAAATCGACACCCACTTCAAATATAAATAAGATGGAAGTCAGAACTGCTTTCTTCACCGAAAATCGAATTCTGTCCATCTTCTTCCTCCCTCGCACACTTGTTCTGAAACACACTTCTCTTGAGTTCGTCGCCGTTCGCATCGCCAGCGCAGCCTTGCGAACCAGATTCCGTTTCACCTTGGGAAACAGTTGCTCGATTCAACCCAAACGCGCCGTAGGGGGAGCAAATCTGTTTTAAGGGAACAGCAGAGTGCTGGACTTGGATTTCACAATCAAATTTACAATCGGAATACAAAGCGGTACATTTTCTTACTGACCAATTTCAATTTTTCTGGTAACCCAATTTCGAATTAGGGTTTCTCTGGTATAACAATCTTAAAACAGATTTGCTTGTGTAAAAACGTGTTACTGATTGAAGTCAACTGCTTGCAGACGATGACTCAAGACAGTAACAGTTCCGCAAACAAGCAGCCCATACCGCCCACTGTACCTCCCGCTCAGACCAGTACTTTGGTTCCTCAGCATGTACCTTTCTCCCATGGGGAACGGCCAGAGAAATTCACTGGTGTGGACTTCAAGCAGTGGCAACAGAAAATGTTGTTCTACTTGACCACACTAGGATTGGCCAAGTACCTTGAAGAGGACCCTCCACAAGTAGATGAACTCGAGCCTGACACCATGAAAGTCGAAGCGCTCACTGCCTGGAAGGGTTCAGACTTCATTTGCAAAAACTATATACTGAATGGCCTCGACAACAGCCTGTACAATGTATATTGTAATGTTCAAACCGCAAAGATCCTCTGGCAGGCACTGGAAAAGAAATACAAGACTGAAGACGCCGGCATGAAGAAGTTCATAGTCGGAAGATTTCTGGATTACAAAATGGTCGATTCTAAGACATTTGTAAGCCAAATTCAGGAACTTCAAGTCATTATCCATGAAATTCATGATGAAAAGATGACATTGAGTGAATCTTTCCAACTGGCTGCGGCAATAGAAAAGTTACCTCCATCATGGAAGGAATTCAAAAACTACTTGAAGCATAAGCGCAAGGAGATGTCCATGGAGGATCTGGTTGTTCGTCTCAGAATAGAGGAAGATAACAGAAAGTCTGAAAGGAAGACAACAAACACCATGGTGGCCAAAGCAAATGTGGTCGAGTCCGAAAAGAAAAAGGGAGCATAATCCAAATGCAAAGAAGGCTAAGAAGTTCAAAGGAAACTGCCATAATTGCGGAAAGAAAGGTCACAAAGCGGTTGAGTGCCGAGGACCGAAGAAAAAGAAAGACGAAGCCAATGTTACTGAATGTGATAGGCTCTCAGATGATGTTTTAGAAATGAACTTATCTGCTATGATCTCCGAATGCAACTTGGTTGGCAACACAAAGGAATGGTTTGTGGATACTGGTGCCACAAAACACATTTGCGCTAACAAGTGGATGTTCTCCAACTACAAGCCTGCGACACAAGAGGAGCAACTCTTTATGGGAAACTCCTCCACGTCAAAGGTTGAAGGCAAGGGAAAAGTGGTTCTCAAAATGACTTCTGGAAAAGAACTTACTTTGAATGACGTACTCCACGTTCCAGATATTCGGAAGAACTTGGTCTCGGGATCACTACTGAGCAAGAATGGATTCAAATTGGTCTTTGTTTCTGATAGTTTTGTATTATCTAAAAATGGAGTGTATGTGGGAAAAGGGTATGTGAGTGATGGTCTGTTCAAAATGAATGTAATGACTATTGTACCAAAAGATATGAATAAAGTGGAACCCTCTATTTATATCGCTGAGTCATTTAATATATGGCATAATAGATTAGGACATGTTAACTTTGATACTTTGCGAAAAATGATAAACTTAGAATTTATACCTAAGTTTTCCATAGACTCGAATTACAAATGTGAAACATGTGCCGAATCAAAACTAACTAGAACTTCCTTTCATCAAGTTGAAAGGAATACTGAACCTCTAGATTTAATTCACACGGATGTGTGCGATTTAAAAATGTGTCAAACTAGAGGAGGAAAACGGTATTTTATTACCTTTATTGACGACAGTACAAGATATTGTCATGTATATCTCCTTAGAAGCTAGGACGAGGCATTCGATGTATTTAAACAATACAAAGCAGAGGTTGAAAATCAACTTAATAAAAAGATAAAATCACTGAGAAGTGATAGAGGAGGAGAGTACGAATTTCCTTTTGAGGAATTCTGCGCCGAACATGGTATTATACATCAGACAACGGCACCATATTCCCCTCAATCAAATGGAATAGCAGAACGTAAAAACCGTACACTGAAAGAAATGATGAATGCTCTACTCATTAGCTCTGGTCTACCAGATAACTTCTGGGGAGAAGCTATACTTTCTGCTAATCACATTCTTAATAAAGTGCCTCGAAAGAAGACTTCTAAATCACCGCATGAATTGTGGAAAGGCAGACCACCAACCTACAAATACTTGAGAGTGTGGGGGTGTCTTGCCAAAGTTGAAATACCAAAACCAAAGAAGGTCAAAATTGGACCAAAAACTATAGATTGCATATTTATAGGATATGCTCATAATAGTGCTGCATATCGATTTTTGGTGTACAAATCTGAAATTGATGACATTCATGAAAACACCATTATCGAATCTCGAAATGCTAGATTTTTTGAACACATTTATCCTCTTAAAACATCTGTTGAAACGATAGTTCAAAAGAGATCAAGGGATACAGATACTCCTGAGGATAATGTTAATCAAAATTCGAATGAAAAGAATGTTGAAATTGAGGAACCCAGAAGGAGCAAACGTCAAAGGACTTCGAAAACCTTTGGACCCGATTTCTATGCATATATGATAGAAAATGAACCTCAAACTTACCAACAAGCAATGTCATCTCCCGATGCTCCTTATTGGAAGGAAGCCGTCAACAGTGAAATAGAATCCATTTTACAAAACCATACGTGGGAACTAGTGGATCTCCCTAAAGGATCAAAACCACTAGGGTATAAATGGATATTTAAGAAGAAACTCAAGGCTGGCGGCTCTATAGATAAGTATAAAGCTCGTATAGTAATCAAAGGATTCAGACAGAAAGAAGATCTGGATTATTTTGACACTTACTCACCAGTAACTAGAATAACATCCATTAGGATGCTCATTGCAATCGCGTCCATACTAAATTTGGAAATACATCAAATGGACGTAAAGACGGCATTTTTGAATGGTGAGTTAGAGGAAGAAATATACATGCTGCAACCTGAAGAGTTTCTAAGCCCAGGAAATGAAAACAAAGTATGTAAATTGATTAAATCACTTTATGGTCTTAAACAAGCACCGAAACAATGGCATGAGAAATTTGATGAAACTATGTTATCAAATGGATTCAAAATAAATGAATCAGATAAATTTGTTTATATAAAATACACACATATTGGATATGTCATTGTATGTCTCTATGTTGATGACTTATTAATCATAGGCAATAATAAGGCCATAATAACATCAACAAAAGATATGTTATCCTCTAGATTTGATATGAAAGACCTAGGACTAGCTGATGTAATATTGGGTGTCAAAATAGTAAGAACACCACAGGGATATGTACTATCCCAATCACATTACATAGCCAAGATACTTGAAAAATTCAAGCAATACAATATAACTATTGCAAAATCGCCAGTAGATATGAACCAAAATTGGGTTAAAAACACTGGTGATAGTATATATCAGCTTGAATATTCTCGCATATTAGGAAGTATCATGTATGTAATGAATTGCACAAGACCAGATATCGCATATGCTGTAAGTAAACTTAGTAGATTTACCAGCAATCCTGGTAAACATCATTGGAAAGCAATAATAAGAGTTCTTGGATATCTAAAATATACACAGAACTTTGGTTTGCATTATACAAATTATCCTTCAGTGGTGGAAGGTTACAGCGACGCAAATTGGATAACTGGCTCAAATGACACAAAATCCACAAGTGGATATGTGTTTACATTAGGAAATGGAGCAATCTCATGGAAATCATCCAAACAGACTTGCATAGCAAGGTCGACAATGGAATCGGAGTTCATTGCTCTAGATAAAGCCGCAGAAGAAGCAGATTGGCTTAGGGGTTTTTTGGAAGATATTCCAAATTGGGAAAAACCTGTACCTCCAATATGTATACATTGTGACAGTCAATCTGCTATAGGAAGGGCAAATAGTACATTGTATAATGGTAAGTCTCGACATATTCGTCGTAGACATAAAACCATAAGACAACTTCTCTCTAATGGAGTTATCACTATAGACTATGTAAGGTCAAAGGATAACATAGCGGATCCACTTACCAAAGGCTTGCCTAGAGAGAAAGTTCAAACCTTATCGATGGGAATGGGTTTAAGACCTATGAATTAAAAGTTTTCTAAAACGGAAACCCCACCTAGCTGACTGGAGATCCCAAGATCTAGGTTCAAAGGGACAACTAAGTTTATAGATAAACTTAATGGCACTGTTAAAATACAAACCATTCCTATGATAAGTCAGTGCACAACCCGTCGGAGAACAGGATAAGTTTAGCTTTTAATGATGTCTATACTGTGGTGTTATAACAGACCCAAGTGGAGTATTACGGGATACTCTTTATAGAATCACCTACGTGAGTGTGAAGGCGCCGCTTCAAAAAGAATTGTAAGGTCGAATTCTTTGAAGCACTCATGAGACCAAGCGGGCGTTCATGGCTAAAACGAACACAAACAGAGAACCAAGGAAGTTTAGAAATCATGTTGTGTGTTATCTACTATCTTGACCTATACAAAAAGCTTACAGTTCAAGGACATTCACAAGTCTACTGATTCGCTAGTAGGTCAAATAGATAAACACTAGGAAAGTTCAAGGCCATTGTGCTACTTTAACCGATACAACATAAGTTCACCAAGTTAAGAACAAATTAAAGAATTATTCATTCATGTGGGGGATTGTTGGAAATAATGAATAATGAAGGTTTAGGGTAGAGTGTCCTACAATGTAGGAATAGTCCCACATTGTAGGGTATAAGCAATTATAATAGTTTATATACATAAGTATAGAGACTATTATAAGTTCCTAGAAAGGGTGTAATGGACCAACAAGGGGACCATAAGGGGTGGTGCTCCGCACCACCCCGCACCCGCACCCGTACCCGTACCCGAACCCGAACCCGAGCCCGAGCCCGTGCTCGTGCCCGCGCCCGCGCCCGCTCCCGCTCCCGCTCCCGCACCCGCTCCCGTACGCATGTGCGAATGGGCCTTTGAGGCGTCTTGTAGGCACTTAGCACTTTGCAATGTGCACTGTGCATTGTGCATTAGCGGGCCGAAACTATATTTTTGCTACACTGTACTTTGTGCATTAGTGGGCCGAAACTGCTGGGCTTAACGGTCATGGGTTTTGCGAAGCGGTACTAATTCAAATGGATTGCAACGTTTAGAAATGGGTCGCTACCTTTCCAAACGATACGTCCATTTGAACAAATCGACACCCGCTTCAAGTATAAATAAGATGGAAGTCAGAACCGCTTTCTTCACCGAAAATTGAATTCTGTCCATCTTCTTCCTCCCTCGCACACTTGTTCTGAAACACACTTCTCTTGAGTTCGTCGCCGTTCGCATCGCCAGCGCAGCCTTGCGAACCAGATTCCGTTTCACCTTGGGAAACAGTTGCTCGATTCAACCCAAACGCGCCGTAGGGGGAGCAAATCTGTTTTAAGGGAACAGCAGAGTGCTGGACTCAGATTTCACAATCAAATTTACAATCGGAATACAAAACGGTACATTTTATTACTGACCAATTTCAATTTTTCTGGTAACCCAATTTCGAATTAGGGTTTCTCTGGTATAACACTTATTTGTAATATTAACCAGTAAACCAATTGGGTGCTTGTTGCATAGTCAATATGCGGTGCCCTCTTCATTCTTGTACATGCCATATACTAATCGTTGTGTTGCTGAAATTATCTAAAAAATTGATGATGACAAACCAAGTAAATTTAAAAACCTCGCTTCTATTGGGCGTACAACCAGTAATGACTCCATATATTGTGCCTAATGCATCCTGGATTATGCATAAGATATTGTTTATCTCTATTTGAATTTTGCACATGTTTCAGATTTCAATTAGCACTACTAGTTTGAGTATGTTCCCTCCTTCGCCTGCCCTAATTTATAACTCAACTAATGTGTTAGAACATGGTGGTGGCAATCCAGATATATCGCATTTGCAAGAGGTATGTAATGTTCATATTTTTTTATTTTTATTTTGACTTTTTGTTATCATTTTTTACAGAGAAATTATCCCTATTGAATTCCTGATTTGTCAGGTTCTATTTTATTTATATCTATAAACAATAAAGAGTATCTCAGCTTTAAAATAATAGATCTTTATGTTTCAAAGTTTCTGGTTGCTGCAGCTTCCTCAAATTGCTACTAGTTTATTATCTCTTGCAACATTAATTCTCTCCCTTTCCCTTGAGCCATCCATCAAGAGCAAGGTATATATTAGTTAAGACTGCAAGTATGATTTAAACCACTATATCATATATTATTTTAACAGAATTTTTTTTCTCTGTATAAAAACCTTTTATAGAAGAAAAATGTGCACATTTTGATTCATATGAACCATATGATCTTATGTCTGTTGAATCTTTTCTCATAGTTTTGCAACAAAAGGAGATGTGATACCAACTACCTACTTTTCTTGAATATCGTCTTGTTGATTGGTTTGTTTTATGTGTTATTTAGTAAAATGCAGAAATATTCATATATTCATAAATTACCTCTTTTAAGTTGTTGCTGCAGCAATCGATGGCCAGTTTCATGTTGAATGATAATTTATCTAGTAGCCAAGGTTGTCACGGACTCACGATTGGGTATGCTCCTCTTTTTCATTTTTGGAACATGGTTATAATATTTGTGCGTAGAGTTTGTTCCTGCTTTATTTCATTATTTTTAGCTTATTTTATGAAGTTTTTACCACTATTTTCAGTTTTTCCCTCTAGCTGCGATATGTGATTTCAGCTGCAACTCTATTAACATCGTTAATTATTGTTACTTATTAAATCACCTATGTCAGAAGATATGTTTCAAGTTTACTAGTTTTATGGTTCGGTTTTTACGGATCTGTTAAATTGTTAAAGGACTACATCCATTCGATTGATGAGTATTTGTAATTTGAGGTAGGTTTTATAAATTAAACATAGATGTATAAGACAAGAGACAACTGTACCTAGATCTAGATAATCTCAGATAGGGTTGATGCACGCAATGAGTACTTAAATCAGCAATTTTTATGCAGGCTACAAATAAAATGTTTCACAGATGTGGAAATACAATTATAATGCCTTTTCCCATATTTTTTCAAGGCTTTTTTTTTCCTAAAGGACATTCAAACATAGTTTAATATGTTTGGGCTAGTTTACATATCGAAGATCACATCTTCCATTTTGAATATGTATTTTTGATGCTTGGACTTGCATGGTTTAACTGTGCAGACACAAGTTCCTCTTCTTTTTGAAGAAGCATATTTTATATGCTTATATAATTTCCCAAACATAACTCTCAACTGTAATTTTTAACAAAAGATTCGACTGATGGGACTATACGTGTTTGGGATGTTGATCGCGGCCATTGTTTTGGAGTATGGAATGTTGGTGAAGCTATAAAACATGGCGCAAGGAATCCATTGCCTCAGTTCCCTATTTTAGCTATATGCACATAAACCTTTTCACCCTTTTCCCATTTATTCTAAACTTGTGCTGATCAGTTACGTTTATTGATCTAACGATTGGCCTCCATGTGGGCGTGATTATTATTTTGAATACTGAACTTGGTGATTCAGAAGAGGACCAATTAATTCAAAAGTTTTTTTTAACATTACACTCAATGAAAATGCTGGTTGGTTAGTTTCTTATTTATTTACTTTGCATTTCATGTTTACCTTCTATGGGTTTTGACCTTAAAAATGCCGGAGCAGATAAATCTCCTGTAAGCTGGGTCAAACGCTCCTAGCTTGATGCCCTCAGTTTACAACATTTCAAAGTAAATTGAGTGTGCCTCTAAAGTTCATATTCAAAGTTAATAAGTTACTCTGGAATTCATGATGTTTTATTTTCTACAGGCTGTGTCGACGGTGGAGTGGCATAAGAGCAGAGATTATTTTACCATAGATGTATATGATAAGGTGGTATTGAGTAGTTCTTTGTTAATTTTCAGGAGTAGATCATGAATTTGTTAAATAGTTTGCAATTGCATGAGCCATGCGACGGTATGTGAAAATCAATTATTTTCAACAGTTATTTCATTTCTTCTTTATGTTTTGATCAATGCATCGCACCTCTGCAGGCCAGCAAACAGATGTGCCTCCCCAAGCTACCATCCCAGAGGATGAGATAGTTACTATTCTGCTCTTAATTAGAACATCGTTCAAGTTATTTGTATGCTTGCGGAGCTCCAGTATAACTATCTAGAACAATTGGGTATTAGAATGATTTTCTAGGCAATCCTTATAAGATGACTAAGCTTGTTGCTATAATTCTTTTACTTTTTTTAGCTGCATTGATTTATGTTATTGATCTTCTTTTAGCTACTTTCATTTGTTGAATGCGTCTCTAGTCGCAGATCGTTCTGCTTTACAAAGGAATGTGAGAACTGGATTGGAGTTTGTTATTTACATTGGATAGAGAATTTTTTGTCAAAACTGGGTTAAAAGAGTAAGTATGATCCAAGGCAGAATTGTGAGATGAGGTGCTCTTAGCAGCATGCACAGGTGGCTGGTTAGCTAAATTATCAAATATTTCGTAAGTTCATATAAAATTAACTAAATTTTTACAAAAGATTAGTTTTTTAATTTAGAATTTGTTGCATGTTTAAATGCTAATTAGCTGCATTGCCTTTAATGCCTTGTATGAGTATCTCATATTTAATGTCCTAGTTATGTTTTTGCTTCTCTTTTAGATTTCTTTTACTTTGAGAATATATGATACAATAAATACTAATTCATTCTCTGTTTATTTGATATTTATAGGACCAGGATCGCTATTGTTGATGTTAAAGAGAAAACATCATAAACAAAACAAAATTAGATCTACCGTTTGTCCATTTTGTAAGTAATTTGCTGATGGAAAAATTATATGATATATTAACATGGAAAAACTGATAAAGCAATATGTATGAAATATTAAGTTCGAATATGTTAAGAGTTGTTTGAATGATGTATATGGAGTACTATGTTTTGGTATATGAGAGTTATTTGAATGATATGTATAAAATATTATGTTGTAATTTAAATATTTGTTGTTCGTGAAAGTATGTTGTGCGAATGCATATACATATACATATATACATATACATATGAGAGTGTGTGTGTTTAATAAGTTAAAACAATAATAAATAAAATCTTTAAATTAATATTCTAGATAATAGCATTTCGTAAACGCTATTAAATACAAAACGCTATAAAAACACACAATGAGCATGCCAGTATAACTAAACAAACGCTAAGAAATACAAATAAAACGCTATTGAAACATACGGACAAACGCTATAGAAAGTAAGTATCGGGTGTTATTTTATAGCGTTTTTATTCGATAGTAAACCTAAAACGCTATTAAAACTCTCTTTTCATAGCGTTTCATGCATGCTATTTAAAGCAGAAGGCCTAACATAGCATGTCGTTACATGGCGTTCTCTGAAACGCTATGTTAGGATACAATAACGTTTTTCAAACGCTATGAAAAGCTATATTGTTGTAGTGTTTTCTGCATGCACATTTGGTAAGTCACACTAACCCTCTTATGTACATATGTAAATATTTCTCTTCCGTTCACTCATTGTGTCATGCATTGACTATGGGGACGCAGTCGAAGTCAAGTGTCGGGGGAGTTTCATTTTCATTCTGTTTTGCATAGTTTAAGTTTGCATTTTTTTTTCCTTTTTTATTTTTGCAATTTCCCCCTTCTTCTTAAAAGAAAAAAGAATTTCGCATTTCTATTTACGTTTAAATAAGACATGATGGAGTTAGCATACAATTTTGGTCGTTCAATTAAAATGTTTGGAGATTTACTTCTCTTAGCGGATAATGAAAGGAAAGTTTGAATTATGAGCAAATTTGGTGTAACTAATATATTGGGAAATTCGTGGGTGATGAGTATGAAATTTTTTCTAAATTGTAATCCGATTAAATGAATGGTTGATTTAGACTACTTGTGATAACATTTTAGATCTTTTAAGTGAAGTTGTGCTAAGATATCCTTGCTTAACTCTCTCTTTCTCTTATGTAAAAAAGAAAAAGAAAAAAGAATGTATATATATGATAATAATCCAAGGGTATCCAACATTGCTAGTACATCTCGCGTTGGCGTGCAAACTCGCCAAGCTCTTTCCGACACCTTGTTGACAAAGTTAGCGTCGGTATATCTTGGTCTCATTTCATGAGATTGGACACCTTAGGATTTTGACCCTCACGTAAGTCGTAATGTAGTGTAGGGGTGGTATACCTAGGTAATTGTAAATAATAATAATGTAAATATTTTGTAATAAAGGGAGAGTTACACTTAAAGTCCAAGCACACTCTTCACCTATTCGACCTAACTTGTTAACAAAAAGGAAGTTGAGATGTCGTTATACGACTGTTGATATCGATTACAGAATTCATTTCATATTTGCACTATGTTTCTACCAAAACAATTGGCCAAGCTGGAGGAGTTTGTGACGGTAACATGACTTTTGTTTAAAGTTTTGATTAGTAACGGACTCAAATTTCATAGTGACGACACAAATTTGTGTTAACTTATTCGTGTAATATTTACTAATAGATTATCCATTTGTAAATATTCCTTTAAAAGCTTGCATTCGTCTTGTAAATATTTTCTAATCTTGCATTTTGTAAATATTTTTTGCATTCAAAATTTGGATTTTGTGGGTAGTATTTGCTGAAAATCCTCACGAGACAACACTCGTCCTACTGGGGACACCCAAAGGTTAAACGGCTTGTTGCATACGCTCAATTCAATTGTGCTCCCTATGAAAACGAATTTAGCTTAGTTTTTCAGTTTATTCGAGGATGAATAAAAAGATAAGTGTGGGGTATTTGATGTGCACGCAAATATGTATAATTATCCACACATTTATTCTTGTTTTAGTTTAAATAAATGACATATGTGGGTATTTTATCGCATTTAAACCATAATTCAATTGATTTCAAAATATCATACAATCATCGTCATTTTTTGTGCTTATGTTATTTTGAGAATTTATTACTTGGACATTTCTCATTGTTTTTGTAGAAAATTGGTGCATATAGGAGAGGGCTTCATGAGGATTTATATGCATAAAAGGAATGAAGAAATAATTCTCATACATTATCATGGAGGACCCAACTTACTACACTTAAAAGCTAATGGACAAATTAGTGGATGATAAAGCTTCAGGAAAATTTGATGATGGTGCAATTAAAGCGTGATGATTAATTGGTAGCCACACTTCCTAATGGGCATTCTTGGTAGCACGCTAAAGTGGATTAGGGTTAGGGTTTTATTACATGTATAAATATCCCCTTATGTTTATGTAGCCTCCTCTCTCTCTCTTTTCTCCATTCTCTTTTAGACTTTAGTGTAGTTTAGGAGATTTGCTTTTTCTCTCTTTTATTTTCATGGCTACTTAGCCATTTTTTTATGTAATTTTTTTTAGTGTAATTTTAATATAGTGCTCTTTTCTTTTGTTGTCCATTTGCTTTCATGTTATTAGTGTAGATTTATTTTTATGCAAGTAGAATAGATTTTTATCTTTATTTGCTCTCTATTTTGTTCTCTTTTATAATGGAATTTCTTTATTTTGTCATTAAATTCATTATGAGTAGTTAAACCCCTTCAATTTAGGGGTAGTGAAGCTCTCATGATTCATGAATAATTAACATAAGAATTTCATGTTTCTAACTCTCTTCTTTGAGCTTAATCTAAAATTGGGTATAGATAAAAGTAAAGATTTTATATGGTGAAACTTGATAGCACATGTTGGTTGATTATTCCCAAATGTGTTATACTCATATCATTAATAGAATCACACTTTATCACAATCTAATTCATTTTAGAAAAAGTAGTGACATTAAAAGTGAAAGCATCCTTGATGTTCTATGTAGTTAGTGAATATTAACATACAGAACATACTCATAATGTTTCATTTTTATTAGAACTATTATTTTCTATGTGATAATTAGGGCTTTAAGTTTGTATTGAAAATTGATGACTTATGTAGCTTGAATTTTCTATCATATAAATCATGCTTGAATGAATACAACACTTAATGTGCTAGTTATTTAAGAGAGTTAGAACCATTTTTTATGTTAATTAGATTGATGTTGATAGTGAATCTACTCCTAAATTGTCTCTTAGCCTCATATTTGTATTCATTTTAACATTATTAGTTTTCTTTTAGTTTTTAGTTAACAATTTCACTCTCTTTCGGTTTAATTTGATTGAGTAAGATTAGAATAAATTCTTTCCCTGCGGATCGACCCGTACTCGCCACGTACTACGATTGTACGACGTGCGCTTGCGGTTATTATTACAATATTTTGTCAATGGTTTTCTAATTCCATAGAAACGTCGTTTGCAAACAACATCATAGATTCATGTGTTGGAGGTGGCTTCGGCTAGCAGTGGTCCAAATAGAGGTCGAAAAGTAGCCGTAGAAGGTTTGATCTCTATTTCTGACTTTTCTATGCGTACTATCTTTGATTCAGGTGCTTCTCATTTGTTTATTTCTAGTACCTTGGTTGACTGTTTGCATTTAGATATCTCTTTTATTACCGATCATGCAGTATCTTTAAACCCCATAGGTGGTTCGGTGTACTTATCTATGGTTTGTAGAGGTTTGAAAATTTCTATTCTAGGCATTGAGTTTGATTGTAATGCCCTTGTGTTGGAATTTTCTAGGTACGATATGATCTTAGGGGTGGACTGGTTAGCCATGTACGGGGCTATCCTTGACTACAAGAGGAGGATCGTTGGATTAATGACTTACAGTGGTAGGACTATCGAAATTTCTTGCGACCCGCAAAATTCAGTCATGGTGAGTTTCCTATTGTCCTTAGATTATTCTGTTGGCGGCACCCATTATAGGCGAGTGTTCGGACGTTTCGAGGAGGTTAAGGGACTATCCCCTAAGCGAGAGATTGATTTCTGGATCTATCTATATGAGAACACAAAGTCGATCGCATTACCTGTTCGTTATATGGCACCGAGGGAACAGAGAGAGCTTAGCAAGTAAGTGGGTGAGCTTCCAGAGAAAGGATTTATCAGGCATAGTATCTCAGAGTGGGGAGCACCGGTCATCTTTGCTTTGAAGACGGATGACTTCCTTTGACTTTGTGTGGATTATAGAGAGGTTAATAAGTTCACGAAGAAGAATCATTACCCACTTCCTCGGATTGATGATTTGTTTGACCAGTTGGTGGACGCGTCTGTATTTTCTCAGTTGGATTTGGCCATTGGTTTTCATCAATTGTTTGTGGTAGATGACAGTGTCGATAAGACAACATTTCAGACTCCTGACGGTTTCTTTGAGCGGTTGGTTATGCCTTTCGGACTGACCAATGCGTCAACTTATTTCGTGGACTTAATGAGCAGGGTATTCAGGGATGTCTTGATTAAGTTTATGGTTGTCTTTATGGACGATATTCTTGTATTCTCGAGGAGCGAGAATGACCATGCCTTATATTTGGGAGAGGTTCTCCGTACTCTCCCACATCAGCTTAAGGCGAAGTTTTCCAAGTGCCTTTTTTGGCGAAGAGAAGTGCTTTTCTTGGGGCACATGGTTTCTCAAAGTGGATTAACTATAGATCTCGCCAAGGTGGTGGCAATGCGGGATTGGAAGACCCCAGGAACAAAATAGAAGTGAGGAGCTTTCTTGGTTTGGTGGGCTATTATAGGAAGTTCATTAAGGACTTCACATAGATTATGCACCACTCACCCATATTACCAAGAAGAAATTGGTATCCTCTTGGGATGTTGAATGCGAGGATTCTTTCCCAAGGTTGAAGAAGGCTTTCACTAGTGCATCGATATTGGTACTTCTTGATGGCTCTAAGACATTTATTGTTTATACCGATGCATGTGGGACTGAATTAATTGCAATGTTGATGCATAAGGGTATGATAATAGATAGTTGATGATTCACGAGAGGAATTACCCTTCCCATGACTTAGAGTTAGCTACGATAGTTTTTGCGCTTAAGTCCTGGAGGCATTATCTACTAGATGAGAGGTTTGAGCTTTTTACAGAACATAAGTCTCTGAAGTATTTGTTCTTGCAGTGGGACCTTAATCTGTGGCAATAGTGATGGATGTAGTTCTTATCATCCAATGACTTTGAGATTGCTTATACCCTAAGCAAGGAGAATGTTGTGGTGAATGCTTTGAGTAGGCAGAGGGCATCGTTGAGTCCATTGTTCGTATAGTGGCAAAACTTGGAGTTTATATCTACTTTCAATTTTAGATCATCTACGGATTATACTCTGGGACTATTGGCATCTTTCGAGATGCATCCTACCTTATTATAGCGGATGGGTTCGACGCAATGTGAGGATACCGAGTTAGTGGATATTTTCGACAGTCTTGGTAGGGGAGAGACCTTTAGACATCCTTTAGGTATATTATGGATAGTAGAGGATGGATGCGATGTGATGACAGACTTTGTGTTCCCCGCACTGATGATTTAAAGAGTGTGGTATTAACTGAGGCATATCACTTTTGGATAACCATCCATCTAAGTGGTAATAAAATGTATTATGATATGAGTCGGGCCTTCTATTAGGCCGGTATGAAAAAGGACATGGCTGAATTTGTGGCAAGATGTATGACATGCAAAGGGTAATGTCAGAGCAAAAGAAATGAAGTGGATTGCTCCAGCCTTTGTATGTGCCACTTTGGAAATGAGAGAGCGTATCTATGGATTTTTTTGATGGGTTGCCTAGATCGAGGAAGGGCAAACTAGTATTTAGGTTATTGTAGATCGATTGACGAAGAACACTCTTTTCGCCCTAGTTAAAAGGAAGAGGATGGCTTCGTGGTTAGCTTTTCTCTATGTGCGAGAGATAGTCTGATTCCATGGTGTTTCCATGAGTATTGTGAGCGACAGAGACCCGAATTTCACTAGCGAGTTTTGAAGGAGTCTGGAGATGGCTCTAGGGACACAGCTCAAATTAAGCCCAACTTATCACCCTCAGACTGATGGACAAACTGGGAGGGTGAACTGGATTTTAGAGGATCTATTGAGGCCGTGTATATTGGATTTCGGGGGGACATGGGAGGAGCACCTTCCTGTAGTGGAGTTTGCATATAACAATAGTTTTCAGACTAGCATCGGCATGGCACCCTTTGAGGCTCTATATGGACGACCCTGCAGATCTCCCTCATGTTGGTGGGAGTTGATGGATAAACTACTTCTTGGGCCGCATATGATTAGAGAGACTTTCGATAAGATTGATTTGATTAGGAGGATGAAGGCGACACATGATCGTCAGAAATCTTATGCGGATAGGAGGAGGAACAACCTTTAGTTTGCTGTCAGAGACTAGGTTTTCATCAAGGTATCGCCATTAAGGAATGCAGTGAGATTTGGCCCTGTATGCAAGTTAGCATTGAGGTTTGTTAGGCTATTCCTGGTCACAAAGAGAGTGAGACAGATGACATATAGGGTTCAGCCACCTAAGAGGATTTTTGGTGTTCATGATGTATTCTATTTTTCACACTTGCAAAAGTGCCTATATGACTCATTAGTAGTAAAGCTGAGCATGCTAGAGGATATGGAGATTGATCGAGAGGCATCTATTTGACGAGCACCTACGTGGATTCTAGATTTTAAGACCAAGAACGAAGGTACAAGGAAGTGTGACTTGTAACTGTCTAATGGGAAATGATGATAGCGAGTCCACTTGGTAACTAGAGAGAAGAACCACGTTTATTATCACTTTCTTTTTGACGGTACTCTTAGATCTTCCTTTTCTCCTTCGTTAGTTTTGAATAGGTTATATACTTGAGATCCTTCGAATCTTAGGGTTGGGCCATGGATGGTAGGATATGGTAAAAACGTGTTATTAGAACATGCTATGTTAGATGTTTGCAAGTAGATGCAAGAGTTTGTAAGTGGATGCAATGGATGCATATATATGCACTATGCACTAATGATCGGCTAACAGGACACTTGAATATGCATATGGATATGTGCCCATTTTATATTATTTTATGGATGTTATCATTTGGTTGATACATATGAATGGTGGTTAAAGCATACATATAGAACTATTTGTTATCATTTAGACTTTTTGCACACATTTGGATACATGACACTAGCATAATTGCATAAAAAGGAGGTCAGTAGACTGCCAAATCTTTTGCATTAGTAAGGGGAATACACATTATACTATTACATAAATACATAAACTGCATTGGGAAAGTAAAGGACAATGATTGCAAATGGGTGATGTTTGAGTAGATGTTTTGTGTGCTAACATCTATCTTGTACTCCTACCCTCGAAGATTTCAGGGACGAAATCCTTTAAGGTGGGAAGAATGTAACAACTCAAATTTATAACGAACAATAATTAATTAACAAATTAATAATTAAAGAATAAGTAGAAAATTATAGGAATTTCATAACAGGGATTGCGCCATTGAGTCCGTTACGATTTTGTGGTTCAAATACATATTTGGTTTGTGAGCATCGGAGTTAAAACGGAGTTACGACAAATCGATGTTTGAACTCAAAAAAGGAATTTAAATAAGAAAAAAAGTATAATAGTTGACTACGATGACCCGAATACCAGCCGGGTCGACCAAAGCCATAAGGAGGTCGACTCATGTGTCAATCCAGTTGGGGTCTGCATTGACTCGGCCTTGTAATAACCCGGAAATCCGAGCCAATTTAAAATTTTTATTTTGGCAATTTTAATGAATTTTGGATATTTAAAATGAATTATTTTAAATAATAACGACAAGAAATTTATTTTGAATAGAACTAGAACGTATATATTTATTTGAATCGTCGTTAGAATATAAATATTTATTTTAATTATAAAAGGAATTGAAAATGGTGCGGTAGTTTGAAAATTCGATTTCAAATTTCAAGTGAATGTACATGATTCAAAATAAACCGGATTTTAGCGAAACCAAAAATATTTGATTCTATTTGAAAATATATTTCCAACGAATCTGAAAAATTGAAATTTCATAGCGGGGATAAAAAGTTATGCCCAAATGAAAATTCAGAATAGTCGCTATGGAAAATAAAGGCCCTAAAAATGGAAATTTTGCAAACGACCTTCGTTTTCAACGAAACCACTTTTGTTGGATCCGGGATGTCAAATTATTCCTAGATTCCAATTTGCATAATTTTATGAATCAATATGTGAGCGTGGCGAAGTTAAACGTGTTTTAACAGTTTAAGTCAATTTCGATCGACCAGAAAATGGCTATTTTTCCAACAGTCTCAGAATTTGACGAAAATAGTTTTGTTAGGACCGTATCGTCAATACGAAGCTAGAAATAATTTTTCTGGAATTTTTAGAGTTCGTATGTGGCCCTAGTAAATTGAAATGTACGTTTAAAAGTGAATATATAGATTTATATTTTAATTAAATCGAAAACTGATCGTAACGATCGAATTGGCCTACGTGACATATGTCATTGTGTTCGGAATGGGGGTAATTAGCTAGGGGCAACAGTCGGTGGGTTTGATTTCGAGTTCAAAATAAAAAGGTACTTTTAGAAATTAAAAATAATAATTTAATAATATAGAAAAACACCCCTCTTTTCTCTTTTACCAAGTCAACCCCCCTTTTTCCTTCTCCCTTACACGATCAGTTTTAAATGAAATAAAAAAAAACCCAAAAGAACCCATCGCCCCCCGATTCATGACGGAGCCACCCTCCAGGCCAGCGCCCACGCCGCCGCTCCCTTCGCCAGCCCCCTCCGATGATCCCCCGCCTCCCCTCCCTCTCTCCTCTACCTTCTTCGATCCAATACGCGACGCCCCTCTCAAACCCCGTCGCGACCACCACAACAGCTACCTCTGACCACGCTGGGTCCCATCCGCCGCCTCAGGCGCATCCCTAGCCTCGTCAGCACCCCGACGCCCCTCCTTAGACCCTCCTCCACCACCCATTCCTTCCTGTAAGCTTTTTTTTTTAATTTTTACTTGTTTTAGGTAATTATTGCTTTTAAATCAGTTTTTTTTATGAAAATTATTTATGAAAGGCGTTATAAAGATGTGATTTTTGATACAGCAAAGTTATGATCTTTTATAAAGAAAAGTTTGATTTTTAAACATAGAAAAGTTTGATTTTTTTAACATAAAGATTAGGTTTCTTTCTATATGTTAACACGAAAAGATTGATTTTTAAAAACTGAAAAGGTTTTATTTTTAAATTAATAAAGATTCGATTTTTATAGTTAGAAAGACTTGATTTTTGGATTAGCAAAAGGTACGTTTTTTGATTTACAAAAGATGTGGTTTTCAATTAAACAAAGATAAGGTTTTTAAAGGTATAAAGATTAGATTTTTTATCATACAAAGAAACGATTTTTCATGGTATAAAGATTTGATTTTTAATTTAGAAAAGAATTAATTTTTAGTGCATGAAGAAAATAAATATATAATTTTTATAACTAAGCAGCGATGAAAAGTTTGACTTTTATCATGAAGTAGCGAGAACAAAGATTCGTTTTTTTTATATGAGTAGCGGGTTAAAAATATGATTTTTATTAATGTAGAGTATAAAAATATTTTTTTATATATATAGAGAGGTAAAAATATAATTTTTATGATATGTATAACGATATAAAAATATGATTTTTATAATGTAAACATTGTGTTAAGAATGTGATTTTTACACATATGGATTTGAAATAAAAATATAATTTTTATTATGAACAGCGTGGTAAGGACTGCATTAAATCCAAACGGTTCAGAAATTCAGGAGTAATAATGGCGGAGTGGATCCCAAAGGTGAGAACTCCTCATTTTTTATTTGTTTTATAGTTGAAATATGTACCAGGATGTAGACGGTGCTTAGCAGCACTCGACACCCGTTGTCCACAGACCATGGACGACTTGTTTGTTTGTTGTTTGTGGTGTGAATATTGATTGTGTGATGTGGAATGGAATAAATTATTTTATGGTTAAAAATATAATTTTTAACGTGTATATAAAATAAATATTTATAAACAAATCGGACGATTTGTTTATGTACACACATTTGACTGATATGGATTGGGATGATAAATTTTACACATCGCCCAACTGCACAAATAAAACCTGTGTTAGATTGTTTGAAAACCCCACACGGGTGTTGGGATGAAATTGGACATACACTAGTCCCAATAATTAGCTGTATGTCGATCGATTGATTGACAGGCTGTTATAAGCGTTAAATATTTATATTTAATGCTTATGCAGTTGTGTGGTGCACTCTGGATGATGGTTGATTATTTATCGTTGCTATTATATACATGTGTTGTAGGGAATCCATATAATTAACATTACATGGTAATTGATTGGGCCTCATTCCAATTTGGAAAATAAAGAATATTATAAAATATAAATTCATGTGTTGAATAAAATATATATTCATGTGTTGAATAAAAGGAAAATTCATGTGTTGAATAAAGGAAAATTCATGTGTTGAATAAAAGAATATTCATGTGTTGAATAAAAGAAAATTCATGTGTTGAATAAAAGAATATTCATGTGTTGAATAAAAGAAAATTCTTGTGTTGAATAAAATATATATTCATGTGTTGAATAAAAGAATTTTCAAGTGTTGAATAAAATATATATTCATGTGTTGAATAAAAGAAAATTCATGTGTTGAACGGAATATTTATACAATAAAGTTCACATTTTTATTGTAAGTAAGAATTAATAAATATTCATGTATTGAATAAAGTATATATTCATGTGTTGAAGAAAATATTCATTTGTTCAATAGAATAACGAAGTTATTGAAATATATAAAGTCGTGTTGGTTAGATTGACGCCATTTTGACGTGAACGGTATTTATATCGATTTTATTCATTTTTATAATGAATATCGAAAAGGAATTGATTTCCAAATCTAATGTTTTGAAAATATTATCATTTATATATCGATGATATGGAATATTCAATTTTGATTAGAAATTGAATAGGAAGTTGAAATCTTTTTGAAAACGAATTTAAAACGATTTATAAAATACATTTTGAAAGGACATCGACGAAATATATAATATATATATATTATATATATAATGGCCTGAATAGAACGCGCCGTGCTGTGGCAGTTCGCGAATTTCGACCATTGACTTCGAATGGACATTACGGGAGATCCGACCGTCGGATTCTCCTATAACCGGAACCGTTGGATTCGTATCGGAAATAGCTTTCTAACGAATATTAGAGATTTGAAATCTAACGGCTGGATTTGGAATTATGTCCAAATCGAATTTGGAAAAGGTCGCTGTAAGTGCAGTTCGATGGCCGTTGATGGAAATCGACTATACGGGCCTTGATAAAATTATTAAAAATAGCAATAATTTGTGTAAAATCATAAGAAATGATTTGGAAAGAATTGGGATGAAAAATTCCATATTTGAAAAGATAAAAGTAGATTTTTATCGAAATGAACTGGTTTTGAACTAGAATTATAATCCCATTTATTTTTAAAATAAATAAAGTGGATTTGAAATGGTTTTGAAAATAACCAGAATTTCCAATATATAAATTGGAAATGGATTTGAATCAAAATTATCTTCGGAATATTTCGATATTGAATTTCGTGATTATACAGATATTGTTATGGAAATTTGAAAGATATATTTATATCGTTATTTCCAATACGATATTTGTTGGTTGTAGTATTTGATATTGAATATAAGCCGATATATTTTCTATTCAGAGCCTTGTATTTAATATCAAATGGGATTTGGGTTTGTCGTGAATGGTGTCTTCATTAACATTGTTCTTAAACCCAGTTGAGAAAAAGATTAAATCTTTTTATTTAGATTTAATGAAGTGTACCAATTAAATAATATTTAATTGGAATTGATTTTTGGGTTTATCGTGAACTGTGTTTTAACGACATTCGTTCTTTAACCTGATTTACAGTGAAATGACATTTGGAATTTATAAATCTTTTTGATAAGATTTAAAGGAAATTTTCCAAAGTAAAGTTTTCCAATTTAATAAAATAAATTGGAATGGAATGTAATTCGATTTGGTAATAATCGAAGTGAATTTCTGTGGAGGAAGACTGCTAATATATCTAGAATTTAAAAGGCATTGTCGTTATTCCATTTATATTATTAATCAGATATGGAAGTTTATATCGATTATATATATCGATTTGTTTTCCATGAAGATTCCGTCGTTAATGGAATGTGATTTCGGGTTTATCGTGAACCGTGTTTTAAATGACATTGGTTCTTTAACCCAGTTAAAGATAGGATATGATTTCCCAAGTTAAATAATCATTAATAGTGATTATTAGGAAGATTAAAACCAAGTGGAGTTTTAATGAATCTTTAATTAGATTGAAATAATCGAGAATGGAGTATCACCAGTTTTGCTCCAGGCGATAGTTAAATCTTTAATTAGATTTGAACTTGAAATGGTAATTGAATTTACCGATAACATCGTGGTGTTAGATATGAAGTATGACCAGTTTTACTTTATGGGATGAATAGGTTGGGGTTGAGAAATTTAACAAGTGATTACTTCGGTAAGATTCGCTAATCCCGACTAGTTTGGATAAACCATAATTTGGTTTGAATTGATATTCAAAAGAAGATTAAAGAATAAATTTAAAGAATTTATCTTTGATAAAATTAATGGGAACCTTTCCCAAAGTATAAGAATATTTGAATAAAAGAATATTCTGAATTGGAATGAGGCGTATGTTGTGTTTGTGTAACACTTGTTTATTATATACGCATGTTATTCAGAAAGACCGGGTTTACCCCATTTTGAATAACTGATTCGACGATGTGTCGAGGATGAAGACGGTGGTCGAAGACCGGAGGTCTTCACATCATTTGGATAATTACTGATAATCTTGATTGGGTTGTACACCCAAGAAGAGGGAATCACTTGGTGATCGTCCATACGTACTTGGAGATCGATGGATATGCGAGGTACAAGGTGCCTCCGGTTTCGTTCAGACCCAGAATGGACTTGTAAATGGACTGTGTGTCTGACATTGGATTTCATTTTGTGTGATTGATATCGGTTGCATAGCGTGAATTGCCTATGTGGCATGATGAGATGCAAACGATCAAGGCTTCTGTTGAAAAGTCTTGTGGTTGATGATCAAAGCACCGCCTATGTGGCATAGCTTTGTGTAGCGTTAATTCGCGAGCCTCACACCCCGGTGTGAACCAAAAACGGGAGAGGACCTCAGGGAGGGCATGCGTTTCCTTCTAGCTAGGGTGGTGTTAGTGACCTACCAGCCCTGACATTTATATTATTTTCACCTGTGTGGTTGTTGGATTGCGAGGCGCCTCAGATATATCAGTGACTATGTGGAGCCGATGGAGTCATTTGGCTCATTTACGCCCCAAAGGGCGGGGAAACGCAGTGTTCAGGCATTATAATCCACATCGGTGGACCGGCCCTGGCGATCCATGGGGCAGTTGCGGCTGTTCATGAGACATGGGCTAGATTGTCTCGAATTCGGTGAGGACGATCCCTTGCCTCGGTTCACAGATGGAAATCCAACTTCCAATACGTGACTTTGCGGTTTTGATTGTAGAGCCTAGTATGGCGACATAGTGGTATTGGGCAGTTATGCCGTCTATGATTGATACTTATGATTGAAATTGTTTTGACACTATACACTTATAGTAATAATAAAACATGAAATTTAGCGTATCAAGCATTCTTTGGCTATCATAAGGTAAAACCCTATCCTCCGGCTTGTGTTGCATTATGTGATGGGACCTGGGTCTTATAATACCTTCATTGTTCTTTATTTAGCATTGCGCTATTGTTTTATGCACTGGTATTCTTGGGAGGAAACCCATTCCGTGTTATATGGCGTGGTCCCTTGATTTACCTAACTTTAAAATAAAGATTAATAACTGTTTTAGTTCTCACACCAGTCATATGACTAACCTGGAGTTTATTGTTTTAACCTAAACTCTGGGTGCCCCTATTTTCCACGGGCAGCTAGTAGTTTTGGTTTTGCAGATTATATATTCACAAGATCCTGGTTTACAGCTGGAATGATATTCGGAAAGCTCTGTACCTATATATCTCTTTCAGTTGTGTTTTGTATTATTTTCCGCTGCAGTAATGTATTTAAATCTCTGATATTTTTCTGATGTGTAATATTTATTCGTACTCTGTATATTCTTGTATTCTGATGGAATTGTTGTAATTAACAATGAAATGTTCTTCTGTTTGTGTTCCGATTTGTCATGTTCTCAAAACAATCAGGGGTTTCGAACGGTCTTGGTCGGTTTAGCGATCGATTCGGATCGAGCGAAATTCGTGATTGTTACTTGTGGTATCAGAGCTTTGGTTTACAGAGCTCGAGAACAAGACACATTCGAACCATACGAAAGAATTCATTAGAGATTGGATTAGTAATATCCAAGGAGAATGACTCGTTAGAGATGGGATCAGTAGTATCCTAGAACGAGTGTGAAGAGTATATTTTTAAAATGAAAACGAATTTTGTTTTGAAAATTTAAACTTTATTCAACGTATTTGAATATTTATTTGTATTGAATTTGGGCAATCCAATATATAAATATTTTGCATATACGTCTGATCCACAGGTATTCGAAGTTTTAATATATTGGGTAGATATAGAATCACACTCTAGTCGCCCGGAGATGATTCTGATGATGAGGCCTCATCATCAGTGTCTGTGTTCGAGTTTCGAAGGTGGGATATCTATATGATTCCAATTGACTGGTATGAGAACCAAAACTAGATAGGGCTTATTGTCGTGATTTGGCATCAAAAATATGATTTTTGTCTATGTATTAAAGTTATGTGATTGAAACGTTAATCAACTAATTGATTGCTGATTGTGTCGTTGGATTATTGGTTGATTAATCAAAATTTGAACCATTTAGCCAAATTGTATCAAATATTGGACTGAATTGAAAATTGTTTGAAATTGCATGCATATACATGTGTATCCATTGAACAGGTCACTGCAAAGAGGCCAGAGCAGAAGAATAATATTGTTTGCCCGACAAATAGGTACATATTTACTAATTTCTTGGGTTTTGGATGATTTTATGAGCCGATTGGCTAGCCGCTTGGCTGTTTCTTTTTCTTTTTGGATTGGAGAGCCCCATATGGCAATTTCGGGATTTTCCCGGTGCTCCCGTGCAGGGGTTGTTATGGCGAAATTTTTCGAAAATTTAGGGTGTTAGCCAAATTTTTGAAAAATTTGAAAAGTTCTTAGAAACTGAAAAGTTGAAGAACTTAAGCCGTAATGAAAATAACGAAAGTTGAGTTGATTAGTTAAACAACTTTCAGCTTCGTTCCTTATCGGGGACGAAAAGTTTTAAGTGGGGGAGATTGTAATAACCCGGAAATCTGAGCCAATTTAAATTTTTTATTTTGGCAATTTTAATGAATTTTGGATATTTAAAATAAATTATTTTAAATAATAACAACGAGAAATTTATTTTGAATAGAATTAGAACGTATATATTTATTTAAATCGTCGTTAGAATATAAATATTTATTTTAATTATAAAAGGAATTGAAAATGGAGCGGTAGTTTGAAAATTCGATTTCAAATTTCAAGTGAATGTACATGATTCAAAATAAACCGGATTTTAACGAAACCAAAAATATTTGAATCTATTTGAAAATATCTTTCCAACGAATCTGAAAAATTGAAATTTCATAGCGGGGATAAAAAGTTATGCCCAGATTAAAATTCAGAATAGTCGCTATAGAAAATAAAGGCCTTAAAAATGGAAATTTTGCAAACGACCTTCGTTTTCAAAGAAACCACTTTTGTTGGATCCGGGATATCAAATTATTGCTAGATTCCAATTTGCATAATTTTCTGAATCAATATGTGAGCGTGGCGAAGTTAAACGTGTTTTAACCGTTTTAGTCAATTTCGATCAACCAGAAAATGGCTATTTTTCCAACGGTCTCAGAATTTGACGAAATTAGTTTTGTTAGGACCATATCGTCAATATGAAGCTAGAAATAATTTTTCTGGAATTTTTAGAGTTTGTATGTGGCCCCAGTAAATTGAAATGTACGTTTAAAAGTGAATATATAGATTTTTATTTTAATTAAATCGAAAACTGATCGTAACGATCGAATTGGCCTACATGGCATATCCCATTGTGTTCGGAATGAGAGTAATTAGCTAGGGATAACAGTCGGTGGGTTTGATTTCGAGTTCAAAATAAAAAGGTACTTTTAAAAATTAAAAATAATAATTTAATAATATAGAAAACCCCTCTCTTTTCTCTTTTACCAAGTCAACCCCCCCTTTTCCTTCTCCCTTACACGATCAGTTTTAAATAAAATTAAAAAAAAACCAAAAGAACCCGTCGCCCCCCGATTAACAACGGAGCCACCCTCCTGGCCGGTGCCCACGCCGCCGCTCCCTTCGCCAGCCCCCTACGATGATCCCCCTCCTCCCATCCCTCCCTCCTCCACCTTCTTTGTTCCAATAAGCGACAACCCTCTCAAACCCCATCGCGACCACCAGAACAGCCACCTCTGACCACATTGGGTCCCATCCGCCGCCTCAAGCACATCCCCAGCCTCGTCAGCACCCCGGCGCCCCTCCTTAGACCCTCCTCCACCACCCATTCCGTCCTGTAAGTTTTTTTTTAATTTTTACATGTTTTAGGTAATTAATGCTTTTAAATCAGATTTTTTTTAATGAAAATCATTTATGAAAGGCGTTATAAAGATGAGATTTTTGATACAGCAAAGTATGATCTTTTATAAAGAAAAGTTTGATTTTTAAACATAGAAAAGTTTGATTTTTTTTAACATAAAGATTAGGTTTCTTTATATATGTTAACACAAAAAGATTGATTTTTTAAAACAGAAAAGGTTTGATTTTTAAATTAATAAAGATTCGATTTTTATAGTTAGAAAAACTTGATTTTTGGATTATCAAAAGGTACAATTTTTGAATAACAAAAGATGTGGTTTTCAATTAAACAAAGATAAGATTTTTAAAGGTATAAATATTAGATTTTTTATCATACAAAGAAACGATTTTTCATGGGATAAAGATTTGATTTTTAATTTAGAAAAGAATTAATTTTTAGTGCATGAAGAAAATAAAAATATAATTTTTATAACTTAGTAGCGATGAAAAGTTTGACTTTTATCATGAAGTAGCGAGAACAAAGATTCGTTTTTTTTATATGAGTAGCGGGTTAAAAATATGATTTTTATTAATGTAGAGTATAAAAATATAATTTTTATATATAGAGAGAGGTAAAAATATAATTTTTATGATATGTATAACGATATAAAAATATGATTTTTATAATGTAAACATTGTGTTAAGAATGTGATTTTTACACATATGGATTTGAAATAAAAATATAATTTTTATTATGAACAGCGTGGTAAGGACTGCATTGGAATTTCCAACAAAAATCCAAACGGTTCAGAAATTCAGGAGTAATAATGGCGGAGTGGATCCCAAAGGTGAGAACTCCTCACTTTTAATTTGTTTTCTAGTTGAAATATATAATAGGATGCAGACGGTGCTTAGCAGCACCCGACACCCGTTGTCCACAGACCATGGACGACTTGTTTGTTTGTTGTTTGTGGTGTGAATATTGATTGTGTGATGTGGAATGGAATAAATTATTTTATGGTTAAAAATATAATTTTTAACGTGTTTATAAAATAAATATTTATAAACAAATCGGACGATTTGTTTATGTACACACATTTGACTGATATGGATTGGGACGATAAATTTTACACATCGCCCAACTGCACAAATAAAACCTGTGTTTGATTGTTTGAAAACCCCACACGGGTGTTGGGATGAAATTTGACATACACTAGTCCCAATAATTAGTTGCATGTCGATTGATTGATTGACAGGTTGTTATAAGCGTTAAATATTTATATTTAATGCTTATGGAGTTGTGTGGTGCACTCTGGATGATGGTTGATTATTTACCGTTGCTATTATATACATGTGTTGTAGGGAATCCATATAATTAACATTATATGGTAATTGATTGGGTCTCATTCCAATTTGGAAAATAAAGAATATTATAAAATATAAATTCATGTGTTGAATAAAATATATATTCATGTGTTGAATAAAAGGAAAATTCATGTGTTGAATAAAGGAAAATTCATGTGTTGAATAAAAGAATATTCATGTGTTGAATAAAAGAAAATTCATGTGTTGAATAAAAGAATATTCATGTGTTGAATAAAAGAAAATACATGTGTTGAATAAAAGAAAATTCATGTGTTGAATAAAATATATATTCATGTGTTGAATAAAAGAAAATTCATGTGTTGAACGAAATATTTATACAATAAAGTTCACATTTTTATTGTAAGTAAGAATTAATAAATATTCATGTGTTGAATAAAGTATATATTCATGTGTTGAAGAAAATATTTATTTGTTGAATAGAATAAAGAAGTTATTGAAATATATAAAGCCGCATTGGTTAGATTGACGCCATTTTAACGTGAATGATATTTATATCGATTTTATTCATTTTTATAATGAATATCGAAAAGGAATTGATTTCAAAATGTAATGTTTTGAAAATATTATCATTTATATATCGATGATATGGAATATTCAATTTTGATTCGAAATTGAATAGGAAGTTGAAATCGTTTTGAAAACGAATTTAAAATGATTCATAAAATACGTTTTGAAAGGAAATCGTCGAAATATATATATATATTATATATAATGGCCTGAATAGAACGCAACGCGCCGCGGTAGTTCGCGAATTTCGACCATTGACTTCGAATGGACATTACGGGAGATCCGACCGTCGGATTCTCCTAAAACCGGAACCATTGGGTTCGTATTGAAAAGAGCTTTCTAACAAATATTAGAGACTTGAAATCTAACGGTTGGATTTGGAATTATGTCCAAATCAAATTTGGAAAAGGTCATTGTAAGTGCAGTTCGATGGCCGTTGATGGAAATCGACAGTACGGGCCTTAATAAAATTATTAAAAATAGCAATAATTTGTGTAAAATCATAAGAAATGATTTGGAAAGAATTGGGATGAAAAATTCCATATTTGAAAAGATAAAAATAGATTTTTATCGAAATGAATTGGTTTTGAACTAGAATTATAATCCCATTTATTTTTAAAATAAATAAAGTGGATTTGAAATGGTTTTGAAAATAACCAGAATTTCCAATATATAAATTGGAAATGGATTTGAATCAAAATTATCTTCGGAATATTTTGATATTGAATTTCGTGATTATACATATATTGTTATGGAAATTTGAAAGATATATTTATGTCGTTATTTCTAATACGATATTTGTTGGTTGTAGTATTTGATATTGAAAATAAGCCGATATATTTTCTATTCAGAGCCTTGTATTTAATATCAAATGGGATTTGGGTTTGTCGTGAATGGTGTCTTCATTAACACTGTTCTTAAACCCAATTGAGAAAAAGATTAAATCTTTTTATTTAGATTTAATGAAGTGTACCAATTAAATAATATTTAATTGGAATTGAATTGGAATTGATTTTTGGGTTTATCGTGAACTGTGTTTTAACGACATTCGTTCTTTAACCCGATTTACAGTGAAATGAGATTTGGAATTTATAAATCTTTTTGATAAGATTTAAAGGAAATTTTCCAAAGTAAAGTTTTTCAATTTTATAAAATAAATTGGAATGGAATGGAATTCGATTTGGTAATAATCGAAGTGAATTTCTGTGGAGGAAGACAGCTAATATATCTGAAATTTAAAAGGCATTGTCGTTATTCCATTTATATTATTAGTCGGATATGGAAGTTTATATCGATTATATATATCAATTTGTTTTCCATGAAGATTCCATCGTTAATGGAATGTGATTTCGGGTTTATCGTGAACCGTGTTTTAAATGACATTGGTTTTTAACCCAGTTAAAGACAGGATATGATTTCCCAAGTTAAATAATCATTAATAGTGATTATTGAGAAGATTAAAACCAAGTAGAGTTTTAATGAATCTTTAATTAGATTGAAATACTCGAGAATGGAGTATCACCAGTTTTGCTCCAGGCGATAGTTAAATCTTTAATTAGATTTGAACGTGAAATGGTAATTGAATTTACCGATAGCACCGTGGTGTTAGATATGAAGTATGACCAGTTTTACTTCATGGGATGAATAGGTTGGTTGGGAAATTTAACAAGTGATTACTTCGGTAAGGTTCGCTAATCCCGACTAGTTTGGATAAACCATAATTTGGTTTGAATTGATATTCAAAAGAAGATTAAAGAATAAATTTAAAGAATTTATCTTTGATAAAATTAATGGGAACCTTTCCCAAAGTATAAGAATATTTGAATAAAAAAATATTCTGAATTGAAATGAGGCATATGTTGTGTTTGTGTAACACTTGTTTATTATATACACGAGTTATTCAGAAAGACCGGGTTTACCCCATTCTGAATAACTGATTCGACGATGTGTCGAGGATGAAGACGATGGTCGAAGACCGGAGGTCTTCACATCGTTTGGATAATTACTGATGATCTTGATTGGGCTGTACACCCAAGAGGAGGGAATCAGTTGGTGATCGTCCAGACGTACTTGGAGATCGATGGATATTTGAGGTACAAGGTGCCTCCGGTTTCGTTCAGACCCAGAACAGACTAGTAAATGGACTGTGTGTCTGACATTGGATTTCATTCTGTGTGATTGATATCGGTTGCATAGCGTGAATTGCCTGTGTGGCATGCTGAGATGCAAATGATCAAGGCTTCTGTTGTAAAGCAAAGTCTTGTGGTTGATGATCAAAGCACCGCCTATGTGGCATAGCTTTGTGTAGCGTTAATTCGCGAGCCTCACACCCCGGTGTGAACCAGAAACGGGAGAGGACCTCAGGGAGGGCGTGCGTTTCCTTCTAGCTAGGGTGGTGTCAGTGACCTACCAGCCCTGACATTTATATTATTTTCACCTGTGTGGTTGTTGGATTGCGAGGCGCCTCAGATATATCGGTGACTATGTGGAGTCGATGGAGTAATTTGACTCATTTACGCCCCCAAAGGGCGGGGAAACGCAGTGTTCAGGCATTATAATCCACATCGGTGGACCGGCCCTGACGATCCATGGGGCAGTTGTGGCTGTTCCTGAAACATAGGCTAGATTTTCTCAAATTCGGTGAGGACGATCCCTTGCCTCGGTTCACAGATGGAAATCCAACTTCCAATACGTGACTTTGCGGTTTTGATTGTAGAGCCTAGTATGGCGACATAGTGGTATGGGGCACTTATGCCGTCTATGATTGATACTTATGATTGAAATTGTTTTGACACTATACACTTATAGTAATAATAAAACATGAAATTTAGCGTATCAAGCATTCTTTGGCTATTATTAGGTAAAACTCTATCCTCCGGCTTGTGTTGCATTGTGTGATGGGACCTGGGTCTTATAATAGCTTCATTGTTCTTTATTTAGCATTGCGCTGTTGTTTTATGCACTGGTATTCTTGGGAGGAAACCCGTTCCGTGTTATACGGCGTGGTCTCTTGATTTACCTAACTTTAAAATAAAGATTAATAACTGTTTTAGTTCTCACACCAGTCACATGACTGACCTGAATTTTATTGTTTTAACCTAAACTCTGGGTGCCCCTATTTTCCACGGGCAGCTAGTAGTTTTGGTTTTGCAGATTATATATTCACAGGATCCTGGTTTACAGCTGGAATGATATTCGAAAAGCTCTGTATCCGTATATCTCTTTCAGTTGTGTTTTGTATTATTTTCCGCTGTAGTAATGTATTTAAATCTCTGATATTTTTCTGATGTATAATATTTATTCATACTCTGTATATTCTTGTATTCTGATGGAATTGTTGTAATTAACAATGAAATGTTATTCTGTTTGTGTTCCGATTTGTCGTATTCTCAAAACAATCAGGGGTTTCGAACGGTCTTGGTCGGTTTAGCGATCGATTCAGATCGAGCGAAATTCGCGATTGTTACTTGCGTGGAACGTATACTCGCTAGGCACGAAATCGATTAAACGGACATGATTTTTTGGGTGGTTTTCGATTTGACGTGTCTGCTTCTGATTGGTTGATGCATCTATATCGAATTCACCCATGGATATGGTCAGTTCAGATTTAAAACCTAAGCCTAACGGCTAAGGGCTTTTTGCTCCACCTATAAATAAACCCCCAACCTCCTCCATATTTCCTCACAACACATCTCTTCCCCGCCTAGGCTAGTCTTCCTTTGAAAACATGTCACCCTACTTTTAAATTTTAGGCTACTCTTCTTTTTGGAGATAGGCCACCTTAATCTAAATATTTTGGGGTTAAGATTAAATAGAAATATTTTCTATTTTATTTTCTTCTCGGGGTGGATTTTGCCGAAGCCACGAGGAAAGCTTTATGTTTAGTTTTTTTGATTATTCAAATTTTGGATTAAGTTTAGGGTAAGTAGGAATAATAGTTGTTGTAGTTTGATTTGTAGTTCATTTACTTACAGTTTATGTTTATTCATGTTTTCTGTATTTTTTTCCTGTAAGTAGTTTATGTATTTTTTCTGTGTTTTCTTACAATTTTTATTTAATTGATATTCAAATTACTGTAAGTTATATTCTCAATCTTCTTTTCCATACTCTTCATCGTATTTTTACAGTTTATGGTGGTTATGTCCAAATATGCATAAAAGTTATATGTATACGATTGATTTAGGCATAGACTTATATGTCTAATTGCATACGACTAATTATTACCCTTATTCTATGCACGTTTGGGGAAACGAACACCACGATCTAGAAAGTTCACAACTCATTTCAAAGGGGTTGGGAGTCAAATCAAGCCTTTTAAAGCAAATTTCATGCTTTATACCATTGACAATACAATTTGCGCATAATTTTTTTCTGAATTAATTATCATTGTAAAACGGACACCACCAACTGATCTAAACTCACATGAAAAGCAACATTAATAATGGATGAAGTATCTTAGAGGAAACCTATGAATTAACACATTAAAAAGAATATACATGCTACATTGCATTTTAAACAACACGAAAAAACAATCTACTATCAAAAATCAAAAAAATTTGGAAACAAGAACAAATGTATAAAGAGGAAAAGACCGGTATGAGGAAAGATTGACAGTAACATAAAATTTAAAAATTCCAACAAAAATAGTTAAAGACTTCATTGTATAATCAAAAAATAAATTCTGTTTTTACACCGTAAATTGCTACTCATACTAGAAAATTTTGTTAAAATTACATACACCATTTTTTGCTTAATATTTATTATACATATTATATAGAGTACATAATCACTTTAGGATTAAGCAACCATTTCATCGACATTCTTGCGCATTAATTAATTAACGAAACCTTGAATCCTAAATTTTCCAAAATCCCTTCTAAACACTTTAGAATTCAAATTCATATACCCAAAATGTAGTTAATAGTTATTTAATTATTTATATATACTGATTTAAATTTTGAGTTCAAAGTATTAAAAATACTTTGATATTAAATTTTACTTGAGTAAATTTAAGTAATAGATAAAAGACGAATTTGCTAACCTATGAAATATGTTGATTTTATCGCTGAATTTTAAATTTATGTCTATGGGGAAAATGTTAAAATTTATAGTGCATGAATATAGCTATTCCATGAATAGAGTTAGAGACCGATAGGAATTATAATTTGATTCAACAAGGAACGAATGATATTTTGATTTTTTTTGTTATTTTATGAAACAAATAATATTGACCCTACACAATGTGGGCAAAAAAGATTAGCATACCATGATTATCAATCAACACAACTAATACTAATTACAATTAGAAAACCACATAAAACTAGTTATTGTGAGATGGAGAATACAATAATAATCGCATGGTATTAAACAACGCCCAGAATAGGGTATAACATGCAGAGTTGCAGCCTGTATTGACTTTTGCAGTTATGGTAAGTCAGTCCACTGCAAAAAAAAATTATTTTTTTAACTGAAACTTAATTACTGTTTGTTCAGCGACATCGCAGTCCCAGTCCAATAAACGCCTTCTCAGAGCCATTTTCGTTATGATGGTTCCTTTGTACTACACATACCCCCTTCAAATTAGGTTATCGGTGGAAAATGATATATATGAAATGTTATTACTATTTTATCTTGTCGACAATTCACATAGCTAAAGTTAAATTTTGCAGAGACGCTTCTGTTCTTATTAGCGATGCAAATCTTCCTTGATTCAATCATTCGAAGTAAAATTTTGAGTAAAAAGAAAGAATGTGCTTGAAATCTTATCCACGTAATACGAATTTGGTTCAGTAAAAAGAAGAATGTGCATATACATATACATATACATACATAAATTCAGAAAAGATACATATACATATACATATACATACATAAATTCAGAAAAGATACATGTACATATACATATACATACATAAGTTCAGAAAAGGCTTGCTGTTTTAAGATAAACAGAAAACAGAAAAGGATCTTTCAGATTAGCAAGACAACATGAGCCAAACAACAATTCTATATTAGTAACTATTCCAAACATTACAAATATCCAAAAGAGTATTTGTACACAAATTACAAAAAACTAGTGTATGGTTCAGAACAAGCTAGCTGCTATTTTAGACATAAACGGCGTTCTTCCACTATACTCACAAAAGCAACACCATGATGAACACAGCCATTTTCCAGTAAAAGCCATTAACATGACAATCCGAGAATCCATATGACGCCACCACGACGCTTGAATTATCATCCACATATTCATTAGCCACTTTATTATCTGCATCAATCACCTTGTTCTCGTCCTTGCATACATTCACACCAAAAGGCGCATTTTCTTCGGAGGCTTCGTGAAAATTATAGCAAAGATCTGGATTTTCCCAGCTAGCGAATCTCCTTCCCATCCTGTCGTAGAACTCTTTCGAAAACTCTAAATTTCCATTCAGCTTGTTTGCATTGATACGAAGTGCATGCAAACTAGGCAATTCCTCAAGCTTTTTAGGAACACTCCCATGCAAATTATTATGATCAAGCGCTATAAACCTAAGTTTATCAAGCTTAGCAATAGACAATGGAACGGTACCTTCAAGAGCCGTGCTCGATAAATCCAAAGTAGTCAAGTTTTTCAAATTTTCGAATTTGAATTCCACGATATTGCCACCGATAGGATTGTTCGAGAGAAGCAAATCTTGCAATGAAACCATGTTTTGAATCGCTTGTATCGATTTACCTGATATTTTGTTGTTCCTTAAGTCTAAAAGGGTGAGCTTTTTCAAGTATCCAAGCTCTTTTGGTATGCTTCCATCTAGTACATTGTTGCTAAAATCCAATTTTAGAAGAGAAGTGAGACTTCCAATAGTAGACGGTAGAGAACCACTTAAGTTATTTCTACTTAAATCCATTATCAAAATATCGGTCAAATTGTAGCCAAGGGACATTGGTATATTGCCTGAAAATTTGTTACCTTCGAGTGAAAGCCTTTTGAGATTTGCCAGTTTGCTAAGTTCATGAGGTATTGCTCCTGATAGTGAATTTTCTATTAGAACTAATGATCTGAGATTCACTAGTTGGGTTAGTTCGATTGGAATTTCGCCTACTAGAGCTTTGTTAGATCTCAACTCCAGAGTTTCTAAACTAGAAGCTAAGTTCGCCCAACCTAGTGATGGTATAGTGATGGGATTAGCAGAAACAAAGCAACTGTAGATTGAAATGGTTTTGAGATGCTTGAGGTTGAACAAAGATGAAGTGAAATTTGCTTCACTAGTGCATTCAAGAGAATTGTCATGAACTGGTCCTATGTTTAGGATAGTTATGTACCACATTCCATCAAATATATCACATGATACTCCCTGGATTTAACATGTAGAGAAACTTAGTCTAGAGAACATTTTTTCAGCTTATTTAAGAAGAATTTAGCAAAAAAAAAAAAAAAAAAAAATAAATAAATAAATAAATAAATAAAAGAATCACCCCCTGATACTCCCTTGTATTTAAAAGTATAACATCAAAATTTTGGAGTTAAGCTACCAATAGAAATTCACGATGGCATAGAAGAAGGAAAGAAAAAAAGTTCATTATTAATGAATAATTCTACAGCTGTTTATTCGAAGAGGAAAAGAATACAGAGCAAATGATCTTTTCTACCCAATTTTTAATGGCTAAGAATACACATTTAAGAAAGGTATCTTCTTTCTTAGTTTTCTGGACTAAGTAGGCCGTTAAAAACACAGAATTTTACAGAACCAACTTCAGTTAATGAAAAAGAAAAAAAAATCAGATGCAAAAACATGATTTCAAAAATATGATCGATGATACCTGAATTGGAGTCCAACCACAAGGATCTGGATATAAATCAGTGCCGTTCCAGTTATTACCAACAAAGCCTTTAATGAGGGAATAAAGAGATTCACGTTCTTCATTTTGCATTGGAGAAACACCATCCGTTTGCGACAGGCAAAACCCATTGAGAAACATAATAACAAGCACAAAAACTGCAGCTTGAGCAACACTTGACGTTCCCATTGCTAGTTTTAAAATAAAAAATGAGGAAAACCCAGATCACGAATTGAGCTTTTCAGCAATGGGTTTTCATAAAGTTCGAAACTTTATACTAATAAGAGAAGATGGGTGTGCATCATAGTTTCTGATAGAGAGAGTGAAGAACTTTCAATGTTAATAAATACAAAAAGAAGAGCAGAGTACATAAAACGGAAATGGTTATGGAAACGAGTTATGGAATTCGTACTTTTTCAAACTTTAGTTTCTATTGCTTGAAAGGGAAAAAAAAAAAATTGTTGAAGGATGATGGTTTTATGGGGAAGCTTCTTAAAAACTGATGGGTAAATAAAGTGATATGATGGAGAGAGAAAGGATTTAAGGAAGAACACTGTTTTGACGAAGTGAAAGAGATGCTGAAGTGACTGTATTGATATCTATCGTGCTTGAAATGACTGTTAGTAACCACTGGTCATTTTTACATTTCTTTTGCGCTGGAGCTTTGATCCTTTGTTCATTTAACAGAATTTATTAAGAAAACTGTGCACTCAACCTCCACATATCTAACTTACTAAAATAGTTTGCCCAAAAAAAAGGGCCTATGGTAGTAAATTTGATGGATGAGGAAGAAGCTTTTAGTTGCATATGAGTGATAATAATGAAGTTTCCTCAAAATAAACATAAGACCCAAGGTCTAATATATGAAATTCTAAAAGATAATACAATAAAGTGAAATGGGTAAGTATACACGATTTGAAATATCAAAACAAAATAACATATAAGTAAACACATTTAACATTCTTCAACTTGTATTCAAAAAAATCAAAAACTCTGGGAATACTGAAAATGAGAAATTCAGACGATTTACCCTAATCATTTGATTTTTAACAAGATGAAACTTCAAAGGGTGTAAACCGGTCGGACCGGACCGGACGGAGGTGTGTCTAAGCTCTGTTTTATAAGAATTCGGACGGACATGGACCGGACATCATATAGCCTCGGACCGAGCCGAACAACGGATTGTCCTGTCCAAAATAGTCTTGGATAATAGAAAAACATCGAACATTTTAGATCGGTCCGAACACTGGTGTGTCCAAGCTCTGTCCTATAAGAGAATCGAACGGACACGAACTGGACACCTTATGGCTTCGGACCGAGCCGGACAACAGACTGTTCTGTTCGATATACAGCCCTAGAAACTTCATGGAGGCTTCCAAAGCTTTTCCATGATCGTGATAGAATCAGGAGTATGAGAATGATGCAAAGGTCTTTAAAATCGCTAGAACCAACTAAAAAAATTCTTCGAAGACTTTGAAATGTTTCTAAACTTGAAATTTTCACTTGGATCTGGGTAAATCCCATTGAAGTTGCATATTTGATGAACTTGTTTTCATATGCTTTATAAGCTCAAAATGTTGCTATGTCCTCCTATGCACCATACAGATAAGTGATAGATCTGGTTGTTAAGCGAGTTTGTGTTTTGACTAACTCATATTCATTGGTTGCTAATATCCAGTAGGCTTGAAATATTACTTCATAGTGATGAAACTTCCTCGAGAAAATTACTAGAAGAGTGATAGTCTAACTTAGCTGAAACAGGTAAACCAAATAAATGGTCGCTCTAGTTTCCTCAATTATTATCCAACTTGCAATTTAACAACTCTTGCTTACTTCCCTTGAGAATTTCATCCTTTTATCATATCTAAGATGACCACCTCTGGGGAGATTGCCTTAGAAGTGGCTATCTTGTTTTCTTGCATGTTACATTGATTAGTGACCAATACTGTGTTGGAGATTGTAACCATTTGTAATTCCTTAGGAAATATCAAAGGACTACTTTTGTTGTGCAAGAAAGCATCATCCCATTCGTTGTAGTTATTTGAATTTTTATATATCTAAATAACTTGATTTTGCAATTTCTTGTTGTTTGATTGACTTTTTGGTGATTATCTGGCATTTTAAATAAATTATTTTTCATAATTGAATGTTGATGGTTTCTTTGTTATGATGTACTCTCTAATTTCTTTCCATTCATATATGATATATCACAACAGTCAATAAAATAGTCCGCAACATAAGCCCAGCGGTTAGGGACTTGCGTCGTGTTAATAACGGCGTGAGTTTGAGACCCAGAAAGGCATGTTAAGAGCATACCATGTACATACACAAAGATCAGTCGCTTATGTGGTGCTCGTGGACTGGGCTAGGTGCATTAGGGGGAGTTCTCGATTCCAGCCGTTTCCCCCCTGAACAAATTAAAATAAATAGTCAATAAAATGGAGGCATTCATGAATTCCCTTGATTTTATTTTGAAAATTTATGAATATAATTTATGCTTCCTCTGATATTCGGGGTTGAATCATATCGATTGAAATTTAAAATGCTATTGGCAACGAACCAAATATGTTTTGAATAAACACAATCAATGAGTAAATGTTTAGTGTTTTATGGGACATTTCTATATAGTAGACATATGCTTTCAACATCTTTATTCCTTCTTAAACACCTTCTCTAGTAGATAATCTATTTAAACGAGTAAGAAATGCACAACGAGAACTTTTGTGTAGTTTTATTTATTCCAAGTAACTTTGTGTCAATTACCTTCAGGTTCTTCTTTCTTGATGAATTTCCATTCATTTTCGAAAGAGAATTTATCTTTTGAGCTCAATCCACACACACACACACACACACACACACACACACACACACACACATATATATATATATATATATATATATATGTTTTAGTCTATTGTGATTTTTCTTAATCAATTGCTAATTTGAGTATTGAGGCAGCTTCTTGGTTTTGAGTTTCATAGCAATGCTTTTGAATGATACTTTGAATATTTTCGTTGGTCCCGCCCAGAAAGTACACGTTATTTTAACCAAGTAGACTTACCAATGATTTTTTGAAAATCCAAGGATTAGGACATTAACTTATTTGACATCCATTCTTTAATATCTTCTATAATAATTTTGTACCAATTTCCCATTGATCAAGAATATTTTTCCAAGTGAACGAGTGATAGTTTCCATATATATATAGTCAAAATTATTTTGTTTTAGGGTATTTGGCTTTCATCCATATGGCCTATAATGATTCTCCTTCTAAAAGTTTTTGGAATAGTTTTGATTTGCATGTTTCCCAAATATCTATAATGTTTCTTACACTAGGTCACCTACGTTTTTTTTTTTTTGGTTTCCAAATTTTTTTCTAGGTTGGTTAGTGCTTTTTTCCCTTCAATAATGAAATGCCTACCATTTTTTCTATTTTTTGTTTTTTTATTAGAATATTGTATGATTGGATTCAATAGTCGATGTAACATCCCGTATGTATCGAAGGATCATAAAATAATTCTGTTTTATTCATAAATGGTACTATCATTCTAATATTTCGTTACGTGGTTATTAGGGATTTTTTACATACCCATAATTTTTATCGAAACTTTTTGTGACCATTTTATGCTTGAAAGGGTCTTGATCCGACTATATCTTTTGACTGAAACCGAATTAGATGCTCTAACTAATCTTATTGTATTGGGATGGTGGTTGGTTGTTCCATAGAGTGTTCATATTAAGAAAATGGTTTAGTGGTTTGAGAGAATTTACAGTTTTAAGTTTTTAATACTGCTACATAGAATTAGTGTAATGGCAATGAGCTGAGGTTAGCTAGCTTTTTAGTGTACAACCTCAATTATAAATAAGGGCAGTAGGAAAAGATTTGAACTTTTCTCCCTATTCTCAAATTAGGTTAGGACCATGATGTACTCTAGTTCATCATAAATCTCTTGAATTTATTCTTGATTTTGCATTGAATCATCTCTAATCAACATCTAAAGACTAGATCTACTTCGAGAATATTACATCTCATCATATCATCATTGAATTCTACATTTTCCTTACTGTCCAAGTTACGTCTACATCCAATATGATTGAACTGAAGATTTGGTGAGCGATAGTGATTTCTCACATATCTATATTGAATAACATGTTGTAATTAGATATTTTAATCACTATATAGGTTAATTTAACCCTTATACCTAATTATAAATATTAATTTTAGATCTAGAGACCCCTTATGATAACCTAATTATGATATATGTCAATTAATTTATTAGATCCAATATAACCAGTGAGTAATTAGCCGTAGTTTGTGTTAAGTCTATGATTTTAATTGATTGATTCATATTGTATGTGATTGAATGTTTACGTGATTGAAATGGATTACAATTGATGTTTGACTATTTGAATTGCATGTTATGATTGATTTGGTTGTTAGCGTTTGTTTGAATTAGAATTTTTGTTGAAGATCAAGGAATATGAAGATCACAGCTTGTCGGATTCTCGCGAAACTTGGAGAATAAACTCTGGATGAGGCGAGAAGGTGCTCAAGAATTTTACAGCTATAATGTAACAACCCGCATTCTACGCATCGGAGAATCGTAGAATATTTATTTATTTCTTATATGAAGTCGTATGGTCATGTGGCTTTGGGAAACAACCATTGGGGTCATTTCCCATGTTCATGAATTTTGTCGATTTTTAAATGACCGTTTTGCCCCTAGTTGATCTTGTTTCGGCCATAACTTTTGATTGGAAAGAAATTTTAACCTGAAACCACTTCCATTAGATTCTTTTGATGGTTTACCTTTCCGCAGAGTGGTCACATATGGAAAACGGGCTTACCGTTTAGGAGAAATGGCTGAAATAAGGTCTGGAAGGTGAAAAACTGCTTAACCAGGCCAAATAGGGTGATTAGTGAATGAGCCCATAACCCATTTCGGGATTAGGGTTATGGGGAGGTTGAAAAGAGTTAGGGTTTCATTCCATTTCAGTTTTCTACCCTCCACTTACCTCTTAGAAACCCTAAAAATGGCATCCAACCTCTAAACCACCTCCAAATCACTTTCTAATCAGGGTTAAGCTTAGCAACATCAAAGCAAGGGGGATCTTCACCAAATCAAGATTAGAGCTGCTGTTTAGCATTGGTATTCGCGCCATATCAGAGATTTATTTTAGATCTAAGATTTATTTGTGGCTAAGGTGAGTGATTTTCATAGTTCCTCACTAATTATGGTTAATTAAGGGTAATTAGTGTTAATTAGCGAATTTATACATGTTAAAAATCTGGAAAAATGTTGATAAATTTCGAAATAATGTTTTAAACCTTTGTTAGAAATTGGGTTTGATTTGGTTAAGTTTTACAAATCATGTCACTAGTTTTGCTTAAACACGCTTACGGGAAAATATGGGGTTTTGGCTATGTTTAATCCATTTTAACCTATCATATTGATGTTTTGGTGTTTGAGGTCACTTCTACTTGTTGCTATGACTGTATGGTATGCTTTGTGATTGATTATAATAGTTAGAATGGTCGAAAACGTCGTCGAATGGCGTAAAACACTCGCTGGAAAAGTTGCAGGAAGACGGTGCAGGTTTTCGGATCGGATCGGAGGGATAGGCTCGGACCGGATAGTGGACTGGGAAAGGGATCACCGAACCGAACTGAGGCTTGGCACATGATAAAGTATGGCAAAAAGGAAGGCCACTGTGGTTGAACTGGGATCGGATCAGAGCGGATGGGAATAGGGATGGGGATCGGATCGGACCAGAAGATCAAGTCAGGGACGGAAGAAAGAAAGCGATAGATCGGGCCGAGACCAGGAATCCGAACCGAACCAAGATGCACCGACCCGACCCAACCTGCCAGAGGGCACCTGAACCGAACCAATGTACTACGAAGGGACTTGGAGGCCACGACCCGACCCGGAGCACTTGGAGAGAGACCGATCCGAACCGACAGAGAAGAAGGACTGAGGATCCGAACCGATCCAGTGATGACCAATAACCCGAGATGCAAAGGTAGTCCAAATGGAAGTTAGAGCTCAGGATCCTGTTGGGCACCAATGAGTTCACTTCATGGTTGGGCTTTGCCGCGGGACGTGTGCTAAGGAGTTGTCGACGTTCATAACTTCGATTCACCACTGAAAAGGAACGACGTGCTACGTATCAGTGCAGTAGAGTCATCATGACTCGAGGGGCAAAGTGATCGTAGTAAGACTATGAGCCAGTGCAGTGGAGCCGTTGTGACTCCATGGGGCAGAGTGGACATAGTAAAGGATTACTAAGGGTATGAGCCAGTGCAGTGGGGTGTGTACGACTCCATGGGGCAAAGTGGACATAGCGAAGAATTAGTGGCTATGGATCAATGCAGTGAAGCCATTGTGACTTCATGGGGCAGAGTGATCATAGCAAAGTAATGCGTGGTCGAAGTGGTGGATATCGTATACTTTACGCACTGAGTGAGAGATGTGAGGATGGTTGCTATGTTTGATTTGTTTGCCATCACTATGACATGAACACCCCCACCCCGTATGCTCGTACACCATATGTTAGTGGCACCTTAGAGTGTTGTACAGTATGTAGTGCTAGCTCTTTGGTTGCAGGTACAGGTTCAGGTATGGTTTAGTATACCTGTTATTGTTCTGTTTAGCTGCTTATCGCTCACACCAGACTTTTGTCTGACCCAGAATTTTATGTCTCTTCTTATTACTCTGGGTGCTCCTAAACGAGTAGACTAGAGACATGTTAGCTGGTGATGCACGAGTAGCTGATCTGGAGGCGAGCAGGAGGCTTCCACGTATGATATATATATAGATATTCTCCCAGTGTCGTTGGTGGTCACTACTTGGGCATTAGTATTGTACCTCCCTTATCTTGCTTTTACCTTTAGAGACAGTTTGAAAAGTTGTAATAATGATGATGTGGAACATAAGCTGTATTTGAATTTTCCGCTGCTATGATAGTTGTTTTCAGCTTATGCACTGTCTCACCTGTTTTATGTCAAGTATGTTGTTATTATATTTTGTTCTATGCGCTGTGAGACATTCTACAGGTTCCTTGTTGATTCTTCATCTTCTTCCTTTCCTTATGACGACCGTCCCATGCTAACTGGACATGTGTACAGCGCACTTTTGGAGTAAATGTCGGTTGATGCGGGGCAGACCGTCACATTTGGTATCAGAGCCCTAGGTTGCGTAGTTAACCTAGGGAAAGACACTAGGGAGAGATAGTACGTATATGAGAGTGCGTATTTGTGATTACGTTGGTTTTCAAAAGATATATATATACACTATTGGTATAGCTAAGGATGAAGTCGCACTGCACTAGCACCACTATGGAGATGGTTAATCGTTTTCTCTTTACAGATTGAACGATGAGCTGATACGCAAGAGGTGCTGGTAGAGGAGCCAATAATGGGAATGCTGCTAACATGAAGACGATGTTTACTGACCTCTTGAGATAAATGCTTAGGGATGTGCAAGGGGCAGCTCCCAATGCCGGTAATGGTGGTGGTCCAATAGTGCAGTCGTCTAGGGTCGATTTCGCCAAGCTGTGCAAGAATTACACAAACCTTGGTGGGAAGCCGTTCCATGGAACGGAGTCGGCCACGGATGTTCAGGATTGGTTGGATAGCTGTGATCGTATCTTCGATGACTTGGGTATCGAGGATGCGATGAAGAGAAGGCTAGCGTCTCGTCAGCTGTAAGGGCGAGCGATGAATTGGTGGAATGCTATTAAGACAACCACTCCAGAAGATCAGGTTACTTGGGATCAGTTTGAGGCTCACTTTAGCGACAAGTTTATCCTAGCTGCTCAGAAGTCGGAATTGTTTAGGAAGTTCTTGGAGCTTAAGCAGAATGATAAGGCAGTCTCGGACTATATTGTTGAGTTCGACACTTTGTCGAAGTATGGGTTATCCCTTATCGATACTCCTGAGAAGAAGAATGAGAAGTTCATTACTGGTTTGGATGGATACTTGGGGGAAAGGCTTATCAACCACATCGATGAGACTTTTGAATCGATTGTGGGGAAAGCTTTGAGATCAGAGAGTCTTTACCCTAAGTAAAAGACTGAGGTTGCATCCGCAGAAGGGCTGAAGCCGCAAGCAGGTGGTGGAGGCAAGAGTAACACTCAGAAAAAGAGGAAGTAGAACCAAACTAAGGACGGCCAGAAAAAGAGCAAGAAAGATGTTGAGTGCTTCAGCTGTGGTTAGAAGGGACATTATGCCAAAGAGTGTCGGGCCAAGCCAACGGATAGGAAGTGCTACAACTGTGGCCAAGTGGGACATCATAAGGATAAATGTCCACAACCTCTTAAGGAGAAGCAGATTGTGAAAGCATATGCTATCGGTGTTATTCCTTCTTCGTCGAATGCCCCAACTGCGGCAAAGAAAGGAAAGAATGCCGTCATTCAAGGTATGCTTTCTATTTTCGATGTACCTGTTCGAGTTTTGTTTGATACCGGGGCTTCCCGTTCCTTCATATCTAGAGACCTGGTAGATAGGTTGGGACTGGAACGCGAGATAGTCGATAGACCATTGGTTGAGACGAACCCGATTGGTGATTCGACAAATCTTAGTATGATTTGCCGAAATTTGGTCTTATCGAGTCATGGATGTATGTTTTTTTGTGATTGCTTTGTTTTGGGCTTTACTGGGTATGGCATTATATTGGGGGTCGATTGGCTCCAAAGATACGGGGTGGTGGTAGACTGTGAGGGCTTTTTGGTGACAGTTAGGGCGGATGATGGGCGGAGGGTAGTGTTTGGTAGTCTACCTAGTGATGGGGTAATGGCTAGTTTTATGAATTCCCTCGACATCCCGCATGATGAGTTGTCAGATGTGCCCGTGGTTGGCCAGTATCCGGACGTCTTCGAGGAAGTGACCGGACTTCCACCACACCGAGAGATTGAGTACCGTATTATTTAGTGAAAGATGCCAAACCTATAGTGATGCCACTTCGTCGTATGGCACCAAGGGAGCAGCGAGAGCTCGGGGTGCAAGTAAGCGATCTTTTGAAGAAGAGATTTATTAGAAGAAGTGTCTCCGAGTGGGGAGCACCAGTTGTGTTTGCCACTAAGGCAGATGGTTCCCTTCGTTTGTGTGTGGACTATCGCGAGTTGAATAAGGTGACGAGGAAGAATAAGTATCCTCTACCGCAGATAGATGATTTGATTGATCAACTGGAAGGAGCAGGAGTGTTCTCCCAGTTGGACCTCGCGACATGATTTCATCAGCTCCGAGTAGCGGCTGAGAGTGTTCCGAAAACGACATTTAGGACGCCATCTGGATTCTATGAGTGGTTGGTCATGCCATTTGGGTTGACCAATGCACCAACATACTTCGTGGATCTTATGAATTGAGTATTCAGAGATCAGTTGAATAAGTTTGTTCTTGTGTTCGCAGACGACATCCTTGTTTACTCGAGGACAGAGGAAGAACACAAGGGAGTGATGGAGGTGTTGAGAAAACACCAATTGAAAGCAAAATTTTCTAAGTGTCACTTCTGGAGGAGGGAAGTGAGATTCTTGGGCCATGTTGTTTTAGAGAATGGTATTGCCGTGGACCCTGCGAAGGTGGCTACGGTACAGGATTGGTCTACGCCCAAGAATGCAACAGACGTAAGAAGCTTCTTGGGGTTAGCTGGATATTATCGTAAGTTTATCCAGGACTTCTCCAAGATAGTAGCACCGTTGACTCAGTTGACTAAGAAGAATTAGGCCTTCGTCTGGGACGGAGTGTGTCAGAATGCATTCAAGAGTCTAAAAGAAAAGTTGACGCGTGTGCTAGTGTTAGTCATTCCTAAAGGGAATGAAGAAATGACGGTATACACGGATGCTTGTGGTACCGGACTAGGTGCTGTATTGATGCAAGGAGGTAGGGTTGTAGCTTATGCTAGTCGGCAACTAAAGCCGCATGAGAAAAAATATCCTACCCATGATTTGGAACTGGCAGCGATCGTGTTCGCGTTGAAGATGTGGAGACATTATCTCTTGGGAGAGAGATTTGAGTTGTTTACCGATCATAAATTGTTAAAGTATCTCTTCTCTCAAAAGGATCTAAATCTCCGACAACAAAGATGGTTAGAGTTCTTGGCTTCGTATGATTTTGATATCGCATATGCACCTGGGAAAGGCAATGCGATAGCCGATGCCTTAAGTAGGAGACATGCCAGTTTAGGGGCTATGTTTCTTGAATGGAAGCAACTAAAGTATATCGCATGGTATGATTTCAGACCAAAGTGCGAATTGGATCCAGAGATATTAACTAGTTTGACGATTAGACCCACCTTGATTGAACGGATTGGTTCCAGTCAGGGGGACGATCCTAATCTATTGGAAATCATCTCCAAGTTAGGGATGAATATCGACAGTGAGGAGATGAATTTGTATGGGCTTGATCGAGAAGGATGGCTTCAAAATAATGGAAGACTAGTTGTACCCAACGTGAATGGTTTGAGAGATGAAGTGCTTAGGGAATGTCATCACTCAAAACTGACTATACACCCGCGGTGGTGATAAGATGTATCGAGACATGAAGCAGACTTACTACTGGGAAGGGATGAAAAGAGACGTTGGGAAGTTTATATCCAAGTGCATGAATTGCCAGCTAGTTAAAGCCGAGCAAAAGAAGCCTAGTGGTTTGTTGCAACCATTAGAAATTCCCGAGTGGAAATGGGACAAGTCTCGATGGGTTTCATTGATGGTTTACCAAGGACTAAATCGGGACATGATAGCATTTGGGTAATTGTGGATCGATTGACCAAGAGTGCAAGATTTATACCAGTCAAATCGACCAGAATAGCAGCTAAGTTAGTAGAACTGTATATGAAGTTTGTAGTGAGATTTCATGGAGTACCTAAAAGCATTGTGAGTGACCGAGACCCGTTGTTTACTAGTGGGTTTTGGAAGAGCTTACAAGAGGCTCTAGGGTCAGAATTATATCTCAGTACCGCGTATCATCCTCAAACCGACGGTCAGACAGAGAGGGTTAATCGTATAATGGAAGATTCCTTGAGGGCTTGTATATTGGATTTTGGTGGATCATGGGATGACCATTTGCATCTAGTAGAGTTTGCATATAATAATAGCTACCAATCCAGTATCGGTATGGCTCCATATGAAGCTTTGTACGGAAGACCGTGCAACTCACCCTCATGTTGGATAGAGACCGGTGAGAAATTTGTACTTGGACCTGATGTGGTAAGGGAAACTTCAGATAAGATTAAAATCATTCAACAACGGATGAAGGCTGCCCAGGATAGGTAGAAGAGTTATGCTGACAAAAGGAGAAGAGACTTAAAATTCTCCGTTGGTGACTTGGTGTTTGTTAAGGTTTCTATGTTAAAGAGCGTGATACGATTTGGCAGGAGAGGCAAGTTGGCACCAAGATTTGTTGGCCCATTCCCAGTTCTCGAACAAGTTGGGAATTTGGCATATAGAATTGAATTACCAGAGAAGATGGCGAGAGTTCACAACGTATTTCATGTTTCGCAGCTAAGGAAGTTCGTGCACGACCCATATTTGACTATTTCACCTGATCAGTTAGAGGACTTCGAAGTGGAACCCGAGGAGGTTGGAAACCGCAAGCCGATTCGTATTGTCGAGCACGATACGAAGCAACTTCGAAGGAAGGCGGTGAAGCTAGTAAAGGTTCAGTAGGGCGAGAACGAGAATGACTGTACTTGGGAGACAGAGGAGAGCATTAGGAAGACGTATCCAGAACTCTTTGCCTGGTAAGATTTACTTTGCAATTTAGTTATTCCGCATGCTAGGATAGACTTGTTTTGCTTATTTTGCATGTTTGATTGTTGTTTTATGGCTGATAGGCATGCGGGACCTTTTGTGTGTTTTGGTTAGGGAATTTCAGGGGCGAAATTTCTTAAGGAGGGGAGAGTGTAACAACCTGCATTCTACGCATCGGAGAATCGTAGAATATTTATTTCTTTCTTATATGAAGTCGTATGGTCATGTGGCTTTGGGAAACGACCATTGGGGTCATTTCCCATGTTCATGATTTTTGTCGATTTTTAAATGACTGTTTTGCCCCTAACTGATCTTGTTTCGGCCATAACTTTCGATTGGAAAGGATTTTTGACCTGAAACTACTTCCATTAGATTCTTTTGATGGTCTGCCTTTCCGTAGAGTGGTCACATGTGGAAAACGGGCTTACCGTTTAGGAGAAACGGCTGAAATAAGGTCTAGAAGGTGAAAAACTGCTTAACCGGGCAAAATATGGTGATTAGTGAATGGGCCCATAACCCATTTCGGGATTAGGGTTATGGGGAGGCTGAAAAGATTTAGGGTGTCATTCCATTTCAGTTTTCTAGCCTCCACTTACCTCTTAGAAACCCTAAAAATGGTCTCCAACCTCTAAATCACCTCCAAATCACTTTCTAATCAAGGATTAAGCTTAGCAACATCAAAGCAAGGGAGATCTTCACCAAATCAAGATTAGAGCTGCTGTTTAGCATTGGTATTCGCGCCATATCATAGATTTATTTCAGATCTAAGGTTTATTTGTGGCTAAGGTGAGTGATTTGCATAGTTCCTCACTAATTATGGTTAATTAAGGGTAATTAGTGTTGATTAGCGAATTTATACATGTTAAAAATCTGGAAAAATATTGATAAATTTCGAAATAATGTTTTAGACCTCTGTTAGATATTGGGTTTGATTTGGTTAAGTTTTACAATTCATGTCACTAGTTTTGCTTAAACATGCTTAAGGGAAAATATAGGGGTTTGGCTATGTTTAATCCATTTTAACCTATCATATTGATGTTTTGGTGTTTGAGGTCACTTCTACTTGTTGCTATGACTGTATGGTATGCTTTATGATTGATTATAATAGTTAGAATGGTCGAAAACGCCATTGAATGGCATAAAACACTCGCTGGAAAAGTTGCAGGAAGACGGTGCAGGTTTTCGGATCGGATCAGAGGGATAGGCTCGGACCGGATAGTGGACTGGGCAAGGGATCACCGAACCGAACTGATGCTTGGCACGAGATAAAGTATGGCAAAAAGGAAGGTCACTGTGGTTGAACTGGGATCGGATAGGAGCGGATGGGAATAGGGATGGGGATCAGATCGGACCAGAAGATCAAGTCAGGGACGGAAGAAAGAAAGGCGACAGATCGGACCGTGACCAGGAATCCGAACCGAACCAAGAGGCACCTACCCGACCCGACCCGCCAGAGGGCACCCGAACCGAACCAATGTACTACGAAGGGACTTGGAGGCCACGACCCGCCCCGCCAGAGGGCACCCGAACCGAACCAATGTACTACGAAGGGACTTGGAGGCCACGACCCGACCCGGAGCACTTGGAGAGAGACCGATCCGAACCGACAGAGCAGAAGGACTGAGGATCCGAACCGATCCAGTGATGACCAATAACCCGAGATGCAAAGGTATTCCAAATGGAAGTTAGAGCTCAGGATTCAGTTGAGAACCAATGAGTTCACTTCATGGTTGGGCTTTGTTGCGGGACGTGTGCTAAGGAGTTGTCGACGTTCATAACTTCGATTCACCACTGAAAAGGAATGACGTGCTACGTATCAGTGCAGTAGAGTCATCATTACTCGAGAGGCAAAGTGATCGTAGTAAGACTGTGAGCCAGTGCAGTGGAGCCGTTGTGACTCCATGGGGCAGAGTGGACATAGTAAAGGATTAGTAAGGGTATGAGCCAGTGCAGTGGGGTATGTATGACTCCATGGGGCAAAGTGGACATAGCGAAGAATTAGTGGCTATGGATCAGTGCAGTGAAGCCGTTGTGACTTCATGGGGCAGAGTGATCATAGCAAAGTATTGGGTTGTCGAAGTGGTGGATATCGTATACTTTATGCATTGAGTGAGAGATGTGAGGATGGTTGCTATGTTTGATTTGTTTGCCATCACTATGACATGCATACCCCCACCCCGTATGTTCATACACCATATGTTAGTGGCATCTTAGAGTGTTGTACAGTATGTAATGCTAACTCTTTGGTTGCAGGTACATGTTCAGGTATGGGTTAGTATACCTGTTATTGTTCTGTTTAGCTGCTTATCGCTCACACCAGACTTTTGTCTGACCCAGAGTTTTATGTCTCTTCTTATTACTCTAGGTGCTCCTAAACGAGCAGACTAGAGACAGGTTAGTTGGTGATGCACGAGTAGCTGATCTGGAGGTGAGCAGGAGGCTTCCACGTATGATATATATTTAGATATTCTCCCTATGTCGTTGGTGGTCACTACTTGGTCATTAGTAGTGTACCTCCCTTATCTTGCTTTTACCTTTAGAGACAGTTTAAAAAGTTGTAATAATGATGATGTGGAACATAAGCTGTATTTGGTTTTTCCGCTGCTATGATAATTGTTTTCAGCTTATGCACTGTCTCACCTGTTTTATGTCAAGTATGTTGTTATTATATTTTGTTCTATGCGTTGTGAGACATTCTACAGGTTCCTTGTTGATTCTTCGTCTTCTTCCTTTCCTTTTGACGACCGTCCCGTGCTAACTGGACATGTGTACAGCGCACTTTTGGAGTAAATGTCGGTTGATGCGGGGCGGGCCGTCACATATAATATGCTAAGTATATGGATCGGTGAGATCCATTGGTCATGGATCAACATCGATCCATGCCGAGGCATAACTGGAAAGTGCAACTTTTATAGGAAGGAGTAGGACCCCTTGGAGGCTACTGTGAAGATTTGGTTAATGTTAGATTGGTTACATATCAGATATTTGATGGATCGACAAGGAGATGAATGGATGGTCAAATCTGGACTTGGGTGGAAGAAACTTAATCAAGAGGTGATAGTAGGAGGCACAAGGTGATCCATTAAGCGACTTTCCAAAAATGATTAAGTAAATGGATCAGTGTCGATCCATAGGGTATGGAACTATATACCAATCCATTATGGTAAATGGGATGAGGTACAATCTAATATGGTGATAAGGGACATCTTAGGAGCTTCCAGAAACTTGTGGTTCGATGATTGCTTCCATGAGGTGGAAGCTATGGCATGTTGAAGTAGTAGCTTTTTGATTGTGAACTCAGACGGGAGTGCTCGAAGGAGTATGTGATAGACAGCTCGGGATGGAATAAGGCTACGAGATAATGGACTAGTTTGGTTGGATTCAGATTTAAAGATAGAGTTATGGATGGCTCTTGAGCTTAGAAGTGGCAAGTAATCATTGATAGCGCAGGGTATTCTAGGGTTGTGTGGAATTAAAAGTAGGGGTATCGTGGGAATGCCCGTTAGGACATTAAGACTGGAAGCGATGATCGTGTACCCTAGATAGCCAAAACAGGTGGATCTAGTGCTTATATGGGGCTATGTTTTTTAGAAACATGGAAGTCCAATTAGACATGTGTTTTCCATTAGCCCTGGCATAAGCGAGGATGGTCATATAGGTTATCAATGTATTCAAGGTTTTGGAAGGTGATAGATAAGAAGTTGTCTGATGGATGTTATGGCTACTATGGATGTTTTCTTTTTTATTTCACTAGATAGGCTATCATGTTAGGATAATGAAGTGAAATGGGGGATTAAGGAATAAAGAAAGAACGAGGCTGCTTAAATTAGTCTTTCCTATTCTGTGCAGTATCTTTTTTTGTTATTCGAGTAGCATATTTTACTTAGTTATTATGTGTTAACTCTTTAGTTGCAGGAATAGGTCTGGTATGAGATTTGAACTTCTAGTATCATATTTTGCAATATTGGTGATGATAGTCCCTTTTTGCTCACACCAGACAATTGCTTGACCCAAAATTTTATGTTTCCTCTTATTATCTTAGGTTTTTAGCGACAATGCTGATGAGCAGCTTAGGTAGCAGGTTAACGAGGATGGTGCTGATCGAGGTAGAGCTGGAGGCTAGCATATTATTCTTCTATATAGATATTCTATTTGTTTTCCATGTGTGGATTGGTATATACTCTAAGAGGGACAGTAGTGAGGTTATAATATACATAGAGATTTCTGACATTTTGCACTAGATTCTTTGATCACACAATATTGTCTTTTTTTTGAGATGGGATTTCTTCTTTATCATGCTTCACTACTATTATGTTATATATTTTCTTATTATATATTATCAGTCTGGTATTGTCTTCAGTGCATCGTCCTTGTCATCCAATGCAGAAGTTATGAGGTAGTCATTCCATTTGGTATCAGAGCTTTGGTTAATCAATTTACTTATTGTAGAGTATACACATAAGAGAGATGCATTTGTAATTGATTTGAATGCTATCTGTATAATATATAACATAGTATATTAGCACGCACTTGAATACCATTGAAGAATTTCTTTGGAATAGACTAATCATTCTTGTTTCAGATAAAGAATGAGTTGATGAACAAGAAATGATGCTAGAAATAATTCCGTTTTTGGAGCTAGTGGAGAAGGAGGTAAATCGAGTGTTATTATACTGGATTAACTAGCATGTTCGAGGCTTTGATGGCATCGATTATAAGAAGAGTGCATACGCTAGAGTAAATGGTGTGCAAGTGCATAGAGTTGATTTTTGATAAGTTGTAGAAGGACTACTCTTATCTTGATAGCAAGCCATTTGTTGTGATGGAATCATCTATTGAAGTTTAGAATTGGTTGGATACCCATATCATATCTTTGAAGATCTTAGGATAAATGATTTGATGAAAAGGAATCTTGCTTCGAGGCAACTTCAAGGTCGAACTATGGATTAATGAAATGATGTCACCATGAGATTCCAAAGGGACATATTTCCTAGGAACAATTCACGGCTAAGTTTGAGGATAAGTCCATCTCTAGGGTAGAAAAGTCCATTCTCTTTAATAGTTTTGTTGATTTGAAGAAAGGTGATAAGTCTGTGGCTGAACTTGTTGCGGAGTTTGATGCTTTGTCTAAGTATGGGATATAATTCATTGATACACCCTTAAGGAAGAACGAGTTGTTTTTCACCATTCTTTATGAGTACTTTGGACAGAAGCTTGTTAACCACATTGATGTTCCATTAGAGAAGCTTGTGGCGAAGACTCCTAGTCATGAGAGACAATTTCCAAGAAGGTTGATGTTGTTGGTACCGTAGACAAAGGAGAATTGAAGCCACAATAAGGTAGTCGCAAGAAGAAGAAATGGAATAGTAAGAGAAAACAAAAACAACAAAAAATTGGACCAAATAAGAAGAAGAATAAAGGGTGATTAGTCTGCTACAATGGTAATGTGAAAGGCCATTTGTGAAGACCTATTATTTCTAAAGGTCAAAGTCAACTACAAATGTCATCAAACACGCTTATAACTAATTTTAGATATTAAAATAGTGGATCTTAAATATATTATTTAAAAGTGCTAAAAACAGTGAATAATAGTGAAGAGCTCATGATGGAATAAATCAAACAATTTACAAAAGTTAATTGTCGTAATCCATTTTATTATATTAAGCATCCATAAAGAAGATTAAAACGAGGCATAAGAAATGAATTTAGATAAACAACCTGTGGATCCAATGTACAAACTAAGATCCCTTCTTCTTCCTTTTTCCTTTCCTTTTCATTGTCACACATCTTCTAACTATACAAATTCCGTATAAAGAAGAAGAATAAAAAGTTTCAACTATTTTCGAACTGCACCTAACCCTATACACCCCAGTCCAACCTAAAGGATCCAGTGGCTATTGCATAGTAAAAGACTGAATACGTACGCCTTTTGACAGATAAAGCCCACATAACACTATCTCCTTCTCTTCTTCTGTATCCAAGTACTCATTATTATATTACAACCATTGAATCCATTTGTCATTTTCATCTGTTTAACCATTGTAATCATTATAATTCAATATAATCAAAGAAAACATTGAAATTAATGCAATCAACATAATGAATTCAATCACTGCACTAACGCAATTAAATAAGATCACAAAATAGTATCTTGCTCATATATCACAACATATCACCACACGAAGTAAACAAGATAACATTAACATACAGTCTTCAAATACCAACAACATCCAATGACAATTCCAAATTATAAAATAAAAAAGTAAAAAACATTAATATAATTACACTATAATTATTTATCATTCAATAACTGAACACCATCAATGTAAATATAAACAATTTTGGGTGTACTAATAATCCAAAAATAGTAACACTATCATCAACGCATAGTAATTCAATCAATATGTGTAATATAACATTCATCATTAAATAGTCGTAATTAGCTATGCATCAACTTGTAGTAATCAATGGTAAAATATCACATAAACATCCTTATTGTGATCCGTCATCATGAAACAATACATATAGTAAATCAATTATCAATCATATATTTCAACCATTCAATCATATTTCAATTTCTATTTGATTTCTTATTCCTTCCTCTTGTGTATTTGTAACGCCCTACCCTAATACCCACTCTAATAAAGAGCATTGACAAGTAATGTCATCTATTAAAAGGGAGAATATGGCTTGTAAGTAGTGACCATTTGTAGATTTGCATTAACTAGTTTTAAGTATGTCGATGATGTTCTCACTATTTTTTTTCATGTGGCTCGATATATTTAATACTGATATAATACAACTCTATGATGGTTACAAGATCATCTCAGAACACAGTTCATTACATACACAATCACAGCTCACATATCATATTGCATAATATTACAAGCATAGAATACAATGAATATGAGCGCTATAAATAAATGGTTATACATGAACCATTTCTCATACAACATGATACAAATGAATGGATACACCTAAAACTCATTTATACACAACCAGGAAGAAGAAACATAAGAGACGGCCCAATAGTAAGACAGCTAAACCTGAAACATCTCGGTCTGACCCGACGAATACACATGCGGGTTAGTCTAGCTTACAAATCAGTATAATAACGGAGTGAAATGAAATAATGATAAATATAGATTCCTTCTCATCCGAGATGGAACCGCAAAGACACAGAGATATATGATCAACAAAGAACTAAGGAGAAAATTAACACCTATGTGTATTCCAAGGTGGTCAAAATGCTATGTTTCAATGTTAAATAACCATCATAACTTAAGGTATCAACTTTATCAAAAGTCGACACACGTACACCCGAATGAGCCAAATATATTAATATAGTCAAATGCAACAAAAACATATGTGAACTCAAGTGAGTTCATATGACTCCAACAAAGACAATAACAATAACTACCAAATAATCAAAATGAATGGATTCAAGACCCAAATTATTAAATGCAAATTTATCATCTTACGATCAAGTAATCAAAAGCAGAAAGTATCCAACACCGTGGCGTATAGATAAGGATCCAATATTACTAAAACACTAAGTAAACTATGATCATAAGATCAGTATCATCAAAACATCAATACATGGATCTACACAAAAGTTCATTAGTTGGATCTATCTAGAAATCAACATCTGCACCGAAACTACAAATTCATAATTTTATAATGATAATTCAGATCCAAAAACATCAAATATTGCACGTGCACATGCTTTTGCCAAGTACTATATATTAGGAGACTTATCATTTTCTAGTCGTGACCCAACAGCCCGACCTCAAAAGAAAGTGAGAGAGTCGACTTCTCTCTATTGAAAACCAACAAATCGATAATTTGATAAGTAGCCCAACATCCCTTATTCTAGATTGAAACCCATCAACTCGATAATTTGAATGAGCGACCCAATAACCTTTATTCTAACCCAACAACCTTACACAAACACCAACACCAAACAACTTTATACATATATCTACATATGTATCAGACCCACCAGCCCCTGGTACTAGCATTAACACAGGATATGTCATAGACATATGGATTGTAACCTAACAGTGGTAACTATGCATCCCGTACCACACGTTCTCATTAAGGTTTACTACTCGCTCATCAACTCCACATCGGAAAACATCATAACAACATGTCAATAGGAACTTTGAATCATCAGAAACATCAAGCCATCAGAAACGCTGAATGATTTGCTTCAATTAGACGGGCATGTAATTAACCGGTAAAATATATCTTTGCTTCCTATACGACGAGGTGTACTCTACCATTTAATAACCAACACGCCTTCTCGAAGGGTGTAGATAGGTGTATCTTTAATATATGAAAATACTTAGTTTAGCAAAAAGAGGATTATAAGCAATTTCGAAATCAGTAGAGTTTATTCTTTAAGTGCCTTTATAATTCAAAATATATAATATTGCAGTGAGACGATTATATTTATAAAACCAAAATTAGTAAAAATAACTTTTCTCAAGGCTAAAAGAATTCTATATACATTTATTTATGTATAAAACCATTTTTAAATGTGTAAGTGTCACAGTTATATAAAATTTCAGTGAAAATGTCATCCTCGAACGATAAAAAATTGCAAATCCGAGGTGCGAATTCACGTACAGTATTGGCTTATCCAAACAGGCTCAAAGCCTATCAAAATCCACATTAAAATCATTAACCAACAAAGAAACTTAGTCAGATTCAAAAAACTGATTCATACGAAAGAAAATCTGAAATTGCAACAAAATACGTAGGGTAAAAAATTAGAAACCCAGGTTCAAAACCTTCTCTAGATTCAACTTTGAGGTAACTTTGGAATGACCAAATGATCTTTATTTGGTCTAAAATTCAACATAAACAAACTAAAATAACATGTCTTTCAAATGAAAAAGAAATCGCTAAATTTTGATATGGTATGAAAGAGATATGAAGTCTCAAAGTTCGACTCAGGCAAAGTAAAATTCTGGCCTGGTCCAAAATTTTGTCTAGGTCCAATTTTGCAACCTGGTTTGAATGACAAAACAACATAGGAATGGTCTAAAATTTACAGGCATAGAGAAAATATTTCAAACTTTGCAAAAAGAATCATGGAAATCAGATTAATAATTGAGGGAGATACAACACCTCGAAGTTGGATCTGGGTGCTGTTATCACCTAAAAGAAAAAAATATGGCAACGTTACCTATCACCACATGGGTCGACACCTGCGTCTGCCTATGGGTCGACCCACCAATTTCTTGGCTCGACCCATATCATGGGAAGTTTCCAAACTCAAATCTGAGTTTGATTGCAATTTTGTAGCTTGATTTCATAACCCAAACTCGGTCGACTTAACTATGGATTGCAACAAGAATTACCCAATTTCATCAAGGATTGACTAAGCTATTACAGCTCAAAGTAGCACCTTTGAGCTGTTTGCACAATTGGAGGAAAACTATGAATAGGGCTATGGATTTTCAACAGATAATAAATCAATTCAATAAATTTAAGCTAAAAATAATGTAAACTAGAAAGTTTGAGTCTACCGACTCACATTACATGCTTTTAGGTGAGATTCCAACGATTTAAAGCTGTAGGAAGCAAGACTGGAGCATGCAACTGCAAAGAAGAAATATGCAACAACGATGGTTTTACCGTAACTTTCTTCCAAATGATTTGAAGGAATGAATGCTTGATCCTCTTGTTAGAGATGGATAATAGAAAGCATTTAGCAATTACTAAGCTAGAGATTAAGGGTTATTGAACTTGAGAAGGAGGGATAGGCCATTGATTTTGATTTCTCTATGAGTTTTTTTATTCCAGAGGAAGAAACTCTAAAAAGAAAAAGAAAACGTACTAGAGGCAAGGACGGGTCCAGATCATTAAGTTGGGCTTATGGTAATGGGGAAATGTTGTAAAATTACTAGTGTTGCTAATACTATCAAAACACTAAATCACAAGGTTAAACAACATTATGTAATAACTAAGTATACATCTTGACACAATTATATGTTTACGAACATATTTGTCAACTTGCATTGCAACAACAATGTTTTACACTTTATTGTCTCAACAAATTAAATTTATCAACTTCACAATATGTTTCAAATATCTAAATTCACAATCAATATTTGTATTTTAATTTAATGGAAATTCAATTATTCACTAATTATTACGGTTAATACTACTAATTTTTTTTAACACAATTTACAACTATATTTCTATCTTGAAAAAATACAATATTTAATTTTCCACATTAAAATTTACACAAATATTAGCCACCACAGTTTAGAACAAAAATCCAAAAACTTATCCTGTCAAGATGTATAGCTTGCATTTAGGGAAACAAACTTCCCATTTTTTCTGTATTCAATCTAAACAACTAAACACTTATATTGATAAATATATTTCAACATAAACGCTAGTAGCTAGTTAATATTATTTATGTTTTCAATATTCACAAAAATAATTTGTTTATGATTTTTCAAATACAAATTATGAATAATTTTCTTATTACATCCAAGATATGTAAATTTTATTCGAAATTACTCAAATTTTAAAACCCATAAAAATTTATTTTCATGCTATAAATACTATATTAGTAGATCTCATAAACTCGTATTATATACAAATACTGGTTTTCAAATTATGAAACACAATAAATCATTTCACTCTACGTGCCAAACTTCGAGTTGTTAGACTCCCCCCTTAAATTAATTGCTTCCTCGAATTTTGCTTAAAATAATATACCACTAATTTAAATTACAAATCATTCATCATAAATTATTTCTACAGGAAATTTTTTAGTTTAGGAAGTAGCCACTTGGTATTTGAACTTTCTAACACATATAAATTATAACACCAAAATTTTCAACTTGATTTTCCTAACTTTATAAAAGGTTTCAACCATCTTTTACAACAATTTACCATATTATTTTTAAGCAACACAACTAATCCTTCCCAAGGCATATCCTGAAATACACACTGACAATTTTTTGACCTCCAATCTATACTCCGCGCTGTCATGCCATTGAACCTTATTTTTTTTCTTCAAATGATGGTCGGTACTTGGATTTGTTAAGGACTGAGATGTTGATGATGATGGTTTTGATGACAACAACCTTGTTTCTACTTTGTTTTATTTATTGTTGTTATAAAATATATACATACACATTTTTCTTGGATATATATAAATATAAATATATATATATATATGTGTGTGTGTGTGTGTGTGTATAGGATATCGATGCAGGTATTTTTTATTGAAGACTGTACAGTTCACAAGAATCAAGATTTCAAATAGAAGAGTTCAAGTTTCAAGAACTCATGAGTATCAAGAAATTAAGAGTTCAAGAATTATAGAGTCTGTTTGTCTAGAAATTTTCTTAAAACTCTGGTTAGCACTTGATTCTATTTTTAAACTTAAATCCTGGTTTTAAACTTGATTTCAAAATAATTTCAAATTTATTTACTTATTTTAAATCTTGTTTTCAAATGATTTAAAAATTACTTCCTTATTCAATATATATATATATATATATATATATATATATATACTTCCTTGTTTTAATAATATTTTAACTCCTGGTGGTTATTTTCTAAAATCCTGAAAACATGTTTAAATTTAAAAATATATTTTATAAGTTTTCGAACTTAGGCTTTACTTGTTTTATACTTATTTTGTTTAACCTTCTTTCTTATGTTAAGTTTTTAATATATATATTTTTTAATTTATGTATTTATACTCTTATATCATTTTATTTTTAATTTCTTAATTATTTTTAGTATATCTTTATATAAGTTTTAAAATATATTATTACTTTGAAAAGAATGTTTAAATATAAAAGAGTTTAATTTTTTTTTAACTTTGGATTCACCGTAATTTATTTATATATTATTTACTTTGTTTTAAAACTATATTTTTGAAAATACACTGGCATATGTCGACATACTAGCCGTTAAGGTGCATTTTAAAATTTGAAAAGAGGTCTTTTGAATTCAAATCCTTTCAGAAACATTGTGACTATTAGAAATCCATAAATACCTTACAAAATTCGACTTATTTTAGGAAGTCGGTTGTGTAGCACGGGGCTACACAGCCGATTAACATAATATATTGATATAATAGTCTAGTTGACAAGCCTAATCAGTGGCATAGAGTTTAGGACGGGGGACGTCCCATAAGCAGTCTAAATAGATATATTACAAACTACATACATATATTGCATCCCAAAATTCGATTTTTTTTAACATCTTCTTCTTCCTCTTTTAACATCCTACCATTATAATACTTTAATTCTTGATTTTCTACACATATACTCTGTCGATTTCAATAGAAATCATATCATTCTTCTTCTTTTCAATTCTAAATCAAATTCTCTCTTAATTCAAGTGTTTCTCAAGAGTAACAGGAAGTTTGTAATCAAAGATCTCAAGATCAAGTCCTACAGAGTCAATAGCAAAAAAATTGATAAGAGAAGTGCGTGGTCTTGTCCCGTTTAAAGTGACTGGGTGAGATTGTATCCTAGAAACCAATTAGGTGTAAGTTGTGGTCCGGAAATCAACTAAGCCTCACTGTACTTGGAATCAGTTGGGGTGTCCCCTTCTAACCCTGAAATCAAGGACTATAATTGGATTTATTGAATAAAAATCTACATAACCCAACGTTGTGTTGGACTGGATGTAAGGGATTCCTAAACCGGTATAAAATCCCGGTATGTACTTTCCTTTTATTGATTTTACTTTTACTTTCTACATTTTGTGATTGATTCTGTATTTAGTTATTTCTGTGATAATTATACTCTGTGTTTGATTCAAACAGATTTTAAGAAATTTAATAAATTCCTTTAAACACTATTCACCCCTCATCTACACCTCCAACAGGATTTTAATCATCAAGTAGCCTCATCATTTCCCATGAATTATACCTAATTCAATGGATGCATCCATCTAGTAAATTCAATTATGGATATGTATTCCAAAATAGCACACTCGATTTAGACAGTTGTGTATTTAAAACACTTTTAAAATTTACACATTTCAAATTTTCATTTATAATTTGATCAGAATAATATTAAGCCACCAATTTTACGATAATTCACCTCAACGTTTAGCTACGAAGTCGATATATCAACACCATCACCTCACCACTTTCAGCTTTTTCGTATCTCATGTGGTGGTTTATATTTCATACTATATCTTTCTTTAAATTCCATTTTACTACCCATCAACAGTGTTTTATAGCCTTATATAAGTGTTTAAAAAGTTTCTATTAATAGCACTGACCAGACATATTGATCAAGATCCTTAAGACACTCACAAGACATACAACACAGAGGATGACCATTGATCTAGATTCACACAGTGTTGTTTGTATTATTATTTCTTATCATCAATATTCTTAGCTTCACACAAATAAAACAACCAAATGTCAAAATTTCAGTTAATCACTTGGTTAATAAGGTAATTAACTCATCATTGCTTATAATCATCTTTGTTATCCATCCCTTAACCCCCACTATTCACTATTTTAAATTTAGCACAACCGAAGCTATTAACCTGCTTCCGCAGCGCAACTCAATTTTTTTCAATTTTAAAGCTCGTCACCGAAAGTAAATACCACTTTTAAATCTAATTTGCATACTATCCAATCTTCTCTACCTAGCCTAACAATCAACTTAAATACTCAGGATAGGGAAAAAATTTCTCCAAGAATTCGATCTATAGATTTAAACATCGAAAGATTTAGAGGACTAAAATTTTCCTATCAAATCATACAACCAAAGATAGGCACCAAATAAGGGATACTACAGGATGAACTACTCATTCCTAGACTAATTCCTTACACCAAGGTTTCACATGTCTCACCTATAAGAAACGCAATATAAGGATAACAAGGAAAGTGATAAATGTGGATACGATTTTTATCTTTCCGCGTTAATACTTGTACTATTTTGGTTTTATTCTTTATCTAACGTACTTTGATCTGAACCTCTGCTATGATACCATTTTGTAATGCCCTACCACTATACCCACTCTAAAAAATGAGCACTAATAAGTAATGTTGTCTGTTAGAGCAAAGAATAAGGCTTGTTAGGAGAGATCATTCGTAGATTTGCATTAACTAGTCTTAAGTACGTCAATGATTTGCTCTATATTTTTTCATGTAGCTCGGCATGCTTAATACTGGTATAATACAGCTCTACAATGGCTACAGGATCAGTTCTTAACATAGTACATTGCATACACAATCACATAACATATTATATAATATTACAACCATAGAACACAACGAATACATGCGCCACAAATAAATGGTTATACATGAACAATTTCTCATACAACATGATACATATGAATGGATACACCTAAACTCAAGTATACACAACTAGGAAGAAGTAACAGAAGCGATAGCCTAGTAGTGACACAACTAAACTGAAAATCCTGGTCTAACCCGAGGAATGTACACATGGGTCAGTCTAGCTTACAAATCAGCATAATAACAGTTTAAATGAAATAATGATAAATATAGATTCCTTCTGATCCGATGGGACCATTGAGACACAGATGTACACAATCAACAAAGTACCAAGGAGAAAATTACACCTCAATGTATTCTAATGATGGTCAAGATACTTTGTTTCAGTGTTAAATATCAAACTTAGCATAAGGTATCGACTTTATTAAAAATCGACACACTTTACACCTGATTGAGCCAAGTAGCTTAATAAAATCAAATGCAACAACAACGTTTGTGAAATCAAGTGAGTTCATCTGACTTCCACTAGGCTAATAACAATAATTACTAAATAATAAAAAATGAATGGATTCAAGATCCAAAAATTATCAAATGCAAATGTATGATATTACGATCAAGTAGTCAAAACAAAAGTAGATCCAATACCGTGGCTTATAGATAAGGATCCAACATCACCAAAACTCCAAGTAAAACATGATTATAATATCATCATCATCAAAACATCAATTTTAGGATCTACCTAGAAGTTCATTGGTTGGATCTACCCAGAAATCAACGTTTGCACCAAAACAAAAAATTCTTAATTTTATAACAATAATTCGGATCTGAAAACATCAAATATTGAACAAGCACATGCTTTTTCCAAGTACCATATATTAGGAGACTCGTCAGCCTCCATTTGTAACCAAACAACCCGACTTCAACAGAAAGTGAGAGAGTCGACTTCACTATATCGAAATCCAAGAGCTCGATATTTGAATAAGTGACCTAACAACCCTTATTCTAGATGGAAACCCAATAGCTCGATAAGTTGACTAAGTGACCAACAACCCTTATTCTAACCCAATAGCCTTCCACAAGCACAAACACCAAGAAACTGTGTATGTATATCTACATACGTACAAGACCCACATTAACACAAGATTTGTCACAAACTTACGGATAGTAACCTAGTGGTCATAACTATGCGTCCCATACCACATATTCTAACTACTAGTTTATTATTCGCTCATCAACTCCACATCGGAAAACATTATAACAATAAGTCAGCAGAAACATTGAATCACCGAAAACATCAAATCACCAAAAACATCAAGTCAACAAAAACAATGAATCATTTGCTTCAATTAGATGGGTCTATAATTAACCGATAAAATATACCTTCGCGCCCCCATATAATGAGGTATACTCTACCGTTTAATAACCAACACGCCTTCTTGAAGGGTGTAGAAATGTGTACCTGTAATATACGAAAATACTTAGTTTGGCAAAAAGAGGATTATAAGAAATTTCAAAATCAATTGTGTTTATTCTTTAAATGCCTTTATAATTTAAAATATATAATATTTCCTTGAGACAATTATATTCATAAAACCAAAAACAGTGAAAATAACTTGTCTCAAGACTAAAAGAAATCAATATACATTTAGTTATGTTTAAAACCATTTCTAAATGTGCAGGTGTCACAGATACATCAAATTTCAATGAAAACATCATCCTCAAACGATACAAAGTAGCAAATTTGCATACGATATTGGCTTGTCCAAATAGGATCAAAGCCTATAAAATCAACTTTAATATCATAAATCAACAAGGAAAACTTAGTCGGATTCAAAAGATCGATTCATACGGAAAAAAATCTGAAATTTCAACAAAATATGCAAGGGGAAATTTACAAACCCAGGTACAATACCTTCTCTGGGTTCAACTTTGAGGTATTATTTGGATTTCCAAATGATCTTCAGGTCTAAAATTCAACATACAGAAATTATAATAACATGTATTTCAAATGAAAAAAAATCACTAAATTTCGATATGATATAATATAGATATGAAGTCTCAAAGTTGGTCTCAGGCCACGTAAAATTCTTGCTTGGTCCTAAATCTTCTCTATGTCCAACTTTGCAACCTGGTTTGAATGACCAAACTGCCTCGGAATGGACTAAAAATTTGCAGGTGTAGAGAAAAACTTTCAAACTTTATGATGCAAAAGGAATCATGAAAATCATACCAATACTGAGGGAGATACAACGCCAAAAAATTTGGGCCTGGGCGTTGTTATCACCTAAAAGCAAAATTTGGCCAACGTAACCTAGTACCATATAGTCGACCCCTGTGTCGACCCATAATGGTCTGTGTGTACCCATGGGTCAGCCCAGCACACGGGAAGTTTACAGACTCAAATCTGAGCCTCATTGCAAATTTTAGCTTGATTTCGTGACCAAACTTGGTCGGATCGACCTGAAATTTTGCGTGCATAACAAAAACAAACTCAGCTATGGATTGCAACAAGATTTACTCAATTTCATCAAGGGTTAACTAAGTTATGTCAGCTCAAAGTAGCGCCTTTGAGCTGTTTGCACAATAGGAGGTAAACTATGAACATAGCTATGGAGTTTCTACAGACAATAAATCGATTTAACGAATAAAAGCTAAAAACAATGTAAACTAGAAAGTGTGAGTCCATCGACTCCCGTTGCGCGGATTTGAGGTGAGACTCCGATGATTTGAAGTTATAGGAAGTAAGAATAGAGCATGCACCCGTAAAGAAGAAACATGCAACAACAATGGTTTTACTATAAATTTCTTCCAAATGATTTCAAGGGAGGAATGCTTGATACTCTTGATAGAGATGGAGAATGGAAAGCCATTAGAAATTACTAAGCTAGAGATTGAGGTTTATTGAACTTGAGAAGGAAGGAGAGGCAATTGATTTTGATTTCTCTCTGCGTTCTTTTTCCAGAGGAGGAAGAAAATCTCAAAAGGGAAAGAAAAAAAGAAGGTACTAGAGGTAAGGAAGGTTCCAGATCGTTAAGTTGGGCTTAGGGTAATGGGTTAACAACCCATTTCTACAAGTGTTGCAAAATTATAAGTGTTGCTAATAATATAAAAAAATTAAATCACAAGGTTAAACACCATCAACCAATACAAACCCATTATCACCAGTACACAAAACATGCGTATTTAATTACTTGCAAAACTACACAATCATGTTTACACTATGTAATAACTAAGTATTCATCTTGACGTAATTATATGTATACAAACATATTTGGAAATTACTTAATTATATTACAACAACAAAGTTTGTACGCTTTATTGCCTCACAATATGTTTTAAATCTCTAAATATTGATTTAGAATCAATATTTTTATTGTATTTTAATATAAATCCAAATATACACTAAGTATTACCGTTAATGTACTAATAATTCATTTTTAACACAATTTACAACTACATTTCTATCTTGAAAAAAATCCAATACTTAATTTTCCACTTTAAAATTTACACAAATGTTACCCATCACAGTTTAGAACAAAAATCCCCAAACTTATTCTGTCAAGATGTATAGATTGCAATCGAAAATACAAGCTTCACCGTTTTTCAGTATTCAATCTAAACAATTGATAACTTATACTGAAAAATATATTTTTACTTAAGTGTTCGTTGCTAGTCAATATTATTTATGTTTTCAGTATTCACAACAATCATTAGTTTAAGATTTTGCAAATATGTTTTGAATAATTTTCTTATTACATCCAAGATATGTAAATTTTATTCCAAAATTCTCAAATTTTAAAACCCATACATCTTTATTTTCATGCTATAAATACCATACGGGTTGGTATCACAAACTCGTATTACATACACATACTGGTTTTCTAATTATAAAACACAATAAATTTGTTCACTCCAGGTGCCAAAACCCGAGTTTTTACACTATTATTTAAGATTCCTTTTTTATTACTTTCCATTAATTTTGGTGTCTTATTTTATTTTCATCTTAACGTCTACCTTTGGGGTTTCACTACATTTTATTATATAAAAACATGTTTTCTTTTCTTTTACTTAACATATTTTTTGTGCGTGGTTATTAACAACAAGGAATTGCTATTCTTTTCTTGGATTTTCATATGCATCCATTATTGTTCCAAACATTACACTTTTATTTGTTCTCATCTTGACAATATGCAGAAATTGTAATATTTCATGTTCTAATATATCAAAATATTAGGAAAACCCAAAGATCTACATATTTTCTCATCTTCATTTTTATTTATTACGTTAAACAGAAATAAGTTTCAAATCATTATGCAACTACAAAAATAATTAATTATAAATTCGTAAGCATATATAACATTCTCCATCATTTTATATACATAATAAATAAAATATTCAATCCATCAATTTTAAACAAATTCAGAATGTTTAGATCTAAGATAAAAATCCGAGATGTATGTGAAAAAGTGCATATTTCAAATTAATCAGCTTGCATATGTTTATGATATTTACATATAAAAGTAAACTTAGATGAAAGAGTGCATATATGCAACAAATCAATTTACATAGGTCTAGCATGTTTAGATCTAAAATAAGGACTTAGGAATTATTTGCACAAACATATAATCATGTAATTTTAGTAATAAAAATGTTCCCAAATAAGTTTTAATCCAACTTCTAAAAGGGGTCTTATGTTTACAGAAACCAGTAAATAAGAAATTATCACTCACCTTTGCCTATATTGACAATGCCAAGAAATCTTTCCAGATCTGAAATAGAATAATCATCCAAGTGGACTCCTTTCTCCCTAAAGATGTAAATCTTCCCCTAAGAGGTTTAAATTTTGAATTATCTTCTTCAAATTTGATTTAGAAGTTGAAAAATGACATTTAAAGAATGTTTCAAAGGGAAGAATAAAAGAAAGAAGATTGATTTTAGGTTAAAGAGTTAGGTTTAACTTGCATATATAGGAGTTAGGATTGATTCAGGCCATTACATTAATTCTTAAATTCTTCAACTACATTACAACCGCTCTCTTATGTACTTCGTAATGAAGTAGATTTTAGGACGCATCTCATACGTTCGTTATTATTTACATCCAATTCGTAAAAAAGGGAATAAGAATATAACATGTAAAAAGACTAATAAACTAATATATTTTAAGACATATCGAAAGGTATGCTTTATAAAAAAGAACTAATTCCATATCCCTAGGAAATATCTTCTTTTAACTATAACAATAGGCCTATATGTCAATCAACGCAAACATGCACAATTAATTCTTTTTGTATTAAAGACATCCTAATTTATATATACATAGGACAATTGGATTTCATACTAATTAATTACAAGAATACGAAATTAACCTCCTTACAATATATAAAGTTAATAGAAAAACCATCCATGAATGTTCTTTAAAAACGTAGAATACACTGATAATTAATGAAAAATTGATTACTAATTTATATGTCTAAGTTCAATAAGGGGAAACAGTAAATACATAATTTAGAACTTATTTGCTATTTTCTTATAACACATATTGTCAATGCACAATTAAGATATATATATATATATATATATATATGTGTGTGTGTGTGTGTGTGTGTATATATCTAGGATTTGAAAAACATGTTAACTAACGTGCAATTGATCCATAATTTATGCAATTAATATGTAATTAGCTCACAACCTACAAAATTGATGTATTACAATATGAAACAACATATAGTGTAACAACCTGAATTTCTACAGACCAATTTTTTCACAAAAATCTCAATCTATCGAAGCCCGAGTTGGCTTGTTCGGTATACTGCAGAAAAGAAAGAGATAATAAATATATCAAAGCTCAATAATAAATCTCACAGCGGAATGGATAAAATATAATAATCAGACATAGCCTTACCGAAATAATAAAACTTTCTAATTAGTGTCAAAAGGCTACCAAATCTCTACAATAAATCTAACCTGTGAGTATTTTATGAGGAAGGGATAAGGACACAAAGTTCTGGTGATAGGGAAAATTATATATTCTGAAATAACACTACATATACCATTTAGTTACATTTTCTTTATTATCAGGTTATTCGGGTTAACAACACTCTAGGCTCCGTACTCACGTCGTACCCATCGACTCCCTAATAGATCAAACCTAATATAGTATATATGTAACTATGCATAACATCTTAAGGTACTCCCCGTAATACCCTTCTCGTACATTGTCCGACGTCACAACATGGAAGTATGCACGACCTCCATCCTATACCAAACCGCGTACAGAAATTTATATCGTTACACCACGTTAGCGTGCAGATCCTCGTATCCGAGCTCCATGGTCGAATCGCGTCTCAACATGGAGTACGTAATGCTCTAATGTCTACAATACACCACCCAATGCATGTATCTATACCCTCACACGAATATACAACCTACTATAAGCCGAGTCACGTAATAAGTTGCATTTAATGCATGAAACTCGGTTGGGAGCTCTCAGTGTTTGTAAAGGATATCTTCATTAGGCCTACAATATAGATATTCACATATCATTTGTCTCTTTTCACGGTGGTAATGGCCCCACCCTAGCCCCTCCCCCAACTAATGAAAGACTACATCAAGAGCCAATGATGTTCCCCTAACAACCAACCTAGCACCCAATTTGGCATGTTCCTCATCAACGCCTTGATAATGAAAGAACATTGTTTGTTTGTTTAGCTCTTAGTCTTTATGCATCCTATTGACTGCCGATGACAAGTATCCAACGATTACTATCCTTAATTTGGTCCTGAACAACCTCCTCCATGAGCGAGGAAAGTCACTGAATCACCCAATGCCATAACCTTTTGACTGCCATACTATAGTTGCAGTCAAGGTATACTCTAGATGGTGCAACAGACCTGCCCCAAGGGTGATTTTATCCAGTTATTCCTTAGAAGGCCATCTTAGAGTACCCTACCACGTTCCACAAAAGCCTCGTTCCTCCCTTCAGCCCTACAGAATAATTAGTTAGACGTGCTCCTCTGGGGTCTCCAGACACCACATGATATACCCCATTGGGTTCTTTACCTCCATACGTACGGACTAGTCCAAGCGCATCACACCATGATGTTATTAGATCCTATGTCTAATCTTTTAGTCACACACTTGCTTTAACTTATCTCACTAATTAACTTGATTCTCCATAACTTGATTCTCCACATATTCATGTTTAATACAAGTTACTTGGTTCGTTAGCTCACGATCGGCTGCTTACTTCCTTTAATCGGCCCTATGTCGCTGGAGTGGACCTCCGCTTATTACTTATTACATTTGTTAGACTTAATATTTCTACTTATAATTCTACTAATAATAAGGCTACTTTATTCTATCTTTTTTAATTATAACCTTATTGATTAACATGTAAAAGTGTTTATTTTTATGCGCACATTTTATCCTGATTGTATATAAATAGATGATACTTTGGATATTTTTGTGTGTTTTTTACAGATTGTAAATAGAAGTCCCCTCTGTCTCGATCAAAGACCAATTGCATGGAAAAGTGATACTTCTTGGAATTAACAAGTTTTAAATCGCAAAGGCTATTATAGCACACTAGTAAAGGCCTAGAAAGTTTGGTGGAGTTTTCCGAGTTCGATCCCTGTCAAGTACTATTTTTATGAAGAGAGGAACACGAATGCTTCGCACCCCACCTCATGTGTTTTAAAGAATAAATAAATTAAATGATATATCATACATATGTAGTCATATTTATGCATATATATATATATATAATATGAACTTAATAAAGATTTTAGGAATTTGGCATATTCCTATCAAAGAATTCAAATCCAATCAATTGTATTTAATTGCTATGTAAAAAGAAAGGGAATGCTTTGATTACAAATCTCCAATTAAGCGTATGCTTATCTTCCCACTGACAGTGCCATACATCAAAAGGAATGCATTGATTACAAATCTTGAATCAAAGGAATATTCCTTTTATCTTTGGAAAGAATTTTTTTCTTTATATATTAATTTTGGCCTTATATTCACACAGAGAGAGAAGACTACATCCCCGGTAAATACCTATTGTATTCATTATAAAATTCTATTCTTTTTCTATATTCTCTTTTTCTCCTTAATAAAGTTATTTTTTTCAGCTTATTGTTCTTTTCTTTCATAGCATTACGCGTTTTCTACTCATTTAGTTTTGGTAGAACACAAATTGTTATTTATTTATTTATTTTTATTGCACACTAGCGATTGACCGTTTGATTATATTCAATGGTTATTCAAATTTTAATTTTCTGTTGTTGTTTCTGTTTGCTGTTTCTTTTCCAGTAATTTGTTCGTTTTGTCTTAATTGTTGAATTTAGTATAGATCCAATTAGATTCAAATCTATAATAAATTCAATAGTATTGTTTCAAATCACATATCCAAATATTGTCTAATTCTCCCACGAGATTACATAAATAATAAATTTAAAAATTCCTCCCTATGTTCGACGTACATACTACATATCTTTGTGCTTGCAGTTTCTAATAAATTTGCTCTTTTCTAATCTATAGAAAAGTGCTAATCAGTTTTTGGCGCCGTTGCCGGTGAAGTAACGATTAAATTTTGTTATTTAATTAATTTCCGATTCGTGTTATTTTTTATTTTTTCCTTTTATATGATGTTATATACGGAAGAAAAATCTTGATTAGCTGATTTGGTATTAACATATTGATACCACAAATCTTCTAAGCAAGAGAAAAAAAAAACTTGCCAATTTTTTCGATTTCTTTCCGTTTTTCAATCCCGCTCCAATTTGTTGCGTTACTTCTTTTACAAGTGTCACCAATAAAAAAAAATTGCCAAATTTTCTTTCATTTGTTTCCAATCTTACCATCTTTCTATTTTTTTCATCGGTTTCCTCTTCTTCTTTTACAAATTCAAAAATACAAACAAAAATATATATCCCTTCTTACAAAATTTCTTCTCTCCAACAACAACCGATCACAAGTCTTCAGTACTACATAACCCAACATCCAGATCCGACCATTCACATCAAACCCAGTCCGCAAATCACAACTTCTAACCCATATCTTCCGTCAAGCTAGCACAAACCCCATATTTCATACTTTGTCACCATCACTATAACAATCTAGAATTTTTAACTAATTTAAAATTGGAATTTTCATTACTTAATTTGAATTTAAATTTGAGAGAAATATATATGGTTAAGAATGTTCAATAATTTTGATAAGTTATATAATAGATTTTATTTGAATTATAAATGAGAACGATTATTAATAAGTTAGGATTTATTGATACTATTTGTTGTTCGATCCGATTTGTCAAACCATAACATAAATTAGTAGCATTAGAATTAAGTGTTGCCTTTAGTTTTCATAGCATTTAAGAGAAAATGCTACCAAAAGTTCACCTTCTCTCCTTAAGACAATTGTTCTTACACTTGTATTTTTGCATGCCTCCTTCCATGCATGCCTTCCACTTGCCCCCTTAGGTGTCACTACCTCCTTAACTCTCCATTTTTATTTAAGGAGGCCTTTTCTCCATTTTCTTACCATTCCATTCCATTTCTTTCCACCTTCTTCTTCAAGCATATAACCATGGTTTCCATGGCATAAGTCTTCCTCTTTTCCACCATCACCTTGCCGAAGTTCATAGTCATCCTGCTCCTCCGCTTATAATATAAAGAGAAAAAGATTAGTGTATATTATATTATATATATTTTGGTGAAGAAGACGGTGCGTCGAAATATTGTCTGATGATTCACTCAGCTAGGCTCACCAACCGTGAAGATTGGAAAGCTGTTTGGTGAGAACTCTTTAACCATAGTTTATTTATTTAATTAGTAGTTAGACTAATTTAAATCTAGTGATGAATTATTAGTGGTTAATGCTGATTGATGTTTGTTGTGATGGATGATGAATGCATAATTTAGAACACACACACTATTAAGCATTAGTGTTATAACGCTTGTGCATAGATATGATTTATTAGTTATGTTGATGATGGTTGCTATGGATGTTTATAATAGTTGTTGATGTTGTTGTGCACACACTATGACACAAAAATTATGGTATCGCATTGGTGATCGACAAATCTCCTTCGTAATTAGAAGCAATATTATTATTGAAGTTGAGGGTTAACAATTAGAAAATGCACATATGTATAAATTCATATACATTGATAGAATTTCTTAAAATGAATAAATAAATACCGGAACGTTCTAGGATGATAGAGAGGACAGTGTTGTGATAACCCGAAAATCTGGGCCAATTTAAAATTTTTATTTTGGCAATTTTAGCGAATTTTGATTATTTAAAATGAATTATTTTAAATAATATCGACGAGAAATCTCTTTTGAATAAAATTCAATCGTATATAGTTATATAGATCGACGTTAGAATATAAATAATTATATATAATTATAAAAGGAATTGAAAATGGCGCGGTAGTTCGATAATTCGATTTCAAACTTCAGTTGAATGTACCGGGTGCAAAACAATCCGGATTTTAGCGAGACCAAAAATAATAGGATCTAATTGATAATATCTTTCCAACGAATCCGAAAAATCAAAATTTCATAGCGGGAATCAAAAGATATGTCCAGATGAAAATTCTGAATAGTCGCTATGGAATTCAGGCCCTTAAAAATGGGAATTTTGCAAACGACCTCGGATTTCGACGAAACCACTTTTGTTGGATCCGTGATGTCAAGTTATTGCTAGATTCCAAATTTCATAATTTTTCGAATCAATATGTGAGCGTGGCAAAGGAAAACGTGTTTGACCAGTTTCAGTTGATTTTAATCGACTGAAAAATGGTCGTTTTTCTAACGGTCTCAGAATTCGACGAAACTAGTTTTATTAGGACCGTATCGTCAATACGAAGCTAGAAAATATTTTTCAGGAATTTCTAGAGTTAGTATGTGACCCCGATAAATTGAAATGCGCATTTAAAGTCAATATATAGAGTTATATGTAGATTTTGACGAAAACTGATTGTAACGATCGAATCGGTTTGCGATACATATCCCATTGTGTTCGGAATGGGAGTAATTAGCTAGGGGCGACAGTCGTTGGGTTTGATTTGGAGTCTGTGATGTTAAACAACTAATGTACGAAATAAAATAATATTAAAATATAATATATAAATCCATCTCCTTTATAACCTAAGTCAAAATAAAAAAACTCGGTCAACCCCAAATGAGAGCCGCCTCCTTCAGAAACCGTCGCTCCAACCTCGCTCCCTCTTTCCTCGATCGCCACCCACCTCCAGATCCGCCGCCAGGCTGTCGCGCCCTCCGACGAGCCCCTGCCGCCGCCCTCTCCTTCTCAACCTCCTCCTCCTTCTCGATTGAATCGCGAGCCCCCTCCCCTGACCACACGCCGCCCATCGCTTCCTGTACCCAACGCCAGGCACACCCCGACAACCGCCTCCCCCCTCCTTCGCCTGAGCGATGGCACCCCCCGGGCCGACGTTGAAGCCCCCCTTCCAATTCCCCAGACCCGCGCCTCCATGAACCGACCCTCCCCCTCCCATCGCTGACGATGGCGAATGCTCCTCCTCCGCCCCCTTTCAGTTCAACGACGATGTGAGTATTTCTTTTATTTTACTTTGTTTTTAATTTTGATTTAAAAACTTCGTTTTTGTTTTATTCTGTGGATCCTTTCTATGAAACGGTTTAATTTAAAAGATAAGTTTTATACAAGTTAAGGGCGTGATTTTTATTAAGTTAGAGTTATGATTTTTAAAAATAGAGAGAGGACTTTTATATGATAAAATATATGATCTTTAAAACTAAGAATATGATTTTTATATATTGAACATCAAAGTAAAAATATGATTTTTATATATTGAACATCAAAGTAAAAATTCGGTTTTTATATATGTAATAACGAAGTAAAAATTCGATTTTTACATATGTAGTGGCTACAGCAACGAAGATGACAAAAATGTGATAACGTTGAAGATTTCTATCAATGAAGAGTCGTGGTATTGGATAGCTATTGGTGAGAATTTCTCACTCTTTAATTTAATTTTCTAGTTATATATATATATATATACTAGGATGCAGACGGTGTTTAGCAGCACCCGACACCCGTCATCCATAGACCATGGATGGCTTGTTTGTTTAATTGTTTGGTTGTGTAGTTGGTTAGATTATTTGGTTTGAATTGAATTGTTTGGTGAAATGAAATTGATTTGATTGATGTGTGAATGGCGTGGGCCTTCACTGGACCGGGGATAAGGCTAGGCCTCGTCCCGTTTCTAGTATCGTGCCGTTATGCCGCCGAAATTTTCTAAAATATGTTAGAGAAATAAAAGATCATTTTATTTAATAAATGAACTGAATAGAATATTTTCATAGGTTGAATAAAATGTTTTATCGTTAAAAATATAATTTTTAACGTGAATGTGAATAAATATTCATTTACAAACCGGACGGTTTGTTTATGTACACCTATTTGAAGGACATTGATTGGGTCGATAAAATTTTACACATCGCCCAACTGCACAAATAAAATATGTGTTTGATTGTTTGAAACCCCACACGGGTGTTGGGATGAAATTTGAAGTTCACTCATCCTGATTGAGTAAATATGTCGATCGATTGATTGACAGGCTGTTATAAGCGTTAGATATCTATATTTGATGCTTATACAGTGTAGTGCACTTTGGTTGATGGTTGATTATTTTTCAATGCTATTATATACGTGTGATGTATGAAAATCCATATAATTAATATTATATGGTGATTGATTGGGCCTCATTTCAATTTAGAAAATAAAGAATATTATAAAATAAAGGTTCATGTGTTGGCTGTACTCATCCGTTGAGATTAGTCATGTGTTGAACGAAATATTCTAGTAATAAAATTTACATCTTTATCAATATAAAATAAAGGTTCATGTGTTGACAGTACTCACCCGTTGAGATTAGTCATGTGTTGAACGAAATATTTTGATAATAACAACTATTTTGAAAAAGAAATATTTGAAATAGAATATTTGAAAATAGAAATATATGAAGCCGTGTTGATTAGATTGACGCCATTTTGACGTGAACGATATTTATATCGATTTCATTCAAATGAATTGAATAGAAAACGATTTTGAAATTGAATTGAATTGAAAACGAATTGAAATTTGAATTAAATAAGAATGAATTTTAAAACGAATTTATAAAGAAGAATTCAATTTTGCTTTGGATTGAAATGGAAGTTGAAAATTGTTTTTGAAACGAATTCAAAACTATTTATAAAATTCGTTTTAAATAGAAATCGACGATATATATATTATATATATATATAATATAATGGCCTGAATAGAACGCGCCGCGCCGCGGTAGTTCGTGAATTTCGACCATTTATTTCAAACGGACCTTACGGGAGATCCGACCGTCGGATTCTCCTAAAACCGGAACCGTTGGGTTCGTATCGAAAAGAGCTTTCTAACGAATATTAGAAATTAGAAATCTAACGGTTGGATTTGGAATTATGTCCAAATCAAATTTGAAAAAGGTAGCTGTAAGTGCAGTTCGATGGCCATTGATGGAAATCGACTGTACGAGCCTTGATAAAATCATTAAAAATATCAATAATTTGTGTAAAATCATAAGAAATGATTTAGAAAGAATTGGGATGTAAAACTCCATATTTGAAAAGATAAAAATAGATTTTTATCGAAATGAACTAGTTTCGAACTAGAATTATAATTCTATTTATTTTTAAATAAATAAATTGAATTTGAAAAGGGTTTTGAAAATGACCAGAATTTCCAATGATCGCGTTGGAATGGATTTGAATCGAAATTGTCTTCGGAATATTTCGATGTTGGAATTCGTGATTATACAGATGTTGTTATGGAAATTTGAAAGATATATTTATATCGTTATCTCCAATACGACTTTTGTTAATCGTAGAATTTGATATTGAATATAAGCCGATATATTTTCTATTCGGAGCCTTGTATTGAATATCAAATGTGATTTGGGTTTGTCGTGAATGGTGTCTTCATTAACACTGTTCTTGAACCCAGTTGAGAAAAGATTAAATCTTTTTATTTAGATTTAATGAAGCGTACCAATTAAATAATATTTAATTGGAATTGAATTGATATTGATTTTTGGGTTTATCGTGAACCGTGTTTTAAATGACACTGATTCTTTAACCCAGTCACAGATTAAAACTAAGTGGAGTTTTAATGAATCTTTAATTAGATTGAAATGATCGAGAATGGAGTATCACCAGTTTTGCTCCAGGCGTTAGTTAAATCTTTAATTAGATTTGAACGTGAAATGGTAATTGAATTTACCGATAACACCGTGGTGTTAGATATGAAGTATAACCAGTTTTACTTCATGGGATGAATAGGTTGGGATTGGGAAATTAAAACGAATGATTACTTCGGTAAAGCTCGTTAATCCCGATTAGTTAAATTGATAATAAAAAGGGAGATTAGAGAATAAATTCAAGGAATTTATCTTGGATAAAATTAATGGGAACCTTTCCCTATGAATGTGAAATTTAGAAACTAACTGTCGGTTAGCCAAGCAGAATGGTTTTCTGGATATTGATCTGATGTTGGTTTCGGCCTTCGGGGTTAATATTTGGGGAATTATTCTCTTGATTAATTTACGGTTAGTGACTGATGAATTGGAATGAGGCGTATGTTGTGTTTGTGTAACACTTATTTAAAATATACGCGAGTTATTCGGAAAGACCGGGTTTATCCCATCCCGAATAACTGATATGACGATAAGTCGAAGATGAAGACGATGGTCGAAGACCGGAAGTCTTCACGTCGTTTGGGTGATTACTGATGATCTTGATTGGGCTGTACACCCAAGAAGATGGAAACAGTTGGTGATCGTCCAGACGTGCTTGGAGATCGATGGATATGCGGGGTACTAGGTGCCTCCGGTTTCGTTCAGACCCAGAACGGACTTGTAAATGGACTGTGTGTCTGACATTGGATTTTAGTCTGTGTGATTGATCTCTATTAAATATATATCTGTTTGGCGGCGGAGAATTTATTCTCTTGCTTAACGCCCTTCTCTGAGACGTACGAGCTCAGGGGTTATATATTGATGGATATCAATCGCATGGAGTGAATTGCCTGTGTGGCATGCTAAGATGCAAATGATCAAGGCTTCTGTTGAAAAGCAAAGTCTTGTGGTTGATGATCGAAGCACGGCCTTTGTGGCGTAGCTTTGTGTAACGTTTACTTCGCGAGTCTCACACCCCGGTATGAACCAGAAACGGGAGAAAGGACCTCAGGGAGGGCCTGCGTTTCCTCCTAGCTAGAAGTGGCGTCAGTGGTTTTACACGCCCTGACGAGTTTGACTTATGTGGTTGTTGCTGTTGCGAGGCGCCTCGGTTAGATCGGACGATCCGGGTCCGATGGAGTCATTCGTTGGCTCGCTTACGCCCCAAAGGGCGGCGAAACGCAGTGCTCAGGCATTTTAATCCACATCGGTGGACCGGCCCTGACGATCCAAGGGTCGATGCGTTCTGATCCTGAGACTCGGGCTAGGCAGTCTCGAATTCAGTAAGGACTATCTTTTGCCTTGGTTCATGACGGAAATCCAATTTCCAAATACGTGATTTTGCGGTTTTAAATTGTAGAACTAGTATGGCGACATGATATATGGTACCCATGCCGTCTATGATTGATACTTATGATTTGAAGTTGTTTTGACACTATACACTGACAATAGTATCAAATGATTTGTTTTAAACGTATCAAGCATTCTTTGGCTGTTATAAGGGAAAACCCTATCCCCCGGCTTGCGTTGCATTGTGTGATAGGACCTGGGTCTTATAACAGCTTCATTTTTTCTCTATTTAGCATTGCGCTGTTCGTTTTATGCACTGGTATTCTTGGGAGGAAACCCGTTCCGTGTTATACGGCGTGGTCCCTTGATTTACCTAACTTTAAAATAAAGATACCACTGTTTTAGTTCTCACACCAGTCACATGACTGACCTCGAGTTTATTGTTTTAACCTAAACTCTGGGTGCCCTTATTTTGACACGGGCAGCTAGTAGTTTTGGTTTTGCAGATTTATATTCACAGGATCCTGGTTTACAGCTGGAACGATATCCGGAAAGCTTTGTATCCGTATATCTCTTCTAGTTGTGTATTGTATTATTTTCCGCTGCGATGTATTTAAATGTAATTTAAATCTCTGATATTTCTATGTAATATTCATTTATACTCTGAATATTCTTGTAATCTGATGCATTGTTGTAATATACAATGAAATGTTCTTCCGTATGCGTTCTATTTTGTCGTGTTCTCAAACGATCGGGCGTTTCGAACGGTCTGGGTCGGTTTAGCGACTGGTTCGGACCGAGCGAAATTCTCGATCGTCACAGTTGGTATCAGAGCTTTGGTTTACAAAGCTCAGAGAACAAGGCACATTAGAACCATACGAAAGAATTCATCAGATATTGGATTAGTAATATCCAATGAGAATGACTCGTTAGATTTAGGATCAGTTGTATCCTAGAACGAGTGTGAAGAGTAAATTTTTAAAATGAAAGCCAATTTTGTTTTGAAAATTTAAAATCAATTATTCGTATTTGATTATCTATTTCATATTGATTTGGACAGTCCAGTATATAAAGATTTTGCATATACGCCTTGCAAACGTGTATTTGAAATTTTAATATACTGGATAGATATAGAATCGCACTCTAGTCGCCCGGACCTGATTCTGATGATTGACGCGTCATCATTAGTAATTAGTTTCGTGTTTCAAAGGTGTGCTTTCTATATGTTTCCATTGGACTGGTGTGAGAACCAAAACTAATATAGCTAGAACACATTGTTGTGAATTGGCATCAAAAACATGATTTTTGTATATATATCAAAATTATGAATTTGAAAACTCTAATTCACTAATTGATTGATGTTTGTGTTGTTTGCTTATTTGTTTGATAATTTTTAACCATTATGCCTAATTGAACCAAATATTGAATTGTATCGAAAATTGGTCGCATTTGCTTGCATATACATGTACTTACATTGAACAGGTCATAGCAAGGAGGCTAGAGCCGAAGAATAAAATTTGTTTGCCCGACAAATAGGTACATGTTTACTACATAATTTACTGTTTTGTTTGGGTGATGATGATTTTATGAGCCTATTGGCTAGCCGCTTGGCTTTTTCTTTTTCTTTTTGAGATCAGAAGGCCTGTATGGCAATTTCGGGATTTTCCCGTGGCTCCCGGTGCAGGGGAGGTTATGGCGAAATTTTTCAAAAATTTAGGGTGTTTGCCAAATTTTTGAAGAATTTGAAAATTCTCAGAAACTGAAAAGTTGGAGAATGGAAGCCAGATCGAACGTAGAGTTGATTGATCAAACCACTTTCGACTTTGTTCCTTTTCGGGGACGAAAAGTTTTAAGTGGGGGAGATTGTGATAACCCGAAAATCTGGGCCAATTTAAATTTTTTATTTTGGCAATTTTAGCGAATTTTGATTATTTAAAATGAATTATTTTAAATAATATCGACGAGAAATCTCTTTTGAATAAAATTCAATCGTATATAGTTATATAGATCGACGTTAGAATATAAATAATTATATATAATTATAAAAGGAATTGAAAATGGCGCGGTGGTTCGATAATTCGATTTCAAACTTCAGTTGAATGTGCCGGGTGCAAAACAATCCGGATTTTAGCGAAACCAAAAATAATAGGATCTAATTGATAATATCTTTCCAACGAATCCGAAAAATAAAAATTTCATAGCGGGAATCAAAAGATATGTCCAGATGAAAATTCTGAATAGTCGCTATGGAATTCAGGCCCTTAAAAATGGGAATTTTGCAAACGACCTCGGATTTCGACGAAACCACTTTTGTTGGATCCGTGATGTCAAGTTATTGCTAGATTCCAAATTTCATAATTTTTCGAATCAATATGTGAGCGTGGCAAAGGAAAACGTGTTTGACCAGTTTCAGTTGATTTTAATCGACTGGAAAATGGTCATTTTTCTAACGGTCTCAGAATTCAACGAAACTAGTTTTGTTAGGACCATATCGTCAATACGAAGCTAGAAAATATTTTTCAGGAATTTTTAGAGTTAGTATGTGACCCCGGTAAATTGAAATGCGCATTTAAAGTCAATATATAGAGTTATATGTAGATTTTGACGAAAACTGATTGTAACGATCGAATCGGTTCGCGATACATATCCCATTGTGTTAGGAATGTGGGTAATTAGCTAGGGGCGACAGTCGTTGGGTTTGATTTGGAGTCTGTGATGTTAAACAACTAATGTACGAAATAAAATAATATTAAAATATAATATATAAATCCATCTCCTTTATAACCTAAGTCAAAATAAAAAAACTCGGTCAACCCCAAATGAGAGCCGCCTCCTTCAGAAACCGTCGCTCCAACCTCGCTCCCTCTTTTCTCGATCGCCACCCACCTCCAGATCCGCCGCCAGGCTGTCGCGCCCTCCGACGAGCCCCTACCGCCGCCCTCTCCTTCTCAACCTCCTCCTCCTTCTCGATTGAATCGCGAGCCCCCTCCCCTGACCACACGCCGCCCGTCGCTTCCTGTACCCAACGCCAGGCACACCCCGACAACCGCCTCCCCCCTCCTTCGCCTGAGCGATGGCACCCCCCCCCCCGGCCGACGTTGAAGCCCCTCTTCCAATTCCCCAGACCCGCGCCTCCATGAACCGACCCTCCCCCTCCCATCGCTGACGATGGCGAATGCTCCTCCTCCGCCCCCTTTCAGTTCAACGACGATGTGAGTATTTCTTTTATTTTACTTTGTTTTTAATTTTGATTTAAAATCTTCGTTTTTGTTTTATTCTGTGGATCCTTTCTATGAAACGGTTTAATTTAAAAGATAAGTTTTATACAAGTTAAGGGCGTGATTTTTATTAAGTTAGAGTTATGATTTTTAAAAATAGAGAGAGGACTTTTATATGATAAAATATATGATCTTTAAAACTAAGAATATGATTTTTATATATTGAACATCAAAGTAAAAATATGATTTTTATATATTGAACATCAAAGTAAAAATTCGGTTTTTATATATGGAATAACGAAGTAAAAATTCGATTTTTACATATGTAGTGGCTACAGCAACGAAGATGACAAAAATGCGATAACGTTGAAGATTTCTATCAATGAAGAGTCGTGGTATTGGATAGCTATTAGTGAGAATTTCTCACTCTTTAATTTAATTTTCTAGTTATATATATATATATATATACTAGGATGCAGACGGTGTTTAGCAGCACCCGACACCCGTCATCCACAGACCATGGATGTCTTGTTTGTTTAATTGTTTGGTTGTGTAGTTGGTTAGATTATTTGGTTTGAATTGAATTGTTTGGTGAAATGAAATTGATTTGATTGATGTGTGAATGGCGTGGGCCTTCACTGGACCGGGGATAAGGCTAGGCCTCGTCCCGTTTCTAGTATCGTGCCGTTATGCCGCCGAAATTTTCTAAAATATGTTAGAGAAATAAAAAGATCATTTTATTTAATAAATGAACTGAATAGAATATTTTCATAGGTTGAATAAAATGTTTTATCGTTAAAAATATAATTTTTAACGTGAATGTGAATAAATATTCATTTACAAACCGGACGGTTTGTTTATGTACACCTATTTGAAGGACATTGATTGGGTCGATAAAATTTTACACATCGCCCAACTGCACAAATAAAATATGTGTTTGATTGTTTGAAACCCCACACGGGTGTTGGGATGAAATTTGAAGTTCACTCATCCTGATTGAGTAAATATGTCGATCGATTGATTGACAGGCTGTTATAAGCGTTAGATATCTATATTTGATGCTTATACAGTGTAGTGCACTTTGGTTGATGGTTGATTATTTTTCAATGCTATTATATACGTGTGATGTATGAAAATCCATATAATTAATATTATATGGTGATTGATTGGGCCTCATTTCAATTTAGAAAATAAAGAATATTATAAAATAAAGGTTCATGTGTTGGCTGTACTCATCCGTTGAGATTAGTCATGTGTTGAACGAAATATTCTAGTAATAAAATTTACATCTTTATCAATATAAAATAAAGGTTCATGTGTTGACAGTACTCACCCGTTGAGATTAGTCATGTGTTGAACGAAATATTTTGATAATAACAACTATTTTGAAAAAGAAATATTTGAAATAGAATATTTGAAAATAGAAATATATGAAGCCGTGTTGATTAGATTGACGCCATTTTGACGTGAACGATATTTATATCGATTTCATTCAAATGAATTGAATAGAAAACAATTTTGAAATTGAATTGAATTGAAAACGAATTGAAATTTGAATTAAATAAGAATGAATTTTAAAACGAATTTATAAAGAAGAATTCAATTTTGCTTTGGATTGAAATGGAAGTTGAAAATTGTTTTTGAAACGAATTCAAAACTATTTATAAAATTCGTTTTAAATAGAAATCGACGATATATATATTATATATATATAATATAATGGCCTGAATAGAACGCGCCGCGGTAGTTCGTGAATTTCGACCATTTATTTCAAACGGACATTACGGGAGATCCGACCGTCGGATTCTCCTAAAACCGGAACCATTGGGTTCGTATCGAAAAGAGCTTTCTAACGAATATTAGAAATTAGAAATCTAACGGTTGGATTTGGAATTATGTCCAAATCAAATTTGAAAAAGGTAGCTATAAGTGCAGTTCGATGGCCATTGATGGAAATCGACTGTACGAGCCTTGATAAAATCATTAAAAATATCAATAATTTGTGTAAAATCATAAGAAATGATTTAGAAAGAATTGGGATGTAAAACTCCATATTTGAAAAGATAAAAATAGATTTTTATCGAAATGAACTAGTTTCGAACTAGAATTATAATTCTATTTATTTTTAAATAAATAAATTGAATTTGAAAAGGGTTTTGAAAATGACCAGAATTTCCAATGATCGCGTTGGAATGGATTTGAATCGAAATTGTCTTCGGAATATTTCGATGTTGGAATTCGTGATTATACAGATGTTGTTATGGAAATTTGAAAGATATATTTATATCGTTATCTCCAATACGACTTTTGTTAATTGTAGAATTTGATATTGAATATAAGCCGATATATTTTCTATTCGGAGCCTTGTATTGAATATCAAATGTGATTTGGGTTTGTCGTGAATGGTGTCTTCATTAACACTGTTCTTGAACCCAGTTGAGAAAAGATTAAATCTTTTTATTTAGATTTAATGAAGCGTACCAATTAAATAATATTTAATTGGAATTGAATTGATATTGATTTTTGGGTTTATCGTGAACCGTGTTTTAAATGACACTGATTCTTTAACCCAGTCACAGATTAAAACTAAGTGGAGTTTTAATGAATCTTTAATTAGATTGAAATGATCGAGAATGGAGTATCACCAGTTTTGCTCCAGGCGTTAGTTAAATCTTTAATTAGATTTGAACGTGAAATGGTAATTGAATTTACCGATAACACCGTGGTGTTAGATATGAAGTATAACCAGTTTTACTTCATGGGATGAATAGGTTGGGATTGGGAAATTAAAACGAATGATTACTTCGGTAAAGCTCGTTTATCCCGATTAGTTAAATTGATAATAAAAAGGGAGATTAGAGAATAAATTCAAGGAATTTATCTTGGATAAAATTAATGGGAACCTTTCCCTATGAATGTGAAATTTAGAAACTAACTGTCGGTTAGCCAAGCAGAATGGTTTTCTGGATATTGATCTGATGTTGGTTTCGGCCTTCGGGGTTAATATTTGGGGAATTATTCTCTTGATTAATTTACGGTTAGTGACTAATGAATTGGAATGAGGCATATGTTGTGTTTGTGTAACACTTATTTAAAATATACGCGAGTTATTCGGAAAGACCGGGTTTATCCCATCCTGAATAACTGATACGACGATAAGTCGAAGATGAAGACGATGGTCGAAGACCGGAAGTCTTCACGTCGTTTGGGTGATTACTGATGATCTTGATTGGGCTGTACACCCAAGAAGATGGAAACAGTTGGTGATCGTCCAGACGTGCTTGGAGATCGATGGATATGCGGGGTACTAGGTGCCTCCGGTTTCGTTCAGACCCAGAACGAACTTGTAAATGGACTGTGTGTCTGACATTGGATTTTAGTCCGTGTGATTGATCTCTATTAAATATATATCTGTTTGGCGGCGGAGAATTTATTCTCTTGCTTAACGCCCTTCTCTGAGACGTACGAGCTCAGGGGTTAAATATTGATGGATATCAATCGCATGGAGTGAATTGCCTGTGTGGCATGCTAAGATGCAAATGATCAAGGCTTCTGTTGAAAAGCAAAGTCTTGTGGTTGATGATCGAAGCACGACCTTTGTGGTGTAGCTTTGTGTAACGTTTACTTCGCGAGTCTCACACCCTGGTATGAACCAGAAACGGGAGAAAGGACCTCAGGGAGGGCCTGCGTTTCCTCCTAGCTAGAAGTGGCGTCAGTGGTTTTACACGCCCTGACGAGTTTGACTTATGTGGTTGTTGCTGTTGCGAGGCGCCTCGGTTAGATCGGACGATCCGGGTCCGATGGAGTCATTCGTTGGCTCGCTTACGCCCCAAAGGGCGGCGAAACGCAGTGCTCAGGCATTTTAATCCACATCGGTGGACCGGCCCTGACGATCCAAGGGTCGATGCGTTCTGATCCTGAGACTCGGGCTAGGCAGTCTCGAATTCAGTAAGGACTATCTTTTGCCTTGGTTCATGACGGAAATCCAATTTCCAAATACGTGATTTTGCGGTTTTAAATTGTAGAACTAGTATGGCGACATGATATATGGTACCCATGCCGTCTATGATTGATACTTATGATTTGAAGTTGTTTTGACACTATACACTGACAATAGTATCAAATGATTTGTTTTAAACGTATCAAGCATTCTTTGGCTGTTATAAGGGAAAACCCTATCCCCCGGCTTGCGTTGCATTGTGTGATAGGACCTGGGTCTTATAACAGCTTCATTTTTTTCTCTATTTAGCATTGCGCTGTTCGTTTTATGCACTGGTATTCTTGGGAGGAAACCCGTTCCGTGTTATACGGCGTGGTCCCTTGATTTACCTAACTTTAAAATAAAGATACCACTGTTTTAGTTCTCACACCAGTCACATGACTGACCTCGAGTTTATTGTTTTAACCTAAACTCTGGGTGCCCTTATTTTGACATGGGCAGCTAGTAGTTTTGGTTTTGCAGATTTATATTCACAGGATCCTGGTTTACAGCTGGAACGATATCCGGAAAGCTTTGTATCCGTATATCTCTTCTAGTTGTGTATTGTATTATTTTCCACTGCGATGTATTTAAATGTAATTTAAATCTCTGATATTTCTGTGTAATATTCATTTATACTCTGAATATTCTTGTAATCTGATGCATTGTTGTAATATACAATGAAATGTTCTTCCGTATGCGTTCTATTTTGTCGTGTTCTCAAACGATCGGGCGTTTCGAACGGTCTGGGTCGGTTTAGCGACTGGTTCGGACCGAGCGAAATTCTCGATCGTCACAAGTGTCTAGGCTTAGGTTTGGAAAATATAGTTTCCTACTCTCCCTGGCTGTCCCTAACAGATCCGACGAATGGGATGGTAAATTTGAAATTATTTGAATTTAGAAATGATTTGGAATTTGATTTATTAAGTAAAAAACAAAAGTTGAATTTTGAACCCAAAATAATTTGGAAAATCAATGTAAATTACTTTAAATGGTTTACATGAGTATATAATAGTTTTCTAAGGTATTTTGAAGTATGGAAGAATAGTTTTTATTTCGGTCAAAATAGAGCTTGTTGCACAATGACAATTTGCGTATTTTAGTTACAAACTTTAAACACTTATAACTTTTGTAATCTAAATTGGATTTTCAAGAAATGGAAAACAATTGATTTATATTAACAAGAGCTTTTAAATGAGTGAAAGTAGATTTTTATTTCGAGTTATAATTTTCAAGTTATATTTAAAACCATTTTGGAAAAGGTCGCTATAAGAGCAGTTGTCGACCATAACTATAAACAGCAATTTTATATGTTTTTAAAATATGGAATTTTTTTGGAAAAGTATTTTGAATCGTAAAGTTTAAATTTTGGCTAAGATAAACGATATTTTTATCGAAGTAGTCAAGATAACTGTTTGTAACACTTTCAAAACACTGTGCTAACTCTTTCTTTGAAAACAATCTATTTTGAAGTTTTTAATCCGCAAACTATTTCCGAACTATAAGTAATCATTTTTAAATTATTTGTGAAATGCTTTCAAAGATTTATAAGTATTGAAAATGTTTTATATGGAAATTAAATTGATTTGTTTGATACTAAAACAGGGTTTTCAATTTTAAATAATTGGATATGGTTGGAGATAAATCTTTGGATGTTTGATATGAATCTAGTAGATGATGACTCTTACTATTTGAGGAATTTAAAAGGTAGTTCACCGTTATTCCGCTTATAGTGTGAGTTAGATAAAGAGATTAATATTAAGTATAAGTGGATGATATTTCTATCTAAATCTAATGTAAAAGAGTTCGATAAATCTTTTAATTAAGATATGGGTTTCCCAATTTGATTGGGATAAGTTGGATAGAAATAATCTTCGGATATTTGGTATGAAATTCTTTGCTGTAAACGTATACCATTTGAGGAATTTGGAAGATATTATTATTATATCGTTATCCCACTTATAGTATTCGTTGATTATGAAAATTGATATCAGATATAAGTAGAAACAATTTCTATGTAACTTATGTTCAATATCGATTGATTTGGGTTTTTTCATGAATCATATCTTCAATAATATCATTCTTGAAATCCAATGAGATTGAGTTATGGAAATTCATATCGTAATTTGAGGACTCAATCAGATCTTTGATTTGAGGAAATTAAAAGTGAGGAATTGGAAAGAAAGTATAATCTTTTAGTTAGATTAAAGAATGAAATTTGGAAATCAATTTAATTGAAAACTATGGTTGAAATGTGGATTAAAAATTTTCAAAGGAAACTGAATTTTGATAACGAGTTATCAAATGGAAAATTAATTAAGGCTTTGAGGCTAAATCATCTTTGATCTAAGGGATGTGTTTTAAAAGAGTATGGTTAAATATGGATTTTGTACAAATTTGAGAATGGGTTTAAAGAAGTTTAATTTTGACAAAATCCAAGATGGAAGGAGATTGGTAGAATGCCTATGTGTTCTATAATTATGTTTTTTTTAAATTGCGCCTATTATTTGGAAAGACTGGGATCAGATGTATGTCCGAAAACCATTCCAATTAATGATATGACGTTATGGAGCAATTCAAGACTTGGAAAACGACGAATGAAGACTGGGATTCTTTGAATTGTTTAGATTGATTGTTGATATCACGGTTGGGTAGGCCACCCGATACGAGGTTATAAGTGGCATGAGGTTTGAATATATTTGGAGATTTTTGGATTGGTGTTTCGTTCAGACCTAGAACGGAACCATATGGATTGTGTGTTTGACATTGTAATTGACTGCATAACACTGATCTCTGTTAAAAATATATCTGCTTGGTGGTGGAGAATTTATTCTATTACTTAACACCCTTCTCTAAGACGTATGGGCTTAGAGGTTATATATCGATAGAAATCAGTGATGCGTAGTGAATGGATAATGTGACATACTTAAATTATGTGATGAGCTATGGATGATCAAAGCATGGATTATTTATGTGCAGCTTTGTGTATATCGTGACCTCAACAAGCCTCACTCCCTGGTAAATGGCCAAAACAGGAAGAAATGCGGCAAGGTTATGGGGTGTTCTCACCTTCTAGATAAAAGGTGTACTATGGAATGGAGCCCAGGTATTAACCTATATGGTAAAAGCATATACTTTTGTGGTTGTTGTTGGCGCGCTCGGAAAGGTCGATAAAGACCGGGAGATAGCATACTCAGGCGTACTCTAAGTTACCCGGTTAAGGGATGACCCGACCTTATGTTGGCATGAGGAGCATCACTGTTGATCCTCGGACATCGAGGTGTTAAAAATTTGGTTCGGAAGGAAGTTCCTTTTCCTGGTCATTGTTGGAAACCTAATCTCCGCTACGAGCTCGTACGATTTTGATTGTATACTATATGTTAGTATAGTATATGGTAACTATGCTGGCTAGGATTGATACATTTACTTTAGAAATTGTTTCCACACTATATTATAGTATTGAAAGAGAATTTTCACGTATTAAGCATTTTTGACTACCTCACCCATGTGCGTGTTTGCATTGTGTGTGTGCCACGAGACCGTATGTTAGTTTCATTTTTCGAAAAGTCATTGCGAATTTCTGTGCACGGGTATTCACATAGAGTGAACCTGTTCCGCATTAACGGCATGGTCCGGTGAATTACCTAACTTTAAAATAAACCCTAAAAACATCTGTTTTGATTTCGCATACCAGTCCCATGACTGACCTAGAGTTTATTATTCCCACACCTAAACTCTGGATGCCCATAATTTTTGCACGGGAAGCCTAGTAGTTTGGTTTGCAGTTTAGACATGGAGAGGTTGGAGTAGGATGCTAGTTTGGCTGGCGCTATTATATCTTGGAGCATGCATATTCTTCCGCTGAGTTTAGTATCTTTTCCACTATGTAATCGATGTACTCTGATGTTTCTTCCATAACTCTGATGTAATATTATTGTAATAATAATGGAAAAGTTTATTTTGTGAAAATGTGTAAGTACCACTAACAATCCGTCTTTGTGAACGGTTTAAGTTGGTTTAATTACCAGCGAAAACCGAGAAAAAAGCCGGGTCGTTACAACGTGGTATCAGAGCTTTGGTTTATACAATGCTATGGGGTACGACACATTTGGACAAAAGGAAAGACTCATCAGAGTTATAATATCTCATTAGAGACAGAGTTCGTAATACCTTAGAATCAGATTTTGGAGTATTATATTTGAGAAAGCGTATTTGAAATATGAAGTGAGTTTTGAAAAGTTATATTTTAAGAAAGAAACATATTTTGAAAATATGTGGTTAATTATAACGTGGATACTTAATCAAACGATTAAGGTTAAGTTTATATTTTGTGACTATTATTACACATAAAATACTTCTTATGGCATGGTAATTAAACCCCTTCCACTGATTAGGAAAATGATCCAAGTATAAATGCCTTTTGGATTTAATTTCATTATTAGGTAACATTTGATATATATATATATATATATATATATATATAAGGTTTTGAAAAGATATATAGTTTAAAAACTCAAATCAAAATTTTGAGTAAGAATTGACAATTACTTTGAAACTAATTTTTAGAATTGATTTTGAAAGAATATATTTTCACTATAAAGGAAAAAGGGTCTTTGAAAATATTTGGAATTAAAAACTTGACAATGGACATCTTGTGACTGGAATTTCTAAGTTGATTAAAAGATGTATATGTAAAGTTGTAATGTACTTAAGCAATCCAAATATAAAAGGTAGTTTGGGCATGATTTAAAGGCTAAGTTGGAATTAATTAATAAGGATATTTTATAATTAGTCCTCCCAAACTAATTAAATTTAAAATGCAAATCTTGAGAATTCAATATGATGATATGATATTTGACGATATTTTGATTAATGACTACATTGGTTAAAGCTGTTTCTCTAAAGTTTGAAGGAAATAAATTTTTAATCTTGAATTTAGAATAATTAATTAGGACTGCCAAACTTAAGCAATATAAGGAATACAAAAAATATGGAATTATCGGCAATTTTGGACAGTCGATAAGTTCTAAAGTATATTGTGGCAACAAGAGGAATTATTTAAGTAAGCATGAATATCTTGTGAATTAAGTTTCACAATTTGATTGAAGGATATTTGGCAAGCGGGTATAGTAAGAAGAAATTACCTCAACGTAAACATTTAGATAAGTTGAGTTTTGAGGATCGAGGTTTATGTGTAAAGAATAATAGCAAGTTTGGGGAATTGAAAGGGAATAAGTCCCATAACCATTGTATTTGCAAGATAAGATAAAAGAGAATAATTTATACCTCTGAATTTTCTGGAAGGCAGTAAATGGTTAAGTATAAGTAATTAGTCTAGTAAACGAAGAATCGAATATAATGGGCAATTGGAAGTTATCGCTGGAGGACAGGGTAAATATGGTTATCTGTAAATATGTGTGTAAGAATATTCTACCCAGTATATTCATTATAAGAATAGGGTTCTTTGGTATAAAGAATCTTAATCTTGAATTTGTCGAATGAGTAGTTACGATTCCCTTTCCTTTTTGAGGATGAAAAGTTTTAGGGGGGCGGGGGGTGAATGTAATGATCTAGAATTTTTAACAAATTTAAAATTGGAATTTTCATTACTTAATTTGAATTCGAATTTTCACTACACAAAGAAAAGCTTATGGCCAATGTTTTCATGGCATAAGTCTTCCTCTTTTCCACCACCACCTTACTGAAGTTTGTAGTCATCCTCCTCCTCCTTTTATAATGTAAAGAGAGAAGGATTAGTGTATATTATATATATATATTGGTGAAGAAGACGGTGCGTCAAAATACTGTCTGACGGTTCACTCAGCTAGGCTCGCCTACCGTGAAGATTGAAAAGCTGTTTGGTGATAACTCTTTAACCACAGTTTATATATTTAATTAGTAGTTAGACAAATTTAAATATAGTGGTGAATTATTAGTGGTTAATCATGATTTATGTTTGTTGCGACGAATGATGGATGCGTAGTTTAGAACACACACACACTATTAAGCGTTAGTGTTATAACGTTGTGCATAGTTATGATTTATTTAATTATGTTGATGATGGTGTTTATGGATGTTTATAATAGATGTTGATGTTGTTGCACACACACTATGACACAATAATTATGGTATCACATTGGTGATCAACAAATCTCGTTCGAATTAGTAGCAATGTTATTATTGAAATTGAAAGTTAACAATTAGAAAAGACACATATGTATACATTCTTATATATTGATAAAGTTTCTTAAAACGAATAAATAAATACCAGAACGTTCTAGAATGACAGAGAGAATAGTTTCTAGGCTAGGGTTTGGAAAATATAGTTTCCTGCTCTTCCTGGCTATCCCTAACTGATCCGACGAATGAGATGGTTAATTTGAAATTATTTGAATTTAGAAATGACTTGGAATTTGATTTATTAAGTAAAAAATTAAAAGTTGAATTTTGAACCCAAAATAATTTGGAAAGTCAACGTAAATTACTTTAAATGGTTTACATGAGTATATAATGGTTTTCTAAGGTATTTTAAAGAATGGAAGAATAGTTTTTATTTCGGTCAAAATAGAGCTTGCCGCACAATGACAATTTGCGTATTTTAGTTACAAACTTTAAACGCTTATAACTTTTGCAATCTAAATCGGATTTCCAATAAATGGAAAACAATTGATTTATATTAGCAAGAGCTTTTAAATGAGTGGAAGCAGATTTTTATTTCAAGTTATAAATTTCAAGTTATATTTAAAATCGTTTTGGTAAAGGTCGCTATAAGAGCAGTTGTCGACCATAACTATAAACAGCTACTTTAAATGTTTTAAAAATATGGAAATTTTTTGTAAAATTATTATAAATTGTGTAAAAGCATTTTGAATCGTAAAGTTTAAGTTTTGGCTAAGATAAACAATATTCTGAATGAAGTAGTTAAGATAACTGTTTTGTAACGCTTTTGAAACACTATGCTAACTCTTTCTTTGAAAACAATCTATTTTGAAGTTTTTAATCCGCAAAATATTTCCGAACTATAAGCAATCATTTCTAAATGACTTGTGAAATGTTTTCAAAGATTTAGAAGTATTGAAAATGTTTTATATGGAAATTAAATTGATTTGTTTGATACTAAAACGGGGTTTTCAATTTTAAATAATTGGATATGGTTATAGATAAATCTTCGGATGTTTGATATTAATCCGATAGATGATGACTCTTACTGTTTGAGAAATTTAAAATGTAGTTCACCGTTATTCCCCTTATAATGTGAGTTGGATACAGAGATTAATATTAAGTACAAGTGGATGATATTTCTTTCCAGATCTAATGTTAAAGAGTTTGACAAATCTTTTAATTAAGATATGGGTTTCCCAATTTGATTGGGATAAGTAGGATAGAAATAATGTTTGGATTTTTGATATGAAATTCTTTGGTGTAAACGTATACCATTTGAGGAATTTGGAAGACATTATTATTATATCGTTATTCCACTTGTAGTATTCGTTGATTCTGAGAATTGATATCGAATATAAGTAGATACAATTTCTATGTAACTTATGTTCAATATCGATTGATTTGGGTTTTGTCGTGAATCATATCTTCAATAATATCATTCTTGAAACCCAATGAGATTGAGTTATGGAAATTCACATCGTAATTCGAGGATTTAATCAGATCTTTGATTTGAGAAAATTAAAACTGAGGAATTGGGAAGAAAGTATAACCTTTTAGTTAAGATTAAAGAATGGAATGTTGGAAAATCAATTTAATTGGAAACTATGGTTGAAATGTGGAATAAGGTTTTTCAAAGGAAACTGGATTTTGATAACGAGTTATCAAATGAAAAATTAATTAAGGTTTTGAGGCTAAATCATCTTTGATCTAAGGGATGTGTTTTAAAAGAGTAAGGTTAAATTTGGATTTTGTAATAATTTCAGAATGGGTTTAAAGAAGTTTAATTTTGACAAAATCCAAAACGGAATGAGATTGGCAGAAAGCCTGTGTGTTCCATTATTATATTTTTTTTAAATTGCGCTTATTATTTGGAAAGATCGGGATCAGATGTATGTCTGAAAACCATTCCAAGTAATAATACGATGTTGTGGAGCAATCAAGACTTGGAAAACGATGAATGAAGACCGGGATTCTTTGAATTGTTTGGATTGATTGCTGTGGTCTTGGTTGGGTAGGCCACCTGGTACGAGGTTATAAGTGGCATGAGGTTTGAATATATTTAGAGATTTTCGGATTGGTGTTTCGTTCAGATCCAGAACGGAGCCATACGGATTGTGTGTCTGACATTGTAATTGACTGCGTAGCACTGATCTCTGTTAAATATATATATCTTCTTGGTGGCGGAGAATTTATTCTCTGACTTAACACCCTTCTCTAAGACGAATGAGCTGAGAGGTTATATATCGATAGAAATCAGTGATGCATAGTGAATGGACAATGTGGCATACGTAAGTTACGTGATGAGCTATGGATAATCAAAGCATGGCTTATTTAAGCGTAGCTTTGTGTATATCGTGACCTCGACAAGCTCACTCCCCGGTAAATGGCCAAAACAGGAAGAAATGCGGCAAGGTTATGAGGTGTTGTCTCCTTCTAGATAAAAGGTATACTATGGTATGGAGCCCAGGTATTAACCTATGTGGTAAAAGCATCTACTTTTGTGGTTGGTGTTGGCGTGCGCTCGTAAAGGTCGGTAACGACCGGGAGATGGCATACTCAGGCGTACTCTAAGTTACCCAGTTAAGGGGTAACCCGGCCTTGTGTTGTCATGAGGAGCATCACTGTTGATCCACGGACATCCCTCTAGAGGTATTCAAAATTCGGTTTGGAAGGAATTTCCTTTGCCGGGTCATTGTTGGAAACCAAATCTTCGCTACTAGCCCATACGATTATGATTGTATATTGTATGTCAGTATAGTATATGGTACCTATGCTGGCTAGGATTGATACATTTACTTTTGAAATTGTTTTCACGCTATATTATAGTATTGAAAGAGAATTTTCACGTATTAAGCATTTTTGACTATCATAAGGAGAAACTTGGCCCTTGTATACGTTTGCATTGTGTATGTGCCGCGAGACCTTATGTTAGTTTCATTTTTCAAAAAGTTTTTGTGAATTTCTATGCATGGGTATTCACATGGAGTAAACCCGTTCCGCATTAGTGGCATGGTCCGGTGAATTATCTAACTTTAAAATAAACCCTAAAAACAACTGTTTTGATTTCTCACACCAGTCCCATGACTGACTTGGAGTTTAATGTTCACACACCTAAACTCTGGGTGCCCATAATTTTTGCACGGGCAGCTTAGTAGTTTGGTTTGCAGTTTAGACGTAGAGTGGTTGGAGCAGGATGTTGATTTGTCTGGAGCTATTATATTTTGGAGCATGCATATTCTGCCGCTGAGTTTAGTATCTTTTCCCTTGTGTAATCGATGTACTATGATGTTTCTTCCGTAACTCTGATATAATATTATTGTAATAATAATGGAAAAGTTCTTTTTATTTTGTGCAAATGTGTAAGTGCTCCTAAAATCCGTCTTTGTGAACGGTTTAAGTTGGTTTAATTGCCAGCAAAATCAGGCAAAAAGCCGGGTTGTTACAATCACAGTTATTGCTGCTGCCATCTTCCCTTCACACAATCTACCATCTTCAATTGGATCACCATAGCTCCACAATCACATCACTGTAAACTCGCAAAAATCCAACCTGACTCAATCTGAACTTTCAATCACAAAACCCTGAATCGCGATATCAATTCTGATTCGAATAGCCTGATAAGGTAGTAGGTAAGCTCAACAATTTCACACAAACCCTGCTCGAACGTCTGCCCTATTCCCTATCCGATTTGAACCCTCAGATAAGGCGAACCATCGTCTTCTCTAGATCCGATCCATTTTCGGAAAAAAAATCATGATTTGTTCCTTGTTAAGTGCGAAGGGGGTATGGTATTGATGTTTATCTGTACTGGTGTTTATTAAGCTATACCGTCCACATATTTTTGGAGGAAGAAAGTAATAGACTACGTGATTGTTTCCTGAAATTAAAATTAAAAAAGGGGAATCGTGAGCTGTTTAATTTTCGGGGATTCAGCTTGTTCCTAATTTGTTGAGGTTTGTGTAAGTAAATAGTTGGAGAAGAGGGGCTTGATTTTTGAGGGGGCTCGTATTGTCTTTTGGTTACTTCGTGAATCATACAGGTCTTGAAATCAAAAGAAGGTGTGGGTTTGAAACTTATAAATGGTGGGTTCGTTTATTTTGGGAAGAGCAAGGGGGTGTGGTATTTAATTCAATTTGTTTCCTTGTATTGGACACGATCTGTTATGAAAAAAAGATAAAGGGGTGAAATTTGTGGTTTGACAAGCCTATTTGGAGAGAGATTTGCATTGTGTTTCCCTTTCTGGTGCGTGAGTTTTTGTGTTTTTCCATTTTTTGTCAGGCTTAATTTTTGTTTTTGTTGGGTTAGTTTTGTTTTATTTTTATTCTTATTTAATTTTCACTTCTTGTGTCATTAGTCTTTTCTAAATTTTTTCCCTTTTCTTTTCTGCTTTCTCTCTTAAAACAAACATCAAAGGCTCAAGTGATGGAATAGATTCAAGCAAACAAGCATGAAATTCAAAGGACAACCGATTTCAAATAGCAAATAGTGGAGTTGAATAACTAGCACTACTCAAATTTTCTGGACATACAACCATGCCCCACTGTAGAATTTTCTAAACTCTACAGGTTCTCTGCTGCAAAGAAAAAAATATATAGACATTTCTTGCAAAATTTTCTATAGGGAAAGCGTCTTGCTTGTAAAGTTTTAACTTCTGCAATTATTATTGTCTGATTGTTTTTTTGGCTGCATTCTGAAATAAACTTAGTTACGAGCAAAGCCTTTAACAAACATAAGGTGAGGAAGTCATTACCTTTCCTTGACTCCAAAACAATTAAATTATTCCATCTGCATACTCCTTGGACTTAAATAAACTTGATTAGACGTCGGCCTTAGGATCAAAACTCAAGCTCTTTAGGACAAACAAATTGGTTAATTATTTAGTTTTGAATATTTATTTTTCTTATTCTAGCAACTTAACTTTTCTAATCTATTTATTTAAATTGATTTGCAAAATATTTAACTACAAGACTATATGTTGTGAAATTGATTCTCTTAAGGGTTTGAATATATTAGTTCAGTTAACGATATTTTTCGTCAACACCGGAGATAGGTCTAGGGAAGTGGACCTAAGGGAAATATAGGATTATTCAGCCCCCAAGAGCTTGAGTTAATTCGCCAATTCCTAGGTATCAAGGTCTTAAGTCTGAAGATTAGTTACTTTCCCCTCAACGGGTGAGTATCACGCTTCTGAAACTCGAGGACCGACAGTTACCTTGGGATAAGGGTTTTCTAAGAACAATACCATTGAGGAAGCTAAACAGCGTGTCGAAGGATCATCAAGACTTGCTACAGGGTAGGAAGCTTGAGGAAGGGTAATCGATGATTTAAGACCTGGAAGGAGGTTGGTGCGGCAAGACTTTATCGTGAGGAAAGTGTCAGGTCGCTAAGAACCTAACGGCTTGTGTAAGGATATTCTGGTAATCCAACAACATAGCAGAATACGTACAGAAATATATTGAAGAATAATATAGCATGCAGAAAAAGTAAGAACACACAATTTATAGTGGTTCAGTTCGACTTGAACCTACGTTCACTTTAAGGGCTTTGATGATTTTATTCATAGAGGAGGTTACGTAAGAAATCCCCAAATTGGTTTACAAATTTGGGTTTACTCTCTAGAATATAAGAGAAAGAATGAAGAATGATAAATCGGTCTGTAACACCACACGTCCATTAAGGTCACTCACAAAAGGAGTGCCTTAACTTCGGTGGAGCATTTTAGGTAAAAGATGCAGATAAATTACAAGACAGACAAATAAAACAGCGGAGAAATAAATAAAACTTTACTTTATTGATAAAACAGCAGCTTGGTAAAACAGCTTATACAAAGATTGTTTTTCATCACCAAAACACCAATACCCATTACAACAAAGCATCAGTCTTGTTTAACAAAATAAAGAAGCACAAACTTATACTGATATTCCCCAATAAAGCATGAGTCAGCCATAGCAGTGGAAAAGAGAGTTCAAAGCAATACATCGACTAATCTTCAAGCTTGGAAAGAGAAACGGTCCAGACTAAGCTGAGCTATTCCCTCCCTGACTACCTGGGGGGAAACTGAAGAAAAGAGGCAAAACAAACTAGGTCAGACTTAAGTCTGGTAAGCTCGGTGATTACTAGCATGTAAACAGGAAAAAGGATCATGACATGAATAAACTGAATATAGGACAATACCATAGTAGCAAGATAACCTAAGATAAGCATAAGATATGATAAGGCAAGGTAAACTGAATGCGCTTCTCCTCTTTCTCTGCTTCAATATTACCCTGTTATTCCGATTTCTATATCTCTGCACCACCTAACTAGTGTCCCAACTAGTAATCTGTATAAAATGATCATATGATAATGTGATTCCAATCCCCGCAATTGTGGTAGCCTTCAGGTGTACATCTAATATGAGGATTCCACCTCAATCTACCTAATTGCCATGAATATGTTAGATGTACCCTTACCACCCCATCGATCAGCTCCCTACTTGTATTAATGTTCCTTGTGTCTATGTCAATTGGCCCTCTCTTGCGTGTAGATACCATGTGCCGGTCCCACCATAAGGTGTATCAATCCCTATGATAGCAACCCGACACGATTCAAGATGCACAGTGTATAACTACTGGTACCCAGTGCCTGCTTTTCCACTTCGGAGTACGTGCACGCCCGTAATCCGTCGGAACCTACACAGACGTACCCCCTGCCGCTATTTTGACCACTTATAATCAGCCCGGTAATCGTGCACCACCCTGCCTAGTTCTGGGTAACATGGTACATCTATGTGGGTTACTTCTGAAATGGGTCCCCGTTACTAGGGTTTCTTACTGGTTTAGTTTGTGGGCCTATATATACAAATATTACCCACCTATACGAGATGTACTTAACCCTCCCACTGATTCAAACATGTTTATTTAACGGTTAAGTTTGTGGGCCTATATATACTAATATTACCCACCTACACGAGATGCACTTAACCCCTTTCCACTTTTCAAGTCAATACATATTATTGGTTAAGCTTGTCTTAACCCTATCCACTTTGCTTATTTAATATGGGTTAAGTGTTGTCCATTTATGTTAACTCAACCCACCCACTCATCATGTCATGTTGGTTAAGTGTTTCTTATTAACTTAACCCTTCTCATTCATCATGTTGTATTGGTTAAGTGTTTCCTGTTAACTTGATCCTGTTCATTCACCATGTTATATTGGTTAAGTGTTCCCATTAACTTAACCCCATTCGTTCATCATGTTATATTGGTTAAGTGTTTATTATTAACTTAACCCCATTCATTCATCATGCTATATTGGTTAAGTGTTTCTTATTAACTTAACTCACTCACTTATCATGTTACATTGGTTAAGTGTTGCCTTCTTGTGTTACTTAACCCTACCACTTGTCATGTTATACTGGTTAAGTGTTGCCTTCTTGTGTTACTTAACCCTACCACATGTCATGTTATATTGGTTAAGTGTTGCCCTCTTGTTTTAACTTAATCCTACCACACGTCATGTTATATTGGTTAAGTGTTACCCTCTTGTTTTAACTTAACTCTACCATTCTTAGCATGTCTATTCGTTAGCATTAATGCATTAACCTCTCACATTAGAACTGTTTTTTGCGGTTGCTAGATGTGCCGGGCAGTTCCGGGAAGACTTCTACCACAAACTCATTCTAACCTCGGGTTTTGGGCTAAGTTCGCTAACCTCTCACATTAGATCTATGTTGTTGTGGTTACTGGATGTGCCGGGCGGTTCGGGGCAGTTTTACACCGCAACTCAGTCTAACCTCGGGTTAGGCATGTTCACCTTTTAGTCAACATACATATTTGTCAAATATGCCCAAACCTAGATTTTTGTATACTAATTATCCCAAATTCACCAAACTAGTCATGTTCCAATTCTCAAGTTAGGCCCAACAAAGCCAATTGCAAGTTAGGCCCCACAAATTCAATTACAAGTTATCACCCAAAATAGGTTACACCCATTCTTCCCAAATTTGCAATAATAGTCACGCCCCAAAATCACAATATACATTATGTTTGGCGTCCCAACCGATAGTTATGCCCAATCTTGATTTAGTATTCCAATTTACAGTTTACGCCCAATCTAGATTTAACATTTCAATTTATCCTAAGTTCGCAACAATAACAATTATGCCCCCAAATCATAAATTACAAATTATATTCCACTATTACCAAATAGATTATTCCCCAATATCCCCGCATTCCAATCGCACGTATAATAAGATTCCATCTAGGTTCCGAATGAACCTAGTATTCATAAAATAAGCTAAACGGGGAAAAGAGAATGGGCACAAGAATTGACATAACCATGTAAAGGTATATCAACATAAGGATCATGGTTTCAAATAAATTTGTTATACATTGACCGCAAATATGGACAAACTGGTAAGTTACATCATAGGCATATAGATTCAATAAATTTAACATAAAAGTGATACTAATTTATGTACAACATGATAGCCTTAATTGTATCAAACACAATAATCTCATAGGCATAGGTATTTTCAGTTTTGTCAAAAGGATAAGCATGAATCAGAATTGATTATCTTACAATTAGGCATAGTTCTAGATCCGATTCATCACAGTCATGATTTCTATTAAGAAAAGTGTTTAAATCTGAATAAAACTGAACTTATAGACAAAGAATAATTCTTGTATTCTGGGATCTAATTTCTGAATTTGTTATGCTAATCCTTTGATGTAGACGTTTGATTCTCTAGTTTTGATTTTGTTTGGAGCTTTTTAACTTGATTTCTAGTTTAGAGAAAAATGGAGGCTACGCTAGTTTGGCCATGGACAACATGACGACTTCTTAGAGCAAGACTATGAGGTTTCGGGTTAAGGGTTGGGGTGATTATATAGAAGTTTAGATTAGTGTGAGCCTTTAGATCAACTTAGGAGTAATCAGAGCCATCCAGACCAAATAGAGCCAACCAGAAGTCGCCACATGTGCCCTAATGAGTCAGAAATCGACCATCAGGCCAAATAGTGAAGGACACATCAGCTCAGGGCTCAGAAAATTGTCACAGGAACCAGATCAAAAAGGGGTCGACTTCCTACGGAGGGGGGGGGGTCGACACCTTTCTCGACTCCCTTATAGGGGTGTTGACACCTATGTCGACTCCCCCCCAGGGGGGGGGGTCGACACCCTGAGCGGGAATTTTCCCGCCCAGCCTATTCTGTTGGAATTTCGAATTTTGAAATTGGTTTGAGATTTTTAATTATTATTTTTATTTTCTGTATAAACTTGAAATCTTCTAAACTCCATAACTTCTGCATACGGAGTCCGATTCACGCAAACTCGGACTCTATCTCAAGCAGAATTCTGAGATAAACGCAATGACATAACCCATTTCCCTTAACTCCCAATTTTAGAATTAAGTATCTTTTAATTCGTTATTTTAATATTCATAGAAAATGCGGGGTGTTACATTCTCCCCTCCTTAAAGGATTTTGTCCCCGAAATCTTCAAGTCAAGAAGAATGTATATCATACCATCCAATCGTCCATATACTCAACCATCAAACAAAGGCATCCATTGTCCTTAAAAAGATTTCTAATGCTTTCATGACTATATGCATAGTGTGTGTATATGTCCTTATCTAATGCAAAATCAGGCAGTCTACTGATTCAGTTGACCTCCTTAATCCAAATCATGATAGTGCCATGAGTTCATTATGTATGCAATTATTCCTAATCATACTTTATAACTTCTACATGAGTGCACGATCATTCATACAAATGAACGTCCATATGATAACACATCAAGTTTCAATCCATATATGAATACATACATTCATATGCATATGCAATATGAAAGTGACTGAGCCGATCTAATGTCTAATGTGTGTGTATATGCATCCACGAGCAACCACTAGCGACCACTTGCAACCACTTGCAACCATCAATCATAACATGTTTCAAACACATGTTTTCATACATTGGCTTTTACCTAAGAATCGAAGATATGACCTAGAGGATATACCTAAAAAGATAGAAACAAGTATGCATAAAATTCCTAAAAAGAGATCAAGGATATACCCTCAAGAAAAAGGGTATGATGCGCGTGTCTTATCTTCAGTCTCCCACGTCGCGTCTTGTTGAACTTCACTCCACTGTACCTTAACTACTTTGACTTTACAATTACGAATCTTCTTGACCTCCATTTCCAAAACTCACCAGTAAAGATAGGATCTCGATCACTTACGATGCTAGAGGGTATCCCATGTAATTGAATTATCTTTCCAAGATAAACAGATGTTAACCATGATACCAAGTGTATATACTAAGATGATTAGAGGTCTCTCCTCTACTTGGCTTATCCATCATGTCACAAATATGAGGGTTTTCTTGTTACGCTGTTCCTATTGAGTCCAAAAGCGTAGGTCGCACCTCCAGCGTTGCTAACAAACCAGGTACAAATTCAAAAGAGGGTCTAAATTTAAAGGCTACTATGTTCTCCAAGTTTTGCCTTCCCACAAAGAGAGGACATAAGGTCAGCTTTTTCCCTTCGGGCAATGTCAAGACTGGGGTTGTTGTCAAGGTTCTCTTCAGTCGTTGGAAATCAACATCGCAAATCAAATCCCAAGTAAAAGTTAGATTCTTCTTCGTCAATCTAGTAAGCGGGGCTGATACCTTCACAAAGTCCTTAATTAACTTCCTATACCAGCCTGCTAATCCAAGAAAATTTCTTACTCCTTTTGCATTCCTTGGGACCTTCTAATCTTGCACCGCAAATACTTTTGTGGGATCTACTGTTATCCCTTCCTTGGATATCACATGTCTTAGAAACCTTACTTCTTCTCTCCAAAATGATATTTGGAGAACCTAGCCTTAAGCTGATGCGCTTGGAGGGTATCCGAGACTTCCCTTAGATGCATAGCATGTTTTTCCTCACTCTTAGAGAAAACCAAAATATCATCTATGCACAAGCGAAGTGAACCAACCGCCTTTGTAGCGAAAACAAATGGAGCACCCCATTCAGAAAAACTTCACCTTATGAACCTTTTCTCAAGTAACTCTTTTACTTGTTTACTGAGCCCTTCCTTTCCCGTGGAGTCATGTGTCGCATAGGTAATGCAACTGGCTTTGCATTGTCAACTAGATATATGCGGAAGTCTATCTCGCATTTTATGGGGCAAACCCCTAACCTAATCAAAAACATCTGCGTACTCATGGACTATTGTAACGGATCGCAAATCGTTGATAGATGCATCAAGTGATTCTAGGTAGCTAAGCCTAACTGATCCCTTAAGATCGCACGAAATCTCGAGGGTATTCCCGTAGCAAGTCAAAAGTCTAACTATCACACTTACTAGCTAACCAATCCATGCCTAGAATCAACCCACAGCCCATGAAACCAAAAACATAAACATTACATTTAAACTCAATACTTAATATAGATATTCTCATATCCTTACAAATCAAAGATAAATGAGCAAAACCACAATTTGGATTTGAGACAATGATGGGATCTTCTACTATACAAGTACTAAGGTTCAGAGATTCAAATGGAAGAAGATATAAACGAATGTGAAGTGCTAAAATCAAAAGAGTACTAACAGGATGATCAAAAGAAAACTAAACTTTTTCAACAGAAACTTTACTACCCCTTTCTCTGGTGCGCTGGCGCTGAGAGCATGCACTTTCCCTCCTGAAAATCCTGTCCTTTGTTCTTGCCCTTGTCCTTAATTATATGACCAGCTATAACATAATAAAGATACTTCCTCTTGTCTTAGTTTTACTATTCTTTCCTCCCTTCTTGTCCTGTGATTCTTCCACTTACACCTCTTTCTTTTTACCTCCTTTGTGAACCAAGTCCATATCCATGAGTTTCTCATCCTTGGGTTGTGCTCCTTAGCTAAACTCCCTCTTTCTCATCTTTACCATCCTTGTGTAACATGTTGACAAGTCTCTCGAAAGCTGCTTCCATCGCATGGAAAACCCGACAAAGCTTGAAAGAAAATTAGCCGCAGGTGAAACTACTGCGGCTATAGATGGAAGTTGGGCCTTCTTCGCCCATCGACGGGTGCCGTAGTCTCATCAAGCTTACGGAACCATGCCGCGATGAGGTTACCTCCCAGAAAGCTAGGAGCCCCAGAGACTCAAGAAAGAAGGAAACAAGGATTCAAACAGAGGATCAAAAGATGGTGCATATGGCTTTGGGGGAATAAGCCTTTAAAACAAAACTTTTCTTTTGAAAATGCTTCTTTTAAAACCGTTTTGAAAATAATTTTTCAAATCTTTTATCTGATCCGATAACCTTCTGCTTTGATACCAAGTGTAACATCGCACGTCCATTAAGGTCACTCACAAAGGGAGTGCCTTAACTTCGGTGGAGCATTTTAGGTAGAAGATGCAGATAAATTACAAGACAGACAAATAAAGTAGCGGAGAAATAAATAAAACTTTACTTTATTGATAAAACAACACCTTGGTAAAACAGCTTGTACAAAGATTGTTTTTCATCACCAAAACACCAATACCCATTACAACAAAGCATCTATAATGTTTAACAAAATAAAGAAGCACAAACTGATATTGATATTCCCCAATAAAGCATGAACCAGCCATAGCAGTGGAAAAGAGAGTTCAAAGCAGTACATCAACTAATTTCAAGCTTGGAAAGAGAAACGGTCCAGATTACGCTGAGCTATTCACTCCCTGACTACCAGGGGGAAACGGAAGAAAAGAGGCGAAACAAACTAGGTCAGACATAAGTCTAGTAAGCTCAGTGATTACTAGCATGTAAATAGGAAAAATGATCATGACATGAATAAAATGAATATAGGACAATACTATAGTAGCAAGATAACCTAAGATAAGCATAAGATATGATATGGCAAGGTAAACTGAATGCGCTTATACTCTTCCTCTGCTACATTATTACCCTGTTATTCTGATTTCTATATCTCTGCACCACCTTTCTAGTGTCCCAACCAGTAATCTGTATAAAATGATCATATGATAATGTGATCCCAATCCCCGCAATTGTGGTAGCCTTCAGGTGTACATCTATTATGAGGATTCCACCTCAATCTTCCTAATTGCCATGAATATGTTAGATGCACCCTTACCACCCTATCGATCGACTCCCTACTTGTATTAATGTTCCTTGTGTTTGTGTCAATTGGCCCTCTCTTACGTGTAGATACCCTGTGCTGGTCCCACCATAAGGTGTATCAATCCCTATGATAGCAACCCGACACAATTCAAGATGCACAGTGTATAACTACTGGTACCCAATGCCTGCTTTTTCCACTCCGGAGTACGTGCATGCCTGTAATCCGTCGGAACCTACACTGACGTACCCCCTGCTGCTATTTTGACCGCTTATAATCAGCCCGGTAATCATGCCCCACTCTGCCTAGTTCAGGATACCATGATACATATATGTGGGTTACTGCTGAAACGGGTCCCCGTTACTAGGGTTTCCTATTGGTTAAGTTTGTGGGCCTATATATACAAATATTACCCACCTATACGAGATGTATTAACCCTCCCACTAATTCAAACATGTTTATTTAACAGTTCAGTTTGTGGGCCTATATATACTAATATTACCCACCTACACAAAATGTACTTAACCCCTTTCCACTTTTCAAGTCAATACATATTACTGGTTAAGCTTGTCTTAACCCTATCCACTTTGCTCATGTAATATGGGTTAAGTGTTGTCCATTCATGTTAACTCAACCCACCCACTCATCATGTCATGTTGGTTAAGTGTTTCTTATTAACTTAACCCTTCTCATTCATCATGTTGTATTGGCTAAGTGTTTCCCATTAACTTAACCCCACTCGTTCATCATGTTATATTGGTTAATTGTTTCCCATTAACTTAACCCCACTCGTTCATCATGTTATATTGGTTAAGTGTTTCTTATTAACTTAACCCCATTCGTTCATCATGTTATATTGGTTAAGTGTTTCTTATTAACTTAACCCACCCACTTGTCATGTTACATTGGTTAAGTGTTGCCTTCTTGTGTTACTTAACCCTACCACACGTCATGTTATACTGGTTAAGTGTTGCCTTCTTGTGTTACTTAACCCTACCACACGTCATGTTATATTGGTTAAGTGTAGCCCTCTTGTTTTAACTTAACCCTACCACACGTCATGTTATACTGGTTAAGTGTTGCCCTCTTGTTTTAACTTAACCCTACCATTCTTAGCATGTCTGTTCATTAGCATTAATTCATTAATGCCTACCTCTCACATTAGTACTGTTGTTTGTGGTTGTTGGATGTGTCGGGTTGTTCCGAGCAGACTTCTACCGCAAACTCATTCTAACCTCGGGTTTTGGGCTAAGTGCGCTAACCTCTCACATAATATCTATTTTATTGCGGTTACTGGATGTGCCGGGCTGTTCCGGGCAGTTTTACGCCGCAACTCAATCTAACCTCGGGTTAGGCATGTTCACCTTTTAGTCAACTTAAATATTTGTCAAATATGCCTAAACCTAGATTTTTGTATACTAATTATCCTAAATTCACCAAACTAGTTATGTTCCAATTCTCGAGTTATGCCCAACAAAGCCAATTGAAAGTTAGGCCCCACAAATTCAATTACAAGTTATCACCTAAAATAGGTTACACCCAACCTTCCCAAATTTGCAATAATAGTCATGCCCTAAAATCACAATATACATTATGTTTGGCGTCCTAACCGATAGTTATGCCCAATCTAGATTTAGCATTCCAATTTACAGTTTACGCCCAATCTAGATTTAACATTTCAATTTACCCTAAGTTCGCAACAATAACAATTATGCCCCCAAATCACAAGTTACAAATTATGTTCAACTATTACCAAATAGATTATTCCCCAATATCCCCGCATTCCAATTGCATATATGACAAGATTCCATCTAGGTTCTGAATGAACCTAGTATTCATAAAATAAGCTAAACGGGGAAAAGAGAAGGGGCACAAGAATTGACATAACCATGTAAAGGTATATCAACATAAGGATCATGGTTTCAAATTGATTTGTTGTACATTGACCGCAAATATGAACAAACTGGTAAGTTATATCATAGGCATATAGATTCGATAGAATTTAACGTAAAAGTGTTACCAATTTATGTACAACATGATAGGCTTAATTGTATCAAACACAATAATCTCATAGGCATAGGTATTTTCAGTTTTGTCAAAAGGATAAGCATGAATCAGAATTGATTATCTTACAATTAGGCATAGTTCTAGATCTGATTCATCACAGTCATGATTTCTATTAAGAAAAGTGTTTAAATCTGAATAATAATTGAACTTACAGAAAAAGAATAATTCTTGTATTCTAGGATTTGATTTCTGAATTTGTTATGTTAATCCTTTGATGTAGACGCTTGATTCTCTGGTTTTGATTTGGTTTGGAGCTTTCTAACCTGATTTCTAGTTTAGAGAAAAATGGAGGCTATGCTAGTTTGGCCATGAACAACATGACACCTTCTTAGAGCAAGACTATGAGGTTCAGGGTTGAGGGTTGGGGTGATTATATAGAAGTTTAGATTAATGTGAGCCTTTAGATCAACCCAGGAGTAATCAAAACCATCCAGACCAAATAGAGACAACCAGAAGTCGCCACATATGCCCTAATGACTCAGAAATTGACCATCGGGCCAAACAGTGAAGGCCATATCAGCTCAAGGCTCAGAAAAATCGTCATAGGAATCAGATCAAAAACGAGTCGACTCCCTACGGGGGGGTCGACACCTACGTCGAATCCCCCTTGGGGTGGGGGGGGGGGAGGACGACACCCTGAGCGGAAATTTTCCTGCTTAGACTATTCTGCCGGAATTTCGAATTTTGAACTTGGTTTGAGATTTTTAATTATTATTTATATTTTCTGTATAAACTTGAAAACTTCTAAACTCCATAACTTCTTCATACGAAGTCTGATTCACACAATGGCATAACCGGTTTCCCTTAATTCCCACTTTTAAAATTAAGTATCTTTTTATTCGTTATTTTAATATTCACGGAAAATGCGGGGTGTTACACGATCCCTAAAATGAGACCCTTGGGGTCTTATTTATAGGCATATTGGGCCCCTTTCTATTGTGGACATAGCAAAAAGCCTTTTTGGATGCAGAAACAAGGTTTCGGCCGCCCTTGTGAACTTTAGTTTCGGCGAAGAGGTTACGATCGCATTTCTTCATATCAATTGTCTTTATGGATGCTCCTCTGCCTTACGAATATCAAACTTGGACTCTCAGGAGTGGTTCAAGTGCCATACCTTCCAGTAGTTTGGTCTTGGAATTTGAGAGCTTGGCCTTTGTAGCTTTCGGTTTCGGGACCTCTGATCTTGGTCCATCTTTATACCTCTCGTCTTAAGCAATGGGTTATGGAATCTTTTGTAGCGGTGAGGGTGCTGGTTTTGGCTTCTGGCATATGTATTCATCTTAAATCATAAAGGTAGAGTTTCGGAATACCTTCCAGTGATGCTGAAGATGCTTTTTGATGTTGGTGTTTGTACCAATCAGGTATCGGTAGGCTCTTTCCTCCTCCTGCTTATGTTTCAGATTACATGCTTTTGGTAATCCTCTTGTCATTAGCTTCCCGTATCAGGTGTAACTCTTCTGGAATTGCTACTTTGTGCACATTTTAGTGTCAACACTATCTTTTCGATATCTTCTTTTTTCATATCAATCTTGAGCTTTCCTTTGTCATGACCTTTTGGACTCTTCAGTATTACTTTATGTCTTCACCTGTTCGTATTGGACCGATATTGTTGTGTTATGATTCTTCTTGTCTACCGGTATCTACTTTCGGGTTTTCCCTTTGCCTTGTGGCTTTGCTGTTGGCGGCCGGACTTCGCTTCCGGTAACTCCTTAAATTTGCTCTTTTCTCCACAAATCTGATTTCGCTGTCTGAAATCCGTTTACATTTCAACATTTAAGCTTCTTCTTCTTCATGTTTGATTGGTACGAAATTAGGTGTTAACAGTTAGTTAGGCCCCCCAGTATGAAGAAGCTTTTGTTCTTTAGGACAAACTCTTGCTATTCCTGTATAGCTTGCATGTCACTCAAGGATTATCAAAAAAATCTTTGGTGTTAGTTCCGTGTTTCCCAGAATATTAATGCAAGGGGGAACATAAACTTTACTAGTGGAAAGAGTTTGAATATAACTTGCATGTTATGAACACTAGTGTGTGAAAGACACTATGCATTCATGTAGAACTTTTGATTCATAGTTCAACATTCTCTAGAAATTTTGAATGAAGAACTCAATATTGTTATCTAAACATCCCGCTATCAAGAATTTAATATTAGAAATGTGAAATGGAAAATCCAAAAGTTTGTGTTTGGATTTTTGCGATAGGTAATTAGAAGCTCGCTATTAACAAGCATGATGCACTAATAAAAGTGATAGCATTTGCACAATGTTTAACACTTACAATGTGTCTAACATAATTTTGACTATAATTCGTGGTAGAAAATATTAGGGGTAAATGAGCTATGAGTTTATAAAACTCCCTGTACAAAGTGTCATGAGAACATAACCCTCATTGGAAAACTTCGGATGGTAGCTCCATAGTACCTATTTGTGTTCTGATAGAACTTTTATCTAGGAACAATTTCGATATATTCAAACTTCATATGTGAATATGGTAGAAATAAATTAACATCCTGTACGGAAATAGGGAAATACCAAGGAATGAAAGTTTAAGGCTTAAACATAAGTTTATGCAATAGGAATTCAACTGAACGTGATAGGAAAATAAAAACCTATAAATAGAAAATCGAATATCTGAAATTCCCATCTGCAATTAGTGAAAACCCTGAGATTCATGCTTGGGTAAATAGGAAATCAGAAATCCCAAGACTCATGCCCAAATAAATGGAAATCAGAAACTATCACAGAAACCTCGAGACTTATACTCCGGTAAGTAGAAACCAGAAATCAGATGGAAACACCAAGACTCACACTTGGGTAAGCATAAATCAAAAATCGTATAGAAATCCCGAGACTCACACTTTGTTAAATAGAAACCAAGAAATCATAGCAACCCCTAGGCTCACACTCGGGTAAATAATAAATTAGATATCATAGAGAAATCCCAAGACTCACACTTAGGTAAGCAAAAATCAGGAATCGTAGAGAATTCTCAAGACTCACACTTGGTTAAGAAAAAGTTAGAAGTAATAGAGAAAGCCCGAAGACTCATTCTTAGTTATATAGAAATCAGGAAATCACAGCAACCCCGAGGCTCACAGTTGGGTAAATAATAAATCAGATATTATATCTGAAAATAATTGAAATCCCAAGACTTATACGAAGGTAAATTGAAAAGCCAAATTTTATATCTAAAAATAATAAAGACCCCAAAAGGAAGCAGGAAACATGCAAATTTCTGAGGTTAGCTCTTGGGTGAATATACACCACATTTATAAATTGGACTTCGAATAGAATATATGCAAAAAGGCATAGGTTAAGTACATCATGCTAAGGAACACTTAGAAGAGTTACCAAATACTATTAAGAAGTTACGAATAGAAGCATCATCATTGGCCATAGGTTATTTGTGTGCATAATGCTAAATAATTTTAATATCAGCGAGAGCAACTAATTAATATTAAACCATCCATAGATTCCTCGGAATTTGGCTCAGAGAAGTCGTATGAGTGAAAGAGTCATAACTATCCTGAGGAATACCCTCTCGGATACATAGGAAGAGGACTGCTTTCAAAATGAACTAAGCCTATCCTGAAACAAATAGACATTCAGCAGTAGTTCCGTTCAGTTTCAAACCATTTGATCCTTCAATAGCAGTTCCATTCAATTACTTCATCATTTAGCCATTCAGCAGGTAGTTCCATTCAAACATCCAATTTTCTGATTGTTTGATCATTCAGCAGGTAGTTCCGTTTGGCTAACTGAATCCACAATCATTCAGCGAGAAGTTCTGTTAGACCAAACAGTTATCAATTGTTCAGCGAGTAGTTCCATTTGATCATTTGGCTGTTAGGTATCTAACGCCCAACCTTAATCCTAACCCCCATGATACATAAATGAATGAATGCTCTCTAAGAGAGCGACACAGGTCCCTTTATGGGTAGATGCTTAACTAACCCCTACATAAGGGGCAACTCCGCTAACCAGAGATGCAGATATATTTAGGCCCCCCTGTAGAGCAATCCATTGCTGGAGATGCAAGTATTTATGGCCCTACTTGATAGGAACTCCATTGTAGGAGATGTTGCTTCTCTTCTTGGAAGCTTCAAGGTGCTCCACCTCTGGGGGCTTTTGTTTGTTGTGGCTTCTCTCTTTGGAAGCTTTATTCGATGCTCCTCTTTTGGGAGGTTGTGTTTGTTGTGGCTTCTCTCTCTGTAAGCTTTATTCAACGCTCCTCTTCCGGGAGGTTGTGTTTGTTGTGGCTTCTCTCTCTGGAAGATTTGTTTTGATGTAGCTTCTCTCCGCGGAAGCTTTGTTTTGATGTAGCTTCTCCCCCTAGAAGCTTTGTTTTGATGTAGCATCTTCCCCTGAAAGCTTTGTTTTGATGTAGCTTCTCCCCTTAGAAGCTTTGTTTTGATGTAGTGCCTTTTCTTCCAAAGGCTTCATTGACTGAACGTTCCATGTAGCATTTGTTCATTTCAATACATAAGACTAATGGTAATGTTTTTACGAAATTTTAAGATAAAGAAGATTAGGTTTTGAGTAATCTCATTTAAGCTTGGTTGTGTTTGGCGTTTAGTTACTTCATTTGTCATATATTCCTTTGGATAGCTTCTTCTGAAGCTTTCTGTTGGCCAACAACTTTGTTGTGCACTTCGCCGCACAATGTATTGTTGGTGCGCTCTCATTTGAGCTTTCATTCCCTTCCACGGGACGAGATATGGGCAGAAGGCGCTCCCTCCGAGATTTTGTTGCATGCACAAGCTTGAACAGGGTTTGGTTTTTTACTTGTAAAGGCACTTGAACTTGTATTAATATTTGTTTGATAACGAATAAGATACAAAATGAGATGACTAACGAAAAGTGAAAAATGGAACAAAAAACTCATCGTTGCATTTTAATCTCTTTTGGAGGTGTCTTTGACCCTTATCCTATCTGGCCACCTTTCAGCGTTTCTTGAATAGACATCTTTTTACCTTTTGTTAAGGATTCGTTTTGTCAAACCTTGACATTGGCTAGTTTGGTGACTTTCTGCCTTATGGTATGAACAATGGCGTTTCTCCCTATCTAGCTTTGCGGGATCATTTGCTGAGAGATCGGAACAGAGTTCTTCTAGCTTTAGATTCTGCTCTAAGCTTTTCTTTGTGTTGAGGATCTTTTCCATACAAACAAACTTATCGACTCTAGCATAAAAGTCATATAAGATTTCACATTCGTTTAAGATAAGATCCTCCCAGAAGGGTGTAGGTATAAGCAATCTTGAATGCACAGCTATAAGCTTTTCTCTGTCCATTGCTCCTTTTACTTTGAGCGACTTAGTATGAAACCTTTTCAGATAACCATCGAGTGATTCTCTGGGTCTTTGTTCTATGGCGGTAAGATCGTAAATATTAATTTTTGGATCCTTCCATACATGGAATTCTATGCTAAAAGTAGTATATATTTGTCTCCAAGTTGTAATGATTGGGCCATGGTAATGTTTGCACCATTTGATGGCCTCACCACAGAGCGTTGTTAGGAAGACCTTGCAATGAAGCACTTCAGGCGTGTTATATAAATTCATGAATTTCTCAAAGGCACAAAGGTGGTTTTCTGTGTCCACAGTTCCATCATACATAAGTGATTGACTTTCACATCAAATGGGGCTTTAGCTTTCATTATCTTCTTGGAAAGAGTGACTCATAACAAGCTTTTACCTTCTAATGTAATTGGATCTACATCCTTTTCTAAATCGGTCATATCCACTAATAATTGGTTGCTTCCTTGCCACAACGGGTTATCTTGTGAATTTTGAGTGGTCTTAGCTTGGCAATTAAACTCTTGTGGTGTCCTCGCTTTTTACTCAACTTCATAAGGCTTTGCTTCAATGGGCATTTTGATTGCGTCATCTTCTCTATACCTTCTTGCAGCATCAATTCGCAAAGCTAAGTGTATGATCTCCAACTTATTATCCACTTCCTTCTTTAAACTTAAAGGTTCACCAACCTGCAAACCTGCCAAGTTGAAGTCCGAAATTATACCATCTTCTAGGGAAGATGATGCACTGAAATCTTGCTCATGATTCTTTCTCAGTCTAACCAGCTTCAGTGGCTAATAAGGTACCTTTCTGTAAACTTACTTCTTCAAAGCTTAGTCCAATCCGGGACGGAACAACACAGTTAGAAGCATCGCGAGGTTACCTAAAGAGTTAAAGGTAGGAATAGGGAACAGAGCTTCAGGCCCTCATTCTAGCGCAAAAATGTTAACGATATTTTTCGTCAACACCGGAGATAGGTCTAGGGAAGTGGACCTAAGGGGAAAAAATAGGATTATTCAGCTTCCATGAGCTTGAATTAGTTCACCGATTCTTAGATATCAAGGTCTTGAGTCTGAAGATTAGTTACTTTCCCCTCAAGGGGTGAGTATAACGCTTCTGCAGCTCGAGGACCAACAGTTACCTTGGGATAGGATTTTCTAAGCACAATACCAGTGAGGAAACTAAATAGCTTGTTGAAGGATCGCATAGGCTTGCTACAGGGCAGGATGCTTTTGGAAGGGTAATCGGTGATTTAAGATCTGGAGAGAGGTTGTGCGGCAAGGGTTATATTATGAGGAAAGCGTCAGGTCTCTTATAACATAGCGGCTTGTGTAAGGATATTTTGGTAATCCAATAGCATAGCAGAATACGTACAGAAATATATTTAAGAACAATATAGTATGCGGAAAAAGTAAGAACACACAATTTATAGTGGTTCGATTCAACTTGAACCTACGTTCACTTTAAGGGTTTTGACGATTTTATTCATAAAGGAGGTTACGTAAGAAATCCCCAAATTGATTTACAAATCAGGTTTTATTCTCTAGAATATGAGAGAAAGAACGAGGAATGAGAATTCGGTCCCCAAAATGAGACCAATGGGGTCTTGTTTATAGGCATATTGGGCCCCCATTTGTTGTGGACTCAGCAGAAGGCCTTTTTGGATGTAGAAACAAGGTTTCGGCCGCCCTTGTGAACTTGGGTTCCGGCGAAGAGATTTCGGCCGCCTTCCTTCCTATCAGATGTCTTTATGGATGCTCCTTTGCCTTCAGAATATTAATTTTGGACTCTCGAGAGTGGTTCAAGTGCCATAACTTCTGGTAATTTGGTCTTGGAATTTGAGATCTTGGCCTTGGTGGCTTTCGGTTTCGGGACCTCTGGCCTTGGTCCGCCTTTATACCTTTGGCTTAAACATTGGGTTATAGAATCTTTTGTAGCAGTAAAGGGTGTCGTTTTTGGCTTCTAGCATAGTATTCGTGTTAAGTCATAAAGGTAGACTTTTGGAATACCTTCCGGTGATGCTGAAGATGATTTTTGATGTTGTGTGGTACCAATTAGGTATCGGTAGGCTCTTTCCTCCTCCTGCTTATGTTTCATATTACATGCTTATGTAATCCTCTCGTCATTAGCTTCCGGTATCAGGTGTAATGCTTCCGGATTTGATACTCTGTGCCCCTTTTAGTGTCAGCACTATCTTGTCGATATCTTCTTCTTTCATATATATCTTGAGCTTTCCTCTATCATGACCTTTTGGACTCTTCAATATTACTTTATGCCTACATCTGTTGGTATTGGACCGATATTGTTGTGTTCTAATTCTTCTTGGCTGCCGGTATCTGCTTTCGGCTTTTCCCCTTTGCCTTATGGCTTTGCTGTTGGCTTCCGGACTTTGCTTCTGATAACTCCTTAGATTCTTTCTTTTCTCCACAAACCCAGTTTTGCTTCATGAAATACCTTTACCCTTTTGGCATTAAAGCTTCTACTTCTTAACATTTGATTGGTATGAAATTTGGTGTTAACAAGTTCAATTTGTTGAACTTCTAGCAAAATAGGTTGCATACTACCTGTAAAACATTGGTCATATCCCTTAGTATTTATACTATACGTGAATGGACATAAGACCCTCTTCACCCTTCAAATCAAGATTATCCATTAATAAGATATACTTGAATACATTATTTATTTTTAATAGAAGTTGTTTGTGTCAACCTTAAGTCTAGAATTTTTTGTGTTTGCATTTAACAACAATGAGTTAAAAATGTGTTAGCCACCATAATTCTCTTAGGGGTTCTCAAATAAATCAAAATTTTGATAATAAGACGGATCAAAATCGAATAAATCAAAAATTTCAAAACCCCAATTTCGGAATGGATCGACCCTTATCACTTCGAGATTGATGTTATCCAACTAGGGTTGTCTAACCTTCTATCATCATGTTCCCGCTAGCGGAAGGAAACAATTTTGAGCTTAAGCATTCGTTCATTCAAGGGGATCCAAAATTTACTGGTTCTGAAAATGCTTACGAATTTCTAAGTGAATTTAAGCTGTATGCACCCACAACTAAAATGCAATAATTGTCTAAAGAATCAATTAAGCTAAGGCTAATTCCATTCGCACTACTTGAAAGCGCTTAAAGATGGCTAACTCTCTTCCAAAACATTCCATAAGAAGTTGGGATGAATTTGTCACTGTATTCTTGAAAAAGTTTTTCTCATTTCATAAAACTTTAAAAATCAAAATTGAAATAAATCAATTTTCCCAAAATGAGGGGGGAGCTTTTTCAAAATACTTTGATTGATTCAACCAATTACTGTATAGTTGTCCTCATTATGCAATCCCAAAACACCACTTATGTCAAATTGCTTATGAAGGGCTAAACAATCAGACTAGAACTCAGCTAGAATCAATATGTAGAGAAGAATTTATGTCCAAAACAACCGATGAAGCTTGGGAATTCTTAGAGAAATATTCTGAAAAGGACATGCAATGGGAATCAATTTGTGTTCCCATCCGTGCTTCTACTAGAGGAGTGCATGCCGTGGACCCAAATCACCTTCCCTTAGAAAATCAAATTCCTCAAATCAGAGAAGGGCTACCCCACTATTACTCTCAAGACCAAGTCAATGCAAAATAATTCTTACTCATCCACATATAACCCTAGTTGTAGGAATAATCTAAATTTTTCTTGGTCAAATCCTAATAATTTAGCAAACACATCTCACATGCAACCCTTTATTCCAAATTCGAATTACCAAGCTCCAATTCCCAATTCTCAAACCATTCAAGCTGCATCTCAAACCAAACAACCTTATAGTCATCCCAACTTTCAGTCCCCCACTCAATCCTCTCAATCTTCTCATCCATCACAAGAAATTTTTTGTTTAGAGAAACAAATAAACTCTCTAGAGGCTATGGACAAATGATGAATATGATGAAGGAAGTAATAAAAAATAATGAGAAGGAAAATTGCCTGGTCAACCCGAGGTGAATCCAAAATATAGCTCTTGTATTATAAATTCTTGTGAGGACGAAAACCATAATCCGGTCAATGCTGTCACCACCCTTCTGTCTGGAAAGAGGATTGATAATAATGTTGGAAAACTTGACAAACCTTCGAATTCACCCCAAATACAAAAGCTTGACGATCACTTAATGGCTACGAATGCCAGATCTTCTAAACCTCCATCTTCCTTAACTATTGGCAATCCCAACATTTCTCCACCTAGTTTCGCAAACCTGACACGCCTTCAAAAATCAATGTTGGGAATACCAACATTTCATCTTCTACACCTTTACCACTTTCTTTTCCCATGGCTAAACCTTCTTCTTCGAATGATGAAACTGATCAAAGAGTCGAAAAACTAGTAGCTCCATTTCCTTATAGACTCGATAATAAGAAGAAAGAGGCAAATTTCGATAAAATTTTCGAAATTTTCAAGCAAGTTCGTGTGAACATTCCTCTTTTAGACACCATTGAACAAATTCCTCAATATGCTAAACGTATTAAGGAATTGTGTATACAGAAACATGCCACTAACGTTCCAAAAACTGCCTTTTTGACTGAGAATACAAGCTCTATTCTTTCGAATCTTTCCCCAGTCAAGTACAAAGACCCTGGACGCCCTACAATTGATTGCAAAATAGGAAACACTCACATCTCTCATGCCCTACTTGATCTTGAAGCCAGTGTCAATTTTCTTGCTTACACTGTGTATTGTCAACTTGGATTAGGGAAGATTAAACCAAAAAACATCACTTTTCAACTAACTGATCGATCTATGAAAAAGCCATTGGGAATGATCGAAGATGTCTTGAGACAGATCGAAAAGTTTTACTTCCTTGCTGATTTCATAGTTCTGGAAACCGAGCCTGTCTCAAATCCCAATGTTCAAATCCCGTTGATATTAAGATGCCCCTTCTTAGCAACCTCGAATGCTATCATAAATTGTAGGAACGATCAACTTCAACTTTCTTTCAGGCACCTAACCATTTAGCTAAATATTTTTTATCTCGACAAACAAACTAGGGATTTTGAGATTGAAGAAATTGGCATGATTCAAACAACTGTTGATGAAGCCTCTAATAATATTTCTGAAGCCTTGAGAACAAGTCTTGACCATCTCAACTCCGATTTCGATGAGCTCGAACACATTTCTGAATTAAATGAACTTCCTGACCCGAAACCTACGTCAACTGAATCTAACAAAGGAATGTTGACCAGTGTTAGCACACAAGAACATACTAAGTTAAACCTTAAACCTCTGCCACAAGACCTTAAGTATGCTTACTTGGACACTATAGAAAATTTCCCCATAATCTTGGCCTCTGATCTTATCGAGGACCTAGAAGAAAAAATTTTGAAAATTTTATGGTAAAATAAATAAGCATTAGGATGGGAAATTAGCGATATCAAAGGATTCAGCCCATCAATTGTAGAACATCACATACATTTAGTCAATGAGGCTAAACCTACCCGTGAGGCTCAAAGGCGATTAAACACAAACATGAGAGATGTGGTCAAGGAAGAAATAATCAAATGTCTAGATAATAACATCATCTATCCCATCTCGAATAGTACTTGGGTGAGTATGATACAAGTTGTACCAGAGAAACCGGGAGTCACAGTGATCAAAAATGAAAGTATTGAACTTGTCCCAACAAAAATCAAAATAAAATGGCGTGTGTGTATTGGTTATCGAAAGCTCAACTCAATAACACGAAAATACCATTTTCCTTTGCCTTTCATTGACCAAATGCTCGAACGCTTAGCACGACATGAGTACTACTGTTTTCTTGATGGATGTTCTGGCTATAACCAAAATCACGTTGCTTTAGAAGATCAACATAAAACCACCTTTACATGTCCCTTTGGAACCTTTGCTTATCGTCGCATGTCTTTTGTCCTTCGTAATGCCCTCGCGATTTTCCAAAGGTATATGATGTATGGTGGAAGAATTCTTGGAAATATTAATGGATGATTTTTCAATCAATGGATCATCTTTTTCCCAATGTCTCACTCATTTGGAACTCGTCCTAAAACGTTGTAAGGAGAAATCACTCGTGCTTAATTAGGAAAAATGTCACTTCATGCTAAAAGGAGGGATCGTTCTAGGTCATGTCATCTCAAAAGATGGTCTAGAAGTCGATAAATCCAAAATCGATTTGATTGCTAATCTACCTCCTCATAGGTCTATTAAAGATGTTAGTTCATTTATTAGTCACGTAGGATTCTATAAAAGATTCATTAAGGATTTCTAGAAAATCTCAAAACCACTCCCGAACTTACTTGCCAAAGATGTCAAGTTTGAATTTTCTAATAAATGCAAAACATCTTTTGAAACCCTTAAATAAATTTTGACCACAACTCTCATCCTTTAACCCCCAGATTAGATCCGACCCTTCAAACTTATGTGCGATGCTTCTAATTTTGCAATTGGAACCATCTTGGGTTAGCGAGTCAATGAAATCCCTCGAGTCATTTATTATGCTAGCAAAACCTTAAACGAGGCCTAATTGAATTACTCAACTACGGAAAAGGAATTTTTGGCCTTTGTCTTCTCGCTCTTGATAAATTCAGACGATATCTCATAGGATCCAAAGTCATAGTTTACATTGACAATGTTACCTTACGATACTTGCTTTCTAAAAAGGATGCCAAGGCCCGCTTGTTTCGATGGATTCTTCTTCTTCAAGAATTCGATAAAGATATACGAGATAAAAAAGATTCTGAGAATGTTGCTGCAGATCACCTTTCTCAAATTGTGCATGAGAATGTTGTTGACACCCAAATCAATAACTATTTTCCCAACGAACAAATTATTTCAATGTCTAACACCCAATGTTACGCTGACATTATGAACTATCTTGTCACACATCAAACACCCACTGAACGGTCGAAACAAGACAAACAAAAATTTCTGTCTAATGTTCGAAACTTCTATTGGGATGACCCATATCTTTTCAAATACTGTCCAGACCAAGTCATTCGAAGGTGTGTACCCAATCATGAACACCAAAATATTCTCTCCTTCTCACATGATCATGCTTGTGGTGATCATTATAGAGCAAGAAAAACTGTTGCAAAAGTGTTGCAAAGCAGTTTTTATTAGTCTACACTCTTCCATGATGCTTTCGAATTTTGCTCTAAATGCGACCCATGTCAAAGAACGGGTCGAATAACTAAAAGAAACATGATTCCACTCAATCCCATTTTAGTAATTGAGTTATTTGATATTTAGGGCGTTGATTTCATGGGAACATTCCCTGACTCATTCAGAAATCTTTAAATCTTGCTTGAAATAGACTATGTCTCAAAATGGGTTGAAGCCATCCCAATAAAAACCAACGATTACAAGGTTGTTATAAAAAATATCAAAGAAACATCTTTTCAAGCTTTAACACACCTCGAGCTATCAATAGCGATAATGGAACCCACTTTTGTAATCGTGCTTTTGAATCCTTTCCCAAAAAGTACTCAATCACATACCTGCTGTCTACCCCTTACCATCCACAAATTAGTGGGCAAGTAGAAGTTTCCAATAGATAAATAAAACAAATCCTTGAGAAAATAGTGAATTCCAATAGAAAAGATTGGTCCATAAAACTGGTTGATGCACTTTGGGCATTTCGCACTGCTTACAAAACCAATATAGGGTTGTCACCATATCAATTAGTCTTTGGAAAAGCCTATCACTTACCTTTTGAATTGGAGCATCATGCTCTTTGGGTTATAAAGTTTTTAAATTTTGACTTAGGAAAGCCGGTTCACATAGGAAGTTACAGATTTCAAAATTAACGGGATTACGAAAATGCAAAAATCTTTAATGAAAGAACCAAGGCCCAACAAGATAAAAGCATACTTCGTAAAGAATTCAACATAGGTCAAAAAGTATTTTTATACGACTCTAGACTTCATTTATTTCTAGGAATACTCAGATCTTGATGGACTAGAACTTATGTTGTGAAAATAGTATATCCTCATGAAGCTGTTGAAATTGAAAATCCTAAGAATGGAAATGTCTTCAAAGTAAACAGTCAACGACTGAAACCATTTTTGGAAATTGAACAGTACGAAGATGATGATCTTATCGATCTTCGTGAGCCTGATCATCTACCGTAAAATCAGGTGGTACACTTTCATTTTCCTTTAATTTCCATTTTTTTCCATATGTGTCTGCATACCTTAGACAGTTCGGACACTGTCTCAATCTAGTGTGGGGGAGTTAAGTCTGCATCATGTCTCAATTTTTTTACCATATGTCTTTCTTTTTTATTAAAAAAAAAAAGATAAATAATCTGACACGACTCATTTTAGATTGATACAACTAAATAAGTTAACAATTTTTAGTCAGTTGATAGTATTTTTTTCTCTCAACTAAGATCGAATAAGAAATATAAATTAAAGTTAAATTTTGAGGGATAATAGTGTAACTGGTACATAGAGAGATTTTTAATTGATGGTCATGATGTTTATTACAAATTGTAGTCTTTTTTTAATGAGTGGAGGACTTAAAATACTTATATTGGCTTTTTGAGTCTTTAAAACTAAGTTGTGTTAAGCTGAATTCGCGTAACTCTCTCTTGTTCTTATATTTTCAATAATAATAATAGTAATCCAAGGGTATCCAACATTGCTTGTAAATATAGCGTTGGTGTACAAACTCGCCGAGCTCTATCCGACATGTTGTTGACAAAGTCAGCGTCGATATATCCTGGTCTCATTTTATGAGTTGGACACTTAAGGATTACCGACATGTTGTTAACAAAGTCAGCGTCGGTCTGCATAATCCGCCAAGCTCTTTTCCATCTATCATAGGTGGTATACCTTGGTCTTTTAAGTTAGGTGTATGTAATTAATCATAAATTTTAATTTTTGTAGAGATAGAGAATAAGCGATGATGCCCAAGCACTTCTTGACCTTATTGATTTGACCAATCATACACAAGGAAACTATAAAACCACTTTGCAAACTATGACAAGCAAACTAAGAATTTATTTCATGACTACACTATGCTATCAACCGAACCAACTGGCAAAACTAGAATTTAACATTTGAAAACATAAATTGTGTTGAAAATTTGTGACAAGTTGAGGTAACTAAAACAAAATCAACTGACTAGAAATGGTTAATTTACTTTATTGTACCACCTTTTTGAAACAAGTCTTGTTTTCATTTGTGTTTTCATATTTTTTCCATTGCATTCATGTCGTTGCATTAGAACCACAACTCTAAATATTGTCTAATTCGCCCACGATATTACGTAAATAATAAATTAAAAAATTCCTCCATGTGTTCGACCTGCATATTACACATCTTGTGCGCTTGCAGTTTATAATAAATTTGCTCTTTTCTGATCCATAGAAAAGCCTCGATCACTTATCTTACACTTTTACCACAAAAGTTTCTGTGGGTTTACTTATTAACATAGTTCCCATAACTAAGGTTTATTCATAAGTTATCTTTTCATTATTAACTATAACCTATGCTATAATTCCACTTGTCCGTAGGATAAGTCTCTCTATTATATTTCGTTCTTATTCATATAATTAATTATAATAGGTTATTTTCCCCTTCATCACATTTTCCCTATGTTCCTTAATATGCGAACAAACATTTACTATTTAACCCTTATTTTTTACCATCTTGTACATTCTTATTATTTTAGGAAAATGTTTCGCACACTTCAGTACATTGGTTAGCGGAAAGATATAAAGATCTATTTCCATAATGTATATTAATTAAGATCCATAGTTGCAAGCTATATCTTTTATTTCCATTGCGGACATACATATATATCTTATTCGATTAATGCGCAATACGGTAAAAGAACCCCTATATTACAATAATCTTTCTTCCTTTCTTTTCATGCAGCTATGTTCTCACTAATTTTTCTGTTATGGTAGAAGAGTGCTACGGGCTATTACGGGTCTTTAGCAGAGCTTTAGCCGCATAGACACACATAGATATGTGCATATATACATATATGCAAATATACAATCGTTATTTATATGTACATTATATTATTATATGTATTTCATTTGTATATGTATACACACATACTTTCCACTTGGAACATGCATCTTTTTGATTGACCTTGTTAAACTTCAAAAATGTGTCATTGATGGGAATCGAACTCATTACATCTCATATTAAGATCCACTCACTTAATCACACCGCCAAACATAATTTTTGTTCTTAAAATTAGAACATTGAAAATTATTGGTTTTATGTGCATATTTTTTAAACTTTCAAAGTCAATAATTTTCTAAACCGTAACGCTAAATATACTAAAATTATATATCAAACTGATTGTCTTATAAAAATCTTTACAATATTTATAAATATGACATCCAGTTTATCTCCTGCTAAAAGTTACTTCTTGATTATTTCATTTTTAGAAACGTAAAAGTTATGGGTTGTTACATTCTTCCCGTAAATAAATTGCACTGTCGTAATTCCCTAAATATAAAACCCACTCCAAATAATAGAACATTATTTAGTGTTTAATGAATGAAAAATATGAAAATTCATCGATCGTAAGCCAACTTCCAATAAAATAGTATGCAATAACCATATTTTCTCATCAATCTTAGCACACTACAATAAAATTAGTTTTCTACATATACATATTACAGTAAAATATGCATTTTCTTGTTATTCTATAGAATATACGGTGCATAAAAATGACAATTCAACAAAAAAGGGTAAGATAATGAGAACCATTACCTAACAACATGCACCAAAGTATTTCAACCATAATTGACAATAACTGTAACACCCAAACCCCATAATGTATCCAAACGTAGAATCTCATTAAGAAACATGGAGCCTTATAGGTATAAAGACAAATAACATCACAGAGACTAAGATTTCACAAGACATAAAATAAATTCATAGTGGAAGAAAAGACAATTTACATTAGAATAACAAAATCATCTTTATTATTTCAGCCAAATCAAACTGCCTTAAAATACCATGCCTCAAATCTCAGTCATAACAGAAATATTAGAGTACAATAATAGTAATATCCCCAAATAGCAAGAAATTAACTGTAACACCCTGCATTTTATAACAATTAAATAATGCATATATGTATATATATATATATATATATATATGCACATACATTAACATTTAAGTAAAGGAAAATTCTGAAGAGCTTGCATAATTTGGCGACAGGATTAGCGTCATTGCGTTCGTGGCGATTTTCTGGTCAATTTAGACCAATGGATTGTAGAAAATCGATTTAAGATGAAAGAGATACCTTTGAATGAAATATTGTAGCAAAACATGAAAATAAGGTAAAAGAAGGAGAACAATGACTACCATTGTTTCTAAACTTATTAACAAAATACATCATAGTTCAATTGGTTAAGGCATTCGATTTGCAACATAGAGGTTGGGGGTTTGAACCCAAGCGGCGAAATAACTTTTATCTTTGTTTTAGAGAAGGCCAATTGAACATACAAAAATGTATACGCATACAAATTCAAAATTTGTAGGATAAGAACGCACGTATCAGGAAATAAAAAATATATATATATGAGAATATATATGTATATATATGCAGAAATATATGTATATAAGATATGAAATTCAAGATAAGGCTGGAATCATTGAAATATGGAAAGAATCAAATAACGATGCAACACCATTTAAATTTTGAAAACCAAACATTAGTTATGCGTATATATATACACACACAGTAAAATGGTCATTAGAAGAATTGTATACATTTAAGAAAAGTTTGTGTGAATATAACAATTAAATAAATTCCAGAAATTAAAAAGTTCGAAAATCAATTTTCTATGCCAAAACTGCTCGTGGGAGCTAGGGGTTGACACCCCTGTAGGGGTGTCGATACCGGGTTCGACACCCCTATAGGGGGTCGACACCCCCCACATCCGGGCAGATCCATTGACGTATCTGGACTTTTTTTCTTAACCAGGTTCGTTGTTGACTCAGCGATACATGTACGATAAGATCCTGAACACCTATAAATAGGCTAGTAGAGCCTAGCCTAAATCTCATATTTTTGAGACGATGCCTATACTCTTCCATTCTTCTTCCTCCTCAAATCTCTTCAGAAAATTAAGATTATTAGTTTAAGTAAAAATTCTAAATCAAGATCTGGAGGAAGCGAATTTGTAACAACCCGTATTTTCAATAACCTGTTATAAAATAAATCGAGGCAGAATTTAATTCTAAAATATGAATCAAGGGAAACGGACTATGCCATTGCGTTTGTCTCTGAAAAATACGCGAAATAGAGTCCGAGTTTTCGAAAATCGGAGTCCGTATGACCCAGTTAAGGCCCATTGAAGTTTTCAGAAATTTCCATGTCAAAAACAGATTTGAATTTCAAGTTCAAAGTTGGAAATTAGGGCAAACTGGCGCAGGCGGGAAAATTCCCGCCAGGACCCCCATGTCGACAGGCATGTCGACAGGGTCCCCAGGGTGTCGACAGCCCTGTCGACACAGGGTGGCCGGGCAGTTTTGCCTGGCGCACCATTTTGGGTTTGGTCTGGTCTTGTGGCTTGGTTCTAGAGAATTCCGAAATCTGATGGACCTAATTCAACCTAGGGTTAATCCTATGGTCTAAATCACTAGCCTAATCTATAAATAAGACCCTAACCTACCCTAAATCACTCATTATTTATTCTAGCAACTAAACTATGTCAAAATCAAAACTCTCATGGCCTCCACTCTCTTCATACAATTCCTAAACAAATTCCTAAGAGATTTCCATGCATACAAGTGTATTTGGGCTTGTATGATCCTCCTTAACTTGCATTAAAGTCTTGTTTCTCTATTATCATCACAAAAGAGGAGTCTTGATCAAGTTTGCTTGCATTTTGGGGTTTTATTTTGTTGCATAAGGGGTTCCTTACATTTGCTATACTCATTTGAGTTCGCATAAGCGTTGTAAGCCCTCTTACCTTCATTTTAGAAACTCTAAAGTTAATATGTGATGAAAGTTGGGATTTATGCATGTTTAATAAGTTATGCATGCTTTTGCGAGTTCGTTATGCTATGTTATGCATGTTTAATAAGTTATGCATGCTTATGCGAGTTCACTATGCTATGTTACACATGTTTGATAAGTTATGCATGTTTATGCAAGTTCACTATGCCATGATTTGCAAGTTTAACAAGTTATGCATGTTTATGCAAGTTCACTATGCCATGATTTGCAAGTTTAACAAGTTATGCATGTTTATGCAAGTTCACTATGCCATGATTTGCAAGTTTAACAAGTTATGCATGTTTATGCAAGTTCACTATGCCATGATTTGCAAGTTATGCAAGTTTATTTATGCAAGTATGATATGCAAGTGTCATATGTTGTGCAAGTTTGTTTATGCAAGTTTGTTATGCAAGTATGATATGCGAGTTGCCATAAGTTATGCAAGTTTATTTATGCAAGTATGATATGCAAGTGTCATATGTTGTGCAAGTTTGGTTATGCAAGTTTGTTATGCAAGTATGATATGCAAGTTGCCATAAGTTATGCAAGTTTTATTATGCAAGTTTGATATGCAAAGTTGTCATATGGTATGCAAGTATGCTTATGCAAGTTTGGGATGGTCATGTGGTTCATGTTAACATGTTATGCATGCTTTTGGGCCTAAAAATGTAATATGCAAGTGTATGAACACATGAATCTTTCATATGCCACCATGTTGAACTTGTGGCTCTAACACTTTTATGTCATGATTATGCCAAGTTCCCTCTTTCTATCCTTTATGCGCTATTGCGATATGTGAGCGATGGGATTGCGTTTGGGGTTGGGTAAACTTAAAGGACATAAAAACATGAGCTTGGGAATTTACCTATTAAGTTAGGTCTACCCCTTGGGAATTTACCTATTAAGTTAGGTCTACCCAAGTATTTGTTGAACTTGTAATGTGTTTTGGAAACATGGCGGACATGACACTTAGAAAACATAAGTGTGGCCAACTCGAGGTTGGGTTGAGTTTGTGGCGTAGTTCTACCCGAAACCTTCCGGCTTAACTAGTGGCTACAAACAATAGGACCCAATGTGAGAAGATGGTCATGTGTACCTTGGACCCGAGGTTAGACCAAGTTGTGGTGTAAAGCTACCCGGACCCGCCCGACTTAACTAGTAACCGCAATAAAGTCTAATGTGAGAGGTTAAGGCACAATTAATTTAATTAATGCCTCATGATTAGGGTTAAGTCATGGCCCACTAATACTTAACCAAATTTGGGGATTCGAGGGATTGAAATGGGGTTAAGTTGTGAACTGTTGGTTACACTTAACCAATTTAATCCATTTGGGGGTTCGAGGGATTGAAATGGGGTTAAGTTGTGAACTGTTGGTTACACTTAACCAATTTAATCCATAACTAGTGAAGGGTTAAATCGCACTTAACCCTCTTAGGAAAACCCTAGCAACGTGGTCTGTTCCAGCAGTAATCCCAGTTTGGTATCATCACAACCCTAGAGGCTGGGCTAGGGCGGGGCACGATTACTGGACTGATGTAAGCGACCAAAGCGACGGCTGAGTGGTACAGCGGTGCGGGTCCAGGCGGGCTACGGACGTGCACGTAATCCGGTATTGGACAAACTCGAGGCACGGGTACCAGTAGGCTTAGACTGTGCATTATTGCTTCAGTGTCTGGGGTTGACACCCGAGGGCTTGATACACCCGAAGGTGGACCCAGCACAGTCTGACTACATCCATATGTGGGCCGTATGGACACCAACACTTGACGTGTTAGGCTTATAGGGAGCCGATCGACTAGACCGTTTGGTTGGACCTTATATTAAGGTCACTTCATGTTATTGGGTCAAAGCTTGGACCAAGGGATCAATACTTGTTATGTTGGTTTGCTAGTACACCGTGGTGCAAAACTTAACCTTGTTTATGCGATGACACCTCTATCTATCTTGTAGTTAATTTACCATGCCAGTATGTTGTTATCTATGATCATCTCAGTTTCCATCATGATGTTAACTTTATTAGTTTATAGACTGATCGTAGCAGGGCTTACTCAGTCTTTTTGACTGACCTGTTTTCTTTCGCCTCTTTTCTTCCGTTTCCCCCCCCCCCCCCCCAGGTTCTCAGGGAGGGAATACAAGAGCCTAGCTTGGACCTTAGCTGCTTTCTTGGATAGCTCATGTATGCTTTGGACTTGAGCTCGCTATGGTTTTTCCACTTTGGGGATAGCTACTTTTATGTTTTCCTTTTCAGTTTCAGATGGTGTTGTTTTATGTACTAGACTTGTTTATTTGGGAAATTGACATTATGATGTAGCAGACTTGTTTTTGAAATGGTTTAAAATTCTTCCGCTGTTTTATCTATCTACTTACTCTGTTTATTTACATATATATATGTCATGTCCTGCCTTGTTATATCATTATGCATGTTTACCTTGTTTTAAAACGCCCCACCAAAGTCAGAGTTGCTTGCAAGAGCCACCCTGGCGGAGGTGGGGTGTTACATTTGGTATCAGAGCATATGGTTAACGAGAAGGGATAAAAAGGTTTTTAAAACTTTTGAAAAACTATTTTCAAAACCAAGTATAAAGTATTTTCCAAAGAAAAGTCTAGTTATTTTTAAAAAGGCTATTCCCCAAAAGCCATTAGCACTATCCTTTGACCCCTCGTTTGAACTCTTTTCTTTTCGTTTCCAGCATGTCTGATAATCCCATCTTGCCCGAAGGAGTAACAATACCCGATTGGTTTCGTCGGTACTTGGAAGTCACGACACCGGTCCCGGGTGTCTCTAATGTTGTCTTTCCAGTCAAGGCCGTTGTTCCTCCTCCTCCTTCCGTAGCTGACGTTCCTCTTCTCCCTCAGCCTCCACAAGCGGATTTTGCGGAAACTTGTAAGAACTTTAAGATGATGGGTGGCAAGAATTTTAGTGGAACAGAGACTTTTGTAGAGGCAAGGAATTGGTTGAAAGAGACCGAAGATCTTTTAGCCACCTTTGATATAGGTGACCGCAGGAAGGTTTTATTAGCAGTATGGTTGCTAAAGGAAGAAGCTGCACGTTGGTGGGTAGTCACCATCGCTACTAGGCCAATTGAGACTTGGAATGATTTTAGAGGAAGGTTTGGACTGAGGTTCTTATCACTGAAGCAAGGGGACATGACTATTAGGGAATACATAGATAAGTTTAATCAACTGGCTCGGGTCGATTTAGACTCGGTTAATACCGCTCAGAAGAAGGCCCTACACTTTGCTCTAGGATTAAACGAGCCATTACATGGTTTGGCCATGTCTCATATACCCTTGGGGGCGACTTTCGAGAATTTGGTGAATACGGCCCTACTTCAAGAAGAAGATAACAATGACAAGAAAGAGGTCAAGGCGAATGAGTCTCAAGGCAAGAGGGTAAATTCCGGGAAACGAGGCAAGAATAACAACAACCGCAAGGACAGGCCAAGAGAGAATAGGAAATGCAACTTATGTGGTAAAGTTGGACATATATCCAGGGAATGTAGGAAGAAGAAGAGAAAGCGGGGCGAATGCTTTCATTGTGGTGAGTTTGGACATCTCAGCAAAGATTGCCCAAAGAAAACAAGGGCAAGGTCAGACTCAGTGTGCGGGACTATCTGGAGGGCGAGTTCATCCCCTCAACACCGTTCTTCCAGCTCATGATAGAGGTAGTGTTTCTGTTGAAAGACTTGTTCTGATTTTCCCTGTTCATACTTTGTTTGATTCTGGCACATCGCATAGTTTTATTTCATCTGATCTAGTTGAAAGTTTGCACCTAAGTACTAGCCTAGTTGATGATCCCGTATGTGTTTCAAATCCAATTGGGGGTTCCGCCCAATTGTCTGTGGTTTGGGTGGATTTGAAAATTTCTATCTTGAGTATAGAATTCTCGTGGGATGTTTATATTCTCGGTTTCAGGGGATATGGGTTGGTTTTGGGCATGGAATGGTTGTCCTGTTTTGGAGCCATTCTTGGTTTTTGTGCATAGGGTTGTAAGGCTCATGATCCGCCTCGGTAATACCCTAGAAATTTCTAGTAACCCTATGGATCCCGTCATGTTATGTTATCTTGAAATCCCTCGACTCGTCTATCGATAGTTTGCAATCTGTGAGGGTGGTCCGAGAATATCCTGATATCTTGGGTGAAGTGAAGGGGGTTACCCTGGACATGGGATAGATTTCCGCATTATCTGGTTGGTAATACCAAGCCAGTATCGTGGCCGGTTAGGCACATGACCTCACGAGATGAAAGTTAAGAAAGCAAGTCAAGGAGTTGCTTGAGAAGAACTTCCTGAGACGAAGTATTTTCGAGTAGGGTGCTCCAGTAGCATTTGTTACTAATGTGGACAGTTTGCTTTGCTTGTGTGTTGATTATCGACAACCGTTACCAAGGATTGATGATTTGTTTGATCAGCTTGTAGGAGCATCTGTTTTCTTTTGATCTAGCTACCGGATTCCATCGGCTTAGGATGGCTGAGGATGGAATTGACAAGACTGCGTTTAGGACTCTAGATGGATTTCTTAGAATGGCTAGTCATGCTATTTGGTTTGACTAATGCACCCGCATATTACGTGAACTTGATGGGTAGGGTGTTTAGGGAGTCCTTGAACAAGTTTGTCGAGGTCGTCATAGACGATATTTTGATCTCCTTAAAAGAACGAGGAAGAGCATGCTAGACACCTCAAGGAGGTGATGGATACGCTTAGAGCCACCAGTTGAAGGACAAGTTCTCCAAATGTCACTTTGGAGGAAAGAAGTTGGATTTCTTGGGCACATAGTTCCTAAGTAAGGTTTAGCGGTGGATTCCGCTAAAGTGGTTGCGGTTTAAGACCGGAAAACCCTGAGGAGGGTAATTGAAGTAAGAAGCTTTCTCCGTTTGGCTAGTTAGTTAGCATTCCCTGAGCTTAGACTTACTCTTCTGGATCAAGAAGGGGGTTTCACAGGAAGAAGACCCGCAGTTAGTCAAGAAGCATGGACCAGTTGATTCGAGGCGAGATGTTAAGTCACCTCGCTAGATATATTATAGATGACAAGGGATGACTAAGGCGCGATTAGAGATTATGCGTTCCTCGAGTGGAAGACCTGATAAAGAAGGTTCTTGAAGATGCGCATCACTCGAGGAGGTGGCCGAGTTGATCTCAGGATGCATGTTGTGCCACCAGGTTAAGGCCAAGTCATAGAAGCCCGGCGGGCCATTACCTCCATTGGAGGTTCCGCAAGGGAAGTATGAAAACATCTCGATAGATTATGTGGATAGATTACCTAGATCAAAGAAAGGGAATACGGGTAGGTGGGTCATAATAGGTAGACTCACGAAGAGTGCTCATTTCAGTCCGGTGAAGAGCGAGAGGACAACATCATGGTTAGCAACGGTTTACCCTCAAGAAGTTGGCCAGTTTTGAAATAGCCTACAGGAAGCCATGGGTAGGCAACTGAATCTAAGTATGGCCTATCACTCATAGGCGGATGGTTCATTTCGATTAAGCATGAGTTATAGAAAATCACGTTTGTAAGGGCAATTGGCAACGTGGATTGGTATTTTCAAGAAAAGTTCTGCTGCGTGGAATACTTTATAGTAAGTAGACGAGATCCAGGATTCACTAGTGAATTTTGGAGAGCTTGCATGAAATCATGAGGTTACAGTTATGTTTAAGCCAAGTATACAGAAAGAAGAATAAGCGGAAAAGGAAGACGAGAGGCGATAATGAAATGAGTTCCAACTCGAATTTGGGAAATAGGAGTTAGGAAGCCAAGAAACCATGAAGTAAAAGACGGTCAAAGCACAGTGGAGTTAAGCTCAAGGAAACGTGACTGAGAACAGTGAAGACTAGATACGTGCATCATATCTTTTTAAGAGTGCATCCTTGATCCTTGTTTTCCTGTGGAGCTTGCTCGCAAGTTATCTTTTGTATATATCCTCTCGGTCCCATTCTCGATCTTATTTCTGTTGTAAACTCCATAAGGGGGTTATGACTCATTGGTTAGTACTATATGTCAGAGTTTGAATGGATTTCTTGTAATCCAAAAAAAGAGTTTATCTTGCTTATCTTCTAAGATCTCTCTATCCATGTTTATCTAGTTTATCGTGTTTATCTTGTCATGAGAACCTTAGGTAGAATCCTTTGGATGAAACATGTGTTTGAGACATGTTATGTTTGATGGTTGCAAGTGGTTGCAAGTGTTTGCAAGTGGTTGCTCGTGGATGCATTATACACAATTAGGCACTAGATCGGCTCGCACACTCCTCATATTGCATATGCATGAGTGTTTATGCTTATTCATGGATGAAAATTGTGTGTTATCACATGGATGTTGCATATGGGTGTATGTTATGTGCACACATATAGATGATATACATTATGTTAGGAATTGCATACATATGGATTCATTTCACCAACATAATTCGCATTGATGATATTTGCATTAGATAAGTACATATACACACACCTCTGCATATGTTCATCCAGCATTTAGAATCTTGTAAGGACAATGATTGCTCGTGGATGATGCTTTGAGTAGATGGATGATTGGATGGTAGGATACGTTCTTCCTAACTTGAAGATTTCGGGGACGAAATCCTTTAAGGAGGGGAGAATGTAACAACCCGTATTTTCAATAACCTGTTATAAAATAAATCGAGGCAGAATTTAATTCTAAAATATGAATCAAGGGAAACGGGCCATGCCATTGCGTTCGTCTCAGAAAAATACGCGAAATAGAGTCCGAGTTTTCGAAAATCGGAGTCCGTATGACCCAGTTAAGGCCCATTGAAGTTTTCAGAAATTTCCATGTCAAAAACAGATTTAAATTTCAAGTTCAAAGTTGGAAATTAGGGCAAACTGGCGCAGGCGGGAAAATTCCCGCCAGGACCCCCATGTCGACAGGCATGTCGACAGGGTCCCCAGGGTGTCGACAACCCTGTCGACACAGGGTGGCCGGGCAGTTTTGCCTGGCGCACCATTTTGGGTTTGGTCTGGTCTTGTGGCTTGGTTCTAGAGAATTCCGAAATCTGATGGACCTAATTCAACCTAGGGTTAATCCTATGGTCTAAATCACTAGCCTAATCTATAAATAAGACCCTAACCTACCCTAAATCACTCATTATTCATTCTAGCAACTAAACTATGTCAAAATCAAAACTCTCATGGCCTCCACTCTCTTCATACAATTCCTAAACAAATTCCTAAGAGATTTCCATGCATACAAGTGTATTTGGGCTTGTATGATCCTCCTTAACTTGCATTAAAGTCTTGTTTCTCTATTATCATCATAAAGGAGGAGTCTTGATCAAGTTTGCTTGCATTTTGGGGTTTTATTTTGTTGCATAAGGGGTTCCTTACATTTTCTATACTCATTTGAGTTCGCATAAGCGTTGTAAGCCCTCTTACCTTCATTTTAGAAACTCTAAAGTTAATATGTGATGAAAGTTGGGATTTATGCATGTTTAATAAGTTATGCATGCTTTTGCGAGTTCGTTATGCTATGTTATGCATGTTTAATAAGTTATGCATGCTTATGCGAGTTCACTATGCTATGTTACACATGTTTGATAAGTTATGCATGTTTATGCAAGTTCACTATGCCATGATTTGCAAGTTTAACAAGTTATGCATGTTTATGCAAGTTCACTATGCCATGATTTGCAAGTTTAACAAGTTATGCATGTTTATGCAAGTTCACTATGCCATGATTTGCAAGTTTAACAAGTTATGCATGTTTATGCAAGTTCACTATGCCATGATTTGCAAGTTATGCAAGTTTATTTATGCAAGTATGATATGCAAGTGTCATATGTTGTGCAAGTTTGTTTATGCAAGTTTGTTATGCAAGTATGATATGCGAGTTGCCATAAGTTATGCAAGTTTATTTATGCAAGTATGATATGCAAGTGTCATATGTTGTGCAAGTTTGGTTATGCAAGTTTGTTATGCAAGTATGATATGCAAGTTGCCATAAGTTATGCAAGTTTTATTATGCAAGTTTGATATGCAAAGTTGTCATATGGTATGCAAGTATGCTTATGCAAGTTTGGGATGGTCATGTGGTTCATGTTAACATGTTATGCATGCTTTTGGGCCTAAAAATGTAATATGCAAGTGTATGAACACATGAATCTTTCATATGCCACCATGTTGAACTTGTGGCTCTAACACTTTTATGTCATGATTATGCCAAGTTCCCTCTTTCTATCCTTTATGCGCTATTGCGATATGTGAGCGATGGGATTGCGTTTGGGGTTGGGTAAACTTAAAGGACATAAAAACATGAGCTTGGGAATTTACCTATTAAGTTAGGTCTACCCCTTGGGAATTTACCTATTAAGTTAGGTCTACCCAAGTATTTGTTGAACTTGTAATGTGTTTTGGAAACATGGCGGACATGACACTTAGAAAACATAAGTGTGGCCAACTCGAGGTTGGGTTGAGTTTGTGGCGTAGTTCTACCCGAAACCTTCCGGCTTAACTAGTGGCTACAAACAATAGGACCCAATGTGAGAAGATGGTCATGTGTACCTTGGACCCGAGGTTAGACCAAGTTGTGGTGTAAAGCTACCCGGACCCGCCCGACTTAACTAGTAACCGCAACAAAGTCTAATGTGAGAGGTTAAGGCACAATTAATTTAATTAATGCCTCATGATTAGGGTTAAGTCATGGCCCACTAATACTTAACCAAATTTGGGGATTCGAGGGATTGAAATGGGGTTAAGTTGTGAACTGTTGGTTACACTTAACCAATTTAATCCATTTGGGGGTTCGAGGGATTGAAATGGGGTTAAGTTGTGAACTGTTGGTTACACTTAACCAATTTAATCCATAACTAGTGAAGGGTTAAATCGCACTTAACCCTCTTAGGAAAACCCTAGCAACGTGGTCTGTTCCAGCAGTAATCCCAGTTTGGTATCATCACAACCCTAGAGGCTGGGCTAGGGCGGGGCACGATTACTGGACTGATGTAAGCGACCAAAGCGACGGCTGAGTGGTACAGCGGTGCGGGTCCAGGCGGGCTACGGACGTGCACGTAATCCGGTATTGGACAAACTCGAGGCACGGGTACCAGTAGGCTTAGACTGTGCATTATTGCTTCAGTGTCTGGGGTTGACACCCGAGGGCTTGATACACCCGAAGGTGGACCGAGCACAGTCTGACTACATCCATATGTGGGCCGTATGGACACCAACACTTGACGTGTTAGGCTTATAGGGAGCCGATCGACTAGACCGGTTGGTTGGACCTTATATTAAGGTCACTTCATGTTATTGGGTCAAAGCTTGGGCCAAGGGATCAATACTTGTTATGTTGGTTTGCTAGTACACCGTGGTGCAAAACTTTACCTTGTTTATGCGATGATACCTCTATCTATCTTGTAGTTAATTTACCATGCCAGTATGTTGTCATCTATGATCATCTCAGTTTCCATCATGATGTTAACTTTATTAGTTTATAGACTGATCGTAGCAGGGCTTACTCAGTCTTTTTGACTGATCTGTTTTCTTTCGCCTCTTTTCTTCCGTTCCCCCCCCCCCCCAGGTTCTCAGGGAGGGAATACAAGAGCCTAGCTTGGACCTTAGCTGCTTTCTTGGATAGCTCATGTATGCTTTGGACTTGAGCTCGCTATGGTTCTTCCACTTTGGGGATAACTACTTTTATGTTTTCCTTTTCAGTTTCAGATGGTGTTGTTTTATGTACTAGACTTGTTTATTTGGGAAATTGACATTATGATGTAGCAGACTTGTTTTTGAAATGGTTTAAAATTCTTCCGCTGTTTTATCTATCTACTTACTCTGTTTATTTACATATATATATGTCATGTCCTGCATTGTTATATCATTATGCATGTTTACCTTGTTTTAAAACGCCCCACCAAAGTCAGAGTTGCTTGCAAGAGCCACCCTGGCGGAGGTGGGGTGTTACAGAATTGACATTAATAAAAAGGTGTCCAGAATCAAATGCGAAGTAAGGTAATTTTATAGATCTGGTCTATTCAATTTTCTTCCTCTTTCTTCCCTTTTTGTTTTAGTAAAAGTTATGAATCTATGGTTGTTAGGTTATGAATTCAATTAGGGAAAAACCATGGAATGCTAGATCTGGACCAAGTCCAGGATTTGGAAAACAAATGAGGTGAGTGGATTTAAGTTATATCATTTTAGATAATGATCTATTATCGTTTAGCATTCCCCGTTATTGTACAATGTGAATTGGCTAGAATAATTAAAAGTATTGAAAGGTCATTATGACATGTTTAAATATGATATGTTGAATTGTTTAAACATATGTTAAAAGGATTAAAGTGACGAATATGACATGTTGGAATATCAATATGCTAAGATATTAATATGTTGGAAAATTTGCCAAAATATACGTAGCGATTACTGTTGTTACAATTTCATGTTAACTTGTGACATTTATGTAACCATTGACGGTTGAAATAGAGAAAAATTACATGATTTGGCAATCACATGTTATTGATAAATTTGAAAAATTATCTGATTAATTGATTACATGATGGAATAGAATTGATTATATGTTAGAAAGAACGTATGACATAAAATAGGCGTAATATGATGATGTGTAAAATATAAATAGCAGTGGAAATTGTAAAGAATAGACATGCCTAGATTGTATTGAAGATTTATAGTAAATATGAACTGTAACCACGCTTAGACATGAGGTTTGTGGTAGAAGTCTGTCCAGAACAGCCCGGTATATCCAGCATCCACAAGTGATAAATCTAATGTAAGGGGTCTAAGTGTATAAATGAAACATGTAACGGTGCTAAGACATGAGGTTAAGTCAACTTGTGGAAAAAGTCTGCCCGGAACCGCCCGACAAATCCAGCATCCACAAGTGTAGGTTTAATGTGGGAGGTCTAGTACATAAACATATATATATATAAATATATGTAAATGGCAAGACTGATAAACATCATTAATTGTAATTAATGGAAATATATGGAATTTAATGAAAGATAAGTACACTAGTAAAGGAAAGGGAATGAACGGGGAATGATAATAACCTATTATGTAACACCCCGAATTTTAGTTAATACTAATATTCACTAATTACAGAATAAATAATCTCAGATGTGAGAATTGGGGGAAAACGGGCTGCGTCATTGCATTCGTCTGGGAAAAATACGCGAAATAGAGTCCGAGTTTTCGAGAATCGGAGTCCGTATAGCCCAGTTATGGCCTAATGAAGTTTTCAGAAAATTCAAAGTTCAAAACAGATTTGAATTTCAAGTTCAAATTTCGGGCCTGGAAGGCTAGGCGGGAAATTTCCCGCCAGCCAACCAAGTCGACAGGCCTGTCGACTTGGCAGTCGACTTGGTAGGACCCAAGTCGACAGCCCTGTCGACTTGGCTGTCGACACATGCCAGCCGAGCAGTTTTGCCTGATGCACCATTTTAGGGTTTGGGCTGTGTTTTGGGGCTGGTTTCTGGAAGCTTCCGAGATCTGATGGTCCTAATCTAATTTAGGGTTAATCTAATGGCCTAAAACACTTGCCTAATCTATAAATACACCATAAGACTACCCTAATCCATACTAAAAATAGAAACAAGGGCCTCATGCCGTCAAATTAAAACTAGAAGGAGCCTCCATCAAAGTTGAGAGGAAGTTAGCATCTCAAATCAACTCTAATCAAGTTCTAATCAACTTTAGCAACTTAATCTTCCTCATAGGAGTGCTAATTAGCTAGTGGTGAGTTCCTATGCCTTTAGCAAGCAATTGCTAAACTAATTAGGATAGGATATGATGAGGCTATGGTTGTAAATGTGGATCAATGCAAGTTATGATTGTCATATGCTATATGTTTATGATGTTAGCTTGCAAGTTTTATGCTATTTGTTAGTTATGCAAGTTTGCCTCTATGTATGACATGTTATGCAAGTTCATATGCAAGTTATGATGCAAGTTCATATGCAAGTTTGTCTCTTTTTATGATATGCATAATATATGCAAGTTTGCCTCTATGTATGACATGTTATGCAAGTTCATATGCAAGTTATGATGCAAGTTCATATGCAAGTTTGTCTCTTTTTATGATATGCATAATATATGCAAGTTTGCCTCTAAGTATGGCATGTTATGCAAGTTCATATGTAAGCTCATATGTAAGTTCATGTGCAAGTTTGCCTTTTTGTAGGACATGTATGTATATGCAAGTTTACCCCTTTGTATGTCATACATACATATGCAAGTTACCCTCTTTATGACATATGTGATTCATGCAAGTTTTGGTTAATGATTTATGCTAGTTGGGTTTAATGTTATGATGCAAGTTGACACCTTTTAAACCCATGTTAATGCTAATGTTATGATAAGTGGAACCCATTATAATTATGATGAATCTTCCCATTTATATGTCATGTTGTGTGAACGAATTACGTGGGGAACGATGGGGTTAATATGCATGTTAACAAAATTGTGTGAAGTTGGTATGATTAAGCATGCCATAAAATAAAATGGACATAATTGGGAATTTACCTATTAAGTTAGGTCTACTCATATTATGGAATTGGGAATTTACCTATTGAGTTAGGTCTACCCATATTATGGAATTGGGAATTTACCTATTGAGTTAGGTCTACCCATATTCTTAAAAAGTTTTAATTAATTAGGGATAATTAATACAAATTATGGGGGGATTAATTAGGTGTAATTAATCGACTAAGACACGAGGTTGGACCCTTTTGTAGCGGAAGTCTGCCCGGAACCAACCGGCAAATCCAACAGCTACAAATGATTGGCCCAATGTGAGAGGTCTTAGGCATAAATTAAATACGTGATAGTTGTAAAGACACGAGGTTAGACTCTTTTATGGTGTAAAACTGCCCGGAACCAACCGGCATATCCAGTTGCCATAAATGTCAGTCTAATGTGAGGGGTCTTTATAAGATCACGGTCTTAATTAATTAAGAAACACTTAACCAAATTAGCATGTAGTGGGGTATGAGGGGTTAAGTGCGTGCCTTGGGTGGCATGAGGACGGGACACACATATTGGGCTTGACTATAAGAGGCCAAAACGGGGTAGCGGTGGCAACGCAAGTCCAATGGGTTTCATATGCGTGTGTGGACCCGGGCTGGTAGGTAAGACGTTGTTGCATCGTGTAGGTATAAGCCGTGCACCGTTGACATTATCGGGTTGCCACTTTAGGGGATGATACACCCCACTGTGGGACCAGCACGGGTATCTATGTTAGGGAACCGATCGAATGAGGGGTAGTGGGTACACCTAGTGAAGATAGGGGCAGACGGCACCTATGTAGTCAGCTAGGGGTACACGAAACTACCATTAAGTTTTACTAAGTACTCTTAGTGGGATCAACCTTTAAGTTAGTAATGACTGGTGTGGTGCAGTGTAGTAATTATCCTTGGGTGGGTAGATGCGTCTTTATCGTTATCTTAGTTCATTCTAAGTCTGATTGGCTACTTAGTGTAGTCATTTATCCCCAGTCGCACCGTACCAAGTTTATATCATACCATAATTACTTTAATGATTGTATTGTTAAAGTTATAGGACTCGCTCAGACTTATGTCTGACCCCGTTGTTTTTATCTTTTTCCCAACCCTCAGGTTCTCAGAGTGGGCCCAGCACGAGTGGGCTTTGATCAGGCTGCTTTATTACTCTTTTGGAGCTTGGACCATAGATGTAAAGCTCAGCTTACCCTTTCTTTTATGGCTATCGGTTCATGTATTGGGATTATGTACTTTTATTTATCAGGATGGATATTTTGTACTTGACTCTTATTATGGTTTTGTGATGTAACCAAACATGTTTTACTTTCCGCTGCAATGAAATGATGTTTTAAAATTTTCAAGTATTACTTATATCTGTCTTGTTGTAATTTTTCTGTTCTATATTCACTTAAAATACTCCACCAATGTTATGGCATTCCCTTAGCGAGTGATCATAGCGGGTGTGGGGTGTTACACGTGGTATCAGAGCTGAAGGTTACCAAAACAGATAAATTTTTTAGAAAAACTATTTTTCTAAAACATTTTGGAAGAAGTATTTTCAAAAACATGTTTTTAAGAGAAAAAGTTTTTGAAAGAAAAGCATAATCCCCAATAGCCATATCTTTATCTTTCGAATTCTCCGTTTTGAATCTTTCCTTTTCCGTTTCAGCATGGCTGAAGATCTTAACATTCCGGGTGTGACGATACCAGTATGGTATAGGAGATTGATGGAGGCTAGGGCCGCCGCTACGGGGTCAGCAAATGTTACTCCACCACCCGTTGCACCCAATCTTCCTCCCCCTCCTCCTCCTCGCACGGATACATTTGCTAAGACTTGCAAGGAATTTAAGGCTATGGGAGGGAAATCTTTTCAAGGATCAGAAACTTTCGTGGAAGCTAGGGATTGGCTTAAGGAGACGGAAGAGTTGATAGACATCTTTGAGATGGAAGAAGGAAAGAAAGTTAAGTTAGCTGCTTGGTTAATGAAGGGAGAGGCCTCGTTCTGGTGGGAGGTCACTAATGGAGAATGCCTTGTTGACTCTTGGGCAGATTTCAGGCAAAGGTTTGGGGCTAAGTTTCTCTCAAGAGCGGAAGAAAATCTGTACATGGAAAGGTTCTTGACTCTAAAGCAAGGAAACTTATCAGTGAAGGAATATGTCAACAAATTTAATCAATTGGCAAGGTTTGGCATGGACATGGTGAATACTCCGGAGAAGAAAGCTTTGAGGTTTGTTAAAGGCTTGAACGAACCGATGCATGGAGTGGCTATGTCTCACATCCCTATGGGGGCCACTTTTGAGAAGCTAGTAGACATGGCACTTATGCATGAGGAAGAGAAGGGTCCCAATGCTAATAAGGCACCCGAAAAGAAAGGAGATCAGAAGAAACCTCAACAACAGCAAAGCAAGGGAGGGAAAGGCAACGGTGGCAAGGGAAAGAAGAAGTGCTTCAATTGCGGGACACCAGGCCACCTAAGCAAAGATTGTCGGAAGAAGAAGAAGACTGGCTGCTTCCACTGTGGCGAAGCAGGGCATCTAGTGAAGGACTGCCCTAAGAAGGGGCAGAGGACGGGATCTACCTCTGGAGGACAGGTGCAAGCTCTTATGGAACCAAGTCAGGCAAGGGGGCAAGTTCAGGCTCTTGCAGTTCCACCGATTCAGGAGAGAGGTAGAATTATTTCCGTTGAAAGTCTAGTCTTTCTGTTTGATCATCCTGTCCGTACTTTATTCGACTCTGGCGCATCGCATTCGTTTATCTCATCATCATTAGTTGAGTCACTGCACTTAGACACCAGTTTAGTAGATGATCCCTTGGTTGTTTCAAACCCAATTGGGGGCTCCACTTATTTGTCCATGATGTGTTTGGGTTTGAAGATTTCAATACTTAGCGTTGAGTTTAGATGTGATGCTTTTGTTTTGGGCTTCACGGGCTATGGGTTGATTTTGGGCATGGACTGGTTATCCAGTAATGGTGCCGTTCTTGATTGTGAAAGGAGAGTTGTTAGGCTTATGACCCGCTTGGGTAACACTCTCGAGATCTCTTGTAATCCCATGGAATCTGTTATGCTAAGTTATCTTGAGTCACTTGACGCGTCGGTCGAAAGTTTGCGATCTGTTAGAGTGGTCCGGGAGTACTCGGATGTGTTTGAGGAGGTGAAGGGCTTACCTCCGAAGCGGGAGATAGACTTCCGAATATATCTGGTAGACAGTGCTAAACCAGTATCTTTGCCAGTGCGCCACATGGCTCCTCGTGAGAGGAGGGAACTCCATAAGCAAGTGGGTGAGTTGCTTGAGAAGGGGTTCATAAGACGAAGTATATCGGAGTGGGGTGCTCTAGTAGTTTTTGCCACGAAGGCGGATGGGTCCCTCAGACTTTGTGTAGACTATACAGAACTCAATAAGCTTACAAAGAAGAATAGACACCCATTGCCGAGGATTGATGATCTCTTTGATCAGTTAGTTGGCGCCTCGGTGTTTTCGCAGTTGGACTTAGCCACGGGGTTTCATCAGTTGAGAGTGGCTGAGGATAGTATAGAGAAGACTGCCTTTAGGACTCCGGATAATTTCTATGAGTGGCTTGTGATGCCATTTGGTTTGACGAACGCCCCTGCATACTTTGTTGATTTGATGAGTAGGGTGTTCAGGGAGTACCTTAATAAGTTCGTGGTGGTCTTTGTAGATGACATCTTGGTCTTTTCCAAGAGTGAAGAAGAGCATGCCCTACATCTTAGGGAAGTGTTGGAGACTCTTCGAGTGCATAGCCTTAAGGCTAAATTCTCTAAATGTCACTTTTGGAGGAAGGAAGTGCGATTCTTAGGGCACGTGGTCTCTAAGGAAGGAATAGATGTGGATCCCGCGAAGGTAGTGTCCATCCAAGATTGGAAGGTTCCTAGAAATGCTACCGAAGTAAGAAGTTTCTTGGGGTTGGTGGGTTACTATAGGAAGTTTATCAAAGACTTCACGAAGATATCAGCCCCATTAACCCGCTTAACGAAGAAGAATCTTGTTTTCACATGGGACGTAGATTGTGAGGATGCGTTCCGACGGTTAAAGAGAGCTTTAACCACTGCTCCAGTTTTAGTGCTGCTAGATGGGAGTAAGCCATTTGTCGTTTACACCGATGCTTGTGGGACAGGACTAGGCGCAGTCTTAATGCAAGAGGGAAGGGTAATAGCCTATGGTGGAAGGCAGTTGAGAGTGCATGAGAAAAATTACCCTACCCATGATCTAGAGTTGGCTGCTATTGTTTTTGCGCTTAAGTCTTGGCGCCATTATCTTCTTGGCGAGAGGTTTGAATTGTTCACAGACCACAAATCTTTGAAGTACTTATTCTCTCAGAAGGATTTGAATTTGAGGCAGCAAAGGTGGATGGAATTCTTAGCGTCCTATGATTTTGATATAGCGTATACCCCTAGCAAGGGTAACGTGGTGGCAGACGCCTTAAGCAGAAAAGGCTGTCCTTGAGTCCATTGTTCGTGGAATGGCGAAGCTTGGAGTTTATATCGATGTTTGACTTCAGACCTTCAGTTGACTTTGTACCCGGTTTGCTAGCCTCCTTGGAGGTTAGGCCCACTCTTTTGGGACGGATTGGTGAGGCTCAGCGAGATGACCCACAGTTGGTTGAGTTAGTAGAGAAGCTCATAAGGGGGGAGTCGTCCAGCCATTTGAGTAGGTACACCCTGGATGGTAAGGGGTGGTTGTGTAGAGACGGTAGACTTTGTGTACCGCAAGACGAGGGTTTGAAGAAGGCTATTTTGGATGATGCACATCGTTCAAAGATGACCATTCATCCCGGTGGGGACAAGATGTACCAAGACATGAAGCGAGTTTTCTTTTGGGCCGGTATGAAGAAAGACGTGGCTAAGTATGTCGCTAGATGCTTGGTGTGCCAACAAGTGAAAGCGGAGCAGAAGAAACCCGGTGGGTTCCTTCACCCATTGGAAGTTCCGCTATGGAAGTGGGATAGTGTCTCGATGGATTTTGTCGATGGATTACCGAGATCGAGGAAGGGTAATACGGAAATTTGGGTTGTGGTAGACAGACTTACTAAGAGCGCCTATTTCATACCCGTGAAGAGTAAGAGGACTGCTCCATGGCTAGCTTCAGTTTACATTCGAGAGATTGTTAGATTGCATGGTGTACCTTCCAGTATAGTGAGCGATCGAGATCCTATCTTCACTAGCGAGTTTTGGAAGAGTTTGCAAGAGGCGGTAGGGACTCAGTTGTGTTTGAGTACCGCATATCATCCTCAGACGGACGGCCATACCGAGAGGGTGAATCGTATTTTAGAAGACCTTTTGAGGCTATGTATCTTGGATTTTGGAGGTACATGGGAAGGGCATCTTCCATTGGTGGAGTTCGCATATAATAACAGCTTTCAGTCTAGTATTGGCATGGCTCCTTTCGAAGCTCTTTATGGAAGGCCTTGTCGATCACCTACATGTTGGTGGGAATCTACGGATAAGATTTTACTTGGGCCCGATATGGTTAGAGAGACTTCGAAAAAGATTGATTTGATTAGAAGAAGGATGAAAGCGGCGCAAGACAGACAGAAATCTTATGCGGACAAGAGGAGGACGGATCTTGAGTTTGAAGTTGGGGACATGGTCTTTGTCAAAGTGTCTCCGTTACGAAATGTGGTTCGCTTTGGATCTGTTGGGAAGTTAGCACCAAGGTTCGTAGGGCCGTTTCCTATTAAGGAAAGGATTGGACGGATGGCATATAGAGTGGAGTTGCCCGATAGACTTAGTGTTGTACATGATGTATTCCATGTGTCACATTTGAGGAAGTGCCTACATGAGACCGCTGAGGTGGTAGAGCCGAGCTTGCTTAGAGAAGTGGAGGTAGAGCGTGATGCAACTATTCGACGAGCTCCTACTCGCATCCTTGGGTCTGAGACTAGGAAGTTGAGGAATCGAGAGGTTCAACTAGTCAAAGTGCAATGGGGAGAAGATGAGAGCAACGCTACTTGGGAGACGGAAGCGAAGATGCGTTCACTATACCCATTCCTTTTTGATCGTATGTCTTTTAACTTCTCCTTTATCGTTTGTCTAGTACTTATCTATCTTTAGTATGTCCTCTCGTTAGTACTTTTGACCTTTAGATAGGGTAAACCTATGGTTGAAACATGTGTTTGAGACATGTTATGATTGATGGATGCATGTGGATGCAAGTGTTTGCTAGTGGTTGCTCGTAGATGCATATACACACACTCTAGACACTAGATCGGCTCAATCACTTCATATTGCATATTGCATATAATTGGGTGTGTAGGTAGCTATATTTATGGATGTATAATGGTTGTGTTATCATATGGATGATGCATTTTGGTGAATGATTGTGCACTCATGTAGATATAGTATGTGTCGATAGGGTTCTCTCGCATACATATTGGATGCATGGCACTATCATGGTTTGCATATGTTCATACATTAGATAGGGAACATATACACACACTTTTTGCATATGCTCATACATCATTAGAAATTGTTTTAAGGACAATGGATGCCCGTGTTTGATGGATTGAGTAGATGGTTGTTTGGATGGTAGGATATGCATTCTCCTTAGCTTAGAGATTTCGGGGACGAAATCCTTTAAGGAGGGGAGAATGTAACACCCCGAATTTTAGTTAATACTAATATTCACTAATTACAGAATAAATAATCTCAGATGTGAGAATTGGGGGAAAACGGGCTGCGTCATTGCATTTATCTCGGAAAAATACGCGAAATAGAGTCCGAGTTTTCGAGAATCGGAGTCCGTATGGCCCAGTTATGGCCTAATGAAGTTTTCAGAAAATTCAAAGTTCAAAACAGATTTGAATTTCAAGTTCAAATTTCGGGCCTGGAAGGCTAGGCGGGAAATTTCCCGCCAGCCAACCAAGTCGACAGGCCTGTCGACTTGGTAGGACCCAAGTCGACAGCCGTGTCGACTTGGCTGTCGACACATGCCAGCCGGGCAGTTTTGCCTGGTGCACCATTTTAGGGTTTGGGTTGTGTTTTGGGGCTGGTTTCTGGAAGCTTCCGAGATCTGATGGTCCTAATCTAATTTAGGGTTAATCTAATGGCCTAAAACACTTGCCTAATCTATAAATACACCCCAAGACTACCCTAATCCATACTAAAAATAGAAACAAGGGCCTCATGCCGTCAAATTAAAACTAGAAGGAGCCTCCATCAAAGTTGAGAGGAAGTTAGCATCTCAAATCAACTCTAATCAAGTTCTAATCAACAGCAACTTAATCTTCCTCATAGGAGTGCTAATTAGCTAGTGGTGAGTTCCTATGCCTTTAGCAAGCAATTTCTAAACTAATTATGATAGGATATGATGAGGCTATGGTTGTAAATGTGGATCAATGCAAGTTATGATTGTCATATGCTATATGTTTATGATGTTAGCTTGCAAGTTTTATGCTATTTGTTAGTTATGCAAGTTTGCCTCTATGTATGACATGTTATGCAAGTTCATATGCAAGTTATGATGCAAGTTCATATGCAAGTTTGTCTCTTTTTATGATATGCATAATATATGCAAGTTTGCCTCTATGTATGACATGTTATGCAAGTTCATATGCAAGTTATGATGCAAGTTCATATGCAAGTTTGTCTCTTTTTATGATATGCATAATATATGCAAGTTTGCCTCTAAGTATGGCATGTTATGCAAGTTCATATGTAAGCTCATATGTAAGTTCATGTGCAAGTTTGCCTCTTTGTATGACATGTATGTATATGCAAGTTTACCCCTTTGTATGTCATACATACATATGCAAGTTACCCTCTTTATGACATATGTGATTCATGCAAGTTTTGGTTAATGATTTATGCTAGTTGGGTTTAATGTTATGATGCAAGTTGACACCTTTTAAACCCATGTTAATGCTAATGTTATGATAAGTGGAACCCATTATAATTATGATGAATCTTCCCATTTATATGTCATGTTGTGTGAACGAATTACGTGGGGAACGATGGGGTTAATATGCATGTTAACAAAATTGTGTGAAGTTGGTATGATTAAGCACGCCATAAAATAAACTGGACATAATTGGGAATTTACCTATTAAGTTAGGTCTACCCATATTATGGAATTGGGAATTTACCTATTGAGTTAGGTCTACCCATATTATGGAATTGGGAATTTAACTATTGAGTTAGGTCTACCCATATTCTTAAAAAGTTGTAATTAATTAGGGATAATTAATACAAATTATGGGGGGATTAATTAGGTGTAATTAATCGACTAAGACACGAGGTTGGACCCTTTTGTAGCGGAAGTCTGCCCGGAACCAACCGGCAAATCCAGCAGCTACAAATGATTGGCCCAATGTGAGAGGTCTTAGGCATAAATTAAATACGTGATAGTTGTAAAGACACGAGGTTAGACTCTTTTATGGTGTAAAACTGCCCGGAACCAACCGGCATATCCAGTTGCCATAAATGTCAGTCTAATGTGAGGGGTCTTTATAAGATCACGGTCTTAATTAATTAAGAAACACTTAACCAAAATAGCATGTAGTGGGGCATGAGGGGTTAAGTGGGTGCCTTGGGTGGCATGAGGAAAACTAGTGGGTTGCCTTGGGTGGCAATAGAAAATACGATTAGTATACTTAACCAAAATTATAACATGTAAGTGAACATGGTTAAAGGGTTAAGTGGGATTCACTAGTGGGGGCCAAGCTTAGGTGGATAGCTTGTGCCAAGTGATGGGGGCCCATCTCAGCCAATATCCCAAACGTATCTTTTTGGGCTCGACCCAAGTCGAGGACGGGACACGCATATTGGGCTTGACTATAAGAGGCTAAAACGGGTTAGCGGTGGCAACGCAAGTCCAACGGGTTTCATATGCGTGTGTGGACCCGGGCTGGTAGGTAAGACGTTGCATCGTGTAGGTATAAGCCGTGCACCGTTGACATTATCGGGTTGCCACTTTAGGGGATGATACACCCCACTATGGGACTAGCACGGGTATCTACGTTAGGGAGCCGATCGAATGGGGGGTAGTGGGTACACCTAGTGGAGATAGGGGCAGACGGCACCTATGTAGTCAGCTAGGGGTACACGAAACTACCATTAAGTTTTACTAAGTACTCTTAGTGGGATCAACCTTTAAGTTAGTAATGACTGGTGTGGTGCAGTGTAGTAATTATCCTTGGGTGGGTAGATGCGTCTTTATCGTTATCTTAGTTCATTCTAAGTCTGATTGGCTACTTAGTGTAGTCATTTATCCCCAGTCGCACCGTACCAAGTTTATATCATACCCTAATTACTTTAATGATTGTATTGTTAAAGTTATAGGTCTCGCTCAAACTTATGTCTGACCCCGTTGTTTTTATCTTTTTCCCAACCCTCAGGTTCTCAGAGTGGGCCCAGCACGAGTGGGCTTTGATCAGGCTGCTTTATTACTCTTTTAGAGCTTGGACCATAGATGTAAAGCTCAGCTTACCCTTTCTTTTATGGCTATCAGTTCATGTATTGGGATTATGTACTTTTATTTATCAGGATGGATATTTTGTACTTGACTCTTATTATGGTTTTGTGATGTAACCAAACATGTTTTACTTTCCGCTGCAATGAAATGATGTTTTAAAATTTTCAAGTATTACTTATATCTGTCTTGTTGTAATTTTTCTGTTCTATATTCACTTAAAATACTCCACCAATGTTATGGCATTCCCTTAGCGAGTGATCATAGCGGGTGTGGGGTGTTACATATTATAAATTAATTACAATAATGAGAATGTTATATACTGGGCAGGCTTGTCCTATAAATAAGCGAAGATTATAACTTAGGTTATAATAAACTAGTAAGGAAATGAGATAACTGGTGAAATGAGATAAGTGACAATTAATTGTAAATTAAATAATCAGTAAATGGGGAAAAACCTGAAACCAATTGTTTGTAATAAGTAGAGAAAAGGGGGAAAGTTTATGAAATGTAAGAAGTTGTACTTAATTATAAATTAAGTAATCTGTAAACTTGGAAATCCGAAATCAGCTGATAAGAATAACATAAGGCTTGTCCTAGGGACAAGAGGAAATTATAACATAGGTTATAATAAATGGAATACTGAACCTTAGTTAAAAGAACTAAGTTAATAAGTAAACAACGATAAGTTGTAGTGACAATGTAAGATGGAATTATGATTAAAAAGGAAAGAGTGAGGCAAACTTATTAAATGAAATAAGTTTTATTTAATCATAAATAGTGACTATGTTAAACAGAAAACACGTGAATTGAGATATACTTAATTACATATTAAGTAGGACATGTTATTGTGACTATGAAATCAAATAAGAATATAAAGGGATTGTGGATTACAGACCTTAGATCACAATATGGGAAATAACATGTTGTGGGCTTATTAATAAAATTAAATAGGTTAAGTTATATGACTGAAATTAATAAGCAAGTGGAACTTGGGAACTTGAATAATAGGTCAATGTGAATGGGAATAACCAAGTTCAATGGAAACCTGATGAGGTAAAGCAAGCGCATTAAAGAATGATTAGACTTTGGGTCTAATAACATATTAAAATGAGGTGCTTGGACTAGTCTGCACATTTGAGGGTGAATAACCCAACGGGGTAGATCATCGTGGTGTCATGAGGCACGAGGGTAGCGCACGTTCATTTGATTATTCTGTCGGCTCCGAAGGACTGGAAGGGGAAGCACGCGGCTTCCTAAGGTACGTAAGGTGCTCCTGGTAGTCCTCTGTGTGGTGGCAGATGTTTAGGCTGTGCTCTCAGAGGTTGGGTCTATGCATAACTACCAGGTGGATGGGCCTTGACTGCAAAAATAGTTTCATAGTCAGAATGTTGTGACGTGGTGACATTAGAGTGATTCGGCGGTCTCCTCAATGGGGAGGCAGAGGTCAGGACCAACAAAGAGATTAGATCATCAGGTACCCGTCATCGGTAGCCGTGGGATGCGAAAAGACTAGAGCTAAACCCAATAGACCATTCACCTTTCACTATTGGGGTACGATGGTTGAGGGGAGGCGCCAACTGAATGTTTAGACTGTTTGTTAGGGGCAAGTTGCTTAGCTCTTGTAGTCTTTACTAGTTGAGGGAGGGGCCGAGGTGGGGCCATAGCTACCACGAAAAACAGACCCTAGGAAAATATGTATATAGAGGCTCTTAAATACAGGCCTGTAAAGATATGGAGAAGCTCCCGACTGAGTTTCGTGTTTCTTGTATAGCTCTACCACGGAACTCCATGCACATTATGTGCAGTTAAGGCATCAAATACAATTGACAATACATATACGGGAAAGTCTAGATACATGCATGTCTGCTTTGTGTGGTGTATCGTAGACATGAGGGCATTACTCTAGTATGGAATCTGATTCGATTGAAGGTGGAAGTCCATACGCTTACGTAGCATAGTTATGACAGATATATGTAGAACGTAACATTGTTATGTAGAGATCCGTACGTCACTCTAGCGTAGGATGAGGGACTGCATTCATTTCTATGGCATTACGGTGGAAACCGTGCGAGTGGGGTACCATGGGGTGTACCTTAATATTGGGGGGTAGCTATATATATGTTGTATTAGGTTAATCCACTAGGAAGTAAATGGGTACGATGTGCGTGTAAGCCTTCAGTGCCGTTGACCCAAGTAACCTAACAAATAAGAAAATGTGATTGAACGGTATATGTAGGAATCTAATCACCAAAACTTATGTTCTGACCCGCTCCTCATAACATACTCGCAAGTTAGATTTGTGGCAGAGACATGATAGCTTTGGATGCTAGTGAGCCTGTATTATTAATATGGTAAGGCTATACTTTGATTATATCATACTTTATCCATTCCGCTGTGAGATATTTTCTAAGTTCTGATATATTTTATATCTCTGTCTTTTCTACAGGATACCAGAGAAACCAAAATGGGTTTCGATAGATTAAAATTTTGAAAAAAAATTGGTCCATCGGAATTCGGGTTGTTACATCTGGTATCAGAGCTTAGGTTTAGGATTCTTGTATGAATAGTGAGTGAACATATTTGTATTTATATATATATATATATGTATATATATATATATGTATATATATATGTATATATATATATGTATATATATATATATATATATATATATGTACATACATATACCTAGATCCACAAAAGAAAGCGCTAAATAGAAAGAGTATAATATGGTAAGAATTGGGATGACTGTTTTGTACACTAAAGGAATGAATGTGGAAATTTGAGACCCTTAGGAAATTTGGATGGGAAAGTGTACAATATATTTTGAAATAAAGAAAGGAGGATCCTATATGTTAGTACTTTGGATTAGTGGGCTTGGCAGTAAAACTTTATAAATTGGAAAAGGTTAAAAAGATAAAAATGGATTAGAAATATATATAGTTGAGAGAATTGACTTTGTGGGATTGTCTAGGAAAGCCAAGAAAAATTGGAAACACGCTTTGTGTCTAACCCCGTTGTTAACTTTTAAGAACTTGAAATTGTAAAGGTTTTGGGAAAATGGTTTATGGTGTTTTCAAGTTTTAATCTTAAAAGTTATAGTTTTTAATATGTAAAGTATACGTATTGAGTTTTAAAGTAAAACGGGGTATATTTTGTAAATGGTGATTTCTTGCGAAAACTTTGTCTAAAGTAAAATTCTCTCAGTAAAAGGTGCATATTATAGAGCATATATGGCTCGCTCGTTTTCTTGTTATATTTCATGCAAGATTTTTTAATAAATAAGTTTTGAAGTCTCTATTCTTTTGACAATCATTTTTGATAAATTGTTTAAAAGAGAAAATTTTGTTGGATGGATTAAAAATAAGTTGTAGAAATTAAGAATAGAGTAGATGTTAGCGCCTTGTTGTAAGAGACTGAACCGACCTTATAGGTAAGAACAAGCCGTAAACCTGATTAAGAAATAGTTGTCCTTATCTACTCCAAATTTTGTGATTTGAGAAAAAAAATGATTTACATTTTTTTAGATGGCATGTTTTTATGGTTTGGCAAAAGTAAGTTTTGGTGATGAAAATAAAGTTTTGATACTTAATTTTTGGAAGGAAATTTAAATGAAAATGCCAGGCCATGTTTTAAAAGTATGGAGTAGGTAAGGATTAGTGCCTAGGAATGACGAGAAAAGTTTTGAGGCTATGAAGTAGATAGCGAGAATTATCTTGGAATAATGGTAAGTTCCGGTGGAATGCGTAAGCATTAAAAAGCCTAGGATGTTGCTTGAAATGATTATTGGCACACAACTAAAACTAGTGGTGACTACTAGATAGAAAAAGGCCAATAAGTGTTTAGATCCTGTTGCTAATTTTCATGTTAGGGGTAAAACCTGTTATTACATTTCTGCTAGGATCGTTCTGTTATTTTGTTCTTATTGGGTGGTTAGGGTAACACCGAAACATGTTGTGGTTCCCATGGTTTGGACTTTATTGTCTAAGGGGGATATAGTCCTGATATTCTTAGCTCTTAGTAATAGCTGTGTAGAGTGTCTGTTTTCCTATTTTAGTTGAAGGACTAGAAGGCTTATTTGAAAACTAAACTTAGATCAGATGATTAAATAAGCTATGAGAAAAGGTACAACTAAAAAGGAAACAACAAAATTTAGTAAAGCGGCAAACTTGACAAATTATGAGAAAAGATGGATAAGAATAAAAATTTCCAAGATAAGATGAAAAAAATTTATAACAGAGAAAATTTTCTTATGTGGGCTGCGCTTGGATAGGAAAATAGGGGAATCTTTATAAATAGTTACATAAAATCCAATTATGGTTCGAAAAAGGTTGAAAAAGAAAATTGGAAAATGTGAAGTTTTCTATTTTCCACCTTATTGTAACATAAGAAACCGAATTTAGAAAATTAGATTTTTCTAAAATTCGAAAAAATAAAGTTGGTTGGTCGGATTTTGGGTGCAACAATTGGATGAACTGCGTTCTTGCCCTGCAAGAATATGGGAAAATTTGGATGAAAATGTATTCCGATTTTCAAAATATTGCATTCATGTAGAACTGCCAGTATATTTAGCATGTGAGAATTATATTTTAAAAGGATTTTTAGAAAATCTGCATACGTATAGGATGTACCGCTTAGGCATACATGTATTGTTATGTTGTATTTCACTTTGCACAAGTGCACAATGTTTGCAAAAATTGGATGCACACATGATGGATGTATACTATGCAAGGGGTTGAATAATTTTTACCCTTATCAAATTTCGGGGACGAGATTTCCTAAGGGTGGGAGAATGTAACACCCCGCATTTTATAACAATTAAATAATGCATATATGTATATATATGCACAGACAAAAACATTTAAGAAAAAGAAATTTTTGAAGAGCTTCCAGAATTTGGCCACGGGATTAGCATCATTGCGTTCGTGGCGATTTTCTGGTCAATTTAAACCTATAGATTGCAGAAAACTGATTTTAGTTGAAAGAGATACCTTTAAATGAAGTATTGTAGAAAAACATGAAAATAAGGTAAAAAAAGAGAACAATGACTACCATTGTTTTTAAACTTATTAACAAAAGACATCATAGTTCAGTTGGTTAAGGCATTGGATTTGCAACATAGAGGTCAGGGGTTCGAACCCCGGTAGTGATATATTTTTATCTTTGTTTTAGAGAAGACCGACTGAACATACAAATATGTGTACGCATACAAATTCATAATTTGTAAGGATAAGAACGCATATACAAGAAATAAAGAATATATATATATATATATATATATATATATATATATGTATATATATGAGAATATATATGTATATATGTGTAGAAATATATGTATACAAGAGATAAAATTCAAGATAAGGCCGGAATCAATGAAATATGGCAAGAATCAAATAACAGTGCAACACCGTTTGAATTTTGAAAACCAAACATACGTTTTGCGTATATATATATATACGCGTAAAATGGTCGTTAGAAAAATTGTATACGCATAAGAAAATTTCATGTGAATATAACAGTCAAATAAATTCCAGAAATTCAAAAGTTCTTAAATCAAATTTCTGCGCCAAAACTGCTCGTGGGACCCACGGGGGTTGAAACCCCTGTAGGGGTGTCGACACCCCTGTAGGGGGTTGACATCGGGGTCGAAACCCCCTAGATCCGAGCAGATCCATTGACATATCTAGACCATTTTGTTAACCATGTTCGTTGCTGACTCAGCGTTGCGTGTACGATAAGATCTTGAACACCTATAAGTATGCTAGCATAGCCTAGCCAAAATCTCATATTTCTAAGACGATATCTATACTCTACCTTTCTTCTTCCTCCTCAAATATCTTCAGAAAATTAAGATTATTAGTTTAGGGAAAAATTATAAATCAAGATCTAGAGGAAGAGCATTGACGTTAATAAAAAGGTGTTCAAAATCAAATGCGAAGTAAGGTAATTTTATAGATCTGGTCTATTCAATTTTCTTCCTCTTTCTTCCCTTTTTCTTTTAGTAAAAAGTTATGAATCCATGGTTGTTAGGTTCTGAATTCAATTAAGGAAAAACCATGGAATGCTAGATCTGGGCTTGATCCAGGATTTGGGAAGAAAATTAGGAGAGTGGATTTAAGTTATATCATTTTAGATAATGATAAATTATCGTTTAACATTCCCCATTATTGTAGAATGTGAATTGGCTAGAATAATTAAAAGTATTGAAAGGTTATTATGACATGTTTAAATATGATATGTTGAAATGTTTAAACATATGTTAAAAGGATTAAAGTGACGAATATGACATGTTGGAATATTAATATGCTAAGATATTAATATGTTGGAAAATTTGCCAAAATATGCGTAGCGATTACTGTTGTTTCAATTCCATGTTAACTTGTGACATTTATGTACCTGGAACATTAACGGTAGAAATTGAGAAAAATTAAATGATTTGGCAATCACATATTATTGTTAAATTTGAACAATTATCTGATTAATTGGTTACATGATGGAATTGAATTGATTATGTGTTAGAAAGAACGTATGACATAAAATAGGCATAATATGATACCATGTAAAATATAATTTACAAAGGAAATTTGAACGAATAGACATGCCTGGACACAAGGTTAGTTTACACTTGTAGTAGAAGTATGTCTGGAACAGCCCGACATATCCAGCATCCACAAGTGGTAAATCTAATGTGAGGGGTCTAAGTGCATAAATGAAACATGTAACGGTGTTAAGACACGAGGTTAAGTCAACTGGTGGAAGAAGTCTGCCCAGAACCGCCTGGCAAATACAGCATCCACAAGTGTAGGCTTAATGTGAGAGGTCTAGTACATAAACATATATATAAATATATGTAAATGACAGGACTGATAAACATCATTAACTGTAATTAATGGAAATATATGGACTTGAATGAAAGATAAGTACACCAGTAAAGGAAAGGAAATGAACGGGGAATGATAATAACCTATTATAAATTAATTACATTAATGAGAATGTTATATACTAGACAGACTTGTCCTAGGGACAAGTGAAGATTATAACTTAGGTTATAATAAACTAGTAAGGAAATGAGACAACTGGTGAAATGAGATAAGTAGCACTTAATTGTAAATTAAATAATCGGTAAATGGGGAAAACTTGAAACCAGTTGTTTGTAATAAGTAGAGAAAAGGGGGAAAGTTTATGAAATGTAAGAAGTTGTACTTAATTATAAATTAAGTAATCTGTAAACATGGAATCTGAAATCAGCTGATAAGAATAACACATTAAGGCTTGTCCTAGGGAGAAGAGGAAATATAACATAGGTTATAATAAATGGAATACTGAACCTTAGTTAAAAGAACTAAGTTAATAAGTAAACAATGATAAGTTGTAGTGACAATGTAAGATGGAATTATGATTAAATAGGAAAGAGTGAGGCAAACTTATGAAATTAAATAAGTTATATTTAATCATAAATAATGACTAACATGTTAAACTGAAAACATGTGAACTGAGATATACTTAATTACATATTATGTAGGACATGTTATTATGACTATGAAATTGAACAAGAATATAAAGGGATTGTGGATTACAGACCTTGGATCACAATATAGGAAATAACATGTTATGGGCTTACTAATAAACTTAAATGGGTTAAGTTATATGACTGAAATTAATAAGCAAGAGGAACTTGGTAACTTGAATTAGAAGTCAATGTGAATGGGAATAACCAGGTTCAATGTAAACCCGATGAGGTAAAGCAAGTGCATAAAAGAATGATTATACATAGGGTCTAATAACATATTAAAATGAGGCGCTTGGACTAGTCCGCACATTTGAGGGTGAATAACCCAACGAGGTAGATCATCGTGGTGTCATGAGGCACGAGGGGAGCGCACGTTCATCTGATTATTCTGTCGACTCCGAAGGACTAGAAAGGGGAAGCATGTGGCTTCCTGAGATACGTAAGGTGCTCCTGGTAGTCCTCTGTGTGGTGGCAGATGTTTAAGCTGTGCTTTCAGAGGTTGGGTCTGCGCGTAACTACCAACTGGGTGAGCCTTGACAGCAAAAGTAGCTTTGTAATCAGAATGTTGTGACGTGGTGATGCTAGGATGATTCGGCGGTTGCCTCAATGGGGAGGCAGAGGTCAGGATCAACAAAGATAGTAGATCATCGGGTATCCATCATCGGCAGTCGTGAAATGCGAAAACACTAGAGCTAAACCCAATAGACCATTCATCTTTCACTATTGGGGTACGGTGGTTGATGGGGGACGCCAACAGGATGTTTAGATTGTTTGTTAGTGGCAAGTCGCTTATCTCTTGTAGTCTTTACTAGCTGAGGGAGGGGCCTAGGTGGGGCTGTAACTACCATGAAAAACAGACCCTAAGAATATCTGTATTTGGAGCCTCTTAAAGACGGGCCTGTATGGATATCGAAAAACTCCCGACCGAGTTTCGTGTTTCTTGTATTGCCTTGCCATGGAACTCGGTGCACATTATGTGCGGTTAAGGCATCGAATACAATTGACGATACATACGTGGGAAAGTCTAGATACATGCATGTCTGCTCTGGGTGGTGTATCGTAGACTTGAGGGCATTACTCTGCTATGGAATCTGATTCAATCGAAGGTAGCAGTCTGTACGCTTACGTAGCATGGTAATGACAGATATATGCATAACGTAACATGATAGCTACGTATATGGGTCGTACTTCACTCTGCCATAGTATGAGAGAATGCGTTCATTTCTGTGGCATCACGGTGGAGACCGTGCATGTGGGGTACTATGGGGTGTACCTCAATATTGGGGGGTAGCTACGTATATGCTGTATTAGGTTAATCCACTAGGAAGTAAATGGATACGACGTGCGTGTAAGCCTTGAGTGTTGTTAACCCAAGTAACCTAATAAATAAGAAAATGTGATTGAAAGGTATATGTAGGAATCCAGTCACCAGAACTTGTGTTCTGACCCCTTCCTCATAACATACTCGCAGGCTAGATTTGTGGTAGAAACATGATAGCTTTGGATGCTAGTTGGCCAGAATTACTAATACGGTAAGGCTATACTTTGATTATATTATACTTTATCCATTCCGCTGTGAAATATTTTCTGAATTTTGATATGTTTTATATCTCTGTCTTTTCTGTAGGATACCAGAGCAATCAAAACGGATTTCGATTGATTAGAATTAAAAAAAATCGGTCTATCCAAATTCGGGTTGTTACAGTAACGAAAAAACCGTGGAAAAGGAAAAAAAACAATACATCTCTGCAAGAGTCTTCCAAAATAAGATTGACAAAGCAGTCCAAGCTAAGCACTTCCACCCTGGGAGCCTGGGGAAGATAAAGGAAAGAAAAAAAGGAGAAATTAGGTCAGAAGAAAAGTCTAGTGAGCTATTGTGATTTCTAGCATGACTAATAAGCGAAAGAAAATTAGATAACAATAGTTCTAGTGTCATAAAAGGGTGAGTGTCTATGCACACCTAAAAAGTGACAAATAGAATAGAGATAACAAAATAACGTAAAGATGTATGTGTTCTCATTTGCAAGATTCAATAATGATGATGACTATTTTGTACTTCTATGAATTCGAAACGAAACAATAATTAGGAATAAGTTCCTAACACTACCCAAACAATAGACTATAACGAATAATGGATAACCTATGCCCAATATGGGTTCGGGTTTATTAGTCCCTAGCCCATCAAGCAAAAGACATAAACTTATCCATAGGTGTCAAAGTGGATTATGTTTCCAAATCAGACTAATGCATGCACATTAATCCATCGAAACACACTCATGCCCTCCAATTGGACCGACTTACATCCATAACATCATATAACATAATATAGTGTGTTCCCTTGCCTCATATTTAGACCGAAAATGATAAAAGGGTATGTTACATGGAACGGATCCCAACAAAATAACTTGGCCAAATCTACAACCTTGATTCGGCCTCCACAAACAAATTTAATATATTAGGCCCCTAATTCAACCTGCACTGTAAATTAATATGTTCAAATTCACAACTTACCTACACACTTTAACTAAGATGTATATATAAGGCCTAATCTTGATTGTCTAGATTATGCTTATAATTACTCATACAATGTAAATTAATATATTTATATTCGCAACTTACCCATACATTGTAAACCAACATGCACGAATTAAGCCTAACCGTCCCTTTCAAATATTCCAAGTCATATTGCAAATAAACTATTAATATTTTATTATGATTTCCAATTATCATTGTAACGACCCAGAAATTTGGGCAATTTGAAATAAAAATTAATTAAGGATTTCACGATAAACAATTCATTTTAAATTTGGATTCGAGATTTAAAATCAAAGTTTATTGGTTTGAATAAGAAATGAATTCGATTTCAGAATGGCTAATCGGAAATCGAATATATTGTTTTGAGTATGAATTGAATTCAAAACGGTTGGCTAGAGACAAAATATTATTATCAAATATGTGAACTGAATCTGGTTGAATCTTCGAATTTGATTTAAAATTCGATGGGAAAATATAAGTGATTGAATCTAAAATAAATGTAGTTAACGTTAAAAAAATTGGAAATTTTATTGTTGAAGTATATGGAAATTGGCTTGGATATGTGTGTATACAGATAAATTGAATTTAACGTTGTAAATTTGGAATCAAACGAAGTGGATGAACTGAATCATATCAGTGAACGGTTAAATTATTTAAAATCTAAAATGATGTTATATACAGATGGAGTCGGATCACAAGCAGACTAATTTTATCAGCTTCAGAATGTTGAAACGAAGGGATACGTATAATTTTTGTCGTATTTGGTGACTGTTTGCGGTACGGATTCAGAGCGTTACCCGGTTACATAGTAGTTCGCGATAAAGATTTAATTTTTAAATTTTAAATAGATATAACATTCCCTGTATTACGTACGCAGACCTATATCCTGAACATGCCGCTACCCTATTCTACTGATTGACGTTGTTCTTATCTCCACAATTTTTATTCTAAAAATCAGCGTTTATTTCCCTAACTTCTTCAGCAAACGGGAAAAGTCAGTCTTTCCCAATTTGATTCTCTCTAAATATCATGTTAATGGCTGAAGCCTCAAATCGATCTTCCACCACTTCAATTGAGTTGCCATGGCAGCCTCCCTAAATTGAAATCGTGGCCGAGTAAAGAGAATCCCCAAATTTGGGAAAAATCAAGGGTCTCCATCACAAATTGAATCTACCATCCTTCGTCGCCTTAAATCGAAGCAGCAACTTGAACCAATCCAATTCGCTCCACTTGTGAGCCGCAATAGCTCGTGTCGCCTCCAAGCTAGTGCCTACTATTGCAGTGAAGACATCGATGGTCGATGAGTCATTGGGAATAATACTGTACCTACACCGATCCTTTGCGCTGTTAGAGGTGAGCGTCTCAATCACGATTAATCGCTGTTTCAAGTAGATTGATTTCAGTTAAACTAAAAATATGTGGTTGCTAAATTTGATTTTTGGTGACAGTTGTGCAGATTTATCCAAACTCATTAGGGAGTACTGCTCCTATTTTCTTTGCCAAAAAGTACTACTCCTATTTCACTATGTTGCTATGAAACTGAAATATGTATTTTACCCTGTTGCACATCAATCCTCTTTAGCTTCTATTGGACGGTACACTATGACTGCCTTGTTTACACTGATCCAATCAAAATTTAAGTAACTGTAAGGGTATATTTAATCATATGCTTATGTGATGTGTCATTTAGTCGGTAAAATCCGGGAACACTGCTTGTTCGAACTCACAATATAGGTTTGATTTATTTATAGATTTTCAATCTAAATCCATGCAATATGGTAAATTTCTAAATATATTTCGGAATTATATATGATATATGATACGTCACATGACCCCTTGTTTAAACATATTGGTAGTAGGTACAATATTATTTGTAAGGATCTTCTATAAATAGTGGTTACTTACATTACTCGTTGATGAAATGTCCACTTCTGTCGTATCCTTTATAAATCAAAGAGAAAATAAGGAACGGATAATCTGGGTTTAAACGTGAGTTATAATCTTGAAATGCCAAAGCTTATTACCCTATAATTAGTGTAATAATACCTTATCGTAATGTCAAAGTATACTTTTGTTATAAACATATAACTCCAATAGTTAAGCCTCTGCATAATTGATTATATGCAAGTATTATTCGCTGATTTGATGCCCAACTATAGTTTGGTACTTGGTATTTGTTATACCAGTGTACTCCCTCTAGATTATATCAGAAACAACTATCCTGAGCTATTGGATGCCATTACATAAATTATCTGACCGTTTATAATTAACTGATATAATGATGTACTCTGGAAATAAAAGTTTGTACCATTGAGTTTATGGTTTAATTTAACAGAAAATTAATACTTAAACTGGTAAAGGTGATAGTTATAATGAGCGCTTATCAGAGGGAGTAAATAACTATATAAATTAGAGTTTAACCATATTCTTGCCTATACCAAGTTACTGGACCAGTTTACACCATTCTCGCTACTTTCTATAGTTATTCCATAATTTTACAACGCTATAGTTTAACACCATGTATACAGAGTTATGACTAGTTTATAATGTAGCTCACGACCATATATACATGTTGATGCTGATCCCATTTCTTGTGTTAATGTTTACTGAGCTATATATGTTGGTAGGCACTACCCTGGAATACATAAATGTCATAGTATTAAACTAGTTTGTTGTTGTATTTTTCTTTACATGAACGTCATAGTTTTAAAAGGGTTGCTGTCATATTTTTATAAATGTATATCATGACTTAAATGGCTAGCTAGGGGGTACATAATCTACTTTAATAAATTTACATCATGAGTTTACTGTAAGTACATAATATATTCATGAGTATAGGCGCCTATGTACACCAAGTTATATACACATAAATTGTGCGTAGCCAAGCATAAGTCAATATGTGACATGTGCATGTATATATTCTCATATATACGAATGTTAAACAAATTGTGTGACCACTATTAGGACTGCTGTTTACCGCATTGAAATCATTTAGCTTACAGTTGGCCACCTTGAATTGCAATATGACATTGGATAAAGAAATGGGACAAATGTGCAAAAACTGAGCGCAGTTGTCCACATTTTTGATTCAGGAACCTGTGTCATTATAATTGTCGCAGCCATGTGTAACAACCCTAGGTTCAGAGTGGAATTAGTAGTCCCACATCGCGAAATTTGGGTATGAAGTGGGAACTTATATAGTAAAGCTCCTCCTTAAGAAAGTGACGAGGCCTTTTGAGGAACAAAACCTCACACCTATACGGTGGCTAAGTTGGGGACAATATCTTGCGTGAACGGAGGTGCGGGTTGTTACAGTAGTATCTGAGCCAATACCCAGCCAGAATTGTGGCTCGTGCGTCGACCACCACGCCTGGGTGAGGTGTTCGTGAGCCAACGAGGGCGTTGGGTTATGAAGTGTAACACCCCACGTCCGCTAAGGTCACTCATACCAGGGGAATGCCTTAGTTTCGGTGAAGTATTTTAAGTGAATATAGAACAGTAAACTTACAGCAAGACAGATATAGGTAATACTTGAAAATTTAAATCATCATTTCATTGCAACGGAAAGTAATACATGTTTGGTTACATCACAAAACCATAAACCAGAGTCAAGTACATAATATCCATCTTGATAAAATAGAAGTACATAATCCCACTACATAACTAATAGCCATAAAAGGAAAGATAAGCTCGGCTTCACTTCAGAGGTCCAAGCTCCATAGGATAGATACAGCAATCAGATCAAAGCCCACTAGCACCAGGCCCACTCTAATAACCTGGGTTTGGGGGAAAAAGATAAAAACAACGGGGTCAGACATAAGTCTGAGTGAGTCCTATAAACCTAATAATACAATCATTAAAATAACCAGAGAAGACATAAGTTGATATACGGTAACGACTGGAGATGAATGGCTACACTAAGCAGCTTGGTAAACTTAGGATAAACTAAGATCACCGTAAAGACGCATTTATCCACCCAAGGATAATTACTAGATTACACCGCCCCAGACTTATCCACCCAAGAGTAACTCCTACACTGCACCACACCAGTTCTACCTACCCAAGATTAGTTCCTACTTAAAGGTTGATCCCACTAAATGTACTTAGTAATTTTTAGCCAGTAGTTTCTTTTACCCCTACATAGGTGCCGTCTGCCCCTATCTTTACTAGGTGTACCCACTACTCCCAAGCGATCGGCTCCCTAACGTAGATACCCGTGCTGGTCCCACAATGGGGTGTATCATTTCCCCAAAGTGGCAACCTGATAGTATCAACTGTGCACAGCTTTATACCTACACGATGCAACAACGATTTACTAACCAACCCGGGTCCACACACGCACATGAAACCCGTTGGTCCTACGTTGCCACCGCTAACCCGTTTTTGGCCTCTTATAGTCAAGCCCAATATGCGTGTCCCGTCACTCGACTTGGGTCGAGCCCACAAAGATACGTTTGGGATATTGGTTGAGATGGGTCCCCACAAGCTACCACTTAAGCTTGTTATTTTGTCTAGTGTATCCCACTTAACCCCTTTAACCAAGTTCACTTACATGTTATAAATACTTTGGTTAAGTCATTAATCATATTTTAATTACCTTTCAAGGCACCCACTAGATTTCCACATGCCACCCAAGGCACTTACTTAACCCTTTAATCATGTTTAATTCCATGTTCCACTTTGGTTAAGTATTCTAATCGTATTTTCTATTGCTACCCAAGGCAACCCACTAGTTTCCTCATGCCACCCAAGGCACCCACACTAGTTACTACGTGCCACCCAAGGTACCCACTTAACCCTCATGTTCCACTACATGCTAATGTGGTTAAGTGTTTCTTAATTAATTAATTAAGATCGTAACCTTTGTAAAGACCTCTCACATTAGACTGTCTTTTATGACCGCTGGTTAAGCCGGTTGGGTCCGGGCAGCCTTATGTCATAACCGAGTCTAACCTCGTGTCTTTACATTAATCACGTATTTAGTTTGTGCCTAAGACCTCTCACATTGGGCTAACATTTGTAGCAACTGGTTAAGCCGGTTGGGTCCGGGCAGTTTTACGCTACAACTGAGTCCAACCTCGTGTCTTAGTCAATTAATTACACCTAATTAATCACCCTCATAATTTAAATTAATTATTCCTAATTAATATTAAGCTTTTCATAACATGGGTAGACCTAACTCAATAGGTAAATTCCCATGGGGTAGACCTAACTCAATAGGTAAATTCCCAACACATAGTATGGGTACATCTAACTTAATAGGCAAATTCTCATACTATGTTCCTTTATTTTATGTTATGCATAATTATATTAATTTCACACCATCTTATTAACTTATGCATTTAATTAACCCCATCGTTCCCACGTAATTTCGTTCTCATGACATAATACATATAAAAGGTGTCAACTTGCATATGAATGAACATGTTTCAAAGGTGCCATCTTGCATATTAACAAGCACATAACTTGCATATGAACTTGCATAATATGTCACATAACTTGCATATAATCTTGTATAACATGTCACATAACTTGCATATAATATGACACATAACTTACATATTCACTTGCATAATATACTTGCATATTAACCCATAGACTTGCATAATGTGTCATCATGAACTTGCATATTAACAAACATGTAACTTGCATATTAACAAACATGTAACTTGCATAGCATATCTTGCATATTAACATACATGTAACTTGCATATTAACAAACATGTAACTTGCATAGCATATCTTGCATATTAACATACATGTAACTTGCATATTAACAAACATGTAACTTGCATAGCATATCTTGCATATTAACATACATGTAACTTGCATATTAACAAACATGTAACTTGCATAGCATATCTTGCATATTAACATACATGTAACTTGCATATTAACAAACATGTAACTTGCATAGCATATCTTGCATATTAACATACATGTAACTTGCATAGCATATCACCATAAACTTGCATAACATGCATATGATCACATAGCCCACAACTTGCATATTTAGCATCATGCAAACATAACATACATCATATTAAACTTGCATAAACTTACATACTCAACATGCATAAACATAAGATTAATGCTAACATCATATCATATGATTCAAGACTCATTAATCCACATACAAAACCATAAATCCCATCACATCTCATCTACTTAGTTTAACAAAAGATCATCAAAGTGATAGAAACTCACTACTAGCAAATTTGCACTCCAAATGAAGAAGATTATGATGCTTAGAATGGATTAGAAGTTGATTAGAGAGGTTGATTAGCTTGCTTTCCTCTTCATTGATTTGTGGAGGCCATGATCAAGTTTCATTTTGCCATAGTTTAGTTACAAGATCTAATTATGAATGAATTAGGGTAGGGTTGGGGTCTTATTTATAGGATTAGGGAGTGTTTTAGGCCCTTAGATTAACCCTAGATTAGATTAGGACCCTTAGATTTCGGAAATCTCTAGAAACCAGCCCTAAGACCAAGCCCAAACCCCAAACTGGTGCACCCAACCACAGAACTCTCTAGAAACTGTGCAGGTTTCTTGGCTCGGCACGGGCGCACTTCACAAGTGTGCCAGTGTATCTTTGTACTGGCGCACTTCACAAGTGCGCCAGTGCATTTTTGTTCTGGCGCACTTCACAAGTGCGCCAGTGCATTTCTGGCCTGTTTCTGGTTTTTCTGCCTAACTTCGTTCGTCCATATCTCTTTCATACGGTACCCGTTTTACGCAAACTCGGACTCTATTTCGCGTATTTTTCCGAGACGAACGAAATGACGCAGCCCTTTTCCCTTAATTCCCACATCTGGGATTAGTTATTCTTTAATTTGTGAATTTTAGCATTAACCGAAATTCGGGGTGTTACATTCTCCCCTCCTTAAAGGATTTCGTCCCCGAAATCTCTAAGCTAAGGAGAATGCATATCCTACCATCCAAACAACCATCTACTCAATCCATCAAACACGAGCATCCATTGTCCTTAAACAATTTCTAATGATGTATGAGCATATGCGAAAAGTGTGTGTATATGTTCCCTATCTAATGTACGAACATATGCAAACCATGATAGTGCCATGCATCCAATATGTATGCGAGATAACCCTATCGACACATACAGTATCTATATGAGTGCACAATCATTCACCAAAATGCATCATCCATATGATAACACAATCATTATACATCCATAAATATAGCTAACTACACACAATTTTATGCAATATGCAATATGAAGTGATTGAGCCGATCTAGTGCCTAGAGTGTGTATATATGCATCCACGAGCAACCACCAGCAAACACTTGCATCCACTTGCATCCATCAACCATAACATGTCTCAAACACATGTTTCAACCATAGGTTTTCCCTATCTAAAGGTCAAACAGCACTAATCGAGAGGACATACTAAAGATAAGGTAAGTACTAGGCAGGCGATAAAGGAGAAGTTAAAAGACATACTCTCCAAAAAGAAATGGATACAAAGAACGCATCTTCGCTTCCGTCTCCCAAGTAGCATTTCTTTCGTCATCTCCCCATTGCACTCTAGCTAGCTGAACTTCTCTGTTCCCCAACTTCCTAGTCTCTGACCCAATGATGCGAGTAGGAGCTCGTCGAATCGTCTCATCGCGCTCTAACTCTGCTTCTTTAAGCAAACTCGGCTCTACCACCTCAGCGGTCTCATGTAAGCACTTCCTCAAATGGGACACATGAAATACATCACGTATACTACTAAGTCTGTCAGGCAACTCCACTCTATATGCCCTCCGTCCAATTCTTTCCTTAATGGGAAATGGCCCTACAAACCTTGGTACTCACTTCCTAACAGATCCAAAGTGAACCACATTCCGTAACGGAGATACCTTGATAAAACCATGTCCCCAACTTCAAACTCAAGATCCGTCCTTCTCTTGTCCGCATAAGATTTTTGCCTATCCTGTGCTGCTTTCATCCTTCTTTGAATCAAGTCAATCTTCTCTGAAGCCTCTCTAATCTCATCGGCCCAACCAAGATCTTACCCGTAGATTCCCACCAACATGTAGGTGATCAACAAGGCCTTCCATAAAGAGCTTCGAAAGGAGCCATACCAATACGGGACTGAAAGCTGCTATTATATGAGAACTCTACCAATGGAAGATGCTCTTCCCATGTACCTCCAAAATCCAAAATACATAACCTCAAAAGATATTCTAAGATACGGTTCACCCTCTCGGTCTGGCCGTCCGTCTGAGGATGATATGCGGTACTCAAACACAACTGAGTCCCCACTGCTTCTTGCAAACTTCTCCAGAACTCACTAGTGAAGATAGGATCTCGATCACTCACTATGCTAGAGGGTACCCCATGCAATCGAATAATCTCCCGAATGTAAACTGAAGCTAGCCATGGAGCAGTTCTCTTACTCTCCACGGGTATAAAAATGGGCGCTCCTAGTGAGTCTGTCTACTACCACCCAAATTCCTGTATTACCCTTCCTCGATCTTGGTAATCCATCGAGACACTATCCTACTTCCTTAGCGGAACCTCCAATGGATGAAGCAACCCACCGGGTTTCTTCTGCTCCGCTTTCATTTGCTAGCAGACCAAGCATCTAGCGACATACTCGGCCACGTCTTTCTTCATACCGGCCCCAAAAGGAAACTCGCTTCATGTCTTGGTACATCTTGTCCCTATCAGGATTAGTGGTCATCCTTGACCGATGTGCATCATCAAGTATAGCCTTCCTCAAACCCCTGTCTTCCGGTACTCCAAGTCTACCGTCTCTACGCAACCACCCCTTTCCATCTAGGGTGTACCTACTCAAATGGCTGGACGACTCCCCCCTTATGAGCTTCCCCACCAACTCAACCAACTGTGGGTCGTCCCTCTGCGCTTCTCCAATCCGCCCCAAAAGAGTAGGTCTAACCTCCAAAGAGGCTAGCAAACCGGGTACAAAGTCAACGGAAGGTCTAAAGTCAAACATAGGAATAAACTCTAAACTCTATAGTTCAACGAACAATGATCTCAAGGACAACCTTTTTTTTCTTCTTAAAGCGTCTGCTACCGTGTTTCCCTTGTTAGGGGTATACGCTATCTCAAACTCATAAGATGCTAAAAATCCTATCCAAAATCGTCACAACTATCCATCTCTCACGCAGACCACCCTAGTCGAATTCGACATCCCCCAAATGCAAGCCCCAAAGGCCGAAACCAATATCAGACAAACACCCAAGGGATATCTCCTTCGAGTTCAGGCGACCTACGTGAGATGATACTAAAATAAAATAATAATAATGGCTAAACAATTAAGCCTTTGACCAACTTTGGATGTCCTCGCCAGTCTCGCTCCAAAACCACCGTTCTTCCCATAACTGGCTTTGCTCACCCTATTGAGCACATACGAAAACTTATTATGCTCCTTGAAAAGACCTAGATGTCATTTACAAACTTATTTAGGTACTCCCTGAACACCCTCCTCATCGAACCAATATGCGGGGCGTTCGTCAAACCAAATGGCATCACTTAGCCACTCCTAAAATCTATCCGGAGTCCTAAGGCAGTCTTCTCTATACTATCCTCAGCCATTGTCAACTGACGAAACCTCGTGGCTAAGTCCAACTGCGCAAATACTGAGGCGCCAACTAACTGATCAAAGAGATCATCAATCCTCGGCAATGGGTGTCGATTCTTCTTTGTGAGTTTATTCAGTTTTCTTTAACTTACACAAAGTCTGAGGGACCTATCCACCTTCGCGGCAAAAACTACTGGAGCACCCCACTCTGATATACTTTGTCTTATGCACCCCTTCCTAAGGAAACCACCTGCTTGCTTACCGAGTTCCCTCCTCTCACGAGGAGCCTTGTGGCACACTGGCCAAGATACTGGTTTGGCATTATTTACCAGATATATTCGGAAGTCAATCTCCCGCTCCGGAGGTAAGCCCTTCACCTCCTTCAAACACATCCGAGTATTCCTGGACCACTCTAACAGATCGCAAACTCTCGACCGACGTGTCAAGCGATTCTAGGTAACTTAGCAAAACAGATTCCATGGGATTACAAGAGATCTCGAGAGTATTACCCAAGCGGGTCATAAGCCTGACAACTCTCCCCTCAAAATCAGGAACGGCACCCCTACTGGATAACCAGTCTATGCCCAAAACTAACCCATAGCCCGTGAAGCCCAAAAAGCATCACATCTAAACTCAACGCTAAGTATAGCAACTTTCAAACCCAAACACATCATGGAGCCCAATTGGGTTTGAAACAACTAAGGGATCATCTACCAAACTGGTGTCTAAGTGCAGTGACTCAACTAACAATGATGAGATAAACGAACTCGATACATCAGAATCAAATAAAGTTTGGGTCGGATAACAAAGAAATCCAAATTCCAACCTAGACGGTCTTATCCCCATCCGGCATCCTAGTCGTGAGGAAATACAACTATCCTCCAGAAGATTCCATACCTTGCCCTTGCTTCTTTGGACGATCCTAATAAGGTGTCCTATTCCTCCCCAAAAGGATAACTACTAGCCTTCTCCTTCCCATTCTCCACTCGTAACCTCCCATCAATGAGGTTTCGTCCTTCATTAACCAAACAACTATTAGAGCCTTCCTCCCATCGTCCATCCAATAAGTACTTACAAGTTCTCCTCCTTCTTGAACCAACTTCTAATCTGATTTACGTCTAATTCCCTTGAAGCGGTTTTCCATTCTTATCTATCTTAGAAAGATCATCTACACACGGAGGGGAAACTCAAAACGAGAGAGAAAGAGATTCAAACGGAGAATTCGAAAGATAAAGATATGGCTATCGGGGATTATGCTTTTCTCTCAAAAACTTTTCTCTTAAAAGACATGTTTTTGAAAATATTCCTTCAAAAATTTTCTTAGAAAAATAGTTTTTCTAAAAATTTTATCTGTTCTGGTAACCTGGGCTCTGATACCACGTGTAACACCCCACGTCCGCTAAGGTCACTCATACCAGGGGAATGCCTTAGTTTCGGTGAAGTATTTTAAGTGAATATAGAACAGTAAACTTACAGCAAGACAGATATAGGTAATACTTGAAAATTTAAATCATCATTTCATTGCAACGGAAAGTAATACATGTTTGGTTACATCACAAAACCATAAACCAGAGTCAAGTACATAATATCCATCTTGATAAAATAGAAGTACATAATCCCACTACATAACTAATAGCCATAAAAGGAAAGATAAGCTCAGCTTCACTTCAGAGGTCCAAGCTCCATAGGATAGATACAACAATCAGATCAAAGCCCACTAGCACCAGGCCCACTCTAATAACCTGGGGTTGGGGGAAAAAGATAAAAACAACGGGGTCAGACATAAGTCTGAGTGAGTCCTATAACCCTAATAATACAATCATTAAAATAACCAGAGAAGACATAAGTTGATATACGGTAACGACTGGGGATGAATGGCTACACTAAGCAGCTTGGTAAACTTAGGATAAACTAAGATCACCGTAAAGACGCATTTATCCACCCAAGGATAATTACTAGATTACACCGCCCCAGACTTATCCACCCAAGAGTAACTCCTACACTGCACCACACCAGTTCTACCTACCCAAGATTAGTTCCTACTTAAAGGTTGATCCCACTAAATGTACTTAGTAATTTTTAGCCAGTAGTTTCTTTTACCCCTACATAGGTGCCGTCTGCCCCTATCTTTACTAGGTGTACCCACTACTCCCAAGCGATCGGCTCCCTAATGTAGATACCCGTGCTGGTCCCACAATGGGGTGTATCATTTCCCCAAAGTGGCAACCTGATAGTATCAACTGTGCACGGATTTATACCTACACGATGCAACAACGATTTACTAACCAGCCCGGGTCCACACACGCACATGAAACCCGTTGGTCCTACGTTGCCACCGCTAACCCGTTTTTGGCCTCTTATAGTCAAGCCCAATATGCGTGTCCCGTCACTCGACTTGGGTCGAGCCCACAAAGATACGTTTGGGATATTGGTTGAGATGGGCCCCCACAAGCTACCACTTAAGCTTGTTATTTTGTCTAGTGTATCCCACTTAACCCCTTTAACCATGTTCACTTACATGTTATAAATACTTTGGTTAAGTCATTAATCATATTTTAATTACCTTTCAAGGCACCCACTAGATTTCCACATGCCACCCAAGGCACTTACTTAACCCTTTAATCATGTTTAATTCCATGTTCCACTTTAGTTAAGTATTCTAATCATATTTTCTATTGCTACCCAAGGCAACCCACTAGTTTCCTCATGCCACCCAAGGCACCCACACTAGTTACTACGTGCCACCCAAGGTACCCACTTAACCCTCATGTTCCACTACATGCTAATGTGGTTAAGTGTTTCTTAATTAATTAATTAAGATCGTAACCTTTGTAAAGACCTCTCACATTAGACTGTCTTTTATGACCGCTGGTTAAGCCGGTTGGGTCCGGGCAGCCTTATGTCATAACCGAGTCTAACCTCGTGTCTTTACATTAATCACGTATTTAGTTTGTGCCTAAGACCTCTCACATTGGGCTAACATTTGTAGCAACTGGTTAAGCCGGTTGGGTCCGGGCAGTTTTACGCTACAACTGAGTCCAACCTCGTGTCTTAGTCAATTAATTACACCTAATTAATCACCCTCATAATTTAAATTAATTATTCCTAATTAATATTAAGCTTTTCATAACATGGGTAGACCTAACTCAATAGGTAAATTCCCATGGGGTAGACCTAACTCAATAGGTAAATTCCCAACACATAGTATGGGTACACCTAACTTAATAGGCAAATTCCCATACTATGTTCCTTTATTTTATGTTATGCATAATTATATTAATTTCACACCATCTTATTAACTTATGCATTTAATTAACCCCATCGTTCCCACGTAATTTCGTTCTCATGACATAATACATATAAAAGGTGTCAACTTGCATATGAATGAACATGTTTCAAAGGTGCCATCTTGCATATTAACAAGCACATAACTTGCATATGAACTTGCATAATATGTCATATAACTTGCATATAATCTTGTATAACATGTCACATAACTTGCATATAATATGACACATAACTTACATATTCACTTGCATAATATACTTGCATATTAACCCATAGACTTGCATAATGTGTCATCATGAACTTGCATATTAACAAACATGTAACTTGCATATTAACAAACATGTAACTTGCATAGCATATCTTGCATATTAACATACATATAACTTGCATATTAACAAACATGTAACTTGCATAGCATATCTTGCATATTAACATACATGTAACTTGCATATTAACAAACATGTAACTTGCATAGCATATCTTGCATATTAACATACATGTAACTTGCATATTAACAAACATGTAACTTGCATAGCATATCTTGCATATTAACATACATGTAACTTGCATATTAACAAACATGCAACTTGCATAGCATATCTTGCATATTAACATACATGTAACTTGCATAGCATATCACCATAAACTTGCATAACATGCATATGATCACATAGCCCACAACTTGCATATTTAGCATCATGCAAACATAACATACATCATATTAAACTTGCATAAACTTACATACTCAACATGCATAAACATAAGATTAATGCTAACATCATATCATATGATTCAAGACTCATTAATCCACATACAAAACCATAAATCCCATCACATCTCATCTACTTAGTTTAACAAAAGATCATCAAAGTGATAGAAACTCACTACTAGCAAATTTGCACTCCAAATGAAGAAGATTATGATGCTTAGAATGGATTAGAAGTTGATTAGAGAGGTTGATTAGCTTGCTTTCCTCTTCATTGATTTGTGGAGGCCATGATCAAGTTTCATTTTGCCATAGTTTAGTTACAAGATCTAATTATGAATGAATTAGGGTAGGGTTGGGGTCTTATTTATAGGATTAGGGAGTGTTTTAGGCCCTTAGATTAACCCTAGATTAGATTAGGACCCTTAGATTTCGGAAATCTCTAGAAACCAGCCCTAAGACCAAGCCCAAACCCCAAACTGGTGCACCCAACCACAGAACTCTCTAGAAACTATGCAGGTTTCTTGGCTCGGCACGGGCGCACTTCACAAGTGCGCCAGTGTATCTTTGTACTGGCGCACTTCACAAGTGCGCCAGTGCATTTTTGTTCTGGCGCACTTCACAAGTGCGACAGTGCATTTCTGGCCTGTTTCTGGTTTTTCTGCCTAACTTCGTTCGTCCATATCTCTTTCATACGGTACCCGTTTTACGCAAACTCGGACTCTATTTCGCGTATTTTTCCGAGACGAACGAAATGACGCAGCCCTTTTCCCTTAATTCCCACATCTGGGATTAGTTATTCTTTAATTTGTGAATTTTAGCATTAACCGAAATTCGGGGTGTTACATGAAGGGAGGATATTGTAACACCCTTAGGTTCGGAGTGGAATTAGTAGTCTCACATCGTGGGACTTAGGTATGAAGTGGGAACTTATATAGTAAAACTCCTCCTTAAGAAAGTGCCGAGGCCTTTTGAGGAACAAAAACCCCACACCTATACGGTGGCTAAGTTGGGGACAATATCTTGCGTGAACGGAGGTGCGGGGTGTTACACCATGTCCACTTTACATTTGAGTTCCTTGTCACCTGCGTACATTTGCTATATTAAAACCAAGTTCTGTTATACTTTTTCCACGCTTGCTTCTATTTTGTGTTCTTCGGTGATTGTTTCCGATAAGAACAAAACTACATTTGTTCTTGACCCCAGATTAATGTACACTGTCATGTTGATTTTTATATGCATTGTATACTACAATTATGGCACTCTGGACGGAGACATGTTATGCTATATTGCTACATGCGCATAAAACTAAAATTGTCCATATTGTCCACATTGCTGCATACACTTAAAACTTGAAACCATGCTATACTAAGAAATTTTAAATGTACAAGTCATATATATTGCTTGGCTTGTTTTTGAGAACTGAAACTATTTTGTTTACTAGAATTGATTGCTAAAACTATTTTGTTAACTAGAATTGAGTTGCTGAAACTATTTTATTACAAAAATGGAGTTACTGAAACATTTGTTCATAGAAATAAAACTTGCTGAAACTGTTTTTGTTCACTGAAACCATTCAGTTTTGCACCATGAAACCATTCAGTTTTGTTTAACTATGAAACCATTCAGTTGCACAGTTTTATCACTATGAACCCACTTGTTTACATATATGTGAAGTGTTGAACTGTATGTCATTGCTGAATTATAATGAATTTGCTGAACCATTCTCTTTAGTGAAATGAATTTTTGGACATTCTCTTTACTAAAATGAACTTACTTGAACCTGGGACATTTTCCTTTTTAATTGTAATGTTGGCTTGGGCTATTTCTCCATTTGCCGTGCTATTTTCTTTTGATCATCTATATGCATGGCTATCGAGCCAAGATATGCCTCATCCGGGCAGTCTTTTATTTTGCATATCTTTAGCTAGTCGGGTTGTGTGTATTTTCAGTGTGTTGAGGCAACACACACGTGTATACATATGCGTGTGTATTACAAACCCTTGAAATTACCTATGTCATTATTTTATATTCGGTTAGGGACATTGAGGCGGTGTACGCGTATATTACACACGTGTATGCTCGCAAATGCCCGATATCGTTCGACCCTGGAAATAGGTAGAACCGATATGAATAGACACCACAGCCGTTTATTTTATATATGACATCGATGATAACATTAACTGTATATTTTAGTTCATATTGAAGTTAATTTACTTGAACTATGATTTAATCCTGACTCGAGTGTTTTATGTTTTTGCATGGAACGCTCAGGTCAGAACTGAGCAATACAGATTTAAAGATTACAGCCCAGGATTCGAAGATTGACGAGACTGGGATTCTGAAGAAATGCGCTTTGGAGATTATCAACCAGTAAATATATATTTTGTCTTTGAACTGTATTTTTAAATTTTGCTGTATCAAAAAAAATCTTGTATTCAAAAATTCTGATTAATAAATAAAAACTTTATTTTGTTATTCAAAACTTTGTTATTTATTCTGTATTTTCTGTGTAAATTATGTTTTATAAATCTGTAAGCTAAATATGCTCCATCGATTTGGACGTTTTAAGTTGGTTTAATTACCAATTTGAAGCGATCGAAAAGGCGAGACGTTACAAGTGGTATCAGAGCTTTGGTTTTATTCAAAGTTTAGCTTATTGGGTTTAAAAACGAATCTTGAAAATGATAGGTTTCAAAATATAATTTTTGAAATTATGTAATTTTTGGAAGGTAAAGTTTTTTTTAAATATTATGTATTTTGAAACTAATACATGGAAAATGTATTTTGAGATTTAATTTTTGTTCAGAATCCCCAATCTTCAGAAGTCTTCAAATCTTGGTCTGTGAGAGCTTATCTTTGATAAGTCCCTTTAGGATTGAATCTATCAAAGGGTATCCATGGGAAGAAAATATAAGAGAATCCATAAATTGATTTCTGTAATCGTGTATTTTAGAAATCAAGATAACTGAAATTGTTTAGTAATAAAAAAAAGTTCGATGAAAAGTTAAATGAAAATGGAAAATTAGGAATCATTTCAAAAATGAAACGATAGATTATATTCGGGATGGAAATGAAAATAAAATCGTCAAAGAGATAATTGCAATAGGACTGTGTTAAATTTTATTAATTCAGAACATGAAAACATAAATTATAATTGGTCTCAAACCAATGATGTATGATTGAATATATGAATTCGATAGTAAATGTAACGACCCGGAAAATCTGAACCAATTTAAAAAATTTTAATTGGCTAATTTGGTGGATTTAATGTATTTAAAATAAATATTTTAAATAATAATGATGAAAAGTAAGTTTGAATCAAAGTTTGAAAATAAATATAATTACTTTGAAATATAAACAAGAACTGAAATGGGCGGTAGTTTCAAAATTTGAATTCAAACTTTGCTTGACTGTACCGGGTGCAAAACAAAACGGATTTGAGTGAAACCAAAAATATTTAAATCTGTTAGTGAATAACTTTCTAAGAATCTGAAAAATCGAAGTTTCATAGCGGGAAGCATAAGTTATGGCCAAATGAATTTTCTGAAAGGTCACTATGGAGTTTATATAGCCCGTTAAAGTGGCCATTTTGCAAACAACCTCGGAATTCGACGAAACCACTTTTGTTGGATCCGGGATGTTAAACTATTGTTAGGTTTCAAATTTCATAATTTTTTAAGTTAATATGTGAACGTGGCAAGGGAAAACGTGTTTCGGTCAATTATAGTTAAATTGGATTGACCAGAAATGGGCCATTTTTCAAACGGTCTCAGAATTCGATGAAACTAGTTTTGTTGGGACCGTATCGTCAAAACATAGCTAGATTTATTTTTCTGGAATTTTTCGAATCAGTTTGTGGCCCCGACAAATTGAAATGTACGTTCAAATTAAATATTGAATGTTTTATACTTTAATTTGAAGGAAAACTGACTGAAACAGTCGAATGGGCCTACGAAACATATCCCATTGTGTTCGAAATGGGGGTATTTAGCTAGGGATGATAGTCGTTGGGTTTGAATTGGTGTTTGTGTGTCAAGAGGGGTATTTTAGAATTTTGAAAATATATAACAACAACAACAACAACAACAAAGCCATATATCCCAAACAAGTTGTGGTTGGCTAGATATGGAACCCCAAATTAAAATAAAATAAAATAAATAATGATGATAATATATATATATATAGGGTTTAAAATAACTAATCAAATAAAAAGTCGTCTGGTAAAGGGTTTTTTTTTTAATAATAATAAGAAGAAGAAGTAAAAATATTCAATAAAAGTGAAATAAAATCTAAAATAGTAAATAAAAAGTAAAAAGGTTCAGTAAACGTGGAAAAAAAACACTATGGTTCTGGTACATGGATTGCCAATTTCCATGCACTCCTATTAACTACCAGCTCTTCCGATAAACTCCAGTTACTTAAATCTCTCTTTATTATCTCCTCCCATGTCATTTTAGGTCGACCTCTACCTCTCTTTGGGACTTCGGTGCGACCTAGAATTCCAGCGCGTACAGGTGCATCATATGGTCTACGTTGGATATGTCCAAACCATCTCAAGCGATATTGGACTAACTTCTCTTCAATAGGTGCAACTCCAAGTTTTTCCCGAATATCCTCATTTCTAATCCGATCTCGTCTGGTATGCCCACAGCTCCAATGCAGCATTCGCATCTCTGCTATACTTATCTTCTGGACGTGTTGCCTCTTAGTAGGCCAACATTCTGCACCATATAACATTGCATGTCTGATTGTTGTCCTATAGAACTTTCCTTTAAGCTTCTGAGGAATCTTCCGATCATAGAGAATGCCATATGCTAGTCGCCATTTCACCCATCCTGCTTGAATTCTAAAACCAACATCCTTATCAATCTCTCCATCAAACTGCAACATAGATCCTAAGTATCGAAACGATTCCTTCTTGAGTACTACTTTACCGGCCAGGGTAACATCTCCGTCATCTGACCTGACACTGCTAAACTCACACTTCATATACTCTGTTTTAGTTCTGCTAAGCCTGAAACTCTTTGATTCCAAGGTCTCCCTCCACAACTCCAGTTTTCGATTAACCCCTATTCTACTTTCATCAATCAGCACAACATCATCGGCAAAGAGCATACACCAGAGAATCTCCCTTTGTATATCTTTTGTGATTTCATCCATCACTAATGCAAAAATATAGGGGCTCAAAGCCGAACCTTAATGTAACCCTATGTTAATTGGAAAGTCTCTGGTCTCACCATCGCATGCCCTAACACTAGTCACAACCCCCTCGTACATATCCTTAATAAGGGTAATATACTTTGATGGCACTATCTTCCTTTCTAGCGCCCACCACATAACTCACCTCGGTGCTCTGTCATAAGCTTTCTCCAGGTCAATAAAAACCATGTGGAGATCTTTCTTTTGCTCCCTGTATCTCTCCATAAGTTGCCTAACCAAGAAAATCGCCTCAGTGGTAGACCTTCCCGGCATAAAACCAAATTGATTCCTAGAGACACTTGTCAACCTCCTCAAACGCTGCTCGCAAACTCTCTCCCAAAGCTTCATTGTATGACTCATAAGCTTAATTCCTCTATAGTTTGTGCAACTTTGAATATCTCCTTTATTCTTGAAGATTGGAACTAAAATTCTTCTCCTCCACTCACCTGGCATTTTGTTTGATTTGAAAATATTGTTGAACAACTTAGTTAGCCATCTTACCCCTGCATCTCCAAAGCATCTCCAAACCTCAATAGGAATATCATCAGGCCCTACCGACTTGCCTGATTTCATACGTTTCAACGCCCCCTTTACCTCAGCTTCTTGAAATCTCCGCACAGCTATCGGCTAAGTCTTCCAACTCGATCGAAGAGCTATCACTTTCTTCGTTGAAAAGCTTATCAAAGTATTCTCTCCACCTATTCATTATCTCATCTTCCTTCACCAAAAGTCTATCATTCTCATCCTTAATGCATTTAACCTGATTGAAGTCCCTTGTCCTCCTCTCGCATAGCCTAGCTATTCTGTAAACGTCTTTTTCGCCCTCCTTTGTACTTAGCCTTTGATACAAAGCTTCGTACGCTCGTCCACTTGCTTCACTCACTGCTCTCTTTGCAGTCTTCTTTGCCACTTTGTACCTGTGCATGTTCTCTTCACTTCTATGATGGTACATGCGTTTGTAGCATTACTTCTTCTCTTTGATAGCCTTTTGCACCTCGTCATTCCACCACAACGAATCCTTGGGTTCTCGCATGCTTCCTCTTGTTATCCCAAATACCTCAGTGGCGACTATCCGAATGCAAGTTGCCATCGCATTCCACATGACATTTGCTTCTCCTTCCACATTCCAAGCTCCTTCTCCCATCACTCTATCTTTAAACACCCGTGAAGCATCTCCTTTGAGTTTCCACCATTTCGTCCTGCTAATCTTCGCTCTCTTATCCTTCACCACCCGAAGACGAAACATGCATACCAACAGCTGGTGTTGTGAGACGACACATTCTCCAGGTATGACCTTGCAATCAACACAATTTCGTTTACTATCTCTTCTAGCTAGGACAAAGTCAATCTGGCTAGCCTGTTGGCCACTACTGAAGGTGATCAAATGTGATTGCCTCTTTCTAAAGAAGGTATTAGCAATCATGAGATCAAAAGAGATAGCGAAATTCAAAATATCTTCACCCTCTTGGTTCCTACTGCCAAATCCAAAACCACTATGCACTCGCTCAAAACCCCCGCTAGATGAGCCAACATGGCCATTGAAGTCTCCTCCTATAAAAAGTTTCTCGCTACTATGCACATTCCTAACCATGACATCCAAGTCTTCCCAGAACTTCCTTTTGGCTTCTTCACTTAGACCTACATGTGGGGCATATGCGCTAATGACATTCAAAACTGCCTCGCCAACTACTAGCTTAACTAGGATGATCCTATCCCCTCGTCTTCTGACGTCAACCACATTGTTCTGAAGGTTCTTGTCAATCAATATGCCTACCCCATTCTTGTTACGTACATCTCCCGTGTACCACAATTTGAAGCCAGTGTTCTCCACCTCCTTCGCCTTCTGACCCACCCATTTAGTCTCTTGAACGCACAAGATGTTAACCCGTCTCCTAATCATAGTATCCACTATCTCTCTTAATTTTCCTATTAAGGACCCTACATTCCAACTACCAAACCGAACCCTACTATCGTCGACTAGCTTCCTTGCCCCTCGCATCCGCCGAGAAAAATGCGAGGACCCTTGCTCACTTATCACCACACCGGGGCGTCGGTGTAGCGTGCCACTAATAGAATGGCGGCCCAACCCTTGCATATTTAACACCATATCTGAGCCTCGATATAGCGCGTCGCTAAGAGGGTTACGCCCCAACGATATATCGTAAGGTTCCATATCCATAAGCGTAGCTAAGTTTTTACGTTGGCTCGCCAAGCCTATCACAACCCTCCTCCTTTAACCTGGCTTGGGACAGGCTGCATAGAAAACTACACAGGCGGAGTTAATTTTGAAAATATATAAATAAATAAATAAATCCCATTGGCTAGATGTATTTTCACTCTCTCCGTAATCAAAATCGCGAACGGCGGTGGGTGTTCAAATCTTCCCATCCATTTTCCGGCCAAACCGCTGTGATTCAGACCTCGATCCAGTTGAGGATTTTGTAGCCCTCGACGAGAGCTTCAAACCTATACCTGGAGCACCCTGTATTGTTGCGTGTGTATTGAGAATCGACGCCTAGAAGACGGCGACTTCAACTAGCCGCTGCCATCTCCTACCGTGATCGAGTTGGGCCCCACCACCGTGCGTCAGCGCGCCGCTCCTCCCCCTTCGACGCTGCAAAGGTCGATCGACGGATATCTACACGGATTCGAAGAAAAATCCAAACCTAGTTTTGAACAAATCAGCTGAGGTACGACTATTTTAAAATAAACTATATTATAGCACTTTAAAGCGCAACGGTTTTTGATTTCACTGTAAAAATCATATCTTTTTCGTTTGTCGACGAAATTCAGTGAAACAAGAGATAGTGGACTCGTGTGGACGTCTTCTACATTCTAGAAGAGACCGCATATTTTTCTGAGCCTTCTGCTATTTTTGGTGTAGTGGAACCCAATGTGAGATTTCTAAATTATAAACGATATGGAAAACGACGATGTATAAATTATATAGTCGATGTATGAATTATATAAGCATTGTACACCACATGTATAAGCGTTGTATAAGTTGTACGTTCGATGTATACGTTACATATGCATTGTAAAAATTATATATGTGTTGAATAGAAGTGAAATGCATATATATATATATATATATATATATATATATATATATATATATATATATATACACACGCCCCTCGTCCACAAACCATGGACGATATTTATTGGTTGTGATTGGTGTGAAAATTGATTGATAGCGAATGGTTGATTAAAATTGTTTGTGGTTGAAACTGATTGATTGTGGTTGAAAAATACCCGTTTGTGGTTGAGGATTATTTGATTGAAACCACATAGGATTAATTTGTGGAAATGAAAAAAATATACATGCTGCCTGCGTGCAAACTAGATGCATAAAATCCCCATTGTCAAAAGCTGTGAGGCTTTAAGGTAGAGCGAGGAGTCGTACTAGGAACGGTCCCGGTTTTAACTACTCTACCATTATGCTGCCGAAATTTTGAATAATATTCATGTGTTAGAATTATTTTCATGTGTTGAAACTATATTCGTGTGTTGAATAGAAATTCGTTCGTTGAATAGAAATTCATGTGTCGAATGGTATTCGTGTTTGAAATAAATTGTTTTATAATAAAAATCATATTTTTATCATCTATATGAACTATATAAAATAGTCGTGTTTTTAAATAAATTGTTTTATAATAAAAATCATATTTTTATCATCTATATGAACTATATAAAATAGTCTTGTTTTGAAATAAATTGTTTTGCAATAAAAATCACATTTTTATTTTATACATGAATTGTTAAAAATAGTGAAGTGTTGAAATAACTGTCGGTTGGATAAAAATATCATTTTTATCAAATGTATGAAAAGAAAATAATGTTGAAATTGAAGAATCGATTATAATTATATACATATATATATATATATATAATTAAATTATATCGAATAACGAAACTGCAGTTCGTGTTTTGAAACCTTGATTTCAAACGATTAGTGCGGGAGATCCGACCATCGGATTTTCCCGAAACCAAAACCGTTGGGTTCGCTTTGGAAATATCTTTCCAACGATACCAACTTTGTGAAGATCCAACGGTTGGATTGTCTGGAATGTTTAATTCAAATCTGAAGAAAAACAGCGCCAGAATCTATTATATTTATACATATATACATATAATTAAATTAAATCAAATAACCACCCTGCAGTTCGTATTTTGAATTCGAAACTTCAAAAGATTGTACAGGGAGATCCGACCTTCGAATTTTCCCAAAACTGGAACCGTTGGATTCATTTTGAAAAGATCTTTCTAATGATGTAAAATTTGTGAAGATCCAACGGTTAGATTTTCAGATATGTGTAAACCAAATCTGAAGAAAAACAGCGCCACAACCGCTTTATGGCCTGAAGTGTCATTTGAATAAATTGGCTATAAATAAATAAATAAAAAATAGCGATAAATCGTTATAAAATATTATAAATGATATGGAATGTGAAATTTAGAAACTAACTGAAGGTTTGCTAAGTCAAATGGTTTTCTGGGTTTTGATCTGATGTTGGTTTCGGCCTTCGGGGTTAATATTTTGGAAATCGTTCTCTTACTAATTTACGGCTAGTGAATAATGAATTGGAATGAAGCATATGTTGTGTTTGTGTAGCACTTGTTAATTATATACGCGAGCTGCTCAGAAAGACCGGGTTTATCCTATTCTGAATAACTGAATCGACAATAAGAAGTCGAAGATGAAGACGGTGGTTGAAGACCGGAGATCTTCACCTCGTTTGGATGGTAACTGATGTCCTGATTGGGAGGCATTCCGAAATATGGATAATGAGTGGTGATTGTACAGACGTAGGTGGAGATTGATGGGTATGCGAGGTATATATTGCCTCCGGTTTCATTCAGACCCAGAACGGACTTGCAAATGGACTGTGTGCCGGACATGGGAATTCATTCTGTGTGATTGATAGCCATTAGTTGCCTGGTGTGAATTTCCTGTGTGGCATGCTGAGATGCAGTGATATGGGCTTCTGTTGAAAAGCAAAGTCTGGTAGTTGATGATCAAAGCACCGCCTGTGTGGCGTAGCTTTGTGTATAACGTGAATTCGCGAGCCTCACATCCCGGTATGAACCAGAAACGGGAGAGGACATCAGGGAGGGCCCGCGTTTCTTTCTAGCTAGAGATGGTGTCGGTGCTTAAACTGGCTGACATTTATATTATTTTCATCTGTGTGGTTGTTGCTGTTGCGAGGCGCCTTGGATATACCAGTGACTATGTGAAGCCGAAGGAGCCATTCGTTGGCTCATTTACGCCCCAAAGGGCGGGGGACGCAGTGTTCAGGCATAATAATCCACATCGATGGACCGGCCCTGACGATCCAGGGGGTAGTTGTGGCTGTTCCTGAGGGGCGGGCTAGAGCGTCTCGAATTCGATGAGGACGATCCCTTGCCTCGGTTCATGACGAAAATCCAATTCCCGAATACGTGACTGTGCGGTTTTGATTGTATACCTATATATGGCGACATAGTGGTATGGGGCACTAATGCCGTCTATGATTAATACTTATGATTTGAAATTGTTTTTGAAACATATAAACACTAGTAATAATATCAAATTCTTTTTTTTTATACGTATCAAGCATATTTTGGCCGTTATAAGGTAAAAACTCTATCCTCCGGTTTGCATTGAATTGTGTGATGGGAACTGAGTCTTATAATGGCTACATTTTTATAAAGAGCATTGCGATGTTTTAAAAGATTTACTTGTTTTAAAGCACTGGCAATCCAATGGAGTAAACCCGTTCCACGAAAGTGGCGTGGTCCTGTGATTAGCCTTATTATAAATGTGTTGAGTAGATTTCTCATACCAGTCCCATGACTGACTCGTAGTTTGTTTCACTTGCAAACTCGGGTGCTCCTTTTTCTACACGGGCAGCCTTGTGTTCAGGTTTTAGTAGGCTCTTTCTGGATAGCTGGAGCTAAAGATGGATTCTATTATTTATCTCTTTTTATGCTGTTCAGCTCCTATTGTACATATTATGTTTGTTTTCCGTTGTAGACATTTATGTATGGCTAAATTGTATTTGTACTAAGTATGATCCTGTATACTGTGTAACTCTGATGATTACGTTTATCCAGTATATTCTATTGTGCATTATCTGGTGTATTTATTTATTTTTGTTCTGCTATTATCTGTTTATGTGTTATATTCCAAAGATTGCCCTTGCCACCGTCAGTACGTGGTTTGGGGTCGTCATATCGTGGTATCAGAGCTTTGGTTAAGCTTAGCTCTGGTATATAACACATTAACGAACTCGTCAGAGATAGAACCAGTAAGTGTTCTAGGACGAATAACTCATTACAGATAGGATCAGCAATATCCTAGTATGAGTATAGCAGAATCAGAATAACTCGTTAGAGATGGGGTCAGAAGTGCCCCAGAATGAGTTGAGAGTTATATGTTTATAAATAACGTATTTGTGATTATATATGTAGTCTGGTTTTAGAAATATAATTTTTGAATATATAAAAAATATGATTTTGAAAAGTTAAAAATAAAATTGATTGTTGTTTGTGTTTTGTGATAGTGGATTTAATTAATGAAATTATTAGAATGATAGTTAATTAAATCACACATTGAACTGAGTTAAAAATAGATAGAAATATATACATGTGCATTATATATGTTTGAACAGGTAAATGGATAGCTGTTGAGTAAAGAAATTATTTGCGTGCCCGACAAATAGGTAAACCTTAATGAGTTGGATGCGCAATTATATTATTATATCAATTCATTTGAATGCCATTGGATGCGGAGTGCTGGTTGTTCTGTATGTAATAATAAACGTTGCCATAGGATAGTAATAATTAATTTTGAACTACACTACATGGCATACTTCTTGAAGCTAGGCATACTTCATCATATACCACATAAGCATTTGGAGCTTGTGTGACGAGGTGGAAGATTTGCCATACGAGCGAGAGGCTTGTATGGCGATGACTATATATTACAGGTTGAACTGATGACTGATATGGACCATATAAAATTGTAACGATAAATTACCAGATTAATAAAAAAAACCACACGGATCTGGAGTTGACAATAATCACGTCTCTCTGGTTATTAGATACGGCACATGGATTATTTATTTCCCACATGGGACGAGGTGACGAGAATTTATTCTCTGGAGCAATTAAAAATACACACTCCCACAGGCTTTGACAGGGTGACGAGAATTTATTCTTTAGAGTTATTATCTATACACGCTCCCCTGTAAACACCAGAATATAACACTATAAATATGTGTATGGTTTATAGGATTTATTGGGTACCTAATACGGCCCAATAAATTTCCAAACCCCTCCCCGTACAAAGGAGGTTATGGCGAAATTTTTTGAAAATTCCGGGTGTTAGCCAAATTTTTGAAGAATTTGAAAATTCTTAGAAACTGAAAAGTTGGAGAATGGAAGCTAGATTGAAAGTAGAGTTGATTAATCAATCCACTTTCGACTTTGTTCCTATTCAGGAATGAAAATTTTTAAGTGGGGGACATTGTAACGACCCGGAAAATCTGAACCAATTTAAAAATTTTAAATTGGCTAATTTGGTGGATTTAAAGTATTTAAAATAAATATTTTAAATAATAATGATGAAAAGTAAGTTTGAATCGAAGTTTGAAAATAAATATAATTACTTTGAAATATAAACAAGGCCTGAAATGGCGCGGTAGTTTCAAAATTTAAATTCAAACTTTGCCTGACTGTACCGGGTGCAAAACAAAACGGATTTGAGTAAAACCAAAAATATTTAAATCTGTTAGTGAATATCTTTCTAACGAATCTGAAAAATCGAAGTTTCATAGCGGGAAGCAAAAGTTATGGCCAAATGAATTTTCTGAAAGGTCACTATGGAGTTTATATAGCCCGTGAAAGTGGCCATCTTGCAAACGACCTCGGAATTCGACGAAACCACTTTTGTTGGATCTGGGATGTTAAACTATTGCTAAGTTTCAAATTTCATAATTTTTGAATTTAATATGTGAGCATGGCAAGGGAAAACGTGTTTTGGTCAATTACAGTTAAATTCGATCGACCAGAAATGGGCCATTTTTCAAACGGTCTCCAAATTCGACGAAACTAGTTTTGTTGGGACTGTTTCGTCAAAACATAGCTAGATTTATTTTTTGGAATTTTTCGAATCAGTTTGTGGCCCCAACAAATTGAAATGTATGTTCAAATTAAATATTGAATGTTTTATACTTTAATTTGAAGGAAAACTGACTGAAACGGTCGAATGGGCCTACGAAACATATCCCATTGTGTTCGAATGGGGGTATTTAGCCAGGGACGACAGTCGTTGGGTTTGAATTGGTGTTCATGTGTGAAGAGGGGTATTTTAAAATTTTGAAAATATATAAATAAATAAATAAAATCCCATTAACCAGAAATATTTTCACTCTCCCCGTAATCAAAATCGCGAACAGCGGTGGGTGTTCAAATCTTCCCATCTATTTTCCGGCCAAACCGCTGCGATTCAGACCTCGACCCAGTTGAGGATTTTGTAGCCCTCGATGAGAGCTTCAAATCCATACCCGGAGCACCCCGTATTGTTGCGTGTGTATCGAGAATCGACGCCTAGAAGCCAGCGACTTCAACTCGCCGCTGCCATCTCCTATCGCGATCGAGTTGGGCCCCACCACCGTGCGTCAGCGCGCCGCTCCTCCCCCTTCGACGTTGCAAAGGCCGATCGACGAATACCTGCACAGATTCGAAGAAAAATCCAAACCTAGTTTTGAACAAATCAGCTGAGGTACGACTATTTTAAAATAAACTATATTATAGCACTTTAAAGTGCTACGGTTTTTGATTTCACTGTAAAAATCATATCTTTTTCGTTTGTCGACGAAATTCAGTGAAACGAGAGACAGTGGACTCGTGTGGACGTCTTCTACATTCTAGAAAAGACCGCATATTTTTCTGAGCCTTCTGATATTTTTGGTGGAGTGGAACCCAATGTGAGATTTCTAAAAACGATATGGAAAACGATGATGTATAAATTATATAGTCGATGTATGAATTATATAAGCGTTGTACACCACATGTATAAGCATTGTATAAGTTGTACGTTCGATGTATAAGTTATATATGCGTTGTAAAAATTATATATGTGCTGAATAGAAGTGAAATGCATATATATATATATATATATATATATATATATATATATATATATAGGGCCCCTCATCCACAAACCATGGACGATATTTATTGGTTGTGATTGGTGTGAAAATTGATTGATAGCGAATGGTTGATTAAAATTGTTTGTGGTTGAAAATGATTGATTGTGGTTGAAAAATACCCGTTTGTGGTTGAGGATTATTTGGTTGAAACCACATAGGATTAGTTTGTGGAAATGAGAAAAATATACATGCCGCCTGCGTGCGAACTAGATGCATGAAATCCCCATTGTCAAAAGCTGCGATGCTTTAAGGTAGAGCGAGAAGCCGTACTAGGAACGACCCCGGCTTTAACTACCCTACCGTTATGCTGCCGAAATTTTGAATAATATTCATGTGTTAGAATTATTTTCATGTGTTGAAACTATATTCGTGTGTTGAATAGAAATTCATCCGTTGAATAGAAATTCATGTGTTGAATGGTATTCATGTTTGAAATAAATTGTTTATAATAAAAATCATATTTTTATCATCTATATGAACTATATAAAATAGTCGTGTTTTGAAATAAATTGTTTTATAATAAAAATCATATTTTTATCATCTATACGAACTATATAAAATAGTCGTGTTTTGAAATAAATTGTTTTGCAATAAAAATCACATTTTTATTATATACATGAATTGTTAAAAATAGTGAAGTGTTGAAATAATTGTCGGTTGGATAAAATATCATTTTTATCAAATGTATGAAAAGAAAATAGTGTTGAAATCGAAGAATCTGTTATAATTATATATATATATATAATTAAAATATATCGAATAACGAAGCTGCAGTTCGTGTTTTGAAACCGTGATTTCAAACGATTAGTGCGGGAGATCCGACCATCGGATTTTCCCGAAACCGAAACCTTGGGTTCGCTTTGGAAATATCTTTCCAACGATACCAACTTTGTGAAGATCCAACGGTTGGATTGTCTGGAATGTTTAATTCAAATCTGAAGAAAAACAATGCCAGAATCGATTATATATATATAATTAAATTAAATCGAATAACGACGCTGCAGTTCGTATTTTGAAATCGAAACTTCAAAAGATTGTACCGGGAGATCCGACCGTCGGATTTTCCCAAAACTGGAACCGTTGGATTCGTTTTGAAAAGATCTTTCTAATGATGTCAAATTTGTGAAGATCCAACGGTTAGATTTTCAGATATGTGTAAATCAAATTTGAAGAAAAGCAGCGCCACAGCCGCTTTATGGCCTGAAGCGTCGTTTGAATAAATTGGCTATAAATAAATAAATAATAGCGATAAATCGTTATAAAATATTGTAAACGATATGGAATGCGAAATTTAGAAACTAACTGAAGGTAAGCTAAGTCGAATGGTTTCCTGGGTTTTGTTCTGATGTTGGTTTCGGCCTTTGGGGTTAATATTTGGGAAATCGTTCTCTTACTAATTTGCAGCTAGTGAATAATGAATTGGAATGAAGCGTATGTTGTGTTTGTATAGCACTTGTTAATTATATACGCGAGTTGCTCAGAAAGACCGGGTTTATCCCATTCTGAATAACTGAATCGAAGATAAGAAGTTGAAGATGAAGACGGTGGTTGAAGACCGGAGATCTTCACCTCGTTTGGATGGTAACTGATGTCCTGATTGGGAGGCATCCCGAAATATGGATAATGAGTGGTGATCGTCCAGACGTACGTGGAGATTGATGGGTATGCGAGGTATATATTGCCTCTGGTTTCGTACAGACCCAGAACGGACTTGCAAATGGACTGTGTGCCTGACATGGGAATTCATTCTGTGTGATAGATAACCATCAGTTGCATGGCCTGAATTGCCTGTGTGGCATGCTGAGATGCAGTGATCAGGGCTTCTGTTGAAAAGCAAAGTCTGGTAGTTGATGATCAAAGCACCGCCTGTATGGCGTAGCTTTGTGTATAACGTGAATTCGCGAGCCTCACACCCCGGTATGAACCAGAAACGGGAGAGGACATCAGGGAGGGCCTGCGTTCCTTTCTAGCTAAAGGTGGTGTCGGTGCTTAAACTGACTGACATTTATATTATTTTCACCTGTGTGGTTGTTGCTGTTGCGAGGCGCCTCGGATATACCGGTGACTATGTGAAGCCGAAGGAGCCATTCGTTCGCTCATTTACGCCCCAAAGGGCGGGGGACGCAGTGTTCAGGCATAATAATCCACATCGGTGGACCGGCCCTGACGATCCAGGGGGCAGTTGCGGCTGTTCCTGAGGGGCGGGCTAGAGCGTCTCGAATTCGATGAGGATGATCCCTTGCCTCGGTTTATGATGGAAATCCAATTCCCAAATACGTGATTGTGCGGTTTTGATTGTATACCTATATATGGCGACATAGTGGTATGGGGCACTAATGCCGTCTATGATTAATACTTATGATTTGAAATTGTTTTTGAAACATATAAACACTAGTAATAATATCAAATTCTTTTGTTTTATATGTATCAAGCATATTTTGGCCGTTATAAGGTAAAAACTCTATCCTCCGGTTTGCATTGAATTGTGTGATGGGAACTGAGTCTTATAATGGCTTCATTTTTATAAAGAGCATTGCGATGTTTTAAAAGATTTACTTGTTTTAAAGCACTGGCAATCCAATGGAGTAAACCCGTTCCACGAAAGTGGCGTGTTCCTGTGATTAGCCTTATTATAAATGTGTTGAGTAGATTTCTCATACCAGTCCCATGACTGACTCGTAGTTTGTTTCACTTGCAAACTCGGGTGCTCCTTTTTCTACACGGGCAGCCTTGTGTTCAGGTTTTAGCAGGCTCTTTCTGGATAGCTGGAGCTAAAGATGGATTCTATTATTTATCTCTTTTTATGCTGTTCAGCTCCTATTGTACATATTATGTTTGTTTTCCGCTGTAGACATTTATGTATAGCTAAACTGTATTTGTACTAAGTATGATCCTGTATACTGTGTAACTCTGATGATTACGTTTATCCAGTATATTCTATTGTGCATTGTATGGTGTATTTATTTATTTTTGTTCTGCTATTATCTATTTATGTGTTATATTCCAAAGATTGCCCTTGCCACCGTCAGTACGGGGTTTGGGGTCGTCACATCGTGGTAACAGAGCTTTGGTTAAGCTTAGCTCTTGTATATAACACATTAACGAACTCATCAGAGATAGAACCAGTAAGTGTTCTAGGACGAATAACTCATTACAGATAGGATCAGCAATATCCTAGTATGAGTATAGCAGACTCAGAATAACTCGTTAGAGATGGGGTCAGAAGTGCTCCAGAATGAGTTGAGAGTTATATGTTTATAAATAACGTATTTGTGATTATATATGTAGTCTGGTTTTAGACATATAATTTTTGAATATATAAAAAATATGATTTTGAAAAGTTAAAAATAAAATTGATTGTTGTTTGTGTTGTGTGATAGTGGATTTGATTAATGAAATTATTAGAATGATAGTTAATTAAATCACACATTGAACTGAGTTAAAAATAGATAGAAATATATACATGTGCATTATGTATGTTTGAACAGGTAAATGGATAGCTGTTGAGTAAAGAAATTATTTGCATGCCCGACAAATAGGTAAACCTTAATGAGTTGGATGCGCAATTATATTATTATATCAACTCCTTTGAATGCCATTGGATGCGGAGTGCTGGTTGTTCTGTGTGTAATAATAAACGTCGCCATAGGATAGTAACAATTAATTTTGAACTACACTACATGGCATACTTCTTGAAGATATGCATTGTTATCCATCTGATCGATCCAAGTGAATATAGGTCGGTTTTAAGCGTTTTGAAGAAGGGATCGGTCCTGTCGTTATTAAAAGGGAGCGGTCGTAGCGCAAGATTCCTGGTCGTCCTAAAGCTGGTCGCTCCAGAAGCCAAAGAAATCTGGTCGCTCCAGAGACAAAAGGCACCCGGTCGCTCCAAAGAGTAGAAGAACCTTGATCGTCCTAAGGATTCTGATTGTTCCTGAGGATAGAGACTCCTGGTCGCTCTCTTTTATACGCTGGCCCGATCGCTCCAAAAGCTAAAGAAAGCTGGTCGTTCCAAACTTGGTTGCCCGCTAGTCTCTGATCGCTCCAAATGCAAAGGGCAGCTGGTCGTCCTTCTCTGGAGACCGACCCCATGTTTGAGGGAACCAATTCCGATGTGTTCTCGATCCTGATCGCACATTTCTGGAAGGTAGCGCCATCTCTGGTCGGACCATTTTTTGGGTCGAGCCTCTTGGTCATTCTTTGGTCGGTCCGCTCCGCATTCTAGCCTCCTGGTCGTCCTTCTTCTGGCGGAAGCTCCTGATCGGCCAAAGCGCTAGAAACGACCTGTGATGGCGTGACAGCTGGAAACAACTGGTGACAACTGGCAGTGGCATTTCCGTAAATATCGAAAATACCGACCAGACCCCTGAATACAAGATTTCAGCCATTTCTCCGCCTATAAATAGGACCCTACCTCCATCATTTGAGGGGGACTTTTTATGGAGCGACGAGGAGGTGCTGTCTAATTGCTTTCGGGATTTCTCCAAGCATTCCTACATCTCTTCTCTATCATCGATCATAAGTCTATGGAACATTGGAGCATGTGGAGCATAGCTTTCATGGAGGAACAAGCATAAGCATTTCACGCACTTCTTCATTTTTTCTTGATCATTCACCCAAAGACCTAAGGAGCTTTCATCTATGGCTTCCATGGAGGGATTGGCATAAAATACTTCAAGCTTTCATCCATTCTTTCAATCGATTGTAAGGACAAATGCATGTCAAAGGAGCTTGTACGAATGTATAATGGAGCAAATGTTGTAATCTTTTGGTGATTAATGAAATCCAACCTTCAAAGTGGACGTAGACTCGATTAAGAGTCGAACCACTATAAAATTCTTGTCTTCTTTCCTTATTTTGGTATTTTGATGCTTTTGAATGTTAGATATAGCCTCACATAACTCTAAAAGTTTTCTAACGCCCCGCCTCTGAAAAGGTGACGTGCTTTCTAAGCATCTCGCCTCTGATTAGGTAACATGTTTAGAAATACCATTTTGGTTGTTATAACAATTTTCGGTATCAACAATTAGGCGCCCACCGTGGGGCCAGATCTACTTTCTGGCATCAAATATACTACGAAGATCTTGAGATCTTGAAGCTAAGCCTTAAAATAGCTCGCTCCAGCTTGCGATTTGGACCTTCCGACGAACTCTCCTCAAAGTTCTAGTTGCTTTCTGAAATAATGCCGCCAAAAGTGAGCAAGGAAGCAAGAACTAGGACATCTAATGAAAGAAATCGGGAGGAAACCCCCATGATCAACCAATTTGAATTAGGCGAAACATCAAATGGAGGCATGAATGTTACAAGGGGCGAGCTTGATCAAGCTGTCGCTGGATTGACGCAACAGCTAGAGATAGCTAACAAAGCCATGTTGACAAAACTTGATTCGCTCTTTGCTCTTCAGGCCGCTACGGTAAAGGTGGCCTCTAAGCCCATTCGTGTAGAGGATGCTGGTTCTTTTTCTTCTAGTCCAAATCGAGAAAAATCTTTTCAAGAAATCTCTAATCCTGGTAAAAGAAAGCCCGATAATCCAAAGCAAGCCGCTTGGAACCATAATGGAGAACCTACTTCTTGTCGAGTTGCCGATGCTGCCAAAGGGGCACTTTCCAATCGAGAAAGGCCAGGGCCCCTAAGTCGCAACCGTGAAGGTTTGCAAAGGCAAGCCTCCGGCCAAGACATAGGCGTCCGCCCCGCAGAAAGCCTCGACGAGAAGGATCGCCTTCTGAAGATGGTCCGACAGATCATGAAGGAGGACAAGCACCGAAACGATAATGAAGCAGAATGGGAATTCGCGCCATCTAAAACCCCCCTTACCGAAAGAATCAAGAAAACAACCTTCCCGTGAAAGTTCAAACCGCCCACCATCCAAGCTTATAATGGGACAGGTGACCCTAATGTGTTCTTGTTCCGATACGATCAACACATGGATGGGGCGCAAGCAACTGACGAGCTTAAGTGCCTGTACTTCCCGGTGTATTTGGAGGGGGTTGCGTCATTATGGTTCACAAAGTTGCCTCCCAGATCTATTGATAACTTTGCCACATTGGCAAGATGCTTCCGAGACCAGTTCCGCCTCCAAACAACAAAGGTCAGAGATATCATGTCCCTCAATGAACTAGAACAAGCTCCTGGTGAAACGATAAGGTCTTTCTTGAATCGTTTTAATGCTGCTGCTGCAGAAGTAGGGACCCACGAGCCAAGGCTAATTCTAATGGCCTTAAAGGGGGGCATTGATAAGCTGTCTGAGTTCGGAAGGTGGCTAAAAAGGAAAAAACCTGAGACGCTAGAGAAATTTTATGACAAAGCCGAGGAATACATGTGTCTTGAAGATGATCCTATCTATTCCGTTGGCAATGTCAAAGCTAAGGTGGTCCCGGAAAGGAAGGAAGCTCCCAAAAAGAATAGTCAAGAAAATTTTGGGGAAGGTCAAAAGAGAGGAAGCAGTAATGATGCTAGAAATGATAAGGATTCCAAGAAACGGCGTTTCTTCAAGCCAACAGATTTTACTCCGTTGAATGATACAATCGAGCACATATATATGGCAACGAAGGATGCAGAGGGCTATCCGAGCCCAAAGCCAGTAAAGGTGTCCGAAGAAGCTGCGAACTCTGGAAGGTTTTATCGATTTCATAATCGACCAGGCCATGACACGAATGAGTGTCGACACTTGAGGAATCTGGTTGAAGAATTAATAAAGAAGAATCGCCTCCAAGAGTACGTAAAGCGGTCAACAGATGCCGGGCCTACTCAGGGACAGCAAACTCGTCCGACTCAAGATGGAAGAACACCTGCAAGTGACTCCCGACCAATAATCAATACGATTAGTGGTGGTCCTCATCCAGCAGGAGATACTTGGGAGGATATGATCAGGTATACTAATGAACCAAGAAGCGTTCTAAAAGGAGACGGTTTTGAGGTTTGCAATAATTCTCTTCGTCGAAAAATGCCTAAAACATCCTGTGAAGATGTTATCTTCCGGGATCGGGATTCCGACGGAATGTTGGTCCCAACTGTTGACCCAATGGTGATCACTATTGGCTTGGGTCCAGCAATAGTAAAGAAGGTGTTGATTGATAACGGAGCATCCGTGAACATTCTGTTTTACAGTACTTTCTCTAAAATGGGTCTATCCGTGGATAATGTGCGAGCTAGCAAAGACAAAATACACGGGTTCACTGGCATACCAACTCAGCCAATAGGTGTGATTGATCTCCTTGTAGAACTAGGAGAGGGAGAGAAGCAAGTCTCCATGATACAATCTTTCGTTATAATTGACTCACCTTCAGGGTATAATGCATTCTTGGGAAGGCCAGCACTTGCCGACTTCAGGATAGCTCTTGCTCCTTGGTGCTTGATGATGAAGTTCCCGACCGCAAATGGGGTGGGAGTTATCAAAGGGGATCCTCGGGAATCGAGAGAATGCTATATGGCAGAACTGATTGAAGCTCGGAAATACGAAATTCATAAGGATGCAGAGACTCATCTCTGCATCCATGAAGCTCCTTTATAGCAATTAATGACCTCCCCCTGCGCTGGAGCATATAACGACATGCAGGAAGATATGGACCCATGAAAAATCAGTGCAGGGGATGAAAAGGTAGCACCAGCTGAAGCTACCATTTCCATAGAAATCCATGATAGTGATACAGATAAGCTAATAAAGATAGGCTCCCAATTGGACCCTATGCTGCAAAAGGAATTGATTAGTTTTTTGAAAGCAAATTTGGATGTCTTCGCTTGGAGTCACTCAGATATGTGCGGGATACCTCCAGACGTAATAGTGCATAAGCTGAATATTGACCCCAACGTGCGCCCGGTGAAGCAGAAAAGACGGATGCAGGGCCCAGAAAGGTCTGAAGCTTTGAAAGATGAAGTGGATAGGCTACTGAAGAATAATTTCATTCGAGAATCCACCTATCCTAATTGGGTGTCCAATCCGGTCCTTGTGAAAAAATCAAACGGCAAATGGCGAGTGTGTGTGGATTATTCTGACTTGAATAAGGCTTGCCCAAAAGATAGTTTCCCCCTACCTCGAATTGATCAACTTGTTGATGCAACAGCGGGGCATGAACTATTGTCTTTCATGGATGCATATTCTGGATACAATCAGATTATGATGCACGAGCCAGACCAGGATAGTACCAGTTTCATAACTGATCGTGGTTTATATTGTTATAAGGTAATGCCGTTTGGGTTGAAAAATGCAGGTGCCACCTACCAACGCTTGGTGAACGCGATGTTCAAAACTCAAATTGGAAAGACTATGGAGGTTTATGTTGACGACATGCTGGTAAAATCGAAAGAGGCAAAGAATCATATAGAGGATCTTGATGAAATGTTCCAAATCCTGAGGAGATACGACATGAAGCTCAATCCACTTAAGTGCTCGTTCGGCGTAGCATCAGGAAAATTTCTTGGTTTCATGGTAAATGCTCGGGGCATTGAAGCAAACCCAGCACAAGTGATTGCTTTACGAGAAATGCAAGCTCCACGGACTAAAAAAGAACTCCAATGCTTAAATGGCAAGGTAGCAGCATTAAGCCGCTTCATCTCAAGGGCAACGGACAGGTGCATTCCCCTATTTGATGCATTAAAAAAGGAAAAGAAAAGCTTCCAGTGGACTCCTGAATGCCAGCAAGCATTTGAAGATCTCATCAAGCACATGGAATCCCCTCCGATGCTATCGAAGCCTAGGGATGGATAAAGCTTGCTCTTATACCTTGCAGTGCCATCCCATGCGTTGAGCGCAGCACTCGTTAGGGAGGAAGACAAAGTGCAGTGGCCAGTATACTACATTAGCAAAAGGTTTACCGGGGCAAAGATGAATTATCCAAGGATAGAAAAGCTTGCATATGCCTTGCTCATCGCATCACAAAAGCTCAGACCCTATTTCCAATCCCACTCTATTAAAGTCCTTACCGACCAACCCTTGAAACAGGTATTGTTCCGTCCAGAAACTTCGAGGAGACTCCTGAAATGGAACATTGAACTCAGCCAATATGATATCACTTACTACCCCAGAAAAGCAATAAATGGGCAAGCTTTGGCCGACTTTATCGCTGAGTTCACTGACAGGGGAGAGGAAATGGAGGAAACTAACGAATTGGCCGTTAGGTGGAAACTTTTTGTTGATGGCGCTAAGAATGAATATTGTGCTGGGGGCAGGGATAGTATTCGAAACCCCAGAAGGACGACATGTATGCTGTGCTCTGCGATTCGAATTCCCCATCACCAACAACGAGGCCGAATATGAAGCGTTACTTGGAGGATTGCGGGTTGCAAAAGAATTAAGCTTGAAAAGTCTACTAATATTCAGCGATTCACAGCTAATGGTTTCTCAAATCAAAGGTGAATTCCAGACTAAGATGGGAAGGCTTCCGACATATCTGCTTAAAGCCAAAGAACTTCTCGACAACTTGGAATATTATTCTATCTCTCATATTCCTTGCAGAGAAAATTGGAAGGCAGATTCCTTATCAAAACTAGCTAGCACCGGAGATCCTCAAATCTTCGATCTAGTTCCTGTGGAAGTATTATCTAGTTCCAGCATTGAGGAATCCGATATAGACTGGGTTATGGAAGCAACCAACGAGCCCGACTCGTGGATGACCCCTATAAAAAACTATATACTTCACGGAACACTTCCTGAGAAACCAAAGGATCGCAGAAAACTGCTCCGAAAGTCTCGCCTATATCTTGTCCAAGATGGTCATTTATACAGGAGAGGATATTCAACGCCATTACTACGGTGTGTAACAAAGAAGGAATCTAAAGCGATTTTGGCGGAGCTACATGAAGGAGATTGTGGAGGTCATGTTGGTGGACAGACTCTTGCCAAAAAGGTCCTTCGATATGGTTATTTTTGGCCCGATGTGAACTTCGACTCGATGACATTCACTAAGAAATGCGACCGGTGCCAGAAATTTGCAAAAATTCCAAGAGCTCTGTCAACTGAGTTGACACAGATGTTGAGTCCTTGGCCATTCGCTGTCTGGGGCATAGACTTGATTGGAGCACTACCTACCGCAAAATCGAGCTTCAAATATGCTATAGTGGCCGTGGATTACTTTACCAAATGGGCTGAAGCTGAACCATTGGCAACTATCACATCGAAGAAGGTAATCAACTTTGTGTTGAAAAATATCATATGCAGGTTTGGGGTTCCACAGAAAATTATCACCGACAATGGCACACAATTTGAAAGTGATGAATTCAAGGATTTCTGCAACAAATATCATATTCAGAAAAGCTTTGCAGCAGTTGCCCACCTGCAGGCCAACGGGCAAGTTGAGGCAGTCAACAAAATCCTGAAGTCCACCATTAAAAAGCGTCTCGAGAAAGCTAAGGGCAACTGGATTGAAGAATTGCCACTTGCCCTATGGGCTTATCGTACGACTCATAAAACTGCAACTGGGCATACTCCGTTCTCCTTGGCATATGGTTCGGAAGCAATGATACCTGTGGAGTTAGAGGTTCCGACTCACCGCAAAATTCATTTTAACCAGGAAGAGAATGAAAAGCTGCAACTTGAGGCTCTTGATTTACTCGAGGAGAAAAGGACTGAATCAGAACTTAGAATGGTTGCCCATCAGAGAAGAGTTGCTCGACACTTCAATCAAAAGGTCAGGCATAGAACATTCGAAATGGGAGACTTGGTGTTAAAGAAAATCACGACCTCAACAGGAGTCTTTGGCCCCAATTGGGAAGGACCGTTTATTGTCAATCAAAAGCTTCTTGACGGTACCTTTAAACTCAAAACTACAGATGGAGTAGAACTCCCAAGGGCCTGGAACAGTGATCACCTTCGTCGCTATTTCAAATGATTTTCTAACTCATATTCTTTTGTATTTTTCTATGAATATAGTAAATACTTTGTATGAAATTACATGAGTATAAATCCAGCAGCACTTCTGATTCTGTCTAAGCCTTATATTCGCATGTCTTTGATCATATATCCAAAAGATGCACAGCTATGGTTACAGGACACGATACCTCCGTCATCTTGTTCTCCGACATAAAACTCGCCATAGCTTTACTGAAGAAATATGATCCAAAAGCAGGCGCAAATTTAACCCAAACCCTCTCCGAGGATTCTCAGTCGAATAATAAACAGAGTCTTCTCCAGGGGTGCTCGGTCAAATAACCCAAAGTCAGACAAAATATGATCGCGTTATAACCGAGTTTCTTAACCCAAACCCTCTCCGAGGATTCTCAGTCGAATAATAAACTGAGTCTTCTCCAGGGGTGCTCAGTCAAATAACCCAAAGTCAGACAAAATCTGATCGCGTTATAACCGAGTTTCTTAACCCAAACCCTCTCCGAGGATTCTCAGTCGAATAATAAACTGAGTCTTCTCCAGGGGTGCTCGGTCAAATAACCCAAAGTCAGACAAAATCTGATCGCGTTATAACCGAGTTTCTTAACCCAAACCCTCTCCGAGGATTCTCAGTCGAATAATAAACTGAGTCTTCTCCATGGGTGCTCGGTCAAATAACCCAAAGTCAGACAAAATCTAATCGCGTTGTAACCGAGTTTCTTAACCCAAACCCTCTCCGAGGGTTCTCAGTCGAATAATAAACTGAGTCTTCTCCAGGGGTGCTCGGTCAAATAACCCAAAGTCAGACAAAATCTGATTGCGTTATAACCGAGTTTCTTAACCCAAACCCTCTCCGAGGATTCTCAGTCGAATAATAAATTGAGTCTTCTCCAGGGGTGCTCAGTCAATAAATCAAAGTCAGATAAAACTTGACTACGATATTACTGAGTCTTTGACAAGGAAAACCTTCAAAAGGCATTCAAACATTTCTCGAATATCTAAACGCATTAGGATGCAAAGGATAAGAGATTCTGGATAACACCTGCGAAGTTCGTATGAAGAATGAAAAAGCTCCAAATGTCACAATGCAATGACAGACGCTTTCTAAATTCTGATCACAACTTAAAAACATCCAAATCTCAAATCTATTTTCAATGTATTAAAGTTGAAATATCCCATTGGTACAGGGGCATATAGCAAAAGTGACAACTTGATTCTTTACATGCCAAAGGATCACTGCAACTATATACAGTTGAAAAATCCGTAAACAAGCCATGTGTGTAAAGTGAGATGTGCGAGTGTGGTATGCAAACCAGGACAAGCGGAAGAAAGTAACGACAAGGTTACAAATGCTGAAACACAAAACATCACCACGTCACATTCAAACACAGAAAGTCAACCTACATCACAGTCATAGAGATCATAGTGTACCAACACAAGATAAACATAGAAGTTAAATGCGAGGACCGGGACTCGCTTAATACAACCAGTCTAGACATAAAATCCACCAAGCCAAAAGTCATCAAGAGAGAACAAGCTATGCCTTTGGGTTCTTCCTGGGCCGTCCGACCTTCCTTTTCACCGGGGCAGACCCAGATGTGGAAGCTTCACCAACCGATCCCCTTTTGGAAGGTCCCACCAATTCAATGTTCCCCATTGGAAGGGCAGCAACAAGAGCATCTCGGTTCCTCAAAGCACGGATCAGCTTGACCTTATCAGCCTCCAGAGCAACAATACGATCAAGACTTTCCCGGTGAAGTCTTTGAAGATCTTCAGCCAAACCATGCCAGTCATGAATTTTCCTCGCAGTATGGTCTCTGAGCAAATCCATTTGCTTCTCAAACTGGCACAAGGCGTGGTCCATGCGCTCCATCAGCCTGGTTTTTGCCACCATGATGTCACAGGATGTCATCTGCCGATCACTATGAGATATCTCATAGTCGGAAGAAACCCCATATAAATCCCAATCAGGGAGCCGTTTAGCCAGCTTGGAATTGCAAGCCCTCAGTGCATAAGAAGGCCTGTTTATAACTGATTGAATTTCTGAATAGGTGGGGCCAACGAGCACAGGAGAAGTCACTGAGGGCTGGCCAGTATTCTCTTCGTCCAGATCAAAACGTCTTTTCATCCTGTCAGGTGTTAAATCCATCCTATGTAAAAAGAAAACGTTGTTCGTATATTTAAGTTAATAAATGAACATCAAACAAGTACATTGGGGAAACGAAGTGCAGGCAGGGTCGGTCATGGCAGGCTAGAGATTGATCGGTCCAAGACTAGTCGGGCCCTGGTCGCTTAAAACGGGTAAAGCATCTGGTCGCTCAAAGCTGGTCAGGCCCTGGTCGCTCAAAATTAGCGAAATTCTGATCGTCCAAAGCTAACCCCAATCCTAGTCGGTCTAGTAACGATCAATTCCTGATCGACCAAAGAACCAATTCAGCTCTGGATGATTCTAAGTCATTCAAGACTTGGTCGTTGTTAAATTGGTCATAACTTGGGTCGGTAATAAAGCTGATTGGTCCGCACAAAATGGTTGGCTGAACCGGAAATTGACCAATAGGGCCATGAAAAATCACCCAAGATTGACACGGCACAAGTTCAACCAGGTTGGTTATATCTTAGAAATTAGATATGATACAAAGGCATTATATCGCAAAATGATGGATTAAACAAGAAATCAAGCATGCGCGAGCCATTCAAGCATTTACATTGTGATTATCATCGTAATAAGAAAGAACTGCAAAGGTTTTTTTTGCAAAAACATCATCCGCAAATTCAAATTGAACAGATTGGCTTCTATCTTACTGTTAAGCATTCCAATATGCAAAGAGTGTCGAATTCAAGGATTTTACAATCAAGTTGCAATCATACATCAAAACTAATCCAAATACGGTTTAATCTCGAAAAATCCGGCCAAATTCAAAGGACGGCGTCGATCATTCTCGAATTAACAAAGAGATGATTCAAGAAGGAAAATCAAAGCATGCATCACAAAGCGATTTCATACGCATCAGTCAGTCAAGCGTTTGCACAAACAAGTCGTGATCGCTGCGAAAATGACATAGAGATTGCTCCAAACTCAAAGTCAACATTAGAATGCATACAATGTACCTGGGATTTGGAAGAATAGTTCGGGTTGGTAAAGCAGCAGCTTGAATCGGCAAGGAAGTAAGCTAAAGATCGAGCACTTTGTTTTTTAAAGAAGGGAAAGCCACCATTGATGAAGATTTTGACCGAGAAGAAATGGAGAAGGAAATGACGGGTTGAATTAATTATATAAGTTTAATTTGGTCTCTCCGGATTTTGAGGAATTGTCTCTTCACCTTCCAGAATTTGGCTTTTTCGTGCGTTCCAAAACTGGAGAAAAGACCGACCTCTACTAGCCACGTTTAAAACCGATCCCTAGTTAAACCTGATCGATCCACTAATGTTTCGAAGCCCACAGTTTTTATAAAAACTATGAAACTTCGAGGGGCAAAATGTTATCCATCTGATCGATCCAAGTGAATATGGGTCGGTTTTAAGCGTTTTGAAGAAGGGATCGGTCCTGTCGTTATTAAAAGGGAGCGGTCGTAGCGCAAGATTCCTGGTCGTCCTAAAGCTGGTCGCTCCAGAAGCCAAAGAAATCTGGTCGCTCCAGAGACAAAAGGCACCCGGTCGCTCCAAAGAGTAGAAGAACCTTGATCGTCCTAAGGATTCTGATTGTTCCTGAGGATAGAGACTCCTGGTCGCTCTCTTTTATACGCTGGCCCGATCGCTCCAAAAACTAAAGAAAGCTGGTCGTTCCAAACTTGGTCGCCCGCTAGTCTCTGATCGCTCCAAATGCAAAGGGCAGCTGGTCGTCCTTCTCTGGAGACCGACCCCATGTTTGAGGGAACCAATTCCGATGTGTTCTCGATCCTGATCGCACATTTCTGGAAGGTAGCGCCATCTCTGGTCGGACCGTTTTTTGGGTCGAGCCTCTTGGTCATTCTTTGGTCGGTCCGCTCCGCATTCTAGCCTCCTGGTCGTCCTTCTTCTGGCGGAAGCTCCTGATCGGCCAAAGCGCTAGAAACGACCTGTGATGGCGTGACAGCTGGAAACAACTGGTGACAACTGGCAGTGGCATTTCCGTAAATATCGAAAATACCGACCAGACCCCTGAATACAAGATTTCAGCCATTTCTCCGCCTATAAATAGGACCCTACCTCCATCATTTGAGGGGGACTTTTTATGGAACGACGAGGAGGTGCTGTCTAATTGCTTTCGGGATTTCTCCAAGCATTCCTACATCTCTTCTCTATCATCGATCATAAGTCTATGGAACATTGGAGCATGTGGAGCATAGCTTTCATGGAGGAACAAGCATAAGCATTTCACGCACTTCTTCATTTTTTCTTGATCATTCACCCAAAGACCTAAGGAGCTTTCATTTATGGCTTCCATGGAGGGATTGGCATAAAATACTTCAAGCTTTCATCCATTCTTTCAATCGATTGTAAGGACAAATGCATGTCAAAGGAGCTTGTATGAATGTATAATGGAGCAAATGTTGTAATCTTTTGGTGATTAAGAAATCCAACCTTCAAAGTGGACGTAGACTCGATTAAGAGTCGAACCACTATAAAATTCTTGTCTTCTTTCCTTATTTTGGTATTTTGATGCTTTTGAATGTTAGATATGGCCTCACATAACTCTAAAAGTTTTCTAACGCCCCGCCTCTGAAAAGGTGACGTGCTTTCTAAGCATCTCGCCTCTGATTAGGTAACGTGTTTAGAAATACCATTTTGGTTGTTATACAAATTTTCGGTATCAACAGGCATACTTCATCATATACCACATAAGCATTTGGAGCTTATGTGACGAGGTGGAAGATTTGCCATACGAACGAGAGTCTTGTATGGCGATGACTATATATTACAGGTTGAACTGATGACTGATATGGACCATATAAAATTATAACGATAAATTGCCAGATTAATAAAAAAACCACATGGGTCTGGAGTTAACAATAATCACGTCTCTCTGGTTATTAGATACGGCACATGGATTATTTATTTCCCACATGGGACGAGGTGACGAGAATTTATTCTCTGGAGCAATTAAAAATACACACTCGCTCAGGCTTTGACAGGGCAACGAGAATTTATTCTCTGGAGTTATTATCTATACACGCTCCCCTGTAAACACCAGAATATATCACTATAAATATGTGTATGCTTTATAGGATTTATTGGGTACCTAATACGGCCCAATAAATTTCCACACCCCTCCTCGTACAAAGGAGGTTATGGCGAAATTTTTTGAAAATTCCGGGTGTTAGCCAAATTTTTGAAGAATTTGAAAATTCTCAGAAACTGAAAAGTTGGAGAATGGAAGCTAGATTGAAAGTAGAGTTGATTAATCAATCCACTTTCGACTTTGTTCCTTTTCGGGGATGAGAAGTTTTAAGTGGGGGAGATTGTAACGACCCGGAAAATCTGAACCAATTTAAAATTTTTAAATTGGCTAATTTGGTGGATTTAAAGTATTTAAAATAAATATTTTAAATAATAATGATGAAAAGTAAGTTTGAATCGAAGTTTGAAAATAAATATAATTACTTTGAAATATAAACAAGGCCTGAAATGGCGCGGTAGTTTCAAAATTTGAATTCAAACTTTGCCTGACTGTACCGGGTGCAAAACAAAACGGATTTGAGTGAAACCAAAAATATTTAAATCTGTTGGTGAATATCTTTCTAACGAATCTGAAAAATCGATGTTTCATAGCGGGAAGCAAAAGTAATGGCCAAATGAATTTTCTGAAAGGTCGCTATGGAGTTTATATAGCCCGTGAAAGTGACCATTTTGCAAACGACCTTGGAATTCGACGAAACAACTTTTGTTGGATCCGGGATGTTAAACTATTGCTAAGTTTCAAATTTCATAATTTTTGAAGTTAATATGTGAGCATGGCAAGGGAAAATGTGTTTTGGTCAATTACAGTTAAATTCGATCGACCAGAAATGGGCCATTTTTCAAACGGTCTCCGAATTCGACGAAACTAGTTTTGTTGGGACTGTATCATCAAAACATAGCTAGATTTATTTTTTGGAATTTTTCGAATCAGTTTGTGGCCCCAGCAAATTGAAATGTACATTCAAATTAAATCTTGAATGTTTTATACTTTAATTTGAAAGGAAAACTGACTGAAACAGTCGAATGGGCCTACGAAACATATCCCATTGTGTTCGAATGAGGGTATTTAGCTAGGGACGACAGTCGTTGGATTTGAATTGGTGTTCGTGTATGAAGAGGGGTATTTTAAAATTTTGAAAATATATAAATAAATAAATAAAATCACATTGACCAGAAATATTTTCTCTCTCCCCGTAATCAAAATCGCAAACGGCAGTGGGTGTTCAAATCTTCCCATCCACTTTCCGGCCAAACCGCTGTGATTCAGACCTCGACCCAGTTGAGGATTTTGTAGCCCTCGACGAGAGCTTCAAATCCATACCTAGAGCACCCCGTATTGTTGCGTGTGTATCGAGAATCGACGCCTAGAAGCCAGCGACTTCAACTCGCCGCTGCCATCTCCTGTCGCGATCGAGTTGGGCCCCACCACCGTGCGTCAGCACGCCGCTCCTCCCCCTTCGACGCTGCAAAGGCCGATCGACGAATACCTGCACGGATTCGAAGAAAAATCTAAACCTAATTTTGAACAAATCAGCTGAGGTACGGCTATTTTAAAATAAACTATATTATAGCACTTTAAAGCGCTACGGTTTTTGATTTTACTGTAAAAATCATATCTTTTTCCTTTGTCGACGAAATTCAGTGAAACAAGAGACAGTGGACTCGTGTGGACGTCTTCTACATTCTAGAAGAGGCCGCATATTTTTCTGAGCCTTCTGCTATTTTTGGTGGAGTGGAACCCAATGTGATATTTCTAAATTATAAACGATATGGAAAACGACGATGTATAAATTTTATAGTCGATGTATGAATTATATAAGCGTTGTACACCACATGTATAAGCATTGTGTAAGTTGTACGTTCGATGTATAAGTTATATATGCATTGTAAAAATTATATATGTGTTGAATAGAAGTGAAATGCCTATACATACATACATATATATATATATATATATATATACACACACACACGCCCCTCGTCCACAAACCATGGACGATATTTATTGGTTGTGATTGGTGTGAAAATTGATTGATAGTGAATGGTTGATAAAAATTGTTTGTGGTTGAAATTGATTGATTGTGGTTGAAAAATACCCGTTTGTGGTTGAGGATTATTTGGTTGAAACCACATAGGATTAGTTTGTGGAAATGAGAAAAATATACATGCCGCCTGCGTGCGAACTAGATGCATGAAATCCCCATTGTCAAAAGCTGCGAGGCTTTAAGGTAGAGCGAGAAGCCGTACTAGGAACGACCCCGGCTTTAACTACCCTGCCGTTATGCTGCCGAAATTTTGAATAATATTCATGTGTTAGAATTATTTTCATGTATTGAAACTATATTCGTGTGTTGAATAGAAATTCATTCGTTGAATAAAAATTCATGTGTTGAATGGTATTCGTGTTTTGAAATAAATTGTTTTATAATAAAAATCATATTTTTATCATCTATATGAACTATATAAAATAGTCGTGTTTTGAAATAAATTGTTTTATAATAAAAATCATATTTTTATCATCTATATGAACTATATAAAATAGTCGTGTTTTGAAATAAATTGTTTTGCAATAAAAATCACATTTTTATTATATACATGAATTGTTAAAAATAGTGAAGTGTTGAAATAATTGTTGGTTAGATAAAAATATCATTTTTATCAAATGTATGAAAAGAAAATAGTGGTGAAATCGAAGAATCTATTATAATTATATATATATATATATATATATATAATTAAAATATATCGAATAACGAAGCTGTAGTTCATGTTTTGAAACCGTGATTTCAAACGATTAGTGCGGGAGATCCGACCATCGGATTTTCCCGAAACCAAAGCCTTGGGTTCGCTTTGGAAATATCTTTCCAACGATACCAACTTTGTGAAGATCCAACGGTTGGATTGTCTGGAATGTTTAATTCAAATCTGAAGAAAAACAACGCCAGAATCGATTATATTTATAAATTTATAAATATAATTAAATTATATCGAATAACGACGCTGCCGTTCGTATTTTGAAATCGAAACTTCAAAAGATTGTACCGGTAGATCCGACCGTCATATTTTCCCAAAACTAGAACTGTGGGATTCATTTTGAAAATATCTTTCTAATAATGTAAAATTTGTGAAGATCCAACGGTTAGATTTTCAGATATGTGTAAATCAAATCTGAAGAAAAGCAGCGCCACGGCCGCTTTATGGCTTGAAGCGTCGTTTGAATAAATTGGCTATAAATAAATAATAGCGATAAATCATTATAAAATATTATAAACGATATGGAATGTGAAATTTAGAAACTAACTGAAGGTTCGCTAAGTCGAATGGTTTCCTGGGTTTTGTTCTGATGTTGTCTTCGTCCTTCGGGGTTAATATTTGGGAAATCGTTCTCTTACTAATTTGCGGCTAGTGAATAATGAATTGGAATGAAGCGTATGTTGTGTTTGTGTAGCACTTGTTAATTATATACGCGAGTTGCTCAAAAAGACCGGGTTTATCCCATTCTGAATAACTGAATCGACGATAAGAAGTTGAAGATGAAGACGGTGGTTGAAGACCGGAGATCTTCACCTCGTTTGGATGGTAACTGATGTCCTGATTTGGAGGCATCCCGAAATATGGATAATGAGTGGTGATCGTCCAGACGTACGTGGAGATCGATGGGTATGCGAGGTATATATTGCCTCCGGTTTCGTTCAGACCCAGAACGGAATTGCAAATGGATTGTGTGCCTGACATGGGAATTCATTCTGTGTGATTGATAGACATCAGTTGCATGGTCTGAATTGCCTGTGTGGCATGCTGAGATACAGTGATCAGGGCTTCTGTTGAAAAGCAAAGTCTGGTAGTTGATGATCAAAGCACCGCCTGTATGGCGTAGCTTTGTGTATAACGTGAATTCGCGAGCCTCACACTCCGGTATGAACCAGAAACGGGAGAGGACATCAGGGAGGGTCTGCGTTTCTTTCTAGCTAGAGGTGGTGTCGGTGCTTAAACTGGCTGACATTTATATTATTTTCACCTGTGTGGTTGTTGCTGTTGCGAGGCGCCTCGGATATACCGGTGACTATGTGAAGCCGAAGGAGCCATTCGTTCGCTCATTTACGCCCCAAAGGGCGGGGGGATGCAGTGTTCAGGCATAATAATCCACATCGGTGGACCAACCCTGAAGATCCAGGGGGCAGTTGCGGCTATTCCTGAAGGGCGGCCTAGAGCGTCTCGAATTCGATGAGGACGATCCCTTGCCTCGGTTCATGACGGAAATCCAATTCCCAAATACATGACTGTGCGGTTTTGATTGTATACCTATATATGGCGATATAGTGGTATGGGGCATTAATGTCGTCTATGATTAATACTTATGATTTGAAATTGTTTTTGAAACATATAAGCACTAGGAATAATATCAAATTCTTTTGTTTTATATGTATCAAGCATATTTTGGCCGTTATAAGGAAAAAACTCTATCCTCCGGTTTGCGTTGCATTGTGTGATGGGAACTGAGTCTTATAATGGCTTCATTTTTATAAAGAGCATTGCGATGTTTTAAAAGATTTACTTGTTTTAAAGCACTGGCAATCCAATGGAGTAAACTCGTTCCACGAAAGTGGCGTGGTCCTGTGATTATCCATATTATAAATGTATTGAGTAGATTTCTCATACCAGTCCCATGACTGACTCGTAGTTTGTTTCACTTGCTAACTCGGGTGCCCCCTTTTTCTACACGGGCAGCCTTGTGTTCAGGTTTTAGTAGGCTCTTTCTGGATAGCTGGAGCTAAAGATGGACTCTATCATTTATCTCTTTTTATGTTGTTCAGCTCCTATTGTACATGTTATGTTTGTTTTCCGCTGTAGACATTTATGTATAGCTGAACTGTATTTGTACTAAGTATGATCCTGTATACTGTGTAACTCTGATGATTACGTTTATCCAATATATTCTATTGTGCATTATCTGGTGTATTTATTTATTTTTGTTCTTCTATTATCTGTTTATGTGTTATATCCCAAAGATTGCCCTTGCCACCGTCAGTACGGGGTTTGGGGTCGTCTCAGTAAATATAAACTTGTTAGCTAATTAATAAGAAGTGATTCGTGAACATGAGTTATAAATGAAGCTAGCTATGGATGGAAATTATAAAAATAGATTTGAACCTATATTTAAATGGAATTAAAATTAATTTGACGTGACGAGTTCATATTTCGATAAAAGGAACAATATTTACTTTTAAGAAGTAAATAACGTGTGCAAGCTAAAATGATGAAATTAAATTGGGAATGAAGGAAACAGAGTTAACCAGTATGGAGAGATTATTCTAAAGGTCAGAAATAAGTCAAATGAGATTTTCCGAAGTTCGTAGCATGGTATCGAATTAAGGATTATTCGAAAGGAGGTTATGTAGAAAAATATTATTTACTTTCTATTTTTATTAAAATTTAATATATTAATTATTTATATATATTCAGATAAATTAATAAACTATAATTTAAAATTAAATATTTTGATGGTATGAATTATCGTTATAATCGATGATTTTCATAAGAAAAGTAAATTCTTACTTGAATTCGAAAGACGTGGATGAATGTTTTGGTGTTCGAAGTTGTGAATTTTATCTAATTCAAATGTTGTTCAGTTAAGGTCTGAGAGGTATATATACCCCAACTTGATTGACTTCATTGTTGACTAAGAAATGGTTAAAGTTCGAATTGGTTAAGTGAAGTAAGCTAATAAGTGTTAATAGTTAAAGTGGAAATAACAATTTTTTGTTTAACATCTGTCCAAATAATGAATTTAGAAATGTTTTAATTAGAATAAAATATACTTTCAATAGAAAATAATCATTTTTGAATATATTGAAATGTTTTCAATGGCAATAATAGATTTTCTAGAATTATAGAATTATAAATAAGATAATTGGAAATGTCTTCAAAATATTGTGAGAAGCTAACGGATTTTGATAAGTCAAAATGGCAAGAACCGAAAAACAAAAAAAGCCATACGTCGAGAATGAAGTACGGCAGAACGTAAGGAATGGATTCGTATACTGAATCAGAGAGTTGTGTAAGTAATGAAACAGAAGAAAAATGGATGTAAGGGAATTAGAAATTGACTGGAGATTAGTTAGGTTGAATGATATCCTGAGTATTGATCTGATGTTGGTTTCGACCTTCGGGGTTGATACATAGGAAATTGTTCGCTTGCTAAATTACGGTCGAAGGATGTGAATGTGGAAGAGAAATAATGCATGAATAAGAAATTTGTTATAAAAATAGAAATTCTGAAATTTTGGAAGCATACAGATCTGAAGTAAGTGATGAACTTAATGATTGAAAATTTAAAGGAAATTTGGTTTACAACTAAATAGATTCTTAAAATCTCGGTTTGAACAGATGTTAAATATATGAATTGGTTAAAAGATCAAAACTGAAATTTTGAAATTTGAATCGAAGTTCGAGGATATTAGTTTTAATTATTCAAGTACAGAAGTTTCGAAACTTATATGGTAAAATATATAAGAATTTAGTGAATTCGAAAACTATTGAATTGGACGGTAATCGATTTGTGATAATATCTTATATAATAGAATTTATATAAGAATGAGATATCTGGAAATATGTTTTGAAAATAAAATCATAAATATGATTATGAGGAGTATAAAATGAAGTATTATATGTTTTCAAAGCAAAATAAGGGAAGTACCATTATTTTCCTTTGAATTTTGAGCTTAGTGAGATGTGTTGCTGGTGGTAGTACGTTGTCCGGACATAAAACTCGAGTTGTCCAAAAGAACATGACCGTGTAGCGTAATTCGCAGGGTTGTAGATGGCCTACGGCGGACGGATGTTTCTTAGGGGAACCAAGCGTAACCATTGTGTCTGCTACGATCTACAATCGTGATCATGGCGTAATCCGCAGAGCTGTGAAAGCTTACGGTTATGGATGTTTCCTGAGGGAATCAGGCGTAACCATTGTGTACCTGCGGTCCACATGGTATATCTACAAGTGAAAGAGATGTAACCACTAGAGTTACTAAAGGTAGAATGGAGCCATGCGATGTTTGAAGTATCTTAGTGATGTAGAGCCCCCTGTTTGATGCAGCACTGTGTCTTCGTGACATGATTTGTTGTTGTGACTGGATTTTTCTTCATGACCTGATTTGTCTTTATGACTTGATGAGTCCCTATGACTTGATTGATCCTCGTGATTTGATTTAACTCCATTTGATAATTTGTTTCCGTGACCTTGAGATAGAGCAGCAAACGCTCAGTGACCCCAGTTTTCTTTTTGATTCATAAATATTTTCTATTGATCTGTCCATGATGAAATTCGCATGGAAGTGATTTCCTATGGATACAGATGTTTTCTAGGGGATCCATACGAAACCATTGTGTATTTGCGATTCATGAACAATCAACATATCAATACCACATTTGTACTTTCCATATCTGTTTTTAAAAGGATTTTTTAAAAAATATTTTTCATTGGGATTTGAAGCAAGGATATTTAGTACTTGGAGATTTTAGTCGTGCGCTTGGCCAGCGTATGACTAACATCTATGAATACGACAATAGACTTGTCAAATTTCGAGTTATCAAATATTTTCAAATAAATATTTTGAAATTTAAAATGTATCTAACTTAATAAATTAATAAGAAGAATTTCATAGTATTTTCAATTCAATAGCTTTAGAGTAATAATTTAAATATTTTATGTATACGATTTTTAAAGGATTTCGGATTTGGAAAATTTCAAGTCTACAGTTTGTAAGGTGAAGAAAAGATGTTATTTACACTCTTCAATGAGTGTTGGAAATGGTTAAATGGATTGAGTGAGAGGAGATTGGATTGAACTTGCAATAAGTGCAACGATGAATACCTAAACGTTAACCGATGAGGTTTGTTAAGAATTTGAGATGTATAAATCCAATTTATGCAGAAATTGGAATATAAAAAGAGAATGATTTTGAAAAGGAATGTGATTTTGAATTTCTTAGAAAATTAAACTGAAGGAGAAATTGAGAGATATCTCAAAATAATTTGAGATAGAAATCGGTCTACGAAAATTGAATATAGTTTAAAAGCATGGGAAATAAACGAAACCCGATTCGTAAGATAAAGAAAAGCATGTTTGATCAAAATTGATCTCCAACTATAAGAAAGGAAATTTGATCTCCAGAGTAAATATGATGGATAAACAAAGAAGGTTGATAAGTTGAATATCAATATTTAAATTTGTTGTGGAAAAATTCACACAAATATGAAATTTGAAGTATATATTGGTACAAGTCTGGAAATCTCACCTTTTCGGGGACGAAAAGTTTTAAGGGGGAGAGATTGTAACGACCTAGAAATTTAGGCAATTTGAAATAGAAACTAATTAAAGATTTCACGATAAACAATTAATTTTATATTTGGATTCGAGATTTAAAATCAAAGTTTATTGGTTTGAATAAGAAATGAATTCGATTTTAGAATGGCTAATCAAATATACTGTTTTGAGTTTGAATTGAATTCAAAAAGGTTGGCTAGAGACAAAATATTATTATTAAATATTTGAACTAAATTTGGTTGAATCTTCGAATTTGATTTAAAACTGGATGGGAAAATATAAGTGATTGAATTTAAAATAAATGTAGTTAACGTTAAAAAAAATTGGAAATTTTATCGTTGAAGTATATGGAAATTGGCCTAGATATGTGTGTATATAGAGAAATTGAATTTAACATTGTAAATTTGGAATCAAACGAAGTGGATTAACTGAATTATATCGGTGAACGGTTAAATTATTTAAAATCTAAAATGACATTATATACAACTGGAGTTGTATCACAACCAGACTAATTTTATTAGCTTCAGAACGTTGAAATGAAGGGATACATATATTTTTTGTCGTATTTGGTGACTGTTTGCGGTACGGATTCAGAGCGTTACCCGGTTACACAGTAGTTCGCGGTAAAGATTTAATTTTTAATTTTTAAACAGATATAATTACCTTCCCTGTATTACGTATGTAGACCTATATCCTGAACATGCCGCTACCCAATTCTACCGATTGACGTTGTTCTTATCTCCACAATTTTTATACTATAAATCAGTGTTTATTTCCCCCAATTTCTTCAGCAAATGGGAAAAATCAGTCTTTCCCAATTTGATTCTCTCTATATATCATGTTAATGGTCGAAATCTCAGATCGGTCTTCCACCACTTCAATTGAATTTCCATGGCATCCTTCCTAAATTGAAATCATGGTCGAGCAAAGAGAATCCCAAATTTGGGAAAAATCAAGGGTCTACATCACAAATTGAATCTACCATCCTCCGTCGCCTCAAATCGAAACAGCGCCTTGAAACAATCCAATTCGATCCACCTGTGAACAGCAGCAAGCTGCCTCCAAGCTAGTGCCTACTGTTGCAGTGAAGACATCGATGTTCGATGAGTCATTGGGAATAATACTGTACCTACACTGATCCTTCGCCCTGTTAGAGGTGAGCATCTCACTCACAATTAATTGTTGTTTCAAGTAGATTGATTTCAGTTAAACTAAAAATATGTGGTGGCTAAATTTGATATTTGTTGACTGTTCTGCGGATTTACCCAAACTCGTTTTGGAGTACTGCTTTTGTTTCACTATGTTGTTATGAAATTGAAATATGTATTTGACCCTGTTACACATCAATCCTATTTAGCTTCTATTGGACTGTACACTATGACTGCCTTGTTTACACTGATCAAATCAAAATTTAAATAACTATAGGGGTATACTTAGTCACATGTTTATGTGATGTGCCGTTTAGTCGGTAAAATCCGGGAACACTGCTTGTTCAAACTCACAATATAGGTTTGATTTATTTATACAGTTTCAATCTAAATCCATGCTATATGGTAAATTTATAAATATATTTCGGAATCATATGTGATATATAATATGTCCCATGACCCTTTGTTTAAACATATTGGTAGTAAGTACAGTATTATTTGTAAGCATCTTCTGTAAATAGTGGTTTACTTACATTTCTCGTTGCTGAAATGTCCACTTCTGTCATATCCTTTATAAATCAAAGAGAAAATAAGGAACCGATAATCAGGGTTTAAACATGAGTTATAGTCTGGAAATGCCAAAGCTTATTACACTATAATTAGTGTAATAATACCCCATTGTAATGTCAAAGTATAATTTTGTTATAAACATATAACTCTAATAGTTAAACCTTTGCATAATTGATTATGTGCAAGTATTATTCGCTGATTTGATGCCCAACTATAGTTTGGTACTTGGTATTTGTTATACCAGTGTATCCCTCTACATTACATCAGAAACAATTGTCCTGAGCTATTGGATACCATTACATAAATTATATAACCATTTATAATTAACTTATATAATGATGTACTCTAGAAATAAAAGTTTGTACCATTGAGTTTATGGTTTAATTTAACAGAAAATTAATACTTAAACTGGTGAAGGTGATAGTTATAATGACTGCTTATTGGAGGGATTAAATAACTATATAAATTAGAGTTTAACCATATTCTTTCCTATACCATGCTACTGGACCAGTTTACACCATTCTCGCTACTTTCTATAGTTATTCCATAATTTTACAAAGTTATAGTTTAACACCATGTATACAGAATTATCACCAGTTTATAGTGTAGCACACAACCATATATACATGTTAATGCTAATCACATTTCTTGTGTTAATTTTACTGAGCTATATATGTTGGTAGACACTACCTTGGAATACGTAAATGGCATAGTATTAAACTAGTTTGTTGCTGTATTTTTCTTTACTTGAACATCATAGTTTTAAAAGGGTTGCTGTCATATTTTTATAAATGTATATCATGACTTAAATGGCTTGCGCGGGGGCCGGGGGGTACATAATCTACTTTTATAAATTTACATCATGAGTTTGCTATGTGTACATAATATATTCATGAGTATAGGAACCTATGTACACCAAGTTATATACACATAAATTGTGTGTAGCCAAGCATAAGTCAATATGTGACTTCTGCATGTATATATTCTCATATATATGAAAGTTAAACAAATTGTGTGACCACTGTTAGGACTGATGTTTACCGCATTGAACTCATTTAGCTTACAGTTGGCCACCTAGAATTGCAATATGACACCAGACAAAGAAATGGGACAAATGTGCAAAAACTGAGCGCAATTGTCCACATTTTTGATTCACGAACCTGTGTCATTATAACTGTTGCAGCCATGTCCTCTTTACATTTGAGTTCCTTGTCACCTGTGTACATTTTCCATATTAAAACCAAGTTCTACTATATTGTTTCCACACTTGCTGCTATTTTCTGTTCTTCAGTGATTGTTTCCGATAAGAACAAAACTGCATTTGTTCTTGACCCCGGATTAATGTACACTGTCATGTTGATTTTTATATGCATTGTATACTACAATTATGGCATTCTGGACAGAGACATGTTATGCCATATTGCTACATGCACATAAAACCGAAACCGTCCATATTGTCCACACTGCTGCATACACTTAAAACCTGAAACTATGCTATACTAAGAATTGTTGAATGTACAAGTCATATGTATAGCTTGGCTTGCTTTTGAGACCTGAAACTATTTTGTTTACTAGAATTGATTGCTGAAACTATTTTGTTAACTAGAATTGAGTTGCTGAAACTATTTTATTACAAAAATGGAGTTACTGAAACATTTGTTCATAGAAATAAAACTTGCTGAAATTGTTTTTGTTCAGTGAAACCATTCGGTTTTGCACCATGAAACCATTCAGTTTTGTTTAACTATGAAACCATTCAGTTGCACAATTTTGTCACTATGAACCCACTTGTTTACACATATGTGAAGTGTTGAACTATATGTCATTACTGAATTATAATGAATTTGCTGAACCATTCTCTGTACTGAAATGAATTTGCGGACATTCTCTTTACTAAAGTGAATTTACTTGAACCTGGGACATTTTCCTTTTTAATTGTGATGTTGGCTTAGGCTGTTTCTCCATTTTCCGCACTATTTTCTTTTGATCATCTATATGCATGGCCATCGAGCCATGATATGCCTCATCCGGGGAGTCTTTTATTTTCCATATTTTTAACTAGTCGGGTTGTGTGTATTTTCAGTGTGTTGAGGCAACACACACGTGTATGTATATGCGTGTGTATTGCAAACCCCTGAAATTTATTTTATATTCGGTTAGGGACGTTGAGCCGGTGTGTGCATATATTATACACATATACGCTCGCAAACGCCCGATACCTTCGACCCTGGAAATAGACAGAACTGATATGAACAGATACCACAGCCATTTATTTTATATACGACATCAATGATAACATTAACTGTATATTTCAGTTTATATTGAAACTAATTTACTTGAACTATGATTTAATCCTGACTCGAGTGTTTTATGCTTTTGCATGGAACGCTCAGGTCAGACCTGAGCAATACAGATTTAAAGATTACAGCTCAAGATTCGAAGATTGGTGAGACTGGGATTCCGAAGAAATGCGCGCTCTGAAGATTATCAACTAGTAAATATATTATTTTGTCTTCGAACAGTATTTTTAAATTCCGCTGTATTAGAAAAATCTTGTATTCGAAAATTCTGATTAATAAATAAAAACTTTATTTTGTTATTCAAAACTGCGTTATTTATTCTGTATTTTCCATGTAAATTCTGTTTTTAAACTATATAAGCTAAATACGCTCTGTCGATTTGGACGTTTTAAGTTGGTTTAATTACCAATTTAAAGTGGTCAAAAAGGCGTGACGTTACAATCATAATTATGTCATTTTCTAATTACAATCCCTTTCTATCAAAAATTATCAGATAAGCATTTACAGTTCGATTTGCCTTAATTCAGTTATTCCTTTCTTATTTGTAGTTTCAATATATTCAAGTTAAGCCCCAATTTTTGAATATTTCTTTTTAAGTTATATTTATTCCCAACCCAAAATAAAGAATAAATGAAACAAAGAAATAATCCAACAAAAATATATAGGCACACATGTTTAAGCTAGTTTTTATCGCATTTATATGCCTTTTAGGCATATTATAACATAACTGCAAAATCTAATAAAATAGAAAAAGAGAATAATAAATCTGACAAAAAGTTCATAGAAATTTGAATAAAATTGAAGAAATAGTCAGAAGAAATTCAGAACGAAGAAAAGAATCAACTGAATCTAAATCGAAGAATTGTGAATAGTTCAGATTTTGAATTCAAACTGCAACTGAGCACAAATTATTCGTTTTAAGACCATTTTACATAAACCAAAAGTATATCCAAACCAGAAAATTGTAACAGACCCAATGGCGTAACCCCCATTGCCTAATTCCCAATTATTTTTCAACTAATTATTTAATGAACTAGATTATTAATTAAATATTATTTGTTAAAAATTTGGGTTGTTACAATAACTGAAGTCCATAACAAGTAGAGGTTGTTACGACTTCCTTACATAAACATAAGAACACACATAAATTAACAATCAACTAACAATGGAAACGTGTATGTTCATTCATGGTAGTCGTTTTGCTATCTTTGATGTGCTTTATTCTTGTAGATTAGTTGATTGTTAATAAACGTGTATGTTCATTCATGTTATAACATATAATCATTCTAATATATGTGTGTTATTAAAAACGTTAAGAACTTCCTCAAAGCCTCATCTTCCTAATAATGATGTACCAGTTCTATTTTACCTCTTCAAGAATAACTTGTGCACCCACTTATGGTCATTCCCTCAAAATAATAACTAAACACTTATAAATCTTTAAAATATTAGTATGATCATCTTCTTCTAGTACTGCTGCTTCCATCATCCATTCTCACATTCAAGCACTCAATTCAATTGATATATAGTACGCTTGGTTGCACGGTAGCGACATCCTGTATGAGTTGAAGCAGTCTACATGTGATCGACAACCAACATTTGGTTGAGAATGAGCATAACCGGTATTTATGAGTCTCCTTAGATAAACAACGTGCAGTCTGGTTTGATGTCCGATGGATAGCATACGAATTGACTTACAACCTACGTTTGGTTGAAAACTCGATCAATGCTCAAGCCTCAACTTTCCAAGTACCCGCCCGAATCTATGCACTAACAATCCCTTTGCTTACGTATCTCCACTACATGTTTTATTCTGGAATTTCTTTCATATTCACGTTTAAAGTCTCTTGGTCAGGAACTGTATAGGCAACTACATCTGTCATCAAACTCCGCTCCTTGAACCACTTCTGATTGTTCTTCCATCTCGACTAGTAATCTCCCCATCCTGACTCTTAGTCTCACCATCTTGACCTGCAATCTCCTCATCCCGACTCAAGTCTCATCACTCTGTCTCTTGGAGAACAATCCATATATACACTAAGTTACTTCTTTTAGTCGTCCACAGCTCTAGTGCGAGTGATAGGGGTTCCTGCCTCCCCAGGAAGAGGGAGAGCATTCGATTCCCGCCTCACGCACTTCAGTTCAAAAAAGGGGGCTTACCATGTGCATAAGCCTGATAACTCCGCGGACCGGGTTAGGTGCACTAGGGGGAGTTTTATGGCAGTGCCAGTTTCTCCCCTGAAAAAAGTTAAAAAAAAGTTACTTCTTTTAGTGACAAAGTTAAACCATCAAAAATACCGAGGGATCCACTTATTCGAAATGTTTCATATGTCTATTAAAAATAATTTTTTTCCTTCCAAACCAAAATTCCATCTATGTTTAAAATAAAATTCTTTTCTTTTAAAAATTTCTCCAATCCATAAAGCTTACTTTTTAAATTAATTAAAAAATGAAGATTATAGAAGGGACAATTAACGACAAGGACAAAGGGCCATTAAAATTTATCCATAAGGGCAACCACCTAATATTTTATCCATAAGGACAATACACTGAAATTAAATTTCGACCGATGCTTCCATCTTCTCCCTATGTCACTTATCTCAATTTCATCATTTATCATGAAATCACAAAAATCACGAAATCCTAAATCGATGAAATCACAAATATCATGAGACATTAGAATCGAAATTCTTAATCGAAGACAAAAATCACAAAATCAAAATCACGACCAAAAATCAGTCGAAACAAAACCCTAGAAAACAAAAAAAATTTCGAACAACAAAAATCCATTGGAAATCACAAGTGAATTGAATAAAAATATTTCTCAAACGATGGAAAACACAAATGAAGAAGTCGAAATTGTTGAAACAATTTTTTCGTGATTGGAAATGTTTTTTTTTTCGTTAATAGTATAATAGTTCATAGGTATCATTTTTCTATTTTTTTAGGTATCATTTTTCCTATTTTAACTTTAAAATATAGCAGCAGTTTTTAGGTATCATTTTTCTATTTTTCTAGGTATCATTTTTACTGTAGTTTATGTGTTACGTTAAACATTACATCAGTTTTAAGGTATCATTTTTATACTTTTTAAGGTATCATTTTTAGTGTAATTTCTCTGTTATGTTAAACATTACTGCAGTTTGAAGGAATCATTTATATTTTTTTAAGGTATCATTTTTAATGTAATTTATGTGTTATGTTAAACATCACAGCAGTTTTAAGGTATCATTTTTATATTTTTTAAGGTATCATTTTTCTGTAGTTTATGTGTTATGTTAAACATCATAGCAGTTTTAAGGTATCATTTTTATATTTTTTAAGGTATCATTTTTAGTGTAATTTCTGTGTTATGTTTATATACATCTTTTTTTTACCTACAATATTAAAAAACTGATATCCATGAACTGTGAATATGAGAAAAACTTTAGCTTAGCCCTACCAACTTATAAAAGTGATAACAGAACAAAAAAATCACATGAAAAAACAATTAACACAGTTAAAATAGTAAAACTAATACTTAAGAAAATAGGAAACTGATACCTAAAACCTGATTCAATGTTTTGAAGTAAAACTAATGGAAAAAATGTTTACATCAAAGTTTGATTGAATAAAATGAAATTAGTTTGACTGAGTTACAAAGTCGATGCAACAGTACAACTGCAAAATTAACACAACAACAAAATCTCATGGAAAAAACACATAACACAGTTAAAACATGAAAACTGATACTTAAAAAAATAGAAAACTGATACCTACAAACTGCATCAATGTTTTAAAGAAAAACTAATGCAAAAAATGTTTACATCAAAGTTTTGATTGTATAAAATTAAATAAATTCGACTGAGTTAAAAAGTTATGCAACAATATAACTTCAAAATTAACACAACAATAAAATCACATGAAAACAACACATAACATAGTTAAAACAGTAAAAATGATACCTAAAATATTATAAAAATGATACCTAAATACTGATGCAATGTTTTGAAGATAAAAAAAAATTATATCACAGTTTGATTGATTTAAATGAAATAAGTTCGACGTAGTTTCAAAGCTGGTACAACAATATAACTTCAAAATTAACACAGCAACAAAATATCATGAAAAAACATATAACATAGTTAAAACGGTAAAAATGATACCTAAAAAAATAGCAAACTGATACCTAAAAACTGCTGCTATGTTTTAAAGTTAAAACATGAAAAATGATACCTAGAAAAATAGAAAAATGATACCTAAAAACTGCTACTATGTTTTATAGTTAAAATGGGAAAAATGATACCTAAAAAAATAGAAAAATGATACCTACGAACAACTATACTATTAACGGAAAAAAAAACATTTCCAATCACGACAAAATGGTTTCAACATTTTCGACTTCTTCAGTTGTGTTTTCCATCGTTTGAAAAATATTTTTATTCAATTCACTTGTGATTTCCAATGGATTTTTGTTGTTCGACAATTTTTTTGTTTTCTAGGGTTCCTGTTTCGAGCGATTTATGGATTCAAAATTTTTAGGTTCGATTGCAATTTTGAATCTGATGTCCTTTTGATTTTTGTGATTTATGAATTGTTATGGATTCGAATTTTTGTGATTCTTGGGTTCGATTGTTTTAAAGATGGAGCGGACATGAATCGGGAGCGGAGGAAGAAGAAAAAAGCGCACGTGAAGAAGAAGAGAAACGGTGAATTGTCCTTCTGAGTAAATTTTTAATGGGCTGTCCTTATGGATAAAAAGGCCTTCACTTTTGTCCTTGTAAACATTTTCTTGATTATAGAAGCTAGTAATTGTTTGAATAAAGTTCCTTATTAAATATGCATTTTGAACCACTCCAACTTTCATATAGATTCCTCTATGGTAAACATTAAGTCATTAGTCGCCAAGATTCTCCATTTACTATTCTCATCTTCGTGAAACATCTTCAAAACTTTTAGTTGTTCTAAATACTAATCGTCTTCATCTTAGAAAACTAGGTTGTCACACAATGACTAAACTAATCATGTCCCACTTGAATCCTTCTGTTTCTCTAGTGTGAACCCAATCAATAATCAACACTAGCTAAAAATATAATCATACAATTAACATAAACAACAAACAAGTAATAGACAAGCAAGCTATCCATATCAAATAAGTAGATAATAACCAATTCAATTAAAAGAATTAATCCAAAATCATGGCATGAATTAATAATCAAACACCAACAACAAAGTAAATAAGCGAACAATTTGAAGTCGATCATGACACAAGCCTAAAATTAAAAATCTAAAGAAGGGTGATAATTTTAGTTGACATACATTAGCAAATAAGCTGCTAAATATTTCAAATTAAGTAAAGTAATACAACAAGAACCAATTTTAACCTAAAAGGTAACAAATCAATGCAAATAATACAATAAAAATGTTACTAACTTGAACGTCAAAATAGGTAGTCCCCTCATCATATTCCTTCCTTCTCTACGGAAGGGAATAACTAGATGTCCTCACAATTCATAAGGGAGAAACTCATATAAAATAGTCATATGTTAACATCATTATAAAGGTGTCAAGTAAACCCAAAACTTGTTCTACCCCATCATCTTGAACCTTATATACAAGATCTAATTCTATTAAATTACTATTCTTTTCTTGTGGGATATATTACTATTTAACAAACACATCGTAGGTTTGGTCATTAAATATTTTGCCCCTTCTAATCATGATTGTTTCCTGTAATATATTTTTCTTAAAGTATTAGAAACTAGATATTTTATAATACACCTTTCTCTCAGTGAAATATCTTTCAAGTTTGCTCCTTTTGAATACAAACATTACCATCATACTATTTTTCTTCTTAAATAAAAACATACATAGTTTCTCAAAATATTTTCATCGTACTATTTTCAAACACTTCTTCTGAGAAAAAAGTTACTTTGAAAATGAAGTCTTTTATGTTGGAATAATCTTTTATAAAATATTCTTGGCTAAGAATGTTCCAATAAAATATTCTTTTCATTAAAATAGGGGTTTTCATTAAACTTTCTCAATCAAGTTATCTTATTTACAAACTCATTGTAAATTTCATATAATTCACAATATTTTTTTAAAACGAATATACCTATATTTTTACTGTATATCTTTTAAAATGTCAATTAATGGAATTACTTCATTCATCAAAGAATGTTTCAGAAACAAATAACTTTAGGCACTTCATAATAAATTAGACTTGCCTAATTTTCTTTTTTTAAATTTACCTCTTGAAAATGTCTTCATGAAAAAGGTCAATTTTTTTTTTTCAAATTTTATTCTTTGTTCTGATTAAAAGGTCAATAAATCACTCAAAAATGACCATTTTCTATTAGATGATTAAGCTTTAAAATAAGATATACATATTAAAAATAAAAATAATTTTTGTTCCCTTAAAATTAAAATATTGTATCTTACTAAGGTTGGGTTTCAATTGCAATCCGATCATCATGTGTATGTCATTTAGGTTATAACCAAACACTTAACTCACCCTATAAGTGTTCATCTTGACTCGCTCTTATTTTCTTTATCCTCCACAAAAGGTTCCTCATAAATAAACCACGTTGTAAAGTGAGGCAATAATGATCAAACAAATAGTACATACACATAAGGCATGCAATTATAAATCAAAACGTTCGCTGTCACTTATATTAAAACCAACCCTAAGGTGTAAATCATTATAACAAAATGGATAAACCTACCAAGGCTCAGGTAATCGTTAAACCTAAGCTCATATACCAAATGTGACGGTTACCCTAACTGGTGGTGGCCACAAATGGTAACTTTAGTAACTCGTTTTATGGTCAGCATTTCGACTTATAGGCATGTCCTTCGACTGCTTAACCTACCCTTTCTGGGACATGTAAGCGTACAAGACAAAGCTTTGCTATAGTTTGCGAAGCGAGAACCCCCTATCATGCATTAATCATCTTTGCTACTAAATGTGAAAACTTACTGTTTTTAAAGGTCCAAAATCAATTACAAAAGTCATTAAACACGCTTATAACTAATTTTAGATTTAAAATAGTAGACCTTAAGTATATATGATTTAAAAGTGTTAGAAAAGTGAATAATAGAGAAGATCTTGTGATGGAATAAATCAAACGAATTACAAAAGTAATGCATAAAAATCCATTTTATTACACTAAGCATCCATAAAGGAAGATAACAATGATGCATAAGAAATAAATTTTAAAAAACAAACCGTGGATCCAACTTATAAACTAATCTCCCATTTTCTTCGTTTTTCCTTCCCTTTTCATCATCTCACATCTTCCAACTCTACAAGTTTTTCACAAAGAAAAAAAAAGAGTTTCAACTATTTTCGAACTGTGCATAACCGTATATAGCTTAGCCCAACCTAACGAATCTGGTGGTTATTGCATAGGAAAAGACTACTTACATACCCCTTTTAAGGGATCAATCCCACAAAGTTCTATTTCTATTGTTCTCATGCATCCAAATAATTGTTAGTACATTACAACCATTGCATTCATTCGACCATTTCATTCATTCAACCATTGCAATCAATATAATTCAATACAATTAATGCAAACATCGAAAAAGATGCATCAGCATAATTAATACATCACTGCACTAATGCAATCAAGTAAAAGTAGAAAATAGCATCTTACTCATCTATCATAATATATCACTACATGAAGTAAACAAAATAATATTAATAAGAAATATTCAAACACCAACAGCATCCAGTGGCAATTCCAACTTATAAAATAAGAAGGTAACAAGATTAATGTAACAACTCGTATTTCGATAACATGTTAAAACGAGAATCAAGGCAGAATTTAATTTTAAATTCTGAATCAAGTAAAACGGGCTATGCCATTGCGTTCGTCTCGGAAAAATACCCGAAATAGAGTCCGAAATTTTGTAAATCGGAGTCCGTATGACCCGGTTAAGGCCCAAAGAAGTTTTCGGGAAATTTGAATTTCGAAACATGCAGAGATGGGGCCAGGCGGGAAAATTCCCGCCCAGACAAGTCGACTTGGCTGTCGACAGGGCTGTCGACTTGCAAGTCGACAGGCATGTCGACAGGCAAGTCGACAGGGCTGTCGACTTGCCCTGTCGGCTGATTCTGGCCTAGTGCAACTATTTTCTATCTTGGCTAGGTTTTTGGGCCTGGTTTGAAATCTGACGGTTCAGGTTGGTCCTAGGGTTAATCTAAGGGTCCTAACTAGCCTAATCTTCTATAAATAAACCCCTAACCTACCCCTAAACCCTCATTATTCACTCATGTAACTAAACTATGGCCAAATTTCTACTCTCATGGCCTCCACTCAACTATCCTAGCCTCCACTTCATTTCTATGAGAGGTTTCATGATCATGAGAGTATTAGAGAGTCCCTATGTTAGTATGAGAGCTCCTCAAGTTGATTTCAAGGCAAAAGTTTTGGTCTTTGTTCATAAAGATGGTGTATTTGTTGATTTGGAGCATCCATCTTTGGGTTTTTGGGTGATGGCATGCATAGGCTTCATTACAAGCTTTAGTTTAATCGATTTAGGCCTTCATAGCAATGTAAGCCCTTCCCTACTCTTAGATATTAACTATGAAGTTAAATGTTCATGTTGCAAGTTTGGGTTTGATCATTGAGAATGATATATGCTATCATGTCATGCAAGTCTATGAAGTCATTAGCTTGATCTTATGAGCAAAAAGCCACAACCTTTATGTTGAAATGTTGCATTATGCAACATGAGAACCTTCATAATCATTATGTCAACTTGCATATGAAGTCATAATCCTTATATGATGATATATGCGAGTTTCTAGCCATCATTCCATGTCTTTTGTCACCATGATTCGCTTATGTACCAAGTTTGGGTTTATGCATGTTTTTGAGGCTTAAGAATGTAACATGCAAGCTAATGAACACATTTGTGCCTCATTTGCCACCATGATTAACTTGTGGCTTAATACCCATTTTTGTCATTCCTTTGCCAAGTCTCTTCTTTTAATCCATCACGTTGTTGCGAACGTATGCTAGTTTAAAAAGCGTTGGGGTCACATTATGGGGAAACATAATGACATGAATATGACTTGGGTAAATGGGTATAAACATGACAACATGTAACGTTAAATATGACATGTGTTTATACTTGAAAACATGACTTGAAATATAACATGGAAGTTGACATGTAAGTATGCATAAAAACATAAGCTTGGGAATTTACCTATTAGGTTAGGTCTACCCAATTGCTTGAAAACTTGACTATGAACATGACACTAGACTAAACATGAAAGTGGCCAACTCGAGGTTGGGTTGAGTTTGCAACGTAAAACTACCCGGAACCAACCGGCCTAACTAGTAGTTGCAAACAATAGGACCCAATGTGAGAAGTTGGTCATGTTGTGCTTGAACCCGAGGTTAGACCAAGTTGTGGTGTAAAGCTACCCGGAACCGACCGGCTTAACTAGTAACCACAACAAAGTCTAATGTGAGAGGTTGGGGTGCATTAAGTAATTAATGCCACATGATAGGGTTAAGTTAATTTGATAAACGACTCTTAACCAAATATGACATGGGTAAATGGGTTAAGTAAATTGGTTAGGCTAATGATACTTAACAAAACATGACAAGGTTGGGTAGGTTAAGTGATTTGATTTGCCTAATGACGCTTAACCATTTTTATGCGACTAGTGGATGGGGATTAAGTTAACCAACACTTAATCAATCCAACATGATAATTTGGCAAGGTTAAGTAAGTTTTCTTAATGACACTTAACCATACAAGATGATTAGGGGATGGGGTTAAGTAATTTACGCTTAACTAATCCGACACGGTAATTAGATGGGGTTAAGTAATCCACACTTAACTAATCTAAACACGGTAATTCGATGGCGTTAAGTTAAACACTTAACCAATTTAAACTCGGTAATTCAATGAGGTTAAGTAACCAATACTTAACCAACTTAACGTGATAATTTAATGGGGTTAAGCAACTTATACTTAACCAATTATACATGATGATTTGATGGGGTTAAGTAACTTACACTTAACCAATCTAATACGCGGACCTGATAAGGTTAAGTCACAAGACCTTTTTAGAATATACTTAACCATTGTAGTACGATTAGAGGATGGGGTTAAGCCAACCTATACTTAACCAATCCGACTCGATAATTGGATGGGATTAAGATAATCTATGCTTAATCGATCTAGCAAGATAATCCGATAGGATTAAGGTAAGCTAGTACTTGACCAATTTGACTTGATAGGGTTAAGTCATGAGCCTCTGGGTACACTTAACCAACTTGTGGGACTAAGTCTTGAACTTAAATACTTAGCCAATCTTTGACGTGATTCGTGGGCGGGTTAAGTCATGGACTTGAATGATAACATTTAACCCAATAGACAAACCCTAGCTAGAAGAACTAGGTAGAAAACCGTGGTTAATCAAGGATAACGGGAAAGGAAGCTAAGTGGTAAACCTTAGTTAAGGGTAAATAAGTAATAATTCTTAGCTAAGGACATAGGACTAATTCTCAAAACGATGAGTAACCTGATACGGTAGGTCATCGCTTAGTATACGAGGGGGAGCAAGTTATCTGACTTGGATAAAAGCTCCAGCGCACTGGGTGCCGAAGTGGAAGCTTCGGGGGACGTGAGGATATTCTTGGGATCCCTCTGTGGGCTGCCAGGTAATTATACTAGGCCCATGAGAGGTTAAGGTCTGCGTTAGAAGGACCAAGAGTATGCCTTGGTTGCTATGCGAGCAACCTAAAGACTGGGATGGATTAGCGTGGAGTCGAAGATTCTTGTTTTTGCCCTGGATAGCGCATCGCCGACTACCTACCATCTTTAGTCAATCGTGTACGTACGGAAAGGCAGGGAACCCCCAACAGACCATGTTCTTGCTATCGAGTCATGGGTGAGGTTGGTCCGTAGGAGAGTGGGCTATAGTGGGGCCGGGGAGTGGTTCTTATACATGATTTTTCTTGGATTGCCTTTCAGTAGTTGAGGGAGGGGTCACGTGGGACCATAGCCACGGGTACAAAAACAGACCTTGATATCTGCATCGGCAGACGATTTAAAGCTCCCGACCGAGTTCCGTATTTCTTGATTTGCCCTGGCACGGAACTCGGATGGCACATTGGGGAACATGTGCATCTAGACATGGAAAACGATTCACGATACATACGTGGGATCAAGGGCGCGGTTGACGGGTGGCGTAATCCCTAGTGGTCCTAGGTGGCCAAAACCCAAACCGAGACACGGAAACGTTCATTAGGTAGCATAATCCCTAGCGGTCCTAGGTGGCATAAATCCTAAGTGGACGCGCGATAGTACATGGTAAGGAAACACAACTAGATCAAGGGTTGCAGTCCAAAACAACTTCAAGGATAAACCGTTTACATGGGAAAGCCCGTACAGCCTACGGCAAAGAACTGAACTTATACATGGAAAGAAACATATGAGTTGAGTAACCTATATATGCGGCATATTAGGTTGACAGGGACCATTACACGACTTTTGAGTAAGGGTCATTCATGGATAACACGTAATACAGTTGGGATACTAGTACGGTAGGTGCAGAGCAGATATACAGGATAGATACCATGGGACGTTATACGTGATAGATATCTTGGGATATTATACTTGATAGGAACCTGACGATGTGATACCTTGTTTTGTCTTGACATCATAATTTATCATGACATCTTAGTTTATCTGAGTTCAGTAGTTCTTCCTGTTATTTTGATTTAGCTTATCTATCTTGTTATCATGCTTATGTTCATCTCAGTTTCTCATGTCAGTTAACTTTACTAGTTTTTATACTAATAGTAGATAGGGCTTACTCAGTCTTTTTGACTGACCCGTTTTGTTTCGCCTCTTTTCTTCCGTTTCCCCCCAGGTTGCAGGGAGGAAACACTACGGTTTAGTTCGGACTTCTTCTGCTTGAAGGTCATCATGGATGGCTTGGACTTTTCCTGGCTATGGCTACTTTACTGTTTTTATTTGGGGAATAATTTATGAAAAAGTCTTTATGCTTCTTTACTATTGCAAGACAGGTTTTGATGTACTCTGATGTAAAAGGCTTTAGACCTTATGTATTCATGTTTATGAAAGTTCGAATTTACTTCCGCTATTTTATATGTTCTGTCTTGTGAAATTTCTGTGCATGTTTACCAATAATGCCCCTCTAAAGCTAGTGCATTCCTTTGCGAGTGACCCTAGCGGAGGCGGGGTGTTACATTTGGTATCAGAGCAGAAGGTTACCAGACTGGGCAAAAGTTTTTAAAACCTTCTGAAAACTATTTGGAAAACCGTTTATAAAGAAGCATTTTTCAAGAAAAGTTTGTTTTAAAAAGGCTATTCCCCAAAATCCATTAGCACCATTCTTTGATTCCTTGATTGAATCTCATTTCCTTTCTTTCCTCCATCCGTGGTCACAGTAGTTCTCACTGTGACTAATCTTTGTCTAACCACGTAGGTGTTTCCTGTACGATGGAGGTGGTTCTCGAGAGACCCATTGCCGTGTTACAAGAAAGGATAATAAAGAGCAAGGGTAAAGGATACGAGTTTAAGGATGAGCAACTTGTTGGTATGGCTCAACCCAGAATGAGAGAGAAAGATGAACAATGAAACCCATGACGAGAGAGTACCTTTGGCATAGTGAAACGGGGCGGATAGTTAAGTATCATGGGACAAGGACAAGATCATCGGGAGGGCAGTAGTATGCTCCCATTTCTAGGGTACCTCGGAAGGAGGGTAACGATCTTGTTAAAGGTTTAGCTTTTCTTCTCTATCATCCCGTTAGGACTTTGGTTTGATCATCGTATCATTTAAGTCTGCTTCGATAGTTGAGTCTCTGCACCTTAAGTACTAGCGTAATAGAGAATCCCATTTTTGCCTCAAGTCCTGTGGAGAATCGGTCCATTTATTCATGACTTGTTTTGGATTTGAGAATGACATGCCTCGGTTATGGATGGATTCTAGGGATGAAGTGGTTATCCAGTAAGGGGTGCCACTCTCGGTTTTGATAGAAGGGTAGTTAGACTCTTGACTAGCCCTCGAAGTCTCGTGGAACCTTTTGGGTTCGGTCATGATTAGTTACCTAGAATCCCTTGATACCTTTATTGGAAATTTGAAGCCCGATCGAGTGGTGTTCGCCGATAAGACGGATGGTTTATTTCACTTATGCATGGGTTATGGAAGCCACCCTAGTAAGTGCACTTGATAACCCGGTTGGCATCTGTTTACTTTCAAGAGAAAGTTCTACTACGTGGAATACCTTATGGTACGAGGTCCGAGATTCACTAGTGAATTTTGGAAAGCTTGCATGAGATCATGAGTACGCAGTCATGTTTGCGCTAAGTGTGCGAGTGGAACGAGAGGCGACAAAGAAATGAGTTCCAGCTCATGTTATGGAAACAGGAAATAAGAAGCTACGAAATCGCGAAGTTAAAGGACTGTCAAGGCACAATGGAATTGAGCTCAAGGAAATACGACTTTGATGGTCAAAGACTAGATACGCGCATGATATCTCTTTTTGGGAGTATATCCTTGATCCCTGTTTTCTGTAGAGCTTACTTGTAGGCTATCTTTTGTGGACATCCTCTTGGTCCTATTTTCTGTTACAAACCCCATAAGGAGTTTGTCTTGTTTATCTTCTCGACCCTGTTTCAGGGAATCCTAGGTAGAACCCTATGGATGTAAACATGTATTTGAAACATGTTATGATTGATATGGTTGCAAGTGGTTGCTCGTGGATGCGCGAATACACATTAGGTACTAGCTCGACTCGGTCACATTTCATATTGCATATGCACGAGTATTTATACTTGTTTATGGATGAAATCGAATGTGTTATCATGCGGTTGTTGCATATGAATGAATGATTGTGCACGCATATAGTATCTATATGGCTAGGACTATTTGCATACATGTTAGATTCATGGCACTATACATATTTTTGCATTAGAAAGATTATTCAGGCCTGATCATTAGCATTAGCTAAGGAACATGTACACACACGTTTTGCATATATTCATATAGCATTAGAAATCATCTAAGGACAATGATTGCTTGTGGATGATGTTTTGAGTAGATGGATGATGGATGGTAGGATATGTTCTTCCTAACTTGGAGATTTCGGGACGAAATCCTAAAAGGTGGGGAGAATGTAACAACTCGTATTTCGATAACATGTTAAAACGAGAATCAAGGCAGAATTTAATTTTAAATTCTGAATCAAGTAAAACGGGCTATGCCATTGCGTTTGTCTCGGAAAAATACGCGAAATAGAGTTCGAAATTTTGTAAATCGGAGTCCGTATGACCCGGTTAAGGCCCAAAGAAGTTTTCGGGAAATTTGAATTTCGAAACATGCAGAGATGGGGCCAGGCGGGAAAATTCCCGCCCAGACAAGTCGACTTGGCTGTCGACAGGGCTGTCGACTTGCAAGTCGACAGGCATGTCGACAGGCAAGTCGACAGGGCTGTCGACTTGCCCTATCGGCTGATTCTGGCCTGGTGCACCTATTTTCTATCTTGGCTAGGTTTTTGGGCCTGGTTTGAAATCTGACGGTTCAGGTTGGTCCTAGGGTTAATCTAAGGGTCCTAACTAGCCTAATCTTCTATAAATAAACCCCTAACCTACCCCTAAACCCTCATTATTCACTCATGTAACTAAACTATGGCCAAATTTCTACTCTCATGGCCTCCACTCAACTATCCTAGCCTCCACTTCATTTCTATGAGAGGTTTCATGATCATGAGAGTATTAGAGAGTCCCTATGTTAGTATGAGAGCTCCTCAAGTTGATTTCAAGGCAAAAGTTTTGGTCTTTGTTCATAAAGATGGTGTATTTGTTGATTTGGAGCATCCATCTTTGGGTTTTTGGGTGATGGCATGCATAGGCTTCATTACAAGCTTTAGTTTAATCGATTTAGGCCTTCATAGCAATGTAAGCCCTTCCCTACTCTTAGATATTAACTATGAAGTTAAATGTTCATGTTGCAAGTTTGGGTTTGATCATTGAGAATGATATATGCTATCATGTCATGCAAGTCTATGAAGTCATTAGCTTGATCTTATGAGCAAAAAGCCACAACCTTTATGTTGAAATGTTGCATTATGCAACATGAGAACCTTCATAATCATTATGTCAACTTGCATATGAAGTCATAATCCTTATATGATGATATATGCGAGTTTCTAGCCATCATTCCATGTCTTTTGTCACCATGATTCGCTTATGTACCAAGTTTGGGTTTATGCATGTTTTTGAGGCTTAAGAATGTAACATGCAAGCTAATGAACACATTTGTGCCTCATTTGCCACCATGATTAACTTGTGGCTTAATACCCATTTTTGTCATTCCTTTGCCAAGTCTCTTCTTTTAATCCATCACGTTGTTGCGAACGTATGCTAGTTTAAAAAGTGTTGGGGTCACATTATGGGGAAACATAATGACATGAATATGACTTGGGTAAATGGGTATAAACATGACAACATGTAACGTTAAATATGACATGTGTTTATACTTGAAAACATGACTTGAAATATAACATGGAAGTTGACATGTAAGTATGCATAAAAACATAAGCTTGGGAATTTACCTATTAGGTTAGGTCTACCCAATTGCTTGAAAACTTGACTATGAACATGACACTAGACTAAACATGAAAGTGGCCAACTCGAGGTTGGGTTGAGTTTGCAACGTAAAACTACCCGGAACCAACCGGCCTAACTAGTAGTTGCAAACAATAGGACCCAATGTGAGAAGTTGGTCGTGTTGTGCTTGAACCCGAGGTTAGACCAAGTTGTGGTGTAAAGCTACCCGGAACCGACCGGCTTAACTAGTAACCACAACAAAGTCTAATGTGAGAGGTTGGGGTGCATTAAGTAATTAATGCCACATGATAGGGTTAAGTTAATTTGATTAATGACTCTTAACCAAATATGACATGGGTAAATGGGTTAAGTAAATTGGTTAGGCTAATGATACTTAACAAAACATGACAAGGTTGGGTAGGTTAAGTGATTTGATTTGCCTAATGACGCTTAACCATTTTTATGCGACTAGTGGACGGGGATTAAGTTAACCAACACTTAATCAATCCAACATGAAAATTTGGCAAGGTTAAGTAAGTTTTCTTAATGACACTTAACCATACAAGATGATTAGGGGATGGGGTTAAGTAATTTACGCTTAACTAATCCGACACGGTAATTAGATGGGGTTAAGTAATCCACACTTAACTAATCTAAACACGGTAATTCGATGGGGTTAAGTTAAACACTTAACCAATTTAAACTCGGTAATTCAATGAGGTTAAGTAACCAATACTTAACCAACTTAACGTGATAATTTAATGGGGTTAAGCAACTTATACTTAACCAATTATACATGATGATTTGATGGGGTTAAGTAACTTACACTTAACCAACCTAATACGCGGACCTGATAAGGTTAAGTCACAAGACCTTTTTAGAATATACTTAACCATTGTAGTACGATTAGAGGATGGGGTTAAGCCAACCTATACTTAACCAATCCGACTCGATAATTGGATGGGATTAAGATAATCTATGCTTAATCGATCTAGCAAGATAATCCGATAGGATTAAGGTAAGCTAGTACTTGACCAATTTGACTTGATAGGGTTAAGTCATGAGCCTCTGGGTACACTTAACCAACTTGTGGGACTAAGTCTTGAACTTAAATACTTAGCCAATCTTTGACGTGATTCGTGGGCGGGTTAAGTCATGGACTTGAATGATAACACTTAACCCAATAGACAAACCCTAGCTAGAAGAACTAGGTAGAAAACCGTGGTTAATCAAGGATAACGGGAAAGGAAGCTAAGTGGTAAACCTTAGTTAAGGGTAAATAAGTAATAATTCTTAGCTAAGGACATAGGACTAATTCTCAAAACGATGAGTAACCTGATACGGTAGGTCATCGCTTAGTATACGAGGGGGAGCAAGTTATCTGACTTGGATAAAAGCTCCAGCGCACTGGGTGCCGAAGTGGAAGCTTCGGGGGGCGTGAGGATATTCTTGGGATCCCTCTGTGGGCTGCCAGGTAATTATACTAGGCCCATGAGAGGTTAAGGTCTGCGTTAGAAGGACCAAGAGTATGCCTTGGTTGCTATGCGAGCAACCTAAAGACTGGGATGGATTAGCGTGGAGTCGACGATTCTTGTTTTTGCCCTGGATAGCGCATCGCCGACTACCTACCATCTTTAGTCAATCGTGTACGTACGGAAAGGCAGGGAACCCCCAACAGACCATGTTCTTGCTATCGAGTCATGGGTGAGGTTGGCCCGTAGGAGAGTGGGCTATAGTGGGGCCGGGGAGTGGTTCTTATACATGATTTTTCTTGGATTGCCTTTCAGTAGTTGAGGGAGGGGTCACGTGGGACCATAGCCACGGGTACAAAAACAGACCTTGATATCTGCATCGGCAGACGATTTAAAGCTCCCGACCGAGTTCCGTATTTCTTGATTTGCCCTGGCACGGAACTCGGATGGCACATTGGGGAACATGTGCATCTAGACATGGAAAACGATTTACGATACATACGTGGGATCAAGGGCGCGGTTGACGGGTGGCGTAATCCCTAGTGGTCCTAGGTGGCCAAAACCCAAACCGAGACACAAAAACGTTCATTAGGTAGCATAATCCCTAGCGGTCCTAGGTGGCATAAATCCTAAGTGGACGCGCGATAGTTCATGGTAAGGAAACACAACTAGATCAAGGGTTGCAGTCCAAAACAACTTCAAGGATAAACCGTTTACATGGGAAAGGCCGTACAGCCTACGACAAAGAACTGAACTTATACATGGAAAGAAACATATGAGTTGAGTAACCTATATATGCGGCATATTAGGTTGACAAGGACCATTACACGACTTTTGAGTAAGGGTCATTCACGGATAACACGTAATACAGTTGGGATACTAGTACGGTAGGTGCAGAGCAGATATACAAGATAGATACCATGGGACGTTATACGTGATAGATATCTTGGGATATTATACTTGATAGGAACATGACGATGTGATACCTTGTTTTGTCTTGACATCGTAATTTATCATGACATCTTAGTTTATCTGAGTTCAGTAGTTCATCCTGTTATTTTGATTTAGCTTATCTATCTTGTTATCATGCTTATGTTCATCTCAGTTTCTCATGTCAGTTAACTTTACTAGTTTTTATACTAATAGTAGATAGGGCTTACTCAGTCTTTTTGACTGACCCGTTTTGTTTCGCCTCTTTTCTTCCGTTCCCCCCCCCCCAAGGTTACAGGGAGGAAACACTGCTGTTTAGTTCGGACTTCTTCTGCTTGAAGGTCATCATGGATGGCTTGGACTTTTCCTGGCTATGGCTACTTTACTGTTTTTATTTGGGGAATAATTTATGAAAAAGTCTTTATGCTTCTTTACTATTGCAAGACAGGTTTTGATGTACTCTGATGTAAAAGGCTTTAGACCTTATGTATTCATGTTTATGAAAGTTCGATTTTACTTCTGCTATTTTATATGTTCTGTCTTGTGATATTTCTGTGCATGTTTACCAATAATGCCCCTCTAAAGCTAGTGCATTCCTTTGCGAGTGACCCTAGCGGAGGCGGGGTGTTACAATTAATATACTACCACAATTTTTATTTATAAATCAACAACTGTACGCCATCAATATAGGTATAAACCATTTTGTGTATACTAATCATTCAAAAAAATTAACACACTAATCAATCCATAGTAATCCAATCACCAGCCAATATTGATAGCACAACATTAATCATTAAATAACAATAATTAACTAGACATTAATTTATAATAATCAATGGTGAAATGTTGCACAAACTTCCTCATTATGATCTTTCATCAAGAAACAATACATAAAATAATTCAATTTTCTATCATATATTTTAACTATTCAATCGTAATGGATCTCTATTTGATTTCTTATTCCTCTTTTTGTCTATTATTTAAGATTTCCTTTTAAATTACTTTCCATTCATTTGGGTCCCTTATTTTATTTTCATCTTAATGTCTACCTTTGGGATCTACAACATTTTAATATACTAGAACATCTTTTATTTTCTTTTACCTAGTGTATATTTTGTAAAGTGTTTGTAACTATAAGAAATTGTTATTCTTTTCTTTTCTTTTTATGTGCATTCCTTGTTATTCCAAACATTACAGCTTTATTTGTTTTCATCTTGACAATATACGGAAATTGTAATATTTCATGTTCTAATACATTAAAATATCACAAAAAACCAAAAAATACACATATTTTCTCGTTTTTATTTTTATTTAGTGCATTAAAAAAACAAGTTTCTAATCATTATGCAATTGCAGAAATAACGAATTAGAAATTCATAGTCAAATATAACATTCTCCGTCATTTTACATACATAAGAATAAAATATTCCGTCCATCAATTTCAAACAAATTCAAAATATTTAGATCTAAGAGAGAGATATAGGACTTATGTGAAAAAGTGCATACATCAAATCAATCAGCTTGCATATGTTTATGATATTTATAACTAAAAGTAAACTTAGATTAAAGAGTGCATACATAAAAAAAAATCAATTTACATAGGTCTAGCAGCTTAGATCTAAAATAAGAACTTAGGAACTATTTTCAAAAACAAATAATCATGTAATTTTAGGAATAAATGTTTCCTAGCAAGTTTTAACCCAATTTCTAAAAGGGATCTTATGTTTACAGAAATCAGTAAATAAGAAATTATCACTCACGTGTGCCTATAGTGACAGTTCTAAGAAATCTTTCCAGATTTAAAATTGAACAATCATCCAAATGAATTCCTTCCTCCCTAAAGCTGTAAATCTTCCCCTTTAGGTTTAGATTTCAATTTATCTTCTTCCAATTTGATTTAGAAGTTGAGAAATTACGTTTAAAGAATGATTTAAGAGAAAGAAAAAAAGAAAGAAGATAGATGTTAGGGTTAAAGAGTTAGGTTTAACTTGCATATATAGGAGTTAAGGACTGATTTAGATCATTACATTAGTCCTAAAATTCTTTAATTATGTCATGACCACTCTCTTATTTACTTAATAATGAAGTATGATCTTGGGACGCCTCTCATACATCTGCTATTATTTTCATCCAAGCGATAATAAAAGCGTATTTGGGTATACCATGTAAAAAGAGTAATAAACTAATATATTTTAAGGGGTTTGTTATTGACACTCCAATTTATGTTAAGGGTTGGGAGCTAAATTTTAAGGACACTCCATTTTTTTAATTTGTTTAGGGGAGGTCAATGTACGTAGCTAATTTTTATAAATTCTTACACTTCTGCCTTTCTATTAGAAACTTATGCACTGTAAAATCATCAAACCCCTAAATCAAAAAACCATAAATCGTTTAACAGCAAATAACTTCAGGCAATAGTTCATATCATATGCATACGATTTAATAAAGTAGAGTTAATAATCTGAAATTAGATCTTAACCCTAACAACATGTGCATACAATTTAATAAACTGAAATTATATCTTACCATCTCATCACTTTGATCAACTCCAACATAACGCTCACTCTCCTGTGTCAATATCATATTGTTTTCTTTTTCGATCATGTTTTCTGGTTAGGATTTGATTTCTCCACAACTAATGGTGTTGATTAACCATTAAAAATTAGATTAATAAATAGAAGAGTGAAATTAAGCCTAAATGGGTAACAAGGTAAAATTACCTTTATTTGTTAAGGGGCTACTTCCCTCATTGGCATTCCCTTAATATTTTTTGTATAAAAAAAATTGACCCCCTTCCCCCCTTAACAATATTTGGTGTGTCAATAACAATGCCCTATTTTAAATCTTATCAGAAAGTTACCTTTATAAAAAATAATTAATTCCTAATCTCTAGAAAATAAATATCCATTTAAAAATATCAATTGGCCTTTGTGTCGATCAATGCAAACATGCACAATTAATTCTCTATGGTATTAAAGATATTCTAATTTATACATATATAGGACAATTAGAATTGATACCAATTAATTAAAAGAATATTGAATTAACTTCCTTATAATATATAAAGTTAATAGAAAAAACATATATGCATGTTCTTTTAAAAACTTAGAATACATTGCAATTAATGCACAATTGACTACTAACATATGCATCTAAGTCCAATAATTTGAAACATTAAATACAGAATTTGGACCTTATTTGCTATTTTCTCATAACCCATATAGTCATGCACAATTAAGTTATGTATACATGTATATCTAGGATTTGAAAAACATGTTAATTAATGTGCAATTAACCCACAATTTATGCAATTAATTCACAACCTATGAAATCAATGCATTATAATAGGAAGAAACATATACCCTAAATGTGTGTGTACATATATAAACACAGATACATAACATATATATATATATATACATACATACATACATACACACATACACACACACACACACACACACACACACAAATATATATATATATATATATATATATATATGCAAATATATAATCTTCCCTTATATGTACATTTTGATCTTATATGTCTTTTACTAATACATGTACGTACGCACATACTCCCTACTTGGAACATGCATCGTTTTGATTGATCTTCTTAAACTTCACAAATGTGTCATCGATGAGTATCAAACTCATAATCTCTCATATGAAAGTCTACTCCCTTAACCACTCCACTAAACACAATTTTTATTCACAAAATGGAAACATTGAAAATTATTGGTTTTATATGTGTATCTTTTGAACTTGCAAAGTAAATATTCCTTAAACCGTAACTCCATATGTGCCAGTATAGTATATAAAACCGATCATCTTAGAAAGATCTTCACAATGGTTATAAATATGACATCCAGTATGTCTCCTACTAAAAATTGGTTTTTAATTACTTTGGTTTTAGAAACGTAAAAGTTGTGGGTTATTACATTATTATTCAAGGGATTGTACGACTTCCAAGGCTAAGAAGAAATGTTGCAATTGAGATAATACTGGGTAAATTTCCTAAAGCTTACAAAAGATAAGAAGATTCTCAATGATTATGCATTGCTTGCTATGCCAATAAGTTCAAGACTTTTACACTACTGCCGAGAAAGGGAAAGGAGTTGTGATGCAAGGTATGCATTCCATCAAGGATATTTTTGTTAGAGCTTTGGTATTGGAGCATCACATTCTTTTATAGGTAATGAGCTAATGTGCAAATTAGGTTTAGAACCTGAGATAGTGGATAGATTGTTGATTATAACTAATCCTATAGGGGGATCTTCTAGTCGTTGTATGATTTATCATGATATAGTTTTATTGATTCATGGTTGCTTTTTTGTGTGAAATTGTTTTGTTTTGAAATTCATTGCATTTGGTAATATTCTTGGTATGGAATGGATCAATAGGTATGCAGCTATAACAAATTGCGAGCTTGAGATGAAATAGAGAATGTGGAAGGGTGAACGTTTGTGATACACTGCCTACTAAAGGATGGGGAATTGGTTAACTTTTTATATTCGCTTGAGATTCCATGAGATGCGTTTTCATTTGTGCCAATTGCTAGAGATTTTTCGAATGTCTTTGATGAGGTCAATGATTACCACTGCGATGCGAAATTTAGTTTTGTATTGATCTAGTGGATGAAGCCAAACTAATAGTTATGTCTTTGAGGCAAATAATGCTTGGCGAGCAGTGAGATTTAGAGGTGCAAGCTAATAATCTATTGATAAAATTATTCAAAATTAGTTGTGTTTACAACCAAGGATGATGGATTTTTGAGATTATATGCAGATTATTGTGGTCAAAACAAAGTGGCCAAAAGAATAAGTGCCCATTCATGAGGATTGATGACTTGTTCGATAAGCTTCACGAAGCCAAAAATGGATTTGGCTACGGGATTTCACTTTGTAAGTGAAAAAGGACAACGTTTTAAAGTCTGCTTATAAAACACCATACGGATTCTTTGAGTGCATGTTGATGTCATTTGGATTGACCAATGCACCAACATATTTTTTAGATCTTATGAATTGAGTTTTTAAAGATCAGCTGAATAAGTTCATGCATGTGTTCGCAGATGATATCTTGATCGAATCCGGGACTAAGGAGGAATAAAGATGCATCTAAAGATAGTATTAGAAATCTCAAGAAAGTATCAGGTAAGAGGCAAGTTTCCAGAGTGTCACTTCTAGAAGGAAGCTGTGAGATTCTTAGGTCTTGTCATGTTTGGACAAGGTATAAAAGTGGAACCTGCTAAAGTTGCAGCAATCTAGGATTGAAATCGATCTAAGAGTGCTATGGTATTAGAAGTTTTCTCGGTTTAGCCGAATATTATTGGAGTTTTATCAAAGATTTCTCAAAGATAGCTGCACCATTGACTAGTTTGACAAAGAAGAATTAGACATTCATGTGGGATGCTTCATGTAAGCATGTTTTTTTCGATATGGAAGGAAAGGTTAACTAGTGTTTCTATGTTTATTATTCCAAGCGGAAATGAGGAGATGGTTGTCTATACCAATACATGAGGTACTGGTTTAAGAGCACTGTCATTGCAGAAAGGAATAGTTGTCTCGTATGCTAATCGACAACTAAACCTACACGAAAGAAGTCACCCTACTCTTGATCTAGAGTTAACGACAATAATGTTCGATTTAGAGAAGTGGAGGAATTATCTTCTAGGAGTGAGGATTTAGCTATTTAAGAATCATAAGTCGTTGAAGTATCCCTTCTCCCAAAAGGATCTTAATCTTCAACAACAATGATAATTAGACTTTCTAGCTTCATATGATTTTAGTATCCTGCATATTATAGGGAAAGGCATCACCATAGCAGATGCTTTGAGTAGAACACATGCTAGTTTGAGAACCATATTTATGGACGAAATCAATTAAAGTATTAAGGGGGATTTGATTTTAGGCCTCGCTTTGAGTTAGAGCCTGAGATGTTGGCAACTTTATCTATTAGACTTACTCTCATCAAAAGGATTGGAGCTTTCCAGAAGTAAGATCTCTAACTTGTTAAGATTATGGAAAATTTAGAAATGAGGGTTGAGTCTGAGAAGCCAAAGCAATACAAAATCGACCGAGATGGTTGGCTTCATAAGGCGGGGAGATTAGTTTTTATAGATATAGATGGATTAAGAAATGAAGTTTTTAGAGAATGCCATCATTCCGGTTTAATCACTCTGCCTGGTGGTAGTATGAGCTTAAGATCATTAGGTAGCGAATGAAGGTGCCCAAAATCTCCTAAAAAGTTATGTTGATTAGAGAAGGAAAGATTTGGAATTTTCTATTGGAGACTTGGTATTTTTTAAGGTTTCTTATCTAAGAAATATTGTTAGATTCATAATAAAAGAGAAATTAGCTCTAAGATTTGTTGGACCATTGCCGATTATGGAAGGAATTGAAAAGCTTGCTTATAGATTAGAATTACGTTTAAAGGTAGTGGGTTTGCACTATGTTTTCATGTATCGTATCTATGGAAGTTTGTGAATAATCAAATTTTATAGTATCTTCGGATCATCTTGAAGATGTACAAGTAAAGCTTGAAGCCTCAAGAACTCGTAAGCTGCTTAGTCATCGGGAATGATACAAAATGACTTAGGAGGAAGATAGTTAGGCTATTTAAGGTACGGTATAGAGAGAATGATAGTAATTGCACATAGGAGACAATGAGGAGTGTAAAGATGACATATGTAGAACTCTTCAAGTGATATATCCCATATGTCAGATCTACTTGTGTCATTATGTCTTGTACTATTAGAATGTCGCCTTGTAAGATAAGCGTTTGCTTGACACGGATTGTTGGATGCTAGATCGGATTACAGATTGTTTGCTCATGGGTGGTAGGCATGCAAAATACTATGTTTACTTGTGGTTGTTGGGGATTTAGAGGCAATTTTTTAAAGGGTTGGAGGGGAGAGAATGTAATAATCCATATTTTTTGTGTCAATGGATCGTTAAATAGTCATGTTTAATTCGTGAATAGTCGTATCATTCTAATATTTTGGTATGTCATTCTTTGGGATGTGCTACATATCCATAATTATTACCGGATTTTTTGCGATCGTTTTACCCCTCGAATATCTTGTTTCAACCATAACTTTGAAAAAACCCCGAATTAGATGCTCAAACTAGTCTCATTGCTTTGGAACGGTAGTTGATCATTTCGTAGTGTGGTCACATTAACAAAACGGTGTAGTGGTTTGAGAGATATTAAATTTTTAATTTTTTAATACTATTGGACAACACTAAAATAATTATAATGGGATAAGATTAGCTAGCCCACTTCTCCCTCATTCTCAAATTAGGTTTGGCTTATAATCTACTCTAGTTCATCTTAACCCTCTTAATGTGTTCTCAATTTTGTATCAAATCATCTCAAATGAACATCTAGAGATTAGATATATAATGGGAAGATTATATCTCATCATATCATCATCAGATTATGCATTTTCCTTGCTGTCGAAATTAGATCTACATCGAATTTGATAACAATCTATCACGTGCCTATATTAGTTTATGTTCTATTTCGGTTTTTTAATCACCATATTGGTTAATTATCCATAAATCTTGATCATACATGTTATTTTTAGATGTACAAACCCCTAAGATAACCCATTTATTATATATGTTAAGTAATTTGTTAGATCCAATATAATTAGTGAGTAATAGCTTTAATTTGAGTTAGATCTCTGATTGTTGTTGATTCATTCACATCTGTATGTGATTAAATGTTTTCATACGATTGAACTTGGTCAATTGTTGTATGATTATTTGAATTGCATTTTATGCTTGATTCAGTTGTTAAAGAATATTTGAATTAGAATTTAAGTTGAAGATCAAGGCATATTGAGATCAAAGTTCCTCAGATTTAAACGAAATGGGAGGATACGATACGAAGGATGACGAGAAGGTTCTCAAGAAACATGATGTTAAAATATGTTGTACATGGATCAGTATTAATCAATTGGGCAAGGACCAACACCAATCCATGGGGCATAGATTGGCACCGATCCAAGATAAAACAATATTGCGAAGCGGGACTTCTATGGGAAGGAGGTAGGAAACCTTGGAGGCAAGCGTGAAGATTTTGTAAAGGCTGAATAGGCCATTTATAGATATTTGATGGATCGATAATGAGATGAACGGATGGTAGATTTGGTCTTAGGTGGAAGCGACTTGGCCAAAAACCAATGAGGTAATACATTTAGAGACTTATGCTAAAATGGAAAAGTAAATGGATCTTTGTCGTTCCATAGGGTGTTACATTATCCACACGGGAAGCTTATAGTTTAGTTTTTGCATATATTTTATAGAGCAAAATTCTAGATTGAAGCTAAAGCTGTGTCTAGAGTATTTGATAGTCTTTCGCATAATGTAATTACATTTTCCGCTGTGTATTGTAATTTATTATTCTTCGATATTACTCTGATATATTCTGTACTTTGATATCTTTTTCTGATGTCTTGTGTAGTTCATGGTCAATTCGAAAGGCGGGGATTTTCGGGTCACTACAGAATGCTATCAGAGCTTTGGTTTACAAAGATTTGGGGATACGACTCATTAGAACAAGACGAAAAGAATAATCATAGATATGATTAATAACATCCAATTAAAGAATACTCATTGGAGATAGGTTTAGTAATGCACTAAAATGAGTTTGAAAAGTATTATATATAAAAATGAATTTAGTTTTGAGATTATTATATCTTATAATAAGAATTTGAGTATTTTATTTGAAGTTGAGTTTGGACTATCAAGTATAAGAAGATTTTGAATATATGCTTGATCAACGTATACCTGAATTCTCAAATATACTAGATAGATATAGAGTCACACTCTACTCGCTCGGGGATGATTTTGATGATGACTGCAACATTATCAATGTTTATTTTTGAGTTTCGAAACTCAGATGTCTATATAATTTCAGTTGACTGGTGTGAGGACCAAGAACTTAGTTAGAGTTTGGTGTTTGTAATTTGACTTTGAAAATATACTTTTTGTATATAAAAGATATATGTTTTGACAACATATAAAATTGGAAATTTATCAACCAATTGATTGCTGGTTGTGATGTGTGATAATCAGTTTAACTAATAAAAAATTGGAAATTAGTTGGGATTGGATATATGTATGTTGGACAAGTTATTGCACGGAAGCTAAGAAAGAGGAATAAATTAGATGCCTGACACAAAGGTACATATTTACTGTATTGATTGGGTATGATAATTTTATGAGCCACTTGCCTTTTGGATTTTCTTTTGATTGATGGGGGCCCAAGGAGGCAAGTTGTAGCTGTATCGATTAACCAGTACAAAAAGGTTGTGGCGAAATTTTTCGAAAATTTAAGGCGTTAGACAAATTTGGAGAAAATGCGAAGTTCTTAGAAACTAAAAGGTTATAAGACTTGAGTAAGTTAAAACCAAGGCTGAGTTGGTTAAGTAAATGACCTTCAGTTTCGTCTTCAATTTCGGGGACGAAATCATCTTAAGTGGGGGAGAATGTAATGACCTATATTTTTAGTTAATTTAAAATATGGAATTAAATATGTTTAAAAGGATTTTTCCATGGATAAGTTTGATTTAAATTTCAAAAATTCAAAAATTACTAAATTTGGAGTTGAAAATAATTTGAAATTAAAATTAAAATTTGGTTTCATATTCTATTGAGATTAAAACTAGGTCAGTAAACTTCTGAAATCAATTTTAAAAGAAAATAGTGAAAACCAATAATATAATATTATTTTTGATGACTTAAAAAAAGACCATTTTGAGACGGTCTCAGAATTCAACGAAACCAATTTTATCATATTCATAATGTCAAAAAATGGCAAGGTTTCAAAATTCATAATTTTTGGAGTTAATATGTGAGCATACGAAAAATAAATGCATACGGGGTCAATGGTCAAATTTAAATGAAAAAATAATTAAATAATAAGACCAATAGTCAAGCAGGCTCAAAATTCAACGAGACTAATTTTATTGGATGCGTATTAGTGAAATATAGTAGGGTTTCAAATTTCTATTGATCGGACTTACGGTTTGGTCATACGAGTTGAAACGATATAAAAATTGCCTTATTGAAATTTGACTTGAAATTAAGCAGTTTTAGCTACTACAGAACAATTGAAAAATATTAATAAAGTGGTAAATGACAACCTAAATGACATATTAACGTGTACTAATGGTTTCATAATATTTTAAAATAATTTAAGTATAGGTCTTACCTTCCTTAGATATACCTTAGGTGTTAATTAAACCATTAATTAAGATTTAATTATTTCTTTCTTACACCATTTCCCACTTTCTTCTCCATTAGACAACACGATAACTTTTCACATGCCTTCCCTTGAGTTGTAATCCTCTTCCAAGCAAACATTCCCCTTAAATACCTTTGAAAAAGAGAGAGAGAGAGAGAGAAAACCATTTTTATTTCCCTTTTCAAATTCCATTTCTTTTTCCCTTAACCTCCATTACCTTCCTCCTTCCTCTAAGCCACCTCTTATACCACCATCACTATCCGCACCCTCATTGACTTGGCGCACCACTCCAGCCCCCTCCACCTTGCGCCATAACCTCCCTCTCCTTTCCAAAATCCAATTTCCCCCTTTTAAAACCCTAAATCACCTACCTTAGCTCCAAATACATCCAAATATCCACCCTAGATATCCACCAGCCCCCACGCCTGGCCCCACCATCCCTATTCCGACCACACTCCATCCAACCAACATGGTGGCCCCTATCTCCCCAAACCATGGGCCACTATGTTTTCAAGCCCCTTAAAACTTCTAAAAATCTAATTTTTCGTCTCTCGATTTTAATTATAAGTATAAATATATTTATATTATTAGTAGTCGGTGAATTAGTGTGGAAAAGGTGCGAGCTTAGGTATAAAAATCCTATATATGAAGAGTCGTTGTGTTGGATTGCTATGGTGAGAACTTTTCACCATATTTATCTAACTAGTTTAGTTAAATAGTAAATTATAGTGTTGATGATTAACTGTTATGTGATTGATCTAGTAACGATATGTGATGTGGGTTAGATGTTTGTAATTGGTTAATTGCTAAGTTAACACGATGTTAAAATGGAATTGTTAGTTGTAGTGGAGTTAATCTCTTGTTAACAAGGCAAATTGATTCACCAATGATCACTTACCAAGTCAAGAAAAGTTGGTGAACATATAATACGAAATGTGTGCGATATCGTTGATGTTGGTTGATATTAATTGTGTTATGAATGATTAATTGAATTTGATGTGGGTTGATGTGAATTGATTTCGTCAATTACGACAATATGATGTCAATAAGGTTTAATACCTTTGTTAACAATGGTTTGAGTTGGGGTTTAGTGTTAATGATCTTAACACTTAGGTCAATGATGCCAAGATGTGATAATTGGATGTTAATAGTTAGAAATAACTATAATTGGATGTTAATGATGTGTGAAATACATATAAATTGAGTTATATTGTGATTGGTTGAACCTCATTGTAATTCTGAATAAATTTGAATATCTTATTAATAAAATATTCAGTGAAAATTAAAAGTTTGAATTTGACGTCCGACTTTGGATGGACACAAAGTTTATGTAATTATGATGAATATTCGTAAAGGAAATAAATTGATTTGAATTTATTTCCATGTAGTTATGGCTTGTTCAAGTTTTATTTTTAAAATGAATAGTAATGAGTAAAATTGAAGTTCGGTTAGGGTATTTGGAAAGGGTTTCAATAAAAGTTTCTTTTCATAACATTCTTATTTATTTTATAATGGACTTCAGGAAAATTTTGACTTTAAATAATAAGTTTTGAAAAGTAATATTATTTTAATGATTAAAATAATATTAAAATGATTAAAAAATGGAATATTGGATTTTTGAGTTAAATAATTGAAATATGGTTTCCGGAAATAATTATACAAGTATTGTATAATTTATAAATTATTTTGGAAGGGTTTCGATTTAATTTTAGTTATAAATCGATTTTTTTTCTGAATAGGACTTGTCATGCATCGACAGTTCGCGAACTTCGACCATTAACTTTGAATTGACATACCAAGAGATCTGACCGTCGGATTCTCCCAAAACAAAAAACGTTGGGTTCAAAATGAAAAGAGCTTTCAAACAGAATGGAAAGTGTTAAAATCCATTGATTTGATTTTAAGATAAATTCAAACCTATTTTTGAAAAGGTCGCTATAAATACAGTTCGGTGACTAGAATTAAAAACCGACGGAAATGGCCTTATAACAATTATTAAAAATAGGGGAAAATTATAATAAATCATAATTAATGATTTTAAAATAATTTAGCAAGAATTCGGTAGTTTTGAACTAGTATTTGAATTTTTAGACTTTTGACTTGATTTACTTAACATAGTAAACCAATATTTTAAAATTTAGCTTGAAGCTGAACTAAAATTATCAAACTTATGTTCATTTGACTTGAGTGGAAATAATATTTGAATATTTCAATATTGGATTACTTAATTACACGAATATTGTTTGAGGAATTTGAAAGGTATACATATCGTTATTCTCTATATGGTATCGGTTGATTTCAAAATTTGAAGTTGAATATAAGTCGATACGATTTCTATTTAAAGCCTTATATTTGATATCAAATTGGATTTTGGGTTTATCATGAACGAAGTTCCAAATAACATTTGTCCTTTAACCCAGTTAAAGAAAAGATGATTTCTCAAATTATAGTTCTAAAAAATCTTTCAATAAAGATTTGATTGAATGAAATGAAGATTAAAACTATGTTAGAGTTTTAATAAATCTTAAATAAAGATTTAAAAATAAAGAAGGTGATTTAGTTTACCAAGGCACGAGGGTGTTAGATATGGAGTATAGTCGGTTTTTCTCCATGGGGTGAATCGAATGGGAATGGGATAACGATACTAGAGATTACCATTTTGTAAGGTTCGATAATCCTACTAAGTTTTATATGCCTTAATTTGAGTTAAGTTCATGAAAAGAGATATAAAAGAATCTTCGATAAGATTTAAGGGAGTAATTCCCAATATTTGAGTAAAAGAATATTCCGAACTGGAATTATGATATGTTCATATATTACTTGATTTTAATGAAGCGGTAGTTATTCGGAAAGACCGGATTTCAACCCATTCTAAATAACTATACAACGATTGTCAAAGATACTGAAGACGGTATGCAACAACCCGAATTCCGACAGACCGATTTTTTTTTTAAATTCTAATCTATCGAAACTCGTGTTAGTTGCTCTGGTATCCTACAGAAAAGACAAAGATATAAAATATATTAGAGCTCAAAAAACATCTCACAGTGGAATGGATAAAATATAATATAATCAAAATATAGCCTTATCGTAGTAATAATATTGCCTAACCAGTTTCCAAAGCTATCGTATCTTTGCCACAAATCTAATCTGCAAGTATGTTATGAGGAGGGGGTTAGAACACAAGTTCTAGTGACCGGATTTAAACTACACATCCTGGATAATCCTACATATACCGTTCAGTTACATTTTCTTATTTATTAGGTTACTTGGGTTAACAACACTCAAGGCTTATACACACGTCGTACCCATCTACTTCCCAGTGGATTAACCTAATACAGTATATATGCAGCTACCCCAAATATTAAGGTACACCGCAGGTACCCCACTCGCACGGTCTCCACATTAACGCCATAGAAATATACATAGTCCCTCATCCTACGCCGGAGTGACGTACGGATCTTTATATAACAATGCTACGTTCCGCATATATCTGTCATTGCCATACTACGTAAGCGTACAGACTGCCACCTTCGATCGAATCAGATTCCATCACAGTGTAATGCCCTCGAGTCTACGATACACCACCCAGAGCAGACATGCATGTATCTAGACTTTCCCGCATACGTATCATCAATCGTACTCGATGCCTTAATCGCACATAACCTCTATTGTGCACCGAGTCCCGTGACAGGGCTATACAAGAAACACGGAACTCGTTCGGGAGCTTTTCAGACATCTGTATATACAGATGCCAAGGTCCGCATTTTTAGTGGCTATGGTCCCACCTGAACCCTCCCTCAACTAGTGAAAGACAAACAAGGTTGAGAACTAATGGCTTGGCCCAAGAGCAAACAACAAATAACAAATCCTAATTGGTTTGTCCCTCACCCATAGCCTTGATAGAAAAAGGTCTATGGCCTTTTGGTTTAGCTCTCTGTCTTTCCACATCACGCATCACGTATCAAGCTAAATTTTGATGGTAGGTACCCGACGACTTGCTATCTCCTAGGTTAGACCTGTTAGTACTTAAGAGTGGTCGTCATCCAGCCTAGTCAAGGCAACTCGGATCATTGAATCACCTATGCCACCCTACAATATTTTGATTTCCCACTATCGTGGCAATCTATGTATACTCACCGGGTAGAGACACGCAAACCTAACCTCTGTGAGCACAGTAGATTGTTGTTACGACACAGAGGACTACCAGGAGTACCCTCCATGTCCCAGGAAGTTGTGTTCTTCCCCTTCCAGTCCTTCGGAGCAAGAAGAATATCAGCCGAACAACAGGCTGAACAAGCAGAATAATCCGATGGACGCGCTCTCCCCTTGTATCCCATAACACCACGATGATCTATCCTGTTGGGTTATTTACCTTCAGACGTATGGATTGGTCAAAGTTCCTTAGGTTAACGTGTTATTAGACCCAATGTCTAATCATTTATTCATGCGCTTGCTCTTTCCTTTCAGATTTCCATTCAACTTGGTTATTCCTATTCTTATTGACTTCTTATTCAAGTTAACAAGCCCCTCTTGCTTATTAATTTCAATTATATAACTTAACCCATTTTAGTTCATTAATAAGCCTATAACATGTTATTCTCTAGATTGTAATCCAAGGTCTGTAATCTACAATCTCTTTATATTATTCATTGTCTGATTCCCTAGTTACAATAACATGTTCTACATAATATGTAATTAAGTATACATCAATTCACATGTTTTCTGTTAAACATGTCACTTTTTAGTTATGATTAATATAACTTATTTCATCTCATATATTCAGCTCATTCTTTCTTATTTAATCATAATTCCATCTTACATTGTTACTACAACTTGTAACTATTTACTTATTAAATTAGTTCTCTTAATTAAGGTTTACTAATAAGTCTCTTTTTTCATTTATTATAACTTGTGTGATAACTTCCACTTGTCCCTAGGACAAGTCTTTATCATGTTATTCTTATCAGCATATTTCAGATTCTCAAGTTTATAGATTACTTAATTTATAATTAAGTACAACTTATTGCATTTCATAAGTTATCACATTCCCCCTATTGTTTATTATAACCTAAGTTATAACTTCCACTTGTCCCTGGGACAAGCCTTCTTATTATCTTTCCATTTCCCCTTCAGGTTTATAGGTTATTATCATTCCCCATTCATCACATGTCTTTTACTATTGTAACTTTCATTCATTTCCATTAATCACAATTAGTGCCATTTATTTCTATCCTTATATATATATATATAATATGAATGCACTAGACATCTCACATTAAGCCTACTTGTGGATGTTGGATTTGTCGGGCGGTTCCAGGCAGAATTTTACCACAAGTTAACTTAACCTCGTGTCTTAGCACCGTTACATGTATATTTACGCACTAGACCACTCATATTAAATTAACAATTTGTAGGTGCTGGAACTGCCGGGCGGTTCCAGGTAGACTTCTACCACAAGTTGAATTTAACCTCGTGTCTACATGTGGTTACAGTTTTCTATTTACTGTAAATTTTACATATAATTTGGGCGTGTCCATTCTTCCAAATTTTTACTGTAATTCTATTTTTACTTGTCATACTTAATATCATGTTAATTACATTATAACTTATAATCATGTCGCATGTTCGTCCTAACATGTAATTAACTCCATTCTAAAATATTAACATGTAACTATCACTCATGTAATTATTCTAATCTAACAATTTTACATGTAATTATCCCAATTTTTACAGTTAATGGTCCAAGTACATAATATATCACAGGTTAACATGTAATTATCCCAATTCTTACAATTAAGTATTCAATTACATAATATGTCACAGATTAACATGTAATTAGAACATGCATGTATACTACAGTAATTGTTTCCACATTTTTAATAAGTTTACATTTCAACAGATTAATCATTCTAGCAGATTTACATTTCATATTAACGAGGAATGTCAAACGCTAAATATACCATTATCAAAAAGGTATATTTTAAATCCACTCACCTAATTGCTATCCAAATCCTGAATCTAGTCCAGATCTAGCGTTCCATGGTTCCCCTAACTGGATTTAGACCCTAAATAACCATGGATCCACAATTCTTAACTAAAAGAAGAAGGGAAGAAAGAGGAAAAATTCAAAAAGACTAGTTCTAAGAAATTACCTTTTTCCGAATAGAACTCTGAACAATTTCTCTATTATTTTTCATTCTTTTACTCTAGATCTTGAATCAGAATTTTTCTAAACTAATTATTCTATTTTCTGTGAAGAGATTTGAGGAGGAAGAAGAATGGAAGAGTATAGATGTCATCTTAGAAAATATGAGATTTAGGCTAGGCTTTACTAGCCTATTTCTAGGTGTTCAGGATCTTATCGTACACACAACGTTGAGTCGGCAACGAACTTGGTTAATAAAACAGTCCAGATTAATCAATGAATCTGCCTGGATATGGGGTGGGTCGACCCCCCTATAGGTGTGTCGACCCCCCTATAGGTGTATCGATCCCTGGGTTGACTCCCCTATGGGTGGGTCGACCACTAGTTCAACCCCCCTATGGGTCCCGCGAGCTGTTTTGGCACAGAAGTTTATTTGTTAACTATGTATTAAATATTTGAATTTCTGGAATTTATTTAAAAATTATATTTACATATAATCTCCTTATATGTATATAATACTTCCAATGCCTATTTACGCGTATATATATACGCACTTTTATTTCAATTTCAAATTCAAATGGTGTTATGTCGTTATTTAATTCTTACCATATTTCTTTGATTGAAACTTATTTTGAACTTTTCTCTTATATATATTTGCACATATATACGTATATATTCTCATATGCATATACACATATATTTTTCTTTACTTCCTTATATGTATACCTTTCCTTATATGTGCGTGTATACATATTTTCTCTTTAAAACATGCGTTATTTTAGCTGTTCCCTTAAATGAAAAATATATCGCCGGCGGGGATCAAACCTTGCAGCTCTCACTTGAAAGCCACATGTTCTAACCATCTGGGCTACTTAGGCTTTTGTTAACAAGGCTTAGAACAATGTTAGTCATTGTTCTTTTCTTGTCCCTCCTTTTTATGTTTGTTACAATATTTTATTTAGACCATTGCATGTAACCTTATCGATTTCCACACCTCTTTTCCTTTCATTTTTCTTTTGTTACTAATGCATAATATTTGTAAATCATTGCATGCAACGTAATTATAGTACATGCAACTAATTTCTTCATGCATTGCATTGTTATTCGCATAAATCTTTTCTTCTTTTTCAGTGTATGTATTTATTACATGCAATCATATATTATTTTATTCTTCTTTTATTTATTTATATCTATGCATATATATATACACATATGCACTATTATATATTTAATTTTCATAAATGTGAGGTGTTACACGATGGTTGAAGACTGGAGATCTTCACATCGTTTGGATTATTACTGACACCTTGGGTAGCTACTATTATATGGTTAAAGTGGCAGTCGTCCAGATGTACTTCGAGATTGATCGGATACACAAGGGCCTCTCTCCCTTAGGGGACGAGTAATAAGGTGCCTTCGGTTTCTTTCAGACCCCAGAACGGACTTATAAATGGACGTGTGTCTGATGTTGTATTTCATAAATAACGGGTTAGTTGCTATTGATTATATATCTATGGTGGAAGAATTTATTATCTTAGCTTAACACTCTTCTTTGAGACGTATGAACTCAAAGGTTATATTATTAATAGAAATTGACCATATGTGCGAATTGACAATGTGGCATGCTAAGTCGTTGCTTTGTTGAAAAGCAGAGCTTTGTGGATGATGATCAAAACATGGCTGACATAGCGTAACTTTGTGTTGAAACGTGACTTCGGCAAACCTCACAGTGTGTGAATGGCCAAAAATAGGATGATGGACCGTAGAAAGGACTAACGTTTCCCTCTAGCAGAAAACTGATGTTATGGTATGGAACACAGGAAGTTTACTTATGTGGATGATGGATTGAAGAACCTCGGATGATAGTCAATCAATGACCAGGATTACGGTAAAAAACGACCTGTTGGAGAATGGAATTTTGATGACAACAACCTTGTTTCAACTATTTGCATTTTTTTTTGGCAAGGCTGGCGGGGCTGAATGGACCCTTACCACTTTTATTAATGCACTGGGGAAAAGAGAGTTACAACACAAATAAGAAGACATAGGAACACGATACATCAACAAAGAGAAGACAACACTGATACAATATATATATATATATATGAATTATCTAAGCAGCAAAATGAGGATGCATGGATCAAATGTAAAGCCAAGCTGCTTCAAGCCATCTCTCAAATCCAATTTCACATATCTCTTAAGTTGTTCACCGCTCTTAGCCTCCGCTGGGTTGAAAATTTGAGTGTTCCTTTCTCTCAAAATTGAGGATATAAATTTCTTAAGTGCAAAGCATAATAGTCTCCCTTGTCTCTTTTTCTACTTGTCTGACTTTCCATAATTTTCCATTCAGTTCGACTACAATGACTTACTTCCTTTCTACCAATGATTTGCATTATTTTTTCCCTAGTAGGAAATATATTCCTACATTCAAAAAAATTTGATCCATACTTTCATTTTGTAATTCACACATCACACACACCTGGTCTGTAACCATTCCTCTGTCATTTAGATTATCTTTAGTTAACAAAGCTTTTTTAACAACCTTCCAAAGATATGTGGACCCTGAATTGCTCTATGAAGTGTGCGACCAATGCGTTCCAGTTGCTGATCATTCGGACTCCAACTGTCGGTACCACATAGAAGCAATGTAGGTTAGGAGCAGAGGGAAACACTTAACCATGACATTTTCCGACGCTGGTAGCGCTTTAAGTTAGCGCATGGAGCACACTAGATGCATGGTAGGATCGGTGTTGCAGTTGTATGGCTCCAAAGATGGAATATTGAATTCAGGCGGGTTGCGGGAATTTATAATGTCCCGTGTGAATGGGTAGCGGTTGACCTTATCCACGTTGCCTTAAGGTATTCCATCCCTAGAGAATCAACAAATAAAATTGGGAATTTGGTGCTCTTCTCTAAGAAGTAACTACTATTTGTGTAATCTAGTGCAGGGGCTTCAGCGCAAAGCTTGGAAGATGTTGGATGTATGTCTTTCATGTTCAGGTGCTCCTCGTATCTCCCTAGTATCAGGACAGTATGACCAAGCCAACCGGGTCGGTGTGGTCGAGCCGACCTAGGATAGCATTTCAGGTTCCCATCTCCGAGTTCCCTATCCGGGGCTACATTAGCTTAGGTTATATTAACTTTTCTCTCCGTAGTATCATGGCTAATGTGATATTTCATTGCTCGAGGAGTTGAGGGTGATTTCCCTCGGCTGTATTCAGGTCGGCATGGAGGTTAGGTCGAGCCAGGGGTTGAATAAATTCGGTCTGTAGTAAGATATCGGGTTGAGCCGAAGCTTAGGTTGGCCGGAGTTGTGGTGCTGCTACTGCCCCAACGGAGCTATTTCCAGGGAATGATGTTGAATTTCTTGGCCTGCCATCCATCCAGGCAAATAATCTATCCATTATCTCATGTTGCTTGCGAAGAAGTTCATCATGATGTTACATCCTCGTTCTCGGTACCTTGAGAACACTATCCATCTCTTCCCACGTCAAGTATATAGAGGGGTCTCCGAAGGAGGAATCCTCTTAGCTTGCCTCGTTGCCTGCGGCTTTAGATTTGGAAGACACTCTATCCTTCTTTCGCTTCACCATTTTTAATCCTAAAACGAGGTATATGAAGCCTTTCAAGCTGTAAATTGTTGAAGGTGAACATGCCCCCATTCCTGGTGCACCAAATAGTTGATGTCAAAAAGTGGGACACTTGACAATCAACCCCTAAAGTGTGCAATCCACACATAAATAACAGAATATTTTAACAGTTATAATCACAGAATGCAAGCATTAACACAAACACAAGGAACACACATGAATTTAATAGTGATTCGGCTTAATCTAAGCCTATGTCCATTATAATTTTTGTTTATGCTGTCGATTACAGGTTGCAGTTGTTTAGTTTGTAATAAAGCAGAGAAAGAAAATGAATTATGCACAAAATCCTTATGTTTTAGTGATGTGTTCGGCCTCCTTTGAAGCAACAACCTTACTTTTCAAGAGTAAACATGATTCAAGCAAAAAAAGCCCCTTCTCCAGCTTTCAGTATGCATATTTATAGACGAACATCCGGGTCGGTTTGAGCTTCCATGTGGCGGCTTACCCGGCTCGGGTACGCCACATGTTAGGTGATGCATGAAATCAGGAGTAGGCGGCCATGCCTGGTCTTTACTTGAGAAACAATCCTCCCATTATCGTGCAGCACACGTCTCATTTGATCTGGATGTTAAGTAGACAGAGTAGGCCAGAGTTGGCCGAGTTTGCTACTTTTGAGCGTGTCTTTAGACTTTAGGTTGGTGCAGATTAGCTTGGTGTAACCAACTTGAGACACTCTGACCCAAAATACACTTGAAAAGTCTTGGAGAGTTTGGCCGATCCGGGGGATATCAGCTCGAAGTGGGTTTTGGCCCAAAGTTTGGAATCGTGAATTTAGGCCGAGCCGATATGAGTCGACCCAGAACTCAGGTCGAGCCGAGGCTTCAAGTATGTGATATCCAAGCTTCCAAGAGTATTGGCACATCATCCAAGTGAATTTATTTAGCGAGAACTTATGCTCAAACCTTGATCACTTTAATTAATAGAGATCCGAGTTGTGACGGCCTTGATAAAAGGCACGCGCCAACAAGCCTATTTTAAATTTTAAACAATTTTTCGAAAACTATCTTTTAAATCATCTCTCGTGCTTTAAATATTTTAGCCTCAAATTCAAAAATATTTTTAAATCATTTAGCCTTGACTTAAAATCATCTCTTGATTTAAATATGTTTTCAAATTCTATCTTCGAATCATTATCTTGTGATTTCTATATTTTAGCCTCGGTCTCAAAATTATATTTCAAGACTTCTTACAATCTATTATATTCTAATTTATAGTTCTTTATATATTTTTTATTATATATTCATATATTTAATATTTTAAAGCTTATTTTCTAAAGATTATCTAAAATATATCAAATTTGATTTACAAGCCCCACAATTATTACATTAAGTTTTAGAATAAAAATCATTTTGAAAAAAAAATCAATTTTCAAAATACACGTAGGCATGTTTACATCTCCATACCCCTCACGTTTATAGTCGTTTTCTTCAAAAATAAGATTTAAAAAGAAGTGTCTTTTCATCGTTTCTCTTTAGGAATGGACATGACCGTTAATTCCCTAGAAATACCAGATGATTTCAATGAATTTTAATTTTAGTTTTTATCAGTATTTCACTCCTTTGGTCTCATTTTCTAATCATTTTTAACCAAAATTTGTCAAAATCAAAAGTGAATCAAACTTGAATCATCTCTAGTTTAATTCTTCGCCACTCCCTCTCTCAAGTCTTAGTGCAATCCAGAGTTATAGAATCATTTTTAATCAGTAGGAGTATACTGAGTCTCTATATCTATCAAAGCAACTTCAAACGATGTGATTATGGCTAATAAATCAGTTGGGTGTGATTGTAGCCCATTAAATCAATTGGGTGTGCTTTTATCTTGGTAAATCAATTGTGTCTCACTGTACACGATACAGGAGAGATGTACCTCATGGTCTTAGAATATAGGGATGTGATCTCAACATTATATTTAAAAAGAAATCTACATAATAAATTATGTACGAGTGGATGTATGGTAACTCTGAACCAGTATAGAATTGTTGTGTGTTCTTTACTTTACTAGTTTTTATTTTTTATTTGCATCTGTGTTTGAATATGTGATTGTTTCTATATTTGTAAATTGCATTTGCTTGTATTTAATTTCAAAAGATTTTAAAAATATTCATATGATTCACTAATCACTGTTCATTCCCTTTATTTCTAATACAGTCTTAAGATTTGTAATTTGCATTCTTCTCATTTGGTATCTGTGCATTGAATTTCAAGGGTTTCTTAATTTAATTTTTGAAATTTTTTAAAAGGCAATTTGTGATAAAATTATAGCACTTTTCTCATATAGATATATCAAAGAATCATGATGTTGTCGCTAAAATTACATTTGATTATTTTGAAAGGGGATTGTTAAAGGGACTCCAAATTTGGTTAAGGGGAGGATAATTTTATGGGAACTCCAGCTTAATATTTTTTTGTTAAGGCGGGTCTGGTTTATTTTAAAAAAAGAAAAAAAAGACCTAACTACCCTTGATTCGTCACTTATGTTGAACACTAACTTACTAAATTCAGCTCAACTAACAAACGTGCAAATTATAAAACATCTCAATTACAAAAAGGCTAATCTATACTATACTATTAAAGCTGAGTTGATTTTAGATGGCTCACAAGCCCCCCTTCATTTTTATTTAAATTGGATGTGAGCTTGACACGTGTTTTGTGCACTCAAACGTCTTACCCCTTCTACGCGTCTATCCTTTTTCTATCGAATTATTATTTCCTCTTCGATATTATCCTCATCCATCTAATCCTCTCCTCTCCGTGGTACTATTGTCCCCTACCCTGTCGCCTTATTCCTCCCCGCCGTCGTAGTTGCGGGTTCTACCCATCGTCTGCCTTCTCGATTCGCCCTCCCCTTCTTATTCAGTGCTCCACCGGATTTCTTTTCCAAACCCTAATTTAGGTTGGGCATGGTTGATTTTCGCCACAACCGTTTGATCAGCAGGCATGCGTTCTCCAGCCGATTTCTCCTTTTTCATTTTAGCCACCTCTCCGTTTAATCTGCCTGTCAAACCGTTGCTTTCGGTTTTGGAGGCCGAAGACAGATAAAGGCTTCAGTGCTCATGTTTCAGCTGCGTTCTTTGCTGTCTGCTTTGGATTGCAAGCATGGTATGATTTTGATTTACATTTCAGTTTGGGTCTTGCTATGGATGATTGGAAATTCGATATTTGCTGATTTACATTAGCTGAAACAGTTGATCCTTTATTTATAACTCTATTGGCCACCATAACCTATTCATCGATTAGTCTATCAAATCACCTTGGACTTTATTTGTTACTTCTTCCTAAAAGTTCACTGAACTCTAATCCTGCAAGCATCATTAATCGCCTGTCATTGTGGAGTCGACATGAAACTTCGGTCCTAAAGTGAAATGGGTAAAGCAATGTTTGTTAATTTTAGCTGCTTGGTTTAAATTTGGGTTTCTAAACATCATCGATGACTTTCTTTTGTTTTGTCTATTCTCTTAGGGTAGAAAATGCTTTTACTTGTGTATTGATTGGAAATATGGCTCTGTTGGTTTGCTAGAAGCCTATGATAACTGAATCATTAAATATCATTTCATCGAATCAATTGAATATTGGCTTAGGAGTTAGTTTATCACACGTTACTGTTTTCCTTCTGCAGTTTTCCTCTTTTGTTCTGAATATTTGCATATTCAGTGCACGTTTTTATCCATTTATCTTCATTTCGTGCTTAGACAAAATACAGGGTGTCCACTTCATTTGCTGTAGTGTTTTCAGATAATGATAAAGATAATGCACTTTAGTTAGATCGATATAAAAAAACTTAAAAGGTGCCACATTGGGTAAATTTTCAATACCTAGATTTTATTTTCCAGATTTGATTACTATTTCTATATTATATTTTGGAAAATAAGGAGTTGAAGGCTAAGCATCTACTACGAGCCTATACCTGTGATATAAAATACAATTTAAAGGATCAAGTGTATTTGTATATTTTTAATAATTTTAGTACAATACGAGAAAAGTGTAACTGCTATTCGATTACGTGCACATAGATTTGCGTATTTCAGGATTATTTTGTTATCTTATGCATATCATTATGGTCATCCCACATGTAAACAGGCCATACGTATCGTTTGTCAGCATAATTCAAAAAGGAAACTAAAACAAGCTAACATGTGAGAAGTTTTTTTGCCCATTTGCTAAGGGTAATTCGGATAATTGTATTGGTGCTAAGCCAAAAAAAATGCAACGTCCGCTTTATTCACTATATTGTTTTAGTTAAAGCGGTATCAAAGAACAAAAAAGTTGCCGCCGTAGGTAAATTTCCTGTATGTACATCTTTTTCTCAAATTTGATAACAATTTTTTCAATATTGTATTTTGGAAAATTAGAAATTAAGGCTATGCGTGTACTATAAAACTGTATCCGTAATAAACTACAATTAAAGGATCAAGTTTATTCACGTATCATTAATATTCTTAGTATAATATGAATAAATTTTAATGGCTGTTTGATTACATGCACTCAAATTTTATATATTTTAGGAGTGTTTAGTTTGTTTGTACATCTCATCATGGTCTTCCTTACGTATACAAGCTGTCTGTATCATTCGTCGGTATTATATAAGAAGGAAACTTAGATAATTAAATAGGTGAAGTTTTTTTTGTTCTTTCATTTGGTAAGGTAATTCAGTTTCTGTTTTTTTTATCTTACTACGATATTTTACATTTATCGAACCTTATGTTGACATGTAACTATTTTTGTTACTGTAGGTGGACATATGATTAGTCAGTTGATTAACGAAAAATTGTGATGATTTCAATTGGATGAATGGACATCTTTCTGTTGAAGGTATGCTTCAGAAATTACTTTTCCTGTTCAGTCCACTTTTACAGTCTATTGGTGCTGCTTTTCTTTCCTGTGCCACGTTAAATTTTGCTTTACATAACCTTTGTTTAATAATAAAATTTTGTTTCCTCCCCTTAAATCTGTAGCAATATATACTGTATTTCTCAGGCAATATGATTATGAGCAACATAAATAATTAATCATATTGTGAGTGCTGCATGTGCATAACATCATAATTCACAGTCCATAGGAAAAATTACAATTTACACGATAATTTTCAACTTTCTTATGGCTTTTAATGATACTAAAAACAACCAAAATTAAACCTGCAGTGGCTAAACGGGCATCATTTGGAAAATGATAGGAAAAATCATATGTGATTTTCATTCACTCAATTACAACGACATTTCATTTCATTTGGCTTCTTGCTTGATCGTCTATGTACTGTTGAATTGGCTTCATTTTATTTCAGAATCACACAACTTTATGTAGTTATATCAGCCAAGTTTATCTATTTAGATGAGGACAAATGAGTGGATCATGTCACAAAATACTAAATCAACCAGTTAGGAAAAGCGCTGATTAGGTGCTAATCTTTCATTTTCTCTGCAAATACTTCGTCTCAAACACCTTTTAGATAACTGTGGGCAAAGGAGTTACAAACTTCGGGTACTCCTGTTTCCTCTTAATTATTTACTTATAATATGCTTGAAATCAGTGTTTGTATGCTGATAAACTGGAGCACGATTGTTTTAGAATGTGAAAAATAATAGAATCTAGGTAACATTTTGTAAGTTGCTTTAGGTATAACAAAATTCATACTGAACTTCGGTGTGAATTTTTATGACTTTACTTCCCATTACTGTATTCCATCTAACTTCTTCATTAACTATTGCTCCCTCTCTGTCACTGATGTCCACATGTGTTTTCTTCAGTGTGAACTTACTGTTGAACTAAACAGTGGTTGAAGTTGGTCAGAGATAACGAGGTCAGAATTTCCATGTCATGTAAGTGGCCCAAAATATTCTTTTACGCTATCATATTATGTGTATTTTTTACATAATTTGTGTTGATTTAGATGTTTACCGTAGCTAATAACACACGATTGAAAGCACCAGCGTCTATCATCTATAGGTGGGTTGCCAATATTGTTTTGGAAACTTTTTACTTGAATGATTTGGATAAATAATTTCCTTTAACAGTGTGACAAATTACTGAATCTAACAAATAAGAAAGCAAGTGCCAGACAGGATATGTAGTTTTTTTTTTCATTGGTAAATTTTCTCTATTTTTGTCATATACAGTGGATGATGTAAATTCTACCCTGACTATTATTATTATTATTATTATTATTATTATTATTATTATTATTATTATTGCATAGCGCCTCACTATTATGTTGACTTCTTTCTCAAGATTTTCCTGAACTATGCCTTGCCGTAAATCGATATTGATATATTCTTATTACACATTAAACAGAGTGCTGACTTCTCTATATTGATTTTCTATTGACATTATAATATATATATAGATAAAATTAATTACAAGGCACTTTAGAATAAACAAAAACCTGGTTTGCAATGTAGATTTTTTTTTACTGTTTATTAAGCCCTTGGGAACCAATATAAATAACCTGGTTATTATCAATTATCCCATAACTAACCCTTTTTGATAATTTAGCAGTAGAGGTTTTAGTTAACTTAACAATGAACTGTCATAATATTGTCAACTTGCTTGCTTAAGAGTGATTCATATGTTAAGGTTTATTTATATTGCACAAATTTTTTTTATATATATATTTGAAACACTTGAAACACTACGTATATCTACAATATTTGAATAACCGATAAATTAAAATATTATAGAACTTAATTTGTTGCAATTTTACTTTTTCTCTCGATCACGCTTATATTCCGATTTAGTATTTTGTAACCAAGTAGCTGTTGGACTACTTACATTTGTGAAATTTGTAGAATCAAATAAAGTGAACAAATTACAAGTGTTTTGACAACTGTTGTGTTCACTTTAGTGGTTATTTTTTAATGTATATGTACCCATAAATTACAGTGTAGGTTAGAAAGATTAGCTTTTACCTGCGATTTTTATGCATGGTAGTGTAGGTGATATTTCATGAAGCTAATGTTTCATTGGCATTCTTTCTCGGTAGTTATCATTGTATACTAGGAGTACAATATTTTAAATGAATTCGACTGTTGGATCTTAATGTTGAATTGGTAGTTCTTTTTAGTTTACATTTGGTATCATTATTCATGTTAATTTGACTACATGATTAGGGTTTATTTAAAAACACATTCCTTAATTTTTCTTTAACCTAATATCGATCCACGTACTTATAAAATCTTCACGATAAGGCTTGAAGTTTCTAACCTCTCTTCTTAAACAATTTTTTGCATCTAAAATCGGCTAATAAATATAATTGGCTTTATATTACTATTCTTACTTTCAGCTGAAAATGAATTAAATACAAATAAAAAGGAATTGATTTAGATAAATTGTTGAAAGCCGACAAATATTTGTGTACCCTATTATAAATTCATTATTTTATTATTATGGGTAAGTAGCTAAAAATAATCTATTAGGGTATTAGGATGATATGCATCGAGTTGGATGAAAACTATGAAGCAAAACTGTTTTTTTTCCTTTGGCATTTAAGTTCATAGTTACGGAATATGGAATCAACATAGTTTCTCTCCTTTTATATAGATACTTGATGCATATTACTGTTGACGTAAGAAGAAACAACAAATATGATAGTAATGATTACTAATATGGAGGAGGCTGCATATGGTTACCGAAGTTTCTTAGAGTGGTGGTACAGTTGTTACCTGATAACCAGTAAGATTCTGATGGCTCTAATGCTGGTTCACATATTTTAAGGATCAAGTAAGCTTTAAATATTTGATCAATGTTCATCTTTTTATACCATCTATTCCTTATTATGCAAAACTTGATCATTAGGTACACTTTTTTCACTTTCCCCAGAATTTTTAAGGGAAAAAAAAAATTCCTATGCATTCCATGCTCTAATTGCAAGTTTTAATATGTTGAGATTTTCTTATTCCTATTATATTTGAAAATGCTGTTTATATTTTCATTTTTACGGTTTTCTTTTTAGGATTAGATTAATAATTTTAACACTGAGAAAATTATGAATTACTGACCTCTTTTGTAAGCTTCCATTTTTTAGTAGTCAAAGTGTTATATTAAAAATTACATGTGCATTTATCTTACTCCCAACATATGTGTGCATATATATGGTTCCTAATAGATTGTATTTAATGAATCTTACACCTATTGTATTTGCTTGCTATTTATATTTTCATATATGTAGTTTGTATTTTAAACTTATGTTATAGGTCTACACACTGGATATTTGATCTCATGTACCATAAAAATTATAATTATAGCCTTTATAACACTAGGATTTTTTTGGATAATTTGATATCCTTGGCATGAATGAATTTCTTGACCAAAATAACTTAACCATATATATATATGTGGTGTCATCAAAATATGAATAATATATAGCATCCAGTTAGGAAAGTGAAGAGTAATCAAAAGCTATATATCCATGAATGCATTTCTTGCTGAAATATTTTATAACAGGTAAAAATATATTTTCACAGAAATATTTAGCGAAAATTGAAAAAATATTTACCGAAATTTTGTAACTATTTCTAATATTCACAGAAATCAAAGCGGTGGATTGTAATATTTTTTTATTGTTTTTCTCCTTTTGTTTTTCAATTTTACGTATCGATGAAATATATGTTATGTGGAAAATAAATTGAAAAAATTTGCGTCAGATAATTACAAAAATTCTGAAAATTTTTCTTCAATTTTCTGCATATATTTCTGTTAAAACACGTTTTTACCTTCTGTTGTAAAATATTTCAGTACAAAATGCAATTTTGGAGGAAAATATTTAGATTTTTCATTATTTCTTAGGCATAGATGTGATGTAGTGTAGATTTCAAATGCGAATAAAAGCTGCTAGGATTTTTGCCAAAAATTATAGCAGGTAATCTGAGATATTGGATTGGGAGGGTCAAAATAAAGTTTCAAAATAGAAGCGTCTTGCTTTTGCCACTTTATATCATTCCTAATATATTGTATTTTATGCTTTAGCTATTATTATATTCATCTTTTCCTAATGTATGTATATATATCATTCCTAATATATTGTATCACATGTTATTCCTATTATATTTAAATGATATTTATGATTTTGTTTTTGTATTTTACCTTCTGTTGTTAAGACTTTATCCTAATTTTTATCTTTGTTAGTTGAATTTGTTTACATCTTGCAATGCATGTTTTGGTTTTTGGTTTAGTCTTTGGCTAATTATGTTTTGGATCATTCAATTGGGTTGAAATACACTGGTTTGGAATCATTGTTTTCCATTTATGATACATTTGCTTGGATTCTATTTTCTCCTACAGTGAAATTTATTCTGTTCCTTCTTTTGGATCCTTAAATTTGACTAGGTGATTGATTTGATTTTAGCTCCACTGTTAGTGACATTCAGGGTCAAATGGTAGAAAATGTTGGACTTTCTCTGACCTGCCACTTCTTTTAGCACGGCTGACTATTTCTCCCACTTCGTTTAAAATTTAAATTACCAATAATAACTAACACCACGACAGTGTCATAATTTTTTTCAGCAAGAAGATTTTGCAATCTTTATGAAGGTTGAATTCCAAATTCCTTTCAACTTGGCATAATTTACGTAACATAATTTTATTTTATACTTGATTTCATTGGTTCATGTATTCCAATTCTCATACATGCAGCTTCGAGAAGCACTTACCAATACATATCCAATTTGAGTTTAATAACTGCAGCGCCTACTATTTGAGTAGTCGATACAGCAACATTTGTCAGCCTATTTGAATTATATTCATTCTTTTCTGAATGGGTTGATTCTTCTATAAGGTACGCAGTTTCGGCTATATTACTGTCCTATTCCTTATAAAAAACGTGTATATGCACAAGCACATTGACTATGTGTGACAACGTATATGGTCTTTATAGTTCAACACTGTGTAGCATGTAAATTTAATGCAGACATATCGATGGCAGGCTACCTTTTGCGTATCGACTTACATAAATAACTAAGTTTTTATATTTCAACACATTGCTTTCTTATCCTAATAAGCGACTCAACTTATTTAGTTAGAACAATTAACCATGATTAATTTTTTTTTTGGCATATATGGTTTTATGTCTGCTGTGGTGCAATTTTAAAAATTCTTCACTGAAAGGTGTTGTGCCATATTTATTAGACCAACTGTACTATACAGCTATGTTCTGACCATGTTGTGCCATATTTTCACATCATCTATAAATCTATCAGCAAAATCACAATTCTGAATAGTTATTGAAAAGGCGCCCTAATATATGTAAAATAGTATTGATAGTAGTACTGGAAATATTTATAATATTGGACTAATAGTTAAATGAAGTATATGAGCTACTGGAGTTAACTCATCAAAACTGTTATTTTGTGTCATTGAAAATCTTTGTAGTTTGATAATTTGTATATTTTATGCTTTTTTGCATAATCAGCTTTTGAAATATTTGGATATCAATAGATATAATGTAGGTATTTTATGCTGAATGGATTTTTATAGAGGTGTTTTGAAGCTAGAGACTCAACGTATTGTTTAGTTAATTTGTTACCCCAATCCATAAAATATCAGTTGTTATTATTATTATTATTTTTCATGGGATGATTTTGTTATAGTTTATGAAACAAAATAATAATACTTATAACTCTTTTGAAACATGTTGTGCGTTAAATATGATGATAACGATTTTTTCATAATCATACCTCAAGTTTCACAAGTCAAAATGTCAATTTATGGATTTTAAAAGGTGAACATTAAACATTTTGAGAGCCTGTCATATATCAAATGTTTGATTGTGAGCTTGATAACCTCAAAGTATTTATTGATATTATAGTATTCTCCGACCATTTCTAACCAAGTTTCTTGTGTCTGCTTTTGTATTCAAGCTTTTGATCGGTAAAGTACGAAGTTACTGACTGGATGTTACAATAAGATAAAGGGAGGTTGATAAGTACAAGAAAATGGTACAACATAGAATATTTTTATGCTAAGCTCGCTTACATTGCAACAAGGTATGTTTTACATTTTTTACATGGTATGCTATGCGACACACACATTATATTGCAATATATATGAAATTTTACCCAGGGTTCCATATATTGATGTTTGTTTTGATTCCGATATGATTTGATCAAGTATATTAGTATACTGTTGTTGTGATTTGTCAAAAGGATCTCCGTGCAAAAGAGGCTGTCAAATTTTTCTAAAATTTTCCTTACATAGAAAATTTTCGGACTCCATGTCCTATATGCGAGACTGCATAAACCATTTAGTAAACATCAAATTAATTATGAAAACATTATGCCTAACAGTGGACAGTGGGATTTAATTGTTGCACCTATTTAGTTTCAACGGCTAATCTTTTTTTTTTTTTTTTTTTTAGAATCCTTCTCACTGTTAATAAACCTGATTTCATGTCTGGAATTCTTACTTGAGATCAGAACAATGTAAATATCTATATAGTCCTTTTGTGGCATTTGATGATTTGTGTGATAAGTTGTCATGACCCTATATATTATTACTACCAAAATCGCACAAAGTAGTTTTACATAGATCAATTAGTTGCACTAGGCCTTGAATAAAATGATCCACGCAACATCTTTAAATTAACAGCAAAAACTAAGGTTACATGAATGAAAATTAAGGCGCTCACCATGCATCTAGCAAATCATTGTCTTGCAAATGTTTCATCTTCAACAATAGCTACAAAAATATATTGAGGCATTTTTATTTCAAAATTTTACATTTTTGAGATGCTATATAATAAGCTTGATGTTTAGGAATTAGGCGGAAACGCAGGGTCATATAACTCATCATTGGGATGTGGGGGAACGAGTTAGCTATTGTAGTCGTAGACAAATCTTGGAAATTCATTTATCTTTCATTTTTCTTCGTCTGTGATTTATTGTGTGCATCTATCTTATGTATGACATTACACAAGATCAAAAATTTAGGTCAAAGTTGAGTACTTCAAATTATCTTTTGGGGTTGCGTTTTAAGTCCAGTTGTAATTATAAGTTCATGTTCTTATATTCCATATTTTTGAAATACAAGCATAGAAATGAAATTATCCACTCTAATATATGGAATCTTTAGTTTTATGTAGATGCAGATTGTTTTATGTCAGTGTCTTCCTTGAACGGGTAAGTCATGATTTATTCTGGACTTATGAGATCTGTTACATATCTTGATCAAACTGTTGTTTTTGGATAATTATTTTTTAATGGATTGATTTCTAGGTAAACTATGCAAATTGTCATGCAACATCAACACTACTTGGAGATTTGGCAGAGTTCAATGCTAGAAAGATCTTCAAGGAGAAATCTGAGCTGAAAATGTATGCAACATAAGTAAGTTATCAGAATTTATACATCCACTGAAATTATAATCCAACAAACTGCATACAAGTGTTTAGGGGAAAAAACTTTTTATGCTTCTTAGTTGATGATTAGGCACTTCCTGGAGCAATAGGTGGATTAGAGGCTACTGCACTCAAATGATTAACGCAGGCTGGTTTCATCCTACTATTAACTGGGATGTATAACACTTGCCTTTATTTTATATAGCTGTAGTTTTAGCATGTATGATAGAGTAGTGAAACATTTTTATGCATTTTCGTTTAATTATATGCAGAACCTGGGCAGAATGTGGAGGAACAAGTCACAATGGACAAAATGTCAAATGCAAAGAAGCAACATGAAGTTCTTTATTTTCTTTCTCTTTTTAAACAATATGAAGTTCAATTGAATGCGTTATTCAAAATTTAATTTGTCTAATGTACCAAAATTTTAATGTTCTTTTTTTCAAATATTTAATGAGTTGAATTTTCTATTGATGTTTTTTTTACGTTCTATTAAGCAAGTCTGGCAACTGATTTTTTCTGTATGTTGTATTAATTAATTGTATGATTTTTCTATTGATGATTTTTAATGCAGTGAGCTGCATATCCACAGCAGAAACATGACTGTTCAACGGACAGCACATCAGATGGTACTAAAAAAATATAGGCGCGGCTTTATTTAATGGGCTTTGCATTTGCGCAAAAAATTTCTAATGGCAAAACAGCAAAATCAAGTGGGTTGCAGAAACGTGCCGATGTAATATAATGAAACAGGCAACAGGCAACAGGCAACTGGTTGATTATTGCAAAACAGGACAAATTATCTTGGAGAACATGTTCTGAATCAATGATATAGTGAGTACTGTAGGATGCATATGCAAATATGAGATTATCATTTTATTATTTTACTAACAAGCAATACGATCGTTAATTAGTACTATTATATGTTGATTTCTTCGGCAACAAACATGATGCAACAAAAAATAGGTGGTAGCAGGTATGATTGTAATAGCATTTCCAGTCGAGACTCGGTTGGAAAGCAACTGGTCCCCAACAGAGTTGGTTATTCATTTTTAAAAAGACTGCCAAAATAACCTAGATGATTGATTTTAAAGTGGTTATAGCCAATTTATTTAAAGTCGGTTGTCGGCTTTAAATAATCCGGCTATAATAAACACACACACACACACACACACACATATATATATATATATACACATACATACATACATATATATACATACATACATACATACATACATACATACATATATATATATATATATATATATATGAGGCAGGTTCAATGGCACCCCAAATAGTGAGCATCCATTTAGCCTACCACTTATCCACCACTCATTTCCCACTAACTCTCCTTCTCTCTCCTTGCACCAACTCTCTCACTTTTCACTCATTTTTTTTAGTATAAATGAGAGGTGGAAATCAGAGAGCTTTTGGGGTGCCACGGAACGCTTGCTTTTATATATATATATATATATATATATATATATATATATATATATATATAATAATAATAATAATAATAATAATAATAAATCATTGGTCGGCTTAAAGTAAGCAGGCTAAAGTGGTACCCAGCTTCTCTCGACTGGGGAAAGTTGGAGGTCAACCGAGTTTGATTTGACCTGCAACAACCCATGGTTGGTAATGCTCTAAATAGTTGAGGTATGGTTGTAATTAGCTGGCCTGTAGGCGCAAGTTTCAATATAACCGTTGAACATCTCCATGGAATCACCCCTTCTCCTTCCTCTTTTCCTATATATATTGAACTCAAAAAACAAACAAACAATGGATGATTCCATTTTTAGCTAAAGTGGTATTTTTGATATCATCTTCAACTTGGCTTTCATGATGTGAGGGGGAAGGTATATGGTGCATACGTTGATATTTCTTTTGATACACTAAAGAGAGATGGTTTGTCTATCGATATGAAATAGTGTACTAAACAGTTGACCACCCATTAAAATCATGAATAAAAAAGTCAACTCATCAAATATTTAGACGAACTAATCATCAACGTAAATTTGCATGCTGATATGGCTGATACAATCATATAAAAGTATCAGTATGTCTTATTATAACTTAGAAGCTGTCATTGTTGCCAAGTTAAGTCGCCGCTCAGCCTTGGCTTTATAAACCACTATCTATTTTGCTATGGTTTAAAGCCATGGCGAGATGACTATTTTTACGCAGTGTATTAAAGCTAGGTTAATTGTTTGTTGAAGAAATTGATGATGTTTTTGGGGAAACATTAGATGTATGAAATAAGGCTAATGATTTGCACTCAACTTCATTTTATAAGGATGAACTAAACTATTTCTAATTATATTTCAATTTATTTTAGCATTTCATCACTCAAATATAATTAGGATAAAATTTTATGGGCAAATGCAATTATTGTTGATTAAAGGTTTTTGTTTCAGTTCATTTTATATTAATACTTTTATGTATTCCAATTTCTAATACACGTGATAAATCAACCTACTTCGTATGTTTTCTATGGTCAGACACTTGATATTGCAAGTGCTATCTGTCAAACTGTTCATTATCCAGATAATTGATCACAACTGGAAAATTTGTTATTTCGTTTGAGTGATTTATGTCTATGCATACATTGATTTTAATTTGATAATATCAAACACCTATAATATTCTATTTATATTAACCAGTTTTAATATGACTATCCCTGTTCAAACCCTGTACGGCAGTGAATGTTAGTTCTTTTTCCTTTGTTAATAGCATGATATTTCTTACTTATGTGGCAATATTGATAAATATTATATTTGAAGATGTAGGTATAGAAGAGTTCTATCTAGATGTTTAATTTTAACAACCACTGTCCCCTATAAAACTACATGGAATTAAAAGATCAAATAATATGGTTTTTGCAAGAATGATAAAATAGTTAGAATCTCATTTAATTGTTGTGTGTTTATATATAAATAATAGGTGCATTATAGTGTCATTTAAACCACGATGTTTGACTCTTTTAAAACAACTACTATGACAATGGTTATCAATGAAATAGAAGTAACAAAATACAGCCTTTTTAAAGCTTTCAAACCATAAATACTGAGTGTACTTAGCGCTCAATGTTTAATATTATTGAGAGCCAACAGTTCATTTGAAAAGCCTATTCCGTTATCTCCTTTTAGTTGCTAATTTTAAACAAAATATTTTTTCCAAGCCGTGTGCGTAGCACGGGTTCACACTAGTTCTATTCATACATCAATAACATCTTTACATACAACATAAAATAAAATTAACTATTATACACTAAAAATTACTTTTCATACGCATTTTTTTTTTTTACAATACTAGCCTTATTTTTTTCTTCCTCTTCCCTCTCTAAAAGTTTTAAGTTGTTTACATAAAATAGGAAACCTATAGCACTAAATAAAGTTTAAATTTAGTAAAATGGATTTTAATTTTTTTTGAGTGTAAGGTGTACAATTTATTATGCTACAAAAAATTCTAAATTTCAGCAAAAGAGACCCTGCTTTTAAATTAAATAACTCTAAATTATGACTCACTTGTAAAAGTTATCGTAATTCAAATTTTAGGTTTTATGTTTAAAAATACATTATGTTCTTCAAATTATTTTACATAGATTTAATCAAATATCATTAATTACAATCTTTTACTTTGATGGGTTATCATTAAAAAAAGTAAAAATAAAATGCAATAAAAAAGAAGGGTAATTTAGTAGTATATATATTTTTAGCAAAATAGTGGAATACATAAAGTAATTTTCGATGTATGAATAGAATTTGCCTTACAAAAATTCGATACAACAAATTAGAACAAAATATTAGTTTTTGCATTTAAAATTAATCATACCAATTCCAATATGAAATTATAATTAATTACCTAATTCGACGCCTTCTGATTACCCATGAAATTTTCTTCTGTCTCTATTACATTAACTATATCCATTGTTTATTTTTATGTGCAACAATAAATTGTAACCATTAATTAAGGTTTAGGATTTATAGTTTATATTAATGAGGATCATAGGGGGCTAATGTTGGAATTTTAATTTATATGTTTAAGCGGAGGTTAATTTATTTTGTCCTCCCCATAACAATTATATAATAAATAAAAATTGTTCCTCCCCTTAACCAAATGTGGAGTCCCTTTAACAATCCCCTTTTGAAAAGTCGCTTGAGTCTTTAAAAAGTTGTGTTGTTTTACAGGGGAGGAGTATTATCTGATGATTAATGATTAAATGACATCGAATGATCATTCATCGATCGAAAAGAAAAGATGGATACGTAACTGGCAATCGATAATGAAATCGGTACCAAATTGACATAAAAAAAATTCTCATCTACAACTTGATTTAATATTGTACTTCTCTTTGTTTACTTTGCAATGCCATTGGTTTTGTTCGAATCCATCTAGAGATGACCAAGTTATGGTATAATGTAGTTATGGTGTTGCAACATCCCGTAAAATATACTTAATTTAGACATAAGTTAATGTAAATTTAACTATAAACAGTAATAATTAATAATACGTTAATAGACTAAAAAAGGAATTTCAGACAATTAGGAATTAGGCCACAAAAGTATTGTAGTGGCGTTCGTGGTGGGATTCTTATCCGTTTTCGTACTTTATTTACTAAAAACGAAGTCCATATGCGAAAGTTGTTAATGAATCAAGTTGTGCATATATATTAAACGTACGAAGTTTGAGTTTCAAATATATATATATATATATATATATATATATATATATATATATATATATATGTATATATGCACAAACGTGTAATATATTAAATGGATAAGCATGAAAAAGAATATTCCTTTTGATATCAAACTTGTGTGTATATATATTCATATACAACGAGGACAAGAATAATTCAAAATAAGGAAAGAAATCAATCAGAATTAATAAGAAATTAATTAAAAAGTAATGTTCAAGAGATAATTGTCTCCTAGGCATGACCCAAAAGGAGAGTCGATCGCCCCTCTAGGAGAGGTGTCGACCGCCCAGGTTAACCGCCCTCCTATGGGGGGTGTCGACCGTCCTACTATAGTGAATTCTAGTGAGGGTTGTTTTATATAGGGACTCATTTATAAATACTATCAAGCAGACTGCTTAGATTTAATCAACTGGATCCAACGACCTATATACATGATAATAAATATTAAAAAAAAAACTTGTTACAAACCCTGCAACCATTCTCTTCCCCGCCTCCAGGATGCCTTTCTACCATTGCTAATCCCCGAAAAAGAAAATATGTTCTTCTTCTATCTTCTTGATCTGTTCTATCTTCTTATATTCTATTCTATTTAGATTTATTCTAGAATATTAGATTAATGTATAAGAATCTAACATATGTGATTCTTATATATATATATATATATATATATATATATATATATATATATATATATTCGAAAGGTTGGAGCACGATTGTTCGCAAAGGCCAAACCCATACTTTATTCCACTTAATCCTATTATTGCTCGTTCTTGTAGCTTTGTGAGTGGAATTCATTTAAGTTACTATTTTCTATAGTTTGTTAGTTTTAAAATTAGATTGTTGTACCTAGGAGGATTTGGGATATTACAAAAAGAAAACATGATTAAACCCTCAAAGCCTACATTTATTTAATTGTTCGCAGAAATGATCAATCTAGTTGTATTTGTGGTTTTGGATTGTTGTAATAATTAAAGTAAACCATGATTCTTGTTGTATGATTTTCTATATTATTTGGATTTCCTTTTGTTCTATTTTCATGTAAATCCATATGTTTGATTTTGTGCAAATTTGTAAATCTAATAGGTTTAAATCTCTATTTTTCTAATTTGAGAATTTGAACGTATTATTTACATGTACCTAAATATTAAGGTTTTGCATAAAAAAACATTAGAAAGAGATCTATTCAAAATATAAATTATAAACATATTTGTATTTTTGATATATGATGTTATGTTTATCTTTTATAATTGTAATAATAAGGTCAGAGCCTAGGTTATACGTTTGTATGTTGTTGTAGTTGTTTTTCCCATTTATTGTCATGTTAATATGTACATTTATGATATGGTTGGAGAAAATATGGGAAACGACTTGTACACCTTTAAAATCGGATAGGGATTGACATTTCAAAACGTGGTAAGGACGTTAATTTCATTCGCTTAATTTACGTCTTATATATATCCATAGCGTAAACAATGTAATATTAATACATATTAAGTGCGTAAAAAATATGATTAAATTAGGAATAAAATTTGAATGTCCTCATAGGAATTTTATGTTTGTATGTGCTCAAGTTAATAGCTTAATTAATATTACACATAAATACGAGGTTAACCGTTACTTGTAGTAAAAGTCTGCCTAGAACCGACCGACATATCCCGCGTCTACAACTAAATCGGGTTAATGTGAGAGGTTTAGGTGCTATGGGACATTGCAATTAGGACACTATGATGCGAGGTTAGGCCTATCTTGTAGTAGAAGCCTGCCCGGAACCGCTCGGCAAATACAGCTTCTACAAGTGGTAGGCCTAATGTGAGATGACTGGTGTGCATATATATATATATATATATATATATATATATATATATATATTTTTGTGCATATATATATGTTGTGTGTAAAGTAGTCTTGCCTTGGGAAAAAGTATTAAGTGGCTAACCTATCTCTTGTTGGGTATTAAGTGGTTTGGGCTAAGTTCGTTCCTAAGATTCACTCCTTAGTTAAGTACCTAAGTCATTGGGGCTTCCCTTCAGGAATTAAATGGTTGTTGAGTCCGCCTTTCTCCTATAAGGTATTAAATGGTCCTAATAGACAGTAATGCATGTAAGGTAGTTCTCCAAGTAATGTGCTCTGCTTCTTATTTAGTGGTTAGTGAGGACTGATCTAAGGACAGATTATATATACATAGCCTACGGAACCACCATCTAAGGGAAGCATTACGTGACTAGGAGTTCACCAGTAGGGACAACAAGATAGTAACAAGAGGGTTCGCCATGAGGGTTCTTCTTAAATGAAGTCGTGTTCCTGGCCCAAATCTTGGTAATAAGTTGTTATTATTATTTCTTGACCTACAAGGAGAGTTATTATTTATAACGATAACGTTAGAACTTGGTCTCAAGTGGTCTGAGGTACATAATAGAGTATTAAGTGACTATAGAGACGTCCACCCTAAATAAATTAAGATATGGTATTAAGTGAACATAAGTATGCTCGCCCTTAAATTAGCTTTGAGGTATTAAGTGACTTCTAGGACGTCCACCTCATATGTTTGTATTGTGTATGTATGTTATGTAGAAATAATGTGAAATGTTTACAACTGCCAAATATAGGAAATTAATATCCTTCTTAACTTACATGTATTTCATTCACCGTAACTTTATGTTCTGACCTCCCTCCTCTTAACATTAACAGGTTAGTAGGTGAGATAGTTGATTAAGGATAAAGAACGATCTCTTGGAGGAATAGCCTCTTGAAGATTTTGTTATTATGGCTATTGCTTTACTATTATTGCTATGTAATTGGGATGAATAATGATGTACCTTTTTTTACTTTGTGAGACATGTTGAAATTGACAATTCTGGTTTTTAATTATGGTATATCTTATATTTATGCTAATATATTATGTCCCTTTCGCTGTGAGAGATTCTGATTTCCATTTTAGATTGCTTTGTATATTTGTTTTAGCTAATCCTTATAAGAACCAACGATACATTTAGAGTGGTTCTATGTTTTGATGGATCTTTTCTGGATCGGAATTTAGGCTCACTCCGTGCAGGCTGTTACAGGTGCACAAAGTGAAAATAAACAAAAGTTGTCAATGATATTGTTCATATTTCATCTAATTATTGAGCCTCTAAAGGGGGCTGGGAATGGTAACTTGAACTCATCTATTCGGACCAAAAGCAAGGATTCAGCTATAAAATTCTGGCTCGTGCTCCAAAATTAACTTAAGACCTCAACATTTGGCCTTGCATTTTTTATTTAACGTGTTAACGAAGAAATTCATTAATAATTATATATTGAAATAATACATGTTATTCCATTTGTGTGAGATTATGTACTATCTTTATTTTCTTTTACCCTTAGTAAGAAGATTTTCTGGAGCTTGAACTTTGGCATATGAATATCATAGATGTATTAGTATCAATTTTCAAGGATCGAAATCTCATCTTGATATGTTATATCCTCCTTATAGCCCTGTATGGCTCATTGACTTCATGTACTTCAACCTACACAAAACATATTTTAAGAGAAAATTTTGGTGTATTTACCAGCTAGAGTGGTTCTCTCGAGCATGATTACTACCGCTGGAATGCTTATGTTAATCCCTGCGTTTCGCTATCTATGGTTCAACTTGAGTGGGATAGGTTGGTGAGAAGATGAATTGTTATCCATAGCTAGGTTTGATTCAATATCAGTTAGAATTGGTTCCGTATCGAACAGTCCCTTATGCCCAATATTGGAAATGCTCTCAAATGTTTCATTAACTCTCTTAGGATCATTACTGATCTTCAATGTCGCAATAAACATTTTTGTTGTTGCATATAACTATATATCCAATCTAAGGTTCCCCATGATATCAAAAAAAAAAAAAAAAAAAAAAAAAAAAACTATATATCCAATCGATCTTTTATTTAACAACAACTACATCCATGTCGTCTTTAGTGTTCAATTCAAATAGTGAAGGAGTACTCTTTGAATTCTGACATGACGAGTTTACAGCAATTAGGTGCACTTGTGTTTCTAACAACCTTACTAATGGCACGGTCTTCGGTTTTAGATTTAGGAGGCATGTCCAAGAGGCTTTCATTGAGTGCAACAACAAAATTTGGTGAACATGGCATAAAGATTTTGTACAACTACGAAAATTAGACTTCAATTTTTCAAAATCCAATCACACTCATTTTACGAAGTAAGGCATTTCATTCATTGCATTTGTGTCGATGATATTCCTCTAATTATGTATAATCTTAGGAAATTAAACTTCTTAAAAAGTTCATCTTCAAAAAACTAGCACTTGAAATATCATGGTGATTTGAAGTACTTTCCAAGCAAAGAATTCCACAACTCAAATAAGAGCAAACATAAATCTAATACTATTTTGATTATCACTCTGTTGTCCTTCAAATTAAAATTCAAATGCATCATCGAAATAGAGGTGACAATTAGACCCGATCCGATGGACCCGGACCCGACCCGTCGGGTCTCGGTTTTATGCGGGTCGGGTCTAAACTATACATTTCAAAAATCTGGACCCAACCCGACTCGAGCTTCAGTTCGGGTCGGGTTGGGTCGGTTCGGGTCCGGTTGAATAATATCACTAAAAATACATATATTTCAATATTTTTTATTCGGGTCTTTCGGGTCGGGTCTATGCGGGTCGGGTCTGAGCGGGTCTTGATGATATTTTTCATCACCTAGACCCGACCTGAGACCCATCGGGTTTGGATCTTTTCGGGTCGATTCGGTTCGGGTTTTCGGTTCTCGATTCTAATTGTTAGCCCTACATCGAAACAAAACTCCTTTTTAGGTTATTATTTTTAACGAGTTACCTGTTTTGTAAAAAAAAAAACAAAAAAAAAAAACTACATTGATTGAAAAAATTGAAACATTTGAAATTGCTTCCAAAGCAAAAGGGAATAGCAATGGCATGTGAGTGGCATTAAATGGGCAAAGCAATGACAAATTAACGAACAAAAATGGTTACGTTTAATTTACTTTGGAATTTGGGGACCATTTATGGCAAATGCATGTGACATGCATGTTGCTCGTATAGGACAGAAGAATGTTAGCATGTTGGCCATTACTCTTGCCTCTTACCCACCCCTTTCTAGGCCCAATTTATACTCTTTTCATCCAGTGCTGGCCCACCAACTGTTAAATTAGGTTAAACATTCTTCTTTTGTTGCTTTCTACTTTTTACATGTACAATGTTGCTCTTTGGAGCTAGCACTTACAGCTGTGGCAAGATGGTGAAAAAGGGGAGAATCACCCTTTTTTTTTTCTCTCTTCGCTCAGCAGCAGAGCAAATTCGCTTGTGGAGAAGGAGGAGAAGTGGGAGCTTCGCACACTTTTTTCTTCTAAGTGAGAATTCTTAAACGGTGAACTGAAAACCGTTTATTTAGGGTCCAGCAGACAGACCAAAAAAAAAAATGAAAATGAAAACATCATCAAACGGTAAATTGTTTCACGATTTTTTTATTTTTTTTTCAATTATGTTTTTCCCCGTGTGCTGCGAATGCTCTTACATTCGATGGTGCTTCCATGTATATGAAGTGGATTTATAGATCTAATATTAACTGATTTTAATTTTTTTTTTCTGTTTCTTTCTTGTTTACTTTATTCTAACTCATACGTTTACCTATATAGCTATATTATTGCTTATTACCAAACCAGTAATAAGCAATGATATACTCAAGTTGTTTACTATGGCCAATATCAGGACCATAAGGCAGTAACAGTTTTCTTGATAACATAACCATCAATATATATATATATATATATATATATATATATATATATATATATATATATATATATATATATATATATATATATATATTAAGAATACTTGGTGTATATTGTCTCAATATGGTATATATGTACATAGGACCACATAGAGATGTTGATACTGATAGATAGGGGTGGTGGCAGTGATTAGGAGTTGGCAATTTAAATTAGAAACAGGACCACTGCCCGACTTTTTCCATAGCAAAATGAGGGACCTATTTACATCATATGCTTCTCTTTTAACAATGATATATTAGAGCCCCCCGATCTATTTATACATAGCCTTCTTAATGCAGCATATCGTCGGTTGCATGGCACCACCCATTCATATGTTCCATCGTTTTCCTCTACTTTAAACGCAGCAAAAGGTTTTCAGTAATGCTTCCCTTTTATCCACTGCCAGGACAAATTGCTAAAGTCATGTTGTGTGCGGTATAAGCACAACTTACTTGTCTATGTTACTCTATCTTTTGGACTTGGGGTATAACAACCACCTTATCTTCTTGTTTAACTTATTGGAATATATAAGGTTTAATGACACTCAAAACGGTACAGCATCCGAATACACTCTAATTTCCACCACAAGTTCTTCTTTAATGGAAGAAGAAAAAGTGAATGGAGCGAAAAATAGAGGAACTAATAGTGGAAATCAAAGAACGTTTGAAGTGCTGCACTGTTTGAGGTGTCATTGAACGATCCTTTATGTTCGAGATGCAACACCCCATTTGTCTTTTGATTTTCATCATCTATTATTTTCTCTCTTTCGTTCCATTCATTCTCTAACCCACCGCTCATTTATTATAATATAAGTGCTTGGTGGATATCAGAGGACAAGTGGAGTACTCAATGTTTGAGCTATCACTGAACGCTTCATATATATATATATATATATATATATATATATATATATATATATATATATATATATATATATATATATATATATATATATATATGTTCATGCAGACATATACATACAGCAAAAAAGCCCCCAAATAAAAGGCCGACAAGGTCAGAACTAACTTGGCCTACCTTTTTTGGCCTAAAAAATGACGACACCCTCTTATAAATTTCAGGCTAATCGAAAACAAGCGAAAGCAAACAATGCATGTACAGCGAGTATGTTTCAATACGGGCCAAGATGTAAATATTTGAGAAACTGGAAGAAGCACCAAGAATTTCTCTTCTCATCATTTTTACCTTCATCAAACATGAAGAATGCATCAAACAGTTGTTGTCTCCGAAGTTACATTTTATCTACTTCAAGATCTAAACGAAATTTAATTGTGGAAATTGGAGGGCAGGTGCATAAAATCTAAGATGATATAAGACGGTTTCTCACTTAACTTTCAATGTAAAACATATCCTTAATACTATAGTTATTTCACCGTTTTTTTGCACCACTACTTAAAAAAATAAAAAATAAAATTTGTAAATATTAAAAGATGATCGCTGAAAAAGAAAAAATGTTTGTATTTATTGTGAAAAAATGAAGACATACTCGCAACTATGCCTATCGACCTACCTTTCGCCAAGACCGTCAAGTTTATAAAGATTCATAATCAAAGCTGTCAAGACTTAATCTATATACAATCATGCACCAAGAAATCAAACGAAGTAATCACAATTAGGTCATAAATCCCGCTCGACTGAACCTGACTTGAACATCTTCTACAAATTTCCTCCTAAAGGTACAGTAAAATGACTTCTGGCTTCTCTTATGCATTTTTATTGACTATAAACATTGTGTACTTGAGATTACTTAATCGCTAGGCCTTGTATCCTCTATTTTCTTAATATCTAAAAGACATGTTATAAAGTGAACGTAGGCAACTCAAAGTCGAACCACTGTAAATCACTTGTAAATCACTTGTGTGTGATTTTTCCTCATTTTCATTTACATTTTCTTCATATATTTTTTTCCTTCATGACAATCTTGAGGTGTTTGTGTCATTTATTGGTGTAAACATTCTGCTACTTTCGCCGAGAAGCGGGAGTTCTCAGAGCTTAGGATTTTTTAATCTACCGTTTGGATCACTAAGTCGAAAGAGAAAATCATCTATTTCTTCATATCCAACAAAAATGAGGTCAAAGCGTGCTACCGCATCCACCAAGCCATTCAGCTGCTGCTCACAAGAAGAAGTTAATCAAAGTTCAGCTGCTACAAAATCCAGTTCGACATTGCCAAATCGGGCTGGTAACCCTCCTACTGCTACTATTGCTCCAGCCGATCGAGCTACAACGACTGCCTTTGCAACTCACGGAGATTTTATGAAACTTATGATGTGATTGAATGAGACGGCAACGACGCTGAATGAATGATGCACACACATCACCAAGGATAAGAATCGAATGGTGGTGCAATGAAACGAATCAGGAGTCAAAGAGCTCCTACTCCACCATGCCAACAAACAGAAGCCTCGTCCTCGTCAGGTAGGAGTGGAGAGGAGCACAATAGCAGCGACAATTCATCAGACCACAAAACCTGCAAAAACTCCAATTCGGAAGACACCCGGCTCGACCTACCGAACTGACTCAGCTCGACAATGTCAAATCGGACTTAGTCAAGCAAGATATTGTCGAACCGACCACATCACCGATCATGATTCCTTCAAAAAATCGCGATACTCTTGGCAACTTTCGCACTTTCGCTTTTCCCCCATTGTGTTTGTCTTCAATACACCTGATTTGACCACCATGGTGAGGCATATCATGAATGACAACAGAGGATATAATAATGAGGATTGGGGATCCGTAGTAAAACACCGTTCACTAACGAAATTCTGCGAGATGAATTTCCTCATAGATTCAATTTTCCTCAAATGAATCACTACTCACGCAAGACTAACCTTGGCCACCACCTCATGAGATACACTTGATATATGGCTTCGGCAGCAGCTCCGAATGCTATAAAATGCAAAGCATTTCTTATCTATCTTGTTGGGGTCGTACTAATGTGGTTTACTCATATGCCTCCTAGGACAATGCCGAACTCTGAAGATTTGAGTAAAATTTCATGAACCAATGCTGACTTCATGCCTCCAAGTCAAAACATGTAATGACTCTCTCATATGAAACATTCCTGCAAAGAAATGCTCAAAGATTACCTCGATCGCTTCAATACGGTCTTCACTGAGATCAACAATCCTAATCCAAAAATGATACTGATAGCATTGGTCGAGGGCGTCGATCCGGAAATTGAATTTGGAAAATACTTGGTTAGGAAGCCTTCCCAATGCTAGATCGATCTTATGAGAAGGCAAATGTGAATTTGCGGACTAAAGAGGCCGACAGGAGCCGAAAGTGGAGAGTCAGTGATATGGTGAAAACAAGTGTTCAATGTAATGTAGCCGTGAAGCAATACCGATAAAATTCCAGAAAGGTGGAAGTCAATATTCAGAATTGGAACAAAAGAAATAATAATCAATGCAAAAAAGGCAATGGAGGAGGCCGTAACCAAAAGGGTTCTGCTAAGAAGCGACCCAACTTCAAACTTTTGATAACTGCATATCTTTGAATGATACGCTAGAAAATATTTATGTAGACACATGTAAAATCATGTAATATAAGAAGTCATCTTCACGAGAGTCTATGGAGAAAGAGGTACAGGACAAAAAGTTTTGTTTGACTGGCGAGTGCTGTCATCTCTTGGATATTGTGGAGAAGCTGATATGTGAAGGAAAGTTGAATGAATACAAGGTAGCCTCACGGGATAGGTGGCAGACGACTTCGGACGCCAAGCGTCAAGGTCAGACAAGTCTTAGAGCCATCGCTCGACCTAGGAATAAAGGAATTGTCATTAGTACTATCGTTAGAAGGACATATCTGGTGGACTTTAGTATTCAGACCATGGAATAGTATGCTAATGCGGTAAAACAATTGAGACAACCGAGTGCAACACTGAATACGAGACTGCTCCTGTGAAGCAGCGGAGGACGATTATGGATGATATCATCTTCCACGACCGCGAAGATGACAAGGAGTAAGCCCTGACTATTGACCCTCTCATGATTTCATCCATGATTAGCCCAACATTAGTGTGTAAACTCCTTATTGATTGTGGGAGTTTCATTAACATTTTATTTAAAAGACCCGACGCCCAAATGATGGTGAAGGCGAAGGATATGAAGCCATATAAAGGCAGGATTCTCGGCTTTAATGCCTCAGCTAATGGGCATGTATGTATGGTTGAATTATCGGTGGAATTAGGTGAGTGAGACCGTCAGAGAGTGCAGATCCTCCCGATTATTTTAGTGGATGTTAACTCTCTATACAATGCTTTTCTGGGTCAACCGACCCTCGCTGAATTTTGATCATGTATAGATCCTTGGCGCTTGCTCTTGAAATTTCCAATTGTGAATAGGGTCAGAGTGGTACGAGGAGACCAAGTAGTAGGATAAGCGAGCTACTTGACCGAGTGGAAAAATCCGCATAACAAAGAGAAGGGAAAAGATATCAATTATTCCCTTTGTATTCGAGACTCTACCGCATTGGAAGTAAAGAGCAAAGCCTAGCCCAGGAAGTACAACCATTAATTCAAAGATATTGATTCAAAAAAAGATGAGGAGCTAGGATACTAAAGGGACACTGTGAATGAGTCGGCGGTGGTGATCTTGATTGATAATGACGACTCTTTTAAGGTTTTGAAAATTGGATCCCACCTTGGATCCCTCTCAACGAAGGAATTGACTAACTACCTCCATGCAAATCTTGACGTGTTTGCTTGAACCCATGTTGATATGTGAGGGATATTACCGACTATTATGAGTCATTCACTCAATATTGACCTGAAGTACGTCCCAATGAAGCAAAAGAGACATATACTTGGTCCCGAAAGGTCGGCAGCCTTAAAGAAAGAAGTTGAAAGACTAAAGAGTAATGGGTTCATCCGCGACTCATTGTATCCTAACTGGGTGTCAAATCCGGTTCTAGTAAATAAATCCAGTGCGAAGTGGCAAACATGCATTGATTTTTCAGACTTGAACAAACTTGCCCTAAAGACAACTTTCCAATTCTCAGAATTGACCAGCTCATGGTCGATGGCCGAAAATGAAATTCTTTCCTTCATGGATGCGTACCCTTGATATAACCAAATCCTAATGCAAGCGTCAGTCCAGGAACACACTGGCGTTATAACAGAGCTTTGGTTATACCGTTACATTGTTATTCCATTCGGGTTGAAAAATGTTGGAGCAACATATTAGCGGTTGGTTAACCGCATGTTACATAATCATATTAGAAACTCGATGTAAGTGTATGTGGATGATATGCTTGTGAAGTCGAGGCAATTGGCTAATCATGTTGATGACTTGATAGAAATGTTCAGTATTCTCTATTAATATAGGATGAAGTTTATAACGACTTGCCATTTTGACCACTCCAAGTCGGTAATTAAAGCAACTTGGAACGTTCAAAACGATGGGTAATCATTTGCTTAGCGGGTTTAAAAAGAAATAAACACAAAATTCACAGACATAGAAGACAACAGTATCTCACAAATGAATTTTGTAAACAAAAATTTATTAGAGTTTTACAAATTATATACAACGGAAGAATTAAAATATGTAGTACATGATTTTAAATAAAACAAAAGATTACTTTTTCAGTCGGTCCTTGCGTGCATACGATGGGTCTTCACATTCCTCTCCATTTTGCGAGATGAAAACTTTGAATCTGGAACACTTAGGACCTGACCGGAGCGTTCCATGCAAAACATAAAACACCCGAGTCAGGATTAAACTTATTTCAAGTCAGTAATTTCGAATAACACTAAGTATAATTATTAATTCGGAATTTATAAAATGGTTCGAGCATACAAATCAATGAATTGCCAAACGTAAAGGACAAAACCAAGGATCATGGAATAATATGCGACAGTATATGTGTGAGATAGGTACTGAAATAAAGGTATGCAAAAGGCTATAGTGGCCATATGGTGATAATGTTGAGATTCACAAGGTCATATTTTCAAAATCAATAATGGGCACACATTCAAGCATGACGGGTACATGTTGTACTCAAGTTACGGGTTCAGGCGAATATAAAGGAAAGGGAAAAGGTACCACAATTTAAAATGCTAGGAAATGTACACCAGGTCCAATAGTCTTCCATGTTCAACAATAAAAATGAAACTGCCTGCCCGTATGAATACTACAAATGGAGTGGAATTTTCAAGTTTGGCATTGCGATAGTTCATGCATGCAAACAAAAATTGACATTATACTGAATATACAAAGGACAACTCACGCATGCATATGCATGACTCAAAATTCATCTTGAAACATGAAACATAGTAGCAGGTTTTCACATATTAAAATAACTATAAAAGTTTGGAAAGAATCATAATGGACGTACAGGGCCAACAAAATAGAAATAGAAGGGGACTCTATTCGAAACATGGATTCTTAGCAGTTGAATATATGTCTAAAATAACAACATGCAGTAGTTTAACTATTTCAAGTAGGAAAACTAGCGTGTGATGGTGTAAGGCTGATGTTAGCTAACGACATTTTATCCAAAAGGAATTTAAATCTAATCACATTGATAGTTGTTGAGGAGGAAAAATAAGTTATATTATAGTTCCTTTAGTTGAGCCATGCAATTTTAGTCGACCATTGGCCTGAAATATTTGATTTTTCCACAACATTTAAGTGGACTGTAAATGAAAGGAATCCATAACGAAAGGAGGAAAGAAATTAAAATTGAAGCCCCCTTTTTCCATTTTGACAGACAAGGAAAAACAACTCTTCCTCAATTATCTTTTCAAATACGACCATCTTCCTAAATCAAGTGAAAAAGAAAAGGCATTTCCAGTTTGGCAAGGTGAAGCTGAAGTGTAATGTCCCAGAAATTTCAATAACTGGAATATGAATTTAATTAAAAATTTAATTATTAAGAATCAATTTTATACTAATACTTGGATTAGAAAACAAAAATAAAATATATTGTTTGGGTTGAAGTGAAATTCAATATTTAATTCAGACTGGTTGATTGGAATCAAACATGTGCTATTGAATATTTGGATTAAATTTGATTGAATATTCGAATTGAAATTGAAATTCTATTGGAAATATAGATGGTTGAATTTCAAAATAAACATAGTTAGCGTTAATAAATTGAAAATTGTATTTGTTGAAATGTATGGAAATTTGATGGCAGTATTCATATGTGTAAGAGATTGAATCAAACATTTCAAATTTGGAATAAAGCGAAGTTGGTTGTTGAACAAACGAAATAAAAACGGTGAACTGATAAAAATAAAATATTGGTGTACACATACATAGTTGGATTTTAATTTGAAATCATAACGTGAAAACAAAAAAGTGCATATAATTTTTGTTGCGTTTGGGGTTTGTGTTGACGGTTCAGATATTAAGCGTTTAACGATAATTTGGGGTAAAATGTATTATTTAATTTAAATCGGATGATGCCTATCTCAAACAAAACTCAGCCGACCTATCTCCTGAAATATCGCGGCTACCCTATTCTACTGATGGACTTCGTTCTTATCTTCGCTTCTCTACTTCTATAAAAATAAGATCTTTCCCCATTTATTTAGACAACAAAATCGATCTTTCCTCTTTTAATCTTAATGGCGACCACACTCACTTCAGCCCTAAAATCGCTAGCACCCTAGCTTCTTTAATCGAAACCCTAGCTTCCTCCTTCAAATTGCCCTTTCAAATTGCCGCAGCCTTGAGTCTCGAAGCCACCTTCCCCTATAAAATTGGAGCCATCGCCACCACGAATATTGCAAGCACCCCTTAGCAAATCGAAGACCAAATCGAACCCTTAATCATCCCCCCAAATCGTTGTTTCTCCATTAACTAAAGCCATGCTCAACCCCTTCTAAGCCGCCACCTCTCATCAAATCAAAATCATCTCGGTCACCCCCTCGCCCATCAAAGTCTCCACCTTTAAGCTCTTTGTAAATCAGCTTGTGTCTTCATAGACTAGCGCTGCCTTGTAATTCGCATCGGCCAGTGAAGTTCTACATCTCCGCTGTCGAGACCGCGAGCAGCTGCTTTCGCTGCTGTTGTAGGTAAGTGTCAACTCACTCACGATTATCTATTTTCAAGTAAATTAATTTTGATACCTCACTAAAATGATGGTTAATCTGTTTGGTTTACTATATTCGGTCTACTATGTGATACACGCCAAATTCCATACATCTAGTTGCCACTAAGTCCACCTTTACATGCTTACGATTTACTTCTATTTATGTATCCCAACATTGATATTTGACTAAATACATATCAGTTTGTTCTATGTTGTGATATTGAATGATGATGGCTTGTCCGATTTCTCATGCCTTGATTTTACTGTGTAAATAAATTTAGCTGTCTAAGGAAACCCAGGAATGATTTAACCCTGTATCCTTGCCTTGCTTAAGGTCTAATTCCCTGTTATTCGCTGCTTGTTGCTATCAGAATTGAGTGCTCATGCATATTTCATCCTGAAGTATGTGTATTTACATATTTATGTGTATACATATATGGTGTGTGCGCATTCAAACATATGAGTTCGATTATACATATCAATCTTAAATCATTTGAGAACATTTGTTTTGTATTGTTCTAAACTACCCAGTCTCAAATCTAAAATCCTTATTTGTGCATGTTTTGGTCTTGTTGCACTTATTATACACACACACACACACACATCTTAAGTGTTATCTGGTGTGTGATTGTCTATGTGTAAAGGGTTAACGGGATATTTTGGGTACTGCTCATTAGTATAATTTTAATTTTAATTTTTATGGATTAAACAAGAAATTTGACTATGTTTCTTTACAAATTACAGCACTGTTTATCAGTTATGATTGTATCCAGAAAAGAATGATTGTTGCATTTAAAAGTTGCAAAAATATCCTACAACAGGTCAACACTGAATGAATGAAAAATTAAAAGATACTTCATTTAGACTGAAAACACTATTCAGTTTTCTCTTTATAGTGCAGATTATTTGCATCTTCTAAAATAAAATTTATTGAGGTAGAAATTTTTCTTGACTTTGGGTAGATGATGTGAGTTTGTATTAGTGTTGCTTAATGCATAAAATTCGATTTGTATATTTCGTATAATTTGACCAAACATAAATATTATTTATTATTGCATTTGGCATAAAAAATATCTATTAAAATTTTGACTTGGTTGTTAACTAATAACATGAATTAACACATAAGTTTGACAAATTTCCTTCTTGAGCTTTAAGCATGCTTCATTTTTTCTGTTGCACTCATTTGAGCACCTGCTACTAAATTTGTGGTGGCGGTTAGTATTACATGACAAATTAAATATGATGTACTCACAAATTTTGGCACCATTCACCCTTGGTTCCCTCAGAGACTTAGATGTTGTACTTCATTTCTGCTTTTAACATACACTTACATCAGTATATACTCATATTTGCCATCAGCATCCACTGTATTCTGTATATATTATTTGAACTGTTTTAGGCCTGAACAATATATACGTAAAATTGCATGATCTGGTGGATTTATATAACATGTTTGCATTTAAGTTGTTTAGACTGTTGCAATAATCCATCAGCCCTACCTCTTAAATTTCGGAAATTTGTGGAATTTTCATAACCTTGTCCTATCTTTGTTTGTTGGGTCTAAATCATATGGTGCTTGGATATAAAATTTCGAAGTAAATGCCTTAGTTTGTTCTAGACCCATGCTGCTTGATGGATATTTTGACACATGACCCCTTGATAAGTATATGCATTAGTAAGATTTCATGCAACCATTTTGAATACTACTAAAGTCAAATATATTTGGGTACTTAGAATTTCACCTCACCTTATTTTAAACTGAAACTCTATTGTCAAACTGTTGGTACACCAATAAGTGCATGTGCCATCGAAAACCAGAACTGGATTAATCGGTCATGTACCCATAATACACATTCATTTGAAACTTTAGTATATATTTTGATTTCCCACCCATGTAGCTTGATTGTGATTTACTACATTTATATATATATATATATATATATATATATATATATATATATATATATATATATATATATATATGGGTATTGCTTTGTATCTTTTACATCTCGTTGAACCCCATTACTCTTGGGGCTGCGACATCCTAGATTTGTTTCTGAGTACTTTATTTTAGCAATATTACTACCATATGTACCCTGCCCATTCATGTGATCGCCGCTGCATTTGTTATTATGACTTCCGGGATGCTGAGGCAGTGCACACATGTACCTATACATGTGTGTACATGCAAGCTCCCATAGTCAGGGTCCCGGGAAAATAAATGAATGTAATACAGTAGCTACATATCTGTGTATTTGGCATGTGACATAAAATCGATGTGAGAATTAACGATTATATTTAGTGTCTGTTGAAATTAATCTACTTGAACAAATGATTAATCCTGACTCTAGTGTTTTATTTTTTTGCATGGAACACTCGGGTCAGATCCGAGTGTTTCAAATTTACAGATTATAGCTTAGGATTCACAGATTGATGAAGCTTGGGGTTCCGAAGATGGCGCACTTTGAAGTTTTCAACCAATGAATATTTTCAGTATTAAAATTGTATTTTCAGTTCCACTGTATAGAATAAATATTGTATTCAAAAATTCTGATTATATATATATATATATATATATATATATATATATATATATATATATATATATATATAAATTTATTTCGCTGTTCAATATTGTGTTACTATTTATTCTGTGTTGATTCTGTATTTTAAACTTCATAAGCTAAATAACGGTTCGTCAATTTGAACGTCTTAAGTTGGTTTAATTACCAGTTTGAGTCGATCAAAATGGCGGGACGTTACATGAAATGAATGCGGTATATCTACATGTGTCCCCTGTATAGATATAAACATACAACAAACTTCAAACTGGATAAGAGTACCCTGGCTATAACTATCAACATGAAGGCAAAATGAACGATGTACATCCACTAGAGGACCCTCCATAATACATATACCTCAAAGACCGAGCGCATGTAACACAAAACGCTCAGTGGATCCATATGCAATATGCGGACACAGTAGACTACAAATGACCCAAAATGAAAAAATGCAGTAGCAAACATCACAAACAATTATACAAAGTGCATGCGAAGTTAAGAGGCTTGAAAACACATTTAATTGTAAGTTAGACTTACACGCAATCGAAAAAATGGACTCGACAACGGTGCCGGAGACTTAAGCGCAAGCGGTAGCTTCAATTAGCGGTGGCTGGTCTTCTAGGTGCAGGAACGGCATCGGCAACTGGAATTCATACCATCGATGATTCTGGAGACAGGTGGGGTTCCAAAACTGTTACCTTCGTCAACAGTGGGCGAAGCGCTGGCTACAGGTGGTTACGCAGGTATCAAAGTGGCGATGGAGGACAGTGGCACGGAATGGAGAATTGATCATGGAAAGCGCTGCTAGAATTGGGTGCGCTAACGGGTTGAAGGAGGAGCGGAGAAGCAACGAGATCATGTTGAAGGTGGCAACCACGTATGGCAGAGGAAGGATCGATGGAAGCAGGCTATCAATTTTGATTTTTAGCTTCCGATTTTTGGGCAAAACTTTTGATTTGGGGAATTTTTTTTGCTGAATATAAAATGAGAACGGTGCAGACTAAAAGGAAGGGAATTGGAATATTAAAGGAGCGATGGAAAGGAAAAGCAAGGACACGCGTTAACAACGCAGAAGATATCGAACAAGTGTTGAGATCACCGATAATTCTATATAGGTGTAAATTTTCCTTAAACAAATAATTACTGGGTATAAATACCCTATATTACACAATAAATACGAACACTAATGAGAATTTATCCATTTGAAATACAACTTAAATTAAAATTTAGAAACCAATTTAAATCTAATTAAAATACATTTTCAAATTACATAAATTCAAAATTCAACACAAAAAATAATTTACTTTAAAACTTATCAAATAAAAATAGAATCGGAGATTAAAATTTTAAATTCACACTTATAAAATCAAATCAAAACCAAGTTAAATAAATTAAATTTCAAAATTATAAATAAATTTCAAGTATAAACATGAATTTCCAATATTAAATTAAATTAACCTAAAAAAAATTAAATGCCAAAATTTCCGCTTCGTTACAATCTCCCCCCTTAAGGCTTTTCGTCCTCGAAAAGGAGAGATTGTAAAATGAAATCAAAGTATGAAATAATTTCTCTAACTTACCATCCCGGTTTTATTTTCACACACTTGAAATATGACATTTTTTCATATCGAATCATACTTGCTTCAGGATTTCAAAACCAAAATCATTTCGAAAAGTTTCAAAAATTTCACGAATAAACGATATAAAACATTTATGTTGCAAGTCGAGAGGTTTCTCCCAGTGACAAGGCCACGAGGCACAACCTACGCATGTATCGATATCGAATAATGATGTCTCTCCAGACCCCGGGCAGACCATCATCAATCAAGGGCTTACACCCACGTTATACCCTTCTTTAGTCACAGTTTACTCGAATCTTAGTACGAATCATTTCATTTCATATCCCGAAGTTAAAAACATTCCGAAATCATAATTTACAAATACTTACAAATCATATTATTGTCGTTTTCTTAACATTTCAAAATATCAAGATTTCTAGTCGTCGAAATTTCTATGTTTACAATTTGTAAACTATTTCAATTTTCAAGTCATATCGAGTTTTCATACACAACATTTCAATTCATTTTCGAAGTATTCTTGCAACACGATTTCCAACCTTACATAAGATATATTTTCCAAGAGATTCATACAATCATGAAATTTTCTCTTTCAAATTTCATTTTGAAATCATTTACACAATTATAGGATTTTTTTTCATTCCAGTTTCAAATACTTAAATCTCATTTGAAAAGGTTTTCACATAGTCAAAAATCTCTTGAAACAATTTATTCGAACGTATTTTCACGCTTTCGATGCTCTACTCTAATTTAACATATATACATATTCAAACTGGTTTTTGTTCCAAGATATCACTTTTAAAATATTAAAATCGCTTTTAAAAATTGGACCTAAAATTCTCAAATCAAATGTTTTTTCAAAATTCGACTTGTCTAGAAATTTATCGAAGCAAGACAAAAGGAGGGTTCAGGAACAAGGTTTGATAGTTTCAAGATTCAAGCACGATAATCGAATAGATAGTAAAAGAAGACGATGGGTCAAGGGAGGCAAAACATATCAACAACAAAGGGAAAGTTTTATATTTTCAACACGTTCATTGCTTGTCCAAATTTTATTCAAATTCTTCCCAATTTCATCTTAATTCGTTTGCACTTCAATTTATATATTACAAACAATGAATATGTCCCTTTTTTAAATTCCGCTTATCTATTGCAATTCATATTTATTTATCAAAATATTTTTTTTCTATTCTAGCAATTTCAATCACATATGTAAATGGTTTCAAGTATTTCTCAATGTCTTAATCAGAATTATACAGCCATCCCACTTTCAAAACTCGAAAATAATCACTGAAGATGTCCGTACCATCAACAGAATTATCCTCCAGCGACTAGAATGTGATTCCATATCTATCTAGTATATATTAGACTTCGTATATATATATATTGATCAGACGTATATTCAAAATTCGCACATACTCGTTAATCCAATATCGATGTAAGTAAAATACTTAAAACTCTTTATCGTAAATAATATTCCAAAACAATTTCACTTTTCAAAATGATTTATTTAATTTCAAAATAATTTATATTCTCAAAATATGCTCTCTCTCTCTCTCTCTCTCTCTACAACAATTCTTGTGTCAATTCCACTCATTCTAGGATATCACTATCCTATCTCTAATGAGTTTTTAAACCCGATATGTTAGGGTTTTTCAATCCAAAGCTCTGATACCACTTGTAACGACCTGCCATTTCGACCGCTTCAAGTCGGTAATTAAACCAACTTGGAACGTTCAAAACGACGGGTACTCGTTTTCTTAGCAGGTTTAAACAGAAATAAACACAAAAATCACAGATACAGAAGAAAACAGTATCTCACAAATGAATTTTGTATACAAAAATTTATCCAAGTTTCACAAATTATATACAGCAGAAGAATTAAAATATACAGTACATGATTTTAAATAAAACAAAATTTTATTTTTTCAGTCTGTCCTTTTGCGCATATGATGCATCTTCACGTTCCTCTCCATTCTGCAAGCTGAAAACTTTGAATCTGGAACACTTAGGACCTGATCCAAACATTCCATGCAAAATAAAAACACTCGAGTCAGGATTAAAATTATTTCAAGTCAATAATTTCGAATAACATTAAGTACAATTATTAATCTTGAATTTATAAAATGATCCAAGTATACAGATCAGTGAACTGTCAAACATAATGGACAAAATCAAGGACCATGGAATAATATGCGATAGTATATGTGTGAGATACGTACCGAAATAGAGGTATACAAAAGGATATATGGTGATAATGTTGAGGTTTACAAGGTCATATTTTCAAAATCAATAATGGGCACACATGCAAGCAAGACGGGTACATGTTGTACTCAAGTTACGGGTTCAAGCGAACACAAAGGAAAGGGAAAAGGTACCACAATTTAAAATGCTAGGAAATGTACACCAGGTCTAATAGTCTTCCAAGTTCAACAATAAAAATGAAACTGCTTGCTCGTATGAATACTACAAATGGAGTGGAATTTGCAAGTTCGGCATTACGACAGTTCATGCGTGCAAACAAAAATTGACATTATACTGAATATACAAAGGACAACTCACGCATGCATATGTATGACTCAAAATCCATCTTGAAACATGAAACATAGTAGCAGGTTTTCACATATTAAAATAATTATAAAAGTTTGGAAAGAATCATAATGGACGTACAAGGCTAATAGAATAGAAATGGAAGGGGACTCTATTCGAAACATGGATTCTTAGCAGTTGAATATATGCCTAAAATAAAAACATGCAGTAGTTTTACTATTTCGAGTAGGAAAACCAGTGTGTGACGATGTAAGGCTGATGTTAGTTAACAACATTTTATCCAAATGGAATTTAAAGCTAACCACATTGATAGTTGTTAAGAAGGAAAAATAAATTATATTATATGTTCCTTTAGTTGAGCCATGCAATTTTAGTCGACCATTGGCCTGGAATATTTGATTTTTCCACAACATTTAAGTGGACTGTAAACGAAAGGAATCTACAACAAAAGGAGGAAAGAAATTAAAATTGAAGCCCCCCTTTTTCCATTTTGACAGACAAGGAAAAACAACTCTTCCTCAATTATCTTTTCAAATACGATCATCTTCCCAAATCAAGCAAAAAAGAAAAGGCATTTCCAGTTTGGCAAGGTGAACCAGAAGTGAATGCGGTATATCTACATGTGTCCCCCGTATAGATATAAACATGCAACAAATTTCTAACTAGATAAGAGTACCCTGACTATAACTATCAACATGGAGGCAAAAATGAACGATGTACGTCCACTAGAGGACCCTCCATAATACATATACCTCAAAGACCGAGTGCATGTAACACAGAACGCTTAGTGGATCCATATGCAATATGTGGACACAGTAGACTACAAATGACCCAAAATGAAAACAATGTAGTAGCAAACATCACAAACAATTATACACAGTGCATGTGAAGTTAAGAGCCTTGAATACGCGTTCAATTGTAAGTTTGACTTACACGTAGTCGGATAAACATGACTCGGCGACGGTGTTGGAGACTGGAGCGCAAGCGGCAACTTCAATTCGTGGTGGCTGGCCTTCTAGGTGCAGGAATTCCATCGACAACTGGAATTCATACCAACGATGATTCTGGAGACCGGTGGGTTCCGAGACTGCTGCCTTCGTCAACAATGGGCAGAGCGCTGGCTACAGGTGGTTGCGCAGGGATCGAAGTGGCGATGGAGGACAGCGACATGGAATGGATAATTGATCAAGGAAAACGCTGCTGGAATTGGGTGTGCTAACGGGTTGAAGAAGCATCGGAGAAGCGAAGAGACCACGTTGAAGGTGGCAACAGCTTATGGCGGAGGAAGGATCGATGGAAGCAGGCCTTCAATTTTGATTTTTAGCTTCCGAGTTTTGGGCAAAACTTTTGATTTGGGGAATTTTTTTGCTGAATATAAAATGAGAACAGTGGAGACTAAAAGGAAAGGAACGAGAATATTAAAGGAGCGATGGAAAGGAAAAGCAAGCACATGCGTTAACAATGCAGAAGAAAACGAACAAGTGTTGAGATCGCCGATAATTCTGTACAGGTGTAAATTTTCCTTAAACAAATAATTACTAGGTATAAATACCCTATATTACGCTATAAATATAAACACTAACGAGAATTTATCCACTTGAAATACAACTTAAATTAAAATTTAAAAACCAATTAATATCTAAGTAGATTAAAATAAATTATCAAATTACATAAATTCAAAATTCAACCAAAATTCAACACAAAAAATAATTTATTTTAAATTTATCAAATAAAAATAGAATCGGAGATTAAAATTTTAAATTCACACGTATAAAATCAAATCAAAACCAAGTTAATTAAACTAAATTTTAGAAATTATAAATAAATTTCAAGTATAAATATGAATTTCCAATATTATATTAAATTAACTTTTTAAAAAAAAAGGCCAAAATTTCCGGTTTGTTACAAAGTTCAACCCTTTGAAATGCTCTTTTGGTGTTACATCAGGGATGTTTTTGTGTTTCGTTGTCAGCTCTTGGGACATCGAGGTCAACTTCATTCAAATAAAATCCATATGAGACATTCAGGAGCCTCGGAAAATAAGGTATATGCAGAGCTTGAATGGGAAAGTAGCAGCTCTGGGTAGGTTCATATCAAAAGCCACAGACAAGCGCATTCCTTTCTTTGACCTGATAAAGTGAGAGAAACACAACTTTGCTTGGATGCCTGGCAAAGTCGAAGTATTCCAGAACTTGCTGAATCATCTGGGGTAACCTCTAATACTATCAAAGCCGATCAATCACGAGGACTTATTCATGTATCTTGCGGTATCCTTACATGCTATCAACTTAGCACTCGTTCATAAGGAAAATCAAGTCCAATGGTCTGTGTATTATGTAAAAAAAGAGGTTGAAGGGGCAGAACTCACTAAACAAAGATCGAAAATGTCATGTATAGCCTCCTAATAGCCTCAAGAAAGTTATACCGCTATTTCCAAGCTCAACCCATCAAAATGAATACTGATCAGCCGCTACAACAGGCCATTATACTAACTGAGGCATTTAGAAGGTTACTCAAATGGAATATTGGACTAAGTCAGTTTGATATTGCATTCATTCCTTGATGAGAAATTCAAGGGCGAGCATTGACGGACATTCTAGAAGAATTTACAGCATAATGTTGATGTAGAGAGATTGATCTGTCAACCGTCATATGGAAGTTGTTCATAGATGGAGCCCGAAACGATCGATGTTCTGGTGCTAGAGTTGTTGTACTAGCTCTCGAGGAATGATCGATTTGTTATGCATTAAGGCTAGACTTTCCAGCAACCAATAATGAAGCCGAGTATGAACCCCTAATTGCCGAGCTGAAACTCTTAAAAGAAGTAGGAGTAGAAGCTGTAGACATTTTCTTTGACTCACAGGTTGTTGTGTTTCAGGTTGGGACATAGACATTGGGTCTTTTGATACTATAACAAGAATGCTCGGCTGAGAACCTTTATACCAAGCGACCTGGTTCTGAAGCGTTTCTTCCTAGCCCCTGTTCACATGGGCCCGAAGTGGAAAGAACCCTACATCATTCAACGGAAGATGGATAACGAAGCTTTCAGGCTAACGACTATTTTTGATGAGTGACTTCCGAGGGCATGGAATATTCAGCATCTGCAGCATTATATGAATTAAGCATTTATTTCTACAAATAATTATTTCATTTTTCTATAATAAGGCGTGACTCGCCCATTGTCATTATTTATAAATGAAAAGCTCCTTCTATGTTCTGTAACTATGCATAATAATTTGGCTAAGTGTTGCGATTTGATCGGCCTGTGCCAGAACTTGAACGAAGGGAATGATTAATTCCCCAACGACATTCATTTTCTCATGTTTCGACAAGCTTACTCAACTCCATGACTTGCCATATAAGAATTAACCAACTTCGAGATTGATTCTAATGCTCAATACAGTGATCCTTGCTTTAAAGACTAAAGCGTAGAAACAATGCCTAAACAAATGTGAAACAACCATTATTACACTCAACTCTTAACTCTTACGACTCAAGAAAAAGTATAAAACTACATGGTTAGTGTGAACGGGGTGCCATGACTTAAGAATGCTTGACCCGCAACTCTTACCCAAACTAACGATGGGAGAGAATAAAGGCTTTAGGACTGGATGGACCTAGCTTAATCCCTACTGACGTTGGGGGCATGAGCACAAACGTACAAATTAACTTCGAACACACACTTGACACAGCGTGTGATTCAAAGTAAATAGGTGCATATACACTTGCCTATTTCAAGAGAGACAGCTTATGGGTTAAGTGACTGCTTATTCTAAGCGAGACATATGATATGCTAAATGAGACTTAGTGAAAATTAAATCACAAGTACATTGAATAGAAAACGACATTAACTTGCAAACAAAAGAAATGCTTTATTAATAATGCAAGTTTATACAAATAAAAAACACGAGCACCGCACTCACACAAACACAACAGGTCTGTAAAGCAAAAGCTATGACAAACGACCATCAAGTCCTTTCTTCTTATTCTCAAGCTATGAACTCTTGAGCAAGCGCTTCCAGGATTTCTCACTATATGACTCTTAAAGCCCTAACGTGGGCTGGTTGTACTTCTTCTCTGAGCGCTTTTTTCGTATTAGAGACACGACTTGCCCAGATGACATAGCAGAGCCAAAAGGAGGGATGACTTGTAGTAGGTCGATGGAGATAGGTCCTGACACTAATTCAACCTTAAGCTAAACAAACTTTCCTTTCTATAGCACTTTTATCTCCACTATGCCCAAGTGTTAGACCAAAAATTGGCACTAATACCCAAATGTAGATCGCAAAATCATAGAATGCAGTAAAAAGTAAAATCAGAGGGAACACACGAGGTTTTTGTAGTGGTTCGGCTGTAGATGTAGCCTACGTCTACTTTATAATCTTATTGTTATACTAACAGATTACAAGAATCAGTTACATGCAGACACACAATTCGTGTGTTAATTGAGATTACAAGAGGAGAATTTATATGTAGAAAGGTGCAAAATCCTTGCACTCATTAATGGTGGAGGCTGTGGAGATGTAGGATAAAGGCCTTCGCCAAAAATCAGAGAGCATCCCCTTAAAATTCCATGTAGAGGTGTACTTATAGCTGCAGGAGAGCTCTGGGATGACCGGTTCGTGACAGGGCATGTTGCGGCCGATCCGAGAAAGTAGGAGCAGGAGTAGCCTTGAGAACAGGTCAAGATCTATGCATGTATCAGCAGGTGTAGGGATCGGTTCGTGGTCATGAGGTCGGGTCGTGATGTGGGCTTAACGAGCCGAGGTCTGGTCGCGAGCTGGAGTGGTAAAGCTACTGGTCGGTGGTCGTTGTAGTGGGGGTCGTGACCCATATATGCTCCACGAGCCGGAGTTGGTTCACGAGCAGAAGTAGAGTGCTTCACGAGCCGAGGAGAGGCGAGCCAAGGAGGAGCCCACGAACCAAAGGGGGCGACCCGAACAAAAATGTCACCAATTCTCAAAATCCAAGTTCTGCGTGCGTTTACGGAAACGGGCATAACTTTCAAACCGTAAGTTCGTTTTGACCAAACGAAAGCTCCACTTGAAGCTAATTCAGAGGGCTACAAGAGTTACAGAGAAAAGCTCCGTATTTTATGTTTTTGAGCCCGAAAAAGGTCGTCTAATAGGAGTTTTGGGCCTGTTTATGTTGATGTTGCGATTCCGTCCCAACCACTCTATGTCTTCTGACGTTGTTTCCACTACTTGAGCGTGTTGCTCTTCAGGAATTCCATGTGTGACAGTTTTGACCAAAAAGTGTGTCAACAAGTTTGCCCCATAGAACATATCTTGCTGGTTGAAGGAAGATGTGTTCTGGATATTCTGTGAAATCCATAATCCATACCTGCAAAAAATAAGACAATAAATGCAAAAATGGTTCCGAGACGGCCTTACCGGGGTAAGACGACCAAGGAAGTGCTATGGGATTCCAAGATGGCCTTACCGGGGTAAGATGACCAAGGAAATGCTGTGAGGTTCCAAGATGGCCTTACGGAGTAAGACGACCGAGGAAATACCGTGAGATTCCAAGACGGCCTTACCGAAGTAAGACGACCGAGAAAATTCTGTGAGGTTCCAAGACGCCCTTACCAGAGTAAGACAACCGAGGAAATGCTAATGCAGTTTGTTTATACAAGACAGATCCAGTTGCGAGGCGAAGCTCATCAATGATCTTTATTGATTCATGAACGCTAAATGGCAGTTATTCTAACCCTGAACACGACTAGAGACTATGGGTCTATTCTGTGCGTGTAGGCCAACGTTGCCTTGCTTATTACATGCACTGAAAACAAAGAAGGGCGAGAAGTCGCCTTAAAGCCTAAAAACATGAACTATGGACCAGAGTCTGGTAAACTGAAGAGATCCGCTGAGTGGGATCGTCGAATGATAATACCGTGATAGCTCGATCCAGGATCGTTCTCTCTTCGGGGAATAGGTGGTGGTAGCGCAGGTATAGGCGCTATTGGTCGAGTGACATACTCGGGTAGCTCTCCTCGTTCGACCCGATCCTCAATAAGATCTCGCAAATGCCTGCAGTCATCAGTGTTGTGACCGTCTATGTCATGAAATACACAATGCCTTCCGGAGTTGCGCTATGCTAGCGTTGGCTCCCTCTTGGGAGGCCTTGGATATGAGATGGCGCCTCCTGTATCCATGTAGATGTTGCTCAGAGTCGTTCAATTCAGTGTATCTTTCATATTTGGGCCCTCTTCGAGACTGAGTGTTGCGGTCATTCTTGACATCGTCTTTTCCTTTGCCTTTTCCAGAATCAGACGGTTCTCAATCTTTAAGCATGTTGACATCGAGAATGCGCTTCTCGGAAGTTGCGTCTTCTTCTGGCAGAAATCTTTCTGCCTCAAGGTATAATTCGCTGAGATTTCGTGGTGGATCTCGGTACAAGGATTTTTTAAACTCCAAGTTATCTAGAACACCAGATACTGCTGCCATCAATACCATGGATGGTTCAGGGCGATCAACTGATGCTGCTGCAACGTTGAATCTTTCCAGGAATGAAAGCAAAGTTTCTCTGGGCCTCTGCTTGATGGTGGTAGTGACATGACGTTCTTGGGTCGTGCAATGTAAACCCGAAATTTTTCAATGAAGTGTGCGACCAACATGTTCCAACTGCTGATCGATTCAGTTTCTAGCTGCCGAATTCACATAGCAGCAATATCAGTTAAAAAGAGGGGAAAACATTTCGCCATGACATTTTACGATGCAATTTGAACCTCCGTCTGTCGTTTGTAGCGCATCAGGTACACGGTAGGATCAATCCTTCCGTTGTAGGGTTCCAGTTCTGGAAGTTTGAAATCCGGGGGATTGCGGAATTCCTGATTTCCTTAGTGAAAGGAGTGTGGTTGACGTCATCCACGTCATTCTGATAAGTGTGACCTTTCGAGAGGCGTTCAATCAGATCTGCTAGGCAATTTCCTTCAAAAAGTTGTTGCAAGTTGCCAAGATTAGAGCTGGCGCCCCTAGCGTTGAATGCAAGAAAGTGAGGAAGCTGCTGATGAGTTGTTGTGTGTTCATGGTGTGCTACATGAAGTGGGTCGTGGGGAAGCATGAGTCGTGGATCGAGGTGCAAGATCTGAACCAGTTTGTGATAAGGTATGATGTTTGGAGGCCAAAGGCTTGCGGATCGCGGCTCGTGGAGGCCGATTCATGATTGAGGGGAGGGGGGGGGCGAGCCGATCGAGTCCAGGTGCCTCATCACGAACCGCCTCCTGCTGTTGGGCATGAGCTTGCGTTCTGATATCCATTTGAACCGGAGCTGAAGTTGGTCGATCCTGACCATTTCCAAGAGCGAGGGGGTTGCCCCCGAGTTTATGTGATGCATGTGCCGCTTCAGTGGCTTCATTTTCAATGACTTGAACATTGCTCGGCCTTTCATCCATCCGAGAGAAGATTCCATAGATTATCTTTCCTTGCCATCTGGTTTTTCATTTCCGCAATCATGCCGTCCATCTCGTGTCGTGTCAAATATGCTGATGGATTTCCATGAGAAGATGCCCCCTGGCATTCCTCATTTCTAGTGCTCTCAGCATCAGCATCCTCAACATGAGAGGCAGTTCCAGTTTTCTTCCTTTTGATTGCCATTGATCCAATAGCCAAATTATCCAAGCTAGAAATTGAAGTTGTCGTGTGTCCCCTTCCTGGCGCGGCAAAATGTTAAACCAAAAATTGGCACTAACACCCAAATGTAGATCACAAATCACAGAATGCAGTAAAAATTAAAATCAGAGGGAACACACGAGGTTTTTATAGTGGTTCGGCTGTAGATGTAGCCTACGTCCACTTTATAATCTTATTGTTATACTGACAGATTACAAGAATCAGTTACATGCAGACACACAATTCGTGCTTTAATTGAGATTACAAGAGGAGAATTTATATGTAGAAAAGTGCAAAATCCTTGCACTCATTAATGGTGGAGGCTGTGGAGATGTAGGAGAAAGGCCTTCGCCAAAAATCAGAGAGTATCCCCTTAAAATTCCATGTAGAGGTGTATTTATAGTTGTAGGAGAGCCTCTGGGATGACCAGTTCGTGATAGGACACGTGGCGGCCGATCCAGGAAAGTAGGAGCGGGAGTAGCCTTGAGAATAGGTCAAGATCTATGTGTATATCAACAGGTGCAGGGATCAGTTCGTGGTCATGGGGTTGGATGGTGATGTGGGCTTCATGAGCCGATGTCTGGTCGCGAGCTGGAGTAGTGAAACTAGTGGTCGGGTCGTGGTAGTGGGGTTCGTGACCTATATATGCTCCACGAGCCGAAGCCGGTTCACGAGCAGAAGAAGAGTGCTTCACGAGCCGAGGAGGGGTGAGCCGAGGAGGAGCCCACGAACTAAAGGGGGCGACCCGAACAGAAATGTCACCAATTCTCAAAATCCAAGTTCTGCGTGCGTTTACGGAAATGGGCATAACTTTCAAACCGTAAGTCCATTTTAACCAAACGAAAGCTCTACTTGAAGCTAATTCATAGGGCTATAAGAGTTATGGAGCAAAGCTCCATAATTGATGTTTTCGATCCCAAAAGAGGTCGTCTGATAGGAATTTCAGGCCTGTTTATGTTGATGTTGCGATTCCGACCCAACCGCTCTATGTCTTCTTACATTGTTTCCACTACTTGAGCGTGTCACTATTCAGGAATTCCATGTGTGACAGCTTTGACCAAAAAGTGTGTCAACACCAAGGCTCGCCGGTATAGATTATATCATCGTTGCTTTCAGCCGGAGCCCCTTTTCCATCCAGGTTTAAATGAATCAATCATCCCCTACTCCTCAGCCGCATCATCACCAAGGGGCAGTTGAGATTTCTCTATTGTTTTTCTTCTACTTCGGAAGCAGCCTTGGTCGGTGTTGTACCTAAAGTAGGAAGAGCAACAACTATCATTCCTTTTGGGATAATGGGTCTTCCGACTGTAAACCCTACTGCTAAGCGACATGCCATAATAACTTTCTAAAACTAAGGAGAAAGAAGAGATATACCCTCAACAGATCTATCCACACGAGGTGGGTGTCCAAATTTCAAGAATAAAAAATCAAAGGCTTGCGTAGGGAAAGAACCGGCTCATCCAGATTATACTCCTGTACACCTTTGGAGCCTTGAACTGGAGGGGCAGAATGACTAATCCTAGTGTAAGTGGATCCACATCATGGATATGATGGCTTTTTGATTGGGCAGAAGTAGTACCATTCTTAGTTGTGCCAGGTTCCCCCTCAATTATAGAATTTCCTTTAAGTCAGAGTTGCTCTGCATCCTTCTCCTCATTAGGAAGCCACCGACCTTTGATGAGAACCCCAAGCTCATCGCCTTTCAGATAGCTGGCCCTCAGTTTCTCTTCATCCACCATACAATCCGTAGAAGCTAGTCTCTCCTTCACCAAGAATTGGTCCCAAGCATCGGCCAGAATTTATATTCAATTTTCGACCCATGCCAAATCCCCATGCCTGATGACTCAAGCATAGAAAGTCAACACTTGGGAGTCGTATTCATCTTCATCTTCTCTGCCATGCCCAATTTAGCCTTGAGCTATCGAATCTCCTTATTATATTGTGCTTGGGAGTTAGTGACAGACTCAAGGGCGACGCGGGCATTTTCTTTTTCCATCATCCTGGCTTCTCAAGAGGCGACACATGCGCCTTAAGATGTGTATTTTCTAGGGCCACCCGCTCTTTCTCCTTCTTCAATGCCTCAATTTTAGCCTTAAGAGGTACGTTGTCCGGCTCATTAAGCTTCGGCTTGTCCTCAACAACCTTGGTTTTGAGTGACCACCAATTAAGCTTGGTATTAAATCTCACTCGAACCCCATCAAGCTCAACCTGAGATTTCTCATACCATTTTTTCATGGTTTTAAGCTAAGCCTCACACTCTAGTAAATCCTTCTTGGTATGCTCAAGGAAGATCTTGTTGCAGTTCACATTTGATTCATGTTATATATATCCAGCTCTAGACCCCTAATGACTTTGGATAACCGCCCCGAGTACGTTACCGTCTCCTGATACTAAGTAAGTATGTCATTAGCGTTCGCTCTAAACTTATCATCGAAGGACTCTGAAATTAGATGTTGAGTGAGAAGAATTTGGATCCAAGAGAAATAATTCTAAGGATAGGCCTTTTAGAACTCCTTCTTTCTCTGCTCATTTTTCATCTGCTGCCCTTGCGAAAGTGCATCTTGGAGTTCTTTCTCTTTCCATCCACAAGGAATGGTGGATCCCTAATCTTTGGAGGGTACAGACTTGGATTGCTGAGATGGCATAGTAGGAGACTTATGTTACAATGAGCCCTTTATTTGGGCATGCTCATTGGGCGTTTTATCGTGAGACCGAGAGGATTTGTCATAAGAGTGGGGAGCGGGTTCATAATGACGCCTTTCTCTTTCATGCTTTCTTTCTCTCTCTCTCTCTCTCAAGAACATTTTCTCTTCTCTCTCTCCTTCTCCCTTTCGCGAACCCTGTTCTCTCGATCTCGCCTTTCCTGATACTCACGTTCCGAAGAATTTTTATAGGCGGGCCCACTCCTAGAAAGACTAGATTCGAAATGCTTGTGATACTTTTGCACTTTAGTCATGGGGCATGTAATTGAAGAAAAAGATGCAATTTAGAGCTGGATATGCATATGATGAAAAGGGTGGTGTGATGTGAGTACTCGTGTCGTGTGTCTTAGTGATCCCCCAACAGACCTGAGCCTGGAGTAAGGCTTGTCGGAGTTGTCTTCCCAGCCTTGAACTGAGTTATCTCTTCTGCATAGCCTAATAAGAAAACAACGGGGTCCAAGTTTTGAGTTAGATATATGAGCTCTAGTAATGCCAAAGCACTCAAGCCTCTGAATATCGACTCGATTCCCCCTAGTTGGGAACCATGAACTAGAGTTCTGACTGAAGACCTTTCAGCACCTAACTCTTTTGGTGGGAAGCTCTGGGACCCTTCCTCAACTACTTTTGCGGGCGAATTATTTTTTTCCTCTTCCATGGGGCCTCGACTAAGCCTGAGGGAAAAATTTTCCTTGGTGGCATGCTTGACCTACACTCGCGGTCGAGCTGTAGCAACCACTCGTCCTCCGACTGGGGGCATGACCACTGGCTCCCCGACTAGGGGCATAGCTATTGGTGGAGGTATTATGGGAGCTCGTGCATCGTCTATTCCTAAAGCCTGGTAAGCACCAAGAAGATGGTATTGATACAGGAGATCGTTGGAGATGCATCCCTTGACACTCCGAAGTTTCCCCATAATGTTTCTTAGAGTGTCCAAGCGGGTGCGATACACATCGCTAGTAGGCATTATCGGACAATCACGTACATAGGAGTGTGAATATTAGAAACCCACCAGTGAAACTCATAGAAGCAAGTCAAGACTTGACATCTACCATAATGAATCCACCCTCTAGTTACTTCTTCTTACTGCGTGACATAAAGCCATTCAGGTTTTATGTCCCCCAGCTTACTAAAACCTCGGTGATGACTCGCTTACCCGAAGCAGATTCGAAATAGCGGAAAGACAAAGCATTCTTTTGATGTTTGAAATTATATAAGCAGTCAATGTCGTTGATGGTAGGCTTTCAGGGCAGATGCTCCCTATATATTATGTATAGTGGGAAAAGATAGGCGTATGATATAGGGTGCAGCTCCATGGGTGTCTATTTCATGCAAAAAAAGAAAGTTAATGATAAAAAGAATGAATGGAGGATGCACCCCACCGTGCACATATGTCGACTGACTATCATGAAACACTCTGGAGGATTATAAGCAGTCTCACTTTGAGTTGGTATTCGGACTTGATCAAAAGGAATTTTGTGCTTCATGCATAACCTCTTTAACTTTTCCTCGTCCATGAAGGTGGGCCAAAAATTAATTGGATTGTCCAGAATAACGACCTCATAAAGGTGTTAGAAGCTCCTTCGTCCTCAACTTACTACTCTCCTGATGACGACTCTTCCTCGGATGGAGAGGTGGATGGCTCATTATGAGGTTGAACTTTGAAGTACGTGTCATCTTCTAAGTCGGTCCTTGAACTAGACCTTTTATTGAGATCTTACTGAATAGTATTTTCCTTTTCAGCTCTAGAGGATTGTTAGAGAATGGAGTTTAGATGACAACAACCTTGTCTCAGTTATCATTGATTATAATATATATATTTATATATATTCGTCTCTATCTAGAATATATAGACACACACACACACACACATATATATATATGTGCAGGATTTGTATATAGGACTTAAATACTGAAGACTGTACATTTTTAAAATTTCAAGAGATTCAGAATTCAAGGTAGATTCAAGACTCATGAGTTACTAAGATTATCAAGAGTTCAAGCATTCAAGAAAACTATAGTAATAGAGTCTAGTTTATATGTAAGACAATGAATAGCACTCATAGTTCAAATTCTGTTTTTCAAATTTCAAATTTAAATTCTCTTCTTCAAATTTCAAAATTTTGATTTTCAAATTTCAAATTTCAATTTCAAATTATTTTACTTATGATTTCGAGCGTATAAGTTTAAAGTTTTAATATATATATATATATATGTTTATATAAGTTTATATAGTTTTATAGTTTTAAACCTTATAACTTTATTAATATGTATATGATTTCATATGATTTTACACTTTAGAATATTTATTTGTATTATTATGTTTTCATTAAAAAAAATCAAACTTGTAATTTCAAATATGTTTCCTAATTTATAAGTATTTATATTTTTGTAGTTTTATTAAATTTATTTTGCTAAGTTTATATTTGATTCTTCATATAACCTTTTGTTTATATAGTTTATAAATATATCTTTATAAATTCCTATATATGTTCATAATTATATTATATATGTTTATAATTATATTATCTATATTTTTATACCACACATATATATATATATATATTAAGTTTTTAATTATATGTTTAAATAATATTTCCTTATATTTTTATATTTAAAATTAATGTTTGAACAACTTGTTTTGTTTCAGGAATTTCCAGATTATATATATTGGTTTAAATACTTTAAAAAAAATATGGTGGATATACATGGGTATGTCGACATACAACTGTCAGAAATTTATATTTCAAAGGAAGTGTCTTTTCACTATTTGTAACTTTCCAGAAGCGTTGCAACCTTTCAAATCTCATAAATTGGGGTTGATTTCGATTTTTTTTAACTATTCTTCATCTCCATCCACCCCTCTTCATCCCTCCATTAATATTTCTTATTTTATTGATATTTACACTTTTACTTGCCGATTCTATTCTAAATACATAAAACTTCTTCTCTTCTCATTCTCAACTCATTACTCTCCGAATTGAAGTGCTATTGAAGAGTTATAGGGCTGTTGTAATCATTTGGGATTGTTTGGGAAACGGTGTGTTCTTTGTAACCACAAAATCGAGGAAAGGAAATGGTGTGAACCTTGTAGTCGTGAAATCAAGGGTGGTGGAATCGGTGTTAACATTGTAGCCGTGAAATCAAAGGGATTGTACTTAGATTTTGATCAAGTGCTAGAACTATGCACAATCCAAAGTTGCGCAGGATTGGACGTTGGAGCAATCCAAACCAGCATAAAATCCAGTGTGTTCTTTCCTTTTCTGCATTTTATTTTATTTATTTCTGTGTTTGTGTCTGATTATGTAACTGTGGTTTTCTCTGTGACGTGTGATTCATATAATAGACCATATAAGTTTTATATTTTCTTAAATTCATTGAAAACACTATTCACCACCCTCTAGTGTTAGTTTTGCCCTAAGATCCATTCCGCATTCCCTAACAATTGGTATCAGAGCAAGGTTTTTCAAAAAGTTCATAATCTGATTTTTGAAAATATTAAATGGTAAATTTTGAACACAAGTTTAAATTCATTATTGCATTAGTATTAGATAGGTCTGCATTTTATTATTTTTGAAAAATAAAGTTATCATTATATGTCTTTTGAAAAATTTAAAATTACAATTAGTTATTTTGAAAAGTCACTTGATTCTTTGAAGAGATGTGTTGTTTTGCAGGGAAGGAGTAATGTCTGATGGCTATTGGCCGAATGACACCAAGACGATCGTTCATCAATCACGGAAAGAAGAGTTTTTGAAGAGATATGACTTTTTGGGCTAATAGTAGTTGAAGTGTCCATTTATTTAAAATTCAAAATTCAAAATTCAAATTTATGGAGCCAAGATGGTTAAAATACTAAATCACCAATCTCATCGTCAAATTCTGAAAAAAGTAAATGTATGTTTTATGACAATGGAAGAAATAAAGATAGATGCTATAACTCCAACAGATCAGACCATATAAAAAAGGATGTGTCCTTATCCAGATGATTCAGATTCATCATCAAGCGATGAAGAGCCAAAAAATGGAAATAAAATATGTGTTTCACAACGATTCAAAATTCAGAGAATAATGGATCTAAAAATCGGGTACGCCTTAATTAATTTTTAATTTTCGGTTAAATGGATGTTTCGTTTGCTTTACTTTGTTTTGAATTTGAAATTTGAACTTTAAAATTCAAACTTGAACTTTAAAAGTCAAAACTAAAGTTGGAATTTTGAGATTCAAAATAATACTTAAAAAATAATAATTAGTAAAATAATAAAATAAATTTTGGATGCTTGTTAAGATTAATATTAATTCAAGAAATAATAAAACCTGAAATATAAACCGATAACATAATAAAACCAAAAAGTCATAACAACATATCTTTTAAATATTCTGCATGTATGTCGACATACATAGAAGGGCACGTCGACATACTAGAAAATGAAATTCAAAATTTGAATTTCAAAAGTTTAAACTTTTGAACTTCCCTCTATCTTTTCAATAAGAAAATGGCAGTTCAAACTCTAGTTATTAACTTTGTTGGCCTACTTATTTTCTTATATCTTGTTTCAATATATACATACATATATATATATTAAAAAGTATATATTTTTATAGAAGATGGGTAATTTTTATTACAGGCCTCTAAGCCCAAAACGATAATGGCTTCAACAGCCTTTACAACGCACACTTGTCCATCCAAGGCCCAAGCCCAACGCACATCAAGAAGTCCAATACGCATAAAAATACAAATCCACCTTTCCACTGCCACTTCAAAAGATATTCTCTTGAAAGTTCAGTCAATTACTTTTAAACCTAAAAAGTAAATCATAGCGGCCGATAATTACTACCCACGAATCGGCTTCCTCCCTCTCCATCCATCAGATCCTCTTCTTGCAACCCCGCTGCTTCTAATCCCTGGCTATCAGTAAGTTCTCTTGCCCGAATTCTCTTTGCCATAATCCTCACGTCCACCTTGGTTAGGTAGCTAACCTTATTTGGGTTTTGTGTTGTCTGTCATTCTGGCATTCCTCTCCCTCTAAATCGACCATATAGAGTTGGTGACGGCGATCTTGTAGAGTTTGGCTTTGTAGTTTATCAATTGCCTGCTGATTTTCAGGTACTCTATGCATGAATTAAGGTTGTAATTTCCATTATTTATGCTTAATTTTCTCATGCAATTACCCCATATTTTCTTCGAGAATTCGCATTCAAAAAAAAATGTTGATGCATTTCTTCTTCTTTACTACATAGTACACACAGATTTTCCTGTATTATCCCCCATGCAAAAAGCCTATCTTTCGTTGGCAAACGTTGCTGTATTGCTTTATAAGTAGTAGCCGCCATCTTAGGACTGTTAACTCTATCCCATATGAAATCGTGTCAGTGCTTTGTTTGATGTTTGACTCTTATATCTTCCTATGATGAGCGAGTAGTGAACTCTTTGTTGTGTTTCCACGCCCAAATATCCTCCTCCCTGCTAGAATACAACGACATATACTGAATTTTTTCCTTAATTTCTGCGCTACACGGCAACCTGTTGCAACACCAGCTGTTATCGTTAATTATCTCTTCCACTACTTTATTTGGGCATCCATAAGATGAGAAAGTATCCCAGCCCAGTAATTCTATCAGAGACTTTACATCTATCCATGGATCCTTCCATAAATTTGTCTCCTTCCCTTTAGCAATCTCTTTAACATAGTTTTTGGCCAGCTTGTCTCTGATTCGAAGAATTGCCTTCCATGTAGGTGAAGCATTGTTATCAGCGGCTAATTGCCAGAAATTAGCCTTCATATATCTACTTCTCATCCACTTGGCCCGCAGCCCACTTGAATTTGTTATTTTCCATTCCCGTTTCAATGTAAAAGCATCTCTCCTTTCTCGCAGATTTCGCAAACCAACTCCTCCTTCCTCTTTAGTTCTGCATAAATCTGCATATTTAATGTTATGCATACTCCCTTTCCAAATGAATTCTGCACATACTTTTTCAATTTTATCAATGGATGCATCAGGTAGTTGAAAGGTTTGGAGCCAAAAATTAACTTTAGATTGAATGACTGTGTGTACTAGCTCCATTCTCCCTACAAATGATAACAAATTTGAGCTCCAGCCCAGCAGTCTGTCCCTTATCTTCGTAATGAGCTCTGCACATTCAACATCAGTGATTTTGTTAGATGATAAGGGCACCCCTAGGTACTTCACTGGCAAATGACCTTCTTGCACTTTAAGAACATCAAGTACTTCATTTTTCTTCTTGTTGAACTTGTTGAAATAGCATTTCATTTTGAGTTCGTTAACTTTTAGAACAGTGTTCCTCTCTAATTCCCCAAATATTCTGTTGATAGTGTTGGCTGCCTCTGTATTTGATTTGATGCAGATAATCAGATCATCTGCATAGAGTAGATGGCTGAGCTGGGGCTGAAAATCGTAAATAGTTGAGATTTCTTTTTTGAAACAAGCAATTTCATATTAAAAAGTATATAAGTTAATAAAATTATACAGACATGATAATATGATATACAAAATTAATATAATTTTTAATTGATATAAAATATAAATTCTTTACATATAGTTCGAATATAAATTTATTTATGCATAGTTTAATTTATATATTATTCATATTATTTCACGATAATTTTGGGTTACTTTATCACAAATACTATTAGTAAATTAATACTTATTTTGATTTCTTATTAAGATTTATAAAAGCTTGAATATTTAACCTATTATTTTTGTATAAAAACAATAATATGATTTTACGTCTTAAATATATAGATTAAATATAAAAAGTTATAGTTCTATAGTTTAATTTATATCCAAATTTCATAATTTTGTTATGACTATAGATTTCTTTTTTAAAGTTTTAACATCTAAATGGTTCCTTAGCAAATTAATATATTTTAATTTCTGAAATTTTAAATTTAAAGTTGATTTGTATCAAAAATTGATTTATATTTCATAATAAAATAATTTTAAGTCCTTTTTTAATAAAATAGTTTTTATACATACAATTATGAATATATATGTTTACTTCATATGATAAAATTATATAATATCTTTAAAAAGATCTTCAATATTTGCTATATTATTAAAGAAGCACCCTGCTAAGATTATTTAACCCGACATTTCGCATAGAGTTATTATATTTTTTTTATTATATATCCTACCTGAAATTCCTGAAAATGGAGGAGACAATTGTGTAAACACATTCATACCCAAAGTTAAATGCAGAGCACTAGGGGAATGATACAGTGGTTGTGGGGCTATCAATGGATACTCGAAAAATCCGAAATCCGTTTGCATACGTATCTGAAAAGCGGATAAATACCCGATATCCGGAAAAGCGGATGCGGATATGAAGGTATCCGCATCCAAAAATTATCCGTTCGGTTTTTGTCAAAATTTTAGCTTATTTTGTATGTATTTTAGCATAATAAATGATGATAATTTATTGTTTTCTTAAGTTAATAGTTTATGTTTTATGCATTTAATGCATATTAACTGTTCAAAGCTATTTTAATAGATATGTTTATTGATTTTCTATACGTTTACAATTCATAACATTAAAATAGAATCATGTTAAACCTAATATTTCAATTTATATTTCTTTAATTATCAATCGTTAGTGGATATGATAATTATCTGATATCCTTCCATATCTGTGGATGTGGATATTTGATATTCGAAAATAGTTTCGGATGCGAACACGGATATGACACTATCCGTATCCGAAAGTATCCGTTGACAGCCCTAGGTGGTTGCCTCAAAATTCTTTATCCCGAAGGGAGAAGGGCATACTTTTGGAGATTATCCCTAGTCAAGAAAAGCAATTGTTTCCCCAGTTTTTCAGAAGCCTTTTGAATTATCTCAATGATCTTTGCTTCCTCTTTATTCATGTTTTTCTTTTGGGGTGTAGAAGCTGAAAAGAAACAAAGATTAGGCACAGCGTAGATATAACATAATCAAAGAAAGTGTAATACTCATTAGGAGTAGAAAAAAGTGCCCGTGATACCATGGGGACACCTGATATAGAAAAAAATGTGTTTCCCAATCTTTAAATTTATTAAGCCATCTTTGATTAGTTTTTCGTAGGATTCGCATGGAAGATGGGTGAATCTACTCCTTTAACTGTAGATAATCTATGAAGATGATAAAGAATGCGGACATCGAGAGATGACTGCCCTGACTCAAGTGATAGTAGCTCGAGGCATGGAATATAGGTATATGTATTTGGACTTAATTAAATTGAAGCAAGCTGCAGGTGTTGCAAAAGCCTGGAAAAAAAGCCCAGGAAAGGGAAAAAGCCACCATGCCAAATATGGATAGTCGAATATGAAAAGAATCCTTCTGGAGGATTTTGAATAGTTTCATTCTCAAACAGACAAATGTCTTCTAAACCAGTCATCCCAAAACCTTTAAGAATTGCATCCACCTCATCTTGTTGTCCGATGAAAGAGTCGGTGAACAATTTCGAGCCCTAAACGAAGAGAGGAGGAGCTACCTGGGCTTGGTTCATCGGCAGTTTGAATCTTAACCATAGTTATGTCAGGTGACATTGTTACATAAAAACGCATTACTTAGATATTAGTAAAATGGTTTGTTGAAAATTGGAAAAATATATAACACCCCATATTTAATATAAACAATAAATGAAAATGTCTATAATTTATAGGTTCAGAATTTAGCCCCAAAACATTACCATTGTATTCGTGGCAAATTTCAGATTCGTTTGGGTATATAACATATCCAAAACGAAGCTTGTGCGGGAAAGTTATTAATGAATTAATAATCAAAAGATTATATGCGTATATATATGTGGAAATTCCATATACAAACTTAAAGATAAGTGATAATTGGAATATTATAATCTAGATGTGCTATATTAAGTAACAAATAAATAGTTATTGATTAACGATAAGCATAATTTAAGCAAGGTGGAAAATACACATTCAGACCCAGGATGGCTCGACCCAGACCACACATGGGTCGACCCATGTGTCGAACTATTGGTCGACCCACTCAGGGTTAGATCTGCATGGCTGATGACATGTTTTTCTGGATTATATGGTTTGAATTTTATGTTTTTAAATCCAATAGACCAGACTTTCTTGTACACCTATAAATAGACTAGTAGGACTTAGCTTTAAACTCATATTTTCCAAGACACTGGAAGGCTCTGCCCTTTTTTTCTTCTCCAAATCTTTCAGAAATTAGAATATTACTTCTTAAAGGTTCTATTTCAAGATTTGAAGATAAAGAATGTAAATTTACAACATATGTGATACCTCACGTCCGTTAATGTCACTAATTAAGAGAATGCATTAAGTTTTATGAAGCATTATAGGTAAATAGAAACAGAAACATTAAAAGATAGATATAAAATAGCAGCGGAATTTAAAATTTTATTAAGCAGAAAACATCATAGTTCAAAACATGGTCATATCATATGTCTTAAATACATAAAACCCAGTACATCATTGGAATTTCTGTCTTGTACTTAAAACATCAGAGTACAATAATAAAAGAAGCATAATCCCCAGAACATAGGCATGGTAGAGAGATATGAAATCAAGACGTACATTTAAAAACAACTCCAAGCAAGATGAAAGCAGAGTCCTGGTCAAGCTTAGTATTCCCAGCCTGAGAACCTGGGGAGCGGGGGAAACGGAAGAGAAAGAAGAGGAAACAAAATGGGTCAGACACAAAGTCTGGCGAGTCTAGTTACTTTTAGCATATAAATAAGTAGAAGTATCATGACAGACATATAAAGTGGATAAGAGAGACAACATCATAAAAGCCAGGTATGAAAAGGTAAATAGGATAAACATGATAGAATGTATTGCACTTCTCTGGTACTTTCCCTTTCTCTCTGCAGCAATACTGGTATAACCAAAATGAGATGATCCCAACAACTATAAGATGATAGACTTAGGCGTACTTCTAGTGAGAGGTTTAACCCCATACAATCAACAGGCAACCCAACATAGCGGAGTTACCCCTAAGGATGATAGCGGCTCCTAAACAAACCAGAGTCTAGATGTACCCTAATTACTATCCCAATCGATCGGCTCCCTACTCCATAGATACCCTGTGTTGGCCCCACCATAGGATGTATCACTTCCTAAAGTGGCAACCCATAGTTTTCAGGATGTGCACAACCATATCTACTGATGTCATATCATCTAAACCTCCTCTACCGAACTCATGCATGCACATGACTCCGTTGGAATGCACCGCCCACACCACCCCTTCGTTTAGATCTCTTACAATCAGCCTAGTAAGCGTGCCCCGACTCGGACCTAGTTTTGAGTACTCGTTTGATACATATATATGGGTTACCGACTGAAATGGGTCCCACACACAACATGATACAAGCTTTCCCATACACTTGCATCCCCACTAGATTTTCCATAGGTTATGTCATACTAGAGTAAAAGTTTGCATAACCCCACACGTTAAGTTTGTGGGCCTATGTGATGACCCCAAACTACCGTTGTACAAAAGCAAGGATAATCATTGGAATATAACATATTTACAACAACAGGAGATCTCAGATAACAGCATAACACATAAACCATAGCAGTGTTAATAGAAATGTCATCAATATCAAAACATCATAACATCAGAATGGAACAGTTACAGGATAAAACTCAGCATACAAAAGTCTCAATGAAAGGAAATAAGTCTCAAAAACACCATCAAGTACAATACGGATAAATGATGTCTAAAATCTCAAATGAAAATAAAAGATAGGAATGATCTTCATCTTCCTTCCATAAGCATACTCCAATCTAGCACATGTCCAAAATAACCTGAACCTGTCGCTTGGCTGCCCGTGTGGAAAAGAGGGCACCCGAGTTTGCAAAGTGAAACAAACTACAAGTCAGTCATGGAACTGGTATGAGAAATCTTTCCTAACTTATCTACCAGTATTTCTAATCACAGGACCATGCCGCTAATGCGGAATGGGTTACCCCATTGGATTGCCAGTGCATAAATTAAATAAATTTTTATTCAAAACAACGCAATGCTTTTTAGAAAAAAAATCATTATAAGACTCAAGTCCCATCACACAATGCAACACAAAACGGAGGATAGAGTTTACGTTATAATGATCAAACATTCTTGATACGTAGAAATAATATTTTAATATTATTATTAGTGTCTAATCAGTTTTAAAAATACTTTCAAAGTAAATGTATCAATCCTAGACGGCATAGCTACCATGTACCATGTCACCATATATAGGTTTACAATCAAAACCGTAATGTCATATTGGAAATTGGGTTTCCATCATGAGTCAGGGCTAGGGGCGATCTCCTTACCGATTCGAGACACTTTAGCAAATGTCTCAGGATCCCCCGTACTGAACCCTTGGATCTGCAGGGCCGGTCCACAAATATTCCTTAGTGGATTGGCAATTCCTGAACACACTTTCCCGTTCCTAATTGATTCTATAATTTGGTCACTATCGACCAATAAATCGAGGTACCGCACAATCAATCATCCACATAAGTAAAAATATTTGGGCTCCATACCATGACACCACTTCTAGCTAGAAAGAAACGTGTGCCTGCGTTACCTTATCCCATTTTTGACTCCTACTGGGGTGTGAGGCTCGCGAAGTAACGCTATACACAAAGCTATGCTGTTATCATCAACCACAAGGCTCTGCTTTTCAACAAAAGCCTTGATCATTTGCATCATGGCATGCCACAGTGACAATCAACGCCATGCGATCGATAACTACAATATATAACCCCTGAGCTTGTGCGTCTCAGAGAAGGGTGTTAAGCAAGAGAATAAATTCTCCGACACTAAACAAATATATATTGAACAGAAATCAATTTACATGGAATGAAATCCAATGTTAGACACACATCCATATACAAGTCCGTTCTGGGTCTGAATGAAGCCGGAGACACCTTATTCCTCGTTCCGTATGTCCAATATGGAAGAGAGGTGCTCGCTTATCCGGACAATCAACAAGTACGTCTAGACAACTACCACTTTAACACTTTACTGGGAGGTATCTTGTGTCGGGCATCAGTAATCGTCCATTCGATGTGAAGATCGCTGGTCTTCAATCACCGTCATCAATATCTTCGATTTAAATCATCGTATAATTATTTGAAATGAGATTGAACTCGATCTTTTCAAATAATTCTCGCATATGTATAATTTAAATCATTTTATATCACTGATATTATTTTGTAACGATTTATGCTATTTTTATTTATATAAAAATAGCCCAATTCAACGATGCTTCCGGTCAATAGGTGGCCCGGGCGCTGTTTCTACCCAAATTTGATTTACACTTTTATTGAAATCTAACCTTTGGATTTTGGTAAATTTTATACCGTTGGAAAGATCTTCCCAAAGAGGACCTAACGGTTCCAGTTTTGGGAAAACCCGACGGTCGGATCTTTCAGTATAAACATTTAAAGTTACGATTCCGAAACGCGAACTACCGCGCGCGATTCGTTTAATTTCAATATATATATATATATATATATATATATATATATATATATAAATCACTCGACGATTCCACTAACGTATTTAACACGCCAAATAAAAGGATGTTTTACTTTCATAACATATCTACATGTCAAATAAAATGTAATTTAATTACATAACAATTTCTACATTCCTAATGTCAAATAAATTGTAATCTATTTACATGACATTGTTGTTAATGACAAATAAAAAGATAATTTTTATTTTCATTATTTGCATGCAATTTCTATTTTTAACTTAACAAAAGAAAAGAAATATTTTTATTCGTATATAGTTTCAATATATGACATGACACATAAAAATGTTTATTTTAATTTGCATACAAATTCTAATGTATAACTTAACGATAAAAATGTATCTTTAATTTGCATACAAATTAAAATGTATGATTTGACAATGAAAATGATTCTTTAATTTGCATACAAATTCTATAGTATGTTTTGTGTAACAACCCAGAAATTCTGAGCCAATTTAAAATTTTTATTTTGGCAATTTTAATGAATTTTGAATATTTAAAATGATTTATTTTAAATAATAACGACGAGAAATTTATTTTGAATAGAATTAGAACGTATATGTTTATTTGAATCGTCGTTAGAATATAAATATTTTATTTTAAATATAAAAGGAATTGAAAACGGCGTGGTAGTTTGAAAATTTCGGTTTCTAATTTCAAATGAATGTACAGGATTCAAAATAAATGGATTTTAGCGAAACCAAAAATATTAGAATCTATTTGAAAATATCTTTTCACCGAATCCGAAAAATCGAAATTTCATAGCGGGAATAAAAAGTTATTCCCAGTTGAAAATTCAGAATAGTCGTTGTGGAATATTGGCCCTTAAAAATGGAAATTTTGCAAACGACCTCGGTTTTTGATGAAACCACTTTTGTTGGATCCGTGATGACAAATTATTGTTAGATTCCAAAATTCACAATTTTTCGAATAAATATGTGAGCGTGGCGAAGTAAAACGTATTTTAACAATTTCAGTCAATTTCGATCGACCAAAAAATGGCCATTTTTCAAATGGTCTCGGAATTTGATGAAATTAGTTTCGTTAGAACCGTATCGTCAATACGAAGCTAGAAAATATTTTTCTAGAATTTTTAGAGTTCGTATGTGGTCCCGGTAAATTGAAATGTGCGTTCAAATTCAATATATAGATTTATATTTTGATTTTGACGGAAACTGAGCACAACGATCGAATCAGCTTACAATATATATCCCATTGTGTTCGGATATGGGGTAATTAGCTAGGGACGATAGGCGGTGTGTCTCGTTTGGAGATCGAAATTCAAAGTTACTTTTTGAAAATTTAAAATAATAAAATAATTAAACTTTATATAATACCCCCCTCTTATCTCCTTCTCCACGTCAGAAATTGAAACAAAGAAAAAAAAAACCTAACTAAAAACCCGACACCCGCCGCCGCGGTTGAGCCGCCGCCCTCCCCCTACTGCCACCGCCGCACTCCTCTGGCGAGCCGCTTGCCGCCGCCACCAGTGCAAGAACCCCCCTTCTCCTCCTATCCCCTTCTCCCTCCCCCCCTCACGTATTGCGAGCCCCCTTCCTCAAATCGAGACCGCAATCCCTCCACCACTTGAAGCCTTCGACGAAGCCATTCTCACCTGATTTCCACCGTGAGTCTTTATGCTCATTTTTATTTATGCGTATAAATAAAATATGATGTTTATATATGATTTTTCATGATATGAATATATAATTTTTAGTGTTATAGAAATATGACTTTAACCTATGATTTTAGTTTGTGAAAACCATGATTTTAATATGGTAAAAATTTGATTTTTAATATTTACATAGAATAAGAATGATATGATTTTGTAAAGTAAAAAGTTTAGATTCTGTAAAGTAAAAACTTTAGATTTTGTAAAGTAAAAAGTTTAGATTTTGTAAAGTGAAAGGTTATAGATTTTTATATATATGAAGTGAAGATTAAAATTTGAATTTTAAATATATGGTTTTTATATTATAGAAATAATAAAAATATTTTTTTTTATATGATGTAGAGAATAAAAATATAATTTTTATTATGAAGTTAGCGTGATAAAAATAGAATTTTTATCTATATAGTAGCGGTATAAAAATATAATTTTTATCTATATAGCAGCGGTATAAAAATAGAATTTTTATCTATATAGTAGCAATAAAAAAATGCGATTTTTATCCATATAGAGTAGTTATAAAAAAATGTGATTTTTATATACATAGTAACAATATAAAAATGTGATTTTTATATATGTAGTGAATACGGGCAACGAAAGTGACAAAAGGCGAGCACAGCGAAGATTTTCTACATATGAAGAGTCGCGGTGAATTGGTTTAGCTAATCGGTGAGAATTTCTCACTTTAATTCTTGATTTCTAGTTAAAATTATATACTAGGATGCAGACGGTGCTTAGCAGCACCCGACACCCGTTGTCCACAGACCATGGACGACTTGTTTGTTTTTGTTTATGTTGAAATAAATTATTTATCGTTAAAAATATAAATTTAACGTCAATGTGAATAAATAAATATTCATTTACAAATCGAACGATTTTTTTATGTACACCCATTTGAAGGACATTGATTGGGACGATAAATTTTACACATCGCCCAACTGCACAATAAAAAAATCAGTGTTTGTTGATTTGAAACCCCACACGGGTGTTGGGATGATATTTGGCGTACACTTATCCCAATTATTTAGTTGTATGTCGATCGATTGGTCGACAGACTGTGTAAGCGTTAATTATTTATGTTTAATGCTTATGCAGTTGTGTGGTGCACTCTGGATGATGGTTGATTATTTATTATTGCTATTATATACATGTGTTGTATGGAATCCATATAATTAACATTATATGGTAATTTATTGGGCCTCGTTTCAATTTGGAAAATAAATAATATTATAAAATAAAGATTCATGTGTTGAATAGAATAAATAGTCATGTGTTGACGATGCTCATGTGTTGAGAATATTCATGTGTTGATAGAAATATATATTCATGTGTTAAAGAAAATATTCATTTGTTGAATAGAATAACGAAGTTATTGAAATACATAATGCCGTGTTGATTAGATATGCGCCATTTCGACGCGAACGATATTTATATCGATTATATTTGTTTTGATAATGAATATAGGAAAGGAAGTGATTTCAAAATATAACGTTTTGAAAATATTATCATTTATATATTAATGATATGGAATTTTCAATTTTGATTTAAAATTGAATATGAAGTTGAAATCGTTTTGAAAACGAATTTAAACGTATTATAAAATACATTTAGAATTGAAATCGACGAAATATATATAATATATATATTAAATGGCCTGAATAGAACGCGCCGCGCCGCGGCAGTTCACGAATTTCGACCATTGACTTCGAATTGACGTTACGGGAGATCCGACCGTCGGATTCTCCTGAAACCGGAACCGTTGGGTTTGTATCGAAAAGAGCTTTCCAATGAGTATTAGAAATTTGAAATCTGACGGTTGGATTTGGAATTATGTCCAAATCAAATTTGGAAAAGGTCGCTGTAAATGCAGTTCGACGACCGTTATTGGAAATCGACTGTAAGGGCCTTGATAAAATTATTAAAAATATTAATAATTTGTGTAAAATCATAATAGATGATTTTGAAAGAACTGGGATGAGAAATTCCATATTTGAAAGGATAAAAATATATTTTTATCGAAATGAACTAGTTATGAACTAGAATTATAATCCAATGTTTTTGAATAAATAAATTGCATTTGAAGTGGTTTTAAAAATAATCAGAATTTCCAATATACGAATTGGAATGCGTTTGAATCAAAATTATCTTCGGAATATCTCGATGTTGGATTTCGTGATTATACAGATATGGTTGTGGAAATTTGAAAGATATATTGATATCGTTATTTCCAATACGATATTTGTTGGTTTCAGAATTTGATATTGAATATAAGCCGATATATTTTCTATTCAGAGCCTTGTATTTAATATCAAATGTGATTTTGGGTTCGTCGTGAATGGTGTCTTAAATAACACTGTTCTTGAACCTAGTTTAGAAAAGAATAAATCTTTTAATTAAGATTTAGTGAAATTGTCCAGTTAATTAGTATTTAATTGGAATAGAATTTAAATTGGTTTTGGGGGTTTATCGTGAGCGGTGTTTTGAATAGCACCTGCTCTTTAATTTGATTAACAATGGAATGTGATTTTGGGTTTATCATGAACCATATTTTAGATGACATTGGTTCTTTAGCCCAGTTAAAGACAGGATGGATTTTTGGGAAGATTAAAACTAAATGGAGTTTTAATGAATCTTTAATTAGATTAAAGTGATCGAGAATGGAGTATCACCAGTTTTTCTCTAAAGTGATAGTTAAATCTTTAATTAGATTTGAACATGAAATTGTAATTAATATTTACCGATAACACCGCGGGGTTAGATATGGAGTATTACCAGTTTTGCTCCGTGGGATGAAGAGGTTGGGATTGGGAAATAAAACAAATAATTACTTCGGTGTGGTTCGCTAGTCCCGACTAGTTTGGAAAACCATAATATGGTTTGAAATGATATCCAAAGGAAGATTAAAGAATAAATTTAAAGGAATTTATCTTTGATAAAATTAATGGGAACCTTTCCCTAAGAATGTGAATATTTGAATAGAAGAATATCCTGAATTGGAGTGAGGCGTATGTTGTGTTTGTGAAATAGTTGTTTATTATATACGCAGGTTATTCGGAAAGGTCGGGTTTATAGCCATTCTGAATAACCGATTCGACGATAAATGAAGACGGTGGTTGAAGACCAGAGGTCTTCACATCGTTTGGATGATTATTGATGATCTTGATTGGGCTGTGCACCCAAGATGAGGGAACAATTGGTGATCGTCTAGACGTACTTGGAGATCGATGGATATGCGAGGAATAAGGTTCCTCCGGTTTCGTTCAGACCCAGAACGAACTTGTAAATTGACTGTGTGTCTGACATTGGAATTTATTCTTTGTGATTGATTTCTATTAAATATATATCTGTTTGGCGGCGGAGAATTTATTCTCTTGCTTAACGCCCTTCTCTAAGATGTACGAGCTCAGAGGTTATATATTGATGGATATCAATCGCATGACATGAATTGCCTGTGTGGCACGCCTAAGTGGCAAATGACCAAGGCTTCTCCTTAAAAGCAAAGTCTTGTGATTGATGATCAAAGTACAGCCTGTGTGGCATAGCTTTGTGTATAGTGTTAATTCGCGAGCCTCACACCTCGGTATGGGTCAAAAATGGGATAAAGACCGTTGGGAGAACATGACGTTTCTTTCTAGCTATGGGTGATGTCAGTGACCTACCAGCCCTGACATTTATATACTTTTTACCTGTGTGTTTGTTGGAATGCGAGGCGCCTATGATATAGGTATGATAGGACCGGGAAACGTGTGGTTTTGAGACATTTGCTAGAGTGTCTCGAACGGAGAGGAGCTTGCCCCTTGCCTCGACTCAGGGAGGAAATCCAATTTCCAATACGTGAAATTGCGGTTTTAATTGTAGAACTAGTACGGCGACATGATATATGGTACCCGTGTCGCCTATGATTGATACTTATGATTGAAATTGTTTTGACACTATACACTTATAATAGTATCAAATGATTTGTTTTAAACGTACCAAGCATGATTGGCTATTATAAGGGAAAACCCTATCCTCCGGCTTGCGTTGCATTGTGTGATGGGACCTGGGTCTTATAATAGCTTCATTTTTCCAAAAAGCATTGCGCTGTTTTGATATATGCACTAGTTTTCTTTGGAGGAAAACTGTTCCGTGTCATACGGCGTGGTCCCTGGAATTACTCTCTTTTAAAGTAAAGTTTTAAATAACTGTTTTAGTTCTCACACCAGTCACATGACTGATCTGGAGTTTATTGTTTTAACCTAAACTCTAGGTGCCCCTATTTTCCACACGGGCAGCTAGTTGTTTTGGTTTTGCAGATTTATATTCACAGGATTCTGGTTTATAGCTGAAGTGATATTCGGAAAGCTCTGTATCCGCGTATTTCTTTCAGTTATGTTTTGTATTATTTTTCCGCTGCTATATATTTTAATGTAATTTAAATCTCTGATATTTATCAAATGTGTAATGTTTATTCATACTCTGTGGAATTCTTGTATTCTGATGGAATTGTTGTAATAAGCAATGAAATGTTCTTCTATTTGTGTTCCAATTCATCTTGTCCTCAAAGCAATCCGTGCTTTCCTTACCAGGGAAGTTTGAGTCATTATATAGTGGTACCAGAGCTTTGGTTTACAGTGCTCGAGAACAAGACACATTAGAACCGAATGAAGGAATTCATCAGAGATTGGATTAGCAATATCCAATAAGAATTACTCGTTAGAGATAGGATCAGTAGTATCCTAGAACGAGTGTGAAGTGTATTTTTTTAAATTAAAATTGAAAACAAATTTTGTTTTGAAAGTTAAATTCAATTATACGTATTTGAATATTTTATTTGTATTGAATTTGGACAATCGAGTATACAAAGATTTTGCATATACGCGTCATGAACGTATATTTGAAGTTTTAATATAATGGATAGATATAGAATCACATTCTAGACACCAGGGGATGATTCTGATGATGTGGCTACATCATCAGTATTTATGTTCGAGTTTCGAAAGTGTTATATCCATATATTTCCATTAGACTGGTGTGAAAACCAAAACTAGATTGGTTTATTGTTGTGATTTGGCATCAAAAACATGATTTTCTGTATACATAACAAACTATGAATTTGAAACGTTAATCCACTAATTGATTGATGGTTGTGTTGTATGATCATTGTTTTGATTAATTAAAATTTTGAACTATTTAGCCTAATTGAACCGAATATTGAACTGTATTGGAAAAAGATTACAATTGCATGCATATACATGTATATCTATTGAATATGTCATAGCAAGGAGGCTAGAGAAGAAGAATAAAGTTGTTTACTCGACAAATAGGTACATGTTTACAAATTTATTGGGTTTGGATGATTTTATGAGCCGCTTGGCTTTTTCTTTTTCTTTTGGATTGGTGAGGGCCGTGGGAGGCTATTTGAAATATCCCCAAGCTCCCGGTGCAGGGGAGGTTATGGCGAAATTTTTCAGAAATTTAGGGTGTTAGCCAAATTTTTGAAAAATCTGAAAAGTTCTTAGAAACTGAAAAGTTGAAGAACTTAAACCGTAATGAAAATAATGGAAGTTGAGTTGATTAGTTAAACAACTTTCAGCATCGTTCCTTTTCGGGGACGAAAAGTTTTAAGTGGGGGAGATTGTAAAAACCCGGAAATTTTGAGCCAATTTAAAATATTTATTTTGGCAATTTTAATGAATTTTGAATATTTAAAATGATTTATTTTAAATAATAACGACGAGAAATTTATTTTGAATAGAATTAGAACGTATATATTTATTTGAATCGTCGTTAGAATATAAATATTTTAGTTTAAATATAAAAGGAATTGAAAATGGCGCGGTAGTTTGAAAATTTCGATTTCTAATTTCAAATGAATGTACAGGATTCAAAATAAACCGGATTTTAGCGAAACCAAAAATATTAGAATCTATTTGAAAATATCTTTTCAATGAATCTGAAAAATCGAAATTTCATAGCGGGAATAAAAAGTTATGCCTAGTTGAAAATTTAGAATAGTCGTTGTGGAATTTTGGCCCTTAAAAATGGAAATTTTGCAAACGACCTCGGTTTTTGACGAAACCACTTTTGTTGGATCCGTGATATCAAATTATTGTTAGATTCCAAAATTCATAATTTTTCGAATCAATATGTGAGTGTGGCGAAGTAAAACGTGTTTTAACAGTTTCAGTCAATTTCGATCGACCAGAAAATGGCCATTTTTCAAACGGTCCTAGAATTTGACGAAATTAGTTTTGTTAGAACCGTATCGTCAATACGAAGCTAGAAAATATTTTTCTGAAATTTTTAGAGTTCGTATGTAGCCCCGGTAAATTGAAATGTGCGTTTAAATTCAATATATAGATTTATATATTGATTTTGATGGAAACTGAGCACAACGATTGAATCAGCTTACGATACAATCCCATTGTGTTCAGAATGTGGGTAATTAGCTGGGGACGACAGGCGGTGGGTCTCGTTTGGAGATCGAAATTCAAAGTTACTTTTTGAAAATTTAAAATAATAAAATAATTAAACTTTATATAATAGCCCCCCCTTTTATCTCGTTCTCCACGTCAGAAATTGAAATGAAGAAAAAAACCACTAACTAAAAACCCGACACCCGCCGCCGCGATTGAGCCGAGGCCCTCCCCCTACTGCCACCGTCGCACTCCTTTGGCGAGCCGCCGCCGCCAGCGCAAGAACCCCCCTTCTCCTCCTATCCCTTTCTCCCTCTCCCCCTCACGTATCACGAGCCCCCCTTCCTCAAATCGAGACCGCAATCTCTCCGCCACTTGAAGCCTTCGACGAATCTCACCTGATTTCCACCGTGAGTCTTTATGCTCATTTTTATTTATGTGTATAAATAAAATATGATGTTTGTATACGATTTTCCATGGTATGAATATATAATTTTTAGTGTTATAGAAATATGATTTTAACCTATGATTTTGTTTGTGAAAACCATGATTTTAATATGGTAAAAATTGGATTTTTAATATTTACATAGAATAAGAATGATATGATTTTGTTAAGTAAAAAGTTTAGATTTTGTAAAATAAAAAGTTTAGATTTTGTAAAGTGAAAGGTTATAGATTTATATATATATGAAGTGAAGATCAAAATTTGAATTTTATATATATGGTTTTTATATTATAGAAATAATAAAAATATATTTTTTATATAATGTAGAGAATAAAAATATAATTTTTATTATGAAGTTAACGTGATAAAAATAGAATTTTTATCTATATAGTAGCGGTATAAAAATAGAATTTTTATCTATATTAGCGGTATAAAAATAGAATTTTTATCTATATAGTAGCAATAAAAAAATGTGATTTTTATCCATATAGAGTAGTTATAAATAATGTGATTTTTATATACATAGTAACAATATAAAAATATGATTTTTTATATAGTAGTGAATACGGGCAACGAAAGTGACAAAAGGCGAGCACGGCGAAGATTTTCTACATATGAAGAGTTGCGGTGAATTGGTTTAGCTCATCGGTGAGAACTTCTCACTTTAATTCTTGTTTTCTAGTTAAAATTATATACTAGGATGTAGACAGTGCTTAGCAGCACCCGACACCCGTTGTCCACAGGCCATGGACGACTTGTTTGATTTTGTTGTGTGGTGAAAATTGATTGTGATGTGTTGAATAAAAAATATATATATTCATGTGTTGAAATAAATTATTTTTCGTTAAAAATATAAATTTAACGTGAATGTGAATAAATAAATATTCATTTACAAATCGAACGATTTGTTTATGTACACCCATTTGAAGGATATTGATTGGGACGATAAATTTACACATCGCCCAACTGCACAATAAAAAAATCAGTGTTTGTTGATTTGGATCCCCACACGGGTGTTGGGATGACATCTGGCATACACTAATCCCAATTATTTAGTTGTATGTCGATCGATTGGTCGACAGACTGTTTAAGCGTTAATTATTTATGTTTAATGCTTATGCAGTTGTGTGGTGCACTTTGGATGATGGTTGATTATTTATTATTGCTATTATATACATGTGTTGTATGGAATCCATATAATTAACATTATATGGTAATTGATTGGGCCTCGTTTCAATTTGGAAAATAAATAATATTATAAAATAAAGATTCATGTGTTGAATAGAATAAATAGTCATGTGTTGACGATGCTCATGTGTTGAGAATATTCATGTGTTGAAAGAAATATATATTCATGTGTTGAAGAAAATATTCATTTGTTGAATAGAATAACGAAGTTATTGAAATATGTAAAGCCGTGTTGATTAGATATGCGCCATTTTGATGCGAACGATATTTATATCGATTATATTCATTTTTATAATGAATATAGAAAAGGAAGTGATTTCAAAATATAACGTTTTGAAAATATTATCATTTATATATTAATGATATGAAATTTTCAATTTTGATTTAAAACTGAATATGAAGTTGAAATCGTTTTTAAAACGAATTTAAACGAATTATAAAATATGTTTAGAATTGAAATCGACGAAATATATATATTTATATAATATTTATATACATACATACATATATATATTAAATGGCCTGAATAGAACGCGCTGCGCCGCGGCAGTTTGTGAATTTCGGCCAATGACTTCGAATTGACGTTACGGGAGATTCGACCGTCGGATTCTCCTGAAACCGGAACCGTTGGGTTCGTATCGAAAAGAGCTTTCCAATGAATATTAGAAATTTGAAATCTAACGGTTGGATTTGGAATTATGTCCAAATCAATTTTGGAAAAGGTCGTTGTAAGTGCAGTTCGACGACCTGTAATAACCCGGAAATCCGAGCCAATTTAAATATTTTTATTTTGGCAATTTTAGCGAATTTTGATTATTTAAAATGAATTATTTTAAATAAAAACGATGAGAAATTTATTTTGAATAGAATTAGAACGTATATATTATATAGATCGTCGTTAGAATATAAATAATTATTTTAAATTGTAAAAGGAATCGAAAACGGCGCGGTAGTTCGATAATTCAATTTCAAAATTCAAATGAATGTACCGGGTACAAAATAAACCGGATTGTAGTGAAACCAAAAATATTTGAATCTAATTGAGAATATCTTTCCAACGAATCCGGGGAATCAAAATTTCGTAGCGGGAATCAAAAGTTACGTCAAGTTGAAATTTCAGAATAGTCGCTGTGGAATTTTGGCCCTTAAAAATGGCCATTTTGCAAACAATCTCGGATTTCGACGAAACCACTTTTATTGGATCCATGATGTCTAGTTATTGCCAGGTTTCAAATTTCATAATTTTTCAAATCAATATGTGAGCGTGGCAAAGGAAAACGCGTTTGACCAGTTTCAGTTGATTTTAATCGACTGGAAAATGGCCATTTTTCCAACGGTCTCAGAATTCAATGAAATTAGTTTTGTTAGGACCGTATCGTCAATAAGATGCTAGAAAATATTTTTCGGGAATTTTTCGAGTTAGTATGTGACTCCAGTAAATTGAAATACGCGTTCAAATTCAATATATAAATTTATATTTTGATTTTGACGAAAACTGATCGAAACGATCGAATCAGCATGCGATAAATATCCCATTGTGTTCAGAATGGGGGTAAAACGCTAGGGGCGACAGTTGTTGGGTTTGATCTGGAATTCGAAATCATTTTTTTTTCTCGAATTAAATTAAATTCAATATAATCTTTATAATCCAATCATCCTTTAAACCCTAAGTCAAAGGGCCCAGCGAGGTCAAACCAAAACTCGCGCCTCCACAGTTGAAGCGAACGGCGTATATCTTTAGATTTTGATTTCCAATTTAATTTCAATCCAAGAAAAATCGTTCAAATCTTCCAACGCTAAATCCTAGAACTCTCTCCGATTTCTCAATCTATATAAGGAAGATGACGTATACCATCATGACCTGGTCAGAATCGCGTGAAGAAGGTGGCCCGTCTGAACCCATTTCCAGAGCGGAAACCACCACTGAGCTCGATGGGGTTAGTGACGTTGGGAAGCTCGCTTGAAGGCGAGCGGTGTGGCGCCATCCGATCTGGTGGCGATGGGACCTAGGGCGGTGCGGCAGGTGGATCTTCTATTCGATGTGTTGGGTTGTTCGTAGCAGGCAATTACGGGAAGAAAGCCTCCTGTTAAACCGTGATTAGTGGAAGGTAACAAATTTTTAAACATGATAATTAGTAAATGAATTTCATTATTAAATAAACTTCATTGTTTAATAAATTCCATGGTTAAATATATATATCTGTTTTAAATAAAAATAATAAGTAGCATTGTAGAAGAAGAAAAAATATATAATTTTAAATATATATATAGAGTATATAAAATATGATTTTTGAATTATATACATTGTTTTTAAATATATATAGAGTTGAATAAAAATATGGTTTCTGGAAATAAAATGTGTGATATTTTTGAAAAATAAATATAGCATACTGTTTAAAATATAGATATACATTACTTTGAAAAATAAATATGCTTTGCTTTAAAAATATAAACATACATTGTTTTAAGAATATAAAAATATTATCTTTATATAGGTAGCGAAATAAAAATCTGATCTTTCTTATATGTATGTTAAAATAAAATGTGATTTTTATATAGCGATGAAATAAAAATTCGATCTTTTTATATGAAGTAGAAATATAAAATATATGGAATAAAAATATAATTTTTATTTATTGAAGTGAAGTAATAAAAATATAATTTTTATTTGAACAGCGTGAAAGGACTGAATTAGAATTTCAACCGATCCAGACGGTTTAGCAGTTCAAAAGCAAAGCACGGCGGAGTGGAACCCTCTGTGAGAACTTCTCACCTTTAATTTAATTTTCTAGTTAAAATATATACTAGGATGCAGACGGTGTTTAGTAGCACACGACACCCATCGTCCACATACCATGGACGGCTTGTATGCTTGTTTGTTTGATTTTGCTGTGTAGTTGATTGTGTGATGTGAAATGAAATAAAATATTTATATAGTTAAAATATTTTTATAGTTAAAAATAGAATTTTTAATGTGGTTATGAAATGAAATAAAAATAAACAAATCGAACGATTTGTTTATATACGCACATTTGACTGATATTGATTGGGACGATAAATTTTACACATCGTCCAACTGCACAAATAAAATCTGTGTTTGATTGTTTGAAACCCCACACGGGTATTGGGATGATATATGACGTATACTAATCCAGATTGTTTAGTTGTATGTCGATCGATTGATTGATAGACTGTTATAAGCGTTGAATATTTATATTTGATGCTTATACAGTATAGAATGCACTTTGGATGATGGTTGATTATTTGTCATTGTTGATATATACATGTGTTGTAGAAAATCCATATAATTAATATTATATGGTAATTGATTGGGTCTCATTCTAGTTTTGAAAAAGAAATATTTGAAATAGAATATTTGAAAAAGAAATATCTGAAATAGAATATTTGAAAAAGAAATATTTGAAATAGAAATATTTGAAATAGAATATTTGAATATGGAAATATATGAAGCCGTGTTGATTAGATTGACGCCATTTTGACGTGAACGATATTTATATCGATTTTATTCATTTTATGATGAACATCGAAAGTGATTTCGAAATCTGATATTTTGAATAGAATTGAATTCACATTTAAACTGAATAGAAATGAATCCGAATTGAATTGAATTTGAATTGAAATTGAAACTGAATTGAAATTGATTTGAAATGAATTCGAATTGAAATTGAATTAAATTGAAAACGAACTGAAATTGAATTAAAAATCAATTTGAATTGAAATCAATTTGAAATGAATTTAAAACGAATTTATAAGGAAAAATTCAATTTTGATTTGAATTTGAAATAGAAGATGAAATCGTTTCGAAAACGAATTTAAAACGATTTATAAAATTCGTTTCGAAAGGAAATCGACGAAGTATATATTATATATATATATATATATATATATATATATATATATAATGGCCTGAATAGAATGCGCCGCGCCGCGGCAGTTCGCAAATTTCGACCATTGACTTCGAACGGATATTACGGGAGATCCGACCGTCGGATTCTCCTAAAACCGGAACCGTTGGGTTCGTATCGAAAAGAGCTTTCTAACGAATATTAGAAATTAGAAATCTAACTGTTGGATTTGGAATTATGTCCAAATCAAATTTGAAAAAGGTCGTTGTAAGTGCAGTTCGATGGCGGTTGATGGAAATCGACTGTACGGGCCTTGATAAAATTATTAAAAATAGTAATAATTTATGTAAAATCATAAGAAATGATTTGTGAAGAATTGGGATGAAAAACACCATATTTGAAAAGATAAAACTAGATTTTTACCGAAATGAACTAGTTTTGAACTAGAATTATAATTCTATTTATTTTTAAAATAAATAAATTGAATTTGAAAAATGGTTTTGAAGGTAACTAGAATTTCCAATAATTGAATTGGAATGGATTTGAATCGAAATCGTCTTCGGATTATTTCGATGTTGGATTTCGTGATTATACAGATGTTGTTATGGAAATTTGAAAGATATAGATATATAATATATCGTTATTTCCAATACGATATTTGTTGGTCGTAGAATTTGATATTGAATATAAGCCGATATATTTTCTATTCAGAGCCTTGTATTTAATATCAAATGTGATTTGGGTTTGTCATGAATGGTGTCTTCATTAACACTGTTCTTGAACCCAGTTGAGAAAAGATTAAATCTTTTTATTTAGATTTAATGAAGTGTGCCAATTAAATAATATTTAATTGGAATTGAATTGATATTGATTTTTGGGTTTATCGTGAACAGTGTTTTAAAAAACACTTGTTCTTTAACCCGATAATTAATGGAATGGGATTTTGGGTTGTCGTGAACGGTATCTTCAATAATACTGTTCTTAGACCCAAAGGAGTTAAGAAAATCAGAAACTAACTGGAGATTAGTTAAGTTGAATGGTTTCTGGGGTATTGATCTGATGTTGGTTTCGTCCTTCGGGGTTAATACTTAGGGAACTTCTCACTTGCTAATTTACGGTTAGGGACTGATTGAAATGTGACATGATTTTGGGTTTATCGTGAACCGTGTTTTAAATGACACTAATTCTTTAACCCAGTTAAAGATTAAAACTAGGTGGAGTTTTAATGAATCTTTAATTAGGTTGAAAAGATCGAGAATGGAGTATCACCAGTTTTGCTCCAGGCGATAGTTAAATCTTTAATCAGATTTAAACGTTAAATGGTAATTGAGTTTACCGATAACACCGTGGTGTTAGATATGAAGTATTACCAGTTTTACTTCATGGGATGAATAGGTTGGGATTGGGAAATAAAATAATGATCACTTCGGTGTGGATCGGTAATCCCGACTAGTTTGAATTGCTATTGAAAAGAAGATTAAAGAATAAATTTAAATGATTTATCTTTGATAAAATTAATGGGAACCTTTCCCTAAGAAATTGAAATTTAGAAACTGACTGTAGGTTAGCTAAGCAGAACGGTTTCCGGGGTATTGATCTGATGTTGGTTTCGGCCTTCGGGGTTAATATTTGGGGGATTATTCTCTTGATTAATTTATGGTTAGTGACTGATGAATTGAAATGAGGCGTATGTTGTGTTTGTGTAACACTTGTTTATAATATACGCGAGGTATTCGGAAAGACCGGGTTTACCCCCATTCTGAATAACTGATACGACGATAAGTCGAAGGTGAAGACAGTGGTCGAAGACCGGAGGTCATCACGTCGTTTGGGTGATTACTGACGATCTTGATTGGGATGTACACCCAAGAAGATGGAAACAGTTGGTGATCGTCCAGACGTACTTGGAGATCGATGGATATGCGGTGTAACAACCCGCATTCTACGCATCGGAGGATCGTAGAATATTTATTTCTTTCTTATACGAAGTCGTATGGTCATGTGGCTTTGGAAACGACTATTGGGGTCATTTCTCATGTTCATGATTTTTGCCGATTTTTAAATGACCGTTTTGCCCCTAGCTGATCTTGTTTTGGCCATAGCTTTTGACTAGAAAGGAATTTTGACCTGAGACCACTTCCATTGGCTCCGGATGATGGTTTCTCTTTCCGTAGAGTGGTCATAATGGCCAAACGGACTTACCGTTTGGGAGATATGGCTGAATTAAGGTTTAGAGGGTTAAAAACAGCTAATTGGGCTTAATCGGGTGATTAGCAACTAGGCCCAATGGGGAATTTCGGGATTTGGGGTATTTAAGGGCTGCTAGGGTTAGGATTTCGGTTTTAGACTCATTTTTCCAGCCGCCACTTACCTCCTTCAAGCTCTAGCAATGGCCTCCACCTTCTAATTTCATCCCAAATCGTCTCTAATCACTTTCTAATCGAAGATTAAGCAAAACTACATCAAATCAAGGGAGGATAGCAACAAATCAGAGAGAGACCTGCTGGAACACATAGGGATTGGATCCAAATCAGAGATTATTTCAGATCTAAAGTTTGTTTGTGGCTAAGGTGAGTGATTTGCATTGTTTTTCACTAATTACGGCTAATTATGGTAATTAGCGAAGATTAGCGAAATTATGGCTCAGAAAAATCTAGAAAAATTCCTAAAATTCTAAAACATCATTTTATTCCTCTGATACGAATTTGGGTTAATTTCGACTATTTTTGCAAATCCCAGAATTTGGGGAATTAAGGGGTGATTAGTGATAATTAGCGAATTTATGCATGTTAAAAATCTGGAAAAATATTTATAAATTGCTAAGTATTATTTTAAACCTCTTTTAGAAGTTTGGGTTAATTTGGTTAAGTTTTGTTAATCCTATGCTTTGTTGTTCTTAAACATGCTTAAGGGGAAATATGGGATTTTGGCTATGTTTGATCCATTTTAACCCATCATATTGTTGTTTTGGTGTTTGAGGTCACTTCTACTTGTTGCTATGACTGTATGGTATGCTTTGTGATTGATTAGAATAGGTAGAATGGCCGAAAACGCCGTCGAGTGGCGTAAGTTGCTTGCTGGAAGAAGTGCAGGAGACCGGATCGGATCGGATAGCCCAACCCGACCCGTTCATAAGACCCCGACCCGATCCGCCTGGAAGCTCGTGAACAGGTGGCCAAGGAGGTGCAACTCGCGAACCGAACCGCCCGCGGAGTATTCTTCTCTGACCCGAACCCGATGGCATCCCCCGATCCGACCAGAGGAGGACAACATGCACTTACACACTCCGACCTAATCCACTTCAGAAGCCACGAACCGATGGTACGACCCGATCCGATGGAGCTGGAGCGCCACGAGCTAGAAGGAGCACGACCCGATCCGTATGTCGCGACTCGATCCGATGGAGGGAGCACGACCGACCCGATCCGAGATGTTTGGACTTGAAGTGAAGACCACGATCCGACCCGAGCGAGGGTGATGACCACGATCTGAAGCAAGGTGAAGTGAAGACCGACCCGGATGAAGATGATGACCAAAAACCCGAGATGCAAAGGTAGTCCAAATGGAAGTTAGAGCTCAGGATCCAGATGAGAACCAACGAGCTCACTTCATGATTGGGCTTTGCTGCGGGACGTGTGCAAAGGGGTTGTCGGTATTCATAACTTTGGTTCACCACTGAGAGATGGATGGTGGGCTTGTAGTGATAGTTACACGGGATTGGATTCCGTCATGGCCCAAAGTATTAGGTGACCAAAGTAGTGGATATCGTATGCTTTACGCACTGAGTGAGAGATGTGAGGATGGTTGTTATGTTTGATTGTTTGCCATCACTATGACATGCACACCCCCACCCCCGTTATCTTTACACCATTTGAAATGGCACCTTAGAGTGTTGTACAGTATGTAGTGCTAACTCTTTGGTTGCAGGTTCAGGTTCAGGTATGATTGGATTATACCTGTTATTGTTATGTTTTGTTGCTTATCGCTCATACCAGGCTTTATGTCTGACCCAGAGTTTTATGTCTCCTCTTATTACTCTGGGTGCTCACACGAGCAGATTAGAGACAGGTTAGCTGGTGATGTGCGAGTAGCTGATTCGGAGGCGAGCAGGAGGCTTCCACGTATGATATCTACATATATTCTCCCTGTGTCGTTGGTGGTCACTACTTGGGCATTAATAGTGTACCTCCTTTATCTTGATTTTGCTTTTTGAGACAGTTTGAAAAGTTGTAATAAGCTGTATTTTGGATTTCCGCTGCTATGATGCTTAGTTCTGGTTTTCAGCTTATGCACTGTCTCTCCTGTTTTATGTCAAGTATGTTATTATTATATTTTGTTCTATGTGCTGTGAGACATTCTACCGGTTCTTTGTTGTTTCTTCGTCCTCTTTCCTTCCTTCTGACGACCGTCCCATGCTAACTGGACATGTGTACAGCGCACTTTTGGAGTAAATATCGGTTGGTGCGGGGCGGGCCGTCACACTTGGTATCAGAGCTCTAGGTTGCGTAGTTAACCTTGGGAAAGACACTAGGGAGAGATAGTACGTATACGAGAGCGCGTATTTGTGATTACTTTGGTTTTCAAAAGCAATATATATACTATTAGTAGTATAAGGATGAAGTCGTACTGCACTAGCACCACTATGGGGTCGTTAATCGTTTCCCTTTTTCAGATTGACGATGAGTAGAGACACCAGGGGTGCTGGCAAAGGGACCAACCATGGGAATGCTCCTGACATGATGACAATGTTCACTAACTTCATGAGGGAGATGCTTAGGGATGTTCAAGGGGCAGTTCCCAATCCCAGAAATGGTGGTGGTCCAGTAGTGCAGGCGCCGAGGGTCGATTTCGCCAAGTTGTGCAAGGATTACACTAACCTTGGTGGGAAGCCATTCCACGGAACGGAGTCGGCCACAGATGTTCAGGATTGGTTGGATAGCTGTGATCGTATCTTCGACGACTTGGGTATTGAGGATGCGATGAAGAGAAGGCTAGCATCTCGTCAACTGCAAGGGCGAGCGATGAATTGGTGGAATGCCATTAGAACAGCTACTCCAGAAGATCAAGTTACTTGGAATCAGTTTAAGACTCGCTTTTGTGATAAGTTTATCCCAGCTGCTCATAAATCAGAACTGTTCCAGAAGTTCTTGGAGCTTAAGCAGAACGGTAGAGCAGTCTCGGAGTATATCGCTGAATTCGACACTTTATCGAAATATGGATGGTCCCTTATCGATACAGTCGAAAAGAAGAACGAGAAGTTCATAACCGGCTTGGATGGGTACTTGGGGGAAAGACTTATAAACCATATTTATGATACGTTCGAGTCTATTGTAGGAAAGGCATTAAGGTCAGAGAGCCTTTTCCCTAAGTCGAAGACTGAGGTTGCTACGGCATCTGCAGAGGAGCCAAAGCCGCATGCAGGCGGTGAAGGCAAGAAGAATTCCCAGAACAAGAGGAAGCAGAACCCGACCAAGGATGGTAAGAATAAGAGAAATAAGAAAGATGGCGAATGCTTTAGTTGTGGCAAGAAGGGCCACTATGCCAGAGATTGTCGAGAAAAGCCTGGGGAGAGGAAGTGCTTTAACTGCGGCCAGGCGGGACATCACAAGGATGATTGCCCACAACCTCCTAGGGAGAAGCAGATTGTGAAAGCGTATGCTATCAACGCTGTTCCTTCTTCGTCGAATGCTCCAAGTGCGGCGTAGAAGGGAAAGGGTGTCGTTATAAAAGGTTTTCTTTCTATTTAAGATGTTTCTGTTCGGGTATTGTTTGACAAACCCGAGATAGTCGATAGACCTCTAGTTGTGACGAACCCGATTGGTGGTTCGACTAGTTTTGGCATGATTTGTTGTAATGTGGTCTTATCGAGTCATGGATGTATGTTTCCTTGTGATTGCTTTGTTTTGGGCTTTACTGAGTTTAGCATTATTTTGGGGAGTCGATTTACTCTAAAAGAATAGGGTGGTATTAGGTACCTACCTAGTGATGGCGATAGTAACTTGAGTTAAGGAAGCTAAGAGGTTATCGTTGTAATAAGTTCTAGTTGTCTCTGGGAGGCAAATGAGTACTCCAGTGCTAGATTGTTTTGCTAGTATCACCTCATGTGGATTGTCTGAACTCGGAGGAGACGTTCCTTGGGTGCTTGTCTGATATTGGTTTAGGCCTTTGGGGCTTGTGCTTAGGGAATGTCGATTTCGACTAGGATGGTTTGCGTGAGGGGTAAATAGTTGTTGTGATTTTTCATTGGATGATATCTTGGTTTACTCGAGGAGTGATGGGCAGACGGAACATGATGAGACTGTTCAATGATATAGACTGCCCAGAGTTAGACTCGATAGGGTTATGAGATTGCTCGAGTGGGACTCGGGAAAGATGCAAAGTAATGGATTGTTTAGGACCCTATGTTGATGTTATCTATTGGATAGTAGAACTTTGAAGGAATAGGATGTGTTCGTTGATCATGGAGGATACAACGAAGATTAGAGCGGTTCAAGTTGGACTTGAACTCGTAAAAGAAAATAGGTGTTCGTTGATCTTGGAGATGCAACGAATAGGGAGACGACTCACGTTGGACTAGAGTTTGTCAGTACTCAAGACTGGGTCTGAGTTATAGAGTGACTCGAGTTGGACTCGAGAAGGCTGCAAGGAATTGGATTCAGCTCGAGTTGGACTCGAGAGGGCAGCAAGATAATGGATAGACTTGGGTTGGACTCAAGTATTTTAGGAGGACTAAAAGCAGGGGTATCTGGGGATGCCCGTTACCTTGGATCCGTTGGACGTGATCTAGTTATCCTTGGAGGATAAACGTACGTTGGACGTACGGTAGTCCGATTGGAGGCTGGGCTTCCATTAGTTTAATTATCCTTGGAGGATAAACGTACGTTGGACGTACGGTAGTCCGATTGGAGGCTGGGCTTCCATTAGTTTAATTATCCTTGGAGGATAAACGTACGTTGGACGTACGGTAGTCTGATTGGAGGTTGGGCTTCCATTAGTTTAATTATCCTTGGAGGATAAACGTACGTTGGACGTACGGTAGTCTGTAGGGAGGCGGGGCTTCCATTGGCCTGGGATTGGTTGGACCAGTCAAGTAGGCATCAGTGTATGTATGGAGGTTGGGCTTCCATTAGTTATTGATGTTGGTTAGACCAGACATACTAGAATCGACATATTGGGATTGGTTAGACCAATCATGTAGGTGTCGATGTGTTTATGAATTTAGCAGGTGATAGGTAGGACTTGTTTGATGGATGTTATGGTTGCTATGTTGTTCCTATTTTTCTTTCCTTGAGTAGACTATCACCTGTAGGGTTCCAGCGATGGGGAACAAAGTGATTGTAGTAGGACTATGAGCCAGTGCAGTAGAGTCGTCATGACTCGAGGGGCAAAGTGGACATAGTAAAGGGTTAGTAAGGCTATGAGCCAGTGCAGTGGAGTTGTTACGACTTCATGGGGCAGAGTGGACATAGCAAAGGACTAGTGGCTATGGATCAGTGCAGTGGAGTCGCCATGACTCCATGGGGCAGAGTGATCGTAGTAAAGGATTTGGGTGCAGTACTAGTTGCATTGAGTAAGAGACATGCCAGTTTAGGGGTTTTGTTTCTAGGATGGCAGCAACTAGAGTATGTCACAGGATATGATTTCAGACCCAAGAGTGAATTGGATTCAGAAACGCTAGTAAGCTTGACGATTTGATCGATTTTGATTGAGTGGATTGGTTCCAGTTAGAAGGACGATCCTAACCTATTGGAAACCATCTCTAGGGTAGAGATGGGTATCGATGGAAAGAGAATGATCAGGTAAGGATTTGATCGAGAAGGGTGGCTTCGAAAGAATAAGGGACTAGTTGTACCCAACGTACATGGACTGAGAGGTGAAGTGCTTAGAGCATATCATCACTCGAAATTGACTATACATCCCAGTGGTAACAAGGTGTATTGAGACGTAGAGCGTATATACTACTGGGAAGGGATAAAGATAGGCAGAAGGCTTATCTCGATAAGAGACGAAGAGATTTGGAATTCTTCGTTAACGACTTAGTGTTCGTCGAGATCTCTCCATAGAGAATGTGATTCGGATTGGTTGGAGAAGTAGGTTAGCACCAAGATTTGTTGGCCCATTCCCAGTCCTCGAGCAAGTTGGGAATTTGGCGTATGAAGTAGAGCTACCTGACAAGATGGCGGGAGTTCACAACGTATTTCATGTTTCCCAGTTAAGGAAGTTTGTGCAAGACCCTAATGTGGCTATTTCACCAGATCAGTTGGACGATATCGAGGTTGAACCCGAGGCGGTTGAGAACCGCAAGCCTACGCGTATTGTTGGGAACGATACGAAGCAGCTTCGAAGGAAGGCGGTGAAACTAGTCAAAGTCCTGTGGGGTGAGAATGAAAAAGACTGTATTTGGGAAACAGAAGAGGAGATAAGGAAGAAGTGTCCAGAACTCTTTGCATGGTAGGGTTTTGGTAGTGATAGTTTCTTCCCTTGTTAGTAAACCGCATGCTAGGATAGACTTGTTTTGCATGTTGATTGTTGTTTTATGGTTGATAGGCATGCGGGACCCTTTGTGTGTTTTGGTTAGGGAATTTCGGGGGCGAAATTTCTTAAGGGGGGGAGAATGTAACAACCCGCATTCTATGCATCGGAGGATCGTAGAATATTTATTTCTTTCTTATACGAAGTCGTATGGCCATGTGACTTTGGGAAACGACTATTGGGGTCATTTCCCATGTTCATGATTTTTGCCGATTTTTAAATGACCGTTTTACCCCTAGCTGATCTTGTTTTGGCCATAACTTTTGACTAGTAAGGAATTTTGACCTGAGACCACATCCATTGGCTCCGGATGATGGTTTCTCTTTCCGTAGAGTGGTCATAATAGCCAAACGGACTTACCGTTTGGGAGATATGGCTGAATTAAGGTTTAGAGGGTTAAAAACAGCTAATTGGGCTTAATCGTGTGATTAGCAACTAGGCCCAATGGGGGATTTCGGGATTTGGGGTATTTAAGGGCTGCTAGGGTTAGGATTTCGGTTTTAGACTCATTTTTCCAACCGCCACTTACCTCCTTCAAGCTCTAGCAATGGCCTCCACCTTCTAATTTCATCCCAAATCGTCTCTAATCACTTTCTAATCGAAGATTAAGCAAAACTACATCAAATCAAGGGAGCGTAGCACCAAATCAGAGAGAGAGCTGCTGGAACACATAGGGATTGGATCCAAATCAGAGATTATTTCAAATCTAAAGTTTGTTTGTGGCTAAGGTGAGTGATTTGCATTGTTTTTCACTAATTACGGCTAATTATGGTAATTAGCGAAGATTAGCGAAATTATGGCTCATAAAAATCTAGAAAAATTCCTAAAATTCTAAAACATCATTTTATGCCTCTGATATGAATTTGGGTTAATTTCGACTAATTTTGCAAATCCCAGAATTTGGGGAATTAAGGGGTAATTAGTGATAATTAGCGAATTTATGCATGTTAAAAATCTGAAAAAATATTTATAAATTGCTATGTATTGTTTTAGACCTCTGTTAGAAGTTTGGGTTAATTTGGTTAAGTTTTGTTAATCCTATGCTTAGTTGTTCTTAAACAAGCTTAAGGGGAAATATGGGATTTTGGCTATGTTTGATCCATTTTAACCCATCATATTGTTGTTTTGGTGTTTGAGGTCACTTCTACTTGTTGCTATGACTGTATGGTATGCTTTGTGATTGATTAGAATAGGTAGAATGGCCGAAAACGCCATCGAGTGGCGTAAGTTGCTTGCTGGAAGAAGTGCAGGAGACCGGATCGGATCGGATAGCCCGACCCGTTCATAAGACCCCGACCGATCCGCCTGGAAGCTCGTGAATAGGTGGCCAAGGAGGTGCAACTCGCGAACCGAACCGCCCGCGGAGTATTCTTCTCCGACCCGAACCCGATGGCATCCCCCGATCCGACCAGAGGAGGACAACATGCACTTGCACGCTCCGACCCGATCCACTTCAGAAGCCACGAACCGATGGTGCGACCCGATCCGATGGAGCTGGAGCGCCACGAGCTAGAAGGAGCACGACCCGATCCGTATGGCGCGACTCGGTCCGATGGAGGGAGCACGACCGACCCGATCCGATATGCTTGGACTTGAAGTGAAGACCACGATCCGACCCGAGCGAGGGTGATGACCACGATCTGAAGCAAGGTGAAGTGAAGACCGACCCGGATGAAGATGATGACCAAAAACCCGAGATGCAAAGGTAGTCCAAATGGAAGTTAGAGCTCAGGATCCAGATGGGAACCAACGATCTCACTTCATGATTGGGCTTTGCTGCGGGACGTGTGCAAAGGGGTTGTCGGTATTCATAACTTTGGTTCACCACTGAGAGATGGATGGTGGGCTTGTAGTGATAGTTACACGGGATTGGATTCCGTCATGGCCCAAAGTATTATGCGACCAAAGTAGTGGATATCGTATGCTTTACGCACTGAGTGAGAGATGTGAGGATGGTTGCTATGTTTGATTGTTTGCCATCACTATGACATGCACACCCCCACCCCTGTTATCTTTACACCATTTGAAATGGCATCTTAAAGTGTTGTACAGTATGTAGTGATAACTCTTTGGTTGCAGGTTCAGGTTCAGGTATGATTGGATTATACCTGTTATTGTTATGTTTTGTTGCTTATCGCTCATACCAGGCTTTATGTCTGACCCAGAGTTTTATGTCTCCTCTTATTACTCAGGGTGCTCACACGAGCAGATTAGAGACCGGTTAGCTGGTGATGCGCGAGTAGCTAATTCGGAGGCGAGCAGGAGGCTTCCACGTATGATATCTACATATATTCTCCCTGTGTCGTTGGTGGTCACTACTTGGGCATTAGTAGTGTACCTCCTTTATCTTGCTTTTGCTTTTTGAGATAGTTTGAAAAGTTGTAATAAGCTGAATTTTGGATTTCCGCTGCTATGATGCTTAGTTCTGGTTTCCAGCTTATGCACTGTCTCTCCTGTTTTATGTCAAGTATGTTATTATTATATTTTGTTCTATGCGCTGTGAGACATTCTACAGGTTCTTTGTTGTTTCTTCGTCCTCTTTCCTTCCTTCTGACAACCGTCCCATGCTAACTGGACATGTGTACAGTGCACTTTTGGAGTAAATGTCGGTTGGTGCAGGGCGGGCCGTCACATGCGGGGTGCTAGGTGCCTCCGGTTTCGTTCAGACCCAGAATGGACTTGTAAATGGACTATGTTTCTAACATTGGATTTCAGTCTGTGTGATTGATTTCTATTAAATATATATCTGCTTGGCGGCGGAGAATTTATTCTCTTGCTTAACGCCCTTCTCTGAGGAGTACGAGCTCAGGGGTTATATATTGGTGGATATCCATCGCATGGAATGAATTGCCTGTGTGGCATGCCTAAGTGGCAAATGATCAAGACTTCTGTTGAAAAGCAAAGTCTTGTGGTTGATGATCAAAGCACGACCTTTGTGGCATAGCTTTGTGTAACGTTTGATTCGCGAGTTTCACACCCGGTATGAACCAGAAACGGGAGAAGGACCTCAGAGAGGGCATGCGTTTCTTTCTAGTTAGAAGTGGCGTCAGTGGTTTTACTCGCCCTGACGAGTTTGACTTATGTGGTTATTGCTGTTGCGAGGCGCCTCGGATATATCGGTCGTTCTCGAACCGATAGAGTCATTTAGTTGGCTCACCTACGCCCCAAAGGGCGGGGAAACGCATGTTCAGGCATTTTAATCCACTCCGTGTGGACCGGCCCTGACGATCCTAGGGTCACTCGAGCTCTGATCCTGAGGCTCGGGCTAGAGAGTCTCGAATCGGTAGAGGACTATCTTTTGCCTCGGTTCATACCATAAATGATAACCCAACTTCCAAATACGTGATTTTGCGGTTTTAATTGTAGAACTAGTATGGCGACATAGTGGGATGGGGCGCTTATGCCGTCTATGATTGATACTTATGATTTGAAGTTGTTTTATACACTATGCACTTATAATAGTATCAAATGATTTGTTTTAAACGTACTAAGCATGTTTGGCTACTATAAGGTAAAAACCCTATCCTCCGGCTTGCGTTGCATTGTGTGATGGGACCTGGGTCTTATAATAGCTTCACTATTCTTTATTTAGCATTGCGCTGTTTGTTTTATGCACTGGTATTCTTGGGAGGAAACCCGTTCCGTGTTATACGGCATGGTCCCTTGATTTACCTAACTTTAAAATAAAGATTAATAACTGTTTTAGTTCTCACACTAGTCACATGACTGACCTGGAGTTTATTGTTTTAACCTAAACTCTGGGTGCCCTTATTTTGACACGGGCAGCTAGTAGTTTTGGTTTTGCAGATTTATATTCACAGGATCTTGGTTTACAGCTGGAATGATATCCGGAAAGCTTTGTATCCGTATATCTCCTTCAGTTATGTATTATATTATTTTCCGCTGCTATGTAATGTATTGTAATCTCTGATATTTATTGAATGTGTAATATTGATTTATACTCTGTATATTCTTGTATTCTGATGGAATTATTGTAATATACAATGAAATGTTCTCCCGTCTGCGTTCTTCTGTGGCTTGTCCTCGACTCAATCCGGGATTTCCCGTAAGGGGGATTTCGGGTCGTTTCACGACCGTTATTGGAAATCGGCTGTACGAGCCTTGATAAAATTATTAAAAATATTAATAATTTGTGTAAAATCATAATAGATGATTTTGAAAGAACTAGGATGAGAAATTCCATATTTGAAAGGAAAAATATATATTTTTATCGAAATGAACTAGTTATGAACTAGAATTATAATCCAATGTCTTTGAATAAATAAACTGGATTTGAAGTGGTTTTAAAAATAATCAGAATTTCCAATATACGAATTGGAATGGATTTGAATCAAAATTATCTTCGGAATATCTCGATGTTGGATTTCATGATTATACAGATATGTTTGTGGAAATTTGAAAGATATATTTATATCGTTATTTCCACTACGATGTTTGTTGGTTTCAAAATTTGATATTGAATATTAGCCGATATATTTTCTATTCAGAGCCTTGTATTTAGTATCAAATGGGATTTTGGGTTCATCGTGAATGGTGTCTTAAATAACACTGTTCTTGAACCCAATTTAGAAAAGAATAAATCTTTTAATTAAGATTTAGTGAAATTGTCCAGTTAATTAGTATTTAATTGGAATTGAATTTAAATTGGTTTTTGGGGTTTATCGTGAGCGGTGTTTTGAATAACACCTGCTCTTTAACCCAATTAACAATGGAATGTGATTTTGGGTTTATCGTGAACCATGTTTTAGATGACATTGGTTCTTTAACCCAGTTAAAGACAGGACATGGATTTTTGGGAAGATTAAAACTATGTGGAGTTTTAATGAATCTTTAATTGGATTAAAGTGATCGAGAATGGAGTATCACCAGTTTTGCTCCAAAGCGATAGTTAAATCTTTAATTAGATTTGAACGTGAAATGGTAATTAATATTTACTGATAACACCGAGGTGCTAGATATGGAGTATTACCAGTTTTTCCCTATGGGGAATAGGTTGGGATTGGGAAATAAAACAAATAATTACTTCGGTGTGGTTCGCTAATCCCGACTAGTTTGGAAAACCATAATATGGTTTGAAATGATATCCAAAGGAAGATTAAAGAATAAATTTAAAGGAATTTATCTTTGATAAAATTAATGGGAACCTTTCCCAAAGAACGTGAATATTTGAATAGAAGAATATCCTGAATTGAAATGAGGCGTATGTTGTGTTTGTGTAACAGTTGTTTATTATATACACGGGTTATTCGGAAAGGCCGGGTTTATACCCATTCTGAATAATCGATTCGACGATAAGTCGAAGATGAAGACGGTGGTTGAAGACCGGAGGTCTTCACATCGTTTGGATGATTATTGATGATCTTGATTGGGCTGTACACCCAAGATGAGGGAATCAGTTTGTGATCGTCCAGACGTACTTGGAGATCGATGGATATGCAAGGAATAAGGTTCCTCCGGTTTTGTTCAGACCCATAACGAACTTGTAAATGGAATGTGTGTCTGACATTGGGTTTTATTCTGTGTGATTGATTTCTATTAAATATATATCTATTTGGCGGCGGAAAATTTATTCTCTTGCTTATTGCCCTTCTCTGAGACGTACGAGCTGAGAGGTTATGTATTGATGGATATCAATCGCATGGCATGAATTGCCTGTGTGGCACGCCTAAGTCGCAAATGATCAAGGCTTCTGTTGAAAAGCAAAGTCTTGTGGTTGATGATCAATACACGGCCTGTGTGGCATAGCTTTGTGTATAGCGTTAATTCGTGAGCATCACACCTCGGTATGAGTCAAAAATGGGATAAGGACCGTTGGGAGAACACGACGTTTCTTTCTAGCTATGGGTGATGTCAGTGATCTACCAGCTCTGACATTTATATACTTTTTACCTGTGTGGTTGTTGGAATGCGAGGCGCCTCGGATATAGGTCTGATAGGACCGGGAAACGTGTGTTCAGGAATAACTAATCCTCAAAAGTAAGAGAGGACCGGCCCAACCGATTCCAAGGATCGCTGTGTGTGGTCCTCAGACCTTTGCTAGATTGTCTCGAACGGAGAGGAGTTTGCCCCTTGCCTCGACTTAGGACGGAAATCCAATTTCAAATACGTGACATTGCGGTTTTAATTGTAGAACTAATATGGCGACATGATATATGGTACCCATGCCGCCTATGATTGATACTTATGATTGAAATTGTTTTGACACTATACACTTATAATAGTATCAAATGATTTGTTTTAAACGTACCAAGCATGTTTGGCTATTATAAGGGAAAACCCTATTCTCCGGCTTGCGTTGCATTGTGTGATGGGACCTGGGTCTTATAATAGCTTCATTTTTTCAAAAAGAATTGCGCTGTTTTGATATATGCACTAGTGTTCTTGGGAGGAAACCCGTTCCATGTCATACGGCGTGGTCCCTGGAATTACTCTCTTTTAAAGTAAAGTTTTAAATAACTGTTTTAGTTCTCACACCAGTCACATGACTGACCTGGAGTTTATTGTTTTAACCTAAACTCTGGGTGCCCCTATTTTCCACACAGGCAGCTAGTAGTTTTGGTTTTGCATATTTATATTCACAGGATCCTGGTTTATAGCTGAAGTGATATTCGGAAAGCTCTGTATCCACGTATTTCTTTCAGTTATATTTTGTATTATTTTTCCACTGCTATGTATTTAAATGTAATTTAAATATCTGATATTTATCAAATATGTAATGTTTATTCATACTCTGTGGTATTCTTGTATTCTGATGGAATTGTTGTAATAAGCAATAAAATGTTCTTCTGTTTGTGTTCCGATTCGTCTTGTCCTCAAAGCAATCCGTGCTTTCCTTACCGGGGTAGTTTGGGTCGTTATATTTTGACAATAAAGTTGATTATTTAATTTGCATACAAATACTATTTTATGTTTTGACAATAAAAACGATTCTTTAACTTGCATACAAATTCTGTTGTATGTTTTGACAATAAAATGATTCTTTAACTTGCATACAAATTCTATTTCAACAAAAATGCATAAAAAGTGATACACTCATTTTTTGTTGACAATTCTATTTCAACAAAATGATTAAAAAGTGACTCATTCATTTTGTTGACAATTCTATTTCAACAGAATGATTAAAATGATATTTTCATTTTTGTTGACAATTCTATTTCAGCAAAATGATTACAAGTGATAATTTTATTTTGTTAACAATTCCAGTTCAACAAAATGAATATAAGTGATGATTGCATTTATGTTGACAATTCTAGTTTAACAAAATGATTAAAAGTGACAATTTCATTTTGTTAACAATTCTAGTTCAACAAAATGAATAAAAAGTGATAATTTCATTTTGTTAACAATTCTAGTTTAACAAAATGAATAAAAAGTGATAATTTCATTTTGTTAACAATTCTAGTTTAACAAAATGAATAAAGAGTGATAATTTCATTTTGTTAACAATTCTAGTTTAACAAAATGAATAAAAAGTGATAATTTCATTTTTTAACAATTCTAGTTTAACAAAATAAATAAAAAGTGATAATTTCATTTTGTTAACAATCTAGTTTAACAAAATGAATAAAAAGTGGTAATTCCATTTCGTTAACAATCCAGTTTAACAAAATGAATAAACAGTGATAATTTCATAATTTAAACAATTCTAGTTTAAAAAATGAATGAAAATGGTCAATTCTAGTTTAACAAAATGAATAAAAAGTGATAATTTCATTTTGTTAACAATTCTAGTTTAACAAAATGAATGGAAATGGTCTTTTCATTTTGTTGACAGTTCTATTTCAATAAAATTAATATTTTTGCTCAAACACAAATCTGTTTAACAAAAATGTTATTTTTGTTTTACCTCAAATTTATTTAACAAAAATGTAATTTTTGTTTTAACTCAAATCTATTTAACAAAAATGTAATTTTTGTTTTCAACCATCATATTTTGACAAAATGTAAATTTTTGTTTCAACTATTATATTTTGACAAAAATGTTCATTTTGGTTTCAACTAATCTATTTTGACAAAAATGTATATTTTGTTTCAACTAATCTATGTTGACAAAAATGAATATTTTATTTCAACTAATCCATTTCGACAAAAATGTATATTTTGTTTCAACAATTATATTTTGACAAAAACGTTCATTTTTGTTTCAACTAATCTGTTTTAACAAAAATGTTCATTCTTGTTTCAACAATTATATTTTGACAAAAATGTTCACTTTTGTTTCAACTAATTATTTTGACAAAAATGTTCATTTTTGTTTCAACTAACTATTTTGACAAAAATGTTCATTTTTGTTTCAACTAATCTATTTTGACAAAAATGTTTATTTTTGTTTCAACAATTCTATTTTGTCAAAAATGACAATTTTAATCCAATGATTATATTTTGACAAAAAAGATAATCTTAATTCAACTATTCTAATTTGTCAAAAATGACAATTTTAATCCAACGATTATATTTTGACAAAAATGATAATTTTAATTCAACTATTCTAATTTGAAAAAAATGACAATTTTAATCCAGTGATTATATTTTGACAAAAATGGTAATTTTAGTTCAACTATTTTAATTTGTCAAAAATGACAATTTTAATCCAATGATTATGTTTTATTCAACACAACAATCATCAAATCAATAGATCTACATGACAACATCCATCCCAGATCAAATCAATATAATAATCAATAGAATTTAACAACGTATGGGTAATACCACAACCATGATTAATTAATTTTAATTATTTATATATATATATATAAATAGTAGAATTCTCACAGTGCTTTAAATTCAGTATAATTCAGATTTGAATTTTGCCCAAAATCTGATCTGCTCCAAATTCATTCTAATCAGTCCTGAAATGTAGATCTCGGACTCACGATCACAAGGTTCTGAAATTATTCAATTCTGAATTCGTATGCATAAGATATGAATTTATTTGTGTTGTTAATAAATTAAATTTATTTAATTAAATAATTAAAATAAACATATCACCTTCTTCTTCTTCTAATAGAAGAAAGCCGCGTTGGTTTTCTATTTCCCTTCAGACTTAGGTCTTAGATTTCCGATCCAACCACTTGACTTCACGACAATCCGACACCACCATGCCGAAGAGGAAGGAGGCATGCCCAGAGGGGGACCCACGGCGACAGGTGCGATCGCACGTAGGTGGTGCGGCGGCGATGCAAACCTGCTGACTTCCGGGCTCCTATTCGTCGCGAATACACCATGGTTTTTTATCAACCCCATATGTAATCAAAGCTGATGAAATTTTCTTCAATAAAGTCAAAAGGAGGATGGAGTTTTATAGTATGGATCAAAGGAAATTAAGGGAGGAAGAGAGAAGCTGTTCTGGCCATTGGTTGAAGGGTGGCGGAGCTTTAGAAATAGGAATTAGGGTTTTGTTGTGAGATATTTTTAATAAATTAATATTAAATCTCTTAATTATTAGTTTTAAGCCCGTTAACTCTTTACAGCTGCAAATTCAGCCCAACGAGAGTTGTTCCCACCCAAATTCCCCCGTTCCGAACACAATAGGACAGGTCCCGTCAGCCCATTCAATCTTTTTCAGTCTTTTTTCTTTAAATTAAAATTTAAATCATTTATTTATTTAATTCGATCGTATATTTAAATTTAGCGGGACTACATACGGACTCCAAAAATTCCCAAATTATAAATCTAGCTACGTTTTGACGATACGGTCGTAACAAAATTAATTTCGTCGAATTTGGAGACTGTTTGAAAAATTACCCTTTTAACGGTTGATTAAATTCAATAGAAATTATCGAACACAGTTTAATTTATCATGCTCACATATTAGTTTCAAAAATTATGGAAAATTAATCTTAGCAATAATTTTCCATTCCGGATCCGACAAAAATGGTTTCGTCGAAAACGGAGGTCGTTTATAAAATTACTATTTTTAATAGCTTTAATATTATTTAAAAATGGAATTTTTAAATTTTGGCGCATTTTCCAACAAAATTCCTTAAAATAAATTTTTTAAATTGGTTCTGATTTTTCAGGTTGTTTCAATCATCCCCACTTAAAAACTTTTCTTCCCCGATAAGGAAACAATAGTAAAGTAGTAAACAAAACATAAAGTGCAAAATAATGTAAATGTACCTCAACACCAGAGTTACTCGGAGATGTCCACTGTGCACTTGGGATAAGCCTGTTTATTGCTATCCTCAGTCTCCCATGTACAGTCTCTCGGATCCGCACTCCACTGCACGTAGACTAATTGGATCCTCTTGTTCCTCAGAACTCGGGTCTCTTTGCCAACAATTTTTACTAGCTCCCTTCTTACTGCTAAGCTCAGGGTAATCTCCAAATCTTGTTGTGCTGCTTTCTCCATAATCAAGTCTGGATCATGTACAAGCTTCTGGAGTTAAGACACATGGAATACATCATGCACCCCTACCAACCAGACAGGCAACTGCACCCTATAAGCGAGAGTTCCAATCTTTTCGAGAATAGGAAATGGACTAATGAATCTCGGTGCTAACTTACCAGTCTTCCCAAAACGAATTACTCCTCTCAATGGGAAAACCCTCAAGTATACATAATCACCAACAGAGAATTCTAAATCCCTTCTTTATGAGTCTGCATAGTTCTTCTGTCGGCTCTGAGCAGTTAGAAGTCGCTTCTTAATAAAATCAACTTTATAAGATGCTTCACGAATCATGTCGGGCCCTAATACTAACCGATTCCCTAGTTCCACCCAACATGCGGGAGATCTGCATGGCCTGCCATATTATGCTTCACATGGCGACATCTGCAAGCTTGCTTGGTAACTGTTATTATAAGAGAACCCAACCAAATGCAAGTGATCTTCTGATAACTCGCCAAAATCAAGAATGCATACTCGCAACAAGAATTCAAGTATACGGTTCACCCTCTCAGTCTGGCCATCTGTCCGAGGGTGATAAGCGGTGCTCAAATTCAATTTTATCCTTAGTTCTTCTTGGAATGCTTCCCAGAATTTACTAGCAAATATCAGATCACGATCACTAACTATGCTACTGGGAACTCCATGTAGTCTGACAATCTCTCTGAAATAAAGCTGCGCCAGACTTCGAGCCGTTCTATTAGATCCGACAGGAATAAAATGGGCGGTCTTCGTGAAACGATCTACAATCACCCATATACCATCATTTCCTTTTCTGGTTCGGGGCAAGCCATCAATGAAATCCATAGAACTTTGGTCCCACTTCCAACTTGGAATCTCTAGCGGTTATAACCACCCTGCGAGCTTCTGTTGATCGCTTTTGACTTATTGGCAAGTGGAACATCTGCTAACATATATGGAAATGTCCCTCTTCATAGATCTCCACCAAAATATGTGCTTGAGGTCATGATACATCTTGCTTACCCCTGGATGAATACTAAGCTTAGATTTGTGACATTCATCCATTATTTCCTTTCTAAGCTCAGGAAGGTTCGGAACACAAATTCGGCCTAACAGCCTCAGAACCCCTTTGTTGTCAATCTGGAAACTCGTGCGTTCGCCTTCCCTAATTCTTTTGCAAATTCTCTGAATAAATTCATCAATCTTATGAAGAGCAGAGATCTTCTTGTTGGATCTAGATTAACCCTAGAGGGGGGGTGAATAGGGTTTATCACAGTTTTTAACTGAATTAAAATTCTAACGAGATATTAAAATAATAAATAGATCACAGATTATAGCAGAAACAGAAATGCAAAAAATAAATCACACACAGATATACCCAGCTTCGGCAAAACCCTGCCTACTGCTGCATTTCTAAGGTTTCTACTAGGTGATAGAACAGATCCCGCATACAAGACCATGTACACTCGCAGCTCCTGGTCCTATCCTAACCCTACGCTCAAAACTCTAGACTGGTCTATATTCACTAGACCAGACTTTCCCCTAGTTTTACAGACACTAGTAAACTGTCAGTTAATCCCTAAGTGAAACCTCTATATTTTACAGACCTAGAAACTGTTCAAAATGATTTACAACTTAGAATCGAAAGCAATATAAAATAAACAAATGAGAAACCCCCTTTTTAAATTAAAACCCTTAAGCCCTTTATACTAAAGTTGGCCGGCCCATTTCTTGAGTCCACCCATGTTTTATTAGTTAGGTCCTTTATCTCTGAAAAAAAATGGCGGCTTGAAAATTTTATTTAGGGTTTCACTTCGATCCCAATTCTCGAATGCAATGTTGATCTGAAAGCTCTTCTTTGGTGCTCGAATCGGTGTGCCTCTCTGATGCTTGATGAATTTGCTAATCTCTGAAGCTCGAGTCTGAAGTGTTCCTCTTCGTCTCCTATTAAGAATTCTCTGGCGATTGAAAACTTGTGAGTTAATTTGGATATCCGATTTTTCTCTTCAATTTTTTGTTGTGTGTTTTTTCAATCCTCGAGCCTATGATGAATTGGTGAATAATATAGGATTAGAAAATCCTATAATTTCTCTCTGATTTCCCCATATTGACTGGTCTGATTTCGAGTTTTTCCTTTTTTTTTTTTATTTCCTTCGATTTGAAATTTAATTGATGCTTTCCCCTTTTGGCATGACGGTTTGAAATTGAATTCCTGTTTTGAAATGCTTTGCTCGAGAAGTAATTTCCTAAAATATACCATTTCTGGAAATAATTAAATGCTGAGAAAGATGTTATAATTTCTTTTTGTCATATAGATGCCGAGGTTGATTCCTTGCCAAAACATAATTCCATATATTGCCACTTTTGAAAACTTATTGCCTTGGATGAAATTCCTGATATAATTAAAACAGGAAATAAATTGAAACATAATTGATTTCTGCTAAAAACAGTTCCCTTCGAATGAGTTGCTTATTTTCTGGAACCATTTAAAAATTGCTTTGAGTTTGTTCCTTGCATTTCAATTAGCTGATTAACACATTGCCATATTTATGCGAATATTTTCTTGCACATATCTCGGCCATTTCTGGAATCAGAAACTTGAATTTGATATTTGTCCCCAACTAAATTTGTGCACCATCTTTATGCACAACACTGTATTCACCCACACACATGTGTATGCAGTTCCCCTGTTCATAATTATTTGACAAGTCTTGATTCTTGGCTGTATGAATGCCGTCTTCTTGTGCATTAACTATTTGTCCATATGGCCCATCCAGTTTGAATGCCAAACACGTTGCTCACATGTACACTTGCACTTGATTATCACCATGTCTTGTGCATTGCTGAAAACATTTTTGACTTGTATGACTAGCTTCACTCGCACGAAAACAATATGTGCACATGCACTCATTTTCATTATTGTTGCATGTACTTAAATGATCCCACTGGCTCGAGCAGTTGACCATGTAAGATGTTGAGCTGCACTGTTGTGTCTTTGTGTTGGCTTGTCTTGGATAACTCTGTCCATATACTTGAGTTTGCCTTGCTTGTGTATTCACATGAGCATGCTGTATTACCACTGTTTAAAAAGTACTACATTGGCTTGAACTGTGTAGTTTCCTGTGTGCCACTGTTTCCTATATCTTGTCACTTTGCATGCTTGTATATAAAGCATCCATGACTATGAAAATCATGCACCACCATGTAATCTAGCTTGATACTTTGTTTGGCTGCTCCACTCTATTGCTTTTGCTCTTGCACTGCCTTGTAAACATTGTCATGTATTTTGCTGTTGAAGCTTGGTTCCACTCATATGTTGCTGTGTCCACTCGACCATACTGCGCAGCCTTCAAGTGTACATGCACCATTCACTTTACATGCTTGAACTTGAAAAAAACTGAAGTATTTTGTTCCATGTTTGAACCATACTGTCTTGTGTTTATATTGTTGCCTCGGCCACTTTAGTGTTGCATTCAGCTGCCATGCTTGTTAGCTCGAGCCATGCCAACTTGTTAACCACTATGTACATACAGATTTATGCTTCAATTCTTGTTTTGTTGTGTCATGTGTGTGCATCATCTTGACCACATGCTCTGGCCACTTTGTGCTCAATCATTTTGTCATGCCGTAGCACCAAGTTTGAATCTGCTGCACTGTTTACATGTACACCATGCTATTTTATTTGCTGTAGCTCCATCATGAGCTATATCTCGACCACTACTTGCTAAGTTGCATTGAACATTTGATTTACCTTGCTGGACCTATCCTTGAACTTGTGTGGGCTGATATATTGAGGCTTGTTGCACCATGTTTGAATTTTGAGCCATGTAATCTGTACTTTGCTTTTTCATTGCTGTTATGTACTCGACCATTTAGCTTACATGATTTTGTGTGGCCTCTTTGCTGATTTTATATGCATATTTGATTTCCATTTCTCCTTTGACCCGTCTTGTGTTGATTTTGACATTTGTGTTTATATGTATATCAGCAGACTAGTCACACTATGTTGAGGCTGATCAAAAATCAGCAAACTAGTGTGATTATGTCGAGGCTGATCAAATCAGATCGAGTCAGAAAAATGATGAGAAACACACCGAAATTCTGAGGCAAATAATTTTTCAAAAATAAAATTTATATTCACATGTATTTTGAAAATTATTTCTGTTCCATGTACTGTGTGTGTGTTTCTGTATATGACAGGTACGAAGACTGGACTGACTGAAGACATGTTTGACAGAGAAGCAGTGAAGACAGAAGATTGGAGACAAGAACAGTGTGAAAAAGTGTATATGTATATGAGTCTGTGTAAATGAAAGAGTGAGTGGAACTGTACTTGAAAGATAGGGTGTTGTAGTGGAGAACACTGTATATGAAATTGTATTTTATATGTAATACAGAGATGTATAAATGGTGGAGTTATAAAAGTTTGTACTGTTTGAATACTGAAATAAAATATTCTATTTAAATAAAATACTGTGTTAATATTTGAACCTCTGTACAGTAGTATTTCACTTAAATATAAATATTATATTCCTGTCTGTAATGTGATATAACAGTACAATAACAAACACATTTAAAATAGAAATATATTTGGTTGTTATCATCAAACAAAAATCATATAATTGTGTATACAACACCGTTATATACAACAATCTCCCCCTTTTGATGATGACAAACAAATAAAAGATTTTGTATACAATAGATGTGTTTGACAGTGAATATTGAACTCCCCCTATTTATTAGCTCACCTACAACAGACAGCTCCCCCTATAACTGTGCTTGAGTGAAATGTATGAATAATAATAAATTTTCAAAATTAAAAATATTTATAAAATATTCACTCATAAATCAAAATCTAATCCATTCTCCCCCTTTTGTTATCATCAAAAGGATACAGAGGTTAAAATATGGATGAAAAGCAACTAAAAATATAATTTCAGCTTAAGAGGAAGAACGGTCGTCTTAAATCTCAATCAGTCAAACAAAAAATCATAATAAACTGAGAACAGGTGGCACATTTCACATTGTAGAGAATGACGGATATACGATGAATTTTTATATATTATGGAGAGAGTTTAAAAACAATTCATTTCCAATTATTTTCAAAGGATTTTTATAAAAAATAAAGCACAAAAACAATGATGGATTTGGACTATAATTAATAATTCAATTTAAGTGACAAAATTGTATAATCTCAAATCCCAATAGCCATCAATCAACAAATCATAATACTTCATAAGATTTCAACACATTTCACAAGTTAGAAGATGGATTGATATGCTGGTTTTTATGCACCGAGTAGAATTTCATATTAATTTCAATTCATATCACAATTTTTTTTTATTATTATTTAAGAGCACACTGACCACGCATAACCAGATCTTGGATTTTTAAATGAGATCAGTTGCAGCTTAAATATAATTATATATTTATCGTTTTCAGCTTCAAAATAAAAAACTCCTCGGTATATAAAACCAATATATGAATGATAGAAAATGGGGTAGGTACAGAGATGGATTGTGAAATAAATTTCTAAATTAATTATATTATGAAATATGTTCGACTATACCGGGATCATTGAAAATTTTCAATTATCACTAATTCTGAATAATAACAAAGTCCAATTTCTATCACAAATATTTTCATTGTTTATTTAAGATTATTTAAAAAAATATTAAACTCTCCACATTAATATAAAATTATCATGGATGGCAGAATGATGGTAGTTAAAGGAGATGGTCGTGAAATAATTCCCAATTCAAAGATATTATAATAAATGTTCAACCCTCATGAAAATAAAAATAAAATCTCCTCTTGTTGTGAAATATACTGCAGTCACAATTCATCATAATTTCAAGTCTGTTAATAATTTTGATGAATTATATATACAGTTCAATATGGATATTGATTTCAACTTCTGAATGAATAATCAATAAATAATTTTAAAATTGAAAATCAATTACAAGAGGAATATGCAAAACTATACAAGTCATGAGAGATTAAGAAATATATACATGATGAGAATAAGGAAACAAAAATTCTGCACTTCCTAATCTGATCCCACCTGTAGTCTCTATACATGAGGATTTTAAAAAGACACTTGGTGGCTAAACAAGGGTATCTTAGTCAACAAAAACAAAAACAAAATTACAAGGCAAGCAACTCAAGCACACAAGTTTCATTTATCAGAGCACGATAAACCTTTGATACCAAATCAAGCAGTCCTCAAAAAATATATACAAATCAATTTCTTATAATCAGAGCAGCACAAAATTAGTTTCAAAGCACACTTGTCAAGACATTTCTGATGGCCACAGAATATGATTCACGATCCAATATAAAATACCGTTTATTTTAAATCATTTGAAGAAATATGAAAATATCAGGATTTAATAAATCAATCACACCAATTTATAAATTTTTGAATTGAGATATGTGTGAGATTTAATAAATCAATAATTCCAAATGATTTTAAACAAACAAATACTTAAATCATATAACCATGAAATAACAGAGAAATTCAAGACCGGATTTTCAAAGAATTTTCACAAGAATTTTCTGACAAGTCCTCAAGAAATTTCAGATCATCTACATCAATTTTGTGAGATATTCATGATCCAGATGATTTCAAACTAAACTAATTTCAACCATAATAATCATGAATAAGGATGAAATTCTAGATGTATCACTGATTCAACCCAAATATTTTTCAAGTCAGAAATAATCAAGCCAATCTAAAAATTAATGAGATTATCACAACTGAGAAGTAACAGTGCTGTAATGAGTATAATACTTTAAGCGTTTCCAAAATGAATTGGAAGGGACTCAAAACAGTATAAGTGTGTGAAATTTCATTAATTATTCAGATCTTCAAAAATTTAGAATTCTAGTTAACAGTGTTCAAGATATGATATGAATGCATCAACACTGTTATGAATTCAAAAATCAGAAAATAAACTTCAAAACAATTGCAGATATATACAAGTTCAAATTCAGGGTATGGAAATAATTAACACATGATGATTTTATACAAGTAAGGCAAATTTCCAGAAAATCATTAATTCTGCAACTGGAAGTTTAAGAAGTACAAACAAAAAAGAATATGGCAGTGTCATATCAAAAACAAAAAAAACAGAAGGGGAAAGAGGAAGGAATAAACACAGAAAATAAAAACAAAGAGAATATACAAAGGCGAGTTTAGAGATCATACCAGAATCCAATGTAAAGCAGAATCTCTAACTCATCAGATGTGGCTAAGGAACTGTGAATGATTCTGTGATATGTAGCAGTTTTGAATCCAGTTTTTCTTTAGCCATGCAGTTCCTCAGCCTCCTCTGGTACCTAACTGTTAAGAGAATTGAGTGGTCTAACGAAAGTAGTAAAACCACTCACAGTTTTGTTCACACCTTTTGGTACCCAAATCTGTTTATATAACAAACCATTAGAATTAACTTTCGTACCCTTAGGAACCCAAATCGATTTGAATTTAACAAAACCCGTTTTATTTTCATTTGAGATCCAAGAATGTTTAAATGGTTTGTTATAAAACAAATCCTCATCTCGATTGTGATTTACAAATCCTTTGAAGTTTTCAGAGTTAAAATTTTCAAAACAAACATTTCTAAAGTGATTTGAGGGATTTTTGAAATCACAAGAATTTTGATTTCTACAACCATCATTTTTCCCGAATCCAAGACCAGATTTATTTCCACTATAAACTTGGTTTTGTAACAGCATATTCAACGATTTTTCCCCATTAGAAAATTTATCCAATGTTGATTCTAATCGTTGAATTTTGGATTTCAGATCGCTATTTTCTTTTAATAAATTTGAGCAATTATTTATAGCGATCATCTGTTCAGCATTGGTCTGTTTCAAAACTAAATTCTCATTTTCTAACGATCTAATTTTGGCTTGGGATTCGGAAATTTCAAGTTCAAATTGTTTTTGCTTTTCTGACTCAAACTTCTTGGATTTTTCAATCTCATTTTCAAGTTCTTTCAAAACCAAACCACTTTTCACCAAATTTTCATTTTCAGCAATTTCAAATTTGGAATATATATCAGTCTTAAAAATTTCAAATTCCTCTTGTAAAAAGTTATTCAAACTTGATAACTCAATCTTGTTCTCTTTTAAGATCAGAATTTCCTTTACAAACTTTTGGATATTTTTATTGAGATGAACAAGATTGGTTTTCAATTTCAAACAATTTTTGCAATCTGAATTTGAAGAATTTTTAAAATGTTCAAGTTGTGATTCCAAATAATCAATTTTGCTGATCAACTCAGAATTCGTAGATTTCAGAGACTTATTTTTCAGTTGGAGTTTATCAACAGATTTTGTTAAATCAAGACACATGTAAACCAGATCTTCATATGAGAAATTTTCTGTTTCAGCATTTGTTGATTCTCCATCATCTGTTCCATCTGAAGTTTCGTCTGCATGGCTTGTCAAGCACAGATCTGAAACTGAGTTGTCGTTCTGGGGTTTTGAGCTGTTGTCAGATTTTCCATACAACTTGTTGAGAGTTCTCCAAATTTCCTGTGCAGATAAACAATGACAGATAAGATTAAACTGTTCAATGCTAAGATAGTCAAATATAATTTTCATAGCACGAGCATTGAAATTAATGTCTACACTATCAAACCCATTGATAATAACATCCCAACATTTAATATTAACAGATTTTAAATAAAATTCCATTTTGGATTTCCAGTTTAAAAAATCTGTTCCATTGAAAATAGTAGGAGATGAACTGGACTGACTCTCTATCGACTGACAACTAGGAATCACCATTACTCTAGAGTTAACAAAAAACCTGGCTCTGATACCACTTGTTGGATCTAGATTAACCCTAGAGGGGGGGGTGAATAGGGTTTATCACAGTTTTTAACTGAATTAAAATTCTAACGAGATATTAAAATAATAAATAGATCACAGATTATAGCAGAAACAGAAATGCAGAAAATAAATCACACACAGATATACCCAGCTTCGGCAAAACCCTGCCTACTGCTGCATTTCTAAGGTTTCTACTAGGTGATAGAACAGATCCCGCATACAAGACCATGTACACTCGCAGCTCCTGCTCCTGTCCTAACCCTACGCTCAAAACTCTAGACTGGTCTATATTCACTAGACCAGACTTTCCCCTAGTTTTACAGACACTAGTAAACTGTCAGTTAATCCCTAAGTGAAACCTCTATATTTTACAGACCTAGAAACTGTTCAAAATGATTTACAACTTAGAATCGAAAGCAATATAAAATAAACAAATGAGAAACCCCCTTTTTAAATTAAAACCCTTAAGCCCTTTATACTAAAGTTGGCCGGCCCATTTCTTGAGTCCACCCATGTTTTATTAGTTCGGTCCTTTATCTCTGAAAAAAAATGGCGGCTTGAAAATTTTATTTAGGGTTTCACTTCGATCCCAATTCTCGAATGCAATGTTGATCTGAAAGCTCTTCTTTGGTGCTCGAATCGGTGTGCCTCTCTGATGCTTGATGAATTTGCTAATCTCTGAAGCTCGAGTTTGAAGTGTTCCTCTTCGTCTCCTATTAAGAATTCTCTGGCGATTGAAAACTTGTGAGTTAATTTGGATATCCGATTTTTCTCTTCAATTTTTTGTTGTGTGTTTTTTCAATCCTCGAGCCTATGATGAATTGGTGAATAATATAGGATTAGAAAATCCTATAATTTCTCTCTGATTTCCCCATATTGACTGGTCTGATTTCGAGTTTTTCCTCTTTTTTTTTTTGATTTCCTTCGATTTGAAATTTAATTGATGCTTTCCCCTTTTGGCATGACGGTTTGAAATTGAATTCCTGTTTTGAAATGCTTTGCTCGAGAAGTAATTTCCTGAAATATACCATTTCTGGAAATAATTAAATGCTGAGAAAGATGTTATAATTTCTTTTTGTCATATAGATGCCGAGGTTGATTTCTTGCCAAAACATAATTCCATATATTGCCACTTTTGAAAACTTGTTGCCTTGGATGAAATTCCTGATTGAATTAAAACAGGAAATAAATTGAAACAGAATTGATTTCTGCTAAAAACAGTTCCCTTCGAATGAGTTGCTTATTTTCTGGAACCATTTAAAAATTGATTTGAGTTTGTTCCTTGCATTTCAATTAGCTGATTAACACATTGCCATATTTATGCGAAACTTTTCTTGCACATATCTCGGCCATTTCTGGAATTAGAAACTTGAATTTGATATTTGTCCCCAACTAAATTTGTGCACCATCTTTATGCACAACACTGTATTCACCCACACACATGTGTATGCAGTTCCCCTGTTCATAATTATTTGACAAGTCTTGATTCTTGGCTGTATGAATGCCGTCTTCTTGTGCATTAACTATTTGTCCATATGGCCCATCCAGTTTGAATGCCAAACACGTTGCTCACATGTACACTTGCACTTGATTATCACCATGTCTTGTGCATTGCTGAAAACATTTTTGACTTGTATGACTAGTTTCACTCGCACGAAAACAATATGTGCACATGCACTCATTTTCATTATTGCTGCATGTCCTTAAATGATCACATTGGCTCGAGCAGTTGACCATGTAAGATGTTGAGCTGCACTGTTGTGTCTTTGTGTTGGCTTGTCTTGGATAACTCTGTCCATATACTTGAGTTTGCCTTGCTTGTGTATTCACATGAACATGCTATATTACCACTGTTTAAAAAGTACTACATTGGCTTGAACTGTGTAGTTTCCTGTGTGCCACCGTTTCCTGTATCTTGTCACTTTGCATGCTTGTATATAAAGCATCCATGACTATGAAAATCATGCACCACCATGTAATCTAGCTTGATACTTTGTTTGGCTGCTCCACTCTATTGCTTTTGCTCTTGCACTGCCTTGTAAACATTGTCATGTATTTTGCTGTTGAAGCTTGGTTCCATTCATATGTTGCTGTGTCCACTCGACCATACTGCGCTGCCTTCAAGTGTACATGCACCATTCACTTTACATGCTTGAACTTGAAAAAAACTGAAGTATTTTGTTCCATGTTTGAACCATACTGTCTTGTGTTTATATTGTTGCCTCGGCCACTTTAGTGTTGCATTCAGCTGCCATGCTTGTTAGCTCGAGCCATGCCAACTTGTTAACCACTATGTACATACAGATTTATGCTTCAATTCTTGTTTTGTTGTGTCATGTGTGTGCATCATCTTGACCACATGCTCTGGCCACTTTGTGCTCAATCATTTTGTCATGCCGTAGCACCAAGTTTGAACCTGCTGCACTGTTTACATGTACACCATGCTATTTTATTTGCTGTAGCTCCATCATGAGCTATATCTCGACCACTACTTGCTAAGTTGCATTGAACATTTGATTTACCTTGCTGGACCTATCCTTGAACTTGTGTGGGCTGATATATTGAGGCTTGTTGCACCATGTTTGAATTTTGAGCCATGTAATCTGTACTTTGCTTTTTCATTGTTGTTATGTACTCGACCATTTAGCTTACATGATTTTGTGTGGCCTCTTTGCTGATTTTATATGCATATTTGATTTCCATTTCTCCTTTGACCCGTCTTGTGTTGATTTTGACATTTGTGTTTATATGTATATCAGCAAACTAGTCACACTATGTTGAGGCTGATCAAAAATCAGCAAACTAGTGTGATTATGTCGAGGCTGATCAAATCAGATCGAGTCAGAAAAATGATGAGAAACACACCGAAATTCTGAGGCAAATAATTTTTCAAAAATAAAATTTATATTCACATGTATTTTGAAAATTATTTCTGTTCCATGTACTGTGTGTGTGTTTCTGTATATGACAGGTACGAAGACTGGATTGACTGAAGACATGTTTGACAGAGAAGCAATGAAGACAGAAGATTGGAGACAAGAACAGTGTGAAAAAGTGTATATGTATATGAGTCTGTGTAAATGAAAGAGTGAGTGGAACTGTACTTGAAAGATAGAGTGTTGTAGTGGAGAACACTGTATATGAAATTGTATTTGATATGTAATACAGAGATGTATAAATGGTGGAGTTATAAAAGTTTGTACTGTTTGAATACTGAAATAAAATATTCTATTTAAATAAAATACTGTGTTAATATTTGAACCTCTGTACAGTAGTATTTCACTTAAATATAAATATTATATTCCTGTCTGTAATGTGATATAACAGTACAATAACAAACACATTTAAAATAGAAATATATTTGGTTGTTATCATCAAACAAAAATCATATAATTGTGTATACAACACCGTTATATACAACAATCTCCCCCTTTTGATGATGACAAACAAATAAAAGATTTTGTATACAATAGATGTGTTTGACAGTAAATATTGAACTCCCCCTATTTATTAGCTCCCCCTACAACAGACAGCTCCCCCTATAACTGTGCATGAGTGAAATGTATGAATAATAATAAATTTTCAAAATTAAAAATATTTATAAAATATTCACTCATTATTCAAAATCTAATCCATTCTCCCCCTTTTGTTATCATCAAAAGGATACAGAGGTTAAAATATGGATGAAAAGCAACTAAAAATATAATTTCAGCTTAAGAGGAAGAACGGTCGTCTTAAATCTCAATCAGTCAAACAAAAAATCATAATAAACTGAGAACAGGTGGCACATTTCACATTGTAGAGAATGACGGATATACGATGAATTTTTATATATTATGGAGAGAGTTTAAAAACAATTCATTTCCAATTATTTTCAAAGGATTTTTATAAAAAATAAAGCACTAAAACAGTGATGGATTTGGACTATAATTAATAATTCAATTTAAGTGACAAAATTGTATAATCTCAAATCCCAATAGCCATCAATCAACAAATCATAATACTTCATAAGATTTCAACCCATTTCACAAGTTAGAAGATGGGTTGATAGGCTGGTTTTTATACACCGAGTAGAATTTCATATTAATTTCAATTCATATCACATTTTTTTTATTATTATTATTTAAGAGCACACTGACCACGCATAACCAGATCTTGGATTTTTAAATGAGATCAGTTGCAGCTTAAATATAATTATATATTTATCGTTTTCAGCTTCAAAATAAAAAACTCCTCGGTATATAAAACCAATATATGAATGATAGAAAATGGGGTAGGTACAGAGATGGATTGTGAAATAAATTTCTAAATTAATTATATTATGAAATATGTTCGACTGTACCGGGATCATTGAAAATTTTCAATTATCACTAATTCTGAATAATAACAAAGTCCAATTTCTATCACAAATATTTTCATTGTTTATTTAAGATTATTTAAAAAAATATTAAACTCTCCACATTAATATAAAATTATCATGGATGGCAGAATGATGGTAGTTAAAGGAGATGGTCGTGAAATAATTCCCAATTCAAAGATATTATAATAAATGTTCAACCCTCATGAAAATAAAAATAAAATCTCCTCTTGTTGTGAAATATACTGCAGTCACAATTCATCATAATTTCAAGTCTGTTAATAATTTTGATGAATTATATATACAGTTCAATATGGATATTGATTTCAACTTCTGAATGAATAATCAATAAATAATTTTAAAATTGAAAATCAATTACAAGAGGAATATGCAAAACTATACAAGTCATGAGAGATTAAGAAATATATACATGATGAGAATAAGGAAACAAAAATTCTGCACTTCCTAATCTGATCCCACCTGTAGTCTCTATACATGAGGATTTTAAAAAGACACTTGGTGGCTAAACAAGGGTATCTTAGTCAACAAAAACAAAAACAAAATTACAAGGCAAGCAAGTCAAGCACACAAGTTTCATTTATCAGAGCACGATAAACCTTTGATACCAAATCAAGCAGTCCTCAAAAAATATATACAAATCAATTTCTTATAATCAGAGCAGCACAAAATTAGTTTCAAAGCACACTTGTCAAGACATTTCTGATGGCCACAGAATATGATTCACGATCCAATATAAAATACCGTTTATTTTAAATCATTTGAAGAAATATGAAAATATCAGGATTTAATAAATCAATCACACCAATTTATAAATTTTTGAATTGAGATATGTGTGAGATTTAATAAATCAATAATTCCAAATGATTTTAAACAAACAAATACTTAAATCATATAACCATGAAATAACAGAGAAATTCAAGACCGGATTTTCAAAGAATTTTCACAAGAATTTTCTGACAAGTCCTCAAGAAATTTCAGATCATCTACATCAATTTTGTGAGATATTCATGATCCAGATGATTTCAAACTAAACTAATTTCAACCATAATAATCATGAATAAGGATGAAATTCTAGATGTATCACTGATTCAACCCAAATATTTTTCAAGTCAGAAATAATCAAGCCAATCTAAAAATTAATGAGATTATCACAACTGAGAAGTAACAGTGCTGTAATGAGTACAATACTTTAAGCGTTTCCAAAATGAATTGGAAGGGACTCAAAACAGTATAAGTGTGTGAAATTTCATTAATTATTCAGATCTTCAAAAATTTAGAATTCTAGTTAACAGTGTTCAAGATATGATATGAATGCATCAACACTGTTATGAATTCAAAAATTAGAAAATAAACTTCAAAACAATTGCAGATATATACAAGTTCAAATTCAGGGTATGGAAATAATTAACACATGATGATTTTATACAAGTAAGGCAAATTTCCAGAAAATCATTAATTCTGCAACTGGAAGTTTAAGAAGTACAAACAAAAAAGAATATGGCAGTGTCAAATCAAAAACAAAAAAACAGAAGGGGAAAGAGGAAGGAATAAACACAGAAAATAAAAACAAAGAGAATATACAAAGGCGAGTTTAGAGATCATACCAGAATCCAATGTAAAGCAGAATCTCTAACTCATCAGATGTGGCTAAGGAACTGTGAATGATTCTGTGATATGTAGCAGTTTTGAATCCAGTTTTTCTTTAGCCATGCAGTTCCTCAGCCTCCTCTGGTACCTAACTGTTAAGAGAATTGAGTGGTCTAACGAAAGTAGTAAAACCACTCACAGTTTTGTTCACACCTTTTGGTACCCAAATCTGTTTATATAACAAACCATTAGAATTAACTTTCGTACCCTTAGGAACCCAAATCGATTTGAATTTAACAAAACCCGTTTTATTTTCATTTGAGATCCAAGAATGTTTAAATGGTTTGTTATAAAACAAATCCTCATCTCGATTGTGATTTACAAATCCTTTGAAGTTTTCAGAGTTAAAATTTTCAAAACAAACATTTCTAAAGTGATTTGAGGGATTTTTGAAATCACAAGAATTTTGATTTCTACAACCATCATTTTTCCCGAATCCAAGACCAGATTTATTTCCACTATAAACTTGGTTTTGTAACAGCATATTCAACGATTTTTCCCCATTAGAAAATTTATCCAATGTTGATTCTAATCGTTGAATTTTGGATTTCAGATCGCTATTTTCTTTTAATAAATTTGAGCAATTATTTATAGCGATCATCTGTTCAGCATTGGTCTGTTTCAAAACTAAATTCTCATTTTCTAACGATCTAATTTTGGCTTGGGATTCGGAAATTTCAAGTTCAAATTGTTTTTGCTTTTCTGACTCAAACTTCTTGGATTTTTCAATCTCATTTTCAAGTTCTTTCAAAACCAAACCACTTTTCACCAAATTTTCATTTTCAGCAATTTCAAATTTGGAATATATATCAGTCTTAAAAATTTCAAATTCCTCTTGTAAAAAGTTATTCAAACTTGATAACTCAATCTTGTTCTCTTTTAAGATCAGAATTTCCTTTTCAAACTTTTGGATATTTTTATTGAGATGAACAAGATTGGTTTTCAATTTCAAACAATTTTTGCAATCTGAATTTGAAGAATTTTTAAAATGTTCAAGTTGTGATTCCAAATAATCAATTTTGCTGATCAACTCAGAATTCGTAGATTTCAGAGACTTATTTTTCAGTTGGAGTTTATCAACAGATTTTGTTAAATCAAGACACATGTAAACCAGATCTTCATATGAGAAATTTTCTGTTTCAGCATTTGTTGATTCTCCATCATCTGTTCCATCTGAAGTTTCGTCTGCATGGCTTGTCAAGCACAGATCTGAAACTGAGTTGTCGTTCTGGGGTTTTGAGCTGTTGTCAGATTTTCCATACAACTTGTTGAGAGTTCTCCAAATTTCCTGTGCAGATAAACAATGACAGATAAGATTAAACTGTTCAATGCTAAGATAGTCAAATATAATTTTCATAGCACGAGCATTGAAATTAATGTCTACACTATCAAACCCATTGATAATAACATCCCAACATTTAATATTAACAGATTTTAAATAAAATTCCATTTTGGATTTCCAGTTTAAAAAATCTGTTCCATTGAAAATAGTAGGAGATGAACTGGACTGACTCTCTATCGACTGACAACTAGGAATCACCATTACTCTAGAGTTAACAGAAAACCTGGCTCTGATACCACTTGTTGGATCTAGATTAACCCTAGAGGGGGGGTGAATAGGGTTTATCACAGTTTTTAACTGAATTAAAATTCTAACGAGATATTAAAATAATAAATAGATCACAGATTATAGCAGAAACAGAAATGCAGAAAATAAATCACACACAGATATACCCAGCTTCGGCAAAACCCTGCCTACTGCTGCATTTCTAAGGTTTCTACTAGGTGATAGAACAGATCCCGCATACAAGACCATGTACACTCGCAGCTCCTGCTCCTGTCCTAACCCTACGCTCAAAACTCTAGACTGGTCTATATTCACTAGACCAGACTTTCCCCTAGTTTTACAGACACTAGTAAACTGTCAGTTAATCCCTAACTGAAACCTCTATATTTTACAGACCTAGAAACGGTTCAAAATGATTTACAACTTAGAATCGAAAGCAATATAAAATAAACAAATGAGAAACCCCCTTTTTAAATTAAAACCCTTAAGCCCTTTATACTAAAGTTGGCCGGCCCATTTCTTGAGTCCACCCATGTTTTATTAGTTCGGTCCTTTATCTCTGAAAAAAAAATGGCGGCTTGAAAATTTTATTTAGGGTTTCACTTCGATCCCAATTCTCGAATGCAATGTTGATCTGAAAGCTCTTCTTTGGTGCTCGAATCGGTGTGCCTCTCTGATGCTTGATGAATTTGCTAATCTCTGAAGCTCGAGGCTGAAGTGTTCCTCTTCGTCTCCTATTAAGAATTCTCTGGCGATTGAAAACTTGTGAGTTAATTTGGATATCCGATTTTTCTCATCAATTTTTTGTTGTGTGTTTTTTCAATCCTCGAGCCTATGATGAATTGGTGAATAATATAGGATTAGAAAATCCTATAATTTCTCTCTGATTTCCCCATATTGACTGGTCTGATTTCGAGTTTTTCCTTCTTCTTTTTTTGATTTCCTTCGATTTGAAATTTAATTGATGCTTTCCCCTTTTGGCATGACGGTTTGAAATTGAATTCCTGTTTTGAAATGCTTTGCTCGAGAAGTAATTTCCTGAAATATACCATTTCTGAAAATAATTAAATGCTGAGAAAGATGTTATAATTTCTTTTTGTCATATAGATGCCGAGGTTGATTCCTTGCCAAAACATAATTCCATATATTGCCACTTTTGAAAACTTGTTGCCTTGGATGAAATTCCTGATTGAATTAAAACAGGAAATAAATTGAAACAGAATTGATTTCTGCTAAAAACAGTTCCCTTCGAATGAGTTGCTTATTTTCTGGAACCATTTAAAAATTGCTTTGAGTTTGTTCATTGCATTTCAATTAGCTGATTAACACATTGCCATATTTATGCGAAACTTTTCTTGCACATATCTCGGCCATTTCTGGAATCAGAAACTTGAATTTGATATTTGTCCCCAACTAAATTTGTGCACCATCTTTATGCACAACACTGTATTCACCCACACACATGTGTATGTAGTTCCCCTGTTCATAATTATTTGACAAGTCTTGATTCTTGGCTGTATGAATGTCGTCTTCTTGTGCATTAACTATTTGTCCATATGGCCCATCCTGTTTGAATGCCAAACACGTTGCTCACATGTACACTTGCACTTGATTATCACCATGTCTTGTGCATTGCTGAAAACATTTTTGACTTGTATGACTAGTTTCACTCGCACGAAAACAATATGTGCACATGCACTCATTTTCATTATTGCTGCATGTACTTAAATGTTCCCATTGGCTCGAGCAGTTGACCATGTAAGATGTTGAGCTGCACTGTTGTGTCTTTGTGTTGGCTTGTCTTGGATAACTCTGTCCATATACTTGAGTTTGCCTTGCTTGTGTATTCACATGAACATGCTGTATTACCACTGTTTTAAAAGTACTACATTGGCTTGAACTGTGTAGTTTCCTGTGTGCCACTGTTTCCTGTATCTTGTCACTTTGCATGCTTGTTTATAAAGCATCCATGACTATGAAAATCATGCACCACCATGTAATCTAGCTTGATACTTTGTTTGGCTGCTCCACTCTATTGCTTTTGCTCTTGCACTGCCTTGTAAACATTGTCATGTATTTTGCTATTGAAGCTTGGTTCCATTCATATGTTGCTGTGTCCACTCGACCATACTGCGCAGCCTTCAAGTGTACATGCACCATTCACTTTACATGCTTGAACTTGAAAAAAACTGAAGTATTTTGTTCCATGTTTGAACCATATTGTCTTGTGTTTATATTGTTGCCTCGGCCACTTTAGTGTTGCATTCAGCTGCCATGCTTGTTAGCTCGAGCCATGCCAACTTGTTAACCACTATGTACATACAGATTTATGCTTCAATTCTTGTTTTGTTGTGTCATGTGTGTGCATCATCTTGACCACATGCTCTGGCCACTTTGTGCTCAATCATTTTGTCATGCCGTAGCACCAAGTTTGAACCTGCTGCACTGTTTACATGTACACCATGCTATTTTATTTGCTGTAGCTCCATCATGAGCTATATCTCGACCACTACTTGCTAAGTTGCATTGAACATTTGATTTACCTTGCTGGACCTATCCTTGAACTTGTGTGGGCTGATATATTGAGGCTTGTTGCACCATGTTTGAATTTTGAGCCATGTAATCTGTACTTTGCTTTTTCATTGCTGTTATGTACTCCACCATTTAGCTTACATGATTTTGTGTGGCCTCTTTGCTGATTTTATATGCATATTTGATTTCCATTTCTCCTTTGACCCGTCTTGTGTTGATTTTGACATTTGTGTTTATATGTATATCAGCAGACTAGTCACACTATGTTGAGGCTGATCAAAAATCAGCAAACTAGTGTGATTATGTCGAGGCTGATCAAATCAGATCGAGTCAGAAAAATGATGAGAAACACACCGAAATTCTGAGGCAAATAATTTTTCAAAAATAAAATTTATATTCACATGTATTTTGAAAATTATTTCTGTTCCATGTACTGTGTGTGTGTTTCTGTATATGACAGGTACGAAGACTGGACTGACTGAAGACATGTTTGACAGAGAAGCAGTGAAGACAGAAGATTGGAGACAAGAACAGTGTGAAAAAGTGTATATGTATATGAGTCTGTGTAAATGAAAGAGTGAGTGGAACTGTACTTGAAAGATAGAGTGTTGTAGTGGAGAACACTGTATATGAAATTGTATTTGATATGTAATACAGAGATGTATAAATGGTGGAGTTATAAAAGTTTGTACTGTTTGAATACCGAAATAAAATATTCTATTTAAATAAAATACTGTGTTAATATTTGAACCTCTGTACAGTAGTATTTCACTTAAATATAAATATTATATTCCTGTCTGTAATGTGATATAACAGTACAATAACAAACACATTTAAAATAGAAATATATTTGGTTGTTATCATCAAACAAAAATCATATAATTGTGTATACAACACCGTTATATACAACACTTATCAATCGAGGAAGGTGTAATAATGAGATTAGCGATGATAAGATTGGCGTTGACCGCCCTAAGCATATCGGCTACAACATTGGATGTCCCTGGAGTATATAAGATGTCCAGATCGTAGGCCGCAAGAAATTCTAACCAATGTTGCTGCCTCAAATTCAAGTCTCTTTGGGTAAACAGATATTTCAAGGATTTATAATTAGTATATAATTCGAACTTCTCACCCAAAAGATAGTGACTCCATATCTTTAAAGCAAACATGATGGCCATCAACTCATGATCATGAGTGGGGTATCTCTTCTCTTGCGGCTTCAACTGACGGCTAGCATAAGCAACTACTTTGCCTCTTTGCATTAACACCGCACCAATACCTTCAATGGAAGCATCATTATAGACTGTCAAATCTTGATTTCCATCAATAATGGTCAACACGGGAGCAGTGGTCAACTTCAATTTCAGCTCTTGGAAAGCTGCCTCACATTCGGGTGTCCAAATAAACTTTGTATGCTTCTTGGTCAGTTTCGTCAATGGACAAGATAGATTCGAAAAATCTTTAAAGAATTTCTGATAATAGCCAGCCAATCCTAGAAAATTTCTGACTTCTGTAGGAGTGCTAGGCTGCTTCCAATCTTGAATGGCTGAGATCTTGCCTAGATTTACTGAAATTCCTTTCTTCGATACAACATGACCGAGGAATTTCACTTCTTCTTGCCAGAATACGTATTTAGAGAATTTGGCTTTCAACACATTCTTTCTCAGAATTTCCAAAACTTCTTTCGTATGCTTTTCATGCTCAACAGTGGATTTAGAGAAGAATTAGATATCATAGATGAAAACCAGCACGAATTTATTCAAGACATCCCGGAATAATCTGTTCATCATATTGACAAAGTAGGCAGGAGTGTTACATAAGCCGAACGACATTACTAGCCACTCATAGAATAAGTCTGGACCTCTTAAAGCTGTCAAAGGAACACATTCTTTGGCAATGCGCAATTGATAGAAACCTGTAGCTTGGTCCATTCTAGAGAATACTTGCACTCGATTCAAAAGATCTAACATATCATTAATACGCGGCAATGGATATTTGTTTTTCAGCGTTTGCTTATTGAGGTCACGGTAGTCCACACATAGTCTGAGAGTACCGTCTGACTTTAGGACAAACACCATTGCTGCACCCCAATTGGAGAAGCTAGACCTGATCAGACCCTTCCACAAAAGTTGTTTAGTTTGATTGCTTGGCTCTTCTTTTTCTTTCGGTGTCATTCTCCGAATAGGATGCATAACTGGCCTTACATTCGGAACTAAGTCAATCCTCAAGTCGATTTCTTAGCGCGGAGGTAAGCTATCAACTTCTTTAAACACATTCGCATAATCTTTGATGACATGAATATCCTCAATAGAAGCAGGAGTAAATTCTAGAGAAGACCAGAATTCTTTCCTATCAGTGGCTGAGCCGTGGCATGGTACAGCAATAATATCTCCAAATTTGGTTTTAATTCTGACTATTCTTTCAGCGCATAGTACCTCAGCCTTATACTTTTGTTAGCCAATCCAGTCCAAGTATGATATCATATCCGGAAAAACTCATAGCGATCAAGTCAAAAGGGAACTGGAAATAAGAATAAGAAACAGGCACTCTACAATACTTATCGAGAATAAGAGAACCTTCTATCGGATTATGGGCTCTAATCGATTCTTTAAGTTTTCTTGGTTTCAGTTTTAACTTTTTAATTGCTTCACTAGAAATGATACTTCGCGATGCACCAGTGTCAAACAATACTTTAATAGGAATGTTCTTAATAGTAAGTGTACCTCCTAAAACATTGGGTTTACCTGCTCCCTCAGAGAAAGCTGGTGCGGCCGCTCCATCGTATACATGTGCCACTTGAGAATTCTTCAGCGATGGGCAGTTTGGCTTGATGTGCCCCTTCTTATGAAAATTGTAGCACTCCCTCTGATCATGAGAACTCTGACTACGCCCAGACTCATTCCTCCTTGGCTTCTTTGGAGCTCAGCATTCATAATCAAAGTGTCCCATCTTCTGGCAGTTAAAGCACCTCACCTTCGCCTTTTTACTTCCTTGAGGCTTGGCGGCTGAAGAGTTGCTCTCCTCCGGTTTCTTGTCAGATTGCTTCCTTTTGTTATTATTTTGGTTCTTCTCCCGATCTTGCTGAGAATTCCTGTCATTTTCTTCATATCGACAAGCCATCTCAACCATCTCATTAAATGGAAGCTTAATATGTGTTGTCACTCTGTTCAGATACTTCGTTGAAAGGCCATTAATGAATCTCTTATTCTTCTGGAAAGGTTCCTGAATTAATTCGGGATCATATCGTGAAAGCTCTTCAACCTTCCGCACATACTCAAAAACAGTCTTATCTCCTTGTTGCAAGTTAGCAAACTGATCGTGAAGACACTCAGCTTCTTACAGAGGAATAAATTTCTCGTTAAAAAGCTCTTAGAATTTTGTTCAAGACATGTCGGCATCAGTACTGTAACACCCCGAATTTTAGTTAATACTAAAATTCACTAATTACAGGATAAATAATCTCAGACGTGGGAATTGGGGGTAACGGGCTGCGTTATTGCGTTCGTCTCGGAAAAATACGCGAAATAGAGTCCGAGTTTTCGAAAATCGGAGTCCGTATGGCCCGGTTATGGCCCAAAGAAGTTTGCAGAAAAATTAGAGCTAAAAACAGATTTAGGAATTTAAATTTAAATTTTAATTTAGAACCAGCGGGGCCAGGCGGGAAGATTCCCGCCCTAAGCATGTCGACAGGGGTGTCGACAGGCCTGTCGACAGGGGTGTCGACTTGCCTGTCGACTTGCCTGTCGACATGGCGTGTCGAACCAGGGTGCTTGGGTGCACCAGATCTGGTTTTCTGGCTAGGGCTGGGCTTGGTTCTAGAGATTTCCTAAATCTAACGGACCTAAATTAATCTAGGGTTAATCTAAGGGCCTAAAACACTCTCTTAATCTATAAATACACCCTAAACCTACCTTAATCCATACTAAAAATAGAAATGAAGGCCTCATGCCGCCAAATTAAATCCTAGAAGGAATCTCCATTAATCTAAGAAGGAAGTTTCAAGCTAATCCCTCTCATATCATTCTCTAATCATCACCATCTTCATAATTAGCAACTAATCCCTCTTCATAAGTTGGTTAATTTTGGGTTTGGTGAGTTTCTATCACTTTAACATCAATTGTTAAAGTAAGTAGATTGGGTGTAATGAGACTTATGGTCTTAAATGCGGATTAGTGAGTTTGAATCATTTATAATGATATGTTACTCTATGTTGTTCTATGTTTATGCATATTTGATAAGTTGGTTTATGCATGCTTAATAAGTTGATTTATGCATGTTTAACAAGTTGGTTTATGCATATTTAACAAGTGGATTTATGCATATTTAATAAGTGGAATTATGCATGTTTAACAAAGTGAGTTATGCAAGTTAAGTATATGTTTAAATGCAAGTTTAATGTGATATGCCAGTTATACATGCTTATGCAAGTATATGGATGCTTATGCAAGTCATGTATATGTTTAAATGCAAGATTTATGTGATATGCAAGTTATGCATGTTTATGCAAGTATGTGAATGCTTATGCAAGTATGTGAATGCTTACGCAAGTTATGTGTATGCTTAAATGCATGTTTAACATGATATGCAAGTTATGAGAATGCCTATATGCAAGTTCAACACGTTATGCAAGATATGTGTATGATAATATGCAAGCTCATATGCAACATGTTATGCAAATCATGTGTATGATAATATGCAAGTTTGGGTTAAATATAGTTGGGTTAATATATGCTCATATATGCAAGTTGACATCCTCTTAACCCATGACAAAGTTTTATGCTAAACCCATGATATTTGTGATGATCTTCCCCTTTATTATGTCATGAAACGAGAACGATTTACGTGGGGAACGATGGGGTTGGTAAATATGCTAATAAATGAATGATTGGGTATGATTAAGCATACCATAAAAATAAATTACCATAAGTGGGAATTTACCTATTGAGTTAGGTCTACCCCATGGGAATTTACCTATTGAGTTAGGTCTACCCATGTTATGGAAAACTTGATATTAATTAGGGATAATTAATATGGGGGTGATTAATTAGGTGTAATTAATCGACTAAGACACGAGGTTGGACTCATTTGTAGTGTAAAACTGCCCGGACCCGACCGGCTTAACCAGTTGCTACAAATGTCAGCCCAATGTGAGAGGTCTTAGCCATAAATTAAATACGTGATTAAGGTAAAGACACGAGGTTAGACTCTGTTATGACGTAAGACTGCCCGGATTCTACCGGCTTAACCAGGCGGTCATAACAGCCAGTCTAATGTGGGAGGTCTTTATGGGAGATCACGGTCTTAATTAATTAAGAAACACTTAACCATAGTAGCATGTAGTGGGACATGAGGGGTTAAGTGGGTGCCTTGGGTGGCATGAGGAAATTTTGTGGTTGCCTTGGGTGGCATGTGGAATCTAGTGGGTTGCCTTGGGTGGCAATAGAAAATACGATTAGAATACTTAACCAAGTGGAAACATGTAATTAAACATGATTAAAGGGTTAAGTGGGATACACTAGATATTTGACAAGCTTAAGTGGGTAGCTTGTGGGGGCCCATTTCAACCAATATCCCAAACGTATCTTTGTGGGCTCGACCCATGTCGAGTGGCGGGACACGCATATTGGGCTTGATTATAAGAGGCCAAAACGGGTTAGCGGTGGCAACGCAAGTCCAACGGGTTTCATATGCGTGTATGGGCCCGGGCTGGTAGATAAGCCGTTGTTGCATCGTGTAGATATAAAGTCGTGCACCGTTAGTATTAGGTAGCCACTTTAGGGGAGTGATACACCCCACTGTGGGACCAGCACGGGTATCTACGGTAGGGAGCCGATCGCTTGGGGAGTAGTGGGTACACCTAATGAAGATAGGGGCAGACGGCACCTATGTAGGGGTACACGAAACTACTGGGTAAGAATTACTGGGTACACCTAGTGGAGATAGGGGCAGACGGCACCTATGTAGTGGGCTAGGGGTACATGAAACTACTGGGGAAAATTTTCTAAGTCCTTGGAAGGGATCAACGTTTAAGTAGGAATGACTGGTGTGGTGCAGTTAGTAATTATCCTTGGGTGGGTAGATGCGTCCTGACGGTTATCTTAGTTTATCCTAAGTCTACCAAGCTGCTTAGTGTAGCCATTCATCCCTAGATATTACCGTAGGTCAAGTTTATGTCTTCTCTGGTTACTTTAATAATTGTATTGTTAAAGTTATAGGACTCACTCAGACTTATGTCTGACCCCGTTGTTGTTATCTTTTTCCCAACCCTCAGGTCCTACGGTGGATCCTAGCAGTAGTAGAGCTTGATCGGATTGCTGTTCCAGTCTTTAGGAGCTTGGGTAGATGTAAAGCTCCAGTTATCCAGTTATCTTTTTTTTTGTTATGGCTATTGTATGAGAGAGTGGGATTATGTACTTCTTTATTTTGATGGATATTGTACTTGACTTTTATCATGGTTTTATGATGTAACCAGACATGTTTATTTCCGCTGTTGTGAGATGATATTTTTAAAATTTCAAGTACTAATTATATCTGTCTTGTTGTAATTTTTCTGTTCTATAATCACTAAAATACTCCACCGATGCTATGGCATTCCCTTAGTGAGTGACCATAGCGGGCGTGGGGTGTTACACGTGGTATCAGAGCAAAGGTTACCGGAACAGATAAAATTTTTAGAAAATTATTTTTCTAAAACATTTTTGGAAAAGATATTTTCAAAAACATGTCTTTTAAGAGAAAAAGTTTTTGAAAGAAAAGCATAATCCCCAATAGCCATATCTATATCCTTCGAATTCTCCATTTTGAATCTTTCCTCTTTCGTTTCAGCATGGCCGAGAATCTTAATCTTCCGGAGGGTGTGACGGTACCAGTATGGTATAGGAGATTGATGGAGGCTAGGGCCACCACTGCGGGTCCAGCAAATATTCCTCCACCAACCGTAGCACCCGATCTTCCTCCTCCCCCTCCTCCTCGCACGGATATTTTTGCTAAGACTTGCAAGGAATTTAAAGCTATGGGAGGGAAACCTTTTCAAGGATCTGAAACCTTTGTAGAGGCTAGAGATTGGCTTAAAGAGGTGGAAGAGTTGATAGATATCTTTGAGATGGAAGAAGGAAAGAAAGTCAAGTTGGCTGCTTGGTTAATGAAGGGAGAGGCCTCATTCTGGTGGGAGGTCACTAATGGAGAACGCCCCGTTGACTCTTGGGCGGATTTTAGGCAAAGATTTGTGGCAAAGTTTCTCTCAAGGGCGGAGGAAAACTTGTATATGGAAAGATTCTTGACTCTAAAGCAAGGAAATCTTTCGGTGAAGGAATATGTTAACAAGTTTAATCAATTGGCAAGGTTTGGCCTAGACATGGTGAATACACCGGAGAAAAAGGCTTTGAGGTTCGTGAAAGGCTTGAATGAACCGATGCATGGGTTGGCTATGACTCACATCCCTATGGGGGCCACCTTTGAGAAGCTAGTGGACATGGCACTCATGTATGAAGAAGAGAAGGGTTCTAATGCTAATAAGGCACCCGAGAAGAAGGGAGATCAAAAGAGACCTCAACAACAACAAAGCAAAGGTGGGAAAGGCAACGGTGGCAAGAGCAAGAAGAAGAAGTGTTTCAATTGTGGGACACCTGGCCACCTAAGCAAGGATTGTCGCAAGAAGAAGAAGACCGGCTGCTTCCACTGTGGCGAAGCAGGGCATTTAGTGAAAGATTGCCCTAAGAAGGGGCAAAGGACGGGATCTACCTCAGGAGGACAGGTGCAAGCTCTTATGGCACCGAGTCAGGCTAGGGGGCAAGTACAGGCTCTCGCGGTTCCACCGATTCAGGAGAGAGGTAGAACTATTTCCGTTGAAAGTCTGGTTTTTCTATTTGATCATCCTGTCCGTACATTGTTTGATTCAGGCGCATCGCATTCGTTTATCTCATCATCATTAGTTGAGTTACTGCACTTAGACACCAGTCTGGTAGATGATCCCTTGGTTGTTTCAAACCCAATTGGGGGCTCCACTTATTTGTCCATGATATGTTTGGGTTTGAAGATTTCTATACTTAGCATTGAGTTTAGATGTGATGCTTTTGTCTTGGGCTTCACGGGCTATGGGTTGATTTTGGGCATGGACTGGTTATCCAGTAATGGTGCCGTTCTTGATTGCGAAAGGAGAGTTGTTAGGCTCATGACCCGCTTGGGTAACACTCTCGAGATTTCTTGTAATCCCAGGGACTCTGTTATGCTAAGTTATCTTGAATCACTTGACGCTTCGGTCGAGAGTTTGCAATCTGTTAGAGTGGTCCGGGAATATCCGGATGTGTTTGAGGAGGTGAAGGGCTTACCTCCGAAGCGGGAGATTGACTTCCGAATATATTTGGTGGATAATGCTAAACCGGTATCTTTACCAGTACGCCACATGGCTCCTCGTGAGAGGAGGGAACTCCATAAGCAAGTAGGGGAGTTGCTTGAGAAGGGGTTCATAAGACGAAGTATATCGGAGTGGGGTGCTCCAGTAGTATTTGCTACGAAGGCGGATGGGTCCTCAGACTTTGTGTAGACTATAGAGAACTCAACAAGCTCACAAAGAAGAATAGACACCCATTGCCGAGAATAGATGATCTTTTCGATCAGTTGGTTGGCGCTTCAGTATTTTCTCAGTTGGACTTAGCCACGGGGTTTCATCAGTTGAGGGTGGCTGAGGATAGCATAGACAAGACTGCCTTTAGGACTCCTGATGGTTTCTATGAATGGCTAGTGATGCCATTTGGGTTGACGAACGCCCCTGCATACTTTGTTGATTTGATGAGTAGGGTGTTCAGGGAGTTCCTTAATAAATTCGTGGTGGTCTTTGTGGATGATATCTTAGTATTTTCTAAGAGCGAAGAAGAGCATGCCCTACATCTTGGGGAAGTGTTGAAGACTCTTCGAGCACATAGCCTTAAGGCTAAATTCTCTAAATGTCACTTCTGGAGGAAGGAAGTACGATTCTTAGGGCACGTGGTCTCCAAGGAAGGGATAGCTGTGGATCCCGCGAAGGTAGTATCAATTCAGGATTGGAAGGTTCCAAAGAATGCTACCGAAGTAAGAAGTTTCTTGGGGTTGGCGGGTTATTATAGGAAGTTCATCAAAGACTTCGCGAAAATATCAGCCCCATTAACCCGCTTAACAAAGAAGAATCTTGTTTTCACATGGGACGTAGATTGTGATGATGCGTTCCGACGGTTAAAGAGAGCTTTAACCACCGCTCCAGTTTTAGTGTTGCCAGATGGGAGCAAGCCATTTGTTGTCTATACCGATGCCTGTAGAACAGGACTTGGCGCAGTCTTAATGCAAGAGGGAAGGGTAATAACCTATGGTGGAAGGCAGTTGAGGGCACATGAGAAAAATTACCCTACCCATGATCTTGAGCTGGCCGCTATTGTTTTTGCGCTTAAGATTTGGCGTCATTATCTTCTTGGTGAGAGATTCGAGTTGTTCACTGACCATAAATCATTGAAGTACTTATTCTCTCAGAAGGATTTAAACTTAAGACAGCAAAGGTGGATGGAGTTTTTAGCATCCTATGATTTCGAGATAGCGTATACCCCTGGCAAGGGTAACGTGGTGGCGGACGCCTTGAGCAGGAAGAGGTTGTCCTTGAGTCCATTGTTCGTGGAACGACAAAGCTTGGAATTTATCTCGATGTTTGATTTCAGACCTTCCGTTGACTATGTACCCAGTTTGCTAGCTTCCTTGGAAGTTAGGCCTACTCTTTTGGGGCGGATTGGGGAAGCCCAGAGGGACGACCCACAGTTGGTTGAGTTGATAGAGAAACTCATAAGGGGGAATCGTCCAGCCATTTGAGTAGGTACACCTTAGACGATAGGGGGTGCTTGCGTAGAGACGGTAGACTTTGTGTACCGCAAGACGAGGGTTTGAGGAAGGCTATTCTTGATGACGCACACCGTTCTAGGATGACCATTCATCCCGGTGGGGATAAGATGTACCAAGACATGAAGAGGGTTTTCTTCTGGGCCGGTATGAAGAAAGATGTGGCCGAGTATGTCGCTCGATGTTTGGTGTGCCAGCAAGTGAAGGCGGAGCAAAGGAAACCAGAAGGGTTGCTTCACCCATTGGAGGTTCCGCAATGGAAGTGGGATAGCGTCTCGATGGATTTTATTGACGGGTTACCCAGGTCGAGGAAGGGTAATACAGGAATTTGGGTGGTGATAGATAGACTTACTAAGAGCGCCCATTTCATACCTGTGAAGAGTAAGAGGACTGCTCCATGGCTAGCTTCAGTATATCTTCGAGAGATAGTTCGATTACATGGGGTACCCTCTAGCATAGTGAGTGATCGAGATCCTATCTTCACTAGCGAGTTCTGGAGAAGTTTGCAAGAAGCAGTGGGGACTCAATTGTGTCTGAGCACCGCATATCATCCTCAGACGGACGGCCAGACTGAGAGGGTGAATCGTGTTCTAGAGGACCTTTTGAGGCTTTGTATCTTAGATTTTGGAGGTACATGGGAAGAGCATCTTCCATTGGTAGAGTTCGCATATAATAACAGCTTTCAGTCCAGTATTGGTATGGCTCCTTTCGAAGCTCTCTATGGAAGGCCTTGTCGATCACCTACATGTTGGTGGGAATCTACGGATAAGGTCTTGCTTGGGCCCGATATGGTTAAGGAGACTTCTGAGAAGATTGACTTGATTCGAAAAAGGATGAAAGCAGCGCAGGACAGGCAAAAATCTTATGCGGACAAGAGAAGGACGGATCTTGAGTTTGAGGTTAGGGATATGGTTTTTGTTAAGGTATCTCCGTTGAGAAATGTTGTTCGCTTCGGATCCGTCGGGAAGTTAGCACCGAGGTTTGTTGGGCCGTTTCCTATCAAGGAAAGGATTGGACGGATGGCATATAGGGTGGAGTTGCCCGACAGACTTAGTGGTGTTCATGATGTATTCCATGTATCACATTTGAGGAAGTGCTTACATGAGACCGTAGAGGTGGTAGAACCAAGCTTGCTTAGAGATGTGGAGGTAGAGCGTGATGCGACTATTCGACGAGCCCCTACTCGCATCCTTGGGTCAGAGACTAGGAAATTGAGAAACAGAGAGGTTCAACTAGTCAAGGTGCAATGGGGAGAAGATGAGAGCAACGCGACCTGGGAGACGGAAGCGAAGATGCGTTCATTTCTTTTTGAGGGTATGTCTTTACTTTCTCCTTTATCGCTTGTCTAGTACTTATCTTATCTTTGGAATGTCCTCTCGTTAGTGCCTTTGACCTTTGGATAGGGTAAACCTATGGTTGAAACATGTGTTTGAGACATGTTATGGTTGATGGATGCAAGTGGATGCAAGTGTTTGCTAGTGGTTGCTCGTGGATGCATATACACACACTCTAGGCACTAGATCGGCTCAGTCACTTCATATTGCATATTGCATAAAATTGTGTGTAGGAAAATATATTTATGGATGTATAATGGTTGTGTTATCACATGGATGATGCATTTTGGTGAATGATTGTGCACTCATGTAGATATCATATGTGTCGATAGGGTTCTCTCGCATACATAATGGATGCATGGCACTATCATGGTTTGCATATGTTCATACATTAGATAGGGAACATATACACACACTTTTTGCATATGCTCATACATCATTAGAAACTGTTTAAGGACAATGGATGCCCGTGGTTGATGATTTGAGTAGATGGTTGTTTGGATGGTAGGATATGCATTCTCCTTAGCTTAAAGATTTCGGGGACGAAATCCTTTAAGGAGGGGAGAATGTAACACCCCGAATTTTAGTTAATACTAAAATTCACTAATTACAGGATAAATAATCTCAGACGTGGGAATTGGGGGTAACGGGCTGCGTTATTGCGTTCGTCTCGGAAAAATACGCGAAATAGAGTCCGAGTTTTCGAAAATCGGAGTCCGTATGGCCCGGTTATGGCCCAAAGAAGTTTGCAAAAAAATTAGAGCTAAAAACAGATTTAGGAATTTAAATTTAAATTTTAATTTAGAACCAGCGGGGCCAGGCGGGAAGATTCCCGCCCTAAGCATGTCGACAGGGCTGTCGACAGGCCTGTCGACAGGGGTGTCGACTTGCCTGTCGACTTGCCTGTCGACATGGCGTGTCGAACCAGGGTGCTTGGGTGCACCAGATCTGGTTTTCTGGCTAGGGCTGGGCTTGGTTCTAGAGATTTCCTAAATCTAACGGACCTAAATTAATCTAGGGTTAATCTAAGGGCCTAAAACACTCTCTTAATCTATAAATACACCCTAAACCTACCTTAATCCATACTAAAAATAGAAATGAAGGCCTCATGCCGCCAAATTAAATCCTAGAAGGAATCTCCATTAATCTAAGAAGGAAGTTTCAAGCTAATCCCTCTCATATCATTCTCTAATCATCACCATCTTCATAATTAGCAACTAATCCCTCTTCATAAGTTGGTTAATTTTGGGTTTGGTGAGTTTCTATCACTTTAACATCAATTGTTAAAGTAAGTAGATTGGGTGTAATGAGACTTATGGTCTTAAATGCGGATTAGTGAGTTTGAATCATTTATAATGATATGTTACTCTATGTTGTTCTATGTTTATGCATATTTGATAAGTTGGTTTATGCATGCTTAATAAGTTGATTTATGCATGTTTAACAAGTTGGTTTATGCATATTTAACAAGTGGATTTATGCATATTTAATAAGTGGAATTATGCATGTTTAACAAAGTGAGTTATGCAAGTTAAGTATATGTTTAAATGCAAGTTTAATGTGATATGCCAGTTATACATGCTTATGCAAGTATATGGATGCTTATGCAAGTCATGTATATGTTTAAATGCAAGATTTATGTGATATGCAAGTTATGCATGTTTATGCAAGTATGTGAATGCTTATGCAAGTATGTGAATGCTTATGCAAGTTATGTGTATGCTTAAATGCATGTTTAACATGATATGCAAGTTATGAGAATGCCATATGCAAGTTCAACACGTTATGCAAGATATGTGTATGATAATATGCAAGCTCATATGCAACATGTTATGCAAATCATGTGTATGATAATATGCAAGTTTGGGTTAAATATAGTTGGGTTAATATATGCTCATATATGCAAGTTGACATCCTCTTAACCCATGACAAAGTTTTATGCTAAACCCATGATATTTGTGATGATCTTCCCCTATATTATGTCATGAAACGAGAACGATTTACGTGCGGAACGATGGGGTTGGTAAATATGCTAATAAATGAATGATTGGGTATGATTAAGCATACCATAAAAATAAATTACCATAAGTGGGAATTTACCTATTGAGTTAGGTCTACCCCATGGGAATTTACCTATTGAGTTAGGTCTACCCATGTTATGGAAAACTTGATATTAATTAGGGATAATTAATATGGGGGTGATTAATTAGGTGTAATTAATCGACTAAGACACGAGGTTGGACTCATTTGTAGTGTAAAACTGCCCGGACCCGACCGGCTTAACCAGTTGCTACAAATGTCAGCCCAATGTGAGAGGTCTTAGCCATAAATTAAATACGTGATTAAGGTAAAGACACGAGGTTAGACTCTGTTATGACGTAAGACTGCCCGGATTCTACCGGCTTAACCAGGCGGTCATAACAGCCAGTCTAATGTGGGAGGTCTTTATGGGAGATCACGGTCTTAATTAATTAAGAAACACTTAACCATAGTAGCATGTAGTGGGACATGAGGGGTTAAGTGGGTGCCTTGGGTGGCATGAGGAAATTTTGTGGTTGCCTTGGGTGGCATGTGGAATCTAGTGGGTTGCCTTGGGTGGCAATAGAAAATACGATTAGAATACTTAACCAAGTGGAAACATGTAATTAAACATGATTAAAGGGTTAAGTGGGATACACTAGATATTTGACAAGCTTAAGTGGGTAGCTTGTGGGGGCCCATTTCAACCAATATCCCAAACGTATCTTTGTGGGCTCGACCCATGTCGAGTGGCGGGACACGCATATTGGGCTTGATTATAAGAGGCCAAAACGGGTTAGCGGTGGCAACGCAAGTCCAACGGGTTTCATATGCGTGTGTGGGCCCGGGCTGGTAGATAAGCCGTTGTTGCATCGTGTAGATATAAAGCCGTGCACCGTTAGTATTGGGTAGCCACTTTAGGGGAGTGATACACCCCACTGTGGGACCAGCACGGGTATCTACGGTAGGGAGCCGATCGCTTGGGGAGTAGTGGGTACACCTAATGAAGATAGGGGCAGACGGCACCTATGTAGGGGTACACGAAACTACTGGGTAAGAATTACTGGGTACACCTAGTGGAGATAGGGGCAGACGGCACCTATGTAGTGGGCTAGGGGTACATGAAACTACTGGGGAAAATTTTCTAAGTCCTTGGAAGGGATCAACCTTTAAGTAGGAATGACTGGTGTGGTGCAGTTAGTAATTATCCTTGGGTGGGTAGATGCGTCCTGACGGTTATCTTAGTTTATCCTAAGTCTACCAAGCTGCTTAGTGTAGCCATTCATCCCCAGATATTACCGTAGGTCAAGTTTATGTCTTCTCTGGTTACTTTAATAATTGTATTGTTAAAGTTATAGGACTCACTCAGACTTATGTCTGACCCCGTTGTTGTTATCTTTTTCCCAACCCTCAGGTCCTACGGTGGATCCTAGCAGTAGTAGAGCTTGATCGGATTGCTGTTCCAGTCTTTAGGAGCTTGGGTAGATGTAAAGCTCCAGTTATCCAGTTATCTTTTCTTTTGTTATGGCTATTGTATGAGAGAGTGGGATTATGTACTTCTTTATTTTGATGGATATTGTACTTGACTTTTATCATGGTTTTATGATGTAACCAGACATGTTTATTTCCGCTGTTGTGAGATGATATTTTTAAAATTTCAAGTACTAATTATATCTGTCTTGTTGTAATTTTTCTGTTCTATATTCACTAAAATACTCCACCGATGCTATGGCATTCCCTTAGTGAGTGACCATAGCGGGCGTGGGGTGTTACAAGTACCTCCAATTGTAACAGTCTCCCACCAATTATGAGCCTCATCCTTCAATAGCCATGATGCCACGAGTATGGTGGTCTTCAAGTTCCAAGCCTCCAAATATCTTCTCGCAATTTTTGAGCCATGTCTGAGCATTTATCATTGTCTCTCGGCCTGTGAATGACACGCCATCCAAGTTCCTAAACTTCTTAGCTAACTTATCTAGGTCAAAAGGCTGTGGGGATGGAGGTGGTGGTGGTCTACAGCCTCGGGATTGGGCTGATCTCGAACAATGGGGGGTTTCACCCCTTCCTGGTCCTCTAGCTCCTCCTTTGCATCTAGCTCTCGATCTAGTGCTCATTTTCAGTCAGTTCTGTACCATCAAGGAAAGAGCCAGACCGACAAAAATGATAATTTTTAAGAAATGGTAAGATTAAGGACATATGGAAAGATGATGATGTAATGACTGATTAATATGTGCTATTCTGCTGTGCTCATTCTAGGACATTACTAATCCTATCTCTAATGAGCTACTTGTCTTAGAATACTGCTGATTCTATCTAGACGAATTGCTTTAAATATGTTATACCCCGAAGCTAAGGTTAACCTTTAGCTCTGATACCAACTGTGATGACCCCAAACTTCCGTAGTACGAAAGCAAGGATAATCATTGGAATATAACATATTTACAACAACAACAGATCTCAGATAATAGCATAACACATAAACCACAGCAACAGAAATATAAATGTCATCAACATCACAACATCAGAACATCAGTGTGGCACAATATAGGATACAACTCAGCATACAAAAGTCTCAGCGAAAGGAAATAAGTCTCAAAAACTCCATCAAGTACAATATGGATAAATGATGTCTAAAATGTCTCAAATGATAATAAAAGATAGAAATGATCTTCATCTTCCTTCCATAAGCATACTCCAATCCATCACATGTCCAAAATAACCTGAACCTGTCACCTGGCTGCCCGTGTGAAAAAGAGGGCACCCGAGTTTGCAAAGTGAAACAAACTACGAGTCAGTCATGAGACTGGTATGAGAAATCTTTCCTAACTTATCTACCAATATGGCTAATTACAGGACCACGCTGCTAAGGCGGAATGGGTTTACTCCATTGCATTGTCAATGCATAAATTAAATAAATTTCTATTCAAAACAACCTAATGCTTTTTAGAAAAATGAAATCATTATAAGACTCAAGTCCCATCACACAATGCAATGCAAACCGGAGGATAGAGTTTTACCTTATAATGGTCAAACATGCTTGATACGTAGAAAATAATATTATAATATTATTATTAGTGTCTAATCAGTTTTAAAATACTTTCAAAGTAAATGTATCAATCCTAGACGGCATAGCTACCATATACTATGTCGCCATATATATAGGTTAACAATCAAAACGTAATGTCGTATTGGAAATTGGGTTTCCATCATGAGTCAAGGCGAGGGACGATCTCCTTACCGATTCAAGACACTCTAGCAAATGTCTCAGGATCCCCCGCAGTGAACCCTTGGATCCTGCAGGGCCGGTCCACAAATATACCTTAGTGGATTGGCAATTCCTGAACATACGTTTCCCAGTCCTATTGAACCTATAATTTGGTCACTATCGACCAACAAATCGAGGTACCTCACATTCCATCATCCATGTAAGTAAAAATGTCTTGGCTCCATACTATGACACCACTTTTAGCTAGAAAGAAACATGTGCACTCCCTGTGTTCCCTTATCCCGTTTTTGACTCCTACCGGGGTGTGAGACTCGTGAAGTAACGCTATACACAAAGCTATGCCGAAATAAGTTATGCTTTGATCATCAACCACAATGCTCTGCTTTTCAACAAAAGCCTTGATCATTTGCATCTTGGCATGCCACATTGACAATCAACGCCATGCGATCGATAACTACCAATATATAACCTCTGAGCTCGTGCGTCTAAGAGAAGGGTGTTAAGCAAGAGAATACGTTATTCCCCATCAAACAGATATATATTAAATAGAAATCAATTTACAAGGAATAAAATCCAATGTCAGACACACATCCATATACAAGTCTGTTCTGGGTCTGAACGAAACCGGAGACACCTTATTCCTCGTCCCGTATGTCCAATACGGAAGAGAGGTGTTCGCATATCCGGACATTCACAAGTATGTCCGGACAACTACCACTTTAACCCTTTATTGGGGTCTACCTAATGCCGAGCATCAGTAGTCGTTCATTCGATGTGAAGATCGCCAGTCTTCAATCACCGTCTTCAATATCTTCGATTAAAATCATTGTATAATTATTTGAAATGAGATTGAACTCGGTCTTTTCAAATAATTCTCGCATATGTATAATTTAAATCATTTCATATCGTTGATATTATTTTGTAACGATTTATCGCTATTTTTATTTACATAAAAATAACCCAATTTAATTCAACGACACTTCGGGTCAGTAGGCGACCCTGACGCTGTTTTTACCCAAATTTGATTTACTTTTTTCTCGAAATCTAACTGTTGGAATTTAATTAATTTTATACCGTTGGAAAGATCTTCCTAAAGCGGACCTAATGGTCCAGTTTTGGGAAAACCCAACGATCGGATCTTTCGGTATAATCATTTAAAGTTACGAATCTGAAACACGAAATACCACACGTGATTCATTTAATTTTATTTTATATTTATATATATAATTATATTTAAATATAAATTACTCAACGATTCCACTAACACGTTTAACACCCCAAATAAAAGGATGTTATATTTTCATAACATATCTACATGTTAAATGAAATGTAATTTATTTACATAACAATTTCTACATTCCTAATGTCAAATTAAATGTAATCTATTTACATGACATTGTTGCTAATGACAAATAAAAAAGATAATTTTTATTTTCATTATTTGTATGCAATTTCTATTTTTAACTTAACAAATAAAAAGAAATATTTTTATTTGTATATAGTTTCAATGTATGACATGACACATAAAAATGTTTATTTTAATTTGCATACAAACTCTAATGTATAACTTAACAATAAAGATGTATCTTTAATTTGCATACAAATTCTAATGTGTGACTTAACAATGAAAATGTTCCTCTAATTTGCATACAAATTCAAATGTATGATTTGATAATAAAAATGATTCTTTAATTTGCATACAAATTCTATTGTATGGTTCGACAATAAAAATGATTCTTTAATTTGCATACAAATTCTATTGTATGTTTTGAAAATAAAAATGATTCTTTAACTTGTATACAAATTCTATTATATGTTTTGACAATAAAAATGATTCTTTAACTTGCATACAAATTTTATTTCAACAAAATGCATAAAATGTGATACATTCATTTTTTGCTGAAAATTCTATTTCAACAAAATGATTAAAAAGTGATTCATTTATTTTGTTGGCAAATTCTATTTCAACGGAATGATTAAAATGATATTTTCATTTTTATTGACAATTCTATTTCAACAAAATGATTACAAGTGATAATTTTATTTTGTTAACAATTCTAGTTCAACAAAATGAATATAAGTGATGATTGCATTTATGTTGACAATTCTAGTTTAACAAAATGATTAAAAGTGATAATTTTATTTTGTTAACAATTCTAATTTAACAAAATAAATAAAAAGTGATACTTTTATTTTGTTAACAATTCTAGTTTAACAAAATGAATAAAAAGTGATAATTTCATTTTGTTAACAATTCTAGTTTAACAAAATGAATAAAAGGTGATAATTTCATTTTGTTAACAATTCTAGTTTAACAAAATGAATAAAAAGTGATAATTTCATTTTGTTAACAATTCTAGTTTAACAAAATGAATAAAAATTTATAATTTAATTTTGGTAACAATTCTAGTTTAACAAAATGAATGGAAATGGTCTTTTCATTTTGTTGACAATTCTATTTCAACAAAATTAATATTTTTTCTCAAACGCAAATCTGTTTAACAAAATTTTTATTTTTGTTTTACCTAATTTATTTAACAAAAATGTAATTTTTGTTTTAACTAAAATTTATTTAACAAAAATGTAATTTTTGTTTTCAACCATCATATTTTGACTAAATGTAAATTTTTGTTTCAACTAATATATTTTGACAAAAATATTCATTTTTGTTTCAACTAATCTATTTTGACAAAAATATATATTTTGTTTCGACTAATCTATTTTGACAAAAATGTATATTTTATTTCAACTAATCTATTTCGACAAAAATGTATAGTTTGTTTCAACAATTATATTTTGACAAAAATGTTCATTTTTGTTTCAACTAATCTATTTTGACAAAAATGTTCATTTTTGTTTCAACAATTATATTTTGACAAAAACGTTCATTTTTTTTTCAACTAATTATTTTGACAAAAATGGTCGTTTTTGTTTCAACTAATTATTTTGACAAAAATGTTCATTTTTTGTTTCAACTAATCTATTTTGACAAAAATTCTATTTTTTCAAAAATGACAATTTTAATCCAATGATTATATTTTGACAAAAAAGAAAATCTTAATTCTACTATTCTAATTTGTCAAAAATGACAATTTTAATCCAATGATTATATTTTGACAAAAATGATAATTTTAATTCAACTATTCTAATTTGACAAAAATGACAATTTTAATCCAATGATTATATTTTGACAAAAATGGTAATTTTAGTTCAACTATTCTAATTTATCAAAAATGACAGTTTTAGTCCAATGATTATGTTTTATTCAACACAACAATCATCAAATCAATAGATCTACATGACAATATCCATCCCAGATCAAATCACATATAACAATCGGTAGAATTTAACAGCATATGGGTAATACCACAATCATGATTTATTAATTTTAATTATATATATATATAAAATAGTAGAATTCTTACAGTGTTTTAAATCCTGTATAATTCATATTTGAATTTTGTCCAAAATCTGATCTGCTCCAAATTCATTCTAATTAGTCCAAAAATGTAGATCTCGGACTCACGATCGCAACAGTTCTGAAATTATTCAATTCTGAATTCGTATGCATAAGATATGAATTTATTTGTGTTGTTAATATTTAAATTTATTTAATTAAATAATTAAAATAAATATATCACCTTCTTCTTCTAACAGAAGAAAGCCGCGTTGGTTTGCTATTTCCCTTCAAACTTGGTCTTAGATTTCCGATCCAACCACCTGACTTCACGACAATCCGACACCACCACGCCGGAGAGGAAGGAGGCGCGCCCATAGGGGGACTCACGGCAATAGGTGCGATCGCACATAGGTGGCGCAACGGTGGTGCAAACCCGCTGACGTTGGGGCTCATGTTTATCACGAATACACCACGGTTTTTGATCAACCCAGCATGAAATCGAAGTTGATGAAATTCTCTTCAATAAAGTCAAAAGAAGGATGGAGTTTTATAGAACGGATCAAAGGAAATTAAGGGAGGAAGAGAGAAGTTGTTCTGGCCATTGGTTGAAGGGTGGCGGTGCTTTAGAAATAGGAATTAGGGTTTTGTTGTGAGATATTTACAATAAAATAATATTAAATCTCTTAATTATTAATTTTAAGCCTGTTAACTCTTCACAGCTCCAAATTCATCCCAACGAGAGTTGTTCCTACCCAATAGCCCCCGTTACGGACATAATGTGCTAGGTCCCGTCAGCCCAATCAATCGTTTTCAGACTTTTTTCTTTAAATTAAATTTTAAATCATTTATTTATTTAATTCGATCGCACATTCAAATTTATCGAGGCCACATACGGATTCCAGAAATTCCCAAAAAATAAATCTAGCTGACGACACGGTCCTAACAAAACTAATTTCGTCGAATTTGGACACCGTTTTGAAAATAACCCTTTTAACGGTCAATTAAATTCGACAAAAATTATCGAACATAGCTTAATTTACCACACTCAAATATTAATTCCAAAAATTATGGAAAATCAAACTTACCAATAATTTGTCATTCTGGCTCCGACAAAAATAGTTTCGTCGAAAACGGAGGTCTTTTATAAAATGACTATTTTTAATAGCTTTATTATTATTTAAAAATGGAATTTTTAAATTCTGGCACATTTTCCAACAAAATTCCTTAAAATAAATTTTTTAAATTGGTTCTGATTTTCAGGGTTGTTACAGCCTATATGTAAATATTACCCATCAACCCAAGATATACTTAACCCTCTTACTGTTTCATATAATTTTACTTAACCCGTCCCTAAGTTAACATGTACAATCCCTATGGATTCAACTAGGTTAAGTATTCAATTTACTACCATATTAATTTAAGGTTAGAATGTACTAGACCTCCCACATTAAGCCTACAACTTGTGGATGCTGGATATGTCGGGCGGTTCTAGGCAGACTTCTTCCATAAGTTGGGCTTAACCTCATGTCCTAACACTTTACGTGTTTATGCATTTAGACCGCTCATATTAGATTCACCACTTGTGGTCGCTGGATATGCCGGACGGTTCCAGACAGACTTCCACCACAAATATAATCTAACCTCATGTCTAAGCGTAGATACAGTTTCTAATTAGTGTAATTTTAGGCATTTCAATTATTAACCAATTATTCATATATCATTATAGTTTTCATGACCCTTTTTCCTAAGTCATATTCATCATGTATCGTATGCCCTAAATTCAGATCTATAATCAAAGTTTGGTTTATGCTCCAAATTCGCATTCATGCATTTCATTTAATTTATGCTTAAATTTTCCTAGTACAAGTTATGCCCCAATTTTAATGTTTTTCCCTCGTTCCCAATTTTACGCGTTCGCATATTTCAGCGACATGATTAGGCTTGAAGGTAGCCTGGATATAAAAATAAAAGGGAAAAGAAGAAGGGGAGAGGACATAAATGATCACAATAACAAGATTGACATATAATGGTAGAAAGAGGCATAGCAACTAATAAACATACAGTGACAAAGTTGGGCATAATGACAAGATAGACATATAGGAACATATCTGATGAACATGTGATAGTAGAACTAATTCTAGCATAATAGGGATATCATAAACAGGAATGATGAGATCTAAGCAACGAATTGGATCAACTAACAATGGAAGATCTGATATGATAAATAGGTATAGGCTTAGATCTAGATCATAGTCATGTCATAATAACTTAAATACACGGGTTATAACAGATTTGATATGTTTTAGATAGTTACATGCTTAGATCCAAGTTATAGTCATGTCAAGTTTAACTTTTAAGTATTTAGATCTAAAATTAACATAGACTCACCGTGATTGGATCTAAGAAATAGAAGAGGGATTGCAGATGTTGAATCATAGATCTCTAAACTTGAATGACTCTAGTTGATTGTTGAAGAAGAAAAGACTTGATTTAAACTGGGCAGAGGCAATATCTAGTTTTCCATTGTTTTAGGTGTGGAGAAACAAGAGAAATGGGGTCTTATTTATAGCTTAAATCCAACGAACCAAGTCAAGAAAGGAGTCCACATTCAGCTAGAAGAATTCTACCCAGATCTTCAGTAAGAGGGTCGACCCCCTTAGGTGTGTCGACCCAGGGGTCGACACCCCTGGGTGGGAATTTTCCCGCTCCCCTTTTTCTATGTGAATTTTGAACTATTTTGAATTCTAGGTTGATTATACATATATATATATATATATATATTCTTATTATGCGTCCACAAACTTCAAACCATAATAACTTCTTCATACGTTGTGCGTTTTACGCAAATTTGGTGTCTATTTTGACCAGAATTCCGAGACGAACGCAATGGCATAGTCTGTTTCCCTTAATTCTAAATATCTAATTAAGTATTCTGTAATTTAATCATTTTTAGTGTTGTTAAAATTACGGGGTGTTACAATATAAGTGTTTAGATTTCTGATCAACATGAGGTAAGTCTAGTGAATCTGATTTATTTAGGTTTCTTTCTTTCCTTGTTCTTTTAGTATCAGATTTGTAAATCCATGGTTGTTTTAATAATAGATTCTGTTAGGAAGACAATAGAATCATAGATTTGAATCAGATTCAAGGATAGGAAAGCTAGCAGGACAGTGTATTTAGAATTATACCTTTCGAATAATGGTATATTTACCGTTTATGTTCCCCGTTATTCTTAACATGTTAAATAACTGTAAATTATGGTAATTGTAATATAATTTATTTTCAGTTATGTTAAGAATCTTACTGTTGTACTGATCAATTCTATAAATCTGCTAATTGGATTAAGAACTATTGTAATACTGAAAATTATGGAATTTACCATAAACATGAATTTGTTACGGAGAATGTTGTCAATGACATATTAGTCATTGTAAATCAAATTACAGTGAAATTTGGGATAATGGATAAAGAATAGATATGCCTAATTTGTATGGTAAAATTTACTGTGATTTGGAAATGGTAAATAACATCTAACCTGGAAAATAAAAAGGGAGATTAGTAGTGGACTGAGTTAGATAGATTTAGGAAAAATGATACATCTCCATAACGGTAAAAATGCAAAGAACGTAGCTGCAAGAAAAGATAAGAAAAAGAGGTTTAGTGTGAAATAAAGATTATTTTACCGTATAACACACTAATCAAATAAAAAATCACATGTACATCCATGATGCAAATTAAAGAAATAGCTTGCAACTATGGATATTAATTTATGTGCGCTATGGAAATGGATTTTCATATCTTTCTACTAATCATTCAAATGAAGTATGTGAAATATTTTCAAGAAATAATGAGAATATATAGGACGATAATTAAGTGAATGTTACAGTAGTTAAAGTTGGGTTAAAGTTTAGAAAACAAAAGGAAATATGATGAACTGGGAATGTAACTTATTATAATTAATAGCATGAATGAGAAGGTAATATAATAGGTTAGGCTTGTCCTAGGGACAAACGGAAATTCTAACATGGGTTATAATAAATGAAAATTAGAATTTATTAATAAACCTTAGTTAAGAGAACTAAGTTAATAAATAAACAACAATAACAGGTTGTGATGACAGTGTAAGACGAGATTATGATAAATTAAGAACTGATAAAGAAGACTTATAAAATGAAATTAGTTGTACTTAATTATACGTTAAGTAGACATGTCATAAGAAAACATGGGGATAAGGAAAGGACATACTTAATTATACGTCAAGTAAAACAATTTATTAAATTTGTAAACATGTAATTGGACAATAAATGACACGGAAATAAATAGGGGTTGTTGATTATATTCGTTAATTACAATCCGAGGGTAAAAGATTGCAGATCAATTTCGTTAATTACAACTTATGAAATAATATGTTATTGAGCTTATTAATGAACTTAAAACATGATTAAGTATAACCTGTACGATTAATAAGCGAATAGGACCCATTCCTCAGGGATATAAGGAGCTCGGAAAAACCTTGTAACTTAAATAAAAAGAGAATACTTGGGTAATCAAGTTAAGTAGTAATCTGATAAGACATAGCAAGCGCGAGATAAAAGATTAAACATGTGGTCTAATAACCCGTTTGTGTGATGCGCTTGGACCAGTCTGCGTGTACGAAGATGAAGAACCCAATGGGGTAGATCAATGAGGTATATTGAGACACGGGAGGACCACGTCCATCTGATTATTCTTCTTGGTTATTCTATTTTCTTGCTTTGCGGCACTATAGGGAAGCACGCGGCTTACGAGAGATGTGGTAGGGTACTCCATGGTGGTTCTCACCGCAAGCTCAAGCTGTACTCGTAGAGGTTTGGTCTTAGCGGTACCACCCGGTGAGTATGCCTTAACTGCAATAATAGCTTGGCAGTCATAAGGCTGTGGCAGATAACATTAGGTGATTCAACGATTAGCCTCGGGAGAGGTTGGTCGGGACCAAATTAAGGATAGTAATTGTTGGGTATCTTCCATCGACAGTCAATGGGATGTTTAATGACTAGAGCTAGACCAAAAGACCATTGATGTTTCGCTACCGAGACGTTAGTTGAGGGACACACCAAATTGGATGTTAGACTGTTTGCTAGAGGCACATCACTTAGCTCTTAATGCAGTCTTTCACTAGTTGAGGGAGGGGTCAAAATGGGACCATAGCCACCGTGAAAATGCAAACCATATGCTGGATATATATACTGTAGGTCCTTTAAGCGGACTCATACAAATATGAAAAGCTCTCAGTCGAGCTCCATGCACGGGATGCTGCCCTATTACGAGAGTCGGGTATAGTAGGTGGTATGTACTTGTGAAGGAGGTCTAGATACACACACCGGGTGGTATATCGTAGACGTTAGGAAATTACTCTGCGTTGAGGCTCGATTCAACCAAGGAGTTCAGATGTGACAGTACATACGCTTGCGTGGTATAGCGATGGTGGTTTGTGCAATTACGAGGCGTAGTAATATGAATTTGCGTATGTTGTTCGACATAGGACAAGAATTGCATATGCTTTTATAGCATAACAGTGGAGACCATGCGAGAAGGGTACTATGGGGAATACCTTAACATGTTAGGGGTAGCTGCATCCTATACTATACTAGGTTAATGTACTAAGGGTCACGTGAGTATAAATGCTTGAGTGCTATCAACCCTGGTAACCTAATAAATAAGAGAACATAAATAAATGATATATGTAGGGTTATTTCAGAATGTACAATTTGTCCAGTCACCAGACCTTTGTGTTCCGACCTCCTCCTCATAACACACTCGCATGTTAGATTTGTGGCAAAGATGTGATAGCTTTGAATACTAGTTCGGCGATATTATTACCTTGGTTATGCTATATTAGATTATATTATATTTTATTCATTCCATTGTGAGACGTTTTGAAGCGACCCAAACTCGCCCTTACAGGAAAGCCCAGATTGAGTTGAGAACACGAAAAATTAGAACGTCAGCAGAAGAACATTTCATTGCTTATTACAACAATTACATTAGAGTACAAGAATACAACTGAGTATGAATATATATTATACATTCGATAACATCAGAGATTTACAAATTACAATGCAGCGGAAAATAATATAAAACACAACTGAAAGAAATACACGGATACAAAGCATTCCAAAAATAACTCCAGCTGCAAACTAGGATCCTGTGAATATAATATCTGCAAAACCAAAACTACTAGCTATCCGTATGGAAAATAGGGGCACCCATAGTTTAGGTTAAAATAATAAACTCCAGATCAGTCATGTGACTGGTGTGAGAACTAAAAAAAGTTATTAGCTTGGTTTTAAAATTAGGTAAATCAAGGGACCACGCCGTATAACACGGAACGGGTTTAACCCCAAGAATACCATTGCATATAACAAATTGCACAATGCTAAATAAAGAAAATGAGGCTATTATAAGACTCAGGTCCCATCACACAATGCAACACAAGCCGGAGGATAGAGTTTTTACCTTATAATAGCCAAAAATGCTTGGTACGTGAAAGTTCATATTTTATTATTGCTGTAAGTGAAGAAATCTACTTCAAATATAAATCTATCAACTATAGGCGGCGTAGATACCCATATATTATGTCGCCATACTAGGCTCTACAATTATAATCGAAAAGCCATGTATTGGAAGTTGGATTTCCATTTGTGAACCAAGGCAAGGGAACGTCCTTACCGCTTCGAGACTCTCTAGCCTGAGCCTCAGGGTCAGAGCTCAAGTGACCCTTGGATCGTCAGGGTCGGTCCACACGGAGTGGATTAAAATGGCTGAACAATACGTTTCCCCGATCTATAGGGAGTAAATTGGTCAGTACGACGACAAAACCATCCATCGGCCCTGTAGTGACCGATATAACCGAGGCGCCTCGCATTCCATCATCCACTTAAGTAAAAATGTCTGGGCTCTACACCTTGACACCAGTCCTAGCTAGAAGGAAACACATGTCCTCCCCGAAGTCCTCTCCCGTTTCTGGTTCACACCGGGGTGTGAGGCTCGCGAATTAACGCTATACACAAAGCTATGCTATATTAAAGCCGTGATTTGATCATCAACCCCAAGTCTCTGCTTTTCAATAGGAGCCTTGATCATTTGCATCTCAGCATGCCACACCAGCAATTCACGCCATGTGACTGATGTATATCGATATATAACCTCTAAACTCGTAGGTCTCAGAGAAGGGTGTTAAGCAAGAGATTATTCTCCACCACCAAACAGATATATATTTGATAGAGATCAATCAACACAGAATAAAATCCAATGTCAGACACACATCCATTTACAAGTTCGTTCTGGGTCTGAACGAAACCGGAGGCACCTTATTCCTCGTCCCATATGTCCAACATAGGAGAGAGGCCCTCGCATATCTGGTCGATCTCCAAGTACATCAGGACGATCACCACTTATTACCTTGTCTTGGGATGCCTCCCAATTAAGACATCAGTAATCATCCAAACGTTGTGAAGATCTCCGGTCTTCAACCACGTCTTCATCATTGACTTATCGTCGAATTAGTTATTCAGAATGGGATAAACCCGGTCTTTCCAAATAACTCACGTATTATATAAACAAGTGCTATAAAAACACAACATATGCCTCATTCCAATCCAGAATATTCATTTATTTAAATATTCACATCATTAAGGAAAGGTTCCCATTAATTTTATCAAGGATAAATTCTTTAAATTTATTCTTTAATCTTCCTTTGGATATCAATTCAAACCAAATTAAGGTTTATCCAAACTAGTCGGGATTAGCGCACCTTACTGAAGTAATCATTTGTTTTATTTCTCAATCCCAACCTATTCATCCCATGGAGCAAAACTAGTAATATTCCATATCTAACACCACGGTGATATTGGTAAATTTAATTACCATTTCACGTTTAAATCTATTTAAAGATTTAACAATTGCCTGGAATGAAACTGGTGATAATCCATTTTCAATCATTTCTCGAAATTGATAATTTAAAATATCACATTTCAATCTAATTAAAGATTCATTAAAACTCCACTTAGTTTTAATCTCCAAAAATCATTATATAATGATTATTCAAATTTATGAAATGAATCCTATCTTTAACTAGGTTAAATAACTAATGTCATTTAAAACACAGTTCACGATAAACCCAAAATCACATTCCATTAATTATGGAATCTTCACGGAAAACAGATCAATATATATAATCGATATAAACTTCCACATCTAACCAACAACATAAATGGAATAACGGCAAAGCCTTTTAAATACCATATATAATAACACTCTTCCTCCACAGAAGTTCAGTTCGATTATTACCAAATCAAATTCCACTCCATTCCAATTTATTAAATTTGAAAACTTTACTTTGGAAAATTTCCATTAAATCTTAATAAAAAGATTTATAAATTCCAAATCACATTTCGCTGTTAATCGGGTTAAAGAACGAATGTTGTAAAAGACACAGTTCACGATAAACCCAATTCACATTTCATTTTATTCCAATTAGTAAATATAATTGGAAAACTCTAATAATCTTAATTAAAAGATTTATTCTTTTCACACAGGGTTTTAAGAACAGTGTTACTGAAGACACCATTCAAGACAAACCCAAAATTCAATTCTTTTATTCAATTCCAATTAAATATTAATTAATTGGAAAACTTCACTAAATCTTAATTAAAAGATTTATTCTTTTCTCACCTGGATTTAGGAACAGAGATTTTTAAAACACAGTTCACGACAAACTCAAAATCCAATTTGATATCAATTACAAGGCTCTGAATAGAAATTATATCGGCTTATATTCAATATCAAATTCTGAAACTAACGGTTATTTGAAAATAACAATATGTATATCTTCCAAATTCCCATAACCATATCCGTATAACCACGGAATCCAATATCGAAATATTTCAAAGATTATTTCCATTCCAATTTATTCATTGGAAATATTCTGGTTATTTTAAAAACATTTCGAATCCAATTTATTTATTTAAAAACAAATGGGATTATAATTCTAGTTAATAACTTGCTCAATCCGATAAAAATATATTTTTATCTATTCAGATATGGAATTTTTCCTCCCAATTCTTTCCAATTCATTTAATATGATTTTACACAAATTATTGATATTTTTAATAATTTTATCAAGGCCCGTACAGTTGGTTTCCAATAACGACTACCGAACTACATCCATAGCAACCTTTTCCAAATTTGATTTGGACATAATTCCAAATCTAACTGTTAGATTTCAAATCTTTATATTCGTTGGAAAGCTCTTTTCAATTCGAACCTAACGGTTCTGGTTTCAGGAGAATACAACGTTCGGATCTCCCGTAATGTCAATTCGAAGTCATTGGTCGAAATTCACGAACGGTCGCAGCGCGACGCGTTCTATTCAGGCCATATAATATACATAATATATATATTATATATATTACGTCGATTTCCATTTAAAACATATTTTATAAATTTAATTCAGAACGATTTCAACTTCATTTCAAATTTCAAATCAAATTTGAATATTCCTTTATAAATTCATTTTAAATACATTTTAAAAGAATTTCAATTTCATTTCAAATTTCAAATCAAATTTGAATATTCCTTTATGAATTCGTTTTAAATTCATTTTAAAACGATTTCAATTTCATTTCAAATTTCATATCAAATTTGAATATTCCTTTACAAATTCGTTTTAAATTCATTTTAAAACGATTTCAATTTCATTTCAAATTTCAAATCAAATTTGAATATTCCTTATCATTATAATATTAAAATGATAATACTTTCAAAATATCTGATTTTGATTATACATTGAATATTATTTAAAAATATTCATTAGTTCTGAATTGGAATCAGACTCAATCAATTACCATACAATTTCAGTTATATGGATTTCAACATCACATGCATACAACAAGACTGATAAACAATCATTAAAAATTCATGCAACATCCAGAGTGCATTTTACAACTGTACAAGTATTAAAATAAATAAATTACGCTTATATAGTCTGTCAACCCATCGATTGACATACCACTAATTATGGGGATTAGTGTATGTCAAATGTTATCCCAACATCTGTGTGGGGTTTTCAAACAACAAACACAGATTTTTATTTGTGTAGTTGGGCGATGTGTAAACTATTATCGTCCCAATCAATGTTAGTTAAATGGGAGTACATTAACAAATCGTCCAATTAGTAAATGAATATTTATTTCAACACATGAATATTTTATTCCATTCATATGTACAATGAAAATGATATTTTTATTGTTCAAATATTTTATTCAATGCATGAATATTTTAGTTTTCATTTCACATCACAATACAATACAATACAATACAGTCCATTCAATTCAAACAAACAATCATGGTTTATATAATAAATTGTGTCGGGTGCTGATAAGCATCGTCTACATCCTAGTATATATTTTATGTAAAATAAATAGAGTGCGAAGGAGTTCTCACCTTTGGTTTCCACTCCGCCATTCTTTACTACCGCTCAGATTCGCTGTTCAGATTCCAACGCATTCTTCTTCACACGATTTACATTAAAAATTACATTTTTAAAACAACACTATATAGAATTAGAAATCACATTTTTAAACTGTTCTATATATTTTTAAAACAAATCTTTTATAACAAAAATCATATTTTTATTTAAGCTATATATATAATAAAAATCATATTTTTATTTTGAAAACTATATATATAAATATCATATTTCTATAATGAAGTCATTTATGTAAAAACCATATTTTTTTACTGCTACATATATATATATATATATATATATAACAAATTTCTATTTCAATGTTCTATATTTTTAAAAATCTCGTTTTAAACCAATGCCATTTATATTTTAAAAACCCACATTTCTAACAATGATATTTATATTTTAAAATCCTAATTTTAACAATGATATTTATATTTTAAAATCCTATTTTTAACAATGATATTTATATTTTAAAAATCCTATTTTTAACAATGATATTTATATTTTAAAAATCCTATTTTTACTTAATTACTAAATTAACTAAACTAAAAAGAAATAAATAAAAAATATAATTAAACGAATTAACAACACTTAACAAAACGTTGCCCCCTTTTTTCCATCTTCTTCGTTTACACCTGATCGAGAAAACCCATCCCTCAATCCAAACCTTCCATAGCCACTCGCACCTCCGGGCGCCGGAACCCCATCATATCCTTCCCCTCTAACCGTCGTGCCAGCGCCTCCCCACTGCCTTGATAACATCCAACTCGTGGCCACCTAGACACCAAAAAATCCAATTGAAGTTGCCATGTTTCCGCTTTAATTTCTCATGAATTTCGAAACAAGAATCGATCCTAACCTTTAGATCTTAAGACCCTCTTCAATTTTTCAGTTATTAATTTTGATTTTTATTGCATCGATTTGGAGAAAAAGAAAGGAGAAGATCAGAGCGATTTTGATCACTGGAGCTAAATGGGCGGTGGCTATAGAAGTGGTTAGGGTTGACCAATGAAAGCTTTTGACCTAGGGTTTTATAATTTATTTATTATTATTTTAATTCTTAAATTAGTTCCTTGCCATTTGAACTCCAAACTAAACCCAACGATTGTTGGCCCTAGCTAAATACCCACATTCCGGACACAATGTGATATGTTTCATAAGCCAATTCTAATGTTTTGATTAGTTTTTGTCAAAATTAAAATATAAATCAATATATGTCGAATTTTATCATATATTTTATTTTACCGGGGCCACATACCGACTCCTAAAATTCCTAAAAATATATATCCAGCTATGTTTTGACGATGCGGTCCTAACAAAACTATTTTCGTCAAATTTAGATATAGTTTGAAAAATGGTCAATTTCTAGTCGACTAAATTCAAACTGAAATTGCCAAACGCGTTTAAATTTACCATGCTCACATATTAATTCCAAAAATTATGAAATTTTAAACCTAACTGTAATTTTATATTCGGGATCCAACAAAAGTGGTTTCATCGAAAACGGAGGTCATTTGAAAAATGGCTATTTTTAAGGGTTATATATTATATTAAATTCCATAGCGACTATTCTGAATTTTCAGTGGACATAACTTTCAATTTCTGTTATGAAATCTGGATTTTTCACATTTGTTGGAAAGATATTTTTAAACAGATTCAAATATTTCTAGTTTTACTGAAATCTGATTTGCTTTGAATCCTGTACCTTCCGTTAAAGTTTGAAATCGAATTTTCAAACTACCGCGCCATTTCTGGCTCGTTTTTATAATTAAAATAAATTTTCGTTCTTACTTCGATTTAAATAAAATTTTAGTCGTTATTATTTAAAATAAATCATTCTAAATATTCAAAATACATTCTAAAATAAAAAATTTAAATTGGTTCTTATTTTCCGGGTTGTTACAATCTCGCTCACTTAAAATCTTTTCGTCCTCGAAAATGAACAGAGCTGAAAGTTGTTTAACTAACCAACTCAACTTTCATTCTGGCGTTCATTCTTCAACTTTTCAGTTTCTAAGAATTCTCAAATTCTTCCTAAATTTTTGAAAAATTTGGCTAACACCCTAAATTTTTGAAAAATTTCGCCATAACCTCCTTTGTACGGGGAGACATTTAAAACCGAGACTAGCCACACAGGGCTCTCATCAATCCAAAAGAGAAAGAAAAAGCCAAGCGGCTAGCCAATTGGCTCATAAAATCATCCAAAACCAAGAAAATAGTAAACATGTACCTATTTGTCGGGCATACAATTTTGTTCCTCTTCTCTAGCCCCCTTGCTATGACCTGTTCACACACACTCACACAAACACACACACACATACATACATACATACATACATACATACATATATGTATGTATGTATGTATGTATGTGTGTATATATGTACATGCATGCAATTCCAATCAATTTTCAATTCAGTTCAAAATTTGATTCGAGTTAGCTAATTTTACCTTTCATTTTCATATTTGTTTAATTAATTATCATTCAATATTTTTATTAGTTACATAAATAATCATACAGCGCAATAAGCAATCAATTTGTTGATTAAATTTTCAATCATATAACTTTAATATATATATATATATATTCAAAATCATGTTTTTGATGCCAATTCACAACAATAACCCTATCTAGTTTTGGTTCTCACACTAGTCAATTGGAAATATATAGATATCCCACTTTCAAAACTCGAACATAAATACTGATGATGGTACTGGTCATCAGAATTATCCCCTGGCAATTAGAGTGCGACCCTATATCTACCCAGCATATTTGAGACTTCGAATACACGTTTGCAAGACGTGTATTCAAATTCTTCATATACTCGATTATCCAAAATCAATTTAAAATAGATATTCAAATATGAACAATTGATAAAAAATTTAAAATTAAATTTGATTTTAAAAATAACACTCTTTGCACTCATTCTAGGATACAACTGATCCTATCTCTAATAAGTCATTCTTATTGGATATTACTAATCCAATCTCAGATGAATTCTTTCGTTTGGTTCTAATGTGCCATGTTCTCGAACTCTGTAAACCAAAGCTCTGATACCAACTGAAGCGACACAAACTCACCCTTACGGGAAAGCCCAGATTGAGTTGAGAACACGACAAATCAGTATGTCAACAGAAGAACATTTTATTGCTTATTACAACAATTACATCAGAGTACAAGAATACAACAAAGTATGAATAGTTATTATACTTTCGATAACATCAGAGATTTACAAATTACAATGCTGTAGAAAATAACACAAAACACTACTGAAAGAAATACATGGATACAAAGCGTTCTGAATATAGCTCCAGCTGTAAACCAGGATCCTGTGAATATAATATCTGCAAGACCAAATCTACTAGCTGCCCGTATGGAAAATAGGGGCACCCAGAGTTTAGGTTAAAACAATAAACTCCATGTCAGTCATGTGACTAGTGTGAGAACTAAAAACAGTTATTAGCTTGGTTTTAAAGTTAGGTAAATCAAGAGACCACGCCGTATAACATGAAACGGGTTTAACCCCACGAATACCATTGCATATAACAAACAACGCAATGCTAAATAAAGAAAATGAAGCTATTATAAGACTCAGGCCCACCACACAATGCAACGCAAGCCGGAGGATAGAGTTTTTACCTTATAATAGCCAAAAATGCTTGGTACGTGAAAGTTCATATTTTATTATTACTATAAGTGAAGAAATCAATTTCAAATATAAATGTATCATTCATACCGACGTAGGTACCTATATATTACATCACCATACTAGGCTCTACAATTATAACCGAAAAGTCACGTATTGGAAGTTGGATTTCTGTCTGTGAACCAAGGCGAGGGATCGTCCTTACCGCTTCGAGACTCTTTAGCCCAAGCCTTCGGGTCAGAGCTTGAGTGACCCTTGGATCGTCAGGGCCGGTCCACACGGAGTGGATTGAAATGACTGAACAATACGTTACCTCTCCCTATGGAGGGTAAACTGGTCAGTACGTCGACCAAACCCTCTATCGGCCCCGTAGTGACCGATATAACCGAGGCGCCTCGCTTCCATCATCCACATAAGTAAAAATGTCTAGACTCCATACCATGACACCACTCCTAGCGAGAAGGAAATGCATGTCCTCCCCGAAGTCCTCTCCCGTTTCTGGTTCACACCGGGGTGTGAGGCTCGCGAGTCAACGCTATACACAAAGCTATGCTACATTAAAGCCGTGCTTTGATCATCAACCCCAATACTCTTCTTTTCAACAGGAGCCTTGATCATTTACATCTCAGAATGCCACACTGGCAATTCACGCCATGCGATTGATGTCTATTGATATATAACCTCTGAGCTCGTACATCTCAGAGAAGGGTGTTAAGCAAGAGAATAAATTCTCTGCCACCAAACAGATATATATTTGATAGAGGTCAATCAATACAGAATAAAATCCAATGTCAAACACACATCCATTTAGAAGCCCGTCCTGGGTCTGAACGAAACTGAAGGCACCTTATTACTCGTCCCATATGTCCAATATAGGAGAGAGGCCCTCGCATATCCGGTCGATCTCCAAGTACGTCTGGACGATCACCACTTATTACCTTGTCTTGGGATGCCTCCCAATCAAGACATCAATAATCATCCAAACGATGTGAAGATCTCCGATCTTCAACCACTGTCTTCATCGTCGACTTATCGTCGAATCAGTTATTAAGAATGGGATAAACCCGGTCTTTCCAAATAACTCGTGTATTTTATAAACAAGTGATATAAAAACACAACATACTTCTCGTACCAATCTAGAATATTCTTTTATTTAAATATTCACATCATTAGGGAAAGGTTTACATTAATTTTATCAAAGATAAATTCTTTAAATTTATTCTATAATCTTCCTTTGGATATCAGTTCAAACCAAACTAAGGTCTATCCAAACTAGTCGGGATTAGCGCACCTTACCGAAGTAATCATTTGTTTTATTTCCCAATCCCAACCTATTCATCCCATGGAGCAAAACTGGTAATACTCCATATCTTACACCACGGTGTTATCGGTAAATTTAATTACCATTTCACATTCAAATCAAATTAAAATTTAACTATTGCCTAGAGTAAAACTGATGATACTCCATTTTCGATCATTTCTCGAATTTGATAATTTAAATTATCACATTTCCATTTCAATCTAGTTATAGATTCATTAAAACTCCACTTAGTTTTAATCTCCAAAAATTATTATGTAATGATTATTCAAATTTAGGAAATAAATCCTATCTTTAACTGGGTTAAAGAACTAATTTCATTTAAAACACAGTTCACGATGAACCCAAAATCACATTCCATTAATTATGCAATCTTCACGGAAAATAGATCAATATATATAATCGATATAAACTTCCACATCTAACCAATAATATAAATGGAATAACGGCAAAGCCTTTTAAATTCCATATATAGTAACAGTCTTCCTCCACAGAAGTTCACTTCGATTATTGCCAAATCGAGTTCCATTCCACTCCAATTTCTTGAATTGGAAAACTTTACTTTGGAAAATTTCCATTAAATCTTAATAAAAAGATTTATAAATTCCAAATCACATCTCACTGTTAATCGGGTTAAAGAACAAATGTCATTAAAGACCAAGTTCATGATAAACCCAATTCATATTCCATTTTATTCCAGTTAGTAAATATAATTGGAAAACTCTAATAATCTTAATTGAAAGATTTATTCTTTTCACATGGAGTTTTAAGAAAAGTGTTACTGAAGACACCATTCACGACAAACCCAAAATTCAATTCTTTTAATCAATTCCAATTAAATATTAATTATTTGGAAAACTTCACTAAATTTTAATTAAAAGATTTATTTTTTTCTCAACTGGGTTTAAGAACAGTGTTATTAATGACACCATTCACGACAAACCCAAAATCCAATTTGATATCAAATACAAGGCTCTGAATAGAAATTATATCGTCTTTTATTCAATATCAAATTATGAAACTAACGGATATCGTATTGAAAATAACAATATATATCTTCCAAATTCCCATAACCATATCCGTATAACCACAGAATCCAATATCGAAATATTCTGAAGATTATTCCATTCCAGTCTATTCATTGGAAAAAAATTGGCTATTTTAAAACCATTTCAAATCCAATTTATTTATTTAAAAATAAACGGAATTATAGTTCTAGTTTATAACTAGCTCATTTCGACAAAAAAATATTTTTATCTTTTCAGATATGGAATTTTTCCTCCTAATTCTTTCCACTTCATTTATTATGATTTTACACAAATTATTGGTATTTTTAATAATTTTATCAAAGCCTGTATAGTCGGTTTCCAATAACGACCACTGAACTGCATCCATAGCAACCTTTTCCAAATTTGATTTAGACATAATTCCAAATCTAACCAACAGATTTTAAATCTCTTATATTCTTTAGAATGCTCTTTTCTATACGAACCTAATGATTCCAGTTTTATGAGAATCCGACGGTCGGATCTCCCGTAATGTCAATTTGAAGTCAATGGTCAAAATTCGCGAACGGTCACAGCGTAGTGCGTTCTAGATTTCCATTTAAAACGTATTTTATAAATTCGTTTATAAATTCATTTCAGAACGATTATAACTTCATTTCAATTTTCAAATCAAATTTGAATATTCCTTTATAAATTCGTTTTAAATTCATTTCAAAATGATTTCAATTTCATTTCTAATTTCAAATCAAATTTGAATATTCCTTTATAAATTCGTTTTAAATTCATTTTAAAACGATTTCAATTTTATTTCAAATCAAATTTGAATATTCCTTTATAAATTTGTTTTAAATTTGTTTTAAAATGATTTCAATTTCATTTCAAATCAAATTTGAATATTCCTTATCATTATAATATTAAAATGATAATACTTCCAAAATATCAGATTTTGATTATACATTGAATATTATTTAAAAATATTTGTTAATTCTGAATTGGAATCAGACTCAATCAATTACCATATAATTTCAGTTACATGGATTTCAACATCACATGTATACGACAATAATGATAAACAATCATTAAAAATTCATGCAACATCCAGATTGCATTTTACAACTTTCTAAGTATTAAAATAAATAAATAATGCTTATACAGTCTGTCAACCCATCGATTGACATACCACTAATTATTGGAATTAGTGTATGTCAAATGTTATCCCAATACTCGTGTGGGGTTTTCAAACAACAAACACAGATTATTATTTGGGTAATTGGGCGATGTGTAAAATATTATCGTCCTAATCATTGTCAGTTAAATTGGTGTACATAAACAAATCATCCTATTTGTAAATGAATATTTATTCCAACACATGAATATTTTATTTCGTTCATATATACAATAAAAATGATATTTTTATTGTTCAAATATTTTATTCAATACATGAATATTTTAGTTTTCATTTCACATCATAGTACAATACAATACAGTCCATTCAATTCAAACAAACAATCATGGTTTATACAATAAATGGTGTTGGATGCTGCCAAGCACCGTCTGCATACTAGTATATATTTTACTATAAAATAAATAGAGTGAGAAGGAGTTCTTACCTTTGGTTTCCACTCCGCCATTCTTTACTGTCGCTCAGATTCGCTGTTCATATTCCAACGCAATCTGCTTCACATGATTTACATTAAAAATCACATTTTTGAAACAACACTATATAGAATTAGAAATCACAATTTTAAACTGTTCTATATATTTTTAAAAATCATATTTTTAAAACAAATCTTTTATAACAAAAATCATATTTTTATTTAAGCTATATATATATAAGAAAAATCATATTTTTATTTTGAAAACTATATATATAAAAATCATATTTCTATAATGAAGTCATTTATGTAAAAATCATATTTTTTTACCACTATATATATAAAAAAATAACACATTTTTATTTCATTATTTTATATTTTTACAAATCTCGTTTTAAACCGATAATATTTATATTATAAAAAATCACATTTCTAACAATGATATTTATATTTTTAAAATCCTATTTTTAACAATGATATTTATATTTTAAAAATCCTATTTTTAACGATTATTGATGTCAAAAGTTGATCACAAGTGACGATTAACCCCCAATCGTGCGTAGATCACAAGAATACTGATTATAAAATATAGAGAAAAGTACAGAAAATGGGGAAAACACACTGAATTTTTATAGTGGTTCGGCAAAGTCGGTGCTTACGTCCACTTTATATACATTACTTTTGCTTTTGATTACAAGCACAATGCTTTTTCTATTTGGAGAAAAGAGAGGAGGCGGCTATTTTCTTTTTCAGATAATGTTTTTTTTTGGAAGAAGAAGTAGCATGAGCCGAAAAACGAAAGGTTAGAGAAGTCTCTCCGTCCTCCTTAAGCTTTGAGGTATTTATAGGCAGTGATAACAGGTTGGATTGTTGGAAAGTGGCCCGGCCTTTCCGGGAAAGCTCGGACACATGGAGTCCATCACTTGGTCAGAATAGCAGCTGAAGACTGATTCCACTATTCATAAATAATATCCTCGGAAGTTGTGGCCGACGTGGCATCCACGGTGAGGTATATCAAAAGTAGAGCTTTGTCCGGATATGGTTGACCGCTTTTTCTTCCTTGATAGTCAGGCCTAGTATTTGAACAACTCAGCTGGCTATTTCATGTAGATCTAAAATACTCGGTCGATACACCTTGTGCGAGAGTGGTTCTCTTGGTTGACTGGGAAAGCGAGTCTTCCGGGGTGAGATATCGGCTTGATTGGCCCGATATGCGGCTACTTCGTGCCCGGCTTCTATGGGGCTTCCTGGAATGCGATCTGTCTAACTCGATTGGTTGCGCGTTTGGGCTTCGATTTGGCCCGCTGCTTCTTTTACCAAAAAGAGGGTTAACACTTTGCCCCTCATAATGCATCTTCTTAGATAGAGGGAGGTGTGTTCTGAAATATGAATCGAAGCACAATTGCTCGAGCAGCTATGGTCGCATCAGACCGTATTAAGGCCAAAAATCCGACGGTTCTGATGTTGTATTAAGGCCTGAAAATCGATGACCGAACTGGGTCATATTAAGGCCGGAAAACTAACAACAATCGAAAACCTTATTAAGGCCGAGATGATGATCGCCTTCATAAGATTTAGTTCCTGCAAAGACAAAAATAATCCATTCTCGGCTTGGAGATGGCTAATGGGTCGAGCATTTTATTTCACTTGGCTTTGAGAGGTGGCGAGTATACTCGGCTTAGTGGCGAGCATTAACCATACTCGGCTTAGTGGCGAGCATTAACCATACTCGACTTAGAGAGGGTGCGTATTAACCATACTCGACTTAGAGAGGGCGAGTATTAACCATACTCGGCTGAGAGAGAGCGAGTATTAACCATACTCGGCTTAGGGAAAGTGTTTTGCGTGCTCGACTCATGTTAGATTAGTGTATCCAGCAAGCGGCAGAAGCTCATGGTGTAGAGATATAAGGAGGAGTATCGTCCATACACATCTTAAAGAAGTATACCACACTCGGCTAGGTGAGTAGGTATTAAGATATAGCGGTAGGCTTTCGCGCTGACCACATTAAAAGAGAGGGGGCGACCATTATCCATTCTCGGCTTTAGAGTTTCCCAAACATTATCCATATTTGAAAAAGAACATTCATAGAAACTAATGAATTATTACAAATAAATTCTAAGAGGACATCGATTGATTCCAGAGCCTACCTAGGAGCTAAATCCTAACCCCATACATGTGAATATCAAGGTGTCCTTTTTATTGGAAGAAATACATCAGAAAAATATAATTAATGATAATGCCGTGAGTGCTAGTCTCAGGGTCCCTTCCGTTTCTAGGAGCTCGTGGATTGACCTGAGGAGCTTGGGCAGAAGGCCGTGGCGGTAAGGCTGGGGCACAACTCTTTACATATTCGAGAAGATCCTCTTTTCTGACTCGATCCACAATTAGATCGTGCATATGGTGGCATCGATACTATGTCCAGTTACGTTGCGGAACATGCAATGTTTTCCTGAATCGAGCTCCATTTGGGTTGGTTCTCGTCAAGGTGGTCTTGGAGTGGGCAGGGACCCTCGTATGTCAAGTTAGATATCGAGTAGAGAGGAATTGAGTTCGGTGTACTGGTTATACTTACTTTCGATCCGAGGTCGCACATGACGCTCGCTCTTTTCCAGGGCCTGTCCTCTTCCTTTATTCTAGCCGTTGTTGTTGAGTGGACCTTGCTGTTTGGCGGCTTGGACCTCAAGGCTCTCCATCTCAATATTGGTGTCTTCTGGTCGGAGGAATCACTCGGCCTCGGAATAGAAGTCATCTATATCCTTGAGGGGGGGGGGATCTCTGGTTAAAGAGATTGAGAAGTCTGATCAATTCTGAATTCCTGCAATGGCGGCCATAAGCACCATCGACGGCTCGGGCCGATCAATGGACGCTACTGCCGTGTTGAACCTTACGAGGAAGGATCTGAGCGTTTCTCCTGATCGCTGCTTGATGGTGGATAAGAACATAACGCTCTTCGGTCAAGAGATATGTATTCTGAATTGCTCGATGAAGGAGGTGACCAGAGTGTTCCAACTTCTGATCAATTCTGTTGTCAGCTGTCGAAACCACATTCTAGTTATATCAGTGAGAAAGAGTGGGAAGCACTTACCCATGATGTTGGTTGATGCGCCGAGTACTTCCATATGCCGCATGTATCGCATGAGGTGGATTGTTGGATCAATGCGACCGCTGTATGGCTCGATAGCTAGGAACTTGAAGTCCGGAGGGTTTCAAGAGTTTCTGATTTCCCTAGTGAAAGGGCTTCGATTGACATTATCTATGTCTTGTTGCGTGGAAGTGCTCCGAGTAAAGTGTTGGATGATGCTTGCAAGCTGGCTTCCATCTCCAAGGAGTCGTTGCCATGAATTTAGCTCGGTATCTGGGGAAGCTTTAGTGCGAGGATCTGGCAAAAGCATTCTTGGAAGGGCGGCCGTTGGCTGGGCCCATCTTCCGAGAGTTTAGTGAAGGTGTGAGGGAAGGTAAGCTCTGGTAGGTGGTTCCGGGGAAAATGACCGCTCTTGAACCTGAGGAGTAGTGGGTCAAGCAGAACCCGCAACGGAGGGCCTAGGATGATCCAGCACAGCATGCTATGTTCGGAGCTTGAAGGTGCCCCTGGTGGGAGCGAGGTTAGTAGGGTCTACGGTAGCGTTTTCTTCAGCTACTGTGAGGACCGGTATAGCGGGTGGCTTCCCTAGTTCGAAGGGAAGGACACACCAGCTCTTCGTTCAAGGTGAAGGGTGGTTAGACTGGTCTGTGGTAAGATTCCGGGTTGTAATCGGAATGACGTTGATTATAAGGGACCCGGTGGCTGCTCGACTGGTTTGATAGGTCGAGCTGTTCCCAAGAGTGGAGGCAAAGTGTTCGACCGATCTAGAACTTAATCGCGAGCCTCCTGATGTTCTGCTGCTACAGTTGCCCTGGTTGCTGGAAGCGATACTCCCGACTGGGATCGATCGGTTGGTGGGACCAAACCAGGATGAAATAAAGGTGTAGCCTGATCAGTGGCCTGATTCTGTGCACACCGAAGATCAGTTGTTGCCCCAGTCTCGACCAGTGGAGGAATTGATGCTGAAGCGTTCAATCCTGTCTCTAGTCGACCGAGAAGGTGATCCATCAACTGCTGCTGTCGTTCGAGGAGTTTATCCTGAGATGTCATATGGTCTCTGAACTCGACCATGATTTTATCCATGTTGTCCCGGGTAAGAAATCGAGACATATCTTCATGAGAGGAAACTTCATGACTGGCTTCTGTAGCATTAGTATCGGCTGCATCGGTGTTTGCGGGACGAGAGGATGTTGTATCTTTCTTTCGTTTGGTCGCCATGGATTAAGGCAAAATTTCCCCTTCTTAGCGCGCCAAACTGTTGACGTCAAAAGTTGGTCACAAGTGATGATCAACCCCCAATCGTGTGTAGATCACACGAATAATGATTATAAAATGCAGAGAAAAGTAAAGGAAACGGGGAAAACACACATAATTTTTATAGTGGTTTGGCAAAGACGGTGCCTACGTCCACTTTATATATATTACTTTTGCTTTTGATTACAAGTACAATGCTTTTTATATTTGGAGAAAAGAGAGGAGGCGGCTATTTTCTCTTCCAGATAATGTTTTTCTGGGAAGAAGAAGTAGCATGAGCCGAAAAAAGAAAGGTTAGAGAAGTCTCCCCGTCCTCTTTAAGCTTTGAGGTATTTATAGGCAGCGATAGCAGCTTGGGCTGTTGTGACGTGGCCTGGCCTTTCCATGAAAGCTCGGACACGTGGAGTCCATCACTTGGTTAGAATAGCGGCTGAAGACTGATTCCACTATTCATAAACAGTATCCTCGGAAGTTGTGGCCGATGTGGCATCCACGGTGAGGTATATCAAAAGTAGAACTTTGTCCAGATATGTTTGACCGCTTTTTCTTCCTTGAGAGTCGGGAAAAGTATTTGAACAACTCAGCTGGACATTTCAGGTAGATACGAAATACTCGGTCGATACGCCTTGTACGAGAGCGGTTCTCTTGGTTGACTGAGAAAGCGAGTCTTCCGGGGTGAGATATCAACTTGATTCGCCCGATATGCGGCTACTTTGGGTCGGGCTTCTGCGGGGCTTCCTGGAATGCAATCTTTCAAACTCGATTGGTTGCGCGTTTGGGCTTCGATTTGGCCTGCTGCTTCTTTTACCAGAAAGGGGGTTAACAATAATGATATTTATATTTTAAAAATCCTATTTTTGACAATGATATTTATATTTTAAAAATCCTATTTTTAATAATGATATTTATATTTTAAAAATCCTATTTTAAACAATGATATTTATATTTTAAAAGTCCTATTTTTACTTAATTACTAAGTTATTTTTTTTTTCAAAAATGGGTTCTTTATTATGACGTATAAGAACCGAATAGAAGATCTGCCTCCTTAAAAACCTTACCAGAATAGTAAGGAAAAAGAATGCAGCATCCCCTATTGTACAACTCTAAAATACAGTAAATTTACACCATACACCGTAATAGTACACCGTACATAAAATAAAAAAACAGACCCCCATGATCGAGAAAACCCATCCCTCAATCCAAATCTCCCATCGCCGTTGGGGCCTCAGGGCGCCGGAACCCCATCAGATCGTCCCCCTCCAACTGTCATGCCAGCGCCTCCCCACTGCCTTGACAACGTCCAAATCGCGGCCGCCCAAACACAAGAAAATCCGATTGAAGTTGCCATGTTTCCTCTCCAATTTCTCATGAATTTTGAAACAAGAATTGATCTTAACCGTTAGATCTATAGATCTTGAGACGCTCTTCAATTTTTTAGTTATTAATTTTGATTTTTATTGCATCGATTTGGAGAAAAAGAAAGGAGAGGATCAGAGCGATTTTGATCACTGGAGCTAAACGGGCGGCGACTGTAGAAGTGGTTAGGGTTGACCAATGAGAGCTTTTGACCTAGGGTTTTATAATTAATTTTATTATTGTTTTAATTCTTTAATTAGTTCCTTGCCATTTGAACTCCAAACTAAACCCAACGACTGTTGTCCTTAGTTAAATACCCCCATTCCGGACATAATGGAATATGTTTCATTAGCCAATTCTAATGTTTTGATTAGTTTTCATCAAAATTAAAATATAAATCAATATATATCGAATTTTATCGTACATTTTAATTTACCGGGGCCACATACTGACTCCAAAAATTCCCAAAAAATTTATCTAACTATGTTTTGACGAAATGGTCCTAACAAAACTAATTTTGAGACCGTTTGAAAAATGGTCAATTTCCAGTCGATTAAATTCAAACTGAAATTGCTAAACGCGTTTAAAATTTACCATGCTCACATATTAATTTCAAAAATTATGAAAATTTAAACATGGCTATAATTTGACATTCAGGATACAACAAAAGTGGTTTCGTCGAAAACTGAGGTTGTTTGAAAAATGGCTATTTTCAAGGGCTATATATTATATTAAATTCAATAGCGACTATTCTGAATTTTCAACCGGACATAACTTTCAATTCCCATTATGAAATCTGGATTTTTTATATTCGTTGGAAAGGTTTTTTTAAACAGATTCAAATATTTCTGGTTTTACTGAAATCCGATTTGTTTTGAATCCTGTACATTCCATTAAAGTTTGAAATCAAATTTTCAAACTGCCGTGCCATTTCAGGCTCATTTTATAATTATAATAAATTTATTCGTTCTAATTTCGATTTAAATAAATTTTTAGCCATTACTATTTAAAATAAATCATTTTAAATATTCAAAATAGCTAAAATAATTTTTTTTAATTGGTTCTGATTTTCTGGGTTGTTTCATGTTTACTGGGCTCTGATAGGTTTATTACCTATGTCTCTTTTGCAGGATACCAAACTAGCCGAATCAAGTTTTATTAAATTGGAAACTTCGGAAAAAAAGTTGGTCTGTCGAAATTTAGGTTGTTACAAAATAGAATAAACAATTAACTTAAAATCAATATGAACTGTTTAAAGGCTTAAGGTCATACTGAAAGCTCATCATAATTTGTTATTTAACATTCTTATAAAAAAGTTGGAACATGTCACTAGTCACTAGTGTCAGATTTTCAATAAACGCAATATCATACACTGTGCATATTCTAAATATGGTTAAGTTTTTAGTATCGATCACATTGGAGATGACGGAACCAGAACCAAAGACAACTTAAGTTTTTTTTATCAGTGATGTCGAAACCAAAGACAACACAATTTTTTTGGTATCAGTGGTATTGAAAACAATGACAACTCAAGTTTTTGGTGATATCAAAACCAAATAGTTTATTATCAATACTAGAAACTTAGAGAACACCAAAGGAACTCAGAGCGTGAAACTGGTGAAATCAAAACCTAGAATCTCCCAGTATCGTTAATGGTTTAACCAGCATCAAAATTTCGAGCTTAACCCATACCGGAACCAAGAAAATATGATTTTCATTGCCAGCTAAACCGAAACAAAGGAGAACATGAGTTTCAGTGTTGGTAAAGCCGTAACTGAAAGGAGCTGATAATAGTTTATTTCGATTTCACTGATATCAAAGGTAATTCCACCTTTATGACAGTAATTGGGATTCCTCATTTCGAACATAGTAAATTTTGCGCTTGAACCCAGAAACATGTAGCATTGGATATCAGAAATTAGGTGTGATAAATTTTCACGACTCACGATTAATACCCAATTTACACTGACATCGATATATTAGCTTTTGTCCTAATGGGAAATTAAAATTTAATCAATCCTAATTGGATTTATAACCAAGATTAATAAAGAAGGATCTTTTGATTCTAACTTAAATTTGATTTGCATAAGCAAAAAAAACTTACATAGAGAAGGTCGAATCTTTAATTTTGGTTTATAGGATTTTGAAGAATTTTGATTCATGTTCAAATGAAATTACTTGCAAGCGAAGAATAGAAATAAGGAAGAAGAAGGAGTCTTATATTGAACCATGTCCAATCATAGCCGTTCAATCAAATACAAATAAACCACCCAGATCATCCATAGAAGAACAAAAGGCGGGAAAATCACATGTTTTAATGATAATACAACGCAAAGGCGAAATTGTTGACTTGAAACGTTAGAAATACCCCTTCACTAGGGGGCAAATGTTACTACAAAAATTCGCAAAGGCGACACCGAAACCAAGATGAAGTGAAGGGGCATCGTAATAGAGTCGAGACCAAAGTAGAAAGTGTTCAATCGACACCGAAGTAGAAGGGTGTAGAGGTGGAGCCGATATCGGTAGCAAAAGGTCTAAGAGGAACGAAGCCGACACCGAAATGAAAATAAGAATAGAGTCGACACTAAGAAATGGAGTCATAACAAGTGGAGTCGACACCGAAAGCTTGGAGTAATAACAACAAAACTGATACCGAAATAGCAAGATTGGGAATACGTACTCAACACCAAAGATATATGGGGTATCACCAAAGAGTGTACTGGAGTAATGATTTTGTAAAGGTGCTATCGGCACCAACATAAGGAACAAGCAACCTGGTGCCAATACTAAAAAAAGAAGGCAATAAAGGCACGTTGTCGACAACAATATGCAGTAAGTAGTTAGCTTGGTGTCGACACCGAAGGATGAAGGCAAATAAACCGATACCAAGATAACGAAGGCAGTAGGTGTATAGGCCGATACTGAAATCATGAAGACATAGACACGAAACCGAAGCCCCGAAGGCGGAAGCATGGATTTGGTGTTCAAAAGTAAAAGTGACAAAGACAATGGAGTGATACCCATCTATTGGGTGAAAGCACAAAGGCGATACCAAGAAGTGCAAGCTACAAGGGATTAGAACCGGAACCGAAGTCAAAAAGCGTTGACATGTGCCAATATAAAGTGGTTGATGCGAAAGCGGGATTTCCCACACAATTGTCATAGAAGGGGGTCTGAATTCGCTATCAATAAGACCCTAGGAATCATATTTTAGGAGATTTTTTTCTCATTTCAATATCTTGTACTCAATTCTTAGATACTAAACACTAATTTAGAGATTAAATTAGAGATTTCTCTTGTAATCTTCCATGTATTTCATCAGTTGATCAATAAAGGAAATACTTAGCATCCACAATCAATTGTACTTGTCTTCAACTACTAATTTGAATTCAAAACCTTAAATTGAAAGTGATTACCAAACCAACCTAAATGTACATTCTATCTCCAACTAGCAAAGATCTTATGAAGCCCTTATCCCAAGATAACCTTGTTTCCCTAAGTATTGTAAGTGTAATACTCACTTTTTGGAGTAAGAGTAACTAATTTTCAAATTTGAGACATTGATATCTAAGAAAGAGCGAATTAAATCGAGTTTGGAAGAACTAGATTACACCAAGTCCACAACCGTATCTTATATTCAGGTGTTAGACGATTTTTTTCGTTAAAATTGGTGTAAGGTGGTGTACGGGTGAATCGAGCAATAGGAAAGAAAGGAAGGACTCGGAAGATCTGAAGCAAGGCAGAAATTAAAAAGCTTTTAGGGTTTCCAGCAGATTACAGGAAAAGAACAATCTGGAAGAAAGCAGCCTCAATCTCACGAGTAGCATGGATAATGTTGAAGATCCAAAGCATAGAACGAAAGATTTTTCCATATGGAATCCACCATGAAGAATTTTTTGAAGAATGGAGATCCAAAATTACGAATCTGGAATAATATATGTGCCGGTTAGGATTTCGTAGTTCTGTGTACATTTGCCCATTTTTATTGTCTTGGGCTTTTGGGCCTTGGGCCATCCTTTTACCTTTCTTGTATAAAAAAAAAAAGATTTTGCATGGTTTAGGTGACATTCTTGATCCCTGATTTTCAGTGTTGATTTGTGATTCTTCTTTGTTTATGTTCTCGTTCGCAGCCTTTCAATTCTAATATGGCTAATTCTATTTCAACCCGAGTTTTTAGTTAGTAGCCCCTCTTAATAACTTTAAAATTTTAAAGATAAAATTACCCTTGGGAAGTTTTCTTCTCATTTGTTATGAATATTACGTAGTTTTCCACGATTCCATAAAACATCAAACGTCCAAAACTCTAATATTTAAATCATTGAAAATAATAATTTATAAACAAGTATATGATGGATTCTGAAGAAGGGGATGATTTCTTATCTCAATCACAACAAATAATCAATTTATTTTTTTACTATTTTAAATTTGAGAACAACAGCGTGGAAGGCATGTAATCCACATAGTCTTCTTGCGTGATTTACTTATTATTAATGTATTACCCTATTTTACACGCATAAAATAAAAAAAAAGCCCTAAACTGGATTCGAAGAAGATGCCGCGCGTGTTGATGATGAAGATGCTGCTCCTATTTGAGAAGATAAGCACGCTTGATTTTGATTGATTGTTGAAAGAGAAGAAGCCAATTGATTTTTGAACGTGAAGGGCAATTGTGGAAAGCGTGGGGGGCTATTAACTAAATTTCTGGGTATGCAAGAATTTTTGTATTTAAGGAGGCTACTACTCAATTTTATGGGTTGGAATAGAATTAGCCTTCTAATATATGTTCGATAATGAGTTAAAGAGGATGTTTGTGAAATAGTTCATATTAACCTGGGGGTATACCCTATTATAAAACTTTCTATTGAATATCACAATTATTCTTCTTTTTTTTTTTTTTTTTTCATTTTAATTCACATTTACTGTGAAGATTTGATTTCACTTGGTTAAGTTAGATGCTTTCATTAATTTGTTTAGGGGATAATGACCCGTTGAGCTATACTACAGTAGATAGATGGTCCTCAGTGTTTAAGCAGTCGAAAATGACCTCTATTTATTTACAGACATTGACTGCACTGTCTCATCTATATCTGTCGTTCAAAGCAACTTAATTCCACTTCAACTTACAACTGGTAACTGTCAATTACATTACCATTATAAAACTGCCGTCTGGTTGATCCATCACAGATTACATCACTTTTCTAACTACTATACCACTAAAATCAGCCATATGTCATACGTTACATATCACATGATATATATACATAAATAAATATACATATCTTAACATGATAGTCACGCACAAGTCACCTATTCCAGCAACCCCATATTAACTACTCACTTAAACATCCTATTATAACAAAAACAAAACGATTATACTACTTAGTTCATCCTCTTAATCAAAATATGGACAACCAAAAGATGGTCGTACTAGTAGAAGACACCATAGAGGCCAAAACTGCCCTCAAGTGGGCCGTCAGCAATTTCATTCGTAGCGGCGATTCAATCATGCTCCTACACGTGTACCGTACGACAAGGTCATCAAGAACACAGAGGAGTTTAAGGCTTGAAGGTTTCCAGTTGGCTTTGTCCTTCAAGGATCTTTGTACTGGCATTGCCGAGGTTTGCCTTCATGATACTCCTTTCTGTACTTTCCTTTCCTACATATGAATCAATCTTTGCATTAAAAAATATGCATGCATACAATACGTAGGCAAAGGTGGAAATTTTAGTTAAAGAAGGTGATGTTGCTAGTAATGTGGCTACTTTAGTGAATAGAATCGGTGCGTCTACTCTTGTGGTCGGGCTTCATGATCGTAGTTTCATTTACAGGTAAGTCGATATGTATAAAAGTACGAAGAGTTATGTGTTCAAGCTGAAATAATGGCATGTATTTGCAGTATATCTAGCTTAGATATGGTAGCAAACATCAAGTGCCGGATACTTGCAGTTAACAAAGAGTTAAGGACTGCTAAGCAGTTTGTACATGGGCAGCTGTCTCATATTCAGATTATGACACTAAGGTGAGCTCACGTTTTTGAATTTGTGTATCAGCTATGAAAGTGAAAGCATTGAAGTTTTGGTTTATGTTGTTTTTATGTAGAATGACTGAGCCTAAAATACCGTATCCGTTCTTACACTGTCCGATATGGAAGAGGCCGAGAAGAAGAAGGAAGAGAGGAAGAAGAAGAGAGAATTGAAGAAATGTAGTGGAATTCTGTTATGAGTTGTGAAATAAGATTCAATACATAACAGGTCTTGGGTTTAAAAATCTTATAAGTTTGTGATTTAAGTGGTTGGGTAGAAGTTGTAAATTTATCGTTGACCTTTGCGATGTGAATGGGCCCTTCGGTTTCAGGAGTAGGAAAAAAAAAAAAAAAAAAAAAAACAAAAAAAAGAAAGAAAAGTTGAATGAAACGCTTCTTGGTGTGTTTAGGAGTACTAACATGGTTCACGACAGCTTTAGATTAAATCTTTTTTTCGATGATATCACCAATTTAGTTGAGCGGTCAATGTAATAAAATTGATATATTAATGTACTAAGTTCATTAAAGCTACACAAAGAGGGCATATATGTTACTAGTGTAACACTAAAAATTGCACTAACATCAAAATAAAATTAAAGCATCCATCCTTTTTGGGGAAGTATCAGATCAGACACAAGTAAAATAATTAAGTGAAAAAAGAAAAAGAAAATCAAAAAGCAGAAAGAGAAGAAAACAATTTTTTTTATAATGGTTCAAATATTAATGACGCCTACATTTATTCTCAATAGATTCATCATATTCTCCATACGTATTATAGTTATTTTGAGTATAATAGTTTGAATAATTCTCCAGAAAGTAGAAAATCGAAATCAAGGTACAGGCGGTTATTGAAGTAAATCACAATAGCCATATTTGGCAGCGTATATACATGGAGAAATCTAATCCTTTGCATGTAAAAGATAAGGAAGCATTTATAGTTAGGTGTTCACGGATAACTAGGACCAAGATGTTGCACAAAGAGGGCCACTTAGAAGTCATGATGCCCCGTCCAAAATAATGACTCCATACGATAAGTAGTTATGGATTGGTACCGATCCATAGCCAATGGATCAGTACCAATCCGTGGATTTAACATATTCTTTGATCCCATCTTCATTTTTGGTCTTTTTATGCTTTAGTGATGATCCGCATTAATTTTGTAGGATTCGGATTTCATTTGCGTATATTTCCGAATCGAGCCATGTTAACTAGCTTCAAATTGTTCATCCTGTCAAGTATATTGAGCTCGGAACATCGGATTGCCACCAAGCTTGGAGTACAGTTTAATAGGAGGTCCTGGATCATCATGATATGAACCTTAATGTGTCACCTTCCATCTATATGGATCGGTGCATATCCATAGGTTATGGATCGATGCCGATCCATACATTTAAACATTTTTAAGTTGAAACTTCGCGTGCCTAACTCTTATTTTCATTTGAACCAATATAATGACTTTGAAGCGAATTGGACTCCATCTCGAATTTCTATTTTCAGGAGTCTTTCTTTTGGGTTAAAATAGGATTAACATTTGCCCTATTGTAAATAAAATGTGCTTTGGACCAATTTGTCTTTGTGTTCCATAATTTGATTGCCTTAAGCATAATAATAGATCTATTCGAGGAGTTTTCTCTGATTAGTCCGTCATTAACTTGAGATCTTGACCCGAAAGTTCACATTTGTCGACGATCTTCAAATTCTAAGTGAAAAGTTGGAGAACTGAAGCCAGAATGGAAGTTGAGTTGGTTAGTTAAACAACTTTCAGTTCCGTTCTTTTTCGGGACAAAAAAGCTTTAAGTGGGGGAGGTTGTAACAACCCGTATTTCCAGAACCAATTTAAAATTTATTTTTAATTGATTTTCATTGAAATTAAATATTTTAATCGATTTAATTTGAGAATAAACGATGAAAAATTTATTTTAAACGAAGTTGGAACGTATAAATTTATTTTAATTACAAAATGAGCTTGAAATGGCACGGTAGTTTGAAAATTCGATTTTAAATTCCATATGAATGTACATAATTCAATATAATTCAGAATTAGACGAAACAAGAAATGTTAGAATCTGTTTAATTATATCTTTCTAACGGATGTGAAAAATTTAGATTTCAATTTATAAATTGTGAGTTATGGCCAGTTTATAATTTAAAATAGTCGCTATGGAATTTATTTATATTTTAATATATACAAAAACCCATAAAAATAGCCATTTTGTAGCACGACCTCCGTTTTTGACGAAACCCTTTTGTTTGATTCGGAACGTCAAATTATTCTCAGGTTTAAATTTTCAAGTCATTTGGAATTAATATGTGAGCGTAGTAAATTTAAACGCGTTTTGTAATTTCAGTTGAATTTAATAAGCTAGTTAAAAGGCCATTTTTCAAATGGTCTCCAAATTCGACGAAATTAATTTTGTTAGGACCGTATCGTCAAAACATAGCGGGATTTCAAATTTCATAAATTTTGGAGTTAGTATGTGGCCCCGTTAAATTAAAATGTACGTTGGAATTCAATTGAACATTATATTAATTTATACTTTAATTTTGATAAAAACTGATCGAAAAGTCGAATTGGCTTACGAAACATATCTCATCATGTTCGGAATGGAGGTATTTGGTTAGGGAAGACAGTCGTTAGGTTTGATTTGGAGTTCGAATTCAAAAACTCACTTTTATGGATTAAAATAATAATAAAATATATATATATATAAATATAAAAAAAAGAAACCCTAATCCTCCCTCATTAAACGTTGCCGCTGCCATCAGCCTTTAATGGCTATTATCGCTCAAAATTTCTTGCTTTGATTTCTCCTCATCCACTACGAATTAGACCTAGGTTCCTACATGAAAATTGAAGAGGGAAGTGAGGTTTTCAAATTGGCACGGGTATGATGGAGTTTTATGGAGTGTGCTATTCGATTTTCGAGCTCAAACGGGGCCCTTCGCATGCCGATTTATGGTGGAGGAGGGGTGAGAGTGGCGCGCCACTCGAGGCGTGGGGGGTGTAAGGTACAGCGGAGGTGGTGGCGGCGATGGATCCTGGACCCTCGTAGGTGGCGCGATGTCGAGCCCTAGAGGCCGACGATGGTTCCAGAAAATTGATTGAGGAGGATAACGTTTTAAACGTTATTAAGGCTAATAATTTAATTAATTATTTAACTAATGACTAATTTAATTGTTTAATGTATATAATACCATATCTTTTTCATACGAGATCGGAATTGAACGATTTTAGTTGCATTGCACTCGTATCAACGTGCACTACGACATGAACTGACCAGAACGAAAATGGAGCAAGTTGAATTTTTAGCTAAATTAAACATTTAATTTAGTTTAAAATAAAATCCTCAATTAAAGACTGACGGAGTGGAAATCAAAGTGAGAACTTTCTCACTCAAAATATTTGTACATTTATTTATTTTATAACTGAATGTAGCTATTGCCAGTGCTGATTTTTATCAGTTCTGATTATCATAAAATGTTGTACGGTATATGTTAGCTCACCTCACTGTTGCTTGAAAACTCATGGGTGATTTGATTGACTGTATTATGTTTTGTTTTTGATGTTGAGTTGTTTAAAATATTAAAAGCATGTTAATATAGTTGTTGTAGTTGAAATTAAATTATAAATATCCATTTATAATTTAAACAGTGAAAATTGGTTAATTAGAAAAATAGTTCGAATCAAATTAGAATTGGTTAAATTTATTAACCGGTGATTAATATGAATCGGCTATTGTTGTTTGAAAATCCCACACGGGTCTTGGGATGATAATTAATCCATATCTCCCTTGGATTTAATCGTATGTCAACCGATTGATTGACAGACTGTTATAAGTAATTATTTAATGCTTATACAGTTGTAAATTGCACTCTGGATGTGAATTGAATATTGAATAGTTGTTTATCACTATTTTTAAATACATGCGATGTATGGAATCCATATAAATAAAATTGTATAGTAATTGATTGAGGCTGATTCCTATTCAGAAATAACAAATATATTAAATAATATTCAGTGAAGAATCAAAATAAGATTTTGATGTTTGATTTTGGATGGACACGAAAATATGAAGTCGAGTTGAGTATATAAACGCTATTTTAACTCGAACAAATTTTTATATCGATTTTGTTCATTTTTATAATGAATACCGAGAAGACTAAATTTCAAAATCTGACATTTTGAAAAGATTATCATTTTGAAATTATAATTAAAAGGGATGTTCAATTTTAATATAAAATTGAAATGGAACTTGAAATCGTTTTGAAACGAATTTTAAATGCTTTATAAAATACGTTTTAAATGGAAATCGACGAAATATATTATATATATATTTAAATGGCTTGAATAGAACGCGCCGCGTAACGACCGTTCGCAAATTTCAACCATTGACATCAAATTGATGTAACAGGAGATCCGACCGTCGGATTCTCCTAAGACCGGAACCGGTGGGTTCTTATCGAAAACATCTTTCAAATGAATACACGAGATTTAAATTTGAACGGTTAGATTTTAAAATATATCCAAATCAATTTCAGAAAAGGTCGCTATGAATGCAGTTCGGTGGCCAATATTGGAAACCGACTGTAAGAGCCTTAATAAAATTATTAAAAATTACGTAAAATCATAATTATACATCTGAAAAGATTTTGGATGATAAATTCCAAGTTTTGAAAAGATAAAAGATATTTTTATCTCAATAAACTAGTTAATAACTAGTACAAAAGTCCAATGATTTTTTGAATTAATAAATTGGATTTGCGAATAGGTTTTTACATAACTAGGAATTCCATATAAATTGGAATGGGTTTAAATGGAAATTATCTTCGGATATTTCGATATTGGATTCCGTAATTATACAGATATTGTTATGGGAATTTGAAAGATATTGATATCGTTATTCCAAAACGATACCTGTTAATTTCAGAATTTGGTACTGAATATATATAAGTCGACATGATTTCCATTTAAGATCTTATATTTAATATCAAATTGAATTTTGAATTCGTTGTGAATGGTATCTTAAATAATACTGTTCTTGAACCCATAAGTGAAAGGAATAAATCTTTTAAATAAGAGTTAGAAAAGTTTTCCAGATTATTTAATTAAATTGGAATTAAATGGAATTCGATTAATAAAAATCGAGATGAGCTTCTATGAAGGAAGGCATTTACTATTTATGGAATTTAAATGGCTTCGCCGTTATTTCATTTATAGTATTAGTCTCATATGGAAATTTATATCGATTGTAAATTATTCAAATTTTCATGAAGATTCCATTTTATTGGACAATGACTTCCGATTTATCGTGAACTGTGCTTTAAATAACATTTGTTCTTCAACCCAAATAAAGACAGGATTAATTTTCCGGAGTTGAAAAAATCATTAAATAGTGATTTCTGGAGATTAAAGCTGAACTAGGATTTTAGTGCATCTTTAGTTAGATTGGAATGTGAATAAGTAATTAAATTTACCGAAATTAAGAAATGTTCGAGATGGAGTACCCCCTTCCCCTCTCCCTTACCCCCCTTCCCCCGCAGTTTTACTCCATGCGATAGCTGAATCTTTAATTAGATTTGAACGATGAATGGTAATTAAATTTACCAATAACACGATGATTGTTAGATATGGAGGACCACCATTTTTGCTCTATGGGATGAATAGGCCGCGATTGGGAATAATTAAATAAAAGATTACTTCGGTAAGGTTTAATTAATCCCGACTAGTTGATAAACCTTAATTTGGTTTAAGTTGTGAAAAGATATAATAAAATCTTTTGAAAATGATATCCAAAGGAAGATTAAAGAATAAGAGTAAAAGAATTTATCTTTGATAAAATTAATGTGAACCCTTTCCTAAAAATCTGAGTATTTGAATAAAAGAACATTCTGGATTGGAATGAGATGTGTGCTATCTTTGTGTATTTATCACATGATTATAAAGATACGCTAGTTATTCGGAAAGACTGGGTTTAGCTCATTCTGAATAACTTTTACGATGACTAAAAGTCAAATATATGAAGACGGTGGCTGAAGACCGGAGATCTTCACATCGTTGGGATGATTGCTGATGTCTCGACTTGGGGTGTACACCCAAGACGAGATAATAAGTGGTGATCGTCCAAACGTACTTGGAGATCGGCCGGATATGCACGGACATCTCTCCTGTATTGGGCATATGGGATGAGGAATAAGGTGCCTTCGGTTTCATTCAGACCCAGAACGGACTTGCAAATGGATTATGTCTGACATTATATTTCGTTATGTATTGATTGATTTCTATTAAGTATGTATATGTTTGGTGGCGGATAATTTATTCTCTTGCTTAACACCCTTCTCTGAGACGTATGAGCTTAGAGGTTATATATTGATAGAAATCAGTTGTATGGCATGAATTGTCAATGTGGCATACTAAGATGCAAATGATCAAGGCTTTTGTTGAAAAGCAGGGCCTTGTGGTTGATGATCAAAGCACAGCTTTAATAGCATAGCTTTGTGTATAGCGTTAGTTCGCGAGCCTCACACCCCGGTATGAGTCAAAAACGGGATAGTGACTACAGGGAGTGCGTGCGTTTCTTTTTAGCTAGAAGTGGTGTCATGGTATGGAGCCCAGACATTTTTATTTATGTGGATGTTGTTGTAAGGCGCCTTGGATATAGAGACGACTAAAAGGCTAATATAGTCGACGTACTGACCATTTTGGAGGTCCGATAGGACCAGGTAACGTATTGTTCAGGAATAACCAATCCACAAAAATAAGTATGGACCAGCCCTGAAGACCCAAGGGTTGCCCATATGTGTGATCCTCAGGCATTTGCTAGAGTGTCTCGAAACTGGTAAGGAGACATCCCTTGCCTTGACTCATAGATGGAATCCAATTTCCAATACGCGACTTTTCAGTTTTAGTTGAAACCTATATGGCGACATAGTAGGAAGCGGTACTATGCCCTATGATTGATACATTTATATTTGAAATTGTTTTTGACACTATGCACTTATAGTAGTATCAAAATAATTTATTTTAAAGCGTATCAAGCATGTTTGGCTATTATAAGGTAAAACCCTGACCTCCGACTTGCATTTTATTGTGTGATGGAACCTTAGTCTTATAATAGCTTCATTTTCCGAAAAGCATTGCGTTGTTTATAAATTGTTTTATTTCTTTGGTATTCATGGGAGTGAACCCGTTCCGTGACATACGGCGTGGTCCCATGATATACCCTATTTTCAAGTAAAAGTTTAATAACTATTTTTAAGTTCTGGCACCAGTCCCATGACTGACCTGGAGTTTATTGTTTTCGCCTCTAAACTCTGGGTGCCCATATTTTCCACACGGACAATTAGTAGTTTTGATTTTGCAAATTTTTTATTTTCATAGGATTTTGGTTTACAGCTGAAGCTATATTCGAAAAGCTTTGTATCCATGTATTTCTTTGAGTTGTGGTAGTTGATGTATTTTCGTTATGCGTTGTATTTATGCATTTTATTTTCGCTGCTATGTATTATTAATCTCTTATTATTGTATTTTTCCGCTGTGTAATATTTATTTGTACTCTATATTCTTGTATTCTGATGAAAATTGTTGTAATAGCATTGAAATGTTCTATGGTTGTGTGTTCTGATGCGTCAGGTTCTCACACAATCCGTGTTCGCGTTCGGTCTAGGCCCGGTGGGGATTTCGGGTCGTGTCAGATTTCCTTTTTCTTTATAACATTCTATTTTAAGTTCCTTTCCTTTTCGAATTCTATATCTATTGATATATTGATTTCTCGTCATCAATTTCTCATAAAACTACTCTAACTCCTTAAATTTTCGAAAAATTTCGCCAGCACCACCTTTGTACCGATCAATAGCTCATACTCTAACTCGCCTCTCTAGGCCCTTTCCATTCAAAAAGAAAATTAAAAAGCCAAGAGTCTTGCCGATTCGGCGCACAAAAACTCATATTGAATTTAAGCATGTATCTTTTTGTCGGGCACAAATTATAATCTTCATACACTTATTCCAAACTGCTTAACCTATATACGTCCATTCCTAATTTATTCCAACTCAATCCAATCATTTTTACTCAACTCGCTAATTTATTCTCTAATTAGCTCTTTCGCCTATTACACTTTTTAATTGAACATATCACGTTCATATGCAATTTAATTTGCTTATAAACCAATCGAATTTCATTTTTAATTTAAGTTTCATATTCAATTTAATATATGAATTCACCAGTTCAATTTACTTAACCAAAACCCAATTTCGTATCAAAACTCGATTAACTAATTATTCTTCAAATTAGTTAATTCTATTTAATAATTAAAAATCTGATTTTTTTTGTTCCAAAAATCAGTGCATTTACTCCACTTGAGTTCATATTTATTTTATATCTCAAGTCTGGATTTTTCTAATGGAAATTCAGATTTTATTTACTTAAAATCCTTTTATTTATTTAAATAAACCGTTATGGTTTCATAATGGTTATGGCGTTGTTTTTCTTGAAATTTGATTTTGACATAACTCAAAATTTATAAAACGAAATCCAGGTTTTTCTCTTCTATTAGGAAACTATTATTCAATCGGTCCTGAAAATTCTTACTTCAAAGAATTCTGACTTAAATTGAGTTCTATATACTCAATTGAAGTTCGGAAAGCCAATTTACGAACTACCGCGCCGCGGCGAGCTCGTTTTAATTATATTTAAATATAAACGTTAAACTTCGTTTAATTTAAATTTCAACTTTATTCTCATATATTTTAAATATTAGTTCAGCCCATTTACCAAATCCAACTTAATATTCTTGATTATCCTTATCCGTTGATTATTTTATTCAGTTATAAATTTATTTATAACTGAATCTTCTATACTAAATTCTGGTTCCTTTATAAATAAATTATTTATAAAATTCGATACAAATGAATTCTAATTATAAATCAGTTGGATTTTTCTCAATTCAATTTATATTCCAAATTCCGGAATAAAATTAATCGTTCTATTTCAAACCGTTTTCCAGTTCACTTTTAATTTCATGCTTGAATTTAAACGTCTAAATTATCTAATGATAATTTATTTTACTAGATTTATAAATATCGTTTATAAATCCAACTTCCTTGTTTTATATATTAAAACCGAATTCCAAAATAAAAACCTGATTCTTTCTTTGGGATATTTTATTATTTTAACTTATATATAAATATGGAATCTATTTTCATAATTTATTTTAGTTTCTATCTAATAAAATTTAAATATCTTATTTGAGAATAATATATTTTGTAAATCCGTCATAATCGAATTCAAACATAAATCCTATGGATTTATTCAATTTAATTTCCATTTCGAACAACAGAATAAATTTCATCGTTTACTATTTAAAATGATTTTTCAATTCTCACTTTGAAGTCAATTTGAATTTAAATATTCATATTATCCAATTATAATTTTTTTCGCTTCATTTATAAACACCGTTTATAATTTCATTTCAATTCCCCACTTTATCCAATTAAAATTATTCCATTTAATTTATAAACAACATTTAAATTTATTACTTGTCTTTATTTCCAGTCCATTCAAAATTCAAATTCTATTTTAGAAAAATAGATTTTCCATTTTAAATCTCAAAACCCCTTTTCCCGATATTTTTATAAATCAACATATAGGCCCAGTGATATTCAACCAATCAAAACACTCAATTATCCACCACTGGTTTTCTAACATATCGTATATGATAATATATATGAAAACAAAACAAATAATAATATTTTTGAGGAATCCAGTTGGATCCCTCTAACCTGTTTCCCTGCATCCACATACGTTAGCCAACAAAAATAATACATGTCCTGCTTCGAGGCTTGATATCGCGATATAGAAGGTCATCCACTATCATATTGTAGGGCGCATAGGGTCATCCGCTAATGATACTGCAGGCATCCGCTAATGGTACTGCGGGAAATATACACCACCAATATATATGTATATATAATAGCCACAAACACCATGGATAAATAACTAATATATATAATAACCACACAAAAATTTATCACATCCGAACAACCAACAATTATTTTTAACGATAAAAATAATTCTAAATAATAAATTATGAGTGAGATTTACTCACCGTGATTTTTATTTGCAGAATATCCCAATTTAAATTAAATCGAATACCATTCGATTTTAATTAAATCATATTCAACGCTGACAGACACCAAATGAATTCCATATTATAAGATTTGCAAATTATGGATTCTATTTTACGATTTACCCTCTTTATATAAATTAAATACATTTTAGTATACGATTTTTGATTATGTAAAAATTAAACGAATTAAATAAATAAACTGTTAAAGTTAATTATCTTCTAATCCCGTTTAGGAATTCCTGATTTCGAATCAACTTCAGGATTTGAAACCCGAACCAACTTCATTACCTAAACCTAATAAGTTATCACCATTTTGATTTTATACAAATTAAACCCAAAATTTAGATGTATATATAAAGGGAAACGGCCATTTTTATTTTATTATTTTTGTTACTAGAGGATTTTCGTTCTGAACTAAACCAGGGAGGTAAAAGGGATAGTGCGATTTAAAATAGAGAGAAAAGTGAGCCTCGAGTTTTATTTGAGGATCGACCATTCCTTCTGAAGTTTTGGATCTCTGTTAAAAAGAATTTGAGGAAGAAGGCATTGCGTTTTTATACAGATGAAGACTTAGGCATTAAGGAATTATACTCTGCGTAAGGTACATCTTAGGTGATAGGTTAGGGTAGGATATTAATTTGATTTGACTTAGTACTTATCCATTAAAATTCAAAATTATATAGTTCGCCATTCCGAACTCCTATTCGAGTGCAACAACTAGAGTTTCTAGCTTTATAACACTATTCTAAACACACTGGGACCGGTTTCGAAGCCCAGTTCAATCATATGGAGAAGATATTAATTTAGATCGATATAAATTTAATTCAAAACAATTAATTCCTTGATAGTAAATTATTATTATTATCGCCTATATTCAAATAGAATATATATTCATCATTTGAATTGTTTTGGCTTGGATTTAAATTTCGAAGTGAATTATTCTAGATTCTCGTATTAAGATAATTATATATATTTGAAATAATTCGTATTTCGATTAAAAATTGATTTATTCAACTCAATATTTAAAACCATACTAAATATTTGAAATAAATCGACCAGAAGTCTGGGTCGTTACATTCTCCCCCCTTAAAAGAATTTCGTCCCCGAAATTACTAAGGTAGGAAAAGTGCTACAAACCCATTTACTTTTCAAAGACCAATTTAAAACTTAAAATTTCATATTTCAACAAATTTGGTTCTACCAAAACTTTTGGTTTTCCATTCACATTGCACATAATATATGTTAACATTCATTAAATCCGAATGGTTTCCAATCAATGTATTCACATCCAATTCATATTCCATTCATATGCATTCAAATTCAGTCAAATTGATTCTAATTCAATTTATTCACTTTAATCCATTTAACTTGCTTTAAGTAAAATTTTAATTCCAGAATTCAAATCCCCGGGTTTTCAATTCAAATCCTTTCGAAATCGCACAAATATATATACATATATTTATTTCCATTTCAAGTTCAAACATTCGAATTTTCAAAACAACTTGTTTCCTTCCAAATAAATTTTCATCAAAACTTTTCTAAGGTTGCAATTCATCACTTAGAACTGGAAAATGAACGCTGATGATGTCGCGATCATCATCAGAATTATTTTCCAGCCATTGAAGTTAGTTCAGTGCTTTATTACTTTAAAAATCCATCAAAAATGGTTTTATTCAAAAAATCCTCTTAAAGTAAAGCTATATTATTTTAATATCCTTTAGAAAAATATTTTCCAACTTTCCGGGATTTAAATTCCAGATTCTAGTTTTAATTCAATTCTAGTTCATCATATTTGTATATATTATTCGTATACAAGTTCTATGTAGTTATATATAACCATTCCAATTTTATAATCTCATTTGATTGTAATACATCAACCAACACATGCATATATTATAATAATTTCAGAAAATTATTCCTTTTATATCAAAATAGAAATTTGGGTAAAATTATTTGATTTACCCACTTAAAAACAATACTGTGTCAAATTTCTCTGTTCAAGTGTTTAGAAATTCCTATCAACTTCGTGGCGTCCCACGATTCGACCAAAATCCAAAAACCACTCAACAGACTTGCCAACACAATATAAAACATTTTTTATATTAAATAACAAATACATGCTCTCGTGTGTATACACTCAACTCATTCTGGGGTACTACTGACCCTATCTCTAATGAGTAAACCACACCAAAGCCAAGGTATTTGCTTAACCTAAGCTCTGATACCAACTGTAACGAACTGAATTTCCATGCTATCTGAGTTGACTACATACATCACACGTCCCACCCAAATTGCACAGAAATACGAACCATATGAAATAAGAAGAAAAAGATAGAAGAAGAACATAAACAAGAACACAAAATCTCATATCGCAACAAAACAAAATATAATATTTCATAACTTTTGAAATGCAAAAATTTAACTGCATAACATACAATTATCAGAGTACAACACTTACAACACAACGGAAATAACAATACTATATAATGTTGAAGCCTCCTACTCTAAGCTCCTTTAGATAATTCTGTAAACACCTGAACTACTTGACCGCCCCTACAAATTTGGGCACCCTAGAGTTTAGGGAAAACATAGAACAATAAACTCTGGGTCAGTCATGGGACTGGTATGAGTAAACAAATTAAAAAAGTTTGAGAAAATAAACGATATCTCATATGACCACGCTGTATAACAAGGAACGGGTTTTTCCCTTATGAGAATCAAAAACACTTAATTTAACTTTCAAAATCCTTTTTGAAAGAAACGATAATATTTATATCAAAACTCTTTTGATATTATAATAGTGTCTAAATAATATAAATAGAAATCTAGGGGAATGCTTTCATCTCATGCCCCACATACATAATATACAATCAAAACCGCGGGCAGTTATTAGGTAATGAATTTCCAACTATGACAAGGTATGGAACCACCTTTCGATAGTGTATCTCTAGAAAGGAATACAGTGGGTTCAACAAGAACATTTTGTAACTCAGCCACACATGACCGACCACTCATTTCGCTAGATAGGTTGGAATCAACAACTGTTTCCCGAATGGGACAACATTGAACAGAATAAAGAAGGAATATAAATTTTCTCTAGATAGGTGATAATGCACCCTAATTGAGAGCTACCCACTTAGCCATGCTGCCTGCCCAATTTTGTCATTTCCCAGTTGTTGAGGTCTGAGGCTACAATTACTTACATTTCATTGATATCATAATCACTTTGAATGCCACAATGTAAGATCCATTAATCATTTATTGATTGCACAAATATATTCTAGATATTATGCGAAGGGAATAAATTATCTTCCACCATATATTTCTATATAGACCAACATATGCGATCATTGGAAATACTCTATCAGACACTCGTCCATACACGTTCGTTCTGGGACTAAACGAAACCGAAGGCACAATTTCCATTAATCTATCTTAGGCAGTTTCTACCTCGGATTAACTGAAAAAGCCCTTGCACTTTACTGTGTCTTCGATTGCCTTCATACAATCTAATTCGCAACGCTACTGCCAATACGGAGTGGTTCTCGGATAATAATCCAACCGGTCTCTCCATATTGGCAACGATAGTGGTCAAAACTTCGATAGATGGTTATTTAACTGTCGAAGAAAACAAACATTCATTCAAAGCATCAAACAAATCGCTGGGCCTCTTAATTCATATTTCATTAATTAAATCACTTCTTCATTTCCTTACCAGTATTTGTTAACCAAATATTTTCAACAATCATCTTGGCCTCTTACGCTATTTGGAAAACATTTCCATGTATCGCCTTCTTTTATTTTCCATACTTAGAAAATATGTTCTATTTATAATTGGAAAACATTCCAATTACTTATCTCTTTCACAACCATTTATTTCTACACTAAGAAAATATTTATTATTATATTTTCAAAATTCCACTTACTTAGGGTAAAACGACTATTGTGAAAAACATCGTTACAAACAACCCAAAATACTGCATTCAACTAGCTCTTATTCAAACATTGATCTTCGAGACTGAATCTTGCTATTTATCGGTTAAAAATGAAATCAATCAATTTGGGGGTATAACTACCTCTTAGACCTTGATTGAAAACATCCTTAACTTCAAAACATACAAGACCACTTACCTCGAATAATCAACATCATAAAAACCAATTATTCATTTTTAAAAACGTGTATACGTTTCTCTTTCTACTTTTACCATATTTAATTATCGATTTCCTTTTTGTTTATAATATTCCATATTAACTTCGTGTCCTTTTCGAATTCTTTGTATATTGATATATTGATTTCTAGTTATTAATTTCTCTTAAAAATGTTCTAACTCCTTAAATTTTCGAAAAATTTCACCAGCACCTCCTTTGTACCGGTCAAAGCTCAAACTCCAACTCGCCTCTCTAGGCCCTTTCCATTCAGAAAGAAAATTAAAAAGCCAAGCGTCTTGCCAATTCGGCGCATAAAAACTCATATTTAATTTAGACATGTACCTTTTTGTTGGGCACATAAATTATAATCTTCATACACTTCATTCCAAACTGCCTAACCTATATACGTCCATTCCCAATTTATTCCAACTCAACCCAATCATTTTTACTCAACTCGCTAATTTATTCTCTAATTAGCTCGTTTGCCTATTCCACTTTTTAATTGAACATATCACGTTTATATGCAATTTAATTTGCTTATAAACCAATCGAGTTCCATTTTTAATTCAAGTTTCATATTCAATTCACATATGAATTCACCAGTTCAATTTACTTAACCAAAACCCAATTTCGTATCAAAACTCGATGAACTAATTATTCTTCAAATTAGTTAATTCTATTTAGTAATTAAAAATCTGATTTTTTTTTTGTTCCAAAAATCAGTTCACTTACTCCACTTGAGTTCACATTTATTTTATATCTCAGGTCTGGATTTTCTAATGGAAATTCGGATTTTATTTAATTAAAATCCTTTTATTTATTTAAATAAACCGTTATGGCTTCATAAGGGTTATAGCGCTGTTTTTCTGGAAATTTGATTTTGACATAACTCAAAATCTATAAGACGAAATCCAATTTTTTCTCTTCAATTAGAAAACTATTATATAATTGGCCCTGAAAATTCTTGTTTCAAAGAATTCCGACTTAAATTGAGTTCTATATGCTCAATTGAAGTTCGAAACGCCAATTTACGAACTACCGCGCCACGACGAGCTCGTTTTAATTATATTTAAATATAAATATTATACTTTTTAAATTTCAACTTTATTCTTATATGTTTTAAATATTAATTCAGCCCATTTACCAAATCCAACTTAATATTCTTGATTATCCGTATCCGTTGATTATTTCATAACTTAGTTATAAATTTATTTATAACGGAATCTTCAATACTAAATTCCAGTTCCTTTATAAATAAATTATTTATAAAATTCAATATAATCGAATTCTAATTATAAATCCGTTGGATTTTTCTCAGTTCAATTTATATTTCGAATATCAGAATAAAATTAGTCGTTCTATTTCAAACCGTTTTCCAATTCACTTTTAAATTTATACATGAATTTAAACGTCTAAATTATCTAATGAAAATTTATTTTACACGATTTATAAATATCGTTTATAAATACAACTTCCTTGTTTTATATATTAAAACAAGTTTCATTTCAAAATCTGTTTGAAACTCAATTCCTTTTTTTATTCTGAATTCCGTTATAAAAACCCGATTCTTTCTTTGGGATATATTATTATTTTAACTTATATATAAATATGGAATCAATTTTCATAGTTTAATTTAGTTTCTATCTAATACATTTAAATATCTTATTTGGGAATAATTTATTTTATAAATCGAATTCAAACATAAATCCTATGGATTTATTCAATTTAATTTCCAATCCGTACATCAGAACAAATTTCATCGTTTACTATTCGAAATGATTTTTCAATTCTCACTTTAAATTCACATTTGAATTTAAATATTCATATTATCCAATGATAGTTTATTTCCTTTCATTTATAAACACCGTTTATAAATTCATTTCAATTCCCCGCATTATCCAATTAAAATTATTCCATTTAATTTATAAATACCATTTAAATTTATTACTTGTTTTTATTTCTAGTAAATTCGAAATTCAAATTCTATTTTAGAAATTAAATTTTCCATTTTAAATCTTAAAACCCCTTTTCACAATATTTTTATAAATCAACATATAGGCCCAGTGATACTCAACCAATCAAAACACTCAAATATCCACCACACATTTTCTAACACATCATATATGATAATATATATGAAGACAAATAAATAATAATAATTTTGAGGAATCTAGTTGGATCCCTCCAACTTGTTTCCCTACATCCACAGACGTTAGCGAACATAAATAATACCCATCCTGCTTCGAGGCGGGATATCGCGGTATAGAAGGTCATCCACTATCATATTGTGGGGGCGCATAGGTCATCCGCTAATGGTCCTGCAGGAAATATCCAACCACCAATATATATATATATATAATAGCCACAAACACCAATCCTAAATAACTAATATATAATAGCCACAAAAATATTTAACACATCCAAACAACCAACAATTATTTTTGACGATAAAAATAATTCTAAATAATAAATTTTGAGCGAGATTTACTCACCGTGATTTTTATTTTCAGAATATCCCAATTTAAATTAAATCCCAGTCAACGCTGATAGACACCAAATGAATTCCATATTATAAGATCTGCAATTATGGATTCTATTTTACGATTTACCCACTTTATATAAACTAAATACATTTTATTATACGATTTTTGATTATATAAAAATTAAACGAATTAAATAAATAAATTGTTAAAGTTAATAACCTTTTAATCCCATTTAGGAATTCCCGGTTTCGAATCAACTCCAGGATTTGAAACCCGAACCAACCTCATTACGTAAAACTAATAAGTTATCACCTTTTAGATTTTATAAAAATTAAACCCAAAATTTATATTTTATTGATTAAAAAGGATTCCCACAATTTCAACTTACTTTCATCACCAGTTCATCCCATTCACCACATCCGCCAATCTCGAGCGTTACCACTAACTATTGATCAACCCTTCCATTACATAGTTCATTACCCATACATATGAACCCACTTCACTTCATTTAGGAAAAATAATAATTCGCAGACCAATCTTCCATCAACAGTCCCTTGTTCAAACCTGGATATCCATTTCTGAATCGCAACTTTGCCATTTGCTATGCTACGGGCAGCAACAGTAAATCGCATTGAATCCTCATCGAAGTCCCAAACTAGTTTGATCAACCCCCTTCCTGCTAGAATCACGATTTGTATTATCATCTCTTCTCTAGTTTTAACGAAGCTAAATCTCTCCCTTTCTCACCACTGATGCCTTCTTCCAGGTCATGAATTTATAACGCTTTCCCCCTCTTCAAAATCGAACACAACACCACCATTGTCGAACGCTCACAGAACCCTTGCAACCGCGAGCCTTGAATTGAACTCCGCACTCTCCTTTGAAGGTCGCTTCACAGAAAATTGCACTTTCAATACCCAACCCAAAATGAAGCTCACGAGTCTCTAAAATTCACGAATCTGTTTTTATTTTATTTTTGGGATTGAACTCGAGAATAAAGGGAAACCGCCATTTTAATTTTATTATTTTTGTTACTAGAGGATTTTCGTTCTGAACTAAACGAGGGAGGTAAAAGGGATAGTGCGATTTAAAATAGAGAGAAAAGGGAGTCTCGAGTTTTATTTGAGATCGACCATTCCTTCTGAAGTTTTGGATCTCTGTTAAAAGAATTTGAGGAAGAAGGCATTGCGTTTTTAAACATATGAAGACTTAGGCATTAAGGAATTATACTTTGCGTAAGGTACATCTTAGGTCATAGGTTAGGGTAGGATATTAATTTGATTTGACTTAGTACTTATCCGTTAAAATTTAAAATTATATAATTCGACATTCCGAACTCCTATTCAAGCACAACAACCGGAGTTTCTAGCGTTATAGCACAATTCTTGTTAGCCTGCTTTGTGACCAGGCTACCCAAAGCAAAGATCATGTTGACACACCTCTCGGTAAATGCTGCCTGATATGGAATCTCTGGATAACATCGCTCTCTGGCATTGGAAGCATCGTCAGAAGACACAAGGCAGTTTGGTCAAAATAACAACATCAGTATAAACTGGCCCGAAACCCCTATCAAATGACCTCATTTGGATCTATTCACCTCATGCACTCGTAGCCCTTTGAATTAGCTTCAGTTTGAGCTTTGGTTTGGCTCAATCGGACTTACGGTTTCAAAGTTACACCCATTTCCGTGAACGAGTGTAAGCTGGCATATGACCGCGATCCGATCCACCCTTGCCTACGCGATCCGATCCGCCCTTGCCTACGCGATCCGATCCGACCTTGCCTACGCGATCCGATCCGACCTTGCCTACGCGATTCGATCCGACCTTGCCTACGCGATCCGATCCGACCTTGCCTACGCGATCCGACTTATGACCGCGATCCGACCCATGACCGCGATCCGACCCATGACCGCGATCCGTTCTTCGGACCTGTTCACACGCAGCTTGTTTTGACCTATTCTCAAGGTTACTGGCTCTCCTATTTTTCCGGATCTCCTGCCACGTACCCCATCACGAACCAGTCCTCCCAGGAGCTTTCCTACAGCTATAAATACACCTTCAGAGGGCATTTTCGGGGGACTTTTGGCATCTTAACTTCCATGGCTGCCATGGCCAACACTTCTCCATGAATAACCACCATCTCCCTCAATAAATTCAATGGATTCGGAGAGAATTATTCGTTGAATTCAAGTGATTGAAAGACAATATTCATTGTAATTGTAATCTATGAGTGAAATGAGAAAATATGAAGTGGACGTAGGCTCGTTAACGCCGAACCACTATAAAAATCCTGTTGTCTTGCTTTTTCTCTTATTTTTCAGTTATTCCTTCATATCATACGTTTCGAAATACGACGATTTAGGTGTTAGGGCCAAATTTTGGTCTAACATTTTGGTGCTTTCGCTGAGAACCGAATTCTCAACCTATCGGATTACTATTCTACTATTTGGATTTGAAAGTTCGAAGAAAACAGTCCGCGTTTCTACCATTTTTGAATATTTCGTTGATTTCAGAAAATCAGAGCTTCATACCTTCGAAAAAAAAGCTAAGGGTTCACAAGCTTCACGACCAAATGAGGATAATAAAGAAAATGTGCTGGAGCAGGTCGAGGGGATCGCGGATCGTGGATCGCGGATCGCGGGGAGACCACGATCCGGTCTCAAGATGAACCCACGACCCGACCGAGCAAGGAAGTCACGATCCGACCCGGTGATACTTCCACGACCCGACCTGGAGCAATTGTTGTGAACATATCCACGAACTGGAGAAGACCACGAACCGATCCGAAGCTGAAAGGTTGGAGTTTCCCGATCGCCAAGCTGGACCACGAACCGGAGGACGGTAGCGAACCGCGACCCGAAAAAATGACGACGAATAAGGGTCACGACCCGATCCAAAAAAGTGACAATTTTTGGAAAAAAATACAATTTTCAGATCATTTCAGAAAAGGCTCCATCTTCCAAAATCGAAAAAATCGTGCGGTGCCCACATTTTCGACCTAACCGGTTAGGTCGATCGCCGCCGGGACTGCGGGGCCCCGGACCCCCGCCGGCGTTGCGCCCGGACCCGCTGACGGCCTCGCCTTCGGCTCGGAGCACGGCTCGCCTTCGGCTCGTAGTACGTTTTGGCGTACAATTATCACAAACGCTTAACAACCAAGATTCAGTAGATAGCCTGAGGAAATTGGCAACGACGGGAGTTCTTCCTAGAGCCATAACACCTATTTACTGATGTTATTCAATGTGAGGAGATATAGAAAAGATTCAGCGTGCTGGCTATGATGATATACGAGGTAAAGATTATCTCCTGGCAACCTCCTCTTCCAGAGCTCCGATGGTGTATAGATTTCACCAATGCAACCGATGATGTTCCTGAACGAGTGGTGATCACCTAGTTACGTGGCTTAAACATGTCCAACAGGCGGAGTCCCAGATGCCATTAACATAGAACGATCCAGACACTACTCCAAAGGTGACTCAGAAGATCCCAATGGCCATGATTCTCAATGATGGGATAACCAATAGCAAGAAAGGATCCTAGCACTACAAAGTTGCCCTTCGCTTGAATGGCGTGGTGAAAAATATATGTCCCATGGTTCACTCCTTGAAAAGCTTAGCTAACATTTGCAATGCCTATTTGTCGTCAACCGCATCAAGGAAGACTGATTTCCATAGAATGAAGGGTAGATCAATGTACTTTGGTGCCCAGAGTTAGGTACCAATTGAACCACCGTGGGCCATGATCGGGCATATGGATCCTTGCCCGGGCGATAGCAATTTGACTGCTCACCAGCCACCATACGATCTCGGTTGAGAGATGAGAACTTGAGATCAACAGAAATATGAACCAACCATTAGCTATCCACTTCATACAACAGTTATGACAGAATGTATGAACATTACTTGAAGCCTTGCAAGCCATGCTATTGCATTCAAGCTTATCTGATCGTGGTCTCAACCAACCAGGTCTAGCGGAATTCAGAGCTTACATAGCATCTTGGTGTTACCCGTTAAATATCCCTACCGAAGACGGAGTGAGACTGGTCTATGGTGACCAAGTTATTGGAGAAGCCAACTGATTAGGAAGGAAGGAATATGCTACGCAACAGAGATTGTGTGAAACCCAAAGATGCTTCCCCTCCAGATGAAATGGAGTGTGAAGGAGGTGTCAATATTGCGAATAATGGGAGCATCGCAAAAGGAATTGCCAAACGACCTGCCCGAAGACATAGATTCCAGAGAGGATGGTGATTCGGGATGAAGAAGGGTGACATCTAATAACGCAACTGCACGTGTTCCGACTGGTGACGCCGACCTGACTAAGGTCTTCACATCGGATCTCCTTTAGACCTCTTCCGAACGAGAGAACTTATAAGCTTTCTGTAGGCGAGCCTGGATGTGTTCGTTTGGACCAGTGCTAATATTTGCGGGATTTTATCCCAAATTATGAGTCATTTCTTAAGTATAAACCTGAAGTGTGCTCCTGTCAAGCAAATAAGACGTATGGAACGGTGCAAGAAATGATCGGCAATCCAACGCCGAAGTTTTGCAGATAACCCCCGAAGGACGACTCGAAAGGAATTCCAGTCGGAGAAACCACAACTCGCAGCTTACCTAGAATGGGCAGAAGAGTTATTGGATGGATTGGAACGTTACAACATACCTCATATTTCATACACAGAAGATCTAAAGTCGAATCATCTGGTCGAATAAGAAAGTTCCGATAATCCAGAAAAGATAGAGATGATCCCCATTAAGACACTATGAAATACAACCATTGATAAAATGGAAGTTGATCCAACGTTGGAGACCAAACCCGGAAAATAGTCATGGTTAACTCCATGATAAACTTCCTACAGCACAGAATGCATCTAACAAGGTGAAGTGAAAGGCGTGCAATCGTTCTTTATGCCTCGAGATATGACATGCAATTCGACATTGCCTATTTCTCTTGGAAGATTGTCCCAAAACAAACACCAACGAGTGCAATTGCCGAATTCACCGCCCTGAATGATTCGACCAAATCACCAGTCAGCCACCCATTAGATGGGAGATGTACATGAATGAAACTTCAGGCGAATGGCGTTCTGAAGTTAGAAAGTGAAGACTCATACTTCCACTCTTTTCATCGATTATCTGCCAAGTGACTCACTCCCCTAAGGCTGGGGGCAACTACAGATTTGAGCATAAATTGCTCGAGATTACATCATCTAATTCAGAGCTGATACATCAAGAATTTGCCTGGCCAATTGACTTAGTCTTGCCTGAAAGTTAGCGAGTTGAAGATCTAGAATGCTTACGCATGAATGCTGGTTGATTGTCGGTGCACTAACCCTTGTCCCCGATATGGGGTTGAGGGTATATCAGCAAATTTATGTGATATGATTATCCCACCAGCAGTAATATCCTATTTCCTAGCATGGAAAGTGCAAAAATTTCTATAAGCATGAATCCATTGTTCTCATGCTAATTTACAACCTAACACCAATGCAAAGATGTGCTACCATTAGCGATACAGTCATGACTTCCTGACACTCTATCCTTACCCTCAGCATTGGGGGCAAAGAGGCGATTCAAAAAGAGATGCGACCTCATCACTCGCTTATAGTACTTACTTAGTCGCCTTTGCCATCTCAAGACCCTGATCAAGGTCTATTCATTTTTTGGGACTGCCGCCCCCATGATAGTTTGAAAAGATACTCCTCATCAACTAAAAAGACTTTGGCAGCCCTTCATTGGCAGAGATAGGGCGAAGCAAAATGGACCTACAATGAATATGCAACGCCATTTTTCACTCAGAATGATACTCATTCCTTTAACAGGATTATTCTCTAACCATAACTCTTATATTTGCATCCTTTATGAGTTATTGATATAATTAACTCAGATGAAATAATATGTGGATGGTGTAGGTACCTCGGATCTGGTATCGATCAGACTTTTAACACCTGCATGCAGAATTATGGAGCACTGCCATAACAGGCCCGACTGAACTGCTCGCTAGCAAAGCCGCGCCCCCGTCTAAAGAAAGTCATATAGCTCAAGGTGGATTCGGAATGATCATCTGTAACGTCCCGGATTTTTAGCTGTTTTATATTGAACATATAAGTTTATTTTAAAATGCTGAATTAGAAGTATAAATGAATTTATCAGTTAAATAATCGATATACGAATTAATATTGAATAATCGAATTTTTTATTTAAAAATAAATATAAATGATTCAGTCGATTAATATATATTCTGCATTGAATTAGAACAATAATGATAATTTATTTCAATTAATTTAATTGGCTGAATTTGATTTATATTTTAATCAAATTTTGTTTCAAATCATTTATTTAAATTGTTATTTCCTCTATAAAGTCAAATTGAAATTCAGTAACTGTTTCGTTGTACTCAGAATAGTGAATAACATTTGGAACATCAGCCGTTACAATTAAATTACGGTTCAAAATTTAGAGTAAAGGACCATGAGATATTTTGGTAGAATATATTAATTAAAAATCAAATCAAAATAAAATATAATGATGAGGCCGACCTATCTCTCGTACCTCAAGCCACCCTAGGAATTAAATACACGCAACATATCTTCCTCGAGCTCAAAAATATGTCTCCCATCTCTAATATCTTAGAAACAGGATTTTAATGTCCTGTACGTCTGTCCCTTGGTTCGCATCTATATATTGAGACTCACCTTCACTCTACCATCCCACGAAAATCAGTTCAGCTCTTCGCCATTTGTTTTCTTTCCAGTCAAAAACATTACACTGATTCAAGTTTAAAAAAAAAAAAAAAAAAAGGGAAATCGAACTCAAATTCGAATACAATACGAGATGAGGCATCGCGATGGGGATAGGAGAATTCCTGAACTCGACTTCGAGCCAGTCGCGACGAAGAGGGGTTTTGAATAAAAGGATATCGCGTGATCTTTTTTTGCAGTACAGAAGTCGCGATTTTGTTCGTCGTCTCGAAGACCACGTTCAACAGTGGTGGGGGTAGTCGCGACAACATGGGGAGGCAAATTCGAGCTAGGTATGTCAGGTTTCGATGTATGGAGGGATTTGGGTGAAATCGATTTAGGGTTTTGGTCTGGAGACGGAAGGTATAGAGGTGCGATTGGGTCAAAGTGATTCTAGAGGCCGATGGTCATGGTTGGTTGCGGTTTGGAGGAATGCGATAATGTATGAACGAGGGGAATCTGGAGTCTCTGGGAGTAGTGCGATAGTTAAAGGAGTGGTTGGTGGTCATTATCTTGGCGATAATAGTAAGGCACGATAGTGGAAGCTGGGGTTTGACAGTGTACGCTGAGGAGTTTGGGAGGAGAACGGAAATTGGCAAATGGACTGAGTTCCACTTGGATGGTAAAGCTATGACAAAGCAGTAAATGAAGATTGCCAGTATGATGTTCGATCAAATGCCAAAGTGACGTGATTCGGCTTTGGGGTTGTTGGCAAGCAGGGATTGGTCGATGGTTTGCCGAGTTGTTCGTGGATGGGTCGAGTGGTTGGAGTAGCTTTAAGGTATACGTTTTATTTAGTTTTAAATTTCATAAAATTAATTTATTTAATTGTTAAAATTTAGTTTAAATTATAAACCGTTTAATCATTTAATTAAATAATCATAGGATAGTTATTTTATTTTAGCAAGTTATATAAATTTAACAAATGGTTAATCGGTAACAAACTTAAATTATCATAGGGGCGACTAGATTTGGTTGAAGACGATTCATAGTCGCAGCAATATGGAGATTAACTGGATATTCAGAAAAAGGAAAAATCCTGGTGAGTAAATCTCACTCACCTTAAAAATTATTTTTATTTCATTTAAAAATAATTGTTGTTGCTTGTGTGAATGCTTTCTGCTTGCTTTATATATATTAGTTATTTAGGCTATATATATATATATTGGGTTGATTGATTGGTTGGATTCCCGCAGTCTCATTAGCGGATGCCCGCAGTTTCATAGCGGATGATTACCCTATACGCCCCACGCTATGATTAGTGGATGACCTTCTATACCGCGATATTCTGCCACGAAGCAGAATGGGTATTATTTATGTGCTAACATCTGTGGATGCAGGAAAACAGGTTGGAGGAATCCAACTGGATTCCTCAAAAATATATTATCTGTTTGTTTATTTGTTTGCATATATATTTTTATATATGATGTGTTAGAAAAATAAATAATTCGTTGTTTTGTGTGTTTAAATATCACTGGGCCAATTGAAAGGATATTTGAGATTTTAAAAAGGAAAAATTCTATTTTTAAATAGAATTTGAATTTTAAATGGAAATAGAATATAAACTTGTTTTGAAAAATAAAACAAGTAGTTTCTTTTTAAACGAAGTTTAAGAAATAGTTCTTTTATAACAAAGTTATAGATGAAGTGGAAAGAATTATCATTTGATAATTCAGAAATAGAAATACAAGCGTGAAATTGGAATTTGAAATGAAATTTCAAAATAGGATGCGAAATGAAATTTTTAAATATATAACTCAAGTGAAATTTGAGTATAACATTTGAATTTTAAAAGGGAGTTTAAATATTTGAATTTTAAAAGGAGATTGAATATTAGAAATTCAAATAGAAGTTCAAATAGAAATTTGAATAGACGAAATTAGAATGAAAAAATAAAATTTGAATTCAAAGGAATTCGAACAAAGAAATTCAAATAGAGATTTGAATGTAGAATTTCAAAATAGAATTTGAAATATAGAATTTCAAAGAAGAATTGAATAGAATTTGAAATATAGTATTTCAAAGAGGAATTCAAATGTGAAATTTGAATAGAGATTTGAATGGAATTTAAATATGAAATTTGAATAGAGATTTGAAATAGAAATTCGAGTGTTGAATTTGAACATGGAATTGAATACAGAAATTCAAGTAGAAATTTGAATATGTGATTTCAAAATAGAATTTGAAATAAACTTTGAAAATAGGATTTCAAAGTAGAATTGGAAATAGAATTTCAAATAGGATTTCAAAATAGGAAATCCAAAGGATTTTGAAATGGAATTTGAATTCAAGGGAATTCAAATGGATTTGAGTGAAGAAATTCAAATGGTGTTAAAAATGAGTTTGAATATTAGAATTCAAATGGGGCTGGAAATGAATTTGAATATTAGGATTCAAATGGAAATGAAATTTGAATATAAGAAATTTAAATTGAATTCAAATAGGATTTGGTCTATGGGATTTGAATATGAAATTCAAATGGGTTTTAAACTATGGAATTTTGCAAATAGAATTTAAAAGGAGTTTGAATATTTGAATTTCAAAAGAATTCAAATATAGAAATTGGAATATAGGAGTTCAAATGGAATTTGAAACATTTAGAATTTCAAATAGAAATTTAAACGGAGTTTGGATATTTAAATTCAAGTATGAATTTCAAATATAGAAATTCAAAAAGGAGTTGAATTAAAGTGGAATTCGAATAAAGAATTTGAAATGGAATTCGAATAAGAATTCGAAATGGAATTCGAAATAAGAATTTAAAATGGAATTCGAATAGAGGATTTCAAATGGGATTTGAATACAGGATTTAAAACTATGGAATTTGAAATGTAAAGATTCAAATGGAATTTTGAATATATATATATATATTAGAATGAAGTTGAATTCATTTTAAAAAAAAGTTTAAAGGTTTATAAATATAAATATAATTAAAACGAACTCGCCGCAGCGCTGCAGTTCGTAAAATAGCGACTCGAACTTCAATTGAGTATACAGAACTCAATTGGGGTCGGAATTCTTCGAAACAAGAAACGTCAGGACCGATTTGATAATAGTTTTCTAATGAAGGAGAAAAATCTGAATTTCGTCGTATAGATTTTGAGATATGTCAAAATCAAATTTTCAGAAAAGCAGCGCCAGAATCGTTTTAAAACCATAATGGTTTATTTAATTTTATAAAAGGATTTTTAAGCAAATAAAATCCGAAGTTTCTATTTAGAAAATTTCAGAGTTGAGTTGTAAAATATATGCGAATTCAAGTTGTGTAAATGAATATGATTTTTGAAACAGAAACCAGATTTTGATTTATTGAATAGAATTAACTAAATTGAATAAAAATTAGTTAATGAGTTTTTGAATGGATATTGGGATTTGAATAAGTAAATTCGATTTGAAATTTATATTCAAAATGGAAAAGAGAACTAGAATTAAAATTGAAATTCAATTTGGTTATGAACGAGTTAAATATTTTGTTTGAACATGTTATGTTCAACAAAGAAGTGAAATAGACAAAAAGGCTAATTAAAGAATAATTGAGCGAAACTGAATTCAAACGATTCAAAATTGAATTCAAACGAATGGATTGAGTTGAATTGGATTGGAAACAGGTGAACAGGTGTTAAACAGATATGGGATGGAGTATATGAAGATTTTAAATTTATGTGCTCGACAAAAAGGTACATGTTTAAATTCATATATGAGTTTTATGCGCCGTATCGGCAAGCCGCTTGGCTTTTTCTTTTTCTTTTTGAGATTAGAAGATACCGGGAAGCTATTTGAAATTTCCCGATGCTCCCGATACAGGGGAGGTTATGGCGAAATTTTCCGGAAATTTAAGGAGTTAGAATATTTTTAAGATATTTTGATAATTAGAGATCATTATATCGACGTATTGAATTCGATAGTAAAGTGAATATAAAAATCGAATATTGCAAACAAAAAGGGATAGAGATAAGTGATTGAAATTGTTTCAATTGCAAATAGAGATATTTTCTAATATATAGAAATAAAAGAAGTTAATATTTGGAAACGTTTTCCAAATGGCATAAGAGCCAAGAATGATTATTGAAAATATTTGGCTAACAAATATTGATTGAGAAAATAGAGAAGTGGTTTAATTAATGAATATTAATTAAAGAGCCCAGTGATTTGTTTGATATGTTTGGATGAACACTTGTTTTTATTCGATAGTTAAATCACAGACTATCGAAGTTTTTGACCATCGTTGTCAATATGGAGAGACCGGTTGGATTATTATCCGAAGAACCACTCCGTATCGGCATAAACGTTGCGAACCAAGTATGCTGAATATATTGAAGACGGAGTGAAGTGCAAGGGCTTTTCTAGTAATAGAAATAGTGCCTTCGGTTTCGTTCAATCCCAGAACGAACGTAAATGGACGAATGTCTGACAGAGTATTTCCAATGATCAAATGGGTTGGTCTGTATGAATATATATGGTTGCAACGGATTTATCCCTTAGCATAATATCCAGAATATTTGTGCAAACTCAACTAGTGATTAACGGATCTGACGATGTGGCATTCAAAGTGATTGTGTTATCAATGAATGGTAAGTATGCGTAGCCTCAGGCCTCAACAACCGGGAAAGGACAAAAATCGGGCAGGCAGCATGGCTATGTGGGTCGCACCCATTAGGGTGTATAATCACCTATCTAGAGAAATTCCCTTTGTTTCTAAATCTATCGATTCTGCCCATTCGGGAAACGGTGGTTTGAGTCCAACCGTTGGTGATATACATTCGATACACTCAAGCGAAATGAGTGGTCGGTCATGTGTGGGCCGGGTTGCAAGACGTTCTTGTTGAACCCAGGTGTATTCGCCTCTAGAGATACATCATCGGAAGGTGGTTCCATACCTTGTCATGTTGGAAATCCAATCTCCAATAAGCGCCATGCGGTTTTTGATTTTATACTATATATGTGGAGCGTGAGATGCAAGCGTTCTGCTATTTGGTTATTTATTTGATGTAGACATTACTATAATATCACTGGATTTGATATCAAAGTGTTTTGGGTTATAGTAAGGTAAAAACCATCCATGTTTATGTGTGGGCTGGTCTTACTATTATCTTTTCTTTCGAAAAGAGTTTTGGAAGTTAAACAAGTGGTTGGAGTTACTCACACCAGTCCCATGACTGACCCAGAGTTTATTTTGTTTGTTTTCCCTAAACTCTTGGGTGCCCAAATTTGTACGGACAGTCAAGTGTTTCAGGCTTTTACAGATACACTTGGAGGAGCTTGAAGCAGGAGGCTTCAACGTTAGTTATTTAGAGTTACTTCCGCTGGATCAAATGTTATGTGTACTCTGATGATGGTATGTATATATGTACAAAACAGATTTGTATTTCGAAGCTTATGTTATATAATATATTTTTATTCATTCCGCTGTGAGTTTGTGATCTTTGTTTTCTTCTATTCTAATATTTCTTTCTTTCTATTTCTCATCCTCTAACTTCTTTCTAATAATGAGTCGTATTTCTGTGCAATTTGAGTTGGACGTGTGGTATTTTTAGTCAACTCAGATAGCTCGGATTTGCGGGCCTTTACAGTTGGTATCAGAGCTTAGGTTGAGTGAATACCTAGGCTTTGGTGGAAATGTGCTCATTAGAGATAGGGTCAGCAGCGCCCTAGAATGAGTTGAGTGTATAATACGAGAGCGCGTATTTGTTATTAATATAAAAAAAAAAATTATATTGTGTTGGCTAGTCTGTTGAGTGGTTTATGAATTCTGATCGAATAGTGGGACGCCACGAAGTCGATAGGAATTTCTAAACGCTTGAACAGAAGATTGAACATGATATTGTTTTCAAGTGGGTGAAATTATTTTATCCAAAACTATATTTTGATATAGAAAGAATAATTTTCTAGAATTATTATTATATGGATGTGTTGGATGTTGATTTTATAATGAGATTATGAAATTAGAATGGTTATTTATAACCAAATAGAATTTGTATAGGGATTAAATATACAAATGAGATGAATTAGAATTAAATTCAAACCAGAATTAAGAATTTGGAATTTTAAATCCTGGGAAGTTTGAAAATATTTTTCAAAGTATATTAAAATAATATTACTTTGGAAGGATTTGAAAGAAAATCATTTTAGATGGGTTTTAAAATAATAAGACACTGAACTCACTTCAGTGGCTAGGAAATTATTCTGATGATGATTGCAACATCATCAGTGTTCATTTCCGAGTTTCTAAGTGATGAATTGCTACCTTAGAAAAAGTTTTTGATGGAAATTTGTTTGAAAGAAAACAAGTGGTTTGAAAATTCAAATGTTTTGAATTTGAAAAGGAAATAAATATATGTATATACTTATGTGACTTCAAAAGGATTTGAAATGAAACTCGAGAATTTGAATTCTGGAATTAAAATTTAACTTAAAACAAGTTAAATAAACCAAGTGAATGAATTGATTTAGAATCAATTTGAATGCATGTGAATGAGAAACCAAATGTTTTGGTAAAACTAAATTGTTGAAATATGAAGAGGTGAGTTTCAACAAGTAGAAAAAGTAATGGATTTGTACCATTTTCCTATCTTAGCAATTTCGAGGACGAAATTATTTTAAGGGGGAAGGAATGTAACGTCCCGGATTTTTAGCTGTTTTATATTGAACATATAAGTTTATTTTAAAATGCTGAATTAGAAGTATAAATGAATTTATCAGTTAAATAATCGATATACGAATTAATATTGAATAATCGAATTTTTTATTTAAAAATAAATATAAATGATTCAGTCGATTAATATATATTCTGCATTGAATTAGAACAATAATGATAATTTATTTCAATTAATTTAATTGGCTGAATTTGATTTATATTTTAATCAAATTTTGTTTCAAATCATTTATTTAAATTGTTATTTCCTCTATAAAGTCAAATTGAAATTCAGTAACTGTTTCGTTGTACTCAGAATAGTGAATAACATTTGGAACATCAGCCGTTACAATTAAATTACGGTTCAAAATTTAGAGTAAAGGACCATGAGATATTTTGGTAGAATATATTAATTAAAAATCAAATCAAAATAAAATATAATGATGAGGCCGACCTATCTCTCGTACCTCAAGCCACCCTAGGAATTAAATACACGCAACATATCTTCCTCGAGCTCAAAAATATGTCTCCCATCTCTAATATCTTAGAAACAGGATTTTAATGTCCTGTACGTCTGTCCCTTGGTTCGCATCTATATATTGAGACTCACCTTCACTCTACCATCCCACGAAAATCAGTTCAGCTCTTCGCCATTTGTTTTCTTTCCAGTCAAAAACATTACACTGATTCAAGTTTAAAAAAAAAAAAAAAAAAAAGGGAAATCGAACTCAAATTCGAATACAATACGAGATGAGGCATCGCGATGGGGATAGGAGAATTCCTGAACTCGACTTCGAGCCAGTCGCGACGAAGAGGGGTTTTGAATAAAAGGATATCGCGTGATCTTTTTTTGCAGTACAGAAGTCGCGATTTTGTTCGTCGTCTCGAAGACCACGTTCAACAGTGGTGGGGGTAGTCGCGACAACATGGGGAGGCAAATTCGAGCTAGGTATGTCAGGTTTCGATGTATGGAGGGATTTGGGTGAAATCGATTTAGGGTTTTGGTCTGGAGACGGAAGGTATAGAGGTGCGATTGGGTCAAAGTGATTCTAGAGGCCGATGGTCATGGTTGGTTGCGGTTTGGAGGAATGCGATAATGTATGAACGAGGGGAATCTGGAGTCTCTGGGAGTAGTGCGATAGTTAAAGGAGTGGTTGGTGGTCATTATCTTGGCGATAATAGTAAGGCACGATAGTGGAAGCTGGGGTTTGACAGTGTACGCTGAGGAGTTTGGGAGGAGAACGGAAATTGGCAAATGGACTGAGTTCCACTTGGATGGTAAAGCTATGACAAAGCAGTAAATGAAGATTGCCAGTATGATGTTCGATCAAATGCCAAAGTGACGTGATTCGGCTTTGGGGTTGTTGGCAAGCAGGGATTGGTCGATGGTTTGCCGAGTTGTTCGTGGATGGGTCGAGTGGTTGGAGTAGCTTTAAGGTATACGTTTTATTTAGTTTTAAATTTCATAAAATTAATTTATTTAATTGTTAAAATTTAGTTTAAATTATAAACCGTTTAATCATTTAATTAAATAATCATAGGATAGTTATTTTATTTTAGCAAGTTATATAAATTTAACAAATGGTTAATCGGTAACAAACTTAAATTATCATAGGGGCGACTAGATTTGGTTGAAGACGATTCATAGTCGCAGCAATATGGAGATTAACTGGATATTCAGAAAAAGGAAAAATCCTGGTGAGTAAATCTCACTCACCTTAAAAATTATTTTTATTTCATTTAAAAATAATTGTTGTTGCTTGTGTGAATGCTTTCTGCTTGCTTTATATATATTAGTTATTTAGGCTATATATATATATATTGGGTTGATTGATTGGTTGGATTCCCGCAGTCTCATTAGCGGATGCCCGCAGTTTCATAGCGGATGATTACCCTATACGCCCCACGCTATGATTAGTGGATGACCTTCTATACCGCGATATTCTGCCACGAAGCAGAATGGGTATTATTTATGTGCTAACATCTGTGGATGCAGGAAAACAGGTTGGAGGAATCCAACTGGATTCCTCAAAAATATATTATCTGTTTGTTTATTTGTTTGCATATATATTTTTATATATGATGTGTTAGAAAAATAAATAATTCGTTGTTTTGTGTGTTTAAATATCACTGGGCCAATTGAAAGGATATTTGAGATTTTAAAAAGGAAAAATTCTATTTTTAAATAGAATTTGAATTTTAAATGGAAATAGAATATAAACTTGTTTTGAAAAATAAAACAAGTAGTTTCTTTTTAAACGAAGTTTAAGAAATAGTTCTTTTATAACAAAGTTATAGATGAAGTGGAAAGAATTATCATTTGATAATTCAGAAATAGAAATACAAGCGTGAAATTGGAATTTGAAATGAAATTTCAAAATAGGATGCGAAATGAAATTTTTAAATATATAACTCAAGTGAAATTTGAGTATAACATTTGAATTTTAAAAGGGAGTTTAAATATTTGAATTTTAAAAGGAGATTGAATATTAGAAATTCAAATAGAAGTTCAAATAGAAATTTGAATAGACGAAATTAGAATGAAAAAATAAAATTTGAATTCAAAGGAATTCGAACAAAGAAATTCAAATAGAGATTTGAATGTAGAATTTCAAAATAGAATTTGAAATATAGAATTTCAAAGAAGAATTGAATAGAATTTGAAATATAGTATTTCAAAGAGGAATTCAAATGTGAAATTTGAATAGAGATTTGAATGGAATTTAAATATGAAATTTGAATAGAGATTTGAAATAGAAATTCGAGTGTTGAATTTGAACATGGAATTGAATACAGAAATTCAAGTAGAAATTTGAATATGTGATTTCAAAATAGAATTTGAAATAAACTTTGAAAATAGGATTTCAAAGTAGAATTGGAAATAGAATTTCAAATAGGATTTCAAAATAGGAAATCCAAAGGATTTTGAAATGGAATTTGAATTCAAGGGAATTCAAATGGATTTGAGTGAAGAAATTCAAATGGTGTTAAAAATGAGTTTGAATATTAGAATTCAAATGGGGCTGGAAATGAATTTGAATATTAGGATTCAAATGGAAATGAAATTTGAATATAAGAAATTTAAATTGAATTCAAATAGGATTTGGTCTATGGGATTTGAATATGAAATTCAAATGGGTTTTAAACTATGGAATTTTGCAAATAGAATTTAAAAGGAGTTTGAATATTTGAATTTCAAAAGAATTCAAATATAGAAATTGGAATATAGGAGTTCAAATGGAATTTGAAACATTTAGAATTTCAAATAGAAATTTAAACGGAGTTTGGATATTTAAATTCAAGTATGAATTTCAAATATAGAAATTCAAAAAGGAGTTGAATTAAAGTGGAATTCGAATAAAGAATTTGAAATGGAATTCGAATAAGAATTCGAAATGGAATTCGAAATAAGAATTTAAAATGGAATTCGAATAGAGGATTTCAAATGGGATTTGAATACAGGATTTAAAACTATGGAATTTGAAATGTAAAGATTCAAATGGAATTTTGAATATATATATATATATTAGAATGAAGTTGAATTCATTTTAAAAAAAAGTTTAAAGGTTTATAAATATAAATATAATTAAAACGAACTCGCCGCAGCGCTGCAGTTCGTAAAATAGCGACTCGAACTTCAATTGAGTATACAGAACTCAATTGGGGTCGGAATTCTTCGAAACAAGAAACGTCAGGACCGATTTGATAATAGTTTTCTAATGAAGGAGAAAAATCTGAATTTCGTCGTATAGATTTTGAGATATGTCAAAATCAAATTTTCAGAAAAGCAGCGCCAGAATCGTTTTAAAACCATAATGGTTTATTTAATTTTATAAAAGGATTTTTAAGCAAATAAAATCCGAAGTTTCTATTTAGAAAATTTCAGAGTTGAGTTGTAAAATATATGCGAATTCAAGTTGTGTAAATGAATATGATTTTTGAAACAGAAACCAGATTTTGATTTATTGAATAGAATTAACTAAATTGAATAAAAATTAGTTAATGAGTTTTTGAATGGATATTGGGATTTGAATAAGTAAATTCGATTTGAAATTTATATTCAAAATGGAAAAGAGAACTAGAATTAAAATTGAAATTCAATTTGGTTATGAACGAGTTAAATATTTTGTTTGAACATGTTATGTTCAACAAAGAAGTGAAATAGACAAAAAGGCTAATTAAAGAATAATTGAGCGAAACTGAATTCAAACGATTCAAAATTGAATTCAAACGAATGGATTGAGTTGAATTGGATTGGAAACAGGTGAACAGGTGTTAAACAGATATGGGATGGAGTATATGAAGATTTTAAATTTATGTGCTCGACAAAAAGGTACATGTTTAAATTCATATATGAGTTTTATGCGCCGTATCGGCAAGCCGCTTGGCTTTTTCTTTTTCTTTTTGAGATTAGAAGATACCGGGAAGCTATTTGAAATTTCCCGATGCTCCCGATACAGGGGAGGTTATGGCGAAATTTTCCGGAAATTTAAGGAGTTAGAATATTTTTAAGATATTTTGATAATTAGAGATCATTATATCGACGTATTGAATTCGATAGTAAAGTGAATATAAAAATCGAATATTGCAAACAAAAAGGGATAGAGATAAGTGATTGAAATTGTTTCAATTGCAAATAGAGATATTTTCTAATATATAGAAATAAAAGAAGTTAATATTTGGAAACGTTTTCCAAATGGCATAAGAGCCAAGAATGATTATTGAAAATATTTGGCTAACAAATATTGATTGAGAAAATAGAGAAGTGGTTTAATTAATGAATATTAATTAAAGAGCCCAGTGATTTGTTTGATATGTTTGGATGAACACTTGTTTTTATTCGATAGTTAAATCACAGACTATCGAAGTTTTTGACCATCGTTGTCAATATGGAGAGACCGGTTGGATTATTATCCGAAGAACCACTCCGTATCGGCATAAACGTTGCGAACCAAGTATGCTGAATATATTGAAGACGGAGTGAAGTGCAAGGGCTTTTCTAGTAATAGAAATAGTGCCTTCGGTTTCGTTCAATCCCAGAACGAACGTAAATGGACGAATGTCTGACAGAGTATTTCCAATGATCAAATGGGTTGGTCTGTATGAATATATATGGTTGCAACGGATTTATCCCTTAGCATAATATCCAGAATATTTGTGCAAACTCAACTAGTGATTAACGGATCTGACGATGTGGCATTCAAAGTGATTGTGTTATCAATGAATGGTAAGTATGCGTAGCCTCAGGCCTCAACAACCGGGAAAGGACAAAAATCGGGCAGGCAGCATGGCTATGTGGGTCGCACCCATTAGGGTGTATAATCACCTATCTAGAGAAATTCCCTTTGTTTCTAAATCTATCGATTCTGCCCATTCGGGAAACGGTGGTTTGAGTCCAACCGTTGGTGATATACATTCGATACACTCAAGCGAAATGAGTGGTCGGTCATGTGTGGGCCGGGTTGCAAGACGTTCTTGTTGAACCCAGGTGTATTCGCCTCTAGAGATACATCATCGGAAGGTGGTTCCATACCTTGTCATGTTGGAAATCCAATCTCCAATAAGCGCCATGCGGTTTTTGATTTTATACTATATATGTGGAGCGTGAGATGCAAGCGTTCTGCTATTTGGTTATTTATTTGATGTAGACATTACTATAATATCACTGGATTTGATATCAAAGTGTTTTGGGTTATAGTAAGGTAAAAACCATCCATGTTTATGTGTGGGCTGGTCTTACTATTATCTTTTCTTTCGAAAAGAGTTTTGGAAGTTAAACAAGTGGTTGGAGTTACTCACACCAGTCCCATGACTGACCCAGAGTTTATTTTGTTTGTTTTCCCTAAACTCTTGGGTGCCCAAATTTGTACGGACAGTCAAGTGTTTCAGGCTTTTACAGATACACTTGGAGGAGCTTGAAGCAGGAGGCTTCAACGTTAGTTATTTAGAGTTACTTCCGCTGGATCAAATGTTATGTGTACTCTGATGATGGTATGTATATATGTACAAAACAGATTTGTATTTCGAAGCTTATGTTATATAATATATTTTTATTCATTCCGCTGTGAGTTTGTGATCTTTGTTTTCTTCTATTCTAATATTTCTTTCTTTCTATTTCTCATCCTCTAACTTCTTTCTAATAATGAGTCGTATTTCTGTGCAATTTGAGTTGGACGTGTGGTATTTTTAGTCAACTCAGATAGCTCGGATTTGCGGGCCTTTACATCATCCAATCCTTGGCTTACACGTGGTAGACCGCAAGACAATTGAACATAAATCATTGAGTTACAAAGTCATAGTCCGACTCCAGATGGACGCGGTGTGACCGCCTACATGGCTCGATCCTATGCTCAACGCCACCAGATTACATGAATTCAAATAAAGGAGGCAACACTGCCTCTTAATTTGCTTACTTTTTCAATCATAAAATTTTCTTTCACATGCTTTTCGAGTTACTGACGTGACTAATTCGTGCGGTGTGAATAATGCAGGTATCCAAAGTCTGGTGCCAACCATTCCTCCCGTAGACTGTTCGGAGGAACTCAAAGTCTTGGCAAATGCTCCAACTGCTTGTCCGACTAGTTTTAATCCTCGGAGCTTGGATTAAAATGTAAACCTAGGACGAGTTTGATGAGTGTGCATGATTGCAGACCGCTTGATCCGTGACTCTAACTCTCCAGAGCTGAGAGAGAGTATAAAGGACGCGAAGATGACGTCCACAAGGCATGGCGGTGTACCATGATCGGAGCCGCCTGAGAAAAATTCTAACCTTGGCGACCGCCCGGAGAATATAAAAGCGTCCATGATTTGGCGCTGAGAACGGACTCTTACCCCGCTGAAGGATCGGGGAGCGATGGAACAGCTGAGTCCCAACTCTAACTCTCCAGAGTCGAGAGAGAGTATAAAAGCGTCTATGATTTAGCGCTAAGAACTTTTGCTCCGCTGAAGGATCGTTGAGCAGATCATGAACCGAGCTCAAACTCTAACCCGCTGAAGGATCGGAAGAGTATAAAAGCGCTAGAGATTCAGCGCCCCAGCAACTCTAACCCGCTGAAGGATCGGGAGAGTATAAAAGCGCTAGAGACTTAGCGCCACGGGAAAATTCCTCCCCCGTTAAAGGATCGGGGGGGGGGGGGGCAGGATTGAAGCTGATCCCAAATCCTCCATGTCCGGACATGGGGGCAAAACAGTTAAGGTCCTAATCAATCCTCAACAAAGACCTGGCCAGGCACTAAGTTAATGATTGATTGGGGGCATACCTATACATACATACTACTTTACTGCACTTTCACTTATAAGTTGCACTGATAACTTATAATGTTTCATGACTTATTTGCTTATTTGCGTTTCAAATGTTTAAATGCATAACTAATTATGGAATGCTCGCAGGTACAGGATAATGCGAAAGGACTCTCACCCCGCTGAAGGATCGGGGAGCGACTGAACAGCTGAGTCTGAACTCTAACCTTGGCGAACGCCAGGAGAGTATTAAAGCGTCTATGATTAAGCACTGAGAAATCACTCTAACCCGCTGAAGGATCGGGAGAGTATAAAAGCACTAGAGACTTAGTGCCATGAGCACTCTAGCCCGCTGAAGGATCGGGAGAGTATAAAAGTGCTAGAGACTTAGCGCCACAAGGATTCATACCCCACTGAAGGATCGGGGTGCAGACTTAAAGCTAAATTCAAACTATATCCCAAACTACGACAGGAGAGTATAAATGCATGACGACATATGCCACTCAAGGGCTCCTATCCCGTCACACGACTGGAACGAAGAATGAAAATGGAGCTCGAACCGCTCATTTCCGGGAATGGGGGGGCAGCACACGAACACAGCAGTATAAAAAGAAATGGAATTTCATTCACTAAGTACAGGCTCACAAAACAAAGCTGGACAAAATGCAAGATCCGAACTCGCACAACAACAGCAGACCAGTAGGGAATAACTAAAGGGCCGCGTCCAGAAGGATGACGTAGGCGTATAATTCTAAGTTGCCTGTGCGACTCACGGCGACGACAGAAAATAAGCCTGGATAGTGAATTGTTCAGCGATATGTTATACAACTTCATACTCGCAACTGGAAGGACCTGGCGAGGCCCTGAGATTTTTTTATGTCTACCCTACCTTAGTACGATCTTGAGCGATCATTGATTCCTTGGCCTTAATACGATTCGACGTAATCGTGGAATTCTGGACATTTATGAATTACAGGCTTCTTGTACCGTCCCAAACACGTCCTACTCCATGCTTGGATAGTATGATCGCTTGAATTCTGAAAGTGACTTCCTCTTCTCATGTATACATCTGAATTCGAAAGGGAAGTGATTTGACCGCATGTCTTTCGCACTTACCCTATAACTGGGGCCATGGCTATTGAAAATATTTACAAACGGCATAACTTAAATGCCTGTGTTTAACTTGTGTTGTGATCCTAACAGGCCCCCTTGAGGACCAAGAAACAAATGCAAAGAGAATGTCCATCTGCTGATCCCAACCGACTTCTAGAATGGGAAGCTCAGATAAGGCTGGATATATCCCACGTTATAATTGAACATGATGCAACCATTTCATCCCCGACCTTTCCCTTGATGCAAAGAGCAAACGGGAGCACTCGAGGCGACTACAATCTGACCCTTTACCGCTTGATTTCTGTCCTCGAAGCTTGGATGGGAGACTAGGGCTTAGCATGGGCTGAATACCAACAATTCATTTTTGCACTCAACTCCGGCTCTTGATGCGAGAAGTGAACATAAGTCCAGAGAAGACGTGAATTCGAAGTGTACTGCTCAACAAAAACCCCTGTGGATAGGGGGCACATGAATCAAGAAGCCCGAGGCCGACCTTCACCTATTTCAGGAATGAACTGGAAGGCCGAGCAACAATCATCAATTCGCTGGAAATGATAAAATTGAAGTTCAGGTAGTGACGAACTTGGCATAGTCAGATATCAACCATCAGCTTGGGTTGAACACAAACCAATCAGGAGGCGCGCAGCATGCGGTTTCGATTCCCTACGTCATGGATGGAAACACGGGCAATGGAACAGCTACCTGCAACATCCTAGATGAGAATGCAAGAATTATGACAAACTCAATTCATGCACGACCAGTTTTAACTCCAACTCGAATGAATACTCGAGCGACATTTCATACTCAGCTCCAAGATGGAACGCAACAATTCGAAGAACAGAAGCCCGGTCGAGTCGAATGACTCGACCCGTGACTTGGGAGTAACATCGATGCGGAAATAAGAAATCCACAAAGACCCCCTTGTAATTTCAGATTCAATACTGGGGGCACCAGCTTTGATCTTGAAAATGTGCGGCAATTCTTTGACGGTGATCTGCTCGCCAGTTTAATTCGGCACCTCTCGAGGAGCGGTACTCCTCTAGTTGATGTGGGTAGGGATAATCACAGCCCTTTCACATGGGACATTAGGACATCCTATTATTCCCACAGATTTCAATATTTCACCACAACGAGACTCGCTCAGAGGCTTTGATGGATTCAACTCTAAGGTGGACATACTTCCATGATAAAAAAGTGTTAACATCGAGACGAATGACCAAGATGCTTTTCTGACTAAAGAACGGAGCACCTTCCTATTCCTAAGACGATAAAGAACAAAAGAAAAGCCCTGGAAAAGAATGACAAGAATGTGCAATTCCAAAGAGAATCTATACCACTTATCGAGCCCATGATCTTGTTTGTCAAGCACAATTGAACCGAGCATGAGAAAGAGACTCAATAAGACTGTGATAACCATTTCGAACTATGCTGAAGCATAAACTGTGGGGCCCAACTAACTTCATAACGACATTTATTCACTCGCATTCAACAACCTTACTTGACTCCGCAACTGATCTGATGAGAGTAACCGAAGTCGCTGATGCCCGATGAGGCAATCCTCACTATCTGACTAAAGAGAAGAGATGATATCAAAGCAAATGTGGTTCAACCATTTGCATATACAATTCCGATTTTTGCTAAATTGAGAAACAGTACAGAATGATCTGGGTCGACTAAGATTGCTGAACCTGCAACTCTTACCAGATGCAATGACAGGAAGTATAAAATCTTCAAGATTAAATGCCTTATTGACTCAACTCGACCCCCATCAATACTGGGGGCATAAGTACTGACCTCGCTTGTCCTCCGATGGCACTGAGAGCACAAGTGTCGGTTCATAGACCCCTCATCGATACTGGGGGCATAAGTACTGACCTCGTTTGTCCTCCGATGGCACTGAGAGCACAAGTGTCGGTTCATAGACTAACTTTGAAGACAATCCTGGCATGAAATGGGATTCAAAACATGTATGTCATGCCTCCGGAGTACAACCTTACTCATCTTTGCCGACCAAGCGGGTTAGCTTGTGGATCAAATGTGAACTTAAAGTGTCAAACTACACCAGATAGAAGATGTGACAAACCTGTCTACTACCTCGCGATGGTGACGATCCTATAGGCACTGGTCCACATAATTTTAACAACCTCCCTTACTGACTACTTCATATGTGAATATTGGATTAAGAAATGATCCGTAACAATTGCGGATTCTCTCGACTACGATCCAGAGTGATCATGGCTTTTGAATTTCTTACTGTTACGATTCAGTGCGATTTTAAGATCCTGAATCAATATCAAGATATCAGGCTAGTCCAAACTTGAGTACGAATGACAAATTCGTATGTTGATTCTAATGTGCTTTATCTCAATAGTCCAGTTGTTAGCTCAGAGCCCAAGGATTCTTACATTGCCCCATGATTTGGTTGGCTACTTCATACATTGGCTCATATGAAAAAGAAAGTCCAACCCTACCACGCGCTTGGCTTGCATAAAATGATGATGTTGTTTGGCAACAACCTGTGCGTGTAGGATCACGCTCGGGAGCCAATGATTTAGCATGACATTTGACGGATGAATTAGATCTTTTGATCCGACAAGGTTTAAACAATTTCTTGATCGTCTCGAATACTCCTTCTGTGGAACTTGGCCTGACTAGCTCCCAGGGAAGCAATGCAATAGTTGGATGAAGCCTTCTCAAGGATAAATGACGTTCCAGAGAGATTTAGCTCAACATATTCAAAGCACATCTCATCTTCGATAAGATGTGCTTTGGGGGGCAAAATGTTAGCCTGTTTTGTGACCAGGCTACCCAAAGCAAAGATCATGTTGACACACCTCTCGGTAAATGCTGTCTGATATGGAATCTCTGGATAACATCGCTCTCTGGCATTGGAAGCATCGTCAGAAGACACAAGGCAGTTTGGTCAAAATCACAACATCAGTATAAACTAGCCCGAAACCCCTATCAAATGACCTCATTTGGATCTATTCACCTACACTCGTAGCCCTTTGAATTAGCTTCAGTTTGAGCTTTAGTTTGGCTCAATCGGACTTACGGTTTGAAAGTTACGCCCATTTCCGTGAACGAGTGTGAGCTGGCATATGACCGCGATCCGATCCGCCCTTGCCTACGCGATCCGATCTGCCCTTGCCTACGCGATCCGATCCGACCTTGCCTACGCGATTCGATCTGCCCTTGGCTACGCGATCCGATCCGACCTTGCCTACGCGATCCGACTTATGACCGCGATCCGACCTATGACCGCGATCCGACCCATGACCGCGATCCGACCTATGACCGCGATCCGAACTTCGGACCTGTTCACACACAGCTTGTTTTGACCTATTCTCAAGGCTACTGGCTCTCCTATTTTTCCGGATCGCCTGCCACGTACCCCATCACGAACCAGTCCTCCCAGGAGCTTTCCTACAGCTATAAATACACCTTCAGAGGGCATTTTCGGGGGACTTTTGGCATCTTAACTTCCATGGCTGCCATGGCCAACACTTCTCCATGAATAACCACCATCTCCCTCAATAAATTCAATGGATTCGGAGAGAATTATTCATTGAATTCAAGTGATTGAAAGACAATATTCATTGTAATTGTAATCTATGAGTGAAATGAGAAAATATGAAGTGGACGTAGGCTCGTTAACGCCGAACCACTATAAAAATCCTGTTGTCTTGCTTTTTCTCTTATTTTTCAGTTATTCCTTCATATCATACGTTTCGAAATACGACGATTTGGGTGTTAGGGCCAAATTTTGGTCTAACAATTCTGAACACCCTGGAATAGGTTTCGAAGCCCAGTTCAATCATATGGAGAAGATATTAATTTAGATCGATATAAATTTAATTCAAAACAATTAGTTCCTTGATAATAAATTATTATTATTATCGTCTATAATCAAATAGAATATATATTCATCATTTGAATTGTTTTGACTCGGTTTTAAATCTCGAATTGAATTATTCCAGATTCTCGTATTACGATAATTATATATATTTGAAATAAATTGTATTTCGATTATTAAATCGATTTATATTATCAACTCAATAATTAAAACCATATTAAATATTTAAAATAAAAAGTCTGGGTCCTTACATTCTTCACCCTTAAAAGAATTTCGTCCCCATAACTACTAAGGTGGAAAAAGTGCTAAAACCCATTTACTTTTCAAAAACCAATTTAAAACTTAGCATTTCATATTTCGACAAATTTGGTTCAACCAAAACTTTTGGTTTTCCATTCACATTGCACATCATATATGTTTACATTCATTAAATCCGAATGATTTCCAATCAATATATTCACATCCAATTCATATTCCATTCATATGCATTCAAATTCATTGAAATTGATTCTAATTCAATTTATTCACTTCAATCCATTTAACTTGCTTTAAGTTAAATTTTAATTCCAGAATTCAAATCCCTTGGTTTTCATTTCAAATCCTTTCGAAATCGCACAAATATATATATACATATATTTATTTCCATTTCAAACTCAAACATTCAAATTTTCAAACCAACTTGTTTCCTTCCAAATAAATTTTCATCAAAACTTTTCTAAGGTTGCAATCCATCACTTAAAACTCGAAAATGAACGTTGATGATGTCGTGATCATCATCAGAATTATTTTCCATCCATTGAAGTTAGTTCAGTGCTTTATCACTTTAAAAATCCATCAAAAATGATTTTTATTCAAAAAATCCTCTTAAAGCAAAGCTATATTATTTTAATATCCTTCAGAAAAATATTTTCCAACTTTCCATAAATTCCAGATTCTAGTTTTAATTCAATTCTAGTTCATCAAATTTGTATATATTATTCATATACAAGTTCTATTTGGTTATATATAATCATTTCAATTTTATAATCTCATTTGATGATGGTATGTATACAGTTAAAGATTTGTGGTCTTTGTTGAGACAACCGAAACCCCCGTGCCACGGAAGCAAGGATAATCAGTGGAATATAACACATAAACATAACATCAAAATAGAAGTATATCATTACTCAATATAATGTACATTAAATTACACAGGAAATAATATCTATATCAGAGTTACACAGCATAACAGGATCATACTTAGTACAGAATACAGTTTCAGCTTAATATAAAATGTCTATAGCGGAATCAAACATAATATACATAATAAAGTCTGAACAGTCCAATAGAAATGATAGAATCCATCTTCAGCTCCATAGCTATCCAGAATGAACCAGCTAAAACCTGAATACAAGGCCGTCCGTGTAGAAAATAGGGGCTCCCGAGTTCGCAAGTGAAAACAACTACGAGTCAGTCATGGGACTGGTATGAGAAATCTTACTTAGCTTATCTAATAATAAGGCTAATCACAGGACCACGCCGCTAACGCCGAACGGGTTTACTCCATTGGATTGCCAGTGCACAAAATAAAGTAAATCCTTTAAACAACGCAATACTTTTTAGAAAAATGAAGCCATTATAAGACTCGGGTCCCATCACACAATGCAACGCAAACCGGAGGATAGAGTTTTACCTTATAATGGCCAAATAAGCTTGATATGTGTAAAACAAAAATCATTTGATATTATTATTAGTGTCTAGTCAGTTTAAAACACTTTCAACCTAAATATATCAATCATAGACGGCATAGCTACCATATACTATGTCGCCATACCAGTTTTACAATCAAATCCGTAATATCATATTAGAACCTTTGATTTTCATCATGAACCAAGGCAAGGGATCGTCCTTACCGAATTCGAGAGTTTCTAGCCCGAGCCTCAGGAACAGAACGCATCGTCCCTTGGATCTTCATGGCCGGTCTACACTTACGTTAGTGGATTGGTTATTCCTGAACAATACATTTCCCCGCCCTATGGGGCGTAAAATCTGGTCAGTATGTTGACCATCATATCCGAGGTACGTCGCTTTTCAACAACCACGTAAGTAAAAATATTTCGGCTCCATACCATGACATCACTCCTAGCTAGAAAGAAACACATGTTCTCCCCGTAGTCCTTCATCCCGTTTCTGGTTCATACCGGGGTGTGAAGCTCGCAAATTAACGCTATACACAAAGCTATGCTATTTAAAGTCGTGCTTTGATCATCAACCACAAGACTTTGCTTTTCAACAAAAGCCTTGATCATTTGCATCTTTTCATGCCACACTGACAATTCACGTCATGCGACTGATGTCTATCGATATATAACCTTTAAGCTCGTACGTCTCAGAGAAGGGTGTTAAGCAAGAGAATAAATCCTCCGCCACCAAATAGATATATATATTTAATAAAAATCAATCAACACAGAATAAAATCCAATGTGGGTTTGAACGAAACCGGAGGCACCTTATTCCTCGTCCCATATGTCCAATATACGAGAGAGGCCCTCGGACATCCGGACAATCAACAAATACGTCCGGACCACTACCACTGTAACCCCTCCTGGGAGTTAACCGATCCAGGGTATCAGTAGTAATCCAATCGATGTGAAGATTATCGGTCTTGCACTGTCTTCATTTCCTTTGACTTTTAATCGTCGTACAATTATTTGAAATGAGATTTAACTTAGCCTTTTCAAATAATTTTCGAATATACAGAATTCAAATCAATTTTTTCCTTGGTTAGATCGTTTGACATTCACGTTTCAATTCATTAATATAATTTCATGTCAAATACATCTAACCATCAACAATATTTGATAAACCAAGTAAAAATGGTTTATTTCCATTCCATATCGTTTATAATAATTTATAATGATTTATCGCAATTTTTATTTATATAAAATAGCCCATTTTCGTCGAATGACGTTTCAGGTCATTCGACGACTGTGGCGCTGTTTTCATTCTAATTTAAATTAAACATTTCTCAAAATCAAACTGTTGGATCTTAAAAAATTTAATATCGCTGGAAATACTTTCCAAAGCGGATCCAAAGGTTCCAATTTCTGGAAAATCCGATGGTCGAATTTCCCGCTATACTCGTTTAAAATTACGAGTCGAAAACACGAACTACCGCGCACGATTCGTTTTATTTTAATATATATATATATATATATATATATATAATTCGTTCGATGATTTCATAACCATTTATTCTTTAAATAATCGGCTAACACCTTTAAATTTTGGAAAATTTCGCCATAACTTCCTTTGTACGGGCTGATCGGAAAAACCACAACTTGCCTCGCAGGGCCCTCATAAATCAAAAGAAAAAGAAAAAGCCAAGCGGCTTGGCAATCGGCTCATAAAATCATCAAAACCCCAATAAATACAATAAACATGTACATATTTGTCGGGGATACAATTTTATTCCTCTTCTTAGCTTCCATGCTATGACCTGTTCATTATATACACATGCATAACTATCTAACAAGTAAATCCAGTTCTATATTATTGATTTTTAAATAAATCAATTTATGGTCACAAATTCATGATATCATTACGGTTTTTTTTATATCACATTTCTTATTTTCATCACATACATTAGTTAAAAATTATATTTTTAACTAACCAATAACTACTCCATAGCATGTAAATTTTATCCATTCCATATATATGTTAAAAATGATATTTTTAATGAAAACATATTTATTTCAACACATAACTATTTTATATACTTCATTTACATGTCAAAAATAATATTTTTAATGAACAAACATTTTAGTCACATGAATATTTTTAATGGTCATACATGCAATAAAAATGATATTTTTATTGTTCAAACATTTTATTCAACACATGAATATTTTATATAGTTCATTTACATGTCAAAAATAATATTTTTAATGAACAAACATTTTATTCAACACATGAATATTTTTAATGGTTCATACATACAATAAAAATGATATTGTTATTGTTCAAATAATTTATTCAACACATGAATATTATATATAGTTCATTTACATGTCAAAAATAATATTTTTAATGAACAAACATTTTATTCAACACATAAATATTTTTTAATGGTTCACACATACAATAAAAATGATATTGTTATTGTTCAAATAATTTATTCAACACATGAATATTTTATATAGTTCATTTTAGAAAATTTTGGCATTACAACTGTAGAGTGGGTAGCACCGGCACCGTGTCTGAGCACGGCTCCTCTTCTATCCTAGGCCTTGCGACATACATAGTCATTCCATTCCAATAATTTCCACAATACAATTCATTTTCACAACACAATGAATTTACCACAAACCCAATCAATTTTGTTGCAACCACAATCAATCATCACAATCAATTTCACATCACAATCATCACACAATCATCCATGGTTTAACAGAAGGTGGTGACAGGAGCTACTAAGCCCCATTTGCAACCTATTATATTTTTCTCCATTTTATTTCGATTTAGAAATCTCACATTGGGTTCCACTCCTCCTTAATTGACGGCTAGCTCTAAAATTCCTCTGGTCACTTCTGGAATGTAGTGTACGTTGTCATGGTCCCAACGCTTCCTGTTTCATCGGATTTCAACATCGTATCAAAAAGATACGATTTTTATTCGATAATTTAAATTTTGCAACGCTTTTAAATGTTGTAAACTATTTAAATATGTACCTTTCTTCTTTCTGACTTCAGGCCGACTGTTCACAAACTGGGTTCGAAACTAGGGATGGAAATCGCGCGAAAACGGTGAAGCTTGGTGACGATCGGATGTCACCACGTCGAAGAGCCTCGTAAACCGCGTCTGCCCCTCCTCTTTTGGCGAACTCTACGGCAGCCTCTAGTGATGGTTCGCCAATGAACAGCGCAACTTCTAGGGGTGATTTCGAGCTAAATATTCAACCATAAATACTCAACCCCATATGGATTTGGAGATCTCAAGATTCTCCACAAAATTCCCTTTAGAATCACTGAATTTCGTTGCGTGGATTGGAAGTTACTGAGGAGGAAAGAATTGAAGACTTCCGCCGATCGTATTTGAGAGGGTCCGGGTTTCTACGGAAATGGATAAGTCAACGATGAAACATGATTGGCCTATGTATTTATTTTTAATTTTTAGTTCTTTTAATTCCAAAAACACCCACTAATCCGTATGAGCTCCAAATCAAACCCAACGACTATCGCCCCTAGCTCGGACACAATGGAATATGTTTTGTAAGCCCATTCGACTATTTCAGTCAGTTTTTCTTTAAATTAAAATATATAGCGTTCAATATTGAATTTGAACGTACATTTTAATTTACCGGGGCCACATACTGATTCCAAAAATTTCCAAAAAATTATATCTAGCTTTGTTTTGGCGATATGGTCCTAACAAAACTAATTTTATCGAATTTGGAGACTGTTTGAAAAATGGCCTTTTTCTAGTCGATCCAATTTGCACTGTATTTGCAAAACATGTTTTCTTTTGCCACGCTCACATATTAATTTCAAAAATTATGGAATTTTAAATCTAGCAATAATTTGACATTCCAGATCCAATAAAAGTGGTTTCGTCGAAAATGGAGGTCGTTTGCAAAATGGCTATTTTTAAGGGCTTTGTTGTTATTTAAAAATGAAAATTTTAAATTCTAACGCATTTTCTGACAAAATTCCCCTAAAAACAATTTTTAAATTGGTTTTGATTTTCCGGGTTGTTACAATCTCCCCCACTTAAAACTTTTCGTCCCCGAAAAAGAAACAGTAGTAAAGTAGGAAACAAAACGGAAATGCAAAGTATTATAAATGTATCTTTCACCGGAGCTAATCAGAGATGTCCACTCTGCATTTGGGACAAGCCTGTTTAATTCTATATTCTGTTTCCCATGTATAGTCTCTAGGATCTCCACTCCATTGCATTTTGCCTAAGTGAACCTTCTTGTTTCTCTGAACCTTGGTTTCTTTGCCAATAATCTTCAGTGGCTCTCTATGCACAGCCAAACTCGGAGTAATATCCAAATCTTGTTGCGATGCTTCTTCCACGACCAAGTCTGGATCATGAACATGTTTATGAAGTTGAGAAACGTAAAACACATCATGCACTCCAGGCAACCAGTCTGGCAATTGAACCTTGTAAGCAAGAGTCCCTATCCTTTCGAGTATAGGAAACTGACCAATATATTTAGGTGCCAATTTCCCCGTCTTCCCGAATCGAACCACTCCTCTCATCGGAGAAACTTTCAAATACACATAATCACCAACAACAAATGGTAAATCTCTTCTTCTAGAATCTGTATAACTCTTCTGTCGGCTTTGAGCTACTTGTAGTCGCTTCTTAATGAAATCAACTTTATCTGAAGCTTCTCGAATCATGTCAGGGCCCAATACCAGTCGATTTCCTGGCTCTACCCAACTTGCAGGAGATCTACATGGTCTACCATATAATGCTTCAAATGGTGAAAATTTCAAGCTCACTTGATAGCTGTTATTATATGAGAACTCAGCCAAATGTAGGTGATCTTCCCAGGTCCGCCAAAATCAAGAATACAAGCCAGCAACAAATCTTCTAATATACGATTCACCCTCTCAGTTTGGCCATCTTTCTGAGGATTATATGCGGTGCTAAGATTCAGTATTGTTCCCAATTCTGCATGAAATGCTTCCTAGAACTTACTAGCAAAAATCGGGTCTCTATCACTGACTATGCTGCTGGGCACTCCATGCAGTCTAACGATTTCTTTGAAATAAATCTGCGCTAGACTCTGAGCGTTTCTATTTGATCCGACAAGAATAAAATGGGCGGCCATTGTGAAACGATCTACGATCACCCATATACCGTAATTTCCTTTCTTTGTTCTAGGCAAACCATCTATGAAATCCATGGAAATTTGATCCCACTTCCAATCTGGAACCTCTAATGGTTGCAATAATCCTTCGACTTTTTGTTGATCACTTTTGACCTGTTGGCAAGTTGAACACCTGCTGACATATATATAGAGATATCTCTTTTCATAGATCTCCACCAGAATGTGCACTTGAGATCATTATACATATTTCTTACTCCTGGATGAATACTAAGCTTAGATTTATGACATTCATCCATCACTTCTCTTCTGAGATTAGGAATATTTGGAACACAAATTCGGCCTTTTAACCTCAGAACTCCCTTGCTATCAATCTGGAAACTCGAGGGTTCGCCTTCCTGAATTCTCTTGCTAATCCTCTGAATAAATTCATCATCTTTCTGAAGAACAAAGATCTTATCAATCAATGAAGGCGTAATAATGAGATTAGCGATAATGGCATTCTTTCTGCTAAGTGCATCAGCTACAACATTAGCCTTCGCTATAGTATACAAAATATCTAGATCGTACACTGCAAGAAATTCTAACCAACGCTGCTGTCTCAAATTCAAGTCTTTCTAGGTGAAAAAAATACTTTAATGACATATGATCTGTATATAATTCGAATTTCTCACCTAAAAGATAGTGCCTCCATATTTTCAGAGCAAACACGACGGCTAACAACTCAAGATCATGAGTAACATATCTCTTCTCATGTGGCTTCAACTGACGGCTAGCATAAGCAACTATTTGGCCCCTTTTCATTAATACCGCACCCTCTCCTTCAAGAGAAGCATCTGTGTAGACTGTCAAATCTTGATTGCCATCAATAATAGTTAATACTGGAGTAGTTGTCAATCTTAATTTCAGCTATTGGAAAGCCGCCTCACATTCTGGAGTCCAACTGAATCTAGCAAGCTTCTTAGTAAGGTTCGTTAATGAACTAGATAACTTCGAAAAATCCTTAACGAATTTCCAATAATAGCCAGCCAATCCCAAAAACCTTCTGACTTCTGTGGGCGTGCTAGGCTGTTTCCAATCTTGAATAGCTGTAATTTTGCTTGGATCCACTGAGATTCCTTCCTTCGATACAACGTGACTGAGGAACTTCACATCTTCTTGCCAGAGTATGCATTTAGAAAATTTGGCTTTTAATACATTCTTTCTCAGAATTTCCAAAACCGGTTCCAAATGTTTCGCATGCTCGCTAGCTGACTTAGAGAAGATCAAAATGTCGTCAATGAAAACCAGCACAAATTTATTCAAGACATCGTGGAATACTCTGTTCATTAAATCAACAAAATAAGCAGGAGCGTTACATAAGCCGAACGACATTACTAACCACTCATAGAATAAGTCTGGACCTCTGAAAGCTGTCAAAGGAACACATTCTTCGGCAATTCGCAATTGATGGAAACCTGTAGCTAGGTCCATTCTTGAGAATACTTGTGCTCCATTCAAGCAATCTAATAAATCATCAATACGTGGTAATGGATATTTATTCTTTAGTGTCTGCTTATTCAAATCACTATAATCCACGCGTAATATGAGAGTACCGTCTGACTTGGCGACAAATACTATGGCTGCTCCCCAATTTGAAAAACTAGGCCTGATCAGACCTTCCCATAATAATTATCGAGTTTGGTCGCCCAACTCTTCTTTCTCTTTCAATGTCATTCTCCGAATAGCGTGAACAACTGGCCTTTCATTCAGAATTAGATCAATCCTGAAGTCAATTTCTCTTCGCGTAGGTAAGCTATCAACTTCTTCGAACATATCCGCATAATTCTTAACGACAGGAGTACTCTCTAAAGAAGTGGTATAAACCTCAAGAGCAGCCCAAAGTTCTTTTCTATCTAAATTTGAGCCTACGCAGGGTACAATAACATATCCAAGCTTCGTTTTAACTTTAACAACTCTTTCCGCACATTTAACTTCGACTTCATATTTAGTTAACCAATCCAGCCCAAGAATGATAACGAATTCAGAAAGATCCATAACAATCAAATCAAAAGAAAACCGATAACAAGAATAGGAGATGGGCATTCTACAATACAAACCGAGAACAAGAGAACCTCCTATCGGATTATGAACACTAATGGATTCTTTAAGATTTCTCAATTTTAACTTTAATTTCTTAACCATATTGCTTGGAATAAAGCTTTGTGACGTACCCGTATCAAACAATACCTTAACTGGAATATTGTTGATAGTTAGAGTGCCTCCCAAAACATCTGGCCTTTCCCTACTAGGTGAGGGCGTTGGAGATTCTGCCACTTCATTTACATGTGCCACTTCAGACATCTTTGATAGTTGGCAATTCTTTGCAAGATGACCAGTCTGATGGCATTTATTGCATTCTCTATTCTCTTGAAACTTCTAATCGGATTTAAATCCATCTTTTCTTTGTTTCTTTATAGATCTACATTTTATCGATAAATGTCATTGCTTATTGCAACTAAAGCATGTGGCAATCGTTAACGGTTCTTCCTTAGATTTAATCCCTTTCTTATCGGATTTAGGCTTCTTACTGACCTCAGGCTTCGTACTTGCCTCAAGACTATCAGTTTCAAACTTCCTTTTGTTGCTAGAACTGCCTTCCTCTTCATATTCCAAAGCACCTTGCTTATCTAGATTATCATAGCGACAAGCCATTTCTATCATCTTAGAAAAAGGAAGATCCAAATGTGCAGTTCCTCTACTTTCGTACGTTCTTTGAAGTCCGTTAATAAATCTCAGATTCTTCCCTAAAGGATTTTGAATTAGCTTCGGGCCAAAACGAAAAAATTCATTGAATTTATTCTGGTACTCCCGAATAGTCATATCTCCTTGTTTCAGATGGTAGAACTCTTCGTATAGCCGCTCAGCTGCTTCTCGGGGAATAAATCTTTCTGTGAAAACTTCTTTAAATCTATCCTAGGTAATATTACCTTCTAACGCGGAATAATAATCTAATAATAAGGCTAATCACAGGACCACGCCGCTAACGCGGAATGGGTTTACTCCATTGGATTGCCAGTGCATAAAATAAAGTAAATTCTTTAAACAACGCAATGCTTTTTAGAAAAATGAAACCATTATAAGACTCAGGTCCTATCACACAATGCAACGCAAGCCAGAGGATAGAGTTTTACCTGATAATGGCCAAATATGCTTGATAAATATAAAACAAAAATCATTTGATATTATTATTAGTGCCTAGTCAGTTTAAAACACTTTCAACCTAATTGTATCAATCATAGACGACATAGCTACCATATACTATGTCGCCATACTAGTTTTATAATCAAATCCGTAATATCGTATTGGAAATTGGATTTTCATCATGAACCAAGGAAAGGGATCATCCTTACCGAATTCGAGACTTTCTAGCTTGTGCCTCAAGAACAGAACGCATCATCCCTTGGATCTTCAGGGCCGGTCCATACTTACGTTAGTGGATTGGTTATTCCTGAACAATACGTTTCCCCGCCCTATGGGGCGTAAAATCTGGTCAGTATGTCGACCATCATATCTGAGGTACCTCGCTTTCCAACATCCACATAAGTAAAAATGTCTGGGCTCCATACCATGACACCACTCCTAGCTAGAAAGAAACACATATTCTCCCCGCAGTCCTTCATCCTGTTTCTGGTTCATACCGGGGTGTGAAGCTCGCGAATTAACGCTATACACTAAGCTTTGCTATTTAAAGCCGTGCTTTGATAATCAACCACAAGACTTTTCTTTTCAACAAAAGCCTTGATCATTTTCATCTTTGCATGCCACACTGACAATTCACGCCATGCGACTGATATTTATCGATATATAACCTCTAAGCTCGTATGTCTCAGAGAAGGGTGTTAAACAAGAGAATAAATTCTTCGCCACCAAACAGATATATATTTAATAGAAATCAATCAACATAGAATAAAATCCAATGTCAGACACACATCCATTTGTCAAGTCCGTTTTGGGTCTGAACGAAACCGGAGGCACCTTATTCCTCGTCCCATATGTCCAATACAGGAGAGAGGCCCTCGCACATCCGGACAATCAACAAATACGTCCGGACCACTATCACTGTAGCCCCTCCTGGAAGCAAACTGATCCAGCGCATCAGTAGTAATCCATTCGATGATAAGATTATTGATCTTGCACCGTCTTCATTTCCTTTGACTTTTAATCGTCATTCAATTATTTGAAATGAGATTGAACTCAGTCTTTTCAAATAATTTTCGAATATATAGAATTCAAATCAGTTCTTTCCTTGGTTAGATCGTTTGACATTCACGTTTCAATTTAGTAATATAATTTCATGTCAAATACATCTAACCATCAACAATATTTGATAAACCAAGTAAAATTGGTCTATTTCCATTCCACATCGATTATAATATTTTATAACGATTTATCGTTATTTTTATTTATATAAAAATAGCCCATTTTCGTCGAACGACGTTTCAGGTCATTCGACGGCCCTGGCGCTGTTTTCATTCCAATTTGAATTAAACATTTCTCAAAATCTAACCATTGGATCTTAACAAATTTAATGTCGTTGGAAAGATCCTTCCAAAGCGGATCCAACGGTTCCAGTTTTGGGAAAATCCGATGGTCGGATTTCCCGCTATACTCGTTTAAAATTACGAGTCATAAAGACAAACTACTGCGCGCGATTCATTTTATTTTAGTTTATATATATATAATTCGTTCGATGATTTCAAAACCATTTATTCTTTAAATAATTGGCTAACGCCTTTAAATTTTGGAAAATTTCGCCATAACCTCCTTTGTACGGGATGATCGGAAAAACCGCAACTTGCCTCGCAAGGCCCTCATAAATCAAAAGAAAAAGAAAAAGCCAAGCGGCTTGCCAATCGGCTCATAAAATCATCAAAATCCCAATAAATACAATAAACATATACCTATTTGTCGGACATACAATTTTATTCCTCTTCTTAGCTTCCATGCTATGACCTATTTATTATATACACATGCATAGCTATCTAACAAGTAAATCCAGTTCTATATTATTGATTTTTAAATAAATCAATTTTTGGTCACAATTTCATGATATTAATACGTTTTTTTATATCACATTTCTTATTTTCATCACATACATTAGTTAAAAATTATAATTTTTACTAACCAATAACTACTCCATAGTATGTAAATTTTATCCATTCCATATATACGTTAAAAATGATATCTTTAACAAACAAATATTTATTTCAACACATGACTATTTTATATACTTCATTTACATGTCAAAAATAATATTTTTAATGAACAGACATTTTATTCAACACATGAATATTTTTAATGGTTCATACATACAATAAAAAAATAATATTTTTATTGTTCAAACATTTTATTCAACACATGAATATTTTATATAGTTCATTTACATGTCAAAAATGATATTTTTAATGAACAAACATTTTATTCAACACATGAATATTTTTAATGGTTCATAAATACAATAAAAATGATATTGTAAGTTTTCAAATAATTTATTCAGCACATGAATATTTTATATATTTCATTTACATGTCAAAAATAATATTTTTAATGAACAAACATTTTATTCAACACATAAATATTTTTTAATGGTTCATACATACAATAAAAATGATATTGTTATTGTTCAAATAATTTATTCAACACATAAATATTTTATATAATTCATTTCAGAAAATTTCGGCATTACAACGCAGAGTGGGTAGCACCGGCACCGTGTCTGAGCACGGCTCCTCTTCTATCCTAGGCCTTGCGACATACATAGTCATTCCATTCCAATAATTTCCACAATACAATTCATTTTCACAACACAATGAATTTACCACAAACGCAATCAACTTTGTTGCAACCATAATTAATCATTCACAATCACAATCAATTTCACACCACAATCATCCATGGTTTAACAAAAAGTAGTGACAGGAGCTACTAAGCCCATTTGCAACCTATTATATTTTTCTCCATTTTATTTGGATTTAGAAATCTCACATTGGGTTCCACTCCTCCTTAATTGACGGCTAGCTCTAAAATTCCTCTGGTCACTTCTAGAATGTAGTGTACGATGTCACGGTCCTAATGCTTCATGTTTCATTGGATTTCGACATTGTATCAAAAAGATATGATTTTTATTCGATAATTTAAATTTTGCAACGCTTTTAAATGTTGTAAACTATTTAAATATGTACCTTTCTTCTTTCTGACTTCAGGCCGACGGTTCACAAACTGGGTTCGAAACTAGGGATGGAAATCGCGCGAAAACGGTGAAGCATGGCGACAATCGGATGTCACCACGTCGAAGAGCCTCGTAAACCGCACTTGCCCCTCCTCTTCTGGCGAACTTGACGACCGCCTCTGGTGATGGTTCGCCAGTGAGCGGCGCAACTTCAAGGGGTGATTTCGAGCCAAATATTCAACGATAAATACTCAACACCATATGGATTTGGAGATCTTAAGATTCTCTACAAAATTCCCTTTAGAATCACTTGATTTCGTTGCGTGGATTGGAAGTTACTGAGGAGGAAAAAATTTAAGACTTCCGCCGATCATATTTGAGAGGGTCGGGGTTTCTACGGAAATGGATAAGTCAACGATGAAACGTGATTGGCCCATGTATTTATTTTTAATTTTTAATTCCGAAAACACCCACTAATCCATATGAACTCCAAATCAAACCTAACGACTGTCACCTCTAGCTAAATACCCCCATTCCGGACACAATGGAATATGTTTCGTAAGCCCATTTGACTGTTTCAGTTAGTTTTTCTTTAAATTAAAATATATAATGTTCAATATTGAATTTGAACGTAATTTTAATTCACTGGGGCTACATACTGATTCCAAAAATTTCCGAAAAATTATATCTAGCTTTGTTTTGATGATCCAGTCCTAACAAAACTAGTTTCATCGAATTTGGAGACCGTTAACGGGCTTTTTCTTGTCGAACCAATTTGCACTGTATTTGCAAAACACGTTTTCTTTTGCCACGCTCACATATTAATTTCAAAAATCATGAAATTTTAAACCTAGCAATAATTTGACATTCTGGATCCAACAAAAGTGGTTTCATAAAAAACGGAGGTCGTTTGAAAAATGACTATTTTTAAGGGCTTTGTTGTTATTTAAAAATGGAATTTTTAAATTCTGATGCATTTTCTGACAAAATTACCCTAAAAATAATTTTTAAATTGGTTCTGATTTTCCGGGTTGTTACATTTGTGTCCCTCTTCTTCTTCTATTCCACTTTTTTCTGTCTTATCTCTTCTTACCCTCTAATTTCTTTGGCATCTGGGTTTCTAGAGCACTTTTGGGTTGAACTTGTGTTATATTTGGTCGACTCAAAGGGTACCGAAATTCGCGTCGCCACATATGGTATCAGAGTTGAAGGTTGAGTAGTAACCTTGGCTCTGTAGCGTAAATCAATAGAGATTGGGTTAGTAATACCCTAGATTGAGTTCGAATATGTGTGTGTGTGTATATATATATATATATATATGAGAGAGCGTACTTTTTACTGCTACAAAAATGCTTTTATATTGTGTTGAATTATTTTTTGAGTGGTATATAAATTCCAAATCGACACGTTTAACTGGCGTGGTCGATACGGATTTCTATACACTTGAATGAGGAAAATTGACATAATATTGTTTAAGATGGTTATTTAAATATTTTTACCCAAAATTATATTTGATAAATAATTTTTTGAAATTATTTTAGTACATGGATTTATTAATTCTTATTTTAATCAAATGAATTCGAGACGGTTACATATAACTCGATATAATTTGTATATGGTTAAAATATACAAATGAGATGAACTATGATTGAGTTCGAACCATAATATGGAATTTAAACCCCGAAATGTTGGAAAATATTTTTCTGAAGTTTTTTGAAAATGTTATAGAAGTAATTTAGAAAAGATTTGAATAAGAATCGTGTTTAAATGGATTTTGAAAGTGATAAAGCACTGAAATCACTTCAGTTCTAGAAAATAACTCTGATGATGGATGACCACATCATCTGTATTCATTTTCGAGTCTCTAAGTGATAGATTGCTACTATAGTAAGATTGCTAATTAAAATTTGTTCGAGAACTCAAGTTGCTTTGAGAATTCAAAAAATTTCAATTGTTATGGTTATGTATATGTATAAATATATATGATTTAAAACTGATTTCAAATAAAATTCATGGATTTGAATTCTGAAATTTATATTTAACTTATGAAGTTAAATAAATTGAAATGGTAAAAGTGAGTCAAATGGATTGAAATTTAACTTAAGCTAAGTTAATTGAAATTGGATTGGATTAGAGATATTCTCGAATGATATTGAATATGGTGCAAAAGATAAATGTTTGAGATTTGAAATATTAAAATGAATTTGACTTATGCATAAACAAGTTGAGTATATATTGGATGTTTTTTTATTGAAATAAAATTTGAACTCAAGTAAAATAACTGGATTGATTTTTGAAATGGAAATCGAGTTTGAATTATAAAATGGAAGTGAACTAATTCGGAAGTTGATTAGTGAATTAAAATCTAAAAGTTGGATTAATTTGAAATAAATTGGAGATGCATGTATATGCATATATTAGATAAGTATGGAATGATGTGAATGAAGAAAATAAATTGAATGCTCGACAAAGGTACATGCTTAATTGAGTATGAGATTTTTTATGAGCCTACTTGAAAAGTCACTTGACATTTTGGTTTTCTTTTGATTGGAGAAGGACAAGATAGGCAACTTGTAGTTGTACCGATTGAGTCGTGCAAAGGAGACGCTGGCGTAATTTTTTGAACATTTAAAGAGTTAGGAAATTTCTAAGAAAAATTTGATAATCAAAAATCTACTTGTCGATTGTATAAGAGATTAGAAAACTAGATGTGGTTATAAAACTATAGAGTAAATAATGAAGCTGATAAATTGATTTAAAATCAACTTGGATAAGTATGGGAATATGCAGGAGAGCATATGGATTGAAGATAAGAAGTGATGACGGACTGTCCAAAAATGGTGGACAGGTCAATTGAGATGAATCATGGAAATTTGAGTATGGGCAAGAGAATTAAAGGTTCTGTGCAAGAACTGAGTTTTGGAAATATGAAGTGTCGGGTTTCAACGAAGTGGGTTGTGAGTTAGAAAAGTTGTATCACCTTTCTTGACTTAGCAATTTCGGAGACGAAATTCTTTTAAGGGGGAGGAATGTAATAACCTGAATTTTTAGTGATTGAATAATTAGTTTATTTAATTATTTTGTAGTTGATTTGGAAATTTAAATGTCTTAAATTCAATAATTTTGAAGATTAATTAATATAAATAGTGGAGTAATGAATTTAATTCCGAATATAGACGGAAGTAAGTTGAATTTGCAATATAATGTGAACTGGATAATTTAAGAGCTTTAACTGAGTTTAGATTCGAGTTATAATAATGAATTTATTTATTAAACGACGTATGAAGGTATTAATTTAATTTTATTAAAAATGAGCTCGCCATGTCGTGGTAGTTCATAGTTTTACGTTTTGAACTTCATTTGAGTATATGGAATTCAATATAAGTCGGAGTTCTTTGAAACAGGAATCGTTCGAATCTATTGAACTATTGTTTTCTAATGAAAGCGAAGAATTGAGATTTCATCTTGTAGATTGTGAGTTATATCCAAATCAAATTTTTAGAAAGACATTATGGAATCCTTTATAAGCCATAACAATTTATTAAATAAATAAATAAAAGGATTTTAAATAAATTGAATATTATTTTTGAAAATATCGAGTTTAAAATCCAATTTAATTCTATTTGAGTATATATGATAATAATAATTTATTATCAACATATTTTCTTATTTTCGAATTGATTATATTTTATCGATTTAATATGGAACTTGAGAATAGCAAAATTTCATATGACATTGAATTTCAACAAAACTAATTTTATTAAATCCTTAGTAATTAATTATTGTAAGATTTTCAGTTTTATATCAATTGGATTTATTTTGTGATCGTACGCAATTCAAACGTGTATCGATTCACATTGTGAATCAAAAGGGAAGTTTTACAAACCGTCTCGGAATTCGACTAAATATGTTCCATCGTATCCAAAATATTAAGTCATTATAAGGTTACAAGTTTCATCACGACTGGGGCTCATATTTGGTAGTTTATACATGTTACTTCAGATGTAAGTTTCATAAATAAATAAAATAATATTAAACTACTTGTATATATACATATCATAACATCTGAACCCTCATTCCTCATTCTCTCGTGGTCAAAACCAATTGAAAATGGAGCCGCCACCAAAAACGTAACTTTAAAAATCGATAGAAAATCAAATAAATTCTTATAAATCCAAAAACCTATATATCTATGTTTATTTCAAAGATTGCTTCACGCTGGTACACGATTTAGTTGGCTCGATCATGTAGCCTGAACATGAATCCAGACCAGCCAACCTTGGGAAGCAACGTAAGGGAGACTGGTGACGTCGAAGGGCGCTTTGAGAGCAGCAAGTTGGTCGGGAGGATGAGGCGCACAAGATGACATAGTTTGATGGTCTTCGATTAAAAAAATGTTGCCTCATGTACCAGTGCTGACTCAAGATCGGTTTGCGATAGGGAGGTTTGAGTCAACGATAGGGTGCCAATGTGGTGGGGAACATGAAAGGGATATCGGGGGCGTAGGCGGAATGGAGGATGGTGGTGTGTCGAGGGAGAGTGGTGGAGGAGATATTCCGCAATGGTGAATGAAGCTTCAGGGATACAGGTTTTAAAGCGGGATGAAAGGAATTAGGATGGGGTAATTAAGATTTAAAAGCTAATTACGGTTTTTAATTATATAATTATTTAGTTTAGTGACATCTTTATATACACAACTAATAAAAATCACAACATTCCCATACGTTATCAGAATCTAACGAAACAAGAGGTGTTGGGATAGTATCAACAAATAGTACAAGTCCGTGAAATTGGGGATGATTTGGAGCTCGTGAGAATTTTTGGCGAGCTAAAATGCCTGATTCTTTTAATCGGTGGTTTATCATAATTCGACGATAAACAATCAAAGTGGGTAAACTCACTAACTCAGTCCGGTTTGTAATTTTATAAACATGTTTTTGAATTGACAAATGACGATTGAATGTTGTTTGATGATTTTTTGGATGAATTAATATATTATTATCAATTGTTGCTATATATATATATATATATATATATATATATATATATTAAATGAGGCGGTCGTTAATGGCGACTGGTGAGATCTTCACCAGTATTCGTCACACGTGAGTGTCCTCTTCCCATTCTTTACCTTCCTCTAATTTCTATCTTACAATCGAATCATTTCATCAACCTTCAACGATTTTTTCGTTGATAATACTTTTGTTTTCCAATTGTTTTTCACAACCAAAGATAGATCTGAGTTCTTATCGATCATGTATCAGTCGTCTACCCTAGAATCAGATCTACACTTCGCTGGGCTAACTGCAGTCACTATAGATCTGTTGCGCAGATGTTCGAAATGAGGAGATCAAGCCTTTGGGGGAGCTGGGATCTGGCATTGCCGGCGAAAGTGTTGAATCACTTCCGGCTCCTCATAATCGGTCTTCCTATTTTCTAACTTCTTCGTGATTTTGGTATGTGTGTTTTACTGATGTTTAGATGATTGCATTAGATTTGGATTATGCTAGGGTTTGGTTTGATTGCGGAAATTGATTTAATGGTCATGAAGAAATATAGAAATATGGTTTCAGTTATTAATCCTTGATAGTAGATTTTCTTCAGATAGATACTCGAATAATCATATTAGTGTTCGTGAAGTAGCAAGCCTATCAAGCTTTTTACCCTAATTTGTTATTGTCTCCAACTATGATAGAACGTGGAAATGGTAGATCTACAGAATATTACTCATAATATGTTTGGGGTTATATGCTATATCTTGAGTTGGGAAAACTATTGTTCAACATGAGGTTGATAAGAGTATGCCTAAATTAAATCAGAATGTTCAGTAGTTTATTCTTATCACTCCTCAAGCCAAATGGATTTATGGGTAGATGCGTATTAGGATATGTAACTACCAGTTGGTTTGAATTATTTCAATGAACTGTTATGAAGGGGAGTTCTTAAATTAATAGTTCAAATGTGGTTGGGTATACTTTGTTTTATGCTCTCATATGATCTGGGTAAGAGGTATTGGGTTCTTTGAGAGATTATCCATTAGTTCCTCCTACAGCTATGTTGATATAAATGTGGGAGTTGGTTTACATTGGAGATGGGGAATGTGTATTCCTTTTCATGCTATCAGGTTTTGCTACTTAGACAAACATAACAAGATATTTGAAGTTCAACTTGCATTGACAGCCATTTTCATTTTAGATATCCACAACAAGAAACTAGCACTTGGTTATATATGCTATAATGTTGATTCAGGCACTACGATTGATTCACAGGGTTGTGAATCATAAACCAGATGTAGGGTTTGAATTTGAATTCTTTTGAACTAGGTGTTGTCTTAACTACTGGTCTTCTATATGCTTTGTATGATAGCATGTGATCCCTTTTATGTTGTCTTATGGAGTTTGTAGCTAATTAGTTTGCATATTTTTTTTGTAAGTTGATTTGGATGAAAATGGTGCGAAATGCAGATTGATTTGTTTATGATTTGGAAAAAATGTTGCTGACTTCTAATGTGAAGCAAATCGATGTTAATAGGATGGTATTTTGTATAGAAAACGACTGGATGATGATTTGAAAAAAATGCTGCTATCTTTGGGCTCGTGAGATGTGCGATTTGCACGCAAGCGTGATGGTGACTTTATCATAGGTCAATTAAAGTTTTTTTAGGTTAAAGGTTACTTGTAATTTCTGTCTTTTTATTTTGTTTGTTTTAGTGTAAAGGTTAGTATGCTAACCTCTTTCTTGTATGGTTTCTTCCAGTTGCTAATAAAGTGAACCAATTTTCATATATATATATATATATATATATATATATCGGTTATATTTAAGGTTGGTAGTTAGATATTCCCGCACATTTCATCGGATGAAACCCTGCGCGCCACACATAATAGTGGATGGCCTTTTATACCATGGTATCTTGCCTCAAAGTGAGTTTTATGTTGTCTAACATCTTTGGATGTAAGAAAAATAGGTTGGAGGGATCCAACTGGATTTCTTAAAATTACTATTGCTTGTTTTTGTGATGACCCGCCCTGATGGCCGAATCAGATCGATCGTCAAATAGACTTGAACCAATCAGCAAGGTGTATCGCTTGGGATTCCGACTAATAAGAACTGAACGAAACAACATTTTTCATTATCATTACAATAACTTTACATCAGAGTACAGAAATAACAAAGTACATTAATTAGTACATTGCGTAGCGGAAGTAAAAATATAAGAGTATAACAAAATATAAATACATGGTGGAAATATAAAACTCTTAACAGAAGACTTATAATGCTTTGGACGCAACTTTAAACTTCAATCAAGCACCTGCTATAAAATATCTACAAACCAAAACTACTAGCTGCTTGTGTGGAAAATAAAGGCACCCAGAGTTCAGGTGGGAAACAATAAACTCCTGATCAATCATGGGACTGGTGTGAAAAATAAAACAGTTATTAACTTTTACTTTAAAGTTAGGTAAATCACAGGACCACGCCATGTAACATGGAACGAGTTTTCTCCATATGAATACCAGTTATAAACAACTCACAATGCTTTTCAAAAATGAAGCTATTATAAGACTCAAGTCCCATCACATAATGCAACGCAAACCAGAGAAAAGAGTTTTACCTTATAATAGTAAAACATGCTTAATACGGGAAAACAAATATTTTTGATATTATCACTAGTGCATAGTGTCGAAATCACTTTCACAAATAAATGTATCAATCTTTAACGGTGTAATTCCCCATCCCATTATGTCTCCATATAGGTATACAACTGAAAAACGCGAAGGCACTTATTGAAACTTGGATTCCATCAATGAACCAAAGCAAAAGATCTTCCTTAACCGCATTCGGAACACCTCTAGTAGTATGTCCCAGGAATCAACCCGTGAGTCTGAAACACCCCACCTCCGTTAGGGTCACTCTCAAAGGGAATGCCCTAATTTTGGTGGAGGTTTATAAGTACAAGTCACAGATATACAAGACATATATAAGAACACATATTTGTAAACAGCGGAAGAACAACAAACTTTTATTTCATAAAGTCAAATACGTGTTACAACAACATCCTTTCCAAAAACATAGCATAACACTTTCATAATCTGTCTTGAGTACATGATTTAAAGAAGCATAAATAAAACATAGATAAACTGCAAAAGCCCCATAGTGGATTGTCCAAAGCCATAGTTCAAAACAGGAAAGTCCAAGCAATACATTTCTCTTCTTCAAGCTGGATGATAATGCTGGTCAAGCTGCAGTGTTCCCTCCCTGTGGACCTGGGGGGGGGGGAACGGAAGAAAAGAAGACGAAAGAAAAGTAGAGTCAGACATAAAGCCTGAGTAAGTCTAGTACTATTTTGTCTATGAATAAAGAACTGGGTATGATAAGTATAAACAAGAAGTGGGCATGCACTATAAACTTGGTTAAGTTGTCTAGGGTCGAATATACTATCGTACCCCATGTTAATCTCTGAACCCATATAAACTAGTTTCCATCTGGCACCCCATAATCAGGGTGATGTGATCCATTCAATGATGATCGGCTCCTACTCGCATAGTTACATGTGTCTTACGGCCCCCGATGTCTGTAGTTACCTATGCTGGTCCCACCATAGGGTGTATCAAGTCCCATAGTGGCAACCCGACACAACCTTAGAGTGCACAGGTATGCTACTGGTGTCCAGTGCCTTATTTTTCTGCGCCGGAGTGTGTGCACGCCCGCACTCCGTTAGAACCTACACTGCTACACCACCGCCGTCGCTTTGACCTCTTACAATCAGCCCAGTAATCGTGCCCCACCCTGCCTAGTTTCAGGGTATCCTGATACACCTTTTAGGGTTACTGCTGAAAAGGGTCCCCCGTTACTAGGTTTTCTATCTCTAGCCAACATGCTAAGTTGGTTAAGTGTTTCTAACCTAACCCCCACCAGTCCGTTTAGTTTAGCATGTTCCATTTTGATTAAGTCTTTAGTCCACTTAATCCTAACAATCCTGACTCAGCCTTAATTGTCTTATTAAGGCCCTGACCTCTCACATTAGACAGGTATTGTTGTGGCTGCCTGTTGCCGGTTGGTTTCGGGCAGTCTTACGCCACAACTCAGTCTAACCTCGGGTCCTTGCTGGGCTCCATGTTTAACCTCCCACATTGGATAGGTATTGTTGTGACTACTGGACAGCCGGGCGGTTCCGGGCAGGTTTACATCACAACTCAATCCAACCTCGGGTTAAACACATCGTATGTTCTACATTTACATATCTTGTCATTCCTCTTTATTTCTTATATGTAAATATTTGCGGCCCATTATTAAGTTAATGGTGTAAAGGTTACACCAATCACGGGCCCAACCCATACCTGAATTTGGGCCCTTCTATTTTATATTTTCATTCATTAATTAATTTTAACCCAACGTTATTTTTCCCCCGTTTTACACGTCCGTTCATATATATTGGGCTTAGCCTTTTAAAGCCCAATTTAGCCATGCGAAAAGGGGAGGCTTATGGCGTATACACAAAGAGGGGAAGGTGAGCGCATGAACTTGCAATACGACGTTGGAAATACAAAATAGAAATTGGTGTACTTGCATAGTGGCAACATAGGTGACATGAATCAAAGCATGTGAACTTGCATAGGTTTAACTACAACATGAACCTATATTCTTATTTAGGCATAATGTCAAACATAAGCATGTCATAAATATTCCTAGCATAGGCATAGCATAATGTCAAACATAAGCATGGCATAAGTAAAGTTAAATTTGTTCATGGCATAAACATAAACAAGTCATGTTCATAAGGTTCCTACATGTTTACAAAGGGGATACTTTGTTACTAACACAAAAGCATAGTTCAACTTAATCATGGTTTAAGTCTAATCACATAACGATGGTATAAACATACTTATGCATAAATATTCCTAATCATGGTGTTTGCTTTAAACTTGCAAAAAGGGATTTTTGAGTCTAACCTAGTCATGTCTCACATATGTCATCATATAATTCTTTTAAACAAGATAGACTTAATCATAGATTTCAATTATGCCAAATATCATTCATAGCCTAGCCATATTCATAAGTTTTGCAAAAGCATGACTTAATACATGGATTATGGTGTCAAAATTCCAACATAGTTTCATATGAACTATAACAACCAAACTTGTTTCAATTACTTGCAAAAATATACATCATGATGGCATAATAACAAAGCCCCAAACTCGCATGAATTTCAATCAACTACATACATGTAGCTTCAACATAGATTACAAAATTTGCGCAATATTCCAAACGTATACTTGCATAGAACTACCGCATGTAGTTCTTTATAATGAATAACATAATTTTGCACAAATATGAATTACTTTATTATCCCAATTCAAGCATACAAATCAATACAGTTGTTTATTCATACCAAAGTAATACTCTACTTACAATGGTTGCGGCGAATTCTCTAATTAAGAGATATGATTCCTTTGTTGAATTGATTGGCTTTAGGTTGCTTGAATTGCTTTAGGCTTTAGAACTTCTTCCTAATTCTCTCTCTAGTTGGCGGCTACTCTTAGTCGTTCCTCAGCAACATGGCGGCTATGTTCTTAATTTGAATGAATAGATTAGGGTTTAGTCTAGGGTTGTTTATATAGAGGTTAGGAATTGATTAGGACCATTGATGTTGCTAGGTTAGATCGTAGCCATTCATTAGATAGAGAGACCAATTAGAACCCGCCACCTAGCCCTAATGACAAAGCAGACTACAGAAATTCGACCACACACCGACCTGGCCAGCCAGGTTGACTGGGCTCGACCAGGTCGACACCCCTGTCGACAGGGCTGTCGACAGCCCTGTCGACATGGGTAGCCCAGGTCGACAGCCCAGTCGACCTGGGTGGCCTTGGCGGGTGTTTATCCGCCCTGGCCCATTGGGCCCCATTTTCGAATTATTTTATTCTGTTTGAATTTTAAATTTAATTCAAAACTTCCGAAGGCCATATCTTCTTCATACGGACTCCGTTTTTCGAAAACTCGGACTCTATTTCGCGTATTTTTCCGAGACGAACGCAATGGCGTATCCCATTTCCCTTAGTTCTTTGATTTGAATTTGATTATACTTTAATTCATGAATTTCACAGTTATAGAATTTTCGGGGTGTTACATTCTCCCCCACTTAAAAGGATTTCGTCCCCGAAATCTTCAAGTTAGGAGGAATGTATATCCTAACATCCAATCATCCATCTACTCATCCATCAAACACGAGCATCCATTGTCCTTAAAAGACTTCTAATGCTTCATGATCATATGCGAAGTGTGTGTGTACATGTACTTATCTAATGCAAAATCAGGCGGTCTACTGATTCAGTTGACCTCCTTAATGCGAATTATGTAAGTGCCATGAATCCATTATGTATGCAAATTTTCCTATTCTTGATTCTACATGAGTGCACAATCATTCAATACAAATGCAGCATCCACATGTCAACACATTAAAGTTCAACCACATACGAATACAAACATATATGCATATGCAATATGAAGTGACTGAGCCGATCTAAAACCTAGATTGTGTGTGTATATGCAACCACGAGCAACCACTAGCAATCACTTGCAACCACTTGCAACCATCATCCATAACATGTTTCAACTACATGTTTTCATCCAAAAAGATTCTACCTAAAGGATAAGGTCGAGGAAATATACCTAAAAAGATAGATAAAAGCGCAACTTAAGGAAAATGAAAGATCAAGGATATACCCTCGAACAGAAAAGGGTAGGCTGTACGGATTTTAGCTTCAGTCTCCCAAGTCGCGTCTCCCTCGGCGTCGCTCCACTGGACTTTGACGAGCTTGACTTCGCGGTTGCGTAGCCTCTTCACTTCCGTTCCTAAGATGCGGGTTGGAACCTTCCTTATGGTTGCTTCGCGTTCCACTTCGGCCTCTTCGAGGATATTTGGCTCTGCCACTTCAGCGGACTCATGAAGACATTTTCGGAGATGTGAAACGTGAAAGACGTTGTGGACTCCAGCCAACTTCTCGGGTAGCTCTAATCTATAGGCCATTTTCCCAATCTTCTCGATAATAGGGAATGGCCCTACGAATCTCGGCGCTAGCTTTCCTGTGGTTCCAAAACGAACAACGTTTCTTAGCGGTGATACCTTGAGAAAAACTCTGTCTCCAACCTCGAATTCAAGGTCGGTCCTTCTCTTGTCGGCATAGGACTTCTGTCTGTCTTGGGCCGTCTTCATCCTTCTTCGTATTAAGTCTACTTTCTCTGAAGTCTCTCGGATCATGTCTGGTCCAAGTATGAGCTTATCCGTGGACTCCCACCAACAAGTGGGTGACCGGCACGGTCTTCCATATAAAGCTTCGAAGGGCGCCATTCCGATGGTTGCTTGATAGCTGTTGTTGTAGGCAAATTCCACCAAAGGAAGGTGGTCTTCCCATGTCCCTCCGAAGTCAAGGACGCATAGCCTTAAAAGGTCTTCCAAAACTCTGTTCACTCTCTCTGTTTGGCCGTCGGTTTGGGGATGATAGGCTGTGCTCAAGCATAACTGCGTTCCTACTGCTTCTTGCAGACTCCGCCAAAACTCACTGGTGAAGATGGGGTCTCGGTCACTAACAATGCTAGTTGGTATTCCATGGAGTCGAACGATTTCCTTAAGATAAAGTGATGCTAGGGATGAGGCAGTTCTTTTACTTTTGACAGGTAAAAAGTGGGCGCTTTTAGTAAGCCTATCCACTATTACCCAAATGCGAGTGTTGCCTCTCCTAGACCTAGGCAGCCCATCGATGAAGTCCATTGAGATGCTATCCCACTTCCACTGCGGGACCTCCAGAGGATGTAGTAGTCCGCCCGGCTTTTTCTGTTCCGCCTTAACCTGTTGGCACACCATACATTTAGAAACGAATTCTGCCACGTCCTTTTTCATGCCATTCCAAAAGAAAGTCTTTTTTATGTCTTTGTACATTTTATCCCCGCCTGGGTGTATCGTCATCTTGGAGTGATGTGCTTCCTTGAGAACCTTCTTTATTAAATCGTTTGTCTGTGGGACGCATAGTCTTCCGTCTCGCCTTAGTAAACCTTTATCGTCAATGGAGTATCTGTTGAGGTGACTTGAAGTCTCACCCCTAATTAGCCTATCAATTATTTCCACAAGCTGAGGGTCTTCGCGTTGTGCTGTCCCTACTGAATCCACTAAAGTTGGGCGTACTTCGAGAGATGCTAGCAAGCCCGGTACGAAATCGGAGGAGGGCCTAAAGTCGAAGCTGGCTATAAACTCTAGGCTTTGTCTTTCAACAAACAATGGGCTTAGGGTCAATTTCTTTCGGCTCAATGCGTCTGCCACTACGTTGCCTTTGCCCGGAGTGTAGGAGATTTCGAAATCGTACGAGGCAAGAAACTCCATCCATCTTTGTTGCCTCAAGTTAAGATCTTTCTGCGAGAAAAGATATTTCAACGATTTATGGTCAGTGTAAAGTTCGAACTTCTCACCTAGGAGATAGTGTCGCCAAGACTTGAGTGCAAAGACGATGGCGGCTAACTCAAGATCGTGGGTTGGGTAGTTCTTTTCGTGCACCTTCAACTGCCTCCCGCCATAAGCTACTACCCTTCCTTCTTGCATTAAGACGGCGCCTAGCCCTGTCCCACACGCATCCGTATAAACAGTGAACATCTTGCTCCCATCTGGCAGCGTCAAAACTGGGGCTGTTGTGAGAGCCCTTTTCAGTCGTTGGAAAGAAAATTCGCAATCCAAATCCCAATTGAACACTAGATTCTTCTTAGTCAATTTCGTGAGCGGAGCTGAGATTTTCGCAAAATCCCTTATGAACTTTCGATAGAAACCTGCTAGTCCTAGGAAGCTTCGGACCTCAGTTGCATTCCTTGGTGTCTTCCAATCCTGTACCGCCACTACCTTCGCAGGGTCCACCGCTAACCCTTGTTTGGATACTATGTGCCCAAGGAACCTCACCTATTCTCTCCAAAAGTGGCATTTGGAGAATTTGGCTTTTAGTTGATGGACTCGCAAAGTTTCCATGATTGCCCTTAAGTGCTGAGCATGTTCCTCTTCACTCTTTGAGAAGATAAGGATATCATCTACGAAGACTACTACGAATTTGTTGAGGAAATCTCTAAATACCCTACTCATCAGGTCCACGAAGTAAGCAGGTGCATTCGTCAAGCCGAAAGGCATGACAAGCCATTCAAAGAAGCCGTCTGGGGTTCTGAACGTCGTTTTATCGATGCTATCTTCAGCCACCCTTAGCTGATGAAAACCGGTTGCTAAATCGAGTTGGGAGAAAACAGACGCTCCTACAAGCTGGTCAAACAAATCGTCAATTCTAGGGAGAGGGTGCCTATTCTTTTTCGTTAGCTTGTTGAGCTCCCTATAGTCAACACATAGACGGAGTGACCCATCCGCCTTTTTAGCGAACACCACCGGAGCGCCCCATTCTGAAATGCTCCTCCTAATGAACCTCTTTTCTAGAAGCTCTTTAATCTGTTTACTGAGCTCTTTCCTTTCTCGTGGAGCCATATGTCTAACGGGCAACGCAACGGGCTTTGCATTATCTACAAGATATATGCGGAAGTCTATTTCCCGCTTCGGAGGCAAGCCCTTCACCTCTTCAAAGACATCCGGATATTCCCGGACCACTCTAACTGATTGCAAGTTTTCAACAGAGGCATTTAGCGATTCAAGATAACTAAGCATAACCGCATACGAGGGATTACAAGAAATTTCCAAAGTATTACCGAGCTGGGTTAGGAGCCTAACAACCCTTTTCTCACAATCAAGGATGGCCCCATTACTGGATAGCCAATCCATGCCCAAAATCAAACCATACCCCGAAAAGCCCAAAACAAAGGCACTACATAGAAATTCAACACTTAGAATAGAAATTTTCAAATCCAAACAGATCATAGACAAATGAGCTGGGCCCCCAATTGGGTTCGAAACAATTAAGGGGTCCTCTACCATACTAGTTTTTAGGTGCAGAGATTCTACTAAAGCAGACGAGATAAAGGAGTGTGATGCGCCAGAATCAAATAAAGTGCGAACGGGGTGACCATAAAGATAAATTACGCTTTCTACAGAAGTATTTATACCTCGCTGTTGCAATGGTGGCGCTTCTAGCACATGAACCTGTGCCCCTGGGGTGGATCCAGCGCCCTGCCCCTGTCCTCGTTTCTTTGGGCAGTCCTTAGCCCTGTGGCCTGTCTGACCGCACGAAAAGCACCCACCATTCTCCTTGGCCTTCTTCTTCCGGCAGTCCTTTACTAAGTGCCCTACTTTGCCACAGAAATTACACTTCCTCTTCTCTTTGTTGCCTTTCCCGCCTTTCTTAAAGTCTGCCTTCTTAGGCTGCAAACCCTCTTTCTTCCCTTGAGAGCTTTCTGCCTTTGTCTCCTTCTTGCCCTTATCCTCCTCATTCAGCAATGCCATTTGCACCAATCTTTCATACGTGGCTCCCATGGGTATATGGGTCATGGCCAAACTGTGTAATGGCTCATTTAACCCTTTGACGAAACGGAGAGCCTTCTTGTGCGGGGTGTTGACTAGGTCAAGTCCAAACCTAGCCAGCTCATCGAACTGATTCACATACTCTCTGACAGTCTTGTCCCCTTGCTTAAGAAATAAGAATTTTTCTAACTGCAAACTTCTTTCCGCATCCGAGAGAAATTTAGTCTCAAACCTTGCCCTAAAGTCCTCCCATGTCTCCACTGGTCTTTCAGCATTAGTGACTTCCCACCAGTAGGAAGCCTCGCCCTTCAATAGCCACACCGCCAGTTGTACTTTTTGTCTATCCTCTACCTCAAAGATGATGAATAGGTCCTCCGTTTCTTTCAGCCAATTCCTAGCTGCTACGAAGGACTCAGTTCCATGGAAATCCCTTCCTCCCATAGCTTTAAAATCTTTACATATCTTAGCAAAATTGTTTCCCCGAGGAGGAGGTGGAGGAAAAGGTGCCGCTGCGGCTGGATGATTTCCTTCTGCTGGGGGAAGAGGAATGGTAGGACCTGGCCGAGTGGCCCTTGCTTCTAAGAACAGTCTAAACCAACCAGGTATTGGCACCCCTTCAGGCAAGTTAAGTTCTTGGGACATGCTGAAACAAAAAGGATAGATTCAAAACGAAGGATAAGAGATAGTTCCTATGGCTTTGGGGAGTGGACTTTGCTTTTTAAAATAAAATAATATTTTTCTTTTAAAAATGCTTCTTTAAATTTCCTTTTTGAAAATAATTTTTCAAAACTTTTTATCTTATCTGGTAAACCTATGCTCTGATACCAAGTGAAACACCCCACCTCCGTTAGGGTCACTCTCAAAGGGAATGCCCTAATTTTGGTGGAGGTTTATAAGTACAAGTCACAGATATACAAGACAGATATAAGAACACATATTTGTAAACAGCGGAAGAACAACAAACTTTTATTTCATAAAGTCAAATACGTGTTACAACAACATCCTTTCCAAAAACATAGCATAACACTTTCATAATCTGTCTTGAGTACATGATTTAAAGAAGCATAAATAAAACATAGATAAACTGCAAAAGCCCCATAGTGGATTGTCCAAAGCCATAGTTCAAAACAGGAAAGTCCAAGCAATACATTTCTCTTCTTCAAGCTGGATGATAATGCTGGTCAAGCTGCAGTGTTCCCTCCCTGTGGACCTGGGGGGGGGGGGAACGGAAGAAAAGAAGACGAAAGAAAAGTAGAGTCAGACATAAAGCCTGAGTAAGTCTAGTACTATTTTGTCTATGAATAAAGAACTGGGTATGATAAGTATAAACAAGAAGTGGGCATGCACTATAAACTTGGTTAAGTTGTCTAGGGTCGAATATACTATCGTACCCCATGTTAATCTTTGAACCCATATAAACTAGTTTCCATCTGGCACCCCATAATCAGGGTGATGTGATCCATTCAATGATGATCGGCTCCTACTAGCATAGTTACATGTGTCTTACGGCCCCCGATGTCTGTAGTTACCTATGCTGGTCCCACCATGGGGTGTATCAAGTCCCATAGTGGCAACCCGACACAACCTTAGAGTGCACAGGTATGCTACTGGTGTCCAGTGCCTTATTTTTCTGCGCCGGAGTGTGTGCACGCCCGCACTCCGTTAGAACCTACACTGCTACACCACCGCCGTCGCTTTGACCTCTTACAATCAGCCCAGTAATCGTGCCCCACCCTGCCTAGTTTCAGGGTATCCTGATACACCTTTTAGGGTTACTGCTGAAAAGGGTCCCCCGTTACTAGGTTTTCTATCTCTAGCCAACATGCTAAGTTGGTTAAGTGTTTCTAACCTAACCCCCACCAGTCCGTTTAGTTTAGCATGTTCCATTTTGATTAAGTCTTTAGTCCACTTAATCCTAACAATCCTAACTCAGCCTTAATTGTCTTATTAAGGCCCTGACCTCTCACATTAGACAGGTATTGTTGTGGCTGCCTGTTGCCGGTTGGTTCCGGGCAGTCTTACGCCACAACTCAGTCTAACCTCGGGTCCTTGCTGGGCTCCATGTTTAACCTCCCACATTGGATAGGTATTGTTGTGACTACTGGACAGCCGGGCGGTTCCGGGCAGGTTTACATCACAACTCAATCCAACCTCGGGTTAAACACATCGTATGTTCTACATTTACATATCTTGTCATTCCTCTTTATTTCTTATATGTAAATATTTGCGGCCCATTATTAAGTTAATGGTGTAAAGGTTACACCAATCACGGGCCCAACCCATACCTGAATTTGGGCCCTTCTATTTTATATTTTCATTCATTAATTAATTTTAACCCAACGTTATTTTCCCCCCATTTTACACGTCCGTTCATATATATTGGGCTTAGCCTTTTAAAGCCCAATTTAGCCATGCGAAAAGGGGAGGCTTATGGCGTATACACAAAGAGGGGAAGGTGAGCGCATGAACTTGCAATACGACGTTGGAAATACAAAATAGAAATTGGTGTACTTGCATAGTGGCAACATAGGTGACATGAATCAAAGCATGTGAACTTGCATAGGTTTAACTACAACATGAACCTATATTCTTATTTAGGCATAATGTCAAACATAAGCATGTCATAAATATTCCTAGCATAGGCATAGCATAATGTCAAACATAAGCATGGCATAAGTAAAGTTAAATTTGTTCATGGCATAAACATAAACAAGTCATGTTCATAAGGTTCCTACATGTTTACAAAGGGGATACTTTGTTACTAACACAAAAGCATAGTTCAACTTAATCATGGTTTAAGTCTAATCACATAACGATGGTATAAACATACTTATGCATAAATATTCCTAATCATGGTGTTTGCTTTAAACTTGCAAAAAGGGATTTTTGAGTCTAACCTAGTCATGTCTCACATATGTCATCATATAATTCTTTTAAACAAGATAGACTTAATCATAGATTTCAATTATGCCAAATATCATTCATAGCCTAGCCATATTCATAAGTTTTGCAAAAGCATGACTTAATACATGGATTATGGTGTCAAAATTCCAACATAGTTTCATATGAACTATAACAACCAAACTTGTTTCAATTACTTGCAAAAATATACATCATGATGGCATAATAACAAAGCCCCAAACTCGCATGAATTTCAATCAACTACATACATGTAGCTTCAACATAGATTACAAAATTTGCGCAATATTCCAAACGTATACTTGCATAGAACTACCGCATGTAGTTCTTTATAATGAATAACATAATTTTGCACAAATATGAATTACTTTATTATCCCAATTCAAGCATACAAATCAATACAGTTGTTTATTCATACCAAAGTAATACTCTACTTACAATGGTTGCGGCGAATTCTCTAATTAAGAGATATGATTCCTTTGTTGAATTGATTGGCTTTAGGTTGCTTGAATTGCTTTAGGCTTTAGAACTTCTTCCTAATTCTCTCTCTAGTTGGCGGCTACTCTTAGTCGTTCCTCAGTAACATGGCGGCTATGTTCTTAATTTGAATGAATAGATTAGGGTTTAGTCTAGGGTTGTTTATATAGAGGTTAGGAATTGATTAGGACCATTGATGTTGCTAGGTTAGATCGCAGCCATTCATTAGATAGAGAGACCAATTAGAACCCGCCACCTAGCCCTAATGACAAAGCAGACCACAGAAATTCGACCACACACCGACCTGGCCAGCCAGGTTGACTGGGCTCGACCAGGTCGACACCCCTGTCGACAGGGCTGTCGACAGCCCTGTCGACATGGGTAGCCCAGGTCGACAGCCCAGTCGACCTGGGTGGCCTTGGCGGGTGTTTATCCGCCCTGGCCCATTGGGCCCCATTTTCGAATTATTTTATTCTGTTTGAATTTTAAATTTAATTCAAAACTTCCGAAGGCCATATCTTCTTCATACGGACTCCGTTTTTCGAAAACTCGGACTCTATTTCGCGTATTTTTCCGAGACGAACGCAATGGCGTATCCCGTTTCCCTTAGTTCTTTGATTTGAATTTGATTATACTTTAATTCATGAATTTCACAGTTATAGAATTTTCGGGGTGTTACAGAGTCCTTCGGAGCGATAGAGCCAGTTAGCATTAAACGACTAATTGGAATCTTACCTGAATATAACATTCCCCCAGTATTATTTGACCATCATTCGAGGTCCCTCTCCATCATCCACATAAGTAAACCTATCTAGGCTTTATACCATGGCATCACTTTTCAACTAGAAGGAAACGTTAGTCCGTATCTCAACCGTCCAACATCCTGTTTTTGGCTCGTTCCGAGGTGTGAGGCCATGGAGTCAATGTTCACAAAGCTCTTCTTTTCGACAACAGCTTCGATCTATCTTCTCACAACACTTAGCATGCTACATTGTCAATTGCAACATATAATCAATGTCTATTAGTATATAACTCTCTGAATACCGAAGTCTTAGACGAGGGTGTTAAGCAAAAGAATCTCTACCACCAACTGGTACAACATCAATAGAAACCAATTTGTTATGTCATAAAATACGATGTCAGATACACACCACTTACAAGTTCGTTCTAGGTTTGAACGAAACCAAAGGTACCTTATTCCTCGTCCAATTAAGTAGAGAGGCCCTTGCATATTGGATCAATCTCTAAGTACGTCTGGACGACCGCCACTTATAACCTCATCTTGGGAGTACCTCCCAATTGAGACATCAGCGATAATCCAAACAATGTGAAGATCTCCGGTCTTCAACAAACATCTTCAGTATTTTCAATACTCGTCGTATAATTATTCAGAATGGGTTGAAACCCGGTCATTCCAATAACTATCGCATCTTTTTTTTTGGCAAGGCCGACGGGGTTGAGTGGACCCCTACCACTTTATTAATGCACCGGAGAAAAAAGAGTAAATACAACACACACAAAAGAATGTAGTAATACGGTACATCAATCACGTAGAAAACAACAATGAACACATATGTACTTTTTAACAAAGCAAAGAATGCAAGATGCCCGGATCATACGTAAAACCAAGTTGCTTCATCCCTTCCTGAAAATTCATTTTCACACATATCCTGAACTGCTCACAATCTTTTGCATCTTCATGTTTGAAAATCCTAGTATTTCTTTCCCTCCAAATCAAGGATACAAATTCCTTAAGGGTAAAACATAAAAATCTTCTCGTACCTCGTTTCCTACTAGTGTTGTTTTCCAATCTTCTCCATTCTGATACGCTATTTCAACAAACACCAGTACTTCCAATGACGGCATAAGTTCTTCCCAAAGTAGAAGGGTATAACTACATTCGAAGTACAAGTGCTCTAAACTTTCATTGTTTATTCCACACATCACACATAGCATGTCAGCTTGCATGCCCTTTTCATGCAATTTATTTTTAGTTAATAAAGCTTTCTTTATGATTTTCCACAACATCAGATTTTCCCTGTGGCGGTTGTCATTGAACCAAACTCTTCTACTCCAATTGCATTTGTTCATCAAATTATACCCAAAGAGTATAAAGTGCATATGTTTGATCTGAAAATGTTTATATTGCTTGCCCCATTGCGTGATTATATCTAGCACACTATGGACCTTAAGATTGGGCGCATTTCTCCACATGTAGTTAATTCTGGCAACAGAGGATTCAGGAATACAAATCACTCCATCCTGAATGTATTGATTAATTGTAGTGTGCCTGCTCATTCCCCTAACATCAATTTCAATGTTACTTAACTCTTTACATTATATATAGCCTTTCTTCAACCATGTATCATGCCAAAAGTCAATAAGAGGAGATAAGGTCACTCTATATTTGAAGAATGGAAGGATCTGCTCTTTAATTTTAAAAATACACTGCAATATCCAACTTAATTTCTGCGGTTGAAGCATTGTATAGAAATTCTTCGTTTTGATTACATGCTTCCAAGACCATTCCACCCAAACACTTTCACTTCTGCTAAGAAAATTGTTAATATGTTTAATAAAAACCACCGTGTTCCATGTTAATAAGTTCGCAATTCCTAGCCCCCCATTGCTGATAGGCTTCTCCAGTGCCTTGAAGGATATAGGAGCATGGTATCTACCATTTATTTTGCCTTTCCAGAAGAATTTCATGAAGGTCGATTTGATCGTAGTGATCAATTTGGTGGGAAGAATAAAAGCACTCAACCAATAAACTTGCATGTAGAAAACTACGGATTTACTCAGAGTAAGCCTACCATTTTGGGAAGTCCTAAATCATATTCCATTTTGGTAATATTTTTATACTCAATCATCCTTTAGATTAGGAGCTATTCCCTTAAATCTTATCAAATACTTACATTCTTTTAAACTACTTGTTTAAATCTTTCCTTGGAAATCATTTTCCCGTTCCCTTTCTATACATCCAATGGAGCAAAATTGGTGGTACTCCATATTTAATACCCCTCTTATTTTGGTAAGTTTAATAACCTTCTTTCATTTCTAATCTAATTAAAGATTTCATTAAAACTATAACTTAGTTTTAATCTTCATTTCATCCATCCAAATCTCTGTTTAAAGATTTGTCAAAACCCTAACTTAGTTTTAATCTTTCCTTTAACTAGGTTAAAGAACAAATGAAATTTAAAACATCGTTCACCATAAACCCCTAACCAATTGATATTAAATATAAGATTTCAATCAGAGTTACATCAACTTATATTCAACACCAATTTCCATAATCAACAAATACTATAAATGTAATAACAATGTTAACATCTTCCAAATACCACAAAATAGTAAATGTCTACACAACAGTAATCAATACCAAATATCCGAAGAACATTTCTATCCAAATCCAATTTTTATTCGAATTGGAAATCTTTCTGAATCAAAAGATTTATCTAAACATTACTTTCTAACCATGTTTATATTTGATAAACAACAAATTTAAGTTTATTTCACTTAAATTTACTAAACACAGTTTTACCATTTTCAGCCAATTAGGCTGAAAACGCAAATATCCAAAAATATAATTTGAAACTATGATTTTCTTTTTCAAATCACTTTGATCTTTTATGATGATTTATCATAATCTTTCCCTATTTTTAATATTTTAAAAATAGCTCCTTTTTATTAAAATCCATTTTCGTGTCACTAATGGTCTTGGCGTTGTTTTTATTCAAAATTAATTAGAATTTATCTCTAGATCTAACCATTTTATTTTAAAAAAATTATACTTATTTGAAAGCTCTTTTCATTTTGAATCTAATGATTTTTATTTCGGAAGAATCTGACGGTCTGATCTCCCGGTATGTCAATTTGAAGTCAGTGGTCGAAATTCGCAAACTGCCATCAAACTTTGACTTCATATTAAAATAAAATTGAATTGCTTCTAAAATAGTTTATTAATTATCTAATAATTATTGTAAACCATATTTACAATAATTTCCTTCTAATTCAAACACTTCCATTAAATGACCATTACATATTATTTTATTACTAAAATAATATTATTTTTCAGACTATACTATTTTGAATCCAAATTTTCCTTACATCCATTATAAAAATAAATAAGACGGTTTTGAAAATGAAATTATGTTAAAACCTTTTCTAGATACCCTAACCGAACTACACTTTTTCTAATTACTATTCCTTTTAAAATAAAAACTTCGACAGGCTATAACATGCTTTTTATTTCTCCAAAACTGTATCTAACTTTTGCAAATGTTTATCATAATGAATTATACTTTACGTCCATCCAAAATCAGACATCAAATTTTGACTTTTATTTTTCACTCATTATTATTTTAATAAAATATTCATTAAAAATTGTTTTAATAAATGAAGACTTAACTAATGTGCCAATAATTTAATTTTTTGCCATATCAACCATGGTAATAACATACCATATTATCAATAACCACGATAAATTTTAATCACAACTATTGTGATATAATTTATACCATATAAGCCTATGTTACTTAACGCTTATATGGTTTTGTCAATCAACAGATTAATCACAAAACAAATCATCAAATAACATATGTATTCAACATCAATGGGATTTATTCCTACATCCAATAACCACAAGCAACAGTCATAAGACAAGCGTTTATAATGTTTAACACTTAAATGTACAATAAACAGTATATATAAAACTGTAAATAAACGTTCATCATCCACAAAGCAACCATTACAACCACAAGCAATCAATATATAATCAGATAAGATTATAATAACTTATAAATTGGTTTAAGAAGGTCTCACCTTGATTTTTGATTGTTATAATAACAATCGCTTTTGATAAATTAAACGTGGGTTTAGTTTAACCCAAATTTCAACTTACTCCAAATTCAACTAAATCAGTTTTGTTGTGAAGCTCTCGACTCCACGATTCAAACAGATCCAATTTCGCACAATTTTGAGTTCGTATGACCAAGATATTTACATATGAACATTGAATACATTGATTATATAATTAAAATAATTATAAATACTCATCTTCATCTTCCCCAACCATTCAACAATCATTCAAACTCTACCCATGCTCGTTGCCGCTACTTGGAGCCTTGCACCGCTGACCTGACGCCACTGCCCGAACCCCCAATCCACCGCCGGCCGCGCTGCCACCCACCTGTCGCCTACTGGTCAGAAAACGAACACGAACGAAAAACGAATGGGCCCAAAAATCGGGAGCCATAGACCGCCATTTCATAACAAATTTGATGTGCAACAAGGTCTCGGCACCCCGGACGTTTTACCAGTTGGGGCCATCGCCTGAAAGTCACCCACGTCGCCGGAAATCATTCATCTTCATTCGCTGCTACCAAAAACAACTCATTGACGTTGTACTCAACACCGCTGCCACCACAAGCATTTTCAAGTCGAACCCCCAACTACAAAGTTGTAGTTTAGTCTCCTATCTCCAACTTCTTAATCGGGCACTTCCTCTAGCTCTCAACGGTTTGGTCGCTACACCTCAAAATCCAAAACTACCCACGTCACCCTAGATCTGAGATTCCACGAACTCCAACACCTGTTCGCCACCAAATTTCTATAGCGGGTAACCCTTAATCCAACTTTCATGTTAGGAACTTCTTCCAATTCTCACTCATGTAGAAGATAGAAATTCTTGAAGAAGGAAGGGTTATTTACAAAACGTGGAGGAGAAGAAAATAGGCTGAAGGTTGGGGGTGGAAGGGTCTACTTATAAGGTAGAGGGTAGCTTGTCTATGAATTTTCGTTGATTAGTTTATAAATTTTTATTCAACCATTGTCTCCAATCATCATTTAAAAATTCACACGAGCACGTACGAACTCCGTTTAGTGTGAAAATTGACATGTAAATTTGGCTTGTCATTACAGTCCTAATGAAACCTGTTTCGTCGAACTCCGAGTCCATTTGCTTAAATAGCACCAGTTCAAGCTCAAATTATTGATTGATTATCTACATTAAATGTTTATATTTCGCATGGCCAAAAAGTAACTCCGATGGGCGCGAAATTTGGAATCTTACAATAATTTACTATTCTGGATCCAACAAAATTGGTTTCCCTGAAAACGGAGGTCGTTTGCAAAATAGATATTTTTAAAGCTTATGTAATATTATTGAAATATTGTTAAATTCCAAAACTATCCCGTTCAATAATAAACTAATCATTATTACCATATGCATATATCCTAATGGATTGTATATAACTTCCAATTCAATATTTACTAATTACAAGTTAAACGACATCCATATTATATACAAAAAACCCTCATTTATATATTTAATAAATCGATAAAATATTAATTAATTCTATAGCGACTATTTGGAAATTTGATTTGGACATAACATACAATCTATAAATCGAAATCTAGATTTTTCACTTTTGTTAGAAAGATATAATTAAATGGATTCTATCGTTTCTTGTTTCGTCAAATTCTGACCTATATTGTATTTTGTATATTCATTTAAAGTTCAAAACGTAATATTACGAACTACTACACTGTTATGAGCTTGGTTTTAATTATATTATAAATTATACATTCAAATCTTGTTTTAAATAAATTTCAAGTCCTAAATACTTAAAATAAATCATTTTAAATATTTAATATTTATTAAATATTTCTTACTAAAATTCCAGTCGTTACAGTTTTCATATATACTGTGATATATGATGTGTTGACCCACTTTTTGGCAAAAGATGTCATAGTTCAACGGATCGAAGCCCAATGTCAGAAAACTCATGAGACCACATCGACTGACCCCAATGGTCGACTCCTTCTTCAGAAAGCCCAACGGGCGGCCTTTTTCTTATGAAACCCGGGCGATCGGCTCCTCTTTTAGAAAAAGCCCGAGTAAGACATGGCTCGAGCCGTATTTCTCTCAAGTAACAGCATCTCATGCCCCGAAAGAATCGCTCTCCCAGACCGATCGAGTCAAACATTTCCTTAAAAAGCGGATCGACCAGATATCTATGGATCTTCGTGGAAATATCCAAATGAGTCATTCATTGCTCAGCCCGATTCTCAAGGCATAAAAGGCAGTCAACCACTTCCGGCCAAAGCTCTAATTTTGATATACCACATGTCGAGTGCCACATAAGCCACAATTCTCGAGGAAATTATTAATTAGCAGTAGACCTGGTCCCACCTCTGCAACCGCTTCAAATGATCGAGCGCCACATGTCTGAGCTCCGCAAAAGAGGCAAGCCACATTGTAGCTCCTCAGCGCTTCCCTTTACCTATAAATACCTTCATGCTAAAAATATAAAGGGACTTTTTCAGACTCTTCTTTTCTCCACTTCAACTTTTGGGCACGAGCTCTCACTCTCTCAAGCTCAAACTCCATGGCTAACACCAAAAATAGCCAACTCTTCTTCTTTCTTCAAATAGAAAACGCGTTGTACTTGTAATCAAGAGAAGATCAATATATATGAAGTGGACGTGAGCACTATCTTGGCCGAACCACTATAAAAAGTCTTGCGTGTCCCCTATTTTCTTTACTTTACCGTATTCTGTGATTGTTATTCGTGTGTTCCACGCACAATTGGCGGTTGATTGTCACTAGTGACCAACTTTTGATGTCAACACTTTGGTGCGCCAGGTAGGGGGAACACACCGACATACCACACGACCTTCAGCACTCTCTGATCCATGGTGAACGAGCGAAAGAAGGATGCAACATCTTCTCGTCCTACAAATGCTGATGCAGCCGAAACAAATGCCGTAGAGGCAAGTCAGGAAGCCTCCTCTCGTGAAGATGTGTCCCAGTATCTTACCCGAGACGACATGGATAAGATCATGGCAGAGTTCAAAGGCCAGATGATATCTCAAGGTAAACTCCTCGAACAACAACAATAGTTGATGAGAAACCTCCTCGCCTGGATGGAAAAGGGATCTAACGCTTCAACATCAATTCCTCCACCGGGCGAAGCCGAGGCATCAATTGATCTTCGGTCTGCACAAATACAAGCCGCAAATCAAGCCACACCTTTGCTTCCTCCTGGCTCAACTGCACTCCTCGACCGATCACAGCCAGGAGTATCGCTTCCAATGACTAGCGCGGCCGCAGTTGTAGATTCTCAGGAGGCCCGCGATCAAGATCTAGGTCGTTCGACCATTTTGCCTCCACAGGGACTAGGACAACCCCCTGGATCAATCGAGCAACTGCTGGGTCGACCGGAATCAATGCCATTCCCATTATAACCTAGCATCTTACCACAGACTCGTCTTATGCCTCTTTCCCTCCAATGAAGAGCTGGTGGAGCCTTCCCTTCGAACTAGGAAGATCACTCTTCCTGCCCGGTTCTCACCATGGCGGAGGAAAACGCTACCATAAACCCTTCTAACATCGTTTCGGGTGTGGGAACCAGAGATCCCCGAACATCACATGCTATGCTAGATCAGCCTGGACCTTCCATCACGGGTATGGCATGGACCAATTCTCATCAGGTTCAAGAGGCTCCAGTTTGCCTAGAACCTATGACTGCGATGGACCCTCGCCCTTACCTTCAATTAGGGCCGTCAATTTCTAACACGACCCAAAACAGGACTCGTAACCTGCACGAAAAAAACCCGACCCAACCCATTTATAAATAGGTTAATTTCGGGTCTACCCACTCTAACCCATTTAATAAACGGGTTGACTTGACCCGACCCGTGAACCCGTTTCTGACCCTTCATGGCCCGTTTAATATAAAACATATTTTTTATTACTCTACAATCTACAAAACGTAGCCCCAGCCCAGTCCACTACCCATTTGCCGTTTTACCCTAATTTACAAATGGGTGCGTTTTTTAGAGGTCCCTATTAGGTTTCAAAATATAAAAAAAACCCGGTCATAAACTTATTGTAAATTTAGTCCCTGTTTTTCGAAAATTCATAAAAAAAATATTAAAAAAATATAAAAAAATCACGTAAATTCGTATTTAAATAAAACATGTACTCGCCCAAAAATTCAGATCATAATAAAATCAAAACATGCATCAAAATCGAAAAAATACAGAAAACAACGAAAAATGCAGTAATTTGCATCAAATCATGCACATATTTGGAATACTTGCATTCATCTGTGCAAGTATTTCTCTGTTATTTTTTTACATGCAATACTTGCATACATGTGTGCAAGTATTTAAAATAGTTGCATACATGTATGCAAGTTTCTGCACATATTTTATTTTCACATGTAAATACTTGCATACATGTGTGCAAGTATTTCAAATAGTTGCACACATGTATGCAAGTTTCTGCATGCATTTTCAACTAAAACAGCTTCAGAAATACTTGCATACATGTATGCAACTATTGGCAAAAGTTGCATACATGTATGCAACTATTTTGCAAGTTTTAAATTCACAATACATCCCTGTAATTAATGTTTTCTCTGTAAACCCGCCCCCTATTTTAGCTGCCGCCTGGAATCTTCCGCCTGCCACTTTCCATACCTCCGCCTCTTTCGTTTTCTGTCCAAATTTTCAGGCGCTATCACTTAAAAAAAAAAAAAAAAAATTTCTAAAATCTGTAAACATTCTCGGAAGTCCACAGAAATTAAAAAAAAAAAGTTGCATCAATGTATGCAACTTTTACGAATAGTTGCATACATTTATGCAACTATTCGAATACACATGCATATATTTATGCACGCCTGTTTGAAAAATTGCATACATGTATGCAGTTTTTCTATATAACTGCATACATGTGTGCATATATGTCAAAATACATGCAAACGTGAATAAGTTGCACGTAGGTATGCAGTTTTTAAACAAATGCATCAGCAGATGCATGTTTTAACAATATGTGCATACATGTATGCATTTATACTGCAGTTTTGACGCAGATTTGAAATAAATGCATACATGTATGCAACTAATCGATTTATATGCATGTTTTGATGCAATTTACTGCATTTCGTTGATTTTCTGTATTTCGTGATTTCGACATTGTTTTTAATGTTTTTTTGATCTGATTTTTTTCACGATTAATTGTTTTAATTAAATACGAATTTACATGGTTTTTTAATATTTTTTTAATATATTTTTATATGTTTTTGAAAATAGGGACTAAATTTACAATAAGTTTATGACCGGATGTGAGCCTAATTAAGTTTCGTTTTAGGGATGTGTGCCTAATATTCACTTTACAAATTACCAAGCGGCCGCTCATTCAGTCATTCTAATTTCTGTGGTTCTACCTCTTCACTCCTTCAGACTTCAGTTTCCTCTTTCCTTTTTACACCGAGCCCCACTTTGTAGCATATTCCTGATCTTGAGCAAACCATTTCTTAACAAAGGGCGTTGCATCTTTCCTAATCCTGAGTAAACCATTTTTTCCAAAATGAGCACTTCGTTGTAGCATAGTTCATTTTCTTTCTTAATTTATGCTACAAAGACTCGATCAAATGCAGCTATCATTTGAAACCCGCAAATTTTTTTATACAAATATTTTTCTTAACGATTTACACGAATCAAACCCGAAACCCACACGATTATAAATGGGTCAACCCGAAACCGACCCGTTTAATAAACGGGTTGAGCTGACCCGACCCGAACTCAACCCAAACATGACTTGACCCGACCCGAACCCGATCCAACCCAACCTATTGACAGCCCTACCTTCATTCCATTCTCGGAGGTCGAGCCCAACCAATGGCCACCCTTATGAGCATGCTTTCGGCGGATCCTAGTACTGGAGTTCTTCCAAATGCAGAGCTGGATTCATGGTAATGACTCCTCGGAGATTGAAGCCATCTTGCAAGTATTATCAGACGTTTCACCGGGGGAACTTCTTCTCAAAGGGATATAGATGATATCCACCGCAGCCCCTTCACTAGGGAAATCAGAATCTTCCGTAATCCTTTGGACTTCAAGTTTCCAGCAGTTGAGCCCTACAATGGCCGGACCGACCCGACCATTCATCTCATGCGATACATGCGCCATATAGAAGTACTCTCTGCATTGACCAATGTTATAGCCAAGTGCTTCCCGCTCTTTCTCATAGATATAGTCGGCATGTGGTTTCGGCAACTAACAACGGAGTTGATCAACAGTTGGCACACGTTAGTCACACGCTTCATCGAACAGTTCAGAGTCCATATCTCTCGACCAAAGAGTGTCATGTTCCTGACCTACATCAAGCAACGACCCAGTGAAACACTCCGATCCTCCCAAGGACATTGACGACTTCTACTCTGAGGTTTAGCAGTTCCTCCGATAGGAAGATGCCAACATTGAGATGGAGAGCCTCGAGGTACTTGCTGCCAAAGACGGAGGTCCATCCAACACCAATAGCCAGAATAAAGGAAGAGGAAAGACCTCGAAAAAGAATGAATGTAACATACGACCCCGGAGAGAGAACAAGTACGATCAGGGTACTGAGCTTAATTCTCCCCTTCTCGACATCTACCTTGATGTACGAGGGTCCCTACCTTTCCCAAAACCTACTCGAAGAGAGACGACCCTGAAAAACTCGATTTTGGAAAACACTGCAAGTTTCACAATATAGCCGGTCATAGCACCAGTGAATGCAGGCACTTGCATGATCTCATCAAGGATAGGGTCATACGGGGGAAACTGCCAGAATATGTCAAGAAAAACTACACAGGCCATGCTGCCACAATCTTCTGCCCAAGCTCCTCAGGTCGGTCCTCGAGCTCTTAGAAGAAGAAAGGACCCTGAGCCCAGCACTCGCGGCATCATCATCAACTAAGGAGACTCAAATTTATTCCTTTGAATGTATTTTTGTTTCTTTCAATAATATGGGTATGCCGAAGTACACACGTATGGAGTTAGGATTTAGCTCCTAGGCATACTCTGGGCTCGGCTCTCACCCACTTAGAATTCATTTTCATTTCCTTGTAATAGCTCTTTAGCAGCAATAAACTATCTTTTGCAAACATGGACTATGTTTGAATGATTTAAGCTGAGCATGACTGACGCTCGCCGACCCAAATATGGTCAGTTCTTAGCCACCGTCTGAAAAACATGGTCAATGGCCGCCACCATATCTAAGCCTACTCCTTGAGCCGAGTATGGTTAGATTTCTCTATGACGAGTATGGATTATACTCGCCCCTTCTTTGAGTCGAGTGCACTCTCCACTCGCCAAAACTTTACAAATATCACTTACTCATCACCGCATGTGTTTGACTCCTTCAGCCGAGCACAGGTAAAATTATATAAGCCGAGCACAATTAACACTTGCCATAAGCCGAGTATGGATAATACTTGCCATCTCTGTAAGCCGAGTATGGATAATACTCGCCATCTCCATAAGCCGAGTATGATCAATACTCGCCACCCCTCTAATCCGAGTATGATTACTGCTTGCCAACTCTTTAAGCCGAGTATGGTTAATACTCGTCCAAGCAAGACCAATGCCATCTCTAAACCGAGAGTAGTCTGCACAATCTCTTCAGGTATTGGATCTTATGACCAAAGCTATCGACTACTTTCATAGCATTCTTGTCCTTAATACGATCCTCGATGGTCGTCAGTTTTCTGGTCTTAATACGATCTATTCCGATCATTTGTTTTCTAGCCTTAATAATACCATCAAGATCGTCGGATTTCTGGTCTTAATATGGTTCGGCGTAACCATGGCTGCCTGCACATTGGACTCCGATACAATATTCGGAACACACCTCCTTTATCAAGAAGGATGCATTCTGAGGGGCAAAGTGCTGACTCACTTTTGGCAAAAGATGTCACGGTTCAACGGATCGAAGCCCGATGCCAAAAAAACACATGAAACCATATCGACCGACCATAGCGGTCGACCCCTTCTTCAGAAAGCCCAACGGTCGTCCTTTTTCTTATGAAACCCAGGCGATTGGCTCCTCTTTCAAAAAAATCCCGAGTAAAACATGGCTCAAGCTATATTTCTCTCGAGCAACAACATCTCATGCCCAGAAAGAATCGCTCTCCCGGATCGACCGAGTCAAACATTTCCTTAAAAATCGGGTCGACCATATATCTATGGATCTACGCGGAAATATCCAAATGAGCCATTCATTGCTCAGCCCGATTGTCAAGGCATAAAAGACGGTCAACCACTTCCGGCCAAAGCTTCACTTTTGATACACCTCATCTCGAGTGCCACGTAAGCCACAATTCTCGAGGATACTATTAAATAGCAGTAGACCAGGTCCCACCGCCGCAACAGCTTCAAATGACCGAGCGTCACGTGTCCGAGCTCCGCAAAAGAGGCAAGCCATGTTGCAGCTCCTCAGCGCTTATCTTCACCGATAAATACCTCCATGCTGAAAATAGAAAGGGATTTTTCAGAATTTTCTTTTCTCCACTTCAACTTTTGGGCACGAGCTCTCACTCCCTCAAGCTCAAACTCCACGGCTAACACCAAAAATAGCCAACTCTTCTTCTTTCTTCAAATAGAAAATGTGTTGTACTTGTAATCAAAAGAAGATCAATATATATGAAGTGGACGTAGGCGCCTTTTTGGCCGAACCACTATAAAAAGTCTTACGTGTCCCTTGTTTTCTTTACTTTACCGTATTTGTGATTGTTATTCGTGTGTTCCACGCACAACTGGGGGTTGACTGTCACTAGTGACCAACTTTTGACGTCAATATGATGTGATAGATTTTATTGTGTTTTGATGTTTGTATACCACTGGCCCTAAATATTGATATTTAAAATATCATAAGAAGGGATTTTGAGATTTTATAGGAAAGTCTATTTTTCCAATATAGAAATTGAATTTCGAATGGTCTAGAAAATAATAACTTGTTTTTAATAATAAAAACAAGTAGTTTAATTTATAAATGACATTTATCACTACACCATAACTAGTTCTTCTTGCTTTAGTTCATGCTCACGCGAATCTTCGTAGTGCCTTTCTTGCATCTCTATGTAGAAATATGTATCGTCCCGGGAATTTCGATTCTCGAACCCAGACACTAATACACTCCATGTCCAAATTCAGGTATCGAAAACCCAGAAGCTAATAGACAGAAATTAGAGGACGAGAAATAGAAAGAAAGAAAGTTAAGAATAGAAGAAAGAAGAAGAATAACAATACACAGTCTCACATCGCAGCGGAATAAAATATATCATAGAAATAAATCTTTATTGAAAAAACTTGAAACAATACTTATAGTTATCAGAGTACCATAATCATTCATCACATCTGGACAGTTATAATAATCTATCCTTGTTTACAACACAAAACGGAAAAATATATGAATCATACATCTGAACTCCTTCAGGTCGCCTCTTGGAATTCGTATCATCATATCCTGAACCTGTACTCGGGCTGACTCGAGCATTACAAATGCACAGGTCAGTCTGGTGAACCAGCGTGAGAAAAACCTGCAAATTTACTGTATTTTGCACTATCCTGAACCTTTTTAGCCTACAAATTTACTTCATACGACATTAGATTACCTATTAACTCTTCGGGCTTCAAGGATTAAATATCATTAGTTTCTTCAATAGCCAAGACATTTCTTTCCCAATCTTTCGTCAAAGAGTTTAGAATCTTTGATACTATATCAAAATCGGAATATTTTTCACCTAAGCCCAATAATGAATGATAAATGTTTTAAAATCTAGAATAAATATCATTAATCGACTCATTTTCATTCATTCTAAAGTTCTCAAATTTATTTTTAAGCATGGATATCTTGCTTTGTTTAACCTTGTTAGTTCCTTTGTGTGTAACTTTGAGCGTTCGCCAAATTTCATATGCAATATTGCACATACAAATCCGGTTAGACTCGTTCCTGTCCAAGGCACAATGCAAAATATTCATGGCTTTAGCATTAGCAGTAGCTTTTTCCTTTTCAATGGTTGACCACAAGGAATAATTTGTAGTATGGGATGTGTATTCTTTTTGAGTAATATTTCAAGAGTCGAAACCATTTGCTTACATACAAATTCTCATACGTGTAGCCCAATAATTATAGTTCATGCCATCAAAATACGGAGGTTTTGCAGTAGATTGACCTTCTGTGTTACTTGTGTTAGTACTGGTGTTAGTGTTTGTGTTGTTATCTATATTAACTAGTATCGATAACTTTTGTATGGTTATAGGATGTCCTGCTTTGATACCAAATGAAAAGAGTGTTATAGAGTAGGATTGACTAATATGGATAGATATGCGGAAGCCATGATATGTCCATATAACAGTTATGCAAGTAAAACTTGATGAAGCTAACATATCAAATATCAAAGCAATATGTAAATGGTGTAAATTAAAGTAAATGATACCAGGATCTTTTATACTGGTTCGGAGCACCGTCCTACGTCCAGTCCCAGACTTCTTCTGGCTTTCCACTATCAACACCCTTACTTCACCTGGATTAATAGGTTTACAACAAACCGTGCACCAATAACGGATTTCATGCTTGAGTAACTCGAACAGGACTTCAATCACACCCACACACCAACGACATGAATTCAATTATACAAAAGAGTTTGACTTTGAATGTGTTCTTCAATAACACTGAATAGCCAACAGTTTGAGTACACCCTTCCTATAATCTTATCCCCAGATATTGAATGTGTTTGTGAAGATTTGAAGGATGTAGATTGCTTGTTGAAGCAAGAAATATAAAATAAATTCAGGGATTCAAAAGCAATTTGATTTTTTCAGAAAGCTTTTAGAGTGCAAGAATGTTGAAAAATAAAGATCAAGATTTAGAATGAGAATCGATGATTTGTAAATCAGGTTTATGTTGTATATATAATAGACTTTTAGCAATCACTTTTCACGAAAATTTATTGCTAAAAGTAGCAGCATTTCTATTCAGATATGGATAGAAACCTCTTCACGAAAGGAGAAGAACTTTCAAAAAAAATGACCGTTATTATGGGGTCAGTTGACTGGTAGAAAAATCACCAGTCAACTAGTCAAAATATAAAACACATACACATACACACACACACAGATATATATATATATATATATATATATATATATATATATATATATATATATATATATATGAAATTTCACAAAATAGCTGTTACGGGACTTTTTATGCCTGATGAGTCGACTAGTGGAATATGAACTAGTCAACTGGTTCAGGAAAATAAGCCCAGTAATGACTGTTTTGTGTCATTATCACACACACAAACACACAGACACATGCACACACACACACACACACGCATATATATATATATATATATATATATATATATATATGATTTGTGCTTGAGTGTTATAGTATGTGAGGATAGATTTTGATAAGATTCTAATAGAACTAAACACACACATAAATATATATACTAACTCATCAGTCGATCTTCATTTCTTTGTCGTGGAAAAATACTATGAATCAACATACATGTATCAGTTTTTACATGCTGTTAGAAAAATAGAACAAATAGTTTGATTAAGTTTTTTGTGATTACTTGGTGGAAAGAATGTTTTTTCATCACAAATTATCTGATTAACTCAAAAATGTGTTTCCATAACTAACTTTTAATGGTGTGCCACCAAGATAGCAATATGAAAAAAAGATATCACTCCTATCAACAACATAGAACATATCGCCTCTCATTTACTCTATGTTGATGGCGTGATTATAAGAGTGCACAAGGCCTTAAAAAAGACATCTTAATGTGTAAGTAGAGCAGCAAGCTTGAGCCTAAATCAAATGAAAACGAAGGTATAATTTAGCTCTAGTTGTCAAAACAAACAAAAATTTTAGAGATCCTACAACTTTAAGAATCATCATTACCAGTTAAATACATCGGGTTACCAATATCAGCCGATTATGAATGTTATGTCAAACACACATCATTAATTAAAAGGATAATGGTCTGATTCGATAACTAGGACAATAATTAACTTTCCATGGTAGTTACAGTAGAGTTTATTCACAAAGTTATCACGCTTATGGCGATATACTGGTTATTACTGTATCAAATGCCAATTGTAACACTAATTGAACTCCATCACATTTATGCTGGTTTATTATATGGAGGGAAAAAAAACAAAAAATAGCATGAGCAAACTTTTTAGACCAAAAGCAGAGGAGTGAAATGGCCTAAAAAACTTTAGAATTATCAGTCGTTTGAAACTGAAAATTTCATTTCAAGGGCAACACGTGGTTTAAATGGATGAAAAAACAAAATACTGCAATGCAACATTCTTGTAATGAAGAACATGCTCAGAGTTAAGGGAGTAAATCTTAAATGCATCAAGAGGTCATAGTGGATGGCAATAGCACTTTATTTCGGACAAAAATCTTGGATTGATAGCAAGACCTTACTTTAGTACACCTATTCGTTTGGGACTCGTGTCACATTACTAACAATAAGTATGCAAACGTTTTTAGCATATCTAAGACAATCAATGGAATTGTTTCAAATTTACTGAAACAAGGGAACTACCTCAATTAATCAACCAAGTGCATGTTGATACTAGGAATGGAGATGACAACAACAGTTGTCATTTTATATTACATGGTAAGCATGTAACAGACTAACAGGCTTGGCTTAAGATAGGTCAAAGTTATGAACATGTAATAGACTAACAGAAATCATTTTCCATTAACCGTTAAAAATATATATGTATATTCACGCTTAGGTGTACCTCTATAAAAACATCTTAAAAGTTCACAAAGGCTTTAATAGACAGGTAGAAATATAAGATTAAACAGAACTCACTTATAATCATTCCAGCATGCCGCAAAGGCTTTAATAGATATCCATGATCTCCCTCCTAAATAACCTGAAATCCAAAAGGAGAAGTAGAATATCAAGATAAAGGTATCAAGGTTCATTTCAATATTAGCACGTGCACTAGCAGAGTTGGCATGTTAAGCAACTTTTTCCTGAAGTTGAAGCTAGCTCCAATAAAGGAAGATAAGGTGACATCGAGAATAAAACTCCCACCATCCCTAAACCATTCAGCTTGCCCCCGTCATCGCTAGCAATACCCCTACATCCACAATAACTCAATCAGCAAACCCCTCTTTTACAAATCAAAATCATCTCCTTCTCCCTTCCAACCTCATCAAAATTCGAATGTTCCATCTCCATAAACCCACCACTTGAAACTTAAAATTGTTGCACCATTCACCAAATAGACCTCTATCGGTGCCAAACTCTTCCTCATATTCAAACAAAAATTTTTGCACATCCAACATATCTATCTCCCTTCAAAAAGTCTATTTGAAACACCACAGCTTGAAAACGACCAAAATCTGTCCCTTAAGGCTACAAAACCCCCTGCTCCACTTCCTATAGCCATTAGTTACCATCCACCATCCGCCCTTTGACTAGGAACCAATCTCCTGTAAATACATATCTGAACTTAAACAAAAGTGGATTATTCAAACAAAATCACTTGTAATAAAAACTTGAAGTTTGTACATGTGTATATAGAAATAATTATAAGCTGTACTTATGCTTGTAGCACACGTATTCACGCTCCACATAAAAAATCAAAAGGTATGGAAACCCAAAGCTACTGGCCCTTGCAAGTAATCAAAATTACATCCTATATATACATACATGTTGAAGTTGGCTCTGAAATCAATATGTTCTAAGGATAATATGATCAAAAAATTGTAAAAATATAGTAGAAGTTGATCAGTGCTTGTTTTATCATTTTCTTGATAAACTTTTAACCCCTTTTTCAGAACTAGTATCATGATTAGCTTAAAAAAGTACAAATTGAAAACTCATTGTACAATGTCAATTTCTTCATCTATTTTAGCATATTTCTCACTTATATAAGGATAAGAAGTAATTTCAAAGAATTACCTTACACTTGAATCTTACCGAGAATTTTAAACATAACCTAATCTAGCCTAACTCAATCAAATCTGCGAACTTATTCAATCAAACAAACCTATGAAAATCATTTTGATGATGAAATTCCATTATGACATCTTCTTATACATCACTTTTATAAGGGAAAACAAGAGATAGATAATTTGAAATTTTGTCATAAACGTGCTTAAGTTTCGAAAAATGTACATGAACCCTAGTTTACGCTTCATCTGCTTTTAAGAATCATGCTTCAGCTGGCATGAAGAATCGCAAAGTTGAAATCATTCAGCTATCTTAGCATCGAGCAGTTATCTTGGAATCACCAACTATCATGAAATTGAGTATAAAGAGGGATTCTTATTAAAGAGGGAATAAATACGAGTAATTTGGAAGCGAAAGAGAAAAAGGGATAAGAGATTTTAGCGGTAATGAAAAATAGGTAGAGGGAAATGCCAAAAAAAATCACATGGGTTATAGCGGCATCTATGTTAATAACAATTGCAATTACATGAGTCTCCCTCTATCCTAATTAACCAATAACCACTTAACTATAGAAAATCGAACTCCTTTGAATCCTTACTTGCTATTAATATAACATTTTCTTAAAGTGTTTCCATCGGGTTAGCAGTTCTGAGGATATCATAAATAAAATGACTTTTTGCACTGGAGATGATTTCTATGAATGACTAGTTATACCTTTTGGTTTAATAAATGCACCGACTTTCCTTGTAGACCTCATGAATTGAGTATTTCGGGATGTGCTTAACCAATTTGTGCTTGCTTTTTTCGATGAGTTTTGGATTTCTTTAAGACTGAGGAACAATATGAATAACACCTGAAGTATGTGCTTGAGACATTAAGAAGCCAACGGTTGAAAGTCATGTTTCTCGAATTTCTTCAATGGCAAGAGCAAGTCCGATTTATTGGTCGTGTGGTTTCTAAGAAATGTGTTTCGGTGAATCCCTATAAGATCCGTTGTAATTAATGTAAGTTCATATCTAGCCTTTCTCTCTATTTGATTATCGAAATCCTTTGTTTGACTTATGACTTATTTATAATTATCAGGATTGGAAACTTCCTAAAACACCCACCGATGTAGGAAGCTTCTTTGGGCTCACCGATTATTGTTGGAGATTTATTGAGCATTTCTCTTGTGCTTCTCCCTTCATAGCTTTGATTAAGAAGGATGTCAAGTTCATCTAAATGATGAGTGCCAAAAAGCGTTCAATGAATTAAAGAAAAAGATGACCTTTGCCCCTTTACTCACCGTTCCGAATGGTAGTGAAGGCCTGCCAGCTTTTACGGATGGTCAAAGAAATGCATTTGGGGATGTTCTGGCATGGTAAATCGCTGCTTGTGACAGTAGAAAGAAGCCTCATGAAGTCAACTATGCAATGCATGACTTGGGATCATAAGTCATACAAAAATATATTCTCTAATAAGGATTTGAACCAAAGGAAAGTAAGTTAGAAATTAACCATGGGTTAAAAATTTGAAATAATTGTTCTTACGGAACAATAAAGTGATTTTATTGAATTAATTATATTATTAAATAATTCAAGGAAAGAAATTATGTTGAAAGCAATAAAAAGTTAATTGATGATTTTCACGTTGACCAAGTCAATTGTTTTGAATTGAAATTAATTATTAGATTAAATTGTTTAAAATTAATCTAATAGAAATGGTTTTGACGAATAATTATTCAAACTTAATATATGTTTTTAAAAGTTAGTTAATCTTTAAATCGTGTTTTAAGTAATTATTGAATTTTTATTAATAAAGTTAATTATTATTTTAATAACTATTTAAAGTTATTAACTATTCTATTTTTAGTTAATCAAGAAGCCAACTACACCTACAGTAGTTAGTATTGGAGTAAATTATTATTCTAATTATAAATAATTAAAGTAATTACCTTCTTAAATGAAATTCATTTATGAAAGTAATTAAGTGTAACGAGATTCTTAATTGAATCGAGTAAAGGGTTTATAAGAAGATTGAAACTAGTGAGATGGTTTTCAATGAGTATTACTTAATTAAGTAAACAATAATAAATTGAAAGAGGTTGGCAAAAATGCTAAAATGGGATATTAAATGGTTTAGGTAAAAGAAACTGGTTAATAAAATTGTGGAAATAGCCCAAGATAAGTTTATAGAATCGATTTTTAAGAATCGATGGAATGATTTGATGAAAAGGGTTAGAGCTGCCATTGTACTCATTTTTGTTGTTTATGATTCGATAGTTAAAAACCCAACTATCGATGAAATGTTTATTTTGGACCATTGGTGTGTTAGCTCGAAGAGACTGGGATGGGAACTAGACCCAAAACCACTTCGACCCAACTTTGCGTTCGAAAACTAACATTGCAAGGATCTTATGAAATAATTGAAGACATAGATCTTCAAACGAGAGGATTACTCGCTGATGTCTATGGTTAATTACTGAGATTAAATTCATGGTATTAAACCTCTTGTTATGAGGTATCTTCGATTTTGTTTAGTTCCCGAATGAACTTAGATGGACAAATGTCCGACAGAGTATTCCCTAAAACACACATGTTGATTTTTACAAACATACTAAGTATGGTGTCGGGGGATTTATTCTCTTAGCTTAACACCCATAGTGTATTTGTGGATGATAATCAGGTATTTGACGGATCGGACAATGTGGCATTGAAAGTTTTAATGTGTTGTTCTAAATAGTAATCGTGGCCCCAAGCCTCATCAACTGGGAAATGACAAAAATCGGGTAGACAACATGGTTATGTGGTTCATTCCCGTTAGGGGTATTATCACCTGATCTAGAGAAAATACATTTGCATCTTATTATATCGCTGTTGTATGCTTTCGTAACGGTTGTTGATCACAACTGTGGGTGACAATATACCCAATACGCTCAAGTTGAATGAGTGGACAATTATGTGTGGTCGGGTTGCAAGATGTACTTGTTGAACTGCGGTGTATACTCTCTAGATTACACTAATCGGAAGGTGGTTCCATGCCTTGTCACGTTCGAAATCCAATCTCCAACAAGTGTTACGCGGTTTTAGATTATATACTAAATATGTGGAGCATAAGATGCAAATGTTATTCTATATGGTTATTTATTTGTGGTTTGACAGACACTATTATAATATCACTGGATTTTGATATCAAAAATGTTTTGGGTTTTGTAAGGTAAAAACATAAGTATTATGTGTGGACTGGTCTTACGATTGTTCTTTTCTTTCAAAGAATTTTCGAAGGTTAAGCAAGCATTTTTTCTATGAATTTATCACCGAAAGTATTCCAGACTGATCCAAGTGAATTTTTCTTTGCTTTAAATGTGCTCGGGCAGACCGAGTATATTTCCAAGTTAGGTATTGCTTGGATCTTCAAAAGAGGAGCTGGTGTCGAGATTTGTTCCTGTATGTTGTGGTATTAATTTATTTCCATTGTGTGTATTGTATTGTGTACTCTGATGTTGTGTAATCATATAGATACAGTTTTCTATTTGGGTAAAGAGATTTGATATATCATATTTTATTCATTCCGCTGCGAGATTATGAACTTCTTATTCTTTTATTTTAATATTTCTTTCTTTCTTCTTCTCAGCCTCTCACTTCATTATATTAACAATCTAATTTTCTGTGCCTTTGAGTTGGACATGAGTAGTTAAATGCCAGCTTAAACAGTATAGAAAAATTGGGTCGTTATAGGTGGTATCAGAGCCGAAGGTTGAGTAATAACCTAGGCTTTGTGGCGTAAATAAATAGAGATGGGGTTAGTAATATCATATATTAAGTTTGAGTGTATATATATGAGAGAGTGTACTTGTTAGTGCTATAAAATTGTTTTATATTGTGTTGATTGGTTTGTTGAGTGGTATATAAATTCCACATCCATATGTTTAACTAACGTGGTCAATAGGGATTTCCAAACACTTGAAAAGAGCAATTCGACATAATATTCTTTTTCAAAGTGGCTAAATGAATTAATTTTGTGCAAAAACTAACTTTTAATTAAAAAAAGAAGAATAATTTTCTGAAATTATTGATTTGGTTCATTATTGTTATAATCAAATTGGATTATAATATTGAAATGGTTATATATAACTAAAAAGAATTTATATAGAATAGAATATACAAATGAGCTGAATTAAAATTGGATTCAGACCAGAATTTTGGAATTTAAACCCCGGATGTTTAGAAAATATTTTCTGGAGTATTATAAAGTAATATATATATATATATATATATATATATATAGCATTACTTCGACGAAAGTTTTGAAATAGAATTGTTTTAAATGGATTTTAAAAGTAATTGAGCACTGAACTCACTTCAGTCGCCAAAAAATAATTCCAATGATGATCCGGACATCATCGGTGTTCATTTTCGAATTTCTAAGTGAAAGACTGCTACTATAATAATTCATTAATGGAAAATTTGTTTGAAAAGAACAAGTTATTTTAAAATTTCAGAAGTTTTGAATTTGCAAATGGTTATAAACATATATATATATATATATATATAATTTTAAGGGAGTTTAAAATAAAAGCCGTGAATTCAAATTCTGTGTCTAAAATTTAGCTTGTATAAGTTAAATAGATTGAAATAATAAAAGTGAATCGAATGAATTGAAATTTAACTTAAGATAAGTTATATAGAATTGTATAAAATTGGAAATTAATTTCAGTAGCATATAAATTAAAAGCGAAATGAGCTTGAAAAATATGGGAATGGATTGATTTAAAATCCATTTGGATGAATGTGAATGTTCGTATGTGGATTATGAATTAGATATGAATGTGTATGGATGAAATATAATATGGGTGTAAGGACATTGATTGAAAATTATGTGGCGATGTTGGCAATAGGAATTGTTGACGGCAAAAAATGTCGAAAACACCAAAGATTCCAATTAGTAGGAATTATAAATATGGCCGCACAGACAAGAACATAAATAATACATAAGCAGTAAATAACACAAGAGATTTATTGTGATTTGGCCTCAGCGAGGGCCTACGTCCACTTTGAAGAGTCGTTGGAATATTATTAATCATTTGAAGAATTACAAGGTTGAGACTATCTCATGACATCTCATTACATTCATTTTCCATGATATATGATATCATAATTATCATATATTGAATAATAAGGAAAAAGACAATTTTGTCCTTCTTCCTCAAAGAGGAGATGCCATTAATGAAGCTTTATGGAGGTCTCAAAGCTCAAGAATCCAACCCTTTTGAAGTTTGAGGCCATGGGGTATTTATAGGGAGTGGTTAGGTAAGGGTTAGGTAGGAGTAGGTAGAAATAGGGACCATCTACAGAAAATTCGCACCTCCAGCTGTCGGCCATCGGAATTTCGCACCTGGGTCGAGGTGCGAAATTTCGCACCTGTTAAGCATGTGCGAAATTTCGCACCTGGCTGGGTGCGAAGCGGATTTCAGTGAGGGATGTGGTCGAGGCTGGTTGGCTCTGTCGATGCAGCAATGTGAAGGTGATGGTGTGATGTCCTTGTTGGCACGATCTCTCTTCGGTTTTTACTCCCGTACTCCCTGAGTTTTGCCCTTGGCCTTGGCTTCACGCGATGAGTTGAGTCGAGCATCTCTTGAGTACTTTTGGTGACTGGATCAAAAGGTCGGTTAACATTTTGCCCCCAAAGTACGTCTTGTCTTGATGCCTTATCTTGACATGATGTGCTTTGGAATGAAAGTTGAGATGATAGTTGGGTTGCGGATTTATCCTGCAAGTTATTGGAGAAAAAATATTGGCTAGCGGCCTCTTTCGTGTGGAGCTGTGAGCGAGCCGCTGTTGGTTGGATATCGCACTCGCATCGCTAAGCATTTGCATGGTGCCATCGTCGCGCATTTTAGGCGATTTGACATTCGTGGGAAGTATGCATGTGCGAGCGTGATGGTCGAGAGATTTTTTTTTTTGAGGTACGAGGTTCCGAACCACTGGGGTTCGAAATTTCGAACCGCATGGGTTCGAATTTTCGAACCATTGTGGCTCGAAGCTTCGAACCCTAGGGGTTTGGAATTTCGAACTCGGTGGTTCAAAATTTTGAGCCTGGGCTCGGAATGTGGAGGGACTTTTCCCTTTCTATTATAAATAGCCCCCCCTCATTCTTCTTCCTTCTTCTGTTTTCTTCGCCGCTAGCCACTATCCTGAAAGCTTCGTTACTCGACCCTTTCGACTGAAAATTTCTTAGGTAATGGACATGGTCGAATGAGGGAAGGGAGAAGGGAGGTTGAGGCGCGACAGTCGGAGGGGGCTCAAGATATCGAGCCTGACGCAGAGGTTCGAAATTTCGAGCCTGATGGGACTTGAACCTTCGAACCCTGCACGGTTCGAAATCTCGAGCCCTTGGGCTCGAATTTCCGAACCCCTATGGGCTTGAGCTTTCGATCTCCTGGGGTTCGAATTTTCGAACCACCAGGGCTCGAATTTTCGAACCCATGTGGTTCGAATTTCCAAGCCACTGTGGTTCGAATTTTCGAACCCCAAGGGGTTCGAATTTTCGAGGCTCCTGGGTCCGGACTTGGGTGTTTGTAAATTTCATGCTGCTTGAGCACATCGCCTTGGCCGGATGTCGACTTTCGCCACTGCAAACCTTGATTTCCTGACTTCCTGCCCTCGGACTTATATACTGCCTGTTTGATTGCATGATTGTACCAAGCGTACATCGATAACCGTACGGACGGGGACTCGAATATTTCACATAGGATAGAGCATATATCTGGACTATATTCGAACTGTTGGGATCTTTAATGTTTCTATATACATTCTGACTTTTGCATGACACCGCACACACTTGTTAATTTTCACCAACGCGAGGGGTACAGGCTATTTCACTGTGATGTCTAATATTGGTGTATTAAAGTATAGTGGGCTATGCAAACAAGATCGAGGACCGGGAAACTTCTGGAAGCCGAGGCTTCCCCACCATCGTCCAACTCTTCTGATTTTACGAACAATACTAGCTCAGGAAGCAGCGAGCTTGAGACTACTGAAGGGTCGGCTCCTTCCCAATCGGGGAGTTCACCTGAGGTGTTTGAGCACGGGGAACAAATCAAGGGACTAAATTCTCCAGTTATACACGCCGAGATGGAACATGTAGACATTATGGGGCGTGGTGAGCCGCCTGCCCTAGTTGCTCCGGACGTGCTTCCTAACTCAGTTATCTTGGAAAATTCTCCAGACTCAGTGTCGTTGCGCTTGGAAGCCGCTACGGTTAGAAAGCTGCAGTGAAGTTTAACATCCTGGAGGGGGATGCTCATGCCCCTGGGACAGGCAGAAGAGCCCATGCACCGCCAGAAGGCTTCACTGCTTGGAATCGACACACTTTCCTTGCGGGGCGTGTGCCCCCGGCCAATGACTTCATACGGCAAATGCTATTCTATTTCCGCCTTGCACCCTCACAGCTGCACCTGAATGCTTATTCTTCGCTCTTGGGCACTTTCGTTCTTTTTCGAGAGTTCCTGCACCGGGATCCTACCAGAGAGGATATTCCGTATCTCTTTCATTTTAGGCGGTCAACTGGCGCATTGTCCTCACAATGGTTTTTGGAAGCACCTCCCGCTACTAGATTATTTGTCGGAAAGTGGCCCAGACCGTCGGTGATTAAGCATGATTGGTTCTTCGTTCGCTGCCCTCCCGGATTTGTGAGGAGGTGGATAGAAGGAAGTGAGTACCTTTGCTCTTCTTATCCTTTTTACAAGCTGACGGGTTCTGTGACTTATCGTTTTTAATTGTGGCAGGGAATCCCGAGGCACCCGCCGGCGATGAGTATCGGCAATGTCTTGAGGCTCTGCGAGCTATTCCCGAAAACTCCTGTAAGACGGATACCGTTGTAGATCAGGATCGCCTCCGGCGTGTTGGGCTGCTTCCGGCCAACCGAGCCATAATCAGGCCTGCCGTAGCGAGTGGTTTGTTAACTGATAAAGCGGCGGAAGGCCCTGCTGCTTCCGTTTTGAAGAGGAAGATAGCCCCTACTGGGCTCAGACCAAAAAATGCTGTGAAGTTCCAAGAAGACGTGGGCGGTGCCAAGGCTGGTAGTGCGGAGACGGTTGCTCGGGATGAAGGGCTTTTTGACGCTTCTGTCCCGCCCCCGATGGGAGGGACGGGGGAAGAATCGTTGGCTAGTCCTCACTCTCCTATGACCTCTATAGAAGCTACCATCTCCCTCGAAAGAGTAGATCAGTTTGTTGGTCTGAGTACGGTTCTTATGGACTTGTCTCGGTGGCCGAGCGCAGCCAGTATGGAGGATCTAGCTTGTGCCGCGGAGGGGCTTATTCCTTCGACTGAGGGACAATCTGGTCTGTTGAGAGAGCACTTAGGACACACACTTATACACACTAAACTGCAGAGAATAGTGCTTGCACGTGTTGCTTGGCTGACCTTGTATTATTCCTTTGACAGATGACATGGCCAAAGGAAGCGGGGGACGAGGTCGTGAGGATCGTCATCGTCCCGAGAGTAATTTTATTGGCTCCTTCAGGAGGGAAGCCAGCTTATACGGGAATGTTCCATCCCCACGGGGTCGTGGTAGCGAGAGTCGTCATCAGGATAGGCCTCGATCTTCTATGACTCCCCCCCTCCTCCAATTCGAGTGTCCAGAGGAGATTCCCAGCTTGATTTAGGAGGGCCGAGTCATACGCCGTTAACAACTCTGTCCAGCACCGCTCCACCACCTTCTATTCCGTTGGCTCCCGTTCAGATGACTGAGGAGGAAAGGCCACCTCTTGACTCGCCAAGGCCGGATTGGGCGTCTGTAATAGAGACGCAAGATCTGACGAAATCTCAAGTTCAAAGGCTTTCCATTGAGGAGAGGATAGCGTTCTTGAAGCATCATTTCCCTCAATTGTATCTGAACGAGCTAATATTTGTTCCCGAGCTTCGTCCTGCTCCTGGTAGGGAATCCGGGGAGGTATGGGAGCATGTGAAGGCTGCGTATCGCCAGGCTGATGTACTTACCAGGTACTCCCATCACCTGTCGAATCTGATTAGGAAAAAGAATCAAGAACTAGCTAGTCGACAAACAATTATCGAGGCTGGGCAAACTTCCATTGCTAATCTGAACACGGAATTAGGTAAGCTTTCCTCTTTGTTCTAAGTATTACTTGCCCCTTACATCTCCAAATTACTAACTTGCGGGGTATGCTACTTTCAGACGGGGAGAAACATCAGTGTGAGGTGCTTGAGAAGGAGACCGACCATGCACACTCTGTTCTGAAAGAGGCCATAACTGACTTGACTACTTAGAACACTGCCATAAAGAAGGAAAAGGCGGAGGCAGACCAAGTTTGCGCTGAATTAAGGAGAGACAATGCGCAAGTCCTACAGCTTCAGGAGGACAACAAAACTTTGAGAGCAGAGAACGACCACCTGACGAGAGAGCTTAAGGCGGCAAAGAGGGCGAAGGAGGATGCGGAAACCAGTAACCGGGAGGTGTTAGGCACCGTAGAGGGATTGAAAGGCGAACGTCTGAGGGAAGTGGAACAACTGAGGAGTGAGCTAGTGGATGCGGTGTTTCGGGCACAGTCGCTGGTGGAGGAAGATATTAAGAACATGCTGGTTAAGGCTCTAAAGTTCCACGGGATTTCTTGGATGGATGACTATTCCCGGGAGTTAGCTCGGACCTGGGATAGGCTGGTTCCGTATGAGGCCTTCTTGCGTCGAGTGGATGTTGCGTCCTTGGATGAGCGATAGCTTATGATCGACCTTTTGACTGAGGACGAGCGTGTGAAGTTGGAGGAGGGTAGAAGGCTGTTGCGGGAGGATCCGGAGAGAGAGAGGTCGGAGAGACTAACTGCCAAAAAAGGGAAGTCTGTCATGATTGAGAGCGTCGTGGTGGCAGAGACTTTTGCATAGGGAAGCTCTTATCGGCCACCGGTCCCCGGATTGGTTACAGCGAATGACCCGGTGGTTTTAACTCAGGCTTCGACCGAGCATAATCCTAAGCGTCCGGAGTTAGGAGAGACCGGATTTACATTGCCTGTCGCGCCGGATGCCCTTTTGACTCTTCCCACACCATCCTTGACTGGAGGTACTTTCCCTTACGATGCATCCTGGAGAATGATGTGGTTACCGACTTTGCGGATTAAAAGATTGTGTTTTCATTGTGCAGTCCCTTCTAGATTAGCTGCTGCATTGGATCCTGCCCCCGCGATCCCCCAAGTGACTGAGTCTAGGCTAGGACTAGAGGGGATTCTGTTTGGAGAGAGAGAGGAGATCAGCTTGATACTTTTTCGGGGATAAGGGCAACTCCCAGCCTCTATGAAAGCCTTGTTGACGAAGGAGAGGAGGTAGATGGGCGGAGTGCGACTGCCCGAGGTCTGGTGGAGGCCAATGTGTCCTCTATAGCCGCCATGGTGAATGCGCAGAAGGCTAAGATGGTGGCCAAAAGCGAGGAGGTGGAGGAAAAGTGGAGGCAGGATGAAGCTTCTAGGCAGGAGGTCATAGTCAAGACCAGGGAGGATGCTGTGAATAGGGTTGCCGTGACTGTTGCTCAGAGGAGGGCCTACGATGAGGCGGAGAAGACGAGGGCGGCGGACGAGGCTCAGAGGAAGCGAGAGGACGAGACTCAGCGAAGGGCCATTGAGACTCGTGAGAAAACCAGGGTCGGTGATCCAGAGCACAAGTCCCAAAAGCTAATCGAGCGACTAGCCGCTAGAGAAGCTAAGGAGAAAGCCAGACGGGAAGGGAAAACTGCTCCGGAGACAAGTGCCATGGTGATAAGTCCTGCTGCCGGAGGTTCCCCTGGCCTTTGCCGTATGTTGACCCTACTAACGTCACTAAGATTTCTAGTGGCAACGGGATGGATGAGAGGCATCTATCAGCTTCTCACTAGTTGACCACCTCGCCGAGGAGCCAAAGTGGGAGAGGTGGATCTGGCAAGAAGAGACCCGGCTCTAAGGATGAACCGTCGAGCGTCGAATCTGCAAAGAAGAAGCACAAAGGCAAGAAGAAGAAGCATGGTTAGCGTTAGTCGCTTAGGCATAAATCTAGTGATTATTTTGGTAGTGTAGGCTGGTAGTTTACGCGAGTTCGGCCCTAGCTTTTGGTTTTTCAAGGCATGGTGTGGTTCTCATGTACACCGTGCCATTAGAAAGAAGGATATTAGCGGTGTAGCTTGTTGTAATGTGTGTGTGTTGTAATGAAAAATAAATTAGTAAAGATGGCATTTTGTGTTAAATGTTCGTATGTTCCTCCAATGTTTTCGAGCATCCCGTACTTGCATAGGCGTACTTATCGTTACATTTAGCGAAAAAGCGATTGTGGGTGCTATGCCCCATGTTGGTGATTTCGGGGGGTGCAGTTGAGAGCCGCGCTCTAGGTCGTTGTTCCAGAGGCGAGTGAGACAGTGCGCAGACTTCTAGTAAGTCTCCCTCAGCTCAGGAAACCCGTAGTTTGCGAAGCCCGGCTTGAGCGCCTTCTATTTTTTTGGGTTGCCCGGGGTTAACCTCAAGAGTAGCGAAGGCGTATGACGTCGCGTTGTGCGGTCCGTCCGGTGTAGGCTCTCTCATCGTTCATCAGGTTGAGGCGAGCCTGAGGGCGTCGTCGTTCGCCTGGGAAGAGAAGCCCGGATCATCAGCTTGTAAGGTCCGATCGTGGCCGTGGGCTACCCCTTAGCCTTGAGAGCTTCGGGGATGTGATGATTTAAGGGTTGGTTTTGGTGCTGCTCCAAGGTCCGACCACCACCCGTAGTTCAGGGGAAGTCAGGATCGCCCCGTCTAGCTGTTGGGTGGTTGAACGATTTATCCTCGGCCTTGGGCATGGGTTCGAGTTAGAGGTTATTTATACTCGGTCGCGCCGCGGGCCGGCGACTCGAGTAGCGTGGTCGGATCCCATGCTCGGGGTGTCGGTCGTTGCCAATGTGATTAGGCCAGGCCCTAATACTAAGGGCCGGTACGGCAGTCGGCTGTTTACAAAAGCTAGCTATCAGGATTAACCAAACATGTCATGTGAGGAATAAACACAGAGTAAAGAGATAGAAAGCTCAACATCATTTCCACTAATAACTTTTGGCATGAATAGCCTTTACAATGCCTTGAGTTGCTATAAAACAAAACATCGCTAGAAAGCGTAAACAACCATGTGCTAAGTTATGTGAAGTAGCGGCGGAGATGTTCACCGTTCCACGCCCTTGGTAGTTCAGCTCCGTCCGCGGTCGCAAGCTTGAAAGTTCCATCGCTGAGCCTTCGCAGTATAGAGTACAGTCCTTCCCAACGAGGAGCGAGGCCTGTTGGCTGAGGGAAGAACCGTTTTAGGATGAGGTCTCCGATGTTGAGGTCCTTGTGGCGGACTCGAGAGTTAAAGTACCGGGCGACTCGTTGTCGTTGGGCAGCGGCTCGTAGATCGGCTTCGTTCCTTTTTTATTCTAGCAAATCGAGTGACCCCAAAAGCAAGTCTTGATTCATCTTTAGATCGAAGTAGGTGACCCGATGAGACTGAAGCTCGAGCTAGATGGGGATGATGGCTTCGGCCCCGTAAGCGAGGGTGAAGGGAGTGTGCCCGTTCGCTGTCTTGTGAGTTGTTCGGTAGGCCCATAGGGCTAAAGGAAGTTCGTCTGCCCACATACCCCTGGCCTTCTCGAGGCTCTTCTTGATGATGGACTTGATGACTTTGTTGACTGCTTCAACCTTCCCGTTAGCCTGGGGGTGAGCCACAGCCGAGAACCTTTTTTCGATGTCGTGCCGCTGACAGAAGGATTTGAATTATGCACTCTCGAACTGAGTGTCGTTGTCTGAAATGATGGCTTGAGGGACCCTATACCGAGTGATGATGTTGCATACCACGAAGTTGATCATTTTCTTGGTAGTGACTGTAGCGAGGGCTTCGGCCTCTGCCCATTTGGTAAAATAATAAACAGCGACAACAGCGTATCGTGCCCCACCTCTAGCCATGGGAAGAGTCCCAATGATGTCGATTCCCGACATGGAGAATGGCCATGGGTTGGTCATCTGTGTCAGTTCTGTTGGAGGGGCCCTTGGGATCTTGGAGAAGCGTTGGCACTTGTCACACTTGCGAGCATAATCAGTGGCATCTTGGTCGAGCGTGGGCCAAAAGTAGTCGTGTTAGAGTACTTTCCGGGCCAGTGTTTGCCCCCCTGTGTGGTCACCTCATTCTCCTTCATGAACACTGGTCAGAATCTTTATAGCATCATCATGGGCCACACATCTAAGTAAGGGGATAGAGAAGCCTCTTCGATAGAGTATCTCGTCTATAAGGAGACAACGGGCTGACTGGCGGGTGAGCGCTCGCTTTTCTTTGCGGTTCTCCGGGAGGATCCCATGCTGCAGGTAGCTCTTGATCGGCATCATCCATGATTCCGGCTCTGGTTTGGCGCTCATGACCATACTAGTTTGCACTGGCTTGGTACTGGGGGTGTTGAGCACTTCGACGGGGGCAAACACCAAAAGCTGTGGATCTTAAGAACTTGCCAGCCTGGCGAGCGAGTCGACTTTTTCATTTTGCTCTTGCGGAATGTGAGTGATAATGAAGTGGTCAAAGTGAGAGAGCAGTTTCTGAACTTGAGCTAGATATAGAGCGAGCCGTTCCCCCTTCGTTTGGTATTCTTCTTTCACTTGGCGCATGACAAGCTGCGAGTCGGAGAAAATGTGGATAATCTTCAGTTTGAGTTCGATCGCGATTCTTGGCTCGGCTATCAATGCCACATATTCTGCATCGTTACTGGTAGCAGGGAAATTTAGCTTTAGTGCATAGTGTATTGGGCGCCCTCGGGAGTGATGGGCACGATACCGGCTCCCGAGCATTTGGTATTGGAGGATCCATCCACAAACAGCTTCCATTTGTCGTCGGGGCTTCTGTGTCCTCCGTAGAAGTCCCATCGGGGCCGTGACTTCTACTATGAAGTCGGCGAGGGCTTGTCCAAGGATGGCACGTCGGGGAATGAATGTTATCTCGAACTGGCTTAGCTCCATACTCCACTTTAGCAGTTGGCCGGATGCCTCGGGTCGTTGCAGGACTGGACGCAGCGGCTGGTCAGTGAAAATTTTTATGGGATGAGCCTGGAAATACGGCTGGAGCTTCCGGGAGGAGATCAGTAAGCAAAACGCCAGCTTTTCGAGCCTCATGTAGTTCTTTTCTGTAATGACCCGCACTGTCAGGGGTATTATAATTAATTTATTTAATTATATATATCGTGATGTAGTGAATTAAATAGAGGTTTAATTAAATAATATGGAATAATTAATTTAATTAAATAATTAAATAATATATTTAATTCAGAAATAATCAAAAATATTGGAAATCACAATATTCGATGAACGGGGTCGTCACTTAGATTCAATTCAGCTTAGAGTTGGATTATATTGACGAATATATTCAATCGACGACGGTTTGAACGTACAATTATAATATAATTAAAATCGAGCTTGAAATGGCGCTGTAGTTCGCTATTTGGCGATTTGAACTTCAACTGAATGTACAGAGTTCGTTTTAAATCGGATTTTTGTGAAACAAGAAACATGTGGAGCTGACGGAGTATATCTTTCTAGTGGAAGAGAAAAATCGGGGTTTCGTCGTGTAGATTTTGAGATATGTCCAAATCAAATTTTAAAATAGTCGCTATAGAATCGTTTATCGACCGCAACGGTTTATTCGATATAACGAGAGATCGGATTTGAATTTAGACAAGGTTCTTTTGGGAAATATTGATAATTTAATTTTTAGAATTTTACTGTAATTTTTAATTAATTAAATAAGCAACTTTTTATTTGGAGTATTTGGCACCCTGTATCGCCATTTCGGGGTTTCACAATATGAGTTCATCTACCGGTATTATTATATTTTTGGAATCGTGGGACATTCCTTGTCTCATTGGTATTTTTATTTCTGTCGTTGGCCATCCGGATGAGAACATAACTTCATATAGAGGGGTCACCGAAATACCAATACAAAATATCCTAAGTGTTTGTGGACCTAAGAGAGGCCACGCATTGTTTTGTTGTCAGCCAACTGTTCCCATAGCCTAAAAACAACTCCAAGTACATCCTAAACTAATAATATATATAATCTCCTATAAATGCAACCATTTTTAAAACCTAATTTCCCTCATTCCTCAGTCGACTAAAAATGTCGCCGCAAGTTTCCATCCTCGAACAGTGAAAACAAACTTTCAACAATCCAAACAATTCGAAATCAAATCCTAAAATCATAATATTTATATATAGGAATCCCTGCTCTCGTTCTCTTCAACATAATGGGATTTGCGCTGAACTCGATTTCACTTTTGGCTCGCAGTATTCTTCAGCGTGAACCTAGGGTTCAAGATACTGGCGAATGGGAGGATTTAATCTCGAATTCGAGTTGATGAGGAGATGTAGAGGAGATCGAAACTCCACAGTAGTTGTCAGTTTGGGGTTTACGAAAAGATGTGGCTTCGGTTTGGCCACTTCGTTGTTTTTGAATCCGCGAGAGTGAGATGAGGAGAGGACGGGGGTGATTGCTGAAGGTCTGGAGGTTGGTGCGGGTTGGTCTTGGGGTCGTTGCTTTACTGTTGCGAAGGGGGAAATGTTGGCAGTTGTTTCGAAAGGTCTAAAGAGCGTTGAGATACTGGAGGGAGCTTTCAAAGAAGAAACGTGAGTTTCTCAGTGGGGAAACCGAAGTCAGAGACGTTGTGGGTCTGTTCGTGGATTTTAGACAGAAGAGGGGAGGTAGAAGAATCGGCAGTATTGAGGTTTGAGGGAGAATCAAGTATCGGAATTACTGAAGCAAGTTTCGGGAGTAGGATTTAATTGTTGGTGGTGGGGGGGATTTTGTTTGTACTGATGTTGTAGGAGCAAACTGATGTTCGGAATCTGGAAGTTTCATGAGCTTGTGGAGGGGCATGTCTTCCATCAAAGAAATACTGGACATGATTAGGTCCTTGCCTTAGCAGAAGAAGGAGATGAGTTCATCCAAAATAAATGGACAAACGAGATCTTCAGACTGGTTTTGGAACGATTCAGAGACCGTTGGAATTTATGTCAAAAAGGAAAACGCCTGAATGGAACTACCGACCGTAAATCGTTGGTTAACGATTACGGACAATGTGAGTAAAACTCACCAACTCTGAACAGTTCTATTTTCACGTTGTATTGTTAGAACTGTTAAAACTGTCTGTTTGGCTGTGTGTTGATTGTTTGATTGAACTGTTAGTCAGTTAGTTAAATTTCTATATTGATTCTGTTTAACAGAATATATCATATGGAACTGAAAGTGATGTCATCTATATTGTCTAACATCTATGATGCAGGGAAACAGGTTGGAGGAATCCGGCTGGATTCCTCAACAGTTATTTTATTGTTTTTCATATATTGTTATATGATGTGATATAAAATCTGTGGGCGATTATATGTGCTTAGACGATATCGAACATCGTGATTTGATATGATTGAATACCATAACATACGAGATGTTGATAAGGGGATTTTCAAAGTGATATTGAAAACAGAATATTTATAAATTGGAATATTTATAAATAAGAGATATTTATAAATTTAAATATTTCTAAATAAGGAATATTTATAAATTGGGATATTTATAAATAGGAGATATTTTAAAAAGGAAAATAAATTCAAAACATTTCTTTTTGAATGGAAAGGCCTGTGTGGCGAGTTTGGGGATTTTCCCGATGCTCCCGATACAAAGGAGGTTATGGCGAATTTTTCCGGGAATTTAAGGAGTTAGAATATTTTTAAGAATAAATTTGAAAAGGGAATATTTGCAAACCATTTGCAAATAGAATAAAATAGAGAAAAGAAATATTTGTAAACCATTTACAAATAGAATTGAAAGGGGAATATTTAGAAAATAAATAGAGTTAATAAAAAGGAAATTGGTTTATAAAGGAAACCGTTATAAAAAGGAAAACGTTATTAAAAGGACATTTATAAAGTGAAGAACCGTTACTAATATTAAATCTTTATAAATGAATAAACGTGTTAAAAAGGGGATCCTTTTAAAATGGATAAACGTTATAAAAAGGAGAAATCGAATATGGTATTCGAAGTTAGTTAATCGAATATGGTATTCGAAGTTAGTTAATCGAATATGGTATTCGAAGTTAGTTTATCGAATATGGTATTCGAAGTTAGTTAATCGAATATAGACATTCGAAAGGAGTTAATCAAATATGGTATTCGAAGTTAGTTAATCGAATATAGACATTTGAAAGGAGTTAATCGAATATGGTATTCGAAGTTAGTTAATCGAATATAGACATTCGAAAGGAGTTAATCGAATATGGTATTCGAAAGTTAGTTAATCGAATATGTTATTCGAAAGGGGTTACTCAAGTCGAGTTAGTCAAATAGAGTTAACCAGTTAGAGTTAATCAGTTAGAGTTAACCAGTTGGAGTTAATTAGTTAGAGTTAATCGATTAGAGTTAAAACGAACTAGAGTTAATCAAATATAGTTATTTGAGACAGAGTTAGTCAAACATAGTATTAAGGGTAAGTTTCCATCTTGTACGACTGCTAGCGTAATTCGCAGGGCTGTAAATAGCCTACGGCGGTCGGATGTTTCCTGAGGGAGTCAGGCGTAACCATTGTGATCGCTGCGATCTAGAGTCAAGCGAATGGAGTTTAATCGAATATTAGTTATTCGATAGGAGTTAATCGAGTTGATCGAGTTGAGAAATAAGTTAAGTTAAATAAGTTGAGTTGATCGGGTGGTTCGACCAAGTTAGTCGAGCCTAGTTAATCGAATCGAATTGGTCGAACCAAGTAAGTCGAGTTAAGTTAGTCGAGCCTAGTTAATCGAATCGAATTGGTCGAACCAAGTAAGTCGAGTTAAGTTAGTCGAGTTAAGTTTGTCGAGTTAAATAAATCGATGTTAGTTTCATCGAAAGGAGTTATCGATGTTAGTTTCATCGAAAGGAGTTATCGATGTTAGTTTCATCGAAAGGAGTTATCGATGTTAGTTTCATCGAAGGGAGTTATCGATGTTAGTTTAATCCAAGTGAGATTTTCAAATATGAGATATTTGAAAAGGAAGAGTCATCGAATATTAGTTATTCGAAGAGAGATTATTGAATATCGATTATTCGAGAAGGAGTTAATCGAATATAGGTTATTCGAAGAAGAGTAATCAAATAGAGATTTCTCGAAGAGAGTTAATCGGCAAATTCGATTATATCGAATTCGGGAAACTACTTATACTTTCCAGTGTTTAAATAGAGATTTATTTATTTATAAATAAATAAGTGTTAGGTTAATTATTCACTAATAAGAATAGAAGTTATAATTAAAGTTAGATAATTCGAAAGGAGGGATTATAACGTATCGTTATAACCAATGTTTTAAATATAGAAGTGGATTAGTAAAATTGGATCCGAGAAAGGCATAAAGAAGTTGTTAAAGATTAAAAGATAAACTTTGACCATTTTGAAGTTATAACGTTGTTCAGTTAAGGTCTGAGAGGTAATTATACCCCAACTTGAGTGACTTCCTTCTTAACTAAGAAATGGTAAGGTTTGATCGTAAAGGAGTTTTGGAAATGTTTTCCAAACGAGAATCAGCATTTTTTTCTGATAAAAGAAAAATAAGAATTTAGAATATATGGAAACAGGAGATAAGTAAATAAATGAACTAAAGAGATTTATGTTAAATGATGTTTGTTCGATATAATTTCCATTTGGAAATAATATCGTTGTTTGCACACTTGTTTTTCTTTGATAGTTAACTCACCGACTATCGAAGTTTTGACCATTTTAACGTTGTTAATATGGAGAGACCGGTTGGATTATTATCCAAAGAACCACTCTGTATTGGCATAAGCGTTGCGAATCATATATGCCAAAGATAATTGAAGACGGAGTAAAATGCAAGGACTATCCTGTCTACAGAATAGTGCCTTCGGTTTGTCCAGTCCCAGGACAACTTGTATGGATGAAGGTCTGACAGAGTATATCCAATGGATCGCGTAAGTTGATCTGTTCAAACGTATTCACGTTTGGTGGCGGAGGAATTCGTTTCTCTTAGCTGTATACCCGTGTTATTTTTGAATAAGTCAATGTGTGATTTGGCGGGTATGACGATGTGACATTCTAAGTGAATGATGATGACTTGTATGAATGAATGTCTGACAGAGTATTTCCAGAAAGGTCATGTAACTTGATTTCTTCAACCGTACCAAGAGTGGAAGCGGAGAAGGAAACTTCTTTAGCTAACACGTAATGTACTGTTGTAGACGTCAATTAGTGATTTTCGATGGATCTGACAATGTGATATTCAAAGTGAATCTGATGTGATGATAAAGCGTAGCTTCTAGCCTCATCAACCAGTAAATGACAGAAATCGGGCAGGCAGCATGGCTAAGTCGGTCACACCGAAGTAGGGTGTATAATCACCTATCTAGAGAATATTCATTTGTTCCTTAAATCTATCAATGCTGTCCCATATATATACGGGAACGGTTGTTGATCCCAACCGTTGGTGATGTACATTCGATACACTCAAGCGAAATGAGTGGTCGGTCATGTATGGCTGAGTTACAAGATGTTCTTGTTGAACTCCAGTGTATCGTTCCTAGAGTACACTGATCGGAAGGTGGTTCCATACCTTGTCATAGTTGGAAATCCATTATCCAATACGTGCTTGCGATTTTGATTGTATACTATATATGTAAAACGTGAGATGAAAGCATTTCTGCTAGTTGATATCTATTTGTACATAGACATTATTATAATATCAAAAGGTTTTGATATAAAGATATTTTGGATTCTCATAAGGGAAAAACCCGTTCCGTTCTACGGCGTGGTCTTATGAGATATCGTTTACTTGTTCATATACCTGTTTAAATTGTTTTACTCACACCAGTCCCATGACTGACCCGGAGTTTACTTTGTTGTTTTCCCTAAACTCTTGGGTGCCTAAATTTGTACGGGCAGTCAAGTAGTCGGGATTTGCAGATACATTGAAGAGTTGGAGCAGGAGGCTTCTGGATCATATAGCTATAATTTATTTCCCCAGTGTTGTAAGTGTTGTACTCTGATAAGTGCTATTGTATACATAATTGTTATATTTCAAAGTTATGTTATATATATTATATGTTATTCGTTCCGCTGTGAGGTTCGTGTTACTCTGATGTTGTGTTCTTCTTCTTCTTCTATTCTAAGTTTCTATCTTATCTATCCTCACCCTCTAATTTCTTTCATTAATTACCAGGATTTTTCGATGTTTTGGTTATCGACATCGAGCTTATGTCGATAACCAAAGTCGCTGAAAATCCGGGTCGTTACAGTTGGTATCAGAGCTTAAGTTAAGTAATTACCTTGGATCTGTGGCGTGACTCGGTAGAGATAGGGTTAGTAATACCCTAGATTGATTTTGAGTGTATATATACGAGTGCGTATTCGTATTTGATATAAAAATGGTTTTATATTGTGGAGATTCATTGGTTGAGTTGTTTATGAGTTCTGGTCGATCAGTTTGATCCACTGTATCGGTAGGAGTAAATAAACACTTGAATACGATGGACCGACACAGTATGGATATGTGATATATTATCATATATAGGATGTGTTGGTAATGATTTTAATTAGATAAGATTATAACATGTGAAGTGGTTATATAATAACCAATCAGAATCATATAAGTAAAGTATATGAAATAAGATGAATTAAATATGAATTTAAATCAGAGTTGGAATTAAAATAAGGAAATTTTAAGTTCCTGGGAGATTTTGAGATGTTTTCAAAATGGATGTATTTAGTACGGGTTTTGAAATGATATAGTATTGAAATCACTTGGATCGCTGGAAAATAATTCCGATGATGACTGCGCAGTATCATCGGTGTAATTTTCGAGTTCTAAGTGGTGGATTACTACCAGAGATTTTGATTTGAATTGTTTTGAGAAAACAAGTTGTTTAGAAAATTCAAAGGTTTTGAATTGGCAGTATGATTTCAAATTGATTTGAAATTTACCCAGGAATTTAAGTTCTAGAAATAAAAATTTAACTTGTGAAGTTAATTCGAATGGGATGGTAAAAGTAAATAATAAACCAGAATTTAACTTGAGATGATAGGTTAAGAAAAACTGAAGTGATTAGAGGATAATCTGGAAATGGGATTAAGTTGATGAGTTAAGAATTTGAAATTTAGCTCGACTTAGAATTTGAAAATCAAGAATGAAACTTGAGATTGATAATGGGATTTGACTTGAGAATAAGCGAATGATTTGGTTTGACGATATAAAAGTGATTGAGTTTGATTGCGATGACATTGGTATATGTTGGAATGATAACAGATGGAAGGGATATAACGATATGCCCGACAAAAAGGTACCAGTTTATATTATATATTGGATATAAGATTTATGAGCCGAATTGGCAAGCCGCTTGGCTGTTTGATTTTCTTTTGGGATGGAGATGGCCCAGAGAGGCGAGTTGGAGTTTGAGCTATTGACCAGTACAAAGGAGGTGCTGGTGAAATTTTCCGAAAATTTAAAGTGTTAGGAAATTTTCAGAATTTTTGAAAATTTTAGTTGGTTGGAAGGAATTAATATTTTAGTCAATATTAATTAGCTTAGTTGAAAAAAGAAATAAGGGGTAAACAAATCTTAGGAATTCCAATAGATAGGGTCGTCCTCTAACTTAGCAATTTCGAGGACGAAATTATTTTAAGTGGGGAAGAATGTAATGACCCGCACTGTCAGGGGTATTATAATTAATTTATTTAATTATATATATTGTGATGTAGTGAATTAAATAGAGGTTTAATTAAATAATATGGAATAATTAATTTAATTAAATAATTAAATAATATATTTAATTCAGAAATAATCAAAAATATTGGAAATCACAATATTCGATGAACGGGGTCGTCACTTAGATACAATTCAGCTTAGAGTTGGATTATATTGACGAATATATTCAATCGACGACAGTTTGAACGTATAATTATAATATAATTAAAATCGAGCTTGAAATGGCGCTGCAGTTCGCTATTTGGCGATTTGAACTTCAACTGAATGTACAGAGTTCGTTTTAAATCGGATTTCTGTGAAACAAGAAACGTGTGGAGCTGACGGAGTATATCTTTCTAGTGGAAGAGAAAAATCGGGGTTTCGTCGTGTAGATTTTGAGATATGTCCAAATCAAATTTTAAAATAGTCGCTATAGAATCGTTTATCGACCGTAACGGTTTATTCGATATAACGAGAGATCGGATTTGAATTTAGACAAGGTTCTTTTGGGAAATAGTGATAATTTAATTTTTAGAATTTTACTGTAATTTTTAATTAATTAAATAAGCAACTTTTTATTTGGAGTATTTGGCACCCTGTATCGCCATTTCGGTGTTTCACAATATGAGTTCATCTACCGGTATTATTATATTTTTGGAATCGTGGGACATTCCTTGTCTCATTGGTTTTTTAATTTCTGTCGTTGGCCATGCGGATGAGAACATAACTTCATATAGAGGGGTCACCGAAATATCAATACAAAATATCCTAAGTGTTTGTGGACCTAAGGGAGGCCACGCATTGTTTTGTTCTCAGCCAACCGTTCCCATAGCCTAGAAACAACTCCACGTACATCCTAAACTAATAATATATATAATCTCCAATAAATGCAAACATTTTTAAAACCTAATTTCCATCATTCCTCAGTCAACTAAAAATGTCGCCACAAGTTTCCATCCTCGAACAGTGAAAACAAACTTTCAAAAATCCAAACAATTCGAAATCAAATCCTAAAATCACAATATTTATATATAGGAATCCCTGCTCTCGTTCTCTTCAACATAATGGGATTTGCGCTGAACTCGATTTCACTTTTGGCTCGTAGTATTCTTCAGCGTGAACCTAGGGTTCAAGATACTGGCGAATGGGAGGATTTAATCTCGAATTCGAGTTGATGAGGAGATGTAGAGGAGATCGAAACTCCACAGTAGTTGTCAGTTTGGGGTTTATGAAAAGATGTGGCTTCGGTTTGGCCACTTCGTTGTTTTTGAATCCGCGAGAGTGAGATGAGGAGAGGACAGGGGTGATTGCTGAAGGTCTGGAGGTTGGTGCGGGTTGGTCTTGGGGTCGTTGGTTTACTGTTGCGAAGGGGGAAACGTTGGCAGTTGTTTCGAAAGGTCTGAAGAGCATTGAGATACTGGAGGGAGCTTTCAAAGAAGAAACGTGAGTTGCTCAGTGGGGAAACCGAAGTCAGAGACGTTGTGGGTCTGTTCGTGGGTTTTAGACAGAAGAGGGGAGGTAGAAGAATCGGCAGTATTGAGGTTTGAGGGAGAATCAAGTATCGGAATTACTGAAGCAAGTTTCAGGAGTAGGATTAAATTGTTGGGGGGAGGGGATTTTGTTTGTACTGATGTTGTAGGAGCAAACTGATGTTCGGAATCTGGAAGTTTCGTGAGCTTGTGGAGGGGCATGTCTTCCATCAAAGAAATACTGGACATGATTAGGTCCTTGCCTTAGCAGAAGAAGGAGATGAGTTCATCCAAAATAAATGGACAAACGAGATCTACAGACTGGTTTGGAACGATTCAGAGACGGTTGGAATTTATGTCAAAAAGGAAAACGCCTGAATGGAACTCCCGACCGTAAATCGTTGGTTAACGATTACGGACAATGTGAGTAAAACTCACCAACTCTGAACAGTTCTATTTTCACGTCGTATTGTTAGAACTGTTAAAATTGTCTGTTTGACTGTGTGTTGATTGTTTGATTGAACTGTTAGTCAGTTAGTTAAATTTCTATATTGATTCTGTTTAACAGAATATATCATATGGAACTGAAAGTGATGATATCTATATTGTCTAACATCTGTGATGCAGGGAAACAGGTTGGAGGAATCCGACTGGATTCCTCAACAGTTATTTCATTGTTTTTCATATATTGTTATATGATGTGATATAAAATCTATAGGCGATGATATGTGCTTGGACGATATCAAACATCGTGATTTCATATGATTGAATACCATAACATACGAGATGTTGATAAGGGGATTTTCAAAGTGATATTGAAAACAGAATATTTATAAATTGGAATATTTATAAATAAGAGATATTTATAAATTTAAATATTTATAAATAAGGAATATTTATAAATTGGGATATTTATAAATAGGAGATATTTTAAAAAGGAAAATAAATTCAAAACATTTCTTTTTGAATGGAAAGGCCTGTGTGGCGAGTTTGGGGATTTTCCCGATGCTCCCGATACAAAGGAGGTTATGCCGAATTTTTCCGGGAATTTAAGGAGCTAGAATATTTTTAAGAATAAAATTGAAAAGGGAATATTTGCAAACCATTTGCAAATAGAATAAAATAGAGAAAAGAAATATTTGTAAACCATTTACAAATAGAATTGAAAGGGGAATATTTAGAAAATAAATAGAGTTAATAAAAAGGAAATTGGTTTATAAAGGAAACCGTTATAAAAAGGAAAACGTTATTAAAAGGACATTTATAAAGTGAAGAATCGTTACTAATAGTAAATCTTTATAAATGAATAAACGTGTTAAAAAGGGGATCCTTTTAAAATGGATAAACGTTATAAAAAGGAGAAATCGAATATGGTATTCGAAGTTAGTTAATCGAATATGGTATTCGAAGTTAGTTAATCGAATATGGTATTCGAAGTTAGTTTATAGAATATGGTATTCGAAGTTAGTTAATCGAATATAGACATTCGAAAGGAGTTAATCGAATATAGTATTCGAAGTTAGTTAATCGAATATAGACATTCGAAAGGAGTTAATCGAATATGGTATTCGAAGTTAGTTAATCGAATATAGACATTTGAAAGGAGTTAATCGAATATGGTATTCGAAAGTTAATTAATCGAATATGTTATTCGAAAGGGGTTAGTCAAGTCGAGTTAGTCAAATAGAGTTAACCAGTTAGAGTTAATCAGTTAGAGTTAACCAGTTGGAGTTAATTAGTTAGAGTTAATCAATTAGAGTTAAAACAAACTAGAGTTAATCAAATATAGTTATTTGAGACAGAGTTAGTCAAACATAGTATTCAGGGTAAGTTGCCATCTTGTACGACTGCTAGCGTAATTCGCAGGGCTGTAAATAGCCTACGGCGGTCGGATGTTTCCTGAGGGAGTCAGGCGTAACCATTGTGATCGTTGCGATCTAGAGTCAAGCGAATGGAGTTTAATCGAATATTAGTTATTCGATAGGAGTTAATCGAGTTGATCGAGTTGAGAAATAAGTTGAGTTGATCGGGTGGTTCGACCAAGTTAGTCGAGCCTAGTTAATCGAATCGAATTGGTCGAACCAAGTAAGTCGAGTTAAGTTAGTCGAGCCTAGTTAATCGAATCGAATTGGTCGAACCAAGTAAGTCGAGTTAAGTTAGTCGATTTAAGTTCGTCGAGTTAAATAAATCGATGTTAGTTTCATCGAAAGGAGTTATCGATGTTAGTTTCATCGAAAGGAGTTATCGATGTTAGTTTCATCGAAAGGAGTTATCGATGTTAGTTTCATCGAAGGGGGTTATCGATTATAGTTTAACCCAAGTGAGATTTTCAAATATGAGATATTTGAAAAGGAAGAGTCATCGAATATTAGTTATTCGAAGAGAGATTATCGAATATCGTTTATTCGAGAAGGAGTTAATCGAATATAGGTTATTCGAAGAAGAGTAATCAAATAGAGATTTCTCGAAGAGAGTTAATCGGCAAATTCGATTATATCGAATTCGGGAAAGTACTTATACTTTCCAGTGTTTAAATAGAGATTTATTTATTTATAAATAAATAAGTGTTAGGTTAATTATTCACTAATAAGAATAGAAGTTATAATTAAAGTTAGATAATTCGAAAGGAGGGATTATAACGTATCGTTATAACCAATGTTTTAAATATAGAAGTGGATTAGTAAAATTGGATCCGAGAAAGGCGTAAAGAAGTTGTTAAAGATTAAAAGATAAACTTGGACCATTTTGAAGTTATAACGTTGTTCAGTTAAGGTCTGAGAGGTAATTATACCCCAACTTGAGTGACTTCCTTCTTAACTAAGAAATGGAAAGGTTTGATCGTAAAGGAGTTTTGGAAATGTTTTCCAAACGAGAATCAGAAATGTTTTCTGATAAAATAAAAATAAGAATTTAGAATATAGGGAAACAGGAGATAAGTAAATAAATGAACTAAAGAGATTTATGTTAAATGATGTTTGTTCGATATAATTTCCATTTGGAAATAATATCGTTGTTTACACACTTGTTTTTCTTTGATAGTTAACTCACCGACTATTGAAGTTTTGACCATTTTAACGTTGTTAATATGGAGAGACCGGCTGGATTATTATCCAAAGAACCACTCTGTATTGGCATAAGCGTTACGAATCATATATGCCAAAGATAATTGAAGACGGAGTAAAATGCAAGGACAATCCTGTCTACAGAATAGTGCCTTCGGTTTGTCCAGTCCCAGGACAACTTGTATGGACGAAGGTCTGACAGAGTATATCCAATGGATCGCGTAAGTTGATCTGTTCAAACGTATTCACGTTTGGTGGCGGAGGAATTCGTTTCTCTTAGCTGTATACCCGTGTTATTTTTGAATAAGTCAATGTGTGATTTGGCGGGTATGACGATGTGACATTCTAAGTGAATGATGATGACTTGTATGAATGAATGTCTAACAGAGTATTTCCAGAAAGGTCACGTACCTTGATTTCTTCAACCGTACCAAGAGTGGAAGCGGAGAAGGAAACTTCTTTAGCTAACACGTAATGTACTGTTGTAGACGTCAATTAGTGATTTTCGATGGATCTGACAATGTGATATTCGAAGTGAATCTGATGTGATGATAAAGCGTAGCTTCTAGCCTCATCAACCAGTAAATGACAGAAATCGGGCAGGCAGCATGGCTAAGTCGGTTGCACCGAAGTAGGGTGTATAATCACCTATCTAGAGAATATTCATTTGTTCCTTAAATCTATCAATGCTGTCCCATATATATACGGGAACGGTTGCTGATCCCAACCGTTGGTGATGTACATTAGATACACTCAAGCGAAATGAGTGGTCGGTCATGTGTGGCTGAGTTACAAGATGTTCTTGTTGAACTCCAGTGTATCGTTCCTAGAGTACACTGATCGGAAGGTGGTTCCATACCTTGTCATAGTTGGAAATCCATTATCCAATACGTGCTTGCGATTTTGATTGTATACTATATATGTAGAACGTGAGATGAAAGCGTTTCTGCTAGTTGATATCTATTTGTACATAGACATTATTATAATATCAAAAGGTTTTGATATAAAGATATTTTGGATTCTCATAAGGGAAAAACCCGTTCCGTTCTGCGGTGTGGTCTTATGAGATATCGTTTACTTGTTCATATACCTGTTTAAACTGTTTTACTCACACCAGTCCCATGACTGACCCGGAGTTTACTTTGTTGTTTTCCCTAAACTCTTGGGTGCCTAAATTTGTACGGGCAGTCAAGTAGTCGGGATTTGCAGATACATTGAAGAGCTGGAGCAGGAGGCTTCTGGATCATATAACTATAATTTATTTCACCTGTGTTGTAAGTGTTGTACTCTGATAAGTGCTATTGTATACATAACTGTTATATTTCAAAGTTATGTTATATATATTATATGTTAGTCGTTCCGCTGTGAGGTTCGTGTTACTCTGATGTTGTGTTCTTCTTCTTCTTCTATTCTAAGTTTCTATCTTATCTATCCTCACCCTCTAATTTCTTTCATTAATTACCCGGATTATTCGATGTTTTGGTTATTGACATCGAGCTTATGTCGATAACCAAAGTCGCCGAAAATCCAGGTCGTTACATTTTCCGCCCCCGTCAGTCGTTTGCTTACGTAATAGATAGGTCGCTGGATGTGATCCTCGAGTCAGATTAACACCGAACTGATTGCCTGTGAAGAAACAGCCAAGTAAATGTATAAGTCCTCATGGTCTATAGGCTTATATAAGATGGGTGGTCACTCTAAGTGATTCAGGAGTTCCTTGAATGCGAAAACGCACTCAGGGGTCCACTTGAAATTGTGTTTCCCTTTTCGGAGTAAGTCGAAAAAAGGAATGCACTTGTCGGTGGCCTTAGAGATGAATCGACTTAAAGCGGCGACCTTCCCATTTAAACTCTGGACATCCTTGATGTTCTCGGTGATTTGGATGTCCTGAATGGCTTGGAATTTCTCGGGATTAGCTTCGATGCCCTGGGTGTTGACGATGAAACCCAGAAATTTTACTGAAGCGATGCCAAAGGAACATTTTAGAGGATTGAGTTTCATGTCGTATTGGCGGAGGACATCGAACATTTCGGAGAGGTCGTGAACGTGATCGCTAGACACCTTTGTTTTAACTAGCATGTCGTCCACGTACACCTCCATGGATCTCCCGGTTTGATGTTTGAAGAGTCGAATGTGGCGCCGGCGTCCTTGAGACCGAAGGGCATGACGCGATAGCAGTAGATCCCAAGGTCAGTTATGAAAGAGGTATGGTCCTGATCGCGGGGGTCCATCGGGATCTGGTTGTAACCGGAGTAAGCGTCCATAAAAGATAGCAGTTGGTATCCGGCGGTTGAATCGACTAGCCGATCTATCTTTGGAAGCGGGAAGCTATCCTTTGGACATGCCTTGTTTAAATCGGAGAAATCAATATATGTTCGCCATTTGCCATTGGCCTTCTTAACCAGAACTGGATTGGAGATCCACTCAGGGTAATCGGCTTCGCGGATGAAGTTCTTTTCAGCAAGCGATCTACTTCTTCTTCGAGTGCCTTGGATCTTTCAGGTCCCAGGAAGTGGCGCTTCTGTTTGACGGGAGGCCTCGTAGGGTCTATGCATAAAGAGTGGCAAGCAATCGTATGGTCTATGCCCTTCATATCGGAATGAGTCCACGCAACTACATCCGAGTTAGCCTTCAAGAAGTCCAAAAGATAATCTCTGATTGTTGGGTGAAGGTGTGATCCTATATTCAATACTCGTGACAGATCGTCGGGGCTAACGGGTACACCTACCGTGGGCTCGACTGGAGTAGGTCTCTCGTATTCGGACTCTTCGTCTTTCCTTGGGTCGAGGTCATCGGAAAGACAGGAGTGGCGCCTGAGCCAAAGCCCAGACGCCGCTGATTGCTATGCGGAGGTAGTCTTGGCACAAAAGGCTGCGGGCACTGCTTTTCCCTTGTCCCTATTACGCGCGTTCTTCCATTCTATCGCGTAACATTCCCTAGCATTTACTTGGTCGCCTCTAACTGTTCCGATCCCATTTTCTGTTGGAAATTTCATTAGGAGGGACCATTGCGATAGGCGGACGTGGAATTCCGTGAGGAAGGGGCGTCCGAGGAAGACGTTGTATGACGAGATGATGTCGATAACGATGAAGGTGAGGATTCGAACTCGGCTTCGATCCCCTGCACCTAGTTCGACGGGTAGGTCGATAACTCCTACCGAACAGCTGGATGCCCCATTAAAGCCGTGGATTATGGAGTGGCACGGTTTGATATCTCTTGCTTCTAACTTCATCTGATCGTAGGCGGCTTTGAAAATGATGTTGACCGAGCTTCCTGAATTGACCAATATCTTTCGAACAGTTGCAGCACCAATTTGGGCCGTGATAACCAAAGTATCGGTAGTCGAGATTTCAATTCCCGTGGACTCCCTTTCATGGAAAATGATGTCGTCCCACATGGTTTTCCGGAGATTGGCCAGGATTGACTCATCGGGAGCATAGCAAGACACGTTGGTCACATATTTAATGGAACCCACATATTCCTCCATCTTTCGAAAGCTGTCATGCCTAGGGCAGGGCCTGCCATATATAGTATTAATCACGATCCCTCGCCACGCGTTAGACGGTCCTGGGGCTGTCTTGGCGGCCGTCTGAGGAGTTGGCGCTGGAGGTTTTGGATTGGCTTCGGGTGGAAAGGGCTCTTGAACATATCGTTCAAACTACTTCTCACGGATGAGCTTTTCAATTGCATCTTGAAGCTGTCGACATTCATTTGTGTTATGTCCATACATGTCGTGATATCGGCAGTATCTACCCGAGTACTTCTCGGAATCGGTCGACTCCCTGACGCGGAGTTTCGGATATGGCAAAGTGTTACACGTTTCCAAGTAGATAGCTTCTAGATCATCGTTCAGTAAGGTGTATGTCTCGTAAGCTTGGTGAGGGTCGGGCTTCCTTGGCTCTGTTTGGACCTGATTGTTGCCCCGGCCACCTTGTCCACCGTTGCTTGGTCTTTGTCTTGGGGGCCCTGCCCCCGTGTTCGGATTAGAGGGTCCCCCTGCTTCTCGCCCCATAGGGAGGTTATTTGCTGTGTCAGCTCGAGGGTTAGTGGGGCGGCTGGCTTCGGAGACGTGGTTTCGCCTCGCTTCTTCTTGGCATAAGAACTGCCCCGCTTTCTCATAGAAAGCATCAAGGCTTTTTGGTTGCTTTTAGTCGATCCATGCCCTAAATTCGGAAGTAGGAAGGATACCTTTAGCTAGTTGGAAGAGTATGGTGTGCGGATCCGGACCCTCGACTTCGGCGAGGGCGACGTGAACCTGGAAAGGTAGCTTTTGAGTGATTCCGCAGGCCCTTGGTATAGGTTGGAGAGAGTGAGGGCGTTCTTCGGAGTCGGGATGTGCATTCTGAATTGCTTGACCAACTGTGTCGCTAACTGGCCGAAGTTGTTGATGGAATTAAGCGGGAGGTGAGAGAACCATAATAGAGCGGTTCCTAATAAGAAGACTGGGAAGCATTTGCACTTGACTGGATCATCGCCTCTGCTCGAGTCCATTTGCCATTCATAGCGATTTAGGAAAGCACAAGGGTCAGTGGTGTCGTTGTAGAGCGGCATCTGTGGCATGCTAAAGCGTCGCGGCCATTCAGCTTCATTAACTCTTCGAGTGAAAGGGTCGCGCCTAATGTGTGCTTCCCATGAATCATGCACATTCCCTCGCATGTCCCTTGTGATTCTTCGGACCATGTCGGGAAGGTAGGTTTGATGGGGGTCTACCATTGGGACCCATGGGTTTTGGCGAGGTTCAAGAGTTCTGGCACGAGGGCGTCTTCTAGGGTGGATGTCTAGATCGTCTTCTTCCATGTCCTCGACATCTATAACGGGGGCCGGGTGTGCGTGATGATGTGGTGCAGGGTCACGCGGATATGGTTCTGGAAAGGCACGGGCCGTCTGGATAGTAGGTTCATTGTCTCGACGGGCAGCCATTGAGTCTTGTCGAGGAGGAGGTTGGTTCGTAGGAGCGGGTCCTTCATTGATGACTTGGCGAGAACGGTCCCAATATTAGGTGCCCTCGCTATAGGTAACCGTGGTCTGGTCGCCGTTGTCGTATCCACTGCTATTGCCGTTGTCGAGGGCGTCAGTTCGGACGGCGATGTTGTTGATGAGTCTAAACCTCCTTCTTTGGTGTGGGTCCCTCGACTCGGAAGAGGAAGTCTCTGAAGTTGGTGGTCAAGGTCGAGCATTGTTCCGAGCTAGTTGTACTCGAGCGACAACGCGCTGACTTTCTTGAAGTTGGCGCATAAGGTCGATGTTATTCGCTTGATTAAGCTCGACGGCGGTACTTTCGTATCTTTCATTAAGCGTGCGGATTGGCGCTTGGGTTACAGGCGCTTCGGGGTCCACAATCGGAGGTTCACTTTCATTAGTGGCCAAGATGTCCGCCGGTTGAGGTTGTCGAGATGTACCGGCCTCGGCTGCGGCTGAAGAGCCGATCATTGCGTTCTTTGACTTCTTTACCATCGTAAGCGGACTCGATAGCAGGTTGAGCAAGGAACCTTAAGCTCGGCAAAGTCGAGATGGTAATGTGCAACAAAGACGCAATATCCGAGTTTTCTCACTGAAAGCACCAAATGTTGACGACAAAAAATGTCGAAAACACCAAAGATTCTAATTACTAGGAATTATAAATATGGTCGCACATACAAGAACATAAATAATACATAAGCAGTAAATAACACAAGAGATTTATAGTGGTTCGGCCTCAGCGAGGGCCTACGTCCACTTGGAAGAGTCGTTGGAATATTATTAATCACTTGAAGAATTACAAGGTTGAGGCTATCTCATGACATCTCATTACATTCATTTTCCATGATATATGATGTCAAAATTATCATATATTGAATAATAAGGAAAAAGACAATTTTGTCCTTCTTCTTCCTCAAAGAGGAGATGCCATTAATGAAGCTTTATGGAGGTCTCAAAGCTCAAGAATCCAACCCTTTTGAAGTGTGAGGCCATGGGGTATTTATAGGGAGTGGTTAGGTAAGGGTTAGGTAGAAATGGGGGCCATCAACAGGAAATTCGCACCTCCAGCTGTCGGCCATCGGAAATTCGCACCTGGCTGGGTGCGAAGCGGATTTCGGTGAGGGACGTGGTCGAGGCTGGTTGGCTCTGTCGATGCGGCAATGTGAAGGTGATGGCGCGATGTCCTTGTTGGCGCAATCTCTCTTCGGTCTTTACTCCCGTACTCCCAGAGTTTCGCCCTTGGCCTTGGCTTCACGCGATGAGTTGAGTCGAGCGTGTCTTGAGTACTTTTGGTGACTGAACCAAAAGGCCGGTTAACAGGAATGAATAATTATTTAAACATCAATTATTGAAACTCACCTGTTAAATTTAGTAAGTGCAGGTACTTGAAGCCTATGGCTTGGGTTTGGCTGCGTAAAGTGAATACGAATTGAGCAAGTTCGCTTAATAACGCTCATATTAGACGCACCTACACAAAAATACAAAATTTGGGCTATGAGTTGAGTTTTCCGACCGTGTGGGTCGATGTATATATATTTGTTGTTTCTGCGATATCACAAAAGTCCCTCTGTATAGGGAAGACTCTATCAAAGTTTTTCGAAAATTTAAGGTGTTAGAAGAATTTTTGTTGAAAGAAATGAAATGGTGATCTGACTAAAACCAATTAGATTAGCTTGAACTAAAAGTTCAGAAAATGAAATGGAATTTTGAAAGTTAAAAAGGCTGAAGCATTTTTCCTGCCTTTGTAACTCGGGGACGACATTCATTTAAAGGAGAAGGAATGTAACGGCCCAAATTTTTAGTCGTTTAATTTTGAACTTTTAAATTTATTTTAAATGTTGTATTGGAAGTATAAAAAGATTTTTATAAAGAATTTATTATTAAAATGACGTTTGAACGTAAAATTTATAATTAAACTAAAAACGAGCTCATAACATCGCAGTAGTACGTATTATTTCATTTTAAACTTACACTGAATGTACGGGGTCCACTATAAGTCGAAATTCTTTGAAACAACAATCGTCTGGATCTATTGGATTATAATTTTCTAATGAAAGAGAAAAATCGAGATTTTAGGTTATAGATTGATTGTTTGTTATGTCCAAATCAAATTTTCAAAAAGTTGCTATGGATTCGTTTATAAACCATAACGATTTATTAAATAAAATAAAAGGATTTTAGTATAATTTGATATTGATTTAACGATGAAATTTTATAATATAGAGTTGTAAATCCAAATACATTTATCTTGGAGCTATATGATGTTCCAGTAGGATATATACGATAATAATAATTTATTATTATTAAATTGAATTGTTTTTGTGACAACCCGAATTCCCCAAGCCTCCTAAGAGACGGGAAAGCTCAGATTGTTATGAGAACACGACGGATTAGAACAGAACACAAGAGAACATTCCATTGCTATTACAATAGTATTACATTAGAGTACAAGAATATCAGAGCAGAAAATAAATGATACCTAGCGAAAAACAAAATCAGAGAATAAATAGTTACAATAATGCAGCAGAAATAAAATTATATGAATACAATGATATAATGCACACCGTAAAACATCAATTAACACAACCAAGGACCATAAAAACATCCAAAATACAGCTCCAGTCATAATCAAGAATCCTGTGAGTAGAAAATTTGCAAAACCAAAACTACTGGCTCCCCATGTGAAAATTATGGCCACTCAGAGATTAGGTGAAAATAAAAAACTCCAGGTCAGCCAAGGGACTGGTGTGAGAATTTAAAACGGTTATTAAAGGTTAATTCAAAAGTTGGGTAAATGACGGGTCCACGCCGTATGACATGGAATGGTTCCCCCCACATGAATACCAGTTTTAAAACAAAAAAACGCAATGCTTTTTGAAAAATGAAGCTATTATAAGACTCAGTTCCCATCACACAATGCAAGCGCAAGCCAGAGGATAGAGTTATACCTTATAATAGCCAAATATGCATCATACACAAAATTTCTTTATTATTATTATTATTATTATTATTATTATTATTATTATTATAAGTGTATAGTACAAAAAACAATTTAGAATATAAATGTATCAATCTTAGACAACATAATATCCCATCCTATTATGTCGCTATATAAGTTTACAACTAAATCGCAAGGGTCGTATTAGAAATTTGGTTTCCATCAGGAGTCGAGGTAAAGGATCTTCCTCATCTGAACTTCGGGACATCTCTAGCTAATTGTCCCAGGGAAAAATGTATCCCTTTGGACTGGCAGGGCCGGTCAGCATTACGTCGCTGATATTTCAGTGCCTGAATCATACATTTTCCAGTCCTCTCGGACCTCTTGGTCAATACGTCGACCACTTTGGCCTTGCGCGGCCATATCCGAGGGCCCTCGATTCCAACATCCACATAAGTAAATTTCCTAGGCTTCATACCATGGCATCGCTTTTAGCTAGAAAGAAAAGCATGTCCTCCCTGCGGTCCTTCATTCCTTTTTGATTCAACTGGGGTGTGAAGCTTGCGAATTAACGCCATAACACAAAGCCAAGCTATATCATCCATTCTTTGATCATCATCCACAAAGATCTGCTTTTCAACAAAAAAAAATGATCCATGCATCTCAACGTGCCACATTGTCAATTCTTACCATACAACCGATATCTACCAATATATAACCTCTAAGCTCATACGACTCAGATAAGAGTGTTAAGCTAAGAGAATAAATTATCGGCCACCAAACAGATATAAATATTTGATAGAAATAAATCACTACATCGTAAATTACAATGTCATACAAACAATTCATTTGCACGTCCGTTCTAGGTCTGAATGAAACCGTAGGCACCTTATTCCTCGTCCCATATGTCAATATAGGAGAGAAGTCCTCGCATATCCGGTTGATCTTCAAGTACGTCCGGACGACCACCACTTATAACCTCGTCTTCGGTGTACGTCCCAGTCGAGACATCGGCAATAGCCCAACACAATGTGAAGATCTTCTATCTTCAACCACCGTCTTTATATCTTTGAATTTTAATTGTTGTAACAGTTATTCAGAATGGGTTAAACCCGACCTTTTCGAATAACTCGCACATCTTTAAAATCATTATACAAATAGCAACGATCTCATTCCAATCTAGAATATTCTTTTATTCAAATATTCACTACGCTGGGAACGATTCCTTAATTTTTATCAAAGATTCATATCATTTAAACTTTTGTTTAAATCTTCTTAGAAACCATTTCAAAGGATTTCGTAATATCGTTTCATGCTTTAAGGTTTATAAACCTTATCGGGATAAACGGATCTTACCCAAAAGATTTTATTTTATACTCCTTATCCCTAAATGCCAACCTATTCAACCCATGGAGTAAAACTGGTGGTACTCCATATCTAACACCCATCATGTTACGGTAAACTTAATTACCATTCTTAAATTACATTTCCAATCTAACTAAAGATTCATTAAAACTCTAACACCATTTTAATCTTCAAAAATCATTATCTAATGATTATTCAATCTTTAGGAAATTAATCATGTCTTTAACTGGGTTAAAGAACAAATGTCATTTAAAACATAGTCCACAATAAACCCAAAATCAACTTCCATTTAATTATAATTTAATTTATTAAACTGGAAAATTCCAATAAATCTTAATTGAAAGATTTACTCAATAAATTCCTTCTCAATAGGGTTTAAGAATAGTGTTATTAAAGACACTATTTGCGGCAAACTGAAAATACAATTAGATATTGAATATTAAGCTTTAAATAGAAATCATGTCAATTTACATTCAATACCAAGTTCAGAAATCAACAAATACCGTTTTGGACTAACGGTATTTTTATCTTTCAAATTCCTCTACGATATCCGTATAATTACAGAATCCAATATTGAAATATCCAAAGATAATTTCCATTCAAATCCATTTCAATAGATTTGTTGGAAAACTTCCGTTATATAATAACCATTTACAGTCCAAGATGTTAATTTAAAACCATTGGATTCAATTTACTTAGAAAACATCATCTGATCTTAGTCGAATATCCGATGTTCCTTTCGGTTCTTCTCACCCCTCGCCTAATGGAATAATTTCTGATTAGATCTCACGGGTGATACTAGACCGTACTCTCAGGAATCATTGCATATTCCTTTTTGGTTCTTTACTCTAGTTGATAACTAGTTCATTCAGATAAAAAAATATCTTTTATCTTTTCAAAAATCGGAGTATTTCAACCAAAATCTTTCCAAACCATTTATTGTTCTTTTACATAATTTATTTACATTTTTAATATTTTTATTAAGGCCCTTACAGTCGGTTTTCAATTTCGGCCACCGAACTACGTCCATAACGACCATTTCCAAAACAGATTTTGAATTATTTAAAATCAAACCATTGAATTTCAATTTTTCTTATTTTATTTGAAAGTACATTTTATTATGGATCTAACGCTTCCAGTTTTAGGAGAATCCGATAGTCGTATCTCCCGGTACATCAATTTGAAGTTACGGGTTGACGTTCACAAACTGTCGCTGTGCGACAAGTCCTATTCAAGCCCGAATCGATTTATAATTTAAGAATAAATCGAAACGCCTTTCAAAATATCTTATAAATTATACAAAATATATGTATCGACATTGGAAATTCTATTTCAGTCGGTTTTCATCAAAATCATATATTTCAACATGATGTCCTTTTTGATATTATTCTAATCATTAAAATAATATTATTTTTTGAAACTCGTTATTTTAAACTCAAAATTTCATGTCATTCGTAATAAAAACAAACAAATAAATTTTGAAAAAGAAACTTCTTTTAAAATGTTAGCAAAATAGCCTAACTGAACTTCACTTTAGAAAGTTACTATTCATTCCGAATTGAAAACTTCGACATGCCAAAATCAAATGAAAATTAGTTCAAAACTACTTGGTTTAGTTACGAAAATTTGTCGAGATTTTAACATCTTCGCTTCCATCCAAAATTGGACGTCCTAATCGAACTTTCATTTTTCATCGAAACTTATATTATTAAATATTCAGTTTCTTCCGAATCAGAATGAAATCTCAAACAATTTCCATAAATTAACTTATATGGATTTTATATAACATATGCATTCAGTAATAGTTGTAAACAACTACCAAACATCCAAATCACATCCAGAGTGCAACTACATCCGTATAGGCCTTAAATAATTAATTGATGCTTATATCGGTCTGTCAATCAACCGTATAACATACAACTAAACACATGGGATTAGTGTACAGTCCAATATCATCCCAAGACCCGTATGGGGTTTTCAACCAGTACTAGTGATTATTATCTACACACTTGGGCGACGTGTAAAATTATCAACCCAATACCCACATAGGGTTTACATTGAAATCCATGTAACTTATCTACACACAAGGGAGATGTGTGGGCTAATTATCATCCCAAGACCTGTGTGGGATCTCAACCAATACTAGTGATTATTATCTATACACTTGAGTGACGTGTAAAATTATCAACTCAATACCTGTGTGGGGTTTACATTGCAATCCATCTGTCTTATTTATACACAAGGGAGATGTGTGGGCTAATTATTACCCCAAGACCTGTGTGGAGTTTTCAACCGATAAACAACAATTAAATAAATTATTTAATCAATCCACATCAATTCAGCCACAAATTCATGAAATCAATCATAACTTATTCAATTCATGTTATTTCTCAACCCAATCGATATCACTTAAATAGGTGAACATAAACAAGTCGTTTGACTTGTAAATGATGTTTAATCCAATATCAACTACCACGATTATTTTAACATTGCTTTTAACATTTTAATTATTTCAAATTCACATTCAAATCATATCACAATCAATCATCCATTCATCCATATGGTTTTCAATTAACTTGTGATTTGAGCTACCATACACCCTACGTTTAATTGTCTAAATAACTAGTTAAATTTAAGCACCTATCACCCCTGCCATCCTAGCACCAAAAATATTCAACGATGAACTCAACAAGCTTACAACGAGCCAACGATCATAACTTTTTAATTCCAACTTGCCAACGAACATTCGAATATACTCTAACTCACACTAACTCATGTTCTAAGTAGGAAAGCTTGGATTTTTAATGGTGTAAGGGCATGAAGGGGTGCATAGGGCCCATAGTCTGGACTGGGCAGAGGAGAAGGCAGACGTGGGGATGCCTGGAGGTGCTGACGTAGTACATAGGGTCCACTATGAGGAGCTAGAATGTGGTTAGACTTGGTTAATGGTTTAAAGGAGTAAGCTTTGCAAATAAAAAGGGTTTTAGGGTGTTTTGTGCAAAGAGGAGGGGAATGCACGTCAATCAGAGGCTGGGGAGGGGGTCGACGTCAGGAGGAGGTCGACAAGGGTGGGACTCTAGGGTGGCGGCGTGAGTAACTAGAAGGAGGAGGAGTCGTGGAAATGATCTTAAGCTTTTAGGAAATGGTAATTAGAATTGAAAGTGGAATTAAAATGAAATTAAAATCATACTTAAGCCTTAAGCATTCATGAAATGACCAATGTGAGAAGAATTTGACAAGTGGCACTAAGGGTGATAAGTTTACAATTTCTAATTAGATGTAGGAATTAGTGTGAAGTGACTCGTTTAATCCATGTATTAATTATACCTTCTAAACTTCATTCTGGTCCTTCGGCCACACACTAACTCCAAAAATTCCAAAGTCTGAAATCTCGCTATGTTATGGAATTACACTTCCAACGAATCAAGTCTCATCAAATTCTGATTCCATTTGAAAAATATCCTTATTTCTAACTTAAACTAAAATTCAACTGAAATTTCCGCTTACGTTTACATATCGTATGTTCACATATTAACTCCGTTGGACTTGAAATTTTAAATCTTGACATATTTCGGCCTTTTGGAACCAACGAAAGTGGTTTTGTAAGATTTCGAGAATGTCTTAAAAATGCTCCTTTTATAAGTCGTCAAAATAACTTTAAAATATCATTTTCAAAATCTTGACTTTTAAATTGATTTAAAAAGTTTAATGGCCCAGTTTTAAGTTAAATAAAACATAAAACTAAAATTATTTCAAATTTTATCGAGTCTAAAACAAGCATTTATTATTTCAAAATTAATTTAAATTCATAAAAAATTCAAATTCTAAATTAACCAAAAATGTGGGTTGTTACAGTCTCCCCCACTTAAAACTTTTCATTCCCGAGAAGGAATAAAGCAAAGAAGAGAGAATAAAAAAATATTAAAACAATGCCGAAACATTTCAAACAAAAAGTCTCATGTCATATATATCATATATATCGTGTCAAGTCACAACCAAAATATATCAACGATATCATAGACACAGCATATACCCCAGTGTATAGTGTCACTTAAGGTATAGGCCATGTATATGCATCAGACTATGCCAACCCTACTACTGCTACATACTTAAGGTGGTATATGCAGAGCCCGAATATCATATCGAAAATATACAATATGTGCCTAGATCGCACCCAAAGGGATCTACTACATATACATCCTATATACAAACTAACAACCAACCTACTCATTACTAGAGCAAGATACTGGTGGTCCAGATAATTTCAATTCCTCAGGTTGTTGAATTCTTGGGATGGCTACTTACTACGAGAACTAAGGCATCAAATCATACATATCATATATTTTGTTGTTCTTTTTCCTGTTTTTGATTGTTTATACCAAAATTTTATTTTGAATCTTGTCCCCCAACATGGCTCGGTGGTGAAAGCACTAACGAATGACAAAATGTCACATGTTCCATCCTTGATAACGGTGACAACGAATAATATCATCTTTTTATACCTGAGTATTTGTTAATAGGTTTATTCCTACATCTATAGTTTACAAGCTTAATTCTTTCGATGTACAAAAGAAATAGATTTTTCTTTATTGTATATTTTTAATCCTTCCTTTAAAATCGATAATCCTTTGGTTGAGGTAAATGCTAGATTCTAAGAGCAACTCAGCGTTATATTAGATAAGCGTCATCAATTATAGTTTAAATTAAATTACTTTATGGTTTATGATATTTGGATAACCCTCTTTGAATGATATTTTTTTTCCATATGATTGGTCAAGATGCATATGAAATATTACAAAATGCATTAGTTTACTTTAAGGTACAAGGATATTAATCACCTTACCATTGATGTTTTTTCTACACACACACACACACACACATATATATATATATATATATATATAGAGAGAGAGAGAGACAACAATCTGCATATTCTACCATCAAGAATATTTTTATTATGTGATACATTGACTTTGTTAAATATTTAAAGGAATGTAGTGTGACCATTATTTTCATGCAAGGGAGTAGTCCATTTCAAAATAAAGGAGTGCAATATTGAGGTAGAGTTGTTTGAATAATATATGTTTTACATTATGCGACCTGGAGAACAGAAATAGTCATTGTAATTGTTTCACGGTTCTTCGCCTCTACCTTCTATCTCTTGACCATCATAATCTAGCTCAAGAATATATTGACCAAGCTAAGAAGGTATGTTAACTAATTATCTTATCATGAAACAAAATAAGTTGAATTATTATTTTAATGGGGAAATATTCAATATCAGAACAATACTGATCATATATGGCCCTTTTTGTAGCCTGAACCAAACATTAGGAGCATTTTTCTTAAGGTACATTCTTGCTTCTCATTTATATCTACTCCAATTGAAATATTTAAATGCAAATCAACTCAATTATTAGTTATAGTTCTCTTAAATAACTTTAAAATTTTGTTTATAAAACCAATTAGCTTTAGGCAAAGTATTTATATTAGATGGAAGTTATGACTATTCTAAATTGTAAATACAATTAAAAATCATCCAACAAAAATTAGAAGAGAAATGGACCAGATGAAAGCAGTGGTCAACTGCGAAGACCTTGAACTCGAATATCTGACGCTATCAATTCATGAATCAATTTCATGTCACTCTTTTCAGTTGCAATCTCATCCCTCTCAACCTATACATCCTAAACAAGGAAAAGCCATTGCCTGAGGTTACAATCTAAATCGCAACCTCATCACGCTCCTTTTCCAAAGCCTAAACTCTGAATAAGAAATACTAAATTACACAAGGCATGCCTATGCAAAAATGAAGGAGCTTGGCGCTGAATCATTCTTCATAAAAGGTTCCATTGGCCATCGTGAGTTAAGTTGATTTGCTGGTAACTCATGGAATATGGACTAAAGTTTGGCAAGAGGAAAAACATCTTTTCTGTATGCAAAAACCTTCAAGCTAGCATCTGAGTTTATATAGAAATGGGCGATGAAAATGACAACATTCAATTCCTGCTTTGTAAGTCTCTTATTTTGATTATCGACGCTATGATCAATTCCAATGAGCATTTATAAATTACCTTAATAGAGTCCTACAACAAGAAGGCGATGGAAATGCTTAATAAAGCTGGCAAGGTAAGCATGCCATCATAAGCTCTTACGTTTTTGCCCTTATCTTTTATATTCACCAATGATGTTGGGTTTATTTTCGTTTGGTCTCATTAAGAGAAGAATGCAACGTAAATCTAAATTAAAGTAGAGTATTGCCTTTCATAAGAAATACTCTTTATATTTTTGTTACATATGCTAATCCATTTAGCTGAAATATGAAACAGTGTATAAAGTGTTGTGCGAAAATGTAAGGTTGCATAGATACAGAAAATCTATCAGTTGACCTAAGCTTTGGTCCTGATCATCTTGGATCCCTTGAGCACCATCAACATGAAGACCCATGTCTGAAATATGATCAAAAGTTCCTAAATGCAATGGTCCCGTCAATACACTAAACTTCTTATCACGTCAAAGTTCTAAGACTGGAACGCTCTTCTCTCTCGACATAATCTCCTCCATCAAAGACTTCCGTTCCCCCAAAATAGCAGTAGAATAATTACCAGCAAATTTGCTTCTCTTTCTTGAAGCCATTGACGCGCAATGTAGCCAAATCACCTTGCTCTGATATCAATTTGTTGCGCAAAAAACGTTGCACAAATGCAAAAGAACAATAAACAAGATCTAGGTATGCTAATTGAACATCAACCAATCTAACAATAATTATTCTATTACTCTAACCAAATAGTAAATAACTAAAAAGAAGAAAAAAATTCTATATTTATACTAGTTCCACTATCATCAAGAAGATAGTGTACATTTAGTCCATAGGAGAGGGATTTTATTCCACTTAAGGCAGAGATATAAGAATTTACAATATAAGAGTTTACATGACTAAAATCCTAAATTAGGATTAACAAGAAGAGACACTCTATTTGGGGATCTCCGGCTGAATGCCATGATGAGTTCACAACGGAGTCTACCCTCAATATATAGCCAGTGAAATATACATGAACCATCAATCTATCAAATTACCAAGATATGGTAATAAATAATGGAGGTAAATTTCTGAGGTAACAAACGGTGCAAACATAGCAAACAAATCACCAATTCCTTTACATTGTATAGAAGGGAGAAAATAATACCTGCATTTATTTCTTTGTCATCTCATGCAAATGCAATCAATAATTAATGCGTATCCATATTAAAAATATTTATTTTTTATTTGCAAATTTGTTTCCATCTATTTGTGATTTTGTATCACCAAATTTAACATAAAATGCATAAGATATTTAATGGAAAAAGAAAAGATAAATGTGTTGTTTGAGCTTACAAAAGATAGCTCAATTTGTTGATACATACTTCTCCAAGAGTTCACTTCATTAGAAATTTATGGACGCTATCCAGTTTATCCACATATTGAACAAAATAGAGTTGTTGGACTTAACATTTTATGATGCCATAGCACTACATATCAAAATTAATCATGTTACCTTTAGCTATGCCAATTGCTATTTCAATATTAAATGATTTCATTTCTATATCTCTTACCTTATAGTTTCAACCAAGGATAATAAGCTTCAATGTTTTGCATGTTATTTCATCATTGCTTCCCATTTCCATATTATTTTTCCACCTAGATATTGCCCAAAAAGTGTGTTTGACCAAGAAATTAGTTGTCGGGGTTCTTTCATAGTGTAGCAATGGTGATTGGTCTGTGAACATTTATCACTTCCACGTCCAAGGCCAAAGTCAATAAAAGCTATTTTGATTACATGGATCTTCCTATTATATTTGGTCTTGCGTTCTGTGGCAGCCTAAGAAAATATTGTTCGAGGTAAAATTTCCTTTTTCGTCCCTATTCAACATGTATGATTAGCATTTCAAGCTACGGGTTGTGAATTCTTTGCAATGCAGCCAGTGGCGTACGCAGATTTTTAGCTCAATGGGGGCAGAACTACAGGAATTTTTTTAACCAATTTTTCATAATAAAAGTTAGCAAATGTTTGATCTGCAAAGCTATATTAATATCTAGTTTAGGCATGACAAAATATTACAACATCAAATGTTCACAAACATATCTATTTAGATTTCATATTACGAATAATATGGCTAATTTCAACGGCTTTTGATATATCTCATTCAGTATAAGTAATTGATTAGTTATTTATTGCATCACCCTCTAAACATTTGCATAGTGGAGCCTTAATTATTTTCATAGTCAAAAATACTCTTTCTGACGTATGACTATCATTCCAACTTCAAAAGTAGAATGACGATGTTTCTTCCATTAATCCGTTTTTAATAAAAAAATCACAGATTCTCCCACTTTGGAAATTGGAAATTTGATCGTCAGACTATAAATCTAGGACGTAGTTGTCAAATTGCATTAAACCATTTTAATAGAAAATTATAGATCAAATTTAGAAAATCGAATTAGTTTTTTTTTTCCTTGTCACATGTTCAGAATGAGTTACTTGCACTAAGATACATCGTACACAACAATAATTCTATATTAGCTCAGACGATTATTAAGCTCTTGAAGTTGCATATCCACACTTCGTAGAAAGGTTCAACACGATAATAATAAGCATATTTCCTTCAAGCATACAACGTGATCTTTTTAGAAAAGCAAACTATTTATCTATATCAAGAATGAGAAGTGTGAAGAACACCTAACACCTACTAATTTCAAATAACCAACCCAAAAAATTCTATTTCACACTAAACTAAAAGTATTATTAAAAAAAATTCAATGGAGGCGCCGGCTTTCACTAGGACTACATTAAGTACGCCCTTGGATGCAGCATTTATCACATTTCATTGTTCTTAATCACAATGATGCTGAGAGTTAATTAAGAATATAGGCTACATCGAACACATATCCAGTTATGATGATTGGTGATGTTCATGCAGTAAAGATAAAATGTTGCATGTACATATCTATCTTCAAAAGGTTTGAAGTCACATATAAGGCCTATAGTCACATATGCATTTGTAGATGATGTAGATGTAATACCACTTTTGTGCCACAATTCTCACTTTGCTTTTATTTTCCAGTTACTTATATAATTTTCCATTGTAAAAAATTGTACAAAGGTTACCTTTGGTTTATTATAAACTACTAATGTAAAACTTTAGTGTAATTTAACTTCTAATGGAATATTTAAAATATTTGTGTTGAAAATTTGACTTATATACTTGAAACTTTCCGAATCTATAAACGTGGCTTTGGGAAATGCTAAAATTCAAATTTTGTTTTGTGAAAGCTAACTTTTATTGAATTTTAACTCAAATTTGATCATATATTAGAGCTATTTTGTTCTTAGCCAACAATTTGAAATGATACAGAATCAGTGTTGTTTTAATTATGCCTACAAGTATATATGCACGTCCAGGTAGACCTATATCTAATCATAATATGCATGCATTAATAACATTTCAATTATCCCTTTTTTAGGAGTTAAATCACCTAATTTCTATTCAAACATACTTTATTTGGTAATAAATCGATCATAAATCACTATATCATATATTAGAAATCTATCATATTTAAATGTATAATAAGATGTAAAATCCCAGAGGCAAACCCCATTCTTTTTTAGAAAACAATTGTGAGCATAATTGCTTAAACGAAGTTATTAATGCTTTTGGACAAACAATTTAATATATGTCTTCTGCACTGTCATATAAAGCCATCCATATAAATACAAGATGTTAGCATGAAAGTTTTCAAAACTTTAAAAAAGAAACGGTTTTGGGGTGGAAGTCCAAATTTTAATTTCCATTGCAAGCATCTATGTAGATCAATATCCATGGATTTTATGGTTAGAAGAGGAAATATAATAGCATGTATAGAAATTTAACAAAATATCAATTTTTGATACCAATATCGTCTAGTTTCCTTATTTTCCAGCTTCAGATTCACATGCACCCCTGTAAACTGAATTCAAGAGAAAGTCTCTACGCTCATGTATTTGTATGGTAAATATGCATGAAAAAGGCTTGTGTGCATTTTCTAGAACCCTCCCCTGTACAAATTTTATTAAAGTAGGAAATGTGTGTTTAGTTGGGCACTTTTTATGTTGCTTCAATGGCGAAGAAGCATCTCACCAAAGATGTACAAATTGCTTGGTTCAATGCTCCGTAATAGCATTTTTTTTTTTTGTTCAGTAACTAAAATCAGTCTGCTTATGTAGGTTAAAGAAACAATTTTTATTCAAGCTGCTTTTTCTTAGTGCTTCTAAGATAATGATGCTATATTGACAAGAGCAATAATTTTACTTTTAATTCACAAACACATAAAATAATGTCTTGTACATGTTCACATGGCCCCATCCAGCAACAAACACAAAGTGTGCATTTAAATGCAAGCACTTATCACACGTAATACTTAATACTGAAATAAGCAAAATAATTTTTAATTCACAAACATGAACAATAATGCCTTGTACATATTCACATGGCCCTATCTAGGTCTAAAAGTTGATGCTAGCGTTGGTTTCCATGAAGCAATCAGTTTGAGGAGTTCCAACTTCTAACTGCAAATAGAGGGAAAGTTATCACTCAGCCTCACATATTTCAATGCACAGTAAATAATTGACATGGATAAATGGTAATAGCATGACAGAAGCTTCCATGATTCCCTTGATACCACGAATTGCAGTTTTTTTCTCAAAACAATAAGCACTTGTGCATGATATAATAGTAACAAAAGTCATGGTAGCTTTATTTTAAGTTTTAAGATTAATCTTCTCTCTCCTTCGCTAAAAATTCATAATCTTACGGTTCATACTCCAAGCATGACTGAAACTGTTAAAACTTAATGAAAAATTATCACACTAAGGAACAAAGGAAGAAAATATTCACGATCAGTCTTGCCATTATATATTTTACCAACCTCCATTTTCAGTGATTTTAAACTGAACTCTTATTTCTAATGCAAATACACTTATCCTTGTTCTTTGAAGATAGGATTTACTAAAGTTTGTGTTAGATGTTAAAAACCACCATTACATTAATTATTGCGTTTCAGTTGAACTTTTATGCTATTCAAAAGAAAAAAAATGAGATGCAAATTAAATATATAATAATAATTGTAACTGTGTATTTAAAGCTATGTTTGGGTATTACCATTTTGAGTGAAGAAACTGATGTTATGTGCTAAAAAAATAATTTTTGTACAGCTTCCCATCAACTCTTAGTTTCTTCTTCCTTTCTATTAAAACGACACTTTAACTAACATATATATATATATATATATATATATATATATATATATGTAAACTGATGTTATGTGCTAAAAATATAATTTTTGTACAGCTTCCCATTAACTCTTAGTTGCTTCTTCCTTTTTGTTAAAACGAAACTTTAACTAAAATCTCTCTCTCTCTCCCTCTATACATACACACACACACACACACACACACACACACACACACACATATATATATATATATATATATATATATATATATATATATATATATATATATATATATATATATATATATATTGAAAATTGGTACCTTTTATTACCAACTACATACTTCCATTATATGCCTCATCAAAACCTTGCAACCCCCCTATTGGATACCTTGCAAGGGAAAAGAGCACATATAATTTTCATATATTGAACTGTTATTATACATTAATACAACTAGATAACACATAAATACAAACAGATAAAAACAGAAAGAAAAAAGATGTAGAAAGAAGCGGCCGAAAGCCCATTTCAAAACGCTGATATCCACCAGAATTGGAGAGCTTTAACCTGCATCATTTAGTTCTATCCCCTACCTTTGAAGAAACTCCATAGTAAAAGTCGATCGAATGGTTTGAGTTCCATTGTTGTTAACCAACAGAACTAAATCCGTTTCAATCTGCTTCAATTTAGTGAGCTCTGAAGCCTTCTGATCTCTAAAAATTCTTGAATTTCGTTCCTTCCAAATATGATAAACAGTCGCAGTGAGAGCAACACATGCTATATCACGCAATTGATCATGTTTCTTGAATTGAGATTGGATATTCAACACTTCCTGATGAATTGAACTGAAGGCGTTTGACAGAATGCCCAGCTTATTTCGAATGATACCCCAGATAGTTGAGGTATAAGAACAATTAAAGAAAAGATGCTCCGTTGATTCGTCGCCTTCATTACATAATACACAGGTAACATCCTCTCTAATACCAAATTTTGCTAGTTGTTCTTTAGTATTCAGTCTGTTCGAAATTGCCAAAAAAGTGATGAAAGCCATCTTATGACTATTTTTTGAATGCCATACTACTGGATAATAAGACTTAGGTTCTCTTTTCTCACGAATAAAATCCCATGCCTTATGAAAAGTAAAAGAGCCACCCTGACACCATTCATAAACATCTTCTGAATATGAAGTGCACAAATTAATGGAAGAAACTAGATGTGAGACTTCCCTCGTTACAGCATTCCTCATTGGTTGCAAAATTCCATCAATGATAATATCTGCAACATTTTGATTCTGATTCCCAATTGTTGAAAGCCTATTAATCCCTAGTAGATCAATTAGACATTTAGAATTCAGCCAAGGTTCGAACCACAAAGATGTCGTTGCGCCATTCACTAAAACTTTGTTAAAGAATTGAGCTCCATTTTATCTTAGTCTCAGTAGAGTCTTCCAAGTACATGAAGAATTGTTATCTATAGGCATTGACCAAAAGTATTTGTGATAACAATATTTCGAATACATCCACTTGCTCCATAGATTTTCCTTGGATAAGAAATTCCATAATAATTTTATTGTGGATACCCTTTTCAAATCAGAGAAAGACTTGAGACCAATACCTCCTTCAATCTTCGGTTTGCACAAGTTTTCCCAGCTAATTTTGTGTTGAGACTCTCTCCAAAAAAAGTCAGCACAAATCATGTTGATTTTATCAATTGTAATCTCAGGAATTTGATAAACTAGTAGCCAGTACAAAACTATAGGTGTAATGACAGAGTGGATCAATTCTGCTCGACCAGCCAAACTTAAGTACTTAGCATCCCACCCCTGAATTTGATCTTGGATTTTTTTAATTAAAGATGCACAATCACTATAATGTAAGTAATTAGAAGATAATGGAACACCTAAGTACTTAATTGGAAAAGTTCCAACATCATATCCAAGAATGTATTTAATTTTCGGAGTGTTGAAAGCGTGTGTGCTGAAATAAATTTTAATCTTGCAAGCATTTACATTCAAACCGGTATAAATGCTAAGATCATCGAAAATAGTCTTCAAAGTAGTAGCTGATGATATAGTAGATTTACAAAAACTAGAAGATCGTCTGCATATAGAAGATGAGTAATCTGTGGCTCGAACGAATGAACAGGAATAAAAGTCTTCTTTGTTGATTCCTTATGCATACAATAACTGAAAAATTCCATAGCTATGCAAAACAAATAAGGGGATAAAGGATCCCCTTGTCTGATTCCTCTAGAAGAATAAATGAAACCTTTTGGCACACCTTGCAGTAGGATAGAAAAAGATGCAGCAGAAATGCATTCATAAATTAAATTTGTGAAATGAATAGGGAATCCCGTAATATTCATAATGTAACATATTAGCTCACGGTTGATCATATCGTAAGGCTTGTGGAGATCAACTTTAACACAGAATTTACGAACCCCGTCTTTTTTGAAGTCTCTAAGAAGTTCATGAACTAATAATATATTATCTCCTATATATCTTCGAGGAATGAATGCACATTGATCTTGGGATATGAGATGATGCAGTAAAGGTTTCATTCCAGCACAAAGAACCTTACTGAACACTTTGTAAAATAAATTACAAGAGATGGGTCGGTAGTGTGAGATGTCTGTAGGCCGGTCAATCTTTGGGATTAAAGTGACAAAGGTATGATTTACACCTTTAGGAAGCTTGCCAGTGTGAAATATATCCTGAACAGCCGCTAATAGATCAAACTTAATTTGATCCCAATGGTGCTTCATAAACTTTGAGTTGATTCCATCTGGACCCGGACTAGAATCATCATAGGTAGAAAAAACTGTTGTTTTAATCTCTTCCATAGAAATTTCTGCCATCAGCATACTCTTGCCTGCATCATTGATAACAGAAATCGGTTCAAACTGTGGGAATTGAGTAGTTGATGGACCATTAAATAACTGTGTGAAATATGATATTGCTTGAGACTCAATCTCTTCTGGCTTGTATAATAATTCACCACTGTCATCAATCAAAGCTTTTATGTTATTCTGATACTTCCTATATGACATTTTAGAATAGAAAAAATTTGAGTTTGTAATTCCTTGCTGTAACCACATAACTTTTAGCTCGTTGTCGCAAACCCCAAAATTTTATATTCTGTTGTGTCATATACAGATGTTTGGCTTGAAGCATTTGATCATATAACTCTAAATTCTCTGGGTCATCATCTACAGCAGCTTTAAGATCATGGAAAACCTGTTCTGCTTCTAGCAACAGTGAGTCATCTTTAGGTCTTGTTTTATTCCACTTTTTCAATTCACTTTTACAAGATTGTAGTTTATGCTGGAAGATGTAACTCATAAATCCCCAAGTTGATGACTGCCAACCTCTTTGAAAACAGCCAGAATAGGAAGCCCTCCTTTTTTTGCCAGTTGGTGAAGAACTATGATTGAAATCTCCCATGATAATCCAACATTCAGACACGTGTTCTGCTTGTGTAATAAGATCAGTCCATAAAGTTTCTCATTCTTGACAACTATTGCTTGCATAAACAATAGTAAATAAACATTGGAAACCCCCAAAATTCTGTTAGGAATTGAGAGCTTGAGGACTGGATATCAACTTGCCATACTGTCGAATCCCATAGCAACAAAATACGACCTGAAGTAGGATTATAATTAGAAGGGTAATATCTCCAATTAGTAGGAATTTTATTTGCTAAGGAAGATAAATTTGTAGCATTTAATTTGTTCTCTACTAAGCCTACCACAGTAGGCTTACATGATATTAGAAGTTTGAAGACATCACCAATACATCGTGATGAATTCATTCCTCTAACATTCCATGATATAAAGGTCATTTAATTGTAGTTGAACTCCTCGTATGTCTTTCAGGAGGAGTCACTACTAGTGGAGTCTTTGATTGTGGGAATTTTTGCATATCTTTTAAATAGGATGGATTTTTATCAACTAATGAAGATGCATCTATTTAAGCAGGAAGTTGGGGCTCTTCAGTGATACTTTCTGCAACATTCTCCAATTCATCAGATATAATGGTTGAGGGTAAATCAAAATTAAGAAACTGTAGATAATCAATGGTTGTTGGCACACTTGGATTAGCGGAAGCAGATTCACCACAATTGAATGTAGAATGTGAAGTAGATGCCTCTGCATTGTTTTTATTGCGAGGAACCCACTTTGATGTAGTTTGAAATTCATGAATACTTTCTTTATGACCAAATTTCATGCATTTTTTACGTCGAAAAGGAACAAATGCATATTGAATATGAATTTCTTTCTTTCTTCCTGAAGGTAATAAAACAGGAATAATATTTGGCAAATCTGATGAAACATAAATTTCCACAAGCATTATGGCAAACCGAGTGAATGATTTTGAACTAGTTTTGTCATCACACATAATCGGTTTACCAATAAAACTGGAAATCATTGCTAAAGCATTAATAGTCCACATCTCCATATCTAATCCATGTAATTGAATCCAAATCTGAACTTCCTGTGCATTAATTTGTCAAAATTATATCCTGGAACCCATTTATCTATAAGCATCAATTTCCCGTAATATGAGCATGTAGTAGTGCGAATAACTCTCTGGAAATCAGATGCTTGCATAAATTGAACTGAAAACCGATATCAAGGAGATATATGAATGCGAAAATCACCCTCTGGCTTCCATACTTTCGTGATGAAGCTTTTTAACTTATTGACAGATAATCGGAACTCCATTGGATGTAAAACTACTGTGTTGTTCCAAACTTCTGATGATTGTTGGAAGATATGCTCTGGTAAAACAACGCAACCGTCGATTGGTTGAGAGAATGGAAGAGGTGAAGGTGATGATGATGCTCGACGACCCGAAACTGCCTCAGCGTATGTTGAAGGAGAGGTTGGAGCGTTGGAGGAGTTGGTCGTGGCGGTTACTGGAGGATGTGGCGGTTTTGGAGGAGTAGAACGTGGGCAGTTTTCAGAACTGTCCACCATTTTTTTTCCTTTTATATATATATATATATATATATATATATATATATATATATATATAGTGGGTGTGTATATATATATATGTATGTGTGTGTATATATATATATGTATATATATTATGTATGTATAGATGTATGTATGTATGTATGTATGTACGTGTGTGTATGATTTCCTTTCTAAGTAAAAATCTAAAATTCGTATATATTGTACTATGAATTGAGCTTAAGCACACAAATTATTATTACTATCCACCAGTATGTTAGGCACGTCTGCAAAGATAACCAAGAGTAAATTTCTAGATTGTGAAATTTTAGCCATATGCATAGATGATGCGTAGATACTAATAAACATATGAGTTAACTTCTGTGTAAATATGAGTTTAATTCACTTTATTAGTTATCACAGTTGCATGTTCTGGTCAAATATAATCACGCATTCTACTTCAAGTCCTGTGTACTTATAAAATGTCAAATAATCGGTAATAAATGAAAAAACAAAGTTATTTATGATTTTCATTCATATGCATAGATTATGTGTAGATACTAATAAATATAAGTTAACTGCTGTATAAATAGTAATTTAATTCACTTTATTAGTAATCACACCTACATGTTTTGGTTGCATTCTACTTCAAGTCCTGCGTACTCATAAAATGTCAAATAATCGGTAATAAATGAGAAAACAAAGTTACATATGATTTTCATTTGTGTTTAACTAATCTACATATTTTCAATTTTTCAGAAGAGTAAACATATACATTCCTGTCTACATAGCGTAAATAGTAAATAGTTACACCACGATCAAAGTTACCTGGAAATATAACCACAGTAGTACTGGATAAAAAAACAGTAATAATAACTTAAAAAAAATATAGGAATCAGTACAGTTTAAACTATTCATAGTTGACCAACAAATAAATATAGTTAATTGCTGAAGTCAATTCTCAAAATGAATCGGCATTTCACAACTTACAAAACACTACATAACCAATCTCGGTTATCAAAAAATTGCAGGCAAAAATATTCCTTATAAAACTACAGGAGGCCCATGCATCAAAATAAATGACACATTCAGACTTAACATAGATGCATATTTTAGACACCTTCCATAGTCGTTGGTACCTAAGTGAGAATTGTTAGAGCACATGTTTGAGAAGAAGTCCAACACATGTGTGCTATTTGTGTGGTAGAAGTGGTGTTGTGGGTATTTTAGTGGCTTAAGTTTAGGAGTAGTTTGTCATTTTATTATCTATTTATAGTTTTGTATTTGTCATCTTTTACATTATTGAATAACAATGTAGCCTTTTTCTTATTTGGCGCTCTCTCTTTCCATCTGTTAATTCCAACATGGTATCAAAGCTCGGTTATCAGAGAGGAGAGAGAGAGCGGAAAAAAAAAAAAAAAAACTGTTCTTGCCGATCTGGAACCCATGGTTGACGTAATTCTTTTTACGTTTCAGATCTGGTTTTCGATATGGTCACAATTTCCACACGATTTCAGTTCAGCAAAATAGACGGAACTTCATTGCAAAGGCATTTGTTATAACTGCAGTATACCAGAAGGCCTCTCTAATTGGTTTGCTCAGATTTCTAAAATTGCAGATTTCTCAGATCTGCTACCTACTGCCAAGCACAGATCTCGACAAAGCCTGTCTGCGGCTTCGTGAATTTGTGGATGACAGCGTCAGCGGAGAAGAAAAGGTGAATGACTGGTTTTCATCATTGTAGATGGGATCATCGGTGGCAGATTGGAAATTATTTGGCTATGCAGTTGATGATGACAGCAGGGGATGGAGGTTGTTATGACAGTTAGGGAAATTGTAGTGTCGAGAGGAGGTGTTAAATGAATTTTTGGGTAGTTTCAAGGTGACGTAGTGATGTCCAAAAGCAATATGGCTTTGCTGAAGTGAAGTGGCGGTTGTCTACTGTGTTTGTGAGGAGATTGTTGTCGGTGATTTAGAGCAGCAAGTGGTTGTAGGCCGGAGTGGTTTCAATAAGGCGACGGTTCATGAGCTGTTTGTCGATGATGGTGAAGGTTATTGATGAGTACTTGTTTAATTGGTGAAGGCAGTGGGGAACATGTGTCGTTTGAGTTGTATGCAGACTTGAGTATTTAAGGTTAGTGTACTGTTGATGAGTGTGGGATGATTGTGGAGTTGAAGCATGGTAGGCAGTTAGGTGTTTTGATGGGTTTGTGGAGTTTGTAGTGGCAGTTTTTGATTGTGAAGGGGGCGTTTGCAAATCGAATTGGGGTTGGTAACTTGTTTGTGGTTGAAATGTTTTGGCGGTAGTGGAGTTTATGTTGAGGATTTTGTGATGTCGAGCTGCTGGTTGATGGAGGATGTGTGTTGACTGCGGAGGAACTGAAGGGTGGTGGATGTCAGGTAGTGTATGGAATGGTGCTTGGAATGTAGAGGGCACTACAGTTGGTGTATTAGAGTTGGCGTTGTCTTGTGAGAAGTTGGTTGTGATGCTCATTGTGGAGATGAATTGAGATGTGCTTTATGCGGAGAGGATGGAAGATAGATTGAAATGTGTTGTTGTCATGTGGCTGCTGTTAGAGTATAATGCGGCAACATTGATGGAGTAGGGTGTATTGGTTCTGGTGGTGAAGTAGATGATTGCTGTAAGATGAGATGGAGTAGTTGTATGTTGAGTGTTTGAACAGTGCACCAAAATGTGATGGTGATATGAGAAGACGATGACGATGTGATATATAGCAGAGAGAATATGGGCGATATGAAGAGTGGAAACTGTTCCGTACCTATGAGGAAAATAGGTATGTCCTACGAGTGAAGTAGGTAATTTGCGAGTGAAGCAGATGTGATTTCATGTTGTTCAACAAGTACGAAAGAAGAGCTGCAATAGCAAACGACAATCATGGGATTGCCCGAATGGAGAGGCCTAGTAAATCCCATGAAGAAATCATGAGAGAGTGAGTGGAACAGTTGAGCAAGCCCAACCAGATAGAGATGTGAGTTGTGATTGAGTTTCGTCTATGCAAGACGATAAAAAAATTATGTTGTAAACTGAATGTTGGCACTTTCAGATTAAGGGAGGGTGTTAGAGCACATGTTTGAGAAGAAGTCCAACACATGTGTGCTATTTGTGTGGTAGAAGTGGTGTTGTGGGTATTTTAGTGGCTTAAGTTTAGGAGTAGTTTGTCATTTTATTATCTATTTATAGCTTTGTATTTGTCATCTTTTACATTATTGAATAACAATGTAGCCTTTTTCTTATTTGGCGCTCTCTCTTTCCATCTGTTAATTCCAACAAGAATATCCAGCAACCTTCCTTTCATTTCATTCAAATAGCAAAGCCCAGCTCATTGGTCAATAGTCGTAGTAGTTAAAACTGTCACCAAATGCACATTATGAATAATGCAAATCGGACCTACATTTAGAAGCTGCAACCAAAATTAAGCGATGAATAATGATGTGATTGGAAATTCCAAATTAAGGGACTTGATTTGAAGTGGTAATGATCAATATTAGCTAGAGACAGTGACCTGCGCTAGTGAAGCTTGTGACTTGCAGAACGAACTCCTAAGGGGGTAGACTTTCCCAAGCAAATTCATCTTTCAGATCTGAACCCAGCAATCAATCTGATAAAACTATGGATTAACGGGATGCAATTGCAATCAGTTTGATAAAACTATAGACTAACAGGATACAAACACGATTGAATCAAAAAATAATTAGGGATGCGTAAAGTAATCCAAAAGAAAAAAGATGAAAAATAAAAATTAGAAGCAAACAGATCAAATTTTTTACTAACCTAAAGCAGCGATCTCTGATTATAGCCAGGCATGTTGTTTTTCACCTAGAAAAAAAGCAGAATTAAAAAGCACATAGAAAACCGACGTAGATCCAAACAGATTACAAACTGATCAGGACAAAAAGCAAAACAAAAAAGACATACAAACCTGATGCATAGGCAATTGGTGAACGCTGCATGTATTTTCATGATCTGGCAAGATGAGCATAAACTTAATTATGAATAAAGAGAATTATGGCAGGGATCGCTGAAAAGGGATTCCAACACGTATCTAACATTATCTCCCTTACGTTTGGAAACAAATATAAAAAACAATTGATCTAATCATCTTGAATTTGGAAACTGCATCATGAATTTGAATGGTCCACCATGGAAACAGAAAACTAACACGTCTTTTTTGTCGACTCCCAGTATTTCCTTTGGTATAAATTTAATCAACATGAATGTGTAATAATGAACAGTTGCTGAAAATTGCAGCTGAAAGAAAACAAGTCAAAGAAAAGTACTATAACAGAAAATATAGTTGAATATTTTAGCCTATATGTTAGTAATAGAAGACATGCCAAAAAGTTATAAAATCCTGGGCTGCCAACTGAAAAAATTATCCTATAGGTTTCAAATTTCTACAATGTCATTTTTGCAGTTGTACACAGAAAGAAAACTCAAAATCAAGATCATTGACGCTTCCAAACTTAGGCTCTCCTCCTCTTTCTTCTCCTACATAGCATCATCAATAAATCATCCTTCCCTTCTCCTCCTCAACAATCCTAAACTAAACCCAAACAATACTTCACTACACAGCTGAAACAAAAACACACCAGCAAACAATGAAGTAAATCACAATAAGTCTTAGATTCCAAAATATGTAATATGCTACATGTGAAACTTTGAACAATTATACCCATAATCCTTCAAATTTGGCTCCTAATCCATCAATGATGTATTTCATGTTGTAACGGTGACAATGTCTGTTGTATTATTAAAAAGGGAATTAGAAAACGGATATGTTATTTAACTTAAGAAATCAATGTTCTCAGGGAAAATAGCAAATACATGTACCATCAGGATAAAGGAGACAAACTGCTTTTAGCTTATACCATTCTAAACAAACAATAGTCACAAAATTGTACGATGTTTTCTAGAATACAAACCCCAAAAAAAAAAAAAAAATCCCACGAAAGATTCTGGAAAATTTTACACTAACATAATATTAGATTAATCAATGATGAATATGAGATACTGCATTTTATGGCATAGGTACAGATCTAAGCAGAGCACATCATTTTAGAAATCAGACGTGATATTATAATATGGCAATAAAATTGAACAAATTAAATATTCAAAATAGAAAATGAAGATAATACGATTAACTACTAAATGGACGCAATTCAAACTCCAGATTCGCAAAATGTTGAGTGAAAGCCTAAATTAAATCACCTGCTCACATGCTGATGACTGTTGTGACCCATTGGTGCTCGGTAAGGTGATATGCCGGTTGAGAAGGCTGTTTAAGATCGAGATCTCCCATTTTCCATTTTCATTGTTCTACGATTTAATCGTTTGTTTTGATGCGCAAGAGGACATCCCAAGCAGTCTCCCGTCCTAGTACTATTCACACGGTTTTCCGAGCTCTGCGGGTGGTCGATTAGTGCGCACAGCCTTCCCCTCACATATGTGAAGAGGCCGGGACTCGAACCCGCGCGCTCCAGATTATTAACCGGGTAACCTTACCGCTGCGTCAGACACCACCTTGGATTTAAATATAAATAAAAGTCTAAAAGTGACAATCGTGAGGGATCCGTGAACGTGCAGATGAAAACATGACAGAAGAATGACCAAAATACCCACTGGAAACATAAGTTGTAACTGAATCTGAACTCGAGCAATTTCGTAATATCAAAAGCTTCATTGGAGGTTTTCTCATTATATATAGATATATCATAATAATTTATAAAATGGGGGGAAAAAATGTAAACTACAAATTCTTTAAGTACACTTGTTTATGTGAAAACATCTGTTCGCACTTGTTCTTGCTTTCTGTAATACATGAATAAACTTGTATCTATCAATTCTCCTACATTTTGGAATGCTGTTAGCTAAAGTGCATATCATAAAGTTATAATCCACCACAAATATATGCATTAATATAAAAGACATAACATGTACAACCGTGTAAATATGAACCCTTATATCATGATACGTTAAACTAAATAGCACCTAATGGAGGTTGAATGCATAACAGATTTCCGTGACTGCTGTAACTATTATAAACTATTAATATCAAAGTATACTTCTATGAGGACTTGCTTTCTCTACTCGTTAATAAGAGTATAACATAGTTAAGAGGAAATAATACTGCTAGTTTAATTCTACATATAACTTCTTACTTTATGCAATAGATACGATAAATATTTACCACCAATTGATACAAATATCCTTTTTTTAACAATATATACATTCAATTCTATGAAAACTTCAAAGTTAAAGTACCATTTGATGAATTGAGCAAAGTCGAAGGTGCTAGAAATCAGGACAATTGAAGCAATATGATGCGACTCCGAGGTGAATCGGCGAGTTTGCACTCAGTGATGCATAAACCTGTCAGTTACACATGAGTCAAATATATTGAATAATAACTGTAAAACTTTAATTTTATATAAGATGAATTAAAAGTGTATACTTCTGTAAATTAAAAAGAACAGTGGATTTTTTTTTTTACCTACATATGCAGTTTATTCTGCGAATATTTGATCCAACGGAACTTCCTATCAACCTACAAAGTCATAAATAGGAATTAGTATTACATACAAGTTTCTCAATTTCTGTATATTGTAAATATAAACCTAAAAAGAATAAGAAAGAAGACCTAACAAACTACACTCATTCCTAACAGCCAAGCTCATGCTAGGGACAGAAGCCTATAGATGGTTCTAAACAACTTTGATAATTGACCTCAATATACATCTGAAATACAAAAAGTAACAAACAATTGTTTCCTTCATTCATGCATGTAGATATTACTCCACTCTTAACCTATAAGTACACGCTTATACTATAAAGCATAATGAAATAAAAGCATCAGGTCCTACCATAAATTTAATATTAGATAAAAATGAATCCACACAAAAACATATTAGTTTATTATGTGCTTCAATGTTTAAACAAATGTTGGAGCATATTTCTAACTCAACTCAAATAGCTAGATGGTAGAACCTGAAAGTATCTAGGAATCTAGCAAGAAATCGTAAGAAAACTTATAAGAGCTTTCATTTAGCTATTTTGCATCTGGCATTTCAGACACATTTCATCAAGCATGTACCGTGCAACATCTAAATGAAATGGTACAAACTTGTTAAAAATAAAATCCGGATTTAGTTTAAGAAACTAATTACCTTGGAGAAAATGGATGTTAACAGACAGAAAGCCAATAGTTCTTCTCGAATTATATCACTGAGAGCACACCTAAAGAAAGAAACATCAGGTTTCTTAACATAAGATCTACCGAGTAAAAGAGAAAGAATAAACAAAGTAAGGATAAAAAATTATTATTACAGATGCATCATCTCCATCGAGCCTTTCTGAATTATTCGTTCCCACTTATTCCACTGATAGCCTATCAGTCTTACTAATTCATCAATGCAGATAGTTATAGAACATAGTACGCACATACCTGATGTATGATTTGATTTAAAAATAAAATCCGGATTTAGTTTAAGAAACTAATTACCTTGGAGAAAATGGATGTTAACAGACAGAAAGCCAATAGTTCTCCTCGAATTATACCACTGAGAGCACACCTGAAGAAAGAAACATCAGGTTTCTTAACATAAGATCTACCAGTAAAAGAGAAAGAATAAACAGAGTAAGGATAAAAAAATTATTATTACAGATGCATCATCTCCATCGAGCCTTTCTGAATTATTCGTTACCACTTACTCCACTGATAGCCTATCAGTCTTATTAATTCATCAATGCAGATAGTTATAGAACATAGTACGCACATACCTGATGTATGATTTGATTTGGATCAATTTTCCTAGGTATCTTAGTCGAATCATGAAGCCATGAATTGAGGTCATAAGTAAATAGTCTTGGCAAACAGAAATGGGAAAGAAACCTGTCAGCCAAAGAACTTGTTTGGATATGGACTATGAACGTAAGAAAAAATGATTTCATAGTAAGTATATGATTATTAAACCCTCTTCCAGAGACAACTTGTATGCATAACTTAGATAAATATCATCATGCATCAATTTATAAAACATGGCAGTTACAAATGTGTCAGGAATATAATGCCAGTTTAATAGAAAAAAGAATATACGTAAAGAGTCAACATTGTCATTATATAAAAAGGATCCAGAATATAGAATGAAATACACCATAAATGTCAAAGGCTAATTGAAGAATAATTCCATCATGCCAAAAAAACTATATTTTATAGAATAAAGACCACGCAATAAATTTATGACACAAAAAATTATTTTTATCACCATGCCTAGGGAAGTTTAAAATTACAGTGCACACATAGAATATCCGCTGTTGTTAGTCAACAAAATTTCTTACAAACATCTACGCTGGCACTTGTGCAGCCTCCTAAAGCAAAAAACGAACTGACAAATAATACTTATACAGGAAAAATACTTCTTGATGTATAATTTATAATGAAATTTACCACCTAGAAAGCCATGCCTTTTTTGAATATATTTTTCTATTCAAGCTAAGCCCAATCTAAATCCCCAACTGTTGCCAAGTTAATACATCAACACTTGTTCTACTGCATAAACTAATCGATGCATTTTTTTAAAACCACCTACCAGGTACTGACATAACACACATTATGACCAAACAGCTTTACTCAGCTGACAGGTGAAAGCTGGAAGAAATACACTGCGCAATCAACTGTAGCACGGCCTACTTCCACCCTCAGTTTCTCTACATGTATGAGGTACGTTTTCTGAAACAGTGTTAACTTCTAGCACAAACATGGTTGCTGACTTCTTACCACCGGTACACAGCGGATCATGTACATTTTGGTACACGTCTTGGTTATCTCTCTCAGCGTAGGCATTACCATACGTCACCTTACCCCCATAAGTACTAACAAATATAATTTTATTAACTTCTCCATTTTGGCAACTAACAAATATACAGTTTTGTAAAATTTCAGTAAGTATCAAACTTTTTACCTTAAGCCAGGATGTTATGTTGGCACCTTGCTTTCCAGAACAAATATGCGTTGGTGAATAAAAACCTCAGCATGAAAACATAACTGGAGAACGTGCCACACATTCTTTTTTATGGTGCTATGCGTTACTCCCATAAATTTTAGTAAGCATAATCAACTAATATGCAAAGAATTACACCAATCAACAAATAGTTTGTATACAAAGCTTATATAATGAAATTAACTGTAAAAATACACCTTGATTAACTAAAATTGAAAGATCGACCCAAAATCAAATTAAAAAGAACCTCCATTAAGCATACATAGAGCTCAATTTGTCTTCGCTATTACCGTTTCAGTATTTGAGAGAGAGATATAACAACGATCTATAATAATGGAAACAATATAAAGTATAAAGGCATCTCATGAACATTCGGAAAATGTAAGCATAGCGATGGTCAACTCAAAAATAATATTTCTTCAATAGGTATCCCTCTAATAAAAGTTAGCAGACCTACATCTAAGTAACCAAAGAGTTTAAAAGCAATATAATAAGAAATTTGCCAATTCATATCATAGCAGGCAGTAGTATATAATTAAAGAACACAATAACTCAACAACATGACAAACAATCTATGCATCATGTTTTTGTATCTTTGAGGAGCGGCTTATTAAGTTGCTTTGTCCAAAAAAAGCATAATTGAATGTTGGTTCCTGTTCTTGTTCACCTAAATTGGTGGTAACATGAATTTATATACCACAACCTAAGTATACTCTAGAATCAAATGAACTAGATGCAAGCCAAAGAGATAACTTGTTATGATAACAGAAATATAATCTAGAATCAAATGAATCAGATGCAAACAACAGAAATATACAATTTGGTTAAAGTAGTTTATTTTTCTACACTCAATTTGCGTACTGAATATGATTTATAACCTAATTTCGTAAAATGAAAAAAGAACTAATATCTGATGCATGCATGTGCTTATTGACTTGTGGGGGCAAGCCAATATGTATTTCCCTTAATTAGTTTAATGTCTACCGAAGATTAAGCATAACCTCACTTACAGGAAACTAATTGCATTTCTAATATTAGCTCGACAAATTTTAACAGTAAAGTACGGAGTGACATTCCTCAGTGGAACAACGGAGCAAGAAATCCAATGTGCTGATAAAGAATTAAACAAAAATAGTTACCTATTGGCTAGGGTCTTATGTTCATCTTGATCAAAAAGCCGAATCCACACATAAAACCGCTCTGCCTTGCTTCTTCTTAGCTTCACCCGATGCTCGGTCTCTTCGGAACTTCATACAATTTAAGGATAGATGGTTCTATCAGTGGTTTCATTCAGTTTGTCGAGAGGTGAAGGCGTTCAGAGCCTAGTAGAGACGGCTGCAGATCAGTGTCTTGGATAAAGGAGAAGGAACAGATGAAGAAGAGAAGTGGATTTGGGAGGAGACCGATTTGAATCAGCGGTGTTTTGTTTTGGAGGAAACAGATTGGAATCAGCGGTCTTATGTTCATCTTGATCAAAAAGCCGAATCCACACATAAAACCGCTCTACCTTGCTTCTTCTTAGCTTCACCCGCTGCTCGGTCTCTTCTCAACTTCATACAATTAAGGATAGATAGTTCTAGGAGTGGTTTCATTCAGTTTGTCGAGAGGTGGAGGCGTTCAGAGCCAAGAAGAGGCGGCTGCAGATCAGTGTCTTGGATAAAGAAGAAGGAACAGATGAAGAAGAAAGAGAAGTGGATTTGGGAAGAGACGATTGGAATCAGCGGTGTTTCGTTCTGGGGAAAACCGATCAAAATATCAAGGTGAATTACGTGAAGGGTTAAAATGGTATTTTGGGAATTTCAAAAAGACGTCAAGTAAAATAGTGCAATGAATTTACCTTATTAGTAGTAGAGATAGAGATGTGGGCTTTGTGACATCCATGTCCACGTCTTACATTGTACAACCATACGTCAAACCATATCTTTAGTGTTGTTGTTTCTTCTCACAAATAATAGTTTTATATTGTATAGTTCTTATTTGGATTTTGCATCTTCGAGTATGTGTGCATATTTATGCATAAAAGGTAAATGCATCAATAGTGATATGCAATGCATCACTCACTGTACTTCAGAAACTATAAGATTTGATTCTTTTATATATGCAAGATTTATGTTCATAAGTTGATAATTTTCATAAGTCCACACCACAAAGTAAAGTTTCTTGGCTTTATATGAAATTTGCATATGATCATTTGGGCTGTCTATCTTACAAAAATGTTGTGTGTAATTTGGTTTTTATATATATATATATATATATATATATATATATATATATATATATATATATATACATAAGCTTGATTAGGGGCTGTGGGTTTAGAAATTTCATTCAAGTGCTTCAGAAGAAATAAAAGCTTCATGATCTACATATTAATAAATAAAATCACCAGTATTCAAACTAGACATTTTAACTGCTGAATGTTTTTTACAGCGCGAGCGCATACAATTCAATGGCAAAATAGAGAAATGCTACTCACACTCTCCTTGAGGGAGAGTGAGCTTATACTTACCACCTGATTGGTGGAAATGAGTTGACATCAATCATTAGCTACATGATATTAATAATTGCCAACCCATTTCGACCAATCAAGTGTCAAGTATAAGCTCACTCTCCCTAAGGAAAAGTGTGCTTAGTTTACTCCACTTGCTGACACTGATGGATTGTATGCTTTTGAAAACGTTCATCATGCTTTTTGGCACTACAGACTTCTGTTTGGTTTTTTCAAATAACGTCAACAAAGTAAATGGTCGTGAACTGTTTGAATAGATCCAAAGTCATTGGAATTTAGACATTATGTCGCAACAAGAGATGATGCATAATATGTAAGCAATTTATGTCCATTAGATTGTTTCCAATTAGAAATTTCAAGGTATTACACAAAAGATGAATTCCAATAAAAAAATTGAATTCACTATGCAGTTAACTTTGATTGCCGTTATGCAATTACAATATAATTTTTTCGAAGTTTATTGCACAAAAACTTCCCATTATTTACATCAGGCATCTAGTCTCTGTTGTGATTTTACTCACAAAAATTATACATCATTCAACGATTTAAACAAGCCTGTATGTGAAGCACGGGTTCACACTTGTATCTCTCTCTCTCTCTTATATATATATGTATATATATATATATGTGTATATATATATATATATATGGAGAGAGAGAGAGAGAGAGAATCAAAATATACACTACATTAGATGTAAGAAAGGCAAATCGTCACATGTCCATGTGCATACGTAATCTATAATATACAAAGTTTCACATGCATATGAAATATGTTCGGAGTAAATGTTATTGTCTGGTATTCAAAATAGGAACGATCGTATATCTAAATATTATCATATTAAGAAGGAAAAGATAAAAAGCGATATCAATAATTGATTGCACCTTCATCTTCTGCTAACGTTCACCTACTGTGTCCAATTTTTATACAAATTTGACATGTGATAACAAAATGTTTTAACATGACTTCCCCTTTAAAAAAGGAAAGAAATACATGGTTAATATATACATCTGTAGATATTATATATTTACTATGTATATATTCACCTTTTGTGTATGTGTGTGTGTGTATGAATTGCCTTAATTTAATTTTGATTAATGTAAGATGTATGTATCGTTACAAAATATTATGAAATCGAAATATTAATAATGAAGAATGAATCCACAAACAGTGCAGCATCCTAAATTCCACTTATTTCCATCCAAAGTTTCTACATAAATAATATTTATTTCTCTTACTTCGTTATTTAAAAATGAACTATTGTAGGAAACGAAAGTGCAGTTTGGGCGCTACAGAACAAAGGTGTAGGAGAACGCATCATTCCTGCCCTTTTGATTTCACCACACATCCTCATTTAAACAATAGAGTTAGTGCCAAAAAAGAAGGTAGCATTATATAAAATGGTATTAAAATCGGGATGTGGGGTAGAAATCAAGGGACCAGAAGAGATAATACAAAATGGAGGTGTTGTTAAGTTTTGTATGTGCGTGCGTGTACATATATATTTTTATGTACGTGTGTATGCACATGCGTTCGTGCGTGTGTGCACACGTGTGCTACTTGAACTATTAAATATAAAGTTGCATGAACTAGTTGAGATGTCTTGAACTATAAGCATAATCAAATCGTTTTGGGCTTTAGGCAAATGCATCAAAGTTGACGATCACGCTATCAGCATAACGACGACATCGGTAATAGCCGAAGTTCACAATCGACCTACCAGTAGAACAATGACGTTGGCAATAGCTAAGCCATGGTAAATCTTCAGATTTTAAAAATTCACCTGTCTCGGTTTATTACTAACATACTGGTAAAAATATATTTTTAACTTAAAAGCTTATTTAAGCTTAGAAAATATTATGGTATAACAGATATAGGGAAAAAATAGAGCATTTTTCAAACATTGATTGACTACTCGAAATAACATACACATGTAAAAATTCTTATATTACAATTAGAAGTAAACTTTAAGTTAATTTTTTTTATTGCCAAATCAGAAGCATGAAGACCACCTTCTTTTTTTTTGTTCCTTCCTCCACGCATTTGCCAACATAAACACAGACCTTGAATACCTATTCCCCAAGCATTTTTCAATAAAGAAAGTAACTGTATATTGACCCACTTTTCATCTAGAATATTGGACGATGAAAATATAATTTAATATGACTAAAAATGCCACTTCCCAACGGTTTTCAACATCCAATATGACAGAAGATGCTCCAAAATCATGCTGTATCAGGAACATATCAGCCATACATGCATGCAACCCATTAACAAGTAGCTAATTGTAATAACGCCTAAAACCTGTCTTTACTTGACCCTATCAACCAAATATTGACAAACAAACTTTCACCTAGAAGCATATATTGTTGTTTGCAACCTAGAAGCATATATTGAATATACTGCACATAATGTGTGCTTGACAGTTCTACCAACTTTCACCTTAAGTGCAAAAATTAAAATTAATATGCACATCATCGGTTGCAAATGCTTGCTTCTTAAAAAGACGCTCCATTCATTGTATTCTTCTAGATCAACTTCCATAGGTGTTACATGATTGCAAAACACACTTGGCTTCATCAGAACTAAATGATATACAATTTTTTGCAATGATTTTTTTCTTAAAAAATGATATACTCTTCTAGTCTAGAATAACCATTAGTCCCACAAGTTTCTAGTAATTTTTAAGCTTTCTCGAGGAAGATTAACAAACAGACAATAACTAAGATTCTATGATAAAAAAGCTAAGAATTACCACTGTATGCATGCAGCGCCTCAGGGGCGAGATCTTGGTAAGGCACGACGTACTTCTCCAAGAAATCCTTGTTACTAATCATCAAATAGTTGAATTTATTTCTCTTGCTGACCAATTGCTTCTTCACGAGTATATCAAAAACAAGACATCTTGGTTTGATCCTCTTTTCCAAACTATAGCCAATAATCGCAGGGTTAACTGCCAAATAAGACGGTTCACACTGCCTTTCATGAATAAAAAAATCCATTACCAGTTTAATCTTCCTCTCAGACTTAGCCATGCACCATGGATGTTTAAAGAATGCAGAGACGGTGTCTTCCTCGGACCATCCTAGACTCCTATACAAACTCACTTTTTTCTTCCATGTAGCAGAACTTATTCTTGAAACTGTATGAACTGCTGAGCAAAACAAGGTTAAGCAAGGGTTAAATCCCTTAGAAACGACTAACTCGACCATCTTCTTAAACTTTCTTCCAGAAAATTGTAGCGTTCTTGGACATTCACTGGCGAACCTTATAATGTTGTTACGAGGAACTCCGTGGTTTATCATTGTTCTAACATTGGAGAAGAAACTGCTTTCTAATTTGCATCGTAATAAGCTGGAGCTCAAAAGAAGAGCACGAATTAGCAATTTCTCCGTTCCATAGAATTCTTTGAGTAGAAGAGCGTTTGGCTTTATTCGTTTTTCTAAGCTGCAATTCAACAAAAGGAGATTGGAAGAGATGAACTTCGCGAGTTGAGTGCGGGAAAACCCAATAACAAGGAAGAAATCCAACTTGGGTTTTACCAAAGTTGTCGGATCATACGAAGGCTTAATCGGGAGTTTTGAGCAGAATTTGGTGATTTGGGGATCTGTGAATTCGTACGATTTGAGAAGTTTGATAATTGAAGTAACTGCATCTTCTGCTCTTGCTGAAGACGGAGCATCTCTGATTCGTTTTTCAGAAACTCGCGAAATGGACGAATATTTGGATTCAAATAGCGCAAGAGTAATTCCGATTATTGGGCATGAAATTGGATTTCTAACAACAGTCCTACTACGAAGAAGAGCAAACATTTTGCAAATGAATGAAAAATTTCAGTCGGTTGATGTGAGACTCACAGTGCCAGAGAATTTGCTTTCTCCGTCAATGACCGTATGATGAGAACAGAGCAGAACACACCATTTCTACATTTCCAGCGTTCAAGAGCGTCATACTGCTTCTAGACTCACCTGCCTCGATACAAAGAGAGAGGCACCAAACGGATGTCCAAAATCCATCTAGATGGGTATGCCAGAAACTAAAATGAAGGGTTTGTAGAAATATTAGCATGTAGATTTTGTTTGAAAATCCTTATTCTAACAATATCAGCATGTTCGGATACTGTTGTCATCAACATTTGTTACAACACCCAACATGTTCAATGAGTGGTCAAACTACTATAAATGGAAAATGAGCAACAGAGTAATAGAATTGCCAGAGAAATAGACATGGAGATATACAGTGGTTTGGCGTTGATTGATCCACGTCCACTTTGAAGATTTGTTCACTTTATTGCTGAATTATAAGATTACAAGTGCTCAAATCGATAAGACTCTGAATATAATATGCGAAAGAAAAAAAATGTCAAAAAGATCTATTTTCCATCTATGCAGTCGGTATTTATAGATGTAGGTTAGGCAGAAAAATCGGAGGATCGTTGAAGAATGACTCGTAGGAGGCCGAAGCCCATTTTGAGCTAAGTATTCGATCGGTCATAATCCCCCCACAAGGATCGATACCAATCGCTCTATATGAGGACTATGAAGGTGTGGTTTATTCAGCGGGTCCCAGATAGTGTCATGTGCTGCTCTATGAAGTTTAGTGTCGTATCGAGTTCGGATTTGCAGGTTATGGTCATTTGATTATTGAAGTAGTGTTATTCTGCTGATTCATTTTAAAGTAGTACCAATCCATCAATACTGATTTTGTCGATCTCTTCATATAAGAGTTCTCGAGCATTATTTAGATAAGCTAACGTGATCGTCGTTGTATAGCGTTATTCGAACATGATCTTTAGGCTTTCAAATGATATTTCTGAGCCAATAGCTTTGATAATTGTCGAGTCGTGGTCCTGTGGCAATCCGAATAGCTTCTTTTAGTCAGGCTAAAGAGTTGGGTAACATTTGTCTTCTAAAGTGTTTCTTGTATGAGCATAATGTGCTTTGAATCGAAATAAGTCTAAATGGTATGAATGAACTTCATGTTGCGTTCAGCGGATAGTCGTGATCTCCCATTTGAGTAGTGCTTACCAAGGTGTACTTTGCTTCTGAATAGTTGTAATATTTGGCCAAGCACTAATGGTACAAGCATTATCGTTTCAGCTTTGTTAACGATTTATTTCATCTGGCCAAATTCAACTACTTGGATGTGGATTTGTCGAAATTTTGAGGTGAGCATCTAATTTTTGTCAATTCCAAACATTACACTATGCCAAAAATCGAATCAGATAACAGTGATCACACAACATAAGCTTGATTTGTTGTTGTCTCAACATTTTCCATTGTTTTACACAACATATGGAGACAATACCCTGTTATTTGAATAAGTATGTGAATTCTTTATGTACAACCTTGGAATTCGTAAAACATTTTGTATGTCGTCTGATGTAAGATATCAAACTTTTTAGTTTTGGCTCCAACTTTTCCCTAGGTCGCTCTTTTTATTTTGTTTCCCTCTAATATTTTGGTGGCCGCCTTCCTCATATTATTTTCCCCTCAATGTTTTGTGTTCTCTCCCTCTCAAAACAAAATCAGCATAACCATTTAATCTCACTCTTAAAACCAAATCGACAGAACCAAATCGACCATGTTTCCTCTTCCTTCTTCTCTCACTTATCGTCTTTTATCAATTCGTGACTTTGATGTTGGAAACGGGTGGATGTTGGAAATTTAGGGCTTCTCGTCTCTTATCAAATCGCGACTTCGATGTAAGTATACTTCATCGTGGCTTTGATTTCCCATGACAAGCTATTTCACCATAGTAGCAATCAGATGCGTCTAAAATATCAAATGCATATAGAATATATTTATTTTCAATTTTGCCTAAAAAAAATTTGTTGATGCTTGAACTGTTTTTCTCTTGCCTGATCGTTCTGATTCTTGTATTAATGAGTATACTTGTTAATAGTAGATGAATTTTTGATGTCAATGTATATGTATACATATATTCATATATATGTATATATGTACATACTCACTGTTGTTGTACTCGACTTGATCATTTGCATTGATGCTTTGCCTTGTAAGGCAATGCACACTTGCACATGCATATATACATGTATGTGTGTGTGTGTATATATATATATATATATATATATATGTATGTATGTATGTATGTATGTATATATGTATGTATGTGTATGTATGAAAGAGTTGTCATTTTGTGTGTGCATTTTCTAATTGTTACACTTGAGTGTGTATTTTCCTAACTGCATTTGTATATTTCTAGTTGGAGCACCTAAGTGTACATTTCTGGCTGCAATTGTATATTTTTGACTGCACTTATATTTCTGATTTGAGTTGCATTTACTTATGCACCTAAGTTGAGCCTGAGGAGGCTTGGGCTTGACTTTGTGCACATTTGCACTATGTTGAGCCTTGGGGCTTGACCTTTGCAATAGTCGGTGAAATTTAATCAATGTCCCTGTCTAAACCATGAAGGGAAAATAATTCATAAACTGAGGCAATACTAATATTCAAATTTAATTTAATTTTTTCAATTTAGGTTTGTTTCCTTTTCGAATTTACCGCGTTGTTTATTTGACAGGTATAAGGAATAGTTGGACATAAACTGGAGCAAGAAAATGAAGATCAATATCAAAAATAAACTCGAGTAAGTGTAAGTGAGTGCTAATAAAAAGAATGTTATATATGAGAGTATAGAGAAAAGTTGTATTGTTGTATTGCATTTGAAAATGTAAGTATAGTGAAAGTTGTATTGTATTTGAAAATGTAAGTACAGTGAAAGTTGCATTGTATCTGAATTCGATTTGAAATATAATATTTGTTTAAATAAAATTGATTATTATTTCATTTTGCAAATATAACATAAGTGTGACGGCCCGCCCCGCACCAACCGACATTTACTCCAAATGTGCGCTGTACACATGTCCAGTTAGCACGGAGCGGGTCGTCAGAAGGAAAAGGATGAAGGAAATGAACATACAGAGAACCTGTAGAATGTCTCACAGCGCATAGAACAAAATATAATAACAACATACTTGACATAAAACAGGAGAGACAGTGCATAAGCTGAAAATCAGAACTAAACATCATAGCAGCGGAAATCTAAAATACAGCTTATTACAACTTTCAAACTGTCTCAAAGCAAAACAAGATAAAGGAGGTACACTACTAATGCCCAAGTAGCGACCACCAACGACACAGGGAGAATGTGTGTGTGTATATATATATATATATATATATATATATATATATATATATATATCATACGTGGAAGCCTCCTGCCCGCCTCCGAATCAACTACTCGCGCATCACCAGCTAACCTGTCTTTAGTCTGCTCGTGTGAGCACCCAGAGTAATAAGAGGAGACATAAAACTCTGGGTCAGACATAAAGCCTGGTATGAGCGATAAGCATCTAAAGTGAACAATAACAGGTAGACTAAAACATACCTGAACCTGGACCTGCAACCAAAGAGTTAGCACTACATACTGTACAACACTCTAAGGTATCATATCAAACAGTGTAAAGATACGGAGGCGGGGGAGGTGTGCATGTCATAATGATGGCAAACAATCAAGCATAGCATCCATCCTCACATCTCTCACTCAGTGCGTAAAGCATACGATATTCACCACTTCGATCACCCAACATACCTTGCTACGATCACTCTGCCCCATGAAGTCATAAATGGCTTCACTGCACTGATAACGTAGCCACAAATCATTTGCTATGTCCACTTTGCCCCATGGAGTCACAAGAACCCCACTGCACTGAGTCATAACCTTACCATCCTTACTATGTCCACTTTGCCCCATGGAGTAACAAGAACCCCACTGCACTGGCTCATAGTCTTACTACGCATCACCTTGCCCCTCGGGTCGTGATGACCCTACTGCACTGATAACGTAGTCTTGCTACCATCACTTTGCCCCTCAGGTCATAATGACCCTACTGCACTGATAAGTAGCCCATCATCCATTTCCAGTGGTGAATCGAAGTTATGAACGTCGACAACTCCTTAGCACACATCCCGCAGCAAAGCCCAACTCATGAAGTGAACTCATTGGTTCCCGACTGGTTCCGGGATCCTGAGCTCTAACTTCCATTTGGACTACCTTTGCATCTCGGGTTGTTAGTCATCACCATCGGATCGCATCGGGTTGGCCTTCATTTCTCCTCTTCGTTTTGCTTCAGGTCGCCATCGTCAACTTCTCGGTTCAGATCGTGATCATCACCCCCGCTCGGGTCGGATCGCGACTCGCGGATCGTTCATGGTGTCAACTCGTGCTCCTCCCACTGGATCGGGTCGTGCTCTTCAGATCGGGTCGGATCGTGAATACCCATTGGTTCCGGTCGTGCCACCTTGCTGAGATCGTGACGTGTTCCTTCAGGCGGATCGTGACACCCAGGCTGGAACGGATCGTGGAAGATAGGGGTGGATCGGGTCGTAATGCTTATTCGCGATCCGGATCGGAGTACTTCAGTTTGGGCACGGCGCTGCATCGATTCGTCTCGTGGGCCTTGCGCAGGTGGTTCGGTTCAGAGGAGATGACTCGACTCGTGGTGATGTCCCACGGTCCCATAGGGCGATCCGATTGTCCCTCAATCCCCTATCCGATCTGAATCTGTGCACCTTGTCCAGCGAGCTGTTTACGCCCCTCGACGGCGTTTTCGACCATTCCAACTATTCTAAACAGTCACAAAGCATTTCATACAGTCATAGCAACATGCATAATCAACCACAAACATCAAAACATCAATATGATAGGTAAAAATGGATCAAACATACCCAAAATCCCATATTTTCCCTTAAGCATGTTTAGGTGAAACTTATGATAGGATTAGCAAATCTTAACCAAATTAACCCAAATGCATATCAGAGGTCTAAAACATCATTCCGAATTTTATAAACATTTTTCCAGAATTTTATCATGTTTAAATTCGCTAATTAACACTAATCACCCCTAATTAGCCATAATTAGTGCATAACTACGCAAATCACTCACCTTAGCCACAAAATAAACTAAGATCTGAAATAATTCTCTAATTTGACGTGAATCTCAATACCAAAGAGCAGCTCCTTTGTTGATTTGGTGAAGATCCTCCTTGATTAGGGGTTGCTAAGCCAAATCCTTGACCAAAAGATGATTTGAGGGTGATTTAGAGGTTGGAGGCCATTTTTAGGGTTTCTTGGTGATAAGTGGAGGCTAGAAAACTGAAATGGAATGATTCTCCATCTCATTTCAGCCCTCCCATAACCCTAATCCCGAATTGGGTTATGGGCCTACTCACTAATCACCCGATTTGGCCCGGTTAAGCAGTTTTTCAACCTCCAAACCTTGTTTCAGCCATATCTCCCAAACGGTAAGTCCGTTTAGCTATTATGACCACTCTACGGAAAGGTAAACCATCAAACAAATCAAATGGAAGTGGTTTCAGGTCAAAATTCCTTTCCAATCAAAAGTTATGGCCAAAACAGTACCAACTAGGGGCAAAATGGTCATTTAAAAATCGACAAAAATCATGAACATGGGAAATGACTCAAATGGATGTTTCCCAAAGTTACATGACCATACGACTTCATACGGGAAAGAAATAAATATTCTATGATCCTATGGTGTGTAGAATACGGGTCATTACACTCTCCCCCCCTTAAGAAATTTCGCCCCCGAAATTCCCTAATCCAAACATACACAAAGGTCCCGCATGCCTATCAACCATAAAACAACCATCAAACATGCAAAACAAGTAAAATAAGTCTATCCTAGCATGCGGAATAACTAAATCGCAAAGTAAATCTTACCATGCAAAGAGTTCTGGGTGCATCTTCCTAATGCTCTCCTCTGTCTCCCAAGTACAATCATTCTCGTTCTCGCCCCACTGAACCTTGACTAGCTTCACTGCTTTCCTTCGAAGTTGCTTCGTATCGTGCCCCACAATACGAATCAGCTTGCGGTTCTCAACCGCCTCGGATTCTACTTCGAAGTCCTCTAACTGATCAGGTGAAATAGTCACATCTGAGTCGTAAACGAACTTCCTTAGTTGGGAAACATGAAATACATTGTGAACTCCCGCCATTTTCTCTGGTAAGCCAACCTTATATGCCAAATTCCCGACTAGTTCAAGAACAGGGAATGGGCCAACAAATCTTGGTGCCAACTTGCCTCTCCTGCCAAATCGTATCACGCTTTTCAACGGAGAAATCTTGACAAACACCAAGTCACCAACGGAGAATTTCAAGTCTCTTCTCCTCTTATCGGCATAGCTTTTTTGCCTATCTTGAGCAGCTTTCATTCGTTGTTGAATGACCTTAATCTTGTCTGAAGTTTCTCTCACCACATCTGGTCCAAGCACAAACTTCTCGCCAGTCTCTATCCAACATGATGGTGAGTTGCACGGTCTTCCGTACAAAACTTCATATGGAGCCATACCAATACTAGATTGGTAGCTATTATTATATGCAAACTCTACTAGATGCAAATGGTCATCCCATGATCCACCAAAATCCAATATACACGCTCTCAAGAGATCTTCCAATATACGATTCACCCTCTCCGTCTGACCGTCGGTCTGAGGATGATATGCGGTACTGAGATGTAATCCTGACCCTAGAGCCTCTTGTAAGCTCTTCCAAAACCCACTAGTGAACAATGGGTCTCGGTCACTCACAATGTTTTTGGGTACTCCATGAAATCTCACTACCCACTTCATATACAATTCGGCCAACTTGGCTGCCGTCCTGGTCGATTTGACTGGTATAAATCTTGCGCTCTTAGTCAATCGATCCACAATTACCCAAATGCTATCATATCCCGATCTAGTCCTTGGTAAACCATCGATGAAATCCATCGAGACTTGCTCCCATTTCCATTCGGGAATTTCTAATGGTTGCAACAACCCACTAGGCTTCTTTTGCTCGGCTTTAACTAGCTGGCAATTCATGCATTTGGATATAAACTTCCCAACGTCTCTTTTCATTCCTTCCCAGTAGTAAATCTGTCTCATGTCTCGATACATCTTATTACCACCGGGATGTATAGTTAGTTTTGAGTGATGACATTCTCTAAGCACTTCATCTCTCAAACCATTCACGCTGGGCACAATTAGTCTTCCATTCTTTCGAAGCCATCCATCTTGATCAAGCCCATACACATTCATCTCCTCACCGATGCCCATCTCTAACTTGGAGATGATTTCTAATAGATTAGGATCATCCCTCTGGCTAGAACCAATCCGCTCCATCAAGGTGGGTCTGATCGTCAAACTTGCTAGCATAACTGGATCCAATTCGCACTTTGGTCTGAAATCAAACCCCGCGATATACTCCAGTTGCTTCCACTCAAGGAACATTGCCCCTAAGCTGGCATGTCTCCTACTCAAGGCATCGGCTACCGCATTACCCTTCCCAGGTGTATATGCGATATTAAAATCATACGAAGCCAAGAACTCTAACCACCTCTGCTGACGGAGATTTAGATCTTTCTGGGAGAAAAGATACTTCAACGATTTATGGTCGGTAAACAACTCAAATCTTTCTCCCAAGAGATAATTTCTCCACATCTTCAGCGCAAATACAATCGCTGCTAATTCCAAATCATGGGTAGGATACTTCTTCTCATGCGGCTTTAGCTGTCAACTAGCATAAGCTACAACCCTACCTCCTTGCATCAATACTGCACCCAGTCCGGTACCACAAGCATCTGTGTATATCGTCATCTCTTCATTCCCTTTAGGAATGACTAACACTGGCGCACGCGTCAACCTCACCTTTAGACTCTTGAAGGCATCCTCACACACTCCGTCCCAGACGAAGGACTGATTCTTCTTAGTCAACTGAGTCAACGGTGCCGCTATCTTGGAGAAGTCTTGGATAAACTTACGATAATATCCAGCTAATCCTAAGAAACTTCTTGCATCTGTTGCATTCTTGGGTGTAGGCCAATCCTGTACCGTAGCCACCTTCGCAGGGTCCACGGCAATACCACTCTCTGAAACAACATGACCTAAGAATCTCACTTCCCTTCTCCAAAAATGACACTTAGAGAATTTCGCTTTCAATTGGTGTTTCCTTAACACCTCCATCACTATCCTCAAGTGTCCCTTGTGTTCCTCCTCTGTCCTTGAGTAAACAAGGATGTCATCCACGAACACAAGATCAAACTTATTCAACTGATCTCTGAATACTCGATTCATAAGATCCACAAAGTAGGCTGGTGCATTGGTCAACCCAAACGGCATGACCAACCACTCATAAAATCCAAACGACGTCCTAAATGCCGTTTTCGGAACACTCTCATCTGGTACTCGAAGCTGATGAAATCCTGTCGCGAGGTCCAACTGGGAGAACACTCTAGCTCCTTCCAGCTGATCAAACAAATCATCTATCCGCGGTAGAGGATACTTATTCTTCCTCGTCACCTTATTCAACTCGCGATAGTCCACACACAAACGAAGGGAACCATCTGCCTTAATGGCAAACACAATTGGTGCTCCCCACTCGGAGACACTCCTTCTAATAAATCCCTTCTTCAAAAGATTGCTGACTTGCACCCCGAGCTCTCGCTGCTCCCTTGGTGCCATACGACGAAGTGGCATCACTATAGGTCTGGCATCTTTCACTAAATCAATACGGAACTCAATCTCTCGGTGTGGTGGAAGCCCGGTCACCTCCTCGAAGACGTCCGGATACTGGCCAACCACGGGCACATCTGACAACTCGTCCTGGGGGGTGTCGAGGGAATTTACAAAACTAGCCATAACCCCATCACTAGGTAGGCTACCAAACACTACCCTCCGCCCATCATCCGCCCTCACTGTCACCAAAAAGCCCTCACAGTCTACCACCACCCCGTATCTTTGAAGCCAATCGACTCCCAATATAATGCCATACCCAGTAAAGCCCAAAACAAAGCAATCACATACAAACATACATCCATGACTCGATAAGACCAAATTCCTGCAAATCATACTAAGGCTAGTCGAACCACCAATCGGGTTCGTCACAACCAATGGTCTATCGACAATCTCGGGTTCCAGTCCCAACCTATCTACCAGGTCACTAGATATGAAGGAACGGGAAGCCCCAGTATCAAACAAAACTCGAACTGGTATATCATAAATAGAAAGCATACCTTGAATAACAACATTCTTTCCTTTCTCCGCCGCAGTTGGGGCATTCGACGAAGAAGGAACAGTATCAATAGCATATGCTTTCACAATCTGCTTCTCCTTAAGAGGTTGCGGACACTTATCTTTCTGATGTTCCGCTTGGCCACAGTTGTAGCACTTCCTTTCCGCTGGCTTGGCCCGACATTCTTTAGCATAATGGCCCTTCTTTCCACAGCTGAAGCACTCAACATCTTTCTTGTCTTTTTCTGGCCACCTTTAGATTGGTCCTGCTTCCCTTATTCTGAGAGTTATTCTTGCCTCCACCGCTTGCTTGCGGCTTTGGCCCTTCTGCAGATGCAGCCTCAGTCTTTGACTTAGGGTAAAGACTCTCTGATCTCAAAGCTTTCCCCACGATCGATTCAAAAGTCTCATCGATGTGGTTAATAAGCCTCTCCCCCAAGTACCCATCCAGACCAGTAATGAACTTCTCATTCTTCTTTTCAGGAGTATCGATAAGAGATAGTCCATACTTTGACAAAGTGTCGAACTCAGCAATATAATCAAAAACTGCCCTTCCGTTCTGCTTGAGTTCTAAAAACCTCTTAAACAACACTGACTTCTAGGCAGCTGGAATAAACTTCTCGCTAAAGCGAGCCTTGAACTGATCCCAAGTAACCTGATCCTCTGGAGTTGCTGTTCTAATGGCATTCCACCAATTCATCACTCGCCCTTGCAGCTGACGAGACGCTAGCCTTCTCTTCATCGCATCCTCAAGACCCAAGTCATCAAAGATACGGTCACAGCTATCCATCCAGTCCTGAACATCCGTGGCCGACTCCGTTCCGTGGAACAGCTTCCCACCAAGATTAGTGTAATATTTGCACAACTTGGCGAAATCGACCCTAGGCGCCTGCACTACTGGGCCAACACCAACTCCGGGATTGGGAATTTCCCCTTGCACTTCTCTAAGCATGTCTCTCATGAGGTTAGTAAACATAGCTCTCATGTCAGCGGCATTCCCTTGGTTGGTCCCTCTACCAGCACCCCTCGTGTCTCGGCTCATCGTCAATCTGAAAAAGGGAAACGATTAACGACCCCATAGTGGTGCTAGTGCAGTGTGACTTCATTCTTATACTACTAATAGTATATATACATAGCTTTTGAAAACCAAAGTAATCACAAATACGCGCTCTCATATACGTACTAACTCTCCCTAGTGTCTTTCCCTAGGTTAACTACGCAACCTAGAGCTCTGATACCAAGTGTGACGGCCCGCCCCGCACCAACCGACATTTACTCCAAATGTGCGCTATACACATGTCCAGTTAGCACGGAGCGGGTCGTCAGAAGGAAAAGGAAGAAGGAAATGAACATACAGAGAACCTGTAGAATGTCTCACAGCGCATAGAACAAAATATAATAACAACATACTTGACATAAAACAGGAGAGACAGTGCATAAGCTGAAAATCAGAACTAAACATCATAGCAGCGGAAATCTAAAATACAGCTTATTACAACTTTCAAACTGTCTCAAAGCAAAACAAGATAAAGGAGGTACACTACTAATGCCCAAGTAGCGACCACCGACGACACAGGGAGAATGTGTATATATATATCATACGTGGAAGCCTCCTGCCCGCCTCCGAATCAACTACTCACGCATCACCAGCTAACCTGTCTCTAGTCTGCTCGTGTGAGCACCCAGAGTAATAAGAGGAGACATAAAACTCTGGGTCAGACATAAAGCCTGGTATGAGCGATAAGCATCTAAAGTGAACAATAACAGGTAGACTAAAACATACCTGAACCTGGACCTGCAACCAAAGAGTTAGCACTACATACTGTACAACACTCTAAGGTATCATATCAAACAGTGTAAAGATACGGAGGTGGGGGAGGTGTGCATGTCATAATGATGGCAAACAATCAAGCATAGCATCCATCCTCACATCTCTCACTCAGTGCGTAAAGCATACGATATTCACCACTTCGATCACCCAACATACCTTGCTACGATCACTCTGCCCCATGAAGTCATAAATGGCTTCACTGCACTGATAACGTAGCCACAAATCATTTGCTATGTCCACTTTGCCCCATGGAGTAACAAGAACCCCACTGCACTGAGTCATAACCTTACCATCCTTACTATGTCCACTTTGCCCCATGGAGTAACAAGAACCCCACTGCACTGGCTCATAGTCTTACTACACATCACCTTGCCCCTCGGGTCGTGATGACCCTACTGCACTGATAACGTAGTCTTGCTACCATCACTTTTCCCCTCAGGTCATAATGACCCTACGGCACTGATAAGTAGCCCATCATCCATTTCCAGTGGTGAATCGAAGTTATGAACGTCGACAACTCCTTAGCATACGTCCCGCAGCAAAGCCCAACTCATGAAGTGAACTCATTGGTTCCCCACTGGTTCCGGGATCCTGAGCTCTAACTTCCATTTGGACTATCTTTGCATCTCGGGTTGTTAGTCATCACCATCGGATCGCATCGGGTTGGCCTTCATTTCTCCTCTTCGTTTTGCTTCAGGTCGCCATCGTCAACTTCTCGGTTCAGATCGTGATCATCACCCCTGCTCGGGTCGGATCGCGACTCGCGGATCGTTCATAGTGTCAACTCGTGCTCCTCCCACTGGATCGGTTCGTGCTCTTCAGATCGGGTCGGATCGTGAATACCCATTGGTTCGGGTCGTGCCACCTTGCTGAGATCGTGACGTGTTCCTTCAGGCGGATCGTGACACCCAGGCTGGAACGGATCGTGGAAGATAGGGGCGGATCGGGTCGTAATGCTTATTCGCGATCCGGATCAGAGTACTTCAGTTTGGGCACGGCACTGCATCGATTCGTCTCGTGGGCCTTGCGCAGGTGGTTCGTTTCGGAGGAGATGACTCAACTCGTGGTGATGTCCCACGGTCCCATATGGCGATCCGATTGTCCCTCAATCCCCTATCCGATCCGAATCTGTGCACCTTGTCCAGCGAGCTGTTTACGCCCCTCGACGGCGTTTTCGACCATTCCAACTATTCTAAACAGTCACAAAGCATTTCATACAGTCATAGCAACATGCATAATCAACCACAAACATCAAAACATCAATATGATAGGTAAAAATGGATCAAACATACCCAAAATCCCATATTTTCCCTTAAGCATGTTTAGGTGAAACTTATGATAGGATTAGCAAATCTTAACCAAATTAACCCAAATTCATATCAGAGGTCTAAAACATCATTCCGAATTTTATAAACATTTTTCCAGAATTTTATCATGTTTAAATTCGCTAATTAACACTAATCACCCCTAATTAGCCATAATTAGTGCATAACTACGCAAATCACTCACCTTAGCCACAAAATAAACTAAGATCTGAAATAATTCTCTAGTTTGATGTGAATCTCAATACCAAACAGCAGCTCCTTTGTTGATTTGGTGAAGATCCTCCTTGATTATGGGTTGCTAAGCCAAATCCTTGAACAAAAGATGATTTGAGGATGATTTAGAGGTTGGAGGCCATTTTTAGGGTTTCTTGGTGATAAGTGGAAGCTAGAAAACTGAAATGGAATGATTCTCCATCTCATTTCAGCCCTCCCATAACCCTAATCCCGAAATGGGTTATGGGCCTACTCACTAATCACCCATTTGGCCCGGTTAAGCAGTTTTTCAACCTCCAAACCTTGTTTCAGCCATATCTCCCAAACGGTAAGTCCGTTTAGCTATTATGACCACTCTACGGAAAGGTAAACCATCAAACAAATCAAATGGAAGTGGTTTCAGGTCAAAATTCCTTTCCAATCAAAAGTTATGGGCAAAACAGTACCAACTAGGGGCAAAATGGTCATTTAAAAATCGACAAAAATCATGAACATGGGAAATAACTCAAATGGATGTTTCCCAAAGTTACATGACCATACGACTTCATACGGGAAAGAAATAAATATTCTACGATCCTATGGTGTGTAGAATACGAGTCATTACAATAAGTATAATTGATATACACATCAATCAATATTTATATGTTGTTTAAAAGAAAATTTTAGAAATGATACTATAACACCACTCAATGTATGGTTTTTTTTTTCTCTTGATGTGTTAGTGCATATCAGACGACGGGGTATATCTGTGGTCTGATATAAAATGAGACGACACGGAAAAAGACGGCAGATAGATATTCAATTAGACAACGTTGCATACTCGTTGTCTAATTCGATTTCTAGCGTAGTGTTAGCTATTAGTCGTTAGCTCCTGCTTGCACCGAATGTAAGAAAATTGTTACCGATTTGGAGCTTTGTATGTACTCACATGCTCGTACGTGATATTGTGCGACACACTTGGAATTTCTGTAAATACTACGTGGAAATGCAAAGATATGCATATATGACTATACATTTTCATGTTCAGAATTTGATTACCTTCAGGCGTCCATCATCCACCTTAGGAATAATCGAATTTTTCTATTTATATCATCAAGTGCACGTTGATCACTTGATTCGCGACGATGTTGGTGATAGCATGCGCTCATACTAACACTTAAAAACATAAACATACGCTAGCTTAAGTGGCTACGTCGATCTCCCTTCCACCTTTCCTTTTCCATGTGTAAGATAAGGGTTCGATAACGATCCCTTTAGAGGAATCGGGACCGATCCCGTACTTAACAAACTTTTGCAAAAAAATTGCTATGTATGGGAATCGATACCCCTTCTCCTTATAAGTACTTAAATCATTTCCTCCTTTCGATCCTACTTTCTTGCCGACCTGAGTATTTCGACTCACATCGAATAATTGACTATCCTTGAATCAGTCTACATTGCTATGACCTCCCACCGTAACCAACACTGCTTAAGTGCCACTGAGCTACGTCCTAATTTCAGGCAGTTAACCCCAATTAAATTGGTTTGTCTAGAGAATCAGTTTTGATTTAATTGCTTCGGGATTAATAACGGATATAATGGAGTATAATAAGAAGGGAGCTGTCAAGCGATGTTTAAGAAACAAGAGGTGGTTATGTTCGATTGGCATAGGAGCGGAGGCACGAGGAGCAAAAAAGAATGAAAAAGGAATGAGAATGAGTCAGTTGATGTAAAGGAGGAGAAAGGAGTAGAAGAGGAGATAGGATCAGATTCAAATGATGGGATGATATCATTGATCTTATGTACCGGAGGGTGGATCAAATCGGGGGATTTAGTAATCCTTAGGGATCAGATCAATCATTGAACCACATGATTGGGTCGAGCATATGATGCGATAACATGGATCATATATAGGATCGGGAACACAAGATCAGATCGGGGATGAGTTGAGAGATCGAATCAGGATTTTTTTGGAATCGGAGCACGAGATCAGTCGATACCGTGATTGATCGATCTGTTAAGCATTTGAGTTTACATCATCGTGAATCCAATTAAATAAGACTTTTTTTTGTGATACCTGATTTAGCGATTTCGCGACTCCATTATTATCGCATTGATATCTCAATCGTTTCACACAAAATGGCAGCTTTGAATGCTGAAACAGAGCAGTAACTCAGACATGCACGTAGGATAGAGTATAAAATTGGACTATGGACACATTGCTGAACTATCGATTTCGAACTCCGTTTTCCAATCCAATCTTCAATTGGATTCCATGATTCGATCTGAATGCCTGAATGACGGTCAACGATGATAGAGTATAAAATTGGACTATGGACACATTGCTGAACTATCGATTTCGAACTCCGTTTTCCAATCCAATCTTCAATTGGATTCCATGATTCGATCTGAATGCCTGAATGACGGTCAACGATGACGATCGCCCCAATTATAAATTAATCTCGTCATCATGTTACAAAATGTTTATTTAAACTTCATGAGCGTGCATGACACGTCATATTCCACATTAGTTTGAAATAACATGGAGATACAGTTTAATCGCACTAACTGTAATTATTTGCAAATTTAATAAATTATTACAATTAGAAGTTCAAGATGACTCAAAGGCTTGAAGTCGAGAATTTTGAATTGGTTTTAGAATCCCTATATTCGGTAGACAAGTCAAGTCCTTCCTCCAGCAATCACTTGGCTTTTGGATAATCAAGACCATCCCAACAGGAAGATCAACCCAAGGGGCAAAAGCAGGAGGAGAAGCTGGAAAGGCAGTTATAAACAGGTCAGCACGATGGTGAACCTAATTGTAATGACCCAAATTTTTAACCGCTTAATTTTGAACATTTAAAACTTATTTTGAAAGTTGAATTGGAACTATAAATGGATATTAATACAGATTTTATTGATTTACTAAGTGAAATGCAATTAAATTTCGAATATATCGAATTATCATAATACAAAAAATGAAAAATATTTTAATTCTAAGTTAAAAAAAATCGAAACGATTCTAATGATTTATATAAATTCTACTTGAATTTGAACGATGAAAATAATTTATTATTGATGAATTTGATTGTTTAAAATCAAATTTATATTTTATCAATTTAATTTTGCAAACCAAAATTGCCAATTTTCATAAGACCTCGTATTACAACGAAACTAATTTTATCTCGGATTACATCGAAACTAATTTTATAAAATCTGTAATGGTTAATTATTGCTAGATTTCAAATTTCATGTCAATCGGAGATGTTAGATGAGCGTGCGCAATATAAATGTGTATTGATTAATGATTTTGAAATTAAATTAGAATTTTTGCAAACAGTCCGATAATTCGACGAAACCAGCTTCATTGAGTCCGGACGTTAAACTATAGCAGGGTGTCAGTTTTCCTCACGATCGGATTTGGCATGTCATTGTACGAATTAAAAATGTGAAACGAAAGAAAATTATTAGACATAATACTATAAGATAAGGGTCCTTTTCAGAAAATTTGCACTGCATTTCTTTATCCTTATCCAAAATGTTTATACATCATTTTCAAATCCGCGCAAAATCTCTTCAAAACCTGGCGAAATCTTTGAAGAATTTTTTTCAAATCTTGGCAGATCCGTTCATTATTTGCGGTTGAGCTGATAGAAAGCGAGACTTCGCTTTATAAATTTCGGCTTCCTTCGTCTTTCTCAAACCGTTCCCTCGTCGTTCAAATTCGTCCTTCCTTCTATTTAGGGGTGAGCGTTTGGTTGGTTCGGTTTATCCGATGATGCAAATTGTCAAACCAAACTAAAACCGATAAAAATGAAAACCAAACCAAACCAACCAAATTAAGTTTGGTTGGTTCGGTTGGTTATCCGATTTAACCGAACTAAAAATATTTTAGACCTTACGTTTGTACAATTAACTATAATTTGAAATATATCATAAATATATGATTAGAGTATTATTGTTTATAATTCTTATGCTTTTTAGAAGTAATTTTGACACATATGTGATGATAAAACTTACTTGGATAACTAATCTAACCTAAAATATTTATTAAAATATTGAAAATATAATAAAAGTTCGGTTAATTTGGTTAAACCGATAACCAAATTAAATAATTTTCCAAACCGATTACAAACCGATCTAGTTTCAAAACCAAACCAAACCGACCAAAATAAATTGGTTCGGTCGGTTTATTTGGTTTAACCAAATAATGCTCACCCCTACTTCTATTTCTTCTTCTCACCTTCGTTCATTTTCTGCAGTAAACGAAAAGAAAAGAAATTGAAGCCGTCCCTCTCAAATTCTTCAACAATTCATATTAAATTGAAAACTCCACGAAATCATGCAACAGTGGATCCGTTGAACTCATGTGTGCCTGAAATCCACTTTTTACATGCTGTTAGAAAAATAGAACAGATAGTTTGATTAAAAAATTTGTGATTACTGGTTAGCAAGAATGTGTTTTTCGTCACAGATTATCTGATTTACTCATAAATGTGTTGCCACAACTAATTTTTTTAATGGTGTGCCGCCAAGATGGCCATATGAAAAAAAGATATCACTCATATCAACAACATACAACCTATCGCCTCTCATTTACTCTGTGTTGATGTGATTATAAGAGTGCACAAGGCCTCCAAAAAGATATCTTAATGTCTAAGTAGAGCAGCAAGCTTGAGCCTAAATCAAATGAAAACGAAGGTATAATTTTGTTCTAGCTGTCGGAACAAACAAAATTTTTGGAGATCCTACAACTTCAAGAATCATCATTATCAGTTAAATCTATCGGGTTACCTATGTCAGCCGATTATCTACGTTATGTCGAACGCACATCATTAATTAAAAGGATAATGGTTTGATTCGTTAACTAGGACAACGGTTAATTTTCCATGGTAGTTAGAGTAGAGTTTATTCACAAAATTATCACTCTTATGGCGACATACTGGTTATTACTTTATCAAATGCCAATTGTAACACTAAGTGAACTCCATAACATTTATGCTGATTTTTTATGGGGAGGGAAAAACAAAAAATAGCATAAGCAAACTTTTTAGACCAAAAGCAGATGAGTTAATTGGCCTAAAAAACTTTAGAACTATTGGTCATTTGAAACTGGAAATTTCATTTCAAGGACAATGCATGGTTTAAATGGATGAATAACAAAGTACTGCAATGCAAAATTCTTGCAATGAAGAACATGCTCAGTGATAAGGGAGGAAATATTAAATGCATCAAGAGGTCATAGTGGATAGCAATAACACTCAACTTTGGACAAAAACCTGGGATTGATAGCAAGACCTTACTTTAGTACACATATTCGGTTGGGACTCATCACATTGCGAACAACATAGTGGATAGTAATAGCACTCAACTTTGGCATGTTAAGAATCTTTTTCCTGAAGATGAAGCTAGCTCCAATAAAGGCGGATGAGGCAACGTTGAGAATAAACTCCCACCATCCCTAAAACATTCAACTTGTCCCCATCAGCAAACCCCTTCTTTCCAAATGAAGATCATCTCCTTCTCCCTTCCTACCTCATCAAAACTCCAACATTCCATCTCCATAAACACACCACCTAAAACTTAAAAATGTTGCACCATTCACCAAATAAACCTCTATCGGTGTCAAACATCACCTAAATCCAACCAAAACCACACTCATTTCTCCCCATACTAAACAAACTCTTCTTCATATTCAAACATAAATTCTTGCATATCCAACCTATCCATCTCCCTTCAAAAATTCAACTTGAAACATTGCAGCTTGAAAACGACCAAAATCTGTCCCTTAAGGCTACAGACCCCCCTGCTCCAATTCGTATAGCCATTAGTTACCATCCTCCATCTGCCCTCTGACCGAGAATCAATCTTTTGCAAATACATATCTGAGCTTGAACAAAAGTGGAGTATTCAAACAAAATCACTTGTAATCAAAACTTAAATTTGTATATGTGTATATAGAAATAATTATAAGCTGCACTTATGCTTGTAACACACATATTAAAGCTCCACGTTAAAAATCAAAAGGTATGAAAATCCGTAGTTATTGGCCCTTGCAAGTAATCAAAATTACATCATATATATACATACATGTTGAAGTTGGCATTGAAATCAATATGTTTAAAGGATGATACAATAAAAAATTGTAAAAATACAGTAAAAGTTTATCAATGTCTCTTTTACCATTTTCCTAATAAATTTTTGGCCTTTTTTTTTAAGAATCGGGATCCTGATTAGCTTAAAAAAGCACATATGGAAAACTCATTGTACAATGTTCAACTTCTTCTTCTAACTTAGCATATTTATCACCTATAAAAGGACAAGGAGTAATTTCAAAGAATTACCTTACACTTGAATCTTACTGAGAATTTTAAACTTAATCAAATCTATCCCAGCTCAATCAAATCTGCGAACTTATTCAATCAAACAAACCTATGAAGAGCATTTTGATGATGAAATTCCATTATGACATCTTCTCATACATCACCCTTTTAAGGGAAAACAAGAGATAACCAATTTGAAATTTTGTATAAACGTGCTTAAGTTTCGAAAAATATATATGAACCCTAGTTTACGAAGTAAAAAATCATGCTTCAGCTGCTTTTAAGAATCATGTTCAGCTGGCATGACGAATCACAAGGTTGAAATCATGCAACTATCTTAGCGTCGAGCAGCTATCTTGGAATCGCCAGCTATCATGAATTTTTTTTTTTTGAAACAGGCAAAAAAATATATGGCCCAAGGCCCATAGAGTTGGGTAAACCCGAATGCACACCACAACATAAACTAGGGTAAAAGAAACCCTAGCCGCCACAAACTTATTACATCCCACGCTCTAAAAAAACACAAGAATGGTGGACAAGAAAGAATCCATCATCTTCTATCTCCAATCGGGAAAACTTCAAGGAGGTTTCCAGACATTCTCTTCACTTCCCTTGAACTTCCTCTTTAGAATGTTTGGGTTGCTTAAGTATCTGGTATCCATGACTTTGGGATTTCTGATAGTATATACATCAGATCTGCTCTTATTCGTGTTCGTCAAGCTAACTTGGTTGTCTCTGTGGCTCTCGAAGCTCAGATCAGCTTGTATAAGGTTACTGCCGCTGCTCTCTCCAACCTCCCAACAAGATAAGTTGTCGATTTGATTGTCAATTCTGGCTTTATAGTGATTATCACTAACTTTGTGAAGAAAGCTTCTGCCTTTATCGATCTCCTTAAGCTTGTTGTTGACATTATGATATGACAGTAGGCTTTATTGTTCTCCAGGATTTTGTGAAGCTCTGGTTCACTACTGAAGTGGCCTTTAACTGATTCAGGTAAAAAGTAATTAGAGTCCAAATTTTGACTAAAAACTGAATGACAATAATCAGTAACCCGTTTACTTCCCTTACAGAAATAAATTCTGTGATCAGTTTTAAGTCTCATATCAGCAAGGAAACCGGGGTTACAATTCCTGTTTTGATTACTATCTGAATCTTCCTGGATAGAAAAATTGTATCTGGTACCTGTAACAGGTGAAGACCAACTATTACTGTTCAGATTGTTAAATAAATTTCTTTGATTATTGAGATTAATCTGGACCCTTCCCTTGCATATTTGTTGTCTGTTATCTGGTTTGGGATGATTTTCCCCAGGCAGGGAGACAGAGTAATTGGATTTGTACTTGTTGCCTGCATTTCTCTGCTCTCCAGCATGCATGGCTCGATTGTGGATATTAAGCTTGTAAAAGCTTTGCTTACCATTAAGTAAGAAATCTTCAACATGCTTATTATAATCATCATCCTTGCTAGTAATCCCTTGATTAACAGTGCATTCAGTCTTCTGTCTATTTGCTTTTTTCAAAATGATTTGACTGTCTGCATGAATGTTCCTCCATAATTGATAGCTGCTCTTAAATTTATTAGAGTGAAGTCTTTCGTTTCTCTCTTTCCAAATGTAGAACACCACAGCAGTAAGGAAAACACAAGTCTTAATATTTTTTTTAGTCTTGGGCTTGTAATGATTCAAAATATAATCAACACTGCTTCTAATATCCAAAGTAGGAATATATTGATTAAATCCCAAAGTACTTTTGGCATTATACCAGATGTACTGGGAATGCTCACAATCAAAGGATAAATGCTTGGAGCTTTCTATATCTTTTTTACAAAGCAAACAAATATTATCCAAATTTTTACCCCATTTACAACACCTATCTTTAGTAGATAACTTATTAAGGAGAGAAAAAAAAGCACAGTGAGCCATTTTTGGGCAATTTGATTTACACCAAATAACTTTGTGCCAATCTACCTCAACTTCCTCCCTTTTAATAAATTCCCACATTTTTTAAAAGAAAATTTATTATCTTTAGAGCTTAATTTCCAAGCCCAATCATCTTTGAAACTGTTTTGATCAATTTTGATGTGTGCATTTGTCAATTGTTTATCAAGGCCAACTGAAAACTTTGCTTTTGGATACAGTTGATCGCCGTCAGTCCCAATTGATTACTTTATCAGTGGACATAATGAATTATTATTTTTCTATCATCATATTTGAGTTTGTGATGTTTTGTGATAATTAACTCTATTGCAAAATCTCCTTGTTATTTTCTTCACTAGAAAAGTTAATGGTAAAATTCACTTGTAGCAAACAGTTTTGGAGATGACTCATTAGACTTATTGTGATAAGCGCACCATTAGCATATGGATGCCACGTTTATGCTAATCTTCTCTACTTCTGAAAAAAATAGCAAAAAATAGTAAGGTGCGTTCGTTTTACTCATCTTAGTTTCGAATTATTGTCCATACTGGCAATGCAGAATTTAAAATGACTAAAAATGCCACTTCTCAATAGTTTTCAACATACAATATGACCAAAGATGCTCCAAAATCATGTTGTATCAGGTAAATATCAGCCATGCATGCAACCCATTAATAAGTAGCTAATTGAAGTAACACTTAAATCCTGGCTTTACTTGACCCTATCAACCTAATATTGACAAAACAAACTATAACCTAAAATGTAGATGATAATTCATGCTGAAATTGTTGGCAACCTAGAAGCATATATTGCACATAATGTGTGCATGAAAATTATACTAACTTTCACCTTAAGAGCAAAAATTGAAATTACAATGCACATCATCGGTTGCAATTGCTTGCTTCCTAAAAAGATGCTCCATTCATTGTATTCTTCTAGAACAACTTTAATAGGCATTACATGGTTGTGAAGCACACTGGCTTCATTAAGGCTAAATGATATACTATTTTTTCCAATGATTTTTTCTCTTAAAGAACACTATACTCTTCTAGTCTAGAATAACCATAAGATCCACAACTTTCTAGTAATTTTTAACCGTTCTCGAGGAATATCAATAGAGAGACAATAAATAAGATTCATAAGATTAAAAAGCGAAGAATTACCATTGTATGCATGCAGTATCGCAAGTGCGAGATCACGGTAAGGCACCATGTACTTCTCACAGAAATCCTTGTTACTACTTATCAAATAGCTAACTTCATCTCTCTTCTTGACCAATTGATTTCTCACGAGTATGTCAATAACAAGACACCACGGTTTGATCCTTTTTTCCAAACTTAAGCAAATAAGCATAGGGTAAAATGCCAAATAAGACGGTTCACACTGCCTTTCATTTATAAAAAATCCACTACCACTTTAATCTTCCTCTCAGATGTAGCCATGCACAATGGTTGTTTAAAGAACACAACGACAGTGTCTTCCTTGGACCATCCTAGACTCCTATACAAACTCACTTTTTTCTTCCATGTAGCAGAACTTACTGTATGAACTGCTGAGCAAAACAAGGTTGAGCAAGGGTTAAATCCCATAGAAACAACTAACACGGCCATCTTCTTAAATCTTTCTGCAGAAAATTATAACATTCTTGGACATCTGCTGGTTAACTTTATAATGTTGGTACGAGGATGTAACGTCCCAGACTTTTCTACCATTTAAATTGGAATATTTAAATCCGTTATATATGTTATAGTGGAAATATTATGGATTTTATATCGAATTTATTTTATAAAATGGAGTTCAAATATATATAATTTATAACATAATTAAAACGAGCTCGAAATGCTGCGGTAGTTCGTAATTTTCGATTTGAACTTTAATTGAATATACAGGATCCGATATAAGTTGGAATTCTGTGAAACAAAAACCATTTGAATCTATTTGAGTATATTTTTCTAGCGGAAGAGAAAAATCGTGATTTCATGTTATAAATTGTTAGTTATGTCTAATTCAAATTTTTAAATAGTCGCTATGGAATTTCGTTAATAAACGATAATGTTTATTTAATAAATATAAAGGAATTTCTACATAGTTGGATTTCTGAATATTGAATTTTAAAATATGTATTAGTTTATTCTGGAACTGTAAAATATTTCATTTGGAGGTATATGGAAATAATAATTTATTATTATTTGAATTGAATTGTTTTAAATTTAATTATATTTTATCGACCATATATAGGCCTCAGGAATGATTATTTTTCCAAACGACCTCCGTTTCCAATGAAACAAATTTTATCGGAATGCGTATAACTAATTATTGCTACATTTTCGGTTTGGGGCCAATCAGAGTTGTTTTATCAGTGGGCGATATTTAGAGGTGAACCGATGAATTAAAATATCGTCGTTGTGAAAACGGAGTCCGTTTTCGATGAAATTAATTTCATTGGAACTGTAACGTCAAGACGTAGTGGTATGTACATTTTCATCCGGTTCGGAGCTTGCGGGTGACAGTACGAATTTAACGGTTACCGTAAACAACGGTAAGCGATAGAATTAAATACCAAAATAAATATATAATAATACAAAACTTAAGTTCTAAGCAAAGTAAACAAGAGCACACGCCTAACACATAATCTAAAATACAACGCAGAAAAATTTAAGTCCATCATTGGATAAAATGAGGGTGATTAGAATGATAATCCATCAATTCCGAACTTATTGATAAAATGACAGTTATAGAATAAATGTTGATTGTAAATAATGTCCATGTTGGTAGTATCAATTCCAACTCCCACCTTTTATTTTGTAACTTCTGTCAGCGATATAAATATGGTTAAGACATTGGGTTGGTTACATATTCTATATTTACCACGGTTTATTAAATAGAATGACAATCACGTTGCTGATCGAATGTACAAAGCTAAGATATTTCTCAGCAGCCCACTCTAAACATGTAATAAGTCAACACCTATTCATCAGCCACCATAACGCATCACTTCAAATTTTGTTGCGCCATGCTGTGTAAATCAGTAGCCATTTCTTCTGGGTCAAGGTTTAATGAAATTTGTCAAAACCTATTCTACCCTACCTAATCAAAGACCATTCTCTATCCTATACACTTCAACATGGCTTTATTCTTATCCGGAGCTTTTCCCCTATATATGTATACGATTGCTCTCACTAAATCTTTCACTAAACAAACCCATAAACTGAAAAGAAAACCACGCCTCCATATATAAAAGAAGTAGCGTAGCGCTCTAACATTGTACTGTGGAAGAGGCGAGGTTGTCACGTTTTTTGGAAGAACGGAAGCTGGTGGGCTGAGCTAGATGGTCGGAGCGTGACTGGCAGTAGAGGAGTGACGTGGTGGTGATGATCTCCGGCGGACGGCGCTGGTTGCAGGAAGTGTTGGCGTTGGATGGGAAGGCTAACATATGAGTGTTGCATGAATCTGAAGTAGGACGGCAGGCTATTGGAGCTTTGCGAGGTGAAAGTAGTGTGTGAACGTTGGAAACAATGGTGAGAAGAAGTCAGTTGAAATAGGAAGGAAGGGAGTGCGGGTTCGTAAATGTGGCATGGAAGGTTTTTCTTGTACCGCATGGCATATAAAGGCGCTGTTACGAAAATGATAGCAAGTAGGGGAGGCTCGGTTGATGTAAAGTTGAACAGTGATGGAAGTGGTATTGGAAGTTGTGATCATTTATGCGTGACAGATTGGTTATTTTGTGGACTGGATGGTATACAGGAGGAGTTTCAAAAATAATATTTGGCAAAGAAAGATGAAGCAACGGTTGAGGAAAAGACAGGGAGGAAGAAATATGTTTGTGTAGGTTTCGTTTTTGAAGTGGGATCTGTGACCGGGTGGAACAGTAGGGTTCAGGGAAGAAAATGGTGAATGGCACATATTGGATGACGGTGGTGAATGAAATGGCGGCTGAAGTGGTTGCTCATTATTGGTGTAGGGTTAGACTGGGACGGAGTAGGCGATGTACGGCGTCCCAATGGCGTCAGTGGCCAGCGGTGGAGTTAGAGCAGCTTCTGGATGGGTAAATCGTTGGGGAAGAAAGTATGGTAAGGGAGAGTGTAGGTTGTGTAATAGAAGTGGGCTTCCAGTTTGGGCCTACCGTAATAAAAAGGAAAAAAAGAATTGTATGGGCCAACGAAAATGTGCCAACCCGTTATTTTTATATATGTAAAGAAAAGCAAAGAATTTACGGTTAGCATGGGGCTGATCAAGAGAGATGCAATGGCTCGTGAAGTTTCGTTCGAAAATTTATCAGCGTAAGGAAGGTATATTGCAGCCCCTAAAGGAGAAATGTAACAACCCGTAAAATGCGAGCCAGTTTGAAATTTTTATTTCGGCAATTTTAGCGAATTTTGATTATTTAAAATGAATTATTTTAAATAATATCGTCGAAAAATTTATTTTGAATAGAATTCGAACGTATATATTATATACGTCGTCGTTAGAATATATAATAATTATATATAATTATAAAAGGAATTGAAAATGGCGCGGTAGTTCGAAAATTCGATTTCTAATTTCAAATGAATATACAGAATTCAATATAAGTCAGAATTGAACGAAACAAGAAATATTTGAATCTGTATAACTATATCTTTATAACGAAGTTAACAAACTGGGATTTCATCTTAGAAATGATAAGATATGTCCAGTTTAAAATTAGAAATAGTCGCTGTGAAATTTATATATATTTTTATATATATAAGGCCCTTAAAAATAGCAATTTTGCAGATGACCTCGGATTTCGACGAAACCACTTTTGTTGGGTCCGCAGTGTCAAGTTATTGCTAGGTTTCAAATTTCATAATTTTTCGAATCAATATGTGAGCGTGGCAAAAGAAAACGCGTTTGACCAGTTTTTGTCGATTTTAATCGAATGGAAATTGGCCATTTTTCAAACGGCCTCAGAATTAGACGAAACTAGTTTTGTTAGGACCGTATCGTCAATACGAAGCTAGAAAATATTTTTCTGGAATTTTTTCTAGTTAGTATGTGACCCCGGTAATTTGAAATGTACGTTTAAAATTCAATATAAGGATTTAAATTGTAAATTTCAACAGAAACTGATTGTAACGATCAAACCAGCTTGCGATACATATCCCATTGTGTTCGGAATGGGGGTAAAACGCTATGGACGACAGGCGGTGGACCTCATTTCGAGGTCGTATGTAAAAGTCAACCCTTGTGCATAATTTAATAATTAAATAATAAAATAAAATAAAATAAAAATTACTTCTCCTCCTTTTCTTATCTGTTTGCCCCCCCCCCCCCCCCGATCAGTTAATTATAAAACGAAATAAAAAAAAAAAAGAGACAAAACCCTAAAACCCAAATCGACCCGCCGCCTGACCGCCGAAGCCCCACCGCCTGGCCGCTGAACCCTTCGCCTGAGCCACCCTCGCAACCTCCTCCCACCGAACGACACAATCGAAGCAACGCCCTAGCCAATCGAAGCAGCACCCTCGTCGAAGGCTCGAACCACCGCCGCGACGTCTCAGAACCGCCGAGCCGCCCTTGACTTCCCTCCTCCCCTTCGCATACCATGGTGAGCGTTTAATTTGATTTTATTTTTATTTTTGCTTTTTGTTTTTGTTTTACAGAATGTATAAACTGTTTTTTTTTTTTTTATGAATTATAAAACTGATTTTTGTTTTAAGTTTTTAAAACAGGATTTTTAAAAGAAGAAACTTATAAAAACTGTTTTTTTTATAAAGTTTTAAAAACTGTTTTTAAAAAGAAATCAAAACAGAAATTTAAAATTGAAAAACTGTTTGTTTTAAAAGAAATAAAAAACTGTATTTTTAATAAATTTAAAAACTGATTTCTTTTAGTTTTAAAAACAGAATTTTTTTTTTAAAGAATTTTAAAACAGACTGTTTTAAAAGAAATAAAAAAAAAAACAGAAACAGAATTTTTAAAAAGAGATTCAAAGACTGTTTTAAAAGAAATCAAAAACAGAATTTTTTTAAAAGGAAAAAGTAAAAACTGCATTTTTTAAAAAGTAAAAACTGCATTTTTGAAGAAGGCAAAACTGCATTTTTAAGAATAGAAAAACTGCATTTTTAAGAATAGAAAAACTGCATTTTTAATAAGAGTAAAACTGCATTTTTAATAAAAGAAAAACTGCATTTATTTTAAAGATAAAAACTGCATTTATTTTAAAGATAAAAACTGCATTTATTTAAAAGAAAAAAAAAGATTATAAAAGCAGTTTTGAAAGAATAATAAAAATATAATCTTTATATTTAATAGCGAAGTCAAAATGCAATCTTTATATATTGAATAACATAGTGAAATTCGATTTTTACCTATGTAGAGGATACAGTCAACGAAAGCAACAAGAAGGACAAGTAGGCGAAGTTTCTATTAAGGAAATCAATCGTGTGAGAGGATAGCTATTGGTGAGGATTTCTCACTCTTCAATTTCTTTTTATAATTTTATATGTGTTGAAAGTGGAAGTGAATTGCTATATATAAATATCTATATATATATATATATATACGCCCCTCGCCCACAAACCATGGACGATATTTATTGGTTGAAATTGTTGTGAAAATTGATTGATAGCGAAGTGAAATGATTTATATATATAGCAAAGTGAAATTTATATATATAGCGAAGAAAATATCATATATAGTGAAAGAGAAAATATTATATAAGTTGAAAGTGAAATATGTATATATGAAAAGTGAAAATATCGAATATATTGAAAGTGAAAATATCGAATATATCGAAAGTGAAAATATTGAATATATTGAAAGTGAAAATATTCGAATTGAAAACAATGTATATGAAATATTCGAATAGAAAACGATATATATATATATATATATATGAAATGAAAACAATGTATATGAAATATTCGAATTGAAAACGAATTCGAATTGAATTGAATAGAAAACGAATTCGAATTGAATTGAATAGAAAATGAATTCGAATTGAATTGAATAGAAAACGAATTGAATTGAATAGAAAACGAATTCGAAATGAATTGAATAGAAAACGAATTCGAATTGAATTGAATAGAAAACGAATTCGAATTGAATTGAATAGAAAACGAATTCGAATTGAATTGAATAGAAAACGAATTCGAATTGAATTGAATAGAAAACGAATTCGAATTGAATTGAATAGAAAACGAATTCGAATTGAATTGAATAGAAAACGAATTCGAATTGAATTGAATAGAAAACGAATTCGAATTGAATTGAATAGAAAACGAATTCGAATTGAATTGAATAGAAAACGAATTCGAAATGAATTGAATTGAAAACGATTTCGAAATGAATTGAATTGAAAACAAATTGAAATGAATTCAAATTGAATTGAAATTTGAATTGAATAGAAATGAATTTTGAAACGAATTTATAAAGAAGAATTCAATTGTGATTTGAATTGAAAAGGAAGTTGAAAATGTTTTTGAAACGAATTTAAAACTATTTATAAACTTCGTTTTAAATAGAAATCGACGAAATATATATTATATATATAATATAATGGCCTGAATAGAACGCGCCGCGCCGCGGCAGTTCGCGAATTTCGACCATTGACTTCGAACGGACATTACGGGAGATCCGACCGTCGGATTCTCCTGAAATCAGAACCGTTGGGTTCGCATCGAAAAGAGCTTTCTAAGGAATATTAGAAATTTGAAATCTAACGGTTGGATTTGGAATTATGTCCAAATCAAATTTGAAAAAGGTCGCTGTAAGTGCAGTTCGATGGCCATTGATGGAAATCGACCGTACAGGCCTTGATAAAATTATTAAAAATAGTAATAATTTGTGTAAAATCATAAGAAATGATTTGGGAAGAATTGGGATGAAAAACTCCATATTTGAAAAGATAAAAATAGATTTTTATCGAAATGAACTAGTTATTAACTAGAAAAATAATCCAATGGTTATAAATAAATAAATTGGATTAGATTTGAATTGAAATTATCAATGGATATTTTCGATATTGGATTCCGTGATTACAGATATTGTGATGGGAATTTGGAAGATATCGATATCGTTATTCCCGATATGATATCTGTTGGTTTCAGGATTTGATGTTAAATATAAGTCAATACTCTCTCTATTTAAAACCTTATATTTAATGTCAAATTTGATTGATTGATGGTTTGGATTGTGCTCGACCAGTTTATGAGCAGAATATGCTTTTACATTTAGCATTGGGTTGGGTTGAAAATATCTGTGTGCTAACGCCTTGTGAAACACTTCACGATTTGACGATAAGGTGTTTAGCGATGTTGTGTTCATTTCAAATTTAACGAATGATTGTGAAATGATATTTTCCTTAAGTGAAAAGAAATGTATTCCCGATTTTGGACAGGGAATGTTTTATAAAAATGTTTTATAAAACAGAAAGGATTTCGAGGCCCAAAACCCGATGATTTCTAAAGTGATTTAGAAATGTATTATATGTTACATTGTGATTATTATGTTGTGAAATGATTTTCCCTACTTCGGGATATGAAATGATTTGGTATGTGGCTAAAGATTCGGGTAACCCTGAGACTAAAAGTATGGGTGAGAGGGCGGTGTATGCTCTCCTGAGTGGGAGGTGCATCGTCGGTGTAGCCTACTCCTATGTGGGGTAGGTGCACATATATATATCGAGTTGCGAGGTGCGTACCCTTTGCCTTGTCGATGGGGAGCACGATATTTGGTTGCATACTTGTTTGTATGCATTGTTATGTTTTGGAATTCACATTTCCAAATGATTTGATTTGAGATCCCGAAGTGAAATCTACTTTGATATAGAAAGTTAGATATGTATTTCAAATGATTTGAAATAAGAAATCGGGAATAAAATCCAAAGGAATAATTTCTGTAAATTGAATTGGATTTGGAAAATCTAAGTGTTGTGATTAATCTAAGTGGGTAGATTGGGATATTGCATGTTGTGTGATGCATAGTAGATCCATATATCTATATTGATTGTTGCTTATACACTGGCTTTCATGGGGGTAAACCCGTTCCGCGAAAGTGGCGTGGTCCCGTGATTTGCCTTATTTTTAAACAAGTTTAACAACTGTTTTTGAGTTCTCACACCAGTCCCATGACTGACCTGTAGTTTGCTTTTCCCTTGCGAACTCGGGTGCCCCTATTTTCCACACGGGCAGTCGAGTAGTTTTATTTTGCAGATTGTATTGAGCAGGATTCTGGATTGAAGCTTTAAGCTGTGTCCAGGCATTTACAGTCTTCCGCTGTGTAGTTTATATTTCCGCTGTGCACTGTTTTACATTTATGTAAATTTATCTTCCGCTGTGTATTATCTTCGATATACTCTGATATTCTGTATTCTGATGTAACATTATTATGATGTTTATTGAAGTCTTCTGTTATTTGTTCTGATGTGTTGTATACCCAAAGTTAGCGTATACGGGATTCGAACGGTCTTGGTCGGTTTAGCGATCGATTAGGTCCGGGCGAAATCCGTGTCGTTACAACGTGGTATCAGAGCTTTGGTTAAACTCAAATCTTTGGGGTACAACTCATTAGAACTGAACAAAAGACTCATCAGAGGTAGGATTAGTAATGTCCTATAAAAGAATCCTCATTAGAGATAGAATCAGTAGCATTCTAGAATGAGTGACTCGTTAGAGATGGGGTTAGAAATGCCCCAGAATGAGTCGAGAGTTAGTTGTTTATAAATAACGTATCTGTGATTATATATATAATCTGATTTTAGAAAATATGATTTTAAATATATAAAATTATATATTTGAAAATATAATCAATTAATTGATTGATGTTTGTGTTGTTTGTTTACTTGTTTGATAATTTTTAACCATTTAGCCAATTGAACCAAATAGTAAACTGTATTGAAATTTGGTTGCAAATGCATGCATATACTTGCACTTACATTGAACAGGTCATAGCAAGGAGGCTAGAGCCGAAGAATAAAATTTGTTTGCCCGACAAATAGGTACATGTTTACTACATAATTTCCTGTTTTGTTTGGGTGATGATGATTTTGTGAGCCTATTGGCTAGCCGCTTGGCTTTTTCTTTTTCTTTTTGAGATCTGAAGGACCGGGGAAGCTATTTGAAATTCCCCGATGCTCCCGGTGCAGGGGAGGTTATGGCGAAATTTTTCAAAAATTTAGGGTGTTAGCCAAATTTTTGAAATTTTGAAAATTCTCAGAAACTAAAGAGTTGGAGAATGGAAGCCAGATCGAACGTAGAGTTGAATAATCAAACCACTTTCGACTTTGTTCCTTTTCGGGGACGAAAAGTTTTAAGTGGGGGAGATTGTAACAACCCGTAAAATGCGAGCCAGTTTGAAATTTTTATTTCGGCAATTTTAGCGAATTTTGATTATTTAAAATGAATTATTTTAAATAATATCGTCGAAAAATTTATTTTGAATAGAATTCGAACGTATATATTATATACGTCGTCGTTAGAATATATAATAATTATATATAATTATAAAAGGAATTGAAAATGGCGCGGTAGTTCGAAAATTCGATTTCTAATTTCAAATGAATATACAGAATTCAATATAAGTCAGAATTGAACGAAACAAGAAATATTTGAATCTGTATAACTATATCTTTATAACGAAGTTAACAAACTGGGATTTCATCTTAGAAATGATAAGATATGTCCAGTTTAAAATTAGAAATAGTCGCTGTGAAATTTATATATATTTTTATATATATAAGGCCCTTAAAAATAGCAATTTTGCAGATGACCTCGGATTTCGACGAAACCACTTTTGTTGGGTCCGCAGTGTCAAGTTATTGCTAGGTTTCAAATTTCATAATTTTTCGAATCAATATGTGAGCGTGGCAAAAGAAAACGCGTTTGACCAGTTTTTGTCGATTTTAATCGAATGGAAATTGGCCATTTTTCAAACGGCCTCAGAATTAGACGAAACTAGTTTTGTTAGGACCGTATCGTCAATACGAAGCTAGAAAATATTTTTCTGGAATTTTTTCTAGTTAGTATGTGACCCCGGTAATTTGAAATGTACGTTTAAAATTCAATATAAGGATTTAAATTGTAAATTTCAACAGAAACTGATTGTAACGATCAAACCAGCTTGCGATACATATCCCATTGTGTTCGGAATGGGGGTAAAACGCTATGGACGACAGGCGGTGGACCTCATTTCGAGGTCGTATGTAAAAGTCAACCCTTGTGCATAATTTAATAATTAAATAATAAAATAAAATAAAAATTACTTCTCCTCCTTTTCTTATCTGTTTGCCCCCCCCCCCGATCAGTTAATTATAAAACGAAATAAAAAAAAAAAAGAGACAAAACCCTAAAACCCAAATCGACCCGCCGCCTGACCGCCGAAGCCCCACCGCCTGGCCGCTGAACCCTTCGCCTGAGCCACCCTCGCAACCTCCTCCCACCGAACGACACAATCGAAGCAACGCCCTAGCCAATCGAAGCAGCACCCTCGTCGAAGGCTCGAACCACCGCCGCGACGTCTCAGAACCGCCGAGCCGCCCTTGACTTCCCTCCTCCCCTTCGCATACCATGGTGAGCGTTTAATTTGATTTTATTTTTATTTTTGCTTTTTGTTTTTGTTTTACAGAATGTATAAACTGTTTTTTTTTTTTTTATGAATTATAAAACTGATTTTTGTTTTAAGTTTTTAAAACAGGATTTTTAAAAGAAGAAACTTATAAAAACTGTTTTTTTTATAAAGTTTTAAAAACTGTTTTTAAAAAGAAATCAAAACAGAAATTTAAAATTGAAAAACTGTTTGTTTTAAAAGAAATAAAAAACTGTATTTTTAATAAATTTAAAAACTGATTTCTTTTAGTTTTAAAAACAGAAATTTTTTTTTAAAGAATTTTAAAACAGACTGTTTTAAAAGAAATAAAAAAAAAAACAGAAACAGAATTTTTAAAAAGAGATTCAAAGACTGTTTTAAAAGAAATCAAAAACAGAATTTTTTTAAAAGGAAAAAGTAAAAACTGCATTTTTTAAAAAGTAAAAACTGCATTTTTGAAGAAGGCAAAACTGCATTTTTAAGAATAGAAAAACTGCATTTTTAAGAATAGAAAAACTGCATTTTTAATAAGAGTAAAACTGCATTTTTAATAAAAGAAAAACTGCATTTATTTTAAAGATAAAAACTGCATTTATTTTAAAGATAAAAACTGCATTTATTTAAAAGAAAAAAAAAGATTATAAAAGCAGTTTTGAAAGAATAATAAAAATATAATCTTTATATTTAATAGCGAAGTCAAAATGCAATCTTTATATATTGAATAACATAGTGAAATTCGATTTTTACCTATGTAGAGGATACAGTCAACGAAAGCAACAAGAAGGACAAGTAGGCGAAGTTTCTATTAAGGAAATCAATCGTGTGAGAGGATAGCTATTGGTGAGGATTTCTCACTCTTCAATTTCTTTTTATAATTTTATATGTGTTGAAAGTGGAAGTGAATTGCTATATATAAATATCTATATATATATATATATATATACGCCCCTCGCCCACAAACCATGGACGATATTTATTGGTTGAAATTGTTGTGAAAATTGATTGATAGCGAAGTGAAATGATTTATATATATAGCAAAGTGAAATTTATATATATAGCGAAGAAAATATCATATATAGTGAAAGAGAAAATATTATATAAGTTGAAAGTGAAATATGTATATATGAAAAGTGAAAATATCGAATATATTGAAAGTGAAAATATCGAATATATCGAAAGTGAAAATATTGAATATATTGAAAGTGAAAATATTCGAATTGAAAACAATGTATATGAAATATTCGAATAGAAAACGATATATATATATATATATATATGAAATGAAAACAATGTATATGAAATATTCGAATTGAAAACGAATTCGAATTGAATTGAATAGAAAACGAATTCGAATTGAATTGAATAGAAAATGAATTCGAATTGAATTGAATAGAAAACGAATTGAATTGAATAGAAAACGAATTCGAAATGAATTGAATAGAAAACGAATTCGAATTGAATTGAATAGAAAACGAATTCGAATTGAATTGAATAGAAAACGAATTCGAATTGAATTGAATAGAAAACGAATTCGAATTGAATTGAATAGAAAACGAATTCGAATTGAATTGAATAGAAAACGAATTCGAATTGAATTGAATAGAAAACGAATTCGAATTGAATTGAATAGAAAACGAATTCGAATTGAATTGAATAGAAAACGAATTCGAATTGAATTGAATAGAAAACGAATTCGAAATGAATTGAATTGAAAACGATTTCGAAATGAATTGAATTGAAAACAAATTGAAATGAATTCAAATTGAATTGAAATTTGAATTGAATAGAAATGAATTTTGAAACGAATTTATAAAGAAGAATTCAATTGTGATTTGAATTGAAAAGGAAGTTGAAAATGTTTTTGAAACGAATTTAAAACTATTTATAAACTTCGTTTTAAATAGAAATCGACGAAATATATATTATATATATAATATAATGGCCTGAATAGAACGCGCCGCGCCGCGGCAGTTCGCGAATTTCGACCATTGACTTCGAACGGACATTACGGGAGATCCGACCGTCGGATTCTCCTGAAATCAGAACCGTTGGGTTCGCATCGAAAAGAGCTTTCTAAGGAATATTAGAAATTTGAAATCTAACGGTTGGATTTGGAATTATGTCCAAATCAAATTTGAAAAAGGTCGCTGTAAGTGCAGTTCGATGGCCATTGATGGAAATCGACCGTACAGGCCTTGATAAAATTATTAAAAATAGTAATAATTTGTGTAAAATCATAAGAAATGATTTGGGAAGAATTGGGATGAAAAACTCCATATTTGAAAAGATAAAAATAGATTTTTATCGAAATGAACTAGTTATTAACTAGAAAAATAATCCAATGGTTATAAATAAATAAATTGGATTAGATTTGAATTGAAATTATCAATGGATATTTTCGATATTGGATTCCGTGATTACAGATATTGTGATGGGAATTTGGAAGATATCGATATCGTTATTCCCGATATGATATCTGTTGGTTTCAGGATTTGATGTTAAATATAAGTCAATACTCTCTCTATTTAAAACCTTATATTTAATGTCAAATTTGATTGATTGATGGTTTGGATTGTGCTCGACCAGTTTATGAGCAGAATATGCTTTTACATTTAGCATTGGGTTGGGTTGAAAATATCTGTGTGCTAACGCCTTGTGAAACACTTCACGATTTGACGATAAGGTGTTTAGCGATGTTGTGTTCATTTCAAATTTAACGAATGATTGTGAAATGATATTTTCCTTAAGTGAAAAGAAATGTATTCCCGATTTTGGACAGGGAATGTTTTATAAAAATGTTTTATAAAACAGAAAGGATTTCGAGGCCCAAAACCCGATGATTTCTAAAGTGATTTAGAAATGTATTATATGTTACATTGTGATTATTATGTTGTGAAATGATTTTCCCTACTTCGGGATATGAAATGATTTGGTATGTGGCTAAAGATTCGGGTAACCCTGAGACTAAAAGTATGGGTGAGAGGGCGGTGTATGCTCTCCTGAGTGGGAGGTGCATCGTCGGTGTAGCCTACTCCTATGTGGGGTAGGTGCACATATATATATCGAGTTGCGAGGTGCGTACCCTTTGCCTTGTCGATGGGGAGCACGATATTTGGTTGCATACTTGTTTGTATGCATTGTTATGTTTTGGAATTCACATTTCCAAATGATTTGATTTGAGATCCCGAAGTGAAATCTACTTTGATATAGAAAGTTAGATATGTATTTCAAATGATTTGAAATAAGAAATCGGGAATAAAATCCAAAGGAATAATTTCTGTAAATTGAATTGGATTTGGAAAATCTAAGTGTTGTGATTAATCTAAGTGGGTAGATTGGGATATTGCATGTTGTGTGATGCATAGTAGATCCATATATCTATATTGATTGTTGCTTATACACTGGCTTTCATGGGGGTAAACCCGTTCCGCGAAAGTGGCGTGGTCCCGTGATTTGCCTTATTTTTAAACAAGTTTAACAACTGTTTTTGAGTTCTCACACCAGTCCCATGACTGACCTGTAGTTTGCTTTTCCCTTGCGAACTCGGGTGCCCCTATTTTCCACACGGGCAGTCGAGTAGTTTTATTTTGCAGATTGTATTGAGCAGGATTCTGGATTGAAGCTTTAAGCTGTGTCCAGGCATTTACAGTCTTCCGCTGTGTAGTTTATATTTCCGCTGTGCACTGTTTTACATTTATGTAAATTTATCTTCCGCTGTGTATTATCTTCGATATACTCTGATATTCTGTATTCTGATGTAACATTATTATGATGTTTATTGAAGTCTTCTGTTATTTGTTCTGATGTGTTGTATACCCAAAGTTAGCGTATACGGGATTCGAACGGTCTTGGTCGGTTTAGCGATCGATTAGGTCCGGGCGAAATCCGTGTCGTTACAAGAAATTAACGCATGCCATCAGTATTAAATTATAGTTAATTAAGAAATGAATTTATTTAAATCAAACCGTATACTTATAATAATTATAACGTGTTCATATATTGTCAGATTTGGACTGAACAGGAGATGTTGGAATCGTCCCGACGAGCACTTCATTTTAGAGCTGGGGTGGACGATGATGGAATCAACTGGGATTTTAAATAATTTAATGCCTGCTTAATTTAATTAAACCGTTTGACAAGAATAAAAAACCAATGTGAGTTCAACTCACTCAGTTTATCCCGTTTATATTTTATATAGGATGAGTTTTTAATTTGTGTGCAATGTTTGCTAATTAATGGTTGCTGATTGGATGACTGTTTGCATGTATGCCGAATATTTTTAATATTCGTTGATTAAATTAAACATTTGTTTAATTTAATTAGATCGTTAATTTTTACGATTAGATTCCAAACGTGGTTACTTTCCTTGTTGGTTACGTTTATAATAATATAGACGTACAAAATAAATAATTGAATGCTTGATTTGGATGCTATAAATTGTTTGTTGACCATTAATAGTTGAACTGTTTATTGATGCAAGGAAGGACAGGTTGGAGGGATCTAACCGGATTCCTCAAAAATGTTGTTTACTTATATGAACTATTAATCAATCCGATTGATCGTTGATTGTTGAATCCAAATTCATCACTATTTCGATAGTGACCAATGGATGATATTGGTTGAGTAATATTGGCAGATGGCCTGAAAATGAACCGTTTTATAAAGATTGATTTACCGTCAGGTAAATCAATAGCAAGAAAGTTATAAAGTATTTTATAACTAAAGACAGAGTTTGAAATCTATTTTCTATAGATTATTTTTAACGGAAGTATTAAGTGAAATGAATAATTATATTTATCTGATGATTATAAACCGATTATATAAAGAAAATTGTTATATTTATGAGCTGTATAAACAAATAAGCAGAACTTAACCAAATGGTTAAGGATTTAATTAATTGTTTCAATATAAACAATTAATTGTGATTATTTAATTTAATTAGATTGTTAATTAAGTCAAATGAGACTATTTAAATTAATTTAGTAATTTAAAAGAAATAACTAAGTAGAAATGGTTAACAACTTGACCTTGTTTTGAGTTGACTAAGTCAACTGCTTTTCTAGAATTGATTATTGGACGATTATTAAATTTTTAATTATTATTTAAATAACCTTAAAAGGAAGATTGACTATATAATAATAGTTAATTAATTAAAATGATTGGAAGGGTTTTTCAAAAGAGAATAAATGGAGTAAACCAATGTTTAAAATAGTATGATAAATAGAAGAGTTGGATATTTATTGCAACTGGTTTTCGTTAATAAACTTTTATCTATTCTGAAGATATGAATGTTGTCGTATCAAGGTCTGAGAGATAAATAAAATACCCCAACTTGTAACGACTTCATGATTACCCAAGGATGATATTAGTTAGAGACAAAGGTAGTTGAGGGAATCAAAATAATATTTCCATGAAGGATATATAAACTATAATTCAAAGAATTATAAGTTGAATAAATTGTTTTGGAAATAAGAAGTGGAAAAGCGGTATTCGAAATGTGGAAAGATTTAGAAATTTAATTAACAACTGATTAATTAAATGGCTAAATGATGTTGTATACTGAACTAGTAAATTCCTTTTATTTTTAGGGATAATGGTTATTTAATTTGTTAGTTAAAACACTGACTATCGAAATCTGGCCAAGTCGATGGTTGGTATGGAAAGACTGTGATCGAATTTATATTCGAAAACCATTCCGACCAGCACATACGTAAACGTTGAAGATGGTCGAGATGGAGCATTAAAGACAGTGGATCTTCATAAGCGGAAGGATTTTTGTTGAATTTTTCTGGCTAGCTACCAGAGGATTTTAAACTGTGATTCGATCATGGTTGAGATTTTGCGGATTAGCAAGGACTACTCGCTACTGATCCTCTGGATGCGGTAGGAGGGTGCCTTCGGTTCATCCTGTTCCTGGATGACTTGTATGGACGAATGTCTGACAGAGTATTTCCCGAGGGTCACGTACATTGATTTTTACGAACGTACTTCTGTTTGGGGGCAGAGAAGACACCTTCTCTTGGCCAACACCAGTGTAATTTTGTGGACGTCAATTAGTGATTTGATGGATTTGACGATGTGTCATTCAAAGTGAATGGTGGCCGGATGTTCTAAAGATCAACGTCGCCTCATGCCTCATCAAGTGGGAAAAGACAGAAATCGAGCAGGCAGCATGGCTAGGTGGGTCATTCCCAAGCAGGGTATATTGTCACCAATCTGGAGAAAATCCTTATTTGTTTTTCTTTCACATCTGTATCTCCCGGGAACGGTTATGTTGCTAGCAACCGTAGGGTGACAATATATTTGATACACTCAAGTTAAATGAGTGGTCGGTCATGTGTGGCTGGGTTGCAAGACGTTCTTGTTGAACCCCAGTGTATACCCTCTAGAGTACACTAATCGGAAGGTGGTCCCATACCTTGTCATAGTTGGAATCCAATCTCCGATAAGATCCCTGCGGTTTTTTATTATAGACTATATATGTGGAGCGTGAGATGCAAGCGTTCTGCTATTTGGTTATTTATTTGATAGACACTAATATAATATCACTGTATTTTAATATCAAACTATTTTGGGTTATATTAAGGTAAAAACCGTCTGTATTTATGTGTGGGATGGTCTTACTATTATCCTTTTCTTTAAAAAGGATTTTGGACTTTAAATCGATATGGATGTGTTTTAAATTAGTGAGTTTTTCTCATGTTGGTTCACCAGACTGATCCGTGGGATTTGTAATGTTTCGGGTCAGCCCGAGTTGCAGGTTCAGGTTATCGAATACTGTGAAGTTCAAAGAAGAGCTGGAGGAGTCCAAACGTATCAATATTTATTCTGCTGTGTATTATATATGAGGACAGGTTATTATAATTGTCCAGATTGATTGCTGTACTCTGACGATTTGTAAGTATTATTTTTCAAGCTTTCAGTAAAGATTATTTCTATATTATATTTTGTTCCGCTGCGATGTGAGATTCTGTGTAGTGTTAGTTCTTCTTCCTATTCTTCTATTTTAATATTTCTTTCTTATCTTTTCTCATCCTCCAACTTTTTTCTTTTAGCTTCTGGATGTTCGGTACTCGAGTTAGACATGGGATGTGTAAATGTCGAAATTCGAGCATCGAATTTTTTTCGGACGCTACAGTTGGTATCAGAGCTATTGGTTGAATAGTAACCTTGGCTTTGGGCGTAAGTCAATGGAGATGTGGTTGGTAATACCCTAAATTGAGTTGAGTGTACGTATATGAGAGAACATATTTGTAGATTGATTAAAAATGGTTTTATGTTGTGTAGATTTATTGATTGAGTGGGTTATGAATTCTGGTCGACGGTGGGGCACCACAATGTTTATAGAGGTTTCTAAACATTCGAATACGATGAATCAACACAATATCATTTTTGTAAAGAGGGTAAATGAAATAATTTTGCCTAAATTATATTTTTATATAAGAAAAAGAAATAATTTTCTACAGTATAGTAATATTGGTTGATTGGTAGTTTTGCTTGATTGAGTTGAAGTTCAATTAAAATAAATTTGAAAATCGAATGTATAATAACGGAAATAATTCAAATAGTAATCAACTGATGTAAATAAACCAAAGTGAATGTAGACCAGTAAGTATCAATGTTAAATATAATTCAAATAGTTTGGTTGTTCGTTATTTGGGTGGTGGATTGGTTGAATAAAATTCACCAAACGGGTCAATAAAGAAGTTAAATGAATTGAAACAAAATTTCCGTATAATGAATTGGAAATAAAATCAGTTATGGAATGAAACTAAATGGTTTAACCCTATATTATAATTGTAAGTGGAATTAAGTGCAGAATCCTGAAGGATGTGGAGATAATTTGGTTATACATATTGGAAGTACAAACTGGAAAACGAAGATCAGCTAGTTGATTTGCTTCAAAATTGGAATTGAGTGGCACGAAAAATAGGTAAACCTTAATATATATTGGTTGGAGTGATTGATTTTAATACCCCTGAGTTGGGTTAGTCGCTTGACTTTTGTTTTCTTTTTATCGATATAAGGCCAGGAGTGGTGTTTGTGGTTGTTCTGATCGAGCTGCGCAGAGGAGGTGCTGGCGAAATTTTCGAAAATTTTAAAGAGTTCGAATTTTTTTGATAATCCAAAAATAATTATTTTAAACATAATTGGGTTCAGAGCATTTTTCTTACCTTGTAATTTCGAGGACGAAATTCTTTCAAGTGGGGAAGAATATAACGTCCCATATTTTTCTGCCATTTAAATTGGAATATTTAAATCCGTTATATATATTATATTGGAAATATAACGGATTTTATATCGAATTTATTTTATAAAATGGAGTTCAAATATATATAATTTATAATATAATTAAAACGAGCTCGAAACGCCGCGGTAGTTCGTAACTTTCGATTTGGACTTTAATTGAATATACAGGATCCGATATAAGTCGGAATTCTGGGAAACAAGAACCGTTTGAATCTATTTGATTATATTTTTTTAACGATAGAGAAAAATTGAGATTTCATGTTATAGAATGTTAGTTATGTCCAATTCAAATTTTCAAATAGTCGCTATGGAATTTCGTTAATAAATGGTAACGTTTATTTAATAAATATAAAGGAATTTCTACATAGTTGGATATCATTTTAAACCGAATTTATGAATATTGATTTTAAAATATATATTAGTTTATTCTGGAACTATAAAATATTTCATTTGGAGGTGTATGGAAATAATAATTTGTTATTATTTAAATTGAGTTGTTTTAGATTTAATTATTTTTATCGACCGTATATAGGCCTCAGGAATGCTTATTTTTTCAAACGACCTCCGTTTCCAATGAGGCAAATTTTATTAGAATGCGTATAATTAATTATTGATAGATTTCCAGTTTGGGGCCAATCGGAGTTGTTTTATCAGTGGGCGATATTTAGAGGTTAACCGATGAATTAAAATATCGTCGTTGTGCAAACTGAGCCCGTTTTCGACGAAATTAATTTCAATGGAACCAGAAGGTCAAGACGTAGCGGTATGTCCATTTTTATTGGGTTCGGAGCTCGCGGGTGATGGTACGAATTTAACGGTTATCGCAAACAACGGTAAGCAGTAGAATTAAATACCGAAATAAATATATAATAATACAAAACTTAAGTTCTAAGAAAAGTAAACAAGAGCACACGCCTAACACATAACCTAAAATACAATGCAGAGAAATTTAAGTCCATCATTGGATAAAATGAGGGTGATCAAAATGAAAATCCATCAATTCCGAACTTATTGATAAAATGACAGTTATAGAATAAAAGTTGATTGTAAATAATGTCCATGTTGGTAGTATAAATTCCAACTCCTACCTTTTATTTTGTATCTTCTGTCAGCGATATAAATATGGTTAAGACATTGGGTTGGTTACATATTCTATATACCACGGTTTATTAAATAGAATGACAATCACGCTGCTGATCGAATGTACAAAGCTAAGATATTTCTCAGCAGCCCACTCTAAACATGTAATAAGTCAACACCTATTCATCAGCCACCATAACGCATCACTTCAAATTTTGTTGCGGCATGTTGTATAAATCAGTAGCCATTTCTTCTGGGTCAAGGTTTAATGAAATTTGTCAAAACCTATTCTACCCTACCTAATCAAAGACCGTTCTCTATCCTATACACTTCAACATGGCTTTATTCTTATCCGGAGCTTTTCCCCTATATATGTATACGATTGCCCTCACTAAATCTTTCACTAAACAAACCCATAAATTGAAAAGAAAACCACGCCTCCATATATAAAAGAAGTAGTGCAGCGCTCTAACATTGTACTGTGGAAGAGGCGAGGTTGTCACGTTTTTTGGAAGAACGGAAGCTGGTGGGCTGAGCTAGATGGTCGGAGCGTGACTGGCAGTAGAGGAGTGACGTGGTGGTGATGATCTCCAGCGGACGGCGCTGGTTGCAGGAAGTGTTGGCGTTGGATGGGAAGGCTGACATATGAGTGTTGCGTGAATCTGAAGTAGGACGACAGGCTATTGGAGCTTTGCGAGGTGAAAGTAGTGTGTGAACGTTGGAAACAATGGTGAGAAGAAGTCAGTTGAAATAGGAAGGTAGGGAGTGCGGGTTCGTAAATGTGGCATGGAAGGTTTTTATTGTACTGCATGGCATATAAAGGTGCTGTTACGAAAATGATAGCAAGTAGGAGAGGCTCGGTTGATGTAAAGTTGAACAGTGATGGAAGTGGTATTGGAAGTTGTGATCATTTATGCGTGACAGATCGGTTATTTTGTGGACTGGATGGTATATAGGAGGAGTTTCAAAAATAATATTTGGCAAAGAAAGATGAAGCAGCGGTTGAGGAAAAGACAGGGAGGAAGAAATATGTTTGTGTAGGTTTCGTTTTTGAAGTGGGATCTGTGACCGGGTGGAACAGTAGGGTTTAGGGAAGAAAATGGTGAATGGCACACATTGGATGACGGTGGTGAATGAAATGGCGGCTGAAGTGGTTGCTCATTGTTGGTGTAGGGTCAGACCGGGAAGGAGTAGGCGATGTACGGAGTCCCAATGGCGTCAGTGGCCAGCGGTGGAGTTAGAGCAGCTTCTGGATGGGTAAATCATTGGGGAAGAAAGTATGGTAAGGGAGAGTGTAGGTTGTGTAATAGAAGTGGGCTTCCAGTTTGGGCCTACCGTAATAAAAAAAAAAAAAAGAATTGTATGGGCCAACGAAAATATGCCAACCCGTTATTTTTATATATGTAAAGAAAAGCAAAGAATTTACGGTTAGCATGGGGCTGATCAAGAGAGATGCAATGGTTCATGAAGTTTCATTCGAAAATTTATCAGCATGAGGAAGGTATATTGCAGCCCCTAAAGGAGAAATTAACGCATGCCATCAGTATTAAATGATAGTTAATTAAGAAATGAATTTATTTAAATCAAACCGTATACTTATAATAATTATAACGTGTTCATATATTGTCAGATTTGGACTGAACAGGAGATGTTGGAATCGTCCCGACGAGCACTTCATTTTAGAGCTGGGGTGGACGATGATGGAATCAATTGGGATTTTAAATAATTTAATGCCTGCTTAATTTAGTTAAACCGTTTGACAACGAATAAAAAACCAAGATGAGTTCAACTCACTCAGTTTATCCCGTTTATATTTTATATAAGCTGAGTTTTTAATTTGTGTGCAATGTTTGCTAATTAATGGTTGCTGATTGGATGACGGTTTGCATGTATGCCGAATATTTTTAGTATTCATTGATTAAATTAAACAATTGTTTAATTTAATTAAATCGTTAATTTTAACGATTAGATTCCAAACGTGGTTACTTACCTTGTTGGTTACGTTTATAATAATATAGACGTACAAAATAAATAATTGAATGCTTGATTTGGATGCTATAAATTGTTTGTTGACCATTAATAGTTGAATTGTTTATTGATGCAAGGAAGGACAGGTTGGAGGGATCCAACCGGATTCCTCAAAAATGTTGTTTACTTTTATGAACTATTAATCAGTCCGATTGATCGTTGATTGTTGAATCGAAATTCATCACTAGTTCGATAGTGAACAATGGATGATATTGGTTGAGTAATATTGGCAGATGGCTACTGATTTTCACAGCATGCCGCAATAAAGTTATAAAAGTATTTTATAACTAAAGACAGAGTTTGAAATCTATTTTCTATAGATTATTTTTAACGGAAGTATTAAGGGAAATGAATAATTATATTTATCTGATGATTATAAACCGATTATATATAGAAAATTGTTATATTGATGAGCTGTATAAACAAATAAGCAGAACTTAACCAAATGGTTAAGGATTTAATTAATTGTTTCAATATAAACAATTAATTGAGATTATTTAATTTAATTAGATTGTTAATTAAGTCAAATGAGATTATTTAAATTAATTTAGTAATTTAAAAGAAATAACTAAGTAGAAATGGTTAACAACTTAACCTTGTTTTGAGTTGACTAAGTCCACTCTTATCTAGAATTGATTATTGGACGGTTATTAAATTTTTAATTATTATTTAAATAACCTTAAAAGGAAGATTGACTATATAATAATAGTTAATTAATTAAAATGATTGGAAGGGTTTTTCAAAAGAGAATAAATGGAGTAAACCAATGTTTAAAATAGTATGATAAATAGAAGAGTTGGATATTTATTGCAACTGGTTTTCGTTAATAAACTTTTATCTATTCTGAAGATAAGAATGTTGTCGTCTCAAGGTCTAAGAGATAAATAAAATACCCCAACTTGTAACGACTTCATGATTATCCAAGGATGATATTAGTTAGAGACAAAGGTAGTTGAGGGAATCAAAATAATATTTCCATGAAGGTTATATAAACTATAAATCAAAGAATTATAAGTTGAATAAATTGTTTTGGAAATAAGAAGTGGAAAAGCGGTATTCGAAATGTGGAAAGATTTAGAAATTTAATTAACAACTGATTAATTAAATGGGCAAATGATGTTGTATACTGAACTAGTAAATTCCTTTTATTTTTATGGATAATGGTTATTTAATTTGATAGTTAAAACACTGACTATCGAATCTGGCCAAGTCGATGATTGGTATGGAAAGACTGTGATCGAATTTATATTCGAAAACCATTCCGACCAGCACATACGTAAACGTTGAAGATGGTCGAGATGGAACATTGAAGACTGTGGATCTTCATAAGCGGAAGGATTGTTGTTGAATTTTTCTGGCCAGCTACCAGAGGTTTTTAAACTGTGATTCGATCATGGTTGAGATTTTGCGGATTAGCAAGGACTACTCGCTACTGATCCTATGGATGCGGTAGGAGGGTGCCTTCGGTTCATCCTGTTCCTGGATGACTTGTATGGACGAATGTATGACAGAGTATTTCCTGAGGGTCACGTACATTGATTTTTACGAACGTACTTCTGTTTGGGGGCAGAGAAGACACCTTCTCTTGGCCAACACCAGTGTAATTTTGTGAGTGATTTGACGGATCTGACGATGTGTCATTCAAAGTGAATGGTGGCCGGATGTTCTATAGATCAATGTCGCCTCAAGCCTCATCAAGCGGGAAAAGACAGAAATTGGGCAGGCAGCATGGCTAGGTGGGTCATTCCCAAGCAGGGTATATTGTCACCAATCTGGAGAAAATCCTTATTTGTTTTTCTTTCACTTATGTGTCTCCCGGGAACGGTTATGTTGCTAGCAACCGTAGGGTGACAATATATTTGATACACTCAAGTTAAATGAGTGGTCAGTCATGTGTGGCTGGGTTGCAAGACGTTCTTGTTGAACCCCAGTGTATACCCTCTAGAGTACACTGATCGGAAGGTGGTCCCATACCTTGTCATAGTTGGAATCCAATCTCCGATAAAATCCCTATGGTTTTTTATTATAGACTATATATGTGGAGCGTGAGATGCAAGTGTTCTGCTATTTGGTTATTTATTTGATAGACACTAATATAATATCAAACTATTTTGGGTTATATTAAGGTAAAAACCGTCCGTATTTATGTGTGGGATGGTCTTACTATTATCCTTTTCTTTAAAAAGGATTTTGGACTTTAAATCGATATGGATGTGTTTTAAATTAGTGAGTTTTTCTCATGCTGGTTCACCAGACTAATCTGTGGCATTTGTAATGTCTCGGGTCAGCCCAAGTTGTAGGTTCAGGTTATCAAATACTGTGAAGTTCAAAGACAAGCTGGAGGAGTCCAAACGTATCACTATTTATTCTGCTGTGTATTATATATGAGGACAGGTTATTATAATTGTCCAGATTGATTGCTGTACTCTGACGATTTGTAAGTATTATTTTTCAAGCTTTCAGTAAAGATTATTTCTATATTATATTTTGTTCCGCTGCGATGTGAGATTCTGTGTAGTGTTAGTTCTTCTTCCTATTCTTCTATTTTAATATTTCTTTCTTATCTTTTCTCATCCTCCAACTTTTTTCTTTTAGCTTCTGGATGTTCGGTACTCGAGTTAGACATGGGATGTGTAAATGTCGAAATTCGAGCATCGAATTTTTTTCGGATGCTACAGTTGGTATCAGAGCTATTGGTTGAATAGTAACCTTGGCTTTGGGCGTAAGTCAATGGAGATGTGGTTGGTAATACCCTAAATTGAGTTGAGTGTACGTATATGAGAGAACATATTTGTAGATTGATTAAAAATGTTTTATGTTGTGTAGATTTATTGATTGAGTGGGTTATGAATTCTGGTCGACAATGTTGATAGGGGTTTCTAAACATTCGAATACGATGAATCAACACAATATCGTTTTTGTAAAGAGGGTAAATGAAATAATTTTTCCTAAATTATATTTTTATATAAGAAAAAGAAATAATTTTCTATAGTATAGCAATATTGGTTGATTGGTAGTTTTGCTTGATTGAGTTGAAGTTCAATTAAAATAAATTTGAAAATCGAATGTATAATAATGGAAATAATTCAGATAGTAATCGACTGATGTAAATAAACCAAAGTGAATGTAGACCAGTAAGTATCAATGTTAAATATAATTCAAATAGTTTGGTTGTTTGTTATTTGGGTGGTGGATTGGTTGAATAAAATTCACCAAACGGGTCAATAAAGAAGTTAAATGAATTGAAACAAAATTTCCGTATAATGAATTGGAAATAAAATCGGTTATGGAATGAAACTAAGTGGTTTAACCCTATATTATAATTGTAAGTGGAGTTAAGTGCAGAATCCTGAAGGATGTGGAGATGATTTGGTTATACATATTGGAAGTACAGACTGGAAAACGAAGATCAGCTAGTTGATTTGCTTCAAAATTGGAATTGAGTGGCACGACAAATAGGTAAACCTTAATATATATTGGTTGGAGTGATTGATTTTAATACCCCTAAGTTGGGTTAGTCGCTTGGCTTTTGTTTTCTTTTTATCGATATAAGGCCAGGAGTGGTGTTTGTGGTTGTTCTGATCGAGCTGCGCAGAGGAGGTGCTGGCGAAATTTTCGAAAATTTTAAAGAGTTCGAATTTGTTTTGATAATTCAAAAATAATTATTTTAAAGATAATTGGGTTCAGAGCATTTTTCTTACCTTGTAATTTCGGGGACGAAATTCTTTTAAGGGGGGAAGAATATAACGTCCCATATTTTCTGCCATTTAAATTGGAATGTTTAAATCCGTTATATATATTATATTGGAAATATAACATATTTTATATCGAATTTATTTTATAAAATGGAGTTCAAATATATATAATTTATAATATAATTGAAACGAGCTCGAAACGCCGCGGTAGTTCGTAATTTTCGATTTGGACTTTAATTGAATATACATGATTCGATATAAGTCGGAATTCTGTGAAACAAGAACCGTTTGAATCTATTTGATTATATTTTTCTAACGAAAGAGAAAAATCGAGATTTCGTGTTATAGATTGTTAGTTATGTCCAATTCAAATTTTCAAATAGTCGCTATGGAATTTCTTTAATAAATGGTAACGTTTATTTAATAAATATAAAGGAATTTCTACATAGTTGGATATCATTTTAAACCGAATTTATGAATATTGATTTTAAAATATATATTAGTTTATTCTGGAACTGTAAAATATTTCATTTGGAGGTATACGGAAATAATAATTTGTTATTATTTAAATTGAGTTGTTTTAGATTTAATTATTTTTATCGACCGTATATAGGCCTCAGGAATGCTTATTTTTTCAAACGACCTCCATTTCCAATGAGGCAAATTTTATTAGAATGCGTATAATTAATTATTGATAGATTTCCAGTTTGGGGCCAATCGGGGTTGTTTTATCAGTGGGCGATATTTAGAGGTGAACCGATGAATTAAAATATCGTCGTTGTGCAAACGGAGCCCGTTTTCGATGAAATTAATTTCAATGGAACCGGAACGTCAAGACGTAGCGGTATGTCCATTTTTATCGGGTTCGGAGCTCGCGGGTGATAGTACGAATTTAACGGTTACCGCAAACAATGGTAAGCGGTAGAATTAAATACCGAAATAAATATATAATAATACAAAACTTAAGTTCTAAGAAAAGTAAACAAGAGCACACGCCTAACACATAACCTAAAATACAATGCAGAGAAATTTAAGTCCATCATTGGATAAAATGAGGGTAATTAGAATGACAATCCATCAATTCCGAACTTATTGATAAAATGACAATTATAGAATAAAAGTTGATTGTAAATAATGTCCATGTTGGTAGTATAAATTCCAACTCCCACCTTTTATTTTGTATCTTCTGTCAGCGATATAAATATGGTTAAGACATTGGGTTGGTTACATATTCTATATACCACAGTTTATTAAATAGAATGACAACCACGCTGGTGATCGAATGTACAAAGCTAAGATATTTCTCAGCAACCCACTCTAAACATGTAACAAGTCAACACCTATTCATCAGCCACCATAACGCATCACTTCAAATTTATTGCGGCATGCTGTGAAAATCAGTAGCCATTTCTTCCGGGTTAAGGCTTAATGAAATTTGTCAAAACCTATTCTACCCTACCTAATCAAAGACCAAATTTTATCCTGTACACTTCAACCAGGCTTTATTTTATTTGTAGCATTTCCACTGTATATGTGTAGGATTGCCCTCACTAAATCTTTCACTAAACAAACCCATAAATAGAAAAGAAAACCACGCTTCCATATATAAAAGCAGTAGTGCAGCGCTCTAACATTGTGCTGTAGAAGCACGGTAAAGGCGAGGCTGTCACGATTCCTGGAAGAACGGAAGCTGGTGGGTCAAGCTAGATGGTCGGTGCGTGACTGGAAGTAGAGGTGTGACGCGATGGTGATGATCTCCGGCAGACGGCGCTGGTTGTAGGAAGTGTTGGCGTTAGATAGGAAGGCTAACGTATGAGTGTTGCGTGAATCTGAAGTAGGACGGCAGGCTATCGGAGCTTTGACAAGGTGAAAGCAATGTGTGAATGTTGGAAACAACGGTGAGAAGAAGTCAGTTGAAATAGGAAGGACGGGAGTGCAGGTTCGTAAATGTGGCGTGGAAGGTTTTTATTGTACTACATGGCATATAAAGGTGCTGTACATTGTGAAAATGATAGCAAATAGGGGAGGCTCGGTTGATGTAAAGTTGAATAGCGATGGAAGTGGCGTTGAAAGTTGTGATCAATTATGTGTGATAGATCGGTTATTTTGTGGACTGGGTGGTATACAAGAGGAGTTTCAAAAATAATAATTGGCAAAGAAAGATGATGCTGTGGTAGAGGAAAAGGCAGGTAGGAAGAAATATGTTTGCGTAGGTTTTGTTTCTGAAGTGGGATCTATGACCGGGTGGAACAGCAGGGTTCAGGGAAGAAAATGGTGAATGACACACGTGGGATGACGGTGGTGAATGAAATGGCAGCTGAAGTGGTTTCTCATTGTGGTGTAGGGTCAGACTGGGAAGGTGTAGGCGATGTACGAAGTCCTAAGGGCGTCAGTAGCCAATGGTGGATTTAGAGCAACTTCAGGATGGGTAAATCGTTGGGGAAGAAAGTATGTAAGGGAGAGTGTAGGCTGCGTAATAGAAGTGGGCTTCTAGTTTGGGCCTACCGTAATAATAATTAAAAAAAAGAATTGTATGGGCCAACGAAAAGGGGGACCTGCAGTATAACAACGTAAAGTGGTGTTCGAGAAAGATGTTGTAGCAACAATTCGGGGCTTACATCAACATGCCAACCCGTTATTTTTATATATGTAAAGAAAAGGGAAGAATTTACGGTTTGCATGGGGCAGATCAAGAGAGATGCAATGGCTCGTGAATTTGCGTTCGAAAATTTTAGCAGCGTGAGGGAAGTATATTGCAGGCCCTAAAGGAGAAATTAACGCATGCCATTAGTATTAAATGATAGTTAATTAAGAAATGAATTTATTTAAATCAAACCGTATACTTATAATAATTATAACGTCTTCATATATTGTTAGATTTGGACTGAACAGGAGGCGTTGGAATCGACCCGACGAGCACTTCATTTTAGAGCTGGGGTGGACGACGATGGAACAATTGGGATTTTATTTATATTAAACGCCGGTTTAATTTAATTAAACCGTTTTGACAACGAATAAAAAACCAAGGTGAGTTCAACTCACTCAGTTTATCCCATTTATATTTTATATAAGCTGGGTTTTTAATTTGTGTGCAATGTTTGCTAATTAATGGTTGCTGATTGGATGACTGTTTGCATGTATGACGAATATTTTTAATATTCGTTGATTAAATTAAACGTTTGTTTAATTTAATTAAATCGTTAATTTTAACGATTAGATTCCAAACGAGGTTACTTACCTTGTTGGTTACGTTTATAACAATATAGACGTATAAAATAAATAATTGAATGCTTGATTTGGATGCTACAAATTGTTTATTGACTATTAATAGTTGAACTGTTTATTGATGCAGGGAAGGATAGGTTGGAGGGATCCAACCGGATTCCTCAAAAATGTTGTTTACTTATATGAACTATTAATCAATCTGATTGATCGTTGATTGTTGAATCCAAATTCATCACTAGTTCGATAGTGACCAATGGGTGATATTGGTTGAGTAATATTGGTAGATGGCCTGAAAATGAACAGTCTTATAAAGATTGATTTACCGTCAGGTAAATCAATAGCAAGAAAGTTATAAAAGTATTTTATAACTAACAACAGAGTTTGAAATCTATTTTCTATATATTATTTTTAATGGAAGTATTAAGGGAAATGAATAATTATATTTATCTGATGATTATAAACCGATTATATAAAGAAAATTGTTATATTGATGAGCTGTATAAACAAATAAGCAGAACTTAACCAAATGGTTAAGGATTTAATTAATTGTTTCAATATAAACAATTAATTGTGATTATTTAATTTAATTAGATTGTTAATTAAGTCAAATGAGATTATTTAAATTAATTTAGTAATTTAAAAGAAATAACTAAGTAGAAATGGTTAACAACTTAACCTTGTTTTGAGTTGACTAAGTCAACTGCTTATCTAGAATTGATTATTGGACGGTTATTAAATTTTTAATTATTATTTAAATAACCTTAAAAGGAAGATTGACTATATAATAATAGTTAATTAATTAAAATGATTGGAAGGGTTTTTCAAAAGAGAATAAATGGAGTAAACCAATGTTTAAAATAGTATGATAAATAGAAGAGTTGGATATTTATTGCAACTGGTTTTCATTAATAAACTTTTATCTATTCTGAAGATAAGAATGTTGTCGTCTCAAGGTCCGAGAGATAAATAAAATACCCCAACTTGTAACGACTTCATGATTATCCAAGGATGATATTAGTTAGAGACAAAGGTAGTTGAGGGAATCAAAATAATATTTCCATGAAGGATATATAAACTATAATTCAAAGAATTGTAAGTTAAATAAATTGTTTTGGAAATAAGAAGTGGAAAAGCGGTATTCGAAATGTGGAAAGATTTAGAAATTTAATTAATAACTGATTAATTAAATGGCCAAATGATGTTGTATATTGAACTAGTAAATTCGTTTTATTTTCATGGATAATGGTTATTTAATTTGATAGTTAAAACACTGACTATCGAAATCTGGCCAAGTCGATGGTTGGTATGGAAAGACTGTGATCGAATTTATTTTCGAAAACCATTCCAACCAGCACATACGTAAACGTTGAAGATGGTCGAGATGGAGCATTGAAGACCGTGGATCTTTGTAAGGGAAAGGATTGCTGTTGAATTTCTCTGGCTAGCTACCAGAGGTTTTTAAACCGTGATTCAGTCGTGGTTGAGATTTTGTTGATTAGCAAGGACTACTCGCTACTGATAATCTGGATGCGGTAGGAGGGTGCCTTCGGTTCATCCTCTGGATACCGTAGGGTGATAATATATTCGATACATTCAAGTTAAATGAGTGGTCTGTCATGTATGGCCGGGTTGCAAGATGTTCTTGTTGAACCCCAGTGTATACCCTCTAGAGTACACTGATCGAAAGGTGGTCCCATACCTTGTCATAGTTTGAATCCAATCTCCGATAAGAGCCCAGCGGTTTATTATTATAGACTGTATATGTGGAGCGTGAGATGTAAGCGTTCTGCTATTTGGTTATTTATTTGATAGACACTATTATAATATCACTGGATTTTAATACCAATCTATTTTGGGTTATGGTAAGGTAAAAACCCTCTGTGTTTATGTGTGAGCTGGTCTTACTATTTTCCTTTACTTTAAAAAGGATTTTGGACTTTAAATCGATATGGATGTGTTTTAAACATAGTGAGTTTTTCTCACGCTGGTTCACCAGACTGATCCGTGGCGTTTGTAATGTCTCGGGTCAGCCCGAGTTGTAGGTTCAGGTGTTTTCACCAAAAATGGCTCAAACACCAATGGTACGAGAATCGTACTTCACCAATATGGTCAGAAAATAAACGGAGCCGTACTCAATAGCAATTGAAAGTGAAAATGCGAGGAACGTAAAATGGAGACAGGGTTTTAGAGTGGTTCAGCCTTGTATTAGGCCTACGTCCACTATGAAGATCATTTGCATTATCATGATAATGATTACAAGACATATCTCTCATACATCTTTTTGCTCTCGCAACTTATTCTCACTCTTACAAACAAAATATCCTTCAGATTTACTGGATTTGATGAGGGAATGGCGGAATTCGCGAAGAAGAAGGGTGGATGGACGCCATGGCCGAATGGATGAAAAAACCTTGAATTGAGATGATGACGATGACTGAAATGCTTAAGGAATTACTGAGGGCAGGATTTAGCAGCACTTCATGGTGCCAGAAGTCGATCCCCTTTGTGGTGACAGTCATGGACTATTTATAGCTGACCTCCTGTAGAGCAGTGGGCTGAAAATCCCCATCTATAGGCTACCGGTCATTTGTCTTCTTAATTACGAACATGCCACCGCTTATTTGTAGCCAACTGGCGACAGTTGTCTCCAGCTGTCCTGCGCGAGTGACTCCGTAGGAGCGAGCGACTGTATTGGAATGAGTGGTTGCGTAGGACTTGGTGTACAGGCAGGTAGTGAGTACGCAGGAGGGACTCGTCAAAGCTTGCTGATTAGTATAAGAACTGTTGATTGAATCATGTCAGGCCTTCTGTAACTATCTGGTTGTAGTATCTGTATCTGATGATCAAGAGTCTGAGGTCTCAATCTGTGTATGGTGCATGAGATATATGTACGACCGCTAGCATTTTTGGTGTTTCCTAGAGCGATCGGTTGGGACAACATAAGCGACCGACTGCCAAGAATGATATGCGGTTGGGTTGCGCGACCAACCTCTTTGGTGCAAAGACGAGCGATCTTCTTGATATGGGCAACCTCCATAGAATGTGCGGGCCTTACTGCCCTTAGGTAGTATCATCCTTAGCGTGTGACCTCTCTGTATAATTGTGCTGCACATTATGACCAACCCTTGTTCTCTTGCTTGAGTCGTGGTCCATATTCGATCGTGCTATGTACGAACGGCTCTGGTTGAGACATGAGTGCTCAATCCAAGTGTATGCTTGTTTTACAGTTCGATCATAGACTTAATTTTCCGATCATATATGTGATTTTTAAGGGATAAACATTTGCCCCTCGAAGTTTGTAATTTTCGGTTTGTGGAAATCACATGCTTTGAAATGATGAAATGCAGTGATACTTGATGGATTAAGCCTGATTTCCTGTAAAATGAGCATTCTTTACTAAAGGCTCGGGCTTACTGAATACCTTTATAGTCGTTCGTGCACAGACATAATCGTTTGCTTACTGGATCAAATGGGCTATTCTCTAGAATAGTTAAGCGTTTTATCTGGGCCTGACCAAGCTGTCCCGTCTCTTTGATCTGAAAGGGTTTTTCAGTCTTCTTTAAATAATATCTCTTCATTTTCCTATCTCCTTTCTTCTCATCCAAAGAAGCTTTGAATGGCGACATTGTTCTGAATAATCCTGCTTATTACTCTGATTACCCTTCAAAGCCTTCAATTACTTTCACCCTTTAAACGTTTCCACCAAAGCTCTGAAATTTCAAGATTGACTTTGGCAGCCTACTCGCCCAGATTTGAGATTCGTTCGCTCGCTTGTAGGTAAATCTTTCCCTTTAATTTTATTTTGGTGTAATCCGAAATATAAACTCGATAACTATGGATGAAACTTTGAAAGTCCTAAATATTAATCCAGATTGTCCTTCGCGAATTTCCTCAAAGATCCTTGCGATTTCAACTAGATCGTCGTAGGGTTACACAAGCAAATGCTTTGTCGGTCGAACACGTACAACTTCTCGAGTTTCTGGCTTTTTAGTGATGCACCTGTAAATTGCTTACCGAAATGTTCCTTAATATCTCTTTAGTGTACGCTTGTGCAACTTTGTTGATTGTCATCTGAATTATCAACAGTTTTTGCCTTTATATCGTGAAACTGAGGAATTTGTAAAAATAGGTCGCCATCTGTATCTGCCTTGATACTGTATTTAGTCCGATAATTCCCCTTTTCATATATCGTGCATACTCGTGCTTGATTTTTGTGGTCGCGTTACTTTACTTTGATAGGGGTCGTTCTTGATTAGCTTCCACATAAGATTGGTTAAGAACGACTTATGGTGCCGGAGTACGTGCGACTGCCTTAAATCAAACTTAAGTAGTTGACACGATATAGCTATGTGTGATCATGTCAGGGTTTGGTAGGAATTGGCATCTGGAATCTACCACCAATTATCCCAGAGCCCCAAGAACCAAACTATGTCTGGCCAAACTAGAAGTTCCAATCAAACTGCTGTAGTCACACCAAATATTACTCCTAGGGTAAATGCTTCTCAAAGCTTCCCAAAGCCTCGTGCTCTTGCTAAAATACCTTGTGAAAGGCATGAGACGGAGCTTTCTGATAGCTCGTTCCAACAATTGTGGCACTAGTTTGGAATTTTGGAGAAGGAAGAAGCCAAGCTGCCCGGAGAGAAGGAATTTGCAGATATTCCTCCAACTGGATATGTTGTTGTTAATCGTGGCATGTTGGTGAGTGGGGTGATTCCTCCTTTTAACCTTTATCTAGAGATGATTCTTCCGACTTTGGCGATTGCCCTGTACCAATTACATCCAAATGGTTACGCGATTTTAACAAGCCTTTATATCCTTTTTATGAGGGAAAAACAACATGCTCCCTCATTTGAAGATATATGTTCCTCATATGCTTTCAGGAAAAGGAATCAGCGCCCTTCAATCATTTTTGTCAAGAGCCGGGGTTCTAGAATAATTACTGGTTTAGTGGATAGTGTTCGAGGATTTCCTAATCAATACTTCTTGGTTCGATGCCCCGATAATTTCTGTGGCTTATGGATGGAAGGCGGTGAGTATATTTACCTCCTAGTTCCCTTTCCTTTTATTCCTTTTTATTACTTAAATCTCCAGTCGTTTTACAGTGCTCACTGATCAGAGCATCACCTTTAATCAAGATCTCTGTAACTCTCTATTAGCCGTCGATAAAAGTAAGAGGAATAGGAGATTTTTGATTAGCGAAGAGTTCCTTCGTCATTATAATTTGCTTTCTCCTTTACGTATTTTTGTGGTGGATTCTTCTGATAAAAAGGGGGTTGCCGGCAAATCCCCCGTCCAGATGACCTCGAAGAAGAAGTGCCCTGCCCCCACAGAGGACAGTAAAGCAAGTCTTAGGCCCAAACCGGTTTCTGCCAAAAAGACAGTATCCAAACTTCATAGAGGTAAGGGTCTCATGACTTCGCTGGTTCATACTGAGAAGGAGGGTCCTTCTTTCGAGGCAACTAACCAGGAAAATGCGAGCATGACCTCTTCAAAAATTGCCTCAGATCTTATGAAAGAGAGCGAGCAGTGTGGCGACTTCTAAAGAAGTTTTAAACGCTGATGAAAATTCTCCCATCCGGGATAACCAAGAGGAAGATGATTCAGTGATTTTTAAAGACTATGATGTTCTCGATCTGGCTAAAGGCTTTATCCAAGGTAACACTGTTGTTCAAAAACTTAGACTCCCAAATCTTTAACGCAGGAACTTTCAACGCTCCTGTTTTCTGGGTCGGGGAAGTGTTTTGCAAGGCTAGGGATCGCTTTTTCTCTCCCTTATATATCTTAATATATCTTCTCTTCCATCTTGCCCCCAATACTTTATGGCATAAGTGCTAAAGGCTTTCTTCGTTTCTTTCCAGATTCAGGAATGGTGCTATCTTTATCAGACAACTTTTCCCAACAGGCCAGGTTGGTTAACCCACAAACACTTCTACAGTCCTGCCTTTCTCGCTGCTCAAAACGTCCTCGATCACCGTTAGATCCCATAGCTGAACTTGCTTCTGAAGTATTGCATGCAAATCAGCAGAGGAAGAGGAAGGATGGTCATTCACAAATACCTGAGAAAGAAGTTACGGGCAATATGGATGTTAGAGAGAAGAAAGAAAATGATGAACAAGGCGGGGATGAGCCCAGGGAACCTCATGAATCGTCCAAGCTCTTAGGCTCTGGCTTTCTGGTTCCTCCGGAACTATCTTGTGCAACCTCTCAATCTGTTGCTTCTACTTCCTGTCGGATCCAAGCGATCCTTGACATGCCTCCTTATGAAATTATCCTTGGTAACCCAAAGCTAAAGGATCGGCTCGAAGGTTGGGATTTAAGAGGAATATATTTTGATTTAAACTTGTTCCCGCACGATGACCAGAATGCCATTGGAGAGATGAGTGTTATAAAACATTACATGACCACTCAGTTTGGAATTATTAAGAATCAACTTGAAGTACAACTAGATGAGGCTGAGGATACTAGTAGAGGATGATTTGAATCGTGGAATAAACTGTGCTTTGAGTTCTAGAGGTTGAACTCTCGACACCTTGAGCGTATTGAGCTTCTTGAGAATGATAAGACCGAGCTGATCCACATGATTAAATCCCAGGAATCTGAGATTGCATCCTTGAGGGGGTGAAGGTAATAGGGAAGGTAGCTTAGAAATTGAGAATGAGAAGCTCCAGGAGGAGATTGAGTCTCTCAAAATGCAAATCCATGAGGCTCAATCTGGTAGAGAATCTACTGAATCTCAATTGGCTTCAGAACGGCAAACTGCAGCTTCTTACCAGCGGGAGAAGATAGCTTTTGAATAAAAGATCTCCTCCCAATGCATAGCTCTCAAAACTCTGGAGGAAGAAAAGGCTAAGCTTACCAATGATCTTAAGCGAGCTATAACTAAAACTGATGAAATCTTGTTCCAATTTTACATTCTCAGTGTTATTAACCGTGGGAGCTTGAGTTTTCTGAACAGGGATTTCCCTCGAACATTAGCTCTTGTTTGGGAACAAGTACTTAAATATTCTAAGGGTAAAGAAGATAGTGTTCTTCAGGAGACCCTCCTAGAGGCATCAGACCGTGACGCTTTAGATAAAGGTAGGAAAATACTAGCAGATGAAAGAGCTCGATCTCTTGAGAAAGAGGCTCCAAATGTAGTCTCCACACACACTTCTCGTCCCACTGATGTCGAGGCTTCGAACTCTCAGATACCCCTTGCAAATACTTCCACTACTAATGAAAATGCTTCTGAGGTTCACTTTATTGGTGATTGTTCTGTTCAGGAAGGTAGCGCCAAGTGATGCTCTGAGGATGGTGAAGAAAGATTAAGATTCTTAGACTGGTTGTATATGCGAGTGCCAGTCCTCGCTTGCTAACTCATGCTTTTGTTGCCAACTTTATGATCATGCGTCTGATCTGTGATTCTTTGGTGAACCTGCGTTTGCCTTGCTGCACTACAACTTTTTATCCAACTCTGTTACCTTCTCACTGGCATACTGCATATTAAATTTTTATTACGGTTTTAGATATGTCGTGTTGCACTTTATTAGTTGAACGATTATTATGAACTTACGGTATGTTGCATTAGTATCGTTAGTTCGTTTTAACGTCGCGGTTATGCCTCCGTATCAAGGTTAGTTGTAATCGTAGGATTTCGTTTTTACTGCTTCCTTTTGAAGGGTTTTATTCTTATCACGCATTTATTTGTATTTCTCACTGACCTGGCGTCCCAAGCCCTTTTGGAGATTCGATTAACTGCACATTCTTATGTATGTACGCATTGGTTTTTTTTATTAGAATGTACTCATCCCTATATCTCACTGACCCGATGACCCAAGCCCTTCGGAGACTGGATTTGAGTACGTGCCCCTATAGGAGGACTTGGGTTTCAAGTTTTCGACACAATTTTGGTACTATTTGATCTAGTTTATTGTAATCAAATAGAGACCTAAATTGGATACCCCTTTCGTCTAGGATTTCTTATTTTTGTTACCCCCTTTCGGCTAGGATTTCTGATTTTGTTATCCCCTTCGGCTAGGATTTCTGATTTTGTTACCCCCTTTCGGCTAGGATTTCTGATTTTTGTTACCCCTTTCGGCTAGGATTTCTAAATGGGATGTTTACCAAGAATTGTGTGTTTTCCATCACTTGACTCAGAGTTCAGAGTGATGCTTTATTTCGAGATTTGCAAGACGGTAGGTTTAATCATCTTGTTGGATTTGAATAGTGCTTTTAGCGTTTGACGCTTGAACCATTTCAATCAGGACAGGCTTGGGAAGTTTTCATCTATGGTTGAGTTGTGGATGAGCGGTCGCCCCCTTCTTTTTTCGTCCTAGATTTAAGAGATCAGTTTTAGTCTGAGCTGACAAACATATGATTTATGTAAACAAATAACTTTTGGCCTGTAGAGCTCTCACTTGACACAGTACAGGTAGATCACAGATTGTTTGTAGAAACACAATAAGAAGTAAAGAAAAATAAAGCAATAGTAAAGCAAAGGCGATGGGGATCGCGCATTTTTAATTCTGGTACTGAATTATAGTTGGTGGTTGTTAATCGATAACCAGTCGTAGGTCTATGAGAGCTTGGGTTTCTTTATGCAGTCCAGGTTGACTGGTAGCATTACTTTGCCCCTGAGTAGCCGGAGTGTTCTGAGGATTCTTGGCATACTGCTGTAATTGATTTCTTCGGATGAGCTCCTCGATTAAGCTTCTCAGGTGTCGGCATTCGTTTGTGTTTTGTCCTAGTTGATTATGAAACTGACAAAACTTTCCGGAGTTGGCTTGCTGCTCCGTAATCCTTTGAGGTTTTACTTGAGGAAAGACTCCTGAGTCCTTTGTAGCGGAATAGATTCTCTCTGGAGTTTCATTCAAGGGAGTCAACTCTGTCTGTTTAAAAAATTGCGACTTCTTATATGCCTTATTGTCTTTCTCATCAGTTCCTCTCTTTTGCCCAGAGTCATTCTTCTGCCCAATTTGGAACTCGTTGCTTATTTCCTTCTTTGGCGGCACTATTTTCTATGACCCTTTGAACATTGGAGGTGTTATCTTCCACACTCATATATTCCTCGTCTTTCTTATAGAACTTCTTTAGAGTTTTGGGTTTCTTCATTTTGAGCCACTTATCAATAGCACCTTTTAAGGCCGCTAACAAGTACCAGGGTTCCGGATCTATGACTTCAGCTGCCGCGACATGGAATCGTGTAAGGAAAGATCTGATGGTTTCTCCAGGGTTTTGTTCCATCTCGCTGAGTGACATTACATCTCTTGCTTTGGTGGTTTGTAGGCGGAATTGATCTTGGAATCTTCTTGCTAAATCGGCGAATTGATCAACACACTTACGTGGGAGTCTAGTGAACCACAGCGAGGCCACACCTTCTAGGCACATAGGAAAGTACAAGCACTTTATCTCGTCAATCGCTCTGGTTCCATTCATGTGTTGATCATATTTGAATAGGAAGATATTCGGATCACCAGTTCAACCAGAAGATGCTATCATTGGAGGTATAAATTTCTTCGGAAACTTCGCTTGATGGATCCTTTCGGTAAACGTATTTTTACTGGGTGAAAATTCCCATTCGTTTTCTTCATCCTCCCGGGTTGTTTTTTCTTTCATTATCTGTTGGATCATATCTGCAATGTGTCTCTCATCGTTCGATCATTCCACTGGACTGGCATCTAGATCTTTGTTGGTGCGATCACGGTTCATGCTTCGATGCCTTTCGCTTCTTCTGGGAAATGTCCTTTTGGTGGGACTTGCGATGCTTTGGGTCGCATGCTTCTTTTTGGGCTGCGGGATTTGATTTTAGAGTTCTCAACGCCGGCCTCTCCTTTATTTTCCACTAATAAGTGGGCTCGATTAGGATCTGAGGCTGAAGAGTCCTCTTTCTCGTCAACATTGTTCACAGTCTGTGGCGATGGATGATTAGTTTGAGCATTAATCAAAACATCAAGCCTCTCCATCATCATTTTGGTCGTGGCGTCCATTCTTTCATTTAAGCCGGTCACAGCCACATTTAATTCATCTCGTGTCACGGAGGGCCTAGAGGATTCTTCGACTTCTCGGTTCGGAGTCTGTGGTGTAACTTCGTCATCGTGAACATTATCAACGGTCATCGTAGCCTTAATAGACTTGTTATTTTTCCTTGAACCAGCCATAGATTTTGAGGAAAGAGGCAATTTTGGATTTTGATGGTAGATGATTGGAATAGAGGAAAGTCTGAATGAAGGGAATGCTCGTTGGCCCCACGATGGGTGCTAAAATGTTTTCACCAAAAATAGCTCAAACACCAATGGTACGAGAATCGTACTTCACCAATATGGTCAGAAAATAAATGGAGCCGTACTCAATAGCAATTGAAAGTGAAAATGCAAGGAACGTAAGCTGGAGACAGGTTTTTAGAGTGGTTCAGCCTTGTATTAGGCCTACGTCCACTATGAAGATCATTTGCATTATCATGACAATGATTACAAGACATATCTCTCATACATCTTTTTTCTCTCGCAACTTATTCTCACTCTTACAAACAAATCTCATTCTTACTCGATTTGATGAGGGAATGGCGGAATTCGCGGAGAAGAATGGTGGATGGATGCCATGGACGAATGGATGAAAAAGCCTTGAATCGAGATGATGATGATGACTGAAATGCTTAAGGAATTACTGGGGGAAGAATTTAGCAGAATTTCATGGTGCCAGAAGTCGATCCCCTTTGTGATGAAAGCCATGGACTATTTATAGCTGATCTCCTGTAGAGCAATGGGCTGAAAATCCCCATCTGTAGGCTACCGGTCATTTGTCTTCTTAATTACGAACATATCGCCGCTTAGTTGTAGCCACCTGGCGATAGTTGTCTCCAGCTGTCCTGCGTGAGTGACTCCATAGGAACGAGCGACTGTATTGGAATGAGTGGTTGTGTAGGACTTGGTGTACAGGCAGGTAGTGAGTATGTAGGAGGAACTTGTTAGGGCTTGCTGATTAGTATAAGAACGGTCAATCGAATCATGTTAGGCCTTCTGTAACTGTCTGGTTGTAGTATTTGTATCTGATGATTGGGAATCTGAGGTCTCAATCCGTGTATGGTGCGTGAGATAAATGTATGACCGCTATCATTTTTGGTGTTTCCTAGAGCGACCGGTTGGGACAGCATAAGCGATCGACTGCCAAGAAAGATATGCGATGGAGATTGATTTCCTTCTTCGTCTTGCGCGACCGACCTCTTTGGTTTAAAGACGAGCGATCTTCCTTATATAGGCGACCTCCACAGAATGTGCGGGCCTTACCGCCCTTAGGTAGTATCATCCTTAGCGTGTGACCTCTCTGTATAATCGTGTTGCACATTATGACCAACCCTTGTTCTCTTGATTGAGTCGTGGTCCATATTCGACCGTGCTATGTACGAACGGCTCTGGTTGAGGCATGAGTGCTCGATCCAAGTGTATGCTTGTTTTACAGTTCGATCATAGACTTAATTTTCCGATCATATACGTGATTTTTAAGGGATAAACATCAAGTTATTGAATACTGTGAAGTTCAAAGACGAGCTAGAGGAGTCCAAACGTATCACTATTTATTCCGCTGTGTATTGTATATGAGGACAGGTTATTATAACTGTCCAGGTTGATTGCTGTACTCTGATGATTTGTAAGTTTTATTTTTCAAGCTTTCAGTAAAGGTTATATCTATATTATACTTTGTTCCGCTGCGATGTGAGATTCTGTGTAGTGTTAGTTTTTCTTCTTATTCTTCTATTCTAATATTTCTTTCTTATCTTTTCTCATCCACTAACTTCTTTCTTTTAGCTTCTGGATGTTTGGTACTCGAGTTAGACACAGGATGTGTAAATGTCGAAATTCGAGCATCGAATTTTTTTCGGATGCTACAGAGGAATTCCGTGATCTGTCATTGTTCTAACATTGGAGAAGAAACCGCTTCCCAATTTGCATTTTAATAAGCTGGACTATTTAGAAGAGCACGAACTAGAAATTCCTCGGTTCCATAGAATTCTTTGAGAAGAAGAGCGCTTGGCTGTATTCGGTTTTCCAAGTTGTAATTCAATAAACCGAGATTCAAAGAGATGAACTTCGCGAGTTGAGTATGGGAAAACCCAATGTGAAGGAAGAAATCCAACTTGGGTTTTACGACAGTTGTCAGATCATACGAGGGCTTAATAGGGAATTTCGCATAGAATTTTGCATTTTGGGGATCTGTGAATTCATACGATTTGAGAAGTTTGGTGATTGAAATAACCACGTCTTTTGCTCTTGTTGAAGACGGAGCATCTCTGATTCGATTTTTAGAAATTCGCGAAATGGACGAATATTTCGATTCAAATTGCTGAAGAGTATTTTCGATTATTGGGCATGAAACTGGATTTCTAACAACAGTTCCACTACGAAGAAGAGCAAACATTTTCCAGGGTTCAAAAGTGTCATGCATTTTTAGTGCTCATGTGGATATAAAGAGAGATATACAAGATGGCTGTGCGAAATCCGTCGGGATGGATATGGTAGAAACTAAAACTAACAGCATCTCCAAAAAACAAAGATCAATAGTTACAAATGCGTAATATATACATGCTCATTTTCATCTCCAACAGAGTGCACATTATTTCATAATCTATTGAAAATTCAGCGTTTTTTACTACAAAAACATAATTAGGAGAGGCGCTGGTTGAACAAGCATCTGAATCGGAGCGTCTATTCAAACAGTGCTTATATATTAAACAAAAAATTACGCTTTAGGCGCTCGTTGAACAGGTTCCTATGCTCAAGGTGCCTGTTTAAATGAAGCCTAAAGTTTTTTTTGACCAGGCTTTTGTTCACCAGGCGTCTGACTCGTATTTTATTGGGGAGATGGTGCGATTACATTTTGTAATTGTTGAATTTGTAGTTTTAGATCAGAGTTTTGTTGGAGATGCTCTAAGGGTTTACAGAAATGCACAATACTAAATGGATATCCGAGATCCGTCCACATGAGATTTTGCTTCGCCTATTTTAATTTAGGTTTATTCCATACCGATTTGAATAACATAACTCAACAACTAGCCAACTCAGTGATGAGTAGGAAATGAAAATAGTTGTAAACAACAAACTAATTAAAAGATAGTCAGTCATTGACAACTGTAAATCTAAGCGTAAAATATTTTGTACTGTAGATTTTGTTTGAAAATCACTATTCTAACAATATTAGCATGTTCGGATACTGTTGTCGTCAACATTTGTTACAACACCTAATGGGTTCAACGCATAGTCAACTACAATAAATGGGAAATGAGCAATAAAGTAATAGAATTGCCATAGACATGCGGATTATAACATCCCAGGATTTTAAGCGATTTAATAATTAATCTATTTAATTATCTCAATATATTGATTTGATAATTTTAAAGGTTTGTATTCAAATATATTGAATTTTAACTAATATAAATAGTGGAATAATAAAATTTAATTCCGAAATAGTCGAAAATAGCTGAGTTGGCAATATTGAGTGAATTGGATAATTTAATAGATTTAATTTAATCTAGAATTGAATTTATAATAACGAATATATTATAAACGACGTTTGAACGCTTTAATTATAATATAATTATAAACGAGCTCGTAATGCCGCAGTACTTCGTAATTTAATGTTTGAACTTCAACTGAGTGTACAAGATTCGTTATAAGTCGGATTTTGTCGAAACAAGAAACTGAATAGTCGGTGTATGACTTAGATAAGATCTTTATATGGATATAGTGGAAATATAAATGTTAAGCTAACTTGTAAGCTATAATAGTTATGCAAATAAAACTAAGCTATAGAGATATATCACAAATAAAAATAAAGTGAGTAAAGACACCAGGAATTTTTTACTGGTTTGGACTTCTCGCCCTACGTCCAGTCCCGAAGCTCCTCTTCAGAATTCACTATCACACCCTCTCTTAACCAGGACAAATAGGTCACAATACACCCGAGCACCAACAAGGATGTCCACGCCTGAGAACCCATACAGGACTTCGCAAATTACAAGAGTTTTGACTTTTGAATGTGTTCTCTAATTAACACGGAATAGTCAGGATAAAGTACACCCTTCCTGCAATTTTATCCTGAACTATTTGATGTGTATGTGAAGATTGAAGGAAGTATGTTGCTTGTTGAATCAAGAGATTTGAAATAAATTAAAGATTCAACAAGTAACTTGAATTTAAGAGAGCTTTAGAATGCAATGAGTATAGAAGTGCAAATCAGAGATTAGAGTAGAATATGTGAAAATTGGTAAATCGCTAAACTCGGTGATTTGGAAAACATGTTTGTAGTGCTAATATAATTGTAAAAATGTAGCATTCCTTCATGAAAAATTTCAGCCAACAATTTTGTCCATTTCTGTTCATAAATGAAGAGGAATCTCTTCATGAAAGGAGTTGACTTTTCATAAGAAACGACTGTAATTTCTAATCAATCGACTGGCAGAAAAGTCATCAGTCGACTGGTTAAGAATGAAATTTGTATATATATTTAAATATGCTCAGGAACTAGCCGTTACTGGAATTTTGGTCTGTGACCAGTCGACTGGTCTGTTTCCTACCAGTCAACTGATTACAGTACCAGTCCAATATTAGCTAGTTTTAAGAGATGTGTTCATATATATATATATATATATATATATATATATATATATATATAACTAAAAATTCGTGCAATCGTGTTATACTTTGAGGATAGATTTTAACATAAATCTAACACGACTCAATACTTATATATATATATATATATATATAAACTTAGCTCCTTGACATGATTTCCATTGTTCTTCTTTTTATTGTCATTAATCGAAATTCTCGTGAATCAACAGAAACGTTGGAATCTATTGAACTGTATTTTTCTAATTGAAGTGAAAAAATGAGATTTCGCCCGGTAGATTGCAAGTAATGTCCAAATCAAATTTTCAGAAAGTCTCTATGAAATCATTTATAAGCCATAATGATTTATTTAATATAATTAAATATTGATTTCGAATTTAGACAAGATCTTTGAGGCACAATTATAATTTAATTTATAGAATTTTACTGTAATTTATATTGTGGAAAATAAGGAACTTTTTATGTAGAGTATTTTACACCCTATATCAGCATTTTGGGGCTTCAAAAAATAAGATAACTTGTCTATGATATTATATTTTTGTCGTGGCACATTGCCCGTCTTAATGGTATTTTTATTTTTGTCCGTAGCGGTTTGTAACGGAATTTTCCATAACGGGGTATATTATTTCTTAGCTAAAATATAAAGTCTGATTTTTGTGTACAGTAATTCACGTACATTGTCTCGCAATTTTTCACTTAATTCAATGAACATTCACTTTTCATTTAAACCATCTGTGCGTTTTCTTAATCAAAAAGCGAATGGAAGTTGGTAAATTTTTTGTACCTTTCAACATGTTATATTAGTAACTGCTTATACACACAAATAAAAATCTAAAATTCAGTACACTATTTTCACCTACCCATACAGCTATATACGTGATGACCATTTCCAATTCTGCAAACCTATGAAGCTTCATACCTAAGTGAACATGCTAACCCAACTCCTACCTTGTACTGGTGAAAAGACACTATTCTTATCTCTTAAGAGTGCGTTTGGCGCAAGCGGACAACGGAGTATTTCAGTGGAGTATTATAGCGGAGAATTAGAGTTAGCGGAGAATGCGTTTGGCGCGTTAAGCGGACCATTTGAGCGGAGAATGTTAACACTGTGTTGGTAGAATCGAAAAATTATAAATTACTCCAATTCAGTTCAAACCAACTCCATTACGTAGAGCACTTGGACACGATCACAATGCAAAAAACCGCGTCTCAAATGGATCTCATTTGCACAAGTTATTAATTTTTAAAATCTATAAAACACCAAAATTAACTAACTAAACTCTTAAATAATCAAAATGGATCTGCTTAAAGAAAAACGCACCAAAATCAAGCCATAGAGAAATGCTCCTTTTTTGTTTTGATGCGTCCGGACACGTCAGACGCATCGAGGAAACGGAGCATTTCTCTCTCCGTTTCGTCCCCCGAACACACCCTAAGTCTTCTTCTATATATACGTAGCTTATTTCTTTCCAGCATACCCCTTTCTCTTGCAGCCATCCTCCCATTTCAGTAATCAAGCAGTGAAAGAAAATAAAAACACAAGACTTAAAATCATTTCGAATCTGATACTGGAAGGACACAATTAAACTCGGATTCCTAGGAAACCTTGAAACAAGCGTTTCTTTCCCATCTCAATTTTGTGAGGCTCAACACCATTTTATCAGCTCACTGTAAGAACCCAAATGTCGATGCCGATGAGGGTAGAAGGTGCCGGAGTTGGGCAGCACGCTTGTTGTGTGTGCGTGTGGAAGTTAGCGGAGTAGTTTTAAGTTAGCAGGGTATACATACTTGAAATGCCTGGTTACGAGTGCATTACTGAGTATCTTACATGAGAGAGCGAGAAAAGAAACAAAGGTGGAAGGTTCTCTAATGGGTATTCGTAGAGGAGTTGTTGCGGTTTTAAACATTGAAGAAGTGTAATACAGTGGGTACTAGGTGCGAATTTGTGAAGGGAGAAGAGTGAGGCGTTAGTGCATGGATGGACGTGCAGTCGCATGTATGGGGTTAACGTTGGTGAAGAAGTGACGGGGTCAACCGCGAGCTACAGGAGACGGGAAAATCAACCTTGGCTTTTGAAATGAGCTGCGGGGTTTTGTTTTAGGGGTGGAAGAAGAAACTAAGGCACTGTGTCAGTGAGTATTGTTGTTTATCACAATGGAGGGGTGTATTATGGAGAAGAAGGGGACAGGAGTGAGACATCACTGTTGGGTTGTATTTGTTTGAAACAAACCGTAGGATGGGAAGAATGGTTGTGGAAGGTACACAGGAGGATGTGAAAGGTTTTGAATAAATGGAGCGGGCGTTCTTGTATTGAAGACGAAGCTTGCTTTTATTTACCCGGAGCGGATATACAATGGAACCAGAAGAAGATGGCACTGTAGCTTCTCGGTGTAAATATGGTTTGGGCTGATTTAAAGACGTTTTGGACCAAATAAAAAAAAGGGAATCGGCTATTAAAATGTTGGAGCAGAAATCCAACAGTAATTGGAACGAAGGGGATACGTAGGTCTGGAATTTGGATGGCCCAATTTTAAAATAGTAAGGCCCGATTAAATTAGATAAAAATTAGTTTTAATTTGATAGCGTATTAACTTATAATCGTAATACCTTGTTCATATGTTATCAAATTCAACAAAACAGGATCTGTTAGGATCATATGGATGCATACTCCATAATGGAACCAGTATGGAGAGATTTGGAGGTCGTTACAATTTTAGGCAAATTAAAACGCTTGATTAGATCTAGCAAACGTTAATCATTATTCAACGATTAACGACCACGGTGAGTGAACTCACTAACTCTGATCAGTTCTATAATTTTATAAACGTTATTTAATATTGACAAACGATAATTGATTTGTTGTGTGATAGTTATTTGGATGAATTGTTTATTAATTGGTTAAATTTTTAGATACAATTATATATATAAACCGTTAGTTAAATATTGATTCTATTTATTATAATATCTAACATTGATATGAAATTAGTGTTATTATGTTGATTAACATCCGTGAATGCAGGGAAACAGGTAGGAGGGATCCAACTGGATTCCTCAACAATTTTATTGTTGATTTTCATATATTGCTTTATATGATGTAATAAATAGTCTGATGTTGATTATTGGGTATTTTGGGATGTTTGAATAACATTGACCTGAAATAATTAGTATTTAAATACCTTAAAAATATATTGGAAAGAATTCAAGTTTAAAAAGGGAAAATCTATTGTTATTATTTTTAATAATAGAAATTGAATCTGGATTGGGATAGAATGTAATAACTTGTTTTAATTATATAAAATAAGCATTTTGATTTAAACATGATATTTATAATGAAATGAAATAATTATCCTTGGGATATTTGGGAAATATGAATTCAGGAAAAGATTTCAAAAGGGGGAAATGGGAAATCGTTCAAAAGAAACGATGAAATATTTCGAGGTACAAAATACAAATAAGAATTGAAATAAATCCATAAGAGTTATAATTGGAATTCGACTGTGCCGAGTTGTATATAAATAATCCATCTTTAGAGATTATATATATATATATATATTTGACAAAATAGTTGATAGTTGGTTTAAAACCCATAATTTATAATCAAATAAGGAATCGAGATTTACGTTATAAACTGGATTTGTAATTAAGAAGAAGTTGATTTGTAAACTGTGTTTACGAAGTGGAGATGGATTACAGATTTAAAAAATAACTTGATTAATGAAATTATTAACCGGTAATGATATTTATTTATAAAACCAAGTTTAGATTGATTTAACGAGATAAATTTATATAAGAAATAATATTCACGTTTTAAAGTGAATAATGTTTTAGGAGCAAACGTTTTGCAGAATAAAATGGTTATAATGGAAATTGATAATATTTTCCAATGTAAATAGTGTATATTATCTAAAGTGCAGAAAATAAGGAATATGGAAAAAGATGGGAATGTTTTCAGACGTTAATAACGTATATTTCCTGGAATATGGGAAATAAGAGTTTATAACAAATTGGAAATGTTTTCCAAGAACTGTGAAAGGCTAACGGATTTTGGGAAATATCTAGAAAGATATGGGAAGTTATAAAAATTATTGTTAATTAAAAGGGGCCAGTGATTGTTGATGGATGTTTGTTTTCCTTTGATAGTTAAATCACTGGCTATCAAAGATTTTTGACCATCGTTGTCAATACGGAGAGACCGGTTGGATTTATTATCCGAAAACTACTTCGTATAGGATAGGCGTTGCGAATTAGATTATGCTGAAGATAATTGAAGATGGAGCCAAATGCAAGGGTCGTTCTGTTATAGAATAGTGCTTTCAGTTTGTCCAGTCCCAGGATAACCTGTATGGATGAATGTGTGACAGAGTATTCCTAACAGATCACATAAGATGATCTTTTCGAGGTATTACATTGGTGGTGGAGTAATTTGTTTCTCTTGGCTTTTTATAGCCATAATATTTTTTTGAAGATCAACTAGTGATTTGACAGGTTTGATGATGTGGCATTCAAAGTGAATCGTGACTGGATGTTCTAAAGAATAACGTAGCCTCAAGCCTGACAACCGGGAAATGACAAAAATCGGGCAGGCATCATGGCTAGTTGGGTCATACCAAGCTGGGTGTATTGTCACTGATCTAGAGAAAATTCATATTTTTTCTTCTTTCGATTATGTATCTTACGAATAACGGTTGGACGGCCGACAACCGTGGGTGAACATATATTCGACATACTCAAGCTAAATGAGTGGTCAGTCATGTGTGGCCGGGTTGCAAGATGTTCTTGTTGAACCCCAGTGCATACCCTCTAGAGTACACTGATCGGACGATGATCCCATACCTTGTCTGTTGGAATCCATTCTCCAATAAGAGCCCGCGACATTTGATTTTATAATAAATATGTAGAGCGTGTGATGCAAGCGTTCTTCTAGATGGTTATTTATTTGTGATAGACGCTATTACAATAGCACTAGATTTTGATATATCAAAAATGTTTTGAGTTATAGTAAGGTAAAAAATGTCCATGTTTATGTGTGGGATGGTCTTACTATTTTTGTTTTCTTTCAAAAAGGTTTTTCAAAGTTAAACAATATGGTTGGAGTTTACTCACACCAGTCCCATGACTGACCCAGAGTTTATTTTGTTTTTGTTTTCCGTAAACCCTTGGGTACCAAATTTGTACGGGCAGACAAGTGTTTCATGCTTTTACAAATACACTTGGAGGAGCTTGAAGCAGGAGGCTTCGCCGTAAGTTATTTAGAGTTATTTCCGCTATGGTGTATATGAGTTATACTCTGGTATGGTATGTAAGTACAGATACAAGTTTTGTATTTCAAAGGTTATGATACATATTATATTTTTATTCGTTCCACTGTGAAATTTGTGTTTACTCTGATTCTATTCTATCGTGTTCTTCTTCTTTTATTCTAACTTTCTTTCTTTCTATTTCTCACCCTCTAGCTTCTTTCTCTTAATGACCCAGTGTTATCGATACTTGAATAATTGTCATGGTGTTTATGTTGATTTTCGGGGTCGAAAATCTCTCGCGCTGCTACACGGATTTATAGTGGTTCGATGTTGTTTGATCCACGTCCACTTTGAAGATTTGTTCACTTTATTGCTGAGTTATAAGATTATAAGTGCTTAATCGGTAAGACTCCGAATATAATATACTAAAGTAAAAAAATGTGAAAAAAATCTTTTTCCATCTATGTAGTGAGTATTTATAGATATAGGTTAAGCTGAAAAAACGGAGGACCGTTAGAGAATGAGTCATAAGAGGCCGAAGCCCATTTTCCGCTAAGTATGCAATCAATTCTAATCCCCCTACAGGGATGATACCAATCGCTCTATTTGAGGGCTATGAAGCCGGGGTTTCTCCAGCGGGTCCCACATAGTGCCCTGTGCTACTCTATGAAGTTCCATGTCCTTTGGACTTCAGATTTCCAAGTTATGGTCCTTTGATTATCGAAGTAGTGTTATTCTGCTGATTCATCTTGGAGTAGTACCGATCCATCAATACTGATTTTGTCGATCTCTCCATAGAAGAGTTCTCAGGCATTATTTAGATAAGCTAAAGTGATCGTCGTTGTAAGGCGCTATCTGAACTTGATCTTTAGGCTTTCAAGTGATATTTCTAAGCCAATAGCTTTGATAATTATCGAGTCGTGGGACCATAACAATTTGAATAACATCTTATAGTCAGGCTAAAGAGTCACTACACCAAAACAGTGGATTGCCAACAAGTATAGGTGTTACAAATAATTTCCGTAACACTTTTATGTGTCACCAACAGCCTGTGAGGAATTTCCTGTAACACTTATAAGTGTTACGAACAGAGTAACTGCTAACACTTATAAGTGTTACAAACATATTCATTGCTAACACTTATAAGTGTTACAAACATATTCCTTGCTAACACTTATAAATGTTGGAACCATAAGATATGGTAACACTTATAAGTGTTACAAACATATGCATTGCTAACACTTATAAATGTTGGAACCATTAGATATGGTAACACTTATAAGAGTTACAAACATATTCATTGCGAACACTTATAAATGTTAGAACCATAAGATATAGTAACACTTATAGATGTCACTATCATCATCCTACTAACACTTATAAATGTTGACATACATAAATTGCTAACACTTATGAATGAGTATAACATGTCTTTATGATTTTCAATCACATATATAATTCAATATAAGATTTGGTACACTTCCATATTTCAAATTCAACAATGTCACATTCTCATAATATGCTCAAATATTTGTTACATGCTTCCAATTTCAAAATACCATAATATCATGGTCTCATAATAGCATGTCCATAATACCATAATTTCAAAATACCATTGATTAAAATCTTCCTTTTTATTCTTGTCGGCAATTGCTTTTGAAGCTTGTATCATCTTTACTTGCTTTATCGACTAATGAATAGACTTATGAGAAATTGCACCCGTGATACAGATTAATGAACAGACGTAAAAATGTATAACATATATATCATACAGAATGAACCCGTAGGCTTTCCTCTAGAACCGTTGTCACCAAGTGATTTCTTAAGATAGTCCCAAATACGATCTTCATTTCATGCAGCAGGTAAGCCATTTATAAATATAGTGTAACCTGAATAATGAAGCACAAGATGAATCAATAATTGGACAGCTTACCAGCATGATAGAAAGGCCACAAGGATAAAATTTTGTAATTAAGAAAAGGTATACCAGTGAAATGTTATCTACCTGAGTCATTATCTCATCACCTTATTTTCTATGATATATACCTACAAGTTTAGTTGGTGACTAACATACAACAATTTATTATCTAACAACAATGACTTACTGCAAATTGTATATTTCCACAACTAGTTCAAACTCCATTAGCAATTACTCATGTTAAAAATAAATGGGGCATGATGTGCAATAATCAAATTCAAAGTTTTGACAGAGCTTACCAGCAGAAACAATTTAATTAATCATTCTTTAGTAGAGAACTTAGTGGATAATTTATTAATGTGGATATATTTAGGCGAGAGCATTTATGGATCTCGTTGTGTTCCCATTTATGGTTGAAACCAAAGGCTGTCCAATGCTTGAGATCCATTATATCATCAACCATGTCACCAACTTATGATCTGACAGAATTTCACATCAAACATCAAACAAACACAATTTTGAAAATACCAGTTTAGCATCCTCAATTTTATTATGGGTCGATCAGCAAATTTATATAGAATATAGGCCAGACAAAGTTTTTGATTCAGAAAGAAGAGTTCACTGAATAACGTTTAAAACAATGTGATTCATACGTGACTCAAAATGTAGATGGTATCGGAGCCCTCATTGTATTACTATATGAAATCTTAGTAACATAACTGCATATTAGTGTAAGAGTATCCTACATGTTCTTGTTAAAATGCGAAGATGGGTACATTTATAATTGAAAATGCATACCTCAAAAATGGCGGAAAGAACAGACATTAATTCCTGAATATATGCCATTTGAAAAAGAACTGAAGAAACCTCTTCAAAATAGAGTTTTTCACCAAGTTCATACTTCATATGTTTTAATTCCTGTCAAATTGATAACAATCTACAGTATTAATATGGCTATTACAATATCAAAAATCTTATTAACAAACTAAATGCTATGAAGTAATGATAAAATTTGACAGAGACCTTAATAACAACATAATTCATATCAGGTATGTACATCAACCATCACACTATTTCAACTTATAGACAGATAACAATCAAATATTATTAAGGAATCAAATCATAATCATCTTACAATAGGAAATCTCGGAACAGCTGAAGATAGAACATAGTCGAATGTTGCTAATCCAAGTGCATCTAGTCCCTATAGCATCATAAAGAGTTCATAAAAATGCAAACACAAACATATTTCAAACAAGATTTGCTGAGCCAACAAGGCTCAGTTTAAACTGAACCGAAACTCAGTTTTACTGAGCCAACAAGGCTCAGTTTAAGATGATCCGAGTGGCTCAGTTAAACTAAGCCTAATGGCTCAGTTCTACTGAGCCACTCAGCTCAGTTTAAACTGAGCCTTGTAGGCTCAGTATGTTTGCAACTCAGTTGCAAACTGAGTCTCAATTTGCAACTAGTTGCAAACGCAGATTTTGCAACTCAGTTGCAAACTGAGACTCAGAACTCAGTTTGCAACTAGTCACCTTTCAGGTATCATAATCTAGATCGGAATCACTTGAGGTAGCTACTCAACAGGCAGGTTGGATCAAAATCACTTTAATTGGTTCATGCATTCATATTACTAATGATAATCAGTTATCGGTTAGGGAAAGAATGCAATCTCAGATTACACAATGGAAAGGTAATCAATAAGCAAAAAACTGGAAAACTGTTGAAGTTGCTTTAGTCTTGTACTAGCTAAATTAAGAAAGATACTAAAGTGTCAATTAGATTTAAGAATCTTATCAGAAACACGAAACAATGTTACTAACAAAACACCCTCTTGCTAGTGAGAATTCTTAAATCACTTTAGTAACTTTCTTAAATCAAAACGAAAATTCAAAACAATGTCACTTTAGTATCTTTCTTAAATCAAAACAATCTTATCAGAAACATGAAAATTGTTTTGTTTTAAATTTTTGAAATATGCACCAAGTCGCAGGTTTAAAGGCCATCAACTAAACACCAATTCAAAAATCACTTCAATGTTACAAGTTGCAATGCACCAAATTTCATCGCTTGGAGGCACATAGCAAAAGAAACTAGGTATTCAGGTGCAACACACAAAGAAAAGCACAACTACATCAGCAATGGAATAGATCCGAGTATATAAAAACTCTATGCTAAGATGTAATAGTTTCAGCACACATAAAAATGACATTATTATCAAGGGAATTTTGAGATTGCGGACATTATTATTAACATGACCAAAGAAAACCAGTCAATCATGATATATTGTTACTTAACTAGTTGTCTAAAATAAATAATCTGAGTACAGAAAACATAAAAGTTATCACCAACAATCGACAATCAATCAAATAACTCAATAGTTTAAAATCAAGTGATGTATATCAGCTGTGTATCAAAAGAACTAATGGAATATTGAAATTCGCACTGATTTATGATTAGATAAGAAAAAACTAACCTTTTTTTTCTAGTAATCTTCCTCTCGAGTAACTCGGCTGTATGAATCAATGGACCTGACGACATCAGAAGTTTGGGAGAATTAACATATGGGGCTAACACGATTAGAAAAACATGTTTATCAATAAATGAAAAACTCAACTGACAGAATAACTCTAGTAGAGTGATATAAGTTAGATAAATTATAGTATACATACTGCCATGTATGTACCCAAAAGTCTATAAATATCTCAGCATTAACGTGGGTACATGTCTTTGTTTTTCCACTCAGTAACAAACTGGAAGTCTTAGTATATATTATTAGGCATAGGTGTCTTGTAACAAGTTGAATCTTGCTTTTGCCTCTATCTAAATGGTCCTAGATGACAGTATACTCATGAAAAGGGAATGGCTGTACGCATATAATGAGTGCAAGTTGCATCATAAGAGTTAAAAATCTGGTATGAATCATATAGTAATTGGCATGATTCCTGGGGATATACAGACCAAAAGAAAACTCTGTTTTTAATCATAATGTGCTCTAATGTAAGAACTGACTATGTTATGGCCTTGATACTAAATCTGAAATTGCATGTTTTACTGAAGTTGAATTCAAAATGAAATGTGCAATGATATCTTAACGCGAGAGCTAGGATATTTATGTGTAGAAAATGGCAATGCGTTATGAAATACAAGATTGTAGATGAACTAGAAACGCATAAATGCACAGAAATGACAAGAACATCTATAGACAGCAAAAAGAAGGTTAAGTATATTTGTTGAAACCATTGCTTAAAATCCTGATAGCCGTATATAGATAAATAAAGTAGAAGGTATGTGTTTTTATGTAGCCAAAAACGCATATGTGTACCTGCTTTGCGTGTGGAGTGACAGGCCATCCATATACAATGTGTAAACCCAAATACCTCTCATTAAGATATAATTCACAGCTCTGGATAAACACCTTAGTGTTTATGAACATTATTTGGAGTCAAAGAATTCACTAAATGCCTCTATCGAAGGTTGGATTTCTGCATGCTAAAAAATTGATCAGCACAATCCAGTAAGAAGTGAGATCTCAGCCTTAACCAAAGAGCCGGTTTCTAATCCTTATTCTTCCAATGTTGCTGATGTGAGCATTGAGCATTATGACCATATATTTAGCATTTAATATTCACCATAGTGACGCCATATATTTAGCATTTAATATTCACCATTTATTAGAGAATCGAATCAGAGAAAAAGAAACTCAGATCCCTTTGTGATACGTATGTTAATCTGCAAATAAAGGTAGAAAGATTTCAAATAAGCGCAAATGGAACTACCTAGCATCACCAATTCAACATGTTGGAAGAGAAATCGATTATGGGAAAAGATAAAAAGCAACTGTACATCTTAAAACAAAATCAAAATTATATTTTTTTCCCAAGAATATAATTTTTTACTCACCAAAGTTATAAAGGCAAACCAAATTGACGTTGAACTCCTTGTCTCGAACTCGAATCTGACGTTGAACTCCTTGCCTCGAATACGAGTTTCGTGACCTCGAACTCGAATCAAAGTTGAACTCCTTGCCTAGAAATCGAAACCCTTGTTCCCTCTTTGTAATCGAAATCGAATCGAAATCCTTGTTGCCCCTTTGTAATCGAAATCAAAATCCTTCCCTAAATCACCTTATTCCCATATTTAATTCATTTTATCGCGGTCGAAGTAGTGAAAAAGCGTTGAGATAAGGGGACTAAGGGTTACGGCTGAAAAGAGATGGGTGTTTACCTTTTTGCCCTCTGAAACCTAGCTTACCAACACAAATAAGAGTTATCAATAAACCTTTTACAAATTTGTATTTTTAGTAATACATTTTTAATATACCAACACATATTAGTGTCACTAGTCTACAACACATATAAGTGTTGGCAGTTGAAAAAAATAAGAGTTGCCAAATGGCCATTATGGTGTAGTGAGTCAGGTAACATTTTCCTTCTAAAGTGCATCTTGTATGAGCATGATGTGCTTTAAATCGAAACAAGTCTTAGTGGTAGGAATGAACTTCATGCTACGCTTAGCGGATCGTCATGATCTTCCATTTGAATAGTGCTTACCAAGGTGGACTTTGCTGTTGAATAGGTGTAATGTTTGGTTGAGCGCTAATGGTATAAGCATTGTCGTTTGAGCTTTGTTAATGATTTATTTCATTTGGCCAAATTCAACCACTTGGATGTGAATTTTGTCAAAATTTTGAGGTGAGCATCTAATTTTTGTCAATTCAAAAGATTACACTGCACCAAACACGACATAAGCTTGATTTGCTGTTGTCCCAACATTTTCCACTATTTCACACAACATATGGAAACTATACCCTGTTATATGAATAAGTTTGTGAATTCTTTACGTACAACCTTGGAATTCAGGCAACATTTTTGTAACCGCCTACATTTTACGTATCGGAGGATCGTAAAATATTTTTATTTAATTCCCTGAGGGTTGGATCATTTTCATATTTTGGTATGTTGGTTATAAGGCTGTGAGACATGTCCATAATTTTTACCAATTTTATTTGTGACCATTTTGCCCCTATCAGTCTTGTACAGGGGATAACTTTTGACTGGAATTGAATCAGATACTGAGATCGGTTTCATTGAAAAGGAGATGGTGTTGCCAATTCCGTAGAGTGGTCATATTAAAGATTTGGTTTAGGGTTTGTAAGGAATCGCTGTTTTTGTGTTTTACAATTTCTGTTTAGGTTCTTGGAGCTATTGATGGGTTGAATTGAGGAGGCTCATTAGTAGGCTAGTAGGAGGCTATAAATAGGGGGTTGTAGGCATGGATAATAGTTTACTTTCTTCATTCTCTCATTTGGTTGAGCTCGTGATCCTCCTTTCTCAATTAAATACACCTTTCCACCATTAAAATTTTAGATCGATATAAGAGAATCGAAGATCTACATCGTTTGAAGATAGATCTACGTCAAGTGAAGAGAGATTTCATCAAATCGAGAGGTTTAAAGGTTGTTCTTCGCTGTTCGGATTCGTGAATCATCGTTTTTAAGCTTGTTTGAAGATTTGGTGAGTGATATGCATCTTTCACACGGATTCATTCAAGTATATGGGTTGTATGATCATATTTTCATCATTTTAAGTTGTTTTCACCAAGATCTACATCATGGTAAGTATATTTTTATATGAATCGCCATAGGATCTAATCTAGCAACCTCAAATCGGTAAAATCTTATGTTGATTCATATGTTTATGCAAGTTAGATCCATTATTTTAGTTTATTTATTGATTTATCATGATTCGGTGAATTTTATATGATTATTGATGAAAATTGCCATTTTGATGTTGTTATTGAATTCATAAAGTGTTTATGATCGAATTGGATGAATTGGATGAGTTGTTTGAATATATGTTGTCGTTTAGCGATGATTTGGTCAAGATTGGAGTTATTTTGGTGTAACAACCCTGATTTTTGGGGCCAATTTAAAAATTTATTTTAAGTGATTTTAATGAGTTTTCGATATTTAAAATAATTTATTTAAAATAAAAATGATTGAAAGTTGATTTAAATCGAAGTTAGAATGAATAATTTAATTTTAGTTATAAAAAGGAGTTAGAAATAGCGTGGTAGTTTGAAAAGTCAAACTTGAACTTTGACTGATCGTACAGGATGCAAAATTTAACGGATTTTAGTGAAACCAAAAATATTAGAATCTATTTAAAAATATATTTCCAACGAATCCGAAAATTTAAATTTCATAGCGGAAATCAAAAGTTATGGCCAATTAAATTTTTAGAAAGGTCGCTGTAGAATTTATATATATATTATATATGGCCCGAAAGGCTACTTTTCACATATGAAGGAATTTCGACTCAAAACCACTTCCATTTAGTTCGGAATGATGTTTTTTCATTGAAAAAGTATAAACACTTATATATTTCGAGTTTTGAAAATTATTTGTTTAAAAATGTATTTTTAATATTAAATATATACGCCTTGAAAATAGCCATTTTTCAAATAAACTCAGAATTCAACGAAAATAATTTTGTCGGGTTCGTATCGTCAAAACAAAGCTAAAAATGATTTTTCGGTAATTTTTAGAATTAATATATAATTATAATTGATTTTTCAGTGTAAACGGACAATTTTCGACTTTAAAAATTCATACGGGCTCAGAACTGAACGAAATTAATTTTTCTAGGTCCGCAACATCAAAACATAGCTAAATATATTTTTCGGAAATTTTTGGAAATAATTTGTGGCCCTGGTGAATTTTCATGTACGGTTGAATAAAAAAATTAAAGGATTTATATTAAAAATAAATAAAAAATGCTGTAAACTTCGATATTGGGCCCCGAGACCTGTCCCATTGTGTTCAGAAGGCGTCAAAACCTTAAGTTTGACAGTCTTTGGGCCTAATTCTGAGTTCGGGCCAAAACGGGCCTTAGTGGGTAATTAGTGAACATTATAATATAATAAATACTAGTTTAATCAAATCCTAAACCCTAATCTCATTTTGAACCAGCCGCCATCTACTGAAATCCATGGCCGAAATACTCCCTCCTTCTTCCAATAACATCTCCTTCTTCTTTCTGAATTAAACTCCAATCTCAACACCATATTGAAAGCTCTCTTCCTCCTCTACGTTTCTATACGGTTGGATCATCTTCACATGGCTCGAGGACCGAGACACACGCACCCAAACCCACGGCCAAACAGCCCCACCGCGCCCTACCCCCTCCTAGGCACAAGATCCCCTCCCTCCCCTCTCCGATGTGCCACACTCCGATCGTCAGACCTCTACACCTTTTGATCGCAAAGAGGAACCCTAGAGTTGAACCTTATCGGGATACTAACGGCCGATGTAATCGGGGGAAGAAGAGGGTATATTCCCTTTTTATTCTTTTAATAATTTATTTTAAAAGGTTATTTATATAAATTAAAGCATAACTCATTCACACAGCGAAGAAATCGAGCGTTTTTCGATGCGTTGGAATCGTATTTCCACGATTTACACGATGGAACTGACAGGAACTAATTTAAAGCTCGTCTAAATTTTGGCAAATTGGAAAGCTATTGGTGAGAATTCTACTTCCTCTTTAATAATTAAAAATTAAAATTAATCATTTATGTTATTATATTCATTCAGTATGAATTTCATGTTGTTGCTGCATATATAATTATTTCCATGTTGATTGTTTTGTGATGAATTGTGTGTATTCATGTTGACATGATTTTGTGTGTACGACGAAGACAAACATTTTATTTAATATATGAGATGTACAATAGTCATGTTTGTCAAAATTTGGGCAAGCAATAAAAATCATATATTTTTATTGTTTGTATATATAACTGAGATGTTACATGTTAGAAAGGGAATTTATATATTTTTATTGTTAGGTACCAAAAGGGATGCTCATGTTACGAATCAATAAAAAATTACGTTTTATTGTTTAAAGTATAAATTGAGTAACATGCTTAGAAATTAAAAAGTATTCTTTGTTTAACATGTTGGAATTATCATTTCATGAATTACCAACATGAAACATTCATTTTTATGTTATGTTGAATTAGAACCGTCAACATAAAAATGTTCATTTTGTTAATAATGTTATGTGAATAGAAGAACACCATTTGGTTTTTAAATGTAAAGTAGTAGCGACAAAAATCATATTTTTGTCAATGTAAATTAGTAGTAAATGAAATTTACATTTTTATTATGTAAACAAAAGTAGGAATGTGCATTGATAATAAAGATTATATTTTATTTTGTAACTTGGAATGAGAACTTGCATTGCAAATAAAAATTACATTTTTATTTAAACTAAAGATATAATATTTGCTATGCAAATAAAAAATTACATTTTTATTTGAAACTATGATATGCAATTGGCGATGAAAATGAAAATTATATTTTTATTTGTAACTATGATATGAAATTTGCTATGCGAACAAAATTTACATTTTTCTATGTAACTATGATATGAAATGTGCTATGCGAACAAAATTTACATTTTTCTATGTAACTATGATATGAAACTTGCATTGTAAACAAAATTTACATTTTTATATGTAACTATAAATGAGAATTTGCACTGTAAATTAGAATTACATTTTTATTATGTAATTAAAGTATGATATTACATTGTAAATTAAAATTACATTTTTATGATGTCACTAAGAATAAAATTTGCATTGCCATTATAAAAAGTCAAGATCATTTTGGTTTTGCATTGGAAGAGATAAGAATTATTACTTTTGTTTGACATTGAAAGAATAACAAAGTTATTATTTTTGTTACGTGGAAATTAAACAAACAAAAATATATTCATTTGTATAGAAATGAAGTTGGCACCAAAATATATTGCATTTTTGGTTTGGAATTGGAATGACACAAAAATACTCATTTTTGTTAAATTATAAGTGACGTACAAAAATATTCATTTTTGTTGTAATTGGAATGACTCACAAAATGTACATTTTGTATATATACATTTTTATCGAATGTAAAAGAATGACAAAAATATTCATTTTATCAATTGTGAAAGAATGATAAAAATATACATTCTTATCAAATGTAAATGGAGGAAAAAAATATTTATTTTGTCAAATTCAAAGAAGGAAATGAAACACATTCATTTTTGTTCGTAATAAAGAGAAAAAATTCATTTTGTTTGTGTTTTGAAAGTTAACACACAATTTTCATTTTTGGTGAAAGTTAAAAAGAATATTTTTAATATTCTTTTGTTAAAAATGAAAGGTCATATTGTTTATCACCGTTTTTGTCAAATTAAAAGATTTAACTTTTGTTTATACTTAAAAATGTAAAATTTACATTTTTGATGTAAAAAGAAAAGTATACATTTTAATGTGAATAAAAGAAGGAAAATTACATTTTCATGTAAATGAACTTAAAGTAAGAGATTTACATTTTAATCAATTGAATTTTTATTAAAAAGGATAACGGTATGAAATTTACATACCCATGTAAAAGAATTTCAGTAAAGATTATAACGATGAAATTTATATGTTAATGAATTAGATTTTCATTAAAAGGATTTAAGATATGGAAATTTCATTTTCAGTAAATAGATTAGCACAAAAAATTATCGTTTTGTTTGTAATGTAAAATTATTACTTTTGGTTTGCATTGAAAAGGTAATAAAATTATCAATTTTGTTACATTGAAATAAAGAAACAAAAATACTCATTCTGTTAGAAGTAAAAATGGATGAACAAAAATATTCGTTTGTTTAAATTGATATGAATCACAAAAATGCTACTTTTGTTGGAATTGGTATGATACACAAAATACATTTTGTGTAATTCGAAAGATGAAACAAGAAAATGTACATTGTTATGTATAAGATGTGTATGTGTATGAAAATTAAGATAAACATTATGGTGTGTACATTGTACATTAATATTGTATATACGAATAGGAATGTTTTCGTTAGCAAAATGTAATGAAATAAAATAAATTTCATTACACATTATAAACATTTCGATAGGTTGTGAAGCAAAACATTCACTACTTGTTATGTAATTACGTTAATGAAATGGAATTAAATTATTTTTATATATATAAAAATAAAGATAAATCGTTACAAATTACTAATAACGATATGAAATGATTTCCAACTTATATATATACGAGAATTATTTGGAAAGTCCGAGTCTATCTCATTCCAAATAATTTGAACGACGTTTAAAATTCAAGAGTTGAAGACGGCGATTGAAGACCGACGATCTTCATATCGAATGGACGACGACTGCTGATGCCCGTGATTGGAGTAGCTACCTTGAAGGGGCTACAGTGGTGGCCGTCCGGACGTAGTGTTGATTAGTACGGATTTGGCTTTCGCTCAGACCCAGAGCATAAGCTTATAAATGGATTGTGTGTCTGACGTCGTACTCCATTAAATATCATGTTATTAATCTTCTGTCGAATATATGGATGTTTGGTGACGGAGAATTTATTCTCTTTCTTAACACCCGTTCATATATTTCGGCAAAGGATTGGTAGTGTGATATGGAGTGACGATGTAGCATGCTAAGATGCATATGATCAAGGCTTTGTTGAAAAGCAGACCTTGTGGGATGATCAAAGCATAGCCTGTTTAGGCTTGCTTTGTGTATAGCGTGACATCGCGAGCCTCACAGACCGGCGGAGTCTAAAACGGGAGAAGGGAACGCAGGGAGAGCAACACGTTTCTTTCTAGCTAGAAGTGGTGCCTGGGCTTTAACACGTCCTGACATTTTACTTATGTGGATGATGGAATGAGGCGCCTCAGATGATAGGTCCTATAGGACCGGGAAACGTGTGTTCAGGAATAACTAATCTACAACTCGTATGGTGGACCGGCCCTACAGCTTTCCAAGGGTTCACTACATGGGAACCTGAGACATTAGCTAGAGTGTCTCGGATCGGTAGGAGCTCCTCCCTAGCCTTGACTCATGATGGAAACCAATTTCCAATACGACCCCATTCGGATTTGATTGTATTACTAGTATGGAGGCATAGTAGTATGGGATACTATTCTTCCTAGGATTTATACATTTACTTTGAAATGTTTTGATATATACTAATAATAATATTAAACTCATATTTGCTGTATTTAGCATGTTTAATCACTATAAGGTAAAACCCTATCCTCTGGTTTGTGTTGCATTGTGTGATGGGACCTGGGTCTTATGGTGATTCCATTTTTCTCAAAAGCATAACGTTGTTGTACGATTCACTTATTATTTGTTCTGACACTTTTATGCACGACAATCCATTGGAATAAACCCGTTCCGCGCTAGCGGCGTTGTCTTTGGATTTGTCCTATTAATAGTGATTAATTAGTTAAGAATTCTCACACCAGTCCCATGACTGACCCGTTGTTTGTTTCCACCTTTACAAACTCGGGTGCCCTCTTTCTACACGGGCAGTCGAGCAGTTTGTCTACAGGTTTATCTCTTTAGCAGGATCCTGGATTGAAGCTTAAAGCTGTGTCCAGAACATTGGAAGTCTTCCGCTGCCTTAGTTATTTTATTTCCGCTGCAATGTATTATAATATTGTAATTTATCTTCCGCTATAATTTTATTCAATGTACTCTGATATTCTGTACTTTGATGTAACATTTATTATTGATGTTATAAAAGTCTGCTGTTATTCTTCTGATGTGTTGTATTCCCAAAGTTAACGTAGGCGGGATTTGAACGGTCCTGGTCGATTTTGCGATCGATTAAGGCCGGGCAAAATCCGACTCATTACAGTTGGTATCAGAGCTTTGGTTAGCTCAAATCTTTGGGGTACAACTCATTAGAACTGAACAAAAGGCTCATCAGAGATTGGATTAGTAATATCCAATAAGAATACTCATTAGAGATAGGATCAGCAGTATCCTAGAATGAGAAAACTCAGTAGAGATGGTGTTAGTAATGCCCTAGAATGAGTTGAGAGTAGCAAGCCTATATAATATACGTATTTGTAATTATACTCTATTTTGGAAAATATGATTTGTGAATATATAAAAAGTTATACATTTGAAAGTTAATCAACTAATAAAATTAGTTAAACCAATGGAGAATATATATATATATATATATATATATAAATTAGTTAGTTAATTAATCAACTTTTCGCTTCGTTCCTTTTCGAGGACGAAAAGTTTTTAAGTGGGGGAGACTGTAACAGCCTTGATTTTTGGGGCCAATTTAAAATTTTATTTTAAGTGATTTTAATGAGTTTTCGATATTTAAAATAATTTATTTAAAATAAAAATGATTGAAAGTTGATTTAAATCGAAGTTAGAATGAATAATTTAATTTTAGTTATAAAAAGGAGATAGAAATAGCGCGGTAGTTTGAAAAGTCAAACTTGAACTTTGACTGATCGTACAGGATGCAAAATTTAACGGATTTTAGTGAAACCAAAAATATTAGAATCTATTTAAAAATATCTTTCCAAGGAATCCGAAAAATTGAAATTTCATAGCGGACATCAAAAGTTATGGCCAATTCAGTTTTTAGAAAGGTCGCTGTAGAATTTATATATATATTATATATGGCCCGAAAGGCTACTTTTCTCATATGAAGGAATTTCGACTCGAAACCACTTCCATTGAGTTCGGAATGATGTTTCTGCATTGAAAAAATATAAACACTTATATATTTCGAGTTTCGAAAATTATTTGTTTAAAAATGTATTTTTAATATTAAATATATACGCCTTGAAAATAGCCATTTTCAAATAGACTCATAATTCAACGAAAATAATTTTGTCGGGTTCGTATCATCAAAGAAAAGCTAAAAATGATTTTTCGGTAATTTTTAGAATTAATATATAATTATAATTAATTTTTCAGTGTAAACGGACAATTTTCGACTTTAAAAATTCATACGGGCTCAGAACTGAATGAAATTAATTTTCCTAGGTCTGCAGCGTCAAAATATAGCTAAATATATTTTTCGGGAATTTTTGGAAATAATTTGTGGCCCCGGTGAATTTTCATGTATGGTTGAATAAAAAAATTAAAGGATTTATATTAAAAATAAATAAAAAAACGCTGTAAACTTCGGAATTGGGCCACGAGACCTGTCTCATTGTGTTCAGAGGCGTCAAAACCTTAAGTTTGACAGTCGTTGGGCCTAATTCTGAGTTCGGGCCAAAACGGGCCTTAATGGGTAATTAGTGAACATTATAATATTATAAATACTAGTTTAATCAAATCCTAAACCCTAATCTCATTTTGAACCAGCCTCCATCTACTGAAATCCATGGCCGAAATACTCCCCCCTTCTTCCAATAACATCTCCTTCTTCTTTCTGAATTAAACTCCAATCTCTACACCATATTGAAGCTCTCTTCCTCCTCTACGTTTCTATACGGTTGGATCATCTTCACATGGCTCAAGGACTGAGACACACGCACCCAAACCCACGGCCAAACAGCCCCACTGTGCCCCCTAGGCCCCACCGCACCCTACCCCCTCCTAGGCGCAAGATCCCCTCCCTCCCCTCTCCGATGTGCCACTCTCTGATCGTCAGACCTCTACACCTTTTGATCGCAAAGAGGAACCCTAGAGTTGAACCTTATCGGGATACTAACGGCCGATGCAATTTGGGGAAGAAGAGGGTATATTCCCTTTTTATTCTTTTAATAATTTATTTTAAAAGGTTATTTATATAAATTAAAGCATAACTCATTCACATAGCGACGAAATCGAGCGTTTTACGATGCATTGGAATCGTATTTCCGCGATTTATACGATGGAACTGACAGGAATTAATTTAAAGCTCGTCTAAATTTTGGCAAATTGGAAAGCTATTGGTGAGAGTTCTACTTCCTCTTTAATAAATGAAATAAAAATTAATCATTTATGTTATTATATTCATTCAGTATGAATTTCATGTTGTTGCTGCATATATAATTATTTCCATGTTGATTGTTTTGTGATGAATTGTGTGTATTCATGTTGACATGATTTTGTGTGTACGACGAAGACAAACATTTTATTTAATATATGAGATGTACAATATTCATGTTTGTCAAAATTTGGGCAAGCAATAAAAATCATATATTTTTATTGTTTATATATATAACTGAGATGTTACATGTTAGAAAGGGAATTTATATATTTTTATTGTTAGGTACCAAAAGGGATGCTCATGTTACGAATCAATAAAAAATTACGTTTTATTGTTTAAAGTATAAATTGAGTAACATGCTTAGAAATTAAAAAGTATTCTTTGTTTAACATGTTGAAATTATCATTTCATGAATTACCAACATGAAACATTCATTTTTATGTTATGTTGAATTAGAACCATCAACATAAAAATGTTCATTTTGTTAATAATGTTATGTTAATAGAAGAACACCGTTTGATTTTTAAATGTAAAGTAGTAGCGACAAAAATCATATTTTTGTCAATGTAAATTGGTAGTAAATGAAATTTACATTTTTATTATGTAAATAAAAGTATGAACTTGCATTGCAAATAAAATTTACATTTTTATTATGTAAACAATAGTAGGAATGTGCATTGATAATAAAGATTACATTTTTATTTTGTAACTTGGAATGAGAACTTGCATTGCAAATAAAAATTACATTTTTATTTGAACTAAAGATATAATATTTGCTATGCAAATAAAAAATTACATTTTTATTTGAAAATATGATATGCAATTGGCGATGAAAATGAAAATTATATTTTTATTTGTAACTATGATATGAAATTTGCTATGCGAACAAAATTTACATTTTTCTATGTAACTATGATAAGAAATGTGCTATGCGAACAAAATTTACATTTTTCTATGTAACTATGATATGAAACTTGCATTATAAACAAAATTTACATTTTTATATGTAACTATAAATGAGAATTTGCACTTAAATTAGAATTACATTTTTATTATGTAATTAACGTATGATATTACATTATAAATTAAAATTACATTTTTATGATGTCACCTAAGAATAGAATTTGCATTGCCATTATAAAAAGTCAAGATCATTTTGGATTTGCATTGGAAGAGATAAGAATTATTACTTTTGTTTGACATTGAAAGAATAACAAAGTAATTATTTTTGTTACATGGAAATTAAACAAACAAAAATATATTCATTTGTATAGAAATGAAGTTGGCACCAAAATATATTGCATTTTTGGTTTGGAATTGGAATGACACAAAAATACTCATTTTTGTTAAATTATAAGTGACGTACAAAAATATTCATTTTTGTTGTAATTGGAATGACTCACAAAATGTACATTTTGTATATATACATTTTTATCGAATGTAAAAGAATGACAAAAATATTCATTTTGTCAAATGTGGAAGAATGATAAAAATATACATTGTTATCAAATGTAAATGGAGGACAATAATATTTATTTTGTCAAATGCAAAGAAGGAAATGAAACACATTCATTTTTGTTCGTAATAAAGAGAAAAAATTCATTTTGTTTATGTTTTGAAAGTTAACACACAATTTTCATTTTTGGTGAAAGTTAAAAAGAATATTTTTAATATTATTTTGTTAAAAATGAAAGGTCATATTGTTTATCACCGTTTTTGTCAAATTAAAAGATTTAACTTTTGTTTATACTTAAAAAGGTGAAAGTTTCATTTTTGATGTAAAAAGAAAAGTATACATTTTAATGTGAATAAAAGAAGGAAAATTACATTTTCATGTAAATGGAACTTAAAGTAAGAGATTTACATTTTAATCAATTGAATTTTTATTAAAAAGGATAATGGTATGAAATTTACATACCCATGTAAAAGAATTTCAGTAAAGATTATAACGATGAAATTTATATGTTAATGAATTAGATTTTCATTAAAAGGATTTAAGATATGGAAATTTAATTTTCATGTAAATAGATTAGCACACCAAATTATCGTTTTGTTTGTAATGTAAAATTATTACTTTTGGTTAGCATTGAAAAGATAATAAAATTATCAATTTTGTTACATTGAAATAAAGAAACAAAAATACTCATTCTGTTAGAAGTAAAAATGGATGAACAAAAATATTCGTTTGTTTAAATTGAAATGAAACACAAAAATGCTATTTTTGTTGGAATTGGTATGATACACAAAATACATTTTGTGTAATTCGAAAGATGAAACAAGAAAATGTACATTGTTATGTATAAGATGTGTATGTGTATGAAAATTAAGATAAACATTATGGTGTGTACATTGTACATTAATATTGTATATACGAATAGGAATGTTTTCGTTAGCAAAATGTAATGAAATAAAATAAATTTCATTACACATTATAAACATTTCGATAGGTTGTGAAGCAAAACATTCACTACTTGTTATGTAATTACGTTAATGAAATGGAATTAAATTATTTTTATATATATAAAAATAAAGATAAATCGTTACAAATTACTAATAACGATATGAAATGATTTCCAACTTATATATATACGAGAATTATTTGGAAAGTCCGAGTCTATCTCATTCCAAATAATTTGAACGACGTTTAAAATTCAAGAGTTGAAGACGGCGATTGAAGACCGACGATCTTCATATCGAATGGACGACGACTGCTGATGCCCGTGATTGGAGTAGCTACCTTGAAGGGGCTACAGTGGTGGCCGTCCGGACGTAGTGTTGATTAGTACGGATTTGGCTTTCGCTCAGACCCAGAGCATAAGCTTATAAATGGATTGTGTGTCTGACGTCGTACTCCATTAAATATCATGTTATTAATCTTCTGTCGAATATATGGATGTTTGGTGACGGAGAATTTATTCTCTTTCTTAACACCCGTTCATATATTTCGGCAAAGGATTGGTAGTGTGATATGGAGTGACGATGTAGCATGCTAAGATGCATATGATCAAGGCTTTGTTGAAAAGCAGACCTTGTGGGATGATCAAAGCATAGCCTGTTTAGGCTTGCTTTGTGTATAGCGTGACATCGCGAGCCTCACACACCGAAAACGGGAGAAGGAAACGCAGGGAGAGCAGCACGTTTCTTTCTAGCTAGAAGTGGTGCCTGGGCTTTAACACGACTCGACATTTTACTTATGTGGATGATGGAATGAGGCGCCTCGGATGATAGGTCCTATAGGACCGGGAAACGTGTGTTCAGGAATAACTAATCCGCAACTCGTATGGTGGACCGGCCCTGCAGCTTTCCAAGGGTTCACTGCAGGGGATCCTGAGACATTAGCTAGAGTGTCTCGAATCGGTAGGAGCTCCTCCCTAGCCTTGACTCATGATGGAAACCAATTTCCAATACGACCCCATTCGGATTTGATTGTATTACTAGTATGGAGGCATAGTAGTATGGGATACTATTCTTCCTAAGATTTATACATTTACTTTGAAATGTTTTGATATATACTAATAATAATATTAAACTCGTATTTGCCGTATTTAGCATGTTTAATCACTATAAGGTAAAACCCTATCCTCTGGTTTGTGTTGCATTGTGTGATGGGACCTGGGTCTTATGGTGATTCCATTTTTCTCAAAAGCATAACGTTGTTGTACGATTCACTTATTATTTGTTCTGACACTTTTATGCACGACAATCCATTGGAATAAACCCGTTCCGCGTTAGCGGCGTTGTCTTTGGATTTGTCCTATTAATAGTGATTAATTAGTTAAGAATTCTCACACCAGTCCCATGACTGACCCATTGTTTGTTTCCACCTTTACAAACTCGGGTGCCCTCTTTCTACACGGGCAGTCGAGCAGTTTGTCTACAGGTTTATCTCTTTAGCAGGATCCTGGATTGAAGCTTAAAGCTGTGTCCAGAACATTGGATGTCTTCCGCTGCTTTAGTTATTTTATTTCCGCTGCAATGTATTATAATATTGTAATTTATCTTCCGCTGTAATTTTATTCAATGTACTCTGATATTCTGTACTCTGATGTAACATTTATTATTGATGTTATAAAAGTCTGTTGTTATTCTTCTGATGTGTTGTATTCCCAAAGTTAACGTAGGAGGGATTTGAATGGTCTTGGTCGATTTTGCGATCGATTAAGGCCTGGCAAAATCCGACTCGTTACATTTGGTCAGATCTGTAGTCGATCGTTTTTCTCGGATCGGGCCACGTGTCTTGTTCTTCAAGAAATGCACTCAGGTCGGTTGGATGGAAGCTTGGACCGGCGGGATTCAGATCGTGAGATCCAGACCGTTCAAAGTATGATGGAAAAGCAAAGCATGGTGTTTTGTTTCAGGTCTTGGTGGCTTAGGTCGTTGGACGACCTAAGGGATTGGATCGCGCAAGGCGTGGTGGATGCCAAGAAGAGGCGGGTGAACCAAGATGACAAATCAGGTCGTTAACGACCTAGTTAAGTTAAGCCATGACTGAAGAGTTGAGTTCTTTTGAGCACCAAGTCGTGGTAGCTTCATAGGAAAATGGGTCATGGGTCATCAGGTCGTGGGACGACCTAAGATGAAAGAACGACCTAAGGGTTTAATGATGGGTTTGGTCAGGCCGTGAGATTGACAAGTCGTGGGATGACCTATGGCAGGACGACCTGGTTATACTTGACCATTATATAGTGTTATTATGGTTCAGTGATGAATGCGTCTTCGAAGTGAATTCAAGGCGGAATGTTCGAAATGTGATTAGATATTCACTAATCGATGAAATGCAGGGAATATGCAGTTGACTCAAGGTGGTGAGTTCGTAGATAATGATTGCTCCAGAAGGTGCTTGAGCTTGTGAATAGTCATCATAATGTATGACTAGAGATGATGATGGCCGAGAGATTATCTTTGTTGTAGGTTCTAGCGGACTCAAAGAAGGGGTACAGTGGGCAGTAACGATGGGCCTATAAATACTCTGCATAGTCATGATGGGATAAGAGATATGAGTTGCGAAGGCGTATAGAGTTTTTGCTAGAATCGGGGTTTACCATTGGCCCTTGACAGACGGTAAGATGTTGAACCGATCATATGATTAGCAATGCTTTCAAAACAGGATTGGCAGTGATAGCCAGAGATGTTAAATATTTTTCCTATATCATCTTGTGTAGATTATTCAACGTCGAAGGAGATGTCCTTTGGGTACTTGTCTGATATTGTTTTAGGCATCTGGGGCTTGTGCTTAGGAAATGTAAATGTCGATTAGAATGGTCTACGCTTGATAATCGATTTCCATGAATGTAATGTTGTTTTCTAAAGATTATATGTAAAGGCTATCACTGTCAGATGTGGGGAAGACGGATGTGAGTCTATGTTGATGTTGGTAGATTAGTTGATTAATCTGGTTATTCTCATATATTTTATTGATGATATTAGATAGTTGTTTTATCTCTCACTAATATTATTGTCTGACTCAAGGTTTTATGCTTCTCTCTTATTACGTTGGGTTTTTCATCCAGTTGCGGATGGGCAGACTGAGTAGTAGGTAACAGGTAGAAGATCTTGGTGGACGATGCTGCGGATCAGTGACGAGCTGGAGGCTTACGTACCAGTTTCTTATTACTATCTAGTATTTCTGTTTCCGCCGTTTGTTGTTGCTCTAAGGGTTGTAGTATGGCTAATTTGTACAGACACTTATGTTGTGAGTTCCAGGATGTATGGATATTCTGCTAGATGTTATGGAATTTTTAATTTTATGTGCAATTGTGTTTCACTACTATTACAGGTTGTATATGTTCTATTATATTTTATCCTTGCGTTGTGAGTTATACGACAGGTTTCGCTTATGTTATCATACTCCGATGATCATCCACAGCTGTATGGCATGTGGATCAGCACGTTATTCCCTTGTTAAGTGTATGAGTTATGGGTGGTCGTCACATTTGGTATCAGAGCTCTGGTTAACGATTTTAGCCAAAGTTCGAAGACGTAATAATGTATGAGAGACATATTTGTAGATTTCTGATGGACGTATATTATATAGTAGTGCATAGTATAATAGCGTTTGAACTCCATTTGCAATTTTTTCTCGTGCATGGACTAATCATTCTATATTACAGATTTAGAATGAGTCGTAGAACATCGAGACACACTGCTAGGGAGGATACTGTGCCTAGAGGTGAAAATGACGGTATACCAGACTACCCAGCTATGTTCGAGGCCTTGGCGGCAACGATTATGAGGAGGGCCCCCGCTTCAAAGAAAATCTCAGTAGATGTAGGAGTTCGAGTGCAAGTTCCTAGAGATACAGACTTCACAAAGTTGTGCAAAGATTTCACATCCCTAGGAGGAAAGCAGTTCAAAGGGACAGAGCCGATTGAAAAGGTTCAAAGGTGGTTAGATACTTGTATTCGGGTCTTTGAAGTTATAGGCATTGATGATGCAACAAAGAGGAGGCTTGCATTAAGATAGCTAGAGGGAAGAGCTATGGACTGGTGGAACTCTGTTACCTTGGAGACTGCTGAGGATGATATTTCATGGGAACAGTTCCAAGTCAAGTTCGAGGCGAAGTTTATCTCTATCGTGCAAAAGTCTATTTTGTTTAAGAGGTTTGTCGAGCTTAAGTAGAATGGTCGACCAGTGCTTGAGTATGTTTCTGACTTTGAGGCTTTGTCGAAGTAAGCTCATTCATATGTGGATACTCCTTACCAAAATAACGAGAACTTTGTCATGGGTTTGGATGAATATCTTGGGAATCAGCTTGTGAATCATCTAGATGACACTTATGAGAAGATTTTCGAGAAGGCTTTAAGACATGAAAGTCTATTTTCCATGAAAGAGCCAGTTGTTGCAACTAAAGAAGAGCAGAAACCACAGCAGGGTGGTAACAACAAGAAGAGGAAGCAACAACAGCAGAAAGGGAAGGATGGCCAGAAGAAGTAGAAAAGCGAGGTGGTTTGCTTTAATTGCCAGCAGAAGGGCCATTATTCCAAGGATTGTAAGAATCCGAATGTTTAAAGGAAGTGTCACAACTGTGGCAAGCTTGGGCATCTCAATAAGGATTGTCCAGAACTGGCTAAGGGGAAGCAGGTTGTGAAGGCGTATGCTTTGGAAGTTGTGTCATCGCCTTCAAGAGCTCCTACTACAGAGGAGAAAGGAAAGGGTGTCGTCGTTCAAGGTACTCTTTCTGTTCAGGGTGTTTCAGTTCGTGTGTTGTTTGATACTAGAGCATCGCATTCATTCATTTGTAATGAGCTTGTTTGTCGCTTGGGTTTGGAACCCGAGATTTGTGATAGGCCATTGATCGTGACTAATCCAGTTGGGGGTTCATCCAGTTTATGTATGATTTGTTATGGTCTAGTGTTGTCAAGTCATGGTTGCTCCTTTGTATGTGATTGTTTTGTTTTGAACTTCGCTGGGTTTGAAATTATCTTGGGTATGGACTGGCTCAAGAGGTATGCGGCAAGAGTGAATTGCGAGAAGCTTGAGCTGAGAGTCGGGGATGTGGAATGGTGAAAGGTTTTGATTCGATGTAAACCCGAAGACGGGGTCTTTGTAAGCTATTTTTATTCGCTTGTGATTCCACATGAAGACCTGTCATTGGTGCTGATCGCTAATGAGTTTGAGGATGACTTTGACGAGGTCAAAGGGTTGTCGCCGCATCGTGAGATCGAGTTCAGGATCGATTTGGTCGTGGGTGCTAGACCTATCATCATGCCTCTTAGGCGGATGGAGCCTAAGGAGCAGCGAGAGTTAGAGGTGCAAGTTCGTGACCTTTTGGGAAAAGGATTCATTAAGGGAAGTGTTTCCGAATGGGGTGCACCAGTTGTGTTTGCAACCAAGGTAGGTGGCTTGTTGAGATTGTGTGTGGATTATTGTGAGCAGAACAAGGTGACCAAGAAGAACAAGTATCTGTTGACAAGGATTGATGACTTGTTCGATCAGCTTCATTAAGCCAAAATGTTTTCTTATATGGATTTGGCAACGGAATTCCACTAGTTGAGGGTGGCAAAGGATAGTGTGTCGAAGGCTGCTTTTAGGACACCATCTGGTTTCTTCGAATGGTTGGTGATGGCATTTAGGTTGACTAACGCACTAGCGTATTTTGTGGATCTTATGAATAGAGTGTTTAGAGATCAGTTGAACAAGTTCGTGCTTGTGTTCGTGGATGATATTTTGGTTTACTCTCGGAATGAGGAAGAGCACAAGACGCACTTGAGAGTTGTTTTGGAAATCTTGCAAAAACATCAGCTGAAGGCTAAGTTTTCGAATTGTCACTTCTAGAAGAATAAAGTGAGGTTCTTAGGCCATGTTGTTTCCAGCAATAGAATAGCGATTGATCCCGCTAAGGTGGCAGCATTCTAGGACTGGGATAGACCTAAGAATGTGATGGATGCTTGGGGTTTCCTTGGGTTGGCAGGTTATTACCGATGGTTTATCAAGGATTTTTCCAAGATAGCTGCACCATTAACAGGATTGACAAAGAAAACTCAAGTGTTCGCATGGGATGCGAAGTGTGAGCAAGTGTTTGGAATCCTGAAAGAGAGATTGATGAGTGCTCCTGTTTTGATCATTCCGAGTGGGAATGAAGAGATGGTGGTATATAATGATGCACGCGGTACTGGACTTGGAGTAGGTGCTGATGCAGAAGGGTAAAGTTGTGGCCTACACGAGTTGACAGCTAAAGCCTCATAAAAGGAATTATCCAACTCATGATTTGAAGTTGGAAGCGAATCTGTTTTCTCTGAAGAAGTGGAGACATTACCTGTTGAGAGTTTGATTCGAGTTGTTTACGGATCACAAGCAGTTGAAGTATCTTTTCTCCCAAAAGGATTTGAATCTTCAGCAATAATGGTGGTTAGAGTTTCTAGCATCATATAATTTTGGTATAGCCTATACTCTAGGTAAAGTTAACGTAGTGGCGGATGCGTTGAGTCGAAGACATGCAAGTTTGGGAGCGATCTTTTCGGATTGGAAGCACCTCAAGTACTTGGCAGTATTTGATTTCAGACCACGGTGTGAGTTGGAACCTAAAATTTTGGCAAGCTTGTCGATATGATCTACTCTTATCAGAAGGATTGGCGAGTGCTAGAAGCATGATGCGAAGCTTGTCGAGATTATCTAGAAGCTGGAACCAAAGGATAAAGAGTTCAAGGTCGACCAAGAGGGTTGGTTTCGAAAGCAAGGACGACTGGTTGTTCCTGATATCGACAGACTGAGAGATGAGGTTCTGAGGGAATGTCATCATTCACAATTAAACCTGGTGGTAATAAGATGTATCAGGACATGAAGCGAGCTTACTACTGGGAAGGGATAAAGGGGGATACTGAAAAGTTCATTTCCATGTGTATGAACTGTTAGTTGGTGAAAGCTGAACTGAAGAAGCCGAGTGATATGCTTCATCCATTAGAAGTTCCTATGTGGAAGTGGGAGCAGATATCGATGGATTTTATCGATGGACTACCCAGGACCATGGCAGGAAACAAAGGAATTTAGGCCATCGTGGATCGCTTAACTAAAAGTGCAAGGTTTATTCCTGTCAAATCGACAAGGACAACATCGAAGTTGGCTGAGCTTTTATATAAAATGGATAGTCCGATTCCATGGTATCCCGAAAAGCATAGTGAGTGATCGAGATCCATTATTCACGAGTGGATTTTGGAAGAGTTTGCAAGAAGATTTGGGAACCGAGTTGTGTTTGAGTAAATCTTATCATCCCCAAACTGATGGTCAAACTGAGAGGGTCAACCGAGTTTTGGAAGATCTCCTGAGGGCTGGTGTATTGTACTTCGGAGGATCTTGGGAAGACGATCTACATTTAGTCGTGTTTTCGTATAACAACAGTTACCAGTCGAGCATTGGGATGGCACCATATGAGGTGTTGTATGGTAGACCATGTAATTCTCCGGCATGTTGGTTAGAAACTGGTGATAAGTTGATACGTGGGACAGAAATGATAAGAGAGACATCGAATTGTATCGAGATCGTTCGGCAACAAATGAAGGCAGCCCAATATCGTTAGAAGAGCTATGCCGATAAACATTGAAAAGACTTGGAATTCGACGTGGGTGACATGGTTTTCGTGAAGATTTCCCCATTGAAGCATGTTGTTCGATTCAGAAGTAAAGGAAAGTTATCTCCGAGGTTTGTTGGACCATTCCCGATATTTGAGCGGATTGGAAAGCTCGCATATAGATTGGAGTTACCCAAGAAGATGTTGAGTGTGCACAATGTTTTCCATGTGTTGTTTCTACGGAAGTGTGTGCATAATTCGAATGTGGTGGTATCTCCAGAGCAGCATGAAGACCTAGAAGTCGAGACCGTAGCTACAAAACCTCGCAAGCCGCTACGCATTGCGGGGAATGACACGAAACAACTTAGGAGGAAGACAGTTAAGCTAGTCAAGGTATAGTGGAGTGAGGATGATGATGATTGTACGTGGGAAACGGAAGAGAGTATGAAGACGACCCATCCAGATCTCTTCGTCGGCATGACCCATTGATTTCGTTTCAACTTACATCATTGCAACTTGTACTATTGTGATTGTGGTTGCTTTTAAAATTCCGCATGATAGGATAAGATTATGGACGCATGGCTTGATGGCTGCTAGTTTGGATGAAAGAATTGGCTGCTTATGGATGATAGGCATGCGAAATTGTTTTGGTTGCTTGTGTTTGCTTAGGATTTCGAGGGCGAAATTCCTTGAGGGGGGAGGGGTGAGAATGTAACAACCCGCATTTTACGTATCGAAGGATCGTAAAATATTTTTATTTAATTCCCTAAGGGTTGGATCATTCTCATATTTTGGTATGTTGGTTATGGGGGTTTGAGACATATCCATAATTTTTACCAATTTTATTTATGACCATTTTGCCCCTATCAGTCTTGTATAGGACATAAATTTTGAGTAGGATTGAATCAGGTGCCAAGGTCGGTTTTGTTGGAAAGGAAATGGTGTTGCCAATTCCGTAGAGTGGTCACATTAAAGATTTGGTTCAACGGTTTGGGAGGAATCGTTGTTTTTGTGTTTCACAATTTCTGTTCAGGTTTTTAGAGCCATTGATGGGCTGATTTGAGGAGGCCCATTAGTGGGCTGGTGGGAGGCTATAAATAGGGGGTTAGAGGCATGGAGAATAGTTTACTTTCTTCATTCCCTCATTTGCTTGAGCTCGTGATCCTCCTTGCTTAATCTAATACACCTTTCCACAATTAAAATTCTAGATCTACATAAGAGAATTGAAGATCTACATCGTTTGAAGCCAAATCTACTTCAAGTGAAAAGAGGTTAGAAGGTTGTACTTCGCTGTTCGGATTTTTGAATCATCGTTTTTAAGTTTGTTTGAAGATTTAGTGAGTGATTTGCATCTCTCATGCGGATTCAATAAAGTATATGGATTGTACGATCATATTTTCATCATTCTAAGTTGTTTTAACGAAGATCTACATCATGGTGAGTATATTTTTATATGAATCGCCATAAGATCTAATCTAGCAATTTCGAACCGATAAAATCTTATGTTGATTCATATGTTTATTCAAGTTAGATCCATTGTTTTAGTTTATTTACCGATTTATCATGATTTGGTGGATTTTATATGATTATTGATGAAAATTGTCATTTTGATGTTGTTAATGATTTCATATAGTATTTATGGTCGAATAGGATGAATTGGGTGAGTTGTTTGAATTGATGTAGTCGTTTGGCGATGATTTAGTCATGATTGGAGCTATTTTAGTCAGATCTAGAGGTCATTTTTCTTGGGTCGGGTCATGTGTCTTGTTCTCCAAGAAATGGACTCATGTCAGTTGGATGGAAGCATGGACCGTTGGTATTCAGATCGTGGGATCTATAACATTCAAAGTATGATGGCAAAGCAAAGCATGGTGTTTTTTTTGGGGTCGCAGTTGCTTAGGTCGTTGGATGACCTAAGGGACTGGATCATGCAAGGCTTGGTGGATGCCAAGAAGAGGCGGGTCGGTCAAGGTGACAAGTTAGGCCGTTGACGACCAAATTGAGTTAGGCTGTGACTAAAGAGTTGAGTTCTTTGAAGCACTAGGTCGTAGAAGCTTCATAGGCAGATGGGTCGTGGGTCATTAGGCTGTGGGACGACCTAAGAGGAAAGAACGACCTATGGGTTTAATGATGGGTTGGGTCAATCCATGAGAATGACAGGTCGTGGGATGACCTAAGGCAGGACGAGCTGACTATACTTGACCATTATATAGTGTTATTCTGGTTCGGTGATGAATGCGACTTCGAAGTGAATTCAAGGCGGAATGTTCGAAGTGTGGTGAGATGTTCGTTGATCGATGAAATGCAACGAATATGCAGACGACTCAAGGTAGTGAGTTCGTAGATAATGGTTTCTCGAGAAGGCGCTTGAGCTTGTGAATAGTCATAATATGGCTAGAGATGATGAAAGCCGAGAGATTATCGTTGTCGTAGGTTCTAGCAGACTCAAAGCAGAGGTAAGTGGATAGTCACGATGGGCCTAGAAATACTCCGGGCAGTCACGATGGGCCTAGAGATACGAGTCGCGAAGGAGTATGGAGTTTTTGCAAGAACCGGGGTTTATCATTAGCCCTTGGCAGATGGCAAGATGTTGAGTCGGTCATACGATTCACGATGGTTTCAAAATAGGTTTGGCAGTGATAGCCGGAGTCATGGATGTTGATTATTTTGCATGCATCGTCTTGCACAGATTATTCGACGTCAAACGAGATGTCTCTTAGGTGCTTGTCTGGTATTGGTTTAGGCCACTGGGGCTTGTTCTTGGGAGATGTCAATGTCGATTAGAATGGTCTATGCTTGATAACCGATTGCCATGAATGTACTGTTGTTTTACGTATAATTGTATATAAAGGCTATCACTGTCGGATGTAGGGAAGACGAATGTGAGTTCTTCTCTTTTGATTTTGGTAGATTAGTTGATCAATCTGCCTATTCTCATATACTTTATTGATAATGTTAGATAGCTGTTTTATTGCTCACTTAGACTGTTGTATGACTCAAGGATTTATGTATCCCTCTTACTACCTTGGGCTTTTCATCCTGTTGTGAATGGTCAGACTGAGTAGTGGGTAACAGGTAGCAAAACTTGGTGGACGATGCTGCGGATTGGTGACGAGCTAGAAGCTTACATACCAATTTCTTATTATTATGTAGTATTTCTATTTCCACTGTTTGTTGTTGTTATGAGGGTTGCAGTAAGGCTAATTTGTACAAACACTTATGTTGTGAGTTCAAGGATGTATGGATATTCTGCTAGATGTTATGGAAGTTTTAAGTTTCTGTGCAATTGTTTTTCACTACTATTACCTATTGTATATGTTCTATTATATTCTATCCTTGCGCTGTGAGTTATACAACAGGTTTCACTTATGTTATCATACCACGACGATCGTCCACAGCTGCCTGGCACGTCGATTAGCGCATTATTCCCTTGTTAAGTGCAGGAGTTGTGAGCGGTCGTCACAATTTTATATGTCGTCTGATTTAAGTTATCAATTTTTTTTATTTTTGGCTCCAACTTTTCCCTCCAAGTTATTTCATGGTCGCTCGTTTTAATTTGTTTCCCTCTAATATTTTGGTGGTCGCCTTCTTCAGATTATTTCCCACTCAATATTTAATGTTCCCTCTTTTCTCCCTCTCAAAATAAAATCAGCAAAACCCTTTACTCTCATTCTCAAAACCAAATAGGCAAAACCAAATCGACCACATTCCCTCTTCCCTCTTCCCTCACTTATTGGAACACCCCATAAAAGTATACCTAAAAAAATTAATAATAATTGATGAAAACCACCAGTTAAATAATAATATGTAAACGGGCTGAAAAATGGTTGCAATATCACGAATTTGGCCATGAAAATACCATAGTGGTATTTGCGACGAAATTCTGATCAATTTTCATGTATGATATGTCAGAATTCAAGCCCGTATGACAATATTACACTCAAAAGAAATTGTATGTTAAAAATATATACAAAAGTGTTTGAAATTTAAATTATAATGTTTATATATGGAATAATATACAACCAATAAATGATTAATTGGAATACTCCATTGAACTTGAATTGTGTGTATATATAAGTTTGCAAGAAGGGGACAAAAGTAACGTTTAATATGAAAGAGTAACTAGAATTAATAAATGTTATATAATAAAACTTTCCAATCCTCCTAAGCGTTCATTAGGCAAATTCATGACCAAGAGGTCGAACTCCCCCTAGAAGTAATGTCGACCGCCGGTCACCCACCCTTCTAAGGGGAGGTCGACTTCTTGTCACCAATAAAGCCCAGTATGGGCTGGTTTGGGTCAAGTTTTGGTGTTAGTTTATAAGTATAAATGGTCAGAATTTAATCTTAATATTCCTATGACTATTATTCACACATACATACCTATAAATAACACTCTAAGCCTCATACCTAAACCTAGCCTTCTTCTCTTTGCCTGCCTCCATTCTGCCATTGATTTCAGAGGATTTGTAATAGGTTTTCTTCTTCCTCTCTCAAAATCTAATTTTCTTCTACTAATCTCTTTCTTATAGGATTCTTGAGTAGGATTTGAATCTGGAATCATATAATTTATATATATATAAGAATTCTAATCTTCTAATTCTTATATATATATATATATATATATATTGATAGGGATCAGAGTTCACATCAAATAGGCAAACATCATCAGATCCATGGCATTTCCATCACTGTGAGTGGAAATAACAATTGTATAGGCATATATTACATTTTGTAGTTTTTATATTGATTAGTATGCCTAGGGAGATTTGGGTTCACGATAACATCATATTATAAAACCCCCAAATCTCCTATTTTTATATGTTTCGCAAGAATTGCCAATAAATGATTGGGTTTGTGAATTTGTTTGAGTTATGGATAATGAACATCTTGGTGATTTACTTTCATTTGATTTGAATTGTCTTTTTTATCCAAAAGGAGTTTGTGATGTAAAAAAGTTCGGTTTTGATTTAGTTTTATTATTTGAATAAGTTTGAATATCCATTATAAATGGATAAATTCACAACAACAAAAACACCATATTACAACTGTAACTATACAACTGTCACAAAATACCAGTTGTAATAAAGGTTTTTTACAACTGTCATTTCCTGAAAGTTGCAATAAACATATTTTTAACAACTCTTTTATTGTGACTGTTGTAATAAATTTCTATTACAACCTTTTTTTCTTACCTGTTGTAATAAGTGACAGCTTTTAGCAACTAACATTCTATAACTAGTAATTAGTATAATAATATTAATTATTTCCATTAAATAATCAATAATTAGTAAATAATTTTTAATAATTAATATTAATAATTAGTACACTAAATAATAAATTATTAGTAAAATAGTTAATAATTATTTTTTAGTAATAAATAAATAAGAAATAATCATTAATATTAATAATTAAGAAGGTAATAAGTAAGAATTAATATTTAATATTTAGTGATTAATTTTGGTAATTAATAATTAAAATGATTTTATTAGAAAATTGTACAAAATTATTTTCAACATTTCCTTTTTCTACCTATTGTAATAGAGGCCTATTGAATATTAGTAACATCTAATATTTAATAATTAATAATATTAATATTTTAATAATAATTGATAATTACCTTACAAATAAATAATAATTACTACTAAATAATAAATACTTAACATGTGATAAATAGTAATTATTTTTTAATAATGATTGTTAAGTATAATAATGAGTAATTGATAAATATACTTAATAATTAATATTTAATTATAAACAAGAAGAAATAAGAAATAGTTAATAATAGCTATTATTAATAAGTAATATATAATATTTTAGAAAAATAATTCCCAAGATATCCATATTATATTTAATATAAAATTGTACTTGGTTCTAACTTATAATGTTTAATTCTGTACATTTAGGCAAAATCCTGACTATACACAACGAAAAAATTGGTGGTCACAAGATGTTAGCGGTGACATTCCAGTGGAACAACGAAATTTTGGCTCCAAAGTAAATGACATTTCGTATTTTACTCTCACCACTCTTTCATGCAGGCTTCTCTTTTATACCTTAAATCAAAATCGTTCCCTAAATTTTCCATCCTCAAACAAAGTTTGTGCTCCAGTCGCTGATGTCGAATATTGATGGATTAACCGATTTAGCAATTTAAAGACGAAGGAGCTTTAGCTTACCTCCAGCTGTCGACCATTTCGCTTCAACTTGCTGTCAACCGCTTATAGCATATTATGGATGATTTGATGTGAAGTCTGTTATAGGAACGTTTACATATTATTTTCGAGCCCCGAGATCCCCACTAAGACAAATGCAAATCAAGAGATAATGGATCTTGTAGATCCAGTTACTCCTCTAACCATGGTTCAGTGAAGAAGACCTTCAAGCATATGCGGATCTTTGTCAAAAATCCGGCTTCAACACGGAGAACTGAAAATAAGGTTCTTGGTTTTCAATATTTTCATCCCAATTGGAAGAAATCAAATACTGAACAAACGCATCAGCAATGTAACGTCCCAGAAATTTCAACAATTGGAACTAGGGTTAATTAAAGTTAAACTATTAATAATAAATTTTTATATTAATATTGGGGGTTAGAAGTTGAAAATCAAATAGATGGTTTTGGGTATGAATTGAATTCAATATTTAATCTAGTATGGTTGGTTGGAAATCAAATTTTTGTTGTTGAATATTTGAATTGAATTTGGTTGGATTTGAATTTCGACTTAGGAATTTAAATGGTTGAATTTAAAAATAAATGTAATTGACGTTAAATAAATTGGGAATATTATTTGTTAAAAATGTATTGAAAATTGGCTTGGATATGTGCATATTCCTATGTATAAAGAAATTGAAATTTAATGTTTCAAAATTTAGAAAACGAACAGAGTAATTGGTGGACTGACGGAAATAAATCGGTGAACCGATAAATAATTTAAAAATAAAATAACATTGTATATAAACGGAGCTGGATTACAACCGAAATAATTTAATTGGATTCAGAACACGCAGACGAAGAGGTGCGCATAAATTTTGTCATATCTGGAGACTGTGTTTGCGGTACAGATTCAGAACGTTACACGGTTACATAGTGGTTCGCGGTAAGATTTAATTTTTAATTTTTAATTTAAAAACAAATATAACCTACACCAAATAAAACTCGACCAACCTATCGTCTCTAAAACGCAGACTCCCAAAAACCGTATTGATTGACGCCGTTCTTATCCCCAACCTTTCCTCTATAAAAATCACGCTTTGCTCCCATTTTCCTCCGCACAAAATCATGCCCTTTTTCCCAAAATTTCTCCAGCTTAAAATCGAAGCTCAAACCCTCGTTAATGGCCACCTTCCATTGTAATTCGTTCGGTCCTCCGAAGAATTGAAGCCCTCTTCAGGTCGCCCCAAATTTCCATCGCTTCCTCCTAAAATAGAAGCACAGCTCCTCAAATCAAAGCCATACAGAAGCCCTTCCCATCTACAAATCCAAACCGACATTCCTTGTAACCGAAAATCACCCAAAGCTCTGGTTCTTCGTCGCTGGCATCCATCCGCAACCAGAACCACCGCTGTACGCCTTAAATCATCGCAATATGGGTGAGCATTTGTGCTCACGATTTTTCTTTACTGTAAGTATTTTAACCGCAATTTGGAATAAATTATAATAGTTGATTTGGGTTTTGTTCGTAGCCTACCTCGTGTTAATATTGATGTTTTAAATATGTTTTGTCCTGTTTTGTTACACTGTAAATACACTGTCCTATAGTGAGTTACTATATATTCACACATAATCGAGTTTATATGTATATACCTATGTTTGTATATGTATATATGTAAGATGTTGGGTTGTTTATCCAAAGGGTTAGTACTCTGTTATCTTGCCATTCCTGGAATTACTTCTTGCCCAGATTTGTATTTGTCATTTTCATTAATTTCTAACCTTGTGCCACCGTATGGCTTGCTGTTGCACTTATGCGGTTATATCTTTGCCATAAGCATGTCTTATATTGGCCAAACTTTGTATGCTAGCTGGTCATGGAAAGCTGGGTATATACATATATACATACACACACACACATACACACACTTTATAATGCCAGTTGAAAACCCGTAGAAAATTTCTGTCTTATTGAACATACCCTTGCTATTGAATCGAACCTGAATTATGTGTGCATAATATTTATTCCCCAGTTTGAACTTATAGATATGAGCATCTCCGTCTGCATGTATGGTCGTTTATATTTACTTTGATACTTTATAAAATCTGAACCTGACCTTCAACCTCATTCTGAAACTAAGATACATGTATTAATATGCACATGAGTACCCTTCATCTATAGCCGTGCCGTTGAGGAATATTAGTGTTTTAAATACATTACCAGTTACTCTGCAATACAGTAAGTAGTCTCGGTCACACACACTAAATTATATACATGTGTGTTGCTCAGTCGAGTTCTCACAACCATGCATGTTTCGTTCTTGATGTTATGTATATATATTGGTTACCTGATTCACACACACACACACACACATATATATATATATATATATATATATATATATATATATATATATATATACACGCACACATACTTTTATGTTGGCATCATCCTTGTTTTGTTCCCGGAAATGCGTAAAGTGAAACCCGTTCTCATCTTCTGCCTTAAACTGGTAAATATAGATATATTGGCATTCGTTATTACACTAATGTGGTCATTTTGTAGTTACAGGACATATATAATATGTGTATGGAATTGTTACATTAAACTTGAACCATTTGGTACAAATTTACATAAACTGGAAATACTTTGGCCTGTTGTATACCTCTTCAAATGCTTTTTTGATTGATTTGTTACCTTCTATGTGTCTTGTTCCCATATATGCTAGTATTCACATAATATTTGGATAAAATTGATTTTTCCTAGTCTGGGTTTGAAAAATGTTAGCCTACTTTGTGACTAGGCCACACAAAGTCCCGGTAATCATTTGTGAGCAGAAGAATCGTCTCAGATCGATAGAGAAGTTTCGTGTAAAGGAGGAAACTCGGGCATCAATGATTGCCAAGTAATCGGATCGAAAAGAGGCAACCGGATCAGGTTCAATCCACTCGCAACACAAAAAGGCAAGCTCCAGAATATAAACACCGGATCGGGTCAGGGGAGGCAATGTCCGACCCCATCAGCACATAGAGACAAAGAGGCTCGTTTACATCATCGGTTCAGATCAGAGATACAAACCTGTCCCCCCTGGAAGTACAATTGCACACCTCAATTTGTGACCTATTCTCATTCCTATAAAAGTAGATCGGATGCTACTTCAGACCCACGAACTGAAGCCCATTTCGCCACTTTCTCCACTGCTTGTGAGTTTCCCTCTGATGCTGCCATGTGGCTACTCCGCCCTAACCAACTCTATGCCTATATATACATGATTTCGCACTCAATAGAGGAGTCTTTTGGCATTTCAGTTCCTCACATCTGCCATGGCCTCACCTCTTCAATAAGAAACCACCTTCTTCTTAAATGAAAATCAATGAATTTGGAGAAATAAATTCATCATAATGGAGTGCTTGAGTGATTATACTCATTGTAATTGTAATCTCTATTGAATGAAGGATTATAAAGTGGATATTGGCTCGTTAATGCCGAACCACTATAAATCTCGTGTGTTGATTTCTTTTTCTCTATTTTTAGATTATTATTCTTAGATATTATCTACAAATCCTAGACAATTGAGTGTTAGTGCCATTTTTTGGTCTAACAATTTGGTGCTTTGACTGAGAATGGACTGATTCTCAACCATAGATCTCCTCATCTACTAATGGATGTCATAGTTCATTGAGGGGAGATCCGTATTCAATTCTAAAAGATTTGCTTGCTACTAAGATGCGCAAACCATCATGGCTCAGATCTACACAGACCTCTGATGGGTTCGAAGTTTATGGATTTTGAAGGAGTTTGAATGTGCTGAACACCTCACGGATTTGAAGGAGTCGGATCTACCGGAGTAGATTTGAACAAAGATGCACATGCCTCGCAGATCGGATCGAGCAAAAGGTCGGATCGGATGGAAATTTGTGTGGACCCAGTAGATAAAAAGACCACCGAGTAGGATCGAAGTAGCATCGGTTCGGATAAGGCAGATGAGTATACCACAATTCGACCCGGAAGAGTGGCCCTAACCCGAACCGCAGAAGAAGACCCGAACCGACCAGCCGATGATTTACCCCCGTTCCGACCTGGATATATGACTCGAACTACATGCAGAAGACATATCTGAACCGCAACTTTAAGTCATGATCCGACCTGACCCGAAATAGCTGTTTTTGGAAAAAAAATACATTTTTATGATCATTTCAGAAAAGGCTCCATCTTCCATAATCGAAAAAATCGTGTGGTGCCCACATTTTCGACCTAACCGGTTAGGTCGATCGCCGCCTGGACTGTAGGGCCCCGGACCCCCACTGGAGCTGGGCCCGGACCCGCTGATGGCTCACCTTCGGATCGGAGCACGGCTTGCCTTCGGCTCAGAATATGACTCGTTTTCGGCTTGGCATATATTTTGGCCAACATCAATCATCAGAGTTTGTCAATGAATATTAGACGGATAGTCTGAGAATATTACAATAAAATGGCAACGATTGGAATTCACTCTAAAGCCATGACCCTTATTCGCTGATGTTCAATGAAGGGAGTTCCCGAACAAGATTCGGCATGTTAAAACCATGGCATGTGTGAAAAAGACTACTCCTAGACAGCATCCTTTTTAAGGTTCCAATGGTGTATAGACCTCACCAATGCAACTGATGTTCCTGAACGAGTAGTGACCATCTGGTTTACATGACTTAAACCTGTTCAACTAAAGGAGGCTCGAATGACATTAATATGGAGCAGCCCGTGCACTGTTCCAAAGATGACTCGGATGATCTTTACGATGATGAATCTCAATGATGGGATACCAGAAAGCGACTAAGGATCCTAACACTACAAAACTACACTTGTATGATGTTGTGAAAGATGTAAACCCTGCGGTTCACTTCGTGAAAAATTTATCTATCCTTTGCAAAGCCCATCTGCTATCAGCCGCATCGATGATGATTGATTTCTGCCAGATAAGGGTTAAATCAACATACTTTGGTGCCCAGAGATAGGTACTAGTTGAACCACGGCAGGCCATGATTGGATATTTGAATCTTTGCCCGGATGATAGCAATTCGACCTAACACCAATCACCATATGACCTTGGTCAAGAGATAAGAGTTTGAGATTAACACAAATATGAATCGACCGTTAGCGCTCCACTTCATACATCAGTTGTGACAGAATACATGAGCAATACTTGAAGCCTTGCAATCCATGCTATCATAGTCAACTTTATCCGACTAAGGTCTTGAATGACTAGCTCTAACGGTGTTTAGATCTTACATTGCACCCGGATGTCTACTGTTGAAGTTCCTAATGAAAGCTGGAATGGGAATGGTCCACGGCGACCATGTTACTGGAAGAGTCTGCTATTTAGCTAATTGGGAGATGCTACGCAATGGAGATAGCATGGAACCCAAAAGTACTTCCCCTCTTCCAAAGGAGGTGTAAGGAAGCATCGAAAAATGAGTCGCCTGATTATCTACAAAAAACATGGACCTCAGATAGGATGAAGATTTTGGCTGCAGAGGGGTGACACCTAATGGAGCAACCACAGATATTCGGATTGATAATGACAACCTGGTAAAGGTCTTGAAAATCAGATCTCATTTGGACCACCTCCGAACGAGGGAACTGACAGATTTTCTATGATCCAATATGGATGCATTTGCGTGAACCCATGCTGACATATGTGGGATCTCGCCGTCGATTATGAGTCATGCACTGAATATAAACCCGAAGTTTCCTCCTACTAAGAAAAAGAGGGATATGCTGGGCCCGAAGAGGTCAACTGCCTTGAAAAAAGAAGTGGAGAGGCTGAGAGATAATGGATTCATCAGAGCTGCTACATAATCCCGACTAGATATCGAACCTTGTACTTGTTAAGGAAGTTAATGTGAAATGATGAACATGCATCGATTTTTGAGATTTCAACAAGACTTGTCCAAGAGACAACTTCCCAGTGCCTATAATTGATCAGTGACCAGCTAGTCGATTCGAAAGCTGGAAATGAACTTCTCTCTTTTATGATGCATATTCGGGTTATAACCAGATTCCTATGCACGTGCCTGATCAATAACATATTAGCACTCGGTGGGTCACATTTTCCACTTTCAAATTGGAAAATCCATGGAAGTCTATGAAGATGATATGCTTGTGGAGTCCAAGCGATCAACCGACTATGTTTCAAATTTGGCAGAGATGTTCAGTATCTCTCAACATGGGATCTAAGGCATATTTGTAGATGGATAAGATATGACTATCTCCCTAGCAACCATATCCTATTTCCTAGCATGGAAAGCGAAAAAGTCTACATAAGCATGGATTCATTGTTTTCATGCCAATTACCATCCTAGCACCAATGTGATGATGTGCTACTATTAGTGGTGCAGACAGACTACCTGACACTCAATCTTTGCCCTTGGCATGGGGATTAGAAGGCGATTCAAAGGAGATGCGACCTTATTATTCGTTTACAGTATTTACCTAAATGCCTTTGTCGTTCCAAGACCCCGATCAAGGTCTGTTCATTCATGGGACAACCATTTCACAATGGTTTGAAAAGACGTTCATCGTCAGATAAAGATTTTGGAAGCCATCCCCTTGTAGAGATAGGGCGAGTCAAAATAGATCTGCAAAGAGAATGCAATTACATTCTCGTAGAGAATGATATTCATTCCTTTAACAGGATTATTCTTTAATCATGACTCTTATATTTTCATGCTTTTTGAGTTATTATTGAACTTAACTCAAATGAATTTATATGTGGATGGTGTAGGTACCCAGGATTTAGTACCGACCAGACTTCTAACACCCGCATATAGAGTTATGGACCAATACCATAATGAGCTTAACTGAACTGCTCGTTTACGGAGCCACGCCCTCCGCTTGAGGGAAGTCGTATAGCTCAAGGTGGATCCGAGATGACCATCCACTCCTTGGCTCATACGCGGCAGATCTTAAGATAATTGTGCATCGACTTTTGCATTTCAAAGTCGGAATAAGATTCCGGACGGACGTAGTTCGGCCGTCTACATGGCTCGATCCTTTGCTTGATGCCGCTAGATTACATGAATCCAAACAAAATGTACAACACTGCCCCTTGATATGCTTACTTTTCAATCATGCAATTTACTTTTACATGCTTCCTAAGTCATCGACATGACTAACTCATACGATATGAATGATGCAGGTACCTGAAGTTCGGTGCCAATCACTCCTCCCATAGATTGATCGTAGGAATGCAAAGCCTTGGCAAATGTGATTCGACTGTTTTGCCGACTGACTCTAATCCTTAGAGCTTGGATAGAAGTATAAACCTAGGACGAGTGTGATCGGCGTGTCAAGATTAAAGACCACTCGATCCATAACTCTAACTCTCATGATTCGAGAGAGCATAAAGGACAGGAAGACGACGTCCACCACTCTAACTCTCATGATTCGAGAGAGAGTATAAAGGACGGGAAGACGACGTCCACCACTCTAACTCTCATGATCCGAGAGAGAGTATAAAGGACGTTAAGATGGCGTCCATAAGGCGTGATGGTGCACCACGATTAAAGACCGCCTTGACTACACTCTAACCTAGGCATATGACAGGAGAGTATACAGGCACTGGGAGCAAGTTCCAGAGAAAAAGGGTCCCTACCCCACTGAAGGATTGGGAGTAAGATTGAAAGGAATACTACTTTATTTACGAAATGTAGGTGTGTACAAGATAATGAGACAAAGATGCGAGAACCACACTCACAATACCAACAAAGGGTCGCGTTCGAAGGATTGACGCCGAGGCCTGAAGCGTAACTTCCGGCATGGCTTAAGGCGATAACCTAAAGGAAGCTTTAGGAGTGGGACGTTCAATAACATATCACGTGACCTGAGGCAATGACCGAAAGGAGGCCTTGGGAGTGATAGCCAAAGTACAATGATGAGTGTCACCTTACAAGTACGTTGGATGGGAAATGCAAAGGCTCGAGCACTTGGATAGCTCAATCACTTAAGATTTGGAAACAATGTCTCTTTTCCATGCATACATGTTGATTGACATAGAAATGTGTTTATTTTATGCTCTTATATCTTATCTTTTGTATATAAATAAATATTACTTGGGTATTGTTTTGTTATTTTTACAGATAGTCCAACCCTGGCCGCATGCAACCAAAAATGTAGAGAAATATAGTTCAATTTGCTGTGTATTTGCATTTTGAAGAATTGTAGATGAAGACATCACATCTAGTTGCTGTTGGACAAGAAAAGGATTGATAAAAAGGCTTTGACCATCACAAATCAATGAAGAAATTGTCAAGGAATCAAGAGGAAAAAGAGAAAAGGCCCAAAATTGCTTTAATTATCAAAGGCCCATTTATGTTTCTCATTGTAACTAATTAGTGGTGTAATGACCAGGCCCATTTACCATTAGGGTTAGGGTTAGGGTTTGGCTATCTACCCTATATATACCCTTGTAATGGCATTGTAGCCACCATCCTATCTCATCTCTTATTCCATTGTTCTAATAAAAGTTCTTCTTTCTCTTTTATTTTCTGCATTTTTTTGTTTTCTTAGCAACTAGTGTTGTCTACACGATTAGATTCGGTAGAACACTATTTGTATTTTGCACTTATTTGCATTAGTGATTTACCGTCTGATTAGATTCAGCGGAAATCCTAATTTTAATTCTTGTTTGTTATTTCAATTTCTGCAATTTCAATTTCTGCTTTTTATTATTTTCTTAGGTCAAATTGGGTTTGATTAGATTCAAATCTAATTCATAGTTTCATTTGCTTTCCATTGAAATTGTGATTTGATCGTCGGTTCAATTAGATTTGTTCTGAGTTGGATCACAGTTTCAATTTTTATTATTTTCAAAAACCAACCTCGAAAATCATCTAACTCGCCCAAGAGATTAGATAAATAATTTGATTTAGTTCACCTCCCTGTGTTCGACCTGTATGCTACACACCTGTATGCTTGCAGAATTTATTACAAATGTCGCGCTTTTCTAATTCATAGATTAGCGTCGATCAAGTTTTTGGCGCCGTTGCCGGGGAGGTAACAATTAAATTTTATTATTTATTTAATTTTTGATTCGTGTTAGCTTTTATTTTATTTTCTTCTGTGTATATATATAAAATCTTGATTAATGATTTGGTATATCAATTCTATTGGTGTTATCATCCATTAAGCAAGAGAAAAAATTACCATTTTTTCTCAAATTTCTTTCTATCTTTCCTCTGCCTTAATTGTCAAATTTCTTTCCCTCCTGACCTTCTTTTTACAATTTGATTTCTTTCCCTAAAAAACAAACAAAAAAATCTTGTCAAATTCTGTTTAGATTCTTTCTTTTTTCTCTCTCATCTATTTCTCCTTTCTCTATCCCCTTCTCTGTTTTCAATACATTTTTTTTAATAAAAAAATTGCCAAATAAAAAAAAGTTTTTATTTGTTTTCTTGTGTATAGATATAGAAAAAAAAAATCTTGACTGATTGATTTGGTATTGTATACTGTAATCATCTAAATCAAGAAAAAAAATCATGCCAATTTTTGTTTAGTTTGTTTCCCCTTCTCCCATCTATTTCTTTCCTTTCCTTGTACATTTTTTTCTTCTTCTGTACAACTCTCAAAAAAAAAAAAACAACTTTCAATTTTCCTTTATTCTTTCCATCTTTCCAATCATCTACATTCTTTTTATTTTTACAAATTTCAAAAAAAAAAAGATTCCTCTTTTAATTTTTTTTCCTTTCTTCTTTTGTCCTTCTTGTTCTCAATACATTTGATTTCTTTTCTTCTCTTACAAATTTCCTTTCTTTTCAAAAAAAAAAAAAAATCCACTTTTGATTTCTTTCCTCTTTATTCCTCCTTTCCAATTTTCAATACAATTACTTCTCATTCTTCTTTTACAAGTTCAAAAAAAAAAAAAACTTGCCATTTTTCTTTTGTTTCTTTCCTGTTTTCAACCTCTTTCCCCTTTCCCCTTTCCCCTTTCTTTCATTTATTTGTTTCCCTCTTGCAAATTCATTCCTACTTTAGACAAATAATAATAATAAAAAAAAATAGAACTTGCCAAATTCTCTTGATTTTTTTTCCTTTTCATTTTTGTTTTTCCTTTTTATATTTTTTTCTTTCCCTCTTCATCTATTCCTTCTTTCCAATTTTTAATTTATTTTTATTGTTCATTATTGTTGTACATTTAATTTGCCAAATTTTCTTTAATTGGTTTCCATTTATTCCTTCCTTCCTTTTACTTCTTTCCAATTGTCAATACACTGGTTTCCATTCTTTTACAACAATAACAAAAAAAAACTTGCATTTTTTAATTGATTGCTTTCTAATTACAACTCTCTCTCACTTCCTCTAATCTTTCTTTCCATCTTTCTACCACCTTGTTGATTTTCACATTTTTCTTTTCTCTTTCCTTTTCTTTTTATTTGTTTCCATCTTTTGTCTACAATTTTCTAAAAATAAAAAAAAAACTTTTGCATTTTCTTCTTTGTCTACGTTGATTTCTTTCTTGTTTTTGTCTGCTTTTATTTCTTTCCTCCATTCCTTCTACCCTTCCTCTCTACTCAAAAAACCTTGTTTTTTTTCCTTATTTCCTTCCTTTTTTTCATTTTTTTCCCTTTTTTGTTTTTCTTTTCTCATCCATTTCTTTCCCTTTCTTCTTGTTCAAATTTTCAAAAAAATAATAATAATAAAACTGCATTCTTTTCTTTTTATTTATTTCTTTCCAATTGCATTTCTCATTCACCTCCTACAATCTCTCTTTCCATTATTTCATTTATTTCTTTCCAGCTCTCTCCTTCATAATTTTTTTTTCTTTTCTCTCTTTTATTTCTTTTGTTGATTTTGCTACCTTTCTCTCTCTCTCTCTCAATAAAGAAGAAGAGGAAGAGGTGAAATTCAAATAAAGGCCAAAGGAAGGAACGAATTCTAGCAACGAACAAGGATTCAAAGGTCAACGGATTTGCAAATAATGGATTTCAATCATTAATACTGCTCAATTTTTCTGGACAGATTGCCATACACCGCTGTAATATTTTCTAAACTCTACAGGTGCTTTGCTGCAAAGAAAAAATATAGAAATTGTGTGTAAAAATCTTCTGCAGGGGCAGCGGCTTGCTTGTACAAATTTTTTATTCTGCTATTGTTCTGTGACTGTTCTGTGATTGAATTTTTCTTAATCTGTTTAGTTAGGAATTATTTTCCATAACTAAAATCATCACGCTCGTCGTTTTTCAATAATAATACTTGATTTGATTTTCAAAATAATATAATTGAAAAGTGGTGTTTTGTGAAGTTGACTGTCTCATATAATTGGATCGCGGATATATAGTAGTTCAATTTATTAAACTATTAGCAAAAGAGGTTGCATACTACCCGTAAAACATTGGTCGTATCCCTTAGTTTTATACTATACGTGAACGGCCATAAGACCCTCTTCCCCCTTCCAATTGAGTTAGTTAATTAATAGAGCACAACTCATTCTTTTATATTATTTTGAAATAGGAATAATTTATGTCTTACCCTGACCTCATTCAAATGTCTAATTCAAAAAAAAACCTGAGAGAAATGTGGGATAATAGTCGGAGTAGACGTCCTCTTGAAGAGTATGAGCATGAAATACAACTCATGAAGCAAGATTTTCCAAAATTTCGTGAGGCCGATGCCAATTTTCAAAATTTTCCAATTGACCAACATTTTCAAAATCATAGATATAATCGAAACGACGATTTCAATTTAAATTTCAATAACTTCAATTATGGGCCACATCCACATCAAAACGGTTTTGAATCGCAACGTACCTTTGATCAACATGGGGTTGGAAACCAATTCGAAAATAATTTTGAAAATGATTTTCAAATCGATCAAAATTTTCAAAATTACAACCCATATCAACATCTTGAAAATAACCAAAATTTCAATTTTCCATCGAATTTCAACAGTTTTGGTTATGACCCTAATTTTCAAAATCAAAATGATTTCCAATATCATTGTCATTTTTCTGAAGATTCAAACAACCACCACATTGGGAATGATATTGATCGTGAAATTGATGTGGACTATAATTTTGAGAATCAAGAAATCCAAAACGAGAGCTTTCAAATCAACGATTCTGAAGAATATCATCTTAACATTCTTAGAGAGAGGGTAGAAAACCAAGATAGACAGCTTGATGAAAAAGATAGAAAGCTTGATGAACTTCTTTGCTTAATGAAATCTTTTAAAGAACAACAAGAGCAACAAAATCAAATGAGCATTGAATCAGAAAATAATCCAATTTCTACTGACATTGAAAATTTTCAAATAACGACTTTGGAAATTGAGAATAATCATCTTGATGAAGATTTTCAAAATTCAACAAATGATTTGGACTTCAACTCTTTTCAGAAAAAAGATTTAAGCTTAGATTTTGACCTTCCTCTTTCAGGCTGTGAAAAACTTGAAATTCTAGAAGTTGAACAAAATGATAATGTTGAATTTTTCAAAAACTCAAAGTTGGAAAAGAATTTCAATGAACATGAATTTTTTGGATTGAATGAAGAGGAGTTGCCGAATGAGGATGAAACAGAATTAGGTCACGAATTCAAGTTTGAAAATTTTGAGATTTCAAATGAACTTGAAATTGTCAGTGTCGAAAATACATTGTCAGTTAATGATGAGAAATGTGATCACATAGTGTTGAACAACACTCAGATTTCAAATTTCACTGAATTTATATGCGATCACAATTTTTTGAAAAATTACGCTGATAAATTTGTTGAACACATGAACTATTTTTGGAATGTTAGTTTGATTGAAAAACTTCATGTTAGGACGACCTTGAACATTCATTTACTGGACTATAAATCTAGGTTTAAAGATGAGATGGTTTTCAAAAACCTTTGCTTATTAGAAAACACGCCTAGACATAGTGGGAATGGGACTCATAGGGCTAGAACCAAGTATGGGGGAAAAAGTTGGTGGAATTCTTTGCGTCGCATGCATCGCAAACACATATATCATTGTACATATGATCCATTCTTACATATAGTTAGATTGCATTTCATTTTACAAGTCATTTTACATTTAATCCATCTTTGGGTACGATCTTTCAAATTTAGGAAACGTTACAGTGTGGACACTGTTTAGTTCAAGTGTGGGGGGGGGGAGTCTGCATTTCATCCATTTTCATTTTTCTTTGTTTTTATTTCTTTTTATTTTCAGCCATTTAAGTAGGACCATCATACATTTTAGATTGTAGTAACATACCATAAATTTTTTTTTTTGGGAAAATACGACTCATTTTCAATTGATACAACAAAATAAGTTTACAATTTTTAGCCAGTTGATAGTATTTTTTTCTCTCAACTTAGATCGAATACGAAATATAATGAAAAGTTTAATTTTGAGGGATAATAGTGTAACCGGTACATAGGGAGATTCTTAGGTGATGGCCATGAAATCTATTCTATATTGTAGACTTTGTTTAAATAAGTGGAGGACTTAAAATACTTATATTGGCTTTTCAAATCTTTGAAACTAAGTTGTGTTAAGTTGAATTCGCGTAACTCTCTTTTGTGCTTATATTTTCGATAATAATAATAATAGTATTCCAAGGGTATCCAACATTGCTTGTATATCGAGCGTTGGTGTGCAAACCCGCCAAGCTCTATCCGACACGTTGTTGACAAAGTCAAAGTTGGAATATCTTGGTCTCATTTTATGGGATTGGACACCTAAGGATTACCGACACGTTGTTGACAAAGTCAAAGTCGGCCTGCACAATCCGCCAAGCTCTTTACCTACTCTCCGTTAGTCCGCGAGGCAGTGCATGGGTGGTAAACCTTGGTCTTTTTAGTTAGGTGTATGTACTTAATCATAAATCTTAAAATTTTATAGAATAAGCGATGATACCCAAACACTTCTTGACCTTATTGATTTGACTAGCCATACATGAGAAAATTAGAATACCACTTTGCAAACTGTGCCAAGCAAACTAAGAATTTATTTCATGGCTGCACTATGTTATCGACCGAACTAACTGGCCAAACTGGAATTTAACATTTGAAAACTTGATTTATATTGAAAATTTGTGACAAGTCGAGGTATCTAAAATAAAATCAACTGGTTAGAAATTATTAACTTGATTTGTTGTACCACTTTCCTGAAATAAGTCGTGTTGTCATTTTTCGTTTTTATTTTTTTGCATATGTCCACTGCATTCATGTAGTTTCATTAGAATCATAGCATACTGCATTTGGATTTTGTGGGTAGTATCCGCTGAAAACCCTCACGAGACACCACTCGTCCTACTAGGGACACCTAGAGGTTTAACGGCTTGTTGCATACGCTCAATGCAATCGTGTTTCCTACGAAAGTGTGACCTATCTAGTTTAGTTTTTCATTTTTTGTTTTACTCGAGGACGAGTAAAAGATAAGTGTGGGGGTATTTGATTGACATAGAAATGTGTTTATTTTATGCTCTTATATCTTATCTTTTGTATATAAATAAATATTACTTGGGTATTGTTTTGTTATTTTTACAGATAGTCCAACCCTGGCCGCATGCAACCAAAAATGTAGAGAAATAGAGTTCAATTTGCTGTGTATTTGCATTTTGAAGAATTGTAGATGAAGACATCACATCTAGTTGCTGTTGGACAAGAAAAGGATTGATAAAAAGGCTTTGACCATCACAAATCAATGAAGAAATTGTCAAGGAATCAAGAGGAAAAAGAGAAAAGGCCCAAAATTGCTTTAATTATCAAAGGCCCATTTATGTTTCTCATTGTAACTAATTAGTGGTGTAATGACCAGGCCCATTTACCATTAGGGTTAGGGTTAGGGTTTGGCTATCTACCCTATATATACCCTTGTAATGGCATTGTAGCCACCATCCTATCTCATCTCTTATTCCATTGTTCTAATAAAAGTTCTTCTTTCTCTTTTATTTTCTGCATTTTTTTGTTTTCTTAGCAACTAGTGTTGTCTACACGATTAGATTCGGTAGAACACTATTTGTATTTTGCACTTATTTGCATTAGTGATTTACCGTCAGATTAGATTCAGCGGAAATCCTAATTTTAATTCTTGTTTGTTATTTCAATTTCTGCAATTTCAATTTCTGCTTTTTATTATTTTCTTAGGTCAAATTGGGTTTGATTAGATTCAAATCTAATTCATAGTTTCATTTGCTTTCCATTGAAATTGTGATTTGATCGTCGGTTCAATTAGATTTGTTCTGAGTTGGATCACAGTTTCAATTTTTATTATTTTCAAAAACCAACCTCGAAAATCATCTAACTCGCCCAAGAGATTAGATAAATAATTTGATTTAGTTCACCTCCCTGTGTTCGACCTGTATGCTACACACCTGTATGCTTGCAGAATTTATTACAAATGTCGCGCTTTTCTAATTCATAGATTAGCGTCGATCACATGTCTAATTTGAAAGGCCTCTTAAGGACCACGGAATGGATGCAGAGTAAACATCCATTTGGTACTCCCGACCGACTTCCCGATTGAAAGGAGCCGGACAAGGAGGAGCACCATTACTTCGACTTCTAGCTTGCAAGGAAGAGGATTGCTTGATATTCCGACCCAAGGATTAAGAAGGAAGATAGAACTTTCTTCCGTGCTGAGGATGCTGGCACAGAAGGCGCTAGTAACAAAGGAAGTTAGGAGATTTCCTCTTGCGGTGATCCCTCAACATATCAGACTAGATATGGAATGGATGGTGCCCTTGCTGAGTTGATAACCCAGATAGCTCAGCAATATGAACTTATCTGGAAATGACAGAAAATGATGGATAACTACTTTACTTGGATGGATGGAAGGCCAAGCAACTACGACTTACTCGCTGGAGCGACCACTGTGAGAATTCAAGCGACAATGAACTTGGCTCAAACACTCCCTGCTCCGTGGTCTAGATCACATGACACCCTAGGACAAGTTGGTAACATCGTCTTAAATGAAACAAGGTGCAATCAACCTCCTCCTACGCATTTGTAGCATGCAATCTCTAACCGTAACATTTTGGATGAAAACGACAGCAATGCAAGAGCCATTGGAAACTTAAGCGGAGTCCGACCAACCCCTGCTCCAATTCGGACGAATGTGTCAAATCCAACTCAACCTGAACATGAATTTCCCCATTCCTTAATGCAGGGGGCAAGTGGAAGCATTCTAAGTGACTATCGTTTGACCTTATTGCCACCCGACCTCGATCCTCCGAACTTGGATGGGAGACCAAAGACTAACATAAGCTTGACACGAACAAATTATTTTGTATCAGACTCTAACTCATGACTTGATGAGGAAGTATGAATTCAGAGAAGAAATGGATTTGATGCTCACCGAATAGAAAACCCCCGTAGATGGGGGGCATGGGATACAAGCTTCGAGTAGCGTAATTCGACTATCCGCCAACTTTATGCGCATTTACTATCATTGGATTTCTAGAATGTCCAAGACTATGAAAAAATTAATGACTTCTCAAGACTAACCCACATATATCCAAGTAGCGGATCACCATCCAGAATTAAAGGATAGAAGCTTGATTGACGGCTATTAAATATGCGAAACCAAGAAGCCAGAGACCGGGTTCCTTGGCTTCCACCAACTTCAAGACTTCATGCTTGGGGCACCAGCGCTAAATTGTGCAATTGGCGGCAACTTCGCAAAGACAAAGGCCTGATCGCCAACGTTAATTGATGCTTCACCGAAGGCGGCACACCACAAAGGCGATGTGGGCAACGTCAATCAAAACTCTTTCACATGAGACATTAGGGACTTCAGCAATCCCCCGCACTTCAAGCCACCATTTTTAACTCGTGACTTACATTATTGCTATACAATCTTAGTAGTTTGCACCTGAATCTATCAACCACTAGGACGCATTGGTCACCCACTTTATTGAATAGTCAAAGATCCACATCTCTCGACCCAAGAATGTCATGTGACTCACTCCAATCAAACAGAGGTCCGGCGAGAGCCGACATTCATTCCCCAAAAGATTGAGCGCTGCAGTGGTATCAGTAGATTGACCTTAACTATCTATGGTGTTGATGGCAACAATATTCGGTATTCTGGATAACTAGAACTTCAAGGGTCTCTGTATCGAAACCCACCAGGAGGCCTTGGCAAATTTACCTCTGAAACAGATAGATTCCTACGACAAGAAGATACTAACATTGAGATGGTTAGTCTCAATGTTAACATTACAAAGGATGAAGGACCATCCGACTCTAGAAATGGTAGGGGCATCGGAAGAACCCTCGAGAAAGAATAATACGATTGTGCGATTCTAGAGAAAGCCCATTTTATTGATCAAGTCAAAAATCTTGTTTGTTAAGCTCAGTGGAACCGAGTAAGAGAAGTAAACTCAACAAGACCATGATAGCTATTCCTGACTATGCGGAAGCATGAACGGAGGGGCTCGATCAACTTCGTAACGACATTTGTTAGCTAGCATTTTTGATGAGTTTATCCGACTCCGTGGCTGATCCGACGAGAGTACCAAAGTCCACCGACACCCGATGAGGCAATCTTCACTTTTTGACTAAAATGACAGGATGACGCCAAAGTAAATGTGATTCGACCATTTGCGTATACAACTCTAACTTTTGCTGACTCGAGAGGGAGCACAGAATGGCTTGGGTCAACTAAGATTGTTAAACCTGCAGCTCTAACCCGCTGCAACGACGAAAAGTATGAAAGTTAGAAGACTGGATATCCGATTGACTTGGCCCAACCCCCACTGATGCTGGGGGAATAAGCACTAACTTCGCTCGTCCTTCACTGATGCTGGAAGCATCACCTTCAATTGAAAGATTGACTTTGCACATGACCCTGACTCAATGCATGATTCGGAACATATACACTATATCTCTGGAATATGACATGATCCATCTTGACCATCCAAGTGATCCAACTAACGGATCAAGCATGAATCCAAAGATTTGATCCGCAGCTGCATCAAATGGAGAGTGTGATAAACTTTTTTCCTACATTACATTTATGTGAGCACTTGTTTATATGATTTCAATGACGTTCCTTGCTGATTTGCATATGATCACGAGACTACGAAAGGACCCGGAACGGTCGTGGGTCTCTTTTAATATGATCTAATTACTGTCCTGATGCCAGGATAGTCCCAAGACAAGCGCGAATGACAAATTCATGTACCGATTCTGATGTGATCTATCCTAACAGTCTATAATCTAGCTTAAAGGTCAGATATTCTTCTACTGCCCCCATGACTTTGACAACTACTTCATATGTTAACTTGTATGTAAAAGAAAGTTTGACTCGGCAATACGCTTGATTCACATGGGAGGACGACTTCGTTTGGCAACGACCTGTGCATGCACGATCACATGCACGGGAGCCAATGACCAAACATGACATCTGGTGAAAGAATTTGGCCCTTTGATTCAATGTGGTTTAAACGATTACTTGATCACCTTAACTATTCCAGCCATAGAATTTGATCCGATAAGCATCAATGGAAGCAATGCGGTATATGACGAGCACTCTACATAGTCGAAATATCAGAATTACTCAAGAGGTCACAATGATTAGATAAAGCCTTCTTACGGATGGATGACATTCCAGAAAGATTCAGCTTGATTTATTCAAAGCACATCTCATCTTCGATAAGGCGTACTTCGAGGGAGAAAATTGTTGGCCTACTTTGTGACTAGGCCGCACAAAGTCCCGATAATCATTTGTGAGCAGAAGAATCATCTATGATCGATAGAGTAGTTTCATGTAAAGGAGGAAACTCGTGCATTAATGATTGCTAAGCAATTAGATCGGATAGAGGCAACTGGATCGGGTTCGATCCACTCGCAACACAAAAAGGCCAACTCTAGAATATAAACACCGGATCGGGTCGGGAGAGGCAAGGTCCGACCCCATCAACAAGTAGAGACAAAGAGGCCCGTTTACATCATCGGTTCGGATCGGAGATACGAACCTGGCCCGCCTGGAAGTACAATTGCATACCTCATTTTATGACCTATTCTCATTCCTATAAAAGCGGATCGGATGCTACTTCAGACCCATGAACTGATGCCTATTTCTCTACTTTCTCCACTACTTGCGAGTTTCCCTCTGATGCTGCCACATGGCCACTCCACCCTAACCAACTCTATGCCTATATATACATGATTTCACACTCAATAGAGGGGTCTTTTGGCATTTCAGTTCCTCATATTTTCCATGGTCTCACCTCTTTAATAAGAAACCACCTTCTTCTTAAATGAAAATCAATGAGTTCGGAGAGATAAATTCATTGTAATCGAGTGCTTGAGTGATTATACTCATTGTAATTGTAATTCTCTATTGAATGAAGGATTATAAAGTGGATATAGGCTCGTTAATGCCGAGCCACTATAAATCTCATGTGTTGATTTCTTTTTCTCTGTTTTTAGACTATTTTTCTTAGTCATTATCTACATATCCTAGACAATTGGGTGCTAGTGCCATTTTTGGGTCTAACAAAAATATTCATGCGTAATAAAATAAGGGTAACTGGCTTGCATATGTAGTTTGGTTCTGAATTTATTTCACCAGGCGTATGTAGCTCGGCTCTGAATTTATTTCACCTGGCCTATGTGACCAAGATAGTTCAACTGTAAAATGAGTTATTATCATTTTCAATTTGCTTGCTTGAAGGCATTCAAACCAATACTTTATATATATATAAATGTAGTCTTTCCCAGTTCTCTTAGAATACTTGGCATTACTCGAATTTCCGTCAAACTAGGTTAACCCAGTAGGTTCGGCTTACATTGTTTTGTTAGGTAAACATGGAAATTACTTGGTTAATTTCAGTCATAAGACTTGTTACTAAAATATACATATGTTCATTTTCAAAATGGTGGTTATTTGTGAAGATGTATCTATGTAAACCTAAACTGCTGCCTTTGTTATCTTTGCATGCCCCATGTACACTTGAATTTGAAAGGTGGTGTTCAGTTGCCTCTCCTTGACTTGGTTTTTTGTTAACCTTGAAATTTCCTTGAATATGCTACATGTCACCTTTTGCTGTAATATTCGTGCACATCCTATGAAATTCTTTTGTTATTTGTTGGTTAAGGGATGCTGAGGCAGTGCACACGTGTACCTGTACACGTGTGTATGTGCAGGCTTCCGTGACTGTTCATCCCTGAAATAAAACTGATATGCACAAACATTATACTTGATATCAGATATTTATGTACCTCGTTGTACACATATGTATATACGTACCACTGTATGTATTTATATATATGTCATCGACATACATATATATATAAATCTATATGTTGTCTTGCCTTGTTTTGTCCCAACTCGCTATGCTACATCTTAACAGTTTTCGTGGATTCAATGTATTTGGAATTTAATAAATTGTTGATTAACTATTATATTTCAGTTTCTATTGAAGTTAATTTACTTGAACAAATGATTAACTTGACTCGAGTGTTGTTGGTTTTTGTGTGGAACGCTCGGGTTAGACCCTAGTGTTACAGATTTAAAGATTACAGCTTAGGATACAAAGATTGGCGAAGCTGGGGATTCCAGGGGACTCGCACTCTGAAGGTATTTAAAACAGTACCTATTTCTTTTGTATTCATACTGTATTTTCATTCTGCTGTATAGAGAAAATTTATTGTATTCAAAATTTTTGACTAATATATAGAAGTTTATTTCGCTGTTAAATACACTGTTATTTATCTATTCCATGTTACTGTGTTGGTTCTATTTTTAAATTCTGTAGGCTAATAATGATCCATCGGTTTGAATGTTTTAAGTTGGTTTAATTACCAATTAAAAGCGGTCAAAAAGGCGGGACGTTAAAAGTGGTATCAGAGCTTTGGTTTATTCAAACCTTAGCTTATCGGGCTTAAATAAGTAGGATCGACACTAGAAAAGAGTATTTTGAAAATAAAAGGGTTTCGAAATATAAATTTTCAAAATGTAAATAATTTTAAATTAAAACTTTAAAGGTGAATTATTTTAGAAATACCGTATATTTTGAAAACTAGTATTTTAGAACTGATACAGCGGAAATTAAAATTAATTTTGAGATTTAGAATTTTTCGAAATCCCCTGTCTTCGAACCTGGATTTGCCAGAGGCAATTCTTCTATACGTTCCCTTAGGTTTGAATCTTGAATCTGTCACCGAATGGCATTTAAGAAAGATGAGCATAAGAGAATCGATGAATAAAATTTTCTAATTGTGAGTTTTAGCAATCAAAATAACTGAAATTGATTTAGAGTTAGAATCCAGATGAGAATTTGAATGAAAGAGGAAATTTGAAATCGTTTCAAAAACGAAACGATGAATTTAATTTTGATATTCGGAATAGAAATAAATGGAAATTTAATTGAAAAGGGTTATAATTGGAATTCGATGTGTCAAATTTTATTACTAATATGTTTAGATTATTTAGAACTTGACAAGGTAAGTTATAATCGGTTCCAAACCAATAACGTATAATCGAGTTCAATGGTAAGTATAAACGTGTTAATTAATTAACAAGAACTGAACTGAAAACGAAAGTTATAAATGAAGTGAAATATGAATGAAGATTTAAGGAAATTTGAACATATATATTTGAATAGAATCAAAAATTAATTCGATGTGACGAGTTCAGATTTTGATAAAGGGAATAATATTTACTTTTTAAAAGTAAATAATATTTGAAAGCAAAAATGTTGCAAATGAATTTGGGATAAAGGAAATGGAGTTGACCAGTACGGTGAGGTTATTCTAAAGTTCGGAATATATTGTTGAATAAGAGATTATTCGAAAGAAGGTTATTTGTGGAGTTGATTATGTTGGATTTCGGGAAATATTATTCACTTTCCGTTTAAATCAAAAATCTAATATTTAATTAATTGTTCAGACTAACAAATAAAGTATATTTTAAAAGATAAATATTTTAAAGGCGTGAATTATTGTCATAAAAGAAGTGAATTCTTAACTTGAATTCGAAAGTTACAAGAATAAATGCTTTATTCGAAGTTGTGAATTTTATCTATTTCAAAGTTAGTAATGTTGTTCAGTTAAGGTCTGAGAGGTAAATATACCCCAACTTGATTGACTTCATTATTGTCTAAGAAATGATTAAGGTTCGATAACAAGAATTGGTTAAGTGAAGGAAGTTAATGAGTGTCAACAGTTAAGTGAGAAGAGCGATATTTTATTTAATATCTGTTTCAATCCAAATAACGAATTTAGAAATGTTTCCCCCTGAGAATAAAGAATATTTTCTGTAGAAAAAAAGGAATTGTGAATATATGGAAATGTTTTCCAATGGTAATAAGAGATTCGATAAAAGTATAGATAATTGGAAATGTTTTTCAAAAGATCGTGAGAGGCTAACCGGTGTGATAAATCAGAATGGAAAGAACTGAAAAACAAAGAGCCGCACGTCGGGAACGAAAGTCGACAGAACGTAAGAGAAATGGATTCCTAAACTGAATCGAAAGTTGCGTAATAAATAATTTGATAAGAAATTCAGAAATCGGGTTAAGAAAATTTAGAAACTAACTGGAGATAAGTTAAGTTGAATAATTTCCTAAGTGTTGATCTGATGTTGGTTTCGGTCTTCGGGGTTGATACTTAGGGAATTATTCGCTTGCTAATTGATGGTCGAGGATGTGAATATTGAATAGCAGTAATGTGTGAATGAGGAATGTGGTATAAGAATGAAAAATTCTGCAATTTTGATAGCATAAAGATTTGAATTAAGTGATGAACTTAATAAATGGAAATTTGGGAGAAATTTTGGTTTATAACCAACAGATTTATAAATCTGAGTTTGAACAGATATCAAATATCTGAAGTTATTAAGAGATCAAAACTAAAATTTTAAAATATGAATGGAATTTGAGGATATTCGATTTTAGATATTGAATATAGAAGTTTCTGAAATTTGTATGAAAAAAATATGTGTAAGAATGTAGCGAATTTTGAAGCTATTGATTTGGAAGGTAATGGTTTGAGATAAAACCTTATATAGCAGAATATATATAAGAATGAAGGACTGGAAAATATGATTTGGAAAATCTGCTGAGAAAATTTCATAAGTATGAGATATGCGGAAGGTAACAAAAATACTATATGTACATTACTATATGTTTTCAAAGGAAAATAAGGAAAGTACCTTCCTTCTTCTCTGAATTTCGAGCTTAGTGAGATGTGTTGCTAGTGGTAGTAGGTTGTCCGAACATAAAACTCGAATTGTCATAATTCCTTGAAGAACATGGTTGTGTAGCATAATTCGTAGGGTCGTAGATGGCCTACGGCGGATGATTGTTTCTTGGGGGAACCAAGCGTAACAATAGTGTCTACTGCGATCTATGGTCATGGTAATGGCGTAATCCATAGAGCTGTGAAAGCTTAAGGGTATGGATGTTTTCTGGGGGATACAGGCATAACCATTGTGTACATGTAGTCCACATGGCATATCTACAAGTGAAAGATATGTAACCACTAGAGTTACCAAAACGTAGAATGGGCCATGCGATGTTTAAGATATCTTAGTGATGTGGAGCCACCTATTTGATGCAGCACTGTGTCTTCATGACAAGATGTGTCTTCGTGACTGGATATGACTTTATGACTTGATTGATCCTTATGTCTTGAATTATTTTCCCAATTTGAAGATTTGTTTTCGTGACCTTGAGATAGAGGGGTCGACGCTCATTGACCTCAGATTTTCTTTTGATTCTTAAATATCTTTCGTTGATCTGTCCATGACGAAATTCGTAGGGAAGTGATTTTCTACAGATACAAATGTTTTTTGGGGGATTCAGACGAAACCATTGTGTATCTGCGATTCATGAACAATCAACATATCAATATCACATTGGTACTTTCCATATTTGTTTTTAAAGAGAATTTTAGAAATATTTTCATTGGGAGTTGAAATAAGGATATTTAGTACTTAGAGATTTTAGTCGTGCGCCTGGCCAGCGTATGCCTAACATCTGTGAGAATGACAATAGACATGTCAAACTTCGAGTTACCAAATATTTTCAAATCAATAATTTAAAATTTAAATATACTAATTAAATAAGTTAAGAAAGAGAATTTCAGAGTAATAATACAAATACTTTATGTATAAAAAGATTTCGGATTTTGGAAATTTTCAAATCAACAATTTGTAATTTAAAGATGAGATGTTATATACGCTCTTCAATGGATGTTAGGAGGATCTAACTGAATTGAATATAAGGAGGTGACGTTGAACTTGGATTGTAATGAATAAATGGAACGATGAATTGAGAGATAAGGTTATAAATAAATTTGGAATAATTTGAGATGCATAAAAATTTAATTTATACCGAACTGAAATTTGAGAAGAGAATGGTTTTGAAAAGAAATTTGTTTTTCCAAGTAAATTGAATATGATAGATGACTCAAATATCGATATTTAAATTAGTTATGGGAGAATTTCACACAGGTTTGAAAACGTGAAGTATACAGTGGTATAACTCAAACGATCTCTCCTTTTCGAGGATGAATTTTTTTTAAGGGGGAGATTGTAACATCCTGGAAATTTCGACAATTGGAATTGGGGTTAATTAAAGTTGAACTATAAATAATCATTTTTTATATTGATATTGGGGTTAGAAATTAAAAATCAAACATATGGTTTGGGTATGAATTGAATTTAATATATAATCTAGTATGGTTGGTTAGAAATCAAATAATTATTATTGAATATTTGAAATGAATTTGATTGGATATTTGAATTGGATTTGAATTTTGACTTAGGAATTTAAATGGTTGAATTTAAAAATAAACGTAGTTGACATTAAATAAATTGGGAATATTATTTGTTAAAAATATATGGAAAATTGTCTTGGATATGTGCATATTCATATGTATAAAGAAATTGAAACTTAATCTTTCAAAATTTGGAAAATGAACAGAGTTATTGATGGATAAACGGAATAAAATCGGTGAACTGATAAATAATTTAAATATAAAACAACATTGTATATAAACGGAGTTGGACTACAACCAAAATAATTTAATTGGATTCAGAACACGAAGACAAAGAGGTACATATAAATTTTGTAGTATTTGGAGATTGTTTTTGCGGTACGGATTCTGAACGTTACACGGTGGTTTACGGTAAGATTTAACTTTTAATTTATAAACAAATATAACCTACACCAAATAAAACTCGGTCGACCTATCATCTGTAAAACGCAGACCCCCTAAAACCTTATTGATTGACGCTATTCTTATCCCTTATGCAGTTAATGCCCCGCTATTACCCTGCTATAATCCCGCTATATCCTGTAGCACACTACCACCGCTACGCTTTTCCTCAAATAGCCTCTGATATAGCCTCTCCGCTTTAATCCCCGCCATATTCCGCTATTCTCGATATATCTCGTTATTTCCTCTATATTTTGTTATTCCCGCTATATCTTTGATAAAAGAAATGAACTCAAAAATGAAATTTATGCATTAAAAAAGTTGTTAAATTAGGGGTTTTAATTGAATTTTTTAATATCTACTTTTAGAAACAAAAATACTCTAATATGCTATTGAAATTAATTAATTTAAATGAAAGTTTATGTTTATTTGTCAATATTTGCACATATTTGTATTTAAAATAAAAAAAATGTACTAACTAAAGTTAAATAAAGGGTTAGTATTTCACTTACTTAACATTTATATATTCATAAAAACATTTTGAAGGAGTTACATATGTTATTTTAGAGTCATCTGCTATATCCTGCTATTTCCTCGCTTTATCCCCGCTATGAATTTTTGGACCTCCACCGCATTGGATCTGCTAAGCGCTTTAACTGAACAGCTTATCCCCATCCTTTTCTCTATAAAAATCACACTTTGCTCCTATTTTCCTCAGCACAAAATCATGCACTTTTCCTACAAATTTCTTCAGCATAAAATCGAAACTCAAACCCTCGTTAACGGCCACCTTTCACTAGAATTCGATCGGTCCTCTGAAGAATTTAAACCCTCTTCATCTCGGCCCAAATTTCCATCGCTTCCTCCTAAAATCGAAGCATTGATCCTTAAATTGAAGCCACACAGCATCCGTTTTTATCTACAAATCCGAACCGCCATTCATTGTCACTGAAAATCACCCCAAGCTATGAGTTTTCTAGTTCATCGTCGCTGGCATCAACACGCGACCGGAACCACCGTTGTCCGCCTTAAACCATCTCTATACAGGTGAGCATTTATGCTCACAATTTTTCTTTACTGCAAGTATTTTAACCGCAATTTGGACTAAATTATAATAGTTGATTTGGGTTTTGTCCGTAGGCTACCTCGTGTTAATATTGATGTTTTAAACATGGTTTTTTCTGTTTTGTTGCACTGTACATACAATATCTTGTAGTGAGTTAATATATATTCACACATACTCGAGTTTATATGTATATACATACGTTTGCATGTGTATATATGTAATATGTTTGGTTGTTTATCCGAAGGGTTAGTACTCTATTATCTTGCTATTCCTGGAATTAATTTCTCCCTAAATTTGTATTTGTCATTTTCATGAATTTCTAACCTTGTGCCACCATATAGCTTGTTGTTGCACTTGTGCGGTTAGATCTTTGCCATGAGCATGTCTTATATTGGCCTAACTTTGTATGCTAGCTGGTCATGGAAAGTTAGGTGTGTATATACACACACACACACACTTTATAATGCCAGTTGAAAACAAACAAAAAATTGTTGTCTTATTGAACATACTCTTGCTATTGAATCGAACCTGAATTATGTGCGTATAATATTACACCCCAGTTTGACACTTATAGATATGAGCATCTCAGTCTGCATATATAGTCGTTTATATTTACTTTGGTAATTTATAAAATATGAACATGACCTTCAACCTCATTCTGAAACTAAGATACATGTATTAATATATACATGAGTACCCTTCATCTATAGTTGTGTTGTTGAGAAATATTAGTGTTTTAAATACACAACTAGTTACTCTGCAATATAGTAAGTAGTCTCGGTCACACACACTGAATTATATACATGTGTGTTGCTCATTCGAGTTCTCATAACCATGCATGTTTCATTCTTTATGTTATATATATATATATATATTGGTTACCTGATTCATATATATATATACACACACACACTTATGTTGGCATCATCCTTGTTTTGTTCCCGGAAATGCATAAAGTGAAACCAGTTATCATCTGCTGCCTTAAACTGGTAAATATAGTTATATTGTCATTTGTTATTGCACTAATGTGGTCATTTTGTAGTTACATGACATAAATATAATATGTGTGTGGAATTGTTACATTAAACTTGAACCATTTGGTGCAAATTTACATAAACTGAAAATACTTTGGCCTGTTGTATACCGCTGCAAGTGCTTTTTTGACTGATTTGTTACCTTCTATGTGTCTTGTTCCCATATATGCTAGTATTGACATAATATTTGGATTATACTAATTTTTCCTTGTCTAAGTTTGAAAATATTCATGCGCAATAAAATATAGGTAACTGGCTTGCATATGTAGTTTGGTTCTGAATTTATTTCACCTGGCATATGTAGCTCGACTCTGAATTTATTTTACCTGGCCTATGTAACCAAGTTAGTTCAACTGTAAAATGAGTTATTGTCATTTTCAGTTTGCCTGCATGAAGCCATTCGAACCAGTACTGTATATATATATATATATATATAAAGTAATGTCTTCACTAGTTCTCTTAGAATGCTTGGCATTACTCGAATTTCCATCACAATAGGTTAACCGAATAGGTTCGGCTGCATTGTTTAATTGGGTATACATGGAAATAACTTTGTTAATTTCAGTCAAAAGGATTTATTAATAAAATATACATATGTTCATTTTTGAAATGGTGGTTATTTGTGAAGAGTATCTTTGTAAACCTAAACTGTTGCCTTTGTTATCTTTATGTACACTTGAATTTGAAAGGTGGTGTTTAGTTGCCTCTCCCTGACTTGTTTTTTTACTGACCTTGAAATTTCCTTGAATATGCTACATGTCACCTTTTGCTGTAATATTCGTGCACATCTGTAACACCCCGTAATTTTAAAAGACATTATAAAGATAAACTGAAGAAAAGTTGATTAAATATTGGGAACTAAGTATAACGGACCGTACCGTTACGTTCGTCTCAGAATTCTACTTAAGATAAACTCCGAGTTCGCGTAAAACGGGCATCATATGAGGAAGTTATTGAGGTTAGAAGTTTGTATACATATAAGAAAAATATATATAAACAAAATCAAACCAGAAATTGCAAAACAGTTAAAAATCGAAGCGGGAAGACCACATGGGAATTAAGCCCGTCGGGGGCCGACCCATACCCCAGGTGGGTCGACCCTTGGGTCGACCCACTCAAGGGTGTGTCAACCCTAGGGCCGACCCTTGCTTTGACCCACCCCATATTTGCCTAGGTTTATTTCTTGAACCTAGACTTGCTTCTAAGTGAGATTCGTTTGTAGTAGGCTATATATAGGACATCATTTGTATTTTTTTATTCACCTAAAACAATGGAAACAATGAGATGCCGCCCCAGCTTGGATTAAATTAGCCTATTTTTCTTCAACAACGACGCATACGTATACAAGAATCTCTTCTGCAACTTCAACATATCATTCTCTGTTCTTTAGATGCAGTCTCTGTGAGTTCATGCTATTTTTAGTATAAACATTTAACAAGTAATCCTGGCATGTTTACAAATCTAGATCTAAACCTACACCTATTAAGAATCTAATTCATACCTAATCAGTCCTGCTAGTACATGTACACCAGATCTACTGTTCAGTTCTTATATGCCTATTTTTGATATGCCTATTTTTGTTATCTTACGCCTATTTTGTTATTATGCCTATTTCTATTCCTCTTCCTCTCTCATTCGCTTTTTATTTTTGTAGCCAGGCTACCTTCGAGTGGAACATTTTATTATAGACGAGAATATAATAGATCAATTTCTCGGGCTAGAAACAATCTATTTGGATCTAGTTTGTAATGGCACGGGCAGTAGCCACTTTGTGGAAATTCTGGAGGTGGTGAAAAGCTACCAACCATATTTATAGTATGATTTTGATTATATCAACTTCTGTTACCATGATTTATTGGCGAAATCGTATGCCAGTATATTAATTCAAATGTCTGAGACTTTTTCATATGCGCTGGACGTCCTGAATCTTCTTTAAGAATAATGGCAAACACATACTCCTATGGTCACTTTTTATACCATTTTATTCAAGACCCAATGTTTAAATGGGCCTTACTCTATGATTATAGCGGGGGGAAGGCGTAGTCTTCTTGATCAGTCAAGAGGGCGAGGCCCCCTTGTCTTAGGATGAGGGGGGCGAAGAAGCGGGAATGTGGGTCTTCGCATCTATTGATGATCTGATTCAAAACGTCCAAGGTTGAAGAAAATGAAGGCGAATATCTCGCCGAAAGGCAGGAGGGGCATCCGGGGTTGCTTACGAGAGACGGAAGCTCAACGAAACGACCGGGAACGGAGGTACTCGGCACACGAGAAGGAGATTGGCTTATATTGCTGAAATATGCGTACGAACGAAATTGGGTTAAATTGGGAATGATAATTTCGGGGCATAACTTGTAATATGAATCATGATTGGCATTTGAGGGCATAAAATATATTATGAAATATGACTAAAATTTGGAGCATATTTTAGACTGTGACTTATGACTTGTGGTTTGGGGCATATAAACTTGTAGGCTTAATTTAAGATTAAGCGGAACGTGTAAATGAAACTGTAAGTAACATGTGAAACATGTTGGGGGTTATGTATACTTGTTAACCCATAATACTTAACCTGTTTAATATATGGGTGGTTATATACATATAAAGCTATTAATCTGTTTCTTGTTTAATCTGTGGGTGGGGTTAAGTAAACATGTTGAATCTATGGAGTTAAGTAAATCTGTTAAATCTGTGGGGGGTTGTACGAACCCATTAAACTTAACCTGTGGAAATCCTAGTAGGTTGGGGATACAAGCCTAAGGGGTGGCTTGTGTCATTTGTGGTGTGGGACCCATATTAGTCACACTACAAGAAAAACCACAAATAGCGACATATTTTTAGCAGCGGAAAATTCCATTGCAAATTAACGACGGATTTTCATGGAATCTGTAGGGGATATTTCCTAGGATTTTTTATTTTAACTTGTTTTAAAATATAACCGTCGAGTTCTATTGTTCGTCGCTAAACCATACCAATTGCAGCTGTTTAATGTCACCATTTTTTCGTCGCTGAATTCCATTGCAATTTGAGGTAGTTTACCGTTATGTATTTTTTGAAGCTATTTTGCAGCAAGTTTTCAAGGGATTTGCAAGGGAATGGTGTATGTGTATTCTTCTTAAAATGTTTTACTTTTATGTTTCTAATAAGTAATTGATAAATAAAATTAAATTTTAAATAATTATTGTGAATCACAATATATTAATAACAAAAAATAAACAATTTGTAACGACCCGTATTCTACGTATCGGAGGATCGTAGAATATTTGTTTTATTTTCATACGAAGTCATATGGTCGTGTAACTTTGGGAAACGACTATTAGGGTCATTTCCCACATTTACGATTTTTGCTAGATTTAAAATGACTGTTTTGCCCTTGGAGAATCGTGTTTCACCTATAACTTTTGACTGGTAAGGAGTTTTGACCTAAAACCACTTCCATTGGATTTGGATGATGGTTTATCATTCCGTAGAGTGGTCACATTATTCAAACAGACTTACTGTGCTGAAATAAGGTTTGAAAGATGGAAAACAACCTAATTGGGCTTAATTAAGTGATTAACAGCTAGGCCCATAACCCATTTCGGGATTAGGGTTATGGAAGGGCTAGAAGGAGTTGGATAATGATCTCCTTTCATTCTTCTAGCCGCCACAAACCTTTCTCAAACCCTAATCATGGCTTCCATCTTCCAAACATCTCTCTAATCACTTTCTAATCACAAATTAATAAAATTTACATCAAATTAAGCCGGATTAACACTAAATTCGAGGTAGAGCTGCTGCACCACATTCGAATCCGAGCCAAATCAGTATAAGTTTTATATCTATCATTTATGATTGGCTAAGGTGAGTGATTTACATGTTTATACACTAATTAGGGTAAATTAGGGGTGATTAGTGATAATTAGCGAAATTATACATCTAATAATTCTGGAAAAATATGTAAAAATTCTAAAATCATATTTTATGTCACATATACGAAATTGGGTTGATTTGGATTTTATTTTGTTAATCCCGGGATTTAGGGGATTAAGAAAAAAACATGGATTTGGGTTTGTTTGATCTAAATTAACACATGAAATCATTTTTTGATGTTTTTGGTTGATTCTACATGTTACTACTGCTGTTTGGTATGTTTTGTGATTGCACAGGAAAGTTAGAATGATTGAAAACGTCGTCGTTTGATGAAATTCGCTTTCTGGAAAACTGCATGATTTCGGTTCGTGATGGTGACCCCAGGATGGTCACGACCCCATGGTCACGACCCCTATGGTGACCACGACCCCATGTGACCACGACCCTGTGATGACCCCGACCCCATGGTGACCACGACCCCTATGGTGACTCGGAGCCGATGGTGATACGAGCCGATGATGACCACGAACCGAACCATGATGGTGACCCTGAACCAAACCGGATTTGAGCTTCTACCACGTGACCACGATCGTGAACTCTTCTGAAGATCAAATATTATTCGACCAAAACCCGTGATGCAAAGGAAGTTCAAGCGAGAAGTTATCGCTCAGGATCTAGATGGGAACCAACGAGTTAACTTCAAGAGTTGGGCTTTGCTGCGGGACACGTGCAAAGGAGTTATCTATTTCTATAACTTTGGTTCACCATTGAGAGAGGGGGCATGTAGACGAACCAGAGCCATGGCGGTGTGGACTGGTTGGCTCGTACTCTAGCGCAGGGCGATGTGGACTGGGTATGGTTATTGACTATAGACCAAGGCGGTGTGTTCATAGCAATAGTTGTACAGAATACAGGGCGGTGCGGACCCGTCATGGCCCCTAATGGATTTGGTGATCAAAGCGGTGGATATCGTATGTTTTACGCACTGAGTGAGAGAGTGAGGATGATTGCTATGATTGATGCTTGCTGTCACTATGACACGTACACTTCCATTATACACTCAGTATTATCTTAGAGTATTATGCATCTTGTTGTACTAACACTTTGGTTGCAGGCCCATGTCAGGTATGATTATTTATACCTATTATTGCTTTATTTTGTTATATATAATTGCTATCGCTCACACCAGACTTTCGTCCGACCCAGAGTTTTATTTCTCTTCTTATTACTCTAGGTGCTCCTAAATGAGAAAACCAGAGGCATGTTAGGTGGTTATGCACGAGTAGTTGTCCGAAGACGAGCATGAGGCTTCCACGTACTATATATATTCTCCTTGTGTTGTTGTTGGTCACTGCTTTGGGCATTCGTAGTGTAACTCATCTATTTCCTTTTAGAGACAATATTTTAAAGTTGCAATAATTGGATATGAAGCTGCACTTTGGTTTCCGCTACTCTAATGGATATGGTTTAGTTTTCATCTTATGTACTATCTCACCTATTTTATACCAAGTTATGTTATTATTATTGTTTTCACCGAAAAATGGCTTAAACATCAATGGTACGTGAACTGTACTTCACCAATGTGGTTAGAAGGTAAATGGAGCCGCAATCAACAAAGGTTAAAAGTAAAAAATGTGAGGATAGTAAAATAGAGACAAGTTTTTAGAGTGATTCGGCCTTAACTAGGCCTACATCCACTATGAAGGTAGTTTTCATTATCGTGGCGATGACTACATGACATACAAACTCTCTTCGTACATGCATCTCTTATCTTTTACAACATATTCTCTCTCTTACATATAAATTTCACTTAGATTCGTGGAATTCAATGGAGAATTGATAGGATCAGCGAAGGGGAAGGAGAATGCCCCTTTTTGAGAAGAGAATGAAGGAGAATCTTCAATCTCTTAACCACTTATGTGATCTCAATGGATGCCATGGCCGAATGGATTAAATACCTTCAAATGGAGATGATGATGATGGTTGAAATGTTAAGGAATGGTGGAAGGAAGATTTTGACAGCACTTCGTGGATGCAAAGCGTCGATCCCCTTTGTGGTGGAAGCCATGGCCTATTTATAGGTGAGCTCCCATGAAGAAATGAGCTGAAAATCATATATGCAGGTCGTGGGTCGCTTGTCCTATAAATTACAAAAATGCCACCGCCTAGGTGTGGTCAACTGGCAACAGCTGTATTCAGTTGTCTCATGCGAGCGACTTCATAGGAGCGAGCAACTTCATAAATCCTAGTGTATTGAAGGGGCGATCGGGCGATGAGTGCACATGCAACCAGTCAGAATTTCAGGACTGGTAGAAGGGCGTCCAACCAGGCATCGAGTTAAACCTTTTTACGAGTGACCGATAGATAGTATCTGGTTGGAGTAACTGGTAGATGAACGGGCAATCAATACCGTAGTCTATAGGCGACCGAATAGGATTCCAGAGTAAATGTAAGTGCGACCCTTTAGGAGTTGGTATCTGACCGACCGGTAGGAAGCATTCGATTGAAGCATTAGTGGTTGATAGAGGGATGAGCGAACGAATGGAGTTACAATCTATGAGCTGACATAGGATGCGTGTGTGACTTCTGGTATCTTCGAGTTCCTTACTTAAGGGATATGTACGATCGATCAGGATGGAATGAACAATCAACTACAGAGTAGGCGTGTGATTGAAACCAATTTTTCTCCTCGTCTTGTGCGACCATCCCCTTTGATATAGGAATGAGTGAATTCTTTTAATATGGGCGACCTTTATAGGATGCACGAGCCTTACCATCCTTGTGCCATGTTGCTCTTGCGCTCACTTTGCATGCGCGACCTCTTTGTATGGTCATGCTATACTGTATGACTGACCCTGACTGTGTTGAGCGGACGATCCGACTGTTTTGATGTGCACGATCTTCCTTGCCGCGCTCGACCCCTCATGCCCTGCTTAACCTTTAGTTGGCGTTCGTCCTGTGTTCTGTGCGATCGTCCCTTACCTTGTGTGAACAATCTGAGGTAGTGTAAATTGTACCCTGCACAACCGAACCTCGTGATGCCTGATCCTAAACTTTTAACAAAGATTTAATATACCAACATGTGCATGTTTTTTAGGGATGAACAATTATATTTTATTCCATGCGCTGTGAGATATACTACAGGTTCTACAGTAATCATTGTTTCTACCCTTTTGGCAATCATCCCGTGCTAGTCGGGCATTGGCACATCGCAATTCGGGAAAATGTCTAATTGGTACGGGGCGGTCGTCACACTTGTATCAAAGCCTAGGCTGCATAGTTTAACCTAGGGGAAGATATCAGCGAGAGATAGTATACGTATATGAGAGCGCATTGGTTTCCAAAAACTATATATATATATATTGTTAGTATATCTAAGGATGAAGTCACACAGCACTTGCACCAATAAGGAGATGGTTATTCGTTTTCTCTTATAGATTGAACGATAAGGCGAAATACGAGGAGCACGGCGAGGAACCCCACATCAAGAGTTGAAGAGGGAGCGGATTCAGGAGGAAATAATAGGAATGTCCCTGATATAAGGATGATGTTTACTGGCTTCATGTGAGAGATGCTTAGGGATGCTCAGGGAGCAGTTCCTAATGTTGCTAATAGTGGTGGTGCTGTAGTGCAGGTTCCTAGATCCGATTTTGCCAAGCTTAACAAAGATTATACTAGTCTTGGTGGGAAGCCGTTCCATGGAATGGAATCGGCTACGGAGGTCCAGGATTGACTTGATAGTTGTGAGCGCATCTTCAAGGATTTGGGGATTGATGATGCAATGAAGAGAAAACTAGCATCGCATCAGCTTCAAGGACGGGCAATGAATTGGTGGAATGCTATTAAAGCGACTACTCCCAAGGATCAAATTATTTGGAATAGTTTAAGACTCGCTTTAGTGAAAAATTTATTCCAGCTGCACAGAAATCAGAATTTTCAGGAAGTTTTTGGAGCTTAAGCAGAATGGTAGTGCAGTCTCGGAATATATTGCTAAATTCGATACCTTATCGAAATATGGATTATCTCTTATCGATACTGCCGAGAAGAAGAACGAGAAGTTCATAACTGGCTTAGATGAGTATTTAGGGGAAAGACTTATAAACCATATCGATGGGACCTACGAATCTATTATGGGAAAGGCATTGAGATCAGAGAGCCTCTCCCCTAAGTTGAGGACCGAGGTTGTCATTGTATCTGCAGAGGAGCCAAAACCGCCGGCAAGCGGTGAAGGCAAGAAGAATTACCAAAGTAATAGGAAACATAACCAAACCAAGGATGGTCAGAAAAAGTAAAAGAACAAGAAAAAGATACCGAGTGCTTTGGCTGTGGCAAGAAGGCCTACTATATCACAGATTGTCGAGTGAAGCCAGGGGAGAAGAAGTGCTTCAACTGTGACCAATTAGGAGATTTCAAGAATGAATGTCTGCAACCCCCTAAGGGGAAGCAGATCATGAAAGCATATGCTATCAACGTTGTTCCTTCTTCGTCGAATGCCCCAACTGTAGCAGAAAAGGTAAAGGGTGTCGTTATTCAAGGTACGCTTTCTATTTACGATGTTCCTGTTTGAGTATTGTTTGATACCGGGGCTTCCCGTTCCTTTGTATTTAGTGACCTGATAGAGCGGTTGGGATTGGAATCCGAGGTAGTCGATAAACCTTTAGTTGTGACGAATCCGATCGGTGGTTCGACTAGCCATTGTATGATTTGTCATAGTTTAGTCTTATCGAGTCGTAGATGTATGTTTGCTTGTGATTGCTTTGTTTTAGGCTTTACTGGGTTTGGCATTATCTTACGAGTCGATTGTCTCCAAAGGTATGTGGTGGTGGTAGACTGTGAGGGGTCTTCGGTGACCATTAGAGCGGATGATGGAAGGAGGTTGGTATTGGGTTGCCTACCTAGTGATGGGGTGATGGCTAGTTTTCTAAATTCCCTCGACATCCCGTATGATGAGTTATCAGATATAACAATTGCTGGCGAGTATCCGGACATCTTTGAGGAAGTGATCGAACTTCCACCATACTGAGAGATCAAGTTTTGGATAGATTTAGTGAAAGATGCCAGAACTATGGTGATGCCTCTTTGTCGTATGGCGCCAAGGGAGCAGCAAGAGCTCGAAGTGCAAGTAGGCGATCTCTTGAAGAAGGGATTTATTTAAAGAAGTGTTTCCGAGTGGGGATCACCAGTTGTATTTGCTACTAAGCCTGATGGTTCCCTTCGCCTATGTGTGGACTACCGCGAGTTGAAAAAGGTTACTAGGAAGAATAAGTATCCTCTTCCATGGATAGATGATTTGTTTGATCAACTAAATGGATCAATAGTGTTCTCCCAGTTAGATCTCGCGACATGATTTCATAAGATTCGAGTAGCAGTTGAGAGTATACCTAAAACGACATTTCGGATGCCGTTTGGATTCTATGAGTGGTTGGTCATGCCACTCGGGTTGACCAATGCACCCGCACACTTTGAGGATCTTATGAATAGGGTTTTCAGGGATCAATTAAATAAGTTTGTCCTTGTGTTCGTGGATGATATCTTGGTTTACTCGCGGACAGGGGAAGAATACAAGGAACATTTGAGGACAGTGATGGTGGTGTTGAGGAAACACCAACTAAAGGCGAAATTTTCTAAGTGTCACTTCTGGAGGAGGGAAGTGAGGTTCGTGGGCCATGTTGATTCATAGAATGGTATTGCCATGGATCCTGCGAAGGTGACTACGGTGCAAGATTGGTCTACGCCCAAGAATGCAATGGACGTGAGAAGTTTCTTAGGGTTAGCTGTATATTATCTTTATTCAAAACGTCCCCAAGATGGCGACACCATTAATTCATATAACCAAAAAGAATCAAGCTTTTGCTTGGGACGAAAGGTGTGAGAATGCATTTAAAAGTCAAAAGGAGAAGTTAACGTGTGCGCCAGTGTAAGTTATTCCTAAGCGGAACGAAGAGGTGACGGTATACACGGATGCCTGTGGTACTGGACTAGGTGCTGTACTGATGCAAGGAGGTAGGGTTGTGGCTAATACAAGGATTCCTGCTTAACCTTTAGTTGACGTCCGACTTGTGTTCTATGTGATCGTACCTTACCTTGTGTGAACGATCTGAAGTAGTGTGAATTGTACCCTGCACGACCGAACCTCGTGACGCCTGACCCTTAGCTTTTAACAAAGATTTATTATACCAACATGTGCATGTTTTTTAGGGATAAAAAATTATATTTTATTCCATGCGCTGTGAGATATACTTCAGGTTCTACGGTAATCATTGCTTTTACCCTTTTGGCGATCATCCCGTGCTAGTTGGGCATTGGCACAACGCATTTCGGGAAAATGTCTAATTGGTACGGGGCAGTCGTCACACTTCTATCAAAGCCTAGGTTGCATAGTTTAACCTAGGGGAAGACATCAGAGAGAGATAGTATACGTATATGAGAGCACGTTGGTTTCCAAAAACTATATATATATATATACTATTAGTATATCTAAGGATGAAGTTACACTGCACTGGCAACACTAAGGAGATGGTTAATCGTTTTCTCTTACAGATTGAACGATGAGCCGAAATACGAGGAGCACGGTGAGGAACCCCGCATCGGGAGTTGAAGAGGGAGCGGATTCAGGAGCCAACAATGGGAATGTCCCTGATATAAGGACGATGTTTACTGGCTTCATACAAGAGATGCTTAGGGATGCTCAAGGAGCAGTTCCTAATGCCGCTAAGGGTGGTGGTGCAGCAGTGCAGGCTCATAGAGCCAATTTCGCCAAGCTTAACAAGGATTATACTAGTCTCGTTGGGAAGCCGTTCCATGGAACGGTATCGGCTACGGAGGTCCAGGATTGACTTCATAGTTGTGAGCGCATCCTCAAGGAATTGGAGATCGATGATGCAATGAAGAGAAAACTAGCATCGCGTCCACTTCAAGGATGAGCAATCAGTTGGTGGAATGCTATTAAAGCGGCTACTCCCGAGGATAAAATTATTTGGAACAGTTTAAGACTCTCTTCAGTGACAAATTTATTCCAGCTACACAGAAATCAGATTTGCTCAAGAAGTTTTTGGAACTTAAGCAAAATGGTATGGCAGCCTCGGAATATATTGCTGAATTCGATACCTTATCGAAATATGGATTATCTCTTATCGATACTGCTGACAAGAAGAATGAGAAGTTCATAACTGGCTTAGATGAGTACTTGGGGGAAAGACTTATAAACCATATCGATGAGACCTTCGAATCTATTATGGGAAAGGCGTTGAGATCAGAAAGCCTTTACCCTAAGTCGAGGACCGAGGTTGTCATTGCATCTGCAGATGAGCCAAAACCGCAGGCAAGTGGCGAAGGCAAGAAGAATTCCCAATATAAAAGGAAACAGAATCAAACCAAGGATGGTCAGAAAAAGAAGAAGAACAAGAAAGATAGTAAGTGCTTTGGCTGTGGCAAGAAGGCCCACTTTATCAAAGATTGTCGAGCGAAGCCAAGGGAGAAGAAGTGCTTCAACTGTGACTAAGTAGGACATTTCAAGAATGAATGTCCGCAATCCCCTAAGGGGAAGCAAATCGTGAAAGCATATGCTACCAACGCTGTTCCCTCTTCGTTGAATGCCCCAACTGTGGCGGAAAAGGTAAAGGGTATCGTTATTCAAGGTATGCTTTCTATTTACGATGTTCCTGTTTGAGTATTGTTTGATACCCGGGGTTCCCATTCCTTTGTATCTAGTGACTTGATAGATAGGTTGGGATTGGAACCCGAGATAGTCGATAAACCTTTAGTTGTGATGAATCCGATCGGTGGTTCAACTAGCCGTTGTATGATTTGTCATAATTTAGTCTTATCGAGTCGTGGATGTATGTTTGCTTGTGATTACTTTATTTTGGGCTTTACTTGGTTTGGCATTATCTTGGGAGTTGATTGTCTCCGAAGGTATGGGTGGTGGTAGACTGTGAGGGGTCTTCGGTGAGCATTAAAGCGAATGATGGGTGGAGTTTGGTATTCGGTTGCCTGCCTAGTGATGGGGTGATGGCTAGTTTTCTAAATTCCCTTGACATCCCGCATGATGAGTTATCAGATATACCTATTGCTGGCGATACCCGGACATCTTTGAGGAAGTGACCGGACTTCCACCACAATGAGAGATCGAGTTTCGGATTGATTTAGTGAAAGATGCCAGACCTCTAGTGATGCCTCTTCGTCATATGGCGCCTAGGGAGCAACGCGAGCTCGAAGTGAAAGTAGGCGATCTCTTGAAGAAGGGATCTATTTAAAGAAGTGTTTCCAAGTGGGGATCACCAGTTGTATTTGCTACTAAGGCCGATGGTTCCCTTCGTTTATGTGTGGACTACCGCGAGTTGAACAAGGTTACTTGGAAGAATAAGTATCCTCTTCCATGGATAGATGATTTGTTTGATCAACTAAATGGATCAATAGTGTTCTCCCAGTTAGATCTTGCGACAGGATTTCATCAGCTCCGAATAGCAGCTGAGAGTATACCTAAAACGACATTACGGACGCCGTTTGGATTCTATAAGAGATTGGTCATGCCATTCGGGTTGACCAATGCACCCGAACATTTTCTGGATCTTATGAATAGGGTTTTCAGGGATCAGTTAAATAAGTTTGTTCTTGTGTTCATGGACGATATCTTGGTTTACTCGAGGATAGAGGAAGAACACAAGGAACATTTGAGGACAGTGATGGAGGTGTTGAGGAAACACCAACTGAAGGCGAAATTTTCTAAGTGTCACTCCTGGAGGAGGGAATGAGGTTCTTGGGCCATGTTGTTTCAGAGAATGGTATTGCCGTGGATCCTGCGAAGGTGGCTACAGTGCAAGATTGGTCTACGCCCAAGAATGCAACGGACGTGAGAAGTTTCTTGGGGTTAGCTAGATATTATCGTAAGTTTATTCAAAACTTCTCCAAGACAGCGGCACCGTTAACTCAGTTGACCAAAAATAATCAAGCTTTTGCTTGGGACAAAAGGTGTGAGAATGCTTTTAAAATTCTAAATGAGAAGTTAAGGTGTGCACCGGTGTAAGTTATTCCTATGGGGAATGAAGAGATGACGGTATACGCGGATGCCTGTGGTACCAGACTAGGTGCTATACTGATGCAAGGAGGTTGGGTTGTGGCTTATGCTAGTCGACAACTGAAACCATATGAGAAAAGATATCCTACCCATTATTTGGAATTGGCAGCGATCGTGTTCGCGTTTAAGAAGTGGAGACACTATCTCTTGGGAGAAAGATTCAAGTTGTTTACTGATCATAAGTCATTAAAGTATCTTTACTCTCAAAGAGAATTAAATCTTCATCAGCAGAGATGGTTAGAGTTCTTGGCTTCATATGATTTCAACATCGCATATACACCCAGGACGGGCAATGCGGTAGCTGATGCATTGAATATGAGACATGCCAATTCGGGGGCTATGTTTCTGGAACGGAAGCAATTGGAGTATATCGCAAAATATGATTTCAGACCTAAGTGTGAATTGGATACAGAGATGTTAGCAAGTTTGACAATTAGGCCGACTTAGATTGAGTGGATCGGCTCCAGTCAGGGGGACGATCCTAATCTATTGGAAATCATCTCCAAGGTAGAGATGTGTATCGACGGTGAGGAAATGAACAAGTATGGACTTGATCGAGAGGGATGGCTTCAGAAGAATGGGAGACTGGTTGTAGCCAACGTTAATGGATTGAGAGATGAAGTGCTTAGAGAGTGTCATCACTCGAAACGGACTATACATCCCGGTGGTAACAAAATGTATCGAGACATGAAGCAAACCTACTACTAAGAAAGGATGAAGGGAGACATTGGGAAGTTTATATCCAAGTGCATAAATTGCCAGTTAGTTAAAGCCGAGCAAAAGAAGCCTAATGGTCTGTTACAACTGCTGGAAATTCCCGAATGGAAATGGGAACAAGTCTCAATGGATTTCATCGATGGTTTACCAAGGACTAGATCGGGTCATGATAGCATTTGGGTGATTGTGGATCGATTGACCAAGGATGCAAGGTTCATATTGGTCAAGTCGAACAGAACAGCAGCTAAGTTAGCGGAACTGTATATAAAGTGGGTAGTGAGATTTCATGGAGTACCAAAAGGTATTGTGAGTGACCGAGATCCATTATTTACTAGTGGGTTTTGGACGAGCTTACAAGAGGCTTTAGGGTCAGAATTGCATCTCAGTACCGCGTACCATCCTCAAACTGATGGTCAAACAAAGAGGGCGAATCATGCATTAGAGGATCTCTTGAGAGCTTGTATATTGGATTTTGGAGGGCCATGGGATGACCATTTGCATCTGGTTGAGTTCGCATATAATAATAGTTATCAGTCCAATATTGGTATAGCTCCATTTGAAGCTTTGTACGGAAGACCGTGTAACTCACCCTACTTTTGGTTGGAAACCGGTGAGAAATTTGTTTGAGAAAGTTCGACTACATCATACCCCTTTTCTCTAGTTTTAAACTTTGTGCACATGGCTTGTTTGCTGAAATGCTTTAAACAACCTCTTATTCCATACCTTGCATGACCTCCAATCTTATGGCTATGTGCAAATGGTTTGATCTCAGCTTTTCGTGCCTGAGTACAAATTTATTCGCACATACGATGCTTGATGAAATGTTTAGATCGCGCGGCCTCATTTGGTCTTTCTATCATTTATACTTCCAGTTTGACTCTTACGGTCGCTCGGGTTTATTTGGCAGAGAGTCTCTCATGTTCAATCCTTAGGTCAGTCCTGAACGGTCCCTCTTATGAGCAACCGTTTTGAGTCAAGCATGCGAGAGTGATATGAACTTATCATGTGCAACCAGGGCTGGAGGGGTTGGTCGTTTGCAGTTTTACTTCTAGTTGCACCGTTTGTTTTTATCTTGACCGAATCTTAAATCCCTGAATTGTATAACTATTCATTAATTCATTTGTACAGGATGGATACATCCCAGATGATTGAAGTTCAAACAACTGGCCAGCCATCTGTGAATTCTCCCCTCGTCAGTCCAACCCATGCGGAGCTTCAAACAATTATTGGCAAGTCTCGTTATGCCCCAAGGCCATGCAATTCTAAGCTTGCCAAAAGATTCAGAGGCTGGAGTCTGGAGGGAGTGTCCTTTGACATGGATATATCCCCATCTGACCAACAACCAATTTCTAGTGATATGAACGTCGCGAAGACCCAAATGCTTGCTCGATTTGAGACCGCCATGTACCAGTTTGGGAAGCAAATGGATAGGCTTAAGGATTATACTGTGGGACAAATGAGTGGTTGGCTCACACTAGCTTGCAATCTTCAGAGGCTACACAAGGATAATCTTGAGCGCATCTCCGTCTTAGAGAATGATAAGGCGATGTTAATCCAGGCTCTGTGATACCGGGATGGTGTTGTTGCCTGTTTTGCTCAAGGAGACATTGAGCTGGCAGTTCCAGAGAGCAAAAAGCCCTTGGTTGGTGAACTTCCGTCCTGCTTTGCTTAGGTTAAAAGGAAGGTTGGCAGACCTAGGAAGAACAAGGATATGTAGTCTTCTTATCTTTCCTCTGATCACTTCTCTTTTGTGAACTATGCTTTAGATCGGTTGTATAAGCGAGTGTCGATCCTCGCGTTTAATCTTATATTGGTCTGTGTTGCGACTTACGCTTATGTTGGTATTTTAGTGGCCTCGTGACCGATTTGTGACTCTGTGATGTAGCTATGTGTTGCTTTGTTAGTATGGTACAGTGCTTTTTTGTTTGTCATACTGCAGCCTTTCATCTCATTTTGTTGCACTTTTATTTGTACCTTTGCATGTTGCACTTGCATCACGATCACTTTGTCGATTACATGACTGTAGCGAGCTTAAGGTATGTAATTTCAACATTGCCAATTCGCTTTTGATGTTATAGTAGCTTGCTATAGCCTTATTAGACTAGAAGTGATCAGCTTTTTCTAAATTCTTCTAGTCATATCAAGAATTTAGTTTAGTTGATTGGTTTTAATGCCATTTTTCAGTTCTCCCTTTAGGGGTCATGTGTTCGTTCATATTCCCACTAACCTGGTAGTCCAAGCGCTTCGGAGTTTAAACTTCAATGCATGCCTCCTAAAGAAAGTTATTTATTTCACAATGTATTTTAATTGTATTTCTCACTAACCTGGTGACCCAAGCCCTTCGGAGATTCGATTTAAACACATGTTTTCGTTTTTGATGCATTTAACCAAGTTTCTCACAAACCTGGTGACCCAAGCCCTTTAGAGATTTGGTTAAACACGCACATTTTATAACACATTCAACCATATTTCTCATTAACCCGGTGACCCAAGTCCTTCGGAGATTAGGTTTAAATACATGTAAGTTTAATCCAATTTTATACCTTCACCATTCTGATTTACTCAGAGTTCGGAAGGTTAAATCGGATACTCCCTTGCGGCTAGGATTTCTGTTTGTGATGGTCCTTCCAGCATATTGTCGGTCCTTTCAACACTAGGACTGGTGCTTCCAGCCTAGGTTTGTCGGTCCTTCTGACTGCTGGTCCTTCCACCTTGTTGCCGGTCCTTCCGTCACTAGGACTGGTACTTCCAGCCTAAGTTTGCCAGTCCTTCTGACTGCTGATCCTTCCATCTTGTTGCCGGTCCTTCCGGCACTAGGACTGGTACTTCTAGCCTAGGTTTTGTCGGTCCTTCCGACTTTATGCTTCATCCCAGGAGGTGGACACTAGTTCCTCTTATCGAGTTTTATTTCGACTTAAAGAACTTGCGTCCGGCACCTAACAAGGTGCCTCTTTAGTGGGTCTGGCAATCTTTTAACCGTGGGACAAATAGGGTTGCTTCCACCTTTGCATTATTCTCACAGCTTGGTACCAATCTCTTTGCTGGATACCTGCTAAGGGATTCAGTGTTTTTGTGATAAAAGGTGCAGCTTTCTGACTTAATGCCTAATTGCTGCACTTTTCGCCATTTGTCTCAAGATAGTTAATTCTCTTGAGATTTGCAAGGTGGCACATTTAATCATCTTTCTTTTGTTTGCATGATGCTTTTGGCACTTAGCGTTTGAGTTGTTCCGACCGGGATATGTCTAGGAAGCTTCCAGTTATGGTTGAAAGAGTAATTGTTTTGACTTTGCCTACACAAAGAAATTAACTTTAGCAAAAGTTTGCAAATACGTGATTCATGCAAGCAAGTAGAGTTTCTCACTCATGATTTTCATATGTACATAGCTCAAATATAAAGTTTGCAAATATTCACAACTTTTTATGATAGATTTGAACAATGCATTATAGAAAGTAACGACGAATGTGCTTGCTGTTCCAAGCTCGGCTAATTTGGACTCCATTTATGGTGGACAATTCAAAAGTGCCATCTCGAATTTTTTGGTTTATAACATAGGGCCCTTCCCAATTTGGTCCAAAAACCCCGGTTCCGGTCATAACTTTTTTTAGCATAAGGTCTCCGATCTCAAAAGTTCTGTATCTGACTTTTGAGTTAAAATGTCTGGCCACCCTTCTCTGATGTGCAGCAAGCCTGAGTTCTGCTTCCTTTCTTTTTTCTTCGAGTTGGTCAAGGGCCTCAAGTTGTAACTTCTCATTTTCCTCTTGGTTGAAGTGAATCCTCCTATGGGTGGGAACTTCCAGTTCCACAAGGATCATAGCTTTAGAACCAAAAGCTAAAGAAAAGCGGGTATGCCCAGTTGCAGTTTTATGAGTTATATGGTATGCACATAGTGCTAGTGGAAGCTCATTTGCCCAACCACCTTTGGATTTCTCTAATAGCTTTTTAATGGTTGATTTTATGATTTTATTTACTGTTTCCACTTGCCCATTTGCCTACGGATGAGCTAGTGCTGAAAAACTCTTTTGTATTTTATATTTGACGTAGAAGTTTTGGAACTCTTTGCTCTCAAATTGGGTTCCATTGTCTATGATTATTTTTTGTGGCACCCCGAACCTACGAATGATGTTTTTCAAGATGAAGTTAATAACTTTCTTTGAGATTATAGTTTCCAATGGTTCTTCTTCGGCCATTTTGCAAAATAATCTACAGCGACAATGGCATATTTAAAACCGGATTTTGCAGTGGGAAGTACTCCTATGAGATCAATACCCCAGATGGCAAATGGCCATGGGATGACCATATGGGTTATAGATGTGGATGGCATCCTTGGAATCTTGGAAAATTTTGGCATTTATCACATTTCTTTGTGTATGCTACGGAGTCTTTATTTATGTCTGGCCAGAAGTAACCATATCGCAGAATATTCTTGGCCAACGTCCGACCACCAGTATGACCTCCACATTCACCCTCATGTAATTCCATCATGATTATCTTTGACTCCTTCGTAACACATCAGAGTAAGGGCATAGAAAACCCTCGTCTGTATAGCCGTCCATCTTGAATGAGATACATAGTAGCTTTTCATAAGATCTTCCTTCGCTTTTTAATTTCCATCGGGAGTACACTGGTCATGATATACTCTTTGATTGGTGTCATCCATGAGTCTGGCGCATCGGCTGCCTCCATGACCCAATCCATTTCAATCTGTTCCGTGCTAGGGCTAGTAAGGACCTCTACTGGAACCAATCCTATAAGTTGTGCATCTCCTGTACTTGCATATTTTTCTAGTGAATCCGCCTTGGTGTTCTCTTCTCTCGGAATGTGAGATATGGTATAATGCTCGAAACTCTCCAGTAGTTCCAAGGCCTTAGATAGATAAGCTGGCAAGTTACCCATTTTGGCTTGAAACTTTCCCCGACCTGACACACTAGTAGTTGGAAATCACTGTAGATTTGTATGGTCTTTAGCTGTAATTCTCTTGCTAGCCTTATACCTGCAAAGAGGGCTTCATGTTCAGCTTCGTTATTTGTTGATGAAAATTATAATCTTAACGCATAGCATATAGATCTTCCTACAGGAGTTTCCAGGATCACTACTGCTCCAGAACAGTAATCATTTGATGCCCCATCAACAAATAGTTTCCATTGAACGTTGGCTTTGGTATCAGGCTCTCCTTTTGTATCTCCTCGATTAGTAAATTCCACGATAAAATCTGCAAGTGCTTGTCCGTTAATTGCTTTCCGGAGGTGGTATGCAATGTCATACTGACCGAGTTCAATATTCCATTTTAACTACCTCCTGAAAGTTTCTAGGCAAAATAAAACCTACCCCAAAGGTTGATCCATGAGGACTTTGATATAATGAGCCTGAAAGTAGGGCTGAAGCTTTTTTGAGGCGATGAGTAAGCAATAGGCAAGCTTTTCCAGTTTCGGGTAGTTCAGTTCTACCCCGGTTAATCTCTTACTAATGTAATAAACTGGCCTTTGAACCTTCGAATCTTCCCTTACCAATTTTGCACTCAGAGCATGAGCGGACACTGCCAGATATAAGATCAAATATTCTCCATCACTGGGCTTTGACAGCATTGGAGGCTCTGCCATGTGTTGGATCAGTTCCTCGAAAGCCTTTTGGCATTCAGAAGTCCATCGTATCTCATTCTTTCCTTTCTTAAGGGCATCGAAGAAGGGAAGACACATGTCTGTTGCCCTGGATATGAAGCGATTTAAAGCTGCAATTTGTCCATTTAAACACTGAAGTTCTTTCTTGGTTTCTGGAGCGCGCATTTCTCTTAAGGCTGATATTTTCGCTGGATTAGCTTCTATACCCCTAGCATTGACCATAAACCCTAGGAACTTGCCTGAACCAACTCCAAAGGAGCACTTTAGAGGATTCATCTTCATGCCATATCGACGTAGAATATCGAACATCTGGGCTAAAATTTTCCAAATGGTCAACTTCCCTTTTTGACTTCACCGGCATATCATCGACATAGACCTCCATTGTCCTTCCAATTTGTTTTTTAAACATAGCGTTTTACCAATCGCTGGTAAGTTGCCCCTACATTCTTTAAGCCAAATGGCACCACTTTGTAATGATATAAGCCAAGATCAGTGATGAAACTGGTGTCCTTTTGATCTGGTCCATACATCATGATTTGATTGTAGCTAGAATACGCATCCATAAAAGAAAGAAACTCATGGCCAGCCACAGAACCCACCAGTTGATCTATCCTGGGAAGAGGGAAGATATCCTTTGGACAAGATTTATTAAGATCTGAATAGTCTACGCAGACTCGCCATTTTCCGTTTGCTTTCTTTGCAAGCACAGGGTTGGAGACCCACTTTGGATAGATAGATTCCCTGATGAAGCTGTTTTCCATTAGCCTATTGACTTCCTCTTTTAAGGCCCTTGATCTTTTCGGCCCCTGGGTCCTCCTTTTCTGCTTGACAGAGGGAACATGTGGATCAATATTAAGTTTATGGGCTGCAATATCTGGAGATATGCCGCTCATGTCTGAATGGTTCCATGCGAACACTTCCAAATTAGTTTTTAAAAAGACAATTAATTGACTCTTCAATTTGGAGATCCTATATTCAGCACGCGATTTGGATCTTTCGGATTAACAGCTATAGGAATTGTGATCTCAGCCAAAGCCGCCCTTTCGTCCTCTGCACTTGCTTTTCTAGGATCGATTTCTTTTTGCGCTCCACTATGTTCGCCAGTGCAGGGACCACTCCTTAGTTGCTATAAGGGGAGTTCATGAATGAGGAGCGAAGCCTCCACATTCTTTCCCAAGTCTTTCTTCTTAGCCTCACGCAGCTCTGTTACGTAGCAATCCCTTGCAGTGGCCTGATCACCTTTAATTACACCAATTCCATTCTCGGTTGGAAACTTCATGGTTAAGCACCATGGGGCTAGCATAATCTTAAAGCCTGCGAGAGTTGGAGTTCCAAGGAATGCATTGTAAGAGGAGCGCTCATCCATTAAGACAAATGTTTGCATCATAGACACCTTACGTTCCCCATCTTCCAGTTCTACAAGCAAGTCAATTGTACCGATGGGTTGTGTAGGTTTTCCGGTAAATCCGTGAATTTTATTTGGATAGGCTCGTACTTCTGCCATAAAAAGATTCATTTTATGAAAGGTATTTATAAAGTTCACATTAACGGATGCCCCTGTGTCAACTAGGACTCTTTTCACAACTGTAGGGCCAAGACCATTTGTGATCACCATGGCATCAACAGTTGGTGTAAGTAATCCATCGGAATCTCTATCTCTGAATACCACATCGTCGTTTGAAGTTTTAGGCATATTCATTGGAAGCTCATTGCTTAGGATCATGCATTTTTCTTCTTTCTAGACACCCCTTAACTCATTGGCATATCTTTTCATGTCTTCCCAGCTGCTTCCGGTTGGGTGGGGCCCTCCAAAAATCATGTTGATTACCGGTCTCGAATCAGCAGGCACTTGAGCTTTTTCTCCTGAGCTGGACTAATTGCTGGTATTATTTTACCCCGGGGCAGTTGGAGCATTTTGAGGATTCTTCACATATTGTTGAAGTTAGTTCTTTTTGATGAGCTCTTCAATCAAACTCTTCAGGTGTCGACATTCGTTGGTGTTATGCCCCGATTGGTTATGAAACCGGCAGAATTTGCCAATATTGGCTTGCGGCTCTGTAATCTTCTACGGTTTAACCTGAGGAAAAATACCCAAATCCTTTGTAGAGGAGTAAATCCTCTCTAGGGTTTCATTCAGGAGAGTCAACTCTGAATGCCTGTAGAGACGTGTCTTCTTATGGGTTTTGTTATCCTTCTCTTCATTTCCTCTCTTTTGCCCAGAGTCGCTCTTTTGTTCAGTTTGGGCCTCATTGCCTTTCCTTTCTTTGATAGCACTATTCTCTATCGCTTTCCGAATATTTGGTGAATCATCTTCCATGCTGATATACTCTTCGACTTTCTTGTAGAACTTCTTTAGAGTTTTGGGTTTCTTCATCTTGAGCTACTTCCCAAATTCTGATTTCTTATCGATAGCGCCTTTCAAATCTGCCAATAAGCACCAAGGTTCTAGTTCTATGACTTTGGCTGCTGCAGCATGGAATCATGTAAGAAAAGCTTTGATGGTTTCTTCGGACATTTGTTCCATCTCACTAAGTGACATTACATCCCTTTCTTTAGTAGTTTGTAGACGGAACTGGTCTTGGAATCTTCTCGCTAAGTCAGCGAACTGATCAACACATTTAGGTAGGACTCTAGTGAACCATAGTGAAGCCACACCTTCTAAGCATACGAGGAAGTATAGGAACTTTATCTCATTAGTGGCCTTAGCGCCGTTGATCATATTTGAATAGGAAGATGTTTGGATCTCCGGTCCCACTATAAGGTGCTACTGTCGGAGGTATGAATTTCTTGGAAAATTTCGCTTGACGAATCCTTTCCGTAAATGGGTTTTTACTGGGTGAAAACTCCCATTCTTTGTCATCATCTTCATGGGCTGTATTTTCTTTCATTATCCATTGGATCATATCCGTAATACGCTTCTCGTCACCAGCTTGTTCCACGGGACAGGCATCAGTCCTTTTACCGGTATGGTCACGGTTCAAGCTCAGATGCCTCACACCTCTTTTGGGAGGTACCCATTTGGTGGTACTTGCTGCGTTTTGAGTCGCACGTTTCTCAACATGCTATGGATATTTGACCTTAGAGTCCTCAACGCCGGCCTCCCCCTTGTCTTCTACTGGGGAGTGGGATCGACTAGGGTCTGAGGCTGAAGATTCCTCTTTTTCGTCAACATTGTTGACAACATTTGGTGGCAGGGGAGTGGCTTGAGCATTAAGTAAAGCATCAAGCTTGTCCATCATTATTTTAGTTGTAGCGTCCATTTTTTCATTTAAGCCGGTTACAGCCACATTCAACTCATCTCATGTCAAAGATGGTTCGGAGGAATTTTCAACCTATAGATTAAGAGTTTGTGGCGTAACTTCATTATCACGAGCATTCTCAATAATCGTAGTAGCTCTAATGAACTTTAGGTTTTTCTTTGAACCGGCCATGACTTCGAGGAAGGAGGTGGATTAAGACTTCAACGGTAGGTTATTGGAATCGGAGGGAAGGGTGAAGGAATGAAATGCGAACATGGCCCCACGGTGGACGCCAAATGTTTTCACTAAAAAATGGCTCAAACGCCAATGGTACGTGAACCGTACTTCACCAATGTGGTTAAAAGGTAAATGGAGCTGCAATCAACAAAGGTTAAAAGTAAAAACTATGAGGAAAGTAAAATAGAGACAAGGTTTTAGAGTGGTTCGGCCTTAAGCTAGGCCTACATCCACTATGAAGGTAGTTTTCATCATCGTGGAGATGATTACATGAAATACAACATGCATCACTTCTCTTTTACAACACATTCTCTCTCTTACATATAGATTTCACTTAGATTCATGGAATTCAATGGCGAATTGATAAGATCAGCGAAGTGGAAGGAGAATGCGTTGTTTGAGAAGAGGATGAAGGAGAATCTTCAATCTCTTAGCCATTTATGTGATCTCAATGGATGCCATGGCCGAATGGATGAAAGACCTTCAAATGGAGAAGATGATGATGGTTGGAATGCTAAGGAATGGTGGAATCCCCCTTTATGGTGGAAGCCATGGCCTATTTATGGGTGAGCTCCCATGAACAAATGAGCTGAAAATCATATATGTAGGCTACGGGTCGCTCGTCCCATAAATTACAAAAATGCCACCGCCTAGCTGTAGTCAACTGGCAACCGCTGTATTCAGTTGTCTCATGCGAGCGACTTCATAGGAGCGAGCGGCTTCATAAATCCAAGCTTATTGAAGGGGCGATCGGGTGATGAGTGCATGTGAAACAAGTCAGAATTTCAGGACTGGTAGAAGGGCGACCGACCAGGCATCGAGTTAAACCTTTTTACAAGTGACTGATAGATTGTATCTTGTTGGAGAAGCTGTATCTTGGTTGTAGATGAACGACCGATTAATACCTTAGTCTGTAGGCGACCGACTGGGCTTGTAGAGTAAATGTAAGTGCGACCCATCAGGAGTTGGTATCTGACCGACTGGTAGGAAGCATTTGATTGAAGCATTAGTGGCCGACTGACGGATGAGCGAACGACTGGAGTTGCAATCAATGAGCTAACATAGGATGCGTATGCGACCTCTGGTATCTTTGGGTTCCTTACTTAAGGGACATGTACGATCGATCAGGATGGTATGAACGATCAACTGCGGAGTGCGGCATGTGATCGAAACCAATTTTTCTCCTTGTCTTCTGCGACCATCCCCCTTGATATAGGAATGAGTGACTTCCCTTAATATGGGCGACCTTTATAGGATGAACGAGCCTTACTATCATTGTGCCATGCCGCTCTTGAGCTCACTTTGCATGCGTGACCTCTTTGTATGGTCATGTTATACTGTATGACCGACTCTGGCTGTGTTGAGCGGACGATCCGACTTTTATGATGTGCATGATATTCCTTGTCGCGCTCGACCCCTCATACCCTGCTTAACCTTTAATTGGCATTCAGCCTGTGGTCTGTGCGATCGTCCCTTACCTTGTGTGAACAATCCGAGGTAGTGTGAATTGTACCCTGCACAACCGAACCTCGTGATGCCTGATCCTAAACTTTTAACAAAGATTTAATATACCAACATGTGCATGTTTTTTAGGGATGAACAATTATACTTTATTCCATGCACTGTTAGATATACTACAGGTTCTATAGTAATCATTGTTTCTACCCTTTTGGCGATCATCCCGTGCTAGTCGGGCATTGGCACATCGCATTTCGGGTAAATGTCTAATTGGTACAGGGGGGTCATCACACTTGTATCAAAGCCTATGTTGCATAGTTTAACCTAGGGGAAGACATCAGCAAGAGATAGTATACGTATATGAGAGCGCATTGGTTTCCAAAAACTATATATATATATATATACTATTAGTATATCTAAGGATGAAGTCACACAGCACTGGCACCACTAAGGAGATGGTTAATCGTTTTCTCTTACAGATTGAACGATGAGGCGAAATACGAGGAGTACGGTGAGGAACCCCACATCAGGAGTTGAAGAGGGAGCAGATTTAGGAGCCAACAATAGGAATGTCCCTGATATAAGGATGATGTTTACTGGCTTCATGCGAGAGATGCTTAGGGATGCTCAGGGAGCAGTTCCTAATGCTGCTAACGGTGGTGGTGCTGTAGTGCAGGTGCCTAGATCCGATTTTGCCAAGCTTAACAAGTGTTATACAAGTCTCGGTGGGAAGCCGTTCCATGGAACGGAATCGGCTACGGAGGTCCAGGATTGACTTGACAGTTGTGAGCGCATCTTCAAGGATTTGGGGATCGATGACGCAATGAAGAGAAAACTAGCATCACATCAGCTTCAAGGACGAGCAATGAATTGGTGGAATGCTATTAAAGCGGCTATTCCCGAGGATCAAATTATTTGGAATAGTTTAAGACTCGCTTCAGTGTCAAATTTATTCTAGCTGCACAGAAATCAGAATTTTCAGGAAGTTTTTGGAGCTTAAGCAGAATGGTAGGGCAGTCTCAGAATATATTGCTGAATTCGATACCTTATCAAAATATGGATTATCACTTATCGATACTGCCGATAAGAAGAACCAGAAGTTCATAACAGGCTTAGATGAGTATTTGGGGGAAAGACTTATAAACTATATCGATGAGACCTACGAATCTATTGTGGGAAAGGCATTGAGATCAGAGAGCCTTTACCCTAAGTCGAGGACCGAGGTTGTCATTGCATCTGCAGAGGAGCCAAAACCGCAGGCAAGCGGTGAAGGCAAGAAGAATTCCCGAAATAATAGGAAACATAACCAAACCAATGATGGTCAGAAAAATAAGAAGAACAAGAAAGATATCGAGTGCTTTGGATATGGCAAGAAGGGCCAATATATCAGAGATTGTCGAGCGAAGCTAGGGGAGAAGAAGTTCTTCAACTGTGACCAATTAGGAGATTTCAAGAATGAATGTCTGCAACCCCCTAAGGGGAAGCAGATCGTGAAAGCATATGCTATCAACGTTGTTCCTTCTTCGTCGAATGCCCCAACTGTGGCGGAAAAGGTAAAGGGAGTTGTTATTCAAGGTATGCTTCCTATTTACGATGTTTCTGTTCAAGTATTGTTTGATACTGGGGCTTCCCGTTCCTTTGTATCTAGTGACCTGATAGATAGGTTGGGATTAGAATCTGAGATAGTCGATAAACCTTTAGTTGTGATGAATCCGATCAGTGGTTCGACTAGCCTTTGTATGATTTGTCATAATTTAGTCTTATTGAGTCGTGGATGTATGTTTGCTTGTGATTGCTTTGTTTTGGGCTTTACTGGGTTTGGCATTATCTTGCGAGTCGATTGTCTCCAAAGGTATGGGGTGGTGGTAGACTGTGAGGGGTCTTCGGTGACCATTAGAGCAGATGATGGGAGGAGGGTGGTATTGGGTTGCCTACCTAGTGATGGGGTGATGGCTAGTTTTCTAAATTCCCTCAACATCTCGTATGATCAGTTATTAGATATAACAATTGCTGGTGAGTATCCAGACATCTTTGAGGAAGTGACCGGACTTCCATCACACCGAGAGATTGAGTTTCGGATAGATTTAGTGAAAGATGCCAGACCTATAGTGATGCCTCTTCATCGTATGGCACCAAGGGAGCAGCAAGAGCTCGAAGTGCAAGTAGGCGATCTCTTGAAGAAGGGATCTATTTAAAGAAGTGTTTCCGAGTGGGGATCACCAGTTGTATTTGCTACTAAGCCCGATGGTTCCCTTCGCTTATGTGTGGACTACCGCGAGTTAAAAAAGGTGACTAGGAAGAATATGTATCCTCTTCTATGGATAGATGATTTGTTTGATCAATTAAATGGATCAAGAGTGTTCTCCCAGTTAGTTCTCGCGACATGATTTCATAAGATTCGAGTTGCAGTTGAGAGTATACCTAAAACGACATTTCGGACGCCGTTTGGATTCTATGAGTGGTTGGTCATGCCATTCGGGTTGACCAATGCACCCGCACATTTTGAGGATCTTATGAATAAGGTTTTCAAGGATCAATTAAATAAGTTTGTCCTTGTGTTCGTGGACGATATCTTGGTTTACTCGCGGTCAGGGGAAGAACACAAGGAACATTTGAGGACAGTGATGGTGGTGTTGAGGAAACACCAACCGAAGGCGAAATTTTCTAAGTGTCACTTCTGGAGGAGGGAAGTGAGGTTCTTGGGCCATGTTGATTCATAGAATGGTATTGCCGTGGATCCTGCGAAGGTGGCTAAGGTGCAAGATTGGTCTACGCCCAAGAATGCAATGGACGTGAGAAGTTTCTTGGGGTTAGATTGATATTATCTTTATTCAAAACTTCCCCAAGATAGCGGCACTGTTAATTCATATGACCAGAAAGAATCAAGCTTTTGCTTGGGACGAAAGGTGTGAGAATGCATTTAAAAGTCAAAAGGAGAAGTTAACGTGTCTGCCAATGTAAGTTATTCCTAAGCGGAACGAAGAGGTGACGGTATACACGGATGCCTGTGGTACTGGACTAGGTGTTGTACTAATGCAAGGAGGTAGGGTTGTTGCTAATACTAGTCGGCAACTGAAACCACATGAGAAAAGATATCCTAACTATGATTTGTAATTCGTAGCGATCGTGTTCACGTTAAAGATGCGGAGAAACTATCTCTTGGGAGAAAGATTCGAGTTGTTTACTGATCATAAGTCATTAAAGTATCTTTTCTCTCAGAGGGATTTAAATCTTCGTCAGCAGAGATGGTTTGAGTACTCAGCTTCATATGATTTCAATATCGCATATACACCCGGGACGGGCATATACACCCGGGACGGGCAATGCGGTAGCTGATGCATTGAATAGGAGACATGCCAATTTGGGGGCTATGTTTCTGGAATGGAAGCAACAAGAGTATATCGCGAAATACGATTTCAGACTTAAGTGTGAATTGGATCCAGAGATGTTAGCAAGTTTGATGATCAGACCGACTTTGATTGAGCGGATCAGCTCCAGTTAGAGGGACGATCCTAAACTATTGGAAATCATCTCCAAGGTAGAGATGGGTATCGACGGTGAGGAAATGAACAAGTATGGACTTGATCAAGAGGGATGGCTTCAGAAGAATGGGAGACTGGTTGTACCCAATGTTAATGGATTGAGAGATGAAGTGCTTAGAAATTGTCATCACTTGAAACTGAATATACATCCCGGTGGTAACAAAATGTATCGAGACATGAAGCAGACCTACTACTAGGAAGGGATGAAGAGAGACGTTGGGAAGTTTATATCCAAGTGCATGAATTGCCAGTTAGTTAAAGCCGAGCAAAAGAAGCCTAATGGTTTGTTACAACCACTGGAAATTCCTGAATGGAAATGGGAACAAGTCTCAATGGATTTCATCGATGGTTTACCAAGGACTAGATCGGGTCATGACAGCGTTTAGGTGATTGTGGATCGATTGACTAAGAGTGCAAGGTTTATACCGGTCAAGTCGAATAGAACGACAACGAAGTTAGCAGAACTGTATATAAAGTGGGTAGTGAGATTTAATGGAGTACCTAAAGGTATTGTGAGTGACCGAGATCCGTTATTTACTAGTGGGTTTTGGAAGAGCTTACAAAAGGCTTTAGGGTCTGAATTACATCTCAGTATCGCGTACCATCCTCAAACTGATGGTCAAACAGAGAGGGTGAATCGTGTATTAGAGGATCTCTTGAGCGCTTGTATATTGGATTTTGGAGGGTCATGGGATGACCATTTGCATCTGGTTGAGTTCGCATATAATAATAGTTATCAGTCAAATACGGGTATGGCTCCATTTAAAGCTTTGTATTGAAGACCGTGCAACTCACCATCATGTTAGTTGGAAATTGGTGAGAAATTTGTGCTTGGGCCAGATGTAATCAGAGAAACTTCAGATAAGATCATGGTTATTCAACAGGGAATGAAGGCTGCCCATGATAGGAAAAAGAGTTATGCTGATAAAAGACGAAGAGATTTGAAATTCTCCGTCGGCGACTTGGTATTTGCTAAGATTTCTCCATTGAATTTTGTGATTCGGTTTGGTAGGAGAGGTAAATTAGCACCAAGGTTTGTTATTCCATTTCCAGTTCTCGAACGAGTTAGGAATTTGGTGTATAAAGTTGAATTGCCTGACAAGATGGCTGGAGTGCACAACGTATTTCATGTTTCTCAGTTAAGGAAGTTCGTACACGATTCTGGTATAACTATTTCACCAGATCAGTTGGATGATATCAAGGTAGAATCCAAGGCAGTTGGAAGCCGTGGAACGATTCGTATTATCGGACACGATACGAAACAACTTCGGAGGAAGACAGTGAAATTGGTTGAGGTCCAGTGGGGTGATAATGAGAATGACTGTACTTGGGAAACCGAGGAGAACAAAAGGAAGTCGTATCCAGAGATCTTTACCTTGTAAGATTAAAAATCACGATATGGTTATTCCTTTGTTAGTAAACCGCATGTTAGGACAGGCTTGTTGTGTTTATTACATATGTTTGATTGTTTGTAAATGGTTAAAAGGCATGTAGGACACTATTATTTGTTTTCTTAGTTAGGGAGTTTCAGGGGCGGAATTTCTTTAGGGGGAGAGTGTAACGACACGTATTCTATGCATTGGAGGATTGTAAAATATTTGTTTTATTTTCATACGAAGTCATATGGTCATGTAACTTTGTGAAACGACTATTGGGGTCATTTCTCACATTCAAGATTTTTGCCAGATTTAAAATGACCGTCTTGCGCCTGGCGAATCTTGTTTCGCCTATAACCTTTGACTGGTAAGGAGTTTTGACCAGAAACCACTTACATTGGATTTGGATGATGGTTTTCCATTCCGCAGAGTGGTCACTAATCAAACGGACTTACTGTTTGGGAGATATGACTGAAATATGGTTTGAAAGATGGAAAACAGCCTAATTGGGCTTAATTAAGTGATTAGCAGCTAGGCCCATAACCCATTTCAGGATTAGGGTTATGGGAGGGCTGGAAGGAGTTGGAGAATGATTTCCTTTCAATTTTCTAGCTGCCACAAACCTTTCTCAAACCCTAATCATGGCTTCCATCTTCCAAACCTCTCTCTAATCGCTTTCTAATCACTAATTAATCAAATTTACATCAAATTAAGACGGATTAACACCAAATTCGAGGTAAAGCTACTGCACCACATTGGAATCCAAGCCAAACCAGTAAAAGTTTCGAATCTATCATTTATTATAGGCTAAGGTGAGTGATTTGCATGTTTATACACTAATTAGAGCTAATTAGGGGTGATTAGTGATAATTAGCCAAATTATACATCTAATAATTCTGGAAAAATATGTAAAAATTCTAAAATCATATTTTATATCACATATATGAAATTGGATTGATTTGGATTTTATTAATCCCGGAATTTAGGGGATTAAGGGAAAAATCATGGATTTGGGTATGTTTGACCTAACTAACATACGAAATCATTGTTTTGATGTTTTTGACTGATTCTACATGTTACTACTGCTGTTTGATATGTTTTTTGATTACACAGGAAAGTTAGGATGGTTGAAAACACCGTCGTTTGGCGAAATTAGCTTGCTGTAAAATTGTAGGGTTTATGTTCGTGATGGTGACCCCAGGATGGTCACGAACCCCATGGTTACGACCCCATGGTCACGGCCCCTATGGTGACCATGACCCCATGGTGACTATGACCCATACGGTGACCACGACCCCATGGTGACCACCACCCCTATGGTTACCACGGGCCGATGGTGATCATGAGATGATGATGACCACGAATCGAGCCGTGATGGTGACCTCGATCCGAACCGGATTTGAGCTTCTACCACGCGACGATGATCGTGAACTCTTCTGAAGATCAACTCGAATTCGATCAAAACCCGAGATGCAAAGGAAGTCCAAGCGAGAAGTTATCGCTCAAGATCCTGATGGGAACCAATAAGTTAACTTCAAGAGTGGGGGTTTGCTACGGGACGTGTGCAAAGGAGTTATCGATTTCTATGACTTCGGTTCACCATTGAGAGAGGGGGCATATAGACGAACCAGAGCCATGGCGGTGTAGACTGGTTGGCCCGTACTCTGGAGCCAGGGAGGTGTGGACTGGATAGGGTTATATCTATAAACCAGGGCGGTGTGGTCATAGCAGTGGTTGTACGGAGTCCAGGGCGGTGTGGACCCTACAAGGCCTCAATGGATTTGGTGATCAAAGCGGTGGATATCGTATGCTTTATGCACTGAGTGAGAGATGTGAGGATGATTGCTATGATTGATGTTTGCTATCACTATGACACACACTTCCATTTTACACTGAATATTACCTTAGAGTATTGTGCATCTTGTTGTGCTAACTCTTTGGTTGCAGGCCTAGGTCAGGTATGATTATTTATACATGTTATTGCCTTATTTTGTTATATAGAATTGCTATCGCTCACACCAGACTTTAGTCTGACCCAGAGTTTTATGTCTCTTCTTATTACTTTAGGTGCTCCTAAACGAGCAGACTATAGGCAGGTTAGGTGGTTATGCATGAGTAGTTATTCAGAGACGAGTAAGAGGCTTCCACATACTATATATATATTCTCCCTGTGTTGTTGTTGGTCACTGCTTTGGGCATTAGTAGTGTACCTCTTTAATTTCCTTTTAGAGACAATATTTTAAAGTTGTAATAGTTAGATATGAAGCTGTACTTTGGTTTTAGCTACTCTGATGGATATAGTTTAGTTTTCAACTTATGTACTGTCTCTCCTGTTTTATATCAAGTTATTTTATTATTATATTTTATTTCACGCGCTGTGAGATATATTACAGGTTCTTCGGTTATCATTGTTTCTACCCTTTTGGCGATCATCCCGTGCTAGTCGGGCATTTGCACATTGCATTTCGGGAAAACGTCTAATTGGTACGGGGCGGTCGTCACACAATTACTATTAATAGTAAATAAAGTTCAATAGTTAGTATTGATTAATTAATATTACTAAATAATTAAGAGATAATAATAATTAATAATATAGATTAATAAGTAATTTTTAACAACCAATGATTAATAAGTAATTTCTAATAATTTAGAAGTAAATTTTTTATTTGGTATCTAAAATTTAATAAGTATAATTGATGTTTAACACATGTTAATTAAAAAAATTAGAACTTTTGTATTTTCTAAAATAAATATAAAGTTTAAATATAAACTTTTGAAGTTTTCATAATTTTAAAATAAGTACAAAATTTGATAAAATGTTCAAAATTTAGAAATAAGAAATTTTATAAATATTAAAGAATTCCCGAATTAAAAGAATATCAACTTTAAATAATTAATGTTAATAATACTCCCTCCAGTTCAGAATAATTGACGTTTTGTGAACTTCTCCATTTTTCTAAATACATGTCGTTCTACAGATTTTCATTTTCCCAATGCAGCAGCTACCTCTAATGATAGCTGTAAATGATGTTGTAATCAATGCAGTTTTAAATCTTGGCCATTAATCCTGTAAATGAAGTTATAAATTTTGGCCAGCGGTAAAGGGCTCCTGGCATAATGCTAGCTGTAAATGACGCAAATTTATGGTTAATTAATGCGCTTTTAACTTTCCTTAATATGTGTGAAAAACTTTTAAATGACTAATATTCCGAACTGGAGGGAGTAATATACTAATAACAAAAAATAAATAATTATAATTAATTGTAAATAAAATTCAATAGTTACTATTGATTAATTAATAATTACTAAATAATTAAGAGGTAAAAATAATTAATAACATAGATCAAGATGTAGTCTTTTATTATCAATGATTAATAAGTAATTTTTAATAATTAAGAAGTAAAATTTATTATCTAGTATCTAAAATTTAATAATTATAATTGATAATTATGATATGTATTAATTCAAAAAATTAAAACTTTCGTATTTTCTAAAATACATATAAATTTAAATATAAACTTTTGAAGTTAATAAGATGAATAGTTTAATGTAGGTTTATAATACTTCGAATTGAACTTAATATTCTACTTCAAAACTTATTAAACTTCAATCGTACCGTGTAAACCATTTTGGGGCTCCCACCAACTACAATTTTGGCTCCCACAGCTAAAATTTTAGCTCCTACGGGTGAAATTTTGCCCCCCGCGCATTATTCGCTAGTTCATGTTATTTTCAGACACCTCTCAAATCACACGTTTCAAAATTTAAACCCAAACCCCTAAATTTACTTTTGCCTCCACCAAAATCACTAGCGTTCATCAAAATTCCTAAATTTACTCTCCCCATCGTTCGATTCCGCCTCCTTCCCCACTATCGTAGCCTCCTTCCTCTTCTTACTCCTAGATCCGCGTAGTTATCCCAGATCTACTTACTTCCAGATCAAGCCGTATCCTAGCACTCCGAAAACCTTTTCTGCAGTTCAAAACCTTATTTAACCGTTAATGAACCAGATCTGGAATCGCCGGCGTTTAAGGATCAACCGTTCTGACGTTCGATCGGATCTACAGTTCAACGATTCAATTTGAAATTCAAAGGGATGAGTTCTTATTAATTGATTCTCAGGACAAGAATTCAGTGTTCATCTTCTGTTAATGGCAGCCTATTGGTTTCTACATATCATTATTTCAGATATTACATTTCAATGGAAGAAAGGTTTATTGGTGATGAACTTATGCCTACTAGTAAACACAAATCGTACTGGAAAAGTCGACTTGTTCAAATTCCAGATTATATTGTCGAACCTGGGGTATTACAATTAGACCCCTAAACCACATGTTAATGGGAAGGTTTTGTGCAAATGGTTTTATTGTGGATTCCAATGATTCTAAGTTAGTGTTATCAAGCTGTTCCACCGATTCAAAGTAATGCTTACAAGATTTGCTCTGAAAATTTTCATCTACAGATGGTTTCAGGGACTATGGTACTGAAACCTGCCATGTGCTATTTAATGTTTTAATTAAGTTTTTGGATTTACATGGGTTCAACTCCTGCTTTATGGTTTGACTAGTTTCCAAACGTAGACACTCAAAACTTCTTGCTTGTTTTTGGTCATTTTCCATATGTGGGGATTTGATATTAGTCTTACTAGATTTTGCAATTTATTAAACATGGAAGATGATATAATTTTGCCTTCTTGGTTTGGCTTTATAAGATGAAACCTAGGTCAACCATTACTGGTTAAGGATGATTGGTAGTTCTGCTGCTCGAGTTCGTTTTGTTCTCAGAAGATTGACTGGGTTATATTTTGGTATTACACAAGTTTTCATCAAGGATATGAAATTGAACTTTCCAATATCAAAGAAGTATTCAAGCTAAAATGAACTAGATCACAACATTGTTTTTGCTGTATTTTCCCACAGGGGCAATAACATTCAGGTCAATATTATTTACTTATTTCTTGTTTTATTTTTATTAAAGTTTAGTTTAAAATCTGCTAAAGTCTCAAGTGATACCATGCCTCTTATTTTTAGAGTTCTACTGCAAGTTCAGCTGGGACAGAAGGCATTTCCCGAATCACAGGAACCAAAGAATCTATATCCAAGTTAGTACAACAGCCATCCAAGCTAATCGGTGTCCATAATGTGAGTTAACTACACTTGTGTACCATCCCTGATACATATGATAACAGTAACGACATTACTTTGGTTTTTTCTCAGACACAACATTTGAATTTGGTGGTGCATTATCATCGTTTGCTAGTCCTAGGCTGCTATTTAGTACATAAAACTAGATGGTATACTATCAAAGCTAATAAACATTATGAAATTACTCTACTTGACATGATGCGACAAACCGTACAAAATCATCGCAAAGCAGTTTTGAATAAATATATGTAAATTGTACAAATTCATCGAGATAAATTAGGAGTAGAAGAAATAGCAACAAGTCAAAGTTAGACTCCTTCCTTTTAATTCTTACTTATTTTTTATTTGACGTACTATAAACTATCCTCTACTGTCTATGATTACCTTAACTGGATGTAAATACTATGAATTTGTGTAATGTTTTTCAACAATATGATTTACCTGAAGGCATTGCTGCATATGTATGGCATAGTTATTTTATATTCAGTCTTACATTATTTGGATCAACCATAAGTATGATTTGTCCATTTTGGATTTACTGTCACCATGAGATGGAACCTTGCTACCCAGTCTACCTAAATTACCTCTCAGAACAGTTGATGTCTAAAATATTGTAATAATATATTTGGAGTTCTGAATATATCACTCTCATCATTTTTAGTTATGACCGAATCAACAAAATATAGGAGAGCAATCATGTGCAAGTTTTCATACTATTCAAAACAACCTAGAATCTGAATATTTGGGTAGTGCATGCTTCTAACTGGTCATTCTTTCACATATTTATTGAACAGATCGACGCAAACACATACAGAGAGATTTACTTTTCGTAATTTGTAGCTGCAGTGTTGGATGTACATCAGCTTGAACGTTACAGTTTCGCGTTTGCCTTTGGTTTCACGATCGTCGTTGTCATCATCTTTTTAAGCTGGTAGGGTATGCTTGCTAGATTTATTTTGGTGTAAATATGGCGTTATGTGGTTTTAGTGTGGTTATGGATAATGCATGTTTGTATTCGGGATAATGTTAACACCAACTGAATAGTTTTGTTGTTCACAATTTATCTTGGTGTATGAATTGCTGAAGGATTATGGATGTTGTGGTTTTTTTGTATGTGATTATGAATGTTCTTTTTTGTTCTAAATTAATTTTGTTAGCTAATTTATATTTAATTTTTTTAATATGTTATTTATTCCAGTGTTCACAGTTGAATGATGTTGGTTGTGTGTGTATATATATATATGTATGCATGTATATGAATATATATACACACACACACACATATATATAGGCAGATCAGAAGGGGAATAGTGGCGGATTACCAATAAAAAATGAGGTTAAATTTACTTCAATTTAATTTTCTTCGCTAATCCCGTGGCAATTAGTAAGGGTTTACCAACACCTTTTATAAATGATAATTTATTATAAATTAATTGTTTGTTGGTAAATAGTCGGTAAATTAATTAAAATTAAATTATTAAATAAATTATATTTTTATTAAGTAAGTAAAATGACAGAAAACTGTCGGAAAACTCATGCTATATTCCGTCGCTAAAATTTGACATAATTACCATCATGGTTTTTACCGACCACCATGTTATACAGGAAATCCATCGCTAAGGCCAATATAGCGATGGATTAGAAGCGGATTCTGCCGTCGCTAAATGCGGTTTTTCTTGACAGTAGGTATTAAAAGGGGATCCCACACTAGGTAGGGGTCAGGGCATGCTTACTGAGCTAATTATAAGAGGTTCATTTGGGGAGAGGTGTTCTGATGTCGCGTTCCAACGGAGTCATGTGCGTGCAAGGGCTCGGCTTGCTTGGGAAAATAAGCCGCTATAACACCTGCAAATAGGTCTGTGTCCTTCTGTTGGTTGCAACTTTAGGAAGTAATACACCTTACTGTGGGGCCGACACAGAGTATTCACGTGGTAGGAAGACGATCGCTTGGGGTAGTAATTATTGTACATTTAGTCATGTTTAGGTACATGTTATTCCTAGCTGGGGTAACACCCATTATTTATGTTTAGGTACCTGTTATTTCTCTTTGCGGTAAAACTCGTTACTAGAAGTACACCTAAGTCTACCATTATGTTTCTGTTGGGATCATTCTGTTCTTGTTAAGTAACTGGAAAACACTTAATGTGGTATACTAGTATCGATGCAGAGAAAAGTATTTGAGAAGTATAACATATTTTGTTTATTCTATTTATCCTGTCCATCTTGTTCATACCTGTTATATGATACTGTTATCTCCCATCTAGTTTATATGTCTGTTATGACACTTTTACTTATTTATATGCTAAAAGTAACCGGACTCACCAGACTTCATGTCTGACCCGTTTTGTTTCCTCTTCTCTCTCCTCCTCCCCCCAAGGTTCTCAGGGTGGGAAAGCTGAGGCTTGATTAGGGTTCTCTCTTATGTTTCTGCTTGGATTTGCTTCGATGTAATGCTTTAACTTCTTGTCTACCTGTTTATGGATACTTATGGGGATCATGGCTTTTTACTTCTATACTTTTATGGTTTTTAGCTCAAGACAGATGTCTTTATTTGATGAATTTTATTCTAGTATTTCAGTTTGATGTTGTTACTGGATTTTAAGACCATGATGTTTTCTGTTGGATAATAAAGTTTTAAATTTCCACTGCTATTTTATAACTATCTTGTGAAATTCTGTGTTTGTTTACCTATAACGCTTCACATAACTTAATGCATTCTGATAAAGAGTGACATTATCGGACATGGGATGTCACATTTGGTATCAAAGCTGAAGGTTACAAGGTCGGATAAAAAGGTTTTGAAATTTGTTTTCAAAAAGTTTCAAAAAGAAAGTATTTTCAAAAGAAAAGTTTGTTTTGAAAAACATATTACCCTGCCATATAAAAATCTCTCGATTCTCTATTTGAATCCCTTTTCCTTTTCTTTTCATCATGTCTAGGGAACCGAATCTTCTTGAGTGCATTCAGATACCGGCTTAGCTCCGTAGGTAACTTGAAGTTATGACGCCTGCCTGAGGCCAAGCAGACGCCCCTCCCCCAGCTGCAGCCGATGTTCCTCCTCCTCCGCGAGCGGATAATTTCTCTAACATATGCAAGGATTTCTGTGCTATGAGAGGAAAGCCATTCCGAGGAACTGAGAACTTTATGGAAGCACGGAATTGGCTAAAAGAGACAGAGAACTTATTTGGGCTTTTCGAGGTTGATGACCGCAGAAAGATACAGTTTGCTACATGTCAGCTTAAGGACGAGGCTTCACTCTGGTGGGAAGTGACGCAAGTAGGGCGTCCTGCAGAAACTTGGGATGATTTCCGATAAAGGTTCGAGACGAAGTTTCTCTCTCAAGCAGAAGAGAGTATGAAGATGGAGAGGTTCCTGGCACTTAGGTAAGGAAATATGTCTGTCAAAGAGTATGTCAATAAGTTCAATCAGAGTGCAAGGTTTAGTCTGGAGCTAGTGAATACTCTGCACAAGAAAGCTTTAAGGTTTGCAAGAGGATAGAATCAGCCCCTATAAGCATTTGTATTATCTCACATTCCGATCGGGGCTACTTTTGAGAGACCGGTTGATATGGCATTGATGCATGAAAATCGAAAAGAGGAGAAAAAGGAGGCTAAGACCGTTGAGACACAAAACAAGAAAGTATGGCCCAGAAAGAACAGCAAAAGAAGGGAGGAAAGAACGACAAAGCTTAAGGCCAGAAGAAATGTCATGGTTGTGGGAGCTTGTGTCATTTGTTCAAAGATTGCAGAAAAAGAAAGAATGCTTGCTTCCAGTGTGGTGAAGTCGGACACTATTCTGGGGAGTGCCAGAAGAAGCAGGGACATGGCCAAAGGGCAGGATCTTCTGGAGGGAAGGTGCAGGCTCTCAAGGCCAGTGTACCAGACAGAGGTACGAAAGTTTCTGTGGAAGATTTGATTTCTCTTTCTGATCATCCTGTTAGATCTCTTTTTGATTATGGCACTTCTCACTCTTTTACATCTGATTCTGCGGTTGAGTCTCTGCACATTAGTACTAGTATTGTTTCTGATCCCATTATTGTCTCAAAATCCATTGGCGGCACGACTCATCTGTCTATGATTTTCGGGGTTTGACAATATCTATGTTGGACGTCGAGTTTGAGTGCGACACATATGTGCCTGGTTTTATGGGTTATGGTATGATTATAGGGATGGATTGGCTAGCCATGTATAGTGCCATTCTGTAATGTGAGAGGAGGGTCGTTAGACTTTTGACTTGCCAAGGGGGGACTCTCGAGATTTCCTGTGACCTAAAGGGTTCTGTTATGCTTAGTTTCCAAGAATCACTTAAAGCTTCTGTCAATGATTTGCGATCTGTACCATTTGTCTGTGGGTATCCAGATGTTTTTGAGGAGATAAGGGGCTTACCTCCGAAGCGCGGATTGATTTCCAGATATACTTGGTGGATAATGCGAAGCTAGTCGCATTAATTGTGCGCCACATGGCTCCTAGGGAAAGGAGGGAGCTCAGCAAGAAAGTAGGGGAGCTACTTGAGAAGGAGTTTATTATGCGAAGCATATCGGAATGAGGTTCCCCGATCGTCTTTGCAACTAAGGCTGATATCTTGCTTCTCTTATGTGTGGATTACAAGGAGTTGAATAAGCTCACTAAAAAGAATAAGCACCCACTTCCGTGGATTGATGATCTGTTTGACCAGCTTGTTGGTGCATCTGTTTTCTCTCAGTTAGACTTGGTCATGGGTTTTCATCAGTTGAGGGTGGCCAAAGACAGTATAGACAAGACTGCTTTTAGAACTCCAGATGGTTTCTTCGAGTGGTTAGTCATGCCTTTTGGTTTGACGAATGCACCCGCATATTTTGTGGATCTGATGAGTAGGGTGTTCCAGGAGTTTCTGAATAAGTTTGTTGTGGTCTTTGTGGATGCAATTCTGACCTTCTCGAAGAGTGAGGAGAGAATGTCCTGCATTCAGGGGAGGTTTTGAGGACTCTCTGAGCGCAACAGCTTAAGGTGAAATTCTCCAAATGTCACTTTTGGAGAGAAGAAGTAAAATTTCTAGGGCATGTGATCTCCAAGGATGGGATAGTGGTGGATCCCACGAAAGTAGTTGTAGTTCAAGATTGGAATGTTCCAAAGAATGTAACGGAGGTGAGGAGTTTTCTCGGTTTAGCAGGCTATTATAGGAAGTTTATCAAGGACTTCGTAAAGATATCAGCCCCATTCACCTGACCGACGAAGAAGATTTTGACCTTTTCTTGTAGCATTGACTGTGAGGATGCTTTTCAGTAGTTAAGGAGGGCTCTGACAACAGCCCCAGTCTTGACTTTACTTGATGGGAATAAAGTGTTCATGGTGTACACTGATGCATCTGGTACAGGACTTGGTGCCGTCTTAATGCAAGAGGGAAGGGTAGTATGTTATGGTGGTAGACAGTTGAGAGTTCATGAGAAGAACTACCCTACCTATGATTTGGAGTTGGCTGCTATAGTATTTCACTTAAGACCTGGCGACATTATCTACTTGGAGAGAGGTTTGAGTTATACATGGATCATAAATCTCTTAATTATCTATTCTCATAAAGGGATCTCAACTTGATACAACATATATGGATGGAGTTCTTAGCGACCTATGACTTTGAGATTGTATAACCCTGGCAAGGCTAATGTAGTGGTAGACGCATTGAGTAGGCATAGGATGACCTTGAGTCCTCTATTCGTAGAAAGACAGAGCTTGGAGTACATATCGACCTTTGATTTTAGGCTATCTATGAATCTTACATCTGGTTTGTTGGCATCCTTAGAGGTGCGACCTACTCTTATGTATCAGATAGGATCGAGGACCCACATATAGCAGACATCTTGGATAGGCTCAGTAGAGGGAAGACTTTATTCCACGGACGATAGGGGGTGGTTGCGATGGGATGGAAGGCTTTGTGTTCCCCGAGTCAGGAGTCTGTTGAAGGTAGTCCTTGAGGAAGCCCATCATTCTAGGATGACTATCCATCAGGGCGGCGACAAAATGTATAGAGATATGAAGAGGGTTTTCTTTTGGGCTGGGATGAAGAAAGATATAGCAGAGTTTGTCTCTCAATGTTTAGTTTTCCAGCAAGTTAAAGTTGAGCAGAGGAAGCCTGGCGGTTTGCTTCATCCTCTGAAGGTCCCACAGTGGAAGTGGGAGAGCATCTCTATGGACTTCATCGATGGTTTGCCTAGATCGAGGAAGGGTAACACCAGTATTTGTGTTATAGTAGACAGGTTTACTAAGAGCGCTCATTTCATTATTGTTAAGAGTAAGAGAACGGCAACATGGTTGACATCAGTTTATCTTTGTGAGATAGTCCGTTTACATGGAGCACCCTCTAGCATTGTGAGTGATCGTGACCCCATCTTCAATAGTGAGTTATGGAAGAGCCTACAAGAGGCATTAGGTACATAGTTGTGTTTGAGCACCGCATATCACCCTCAGACTAATGGGCAGACTGAGAGGGTGAATAGAGTTCTTCAAGATCTTTTGAAGTTGTGTATCCTAGACTTCGGAGGGACTTGGGAGGAGCAACTTTCATTGGTTGAGTTCGCCTACAACAACGGTTATCAGGCTAGTATAGGCATGGCACCCTTCGAGGCATTGTATGGACGACCTTGTAGATCACCGACTTGTTGGTGGAAGTCCACGGATAGGCTTCTAATTGGACCTGAGATGATTAGAGAAACTTCCAAAAAGATTGATCTTATCCGCAGATGCATGAAAACAGCTTAGGACAAACAGAAGTCCTACGCAGATAAGAGAAGTACTGATATTGAGTTTGAAGTGGGAGACATGGTTTTCATCAAAGTATCACCTTTGAGGAATGTGGTTCGCTTGGGATCTGTAGGGAAATTGGCACCAAGGTTCGTAGGGCCATTTCCCATAGTGGAAAGGATACGTCAAATGGTCTATAGGGTGAAGCAACCAGAGAGATTGGCAGGTGTTCATGATGTTTTCCACGTTTCTCATTTGCAGAAATGTCTGCATGATACAATAGAGGTTGTTGAGCCGAGCATGCTTGAGGAAGTAGAGGTAGAACGGGAGGCGGCAGTTAGACGAGTTCCTACCCGTATACTTGGATCAGAAGTTAAGAAGCTTCGCAACCGAAGAAATCAGATTGATGAAAGTTCAATGGGGAGAAGACCGCGAAGATGCAACTTGGGAGACTAAAGACAAAATTCATGCTTCGTACCCTTTTCTTTTCAAAGGTACGTTCTTAACTTCTTTTTCCAAGCTTTTATTCATACTTGCTTCTATCATTTGAGCATATCCTATTGATTGAATCTCGACCTTTAGGTAGGGAAAACCAATGGATGAAAACATGTGTTTGAAACATGTTATGTTTGATGGATGCAAGTGGACACAAGTGTTTGCTAGTGGTTGCTTGTAGATGCATATACACACACACACACACACTAGGCACTAGATCGGCTCAATCACTTACATATTGCAAATGGATGTGTGTGCATTAGGACTTTATATAGATGAAAATGGATGTGTCATCATATGGATGTTGCATTTGGATGAGTGATTGTGCACACATATAGAACTTACATGATATACTAGGACTATTTGCATACATATTGGATTCATGGCACTAACATGTGCATTAAGGAGGTCAACTGAATCAGTAGACCACCTGATTTTTCGCATTAGCATAGGGACATATACACACACCTTTCCATATGTTCATACAAGCATTAGAAATCCCTTAAGAACAATGGATGCCGGTGATTGATGGATGAGTAGATGGTTGGGATAAACATTCTTCTTAACTTAGAGATTTCGGGGACGAAATCCTTTAAGTAGGGGAGAACATAACACCCTGTAATTTTAAAATACATTATAAAGATAAAGTAAAGAAAACTTTATTAAAAATTGGGAATTAAGTAAAACAGAATGTACCACTGCGTTCATCTCGCAATTCTTCCTAAGATAGACTCCGAGTTTGCGTAAAACAGACATCGTATGAGGAAGTTATTGAGGTTTGAAGTTTGTATACATATAAGAGAAATATATATAAACAAATCAAACCAGAAATTTCAAAACAGTTCAAAATCAAAGTGGGAAGACCACGCAGGAATTAAGCCCGTTAGCGGTCGACCCACACCCCTAAGGGGTTGACCCATGGACCGACCCACACAAAGGTGTGTCGACCCTAGGGTCGACCCCTAGGTCGACCCACCCAGATCTTCCCAGTTTCATTTCCTGAACCTGGACTTGCTTCTGAGCGAGATTCGTTGGAAGTAGGCTATATATAGGACAACATTTCTATTATTTTATTCACCTAAAACAATGGAGATAATGAGATGCTTCCCCAATTTGGATTGAATTAGCCTATTTTTCTTCAACAACGACGTATACATATACAAGAATATCTTCTGCAACTTCAACATATCATTCTCTTTTCTTTAGATCCAATCTCTGTGAGTTCATGTTATTTTTAGATATAAACATTTAACAAGTAATCCTAGCATGTTTATAAATCTAGATCTAAACCTATACCTGTTAAGAACTGATTCATACCTAATCAGTCTTGCTAGTACATGTACACATGATCTGTTATTCAATTCTTATATGCCTATTTTTGTTATTTTATGCCTATTACGTTATTATGCGTATTTCGGTTCCTCTTCCTCTCTCATTCCCCTTTTTTATAGCCAGGCTACGTTCGAGCCTAGGCCGATACCGCTGAAATATGCATACGAACGAAATTGGGTTAAATTGGGAATGATAATTTAGGGGCATAACTTGTACTATAAATCATGACTGGGATTTGGGGGCATAAACTATACTGTGAAATATGTCTAAAATTTGGGGCATATCTTAGACTATGGATTATGACTTGTGGTTCGGGGCATATAAACATGTAGGCTTAATTTAAGATTAAGCGGAATGTGTAAATGAAACTATAAGTAACCTATGAAACATGTTGGGGGCTATACGTACCTGTTAACCCATAATACATAATCTGTTTAATATATGGGGGGGGGGGGGGGTTATATACATATAAACCTGTTAATCTGTATGTGGAGTTAAATAAACATGTTGAATCTATGGGGTTAAGTAAATTTGTTAAATCTGGGGGGGGGGGGGGGTCATACGAACCCTTAAACATAACTTGTTGAAATCCTAGTGGGTTGGGGATACAAGCTTAAGGGGTGGCTTGTGTTATCTGTGGTGTGGGACCCATATTAGTTAGTAACCCATTCTTGTATTAAAAGGGGACCTCGCACCAGGTAAGGGTCAGGGCACGCTTACTGTGCTAATTATAAGAGGTTTATTTGGGGAGAGGTGTTCTGATGGCACGTTCCAATGGAGTTATGTGCATGCATGGGTCCGGCTTGCTTGGGAAAATAAGCCGCTATAACACCTGTAAATAGGTCTGTGTCCTTCTGGTGGTTGCCACTTTAGGAAGTAATACATCCTACTGTGGTGCCAACAAAGGGTATTTACGTGGTAGGGAGCCGATCGCTGGGGGGTAGTAATTACGGTACCTCTAGGCCTGCTTAGGTACCTGTTATTTCTGGTTGGGGTAACACCCGTTATTTCTATTTAGGTACCTGTTATTTCTGTTTGGGGTGAAACCGGTTACTAGAAGTGCACCTAATTATACCATTATGTTTCTGTTGGGATCATTCTGTTCTTATTAAGTAATTGGAAAACGCTTAATGTGGTATGCTAGTATCGGTGCAGAGAAAAGTATTTGAGAAATATAGTCTATTCTGTTTACCCTGTCCACCCTGTTCATACCTGTTATTTGATACTGTTATCTCTCATCTAGTTTATAGGCCTGTCATGACACTTTTACTTATTTATATGGTAAAAGTAACTGGACTCGCCGGACTTTATGTCTGACTCATTTTGTTTCCTCTTCTCTCTCTTCCTCCCCCTAGGTTCTTAGGGTGGGAACACTCAGGCTTGATTAGGGATATCTCTTCTATTCCTGCATGGATTTGAATTTCCTTCGATGTACCGCTTTGGCTTCCTGTCTACTTGTTTATGACTACTTATGGGTACTATTGCTTTTTACTTCTATACTCTTATGGTTTTTAGCGAAAGACAGATGTCTTTATTTAATGTATTTTATTCCAGTATTTCAGTTTGATATTGTAACTGGATTTTGGGACCACAATGTTTTCTGCTGGAAAATAAAGTTTTAAATTTCCGCTGTTATTTTATGTCTATCTTGTGAAATTCTGTGCCTGTTTACCTATAACGCTTCACAGAACTTAATGCATTCTGATAAAAAGTGACATTAACGAACGTGGGATGTCACAATATCCTATGAACTTGTTTTTCTATTTTTGGTTAAGGGATGCTAAGGCAATGCACATGTGTACATGTACACGTGTACATGCGGGCTTCCGTGACCGTTCGTCCCTGATATAAAACTGATATGCACAGATATTATACTTGATATCGGATATTTACGTACCCCATTGTACACATATGTATATACGTACCACTGTAAGTGTATATATGTCATCGGCATACGTATATATATAAATACATATGCTGTCTTGCCTGATTTCTTCCCAAGTCGCTATGCTACATCTTAACAGTTTTTCGTGGATTCGATGTACTTAGAATTTAATAAATTGTTGATTAACTATTATATTTCAGTTTCTATCAAAGTCAATTTATTTGAACAAATGATTAATCCCGACTCGAGTGTTTTATGTTTTTGCATGGAATGCTTGGGTCAGACCCGAGTGTTACAGATTTAAAGATTAAAGCATAGGATTCGAATATTGATAAAGCTGGGGATTCCAGGTGACACGCATTTGAAGATATTTAAAACAGTAATAATTTATTTTGTATTCAAACTGTATTTTCATTCTGCTATGTAGAGAAAAATTCTTGTATTCAATTTTTTTGATAAATATATAAAAGTTTATTTCGCTGTTCAGTACTTTGTTATTTATCTATTCTGTATTTTTGTGTTGTAACTATTTTTAAACTCTACAAGCTAATAACGATCCGTCGGTTTGAACGTTTTAAGTTGGTTTAATTACCAATTTAAAGTAGTCAAAAATGCGAGACGTTACAAGAAGCCCATTTCTTTTCCAAGACCATTAAAAGTGAAATTATACCGTGAGTGAAATCATTGACTTCTTCAGATTTCATCCCAAGTCATCAAAATTTGGTAAACTCAAGTTTCATTTCTTATTTATCATGTTTACTTCAATCTAATAAAGCCATGGTTAAATATTTGAATCATTTAATGATCCGGTTTGTTTTATGTTTCATGAATTGGGGTTTACCTTCTTGCATAATTCTTTACACTCTCAATGGCCAGTGCTTGTAATTTAGTCATGTTGCTTTTTTGTTTTTATATAGTGGTTGGCATCGTTGTCCAGCCTTAACACTAAGCTTTACATGTTCCTCTATGGTTGTTTGATGAAATGAGAAATTAATATTTGTAATTCACCAAATTATTGGATGATTCAGATGATATTGGTAAAGGAATTTGATATATTATTGCTTAGTTATGTTGGTTTAATCGAAGTCTATAAATCATCTGTTAGTTATGTTGTTGCTTCACTAGCAAAATCACATTTCAACACAAAATCTATTGTTGTAATAAAAATACTAGCATCTGCAAGATCCACGTCATTTGCTAACATGGTTTCACTAATAACAGGTGGCCTTTTATTATGAATAGGGACTCCATTTATTGGGTAAACCAAAGCAGACAACTTAATAGGGGCATCAACGCTTGACTTTTGCTGCATTGAAAAAAGAAAAGACTCACCTAAAGAGGTAGCACTTACAGAGGATAAGCCAGAAATTGGACATGTGGTTTAAGCGAGATCAGAGGATATAGGTGAAACAAAATTTGTGTTCATAGATAAAAAGGTACGGGCATTCAAATCTTTGTTTAGTCTATCGTGCACGAACTGATAACCTATTCTTTATTATACAGCTTTGCTTTCCAACTACTATTTTTCAATGTCCAAAATTTGTGTGCATACTTGCATAGTCCTTGACTCATCAGACATGGGTTGATTTGTAATAGTAGTGAGACTGCTTCACTTACTCTCTATGTCTTTACAAATAGATTCCTGAGTTATACAGGTCTTAATTATTCTATGTCTCTAACAATTTTGAACAAACAATTTTGACTAGTTATGTACTGATTTACTATTAAATGCTAAAGTAAAATAAAGTCAAAACAAATCTTAACCGATTTGGTACTATGGGTGGTGCAAGATATATTTGAAGAAAAAATTTATTGTACGTTAAGCCAATAACATATTTCTATAAACTCAATGGTTGCGTTAATGTCAATAGTTTATGCTTGCCTTTTTTCCAAAAAAAATAATGCCGCAATTTCTTGCCTTGGTATGCATCAACTCACGGTTGGATGAATGTTTGTGTTTGCATACTACTGATAAAAACAGAGTTAACATTCTGCTTCCTATAGCTAGAGGGGATAATCCAGTTTTGCATACTAACAATTGATTAAGTTTGGCATGGTATATATCTTTAACAGAACCATCGCAATTTAACTGAAAATAAAAGTGAGTTATATGCTTCTTGCAGTTCTTAAACTATTAATTTGAAAAGATATATCATTCAAGGTATGGAAAAGTAAGTTCACAATGAAAATGTATATGATGAGAGATGACGAGGTGCTCGCTCATCACAAACAAGGGAATCCCATATTGCTAAAGGTACACCCAAAGTTGCTGAGAATTCTCAAGGAACATCAGCAGTTCCTAATCCATGTTATCCATTTCATGTCATTCAAGCTCCATCGTTTCTACGACCTCAAATTGCAGTACACCATCTTTGTAGTTCATAGTTCCTGCGTCGTAACGTGATTATCCTAATCTTTTGAAGGCGCTGCACTTGAAATTTGTTCTCTGTGGAAATTTAATTGTTTGGAGTAATCATATGCTATATTCCTTTACGCAACTTGATTATACCATAGGAAAGTTATCCCCTTACACTGAAAACTGTTAATATGTTCTTCATTCTTATCTTAAGTTCCTTATATTCTGCTTTTCGAAAAAGAGTCGTGGTGAATAAATTGACAGTCCGACTATCGTTGATCTTACTACCACTTCAGAGAAAAGCTTTATAGGCTTGCCTGTGAAAAGGCATTTTCGTGCCTAAAGGGACTGACATGAATCTACACAAGATAAGCCTTTGCTAAAACCATTTTTCATGTTCATAAAATTTATTTGGATACATTACATTTGGAGGTCATCGATTAGGTAATTAAAATCACAAAGTCACTCTATAGAGGAATTGGCATGCATCATGCTGGGCTTCTTCCCATCGTGGAGGAAGTGGCTGAGATACTCTTCTGTCATGGTGTTATTAAGGTGTATATAATTCCTTTTATTTGCATAATTCCGTTTTTTCACGCTATGTATCAAATGCGTTGACTGACACTGTCATTTGTAGGAATGAGATTTCTACTAAAAAATAAGGAAATTCGGGCCCTTTCTTTTGTTAACCCATGTGTAAAATGCAAGCATTAGAGTAATGTATAACTTTAAGTTCCAGTTTTGATATTTCTGCTTTAAAATTTGGTATGTTGAAATATCCTGATCTATTCGTTTATAAACATTTCGACTTTATATTTCAAGTTCTTACCCATGCCATGAATATAAATTTAAATTGTGTTTTTTTTTTTACCTTGAGGCATGTCTAGGTTCTATTTTCAACGGAAACTTTTGCTACGGGAGTAAACGCGCCTGCTTGGATGGTAAGTCCGAAATTACTATCTTTGGCAAGCATATTAAGCAAATAGAAGGCATACATGAAGCATACGTAAGGCCGGAGTCCGAATACTTTGCCAGGTTCTGGTCAGTTTGCAGTACCATATGTTCAATGGGTGGCATTTGTCCAAATGCGCTTTTGCTGCATGGATCACAGTGTTCTTTTGGTATATGGCTGAAAACATTCATGTTTTGTACTTAAAAATATATATTATGTTTTGTAATAGAGTCGTGAATTCAAAAACTGATGTAAACTTGAGTTGTTTTTTTATTAAATGAATGTGCATGGTTCATGTTATTTCAAGTAACTCAAAAGATTATAGTTGTTATTAATGAATATTAATTTTAATCATATAATTATAAAATTTATGGTTATTGGATTCAAAACGCAACTGTCAATTATAGTTGTAAATTACAACTGTTAAAAATAGTAATAAAAATTATAAAATTACAATGGTGCGTAACAGTTGTAGCAGATATAACTACAATGGACTATAACATTTGCAATAGGATATATAACAACAGTTGTTGCAACAATAATACACAGTTGTAAAAGATTTTAGTCTATTACAACTTCTAAATACACGACGGTGCAACCACAGTTGTAAAAAGTCTTTTACAACTGTTTTACGCCGTTGTAATATTGTGATTCTGTTGTAGTGATTGAACATATCCAGATTTGAAACAAACCAAATGTCAAAGTTTTTATGTACAACATAAGAAAGGGTAAATTAGATTAAATAAGAGTTTTACACCTTGTTCTTGATTCATTACTTAAATTATTCTAACAAGCCTGCAGGTTTTGGTTGTTATGTCGTATTTTTTCCATTACCGTTATCATTAATTATGCCATTATGCCATATACTACTTCTCATATTACTTGTGAGAATATAGACTTAAGAACGTTGATGTATTAGGACACGGTCTTAAGGGGCAAAGGTAGGGTTATAAGAGATCATAAAATCAACCCTTAATAAATAAGTTTGAATAGGACTTAAGCAACAGATAATGCTTACCTCATTGGGTTTTTACCCTAAATGCACTAATGAAGGTCATAAGTGATTGACTCAGATATCTACCTCGTTGGTTAGATACTTAATGTTTGTGTGTGTGCTTGTGTGTTTCGTAGACATACCTTGACATGTATAACCTGCAAAATCTAGGGTATGATCTTTAAGCAAATATTATTTTCAATCACCAAAACTTTATGTTCTGATCCCTCTCCTTAACATATCCAACACATTATTAGGTGGGGTAGTGACTCGATGGACGGAACGATGATGGAGCCTAATGATGGCAGCTATTAAGCATTATGGCAGTAATATTATATTGGGATAATTGATATTGGTGCACCTATTTTTACATGTGACTCGTTGCAATTAATGTTTATGATGGATTTAAACTAAAGGTACATCTATTTTAAGTTATTATATTTTGTCCCTTCTGATGTGTGGGATTCTGATTTCGTTATAGCATGCTATGATTATCTGTTATACTATTTCCTTATAGGAATCGACAATCCGTCTAGAATGGCTCTAAGTATTGATTGCCTTTTTGGGGTCGAAATTTAGGCTCGTTCCGAGCGGGTCGTTACATTTGGTATCAAAGCATAGGTTACCCGATTACAGGAAAATATATACGTATGAGAGGCGTACTTGTTATTTTGAAAGAGGATTTTCAAAGGTTTTACAATATATATATATATATATATATATATATATATAAGTGTGTGTGTATATACATATATATAAAGTAAGCCTATCTTTAGAAAAGAGCATTTGTAGGTCTTTTTAGGAAAGGTTTGGCATTAAATTCTTGAAATAATCTAGAGGCCATATAGTAATATAACAACCACCTTGTCAATTTAGAGACCTTTCAACATTGGATGATTATATAATTTAAACCTTCTTATTCAGTAAGTAATAAATGGAAGTTAATAGGATGAATCATCTATTATGGAAAAGAAAATTTTCAAATAAGTGTCCATTAGGTGAATAATAAATATGGACCAATTTGAGAAACATGTTCGGTTTTGTTAAGAAAAATCTTTGATTATTGCCATAAACATCGAGAATAGAGTTATGAATGTCTAGGCTTTCAAAGGAACGTTAAATGGTCAAAAAGGAAATATTAATGGATTTATTAAGACCATTTATAGGTATGAAAATTTGGAAGAGATGTTAAAAATGTCCATAAGAATAAGTAATATTTAAAATGGTTTAAATGGACATAATGGACATGTACTAAGAATGTGTGGGGATGGAAAAAAAACTAAAGAATACAAAAAAAGGGGTTGAGACAAGATACAGACTTTCATAAATGAAGATACCAATCTTTGTTGAAAAGATTGTAGGTGCGATAGGAAAATTTAAAGAATAAACATGTTTCCTTAATTGACAAAGAAATGTAAATCCTACAAATATGATTTTCGACATACCATCAATTTATTTTGAAAATAGAAATTTTAGAAAATATACTTCTGTAGAATAGTATGTTAAAAAATTAAACAAAAGACTAATAATATTTAGAAACATATCACGATGAATTTTTGACATACTAGAAAAATTATGTGGAAGAGGAAATTTTTGGAGAACTATTAACCTCTTGTATATGAATTAGAATTACACAATAATTTCAATTGAAAAAAAAAATTGGAGTTATAAACGTGCATTAGTTCTTCAATTAGACAAATAATAAATTTGAGTTTTAGCGCAGACAAAAGATGAAAAGGTTAATTGTAGATGTTTGCAAATAAGGGCTTTAGTGGTAAAGAAATTAAAGCAACAAGCACTAAACAATCCAAATGGTTGATTTGAAATTTTAATTGTCTCTATGTAACGAACTTTTAAAGTTTTGATTTGAAAATATTCTTTTCTAGATAACAATACTAAATTGGCGTTTAAAAAGAAAAAGAAGACAAGACATATAAGCTTGGAAAAATAAACGTCATTGACATACTGAACCAGAAGAGAGAAGATAGTAAATTTATGTACTAAAAATTAGGTAGAGTTGAAATGATAAAATCATCGTAAAATGAGAAGCATTCGAGAAGATAAGAGTGCTAAGGGAAAATAAAATGCATGAAAGCTTATTCCAAAGAAGTTATTTAGTAATCTGGAATTTATTTATGACCATTAAATCTATTTTTTTAAAGACCTCTCAATGTGCAAATAAAAAGAAATGAATAGTTATGTTCATTAAGGATTTCCAAAATTTATACATATATGTATATATATATATATACACACACATATATATATATATATATATATATATATATATATATGTATGAGAGTTTAAAGTTTAGTACTAAAATGAAAGCAGTCTAATGTTTCAAAATACAATTGAAAATAAAAAGATAAATTGAAAATATGGATATGAATAGAAGAATTAATTGCTAATTAATTCAATGCTAAAAGATTTAGGTCTCATTTGCAAATAGAATTGAATATTTCTTTCAAAACAGTTGTCATTTTGAAAGTCATTAAAGACTAACGTTCAACATGCGAATAAAAGATGAGTGTTGGAATAAGAAAAAGTATTTTATTCTTAAATGAAGGAATTTTTGGGTAGGTAGTAAATGTTTGCAAAACATTAAAATTGAAATATTCATTTGGAACATTTTATTAAAAGTAAAGAGGTCATTTATTTTTATTGGGTAATGTTTCAAAGGTGTTTTGAAATATGATAATGAATGTCAATTAGACATTTTTAGAAAATTTAACGTCACCTAATTTAATTTTTGACATTCAATCAAGGCTTTGTTTTTGAATAAGAATTAGCTTTTGCATTCATCCAAAACCTTAAAACATTTATCATTTATGTAAAAGTACTAATGACACGCATGCAACATAACCGTAAATATAAGTCGAAAAGGAACACTAAATTTCTTATTGCAACATTTATCTTTGAAAAAATGCTTTAATTATGCATGCATAAATATTTTATTCGATAAGCAATAAAACATGGAAAGCAGTTCTACTCTTAAAAACCATAGATTTACGAACGTGTAGACAACGTTTTCAAAACATTTCAAAAATCTAAAAAGAGACATTTATTAGACATTAATTCGTAAGAAATAATATAATTGTATTTTTAAAGTGAAAATTCAATCTTTAATGCTTTAGCATTTAAAAAGGCATTTAATGCAAATTTTTGGAAATCTTAATAAATTGTTGTCAATATACATGCATATAAATTACAGTAACCTTACAATTGAATTTACTTAATGCCACTACTGAGACTTATGGTGTTACAAAAGAAATAGATTTAGTAGTAGTAAATTAGGAAAATATGGATTAGGATATAATAACTATACACTAAATTTGAGAAATTTAATGTCAGTCCCAACAAGGATTATATTTGAAAAGTTGGTGAATTCTATAGATTTCCAGAAATAAGGTTTGCTTGTAAACGAATTTGCCCGAGATAGTTTAGCCACGAATTAATACAATAATAATTGTATCTAACGGTTAGTAATATACATGAATATAAAGATATAAGTATAATGTAAACAACGTAGTTCGTAATTTTGGAAAATAGAATTCATGACTATAAATTGCAAATTAAATGGGCAATGAATTTGTAATTAAGAAGATTAGAATGGAAATTTTGGGGACTGGTTTAAAAGACAAATCAGTTTGGAGAGAATGGATATATTTCTAGCCTGTAGGATCTTGAGAGAATTAAATATGTATTCAGGGAGCGTCTAGTGGCATATAGATATATTCGAATGGACCACATTAATAAAATAGGACAAGGATGGAAGATTTAAAGTTATGGATTTGGCATCTTAAGGATTTAGATTAAAAGTATTAAGAACTCAGTACTATTTAGATTATTTTATTGTAAGAGAAAACTTCCAAAATGATAATTAGGTTATGATCGTTAGTCGTTCCCTCGTATTGATTGTATAAGTTATATACATGATGTAAGTAATAGATCCCTGTTATGCATGAGATGTTGGGATTTAAAACCCCTGTTAAATTCTTAAGATAAATGTGTAGAAGATGAAGAACCTCATGGGGACATTCAACCTAGTGACTTACTATATATGGAAAATGGAAGTTAATAGAAAATCAAATTTATAGCCTACATAGAGGTAGTGTGTTAGTCTTATAACTTTTGGAAATTTAGCCTTATAGAGTGCCACCCCTTGGAATAAGAACAAGAAGTATGAGATTAAGGAAAATTCTTAATTATTGGATTTATATCAGACCGTGTTTTGGTTTGCTTAAGGGTATTTTTTAATTTTTATAAATTATCCCTTTTTTCGTTATTAAAAAAAAAAGGGGAGACTAAATTTAAAATTATGAGGAATATGCTAAAAGTGAAAAGGGTGTATGTGTAGTTTTTCATAAATTACATTGTCTATCCAAACTAAAACAATACCCATTCCTTGTAATTTTAGATATGTCAATATTATCGTTTGGGAAAATTTATGAAAATTAAAACAAAAGATCTTACTGGGATTTAAAATACTGTAAATTGGAGCATAGGAAAATATTCTAGTCATTGGTATAAAATAGACATTAATTAGTCAGATATAGGAATTTTATTTAAGGACTTCTTTTTGATTCAAACTTCACGTGAAGACTAGAAAACAAAATGAAGACAACCAAAGCTTTAGGAATAAGAGGAAGGATCTGCAGATTAGTTTCTTAGACAATAAGAAAAATAGTAATATTATAGGAGTAGTATAAATATCTCTTTGGTAATTAGTGGCACTCTTGAAGAACTTCAAATAGGCCACCTAAGTTATCAAAGTGTTGATGGAATAACCATTGTCAAATTTCTACTTGAACCAAATTTTTGGTTAGACTTCAGAAAAAGTCTAATTCAATTACGCAGATTATGGAGGATAATGAGTTAATATTATATTTTTTGGTTTTCTAAGTTATGGAGATATACGATATTGTGAATAAAAACCCATAAAAGTTTTATGTTTGATAAGATACCTCTACGGGACAATGAATTTTTGGTAGGACTTAATCAAGAAACGGGGACAAAGACGGAACTTTAGAAATCTTGTGCCACCATAGATATTTCGGAGCACGGAATTCGAGACTCCGCATTTTTCAGATAGACTATTTCTAGTACAGTAAGGAGAAAACTCGTGAGAAGGCATGAAAATTAAAAAAAAAAAAATTGTAGCCTCCCTTGAAAATTTAGGATTTGTGGTTGCTAGATTGGATGGTACGAGATGGATGCAACACAAGTGCACAGCGCACTCATATAGAGTTATATGCATGTTAAGGTGTTTTGCATACATACTATTGGAGAATGGAGTTTTGATTACGACAAACTTATTTCAGTTATCATTAATTATAAAATATATACCAACATATCTATCTAGAATATATAGGCATATATATGCAGGATTTGTATGTAGGACTTAAGTACTAAAGACTATACAGTTTTAGAGTTTCAAGAGATTTAAGATTCAAAGAAGATCCAAGACTCATGAGTAATCAAGATATCAAGAATTCAAGAGTTCAAGAGTTCAAGACAAGTATATTAATAGAGTCTAGTTTATATGCAAGACTCTGAATAGCACTCCAGGTTCAAACTCTATTTTTCAAATGAACTCTTTTCAAAATTTATTGTAAAACTATTTTCAAATTGATTTCAAACTTCTCTCAAAATAATTTTCAATCTTCCAAGAATTTCAAACTTATAATTTCAAATATATTTACTGATTTATAAGTATTCTTTTCTATTCAAATCAAATTCAATTCGTTTTCTAATCAAATCAAATTCCTTTTCTATTCAAATCAAATTCGTTTTTTATTCAAATCTAATTCAATTCGTTTTCTATTCAAATCAAATTCAATTTGAATTTTAATCTAATTTAATTTGAATTTTATTTCAAAATATTAAATTTTGAAATCATTTTTCAATATTGATTGTATAATGAATAAAATCGATATAAATATCGTTCACGTCAAAATAGCGCAACTCTAATCAACACGGCTTTATATATTTCAATAATTCCGTTATTCTATTCAATAAATGAATATTTATTTTTGTCAACACACGACTAATCTCAACGAATGAGTACTGTCCACGTGTGACTATTTTTGTTATTTAATATATTTCGTTCAACACACGACTAATCTCAACGGATGAGTACAGTCAACACATGAACCTTTATTTTATAAAGAAGTAAATTTTATTATTAAGATATTTCGTTCAACACATGACTAATCTCAACGGATGAGTATAGTCAACACATGAACCTTTATTTTATAATGTTCTTTATTTTCTAAATTGGAATGAGGCCCAATCAATTACCATATAAAGTTAATTATATGGATTCCATACAACACATGTATATAATAGCAACGATAAATAATCAACCATCATCCAAAGTGCACTACACTGTATAAGCATCAAATATAAATAATCAACGCTTACACAGTCTGTCGACCAATCGATCGACATACAATTAAATAATTGGGATTAGTGTACGCCAAATATCATCCGAACACCCCTGTGGGGTTTCAAAACAACCAACACATATTTTTATTCGTGCAGTTGGGTGATGTGTAAAATTTATCATCCCAATCAATATCAGTCAAATCAGTGTATATAAACAAATCGGCCGATTTGTTTATAAATATTTATTTATTCACTTTCACGTTAAAAATTATATTTTTAACGATAATTAATTTATTTCAACATATGAATATATTTCATTATCTATTTCACATCAACTTCACAAACAAATTTCACAACACATCAATTAAACAAACAAGCCATCCATGGTCTGTGGATGACGGGTGTCGGGTGCTACTAAACACCGTCTGCATCCAAGCATATATATATAACTAGAAAAGGAAATTTGAGTGAGAAGTTCTCACCAATAGCTATTCCAACTCCACGCCACTTCATTTATAGAAATCTTCATCGTTCTCGCCCTTCTTCACTTTCGTTGCCCGTATCCACTACATATGTAAAAATCGAATTTTTACTTCGCTATTCAATATATAAAAATCGAATTTTTACTTCGTTATTCAATATATAAAAATCGAATTTTTACTTCGTTATTCAATATATAAAAATCGAATTTTTACTTCGTTATTCAATATATAAAAATCGAATTTTTACTTCGTTATTCAATATATAAGAATCGAATTTTTACTATGCTATTCAATTTATAAAAATCGAATTTTTTGAATGAACAAAATCAAATCTTTATACTTAACAAAAATCTATTCTTTACTTCTATAGAAATCCATTCTTCACTTCTATATAAAAATATAACTCGCCTTTTCAAAAATATAGATTTCGCCTTTTCAAAAATATAGATTTCGCCTTTTCAAAAATATAGATTTCGCCCTTTCAAAAATATAGATTTTGCCTTTTCAAAAATATAGATTTCGCCTTTTCAAAAATATAGATTTCGCCTTTTCACATATAAAGATTCAATTTTTATTTCACTACCTATATAAAGGTGATATTTTTACTATCTTACCTATATTATATAAAAATTATATCTTTACTCTTCTACTATAATAAAAATTATATTTTTAACCTTCTACTATATTAAAAATTATATTTTTATTATCTCTACTTTATAAAAATCATATTTTTATTATGCTATGGTGCAAATAAAAATCATACCCTTTCAAAGTAAAAAAAATCGAACCTTTCTATGTCATGAAAATTATACCTTTATTCCTTTTCTATATAGATAAAAATCGAATTTTTATTACATTAAAAACTGAAAATGAGTCTAACACTCCTTATATATAAATTAGATTTTTATTTAAAGATTATAACACAAAACAAAAAACGAAAACTGAAATGAAAATAATTAAAACAAAGAAAACTTACTGTGGTTGATCGAACAGGGAGGAGAGCATCGCTAGGGGGGGGGGGTCTTCGTTCGGCAGTAGGAGGAGGGGGGGGGGGGTCTTCGATCACGGTGGTCTTCAATGGAAGGGGGGGGGGGGGTGCGATGGGGTATGGGCTCGGATTGGGGGTTGGTCTTCGCGTCAGGAAGGAGCAGGGGAGGAGGAGGAAGAAGAGGGGGAGGAGGGAGGTTGCCACGCTTGCTGCGCCGTGGCGCGCCCTTCGGGGAGTGGTGGCGCATCTCGTCGGAGGAGCGGCGGCTCCTCTGTCTCTTTTTTTTAATTTCTGATTCGATTCTAAGAAAATAAACGGGGGGGGGGGGGGGGCAGAGAGGTAATAGGGAGAGGAAAGAGAATTTTTTTCTTTTATTATTTTAATTTCAAAATGTTGACTTTTACATACGACCTCTAAACGAGGCTCACCGCCTGTCGTCCATAGCTAATTACCCCCATTTCGAACACAATGGGACATGTATCGTAGGCTGATTCGATCGTTTCAATCAGTTTCCGTTAAAATCAACATATAACTCTATATATTGAATTTAAACGCGCATTTCAAATTACTGGGGTCACATACTAACTCTAAAAATACCCGAAAAATATTTTCTAGCTTCGTATTGACGATACGGTCCTAACAAAACCAGTTTCGTCGAATTCTGAGACCGTTCGTAAAATGGCCATTTTCCAGTCGATTAAAATCAACTGAAACTGGTCAAACGCGTTTTTCTTTGCCACGCTCACATATTGATTTGAAAAATTATGAAAATTGGAACCTAGCAATAATTTGACATCACGGACCCAACAAAAGTGATTTCGTCGAAATCCGAGGTCGTTTGCAAAATTTCCATTTTTAAGGGCCTGAATTCCATAGCGACTATTCATAATTTTCAACTGGACATATCTTTTGATCCCCGTTATGAAATTTCGATTTTTCGGATTCGTTGGAAAGATATTATCAATTAGATCCTAATGTTTTTGTTCTCACTAAAATCCGGTTTGTTTTGCACCCGGTACATTCAATTGAAGTTTGAAATCGAATTATCGAACTACCGCACCAATTTCAAATCTATTTATAATTATATATAATTATTTATATTCTAACGACGACGTATATAATATATATGTTCGAATTATATATTCAAAATAAATTTCTCATCGTTATTATTTAAAATATTCTATTTTAAATGTTCAAAATTCGCTAAAATTGCCAAAATAAAAATTTTAAACTGGCCCAGATTTTCGGGTTGTTACAAGATGTACGAGTAATCTGAACCAATATAAAATATGGTGTGTTTTTTCCTTTTTTGCATTTTATTTTTGTTTATTTCTGTGTTTGTGTTTGATTCAGTGTCTGTGATCATCTCTATGGTGTATGATTCATATAGTAGATCATATAAGTTTTAGATTTTCTTAAATTCCTTGAAAACACTATTCACCCCCCCTCTAGTGTTAATTTTGCCTTAAGATCTGCATTCCGCGTTCCCTAACAATTGGTATCAGAGCAAAGTTTTTCAAAATGTTCATAATCTGATTTTTGAAAATTTTAAATGGCAAATTTTGAACACTAGTTTAAATTCAAGCATTGCTTCAGCATTAGATAGGTCTGTATTTTATTATTTTTGAAAAATAAAGTTATCATAATTTATCTTTTGAAAATTTTAAAATTGCAATTAGTTATTTTGAAAAGTCACTTGATTCTTTGAAAAGTTGTGTTGTTTTGCAGGGGAAGGGTTATGTCTGATGACTATTGGCTGAAAGACACCAAGATGATCATTTATTAATCAAGAAAAGAAGAGTTTATGAAGGGATATGACTTTTTGGTCTTATAGTAGTTGAAGTGTTCATTCATCTAAAATTCAAAATTTTGGAGCCAAGTTGGTTAAAATACCAAATCATCGATCTCATCTTCAAATTCTGAAAGATGTAAATGCATGGTTCATGACAATGGAAGAAATGAAGATAGATGAAATAACTGCAACAGACCAGACAAAATAAAGCGGGATGTGTCCTTATTCAGATGATTCCGATTCATCATCATGCGATGAAGAGCCAGAAAACTAGAAATCCAAATATGTGTTTCACAGCAATTCAGAATTCAGATAATAACAAAGAAATAGATCAAACAACCAGGTACACCTTAATAAAATTTTAATTTTTTTTGGTTAATTTGGATAATAGATTCTTTGTTTGCCTTATTTGAATTTGAAATTTAAAATTCTAAAATTCAATCTTGAATTCTAAAATTCAAATTTGAAATTTGAAATTCAAACTATTAACAAATAATAATATAATTAATTTTAAACATTTGATTAAGATTAATATTATTTCAGGAAACAAATTAAACAGAAAATATGAATGTTTTAAATAATAAAACTAAATTAAAAAGCAACTTGTTTTTTGAAAACATACATATATGTCGACATACAGAAGTTGACATGCCGACATATGTACCAATAAACTCAAATTTTGAACTTTCAAACTTCCCTCCATCTTTTCAATAAGAAAATGCCTGTTAAAACTCTGGTTATTAACTTTGTCTGTCTACTTATTTTCTTATACCTTGTTTCTAAATATATATATTAAAAGTATATAAATCAATAAAATTATATAGACATGATAATATGATATACATAATGAATAATTTTTTTTATAAAATATGATTTTATTTATATTTTATATATAGTTTAAATCTCTACTACTAATAAGGTAAATTATTTACACTAATTTACTTGACGTCTTTCGGAAGTTACTAAATTACCCTTGCCTTGGGTTTAGTTTTATGGTTACGGTTCTACGTCTTTTTTTCTGTTCGCTTTTGCATTCTCAGTTTCTCACCTCTACCCTCCTTCGCTTACCATTTCTTCCATGGCAAATGTAGACTGTCTACTGCCGATTCTACTTCTGATTATCACATAGACCGACTCACATGCTAGATCCAGCTCCATGCATAATGCTCACACGTCAGATCCAACTCCAACCATATTGCCGATTCTACTTCTGATTTTCACGCTAGATCTTGATCTCAATAATCTCGATCAGAATCGCAATCTCGAATCGACATCGCACTCGCAGCCTGTACATAACGCTGTCGTTATCTCCGGTCACAATTGGTTCTTCTGATTTTTCATCCTATAGAAAACGATATTTGGTAAGTAAATCGCAGTCTGAGCTTTTTGGTGTGTATACAATGGTTGATCTCAATTCGTTCTTCTGATTATCATGCTAGATCTCAATCGCAATAATCTCAATTGGAATCGTGATCTCGAATCGGCATCGCAGTCACAGCCTATAGAAAACGCTGCAGGCATCTCTAGTCGCAATTGGTTCTTTTGTTTTTTCATCCTGTAGAAAACGATATTTGGTAAGTAAATCGTAGTCTGATCTTTTTGGTGTGTATACAATGGTTAATCTAATATTGTATGCTTGATTTTATCTTGCAAACGTGATTTGGTTTGATTAGGGAGGTTTGATTCGCAATCTCGAGTCGTCACACCCTGTCGAAAAAGATGTAGGTATCTTCAATTGCAATTGGTTCTTATGATTTTTCCTCCTATAAAAAAGCTCATTGGTAAGTAAATAGATTTTGATTTTAACACATCGTCGAGTATCAGGAACAGGCCAGGAAAAGTGTATGTTGGATTTACTTTTTTTTCCTTCATCCATTGCACAATAGTTTATTTGCTGGGTTGAATCAAGAACTGTCCTAATAAAGAACCGTAATTTCAGATGCCTGAATGAGTTACTTTAAGCAAATTTGAGAATGTTGACCCATTTTATTTTTCATTTATTAGCTTTACCATTTATGGCTTTAGTGCCATATTACCACATTTTCCATCAATAAATTCTACTTTTATCCTGAAAAGGATGTTTTAGCCATAGGCGTAGCTATTAGTAAACATGACATTTGGATGAATTTATGTAAGATTTTAAGTAGTTTGAGTTTGATGTCAAAACACCTTTCTTTCCAAGTAAACCAATTACTACCATGCTACATTCACATGTTATGATTTTCAACTTGCTCTAAGTAAGTCCATTATCACTTCAAAGTTTAAAGTGATACAATTAGTCATACATTTGCACTTTTGCATAATGTCATGAGCTTTAAATATCATTGCATTCTCGAAGATCACTTTTACTGTCAATTTGTGCATCTTATGGTCAGAGTTTGAACACAACACTTGAATTGAAAAGGCTGAAAATAATTGACTGCTGCTATTTGCATCACATTTTGCAGCTGTTAATATCTGATTTGAAATTGTTAATTGATCAAAAGACCTCTTCTGTTTTTAACTGTTAATTATTCTATGGACTCTACTTTCTTTACCTGTAAGTTCATTGAAATATGGACTCCAAAGGTCCTTTATATGTTCATTGAAATATTAAACGGACTAGGTATGCTTTTATTTACATCGATCAATATATATATATATATATATATATATATATATATATATATAGAGAGAGAGAGAGAGAGAGAGAGAGAGAGATGCAACCATGATTAGACTTATGGTTACCGATGTAGACTGTTCTAAAAGAAGAGATTGTCCATACTGTAGGTTGTTTTGATTGATTTAGTTTGGATCTGGCGTCTATTCAATGCAAGGTCCAGGGAATCTTCTGGGAGGCAACTAACTGTACCAGTAAATTATTCTCGAGCAGTTAGGTATACTTTATATCAATCTTAATATTTAATTTCATTGCTTTTCATGGTTGTTAAAGAAACAACCATTTCCTTTTAATTGGTACTGTCTATAAAACAGACTAAATAGAATTCCTAAAATATGGGATGCCATCTCGTTATACACTAACCTAAACCTATAAGTTATCAGTGAACCCTAAGTATGAATCAATGATTGTACTTAGTTGTACTTTAGTTGTTAAATAAAATCTATTAAATTAACCATAATGTAGCACATAGGTTTGACAAGAGATGGTAGTTATTTTCAACTTTACAGAGTGCATATGTTATTTAGATTTAAGTTCAAACTTGACCTTTTTATCGATTATTTTGGACTACATTGATATATGTGTTGGCATACAGTTTTCATGTATACATGTGACAGAAATCACAGGATGCAAGAATCATAAGTGTAATAATTTACTTACGAGTTAAAAAGTCAATCCAAAACTTCTTGGGTGATAGTCCCTGGAAATTTTGTGGTAGTAGAATATCACAAGGCTAAACCAATTGTAATTGTTAATAAATGATTTTGAATTTTTGATAACTCTGGCATGGGATACAGATAGGTACCAAATGTCAAACCACATATCTGAATTTGAGGTCTAAAGGTTCCAGTGTCAGTATTCATCCATTCTAGGACTAATGGCATGGAGTTGTGTGCTACCGTGTGCTTTAAATCTAAAAAGTGCACGTCTAATGGCTCTTATAAAAATGGGAATATACCTAACATGCGTAATAATATAAATAATAGTAAAAGGGAAAAAAATCAGTAACTCATAATAAAACCCATAAACTTGCCTTTGAATTGTCATATCGTTTAAACATACAAGAAATAAGCAAATTAATATGATATGTGTTATGACATTAAAGTAAAGTAAATTACTATGCATATCTTTGAAAAACGAATGTTGCATGAAGGGTTAAGTTTTAGACTGCTTGATCACTAAAAAAAAACTAAAATATTATTGAACATTTGAGCAGAAAGGTCTAGAATCGAATTTAAAGTGTGTTTTTATGGTGAAGAAAATGAAAACATGTTGCATGTTTTTTTTAATGAATGTAGAAACTAGAATTTTCTTTATTTACACAGAGTTTAATGGATGCATGGTATGGTAAAGGAGTGTAATTGCCATATGCTAACAAGATTTATTTTGTCCATAACGAGTCATGGATTTGTGGTTTAACGAAGCAGCGGATTATGAGAAATTGATCCATGTTCTATAGTCAAACATTTAGAAAAATAATTTTAGGTAAGCCTGCACATGGTAGGAAATTTTCAAATATTAATTTTGGGTTTCCTTCTTTAAAAATGCTTTGGTCCGGGTCTGTAATTTGAAAATGCTGCAGGATTCAGATGTCAATATGATAATCACCGACTATGTAACAACCCAGATTTTGGAACCAATTTAAAATTTTATTTTTAATTGATTCAATGGATTTTAAGAATTTTAAATGATTTATTTTGAGAATTAACAGTTGAAAATCTTTTTAAATCGAAGTTAGAACGAATAAATTTAAATTTTAATTAAAACGAGCTTGAAATGATGTGGTAGTTTGAAAGTTTAATTTTTAACTTCAATTGAATATACAGAATTCAATATAAATCAGAATTGGATGAAACAAGAAACGTTAGAATCTATTTAACTATATCTTTCTAACGAATGTAAGAAACTGATATTTCACTTTATAAATTGTAAGTTATGTCTAGTTTAAAATTGGAAATAGTCGCTGTAGAATTTATTTATATTTAATATATATATATATTTAAGCCCTTATAAATAGCCATTTTGCAACCGACCTCCGTTTTCAACAAAACCACTTTTGTTGGATCCGGAATGTCAAATTATTGTCAGGTTTAAAATTTCAAGCCATTTGGAAATAACATGTGAGCGTAGTGAATTTAAACGCGTTTTCAATTTTAGTTTAAATTTAATAAGCTAATAAAAAAGGCCATTTTCAAACGGCCCCCAAATTCGATGAAATTAATTTTGTTAGGACCGTATCGTCAAAACATAGCTAGATTTCAATTTTCATATTTTTTTTGGAGTCAGTATGTGGCCCCAGTAAATTAAATGGATGTTGGAATTCAATATTGAACGTTATATTAATTTATATTTTAATTTTAATAAAAACTGATCCATACAGTCGAATTGGCTTTTGAAACATATTCCATTGTGTTTGTAATAGGGGTATTTAGCTAGGAACGTTAGTCGTTGGGATATAATTTGGAGATTGGAGAGGTAGACAAATATTATTGGAATTAAATAATATTTAAACGGGTATAAATATAGCCCTAACTAATGGTCAAAACTCTAAGCCCTTCACAAGCATGGTCAATGCATTAACAGCTGCTTCCACCGAAATCGAAGGTAGAAAAGGTCAAATGTTCTCATCCAATTTTCTCCCGGTCCGTTCGATATTGTCAAAGATCTCCCACTACAAAATCGTTCCCCTCAGCGAGTACTACATTACCAACGGCGGACATGAGTTACCGTGCCTCGAGGTGGCCTAAATTAGGACTGAAGCATCCACCGTTTCACCTGGAATTGCGGTGAGGTGGGGCCCTCGAGTTGGACAAGGGTGGAGGCGTAGGGAGGAGGAGCGTTGTCGTGGTGAAGTCTGATCAAGGTTGATGGCTTGGAAGAGCGAGTGGCGGTGAAAGTTGGTTGTCGAGATGTGGGTTTCACGGCTCTAGGTTTTTGAATGAGGAGGAAGGGGATTAATTTCCTTAATGATGTAATTAATGCAAATTAATTATATTTAATTTATAAATTATGTAATCAAAAGTATTAAAATCCATATCATTTTCATACGAGATCGGAATTGAACGATTTCAGTTGTGTTGCGCTCGTATCAGCGAGCACTACAACATGGAACTGACTAGAACGGAAATGGAGCAATTTGAATTTTTAAGCTAAATTAAATGCTTATTTAATTTATTTTAAAAATAAAATCTACAAATAAAGACCGACGAAGTGGAAACCAAAAGTGAGAATGCTCTCACGCAAATTTTTGTACAGTTATTTATTTTTATAACTGAATATATGTTGATTGCTTGTGATTGCAATATTGTTTGGTGGATGATGGATGTGTACAGTTTTAATGTCATTATTATTAAACTGTATATGAATTCACATGGATTGTGATTCAAACCCCTCACGGGTATTGGGACGATTATTTTACACATCGTCCAATTATTTATTGATGATTGAAAACCCCACACGGGTTTAAGGATGATAATTTATTCACATCTCCCTTAAATTTAATTATATGTCAATCGATTGATTAATAGACTATTATAAGCGTTATTTGACTATTTAATGCTTATACAGTAGTAAATTGCACTCTGGTTACGAACGGAATGTTTAATAGTTGTTTATAACTATTTTTGAGTACATGCGATGTATGGAATCCATATAAATAAAACTATATGGTAACTGATTGAGTCTGATTCCAATTTAGAAATAACGAATATTTTAAAATAATATTCAGTAAAGAATCAAAATATGATTTTGAAGTCCGATTTTGGATGGACACGAAAATATTGAAATATATGAAGCCGAGTTAAGTAGATATACGCCATTTTAACTCGAACGGAATTTTCTGTCAATTTTATTCATTTCATAGTTAATATTGAAAAGAATTGATTTCAAAATATGATATTTTGAAAATATTATCATTTTAATATTATAATGATACAGAATATTCAATTTTGATTTAAAATTGAAAAGGAAGTTGAAATCATTTTAAAAATGAATTTATAAACATTTTATTAAATACGTTTTAAATGGGAATCAACGAAATATATTATATATATTTAAATGGCCTGAATAGAGCGCGCTGCGCAGCGACCGTTCGCGAATTTCAACCATTAACTTCGAATTGGTATAACGGGAGATCCGACCATCGGATTCTCCTAAAGCCGGAACTGTTGGGTTCGTATCGAAACGAGCTTCCGAATGATAGTAAGAGATTTGCAATCTAATGGTTAGATTTTAAGATATGTCCAAATAAATTTTGGAAAAGTTCGCTGTAAATGCAGTTCGATGACTATATATGGAAATCAACTGATAGGGCCTTAATAAAATTATTAAAAATATGAATTAATTAGGTAAAATCATAATAAATGATTTGGAAAGAGTTTGGATGAAATATTCCACGTTTGTAAAGATAAAATATATTTTTATCTGAATAAGTTATTTACCGATTTGAGTAAAGATTAGAAAGGAATTGAAATGGTTTTGATATAACCAAAAATTTCCAACGTATGAATTGGAACGGATTCGAATGGAAATATTCTTTGGAATATTTTGATATTGGATTCCGTAATTATATGGATATTGTTGAGGAATTTGGAAGATATAGATATCGTTATTCCCAATACGATATCCATTAGTTTCAGAATTTGATGTTGAATAGAAGTCGATATGATTTCTATTTAAAGCCTTGTATTTAATATTAAATGGGGTTTTGGGTTTGTCGTGAATGGTGTATTTATTAACACTGTTCTTAAACCTAGTTGAGGAAAGAATAAATCTTTTAACCAAGATTTAATGAAGTTTTCCAATTAATTAATATAATTGGAATTAAATGGCAGCTGATGACGGGTTCATTGTGAACGATGTTTTAAATGACATAGTTCTTAAACCCGATTAACAGTGAAGTTATAATCTGGAATTTATAAATATTTTAATTAAGATTTAATGGAAATTGTCCAAAGTAATGTTTTACAATTTAATATATTAAATTGCAACTGAATGGAATTAGATTTAGTGATAATCGAGATGAGATTCTGTGAAGGAAGACCATTACTATACATGGAGTTTAAAAAGCCTTGCTGTTATTCCGTTTATAGTATTAGTAGATACAGAAATTTATATTGATTATATAATGTTATGAATTCTGTGAAAGTTCCATTTTAATGGAAGAGGATTTTGGGTTTACCGTGAGTAATGTTTTAAATGACATTTGTTTAACCCAAGTAAAGACAGGATTTATTTCCTAAAATTTGGATAATCATTAAGTAATGATTTTTGAGATTAAAACTGAACTAGAGTTTTAATGAATCTTTAAGTAGATAAAAATGAGAATGGGGTAATTAAATTTATCGAATTCATGAAATGATCGAGTATGGAGTACCACCAGTTTTACTCCAGGCGATAGTTAAATTTTTAATTAGATTTGAACGTGAAATGGTAATTAAATTTATCGATAACACCGTGGGTGTTAGATATGGAGTACTACCATTTTTGCTCCATGGGATAAATAGGTTGGGATGGAGATAATAAAATAAATGATTACTTCGGTAAGGCTCGATAATCTCGACTAGTTTTATAAACCTTAATTTGGTTTAGATTGTGGAAAGATAAAATAAAATCTTTTGAAATTGATATCCAAAGGAAGATTAAAGAATAAGTTTAAAAGAACTTATCTTTGATAAAATTAATGGGAACCTTACCACTGAGATGTGAATATTTGAATAAACGAATATTCTGAATTGGAATGAGGCATATGATGTGTTTTTATAGCACTTGATTTTTGATTATAAAATACGAGAGTTATTCGGAAAGACCGAATTTATCCCATTCTGAATAACTGATACGATGACTAAAAGTCGACGATGAAAACGCTGGTTGAAGACTGGAGATCTTCACATCATTTTGATGATTACTGATGTCTTGATTGGGTTGTACACCCTAGACAAGGTTATAAGTGGTGATCGTCCAAGCGTACTTGGAGATCGACCGGATATGTGAGGACCTCTCTCCTATATTGGACATATGGGTTGAGGAATAAGGTGCTCCAGTTTCGTTCAGACCCAGAACGGACTTGTAAATTGATGTGTGTCTGACATTGGATTTCATTCTGTGTTGATTGATTTCTATTAAATATATATATCTATTTAGTAGCGGAGAATTTATTCTCTTGCTTAACACCCTTCTCTGAGACGTACGAGCTTAGAGGTTATATATTGATAGACATCGGTCGTATGGCGTGAAGTGTCAGTGTGGCATGCTAAAATGAAAATGATCAAGGCTTATTGTTGAAAAGCAGAGTCTTGTGGATGATGATCAAAGCACAGCTTTAAGTAGCATAGCTTTGTGTATTAATTCGCGAGCCTCACACCTCGGCATGAGTCAAAAACGGGATAAGGGAACGCAGTGAGTGCATACGCTTCTTTCTAGCTAGAAGCGGTGTCATGGTATGAAGCCCAGACATTTTTACTTATGTGGATGATGGATGTGAGGCGGCTCGGATATGATTGGTCGACATACTGACCATTTTGGAGGTTCGATAGGACTGGGAAACGTATTGCTCAGGAACAACCAATCAACTAAAGTAAGTGTGGACCGACACTGCAGATCCAAGGGTTGCCCAGAGTATGTAATCCTCGGTCATCTTCCTAGAGGTGATCCGAATCGGTAAGGAGATCATCCCTTGCCTTGACTCATGATGGAAATCCAACTGCCAATACGACATCGTTCGGTTTTAGTTGTAAACCTATGTATGGCGACATAATATATGGTACCTATGCCGTCTATGATTGATACATTTATATTTGAAATTGATTACTTCACTTATAGTAATAATAAAAGATAAATTACGCATATCAAGCATGTTTGGCCATTATAACGTAAAACTCTATCCTCTGGTTTGTGTTGCATTATATGATGGGACCTGAGTCTTATAATGCTTCATTTTTCCTTTTTAGCATTATGTTGTTGGTTATATGGTATTCTTGGAGTAAACCCATTCTGTATCATATGGCGTGGTCCCTTGATTTACCGAACTTTAAAATAAAGTTAATAACTGTTTTAGTTCTCACACCAGTCCCATGACTGACTCGGAGATTATTGTTTCTACCTAAACTCCGGGTGCCCATATTTTCCACACGGGCAACTAATAGTTTTGGTTTTGCAGATTTCTATTTAATAGGATCCTGGATTACAGCTGGAGCTATACTCGGAAAGCTTTGTATCTATGTATTTCATTCAGTTGTGTTAGTTGATGTATTTTCCGTTGTACATTGTACTTATATATTATTTATTTGTGTATTTTAATCTCTGATAATTTTCCGCTGTATATTATTTATTTCATACTTTGATATCTTGTACTTTGATGTAAATTGTTGTAATAGAAATGAAATGTTCTCATGTTTGCGTTCTGATGCGTCATGTTCTCAAAACAATCTGAGCTCCTCCGTCTCTTCGGGGATCGGGGAAGTCTAGGTCGCCACAGACTACTGGATGTCGAAGATGACTGGCTATGAACTCCTGAAGAAAATTAAGGTATCATAGAATGATTCTAATGCGTATTTTGATAGTGTCATTAGGCAATAATAATAATGTTTTGTATAAATGTTGATGTTCAATTGTTGAGCATAATTTGTCTCAGCTTCGGAAAATTCCAGATGTGATAGTGTCTTCCGATAACATTCCAGATAACATCAATCAGTATGATCAAAGTTATAATTTATTAAATTTAAGGGATGTAAAACGTTGCATGTTCTGAAATTTGGCGTTTAATACAGGTGCTATGGAATACCCTTTTACATTGGAGGAGCGTTGCATGTTCTGAAATTTCAGGGGTGTAAAACGTCTCACCTTTTAATAGACAACGTTCACCTACCAAAGTTCTTTGGTTTCATCTGGAGAGCATTAGTGAATTTATACAATTATTCAACTTGCTCTTTATGTTTTGGCCAAACAACTAAGCTCTACTATCTAGAAATTTACTCATATTTTCATTGCAGATGCTTTCAGAAAAGAATTAAGTTAACATTTGTCTTCTGAGAGCACAGGGAGACTTAACTGAAATTGCTTTCAAAAAATTATTCAAATTTCTCTTATAAGTTATTGTCTTGAAAAATTATTCATACCTAACATTCACTTTGTTGTTTTCAAAGAATACTCCGATTGCCGTTGTGGATTGCTTTCAAAATTATTTTGGTTTCTTTCAAAGAACTAAGTTATATGTTTGTTGGATATCTTCGAAAATTACCTTTTTATCTATATTTACTTCTCCTGTACCTCTTTCGTCCTCTCTTATGTTATGTATGTACTTCAAAATATATTCAAAACCTATCTCTCTTATCCTATATATTGTTGGTTGTAGTTGTCTATTTGATGTGTTCTGCCTCATAGACGCATACTTTCTCATAAATTTATATGCGTACTTATGTCTATGTATATATCGAGATCTTATACGGTTTCTTCTGTCTGTATTTTAAAAGTGGTTAACTAATGCCATTCACCGTTAACTATATGTGCTAGAATCATCATTAATTAAATTTTGTAAGACTGAATTAAAACATAACCCACTTTAATGAAGAACATACTTTCTACTATGGATGTTATGCTTATATACCATGCAGACCTCCAATGTGCTTTAGATAAACGATTCTATTTGTTTATTTTTACTTAGTGATAAATAATTGGAATTTTTTCCTGTTAAGTTGTCTCTAGTTACCCTTTTAACCAAGCCACAGTTCTTCAATATATACGACATTGCATAGAGCATTATTTTAATTTTTGCCTTGCCCAAAAAAACATTACTTTAATTTTTTGTAACTTTCATCTTTTTTTCTGCTCCAAATATGGCCCGAACATCAAATGCAGGTCCACCCGGACGTGCATATATAATCTGTTAACCTACTTTGTGGTTAGGCTACACAAAGTTAAAGAATTGTGTGACAAGTTGTATTCAAAAGGAAGAGAAGTGGTGGACATCAATTCGGATCAGATCGGACCTTCCTTACCGAACCCCTTCGCATTTACTAGGGTATTGACTAGACAGCCCAGAGTCATTTACACCGGTTCGGTTCGGAGCCATTAACACCGATCTGATGCAATATTTATACGCCGATCTTAACTGGAGTCCAGAAGCTACAACATTTACGACCCACGAGCCCATCAAATGCGGAGAGGTTACTTGTCCACTCCCCCACGTTCGCCCATGAATAGAATGCGCTGTTATCATCTTAAATCCTCCGAACCCGACGTTAAAGGGGTGGGCTCCACGTGTACCCGATCTGGAGACCTTCAAGAGGAGGTTTCTGCCTATAAATACAGGACCAAGCATCATTCTAAGGGATCTTTTGGAAGAATACTGACTCAATCTTTCACAATCACTGAATTTCATTACATTTAGATCATCATCAATTTTTGGAGCATATTTCATCAAAGACTGAGTGAAATTATCCATTGTATAAGTGAGATTGAGTGATAATTAGCATTGTACTTGTACTCGAATCATCGATCAACAAAGTATAAAGTGGACGTAGGTCTTTAACGCCGAACCACTATAAATCATATGCTCTTATCGATTTTCTTTCCATCTTATTTGAAATTATCGTTTGTTTGGGTGTTAGAACCAATTTTTGGTCTAACATTTTGGTGCTTTCACTGAGAACTTTTGAATTCTCAGCATTTTGGATTATCGTTCTACTATTTCGACCCTCAAGTTCAAAGAAGTGAATCCACTTCCTTCAGCATTCTTGAAAATTTTCTGGCTAATCTCCAAAGAATGGACATCATGATTAAAGGAAAAGGAAAAGAAGTGCAAAGTGCTTGGAAGAAAGAGGCGAACGAAGATCAGCAAGCTATGGTTGTAACCAGATCGTGGGGGCAAAGTTTAGGACCTAACCGGTCCGGCAGAGCCTCTCCGAACCGATCCGACCACGAAGGTCCGGACCGAACCGGTGACGCCGATCCAAACCGATCTAAGTTTCTGAATACTGCTGGTGACTCACCCTCAATTCGAACTGCAGAGATAGCTATTGCTCGATCCGAACCGAATGCAGTTGAGGCTGAAAATTCTACTCGAGCACCTATAGATGGTTTGATACCAGCCGCAACAACTAGTGATCATCCTACCCTTTCTGCACTTGTCACACATGGAGATTTATCATGTTTGCTTGATATACTTGATAGCACCAGGAAGGCTTTAAAGGCCCATAAACAAGACAACGTTCTTATGAGGGAAAATATGAAGGCCATGAGTAGGGAAATAATGAACTTCGTAGGCAAAGAGTTTCCTCTCCAACTCGTCGTCTCCCTGCGGATCATTTATCCTCTTCAGATGAAGAACGCCCACGCTAGAGAAGGCCTTATGAAAGGCCTGAATACATCGACCAGTTGAGATTTGGATCACTGGGTTCTCGTGAAGACGCAACTCATACCCTTGGACCTGACGATCCAAACTTTAGAGAACCAATGCCTCTGCCGGTGCAAGGATCCTGCTTCCTTCCCGGAGACCCAAGCACCACTAATCCTACCCAAGGTCGACTTCCCCAGCCAACTCGACCCTTGAACGACCGAGATCGCAGAGGGTGAGGGAGTTCAGCCGTAACCCGGAACCAAAGAATGTCGCCTGACGTAGGCGCTGGAAATGTTAGAAGAAATAGAAGTGCGGATCCTGAACCTACCCTGACTAACGCTGAAGTAGATGCGATGGTACGCTAGATCATGGCTGATAGTCGGTGTTATACCAATGAAGACTGGGGTATTGAGCGTAGTCACACCCCGTTCACCGATGACATATCGGTTTTCCAATTCCCCAGATGGTTCAATCTGCCGCAGATGGACCGATATGCCGGGAGAACAAATCCGGGACAACATTTGGTGTGGTATGCATGATAAATAAATGCCGTAACAGCACCTGAAGCTGTGAAATGCAAAGCCTTCCCGATATATCTAGAGAATGTTGTGTTTATGTGGTTTACCCGCCTCTCTCAACGAACAGTACCGAGCTTTAAAGAGCTAAGCGTATGCTTTAAGAACCAGTTCCAAATCCATGCTAAGAAATCCAATAGTGTTATTGAACTGTCCAGAATCAAGCAGGCTCTTGGTGAATATTTGAAATCGTATTTAGACCGCTTTAACTTAGCAGTCACTGAAATAAGCGACCCTCATGAACCGACCATTTTGATGGCATTAACAGACAGGGTTGATCCGAATACATAATTTGGGGGATATCTAGCTGGAAAAGCCCCATTGAAGAGGAAAGCTTTCTATGAAAAGGGAAATATTCGCCTGCGGCGTGAGGAAATATACGCTACCGAAAAAGAAAATCTGATGGAGCTGCCAAAGAAGATATTCAAGGTAATGTTGCTGTGAAACAATCTGGTGACAGTTCGGTGAAGATCGAGGTAAACATCGGCAACAAAAGTGGAGGAAACAACAATAGTTACGGAAATGGCGGTAAAAGGAACAGGAATCAAGTAAATAATCTTGCAAAAAGACCTCGATTTCAAATTTGTGAGAGCTATACACCACTAGGATACACGCTAGAAAACATCTATTTGGATACTTATAACGTCTTACAATACAAGTAACCACCACCCCGAGACTCCATTGAGAAAGAGATTGCAACTGGGAAATTCTATTTATTTCATGGAACCCATGATCACTCCACTAACTGTGTCTTCATTTAAGTGACGTTGTTGAAAAACTGTTTCGAGAAGGAAAGTTGGATGAATACAATGTTTCTCCAAGAGACAGAGAGGCAAGCCAGATAGGCCCTGAATCAAAAACAACCCGCCTCTAAACCTACAGCCCAACAGAAGGGGAAGAATATTGTAATAAATACCATACTTGGGGGACCGCATCCAGCTGGATCCAGTAACAGAGCAATGGAGTAGCATGTTAATGCAGCTAAGCATCCTGAGATAGGGGAATGTAGTAACCTCGAGGAAACAACACTAGTAAAACAGCAGAAGACGACTACCGATGATATCGTTTTCCATGATAGAGAAAGTATTGGGGTTGAAGCACCAAGCACTGATTCGTTAGTAATAACTACTGTTATTGGACCTGCGATAATCAAGAAAGTTTTGGTGGATAATGGGAGTTCTGTTAATATCCTATTCAAAAAGACTTTCGATCAGATGAAACTGGAAATGAAGGATTTAAAGCCATGCGAAGGTTGGATTCGTGGCTTTAATAGGACCTCAACCGCTCTGATCGGAGTAGTAGAATTACCTGTAGATTTGGTGAGGGAGAGCGTAGAAGGGTGAGGATCCTCCAGTTTGTCATTATGGACATCGACTCACCTTAAAACGCTTTCCTAGGAAGAACAACGCTTTCAGAGTTCAGGGCCTGCATTGCTCCATGGTGCCTATTAATGAAATTCCCAACCGATGCTGGAGTGGGAATGATTCAAGGCGATCAAGTTATCGGAAGGGCCTGCTATATGGAGGAATTGAAGATGCTGCGTGACGGAAAGGGCTTAGAACCTAAGAATACTTCTTCTCCTGCTAAGGAGAATTCAGCGTAGCAATTAAAGACAACACAGCTAAGGGAGTTGCCTAACGACCAACCTGAGGATATGTACACTAAAGAGGACGAAGAGCCAAGGGCTAGGAAGGCGACACCCAACGAGACAATCGTTGATATTCCAATCGACAACGACGACCCGACAAAGGTCTTAAAGATTGGATCTCGTCTAGATTCTTTCTGGATGAAAGAATTAACTGACTTTTTAAGGCAAACCTCGATGTGTTTGCCTGAACCCATGCAGACATGTGTGGAATTTCTCCTTCAATTATGAGCCACTCGTTAAGCCTTAACCCGAAGCATCCTCCGGTGAAGCAAAAAAGGCGTATGCTTGGCCCCGAGAGGTCGGCAGCCCTAAAGGAAGAAGTAGAGAATTTAAGGAACAACGGGTTCATCCTTGATTCGACATACCCCGACTGGATATCGAATCCTGTCTTAGTTAATAAGTCAAACGGGAAGTGGCGAACCTGCATTGATTTTTCTGATTCGAACAAAGCTTGCCCAAAAGATAGTTTCCCACTTCCCAGGATCGACCAATTAGTTGATTCAACAGCAAGACACGAACTTCTCTCCTTCATGGATGCATACTCGGGGTACAATCAGGTTCCAATGCATGTACCAGATCAAGAACATACTAGTTTCATTACGGATTTAGGGTTGTATTGTTATGTGGTGTTGCCATTCGTGCTTAAGAATGTCGGAGCTACACACGAACGCTTGGTGAACTTACGATCAGATAGGGAGAACGATGGAGGCTAACGTAGATCATATGCTTGTAAAGTCCAGACAATCCAGCAACCATACATAGGACTTGGCTGAAATATTTGACATTCTACGGAAATACGGGATGAAGCTGAATCCCTTGAAATGCTCATTCGGGGTTGCATCAGGAAAGTTCCTCGGTTTCATAGTCAGTTCCCGAGGGATAGAAATTAATCCTGACTAGATTGCGGCCATCAGGAACATAGAAGAACCACGAAAGATCAAAGATGTTCAGAGCTTAGCAGGGGAAGTTGCAGCACTAAGCAGGTTCATATCTAAAGCCATAGACAAGTGTGCCCCATTTTTTGATTTAATCAAACGAGGAAAACGCAATTTTGAGTGGATCCCCAACTGTGTGGAGGCTTTCCAAAATTTGCTGGTCTTACTAGAGAAACCCCCGATATTGTCAAAACAGGTGGATCATGAGGATATCTTCGTATATTTGGCAGCGTTGTCTCATGCTGTTAGCTCAGCTTTGGTCCGCGAGGAAGATAAAGTCCAAAGGCCGGTGTATTACGTAAGCAAGAAGTTAGCTATGGCAGAATGTAATTATCCGAAAATAGAAAAGCTTGCTTATAGTCTCTTGATCGCATCCTGAAAGCTCTGTCATTATTTCCAAGCTCATCTGATTGTCATATATACTGATCAACCATTTAGACAGGTACTGCAATGACCAGAAGCGTCAGGACGACTGCTCAAGTGGAACATCGAATTGAGCTAGTTCGATTTAAATTTCTAGCCAAGGAGATCAATAAAGGGGCAAGCTTTAGCTGACTTCATAGAAGAATTCACTATCCCCGAGGAGGATGCATTGGATGATAAGAACAACCCTTTGGAACAGAATTTAAAGCTTAGTCCCAGGAAGTTGTATACAGATGGGGCTAAGAATGATCGAAGGTCCGGTGCTGGGGTTGTTTTAAAAACTCTTGAAGGACGGTCTATTTACTATGCCTTGTGGTTGGAAATCTCTTCCACCATACAGGATTCCGAATACGAGGCCCTGATTGCTGGGATAAAACTCGTTAAGGAGTTAGGGGTGACAGTGCTGGACATATTCTGTGACTCTAAGATAGTTGTCTGCCAAGTTGGAAAGGAATTCGAAACCAAGGGACCTCGACTCATCACTTATCTTGAAAAAGTAGAGGAGTTATTAGGCAACCTGGAACGCTACAACATAACTCACATCCCTAGAATAGCAAACCGAAACACGAATAGATTGGCTAAGTTAGCAAGCTCTGACAATCCAAAAGGATAGAGATGGTTCCAATAGAGGTGTTGAAGTCACAGAGCTTCGATCAAATGGAAGTCGATCCAATACTAGAAGTCGAACCGGAAAGGGAGTCATGGATGACACCCATTAAGAACTTCCTTAAAAATGAAACACTCCCAACGAAAAAGAGCGAAAGACGAGCTGTGATTCGTAAATCCGCAAGATATGTCTTACAAGATGAAACTGTTTACCGCTAGGGATTTTCTATGCCTCTACTTCGGTGTATTGCACATGACGACATCAACTGTGTACAAAGAGAGGTACATGAAGGTGAATGTAGAGACCACACCGGGGCCCAGACATTGGCAAAGAAGGTATTGCGATATGGCTATTTCTGGCCTACCATAAACAAAGATGCAACTGATCATTCACGACGCTGTGATAGGTGCCAGAAGTTTGCCAAATTCCCAGGGCACCCCTGACTCAACTAAAGTCAATGGTGAGCCCATGGCCATTTTTTGTATGGGGAGTAGACATCATCGGAGTTTTACCAATCACCAAAGGAGGAGCAAAGTATGCGATCGTAGCCGTAGACTACTTTACAAAATGGGCGGAGGCCGAGCCCCTAACTTCGATCACGATAAAGCGAGTGATTAATTTTGTAGTAAAAAACATCATCTACCGATTTGGGATCCCTAAAGTCACCAAAACTGACAATGGAACCCAATTCGATGGCACGGAATTCAGAAATTTTTGTCAAAAATATAAAATTGACAAAAGGTACACAGTAGTAGCTCACCCGCAATCAAATGGACAAGTTGATGCGATAAATGAAGTTATTAAGTCCATCCTCAGAAAGCGATTAGAGAAGGCAAAGGCCATGTGGGTTGATGAATTGCCATTAGCATTATGGGCTTATCGTACGACTTACAAGACGACAACAGGTCATACCACTTTTGCGCTTTCATTTGGATCAGTAGCAGTTATTCCAGTAGAGTTGAAAGTTCCCTCTCACAGGATGACGTATTATGATCCGATGACGAAAAAGGCACTCCTCCTCGAATCCCTGGATATGGTTAAGGAGAAAAGAGACGAAGCAGATTTACGTGCCTCGAGGCACAGGCACCAAGTGGCACGTTATTGCGACAAGAAAGTTCGGCCTTGAACTTTTGAACCCAAAGACTTAGTATTGAAACAAGTCTTTCCACCCCCAGTTAATCTGGGTCAGAAGTGGGAGGGACCATATGTCATCCAGAGCTTTCAAGTTAACGACCGTGGATGGTGAAGAGATCCCCAAGGCTTGGAATGCCCGACACCTGCGGCAGTACTTGACTTAAATATGTATTGTTTTCTTTTGTTTTATGAACCATGTAAAAAGGCACGACTTTCCTAGAAAAATCTGGGAAACATAAACAATAAAGTGGATGTAGGCTACGACTTAGCTGAACCATTATAAAAATATTGTGTGTCATTTACTTTTCCTGCATTGATTTCTTTATTTTCTATGATTGTTTTGCCTCGGCTGTGAAACACTGACTTTAATTTGAACATGAGAAATAAGTATAACATACAAATGGGAGCAAAAGAAATGACCGTTTGCAAAACGGAATGAAAATGACGGGAAGACAACATCCCTAACTCTAACTCTCAGGATTCGGGAGAGAGTATAAAGGACGGGAAGATGACGTCCTCCAAGGTGTGAAGGTGCAACTCGATAAGAGACTGCCTTGACTGCACTCTAACCTGGTCATACGACAGGAGAGTATAAAGGTGCTAGGGAACAAGCACCAATGATAGAGAAATTTTAACCCTGCCAGAGAGCAGGGGTCGACAAAGTATTGAACCTAATCAATCTCGAACAAGCCTTGGCCAGGCAATTCATTTAAGATTGATTGGGGGCATGTGCATATACATTGTATTTCACTATTCATTATCTAGCCTAACAGTGATGTCTCTACTGCAAACACAGTTCATCTGTAATATGACTTATTTTTTACTGCTTGTACCACATTTAGACGAAGCGAACGATAGACTTACAAGCATTTGACATTGCAGGAAATAAGCTATTTTATTCACAGAGATACAGGTTTACACAGGAAAACTAAACAAAAGATGCAAGGGCCGCACTCGCCACAACAACAGCGGACTAATGCAAAGTCAAAACAAAAGACAAAACCAATTTTCATTTGGACTTCAGGACAGATTTGGCCTTCTTGGCAGCCTTAAGAGCATCTCTTGCCTCTTTTTCAGCATCAGATATGACACGCTTTGGTTTCTTTCTCCTTGAAATTGGAGTGCTGGGATCGGTGGAAGACTTTTTAACGAGCTCCTCGGTGATTGACCTGGTTGAAAGTTTGACAACTAAATTAGACCCAGGTGCAACTATTGCAAGGGGTTTGAGACTTCCAGGATCTTCTTCCTCATTCTTAGCTTTTAAAAGCATATCTTGCTTGGCCTTTATATCAGCCAAAGTCATGTCGTCGGGATTCCCTGAACCTCCAGTCATAACAACATCATTACCTTCTTCATGCCCACCATTACCACCGTCATCTTATTTCAAAGCATCGATCATATCTCTACCTTGGGGAGTTTCGGCACTGGGTGGTATGGGAGCTTTATCAGTGACTTTCTCCTTCTCATCCTCGGCTCTCTCTCCAGGCTTCATTCCAATGACTTCATCCCATTTCTCCTGAGTCTCTTCAGCGGGTTTTGCACCAATGACTGTTCTTTGCTACTCATCAGTTTCAAATAGCTTTGTACCTATAGAACGAGATGTAATAGTTATTAACTCAGGAGAGAATATGGGATCTTTAATCGTTTGCCCAATAATATGACGAAAAGTTAAGATAGCTCTAGCAAACTAGGGTGAAAAGGTAGGGATACCTTCAGCAGACTTCTTGACTTGAACGGTCGGTGCTTTAGAGGTCGTCTCAGCTATAGGAGACAAGAGAGAAGCCCCAGGGATTCCCGGTCTCTCCGGATTGTATCCCTCCACTCCAGCGGTCTCAGCTGTGGCAGAAGAAGAGCCGGCTTCAATGGCATCTTTTCCTATGTCCTGACGCCTCTCCTTCTCTATAGCAACAGCTATAAGCTTACGCCCTTCGACTAAGCGAGCCGTCTCCTCACCTCTCAAATACTTCTCTATAAGCTTATCTTCGTCAATCGAATCCACCTTAAGCTCATGTTTCTCCCATTCGACTAGCTGATCCCATACATATACAAGAGTGGTGGGGTATTCTTTAATCCATGCAATGTTTCAGTGACAGATTACTTGAGCAAAGAATCCTATCATGGTCTCGGCACTCTCATCCAATTCTTTTTGAGCTGCCTCAAGGTGTGCATTGGTTTTCTCGACTTGTTTTAAAGCCATATCTGCGTTCCCCTCGGCAAGAGTGGCCTATGTTTCTGCCTCCAGCAATTTAGCCTATAGATTGGCATTTTTCTTCTCCAACTCCGCTTTCTCCTGCTCAAGATGGGTACAAGCCAACCTCGTAGCAATGCCCTCAAATTTAGCATCTTCAGCTTGTTTTTTCAAGTCTATATGTTCTTGACTATGAGACTCAAGCTCAGTATGATAATGGTTTTGTAATTCTTCAAACTATTTCTTATAAGTGTTTGCATCGCGTTGTACAGGAGCAGGTTTGGTTTGAGTATCCTCAAGATCTTTTTCATAATTTTCAATAGCCTTCGCATCATATTCGGCAGCGTCCTTCATAGTCTTTATGTTGGCCAACAAGTCCTTAATTATCCTGCATAGGGTCCGCGCATGCCTCTTCATCTCTCTGTTCAGAGTATCTGCTTCGTTAATTTTGATCTTAACTACGGGTTCCCAATCGGAGTCCAATGGCTTGAGAGATGGAAGGAAATGCATGTTCCCAAAGTGATGATCAGGAAACTGTTTCTTTAAAAGCTCTAGTTTAGCCTTGTTTTCATCATCAAGCATAACCGGTCTTGTAGTAGTAATGTCAATTTTGCGATGTCTCGATGGCACAATAGACTTACCCTTTTCTGCTTCTTTCCTTAGCTCCTGTTTTTTCCTTTTGGATCGGACCCTTTCTTCGAAGGTTTGTCTCGATGAGTTTTATCTTTGGACGAAGAAGGAAGCTTGGGGGCATGCTTATCCCCTTCGCTATGTGTTGGTTGACTCTTATTCTTGTCTGAATCTTTGTGGTGCAGGGATCGAGAACAGGAGGACTGATGATGTTAAGAAGGTCGATTCCTCCTATCATCTCTGCCCCGGCTCTTATGTTGATCATGACCCACTCCAGACTCCATCGGGGGCATGCTCGAGTGAACATCTCTCATATAATAGCGACCACACACCATTTTTCCTACGAGATAACATAAGATAGTGTCAGAACCAACATTAATATAAAGCACAAGTGTTTTGATGTGCTGTGTTAGAGTGTGGTGCATATCCTAAGTGATATCCCCCTAACAGACTAGAGCCAGGAGTTAGGCCAGTGTGTGCAGTTTCCCCGGCCTTCACGGGGGTAACTTCTTCTTCGGAGGTGAAAGAAAGAGGATCTGTTCTGAAGTCTTCAGAAGTATAAATCGTATCGGTTAGGGGAAGTCCCCCTAAACCCTGATATATGGAATCATCTATAGGAGAGCCATCGCCTTGAGACTTAGCCGGTGGTATGTTGGAGAATAAGGTTTTTTAAAAGTAGGTGCATCCTCAGGGGTGATGTATCTATCTCTATCCTTATTGGCTATATATGCTAATATATCGTCTTGAGTCGAAGCGGGAGAAGGACTCTTATAAGGCATTGTTGGATCTTTCGAGCTGTCTCCTGTCTCAGGTAATACTTCAATTGGCCCCTCAACTGGGGGTATATGCACGTAGGAACCCTCTCCATGGCCTATGCTACGAATGATAGAAATTAAACGATGGCGATGAAGATATTCATCCACTAGGCAGTCTTTGATGGTCAAGAACTTTTGATCACCATTAAGTAATTGATTCATACGATCAAAGTATACTTGATGCGTCTCCTATTTCGGGTTAGGAACTGCAAAATAAAAGTAAATGGCAATCAATACATGTATAGAAGTGATTGAGATTAGCAATCGAAGGCTGATATCTTTCTTGATTTAACCCATCTTCTGGCACATCCTGGTTGCTGTTTGTTGTAAAAGCATTTAAGTCTAGGATTAGCAACTATGCTGCCAAACGGTACAGTGATGATTTTCCTTTTTGGCATCGTTTCAAAATATACAAAGGACGGAGTGTCCTGAGTTTTGTGCTTGAAATTATAGAAGAAGTGAACATCCTCGAAAGTGAGCTCTATACCCAGAATCTCCCTATAAGCAATGTACAAGGTGTACAAATAAGCATAGGAGTTGGGTTGTGGATGCATTGGATCAATTCTCGTTTGTCTCAGAAAGTCGACGAAAAACTGCGAGAATGGAGGTATCGCCCCAACAAGACACATCAGCCTACTGATGGCCATATACCCTTCGGGTGGATTGTGAGGCCGGTCTGTACTAATAGGCAACTTAGTAACTTTTCGGAGGATTCCGTGCTTTAAGCATATTCGAGCGAGCTTGGCATTATCAATTGTCGATTCAACAGAATCATTAGGCAATTCCAAGACACTAACATTCCCAAACTCATCCAGAGCACGATTACCCCCAACTCCTCCTTCCTCTTCCTCATCCATAGAGACATCACCTTCGGACGATGCTTCATTCTCGTGGACTTCCATTTCATAGTCCGGACCCTCGCTATCCCATTCCAGATCTGAAGTGAAGGGTATATCTTCGATGATAGGATTTTCATATATTCCTGTAGCCTCTCTTTTCTCTGTTAACCTAAGTGATCGTCTCTCGGTCATATCTGTTGTGCTATCGAAGAAGATAACAAAGATTAGAGTATAACTATCCATACCCCCGTGTGTGTATGCTAACTTGTGCAACAGTGTACGGTGCTGGAGACATAAAATATAAAAATAGGAAGAATAAAATGCAGTAGAAGTGAAGACCAGCAATTATTTGTTCGTTAAATCCAGACAGTTCAATTCAGAAGGCTCTGTCCTAACTATTCATAAAGTCACAAGCCATGCTTGATTTTGCTTAGATTGATTAAAGTGTGCTTGTATTCCATGTTGTACAACTGTTGACCGGTTTGGATGTTGATGACATTAGCGGATCAGTTCGGGAGTGCGCAGTTCAAGCGGATCAGTCCGTAATCCAGGGACTGTTTTCTGAAGGTGTCGGACTAGTTCAGATAACTGGGAATGAAAGCGTTGGATCGGTTCAGAGGTTTCTATCTTGGATTCGATTCAAAAATGCACACTCTGACCGAATCAGTTCGGAGGTTTGTGTGCAAGTGTCAGTTCGGAACTCTAAAACAAATGAGACCAGATCAAATAAAACTTCAACATGACGATTCTGTTTGGATCGGTTAGCGCCCAAACCGAACCGTTCTATCACCTAGAAGTTTAATCCCATCTTTAGAATGCTATCAAGTGTTGTCGCGCCCCTGCCTCTCTGATCCGAACCGATCTCACTTGTTTTCTCTTCACCATTTATTCCATATCGCACCACCAAGAGATTCGATTCGAGCCTATCGATTTCACCCATCTAGTCTGAAGACATACTAATAGATCGAAGACATTCGCATTCAAATCGCTATTGAAACCACCTCGAGGCCACGATGAAGTGCCCACGGAGGCGGCGGCGAGTCAGAAAATCATGGCGTCAACAATTAATTTATACTTGAGTAAAAATGTGAAGGTGGATGCAATTAGTAAACAAAATGCAAAGAAAATCAAGTTATAAGGAAACTCAAACCCACCTATGAATTCGATTTGAAAATTAGAAGAAATTTCAAGGATTTGGGAATTAGGGTTCTTAAGGAATGTTGGGAAATCGGTGGCAGAAAATGAAAAATTAAAAAGGAACGCGTGAATATATATGCATGTGAAGTGGATGTCCCTTCGTGTTTTGATGGATAAGATGTTCCAGCCCGATCCGATCAACAAATGGCCCAAGCCAGCATAAAGCCCTTCAGTCCATTGGCGCGGAGGTGGTTGAAGCACGGACTGGGTCGGATGGGCCTAATCTAAATCGAAGTATGATCACCAATGTTAATTCAGCACATGAAACAAATCCAAAGGAGGACGTAAAAATTCATAAGTCTGGATTATAAAAATTTACCAGGAAGAACTACTCGACATTAAGTGAAATTCTCGAAGTTATTGAAAATAGTAGGAGTAGTTCATGCATCCCATGACGTATTTATAAACGCCAAGAGATACGACTTCATGAAATGTCATAACTTTGCAAACGAATGGAAGCAACTATCCGATGACTTCAATTAGGAAATAAATAAATAGACCATTTCAGAGCACATTCCATCTCCGAAAAGAGCATACTCCGAGGAGGTAAAATGTTAGCCTACTTTGTGATTAGGCTACACAAAGTTAAAGAATTGAGTGACAAGTTGTATTCAAAAGGAAGAGAAGTGGTGGACATCAATTTGGATCGGATCAGACCTTCCTAACCGAACCCCTTCGCATTTACTTGGGGATTGATTAGATAGCCTAGAGTCATTTACACCGGTTCAGTTCGGAGGCATTAACGCCTATCTGATGCAAGATTTATACGCCGATTCGAACCGGAGTCCAGAAGCTATAGCAGTTACGACCCACGATCCCATCAAATGCGGAGAGGTAACATATCCACTCCCCCACGTTCGCCCACGAATAGGATGCGTTGTGATCATCTTAAAGCCTCCGAACCCGACGTTAAAGGGGTGGGATCCATGTGTACCCGATCCGGAGACCTACAAGAGGAGTTTTCTGCCTATAAATACAGGACCAAGCATCATTCTAAGGGATCTTTTGGATGAATACCGACTCAATCTCTCATAGACACCGAATTTCATTGCTTCATTCAGATCATCATCAATTTTTTGAGCATATTTCATCAAAGATTGGGTGAAATTATCCATTGTATAAGTGAGATTGAGTGATAATTAGCATTGTACTTGTACTCGAATCATCGATCAACAAAGTATAAAGTGGACGTAGGCTCTTTAATGCCGAACCACTATAAATCGTGTGTTCTTATCATTTTTCTTTCCATTTTATTTGAAATTGTCATTTATTTGGGTGTTAGAACCAATTTTTGGTCTAACATAATCCAAATTAAAATGGCTACATAATAATGACATAAACAGAACATGAAAGCTGAATTACCTTAAAATGAGGTTCTCATGTGATACGTATGAGCATGATGCTTTAAAACACTTAAAATTTGTTCAAAAATTGGTTTCCATGTGTGATATTATGTCATTCTGATGTGAGCAACCTATATTTTTCAAAAATTTAAAAAGGTTAGTTGAGTCATTATGTGAACATATCTGTGTAATTGTTTAATATTCCCTAAACCTATTAATTCTTTCCTCTAATAAGTGATTATTTCCATGGACACGGACGCCAATTTTATTACTACTGGATGGAAAAATGTTTCTTTGAAGATGTGAATTTCAAGATTTTGGATTGTTGATTGTTCCATTCAGAAGAAAAATTTATAAGATTCTACTGTTTCATAATAAGGTTGCGAGGACTCGCAGATACGTTCCTATATTTATTGAACCTTTACTAATGCATGTTATATAAAACACATAATTGAATTAGTCATCTATTCAAAATCCAACGATAATAATAATTTTATCCATTTTTTTGTAAATTTTATAGCTACTAATAATCATTCTTTTTTCATTATTTTTTAACTAATTTTTATTAACTATTTTGTCAGATTACCCCAAGAATATGTGACTGGCTGTTGGAAATAATTAACAAGAACAGAAACATACAATTAGACCAACTCAACAAGTCTTTTGAATTTTTATTCGGGTCAGTTAATATGTGTTTTTCTCTATAAAAAATAAGCCTTACACTGCACCTGCTGATCAAAGTGACACAACATAGCCAAAGCTGGTGCATTTATAGATTTATTTTCAGCCAATGCTGGTGGGTTTATAAACAACTGTGGGAGATATAATTCATATTCTGCCTGCCAAATTTCTCATGAACCTCTTTGTAACGACCCAACTTTCGAACACATCCGAAGTCGTGTCATTAATAAGAATAATGATAGATAGAAGATAAAATCACAGAAAACATCAGAATCTCACAGTGGATTTTTTTTTACAAAAGATGATACTTCATAATATTACACAGCGGAACATATTACATCAAAGCATACTGGATCCAGTAATACAAGACATTCAGAGTACATCTTTAATTATACATATCATTGACGACTAACTTGCAGACTTAATTATACAGTAGATAAGATAGGTAGGCCAGCACACAGAAAGTTCCTGTAACACCCCACACCAGCTAAGGTCACTCACTAAGGGAATGCCTTAACTTCGGTGGAGTATTTTAAGTGAATATAGAACAGAAAAATTACAACAAGACAGATATAAATAATACTTGAAAATCTAAAATATCATTTCATTGCAGTAGAAGATAAACATGTTTGGTTACATATCAAAACCAACTAAAACAAGAGTCAAGTACTAAATATCCATCCTGATAAAACATAAGTACATAATCCCACTACATAACTAATAGCCATAATAGAAAAGATAAGCTGAGCTTTACATCAACGGTCCAAGCTCCAAAAGATAGATAAACCAATCTGATCAAAGCCCACTAGTGCTAGGCCCACTCTGAGAACCTGAGGGTTGGGAAAAAGATAAAAACAACGGGGTCAGACATAAGTCTGAGCGAGTCCTATAACTTTAACAATACAATCATTAAAGTAATTAGGGTATGATGTAAACTTGGTACGGTAATGACTGGGGATAAATGACTACACTAAGCAGCCAACTAGACATAGGATGAGCTAAGATATCGGTAAAGACGCATCTACCCACCCAAGGGTAATTACTACACTGCACCACACCAGTCATTCCTACTTAAAGGTTGATCCCACCCAAGGACTTAGAAAATTTAACTAGTAGTTTCGTGTACCCCTAGCTGACTACATAGGTGCCGTCTGCCCCTATCTCCACTAGGTGTACCCACTACTCCCCAAGCGATCGACTCCCTAACGTAGATACCCGTGCTGGCCCCACAGTGGGGTGTATCATTCAACAAAGTGGCAACCCAATACCAACACTGATGCACGGCTTATACCTACACGATGCAACAATGTCTTACCTACCAGCCCGGGCCCACACACATATGAAACCCATTGGACTTGCGTTGCCACCGCTAATCCGTTTTGGCCTCTTATAGTCAAACCCAGTATGCGTGTCCCATCCTCGACTTGGGTCGAGCCCACAAAGATACGTTTTGGGTTACTGGTTGAAATGGGCCCCCACAAGCTACCCACCTAAGCTTGTCCCTTTTCTAGTGCATCCCACTTAACCCTTTAATCATATTTAATTACATGTTTCCACTTGTTTAAGTATTCTAATCGTATTTTCTATTGCCACCCAAGGCAACCCACTAGATTTCCACATGCCACCCAAGGCACTTACTTGATTTCCACATGCCACCCAAGACACCCACTTAACCCCTCATGCCCCACTACATGCTTATCTGGTTAAGTGTTTCTTAATTGATTAAGAACGTAACCTTTGTAAAGACCTCTCACATTAGACTATCTTTTATGGCAGTTGGATTTGCCGGTCGGTTCCGGACATCCTTACGCCATAACAGAGTCTAACCTCGTGTCTTTACACTTGTCACGTATTTAGTTCATGCCTAAGACCTCTCACATTGGGCCAACCATTTGTAGCCGCTGGATTTGCCGGTCGGTTCCGGGCAGTCTCATGCTACAAAAGGGTCCAACCTCGTGTCTTAGTCGATTAATTACACCTAATTAATCACCCCTATATTTTGAATTAATTTTCCCTAATTAATTCCAATTTAATGATGTACATAATTGACTCAATTATGTCCATCCACTCATGGTATGCAACATCATACCAATTTCACCACAATTTTGTTAACATGAATATTAACCCCATCGTTCCCCACGTAATACGCTAACATGACATACTCAAAAGGGAAGATTCATCACAAATACAATGGGTTCAACTTAGCATAACATTAGCATCATCATGGGTTTTAAAGGTGTCAACTTGCATATATAACCATAGCATCAAACCCAACTAGCATAAATAACCAACCCAAACTTGCATGAATCACATATGTCATAAAGAGAGTAACTTGCATAGATGTTCATGTCATAGACCTATCATAAAGGGATAAACTTGCATACATGTCATAGGTCTAAATAGGGATGAACTTACATATGTTACTCATATCATAAAAAGGGGTAAACATGCATATATATGCATGACATACAAAGGGGTAAACTTGCATATGTATGCATATCATACAAAGGTGTAAACTTGCACATGTTACTTGCATATAATCAAACACCAAACTTGCATAACATGTCATATATGAACTTGCATATAATCAAACACCAAACTTGCATAACATGTCATATATGAACTTGCATATAATCAAACACCAAACTTGCATAACATGTTGTCATAATGGATCAATGTTTATCATAGTGATTTGCATAACTAGCATCATGAACATATAGCATAAAACTTGCATAACTAGCATCATGAATATATAGCATAAAACTTGCATAACTAGCATCATGAACACATATCATATGATAACATAACTTGCATTGATCCACATACATAACCATAACCTCATTGTATCCTATCATAATTAGTTTAGCAATTGCTTGCTAAAGGCATAGAAACTCACAACTTGTTGATGAGCACTCCTATGAAGAAGATTAAGTTGCTAGAGTTGATTAGAAGTTGATTTGAGAAGCTATCTTCTTCTAAAATTTGATGGAGGCTCCTTCTAGTTGCATTTTGATGGCATGACGACGTTGTATCTATTTTTAGTATGGATTAGGGTAGTCTTAGGGTGTATTTATAGATTTAGGATGTAGTTTAGGCCCTTAGATTAACCCTAATTTAGGTTTGAGCCGTCAGATCTCGTCACAAGCCCCCAAACACAGCCCAAAGCCTGACCAACTCACTCAAATGGTGCACCAGGCAAAACTGCCCGGCCACCTGTGTCGACTCCCAAGTCGACAGGGCAGTCGACTTGGGTCCTGCTGTGTCGACTCCCAAGTCAACTCCCCAGTCGACTTGGGGTGGCTGGCAGGAATTTTCCCGCCTATCTCCATTTCTGCATTTGAAATCTGTTTTTCGAAATTTGAATTTTCTGAAAACTTCTTCGGGCCTTAACTGGGTCATACGTACTCCGATTTTCGAAAACTCGGACTCTATTTCGCGTATTTTTCCGAGACGAACGCAATGGCATTGTCCGTATCCCCTGATTCAGATCTTAAAATTTAATTCTGCCCTGATTTATATTATAACAAGTTACTCAACATACGGGGTGTTACATTCTCCCCTACTTAAAGGATTTCGTCCCCGAAATCTCTAAGTCAAGAAGAACGTATCCCGCCAACCAAACAACCATCTACTAAACCATCAAACACTGGCATTCATTGTCCTTAAAGTTTCTAATGCTGTATGAACATATGAAAAATGTGTGTGTATATGTTCCCTGTCTAATGCAAAATCAGGCGGTCTACTGATTCAGTTGACCTCCTTAATGCAAACCATGATAGTGCCATGCATCCAATATGTATGCGAAAGAACCCTATCGACACATACTATTTCTACATGTGTGCACAACCATACACAAAAATGCATCATCCATATGATAACACAACCATTAAACATCCATTAATATAGCTACCTACACACAATTATATGCAATATGCAATATGAAGTGACTGAGCTGATCTAGTGTCTAAAGTGTGTGTATATGCATCAACGAGCAACCACTTGCAAACACTTGCATCCACACGCATCCATAATTCATAACATGTCTCAAACACATGTTTCACCCATAGGTTTACCCTATCTAAAGGTCAAAGGTACTAATGAGAGGACATACTAAAGATAAGATAAGCACTAGACAAACGATAAAGGAGAAGTTAAAAGACATACCCTCAAAAAGAAATGGGTACAGTGAACGCATCTTTGCTTCTGTCTCCCAAGTAGCGTTGCTCTCATCATCTCCCCATTGCACTTTGACTAGTTGAACCTGTCTGTTTCTCAACTTCCTAATCTCTGACCCAAGGATGCGGGTAGGAGCTCGTCGAATCGTCGCATCACGCTCTACCTCCACTTCTCTAAGCAAGCTCGGCTCTACCACCTCTGCGGTCTCATGTAGGCTCTTCCTCAAATGTGACACATGGAATACGTCATGTACACCACTAAGTCTCTTGGGCAAATCCACTCTATATACCATCTGTCCAATCCTTTCCTTAATAGTAAACGGTCCTACAAACCTTGGTGCTAACTTACCAACGGACCCAAAGCGAACAACATTCCGTAATGGGGATACTTTGACAAAGACCATGTCCCCAACATCAAACTCAAGATCCGTCCTCCTCTTATCCGCGTAAGATTTCTGCCTATCTTGCGCTGCTTTCATCCTTCTTCGAATCAGATCAATCTTTTCTGAAGTCTCTCTAACCATATCGGTCCCAAGCATGATCTTATTCGTAGATTCCCACCAACATGTAGGTGATCGACAAGGCCTTCCATAAAGAGCTTCAAAAGGAGCCATACCAATACTAGACTGAAAGCTGTTATTATACGCGAACTCCACCAATGGAAGATGTTCTTCCCATGTACCTCCAAAATCTACGATACATAGCCTCAAAAGGTCTTCTAGAACACGATTCACCCTCTCGGTCTGGCCGTCCGTCTGAGGATGATATGCGGTGCTCAAACACAACTGAGTCCCTACTGCCTCTTGCAAACTCTTCCAAAACTCGCTAGTGAAGATAGGATCTCGATCGCTCACTATGCTAGAAGGTACACCATGCAACCGAACTATCTCTCGAAGGTAAACTGAAGCTAGCCATGGAGCAGTCCTCTAACTCTTCACGGGTATGAAATGGGCGCTCTTAGTACGTCTGTCTACCACAACCCAAATTCCCGTATTACCCTTCCTCGATCTCGGTAACCCATCAATAAAATCCATCGAGACGCTATCCCACTTCCATTGCGGAACTTCCAATGGGTAAAGCAACCAACCAGGTTTCTTTTGCTCCGCTTTCACTTGTTGGCACACCAAGCATCTAGCGACATACTCGGCCACATCTTTCTTCATACCGGCCCAAAAGAAAACTCGCTTCATTTCTTGGTACATCTTGTCCCCACCGGGATGAATGGTCATTTTCGAACGATGTACATCATCAAGTATAGCCTTCCTCAAACCCTCATCTTGCGGTACACAAAGTCTACCGTCTCTACGCAACCACCCCTTATCATCTAGGGTGTACCTACTCAAATAGCTGGACGACTCCCCCCTTATGAGCCTCTCTACCAACTCAACCAACTGTGGGTCGTCCCGCTGTGCCTCACCAATCCGTCCCAAAAGAGTAGGTCTGACCTCTAAGGATGCTAGCAAACCGGGTATAAAGTCAACGGAAGGTCTGAAATCAAACATCGAGATAAATTCCAAGCTTCGTCGTTCCACGAACAATGGACTCAAGGACAACCTTTTTCTGCTTAAGGCGTCCGCCATCACGTTACCCTTGCCAAGGGTATACGCTATCTCGAAATCATAGGATGCTAAGAACTCCATCCACCTTTGCTGTCTCAAGTTCAAATCCCTTTGAGAAAACAAGTACTTCAATGATTTGTGATCAGTGAACAATTCGAACCTCTCGCCAAGAAGATAATGGCGCCAAGTCTTAAGCGCAAAAACAATAGCGGCCAACTCTAGATCATGTGTAGGGTAATTTTTCTCATGCTTCCTTAACTGCCTTCCCCCATAGGCTATTACCCTTCCCTCTTGCATTAAGACTGCGCCTAGTCCTGTCCCACAAGCATCGGTATAAACAACAAATGGCTTACTCCCATATGGCAACACTAAGACCGGAGCTGTGGTTAAAGCTCTCTTTAACCGTTGGAACGCATCATCACAATCTACGTCCCAGGTGAAGACTAGATTCTTCTTTGTCAAGCGAGTTAATAGGGCTGATATCTTCGCGAAGTCCTTGATAAACTTCCTATAGTAGCCAGCCAACCCCAAGAAACTCCTCACCTCGGTAGCATTCTTCGGAACCTTCCAATCTTGGATGGACACTACCTTCGCGGGATCTACAGCTATCCCTTCCTTAGAGACCACGTGCCCTAAGAACCGCACTTCCTTCCTCCAAAAGTGACATTTAGAGAATTTAGCCTTAAGGCTATGCACTCGAAGAGTCTCCAACACTTCCCTAAGATGTAGGGCATGCTCTTCTTCACTCTTAGAAAAGACTAAGATGTCATCCACAAAGACCACCACGAACTTATTAAGGTACTACCTGAACACCCTACTCATCAGATCAACAAAGTATGCGGGGGCGTTCGTCAAACCAAATGGCATCACAAGTGTAACAACCCGAAAATCTGGGCCAGTTTAGAATTTTTATTTTGGCCATTTTAGCGAATTTTGAATATTTAAAATAGATTATTTTAAATAAAAACGACGAGAAATTTATTTTGAATAAAATTAAATCGTATATAGTTATATAGATGGACGATAGAATATAAATATTTATTCATATTTATAAAAGGAATTGAAAATGGCGCGGTAGTTCGATAATTCGATTTCAAACTTCAGTTGAATGTACCGGGTGCAAAACAATCCGGATTTTAGTGAAACCAAAAACAATGGAATTTAATTGATAATATCTTTCCAACGAATCTGACAAATAAAAATTTGATAGCGGGAATCAAAAGATATGTCCAGTTGAAAATTCTGAATAGTCGCTATGGAATTCAGGCCCTTAAAAATGGACATTTTGTAAACGACCTCGGATTTCGACGAAACCACTTTTGTTGGATCCGTGATGTCAAATTATTGCTAGGTTTCAAATTTCATAATTTTTCGAATCAATATGTGAGCGTGGCAAAAGAAAACGTGTTTGACCAGTTTCAATTGATTTTAATCGACTGGAAATTGGCCATTTTTCAAACGGTCTCAGAATTCGACGAAACTAGTTTTGTTAGGACCGTACCTTTAATACAAAGCTAGAAAATATTTTTCGGGAATTTTTCTAGTTAGTATGTGACACCGGTAAATTGAAATGTGTGTTCAAATTCAATATATAGAGTTATATGTTGATTTTAACGGAAACAGATCGAAACGATCAAATCAGCTAATGATACATATCCCATTGTGTTCGGAATGGGGGTAATTAGCTAGGGACGACAGTCGGTGGTTCTCGTTTCGAGGTCGAATTTAAAAGTTGCTTTTTGAAAAAAAAAGAATAAAATAAATAAATATATTTATATAATCCTTTTGCCCTCTCTCTTCCTTCACAAAGTCAAACCGGTCAAAATAATAAATAAATAAAAAAACCGCTCCCCCTTTCCTCAGAGAAACCCCGTCATCCCCGTTTCCTCCCTCCTATCGCCAGCGCTCCGCCACCACCACTGTCGCGCCACCTCCCCCGCCTCTCCAGACTACCAGCAGCGCCACCTTCTCCTCTCTCTTTTTCCAAATCAACCGCAACCTCCAACCCTAGCTCCACCACCAACAGCGCCGCCCTCCGCCACCGTTTTCCTCCCGTCGCCCCTCTTCTTCAACACCCTCTCCGACTCCCTCCAGCCTCCCTCTCCTCCGTATCAACGCTGAAACCCCGAAACAAACCCTAAAGACCCAACTCTAAAACAATGTAAGTTTTTAATTTAATTTAATATAATTAGTTAGCTTAATGTAATTTAAAAACCTCCTTTTTAAATCAGTTTTCTTTTAGATAAAGCATAGTTAAAATCTTGATTTTAACGGTAAAGTTTTGATTTTTTTAACGAGTTAAAGATTCGATTGTTAATGGTATAAGGTTTAGATTTTTGAAGAGAGGAAGACAATATTTTTAAATGAAGAAAAATATAATTTTTATATTGTAGAAGAATTAAAAATATGATTTTTATATTTTTAAAGTAATAAAAATATAATCTTTACTATATAGAGGTAGTAGAAATATGATTTTTACATATGTAGAGAATTAAAAATATCATCTTTTTATATGTAGCAAAATAAAAATCTGATTTTTATTTTATATACGTTGAAATAAAGTGGATATTTTTAAAAATGCGAAATCTATATTATAAAAATTCGATTTTTATATATAGGAATTGAAATAAAAAATTATAATGTTTATATAGAATGAAGTGTCGAAACTATATATGAAGAAATAAAAATATGATTTTTATTTATTAGAATGAAGCAATAAAAATATAATTTTTATTATGAACAGTGGGACAAAGAACTGCATTGGGATTTCAAGCAGATCCAGACAGTTCAACAGTTCAGAAGCAAAGCACGGCGGAGTGGAACCCAATGTGAGATTTTTGATTTAAAAACAATATGGAAACGATGATGTATAAATTATATAGTCGATGTATGAGTTATATAAGCGTTGTACATCTCTTGTATAAGCGTTGTATAAGTTGTACGTTCGATGTATAAGTTATATATGCGTTGTAAAAATTATATATGTGTTGAAACAAAAGTGAATTGCTATATATATATATATATATATATATATATATATATATATATATATATATATATATACGCCTCTTGTCCACAAACCATGGACGATATTTATTGATTGTGATTGGTGTGAAAATTGATTGATAGCGAATGATTGTTTGGGATTGTTTGTGGTTGATATTGATTGATTGTGGTTGAAAAATACCCATTTGTGGTTGAGAAATATTTGGCTGAAACCACATAGGATTAGATTTGTGGAAATGAAATAAATATATACATGCCACCTGCGTGCGAACTAGATGCATGATCCCCATTGTCAAAAACTGCGAGGTTTTAAGGTAGAGCGAGGAGCCGTACTAGGGACGGTCCCGGTTTTAACTACCCTACCGTTATGCTACCGAAATTTTGAATAATATTCATGTGTTTGAATTATTTTCATTTGCTAAAACTATATTTATTCATTGAATAGAAAACCTTCATGTGTTGAATCGATATTCATTCGTTGATTAGAAATTCATGTGTTGAATGGTATTCGCGTTTTAAATATAAAAATCACATTTTTATCTATATATAGAAACCATAGAAAACCTTCATGTGTTGAATCGATATTCATTCGTTGATTAGAAATTCATGTGTTGAATGGTATTCGCGTTTTAAATATAAAAATCACATTTTTATCTATATATAGAAACTATAGAAAACCTTCATGTGTTGAATCGATATTTATTTGTTGATTTGAATTTCATGTGTTGAATGGTATTCATATTTTGAAATAAATTGTTTGATAATAAAAATCACCTTTTATCGACTATATGAACTGTGTAAAATAATCTCGTTTTGAAAGAAATTGTTTTATAAGAAAAATCCTATTTTTATCACCAATATGAAATATATAAAATAATAGTGCTTTGAAATGAGTTGTTTTACAATAAAAATCACATTTTTATTATATGCATGAATCGTTGAAATGTGAAGTGTTAAAAATAGCCACTTGTTCAAATAAATATACATGAGTTGAAATATTCATTAATTAGCTAATGATATGATTTGTACCTATGTATGTAACATTAGAATGAATGGTGTTTTTAAACCAAATAGAAATAAAATATGAAGTTGAATAGAAAATGATAAATGATAAGAACTATATATATGTACATGCATATTCATTGAACAGGTTATAGCAAAGGGGCTAGAGAAGAGGAATAAAATTTTGTGCCCGACAAATAGGTACACATTTACTGTTTTGTTTGGGTGATGATTTTATGAGCCTGTTGGCTAGCCGCTTGGCTTTTTCTTTTTCTTTTTGAGATTAGAAGGACCGGGGAAGCTATTTGAGATTTCCCGATGCTCCCGGTGCAGGGGAGGTTATGGCGAAATTTTCCAAAATTTTAAGGCGTTAGTGAAATATTTGAAGTGAAAACGATATTGAAATCATTGAATGAACTATATTTATATAAATATATAAATATAAATAAAATTAAAACGAAACGAGGCCGTGTAGTTCGTATTTTGAAACCGTGATTTCAAACAACTAGTGCGGGAAATCCGACCATTGGATTTTCCCGAAACCTCAACCGTCGGGTTCGCCTTGGAAATATCTTCCCAACGGCACCATCCTTGTAAAAATCCAACGGTTGGATTGTCTGGAATGTTTAATTCAAATCTGATGAAAAACAGCGCCAGAAGCGATTATATTTATATATATATAAATATAATTATATATTTAATCGAATAACGATGTTGCAGTTCGTATTTTGAAATCGAAAATTCAAACGATTGTACCGGGAGATCCGACCGTCGGATTTTCCCGAAACTGGAACCGTTAGATTCGTTTTGAAAAGACCTTTCTAATGATGTAAATTTTGTGAAGATCCAACGGTTAGATTTTTAGATATGTGTAAATCAATTCTGAAGAAAAACAGCGCCACGGCCGCGTTATGGCCCGAAGCGTCGTTTTGAATAAATTGGCTATTTTAAAATAAACAAAAATAGCGATAAATCGTTATAAAATATCATAAACAATATGGAATGGAAATAAACTGAATTTGCTCGATTTATGTTGTATTTGATGGTTGAATGTGTTTGGTGTGAAAATTACATTAAAGAAAAAAATTGGTGTTGTCGAATAATTTAACCATTGAAATAAATTGATTTGAAATTCTAAATATACGTGAATTATTTGAAAAGGCCGAGTTAATTCTCATTTCAAATAATTGACCGACGATTAAAAGTCGAAGATGAAGACGGTTGTCGAAGACCGGAGATCTTCACCTCGTTTGGATGGTAACCGTGGTCCTGATTGGGAGGCATCCCGAAATATGGATAATGAGTGGTGATCGTCCAAACGTACGTGGTGATCGAAGGTTTTGCGAGGTATTTAGTTCCTCCAGTTTCGTTCAGACCCAGAACGGACTTGTAAATGGACTGTGTGTCTGACATTGGATTTTATTCTGTGTTGATTGATCTCTATTAAATATACATCTGTTTGGCAGCGGAGAATTTATTCTTTCGCTTAACGCCCTTCTCTGAGACGCACGAGCTCAGAGGTTGTATATCGATGGACATCAGTCGCATGGCATGAATTGCCTGTGTGGCATGCTAAGATGCAGTGATCAGGGCTTCTGTTGAAAAGCAAAGTCTTGTGGTGATGATCAAAGCACCGCCTGTGTGGCGTAGCTTTGTGTATAACGTAAATTTGCGAGCCTCACACCCCGGTATGAACCAAAAATAGGAGAAGGACCTCAGGGAGGGCATGCTTTTCTTTCTAGCTAGGGTGGTGTCAGTGACCTACCAGCCCTGACATTTATATACTTTTCACCTATGTGGTTGTTGCTGTTGCGAGGCGCCTCGGTTTGATCGGACGATCTGGGTCCGATGGAGTCATTCGTTGGCTCGTTTACGCCCCAAAGGGCGGGGAAACGTATTGTTCAGGCATTTTAATCCACATCGGTGGACCGACCGTGACGATCCAAGGGTCGATGCGCTCTGACCCTGTGGCTCGGGCAAGAGAGTCACGAAGTCGGTAAGGACTATCTTTTGCCTTGGTTCATGACGGAAATCCAATTTCCAAATACGTGACTATGCGGTTTTGATTGTATACCTATATATATGGCGACATAGTGGTATGGGGCATTAATGCCGTCTATGATTGATAGTTATGATTTGAAATTGTTTTCAAAACATATAAACACTAGCAATAATATCAAATACCTTTGTTTTATTCGTATCAAGCATAAATTGGCCGTTATAAGGTAAAAACTCTATCCTTCGGTTTGCGTTGCATTGTGTGATGGGAACTGAGTCTTATAATGGCTTCATTTTTATAAAAAGCATTATGATGTTTAAAAGAAAAATTTGTTTTAAAGCACTGGCAATCCAATGGAGTAAACCCGTTCCACGAAAGTGGTGTGGTCCTGTGATTAGCCATATTATATATGTGTTGAATGGATTTCTCATACCAGTCCCATGACTGACTCGTAGTTTGTTTCACTCTCAAACTCGGGTGCCCCTTTTTCTACATGGGCAGCCTTGTATTCAGGTTTAGCTGGTTCTTTTTGGATAGCTGGAGCTGAAGATGGATTCTATCATTTATCTCTTTTTATGCTGTTCAGCTCCTATTGTACATATTTTGTTTATTTCCGTTGTAGACATTTATGTATAGCTGAACTGAAATTGTACTAAGTAAGATCCTGTATACTGTGTAACTCTGACGATTACTTTTACCCAGTATATTCTATTGTTCATTATCTGGTGTATTTATTTAATTCTGTTCTGCTATTATCTGTTTCTGTGTTATATTCCAAAGATAACCCTTGTCTCCGAGAAACGGGATTTGGGGTCGTCTCAACGTGGTATCAGAGCTTTGGTTAAGCTTAGTTCTGGAATATAACATTTGAACGAACTCGTCCAAAATAGTACCAGTAGTGTTCTAGGACGGGTAACTCAATACAAATAGGATCAGTAATATCCTAGTATGAGTAAAGCAGAATGAAATTACACCTCGATAGTCACATTTACATTCAAGTATTTGTCACTATATTTTAAAATATCTTTTCTGTTGACCAAACACTTGATCTGCTAATTGCAGAGGTACTAGAAAAATGAGCGTCAGAAATAGAAGGAATACAGAACCCGATCTAGAGGCTCTATTAAAGAGATATCGAAATCTGAACGGAGCACAGTTCTCGGGCAATGAATCTATAATTCAGACTCAAGCTTGGGTGAGTTCTGTCGAAAGAATTTTTGAGCGTATCCAGCTGAGGGATGACCAGAAAAGATTAGTAGCATCTTGGGCGCTCAAAGAAGAAGCTTTAATCTGGTGGGAAACAATCATCAAAGATAATCCAGAAGGTGATATCACCTGGGACAGATTCAAAGTGATTTTCCTGGAAAGATTTACTCCTCCCGAAGCAACCGAGAGATTATGTGATGAATTTTCTTATCTAATACAAGGTGATATGACCATCCCAGAATATCATAAGAAATTCAACGAACTTGCTCACTTTTTTCCTCATCTGATTCAAGATCCAAAGAGGAAAAATCTGAGATTTATCCATGGCCTGCAAAGGAGATATCAGAATAGTGTAATGAGGAATGTGAAGCTTCCTTTTTCTGAAATGATATACATGGCTTATCAGTATGAAGATCTCCATAAGAAAGGAATGTTGCGCGACGAAGAAGAAGTTCGTTGTAGTGACAAAGAAGAGTCGGAAACTGATATTCCAGAAGCCAGTACGAGGGCTGAGGCCAATGAGAAGCCCAGTGCTAAGAGAAAAAGGGCTAAGTCTGGGAAAGAACCGGTGACAACAGCTATTTGCACTAACTGCAATAAGAAAAGACATTTGTCGATAAGTTGCAGATCTTTAAAGAAACAAAGAAAAGAGGGATATAGAGCAAATCGAAAGCAAAAGAAGAAAAGGTTCAGAACTGACGGGGAGTTCCAAGAGAATAGAGAGTGCAAACAGTGCCACGAGGCTGGTCATCTTGCAAAGGATTGCCCGCAGTTAAACAAGCCTGAAATGGTTCAAGTAAATGAAGTAGCAGAAACTTCTGAGCCCTCAGCTAGTCAAGAAAGGGCCGATGTTTTAGAAGGAACACTTACTGTCAAAAATATTCCAGTCAAAGTACTGTTTGACACAGGCACGTCCCGAAGCTTTATTGCCAAGAGTGCAGCTATGAAGCTGGATTTGAATTTGAAAAAGCTGAAGGAACCAATGACTGTCCAAAATCCGGTTGGAGATTCCATAGATCTCAGTTGGATTTGTGGAGTGCCGGTTTCCTTTTCTCGATATCGGTTTCCTACCATCGCAGCCGTCATGAATTTTAAGGAATTTGATCATATCTTGCGATTAGACTGGTTGACCAAATATGAAGCTGAAGTTAAATGCGCCGACAGAGTCGTAAAGGCCAAGATTAAATCAGGTGATTATATAACCATTCCCTGTGAAGGTCAAAATACTAATAGAAAAGACTTCTGGGCAGCTTTGAATGTTTTTCCAGCCCAAATAGAAAATGTCCCTGAAGTCACAGAGAATATTCCTGACCTCATCAAAGACATTCCGGTCGTCAAAAATTATGCAGATGTGTTTGAAGAAGTTGTTCGCTTACCTCCGCAGAGAGAAATAGATTTCAAAATTGCTTTAATTCCCAATGCAAGGCCGGTAGTTCACGCTATTCGAAGAATGTCCTTGAAAGAAAAAGAAGAACTTGACAATCAAACACGACAGCTAATATGGAAGGGTCTGATCAGACCTAGTTTCTCTGATTGGGGTGCAGCAGTGGTGTTTGTCCCAATATCTGACGGTACTCTATGGCTATGTGTGGATTATCGTGATTTGAACAAGCAGACCATAAAGAACAAATATCCATTGCCGTTGATTGATGATTTGTTGGATTGATTAAATGGAGCACAAGTATTTTCACGAATGGACCTAGCTACAGGCTTCCATCAACTTCGAATTGTCGAAGAGTGTGTTCCAATGACAGCGTTCAGAGGCCCCGACTTATTCTACGAGTGGTTAGTGATGTCGTTCGGTTTATGTAACGCTCCAGCTTATTTCATCGATCTAATGAACAGGGTGTTCAAAGGAGTATTGAATAAATTTGTTCTGGTTTTTATTGATGATATTCTAATCTTCTCTAAATCAAAGGCCGAACATGAAAAGCATTTGGAACAAGTATTAGAAATTCTCAGACGGAATGTGTTGAAAGCCAAATTTTCCAAATGTATATTCTGGCAAGATGAAGTAAAATTTCTAGGCCATGTCGTATCGAAAGAAGGAGTTTTTGTGGATCCAAGCAAAATCACAGCTATTCAGAACTGGAAACAGCCCAGCACTCCCACTGAAGTCCGCAGTTTTCTCGGATTGGCTAGCTATTACCGGAAGTTCGTTAAAGACTTTTCGAAGATATCTGGTCACTTAACGAAGCTTACAAAGAAGCATTCTAAATTCAAATGGACTCCGGAAAGTGAGGAGACTTTTGAAGAGCTAAAGTTGAGATTAACAACAGCTCTAGTGTTAACCATCATCGATGGCAACCAGGATTTAAAGGTCTGGACTGATGCTTCCAGAGAAGGCCTTGGCGCGGTGTTAATGCAAAGAGGTCAAGTGATTGCTTATGCTAGCCGTCAATTGAAGCCGCACGAGAAAAACTATGTCACTCATGATCTTGAGTTATTGGCGATAGTATTCGCTTTGAAAATCTGGAGACACTATCTTCTGGGTGAGAGATTTGAACTGTTTACAGATCACCAGTCGCTAAAGTATCTGTTCACTCAGATGGACTTGAATCTGAGGCAGCAACGTTGGCTAGAGTTCCTTGCAGCGTACGATTTTGAAATTATATATACTCCAGGGAAAGCCAATGTCGTGGCCGATGCTCTGAGCCGAAAGAATGTAATGATCGCCAGCTTTATTATCACGACTTCCTTGATTGACAAAATATCTATTCTTCAGAAGGAGGATAACTTTATTAAAGATATGATCAAAAGGATTCAGAAAGGCGAACCCTCGTGTTTTCAAATAGATAACGACGAGACCTTGAGGTTGAAAGGAAGGATTTGTGTTCCTGACATCCCAGAGTTAAAAAGGGAAGTGTTAGACGAGTGTCACAAGTCCAAGCTGAGTATCCATCTTGGTGTGGCCAAAATGTACAACGATCTCAAAAGAACATTCTGGTGGAAGGCTATGAAAAGAGATGTTTCAATATACGTTAGCCGATGCCCTACTTGCTAGCTAGTCAAAAGCGACCAACAAAAATTGGCTGGATTGTTAGAACCACTAGAAGTTCCTGGTTGGAAGTGGGAACATATTTCTATGGATTTCATTGATGGTCTGCCCAGAACCAGAAAAGGAAATGACAGCATTTGGGTGATCGTAGATCGCTTCACGAAGACCGCCCATTTCATTCCCATCAGATCAAATAGAACTGCTCAGAGTCTGGCGCAGATATACTTCAGGGAAATAGTTAGACTACATGGAGTGCCGCTCAGTATAGTCAGTGATAAAGATACAATATTCACTAGCAAATTCTGGGAAGCATTTCAAGTCGAACTGGGAACGAAGTTAAACTTGAGCACCACTTATCATCCTCAGACAGACGGTCAGACTGAGAGGGTGAATCGTATTTTAGAAGATCTATTGCGGGCTTGTGTTCTAGATTTCGGTGGATCATGGGAAGACTATCTGCATTTGGCTGAATTCTCTTATAACAACAGCTACCAGGCAAGCCTGACAATGTCGCCATTCGAAACATTATATGGTAGACCGTGCCGATCTCCTGCTTGTTGGGTCAAACCAGGAAATAGACTTGTGTTTGGTCCAGATATGATTCGAGAAGCCGCCGATAAAGTCGATTTTATCAAGAAGCGATTACTCGCCGCTCAAAGCCGACAAAAGAGCTATGCCGATAGGAGAAGAAGAGATATATCCTTCGTTGTTGGCGACTATGTATATTTGAAAATATCGCCGATGAGAGGAGTAATCCGGTTCGGTAAAACTGGAAAGTTAGCGCCCAAATTCATTGGTCCGTTTCCTATTCTGGAACGGATCGGAACTCTCGCTTATAAGGTCAAACTGCCTGACTGGTTGCCTGGAGTTCATGATGTATTTCATATATCTCAACTTCGAAAGCACGTTCATGATCCAGACTTGATCGTGGAAGAAGCAACTCAACAGGACATTGAAATTACTCCAGAATTAGCTGTGAGAAGAGAGCCGCTAAAGATAATAGGCAAAGAAACCAAAGAGCTGAGGAACAAGAAGGTTCACTTAGTCAAAGTGCAATGGATTGGAGATCCACGAGATTGTACTTGGGAAACTGAGGAGAGCATTCAGAAAGCCTATCCAAGATGCCGAGTAGATATATCTGATTGACTATGGTGCAAGGTGCATTTACCCTACTTGCATTACCATTTAATTCTCTACTCTATTGTTATTTTCTTTTCATGGATGTGCACTTTTAAATTCTATAGGCTGAATGATTTTGAAAAGAGTATGGAGGTTGATCAGTATATTTTTGAAAGGTTAAAACAAATTGGTTGTTGTATTGTGGGATTGTAGATTTATCAAACCACTTTCGACTTTGTTCCTTTTCGGGGACGAAAAGTTTTAAGTGGGGGAGATTGTAACAACCCGAAAATCTGGGCCAGTTTAAATTTTTTATTTTGGCCATTTTAGCGAATTTTGAATATTTAAAATAGATTATTTTAAATAAAAACGACGAGAAATTTATTTTGAATAAAATTAAATCGTATATAGTTATATAGATGGACGATAGAATATAAATATTTATTTATATTTATAAAAGGAATTGAAAATGGCGCGGTAGTTCGATAATTCGATTTCAAACTTCAGTTGAATGTACCGGGTGCAAAACAATCCGGATTTTAGTGAAACCAAAAATAATGGAATTTAATTGACAATATCATTCCAACGAATCTGACAAATCGAAATTTGATAGCGGGAATCAAAAGATATGTCCAATTGAAAATTCTGAATAGTCGCTATGGAATTCAGGCCCTTAAAAATGGACATTTTGCAAACGACCTCGGATTTCGACGAAACCACTTTTGTTGGATCCGTGATGTCAAATTATTGCTAGATTTCAAATTTCATAATTTTTCGAATCAATATGTGAGCGTGGCAAAAGAAAACATGTTTGACCAGTTTTAGTTGATTTTAATCGATTGGAAATTGGCCATTTTTCAAACGGTCTCATAATTCAACAAAACTAGTTTTGTTAGGACCGTACCGTTAATACGAAGCTAGAAAATATTTTTCGGGAATTTTTCTAGTTAGTATGTGACCCCGGTAAATTGAAATGTGCGTTCAAATTCAATATATAGAGTTATATGTTGATTTTAACGGAAACAGATCGAAACGATCAAATCAGCTTACGATACATAACCCATTGTGTTCGGAATGGGGGTAATTAGCTAGGGACGACAGTCGGTGGTTCTCGTTTCGAGGTCGAATTTAAAAGTTGCTTTTTGAAAAAAAAAGAATAAAATAAATAAATATATTTATATAATCCTTTTGCCCTCTCTCTTCCTTCACAAAGTCAAACCGGTCAAAAAAAAAAAAAAACCGCTCTCCCTTTCCTCAGAGAAACCCCGTCATCCCCGTTTCCTCCCTCCTATCGCCTGCGCTCCGCCACCACCACTGTCGCGCCACCTCCCCCGCCTCTCCAGACTACCAGCAGCGCCACCTTCTCCTCTCTCTTCTTCCAAATCAACCGCAACCTCCAACCCTAGCTCCACCACCATCAGCGCCGCCCTCCGCCACTGTTTTCCTCCCGTCGCCCCTCTTCTTCAACACCCTCCCCGACTCCCTCCAGCCTCCCTCTCCTCCGTATCAACGCTGAAACCCCGAAACAAACCCTAAAGACCCAGCTCTAAAACAATGTAAGTTTTTAATTTAATTTAATATAATTAGTTAGCTTAATGTAGTTTAAAAACCTCCTTTTTAAATCAGTTTTCTTTTAGATAAAGCATAGTTAAAATCTTGATTTTAACGGTAAAGTTTTGATTTTTTTTAACGAGTTAAAGATTCGATTGTTAATGGTATAAGGTTTAGATTTTTGAAGAGAGGAAGACAATATTTTTAAATGAAGAAAAATATAATTTTTATATTGTAGAAGAATTAAAAATATGATTTTTATATTTTTAAAGTAATAAAAATATAATCTTTACTATATAGAGGTAGTAGAAATATGATTTTTACATATGTAGAGAATTAAAAATATCATCTTTTTATATGTAGCAAAATAAAAATCTGATTTTTATTTTATATACGTTGAAATAAAGTGGATATTTTTATAAAGGCGAAATCTATATTATAAAAATTCGATTTTTATATATAGAATAGTGAAGTAAAAATCCGATTTTTATATAGTGAATAACGAAATAAAAATTTGATTTTTATTATATATGTTGCGAAATAAAAATTCGATTTTTATATATAGGAATTGAAATAAAAAAATACAATGTTTATATAGAATGAAGCGTCGAAACTATATATGAAGAAATAAAAATATGATTTTTATTTATTAGAATGAAGCATTAAAAATATAATTTTTATTATGAACAGCGGGACAAAGAACTGCATTGGGATTTCAAGCAGATCCAGACGGTTCAACAGTTCAGAAGCGAAGCACGGCGGAGTGGAACCCAATGTGAGATTTCTGATTTAAAAACAATATGGAAACGACGATGTATAAATTATATAGTCGATGTATGAGTTATATAAGCGTTGTACATCTCTTGTATAAGCGTTGTATAAGTTGTACGTTCGATGTATAAGTTATATATGCGTTGTAAAAATTATATATGTGTTGAAACAAAAGTGAATAGCTATATATATATATATATATATATATATATATATATATATATACGCCCCTCGTCCACAAACCATGGACAATATTTATTGATTGTGATTGGTGTGAAAATTGATTGATAGCGAATGATTGTTTGGGATTGTTTGTGGTTGATATTGATTGATTATGGTTGAAAAATACCCATTTGTGGTTGAGAAATATTTGGTTGAAACCACATAGGATTAAATTTGTGGAAATGAAATAAATATATACATGCCGCCTGCGTGCGAACTAGATGCATGATCCCCATTGTCAAAAACCGCGAGGTTTTAAGGTAGAGCGAGGAGCCGTACTAGGGACGGTCCCGGTTTTAACTACCCTACCGTTATGCTGCCGAAATTTTGAATAATATTCATGTGTTTGAATTATTTTCATTTGCTAAAACTATATTTATTCATTGAATAGAAAACCTTCATGTGTTGAATCGATATTCATTCGTTGATTAGAAATTCATGTGTTGAATGGTATTCGCGTTTTAAATATAAAAATCACATTTTTATCTATATATAGAAACCGTAGAAAACCTTCATGTGTTGAATCGATATTCATTCGTTGATTAGAAATTCATGTGTTGAATGGTATTCACGTTTTAAATATAAAAATCACATTTTTATCTATATATAGAAACTATAGAAAACCTTCATGTGTTGAATCGATATTCATTCGTTGATTTGAATTTCATGTGTTGAATGATATTCATATTTTGAAATAAATTGTTTGATAATAAAAATCACCTTTTATCGACTATATGAACTGTGTAAAATAATCTGTTTTTGAAGGAAATTGTTTTATAAGAAAAATCCTATTTTTATCACCAATATGAAATATATAAAATAATAGTGTTTTGAAATGAGTTGTTTTACAATAAAAATCACATTTTTATAATATGCATGAATCGTTGAAATGTGAAGTGTTAAAAATAGCCACTTGTTCAAATAAATATATATGAGTTGAAATATTCATTAATTAGCTAATGATATGATTTGTACCTATGTATGTAACATTAGAATGAATGGTGTTTTTAAACCAAATAGAAATCAAATATGAAGTTGAATAGAAAATGATAAATGATAAGAACTATATATATGTACATGCATATTCATTGAACAGGTTATAGCAAAGGGGCTAGAGAAGAGGAATAAAATTTTGTGCCCGACAAATAGGTACACATTTACTGTTTTGTTTGGGTGATGATTTTATGAGCCTGTTGGCTAGCCGCTTGGCTTTTTCTTTTTCTTTTTGAGATTAGAAGGACCGGGGAAGCTATTTGAGATTTCCCGATGCTCCCGGTGCAGGGGAGGTTATGGCGAAATTTTCCAAAATTTTAAGGCGTTAGTGAAATATTTGAAGTGAAAACGATATTGAAATCATTGAATGAACTATATTTATATAAATATATAAATATAAATAAAATTAAAACGAAACGAGGCCGTGCAGTTCGTATTTTGAAACCGTGATTTCAAACAACTAGTGCTGGAAATTCGACCATTGGATTTTCCCGAAACCTCAACCGTCGGGTTCGCCTTGGAAATATCTTCCCAACGGCACCAACCTTGTAAAAATCCAACGGTTGGATTGTCTGGAATGTTTAATTCAAATATGATGAAAAACAGCGCAAGAAGCGATTATATTTATATATATATAAATATAATTATATATTTAATCGAATAACGATGCTGCAGTTCGTATTTTGGAATCGAAAATTCAAACGATTGTACCGGGAGATCCGACCGTCGGATTTTTCCCGAAACTGGAACCGTTGGATTCGTTTTGAAAAGACCTTTCTAATGATGTAAATTTTGTGAAGATCCAACGGTTAGATTTTCAGATATGTGTAAATCAATTCTGAAGAAAAACAGCGCCACGGCCGCGTTATGGCCCGAAGCGTCGTTTTGAATAAATTGGCTATTTTAAAATAAACAAAAATAGCGATAAATCGTTATAAAATATCCTAAACAATATGGAATGGAAATAAACTGAATTTGCTCGATTTATGTTGTATTTGATGGTTGAATGTGTTTGGTGTGAAAATTACATTAAAGAACAAAATTGGTGTTGTCGAATAATTTAACCATTGAAATAAATTGATTTGAAATTCTAAATATACGTGAATTGTTTGAAAAGGCCGAGTTAATTCTCATTTCAAATAATTGACCGACGATTAAAAGTCGAAGATGAAGACGGTGGTCGAAGACCGGAGATCTTCTCCTCGTTCGGATGGTAACCGAGGTCCTGATTGGGAGGCATCCCGAAATATGGATAATGAGTGGTGATCGTCCAGACGTACGTGGTGATCGAAGGGTTTGCGAGGTATTTAGTGCCTCCGGTTTCGTTCAGACCCAGAACGGACTTGTAAATGGACTGTGTGTCTGACATTGGATTTTATTCTGTGTTGATTGATCACTATTAAATATACATCTGTTTGGCGGCGGAGAATTTATTCTTTCGCTTAACGCCCTTCTCTGAGACGCACGAGCTCAGAGGTTGTATATCGATGGACATCAGTCGCATGGCATGAATTGCCTGTGTGGCATGCTAAGATGCAGTGATCAGGGCTTCTGTTGAAAAGCAAAATCTTGTGGTGATGATCAAAGCACCGCCTGTGTGGCGTAGCTTTGTGTATAACGTAAATTCGCGAGCCTCACACCCCGGTATGAACCAGAAACGGGAGAAGGACCTCAGGGAGGGCATGCGTTTCTTTCTAGCTAGGTGGTGTCAGTGACCTACCAGCCCTGACATTTACATACTTTTCACCTATGTGGTTGTTGCTGTTTCGAGGCGCCTAGGTTTGATCGGACGATCCGGGTCCGATGGAGTCATTCGTTGGCTCGTTTACGCCCCAAAGGGCGGGGAAACGTATTGTTCAGGCATTTTAATCCACATCGGTGGACCGACCGTGACGATCCAAGGGTCGATGCGCTCTGACCCTGTGGCTCGGACTAGAGAGTCACGAAGTCGGTAAGGACTATCTTTTGCCTTGGTTCATGACGGAAATCCAATTTCCAAATACGTGACTGTGCGGTTTTGATTGTATACCTGTATATATGGCGACATAGTGGTATGGGGCATTAATGCCGTCTATGATTGATAGTTATGATTTGAAATTGTTTTCAAAATATATAAACACTAGCAATAATATCAAATGCCTTTGTTTTATTCGTATCAAGCATATTTTGGCCGTTATAAGGTAAAAACTCTATCCTCCGGTTTGTGTTGCATTGTGTGATGGAAACTGAGTCTTATAATGGCTTCATTTATATAAAACGCATTATGATGTTTAAAAGAAAAATTTGTTTTAAAGCACTGGCAATCCAATGGAGTAAACCCGTTCCATGAAAGTGGTGTGGTCCTGTGATTAGCCATATTATATATGTGTTGAATGGATTTCTCATACTAGTCCCATGACTGACTCGTAGTTTGTTTCACTCTCAAACTCGGGTGCCCCTTTTTCTACACGGGCAGCCTTGTATTCAGGTTTAGCTGGTTCTTTCTGGATAGCTGGAGCTGAAGATGGATTCTATCATTTATCCCTTTTTATGCTGTTCAGCTCCTATTGTACATATTTTGTTTATTTCCGCTGTAGACATTTATGTATAGCTGAACTGAAATTGTACTAAGTAAGATCCTGTATACTGTGTAACTCTGATGATTACTTTTACCCAGTATATTCTATTGTTCATTATCTGGTGTATTTATTTAATTCTGTTCTGCTATTATCTGTTTCTGTGTTATATTCCAAAGATAACCCTTGTCTCCAAGAAATGGGATTTGGGGTCGTCTCAACAAGCCACTCATAAAAACCATCCGGAGTCCTAAAGGCAGTCTTGTCTATGCTATCCTCAGCCACTCTCAACTGATGAAACCCCGTGGCTAAGTCCAACTGCGAAAACACTGAGGCGCCAACCAACTGATCAAAGAGATCATCAATCCTCGGCAACGGTTGTCTATTCTTCTTTGTAAGCTTGTTCAGTTCTCTATAGTCTACACAAAGTCTGAGAGACCCATCCGCCTTCGTGGCAAAAACCACTGGAGCACCCCACTCCGATATACTTCGTCTTATGAACCCCTTCTCAAGCAACTCCCCTACTTGCTTACGGAGTTCCCTCCTCTCACGAGGAGCCATGTGGCGCATTGGCAAAGATACTGGCTTAGCATTGTCCACCAAATATATTCGGAAGTCTATCTCCCGCTTCGGAGGTAAGCCCTTCACCTCCTCAAACACATCCGAGTATTCCCGGACCACTCTAACAGATCGCAAACTCTCGACCGAAGCGTAAGCGATTCAAGATAACTTAGCATAACAGAATCCATGGGATTACAAGAGATCTCGAGAGTGTTACCCAAGCGGGTCATGAGCCTAACAACTTGATTGACATAGAAATGTGTTTGTTTTATGCTCTCATATCTCGTCTTTTGTATATAAATAAATATTACTTGGGTATTGTTTTGTTATTTTTACAGATAGTCCAAACCAGCTTGCATGCAACCAGAAATGTAGAGAAATAGAGATCAGTTTACTGTGTATTTGCAGTTTGAAGAATTGTAGATGAAGATCTCACATCTAGTTGCTGTTGGACAAGAAAAGGATTGATAAAAAGGCTTTGAACATCACAAATCAATGAAGAAATATCAAGGAAGCAAGAGGAAAAAGAGAAAAGGCCCAAATTTGCTTTATTTATCTAAGGCTCATTTATGTTTCTCATTGTAAACAAATTAGTGGTGTAATGACCAAGCCCATTTACCATTAAGGTTAGGGTTAGGGTTTGGCTATCTACCCTACATATACCCTTGTAATGGCATTGTAGCCACCATCCTATCTCATCTCATCTCTTATTCCATTGTTCTAATAAAAGTTCTTCTTTCTCTTTTATTTTCTGCATTTTTTGTTTTCTTAGCAACTAGTGTTGTCTATACGATTAGATTCGGTAGAACACTATTTGTATTTTGCACTTGTTTGCATTAGTGATTTACCGTCTGATTAGATTCAGCGGAAATCCTAATTTTAATTCTTGTTTGTTATTTCAATTTCTGCAATTTCAATTTCTGCTTTTTATTATTTTCTTAGGTCAAATTGGGTTTGATTAGATTCAAATCTAATTCATAGTTTCATTTGCTTTCCATTGAAATTGTGATTTGATCATCGGTTCAGTTAGATCTGTTCTGAATCAAATTACAGTTTTAATTTTGTTTTGTTTTGCAAAATCAACCTCCAAAGTTCGTCTAACACGCCCACGAAACATATAAATAATAAAATTTAACTTTCCTCCCTGTGTTCGACCTGTATGCTACACACCTGTATGCTTGCAGAATTTATTACAAATGTCGCGCTTTTCTAGTTCATAGACTAGCGACGATCACAACTCTCCTTTCACAATCAAGAACGGCACCATTACTGGATAACCAGTCCATGCCCAAAATCAACCCATAGCCCGTGAAGCCCCAAACAAAAGCATCACATCTAAACTCAACGCTAAGTATGTAAATCTTCAAACCCAAACATATCATGGACAAATAAGTGGAGCCCCCAATTGGGTTTGAAACAACCAAGGTATCATCTACTAGACTGGTGTCTAAGTGCAGTGACTCAACTAATGATGATGAGATAAACGAATGCGATGCGCCAGAGTCAAACAAAGTACGGACAGGATGATCAAACAGAAAAACCAGACTTGCAACGGAAATAGTTCTACCTCTTTCCTGAATCGGTGGAACCGCGAGAGCCTGAACTTGCCCCCTTGACTGACCTGGTGCCATAAGAGCTTGCACCTGTCCTGTTGAGGTAGATCCCGTCCTCTGCCCCTTCTTAGGGCAGTCCTTCACTAAATGCCCTGCTTCGCCACAGTGGAAGCAGCCAGTCTTCTTCTTCTTCCGACAATCTTTGCTTAAGTGGCCTGGTGTCCCGCAATTGAAGCACTTCTTCTTTCCCTTGCCACCGTCGCCTTTCCCACCCTTGTTTTGCTGTTGCTGTTGAGGTCTCTTCTGATCTCCTTTCTTCTCGGGTGCCTTATTAGCATTGGGACCCTTCTCTTCCTCATGCATGAGTGCCATGTCTACTAGCTTCTCAAAGGTGGCCCCCATAGGGATGTGAGTCATAGCCAATCCATGCATCGGTTCATTCAAGCCTTTAACGAACCTCAAAGCCTTCTTCTCCGGTGTATTCACCATGTCTATGCCAAACCTTGCCAACTGATTAAACTTGTTGACATATTCCTCACTGATAGGTTTCCTTGCTTTAGGGTCAAGAACATTTCCATATACAGATTTTCTTCCGCCCTTGAGAGAAAGTTTGCCACAAACCTTTGTCTGAAATCCGCCCAAGAGTCAACAGGGCGCTCTCCATTAGTGACCTCCCACCAGAACGAGGCCTCTCCCTTCATTAACCAAGCAGCTAACTTGACTTTCTTTCCTTCTTCCATCTCAAAGATGTCTATCAACTCTTCCGTCTCCTTAAGCCAATCCCTAGCTTCCACAAAAGTTTATGATCCTTGAAAAGGTTTCCCTCCCATAGCCTTAAATTCCTTGCAAGTCTTAGCAAAAGTATCTGCGCGAGGAGGAGGAGGGGGAGGAAGATCGGGTGCAACTGGTGGTGGAGGAACATCTGCTGGACCCGCAGCGGCGGCCCTAGCCTCCATCAATCTCCTATACCATACTGGTATCGCTACACCCTTCGGAAAGTTAAGATCTTCAGCCATGCTGAATGAAAAAAAGGAAAGATTCAAAACGGAGAATTCGAAAGATAAAGATATGGCTATTGGGGATTATGCTTTTCTTTCAAAAACTTTTCTCTTAAAAGACATGTTTTTGAAAATACTTCTTCCAAAAATGTTTTTAGAAAAATAGTTTTTCTAAAAGTTTTATCTGTTCTGGTAACCTTCAGCTCTGATACCACGTGTAACACCCCACACCAGCTAAGGTCACTCACTAAGGGAATTCCTTAACTTCGGTGGAGTATTTTAAGTGAATATAGAACAGAAAAATTACAACAAGACAGATATAAATAATACTTGAAAATCTAAAACATCATTTCATTGCAGCAGAAGATAAACATGTTTGGTTACATATCAAAACCAACTAAAACAAGAGTCAAGTACTAAATATCCATCCTGATAAAACATAAGTACATAATCCCACTACATAACTAATAGCCATAATAGAAAAGATAAGTTGAGCTTTACATCAACGGTCCAAGCTCCAAAAGATAGATAAACCAATCTGATCAAAGCCCACTTGTGCTGGGCCCACTCTGAGAACCTGAGGGTTGGGAAAAAGATAAAAACAACGGGGTCAGACATAAGTCTGAGCAAGTCCTATAACTTTAACAATACAATCATTAAAGTAATTAGGGTATGATGTAAACTTGGTACGGTAATGACTGGGGATAAATGACTACACTAAGCAGCCAACTAGACATAGGATGAACTAAGATATCGGTAAAGACGCATCTACCCACCCAAAGGTAATTACTACACTGCACCACACCAGTCATTCCTACTTAAAGGTTGATCCCACCCAAGGACTTAGAAAATTTAACTAGTAGTTTCGTGTACCCCTAGCTGACCACATAGGTGCCGTCTGCCCCTATCTCCACTAGGTGTACCCACTACTCCCAAGCGATCGGCTCCCTAACGTAGATACCCGTGCTGACCCCACAGTGGGGTGTATCATTCCCCAAAGTGGCAACCCGATACCAACACTGATGCACGGCTTATACCTACACGATGCAACAACGTCTTACCTACCAGCCCGGGCCCACACACGCATATGAAACCCGTTGGACTTGCGTTGCCATCGCTAACCCGTTTTGGCCTCTTATAGTCAAACCCAGTATGTGTGTCCCGTCCTCGACTTGGGTCGAGCCTACAAAGTTACGTTTTGGGTTACTGGTTGAAATGGGCCCCCACAAGCTACCCACCTAAGCTTGTCCCTTTTCTAGTGCATCCCACATAACCCTTTAATCATGTTTAATTACATGTTTCCACTTGGTTAAGTATTCTAATCGTATTTTCTATTGCCACCCAAGGCAACCCACTAGATTTCCACATGCCACCCAAGGCACTTACTTGATTTCCACATGCCACCCAAGGCACCCACTTAACCCCTCATGCCCCACTACATGCTTATCTGGTTAAGTGTTTCTTAATTGATTAAGAACGTAACATTTGTAAAGACCTCTCACATTAGACTATCTTTTATGGCAGCTAGATTTGCAGGTCGGTTCCGGGCAGCCTTACGCCATAACAGATTCTAACCTCATGTCTTTACACTTGTCACATATTTAGTTCATGCCTAAGACCTCTCACATTGGGCCAACCATTTGTAGCCGCTGGATTTGCCGGTCGGTTCCGGGCAGTCTTATGCTACAAAAGGGTCCAACCTCGTGTCTTAGTTGATTAATTACACCTAATTAATCACCCCTATATTTTGAATTAATTTTCCCTAATTAATTCCAATTTAATGATGTACATAATTGACTCAATTATGTCCATCCACTCATGGTATGCAACATCATACCAATTTCACCACAATTTTGTTAACATGAATATTAACCCCATCGTTCCCCACGTAATACGCTAACATGACATACTCAAAAGGGAATATTCATCACAAATACAATGGGTTCAACTTAGCATAACATTAGCATCATCATGGGTTTTAAAGGTGTCAACTTGCATATATGACCATAGCATCAAACCCAACTAGAATAAATAACCAACCCAAACTTGCATGAATCACATATGTCGAGAGTAACTTGCATAGATGTTCATGTCATAGACCTATCATAAAGGGATAAACTTGCATACATGTCATAGGTCTAAAAAGGGATGAACTTGCATATGTTACTCATATCATAAAAAGGGGTAAACATGCATATATATGCATGACATACAAAGGGGTAAACTTGCATATGTATGCATATCATACAAAGGTGTAAACTTGCACATGTTACTTGCATATAATCAAACACCAAACTTGCATAACATGTCATATATGAACTTGCATATAATCAAACACCAAACTTGCATAACATGTCATATATGAACTTGCATATAATCAAACACCAAACTTGCATAACATGGTGTCATAATGGATCAATGTTTATCATAGTGATTTGCATAACTAGCATCATGAACATATAGCATAAAACTTGCATAACTAGCATCATGAACACATAGCATATGATAACATAACTTGCATTGATCCACATACATAACCATAACCTCATTATATCCTATCATAATTAGTTTAGCAATTGCTTGCTAAAGGCATAGAAACTCACAACTTGTTGATTAGCACTCCTATGAAGAAGATTAAGTTTCTAGAGTTGATTAGAAGTTGATTTGAGAAGCTATCGTCTTCTAAAATTTGATGGAGGCTCCTTCTAGTTGCATTTTGACGGCATGACGACGTTGTATCTATTTTTAGTATGGATTAGGGTAGTCTTAGGGTGTATTTATAGATTTAGGATGTAGTTTAGGCCCTTAGATTAACCCTAATTTAGGTTAGAGCCGTCAGATCTCGTCACAAGCGCCCAAACACAGCCCAAAGCCTGACCAACTCACTCAAATGGTGCACCAGGCAAAACTGCCCGGCCACTTGTGTCGACTCCCAAGTCGACAGGGCAGTCGACTTGGGTCCTGCTGTGTCGACTCCCAAGTTAACTCCCCAGTCGACTTGGGGTGGCTGGCGGGAATTTTCCCGCCTATCTCCATTTCTGCATTTGAAATCTGTTTTTCGAAATTTGAATTTTCTGAAAACTTCTTCGGGCCTTAACTGGGTCATACGGACTCCGATTTTCGAAAACTCGGACTCAATTTCGCGTATTTTTCCGAGACCAACGCAATGTCATTGCCTGTTTCCCCTGATTCAGATCTTAAAATTTAATTCTGCCCTGATTTATATTATAACAAGTTACTCAACATACGGGGTGTTACCGTTCCATTCTAGCTTTCCCAAGATTTATCCAATCCTGATTCACTTGTCTATTCATAACAAGTGTTATGAATACCCAAGAGTTTAAGAGAACACAGAAAAATAAACTCTGGGTCAGTCAGGGGTCTGGTATGAGTAAATAGTTTTAAAACAGTTTTAAAAATATCTCATAAGACCACTCCGTGAATACGAAACAGGTTTTTACCTTATGAGAATCCAGAATAACATGGCTTAACTTTCAAAATGGTTTGAAAGAAAGGATAATCGTAAGACCGACCCACACATAAACATGGATGGCTTTTACCTTACGATAACCCAAATCATCTTTAAAATCAATATTATATTGATATTATAATAGTGTCTAGGGTTTCCACAAATAATTAAAATCTAGCGGAACGCTTGCATCTCACGCTCCACATATATAGTATACAAACAAAACCGCTTGGCGCTTAGGGATGATGGATTTCCGACTATGACAAGGTATGGGACCACCTTCCGATAGTGTACCTCTAGAGGCGAATACACTGGGTTCAACAAGAACATCTTGCAACCCGGCCCACACATGACCGACCACTCATTTCGCTTGAGTGTATCGAATGCATATCACCAACGGTTGGGCTCAAACCACCGTTTCCTGAAAGGGACAACATCGATAGATTAAAGAAGCAAAAGGAATTTCTCTAGATATGTGATTATACACCCTAATGGGAGCGACCCACATAGCCATGCTGCCTGCCCGATTTTTGTCATTTCCTGGGTGTGAGGCTTGAGGCTAGACTTACCTTTTCATCATCACTGTTTAATTTCTTTGAATTCCACATCGTCAAATCCATCGGAAATCACTAATTGATTTCCACAAAAAAAAATTGGTTGTCAGGCTAAAGAAGTTTCCCTTCTATGCCAGCAACTGGTACGTTTGAAGAAAACAACGTACGTGATTCCTTTGGAAATACTTTGTCAGACATTCATCCATACAAGTTGTCCTGGGACTGGACAAACCGAAGGCACTATTTAAGAATATCCCTTGCATATCGTCGTCTTCAATTTAAAAATCTCTGACGCACGACGTATAATCAAATCAAAGTGGAATGTAAATTCCGTTCTCTTTGAAATGATTAACGAACATTTTCTTTTTAAATTATTAATCTAACATGATTATAATCTAATTTACATATATAATCACAGTCAAACTACACAATATATGATCATCCTGCTTATATTTGGGTATTTTGATCGTCTCTTAAAAATGGACAATTTCAGTGTGTGTGTCGCACACGGTTTTACTTTCCATTCTGTTCGTCGGTTATAAAAATGAATACTTCCATCATTCTTTCAGAAAATTATTCCTCATAATTGTTTCTTAATCCGATCATTCATAAATGAATTAAATTTACGATCTATAATTTTTACTTACAGCTTTTACATTTTGTATTGTTTCGTCAAATTTCCCTTTGATCCCTTATAACTGATCTACTTCTTCTTTCTATATGCAAATAAAATTTCTCATTTTATTTATTAGTCTAAACACAATTGAAATCTGCTTTACAGTTCCTTTTTTATGAACTATAGAACTGTACACGATCGGTTACTTGTATCCGGTAATTGAAATTTACAGTTTAAAATTGACAAAATAGTGCATGTGTTGCATACAGTTTCTTTACCTTGTTTTATTTAAAATTTTAAATATCTCATTAGAAAATAAATTCTAATTTAGATTATAAAATAAATTTATAATTTAATAAAATTACAGTTTCTGTGCTAACTTCTCGACTTCTGTCAAAACCATATCTAATCTTCTACACTTGATCGACTTCCTTTTTGTTGACTTTACAGTTTGAGTATTTCATTAGAAAACTTCTCTAATTATATTTTAAAATTTGAATTTATAATTTAATCTGAACTGCAGTTTCTACACTTTTTCTCCACTGTTGACAACTGCATTTTTATCCTGATTCACTTTTTCTGGACTTGCTAATTTAAATAAAAATTCTATTTTTATTTAAATATTTATTTTCCCTTTTTATTCAATCCATTATTTAATTTAAATTATATTTAAAATCTTTATTTAAAAGCTTAAATGGCAAGGTACCACTTTCGACTGAAGTACCACTTCAAAATCATGGCGCACGCCCATGAAATCAGGCCCAACCACCATGTTTTTGGCAAAGTACCACTTTGCCTGATCATCCAAAGTACCACTTCCGAAAATCACCCCATTTACTTGTTGATCCCCCCCCACAAACCACTGTGTGCCAGCACTAGTGCCAAATACAGTGGTACTTACCAAGTACCAAAGTACCACCTTCAAGAAAACATGGTCGATCACCTCAAACCCATGGTGTTTTCCCACGTCTGATCACTTGCCTGCACGTGCACGTGCACAACTACCATCGTCGCTTCTAACCACCAACGACCGGCCACACACGTCACCCACCACGCTCTGATCATCTTGCACCGCCTGACCACCACCTCCACGGCCATGGCAAGTTTTCACCGTTCCACTCCATTTCCAGCAAAAATACCCATCCAAGGAAGCCACGTCCCCTCCTAACCTCGACCTTTGCCGCCGCCGCCTTCTTGCCAAGCCATCACCATCCCCTGAAGCCACGAACCCCCCTGGACCGCACCCCCAAAGCCCCACCATCGACGAGCAGTCCCATGAACAAAACCCAAACCCAAAACCCACCATTTTCCCTATTTCGCTTAGATTCTCCAATCTCATGCATTAGAAAAATTATTTAAGATTTTTCCTAGCATCCCTGAACCCAGATGATGCTTCACCCCCAACCCCTCGACCTCAAATAGCCTGGGTGATCGGAATTTGATCGAAATTCAATTTCTGATCATCCCGGCAAATCTCGTGATCCAAGTCACTCAAAATCATGAGACCACTTCTAAAAATCATTATTTTCATCTAGGATTCCATCTATATATCTGAAATGAGTTTTTACATATTTTGAATTTTTGTTAAAGCAGAGGAGTACTGTGTTTACCAGGTTTCCAGTATTAATGTTTTTAAAGTTTTGTTTACTTTACTCCTTACTTTGAAATGGTTTTATTGGTGATATAGAGGTTTAAACCTGACATGGACTCATGTTACAATCATCTGACTTAAGTTATTTAACAGGGGTCATCAGTTTGATGCTTTAAACTGAAACCAGACAACAAGATCTATACTAATAATTATCCTCTTAAACTAATGCTATTCAATTAGTTTAAGTCCTAATCATCTCTTTCTTTAATCATGTAGGAATGATATTCAAACAACAATTAGGATCTAATTAAGCGCATCCATGACAAGTTAATTTACAGTTCAAAAATACAAGAAACAGGAAGAAGATTAGGAAGAAATTTACTCACCTAGAAATGTTTGAATCCTTAGCTTTCTACTCTCCATTACTGATCTAGTTCAAATGTTTGTGTGTGGGAAAGAGGAGCATACTTATGTCTATTTATAGCGGTGGAAAACCATCAAAATATGGTGTATTAACACTGATTTTGAAAAAGAGAAAAATCAGTTTTCAGATTCGTTTTGACAATTGATTGACAACTCAACAAAATCAAACCACCACCTTTAATTCACATGGCTTGCCTCAGCCAACCTCACCTGAAAATCCCCTATGCAACCACCACTTTTCTTCCTATTGGTTTCTATGAAACATCATAAATAAATGCTTATGTACCATACATGTTCTTCACAAATCTTTTCTTGGTTTAACCAATTTATAATATCCATTCTTGTACCATATATGTTCAGTTTTACCTTGGATTTCTACCCCAAAATCTTCTCATGACATTTTTGATTTAACAACAAAATATAAAGTATTTTTACTTGCCTTCCAAGGCTTTATAAAATCTGAAAATCTTTGTACCTTTTGATCTCGGCCATGTGATAAAATAGACATGGAAACATCTTGGAAAATCTATGTTTTTTGTATAGATCTAGTGTAGGTGAGATCCTTAGTGTATATGCAAGAATTTACTAGATCTTTTGGCACATGGGTTTTGACAAAATAAACATGGTTTTGAAAATGCAAAAGAAAGTGAAATTTTCAGAAAATTTCATGAGAAAAATGATTTAAAAACTGAAAATACTTGATGCAAGAATGATTTGCTATGTGAGCAAATATTTCTTTAGATCCTCTTAACTAGTTTAGTACTAGGGTAGGTTGTATGCTCAAGTATATATGTCTATATAAAAACATGCTAGTTAATGGACTTGGCACTTAAGGTTTTTGGTGAATTTGAACATGCTTTGATAACAAAATGGTTTTTGGTATGTTTTTAATTCAAGTGTTAAAAGTTTTAAATTCAAGAATTGACAAAAACTCAAACTCTAAATCCTTTGAAAAAAACGAACATGTGAAAAAAAATGGCATTTAAAACTTTCTATGCCTAAGTGTTATCACTCATACATGTATAAAATCAATTTAAACAAACGCTAACAAATACATGCTATCGTACATGAATATCTAAAAATGAATTTTAGGAAATACTGTGCTACATGCATATGTACATGCTATTATACATGAGTTAACATGTTTTGAAATTTCAAAGTCTGAAATTTTAAATCTTATTTGTAAATACGTACTTACGATCAATTAATATCTGTGTCAGTGATATGTGTAAATACCGGGTCATTACAATCTGCCCCCTTATAAAAATTTCGTCCTCGAAATTTGTAAACAGTAGATTAGAGTTATCAACACACATCAATAAATATTTTATTTATAACAGCTATTTCCATAACTGGATATATCTGTTACCATGGTTGGAAAACATTTCCATCTATGTATTACTCTTGAATTCTCATCACTTCCAAATGTCCTTGAAATAGATCTCAAGTATTATCCACTTCATTGCTTTGAATCAATCTTGCTCAAACATATGTATCTGTCCAAATTCCCTTTTTTAACTCATCAGTCAATTTACTTAACTCCGTTAAGTATTACCCACCATCTCTTTTCACTTAGTTATCTCCATTTCGGGACTCACAAATAAGATTTTATCAACCAGTTCTCATTCCCTAAGTTCATATCCAATTAATACTTAAGTCCAGACTTAATTTCAGGAAATCCAAATTTTAACTCGATTTCTGGTATCAATATGAGTGGATATTATTCTAATTTAATCCAACCATATTTAATTTATCTTAAAGCTGACCCTAGTTAATTAACTCCTTTTATCCTGTTGAACTGGTGCAACTTCCTCCACAGTTTCTCCTTGATCTTAGGATCCAGTATTACGACCAGTAGTAGTGGAAATTCCACTAGCTCAACCTCTTCGTCCTCAGTTACTCATCGTAATCACCTGAATCTAACAGGTCGTCATTCCAGACTTGATTGGATATAACTTACTTAGGTATACCATCCAAGTTGATTTAAAATTATTTTTCAAAAATGCGCTCTCTTACACTCACCCAAAGCCTAGGTAATCCGTAACCTCAGCTCTGATACCAACTGTAACGACCCAACTTTCGAACACATCGGAAGTCGTGTCATTAATAAGAATAAGAATAGATAGAAGACAAAATCACAGAAAACATCATAATCTCATAGCGGATTTTTTTTACAAAAGATGATACTTCATAATATTACATAGCGGAACATATTACATCAGAGCATACTGGATCTAATAGTACAAGCCATTTAGAGTGCATCTTTAATTATACATATCATTGACGACTAACTTGCAGACATGATTATACAGTAGATAAGATAGGTAGGCCTGCACACAGAAAGTTCCATTCCAGCATTCCCAAGATTTATCCAATCCTGATTCACTTGTCTATTCATAACAAGTGTTATGAATACCCAAGAGTTTAAGGGAACACAGAAAAATAAACTCCGGGTCAGTTAGGGGACTGGTATGAGTAAACAGTTTTAAAATAGTTTTAAAAATATCTCATAAGACCAAGCCGTGAATACGGAACAGGTTTTTACCTTATGAGAATCCAGAATAACATGGCTTAACTTTTAAAATGGTTTGAAAGAACGGATAATCGTAAGACCGACCCACACATAAACATGGATGGATTTTACCTTACGATAACCCAAATCATCTTTAAAATCAATATTATATTGATATTATAATAGTGTCTAGGGTTTCCACAAATAATTTAGAATCTAGCGGAACGCTTGCATCTCACGCTCCACATATATAGTATACAAACAAAACCGCTTGGCGCTTAGTGATACTGGATTTCCGACTATGACAAGGTATGGGACCACCTTCCGATAGTACCTCTAGAGGCGAATACACTGGGTTCAACAAGAACATCTTGCAACGCGGCCCACACATGACCGACCACTTATTACGCTTGAGTGTATCGAATGTATATCACCAACGGTTCGGCTCAAACCACCATTTCCTGAAAGGGACAGCATCGATAGATTAAAGAAGCAAAAGGAATTTCTCTAGATAGGTGATTATACTCCCTAATGGGAGCGACCCACATAGCCATGCTGCCTGCCCGATTTTTGTCATTTCCTGGGTGTGAGGCTTGAGGCTAGACTTACCTTTTCATCATCACAGTTTAATTTCTTTGAATGCCACATCGTCAAATCCATCGGAAATCACTAATTGATTTCCACAAAAATACTCTGGTTGTCAGGCTAAAGAAGTTTCCCTTTTGTGCCAACAACTGGTACGTTTGAAGAAAACAATGTACGTGATTCCTTTGAAAAAACTCTGTCAGACATTCGTCCATAAAAGTTGTCCTGGAACTGGACAAACCGAAGGCACTATTTAAGAATAGCCCTTGCATATCATCGTCTTCAATTCAAAAATCTCTAACGCGCGGCGTATAATCAAATCAAAGTGGAATGTAAATTCCAGTCTCTTTGAAATAATTAACGAACATTTTCTTTTTAAATTATTAATCTAACATGATTATAATCTAATTTACATATATAATCACAGTCAAACTACACAGTATATGATCATCCTGCTTATATTTGGGTATTTTGATCATCTCTTAAAAATGGACAATTTCAGTGTGTGCGTCGCACACGGTTTTACTTTCCATTCTGTTCGTCAATTATAAAAATGAATACTTCCATCATTCTTTCAGAAAATTATTCCTCATAATTATTTCTTAATCTGATCATTTATAAATGAATTAAATTTATGATCTATAATTTTTACTTACAGCTTTTACATTTTGTATTGTTTCATCAAATTTCCCTTTGATCCCTTATAACTGATCTACTTCTTCTTTCAATATGCAAATAAAATTTCTCTTTTTATTTATTAGTCTAAGCACGATTGAAATCTGCTTTACAGTTCCTTTTTTATAAACTACAGAACTGTACATGACCAGTTACTTGTATCCGGTAATTGAAATTTACAGTTTAAAATTGACAAAATAGTGTATGTGTTGCATACGGTTCCTTTACCTTGTTTTGTTTAAAATTTTAAATATCTCATTAGAAAATAAATTCTAATTTAGATTGTAAAATAAATTTATAATTTAATAAAATTACAGTTTCTGTGCTAACTTCTCGACTTCTGTCAAAACCATATCTGATCTTCTACACTTGAACGACTTCCTTTTTGTTGACTTTACAGTTTGAGTATTTCATTAGAAAACTTCTCTAATTATATTTTAAATTTTGAGTTTATAATTTAATCTGAACTGCAGTTTCTACACTTTTTCTCCACTGTTGACAACTGCATTTTTATCCTGATTCACTTTTTCTGGACTTGCTAATTTAAATAAAAATTCTATTTTTATTTAAATATTTATTTTCCCTTTTTATTTAATCCATTATTTAATTTAAATTATATTTAAAATCTTCATTTAAAAGCTTAAATGGCAAGGTACCACTTTCGACTGAAGTACCACTTCAAAATCATGGCGCGCGCCCATGAAATCAGGCCCAACCACCATGTTTTTGGCAAAGTACCACTTTTCCTGATCACCCAAAGTACCACTTCCGAAAATCACCCCATTTACTTGCTGATCCTCCCCCAAACCATTGTGTGCCGGCCCTAGTGCCAAATACAGTGGTACTTACCAAGTACCAAAGTACCACCTTCAAGAAAATATGGTCGATCACCTCAAACCCATGGTGTTTTCCCATGTCCGATCACTTGCCAGCACGTGCACATGCACAGCTACCATCGTCGCTTCCAACCACCAACTACTGGCCACACACGTCATCCACCATGATCTGATCATCTTGCACTGCCTGACCACCACCTCCACGACCATGGCATGTTTTCACCGTTCCACTCCATTTCCAGTAAAAATACCCATCCAAGAAAGCCGCGCCCCCTCCTTACCTCGACCTTGTGCCGCCGTCGCCTTCTTGCCACGCCACCACCATCCCCTGACGCCACGAACCCCCCTGGACCGCACCCCCAAAGCTCCACCATCAATGAGCAGTCCCATGAACAAAACCCTAACCCAACACCACCATTTTCCCTATTTCGCTTAAATTCCCCAATCTCATGCATTAGAAAAATCATTTAGGATTTTTCCTAGCATCCCTGAACCCAGATGATGCTTCACCCCCAACCCCTCGGCCTCAAATCGCCTGGGTGATCGGAATTTGATCAAAATTCAAATTCTAATCATCCCGGCATATCTCGTGATCCAAGCCACTCAAAATCATGAGACTACTTCTAAAGATCATTATTTTCATCTAGGATTCCATCTATATATCTGAAACGAGTTTTTACATAGTTTGAATTTTTGTTGAAACAGAGGGGTACTTTGTTTACCAGATTTCCAGTATTAATGTTTTTAAAGTTTTTTGTACTTTACTCCTTGCTTTGAAATGGTTTTATTGGTGATATAGAGGTTTAAACCTGACCTGGACTCATGTTACAATCATCTGACTTAAGTTATTTAACATGGGTCATCAGTTTGATGCTTTAAACTGAAACCAGACAACAGGATCTATACTAATGATTATCCTCTTAAACTAATGCTATTCAATTAGTTTAAGTCCTAATCATCTCTTTATTTAATCACGTAGGAATGATATTCAAACAACACTTAGGATCTAATTAAGCACATCAATGACAAGTTTACTTTACAGTTCAAAAATACAAGAAACAAGAAGAAGATTTGAAAGAAATTTGCTCACCTGGAAATGTTTGAATCCTTAGCTTTCTACTCTCCTTTACTGATCTAGTTCAAATGTTTGTGTGTGGGAAAGAGGAGCATACTTATGTCTATTTATAGTGGTGGAAAACCATCAAAATATGGTGTATTAACACTGTTTTTGAAAAAGAGAAAAATCAGTTTTTAGATTTGTTTTGATAATTGATTGACAACTCAACAAAATCAAACCACCACCTTTAATTCACTTGGCTTGCCTCAGCTAACCTCACCTGAAAATCCCCTATGCAACCACCACTTTTCTTCCTATTGGTTTCTATGAAACATCACAAATAAATGCTTATGTACCATACATGTTCTTCACAAATCTTTTCTTGGTTTAACCAATTTATAATATCCATTTTTGTACCATATATGTTCAGTTTTACCTTGGATTTCTACCCCAAAATCTTCTAATGACATTTTTTATTTAACAACAAAATATAAAGTATTTTTACTTGCCTTCCAAGGCATTATAAAATCTGAAAGTCTTTGTACCTTTTGATCTCGGCCATGTGATGAAATAGACATGGAAACATCTTGGAAAATCTATGTTTTTAGTATAGATCTAGTGTAGGTGAGATCCTTAGTGTACATGCAAGGATTTGCAAGATCTTTTAGCACATGGGTTTTGACAAAATAAACATGGTTTTGAAAATGCAAAAGAAAGTGACAATTTTCAGAAAATTTCATGAGAAAAATGATTTAAAAACTGAAAATACTTGATCCAAGAATGATTTGCCATGTGAACAAATATTTCTTTAGATCCTCTTAACTAGTTTAGTACTAGGGTAGGTTGTATGCTCAAGTATATATGTCTATATGAAAACATGCTTGCAAATGGACTTGGCACTTAAGGTTTTTGGTGAATTTGAACTTGCTTTGATAACAAAATGGTTTTTGGCATGTTTTTAATTCAAGTGTTAAAAGTTTTAAATTCAAGAATTGACAAAAACTCAAATTCTAAATCCTTTGAAAAAAATGAACATGTGAAACAAAAATGGCATTTAAAACTTTCTATGCCTAAGTGTTATCACTCATACATGTATAAAATCAATTTAAACAAACGCTAACTAATACATGTTATCGTACATGAATATCTAAAAATGAATTTTAGTAAATGTTGTGCTACATGCATATGTACATGCTATTATACATGAGTTAACATGTTTTGAAATTTCAAAGTCTGAAATTTTAAATCGTATTTGTAAATATGTACTTGCGATCAATTAATATCTATGTCAGTGATATGTGTAAATACCGGGTCATTACACTCTTAAGAGTGTAAATATATATTCTAAAGAAGTTTATCTTAACCGAAAGATTAAATCATTCCCATGCTGACTGTAACCAATTATAAGGACACTAAACATCAGATCAATTTCCTAAAGAATTTGAAGTTACACTTGAATTTGGGATGATCGCTGTGAAGTATTTGAGTTGCACTCAAAAAATTTTAATGCATTGAAATTGGTTTAAGCTTCACAGGCTCAGCAGTTGATTTTCAATTGGACATTCTTTGGAAACTTGCATATACTAGGGCAACAATAATAAAATGACATTATGCACTATCTATGTACACTACAAAATGTTTATCCCCATACATATGGTTCCTTTTGGTTTATTATAGAATTTTAATTGCAAACATAGTTTTTTATGTAATTTGCATGCTGTACTGCAGAACAGCTGAGCGTTCATATAAGCATACAATCTAGGAGCATTAAAACTATAGAACAAAGATTGCAATGGTATATTCAACTCAGTACTTTTGAAATAAATAGATTGTAGTGGCATTAGGTTAATTTTTTATTTTGATGATGAAATGCAACTAAAGTGCAGTGGATCAGTTAGGTATTTGTTGACTTATTTCATAATTTTTTTAATCTAATGTTAGCAGATGAATCATTGTTTCTGAGGTCTAGTGCCAGTTAACCTTTTCTGAAGTAGGATTCATAACAGACACATTATCAAAATCCAGATACATTTGCCATAAATGTAGCCAACAAATAAACTCTCATGTTGATATTGTTGGTCTCTGTTTTTAATTAATGATCCAAATAGCAGTGTATATTATATGCCAAGTAATTTGCAACAGTGTCATTCAGGAATATGCTATGTTTTATAGTAAAAACATGATGGTTATCTGTTCTCTTCAGGTTTCACTATAGGAGATTGAAGTAATTTTGCTTTGAAAAAATATTAAACATAAAGAAGAGTATGATCTACGATGAAAGAATGACACTTGAATGAATTCTTCCTAACATGCGATGCCACAGATTTTACAGTCTGATGTTAGTATAATCAAAGTGGAACGAAAGATTAATTTGGTTTTGCACATATCTCATAATACTAAATAATGATTGTATGCTTGATTGTTTAAGCTATAGATCAAAGTAGGATTAGTAAACATGGTTGCATATTAAAGAATGATGACAATGATTTATTTATCTCCATTAAAATATTTACTCCAATAACCTGAACTCAATACAAATAAATACTCTGTAATGGCACTGTTTCAGGTTACAAATAATATACCTTTAAAGTTTTTTAGTCTACAAAGCTTAAGAATAATATGCAATAGTTTTAGAGTAAGGTTATCAGCTACAATTTACATGCGACAACCTGATACTGATTGGTTTATGTCCGGTCTTTAGATTGTTGTTTGAGTTATGCTAAGGTCAATTGAAGAAAAATCACCCAAAAGCTTCATGTTAGTGTCAGCCTGCAAAATGATTTGATCAGAGAATTGCAAGCTAGCCTTAGATAGATGTACTTATAGGTAGGAATACTAAGAAGGCTTAATTGATATGCTCTCAAAATGTGCCAGAGCAAAAGAGTGTATATAACTGAGCATGCTTTTGGTATGTTTTTCCTATTTTACCTATTTTATGTCGCAACATTTATGAATAATGTTATGTGTACTGATTTTCAGGAAACTGTTTCCCCTATGTTACTGCAAACATACATTGCTTTTGTAAACTGTGGAATCATCTACATGTTCCTTTCCCAGAAAAAAGGTCAATTGAAAGAGAGATGGCTTTCAAACGCCATTGTCAAAGAATATTAAATGACACCCGCTTTGATTGACTTGAGCTCCCACACCTCTCAACAAGGCCGTTTTCTCTTCGAAGAGTTCTTCTTTGACTGTAACTTCACCACCTACCTTTCCAATTCCTTAATTACGCTAAACTTTCCCTAGCAACAACGGATGATCCCCAAATCTGCGCACGATTATTTGAACCACATTCAAGGCATGATTGATGTTGAGGATTCAGTTAGATGGGTGAAGTATCAGGTTGGTTGTTCTTATATAACCCGCTCTTTATATTTTATCTTGCTAATTTTAAATCAAACGTAATGATTCTTCATTTTTAAGCTTTAACTCCAACACAAAAGGTCGTGGTGGGTGCCTTCAAATAATCTTCTTACTCAAGTGCATGCGAGGAATTCACCAAGGTTGTTTACATTTGATTTTGTTCGCATTTTCTTCATATTTTGACATTAGATCAATTTATTCCACAGACTTCTTTAATATGATAAGATATGTTTGGAGTTTTATTTTACATTCGATATGGTAGCTTCCAACTGTTTCATCCTTATTTCTGTAAGATTGTCACCAATCTAATGTTTATTGCTGAAATTTAGGCATTAGAAATTTTGACTCTATATTTGACATGTTATTTAAGAGCGATACACAGAAAAGGAACCTGATGACTAAATCTCATGATGGTCTTCTTTAATTAACAAGAACTCTCCACAGTCTATTTAAGCTTAACATTTTTTGTATCCAGCTACTCATTGTACTTGGAATTTATCTCCATGCTATGAATTTGGAACACTTCGATACTAGTTGCCTCTTTTGGGTATTTTATTAATGTTGTACCATTTAAAGCTGCAAATCATTTTAACGCATATGTAAGTGGATTTAAAGAGGGGATGCATAAATGGTTGAAGCAGGTTTGTGTTTTGGGTCAATATATGTTCCCACAAAATTTCTATTTACAGATGTAGATGTACCGCTATGCTTTGAAGACATGCATGTACTCATCAAACGATTGACCGTAGAGGATTATTTTGATTTCGTTTTTGAAATAATGATTGACGGTAGTTTAAACTAAAATTGATACATAAAACATTATTGTTTGTTATAAGTTGGATTTGACTATTCATGTACGCTGAAAAAATTCAGAGGGTAATTCAAGTGCGTGGTTATATCTGAATGTGTTGCTATGGTAGGCAATCATTTCACCGATTTTATTGTCATCTTTTAAATAGCTATGCTATAAAATATGGCTCGACAATCAAATGCAGGTCCACCTGGACATGCACATATACTCGTATGCATAATTTAACTTATATACTATTCATATGATTTCATAACAATTTTGGGTTACATTATCACAAATACTATTTGTAACTTAATACATTTTGATTTCTTATTAAGATTTATAAAAGTTTGAATATTTAACCTTGTATTTTGGTATAAAAATTATATATATATATATATATATATATATATATTATTTTAAATATGTAGTTTAAATATAAGAAGTTCTAGTTTTATAGTTTAAATTATATCCAGATTTCATAATTTTGTTATGACTATAGATTTCTTTTTAAAAGCATTAACATATAAATGGTTACTTAGTAAATTAATATATTTTGATATCTAAAAGTTTAAATTTAAAATTGATTTGTATCCAAAGATTGATTTATATTTCATAATAAATTAAATTTTAAGTCCTTTTTTAAAATTAGTTTAATGCATACACAATTATGAATGTATGTTTATTTAAAAATAGTTTACTTTATTTGATACAATTCTATAGGCTCTTTATAAAGATCTTCAAACTATATTAAAGAAGCACCCTACTAAGATTATTTAACTCCACATTTCTCATAGAATTATTCTAAAATTTTTATTATCTATTATTAATACCATAAAACTTTCATTTTTACTATCCTTTAAATCTCTTTCATAAGTATCATTAACCTAAGTCCAGAAATTAGTATATATTACCCTTGTTTAATTCAAAAAATGTATGCACAATAGTTAGATAGTACTTTGAATATATTTTTCCTAAACAGATATAATCACCAAATCATTCTGCATATTATCATTACACATCTTATTTCATATCATACATCATTATTATAAATTACAGTATATCTCAAATTAAAATCATTCACATCACAAGTTGCATTTCATTCAATATATCAATTCATGTAGTTTTGCATATGACATACTGCATAATAACCAACACACTGCATTATATGTTAACTTTAAATCCACACATAACAAGTATATAGTATGAGAAGTTTTTATCTAATTACAAATATAGGATTATTAATCATATACATAACATATTTACTTTATTTTGATTAGCTTGACCGACTTATTTGGCTTGGATGAATTGATTGGCTTGATTGAACTGATTGGATTGATTGACTTATTTGGTTTGTTTGATTTATTTGACTTGAATAACTTGATTGACTTACTTGACATGGTTAAATTTCATTAGTGAATGATAGGTTTGTTAGAAAAATACTTATGCATTTGTAGTTGATAGGAGCTTTATAGTTTTTTAGGAAAAATAGAAGTTACGAGAAATGTTTGACTTTATGTTTTAATGTTTTGTGACAACAAAACTTAAACTAGTTGATTGTTTTACTTTATGCTTGAATAATCATTACTTGATTATATTAGTTTAAGTTGTATCATGGCTTTAAGGATATCTTATATCTTAGTCTAGATTAAAGTCTTAAGGAAATTAGAATTTAGGCTAGGTTTAGTCGTGTATTAGATTAAGGCTTTATAGTTTCTAGGATTAGTTGAAGTCTCAAGAAGTGTTTTTGAGTAGACTTTAGTTGCTTATTTGTTTGAATTACTTGTTTGGATTGATTTTCTTGTTTTAATTGATTATAAATATTGGTTGGATTACTTAGTTTTAGTTTATTAGACTAGTACAGTCATAATTTTAGGGGCAGTTTGACACGAACTGAACCCCCGCTCCATGGAGGCAAGGTCGGTCTTTGGAAAATAACACATGAATCACATTAGCAGAATACATAACATAGCTTAATACATAAAATTGGAGAATAATTTACATCATACCACAACCGCGGAATCATAATCATCATCAGAATTACACAGATGCATAATCCTACTTAGTACATAACAAGTTTCATCAAATAGATAATAAGTCTATAGCAGAATCAAATATAAACATACATAATGTAATGTTTAAAAGTTCAAAAGAAATGATAAAAAGACAAGTCTTCATCTTCTGCCAAAAGAGCACCCAATGCAATGGTGCATATCCAAAAGAAAGCCAATCACCTATTCACTTGGCTGCCCGTGTGAAAATAGAAGCACCCGAGTTTGCAAGGGAAAAACAAACTACGAGTCAGTCATGGGACTGGTATGAGAAATCCTATATTTACTTAACTTTATCTAGAATAAGGCAAATCACAAGACCACATCGTATGTCACGGAACGGGTTTACTCCACTGGATTGCCGGTGCATAAAATAATGTAAATCAGGTAAACATCGCAATGCCTTTTAGAAAAATGAAGTCGTTATAAGACTCAGGTCCCATCACACAATGCAAACACAAACCAGAGGATAGAGTTTTACCTTATAAGGGCCAAACATGTTTGGTACGCATAAACAAAAAAAAATCAATTTTGATATTACTATAACGACATAGTGTCGAAACAACTTAAAAGTAAATATATCGATCATAGATGGCATAGTACCCCATCCTGCTATGTCACCATATAGGTTTACAACTCAAACTGAAAAGTCGCATATTGGAAATTGGGTTTCCATCTATGAGTCGAGGCAAGGGATCTTCCTCATCGGTTTCGGGCCATCTCTAGCAGGATGCCCAAGATCAACACATGTGGCCCTTAGATCTTGCAGGGCTGGTCCACACTTACTTTTGTGGATTGGTTATTCCTGAACAATATGTTTCCTAGTGCAATCGGACCTATCACTTGAGCCTTTTAGTCGGCTCTATATCTAAGGCGCCTCGCAATCCATCATCCACATAATTAAAAATGTCTAGGCTCTATACCATGACACTGCTTCTAGCTAGAAAGAAACGCATGCACTCCCTGCTGCCCTAATCCCATTTTTTGACTCATACCGAGGTGCGAGGCTCGCGAATCAACGCTATACACAAAGATGTGCTAATTAAAGACTTGCTTTGATCATCATCCCCAAGGCCCTTCTTTTCAGCAAAATCCTTGATCATTGCATCTTAGCATGCCACATTGAAAATCCATGCCATACAACTAATGTCTACCAATATATAACCTCTAAGCTCGTACGTCTCAGAGAAGGGTGTTAAGCAAGAGAATAAATTATCCGCCACCAAATAGATATATATTTAATAGAAATCAATCAACACAGAATGTCAGATACATAATCCATTTACAAGTCTGTTCTGGGTCTGAACGAAACCGGAGGCACCTTATTCCTCATCCCATATGTCCAATACAGAATTGAGGTCCTCGCATATCCAAACAGTCAACAAGTACGCCCGTACAACTACCATTATAACCTCTTCAAAGGAGCAACCCATATCCAAGGCATCAGTAATAATCCATTCGATGTGAAGATTGCCGGTCTTGCACCGTCTTCATTATCTTCGACTTTTAATCGTCGTTTAATTATTTGAAATGAGATTTAACTCGGTCTTTCCAAATAATTCTCGCATAAATTTCAAATGAAATTCTCTCCCTTAGTTATATCATTGGCCTTCGCCATTCGTTACCGTATGTAAAAAGGTTTAGTCGTGAATTTAATTCGGTCATCGAATTAGATACTCATGTCATATCATATCAATATTCATTTTATACTTGTTCATGCCAAATCATACTTAACAATTTTTATTTTTACAAACCAAGCAAAATTGGTTTGCACACATTTTAAATCGCTTAAAATAATTTGAAATGGTTCATCAAACAAACAAAGGCAATATGGGCCAAAACACATCCAATAGACGTCTGACCCCCATGGACAGACGTCTGAGCTGGAGTATATTTTTTTTTCTTTCAGGAGGTTGAACAGACGTTTGACGTCCCCATGGACAGACGTATGTTTACAGGAAAATTTTATCTTGAGAGTTTGAACAGACGTCTGACCCATATGGTTAGATGTATGAGCTGATGCAATTATTTTTCTCCTTTACAAGTTTCAACAAACGTCTGACGCTCCCGTGGACAGACATCTGTTTACAGGGAAAAATATTCCCGTGGGTTTGAACAGGCGTTTGACCCTATATGGTCAGACGTCTGAGCTGTAGCCTGGGCAATTGTTTGGCCTGGCAATGATTCTCTAACCATTCTCGGATAAGCTTGGATCAATGGTGATGGCTTATACCATTTTCTAAACAAAAATGAAGTAGCGTATGCTCACCAAAACACTCAAGAACACATACACACACATGCACTCATTCATACAAAAGATTCGCGATGATTTTGATCATAAGTTCAAAGGTGAACTAAATTCCAAAACAAATCTATGAAATGCGATTCAAGCTAGAATGAGATCGTTTGGCAATGCTAAAGGGAAGCTATAAGAGCATGGGTGCACATAATAACTTCACCTATAGCTTATACAACCCGAATATAGATTATAACGAGATTTCCAACATTAGAAAAACAAGGAAATCGCCAACGCAATCAAACGACCCAATGCATATACAATGTATATTCAGTTCAAACGTACCATAGGCACACTATACAAGCATAAAGCTTGAGGAATTATTGCGAGTTATTAAATAACACACCCATAACATACACAATCGCATTTTCATTGCGCTACTTAACATTTAACAACATATTAAAGTTATATAACCACTCAATAGTCATTATATCAACCCAAAACTTAATCAACTACTTCGTAGTTAATTAACACTAGCTCTTTCGGCTTCAATTTCTCACCTTGGCTTGTTTACAAATAAGGAATGGAACCAATAGCAAGCAAAATCACCCTTTCTTCCAATATTGCATGCAAATCTCACATCTAAGCACATATAAATAGATTTCCTAGGAGTTAGGTCATAGGAATTGTCAAAAATCAAAAGAAGATAGGCCAGAAAGATAGAGAAGATGAAGAGGAGGAATACCAAGGTTTCCTCTTCAATTTCTCCTTTTATTTGAGAAACTAAATGCAAAACCTATCTTAGGAATTTTAATTTCATCTTCCTTTCCCCATTTCCTAATTTCTTGCAAAGTGTTAGAGTGAATGGGAGAAAGGGGCTGATTTGGGGCACTTAAGTGAATTGGCTAAGTTGGATACCCAAGCCCTAAACAAAGTCCCAATTTTTTACAATCTTGAAACATATCGAAATTTATAGTTTTTGAACTCCTAAATGACATTTTGAACTCAATGGAAGTGGTTTCGAATCCAAATTCGACCATTTGCAAAAAGTATTATTTTTGGGTCATTTATTCTCAAAATAATTCATCTAAAATATTTTAATTTCTATGAAAATAAATAGAAAATAAATTTTAATTTGGTTCCAAAATACGGGTTGTTACAATCTCCCCCACTTAAAAGTTTCTCGTCCTCGAAAAAGAAATGATCGCAAAGTAGGAATTAAATAGTAACGTAACATTACATAAATATACCTCTCGATAGAGCTAATCAGAGATATCCACTCTGCATCTGGGATAAGCCTATTTAATATTATCTTCTGTTTCCTATGTACAGTCTCTAGCATCTCCGCTCCGTTGCACTTTGACTAATGCACCTTCTTATTCCTTATAGCTCTGGTTTCTTTGCCAATAACCTTCATTGGCTCTTTTCGCACAACTGAACTCGGAGTCATATCCAAATCTTGTTGTGATGCTTCTTCCACAATCAAGTCTGTATCATGTACATGCTTGCGAAGTTAAGAAATGTGAAACACATTATGAACAACAGATAACCAATCTGGTAACTAAACCCTGTAAGCAAGAGTTCCAATCCTCTCGAGTATAGGGAACAGGCCAATATATCTAGGTGCCAACTTTCCCATCTTCCCAAATCGAATTACTCCCCTCATTGGAGAAACTCTCAAATATATGTATTCTCTAACATAAAATGCCAAATCTCTTCTTCTGGAATCTGCATAACTCATCTGTCGACTCTGAGCTGCTTGTAGTCGCTTCTTAATGAAATCCACTTTAAATGAAGCTTCTCGAATCATATCCGGACCCAATACTAATCGATTACCAGGATCTATCCAACACGCAGGAGATCTACATGGCCTACTATAAAATGCTTCAAATGGTGTCATTTTCAAACTTTCCTGATAGCTATTGTTATCTGAGAATTTAACTAAATGTATGTGATCTTCCCAAGATCCTCCAAAATCAAGTATGCAAGCCCGCAATAAATCTTCTAATATACGATTCACCCTCTCAGTCTGGCCATTTGTCCGAGGATGATATGCAGTGCTAAGATTGATTTGGGTTCCTAATTCAGATTGGAATGCTTCGCACAACTTAGTAGCAAATATCGGGTCGCGATCACTCACAATGTTGCTGGGAATCCCATACAGTCTAACAATCTCTATGAAATATATCTGAATCAAACTCTGAGCTGTTCTATTTGATTTCACTGGAATAAATTGGGCGCTCTTCGTGAAACGATCAACTATAACCCAAATACTATCATTGCCGTTCTTGGTTCTAGGCAAACCGTCTATGAAATCCATGAATATTTGATCCCACTTCCACTCTGGAATCTCTAAAGTACAATCCAGCGAGCTTCGGTTGATCACTCTTGACTTGTTGGCAAGTAGAGCACCTGCTAACATATATAGAAATGTCTCTCTTCATAGACTTCCACCAGAATGTGCGCTTAAGATCGTAATACATCTTACTCACCCCCGGATGAATACTATGCTTGGATTTGTGACATTCTTCCATTACCTTTTTTCTGAGCTCGGGAATATCCAGAACACAAATTCACCCTTGCATTCTAAGAGTTCCTTTACTATCAATCTGAAAGCTTTAAACTTCTCCTTCTTGAATTCGTTTGCTAATCATTTGAATAAACAAATCCTCCTTCTGTAAAACCGAATTCTTCTCGATCAGTGAAGGCATAATAATAAGATTAGCGACAATTGCATTATTTCTACTAAGTGGATCAGCTAAAACATTGGATTTCCCTGGAGTATACAAAATATATAGATTATATGCTGCAAGAAATTCTAACCAACGCTGTTGTCTCAAATTCAAGTCTTTTTGGGTGAATAGATATTTCAATGACTTATGATCTGTATATAATTCGAACTTCTCACCCAAAAGATAGTGCCTCCATATCTTCAAAGCAAATACTACAGCCAATAGCTCTAAATCATGAGTAACATACCTCTTCTCATGCGGCTTCAATTGACAGATAGCATAAGCAACAATTTGACCTTTTTGCATTAACACCGCACCTAGTCCTTCATGAAAAGCATCCGTATAGATAGTCAAATCTTGATTGCCATCTATTATGGTCAACACTGGAGCAGTAGTCAACCTTACTTTCAGCTCTTGGGAAGCTTCCTCACATTCAGTCATCCAATTATACCTTGCATGCTTCTTTGTAAGCTTCGTCAACGGACTAGATAACTTCGAAAAATCTTTAACGAATTTCCGATAATAGTCGACCAATCCCATAAAACTTTTGACTTCCGTGGGAGTGCTAGGTTGCTTCCAATCACTAGTGGCTGTAATCTTGCCTGGATCCACGGAAATTCCTTCCTTCGATACGACATGATCGAGGAACTTCACTTCTTCTTGCCAGAATATGTATTTAGAAAATTTGGCTTTTAATACATTCTTTCTCAAAATGTTCAAAACCTCTTCCAAATGCTTCACATGCTCGCTAGTTGACTTAGAGAAGATTATAATATCATCAATAAAAACTAGCACAATTTTATTCAAAACTCCACGAAATACTCAATTCATCAAATCCACAAAGTAAGCAAGAGTGTTACATAGGCCGAATGGCATTATTAACACTCGTAAAATAAGTCTGGACCTCTGAAAGCAGTCAAAGGAACACATTCTTCGGCAATCCTCAGTTGATGGATACCTGTAGCTAGGTCCTTCTTTAAAAACACTTGAGCCCCATTCAAGCAATCTAACAAATATCAATGTGCGGCAATGGATATTTATTCTTCAATGTTTGCATATTTAAGTCCCGATAATCTACGCATAATCCAAGAGTTCCATCTGACTTAGGGACAAAAACCACAACTACTCCCTAATTCGAGAAACTAGGCCTAGTTAGACCTTTCCATAACAATTGTCGAGTTTGATCACCCAACTCTTCCTTCTCTTTTAATGTCATTCTTTGAATTGCATGCACAACTGACCTTGCATTTAGAACTAAATCGATTTTGAAATCAATTTCTCTTCATGGAGGTAAGCTATCCACTTCTTCAAACACATCCGCATAATCTCTAACAACAGGAATATTCTCAATAGAAGTAGGAGAAACTTCAAGAGCAGCCAAAAATTCCTTTCTATCTGAACTTGATCCTTCGCATTGTATAACCATAATATTCCCCAGTTTCGTTTTAACTTTAACAACTCTTTCGGCGCGTTTAACTTCAGCCTCATACTTCGTCAACTAATCCAACTCAGTATAAAATCAAATGCGGAAAGATTCATGACGATCAAATCAAAAGAAAACTGATAATAAGAATATGAGACAGGAACTCTACAATATAAACGAAGAACAAGAGAACCACCTATCAGGTTATGGACACTAATGGATTCCTCAAGATCTCTCAATTTTAAATTTAACTTTTTAACGGTGTTACTTGAAATGAGACTTCGTGATGCTCCCGTGTCAAACAATACTTTAACAAGAATAATTTTAATTGTAAGCATACCTTCTAACACGTCAGGTTTACCATCGCCAATAGAAGGAGATGGTGCATCTGCTGCTAGCTTGATTTCTCTCCCGATCTACTTGAGAGTTCTTTTATCGATGCCCTCATACCTACAAGCCATCTCGACAACCTTAATAAATGGAAGTTCTATGTAGGTTGTCACTCTGCTATGATACCGCCTCTGAAGGCCATCAATGAACCGCTTGTTCTTTCTAATCGGTTCTTGAATTAATTCTGGTCCATAGCGAGCGAGTTCATTAAACTTGCCGACATATTCATGAATGGTTCGGTCACCTTGCAGAAGGTTAGCAAATTCATCATGTAATTGCTCAACTTCCTGTCGTGGAACAAATCTTTCCTTAAAGACTTCTTTAAACCTCGCCCAAGTCATGTTAACTTCGCGCACACCTACCATCATAGCTTCCCGCCAAATTAGGGCCTCGTCTTTATGTAGCCAAGATGCTAAAAATATTTTCCTATCATCTGCTAATTCCAGGCCCGCAAAGATCTGTTCGCAAGACCTCAACCAAGCTTGAGCTTCCATTATGATTCCAACGCCTGTGAATGGCACACCACCTAAGTATTTATATTTCTTGGCAACTACATCAAGATCAAATGGTTGTTGTGGTTGTTGTTGCAATACGGGCTCGCTATGAGCCACTGAACCACCCTCATCGAGATCAGGCTGATTATTAACAGCGTGAATTTTGCCCCTTCCTTGGCCTCTGCCTCTTCTGCCTCTGCCTCGTCCACTCATTTTCTTTTCCATTCTGCAGATAGCAAGGAAAGAGTCCAGCCAACATAAAAGATAACATAAGAATGATAGAAGCATATTGACATATGCATAGACAATGATGTAATGATCATGTTATATGCTATTCTGATGTACCCATTCTAGGGTATTGCTGATTCTATCTCTAATGAGTTACTCATCCTAGAATACTACTGATTCTATTACTGACAAGCTGTTTAATATGTTATCTTCCAGAATTAAGTTTAACCAAAGCTTTGATACCACGCCTGACACGAACCGAACCCCCCTCCACGGTGGCAAGGTCGGTATTTGGAAAATAACACATTAATCACACCAGCAAAATACAGAACATAGCATAATACATATAATTGGAGAATAATTTACATCATATCGCAACAACGGAATCATAATCATCATCAGAGTTACACAGATACAGGATCCTACTTAGTACATAACAAGTTTCATCAAATAGATAATAAGTCTATAGCGGAATCAAATATAAACATACATAAGGTAATCTTTAAAAGCTCAAAAGAAATGATAAAAAGACAAGTCTTCATCTTATGCCAAAGAGCACCTAATGCTATGATGCATATCCAAAAGAAAGCCAATCACCTGTTCACTTGGTTGCCAGTGTGAAAATAAGGGCACTCGAGTTTGCAAGGGAAAAACAAATTACGAGTGAGTCATGGGTCTGGTATGAGAAATCCTATATTTACTTAACTTTATCTAGAATAAGGCAAATCACAGGACCACGCCATATGTCACGGAAAGGGTTTACTCCATTGGATTGCCAGTGCATAAAATAAAGTAAATCAGGTGGTTAACATCGCAATGCTTTATAGAAAAATGAACCCGTTATATGACTCAGGTCCCATCACACAATGCAAACACAAACCAGAGGATAGAGTTTTACCTTATAAGGGCCAAACATGCTTGATATGCATAAAATAATAAAAAATCAATTTTGATATTACTATAAGGGCATAGTGTCGAAACAACTTCAAAGTAAATATATCGATCATAGACGGCATAGTACCCCATCCTACTATGTTGCCATATAGGTTTTCTACACAAACCAAAAATTCGCATATTGGAAATTGGGTTTCCATCTATGAGTCGAGGCAAGGGATTTTCCTCACCTATTCCGGGCCATCTCTAGCACGATGCCCAAGATCAACACACGTGACCCTTGGATCTTGCAGCGCCGGTCCACACTTACTTTTGTGGATTGGTTATTCTTGAACACTACATTTTCCAGTCCTATCGGACCTATCACTTGAGCCTTTTAGTTGGCTCTATATCTGAGGTGCCTCGCAATCAATCATCCACATAAGTAAAAATGTCTGGGCTCCATACAATGACACCACTTCTAGCTAGAAAGAAATGCATGCACTGCCTTCCATCCCTAATCCCCTTTTTTTACTCATATCGAGGTGCAAGGCTCGTGAATCAATGCTATACACAAAGCTATGCTAATTAAAGACGTTCTTTGATCATCATCCCTAAGGCACAGCTTTTCAACAAAAGCCTTGATCATTGCAACCTAGCATGCCACATTGACAATCCATGCCATACAACTAATGTCTACCAATATATAACCTTTAAGCTCGTACCTATCAGAGAAGGGTGTTAAGCAAGAGAATAAATTCTCCGCCACCGAACAGATATATATTTAATAGAAATCAATCAATACAGAATGGAATTCAATGTCAGACACATAATCCATTTACAAGTTTGTTCTGGGTCTTAACGAAACTGGAGGCACCTTATTCCTCATCCCATATGTCTAATACAGAAGATAGGTCCTCACATATTCGAATAATGAACAAGTACGCCAAGATAACTATCCCTATAACCTCTTCAAGGGAGCTACCCATATTCAAGGCATCAGTAGTAATCCATTAGATATGAAGATTGCTGATCTTGCATCGTCTTCATTATCTTCGACTTTTAATCGTCATTTAATTATTTGAAATGAGATTTAACTCGGTCTTTCCAAATATTTCTCGCATAAATTTCAAATTAAATTCTTTCCCTTGGTTATATCATTGGCCTTCGCCATTCGTTACCGTATGTAAAAAGGTTTAGTCGAGAATTTAATTCGGTTATTGAATTAGATACTCATGTCATATCATATCCATATTCATTTTATACGTGCTCATGCCAAATAGTACTTAACCATTTTTATTTTTATAAACCAAGCAAAATTTGTTTGCACACATTTTAAATCGCTTAAAATAATCTGGCACAATTCATCAAACAAACAAAGGCAATATGGGATAAAACTCATCCAACAGACGTATGACCCCCATGGACAAACGTCTGAGCTGGAGTATATATATTTTTTCTTTCAGGAGGTTGAACAGACATCTGATGTCCCCATGGATAGACATCTGTTTACAGGGAAATTTTCCCCTGAGAGTTTGAACAAACGTCTGACCCCATATCTTTAGACGTCTGAGTTGATGCAATTATTTTTTTCCTTTCATAGCTTCAATAGACGACTGACGCTCCCCTGGACAGACGTCTGTTTACAGGGAAAAATATTCCCATAGGTTTAAACATACATCTAACCCTATGTGGTCAGACGTCTGAGCTGTAGTTTGGGCAATTGTTTACCCTGGCAATGAATTGCCAACCATTCTCGGACGAGCACGGATCACTGGTGAGGGATTATACCATTTTCTAAACAAAAATGAAGTCTCCTTTGCTCACCAAAACACTCAAGAACACATACACACACATGCACCCATTCATACAAGAGATTCACGACGATTTTGATCATAAGTTCAAAGGTGAACTAAATTCCAAACCAACGCTATCAAATGCAAATCAAGCTAGAACGAGTTGGTTTTGCAATGCTAAAGGGAAGCTACAAGAGCATGGGTGCACACAATAATTTCACATACAACATATATGACCCGAATATAGATTATATCGAGATTTCAAATAATAGAAAAACAAGGAAATTGCCAACCCAATCAAACGACCCAATGCATATGCAATGTATACTCAGTTCAAACGTACCATAGGCACACTATACAAGCTTAAAGCTTGGGGAATTATTGCGAGTTATTAAATAACTCATCCATAACATATACAATCGCATTTTCATTGCGCTACTTAGCATTTTACATCATATTAAAGTTATATGACCAATCAATAGTCATTCTATCAACCCAAAACTTAATCAACTACTTCATAGTTAATTAACACTAGCTCTTTCGGTTTCAATTTCTCACCTTGGCTTGTTTACAAATAAGGAATGGAACCAATAGCAAGCAAAATCACCCTTTCTTCCAATATTGCATGCAAATCTCCATTCTAAGCATATATAAATAGATTTCCTAAGAGTTAAGTCATAGGAATCATCAAAAATCAAAGAGGAGATAAGCTAGAGAAGACGGAGAAAATGAAGAGGAGGCTTACCAAGGTTTCCTCTTCGATTTCCCTTTTGGTTTGAGCAACTAATTGCAAAACCTAGCTTAGGAATTTTAATTTCCTCTTCCTTTCCCCATTTCCTAATTTCTTGCTTAGTGTTAGAGTGAAAGGGAGAAAAGGGCAGATTTGGGGCACTTAAGTGAAGTGGCTAATTTGGCTAACCAAGCCCTAACCATAGTCCCAATTTTACAATCTTGAAATATATCGAAATTTATAGTTGTCGAACTCCTAAACGACATTTTGAATTCAATGGAAGTAGTTTCGAGTCCAAATTCGTCCACATGAAAAAAGTGATAGTTTTGGGTCGTTTATTCTCAAAATAATTCCTCTAAAATATTTTAATTTCTATGAAAATCAATTAAAAATAAATTTTAAATTAGTTCCAAAAATATGGGTTGTTACAGAGTTATAATATTTTAGGTTAGATTTAGAGGGAAATATAAGGTTATTCAATTAAGGGAATATTATATAGTCATTTATAGCGTAGATTTAGAGATTAGTATTCGAATGGTTACAATAGAATAAGGATATAATATAGGCATAAATTTAGGGGGAGTTATGTATATAAGTACTTTAATATAGAATTAAGTATTATAATCATAAAATATTTACAGAAATATAGGCTATAGACTTAGGGGGGCTATGTTTAGAATCTTTTTGATAATGACAAAGGGGGAGAAATTATATAATAAGGATTATTTTAAGGGAGAGTTTGTAGGATTCATGAAGTCATGGGGAGTATTAGAAGGATCAGAATCAACAGATATGAATATTTTGTAAATCAAGGTTGTCATTATCAAAAAGGGGTAGATTGTTGTGGAATGGAGTTTTGATGACAACAACCTTATTTCAGTTATCATTAATTATAAAATATATACTAACATCTCTATCTAGAATATATAGACATATATATGCAGGATTTGTATACAGGACTTAAGTACTGAAGACTGTACAGTTTTAGAGTTTCAAGAGATTAAACATTCAGAGAATATTCAGGACTCATGAGTAATCAAGATATCAAGAATTCAAGAGTTCACGAGTTTAGGAGTTCAAGACAAATATAGTAATAGAGTCTAGTTTATATGTACAGGTTCAAACTCTGCTTTTCAAATGATATCTTTTCAAAACTTATTTCAAAACTATTTTCAAATTGATTTCAAACTTCTCTCAAAATAATTTTTAATCTTCCAAGAATTTCAAACTTATGATTTCATATATATTTCCTAATTTAAGAATATTCTTATTTTTATAGTTTTATTAAATCATATATATATATATATATATATATATATATATATATATTACTAAGTTTATATTTGACTATAATATTCTTATTTAAACTCTAAGTTTTCATATAACCTTTTTGTTTATATAGTTTATAAATATCTCTTTATAAGTTCCTATATATATATGTTTATAATTATATTATATATAGTTTTTGTATCACATATATGTTAAGTTTTTAGTCATATGTTTATATAATATATTACTATGATTTTATATGGTTTTACACTTTTGAATACTCATTTATATCACTAAGTTTTAATTCAAGAATTTCCAAAATAATATATATGTTTAAATATGTTAAAAAGTTCAAAATTAAAACGTTTTTACATGCCTATGTCGACATACATAGGAGGTTATGTCGACATACAACTGTCACTTTTTCAATTTTGAAAGGACGCGTCTTTTCACCATTTGTAACGTTCCAGAAGCGTTGCAACCTTTCAAATCTTATAAATAGGGGTTGAATTCGAATTTTTTAACCATTCTTCTTCTCCATCTTCACCCCTTTTCACTCCATTATTATTTCATTTTTATTTATTTATACACTTTTACTCTGCCGATTTTTATTCTAATTACATAAAACTTCTTCTCTTCTCACTCTCTACTCATTACTCTCTGAATTGAAGTGCTATTGAAGAGTTATAGGGCCGTTGTAATCATTTGGAATTGTTTGGGAAAGGACGTGTTCCTTGTAGCCCTGAAATCAAGGAAAGTAATCGGTGTTAACCTTGTTGCCGTGGAATCAAGGGTGTTGGAATCGGTGTTAACCTTGTAGCCGTAAAATCGAGGGTGTTTGGAGTGGTGTTAACCTTGTAGCCATGAAATCGAGGGGATTGTACTTGAATATTGATATAGTAATAAAACTTTGAGCAATCCAGCGTTGCGTGGGACTGGACGTTGGTGTAATCCGAGCCAGTATAAAATCTGGTGTTTTCTTTCCTTTTCTGCATTTTATTTTTGTTTATTTCTGTGTTTGTGTTTTTGTTTGATTCTGTGTGTGATCATCTCTGTGGTGAGTGGTTCATATAGTAGATCATATAAGTTTTAGATTTTCTTAAATTACTTGAAAACACTATTCACCTCTTCTACTGTTAGTTTTTCCTTAAGATCTGCATTCCGCGTTCCCTAACACATACTGCATCACTTATTACACATACATGTTAGGATTGAGCTCACCTTGTTAAGTCTGCAGTTCATAATCACTGCGAGTCATGGATGTTTATGGATGAATTAAAAACAACACGGATATATAACATGGATGTTTAGAGCGAGTTGTATTTTTCGCCCCTTTAGACATATTTCAGGGCGAAATGTATTTTAAGGGAGAGGGGAATGTAACACCCTGTAAAAGTATACCTAAACAAATTAATAATAATTAATGAAAATCAGCAACTAAATAATAATATGTAAATGGGATGAAAAAATTGAATTTTGCAAAATTTGGCCATGAAAATACCGTAGTTGTCTTCATGACGAAATTCTGATCAATTTTCATGTATGATATGTCAGAATCCGACACTTATGAAAGAATTACACTTAAAAGAAATGTACGTTAAAAATATATACAAAAGTGTTTGAAATTGAAATCATAATGTTAATATATGGAGTAATATATAACCTATAAATGAGTAATTGGAATATTCCACCTAATTTGAATTATGTGTATATATAAGTATGTAACAAGGGGACAAGACTAACGATTAAAAGGAAAGAGTAAGTAGAATTAATAAATGTAATATAATAAAACTTTCCAGTCCTCCTAATCGTTCATTAGGAAAATTCGTGACCAGGAGGTCGACCTCCCCATAGATGGGGTGTCGACCGCCCTTCTAGGGGGAGGTCGACCGCTTGGCAATGATAATGCCCAGTAAAGGCGAGTTTGGGTCAAGCTTTGGTGTTAGTCTATAAGTATAAATGGTCAGGATTTAATCTTAATAATCCTATGGCTATTATTCACACACACAGACACAAACACACCTATAAATAACACACTAAACCTCAGACCTAAACTTGGCCCTCTTCTCTTTGCCTACCGCTATTCTACTGTTGGTTCTGGAGGATTTGTAATAGGTTTTCTTCTTCCTCCCTCAAAATCTAATTTTCTTCTTTTAATCACTTTCTTATAGGATTTTTGAGTAGGATTTGAATATGGAATAATATAATTTGTATATATAAGAATTCTAATCTTTTAGTTCTTCAATATATAGATTATAATATATATACATATATAGGAATTCTAATCTTTTAATTCTTATATATATTGCTAGGGATTGGAGTTCATATCAAATAGGCAAACATCGTCAGATCCACGACATTTCCATCACTGTGAGGGGAAATGATAATTGTTTAGGCATCAATTAAATCCTTGTTAATGGCATCATCCCTCACTCTCTCCTCATCTTCTTGTTCCCCTATTGACTCAGCTTTCCCTCCCCTTCCGTTGTGACCTCCTAACCCTTCTCCTTCTACTGATCTTTCTTTTGTCAAACCAGCTCTTGTAAATCCTTCATCTGCTTCACCATTTAATGTCAATACTTTGAAATCGAATCTTAATAATGACGGTTTTATGCCAATAATGTGAATCTTTCATCTTGGAATGCAGATAACAACAAAGTAAATACTCAAATTGCTAATTCCTATAAAGATGAGTTGTTGAACACTTTAGATCCCTTATTGAAAACTTTTCGAATCTTGATAATGGCAATTTGTTAAATGCCAATAATATGGTGCATCATCTCTGAACACTGCTTCTTGCAAAGTAAACTCGCAAAACCCTAATTCTTCTAAGGTCAATTCATTGAATACTCGAAATCGTCCAAATGACATTTCATCAAACATTCCCAATCTTAATCCTCCTTCTATCAAAACTGATTTTGCTTCACTCTTTAGAGATTTACCGCGTGATGCTGGTATTTTCAACCCTACTCAGTACGTGATAGCCAGGGATGGTAAGCGCAAGAATATTCCTGAATAGATAAAAGCGAAAGGTATGAAGTACTGATGTTGTTGGATTCTTTTTAGATGGTACTTTATCATATCTTTTAGTGGTGAGCTACTTGCATAGATTTTGGAAATTGGATGGTGAAGTTGATATAAAATCTGATGGCTTTAATTTTTTTCAACAATTTCTCAAACGATAATGATAGAGAAAGAGTTTTGCATGCTGATCCAATTTTCATAAGGGTAGGATGTTCATAATAGCCAAATGGGATCACTCAATTGGTAGTTCAAAATCTCAAATTCGAAGTGTGCTAATTTGGACACATCTGCATAGAGTCCCTTTAATTCTTTGGACTTTGTTTGGGATTAATTGTCTAGCTTGCCATGTTGGTAAGTTACTTAGTTTTAATGAAATCACAGAGAAAATGCAGAGACTTAAGTATTCTAAGGCGCTTATTGAATTCTCCCCTAGTTATGAGTTGCCTGAATGTATAGAGGTAGATGGCCTTGTTGAGAATTTCCCTTCGGTTAAGATTACTTATGATTGGAAACCAAATATTTGCACCCACTGCAAAGTTTTTGGCCATAGTACTGTAGAGTGTGAATTGATAACTAATGATAATATGGATGATAATCAGGAAAAAATAACTGTGGAAGAGCAGTATGTAAACGCTAATAATTCATATAATCAGAATTGGAAAAGGGGTAATGTTAATATAGTTAGGAGAGAATGGAATGAAGTTGTACCCAAAAAGAAAAAGAACTGGAGAAGGAAGGAAAATGTTGTAAATGCAAATAACTTGAATGAGGACAAAAATGCAACTGGAGATGAGATTGATGGTGGTTTGAAGAATAATCAGTCTGGGAAAAAGTCGGTAGACAAGAGAAATGTGATCATCGTTGACAGTAATAGAACTGTGCATCATTCTATAGTAAGGAATAATAAAGTGCAAGAAAGATTGAATACTGATGGTAATTTCAAAGGAGATGGAAGATTAGTGAAAATTTGAGGAAAGGGAAACAAGTTGTTATTGATAATGATCAAGTTGCTGAAGAGTTTCATACGCAGAATAGTTTTCCAATTTCGGAAAATCTGAATATAATGGAATATTCAAATTGTGCCTCAACATCCTTTTTCTCATCTAATTGTACATCCCCTTCATCCGCATTTTCTAATATCCACACAGCATTATGTTTTCTTCTTTCAACTCTTAATCTTCATCTAATTCCTCTTTTAGCTTCAAAGCACCATCATCTTCACCTTATTCTCATCTTTCTACTCCCCCTCACATTATCCTTCCACCTCCTACAAATAATTTATCGTCTGCCGCTAATATTTCCTCCTCTCATTATGTTGACAATCCATCTTCACATGGTAGTAAGAAAAAGATAAAAGGAAAAAAGAAGAAAGCTAAAAAAGATAAGAATGTTGAAGATGATGACCTAAATGATGGGAAAGAATTTGGCCTGGTGAGGTATTGCTTAATAATAATTCTAGGAATACTTCGTCAAGCTTGCAAGGAAAAATCCTATCTTTATAGTAGATATCTTCTGTCTAAATGATGAATAAAATCTATTTCTGGAATATCAGAGGTACACATTTTCTCTTAAAGCAAGGTGAAATAAAGCACATGATTAATGATAATAGTATTCAACTGATTTGTTTATCTGTGACAATATTAGTCTGTGCTACAACTGATAGAGCAGCTAATTTCATTGCCACAACCTGGCATTATGACCATAATCTTGCTCAAGCTTCATTTGGCAGATTATTGACATTATGGAATCCTTTATTTTCAGTCTTATCAAAATCTCTGAATCTGATCAATATATCCACTACAACTGCATTTTTCTTCCAACAAATTCAAATTTTCTTCTCACTTCTGTTTATGCACATAATTCTCAAGCTCTTCGGCAAGTCTTTCTTGATCAAGTCTGTTGACACCAAAAATTAGCACAACACCCAAAGAAAGGGTTATGTAGAGAAGAAGTGAAGATTAATGACTGAAATAAATTGAAAAAAGAGAAGATCACACACAAACTTATAGTGGTTCAGCATTAATGAGCCTACGCCCACTTTATAATCCCTTATATACTATTTCAACTATTAGACATAATAGTTACAATGGTGGTACTTCAAGAGATAAAGACATTTTAAAGCTGGAACTTCTAAACTTAAAAAAAGTCCTTTCTTCTGAGTTCAGAAGAGGTATTTATAGCTGATACAATACTCGAGCCGGCTTGGACACACGTCGTGGGATCCAAAAAAGTAGCTAAGTTTGAAGAAGCGGTTTTTTCCTGAGGAATCAGTATTCCTCGAAATATCAGTAAAGGGTGGCAAATGATTCGTTCAATTCGGGCAGCTTGCAACAAATAAGGCGGATGTGAGCTATTCCTTAAGCGCGCATTAGGTTCACAGCTGGGTACAATATGACCAAGTACGCCTAAGCACAACGGGCTACTTTTGGACTGCTTCTGGTGTAGCTAGCGAAGTCAACTGATGGGCCTCATCAGTCGGCCCAATTCTTGACTCTGAAGCATTTGCTTCGGACATTCAGAACATGGGTCCATGGCGATATCAAATTTTGATGGGTAGGACGGAAGGCCCATCAACACTTTTCACCCCAAAGTATGTTGCGTTTGAGACGGGACATATTTTGTAAGCACGTTATAAGAACAAACATTTTCTTTACTAACCGAAGAATCTCATAATCCAATTTGAGTCATCCATTCACTGAGCTTTGTAAATCGTAATAAATCCATTAGCCATTTTGGAAACTTAAACAAGGTCAGGTAATAATGACGCCTTACTGTCATCCGTCTTATCGGCTGATTCTTGGCTTGCCCATGACTTTACACGTTAGCCGAGTCCAGTCTGAGGGTCATGTCAACCGAATTTGAATGGCCATTCCATCATGTTATAAAAAGAAAACCTTTTTCACTTTTTCTTTTTTACTTTTACTCTCGCAAAAACTGACTACTTCTCCATAAGGAGAAGAAGAAGGACGATCTCCATCTTCCGTCAAGCTCATCTTTTTCAGGTAGCAATTGATTCTCTATCCTTTCCAAAACGCCTAGATATCATTCTTTCATAGGATCTCTCTTTTCTTTGCTTTCTTGTTGTAACTTGGGTTTTACATGATTCATGATTGGGATCATCAGCATCGGATCGCCGGAGACAGCGGGCGATGCGATTGTCTGTGGTGATCCCAATGCCATTTTGGCAAAATCTGATAGTATCGGATTCACCAACACAATTATGTCATGAGGGTAGAGAACTTTCCATCCTAGTCATGGTGTCTCGTGTGCTAAGGCATTGTCGAACTCTAGGACACATTGTAGTGTTCGAGAGGGTGGTGAGAAGATAGTGATCTTTGTACAATCTGACATATGGAAACAAATCGTAACTTCTGTAGCTTGTCTTTTATGAAGATAGCGCAATTAGGCGGAACTAACCCCTTTTAAATTAACCTTTAATTTCAGCTTAACCACCTTTTCATCTACCAATGGTTAAAGCGTGTGGCACCCATAAGCAGGGATCGGGTGAAAAGTTAACGCTTCTGAGTCGTCGGCTCGATCAGAGCCTGATTCTGACAGCGACTCCCAATGTCGGCCAACAAGTCCATTACCTCACCTCGAGATATCGATCGAGTTAAATGAAGTGGCGCCCGTTCCCATTGCACCCGACATGCCCCCGAGTGCAAAAATTCTAGAGAACCCCCCGGATGCAAAAAGGACCACGATAACTCTCAAATGGCTATAGAATTTGACTGGTAAACACAACATCCTTTCGCAGACGTTCTTCTCCCACAGAAAACCAATCGACCTCACAGACCTCCAGATGGTTATTTTGCAGTATCTCTCTCGATATGTAACGTGGGAGCTATTCCTCCTTTTCCTTCATTCATTGTCAATTTCTTACTGCGGATGAACCTAGCTCCGATGCAATTCTACCCAATTGCTTACAACAATCCACTATCAGTTTATTACTTGTACATGAGGTATTTGGGTCACCCTCCGACCTTTGATGACTTGGCTTTCCTTTTCCTCTTTAGACACAACGAGAAACAGTTCCATTCTCTTCTTTATTTCTAGGCTGCTCGAGGTTGGAAGATTATTGAAGAGATTCCAAGCAAGGTGGGGGATCCAAAGCGGGAATAGTTTTGGATTAAGGAGCAGCCGGGATACGCTCGATATTGGCTTCAATGAAGTAAGTATCCTTATCGATCGATATTCCCATAGTAGAGTTCTTTATGTTAATCACCCTTTTTTCTCTTTTTTTAATACACCCGATGAAGCCTGAGGGGGAAGTGTTTGAGGAACGCCATAGGCAATTGATCAAGTTGGATCTGGATCGGCGGAGGTTTTGGAATTGCTTGACTGACAAACACTTACATCAATACACTCTTCTCGACGTGGGTAAAACAATCGTGTCATTGAAGGAAGGATCCGAGTCAACAACACTAAGCCGGGATGAGATGCCCCCAGCCAAAAAGAAATCAGAGCATACGCAGATGACCCATTCGATCGGGGAACCTTCTATCCGTTCCTCACCGGGGGAGAAAAAGAAATTTCGCCCAAAGATACCTACCTTCAAAAGACGGGGTCGAGAGGCTGAGCGTCGAGAAGCCGAGCATCGAAAAACAGAGAAGGTCCCTGCTAAGAAAATCTCAAAAAAACTGCGAGGGGAGCCATCCAAAGGGAACCTTGCTGAGGATCGCCCGAGAGATTCTGAGGCCGAGAAAGATCCCTTTACGGTCTATGATTCGCAGGAAGAACATGTCGCACCCTATTCCTTAGTTGGAAGAACTGCAGATACCAGATATCATTCTTTCCCAATAGAGCATAGATTCAAACCAATTTTTTTCCAATCAATCTGAGGGGATTACTTTCTCGGTCGAACATAGAGGTGTCGAAGGTATGATCATACCCTCAGCATAGGGTTTATGATTTGTGATATAATGTTTCTTCTCTTGTGTAAAATGAATGTTAACTATCTTAATTATGACCCTTCTTCTCTTTAGAGAGGACATTGATAAAGGTTTTTATGGAAATCTTTTTGCCTCCCTCCCAACGAATATCAGGCCAGACAACCCAATTTCACAGCACGGTGAACAAGGAGGCAATGATGAAGATGATGGCAACAAGAGAAAGAAGGAGGAGAGAGGCGAAGACACGAGAATAGAAAAAGATGGAAAGAGAGAGAAAGAAGAAGAGAAAGAGAAGAAGAAATAAGACAAGAGCAGGAAGACAAAAAATGGAAGAGAGACAGAGAAAGAGTCGACTTGAGATCCAAGCAAGCAAAAGAAGAGAAGTTTGGGAAAACATGATCAGACATCGAATGATAAGAAAGTACTGGGGAGCATGCCCAAAAAGAAAAAAAGGATTAAGTCCTCTAAGCTTTGGCTTTCTCCCCATCCTCAGAAAAAGACCCCCGGATAGGGAGAGAAAGCTAAACAATCTCGGGCTTTGTTGAGTCGCCTAAGACACTCGGTCGAACCTTCTTCCACCGATCGAGTTAGAGAATTGGAATGAGTTTTTCCTAACCTCATATTTATAGGGATTGAACCTGCCCCCGAGTTACAACCATTATTGCATAGCTTTCGCCGTCATATTCGCAACAACCTCGACCATGCTCTTTCTCAATATGACGCAATGCGTGAGTACGACGGGCAAGTTAGTGGAGTGTTGAAGGACAAGCTGACCGAGATTGCCAGTCTGAAGAGAGATATAGCTTGTGATAAGAAGATCTTCGGGTTCTTTGAAAAGAAAAATAAAGATCAGGAGCTACAGGCAATGGCCGATAAGGAGAGATATGAGAAAGTACGTGAGGATTAGAATGACCCAGTTCGAAAGAAAAGTCAGGAGTGTGATTCTATGAGGGGCAAGGTCGAATCTTTGAAGGACGATAAAACTCGATTGTGTCTAGAGGTACAGAATCTCAAGGCCGCCCTTCATTCATTTGAGATGGCCAAAAAATTGGCCGAAGAGAATCCCACTACGACAATCGAGACTGCTAACAACTTGAAGCTCCAAAATGATATCTATATCTAAGACATCAAAGCCGAGCACGTGCAGGAGAAGGTCAAGCTAAAAAAGGGGCACGATCGTCAAGTTCTTTCATTCTTTGCAAAGTTTCTTCATCATAGGGATCTGTCTTGGACGCCGAGGTATTCCACGATACAAGCCGATAGACGGAAAATAATTTTAAGGGAAGAGAGAGGCGCGACAAAAGGGAAACTAGTGGACGAAGAATTTTTGATGACTCAAGTTCTGAGTGACAAGGTGTAAGAAGTGTTGGCCAAGGGAAGAGGCCAAGAAAAAAGCGCATCATAGGCAGAACGCTGCAGAGTGAAGGGGAAGTCAATCCCCAAGAAAGAAGTCAGTAGCAGTCGGACCAATGCTTCGATCTCTCTGGCTTTTGTAAACATTGAGAAGGGTTCGACATATATCCCTCCACTCAAACCAACCAGGGTCGTGGAAGAGCAGCTAATTAAATCTGATACTAGAGGTAAGCTCGTTTGCTAATTTTAAGTTTATTTGTCCCACCTTGATTTGTACTCATTTTTTATGGCAGGTGCTTCATTGGTGAAGGAGAATGTAGAGGGGGAAATTGTTGATGGGGGGAAGAGCAGCGCTGAGGATGCAACCAAAGTCTTGATGGAGGATAGGATCGACAAAAAGTCATCAGAGGACGATGATATCGAGATTGTTCGGAAGTCTAAAAGAGATGACCGTCCATCCATGGCCGAGATCAAAGCTTAGAGAGAGAAGGGCATTTCGTTCATGAAGTCCAAGCCACTGGAGGACCCTTTGAATGTTCAGCCCATCCAAGCTATCCTTCCGACCCTCCTGTCCTAGGTCGAAGTTCCTCCTTTTGTGGACTATTCCAACCCCCAAGTTTCAGCTCCAGTTCCTCGTTCATTTGGAAGAATGCTCAAGGAAGCAAGGCACAGGACAACCACTAAAGAGATGCAAGAAATGATTAAGCATGCAGAGTTAGCAGAAATGATCGAGCGAAGGGAAATGCCAGCTCTGATTTAGAAGTTCTTTTGCTGTAATTTTCCTTTTTGGCCCTTCGGAAGTTTCGTGCGAGTGCGGCCCTTGTATTTTTTTAATTATCAAACCTTGTATCTCTGGGGATGATATTCAAACCATATCTGTTATGCAGCAACATTTTGTAATCACGCCATGGTATCATAAATGAAAATCTATCTGTCTGCAAATACTTGTGTCAATTATGTGTAAAAAATGTCATTTGGATTTTTTATCTTATTTCATCCTTTGAGGGTTACTCAAATGCTACCCTAGTCCGGGTTATTTATCGACCCTCTTTTCTCCGGTGTCGAGGTAAGTTGTTCGGATAGCGAGCTCTCCAATCATACTCAAGTAGATCCAACCCTGGTCAGGAGCCAGATGTCATTAAGAAGGGGAGCTTTTAGTCTTTTATACTCACCCTTTAGTCGATAAGGGGTAGAGTTTTTAAGGATCGAGCGGACTTTTGTTGGGATGCACCTTTCACGCTCTTCCGTCGTTTATACTCATCCCCAAGTCATGGGGATTAGAGTTAAGTCCAAACAGTCAGTCGATATGTTCGGTTAGGTGTTAACCTTTCTTTGAGTCAACAAAGTAGGAGTCAAAAGCGGTTCTATCAGTCTAAATTTAAGTTCGATACCTTTGCTATGGTTGAGCCTTTATTCTCTCAACGGTTTTGGCCTACTTTGTTCCGGGCCGGCAATTTGAGTGTTAGAATGTAGGCTACAGTTGGTCGAGTAACAACATTTAGATTTTATAACAATGAAACAAAGCAAGAAAGGAGCCTTTTATTCATAAGCTACTGCCATTGGTAAACGATTGCTTGTTACAATAATAAAACAAATGAAATGGTAAAGAAAGTAAGAAATTTTAAGAAATATAACGTCGTAAGTGCTCAGCATTCCATGCTCTTTGAAAAGGTTCGCCATCAATAGTTGACAGCCTGAAGCATCCATTATCAAGCTTTTGTTGAATGGCGTAGGGTCCTTCCCACTTGGGGCCTATGTGGACGGGGATTGGGAATACTCGCTTCAAAACAAGGTCACCTATATTGAAAGTCTTTGGTCGGACCTTTTTGTTATAGTATTGTGTGACCCTTCATCATTGGGCATCTGCACGAAGGTTTATTGCTTCTCTTTTTTCATTAATCGTGTCTAACGATGTCAAGAGGAGTTCTTTATTAGACAAGGGGTCGTAGTAAGTCGTCTGATGAGAAGGGACTTCGAGTTCTATTGGGAGTAACATGTAACACCCCGTATTTTCTGTGAATATTAAAGTAACGAATTAAAGAATACTTAATTTTAAAAGTGAGAAGTAAGTAAAACGGGTTGCGACATTGCATTCGTCTTAGAATTCTGCTTGAGATAGAGTCCGAGTTTCCATAAATTAGACTCCATGTGAGGAAGTTATGAGCCTCGGAAGATTACAAGAATTTAGAGAATTAACTAATCAATTAAACCAACCCAGAAAACAATTCAAAAACTTTCGAAATCAGGTGAGCGGGCTGGGCGGGAAAGTTCGCGCCCATGGGTGTCAACCCCCCTTAAGGGGAGTCGACATAGGTGTCGACCCCTCTATAGGGGAATCGACACAAGTGTCGACCCTCTAAGGGGGGTCGTCATAGGTGTCGACCCCCTAGGGGAGGGGTCGACCCCTTTTCGGATCCGAGCCCAAACAGGATGAGCGGCTTTCTGTGACGTGTTTTTGATGTGCTAGACAGACCTGATGGCTTCTAGGGCGATCTAATGGCTCTAAAACACTCTCTACACCTATAAAATTGTGCCTAGACCTAACCTAATTCATAACAATTCCTCCTGACGCCTCTAAGCTGCTGAACTCTCAATCCTCTTAGTTGCCGCCTCTAAAAACCTAAACCATGTTAGTTCTTCATCTGCAAACAACTTTGAAGATTAATCAACAACAAATTAGAAGTTTCCGCGACAACAACGATTCCATTACCTTTTCTTAATCCTAGCACTGTAAGTTCAAGTTACTTTCAGATGTGAATTCTTAATTGAAATTCTTAGCATGTAATAATCTGAATCCAAGCTATACCTGATTATGAGATAATCCTTTCAGATTTATCCTATCTATTTTTTATCAGATTTGTGCCTGCGAAGTTATTCAAATCTATTTTATCAGATTTGTGCCTACGATGTTATTCAAATCTAATCTATTAGATTTATGCCTGCGATGTAATTTTATTCAGATCTATACTTCTTTTATGTTCCTGATGTTGCTATTATCAGATCTAGCGTCGTATGGCTATTTTATGCCTAATCTCTTATGTTTCCTCTTCTTCCCCTTCTATTATGGATCTAGGTTGTCTCGTACCTAGATGAAATCTTGATATATATACGATTGGAATACGAGGGAATTGGGCCTAATCTATTTTGAGTAAATATTGGGCACAATTTAATTGGTGAAATAATTGGACATAACATATTTGGTGAAATTGTTGGGAATAACTTGTAATTTATATTGGGGCATTATTATCATTATAATTGCATGTTTGGGTTAATTGGCATCTAAACCAAGTTTTGGATGTAAACTGTAAACTGGAATACTTAATCTGGATTAGGCATAACTGTTAGTTGGAACGCCAAGCATAGTGATTTTGGGGCATGACTATTATTGTAAATTTGGGAAGATTGGGTGTAGCCTATTTGGATTAATAACTTGTAACTGGAATTTGTTGGTCATAACTTGAGAATTGGAACACGACTAGATTAGGTGAATTTGGGTAATTAGCATATAAAGTCTAGATTTGGGTATATATGGTAAATGTGTAAATTGGCTAAAAGATGAACATGCCTAACCCGAGGTTAGATTGAGTTGTGGTGTAAAACTGCCCGGAACCGCCCGGCACATCCAGTAACCGCAACAACAAAGATCTAATGTGAGAGGTTAGCGCATCATGCCCAAGAAAAATCCGAGGTTTGATTGAGTTGTGGTGTAAAACTGCCCGAAACCACCCGGCACATCCAGTAACCGCAACAACACAGATCTAATGTGAGAGGTTGGCGCATTAATAAATCAATTAATGCTAATGAACAAGACATGATAAGAATGGTAGGGTTAAGTTAACCAAGGGAACACTTAATCATTATAACAGGTTAATTAAACAGATGGGTGAGGTTAGGTTAAATCAGGAACACTTAATCGTTATAACATGTTAATTAAGCAGATAGATGAGGTTAGGTTAAATAAGAAACACTTAACCAGTATAACATGATGAATGGGTGGGGTTAAGTTAATAAGAAACACTTAACCAATATGTAACATGACGTGTGGTAGGGTTAAGTAACACAAGAGGATAACACTTAACCAATATATAACATGATGTATGGTAGGGTTAAGTAACAGAAGAGGGCAACACTTAACCAATATAACATGATGACCGAGTGGGGTTAAGTTAATAGGAACACTTAACCAATATAACATGATGAATGAACAGGGTTAAGTTAATGAGAAACACTTAACCAACATGACGTGATAAGTAGGTAGGTAGACTTAATATGAATGGACAACACTTAACCAATATGACATGGTGTGTGGGTGGGTTGGATAACAATTAACCAATAATATATATTGACTTGATAAGTGGGAGGGTTAAGTAAACCTTGGGTAGGTGGGTAATATTAGTATATATAGGCCCACAAACTTAACCGTTAAATAAACATGTTTGAATCAGTGGGAGGGTTGTGTACATCTCGTGTAGATGGGTAATATTTGTATATATAGGCCCACAAACTTAACCGTTAAATAAACACGCTTGAATCAGTGGGAGGGTTAAGTACATCTCGTGTAGGTGGGTAATATTTGTATATATAGGCCCACAAACTTAACCAGTAGGAAACCCTAGTAACGGGGACCCATTTCAGCAGTAAGCCACATAGATGTATCATGGTACTCTGAACTAGGAAGGTTGGGGCACGATTACTGGGCTGATTATAAGCGGTCAAAATAGCGACAGGGGGTACATCAGTGTAGGTTCCGACGGATTTCGGGCGTGCACGTACTACGGAGTGAGAAAAAGTAGGCACTGGGTACCAGTAGTTTTACACTGTGCATCTTGATTCGTGTCGGGTTGCTATCATAAGTATTGATACATCTTATGGTGGGACCAGCACAGGGTATCTACATGCAAGAGAGGGCCGATTGACACAGACATAAGGAAAGTTAACACAAGTAGGGAGCCGATCGATAGGGTAGTAAGGGTACATCTAACATCTTCATGGCAATTAGGCTAATTGAGGTAAGACCCTCATACTAGATGTACATCTGAAGGCTACCACAATTGCGGGGACTGGGATCACGTTGTAATATTATCATTTTATATAGATTACTAGTTGGGACACTAGTTAGGTGGTGCAGAGATATAGAAACCAGAATAACAGGGTAGTAGCGAAGCAGAAAAAGAGTAGAAGTGCATTTAGTTTATCTTGCTGTATCATATCTTATGCTTATCTTATGTTATCGTGTTATCCCTGTTATCACGGTATTGTCTTATATTCAGTTTATTCATGTCATGTTGCTTTTACCTGTTTACATGATGAAAGTCACTGGACTTACTAGGCTTTATGTCTGACACTGTTTTCTTTCGTCTTCTTTTCTTCCGTTCCCCCTACCCCAGGTAGTCAGGGAGGGAATTGCTCAGCTTAGTTTGGACCGTTTCTCTTTGCAAGATTGAAGATTAGTCGACGTATTGCTTTAGACTCTCTTTTCCACTGCTATGGCTGGCTGATGATTTATTAGGAAATATCATTGTCGTTTTATGCTTCTTTATTTTGTTAAACAAGACAGATGCTTTGTTATAATGGGTATTGGTGTTTTGGTGTTGGAAAACAATCTTTGTACAAGTAGTTTTACCAAGCTGCTGTTTTATCAATGAAGTAAAAGTTCTATTTAAATTCCGCTGTTTAAGTTATGTCTGTCTTGTAATTTATCTGCATCTTTTACCTAAAGCGCTCCACCGAAGTTAAAGCATTCCCTTTGCGAGTGACCTTAACGGAGGTGGCGTGTTCCACTTGGTATTAGAGCAGAAGGTTACCGTATCAGATAAAAGATTTGAAAAATTATTTTCAAAACGGTTTTAAAAGAAGCATTTTCAAAAGAAAAGATTTGTTTTAAAGGCATATTTGTTGACGGCAAAAAATGTCGTGAACACCAAAGATTCCAATTACTAGGAATTATAAATATGGTCGCACAGACAGGAACATAAATAAAGCATAAGCACTAAATCACACAAGAGATTTGTAGTGGTTCGGCCTCAGTGAGGGCCTACGTCCACTTTGCAGAGTCGTTGGAATATTATTAATCACTTGGATTCCAAGGTTGAGACTATCTCATGACATCTCATTACATTTACGTTCCATGATATATGATGTCGTAATTATCATATATTGAATAATAAGGAAAAAGACAATTTTTTCCTTCTTCTTCCTCAAAGAGGAGATGCCATTAATGAAGCTTTATGGAGGTCTCAAAGCTCAAGAATCCAACCCTTTTGAAGTGAGGCCATGGGGTATTTATAGGAAGTGGTTAGGTAGGGGTTAGGTACGAGTAGGTAGAAATGAGGACCATCTTCTAGAAATTTGCACCTCTAGCTGTCGGGCCTCGGAAATTCGCACCTGGGGTGAGGTGCGAAATTTTGCACCTGATAGGTGCGAAATTTCGCACCTGCCAAGTGCGAAGTGGATTTCGGCGAGAGGCGCTGTCGAGGCTGGTGGGCTCCGTTGGCGCGACGTTGTAAAGGTGAAGGTGCGAGGTCCTTGTTGGCGTGATCTCCCTTCGGTCTTTTCTCCTGCACTTCCCGAGTTTTGCCCTTGGCCCTGGCTTTACGCAGTGAGTTGAGTCGAGCGTGTCTTGAGTACTTTTGGTGTCCGAACCAAAAGGCAAGTTAACATTTACCCCCCAAAGTACATATTGTCTTGACGTCTTGTCCTGACATGATGTGCTTTGGAATGAAAGTTGAGATGGTAGTTGGGTTGTGGATTTATCCTGCAAGTTATTGGGAAAAAATGTATTGGCTAGCGGGCTCGTTCGTTATGGAACTGTGAGCGAGCCGCTGTTGGATTGGTATCGCACTCGCGCAGCTGAGTATTCGCATGGTGCCATCATCGCACGTTTTAGGCGACTGGACCTTGGCGGGAAATGAGCGTACGCGGTCGAGAAGATATATATATATATTTTGGAGGTACGAAATTTCGAACCGCTAGGGTCCGAAATTTCGAACCTTCCGGGTTCGAAACTCCAACCGGTAGCGGCTCGAAAATTCGAGTCGCAAGGCTCGAAAATTCGAACCCCGGAGGCTCGAAATTTCGACCCTTCAGGCTCGAATTTCGAGCCTAGGCTTGGAATACGAAGGGTTTTTCCTTTTCATTATATATAGGCCCTTCCCCCTCATTTTTCTTCCTTCTTCTATTTTGTGTCAACTGCCATTGTTCTGAAAGCTTCGTTTCTCGACCACTTTGACTTAAAAACTTCTGAGGTAATGGACTTGGTCGATTCGAGGGAAGGGAGGTCGAGGTGCGACGGAGGAGGCTCGAGATTTCGAGCCTGAAGGGGAGGTTCGGAAATTTGAACCTAATGGGCCTCGAATCTTCGAACCCTGTAGGGTTCGAAATTTCGACCCTCGGGCTCGAATTTCCGAACCACGATGAGTTTGAGGCTTCGATCCCCTAGGGTTTGAATCCTCGGACCTCGAGGGTTCGAGCTTTCGATCCCCATGGGGTTCAAATTTTCGAACCACCAGGGCTCGAATTTTCGAACCCGAGGGGTTCGAATTTTCGAACCACTATGGTTTGAGTTTTCGACCCCCAAGGGGTTCGAATTTTCGAGGCGCCTGTGTCCGGTCTTGGATGTTTTTTGGAAACTTCATACCCCGGGGCATGGTTGAGTGCATTGCCTTGGCCGGATGCCATCTTTCGCCGCTTCGGACTTTGATTTCCTGACTGCCTGCCCTTAGACTTATTCATTGCTTGTTTGATTGCACGAATGTACCATTGCGCACATTGATAACTTTATGGGAAGGGACTTGAATCTTTCACATAGGATAGAGCATATATCCGGACTGTAACCGAACTGTTAGGATCTTTAACGTTTCTATGTACATTCTGACTTTTGCATGACACCGCACACACTTGTTAATTTTCACCAACGCGAGGGGTGCAGGTTATTCCATTGTGATGTCTAATATTGGTGCATTAAAGTATAGCGAGCCATGCAAACAAGATCGAGGATCGGGAAACTTCTAGAAGCCGAGGCTTCCCCGCCATTGTCTAACTCTTCTGATTCTATAAGCAATTCTAGCTCAGGTAGCAGCAAGTCTGAGACTACCGAGGAGTCATCTCCTTCCCAGTCGGGGAGTTTGCCAGAGGCATCTGAGCACGGGGAACACATTGAAAGACTAAATTCTCCAGTTATACGCGCCGAGATGGAACATGTGGATATTATGGGGGTGGCGAGCCGCTTGCCCCAGTTGCCCCTGACATGCTTCCTAATGCAGTCATCTTGGACAATCCCCCGGATTCGGTGCCGTCGCGCTTGGATGCCGCGGCGGTTAGAAAGCTGTCATCACGGTTTAATATCCCGGAGGGGAGGCTCATGCCCCTGGATCGGGCGGAAGGGCCCACGTGCCGCCTGAAGGCTTCACTACTTGGAATCGGCATACTTGCATTGCGGAGTGCATACCCCGGCCAATGAGTTTATACAGGAAATGCTATTCTATTTCCGCATTGCACCCTCACAGATGAACCCGAATTCTTATTCTTCGTTCTAGGGCACTTGCGTTCTTTTTCGAGAGTTCCTACATCGGGATCCCACCGGAGAGGACATTCGGTATCTCTTCCATTTTAGACGATCGACTGGCGCATCGTCCTCACAATGGTTCTTGGAAGCACCTCCTGCTACTAGATTCGTTGTCGGAAAGTGGCCCATACCATCGGTGATTAAGAGCGATTGGTTCTTTGTTCGCTGCCCTCCCAATTTGCGAGGGGATGGATAGAAGGAAGTGAGTACCTTTAATCTTCGTCTCCTTTCTCTACAAGTTACCGAGCTTTGTGACTTATTGTCTTTGATTGTGGTAGGGAATCCCGAGGCACCTACTAGTGACGAGTATCGGCAACTTCTTGATGCTTTGCGAGCTGTTCCTGAGGGCTCCAGTAAGACGGAGTTTGTAGTGGATCAGGACCGCCTTCAGTGTGTTGGGTTGCTTCCAGCCAACCGGGCCATAATCAGGCCTGTAGTGGCGAGTGGTGTATCGAGGGAGAAATCAGCGGAAGGCCGTGCTGCTCCCGCTTTGAAGAGAAAGATGGCTCCTGGCGGGCTCGGGCCCAAAAAGGCCGTTAAATTCTAGGAAGGCGTTAGTGGAGACCAGGACGGTAGTGCAGAGGCGGTTGCTCAGGACGAGGGACTTTTCGATGCTTCTGCCCCGCCCCCGATGGGAGGGACGGGGGAAGAAGCGTTGGTCAGTCCTCACTCTCCTGTAACCTCTCTAGAAGCTACCACCTCCCTTGAAAGAGTAGATCAGTTTGCTGATCTGAGTACGGTTCCTATGGATTTGTCTATATGGCCGAGCGCAACTAGTATGGAGGATCCAGCTCGTGCCGCGGAGGGACTAACACCTTCGACTAAGGGACAATCTGGTCTGTTGAGAGAGCACTTAAGACACACACTTATACATGCTATACTGCATAGAAGAGTGCTTGCACGTGATGCTTGACTGACTTTGCGTTATTCCTTTGACAGGTGATATGGCTAGAGGAAGTGGGGGACGAGGTCGTGGAGACCGCAACCGTCCCGAGAGTGCTTTTGTTGGCTCCTTCGGGAGGGGATCCAGTCTGTACGGTGATGCCCCACCACCGCAAGATCATGGTAGCGGGAGTCTTTACCAAGATAGGCCTCCATCTTCTGTGACTCTTCCTCCTCCTCCTCCTCCTCCGATTCGAGTGTCCAGAGGGGATGTACAGCTTCATCTAGGAGGGTCAAGTCATACGTCGTCAACAATTCCACCCAGTATTGCCCCACTAGCCTCTGTTCCATTGGCTCCCATTCGGATGACTGAGGAGGAAAGGCCACCACTCGACCTGTCAAGGCCAGACAGGGTATCTGTAATAGAGACGCAAGATCTGATGGAATCTTAAGTCCAATGGCTTTCCATAGAGGAAAGGATGGCATTCGTGAAGCATCATTTCCCTCAATTGTATCTGGACGAGCTAATGTTTGTTCCCGAGCTTCGTCCTGCCCTCAACAAGGAATCTGGGGAGGTATGGGAGCATGTGAAGGCTGCTTATCACCAGGTTGAGGCACTTACCAGGTACTCTCACCACCTGTCGGATCTGATTAGGAAGAATAACCAAGGGCTTGCTAATCGGCAAACGATTATTGAGGCCGGGCAGACTTCCATTGCTAATCTGAACGCGGACTTAGGTGAGCTTTTCTTTTTGTTCTTAGTATCACTTGCCTCTTGCATCTCCACATTACTAACTTGCGGGGTACGCTGCTTTCAGCCGGGGAGAAGCATCGGTATGAGGTGCTTAAGAGGGAGACCGACCACGCGCACTATGTTCTGAAGGAGACCATAACTGACTTGACTACTCAGAACACCGCCCTAAAGAGAGAAAAGGCGGAGGCAGACAAAGTTTGTGCTGAATTAAGGAGAAACAATGCACAAGTCTTACAGCTACAGGAGGAAAACAAAACTTTGAGAGCAGAGAACGACCGTCTGGCGAGAGAGCTCGAGGTGGCCAAGAGAGCGAATGAGGAGGCGGAAGATAGTAACCGGGAGGTGTTAGGCCCCACAGAGAGATTAGAAGCTGAACATCTGAAGGAAGTGGGGCGACTAAGGGGCGAGCTAGTGGATGCAGAGCTTCGGGCACAGTCGCTGGTGGAGGAGGATATTAAGAACATGCTTGTTAAGGTCCTAAAATTCCATGGAATTTTTTGGATGGAAGATTACTCCCGGGAGCTAGCTCGGACCTGGGATAGGCTGGTTCCGTATGAGGCCTTCTTGCACCGAGTGGATGTTGTGTCTTTGGATTAGCGACAGCTTATGATCGATCTTTTGACCGAGGAGGAGCGCATGAAGTTGGAGGAGGGCAGAAGACTGTTGCGGGAGGACGCGGAGAAGGACAAGCTAGAGACTTGCTACTGAGAAAGGAAAGTTTGTCATGACTGAGAGTGTCGCGGTAGCTGTGACCTTTGCGGAGGGGAGCTCCTATCGGTCACCGGCCTCTGGTTTGGTTACAGCAAGCGACCCAATAGGTTTGACTCGGGTCTCGACTGAGCATGATCTGGGGTCGGGAGAGACTGAACTTACATTTCCCATCGCGTCGGATGACCCTTGCGTTCTCCCCACACCGCCCTTGGCTGGAGGTAAATTCCCTTTACAATGCATCCCGGAGAATGATATAGTTACCGAATTCGCAGATTAAAAGATTGTGTTTTCATTGTGCAGTCCCTTCTGGATTAACTGCTGCATTGGATCCTGCCCCCGCGATCCCCCAAGTGACTGAGTCTGAGAAAAGACTCGGGGGGATTCAGTTTGGAGAGAGCGAAGAACAGCTTGATAATTTCGTGGGGATAAGGGCGACTCCCAACCATTGTGAAAGCCTTACTGACGAAGGAGAGGAGGTAGATGGGCGGAGTGTGACTACCTACGGTCCGGTGGAAGCTGATGTGTCCTCAATGGCCGCCCTGGGGGATGAGTAGAAAGCCAAGATGGCGGTGAAGAGCGAGGAGGTGGAGGAAAAGCAGATGCATGATGAAGCTGCTAGGCAGAAGACCATAACGATAACTAGGGAGGATGCTGTGAAGAGGGCTGCTGCAACTGTCGCTTAGAGGAAAGCTAACGATGAGGCGGAGAAGAAGAGGGCGGCGGACGAGGCTCATAAGAAATGGGAGGATAAGGAGGCTCAGCGTAGGGCCATCGAGACCCGCGAGAAAACCAGGGCCGGTGATCCAGAGCATAAGTCCCAAATGCTAACCGAGCGACGATCCGCTAGGGAAGCTAAGGAGAAAGCTAGACGGGAAGGAAGAACCGTTCCGGAGACGAGTGCAGCGATGATAGGCCCTGCTGCCGGAGGTGCCCCAAGGCCTATGCCGTATGTTGACCCTGCTGACCTCACTGAGATCTCTAGTGGCGATGGGACGGGTGAGAGGCATCTATCAGCTTCTCACGAGTCGACTACCTCGCTGAGGAGCTAGAGTGGGAGGGATGGATCTAGTAAGAAGAGGCCTGGCTCCAAGGATAAACCTTCGAGCGCCGAATCCGCAAAGAAGCACAAAGGCAAGAAGAAGAAGCATGGTTAGCATTAGTCACTTAAGTATTAATTTAGCGATCATTTTGGTAGTGCAGGCCGATTGTTTACGCGAGTTCGGCCCTCGCTTTTGGTTTTTCGAGGCAAGATGTGGTTCTCATCACCCTACCATTAGAAGGAAAGATATTAGTAGTGTAGTTGGTTGTAATGTGTGTGTGTTGTAATGAAAAATGAATTAGTAAAGATCGCGTTTTATGTTAAAATGTTCGGATGTTCCGCCCATGTTTTCAGGCGTCTCGTACTTGCATAGGCATACTTATCGTTACATTTAACAGAAAAGCGATTGTGAGTGTTGTGCCCTTGGTTGGTGATTCCAGGGGGTGTAGTTGAGAGCCGCGCTCTGGGTCGTTATTCCAGAAGGGCGAGACAGTGCGCAGGCTTCTAGTAGGTTTCCATCAGCTCAGGAAACCCGTAGTTTGCGAAGCCCGGTTAGAGCGCCTGTTGTTTTTTCTTGGGTTGCCCGGGATTAACCTCAAGAGTAGTGAAGGCGTATGACGTCGCGTTATGCGGTCCGTCCAGTGTAGGCTCTCCCGTCGTTCATCGGGTTGAGGCGAGCCTGAGGGAGTCGTCATTCGCTTGGAAAGAGAAGCCCGGATCATCAGCTCGTTAGGTCCGATCATGGCCGTGGGCTACTGTAACAACCCTGATTTTTGGGGCCAATTTAAAATTTTATTTTAAGTAATTTTAATGAGTTTTGACATTTAAAGTAATCTATTTTAAATAATAATGATCAAAAATTTGATGTAAATCGAAGTTAGAATGAATAATTTAATTTTAATTATAAAAAAAAAAATTAGAAATAGCGCGGTAGTTTGAAAAGTCAAACTTGAACTTTGACTAATCGTACAGGATGCAAAATTTAACGGATTTTAGTGAAACCAAAAATATTAGAATCTATTTAAAAATATATTTCCAACGAATCCGAAAAATTGAAATTTCATAGCGGAAATCAAAGGTTATGGCCAATTCAATTTTTAGAAAGGTCGCTGTAGTATTTATATATATTATATATGGCCCGAAAGGCTACTTTTCACATAGGAAGGAATTTCGACTCAAAACCACTTCCATTGAGTTCAGAATGACGTTTCTGCATTGTAAAACAGTAAACACTTATATATTTTGAGTTTCGAAAATTATTTGTTTAAAAATGTATTTTTAATATTAAATATATCAGCCTTAAAAATAGTCATTTTTCAAACGACCTCGGTTTTCGACGAAACCACTTTTGTTGGAACCGGAATGTCAAATTATTGCTAGGTTTCAATTTTCAGAATTTTTCGAATTAATATGCGAGCGTGGCAGAGAAAAATGTGTTTTGACTATTTTACTTAAATTTAAACGCCTTAAAAAGAGCCATTTTTCAAACAGTCTCAGAATTCAACGAAAATAATTTTGTTGGATTCGTATCGTCGTAAAAAAGCTAAAAATATTTTTTTTAGAATTTTCTGAGGTCGTATGTGGCCCCGGCATATTTTGATGAACGGTCAATATTTAATTAATTAATTTTTAATGGAATTTTAAATAAAATATATACAAATTTCAGAATTGGGTCCCGAGACCTATCCCATTGCGCTCAGAAGGTGTCAAAACATTAAGAACGACAGTAAGCAGGCCAAATTCCGAGTTAGTGGCCAAACGGACCTTTATTGGGCTAATTAATTATTTAATACCATTATTTCATTATTTAAGGTACGGATGTCGCTCCTTCTTCCCGATCAAACACTCATGCACCTGAACCCATCAGCCGCCATTTTCCTTCCACCATCTCTCCTCTTTTCCAATCAATCCGTAGAGAATTAGACCTAGCCGTAGTTAAACTTTTTGTAGCTCTCCTTAATCTCTTCGATTCAAGATAAGTTTCACATCAAACCGTTGCCCGTAGCTCTCGTACCACCTCCCCAAACCCGCCGACTTCATGGAGCCGCCGCCCCCTGTACATGCCGCCGCACCCCCTAGGTTCCCGGCATGGATGCACCTCTCGTAGCTCTCCAATCTCCCGCAAACCGTTCGCAAAACCATCGACTAAGCTCCCAAAATCTGGATTCAAAGTTTTGAACATTTCTGAAAATTCAAGGTATGAATATTTCAGATTTTGCGACGCTTTTAAGCGTTACAGCGACAGTTGTTAAAAGTCGGTTCTGATTTATTTGTATGAACTTCGAATTGAAATCTTTCAGATCCGTAACTGCCGTGACTTTGAACACGAGATCTGATTGAATCCGAACCTTCCTTTCAAATCCGAGCTAGGTGAGAATTCATTTTTAATTTAATTTAATTTATTTAATTATTATTTCTTAGTTATTAAAAATATTTATTGATAGATCTGTTATGTCGTGATACTTTAAATATGGATTTGAATTGTTTATACCGTATGACGTTAGATCTGCAAATCTAAATATTAGATCTGAACTTATTGATTAATTAGAATTAATTATTTGTTAATTTTATTGAATCATGGCTCGTTGATTTGTCATATGCCAATATAAATATCACCCTGTATATTACCTTGATGTGAATTGTTAGATTTAGTCATGTTGGTTTGTTTGAATGTTGTTGTTGTTTGGATGTGACATGAAATACGATGTGTTAAATGGTAAAGGCTTAATCTTTACATTGTAAATAGAAAGACTAACTTTTATATATTGAATTTTTGGATTGAAATTATAAAAGACTGAATTTTTAATCGAAATATTAAAGATGTAAATTTTCTTGAAAAGACTAAAAGATGAAATTTTTCATATTAAATGATGAATTATTTCATTGTAATAAAAGGATGGAAAATTTTACATTGTAATTTAAGAATAAATTTTTACATTGTAATTTAAGAATAAAATTTTACATTGTAATTGAAGGATGGAAAATTTACATTGTAATTTAAGAATAAAATTTACATTGTAAATGAAAGATGAAATTTTTATATTAAAAATCAAAAAATATGTTTCATTGTAAATAATAAAAGATATGATTTTTTTTTTCATTGTCTATGAAAAGAATGAATTTTTGCAATGTATTATTAAAGAATGAATTTTTCAAAGAATCATTAAAGAATCGATTTTTCATTAAATTATTTAGTAGGATTTACTTTGAATATAAAAGTAGGACTTATAATGTAAATATAAAGTAAAGGTCTCATGAAATTAAGATGACATTTTTATATGATTATTTTAATGTAAAATTGAACGATGAATAAAGATGACATTTTTATACGTTATTTTAATGTAAAGATAAACGATGAAATAAAGTTTACATTTTTATTAATGTAAATATATAGGAATTTCACCATATGTAAAGTCTACTTTTTTTTTCTTAATGTAAAGTAAATAAGAATTTCACCGTATGAAATTTACATTATTTTTAGTGTGAATAAAATAGGAATTTCATCATATGTCAAAATTTACATTTTTATATGTAAATTATGAAGTGAATTTATGTCGTATGATAAAAATTACATCTTTCTTTGTAATTAACAAGTGAATTTCATCGTATGTCAAAATTTACATTTTTATATGTAAATTATAAAGTGAATTAATGTCGTATGTTAAAAATTACATTTTTCTTTGTAATTAACATGTGAATTCCACTGTATGTCAAAATTTACATTTTTATATGTAAATTATGAAGTGAATTTATGTCGTATGTTAAAAATTACATTTTTCTTTGTAATTAACAAGTGAATTTCACCGTATGTCAAAATTTACATTTTTATATGAAAATTATAAGGTGAATTAATACCGTATGTTAAAAATTACATTTTTCTTTGTAATTAACATGGAAATTTCATCGTACGTTAAAATTTACATTTTTATATGTAAATTATATAGGGAATTACACCGTAGGATAAAATTTACATTTTTATATGTAATTAAAACATGAATTTACATTGTGTGTTAAATATTACATTTTTATATGTAATGTCTATAGGAAAGTATACCGTATGACAAAACTACATTTTTCTATGCAATTAAAGGATGCAATTTCAATGTATGATAGAAATTGCATTTTTCTTATGTATATATGTAACATAAAATGAGAATGAACATTAGAAATAAAATTTATTTATTTTATATGTAATTTAGATGTAGAAAAGTGGCATTGTAATTAAAAACGATAATTTTACAATGTGAATTAGAAGTAGTGTTTGCATTGTAATTAAAAATCATATTTTTACAATGTAAATTAGATGTAGTGTTTGCATTGTAATTAAAAATCATATTTTTACAATGTGAATTAGAAGTAGGGTTTGCATTGTAATCAAAAACCATATTTCCACAATGTAAATTAGAAGTAGGATGTTGAGTGTATCACAATTTATATTTTTATGTAAATAAAACGGATGGAATTTACATTTTCAATGTAAGGAAAGAATGAAGTTAGGATGCGGTAATAGTATTTTCATTTTCAAATGAATTAAAATTTAGTAAGTATCGGTAATTGTGTAGAGCGTTGTTTTAATCAAACGACGTTATTACGATTTAATGAATATATATATATATATATATAATTAAAATTAAACGAATAGGGCGTGGTAGTTCGCGTTTTGAAATCGTACTTTTAAACGACTATACAAGAAGATCCGACCGTCGGATTTTCTTGAATTTGAAACCGATAGGACCGTCTTGGAAAAATCTTTCCAACGATACATACTACGTTAAGACCCAATGGTTAGATTCTGAGAAATATAAAAATCAAAATTGGTTGAATGCAGCGCCATAGTCGCCTATGGACTTAAGGCGTCGTTATATAAAAATTTAATTATTTTAAATAATTAAAATAGGAATGAATCGTTAATAAAAATAATTATTAATGTGTAAGAAGGATTTTAAATATATATATACGAGGATTATTTGGAAAGTCCGAGTTTATTTCATTCCAAATAATTAAACGGTGTAAAAAAAAATCCAAGATTGGAAGACGGCGATTGAAGACCGTCAAATCTCCACATCGAATGGACGATGATGACTGTTGCCTTAGAATGGCTCGCTACCATGATAAGGTAATAATAGGAGTTGCCCGGACGTACTGCTGATTTGTACGGGTTTGGCTTTCGCTCAGACCCAGAGCATAAGCTTATAAATGGATTGTGTGTCTGACATCGTACTCCATTATATATCATGTTATTAATCTTCTGTCGAATGTATGGATGTTTGGTGGTGGAGAATTTATTCTCTTGCTTAACACCCGTTCATATATTTCGGCAAAGGGTTGGTAGTATGGTATGGGATGATGATGTGGCATGCTAAGACGCATATGATCAAGGCTTTGTTGAAAAGCAGGCCTTGTGGGACAATCAAAGCTTAGCCTGTTTAGGTATAGCTTTGTGTATAGCGTGACTTCGCGAGCCTCACACACCGACGGAGTCTAAAACGGGAGAAGGGAACGCAGGGAGAGCAGCACGTTTCTTTCTAGCTAGAAGTGGTGTTTGGGTTTTAACACGGCCCGACATTTTACTTATGTGGATGATGGAATGAGGCGCCTCGGATGATAGGTCCTATAGGACTGGGAAACGTGTGTTCAGGAATAACTAATCCGCAACTCGTATGGCGGACCGGCCCTGCAGCTTTCCAAGGGTTCACTGCGGGGGATCCTGAGACATTAGCTAGAGTGTCTCGAATCGGTAGGAGCTCCTCCCTAGCCTTGACTCATGATGGAAACCAATTTACAATACGACCCCATTCGGATTTGATTGTATTACTAGTATGGAGGCATAGTAGTATGGGATACTATTCTTCCTAGGATTTATACATTAACTTTGAAATGTTTTGATATATACTAATAATAATATTAAACTCGTATTTGCCGTATTTAGCATGTTTAATCACTATAAGGTAAAACCCTATCCTTTGGTTTGTGTTGCATTGTGTGATGGGACCTGGGTCTTATAGTGATTCCATTTTTTCTAAAAAGCATAACGTTGTTGTACGATTTACTTATTTGTCGTTTTTGACACTTTTATGCACGGCAATCCGTTAGAGCAAACCCGTTCCGCGTTAGCGGCGTGGTCTTTGGATTTGTCCTATTAATAGTGGTTAATTAGTTAAGAATTCTCACACCAGTCCTTGTTTAGCATGCCGGGAATAGGATGCAGCATGATGGGGGGTTCTCGCTTCGCGGTTTGGTGGCGGACGGGAAACTCTTACCCCCACATGTCCCTGTTGAGGGTTGGTTAGGCAGTGGCCGGGAAGCCCGAGAGGGTCACCGTAAAACAAGGTGTCTGGGGGACCACTGTGAGCCACGGTGGGTTTTACCTGCTGCTTTGGGGGGATGAAGGGATGGTTGCAAAGCCTACCGGATTTCGTCCGGATCATCACAGTTGGTATCAGAGCTTTGGTTAGCTCAAATCTTTGGGGTACAACTCATTAGAACAGAACAAAAGACTCATCAGAGATTGGATTAGTAATATTCAATAAGAATAAGAATACTCATTAGAGATAGGATCAGCAGTATCCTAGAATGAAAAAACTCATTAGAGATGGGGTTAGCAATGCCCTAGAATGAGTTGAGAGTAGCAAGCCTATAATATACGTATTTGTGATTAATTATAATCTATTTTGGAAAATATGATTTTGAATATAAAAAAGGTATATATTTGAAAGTTAATCAACTAATGAAATTATTTAAACCAATGGAGAATATATATATATATATATATAATTAGTTAGTTAATTAACCAACTTTTAGCTTCATTCCTTTTCGAGGACGAAAAGTTTTTAAGTGGGGGAGACTGTAACAACCCAGATTTTTGGGGCCAATTTAAAAATTTATTTTAAGTAATTTTAATGAGTTTTGATATTTAAAGTAATATATTTTAAATAATAATGATCACAAATTTGATGTAAATCGAAGTTAGAATGAATAATTTAATTTTAATTATATAAAAATTAGAAATAGCGCGGTAGTTTGAAAAGTCAAACTTGAACTTTGACTGATCGTACAGGATGCAAAATTTAACGGATTTTAGTGAAACCAAAAATATTAGAATCTATTTAAAAATATCTTTCCAAGAATCCGAAAAATTTAAATTTCATAGCGGAAATCAAAAGTTATGGCCAATTCAATTTTTAGAAAGGTCGCTATAGTATTTATATATATTATATATGGCCCGAAAGGCTACTTTTCACATACGAAGGAATTTCGACTCGAAACCACTTCCATTGAGTTCGGAATGACGTTTCTGCATTGAAAAACAGTAAACACTTATATATTTTGAGTTTCGAAAATTATTTGTTCAAAAATGTATTTTTAATATTAAATATATTGGCCTTAAAAATAGTCATTTTTCAAACGACCTTGGTTTTCGACGAAACCACTTTTGTTGGAACCGGAATGTCAAATTATTGCTAGGTTTCAATTTTCAGAATTTTTCGAATTAATATGCGAGCGTGGCAGAGAAAAATGTGTTTTGACTATTTTAGTTAAATTTAAACGCCTTAAAAATAGCTATTTTTCAAACAGTCTCAAAATTCGACGAAAATAATTTTGTTGGATTCGTATCATCGTAAGAAAGCTAAAAATATTTTTTTTAGAATTTTCTGAGGTCGTATGTGGCACCTTGATGAACGGTTAATATTTAATTAATTAATTTTTAATGGAATTTTAAATAAAATATATACAAATTTCGGAATTGGGTCCCGAGACCTATCCCATTGCGCTCAGAAGGTGTCAAAACATTAAGAACGACAGTAAGCAGGCCAAATTCCGAGTTAGTGGCCAAACGGACCTTTATTGGGCTAATTAATTATTTAATACCACTATTTTATTATTTAAGGTACGGATGCCGCTCCTTCTTCCCGATCAAACACTCACGCACCTGAACCCATTAGCCGCCATTTGCCTTCCACCATCTCTCCTCTTTTCCCATCAATCCGTAGAGAAATAGACCTAGCCGTAGTTACACTTTTTGTAGATGTCCTCAATCTCTTCGATTCTAGATAAGTTTCACATCAAACCGTTGCCCGTAGCTCTCGAACCACCTCCCCAAACCCGCCGACTTCATGGAGCCGCCGCCCCCTGTACATGCCGCCGCACCCCCTAGGTTCCCGGCATGGATGCACCTCTCGTATCTCTCCAATCTCCCACAAACCGTTCACAAAACCATCGACTAAGCTCCCGAAATCTGGATTCAAAGTTTTGAACATTTCTGAAAATTCAAGGTATGAATATTTCAGATTTTGCGACGCTTTTAAGCGTTACAGCGACAATTGTTAAAAGTCAGTTCTGCTTTATTTGTATGAACTTCGAATTGAAATCTTTCAGAACCATAACTGCCGTGACTTTGAACACGAGATCTGATTGAATCTGAACCTTCCTTTCAAATCCGAGCTAGGTGAGAATTCATTTTTAATTTAATTTAATTTATTTAATTATTATTTCTTAGTTATTTAAAATATTTATTGATAGATCTGTTATGTCGTGATACTTTAAATATGGATCTGAATTGTTTATACCGTATGATGTTAGATCTGCAAATCTAAATATTAGATTTGAACTTATTGATTAATTAGAATTAATTATTTGTTAATTTTATTGAATCATGGCTCGTTGATTTGTCATATGCCAATATAAATATCACCCTGTATATTACCTTGATGTGAATTGTTAGATTTAGTCATGTTGGTTTATTTGAATGTTGTTGTTGTTTGGATGTGACATGAAATACGATGTGGGAAATGGTAAAGGCTTAATCTTTACATTGTAAATAGAAAGACTATCTTTTATATATTGAATTTTTGGATTGAAATTATTAAAGACTGAATTTTTAATTGAAATATTAAAGATGTAAATTTTCTTGAAAAGATTAAAAGATGAAATTTTTCATATTAAATGATGAATTATTACATTGTAATAAAAGGATGGAAAATTTTACATTGTAATTTAAGAATAAAATTTTACATTGTAATTTAAGAATAAAATTTTACATTGTAATTAAAGGATGGAAAATTTACATTGTAATTTAAGAATAAAATTTACATTGTAAATGAAAGATGAAATTTTTATATTAAAAATAAAAAAAATATGTTTCATTGTAAATAATAAAAGAAATGATTTTTTTATTGTCTATGAAAAGAATGAATTTTTGCAATGTATTATTAAAGAATGAATTTTTCAATGAATCATTAAAGAATAGATTTTTCATTAAATTATTAAGTAGGATTTACTTTGAATATAAAAGTAGGACTTATAATGTAAATATAAAGTAAAGGTCTCATGAAATGAAGATGACATTTTTATATGATTATTTTAATGTAAAATTGAACGATGAATAAAGATGACATTTTTATACGTTATTTTAATGTAAAGATGAACGATGAAATAAAGTTTACATTTTTATTAATGTAAATATATAGGAATTTCACCATATGTAAAGTCTACTTTTTTTTTCTTAATGTAAAGTAAATAAGAATTTCACTGTATGAAATTTACATTATTTTTAGTGTGAATAAAATAGGAATTTCATCATATGTCAAAATTTACATTTTTATATGTAAATTATGAAATGAATTTATGTCATATGATAAAAATTACATCTTTCTTTGTAATTAACAAGTGAATTTCATCGTATGTCAAAATTTACATTTTTATATGTAAATTATAAAGTGAATTAATGTCGTATGTTAAAAATTACATTTTTCTTTGTAATTAACATGTGAATTCCACTGTATGTCAAAATTTACATTTTTATACGTAAATTATGAAGTGAAGTTATGTCGTATGTTAAAAATAACATTTTTCTTTGTAATTAACAAGTGAATTTCACTGTATGTCAAAATTTACATTTTTATATGAAAATTATAAGGTGAATTAATACCGTATGTTAAAAATTACATTTTTCTTTGTAATTAACATGGAAATTTCATCGTACGTTAAAATTTACATTTTTATATGTAAATTATATAGGGAATTACACCGTAGGATAAAATTTACATTTTTATATGTAATTAAAACATGAATTTACATTGTGTGTTAAATATTACATTTTTATATGTAATGTCTATAGGAAAGTATACCGTATGACAAAACTACATTTTTCTATGCAATTAAAGGATGCAATTTCATTGTATGATAGAAATTGCATTTTTCTTATGTATATATGTAACATAAAATGAGAATGAACATTAGAAATAAAATTTATTTATTTTATATGTAATTTAGATGTAGAAAAGTGGCATTGTAATTAAAAATGATAATTTTACAATGTGAATTAGAAGTAGTGTTTGCATTGTAATTAAAAATCATATTTTTACAATGTAAATTAGATGTAGTGTTTGCATTGTAATTAAAAATCATATTTTTACAATGTGAATTAGAAGTAGGGTTTGCATTGTAATCAAAAACCATATTTCCACAATGTAAATTAGAAGTAGGATGTTGAGTGTATCACAATTTATATTTTTATGTAAATAAAACGGATGGAATTTACATTTTCAATATAAGGAAAGAATGAAGTTAGGATGCGGTAATAGTATTTTCATTTTCAAATGAATTAAAATTTAGTAAGTATCGGTAATTGTGTAGAGCGTTGTTTTAATCAAACGACGTTATTACGATTTAATGAATATATATATATATATATAATTAAAATTAAACGAATAGGGCGTGGTAGTTCGTGTTTTGAAATCGTACTTTTAAACGACTATACAAGAAGATCCGACCGTCGGATTTTCTTGAAACTGAAACCGATAGGACCGTCTTGGAAAAATCTTTCCAACGATACATACTACGTTAAGACCCAACGGTTAGATTCTGAGAAATGTAAAAATCAAAATTGGTTTAATGTAGCGCCAAAGTCGCCCATGGACTTAAGGCGTCGTTATATAAAAATTTAATTATTTTAAATAATTAAAATAGGAATGAATCGTTAATAAAAATAATTATTAATGTGTAAGAAGGATTTTAAATATATACATATACGAGGATTATTTGGAAAGTCCGAGTTTATTTCATTCCAAATAATTAAACGACGTAAAAAAAATCCAAGATTGGAAGACGGTGATTGAAGACCGTCAAATCTCCACATCGAATGCACGATGATGACTGTTGCCTTAGAATGGCTCGCTACCATGATAAGGGTATAGTAGGAGTTGCCCGGACGTACTGTTGATTTGTACGGGTTTGGCTTTCGCTCAGACCCAGAGCATAAGCTTATAACTGGATTGTGTGTCTGACATCGTACTCCATTATATATCATGTTATTAATCTTCTGTCGAATGTATGGATGTTTGGTGGCGGAGAATATATTCTCTTGCTTAACACTTGTTCATATATTTCGGCAAAGGGTTGGTAGTACGGTATGGGGTGATGATGTGGCATGCTAAGACGCATATGATCAAGGCTTTGTTGAAAAGCAGGCCTTGTGGGACAATCAAAGCATAGCCTGTTTAGGCATAGCTTTGTGTATAGCGTGACTTCGCGAGCTTCACACACCGACGGAGTCTAAAACGGGAGAAGGGAACGCAGGGAGAGCAGCACGTTTCTTTCTAGCTAGAAGTGGTGTTTGGGTTTTAACACGGCCCGACATTTTACTTATGTGGATGATGGAATGAGGCGCCTCGGATGATAGGTCCTATAGGACTGGGAAACGTGTGTTCAGGAATAACTAATCCGCAACTCGTATGGCGGACCGGCCCTGCAGCTTTCCAAGGGTTCACTGCGGGGGATCCTGAGACATTAGCTAGAGTGTCTCGAATCGGTAGGAGCTCCTCCCTAGCCTTGACTCATGATGGAAACCAATTTCCAATACGACCCCATTCAGATTTGATTGTATTACTAGTATGGAGGCATAGTAGTATGGGATACTATTTTTCCTAGGATTTATACATTTACTTTGAAATGTTTTGATATATACTAATAATAATATTAAACTCGTATTTGCCGTATTTAGCATGTTTAATCACTATAAGGTAAAACCCTATCCTCTGGTTTGTGTTGCATTGTGTGATGGGACCTGGGTCTTATGGTGATTCCATTTTTTCTAAAAAGCATAACGTTGTTGTACGATTTACTTATTTGTCGTTTTTGACACTTTTATGCACGGCAATCCATTAGAGCAAACGCGTTCTGCGTTAGCGGCGTGGTCTTTGGATTTGTCCTATTAATAGTGGTTAATTAGTTAAGAAATCTCACACCAGTCCCACGACTGACCCATTGTTCGTTTCCACCTTTTTTACAAACTCGGGTGCCCTCTTTCCACACGGGCAGTCGAGCAGTTTGTCTACAGGTTTATCTCTTTAGCAGGATCCTGGATTGAAGCTTAAAACTGTGTCCAGAACATTGGAAGTCTTCCGCTGCCTTAGTGATTTTATTTCCGCTGCAATGTATTAAAATCATGTAAAATTATCTTCCGCTGTAATTATTAGCCAATATACTCTGATATTATGTACTCTGATGTGACATTTATTATTAATGTTATAAAAGTCTGATGTTGTTGTTCTGATGTGTTGTATTCCCAAAGTTAACGTAGGCGGGATTTGAACGGTTTTGGTCGATTTTGCGATCGATTAAGGCCGGGCAAAATCCGACTTGTTACAGCTACCCCTTAGCCTTGAGAGCTTCGGGGATGTGACGATTTAAGGGTCGGTTTTGGTGCTGCGCCAAAGTCCGACCGACACCCGTAGTTCAGGGGGAGTTTGTATCGCCCCATCCAACTGTTGGGTGGTTGAACGATTTATCCTCGGCCTTGGTCTTGGGCCAAGGTTCGAGTCAGAGGTTATTTATAATCGGTCGTGCCGCAGGCTGGCGACTCGAGTAGCGTGGTCGGGTCCCGTGTTTAGGGCGTCGGTCGTTGCCAATGTGATTAAGCCATGGGGTTGGTTCGCGGTTGAGACATCGGTGCCGACCCCAATGTTAGGAGTTGGTACGGCGGTCGGCTGTGTATGGAAGCTGGCTGTCAGGATTAGCTAATTATGTCACGTGCGGAGTAAACACAGAATAAGGAGATAGAAAGTTGAACATCATTTCCACTAATAACTTTTGGCATGAATAGCCTTTACAATACCTTGAATTACTATAAAACAAAACATCGCTGGAAAGCGTAAACAACCATGTGCTAAGTTATGTGAAGTAGCAGCGGAGATGTTCACTGTTCCAAGCCCTCGGTAGTTCAGCTCCATCCACGGTTGCAAGCTTGAAAGTTCCATCGCTGAGTCTTTGTAGTATAGAATATGGCCCTTCCCAAAGAGGAGCTAGGACTGTTGGCGGAGGGAAGACCCGTTTTAGGACGACGTCGCCGATGTTGAGGTCCTCATGGCAGACTCGAGAGTTGATGTACCAGGCGACTCGTTGTCGTTGGGCAGTGGCTCGTAGGTCGGCTTCGTTTCTTTTTTCTTCTAGCAAATCGAGTGACCCTAAAAGCAAGTCCTGATTTGTCTTTGGGTCGAAGTAGGTGACTTGATGAGACTGAAGCTCGAGCTCGATGGGAATGACGGCTTCAGACCCTTAAGCGAGGGCGGAGGGAGTGTGCCCTGTTGCTGTCTTGTGAGTTGTTTGGTAGGCCCATAGGGCTAAATGAAGTTCATCTACCCACATGCCCCCGTCTTTCTCGAGGCGCTTCTTGATGATAGACTTGATGAGTTTGTTGACTGGTTCGACCTGTCCGTTGGCCTGGGGGTGAGCTACGGCCGAGAACCTTTATTCGATGTCGTGCCGTTAATAGAAGGATTTGAATTCGGCGCTCTCGAATTGAGTGCCGTTGTCTGAAATGATGGCTTGAGGGACCCCGTATTGAGTGATGATGTTGCGTACCACGATGTTGATCATTTTCTTGGTAGTGATAGTGGCGAGGGCCTCGGCCTCTGCCCATTTGGTAAAATAATCAACTACGACGACGACGTATCGTGCCCCGCCTCTGGCCATGGGAAGAGTTCCAATGATGTCGATTCTCCACATGGCGAATGGCCATAGGCTGGTCATCTGCGTTAGTTCTATTGGCGGGGCTCTTGGGATCTTAGAGAAGCGTTGGCAATTGTCGCATTGCGAGCATAATCAGTGGTGTCTTGGTCGAGCGTGGGCCAGTAGTAACCGTGTCGGAGTATCTTCCTGGCCAGTGTTTGCCCCCCTGTGTGGTTGCCGCATTCTCCTTCATGTACGCTAGTAAGAACTTTTAGGGCGTCGTCATGGGCCACACATCTAAGTAAGGGGACAGAGAAGCTTCTTCAATATAGTATCCCGTCTACAAGAAGGTAACGGCCTGACTGGCGGGTGAGCGCTCGCCTTTCTTTGCGGCTCTCTGGGAAGGTCCCTTGCTGCAAGTAGCTCTTGATTGGCGTCATGCACGATTTCGGGTCGGGTTCGGCGTTCATGGCCGCACTGGCTTGTACTGACTTGGTGTTGGGGGAGTTGAGCACTTCGACAGGGGCAAACCCCAAAAGCTGCGGATCCTCAGAACTTGCTAGCCTGGCCAGTGAGTCGGCCCCTTCATTCTGTTCTCGCGGAATGTGAGTGATGGTGAAGTGGTCAAAGTGGGTGAGCAGTTTCTGAACTTGAGCTAGATATAGAGCGAGCCATTCACCCTTCATTTGATATTCCTCTATAACTTGGCGCACGATGAGTTGCGAGTTGGAGAAATTTAGAATAACTTTTAGCTTGAGCTCATTCGCGATCCTTAGTCCAGCTATCAATGCCTCGTACTCCACGTCATTGCTGGTAGTAGGGAAATTTAGCTTTAGCGTATAGTGTATCTGGCGCCCTTCGGGAGTGGTGAATAAGATGCCAGCTCCCGAGCATTTGGTGTTGGAGGACCCATCCACAAATAGCTTCCATTTCTCGTCGGGGGTCTCGGTGTCCTCCGTAGAAGCCTCCTTGGGAGCTGTGAATTCTACCATGAAGTTGACAAGAGCTTGTCTGAGGATGGCTCGACGAGGAGTGAATGTTATCTCGAACTGGCTTAGCTCCATACTCCACTTCAACAGTCGGCCGGATGCCTCGGGCCGTTGCAGACCGGACGCAACGGTTGGTTAGTGAAGATCTTGATAGGGTGAGCCTGGAAATATGGCCGAAGCTTCCGGGAGGAGATCAGTAAGCAGAATGCTAGCTTCTCGAGCTTCGGGTAGTTCTTTTCTGCCCCTGTCATTCGTTTGCTTATGTAGTAGACATGTCGTTAGGTACGGTCTTCGAGCCGTATTAATGCTGAGCTGATTGCCTGCGCAGAAACAACCAAGTAAAGATATAGGTCCTCATGGTCTATAGGCTTAGATAAGATGGGTGGTTGCTCTAAGTGATTCAAGAGTTCCTTGAATGCGGAAACGCATTCAGGGGTCCATCTGAAATTGCGTTTCCCTTTTAGAAGTAAATCGAAAAAAGGAATGCACTTGTCGGTGGCCTTAGACAAGAATCGACTTTAAGCGGCGACCTTTCCGTTTAGACTTTGGACATCCTTGATATTCTTGGGGACTTGGATGTCCCGAATGGCTTGGATTTTCTCGGGGTTAGCTTCGATGCCCCGGGCGTTGACAATGAAACCCAGAAATTTTCCTGAAGCGATGCCAAAGGAACTTTTTAGAGGATTGAGTTTCATGTCGTATTGACGTAGGACATCGAACATTTCAAAGATATCGTGGACGTGATCGCTAGACACTTTCGATTTAACTAGCATGTCATCAAGGTACAACTCCATGGATTTCCCGATTTGATTTTTGAAGAGTCGATTAACCATCCGCTGATATGTAGCGCCGGCATTCTTGAGGCCGAAAGGCATGACGTGATAGAAGTAAAGTCCGAGGTCGGTTATGAAGGAGGTATGATCTTGGTCGCGGAGATTCATCGGGATCTGGTTGTAACCGGAGTAGGCGTCCATAGAAGATAGCAGTTGGTATCCGGCGGTTGAGCCGACTAGCCGGTCGTTCTTTGGGAGCGGGAAGCTGTCCTTCGGGCAAGCTTTGTTCAAATCAGAGAAATCGATACATGTCTGCCATTTACCATTGGCCTTTTTGACCAAAACCGGATTGGAGACCCACTCGGGGTAGTAGGCTTCACGGATGAAGTTGTTGTTTAGCAGGCGATCAATCTCTTCTTCGAGTGCCTTGGATCTCTCGGGCCCCAGGAAACGACGCTTCTGCTTGACTGGATGCATCGTAAGGTCTATGCCTAAAGAATGGCAGGCGATTGCAGGGTTGATGCCTTTCATATCGGAATGAGTCCATGCGAATACGTCCAGATTCGCTTTTAAGAAATCCACAAGATCATCTTTGATTGTTGGGTGAAGGTGTGACCTTATTTTCAATACTCGCGATGGATTGTTGATGCTGACGGGTACATCTATTGTGGGCTCGACCGGAGTAGGTCTCTCGTACTCGAGCTCTTCGTCTTTCCTTGGATCGAGGTCGTCGGAAAGACAGGAGTGGCGTCTGAGCCAGGGCCTAGACCCCGCTGATTGCTACGCGGAGGTGGTCTTGGCGCAAAAGGCTGTGGGCACTGCCTTGCCCTTGTCGTTATAGCGCACATTCTTCCATTCCATCGTGTAACACTCCCTAGCATTGACTTGGCCGCCTCTAATTGTTCCGATCCCGCTTTCTGTTGGAAATTTCATTAAGAGGGACCATGGCGATAGGCAAACGTGGAATACTGTAAGGAAGGGGCGTCCGAGGAAGATGTAGTATGACAAGACAATGTCGATAGCCACGAAGGTAAGGATTCGGACTCGGCTTCGACCGTACCAAGTTCGACGGGTAGGTCGATGACTCCTACTGGACAGCTGGATGCCCCATTAAAGCCATGGATTATGGAGTGGCATGGTTTGAGGTCTTTGGCTTCTAACTTCATCTAATCGTAGGTGGCTTTGAAAATGATGTTGACCGAGCTTCCCGAATCGACCAATATCTTTCGAACGGTTGCAGCGCCAATTTGGGCTGTGATGACCAAAGGATCGCTGGTCGGGATTTCAATTCCCGTGGACTCCCATTCATGGAAAATGATGTCGTCTTGCATGGTTTTCCGGAAATTGGCCGGGATGAATTCATCGGGAGCAGAGCAAGACTCGTAGGTTGCATGTTTAATGGAACCCACATATTCCTCCATCTTTCGAAAGTTGTCATGCGCAGGGCCAGGACCGCCGCATATAGTATTAATCACAATCCCTCGCCTCGCGTTAGATGGTCCAGGGCCTGTCTTGGCGACCATCTGAGGAGTTGGCGCTAGAGGTTTTGGATTAGCTTCGGGTGGAAAGGGCTCTTGAACATATCGTTCAAGTTGCTTCTCGCGATTGAGCTTTTCAATTTCATCTCGAAGTTGTTGACATTCATTTGTGTTATGTCCATACATGTCATGATATCGACAGTATCTCCCTGAGTTCTTCTCGAAATCGGTCGACTCCCTGACGCGGGGTTTCGGATACGGCAAAGTGTTGAAAGTTTCCAAGTAGATAGTTTTTAGTTCTTCATTTAGCGGATTATATGTCTCGTAAGCCTGGTACGAGCCGGGCCTCCTTGGCTCTGTTTGGACCTGATTGTTGCCCCGACCGCCTTGTCCCACGTTGCTTGGTCGTTGTCTGGGGGTCCTGCCCCCGTGTTCGGATTGGAGGGTCCTCCTGCTTCTCGACCCCTAGGGCGGTTATTTGCGGTGTCAGCTCGAGGGTTAGCGGGGTGACTGGTGTCGGAGACGCGGTTCCGTCTTGCTTCTTCTTGGCATAAGAACTGCCCCTCTTTCTCATAGAAAGCATCGAGGCTTTTTGGTTGCTTTCGGTCAATCCATGCCCCAAATTCGAAAGTACGAAGGACACCTTCAGCTAGCTGAAAGAGTACGGTGCACGGGTCCGGATCCTCGACTTCGGCGAGAGCGATGTTGAATCTTGAAAGGTAGCTTTTGAGTGACTCCGCGGACCCTTGGTATAGGTTGGAGAGAGTAAGGGCATTCTTCGGAGTCGGGATGTGCATTCTGAACTGCTTGACCAACTGTGTCGCTAATTGGCCGAAGTTGTTGATGGAATTAAGTGGAAGGTGGGAGAACCACAGTAGAGTGGTCCTCGAAAGGAAGACTGGAAAGCACTTGCATTTGACTGGATCGTCGCCTCTGCTTCAGTCCATTTGCCACTCATAACAGTTTAGGAAAGCATAAGGGTCAGTGGTGCCGTCGTAGAGCGGCATCTGTGGCATGCTAAAACATCGTGGCCATTCAGCTTCATTGACTCTTCGAGTGAAAGGGTTGCGCCTAATGTGCACTTCCCATGAATTATGCACATTCCCTCGCATCTCCCTCATGATTCTTTGGACCATGTCGGGAAGGTAAGTCGGATGAGGGTCCGCCATTGGGACCCATGGGTTTTGGCGAGGTTCCGGAGTTCTGGCACGAGGGCGTCTTCTAGGGTGGATGTCTAGATCGTCTTCTTCCATGTCCTCGACATCTATAACGGGAGCCTGGTGCACGTGATGATGTGGGGCAGGGTCACGCGGATCCGGTTCTGGAAAAGCACAGGCCGCTTGAATAGTAGGTTCATTGTCTTGACGGGCGACCGTTGGGTCTTGTCGAGGAGGAGGTTGGTTAGTAGGAGCGGGTCCTTCATTGATGACTAGGCGAGAACGGTCCCGATGTTGGGCGCCCTCGCTATAAGTAACCGTGGTCCGGTCGCCGTTGCCGTTGGCGTACCCGTTGTTATTGCCATTGTCGAGAGCATTAGTTCGGACGACGATGTTATTGATGTGACTACTCTTTGGTATGGACCCCTTGATTCGGAAGAGGAAGTTTCCGATGTTGGTGGTCGAGGTCGAGCATTGTTCCAAGCTAGTTATAGTCAAGCGACGACGCGCTGACTTTCTTGAAGTTGGCGCATAAGGTCGATATTATTCCTTAGCTCTTGATTAAGTTCGACGGCTGTATTCTCATATCTTTCATTAAGCGTGCGGATTTGCACTTGGGTTATGGGCGCTTCGGGGTCCGCAATTGGAGGTTCAACTTCATTAGTGGTCGGGATGTCCGCCGGTTGAGGTTGTTGAGATGTACCAGCCTCGGCTGCGGCTGAAGAGTCGATCATTGCGTTCTTTGACTTCTTTACCATCGTAAGCGGACTCGATAGTAGGTTAAGCAAGGAACCTTAAGCTCGACGAAGTCGAGATGGTAATGTGTGAGCAAGACGCAATGTCCGAGTTTTCTCAGTGAAAGCACCAAATGTTGACGGCAAAAAATGTCGCAAACACCAAAGATTCCAATTACTCGGAATTATAAATATGGTCGCACAGACAAGAACATAAATAAAGCATAAGCACTAAATCACATAAGAGATTTATAGTGGTTCGGCCTCAGTGAGGGCCTACATCCACTTTGAAGAGTCGTTGGAATATTATTAATCACTTGGAAGAATTATAAGGTTGAGACTATCTCATGACATCTCATTACATTCATGTTCCATGATATATGATGTCATAATTATCATATATTGAATAATAAGGAAAAAGACAATTTTGTCATTCTTCTTCCTCAAAGAGGAGATACCATTAATGAAGCCTTATGGAGGTCTCAACACTCAAGAATCCAACCCTTTTGAAGTGCGAGGCCATGGGGTATTTATAGGAAGTGGTTAGGTAGGGGTTAGGTAGGAATAGGTAGAAATGGGGACTATCTTCTAGAAATTTGCACGTCTAGCTGTCGGGCTTCGGAAATTCGCACCTGGGGTGAGGTGCGAAATTTTGCACCTGCCAGGTATGAAATTTCGCACCTGGTAGGTGCGAAATTTCGCACCTGGCTCGATGCAAAGTGGATTTCGGCGAGAGGCGCTATCGAGGCTGGTGGGCTCCGTTGGCGCGGCGTTGTGAAGGTGAAGGTGCGAGGTCCTTATTGGCGTGATCTCCCTTTGGTCTTTTCTCCTGCACTTCCTGAGTTTCGCCCTTGGCCCTGCCTTCACGCAATGAGTTGAGTCGAGCATGTCTTGAGTACTTTTGGTGTCCGAACCAAAAGGCCGGTTAACAATATTCCCCAAATCCATATGCACTATCTTTTGATCCTCTGTTTGAATCCTTGTTTCCTTCTTTCCTTAGTCTCCAGGATTCCTGGCTTTCTGGGAGGGAATCTCATCGCGGCCTGGTTCTATAGACTTGATGAGACTACGACACCTGTCAATGTGCGAAGAAGTGCCCAACTTCCATCTGTAGCCGTAGTAGTTTCACCTGCGACTAAATTTTCTTTTGAGATTTGTAGGGTTTTCCATGCGATGGAGACAGCTTTCGAAGGACTTGACAACATGTTACACAAGGATGGCAAAGATGAGAATAAAGGAGTTTGGCTAAGGAGCACAACCCAAGGATAGGAAACTCATGGGTATGGACTTGGTTCACAAAGGAGATAAAAAGAAAGAGGTGTAAGTGTAAGAATCACAAGACAAGAAGGGAAGAAAGAATAGTAATACCTAAGACAAGAGGAAGTGTCTTTATTATGGTATAACGGGTCATATAATTAAGGACAAGGGCAAGAACAAGGAACAAGATTTTCAGGAGGGCAAGTGCATGCTCTCACCGCCAGCATACCTGAGAGAGAGGTAGTAACTTCCTATTGAAAAAAGTTTAGTTTTTCTTTTTGATCATCCTATTAGTACTATTTTTTATTTTAGTGCTTCACATTCGTTTATATCTGCTTCCATAGTTGAGTCTCTGCACCTTAGTACTTGTATAGTAGAAGATCCCATTGTTGTCTCAAATCCAATTGGTAGTTCAACTCACGTATCTTTGGTTTGTAAGGATTTGAGAATAGCTATATTAAGTATTGAGTTTAAGTGTAATGCATATGTTTTTGGTTTCATGTGCTATGGGTTGATTCTAGGCATGGATTGGTTAGCTAGTAATTATGGAAGGAGGGTAGTTAGACTTTTGACTTGCCTCGGGAATACCCTCGAGATTTCGTGCGATCTTAAGGGATCAGTTAGGCTTAGCTACCTAGAATCACTTGATGCATCTATCGACGATTTGCGATCCGTTAGAGTAGTACGCAGATGTTTTTGATTAGGTTAGGGGTTTGTCCCCTAAAACGCAAGATAGACTTCTGCATATATCTGGTTGACAATGCAAAGCCAGTTGCATTACCTGTACGACGCATGACTCTAAGGGAAAGGAAGGGCTCAGTAAACAAGTAAAAGAGTTACTTGAGAAAAAGGATTTGAAATTGAGGCAACAACGACAGATGGAATTTCCTGCCTCATACGACTTTGAGATTTCTTATACCCCTAGTAAGGGTAATGTTGTGGCAGGCACCATAAGTAGAAAAAAGATTGACCTTAAGAGAGGTAAAGCACATAGCAACCTTTAGCTCAAGACCCTTAGTCAAGTTCGTACCTGGTTTGTCAACATCTCTAGAAGAGAGGCCTACGCCTTTGATCGGATAGGAGCGGCGTAACATAAAGGCCCTCAGATTTGTGACATGATGGATAAGCTAAGTAGAGGAGAGAGCTCTAATCATCTTAGAATATAAACTTGGTATCATGGTTAACATCTATCTTGGGAAGATAGTCCGACTACATTGGATACCCTCCAGCATAGTAAGTGATCGAGATCCTATCTTTACTAGTGAGTTTTGGAAATGGAGGTCAAGAAGTTTCACAATCGTGAAGTTAAATTAGTCAAGGTACAGTGGAGTGAAGCTCAAGAAGACGCGACGAGGGAGATTGAAGATAAGACACGCGTATCATACCCTTTTTCTAGAGGGTATATCCTTGATCTCTTTTTCAAGGAATTTTATGCATGCTTGTTTCTATCTTTTTAGGTATATCCTCTAGGTCATATCTTCGATCCTTAGGTAGAAGCCAATGGATGTAAACATGTATTTGAAACATGTTATGATTGATGGTTGCAAGCGGTTGCAAGTGGTTGCAAGTGGTTGCTCGTGGATGCATATACACACATTAGGCATTAGATCGGTTCAGTCACTTTCATATTGCATATGTATATGAATGTATGTATTTGTATATGGATTGAAACTTGATATGTTATCATATGAATGTTGCATATGGATGAATGACTATGCACACATATAGTATTTACATGATTAGGGATACTTGTATACATATTGGACGCATGACACTCTCATGATTCGCATTAAGGAGGTCAACTGAATCAGTGGATCGCCTGATCTTTTGCATTAGTATTGGGACATACACACACACTTTTGCATATGTTCATTCGGCATTAGAAATCTTTTAAAGGACAACGGATGCCTGTGATTGATGATTGAGTAGATGGATGTTGGATGTTAGGATACATTCTTCTTAACTAAGAGATTTCGGGGATGAAATCCTTTAAGGAGGGGAGAATGTAACACCCCGTATTTATGTGAATATTAAAGTAACAAATTAAAGAATACTTAATTTTGAAATTGAGAATTAAGTAAAACAGGTTGCGCCATTGCGTTCGACTTGGAATTCTGCTTGAGATAGAGTCCGAGTTTCCGTAAATCGGACTCCGACTGAGGAAGTTATGAGCCTCGGAATATTACAAGAATTTAGAGAATAAAATAATCAATTAAACAAGCCTAGAAAACAATTCAAAAACATTCGAAATCAGGTGAGCGGGCTGGGCGGGAAATTTCCCGCCCAGGGGTGTCGACCCCCCTTAAGGGGAGTCGACATAGGTGTCGACCCCCTTATAGGGGAGTCGACATAGGTGTCAACCCTCTAAGGGGGATTGACATAGGTGTCGACCCCCTAGGGGAGGGGTCGACCCCTTTTCGGATCTGAGCCCAAACAGACTGAGCGGCTTCCTGTGACGTGTTTTTGATGTGCTGGACGGACCTGATGGCTTCTAGGGTGATGTAATGGCTCTAAAACAGTCTCTACACCTATAAAATTGTGCCTAGACCTAACCTAATTCATAACAATTCCTCCTGACGCCGCTATGCTGCTGAACTCTCAATCCTCTTAGCCGCCGCCTCTAAAAACCTAAACCATGTTAGAAGTTCTTCACCTGCAAACAACTTTGAAGATTAATCAACAACAAATTAGAAGTTTCTGCGACAACAACGATTCCATTACCTTTTCTTAATCCTAGCAATGTAAGTTCAAGTTACTTTCAGATGTGAATTCTTAATTGAAATTCTTGGCATGTAATAATCTGAATCCAAGCTATACCTGATTAAGAGATAATCCTTTCAGATTTATCCTATCTATTTTTTTATCAGATTTGTGTCTGCGATGTTATTCAAATCTATTTTATCATATTTGTGCCTGCGATGTTATTCAAATCTAATCTATCAGATTTATTGCTGCGATGTAATTTTATTCAGATCTATATTTCTTTTATGTTCCTGTTGTTGCTATTATCAGATTTAGCGTCATATGGCTATTTTATGCCTAATCTTTTATGTTTCCTCTTCTTCCCCTTCTATTATGGATCTAGGTTATCTCGAACCTGGACGAAATCTTGATATATATACGATTGGAATACGGGGGAATTGGGCCTAATCTATTTTGAGTAAATATTGGGCATAATGTAATTGGTGAAATAATTGGACATAACATATTTGGTGAAATTGTTGGGAATAACTTGTAATTGATATTGGGGCATTATTATCATTATAACTGCAAGTTTGGGTTAATTGGCATGTAAACCAAGTTTTGGACGTAAACTGTAAACTGGAATACTTAATCTAGATTAGGCATAACTGTTAGTTGGAACGCCAAGCATAGTGATTTTGGGGCACAACTATTATTGTAAATTTGGGAACATTGGATGTAGCCTATTTGGAATAATAACTTGTAATTGGAATTTGTTGGGCATAACTTGAGAATTGGAACACGACTAGATTTGGTGAATTTGGGTAATTAGCATATAAAGTCTATATTTTGGTATATATGGTAAATGTGTAAATTAGCTAAAAGATGAACATGCCTAACCCGAGGTTAGATTGAGTTGTGGTGTAAAACTTCCCGGAACCGCCCGGCACATCCAGCAACCGCAAAAACACGAATATAATGTGAGAGGTTAGCGCATCATGCCCAAGAAAAACCCGAGGTTAGATTGAGTTGTGGTGTAAAACTGCCCGAACCGCCCGGCACATCCAGTAACCGCAACAACACAGATCTAATGTTAGAGGTTGGCACATTAATAAATGAATTAATGCTAATGAATAAGACATGCTAAGAATGGTAGGGTTAAGTTAACCAAGGGAACACTTAACCATTATAACAGGTTAATTAAACAGATGGATGAGGTTAGGTAAAATCAGGAAGACTTAACCGTTATAAAATGTTAATTAAACAGATGGGTGAGGTTAGGTTAAATAAGAAACACTTAACCGGTATAACATGATGAATGAGTGGGGTTAAGTTAATAAGAAACACTTAACCAATATATAACATGACGTGTGGTAGGGTTAAGTAACACAAGAGGATAACACTTAACCAATATATAACATGATGTATGGTAGGGTTAAGTAACACAAGAGGGCAACACTTAACCAATATAACATGATGAACGAGTGGGGTTAAGTTAATAGGAACACTTAACCAATATAACATGATGAATGAACAGGGTTAAGTTAATGAGAAACACTTAACCAACATTACGTGATAAGTAGGTGGGTTAAGTTAATATGAATGGACAACACTTAACCAATATGACTTGATGTGTGGGCGGGTTAAGTTAACTTGAATGAATGGATAACACTTAACTAATAATACATATTGACTTGATAAGTGGGAGGGTTAAGTAAACATTGGGTAGGTGGGTAATATTAGTATATATAGGCCCACAAACTTAACCATTAAATAAACATGTTTGAATCAGTGGGAGGGTTGAGTACATCTCGTGTAGGTGGGTAATATTTGTATATATAGGCCCACAAACTTAACCGTTAAATAAACACGCTTGAATCGGTGGGAGGGTTAAGTACATCTCGTGTAGGTGGGTAATATTTGTATATATAGGCCCACAAACTTAACCAGTAGGAAACCCTAGTAACGGGGACCCATTTCAGCAGTAACCCACATAGATGTATCATGGTACCCTGAACTAGGCAGGGCGGGGCACGATTACTGGGCTGATTATAAGCGGTCAAAACAGCAGCAGGGGGTACATCAGTGTAGGTTCCGACGGATTACGGGAGTGCACGTACACCGAAGTGGGAAAAAGCAGGCACTTGGTACCAGTAGTTTTACACTGTGCATCTTGATACCTGTCGGGTTACTATCATAAGGATTGATACATCTTATGGAGGGACCAGCACAGGGTATCTACACGCAAGAGAGGGCCGATTGACATAGACACAAGGAAAGTTAACACAAGTAGGGAGCCGATCGATAGGGTAGTAAGGGTACATCTAACATCTTCATGGCAATTAGGCTGATTGAGGTAAGACCCTCATACTAGATGTACATCTGAAGGCTACCACAATTGCGGGGATTGGGGTCTCGTTGTAATATTATCATTTTATAAAGATTACTAGTTGGAACACTAGTTAGGTGGTGCAGAGATATAGAAACAAGAATAATAGGGTAGTAGCGAAGCAGAGAAAAGGAAGAAGCGCATTCAGTTTATCTTGCCGTATCATATCTTATGCTTATCTTATGTTATCTTGTTATCCCTGTTATCACGGTATTGTCTTATATTCAGTTTATTCATGTCATGTTGCTTTTATCTGTTTACATGCTGAAAGTCACTAGACTTACCAGGCTTTATTTCTGACTCTGTTTTCTTTCGTCTTCTTTTCTTCCGTTCCCCCCCATGTAGTCAGGGAGGGAATAACTCAACTTAGTTTGGACCGTTTCTCTTTGCAAGATTGAAGATTAGTCGATGTATTGCTTTGGACTCTCTTTTCCACTACTATGGTTGGCTCATGCTTTATTGGGAAATATCATTGTCGTTTTATGCTTCTTTATTTTGTTAAACAAGATAGGTGCATTATTATAATGGGTATTGGTGTTTTGGAATTGGAAAACAATCTTTGTACAAGCAGTTTTACCAAGCTGTTGTTTTATCATTGAAGTAAAAGTTTATTTAAATTCCGCTGTTTAAATTATGTCTGTCTTGTAATTTATCTGCATCTTTTACCTAAAGTGCTCCACCGAAGTTAAAGCATTCCCTTTGCGAGTGACCTTAACGGAGGTGGGGTGTTTCATATCGCTTCCGAACTGTAGGATAGGGCGAAAGGAGTATGACCCGTGCCGTCCTATGAGTGGTACAATATGCCCAAAGGGCTTGAGGTAGTTCGTCGACCCATTTTCCCTTGGCTCTCTCTAGCCGCTTTTTCAAGATGATTTTGATAATTTTATTAACCGCTTCAGCTTGATCATTAGACTGGGGATGCGCAACTGCAGTATACTTCTTCTCGATGTGAAACTTCTCACAAAAATCTCTGAACTCCATGTTGTCGAACTGAATTCTATTATCTGTGATAATGGTTCGGGGTATCCCATATCGACATATGATGTTTCTAACAATAAAGTTGATGACTCTCTTTGTCGTGATCTTAGTCATCTTCTCATCCTATACCCATTTTGTGTAATAGTTTTTTGCCATGATCACATATTTTGCGCCTCCCTTCAAAATGTGCAAAGTTTCGATAATGTCTATTCCTCAAACAGTGAATGGCTAGTGGCTAGCAATTTGGGTGCTCTCTGTCGGAGGAGCTCGTGGGATCTGTGCGAATCTTTGTCATTTGTCACATCTTTTGGAATAGTTAGCAGCATCTTTGTTGATAGTCAGCCAAAAGTATCCATATCGTAATACTTTTCTGGCTAGGGTTTGTCCACTGGTATGTACTCCGCAGTCTCCTTCATGCACTTCCTTCAATATCCTCTTGATATCACTATTGCCCACACATCGAAACATGGGAATTGAGAAACCTCTTCTATATAGCTGGTTCTGTTGAATAATGTACCTGGAAGGTTGTCGCACTATAACTTGTCTTTCATTCCTTCTTTCGAGTAATGTGCCATGGAGGAGGAAGTTTTTGATAGGAGTCATCCAAGATTCCTTTCCAGGCTCAGTATCAGCCTGGCCGACTTTCATCTATTCTATGCTTGGCACGCTCAGGGTCTCTATAGGAACCAGCTCCGTTTCACCCGGGTGGTCTGAACTTGCTAGCTTTGCAACCCTATCTGCTTTCTTCTTTTCCTTTCTGGGAATGTGGGAGATGCTATACTGGTCAAAACTTCGCAACAATTTTTCGACTTGTTTAAGGTAAGAAGTCAGTCGATCCCCTTTGGTAATATATTCTTTCCGAACCTGACATACCACAAGTTATGAGTCACAAAAAATCTCGAGCGATGTTATTTTCAAGACCCTCACGAGTTTGAGCCTGACAATCAGGGCCTCATATTCGAAATCATTGTTTGTTGCTAGAAATTCAAGCCTCATAGCATAATAGAAAGACCGTCCCACGGGAGACAGTAGCACTATGATGGCCCCTAAACGTTGGTCATTACAGGCTCCATCCGTATATAGATTCCAAACAACTGAATTCAATTCGGTCTTCAAGGGCTCAGGATTATCTTCCTGGTCTTCATCTTTCAGGGTAGTAAATTCAGCTATGAAATCGGCTAAGGCCTGTCCCAGGATAGATTTTCGTGGAACAAAAGTTAAGTCGAATTGACTCAATTCGATGTTCCATTTGAGTAGTCTTCCACTTTCCTCGGGTCGCTGCAAAACCTTTCGAAGGGGTTGGTCGGTGAATATCTTAATTGGATGGGCCTGGAAGTAGTGTCGAAGCTTTCTTGATGCAATTAATAAGTTGTAGGCTAGTTTCTCGATCTGCGGATAATTACGTTCGGCTCTTGTCAACTTTTTGCTTACATAATAACCATATGTTGCACTCAATCTTCTGCACGGATCAAGACTGAGCTGATCGCGTGTGCGGATACTGCTAAATATACAAACAAGTCTTCATGGTCTATTGATTTAGAGAGGATAGGGTGTAACGACCCGCATTCTACGCATCGAAAGATCATAGAATATTTATTTCTTTTTCTTGTGAAGTCGTATGGTCATGTAACATTGGGGAGCGACTATTGGGGTCATTTCCCACATTCATGATTTTTGCCAATTTTTAAATGACCGTTTTGCCCTTGGCGAATCTTGTTTCGCCTATAACTTTTGATTGCTAAGGAGTTTTAACCTGAAACCACTTCCATTAGATCCGGATGATGGTTTACCATTCCGTAGAGTGTTCACATTAGCCAAACGAACTTACTGTTTGGGAGATATGGCTAAATTAAGGTTTAGAAGGTGAAAAACAGCTTAATTGGGCTTAACCGGGTGATTAGCAGCTATGCCCATTGAGGGATTTCGGGGTTTGGGGTATTTTAGGGCTGTTAGGGTTAGGGATTTCGGTTTTTACTCATTTTCCAGCCGCCACATGCATCATAGAAACCCTAACAATGGCCTCCAACATCTAAAACACCTTCTAATCACCGTTTAATCAAGTATTGGCTTAATCTATATCAAACCAAGGCGAATTAGCATAGAATTGGGATTAGAGCTGCTGTGATGCTTCAGGAACAGTTCCATAACAGAGATAATTTCAGATCTAAAGTTTATTTGTGGCAAAGGTGAGTGATTAGCTTTGTTTTTACACTAATTACAGTTAATTAGGGTGATTAGTGTTAATTAATGAAATTATGCAAGAGTAAATTCTGGAAAAATGTTTAGAAATTCTTAAACACCATTTTAAACCTCTGTTAGAAGTTTGGGTTGATTTGGTTAGGTTTTGCTAATCCTATCATTTGGTTTTCTTAAACATGCTTAAGGGGAAAATATGGGTTTTGGGTATGTTTGATCCATTTTGATATATCATATTGTTGTTTTGCTGTTTGTGGATGGTTACACATGTTGCTATGACTATATGGTTGCTTTGCGATTGATTAGAAAAGTTAGATTGGTCGAAAACGCTGTCGTATGGCGTAAAACATTCGCTGGAAGTTGCAGGAACCGATTCGGATCGCCCCTTCTCCCACCCGACCCGCTCGTGGATGGTGGCCACGAACCAACTCGCTCGCCTCTGAAGATCTCCGACCCGACCCACTCGTGGCCTACATGCCTCGACCCGAACCGAAGTGCCAACCCCGATGCTTGGAGGAGTCAAGAATCAATGGAAGGACACGACTCGAACCGGGGTACTATCTCCAACCCCAAATCGGTTCCACGAGCCAACTGAAGACTCACGAGCCTAGAGCATTGTCACGAGCCAGTGCAGGGAAGGAGGACCAAACCGGAGGAGCTTGTCACAAACCGAACCGCCAGGGGATGTGGACAACGACCTGGAGCTTGACCACGAGCGGAAGGAGACCGAACCGAAGGACAGCAGGACTCACGAACCGATCCGGAGCAAAGTTAAGAGGAAATACCGAACCGATCCGGAGATGATGACCGAAACCCGAGATGCGAAGGTAGTCCAAAGGAGAAGTTTGTACTCAGGATCCAGATGGGAACCAATAAGTCAACTTCGTGATTGGGCTTTGCTGCGGGATATGTGCAAAGGGGTTATCGACGTCCATAACTTTGATTCACCACCAAGACGGATGTTAGGTTGCGGATCAGTGCAGTGGGGTAATTATTACTCCATGGGGCAGAGTAATCATAGCTTGGCTATGAGCCAGTGCAGTGGAGTCTTCATGACTTCATGGGGCAGAGTGGACATAGTAAGGACTAGTGTCTATGGATCAGTGCAGTGAAGTTGCCATGATTCCATGGGGCAGAGTGATCATAGCAAGGAATAGGTTGATCAAAGTGGTAGATATCGTATGCTTTAAGCACTGAGTGAGAGATGTGAGGATGGTTGCTATGCTTGATTGTTTGACATCACCATGACATGCACACCCCCTCCCCCGTATCTTTACACAATATGTTAGTGGCACCTTAGAGTATTGTACGGTATGTTGTGCTAACTCTTTGGTTGCAGGTCCAGGTTCAGGTATGCTTTAGTATACCTGTTTTTGTTCTGTTTTGCTTCTTATCGCTCATACCAGACTTTTGTCTGACCCAGAGTTTTATGTCTCTTCTTATTACTCTGGGTGCTCCTAAAAGAGCATACTAGAGACAGGTTAGCTAGTTGTGCACGAGTAGCTGATCCGGAGACGAGCAAGAGGCTTCCACGTATGATATATATAGATATTCTCCCTGTGTTGTTGAAGGTCACTTCTTGGGCATTAGTAGTGCACCTCCTTCTTTTGCTGTCTTTTGCTTTAGAGAAAGTTTTAAAGTTGTAATAATGGTGCTGGATCATAATCTGTACTTTGGATTTTTGCTGCTATGATGATTATGGTTTAGGTTTCATCTTATGCACTGTCTTGCCTGTTTTATGTCAAAGTTATGTTATTATTATATTTTATCCCATGCGTTGTGAGACATTCTACCGGTTCTTTGTTAGTTCTTCATCTTCTTTCTTTTCTTCTGACGACCGTCCCGTGCTAGCTGGACATGTGTACAACGCACTTTCGGAGGAAATGTCGGATAGTGCGGAGCGGGCCGTCACACTTGGTATCAGAACTCTAGGTTGCGTAGTTAACCTAGGGGAAGACATCGGGGAGAGATAATATATGTATATGAGAGCGAGTATTTGTGATATCTTGGTTTTCAAAAGCTATATAAACTATTAGTATAGCTAAGGATGAAGTCGCACTGCATTGGTACCACTAAAGAGATGGTTAATCGTTTTCTCTTTATAGATTTAACGATGAGCTGATATACGAGGAGTACGAGTTCAAGGGCTAACAATAGGAATGTCCGTGACATGAGAACGATGTTTACTACCTTCATGCGAGAGATCCTTAGGGAGGCTCGGGGAGCAGTTCATAATGATATTGATGGTGGTGGTGCAGTAGTGCTAGCGCCTAGGGCCGATTTCGCCAAGTTGTGCAAGGATTACACTAGTCTTGGTGGGAAGCCGTTCCATGGAACGGAGTCGGCTACAGAAGTTCAAGATTGGATAGATAGTTGTGAGCGCATCGTCGAAGATCTGGGAATCGAGGACGCAATGAAGAGGAAGCCAGCATTGCGTCAACTGCAAGGACGAGCTATGAATTGGAGGAATGCTTTTAAGGCAGATACTAATGGGGATCAAGTTACTTGGAATCAGTTTAAGACTCGCTTTTGTGATAAGTTTATCCTAGCTGCTCATAAATCAGAATTGTTCACGAAGTTCTTGGAGCTTATGAAGAATGGTAGGGCAGTCTCGGAGTATATTGTTGAGTTCGATACTTTATCGAAATATGGATTGTCCCTTATCGATACTGCCGAGAAGAAAAACGAGAATTTCATCACTGGCTTAGATGGATATTTGGGGGAAAGACTTATAAACCATATCGATGAGACGTTCGAGTCTATTGTAGGGAAGGCATTAAGGTCAGAGAGCCTTTTCCCTAAGTCGAAGACCAAAGTTGCTATTGCATCTGCAGAGGAGCCAAGACCGCAAGCAGGTGGTGAAGGCAAGAAGAATTCTCAAAACAAGAGGAAACAGGACCAAGCTAAGGATGGTCAGAGAAAGAAAAATAAGAAAGATGGCGAGTGTTTTAGTTGTGGCAAGAAGGGCCACTATGCCAGAGATTGTCGAGAAAAGCCTGGGGAAAGGTAGTGCTTTAATTGTGGCTAGGCGGGACATCACAAGGATGATTGTCCACAACCTCCTAGGGAGAAGCAGATTGTGAAAGCATATGCTATTAACACTGTTTCTTCTTCGTCGAATGCTCCAACTGCGGCGTAGAAGGGAAAGGGCGTCGTTATTAAAAGTATGCTTTCAATTTATGATGTTTCTGTTCGAGTTTTGTTTGATAACGGAGCTTCCCATTCCTTTATATCTTGTGACCTGGTAGATAGATTGGGATTGGAACCCAAGATAGTTGATAGACCTTCAGTTGAGATGAACCCAATAGGCGGTTCAACTAGTTTTAGTATGATTTGTTGCAATGTGGTCTTACCGAGTCATGGATGTATGTTTGCTTATGATCACTTTGTTTTGGGCTTCACTGGGTTTGGCATTATTTATGGAGTAGTTGGACGTACAGTAGTTTGGTGAGGACTGGGATTTCCATTTACCTTTGACATGTGGCATGGGCTATTATGCGATCAACGATAGTTTTGAAGCAGGATTGGCGAGGACAGCCAGAGTCGGTTATAAGTGCTCAATTGCTTGGTTGTTTTGCTTGTATCATCTCACGTGGATTGTCTGAATTCGGAGGAGATATTCCTTGGGTGCTTGTCTGATATTGTTTTGGTCCTTTGAGGCTTGTGCTTGGGGAATGTCGAGTTCGATTGGGATGGTTCGCATGAGGGATAAATGGTTGTCGCGATTTTTCATTGGATGATACCTTGGTTTACTCGAGGAGTGATGGGCAGACGGGACATGATAAGACTGTTCAATGGTATGGACTGCCCCGAGTTAGACTCGATAGGGTTATGAAATGGCTCGAGTGGGACTCGAGAAAGATGCAAAGTAATGGATTGTTTAGGACCCTATGTTGATGTTCTCTTTGGATAGTTGAACTTTGAAGGAACAGGATGAGTTTGTTAATCATGGAAGATGCAATGAAGATTAGGATGATTTAAGTTGGACTTGAACTCGTAAAAGAAAAGGGGTGTTCGTTGATCTTGGAGATGCAACGAATAGGGAGACGAGTCACGTTGGACTACAGTTTGTCGGTAAAGGGATCCTCAAGACTGGGTCTGAGTTATAGATTGACTTGAGTTGGACTCGAGAAGGCTGCAAGGAATTGGATTTGGCTCAAGTTGGACATGAGAGGGCAACAAGATAATGGATAGACTTGGGTTGGACTCTAGTATTATAGTCAGACTTAAAGCAAGGGTATCTGGGGATGCCCGTTACCTTGGATCCGTTGGACGTGATCTTGTTATCCTTGGAGGATAAACGTAGACGTACGGTAGTCCGTTTGGAGGCGGGGCATCCATTAGTTCTAGTTATCCTTGGAGGATAAACGTACGTTGGACGTACGGTAGTCTGTTGGGAGTCGGGGCTTCCATTATTTCTTGATGTTGGTTGGACCAGACATGCAAGTATCGACGCATTCATAGCTTTAGCAGGTGATAGATAGGACTTGTTTGATGGATGCTATGGTTGCTATGTTTGTTCCTATCTTTCTTCTCTTGAGTAGACTATCACCTGTAGGGTTCTAGTAATGAGAAACAAAGAGATGATGGAATAGACGGATGCCTATAGTACCGGACTAGGTGCGATAACATATGCATTGAGTAGGAGACATGCCAGTTTAGGGGTTATGTTTCTGGAATGGAAGTAACTGAAGTATATCGTAGGATATGATTTCAGAACTAAGTATGAATTAGATTCAGAAATGTTAGCAAGTTTGACGATTAGATCGATTTTGATTGAGAGGATCAGTTCCAGTTAGAGGGACGATCCTAACCTATTGGAAATCATCTCTAGGGTAGAGATGGGTATTGATGGCAAGAGAATGATCAAGCATGGATTCGATCGTGAAGGATGGCTTCGAAAGAATGATATACTAGTTGTACCCAACGCAGACGGATTGAGAGATGAAGTGCTTAGAGCATATCATCACTCGAAATTGACTATACATCCCAGTGGTAACAAAATGTGTTGAGACAGGAAGCAGACCTACTACTGGAAAAGGATAAAGAGAGACGTTGGGAAGTTTATGTACAAGTGCATGAATTGCCAGTTGGTTAAAGCTGAGCAAAAGAAACCTAGTGGTTTGTTACAACCATTGGAAATTCCTGATTGGAAATGGGAACAAGTTTCAATGGATTATATTGATGGTTTACCATGACTAGGTCATGATGGTATTTGAGTGAATCGTATATTAGAGGATCTTTTAAAAGCTTGTATCTTGGATTTTGGAGGGTCATGGGATGACCATTTGCATCTGGTTGAGTTAGGGATAGTAATCGTTATTAGCCCAGTATTGGTATGGCTTTAATTGAAACTTTGTACGGAAGACCATGCAATTGACCATCATGTTGGTTGGAGAACAGTGAGAAATTTGAGCTTGGACTAAGAATAATAAGAGAAACTTCAGATAAGATCAAGTTTATCCACAGAGAATGAAGACTGCCCAGGATAGGCAGAAGAGTTATGCCGATAAGAGATGAAGAGATTTGGAATCCTTCGTTGACAACTTGGTGTTCGTCAAGATCTCTCCGTTGAAGAATGTGATTTGGATTGGTAGGAGAGGTAAGTTAGTACCAAGATTGTAGGTCCATTTTCCCGTTCTCGAGCGAGTCGGGGATTTGGCGTATAAAGTTTGATTACCAGACAAGATGGCGGGAGTTCACAACGTATTTCATGTTTCCCAGTTAAGGAAGTTTGTGCACGACCCTAATGTGGCTATTTCACCAGATCAATTGGATGATATCGAAGATGAACCCGAGGCGGTTGGGAACCGCAGGCCTATGCATATTGTTGGGAACGATACGAAGCACCTTCGAAGGAAGGTGGTGAAACTAGTCAAAGTTCAATGGGGGTGATGATGAGAAAGACTGTACTTGGGAAACAGAGGAGGACATAAGGAAGAAGTATCCAGAACACTTTGCTTGGTAAGGTTTTTATATCGGTATAGTACTCCCTTGATAGTAAACCGCATGCTAGGATAGGCTTTTTGTGTTGTTTTGTATGCTTTATTGTTTTGTTAATGGCTGGTAGGCATGCAGGATACCTTTGTATGTTTTGGTTAAGGAATTTCCGGGATAAAATTTCTTAAGGGGGGAGAATGTAACGACCCACATTCTACGCATCAGAAGATCGTAGAATATTTATTTCTTTTGCTTGTGAACTCGTATGGTCATGTAACATTGGGGAGCGACTATTGGGGTCATTTCCCATGTTCATGATTTTTGCCGATTTTGAAATGACCGTTTTGCCCTTGGCGAATCTTGTTCCGCCTAAAACTTTTGATTGGTAAGGAGTTTTGACCTGAAACCTATTCCATTAGATTCGGGTGATGGTTTACCTTTCCGTAGAGTGGTTACATTTGCCAAACGGAATTACCGTTTGGGAAATATGGCTAAATTAAGGTTTAGAAGGTGAAAAACAGCTTAATTGGGCTTAACCGGGTGATTAACAGCTAGGCCCATTGGGGGATTTCGGGATTTGGGGTATTTAAGGGTTGTTAGGGTTAGGGATTTCGGTTTTTACTCATTTTCCAGCCGACACATACATCATAGAAACCCTAACAATGGCCTCCAACATCTAAAACACCTTCTAATCACCGTTTAATCAAGTATTGGCTTAATCTACATTAAACCAAGACGAATTAGCATAGAATTGGGATTAGAGCTGCTGTGTTGCTTCAGGAATAGTGCCATAATAGAGATAATTTCAGATCTAAAGTTTATTTATGGCAAAGGTGAGTGATTAGCTTTGTTTTTACACTAATTACAGTTAATTAGGGTGATTAGTGTTAATTAATGAAATTATGCAAGAGTAAATTCTGGAAAAATGTTTATAAATTCTTAAACACCATTTTAGACCTCTGTTAGAAGTTTGGGTTGATTTGGTTAAATTTTGATAATCTAATTTGGTTTGCTTAAACATGCTTAAGGGGAAAATATGGGTTTTGGGTGTGTTTGATCCGTTTTGATATATCATATTGTTGTTTTGCTGTTTGTGGATGGTTATACATGTTGCTATGACTGTATGGTATGCTTTGCGAATGATTAGAAAAGTCAGATTGGTCAAAAACGCCGTCGTATTGCATAAAACAGTCGCTAGAAGTTGCAGGAAAGTGAGCAGGAACCGGATCAGATCGCCCCTTCTCCGACCTGACCAGCTCGTTGGATGGTGGCCACGAACCGACTCACTCACCTCTGAAGATCTCCGACCTGACCCACTCGTAGCCTACATTCCACGACCCGAACCGAAGTGCCAACCCGGATGCTTGGAGGAGTCACGAACCAATGGAAGGACACAACTCGAACCGGGGTACTATCTCCAACCCCAAATCGGTGTCACGAGCCAACTGAAGACTCACAAGCCTGGTGCATTGTCACGATCCAGTGCAGGGAAGGAGGACAGAACCAGAGGAGCTCGTCACAAACCGAACCGCCAGGGGATGTGGACCATGACCTGGAGCTTGACCACGAGCGGAAGGAGACCGAACCGAAGGACAGCATGACTCACGAACCGATCCGAAGCAAGGTGAAGAGGAAATACCGAACCGATCCGGAGATGATGACCAAAACCCGAGATGCAAAGATAGTCCAAAGGAGAAGTTTGTACTCAGGATCCAGATGGGAACCAATGTGTCAACTTCAAGATTGGGCTTTGCTGCGGGATGTGTGCAAAGTGGTTATCGACGTCCATAACTTTGATTCACCACCAAGACAGATGTTAGGCTGCGAATCAGTGCAGTGGGGTAATTATTACTCCATGGGGCAGAGTGATCGTAGAATGGCTTTGAGCTAGTGGAGTGGAGTCGTCATGACTTCATGGGACAGAGTGGGTATAGCAAGGACTAGTGGCTATGGATCAGTGCAGTGGAGTTGCCATGATTCCATGGGGCAGAGTGATCATAGCAAGGAATAGGGTAATCAAAGTGGTAGATATCGTATGCTTTACGCACTGAGTGAGAGATGTGAGGATGGTTTCTATGGTTGATTGTTTGACATCACTATGACATGCACACACCCTCCCCCGTATCTTTGCACCATATGTTAGTGGCAGCTTAGAGTATTGTACAGTATGTTGTGCTAACTCTTTGGTTGCAGGTCCAGGTTCAGTTATGGTTTAGTATACCTGTTTTTGTTCTGTTTTGCTGCTTATCGCTCATACCAGACTTTTGTCTGACCCAGAGTTTTATGTCTCTTCTTATTACTCTAGGTGTTCCTAAACGAGCAGACTAGAGACATGTTAGCTGGTTGTGCACGAGTAGATGTTCCGGAGACGAGCAGGAGGTTTCCACGTATGATATAGATATTCTCCCTGTGTTGTTGAAGGTCACTGCTTGGGCGTTAGTAGTGCACCTCCTTCTTTTGCTTTCTTTTGCTTTAGAGATAGTTTTAAAGTTGTAATAATGGTATTGGATCATAAGCTGTACATTGGATTTCCGCTGCTATGATGATTATGGTTTAGTTTTCAGCTTATGAACTGTCTCGCCTGTTTTATGTCAAAGTTATGTTATTATTATATTCTATCCCATGCGCTATGAGACATTCTACAGGTTCTTTGTTAGTTCTTCGACTTCTTTCTTTTCTTCTGACGACCGTCCCGTGTTACATGGACATGTGCACAGCGCACTTTCGGAGGAAATATCGGCTAGTGCGGAGCGGGGCATCACATTGGGAGTTTCTCTAAATGGCCAAGCAGGTTTTGGAAAGCTTCGATACAGTTGGGCGTCCGAGAAAAGTTCCATTTCCCTCTTTTAATTAACTCAAAGAAGTGTAGGTATTTATCAGTCACTCTCGAAATAAATCGACCCATTGCTGCTACCTTACCCAATAGACTTTGAATATCCTTGATTCGTTGAGGTTCCTGGATTCCTTTGAGGGCCGAAATCTGATCGGGATTAATTTCGATTCCTCGAGAACTAGCAATAAAACCCAGGAATTTGCCCAAAGCTACTCCGAAAGAACACTTAAAAGGATTTAGTATCATTCCATACCTTCGGGGAATGCCAAGCATTTCTGACAGGTCATTCACATGATCAGACGATTGCCTTTTTTTCACTAGCATATCTTGTACATACACTACCATCGTTTTCCCTATCTGGTTGTGAATCATTCGACTAACTAACCGTTAATAGGTTGCCCCCGCATTCTTCAGCCCGAAGGGCATTACTACGTAACAGTACAGCCTAAGATCAGTGACGAAGGTGGTGTGCTCTTGATCAGGAACATGCCTGGCGATCTGGTTGTATCCCGAATATGCGTCCATAAGTGAAAGTAACTCGTGCCTTGCGGTCGAATCAACCAACTGATCAATCCTGGGTAATGGGAAGCTGTCCTTGGGGAAGGCTTTATTTAAGTCGGAAAAATCAATACAAGTCCTCCACATCCCATTAGCCTTCTTCACAAGAAACGTTCGGAGCTGGTGAAGTTTATTTTTCTAATGGAAGAGAAAAATCAGGATTTCGTCTGGTAGATTTTGATTTATGTCCAAATCAAATTTTAGAATAGTTGCTGTGGAATTCCTTTATAATTTATAACGATTTATTTATATTATAAATGTATTATATATATATATACATTGAATATCGATATAATCTGGAATTTTGAAATATCAAGTGATAAATCCAGTTATATTTATTGTGGAGCTAGGTAATATTCTATGTGGATATATACGATAATATATATTTACTTATATTAAATTTAATTATTTTTAAATATATATATATACACACACACACATATATATATATATTTAAATGGGTTTATTTAGAGCTTTAAAAATAGCCAGTTTTGCAAATGAACTCTGTTTTCGACGAAACTAATTTTGTTGGATCCGGAATATTAAATTATTGTTTGATTTCAATTTTCATGATTTTTGGAGTCAGTATGCGGCCGTACGGAAGAAAAACAGTCAATAGTTTGACTTTAAAAATACGCTGGGCGAGCAAATGGACTCGGAATTCAACGAAACCAGTTTCATTGGGTCCGTAATGTCGAACTGTAACTGCATGTCCATTTTTACCAAATTTGAATATAGTATGCGATCATAGGGATTTTTAAACATTGTATATAGTTAGCGAGTCATTAAAATGAAATATAAAAATCAAATAAAAAAATTAATAAGCCATGCTATAAATACCCCTTAACCTTCTAACCCTATTTTCATTTCTCAATGGTCAAACCGTTTTTATGCCGCCACCAAACTTTTCTAACAGTAGAAATGTAAGTTAAAAAAATTCAAAGCAAATGGAGATAAATTCCTAAAATCAAATGAGTTATATATATGGATTTAGCAAGGAAGGAGCTTCAATTCTGTGTGAAAACTGTATAGTACGATGCAGCTTCTTTGATAGGCAGAAATGTACAGTAACCCTAACCTTCAATACAGCTGGGAATCAAAGGAGTTTGGTATAAAATGGATTTTATTTTTGGGGTGAGTAGTTGAAATGGATCTCGTATGATTTTTTTTTTGGAATTTATCAAATTAAAATTTTCACAAGTTTTCTTGACAGTATTGGAAATACCCGATTGATAGTTTTTGGGAAGAGAACATCAAGTTGCGTGAAATGGAGTTTGCATGAAGGAGGGTTCGACGAGGGAGAAAATGCTGATGTCGAAATGAGATATATTGTAATGGAGGAGGAGAATCTAGGGGGAGAAGGTTCGAAAATGGAGAAAAGGGAAGCAACGGGTTTGGGAGATAAAAAGATGAGCGAAAGGATTAAATATGGGTTAGGATATTAACTCTGGGTGGTTATCCGTGATAGTGGTAATCTTGGTGTTAATTTTCATGAAGTAGTGGAAGGGGGAAGATTGTGTGAAGGATGGTAATGGTGTGACGTGGTTTGAACTCGATGAAGCACTGTCAAGGAAGACAAGTAATGAGGAGGGAGATTACTGCTATTTTTTTATAGAAAAAATGGTTAAGGTTTATTTAATTTTAATCATTTAAGGTTAATAATGTTTAAATTTGTACGAACATATAAAAATCATATCTTCTCCGTATATTATCAGAATTGGACAAACCAAGATTTGATGGGATCGTATGGACGGTGGCTACGCAATGGAACTGATTGGGAATGAATTGGAGCTCATTACAATTTATTGCAAAATAAATTATCTGTTTGAATCAGTAGATAGTTAATCGTTATTTAACGATAACCGTCCAATGTGAGTAAATCTCACTAACTCTGCACAGTTTATATTTTTATAACATATTTTTAGAATTGATTAATATTGGTTGATTGTTGTGTGTTGACTGTTTGAATGAATTGCTAATCAATTGGTTGAAATTATAGATAACGATATATATATATATATATATATATATATATATATATATATATATATATATATATCGTTAATCAAATATTGATTCTGTTTACCAGAATATTTCATGTTGAAATGAAATTGATGTGAATTATATTATATGTAACATCTGTGGATGCAGGGAAACAGGTCGGAGGGATCCAACTGGATTCCTCAACATTTATTTTACTGTTCATATATTCTGATATATGATGTGGTATATAATCTGTTATTGATTATGTGTGTTTGGATGATGATTGATCCTTTTGATTTGGTATTTTAATACCATAAGTGATACTGGAATGCAAAAAGGGAATTTTCAAAGTGTATTTTGAAAATAAAATATTTATATAAAATCAATGGATTTTATATAAAAGGAAATATTTGGGAAATACATATAATTAGAAAAGGGATTGTTCGAAAAATAAATAGAATTGTATAAATGAAATATTTATAGAAAATAAAGAGAATTATTTAAAAGAAATATTTGGAAAACAAATAGAATTGAAATAGAAATATTTGGAAAACAAATATGATTATAAAAGGGAATATTGGGAAATAAATAGGATATTACATAAGGAAGTATTTATAAAATGAATAGAATTTTATATAAAGAAAGAAATAGAAAATAGATTTAAATAGAAATCTGTTTTTAACAGATAAATTGAACAGATTTATTCAAAATAGACTTTAAATTGAAATCTGTTTTAACAGATAAAATGGAGAAGATTAGTTTATAAATAATATTTTATAAATTAAGTAAATTATTTATTATTGGATAAATTGAGTATATAAGTCTGAATTTATATATATAGAAGTAAAAATCAGTTTTAACACCGATATTTGAGATTGAAATTGAATGTAGCATTAAAAAGGGAATTATAAATGGGATTTAAGTGCTAGAATAAAAAGGAGATTTCGTATGAATAATTCTATAAATAGAAGTGTAAAGAGAATTCGGAAATGGGATATTATTTTAAAATAAGAAATCAAACTTAATGGATTATATAAAAGAAATATTTTTGACATTCGATGTGAATAATGGATTAAAATGAATATTTTATAAATTAAAACATTTATAAGGAAAATTGGGTTTTGAAATAGGAATTTAAATGGGAATTTGAATAGAGTTATTTGAATAGAGTTAACCGAAATAGAGTTAATCGACTAGAGTTAATCGAATTAGAGTTAATCGATTAGAGTTAATCGAATAGATTTAATCGAATTAGAGTTAATCGAATATTAATTATTGGAATAGAGTTAATCGAATATTAGTTAACCGAATTAAAGTTAGTCGAATATTAGTTATTCGAATAAGAGTGAATCGAATATAAGTATTCGAAGAGAGATTTTCGAATATAGTTTATTCGAAGAAGGAGAGATTATCGAATATAGTTTATTCAAAGGAGATATTAGCGAATATAGTTTATTCGAAGGAGAGATTGTCGAATATAGTTTATTCGAGAGAGAGTTATCGAATAGAGTTTATTCGAGAAAGAATTATACATTGGGACTTGATTATATCGAATATAGGAAAGTACTATTTACTTTCCGGTTTTAAATCAATGTTTATTTATTTATTAATAAATTAGTTGTTTGTTTATTTATTCAAATTAATAAATTAAAGCTATATTTAAGTTATTATATTTCGGAAGCGTGGGATTATAACACTATTGTTATATTGAAATGATTTCTGTAAAAGAAGAGGATTCGTAAATAGAATCCGAGAGTTACGTAAGGAAGTTTGTTGAAGATTTAAAATATGAACTTTTTCTATTTCGAGGTTAGAAATGTTGTTCAGTTAAGGTCTGAGAGGTAATTATACCCCAACTTGATTGACTTCATTTTTAATTAAGGAATGGTTAAGGTTCGATAGTGAAGGTTAGTTAATTGAATTTAGTTAATAAGTGTTGATGGTTTGAGTTCGCATAGCGATGTTTTATCTAAACATCTGTTTAAATCCAATGAAAGTGTTTTGGGAATGTTTTCCAAGTAAGAATCATAAATGTTTTATAATATAGAAAATAAGAAATGAGTGTAAATATGGAAATATTTTCCAATGATTGATAACGTATATTTTCTAAATTTAGAAAATAAGAATTTACGAATATATGGAAACAGGAATAGGAAAATGAATGATTGAATGAAAAATTAGATTAAAGGGGATCAGTGTTGATTGATGATTTGCTCGGTAAGATTTCCATTTGGAAATACGACCATTGTTTGTACACATGTTTCCTTTGATAGTTAAATCACTGACTATCAAAGTTTTGACCACTTTTCCGTCGTTAATGCAGAGAGACCGAGATCAGATTCATTATCTGAAAACCACTCTGTATGGGCATTAGTTTTGCAAATCAAACATGATGAAGATAATTGAAGACGGAGTTATGCAAGGGCTGTTTTGGCGATCCTAGGTAGAAATTGCCTAAAATGGATTTACAGAATAATGCCTTCGGTTTGTCCATACCCAGGACAACGTGTATGGACGAATGTCTGCAGAGTATATCTAATGGATCACGTAAGTTGATCGCTTCAAACGTATTCACGTTTGGTGGCGGAGGAATTCGTTTCTCTTAGCTTTATACCCGTGATATTTTTGGGGAAATCAATTTGTGATTTGGCGGGTATGACGATATGGCATTCAAAGTAAATTGAGGTGTGACATGTCAAAAGATACGTTATGACCTCAAGCATAATCAACCGAGAAATGACAAAAATCAAGCAGGTAGCATGTCTATATGGGTCGCCCCCATTAGGGTGTATTATCAACATCTAGAGAATATTCACATTTGTTACTTCTTTTCGCTTCTGTATCTCCCGGGAACTGTTATGTTGCTAGCAACCGTAGGTGATAATATATTCGACACACTCAAGAGAAATGAGTGGTCGGTCATGTGTGGCCGAGTTGCAAGACGTTCTTGTTGAACCCGGTGTAATCCTCTCTAGAGATACACTATCGGCAGGTGGTTCCATACCTTATCATAGTTGAAATCCCATCTCCAATAAGCTCCTGCGGTTTTGATTGTATACTATATATGTGGAGCGTGAGATGCAAGCATTCTACTAGATTGTATTTACTAGTGATTAGACATTATTATAATATCAGAAAAGTATTGATTTTGAAAATGATTTGGGTTATCGTAAGGTAAAAACCATCCATGTTTATGTGTGGATCGGTCGTACGATTATCATTTCTTTGAAAAGGATTTTGAAAAGTCAAACCGAATGGTTGGAGTTTACTCACACCAGTCCCATGACTGACCCAGAGTTTATTTTGTTTTGTTTTCCCTAAATTCTTGTGTGCCCAAATTTGTACGGGCAGTCAAGTAGTTGGGATTTACAAATACACTAGATGCAGCTTGGAGCAGGAGGCTTCAGCAGCATTATATAGTTATTGTTTTATTTCCGCTGTGATGTAAGTGTTGTACTCTAATATACAAATACAGAATTGTGTTTCAATGTTATTTTGTATACTATATTTTATTCGTTCCGCTATGAGATTCATGTTGCTATGATGTTGTTGTGTTCTTCTTCTTCTTCTATTCTAATTTTCTATCTTATCTATTCTCACCAGCTAACTTATTTCTATTAACTATCCAGTATTTCCGCTGTATGAATAGTCGACATTGGTATTTGTGTCGATTTTCGAAGTCGAAAATCCCCGGGTTGTTACAGTTCTTCATATTCTTTGATGTTACTACCTCGCAGCTCTTTTCATTCTGCCAAGTTGCAGGCTCGACCTGTTACTTGATCTCCTCGTAATGTCCTTATTCCACTATCAGTCGGGAATTTCAAAAGTAAACACCAGGGGGAGATACATGCCCTGAATACAGCTAGTGTCGGTCGTCCTAGAAATGCATTATACTGTGAGTTGATGTTCATCACAACAAATGGCAGAATTCTGGCTTCCTGATGGTTCCTATCTCCCAACTCTACAGATAACCTGACTTGGCTGATTGATTCGGTTGAGGCTTTATTGGAATCGCGTATCTGTCTGGTACCGGGCTCCAGGTCCTTTAGGTCCAACTTCATTTGGTCGTAGGCTTGTTTGAACAAAATGTTCACAAAGCTTCCATTGTCGACTAGAACCTTTCGGATCGTAGCTGGTCAGATAATGGCTGTTATCACTAGCGGATCGACCGTCCAGGACTCTATGCCGATTGATTCCTGGTCGCGGAAGACGATATCATCGGACACCGTTTCTCTTTGTTTAACGGGACTTGCAGCTTCAAGGGGACTTGTTTTCATAATGTCAAGATGTTTCACTCAGTTCACATAATGCTCCATGGATCGAATATTATGACCTGCTGGATGCGGTCCTCCAACAATGGCATTGATGACAATCCCATTTCCTTTTTCCTTGATGGTGGCCCGAGGTGCAGCCTGGTTTTGTTTGGGCGCCGAAGCGCCTTGCCCCCTGTCTCTCGAGGTTGTCTTATATTCATCAAATTTTCCTTCTCGAATTAGCTTCTCAATGATGTCCCGGAGATGTTGACACTCGTTGGTGTATATCCGTAGATGTTGTGGAATAAGAAATATTTCCCAGTCGCCCGCTCCTTCTCTGTGGGTTCACGTAGGGGTGGTTTCTTATACTGGACTGTGCTACATGTATCAAAATAGATATTTTCTAGCATGTCATTCAAGTCCGTATAAGTCACGAACATCTGGAATCGGGGTCGTTTTCTGGCGCTTCCCATTTGTCTGGAGTTCCCACTGGCTTCCTTCGATCCTTCGCCATTCCATTTGCCATGGTTTCCAACATTCACTTCTACTTTACTTGAATTATCTCCAGATTGTTTGACCGTGACGTTGCTCTGAATTGGTGTGGCAGCTGTGTTTCTCGGTCCATCCTCTTCTTCTAACAGTGCATCCTCCTACCTCAGTTGGATATGGGCCTTCTCATAGAATGCATCAATCGTTGTGGGTGGCTTCCCAATCAGATACTTTTCGAAATTTGTTCTCTTATCGATGTCATTGATCATAGCCATCAGAACGGTTTCATGATTTAGGGTGCTTATTTCAGTGCTATCCTGATTGAATCGACTAAGATAATTTCTCAGGGATTCCCCCATTTCCTGCTTGATGGCTGAGAGAGCCATGACATGATTTGATTTGGTGGCGTGGAGGCGGAATTGATTCAGAAATTTCTCACTCAAATCCTTAAAGCTTGGGATCGACCTTGCAGCCAGACCTACGAACCACATGAGTGCTACTCCACTCAAAAAGATTGGAAAGGCTTTGCATTTGATAGTGCCAAGTGCTACAGCCACCTCTATGTGCCATGAGTACCTCATTAGATGCTGTTGGGGGTCGGAAGTGTCGTCGTACATGTTCTTATAGGGCATGTTGAATCTCTTGGGGAATTCCGCTCGTAAGAAGCCATCAGTGAATGGTGTCTGGCTTCGATCTACTCCCCAGTCCTCATTCCTATTTCCGCGACTGTCATTCATGATCTTCCATACCATGGCAGTCAGATTTGGCGAATGACTGTATCTCTATTGGCTTCCTCGACCGATCGACCTCTCCTGGTTCTTTCATCGGGCAGCATCGTCTGACTTGCCGTCTGGGCAGTCTTTCCTTCCCGGCGTATCAGTCGATCACAAGATTCCTCGGGGGATGAGTAGGGGCTCGATCTCCCCGAATAGCGTTCTGATGAGCAGGAGGAAAGGCTTCTCGGTTTTAAGAAGCTGTGGGACCAACAGTTTCCACCTCGGCTTGGTCGACCTGGGTTTGGTCGCCTACTCTTGGCTGGCCTTGACGTCCCTCGAGATGCAACTGTCGAACATTCTTAACTTTTTCTAGTGGATGTCAAGATTGACGTGCATCTCTGCTTCCCCTGGATGATGAGGAGCCTTTCGATACTCGATCTAGCTGGGGAGGGGGGAGCTGATGGTCCCGAACCTCCTGAGTTTAGTTTCTGAACTCCTCCCACTGCCTCGTCATGCGAGTCATATCTTGCTGTATCGCAGCATTTCCTTGAACATGAGCTTTTAAGGCATCTGTAGTGTTTTGGAGCCGGCTTAACATAGCCATAAACTCATCTCGGGTGGCGAAAGCTAGGGATGGAGCCGAATCAACCACGGGGGGTAGTGCAGGTTGATTTGAAGTAGTCTCGGGTGCGGCCGATCCGTCGGCCACTTCCGCAGATGTTCCTACCTACGGTTGCTTTCCTGTATTGCGAGCTGTTTTTCCAGCCATCACTCAACTATACAAGAACGAAGGTAATATTTTCTTCTCGGACTTGGTGATCCGAAAGTAGAGCAAAAATCCGTATTAGGCTGAAAATATCAATTCTCAGTGAGAGCATCAAAGGGTTGACACCAAAAATTGGCACAACACACAAAGTAAGGGTTATGTAGAGAACAAGTGAAGATTACTGACTGAAATAAACTGAAAATAGAGAAGATCACACACAAACATATAGTGGTTCGGCGTTAATGAGCCTACGTCCACTTTATAATCCCTTATGTACTGTTTCAACTATTAGACGGAATAGTTACAATGGCAGTTAAAGATATTCTAAAGCTGGAGCTTCTAAACTTCCAAAAAAATCCTTTCTTATAAGTTCAGAAGAGGGATTTATAGCTGATACAATACTCGAGCCGGCTTGGACACACGTCGTGGGATCCAAAAAAGTAGCTAAGTTTAAAGAAGCGTTTTTTTCCCGAGGAATCGATATTCCTCGAAATATCGGTAAAGGGTGGCAAATGATTCGTTCAATTCAGGCAGCTTGCAACGGATAAGGTAGACGTGAGCTATTTCTTTGGCGCGCATCAGGTTCACAGCAGGGTTTGATATGACCAAGTATGCCTGAGCGCAACGGGTTACTTTTTCACTGCTTCTGGTGTAGCTGGTGAACTCAACTGACAGGCCTCATCAGTCAGCCCAATTCTTGACTTTGGAGCATCTGCTTTGGACATTCAGAACATGGGTCCATGGCGATATCGAATTTTTATGAGCAGGCCAGAAGGCCCATCAACAAAGTCAATCATTTAAATCCTACAAATGAACTTTGGACTATTGTTGGAGATTTCAACTTCATGTATAATAGTCAACAAAAACTTAGGGATTGTCTCTTATCTATTAAAGAAATATCTCCACTATATCAAATAATCATTCAATCTAATCTCATTCTTGTCCACAGTTTTGGATTATCCTTTACCTGGTCTAACTGTTCTAGAACTGGCACTCCAACCCTTTGTAAGCTTGATCGTATTTTTGTACGCACTCCTCTCTACAACCTTTGGTCTAAATCATTCTTTCAAATTCTTCCTCTAATTTTACCTGATCATAGTTCTTTATTGTTTCAATAGGGGAATGATGATGTTATTAGCAAGGGTAAGACCACTTTTTTTTTTTTTAATTTTGGTGTAAATATCCAAATTTTTCTAACATTCTTTTGCAGGTTTGGAACTCATAATCAAGAAGTAATCCAATGATTAATCTTTTGCATAAAATGAGGTTGCTCAAATTTCATCTTAGAACCTAAACACCAATTAATTTTGGCAAGGGTTCAAATCAATCAGCTTCTATTAGAGTTGAGCTAGCACTAATCCAACAGGAAGCTCAACAGAAGCCTTATGATATTGCTTTGCAGCAGAAAGAATTTGATCTGAAGAATAAATTAAAATTAGTACTGGACGTAGAAATGTAGGCTTTGAGACAGAATGCGTACATTAGAAGAGAGGTTGAGGGTGATAGAAACACGAATTATTTTCACAATTCTATAAGGATTAAGAAGGCAAGGGATTCAATCTATATGATTAAGGACATTAATGGTTCTGTACCTGCCAATGAAGAAAGGATTAATGAGGCATTTGTACAATATTTCCCATCAATTTTAGCCAATCCATGTTCATCAGTTACTGATGTGTAGTCACTCTTTCAAATTAACCTACCATACATATAAGCACAGTAACATGGATATTTAATTAGAATTATCACTAAGGATGAGATCAAAGAAGCAGTTTTTAGCTTAGACTCAAAAAGTTGTGGTGGTCCAGATGGATTTAATGCCTACTTCATGCAACAAAGTTGGAATATAATTGGAGAGGATGTTATCGATGCAACCCCTATATTTCTTCATGAATAATCACTAGCCTGCTAGTTTGTATGCAACAGCTATTGCCTTGATTACTAAAGTTGGTAATCCATCATCAGTGTTTGAATTTCGGAAAATTTCTTGCTATAATATTTTTTACAAAGTGATTACTAAGATACTTGCAGACATTCTTCAATTGGTGTTGCCATATATTATATCATCTAAACAATCTGTTTTTATTAAGTGCAGGTCAATTTCTAATAATATTTTGATAATGCAGGAGCTTTTATATGGGTATAATAGAAAGAATATTACTCCAAGATGTATGTTGAAATTGGACATTAGGAAGGCCTTCGACTCAGGGCATGGAATTCAATACTGGCTATTTTATCAAGAATAAAATTTCCCATACCATTTCTTGCATGGATATATGCATGCATTTCATCGTCAAACTACTCAATTGCAAGGAATGACAATCTTCTTGGATACTTTAAAGGGACACAAGGGGTAAGACAAGGTGACGCACTATCAGGATATATTTTTATCATTGTGATGGAGTTGCTGAATTCTTTATTGGTTGATCAAGTAGTGAAGAAGAAATTAGGTCCGCATCCAAAGTGTAAGTCCCCTTTGATAACTCATCTTCTTTTTGTTAATTATTTGATAATTTTTACAAAGCCATCTTAACACAACATACAATGTTTCATTGAAACTTTATATACCTTTTACTCCATTATTGGGCTTCAGATAAACCTTAATAAGTCACACATTCTAGTTGCTAGTTTGCCATGTGATAGGAAGAATGATATTATGGTAAGGTCTGGAATGTTAGCGTTTCCATTGAATTCTTCTTATTTAGGGATGCCCTTAATTTATTCTCGTATTACTAAGGATAAATGTATTCCTTTTTTTTAGAGGATCATAGCTAGGCTAAAACAATAGCCATCGTGCAAACTGTCTCAAGCTGGTAGATTGACCGTTGTCCAGTTAGTTGCTATGACAATGACAACTTATTAGTCTAGGCATTACATTTTAGTAGTCAAGTTGTAACACCTCGTAAATCAGTTAATACTAATATTCACAAATTAAAAGAATTAATATTGATAATTTGCACGAAATAGCCTTAAAAAGGCATATAACAAATTTGAGATATGTGAATTGCCTTAAAAGGCGAAAAATGGAATTAAGACATTAATTGGAAAATTAATGTGTAGAAATGGTCATAAGTTAATTATGGATTAATTTGAATTCATGAATAGGTGCGTGTGTGTGTGTGTGTGTATATATATATATATATATATATATATATATATATGGGCAGCTAATGTAAACATGAATAGAAGTTTATTAATTTGTTGAGTGTTTGCTGAGTCACTTCTGACTCATTGCTGAGTCAATAAGATAAACCCCATCTGGTCTGAATGGTTGCGGTTATTTCTAGGTTAAATCTAATGGCCTAAATCAATCCTAACATCTATAAATAAGTGGGTAGACTCTAACCCTAAATCACTTGAAAAATTGGAGAGCTACCGACATGTCGTTGCCATGGAGTTCAGCATAGCCATCACAAACTAAAAAAGAAGAAGTCCTAATCTTCAAACTAAATCTACTCAAATCAAATCAAAAGCTCTCTCTCTCTATTTCTCTTCTTTAAAATTGTGAGTATGCTGATTCTCACAATGTTATTATTAAATAATTCGATTAAGTTATGAATTGGATCACAAGAAAGTGATATGAATTGTTATGTATTTGTAAATTTTGTTGTGGATCTCTTATGCTATTATGTTATCATATATATATTGTTATGTTGTAGTGATTATGTTGTAAATAATCCTATGCTATGTCATATGTGATTAATCATGCTATGCTATGTTATAAACCATGTTATGCCATGTTGTAAATCATGCTATGCTATGTTGTAAATCATATCAAACTGTGTTGCAAATTATGATATGCTATGTTGTAAATCTTACATATGTTGTAGATCTCATATTATCATATATGTTGAAATACTTATGTTATATGATAATGATGTCATGTTAAGTTGTGTTGAATCATGCAAGTTGTAAAATCATGATGTTATTATTTATGTGAATTGGATCATGTTTAAAGTTTATGTTTTTTAAAATAGATCTTGAATATGGGAATTTGCCTATTAAGTTAGGTGTACCCATATACATGAATCTATGATTAAATGAATTTTGATTTTTGGGAATTTGCCTATTGAGTTAGGTGTACCCATATAAAACCATATTGTTAATGATGTTGATTCACACATGTCCAATACAAGTTTATGGAACTTGATCAAAATCATATTATGTGAATTATGAATAAGTTGACACCCTTAGACCCATGACATGTATAACCTTATGCAAGTTGTAATTTTGATATATGCAAGATTCACCCCTTGTTAGTATTCATTTAGTCACATATATATGTTGTTGTTGTGAATATTTTCTTTTATGCTATGAGTTAGACTAATCGGGTCTAGCATACATTTTGCGAATAAACGTTCAAACGTGGGGTAGGGGTAATATTAGGAATTTAATAAATTGGGGTGCAATTGATATGATTTTGCATGCCTTAAATGGATGTCCATAATTGAGTCAATTATGGACATTGCTAAATTTGGAATTAATTAATAATTCAAATAGGGAATTATTAAAATTGGGGAAAGTGGATTAATAATAATAATCAATGCTTAGGACACGAGGTTGGACCCGTTTGTGACGTAAACCCGCCCGGACCCGCCCGGCAAATCCAGTAGTCACAAATGTCGGCCCAATGTGAGAGGTCCTAGGCCCAAACTAAAGCATAACAGTTGTAAAGACACGAGGTTAAACTCTTTTATGGTGTAAGACTGCCCGGACCCGCCCGGCAAATCCAGCTGCCATAAATGCCAGTCTAATGTGAGAGATCTTTATGAGGTTATGGCCTTAATAAATTAAGAAACACTTAACCAGATAATCATGTAAGGTGGGACATGGGGGTTAAGTAGGTGCCTTGGGTGACATGAGGAATCTAGTGGTTGCCTTTAGAGGCATTTGAAATACGATTAGACTTAACCAAACACACATGTAACGAACATGAATAGTGGGTTAAGTGGGATTGACTAAGGGGACAAGCTTAGGTGGAATGCCTGTGGGAGATAACGGGGGCCCATTTCAACCAGTATCCCAAAACATATCTTTGTGGGCTCGACCCAAGTCGAGGACGGGACACGCATACTGGGTTTGACTATAAGAGGCCAAAACAGGGAGCGGTGGCAACGCAAGTCCAACGGGTTTCATATGCGTGTGTGGACCCGGGCTGGTAGGTAAGACGTTGTTGCATCGTGTAGGTATAAGCCGTGCATCTCCGTTATATCGGGTTGCCACTTTAGGGGAATGATACACCCCACTGTGGGGCCAGCATGGGTATCTACGAGTAGGGAGCCGATCGAAAAATAGAAAGTGGGGTACACCTAGTGGAGATAGGGGCAGGCGGCGCCTATGTAGTCAGCTAGGAGTACGTAAAGCCATTAAGAATGTTTCTAAGTGAAGCTAAGTGGGATCAATCTTTAGGGTGACTGGTGTGGTGCAGTATAGTGTTTATCCTTAGTATTTAGGAGCGCCTATAACGTTTCCTTTAGCGATTGTCTATGTCCTTAATCTGCTCTTTCATAGACATTTCCTTGTTTTCCAGCTTATGCCTTAGTCCAGTTATTTTGATAATAGTATTGTAGAATTATCATACTCGCCAGAATTTATGTCTGACCCCTCCTATTTTTCATCCTTTTCTCCCTTCAGGTCCTCAGGTTGGGCCAAGTTCTAGTGGAGTCTGATTGGATTGCTTATCTCTTGGAAAGCTTGGACTGCTGAAGTAAATTCCAGCTTGTTATCTTTCTTTTTAATGGCTATTTATGTAATGGGATTATGTACTTGTTTTATCAAGATAGATATTGTACTTGACTTTGATTATGGTGTTATGATGTAATCAAACATGTTTTGACTTCTGCTGCGATTGAAATAAAGTTTTTAAATTTCCAAGTACTATTTTATATCTGTCTTGTTGAAATTTTACTGTTCTATATTCACCTAAAACCTCCATAGAAGTTAATGCATTCCCTTTGTGAGTGACATTAATGGACGTGGGGTGTTACATGTGGTATCAGAGCATAAGGTTACCAGAACAGATAAAATTTTTAGAAAAAAAATTTTCTAAAGTATTTTTGGAAGAAGTGTTTTCAAAAACATGTTATTTAGAGAAAGTTTTTATGAAAAACATAATCCCAAATAGCCATATCCTTATCTTTATCTTTCGAATTCTCCATTTTGAATCTTTCCTTTTTCGTTTCAGCATGGCTGAAGATCTTAGTCTCCCAGAAGGTGTGACGATTCCAGGGTGGTTTAGGAGATATTTGGAGGCTAGGGCCACCACTGCAGGCCCAGCAGATGTTCCTCCACCCCCAGTTGCACCCATTCCTCCTCCTCCTCCTCGTGTTGACACTTTTGCAAAGACGTGCAAGGAATTTAAGGCTATGGGAGGAAAAACTATTCAAGGGACTGAGACGTTTGTGGAGGCCAGAGACTGGCTTAAGGAGACTGAGGAGTTGTTGGATATCTTTGAAGTGGAAGATGGGAGGAAAGTCCGTTTAGCTGCATGGTTAATAAAGGGAGAGGCCTCGTTTTGGTGGGAGGTCAATAACGGGGAACGTCCAGTTGATTCATGGGCGGATTTCAGACGAAGGTTTGAGGCAAAGTTTCTTTCAAGGGCAGAGGAGAATTTAAATATGGAAAAATTTCTGGCATTAAAGCAAGGGAGCTTATCAGTGAAGGAGTATGTCAATAAATTTAATCAGTTAGCAAGGTTTGGCTTGGAGTTGGTGAACACGCCAGAGAAGAAAGCTTTGAGGTTCGTTAGAGGCTTGAATGAACCATTGCAAGGGTTGTCTATGACCCACATCCCTATGGGAGCCACCTTTGAAAGGCTAGTAGAAATGGCACTTATGCATGAGGATAAGGCAGTTGAAAAGAAAGGGGATCAGAAGAAACCCCAACAGAAAAATAAGAAGGGTGGTAAAAACAATAATGGCAAAGGGAAGAAGAGATGCTTCAATTGTGGGACGCCTGGCCATCTCAGCAAAGATTGTAGAAAGAAAAAGAAGACTGGTTGTTTTCATTGTGGAGATGCGGGACATTTGGTGAAGGACTGCCCAAAGAAGGGGCAGAGGGCAGGGTCTACCTCGGGAGGACAGGTGCAGGCTCTTATGGCACCAGGGCAGGCAAGGGGGCAAGTTCAGGCTATTGCGGCCCCACCGCTGCAAGAAAGAGGTAGAACAATTTCTGTTGAAAGCTTAGTTTTTCTGTTTGATCATCTTGTCCGTACCTTATTCGATTCTGGTGCATCTCATTCGTTTATCTCTGCATCATTAGTTGAATTACTGCACTTGAACACCAGTTTAGTAGAGGATCCCTTGGTTGTTTCAAATCCAATTGGGAGTTCGGCTCATTTGACCATGATATGTTTGGATTTGAAAATCTCTATACTTAGCGTTGAATTTAGATGTGATGCTTATGTATTGGGCTTCACGGGCTATGGGCTAATTTTAGGAATGGATTGGTTATCTAGAAATGGGGCCATTCTTGATTGTGAAAGGATAGTAGTTAGGCTTGTGACTCGCCTTGGTAATGCTCTCGACATCTTTTGTAATCCCATAAATTCCGTTATGCTAAGTTAGCTTGAATCGCTTGACGCGTCTGTAGAGAATCTGCGATCGGTAGAGGTGGTCCGGGAATATCCGGATGTGTTTGAGGAGGTGAAGGGCTTACCTCCAAAGCGGGAGATAGACTTTCGAATTTATCTTGTGGATAATGCTAAACCCGTATCTTTGCCAGTGCGCCACATGGCTCCTCGTGAAAGGAGGGAACTCAATAAGCAAGTGAAGGAGTTGCTTGAGAAGGGGTTCATAAGATGTAGTATATCGGAGTGGGGTGCTCCAGTAGTATTTGCTACAAAGGCGGATGGGTCCCTTAGACTTTGTGTGGACTATAGAGAACTAAACAAGCTTACTAAAAAGAACCGACACCCACTGCCGAGGATTGACGATCTCTTTGATCAGTTAGTTGGCGCCTCAGTGTTTTCGCAGTTGGACATAGCCACTGGCTTTCATCAACTGAGAGTGGCTGAGGATAGTATAGATAAGACTGCTTTTAGGACTCCTGACGGATTCTATGAATGGCTAGTGATGCCCTTTGGTTTGACAAACGCCCCCGCATATTTTGTTGATTTGATGAGTAGGGTGTTTAGGGAGTACCTTAACAAATTCGTGGTAGTCTTTGTGGATGACATCTTAGTCTTTTCTAAGAATGAAGAAGAGCATGCCCTACATCTTAGGGAAGTGTTGGAAACCCTTCGAGCGCATAACCTTAAGGCAAAATTTTCTAAGTGTCACTTCTGGAGGAAAGAAATACGGTTCTTGGGGCACGTGGTTTCCAAGGAAGGGATAGCAGTGGATCCCGCAAAGGTGGTGGCCATCCAAGATTGGAAGGTCCCTAAAAATGTAACTGAAGTAAGAAGTTTCTTGGGGTTGGTTGGCTATTATAGGAAGTTTATCAAAGACTTCACAAAAATATCAGCTCCATTAACACGGTTAACGAAGAAGAACCTGGTTTTTACGTGGGACGAAGATTGTGATGATGCGTTCCAACGTTTAAAGAGAACCTTAACTTCAGCCCCAGTCTTAGTGCTGCCAGACGGGAATAAACCGTTTACCGTCTATACCGATGCTTGTGGGACAGGACTTGGCGCGGTCCTCATGCAAGAGGGAAGAGTAATAGCCTATGGTGGAAGGCAGTTGAGGGTTCATGAAAAGAATTACCCTACGCATGACCTTGAGTTAGCCGCAATTGTTTCCGCGCTTAAGTCTTGGCGTCACTATCTTCTTGGTGAGAAATTCGAACTGTTCACTGACCACAAATCATTAAAATACTTATTCTCTCAGAAGGATTTGAATTTAAGGCAGCAACGGTGGATGGAATTCTTAGCCTCCTACGATTTTGAAATAGCATATACCCCGGGCAAGGGTAACGTGGTAGCAGACGCCTTAAGTAGGAAAAGGTTGTCGTTGAGTCCGTTGTTTGTTGAACGACGAAGCTTAGAATTTATCTCCATGTTTTACTTTAGACCCTCCGTTGACCTAGTACCTGGTTTGTTAGCATCCTTGGAGGTTAGACCTACACTTTTAGGACGATTTGGTGAGGCACAGCAAGACGACCCCCAGTTGGTTGAGATAGTATTAAAGCTCAAAGGAGGGGAGTCGTCTAGCCATCTTCGTAGGTATACCCTAGACGAGAAGGGTTGGTTACGAAGGGATAATAGACTTTGTGTACCACAAGACGAAGACTTAAGGAAGGCCATTCTTGATGATGCTCATCGCTCAAAGATGACCATTCATCCCGGCGGAGACAAGATGTACAAAGATATGAAGCGGGTTTTCTTTTGGGCCGGTATGAAAAAGGATGCGGCCGAGTACATCGCTAGATGCTTGGTGTGCCAATGAGTAAAAGCGGAACAAAAGAAACCCGGTGGGTTGCTTCACCCATTGGAAGTTCCACTATGGAAATGGGAAAGCGTCTCAATGGATTTTGTGGATGGATTACCAAGATCAAGGAAGGGTAATACGGGGATTTGGGTTATAGTAGATAGACTTACTAAGAGCGCCCATTTTATTCCCGTGAAAAGTAAGAGGACTGCTCCGTTGTTGGCTTCTGTATACATTAAAGAGATAGTTCGTTTGCACGGTATTCCTTCTAGTATAGTAAGCGACCGTGATCCCATCTTCACTAGCGAATTTTGGAAGAGTTTACAAGAGGCGGTAGGGACTCAGCTATGTTTGAGCACCGCATATCATCCTCAGACGGACGGCCAGACCGAGAGGGTGAATCGTATTCTAGAGGATCTTTTAAGGCTTTGTATCCTAGACTTTGGGGGTACATGGGAAGAGCACCTTCCGTTGGTAGAATTCGCATATAATAATAGCTTTCAGTCTAGTATTGGCATGGCACCTTTCGAAGCTCTTTATGGAAGGCCTTCCCGTTCGCCTACATGTTGGTGGGAATCTACCGATAAAATCCTACTTGGGCCCGACATGGTTAGGGAAACCTCGGAGAAGATTGATTTGATTCGAAGGAGGATGAAAGCAGCACAAGATAGGCAGAAATCGTATGCTGATAAGAGGAGGACAGATCTTGAGTTTGACATTGGGGACATGGTTTTTATCAAAGTGTCTCCGTTACGGAATGTTGTTCGCTTTGGGTCCGTTGGGAAATTAGCGGCAAGGTTTGTAGGGCGTTTCCTATAAAAGACAGGATTGGGAAGATGGCGTATAGGGTGGAGTTGCTTGAGAAACTTAGTGGAGTACACGACGTATTCCATGTATCACATTTGAGGAAGTGTTTGCACAAGACCGCGGAGGTGGTAGAGCCGAGCTTGCTTAAAGAAGTGGAAATAGAGCATGATGCAACAATTAGACGAGCTCCTACAAGCATTCTTGGGTCGGAGATCAAAAAGTTGAGAAATCGAGAGGTCAGACTAGTTAAAGTGCAATGGGGAGATGATGAGAGCAACGCTACTTGGGGGACAGAAGGGAAGATGCGTTCGCTATACCCTTTTCTTTTTGAGGGTATGTCTTTTAATTTCTCCTTTATCGCTTAGCTTATCTTATCTTATCTTTAGTATGTCCTCTCATTAGTATCTTTGACCTTTATTTAGGATAATCCTATGGTTGAAACATGTGTTTGAGACATGTTATGTATGATGGATGCAAAATGGATGCAAGTGGTTACTAGTGGTTGCTCGTGGATGCATATTTACACACACTTTAGGCACTAGATCGGCTCAATCACTACATATTGCACATTGCATAAATGAATGTATTTAGTATAATGGATGTATAATGGTTGTACCATCATATAGATGCTGCATTCAGTTGAATGAATGTGCACGCATATAGAAGTAGTATGTAAGCAATTAGGATCTTTTGCATACATAATGGATGCATGGCACTATCATGAATAGCATCAAGGAGGTCAACTGAATCAGTGGACCGCCTAATTTTGCATTAGATACGGACATATACACACACTATGCATTTAAACATAAAAGCATTAGAAGTCTATAAGGACAGTGGATGCCAGTGTTTGATGATTGAGTAGATGGTTGATTGGATGTTAGGTTAAACATTCTCCTTGATTTGAAGATTTCGGGGTCGAAATCCTTTAAGGAGGGGAGAATGTAACGCCCCGTAAATCAATTAATACTAATATTCACAAATTAAAAGAATTAATATTGAGAATTTGCAAGAAATAGCCTTAAAAAGGCATATAACAAATTTGAGATATGTGAATTGCCTTAAAAGGCGAAAAATGGAATTAAGACATTAATTGGAAAATTAATGTGTAGAAATGGTCATAAGTTAATTATGGATTAATTTGAATTCATGAATAGGTGTGTGTGTGTATATATATATATATGGGCAGTTAATGTAAACATGAATAGAAGTTTATTAATTTGCTGAGTCACTTCTTACACATTGCTGAGTCAATAAGATAAACCCCATCTGGTCTGAATGGCTGCGGTTATTTCTAGGTCAAATCTAATGGCCTAAATGAATCCTAACATCTATAAATAAGTGGGTAGACTCTAACCCTAAATCACTTGAAAAATTGGAGAGCTACCGACATGCCGTTGCCATGGAGTTCTGCATAGCCATCACAAACTAAAAAAGACGAAGGCCTAATCTATAAACTAAATCTACTCAAATCAAATCAAAAGCTCTCTCTCTCTCTATTTCTCTTCTTTAAAATTGTGAGTATGCTGATTCTCACAATGTTATTATAAAATAATTCGATTAAGTTATGAATTGGATCACAAGAAAGTGATATGAATTGTTATGTATTTGTAAATTTTGTTGTGGATCACTTATGCTATTATGTTATCATCTATATATTGTTATGTTGTAGTGATTATGTTGTAAATAATCCTATGCTATGTCATATGTGATTAATCATGCTATGCTATGTTATAAACCAAGTTGTAAATCATGCTATGCTATGTTGTAAATCATATCAAACTATGTTGCAAATTATGATATGCTATGTTGTAAATCTTACATATGTTGTAGATCTCATATTATCATATATGTTGAAATACTTATGTTATATGATAATGATGTCATGTTAAGTTGTGTTGAATCATGCAAGTTGTAAAATCATGATGTTATTATTTATGCGAATTGGATCATGTTTAAAGTTTATGTTTTTTTTAAAATAGATCTTGAATATGGGAATTTGCCTATTAAGTTAGGTGTACCCATATACATGAATCTATGATTAAATGAATTTTGATTTTTGGGAATTTGCCTATTGAGTTAGGTGTACCCATATAAAACCATATTGTTAATGATGTTGATTCACACATGTCCGATACAAGTTTATGGAACTTGATCAAAATCATATTATGTGAATTATGAATAAGTTGACACCCTTAGACCCATGACATGTATAACCTTATGCAAGTTGTAATTTTGATATATGCAAGCTTCACCCCTTGTTAGTATTCATTTAGTCACATATATATGTTGTTGTTGTGAATATTTTCTTTTATGCTATGAGTTAGACTAATTGGGTCTAGCATACATTTTGCGAATAAACGTTCAAACGTGGGGTAGGGGTAATATTAGGAAATTAATAAATTGGGGTGCAATTGATATGATTTTGCATGCCTTAAATGGATGTCCATAATTGAGTCAATTATGGACATTGCTAAATTTGGAACTAATTAATAATTCAAATAGGGAATTATTAAAATTGGGGAAAGTGGATTATTAATAATAATCAATGCTTAGGACACGAGGTTGGACCCGTTTGTGACGTAAACCTGCCCGGACCCGCCCGGCAAATCCAGTAGTCACAAATGTCGGCCCAATGTGAGAGGTCCTAGGCCCAAACTAAAGCATAACAGTTGTAAAGACACGAGGTTAGACTCTTTTATGGTGTAAGACTTCCCGGACCCGCTCGACAAATCCAGCTGCCATAAATGCCAGTCTAATGTGAGAGGTCTTTATGAGGTTATGGCCTTAATAAATTAAGAAATACTTAACCAGATAATCATGTAAGGTGGGACATGGGGGTTAAGTAGGTGCCTTGGGTGACATGAGGAATCTAGTGGTTGCCTTTAGAGGCATTTGAAATACGATTAAGCTTAACCAAACACACATGTAACGAACATGAATAGTGGGTTAAGTGGGATTGACTAAGGGGACAAGCTTAGGTGGAATGCTTGTGGGAGATAACGGGGGCCCATTTCAACCAGTATCCCAAAACGTATCTTTGTGGGCTCGACCCAAGTCGAGGACGGGACACGCATACTGGGTTTGACTATAAGAGGCCAAAACAGGGAGCGGTGGCAACGTAAGTCCAACGGGTTTCATATGCGTGTGTGGACCCGGGCTGGTAGGTAAGACGTTGTTGCATCGTGTAGGTATAAGTCGTGCATCTCCGTTATATCGGGTTGCCACTTTAGGGGAATAATACACCCCACTGTGGGGCCAGCACGGGTATCTACGAGTAGGGAGCCGATCGAAAAATAGAAAGTGGGGTACACCTAGTGGAGATAGGGGCAGGCGGCACCTATGTAGTCAGTTAGGAGTACGTAAAGCCATTAAGAATGTTTCTAAGTGAAGCTATGTGGGATCAATCTTTAGGGTGACTGGTGTGGTGCAGTATAGTGTTTATCCTTAGTATTTAGGAGCGCCTATAACGTTTCCTTTAGCAATTGTCTATGTCCTTAATCTGCTCTTTCATAGACATTTCCTTGTTTTCCAGCTTATGCCTTAGTCCGGTTATTTTGATAATAGTATTGTAGAATTATCATACTCGCCAGACTTTATGTCTGACCCCCCCCCCTCTTTTTCATCCTTTTCTCCCTTCAGGTCCTCAGGTTGGGCCAAGTTCCAGTGGAGTCTGATTGGATTGCTTATCTCTTAGAAAGCTTGGACTGCTGAAGTAAAGTCCAGCTTGTTATCTTTCTTTTTAATGGCTATTTATGTAATGGGATTATGTACTTGTTTTATCAAGATAGATATTGTACTTGACTTTGATTATGGTGTTATGATGTAATCAAACATGTTTTGACTTCTACTGCGATTGAAATAAAGTTTTTAAATTTCCAAGTACTATTTTATATCTGTCTTGTTGAAATTTTACTGTTCTATATTCACCTAAAACCTCCATAGAAGTTAATGCATTCCCTTTGTGAGTGACATTAATGGATGTGGGGTGTTACACAAGTTAATCCATATGATAGTTAGTGCTCTTAATAAATTCCTTTGGCATAGGGATCCATTCTCGAAGAACATGATTCCAATTTCTTTCAGCAAATTATTTGATGATAAGGAACATAGAGGTTTGGGCATTACAAACTTATACCTTTGGAACTAGGCAGTTATTTCAACTTATTTTGATAAACTTTTTTCACTTGAAAATTGTTTATGGTCCAAGTGGGTTAAACAAAATTTAATAGGAAAAAGGCACTTCTGGACAATGCAAGTGGCACAAAATACGAGTTGGAGCTGGAGGAATATTTTGAATTTAAGAAATACTTTTCTGCCATATATACAGTTAACTATAAACCCATGAGGAATTTGTCTTTTTGGTACTCACCATGGGCAAGACCAGGCTTGATTTTGAATAACATTGTCGAATATCGCTTAAGGAGGATATCTGGTATACCTGATACAACCATTGCAGATGATTACATACAAGACGGTAATGTTGTTCTATCTTCTACAAGTTCAGCTGAACTTTGGCAGTTATGGGCAGAAATCTCTGATGGCTTTAGTGTAAGTGGTGATATTTTTCTAATATGGAAGGAGAAAGCCCACTCTATCAAGCATGTTTATTCCCTTTTGCAAGGAGAAAAACAAGTTTTTCCATGGGCTAAAAGGATCTGGGGCACGTGCAGTTCGGCTAAGGAGAATCTTTTATTATGGAAGATCATGGCTAATGCAATTAATACAAATGATAAACTTCATAAAATTGGGTTGTTACCTGATAGCACATGTTTGCTATGTAAGACTGTAGAGGAATCAAATGTGCACTTGTTCTTCGAATGCACTTATGCATATCAGGTTTGGATGAGGTTATCGGTGAATGGATGCTTTCATAGATCTTCTAATGATAGCAAAACAGAGTGGTATAATAATTTTAAAGCTACAAGGCAGAGAAATGATAGGTCTAAGATGTTGTTAAAGCTTTTGAAGAAGTTTACTTATGCATTATGGGCTGAGAGGAATATAAGATCTTTTGGTCATGAAGAGCTTAATGCGAATGAGCTGTTCAATGTAATTCATAAAAGCATCCTGAAGAGTATTAGATCTGGTATTGGTTGAGAGCTTACTGCATTATGGGGATAGCAAGCTTTAAGGTGATTTCAGGCTTTAACTTGTACATATGAGTTGTTTTTGGTCGGCTATGTTTGTTTTGTGAAGTTTTTTCTTCTGCAGAGTTGTGGGGATTTTTCTAAAGAGTTTTGGTCAGTTATCTTTGTTTATAAATTGCTGGCCTTTCAAAATAATTATTTAGGCATATTCAACATTATATAGTTCTTATATTGATTAGTATGCCTAGGGAGATTTGGATTCACGATAACATCAAATTATAAAACCCCCAAATCTCCTATTTTTATATGTTTCACAAGAATTCTCAATAAATGATTGGGTTTGTGAATTTGTTTGAGTTATGGATAAAGAATATCTTGGTGAATTACTTTCATTAGATTTGATTTATCATTTTTATCTAAAAAGAGTTTGTGATATAAAAAGGTTCAGATTTGATTTAGTTTTATTATTTGAATAGGTTTGAATACCCATTATAAATGGATAAATTGAACGTATTCAGATTTGAAACAAATCAAATGTCAACGTTTTTATGTACAACATAAGAAAGTGTAAATTAGATTAAATAAGAGATTTTCACTCTTGATTCATTACTTAAATTGTCCTAGCAAGTCTAGGATGCAAGTATTGATTGTTATGTTGTATTTCTCCCATTACTGATATCTCTAATTATGTCATTATTCCATTATGACATGTATTTAGCGGTCTGATGTGGAAATTAAACATATATGACTTGAATGTAAACCAAATTGACAATTTACACCGTTACAACGTTTCTTCATTCATATGAAAATTAGTTTTTATTATACATATTAATATTCTATTTATATGGCGTAATTCAACGCAATAATGACGTAATAAATACGCTAGAATAAAGTTAGAATTTGAAATGTCCCCCTATAAATTGTTATTTGTGTATGTGTGTTTATAGAATGGCTTATCTATATATTAAATAATGACACACGTCATTTGTGGTAGAAGTTAGTCTGGAACCAACTAGCAAATCTAGCAACCATAAGTGGGTCCGGAAAATGTGAGAGGTATGGATGCCATGAGCCATTCAAGTTTAGTACACTATGACACATAATTAATCCCACCTATTGTAGAAATCTCCCCGGAATCGCCCGACATATCCAACATCTACAGATAGACAGTTTAATGTAAGAGGTCTAATGTGTGTGTATATATACACACACTTATTATGTGTGGAAACAGGCAGGCTTACTACGCGTTGGGAAGGTCTTAAGTGGTTGACTCTATTCTTATCTAGTGGCATAGGTGTTCTATCCTAATATTAGTTAAGTTGTAACGTGCGAAATACTACTTCTCATATTATTTGTGAGAACATAGGCTTAAGAATGTTGACGTATCAGGACGGGGACTTAACAGGCTAGGGTCCGCCTTAGGGTTATAAGACCATAAAAATCCACCCTTAATAAATAATTTAGAATGGGCCTTAAGTGACCGAGAATGCCCACCTCGTTGGGTTTTTACCGTAAATGCCCTAATGAAGGTCTTAAGTGATTAACTCGGATATCCACCTCATTGGTCAGATACTTCTTGTTTGCGTGTGTGCGTGTGTGTTTCGTAGACATACGTTGAAATGTATAACCTGCTAAATCTAAGTTATGATGTTTAAGAAAATATTATTTTTAGTCACTAGAACTTTATGTTCTGACCCCTCTCCTTAACATATCCAACAGGTTATTAGGTGAGGGCAACGACTCGATGGACGGAACAATGATGGACCCTAATGACGGTAGCTATTAAGCATTATGACATTAATATTATATTGGGATAATTGATGTTGGTGTATCTATTATTACATGTGACTCGTTGCAATTAATGTTTGTGATGGATTTAAACTAAAGGTACAAATATTTTAAGTTATTATATTTTATACCTTCCGCTGTGTGAGATTCAGATTTTGTTATAGCATGCTCTAATTATCTTTTATGCTATTTCCTTAGAGGAACCAATGATCTGCTTAGAATGGCTCTAAGTTTTGATTTCCTTTTTAGGGTCGAAATTTAGGCGCATTCTGAGTTGGTTGTTACACTTATCTTCTCTTATCAAATCACGACTTTGATGTTGGAAATGGGTGGATGCTAGAAATTTAGCGCTTCTCGTCTCTTATTAAGTCGTGACTTTGATGTATGAATACTTCATCGTTGCTTCAATTCTCTGTAGCTTTAGTTGCCTCTCCTCCTTGTCGAGCTCAATTGAGAAAGGTACGAACTTTTACCTTTTTGATTTGTGTTGTCTCAATTTTGATATCTGCCAATGATGAATGAGTGAAATTATAAGGTTAAAAACCCATATTATCTGATTTTGATTGTTGATTACTTGCTCAAACTGTGTGCCTTGATTGATGAATTTGTTGTCGTATATGATGTGACTGATTCCTTGATTTGTTGCCTTTATATTTGTTGATTTCGGCCTTTGATTTTGAACAGAGTTATTTTTTTATTTTATTTCCTGTAATTTTGATCTCGAAATTCTTGATGCTTACACCTGGTTCTGCTTGCATTTTACTTTATGACTTTGCGGATCTCGCATCTTGTTATCTGATATTGGTAGATGTTCGGTTTTCTTTACACCTGATATTGATTGATATCTGTGGAAATTGTTGCCTGATATTAGTTGATGTTTGGTTTGCAATTTAGATTTGTTTCCTTTACACCTGAAAAATATATTGCCATATACATATACCACTGCAGCTTGAAGAGAATTCTATTGCAAAAATAGATTGATTTTCTTTGATTGCATTTGCAACAAAAACTTGCTATATTTTGCATCTGTCTTTTTAAATATATATATATATATATGTATGTATGAGTTTACACACACCATATATATATATACATACATACATACATATACATATATGTATATGTATGTATATTCATAATTATATACTAAATAAAATAGGCTAGAATTGCATTTGACTGTTCTAACACGTGTATTCTTGAATCTAAATCCCGACTTTGATTTTCCAAGGCAAGCTATTTCACCCTAGTGGCAGTCATATGCGTCTAGAATATATTTATTTTTTATTTTTCCTAAATTTTCTTTATTGATGCTTGAACTATTTTTCTCTTGACTGATCGTTCTGATTCTTGTATTAATGAGTATACTTGTTAATGGTTGATGAATTTCGGATGCCAGTATATATGTATACATATATCTATATATATGTATATATGTGCATACTCACTATTGTTGTACTCGACTTGATCATTTTCACTGATGCTCTGCCTTGTAAGGCAGTGCACACTCGCACTTGTGTTTGCATACCTCTACCCATGTTCCTTGTTGGATTGTTGATCTTGTTGCATTGTTTCAGTTTGTGAAATATCTACCATGTACATACATACATACATACATACATACATACATACATACATACATACATATGTATGCATATATGTGTGAACGTTCTTTTGATTCCACTATATCCATGCATACATATGTATGTATATATATGTGTGAATGTTACACTTTCAATTTGCTGTGTTAATGTGTGAACTTCCAGTCTTGGGTTTCCTTGAGCTTGATCCAATTCTTGAATTGCTTTGATTGACTCCTTGAAGCTTGCCATGTTTTAGTCTTGAGCAGGGCAGTGTGCATGACCTTGAATTGTTTTGAGATGAACCATTTTTAATTACTTGAGCTCAAACAATTTTCTGAACCATTTTGAGTTGCATTTTCACCATGAACAAGGCAGTATTTGCGTTTGCACTGCCATGATCAAAGCAGTGTGTGGCCTTAATCTGATTCCATTTTGGTTTATTGATTTTGTATATGCTTTGACTTTGATATTGTTGTCTCTCGCCACCTGTATATTTATAGTATTGGTTTGTGAGTTGTTTGGTTTGCTACCTGCATATTTTATACTTTGCACTTGCATATATACATGTGGGTGTGTGTGTGTGTGTGTGTATATATATATGTATGTATGTATGTATGAAAGAGTTGTCATTTTAAGTGTGCATTTTCTAGTTGTTACACTTGAGTGTGCAATTTCCTAACTACATTTGTATATTTCTAGTTGGAGCGCCTAAATGTGCATTTCTGGCTGCTAGTATATTTTTGGCTGCACTTATATTTATGATTTGAGTTGTATTTCCTTATGCACCTTAGTTGAGCCCGAGGAGGCCTAGGCTTGACCTTATGCACATTTATACTATGTTAAGCCTTCGGTCTTGACCTTTGCAATAGTCCGTGAGATTTAATCAATATCCCTATATAAACCATGAAGGGAAAATAAACTCATAACCTGAGGCAATATTAATATTCAAATTTAATTTAATTTTTTCAATTTAGTTTTTTTTTCCTTTTCCATTTTACTGCGCTGTTTGTTTGACATGTATAAGAGATAACTGGACATAAGATGGAGCAAGCAAATGAAGACCAATATCGAAAATAAACTCGAGTAAGTGTAAGTGAGTGCTGATAAAAAGAATGTTATATATGAGAGTGTAGAGAAAAGTTGTATTGCATTTGAAAATGTAAGTGTAGTGAAAGTTATATTGTATTTGAAAATGTAAGTATAATAGAAGTTGTATTGTATTTGAATTTGATTTGAAATATAATATTTGTTTAAATAAATTTAACATTATTTTATTTTGCAAATATAACACAAGTGTAATTGATATCAATATCAGTCAATATTTTTATGTTATTTAATAGAAAATTTTAGAAATGATGTTATAACATCAGACAACCTATAGTTTTTTTTCTCTTGATGTGTTAGTGCGTATCAGACGGCGGTGTATATTTGTGGTCTGACATAAAATGAGACGACATGGAAAAAGATGACATATAGATATTCAATCAGACAATGTAGCATATCTATTGTCTGATTCGACTTCTGATGTAGTGTCAGCTATTAGTCGTCACCTTCTGCTTGCACCGAGTGTAAGAAAATTGTTACTGATTTGGAGCTTTGTATGTAATCACATGCTCATACGTGATATTGTGCGACACACATGGAATTTCTGTAAATAATACATGGAATTGCAAAGGTACGCATATGATTATACACTATAATATTCAAAATTTGATTACCTTCAAACATCCATCATCCATCTTAGGAATAATTGAAAATTTCTATTTATATCATTAGGTGCACATTGATTACTTGATTCGCAACGATGTTGGTGATTGCGTGCGTTCGTACTAACACTTAAAAACATAAGCATATGTTGTCTTAAGTGGCTGCGTCAATCTCCTTCCCACCTTTCCTTTTCCATGTAAGATAAGGGATCAATAATGATCGCTGTAGGGGGATCAGGTGTAACGCCTCACCCTTAGACCCACATTAACAAGGAGAACTACATAGTAATTCCTTCTGCTAATGCGGAGAATAGGGCTGGTTAGGGGTGACAACTATATCCTTGTCTTAAGTATCTATTGAACATGCCGATAATTGCTTTGTATTTTTTTCAACTCAAGTGGCTCAACATAACCAATAACAGTTAATACAAAGCTATAGGTGGTTATGGATCTATCAGAACAAAACACCATAACTAAACGAATAACTCATCACAGAACCATGCAGGTATAAATTTATTTACATATACAATGATACATTTAAATACAATACAAATACCTCAATAGAGTGGTACGACGACCAATTAATATACATGAAGCAAAGAATGTACAGATCGACAATATCTTACAAGAAAGCTAACCATCCGAAGTAATTGATTTCATCCCACAAGGAAGTATCATGTAACTGCTACATCCAAATTGGAAACTAACCTGAAACAAACTCGATCTGACCCGAGTGAAAACACATGGGTCAGGGTAGCTAAATTTATCGACTAAATAGAACAATTGGTAATGTAAAGTGAGGGATAGATACTGTGTCCTTTTACTCAAAGGATACCATTCCATGACAAGAATTCTACGTTAAAAGAAAGAATAATATCTCTTCTTGATAATTGGAAGAGATGATTAAGATAAGGTTATACTCAAGTGGCAAAACTACCCTTAATCAAATAAAACATCAACAAGATAAGTCTTAAAGGTAATGCTTAATTAACATAGCTTCTGCCTTATATCATGGACAATGTGAATTAAACGTCGATAAAGACTTCAAAGAAAAGGAATATCTCCTTAAAGGGGCGATTAACATAACTATACATCAAAGTATATACCCTTCATATAAAAGATGATCACATATAAGTATGCTTCATCTCATTAACATATACAAAATATCATTCAACGTATCATAAAAATCATCTATAGAATCTTCTTAATTATTTATACCTCTTTTCATTGGTATAAATATAGTACCATCTATTATTAACTCATTATAAACGAATCTCATAATCATTTATACCTCATTTCATCGGTAAAAATATAAATACATCTTGAATCCATCATTAAAACTCATTTTAAATGAATTACCATATTTATACCTCATCTGATTGGTATAAATATAAATATATCTCAAATCCTTCATTAAAATTCATCATAAAAGAATTTCCATAAATTATACCTCGTCTCATCGGTATAATTATAGATATATCTCAAAACCATCTTAATAGAACCCAGAAGAAGTTCAAAACATCATTTTAGAAACCCATAAAACATGAATACAAATAAGACTTTTTCTTACATAAGGCAATAATAAAATATCATCATTGAAATGGTGAAATCGAAACATCAAGAAACTTCCAGAAATACAACACATACATCTTGACTAGTACTAGGTTTTGGTACCATACATCGTAATGACTTGGGGTCATATAACATCAAAACATCGTGATCGACTATAGTCGGAAACATCGTGATGACACCCAGTCACAAAAACCCGAGTAATAACATCGTGATGATTGGAGTCGAGTGATAACATTGTAATCATAATGATGACTCCAATCGAGTACTCAATCAATAGTACTAGTAACGTCATGAATGAGCCTCAACTTCTCGGATAGGAACCTGTAAAGCATTGTTAATCCCTAAAAAATCCACATGCACATTGAGTAAAGGATACAGGATGGACATCATCAGCGTTGGTCATGCACAATGCTATCTGAGGCACTTAAACAGCCAAATATCAAATCCAAGGCAAGTCAAGTCAACCAGTACGACCAAAGATGATGGCACGATATGCTATGAGAAGTGCGGCCCAATAAAGATAAAGGTCGTATATCCTGTAAATCGCTTAAACACCGAAACAAGCAAGTCGCCCATTCAACATAAGCGGGAGAGACCTCATAGCATAGCCGTAAGGACAAACAGCGCCATACAAAAGCAGCAAAAGAACGAGCGCCCTTGAACCAAGTAGGTCGGTCGCGCAAGGAACAAAAAAGAACCGATTCCAGTCCCACATTCCGCCCTTATAGAAATTTCCTGAAGCATTCACTCTCACAGGGACACCCACTTATATGGACTCGCTCAACTATTCAAGACACTCGCTCCATTGAGTCGTTCGCACATGATAATTGAACACAACCACGGACAGCTAGCTTCAGCTAGCCGATGGCATGATTGTAATTAATAGATGAAGCGATCCGCAGTTTGCATAAACGTATTTCAGATCATTTCCCAGGGGAAGCTCACCTATAAATACATCATGGCTGCCAACATAAAAGGGATCGAAAACCACGAAGTGCTGCTAAATTCCATCCTCAACTACAGATTCAGCCATGGCGACGAGTACAATCTTGTGATCAAGGAAGACGAAGGCATCCTCCTTCTCAATCATTCATCCATCCTTCTTCTCCTCAAATTCAATCATTTTCTTGTATAATTCCAAGATTGAAATATATAAACGTGGGTATATTGAGTGAATACAGAGATGTATGAAAAGAGAGAATTGATGTATTTTGTAATCCTCATTATAAGATTTCAAATCACCATCACATTGGACGTAGGCCTAATTAACGGCTGAACCACTCTAAATCTCGTCTCTACTTTACCTTTCCCGCATTTTTCATTTTCAATTGCTGATTCAACACGGTTCCATTTATTTCTTACCAAATTGGTGAAGCACAGTTTAATACCTTGGGTGTTTAGACCATTTTTGGTGTAAACATTTTGGCGCCCAGCGTGGGGTCGAGTTCATAATTTCCTTTCGTAGTTTAGTAAAAAAAAGTATCCCAAAAAACGCTTTCTCCTTTGAAACCATGGTCGGATCGAAGAAAAGCGGCAAATCTACTAAAGTTTCTACGATCAGTGAGGATGATAATGCTAACGAATCTTGAATCAACAGGCTGAGGACACCCCTAGGCCATCTATAACACGAGATGAATTGAATGTGGTTGTAACCGTCCTGAACGAAAAAATGGATAATACGACGAAGATGATAATGGAAAGGTTTGATGTCCTGACCAATGTTCAAGCCAATTTGTTACCGCCAAACACTGTGGTTAATACTGGTGAAAAAGAGGACTCATCGGCCTCGGACCCTGGACGACCTCACAGCCCAGTGGGAGACAGGGGAGAGGCCGGCGTTGAGGATCCTAAAGCCAGATCTCCACAGCGCAAAGAGGAACGTGTGGCTTAGGCCGCCGCAAGTCCCACCAACGTAGCTTCCCTCAAGAAGGATGCAAGGCGCCGAAGCTCACACCGTGGTCGCACCGATAAAAACGTAAGTACCAATCCCGATGAACAAGCAGGTGATGAAAGGCGCATCACAGACATGATCCAGCGAATATTGAAGGAGAAGGCGGCCCGAGAAGATGAGGAGAAAGAATGGGAGTTTCCCCCCCAGCAAAAATCCATTCACAGAGGAAATCCGTCAAGCGAAATTCTCGAAGAAATTAATACCCCCAACAATAGCACCTTATAGCGGAGTTGGAGATCCAACCATTTTTCTGTTTAAGTACGACCAGCACATGAATGGAGCTAGGGCCACTGATGAAATCAAGAGCTTATACTTTCCCATGTGCTTGGAAGGTGTGGCCTCACTATGGTTCTCCAGACTTCCACTTAGATGTATCGACCAGTTTGCTGATCTAGCAAGGGGATTTCAGGACCAATTCCGATTACAGACCACTAAGGCAAGGGACGTGATGTCACTCAGCGAGATGGAACAAATGCCCGGAGAAACCATCAAAGCTTTCCTTACACGCTTCCATGCTACAGTAGCAGAGGTTATAGAACCGGAGCCTTGGTACTTGTTGGCAGCCTTGAAAGGGGCTATCGATAAGTAGTCAGAATTTGGGAAGTGGCTCAAGATGAAGAAACCAAACACTCTAAAGAAGTTCTACAAGAAAGCCGAAGAATACATGAGCGTGGAAACCGATACCCTGAATGCTCTGAAGGACACGAGGATTAACACTATTAAGGAAGGGAAGAGCAACGAATCTTCTCAGATAATTCAGAAGGATGACCCTGGGCATAAGAGAGGGTTTGATGGGAGAGACAACAAAGTACACAAGAAGTCAAAATTATTTAAGTAAACAGAATTGACTCCCTTGAATGAAATTCCAGATAAAATCTACTCTGCCACGAAGGACTCATGCATGTTTCCTCAGGTAAAGCCGCAAAGAATCACAGAACAGCAGGAAAATTCCGGAAAGTTCTACCGATTTCATAATCAACCAGGACACAACACGAATGAATGACGACACTTGAGAAATTTGATTGGGAGCTCATCCGCAAAAATCAACTACAGCAATATGTTAAGAGTCCTCAAAACGCATTAGAAAGTCAAAGGCAATGTAAGGTTGCCGATCAGGCCGGGTCGCACGACATAACCCAAGCGCCCGAAGACTAACGACCAATCATTGACTAGTGACCACTGGGCGCAATCCAATATCCAAAACTGGAAATGCGCGACCCCCATTCTCTTATTTTACTATTTCTATAGTCTTTCTTTTCCAACTGTATTTCCATGAAATGATCTGTGATCCACCTTTATTGTGTTAAGTAAAAACTCTACATGATAAAAGATGTTCGCTCACGGATTATAATCTCATGAAAAAAAAATTATTTGCGAACTAATGCTAAAATTGGTCTCTAATATATGGCAAGTCGTGCATCGCGCATCGAGAGCATTGGTCAAACCAGGCAGGATAGCCAAACCCATCATCATGCAAAACTCAAAGGGAAAGAATCGTTCCAAAGCAATTCATGGAGAGCACACCAAAATCCGGAGGTTGCACTCTTTGTTTTCTATTTTTAAAAAAAACCTGGGCTGGATAACACCAGTCCTAGGATCGGAAGGTCCCATAAACATGATGGAAAGACCAGCGCAAAAATAGAAATCCTAGCCGAAAGGGGGTATCAGAAATCCTAGCCGAAAGGGGGTATCAGAAATCCTAACCGAAATGGGGTATCAGAAATCCTAGCCGTATGCGGGTATCCAATTTAGGTCTATATTTGATCATAATAGCCGGGTCAAATAAGATCGAAATTGGGTCGAAAACTTGTAAACCAAGTCCTCCCATGGGGGCACGTACTCAAAACCAGTCTCCGAAGGGCTCGGGTCACTAAGTTAGTGAGATATGGGATTGGGTACATAAAAAAACAAATTGAACATATGGAACTGCATTTAATCAAGTTTCCGAAGGGCTTGGGACGCCAAATCAATGAGGAACAGGATTAAATGTACAACAAGATATCTACGCCTTATAAAAGTACACATCCAAAAATAAACTTAAAAGGTTTGAATTACCAGACCGTTAAAGAATGCGAATATATGCATAATAAGAACTAAACCCCTCAAAGAAGGGGCAAAAGAGGAAATATGATGTCCTAAATTCAAAGCAAACCAGCGATATTGACGACGAACGACGTAAAAACGTAACCATCGCACAACCCATAAAAGCGTAATACGATGCAAACAAATAAAAATTGCGATAAGTTATAGCGTATCAACGCTAACACGTAATAACAAAATACAAATTCATCACAAAGATACATAGTTGTAAAGTCGGTACTGCAAAATACAAAACAACAGCACATCATTTGGCAATGTTTTCAGGGACATCGTGGTCATCAACCAAATGAACCTTAGAGGTACCTTCATTAGCAACGAAAGGTTCCGTCAGGAAAATTTGGGATCCCGAAGCTCCATCTCTTACATGACTGGGGGCATGAACAGGAACAACATTCTGGACTTCTTTTCCAAGGGATTGAGCTCGTTCACCAGCCATTATTCTCCAAACTTTTTCCAAAGCATCACGATCGCTTGCCTCAAGGAGGGCTTCTTGCAGAACACTATCTTCCTTATCTTTGGAGTAGCTGAGCACTTGTTCCTAGACAAGAGCTAATGTACGGGGGAAGTCCTTGTTCAAATAGCTCAAGCTTCCGTAGGTCATAACACTAAGGGTGTAAAATCGAAACAGGGTCTCTTCAGTTTTAATTCAGGCTCGCTCAAGATCGCTGGTTAACCTTGCTTTATCTTCTTCTAAAGTTTTAAGAACCTTACTTTTGGAAGCAAATTTACCTTCGAGCATTGCCTTCTCCTGCCGACAAGAAACCACGGCCTGTTATATAGAAGTTAATTGAGATTCAGCGAACTCACGGTCGGCTTGAGCCTCATCAATTTGTTTTTTGGCGGCTTCAATCTCCTCTTGAAGTCTTCTATTGTCGGCCTCCAAGCTGCTCATCCTACTGTTCCCATCCTTAAAGAATGCAATTTCGGCCGCTTGACTTTCGTTCACACGGATCAATTCAGTCTTATCGCTCTCCAGAAGCCCGATACGCTCAAGATGTTGAGTATTCAGCTTCTCAAATTCGAAGCAGAACCTGTCCCAAGACTCAAATCGCTCTCTGGAAGTATTTTTGGCCTCATCTAACTGAACTTCAAGCTGACCCATGACAGTGGAAATCTGGGAGGTCACATGATTTTTTATGGTGCTCAACTCCCCGACGGTACTCTGGTCATCGTATGGAGACAAGTCTAAGTTACGGTCCATTCCCCTTAGGTTCCAGTCTCCAAACCTGTCCTTCAACTTAGGATTATCAGAGGCAACTCTGTAGGGAGGTGTGTCAAGAATCGCTTGAATCCGACAGAGAGCAGGTGCATTAGACATAGAGGATTTGAGCAATGACTTCACAGGGACCGAAGAACATGGGCATAAAAGTTCAGCCGGTTTAGAAGACCCACCAAGCCCAACCTTTTCTTGTGTATTATTACCTCCTCTCCTCTCGGCATCCTGGTTTTCTCCTCCAGATACCCGAGAATGATCATGCTTCTTCTTCTTTAGCAAACTCGCCAGTGGTGCTTTAAGAGCGTCTTGGGTTAGAAGATCTGAAGATGGACGAGAATGTTTAAGCAAGGAGAAAGACTAGACTGTAAGATATTCCGTGGATCGATGAGAGCAAATTGCTGAGAGAAATTGTCCGATAAAGATGATCCCATTCCTGGATATAAGAGGAAAAGAAGATCTAAGCACCTTAATGGTAGAAAGATGAGAAAGAAAGACAGGCAAGAGGATACATAGAATATATGAAAACAACGAGGCTAAAAGCAGTTCTAGGCTTTATGAAATATCGCTTTGACCCAGAAACAAGGGGTTTTTTAGTAAATTCTCACGATTAAAAGGTTTTTGAAATATAAATGTTCAAGTAGCGATCTTACCTTGAACAAGGTCTTCAGCTAAGTCAGGGGGATCAAGACCTTTAAAAGCCTCTGAACCATCTTCCTCTTGGTTTTTCTAAGAAGAATTCTCTCCGCCTCCCGGGTTTTCTTTAGAAGTTACTACAATTTCATCGATCTGCTTCGCTTCCCGCACTCGATCTGAGGTAATCTTCGAAGAAGTCACATTCGCATCTCTTTGGGCAGCTTCCTCTAAGGAAGACACGTCTTCTTCGCGCAAGACCACTGAAGTCTTAGAGCCTTTGTGCCTTGGATGTTTGGATACTACCTTTTTGATAGAGGCCGCTTTGTTGTTGAAAGATGCCTCGCTGCTCCCAACGACGCTAGGACATCCTTTTTTCGAAGATTTCTTATCAGGGGATTTGCTGATAGCTTCCTTTTTATTGAAAGTATCCACCTGGAAGGTGCATAGAGAGGAAAGAAAATTGTATTGCTTTAAGAACCCTTCGTTGATCAAGAATTTCCTATTCCTCTGGCCCTCATCGACAGCTAATAACGAGTTGCATAGATCTTGGTCAAAGGGTATGCTTTGATAGAGAATCGCTATAGTATATCCAAAAGATTTTAAGAAAAGAAAAGGAAGAGGATGCAAGATGGAGTTTAAGGAATAAAAATACTCACAGCCTTCCATCCAAAAGACGCAGAAATTATTGGGACATCGGACAAAGAAGTACTGATTGGGAAATCCTCGCACACTGTCCATTAAACCAGTAATTATTTTCGAGCACCAGCATTCCACAAGGATAAATAAGGGACGTTGGTTTCTTGTCCTGAAAGCATATAATGAGCATATATCCTTAAACAAAGGAGCCCGATGTTTTTCCCTCATAAAAAGGATATAAAGGCTTATCAAAATCGCGTAACCATTAGGATGTAACTGATACGAGGCAATGGCCAAGCTCCGGAGAATCATTTCTATATAAGGGATAAAGGGAGGAACCGCTCCGCTTTTCAACATGCCACGAGTAACAGCAACATATCCTTTGGGAGGGATATCCGCGAACTCTTTTTCCCCAGGCAGCCTGGCCTCTTCTTTCTCCGAAATACCAAATTGTTTGCACAGTTGATGGAACGAGCTGGGAGGAAGCTCCGTCGGGTGCCTCTCGCTAGGCACTTCAGAGAGTGCGCTAGTTTGTGGGAAATCCTGGGCAGCACCTATCGAAGAGACAACATGGGGTGTAGACACAACTTGGTCAGAACTTTCTGCTTGATCAGACCTTTTGACCTGGTCCGACATATATTGCTTCCTGGAGTTATGGAATTATAGAAGAAGGAAAACCCTACTTAGAAACCCCAAAGTCGCATGATCAAATTCATGCTTCAAAATTGGGATAAGATAAAATCAAGGGGAGTAATTTACTTACAAACGAGTGAACAGTCTCATATCTAGGCGAACAGTCCGGCCAAATCGATCTCGAGATTGCAGAGGCCTTGATGACGGTGCCGTACACGAATGCAAATTAGAACAATAAAAGAACTATAATATTCAGGAGTTGTGAAAGGGATCCAATTAGTAAAGAAGATTGCTTAGAATAGCGCCGCCATTAAAGCTTTCTTTCAGAAAAGAAGAAGATAGCAAAATAATATATAAAAGATAGACGAAAGGGCTGACAAACCAAAATAGTATTTTCATCCGATCGTCGACAGCCCAATGATCAGATTAATGGGCTCAGCATTCGGGCAATTGGGGGTTCATCCCAAACAAGCACACATAGGTATGCGTGGAAAAACTAATCAAAAGCGCACATGTAAGAAGATAAGAAGGAAGATTAAAAGGCGTATATCTAAAGTATTCTCACCACATCAGCTTAGTGCCCAATTACACAAAAGTGTCTCATCAAGTTCCAGCTGGCATCCCGAAATTCAACTATTCGCACAATAACCAATATATATATATATATACACACACACATCAAGCCTCTCTCTCACAGAAAAAGACAATACCGATCAGCTACAATGAAGCAATCTTAATCTTTTGCACGAACGACCGCTCGATAATTCAGGATAGATCTACCAAACAGTGTGCGAACAAATATGACGAAGCCAGTAATTCCTTACTAAAATAAATCACGGGCTTCGAGGGGAAAGTGTAAATCCCTAAAAAATCCATACGCACATTGAGTAAAGGATACGGGACGGACATCACCAGGGTCGGTCGTGCGCAATGCTATCTGAGGCACTTAAACGGCCAAATATCAAATCTAAGGCAAGTCAAGTCAACCAGTACGACCAAAGATGATGGAACGATATGCTATGAGAAGTGCGGCCCTATAAAGATAAAGGTCGTATATCCTGTAAACAGCTCAAACACTGAAACAAAGTAAGTCGCCCATTCAACATAAGCGGGAGCGACCTCATAGCATAGCCGTAAGGACAAACAGCGCCATACAAGAGCAGCAAAAGGACGAGCGCCCTTGAACCAAGAAGGTCGGTCGCACAAGGAATAAAAAAGAATTGATTCCAGTCCCACATTCCGCCCTTATAGAAATTTCCTGAAGCATTCACTCTCATAGGGACGCCCGCTTATATGGACCCACTCAACTATTCAAGACACTCGCTCCATTGAGTCGTCCGCACATGATAATTGAACACAGCCACGGACAGCTGGCTACAGCTAGCCGATGGCATGATTGTAATTAATAGATGAAGCGATCCGCAGTTTGCATAAACGGATTTCAGATCATTTCCCAGGGGAAGCTCACCTATAAATACACCATGGCTGCCAACATAAAAGGGATCGAATCTTTGAAACCACGAAGTGCTGCTAAATTCCGTCCTCAACTACTGATTCAGCCATGGCGACGAGTAAAATCTTGTGATCAAGGAAGACGGAGGCATCCTCCTTCTCAATCATTCATCCATCCTTCTTCTCCTCAAATTCATTCATTCTCTTGTATAATTCCAAGATTGAAATATATAATCGAGGGTATATTGAGTGAATACAGAGATGTATGAAAAGAGAGAATTGATGTATTTTGTAATCCTCATTATAAGATTGGAAATCACCATCACAGTGGACGTAGGCCTAATTAACGGCTGAACCGCTCTAAATCTCGTCTCTACTTTACCTTTCTCGCATTTTTCATTTTCAGCTGCTGATTAAACATGGTTCCATTTATTTCTTACCAAATTAGTGAAGTACAGTTTAGTACCTTGGGTGTTTAGACCATTTTTGGTGTAAACAGGCATAAACATATGTCTCATACCATGCATTTGTACCTAATGGTTTACTAACTGTTAGTCGATACCACATCAAAAAAACATCATAAAACATCATAAACATAATGAAATATATATATATATATATACATATATGTATATATATATATATATGTATATATATATATTATGCCTCATCTCGCCAGTCAGTAAATTGGGTAGCTTACTCATCTCAACTTATTAACGAGATTGGTTGACATCGTGACTTGTCTCATCTCATCGACAAGTAAAAATAACATTGAGATGGTTATCTATAACCATATTCCCCAAATAGGACTACTAACATTTAATTTGTCTTATCTCATCGGCGAGTGTAAGTTATCCAATTTGCCTTATCTCTTACTTAGACAGGTTATAAGTGGCATCGAGACTTAATGTTCAAAAAGTTATGTTTAAAATAGAATTCAGGTCTAAATTTACTATTGTTGTCTTTCATTCTTAGGATAACGAAGAAAATAAACTAATTGGACAAGCAAACCTCATAATTTGACAAAACACTTCAAAGGAAAGTTTTAAATCATGTCTTGGGCTTTTCGAAACATCAAAAATTATTAAATTTGGATTTACTGTTCAAAAGTTATGTTTAAAATGGTTTCAGATTCAAATTCAAAATAATTCTGTCAAAGACAGAATTGTACTTCTGTTTTCAATTAGATTTCAGGTCCATCAAACTGCAAAATATCAAAATATAACCTAAAGAATAATTGTTCCTTATTAAATATAGTTTTCACAGAAAAAATCGAGCTCAAGCGGATAAGAAACAAGAAAGATATGCTTGTTTTACTATAGCTTATTTTCAGAAAACGAGGCAGAATTGTACTTCTGTTTTCAATTCGATTTCAGGTCCGTCAAACAACAAAATATCAAAATAAGACCTGAAGAAGAATTTTTCCTTATTGAATCAACTTTCAACAGAAAAAATTGAGCTTAATCGGATAAGAAACGAGAGAAATATGCTTGTTTTACTACAGCCTATTTTCAGAAAACGAGACAAAATTATACTTCTGTTTTCAATTCGATTTCAGGTCCATCAAACAGCAAAACATAAAAATATGACCTGAAGAAGAATTAATGTTCCTTATTGAATCTAGTTTCCACAGAAAAAAATTAGAGCTCAGTCAGATAAGAAACGAGAGAGATATGCTTGTTTTATTACAGCCTATTTTCAGAAAATGAGATCTAGAAAATTCAGAAGTAAAAACAACAACGAAATTCCCCAAAATCAAATCAAAATTGGAAATGGCCAGCTAATTGTAAGCGTTTATGCTTACCTTTTGGTTTTTGCAGCGATTAGAGAGAATTCCAACAATCAAAATGGAAGCTTATGTAACAATACAAGCTCTAAAGACCTGAAACGACGAATATATAAAGACATGCAAACAAATTTGAAGCAAATTAGAACAATTAACACCTCAATTCTAGTTTTTGATGGATTAATGGATTTACATGGTTAGAGATTACCTTAGTTTGAATTAAAATCTGAATTGAACTTCAATCTAGCAAGGAAATGATTTTGATTTGGGGTTTTTGATCATTTGGTAGCCATGACTTCTAGTTTTTGAGCTTTTGGGGAAGGAGGTGTTTTCTGGAATGAGAGAATGTACGTTCTCGTTTAAGTTTTCTAAAAAAACAAGCTAATGGATCCTATTTACACCCCTTAAGCCCAAAACAACATTTAGTTCAATTCTTAAGTTTATTTTTTTACAAATTTTAACACAACTTCTTCATTTTGATTCATTTTTTAGTGAGACAAATTGTGTTTGCTCGTTTAAACAAATAACTTATGCTAAGACACAAAATATTTTATTTTTAATGCTTACATTTTTTTATTTACACAACCAACCATTTATTTAAAATATTTTCCAATATCGCCATTTTAAAGCTAAAAATACTATTTTTAACATATTAAGCCAAATAAAAATTATTTTCCATCTCAAATAAGTGTAATAAAATGTTAACTTTGGTCAGTTAACCCCAATTCAAGTTGGGTTTTCTAATGAATCATTTTTGATTGAATAATTGCTTAGGGATTAATAACGGAGTATAACTAGAAGGGAGCTGTCAGGCGACGTTTAAGAAACAAGAGGTGGTTATGTTCGATTGGCATAAGAGAGGAGGCACAAGGAGGAAAGAAGAAGGAAAAAGGAAGGAGAATGAGTTAGTTGATGTAAAGAAAGGGAAAGGAATAAAAGAGGAGATAGGATCGGATTCAAATGATGGGGTCAGGCCATGGATCTAATGTACTTGAGGGCGGATCAAATTAGGGGATTTGGTAATCCTTAGGGATCAGATCAATCATTGAACCATATGATTGGGTTGAGCATATGATGCAATAACATGGATCGTATCAAGGATCGGGAACACAAGATCATATCGGGGGCTGAGTTGAGAGATCGAATCAGGAATTTTTTGGAATATGAGCACGAGATCAGTCGATACCATGATTGATTAATTTGTTAAGCGTTTAAGCCTACATCGTTGTGAATCCATGTAAATAAGATTTTTTTGCGAAATCTGATTTAGCAGTTTTGCGACTTCATTATTATTGCATTGATATCTCAATCGATTCACACAAAATGACATCTTTGAATGCCGAAATAGAGAAGTAACTCAGACATGCATGTAGGATAGAGCATAAAATTGGACAAAGGACACATTACTGAATTATCGATCCCGAACTTCGATTTCCAATCCAATCTTCAGTGTGATTCCATGAATCGATCTGAATGCCTGAATGACGGTCAACGATGACGATCGCTCCAATTATGAACTAAATCTCATCATAATGTTACGAAATGTTTATTTAAACTTCATGAGCGTGCATGACGCCTCAAATTCCAATTAGTTTGAAACAACATGGAGATGCAGGTTAATCGCGCTAACTATAATTATTTGAAAATTTAGTAAAGTATTACAACTAGAAGTTTAAGATGACTCAAACTCTTGGAAGCCAAGAATTCTGAGTTGGTTCTAGAATCCCTTTATTCGCCATGCAAGTCAATTCCTTCCTCCACCAATCACTTGGCTTCTGGAGAATCAAGACCATTCCAACATGAAGATCAACCCAAGGGGCAAAAACAAGAGGAGAAGCTGGGAGGGCAGTCATAGACATATCATCACGATGATGAATCTAATTGTAACGACGCAGATTTTTAACCGTTTAATTTTGAACATCTAAAACTTATTTTGAATGTTGAGTTGGAAATAAAATTAGATATTAATATGGAGTTTATCGATTTAATAAGAGAAATGCGATTAAATTTCGAATATATCAAATTATCATAATACGAAAAACAAAAAATAATTGAATTCTAAGTTGAAAATAAATCGAAAACGTATCTAATGATTTATATAAATTCTACTTGAATTAGAATGATGATAATAATTTATTATCGATGCATTTGATTGTTTAAAATCAAATTTACATTTTATCGATTTAATTTAGCAAACCAAAGTAGCTAATTTTCAAGCGAACTCGAATTTCAACGAAACCAATTTTATTAAATCCATACTGGTTAATTATTGCTAGATTTCAAGTTTTGTGTCAATCGGAGTTGTTACGTGAGCGTGCGCAATATAAATATGTAACGATTAACAATTTTGAAATTAAATTAGAATTTTTTCAAACAGTCTCGGAATTCAACGAAACCAGCTTCATCAAGTCCGGAATGTTAAACTATAGCAGGGCGTCAATTTTCCTAACAATTGGATTTGGTATGTGATCGTACGAATTAAAAACATGAAATGAAAGAAAAATAGTAGATATTAAATTATAAAATAAGGGTCATTTTCAGAAAATCTGCGCTACATATCTTTATCCTTATATAAATCTTTATACGTCATTTTCAAATCTGCGCAAAATCTCTTCAAAAACTAGAGAAATCTTTGAATATTTTTTCTAGTCTCGACAGCTTGGTTCAATATTTGTGGCTAAGCTAATAGAAAGCGAGACTTCACTTTATAAATTTCGGTTGCCTTGGTTTTTTTTTTCAAACCGTTCCCTCATCGTTCAAATCCATCCTCCCTTCTATTTCTTCTCACCTTCGATCATTTTTTGCAGTTAACAAAAAGAAAAATATTGAACCCGCCCCTCTCAAATTCTTCAATAACTCATAATAAATAGAAAACTCCGCGAAATCACACGATAATGGATCCGTTGAACTCGTGCGAGCCCCCTCTTGACGTCAGTAGTCTCCGTCTCCGTTCTGGGTTCGGTGATATGTTTGGTTGCACTATTTTCAATCGCCGTAGGTTAGGGCTTGGATTCGTAGGGGTTTCTGTTGATAATTTGCGAATTAGAGTCTAGATTTGAGCTCACGAGATCGAATGGCATATCATGTAGAAATTTGGCGGAGTACGACTTCAAAAGGGTTCGCATCCTGCGTGGAAGAGGCCAAGGTCAGTATTTTTAACCATCTGGAAGAGAAAATACCTGATTTTCATTGTCTATTACAGATACTTTGAATTGAGTGAATTATCTTTTCCATAGCCAAACCAAATAGTTCGTTGTCTCTACTCTCTTAACAAACCAAACGCTTTAAGGTGAATGGTTGAAAAATAAATCGTTGCTGACTACTCGCTATGCTCCAGGAATAACAAACATCCAAAAAAATAGAAGTACGAAGGTAATAGATGTTATACAAATTCAACATATGTAAACTTCGTTCCATTGATTAATAATTATTAACAGGAAAAACTCAACTAGCATGCCAAGACAACAACATCATGCCTGAAATCCACTTTTTACATGTGTCAGTTTTTACATGCTGCTAGAAAAATAAAACAAATAGTTTGTTTAAATATTTTGTGATTACCGGGTAGCAAGAATGTATTTTTCATCACAGATATCTGATTAACTCATAAATGTGTTGCCACAGCTAATTTTTTAATGGTGTGCAACTGTGCAGTTAAATCGCTTAGCGTTTCTATAGCGGTAGAGGTGTAAAAACATGTAGCGGAGATTAAGCGGGGAAATAGCGGGACTATAGCCGATGTGCAAAAATGTTAATTAGATGTAAAACTATATAATTAAAATTAATTAATTATCATTCTTGCATCATTAATGTAGAAGAAATGAATATTAATTGATATTACATTTCAAAATCAAAGAATATATGACTTAAAATTAGCTCTTTACATTAACTTTTTTGATTTATTTTAAAAGAGACCCGGTCAAATCATCGTCTACATATTAATATTGCTAAAGCGGTGCTAAATAGCGTTGATTTAGCGGGTGCAACGAGAAATAGCGGGGATTAAAGCGGCGATACTGTTCATCATCACTAAATTGAAATAGCGTAGCGGCTGGAGAGCGATACGTGCTATAACGGAGATTTTGCGGGGCTTTAGCGGGGATTTAACTGCACAGGTGTGCAACCAAGATGGCAATTTGAAAACAGTTTATCACTCCTATCAACAACATACAACCTATCACCTCTCATTTACTCTATGTTGATGATATGGTGATAAGAGTGCATGAGGCCTCAAAAAATATATATCTTAATGTCTAAGTAGAGCAGTAAGCTTGAACATAAATCAAATGAAAAATAAGGTATAATTTAGCTCTAGTTGTCAAAACAAACAATTTTTTTGGCGTTCCTACAACTTCAAGAACCATCATTACCAGTTAAATATATCGGGTCACCTATATCGGCCGATTATCTACGTTATATCTAACGCACATCATTAATTAAAAAGATAATTGTTTGATTTGATAACTAGGACAACAATTAACTTTCCATGGTAGGTAGAGTAGAGTTTATTCACAAAATTATCACTCTTATGGGATATACCGGTTCCTTCTTTAGCAATCAAATGCCAACAACAACACTAACTGAACTCCATAACATTTATGCTGATTTTTTATGGGGAGGGAAAAAACAAAAAATAGCATGAGCAAACTTTTTAGACCAAAAGCAGCGGAGTGAATTGGCCTGAAATTTTTAGAACTATCGGTCGTTTGAAACTGGAAATTTTATTTCAAGGACAATACGTGGTTTAAATGGATGAAAAACAAAATACTGTAATGCCACATTCTTGCAATGAAGACATGCTCAAAGATAAGGAAGGAAATCTTTAATGCATTAAGAGGTCATAGTGGATAGCAATCTACTTTGGACAAAAACCTTGGATTGATAGCAAGACCTTACTTTATTACACATATTCGATTGGGACTCATATCACATTATAACAATAAGTATGCAAAAGCTTTTAGCATATCCAAGGGAATCAATGGAATTCTTTCAAATTTACGAAACAAAGGAACTATCTGAATTAGTCAACCATGTACAAGTTGACACAATAGAAGATACAAATTACTAGGAATGGAGTAGACAACAACAATTGTCATTTTCTATTACATGGTAAGCATGTAACATACTAACAGGCACGACTTATGATAGGTCAAAATTATGAACGTGTAACAGACAAATAGACATCATTTTCCATTAACCGTTAAAATTATATATGTGTATTCATGCTTAGGTGTACCTCGATAGAAACACATTAAAAGTTCGCAAAAGCTTTAATAGACAGGTAGAAAAATAAGATTAAATGGAACTCACTTGTAATCATTCCAGCCTGTCACAAAAGCTTTAATGGATATCAATGATCTTCCTATCCTACAAAACCTGAAATCCAGAAGGAGAAGCAGAATATCAAGATAGAGGTATCAAGGTTCATTTTAATACTAGCACATGCACGAACAGAGTTAGCAGGTTAAGTGCCTTTTTCCTGATGAGGCTAGATCCAATAAAGGCGGATGAGGCAACATTGAGAATAAAAATCCCACCATCCCTAAAACATTCAACTAGTCCCTGTCATCACTAGCAATAACCCTACCAATCACAACAACTCAATCAGCAAACCCCTCCTTTCCAAATCAAAACCATCTCCTTCTCCCTTCCAACCTCATCAAAACTCCAACATTCCATCTCAATTAACCCACCACTTGAAACTTAAAAATGTTGCACCATTCACCAAATAAACCTCTATGGTGTCAATCATCACCTGAATTCAACCAAAACTGCACTCATTTCTCCCCCTACTAAACAAACTCTTCCTCATATTCAAACAAAAATTCTTGCACATCCAACCTATCTTTCTACCTTAAAAAATTCCACTTGAAACACCACATCATGAAAATGACCAAAATATGTGCCCTAAGGCTACAGAACCCCCTGATCCACTTCCTATAGCCATTAGTTACCATCCGCCATCCGCCCTTTGATCGAGAACCAATCTTCTACAAATACATATTTGAGCTTAAACAAAAGTGGAGTATTCAAACCAAAATCACTTGTAATCAAAACTTGAATTTATACATGTGTATATAGAAATAATTATAAATTGTACTTATGCTTGTAGCACACGTACTAAATCTCCACGTTAAAAATCAAAAGGTGTGAAACTCGTAGTTACTGGCCCTTGGAAGTAATCAAAATGACATCCTACACACACACACACACACACATACATACATACATACATAGATATATATATATATATATATATATATATATATATATATATATATAGGCACACAAACACACATACATGTTGAAGTTGGCTCTGAAATCAATAAGTTTAAAGGATAATACGATCTAAAAATTGTAAAAATACAGTAGAAGTTGACCATTGTTTGTTTTATCATTTTCTTGATAAATTTTTGACCTTTTTTTAGAACCAGTATCCTTATTAGCTTAAAAAAGCACATATGGCAAACTCATTGTACAATGTTCAACTTCTTCATCTAACTTAGCATATTTCTCACCTATAGAAGGACAAGGAGTAATTTCAAAGAATTACCTTACACTTGAATCTTACCGAGAATTTTAAACTTAACCTAACCTAACCCGACTCAATCAAATCTACGAACTTATTCAATCAAACAAGCCTATGAAGAGCATTTTGATGATGAAATTCAATTATGACATCTTCTCATACATTACCTTTTTAAGGGAAACAAGAGATAGCCAATTTGAAATTTGGTATAAACGTGCTTAAGTTTCGAAAAATATACCTAAACCTTAATTTACGAAGTAAAAATCACGCTACAGCTTCTTTGAAGAATCATGCTTCACCTGGCATGATGAATCACAAAGTTGAAATCATGCAGCTATCTTAGCATCAAGCAACTATCTTGGACTCGCCAACTATCATGGAACTGAGTAGAAGGTTGCAGATCGCAGCCAGATTAAAGAGGAATAATGTTAAAAAGGGAACGAATGTGAGTAATTTGGAAGTGAAAGAATAAAAGGGATAAGTGATTTTAGCGACAATGAAAAATACATAGTGGGAAATGCCAAAAAGTTTCATGTGGGTTATAGCGGCATCTATGTTAATAACAATTGCAATTACATAAGTCATCCTCCATCCTAATTAACCAATAACCACCTAATTATAACAAGTTAAGCTCTCTTTCAGTCCCTGCTTGCTATTAATATAACATTTTCTTGTAGTGTTTCCATTAGGTTAGTAGTTCTGAGGATATCATAGATAAAATGACGTTTTGCACTGGAGATGGTTTCTACGAATGGCTAGTTATGCCTTTTGGTTTAATAAATGCACCGACTTTCCATGTAGACCTCATGAATTGAGTATTTGGGGAAGTTATTAACCAGTTTGTGCTTGCTTTTATCGATGACATTTTGGTCTTCTTTAACACGAGGAAGAGCATGAATAACATCTGAAGTATGTGCTTGAGATATTAAGAAGCCAGTTAAAAGTCAAGTTTTCCGAATATCTTTAGTGGCAAGAGGAAGTCTGATTTATTGGTCGTGTGGTTTCTAAGAATGGTGTTTCAGTGGATCCCTCTAAGATCATGGTAATTAAAATAAGTTCATATCTATCCTTTTTCTATGTTAGATTATCGAAATCCTTTATTTGATTTCTGCCTTATTTATAATTTTCAGGATTGGAAAATTCCTATAACACCCGCCGATGTACCAAGTTTCTTGGGTCTCACTGATTATTATCGGAGATCTATTGAGAATTTCTCTTGTATTGCTTCTCCCCTCACAGGTTTAACTAAGAAGGATGTCAAGTTCATATAAAATGAAAAGCGCCAAAAAGTGTTCGATGAATTAAAGCAAAAGACGACATTCACCCCTATGCTCACCATTATAAATAGTAGTGAAGGCCTGACAGCTTTTACGGATGGTTGTAGAAATGCACTTGAGGTTATTTTGATGCGACATGGTAAGGTCACTGCTTGTGACAGTAGAAAGCTGAAGCCACATAACGTTAACTATACAACGCATGACTTTGGGTTGTCGGCAGCAGTTTTTTTTTTTGAAAAGGAGACAACATCAGATTTTAGGTATGAAATTCGAGATATGCACTGATCATAAGTCATTCAAATATATTTTCTCTAAAAAGGATTTGAACCAGAGGAAAGTAAAATGGCTCAAGTTCTTAGCTGCGTACGACCTTGACATGAACTATACCTCTGGAAAAGTAAATGTTGTAGCTGATGCTTTAAGTAGAAATCAAGTCTTTCGTTCTCGGTTGGTTGCCTCTTCTACTCTTATGGATCGTATTGCCTCCCACCAAGATGAAGACCATATTTGAAAGTGTATTAAGGAGAAGGTACCGAGAAGATAGGTTGATACTCGTAGAAAGTGAGGTGTGGAAGTTGATGAAAATGGTATTATGAGGATAAATGGTAGGATCTGTGTTCTAAATGTAGATGGGCGGAGGGAGGAAGTGACAAGAAAGAATTACAAATCCAAACTCTCTATTCATCCCGGAGCAGCAAAGAAGTTTCAGAATATGAGGAGGTTGTTGTAACTACCCACCTCTATACTCACGTTAGCTAAGGTCACTGCAAAAATTGATGTCAACTAACCCAATGAGTAAAGCCGTTGAAGAGCGACCATCCATATAATAGCTCTGAATGAGTGTCAAACATGTCGGATATTGTGATCTTACTTTTTAATTCTCATGAGGAAATCCAACACATCTAATCCAAGTTCAAATCCACTACACTGTGGCTGTATATCATACGGAATCGGTAAAAAATACATAACAATAAAATCAGAGTCAGACACAGATATTCACATCACTAAGGTGGAAATAGATATGAATATAACATATAAGTGTAAATACAAAGATAGTGGTCATAGTCGATCCACTATACCACAAAAGAATAGGCACATGTTCTAGCCAAAAGAATATGTATACATAAGAGTTTCATATACATATAAGCCAAAACTACTACAATGATAATGTAGTTGCAAGAAGTGGTCCCTACTAGAAATTCAATGTAAGAAATTTTAATACTCGGCCTAACCCGATTATTATTTATACGAATAAACAATAAACGAACCAGTCTAGCTATATTCTTCAGAATAATCTGAGATCGAAATAGAGATATAAACAGAAAATGACATGTAAGAAATAACAATGAGATTCACATGGAAAATATGAAGTCTCGAAATGTCCAAATGAAACGTCAAAGAAATCTATATAAGGATATCCTATCCTAATTCATAAGACTACTTCTAAGATAGGATATTGTATACCCCATCAATAAGAAATAGATAACCTAGATTGATAACGTAGTATCAAGAAAACTTAGAAGATCTCAAAGAGGGGAGAGGCTGATTTCAAGACGAGAGCCAAAAGACTCACCAACATGTTTATCGAGGATTGAGATGCGATCTCTAAGTAGCTAATCTATAATAGTCCGAGGAGCTAGAGCCAAAGTTCCACCTAAATGGTCGGAAGACCATGAGCCGAAGCTCCACCAGAATGGTCCAAAGACTTTGGGTCATGAACTCACTAAGATGATCTAAAGATCAATGATATCAAATGAAACATGTTTATCGAAGATTGAGATGCGATCTTTAGGTAGCTAACCTATGACGGTCCGACGACCAAGAGCCGAAGCTCCACCTAAATGGTACGAAGACATCGGGTCGCGAGCCTGCCAATATTGAACTGAAGTTCTACCATAACGATCAGAGATCGTCAGACAAGCATCCATTAAATGAATCGAAGTTCAACAAGAACGATCGTAGATCGTCATACAAGCATCCGTCAAATGAACTGGAGTTCCTAAGGATGATTTGAAGATCCACCAGAACCGAAATTCATAAGGATGATACGAAGATCCACCGAAACCGAAGTTCCTAAGGATGATCCATAGATCATTAAAATAACCTGTAGGTCGGAATGATCCGAAGATCCTCAATGATCAAAATTGATCAAGTATAGTGTAAACTACTCCAAGCTAGTAAATATAAGAGTCGAGCTACATGTCCAATAACCACTTGCTCTACTCAAATATTTATGAATAAGTTGTATATTTTTCTAGGAATACGAATTGATCATTGCCACGGTTTACAATTGAACGAGTCCAAGAATTAACCGTCAAAGCAAATCCAAGGGTTCATGTCCTTGCTTTTACTAAGGCGTTTAATTAGATTTCTCATATGAACGAGAAAAAGGTTTATCAAATGTATACTAGTTGATTTATTAAGCAATTTGTAAAATAACTTCATATAGTGATGTAGGATTAGAAAATGTTTTAATAAAAGATTTGGTATCTATTAATAATACAAAACCATTTATATAGTTTCGAAGTGGCAAATCCTGTATAATAGTGATCGAAGCAACAATCGAACTAAGAATTCATGTTTTAATAATGTAAGTTAAATCTCACAACTACCAATTATATATTCTTTCACTACAAATCAATCGAAAGACCATCAAAAGTCAAAAATTAAGCTGCTGAAATCTGTGAATCAGAAAAACAGAGAAGTCAAAGAAAAGGGCCAAACGGGCCGAAACTCGGCTGGGAAAGAACTAAGAACAACCTAAATTGTTGACCATGGTCTCCACCAGTCAACAACAGAAAACATGTTTATTCTACTGAATTCAGAGGTCAGTTGACCGAATCTTTATATTTCATTTTTTTCTTCTGTTTGTGTGCAGTTCAGTCGACTGACCCCTGAATTCAGTCGACTAATCAATGGTCAGTCTACTGAACTCAAAGGTCAGTCGAATGAACTGCAATTAGGCCGAATTCTTGCCCTTCGGTCAGTTCGTCTGATTCCGACGATTGATCTACTGCTATAAGCATCATAAGGCTTGGCCCTTAGACCAAGTCGAATTCTATAGGTTTTGGACGATCCTAGGAGGCTAAGGACTTTATCATACCGGCACGGAGGCCTCAATGGTTTGCCGAAACAACCTGAAAATGCCAACTTACATACGCATAAAGATTTACCCAAGAATTCATATATAATCGAATTTAAAACTAATGAGATGGAATGTTCACCCAAAACAAACCAAATAACACAACGCACACAACATACACATGCCAAAGCACACTAGACAAGCTTAAAGCTTGACACATAGTTCTCAACGAAGTCACCCTTGATCTTAACGAATGAAGGAGAAGCTCCAAACCCAAGTTAGATCACACTCTCCTCCAATATAGCCTGCTAGCCTTTAATCTAAACATGAATGCACAAATTTCTTAGGAGTTAGGTTATAGGAAATCTCAAAAATCAAAGAGAAAGCAAGTTAGAGAAGATGGAGAAGGAGATGGAGAAGCTTACTCAAGTTGTGTCTTTGATTTTCCTTTGATTTGGATCTCCAGAATCCAACCTTAGATTTGGATTTTTAATTTCCATTACCTTCTCCATTTTTGCCTACGTGTTAGGAAATGATATGAATGGGGGAGAAGGGTGGGATGTGGGGGTGTTTTGGTAGAGAGTCTGGGTTCAACCATTAAGGCAATGGTTCCTCTTAACCCACATAGAACACACCCAAATTTAACAAACTCAAAACATATCAATGTTTACAGTTTTTCTTGTCATAAATGACATTTTGAACTCAATGGAAGTGGTCTCGAGTCCAAACTCATCCGTATGCAAAAGGTGGCTTTTTGGGACATAGCTCGATTATCGATGTTATATTTAAATGTATTATCGTAAAATATGTGGGTTGTTAAAGACTTCCGCCCTTAAAGAAATTGCGTACCCGCGATTATTTAAGGAAAAACTAAAAATAGATAACAACCACGCATCAACAAAAAGAATTTATATAGAAATAGATTAACTCAAGAAATTCACTTTTTTTATATTTACTATATCGTTCTTATACCAAAATTTACCTTTGAATAATTTCATAGATTTTAACTTTGAGTTATAAATCACCATATAACTTAAGTCCATCCACGCATAATTTTCAAATAAAACTTGTGAACATAAATAAGAAACTAACTTATTTTAATCATAAGCGGTTTATGTAATAACTCGTATTTTTTAGCAGTTAATTTTAAACATTTAAATTTATTTTAAATGTTGTATTGAAAATAAAAAAACAGATTTTTATAAGAAATTTATTTAATTAAACGATGTTTGAATATTGTTGACGTCAAAAGTTGGTTATTAGTGACAGTCAACCCAAGTCGTGTGATTATAACACGAATAATGATTATAAAATGCAGAAAAAGTAAAAAGAACGGGGATCACACACAGAATTTTTATAGTGGTTCGACAAAAGTTGTGCCTACGTCCACTTTATATATTATTTATGTTTTTGAATTATAAATACAATGCTTTTTCTATTTAAAGAAGAGAAAGAAAATGGTTATCTTCTTTTCCTTTTGGAGGAAATTGAGAAGTGGAGGAATGAAGTCTGAAGTTGGAAGTCTAGAAAGAGAGAAGAGTCCAGTTAGAAGTCTAGAAAAAAGGTCCCTTTCCTCTTTAAGCTTTGAGGTATTTATAGGTGGAGAATGCAGCTTGGGCTGTTGCGATATGGTCCGGCCATTCCGGGAAAGCCTGGACACGTGGTATCCATTGTTTGGATAGAATAGCGGCTGGAGGACTGATTCCACTATTCATAAATAGTATCCTCGGAAGTTGCGGCTGACATGGCACACGCTGTGAGGTATATCAAAAGTAGTGCTTTTTCCGGATATGGTTTGACCACTTTTAATGCCTTGGAAGTCGGGATATATAGTGGAATAACTCTGTAGAAGATTTCCACGCTGGCCCGGATAATCGGTCGACTGGGAGAGCGATTCTTCCGGAGTAAGCTATCGACTGACTAGGCTGGTCTTGGGTCGATATGTGACTGCTTCGGACCGTGCATCTGCTGGGCTTCCTGAAGCGCAACTTATATCTTGGATGCGTGTTTGGGCTTTGGTCTGGCTCGTTGAGACTCTTGCCAAAAAGAGGGTTAACACTTTGCCCCTCAGGATGCATCTTCATCGGTAGAGGGAGGTGTGTTCTAAAATCTGAACCAAAGCACAAACGCTCGAGTAGCTACGGTCGTGCCAGACCATATTAAGGCCAGAAAATCGAAGGTCCCGATGTTGTATTAAGGCCAGAAAACTGACGACCATACCTGGTCGTATTAAGGCCGAAAAACCGACAACTATCGGGATTCGAATTAAGGCCGAGATGATGATCGCCACTTGTATGAGAGTTGGTTCCTGCAAATAAAAAATAAGCCATTCTTGTTTCGGAGAAGGCCGATGGGTCGAGCATTTTATTTCACTTGGCTTTGGAGGGTGGCGAGCATTAACTATACTCGGCTTAATGGCGAACATTAACCATGTTCGGCTTAGTTGCGAACATTAACCATGTTCGGCTTAGTGGCGAACATTAACCATGTTCGGCTTAGAGAGGTGGAGAGTGTTAACCATACTCAGCTTAGGGCAAGTGTTTTTTATGCTCCACTCATGTTAAGTTAGTTTGCCCAGCGAGCTATAAACGCTCGTGGTGTAAAAAGAAAAGAGGGTATAAGCCATACTTGTATTTAGAAAGCATGACCTCACTCGGCTAATGGAGTAGGTGTTTAAAACATAGTGGTGGGCTTTCACGCTAACCACACAAAACAAGGGGGGCGAGCGTTGTTCATGCTCGGCTTAGAGATTTTCGAACATGATCCATGTTTGCAAAAGAAAATTCATAACTGCTAAATAACTACTACAAAGAAAAGAAATTCTAAAGGGATAGCTGTTGATTCCAGAGCATGCCGAGGAGCTAAATCCTAACCCCATACATGTGTACATCAAGGTATCCTTTTTATTGAAAGGAATACATCAAAAGAAAAGATAAAAAATCTAATTAATGATAATGCCGCGAGTACTAGTTTCAGGGTCTTTTCCGCTTCTAGGAGCTCGAGGACCGACCTGAGGAGCTTGGGTAGAGGATCGCGGCGGTATGGCCGGGGTGCGATCTTTGACATATTCGGGAAGCTCTCCTTTTATGACTCGTCCTTCGATGAGGTCACGTAGATGTCAGGATTCATTTGTGTTATGTCCAGCTACGTTGTGGAATATACAATATTTGCCGGAATCGAGTTCCATCTGGTTCGGTTCTCGTCGAGGTGGTCTTGGAGTAGGCAAGGACTCGCGTATGTCAAGATAGATATCGAGCAAAGAGGAATTAAGCTCGGTGTATTGGTCGTATTTGTTTTCATTTCAAGGTCGCACATTGCGCTCGCTCTTCTCAGGGGCCTTTCCTCTTCCTTTATTCTGACTGTTGCCATTGAATGGACCTTATTGTTTGGCTACTAAAACCTCGAGGCTCTCCATTTCAAGGCTGGCATTCTCTTGTCAGAGGAATCGCTCGGCCTCGGAGTAAAAGTCGTCTATATCCTTGGGTGGATCTCGGGTTAAGAATTTGAGAATTCTGATCTTTTCTGGACTCCCGCGATGGCGGCCATAAGTACCATCGATGGCTCGGGTCGATCGACATATGCTACGGTCGTGTTGAATCTTTCAAGGAAGGATCCGGGCGTCTCTCCGGATCGCTGCTTGATGGTAGATAAAAACATGACACTTTTCGATCGAGAGATATGTACTCGGAATTGCTCGATGAAGCGGGTGATCAGAGTGTTCCAGCTGCTGATCGACTCCGCTGTTAGCTGCTGAAACCACATGCCGGCTATATCTGTGAGAAAGAGGGGGAAGCACTTAGCCATGACGTTGGTCGATGCACCAAGTACTTCCATATGTCGCATGTATCGCATAAGGTGAATGGTCGGGTCAGTGCGACCGTTGAATGGCTCAATAGCTGGAAACTTGAAGTCCGGAGGGTTTCGTGAGTTTCTGATTTCCCTGGTGAAGGGGCTGCGATTGACATTATCTATGTCTTGCTACGAGGAAGTGCCCCGAGTAATGCGTTGGATGATGCTGGCAAGCTGGCTCCCATCTCCGAGGAGTCGTTGCCATGAATTCAGCTCCGCATTCGGAAGAGCTTCTGTGCGAGGATTTGGTAATAGCACGCTCAGAAGGGCGACCGTTGGCTGGGCTCGGCCTCCGAGAGATGAGTGAAGGTGAGAGGGAAGGTGAGCCACAGTTGGTGGTTCTGGGAAGAATGGACCCTCTGGAACCTGATGAGTAGTAGGTCGAGCTGTACCCGTAACAGGGCGCCTGGGCTGATTCAACATAGCATGTGATGTTCGGAGCCCGGGATTGCCCCCGTTTGGGGCGAGGTTAGGAGGGTCTACGGTAGCGTCTTCTTCGGTCATAGTAAGGGACGGCACAGTAGGGTGGCTTCCCTGGTTCGAAGGGAAGGCTGCTCCAGCTCTTCGTTGATGGGGAAGAGTGGTTAGACTGGTTTGCGGTAAGATTCCGGGTTATAGTGGGAATGGCATTGATTCTGACGGACCCGGTGGTTGCCCGACTGGTTCAATAGGTCGAGCTATTCCCAAGAATGGAGGAAAAGTGGTCGGATGATCTAGATCTTGATCGCCAACCTCATTCGAATCTGCAGCTACGACCAAGCTGGTCGCTGGAAGCGATATTCCTGACTGTGATCGATCGGTTGGTGGGACCAAACGAGGATGAAATAAAGGTGTAGCCTGATCAGTGGTCTGATTCCGTGCAAACCGAAGATCAGTTGTTTCCCCATTCCCGACCGGTGGGGGAATTGATGTTGAAGCGTTCAATCCCATCTCCACTCGACCGAGAAGGTGACCCATCAACTGCTGCTGTCGTTCGAGGAGTTTACCCTGAGATGTCATATGGTCTCTGAACTCGGCCATAATTTTATCCATGTCATCCCGGGTAAGGAATCGAGACATGTCATAATGAGAGGAAACTTTGTGGCTTACCTTCGCAACATCGGTATCGGCTGCATCGGTGTTTGCGGGACGAGAGGATGTTGCATTTTTCTTTCATTTGTTCGCCACGGTACGAGATAAACAGGAGCTCAATGGCGATGGCGGTGCGCTCCCCCTACCTGGTGCGCCAAAGCGTTGACGTCAAAAGTTGGTTACTAGTGACAGTCAACCCCTAGTCGTGTGATTATAACACGAATAATGATTATAAAATGCAGAAAAGTAAAAAGAACGGGGAGCACACACAGAATTTTTATAGTAGTTCGGTAAAAGCTGTGCCTACGTCCACTTTATATATTATTTCTGTTTTTTGGATTACAAATACAATGTCTTTTCTATTTGAAGAAGAGAAAGAAAATGGTTATCTTCTTTTCCTTTTGGAGGAAATTGAGAAGTGGAGGAATGAAGTCTGAAGTTGGAAGTCTGGAAAGAGAGAAGAGTCCAGTTAGAAGTCTAGGAAAAAAGGTCCCTTTCCTCTTTAAGCTTTGAGGTATTTATAGGTGGAAAATGCAGCTTGGACTGTTGCGATATGGTCCGGCCATTCTGGGAAAGCCTGGACACGTGGTATCCATTGCTTGGATAGAATAGATGCTGGAGGACCGATTCCACTATTCATAAATAGTATCCTCGGAAATTGCAGCTGACGTGGCACCCGCTGTGAGGTATATCAAAAGTAGAGCTTTGTCCGGATATGGTTTGACCACTTTTAATGCCTTGAAAGTCGGGATATATAGTGGAATAACTCTGTAGAAGATTTCCATGCTAGCCCGGGATAATCGGTCGACTGGGAGAGCGATTCTTCCGGAGTAAGCTGTCGACTGACTAGGCTGGTCTTGGGCCGATATGTGACTGCTTCGAACCGTGCATCTGCTAGGCTTCCTGAAGCGTGGCTTATATCTTGGATGCGCGTTTGGACTTTGGTCTGGCTCGTTGAGACTCTTGCCAAAAAGAGGGTTAACAAATATAAAATTTATAGTTAAATTATAAATGAGTTCGTAACGTCGCGGTACTTCGTAGTTTTACGTTTTGAACTTTAAATGGATGTATATGATCCAATATAAGTTGGAATTCTTTGAATAAAGAACCATCCGGATCTATTTGATTATAGTCTTCTAATGAAAGAGAAAAATCGAGATTTCGTATTGTAGATTTTGAGTTATGTCAAAATCAATTTTTCAGAAAGTCGCTATGGAATGTCTGTAAATTAAAACGGTTTATTTAATAAGATAAAAGGGATTTTAAATAAATTGAATATCGATTTAACTTGAAAAACGAAAATATCGAGTGTTGACCCACTTTTTGGCAAAAGCTGTCGCGATTCAACAGTTCGAAGCCCAATGTCAGAAAGTTTACTCTCAGCATCGGTCGGTCGACCGATAGAACGACCTACACTCCAGAAAGCCCATTCAAGGTTCGACCCATACTAGTCTCCTTCAAACAATGGCTCATCGAACCCGGAAGAATCGCTCTTCTCGACCGACCGAGTTAATCGCTTCCATCAGAATCGGATCGAAGAAATATCTCAGATTCATCTGGAAATATCCAAATAAGTCATTCATTACTCGGACCAATTATCAAGGCAACAAAGGCAGTCAACCACTTTCGAACAAAGCTCTGCATTTGATACACCTCACCTCGAGTGCCACGTAAGCCACCTTTTTCGAGAATACTATTAATCAGTAGTAGACCGGGTCCCACCATCGCAATTCCTTCCAGTGATCGAGCTCCACTTATCCATGCTTCGCAAAAGAGGCAAGCCATGTGGCGGCCCGCTCAGCCCACTTCTCCAACAATAAATACATCCAAGCTCAAAATGGAAAGGGACCATCTTTCGGCTACATGAACTTTTAGCTGAACTTCTCCTCTGAAATAAAAACCTCTCTACGGCTGACTCCAAAAATAGCCAACTCTTCTTCTTTTTCCTTCAAACAAAAAAATGTTGTACTTGTAATTAAAGGAAAATCAATATATATAAAGTGGACATTGGCACCATCTCTTGCCGAACCACTATAAAAAGTCTTGTATGTTCCCTGTTTTCTTTATTTTATCACATTTCATAATCGTTATTCATGTGTTATCCATACGATTGGGGGTTGATCGTCACTAGTGACCAAATTTTGATATCAACACTTTGGCACGTGAGGAAGAGGCATGCACTAGCATACTCTACGACCTTCAGCAAGTTCCAATCCATGGCGAATAAGCGAAAGAAAGATGTAACATCTTCTCGCCCCTCAAATTCCGATGTAGCTGAGACAAACGCAGCAGAAGCAAGTCAGGAAGCCTCCTCTCATGAAAACGTGTCTCGATATCTTACCCGGAACGACATGGATAAGATTATGGATGAGTTCAGAGGCCATATGACATTTTAGGTTAAACTCCTCAAATGACAACAACAGTTGATGGATCACCTTCTCGGTCGGATGGAGATGGGATTTAACGCTTCAACATCAATTCCTCCACCGACCGGGGTCGGGGCAGCAACTCATCTTCGGTCTGTGCAAAATCGGGCCACTGACCAGATCACGCCTTTACATCCTCCTAGCTCGGCTCCACCTCCCGACCAATCTCAGCCAGGAGTATCGCTTCCAACAACCAGCGCAGCCATAGATGTAGATTCACAGAAGGCCCATGATCAAGATCTAGGGCGTTTGACCACTTTGCCTCCACTCTTGGGTTCAACTCGACCCACCGGACCAATCGAGCAACCACTGGGTCAGTCAAGATCAATGTCATTCCCATTACAACCCAGTATCTTATAGAAGACTTATCTTATGTCGCCTCTCCTTCAACGAAGAGCTGGTGGAGCCTTCCCTTCGAACCAGGGAGACCACTGTACCATACCGGTTCCCAGACAGGCGGTGCAAAACGCTACCGTAGACCCTCCTAACATCACTCCGGGCGGGGAACCGATGAGCCCCGAACACCACATGCTATGCCAGATCAGCCCGGACCTTCCATCGCGGGTACTGTAATGTCCCGTATTTTTAGTAGTCAGATATTTAATATATTTTATTATTTTAAATATTTTATTTAGAATATTAATGGATTTTAATATTGAATTCGTTATTTAAAACAAACTTTGAACGTTAAATTTATATATTAATTTAAAACGAGCTCGAAATGGCGCAGTAGTCTGTAATATTGAGTTTTGAACTTCAATTGAATATACAGAATCCGTTTTAAGTTGGATTTCTGTGAAATAGAAACGTTGGAATCTTGTTGATTATAATTTTCATATGAAGGAGAAAAATTAGGATTTCGTGTTATAGATTGTTACTCATGGCCAAATCAAATTTTAAAATAGTCGCTATGGAAATTGTTTATAAATTATAACATTGATTAGTTTATTTAACAAGGAATTTCTATATATTTGAATACCATTCAATTCGAAAATATAAATATCGAGTTGCAATCCTATATTGTTTTAATTTGAAGTGAGATATTATTTTATTCGGATATATTTATTGATAGTAAATTATTATTATTTAATTTAATTGTTTTGGATTTAATTAATAATATTATGTCGATATTATATAAGTGTTGAAAATAATTATTTTCCATACAACCTCTGTTTTCGACGAAACGAATTTTATTAGAATACATATGTTCAATTATTGCTAGTTTTCCAGTTTGGAGCCAATTGGAGTTATTTTGTCGGTAGACGATATTTTAACGTGAACCGATAAACATATTGAAATTAAAATAATAGCGTTGTGCAAACGGAGTCGGTTTTCAACGAAATTAATTTCATTGGGACCGTATCATCAAGACGTAGCAGTATGTCAATTTTCACCGCGTTTGGAGATCGCGTGTGGCGGTACGAACATTAAACGTAAAATGTACATAGTAATAATTCAACTATATTAAATAATAAAAAGAAATTAAAAAATAAATCCATTTCTTGCCTTGACACCCACACAACCGATTCCCTCCTTCCCAAGTAAACTTCAGAGGCCCGTATACTTGGTTCCCACGGTATCCATTTTCTGTATAAATCACTTCAGCTCATTCTTATTCTCCCACTTTGCTAAACGTAAACTTCATTCACAAATAAAATTATTATGGCCAATTCCTTGAGAATTAGGTAATGGTCTCAACAAAGAAAATCTCAAGAAGAAGTGCAGGAGTGCGCGACCAAAATCTGGTGAGGTACGGTGGTTTGTAGCGATGGTGATGGACGATCTTAGATCCAGTTTGCAATTTTGAGTGCTGATTGTATTTCGATTTTTCATGATCGACGGGAGCAGTTTTAGATCTGATGACCTGAAGGTGAAATGGAGAGGAGAGGCTGACGATGAGACCGGTGGTGGTCGCTGGTGATGTGACGACCGGAGGAGGTGGCAGTGGTCGATTAAAGTGGCGGTTTGCAGTTTTAAAAGGAGATTCGAACTTTGATTTTTCGAGAGAGACTGGATGCGAATTAGAGGAGGAGGTATGAAGGGGAAGTGGAGTATGGAGGGAGGACGTCGCAATGTTGGAGGCGGGCCGGTGTCAGACGCCATGGTGGCGACGTAGTAACCAGTTTAACGGAAATGACCTATTTTCGTGTTTCCTTGTACTGTGGGGCCTACAGGTCAAGGGAGGGAGCGAGACTGGTCAACGATGCAAGGGCACTTGGCGACGGTCACGGCAGTGGGGAGGTGTTCAGCTCCGCGTGATGAGGTGTTGGCGGTGACGGTTTAAAATCGAAGCAGACTTCCGTGTTGGAAAAAAAAAGTATCGGGGTTATTTTTTTGACCGTGAAGAAACCAAAGAGGAACGAGATATTTTGTATTGCCTGGGTAACACTTGATGATGACGTGGATCAGTGGTATAGAGGGGAGACATGCTTCACATTTTTGGGATTTGAAGGAGATCATGATATTCTTATTCGTCTGGGTAAAAATAATGTTGGACCGAGTTTCCTTTTGCCTAAGTGAAAAATAGTTGGATCAATTTCGTTGGGTAAAACCGTGGGATGATGTGGATCATTTTAACGTAATAACAGTTTTCGTTAATTATAATGATTAAACAAATAATTAATTAAAATGTTAATTAAAGATTTATTATTTATTATTTTGTAATTGTGTAATTATAACATTGATAACTAATTCTTACGTGAACTGTTTTTAACAAAACAGGATGCGTCGGAAGCATATCGACGAGTACAATATGATGGAGCAGATCTGGTTAGCAATGGAAGCTACCGGGATTTTTGATAAAATTAAACAACTGTTTAATTTTACTAAAACAACCCGTTTTAATGACGAACTAATCCAAGATGAGTTTAACTCACTCAATTTTCCCACTTATATTTTATATAAGTCGGGTTTTATAATTGTGTGCTATGGTTGCTAATGGTTGACTGTTTGTTTAAGCCATATTCATATATTCACTAACTTGATTGAATTAAACGTTGTTTAATTCCAGCGAAAAACCAAATTTTTATTTTAACGATTGGAACCAATAAAGGTAGCTTACCTTGTTGGTCGCATTTATTGAATTGTTTGAATTGTTTGTTGTGATAAATAAATTGGTTGATATTAAATAGCTGCTATTTATCGTTATAGAAATTATCAGTTTGATTGAATTTAAAAAAATTATTTGAGATAATCTATTTTGATACAGGGAAGAACAGGTTGGAGGGATAACCGGATTCCTCAAATTTATTGTTTATTTTCATATTATATCACCTGTGCTGTTTAATCCACCTGATTGGATGATGGATTGATTAATAATTATTGTTTAACCCTTGATATTAACCAATGAGAAATATTGGTTGAGAAATTGGCAGTAGATGGCCTAAATTATAATCGTTTTATAAAGACTGATTTACCGTTAGGTGCATAGTTAAAATGAAGTTATAAAATTATTTTATAATTGAATACAGATTCTTAAATATATTATTTAAAATGGAGTTTATAAAAAGGAAATAAACCAACCATATATATATTGATTGTTTGAACCATCAATCACCATTTTTGTACCAAAAATATACCATGTCCGAAGCACGTGCTTCATATAAATTGTTAAATGATTTATAAAACTAATTCTTATCTTAGTAAGATGGATAAGCCAGTGAACAAGGATTAATGTAACGATTAATAATTAAGATTAATTGTTTTTAAGTAACAATTAAAATAGGATTATATTAATCGATTACTATCTATTTATTAATGATCGAAATAAATGGGATTATTTGAATTAATTATATAATGGAAAGACAAGTTAGAGTTGATCAACGAGTTAATCATGTTTTAAATTTGACCAAGCCAACTTAACGGAAATTGATTTTTAAATTAAATTAGTTTATGCCGATTAATCTAATGGAATAATTTAGCGAATAGTCGTTTAACTTAATAAGATTTTTAAAAAGGGAAACTTAACATTTCTTCCAGTTAAAGATAAAGAAAATTATAATAAATTGAGGATTTATTTCTTAAATGAAGTTCATTTAAATAAGTAATCGAAGTTAGTAATGAATATAATTGAATTCTGAAGAATGTTTATGAACAGGTTTATATTTAAATTGAGTTTGGCAAACTAAGGAATTTTAAGTGAATCAGATAAGCTTAAATAAAATGTTACTTAATATTGGATTAAGTAAAGGGAATCGAGATGAAAAAGGGTTTTATATTAAACCAAAGTTGTATAAACAAGTTTATAAAGAGAGATGTGATATTAAAGCGTTAATTTTAAATTAACGTTGCCTAAATGATGGCGTTATGTGCAATGAATGGGAGTTGAAATAATCCTAAAGGAAATAATTAAAAGGTTTAGGTAAAAGTATTCTTGCAATTGAATTTGGTAAAAGTTTTGGTAATACAATTTGTAATAAGAATCTAGAAAATAAAATAAATAGTTTAAAGAAGTTAAAATTTAAAGGTTGATGTTTTATTTATCATTTACTAAATTAATGAATTTAGTAATAATAGTATATTTAAAAGGGAGATTTCAAAAGTAAGAAGGTTTTATAAAACCATATTTTTAATAAAATAGTGAATTGGTATTGATCGTTATTAGAATCAATACGAGCTTTTGAATTACAACTCGTATTTATCTTAAGATATGAAAATTGTCGATCAAGGTCTGAAAGGTTATTAAAATACCCCAACTTGAACGACTTCAGGATTATCGGAGGATGATATTAGTTGTAATGATAGAAATATTAGAAGTGAATTATTTTGTGAAATAATAATGTAACGTTATTTGAAGAAGTTCGAATATACATATTTTGGAATTTCAAAGTAAAGGAATTTAATAAGGGCTTGAGAATTTGAAATGATATTTCTGTAGTAAAGTAACAATAAAAGGAGATTTTGTGAAAATATAACAATATTTTCAAAATAAAGAGAAGAGATTTAGAATGCGTTATTCTAAAAGGGTAAGTGATGATTATGGTGCTCAAATAACGAAACGAAATTGAGATCTCGTAACGGTTGTTTTAAGAATGACAAATTTGGATCGATTTCCAAATGTTAAATAATAAACAATGTTTTTAGCAATATTTTAAAACAATAGTTGAAGGGAAATTGAATATGATTTTAGATATTTTTCCAAAGTATTAAAATAAACGATTTGAGAATATTAATATATTAGAACTAATATATATATATATATATATATATATATATATATATATACACACACACACACATTTTGGTATTACAACCAATATGTTATTTTGAAAGGCCAAATGACGCTGTGTACTAAACCAATGGATCTATTTGGTTTTATTTTTGATTATTTATTTTGATAGTTAAATAACCGACAATCAAAATCAGGCCCAACGTTGTTGGTACGGAAAGACCGGGATCGAGTTTATATTCGAAAACCATTTGGACCAATAAATACGAATATGTGGAAGATGCTAATCGAGATGGAGCAATTGAAGACCATAAATTTTTATGAGTGTAACACCCCACCTCCGTTAAGGTCACTCACAAAGGGAATGCCTTAACTTTGGTGGAGCGTTATAGTTAAAAGATATAGATAATTTACAAGACAAATATGTAAACAGCGGAAAAACTGAATTTATTTCATAAGCAGCGTGGTTTAGTCAAAACATTACAACCATTGCCTTAAAACCCAACTTCCAAGTCGTTACAATAAAACCTCTGTCTTGTTTAAAACATAAAGAAGCATAAAACAATAGTAAAGCAGCATAAATCCCCAATAAAAGTGTAACCACAGCCATAGCCCAAGAAAAGAGAATCAAAGCAATACATCTACTCTCTTCAAGTTGGAAAAGGTCTGAACTAAGCTGAAGTATTCCCTCCCTGTGGACCTAGGGGGAGAAATGGAAGAAAAGAAGACGAAAGAAAACGGGTCAGACATAAAGCCTGGTAAGCTCAGTGATTATCAGCATATAAACAAGAAAAATGATCATGACATGAATAAACTGAATATAGGACAATACCCTAGTAGCAAGATAACATAAGATAAGATAAGGCAAGATAAACTGGATATACTATCGCACCCATTTCTATTCTCTGCACCTACTATCAATTGTTTCAACCAGCCTCATGTGTTCATAACAAAATGATCCCTTTATCGATCGGCTCCTCTCGCATGCATTTACTACTTCTGTCATTCGGCCCCGCTTGTTTGTAGATACTTGTGCTGGTCCCACCATAGGGTGTATCAATTCCTATGATGGCAACCCGACACAATTCAAGATACACAGTGTATAACTACTAATGCCCAGTGCCTGTTTTTTCCACTCTGGAGCACGTGCACGCCCGTACTCCGCCAGAACCTACACTGACGCACCACCCGCCGCTTTTTTGACCGCTTATAATCAGCCCAGTAATCATGCCCCACCCTGCCTAGTTCAGGGTACCATGATACATCTATGTGGGTTACTGCTGAAATGGGTCCCCGTTACTAGGGCTTCCTAATCAACATGTTATAACGGTTAAGTGTTCTCAATTTAACCTAACCACCCCCCCATCTGTTTAATTAACATGTTGTATTGGTTAAGCGTCATCAATCCAGTCGAGTTAACTTATCCCACCCACTTGTCATGTTACATTGGTTAAGTGTTGCCCTCTTGTGTTACTTAACCCTACCACACATCATGTTATATTGGTTAAGTGTTGTCCTCTTGTGTTAACTTAACCCTACCATTCTTAGCATGTCTGTTCATTAGCATTAATTGATTTATTAATGCACCAACCTCTCACATTAGAACTGTTGTTTGCGGTTGCTGGATGTGCCGGGCGGTTCCGGGCAGACTTCTACCGCAAAATCATTCTAACCTCGGGTTTTCTTTGGGCACGATGCGCTAACTACTCACATTAGACCTATTGTTGCGGTTGCTGGATTGTGCCGGGCGGTTCCGGGCGGTCTTACACCACAACTCAGTCTAACCTCGGGTTAGGCATGTTCTTCTTTTATCTAATTTACATATTTACCATTCAAGTCCAAGTTTATATGTAAATTATCCACAAGTGTTGTTAATTCAAGTCATATCATATTTACCATCTAAATTATGCCCATAATTATAGGTATGGAAATTATACCATTTCCTGCTACTAATCATTTACATGATTATATGCCAACCTATGTCAATATCATGTAATTTAATATTTTTCTCAATGTTTCCCCTCGTTATTCGTTCGCATAATTCACATAGAACGTTAGGCTCGCAAATTAGCCTAACTCAGAAACAAAAGGGAAAAGAAAGGAACATGTAACATTCCAACAGGCATAAAACAATATAGATCTAACTAAGCATGTGTAATATTAATATGACATAGAACAACATAAATTTAATTAAGCATATAGATGTGAACTTGCATTTAAGTTAGATCCAAATAACATGAGAACTGGCATAGATCTAACATATAAACATGTAGATCTAACATATAAACATATATTAAAACATAAAAGAACCACCAACTTAATGTACAACATGATAGGTTCAATTGCATCAATCTCAATAGTCTCAAAGACATAGGTGATTCAGATTTGTCAAAAGGATAAACATGAATCAGAATTTATTATCTCACAATTAGGTATAGTGGTGTACAACATTGTACGTTCCATTGTTTCAATCACAACAGTCTCATAAGCATAGGTGATTCAGATTTGACAAAAGGATAAGCATGAATCCGAATTGATTATCTCACAATTAAGCATAATTCTAGATCCGATTTATTACAGTTATGATTTCAATTAGGTGTTCAAATCTGAATAATAACAGTGATTAGATTAGAAGAAGAGAATTATCAGGCATTGTAGAGATTCTAATCTTTCTTTGTTGATTGAAGCGGAAAATCTTTACTTTAATTTGAAGCTTTCTAATTTGATCTCTAGTTGGAAAAGATGGAGGCTAGGCTAGCTTGGAGATGGACATCATGACGGCTTCATAGAATAGGGTTAGGAGGTTTAGGGTTAAGGTTTGAGGTGATTATATAGAAATGTTAGACAAACCATGGCCTTTAGATTAGCATAGGGGTTATCAGATCCACACAGCACAAAGACACATCATCCAGCAAATCAGAGGAAGACACATCATCATAGAACACTCTAGAATTCTGTGCTGGACAATCCTCGGCATGGGCGCACTTGGCAGGTGCGCTAGTGCATTTTTGTACTGGCGGACTTCACAAGTGCGCCAGTGCATTCTGGTCTATTTCCGGTTTTTCTGCCTAACTTCGTTCGTCTAAATCCTTCATACGCTATCCATTTTACGCAAACTCGGACTCTGCCTCAAGCAGAATTCCGAGACGAACACAATGGCGAAACCCGTTCCCTCTAATTCTTCCTTTAATAATTAATTATTCTTTAATTATCTCTTATGTCATGCTTTAGAATTACGGGGTATTACATTCCCCCTACTTAAAGGATTTCGTCCCCGAAATCTCTAAGTTAGGAAGAATGTATCCTACCATCCAATCATCCATCAATCACAAGCATCCATTGTCCTTAAAAAGATTTCTAATTCTTTCATGATCATATGCATAGTGTGTGTATATGTCCTTATCTAATGCAAAATCAGACGGTCTACTGATTCAGTTGACCTCCTTAATGCGAATTATGTCAGTGCCATGAGTCCATTATATATGCAATTATTCCTAATCGTACTTTATAACTTCTACATGGGTGCACAATCATTCATACAAATGCAGCATCCATATGATAACACATCAAGTTTCAATCCTATACAAACACATATATGCAATATGAAAGTGACTGAGCCGATCTAGTACCTAATGTGTGTATATGCATCCACGAGCAACCACTTGCAACCACTTGCAACCATCAATCATAACATGTTTCAAATACATGTTTACATTCATTGGTTTCTACTTAAGGATCAAGAATAGGACCGAGGAGATATACTTAAAAGATAGATACAAGCATGCCTAAACTTATGGAAAAAAGAAGATCACGGATGTTCAGAGAGATAAACTAAACTCTCAACAGAAACATTTCTACCTCTTTCTTGCGTAGGTGCCGTGAGAGCGTGAATCTTCCCTCCAGGAGTAGATCTAGTCCTCTGTCCTTGCCCTTACCTCCTTGGGCATTCTTAAATCAGATGTCCTGCCTCACCGCAATGAAAACAACCATGCTTCTTCTTCTTTCTACAGTCCTCAATTACATGGCCCGTTATACCACAATAAAGACACTTTCTCTTGTCACGAGGTTTATTATTCTTTCCACTCTTCTAAGGTTCTACTTTCTTGTTCTATCCATGTCTCCCCTGCACGTTCTCCATTCGTGACCTCCCACCAAAATGAAGCTTCATCCTTCATTCACCAAGCAGCTAGTTGAACCTTCCTCCCATCGTCTATCTCAAAGATACCAACAATTCCTCCACTTCCTTGAGCCAACTTCTAGCCTCGACAAACGTCTCAGTCCTATGAAGCGGTTTTCCACCCATCGCATGGAAGTCCTTACATATCTTAGAAAAAGAATCTATACGCGGAGGAAGAAATTCAAAAGGGAAAGAGGAAGAGATTCGAAACAAAGAATCGAAAGAAAGATATATGGCTTTTGGGGATTATGCCTTTTAAAATAAAACAACACTTTTCTTGAAAATACTTCTTTAAAACTTTTTTTTGAAAAATAGTTTTTAAAATTTTTTATTTGATCTGGTAATCATCAGCTCTGATACCAAGTGTAACACCCCACCCCCGTTAAGGTCACTCACCAAGGGAATGCCTTAACTTCGGTGGAGCGTTATAGGTAAAAGATGCAGATAATTTACAAGACAGATATGTAAACAACGGAAAAACTGAATTTATTTCATAAGCAGCGTGGTTTAGTCAAAACATTACAACCATTGTCTTAAAACCCAACTTCCAAGTCATTACAATAAAACCTCTGTCTTTTTTAAAACATAAAGAAGCATAAAACAATAGTAAAGCAACATAAATCCCCAATAAAAGTGTAACCATAGCCCAAGGAAAGAGAATCCAAGTAATACATCTACTCTCTTCAAGCTGGAAAAGGTCTGAACTAAGATGAAGTATTCCCTCCTTGTGGACCTGGGGGGAGAAACGGAAGAAAAGAAGACGAAAGAAAACTGGTCAGACATAAAGCCTGGTAAGCTCAGTGATTATCAGCATGTTAACAAGAAAAAGGGTCATGATATGAATAAACTGAATATAGGAAAATACCCTAGTAGCAAGATAACATAAGCCAAGATAAGGTAAGATAAACTGGATATACTATCGCACCCATTTCTATTCTCCGCACATACTATCAATTGTTTCAACCAGCCTCATGTGTTCATAACAAAATGATCCCTTTATCGATCGGCTCCTACTCGCATGCATTTACTACTTGTGTCTTTCGGCCCCGCTTGTTTGTAGATACATATGTTGGTCCCACCATAGGGTGTATCAATTCCTATGATGGCAACCCGACACAATTCAAGATGCACAGTGTATAACTACTGATGCCCAGTGCCTGCTTTTTCCACTCCGGAGCACGTGCATGCTCGTACTCTACGCCGGAATCTACACTGACGCACCACCCGCCACTATTTTGACCATTTATAATCAGCCCAGTAATCGTGCCCCACCCTGCCTAGTTCAGGGTATCATGATACATCTATGTGGGTTACTACTGAAATGGGTCCCCGTTACTAGGGTTTCCTAATCAACATGTTATAACAGTTAAGTGTTCTCAATTTAACCTAACCTCATCCATCTGTTTAATTAACATGTTGTATTGGTTAAGCGTCATCAATCCAGCCGAGTTAACTTAACCAACCCACTTGTCATGTTACAATGTTAAGTGTTGCCCTCTTGTGTTACTTAACCCTACCATACATCATGTTATATTGGTTAAGTGTTGTCCTCTTGTGTTAACTTAACCCTACCATGCATTCTTAACATATCTGTTCATTAGCATTAATTAATTTATTAATGCACCAACCTCTCACATTAGAACTGTTATTTGCGGTTGCTGGATGTGCCGGGCAGTTCCGGGCAGACTTCTACCGCAAACTCATTTTAACCTCGGGTTTTCTTTGGGCATGATGCACTGACCTCTCACATTAGACCTATTGTTGCGGTAGCTGGATTGTGTCGGGCGGTTCCGGGCAGTCTTATACCACAACTCAGTCTAACCTCGGGTTATGCATGTTCTTCTTTTATCTAATTTACATATTTACCATTCATGTCCAAGTTTATATGTAAATTATCCACAAGTGTTGTTAATTCAAGTCATGTCACAGTTACCATCTAAATTATGCCCATAATTATAGGTATGGAAATTGTACCATTTCCGGCTACTAATCATTTACATGATTATGAGCCAATCTATGTCAGTAGCATGCAATTTAATATTTTCCCCAACGTTTCTCTGCGTGATTCGTTCGCATAATTCACATAGAACGTTAGGCTCGCAAATTAGCCTAACTCATAAACAAAAGGGAAAAGAAAGGAACATGTAACATTTCAACAGGCATACAACAATATAGATCTAACTAAGCATGTGTAATATAAATTTGACATAGAACAACATAAATTTAATTAAGCATATAGATGTGAACTTGCATTTAAGTTAGATCCAAATAATATGGGAACTGGCATAGATCTAACATATAAACATGTAGATCTAACATATAAACATATATTAAAACATAAAAGAATCACCAACTTAATGTACAACATGATAGGTTCAATTGCATCAATCACAATAGTTTCAAAGGCATAGGTGATTCAGATTTGTCAAAAGGATGAACATGACTTAGAATTAATTATCTCACAATTAGGCATAGTGGTGTACAACATGATAGGTTCAATTGTTTCAATCACAACAGTCTCATAAGCATAGGTGATTCAGATTTGACAAAAGAATAAGCATGAGTCCGAGTTGATTATCTCACAATTAGGCACAATTCTAGATCCGATGTATTACAGTCATGATTTCAATTAGATCTTCAAATCTGAATAATAACTGAACTTACAGTGATTAGATTAGAAGAAGGGAATTATTAGGCGTTGTAGAGATTCTAATCTTTCTTTGTTGATTGAAGCGGAAAATCTTTACTTTAATTTGAAGCCTTCTAATTTGATCTCTAGTTGGAAAAGATGGAGGCTAGGCTAGCTTAGAGATAGACAGCATGACGGCTTCATAGAATAGGGTTATGAGGTTTAGAGTTAAGGTTTGAGGTGATTATATAGAAGTGTTAGACAAACCATGGCCTTTAGATTAGCATAGGGGTTATCAGAGCCACACAGCACAAAGACACATCATCCAGCAAATCAGAGGAAGACACATCATCACAGAACACTCCAGAATTCTGTGCTGGACAATCCTCGGCATGGGCGCACTTGGCAGGTGCGCCAGTGCATTTTTGTACTGGCGCACTTCACAAGTGCGCCAGTGCATTCTGGTCTGTTTCCGGTTTTTCTTCCTAACTTCGTTCGTCCATATCTCCTTCATACGTTATCCGTTTTACGCAAACTCGGACTCTATCTCAAGCATAATTCCGAGACGAACGCAATGGCGAAACCCGTTTCCTCTAATTCTTCCTTTAATAATTAAGTATTCTTTAATTATCTCTTATGTCATGCTTTAGAATTACGAGGTGTTACAATGAGCGGAGGAACTACTGTTGAATTTCTCTGGCTAATCCCTAAAGATATATATTTGGCAGTGATTCTATCGTGAATGGAATCTATGAATTGCAAGGATTACTCGCTACTGATCTATAGGGTGATTCCTAGGATGTGGTAGGAGGGTGCCTTTGGTTCATCCTCTTCCTGGATGACTTGTATGGGCGTATGTCTGACAGAGTATTTCCAAAAGGATCGCGTACGTTGATCTCTTCAAATGTACCAAGTTGGTAGCATAGAAGGGAAACTTCTTTAGCTTAACAACTAGGGTATTTTTGTGGAAATCAATTAATGTTTTCTAGAGGATCTGACGATGTGGCATTCAAAGTGAAAGGTGGCCAGGTGTTCTATAAGAATAAAAATAAACAAATAAATAAATAAATTATGTCCTCAAGCCTCATCAACTGGGAAATAGCACAAAATCGGGTAGGTTGTAACAACCCGTATTTTCAATAACCTGTTATAACATAAATCGAGGCAGAATCTAATTTATAAATCTGAATCAAGGGAAACGGGCTATGCCATTGCGTTCGTCTCGGAAAAATACGCGAAATAGAGTCCGAGTTTTCGAAAATCGGAGTCCGTATGACCCGATTAAGGCCCAACGAAGTTTTCAGAAAATTTCAAAGTAAAAACAGATTTCAAATTCAAGTTTGAATTTGAAAAATTAGGTCAGATTGGGCTAGGCGGGAAAATTCCCGCCAGAGCACCAAAGTCGACAGCCCTGTCGACTTGGGAGTCGACTTGGTTGGACCTAAGTCGACAGCCCTGTCGACTTGGCTGTCGACTTGGTTCAGCCGGGCAGTTTTGCCTGGTGCACCATTTGGGGTCTTGGTTAGGTTTTAGGGCCAGATTCGGTTTTGAGGGCTGAGATTGGAACTAGGGTTTAATCCTAAGGCTAGAACTAATCCTAATCGCTATAAATAAGCCCCTAACCTAACCCTAAATCATCATTATTCATTCAAGTAACTAAACTATGGCAAAATCATTCCTCTCATGGCCTCCACTCTCTTCATAAAATTCCTAAATAAATTTCTATGAGAGATTTTCAATGCATACAAGTGTTTTCAAGCTTGTATGAGCATCATTAGCTTGCATTCAAGTCAAGTTTCCATATTTACATCATAAAGCAAGGGTTTTGATCATTTTGGCTCAAGGGATTTTCTATTAGAGCTTGCATTTTGGGTCTATTTGATTGCATAAGGGCTTTGTCATATTTTTGTGTCTTCATAAGCATTGTAAGCCCTTTTCTACTTTCATACTTAAACTCTAAAGTTAAATGAATGATGCAAGTTGTGTTTGATCATTATGATATGCAAGCTTATCATGTTATGTTATGCAAGTATGCCATGTTATGATATGCAAGTTTACCATGTTATGCTATGCAAGTTTGCCATGTTATGATATGCAAGCTTATCATGTTATGTTATGCAAGTATGTCATGTTATGATATGCAAGTTTACCATGTTATGCTATGCATGTTTCCCATGTTATGATATGCAAGCTTATCATGTTATGTTATGCAAGTATGCCATGTTATGATATGCAAGTTTACCATGTTATGCTATGCAAGTTTGCCATGTTATGATACGCAAATTTACCATGTTATGCTATGCAAGTTTGCCATGTTATGATATGCAAGTTTACCATGTTATGCTATGCAAGTTTGCCATGTTATGATATGCAAGTTTATCATGTTATGTTATGCAAGTTTGCCATGTTATGATATGCAAGGTTATCATGTTATGTTATGCAAGTTTGATATGCAAGTTCGTCATATGATATGCAAGTATGTTGTAAAGACTCGCAAATTCCCACCCTTTGAATCGACCATAAACCACACAGGTCTGACCCAAAAGGTGAAAATCTACGAATACTTTAACTTTGGGCATACAACACATCAGAACAAAAACACAGAAGACTTTTATAACACTATGATAAATGTTACATCAGAGTACAGAATATACATATCAGAGTACATTGGAATATAATTACAGCGGAAGAATAAATTACAATAAATGAATACATTGCAGCGGAACTAATCTCGGTGGAAGGCTATCAACACTATGGCCACAGCTTCAATCTTCAATCCAGGATCTTGTTTTATCTATCTGTCAAATAAGCTACTCGACTGCCCGTGTGGAAAGAGGGCACCCGAGTTTGCAAAGTGAAACAAACTACAGGTCAGTCGTAGGACTGGTGTGAGAATTCTACTTAACCTATATAATATAATAAGGCTAATCACAGGACCACGCCACTTTCGCGGAACGGGTTTTCTCCTATGGATTGCCAGTGCATGACTAAAGTAAATCGTCAAAATAACGCAATGCTTTTTAGAAAAATGAAACCATTATAAGACCCAAGTCCCATCACACAATGCAACGCAAACTGGAGGATAGGGTTTTACCTTATAATGATCAAAAGATGCTTGATACGATAAACACGGTAGTATATAATAATAGTGTGCAACCAATTTGAAATACATTAAAGTAAATATATCAATCCTAGACGGCATGAGTGCCCCATCCCACTATGTCGCCATGTATAGGTATACAATCAAAACCGCGTGATGTCGTATTGGAAATTTGGGTTTCCATCTGAGTCAAGGCTAGGAGCGAATTCCTTACCGATTCGAGACACTCTAGCAATGCCCCAGGATTGGTACTCTGTCCAACCCTTGGATCCTGCAGGGCCGGTCCGTCCCCGTGTTGGTACTCTGTCCAACTGGTGCAATGGACTGGATTAGTTATTCCTGAACACACGTTTCCCGATCCTAACGGATCTCTGATTGGCCACAATACGACCAATATACCTGAGGTACCTCAAATCCAACAACCACATAAGTAAAATGTCAGCCAGTTTAAGCACCGACACCACTTCTAGCTAGAAAGAAACGTGCGCACTCCCTGCGTTCCCTTACTCCGTTTTAGACTCAACCGGGGTGTGAGGCTCGCGAAGTAACGTATTACACAAAGCTACGTCCATACCAGACTATGCTTTGATCATCATACAAGGCTCTGCTTTGCAACAATAAGCTTTGTTCAATTGCAACTTGGCGTGCCACATCAACAACTCATATCATGCGATCGGTAATTATTTAACATACAAAAGGGTGTTAAGCAAGAGAATAAATCCTCCGCCACCATGCATTTATATATTAAATAAAAACCGATTTAATTACATGAAATAAATTTCAATGTCAGGCATGCTATCCATTTATAAGTCCGTTCTGGGTCTGAACGAAACATCGTGTCCGTCGATCTCCAAATGCGTTTGGACGATCATTACCAAATACCTTGCCTTGGAAGGCCAATCCCAATTCAAGATACTAGTCATCATCATCCCAACGATGTGAAAATCTTCGGTCTTCAATCATCGTCTTCGTCTTCGACTCTTGATCGTCGTGTTGATTATTCAGAATGGGTTAAACCCGGTCTTTCTAAATAACTTGCGTAATTTGGGATTAAACAAATGTTGGAAAATCACACATTTCGTCACATCTCAACTCAGAATATTCTTTTAATAAGATACTCGTTTTAGAAGATTCTCATTAATTTTATCAAAGATAAATATTTAAAATAAAATCTATAAATCAATTTCTAAAAATATGGAATTCCACAGAAATCCAATCAATACATAATCGATATAGATTTCTGTATCAGACTAATAGTATAAATGGAATAACGGCAAAGCCTCTTAAACTCCATATATAATATCGGTCTTCTTTTACAGAAGCCCATCTCAATTATTACCAATAGAATTTCCACTTAATTCCTATTTAATATAATAGTTGAAAAACTTGATTTATAGAAAATGTCTTTTTAATTCTATAAAATAGATTTATAAGTTCCAAATAATGATTTCAATGCAAATTGGATTAAGGGATAGATGTCGTTTAAAACATCGTCCACGGTAAATCCACTTCACATCTCAATTTATTACATATCACAAAATATGATTGCAAATGCTAGTAATCTCTTTAAAAACATATTTTAAAATAATCATAAAAATATTCTTTAGATAAAGGATTCTAAATGAGAAGTATTCTTTATTTTACAAATCTTTATCTTCTACAAATATTCCTTGTTTTAACATATACTTAATTAAAATTCTATATTTTTTTAAAATATATATATTTTATATAAAAAGGATTTCTAATGTAAAAATAGTCTTATTTAAAAGAACACTTGAATCGAAATGCGACTCAAAACATTTACCATATAATTTGGATTATATGGATTTCACACACATCATATATATGACAATAACAGTACAATCATCAAGTCATCCATTACACCCAAAGTGTAATTTTCCACTGTGTAAGCGTTAAAATTAAATAATAACGCTCATCACAGCCCGTCGATCTAACGATCAACATACAACTAATATTGGGATTAGTGTATGTAAATTTTCATCCCAACACCCGTGTGGGGTTTTCAACCAATCAAGCAAATGATAAACTAATTTGTGCACTTGGGCGATGTGTGAAAATTATCGTCCCAATCACATACACAAGTCGGGTAACTTGTCTATGGAAGTGTATTATACAATATATAACACGACGATAAAAATGCCTCTTTTAATTGTATTCCTTTTATTGCCTATAAACGGTCAATAAAAATGTGATCTTTATTTCTATACTTTTTATTGTAATTTACATTTTTACTTAACAAAATGTCCTTTCTATTCTAACTTACATTTTGAATGTAATTTTTCTTTTTATTGTTTATTTACATCAAAATGTAAATGTTCCCATTTCATTTTTTTTTTTTATTATTAACAACAAAAGTCTCGTCTTCTATATTTATTCTTTTCAATGAAAGCAATTTTACATAAAATTGTAATTCTTTAATTTTATTCTTCTAATTGTCTCTAGAAAGACAATAAAATGTAACACAAAAATATATTCTTTTTATTGCATCTAAAATGATGATAAAAATGTAACATTAACATTGCTATTTTTATCGCATCAAAAATGCCGATAAAAATGAATCACTAACATTGTCTATTTTTATCGCACCAAAAATGTCGATAAAATGAATCACTAACATTGTCTATCTTTATCGCACCAAAAATGTCGATAAAAATGGATCACTAACATTGTCTATCTTTATCGCACCAAAAATGTCGATAAAAATGAATCACTAACATTGTCTATTTTTATCGCACCAAAAATGTCGATAAAAATGACAACATTAACCATTCTATTTTCACCGCATCCAAAATGACGATAAAATATTCAACATTAACAATTCTATTTTTACCGCATTCAAAATGACGATAAAATATTCAACATTAACAATTCTATTTTTACCGCATTCAAAATGACGATAAAATATTCAACATTAACAATTCTAATTTTACCGCATTCAAAATGACGATAAAATATTCAACATTAACAATTCTAATTTTACCGCATTCAAAATGACGATAAAATATTATCATAAGAAATGAAAGCAAAATGTTCTTTTTATTACTAAAAGGAAAAAACAACAAAGATGCTTCCTTTAATGCTAAAAAGAAACATGACATAAAAATGTTCTTTTAATGTTAAAAAGAAGAAGCGACAAAATGACCCTTTTCATGTTAAAAAGAAAAGAGTGACAAAATATGTTTTTAATTCTAAAAGAAAAAGCGACAAAAATTATCTTTTGCAATATCTTAACAAAAGTGTTATCTTATTATCAATGCGAATTTTCAATTTCTTACTACATATAAAAATGTAAACTTTATTTTACAATTATATATCCCATTATAAATTACATATAAAAATGTAATTTTATATTTTATTGCAAATCCCCTTTCTAATTACATATAAAAATGTACTTTTTATTTTACATTGTAAATTGCATATAAAAAGTAGGTTCTATCCTTATGTTGTATTTGCATTATAAAATGCAAATGAAAAGGTAAGTTTTATTTTCAATGTTATATTCGTATTATAAAGTGCAAATAAAAATGTAAATTTTATTTTCAAGTTCTATTTTCATTATAGTATGCAAATAATAAAAATAGCTTTATCATCAAGTTATATTCACATCATGAAACGTTAACAAAAATGTAAGTTTTGTTTTCAAGTCTCATTTGCATTGTAATATGCAAATAATAAGATAAGTTTTAGTTTTCAGGTCATATTTACATTATAAAATATAAATAAAAAGGTAAGTTTTATTTTCAAGTGATATTTACATTATGAAATGTGGATAAATAAAACAAAGATAAAAAGTATGTTTCAAGTTCATTTGTGTCTTGAAAACACAAATAAAAATATAAATTTTAATGTAAATCTTTATTTCAATACTTTGTTCGCGTCAAGGGATGCAAACAAAATATAATTCTCTTTTTATTTAAACATTTTGTTTGCATTGAGAAATGCAAGAAAAATATAATTCTTTTTATTTTAAATGTAAATCTATATTTTGTCATTTTGTTCGCATCAAGGGAAGCAAACAAAATACAATCTTTTTATTCCTTCGTACATTTCTGTTTGAGAAATGCAAACAAAACACAATCCTTTTATCGACATTGAATTGATATTTCACATCAATTCAAATAAAAGGAAAATTTCTTCTTCTTTTTTTTTCATTTTCTTTTTTTTTTCCAATGAAAAAAAAAAGTATGGATTTTTGTTTCATCTTTATTCAATGACAAAAATATGAGTTTTTGTTTCATTTTTATTCAATGACAAAAATATGAATTTTTGTTCGTTAACTTTTAATGCAACAAAATTGAGAGTTTTTGTTTTCTTTTTATGCAGCCAAAAATGAGAACTTTGTTAGTTAACCTTTAAGGCGAACAAAAAGAAATATACTTTATTCGTTGTTCATAGTCTATTGTAAACAAAACAAATAAAAATAATATTCTATTTGTCGTTCAATTTCTTTGTAACATCAACAATTAAAAATAAAGTTTTATTTGTCGTTCCATTTCTTTGTACATTTCAGAAGAATGAAAATGACATTAAAATAAAATAAATTAGAACGTCTAGATTTGAATAAAATATGTTTTAAATCTAAATTTAGATTTAATTTTCCAACTGCAATTTAAACTCAATAACATATACAATATAAAGACGGATTTAAGCATAACATGAACAATAAGCACACCACGAGCAACAATCGATAATTCATACACCCAAAACATTTCAGAACTAAATCATCATCATCATACAATTATTTTCATGTGGGAAAATAAATTAATAATTAAATAAATAATAAAGATTTGAACTCTCACCCCAAATTTTGGCTGAAAATCAACTGCCTCAGAATCAGGTGTGGTCTGCGCCATCGCGAAGAGCTCGGAAAGACGAGTCCAGCGCAATTTACGGTTTGTCAAACGGACCTCGTATGAGAGAGTTATGAATTTTTAAACATCGGATAATTTAAATATTTAAATAATAAAATAATAGTTCGGACCTTCTTCTTCACGTCGTCATCTACATGCCGCAACCCATGAAGCCGCCGTTGCTTCTTCCGTGCGCACCCCCCTATGGCGCTCCGTTCGCCGATCCAACACCACCACCGCGACCGCCATGCCGAGAGCAACCTACACCACCAACCCCTTGAAGCTCGTCCTCCCCAATCACCTCAAAATCCACCAAAACCGCAGCGACTTTGGCCTCGAAATTCGTGAAATCCGTGAACCTAATGATGATCATAGCCGTATAGATTGAAAGGTCTCTGAATTCTCTTCGATTTGGTAGGTCATACATAAATTTTCGACGAACGGATTGGGAGATATTAGCGTTTGAAGTTCGGTGATTTCTGGCCTTCAATTTTCTGGGCGGCGGCCGCCATGAACAGTGTTAGGGTTAGGGTTTTCGGATTTTTATATTATTTTAATATTAAATTCCGAATTTCGTGAAATAAAGTGGATTTTTGAACTTTCTCGGATTTGGGCCTGCTTACTGTCGATCTTAACGTTTTGAGGCCTTCTGAACGCGATGGGCTATGTCCCAATGTCCAATTCTGATGTCTACACGTTTTATTTTCGGTTTTAATTGAAATTACAATATTAAATTAATTATTTAATTCCTACCGTACATTTAAATATGCCGGGGCCACATACGACCTCAGAAAATTCTAAAAAAAATATTTTTAGCTTTCTTATGATGATACGAATCCAACAAAATTATTTTCGTCGAATTCTGAGACTGTTTGAAAAATGGCTATTTTTAAGGCGTTCAAATTTAACTGTAAATAGTCAAAACACATTTTATTTCGCCACGCTCACATATTAATTCGAAAAATTCTGAAAATTGAAACCTAGCAATAATTTGACATTCCGGTTCCAACAAAAGTGGTTTCGTCGAAAACGGAGGTCGTTTGAAAAATGACTATTTTTAAGGCCAATATATTTAATATTAAAAATACATTTTTAAACAAATAATTTTCGAAACTCAAAATATATAAGTGTTTACTGTTTTTCAATGCAGAAACGTCATTCCGAACTCAATGGAAGTGGTTTCGAGTCCAAATTCCTATATATGTGAAAAGTAGCCTTTCGGGCCCTATATATTCTATAGCGACCGTTCTAAAAATTGAATTGGCCATAACTTTTGATTTCCGCTATGAAATTTCGATTTTTTCAGATTCGTTAGAAAGATATTTTTAAATAGATTCTAATATTTTTGGTTTCACTAAAATTCGTTAAATTTTGCATCCAGTACGGTCAGTCAAAGTTCAAGTTTGACTTTTCAAACTACTGCGCTATTTCTAACTCTTTTGTTAATTAAAATTAAATCATTCATTCTAACTTCGATTTAAATCAAATTTGTGATCATTATTATTTAAATAAATTATTGTATATTGTCAAAACTCATTAAAATTTTCTAAAATAAAATTTTTAAATTGGTTCTGATTTTGCGGGTTGTTACAATCGCCCCCACTTAAAAACTTTTCGTCCTCGAAAAGGAACGTAGCTAAAAATTGTAAAATTAACTATCTCAATTTTAATTTTTAATGGTTGATTATCTTTTCAAAATATATATAAAAATCATATTTCAAAGAATAGATTATAAATATCAAAAATACGTTAATTATAAATTCGTAACTCTTAACTCGTTCTAGGGCATTACTAACCCCATCTCTAACGAGCTCACTCATTCTAGGATACTGCTGATCCTATCTCTAATGAGTATTCTTATTGGACATTACTAATCCAATCTCTGATGAGTCTTTTGTTCAGTTCTAACGAGTTGTACCCCAAAGATTTGAGCTAACCTAGGCTCTGATACCAACTGTAAAGACCCGCAAATTCCCACCCTTTGAATCGACCATAAACCACACAGGTCTGACCCAAAAGGTGAAAATCTACGAATACTTTAACTTTGGGCATACAACACATCAGAACAAAAACACAGAAGACTTTTATAACACTATGATAAATGTTACATCAGAGTACAGAATATACATATCAGAGTACATTGGAATATAATTACAGCGGAAGAATAAATTACAATAAATGAATACATTGCAGCGGAACTAATCTCGGTGGAAGGCTATCAACACTATGGCCACAGCTTCAATCTTCAATCCAGGATCTTGTTTTATCTATCTGTCAAATAAGCTACTCGACTGCCCGTGTGGAAAGAGGGCACCCGAGTTTGCAAAGTGAAACAAACTACAGGTCAGTCGTAGGACTGGTGTGAGAATTCTACTTAACCTATATAATATAATAAGGCTAATCACAGGACCACGCCACTTTCGCGGAACGGGTTTTCTCCTATGGATTGCCAGTGCATGACTAAAGTAAATCGTCAAAATAACGCAATGCTTTTTAGAAAAATGAAACCATTATAAGACCCAAGTCCCATCACACAATGCAACGCAAACTGGAGGATAGGGTTTTACCTTATAATGATCAAAAGATGCTTGATACGATAAACACGGTAGTATATAATAATAGTGTGCAACCAATTTGAAATACATTAAAGTAAATATATCAATCCTAGACGGCATGAGTGCCCCATCCCACTATGTCGCTATGTATAGGTATACAATCAAAACCGCGTGATGTCGTATTGGAAATTTGGGTTTCCATCTGAGTCAAGGCTAGGAGCGAATTCCTTACCGATTCGAGACACTCTAGCAATGCCCCAGGATTGGTACTCTGTCCAACCCTTGGATCCTGCAGGGCCGGTCCGTCCCCGTGTTGGTACTCTGTCCAACTGGTGCAATGGACTGGATTAGTTATTCCTGAACACACGTTTCCCGATCCTAACGGATCTCTGATTGGCCACAATACGACCAATATACCTGAGGTACCTCAAATCCAACAACCACATAAGTAAAATGTCAGCCAGTTTAAGCACCGACACCACTTCTAGCTAGAAAGAAACGTGCGCACTCCCTGCGTTCCCTTACTCCGTTTTAGACTCAACCGGGGTGTGAGGCTCGCGAAGTAACGTATTACACAAAGCTACGTCCATACCAGACTATGCTTTGATCATCATACAAGGCTCTGCTTTGCAACAATAAGCTTTGTTCAATTGCAACTTGGCGTGCCTCATCAACAACTCATATCATGCGATCGGTAATTATTTAACATACAAAAGGGTGTTAAGCAAGAGAATAAATCCTCCGCCACCATGCATTTATATATTAAATAAAAACCGATTTAATTACATGAAATAAATTTCAATGTCAGGCATGCTATCCATTTATAAGTCCGTTCTGGGTCTGAACGAAACATCGTGTCCGTCGATCTCCAAATGCGTTTGGACGATCATTACCAAATACCTTGCCTTGGAAGGCCAATCCCAATTCAAGATACTAGTCATCATCATCCCAACGATGTGAAAATCTTCGGTCTTCAATCATCGTCTTCGTCTTCGACTCTTGATCGTCGTGTTGATTATTCAGAATGGGTTAAACCCGGTCTTTCTAAATAACTTGCGTAATTTGGGATTAAACAAATGTTGGAAAATCACACATTTCGTCACATCTCAACTCAGAATATTCTTTTAATAAGATACTCGTTTTAGAAGATTCTCATTAATTTTATCAAAGATAAATATTTAAAATAAAATCTATAAATCAATTTCTAAAAATATGGAATTCCACAGAAATCCAATCAATACATAATCGATATAGATTTCTGTATCAGACTAATAGTATAAATGGAATAACGGCAAAGCCTCTTAAACTCCATATATAATATCGGTCTTCTTTTACAGAAGCCCATCTCAATTATTACCAATAGAATTTCCACTTAATTCCTATTTAATATAATAGTTGAAAAACTTGATTTATAGAAAATGTCTTTTTAATTCTATAAAATAGATTTATAAGTTCCAAATAATGATTTCAATGCAAATTGGATTAAGGGATAGATGTCGTTTAAAACATCGTCCACGGTAAATCCACTTCACATCTCAATTTATTACATATCACAAAATATGATTGCAAATGCTAGTAATCTCTTTAAAAACATATTTTAAAATAATCATAAAAATATTCTTTAGATAAAGGATTCTAAATGAGAAGTATTCTTTATTTTACAAATCTTTATCTTCTACAAATATTCCTTGTTTTAACATATACTTAATTAAAATTCTATATTTTTTTAAAATATATATACTTTATATAAAAAGGATTTCTAATGTAAAAATAGTCTTATTTAAAAGAACACTTGAATCGAAATGCGACTCAAAACATTTACCATATAATTTGGATTATATGGATTTCACACACATCATATATATGACAATAACAGTACAATCATCAAGTCATCCATTACACCCAAAGTGTAATTTTCCACTGTGTAAGCGTTAAAATTAAATAATAACGCTCATCACAGCCCGTCGATCTAACGATCAACATACAACTAATATTGGGATTAGTGTATGTAAATTTTCATCCCAACACCCGTGTGGGGTTTTCAACCAATCAAGCAAATGATAAACTAATTTGTGCACTTGGGCGATGTGTGAAAATTATCGTCCCAATCACATACACAAGTCGGGTAACTTGTCTATGGAAGTGTATTATACAATATATAACACGACGATAAAAATGCCTCTTTTAATTGTATTCCTTTTATTGCCTATAAACGGTCAATAAAAATGTGATCTTTATTTCTATACTTTTTATTGTAATTTACATTTTTACTTAACAAAATGTCCTTTCTATTCTAACTTACATTTTGAATGTAATTTTTCTTTTTATTGTTTATTTACATCAAAATGTAAATGTTCCCATTTCATTTTTTTTTTTTATTATTAACAACAAAAGTCTCGTCTTCTATATTTATTCTTTTCAATGAAAGCAATTTTACATAAAATTGTAATTCTTTAATTTTATTCTTCTTATTGTCTCTAGAAAGACAATAAAATGTAACACAAAAATATATTCTTTTTATTGCATCTAAAATGATGATAAAAATGTAACATTAACATTGCTATTTTTATCGCATCAAAAATGCCGATAAAAATGAATCACTAACATTGTCTATTTTTATCGCACCAAAAATGTCGATAAAATGAATCACTAACATTGTCTATCTTTATCGCACCAAAAATGTCGATAAAAATGGATCACTAACATTGTCTATCTTTATCGCACCAAAAATGTCGATAAAAATGAATCACTAACATTGTCTATTTTTATCGCACCAAAAATGTCGATAAAAATGACAACATTAACCATTCTATTTTCACCGCATCCAAAATGACGATAAAATATTCAACATTAACAATTCTATTTTTACCGCATTCAAAATGACGATAAAATATTCAACATTAACAATTCTATTTTTACCGCATTCAAAATGACGATAAAATATTCAACAGTAACAATTCTAATTTTACCGCATTCAAAATGACGATAAAATATTCAACATTAACAATTCTAATTTTACCGCATTCAAAATGACGATAAAATATTATCATAAGAAATGAAAGCAAAATGTTCTTTTTATTACTAAAAGGAAAAAACAACAAAGATGCTTCCTTTAATGCTAAAAAGAAACATGACATAAAAATGTTCTTTTAATGTTAAAAAGAAGAAGCGACAAAATGACCCTTTTCATGTTAAAAAGAAAAGAGTGACAAAATATGTTTTTAATTCTAAAAGAAAAAGCGACAAAAATTATCTTTTGCAATATCTTAACAAAAGTGTTATCTTATTATCAATGCGAATTTTCAATTTCTTACTACATATAAAAATGTAAACTTTATTTTACAATTATATATCCCATTATAAATTACATATAAAAATGTAATTTTATATTTTATTGCAAATCCCCTTTCTAATTACATATAAAAATGTACTTTTTATTTTACATTGTAAATTGCATATAAAAAGTAGGTTCTATCCTTATGTTGTATTTGCATTATAAAATGCAAATGAAAAGGTAAGTTTTATTTTCAATGTTATATTCGTATTATAAAGTGCAAATAAAAATGTAAATTTTATTTTCAAGTTCTATTTTCATTATAGTATGCAAATAATAAAAATAGCTTTATCATCAAGTTATATTCACATCATGAAACGTTAACAAAAATGTAAGTTTTGTTTTCAAGTCTCATTTGCATTGTAATATGCAAATAATAAGATAAGTTTTAGTTTTCAGGTCATATTTACATTATAAAATATAAATAAAAAGGTAAGTTTTATTTTCAAGTGATATTTACATTATGAAATGTGGATAAATAAAACAAAGATAAAAAGTATGTTTCAAGTTCATTTGTGTCTTGAAAACACAAATAAAAATATAAATTTTAATGTAAATCTTTATTTCAATACTTTGTTCGCGTCAAGGGATGCAAACATAATATAATTCTCTTTTTATTTAAACATTTTGTTTGCATTGAGAAATGCAAGAAAAATATAATTCTTTTTATTTTAAATGTAAATCTATATTTTGTCATTTTGTTCGCATCAAGGGAAGCAAACAAAATACAATCTTTTTATTCCTTCGTACATTTCTGTTTGAGAAATGCAAACAAAACACAATCCTTTTATCGACATTGAATTGATATTTCACATCAATTCAAATAAAAGGAAAATTTCTTCTTCTTTTTTTTTTCATTTTCTTTTTTTTTTCCAATGAAAAAAAAAGTATGGATTTTTGTTTCATCTTTATTCAATGACAAAAATATGAGTTTTTGTTTCATTTTTATTCAATGACAAAAATATGAATTTTTGTTCGTTAACTTTTAATGCAACAAAATTGAGAGTTTTTGTTTTCTTTTTATGCAGCCAAAAATGAGAACTTTGTTAGTTAACCTTTAAGGCGAACAAAAAGAAATATACTTTATTCGTTGTTCATAGTCTATTGTAAACAAAACAAATAAAAATAATATTCTATTTGTCGTTCAATTTCTTTGTAACATCAACAATTAAAAATAAAGTTTTATTTGTCGTTCCATTTCTTTGTACATTTCAGAAGAATGAAAATGACATTAAAATAAAATAAATTAGAACGTCTAGATTTGAATAAAATATGTTTTAAATCTAAATTTAGATTTAATTTTCCAACTGCAATTTAAACTCAATAACATATACAATATAAAGACGGATTTAAGCATAACATGAACAATAAGCACACCACGAGCAACAATCGATAATTCATACACCCAAAACATTTCAGAACTAAATCATCATCATCATACAATTATTTTCATGTGGGAAAATAAATTAATAATTAAATAAATAATAAAGATTTGAACTCTCACCCCAAATTTTGGCTGAAAATCAACTGCCTCAGAATCAGGTGTGGTCTGCGCCATCGCGAAGAGCTCGGAAAGACGAGTCCAGCGCAATTTACGGTTTGTCAAACGGACCTCGTATGAGAGAGTTATGAATTTTTAAACATCGGATAATTTAAATATTTAAATAATAAAATAATAATAAAATAATAGTTCGGACCTTCTTCTTCACGTCGTCATCTACATGCCGCAACCCATGAAGCCGCCGTTGCTTCTTCCGTGCGCACCCCCCTATGGCGCTCCGTTCGCCGATCCAACACCACCACCGCGACCGCCATGCCGAGAGCAACCTACACCACCAACCCCTTGAAGCTCGGCCTCCCCAATCACCTCAAAATCCACCAAAACCGCAGCGACTTTGGCCTCGAAATTCGTGAAATCCATGAACCTAATGATGATCATAGCCGTATAGATTGAAAGGTCTCTGAATTCTCTTCGATTTGGTAGGTCATACATAAATTTTCGACGAACGGATTGGGAGATATTAGCGTTTGAAGTTCGGTGATTTCTGGCCTTCAATTTTCTGGGCGGCGGCCGCCATGAACAGTGTTAGGGTTAGGGTTTTCGGATTTTTATATTATTTTAATATTAAATTCCGAATTTCGTGAAATAAAGTGGATTTTTGAACTTTCTCGGATTTGGGCCTGCTTACTGTCGATCTTAACGTTTTGAGGCCTTCTGAACGCGATGGGCTATGTCCCAATGTCCAATTCTGATGTCTACACGTTTTATTTTCGGTTTTAATTGAAATTACAATATTAAATTAATTATTTAATTCCTACCGTACATTTAAATATGCCGGGGCCACATACGACCTCAGAAAATTCTAAAAAAAATATTTTTAGCTTTCTTATGACGATACGAATCCAACAAAATTATTTTCGTCGAATTCTGAGACTGTTTGAAAAATGGCTATTTTTAAGGCGTTCAAATTTAACTGTAAATAGTCAAAACACATTTTATTTCGCCACGCTCACATATTAATTCGAAAAATTCTGAAAATTGAAACCTAGCAATAATTTGACATTCCAGTTCCAACAAAAGTGGTTTCGTCGAAAACGGAGGTCGTTTGAAAAATGACTATTTTTAAGGCCAATATATTTAATATTAAAAATACATTTTTAAACAAATAATTTTCGAAACTCAAAATATATAAGTGTTTACTGTTTTTCAATGCAGAAACGTCATTCCGAACTCAATGGAAGTGGTTTCGAGTCCAAATTCCTATATATGTGAAAAGTAGCCTTTCGGGCCCTATATATTCTACAGCGACCGTTCTAAAAATTGAATTGGCCATAACTTTTGATTTCCGCTATGAAATTTCGATTTTTTCAGATTCGTTAGAAAGATATTTTTAAATAGATTCTAATATTTTTGGTTTCACTAAAATTCGTTAAATTTTGCATCCAGTACGGTCAGTCAAAGTTCAAGTTTGACTTTTCAAACTACCGCGCTATTTCTAACTCTTTTGTTAATTAAAATTAAATCATTCATTCTAACTTCGATTTAAATCAAATTTGTGATCATTATTATTTAAATAAATTATTGTATATTGTCAAAACTCATTAAAATTTTCTAAAATAAAATTTTTAAATTGGTTCTGATTTTGCGGGTTGTTACATATGTTATGCAAGTTTGGGATGATCATTTTGTTCATGTTATCATGTTATGCAAGCTTATCTTGAGTATATGAACATAAAGCTTCAAGCTTTATGCTAAAGGTTGCATTTTGGCAACATGTAGGTTATCATATCTCTTATGATAACTTGCATGTGAGGCTAAATGCGAACTTATGGCCATTTCTACATGTCATTTATCACCATGTATCACCAATATGCTAAGTTTGGTTTTATGCATGCTTTTGAGGCCTAAAAATGTAATATGCAAGTATATGAACATGTGTACATTTCATATGCCACCATGTTGAACTTGTGGCTTCAACACCTTTATGTCATGATTATGCCAAGTTCCCTCTTTCTATCCTTTATACGCTATTGCGATATGTAAGCGATGGGATTGCGTTTGGGGTTGGGTAAACTTAAAAGACATAAAAACATAAGATTGTGAATTTACCTATTAAGTTAGGTCTACCCATTGGGAATTTACCTATTAAGTTAGGTCTACCCAAATGCTTGAAAACTTGTAATATGTTTGGAAACATGATGGACATGACACTTAGAAAATATAAGTGTGACCAACTCTAGGTTGGGTTGAGTTTGTAGCGTAAAACTACCCGGAACCGACCGGCTTAACTAGTTGCTACAAACAATAGGACCCAATGTGAGAAGTTGGTCATGTTGTACCTTGAACCCAAGGTTAGACCAAGTTGGGGTGTAAAGCTACCCGGACCCGCCCGGCTTAACTAATAACCACAACAAGGTCTAATGTGAGAGGGCAAGGCACATTAAATTAATTAATGCCTCGTGATTAGGGTTAAGTCATGGTCCACTTAATACTTAACCAATTTGGGCTTGGTAGATTAATCAGGGTTAAGTCGTGAACTCATCGTTACACTTAACCAAGTTAATCCATGATTAGCAAGAGGGTTAAACCGTACTTAACCCACTAGAAAATCCTAGCAATGAGGGTCCACTCCAGCAGTAATCCCAAGTTCGTATCATTAAGACCCTAGGGACTAGGCTAGGGTGGGGGGCACAATTACTGGACTTGAGGTAAGAAACCAAAAACGACGGCAGAGTGGTACGCCGGTGTAGTTCCGGGCGGACTATGGTCGTGCACATAGTCCGAAGCTGGGGAAAACATGCACGGGTACCAGTAGATCGAGACTGTGCACTTATGTTTATGGTGTCCAGGGGTTGACACCCTAGGGCTTGATACACCCGACGGGAGACCCTGCATAAGTCTGACTACAATTATGTTTTGGGCCGCATTGACACCAACACGTGACGAGTTAGGCTTATAGGGAGCCGATCGACTAGACCGTTTGGTTGGACCTCGTATTAGGGTCACTTCATGTTATTAGACCTCGTATTAGGGTCACTTCATGTTATTGGACCTCGTATTAGGGTCACTTCATGTTATTGGACCTCGAATGAGGGTCACTTCATGTTATTGGGCCAAAGCTTGGGCCAAGGGATCAATACTTGTTTATTCAAATCATGTTAGTTTGCTAGTACACCTGTGGTGCAAAACCTTAAACCTGATTATGCGATGACACCTTTATCTACCTTGTTAGTTAATCATCATGCTAGTATGTTGTTATCATTATGATCATCCCTGCTTCTCATGCAAGTTAACTTTATCAGTTTACATTGATTGTAGTAGGGCTTACTCAGTCTTTTTGACTGACCTGTTTTTCTTTCGCCTCTTTTCTTCCGTTCCCCCCTCCCCCCAGGTTCTCAGGGTGGGAACGTTGGAGCTTAGCTTGGATTCCTGATCGCTTGCTTGTGGGATTTTAGCTCATGTACGGTCTTGACATGAAGCTAGCTATGGTTATCACTTATTTTGGGGATAGTACTTATGTATTTCAGTTTTTCAGTGATGTTGTTTTTATCTAGACTTGTGTATTTGGAAAGTTGACATTATGTTGTACCATACTTGTTTTGAAATGTTTTGAAATCTTCCGTTGTTTTACTTATCTTATTTACTCTGTTTACATATATACATATGTTCTTGTTCTTCCTTGATATATCATTATGCATGTTTACCTGATTCAAACGCCCCTCCAAAGTCAGAGTGCTTGCAAGAGCCACCCTGGCGGAGGTGGGGTGTTACATTTGGTATCAGAGCATATGGTTTACGAGAAGTAACAAAAAGATTTTTAAAACTTTTGGAAAACTATTTTCAAAACCAAGTATAAAGTATTTTCCAAAGAAAAGTTTAGTTTATTTTAAAGGCTATTCCCCAAAAAGCCATTAGCAAAATTCCTTCGTTTTTCTCCATTCTGAATCTATCTTTTTCTTCGTTTTCAGTATGGCCAATAACTTTGCTATTCCGGAGGGAGTACACGTACCTGTTTGGTATAGGAGACTTTTGGAGGCTAGGACGACCGAAGCCGGCCCCGTAGATGTTCCTCCTCCTCCTCCGGTAGTTAATGTTTCTCCTCCTCCTCCCATAGCTGATGTTTCTCCTCCCCCTCCGCCTCCACAAGCGGATTTTGCGGAAACTTGTAAGAACTTTAAGGCGATGGGTTGCAAGAATTTCATTGGAACCGAGACTTATGTAGAGGCAAGGAATTGGTTGAAAGAAACCGAAGATCTTTTTGCCTTCTTTGATATAGATGACCGTAGGAAGGTTTTATTAGCAGTGTGGTTGCTAAAGGAAGAAGCTGCACGTTGGTGGGTGGTCACCACCGCTACTAGGCCAATTGAGACTTGGGATGACTTTCGGGGAAAGTTTGGACTAAGGTTCCTATCATTGAAGCAAGGGGACATGACTATTAGGGAATACATAGATAAGTTTAATCAACTGGCTCGGGTCGGTTTAGACTTGGTTAACACAGCTCAGAAGAAGGCCCTATACTTTGCTCTAGGATTAAACGAGCCATTACATGGTTTAGCCATGACTCATATACCCTTGGGGGCAACTTTCGAGAGCTTGGTGAATATGGCCCTACTCAATGAAGAGAATAGGAGTGACAAGAAGGAGGTCAAGATGAATGAGTTTCAAAACAAGGAAACGGAGCCCAAAAAGGAAATGAAAAAGAAGGAGGAGAAGTCTAAAGATAAGAAGGAAAAGAAGTGCTTTACTCGTGGAAGCTCGACTCATCTAAACAAGGATTGCAGGAAAAGGAAGGGCACTTGCTTTAACTGTGGAGAAATGGGACACTTCACTAGGGATTGCCCGAAGAAGCGAGGGCAAGGCCAGGGTCAGACTCAGCGTGCTGGACCTTTAGGAGGGCAAGTTCATGCTCTCAATGCCGCTCCAGTTCCCGATCGAGGTAGTATTTCTGTTGAAAGCCTTGTATATATTTCTCTGATTTTCCAGTTCGTACCTTGTTTGATTCTGGTGCATCGCATAGCTTTATCTCATCTGATCTTGTTGAAAGTTTGCACCTAAGTACTAGTCTAGTTTATGATCCCGTGTGTGTTTCAAATCCAATTGGGGTTTACGCCCATTTGTCTATTATCTACGTGGATTTGAAAATTTCTATCTTGAGTATAGAATTCTCGTGTGATGCTTATATTCTCGGTTTCACGGGGTATGGGTTGATTTTGGGCATGGATTGGTTGTCCAGTTTTGGAGCCATTCTTGATTTTTGAGCATAGGGTTGTGAGGCTCATGACTCGCCTCGGTAATACCCTAAAAAAAACTTTCTTGTAACCCTATGGGTCCCGTCATGTTGTGTTATCTTGAATCCCTCAACTCGTCTATCGATAGTTTGCAATCGGTGAGGGTGGTCCGAGAATATCCTGATATCTTGGGTGAAGTGAAGGGGGGTTACCCCTAAGCGAGAGTTTGATTTCCGCATTTATCTGGTTGATAATGCCAAGCCAGTTATGTGGCCGGTTAGGCACATGGTCCCGCGAGATGAGAGTTAAGAAAGCAAGTCAAGGGGTTGCTTGAGAAGAACTTCATACGATGAAGCATTTCCGGGGAGGGTGCTCTAGTAGTATGCGCTACTAATGTGGACAGTTCGCTTCGCCCGTGTGTTGATTATCGTGAGTAGAACAAGAAGAATAGACAACCATTACCAAGGATCGATGATTTGTTTGATCAACTTGTAGGAACATCTGTTTTCTCTTGATCTTGCTACTGGATTTCATCAGCTCAGAGTAGCTGAGGATAGTGTAGGCAAAACTGCGTTCAGAACTCCAGATGGATTCTTGGAATGGCTGGTCATGCCATTCGGTTTGACTAATGCACCCGCCTACTTCGTGGACTTAATGAGTAGGGTGTTCAGGGAGTTCTTGAACAAGTTTGTCGTGGTTTTCATAGATGATATTCTGATCTTCTCTAAGGACGAGGAAGAGCACGCAAGGCATCTCGTGGAGGTGATGGATACGCTTAGAGCGCATCAGTTGAAGGCCTCCAAGTGTCACTTTTGGAGAAGGGAAGTTAGATTCCTTGGGCATATTGTAGCTAAGCAAGGCTTAGCGGTGGATCCCGCTAGAGTGGTTGCGGTTCAAGACCGGAAAGCCCCGACGAGGACAATTGAAGTAAGAAGCTTTCTCAGTTTAATTAGTCAGTTAGCGTCCCTTGAGTTTAGACCTACCCTTCTAGATCAAGTAGGGACTTCACAGAAGGAAGACCCGCAGTTAGCCGAGATCATGGACAAGTTGATTCGAGGCGAGATGTTAAGACACCTCGCTATAGATGACAAGGGATGGCTAAGACGCGATGAGAGAAAGAAGGTTCTTAAAGATGCACATCACCCGAGGAGGTGGCCGAGTTTGTCCCAAGGTGCATGTTGTGCCAACAGGTTAAAGGCCGAGTCATAGAAGCCCGATGGGCTAGTATATCCATTGGAGGTCCCCGCAATGGAAGAGGGAAAAGCGTCACGAAGGATTTCGTGGATGGACTGCCTAGATCAAGAAAGGGAATAAGAGCATGTGGGTCATAGTAGGTAGACTCACGAAGAGTGCTCATTTCACTCCGGTAAAGAGCGAAAGGACTGCATCATAGCTAGCGACAGTTTATTTTCAAGAAATAAAGCGGTTGCACGAGGTTCCCTAAAGTATAGTTAGTAACCATGGCTCAATCTTCACTAGCGAGTTTTGGGATAGTCTACGGGAAGTCATGTGCAAACGGCTGAATCTAAGTACGGCCTATCATTCGCAGGCGGATGGCTCATTTCTTTCAACCATGAGTTATAGAAAATCACGTTAGTAAGAGCAATTGGCAACGTGGATTGGTATTTTCAAGAAAAGTTCTGCTGCGTGGAATACTTTATAGTAAGTAAACGAGATCCAGGATTCACTGGTGAATTTTGGAGAGCTTGCATGAAACCATGAGGTCACAGTTATGTTTAAGCCAAGTATGATAGAAAAAGAGTAAGTGAAAGAGGAAGACGAGAGGCGACAATGAAATGGGTTCCAACTCATATTTGGAAATAAGAGTTAAGAAGCTAAGAAATCATGAGGTAAAAGATGGTCAAAGCACAGTGGAGTTAAACTCAAGGAAACGTGACTTAGAAGATTGAAGGCTGGATACGCGCATCATATCCTTTTTATTATGAGTATATCCTTGATCCTTGTTTTCCTGTGGAACTTACTTGCATGTTATCTTTTTACGTATATCCTCTCGGTCCCATTCTCGGTCCTATTTTTGTCGGGAGGTACGACTTATTGGCTAGTAATACATGTCAGGGTTAGGAAGGGATTTCTTGTAATCCGAAAGGAGTATATCCTGCTTATCTTCCCGATCTCTTTGTAGCATATCTTTTGCTATCCATGTTTGTCTTGATTATCTAGTTTATCATGTTAATCTTGTCATGAGAACCTTAGGTAGAAACCCTTTAGATGAAACATGTGTTTGAAACATGTTATGCTTGATGGTTGCAAGTGGTTGCAAGTGTTTGCAAGTGGTTACTCGTGGATGCATTATACACGTTAGGCACTAGATCGGCTCACACACTCCTCATATTGCATATGCATGAGTGTTTACGCTTATTCATGGATGAAAATTTTTGTGTTATCACATGGATGTTGCATATGGATGTATGTTATGTGCACACATATAGATGTTATACATTATGTTAGGAATTGCATACATATGGATTCATTTCACAAACATAATTTGCATTGATGATATTTGCATTAGATAAGTACATATACACACACCTTTGCATATGTTCATACAACATTTAGAATCTTGTAAGGACAATGATTGCTCGTGGATGATGTTTTGAGTAGATGGATATTGGATGGTAGGATACGTTCTTCCTAACTTGAAGATTTCGGGGACGAAATCCTTTAAGGAGGGGAGAATGTAACAACCCGTATTTTCAATAACCTGTTATAACATAAATCGAGGCAGAATCTAATTTATAAATCTGAATCAATGGAAACGGGCTATGCCATTGCGTTCGTCTCGGAAAAATACGCGAAATAGAGTCCGAGTTTTCGAAAATCGGAGTCCGTATGACCCGATTAAGGCCCAACGAAGTTTTCAGAAAATTTCAAAGTAAAAACAGATTTCAAATTCAAGTTTGAATTTGAAAAATTAGGTCAGATTGAGCTAGGCGGGAAAATTCCCGCCAGAGCACCCAAGTCGACAGCCCTGTCGACTTGGGAGTCGACTTGGTTGGACCCAAGTCGACAGCCCTGTCGACTTGGCTGTCGACTTGGTTCAGCCGGGCAGTTTTGCCTGGTGCACCATTTGGGGTCTTGGTCAGGTTTTAGGGCCAGATTCGGTTTTGAGGGCTGAGATTGGAACTAGGGTTTAATCCTAAGGCTAGAACTAATCCTAATCGCTATAAATAAGCCCCTAACCTAACCCTAAATCATCATTATTCATTCAAGTAACTAAACTATGGCAAAATCATTCCTCTCATGGCCTCCACTCTCTTCATAAAATTCCTAAATAAATTTCTATGAGAGATTTTCAATGCATACAAGTGTTTTCAAGCTTGTATGAGCATCATTAGCTTGCATTCAAGTCAAGTTTCCATATTTACATCATAAAGCAAGGGTTTTGATCATTTTGGCTCAAGGGATTTTCTATTAGAGCTTGCATTTTGGGTCTATTTGATTGCATAAAGGCTTTGTCATATTTTTGTGTCTTCATAAGCATTGTAAGCCCTTTTCTACTTTCATACTTAAACTCTAAAGTTAAATGAATGATGCAAGTTGTGTTTGATCATTATGATATGCAAGCTTATCATGTTATGTTATGCAAGTATGCCATGTTATGATATGCAAGTTTACCATGTTATGCTATGCAAGTTTGCCATGTTATGATATGCAAGCTTATCATGTTATGTTATGCAAGTATGCCATGTTATGATATGCAAGTTTACCATGTTATGCTATGCAAGTTTGCCATGTTATGATATGCAAGCTTATCATGTTATGTTATGCAAGTATGCCATGTTATGATATGCAAGTTTACCATGTTATGCTATGCAAGTTTGCCATGATATGATATGCAAGTTTACCACGTTATGTTATGCAAGTTTGCCATGTTATGATATGCAAGTTTACCATGTTATGCTATGCAAGTTTGCCATGTTATGATATGCAAGTTTATCATGCTATGTTATGCAAGTTTGCCATGTTATGATATGCAAGGTTATCATGTTATGTTATGCAAGTTTGATATGCAAGTTCGTCATATGATATGCAAGTATGTTATGCAAGTTTGGGATGATCATTTTGTTCATGTTATCATGTTATGCAAGCTTATCTTGAGTATATGAACATAAAGCTTCAAGCTTTATGCTAAAGGTTGCATTTTGGCAACATGTAGGTTATCATATCTCTTATGATAACTTGCATGTGAGGCTAAATGCGAACTTATGACCATTTCTACATGTCATTTATCACCATGTATCACCAATATGCTAAGTTTGGTTTTATGCATGCTTTTGAGGCCTAAAAATGTAATATGCAAGTATACGAACATGTGTACATTTCATATGCCACCATGTTGAACTTGTGGCTTCAACACCTTTATGTCATGATTATGCCAAGTTCCCTCTTTCTATCCTTTATGCGCTATTGCGATATGTAAGCGATGGGATTGCATTTGGGGTTGGGTAAACTTAAAAGACATAAAAACATAAGATTGGGAATTTACCTATTAAGTTAGGTCTACCCATTGGGAATTTACCTATTAAGTTAAGTCTACCCAAATGCTTGAAAACTTGTAATATGTTTTGGAAACATGATGGACATGACACTTAGAAAATATAAGTGTGACCAACTCGAGGTTTGGTTGAGTTTGTAGCGTAAAACTACCCGGAACCGACCGGCTTAACTAGTTGCTACAAACAATAGGACCCAATGTGAAAAGTTGGTCATGTTGTACCTTGAACCCGAGGTTAGACCAAGTTGGGGTGTAAAGCTACCCGGACCCGCCCGGCTTAACTAGCAACCACAACAAGGTCTAATGTGAGAGGTTAAGGCACATTAAATTAATTAATGCCTCGTGATTAGGGTTAAGTCATGGTCCACTTAATACTTAACCAATTTGGGCTTAGTAGATTAATCAGGGTTAAGTCGTGAACTCATCGTTACACTTAACCAAGTTAATCCATGATTAGCAAGAGGGTTAAACCGTACTTAATCCACTAGAAAATCCTAGCAATGGGGGTCCACTCCAGCAGTAATCCCAAGTTCGTATCATTAAGACCCTAGGGACTAGGCTAGGGTGGGGGGCACAATTACTGGACTTGAGGTAAGAGACCAAAAACGACGGCAGAGTGGTACGCCAGTGTAGTTCTGGGCGGACTATGGTCGTGCACATAGTCCGAAGCCGGGGAAAACATGCACGGGTACCAGTAGATCGAGACTATGCACTTATGTTTATGGTGTCCAGGGGTTGACACCCTAGGGCTTGATACACCCGACGGGAGACCCTGCACAAGTCTGACTACAATTATGTTTTGGGCCGCATTGACACCAACACGTGACGAGTTAGGCTTATAGGGAGCCGATCGACTAGACCATTTGGTTGGACCTCGTATTAGGGTCACTTCATGTTATTGGACCTCGTATTAGGGTCACTTCATGTTATTGGACCTCGTATTAGGGTCACTTCATGTTATTGGACCTCGAATGAGGGTCACTTCATGTTATTGGGCCAAAGCTTGGGCCAAGGGATCAATACTTGTTTATTCAAATCATGTTAGTTTGCTAGTACACCTGTGGTGCAAAACCTTAAACCTGATTATGCGATGACACCTTTATCTACCTTGTTAGTTAATCATCATGCTAGTATGTTGTTATCCTTATGATCATCCCTTCTTCTCATGCCAGTTAACTTTATCAGTTTACATTGATTGTAGTAGGGCTTACTCAGTCTTTTTGACTGACATGTTTTTCTTTCGCCTCTTTTCTTCCGTTCCCCCCCCCCCCAGGTTCTCAGGGTGGGAACGTTGGAGCTTAGCTTGGATTCCTGATCGCTTGCTTGTGGGATTTTAGCTCATGTACGGTCTTGACATGAAGCTAGCTATGGTTATCACTTATTTTGGGGATAGTACTTATGTATTTCACTTTTTCAGTGATGTTGTTTTTATCTAGACTTGTGTATTTGGAAAGTTGACATTATGTTGTACCAGACTTGTTTTGAAATGGTTTGAAATCTTCCGCTGTTTTACTTATCTTATTTACTCTGTTTACATATATACATATGTTCTTGTTCTGCCTTGATATATCATTATGCATGTTTACCTGATTCAAACGCCCCTCCAAAGTCAGAGTGCTTGCAAGAGCTACCCTGGCGGAGGTGGGGTGTTACATAGGTCATGTTACCTGATCTGGAGAATTTAAATGCCTTCGGTCGTTGTCCCTTTTTATTTTTATATGTATGCTATCAGTTCGGTTGGCTAGCCCCCAACCGTGGTAATGATATATTCGGTACTCTCAAGAGAAAGTGAGGGGCTTGTCATGTTTAGCCTGGGTTGCAAGATATTCTTGTTGAACCCCAATGTATTCATCTCCAGAGGTACATTGTCGGGAAGGTAGTCCCATACCTTACCAGGAAATCCATTCTCCAATAAGTGCCCGCGGTTTTGATTGTATACTATATATGTGGAGCGTGAGATGCAAGCGTTTTGCTAGATTGATATTTACTTTTATTTAGACACTATCATAATATCAAAATAATATTGCTTTCAAAAATGTTTTGGGTTAATCAAATCTTGGGAGACTACGAATGGTTCATGGCGACGTCATGGCGATCGCTTTTCGAAAATTCAAAACACGCTTTCTCTTCTCTCAAATCGTCTCTCTCCTCTCAAATCTCTTCTTTTCACGTTGACCAAGATGTTAACGTTAAAAACGTTTCTGCTAATCCATCTTTTAAGGATTTCTGCTCAGGCCAGCTGTAAAGCGAAATCCAGATCCGATTTTTTTAAATAATAAAAGACCTTTGTCAAAACCGTCTCCTCGCATCCTCCACAGCTATAATGAAAATCTCAATAATATCAAACCAAAAAATGGCTGCTTCAGATGTGGATCGACAGATCACTGGGCGAGATCATGTCGAAATCCAGTTATTTGTTTTAAATGCCATAAGACAGGGCACAAGGGTTTCAATTGCAAATCTTTTCGTTCTCCACCCCCAAAAATGGCTGAAAGATCCAGAAAACAAATTTCCGCTAATCGCTACCAAAATTCTTTTGATTGGGCTCGATCGATGGTAATCATCTCTATTGTGAGTGGATCTTTCTCGATTCGGCAGATTGAGGAGATTTTGAAAGCCAGATATGGCCGTCGTGCCCCATCCTGGGACTGGAACGTCAAGCGAATGGGTGATGTCTTTGTTGTTCGGTTCCCACAGCATCTGCTGACAGTAAACTTCCAATACAACTTCAATTTTACCATGGGGAGAATTAACCTGAGGAGGTGGAGTCCACGCTTCGGCAGTGTCTCGAGGGAGAAGGAAACCTTTTGGATCCTCTTGAGAAATGCCCCGCTAGTATGTCGTAAACTTGACGTCCTCCAAACAGCTCTGGAAGACTATGGAGACGTGGAGAGAGTCCAGTACGGTGCAATTCATGATGTGGATTATACTTGTTTGCGTGCCAAATTTACTAAGGAGGTGGGCACCCCATTGCCGGATTCAGTGGCAATCCCAATCGAAGGTTTTTCCCATGTTGTGCAGATTGAAAGATGCGAAGAAGACTCGCCACCGAAAATCAATGTTCCTCTTTTCAAGCAGAGGGTGTTTGCAACCGATGGAGAGGGGAAGCTTAAAGTTTTGAGTAGCAAGGATGGGGGTGCCAAAATGCATGTGGAAGAAGTTATTGCTTCGGTGGCAGATTCGGCTATTGAAGGAGAAGGGGATGTTTTCGCAAGAAGGAATAATGATAATTATGTGGTTCGATTTGATGATGGAGTGGCAGTTGAGGTTGACGAGGTTGGCAACATTGTGGGAGTGGGTGCAAACTCCAGAGAGATCATCGCCGTTAACGAAAATGATGGAGTAGGTTTGCAAGATCTTGGGGAGGGAGGCAACATGCAAGGCGCCAGGGAGGCGGTAGATGAACAAGTCATGGACAACGAATCACAAGACCTAAATTTGGCTGGGGATTTGGCGCTGGCCCCAACCAGCTCAGGGGAATGCTCGGCTACAAGCGGTAAAGGCAAGCGTGCAATGGATCATGGTGTGGTCATGCTACATCGCAGCGCACGTGGGATGGGTCATCCTTTGGCAGGTAGCATTTTTGTTCCTGCTATACTTAATACTTTGTCTAGTGATCAACTTCATGATATTGCAAGTAAATCTGGTTTTGTGTTGAATGATGATGTGATAAGTGATATTAAGAATAAAGAAAATGAGAGGGTTAATGGTTCAACATGATTATTGTCACTTGGAATGTTAGAGGCCTAGGAACTTTTGATAAGTGCCTTAGAGTTAAAAATTACCTCAAGTCTGTAAAACCTGACATCATTATGCTTCAAGAGACTAAGCTTGAGAATCCTAAACCATTTATTTTCAAATGTCTGGGGTGGGATGTCATTGATGAATGGGCCTTTATACTTGCTGTGGGAACCTCGGGTGGCATTTTTACTGGCTGGAATAGTAATTCTTGGTTGCTTAAGCAAGAAATCAAACAAACTTACTGTCTGCATTTGGCCCTGGAATGTAAATCTACAAATGTACTTTACTTCTTTTCTAATGTTTATGGACCCAATACAAGACGAGAAAGAATGACTTTATGGGCCGAGGGTTTGGACTTTTATAAACTCATGTATGCTCACTGGGTAATTGGCGGCGACTTTAATGTTACAAGATTTATGTCTGAACGTAATGTAGTGAAAAACGCTGGCTTGGGCGACATGAACGATTTTAGTGACTTTGTTGGAAGCTGTGGCCTTATTGACCTACCCATGACTAATAGAAAATATACGTGGACTGACGGTAGGACCCCTCCTACTTTAGTTCGACTCGATCGTTTCTTCATTAATTCTGCTTTTGATGACTTGCACCCCCTAACTCTTCAAAGAGGTCTTACTTCCCTTATTTCTGATCACTGCCCGGTTGTTCTTAACACTAACGTCGATTATAGAAGGAAATCTTTTTTTAAGTTCGAAAATATGTGGTGTATTGAACCAAATTTTGATGTGATGTTGCGCCAGAAGTGGGTAGAGTTTCGCAACTTTGGTGATTCAGCTAGCAATTTTTGTAGGAAAATGAGACTTTTGCGTAAATTTTTAGCCAAATGGAATAGAGAAGTCTTTGGAAACATCAGAGTTAAGAAGCAGAGACTTGAATCTGAGATTATGGAGCTTAATGTGCTTGAGGAAGGGCGTAATCTAAGTGAGGCCGAGCGTGCCTTGTTAAAATCTAAAGAAAAGGAGCTTCTAACGATGATTGATCAAGAAGAGATTTTTTGGAAACAGAGGTCGAGAACTCAGTGGCTTAAGCTTGGTGATAGTAACACAAGTTATTTCCACAAAGTAGCGAACGGTAGACGGCGTACTAACACAATATGTAGCATTTGGAAAGACGGAGTTGAAATTTGTGATCATCAAAGGATAGAGGAGGTTTTTACTGAATTTTATAAGGGAATCTTTGGTGAACGCATTGAGAATCGTGTGAATGTTGATTGGAAGATGCTGTATCCTTCTTCTGTTGATCTTAGTGGCATTGATACGGAGTTCTCAGAAGAGGAAATTGTCGCGGCTTTAAACGAAATGCCTGGTGATAAAGCCCCTGGCCCTGATGGTTTTCCTAATTTCTTCTATAAGAAATATTGGGATGTGATTAAACAGGATGTTATTAACATATTTAAAGAATTTCATTCTGGTTCCTTGAGATTGGACATGTTGGGATACGCTAATGTTGTTTTGATCCCTAAGAAAGGAGGAAATGTCTCGGCTGCGGATTTTCGACCTATTAGTCTCTTGAATAGAAGTTTCAAATTGATCACTAAGGTTCTCGCAAACAGACTGAAAGCGAAGATGGACAACCTGATTGATGTTTCGCAGACAGCATTTATTAGAGGAAGATTCATTCTTGACGGTGCGGCACTTGTCCAGGAAGTTATCTCCCATAGTGATAGACATAATGTGCCTTGCGCAATCCTGAAGCTGGACTTCGCTAAGGCCTTTGACACAGTTGACTGGAGGTTTATCATGGATCTTCTTAGAGCGAGAGGCTTTCCGTGTAAATGGCTAAAATGGATTCATTGCATTTTAACTTCAAGCAGATCCAATATTTGTGTCAATGGAGTGGCTGGCAAAACTATTGTATCCAAGCGTGGGCTGCGCCAGGGTGACCCACTTTCCCCACTCCTCTTTGACTTGGCTGCCGATGTCTTTTGTCGGATCCTTCAGGTGGCAAGTTCTAATGAGATTATTCAAAGCTTTGGGCGTGATCACATCATTGGGGGTATTAATTCTCTACAATATGCTGATGACACTATTATTTTTTGCAACCCTGATTGCACGAATATTGCCTCTTTAAAATTCTTGCTTTATGCTTTTGAAAGTTGTTCTGGCTTAAAGATTAATTTTCATAAGAGCAGTGTTTACACTTTGGGTTGTAGCGTTGATGTGAACAGGAAATGCGCTGAAATGCTCAACTGCATGGCGGATTCTTTCCCTCTCAAATACCTTGGAGCTTACATCCGTCCAAAGAGATTGATGAAGAGTGACTGGCAATATGTGATTGATAAAGTGGACAGGCGATTAGCGAGGTGGAAAGGTAATTGTCTATCAAAGGCTGGACGTCTGGTGCTGGTGAACTCTGTTCTGGCGGCTATCCCTTTGTACTGGCTCTCTTTTTATTCGTGTCCGGGTTGGGTTGTTCAGAAGATTGATGCTGTTCGTCGGAATTTTTTCTGGACCGGTACGAAGGACACGCGCAAAGCCTGCTGTCTAGTGTCGTGGGATCAGGTGTACAAGTCCAAAGATCAAGGAGGTTTGGGTGTCATCAACTTGAAAAATATGAACTCTGCACTACTTTGTAAATGGCTTTGGATTATGCTTAGCGAAAAGAAAGTTCTCTGGAAGGAGTGGATCTTAAACACTTGCTATGGTGGTAGATTTGACTGGAATGCGGTCGTTTCCCATTGCTCAACATTCTGGCGTGGTGTTATGGCAAATGTTCACTGGATGAAGATTGGGACTGAGATTGTAGTTAAAAACGGCTGAAGCATCTCTTTCTGGTATGACTGTTGGTTGCTTCCTATCCCTTTGCGTAATGAATTTGCCGATCTGTTTGATATTGCATGCAACAAAAGTGCTTCAGTCTGTGCAATGTTTAATGCGAATTCTGCCAACTTTAAATGGAACCTGTCCTTCAGTCGTATTGTAGCTGGTAATGCTCTGCTTCAACTTTGTGGCCTAATTCGTTTGTTAGAAGATGTACACCTTCATAGCAATGAGGAGGATGACTTTGTGTGGAAGATTGGTGGTAACTTTTGCGTGAGTGCACTTTATAAGTTGATGAACTTCGCAGGAAGAAAGTACGATGGATTCATGAGAATGTGGAGTTTTAAGGCCGTACTTGCTAAGGTCAGGATACATATGTGGACGATCATGCACAACAAACTCAATACAGTGAAAAGATTACGGCTAAAGGGTGTTCAAGTTACTGGGGGATGTGTTTTCTGCACTGACGATGACGAGGATTATCAGCATCTTTTTGTTGATTGCGATTTCGCCTTTTATGTGTGGACGAAGTGTTTAGTTAGCCTTAATATCTGCTTAGACTGGTCTTACTTCATCTCTGACCAATTTCTTTTCTGGAATAGCACTATTATTACATTACCTGACACTGACATGCGCCATATGTTTGCTCTTTTGAACTTTGCTTATGTTTGGATCCTCTGGCATGAACGCAACTCACGAAAGTTTAAATGCAAAATGAAACAGCCCAACTCAGTAATTTTTCGTATACTTAATTTTGTTTCTCTTTGGTCAGGCAATGAAGAAATCAGGTTTGTTGACACAATCGGAGCTAGAGTGATGGACAGGGCCCGTGGTAGCAGAGCTTGATGTTACCATGTTTCGCTTTACTGGGCTTGCATGCTGTTTCTTTGTTGTAGTTTCATAAAATTTTTGGGCTCTATGTAAACATGCCTGCGTGCATGTATTTTGATTGTACATATTTATGTAAATATATGTAACTATTGTAACTAGTAGATAGCTCTATGTATGCTGAACACGTTGTACTAGTTTTATGCTTAATGAATGAATGAAGGCGTGAATCTAGCGATTCACTACCTTTTTGCATCAAAAAAAAATGTTTTGGGTTATCGTAAGGTAAAAACCGATCGTATTTATGTGGATTCGGTCTTACGATTATCCTTTTCTTTTGAAAAGATTTTGACGTTAAAATCAAGTTGTGTGATGCCTTTAAATTGTGTTTTTCTCACTCTGGTTCACCAGACTGACCGGTATTTGTAATGCTCGGGTTAGACCGAGCTGTACAGGTTTAGATTATCGGTTGCTATGAAGAGACGATATGGACGAGTTCAGACGTATGATATTATATATTCCGTTGTGTGATTGTACATGATGACAGATTATTATACCTGTCCAGATGTGTGATGCACTCTGATGATTGTAAGTTTTATTTCAAGCTCTCAGTAAAGATTTATTTCTATATTATATTTTGTTCCGCTGCGATGTGAAATTTTGTGTTGTGTTGTTTCTTCTTCTTATTCTTCTATTATATATTTCTCTTTCTTATATCACCCTCTAATTTCTTTCTAATAACTATCTGCTTTTCCGTGCATTTGGGTGTGAACGTGAGCTGTGATTGTCAACTCAAAGGGTACAGGAAAGTCAATATGTTACAGGCACGGCCCAAACCAATTCTCACCAGGTTCAAGAGGCGCCATTCTTCCTAGAACCAATAACTGCGACGGACCCTTGCCCTCACCTTCACTCAACTCTTGGAGGTCGAACCCAACCAGCAGCTCCCCTTCCGAGCATGCTTTCGGTGGATCCTAACATGGGGGCATCAGCCAGTGAAGAATTCGATTCGTGGCAATGACTCCTCGGAGATGGAAGCCAGCTTGCAAGCATCGTTCGACATTTCACTCGGGGCACCTCTTCTTAGCAAGATATAGATAACATCCATCATAGCCCCTTCATCAGGGAAATCAGGAACTCCCGCAATCCTACGGACTTAAAGTTTCCAGCTATCGAACCCTACAACGGTCAGACTGATCCGACCATCCATCTCATGCGATACATGCACCATATGAAACTGCTCGGCGCATCGACCAAGGTTATGGCTAAGTGCTTCCCACTCTTCCTGATAGATATAACCGGCATGTGGTTTCAGGAACTAACAACAGAGTCGATCAGTAGCTGGAATAAGCGGGTCTCCCACTTCATCGATCAATTCAGAGTTCACATCTCTAGACCGAAGAGCGTCATGTTATTGACCTCCATCAAGCAGTGACCGAGAGAGGCGCTTTGATCTTTCCTCAAGAGATTCAATGCGGCCATAGCGTCAGTCGATCGACTCGAGCCATCAATGGTGCTTATGGCCGCCGTCGCAGGTGTTCAGAACTGATCAGAATTCTCAATCTCTTTGACCAAAGATCCTCCCAAAGACATAAAAGATTTCTATGCAAAGGCCGAGCATTTCCTTCGACAAGAATACGCCAGCATTAAGATGAAAAGCCTCGAGGTCCTCACCGCCAAACAAGGAGGTCCATCCAACACCAATGGCCAGAATAAAGGAAGAGGAAATGCTTGGAAAAGAATGAACGCAACGTACGACTTCAGAGAGAGACAAGTACGATCAATATACCAAGCTTAATTCTTTCCTGCTCGACATCTATCTTGACGTACGAGGATCCCTACCTTTCCCAAAACCTCCTCGAAGAGAGCCGACACAGAAAGAGCTCGATTCTGGCAAGCACTGCATGTTCCACCACACAGCCGGTCACAGCACCAGTGAATGCAGGCAACTGCGTGATCTTGTCGAGGATAGGGTCAGGCAAGGAGAACTTCCCTAGTATGTCAAGAAAAACACACCGGCCTTGCCCCCACAATCTTCTGCCCAAGCTCCTCAGGTCAGTCCTCGACCTTCTAGAAATGGAAAGGACGCCGAGCCCAACACTCACGGCATCATCATTAATTAACAAAATTTATATTCTTGTTTTTAATGCATTTCTTTCAATAAAAGGGTATGTTGATGTACACATGTACGGGGCTAGGATTTAACTCCTAGGCATGCTCTGGAATCAACGTTTGTCCTACTAGAATTTACTTTCATCTTCTTGTAATAAGTTCTTTAGAAAACAGTGATCTTTTGCAAACATGGATTATGTTTGAATGATATAGATCGGGCATGACTAACGCTCATCAACCCGAATATGGTCGGTGCTAAGCCATCGTCTAAAACGCACGATCAAAGGCCTGCCACCATAACTAGACCTACTCCTCGAGCCGAGTATGGTCAGATTTCTTTAAGCCGAGTATGGATTATACTTGCCCTTTCTCCAAACTGAGTGCACTCCCCACTCATTAAGACTTATCAAATGACCTTATATAAGCCGAGCATGGTTAACATTTTCCATAAGCCGAGTATGGATAATACTCGCTATTTCCATAAGCCGAGTATGGTTAATACTCGCCAGCCGAGTATGGTTAATGCTCGCCACCTCTATAATCGAGTATGGTTAATGCACGCCACCTCTGTAAGACAAGTATGGTTAATACTCGCCATCTCTCTAAGCCAAGTGTGATTACTGCTCGCCCTTATCTTCAAGCCGAGTATGGCTAATACTCGCCCAAATGAGACCAAAGTCTTCTCTAGACCGAGAATGGCTCACCCTTATCTTCAAGCCGAGTATAGCTAATACTCGCCCAAATGAGACCAAAACCTTCTCTAGACCGAGAATGGCCCACAAAATCTTTGTAGGTAATGGCTCTTACAACAGGAGGTAACAGTTACTCTCTCGGCCTTAATACGGTTTTCGATGGTTGTTTGTTTTCTGACCTTAATATGATCTATCTCGGTCGTCGGTCTTCTGGTCTTAATACAACCATCGGGACCATTGGACTTCTGGCCTTAATATGGTTCGGTGCAACCATCGCTACCCGCATATTGGACTTCAATGCAAGGATCAGAACACACTTCCTTTACCAAGAAAGATGTATTCTAAGGGGCAAAGTGTTGACCAACACTTTGGCAAAAACTGTCACGATTTAATGGATCGAAGCCCAATGTCAGAAAGTTTACTTTCAGCATCGGTCGGTCGACCGATAGAACGACCTGCACTCCAGAAAGCCCATGCAAGTTCGACCTTCAAACAACGGCTCATCGAACTCGGAAGAATCGCACTTCTCAACCGACCGAGTTAAACACTTCCATCAGAATCGAATCAAACAAATATCACAGATTCATCAGGAAATATCCAAATAAGTTATTCATTACTCAGACCAATTCTCTAGGCAACAAATGCGGTCAATCACTTCCGGATAAACCTCTGCTTTTGATACACCTCACCTCGAGTGCCACGTATGCCACCATTTTTGAGAATTCTATTAATTAGCAGTAGACCAAGTCCCACATCCCCAATTCCTTCCAGTGATCGAGCTCCACGTGTCCAAGCTCCGCAAAAGAGGCAAGCCACGTGGCGGCCCCCTCAGCCCACTTCTCTATTTATAAATACATCCTAGCTAAAAATGGAAAAGAACCTTCTTTTGGCTACATCAACTTTTAGCTGAACTTCTCCTCTGAAATAAAAACCTCTCCACGGCTAACTCCTAAAATAGCCAACTCTTCTTCTTCTTCCTTCAAACAGAAAAAGTATTGTACTTGTAATCAAAAGAAAATCAATATATATAAAGTGGACGTTGGCACCATCTCTTGCCGAACCACTATAAAAAGTCTTGCGGGTTCCTTGTTTTCATTATTTTATCACATTTCATAATCGTTATTCATGTGTTATCCGCACAATTGGGGGTTGAAGGTCACAAGTGACCAACTTTTGACATCAACGTCGAGTTTAAAATTCATGTTAGTTTATTTCGAAGCTATATACATTCCATTTGAATACATATATGATAATAATAATTTATTATCAACAGATTTGTTTATTTTGAAAACAATTTATATTATATCGATTTAATACGGAATTTAAGAATAATCAATTTTCAAACGGCCTCTGATTTCAACGAAACCAATTTTATAAAATCTGCAATGGTTAATTATTGTAAGATTTCCAATTTTACGTCAATCGGAGTTAATATGTGATCGTGCGCGATATAAATGAATACGATTTACGTTTTGAAGTTAAAATAGGAGCTCTTCAAGTGGTCTCGGAATTCAACAAAACTTGTTCTATCGTGTCCGTAATATAAATTATTGCACGGTTTCTAGTTTCGTTCCAATCGGAATTCTTATGTGATTGTGCGAGTTGAAAACGTCGTGAGATGAATAATGTTTTAATATTAAATTAATATAATTTCCAATAAAATCAACCCATCGTTCTAAATCCCTAGCCCAATTTTATTCCTCTTTCGTTTTCCAACTTGCCATCTTCATCGAGTGCTTTCTCCCAATCTGTTTCGATTAGTCCAAAGTCCGAACTTGGGAGTGATAGAGGGAAGTGAGACCTTGAGATTTATGGTGGTTGGGAAATTTCAAGCGATCGGTGGAGGTAGAAAACATAGCTAGAAGCCACGACAGTTTTGCCGTGTTTCGAGCAAACTTCGGAAGATTTGCATCAAACCGTTTGAGAAGAAGGTGGAGAGGAGGAAGGCTTGTTGTTTGGATGTGATTGCGCGGTTTCTAGAGCGCGGTGGTCGGAGCTTCAACTTAGGGCTATCAACGGATATGTTCGGATGGAGATAGTGCCATATCAGCATCTACATCCGAAATCATTATTGATATTGGATATCCGCATCCGCGGATACGCGCAGATATCGGATAATTATCCGCTCTGCCAACATTTGATAAATCAATGAAGATTAATGAAATTTTTAGTTTAAAATTAATTTTTTTTCACTAACTGATTTAAATTATTATATTTGATTATGTTAAAATACATATAATTTAAGTTATAATCATGAAAAAAAAGCAGACGGAACTCTTTTGGATGTGGGTGTGTCTATATCCGCATCCGCATCCGTTTTTCTAGATATCGAATATTTATTCGCTTTTCAGATGCAGATGCGGACGAATTTCAGATTTTTCTGTTATCCATTAACAACCCTAGGCTTCGATCAGTTGATCGGAGAATGAAGTGGCTTTAGGTTTTGAACTCGTGGAGTGTTTGTAAGCTATTAAAAAAAGTAATATAATAATAATAATAAATGTTGCATGCATTTCATTCATTCATGCATGTTCTTTGATTCTTTGCCTTCCCATACTTCTTCCTTTCCTATTCCTATGCGTTTCCATATTTCTTTCCATATTCCCTTCATTTTTAAGTCTCCACCGTTTGCATATATAAGGAAGAAGACAAGTTTTCTGCTAAAATAATAATAAGGAAAGGCATAAAGCATGCACTATATACGTTTCCAATTTGCCATAATATGTTTATCAGCCATGCACCCTCCTTTCCTTATCAACCTTTCATGTTATGCTCTTTTATATAAATAAAAATAAAATATAAACAAACCTTTCAATTACTTTGCATGCATTAACTCCATTTCTGATTTTATTCATTTCCAATATGTTACGTGCTTTTCAATTACTGGTTCTTCCGCCTTCCATTTCCAATACGTTATTTCCACTTCTGACTTTTCAAATTTATAAACCAACGTTATAAAGAAAAAAATTATTCAAACATTATATCCATTTTCTCAGCCTTTTACTCTCCCTCTCTCCACGTTATTTTATTCCCCAACATTACATCCTTTCCCTCCCTTTTGTTCTTATTTCTACCTTTTTCCCTAAATCAAAATAGTGGCCATCCACCCAAAATTCGTTGCCTCCACTAAATCTCTCTTCCTCTTTGCGATTGCCACCTTCTGTAAGCACCGCGTCACCAAATAGAAGACCAACTCAGCGCCACTGTTCAATTCAGCTCCTGCTCCCTTTTCACCATTGCTGCGAAGGTGAGTCTCTCACTCATGATTTACTTTTATTTCAAGTTTATTAACATCAATTGAAAACAGAAAATATAGTAATAAATATCTTGATTGTTTGATTTCTTATTTGATAATTAGTTGAATGGTTGGGAATTATTGCTTGGATAAATGGTTGTTCCACTTGTTTTTTTAGTACATGCTTGTGAAGTTAGATTGTACATATATATTCCATGTTTGCTGTGCACCTGAATTTATTTGGCTGAAACTTGGTAATGTAATCTTTATGTTGTTTCTTAAATTTAGTCTACCTGGAACCTAAATGAATAGGCACTTAAATCGATTAGCCTGAACTTGAAAATATTGAAATGTATGCACTGGAGCTCTTTAAATTCTTAAGCTGACAGTTAAACATAAGATTTTATGCACTTGTGTACTTAAAAATTTGTTGACCGGAAAATTGAATACACATAAACTCACGTTTTATATTATCCCATGAAAATTTGATTTTGTGAGCTTGGTCTTAATTTAGGTATGCAAATTAAGGTGTCATGTTGTTTGGTAACCTGTGCTTTGGAACCCGAACATATATTTATATGTATATTTGTTTTGTTTTGCACTTTAGGCCATTTTGTTCTATGATTGTAAGGTGCACTTTATTGTGCCATGCCTTTTCGAACCTGAACACATTTAGAAACCAGGTTGTTTGCCACTATTTGCATGCCATGTTTACACTACATGCGACACTGTTTGGAAACTCATACATATGCGTTTTGTTTTGATGTGTGAAATTCATGTGTGACAAATTCTCATATACTTACATTATTTAAATATATTGAGGCATTTTTTTATTTGCTTGGTTATATACCATGTTCTGTATTGTCTAGATATATTTTAGACACATTGATTCACTAATGCGTAAACTGGTTTTGAAATCATAACCTATATATTTGCATATCATGCCTTGTTAGAAATGAAAAGAAAGAAAAAACTTGAACTTATTCCCGCTTTATCTTGTGAACCTAGAATAGCACAATGCTTGGATTTCTATGCAAATTATCATGTTAGCTGTGAATATTCAAGTTGGGTACATACTCAAATTTTAGAAGTGAATGTGAATTAGAATTAACTGTTATATTTTATTTTTAATTGAAGTTTATTTACTTGAATAAAGTAAATCCTGACTCGAGTGTTTTGTGTCGGGTCTGATTCGAGTGTTATAGATTTAAAAAATTCAGCTATCCAAGTTAGAGGCATGTGAAGACGTGCACGCTATGGATCGTAAAATATGTAAATTTTATTTATATAAAAGCCATGTATTCTTCACTGTATAAAACTTTGTATAACTCTGATATTTTATATAAAATGCTTCCGCTATGAGATATTATAGCTTATTTTTTATGTGACTTATGTGTCTGATTCTGTTTAAATCTCGTAAGCTAAATAACAATCTATCGTTTCAAGCGGTTTAATTCGGTTTAACTACCGACTTGAAGCGGTGGAAAAGGTGTATCGTTACACTTTTATTATTGGTGATCCTAAAATCGGTAATTGATATAAAAACTAGTGAGAAATATGTTTAATTATTTCCATTTATACTCTAGAAGATTGTATAGAATAATCAACCATTTTCTCGACATTTCAAATCAACGTCCTAGTGCATGAACATGGCCTTATGATCAAAAAAACAGAAATTCAACTAAGTTTCTGTTACATTTTTTATTTATGAACATAGCCTTGTGATGCTTATGGTTTTGTGCGTCAATGTAAGAAACATAGCTGTCTAGTGTGAGTACATGTCTTTTTTAACATTATAATTCCTTGACTTTCGGCCAAACATGAAATGTAAATGTTTCTTATTTACATGTTTTCTTTCACTCCGCATTTCTCACATTAGTGCAACCCGATAGTGTCTTGATTTGTAAAAAAAACAGGGCTTAGAATTTACAATAATTAACATATTCTCTGTTCCGTTAGGAAAGAAAAACTGATTTTTAAAGTGCAGGAACAAAAGTGGATTAGAGCAGATATCAGAATTCAAATCATAATATTAAATCTATCATATACAATCATATATTTAGACGAAAATGTATTTGAAAAAAAATTTAGAGTGGATTGGAACAATACTGAAAGTTAAATGAGAAATTCATGTAAAGAAGAACAATACTGAAAATTAAATGTACCTAAGTAGCATGCTATTTAGTTTCCTTGGTACGAATTTAACACAAGAACAACCCGAAGGGTTGTCATTAATTACTAGTTTAAACTCAATATAATAACCCATGAAGCATATAGCATTATTTCTAGAGTCGCCATTGTCCAACAGGTCATCATCAGAATGATTCTCACGGTGGGGATCTAACTGTCCAGAGCTACCCATCTAAAATAGTTTTGAAAAAAACTATTCCTACCCATAATTTCAAAATACATTAATGGATCATATGCTTTGCATAATTGATATCACTTAATAGAAATCAAACCATTTTAATTTTCAAACACAACTAAATTAATTTTAAACTACTAGCGTAAAGTTTGTAAAAAAGGATAAACAACAAACTAAGTTCCAAACGTTTTGTGTAAACGAAGACAAAGTCGATCTGTAAATTAAGTTTTAAATATCATTCAATGTAAATTAAACATAAACACATCACAAATAAAAGTAGTACACTGAATAACGAGAAATTAAAAAGGGCAATATAGGTTTGATTTAAAATTTAAGTTTTCTTTTTAAAACTTAAACATGATACATATAATTATATCATCAAAGAAGTAAGAAGTTTCAGCTCAAGTAGTTATTCGCTAAATATGTGTCATATTCTGATACAATTCATAGAACATGATCTGCTAACACAAATTTTGTTGATAATGATATCTATAAGGACAGGTATTATGTAATATAATAAGATAAAAACACTTGATGTCTTACATGGTCAGCTTAAATATACACGCAGCTTGAGATATGCAGGCATCATCAGGTCCTGTTTTTCTTAAGGATCATGTGAAGCTCTTGAAAAGTTCACCATTATGCTGTGATAGTAGGATTTCCTAACTACTAATGCATTAAAATTATGTTTTTCTAGAATAGCCTTCTGAATCTACTAAACGAAGGGTACTTCATATACATGCCAGCCTGTGCCTGTATGTAGATAGATGCTCTTGACCTTCATGTTGGAAAAAAATGTGAACATTATACGAGTTAACTAACTATTAAATTATGAGCACACATTTATTATTAGGGGGACTGACTTATTATACATATATAACTGCTGAATTCATTTGACGGTTTTTTAAATACACATATAATAACTGAAGATTTGTGCGTGAAACATTAAACCGTAAAGGGCCTAGAACATCCGTATTGTTTAAATAAATAGATATTAATAAATGTGGTTTCAATAGGAAGTAAATAAGAAATAAAGTGAAAAGAAAGGATCAGGAAGCCATCAAATTATTTTGTGATTACAGAAGTAGGTGCCATCGTATAAATTAAGTTTGAATCTCCAGTATTTGTATTATGTACAAGTTTATTGGAAATAAGAATAAAAGTAATAAAAAGAATTAATTTATTTTCGAAGAATTTGTGAATAATATTAAGTGAAATTAATTGTTACCCGAGATCACATATTTCAAACTATTATCAAGTTTGAAATTTAAAACGTCAGGCATTGTTGATTGTTATCATTGCGATGAATGATTATTGTTAATTATCCGTTAAGATATGGAATGACCAAATGAATCTGTATTAAATAAAACAAAACAAAACATTGTCACGTTTTTTGTATTTCAATCATGTTGTGATGATAATGTTTTGAAATTAGAATTTAAATTTATATAGGTTTATTGAATATAATAGGCAAGTTATGGAAAATTTCATATGATATTAAATAATATGAATAAATATATTACCCGTCTACACTGTTTAAATTTGATAGTTAAAACACCGACTATCAAATAAATACCCCCTACGAGTTAGTTCGAAAAGATCGGGATGGGAACTGGACCCAAAACCACTTCGAACTGGCTTTACATCCTTAAACTAACTTGCAGATACTTATAAAAACGGTGAGAATGAAGACCGTAGATCTTCATGAGCGGAAGAAGTACTTGATAAATTTCTCCGGGTCGCTACTGAAGATATTTTGTTAGTGATTCTTTCGTGATTGAAATCTTCGGATTTGCAAGGACTAATCGCTACTGATCCATGGGGTGATACCTATATTGGATGCAGTAGGAGAGTGCCTTCGGTTCATCATGTTCCTGATGACTTGTATAGACGAACGTCTGATAGAGTATTTCCTAAAACCCACGTATGTTGATTTTTACAAATATACCAAGTTGATGGCAAAGAATGACCCTTCTTTTACATCTAGAGTATATTTGTGGACATCAATTAGTGATTTGACGGATCTAACAATGTGACATTCAAAGTGAATGATGACCAAATGTTCTAAAGATGAATTCTAACCTCAAGCTTCATCTACCGGGAAATGACAAAAATCGGGCAAGCAGCATGGGGTCGCTCCCATTAGGGTGTATAATTACCTATCTAGAGAAATTACTTTTCCTTCTTTAATCTATCGATGCTGCCCATTTAGGGAAATGGTTGCTGATCCCAACGTTGGTGATATACATTCGATACACTCAAGCGAAATGAGTGGTCGGTCATGTGTGGGCCGGATTGCAAGTCGTTCTTGTTGAACCCAGTGTATTCCCCTTTAGAGATACACTATCGGCAGGTGGTTCCATACCTTATCATAGTCGGAATTCATTCTCCAATAAGCCCCCGCGGTTTTGATTGCATACTATATATGTGGAGCGTGAGATGCAAGCATTCCGCTAGATTGTTATTTACTTGTATTTAGACACTATTAAAATATCAGATGATATATAAGATTTCAAAAATGTTTTGGGTTATCATAAGGTAAAAACCGTCCGTATTTATGTGTGGATTTGGTCTTACGATTATCCTTTCTTTCGAAAAAAATTTGAACTTTAAAATCAAGCTATTTAAAATCGTTTACTCACACCAGTCCCATGACTAACCCAGAGTTTATTTTTCTTTGTTTTCCCAAAACTCTTGGGTGCCCAAATTTGTATGGGCAGTCAAGTGGTTTCAGAATTTTACGGATTTACTTGAAGGAGCTTGGAGCAGGGTCTTCAACATTGATATATCGAGTTTATTTCCGCTGTGTTATGTATGAGTTGTACTCTGATGATGTATGTATATTTATAAATACAGTTTTGTATTTCAAGATGTTATATAATATATTTCATTTAGTTCCGCTGTGAGATTCGTATTTACTCTGATTCTTTTGTGTTATCTTTTTTATTCTTCTATTCTAACTTTCTTTCTCTCTATTTCTCATCCTCTAACTTCTTTCTATTAACGATCTGTTAGTTTCTGATGTTTGATTAGTCGATATGTGATACAGGATATGTATTAGTATCGATAATTAGGATCGGAACTTTTCGGGTCGCTACAAGCCTACCCTCCTTATGTATGTAGATAACTGTCGGTTGGAATTACTGTCGCTGTCTGTGCTAAATAGACTAGTGAGGATAGCTTGTGTCTCTTAAGGGGTCCCGGTCTTCTTTTCAGTGGGATTTCTAGGTATAGCCTGATGATCCAGAAAGCTATTCTAGGTGGCTTGTGTATTGTTTATCAAAACGGTTCTTTTGATGTTCATGCAACAGGTATTTCAGAAACTGGTTCCAGATAATCGTTATGTGTCTCTGGCTTGGTACTCTTGGTGTTTTAGTTTCCCATCGTATCGATATTTGGTTAGTTAATACCGAAGGTCCTCTCGGCCTTCAACTAACGGACTTCTCTCCTTTATCTTTCTTGGTTTCTGGTCAGGATGACTCTTTGTTGCAGAATTCCCTGTCGGGTAAATGCTGTTGGAAGGACCCTGTCGGATTAACTCTGTCGGATCGATCCCACCGGTTTGACCCTGTAGCTTTTATGATCCTTTCTCCTGGGAAGGTTTCGGTTGACGTAGCTTTCAGGCCATTTCTCCCTGCTCTTGACTTGTCCTAGTATTTGACCCTCCTTTCTGAAGGATTCTCATGGGCTTGCGATCATCCGACACCCCTTCACCGTCAGCCTATTCCGTTGTTAATTTTGGTAGTAACAAACATATTTTTATATTTGCTATAAACATATATCATAATTATATAAATACATGTTCAGACTGTAAGATAAAAATATGTAAATGTCATATATAGTAATTGATTTCACTTGACAAGTTGTTCTACTTTGTCTGAAAAAGATAAAAAATATTTATCTTTGTCTGAAAAAGAAAAAATATATACATGTTCAGCTGTCCTTGGGACAGTCCCTTTATCCATGAGTCCTCCCATGCTACGCCTTCTTTATTATTTGCAATTTTACTTGTACCGTAGTACACAATACTAAAAAAAAAAAAAATTAAAGTACGCCAGTATGATATAGGTCATTCCTTTTCTGCACATTGTTCTTACTTTTCTGAAAATGACAAAAATATTTATCTTTATCTAAAAAATATAAGACTATATTCGTTGTATATTCATAAGTTATTACTCTAGAAACATATCAATACATGCTGACCTGACAGTAAATTTGTAACAACCCGAATTCCGACAGACCATTTTTTCTTCAAAATTCCGATCTATCGAAACCCGTGTTGGTTTGTCTTGTATCCCGCAGAAAAGACAGACGTAATAAACATATCAAAGCTCAAAAAACATCTCACAGCGAAATGGAATAAAATATAATATAATCAAAATATAGCCTTATCTTGATAATAATACTGCCTAACCAGTATCCAAAGTTATCATATCTCTGCCACAAATCTAACCTGCGAGTATGTTATGAGAAGTGGGTCAGAACACAAGTTCTGGTGACTAGATTTAAACTACACATTTTGGATAATCCTACATATACCGTTCAGTTACATTATCTTATTTATTAGGTTACTTGGGTTAACAACACTTAAGACTTACACATACACACGTCGAACCCGTCTACTCTCCAGTAGATTAACCTAATACAGTATATGTAGTTACCCCCAATATCAAGGTACACCCCATGGTACCCTACTCGCATGGTCTCCTCCATAACGTCACAGAAATATTCGCACCCCCTCATCCTATGCTGGAACGGCGTACGGATCTCAATATAATAACGATACGTTCCGCATAGAACCGCCATCACCATGCTACTTAAGCGTATGGACTGCCACCTTCGGACCATTCTATCGAATTAGATTCTGTAACAACCCGCCTCCGCTAGGGTCACTCGCAAAGGAATGCACTAGCTTTAGAGGGGCATTATTGGTAAACATGCACAGAAATATCACAAGACAGAACATATAAAATAGCGGAAGTAAAATCAAACTTTCATAACATGAATAAATAAGGTCTAAAGCCTTTTACATCAGAGTACATCAAAACCTGTCTTGCAATAGTAAAGAAGCATAAAGACATTTTCATAAATTATTCCCCAAGTAAAAACAGTAAAGTAGCCATAGCCAAGAAAAGTCCAAGCCATCCATGATGACCTTCAAGCAGAAGAAGTCCGAACTAAACAACAGTATTTCCTCCCTGTAACCTGGGGGGGGGGGGGAACAGAAGAAAAGAGGCGAAACAAAACGGGTCAGTCAAAAAGACTGAGTAAGCCCTATCTACTATTAGCATAAAAACTAGTAAAGTTAACTGACATGAGAAACTGAGATGAACATAAGCATGATGACGAGATAGATAAGCTAAATCAAAATAACAGGGTGAACTACTGAACTCAGATAAACTAAGGTGTCATGATAAATTACGATGTCAAGATAAAGCAAGGTATCCCATCGTCAGGGTCCTATCAAGTATAATATCCCCAAGATATCTATCACGTATAACATCCCATGGTATCTATCCTGTCTTTTAGCTCTGCACCTACCGTACTAGTATCCCCACCGTATCATGTGTTATCCATGAATGACCCTTACCCAAAAGTCGTATAATGGTCCATGTCAACCTAATATGCCGCATATATAGGTTACCCAACTCGTATGTTCCTTTCCGTGTATACGTTTAGTCCCTTGCCGTAGACCATACGGGCTTTCCCATGAGATTCTATATTACTTTAACATAGTTCCATGATCCTTAAGATCGGTTTGGACTGTTACCCTAAACCTAGCTAGGGTCTTCCAACATGAATTATCGTTTGTACAACTAGGACTTATGCTACCTAGGGCTACTAGGGATTACGCTTACCTATTGCACGTTTTTGTATCTCGGTTTGGGTTCAACCACCTAGGGCCACTAGGGATTACGCTAATCGCCAACCGCGCCCTTTTTCCCACGCATTCATCGTGAATCGCTTTTCCATGACTGTATGCACATGTATCACATCGTGCCATCCGAGTCCTGTCACAGGGCAAATCAAGAAATACAGGACTCGGTCGGGAGCTTTCGATTTATCTGCCGATGCAGATGCTAAGGTCTGTTTTTCTTATACGTGGCTATGGTCCCACGAGACCACTCCCTCAACTAGTGAAAGACAAGACAGGATAAATCCTGTATGAGAACACAACACTAGCCAACCCACATCCAAGCCTTACCGCAACCATAATTAGATAGCAATTATGGTCTATTGGGTGTTCTCTGCCTTTCCGTACGTACACGCTTGACCAAAGATGGTAGGTAGCCTGACGAAATGCTATCTAGGGTACGACCGTGTATCGTCGACTATCCCCTATCCATCCCCGTCTTTAGGTCGCTCGTATAGCAACCAAGGCATATTCTTGGTTCTTCTAACGCAGACCTTAACCTCTCATGAGCCTAGTATAATCACCTGGCAGCTCATAGAGGGATACCAAGAATACCCTCACGTTCCCCGAAGCCGCTGCTTCGTTACCCAGTTCGCTGGAGCCTTTATCCAAATCAGATACTTGCTCCTACTCGTGTACTTAAACGATGACCTACCGTATTAGGTTACTCATCTATCTATGAACTGGTCTAAATTTCCTTGACTAAGAACCATTACTTAGTTATTCCTCAACTAAGGTTTACCACTTAGCCTTATTCCTGTTATCCTTGTTAACGACGGTTATCCCCTACCCTCAGGACTAGGGTTTACATAATGGATTAAGTGTCACTTAAGTTCATGACTTAACCCGTCTACCAATCATGTCAAAATTGGCTAAGTATCCAAGTCCAAGACTTAACCCGTCTACAAACCATGTCAAAATTGGCTAAGTATCCAAGTCCAAGACTTAACCATATAAACCATGTTCACGTTGGTTAAGTATGTATTAACTTGACCTTATCAAATTACTGAGTCAAATTGGTCAAGTGTATTCAAACGATTCGTGACTTAGCCTTTTCATGTTATCACGTTGGATTGGTTAAGTATTGGTTAATCTTAACCTCAATAAATTCACGAGTTAGATTGGTTAAGTATAGATCACTTAACCACATCAAATCATCATGTTAGATTAGTTAAGTGTTTAACTTAACCCCATTAAACTACCAAGTGGGATTAATTAAGTCTAGGCTAACTTAACCCCATCCGATTTCCATGTTTAGACTAGCTGAGTCTAATCTTAATCCCCATCCATTAACTGTATTTTTCGGTTAAGCGCCATTAAGAAAACTTACTTAACCTTACCAAGTTATCGGGTTGGATTGATTAAGTGTCGGTTAACTTAACCCCGTCCACTAGTCGTATAAAAATGGTTAAGTGTCATTAGGCAAATCAAGTTACTTAACCTACCCAACCTTGTCATGTTTTGTTAAGTATCATTAGCCTAATCGATTTACTTAACCCATTTGTCCATGTCATGTTTGGTTAAGAGTCATTAATCAAATTAACTTAACCCTATCATGTGGCATTAATTACTTAATGCACCTCAACCTCTCACATTAGACTTTGTTGTGGTTACTAGTTAAGCCGGTCGGTTCCGGGTAGCTTTACACCACAACTTGGTCTAACCTCGGGTTCAAGCACAACATGACCAACTTCTCACATTGGGTCCTATTGTTTGCAACTACTAGTTAGGCCGGTCGGTTCCGGGTAGTTTTACGTTGCAAACTCAACCCAACCTCGAGTTGGCCACACTTATATTATCTAAGTGTCATGTCCATCATGTTTCCAAAACATGTTACAAGTTTTCAAGCATTTGGGTAGACCTAACTTAATAGGTAAATTCCCAAAGGGTAGACCTAACTTAATAGGTAAATTCCCAAGCTTACGTTTTTATGCATACTTACATGTCAACTTCCATGTTATATTTCAAGTCATATTTTCAAGTTGTATACACATGTCATATTTAACGTTACATGTTGTCATGTTTTATACCCATTTACCCAAATCATGTTCATGTCATTATGTTTTCCCATAATGTGACCCCAACGCTTTTAAACTCGCATAATGGATTCAAAGAAGGAACTTGTCAAAGGCATGACAAAAATGGATATTAAGCCACAAGTTAATCATGGTGGCAAATGAGGCACAAATGTGTTCATTAACTTGCATGTTACATTCTTAAGCCTCAAAAACATGCATAAACCCAAACTTGGCACATAAGCGAATCATGTTGACAAAAGACATGGAGTGATGACTAGTAACTCGCATATATCATCGTATAAGGGTTATGACTTCATATGCAAGTTGACATAAAGATTACGAGGGTTCTCATGTTGCATAATGCAACATTTCAACATAAAGGTTGTAGCTTTTAGCTCATAAGATCAAGGTAATGACCTCATAAACTTGCATGACATGATAGCATGTATCATTCTCAATGATCAAACCCAAACTTGCAACATGAACATTTAGCTTCATAGTTAATATCTAAGAGTAGGGAAAGGGCTTACATTGCTATGAAGGCACAAATCGATTAGATTAAAGATTGTGATGAAGCCTATGCATGCCATCACCCAAAAACCCAAAGATGAACACTCCAAATCAATCAAAACCCCATCTTTATGAACAAAGATCAAAGCTTTAGCCTTGAAATCAACTTGAGAAGCTCTCATACAAACATAGAGACTCTTTAACACTCACATGATCATGAAACCTCTCATAGAAATGAAGATAGAAACTTTGGACAAGAGGGTGGAGGCTAGGGTTTGAGTGGAGGCCATGATCAATAGAAATTTTGGCATAGTTTACTTGCATGAATGAATAATGAGGATTTTAGGATAGGTTAGGGTCTTATTTATAGATTAGGCAAGTGTTTTAGGCCATAGGATTAAACCTAGATTCAATCCAAGCCATCAAAGCATGTCTTGGGGAAGAAGTCAAGTGTAGGAACCATCTAGGGCTTTTAGATTAAAGATGAACCATGAGAACCATCCAAATGCAAAATCTGCATTTGAGCGAATCGGCCCACGGGTTGACAGCCAAACACCCTGGATTAACCCCTGGTCGACCCAGCAGGCTCGGGTCGACCTCAAAAATCGGCCGGTTCGGTTATTCCCCTCTCCCAATTCGCTGTTTTGAACATTTTTGCATATTTATTTATTTAATATTCAATTATATATATATATAACAATATATATATATATTTCTCTGCGCAACCCATTTCACTTAATTAAGTATACTTTAATTTGGGAATTTTTTCGTGAAACTTCGCGAGGCCATATCTTGGTCATACGGACTCCGATTTTCGAAAACTCGGACTCTATTTCGCGTATTTTTCCGAGACGAACGCAATGGCATAGCCCGTTTCCCTTGATTCAGAATTTACAGTTTAATTCTGCCTCCATTTATGTTATAACAGGTTATTGAAAATACGGGTTGTTACATTCTCCCCACCTTTTAGGATTTCGTCCCCGAAATCTCCAAGTTATGAAGAACATATCCTACCATCCATCATCCATCTACTCAAAACATCATCCACAAGCAACCATTGTCCTTAGATGATTTCTAATGCTGTATGAATATATGCAAAACGTGTGTGTACATGTTCCTTAGCTAATGCTAATGATCAGGCCTGAATAATCTTTCTAATGCAAAATATGTATAGTGCCATGAATCCAACATGTATGCAAATAGTCCTAGTCATATAGATACTATATGCGTGCACAATCATTCATTCATATGCAACAACCGCATGATAATACATTCGATTTCATCCATAAACAAGTATAAATACTCGTGCATATGCAATATGAAATGTGACCGAGTTGAGCTAGTATCTAATGTGTATTCGCGCATCCACGAGCAACCACTTGCAACCACTTGCAACCATATCAATCATAACATGTTTCAAATACATGTTTACATCCATAGGGTTCTACCTAGGATTCCCTGGAACAGGGTCGAGGAGATAAACAAGATAAACTCCTTATGGGGTTTGTAACAGAAAATAGGACCAAGAAGATGTCCACAAAAGATAGCCTACAAGTAAGCTCTACAGAAAACAGGGATCAAGGATATACTCCCAAAAAGAGATATCATGCGCGTATCTAGTCTTTGACCATCGAAGTCGTATTTCCTTGGGCTTAATTCCATTGTGCCTTGACCGTCTTTCAACTTCGCGATTTCGTAGCTTCTTATTTCCTGTTTCCATAAAATGAGTTGGAACTCATTTCTTCGTCGCCTCTCGTGCCTCTTGCACACTTGGCGCAAACATGACTGCGTACTCATGATCTCATGCAAGCTTTCCAAAAATTCACTAATGAATCTTGGATCTCGTTTATATACTATAAGGTATCCCATGTAGAAGAACTTTCTCTTGAAAGTAAACAGATGCCAACCAGGTTATCATGCGCACTTACTAGGATGACCTCTATAACCCATGCATAAATGAAGTAAACCATCCGTCTTATTGGCGAACACCACTCGATCGGGCTTCAAATTTCCAATAAAGGCATCAAGGGATTCTAAGTAACTAGTCATGACAGAACCTCAAAAAGGTTACACGATACTTCGAGGGCATTACCAAGGCTAGTCAAAAGGTCTAACTACCCTCCTATCAAAACCGAGAGTGGCACCCCCTACTGGATAACCACTTCATCCCTAGAATCCATCCATAGCTTATAAACATAAGCATTATTTCCAAACTCAACACTTGGCATAGACATTCCCAAATCCAAACAAGTCATGTATAAATGGACTGATTCTCCAATAGGACTTTGAGACAAAAATGGGATTCTCTATTACGCTAGTACTTAAGGTGCAGAGACTCAACTATCGAAGCAGACTTAAATGATACGAACAACGAAGTCCTAATGGGATGATAGAGAAGAAAAACTAAACCTTTAACAAGATCGTTACCCTCCTTCCGAGGTACTCTAGAAATGAGAGCATACTACTGCCCTCCCGATGATCTTGTCCTTGTCCCATAATACTTAACTATCCGCCCCGTTTTACCATGCCAAAGGTACTCTCTCGTCATGGGTTTCATTGTTCATCTTTCTCCCTCCTTTGAGGACTAAGCCATACCAACAAGTTTCTCATCCTTAAGCTCGTATCCTTTATCCTCTTTCTCACTATCCTTTCTTATAACGCGGCCACTGGTCTCTCGAAAACCACCTCCATCGTATGGAAAGCACTTTCGTAGATAGAAAAGACTAGTCGCAGTTAAAACCACTGTGACTACAGATGGAGGAAAGAAAAGGAAAAGAGATTCAATTAAGGAAACAAGGATAGTGCTAATGGCCTTTGGGGAATAGCCTTTTTCTTTTAAAAGAAAATTTCCTTGAAAAATGCTTCTTTGTAAACAATTTTCAAATAGTTTTCAGAAGGTCTTTAAAAACTTTTGCCCAGTCTGGTAACCTTCTGCTCTGATACCAAATGTAACACCCCGCCTCCGCTAGGGTCACTCGCAAAGGAATGCACTAGCTTTAGAGGGGCATTATTGGTAAACATGCACAGAAATATCACAAGACAGAACATATAAAATAGCGGAAGTAAAATCAACTTTCATAACATGAATAAATAAGGTCTAAAGCCTTTTACATCAGAGTACATCAAAACCTGTCTTGCAATAGTAAAGAAGCATAAAGACATTTTCATAAATTATTCCCCAAGTAAAAACAGTAAAGTAGCCATAGCCAAGAAAAGTCCAAGCCATCCATGATGACCTTCAAGCAGAAGAAGTCCGAACTAAACAACAGTATTTCCTCCTTGTAACCTGGGGGGGGGGGGAACGGAAGAAAAGAGGCGAAACAAAACGGGTCAGTCAAAAAGACTGAGTAAGCCCTATCTACTATTAGCATAAAAACTAGTAAAGTTAACTGACATGAGAAACTGAGATGAACATAAGCATGATGACGAGATAGATAAGCTAAATCAAAATAACAGGGTGAACTACTGAACTCAGATAAACTAAGGTGTCATGATAAATTACGATGTCAAGATAAAGCAAGGTATCCCATCGTCAGGGTCCTATCAAGTATAATATCCCCAAGATATCTATCACGTATAACATCCCATGGTATCTATCCTGTCTTTTAGCTCTGCACCTACCGTACTAGTATCCCCACCGTATCATGTGTTATCCATGAATGACCCTTACCCAAAAGTCGTATAATGGTCCATGTCAACCTAATATGCCGCATATATAGGTTACCCAACTCGTATGTTCCTTTCCGTGTATATGTTTAGTCCCTTGCCGTAGACCATACGGGCTTTCCCATGAGATTCTATATTACTTTAACATAGTTCCATGATCCTTAAGATCGGTTTGGACTGTTACCCTAAACCTAGCTAGGGTCTTCCAACATGAATTATCGTTTGTACAACTAGGACTTATGCTACCTAGGGCTACTAGGGATTACGCTTACCTATTGCACGTTTTCGTATCTCGGTTTGGGTTCAACCACCTAGGGCCACTAGGGATTACGCTAACCGCCAACCGCGCCCTTTTTCCCATGCATTCATCGTGAATCGCTTTTCCATGACTGTATGCACATGTATCACATCGTGCCATCCGAGTCCTGTCACAGGGCAAATCAAGAAATACAGGACTCGGTCGGGAGCTTTCGATTTATCTGCCGATGCAGATGCTAAGGTCTGTTTTTCTTATACGTGGCTATGGTCCCACGAGACCACTCCCTCAACTAGTGAAAGACAAGACAGGATAAATCCTGTATGAGAACACAACACTGGCCAACCCACATCCAAGCATTACCGCAACCATAATTAGATAGCAATTATGGTCTATTGGGTGTTCTCTGCCTTTCCGTACGTACACGTTTGACCAAAGATGGTAGGTAGCCTGACGAAATGCTATCTAGGGTACGACCGTGTATCGTCGACTATCCCCTATCCATCCCCGTCTTTAGGTCGCTCGTATAGCAACCAAGGCATATTCTTGGTTCTTCTAACGCAGACCTTAACCTCTCATGAGCCTAGTATAATCACCTGGCAGCTCATAGAGGGATACCAAGAATACCCTCATGTTCCCCGAAGCCGCTGCTTCGTTACCCAGTTCGCTGGAGCCTTTATCCAAATCAGAACTTGCTCCTACTCGTGTACTTAAACGATGACCTACCGTATTAGGTTACTCATCTATCTATGAACTGGTCTAAATTTCCTTGACTAAGAACCATTACTTAGTTATTCCTCAACTAAGGTTTACCACTTAGCCTTATTCCCGTTATCCTTGTTAACGACGGTTATCCCCTACCCTCAGGACTAGGGTTTACATAATGGATTAAGTGTCACTTAAGTTCATGACTTAACCCGTCTACCAATCATGTCAAAATTGGCTAAGTATCCAAGTCCAAGACTTAACCCGTCTACAAACCATGTCAAAATTGGCTAAGTATCCAAGTCCAAGACTTAACCCTACAAACCATGTTCACGTTGGTTAAGTATGTATTAACTTGACCCTATCAAATTACTGAGTCAAATTGGTCAAGTGTATTCAAACGATTCGTGACTTAGCCTTTTCATGTTATCACGTTGGATTGGTTAAGTATTGGTTAATCTTAACCTCAATAAATTCACGAGTTAGATTGGTTAAGTATAGATCACTTAACCACATCAAATCATCATGTTAGATTAGTTAAGTGTTTAACTTAACCCCATTAAACTACCAAGTGGGATTAATTAAGTCTAGGCTAACTTAACCCCATCCGATTTCCATGTTTAGACTAGCTGAGTCTAATCTTAATCCCCATCCATTAACTGTATTTTTCGGTTAAGCGCCATTAAGAAAACTTACTTAACCTTACCAAGTTATCAGGTTGGATTGATTAAGTGTCGGTTAACTTAACCCCGTCCACTAGTCGTATAAAAATGGTTAAGTGTCATTAGGCAAATCAAGTTACTTAACCTACCCAACCTTGTCATGTTTTGTTAAGTATCATTAGCCTAATCGATTTACTTAACCCATTTGTCCATGTCATGTTTGGTTAAGAGTCATTAATCAAATTAACTTAACCCTATCATGTGGCATTAATTACTTAATGCACCTCAACCTCTCACATTAGACTTTGTTGTGGTTACTAGTTAAGCCGGTCGGTTCCGGGTAGCTTTACACCACAACTTGGTCTAACCTCGGGTTCAAGCACAACATGACCAACTTCTCACATTGGGTCCTATTGTTTGCAACTACTAGTTAGGCCGGTCGGTTCCGGGTAGTTTTACGTTGCAAACTCAACCCAACCTCGAGTTGGCCACACTTATATTATCTAAGTGTCATGTCCATCATGTTTCCAAAACATGTTACAAGTTTTCAAGCATTTGGGTAGACCTAACTTAATAGGTAAATTCCCAAAGGGTAGACCTAACTTAATAGGTAAATTCCCAAGCTTACGTTTTTATGCATACTTACATGTCAACTTCCATGTTATATTTCAAGTCATATTTTCAAGTTGTATACACATGTCATATTTAACGTTACATGTTGTCATGTTTTATACCCATTTACCCAAATCATGTTCATGTCATTATGTTTTCCCATAATGTGACCCCAACGCTTTTAAACTCGCATAATGGATTCAAAGAAGGAACTTGTCAAAGGCATGACAAAAATGGATATTAAGCCACAAGTTAATCATGGTGGCAAATGAGGCACAAATGTGTTCATTAACTTGCATGTTACATTCTTAAGCCTCAAAAACATGCATAAACCCAAACTTGGCACATAAGCGAATCATGTTGACAAAAGACATGGAGTGATGACTAGTAACTCGCATATATCATCATATAAGGGTTATGACTTCACATGCAAGTTGACATAAAGGTTACGAGGGTTCTCATGTTGCATAATGCAACATTTCAACATAAAGGTTGTAGCTTTTAGCTCATAAGATCAAGGTAATGACTTCATAAACTTGCATGACATTATAGCATGTATCATTCTCAATGATCAAACCCAAACTTGCAACATGAACATTTAGCTTCATAGTTAATATCTAAGAGTAGGGAAAGGGCTTACATTGCTATGAAGGCACAAATCGATTAGATTAAAGATTGTGATGAAGCCTATGCATGCCATCACCCAAAAACCCAAAGATGAACACTCCAAATCAATCAAAACCCCATCTTTATGAACAAAGATCAAAGCTTTAGCCTTGAAATCAACTTGAGAAGCTCTCATACAAACATAGAGACTCTCTAACACTCACATGATCATGAAACCTCTCATAGAAATGAAGATAGAAACTTTGGACAAGAGGGTGGAGGCTAGGGTTTGAGTGGAGGCCATGATCAATAGAAATTTTGGCATAGTTTAGTTGCATGAATGAATAATGCGGATTTTAGGATAGGTTAGGGTCTTATTTATAGATTAGGCAAGTGTTTTAGGCCATAGGATTAAACCTAGATTCAATCCAAGCCATCAAAGCATGTCTTGGGGAAGAAGTCAAGTGTAGGAACCATCTAGGGCCTTTAGATTAAAGATGAACCATGAGAACCATCCAAATGCAAAATCTGCATTTGAGCGAATCGGCCCATGGGTTGACAGCCAAACACCCTGGATTAACCCCTAGTCGACCCAGCAGGCTTGGGTCGACCTCAAAAATCGGCCGGTTCGGTTATTCCCCTCTCCCAATTCGCTGTTTTGAACATTTTTGCATATTTATTTATTTAATTTTCAATTATATATATATATATATATATATCAATATATATATATATATATTTCTCTGCGCAACCCATTTCACTTAATTAAGTATACTTTAATTTGGGAATTTTTCGTGAAACTTCGCGAGGCCATATCTTAGTCATACGGACTCCGATTTTCGAAAACTCGGACTCTATTTCGTGTATTTTTCCGAGACGAACGCAATGGCATAGCCCGTTTCCCTTGATTCAGATTTGACAGTTTAATTCTGCCTCCATTTATGTTATAACAGGTTATTGAAAATACGGGTTGTTACAAATTCCATCATAGAGTAATGCCCTAAAGTCTACGATACACCATCCAGAGTACACATGCAAGTATCTAGACTTTCTCATGTACGTATCGTTAATCGTACTCGCTGTCTTAACTTTTACGATACACCATCCGGAAACGGTATGCATGTATCCTCACATATTATCTATTGTGCACCGAGTTCTGTAACAGGGTTGTACAAGAAACACAGAACTCGGTTGGGAGTTTTTCAGATATTTGTATACAAAGATGATATAGTCTACGTTTTCAGTGGCTTGTGTCCCACCCAACCCCTCCCTCAACTAGTGAAAGACAAACAGAATTGAGAGCTAGTGAAATAGCCCAGAAAAAACAACAAATAACATCCTAATTGGCTTGTCCCGTAACCAAAGCCTTGATAGTGAAAGGTCGATGATCTGTAGGTTTAGCTCTCTGTCTTTCCGCATCACGCATCACGCAGACCGTCGATGGTTAGTACCCGATGACTGCTATCAAACAGATGGTTAGACCCGCCCAAAGGCAAACAGATAAAATGGTCGTAACCCGCCTAGTCACAAGGCAACAGGATCGTCGAATCACCTATGCCAACCTATAGCCTTCTGACTTCCCACTATCTTGGCAGTCAAGGTATACTCACCGGGCAGAAACGCGCAGACCTAACCTCTACGAGCACAGCCTAAACGCTATCGCCGCACAGAGCACTACCAGGATTACCCTCCACATCCCAGGAAGCCACATGCTTCCCCTTCCAATCCTTTGGAGCCAATAGAATATCAGCAGAACAACAAGAAAAACATGTAGAGTAATCAAATGGATGTGCGCTCCTTTCTTGCCTCATGACACCACGAAGATCTACCCTATTGGGTTATTCACCTTTAGGCGTACGGGCCGGTCCAAGTGCCTTGGGTTAATGTGTTATTAGACCATATGTCTAATCATTTAATTACGCGCTTGCTCTACCTTATAAATTTTTTAGTTAACTTGATTATTTCAAGTCATATTGACTTCTTATTCAAGTTACCAAGTTCCTCTTGCTTATTAATTTCAGTTACATAACTTAACCCATTTAAGTTCATTAATAAGCCTTTAACATGTTATTCTTATCAGCAGATTTCAGATTCTCAAGTTTACAGCTAACATGTTCTTCTTATCAGCAGGATTCGGATTCTTAAGTTTACATATTACTTAATTTATAATTAAGTACAACTTATTGTATTTCATAAGCCTCCCTTCTCTACTTATTACAAACAACAGGTTTCGGGTTTCCAAATTTACACATTACTTAATTTATAATTAAATACAACTTATTTCATTACATAAGTTATCACATTCCCTCTATTGTTTATTATAACCTAAGTTATAATTTCCACTTGTCCCTAAGACAAGCCTACCTATTATCTTTCCTTTTTCCCTTTTAGGTTTATTCATAATAGGTTATTATCATTCCCCGTTCATTCCAATTCTTTTACTGTTGTAACTTTCATTCATTTCCATTAATTACAATTAATGCCATTTATTTCTATCCTATTATATGCACATACTCATATATGTGTTTATGCACCAGTCCTCTCACATCAAGCCGACCACTTGTGGATGCTGGATTTGCCGGGCAGTTCCGGGAAGACTTCTTCCATAAGCTGGACTTAACCTCGTGTCTTAGCACCGTTACTTGTATATTTACGCACTAGACCCCTCATATTAAATTAACCACTTTTAGATGCTGGATTTGCCGGGCGTTTCCGGGCAGACTTCTACCACAAGTTAAATTTAACCTCGTGTCTAAGTGCGGTTACAATTTTCTATTTACTGTAAATTTAGGCATATTTATTCTTCCAATTACACTGTAATTCTTATTTACATTCTTTTGGCATAATAATATTCTTAACAAATATTCATGTTCATTGTAAATTCCATAATTACAACATTTATAGTAAATTCCAACTCAGACAGATGATTAATAGAAAACAGGTTTTATACAACATTACAATTATTCCTAATTTCACTGTAACATAACTTATAATATATAATTAACAAGTTATTAGAACATGTATATATACAACTGTATTCCTTTCCACATATTTTAACATGTTTATACATTTAAGTAGATTTAAGAAACTAATCATTTCAGCAGATTTATTGTACATATTAACAGGGAATACAAAACGATAAATATACGATTATCAAAAAGGCATAACTTAAATCCACTCACCTAATAGCTTTCCAATTCATGAATCTAGTCCAGACCTAGCATTCCGTGGCTCCCCTAACTGAATTTAGAACCTAAATAACCATGGATCCACAATTCTCCATTAAAAGAAAAAGGGAAGAAAGAGGAGAAATTTAAATTGACCAAATTCAAGAATTTACCTTACTTCGAACAGAATTCTGAACACCCATTTTATAAATATACATTCTTTTCCTCCAGATCTTGAATTAGAATCTCCTAGTACTAATTATTCTTCTGAAGAGGTTTGAGGAGGAAGAAGAATGGCAGAGCCTAGACAACCTCTCAGAAAGACTTAGGCTACGCTCTGCTAGCCTATTAGTAGGAGTTCAGGATCTTATCGTACACACAGTATTGAGTCAGCAACGAACGTGGTTAGAAAAACAGTCCAGATTCATCAAATGAATCTGCCTGGATTAGGGGTAGGTCGACCCACATACCCCCTGGGTCGACCCTAGGGTCGACCCAGCTCCCCATGGGTCGACCCTAGGGTTGACCCAGCTCCCCATGGGTCGACCCATGGGTGAACCCAGGCAGGTGTTGGTCGACCCACTTGGTTCCAACGAACATAAATGGGGCGTGGTTGTTAATGTTTATTGATTAAACATTGATTATTTTCTTATTATACCTCCTTTAATTTATTTCAATATAAACTCCTTATATGTATAAAAAAACTTCTAATGCCCATTTTACATTTATATATACGCACAATTTTTATTTCATTTTCAAAATTCAAACGGTGTTATGTCGTTATTTAATTCTTACCAGATTTCTTTGATTACAGCCTTATTTTGAATTTCTCCTTTGTGTGTGTGTGTGTATATATATATATATATATATTTGCACATATACGTGTATATATTTACATATGAATGTAAACGTATATTTTTGTACTTCCTTATATGTGCGTTTATACATATTTATCCCTTAAGAACTTGTATTATTTTAGCCGTTCCTCTAAAATAAAAATATGGCACCTACGGGAATTGAACTTGCACCTCTCTCTTGAAAGGCACTTGCTCTTACCAACTGGACTACGTAGTCTTTTGTTAACAAGTCTAAAAACAATGGTGATCATTGTTCATTTTCTTATAGCTTCTTTTCATGTTTATTACAATATTTCATTTAAATGTATCTCTTTCATCTTAAATCTGTTTTTTACAGTCCATGGGTCTAAATTGACTAGAAAATCTCCACGGATGGGATGACGCTATTCTCATGACCAAATTTTGGAAGCTTTTCAAATTTTATTTTATTATTTAATTAAAAATGCGGGGTGTTACAAAATTAATATATTTGTTGTATATTTGCCACTTAGCTAACGTGACAGCAAATGTTAACACTAATGCATGCTATTTTCTAACTATTTTCCTTACAGCTCCTATCATTTTATGTTGAACAGCTATGTCTTATACAACATCCAAAGGAAATGAACGTGAGTGCAATTCTCAGCCTAGCTATATGCTAAGGGCCTCAAAATTTTCTAACTTCTTATAATTTTTTTGCAGCGTAGTTTTTATATTAGTACATATATTTATCAACATGGATTACTCTAAAATTTAGCCTTTAGTAGTAGTGTCTAATGGTCGTATTTCTAGAATATTTCTCAAAAAATTTGTAACTCAAACTATGGAAGAGAACGTGAAGTAGACATAAAGATGCAATGCATTTTAGTATAAACTTTCTTCCAGAACAGATAAAAACCAACAAAGGTCCTTGTGCTCTCTTCATCTGTGGCAGTTTAAAAATGATTGTATGTATTTATCCTCTACATGTAAGATTGAAGACTTACCAATTATAACATATTATAAATCGTATATAATGTTGTCTTGGAGTCTTGATAAATTCCTACAAGTTGTTCTATCTTTTCTGTAAAAGATAAAATTATTTAACTTTGTTAGAAAAAGATAAAAAATAATTTTGTTGTATATTCATAAGTTATTACTCTAGAAACAAATACTTTGTACAGCAGTTTGTAGGTGGCTGATCATGTTTGTTTTCTTGCACATTTTCCTGTGTTTCTTTCTTCGTGTAGTATGGTTATTGTCCTAATTTATTTGTAAATGTTATATACTTTGGAAATTGAGATAGGCTATGTAAAAGAAATGACATCTGGAGTTGCATCTCGTTTTCATTACTTAGTGGATAATGGTTATGCACTATAAATGAATTTACTTCCAGATTACTTTACATGGACGTGCCCAACGAACTGGTTCGATATTAAACAAAATAAGAGTGCATTAGTTATGAGTATACAACACATCAGTTAAAATGAAAAATATATAACAGTTGCCATAACGAATGAGAGAGTACATAGAATATGTTTAATGGGGAAAAAAATCTACACTTTTCTGCACTGTCTCCCAACTTGGAGCAATGCATCACATACTACAGATGCATTTTCTACACTTCTCATTCCACAATAGTGCATAATGACGATAAATTCAAACTGTAACAATTGAAGCACATAAACGGATACAAACCTCTAAATTCATAGGTTTAATCTGGCTAAAACCCATGCACCCGGATGATTCAACTGGTTGAACCAATCCACCCCAACCTTTTGCATCATGGACATAAGATTTCTAGCCTAGTTTATGTCCTCTATCCTTTGCAGCACAGTGCCTTCACAATACATCACCTTTATTGACATCAAGCCCATGCATTTCCGAGCATGGCAATCCACTCATAATGCAGTTCCCTACAACATTCAGGTTCTCCTATTTGCACTACTTTAACAATCCATTCATAATGCAGCCCACTCATAATACACGCTAACCTGACAAATAATATATGTGTTGTATATTAGAAACTTAGCTAACATGACAGCAAATGCTATCATTACATTCAACCATCAACATTAATAGTAACAAACACGAACATTAAATGACAAAACGTAAGTGGCAAAGATATCATCCTATTCAACCATCAACAAACACAGACAACTGTTTTTAACACTTCCACAATAATAGTAACATTTGAATTAGAGATCAAATATGACGTTAGTAATTTCAAATTAATTACATAAATGTACCAGAACTGAAATACTATTTAGAACTACAAATAAATTCCTATATCTGACTAAAATCATTCGTGTATTAAAATCCCTAAGTGTCCAGCAGTACTAAAGTAATCCTTGAAGTATCCAGTAGAACTACAAACAAATAAATCCATCACGTCTTTATATGCAAGTCTTTAAGATGAAGAGTAGAATTTATCCATAGTTCAGCAATATGGCTCATCTTGTAGGATTGCAAACTTAATTTGCTCTTAATTAGTCAACTTCTTCCTGTGAAATGCTTTCAATAATATTTCCTCCTTATGCCAAATTTTGTAAGTTCATAATGAAAAATAGTCCTCAACCATATCTGTTGTAAGAAGAAAAAATTTGAGGAGGTTAAATGAGAATAAAAGGTGTAAGTAATAACATTTTAATGGAGAAAAACTGAGGAAAAAAGATGTTCAGTATTTTTGTGCTCTACAAGTCTACATGTCGCAAGAATGAAACATAAAAATGAATGTCTGAGAAATCAAGTCATATAGGTGCTTGTACTGGTATTACCATAAATTTGTCTTTAATCATTTCTATATTGTCAATGTTCTTTTGATAGTTGACATACATGTATATAAAGTCTATTCTTTTTGAAGTTGAACACTTGAGTTCTTTATTCATGCTTAAAGCTACATAAAAATGAAAAACTCAATGCAACTAAAATTATAACACAACGAAGCAACATATGTTTTTCTTTTTGAAGTTGGTTACTTGATTTGTAACTTATTTGGTTTATACATAAACTGAGTATTGTTTCTTAACATTTAAATGGAAATATTTCTAGGAGAATAAGTGGTACTGTACTAATTGACACCAGAAGATACACATTCAAACACCTTCAAATGAAACTAATATATACAACACTGATTGGCTCGATCAGATTCCATTCGATAATACCAAGTCCTAATACCGATTTAATTCCAACAGATAATATTTCCAGTAGTTTACTAAAATCCTTTGAACTGTCTCTTTAACCAACATGAACTTGGAGATAGTATTAATTTTTTTCCTACTTATTATAATTTGTCAGATATAGCATAATATTAAAGTGGCAGGTAGTGTTTAATTATTTATACACAACATTAATTCCATTATTTCTTTCCATGATATCCTTTGTAGTATACAACCACATCAGCATTAACTATGTCACCTTCATCCTATTTTCTTTAAAAAAAAACTAAAAAAAATATCTGGGCCTGATGTGCTGTAATAAATTTATAACATGTAGGGAAAATGGAGACGCAGATATTAGAAAAAAGATTGGAAAGGGCTTTTTTGTGCGTAAACAATTGACTTTTGAGAAGTTCATTTTAACTCATACTTCCAGTCAACTTGATTGCAGCCATTCCAAACTAAATATCAACCTTTAAAATTGAAATTAGAATTGCATAAAAGCAGGAAATGTTGTTTAAACGAGACACAATGCATAATATGATGGAGGCCAAACATACTTAAGAGCAATATTCTCATTAACAGAACTTACAAAATATTATGTTGCATTATGACTCATATCCATCATACAATATGCATTTTAAGGAACAAATCGTTCAGTCATACTGCTTACTGCGGAAAGCACATAGGAAAAAAGAAAACTGCAAATTTATAGCATTCATTTGGGCTACATACACCTAATTTATCATACTTAGACCTATTTTGCTGACTCAAAGATTTTAAAGTGGAGTTTATCTTTTTTGCTAAAATATTGCTAATAAGCATTTTATCTTTTTTCACTTTATGATGATAAGCAGTAAATATTGCTGATAAGTGTGTTTATCTTTTTTCAATTTATTTTTCAATTAGAAAAAGTATTAATTTTTTGCTTAAATAAATGTATTAAATCATCCATTGCATAATTATTATTGAATAAATGTTAATAAAAAGCTAATATGATATGTTTATCTTTTCTTCTGTCATTGTAAGTTGATTAAAAGGATATATGTATTTATCATTATCCTTTAATATGATAAAAAAAATAGTAAAATTTTAGATCAAAAAGCACAAGCATAATTTACATGTTACTTCTATAAAATATTGTAACGTTTTGCATGTAAGATTGTAAATCATCTACTTAAAAAACACTGTTTGTTTAAAAAGATTAATTTATTTATCTTTTTTGTTCAATACTTTTTTATTACAAAAAAACACAATAGTACAAATGATAAACATATTAAAAAAATGATTGCTTAATACTCTAACGAAAAAGAAAAAGCTAATATTTATATGCTTGTCTAAAATACAATATCCCTTTAAAAAGATAAACCTGTTTATCTTTTTAAACAAATTCAATTATAGCTTCAAAATTTTAACAATTTTATAATATAATTGCGTTTAAACATTTCTTCCTTCATAAGTAAAGGACACTTTTTTATAAAAATTATATCGTGTACATATGATTTTGTGTAAAGACAATGGACAATTAGAAAGATAATTCTATTTACTTTTCTCTTCGTTATCATTATAATTATTTAAAATGATAATCAATTTAATTTTATACCTTAATATGGTAAAAAAAAGCAAAATTTTAAATTATAAAACACATGCGTAAATTACTTATTATATACACAAATGACTCACTTTTTCTTAAAATAGATAAATATGTTAATAAAAAGTCAAAAAAACCAATGTTTGTTTAAAAAGATAAAAATGTTTATCTTTTTCTTCCTTGTCATTATAATCCGCTTGTTAGACCAAAAAATGGTCCAAACACCCTATTGTTTAGGATTTGCAGAGAATGATGAAGAATCATAAACCAAAAACAGGAAAAATCAATCAACACACGAGATTTATAGTGGTTCGGCATTAACGAGCCTACATCCACTTTATAGTTTCTCATTTCATTCACGGATTATAATTGCGAGGAATACAATCATTCAAACACCCGAATTCATTGTATAATTCCTTCTGAATCTATTGAATTTCATGGGAGAAGGAGTTTTTCTATGAAGAAAATTCGGCCATGGCAGCCTTGGAGCAACGGAGTGCCCAAAAGATCCTTCTCTTTTCCGCCTAAATGTGTATTTACAGCTGTATGATCGGTTAGGGGCGAGCGCCACGTGGCAGCACCTGGGGATCTCGAAGTTGTAGTGGGGAAAGTGGAGGACGTGGTTTCTATTCATGGGGCAACATGTGTACAGCAGTCCGGATTAACAGGCTTGAGAATAGGTCAACTTTGTATTGTGCAGGGATGCTTCAGGCAGTTCGGTTAGGAGTCCTAGATCTGATCTGAACCGGTGATGTTGCCCCCATCCGATCTGATCCGAACTATTCCATCTGATCCGATCCGAGCTATCCTATTGATCCAGCTGTGCTCTCCAATCCGATCCGATCCGGTGATGTTGCCCCCATCCGATCCGATCCGAACTATCCCATCTGATCTGATTCGAGCTCTGGTTTTGGGATGTATGAGAGCTTCAGCCTCTAACATATGTCACCCTGATCATCTGAGTTTTGGGTGGCCTGGTCACAAAACAGGCTAACATTTTGCCCCCCAAAGTACGTCTTATCGAAGATGAGGCGTGCTTTGAATATGCCAAGCTGAATACTTTTGGAAAGTCATCCGTCCTTGAGAAGGCTTTATCAAATTATTGCACTTCTTCCATGGGTGCTAGTTAGTTCAAATTCTATGGAAGGAGTGATTGCTCGGCCTTCCATCTACCCAAATAAAGAAGTTATCCATCATTTTCTGTCACTTCCGGAGAAGTTCATCTTACCAAGCCATCTAGGTTCTCAATTTAGCAAGGGCACTATCCATTTCATATCTAGTTTGATATGTTGAGGGTTCACCACGAAGGGAAATCTTCTGACTTCCTTCATTCCTAACGCCTTCTGCGTCAACATCCTTAGCGTGGAAGAAAGTTCTTTCTTCCTTCTTCTTTGCCTTTGAGTTTGAGTGTCAAGCAATCTGATTCCTTATGAGCTAGAAATTAAAGTAATAGCATCCTCCCTTATCCAGGGTCTTTCAGTTGGGAAATTGGTTGGGACTAGCAAATGGACGTTCACTCTGCATCCATTCCGTGGTCCTCAAGCATCCTATTAAGATCGAGGTATTAGTTAGACATAGACATATAAATTATGACATTTGTAACTATTTTCAATGGTATGCCCCTAGTCCAGGGGTAATCGCGAAAGATCGGTAGTTGTATCACATCTCTTTCAAATTTAGGCATGGATGCATGGAAAAGAGGCATCGCTTTCAAATCTTAAGTGATTGAGTTATCCAAGTGCTCGAGTCATCGCGCTTTCCATTCAGTGTACTTGTGAGGTGGGACTCATCGTTGCACTTGGGCTATGGTCAGTCACGCGTGGGTGTGTTTGTTGGTCTGATATATCACTCTTAGGGCCCCCTTTCGGTCGTTGCCTTAAGTCGTGTGACACGTCATTGAATAATTCACTCTCAAGGCCTACTTTCGGCCATCTACTTGAGTTGCATGAGAAGTTTAGCATTGGGCATCAGTGTCAGCCTTCTGGACGTGGCCCTTTGTTGGTTTTCCATTGGCCTGTTGTGGTTGTCATGGGTGCGACCCTCGTATTCTTGTCCTGTTATCTTGCACAAACTTGCACTCCCCCATGTCCGGACATGAAGGGTTCGGGCTCAGCTTTCACTCTTGCCCCCGATACTACAGTGGGGTAGGAGCCCTTTTATGGCATTTAATCAACATGCCTTTATACTCTCCTGTCGTATGCCCAGGATAGAGTTCGAACTCAGCTTTCAGTCTGCTCCCCGATCCTTCAGCAGGGTAGGAGTTCTTGTGGCGCCAGTCCCTGGCGCCTTTATACTCTCCCATTGAATACCAAGGGTAGAGTGGAATCAAGGCGGTCTTTCAATTGTGGTGCACCTTCACGCCTTAAGGACGCCATCTTCACGTCCTTTATACTCTCTCTCGAATCATGATAGTTAGAGTTGTGGACGTCATCTTCCCGTCCTTTATACTCTCTCTCGAATCATGAGAGTTAGAGTTGTGGACGTCGTCTTCTCGTCCTTTATACTCTCTCTCGAATCATGAGAGTTAGAGTTGTAGATCGAGTGGTCTTTAATCAAGGCGCGCCCATCACACTCGTCCTAGGTTTGCACTTCTATCTAATATCTGAGTATTAGAGTTATTCAGGCAAACAGTCAGAAAATGTTTGCAGAAGCTTTGCGTTCCTCCGATCAATCTATGGGAGGAGTGATTGGCACCGAATTTCGGGTACCTGCATCATTCATATCGCATGAGTTAGTCATGTCAATAACTCAGGAAGCATGTAAAAGTAAATTTCATGATTGAAAAGTAAGCATATCAAGGGGCAGTGTTGCCTCCATTATTTGGATTCATGTAATCTGGCGACATCAAACATAGGATCGGGCCATGCAGATGGTCAAACTGCATCCATCTGAAATCGGATTCCATCGTTGAAATGCAAAAGTCAAGGCATAATTATCTTTAGTTCTGCCACGTATGAGCCAAGGAGTGGATGGTCATCTCGGATCCACCTTGAGCTATACGACCTTTTTCAAGCAGAGGGCGTGGCTTTGTAAACGAGCTGTTCAGTCAAGCTCGTCATGGTATTGCTCCATAACTCTATATGCGGGTGTTAGAAGTCTGATCAACACCAAATCCTAGGTACCTACACCATCCACATATTAATTCATCGGAGTTAATTACATCAATAACTCATAAAGCATGCAAATATAAGAGTCATGGTTAAAGAGTAATCCTGTTAAAGGAGTGAATATGATTCTGTGCGAGAATGGCACTGCATGCTATCTGCAAGTCCATTTTGCCTCGCCCAATCTCTGCCAGGGGATGGCTTGATTGTGGTCTTGGAGTGACAAAGGAAGCTAGGTAAATACTGTAAGCGAATGGCGAGGTCGCATTTCCTTTGAATCGCTTTTCTTACCCCCAAGTTAAGGGCAATGGTTGAATGTCAGGGAGTCTTGTATGTGTCGCTAATGGTAGCATATCATCACATCGGTGTCAGGACAGTAATTGGCAGGATAATAATGGATTCACGCTTATAGAAACTTTTGCACTTTCCATGTTAGGAAATAGGATATGACTGCTATGGAGATAGCCATATCTCCTCCATCTGTAGATGTGCCTTCAATCCCACATCAGGAGTAAGATCTAGTGCACAGATAATCAATTAGCACCCAGGCTTAAGTGCTCTAAAATTTTAACTTGCCAATCTTCGAGCAAGGCTGTAGCAGTCGATCATGCAAGCCTGTGGTGTATCAGCTTTGAATTAGATGATGTGATCATGAGCAATCGATATTTGAATCTCCGGTTGTCCCCAGCGTTTGGGGCTGTGGTTACTTGACTAATATTCGATAAAGGGAGTGAAATTGTGAATCTTTATTTTCTAAATCCAAAACGTCATTCGTCAAAAGTTTCATTCGCGTTCATCTCCCATCTAGCGGAAGGCTGATTAGTGATTTTGTGGAATCATTCAGGGAAGTGAATTAAGCAATGAGACTCATTGATATTTATCTCCGTGCAACCTTTCAAAGGGAGTAAGCAATGCCGTCTTGCATGTCATATCTCGAGGCATAACGAACGATGGCACGCCTTTCATTTCTCCTTGTTGGATGCATTCCTTGTTGTTGGGAGATGTTCATGAATCTCTTTCATTTGAAATGTCATTCGAATCAATGCAACTCCAATGTCGGACTGTCGATTATTCTTTGCACCGTCTGTGTACAACTTCCGGGTGCTTGGTTTTCATCTTTCATTTTAAGGGGCTATCTCGTTCATCTAACACATCCTCTTCAGGAACGGTGATTTCACTAATGAGGTTGGGTAATGTTTTCTCCCCATACAGACTTCTTTTAGGAGGGAATTGAAATCGAGCTGGTTCAGCTCGATACTTCGTTCAAGCAATCTTCCATATGCCTCAGGTCGTTGCAAGACCTGTAGTAGTGGCCAATCAGTGCGTACCATAATCAGATGAACTTGGGAACAGTGGCGGAGTTTTCTCGAAGCAATCATCAAACCATAATCGAGCTTTTCAATCTTTGGGTAGTTGCTTCGTTAGATGTCGACCTCCTGCATCCCGAATCTTCATCCACTCTGGGATTTACATCTTCGAGTAGATCATCGGGAAACTTTTTCTATGACTTCTTCCTTGCTAAGCCCATGCCTCCTTCACACTCCATCTCATCAGGAAGGGAAGCATCGTTGGGTTCCATGCCATCTCTCTGGCATAACATATTTCATTCGACCAAATAGCAGGCTCTTCTAGTGACGTGGTCACCCCTGACCATTCCCACTCCAACTTCGGTTTGGACCGAGTAATAAACACTAGGGTGCAATGTAAGCTCTAAATTCTGCTGGAGTCAGTCGGTCTAGATCTTGATCATATAAGTTTGAATAAGACAACATAGCTTGCGAGACTTTAAGTAACATTCATGCATTATGTCACAATGGAAATAAGAAGTAGAAAGCTAATGGTTGATTCATATTTGCTTTAATCTCGAGCTCTCATAGCTTGACTAAGGCCGTATGGTGACTGGTGAGCAGCCAAGTTGCTATCATTTGAGCAATGATACATAGGTCCAATCATGGCCTGTGGTGGCTCAACTGGTACCTGACTCTGGGCACCAAAGTATGCTGACCTGACCCTTATTCGGTGGAAATCAGTCTTCCTCGGTGTCGTTGGCATCAAATAGCCATTGCAAAGGTTAGCCAAGTTCTTCAGGAGGTGAACTGCAGGACATATTTCATTCATCACATCATACAATTGAAATGTAGCTTTGGGATGTTGGGATCCTTAACTGCTTTCTGGTATCCCATTATTAACAATCATGGTCACTAAGGTCAAATGCATCATCTTCAGAGTAGTGCTCGGACTGTTCCATATAACCGTCATTCGATACTCCGCCGATTGGACAGGTTTAAGTCACATAAATAAGGTAATCACTGCTTGTTAGGGAACAACAGTAGTTACATCAATGAAATTTATACACCATCAGTGCTATGGACGAGGAAGCTGCTATAGGACAAGCATTGTCTCGTATACTATCATTGATAGCAAGCTGAATCTGATCGATAGCTCCTCACATTGGCTTACTGATGCAAGCAAGTGTCATGGCTCTAGGAAGAATCCAAGTCGTTGCCATCTTGCTGTCATATTCTCATATTATTTGTCTAATCTTCATTGGCAAGCTTTGATGACAACCGTTAGCCAAAATATATGCCGAGCCGAAGGCGAGCCGTGCTCCGAGCCGAAGGCGAGGCCGTCAGCGGGTCTGGGCGCAGCACCGGTGGGGGTCTGGGGCCCCATAGTCCCGGCGGTGATTTTTTCGATTTTGGAAGATGGAGCCTTTTCTGAAATGATCAGAAAAACGTATTTTTCCCAAAAACTGCTGTTTTGGGGCGGATCAGATCATGCCTTAAAGTTGCTGTTCGGACATGTTTTCTGAGTGCGGTTCGAGTCATATATCCAGGTCGGGTCGAGGGTGAATAATCGGCTGGTCGGTTCGGGTCCACCCCTGCGTTTCGGGTCGGATCGTGGTGTATTCATCCTCCTTATCCGAACCGATGCTACTTCGATCCGAGCCGGTGGTTTGTTTATCTGTTGTGTCCTCACCGATTTCCATCCGATCTGCCCTTTTGCTCGATCCGATCCGCGAGGCCTGTGCATATTGTTCAAATCTACTCTGGTAGATCCGACCCTGACTTCCAATCAAAATGATGTTGGTCCAGCACATCTCCAATTCCTTCAGGACTCAGAAACTTCGAACCCATTAGTGGCCATGATGGTTTGCGCGCCTGAGTAGCAGGCGAATGTTTCAGGTTTGAATATGGATCTCCCCTCAATGAACTATGACATCCATTAGTAGACGAAGAGATCTATTGTCGAGAATCAGTCCATTCTCAGTGAAAGCACCAAAATGTTAGACCAAAAAATGGTCCTAACACCCTATTGTCTAGGATTTGCAGAGAATGATGAAGAATCATAAACCAAAAACAGGAAAAATTAATTAACACACGAGATTTATAGTGGTTCGGCATTAACGAGCCTACATCCACTTTATAGTTTCTCATTTCATTCACGGATTATAATTGCGAGGAATACAATCATTCAAACACCCGAATTCATTGTATAATTCCTTCTGAATCTATTGAATTTCATGGGAGGAGTTTTTCTATGAAGAAAATTCATCCATGGCAGCCTTGGAGCAACGGAATGCCCAAAAGATCCTTCTCTTTTCCGCCTAAATGTGTATTTATAGCTGTTCGGTTAGGGGCGAGCGCCACATGGCGGACCTGGGGATCTCGAAGTTGTAGTGGGGAAAGTGGAGGACGTGGGTTCTATTCATGGGGCAACATGTGTACAGCAATCCGGATTAATAGGCTTGAGAATAGGTCAACTTTGTATTGTGCAGTGATGCTTCAGGCAGTTCGCTTAGGAGTCCTTGATCCAATCCGAACCGGTGATGTTGCCCCCATCCGATCTGATCCGAACTATTCCATCTGATCCGATCCGAGCTATCCTATTGATCCAGCTGTGCTCTCCAATTCGATCCGATCCGGTGATGTTGCCCCCATCCGATCCGATCCGAACTATCCCATCTGATCTGATTCGAGCTCTGGTTTTGGGATGTATAAGAGCTTCAACCTCTAACATATGTCACCCTGATCATCTGAGTTTTGTGTGGTCTGGTCACAAAACAGGCTAACACCGCTAATAATTTAAGAATAGTGCAAAAAGATAATTTGGATGTATGATTTTGAGTGAAGAAAGACATTACTCATTTAAAAAGATAATTCTTATTATCTTTTGTTAATTGTTCTTCGTGATTACTTTAAAACACAAATGTGCTAAAACATCTAATGCAACAAAAAATTATAGTATTTTTAGTAGAAGACTAACATTTATATCCATTATGTACATCAATTGTTTAAAGTGATAAATCTATTTATCTTTTTGGTGTATTGTGTTTAAAATAAGCATTTAAAACAAGTAAACATGTATAGCTAGAACCAAATTTCCAGTTTAAAAAACATTAATAGCTTCATATGTTAACATGTCAAGCAATACATATTATATAAATAGGAAATATGTCAATTGTATAAAAAGATAAATTTATTTATCTTTTATGGTGTGGCAATTCAGTGACTGTTTAAAATTATTAGCATATGACATGTATAACACTTAACACTATTATTAAGTAAAATATTGGTTGTTAAACATTATTAAGTTGTATATTGGTAGTTAAATATTACTAGTTTATGGTAAAGATAAACGTATTTATCTTTTTTAGCACCAAAACAATTTACAAGCACAAACTACATCATATATGAAATAAATTGCTAATAAGCTAACAACAGTTTATTTTTATATCTAAACTTTTGCATAAAATTTTAACACACGAATAAATAATTGCTAATAGGTAATAAGAAAATGGAACTAAAATATAATTACAAATTAGAAATCAGAAGATGTTCATTCGAGCGCCATTATTTGAGTTAACATGCACCGAACAACGAATGTAACAACCCGTATTTTCAATAACCTATTATAACGTAAATCGAGGCAGAATTTAATTTATAAATCTGAATCAAGGGAAACGGGCTATGCCATTGCGTTCGTCTCGGAAAAATACGCGAAATAGAGTCCGAGTTTTCGAAAATCGGAGTCCGTATGACCTGTTTAAGGCCCAACGAAGTTTTCAGAAAATTTCAAAGTAAAAACAGATTTCAAATTCAAGTTTGAATTTGGAAATTAGGGCAGTTGGGCGCAGGCGGGAAATTTCCCGCCAGACCACCCATGTCGACAGCCCTGTCGACTGGGCAGTCGACATGGTTAGGCCCAAGTCGACAGCCCTGTCGACTTGGTTCAGCCTGGCAGTTTTGCCTGGTGCACCATTTTGGGGTTTTGGTTAGGTTTTGGGGCCAGATTCGGTTTTAAGGGCTGAGATTGGAATTAGGGTTTAATCCTAAGGTTGAAACTAATCCTAATCTCTATAAATAAGCCCCTAACCTAACCCTAAATCATCATTATTCATTCAAGTAACTAAACTATGGCAAAATCATTCCTCTCATGGCCTCCACTCTCTTCATAAAATTTCTAAGTTACTTCTATGAGAGATTTTCCATGCATACAAGTGTTTTCAAGCTTGTATGAGTGTCATTAGCTTTCATTCAAGTCAAGTTTCCATATTTACATCATAAAGCAAGAGTTTTGATTCATTTTGGCTCAAGGGTTTTTCTATTGGAGCTTGCATTTTGGGTTTATTTGATTGCATAAGGGCTTTGTCTCAATCTATATATATTTTTGTGTCTTCATAAGCATTGTAAGCCCTTTTCTACTTTCATATTTAAACTCTAAAGTTAAATGAATGATGCAAGTTTGGTTGATCATTATGATATGCAAGTTTGCCATGATATGCAAGTTCACTATGTCATGTTATGCAAGTTTGATATGTTATGATATGCAAGTTTGCCATGTTAGGATATGCAAGTTAATCATGTTATGTTATGCAAGTTAGCCATGTTATGATATGCAAGTTTATCATGTTATGATATGCAAGTTTATATGCAAGTTTGCCATGTTATGTTATGCAAGTTTGCTATGTTATGATATGCAAGTTTTCCATGTATGTTATGCAAGTTTGGGTTGATCATTTTGCTCATGTTATCATGTTATGCAAGCTTATCTTGGGTTTATGAGCTTAAATCTTCAAGCTTTATGCTAAAGGTTTCATTTTGGCAACATGTAAGTTATCATATCCCTTATGATAACTTGCATGTGAGGCTAAATGCGAACTTATGGCAACTTCTACATGTCATTTATCACCATGTATCACTTATATGCTAAGTTTGGTTTTATGCATACTTTTGAGGCCTAATGATGCAATATGCAAGTATATGAACATATGTACATTTCATATGCCACCATGTTAAACTTGTGGCTTCAACACCATTTGTCATCTTTATGCCAAGTTCCCTCTTTCTATCCTTTATGCGCTATTGCGATATGTAAGCGATGGGATTGCGTTTGGGGTTGGGTAAACTTAAAAGACATAAAAACATAAGATTGGGAATTTACCTATTAAGTTAGGTCTACCCATTGGGAATTTACCTATTAAGTTAGGACTACCCAAATTCTTGAAAACTTGTAATATGTTTTGGAAACATGATGGACATGACACTTAGAAAATATAAGTGTGACCAACTCGAGGTTGGGTTGAGTTTGTAGCGTAAAACTACCCGGAACCGACCGGCTTAACTAGTTGCTACAAACAATAGGACCCAACGTGAGAAGTTGGTCATGTTGTACCTTGAACCCGAGGTTAGACCAAGTTGTGGTGTAAAGTTACCCGGAACCGACCGGCTTAACTAGTAACCGTAACAAAGTCTAATGTGAGAGGTTAAGGAACATTAATTAATTATTGCCTCATGATTAGGGTTAAGTCATGGTCCACTTAATACTTAACCAATTTGGGCTTGGTAGATTAATCAGGGTTAAGTCGTGAACTCATCGTTACACTTAACCAAGTTAATCCATGATTAGCAAGAGGGTAAAACCGTACTTAACCCACTAGAAAATCCTAGCAATGGGGGTCCACTCCAGCAGTAATCCCAAGTTTGTATCATTAAGACCCTAGGGACTAGGCTAGGGTGGGGGCACGATTACTGGACTTGAGGTAAGTGACCAAAAACGACGGCAGAGTGGTACGCCGATGTAGTTCCGGACGGACTAGGGTCGTGCACGTAGTCCGTATTTGGAGAAGTCAAGCATGGGTACCAGTAGATCGAGACTGTGCACTCATGTTTATAGTGTCCAGGGGTTGACACCCTAGGGCTTGATACACCCGACGGGAGACCCAGCACAGTCCGACTACAATTATGTTTGGGCCGTATTGACACCAACACGTGACGAGTTAGGCTTAGGGAGCCGATCGATTAGACCATTTGGTTGGACCTCGTATTAGGGTCATTTCATGTTATTGGGCCAAAGCTTGGGCCAAGGGATCAATACTTGTTTATTCAAGTCATGTTAGCTTGCTAGTACACCTGTGGTGCAAAAACCTTAAACCTGATTATGCGATGACACCTTTATCTACCTTGTTAGTTAATCATCATGCTAGTATGTTGTTATCCTTATGTTCATCCCTGCTTCTCATGCCAGTTAACTTTATCAGTTTACATTGATTGTAGTAGGGCTTACTCAGTCTTTTTGACTGACCTGTTTTTCTTTCGCCTCTTTTCTTCCGTTCCCCCCCCCCCCAGGTTCTCAGGGTGGGAATATTGGAGCTTAGCTTGGATTTCTGATTGCTTGCTTGTGGGATTTTAGCTCATGTACGGTCTTGACATGAAGCTAGCTATGGTTATCACTTATTTTGAGGATAGTACTTATGTATTTCAGTTTTTCAGTAATGTTGTTTTTATCTAGACTTGTGTATTTGGAAAGTTGACATTATGTTGTACCAGACTTGTTTTGAAATAGTTTGAAATCTTCCGCTATTTTACTTATCTTATTTACTCTGTTTACATATATACATATGTTCTTGTTCTGCCTTGATATATCATTATGCATGTTTACCTGATTCAAACGCCCCTCCAAAGTCATAGTGCTTGCAAGAGCCACCCTGGCGGAGGTGGGGTGTTACATTTGGTATCAGAGCATATGGTTTACGAGAAGGAACAAAAAGGTTTTTAAAACTTTTGGAAAACTATTTTCAAAACCAAGTATAAAGTATTTTCCAAAGAAAAGTCTAGTTTATTTTAAAGGCTATTCCCCAAAAAGCCATTAGCAAAAATTCCTTCGTTTTTCTCCATTCTGAATCTATCTTTTTCTTCGTTTTCAGTATGGCCGATAACTTTGCCATTCCGGAAGGCGCTCACGTACCTGTTTGGTATAGGAGACTTTTGGAGGCTAGGGTGACTGAAGCCGGCCCCGCAGATGTTCCTCCTCCTGCTCCTCCGGTAGTTAATGTTCTTCCTCCTCCTGTCGCTGAGGTTCCTCTTCCTCCTCCCCCTCAGCATCCTCAAGCTGACTTCGCAAAGACTTGCAAAGATTTCAAAGCAATGGGTGGCAAGAACTTTCAAGGCACTGAGACTTTTGTAGAGGCCAGAAATTGGTTGAAAGAGACCGAGGATTTATTTGCTATCTTTGGGTTAGACGATCAGAGGAAGATCTTGTTGGCGGTTTGGCTTATGAAGGATGAAGCCGCTTATTGGTGGGAAGTCACCAATGGTACTAGGCCTGTTGAGACTTGGGCCGATTTCAGGGCAAGGTTCGTGCTTAAGTTTCTATCTTCTGCTGAGGAGAATTTGTAAATGGAGAGGTTCATAACTTTGAAACAAGGAGATATGTCTGTCAAAAAATATGTGAACAAGTTCAATCAGTTAGCTCGTTTTGGCTTGGATATGGTGAGTACTCCTCAGAAGAAGGCTCTTCGTTTTGCTAGAGGATTGAATGAGCCGTTGCAGGGATTGGCTATGTCACATATACCCCATGGGGCCACGATTGAGAGCTTGGTTGATATGGCGTTACTTCACGGAGATGTCAAGAAAGAGATCAAGATGAATGATACTCAAGCCAAGAAGACTGATTCCCAATGGGAAGGAAATCAGGGTAATCCAATTGGTCAGAGCAGTCAAGGCAATCAGAACAAGAACAAGAGTCAAGGCAACAAGGGGAACAACAACAAGGGCAATAACAACAAGGGGAAGTGCCATTATTGCGGTTCAGTTGGGCATCTTATTAAGGATTGTAAGAAGAGGAAAAGGAAGAATGGTGAATGCTTTTTCTGTGGTGAGACTGGACATTTCAGTAAGGATTGCCCGAAGAAGCAAGGGCAAGGCCAGGGTCAGACTCAGCATGCTGGACCTTCAGGAGGGCAAGTTCATGCTCTCAATGTCGCTCCAGTTCCTGATCGAGGTAGTATTTCTGTGGAGAGCCTTGTATATATTTCTGATTTTCCAGTTCGTACCTTGTTTGATTCTGGTGCATCGCATAGCTTTATCTCATCTGATCTTGTTGAAAGTTTGCACCTAAGTACTAGTCTAGTTTATGATCCCGTGTGTGTTTCAAATCCAATTGGGGTTTACGCCCATTTGTCTATTATCTACGTGGATTTGAAAATCTCTATCTTGAGTGTAGAGTTCTCGTGTGATGCTTATATTCTCGGTTTCATGGGGTATGGGTTGATTTTGGGCATGGATTGGCTGTCCAGTTTTGGAGCCATCCTTGATTTTTGAGCATAGGGTTGTGAGGCTCATGACTCGCCTCGGTAATACACTAAAAATTTCTTGTAACCCTATGGGTCCCATTATGTTGTGTTATCTTGAATCCCTCAACTCGTCTATCGATAGTTTGCAATCGGTGTCCGAGAATATCCTGATATCTTGGGTGAAGTGAAGGGGGGTTACCCCTAAGCGAGAGATTGATTTCCGCATTTATCTGGTTGATAATGCCAAGCCAGTTACGTGGCGGGTTAGGCACATGGTCCCGCGAGATGAGAGTTAAGAAAGCAAGTCAAGGAGTTGCTTGAGAAGAACTTGATACGATGAAGCATTTCCAAAGAGGGTGCTCTAGTAGTATTCGCTACTAATGTGGACAGTTCGCTTCGCCAGTATATTAATTATCGTGAGTAGAACAAGAAGAATAGACAACCATTACCAAGGATCGATGATTTGTTTGATCAGCTTGTAGGAACATCTGTTTTCTCTTGATCTTGCTACTGGATTCCATCAGCTCAGAGTAGCTGAGGATAGTATAGATAAAACTGCGTTTAAAACTCCAGATGGATTCTTAGAATGGCTGGTCATGCCATTCGGTTTGACTAATGCACCCGCCTACTTCGTGGAATTGATGAGTAGGGTGTCTAGAGAGTTCCTGAACGAGTTTGTGGTAGTCTTTGTAGATGATATCCTGACTTTCTTAAAGAACGAGGAAGAACATGCTAGACATCTCAAGGAGGTGATGGATACGCTTAGAGCGCATCAGTTGAAAGCCAAGTCCTCCAAATGTCATTTTGGAGAAAAAGGAGTTATATTTCTTGGGCACATAGTTTCTAAGCAAGGCTTAGTGGTGGATCCTGCTAAAGTGGTCGCGGTTCAAAACCGAAAAGCTCCGACGAGGACAATTGAAGTAAGAAGTTCTCTCAGTTTAATTAGTTAGTTAGCGTCCCTTGAGCTTAGACCTACCCTTATGGATCAAGTAGGGACTTCGCAGAAAGAAGACCCACAGATAGTCGAGATCATGGACAAGTTGATTAGAGGCAGGATGTTAAGTCACCTCGCCATAGATAACAAGGGATGGCTAAGACGCGATGAGAGAAAGAAGGTTCTTGAAGATGCACATCACCCGAGGAGGTGGCCGAGTTTGTCCCAAGGTGCATGTTGTGCCAACAGGTTAAAGGCCGAGTCATAGAAGCCCGGTGGGCTATTATATCCATTGAAGGTCCCAGCAATGGAAGAGGGAAAAGCGTCACGAAGGATTTCGTGGATGGACTGCCTAGATCAAGAAAGGGAATAAGAGCATGTGGGTCATAGTAGGTAGACTCACGAAGAGTGCTCATTTCACTCCGGTAAAGAGCGAAAGGACTGCATCATAGCTAGCGACAGTTTACTTTCAAGAAATAAAGCGGTTGCACGAGGTTCCCTAAAGGATAGTTAGTAACCATGACTCAATTTTCACTAGCCAGTTTTGGAATAGTCTACGGGAAGTCATGGGCAAGCGACTGAATCTAAGTACGGCCTATCATTCGCAGGCGGATGATTCATTTCGTTCAAGCATGAGTTATAGAAAATCACGTTAGTAAGAGCAATTGGCAACGTGGATTGGTATTTCCAAGAAAAGTTCTGCTGCGTGGAATACTTTATAGTAAGTAAACGAGATCCAGGATTCACTAGTGAATTTTGGAGAGCTTGCATGAAACCATGAGGTCATAGTTATGTTTAAGCCAAGAATGGTAGAAGAGTAAGTGAAAAAGGAAGACGAGAGGCGACAATGAAATGGGTTCCAACTCATATTTGGAAATAAGAGTTAAGAAGCTAAGAAATCATGAGGTAAAAGAAGGTCAAAGCACAGTGGAGTTAAGCTCAAGGAAACGTGACTTAGAAGACTGAAGGCTAGATACGCGCATCATATCTCTTTTTAAGAGCATATCCTTGATCCTTGTTTTCCTGTGGAACTTACTCGCATGTTATCTTTTTACGTATATCCTCTCGGTCCCATTCTCGGTCCTATTTCTGTCGGGAGGTATGACTTATTGGCTAGTAATACATGTCTGGGTTTGAAGGGGTCCGTTAGGTTGACTAAACCTTTTGGGCTTTTATAAAATATGGGTTGGGTTAGGAAGGGATTTCTTGTAATCCAAAAGGAGTATATCTTGCTTATCTTCCCGATCTCTTTGTAGCATATCTTTCTTTTGCTATCTATATCGTGTTAATCTTGTCATAAGAACCTTAGGTAGAAACCCTTTGGATGAAACATGTGTTTGAAACATGTTATGCTTGATGGTTGCAAGTGGTTGCAAGTGTTTGCAAGTGGTTACTCGTGGATGCATTATACACGTTAGGCACTAGATCGGCTCACACACTCCTCATATTGCATATGCATGAGTGTTTATGCTTATTCATGGATGAAAATTTTTGTGTTATCACATGGATGTTGCATATAGATGTATGTTATGTGCACACATATAGATGTTATACATTATGTTAGGAATTGCATACATATGGATTCATTTCACTAACATAATTTGCATTGATGATATTTGCATTAGATAAGTACATATACACACACCTTTGCATATGTTCATACAACATTTAGAATCTTGTAAGGACAATGATTGCTCGTGGATGATGTTTTGAGTAGATGGATGTTGGATGGTAGGATACGTTCTTCCTAACTTGAAGATTTCGGGGACGAAATCCTTTAAGGAGGGGAGAATGTAACAACCCGTATTTTCAATAACCTATTATAACGTAAATCGAGGCAGAATTTAATTTATAAATCTGAATCAAGGGAAACGGACTATGCCATTGCGTTCGTCTCGGAAAAATACGCGAAATAGAGTCCGAGTTCTCGAAAATCGGAGTCCGTATGACCCGATTAAGGCCCAACGAAGTTTTCAGAAAATTTCAAAGTAAAAACAGATTTCAAATTCAAGTTTGAATTTGGAAATTAGGGCAGTTGGGCGCAGGCGGGAAATTTCCCGCCAGACCACCCATGTCGACAGCCCTGTCGACTAGGCAGTCGACATGGTTAGGCCCAAGTCGACAGCCCTGTCGACTTGGGTGTCGACTTGGTTCAGCCGGGCAGTTTTGCCTAGTGCACCATTTTGGGGTTTTGGTTAGGTTTTGGGGCCAGATTCGGTTTTAAGGGCTGAGATTGGAATTAGGGTTTAATCCTAAGGTTGAACCTAATCCTAATCTCTATAAATAAGCCCCTAACCTAACCCTAAATCATCATTATTCATTCAAGTAACTAAACTATGGCAAAATCATTCCTCTCATGGCCTCCACTCTTTTCATAAAATTTCTAAGTTACTTCTATGAGAGATTTTCCATGCATACAAGTGTTTTCAAGCTTGTATGAGTGTCATTAGCTTGCATTCAAGTCAAGTTTCCATATTTACATCATAAAGCAAGAGTTTTGATTCATTTTGGCTCAAGGGTTTTTTCTATTGGAGCTTGCATTTTGGGTTTATTTGATTGCATAAGGGCTTTGTCTCAATCTATATATATTTTTGTGTCTTCATAAGCATTGTAAGCCCTTTTCTACTTTCATATTTAAACTCTAAAGTTAAATGAATGATGCAAGTTTGGTTGATCATTATGATATGCAAGTTTGCCATGATATGCAAGTTTACTATGTCATGTTATGCAAGTTTGATATGTTATGATATGCAAGTTTGCCATGTTAGGATATGCAAGTTAATCATGTTATGTTATGCAAGTTAGCCATGTTATGATATGCAAGTTTATCATGTTATGATATGCAAGTTTATATGCAAGTTTGCCATGTTATGTTATGCAAGTTTGCTATGTTATGATATGCAAGTTTTCCATGTATGTTATGCAAGTTTGGGTTGATCATTTTGCTCATGTTATCATGTTATGCAAGCTTATCTTGGGTTTATGAGCTTAAAGCTTCAAGCTTTATGCTAAAGGTTGCATTTTGGCAACATGTAAGTTATCATATCCCTTATGATAACTTGCATGTGAGGCTAAATGCGAACTTATGGCAACTTCTACATGTCATTTATCACCATGTATCACTTATATGCTAAGTTTGGTTTTATGCATACTTTTGAGGCCTAATGATGCAATATGCAAGTATATGAACATATGTACATTTCATATGCCACCATATTAAACTTGTGGCTTCAACACCATTTGTCATCTTTATGCCAAGTTCCCTCTTTCTATCCTTTATGCGCTATTGCGATATGTAAGCGATGGGATTGCGTTTGGGGTTGGGTAAACTTAGAAGACATAAAAACATAAGATTGGGAATTTACCTATTAAGTTAGGTCTACCCATTGGGAATTTACCTATTAAGTTAGGTCTACCCAAATTCTTGAAAACTTGTAATATGTTTTGGAAACATGATGGACATGACACTTAGAAAATATAAGTGTGACCAACTCGAGGTTGGGTTGAGTTTGTAGCGTAAAACTACCCGGAACCGACCGGCTTAACTAGTTGCTACAAACAATAGGACCCAATGTGAGAAGTTGGTCATGTTGTACCTTGAACCCGAGGTTAGACCAAGTTGTGGTGTAAAGCTACCCGGAACCGACCGGCTTAACTAGTAACCGCAACAAAGTCTAATGTGAGAGGTTAAGGCACATTAATTAATTAATGCCTCATGATTAGGGTTAAGTCATGGTCCACTTAATACTTAACCAATTTGGGCTTGGTAGATTAATCAGGGTTAAGTCGTGAACTCATCGTTACACTTAACCAAGTTAATCCATGATTAGCAAGAGGGTAAAACCGTACTTAACCCACTAGAAAATCCTAGCAATGGGGGTCCACTCCAGCAGTAATCCCAAGTTTGTATCATTAAGACCCTAGGGACTAGGCTAGGGTGGGGGCACGATTACTGGACTGAGGTAAGTGACCAAAAACGACGGCAGAGTGGTACTCCGATGTAGTTCCGGACGGACTAGGGTCGTGCACGTAGTCCGTATTTGGAGAAGTCAAGCATGGGTACCAGTAGATCGAGACTATGCACTCATGTTTATGGTGTCCAGGGGTTGACACCCTAGGGCTTGATACACCCGACGGGAGACCCGGCACAGTCCGACTACAATTATGTTTGGGCCGTATTGACACCAACACGTGACGAGTTAGGCTTAGGGAGCCGATCGATTAGACCGTTTGGTTGGACCTCGTATTAGGGTCATTTCATGTTATTGGGCCAAAGCTTGGGCCAAGGGATCAATACTTGTTTATTCAAGTCATGTTAGCTTGCTAGTACACCTGTGGTGCAAAAACCTTAAACCTGATTATGCGATGACACCTTTATCTACCTTGTTAGTTAATCATCATGCTAGTATGTTGTTATCCTTATGTTCATCCCTGCTTCTCATGCCAGTTAACTTTATCAGTTTACATTGATTGTAGTAGGGCTTACTCAGTCTTTTTGACTGACCTGTTTTTCTTTTGCCTCTTTTCTTCCGTTTCCCCCCCAGGTTCTCAGGGTGGGAATATTGGAGCTTAGCTTGGATTTCTGATCGCTTGCTTGTGGGATTTTAGCTCATGTACGGTCTTGACATGAAGCTAGCTATGGTTATCACTTATTTTGGGGATAGTACTTATGTATTTCAGTTTTTCAGTAATGTTGTTTTTATCTAGACTTGTGTATTTGGAAAGTTGACATTATGTTGTACCAGACTTGTTTTGAAATAGTTTGAAATCTTCCGCTATTTTACTTATCTTATTTACTCTGTTTACATATATACATATGTTCTTGTTCTGCCTTGATATATCATTATGCATGTTTACCTGATTCAAACGCCCCTCCAAAGTCAGAGTGCTTGCAAGAGCCACCCTGGCGGAGGTGGGGTGTTACAACGAATAGTGAATGTACATGAGTAAATTGGTAAGACTGAACCGAAATAATTCGGGGGAAAAAATGACTGAAAAATTCAACCGAATACGAAGACTATTTTAAATTTTCTATTGATGATAATTAGTCTTCTTCTATCCTTTTTTTAATTCCAATCATATAATTCCATGCTAGGAATATAAAGGATTCTATATTGCTTTCAATATGATCTTTACAACTTTACGACTAATTTAAATCTCAAGTCACTAAGAAAAATGGAGGGTGTTGTATCCACGTCATTTAGAATTAAATAACATTGTGGTTAAGCGATCGCAGTTTATAAACACCTAACAAAATAATTGACGCCTAGTTATACTATCATGCTGATCAGATAACTATCTGTAATCCAAATAACACAGCAGATCCTTTCTTAACCTTTTCCTCTAACAAGTCCAGTCTTAATAATCACTATCATTGTCCTTTGATATGTTTATCAATGGAGTATGCTACTTTGAAATGCATGGTACATAATTACATTGTAACACTGATTAAATCGGAATTGTGATGGCTTGCTGTAACACTGATTAAATCAGATTTAATCAAATGATTCAATGTAACACTGATTAAATTTGATTAGCATTTTACCTGCTATTTGAGCTCCTTTGCTATAGATGGAGTTTAACGTTAAATCTGAATTTGAATAAGACGAAGATCGAGTTGAACGAAGTTGAAGAAGATCGAGCTGAATGAAGTTGAAGAGGACCAAGTTGAACGTAGTTGAAGATGATTAGAATTTTGTGGGGTTTTGGTAAATTGGTTGAGAGTAAACGAAATGATTTGAAATGGGAAAAAGAAAAAAAAAGCATGTTTAGAAAATTAAAGGTCCTTGTCCTTAGAACTTAATTTTTTAAACCCATAGCCAGGAAACTTATGAGGTTCAATAGTTTGTCACTAAAATCTAATTGCCCCTATATATATAGCACTAGCACCCATCTTTTACAACACACTTAAGATTCCCATTTCCAGCCATAGATTTGTATTTAAATAATAGTTTAAGGGGAGAAAAAGTGAGTGTAAAGAGGAGAAACATGAACTTGTGGTTGAAATCAAAGGGTATTTAGAAGTATTGCACCGTCTGGGGTGTAACAGAATGCTCCTTATATTTATGAGAAAAAAAGACGGGGAGATTACTATTTCACCTATATGTGCATGTCATTCAAAATTACCCTCTCATTCCACATTCCCTTTATGAAGGCATGTGTCTCTTTTGAAATCTTTCAAGATTTTTGTAACGGCCTAGATTTTTATCTGTTTAAATTAATATTTGTTTTAGATGTCGATTTTGATTTTTAAATGGTTTGAATTTAATAATTCTGAATATTATATTAGTTTAAATAATAAAATTTTAATTTAATTTCGGAATAGTCGAAACTGGTCGAATTTGCAATATTATACGATTTGGTAAATATAAGAGGATTTGTTTAGTTATATTTAAATTTTATTTACGATTTCGTTTATTAAACGCTGTTTGAACATTTAATTTATAATTTTAATTTTAAAACGAATTGCAGCGGCTCAATAGTTCGTAATATAACGTTTTGAACTTTAAATGGTTATACAGGATCTAATTTAAGTCAGAATTCTTCAAAATAAGAAACATCCGAATTCATTTGGTAATAATTTTCTAATGAAGCAAAAAAAATCGAGTTTTCGTAGTGTAGATTTTGTTTTATGTCCAAATCAAATTTTTAAACAGTCGCTATGAAATTCATTTATATAATATAGCGATTTATTATATAAAAATAAAGGATTTTTAATTTATTTAATATTATTTTGGCTTGGATTTCAACATGGGTTAATTCATTTTGAAAATAGGTGAAATTTCGCTTAGGGATGTCCAATTATAATATTTTAATATTATTTTAATGAGGTATTTTAAAGTTGGTTTATTTTAATTAAATCTAGAACTTTTAAAAGGGGCTTTATTCAAACGATCTCCTTTTTCAACGAAACAATTATTTTTGAGACCGTAACAACAAATTACTGTTATATTTCAAGTTTCACGCCAAACGGATTTATGCTGTGAGCGTGGCAAAATAAAATGCAAATAAATCGACTGTTTGGACACAAACGAGCTCCGTTTTCACAAACGGACTCGGAATTCGACGAAACGTGATTCATTAGGACCGTAACATTGAATTATAAGATGACGTCCATTCTCGGTACGATTGGAGTTTGTGTGTGAGCACAATAATCAATAAACAGTGTTTGGGAATTGCGATAGGTACAAATAAAAATCGCTAGTCATATCAATAAAAATCTTCGGTCAAATCAATGATTAAATAATTAAAATATTAAAATAATATAATAAAAAATTATATTTTTACCTATAAATAAACCTACGGTGATCCCTAAATTTGCAATCCACTCTTTTTCCTTTTTCCCGTTCCATTTCTTACTTTAACCCACCCATTCTTCAGTAAGATAGCCACTTCTAAATTCAGGAATAATTTCGTTAAAATTTCTATAAATCCAACTAATTATACGGATTGATCGCTGTTAGTCGAAGCCTCAATTTCATGCATGAATTAAAAGACTCGATCAAACATTTGGAGGATCTTTTCTTTTGAACTGTAAGGCTAAAGTCAACAGTGGTTTTGTCTCGTTTCCGGCGATTCCTGGAGGAGTTAGTTGGAGCTGGTTTAGGCGAAGGAAGATGGAAGACCGACGAGTCTTTTGGCAGTGACGTGGTGATTTCTGGTGGCTTGGATGATCGGCGGTGGGGGTTTAAATAGAAGGGAGCCGCTATTTTTTTTCAATGTTGGGGTTGGTTTTTAGGGTTGTGGTGGAGCTGTTGACCACCAGAGGTGGCTAAAGTTGGTGATGAAGAAGCCTGAGGTGGCGCAGTCGTCGTGGTGTTGGTCCGAGGAGGTCCGATGGTTTGAGGGTGGCGGTCCGGCGAGTTTAATGAACAATAGTTCCAGGATTATTTTTGGATCTGGGTTCGGATTTCTGGGATGTGGATGAGGGTGGGGGGCCGGAGTAAGTGGTGACGGCCTTGGCTGGAGGAAGGGTCGGAGGCGCATCAAGTGGCGGAGGTGCGGTCATCTCAGTTGATCAAGGGTGGCTGGAAAAGGTGGATAAACGGAAATGGTTTGCAAGCGAATTCTGGTGATTCTGGTTGATTGGGGAAGTAGGGCTTTTGGGTGGAGATGTGTCTCGAAGTGGCTAAGGCAATGGTGACGTCGATGGGCGGTCTGGCGGTCGATGAGAGGTGCTGGAATCGATGGACCGAGAGGAGAGTGTATCGGGATAGAAAGAAAAGTGGTGGCATCGGGTTTTCTTGTTTATAGGAGAGAGAGAGGAAGGGTTAATACGTTATTAACGAATGGGGTGGGCCACGTAATCAAGAATTTAAGGTAATGATAACCTATTAATGAGTTTTAAAGTTTAGTTAGCAGAGTTAATTAAATTCATTATTATTATAATTAAGGTTTAAGTTATTTAATTTTTAATATAAAGTGTAATAGCGATAAGTTTTCATTTTAAATCAGAATAAAGCGAAACCGGAGGCGATGGACTCGTAATCGAGAGTACTACACTGCTAAGCAGTTTTGGAGGGATCCTGCAGCACTTGGGTTTTCAACACTATTTAAAATTTAACAGAACAACACGGAAACCATCGAATCAACACAAATTTGTGAGTTAATTCTCGCACTTCTGAAATACTGTGATGTGCAAAATTCATATTATTAATATTCATCATTAATTGGCTGAATGAATGCTATCGATGCTATGGATGAACTTTTAGTTGATTGTTTGTCAGTGTTTATAAATTGGCTATTCAAATGCATGATATTTCATATATTAGTGTTAAACAATATTATAAACAGTTGTGCAGGGAAGAACAGGTTAGATGAATCCAACCGGATTCCACTAACAAATCGTATATTATTTGTTGTTTACCCCAATTTATATTATATCCTGTTTAAATATCAATGATTGAATGAATATTGATTGTTGAATCTAAATTCATCAATTGTCATGTTTCAAATCAATATGTAGTATTGATTGAGTAGTTGGCAGCAGATGGTCTAAATCCATCGTTTTGAAATATTAATTCACCATCAGGCGGATTGACGTATTTTAAATTATAAAAATTTATTTTTATAAATGAATCAAAGTTTCAGTTTTATTTTAGTTAATTAAATATAAAGTTTTAATAAATCGACATTTATGACTTGTTTTACAAAGAAATATTAAAAGGAATTTTATAGTAACATCTTGAGTTTTAATACATAAGGAAGACTGAGACTAACGAGAGGGATGATCGTTTAGAATAATTGTTCCAAAGAAAACAATTAAGTAAGATTTATTATTTTAACCTAACGATTTGTTTTAAAAAGCTAAATAAACTTTTAGTTTGACTTTATTAAAGTAATTATTAAATAGTTTGTTATTTATAAAATTTATTATTTTCTTAATAACTTAATTAACTAACCTATTGTTAGTTAATAGTGAAGTAATACACTTTTAGTCCAACAAATGATTACGTTAACGATTGAGTTAATTATTAATTTAAGTAATTACATCTTGAATAGATTTCATTTAAGATGTAACGAGATTAGTAAATTTGAAAGGGGCTTATGAAAAGGATTTGGTAGTCCAAATTCCATAAAGGAGTTATAAAAGGAAATAGAGTTTTAAATAAATTATTATTTTAATAATATTAACTAACCTATTGTTAGTTAATAATGAAGTAATATACATGTAATTCAGAGATGATAAAGGGCTTAGGAAATAGAATTGAGTTATATAAGACTTGTTAATAAGGAATTTTAAGTTATAAGATTTGTGATCAGAAAAGAAGTTTACTTAATCACAAAGATTAACTGGAAATAGATATGATTGTAAAAGGGATTTTTCAAATGTAAGAAATGATTTATAAAACCATATTAAAATGAAAATACTTATCGATTTAAGTAATGAAGTAAATAAAAAGGATGTTCAAAAGAAAAGATGTGGTTCATAAAACCATGGTTTAAATGAAAATAGGAAGTAAGATCTGATAGATAAGAACGTGGGTTTTAAGTTACAAACTTCTATCTACTCTGAGATAAGAACGTTGTCGATTAAGGTCTGAGAGGTAAATAAAATACCCCAACTTGACCGACTTCACTATTATCGAGGAATGGTATTAGTTTGTAACGGTAAAGGAGTTTGGAAAGGAGTTATTATTTTCGTAAAACCTTTGAAATTCATTTGCAAGGTTTGAAATGAAATTTAATACAATGAGTTTTAAATTAAACAGTGTACATTAACATTGTTTAGCCCGAGTTGAGACATATAGTTTAATTATACCTATAGGCTATTTAAATAACACTGTTTTCTAGAAAATAGAAATAATATGAGTAAAGTATATTCATTTAAAATAATAAGTAATTAGAATGGAAGGGTTATATTAATTTTGAAACAGAAATAAATATTTGGAATTTAAGTAGTTAAAGCCATTGAGTTTTAATAAGAAAGCATGTGTCGTTTAACAGGGTTTTTTTTACCACATAAGAATTGGCAATGGGATTATATTTGTGAATTAACGATATATTAATATATGGACATTATCAGAATTAAGGAAATAAATGGTTAATGAAAATATAGCAATATTTTCAAAATTAAAGGAGAATAAAGCGAAGTGAGAATAAACGAGAGGTATTGTTTCCAAATGGCGAAACAAAAGATGAGTTGGCAAGATATTTAAATGGAATTGACATTAAGTATAGGGAATGATTTTAAATGATTCGATAAAGAGTTTTAAATGAACGGTTTTAAAAACGAGAACCTAAGCTGCCGATATACTTGACCGTCCGGGTTTGACACTGATAGTTAAAACGCTAAACTATAAATAAGATACCTTTTTGGACCTTTTGATGTGTTGTTTCGGAGAAACCAGGATGGGAACTAAACCCAAAACCACTTCGCATCAACGTTACGTATGAAGCTAACTTGCAAGGGATAAAGATGGAGCAATTGAAGACCATAGATATTCATGAATGTAAGAACTACTTATAATCACTGTTCTGCAGCCAAAGATATACTGTGGTTCAATCGTGATTGAGATCTATGGATTTGCAAGGGCTACTCGCTACTGATCTATAGGGTGGTTCCTTGGATGCAGTAGGAGGGTGCCTTCAGTTCATCATGTTCCTCGATGACTTGTATGGATGAGTGTTTCACAGGGTATTTCCAAAGGAATCACGTACGTTGATTTCCTCAAACGTATTACTGTTGGTAGCAGAGAAGACACCTTTTCTTAGCTTAACGACTAGTTTAGTTTTGTGGACGTCAATTATTGAAATCTGGTGGATCTGACAATGTAACATTCAAAGTGAATTGTGCTGGATGTTCTAAAGGTAACTATAACCTCAAACCTCATCAACCGGGAAATGACAAAAATCGAGCAGGCAGCATGGCTATGTGGGTCGCTCCCATTAGGGTGTATAATCACCTACTTAGAGAAATTCCATTTCCTTCTTTAATCTATTTCGATGCTATCCCTTTTCGGGAAACTGCTGCTGATCCCAACCGTTGGTGATATACATTCGATACACTCAGGCGAAATGAGTGGTCGGTCATGTGCGGGTCGGGTTGCAAGACGTTCTTGTTGAACCCCGTGTATTCCCCTCTAGAGATACACTATCGGCAGGTGGTTCCATACCTTGTCATAGTTGGAATCCAATCTCCAATAAGTGCCCGCGGTTTTGATTGTATACTACATATGTGTGGAGCGTGGGATTCTAGCATTCTGCTAGATTGCTATTTATTTGTGATTTGATAGGCACTATTATAATATCAGAATAATATTGTTTTCAAAAATGTTTTTGGTTATAGTAAGGTAAAAATCGTCCGTATTTATGTGTGGACTAGTCTTACTATTATCCCTTTCTTTCAAAAAGGATTTCTAAAGTTAAACCGATTGTTGATGTGAATTTATCACTGAAAGTATTCCATATTGATCTGGGTGTTTTTGCTTTGCTTCAAAATGTGCTCGGGTCAGACCGAACATTTTTTTTTAGGTTAGTTTTCGCTTGGAGTTTCAGGAGATGGAAGCAGGAGGCTTCACCGTTAATTATTTAAAGTTGTTCCGCTGTATCTGATTCATGTTGTACTCTGATGATTGGTATGTATACAAGATTTTCATTTGTATAAAGATATATTGTTATATGTATTATTCATTCCGCTGTGAGAATATGATGTTCTTCTTCTTCTTCTATTCTAATATTTCTTTCTTTCTCTCTCATCCTCTAATTTCTTTCTCTTAACATTCTTCTTTTCTGTGTAATTTGGGATGACTGTGGTAGTAAAATGTCAGCCTAAATTGTACTGAAAAGTGGGATGTTACAACTTGGTATCAGTGTGTAAAGACCCGCAACTTCCCCGTAAAGGAAAGCGTCGGATAGTTCGAGAACAAGCCACAACAGAACGCATACAGAAGAACATTTCATTGTATATTACAACAATGCATCAGATTACAAGAATATACAGAGTATAAATGAATAAATATTACACAGAAATATCAGAGATTTAAATTACATTTAAATACAACGCAGCGGAAAATAATACAATACACAACTAGAAGAAGATATACGGATACAAAGCTTTCCGGATATCGTTCCAGCTGTAAACCAGGATCTTGTGAATATAAATCTGCAAAACCCAACTACTAGCTGCCCGTGTCGAAAATAAGGGCACCCAGAGTTTAGGTTAAAACAATAAACTCCAGGTCAGTCATGTGACTGGTGTGAGAACTAAAACAGTTAATCTTTATTTTTAAAGTTAGGTAAATCAAGGGACCACACCGTATAACACGGAACGGGTTTCCTCCCAAGAATACCAGTGCATAAAACAAACAGCGCAATGCTAAATAAAGAAAAATGAAGCTGTTATAAGACCCAGGTCCTATCACACAATGCAAACGCAAGCCGGGGGATAGGGTTTTCCCTTATAACAGCCAAAGAATGCTTGATACGTTTAAAACAAATCATTTGATACTATTATAAGTGCATAGTGTATAAAACAACTTCAAATCATAAGTATCAATCATAGGCGGCATAAGCGCCCCATCCCACTATGTCGCCATATATAGGATTACAACTAAAACCGCAAATGTCACGTATTTGGAAATTGGATTTCCGTCTATGAACCGAGGCAAAAGATAGTCCTCAACCGTTTTCGTGACTCTCTAGCCCGAGCCACAGGGTCAGAGCGCATCGACCCTTGGATCGTCAGGGCCGGTCCACCGATGTGGATTAAAATGCCTGAACACTACGTTTCCCCGCCCTTTGGGGCGCAAACGAGCCAACTAAATGACTCCATCGGTTCGAGAACGACCGATCAATCCGAGGCGCCTCGCAACAGCAACAACCACATAAGTCAAACTCGTCAGGGCGTGTAAAACCACTGACGCCACTTCTAACTAGAAAGAAACGCAAGTCCTCCCTGAGGTCCGTCTCCCGTTTTTGGTTCATACCGGGTGTGAAACTCGCGAAGTAAACGTTACACAAAGCTACGCCACAAAGGCCGTGCTTTGATCATCACCACAAGACTTTGCTTTTCAACAGAAGCCTTGATCATTTGCATCTTAGCATGCCACACAGGCAAACCATCCTATGCAACCGATATCAGTCACACAGAATGAAATCCGATGTCAGACACACAGTCCATTTACAAGTCCGTTCTGGGTCTGAACGAAACCTGGAGCACCAAGTACCCCGCATATCCATCGATCTCCAAGTACGTCTGGACGATCACCAACTGTTTCCATCTTCTTGGGTGTACAGCCCAATCAAGATCATCAGTTATCACCCAAACGACGTGAAGACTTCCGGTCTTCGACCATCGTCTTCGACTTATCGTCGTATCAGTTATTCAGAATGGGATAAACCCGGTCTTTCCGAATAACTCGCGTATATTTTAAGTAGGTGTTACACAAACACAACATACGCCTCATTCCAATTCATTAGTCACTAACCGTAAATTAATCAAGAGAATAATTCCCCAAATATTAACCCCGAAGGCCGAAACCAACATCAGATCAATATCCAGAAAACCATTCTGCTTAGCTAACCGACAGTTAGTTTCTAAATTTCACATTCATAGGGAAAGGTTCCCATTAATTTTATCCAAGATAAATTTCTTGAATTTATTCTTTAATCTGATCTTTTGAATATCAATTCAAAACTAGTCGGAATTAGCGAACCTTACCGAAGTAATCATTGGTTTTAATTTCCCAATCCCAACCTATTCATCCCATGAAGTAAAAACTGGTAATACTTCATATCTAACACCACGGTGTTATCGGTAAATTCAATTACCATTTCACGTTCAAATCTAATTAAAGATTTAACTAACGTCTGGAGTAAAACTGGCGATACTCCATTTCGACTTTTACAATCTAATTAAAGATTCATTAAAACTCCACTTAGTTTTAATCTTCGACTGGGTTAAAGAATCAGTGTCATTTAAAACACGGTTCACGATAAACCCAAAATCACATTCCATTAATTATTGGGTTAAAGAACGAGTGTTATTTAAAACACTGTTCACGATAAACCCAAAAATCAATATCAATTCAATTCCAATTAAATATTATTTAATTGGTACACTTCATTAAATCTAAATAAAAAGATTTAATCTTTTCTCAACTGGGTTCAAGAACAGTGTTAGTGAAGACACCATTCACGACAAACCCAAATCACATTCGATATTCAATACAAGGCTCTGAATAGAAAATATATCGGCTTATATTCAATATCGAATTCTACGACTAACAAATGTCGTATTGGAAATAACGATATAAATATATATCTTTCAAATTTCCATAACAACACCTGTATAATCCCGAATTCCAACATTGAAATATTCCGAAGACAATTTCGATTCAAATCCACTCCAATGCAATCATTGGAATTTTGGTTACTTTTAAAACCCTTTTCGAATTCAATTTATTTATTTAAAAATAAATAGAATTATAATTCTAGTTCAAAACTAGTTCATTTCGATAAAAATCTATTTTTATCTTTTCAAATATGGAGTTTTTCATCCCAAACTTTCACAAATCATTTCTTATGATTTTACACAAATTATTACTATTTTTAATAATTTTATCAAGGCCCGTACAGTCGATTTCCATTAACGGCCATCGAACTGCACTTACAGCGACCTTTTTCGAATTTGATTTGGACGTATCTCCAAATCCAACCGTTAGATTTCAAATTTCTAACATTCATTAGAAAGCTCTTTTCGATACGAACCCAACGGTTCCGGTTTTAGGAGAATCCGACGGTCGGATCTCCCGTAATGTCCGTTTGAAATAAATGGTCGAAATTCACGAACTGCCGCGGCGCGGCGCGTTCTATTCAGGCCATTATATTATATATATAATATATATAATATATATATCGTCGATTTCTATTTAAAACGAATTATATAAATAGTTTTAAATTCGTTTCAAAAGCAATTTCAACTTCCATTTCAATTCAAAGCAAAATTGAATTCTTCTTTATAGATTCGTTTGAATATTCATTTCTATTCAATTCAAATTTGAATTCAATTTGAATTCATTTCAATTTGTTTTCAATTCATTTCGAAATCGTTTTCAATTCAATTCATTTCGAAATCGTTTTCAATTCAATTCATTTCGAAATCGTTTTCAATTCAATTCATTTCGAAATCGTTTTCAATTCAATTCATTTCGAAATCGTTTTCAATTCAATTCATTTCGAAATCGTTTTCAATTCAATTCATTTCGAAATCGTTTTCAATTCAATTCATTTCGAAATCGTTTTCAATTCAATTCATTTCGAAATCGTTTTCAATTCAATTCATTTCGAAATCGTTTTCAATTCAATTCATTTCGAAATCGTTTTCAATTCAATTCATTTCGAAATCGTTTCCAATTCAATTCATTTCGAAATCGTTTTCAATTCAATTCATTTCGAAATCGTTTTCAATTCAATTCATTTCAAAATATTCGATTTCGAAATCACTTTTCAATATTCATTTCAAAAATGAATAAAATCGATATAAATATCGATCACGTCAAAATGGCGTCAATCTAATCAACACGGCTTCATAAATTTCTATTTTCAAATATTCTATTTCAAATATTTCTTTTTCAAAATAGTTGTTATTATCAAAATATTTCGTTCAACACATGACCAATCTCAATGGATGAGTACTGTCAACAAATGAACTTTTATTTTATAATATTCTTTATTTTTCAAATTGGAATGAGGCCCAATCAATTACCATATAAAGTTAATTATATGGATTTTCATACAACACATGTATATAATAACATTGAAAATAATCAACCATCAACCAAAGTGCACTACACTGTATAAGCATCAAATATAGATATCTAACGCTTACAACAGCATGTCAATCAATCGATCGACATATTTAATCAATCAGGATGAGTGAACTTCAAATTTCATCCCAACACCCGTGTGGGGTTTCAAACAATCAAACACCTATTTTATTTGTGCGTAAAATTTATCGTCCCAATCAATGTCATTCAAATAAGTGTACATAAACAAACCATCTGGTTTGTAAATGAATATTTATTTATTCACTTCACTATTTTCATATTCACGTTAAAAATTATATTTTTAACGATAAAACATTTTATTTCACCCTATGAATTTCTATTCAATTCATTTATTAAATAAAATGATATTTTTATTTTTCTAACATATTTTAGAAAATTTCGGCGGCATAACGGCACGATACTAGAAACGGGACAAGGCCTAGCCTTATCCCCGATCTAGTGAAGGCCCACGCCATTCACACATCAATCAAAATCACCAAACAATTCAATTCAAATCAAATCATCCAACTAATCTACGCAACCAAACAAACAAGTCCATGGTTTGTGGACGATTGTGTCGGGTGCTACTAAGCACCGTCTGCATCCTAGTATATATATATATAACTAGAAAAGAAATTGAAAGGTGAGAAATTCTCACAATTAGCTATCCAATCATCTTGACTCTTCTTTTGCAGAAGTCTTCGTCGTTTCGCCTTTTTGTCCTCTTCGTTGCCCGTAGCCACTACATATGTAAAAATCGAATTTTTACTTCGCTATTCCATATATAAAAATCTTATTTTTCTATCGAAGTTCAATACGAAGTTCAATATATAAAAACCCTATTTTTATTTCGAAGTTCAATATATAAAAATTCCATTTTTCTATCGTTATTCAATATATAAAAATTCCATTTTTCTATCGTTATTCAATATATAAAAATCTCGCCTTTTTAACTATAAAGATTTTACCTTTTTCAAAAATAAGGATTTGATTTTTATAGTTCCTACTAGGCAAAGATTATATTTTGACATCATCTATATAGTAAAGACTATATTTTTAATATTTTAAAAATATAAAGATCATATTTTTAATTCTTTAAAAATATAAAAATCATATTTTTATTACTTCATATATTTAAAAATCGAATTTTTATCTCTATATCACTTCATATGAAAATTTCAATCTTCTCTGTCGCTTCATATATAAAATAAAAATCTAATCTTTTTATTCTCTACATATAAAAATCATAGCTTTTTAAATTAAAATAAACAAGTTTTATGTTTAAAATAAATATGTTTTCAGTTTTAAAATCTTTTCTAAAAATTACAGTTTTAAATTCTTTTATAAAAATTACAGTTTTAAAATCTTTTATAAAAATTACAGTTTTAAATTCTTTTATAAAAATTACAGTTTTAAATTCTTTTATAAAAATTACAGTTTTAAATTCTTTTTAAAAAAAACAGAAAAAGTAAATAATAATAAAAAAAACAGTTTAAAGTAAAATAAAATAAAAAACAGTTGAAGTAAAATAAAAAAAATCAGAAAAAGTAAATAATAAAAAAAAACAGCAGGGCACTTACAGGGGGGGGATTTGCAGCGCCGTCGAGGTCGGAGGGGGGGGGGGTATCGCGTCACTTCTGGTGAGAGAGGGGGGGGTTTCGTCGAGGGTTCGGAGGAGGGGGGTCGGCTTCGTCGAGGGTTCGGAGGAGGGGGGTCGGCTTCGTCGAGGCGTGGTGGCGATTCCGAGGGAGGCGGCGGCGATTTAGAGATCGGGCCCTTTTTTTTTTCTTTTTCTTTGATTATTGCAGAATGAAATCGGGGGGGGGGGGGGGCAGAGGGAAAATAAAGGAGGGAATTTTTTTTTATTATTAAATTAATTGCATAAAGTTGATTTTTACCCATGACCTCAAAACGAGGCCCACCGCCTGTCGTCCATAGCGTTTAACCCCCATTCCGAACCCAATGGGATATGTATCGTAGACTGGTTCGACTATTTGAATCAGTTTCCATTTATTTTATTTTTAAATCACTATATTGAATTTTAAACGCACATTTCAAATTACCGGGGTCACATATTAACTTTAAAAATTCCTGAAAAATATTTTCTAGCTTCGTACTGACGATACGGTCCTAACAAAACTAGTTTCATCGAATTCTGAGACCGTTTGGAAAATGGCCAATCTCCAGTCGATTAAAATCAACTGAAACTGGTCAAACGCGTTTTCCTTTGCCACGCTCACATATTGATTTGAAAAATTATGAAATTTGAAATCTAGCAATAACTTTACATCACGGACCCAACAAAACTGGTTTCGTCGAAATCCGAGGTCGTTTGCAAAATGTCCATTTTTAAGGGCCTGAATTCCATAGCGACTATTCAGAATTTTCAACTGGACATATCTTTTGATTCCCGCTACGAAACTTTGATTTTTCGGATTCGTTGGAAAGATATTATCAAATAGATCCTAAGATTTTTGGTTTCACTAAAATCCGGATTGTTTTGCACCCGGTACATTCATTTGAAGTTTGAAATCGAATTATCGAACTACCGCGCCATTTTCAATTCTATTTATAATTATATATAAATATTTATATTCTAACGACGACGCGTATAAATATATACGTCGAATTCTATTCAAAATAAATTTCTCGTCGATATTATTTAAAATAATTCATTTTAAATATTCATACTTCGCCAAAATTGCCAAAATAAAAATTTTAAACTGGCCCAGATTTTCGGGTTGTTACAATCTCCCTCACTTAAAACTTTTCGTCCCCGAAAAGGAACAGAGTCGAAAGTGGTTTGATTATTCAGCTCTACGTTCGATCAGGCTTCCATTCTCCAACTCTTTAGTTTCTGAGAATTTTCAAAATTTCAAAAATTTGGCTAACACCCTAAATTTTCGAAAAATTTCGCCATAACCTCCCCTGCAATGGGAGCATCGGGGAATTTCAAATAGCTTCCCCGGTCCTTCAGATCTCAAAAAGAAAAAGAAAAAGCCAAGCGGCTAGCCAATAGGCTCACAAAATCATCATCACCCAAACAAAACATTAAATTATGTAGTAAACATGTACCTATTTGTCGGGCAAACAAATTTTATTCTCTGGCTCTAGCCTCCTTGCTATGACCTGCTCAATATAAGTATATGTATATGCAAGCAAATGCGACCAATTTTCAATATAATCCAATATTTGATTCAATTAGGCTAAATGGTTTAAAATTAGCAAACAAATGAACAAACAACACAAACATCAATCAATTAGTGAATTTAACGTTTCAAATTCATAATTTTGATATATATACTGAAAATCTTGTTTTTGATGCCAATTCACAACAAAGTGTTCTAGCTATATAAGATTTGGTTCTCACACCAGCCTAATGGAAATATATAGAAAATCACACCTTCGAAACTCGAACATAAATGTTGATGATGCGATCGCTATCATCAATATCATCTTCGGGCGACTAGAGTGTGATGCTATATCTATCCAATATATTAAAACTTTGAATACACGCGGATCAGACGTATACGCAAAATCTTTATATACTGGACTGTCCAACTCAATATAAATAAATAATCAGATACGAATAATTGATTTAAATTTTCAAAACAAAAATGTTTTCATTTGAAAAATATACTCTTCACACTCGTTCTAGGATACTACTGATCCCATATCTAACGAGTCATTCCCATTGGATATTACTAATCCAATCTCTGATGAATTCTTTCGTACGGTTCTAATGTGTCTTGTTCTCTGAGCTTTGTAAACCAAAGCTCTGATACCAACTGTAAAGACCCGCAACTTCCCCGTAAAGGAAAGCGTCGGATAGTTCGAGAACAAGCCACAACAGAACGCATACAGAAGAACATTTCATTGTATATTACAACAATGCATCAGATTACAAGAATATACAAAGTATAAATGAATAAATATTACACAGAAATATCAGAGATTTAAATTACATTTAAATACAACGCAGCGGAAAATAATACAATACACAACTAGAAGAAGATATACGGATACAAAGCTTTCCGGATATCGTTCCAGCTGTAAACCAGGATCCTGTGAATATAAATCTGCAAAACCCAACTACTAGCTGCCCGTGTCGAAAATAAGGGCACCCAGAGTTTAGGTTAAAACAATAAACTCCAGGTCAGTCATGTGACTGGTGTGAGAACTAAAACAGTTAATCTTTATTTTTAAAGTTAGGTAAATCAAGGGACCACGCCGTATAACACGGAACGGGTTTCCTCCCAAGAATACCAGTGCATAAAACAAACAGCGCAATGCTAAATAAAGAAAAATGAAGCTGTTATAAGACCCAGGTCCTATCACACAATGCAAACGCAAGCCGGGGGATAGGGTTTTCCCTTATAACAGCCAAAGAATGCTTGATACGTTTAAAACAAATCATTTGATACTATTGTAAGTGCATAGTGTATAAAACAACTTCAAATCATAAGTATCAATCATAGGCGGCATAAGCGCCCCATCCCACTATGTCGCCATATATAGGATTACAACTAAAACCGCAAATGTCACGTATTTGGAAATTGGATTTCCGTCTATGAACCGAGGCAAAAGATAGTCCTCAACCGTTTTCGTGACTCTCTAGCCCGAGCCACAGGGTCAGAGCGCATCGACCCTTGGATCGTCAGGGCCGGTCCACCGATGTGGATTAAAATGCCTGAACACTACGTTTCCCCGCCCTTTGGGGCGTAAACGAGCCAACTAAATGACTCCATCGGTTCGAGAACGACCGATCAATCCGAGGCGCCTCGCAACAGCAACAACCACATAAGTCAAACTCGTCAGGGCGTGTAAAACCACTGACGCCACTTCTAACTAGAAAGAAACGCAAGTCCTCCCTGAGGTCCGTCTCCCGTTTTTGGTTCATACCGGGTGTGAAACTCGCGAAGTAAACGTTACACAAAGCTACGCCACAAAGGCCGTGCTTTGATCATCACCACAAGACTTTGCTTTTCAACAGAAGCCTTGATCATTTGCATCTTAGCATGCCACACAGGCAAACCATCCTATGCAACCGATATCAGTCACACAGAATGAAATCCGATGTCAGACACACAGTCCATTTACAAGTCCGTTCTGGGTCTGAACGAAACCGGGAGCACCAAGTACCCCGCATATCCATCGATCTCCAAGTACGTCTGGACGATCACCAACTGTTTCCATCTTCTTGGGTGTACAGCCCAATCAAGATCATCAGTTATCACCCAAACGACGTGAAGACTTCCGATCTTCGACCATCGTCTTCGACTTATCGTCGTATCAGTTATTCAGAATGGGATAAACCCGGTCTTTCCGAATAACTCGCGTATATTTTAAGTAGGTGTTACACAAACACAACATACGCCTCATTCCAATTCATTAGTCACTAACCGTAAATTAATCAAGAGAATAATTCCCAAAATATTAACCCCGAAGGCCGAAACCAACATCAGATCAATATCCAGAAAACCATTCTGCTTAGCTAACCGACAGTTAGTTTCTAAATTTCACATTCATAGGGAAAGGTTCCCATTAATTTTATCCAAGATAAATTTCTTGAATTTATTCTTTAATCTGATCTTTTGAATATCAATTCAAAACTAGTCTGAATTAGCGAACCTTACCGAAGTAATCATTGGTTTTAATTTCCCAATCCCAACCTATTCATCCCATGAAGTAAAAACTGGTAATACTTCATATCTAACACCACGGTGTTATCGGTAAATTCAATTACCATTTCACGTTCAAATCTAATTAAAGATTTAACTAACGTCTGGAGTAAAACTGGCGATACTCCATTTCGACTTTTACAATCTAATTAAAGATTCATTAAAACTCCACTTAGTTTTAATCTTCGACTGGGTTAAAGAATCAGTGTCATTTAAAACACGGTTCACGATAAACCCAAAATCACATTCCATTAATTATTGGGTTAAAGAACGAGTGTTATTTAAAACACTGTTCACGATAAACCCAAAAATCAATATCAATTCAATTCCAATTAAATATTATTTAATTGGTACACTTCATTAAATCTAAATAAAAAGATTTAATCTTTTCTCAACTGGGTTCAAGAACAGTGTTAGTGAAGACACCATTCACGACAAACCCAAATCACATTCGATATTCAATACAAGGCTCTGAATAGAAAATATATCGGCTTATATTCAATATCGAATTCTACGACTAACAAATGTCGTATTGGAAATAACGATATAAATATATATCTTTCAAATTTCCATAACAACACCTGTATAATCCCGAATTCCAACATTGAAATATTCCGAAGACAATTTCGATTCAAATCCACTCCAATGCAATCATTGGAATTTTGGTTACTTTTAAAACCCTTTTCGAATTCAATTTATTTATTTAAAAATAAATAGAATTATAATTCTAGTTCAAAACTAGTTCATTTCGATAAAAATCTATTTTTATCTTTTCAAATATGGAGTTTTTCATCCCAAACTTTCACAAATCATTTCTTATGATTTTACACAAATTATTACTATTTTTAATAATTTTATCAAGGCCCGTACAGTCGATTTCCATTAACGGCCATCGAACTGCACTTACAGCGACCTTTTTCGAATTTGATTTGGACGTATCTCCAAATCCAACCGTTAGATTTCAAATTTCTAACATTCATTAGAAAGCTCTTTTCGATACGAACCCAACGGTTCCGGTTTTAGGAGAATCCGACGGTCGGATCTCCCGTAATGTCCGTTTGAAATAAATGGTCGAAATTCACGAACTGCCGCGGCGCGGCGCGTTCTATTCAGGCCATTATATTATATATATAATATATATAATATATATATCGTCGATTTCTATTTAAAACGAATTATATAAATAGTTTTAAATTCGTTTCAAAAGCAATTTCAACTTCCATTTCAATTCAAAGCAAAATTGAATTCTTCTTTATAGATTCGTTTGAATATTCATTTCTATTCAATTCAAATTTGAATTCAATTTGAATTCATTTCAATTTGTTTTCAATTCATTTCGAAATCGTTTTCAATTCAATTCATTTCGAAATCGTTTTCAATTCAATTCATTTCGAAATCGTTTTCAATTCAATTCATTTCGAAATCGTTTTCAATTCAATTCATTTCGAAATCGTTTTCAATTCAATTCATTTCGAAATCGTTTTCAATTCAATTCATTTCGAAATCGTTTTCAATTCAATTCATTTCGAAATCGTTTTCAATTCAATTCATTTCGAAATCGTTTTCAATTCAATTCATTTCGAAATCGTTTTCAATTCAATTCATTTCGAAATCGTTTTCAATTCAATTCATTTCGAAATCGTTTCCAATTCAATTCATTTCGAAATCGTTTTCAATTCAATTCATTTCGAAATCGTTTTCAATTCAATTCATTTCAAAATATTCGATTTCGAAATCACTTTTCAATATTCATTTCAAAAATGAATAAAATCGATATAAATATCGATCACGTCAAAATGGCGTCAATCTAATCAACACGGCTTCATAAATTTCTATTTTCAAATATTCTATTTCAAATATTTCTTTTTCAAAATAGTTGTTATTATCAAAATATTTCGTTCAACACATGACCAATCTCAATGGATGAGTACTGTCAACAAATGAACTTTTATTTTATAATATTCTTTATTTTTCAAATTGGAATGAGGCCCAATCAATTACCATATAAAGTTAATTATATGGATTTTCATACAACACATGTATATAATAACATTGAAAATAATCAACCATCAACCAAAGTGCACTACACTGTATAAGCATCAAATATAGATATCTAACGCTTACAACAGCATGTCAATCAATCGATCGACATATTTAATCAATCAGGATGAGTGAACTTCAAATTTCATCCCAACACCCGTGTGGGGTTTCAAACAATCAAACACCTATTTTATTTGTGCGTAAAATTTATCGTCCCAATCAATGTCATTCAAATAAGTGTACATAAACAAACCATCTGGTTTGTAAATGAATATTTATTTATTCACTTCACTATTTTCATATTCACGTTAAAAATTATATTTTTAACGATAAAACATTTTATTTCACCCTATGAATTTCTATTCAATTCATTTATTAAATAAAATGATATTTTTATTTTTCTAACATATTTTAGAAAATTTCGGCGGCATAACGGCACGATACTAGAAACGGGACAAGGCCTAGCCTTATCCCCGGTCTAGTGAAGGCCCACGCCATTCACACATCAATCAAAATCACCAAACAATTCAATTCAAATCAAATCATCCAACTAATCTACACAACCAAACAAACAAGTCCATGGTTTGTGGACGATTGTGTCGGGTGCTACTAAGCACCGTCTGCGTCCTAGTATATATATATATAACTAGAAAAGAAATTGAAAGGTGAGAAATTCTCACAATTAGCTATCCAATCATCTTGACTCTTCTTTTGCAGAAGTCTTCGTCGTTTCGCCTTTTTGTCCTCTTCGTTGCCCGTAGCCACTACATATGTAAAAATCGAATTTTTACTTCGCTATTCCATATATAAAAATCATATTTTTCTATCGAAGTTCAATACGAAGTTCAATATATAAAAACCCTATTTTTATTTCGAAGTTCAATATATAAAAATTCCATTTTTCTATCGTTATTCAATATATAAAAATTCCATTTTTCTATCGTTATTCAATATATAAAAATCTCGCCTTTTTAACTATAAAGATTTTACCTTTTTCAAAAATAAGGATTTGATTTTTATAGTTCCTACTAGGCAAAGATTATATTTTGACATCATCTATATAGTAAAGACTATATTTTTAATATTTTAAAAATATAAAGATCATATTTTTAATTCTTTAAAAATATAAAAATCACATTTTTATTACTTCATATATTTAAAAATCGAATTTTTATCTCTATATCACTTCATATGAAAAGTTCAATCTTCTCTGTCGCTTCATATATAAAATAAAAATCTAATCTTTTTATTCTCTACATATAAAAATCATAGCTTTTTAAATTAAAATAAACAAGTTTTATGTTTAAAATAAATATGTTTTCAGTTTTAAAATCTTTTCTAAAAATTACAGTTTTAAATTCTTTTATAAAAATTACAGTTTTAATATCTTTTATAAAAATTACAGTTTTAAATTCTTTTATAAAAATTACAGTTTTAAATTCTTTTATAAAAATTACAGTTTTAAATTCTTTTTAAAAAAAACAGAAAAAGTAAATAATAATAAAAAAAACAGTTTAAAGTAAAATAAAATAAAAAAACAGTTGAAGTAAAATAAAAAAAATCAAAAAAAGTAAATAATAAAAAAAAACAGCAGGGCACTTACAGGGGGGGATTTGCAGCGCCGTCGAGGTCGGAGGGGGGGGGGGTATCGCGTCACTTCTGGTGAGAGAGGGGGGGGGGTTTCGTCGAGGGTTCGGAGGAGGGGGGTCGGCTTCGTCGAGGGTTCGGAGGAGGGGGGTCGGCTTCGTCGAGGCGTGGTGGCGATTCCGAGGGAGGCGGCGGCGATTTAGAGATCGGGCCCTTTTTTTTTTCTTTTTCTTTGATTATTGCAGAATGAAATCGGGGGGGGGGGGGGGCAGAGGGAAAATAAAGGAGGGAAATTTTTTTTTTATTAAATTAATTGCATAAAGTTGATTTTTACCCATGACCTCGAAACGAGGCCCACCGCCTGTCGTCCATAGCGTTTAACCCCCATTCCGAACCCAATGGGATATGTATCGTAGACTGGTTCGACTATTTGAATCAGTTTCCATTTATTTTATTTTTAAATCACTATATTGAATTTTAAACGCACATTTCAAATTACCGGGGTCACATACTAACTTTAAAAATTCCTGAAAAATATTTTCTAGCTTCGTACTGACGATACGGTCCTAACAAAACTAGTTTCATCGAATTCTGAGACCGTTTGGAAAATGGCCAATCTCCAGTCGATTAAAATCAACTGAAACTGGTCAAACGCGTTTTCCTTTGCCACGCTCACATATTGATTTGAAAAATTATGAAATTTGAAATCTAGCAATAACTTTACATCACGGACCCAACAAAACTGGTTTCGTCGAAATCCGAGGTCGTTTGCAAAATGTCCATTTTTAAGGGCCTGAATTCCATAGCGACTATTCAGAATTTTCAACTGGACATATCTTTTGATTCCCGCTACGAAACTTTGATTTTTCAGATTCGTTGGAAAGATATTATCAAATAGATCCTAAGATTTTTGGTTTCACTAAAATCCGGATTGTTTTGCACCCGGTACATTCATTTGAAGTTTGAAATCGAATTATCGAACTACCGCGCCATTTTCAATTCTATTTATAATTATATATAAATAATTATATTCTAACGACGACGCGTATAAATATATACGTCGAATTCTATTCAAAATAAATTTCTCGTCGATATTATTTAAAATAATTCATTTTAAATATTCATACTTCGCCAAAATTGCCAAAATAAAAATTTTAAACTGGCCCAGATTTTCGGGTTGTTGCACAGTGCTATTGGTTTAGTGATAACCTTGGCTCTGTGGCGTAACTCTATAGAGATGGGGTTAGTAATACCCTACATTGAGTTTGAGTGTATATATATGAGAGCACGTATTTGTATTTTGAATATAAAATTAATTTTTAAATCATTTTGTAAATGGGACAAATGAAATAATTTTACCTAAATAATATTTTGTATAAATAAAAAGAAATAATTCTCTTAAATTGTTAACTGGTTGTTTGAAACCTATATTGCCATGATGTATTGATTTGGATGTGTTTGGTTATGAGGTTGGATTGGATCAATCGAAGGAGATTTCAAATTTGAAATGTGAAATATGGAAATTTAACTCATGATTGGGTTGAATAAATCGTATAAGTTAAATTTGGACTTGAATATTGAAATAAAATATGACCTAAGTCAACACTAATTTGACTTGAGTTGAGAAATAGAAATATCCAAATGGAATGTTTTAGGATTATTTAATTGAGAATGATTACGTAGATATGGATTTAAAGTTGAATGAACTTGATTGAAACCAGTCTTGAATAGAATTGACTTATTGAGATAAATCCAGGATGGTATGGATATTTAAATTTAATGGGCATTGTTTTGAAACTAATGAAGTTCATTAGAATTGAGAGTAGGTGCAGAAGAGCTAATTTATCTTTAAAACATGTCCAAGAAGATTCTGCAGTTAACTGAATCCAGTCTGATTGGAGCTGCATAGTAATTGAGTAGGCTCACATATTGTTTATCGCTTATTGCGTAATAACATTCGGAAAAGGTACGCCTACCCAAAATATGAATTTTTGGATTTTGATTTGGGTTTTGAGTTGGATTTTCCCTTTTTCTGACCTTGTTGGTCGAGTTATTTATATTAATTGTACCTGCAATATTGCAGATGTTCCTCCGTACATGGGAGACTCTACCAAATTTTTTCCATAATTTAAGTTGTTAGAAAAATTTCAAATCTTTTTGAAAATTTTTGTTAATAAAAATGAATTTGTTTTCCGATTTAAGAATTTTTTGGATTAGTTTTTAATAAAAATTTTGTGGAGATTTTAACTAAAATGATTTTTGAAAAAAAATGGGTTTATAGCATTCTTCTTACCTTAGTAATTTCGGGGACGAAATTCTTTTAAGGAGGAAGGAATGTAACGATCCAGATTTTTAGCCATTTAATTTAATATTTGTTTTAAATGTCGATTTGGATTTTCAAATGGTTTGAATTTAATAATTTTGAATTTTATATTAGTTTAAATAATAAAAATTTAATTTAATTTCGAAATAGTCGAAATTGGCCGAATTTGCAATATTATATGATTTGGTAAATATAAAGGGATTTGTTTAGTTATATTTAAATTTTATTTACGATTTCGTTTATTAAACGCTGTTTGAACATTTAATTTCTAATTTTAATTTTAAAACAAACTGCAGCGGTGCTGTAGTTCATAATATAACATTTTGAACTTTAAGTGGTTATACAGGATCCAATTTAAGTCCGATTTCTTCGAAACAAGAAACGTCCGAATTCATTTGGTAATAATTTTCTAATGAAGAAGAAAAATCTAGTTTTCATACTATAGATTTTGTTTTATGTCCAAATCAAATTTTTAAATAGTCGCTATGAAATTCATTTATATAATATAGCTATTTATTATATAAAATAAAGGATTTTTAGTTTATTTAATATCGTTTTGGCTTGGATTTCAACCTGGGTTATTTCATTTTTGAAAATAGGTGAAATTCTGCTTAGGGATGTCCAATTATAATATTTTAATATTATTGTATTGAGGTATTTTAAATTTGGTTTATTTTAATTAAATCTAGACTTTTAAAAGGGGTTTTATTCAAACGATCTCCGTTTTCAACGAAACAAACTTTTTTGAGACCGTAATAACAAATTATTGTTATATTTCAAGTTTCACGCCAAACAGAGTTATTCTGTGAGCATGGCAAAATAAAGTGCAAATAAATAGACTATTTGGACATGAACGAGCACCGTTTTCACAACGAACTCGGAATTCGACGAAACAGGATTCAATAGGACCGTAACGTCGAATTATAAGATGACATCCATTCTCGGTATGATTGGAGTTCGTGTGCGAGCACAATAATCAATAAACAATGTTTGGGAATTGCGATAGGTACGAATAAAAATCGCTAGTCATATCAATAAAAATCCTCTTTCAAATCAGAGATTAAATAAGTAAAATATTAAAAAAAAAATTATATTTTTACCTATAAATAAACCTACGGTGATCCCTAAATTTGCAATCACTCTTTTCCTTTTTCCCGTTCCATTTCGTACTTCAACCCACCCAATTCTTCAGTAAGATAGCCACTTCTAAATTCAAGAATAATTTCATTAAAATTTCTATAAATCCAACTAATTATACGGATGGATTGCTGTAAGTCCGTGCCTCAATTTCATGTACAAATTAAAAGACTCGATCAAACATTTGGAGGATCTTTTCTTTTGAACTGTAAGGCTAAAGTCAGCAGTTGTTTTGTCTCGTTTCCGGCGATTTCTAGAGGAGTTAGTTGGAGCTGGTTTACAAGACGGAAGATGGAGGACCGACGAGTCTTTTGCTGGTGATGTGGTGATTTCCGGTGGCTTGGGTGATCGGCGGTGGGGGTCTAAATAGAGGGGAGCTGCTGTTTTTTTTTTTCAATTTTGGGGTTGGGTTTTAGGGTCGTGGTGGAGCTGTTGACCACCAGAGGTGGTTGCAGTTGGTCGAGGAGGAAGCCTGAGGTGGCACAGTCGTCGTGGAGTTGATCTGAGGAGGTCCGATGGTTTGAGGGTGGCGGTCCGGCGAGTTTAACGAATGATAGTTCCAGGATTATTTTTGGATCTGGGTTCGGATTTCTGGGACATGGATGAGCGGTGGGGGGCCGGAGTAAGTGGTGACGGCCTTGGTTGGAGGCTGGGTCGGAGGCGCATCAAGTGGTGGAGGTGCGGTCGTCTCAGTTGATTAAGGGTGGCCGGAAAAGGTGGATAAATGGAAATCGTTTGCAAGCGAATTCTGGTGATTCTGTGTAACAACCCGAAATTTCAGAACCAATTTAAAATTTTTATTTTTGCAATTTTAATGGGTTTTGAATATTTAAAATGATTTATTTTAAATAATAATGATTAGAATTTTATTTTAATCGAAGTTAGAATGAATAAATTTATTTTAATAATAATACGAGCCAGAAATGGCGCGGTAGTTTGAAAATTCGATTTTAAATTTCAATTGAATTGAATGTATAGAATTCAGTATAAGTAAGAATTGGACGAAACAAGAAATAATTGAATCTGTATAATTATATCTTTATAACAAATGTAAGAAACTGAGATTTCACTTTATAAATCAAATGTTATGTCCAGTTTAAAATTCAGAATAGTCGCTATGGAATTTTTATATATTATATAACCCTTAAAAATAGCCATTTTGCAAACGATCCCCGTTTTCGACGAAACCAAATTTGTTGGATCCAGAATGTCAAATTATTAGTAGATTCCAATTTTTATAATTTTGGAGTCAATATGTGAGCGTGGTGAATTTAAACGCGTTTGACCGATTTCAGTTGAATTTGAACGACTGGAAAATGACCGTTTTTCAAACGGTCTCCGAATTAGATGAAATTAGTTTTGTTAGGACCGTATCGTCAAAACATAGCTAGATTTATTTTTCTGGAATTTTTGGAGTTAGTTTGTGGCCCCAATAAGTTAAAATGTACGTTTAAATTGAATATATAATGATTTATATTTTAATTTAAAGAAAAATAGATTAAAACAGCAGAATTAGCTTACGAAACATATCCCATTGTGTCTGGAATGGGGGTATTTATCTAGGGCCGACAGTCGTTGGGTTCGGATTGGAGTTCGCATCAATTAACAAGAATTTTAGGAATTAAATAAATAAAATATTAATATAAATTAGTATAAAAGGGCCAAGCCCAAACCCTAGTCTCCCATAGTTCTGCGCCGCCAATTAACGTTGAAGGGCTGAAAACGCACAAAATAAAATCCCCAAAAATCTTTAAATACAATCTGAATTAAAGTGTGATTTCTGAGCAAAGATTGAAGAGGGAAGTAAGGGCGTTAGATTGGTATGGGTATGATCGGAGATAGGGGTATAGCGCTCGAATTTTGAGCTGAAAGAGGCAATGTTTGCACGGGTTTTGGGGCCACGTGGGGCCATCAAATTCGCCCCCAGTAGCGGCGACGGAGGAGAAGGCTCCGACGAGCCTTGTGATGGCCGCCGATCGATGGCAAACCGACTATGGCGGCTGTGATATTGGGTTCCTCACATCGAGGGGGGGGGGGTTCAACGTCCAAATAATTGAAAGAGGGAGGAAAAGGAATTAAAGGATAAATTAAGAATTAATTAATTATTCATTCAGTTACGCAATGTATTTATTACCGTAACTTCTTCATACGAGGTCCAAATTCAGCGAAACTGGAACCGTTGGGATCGTGGGGATGAGAGTTTCGCAACAAAACTGACCGCGTCCAATATGGAGCACGACAGAATTTCGGGCAGATTCAAATCTGAACTGTTCAGAAATAAAACTGGCGGATTGGAAACCGACTGTAAGAACTTCTCACTATAATTTCTTATACAGTTATTTATTTTATTACTTCATATATGAACTGCTCCCCGTCGTCCACAGACGATGGATGACTTGTTTGATTGTATGGTGTTGTGGAAATTTATTGTGGTTGTTATGTGAAAGGGAAAATAAAATATTCATGTGTTGAAATAAATATTTTATTGTTAAAAATATAATTTTTAACGTGTATATGAATAAAATAAATAGTCATTTACAAATCAAACGATTTGTTTTTGTACACCCATTTATCTGATATGGATTAGGACGATAAATTTTACACATCGCCCAACTGCACAAATAAAAATCTTTGTTTGTTGATTGAAACCCCACACGGGTATTGGGATGATATTTGACTTACACTAATCCCAATTATTTAGTTGTATGTCAAAAGATGGGTTGACAGGCTATGATGAGCGTTAATTATTTATTCTTAACGCTTATACAGTTGTAAATTGCACTTTGGATGATGGTTGATTGTGTATCATTATTGTTATGCACATGTGTTGTATGAAATCCATATAAATAACATTATACGGTAATTGACTGTGTCTGATTCCAATTCAAAAATAAAGAATATTTTAAAATAACGAATATTTTAAAATAATATTCAATAAAGGATTAAAATCTGATTTTGATGTCCGATTTTGGATGGACACAAAATATTGGAATACGTGAAGCCGTGTTGATTAGATATGCGTCATTTTGACGCGAACGATATTTATATCAATTTTATTCATTTTTATAATGAATATCGAAAAGGAAGTGATTTCAAAATCTAATGTTTTGAAAATATTATCATTTATATATTAATGATATAGAATATTCAATTTTGATTTAGAATTGAAAATGAAGTTGAAATTCTTTTTAAACGAATTTAAAACGATTTATAAAATATGTTTTAAATGGTAATCGATGAAATATATATAATATATATATTATATATATTTAATGGCCTGAATAGAACGCGCCGCGCCGCGACCGTTTGCGAATTTCGACCATTGACTTCGAATTGACGTTACGGGAGATCCGACCGTCGGATTCTACTAAAACCGGAACCGTTGGACTTGTATCGAAAAGAGCTTTCCACTGAATATAAGAGATTTGAAATCTAACGGTTGGATCTGGAATTATGTCAAAATTAAATTTGGAAAAGGTCGTTGTAAGTGCAGTTCGACGATCGTTTATGGAAATCGACTAAAAGGGCCATAATAAAATTATTAAAAATATTAATAATTTGTGTAAAATCATAATAAATGATTTAGAAAGAATTGGGATGAAAAATTCCATATTTGAAAAGATAAAAATATATTTTTATCGTAATGAACAAGTTATTAACTAGGATTATAATCCAATTATTTTTAAATAAATAAAATGGATTGAAAATAGGTTTTAATATAATCAGAATTTATAATATATGAATTGGAATGGAATTGAATCGAATTTATCTTCGGAATATTTCGATATTGGATTCCGTGATTATACGGATGTTGTAGAGGAATTTGGAAGATATATATATCGTTATTCCCAGTACGATATTTGTTGATTTCAGAATTCGATATTGAATATAAGCCGATATAATTTCTATTCAGAGCCTTGTATTTGATATTGGATTGGATTTTGGGTCTGTCATGAACAGTGTCTTAAATAACACGGTTCTTAAACCCAGTTGAGAAAAGATTAAATCTTTTAATTAAGATTTAACGAAGTTTACCAATTAATTAATATTTAATTGGAATTGAAATGAGTGTTGATTATGGGTTTATCGTGAACTGTGTTTTAAGCGACATTTGTTCTTTAACCCGATTAACAGTGAAAAGTGATTTGGAATTTATAAATCTTTTAATTAGGATTTATTGGAAATTTTCCAAAGTGAAGTTTTCCAATTAATTAACATTTAATTGGAATGGAATGGAATTCGATTCAATAATAATCGAAGTGAGCTTCTGTGGAGGAAGACTGTTAATATATATATGGAATTTAAAAGGCTATGTCGTTATTCCATTTATATTATTAGTCGGATACGGAAATTGATATCGATTATATATTGATCAGTTTTCCGTGAAGATTCCATAATTAATGGAATGTGATTTTGGGTTTATCGTGAACTGTGTTTTAAATAACATTAGTTCTTTAACCCAGTTAAAGATAATATTAATTTCTTAATTTTGAAATATCATTAAGAAAGGATTTTCGAGATTAAAACTGAATTAGAGTTTTAATGAATCTTTAATTAGGTTGAAAGGTGAATGAGATAATTTAATTTATCAAATTCATGAAATGATCGAAAATGGAGTATCAACAGTTTTTCTTCAAGCGATAGTTAAATCTTTAATTAGATTTGAACGGGAAATGGTAATTAAATTTACCGATAACACCGTGGGTGTTAGATATAGAATGCTACTATTTTTGCCCCATGGGATGAATTGGTTGGGATTGGGAAATATAATAAATGATTACTTCGGTAAGGTTCGCTAATCCCGACTAGTTTAGAAAACCTTAAATTGGTTTAAATTATGAAAAGATTGAATAAAAGAATATTCTGGATTGGAATGAGGCGTATGTTGTGTTTTTATAGCACTTGTTTATACGATACGCGAGTTATTCGGAAAGACTGGGTTATACCCATTCTGAATAACTGATACGACGATAAGTCGACGATGAAGACGGTGGTTGAAGACCAGAGATCTTCACATCGCTTGGATGATTACTGATGTTATGATTGGGTTGTACACCCAAGACGAGGTAATAAGTGGTGATCGTCCAGACATACTTGGTGATCGACTGGATATGAGAGCACCTCTCTCCTGTATTGGACATTCGGGACGAGGAATAAGGTGCCTCCGGTTTCGTTTAGACCCAGAACGAACTTGTAAATAGACAGTGTGTCTGACATTGGACTTTATTCTATGCTGATTGATCTCTATTAAATATATATCTGTTTGGTGGCGAAGAATTTATTCTCTTGCTTAACACCCTTCTCTGAGACGTACGAGCTTAGAGGTTATATATCAATAGACATCAGTCGCATGGCGTGAATTGCATGTGTGGCATGCTGAGATGCAGTGATCAAGGCTTTGGTTGAAAAGTAAAGTCTTGTGGTTGATGATCAAAGCATAGCTTCAATATAGCGCCGCTTTGTGTATAGCGTTAATTCGCGAGCTTCACACCCTGGTATGAACCTGAAACGGGATGAAGTACAGCAGGGAGGGCAGTGCATTTCCTTCTAGCTAGGAGTGGTGTCAGGGTTTTGCAAGCCCAGACATTTTTACTTATGTGGATGATGGATAGCGAGGCGCCTTAGATAGATCGGTCACTACGGGGCCGATGGATTTATGCCCTATAGGGCGGGGGAACGTGTGTTCAGGAATAACTAATCCACTGACATATGTGTGGACCGACCCTGCATGATCCAAGGGCTTGACAGAGTACTTGTCCTGAGGCACGGGCTAGAGTGTCTCGAATTCGGTAAGGACGATCCCTCGCCTTGGTTCACTGATGGAATCCAATTTTCCAATACGACATTTCGGTTTTAGTTGTAATCCTAAGTATGGCGACATAGTGGGATGGGGCGCTCATGTCATCTATGATTGATACATTTATATTTGAAGTTGATTTCATCACTTATAGTAATAATAAAAGATGAAATTTCATGTATCAAGCATTATTTGGCTACTATAAGGTAAAAATCTATCCTCCGGCTCGCGTTGCATTGTGTGATGGGACCTGAGTCTTATAATAGCTTCATTTCTCTTCTTTAACATTGCGTTGTTTGTTTATGCACTGGTATTCTTGGGGTTAGAACCGGTTCCATGTTATATGGCGTGGTCCCTCGATTGATCTAACTTTAAAATCAAGATTATAACTGTTTTAGTTCTCACACCAGTCACATGACTGACCTGGAGTTTATTGTTTTAACCTAAAATCAAGGTGCCCTTATTTTCCACACGGGCAGTCGGTAGTTTTGGTTTTGCAGATATTATTTTCCCAGGATCCTGGATTTACAGCTGGAGTAATATTCGGAAAGCTCTGTATCCGTGTATCTCTTTCAGTTGTGTTATGTATTATTTTTTCGTTGCATTATAATTTTAAATCTCTGATATTTATCAAATGTATAATATTTATTCATACTCTGTTACATTCTTGTACTCTAATGTAAATTGTTGTAATAAGCAATGAAATGTTCTTCTATTTGTGTTCTGATTCGTCTTGTCCTCAAAGTAGTCCGCCTTCTTGTTCGGTTTAGGCCGGTCGGGAAGTTTGGGTCATCTCATTCTGGTTGACTGGGGAGGTAGGGCTTTTAGGTGGAGATATGCCTCGGAGTGGCTGAGGTAATGGTGACGTCGATGGCGGTCTGGAGGTCGGTGAGAGATGCTGGAATCGATGGACAGGGAGGAGAGTGTATCGAGATAGAAAGAAAAGTGGTGGCATCAGGTTTTCTTGTTTATAAGAGAGAGAGGAAGGGCTAATGCGTAATTACCGAATGGGGTGGGCCACGTAATCAAAAATTTAAGGTAATGATAACCTATTAATGGGTTTTAAAGTTTAGTTAGTAGAGTTAATTAAATTAATTATTATTATAATTAAGGTTTAAGTTATTTAATTTTTAATATAAAGTGTAACAGCGATAAGTTGTTCATTTTAAATCAGAATAAAGCGAAACCGGAGGCGATGGACTCGTAATCGAGAGTACTACACTACTAAGAAGTTTTGGAAGGATCCTGGAGCACTTGGGTTTTCAACACTATTTAAAATTTAACGGAACAACACTGAAACCATCGAATCAACACAAATTGGTGAGTTAATTCTCACACTTCTGAAATACTGTGATGTGTTAAATTCATATTATTAATATTTATCATTAATTGGCTGAATGAATGCTATGGATGCCATGGATGAACTTTTAGTTGATTGTTTGTCTGTGTTTATAAATTGGCTGTTCAAATGCGTGATATTTCATATATTAGTGTTAAATGATATTATAAACTGTTGTGCAGGGATGAACAGGTAGGAGGAATCCAACCGGATTCCTCAAACAAATCGTATATTATTTGTTGTTTACCCCAATTTATATTATATCCTTTTTAAATATCAATGATTGAATGAATATTGATTGTTGAACCTAAATTCATCAAGTGTCATGTTTCAAATCAGTATGTAGTATTGATTGAGTAATTGGTAGCAGATGGTCTAAATCCATCATTTTGAAATATTAATTCACCATCATGCAGATTGGCGTATTTTAAATTATAAAAATTTATTTTTTATAAATGAATCGAAGTTTCAGTTTTATTTTAGTTAATTAAATATAAAGTTTTAATAAATCGACATTTATGACTTGTCTTACAAAGAAATGTTAAAAGGAATTTTATAGTAACATCTTATGTTTTTAAGGAAGACTGAGATTAACGAGAGAGTTGATCGTTTAGAATAATTGTTCCAAAGAAAACAATTAAGTGAGATTTATTATTTTAACCTAACGATTTGTTTTAAAAAGCTAAATAAACTTTTAGTTCGACTTTATTAAAGTAATTATTAAATAGTTTGTTATTTATAAAATTTATTATTTTCTTAATAACTTAATTAACTAACCTATAGTTAGTAAATAGTGAAGTAATACACTTTTAGTCCAACAAATGATTAAGTTAATGATTAAGTTAATTATTAATTTAAGTAATTACATCTTGAATAGATTTCATTTTAAGATGTAACAAGATTAGTAAATTTGAAAGGGGCTTATGAAAAGGATTTTGTAATCCAAATTCCATAAAGGAGCTATAAAAGGAATTAGAGTTTTAAATAAATTATTGTTTTAATAGTATTAACTAACCTATCATTAGTTAATAATGAAGTAATATACATGTACTTCAGAGATGATAAAGGGCTTAGGAAATAGAATTGAGTTATATAACACTTGTTAATAAGGAATTTTAAGTGATAAGATTTGTGATCAGAAAAGAAGTTTACTTAATCGCAAAGATTAAGTGGAAATAGATATGATTGTAAAAGCGATTTTTCAAATGTAAGAGATGATTTATAAAACCATATTAAAATGGAAATACTTACCGTAATTAATGAAGTAAATAAAAAGGATTTTGGTAATAAAATCCAACCATTTGTTTTTTTACGATGTTAAAAAGAGTTTGGATAATGTATTAGTGAATGGATCCAAGTTTATAAGGGAAAGGTGAAACGACCCAAACTTCCATGTGAAAGAAAGAACGGATTGAATTGAGAACAAGACGAATCAGAACCCAAACAGAAGAACATTTCATTGCTTATTACAACAATTCCACCAGAATAAATGAATATACAGAGTATGAATAAATATTACACATTATAAAATATTAGAGATTTAAATACATTTCTGCAGCGGAAGAATAATACAAAAACATAACTGAAAGAAATACATGGATACAAAGCTTTCTGAATATCACTTCACCTGTAAACCAGGATCCTATGGATATAAATCTACAAAACTCAAACTACTAGCTGCCCGTGCGGAAAATAAGGGTACCTAGAGTTTAGGTTAAAACAATAAACTCCAGGTCAGTCATGTGACTGGTGTGAGAATTAAAACAGTTATTAATTTTTATTACAAAGTTAGGTAAATCAAGGGACCACGCCGTTTAACACGGAAAGGGTTTCCTCCCAAGAATACCAGTGCATAAAACAATCAGTGCAATGCTAAATAAAGAACAATGAAGCTATTATAAGACCCAGGTCCCATCACACAATGCAACGCAAGCCGGAGGATAGGGTTTTCCCTTATAATTGCCAAAGAATGCTTGATATGCGAAATTTAATCTTTTATTATTACTAGAAATGAAGAAGGCAACTTCAAATATAAATGTATCAATCATAGACGGCATGGGTACCATATATCATGTCGCCATACTAGGCTCTACAATCAAAACTGCACGATGTCGTATTTGGAAGTTGGATTTCCATCTGTGAACCGAGGCAAAAGATAGTCCTCACTGCTTCGTGACAATCTAGCCTACCATGTCTCAGGCAAGTACTCAGTCAAGCCTTTGGATTGTCAGGGCTGGTCCACATGGAGTGGATTAAACTAAAACTCTGAACAATGCGTTTCCCCGCACTATGGGGCGTAAACTGGCCATATACCGGCCAGACCATAGGTTCCGGATCGACCGATATATCTGAGGAACCTCGCATTCCAATAACCACATGAGTCAAACTTGTCAGGGATGGTAAGTCACCGACACCACTCCTAGCTAGAAAGAAACGCATGTCCTCCTTGATGTCCTCTCCCGTTTTTGGTTCACACCGGGGTGTGAGGCTCGCGAAATAATGCTACACAAAGCGATGCCACGAAGGACATGCTTTGATCATCAACCACAAGACTCTGTTTTTCAACAAAAGCCTTGATCATTTGCATCTCACCATGCCTCACAGGCAATTCACGCTATGCAACTGATGTATATAAATCACACAGAAAGAAATCCAATGTCAGACACACAGTCCATTTACAAGTTCGTTCTGGGTCTGAACGAAACCGGAGTCACCTTATTCCGCCTCCCATATGTCCAATACAGGAGTGAGGTCCTCGCATATCCATTGATCTCCAAGTACGTCTAGACGATCACTAACGTATTCCCTCCTCTTGGGTGTACAGCCCAATCAAGATTATCAGGAATCGTCCAAACGATGTGAAGACCTCCGGTCTTCAACCACCGTCTTCATCGTCGACATATCGTCGTATCAGTTATTCAGAATGGGATAAACCCAGTCTTTCCGAATAACTCGCGTATATAATAAACAAGTGCTACACAAACACAACATACGCATCATTCCAATTTAGAATATTATTTTCACAATTTTAAACCATGTTAAGGTTTTCCAAACTAGTCGGGATTAGCGAACCTTACCGGAGTAATCTTTTATTATGTTTCCCAATCCCAACGTATTCATCCCATGGAGAAAAACTGGTAATACTCCATATCTAACACCACGGTGTTATCGGTAAAATTAATTACCACTTCACGTTCAAATCTAATTAAAGATTTAACTATCGCCTGGAGTAAAACTGGTGGTACTCCATTCTCGATCATTTTCTTGAATTGATAATTTTAGTTATCACATTCCATCAGTTTTTAACAGTAAATTAGTAAGAGAACAATTCCCTTAGTATTTACCCCGAAGGCCGAAACCAACATCAGATCAATACCCCGGAAACCATTCAACTTATCTAATCTCCAGTTAGTTTCTAATTTTCTTAACTGCATTGGGTTTAAGAACAGTATTATTAAAGATACCATTCACGACAAACCCAAAATCTAATCTAATTGTTAATCGGGTTAAAGAACAAGTGTTATTTAAAACACTGTTCACGATAAACCCAAAAATCACATTCCATTAATAATGGAATCTTCACGGAAAACAGATCAATATATAATCGATATCAATTTCCATATCCAACCAATAATATAAAGTGAAAATTAGGGGCATATCCTTAAAACCATAGTTAATTCACGCCACGTCCCCCCTCTTTTTTTTATATAAATCCGGTCACTATTTTCAGCTGACGCTTCATTCTTTTGGTCCCTTCCGCCTGCTAGTCCAAAAACTTCCGCCTTTTTTCTATTCTGGCCAAAAAAAATGCGCTATTCAGTAAAAAAAAAAAAATTCTAAGATCTGGAAATAATCCCTGGAGCCTACGCAAATTGAAAAAAAAAGTTGCATACTTCTGTGCAACTATTGCTTATAGTAACATACATGAATGCATATATTCATATAGTGTATTTATGACGAAAAATCTGGACCAATATACAAATACATGTATGCAACTATTAGCAAATAACTGCATACATTTATACATACAAAGTTGAACTGAGATTCACGTGTAACGAAAAGTTGCATACATGAATGCAACTATTCTGTAAATATGCATGCATGTGTGCAACAAATTTAAAAAGGACGATGGCTTGCGAATATACGCATGAATGCATGCATTTATTCTGTACAAGAGCATAAATGTGTGCAACAATGTCTGAAAACGGCGAATGCTTGAATAAACATGCCAAATTTGAATATATGCATAAAAGGATGCATGTAATGCAGTTTAGCTGCATACATGTATGCATTTATACTGCAATTTGGGCGCAACACTGAAATATTAGCATGAATGTATGCAACTATTTACAAATAGGTGCATCTTTTGATGCAAAAACCTGCTGTTTCGCTGATTTTGTGTTATTTTCGGTTTTGACGTGGTTTTTGGTTGATTTTCCACCTGAATTTTTTGGCGTGAATGTGTTTTATTTAATAATGAATTTTCATGATTTTTTTTATTTTTTTTATTTTTTTTATATGTTTTTGAAAAATAGGGACCTAATTTACAATAAGTTTAGGACCGGATGTGAGCCTAATTTTGAAACTTAATAGGGACCTGTGACAAACGGACCCTAATATAAATGGAATAACGGCGAAGCCTTTCAAATTCCATATATAGTAACGGGCTTCCTCCGCAGAAGCTCATTTCGATTACTACCAATCGAATTCCATTCAATTCCAATTAAATATTAATTAATTGGAAAACTTTCTCTAAATCTTAGTCAGCCTCTAACCGTAAATTAGTAAGAGAACAATTCCCTCAGTATTAACCCCGAAGGCCGAAACCAACATCAGATCAATACCCAGGAAACCATTGGACTTATCTAACCTCAAGTTAGCTTCTAATTTTATTTACAAGTGTTGGATTTTTATTCTAGTTATAAACTAGCTCATTTTGATAAAAATGTATTTTATCCTTTCAAATATGGGATTTTTCATCCCCATTCCTTCCAAATCATTTATTATGATTTTACACAAATTACTAATATTTTTAATAATTTTATTGAGGCCCTAACAGTCGATTTCCATAAACGGTCATCGAACTGCACTTACAATGACCTTTTCCAAATTTGATTTGGACATAATTCCAAATCCAATCGTTAGATTTCAAATCTCTTATATTCGTTGGAAATCTCTTTTCGATACAAACCCAACGGTTGCGATTTCAGTAGAATCTGACGGTCGGATCTCCCGTAATCACAATTCGAAGTCAATGGTCGAAATTCGGGAACGGTTGCTGTGCGGCACGTTCTATTCAGGCCATTTAATACATATAATATATATATTATATATATTTTTCGATTACATTTCAAAACGTATTTTATAAACCGTTTTAACTTCATTGTAAAAAAGATTCCAACATCGTTTTTCAATTTTAAATCAAAAATGAATATTCTAAATCATTAATATATAAATGATAATATTTTCAAAATATTAGATTTTGAAATCACTTACTGTTCTATATTCATTATAAAAAATGAATATAATCGATATAAATATCGTTCGCGTCAAAATGGCGCATATCTAATTAACACGACTTTATATATTTCAATAATTCGTGTCCATCCAAAATCAGACATTAAAATCAGATTTTAATCCTTACAAAATATTATTTTAAAATATTCGTTATTTCAAAATATTCGTTGTTTTAAAATATTCTTCAATTCTTAACTGGAATCAGACACAGCCAATTACCATATAAAGTGATTTATATGGATTTCATATAACACATGTATTCACAACAATGATAATAATCAACCATCATCCATAGTGCACCACACAACTGCATAAGCATTAATTATAAATAATTAAAGCTTACATCAGCCTGTCAACCAATCGATCGACATACAACTAAACAATTGGGACTAGTGTACGTCAAATGTCATCCCAACACCCGTGTGGGGTTTCAACCAACAAATACTGAATAATATTTGTGCAGTTGGGCGATGTGTAAAATTTATCGTCCCAATCCATATCAGTCAAATGGGTGTACATAATAAAATCTTTTGATTTTTAAATTAATATTTATTTTATTCATTTATCTAATAAAAAGGATATTTTTATTGTTCTAACATATTTTAGAAAATTTTGGCGGCATAACGGCACGATACTAGAACCGGGATAAGGTCTTGCCTTATCACTCGCCTCATAATGGCGCACGTCATACACAAACCAAATTATATCAATTCGTTTCAATTTCCAAACCAAATTCAATCAAATAATCTAATCAACCAAACAACCAAACATACAAGTCGTCCATGGTCTGTGGACGACGGGGAACAGTTCATACATGCAGTTATATAATAAATAACTGTATAAGGAAATTAGAGTGAGGAGTTATCACCTTGGGTTTCCACTCCATAAATTTTCATTTCTGAATTTAAGAACAGCGCTGACTTGCCTGAAATTCCATCGCAATCTTCTTCACGCTGCTCATATTAAAAATCACATTTTTATTTCAATTCTAAAAATTATATTTTTTACTTCGCTAAAAACTATGTTTTTACTTCGCTAAAAATTATATTTTTACTTCATAAAAAAAATATAGTCTTTTCCTTTATAAAAATATAATCTTTTCTATGTTAAAAATATAATCTTTACTTCATTAAAAATCAAATCTTTACTTCATTAAAAATCTAATCTTTACTTCATTAAAAATCTAAATTTCATATTGATAAAAATCTAATCTTTTTATTTGTAAAAAGCTAATCTTTTTATATTACACAAATCAAACCTTTTCATGTTATAAAATTTAAACCTTTTCAAATTAAAAATCATGTCTTTTTATCACTTAAAAACCATATCTTTATGAAGCTAAGAACCACAATTTTAGCTAAATAAAAATCATACCTTTCATAAACTAAAAATTATAGTTTTCATTAACTAAAGATCATAGTTTTCTACAGGATTAAAATCAGAAAAACTTACAGTATTTTTGGGTTTCGATTTTGAGGAGAAAAGGGGGAATGACGACTGTTGATTGCTGGCGGTGCTCGCGATGGTGAGGGGATGCAGCGTCGACCTTCGATCCGAGGTGGAGGGTGGCGGCCCAGGTTGGCTGAGGCGTTAAGAAGCGGTTGCAGCAGTCATTGTCGGTCTTTGATGGTGCTCGCGGGTCCTGGCGTTCGCGACTGGGGATTCAATCGAAGGAGGAGAGAGGAACGAGAAAGGGGAGGCGGTGGCCAAAGGGGTGGCAGCGCCGTGGTTGCACAGGCGATGGCGCGATGGGGTGGATCTCGTTTTTTGCGCTCGAGGCGCGCTGCGCGATGCTGAAGCGAGGGAAGAGGCGATGGGGAAACGATGGAGGGGGAGGCGGATGATGAATGGAGACGGCGACGGTGAAGGGTTGCCTAGAGGTCAACGACGTTCTTTTATGAAGGCGGAGATGATTTCATCGAGGGAAATGAAATTGCTGGGGGGGAGGGTGTTTAATAAAAAGGGGTTTATACTTTATTATTATATTTTTTTTCTCTTTTAATCTTCTAAAAAGTTGACTTCCCATTTGAACTCCAAACCAAACCCACCGCCTGACGTCCCCAGCTAAATACCCCCACTCCGGACACAATGGGATATGTTTCGTAACCCAATTCAGCTGTTACGACCAGTTTTTATTTAAATCAAAATATAAATCTTTATATTTTCAATTTGAACATACATTTTAATTTACCGAAGTCACATACTGAGTCTGAAAATTCCAGAAAAAATATTTCTAGCTTCGTATTGACGATACGGTCCTAACAAAACTAGTTTCGTCAAATTTGAAGATCGTTTGAAAAATGGTCATTTTCCAGTCGATTAAATTCAACTGAAATTGGTCAAACGAGTTTAAATCCACCACGCTCACGTATTGATTCAGAAAATTATGAAAATTGGAATTTAGCAATACCTTGACATCCCGGATCCAACAAAAGTGGTTTCGTCGAAAACGGAGGTCGTTTGCAAAATGGTTATTCTTAAGGCCGTTATATATATTAAAAAATATATAAATTCCACTGCGACTTTTATGAATTTTAAACTAGACATAGCTTATCATTTATAAAGTGAAATCTCAGTTTCTAAACTTCCTTAGAAAGATATTATTAAACAGATTCAAATATTTCTTGTTTCGTCCAATTCTGACTTATATTGAATTATGTATATTCATTTGAAATTAGAAATCGAATTTTCAAACTACCGCGCCATTTCAGGCTCGTTTTATAATTAAAATAAATTTATCCATTCTAACTCCGTCGAAAATAATTTTTTCGTTGTTATTATTTAAAATAAATCATTTTAAATATGCAGAATTCATTAAAATTGCCAAAATAAAAAATTTAATTTGGTTCTGATTTTCCGGGTTGTTACAATCTTCCCCACTTAAAATATTTTCGTCCTCGAAAAGGAACGGAGCTGTAAGTTGTTTTACTAATCAACTCAACGTTCGTTATTTTCATTACGGCTTAAGTTCTTCAACTTCTCAGTTTCTAAGAACTTTTCAAAATTTTCAAAAATTTGGCTAACATCCTAAATTTTCGAAATATTTCTCCATAAACTCCTTTATACGGGGCTACCGGGAAAATTCCCAAACCGCCACACAGGCCCCCTCATCTTAAAAAGAAAAAGAAAAGGCCAAGTGGCTAGCCAATCGGCTCATAAAATCATCCAAACCCAATAAATTTGTAAACATGTACCTATTTGTCGGGCATACCATTTTACTCCTCTGCTCTAGCCTCCTTGCTACGACCTGTTCACACACACACATATATATACATGCATGCAATTTTCTAAATAATTTTCAATTCAGTTCAATATTCGACACAATTTGGTTATATTGGTTAACAAATAATCATACAACACAACCATCAATCAATTAGTGAATTAATGTTTCAAATTCATAATTTTGATATACATACAGAAAATCATGTTTTTGATGCCAATTCACAACAACAATCCTATCTAGTTTTGGTTCTCACACCAGTCAATTGGAAATATATAGATATCCTGCCTTCGAAACTCGAACACTAATTCTGATGATGACATGCCATCATCAGAACCATCTCCGAGCGACTAGAGTGTGATTCTATAGCTATCTATTATATTTGAGACTTCGAATACACGCTAGCTAGGCATATATGCAAAATTTTTATATACTAAATTGTCCAAATCAATATAAAATAAATATTCAAATACGTATAATTAGATTTAATTTTCAAAACAAAGTTTGTTTTCAATTTTTATTTTAAAAATAACACTCTTCACACTTGTTCTAGGATACTGCTGATCCCATTTCTAACGAGTCATTCTTATTGGATATTACTAATCCAATCTCTGATGAATTCTTTCGTTCGGTTCTAATGTGCCTTGTTCTCGAGTTCGGTAAACCAAAGCTCTAATACCACTGAAATGACCCGAACTTCCCCGTGAAAAAAAGAACGGATTGAATTGAGAACAAGACGAATCAAAACTCAAACAGAAGAACATTTCATTGCTTATTACAACAATTCCATCAGAATACAAGAATATACAGAGTATGAATAAATATTACACATTGTAAAATATCAGAGATTTAAATACATTACTTTAGCGGAAAAATAATACAAAAACATAACAGAAAGAAATACACGGATACAGAGCTTTCCGAATATCACATCAGCTGTAAACCAGGATCCTGTGAATATAATTATGCAAAACCAAAACTACTAGCTGCCCGTGCGGAAAATAAGGGCACCCAAGTTTAGGTTAAAACAATATACTCCAGGTCAGTCATGTGACTGGTGTGAGAACTAAAACAGTTATTAATCTTTATTATAAAGTTAGGTAAATCAAGAGACCATGTCGTATAACACGGAACGGGTTTCCTCCCAAGAATACCAGTGCATAAAACAATCAGTGCAATGCTAAATAAAGAACAATGAAGCTATTATAAGACCCAGGTCCCATCACACAATGCAACGCAAGCTGGAGGAAAGGGTTTTCCCTTATAATAGCCAAAGAATGCTTGATACGCGAAATTTAATCTTTTATTATTACTATAAGTGAAGAAAGTAACTTCAAATATAAATGTATCAATCATAGACGGCATACGTACCATATACCACGTCGCCATGCTAGGCTCTACAATCAAAACTGCACGATGTCGTATTTGGACGTTGGATTTCCATCTGTGAACCGAGGCAAAAGATAGTCCTCACCGCTTCGAGACAATCTAGCCTACCATGTCTCACGCAAGTACTCAGTCAAGCCTTTGGATGGTCAGGATCGGTCCACACGGAGTGGATTAAACTTAAACCCTGAACAATGTGTTTCCCCGCCCTATGGGGCGTAAATTGGTCATATACCGACCAGACCATCGGTCCCAGATCGACTGATATATCCGAGGTGCCTCGCATTCCAACAACCACATGAGTCAAACTTGTCAGGGCTGGTAAGTCACTGACACCACTCCTAGCTAGAAAGAAACGCATGTCCTCCCTGATGTCCTCTGCCCTTTTTGGTTCACACCGGGGTATAAGGCTCGCGAATTAACGCTACACAAAGCGATGCCATGAAGGCCGTGCTTTGATCATCAACCACAAGACTCTTCTTTTCAACAAAAGCCTTGATCATTTGCTTCTCAGCATGCCACACAGGCAATTCACGCTATGCAACTGATGTATATCAATCACACAGAATGAAATCCAATGTCAGACACACAGTCCATTTACAAGTTCGTTCTGGGTCTGAACGAAACCGGAGGCACCTTATTATGCCTCCCATATGTCCAATATGGGAGTGAGGTCCTCGCATATCCATCGATCTCCAAGTTCTTCTGGACGATCACCAACGTATTCCCTCCTCTTGGGTGTACAACCCAATCAAGATTATCAGGAATCGTCCAAACGATGTGAAGACCTCCGGTCTTCAACCACCATCTTCATCGTCGACATATCGTCGTATTAGTTATTCAGAATGGGATAAACCCGATCTTTCCGAATAACTCGCGTATATAATAAACAAGTGCTACACAAACACAACATACGCCTCATTCCAATTCAGAATATTCTTTTATTCAAATATTCTTTTCACAATTTTAAACCATGTTAAGCTTTTCCAAACTAGTCGGGATTAGCCAACCTTACCAGAGTAATCTTTTATTATGTTTCCCAATCCCAACGTATTCATCCCATGGATAAAAACTAGTAATACTCCATTTCTAACACCACGGTGTTATCGGTAAAATTAATTACCACTTCAAGTTCAAATCTAATTAAATATTTAACTATCTCCTGGAGTAAAACTGGTGGTACTCCATTCTCGATCATTTTCTTGAATTGATAATTTTAGTTATCACATTCCATCAGTCTCTAACCGTAAATTAGTAAGAGAACAATTCCTAAGTATTTACCTCGAAGGCCGAAACCAACATCAAATCAATACCCAGGAAACCATTCAACTTATCTAATCTCCAGTCAGTTTCTAATTTTCTAAACTACATTGGGTTTAAGAACAGTATTATTAAAGATACTATTCACAACAAACCCAAATCTCATCTAATTGTTAATTGGGTTAAAGAACAAGTGTTATTTAAAACACTGTTCACGATAAACCCAAAAATCACATGCCATTAATAATGGAATCTTCAGGGAAAACAGGTCAATATATAATCAATATCAACTTCCGTATCCAACCAATAATATAAATGGAATAACGGCAAAGCCTTTCAAATTCCGTATATAGTAATGGTCTTCCAACACAGAAGCTCATTTCGATTACTACCAATCGAATTCCATTCAATTCCAATTAAATATTAATTAATTGGAAAACTTTCTCTAAATCTTAGTCAGCCTCTAACCGTAAATTAGTAAGAGAACAATTCCCTCAGTATTAACCCCGAAGGCCGAAACCAACATCAAATCAATACCCAGGAAACCATTCGACTTATCTAACCTCCAGTTAGTTTCTAATTTTATTTACAAGTGTTAGATATTTATTCTAGTTATAAACTAGCTCATTTTGATAAAAATGTATTTTATCCTTTCAAATATGGGATTTTTCATCCCCATTCCTTCCAAATCATTTATTATGATTTTACACAAATTATTAATAATTTTATTGAGGCCCTTATAGTCGATTTACATAAACGGTCATCGAACTGCACTTACAGCGACCTTTTCCAAATTTGATTTGGACATAATTTCAAATCCAACCGTTAGATTTCAAATCTATTATATTCATTGGAAAGCTCTTTTCGATACGAACCCAACGGTTCTGATTTCAGGAGAATCCGACGGTTGGATCTCCCGTAATCGCAGTTCGAAGTCAATGGTCGAAATTCGCGAACGGTCGCTGTGCGGCACGGTCTATTCAGACAATTTAATATATATAATATATATATTATATATATTTTTCGATTTCAATTCAAAATGTATTTTATAAACCGTTTTAACTTCGTTTTAAAAACGATTCCAACTTCATTTTTCAATTTTAAATCAATATTGAATAATCTATATCATTAATATATAAATGATAATATTTTCAAAATATTAGATTTTGAAATCACTTACTTTTCTATATTCATTACAAAAATGAATATAATAGATATAAATATCGTTCGCGTCAAAATGGTGCATATCTAATTAACACGGCTTTATATATTTCAATAATTCGTGTCCATCCAAAATCGGACATTAAAATTAGATTTTAATCCTTTATAGAATATTATTTTAAAATATTCGTTAGTTTAAAATATTCGTTATTTTAAAATATTCTTCAATTCTGAACTGGAATCAGACACAACCAATTACCATATAAAGTGATTTATATGGATTTCATACAACACATGTATTCATAACAATGATAAATAATCAACCATCATTCATAATGCACCACACAACTGCATAAGCATTAATTATAAATAATTAACGCTTACATCGACATATAACTAAACAATTGGGACTAGTGTATGCCAAATATCATCCCAACACCCGTGTGGGGTTTCAACCAACAAATACTGAATATTATTTGTGCAGTTGGACGATGTGTAAAATTTATCGTCCCAAACAATATCAGTCAAATGGGTGTACATAAACCAATCGTTTGATTTGTAAATGAATATTTATTTTATTCATTTATCTAATAAAAAGGATATTTTTATTGTTCTAATATATTTTAGAAAATTTCGACAGCATAACGGCGCGATACTAGAACCGAGATAATGTCTAGCCTTACCCCTCGCCTCATAACGGCGCACGTCATACACAAAACAAATTATATCAATTCGTTTCAATTCCCAAACCAAATTCAATCAAATAATCTAATCAACCAAACAACCAAACGTACAAGTCGTCAATGGTCTGTGGACGACAGGGAACATTTCATATATGCAGTTATATAATAAATAACTGTATAAGGAAATTAGAGTGAGGAGTTCTCACCTTGGGTTTCCAGTCCATCATTTTTTATTTCTGAATTTAAGAACAGCGCTGACTTGCCTGAAATTCCATCGCAACCTTCATCACGCTGTTCATAGTAAAAATCACACTTTTATTTCAATTCTAAAATTTATACTTTTACTTCGCTAAAAACTATATTTTTACTTCGCTAAAAATTATATTTTTACTTCGCTAAAAAATATATTTTTACTTTATAAAAAAATATAGTCTTTTCCTTTATAAAAATATAATCTTTTCTATGTTAAAAATACAATCTTTACTTCATTAAAAATCAAATCTTTACTTCATTAAAAATCTAAACTTCATATTGATAAAAATCTAATCTTTTTATTTATAAAAAGTTGATCTTTTTATATAATACAAATCAAACCTTTTCATGCTATAAAAATTAAACCTTTTCAAATAAAAAATCATGTCTTTTTATCACTTAAAAACCATATCTTTATGAAGCTAAGAACCACAATTTTAGCTAAATAAAAATCATACCTTTCATAAACTAAAAATTATAGTTTTCATTAACTAAAAATCATAGTTTTCTATAGGATTAAAATCAGAAAAACTTACAGTATTTTCTGGTTTCGATTTTGCAGAGAAAAGGGGGAAAGGTGGTTGTTGATTGCTGGTGGTACTCGCGGTGGTGAGGGGATGCAGCGTCGACCTTCGATCCGAGGTGGAGGGTGGCGGCTCAGGGTGGCTGAGGCGTTAGGGAGCGGTTGCAGCAGTCAGCGTCGGTCTTCGATGGTGCTCGTGGGTCCTGGAGTTCGCGTCTAGGGATTCAATTGAAGGAGGAGAGAGGAACTAGAAAGGGGAGGCAGTGGCCAAAGAGCTTGCGGCGCCGTGGTTGCACATGCGATGGCGCGATGGGGTGGATCTCGTTTTTCGCGCTCGAGGCGCGGTGCGCGATGCTGAAGCGAGGGAAGAGGCGATGGGGAAACGATGGAGGGGGAGGCGGATGATGAACGGAGACGGTGAACAGTTGCCTGGAGGTCAACGGTGTTCTTTTTTATAGGGGGAGACGATTTCATCGAGTTAAATGAAATTGCTGGGTGGTGTTAAATAAAAAGGGGTTTATATTTTATTATTATATTTTTTTCTCTTTTAATCTTCTAAAAAGTTGACTTCCCATTTCAACTCCAAACCAAACTGTAACACCCCGCATTTTTAGGTATAATTAAAAATGAAATAAAATATATGAAAATATGCTTAGGATACGTAAATAATGGTGATTCATAAGGAGAATTAATTAATACATGGAAGAGAAGAAAAATTAGTTCGATAATGGCGTATGTTACGGAAAAGATAGTAAAATAAGGATAACTAATTCAAGAAACAGGAATTAGGTAAAATGGACATCACCGTTGCGTTCCTCTCGAAAAATACGTGAAATAGAGTCCGAGTTTTCGAAAATCGGAGTCCGTATGACCAAGATATGGCCAAAACAAGATTCAAAAGGTTTTGGTCAGCCCAGAACTGGGCAGGTCGACCCGGGGGTCGACCTGGGGCCCAGGTCGACTGGGGAGTCGACCTCCCCCCCCCTGGTCGATCTGGGTGTCGACCTGGGGGTCGACCCCCCCCCCCGGGTCGAGCCAGGTCGACCTGGGTGCACCTGGATGGGTTTTTGGGCTGTTTTGGTGAGTCTGTGACGAATTCTGATGGTTCTGATCTGTTTTAGGGTTTATCTAAAGGCCTAAAACAACTAACTACACCTATACATAGATCCTAAGACCTAGCCTCCTCTACACACAATTCTATTCTGCTTCTTCTCTGCCTCTGTTCTAATAAAAATAAAAATGGCGTCGCTACTCTGTTAGAATCAAAACTAGAAGCTAATCAGCATCAACCTAAGCAATTCAATTCAAATTTGAGATAAAAGATTCTGCAACAATTCTGCAACAACTAAAGTTCTTTCTTTAATCCAATCAAGGCAAGTACAGTTATTTTCCGCTATAAACGTTAATTCTGATTTTGACATGAATTGTGAATCTGAATCTGAGACTGTATATCTGTCAGATCTGTTTTTCTGTGACTGTTCTGTATCCCTTTCTGCTTCCTTTCTGTTTCTATAGCTAGGCTACCACGAGCCTGTGCCTAATCTCATAAGAGATTAACGTATGAACGCAAATTTTGGGATAAATAATGAATGATGCGAAATTTGACAAGGCTGATTTGAACATATGACTTTAGATCTGAGGCATAAAGTATATTGACATATGACTTGGGATTAGATGCATGAATTTGACTATAAACATGTAATTTATATATGTTGTATGCATAGTGGACGTTGTAATCTAGATCTGTAACTAATTAGAGAAATGAACATATGTTATTTAGATCTGTAATTAATTAGAAAAGTAAGCATATGTTGTAAACTAGTTTTAAACCTATGCATATTCTGTGATAAAAGAAGAGAGGAACCATTGTAAGATTACTTATGATTTGAGACTTTGGACAAAATGCAGATAAAAGTCAAGATCTAATTTTTAGGAGATATAATTTAAAGATTTAGATTGTTGGGTATATTTTGCATAATGATTCATAAGTTGAAAGAAGAAGGATATGGAAACTTAGGTGTAAAGATTTACATTAATTAGGATATCTATTATTGTGATCACACCTAAATAAGGATTCTTGGATATATGGCATGCATTGAAATTAATGGTTATATTTGGTATAATTTATATGTGAATCTGCTGTAAAATGCTAGTTTAAAAAAAATTGGAACATATGTTATATGTCCACATTCTGTGCTATGTAACTTTATGCAAACATGGAGTATATGTTCATCATGGAAATTATGTAGGCATATGAATTTAGGCCTAATTTATGACTAGGCAAGGCATGTAAATAGAACCTTTAGAAATATTAGATTTGCTAAATCTGCTAATTTGCCAAGTTGCCTAAACTGCTAGTTTTGTTATATTGCCTAGACTGCTAATTAGATTGAAATGCCAAATCTGTTAAATTTGTCTGTTGAGATGCCTAACCTGTTATATGCCAAAATCTGCTAAGTTGCTAAATCTGTTAAATCCGTTAAGTCATATAATCTGGAAAATCTGCTATCTGCTAAAATCTGTTATCTGCTGTGTTGATATAATCATCCTGTTATTGATATAATCTGAATTGGCATATATATATTGGGCGTGCGCATAAACGGTAAATTATTAATTAATTGGCCGCAAAGATAAACATGGCTAACTCGAGGTTAGAATGAGTTTGCGGCGTAATTCTGCCCAGAACCGCCCGGCACATCCAGTGGCCGCAAACAATAGGTTCTAATGTGAGAAGTTAGTCATAACCTGCTTAAGACACGAGGTTAGGTCTGGCTTGTGGCAGAAGTCTGCCCGGAACCGCCCGGCCCATCCAGCGGCCACAAGCTAGCGACCTAATGTGAGAGGTCTGGGCATTAATAATTAATTAATGCAAATCTAAGATAAGAATGACGTCTAAAACGTATTGGGGAAAATAGGGATAAACCAACGGGATTAATAGGTGTAGTAAACCCGTCCATGAATCTGTAGGCCCAATACAAAGTTAGACAAATCTGAAAAAATCTGTACATCTGATCCGTTAGTCTGAAAACTTGTTAACTTAATTTGTGAACTAGTAAATCTGAATTCTGTATGTCTGAACTTGTAAACAAGTTAATCTGAAATCTGTTAGTCTGGGGACACAAGGTTAGGAGGGGAATTACTTGTGTCATCTGTTGTTTGGGACCCATATTAGTCAGTAACCCTTTCTGGTATCAAAACTTTGACCCAACAGTAAGTAGGGTCCGGGCACGCTTACTGAACTAATTATAAGAGGTTCATTCTGATAATGGCGAGGGGTGTTGATGGTGCGTTCCAACCGGGTCATGTGCGTGCATGGATCCCGGTCTGCCTCTGAGGATGTAAGACGCCGTGACATCTGTAAATAGGTCTGTGCCAATTGGTTGTCACTTTAGGGAGTGATACACCCTACTGTGGGGCCGACACAGGATATTTATGTATTAGGGAGCCGATCGCTTGGGGTAGGGTTTTAGGGTACACTTAGTTCTGTCTGTTTCTGTTGGTACCGTCTGTTTCTGTTGGGTGGTAACACCTGTCTGTTTCTGTGTGGTATCGTCTGTTCAGGAGGTAAAGGCCCATTACTAGTGTACACCTAATTCTACAATCTGTTTCCATAAGGATTAATCTGTTTCTGCTTCTGTCTGTCTCTGATCGGGTAGTAAAGGCCCATTATTAGCAATCTGTTTCTGTTAAATTATTCTGTACCCGTTTTTGTTTAGACATTAGGGTGGCACCTAATTCTGTTATACTAGTATTAGTGCAGAGAAGTGTAAAGCAATAGTTTATGTCATTCTGTTCCTCTGTTATATCTGCTACACCTGTTACAGTTATCTCTCATCCAGTTTTATGTTCATGTCATATTATTATTATCTGTTCATATGCTGAAATTCACTGGACTTGCCGGACTTTATGTCTGACCCTTGTTGTTTCGCCTCTTTTCTTCCGTTTCTCCCCCCCCCCCCCCCCCCCCCCGGGGTTTTCTAAGGAGGGAATACTCTAGCTAGATCCGGATTTCTTCTGCTTGAAGTGCTTAAAGTATGGCTTGTCTTCTTCTGTGGGGATTATGATTTTAAACCATGCATTTTGAAGGCTTTTGTACAAGACTGATATTTTGTACTTGTATTCTGAGATTTCAAAGGATGTAACCATATTGATTTCTGCTTCCATTGTAATAAAGTTAAAAATTTTCAAGTACTGTTTTATCTGTCTTGTAAGTTTCTGTTCTGTTTACTAAAATGCTCCACCAAAGTTAAGGCATTCCCTTTGTGAGTGACCTTAACGGAGGTGGGGTGTTACACTTGGTATCGGAGCTAAAGGTTACCAGATTAGATAAAAGTTTTTGAAAACTATTTTCAAAAAGGTTTTAAAAGGAAGTATTTTCAAAATTAAAGCTTATTTTGAAAAACATGATCCCCAAGAGCCATATATCTTTTTTTCAGTCCTTTTTGTATTGAACCTTTCCTTTTTCGTTTCAGCATGTCTGAAGCATCTGAGGTACCAGAGGGTGTCCATGTACCCGGTTGGTTTCGTCAATATCTTGAGGCTAGGACCGCCGCTGCAGGTCCAGCAAATGATCCCCCTCCCCCACCCCCTCCTCGTGCAATTGCTTTCTCAAAGATCTGTAGAGATTTTAGGGCCATGGGTGGAAAGGATTTCAAAGGAACTGAATCATTCGTAGAAGCGAGGAATTGGCTCAAAGAAACTGAGGATCTATTCGTTATCTTCGAGGTGGACGATAGGCAGAAGGTACAGTTGGCGGTATGGTTGCTCAAAGACGAAGCTTCCTACTGGTGGGAAGTCACTAACGCCGAGAGGCCGGTCGAGACATGGATGGATTTCAGAACAAGGTTTGAGACAAAATTTCTCTCGCAAGCTGAACGAAGTTTACAACTGGAAAAGTTCTTATCTCTTAAGCAAGGAAGTATGACGGTCAAGGAATACATCAACCAGTTCAACCAACTGGCTAGGTTCGGATTGGATTTAGTCAACACTCAGCATAAAAAGGCTCTCTGCTTTGTTAAAGGATTGAATGAGCCACTGCACAGCTTAGCCATGACCCACGTACCTATGGGAGCGACTTACTAGAAATTGGTGGACATGGCACTACTGCAAGAGGAAGACAAGGGCCTGAAAGAGACAAAGAAGGAAGAACCACCGAATAAGAAAGTGGGGCCCAAAAAGGAAACACAAAGGAAGGATGAGAAGACTGAAGATAAGAAGGGGAAAAAGTGCTTTACTTGTGGAAGCTCGACTCATCTGAACAAGGATTGCAGAAAAAGGAAGGGCGCTTGCTTCAACTGTGGGGAGATGGGACACTTCACTAGGGACTGCCCGAAGAGACGAGGACAAGGAGGGCAGGCGAATAATCTTGAGGCTAGTGGCTAGAATAGAAATAGGAAAATTTCTATAGTAGGTTTAATTTCTTTATCTGATTATGGAGTTAAGACTTTTTCTGATTCTGGTATTTTGATTTTGTAATCGATACTCTGCACTTTAATACTAGTATTATTTCTGAATTCCGTTGTAGGCTCAGACCCATAAGGGTTATGGCTCATCTGTTTGAGATTAAGGTTTGAGGGATATCTGTGTTAGGCGTCAAATATGATGCATATATTCTGAGTTTTTGTGGGATATGATTTTATCATGCTTAGCTTCCTAAGAATCATTAGGGAACCTGATCTGTATCAGTAGTCTGTAAATATCTGAATAATTCTGATTTCTAGTTTTGACATTGTCTAAAGAAGGTAATCCTCTAAGTGTCAATCTGATATTGATTTCGGTCTTTGGGGTCGATACTTAGGGGAATTATTTTCTCAACCAATGTTTAATGGGAACCAAGTCTTCGTTCTGTCTGTACTCGCTTCCATCACTAGACTTTATCCTATCGATCGAGTGTTCAACTTATAGATAGGAATCCTAATGGGTGTAAACATGTGTTTGAGACATGTTATGTTTGATGGTTGCAAGTGGATGCAAGTGGTTGCTCGTGGACGCATATACACACACTAGGCACCAGATCGGCTCGAAAACACTCTCATACTGCATATGGATGTGTGAGCATTTTCAATTTTTGTGGATGCAAATTGATTGACTCAGCACATGGATGTTGCATATGACTGAATGGTTGTGCAATCATATAGAAATGATATGTATCGAGTAGGAAAATTGCATACATGTTGGACTCATGGCACTGGCATAATTCGCATTAAGGAGGTCAACTGAATCAGTGGACCGCCTGATCTTTGCATTAGACAAGGAACATATACACACACTTCTTGCATATGTTCATACAGCATTAGAAATCTCTTAAGGACAATGAATGCCTGTGATCGGTGATTGAGTAGATGGATGATTGGATGGTAGGACACATTCTTCTTAACTTAAAGATTTCGGGGACGCAATCCTTTAAGGAGGGGAGAATGTAACACCCCGCATTTTTAGGTATAATTAAAAATGAAATAAAATATATGAAAATATTCTTAGGATACGTAAATAATGGTGATGCATAAGGAGAATTAATTAATACATGGAAGAGAAGAAAAATTAGTTCGATAATGGCGTATGTTACGGAAAAGATAGTAAAATAAGGATAACTAATTCAAGAAACAGGAATTAGGTAAAATGGACATCACCATTGCGTTCCTCTCGAAAAAATACGCGAAATAGAGTCCGAGTTTTTGAAAATCGGAGTCCGTATGACCAAGATATGGCCAAAACAAGATTCAGAAGGTTTCGGTCAGCCCAGAACTGGGCAGGTCGACCCGGGGGTCGACCTGGGGCCCAGGTCGACTGGGGAGTCGACCTGGGAGTCGACCTCCCCCCCCAGGTCGACTGGGGAATCGACCTGGGGGTCGACACCCCCCCCCCCCCACCGGTCGAGCCAGGTCGGCCTGGGTGCACCTGGATGGATTTTTGGGCTGTTTTGGTGAGTCTGTGACGAATTCTGACGGTTCTGATCTGTTTTAGGGTTTATCTAAAGGCCTAAAACAACTAACTACACCTATAAATAGATCCTAAGACCTAGCCTCCTCTACACACAATTCTATTCTGCTTCTTCTCTGCCTCTGTTCTAATAAAAATAAAAATGGCGTCGCTACTCTGCTAGAATCAAAACTAGAAGCTAATCAACATCAACCTAAGCAATTCAATTCAAATTTGAGATAAAAGCTTCTGCAACAATTCTGCAACAACTAAAGTTCTTTCTTTAATCCAATCAAGGCAAGTACAATTATTTTCCTCTATAAACGTTAATTCTGATTTTGACATGAATTGTGAATCTGAATCTGAGACTGTATATCTGTCAGATCTGTTTTTCTGTGACTGTTCTGTATACCTTTCTGCTTCCTTTCTGTTTCTATAGCCAGGCTACCACGAGCCTGTGCCTAATCTCATAAGAGATTAACGTATGAACGCAAATTTTGGGACAAATAATGAATGATGCGAAATTTGACAAGGCTGATTTGAACATATGACTTTAGATCCGAGGCATAAAGTATATTGACATATGACTTGGGATTAGATGCATGAATTTGACTATAAACATGTAATTTATATATGTTGTATGCATAGTGGATGTTGTAATCTAGATCTGTAACTAATTAGAGAAATGAACATATGTTATTTAGATCTGTAATTAATTAGAAAAGTAAGCATATGTTGTAAACTAGTTTTAAACCTATGCATATTCTGTGATAAAAGAAGAGAGGAACCATTGTAAGATTACTTATGATTTGAGACTTTGGACAAAATGCAGATAAAAGTCAAGATCTAATTTTTAGGAGATATAATTTAAAGATTTAGATTGTTGGGTATATTTTGCATAATGATTCATAAGTTGAAAGAAGAAGGATATGGAAACTTAGGTGTAAAGATTTACATTAATTAGGATATCTATTATTGTGATCACACCTAAATAAGGATTCTTGGATATATGGCATGCATTGAAATTAATGGTTATATTTGGTATAATTTATATGTGAATCTGCTGTAAAATGCTAGTTTAACAAAAATTGGAACATATGTTATATGTCCACATTCTGTGCTATGTAACTTTATGCAAACATGGAGTATATGTTCATCATGGAAATTATGTAGGCATATGAATTTAGGCCTAATTTATGACTAGGCAAGGCATGTAAATAGAACCTTTAGAAATATTAGATTTTCTAAATCTGCTAATTTGCCAAGTTGCCTAAACTGCTAGTTTTGTTATATTGCCTAGACTGCTAATTAGATTGAAATGCCAAATCTGTTAAATTTGTCTGTTGAGATGCCTAACCTGTTATATGCCAAAATCTGCTAAGTTGCTAAATCTGTTAAATCCGTTAAGTCATATAATCTGGAAAATCTGCTATCTGCTAAAATCTGTTATCTGCTGTGTTGATATAATCATCCTGTTATTAATATAATCTGAATTGGCATATATATATATTGGGCGTGCGCATAAACGGTAAATTATTAATTAATTGGCCGCAAAGATAAACATGGCTAACTCGAGGTTAGAATGAGTTTGCGGCGTAATTCTGCCCGGAACCGCCCGGCACATCCAGTGGCCGCAAACAATAGGTTCTAATGTGAGAAGTTAGTCACAACCTGCTTAAGACACGAGGTTAGGTCTGGCTTGTGGCAGAAGTCTGCCCGGAACTGCCCGGCCCATCCAGCGGCCACAAGCTAGCGACCTAATGTGAGAGGTCTGGGCATTAATAATTAATTAATGCAAATCTAAGATAAGAATGACATCTAAAACGTATTGGGGAAAATAGGGATAAACCAATGGGATTAATAGGTGTAGTAAACCCGTCCATGAATCTGTAGGCCCAATACAAAGTTAGACAAATCTGAAAAAATCTGTACATCTGATCCGTTAGTCTGAAAACTTGTTAACTTAATTTGTGAACTAGTAAATCTGAATTCTGTATGTCTGAACTTGTAAACAAGTTAATCTGAAATCTGTTAGTCTGGGGACACAAGGTTAGGAGGGGAATTACTTGTGTCATCTGTTGTTTGGGACCCATATTAGTCAGTAACCCTTTCTGGTATCAAAACTTTGACCCAACAGTAAGTAGGGTCCGGGCACGCTTACTGAACTAATTATAAGAGGTTCATTCTGATAATGGCGAGGGGTGTTGATGGTGCGTTCCAACCGGGTCATGTGCGTGCATGGATCCCGGTCTGCCTATGAGGATGTAAGACGCCGTGACATCTGTAAATAGGTCTGTGCCAATTGGTTGTCACTTTAGGGAGTGATACACCCTATTGTGGGGCCGACACAGGATATTTATGTATTAGGGAGCCGATCGCTTGGGGTAGGGTTTTAGGGTACACTTAGTTCTGTCTGTTTCTGTTGGTACCGTCTGTTTCTGTTGGGTGGTAACACCTGTCTGTTTCTGTGTGGTACCGTCTGTTCGGGAGGTAAAGGCCCATTACTAGTGTACACCTAATTCTACAATCTGTTTCCATAAGGATTAATCTGTTTCTGCTTCTGTCTGTCTCTGATCGGGTAGTAAAGGCCCATTATTAGCAATCTGTTTCTGTTAAATTATTCTGTACCCGTTTCTGTTTAGACATTAGGGTGGCACCTAATTCTGTTATACTAGTATTAGTGCAGAGAAGTGTAAAGCAATAGTTTATGTCATTCTGTTCCTCTGTTATATCTGCTACACCTGTTACAGTTATCTCTCATCCAGTTTTATGTTCATGTCATATTATTATTATCTGTTCATATGCTGAAAGTCACTGGACTTGCCAGACTTTATGTCTGACCCTTGTTGTTTCACCTCTTTTCTTCCGTTTCCCCCCCCCCCCCAGGTTTTCTAAGGAGGGAATACTCTAGCTAGATCCGGATTTCTTCTGCTTGAAGTGCTTAAAGTATGGCTTGTCTTCTTCTGTGGGGATTATGATTTTAAACCATGCATTTTGAAGGCTTTTGTACAAGACTGATATTTTGTACTTGTATTCTGAGATTTGAAAGGATGTAACCATATTGATTTCTGCTTCCGCTGATTTTCAAGTACTGTTTTATCTGTCTTGTAAGTTCCTGTTCTGTTTACTAAAATGATCCACCAAAGTTAAGGCATTCCCTTTGTGAGTGACCTTAACGGAGGTGGGGTGTTACACAAACCCACTGCCAGACGTTCCCAGCTAAATACCCCCACTCCAGACACAATGGGATATGTTTCGTAACCCAATTCAGATGTTACGATCAGTTTTTATTTAAATCAAAATATAAATCCTTATATTTTCAATTTGAACATACATTTTAATTTACTGAGGTCACATACTTACTCTGAAAATTCCAAAAAAAATATTTCTAGCTTCGTATTGATGATACGGTCCTAACAAAACTAATTTCGTCAAATTTGAAGACCGTTTGAAAAATGACCATTTTCCAGTCGATTAAATTCAACTGAAATTGGTCAAACACGTTTAAATCCACCACGCTCACGTATTGATTCAGAAAATTATGAAAATTGGTATCTTGCAATATCTTGCCATCCCAGATCCAACAAAAGTGGTTTCATCGAAAAGGGAGGTCGTTTACAAAATGGTTATTTTTAAGCCCTTTATATATATTAAAATATATATATATTCCACAGCGACTTTTCTGAATTTTAAACTGGACATAACTTATCATTTATAAAGTGAAATCTCAGTTTCTTAACTTTGTTCGAAAGATATTATTAAATAGATTCAAATATTTCTTGTTTCGTCCAATTCTGACATATATTGAATTATGTATATTCATTTGAAATTAGAAATCGAATTTTCAAACTACCGCGCCATTTCAGGCTCGTTTTATAATTAAAATAAATTTATCCATTCTACCTCCGTCGAAAATAAATTTTTCGTCGTTATTATTTAAAATAAATCATTTAAAATATTCAAAATTCATTAAAATTGCAAAAATAAAATTTTTAAATTGGTTCTGATTTTCCGGGTTGTTACAAAAGGGTTTTGAAGTTTTAAACTGAGGCCAGGACTTTAAATAAATATTTTATTTAAGAACCAAATTAATTTAATGGCATAATCAAAGTGAAATTTGAAATGTAAAAAGGGATAGTTAATGTTTTGAATAAAAGAAATTGAAAAAGGGATTTATGGTTATGAATCCAAAGTTTAGATTATATAATGAAAGGGTTTTTGGAAAGATATTAGCGAATGGATTAATGTAATATACTCCAAGTTATGAATACTATACAGGAGTTTTGGAGCAAAAGGTTAATATTTGAGTAAATGATTTACTTAATGTATTAAGTAAAATGGTGATGGTCGATTGGGATGTTCAAAAGAAAAGATATGGTTCATAAAACCATGGTTTAAATGAAAATAGGTAGTAAGATTTGATCGATAAGAACGTGGGTCTTAAGTTACGAACTTCTATCTACTCTGAGATAAGAACATTGTCGATTAAGGTCTGAGAGGTAAATAAAATATCCCAACTTGACCAAGTTCACTATTATCGAGGAATGGTATTAGTTTGTAACGGTAAAGGAGTTTGGAAAGGAGTTATTATTTTCGTAAAAGATTTGAAATTCATTTGCAAGGTTTGAAATGAAATTTAGTATAATGAGTTTTAAATTAAACAGTGTACATAAACATTGTTTAGCCCGAGTTGAGACATATAGTTTAATTATACCTATAGGCTATTTATATAACACTGTTTTCTAGAAAATAGAAATAATACGAGTAAAGTATATTTATTTAAAATAATAAGTAATTAAAATGGAAGGGTTATATTAAATTTGAAATAGAAATAAATACTTGGAATTTAAGCAGTTAAAGCTATTGAGTTTTAATAAAAAAGCATGTGTTGTTTAACAAGGTTTTTTAACCGCATAAGAATTGGCAATGGGATTATATTAGTGAATTAACGATATATTAATATATGGACATTTCCAGAATTAAGGAAATAGTTGATGAAAATATAGCAATATTTTCAAAATTAAAGGAGAATAAAGCGAAGTGAGAATAAACGAGAGGTATTGTTTCCAAATGGCAAAACAAAAGATGAGTTGGCAAGATATTTAAATGGAATCGACCTTAAGTATAGGGAATGATTTTAAATGATTCGATAAAGAGTTTTAAATGAATGGTTTTAAAAATGAGAACCTAAGCTGCCAATATATTTAACCTTACTGGTTTGACACTGATAGTTAAATCACCAAACTATAAATGAAATATCTTTTTGGACCTTTTGACGTGTTGTTTCGAAGAGACCGGGATGAGAACTAAACCCAAAACCACTTCGAATCAATGTTACGTACGAAGCTAACTTGCAAGGGATAAAGATGGAGCAATTGAAGAACGTTGACATTCATGAATGGAAGAACTACTTATAATCACTGGTCTGCATCCAAAGATATACTGTGGTTCAGTCGTGATTAAGATCTACGGATTTGCAAGGGCTACTCCCTATTGATCTATAGGGTGATTCCTTGGATGCAGTCGGAGGGTGCCTTCGGTTCATCCTGTTCCTGGATGACTTGTACGGACGAGTGTTTGACAGGGTATTTCCAAAGGAATCACGTATGTTGATTCCCTCAAACGTATTACTGTTGGTAGCAGAGAAGATACCTTCTCTTAGCTTAACGACTAGTATACTTTTGTGGACATCAATTAGTGAAATATGGCGGATTTGACAATGTAACATTCAAAGTGAATTGTGGTCGGATGTTCTAAAGGTAATTATAGCCTCAAGCTTCATCAACCAGGAAATGAAAAAAATCGAGCAGACAGCATGGCTATGTGGGTCGCTCCCATTAGGGTGTACAATCACCTATCTAGAGAAATTCCATTTTATTCTTTAATATATTTTAATGTTGTCCCTTTTCGGGAAACGGTTGCTGATCCCAAGCGTTGGTGATATACATTCGATACACACAAGAGAAATGAGTGGTCGGTCATGTGTGGGCCAGGTTGCAAGACGTTCTTGTTGAACCCTGTGTATTCCCCTCTAGAGATACACTATCAGCAGGTGGTTCCATATCTTGTCATAGTCGGAATCAAATCTCCAATAAGTGCCCGTGGTTTTGATTGTATAATATATATTATGGAGCGAGAGATGCAAGCGTTCCGCTAGATTACTATTTATTTGTGATTTGATAGGCACTATTATAATATCAGACTAATATTGTTTACAAAAATGTTTTGGGTTATAGTAAGGTAAAAACCGTCCGTATTTATATAAGGGTTGGTCTTACTATTATCCTTTTCTTTCAAAAAGGATTTCTAAAGTTAAACCGATAGTTGATGTGGATTTATCACTGAAAGTATTCCAGACTGATCCGGGTGTTTATGCTTTGCTTCAAAAAGTACTCAGGTCAGACTGAACATTTTTTCCAAGTTAGTTTTCACTTGGAGTTTCAGAAGCTAGAAGCAGGAGGCTTCACCGTTAATTATTTAAAGTTGTTCCGCTGTATCTGATTCATGTTGTACTCTAATGATTGGTATGTATACAAGATTTTCATTTGTATAAAGATATATTATTATATATATATATTATTCGTTCCACTGTGAGATTATGATGTTCTTCTTCTTCTTCTATTCTAATATTTCTTTCTCTCTTGTCCTATAATTTCTTTCTGTTAACATACTGCTTTTCTGTGTAATTTGGGATGACTGTGGTAGTAAAATGTCAGCCTAAATTGTACTGAAAAGCGGGACGTTACAATTTTTAAATCTTAATAAAATTAGGGCTGTCAATGAATATCTAAAAATTCGAAATACGTCTGCATTCGCATCTGAAAAGTGGATAAATATTCTATACCCAAAAATCAGATGCATATATAGGCACATCCCCATCCTAATATTATTCTTACACTTTTTCATGATTATAGTTTAAATTATGTGTATTTTAGCATAATAAAATATATTATTATATGATTTTATTAAGTTCAAACTCTAGTAATACACAATAAACGCATGTTAATTGCTTAAAATAACTTATCATAATTAGTTTTGTTTATATTTAGCACTTTATTAATCAATTGAATTGAAAAAAATTCATGTTAAGCTAAAAAAAATCGTTTGTAAAATGATTTGTCGATCGTTGGAAGATAGGATAATTATCCGATATCCGTTTGCATCCGCGAATGCGGATATCTGATATCTGAAAATGATTTCAGATGCAGATTCAAATATGAAACTATTCACATCCGAAAGCAACCTTTGCCAACTCATATTAAATTAAATATATTTTATGCTTAAATGTTAACTTATATTATTATAACATTTATTGAATATTAGTGTATTACATTTATAATTTTGTAAATAATGTTTAACTCAATCAAACCATAAAAGTTTTTCTAAAAGTGTGTACAAGAATCTAACAACTTTCTATAACTTATTATTCGACAAAAAGCCAAAAATAAAAAAAATGTGTTTCGGTCATATTTTCTATTGTTCATCGAGATATCCATTTTAATAAACAAAAATCAAAAACGAATTTTTACAATGTGACATCCCACCATTTTAAACAATATAACTTCCTCAAAATAATTGATAATTAATGTAGTATAATAAAATTAATCACGGAATTGCAGACACAAAAATAAATACAACTCAAGGTCTCACGACGGAAATAAATAGGTACATAAGTAGTTCAAGAAGCTACTACATAAAGTTAACAATTTATTTTTTGAAATAAAAACAACTAGAAATAACCAAAGTCCAATAGTTGAATAACTAACTAAACTGATAAAATAAAAAAGAAAGAGATAGAGTCTCCAGTAATGCCTTCGTCTCCAGACTAGCACTTTTCATTACAATAATTAGGATGATCCGAGCTTAATTATAAAAATACCGCACTCAAGTAAAAACTAACATCCGCATGCAAATAAACGAAACAAGTGCAAGTATCTTAAGAGATATTATGGATTTTTACATTTAATTTAAATATTCATTAAACTATCCACATATAATAGAACACAATATAATATATAATGTCTATTAGTAAAACAAATATTGAAATAATGTTATGGTGTTACCCATATTTCCCTTTATCACATTCCATATGTATGTAGTCTATACAGGTACCGTAACACCACTGTAAACTAGTAGCTATCAAAGGATCCGCTATAGGTACAATACAAATCAGAATCTTAGCGGGTTCGTTTAAAGATGAAACATGGCAAAGTACGTGAGACATTGCCAAAGGTATGGTTCTACCTGTTCACTCTTTTTAGTTGTTTGTAACCAATACAGGCCGTCTGTGTCCATCAATCCAAATCAGAAGGGCACACGCATTGAGTTTTAAAATCAAGATAGAAATGCAAGGGAAAGTCGCTAGAAGTAGCTAACCTCATTGACAAGGAATAGACTCCTATTTTAGTCATATTAATCTTGACACAACTGTCAAGACTATTCATCATCGTTCACTTACTTTATTCCAGTGACGTTCACCAATTCAATCACTATAATCAAGATAACATCCACCGTGTATACAGTTATTAAAGTGGTTCCGTGATTAACAGAGAGTATGGTAGTATCCGACCCTAGTCTCTTTGAAAATCGTTCATTCATTTTGCACACTACTTGGTCGTTTATATTTCAAAATATTTCATATTTTAAATTAAATTGATAGTACCCGAATTCTAATTTCCCATGTATAAAATTACTTTTTACTGACTTTGGTTTTAAAAGAAAATTCAATTCATAATTCTTCCATTTCTTTTGTCTTAAATTCAAATAAATCTCCATTTATTTCAAATCATAATGTACGATTCAAATAAATGGTCAATGATTACAAAGATTTTCCCATTTAAAATTCTAAATAAATTGTAAATCAAATATTAAATCATATTAAATCATTTTTTTGATTTGTTTAAACTTGAATTCAAATTAAAACAAATATTTACCACATCAGATTTAATTTATAATCAATGTTAACAAAGTCGATTCAAATTTCAAAATTGTTAACTATTCAATACTTTGACTTAACTTTGTAAAATTCAATATTTTTTTATAATTTTTATGGGAGGGAAACCGACCAGAGTCGTAAAACCCTCCCTAATGCACCTAGCCCGGTCAGCGAGCACCACATAAGTGGCTAATCTTAGCGTATGCACATAGTAAGCTCTTAACATGCCATTTCGGGTTTCAAACCTACGCCACAATTACCACGATGCAAAGTCTTTAACCGCACAGATGTAAAATTCAAATTTCATAAATTTAAGATTTTAATAATTCGGATTTTAAGCCAAAAATCTTGTTTAAACTTATACATCCATTTATTTTAACAAGTTTCATGTTTACGTTCAAATCGAGCAGTACATCAAAATTTTAAACATATTTCCATCTAAAAATTCAAAATATTGTTATCATTAAAATTTTCAAACAATTTATGTTTCATAAAATGTTTATGTTGGTCAACTGGTGTTATTATTTAAATTTTTTACCTAGGTCATGTGAAATATTTAAAATTCGAATATAGGCATACATTGTTTCGACCCGTCCAATGTCATAGTGAATGATTGATTATGTCCAATATGAATAAGAGTTTAACGACAATTAAAATGACTATATGTAATAACCTGGATTTTCAACACTAGAATATTTAATTTATTTAAATATGAATGTGATTAATTCAGGAGTTGAATACTTGGATTCAGAAAATATACGTTATTAAACATAACTGAATCGAGAAATAGCAATTTAAATGTTGAATTTACTCGAATAAGTGAATCTGTAATTTAATATAAAATTAAATTTGTTGTGTAACTTATGTAAGATTCCATTTGAATACCAACGATGATATTAATTTGTTATTGAAGAATTAAAGTGTTCTGAAATCGATTAGTATTTTTTCGATTTATATTAATACGTAAAAATAGTGTTTTTGCAAGTAGTCTCGGAATTCGACGAAACCAGTTTCATCGAGTCTAGAGTATTTAAATATAGTAGAGTGTCAAATTTTGTTACAATCTGGTTTGTTATGTGGTCTTGCGGGCATGAAACACTCGACTAGAATATAAATGATTATAATATTGAAAGTATCAAATCCTTTTTCCTATAGAATATAAATGATTATAGTATTGAAAATATCTAACTCCTTTTTCCTATAGATAACCTTTTAAACCTTAACCTAATTCGTCCTCTTTCATTTCTTCAGCAAAAACCTAAATGAGGTCGTCACTTTCCATAATTCTTCAAGAAATTAAGTAAAATCGAATACAACACAAAATCACTCAATGTTTATTCTTCGAACTCGTATATATAAGAGCTTCTCGGGGATGTGTACAGTGTTGCGTGCGATGAAGCTCACTGGAATCGATCTTGCTATAGGCCGAACTAGGTTTCCGTTTGCTTTTCACGGGAGGGCATCAGAGGATGAGTGGATGATACCGTTGAGTTTTTTGCATCAGGGCGCATGTCTTGATTTGACAGAGGGGACTCCAGCGGTTGGAGGTAGAAAGCGACTGTAGGTTTTTTGTAGGTGAGGGCAACAGGTTGGGTTTCATATGGGGACGTCGGAGTGGAGATTAAGGTGACTGTGGGATGGAGATTTAGGGGGCGAGGTCATTGGTGAGGTCAGCGGTGGTGTTAGGCGGTTGAGGGTGACGAGGATGGCCAGTCAATGCATAGTCAATGGTTTGAGGGGAACGGAGGGAAGTGATGTTTTGAATTAGGGAAGACAAGAGGTACCACGTGTTTTTAGTGTGAGATGGTTTATTGACAAAATAATTAAGTTAATTGTATTTTGATTTGTGTATTAACTTAAAAACAAGATATCCAGTTCAGACAGAATCAGATTGACATGTCGTAAGTTGTGTTGCTTTCGTATCGAAGAATACTACGCATATGAAATGGATTGGTTGCATTCTGAGCAATCTGGAATTTTACCTAATTTCAAATGCTTATTTGAAATTAGATTAAAACAACGTTAAATTGTTGTTTGGAATGGATGGTGATTTTAACTCGCACATTTTGATATACTACTGTACCATATAATAGTATTGACTGTTATTTACATTTTTATATGTGTGATATAGTTGATTGGATGTTTGGGTGATTTATTTCTTTGTTGGTGGTTGTCGATATATATGCCCACCCTTGGAGTGGATGATCTTTAACATTACCTGCATTGTAGCGAAAGATTCATCTTATATGAATTTTGCAAGGCCGACTGGTTTTTAAAGTGACATGTGATACTTTTTATTATAACAAATAATAAATAAATAATTATAGGAGATAAACATAATATCTAACTACTACTATTAGTTTTTAAGATGGACCGTCCACCACATATGGTTTTTACAGTGGTTCGACCACCGCAAATATATAAGTTCAAAGCGCTGACACTAGCTTAAGTGACTAGACTACACAATATCTTTCTCCACGTGGGGAGAGTACAGCTAAATTTACATAATAGATGACATACACACTAGGATGCAGACAAAGGTACAATCCAAATTACAAATTTCCTAGGCAAGTACTACCTATAGAAATGAAATTACATAAGGTAAAGCACCACAGTGCCAAGGAGATAGCAATTGTAGAGCTCCAAAAGGATGCTTCACATCAAGACTTGTATTTATAGTAGGATACCCAAAGCACGGAAAGGTTCCAAAGATGATAGAAAGAATGTAGCACGTAGGTGAACGCATTGGCCCCAAAACGTAGACACCACGTTGCCGAAGCTCACCTATGGTGGCTGACAGGGACACAAACCAACAACACAACAGCTACAACATGAGAAAACACCCTAATGATAACACACATTGCAAAATGACATGAACCAACTTAACATTTTAAGTTGCCAGAGCAATCACTAAGCTTCATGACGGAAGAAAAACAAACCTTTAACAATGAAATTCACAAGGATCAACACTGTAGAAAGCGATAGTGCGCATCCCAAATAACATACCTCAACAAGGTTACAAGCACTACAATGCTAATTTCAAGGCAAAAATAGCTTAGATACATGTCAGGGTGAGATGTTCGCATCAAAAAGAAAAGCACGACCTACCACCAGTAGAATCTAGTAGCTAGACTATCATAGGTGAGCTAGCTGAGGCATGGAGAAAGTACAACCAACATCTCTGGAGCACCACTCAACTAATAGAAAAACAGTTCCACAAAGAAAAAATTCGGCTAAAAAACCAAAACCAAGAGGTGAAAACCTCTTGAAAATGAAACTCACATATTACTCCAATCTCACCAATAACCACAGAGCAGTTGGTCCAAATATAATCCTCAATCTGCTGAAATCCAGTCACGTTGTAAGGACTAGGGGGAAGCACAAATGACGATTCAGAAAAACAAGGAGAACAAGTCTCCATGCAAGAATCAAACCAAAGAGGATCATCAGAACTGTCATTTCGAGCTAAAAAGTCAAAAGTCGAAGTGGATCTGAGAATAGGACATACAGTAAAGAGGAGCACAAGAAGCAAACACCAAGGCACAACAAATGTTATAACCGAGGTTGAGGGAAAGACGATCGAAGTGAAGAAGAAGAAAAGCGGGTGGGTGAAAAAAGGGAAGATTTAACGATTCTAGTCGCCATTTTCAAGAAGCTTACTGCTTTATCAAATTGAATTGTTTTGTTTATCTTATATGAATTAGTATATCTGAACTGTATTACATACATACATATATATATATATATGTGTGTGTGTGTGTGTGTGTGTGTATTGATATATAAGCTGTTATAACCACGGGACAGGTTGGAGGATCCAACAGGATTCCACAATGTGATTGCTACAATATTTGCATTCATATGATGTTATATGAATTGACTGTACGTTAAACCTGATTGTGGGCCTCGTTGGCCATGTAACGTTGTTATATGTGGAATTGTGGTAAAGTGAATATATTATTTTATATAATATTTTGGGTTTGTCTATTTCACACAATTTGGTGTGTTTCACATAAGTGGACTAATTGGGAAATAATACGAATTGAATGGTTTTGGAATAAAACATTCTTTTTAATTCCTTTTTTATTCTTTTACTTAAAACCTATTTTAAGCTATTTTCACTATATATACACTTTTTAACTTACCTTACTATATATACATTTTGAAATCAATTAAGTATGTTTTATAAGATTTGGAAATGATTTTGGATTATAACACACCTGTTACAATGAATGGTTTAGAAATCAGTAGTATTTCATCTTATCAAATATTTATCAATATTTCAATATTTAAGGAATATTTTAAAGATAATGGGAAGTAAAGTAATAGTTTTTGGGGTTTGTGTAACATTGTGTTAATTACATTCATCTTTAACGCTCGCAGATTATATCCGTGAAGTAAGTATTATTGAATCTTTAAATGAATGTTTAAAGATAATTATAAAATGAATTGTTTTGGGTTTTCTATAAACAGTGTTTAACAACACATGTTTTTAAACCCTTGGAATGTAGTTAAACTGAAATATAGGATTTAATGATTTTGGATATACATAGATCTTTAATAATGAGATTATAAATATAGAAACAAAAATATGATTTTTTCAAGATAAAAATATTGGATAAGATGTTTTAGCTTATAAAAACAGAAGCGGTTTCTTAATAAACAATGATTTTAACCTCTTTGATTATATTTTAAAGAAAGAAAATCTTAGAAATTAATTGTAGATATACTTACACTGAAGGGATAAGAATATAAAATACCTTTTGAAAAACTGAAGTTATAAAGGAATAAGGAAGTGAATTGTGGATTTACTTATACCGGAGAGATAATTATATGAATACCATTTGAACTATTGAACTCTATAAAGGAATATGTAAATCGTTGAGTAATATATACACCTTTTATATGTATAAATGGATTATATACTCTAGTATATAAAGGAATATTAATCAAGTAGGAGTTTTCGATTAATAATGAAATTTTATTAGGTAAAAGAAGTTTTATAGATAAAAGGAGTTTTACTAATAAAAGAAGTTTTAATTAATGAAATATTAATTAAATGGGAAAGGGATTAGAAGCCGTTTATACGAGTTGATCGTGCTTTGTTTAATTATCTTGCTTCTTGACTTGATGGTGCCTTAGATGTTTATTTGTTTGTTATGGAAATTAAGCGAGGCTGTTTTCCATATGCAATCGTCTATTGTGTGGACTGTAATTGGTTAATCGATTATAAAACTTGACCTTAAATCTAGCATTAGTTTTGAGGAGATCGGGATTGGTAAGTTTTCTACATATCAAAAACCACTTCAAAACTAGTATACGGATTCTATGTTGTAGAAGAAATTTGTAAGTGAAGTCTATATGGGGATTCGAGATCTGTTGAGATGCTCGAACACGTGTAATGATTCTGAGTTCTGTTAAGGAATCTATGCTTGATTCCAAGATCTATTGGTGTATAAGAATCCATGCGTGATTTCGAGTTTTGTTAGGGAATCTATGTGTGATTCCTAGATTTGTTGTGCTGTGTGATCCCAACTAGGATTTCTTGTTCTGTTCGAGTGACGAAGACTCATGTGAAGGATGCCGAACGTAACCTCGACATCGGATATGACTAAAGACAGAGCAAGATGCATGATTTGGGGTTTTTCTAACCTGTGGTAGGATATATTGACTCCATATCAAGTGTATACTTATTATCGAAACATGTGGAAGCTCCTCGAAGTTGTGTGCGATAGTTAGGTATATTTGGTTCCACATGGTGCACTCCGGTGTTTACGTGCGTGGGCCAGTCATGTTTTTCTTGGTATAATTTAACTAAAGGTATGCTCGGTTGGTAATTTCTTATCCTTATGCATGGAGTTTGGATCCATATGGAGAGATCTCCGATGGAAAATCCAACATGCGAATGTGCCTTAGCGGTTTTGTTTATACACTTAATATTTGTCGAATGTAACCATTCCAGCTATTTGATTTAGTTTATATTCTACGCCGTGGATATTATCCATTATACAACTGTAATTCCCTTGATATATTGTTGGATGTTATTGAAGGGATAATCATTATGGACATGTGTACGACCTCAAATTGTATTTATATATGTCACATATATGTGAAGTTATATCACGCGGTTGCCTAGCCTGATCCGTGTATTATTTTATTATAATGCTCGGGTCTAACCGAGTATATTTTCATATTGGACTTAGATTGCTTTGGAGCTTTAGAAGAGAAGTTGGTGCTGAGACGTATGCTCATATTATTTTATTTATTTCATGTTGTATGTTGCTATATGTATCATGAACTGTTAGGACATGTTATTATAGTTGTTCAGGCTGATTCATTGTATGATGTGATTGACGTATGTATATTAAAGTTTCTCTTTTTTTTGTATATTAGTTCCATTGTAAGATTCTTTCTGTATCTTCTTTCTTCTATTCTTACATCTCTTATCTTTTTTCCTAACTAACAGACTTTCTAGCACTTGATTTGAGATACATGAGTATAGAGGATATATGAGAGTTGATTTTCGAGAGCCGAAAAGTCGAGTTGTTATATTTGGTACCAGAGCCTACGTTTAGCGAGCACTTAGGCTTGTATGGGGTATAACTCACTATAGACAGGGTTAGTAACACCCTATGCTGAGTTCTAAGAGTATATATATTATATATATGAGAGTGCACTTGTTAGCGAATACAAAATACTTTGTATTGGGTAGTTTGATTTGTCAAGTTAGAATTTTAGATCGAAATCAATTGACTAATCATCGTTTTGGTGAATATTCTGAAACACTTCAACAAGTCATTCGATTCGGTATTGTTTTCGAATTTGGTAAATGAAATAACTTACCAAGATTTATATATAATATAAAGAAAGTTTTCATAACCAAATTAGTTATATGGATGAGTTATTTGTTAGAAACGAGCTCAAATTTTGGATAAACGGTGATATGTATGTGGATTGAACTTCTACAAATTCTTGTTGGATTTGGATTACCATAGCTCACGAAAAGGTAGGAGTGCTAAAAGGGTGCTGCAAAACAGGGGTGCCCCAAAACGCTCCTCGTATATATATATAATGTAACGACCCGTCTTTTCGACCCTCAAATGTTGACACTAATACATCCATGGTATTCACGTGTCGAGCGCCCAAGTGCCAGAAAGACGAAAAGTTGGGGTGAAACAAAATAAAAGAAAATAGAGTAAGGAAGAAGAGGACACAATATCAGAATCTCACAATGGAATGTAATATAATATAGTAAGTAGAAAAATGTATCAATAAATATCAAACAACAAACATAAAAGGGTTATGTTATTTAAGAGGCTGCATCACTACCACTTGTGACTGTCTACGTACCCTTATCTAATTAGGTACCCAATTAGATACAGGATCAAGCCAACATTGTTCTACTATTCACAAATAGGACTCATGGAGCCTACGATGCACAAATAACAATGCAATTCCCAAACTACCCTTTAGGCTTAATCTTTAAATTTAGATTTATCAAATCTAACCAGCTTTGTTATTTTCAAAATCCATTCTTTTGAAAATAATCCCTTCCATCTTAAAATCTCGATTTCATTTCAAATCCTTGAAATAATATATTCCTTTTATATTAAATCATACTTCACCTCGGGATTTAAAAAAAATCACTTATGAAAACCTCAAATATCTATAATACAAGCATATCACCATATATGTGACATATATCAATACAATTTGCGACCATATGAATATCTGTAATGGTTATCCCTTAGTAATATCCAACCATTTATTAGGAGAAGTATAGTTGTATAATATGTAATGTCTAGGGTGTAGCATATAAATAAACTCACATAGAAGGAATGGTTACATTGGTTACATCGACAACCATTAAGTATACAAACAATACCGATAAGGCACGTTCACATATTGAAATTTCCATCGGAGATCTCTCAATACAGATCCGAACTCCATGCACAAGGGTCAGAAAGTACCTCCAAGCGCCGTATATCTCTAGATAAAATATATTATAAGGTAAACACAACTGGCCCACACACGAAAACACCGAAGTGAACCACGTGGAACCAAATATACCCAACTCCGCGCGCAACTTCGAAGCGCTCCCGCACGATTCGATAATAAGCATACATATGGAGTCGATATATCCTGCCACAGGTTAGCAAAACCCTAGATTGTGCTCCTACTCTATTTTTATCCATTTCCGATGTCGAGGTTTCGTTCGGCATCTTTCACACGAGTCTTCATCACTCGAACAGAATTAGAATTCCCAGTTAGAATCCCATAGCTCAATAGATCTTGGAATCACATATATATTCCTTCACAGATCTCAGAACCACAAATGGATTCCAATACATCAACAGACCTTGGAATCACACATAGATTCTTTCATAGAACTTAGAATCACACATAGATTCTTTCATAGATCTTAGAATCACTATATGTGTTCGAGCATCTCAATAGATCTCGAATCACCACATAGCCTTCACTTCACAATTACCGCCAAAACATAGAAACAGTATACTAGTTTTGAAGTGGTTTTCGATAAGTAAAACACTTACCAATCCCAGTCTCCTCAAATCTAGTCGCTAAATTTAAGGTCAAATTCTATAGTCAATTAATCGACTATCGATTCACACAATAGACGTTTGTATATGGAAAACAACTTCGCTTAATTTCCATAACAAACCACTAAGCATCCAAAGCACTATCAAGTCAAAAAGCATGATAAACAATCAAATCACTATCAAGTCACATATCATGATAAGAGTCAAAGCACGATTAACTTGTATAAACGGCTTCTAACTCCTTTCCCATTTAATTAATCTTTCATTAATTAATACTCCTTTATTAGTAAACTTCTTTTATCCAATAAAACTTCATTTGTCTAACAAGACTTCACTTATTAATCAATAACTCATACTCGATTAATATTCCTTTATATACTTGTGTATATATTCAGCTTATACATATAAAAGGTGTATATGTATATATTCTACTAACTCACTATTCCTTTATAGTCTTAATACTTAAAAGGTATTAATATACTTATCCCCCCAGTATAAGTATAATCACAATTCATTTTCAAGATTTCCTTTATAACTTCAATACTTCAAAACGTATTCATATACTTATCCCTCCGGTATAAGTATATCCATAATTCACTTTTAAGATTTCCTTTATAACTTCAATACTTCAAAACGTATTCATATGCTCATCCCTTTGGTAAAAGTATAACCATAATCCATTTATAAGATTTTCTTAAAATATAATCAAAGAGGTTAAAACCCCTGTTTAATAAAGAACCTCTTTTCTTTTATAAGTTAAACATCTTATTTAATATCTTTATCCTGAAAGATTTCTATACTTGTTTCTATCTTTAAAATCAATTATTAAAGATCTAAGTATACTCAAAATCATTAAACCATACATCCCAATTTAACTATATTCCAAGGGTTTCAAAACAGTTGTTGCTAAAACACTATTTACAACAAACCCAAAACAAACCCTTTTATAATTATTTTTAAACTTCGTTTAAAGATTCAATTATATTTACTAATCTGAGAGGGTTAAAGACGAATGTAATTAACACATTGTCACAACAAACCCAAAACCATTTTATGCTTATAGAAATCACAGTTCGTACACTTAACTTGTTTTCAACATTATCAACTTAACTATCCCTCGGTCAAGATTGAAGCCAGGTAAGTTAGAGCATTGGTTGCATATTACCCCTTGCCCAGCTCACAGATAGATAAGCCTACTCGTCGGCTTATTAGAATTAAGCACAGTAATCATGATAATCAATAAACAAGTAAGTAATTCAACATAATATGCTAAGAAAATTACTAAAGACGTCATGACAAAATTCCATGCTAAGTGTTGAAAACACAACAATTCAAATCCAAGTCCATTCCAATCCACTAACATGTACCACATATGTCGCTTACTTTTAAAGTAAGAATCAAGTTAACATTTTTAACATAAGTTACCAACATTCAAGCAACTTTAACCATAGTTAAACACAAGCAAATGGGTTGTATATTTATGTCCAAAGTAGTGAGTTAACTCACCTTAATCCTTAGCAAATCCTAGCTCTAAGAATAAGAACCAAGATCCAAACTAGCAACCTCCTTTCTTTCCTTCCTTTCCTTGCTTTCACTTGCTTTTCCTTGCTTCCTCCTCCACTACCATTACTCATGAAGAAGCCATTAATATAGCTTAAGAAGAAGAAGAAGAAGAAAAGAAATGGTGTCCATATTCCTAAGGGTATGCCTCCCTTTATATTGCCTTAGGAATGTGAATGGGAAATGACCAAAATGCCCTTAAAACCCTAATGGATTAATGAGAGGTGGGATTGTGTGTAAGGTGAAGTGAAAGGTGTGTAAGATGATGGTAAGTTTGCTTTTTCAAAGCTTAAACATTAAGCATCCATTTGTATACATATAAGAAGCTTATATACATACCCTTAGGATATTTTATAAAACTTTGATATGACTAATTATGCATACATTTATATGTGTATATGCATGTATGTACATATATATAAATGTATCAAACAACGTTGCGATGATATGAAACAACTTCTATTCAACGATAGGTTGTAAATCTAGAAGTTGAACCTCGATCATACCTTTAGTTCTTTATCAAATGATTTATTTAAGTAAACAAAACTTGGAAATAAATTTATTAACTTATTTAAACAATTAAAACAAGCATATTAAAATTATAAAACCATTATTTGAATATTTAAATACCCAAATACAAATACTTTCCTTAAATGCCCATTTTTGAAAATGATCACATCATCAATATAGTTAGCCATAAATATGTAAAATATTTTTATTTGCTAATTACTTTTCTAATGATTAATTAGAAATTCATTTAAATTTTCAATAATTTTTATTGGGAAAATTATATATATTGATAAAACGGTTTTGGTCACATTTTTGTCATTTTTCCAAAAATATATTTTTGAGAGCATTTTTCCGAAATGAGTCTAGGATCATTAATTATTAATTAAATGATATTTAAAAAGGACATAAAATCATATTTATTCCTTATAACAATATTCCAAATAGTCACGATATTCAAAGATAAAGTGTTAGATTTTCCGGGTCTTTACATATCATAAAATAATAAGAAATAATAATTTGGAATTATGGTTAGAATTTGGGTTGATTGTCTCGATTTGTCGTGGAGAATTCTGATCCAGTTAGTGGTTTAATTCATTTGATTCGATCGTGCTTGCTCATGTCCTGTTAGCTTCTGTATCTATGTTCATATCAGCCTACATCATTATTTCTTTTAATTTGCCACACAAAGTGAGAACTCTCACTCACAATTAACATTTACATTTAGCAAATTTGCACATCTTGAAATGGCATATGAAATGTTATGACTGCTCTAGAAAACCTGATTTGTTTGTTGTAAATTTGTGCACATGTGACACTCACACTTTTGACATATGTGACAAGAATAATTTGCAAGTAATATTTGATTATTGTGATATATTATGATGCATGTGCAATATCTGCAATGTTATGTTTATTTTGTTAACACATTGCAAGTCCCTTATAGATTTCTAAAATCATTATGTGTTGAAATGATATATAATCGAACCATTGTATAAATTTGGGAATTAAAACTGAATTTATTGGAATGCAGGTCGAAATGATAAATACCCATAAATTAAAAATTAAACGGATTGAAATGAAATATATCTGTATTACTTAGCCTAGGTAGAAAATTTACGGACACTGTTGGTCTATTTTGAAAGTATTTTCTGGATTTATAAAAATATGTTGATTTAGTAAAAGTATTTTAGAATTTTAAATTTTGTATTTTATTTAAGCTAATATTTTGATAATCTAATAAAGCTTTGAAATTAGATTTTAAAATAAAATTTTATGGTTTAAATATAAATTTATGATTTCAAATTATAATATTACTTTGTTTAAAATTTAAACAACTTAAATTATTTTATAAGTAAATAAATAAATCTTTAATATAGTTTAATTATTATTTAAAATTTAAAATTATACATATATATGTATAGAATATAAGTATATAAAGGTTTAAAGAAAGATAGAAATTGATTAACTTAATTTGTTTAAATAATATAATTAAAATGAAATTTATCAGGTGAAGTTAAACTGAATTTAAGATGCGAATTTAGAATAATGAATGGGTTTTATACGAATTTGTTATGATTATGAAATTTAAACTAATTTATTAGATAATAATTTATTAATTAGGTGTTTTTTTTAAAACAAAAATGTGTAATCTTCTAAAAAGAAGAGAGCACACATATATGATATAAAATAAAAAGGCTACAAAGTCCGACCATAGACCAAAAGGAAACCAAAAGAAAACACAAGTCATGACTATATGAATGTAAAGGAAAGTAGATAGATGAGCTCCGGATAAACCACCGGCCATCATACTTCAATATCGAATTCCGGCAAAGCCACCACCCGATAGTGAAGTATATCTACTCCAATACAAAAACTAGTCACTCCAAACTAAATACAACAAAAATATAACTGAACATCCCCAAAAACTTTCCAATAACCACACAAAAAAATGCTCTAAAGCAAATATCAACCACCAATCCAGGCAGCTCCCCACTAAGCTCCTCAGCTATAATCAACTACCTGAAACCTGAAAGAAACTAGCCAAACCATAAGAAACCATCACACATATATATATATATATATATGAGTATATGTATATATATATATATGTATGTATATCAATATATATATATATATCCATACATATATGTGAAGAAGAAATAAAAAAGAAAAAGAGACTAACAAGCAACACCAAAAAAAAGAAATTAACAACAAATGCGAGATCTATTACATCTAGAATATCTATTTATTCTAATAAATAAACTCAAATTAAATCTAACCTTAATCAAGAAACTCTCAAAACGCGAACCACCAAAAAACTTATAGTGTGAGTTAGACATCCAATCCAGACAACAAGTAATAATCCTAATAATTAAATTATCAGCAGTAACAGAAATTAGATGAAAAAAATCTCTGATTCCTCTCCAACCAAATGAAACAACTAATGATAGTAACTAAAGAATCCAACACATATCTCTGCCTTGAATTATGAATAAATCTACAACAATTCCAATAATCAACACAGCTACTGAAAGAATTAAAACAACCGAAAACAAAAATCCTTAAAACTATATTTAAAATGTAATTGGTAATATTGCAAGAGAAAAATAAATGATCAACATCTTCATCCAAAAGACTACAAAAACAACACTTAACATCAAAAATAATATTCTTCTTCTTTAAAAGCTCAACCGTATTAAGCTTCTTATGAATAATCAACCACATAAGAAACTTAGCTTTAGGAGGAGAATTAGACTTCCAAAGATACTTAAAAGGGTACAAAGAAACACCAGAAAAATTAAGAAAATTATACATAGAATTAACAGAAAACACTACTCTTATCAAGACCTCAACTAATACAATCTCCATTCTCATCTAAATGATACAAAGCTAACTAAGCTTTTAGCAAGGCTAATTACCTTAACATTCCCCCTTCTAAAATATTATCAAAGGTAAACTCCCACGGGGGTTCTAAATCCCCTCTATAAACGTCTATAATCAAAGCATTCTTAAAGCAGCTATTTTTAAAAAGATCAATAAATTCAAATTTTAGAGGCATACGAGAAATTTAGGCATCATGCCAATAGAAAGTAAGATTCCCCGAATGAACAGCCAACTTACAACCTAAATTAAAATTATCAAAACAATTCAAAATAGACTTCCAAAAATAAGATAATCTATTAATCCAACTAAAACTAGAACCAACAATAAACTCACCCCTAGAATAATAAAATTTGGAAACAATAATCTTCCAAGTAGCCGACATGTCTGGACTCCTAAATCTCCATAACCGTTTGGCTAACAAGGAAGAAATAAAATTATATAAATTAATGATCCCCAGACCACCATCTTTCTTGGGTTTACAACACACCTCCCAGTTAACTAAACATTTATAACCTCTACAAAATTGGAAATCCACTCCAAAGATAGTTACACTTAATTCTGTCAATTTTCTCAATAACCCATTGAGGAAATCGATGAACGACCATCCAATAAGTAGGAATAGAAGACAAAACTGAATTAACTGGTACTAATCTACCTGCTCTAGACAGAAATATGTTATTCCAACTCGATAATCTATTATTGATCTTATCAATATTAACTAACCAATCGTCCTTCTTAAGTTTCGAAGGCCTAATCTTAAAACCCAAATAATCAAAAGGAAAATTCATGACAGAACAGTTCAAGGTGCCAGCAACCAAAGACTCAACATTGTCAAAATCATTAAGAACCATAATAGCACCCTTATTAAAATTGATTCTTAGACCAGATAACATCTCAAAATAATAAAGAATAAACTTAAGAGCAATAATATGCTTGGGAAAGTGAGAGGAAAATAATAATGTATCATCTGCAAATTGGAGAATTGATAATTCATTATTAAATTCCTCATTACCAATACAACCTAAGACATCTAATCTCACAGCTCTCTTAATAATTCTAGATAAAATACCAGCCACTAAATTAAACAGAAGAGGTGATAGGGGATCAGCTTGTCTAAGACCCCTCTTAGATTGAATCTTCTTTCCCACAACCTCATTAACAACAATATTAGAGCAACCAGACCTAAGAAAAAGCATGATCCAGTTGATCCATCTGACACTAAAAACCCCTAGCAAGACATAACTCGCAAATAAAATCCCAATCAACTGAATCGAACGCCTTTTCAAAATCTAACTTCAAAATAGCACAAGAAAAATTATTCTTACAACAGACATTAATATACTCCTGCACAGCGGCCACTCCGTCCACTATGTTTCTACCTTTAATAAAGCCAGTTTGGGAACAATCAATAAGATCATTCATCTTAATACTAAGCCTATTGGCTAGGACTTTGGAAATAATCCAACGGAGTAATTGATTAAAGAAATAGGCCTAAAATCCTTTAGAGAATTAGCACCCTCTCTCTTATGAATAAGGATAACATTAGCAAAGTTAAAACTACCTAATCACAAATTGCCACTATAAATGTCATTAAATAAGTTAATAATATCAAATTTCTAGACCTCCCAAAACTGCTTATAAAAAAGAACAGAAAAACCATCAGGCCCAGGAGCTTTGTCACTAGGTATATCACAGATAGCCTTCCAAATCTCCCGTTTAGAGAAAGGCTTATCTAAATCTACTAATTCAGCATCAGACAGATAAATGTCATTTCATCTAACATTAATCCTTCTCTTTATCCTAGATCCAAAAATTTGCATATAATACCTAGTAAAAGCCTCATTTAAATCCCTCTGAACGGTCAATTCCACATCATTAATAAAAATAGAATGAATCAAATTATCATGCCTCCTCTTATTAGCCACACTATGAAAGAACTTCGTGTTATTATCCCCCTCCTTAATCCATTGAACTCGGGACCTTTGCTTCTACATGATCTCTTCTTTTTCTAAAATCAGCTTGAGATCATTCCTAAGGTTGTAAAGTCTATCCCTCTCATTGGAATTAAGAATCCTGGACTCACTAATCTTGTCTAAATCTAACATCTCACACATAATCTTATCTTTCCTAATTCTAACACTACCAAAAATATACTTATTCCAACGCTTGAGAAAAAAATCTTAACTTACCTAGCTTCACAACAAAAATCTTCGCAGAATTACCCCTATACAAATTATTAAAATAAAACAAGGCATTCCACTTAACAGAAACTAGATTAATAAAACTAGAATCCAATAACCACATCTTCTCAAATTTGAAACTGTTACAAATTGAAATATTTGAATCGCACAAAAGGATGATAGGACAATGATCAAAATATAAAAAAGGCAAACCCTTAACTCTACAAATAGAAAATCTATCATCCACCTCAGAACTAATAAAAAATCTATCTAATAAAGAAAAAGAAGGACTATCGATGACATTTGACCAAGTGAATGGTCTATTATTGAGAGGAATCTCAATCAAATTATTATCTAAAATAAAATCATTGAATTCCTTCATATCAGAGAAATCCCCTTCTCGAGGTGGTCTCTCCACTAAAAACCTAGTGACATTGAAATCTCCCCCCACAATCCATTGATTGGGGACAAGATTCCTAAAAGCAGAACATTCAACCCGCAGGAGTCTCCTCTCAATTTTTGTATGAGGGCCATACACATTAGAAACGCCCAGTAAAGAATTATCTATAAGAGAGACTAAAATGATGTGCAGAGAATATAACTTAGGAAACTCCTGAACTGGTCTATATTGATTATCTTTCCAACCAATCATAAGTCCCCCGACACTACCTATGGCCGGAAGACAAGCCCAATTACAAAAGCGGGACCCACCTAACCTCGCATAAAAACTAATATTAGGGTTCTCAATTTTCGTCTCCTGAAGCAAAACAATATCAATACGAAAATCTTTAAAAAAGGTCCTAACCTTAGCACATTTTTTAGGATCATTTAGACCCCTAATATTCCAGCTAACAATCCTCAACATCTCAAAGAATTAACTCTCTCTAATTCCCTACTTCTAATGTAATCCGCATCTAACTCAATATCAGTAAAGATAAAAGCAGTATCGATAGCAAGCTGAAATAACTGACTAATTGAAAGGATGCCCAAAGCAAAAGGTGTATAATCGCTACCATAAACAGGAACCATACATGAGCCCAAACCCGAATTGCTACTACTAGCACTCGAGCTCGGTAACCTACCAAGATGTGAAGAGGAATGGATCTAATCCTCACGCTGCGACGGACCAATCTAGAACTGGGAGTAGCTCTCTTACGTCTCCCCCTCCTAGACAAAGAAGGGGACACTACACTGACCGAAGAAGGCCCTCCACCAAACTCTAGCGAACCAACACTATCTGAAACACTAATCCGACCAAGAGATACTATCGACGAACAAGACAACTCACACTCTGCTCGAAACACACAATAACAAGGCCACAAAAATAGGGAAAAAAAACCTCACATCCGTCTCGCCCTTAACCAAAGAGCAACCCATATCATCAATCAGAATCTTAAAACCTCACTTATCATCACATAAAGGCCTATTCAACAAAGCTATCTTCACCAATAAATCGCCATTATCAGACCCCCTCCTACAGTCAACAAAACCACTACCGAAAACATCCTCACAGTTGCTCATACTACCCACCAAACTACCCCTGACCAAAACCACATCACCGCAGCCATACAAGAATCAACTATCTCCACTCCTCAGCCTCTCACTAGACGAGTATTTTAAAACTACGCTCGAAGCCAAATATTTATCAGGATTAAAAACACAACAACTTGAATCACTCAAACATTCCATATTAAACCCACCAACTTTTAACTCACGCTGAGAATGAATAGACTGACCAACTATTGAACTAACACCCTTAACACGGTTACTCATCTCAGTCTTTGAGAATGAAGTCTTCAAAAACTGTGTTTCCACTGTTTGGCCAACAGATGTACCAGCACCCTTTCTCGCCCTAGACTTTGAGAATGAAGACTTCGGATAATCTGCCACCTTGGCATCAGGAGCACAACAAAAGCCTCCCTTCCTTGAAACCACCTCTCCATCTAACTCCTCCAACAACCCAAAACTGTTAAACAGTTCAATGCCATTAGCCACATACCATTTAACACCATCCTTAACATAAGAAAACAGATTAGCTCCATAAGGAGGACACTCATAGCGGCTGACAGAAACACCACACTGCATGTCTACCCAATCGAGCTCGGTAATCACTTCTTTACCATTCCCATTACTCGTGTTCTCAATATCCAGAACAACATTAAAACACCCACCATCAGGAAAACCCAAACACTTCATAATGAAAGGATCCAGAATCATAGAATCAAACTGCTGAAAATCCCAAAACCTCCCAGCAAAACTCACAAAATCTTCTTCCAAAAAATGCAGCCCTTCATCAATTTCAATAACCTTATCATCCACACAATAATCCTTCACCACCTTCTGTACTACTAGAGGTTTAGAGTTTCCCCCGTCCTCCAAAACACTGGCAACATCACTACCCAGAAATAACTGAAATTCGGCTACACAATGATCAACGTTCACAGCAGTATTGATAGCATCAAAATGCAATAGAATCTCATCCAACAGCCGCAAAGACTTTCTCTTGTTATTCGAACAAGAATCAGAAGAAAAACCTCTGTAATTTCAAGAGATTTAAACAAAAAAGAATGCATGCTCCTTTCTTTCCAACGAGCGTGGTATAGAGGGAATACATCACTTCTTGAGTCACTAAAATTTCGCTTTTGCCACAACAACCCATCGACCAGACCCTCCATATGCCATCCCAACAATAGCATTAGATAAGCCCCATCATTCTCTTGTTTAGAAAAATCCAATACAAATAAATCCAAGAGAGAAATCAGCTTCTGACAAAATATCGAACAGTTGAAGTGCATAATTCAAGAACCGATCTTCCTCTAAAAAACTCTAGACATCGGTCCCTCCGATGACCAAAACCACTACATTGAAAACAACGAATCACATTCCTACAATCTTTCGCAATATGCCAAGAGTCCCTACATCTGAAGCAATATTGATTCTTGAGATGATTCCCTTTAAAAAACTCTTCTTCAAGGAAGAATTCCAATTAGAAACAGGAGCAGATTTTGGAATAAAAAGACGAGTATCATCAGCGTAAGAACGCTAAGAAATCCTCCTTGAACCATCCAAAGAAGAAGAAAAATTGGAAGGACGATCATCGGAAATAACAAATCTAAAACGTGAAGATGTAAGAGGGGCGGTCGCATTACACGGTCCAGCTAGCTATAGTTATTATTACCAAAAATTTAGATTTATTTATATGAACTTTGTTAAGATGTTAATTAAAGGCAATGTGAGTCTTTAAGAATAGAATTAGACAACCTAACTTGATTACTATTTTGAAATGAAATGAACTTAAGAATACATTATTTAAAGTTAAATTGATTGAAATGGATTATTAAAATCTAAATTAATAAAAGTTGAACCTTGGAATGCAGATGAGTGGTTTGGATTGGACTATTTTGAAAACTTTGGAATTTGCATTATCTTATATTAAACAAATTTAAATTATACTATTTAAAGTTAACTATTATTTTATAACTATTTTATATTTAACTTAATTATTTTATATTCTGTTATTATTTTAATTATACTATTTCAGTTTAAATTTTACTATTATATATTTTACAATTACTTAAAATAAAATTATTTTACGTAAATATAATTATTTTAAAAAAATATTATACATTTGATTAACTATTTTAAGTAAAAGTTATTTCCAGTCCAAGCTATTGAATCTGAAATGTTAATAAAAAGATTTTTGATATAATAACAAATGAGATATAGGAATGTGAAATCAAAATGTAATTTTGTAAATAAACCATTTGGTAAATGTGAATTTTGAATTTTGAACATAATCAAATAATGAATTGATTTGAAATATGGTTTATGACATTGAAATATTTGAACAAAAATCTATATTGTTATTATTTTATTTATGATATTTTAAATATGATTTCAAATATAAATGACCACGGTGTGAAATAAGCAATTGGTTATTAAAGAGACTAGACTTAGTATTAACATACTCTCTGTCAATACTGATACCACTTCAATAATTGTGCACGTGGTAGAGAGTCCAGAATGAAGTAGGTTGGTTTGGCGAATGCTACTTGAATAAAGTAAGGGAACGATAATGGATAGCCTTGACCTTCAGGTCATAATTAAAATGACCAAAATAAGAGCTATACTGTGATTAATAGAGGTAGCACCTCTTATCGGACACACTTCTTCAATACCATATTGTTGATGGCAAAAAATGTTGAAACAACCCAAAAATTCTCCATTACTTAGAGAATTATGTTTCGTGTGAAAAAATAAGTGCAGAAAGTAGTAAATAACACATTAGAATTATAGTGGTTCAGTCCTATAAGGGGCCTACGTCAACTTTGAAGGAGTTCATTGATATTTTATTGACAATAATAAGTTACAAGCTTAGGACTACTCATGACATCCATTTACAAACATTTCCAAGTATTTTGGTGCCATAATTGTCATATATGAATATTGGGAAAAAGTAACCTTTATGCTTCTTCTTCCTCAAAGAAAGGATGCCATTATAGAGGTCACTTGGAGCTCTCAAGAGGTGCCAAACCAGCGATTTTCCGACCCTTTTGAAGTGAGAGTTTGGGAATATTTATAGTAGAGTGGTTAGGTGGGAGTAGGTAGGATTTGGGGACTATAACAGTACAATTTCAGATCCTAGGAAAACCCGCCCCGAAATTTCATACCCCTCCTCTGAATCATAAAGTAAACTCGTACCCCAGTCATGGGATATGAATTTCATATCCCAAGGAATACAAAATTCGTATCCCTTGGGATACGAGATAGCGTATCCCTTAGGGGATACAGTTATCCTGTAACACCCCACCTCCGCCAGGGTCACTCTTGCAAGTACACTGGCTTTGGAGGGGTGTTGGACAAGGTAAACATGCATGAAGATATCACAAGACAGAACATATGAGTAAAACAGAGTAAATAAACAGCGGATAAAATTACTATTTCAAAATCATAGTCAAGTTACATCAAAGTACTTAGTCATTATTTTCCAACTACTACAAGTCTAGAAACATAAACTGAAAACTGGAAATAACATAAAGTAAACTATCCCCAAAGTAGACGTGGTAAAGCCATAGCGAGCTCAAGTCCAAACCGTACATGAGCTATCCAGAAAGCAAGCTAAAGATCCAAGCTAGGTGCTAGTGTTCCCACCCTGACAACCTGGGGGGGGGGGAATGGAAGAAAAGAGGCGAAAGGAAAACAGGTCAGTCAAAAAGACTGGTAAGTCCTACCTGCTATTAGCATAAAAACTAATAAAGTTAACTGGACATGTAAAACAGAGATGAAACATAGGAAGATAACTGGCATGGTGAAAAGTTAACAAGAGTGGCATCGCATATACAAGGTTAAGTTGCACCAAGAGTGTACTAGTATTCTAACCTATGTCAAGTATAAACAAGAAGTGATCCCTTAGCCCAATGTTGGCCCAAACTCATGAGATGACCTAAATCAAGGTCCAACTACTCGGTCTAGTCGGCTGGCTCCCTATAAGCCTAACTCGTCGTGTATCGGTGTCATACGGTTTAATCATGGAATGTAGTTAACTGTGCAAGGTCCACCCTAGGGTGTATCCAGTCCTAGGGTGTAAACCACAGACACAAAACAAGCACGCACAGTCTAAACCTACCGGTTCCCATGTTCAACTCCGGACTTAATGTGCACGACCATGGTCCGCCTGAACTTAACTGGTGCACCATTCAGCCATCTCTTTTGGTCTCTTACAATCAGCCCAGTAATCGTGCCCCACCCTAGCCTAGTCCTAGGGTATCCATGATACTCCCTAGTGGGTTACTGCTGAAAAGTACCACGTAACTAGGATTTCAAGCGGGTTAAGTGTGGTTAACCCTATCCTAACCATGTATTGAGTTGGTCAAGTGTATCCAAGCAGTTCATGACTTAACCCTATCAATACATCGTGTTCAACTGGTTAAGTATTCAAGTGGTCCATGACTTAACCCTACCATGTGGCATTAATTAACTTAATGCACCCCAACCTCTCACATTAGACTTTGTTGTGGTTACTAGTTAATCCGGGCGGGTCTGGGTAGCTTTACACCACAACCTAGTCTAACCTCGGGTTTTAAGTGCGATATGACCAACTACTCACATTGGGTCCTTGTAATGACCCGCATTGGCAGGGGTATTATGATTTATTTATTTAATTATATCAATGGTGATATAGTGAATTTAATGGCCGTGGAAAAATATAATAGTGAATATTTAATTAAAATAATAAATTAAAAAGTATATTTAATTCTAAAATAATCTAAATTGGCTGAAATGGCGATATGGTGTGAACTGGATCATCTGTGATATTTAATTCAGTTTAGAATTGAATTAGAATAACGAATATATTATTTGAACGACAGTTTGAACGTATAGTTTATAATATAATTATAAACGAGCTCGAAATGGCGCTGCAGTTCGTAAATTGGCGATTCGAACTTCAATGAATGTACAGGATTCGTTTTAAATCGGATTTCTGTGAAACAAGAAACGCGTGGAGCTGGTGAAGTATATCTTTCTAGTGGAAGAGAAAAATCAGGATTTCGTCGTGTAGATTTTGAGATATGTCCAAATCAAATTTTAAAATAGTCGCTATGGAATCGTTTATCGACCGTAATGGTTTATTCGATATAACTAGAGATCGGGATTGAATTTAGACAAGGTTCTTTTGGGACATAGTGATAATTTAATTTTTAGAATTTTATCGTAATTTTTAATCAATTTAATAAGCGACTTTTTATTTGAAGTATTTCGCACCCTGAAATCAACATTTTGAAGTTTCAAACTATGAGTCCACCTACCGGTATTATTATATCTTTGGGATCGTGGTACGTTGGTCGTCACAATGGTATGATCAACTCTGTCTATAGCAGTTGTATATGAATGGAATTTACGGAAATGGATATACAATATCTAAGTCTATATGATAACTTTAACTAAAGGTTATAACCCAAAATAGAGGTCCACACACCACCGTTTTCTTTGGTCTAAAACAATTTACTTGGCCCTCAAAACTCCACCTCATAACCAAACCGAACTCGTGCTCCTCTCGTATCCACGAAACAAATATCCACTCAAAACAATATAAATACACATCCTATCCTTAGCTAAACCTAATTTTTCGGAGACCTAAAACTTTCCGCCTCCATCTGAATAAAACGAATGGACAGGATTTCATCCTCTTCCACCACAATTTCCAGTAAGACCGTTCATTCAAATCGAGAACTTCCAACTGAAGAATACTCAGCTCGATGAGCTCGTTATACTTGACGGCGGTGATCCAGTCTGAAGCGACGAGATGGTCAGGATCTCCTTTCGAAGCAGCTGCGGTTCGAGATGTTTTGCTGGGAACTGGAGATGGCGGAGCTGACAAGAACTGGAAGACGCAAATACAAGGGAAGGACTGAAAGTGGCATGCGTTCGGTAGTAGGGTGGTTTGTGGGCTTTTCCTGGCGTTTTCGGTTGACTGAGGGGAGTTGCAAACAAATTTGCTGTGAACAATTTAAATAGAAGGGAGGGAGGACGTGGACTGGGTCTTGGTTTGCATGGGGACTGTAAAACATGGGTCTTGCGTTCGAGAAGGGCCGGGGTACAAAAGGGCTTAGTAGCCGATATTTTTACTTGGAGAAGAAAGCTAGCATACAGTGTTGCGTTGGTAGGGTAATAACATGGGGAGGGTCAAGGAGAGAAGCATCAGTCGAAATATCTGGAAATACGAAGTAACGTGGTAGGATTGGTTTCCAAGTGGGCTTGTACGGAAAGATTAAGGCCCGGTGAAACTATAAAGAAAAAGAAAAATAGTTTGGAAGGGGGGGATGTTTAGTTGCGGTTATTTTGTCTAAGGTGCTTGCGGTTATTTTGTTTGAAGGGAATGTTTAGTTGCTGGGTAAAACAGTGGACGGGTTCATGATTTTGAGAGGGTGTAGACGCGGTCTGAGTTTCGGTTGGGCTGAGAAATTCATGTGAGGCCCATACAGAAAGAAATAAAAATTGGTAAGACCATTTCTACAAAATATATCTAAGTTGGTTTAATTTAAAATAATATATATGTGTTAAATATCATATCTCGTTCATCCGGTGTCAGAATCACGAGCGGTCAGATTTGTTGGAATGGTATGGACGGGAGCAACACAATGAGACTGACTGGGAGTCCATCGGAGCTCGTTACAATTTATGGCGAAATAAATTGTCCAACTGAATCAATGAACGCAAACCGATATTTATCGGTTAACGCGCCAAAGTGAGTAAATCTCACTAACTCTGAACAGTTTATAATTTCATGTTGTATTTTTAGAACTGTTAGATATTGGCTGATTTACTGTATGTTGACTGTTTGATTGAACTGCTAGTCAGTTAGTTGAATTTCTATATTGATTCTGTTTAACAGAATATATAGTATGGAACTGAAAGTGATGTTATCTATATTGTTTAACATCTGTGATGCAGGGAAACAGGTTGGAGGAATCCGACTGGATTCCTCAACATTTATTTTACTGTTTTCATATATTGTGATATATGATGTGTTATAAAATCTATTATGAATTATGGGTGTTGGAATGATGTTGATCATTGTTATTCGATATTTTAAATATCATAAAAGACCCTGGGATGTAAAAAGGGATTTATTTCAACGTATATTGAAATAAAGGAATTTTATAAAATCACAGGATTTTATAAAAGGAATTATTTATAAAACGAACACGGTTTTATAAAAGGGATATTTATTTAGAAAGTAAATAGAAGTTATAAATAGGATATATTTGTAACGGTAAATAGAAGTTACAAATAGGATATATTTGTAACGGTAAATAGAAGTTATAAATAGGATATATTTGTAACGGTAAATAGAAGTTATAAATAGGATATATTTGTAACGGTAAGTAAACGTTATAAAAAGGAAATAGTTGTAACGGAAAACGTAGTTTATCAAAAGAAGTTAATCGATGTTAGTTAATCGATTAGAGAATAAAGTTAAAAAGAAGTTAATCGATGTTAGTTAATCGATTAGAGAATAAAGTAAAAGGAGATAATCGATGTTAGTTTAATCGATTTGAGTAAAGTAAAAGGAGTAAATCGATGTTAGTAATCAAATAGAGTAAATCAAATAGAGTAAATCAAATAGAATAAATCGAATAGAGATTTATTCAAACGAGAGTTAAGTAAGGAAGTTAGTAAAGGAATATAAAGTGAACTTTGTCTATTTCAAAGTTAGAAATGTTGTTCAGTTAAGGTCTGAGAGGTAGTTCTACCCCAACTTGATTGACTTCATTTTTAACTGAGGAATAGTTAAGGTTCGGTAGTAAAGGAAATGGTTTGAGTTGGCATCACGATGGTTTGTTTAAACATATGTCTAAGTCCAATGAAGAAAGCTTTGGAAATGTTTTCCAAATAAGAAACCAGAAATGTTTTCTAATAAAGAAAACGAGAAATGGAAATGTTTTCCATTGTTAATAACGTATATTTTCCAAATTAGAAAATAGGTAATATTGAATATAGGAAACAGGAAATAAGTAAATTAATGAAATAAAGAGATCTAAGTTGAATGATGTTTGATCAATATAAATTTCCATCTGAAAATAATATCGTTGTTTGCACACTTGTTTTTATTCGATAGTTAAATCACAGACTATCGAAGTTTTGACCATTTTAACGTTGTTAATATGGAGAGACCGGTTGGATTATTATCCAAAAGAACCACTCTGTATTGGCATAAGCGTTGCGAATCATATATGCCAAAGAAAATCGAAGACGGAGTTATGTAAGGGCTATCCTGTTTACAAAATAGTGCCTTCGGTTCATCCTGTTCCTGGGTGACTTGTATGGACAGATGTTTGACAAAGTATTTCCAGACGATCACGTATATTGATTTCTCCAACTGTACCAAGAGTGGAAGCAGAGGAGGAAACTTCTTTTAGCTAACACATAATGTATTGTTGTAGACGTCAATCGGTGATTTGATGGATTTGACGAGGTGGCATTCAAAGTGAATCTGGTTTGATGATAAAGCGTAGCTTCTAGCCTCATCATCCGGTAAATGACAGAAATCGGGCAGGCAGCATGGCTAAGTCGGTCGCACCGAAGTAGGGTGTATAATCACCTGATCTAGAGTTTCATTTACTTCTAAAAATCTATTGTTGATGCTGTCCCATTTGGGAAACGGTTGATGATCCCAACTGTTGGTGATATACATTCGATACACTCAAGCGAAATGAGTGGTCGGTCATGTGTGGCCGGGTTGCAAGATGTTCTTGTTGAACCCAGTGTATTCCTCTCTAGAGGTACACAAGCGGAAGGTGATTCCATACCTTGTCATAGTTGGAAATCCATTACCCAATACGTGCTTGCGGTTTTGATTGTATACTATATATGTAGAACGTGAGATGAAAGCGTTTCTACTAGATGATTATTATAGCTGTGGTTGATGGACATTATTATAATATCAAAAGGTTTTTGATATAAAGATATTTTGGATTCTCATAAGGGAAAAACCCGTTCCGTTATGCGGCGTGGTCTTATGAGATATCATTTACTTGTTCAACTGTTTTTAAACTGTTTTACTCACACCAGTCCATGTTGCGTGCTTAGGCATGTGTGCGCATGATAGGGGGTTCTCGCTTTTCGTTAGGTGGCGAACGGGAGACTCTTGCTCCTACATGTCCCTTTGGTAGGGTTGGTTGTGAAGTCGAAAGGCTGGCCGTAAAATATGGTATTGGGGTACCAGTGTAAGCCACAGTGGGGTGTTACCTGCTGCTTTGGGAGGATGGGAGAGGACGGTTGGAAAGCCTACTTGAACATTTTTCCGGGTCGTTACAGTTGGTATCAGAGCTTAAGTTAAGAATTACTTGGCTCTGTGGCGTGACTCGGTAGAGATAGGGTTAGTAATACCCTAGACTGAGATTGAGTGTATATATACGAGTGAACGTATTTGTTATTGATATAAAAAATTTGTTTTATATTATGGAGATTCATTAGTTGAGTCGTTTATGAGTTCTGGTCGATCAGTTTGATCCACTGTATCGGTAGGAGTTACTAAACACTTGAATACGATGAACCATCATGATATGTTTTGAAAAGAGGGTAAATTAAAATAAGTTTACCCAAGGTATATCTTGATATAGAGAAGATATATATATATCAAAATTATAATATAATGGATATATTGGTTGTTATTATAATCGAGTAAGATTATAAATTAAATGGTTATGTGAATAACCAATCAGAATTCATATAAGTGAAATGCATGGATCAGATGAGTTAAATCTGAAATTTAAACCAGAAATGGAATTAAAACTCAGGAGAAATTGGATAAGTGTTTATAAATGGATTTGGATTAAAAATAAGGAAAATTTAAGATCCTGTGAGATTTTAAATTGTTTTACAAGCAGTGTGAATTATATTTTGAAATGAATTTCAAAATGGAAATGTTTAGAAATAGTTTTATAGTATTGAACTCACTTCGATCGCTGGAAAATAGATTCTGATGATGACAGCTGCATCATCAGTATTCATTTTCGAGTTGTAAGTGACGAATTACTACCAGAGATACTGTTTTGAATTTGTTTTGGGAAAGACAAGTTGTGTTGAATTTCAAAATGGGATTTATAAAATAGAATTTGAACTTTTAATAAGATTTGAAATATTAACTTGTTTTAAAAGAAATAAAACGAGAAGTTCTTTTATAAATGAATTTTACAAATGAAGTGAAGAGAATTATCATTGGATAATTCAGAAATAAAATACAAGTGCGAAATTGAAAGGATCCAAGGGTAGAAATATCGATTTCAAAAGGAATTGAAATCGAGACTTATTTAAAGGAATTTGAATAAAGGAAGTTCAAACATAGAATTGAATATAGAATTCATATAGAGTAATAATGAAATTTGAATATAGAATTCAAATAGTTTAAATAATGGAAAAGTGAATATAGAATTTCAAAATAGAATTTGAAATAAGAATATTGAATACAAAATTCATATAGAGTAATAATAGAAATTGAATATAGAAATTCAAAGGGAGTTTGAATATATGAAATTCAATGGAAGTGATATAGAATTTGAATATAGAAATTCAAATGGCGTTTGGATATAGAAATATAAGAGATTTCAAATATAGGATTTGAATATCGAAAGTGAAATGAAATTTGAATGTAAAGGATTCAAATAGAATTGAAAATGAAATTTGAATATAGAAGATTCAAATAGAATTGAAACGAAATTCAAATATAAAATTTAAATAGAAATTGAATAGAATTAACTAAGTCGAAGAGGAATTAGTTAATCGAGTTGTGAATTTGAAGTTGAACTTTGAAAGGTGGATTGGATTTGTAAATAGATATTCAAAATCGAATATAGAACTAAAATTTGAAATTTGGATTCAAATTAGTTAATAAGCAAGTTAAAATATATTTGAACATGTCATGTTCAAATATAAAAGAGAAATAGACTAAAGAGTTAATTAACAAAGTAATTAAAGAATTGAGTTAAAACGATTGGTATAGTTAAAATAGATTGGGCAGGTATAAATATACATGAGATATGTATGGAATAAGGTATGAAGGTATATAAATAGAATGCTCGACGGAAAGGTATGTATTTAATTCATATATGAGATTTTATGCGCCGTATCGGCTAGCCGCTTGGCTTTTCTTTTTCTTTTTGATTGGAGAAGGCCTGTGTGGCAGTTTGGGGATTTTCCCGATGTTCCTGGTACAAAGGAGGTTATGGCGAATTTTTCCGAGAATTTAAGGAGTTAGAATATTTTTTGATAATTAGAAATCAACGTATCGATATATATATAAGTCGATAACGAAATGAACTTAGAAATAGAATAGTAAAATCAAAAAGGAAGTTTAGAATAAAATCTCGAAAGAATAGAAAGAGGAAGTGTATATGTGTTTAAAAGTTAATCAGTAGTTGTATGGTATTGATTATTCGAGTAAGTAGTCATATCTGTTTTGATGTTATAAATGTTATTCAGTCAAGGTCTGAGAGGTAGTTATACCCCAACTTGATTGATTTCATTATTAACAAATAAATAGTAAGATTTCAGGCTCGAAGATCAAATAGTGAATAAGAGTTAGTTGAATATAGTATTTGGGTTGTCGTAACGATGTTTTACACAACATCCGTTTTAACCCAAATGAGTGTAAGCTTGGAAATATAATAAAGAATATTTCCTAAGTATAGAAATAAACGAGATCGGAAGGGAGATAAGTAATTGGAATATTTTCCAATTATAAATAGCATGTATTTTCTAAAAGTTTAGAAAATAAAGGAAGGCGATATTCAGAAATGTTTTCCAAATAACATAAAAGGCCAATATGGTTATTGAAAATATTTGGTTAACAAATATTGATAAAGAAATAGAGAAGTGATTTAACTAATGGAATATTGATTATGGGCTCAGTTGATGTTCAAAAGGAAAATTTGATTTTTGAAAGAGTAAACTGTTTGAAAATTCCCTGGGAAAGACTGTTTGAATTTAAAAAAAAATTTAACAAAATTTTTTTTTTGTGAAAGCAGATTTGAATTAAAGTAAAGTCAATTAAGTGGTAACTGAAGTTGAATTGAAATCGAATAAGATTGGATTTGTGAAATTAGAATCTGAAATGAAAATTGGATTGGGAAGTTAAGAGTTTGAAATCGAGAATGGAACTCGAATTTGAAATAAAATTCGACTTAGGATATAAGTGAATGGTTGTGTCGTAGATAAAAGAAGATGGGGATTTGATTGGGATAACCTTTGTATCCGCTGAATGGATAACAAGTGGAAAGGATATAATGATATGCCGACAAAAAGGTACAAGTTTATATTTCTATTGGATATAAGATTTATGAGCCGAATAGGCAAGCCGCTTGGCAGTTTGATTTTCTTTTGGGTTGGAGATGGCCCAAAGAGGCGAGTGGTGGTTTGACGTAATGACCAGTAAAAAGGAGGTGCCGGCGAAATTTTTCGAAGAGTTAAGGCGTTAGAAAATTTTCAGGATTTTTGAAAATTTTCGTTGATAAGAATTAATTAGTAATTTAATTAAAATTAAATTGGTTCAGTTAAAACTGAAGTTAAGAAGTGAACAAATATGTTCTAACCAGTCGATAGGGTCGTCCTTTACCTTTTAGCAATTTCGAGGACGAAATTATTTTAAGTGGGGAAGATTGTAATGACCCGCATTGGCAGGGGTATTATGATTTATTTATTTAATTATATCAATGGTGATATAGTGAATTTAATGGCCGTGGAAAAATATAATAGTGAATATTTAATTAAAATAATAAATTAAAAAGTATATTTAATTCTGAAATAATCTAAATTGGCTGAAATGGCGATATGGTGTGAACTGGATCATCTGTGATATTTAATTCAGTTTAGAATTGAATTAGAATAACGAATATATTATTTGAACGACAGTTTGAACGTATAGTTTATAATATAATTATAAACGAGCTCGAAATGGCGCTGCAGTTCGTAAATTGGCGATTCGAACTTCAATGAATGTACAGGATTCGTTTTAAATCGGATTTCTGTTAAACAAGAAACGCGTGGAGCTGGTGAAGTATATCTTTCTAGTGGAAGAGAAAAATCAGGATTTCGTCGTGTAGATTTTGAGATATGTCCAAATCAAATTTTAAAATAGTCGCTATGGAATCGTTTATCGACCGTAATGGTTTATTCGATATAACTAGAGATCGGGATTGAATTTAGACAAGGTTCTTTTGGGACATAGTGATAATTTAATTTTTAGAATTTTATCGTAATTTTTAATCAATTTAATAAGCGACTTTTTATTTGAAGTATTTCGCACCCTGAAATCAACATTTTGAAGCTTCAAACTATGAGTCCACCTACCGGTATTATTATATCTTTGGGATCGTGGTACGTTGGTCGTCACAATGGTATGATCAACTCTGTCTATAGCAGTTGTATATGAATGGAATTTACGGAAATGGATATACAATATCTAAGTCTATATGATAACTTTAACTAAAGGTTATAACCCAAAATAGAGGTCCACGCACCACCGTTTTCTTTGGTCTAAAACAATTTACTTGGCCCTCAAAACTCCACCTCATAACCAAACCGAACTCGTGCTCCTCTCGTATCCACGAAACAAATATCCACTCAAAACAATATAAATACACATCCTATCCTTAGCTAAACCTAATTTTTCGGAGACCTAAAACTTTCCGCCTCCATCTGAATAAAACGAATGGACAGGATTTCATCCTCTTCCACCACAATTTCCAGTAAGACCGTTCATTCAAATCGAGAACTTCCAACTGAAGAATACTCAGCTCGATGAGCTCGTTATACTTGACGGCGGTGATCCAGTCTGAAGCGACGAGATGGTCAGGATCTCCTTTCGAAGCAGCTGCGGTTCGAGATGTTTTGCTGGGAACTGGAGATGGCGGAGCTGACAAGAACTGGAAGACGCAAATACAAGGGAAGGACTGAAAGTGGCATGCGTTCGGTAGTAGGGTGGTTTGTGGGCTTTTCCTGGCGTTTTCGGTTGACTGAGGGGAGTTGCAAACAAATTTGCTGTGAACAATTTAAATAGAAGGGAGGGAGGACGTGGACTGGGTCTTGGTTTGCATGGGGACTGTAAAACATGGGTCTTGCGTTCGAGAAGGGCCGGGGTACAAAAGGGCTTAGTAGCCGATATTTTTACTTGGAGAAGAAAGCTAGCATACAGTGTTGCGTTGGTAGGGTAATAACATGGGGAGGGTCAAGGAGAGAAGCATCAGTCGAAATATCTGGAAATACGAAGTAACGTGGTAGGATTGGTTTCCAAGTGGGCTTGTACGGAAAGATTAAGGCCCGGTGAAACTATAAAGAAAAAGAAAAATAGTTTGGAAGGGGGGATGTTTAGTTGCGGTTATTTTGTCTAAGGTGCTTGCGGTTATTTTGTTTGAAGGGAATGTTTAGTTGCTGGGTAAAACAGTGGACGGGTTCATGATTTTGAGAGGGTGTAGACGCGGTCTGAGTTTCGGTTGGGCTGAGAAATTCATGTGAGGCCCATACAGAAAGAAATAAAAATTGGTAAGACCATTTCTACAAAATATATCTAAGTTGGTTTAATTTAAAATAATATATATGTGTTAAATATCATATCTCGTTCATCCGGTGTCAGAATCACGAGCGGTCAGATTTGTTGGAATGGTATGGACGGGAGCAACACAATGAGACTGACTGGGAGTCCATCGGAGCTCGTTACAATTTATGGCGAAATAAATTGTCCAACTGAATCAATGAACGCAAACCGATATTTATCGGTTAACGCGCCAAAGTGAGTAAATCTCACTAACTCTGAACAGTTTATAATTTCATGTTGTATTTTTAGAACTGTTAGATATTGGCTGATTTACTGTATGTTGACTGTTTGATTGAACTGCTAGTCAGTTAGTTGAATTTCTATATTGATTCTGTTTAACAGAATATATAGTATGGAACTGAAAGTGATGTTATCTATATTGTTTAACATCTGTGATGCAGGGAAACAGGTTGGAGGAATCCGACTGGATTCCTCAACATTTATTTTACTGTTTTCATATATTGTGATATATGATGTGTTATAAAATCTATTATGAATTATGGGTGTTGGAATGATGTTGATCATTGTTATTCGATATTTTAAATATCATAAAAGACCCTGGGATGTAAAAAGGGATTTATTTCAATGTATATTGAAATAAAGGAATTTTATAAAATCACAGGATTTTATAAAAGGAATTATTTATAAAACGAACACGGTTTTATAAAAGGGATATTTATTTAGAAAGTAAATAGAAGTTATAAATAGGATATATTTGTAACGGTAAATAGAAGTTACAAATAGGATATATTTGTAACGGTAAATAGAAGTTATAAATAGGATATATTTGTAACGGTAAATAGAAGTTATAAATTGGATATATTTGTAACGGTAAGTAAATGTTATAAAAAGGAAATAGTTGTAACGGAAAACGTAGTTTATCAAAAGAAGTTAATCGATGTTAGTTAATCGATTAGAGAATAAAGTTAAAAAGAAGTTAATCGATGTTAGTTAATCGATTAGAGAATAAAGTAAAAGGAGATAATCGATGTTAGTTTAATCGATTTGAGTAAAGTAAAAGGAGTAAATCGATGTTAGTAATCAAATAGAGTAAATCAAATAGAGTAAATCAAATAGAATAAATCGAATAGAGATTTATTCAAACGAGAGTTAAGTAAGGAAGTTAGTAAAGGAATATAAAGTGAACTTTGTCTATTTCAAAGTTAGAAATGTTGTTCAGTTAAGGTCTGAGAGGTAGTTCTACCCCAACTTGATTGACTTCATTTTTAACTAAGGAATAGTTAAGGTTCGGTAGTAAAGGAAATGGTTTGAGTTGGCATCACGATTGTTTGTTTAAACATATGTCTAAGTCCAATGAAGAAAGCTTTGGAAATGTTTTCCAAATAAGAAACCAGAAATGTTTTCTAATAAAGAAAACGAGAAATGGAAATGTTTTCCATTGTTAATAACGTATATTTTCCAAATTAGAAAATAGGTAATATTGAATATAGGAAACAGGAAATAAGTAAATTAATGAAATAAAGAGATCTAAGTTGAATGATGTTTGATCAATATAAATTTCCATCTGAAAATAATATCGTTGTTTGCACACTTGTTTTTATTCGATAGTTAAATCACAGACTATCGAAGTTTTGACCATTTTAACGTTGTTAATATGGAGAGACCGGTTGGATTATTATCCAAAAGAACCACTCTGTATTGGCATAAGCGTTGCGAATCATATATGCCAAAGAAAATCGAAGACGGAGTTATGCAAGGGCTATCCTGTTTACAAAATAGTGCCTTCGGTTCATCCTGTTCCTGGGTGACTTGTATGGACGGATGTTTGACAAAGTATTTCCAGACGATCACGTATATTGATTTCTCCAACTGTACCAAGAGTGGAAGCAGAGGAGGAAACTTCTTTTAGCTAACACATAATGTATTGTTGTAGACGTCAATCGGTGATTTGATGGATTTGACGAGGTGGCATTCAAAGTGAATCTGGTTTGATGATAAAGCGTAGCTTCTAGCCTCATCATCCGGTAAATGACAGAAATCGGGCAGGCAGCATGGCTAAGTCGGTCGCACCGAAGTAGGGTGTATAATCACCTGATCTAGAGTTTCATTTACTTCTAAAAATCTATTGTTGATGCTGTCCCATTTGGGAAATGGTTGCTGATCCCAACTGTTGGTGATATACATTCGATACACTCAAGCGAAATGAGTGGTCGGTCATGTGTGGCCGGGTTGCAAGATGTTCTTGTTGAACCCAGTGTATTCCTCTCTAGAGGTACACAAGCGGAAGGTGATTCCATACCTTGTCATAGTTGGAAATCCATTACCCAATACGTGCTTGCGGTTTTGATTGTATAATATATATGTAGAACGTGAGATGAAAGCGTTTCTACTAGATGATTATTATAGCTGTGGTTGATGGACATTATTATAATATCAAAAGGTTTTTGATATAAAGATATTTTGGATTCTCATAAGGGAAAAACCCGTTCCGTTATGCGGCGTGGTCTTATGAGATATCATTTACTTGTTCAACTGTTTTTAAACTGTTTTACTCACACCAGTCCCATGACTGACCCGGAGTTTACTTTGTTGTTTTCCCTAAACTCTTGGGTGCCTAAATTTGTACGGGCAGTCAAGTAGTCGGGATTTTACAGATATACTGGAAGAGCTTGGAGCAGGAGGCTTCAGGATCATATAGCTATAGTTATTTCCGCTGTGTTGTAAGTGCTGTACTTTGAAAATGATATGTATATGCAAGTACAGATTTGTATTTCAAAGTTATGTTACATATATTATATGTTATTCGTTTCGCTGTGAGATTCGTGTTACTCTGATGTTGTCTTCTTCTTCTTCTATTCTAAGTTTCTATCTTATCTTTCCTCACCCTCTAATTTCTTTCACTAATTTCCAGGATTTTTCGATGTTTTGGTTATCGACGTCGTGCTTACGTCGATAACCAAAGTCGCTCGAAATCCGGGTCGTTACAGTCCTATTGTTTGTAGCCACTAGTTAAGCCGGTCGGTTCTGGGTAGATTTATGCTACAAACTCAACCCAACCTCGAGTTGGCCACTTTTATATTTTCTACATGTCATGTCCACGTTCATGTTTTCAAGCATAATCACATGTCATATTTTCAAGTCATGTTTCATGTCATTTAAGTTTACCCATAACGTAACCCCATCGCACGTAAGTTCGCATCAACACAAATAGATCAAAAGGGGGGAACATAAGAATATGACAAGGTGGGCATAAGATGGCAAAGTCTATCACAAGTTAAACATGGTGATATTTGAGGCAAAGGTGTTCATCATAACTAGCATATGACATTATTGGCCTCAAAACATGTATGACATCAACTTAGCAAATAGGTGATAACATGGTCATAGTTAACATAGGGTGATAACTTGTGATTAGCATATAGTTCAAGATCATATGCGAGTTAACATCAAGGATATGAGAGGATCTACCCAAAAATAAAGGTAAATGATACTAGGTTCATGATAGTGCCACAATCATAGATCAAAAGAGTCATAAATGGATCTATGCATACAAATATAGCCCCAAGACAAGTATTATACCCAAAAGTCCTATTTCAACTTGCTACATGATCACATTAACTTCATAGTTTAAATCTAAGAGTAGAGTGGGGCTTACAAATCGCGGCTATGAGATCTAGAATAAAATAGAACAAGATTGAGATGAAGCCACACTAGAAATATCCAAATAAAGATAAGATCCACTCCAAGCCTTGAGAAATAAGAAGAAAGATCCTTGTTTTGATGAAGAAAGATGGCTCCTTTGCTTTAGATAAAGCTTAGGCTCTCAAGTTGAAGAAGATGGAGGCCATGATTTAGAAGCATTTTGGCATAATTTAGTTGTAGGAATGATTAATGAGGGTTTAGAGTAGGTCTAAGGGTGCTTATATAGAAGTTTAGGTTAGTTTAGGCCATGGGATTAACCCTAGTTTAGATCTGAGCCATCAAATCATGTCACTAGCCAACAAAACAAGACCCAGGAGCCAAAACAGGCGCACCAGGCCAAACTGGCCCGACCACCCAAGTCGACAGGGGTGTCGACTGGGCAGTCGATACCACCTGGGGCAAGTCGACTCCCAAGTCGACTCCCCAGTCGACTTGGGGGATGGGCGGGAAATTTTCCCGCCCAGTCTGCTTGGCTCCAGATTTGAATTTCGGGCTGAATTTTGAACTTGGAATTTTCTGAAAACTTCTATGGGCCATAACTGGGTCATACGGACTCCGATTTTCGAAAACTCGGACTCTATTTCGTGTATTTTTCCAAGACGAACACAATGGCAAAGCCCATTTTCATTGATTCAGATTTTAACATTTAATTCTGCCTTGATTAATGTTATAACATGTTATTCAAAATACGGGTTGTTACATTCTCCCCACCTTAAAGGATTTCGTCCCCGAAATCTTCAAGTTAGGAAGAACGTATCCTACCATCCATCATCCATCTACTTAAAACATCATCCACGAGCAGTCATTGTCCTTAAAAGATTCTAAATGTTGTATGATCATATGCAAAAGGTGTGTGTATATGTACTTATCTAATGCGAAAATCAGGCGGTTACTGATTCAGTAAACCTCCTTAATGCAAAGTATGTTAGTGAAATGAGTCCATATGTATGCAAATTCCTAACATAATCCATAATCTCTACATGAGTGCACATGACATTCATCCATATGCAACATCCACGTGATAGCATAACAAGTTTCAGCCATGAATAAGTATAAGCACTCATGCATATGCAATATGAAAGTGTGTGAGCCGATCTTAGTGCCTAATGTGTATCATGCATCCACGAGTATCCACTTGCAAACACTTGCAACCACTTGCAAACATCAAGCATAACATGTTTCAAATACATGTTTCATCCAAAGGGTTTCTACCTGAGGTTCTCATGACAAGGTTAACGAGATAACAAGATAAACATGGATAGCAAAAGAAAGATATGCTAACTAGGAAAAGAGATTGAGAATGTACCCTCAAAAAGGAATGGATAAAGCCCACGCATCTTCTCCTCGGTTTCCCAAGTTGCATCTTCATCGTCTTCACTCCACTGAACCTTTACTAACTTGACTTCTCGATTCCTCAGCTTCTTGATCTCCGTTCCCAAGATACGAATCGGAGCTCGCCTCATAGTTGCCTCTTTTTCTGCCTCCATGTCTTCAAGAATGCTAGGCTCAACTACCTCGGCTGACTCATGTAGGCACTTTCGGAGATGCGAGACAATAAAACATTGTGCACTCCGGCCAGCTTCTCGGGCAATTCCACCTTATAAGCCATCTTCCCAATCCTCTCTATGATAGGGAAGGGTCCTACGAACCTTGGTGCCAGCTTCCCAACTGCTCCATAATGAACCACATTTCGCAAAGGAGAAACCTTCACAAAGACCATATCTCCAACTTCAAACTCTAAGTCTGTCCTTCGCTTGTATGCATAGGATTTCTGTCTGTCTTGGGCCGTTTTCATCCGCCTTCGAATCAACTCAACCTTCTCGGATGTGTCCCTTATCATGTCGGGCCCAAGTATAAGCTCATCCGTCGTCTCCCACCAACATGTTGGTGAATTGCACGACCTCCCATACAAAGCTTCGAATGGTGCCATCCCTATGCTTGCCTGGTAGCTGTTATTATAAGCAAACTCTACGAGAGGAAGGTGGTCTTCCCAAGTGCCACCAAAGTCAAGAATGCATGGCCTCAACAGATCTTCTAGTACCCTATTCACCCTTTCGGTCTGGCCATCCGTCTGTGGGTGATAGGCTGTACTTATATTCAATCGTGTACCCATCGCTTCTTGCAAACTACTCCAAAATTGGCTAGTGAAGATTGGGTCACGATCGCTAACTATGCTAGAAGGAACTCCATGCAATCGCACTATCTCTCGAAGATAAACAGAGGCTAGCCATGATGCGGTCCTCTTGCTCTTCACCGGAATAAAATGGGCGCTCTTCGTGAGTCTATCCACTATGACCCATATGCTAGTACTCCCCTTCCTTGATCTCGGCAATCCATCCACAAAATCCATAGAGATACTTTCCCACTTCCATAGCGGGACCTCCAATGGATGCAGTAGCCCACCGGGCTTCTTCGACTCGGCCTTTACTTGCTGGCAAACAATGCATCTAGAAACAAACGCTACCACATCCTTTTTCATCCCATCCCAAAAGAAAATGCTCTTTATATCCCGATACATCTTATCCCCTCCGGGATATATGGTCATCCTCAAGTGTTGCGCCTCCTCAAGAACTTTATTCACTAAGTCTCCCACTCGTGGGACACATAGTCTTCCATCACGCCTTAGCCATCCCTTGTCATCAATAGTATATCTAGCGAGGTGACTCGACGTCTCACCCCGAATCAACTTGTCCATGATCTCGACTATCTGCGGGTCTTCCTTCTATGAAGCCCCAACTTGATCAAGGAGTGTAGGTCTAAGCTCGAGGGATGCTAACGAACCAGTCATCGACCCAACAGCAGGTGCAAAATCAAAGGTTGCCAAGAACTCTAGGGTCTTCATCTCAACAAACAAGGGACTCAAAGTCAACCTTCTTCTGCTTAGCGCATCCGCCACAACATTACCCTTGCCAGGGGTATAATCTATCTCGAAGTCATATGATGCCAAGAATTCCATCCACCTTTGCTGCCTTAGATTCAAATCTTTCTGCGAGAAGAGGTACTTGAGCGACTTGTGATCAGTATATAACTCAAACCTTTCACCTAGAAGATAGTGGCACCACGATTTGAGTGCAAAGACGATCGCCGCCAATTCCAAATCATGAGTGGGATAGTTCTTCTCATGAACTTTGAGTTTCCTACCCCCAAAGCATATCACTCTCCCTTCTTGCATCAGGACAGCGCCTAATCCCGTGCCACATGCATCGGTGTACACGGTAAACAACTTCCCTCCATCGGGTAATGCTAGAACTGGAGCTGAGGTGAGGGCTTTCTTGAGCCTTTGAAAAGCAAGCTTACACTCTAAGTCCCATGCAAAGACTAAGTTCTTCTTCGTTAACTTAGTAAGAGGGACTGAAATCCTAGCGAAGTCCTTAATGAACTTCCTATAAAATCCTGCCAGACCGAGAAAGCTCCTCACTTCAGTTGCATTCTTCGAAACTTTCCAGTCTTGTACCGCCACCACTTTAGCGGGATCCACAGCTATACCTTGCTTAGAAACTATATGCCCAAGGAACCGAACTTCCTTTCTCCAGAAATGGCATTTAGAGAACTTGCCTTTCAACTGATGAGCTCTAAGCGTATCCATAACCTCCTTGAGGTTTGTAGCATGCTCTTCCTCGTCCTTAAAGAAGACCAGAATATCATCCACGAAGACAACCACAAACTTGTTAAGAAACTCCCTGAACACCCTACTCATCAAATCAACAAAGTATGCGGGTGAATTAGTCAAACCGAACGGCATGACTAGCCATTCAAAGAATCCATCTGGAGTCCTAAACACAGTCTTATCAATACTATCCTCAGCCACTCTAAGCTGATGGAATCCGGTGGCTAGATCGAGCTGAGAGAAAACAGAAGCACCGACAAGTTGGTCAAAGAGATCATCAATCCTCGGTAACGGGTGTATATTCTTCTTTGTCAGCTTGTTCAAATCACGATAATCAACACATAGACGAAGCGAACCATCCGCCTTAGTAGTGAATACCACCGGAGCACCCCATTCTGAAATGCTTCGCCTAATGAAATTTTTCTCAAGCAACTCCTTGATTTGCTTGCTAAGCTCTCTTCTTTCTCGCGGGGCCATGTGCCTAACTGGCATTATCAACAAGATAATTGCGGAAATCTATCTCTCGCTTAGGGGTTAACCCCTTAACCTCATCAAAGACATCGGGATATTCTCAGACCACCCTTACAGATTGCAGATCATCGATGGAAGAGTCAAGAGATTCAAGATAACATAACATGACGGGATCCAGAGGGTTATAAGAAATCTCTAGGGTATTGCCAAGGCGAGTCATGAGCCTCACCACCTTATGCTCACAATCAAGAATGGCTCCATAACTGGACAACCAATCCATGCCCAAAATCAACCCGTATCCCAAAAACTCGAGAACATAAGCATTACATGTGAATTCTACTGTCAAGATATAAATCCTCAAATCCATACAAATCATAGATAGATGGGCGGAACCCCCAATTGGATTTGAAACACTAACGGGATCCTCAACTAGACTAGTACTTAGGTGCAAACTTTCAACAATGTCGGAGGAAATAAAGGTATGCGATGCGCTAGAATCAAATAAAGTTCGAACAGGAAAACCAGAAACATAAACAAGGCTTTCTACAGAAATACTACATCGGTCCGGAACTGGAGCAGTGTTGAGAGCATGCATCTGCCCTCCAGAAGGTCCTGCTCGCTGAGTCTGTCCTTGCCCCTGTCCTTGCTTCTTTGGGCAATCATTACTGAAGTGTCCAACCTCTCCGCAATGAAAGCATTCTCGCAACTTCCTCTTCTTCTTCCTACAATCTTTGGCTATGTGTCCAATGATCCCACAGAAGTTGCACTTTCTTGTGTCCTTTTCCTTTTTGTTGTTGGCCTTGTTACCCTTGTTTTTCTTGTTGTTCTTGTTGCTCTGATTGCTCTGGTTGCTCTGATTTCCTCCCCACTTGGAGTCCGCCTTCTTGGTTTGAGTCTCATTAGGCTTGACTTCTTTCTTGCCATTCTTATCATCTCCTTGAAGCAAGGCCAAATCCACTAAGCTCTCAAATGTGGCCCCCATGGGTATATGAGACATGGCTAAACCTTGTAATGGCTCATTCAATCCTCGTGCAAAGCGTAGAGCCTTCTTCTGAGGTGTGTTAACCATGTCTAAACCGAATCGAGCAAGCTGGTTAAACTTATTCACATACTCCCTCACTGTCATGTCCCCTTGCTTCAAAGATATAAACTTCTCCATTTGCAGATTCTCCTCAGCAGATGATAGAAACTTAAGCCCAAACCTCATTCTAAAGTCGGCCCAAGCCTCTATAGGCCTAGTAGCGTTGGTGACCTCCCACCAATAAGCAGCTTCCTATTTCAATAGGCATACTGCCAATAGAACTTTTCTACGGTCTTCCACATCAAAGATGGCAAAGAGGTCTTCAGTTTCTTTTAACCAGTTTCTTGCCTTCACATAAGTCTCTGTCCCAACATAATTCTTGCCACCCATCGCCTTAAAGTCTTTGCAAATCTTTGCGAAATCCGCTTGTCGACGCTGAGGAGGAGGAGGAGAAACCTCAGGTACGGGAGGAGGAGTGGGAGTGTTTGTTGGGCCCGCATCGTTGGCCCTAGCTTCCAAGTACCTTCGGAACCATCCGGGTATGGGTACTCCCTCGGGACGGTTAAGATCGGCCATGCTGAAAAAGGAAAAGATAGATTTAGAACGAGGAAACAAAGGATAGTGCTAATGGCTTTTGGGGAATAGCCTTTTAAAATAAACTAGACTTTTCTTGGAAAATACTTAATTGGTTTTGAAAATAGTTTTTCAAAAGGGTTTTTAAAAATTTTGTCCAGTCTAGTAAAACCTTATGCTCTGATACCAAATGTAACACCCCACCTCCGCCAGGGTCACTCTTGCAAGTACACTGGCTTTGGAGGGGTGTTGGAGAAGGTAAACATGCATGAAGATATCACAAGACAGAACATATGAGTAAAACAGAGTAAATAAAACAGCGGATAAAATTACTATTTCAAAACCATAGTCAAGTTACATCAAAGTACTTAGTCATTATTTTCCAACTACTACAAGTCTAGAAACATAAACTGAAAACTGGAAATAACATAAAGTAAACTATCCCCAAAGTAGACGTGGTAAAGCCATAGCGAGCTCAAGTCCAAACTGTACATGAGCTATCCAAAAAGCAAGCTTTTGAACCAAGCTAGGTGCTAGTGTTCCCACCCTGAGAACCTGGGGGGGGGGAACGGAAGAAAAGAGGCGAAAGGAAAACAGGTCAGTCAAAAAGACTGGTAAGTCCTACCTACTATTAGTATAAAAACTAATAAAGTTAACTGGACATGTAAAACAGAGATGAAACATAGGATGATAACTGTCATGGTGAAAAGTTAACAAGAGTGGCATCGCATATACATGGTTAAGTTGCACCAAGAGTGTACTAGTATTCTAACCTATGTCAAGTATAAACAAGAAGTGGTCCCTTAGCCCAATGTTGGCCCAAACTCATGAGATGACCTAAATCAAGGTCCAACTACTCGGTCTAGTCGATCGGCTCCCTATAAGCCTAACTCGTCGTGTATCGGTGTCATACGGCTTAATCATGGAATGTAGTTAACTGTGCAAGGTCCACCCTAGGGTGTATCCAGTCCTAGGGTGTAAACCACAGACACAAAACAAGCACGCACAGTCTAAACCTACCGGTGCCCATGTTCAACTCCGGACTTAATGTGCACGACCATGGTCCGCCTGAACTTAACTGGTGCACCATTCAGCCGTCTCTTTTGGTCTCTTACAATCAGCCCAATATTCGTGCCCCACCCTAGCCTAGTCCTAGGGTATCCATGATACTCCCTAGTGGGTTACTGCTGAAAAGGACCACGTAACTAGGATTTCAAGCGGGTTAAGTGTGGTTAACCCTATCCTAACCATGTATTGAGTTGGTCAAGTGTATCCAAGCAGTTCATGACTTAACCCTATCAATACATCGTGTTCAACTGGTTAAGTATTCAAGTGGTCCATGACTTAACCCTACCATGTGGCATTAATTAACTTAATGCACCCCAACCTCTCACATTAGACTTTGTTGTGGTTACTAGTTAAGCCGGGCGGGTCCGGGTAGCTTTACACCACAACCTAGTCTAACCTCGGGTTTTAAGTGCGATATGACCAACTACTCACATTGGGTCCTATTGTTTGTAGCCACTAGTTAAGCCGGTCGGTTCCGGGTAGATTTATGCTACAAACTCTACCCAACCTCGAGTTGGCCACTTTCATGTTTTCTACATGTCATGTCCACGTTCATGTTTTCAAGCATAATCGCATGTCATATTTTCAAGTCATGTTTCATGTCATTTAAGTTTACCCATAACGTAACCCCATCTCATGTAAGTTCGCATCAACACAAATAGATCAAAAGGGGGGAACATAAGAATACGACAAGGTGGGCATAAGATGGCAAAGTCTATCACAAGTTAAACATGGTGATATTTGAGGCAAAGGTGTTCATCACAACTAGCATATGGCATTATTGGCCTCAAAACATGTATGACATGAACATAGCAAATAGGTGATAACATGGTCATAGTTAACATAGGGTGATAACTTGTGATTAGCATATAGTTCAAGATCATATGCGAGTTAACATCAAGGTTATGAGAGGATCTATGTTGCATTATGCATAACTACCAAGTTCTATGTTGCATTATGCATAACCACCAAATAAATCTCATAGCTTTCTACCCAAAAATCAAGGTAAATGATACTAGGTTCATGATAGTGCCACAATCATAGATCAAAAGAGTCATAAATGGATCTATGCATACAAATATAGCCCCAAGACAAGTATTATACCCAAAAGTCCTATTTCAACTTGCTACATGATCACATTAACTTCATTGTTTAAATCTAAGAGTAGAGTGGGGCTTACAAATCGCGGCTATGAGATCTAGAATAAAATAGAACAAGACTGAGATGAAGCCACACTAGAAATCCCCAAATAAAGATAAGATCCACTCCAAGCCTTGAGAAATAAGAAGAAAGATCCTTGTTTTGATGAAGAAAGATGGCTCCTTTGCTTTAGATCAAGCTTAGGCTTTCAAGCTCTCAAGTTGAAGAAGATGGAGGCCATGATTAAGAAGCATTTTGGCATAATTTAGTTGTAGGAATGATTAATGAGGGTTTAGGGTAGGTCTAAGGGTGCTTATATAGAAGTTTAGGTTAGTTTAGGCCATAGGATTAACCCTAGTTTAGATCTGAGCCATCAAATCATGTCACTAGCCAAGAAAACAAGACCCAGGAGCCAAAACAGGCGCACCAGGCCAAACTGGCCCGATCACCCAGGTCGACAGGGGTGTCGACTGGGCAGTCGACACCACCTGGGGCAAGTCGACTCCCAAGTCGACTCCCCAGTCGACTTGGGGGATGGGCAGGAAATTTTCCCGCCCAGTCTGCTTGGCTCCAGATTTGAATTTCGGGCTGAATTTTGAACTTGGAATTTTCTGAAAACTTCTATGGGCCATAACTGGGTCATACGGACTCCGATTTTCAAAAACTCGGACTCTGTTTCGCGTATTTTTCTGAGACAAACGCAATGGCACAGACCGTTTCCCTTGATTCAGATTTTAACATTTAATTCTGCCTTGATTAATGTTATAACATGTTATTCAAAATACGGGTTGTTACATATCCCATATCCCTCAGGTGATAAGAACGTATCGTATCCCTTAAGGGACACGAGCTCGTATCCCCAGGGATATGTGGTGGTGTTAGTGGGGACACGAGGACTCGGATCAGGAGGGGTCGAAGTTTGTAGTGTCATGGGTTATGAAAATGTGATGTGGAGGGATATGAAATGGAGAGATCTGAGCAAAGGAATTCGAGAGGCTCGGGTACGAAGGTGAGGGGTTCGAGAGTCTTGTTATCTGAGGGATCTGAAGCTAAGTGGAATTGGGCGACTCGTAATCATGTAAAAGGGGTCGAACTCAAGGGATCCGAAACTCTGGTACCAAGGGGATACGAAAATGTCTTTTGAGCATGTTTTCGAGGAGTTGTGAGGCTCTCGCTCACACGACTTCATCTAAGCTTGCACTCTTTGCTATTTGGCGACTGTTTCGGACTTTAATGTCATGCTATGTGTTGAGTCGAGCGTGTCTGGTGTACTTTTGAGAACCGGACCAACACTACACCATAGATGGCCTACTACAACTAAAATCCATGGTGTTGCTGGCTATAATGTTGCCATAGCTATGCTGTGTTTTGTGTATTGAAATGCACGCTTCAATATGTTAGCATAGATATTAACATGTGTTGCAGTAGCTATAGATATATTTTAATTTAAAAAAAAAGTAAACTTCAGCGATCTATACCATTAGTTAAAATGAAATCTCAACCATCCATTGACTATCTGGTCCGCTCCACTATCTGATACGCTTCCTTTGTTCCCGCTAACATTTTCATTTATGCGCTCCCTTTCTATTTTGTTCCCCCCAAATCGCCAATTAGGTTTTCATTTTGTTCTCCAAAGAAAAAAATTCAATCCCGGTCCGCTTTCAGAACATTGATCTAAAAGATTCGATCCCGTTTCCCCAAAAAACCATTCGCGCTTTTAACTGCTGATCTAAAAGAGAACTTTGAATCCGCCCTCATATGGAAGCTCTGATGAACCAGAGGAGTTCGGATCTGGAGCGAAGACATGGATGGTTTCATTACTTTTTATGGTCGATTTTCCCTCTAGCCACTACTCGAATCGAGACTGTTATACAGCTGGCGAGGTTTGGTCTGGCAGTTTCATGCTTTGTCTTATACTTGCTAGTTCTTGTTTTTTGAGTGTTTTTAATTTTCTATGTTTGTGTTTCCTTGTGGATCTGGTTGGTAGAGTTGATTTTGCTTTTTTTGGATCTGGTTGATATTATAAACGAATTTTCTGGTGTTCAGTGCTGACCATAGGTATTCTTTAACCGAAGTGCTGCTTTATCTAGGCAACTAGCAAATGATTCATTTCTATGGTTTGTTCGTTACAATTTTCCAGTCTCTTTGTTGGAAAGGTTAGTGTTTCTTTGTGGTGAGTTTCAGAATGTCAACGTCCAAGGTAATGTGAATTAGTGGGTTGGACGTGGTTGTTGTTATACATGTCAAGCTACTTGATTTAGTATAGATTTACCTTTTGCTGTGCGTTGGTTCCTCTGCTTGATTGAATCTGTATGCTTGCATACTTCACAAAAACAATAAGTTGTATTTATGGTATATTATAAAGAAGGCAGGCATCAACAAATATTGTTTTCTATTCCTTCCAAACCCAATTTCACAGCCTTTGCCTCATTCTCTTGCAGTTGATTCATCGGCTGCTCAAATCCATGGTAAATAACGTAATATCCAAATAGCGGCAACAGTTTCCTCAAGGTTACTACTGCAGCTTCTGCTTCTGCTTCAAGTATTTGAGGGTTTTTGAGTGCTATAACTTCTGCTTTTGCTTTTACTGTAGCTTTGGATTGCTGAGGAACATTATTGAACCCATTGATAATTAAAATCCCATTGGCTCAGTTACTTCAAGAGAATGTTTGCTAATATTTGCAGAAAAGTTGGCCGCTCAATGTTGGGAAACCTGAGCAGTACACCGGGTTTGTGGCAATTTCTCCTGAGATCAAGTCATGTTTGATTGGCGGCAATATTTTTGGTCAGCAACAGAGGACGTTCATCCAGATGAGGACGAACCTAAAAGTGGTAGACAACTCAGGGGCGAAATGAGTGATGTGCATTCAGGCACTAAAAGGAAGAAAAGGAGAAAGATTATGGGACACGATCATCACATCGGTGAAAGAAGCACAACCGAGAGGCAAAGTGAAGAAAGGAGAGGTGGTTTATGGGGTAGTCGTTCGTGCAACAATGCAGAAAGGCAGATGTGAAGGAAGCGAGATCAAGTTTTCAATTTAATACATTACATTATATTTCCGCTGTGGTGGCAAAGCAAATGAAGTGGGAGGTTTTCAATGTGTCATGTGCTTTATATCCCAAAAATATAAATTTATTCAAAAAAAAACATATATAGTTTTCTCATCAAAAAAAGTGATTTATCTTTTAAACTTTTGTGATGATGCAGACGGTTCCAGGGTATGTTGTGGCCGGGACAGTAGTAAAAGTGGGTAGCAGTGTAAGTAAAAGTGGGAAACATACATGAAAAGGCATTGGAATATCTTAATCAGTTTGGATCACTTGCTGAACACACAACTATTGAGAAAAAGCTTGCAGCGATTAAACCAAAGAACATAAGCTTTGAAGACGTCGCAGGGTTTCCTCTTGCTATTCTAACTGCAAATGAAGGTTTAGAAAGGGCTGACTTCTCTACTGGAAAATCTGTGCTTGTTCTAGGTGGTGCTAATGGAGTTGGTTCTCTAGTCATTCAGGTTTTTTTCTTCTTCTAATTTTGTTTATTTAAGATGATCACATTTAAGGTTAAAATGATGTGTATTATTTGTTCTTTTCAACTAAGAAGGTTGAACTGTAACATACGCCTATGTACACATGTATCATACTTACGCCACTTTAGTGTACACCAATTTCTCTATGGACAATGTCCATATATGTGGTATAATATGTACCCAAGCCCAGTCGAACAATTATCAATCAGATGGTTCTGTTACAAGTATACTTATTTTGTCGGTGCATAAGTGTTATCTTTATTCAGATGGATCTCTAGTTAATTGAAATTGAAGCCTAATGGCATGCAGATGGATCTCCAATTAATTCAGATGGAAAACATGATTAATCTATTAGCATGATTATCTGGTTAAGCCTGATGGCGTGTCCCTGCAAATTATGCAAGTGGTGCTGGTTTCTTGTCGCAGACTTTTAGCATTCAAGATGTAATCCACTAATCAATGTTATTGCTTGTGCAGGCAAAGAAGCAAGCATAGAGGTTGTAAGATGGAGCATTTTGTGGGTTATTTTCTTTGGTCTATCATCAGCTGGAGCTGGTGACAATGCAATCTATAAGTACAAGAATTCAGGTACTAATTCTTCTACCATGTTTCATGTCAAGCTATTACCCTCTGCTGTTAAGTATGAGACCATGTCATCTTGTAACATATCAACTATGCATTCTTTGACTTGTATGTATGGTATCATTACCTATTTTTTGTTTTCGTTCTCTGCTCTTTTGAAAATGTGAGCTGCTATAGAGGTAATAGCTTTTTGCTTTACCTAAGTAATAGCGTTTTTGTTTTCATTCTAGTGCATCTTTTCCAAATTGTGGCGTAGCGCTGGGGTCTACAATTGTTGTCTTAAAGGAGCAAAAGACATGGATAACTTAAGTAATAGATTCCCGACAAATGGTATGATAGTATTATGATAATTTGCATTAGTTTAATTACCGAATATGTTATACTTATAGATCAAAAATATTATGCATCATGAACATCACTGTTAAATGTGGGATATCGTCCAAGCCATGGAGTAGCATTCACAATGTAGTTTATATAATCATTTTCGTGTATTTTTCTTGCTTATGGTTCTATGTTTGAGTCTGTATATAAGTGAATCGAGTGACAATGTAGTGAGGAATGTATGTAAATATGAATGATTGTGTAATATACAAGTAAATGTTGAAATAAAACATTCATTTGAATAAAATACTATGTTTGAATACTGCGTTATAATAATATTTATTATAATATTATGAAAATTTGGTTAATAGCAGTTGAGGTATAATTACTTTTTAATAGTTGTAAAACAAAATTTAACAACTGCTAGAAATAGTTGTAAAAAAGGTTGACTTTATACGATTGCAGATATAACTAGTGGAGCATGCCAGTTGTAATAGACATATTACAACTGTTTTTGGCAGTGGTGAAAGGGTATTTTTGTTGTAGTGAGCTACCTGTGGCAACAGCAGTACTGATGTTACCATAGGGTCGGAAGGTGTTACCTTTGACTCTAAGGCAACGCGGCAAAAGGCAACCCCAAAAAAGTGTTGCCACAAATCATTTTTAGCCTATTGCAACACTTTTTGGCACTTACTGCATCACTTCTCCGGTGTTGCCGTATGCAATCTATGGCGCAGTGCAAAAAGCCAGTTAACATTTGCCCTCCAAAGTACATCTTGTCCTATCATGATGTGCTTTGAGTTGATAGAAAAATATTTGTTGAATCGTCTGATTCCTGTCAACTTATGGATGTAAACGTCAGTTGTCGAGTCCTGGTTAAGTTGAATCACAAACAAGTTGTTGTCGATGTGTCGTCGCATTTACGCTCACATGTTTTCACATGGTTTTGCGCGAGGTGACTTGGAACATTGAAATATAACATAAAGTTGGCACATTTATGAACAAACATATAGGTATATACGTACGAACATATGCGTTTATGTTATTGTACGTATACATGTTCATTACATTTATACATACATATATATATATATAATAATTTTTTTAGAGGCTTCGTACCCTATGTTTAGGACACGAGACTTTTGTATCCCATGCGGGGATACGAAATTTCATGTCCCAGTGGGATACAGAATTTTCGTATCCCACTGGGGTATGAAAACTCGTATCTCTGTGTGGGATACAAACCGTCCAATGGGCTAAGGCCTAAAATCCTCCCCTAAAAATTTGTGTCGTTTCTCCTTCTTTTCTTGCGATCTGAACCCAACCCAAGAACCCGAAAGACTCGAACGTTGAGAACACAGGTGGGTTCAGGCTCGACTGTTGGTGGTTGCCTCTCGGCATAAGCTTGTCTCCGAACATCGGATCAACCTGATGCGGACTTCGATGCGACTCGAGATCACTCGCAATCTTGAGCTTGAAAGGCTCTAGAAATTCGTGAATGGTCATTGGGTTGAACACGAGATCCGAGCTCGAGGTTGACCCTGGTGGCAGTGCTCGGACTCGTGGTTGGTGAGGAGAGAAGCTCAGGGAAGATGAGATTTAAGAGAGAAGGATTGAACACGAAATTAGGAGGAAAGGAGTTGAATTCGAAGTGGAGAAGAAGAGGGAGATGAAACGTTAGGGGATTCGAAATGCTTGGCCTGAGTTTTGAAGGCTCGTATCCCTTGGAGGGGTACGAATTTTCATACCCTTCGAGGAGATACTAATTTTTCGTACCCCTTGAGGGGGTACAAATTTCCATACCCCTCGGGGGATACGAGTTTTTGTACCCTCGGGGGGATACGAATTTTCATATCCCTTGGGGAATACAGATATTCTTAGCCCTTAGAATTTTCATACCCCTCAAGAGGATACGAGACTTAGTACCTCTAAAGGGGTACGGGATTTTTTTCATGTTCGTAGCATTTCGAGTCTACCTTAGTCACGCTCCGTCTTCCTTATTCGAGACTCGAACTCCTGACAACTTGCCCCTAGGTTCAAGTTGCTTTCGTGACACTATACGATTGGATCAATGTTCACTCTAATCAAAATTGAATTCATAGCCTATCCTGACATATAGGATTAGAGCATATATTTGCACTGTGACTGAACAGTTGAACATGTTTTATCGATTCTAATCGTAAAATAGTCATGATTCGATGCGAATTTGGGAATGTTGGTCGACTGGGATGATGGTTACAGTCTTAAGGAATTGTGATCTTCGCCATGTCCCAAGTTCCTAAATTACAATTGTATTAGCATGGCACTGCACAACACCGAACACACATGTTAGTTTGCACTAGCACAAGGGGTACATATTATACAATGCGATGTCTAACGCAAGTATATTGAAAGTGTAGCTAGCAAGGGATATAAGGTCGAAAACAAGACAGACTTAGGAAGCCGAGCCTTTTCAGCATTCACTGTCCCCATCTAGTTCAACTAGCGATGCTAACTCGAAGGGCAACGATCTTAAGACCTCCAGAGAATCCACTCCTTTTCATACGATAGGTTCGCCGAAAGAATCCGATCGTAGGGTGCAGCCGGAAGGACAGCAACCGCCGGTCGAGCATTCGACAGAGATACTAGTGCCTGGAAGGCTTGGGCCGACCGAGGGTGAACATGAAAGGGAAGAGAACATAGATAGCATTGAGGGAAGTGCATTGGTGGCACCAGACATGGTGGTGCACACGGTTGTTCTTGAGAACCCGCCGGATTCGGTGTCATCGCATATGGGTAAGACGGTAGTGAGGCGCATGGGATTATGGTTTAGCATCCCTTAGAAAGATGTTCGTGCGCCCGGGAAGGCGACAGGGCTCACGCACCGTCGGAAGGGTACATTGCCTGGAACTGGCAGGTATGCACTTCCGGGTGCGTGCCCCTGGCTAACAACTTTATTCGGGACATGCTGCATTATTTCCACCTTGCGCCATCGCAGCTTCATCCAAATCCGTATGCTTCCCTCTTGGGTACATGCGCTCTCTACGAAGAGTACTTTCACTTAGAGCCCACCGGAGAGGACATCCAATATCTGTTCCAGTTAAAGAAGAGAGCCAATATTTAGCTACCTCAATATTTCTTGGAACTCTGTCCAGTACCAAGTTCTTTAATGGGAAATAGCCCAAGTTGAGCGTATATAAGCATGACTGGTTCTTCGTGCATTGTCCTTCCGGATTTGCGAGGAGGTGGTTAGAAGGAAGTAAGCATTCCCCTTGTGTTGAGCTTGAAACTTGTGGGTTTGATAACTTTAGTTCAACTTCATTCTTGTATGACAGGAAACCCTGATGCGCTTATGGACATTGTGTACCAAAAACATCTTGAGTTTTTGTTGGCCCTCCCAGCTAAGGCACGTTCCATCGAGAGCATTCGAAATCAGGATCGACTTCGTTATGCAGGGCTGCTTCCTACTGACCGTGCAATAATCAGACTGACCATTCCCGGAGGTGGGAAGAAAGCGGAGACGTGTAATGAAGAAGGCTCTTCAAGACGAATAAGGAAAGTGCCCCCGTTGGGTCTAAGCCGCGCAAGGCAGCAAAGATTCAGGTGGAAGCTGGTGGGGGCGAGATCGGCGATGAGGAGGCAGTTTCTAAGGACAAGGGCCCATCGATCGCTCATGTTCTGCCTGCGACAGAAGAGGCAAGGATAGAAACATCGACTAGGCCGTAGTATCTAGTAACTCCCTCTAAGACCGCCATCTTGCCTAAGAAACAGGATCAGTTTGACGAGATTAATAAACTCCCACAAGAAATGTTTCCTTGGCGTAGCGCCAAAAGTGTGGAGGAACTAGCTTTAGCTGCAGGGGAGATCACTCCTTAGAGCGGACCACTATCGGGCTTGTTGAGAGAACACTTAGGACACACATTCATAAATAATGCATGACACAACATTCATACGTGTGTATAGAGAATCTGAGCCTGATCTTGATTATGTTTGTTACGCAAGCGAAATGACTAGAGGAGGCAGACGTAGTGGTTATGGATATATGGATCGCCGACCATTGAGGAGTGGGTCCATCTTGGATTTTAGGAGGAGTACCATTTTGTTTAAAGAGCCTCTTTCTTCCCATGACCCCGGTAGTGAACATCGTCAAAGAGATCGATCCCGACAATCTCCGTCCCCTCTTCCCTTTACCCGAATATCCGAGGCAGACACAAGATTTGACGCAGCGAGTACTAGGCATTCCTCATTGACAGCTCCTTCTCATACTGCACCTTTTGCTCCTACCCATGTCCCCAAGGGAAGGAGTCGGAAACTATCCATCAAAGAAAGGAGGAAATGACAAAGAAAAAGGGGAAGGACTTGGTTGTACTCGAGTCCCGAGATCTTTCTATTGAGGAAAGGAAAGCCTTGTTGAAGCAAAAATTCCCTAATCACTAATTTGACGATAGAACGTTCCTTCCTGGTATCAACCCGATTCCCCGTGAAGATACCGAAGAGGTTTGGATGAAGGTAAAGGATGCTATTTCCAAGTGAAAGAGTTTAAGAAGTACTCCTTGAATCTTTCAAACTTGATCAAGAAGAAGAATGTGGAGATCTTGAGTCAGGGGTTGACCATAGGTGCCAAGCAGACCACCGCCCGTCATTTAGAGACAGAGATAGGTAAGATGATTCGTGTAGCAAGACTGTTTCTTCGCTCATAGTAGCTTAATGAATGTTAATCACTTGTTGTTAAAACATCGGAGCTGAAGGAGAAATACGAGAAGATGTAGAGGGAAAAGACACATGCTGTTGAGACCTTCAAGGACACCGTGGCTTCGGTGACGACCGAGAATGTTCGCCAATAGAAGGAAAACTCTGAACTGATGGAGGTGAATATTCACTTGTCCAAATAAAGTGAGAGCTTACACCAACTCAAAAAGGACAATGAAGCCTTGGTACTGGACAATAAGAGGTCGAAAACTGAGAATGAGGGGGTTTAGAGGTTGCGGAGGGAAAATGCTAAATTAAGGCGACGTCTGGAATAGGCCGAGAAAGATCAGGAAGAGGTTGAAGCTAGTAACAAGGATGCGATAAGCAAGCAGAGTATTAGCAGAATAATCAGATGGATGTGCTCTTCCCGTGCCTCTAGAAACCATGATGATCTATCCCGTTGGGTTTACCTTAAGACGTGCAGACTGGTCCCAGCGCATCACACTAACGTGTTATTTAGACCTTATGTCTAAACATTTAATCATGCGCTTGTTCTATATTATCAACTTACCAATTAACTTTATTTCCCACGTTTTATCTTTTATTCAAGTTATAGGGTTTTCTCCGAGCCCCTTATATACCTAAGGAATGGACCCCCCCTCGTTATTAATTCAGTGATATAAATTAACCTATTTAAGTTCATTAATAAGCTCATAACATGTTATTCCCTAGATTGTAATTATCGAAAGTAATCTACATTCTTCTTACATTATTACCATGTCATTCATTATCCAATTTCAGGTTTTCAGTTTATAATAACATGTTCTACTTAATGTATGATTAAGTATATCCTTTCTCAATCAGCAGGCTTCGTGTTAACATGTTACTTAATATATATCATTAAGTACAACTCATTTCATTTCACTGTTATCTTAGGTTACCAAATTCACTAGCACATAACTGGCTACTTACTTCTATCAGTTCTATGCCGCCTGAGCGGGCTTCTACTTATTATTAATTTCTTTTATTAGACTTCATAATTATCTTTTATGAGTTTACTAATAATAAGCCTACTTCATTCTTTTTCATTAACCATAACTTAGTTTAATACAACCTCTTTTTGTTAATTACTTATTTACTTAGTTCTCTTAACTAAGGTTTATCAATAAGTTTCTTTCCATTTATTATAACCTACGTTATATTTTCCACTTGTCCCTAGGACAAGCCTACTTATTATCTTCCATTCTTTCATTCATACTTAATCATAATTGGTCATTTTCATTCCCTGTTCATTCCAATTCTTATACTGTTGTAATCCTTCTTTCTTTATTCACTGTCATGCATGTTCCTTAATTCTTTAAGGAAAACATTTCATGCACCTTATTTGTTTGGTTTACAGAAAGATATAGTGATTTATTTTCATAACGTACGCCTATCTAGATTCGTAGTTGCAAGTTACTTCTTTTTTTTCACTGTGGCTCTTTTTCAACTACGTTCTAAGAAATAGCTTACTTAGGGAAATATATTAGTACTTTTCCTTAGAATCCTATTGGAGAATGGAGTTTTGATGACAAAAACCTTATTTCAATATTAATTGATTATAAAATATATACTAACATCTCTGTCTAAAATATATATATATACACACACATATATGCAGGAGTTATATACAGGAATTAATACTGAAGACTGTACAGTTTTAGAGTTTAGAGATTTAGAATTTAGAGAAGATTCAAGACTCATGAGTAATCAAGATTTCAAGAGTTCAAGATAAGTATAGTAATAGAGTCTATTTTATGTAAGACTCTGAATAGCACTCCAGGTTCAAATTCAAATTCTAATTTTAAAATTTTAAAATTTAAATTTCTATTTTCAAATTCTACTTTCTATTCTAATTAATTTTTCCTATTTTACCTTTGATTTTAAACTTAAGATTTTAAAGATTGTAAGTTTTGTATATTTATATAGTTATATACTTTTATACTTTATATTTATATAGTTTTAAAACTTATAATTTTATAAATATGATTATATAGTTAATATTTATTATTTCTTGTGATTTTCTACTTTATAATACTTATTTATATCACAATGTTTTAATTCAAGAATTTCCAGAATTATATTTATTTCCAAACACTTTGAAAATACTTAAATTTCAAATTTAAACTAACATATGTCGACATACATAGTTAGCTATGTCAACATATAACTGTCACATTTTTAATTTTCGAAGGAAGTGTCTTTTCGCTATTTGTAATGTTCCAGAAGCGTTGCAACCTTTCAAATCTTATAAATAAGGGCTAATTTCGAATTTTTTATCATTCTTCTTCTCCATCTTCATCTCCTTTCATTACCCCATATTATATCATATTTTTTCATGATTTCTACACTTATACTCTACCGATTTCAATTCTAATTATGTAAAACTTCTTCTCTTCTCACTCTCTATTCATTACTCTCCGATCCAAAGTGCTATTGAAGAGATATAGGGCTGTTGTAATCATTTGGGAAAATTTTGGGATAGTTTTGGAAATGGTGTGCTTCTTGTAGCCTTGGAATCAAGGAAGGAAACAGTGTTGACCTTGTAGTTGGGAAATCAAGGGGGAATATACTTGATCAATGGTGTTTGGAATCGGTGGTAACCTTGTAGCCGTGAAATCAAGGGTGTTGTACTTGGATATTGATATAGTAATAAAATTTTGCGCAATGTAGCGTTGCGTGGGACTGGACGTAGGAGCAATTCCAAACCAGAATAAAATCTGGTGCGTTCTTTCCTTTTATGCACTTAATTTTTGTTTATCTTTGTGTTTGTGTTTGATTTTGTGTCTGTGATTATTTCTGTTGTGTGTGATTCATATAGTAGATCATATAAGTTTTAAATTTTCTTAAAAACACTATTTACCACCTCTAATGTTAGTTTGGCCTTAACGATCCATTCTGCATTCCCTAACAATTGGTATCAGAGCAAGGTCTTTCAAAATGTTCATAATCTGATTTTTGAAATTTTTTAAAAATGGAAACCAACACAGGTAATAATAATAGTTCTTTTGTAGAGGGTCAGTCCACTGTTAGACAACCACTGTTTAATAGCAGTAATTATTGATATTGGGCATGTAAAATGAACATATATTTACAATCAGTAGAATTAGACACTTGGAATATCACACAGGCTGAATATGTAGAACCCACAACTAATTTTGCACAATGGACAAATGAACAAAAGGCTGCTACACAAAGTAATTCTAAATCCATGAATATGTTGTTTTGTTCATTATATAGGAATAAATTTAATAAATTATCAGTTTGTAAATCTTCTTATTAAATTTGGAGAACTTTACAAGTTACTCATGAAGGAACTAGTAAAGTTAAAAAACAAAGATATCAATGTTAGTTAATCAGTTTGAGTTATTCCAAATGAATGAGAATGAATCTATCTCCGATATGTATTGCAGACTTCAAGAGATTATTGCATTCATTAATAACACTTGGAAAAATTTATTCTGACGCAGACCAAGTCAGAAAAATATTGAGTTCATTGACTTCAGAATGGGATCAGAAAACATTGGCGATTGAAGAAGCTCATAATGTCAGTGAAATGAGGATTGAGGAGTTAATTAGAAATATGATGTCTTTTGAAGTTCAATTACAGAAAAGAAAAGAAAACAAGCCAATTGAAAATAAATCTGTAACAACCCGGATTTTCAGAAACAACTTAAAATTTTTATTTTAGCTATTTTAATGGATTTTGGATATTTAAAATGATTTATTTTAAATAATAACGACTAAAAATTTATTTTAATCGAAGTTAGAACGTATAAATTTATTTTAATTATAAAACGAGCCTGAAATGGCGTGGTCGTTTGAAAATTCGATTTCTAATTTCAATTTAATACACAGAATTCAATATAAGTCAGAATTGGATGAAACAAGAAATATTTGAATCTGATTAACTATATCTTTCTAACGAATGTAAGAAATTGAGATTTCACTTTATGAATTGAAAGTTATGTCCAGTTTAAAATTCAGAATAGTCGCTATGGAGTATATATATATATTAATATAATACAAGCCCTTAAAAATAGCCATTTTGCGAATGACCTCCGTTTTCAATGAAACCACTTTTGTTGGATCCGGAATGTCAAATTATTATTAGATTCCACTTCTCATAATTTTTGGAATCAATATGTGAGCGTGGTGAATATAAATGTGTTTCGTACTTTTAGTTTGGATTTAATCGACTGAAAAATGGCCATTTTTCAAACGGTCTCCAAATTCGATGAAATTAGTTTTATTAGGAGCGTATCATCAAAACATAGCCAGATTTATTTTTCTGGAATTTTGGAGTCAGTATTTGGCCTCGGTAAATTAAAATGTAGTTAAAATCAATTTTGAACGTTATATTAAATTATATTTTAATTTTGATGAAAACTGATCGTAACAGTCGAATTGGCTTACCGGACATATCCCATTGTGTCCGAAATGGGGGTATTTGGCTAGGGACAATAGTCGTTGGGTTTGATTTGGAGTTCGAATAAAAAAAGTAACTTTTGGAATTAAATATATATATATATATTAATATACTTGGTCAAACCCTCCTTTTCCCTCACTCTCTCTCCCATCGGTTTTAGAGAAAATGCGATGACCCAAACCCCCATGACACGGTGGCAAGGATAATCAGTGGAATATAATACATAAACAAATACTAGCAGAACAGAAATATAGAATTACACCAAATAATGTACATCAAATTACACAAAAAATAATATAATCATCAGAGTTACACAGCATAATAGGATCATACTTAGTACAAAATACAGTTTTAGTTTAATATAAAATGTTTGCAGCAGAATCAAACATAATTTACAATAATGGTGACTGAAACAGTAAAACAGAAATGATAAAGTCCACCTCCAGCTCCATAGCTATCCAAAATGAGTTTGCTAAAACCTGAATACAAGGATGCCCGTGTAAAAATAAGGGCTCCCAAGTTTGCAATGTGAAACAAATTTCGAGTCAGTCATGGGACTGGTATGAGAAATCTACTTAACTGGTTAAACAATAATAATAAGGCGAATCATAGTAGGGGTGAGCAAACCCCGGTTCGGTTTGGTTTTGGGGTAAAACCGAAACCGAAAGACCTCGGTTTAAAAAATCGATAACCGAAACCGGAACCGAAGCATCGGTTTCGGTTTCAAAACCTCGGTTTCGGTTTTTATCGGTTCAGTTTCGGTTTTAAGACCGATTTAAACAAAAAATATTATAAATTTAAACAACCATAAAAGAAATTAAAATAAATTGTTTCAACCGAGTGTATTGAGACACATGGTACAGAGTACAGACTAGTAGACTATAAGTCATCCAAAGTAGTACAAAGCTAAGTTAGCTAGCTCTAAGCCGAAGACAAGAAACAAAAAAAAGGAAATGAGGAAAAGCACTACAACAGACCAGCATCAACTTGGAATTCTAGAAAATAGTCTACTGATACCTCAACTTTCATCTTCAATTCAAAACATCCAAGAATCTACAAAAACAAGAAATGGACATTTTATATTAGTCTACTCCTAATCCTGTATTCATCTAAATCAAATGAGTGAAGTAGTGGCCAGTGTGTGTATACTATATAATACGAAACAACGTGCAATAAGAGATAATGTGAAACATTTTATAATTCGGTTCTGTTCGGTTTTTTCGGTTTGGACCTAAAACCAAAATCAAAATATTAGTTCGGTTCGGTTTTTTTATTTTTGGTTTCGGTTTGGTTTTTATCGGTTTCGGTTCGGTTTCGGTTTTATTTCGGTTTTTTCCTCACCCCTAAATCATAGGACCATGACGCTAACACGGAACGGGTTTACTCCAGTGATCGCCAGTGCATACATAAAGTAAATTATTTAAACAACGCAATGCTTTTTAGAAAAATGAAGCCATTATAAGACTCAAGTCCCATCACACAATGCAACGCAAACCGGAGGATAGAGTTTTACCTTATAATGGTCAAAATATGCTTGATACGTATAAAACAAAATCATTTGATATTATCATTAGTGTTTATATATTTCAAAAACAATTTCAATCATAATATCAATCGTAGACGACATGGGTACCATATATCATGTCGCCATATATAGGATTACAATCAAAACCGCACATGTCGTATTGGAAGTTGGATTTCCATCGTGAACCAAGGCAAGGGATCGTCCTTACCGAATTCGAAACACTCTAGCCCATGCCTCAGGATACAGCCGCAACTGCACCACAGGAGCCTCAAGGCCGGTCCACACTAAGCAGATTAATAATACCATAAACTATATGCTAGCCTGCCCTATGGGGCATAAATGAGCCAAATGACTCCATATCCATCGGCTCCGCAGTAACCGATATAATCGAGGCGCCTCTCTATCCATCAAGTAATAATAAGAAACATCCACATGAGTAAAATGCCTGGGCTTGTAAAACGCTAACACCACTCCTAGCTAGAAACTAACATATGTCCATTTCCCTGAGGTCCTCTCCCATTTCTGGTTCACACCGGGGCATGAGGCTCACGAACTAACGCTATACACTAAGCGGTGTTATATTAAAGCTATGCTTTGATCATCAACCACAAGGCTCTGCTTTTAACAAAAGCCTTGATCACCACATCTTGGCATGCCACACAGGCAATCCACTCCATGCGAATAATGTCCATCAATATACAACCTCTGAGCTCATACGTCTCAGAGAAGGGTGTTAAGCAAGAGAATAAATTCTCCGCCACCAAACAGATGTATATTTAATAGAGCTCAATCAACACAGAATAAAACCCAATGTCAGACACACATTCCATTTACAAGTCCTTTCTTGGTTTGAATAAAACCGGAGGCACCTTATTCCTCGTCCCATATGTCCAATACAGGAGAGAGGACCTCGCACATCCGAACAATCAACAAGTACGTCCGGACAACCACCACTGTAACCCTTTCAGGGCAGCAACTCCCATCAAAGGCATCAGTAGCCATCCATTCGATGTGAAGATCATCGGTCTTGCACTGTCTTCATGTCTTCGACTTCTTATCATCGATCAATTATTTGAAATGAGAATTAACTCATCCTTTTCAAATAATTCACGTATATTTAGAATTCAAATCAATTCTTTACATGGTTAAATTATTCGACATCCAAAATTCAGTTCTTTAATATAATTTTCATGTCAAACACATTCAAATATCAAAATATCAATCAAACCAAGTAATATCGGTTTATTTTCATTTTATATCGTTTAAAATATTTTAAAACGATATATCGCTATTTTTATTTATTTTAAAATAGCTCAATTTAATTTAAACGACGTTTCAGGTCGTGCCGTGGCACTGGCACTGTTTTTCTTCAGATTTGTTTTACACATATCTGAAAATCAAACCGTTGGATCTTAACAACTTTCTATCGTTGGAAAGATCTCTCCAAAGCGAACACAATGGTTCCAGTTTCATGAAAATCTGATAGTCGGATCTCTCGGTATAATCACTTAAATTTACGATTTCGAAACGCGAACTACAGCGGCTCGATTCGTTTTAATTTAATTTATATTTATATATATATATAATTCAATTGATGATTTCCAACTCATTTCTACTTCAAAAATATGGCTAATGCCTTTAAAATTCTGAAAATTTCGCCATAGCCTGCTTTGTACGGAGAGGGGTTTGGAAATTTATTGAGCCGTATTAGGTACCCAATAAATCTTAGAAAAGCATACACATATTTATAGTAATATATTCTTGTGTCCACAGGGGATTGTGTTTAGATCATGACTCCAGAGAATAAATTCTCTTCACCCTATAAAAATTTTTTGTGCCTTAATGACTAGAGAGACGTGATTATTGTCAACTCCAGACCCATGTGGTTTTTTTTATTAATCTGGAAATTTACTATAACATTTTATATAGTCCATATCAGTCTTCGGTTCAACCTGAAATATAGTCATTGCCATACAAGCATCTCGCTTGTATGGTAATCTTCATCCTCGTCACATAAGCTCCAAGTGCTTATGTGCTATATGATAGAGTATGCTATCTTCAAGATGTATGCCATGTAATGTGGTTCAAAATTAATTGTTGCTATCCTATGGGGACATTTATAATCTCACACAGAATAACCAGCACTCCTCATCCAATGGCATTCACAGAAATTGATGTAATAATAAAATTGTGTAGCCAAATCATTAAGGCTTACCTATTTGTCGGACATGCAAATAAATTCTTTACTCAACAGCTAATCCATTTTCCTGTTCAGCATAGGTATATACATACATATCTGAGCTAAAATTAATATTTCTAGCCAACAAATGTTTATTTTCATACATGATTATTTTTAACACTTCATATACATGTTAAAATTTATATTTCCAACTCGCAGATATTTGTTTAAACATGTGGTTATTTTTAACACTTCATACATCGTATAAAAATGATATCTTTGGCAAACGAAAATATTTCAACTCATGACTATTTTATTTAGTTCATGAACCTGTTAAAAATAATATTTATAGCAAACAAATATTTGTTTCAACACATATGTATTTTTAGCGAGTCGTATACATGATAAAAATGATATTTTTATCACCCAAAATATTTATTCAACACATGAATGTTTTTAGCACTTCATATACACAATAAAAATGTTAATTTTATTGTTCAATCCATTTATTCAACAAATGAATATTTTTAGTAACTCACTTACATGATAAAAATGATATTTTTATCATTCCAATATTTTATTTTACACATGAGTATTTTTAGTGACTCAACCATACAATAAAAATGTAAATTTTATTGTTAAAACATTTTATTTACATTATGAATATTTTATATACTTCATACACATAATAAAAATGTGAATTTTATTATCTAAGCAACTTATGGTAATCATAAATATATTATCAACATATGAATATATTTCAACACATGAATATAAATCAAACACATAAATATTTCAGAAAATTTCGGCAGCATAACGGCAGGGTAAGTAAAACCGGCACCGTGCCGAGTATGTCTCCTCGCGCTACCTTAGGCCTTGCGGCGTTTTCAAGGGGTAATTCAATGGTCTATTTCGTACGCAGATAAATTTTTCCACAAACTAATCCTATTTGGTTTCAACCAAAATCAACCATAATCAACAATCAACCATTCGTAATATTCACCAAATTTCACATCACAACTCAAACAAGTCGTCCATGGTTTGTGGACGACGGGTCAACCTAATATATTTTATTCCTAAATTTAATTGAATTTAGAAATCTCACATTGCTTCTCGCTTCACCTAAAATTGTAGCAAGCTCTAAAAATTCCCGGTCCCTTCTAGAATGTAGAGGACGTCGTCAAGAGTCCAATGTCTCCGGTTTCACCGGATTTCGACAACATATGTTAAAGATATGATTTTTATTGTAAAATCATAAATCGTAATGCTTAAAAGTGTTAAAACAGTTCAATTATATTAAAACCGATACCTTTCCAGTTAGGTTCAAACTAGGGTTTCGATTTATCCTTCAATCCGAAGCACTAGGGGCCGATCAGAGTATGCAGCGTCGAAGAGGGACGAGAGGGCTCTCCGGCGCCGATGGTTCCACTCAAATCGAAGCGGCGGTGGTGGCGGAATCTCAGTCGATGCAGCTCGAGTTTGTTGCGGTGATTCGATCAGATTACTCCACAACAGAGGGCAAGACCGGTATTGATTTGAAGCTGATGAGGAGATCTCCCAAAACTTTAATTGGGTCGATCCATCCTGATGCGTGGATTTGGAGTTACAGGGGGGTGAAGGAATCAACTCGCACCGCCGTTCAATTCAAAAGGGATACGCGTTTTTCTGTTGAACGAGGAAATGGAAGAAGGAATCCTATTGGACCAAGGTTTTATATTTTAATTTTTTATTCATTTATTTCCAAAAATACCCCACAATCCATACGAACTCCAATTCAAACCCAACGAGTGTCGCTCCTAGCTAATTACCCCCATTCCAAACACAATGAAATATGTTTCGTAGGCCCATTCGACTGTTACAGTCGGTTATTCTTCAAATTAAAATATATAACATTTAATTTTAGATTTAAACGTACATTTTAATTTGCCGGGGCCACATACTGATTCTAAAAATTCCAGAAAAAATAAATCTGACTATGTTGGGACGATATGGTCCCAACAAAACTGATTTCTTCGAATTTGGAGATCGTTTGAAAAATGGCCATTTTCTGGTCGATCCAATTTGACCTCGCCACGCTCACGTATTGATTTCAAAAATTATGAAATTTGAAACTTAGCAATATATTGACATCCCAAATCCAACCGAAGTGGTTTCGTCGAAAATGGAGGTCGTTTGCAAAATCGCTATTTTCAAGGCTTTAGTATTAATTAAAAATGGAATTTTTAAATTCTGACTCAATTTCTGTTAAAATTATTCAAAATAAAATTTTTAAATTGGTTCTGATTTTCTGTTTTGTTACAGGAAAAGGGAGAAAAAACGTCGATCCCTTTCAGCGCCGCCACCATTCCCTCAGCCACCCACCTCGCCGTGCTGGCCGCCACCTCCAATCAACCGCGCCACCCCCTCCCCCGCCTTCCTCCTTTCTCCTTGCCTTTAATCCCAAACCCACCCCAAACAGCCCTAAACTGACCAATGGAACCCTAGCCCCGCCTGCGCTGCCACCTGCACCATCCCTGTCACCTCCCCTCAGCAAAGCGCCGCCACCCATCACCTCAGGCCGACCATGGCCCTCCCCGTTATCGAAAATCCAATTTTTATTATTTTCAGTATTTGCAAATAACAACCTGAGCTTCCTCAGCCAATATCTCCCAAACCGTGCCCCTATGGTCAAAACTCTACAATGCCAGAATCGAAGAGCACGATTTTCTCTTCGATTTAGCTATATGGAAGTCATATTTTGGATTGCGTTGCCGTCCGGAAAACGCCGTAAAGCCGGCTGTCCAAATCGTGTACTTCCGCGAGTTCCAGCTAAATGGAGTATTTTCGGAGAAAAGTCCATTAGGCGGAAGTTGTCCGGAATGGCGTGCTTCCGAGAGAAAAAAAGATGGAATGAAGGTTGGAGCTCGTTTGCAAATTCTGGGATCAGAACAACAATTCAGAACGTCAGAAAAGCACGGCGGAGTGGATCCCACTGTGAGAACTCTTTCTCACTCAATTTATGTTACAGTTAAGTATATACTAGGATGCAGACGGTTCTTCGTAGCACCCGACACCATTGATTGTACAAACGATGGTTGTTTGTTTGGATTGAGTTGATTGTATTGTGGTTGTTGATTGTATGTGTTGAATAAAATGATAAAACAATAAGAATATCATTTTTGCTGCATAAATGAACTGTATAAAATATTCATGTGTTGAAATAAATATTTTATAGTTAAAAATATAATTTTTAACGTGTATATGAATAAAATAAATATTCATTTACAAATCGGACGATTTGTTTATGTACACCCATTTAGCTGACATTGATTGGGACGATAAATTTTACACATCGCCCAACTGCACAAATAATATTCAGTATTTGTCGGTTGAAACCCCACATGGGTATTGGGATGATATTTGGCGTACACTAATCCCATTTGTTTAGTTGTATGTCAATCGATTGGTTGACAGACTGTTGTAAGCGTTAATTATTTATATTTAATATTTATACAGTGTAGAATGCACTCTGGATGATGGCTAACTGTGTATCATTATTGTTGTGTACATGTGTTGTATAAAATCCATATAAATAACATTATATGGTAATTGACTGTGCCTGATTCCAATTCAAGAACAACTAATATTTTAAAATAACGAAATATTTTAAAATAACGAATATTTTAAAATAGTATTCATTAAAGAATTAAAATGTGAATTTGATGTCTGATTTTGGATGGATACGAAAATATTGAAATATATGAAGCCATGTTGATTAGATATGCGCCATTTTAATGCGAACGATATTTATATCGATTTTATTCATTTTTATAATGAATATCGAAAAGGAAATGATTTCAAAATCTGATGTTTTGAAAATATTATCAATTATATATTATAACGATAAGGATTATTCAGTTTTGATTTAAAATTGAAATGAAAGTGGGAATCATTTTTAAAATGAATTTATAAAAAACGTTTTGAATGAAATATATATATTATATATATAATGGCCTGAATAGAACGCACCGCGCAGCGACCATTCGCGAATTTCGGCCGTTGACTTCGAATTGATATTACAGGAGATTCGACCATCAGATTCTCCTAAAACCGGAACTGTTGGATTCATGTCGAAAAGAGTTTTCCAATGAATATAAGAGATTTGAAATCTAATGGTTGGATTCGGAATTATGTCCAAATCAAATTTGGAAAAGGTCGCTATGGATGTAGTTCGGTGGCCATTATTGGAAACCGACTGTACGGGCCTTGATAAAATTATTAAAAATATTAATAATTTGTGTATAATCATAATAAATAATTTGGAAAGAATTTTGATAGAAAATTCCATGTTTGTTAAGATAAAAATATATTTTCATCAAAATGTACTAGTTATTAACTAGAATAATAATCCAATGTTTTAAATAAATAAATTGGATTTGAGATGATTTTAATATAACCAGAATTTTCCAGTGAATAAATTGTAATGAATTTAAATAGAAATAATCTTCGGAATATTTCGATATTGGATTCCGTGACTACATGGATATTGTGGAGGAATTTGGAAGATATATATATCGTTATTCCCAATACGATATTTGTTGATTTCAGAATTTGATATTGAATATAAGCCGATATAATTTCTATTCAGAGCCTTGTATTTAATATTAAATTGGATTTTGGGATTGTCGTGAACGGTGTCTTAAATAACATTCGTTCTTAAACCCTATTGAGAAAAGAATAAATCTTTTAATTAAGATTTAGTGAAATTTTCCAATTAATTAACATTTAATTGGAATTGAATAAAAGAATTGGATTTTGGGTTTGTCATGAACGGTGTCTTAAATAACATTCGTTCTTAAACCCAGTTGAGAAAAGAATAATTCTATTAATCAAGATTTAGTGAAGTTTTCCAATTAATTAATATGTAATTGGAATTGAATAAAAGAATTGGATTTTGGGTTTCTCGTGAATGGTGTCTTAAATAACATTGTTCTTAAACCCCGTGTGAAAAGAATAAATCTTTTACTTAAGATTATTAGAGTTTCCGGTTGATTAACCTTTAACTGGAATAAAATGGAATGTGAATTGGGTTTATTGTGAATTATGTTTTTAACGACATTCGTTCTTTAACCCGATAAATAGTGAAATGTGATTTGGAATATATAAATCTTTTATTAAGATTTAATGGAAATTTTCCAAAGTAAAGTTTTCCAGCTAATCAATATTTAATTGGAATGGAATTCGATTTGGTAATAATCGAAATGAGCTTCTGTGGAGGAGACTGTTAATATATATGAAATTTAAAAGGCTTTATCATTTTTCCATTTATATTATTAGTCGGATATGGAAATTTATATCGGTTATATATATTGATCTGTTTTCCATGAAGATTCCATGGTTAATGAAATGTGATTTTGGGTATATTGTGAACCGTGTTTTAAATGACATTGGTTCTTTAACCCAGTTAAAGACATGATATGATTTCCCAAAGTTAAATAATCATTAATATTGATTTTTGGGAAGATTAAAACTAAGTGGAGTTTTAATGAATCTTTAATTAGATTGTAATGTGAATGAGATAATTTAATTTATAAAATTCATGAAATGATCGAGAATGGAGTACCACCAGTTTTACTCCAGGCGATAGTTAAATCTTTAATTAGATTTGAATGTTAAATTGTAATTAAATTTTACCGATAACATCGTGGTGTTAGATATGGAGTACCACCAGTTTTTCTCCATGGGATGAATAGGTTGAGATTGGGAAATAAAACAAATGATTACTTCAGTATGGTTCGCTAATCCCGACTAGTTTGGAAAACCTTAATTTGGTTTAAAATTGTGAAAAGAATATTCTGGATTGGAATGAGGGGTATGTTGTGTGGTTATATCACTTGATTAATATACGCGGGTTAATCGGAAAGGTCGGGTTTATACCCATTCTGAATAACTGATTCGACGATAAGTCGACGATGAAGATGGTGGTTGAATATCGGAGATCTTCACATCGTTTGGATGATTATTGATGTCTTGATTGGGCTATACACCCGAGATAAGGTAATAAGTGGTGATTGTCCAAACGTCTTGGAGATCGACCGGATATGCAAGGACCTCTCTCCTGTATTGGACATATGGGAAGAAGAATAAGGTGCCTCTGGTTTCGTTCAGACCCAGAACAAACTTGTAAATGGATGTGTGTATGACATTGGATTTTATTCTGTGTTGATTGATCTCTATTAAATGTATATCTATTTGGTGGAGGAGAATTTATTCTCTTGCTTAACACCCTTCTCTGAGGCGTACGAGCTCAGAAGTTATATATATATAAACAGCAATCGCATGGCGTGAATTTCCTGTGTGGCATGGTGAGATGCAAATGATCAAGGCTTCTGTTGAAAAGCAAAGTCTTGTGGTTGATGATCAAAGCATGGCTTTAAATAGCATAGCTTTGTGTATAGCGTTAATTCGCGAGCCTCACACCTCGGTATGAGTCAAAAACGGGATCGTGACTACAGGGAGTGCACAACGTTTCTTTCTAGCTATGGGTGGTGTCATGATATGGAGCCCAGACATTTATATTTTTTACTTATGTGGATGATGGATAGTGAGGCTCCTTGAATATATCGGTTGAAACGGAGCCGATGGATAGGTCCAATAGGACCGGGAAATGTGTGTTCAGGAATAATTAATCCACTAAAGTATGTGTGTACCGACCCTGAAGATCTAAGGGTTGCCCCACGGTGTGTAATCCTGAGGAATTTGTTATAGTGTCTCGAATCGGAGAGGAGCCATCCCTGGCCTCGACTCATAGATGAAATCCAATTTCCAATATGTGACATTTCGGTTTTAATTGCAGAACTAGTATGGAGACATAGTAGCATGGGATACTGTGTCGTCTATGATTGATACATTTATATTTGAAGTTGTTTTTGACACTATACACTTATAATAGTATCAAATGATTTGTTTTAAACGTACCAAGCATGTTTGGCTATTATAAGGGAAAACTCTATCCTCCGGCTTGCGTTGCATTGTGTGATGGGACCTGAGTCTTATAATAGCTTCATTTTTTTTCAAAAAGCATTGCGTTGTTTGTTTCATGCACTAGTATTCTTGGGAGAAAACCCGTTCCATGTTATACGGCATGGTCCCTTGATTTACTTTATTTCTAAAGTAAAGTTTTAAATAACTGTTTTAGTTCTCACACCAGTCGCATGACTGACCTGGAGTTTATTGTTTTAATCTAAACTCTAGGTGCCCCTATTTTCCACACGGGCAGCTAGTAGTTTTGGTTTTGTAGATATTATATTCACAGGATCCATGATTTACAGCTGGAACTATACTTGGAAAGCTCTGTATCCGTGCATTTCTTTCAGTTGCGTTATGTATTTTTTTTCCGCTGCATTGTAATTTTAAATCTCTGATATTTTCCAAGGTGTAATGTTTATTCATACTCTGTTATATTTCTGTACTTCGATGTAAATTGTTGTAATAAGAATTGAAATGTTCTAATGTTTCTGTTCTGATTTGTCGTGTTCTCAACTCAATCCAGGCTTTCCTTTACGGGGATGTTCAGGTTGTTATAAAATCCATAGCATTTAAAGCAACAACAAATGATTCTGACTTAAGTAAAAGACGATGAAGAAACACCCTTAATGACAAGACATTTCAGAAAGTTTCTGAGATACAGAAAGAAAAATAATTTTTAAAATAATAACCAAGGAAGTTCGAGAAGAAATGATGGTCGATGTTATAACTGCAATAAACCAGGTCATATGAAGAGAATGATCCCATGTCTAGATAAATCGATTCAACAAATGGACAATAGAAATTCATCAAAGAAGAGAAAGGTAGCATACGCAGAAACTTTAGACGATTCAGATTCATCATCAAGTGATGAACAACCAGAAACTCAAATATTTGCTTCACGGCAATTCGAAATTTAGAAAATTTCGAAGAAAAGGATCTAAAAACCAGGTACACCTTAATAAAATTTTAATTCTTGGTTGAGTGGGTTCTTTGTTTGCTTTTTTTTTGAAATTTAAAGTTTAAAATTCAAACTTGAAATTTAAAATTCAAATTTGAATTTTGAATTTTCAAATTCAAAATAATAATAATAAATAAATTAATAAAATAAATTTTGGATGTTTGCTAGGATTAAAATTATTTCAGGAAATAATTAAATCTGAAATATAAATCGATAATTTAAACCAAAGGTCACAAAAAACAAAGTGTCCTTTGAAATTAATCATTTATGTCGACATACATATGTTCATATGTCGACATATCAGCCTGTAATTTGAAATTCAAAATTTGAATTTCAAAGGTTTAAACTTTCAAACTTTCCTCCAACTTTTCACCAACTCCCAAGGTATGAAAAGGTGTCATTGACTTCTGAAAAGTTGTGACTATTCAATTCATACCTATTCAATTTCTATGTATACATCTATTCTCTCTACCTTTCATTCACAATTTAAACTATATTCTTCATATCTATACTCTACAAATAAAACACTTCAATGGCTTCTTCTAGTTCATCTCTGAAACTGAAGTTAACCAAAACCATCAACGGTTATCTTCATATTGATAGAGAAGCTATCAAAAACTGTGTTGACTATTTAGCAAATGCTAAAGTCAATACGGGTGCTTTCGCCGTCTTTGGAGACTTTCCATCCTATGAACTTATCTCTCTCTTCAATCACAATGAAGTATTAAGCTTAATTGACTCTCGCGATAACGATGAAGTGTGCTACCCGAAGCTTGTCAAGATGTTCTATGAGAATCTTAATCGCGGATTTTTCGAAGGCAATGAAGACCAAATTTGGAGTAGCGTCAAAGGCACACAAATTGTTCTAGATTTCGAAATCTTTGGCAATATCTTAAATTGTAGAAGCATGGGCTCGGACTTTTCGGATTTTAAAATTGATGAAACCGATTTAAAGACTTATCACGGCATATTTGAAAGCGATGCTCAATTGGAATTCAAAAATCGCTTTTTCCTCCCAAAAACAAGAATCATAAACCTTCTCCTTCAACATACCATCACTCCTCGTTCCAGAAACTTTAACAACCCAACTCTCAAGGTCCAAAAAGCACTTTTTGCTATTATTGGTGGCTATAACATCAATTGGGACGACATGATCTTAAGGGAGTTCAAGCCCTTAGAAACTTCATTTAGAGAAAACACTCTTTATTGTGGAGTTTATCTCACTCGTATTTTCAAATATTTCGGAGTTGATCTTCACGGAGTAGAATTTGTGCCAAGAAAGGTGTTTGACTCCACAAATATACACCTTATGAAAATTCCTCTCACTTTTAAACAGTATGAGACATTCAAAGACAAACAAGCTTGAATGCAACAAGAAAAGAGCCTATGGAAATCGAAGAAGAAGAAGAAACTTCTTTAGAAAGTGTTGAGTGTCCAATCAACACTAGAACCATCTCCAGAGAGATGATTGTTCAAAACCAAGTGAATATTGTCAACAATCAAAAGAATCTCAAAAAGAACTTTTCCAAAGTGACTAAGTTCATGATCAAGATAGGAAGAAAGCTTGGAATTTCATCTTTCTCCTCATCATCCGCTGAAAACTAGCCTATCTAGTTTAATTTATCTTTAATATTTGCTTGCATTTGCTTTTGAATCTCGTATTTAGTGTGTCTTAATTAGTTGGATGTATTTACTTTTTATAAAGTAATGAATCGAGTTTTATTTATGTCAAAACCATCTTTAAGTTGCTGTAAAAAGTTTAGAGTTAAATATAATATAATATAAAAATAAAAGATTAAAAATTTGAAAATTTTCAAAAATTTTAATAAGTATGTCAACATACATACTTGGCTATGTCGACATCTAACTGTCAGATTTTCAAAATTTTAAAAATAACTAACTCTTGTCCATTCAAATCCAACAAATTCCAGACCCTATTTAAGCCTATTTCTTCCGGAACAAAACCATTATTTCATTTCTCCTTCTTCTTTATTCGTTTCTTATCAAAACTGTGGCAAATCCAGTTCATAATCTAAGTGAAAATCTTGAAGAAACATTGAATTCCTTCAAGCACATCTTCTCTATAATAATACGAAAACTAGTGTCGTCTTGAATTAAATCAAATAAAGATGTTTGAACAACAAGAGAAGTGTTTTGATGCCATTCATTGGCTAATCTCTTCTCTTTTCAGAGATGAAGATAACAATCTCGCTAAGGCACCATCAACAAAAGAAGATGAAGATTGGGAGGTAATCAAGAAGAATATTATCTTTGGAGAAGACGGTTGGGTAGAAGTCCCAAGAAACATTTAATTGTTTGGTATGATTTGATTGGTTTTATTTTCTTGAATTTGTTTGATCTTATGATTGATTTGAATTACTTGACTTAAAACATGTAAATTAAAACATATGTAAATTAATACTTGGATTGGTGTGCTTGGATTGATTTGTGTATACGACTAAAAAAAGTGTAATTATGATGTTTGATTGATTTGTTTATATACTTAGTATTGATTATTGTATAACCATGAATTTAGGAGGAGTACTTTATGCTAGTATGACTATAGGATACATATAGATTTAGGACTCAAGGGGACTAATTTACTTTAGTATAAGAGTTATATTGATAGTTATAGGATTTAGGGGGAGTATTTTTAGAATTGTTTTTGATAATGCCAAAGGGGGAGAAATTATAAAATATAGATTTAGTATAATATATATGATTCATATAGACAGAGGGAGTATTAGACGGATCAACATCAACAGGTATGTATACAGGTATGATATTTTATAAACTAAGGTTGTCATCAAAAAAAAGGGGGGATTGTTGGAGAATTGAGTTTTGATGACAACAACCTTATTTCAGTATTAATTGATTATAAAATATTTACTAACATCTCTATCTAGAATATACATATACACGTATATGCAGGAGTTGTATACATGAATTAATACTGAAGACTGTACAGTTTTAGAGTTTAGAGATTCAAGAGATTCATAATTCAGAGAAGATTCAAGACTCACGAGTAATCAAGATTTCAAGAAATCAAGATAAATATAATAATAGAGTCTAGTTTATGTAAGACTCTAAATAACACTCCAGGTTCAAATTCAAATTCTGATTTTTAAATCTCAAATTTCTATTTTCAAATTCTATTTCCTATTCTAATTTAGTTTTTCTATCATACCTTTGATTTTAAACTTAAGATTTTAAAGATTGTAAGTTTATATATATTTATATAGTTATATACTTTTATACTTTATAATTATATACTTTTATAAATATGATTATATAGTTTATATTTATGATTTCATATGATTTTCTACTTTATAATACTTAATTATATCACTATGTTTTAATCCAAGAAGTTCCAGAATTATATATATATATATATATATATATATATCAAAACACTTTGAAAATACTCAAATTTCAATTTTAAACTAATATATGTCGACATACAAAGTTAGCTATGTCGACATATAACTGTCACATTTTTAATTTTCAAAGGAAGTGTCTTTTCATTATTTGTAACATTCCAGAAGCGTTGCAACCTTTCAAATCTTATAAATAGGGGCTGATTTCGAATTTTTTTATCATTCTTCTTCTCCATCTTTATCTCCTTCCATTACACCATTATTATATCATATTTTTATGATTTCTACACTTATACCGATTTCAAGTCTAATTATATAAAACTTCTTCACTTCTCACTCTCTACTCATTACTCTCTGAATCAAAGTGCCATTGAAGAGTTATAGGGCTGTTGTAATCATCTGGGAAAGGTTTGGGACAGTTTTGGAAATGGTGTGTTTCTTGTAGCCGTGAAATCAAGGAAGGAAACAGTGTAAACCTTGTAGCCGGGAAATCAAGGGGGAATATAATTGATCAAGGGTGTTTGGAATCGGTGGTAACCTAGTGGCCGTGAAATCAAGGGTGTTGTGCTTGAATATTGATGTAGTAATAAAACTCCATGCAATTCAGCGTTGCATGGGACTGGACGTAGGAGTAATTTGAACCAGTATATAACCCGGTGTGTTCTTTCATTTTTTGCATTTTATTTATGCTTATGTCTATGTTTATGTTTGATTATGTGTCTGTGATTATTTCTGTGGTGTGTGATTCATATAGTAGATCATATAAGTTTTAGATTTTCTTAAACTTCTTGAAAACACTATTCAACCCCCCTCTAGTGTTAGTTTTTCCTTAACGATCCATTCTGCATTCCCTAACAAATCCAACTAACTTAATCCACTACATCCCTTCCTTTCTTATTTTCTGATTTAGACACTTTATTTCAGTTTCACATGATATTCACGACTACTGAAATCTTTTCTTTTCAGCCACAACAAGCATATTAAATTTATTTACCTATTGTCTGTTGTACACATATAATTTTATATATGTTTAGGCATCAGACCTCTTACATTAAGTTGACCACTTGTGGATGCTGGTTGGTTCAGAGTAGGTACCCCAAGTTGAACTTAACCTCGTATCTCAGTGCGGATATTTATAATTCCCAACTTTACCGTAAATTTAACATACAAATCAGACATATCTATTCTTTTTCTATTATTCCTAGTTTCAATGTAATTTGATTTACAATATCCAATTTTTCATTAACAGCATTTTTTTGTAACGTATTTACTTTTATTGTAAATCCCACAATTCCAATTTTAAGGGATTTCAATCCAATTAACAAGTTCACAAATTAGATCTATACAATAGTAACAATTTCAACACATTTCAGCAGGTAAAATAGCCAATTACCACAATTATCAATTATTCAGTAAGTTATACATATTAATAGGGAAGGAAAACGATAGATGCACCGTTATTTAAAAAGGTATAATTTAAATCTACTCACCTAACAGCTTTCCAATTCTTGAATCTAATCCAGATTTGTTATTCTGTGGTCTTATTAGCTTAATCTAATATTAAAACAACCACGGATCCACAAATCTGGTTCTAAAAGAAAAGGTAAAGAAAAGAAGAAACCTAAACAGATCAGATTCGAGAACTTACCTCACGTTGATTAGAATTCTAGACACCTATGTTGTAGGTCTATATCTCTTATCTTCAAACCTTGAATCAGAATCCCTAAGAACTAATATTTTACTTTCTGAAAAGGTTTGGAGAGGAAAGAGAATGGCAGAGCCTATGCAGCACCTCAGAAAATTTGAGAATAAAGCTAGGCTCTGCTATTCTATTTATATGCGTATTAGAAGAGTCTAGTCCATCGGATTTAATTTATAAAAATCCGAACCTCACACATCAGAGCATCCACGTCACAAAACAATCCTGGACTTTGCTTGGGTCGACCCATAGGTCGACCCACCCTGTACGTGGGTCGACCCCATGGTCGACCCATAGGGCAACCCAAGCACAAAGTGGGTTGACCCATCTGGGTCCAGGCGCACATTTTATGACGCTGTGTATACTGAATTTAACGTTTTTTTTGCAACTTAATTTCCTCCTTTTGAATTATTTTATTACTCTTATATACCACAATTAAGTTTGAATTTAATTCTACACATATGTATACATACATACAATCTTATGATTTAAATGTTAATTAATAACATTAGTTCTCTTCCAAATATAACTTGGTTGCTTATTTAATTCATTTGATAACATATCTTCTTATTCTTTGTCCTTTAATGCAATTAATTCATAGTTTTCATTCCCATTTTAATTACACTGATTCATTTCTCTTTTAACGCATGCATGGACTTATTTCTGCTTTTAAACCTTTTAATGCATTGTATTTATTGCATGCGTTTATTCCTTTCTTTTCTCAACTTACACCTTTTTAATTTTAACATTTATATTCATGCATATATACATATATGCACAATCTTTATTTTTTACTCATTTAATATTTAATAAATGGGGGGTGTTACATTCTCCCACCCTTAGGAAATTTCGTCCTCGATATTTGATAAGGGTAAAATTAAGTAATCTCTCGCACAATTTACAACCACCAAGTGTGCATCCAACTTTTGTAATCATTTGTGCACTTGTGCAAAGTGTAACACAACATAATAATATAGGAATGTGATGTACACCTAAGCGGTACCTCCTATATGAATGCAAAAAAATTCTTGAAAATCTTTTGAAGACATGATGCACACATCCTAAATATACTAGAAATTTCTACATGAATGCAATATTTTGAAAACCAAAATACTTTTTCATCCAAATTTTCCCACACTCTTATAGAGTAAGAGCGTAGTTCATCTAATTTTTTCATCCAAAACCCTACAGATCAACTTTAAATTTTCGAATTTCAGATAAATCTAACTTTCTAAATTCGATTTCTTATGTTACTAAAAGGTGGAAAACAGAAATTTTGACATCTTCCGTTTTTCTTTTATAAACCTTTTCTATCTGTACTTGGAATTTATGCAACTATTATATAAAGATTTCCTATCTTCCTATCCAAGCACAGTTCACATAAGAAAATTTTCTATTTTTCTCAGCTGTCATGTTTGTAGCTTTACTGGATTTGTTGTTTTCATTTTAGTTATGTTGTTACTCTTTTTTTAGCTTATTTATATTAGTCCACTGATCTAAGTTTAATTTTCAAATAAGCCTTCTAATTATTCAACTAAAATAGGAAAACAAGCACTCTACACAGCTACTACCAAGGGCTAAGTATCCTAGGACCATGTCCCCTCTGACAAAGAAAAGTCTAAACCAAAGGATCTAAAAACTTGCTTACCATTTACCATCTTGTAGTCACCACTAGTCCTTGCTATGTAATAACAGTCTTTTCCAAGCAATAACCTAGGCTCTATAATGCTTACACATTCTACGGGAATGTACCCTTATTTCCAAAACAGTCCTTGTTGTTTACTATATAGCCTAAAAATATTTCCCGCCTTCCCTAAGTACTACTAATCCTTTGCCTACTCCATGATTTTAAAAACTTTGGTTTGGCTTTCTCATTTCATTTTTCTTCCAAAAATTAAAAGTGTCAAAACTTTATTTTCCCATATTAAAAGTTTCCTTTGCCAAACCATAAAAACATATGTCATCCCAAAAAAATGCAAATCATTTTTTCTTTTCAAATCACAAAAACTGGAGTTGACAAGGACAACTACTTCTACATCAGTTTTACTACCGTTCATGTTTATAATGTCAGTTCAATAGCTTGCAACTAGGTGCAAACACCTACTCTATTCTTAATTCTTACAACTTATTTTTTCCACCCAACAAAATTTTATGTCAAAACAATTATCAAAAATTGTTGTCAAAAGGACAGAGAACTTCAAAATTTTCTTTACTGGAAATTTTAGTTTTTAACAAAATGCTATCTTTTCTATGCATTGTTATTTAACTCTTTCATACATTACAGTTTAAAACCACTGAGCTATACATGCTCTATAATGTACCATTTTCTAAAAGAATTCATTTTAGATTAAAATTTCATAAGAAATCACTATTTCCAAAATATACCCCATTTTTCTTTGAAACTCAGTATGTACTTTTCAAATATGTTGCTTACATATTTTTTTTTTCGAACATCAAAAATACCTCTTTTCTTTCAAAGATTGTTTCTACACAATTTAGTTAGTACATATTTCAAAATTGTAAACTTTTAAGGTCAAAACTTGAAAACACCATAAACTACCACTTAAAAGCTTTTAAGATTTCAAACTCTTAAAAGTTAACAATGAGGTTAGACTCTAAGTGGTTTTCCAACTTACCTGGACTCTCCTAGATATTCCTACAAAAGTCATTTCTCATATATATATATATATATATATATATATATATATTCCTAATCCATTTTACTCTTTTACAGTTTATAACCCTCAACTACAAAACCACTAATCTGAAATACTAACATTTCAGATACCAATATATGGGATTCCATCTTCCTCCCTTACAAAGCACACTGTACACTTTTTACCCAAATCACCCGAGGGTCTCAAATTTCCATGACTGTTCTTTTAGTGTACGTACTGATATCTCAACTCTTTGCATAAACCGCTCTTCCTCTTTAGTGGGTTCCCCTTATTGGTCTAGGTGTATATGTATAATATTTATATTTTAAAAAATACAAATACATTCACTCACTATCTATATAAGAATCTTGAACCTAGGCTCTGATACCAGATTTAACAACCTGAATTCCGGCTGAACGTTTTTTTTTTAAATTCCAATCTATCAAAACTTGAGTTGGCTTGTCTGTTATTTTGCAGAAAAGACAGGGATATAAAATATATCAGAGCTAAGAAAACATCTCACAGCAGAATGGAATAAAATATAATATAATCAAATATTGCCTTACCAAAGTAATAATACTGCCAAACCAGTATCCAAAGCTATCATATCTCTGTCAAAAGCCTAACCTATGGGTATGTTATGAGAAGGGGGTTAGAACACAAGTTCGGGTGACTAGACTTAAATTACACATTCTGAAATAACCATACATATACCATTCAGTTACTTTTTCTTATTTATTTGGTTATTTTGGGTTAATATTACTCAAGGCTTTACACACACGTTGTACCCATCTACCTCCTAATAGATTAACCTAATATGGTATATGTAGCTACCCTCAATATCAAGGTACTTCCCATGGTACCCTCCTCGCACCACCATCACTCCACCGAAGCATATGCAACTCTCATCCTACGCCAGAGCGGCGTATAGATCTCTATAAAACTATGCCACGTTCCGCACGGAATTACCATCGCCATGCAATGCAAGCGTACAGACTGCCATATCCCCATTTCTCGGCCAATCTCGATCTTAACATGGAGTAATGCCTTAGCGTCTACGATATACCACCCAGTGCGGCGTCCATGTATCTGGACCCTCACATATACGTACTGTTTATTGTTCCTCGAGTTCCATATTAGGGCTACATCTGAATGCACGGAACTCAGTCGGAAACCTTTCCATATCTGTGTAGGTCTGCTAAAGAGGCCCAAAGTACATATATACAACTATGGTCTGCATTTCTACAGTGGCTATGGCCTCACCTCGACCCTCCCTCAACTAGTAAAAGACTACATCAAGAGCTAAGTGACGTGCCCTTAGCAAACAATCTACATCCAAATTGGCATGCCCCTCAACCAAAGTCTCAATAGTGAAAGATCGATGGTCTATAGTTTTATCTCTAGTGTTTCCGCGTCACACTGACTATCGATAACAAGTACCCGACGATTACAATCCTGTGTTCGTGACCTAGCCTATCTGTAGGTAAAATCGTCGAATCACCTACGTCATTCTATAGCCTTCTGACTGCCAACTACCATTGCAGTCAAGGTATACTCACTGGGTGGTTTCACGGAGACTCAACTTCTACGAGTACAGCCTAAGCGCTGCCACCGTACATAGGACCACCACGGAGTACCCTGCCACGTCCTTCGGAAGTCGTGTGCTTCCTTCCAGTCCCACAGAGCCAGCAAGCAGAATATCAGTAGAATAATTAGGTGGACGTGCTCCTCTCGTGCCTCTAGACACCATGATGATCTAACTCGTTGGGTTCTTTACCTTCAGACGTGCAGACTGGTCCTAGCGATCACACTAACGTGTTATTTAGAACCTATGTCTAAATGTTTAATCATGCGCTTTTTCTATATTATCAGCTTACCAGTTAACTTGATCACCCACATTTTATCTTTTATTCAAGTTATCAGGAGTTCTCCGAGCCGCTTGTATCCCTAAGAAATGGACCACCTCGCTTATTAATTCAGTGATATAACTTAAACCATTTAATTTCATTAATAAACCCATAACATGTTATTCCCTAGATTGTAATTAACGAAAGTAATCTACAATCTTCTTACATTATTACCATGTCATTAATTATCCAATTTCAAGTTTTCAGGCTACAATAACACGTTGTACTTAATGCATAATTAAGTATATCTTTTCTCAATCAGCAGGCTTCATGTTAATATGTTACTATATATATATATATATATATATATCATTAAGTATAACTCATTTCATTTCACTATTATCTTAGGTTACCATATTCATTAGCACATAACTGGCTACTTAATTCTTTCAGTTCCATGCCGCCTGAGCGGGCTTATGCTTATCATTAATTTCTTTTATTAGACTTCATAATTCTCTTTTATGAGTTTACCAATAATAAGCCTACTTCATTCTTTTTCATTAACCATGAATTGGTTTAATACAACCTCTTGTTGTTATTTACTTATTTACTTGGTTCTCTTAACTAAGTTTTATCAATAAGTTTCTTTTCATTTATTATAACCTATGCTATAATTTCCACTTGTCCCTAGGACAAGCCTACTTATTATCTTTCATTCATACTTAATCATAATAGGTTATTATCATTCCCCGTTCATTTCAATTCTTATACTTTGTAATCTTTCTTTCTTTATTCACTATCAGGCATGTTCCTTACTTCTTTAAGGAAAACATTTCATGCACCTTATTATTTTGATTTACAGAAAGATATAGTGATTAATTCTCATAATGTACGCCTATCTAGATTCGCAGTTGCAAGTTTTTTTTCCACTGTGGCTCTTTTGCAACTACATTATAAGAAATAGGTTACTTAGGGAAATATATCACTTTTCCTCAGAATCCAACTAACTCAGTCCACTACATCCCTTCCTTTCTTATTTTCTGAGTTAGACACTTTATTTCAGCTTCACATGCTATTCATAACTACTGAAATCTTGTCTTTTAAACCTCAACAAGCATATTAAATATATTTACCTATTGTCTGTTGTATACATATATTTTTATATATGTTTAGGCACCATATCTCTCACATTAAGTTGACCACTTGTGGATGTTGGATTTGCCGGTTAGTTCCGGGAAGGCTTCTACCACAAGTTGAATTTAACCTCGTGTCTCAGTGTGAATATTCATAATTTCCAACTTTACCATAAATTTTACACACAAATCAGGCATATCTATTCTTTTTTTATTATTCCCAATTTCATTGTAATTTGATTTACAATATCCAATTTTTTATTAACAAAATTTTCTGTAACGTATTTACTTTTATTGTAAATCCCACAATTCCAGTTTTAAGTGATTTTAATCCAATTAACAGGTTCACAGAATAGATCTATACAACAATAACAATTTCAACACATTTCAACATGTTATATGCCAACTACCACAATTATTAATTATTCAGCAGGTTATACATATTAATAGGGAATCCAAACGATAGATATACCGTTATTTAAAAAGGTGTAATTTAAATCCACTCACCTGACAACTTACCAATTCTTGAATCTGATCCAGATTTGCTATTCCGTGGTCTTCCTAACTGAATCTAATATTAAAACAACCATGGATTCACAAATATGATACTAAAAGAAGAGGTAAAGAAAGGAAGAAACCTAAACAGATCAGATTTGAGAACTTACCTCAGGTTGATCAGAATTCTAGACACCTATGTTGCAGATTTATATCTGTTATCTTCAAACCTTGAACCAGAATCCCTAAGAACTAATATTTTACATTCTAAAAAGGCTTGGAGAGGAAAGAGAATGGAAGATCCTAGGCAGCACCTCGAAAAATATGAGAATAAAGGTAGGCCATGCTAGTCTATTTATAGGCGTACTAGAAGAGTTTGGCCCATCGGATTTAATTTATAAAAATCCGAACAGCACACATCAGAGCATCCACGACACAAAACAAACCTGGACCCTGCTTTAATCGACCAATAGGTCGACCTAGGCACAAAGTGGGTCGACCCATCTGGGTCCAAGCACACATTTTATGATGTTGTGTATCCTTAATTTAATGTTTTATTTAGCAACTTAATTTCTTGCTATATATTTTCCTTTTGAATTATTTTATTCCTCTTATATACCACAATTAATTTTGAATTCAATTCTGCACATATGTATATATACATACAATCTTCTGATTTAAATGTTAATTAATAACATTAGTTCTCTTCCAAATATAACTTGGCTGATTATTTAATTCGTTTGATTACATTATCTTCTTATTCTTTTTCCTTTAATGCAATTAATTAATTGTTTTCATTCCCATTTTAATTGCATTGATTCATTCTTATTTTTAACGCACGCATGGACTTATTTCTGCTTTTATACTTTTTAATGCATTGTATTTATTGCATGCATTTATTCCTTTTTTCTTAACTTACACCTTTCTAATTTTAACATTTATATTCATGCATATCTACATATATGCACAATCTTTATTTATTACTCATCTAATATTTAATAAATGCGGGATGTTACAACTCTTGACCAGCTGGCCTCGAAGGATTTCCTGCGTGATTCAAGCTTCATGTTTGTTTAGAGCTTATTACTCAATTAACTTGAAATAGTACAAGTTATTATCTACACACTTGCATCCTTTTATCCAATGTTGTGCAACCACGAATGAACAACGCATGTAGAACCAATCGTGTTTAAAGTTGCTCAACTTATTCCATGCCTGACAGATGATGCGGCTATTTGGTTGTGCCTCTAAATAAATTAGTGAAAGGAATCCGTTCTGATACTTGAAAGAGCATAAGTATAGAATTTCTTCTCCTTTCTATTCTTTACACAAGTTCTCGACATATATTATTAAGTTTCAAGCATTAAGGCGTTGCTGTTCGAATGCACTGTATTGGCGCTTGCCACATAAGGTAAGGCATATCCCGAATAAATGGAAATAATAGAGGCACATATCCCATGAAGCGCATATATCTATTACCAGAAGTGAAGCCTTTTAGGGTGCATGCGTTCTATCATCCAGCCCTAGCAACCGAACGCCATTTTGTGGTATAACATTTTTTATAAAGATCCACGCCAACATAGCCCCATTCGTCTAGGATGCGACCGAATCTATGGGATTTTCCCAAATTACTGCATCTTCAAAAGTGCTTAGTGCTTGCAGAATTCCTTTTTTGTCATACCCAATTTCTTTAACCCCTTACAGGGCTACTTTTACTTGATGCGTACCTTCTTCGGTATTTAGTTCACTATTGTGCTTATTTATCGGTGGCTGCTCTTCCATCTTATCCACCTGGTTATTCCCCTCGAGTCGATCGTCATATTGAGATGGATTTGATTTTCTAGAAGCCAAGTGGTTGCTAGAGGAAGGACGGGACTGGTTCGCCGAATCGCGGGATTCTAAGACAATTCAGAACTCTTGGCTTCTAAGACTTTGACTCGTCTTGAACTTCTAGTTGGAATAATTTACTAAACTTGCAATCAATTATAGTTAGCATGATTAATTTTTACACACTTATTAGTACTGATTAATTTTTACACCCTTATTAATACAAACTAATATGGAATGTGAGGTGTTCTGCATGCTCATATGTTTAAATAAACACTTCGAAACATGACGACGAGACTCATTTCATAACTAAAGCGGCTGTCATTGCTGACCTCCATCCCAACATTTGGATCGAATCATGGAATCCCATTGAAGAACAGAATGAAAAACAGAGTTCAAGATCGATTGTTCAGTCATATGTGCACAACCTAAATTTATGCTCTGTCCTATGTACATGTCTGATTTATTAGTCCTCTTCGGCATTAAAGGCTACCTTGTGTGTGGAATGACTGAGATATTGATATGATGACGATGAAGTCGCGAGATTGCAAAATTAGGATTCACGAACGAATTCTTATTTAGACATACCTATGACACCATCAACTCGAATGCCAAATCGATCGATCGATTGCTGCACCGTATCGATCGATACCATGCTCTAATTCCAAAAATCCCCGATTCGATCCAGCGATTAAAGCCTCGATCTGATCCAGTATTCCCGATAACAGATTTGATCCATGCTATCGCATCAAATCCCCAATCTGATCAAGTGCCTCAATGATGGATTTGATCCATGGGAACCACCAGATTCCCCACTCTGATCTGCCCTCCAATACACTGAATTCGCGATCCGGACCCATCATTTGAATCCGATCCTATCTCCTCTTTTGCTCCTTTCTCTTTGTTTACTTCAACGGCATATTCCATTTCCTTGTTCCTTCTTCTTTCCTTTTTGTGCCTCCGCTCCTATGCCAACTGAACGTAATCTCCTTCCACATGGATTGATAGCCCCATTACAACTCTACTCCGCTCTTTCGTCGTTATTAATCTTTAAGAAATTCAATCATAACGAGTTCGCAAGAATACACACCTCGAATAGGGGTTAATTAACTAGAGTTAGGACAGAGCTCGGTGGTACTTGAGCGACGTTGGTTGCAATGGGAGGTAGCAACAGTGTAGGCTGATGGAAGGAGAGGCATTAGATCGACATAATACTAGGGTAGGTAGGAAAGCGGAATGGGGAAAATGAAATGATTTAAGTATTTATAGGGAAAAGGGTGACATCGTTTTCACAAGTAGTGTTTTTTTGTAAAAAAATTATTAAGTATAGGATCAGTCTCGATCCCTCTTGAGGGATGGGCATCGATCCCTTATCCTACACATTGAAAAAAGGAGGGAGAGTGATTGACATCACCACTTAAATTAGCATACTCTTATATTTATATATGTTAGTATTAATGCATATGATCACCAAGGTGATTGCAAATCATGTATTTAACATGCACTCGATGACACAGAACCTATAAAGATAAAATTCGATTAATTACAAAATGGATGATCAACGCTTGAACGTAATCAATTTTCGAATGCTAACATTATAATCGTATGCGTACCTTCGCATTTTCATGTACTATTTACAAAAATTCCACACAGGTCGTAGAATATCAAGTACAAGCATATGAGTGCATACACAACTTCAAATCGGTAATGACTTGCTTGCACTTTGGTGGAAGCAGGAGCCAATGGCTAACAATTAATTTCTTGTATCGATACAAATTAAATGCTCACCTCAAAATTTAGACCAATTCCCGTCTAGATGGTTGAATTCTGACAGACAAAATAAACAATTGACGAAGCTAGAATCATAATGCTTGTACCATTGGAGCTCGACCAAACATCACAACTATTCAGCAGCAGCATGCTCCTTGGCAAGCACTACTCAAATGGAAGATCATGATCATCCGCTGAGTGTAGCATGGAGTTCATTCCTACCACTAAAACTTTTTTCATATTCAAAGCACGTCATGCTTACGCAAAACATGCTTTGGAGGGCAAGAGTCGCCCGATATTTTGGCTCAGCAATCAAACCCGACTCAGATTGCCACGACTCGATGATGTCAAAGCTAATGGCTTAGAAACATCACCAGAAACCTCATAGATCAGGTCCGGATAACATTATACGATGACGATCACTTTAGCTTACCAAAATAGTGCCTAAAAATTCTACGATTGAGGGATAGATAAAATCAGTATTGAGTGATCGATACAACTCCAAGACGAATCAGCCGGCTAACACTACTTTAATAATCAAATAATCATAACTCGCAAACTAGAAGTCCAAACGACATGAAACTTCGAATTAACTCACACGGCAGCTTAGGACATTAGATGGGACCCATTGGAGAAATTATAGCTCCATAGCCCTCATTGAGTGATCGGTACCGGTCCTTACAGGGAAATCGGGACCGATCTCTCTTCAGCGCAAAATGCGCTTAGTTCTCCTACAAATCCTTCTACTTTTCCATCTAACCTATACCTATAAATACACATTACATAGATAGAAAACAGATCTGTCTAGCATTTGTTTTCTTCAGCACATTATATTCGGAGTTTTACAGATCCGAGGACTTGTAATCTTGTAATTCGCCAATAAAATAAACAAATCTTCAATGTGGATGTATGTTAATTGATGTGGAACCACTTTAAATCTTTGTATCTATTTACCTTGCAATTTTATTACTCTATTCCTCACTTTCCATTTATTTTATTTTGACTATTCCTTGAACTTATTGGGTGTTGTACCAAATTTGTGTGACAATAGTTTCAGAACATGTTTTTATTATTAGAGTAATGATTTTCAAACTAAATCCATTGTACTTGGTATTTTACATTCAGTTTTATGGTTGTTAATCACTAACTATCTTTTGATTAGCTTGCTATTTACAATTAGAGTACTCTTCACTTTCTATTCATTTCTGAGTTGGTAAGTTCTTTAGTTGTGTTATTCAAATCCTTTAATGAATAGATATGGCTCTTATTAATTTATTTTAAATGTAGATAGTATCAAAATTGCATCCACGTAATAAATTATTTTTGGATATTCGCATCCGTAAATATGAGCGAATATGAATAACTACCTTATTTGTTCACGATCGATAAATTAAGAAGTATAAAATGAAATTTTCATTTTACCAAAAATATTTTTCAATTTCCTTAATTAATAAATTGTAAAAAATAAATAAAATGGTTACAATAAATAGTTTTGATAGTTAATATGCTTTTAATGCACGTATATATATCATTTATATAATTATTTAAATCGAACGTATATTTTTGGATACATATGTATTTATATGTGCATCTATATCGTTTTTATAATACTCCCTCCGATTCAATATTTAGGACGTTTTATGAAGTTTTACATTTTAATAAATATAAGACGTTCTGCAGCTTTTTCTCATGCATTAACTAAAAAGAGCTTATTCATATTCCTATATACTACTTCCAATGCATGTAGTTTGTTTGTTTCTGCCGTTTGTTCACTTTTTCAATGCATGCATTAATTAAAAAAAGCTTATTTTATTCCTATCTACTCTTCCAATGCATGCATTTTGTCTGTATGTATGACATTCTTCAGTTTGTTCTCTTTTCCAATATCATTTTTTACCTTTCTTAATATGTGTGAGAAGCCATGAAACGTCAAATATATAGAACTGGAGGGAGTATAAGATATCCGAGCAGCGTTAAAAGTTAATATTATTTTGGTCCATCTCCAATAAATAATTTCTGGCCTCATGGAATTTTTGCTCCTACAAACCCTAAGTTTTGGGAATTGCTATAATGATCCACTGATATTCTTGATTAAAATTTATGGCGTAGTGTTAAATTCGGATTCCGGGGGACAATATTGTAATTTTGCTTCATTTACCGTGGGGCCTATTCTGGCACAGTGAGCCCCACACCAACTGGCTATTTGTCTTCGTTCATTGCAAAATGTTTGCTATTCTTCTTCATAGAACTGTTGCTAGAAATCCAATTTCATGCCCACTAATCGGAAATACTCTTGCGCTATTTTAATCGAAATATTCCTCGATTTCGCGAAATTCTGAAAATCGAATCAGAGATGCTCCGTCTTCAGCAAGAGCAGAAGATGCAGTTACTTCAATTACCGAACTTCTCAAATCGTACGAATTCACAGATCCCCAAATCGCAAAATTTTGCACAAAATTCTCGATTATGTCCTCATACGATCCGACAACTTTTGTAAAACCCAAGTTGGATTTCTTCCTTGACATTGGGTTTTCCCGCACTCAACTCGCGAAGTTCATCTCTTCAGATCTTAGTTTATTGAATTCAAGCTTAGAAAAACGGATAAAGACAAACGCTCTTTTACTCAAAGACTTCTATGGAACCGAGGAATTTCTAGTTCGTGCTCTTTCTTAACAGCTCCAGCTTATTACAATGCAAATTAGAAAGCGGTTTCTTCTCCAATGTTAGAACAATGACAGATCACGGAGTTCCTCGTACCAACATTATAAGGTTCACCAGCAAATGTCCAAGAATGCTACAATTTCCTGCAGCAAAATTTAAGAAGATGATCAAATTAGTTGTTTCTAAGGGATTTGACCCTTGCTCAACCTTGTTTTGTAGGGCAGTTCATGTAGTTTAGGAATAAATCCTCATGCATGGAAGAAAAAACTGAGTTTGTATAGGAATCTAGGATGGTCCGAGGAAGATGTTGTCTTTGCATTCTTTAAACATCCATCGTGCATGGCTTCATCAGAGAAGAAGGTTAAACAAACAATGGATTTTTTCGTTAATGAACGGCGGTGTAAGCCATCTTATTTGGCGTTTAACCCTGTGCTTGTTAGCTTAAGTTTGGAAAAGAGGATCAAGCCGAGGTGTCTTGTTATTGATATACTTGTGAAGAAGCAATTAGTTTAGAAAGGAGATACATCTAGCTATTTGAAGAGTAGTGACAAGGATTTCTTGGAGAGGTATGTGGTGCCTTACCAAGATGTCGCACTTGAGATATGGCATGCATACAATGGTAATTCTTAGCCTTTTTATCTTACAAATTGTAGTAATTGTCTGTCTGTTGATCTTCCTCTGCAAAGCTTAAAAGTTGGAAACTTGTGGGACTTTTAGTTATTCTAGACCGGAAGAGTAGTCTTTTTAAGGGGAAACAAAAATCACTGGAAAAAAACTGTATATCAATTATCATTTAGCTTTAACGAAGCCAGAGTGTGCTTCCTAAGTCCTAACCATGTAACGCCTATGAAAGTTGTCGAAAAATACAATGAATGGAGTGTCTTTTAAGAAAAAAGCAATTGCAGCCGATGATATGCATATTAATTTCAGTTTTTGTTCTTAAGATGAAACTGTGAAAGTTAGTAGAATTTTCGAGCTCAAGTTATGTGCAATATATGCTTCTAGGTTGCCAACAATTTCAGCATGAATGATCATTTTTGTTTTAGGTTATAGTTTGTTGTTATTTGGTTGATAGGTCAAGTAAAGCCAGGTTTTTAAGTGTTCTTTCAATTAGCTACTTGTTAATGGGTTGGATGCATGTATGATGTATCTTGTATGGGTGATATGTACCTGATACACTGATGCAGCATGATTTTGGAGCATCATTAGCCATTTTGGATGCTGAAAACTATTGAAAAGTAGCATTTTTTGTTATATTAAATCATTTATTCATCATCCAATTTTCCAGATGAGAAGTTATTCAATATACAGTTACTTTCTATATTGGAAAATGCTTGAAGAATGAGTACTCAACGTATGTATGGTTATATTAGCGAATGTGTTGAAGGGGAGGAAAGAAAGAAGATCTTTGTTCTTTTGATTTGGCAATTAAAAAAAATAATTGAATTTACTCCTAACTGGCATATAAGAAATTTTACATGTACATAATGTATCTAATAATCAATAGATGTTTGAAAAATGCCCTGTTTTTCTCCTGTATTTGTTATCTATAATGTTCTCTATGCTAAAATACGCTTTCAAGTTAAAAATATAATTTCAGCAGAATGTAAGTAGTAGACCGACTTAGTTGAGTTTTTAAAGTCCGAAGATTTACCGTGGCTACTGCCAACGTCATTGTTCTACTGGTTTAGATTATGCATAGTGTAGTAATAGTTTGAAAGTCAACTTCAAAGTATCTGTCTAGAGCCCAAAACGATTGTGCCTGCGCACACATATGAGAGGCATGCTCTATTACATCCCTACTTCCGAGCATCTCAATTATCCCTCATTTATATTTATTCGTTTATATTTAAATAAATTTGTAGAGAGAGGGAGAAAAACACGGATGTGTGGTGGAAATCGAGGGTTATGGGGTGCTGCACTTAAAAACATATGATGTACTCTGATTTTATATATATATATATATATATATATATATATATATATATATGTATCTGTCTAGAGCCCAAAACGATTGTGCCTGCGCACACATATGAGAGGCATGCTCTATTACATCCCTACTTCCGAGCATCTCAATTATCCCTCATTTATATTTATTCGTTTATATTTAAATAAATTTGTAGAGAGAGGGAGAAAAACACGGATGTGTGGTAGAAATCGAGGGTTATGGGGTGCTGCACTTAAAAACATATGATGTACTCTGATTATATATATATATATGTATATGTATATATATATATATATGTATATATATATATATATATATATATTTGAACATCTATAAATATTCGTTGGTTTTGGATTGGTGTAGCCCATGAAAGGGTAGCGGTGCTGCAAAACAGGGGTGTCTCGAAACGCTTATATATATATATATATATATATATATATATATATATATGATGATAGTCTAAATGGATACAAAATGTTGACACAAAATTAAACACACAAATCTCCCTCTGAATTACACCTTACACATAAAGACAAACAAATCTTTTAGTCCAGATTTTGTGTATACAATTTTGTGTTCCTATAGCAGCTTCATATATATATATATATATATATATATATATATATATATATATATATATATATATATATATATATATATATGGCGAATGTTCAATGGCACCCCAAATAGTGCGGCACCCCAAAATGCCCCTGATTTCCACCACATATCCCGTTTCTCTCTCCCGCCACTCATTTTCTCACCTTCCACTCACTTATTCTAATATAAATGCTTGGTTTATATGGGGGGTGGGCAAATGTGTGTGTGGGGGGGGGGGGCAAATGGGGTGCTCACTATTTGGAATGTTATTGAACGCTCATATATATATATATATATATATATATATATATGTCACATGATTAATTTGTATTTATGTGAATGGTGCAAATCATGGGGTAATCCTTTGGTTTAGATTTTGTATCCTTCATTTTATGTCAAACTTTTGTGATTAAATACATACATACATACATATATATGTATATATATATATATACATATATATATATATATGTATGTATGTATGTATGTATGTATATATATATATATATATATATATATATATATATATATATATATATATATAGCATTCAAGGGCACCGCAAAAATGGAGCATCCCAACAGCCCTCTTGTTTTCCATCTTTCATTTATACTAAAATAAGATACTAGAGAGAGAGAATGAGTGTGTTCTGAAAATAGTACGACAATCTTGAACCCTGGAAATGTATAAATGGTGTGTTCTTCTGCTTTGTTCTCATCATACGTTCATTGATGGGAGAAAGCAAATTCTATGGCACTGTGTGTCTCACATCAACTGGCTATTTGTCTTCGTTCATATGCAAAATGTTTGCTCTTCTCTGTGGTAGAACTGTTGTTAGAAATCCAATTTCATGCCCGATAATCGGAAATGCTCTTGCGCAATTTGAATCGAAATATTCGTCGATTCGTGAATTTCAAATCTTAGTTATTATCTGCCCGTTGACCTTCCTCGAGAAAGCTTAAAAGTTTCTAGAAACTTGTGAGACACATGTTTATTCTAGACAAGAAGAGAATAGCGCTTTTTAAGAAAAAAGATCATTGGAAAAAAATTGTATATCATTTAGCTTTAATGAAGCTAAAGTGTGCTTCGTAACCATGTAACGACTATGAAAGTTGTTCTACAAGAACACAATGAGCAGAGTGCCTTTTTAAGAAGAAAGGAATCGTAACCGGTGATGTGCATGTTAATTTCAATTTTTTCTCTTACGGTGAAAGCTAGTAGAAGGACACATTATGTGCAATATATGCTTCTAGGTTGCCTACAATTTCACATGAATGATCATCTACGTTTTAGGTTATGGTTTGTTTGTCAATATTTGGTTGATAGGGTCAAGTAAAGCCAGGTTTTTAAGTGCTATTTCAATTAGCTACTTGTTAATGGGTTGAATGCATGTATGGCTGATACGTACCTGATACAACTTCATTATGGAGTTATCTTTAGTCATTTTGGATGTTGAAAACCATTGAGAAGTGGTTTTTAGTCATACTAAATTATAGGGATGTAACCGGTTCGGTACCAGATTATTGTATTCACAACCATTACCATACCGACTTATATTGTAATAGAAAAATCCTACCATTACCAACCAAAAAAATCGGTTACCAACAGTTCGGTTTGTGGTCGGTAGAGGTTGATAATAAGTTTTTGCCGTTTACTAGTATGAGATCATTTTGTTTACAATATTTCACGTTAAAATATTAAATATTAACATTGATTTTTGTGTCATTATATTATTATTTATATTTCCCATAGTCAAACATGCAAAAAAAACATTATGGATGAACTTAAATATCATATAAATTATACTATTTCTAAGATATATGATAAAAATTGCATTTAATCTTTTATCGTAATAGTATTTTCCTAGGTATTTTATTAAATCATTACATATTAGAAGTTCGTTGTTATGTAATAAACATATATGATGAAACATAAGAATATACATATGTATTATTTAAGATGTGTGGTAGGTATGGTATTTACCATTATTAATTCTCAATTACCGTTACCATACCATATATTTTCATATGGTTTGGCATACCGTACCAATCGAATCAGTTGCCCATTATTTGGTACTACTTTCGTTGGTATCGGTTGGTAATGGCTGGTAAGTGGTAATTTGGTAAAAATGTTCAGCCCTACTAGATTCTGTATTCATCATCCCATTTTACACATGGAAAATTGTTCAATATACAGTTACTTTCTATATTGGACAATGCTTGGAGAATGAGTATTCAACGTATGTGTGTTTATATTGGAAAATGCAGGGAAAAGGAGGAAAAAGTAGGTATTTGTACTTTTGATTTGGCAATTAAAAATAAATAAATTTAAAGTTTACTTTTAATTGGCATATAAGAATTTTACATGTGCATATCTATTAAATAATACTAAAGCAGAAATTTTTAAAGCTCTCACATTAATTTTAAGAGTTTTCTCTCTTCTCCTTAATTCTCCAGAGATATTTTATTTTTAAATTAGTTTATTTCTTTAAATTTATTTGCTATTTCTCTCACATTATATTATTTCTTCTGCCAATTTACATTTTGATATAGATATTTCGAAGTTTACACAATTATTTATTAACAGTTAGTTTCTAACATTTTACATTTAAGTCCACATATTTAAATTAATTACAAAACCCAGAATTTAAGTAATTTAATTAGCTAATATTTCTTTTAAATACTAAAAGTAACAAAAATATGTTTTTTGACTCTAAATACCAACACTTCAAATTTTCTTTAATCATTTAGGTCTCTTTCAATTCTTTTCTAACATTTTACATTTAGTACTACATTTTAAAATTAATTACATGTTATTAAAACTATTTAAATAGCTTTAGTAAACTATTATTTATTGATTTGCCTAACAATCACATTATTTAACCATATTCATATTGACAAAAATGAAAAACAAAATCAAATGTATAAACAAATCAATCACATAACATGAATTATACACATAATTAACTATCACAAGTTCAAAGTTGAACTTACGTCAATATATTTACCGTGTAATGCATTGTAATTTTAGTGACAGACGCCTACATTTTAAAATTTATTTAGTCATTTACAAAACACTTCACAATATCACTTAACATTGTACATTTAAGTCGATATGTTTAAATTAATTATGTGATTTTGGATTTATTCAATCAATAAATTATTGTTAATTCATTTAATTAACGGCAAGTGTGATGTTTTAAAATGACACCATGTTAATATTAACAAAAATGGGAAAATTAGTTTTTTTTTTTCAAATATAAATTTAAATAAGTTACAAATTCTAAATAATGTATGTAAACAATAATAAAAAATTTAATATATTATACATTTATCTCAATAGATTTAGCAAAAATTAAAGAACACAATTTCTACTTTAAATATGTTCATTTTAACATTTTTATGATTATTTTTTGAACTTCCTGAATTCTTTCATGATATTTTATATTTTAATTCATATGCTTAAACTACTCATGAGATATTAAATTATCTCATTTCTCTAATAGTTCTTAAAAATATACGTTAATTTTAGTATGTATATTAATATTATAAAAGGTAGTTTTCCATGCAACTATAAAGATGTATAAATCACATAAAATGATCTATGTGCATCTGTAATAACGACAAAGTTAATTTGTAAATTAGTTATGATTCATTTTAATCAGGAAGTTACCATAGAACATCAGTAACTCCATAATGAATTTATACGGCTTTGCAAAAAAAAAAAAAAAAAAAAAAAAAAAAAAAAAAAAAACCTATGCTTTTTACCATGCTATACAGTTAAACTAACTTCGTAATTTTATATTTAAGGTATTTAAACTAATTCTATTAAATAAACCATCAAAAGTAGAAAAAACTTCTTTTCGTTGTAAACTCTGTTAATGGCGTCATGAGCTCCTCTTTCTTCCTCTCTTCATCACGCTACCTCACTCTACCAAGATCGATCCTTTCCTCTCTCTCGTCTCCACATCTCACTTCTATTTTTCGCTCATGTTTATGTCACGCATGGAGTTTACAGTTTACTATGCTTTCGCCTCCTAATCTAAGCTTTCTCATGAAATTTTTCTGAACTTCGGTTACCCCTATTATCCACAACCTCGTCTCTAAATCCCACATTCCATAAGATCTTTACCTGATTTCATTTTCTATCGCTTTTTGTGGTTGTTCCAGGCAACGGCGTGCTTCTTCTAAAGCTGTTATTCAACTGATGGTCACGCAAATGATGAAATTTCGGCACTTACGTGGAGCTAACAAGTGGGCAGTAACTCCCGTTTAGGTTTGAAAATTTCGCTTTCCAATTTTGATCTATGATGGGTTTTCTTCCTAAATGGGTTTTCAATGAATGCTCTGTTTTAGTCTTGTAAGTAGATCTCGTTATCGGTTATGGATTTTTTGGGTTTCTGTTCTTATTTGGAGGTGTTTGGTTCCTTTTTGGTTGTTTGAAGCTTTGAGGCTTGATATTTACTGGAACAACACCATTCTTTTCTCGGCGTTGACCATAAGTTTAATGGGTTATTTTGTTATCATGAGTCCGTCGTCACCAGTGCTTGATGGAAAAATATGTGATGCCTCGACGCTAAAACTCGTCGTCAGCATTTTGGAGATGTTTTGCCTATTTGTGCTTACACAGTGATTTGTGTTTTTTGTTGTTCAATGCTTATCTGGTGCGTGTTTCCTTTTTGTGGATGTTTCTGGTTGTTGTGAGCATGGAGAGCTGGTACAGTGTATGGTCATTTTTGGGCAGTGAAACTGGTGAAGCTCGCTCGCGGCTTCGTTGTCCAATGGTGATTTTTTTTTAAGTTCCTTCCTTGCTCACAAAATTCCCCAGCTTGTCCACTTTATCATTTTACCATGTAAGCTACGGCTGAAGCTTTTCAGTGTGATGTTCAAAATGTACGACTGGTTACTGTTTTGTATAGTGCTCGCTGCATTGCTTAAGGAAGTCCACTGTTGTCTCTGCCAGTACCCTAAATTTCAATGTTTATGTTATGTGCTTGGTAGACTACAGTACGTAATTTTGCTCCAGCTCTAAGTTTATTGTCCTTTTGGATTTATCGAGAGTATTATGTTGATGGATGAGGAAGGTGTACTTGACTCTGCAAGCTGAAGTAGGGGTGACGGGCTTTATCCTCTTTACCGCGACTTCTATTGTGTGGCTTAAGTTATGCTATATGGCTACAATGGGGTAGCTACTATCTACCCTTACCATTGATGTTGTTCTCAGCACAGCTAAAGTAATTTTATTTACTTGTTACTGTATTCTTGTACTAGGAAGCTTGTAATAATGTAATTTCTCCCTGCGTGGAGATGTCATATAGTAGACTAGTAACTTAAGCTAGCTCCTGGACCGTAATCTAGTTTTATATTCAGTGGACGACCCACTATAAATGTCGTTGATAGTGGACGGTCCACCTTAAAAACCGAATTATCTGACTGCTAACTATAGTCACCTGTACTATATTGTAATATTATTATTAGTCATAATAAAAGAGTGTTACGGATCAATATAAAAACTGGTCGGCTATGTTAAAAAAAAACTAATTCTATTAATTAATATTTACTAATTCATCGAAAATATTACTCACATCAATTTCAATATGTATATCTATATTAGCAAAATGAATAAAAAAATTTCTGAATACACACATACACACGCGCGCGCACACACACACACATATATATATATATATATATATATATATATATTGTTTATATAAGTTATAGAACATAAACAAACAAATAGTAATAGTAATTTTAGTTTATAGTTTTTGTATTTCAGTTCAAACTTTATCATATATTGCATAACAAAAATCTCTTTTTAACATTAAAATAATAAATGTTATTTTTAACAATATTATCATGTGCAACGCACGGGTTACACACTAGTTATTTCTAATATGGTACTTTTGGCATAGGTTCTTATTAAGGTTTAAAATACACGAAAAGTCCTTCACTAAATTTCAATGTAAATTAGGTCCATGTATTTTATCCTCGATTGTTGCAGACATATCAACAACATTTCATAAAATTTGCTGACATACCAGCAACTTTTCTGTACACAGTATAAAAGTTAATGACATACCAGTAATAATTTTTCACTTTTCTGTGCACTATAAAATTTGCTGACATATCAGCAATTATTTATAAAAGTTGTTGACATTTTAGCAATAATTTTTTCTTTGTTTCAGGAAACAAAGACCAAATTCATAATCAAACCATACCATTGAAAGTTGCTGACATATCACCAATTATTTATAAAAGTTTCTCACATATCAGCAATAATTTTCTTTGTTTTTAAAAATAGGGACTGAATTTACAATGAAATTTTGAGAGGGATCGACTTTACAATATGAAAGTATTATAGGGATGTCTCCCTAATTTTCACTTTCTAATAATCAATCAATGTTTAAAAAATGCTCTGTTTTTTCTCCTATATCTGTTGTGCTATAATATTTTCTAAGCTAAAATATGCTTCCCAGTAAAATACACTTTTAACAGAATGTAATTAATAAACTGAAATAGTTGAGTTTATGAAATCCGATAATTTACCATGGCTCGGCTATTACCAAAGTCATTGCTCTACTGGTAATTTGATCGTCAACTTTGAAGAATTAGTCTAAAGCCCAAAAAGATTTGATTATACTTATAGCTCAAGACATCTCAAGTATTTCATGCAACTCTATATTTAATAGTCCAAGCACACTTGTGCACATGCAGTGCTTAACAATACTTCACATGCAACGCGTAACAATGCCTCCATTTTGTATCATCCCTTCTGGTACATAGGCTTCTACCACAGATCTCGATTTATGTAATGTTATCTTCTCTCTTTTTGCGCTGACTCTATTATTTAAACAGGAATGCGTGGTGAATTCAAAAACCTAGAAATGATATGTTCTATTGCACCTCTGTTTTGTAGCGATCAAATTGCACTTTTCTCTTTGGCACAAGTTTGTATTCAAATAACGAAGTGGGTGGAAAGGGTGAGAAATAAATATTATTTATATAGAAACTTTGGGTAGAAATAAGGGGCAATTAAGGTGCTACATTGTCTGTGAATTCATTCTTTGTTATTAATATTTTGATTTCATAGTATTTTGTAACCATGCATACATCTTATACTAATCAAAGGCAATTAGCATATATACAAACAGCGGATATATACATAGTAGATATTTAACATATACATAGTAAAAATTTAATATATACAAACAAGACAATATTGGTTTGGAGAAAATTTAAGGCTTTTGATTAATTCCTAAATTTGGATAATATTACAATAAATTTACAATGGAAGAAGAAAACAACTTATATTCAAATGAAAGAAACCATATTTATTTCAATTTAACCTAGTTGCTACAAAATATTATTGTAGGATCTAAATTAACCCTAGAGGGAGGGGGTGAATAGGGTTTATTGCAGTTTTTCGCTGAGTAATAAATAGTAGCAACACAGATAATAATCAGCGTAAATGCGGAAAAGGAAACAACATATAATTTACCGAGCTTGGGCAAAACCCTGCCTACTTCTGCATTTCCTAAGGTTTCTACTAGGTATTAAAACAATCTCCACGCTTACAAGCCCCTGTAAATTCGTGACATCCGCTCCGAACTGTTCTAATCCTACGTTCAAAACCCTACACTAATCTTTATCCCTAAGGTCAGATTTTTTTCCCCGAATAACAAACTTGTAACTCGTAATCCCCAAACTACAATCCCTGTAGTTTGTAACCTAGTTAAAAACTAGAGTTTGAAATAGAAATACAATACAACAAATAATAATCTTAAAGACCTAACACACTTTTAAATCTCATCCCTAGGGGAAAAAATGACACTTCAAAAAATAGGATTTTTCTCCCTTCAAAAATGGTGTGTTGATCCCCTGTGTTAACTTGGCCGACTTATATTATTTTGACTTGCTTCAAAGTTATTTGGCATGCTTCCTCCAATGGCCTCCCTAGGGTTTTATTCTGGAATCAGATTCTCCACATATTGATTGACCGTACTCTTGCTCTAATGATCTCTGATATTGATCTTGTAGAGGTGAAATCGTTCTCTGAAAATAGTACGTGATTTTGCTCCTTTTACTTTCAAATATGGCTTGGTTGTTTGATTTCAATCCCCACTGCCAATGATGAATTACATGTGAATTTATAGAGCTTCGAACTCTGACATAATCTCTGATTTCTTCTTGTAGACTTGGCTGTGATATTTGCGATATTTCTGCTCTTTGACATCGCAGCTCTGAATTTGCTGAGTTTGAAATATCCAAACTTTCTGGAATAAATTGCGTATGAATTTCTCGATTTTGAATTGGTCCCTTCAGAAAATATCAATTTAACAATTGCCATATATTTATTTTCTGGAAGAGCTACCTTGGTGATTTCTAGAACTTCTTTTTGCCCAATATATTTGATTGCATAGAAAATCTTGTCAAAGATCCTTGCTTGCCTTTTACTGCGAAGAACAGATGCTAAAAAATTGAATTGATACTACACTTGAACATTTGAATGGATACTGCACTTGAGCTAACTTTTGAACTTGTTCATCATGACTAGATGCTTTACTTTGCATTTGCCTTGATTTCTTGCATATGCATCCAGATTGTCTCGTAATTGTTGTAACTTGTAGCTCTTCCTTTTTTCTTGATCACTATTCTCCTTGCGTCTTGGTTGTCCCCATTTCCATGCTGTTACATATATGTTTAGCAATGATATAAGAACTGTTGTGTAATTCCACATATATATTTGCTTGCTAATTCACCCAGGCCTTGTTATACATAGATATTTGATTTTATGTACTGTCCCTTTTGATTTATCAATACTGGTAAGAACAGATGCTTGTGAGCCTTCGTTGTGCCATGCTGATGCTTTTCACTTCATTGATCTGAATTGGTTCGCTCGACTTGTGCTCGTAACCATGTATTTGAAACTTCCCTTCTTTGTGTTGATCCATGCTACTCTGTCCATTTTGATTCATACTTTGCATGTCGAACCTATTCACCTGCACATTAATATATATATATGTGTGTGTGTGTGTGTGTATATACATACACATATATGTATATACATGTGAGCTATTTGAAAGACAGACATGAAATTTCTATCAGTAGACCACTATATCTGAGTTGTAGCTGTTCAGAATTAGCTAATTTTAAATGTTGGTTCCGATAAGCAAACCAGTATAGTTGTGTCGGGGCTGATCTATGAGCCTAGTATACAATCTAGATTGTGGTATTACAGTGAATCACTGTGAATATCACAAGCAGTCTAGACTCATATAAATGTGTATATATATCAGACCAAGTCAAAAATGATGAGAAACACACCAAAATTTTGAGGCAAATAAAATTTAAAATAAATTTATATTTGCTTGAATTTAAATCTGTTTTTGTTCCAGTTTACTGTGTGTGTTTCTGTGACAAGTGTACAGGTGACTGGACTAGACTGGAGCACAAGATGAGTCTAGACATAGTGTGTAAGTGTGTAACACCCCAGAGTTTATTACACTATAAGCATAGTTAATGATAATAAATTGGTAATAAATTAATTAAATATTCAGAATTAAATGAAACTGGCATTACCGTTTCGTTCGTCTCGGAATTCTGGTTCAGATAGGCCCCAAGATTTCGTAAAACGGACAAGGTATGAAGAAGTTATAGGCTCTAGAAGTTTGTATATGTATAAGGAGATTATGTATAAATAAAAATAAACAAATAATTCCAGAAAAGTAAAAAACGAGGCGAGCGGGAACAGGCGGGAAAAAGACCCATTGGGGGATGACCCACACTGGCTTCGGTCGACCCATAGGTCGACCTAAGGGGGATGGGTCGACCCTAAGGTCGACTCAGGGTGTAAGTGGGTCGACCTATCCCTGATCCGGGCGAATTCAGAGACCGTATTGGACTGTTTTGTGCACTATATTCGTTGCTGACTTAGCATGACTTGTACGACTTGGATTTAAAACCTAAAATCTAAAGGCTGAGGTTGACTCTGTGACTATAAATAGATGGCTTCTCTTATTCCCATTCACACAAATTCTCCGTATCTTCTTCTGCCTCTACGAAATTATTCTGAAAAATCTAAACATATAATGGGGGAATGCTGCTGTGGATTGGATCAAACAGAAACAACGTCATGACTTGCATGCATACAACTTGTATTGGACCTAGACTTTCTACGGTGTAGTGTTATATAATTATCTTCACCAAGACTCACTGTGAGTTTCCGTTATTTACAGATCTGATTTCTTAGGCCTTGAAAATGATAGTTAAATAAAATTGGTTAGGATCTACAGTGTTATTAAAATGAATGTTATACATGTTTTTCACTGTTAATCACCTATGCCGTTATGATCAGTTATACATATGCCTGTGACGTTGGATAAATAACAACTTTTACATATGTCTGTGATGTTGGATAAATAACAAGTTATACATATGCCTGTTATGTTGGATAAATAACAAGTTAAATGTATATATCTTCCTTTTCCCATTTACTATGTTTTATGTTTAATTCCAAGCCTTGTCTATATGCCTATGTGATTTGATTTTATTCCCCTTCCTATGCTTTCCCTTTTTATTTTTACGCCAAGTCTAGGCCTTTTAAAAAGCCTAGGATATACCGATTAGAGCATGCACACAATTAGGGAAATAATGAATGAGATAAAAAGAGGAATTTAGGCATGTTGTTAATTTGGGACTGTTTGTCCATAATTTGAGAAAGTGGATAAATATTCACATGTTTAGACTTGTTGTAAACTAATAAAAAGGGATAATGTGTATATTACTATAACTTGGTAGAAATGTGCATAAACCTATATATGTTGTAATTTGGGAACATAGTTAACATACATATGAAATAGACATGTTAGATTTGACTTAAAACGGACATTAAGTAAATGACATGTTAAGAATAGTTTAAATACCAGACGCAGTTCAATAAACTGAAATGTTATGGGAATTATATGCATCTTGGTAGGTGTTTTGGGGAAGGGTTGTACACATAATGACATGTAATAATTACAACCACACTTGTTAGTAAACCTAAACCTACTAGGTTAAATATGAGTATTAATAAGCTAAGAGGTCCCTTGTTCTTGCTGTTGCATCGGGTTTTGGGGACTTTTAAATCCTAGTTTTGGGAGCACAAGCTTAGGGGATTTGGCTTGTGTTAATCTACTGTTTGAAACCCATATCAGTCAGTATCCCTGTTGGTATCTTATTAGAAGAGGCCTCGCACTAGGTAGAGGCCAGGGCACGCTTTACTGAAATGGATAGTAAGAGGTTCACATGGGGGTGGGTACGGGCGCGTTCCGGCGGAGTCATGAGCATGCATGGGTCCGACTAGGGAAGATAGGATGCTGCAACACTCGTAAATAGGTCTGTGTTAAATACTTATTGGGTTAGGGAGTGATACACCCTACACCCGGGGCTGACACATGGTATTTACGTAATAGGGAGCCGATTGCTTGGGTAGTGATTAGGGTATACCCAATCCTGCTGTTGTATAATTCAGATAACACCTAATATGGTTATTTAATTAGGGTACGCCTAATCCTGCTGCTGCTGTTATGTAATCATGATTGAACTTGTTATACTAGTATTGGTGCAGACATTACCTGTTTTAGGGTATAAATGTGAAGCATAACTCGATCATATGTTTATTGCTGTTATTCTTATCCATCATCCTATTCCGTTTAATTTAGTATACCTTCTATGAGATTATACCTTTCTCATCCAGTCTTATTTACCTGTCTTGGCATTTCTACTTCACGCACATTTGTAAATTACAGGAATTCTCCAGACTTTGTGTCTTACCCCTTTTCTTTCGCCTCTTTCTTCCATTTCCCCTCCAGGTCCTCAGAGTGGAAGCACTCGGCAGTGACTAGGATCTCTCTTACAGCTTGGACTTGGATTTCTTGAGATGTATCATTTTGACTTGCTCTCTACTTTAGTATGGTTATGGCGAGGGATATGATTTTATGTACTCTGATATTTTATTTCATGGGATGTTTTATGAGATAGATTTGAGACATTTGAGTAGTTGTAACTGGTTTTGATGTACTAGTGAAACTATGCTTTATTTCCTTTATAATAAAGTTTGAAATTTTCTGCTCCTTATTTTATCTATCTTATATATTCTCTGTAATGATTACCTATTGTGCTTCACGAAACTTAATGCATTCTCTTATGAGTGACATTAACGGACGTAGGGTGTCACATCTGGTACCAAAGTTGAAGGTTATAGGATCAAAAGAAATAGTTTTTAAAACCATTTTCAAAAGCAAAGTATTTTCAAGTAAAAATCTGTTTTTTGAAAACATATCCCCTTAAGCCATAATCAATATTCTCTCGATCTCTTGTTGAATCCTTTTTCTTTTCTTTTCAGCATGTATGGAGCACCCAATCTTCCCAAGGGCATTCTGTTACCGACATGGTTCCGTATGTATCTTGAGGCAATGACACCAGCCGAGGTCAAGGAGATCCTCCTCCCCCGGCTGCAACCGATGTTCCTCCACCTCCACGAGCAGATAACTTCTCTAAGTTGTGCAAATACTTCTGCGCTATAGGAGGAAAACCATTCCATGGTACTGAAAGCTTTGTTGAAGCATAGAATTGGCTAAGAGAGACGGAGAATTTGTTTGGACTGTTTGATATCGACGACCAAAGGAAGATACAATTGGCTACATGGCAGCTTAAGGATGAGGCTTCCCCTGGTCGGAGGTAACGCAAGCTGGACAACCAATAGCGACTTGGGATGACTTCAGGTAAAGATTCAAGATGAAATTATTATCTCAGATCCAAGAGGGATTGCAAATGGAGAGATTCTTGGCTCTAAAGCAAGGAGATATGACTGTTAAGGACTATGTGAACAAATTTAATCAACTAGCAAGGTTTGGGCTAGATTTGGTGAACATGCCCCACAAAAATGCGCTTAGATTTGCGAGAGGGTGAATCAGCCTCTCCAAGGACTTTCTTTATCTCACGTACCTATGGGAGAGACTTTTGAAGGCTGGTTGATATGGAGCTTATGCACGAGGATGGCAAAGATGAGAAAAAAGAAATTAAGACTGAGGAGACTCAAACTAAGGGCGAAAAAAGAAATGGTGGCCAAGGAAAGGAAAGAAAAAAAAAGTAAGGGGGAAAGCCTGATAAGGTTCAGATTACGAAAGATGTTAAGTGTCATGGTTGCAGTGCTATGGGTCATTTTGTGAAGGATTGTCGAAAGACGAAGAAAGCTTGTTTTAATTGTGGGAAAGTGGGATATTTCAGCAAACATTGCCCTAGCAAGCAAGGACAAGGGATTAGAACTTCTGGAGAAGTGCATGCTTTGGAAGCTAGTGGACCTGATTGAGGTAGGAAAGTCACGTTTGAATGTTTGATTTCCCTTTTTGACTATCATGTTCGAACCCTGTTTGATTCTAGCCCTTCACATTCATTTATATACAGGTCTTTAGTAGATACTCTGCACCTTAATACTGGTCTAGTCCCTGAACATGTAGTGGTCTCAAACCCCATAGGAGGATCGACTCATTTATTTATGATGTCTAGGGGTTTGAGGATTTCTATCTTGGGCATCGAATTTGAATGCGACGCATACATGCCAGGATTTATGGGCTGTGGTTTGATTTTAGGCATGGATGGGCTAGCCATGTATGGTGCCATCCTTGATTACGAAAAGAGAGCTGTTAAACTTCTTTCTTATCATGGTAGGACTCTTGAGATTTCCTGCGACCCACGGGGGTGGGCGATGCTCAGTTTTCTAGAATCACTTGATACTTTTGTTGATGACTTTCGATTTGTGCCCATAGTTAGAGACTAACCGGATATGTTTGAGGAGGTTAAGGGACTACCTCCAAAGCGTGAGATAGACTTTCGGATTTACTTGGTAGAGAACGCGAAGCCAGTTGCTCTACCAGTGCGCCACATGGTTCCTGGGGAAATGAAGGAGCTAAGCAAGCAAGTAGGTGAGCCATTCCTCGCCTGGGATTTGACGGACTAGGAGCCATCTTGGCAGCAGCTGGAGGTGCGGGCACAGGAGAAGGGAAAGGGGACAATATGCTCCCGATATCGAAAATCATAATTATTCCCACATAGGGCAAACCCTAGCGCCTCCTCTAAATAACTCTACATCGAAGGGTATTAACATTTTATCTCACCTAAAGAAAACCCTCCTCAAGCAAGTCAGGGGAACGACGTTTGAACAAGGAATAATGGGCGATTTCGACCACTTCGCCAACAAATGGTCCGAAGGGATAACATCTCAACCTTAGTATGTTTTTGGGAAAAAAGAACGAAGATGTAGGCACAACAGCTAGACCAGGTAACAAAAGGGTTAAACCCCCGTGGCAAGAAGAGAGGTGTACGCCAGGGTTACCCAAGGAATGCTACCTCACCACTTCAATGGAAAACATTTACTTCCTAACCAAATACGAACTCAACTATTGGCCACTCACGAAGAAAAAGCCAAAGTATAAAAGGAAAACAGGAGGGCCCTATTGCCATTTGAAACACCCCACCTCCGTTAAGGTCACTCGCAAAGGGAATGCCTTAACTTTGGTGGAGGGTTATAAGTAAAAGACACAGATAATTTACAAGACAGATATAAATAAGCAGCGGAAAAGAAACAATATTTATTTCAAACTTGATCCATAAAACATTGCAGCAAATTGTCTTAAAACATCTCAAACCATTACATCATAATTTCTGTCTTGACTGAAACTTAAAGAAGCATATAACATAACATAATAGCATAAATCCCCATAGAATGTATCCAAAGCATTAACCAAAGGAGAAAGAGAATCCAGATCATACATCTACTATCTTGAAGCTTGCAAAGATTCTGACTAAGCTGGTATATTCCATCCCTGTGGACCTGGGGAGGGGGGGGGGAACCGAAAAAAAGAAGACGAAAGAAAAATAGAGTCAGACATAAAGCCTAGTAAGTCTAGTGACTTTTCAGTGTGTGAATAAGAAAAAAGGTCATGATAGCAATAAACTTGAAAATAGGATAGTACCAGAATACCAGGCTAACATAAACTAAGATAGTTTAGACCGAATTTGCTGTCGCACCGCATCCTATATCTCTGCACCTACTTATACTTGTTCCAACTGGCACCCCAAAATCAGGGTGAAGTGATCCCCTTTTTAAAGATCGGCTCCTACAGGCATATGTGTGTCATACGGCCCCCGCTTGCTTGTAGATACCTGTGCTGGCCCCACCGTAGGGTGTATCAAGTCTTATGGTGGCGACCCGACACGACCTTAAGAGTGCACAGAATATACTACTGATGCCCAGTGCCTATTTTTTCCGCTTCGGAGTACGTGCACGCCCGTACTCCGTTAGAACCTACACTGCTGCACCAATTTGCCGTCGTTTTGACCGCTTATAATCAGCCCAGTAAGCGTGCCCCACCCTGCCTAGCTCAGGGTACCACGATACCTAATTGGGTTACTGCTGAAATGGGTCCCCGTTACTAGGGTTTCCTAATCAACATGCTAAATTGGTTAAGTGTTCAGATTTACCTAACCCCACCCATCAGTTTAGTTAACATGTTGAATTGGTTAAGTGTTTGATTAACATAACCCTACCATTCTTGTCCTAGCTTTAATTTATTCATTAAAGCCTCAACCACTCACATTAGAAAGGTATTGTTGCGGTTACTAGATGTGTCGGTCGGTTCCAGGCAGGTTTACACCGCAACTCACTCTAACCTTGGGTCCTTTTTGGGCTCAATGCTCTAACCACCCACATTAGACATGTATTGTTGTGGTTGCCTGTATGCCGGTCGGTTCCGGGCAGTCTTACACCACAACTCAGTCTAACCTCGAGTTAGGCATTTTCGTGTTTTCTAAATTTTTATATTTATCTTTAATTTATATTTATATGTAAATTTGTTAACAATTTCTAAACGAAGTTTATTATTTTTGGTATATAAATTTTTTTACCATTTAAATGCCACCAATAATTGGCATGTTCCAAACATGCCAAATACATATATTTTTAGGTTTAACCCAACGATATTCCCCCGTTCGTACATTCGTATTAATCATATAAGGTCATTGGGCCCGCATATTAGCCCAATTTATAAACGAGATAAATAAGGGAAAATGCATAACATAGGTTCAATATATATCATAAAACATCATTTATAAAATTTACCATGTCACATGAACTTGCATAAAATTTGTACTTAGATAAACATAAGCCTACACATGTTAACATGTAGATCTAGGTATGTGTGAACATAACTTCAAATATAAACTAGCGTATGACATGTCCATTTCCAAAGGATGTATAATTTTGACATTAGCATATAGTGTGAATTAGTTCTAACCATGTGAACTTGCATAATATCTATTTTACAAATATGCATGTAAATATAGTCCTAATTTAAGATCCAACATTAAACTTGTGAATCTAAATTGATCTTGGCATGGATCCTATCATAAACTTGTAATTTACCTATATGACTATATATATACATATGGATTTAATCATGTAAGCATAATGGATCTAACAAAATACACACAACTTGCATAACTCATATAAACATATATGTATAGATCCTAACATGAACATATACTTGCATTAATCATATATGTGTAAATCCTAACACGAAACAAATAACTCGCATATAATATTGATTGTTCCATTCTCAATGCTTAATAGATCCAATACCAAGTTAAATAAACCACAACATTCCAATATGATTCATGATGAAATCATCGCAAATAAATAGATGTGAATAACATAAACCACATACAATATGGTTCCAATTCTATTTTCTAAATTATTACAAACCATACTTTTAATTTATCCACATCTAAAAAGTAACTATACTTACAACAAACGACGATCTTGATTTCTGGATTCTGAGTTCTGGAGTTGAAATGCTCGCCTTTGATGTAGATAAACGTTGTTTTGATTTTAGTTTTGTTCTATGTTTGTTATCTCTTTGTTTTCTTTAAGTGGCGGCTACTCCAAGTTATCTCATGGCAGCATGATGGCTCCAGGTCCAATTTTTTTGTGATTTTAGGTTGAAGACTTAGGTTGTTTATATAGAATTTCAATTTAATTAGAGCCGTCGGATGATCATAGAATAAATCTAGACCATTCACATCAAGAGTAGCCAACCAGGAAGTGACAAATCAGCCCTAATGACACATAAGGACTTAGAAAATCGCTCAGAACCCGACCAAGCCGACCAAACCGGACTAGGTCGTCCCAGGGTAGGTCGACCCCCTGGTCGACGTGGGTACCCAGGTCGACCCCCCGATCGACCCCCTGGTCGACCTGGGTCCTGGGCGGGAATTTTCCCGCCCAGCCCACTTATGGTCCAGTTTTTGAATATTGAACTGTTTTTGAGCTGTTTGAATTTTTAAATTAATTCTGAAACTCTCGAAGGTCATAACTCCTTCATACGGTGTCCGATCTACGCAAACTCGGACTCTATCTCAAGAAGAATTCCAAGACGAACGCAATGGCTTAACCCGTTTCCCTAAATTTTCATATTTAGAATTAAGTATACTTTAATTTGTTAGTTTTACTGATAATTGAAAATTTGGGGTGTTACATTCTCCCCTCCTTAAAGGATTTCGTCCCCGAAATCTTCAAGTCAGGAAGAATGTATATCCTACCATCCAATCGTCCATCTACTCAACCATCAAACACAGGTGTCCATTGTCCTTAAAAAGACTTCTAATGCTTCATGATCATATGCAAAGTGTGTGTACATGTCCTTATCTAATGCAAAAATCAGGTGGTCTACTAATTCAGTTGACCTCCTTAATTCAAATTATGTAAGTGTCATGATTCCATTATGCATGTAGAAATTTTTTCCCACTCAAAATTCTACATGAGTGCTCAACCATACATACAATTGCGACATACATATGACAACACATCAAATTTCAGCCATATAAAAATATAAGTACATATATGCATATGCAATATGAAGGTGATTGAGCCGATCTAATACCTAGTGTGTGTATATGCATCCACGAGTAACCACTAACAACCACTTGCAACTACTTGCAACTATCAATCATAACATGTTTTCAAATACATGTTTACATCCATTAGTTTCTACCTAGGGAGTTAGAAAAGGACCGAGGAGACATATTAAAAAGGTAGATACAAGTATAAACTTATGGAAAAAGAGATCAAAGATGTACCCTCAAAAAGAAAAGGGTAGGCTGCGCATATTCTGTCCTCAGTTTCCCAAGTCGTGTCTTCCTTGGCATCGCTCCATTGAACTTTAACAAGCTTGACTTCACGGTTGCATAGCTTTTTGACTTTAGTTCCCAAGATACGAGTTGGAACTCTCCTCACAGTTGCTTCTCGTCCTACTTCAACTTCTTCTAGAATGCTAGGCTCCACCACTTCTGCAGACTCATGTAAACACTTCCGTAGGTGAGAAACATGAAAGGCATTGTGAACTCCAGCCAACCTTTTGGGAAGCTCTACTCTAAAGCCATCTTCCCAATCTTCACGATGATAGGAAATGACCCTACAAATTTTGGTGCTAGCTTTCCTGCGGATCCAAAGCGAACAACGTTCCTTAAAGGAGATACCTTAAGGAAAACCCTGTCTCCAACCTCAAATTCAAGGTCGGTCCTTCTTTTGTCTGCGTAGGACTTCTGTCTATCTTAGGCTGTCTTCATCCTTCTTCGTATCAAGTCCACTTTTTCTGAAGTCTCTTTAATCATGTCTGGTCCAAGTATGAGCTTGTCTATAGACTCCCACCAACAAGTTAGTGATCGGCATGGTCTTCCATACAAGGCTTCGAAGGGCGCCATGCCTATAGTGGCTTGGTAGCTGTTGTTGTAGGTGAATTCCACCAAAGGAAGATGATCCTCCCATGTCCCTCCAAAGTAAAGAACGCACAGTCTCAAAAGATCTTGTAGTACTATGTTCACCCTTTCCGTCTGTCCATCAGTTTGGGGGCGATAGGCCGTGCTTAAGCATAACTGTGTGCCTACAGCTTGTTGCAAACTCTTCCAAAACTCGCTCGTAAAGGTAGGGTCTCGGTCACTCACTATGCTGGAGGGTATCCCATGGAGTTGAACTATCTCTTTAAGATAAAGAGACGCTAGTGATGAGGCAGTCCTTCTACTCTTGACAGGTATAAAGTGAGCGCTTTTAGTGAGTCTGTCCACTATTACCCAAATACTGGTATTGCCCGTTCTTGACCTAGGCAACCCATCAATAAAGTCCATCGAAATGCTATCCCACTTCCACTGCGGGACCTCCAGTGGATGAAGCAGTCCACTAGGCTTCTTCTGCTCCACCTTGACTTGTTGGCATATTATGCACTTAGAAACGTACTCAGCCACGTCCTTCTTCATGCTATTCCAAAAGAAAACTCTTTTTATGTCCTTGTACAACTTGTCTCCGCCTGGGTGTATCGTCATCTTGGAATGGTGTGCCTCCTCGAGAACCTTCTTCACCAACTCCCTTGCTTGTGGGACGCATAGCCTTCCATCCCATCTCAACCAGCCCTTATCATCGATGGAGTATCTATTGAGATGACTGGAAGTCTCACCCCTAATTAGCTTATCTATCACTTCAACTAGTTGAGAGTCTTCACGTTGTGCTGTCCCTATTGAGTCTAAAAGAGTAAGCCGCACTTCTAGAGATGCTAACAAACCGGGCACATGTTCTGAGGAGGGTCTAAAGTCAAAGTTGGTTATGAACTCCAAGCTCTGCCTTTCTACAAAGAGAGGGCTTAAGGTTAGTTTCTTCCTACTCAAGGCGTCTGCTATTACATTGCCCTTGCCTGGGGTATAGGAAATCTCAAAATCATATGAGGCAAGAAACTCCATCCATCTCTGCTGCCTCAAGTTAAGATCTTTCTGCGAGAAAAGACATTTCAACGATTTATGGTCAGTATACAATTCAAACTTCTCACCTAGGAGATAGTGGCGCCAAGACTTAAGCGCAAAGACGATGACGGCTAACTCAAGATCGTGGGTTGGGTAGTTCTTTTCATGCACTTTCAACTGTCTTCCACCATTAGCTACTACCTTCCCTTCTTGCATCAAAACTGCGCCTAGTCCCGTACCGCAAGCATCCGTATATACTGTAAACATCTTGCTTCCATCAGGCAATGTCAGAACTAGGGCTGTTGTAAGAGCCCTTTTTAATCGTTGGAAAGCAAAATCGCAATCCAAATCCCAAGTGAAAGTCAGGTTTTTCTTTGTCAACCTTGTAAGCGGAGCTGAGATTTTAGTAAAGTCTCTTATGAACTTCCGGTAAAGGCCTGCTAGCCCGAGAAAGCTTCGGACTTCAGTTGCGTTTCGCGGAGTCTTCCAATCTTGTACCGCAACTACTTTTGCGGGGTCCACAGCTAATCCTTCTTTGGACACCACATGTACAATAATCCTTACTTCTCTCCAGAAATGGCATTTGGAGAATTTGGCTTTTAGCTGATGTGCACGGAGAGTCTCCATGACTTCCTTCAAATGCTGAGCATGTTATTCCTCACTCTTTGAGAAGATCAAAATATCGTCCATAAAGACTGTAATAACCCGGAAAATGTGAACCAGTTAAAAATTTTTAAATCAGGTCATTACCAAGAAATTTGAATAGTTGAAATAGCCTATTTCAATAAAATATAGAATTTGGTATGGTATGGCAGTTTGAAATTTTGAGTACAAACTTTGTCTGACTATACCGGGTGGAAAATATAACGGATTTTAACGAAACTGAAAATATTTAAATCTGTTTATCATTACCTTTCTAACGAATCTGAAAAATCGAAATTTCATAATGGAAATCAAAAGTTATGGCCAAATGAATTTTCAGAAGGGTCGCTATATAGTATATATAGCCCTTGAAAATTGAAATTTTGCATACGACCTCGGAATTCGACGAAACCACTTTTGTTGGGTCCGGGATGTCAAATTATTGCTAAGTTTCAAATTTCATAATTTTTGAAGCTAGTATGTGAGCGGGGCAAAAGATAATGTGTTTGGTCAAATTCTGTTAAAATGGGTCGACCTAAAAATGGCCGTTTTTCAAACGAGCTCAGAATTCGACGAAACTGGTTTTGTTAGGATCGTATCGTCAAAACAAACCTAGATTTATTTTTCTGGAATTTTTCGATTCAGTTTGTGGCCCTGGCAAATTGAAATGTATGTTTAAATTAAATATCAAATGTTTTATATTTTAATTTGAAAAATAACTGACTGTAACAGTCGAAATGGCCAACGAAACATATCCCATTGTGTCCGGAATGGCGGTATTTAGCTAGGGGCGACAGTCGTTGGGTTTAGAAAGGAGTCCGTTTGCAAAAACACTATTTAAAATTTCCTATAAAGCATGGACCAATAGGAATTTTTCATTAAAAAAAAAACCTAAAACCCTAGCCGCCAGAGACGATTGGACGACGTAGGGTGCTCCAACCTTCACGTCCATTTAGCCGCCGCCTCAGGCGATTTCACCGCCGCCGCCTCAGGCGATTTCACCGCCGCCGCCAGTTAAGACTTCCGACCGCCTTCACCTCCTCTCCACATCCGACCAACCCACGACCCCTGACATCAACCATCGACGTCGGAATTCGACGAGAAAGGCGCGACCTTCAGAGCGCCGCCGCGACGAGCACAGGCTGCTGAACCCTTCGCCACCACCGCCGATCTGGAGGTGGTTCGTAGCTCTTTGACGCAGCATAGTCTGATCGAAGCATCGAGGTACGGATTGGCTGAAAAATCATGACCTAGTTTCGAAGGTTTTAAAATTTTTTCTGATGAAAATTCTAAAATGAAAATAACACTTTTAAGTGTTGCAAAACTTTGAAAAATAATATATTTTTCGTTCTTTAACGAAATTTGATGAAACAGGAGACACCGTGACCGCAAGGAGGCTCTCTACATTCTAGAAGAAGCCGCGGATTTTTCTGACCTTCCTACGATTTTTAGCACTGCAATAACCAATGTGAGGAATCTAAACTATTTGTGTGAATGAAATCGCGTTGTATAAATTATATAAGCGAAGTGTAAATTATACACGCATTGTATACCTCATGTACATGTGTTGTATAAGTTATGTTAGCGATGTATAAATTATACAAGCGTTGTTTGAAACATATATGCTTTGAATTGTGATGAAATGCAAGTGAATTATTATATATATATATATATACACACACTCCCCTCGTCCACAGACCATGGACGATATTTATTGCTCGTGATTGACGTGATATTATATGGTATGACGAATGGTTGGAAATAATTGTTTGTGGTTGATATTATGGTTGAAAAATACCTTTATGGTTGAAAAATACCTTTGTGGTTGAAACAAAATAGAATAGGATTGTGGAATTGAAAATAAAACATGCCGCCTGCATGCGAACTAGATGCATGATCCCCATTGTCAAAAACCGCGAGGTTTTAAGGTAGAGCGAGGAGCCGTACTAGGGACGGTCCCGGTTTTAACTACCCTGCCGTTATGCTGCCGAATTTTTCTGAAATATTCATGTGTTAGAATAATTTTCATTCGTTGAAATAAATTATATAAACTATATCGAATATTCATGTGTTGAGTTGCAATTCATTCGTTGAGTTGAAATTCATGTGTTGAATACTATTTGAATTTAAACAAGTGGCTTAGCAATAAAAATCACATTTTTATATATAAACTATATCGAATATTCATGTGTTGAGTTGCAATTCATTCGTTGAGTTGAAATTCATGTGTTGAATATTATTTGAATTTAAACAAATGGCTTTAGCGATAAAATCACATTTTTATATATATAAACTATATCGAATATTCATGTGTTGAGTTGCAATTCATTCGTTGAGTTGAAATTCATGTGTTGAATATTATTTGAATTTAAACAAATGGCTTTAGCGATAAAATCACACATATATATATATATATATATATATATATATATATATATATATATATATATATATATATAAACTATATCGAATATTCATGTGTTGAGTTGCAATTCATTCGTTGAGTTGAAATTCATGTGTTGAATATTATTTGAATTTAAACAAATGGCTTTAGCGATAAAATCACATTTTTATATATATATAAACTATATCGAATATTCATGTGTTGAGTTGCAATTCATTCGTTGAGTTGAAATTCATGTGTTGAATATTATTTGAATTTAAACAAATGGCTTAGCAACAAAAATCACATTTTTATATATATACAAACTATATAGAATATTCATGTGTTGAATTGCAATTCATTCGTTGAGTTGAAGTTCATGTTTTGAATGTTATCATCTTTTAAATATAAAATGAATCGACAATGAAAACTATATTTTTATAGTGAATATGAAGTGTTAAAAATACACATGTGTCGAATAAATATTTTTGATGATAAAAATATTCCTTTTATCATGTATACGCTTAGTTAAAAATACACATGTGTCGAATAAATATTTTTGATGATAAAAATATTCCTTTTATCATGTATACGCTTAGTTAAAAATACACATGTGTCGAATAAATATTTTTGATGATAAAAATATTTCTTTTATCATGTATACGCTTAGTTAAAAATACACATGTGTCGAATAAATATTTTTGATGATAAAAATATTCCTTTTATCATGTATACGCTTAGTTAAAAATACACATGTGTCGAATAAATATTTTTGATGATAAAAATATTTCTTTTATCATGTATACGCTTAGTTAAAAATACACATGTGTTGAAATAAATAACAGTTTGCTAGAAATATTATTATTAGCTTTGTTCTGCATATATATACATGTGTTGAACAGGAAAAATGGATTAGCTATAGAGTAAAGAAATTATTTGCGTGCCCGACAAATAGGTAAACCTTGATGAGTTGGCTGCGCAATTTTATTTATATATCAACTCCTGTGAATGCCATTGGATGCAGAGTGCTAGTTTTTCTGTGTGAAATAATAAATAACGCCATAGGATAGTAACAATTAATTTTGAACTACACTACATGGCATACTTCTTGATGATAGGCATACTTCATCATATTCCACATAAGCAATTGGAGCTTGTGTGACGAGGTGGAAGATTTGCCATATAAGCAAGAGGCTTGTATGGCGATGACTATATATTACAGGTTGAACTGATGACTGATATGGACTATATAAATTATAACGATAAATTGCCAGATTAATAAAAACCCCACACGGGTCTGGAGTTGACAATAATCACGTTGCTCTAGTTATTAGATACGGCACATGGACTATTTATTTCCATATGGAAACGGGGTGACGGGAATTTATTCTCTGGAGTGATTATCAGTACATGCTCCCCCGTAAACACCAGAATATATCACTATAAATATGTGAATGCTTTTTTGGATTTACTGGGTACCTAATACGGCCCAATAAATTTCCAAACCCCTCCCCGTACAAAGGAGGTTATGGCGAAATTTTTCGAAATCTTAAGGCGTTATTGAAATATTTGAAGTGAAAATGAAGTTGAAAATATAAAATGAACTATAGTTGAAATTATAGAATGAACTATATTTATATATATAAATAAAATTAAAAGGAATAGATGCCGTGCAGTTCGCGTTTCGGAATCGTAAATTGAAACAATTAGTACGAGAAATCCGACCATCGGATTTTCCCGAAACCGCAACCGCTGGGTTCGCCTTGGAAATATCTTTCCAACGACACCAACCTTGTAAAAATCCAACGGTTGGATTGTCTGGAATGTTTAATTCAAATCTGAAGAAAAACAGTGCCAGAATCGTTTATATTTATATATAAATATAAATATAATTAAATTTAATCGAATAACGACGCTGTAGTTCGAATTTTGAAACCGTAACTTCAAACGACTAGTGTGGAAGATCCGACCGTCGGATTCTCACGAAACAGTAACCGTTGGGCTCGCTTTGGGAATATCTTCCCACTGATATAGACTTTGTAGAAATCCAACGGTTAGATTTTCCGATATGTGTAAAACAAATTAGGAGAAAAACAGCGCCAGTGCCACGGCACGACCTGAAACGTCGTTTAATTAAATATGGCCATTTTTAAATAAATAAAAATGGCGAAAAATCGTTATAAAATATTATAAGCAATATTGATTGAGAATAAACCAAATGGGCTTGAATTGTTTGATATTTGATGGTTGTATGTGTATGACATGAAAATAACACTAAAGAACCGAAAGATGGATGTCGAATAATATAACCATAAAATGAATCGATTTAAACTCTAATGACGTGAATTATTTGAAAAGGCCGAGCTAACCCTCATTTCAAATAATTTATCGAGCGATTCGAATTGGAAAATGCAAAGACGATTCAAAACCGACGATCTTCGTATCGGTTGGATGGGCGCTACTGAGGTTCCTGACCGGAGTAGCTACCGGAAGGGGACGGAAGTAGTAGCCGTCTGAACGTATATGTTGATTGTACGGATATGCGAGGAATTTGACGCCTCCGGTTTCGTTCAGACCCAGAACGGACTTGTAAATGGATTGTGTGTCTGACATTGGATTTTGTTCTATACTAATTGATCTCTGTTAAATATATATCTGTTTGGCGGCGGAGAATTTATTCTTTTGCTTAACGGCCTTCTCTGAGACGTACAAGCTCAGAGGTTATATATCGATGGAAATCAATCGTATGGAGTGGACTGCCTATATGGCATGCTAAGATGCTGTGATCAAGGCTTATGTTGCAAAGCAAAGTCTTGTGGATGATGATCAAAGCAAGGTCTACGTGGCCTAGCTTTGTGTATTTCGTAGATTCGCGAACCTCACACCCCGGTATGAGTTAAAAACGGGATACGGACTACAGGGAGAGCACGACGTTTCTTTCTAGCTATGGTGGTGTCAGTGACTTACCAGCCCTGACATATATATCTACTTTTCACCTTTGTGGTTGTTGGAATGCGAGGCGCCTCGATTATAGGTCTGTAAGGACCGGGAAACGTGTGTTCAGGAATTTCCAATCCTCAAACGTAAGAGAGGACCGGCCCTGAAGCATCCAGGGGTTACCCAGAGTGTGTAGTCCCGAGGCATTTGCTAGAGTGTCTTGAAGTGAAGAGGAGCTTGCCCCTTGCCTCGACTCAGGACGGAAATCCAATTTCCAATACGAAATAACGGACTTGATTGTAGAACTAGTATGGTGACATAGTAGATGGTAGCTATGCCGCCTATGATTGATATTTATGATGCTATTCATTTTTGAAACATATATGCACTAGTAATATTATCAAATGATTTTGCTTTATACGTATCAAGCATATTTGGCCCTTATAAGGTAAAACTCTATCCTCCGGCTTGCGTTGCATTGTGTGATGGGACCTGAGTCTTATAATGGCTTCATCCTTTCTAAAAGCATTGCGTTGTTTTAAAAAGAATTTACTTTGTTTTAAATGCACTAGCAATCACTGGAGTAAACCCGTTCCGCGAAAGTGGCGTGGTCCTATGATTTGCTATTTACTGTTGTTTAACTGTTAAATTGATTCCTCATACCAGTCCCCATGACTGACTCGTTGTTTGTTTCACTTTGCAAACGCGGGTGCCCTTATTTTCACACGGGCAGCCTAGTACACAGGTGACAGGTTGTTTTTGGTTCTGCACTGCTGCATAGAGTGCATTTTTGGCTCATGGCGAGGCTGACTTCACAGAGATGACTTTGACATTTTCCTCCATTGCTATACTTACATTATGATTCCGCCACCGGCGATGCAGACTGATTTACTTTCCGTATTTCTTATTATATGTATATGTATTCCGCCTTCGGCGATGTAGACTGATACCCTTATTATGTCTCACTACATGTATGTATTCCTCCTCTGGCGATGATGACTGATCACTTTCCTTTTTATTTACTAAGTTGTATCCCACGTTATGCTATTCTGATGTTATTACATGTTGTGATTCCGCTGTCATATCCATGTAAAATTATTTTATTTATTGTTTCTGCTATTATCTGTACTCTGCTATGATGATTAATGTGTTATTTCCCTATGATTATCCTTAATACCGCCCCTCGGATTTTGGGATCGTCACAGTTGGTATCAGAGATTTGGTTAACCTTAGTTCCGGGATCTAACACATTAAACACCTCGTCAGAATAGAATCAGTAGTGTTCTAATGCGAGTGGCTCATTAGAGATAGGATTAGTAATGTCCTAGAATGAGCTAAGCAGATTAGCAAAACAATTTGATCAGTACATCATCATTATCTTTCCTTGTATTCCCTTGCTTTATCATTTATGAAAATTATCAAATCTCTGAGCTTGACTCTTTTCTTGCTTATACAGTATTCTCTTAGATGGCTACACGAGGAGCAGCAGCTAGAGGAGGCCGTGGAGGCCGAGGAGATGCAGCAGGAGGACGAGGGAATATCCCCGTAGTAGTGGAAGGCCCTATTGTTCAGCCACCAGTGCCAGAAGACTTTGAGCTAGATAAAGTAGCAAAGAGGTACAGAAATCTTGGGGGAAAACCTTTTACTGGCACTGGCACAGTGACCGAGGCTATAGCTTGGCTGAAAACCTGTGAGAAAATCTTTGAAGGCATGGGTATGGGAACCAACAACAAAGCCCGACTTGGTATTTGGCTCCTTCAGGAGGAAGCAGAGCTGTGGTGGGATGCCATTACCTCAGAGGATGCAGCTGGTACTGTCAGGACTTGGGAGCAATTCAAAGCTTTGTTCAATGAGAAGTTTGTACCTGAACAGGCTCTAGAGAGGATGCGAGAGCAGTTTGCTAATCTCCAGCAAGGAGATCTCTCTATTCAGGATTATCTAAATAAGTTCACCCAATTGTCGCGCTATGCTCCAGAGCTGATTACGACCAACAAAGCAAAGAACAAGAGATTCATATTTGGGCTGAAGCGCAAGTACCATGATAGAGCTATGAGCAACATCAAACTCTCCTTTACAGAACTAGTAGAGATGGCTTGCAATTACGAAGACATGGATGAGAGGCATGCTAGCCAAGACCGCGCCAAAAGCCAAGCTGGAAATAAGCGCAAGGCTTCAACAGATCAACCCGAATCTAGCACTACCGCGGCCGCTACTCAGAAACCTGCAAAGATCCCGAAAGGAAATTGCTACAACTGCGGGAAGCCAGGTCATTTTTCCAATGTATGCAAAGCCCCGAGGAAGCCAAAGGCAAATGACTCAGCCGAATGCTACAACTGCCATAAAAAGGGGCATTATAGCAGGAATTGTCCTCTGAAGCAGAATGCTCAAGTGGCTCATGTCTATGACGGGAAGACTCCGCCAGCTACCACCGATGGATCAGGTAAACCCGACGTCTTGGGAGGTACCCTTACATTAAAAATATTCCTGTTTCTGTACTTTTTGATACTGGTGCATCACGTAGCTTCATTTCTGGTAACCTTGTTCACAAATTAAAATTGAAACGAAGAAAACTTAAGGAACCAATTAAAGTTCGAAACCCAATAGGAGGTTCAGTTTGTCTCAGTTTATGCTGTAGAGTGCCTATCTCTTATTCTTGCTACAAGTTTTCTTTTGATTCGATTGTCATGGACCTTTCCGAATTTGATATTATACTGGGGCTGGACTGGTTGACACAATATAAGGCCGAAGTTAGATGTGCCGAAAGAATCGTTAAAGTCGAAACGAAGCTTGGACCTATATATATACCATGTCATGGCTCAGAAATCAATACAACAGAATTTTGGTCTTCTTTAGAAGTTACTCCCCCTTCATTAGAAAAGATACCGGTCGTTAAAAACTATGCGGATGTGTTTGAGGAAGTAGAAAATTTACCGCCGCAAAGAGAAATTGAATTTAGAATAGATCTAATTCCTAACGCCTGACCAGTAGTACATCCAATTAGAAGAATGGCCCCGAAAGAAGAAGAGGAGCTAAGTAGTCAAACCCGAGAATTACTTTGGAAGGGTCTAATCAGACCAAGCTTTTCAGCATGGGGAGCAGCAGTTGTATTTGTCCCGAAATCAGACGGTACTCTAAGACTTTGTGTTGATTACCGAGATCTCAATAAACAGACACTGAAGAACAAATATCCCTTCCCCCGAATAGATGATCTGTTACATCAATTAAATGGAGCAACAGTATTCTCCAGAATGGACCTAGCTACAGGTTTCCACCAATTACGTATAGCCGAAGACTGTGTTCCTTTGACAGCCTTCAGGGGTCCCGATTTATTCTACGAATGGTTAGTAATGTCGTTCGGCTTGTGTAACGCTCCGGCGTACTTCGTTGATCTTATGAACAGAGTGTTCCGTGGTGTATTGAATAAATTTGTTCTAGTCTTCATCGATGACATTTTAATCTACTCTAAATCGGAAGACGAACATGCAAAACATTTAGAACAAGTGTTGAAAATTCTCAGGAGAAATGTCTTGAAAGCTAAATTTTCTAAGTGTGTCTTCTGGCAGAATGAAGTTAAGTTCCTAGGCCATGTCGTATCAAAAGAAGGAATTGCTGTGGACCCAAGCAAAATTACAGCGATTCAGAACTGGAAACAACCTACTACACCCACAGAAGTTCGAAGTTTCCTTGGATTGGCTAGCTACTATCGGAAATTCGTTCAGGATTTTTCAAAGATATCTGGTGTATTGGCAAAGCTTACAAAGAAGCATGAGAAATTCAAATGGACTCCCGAATGTGAAGAAGCTTTCCAGGAATTGAAACTGAAGTTGACGACTGCTCCAGTATTGACCATTATAGAAGGTAACCAAGACTTGACTGTATGGACAGATGCTTCTATTAGAGGGCTTGGCGCAGTGTTAATGCAAAAAGGCCAAGTGATCGCTTATGCCAGCCGTCAACTAAAGCCGCATGAGAGAAACTATGCAACTCATGATCTTGAGTTATTAGCTATCGTGTTTGCTTTAAGAATCTGGAGGCATTATTTACTGGGCGAGAAGTTCGAACTATTTACCGATCATCAATCCTTGAAATACCTGTTCACCCAGAAAGATTTAAACTTGAGACAACAGCGTTGGTTAGAATTCCTTGCAGCATATGATTTTGAAATTCTATACACTCCAGGGAAAGCCAATATTTTAGCAGACGCACTCAGCAGAAAGAATGAAATCATCGCCAGTTTTGTCATCACGTCTTCATTAATAGACAGGATCTCGACCCTTCAAAAAGACGATGAATTTATTCAAAGAATCAGTCAAAGAGTCAAAGGAGGTGAACCCACAAGTTTTCGACTCGATGACAAAGGAGTTTTAAGATTAAAGGGCAGAATTTGCATCCCAAACCTTCCTGAGCTCAGAAGAGAAATACTTGATGAGTGCCATAAATCCAAATTAAGTATCCATCCCGGTGTGAGCAAAATGTATAACGATATCAAACGCACATTCTGGTGGAGAGCTATGAAAAGAGATATCTCATTATATGTTAGCAGATGCCCCACTTGTCAGCTAGTTAAGAGTGATCAGCAGAAATTAGCTGGATTATTACAACCATTAGAAATTCTAGGGTGGAAGTGGCAACAAATTTCGATGGATTTCATCGATGGCTTGCCTCGAACTAGAAAAGGAAACGACAGTATATGGGTAATCGTAGATCGCTTCACGAAGACTGCCCATTTCATACCTGTCCGATCCAACAGAATGGCTCAAAGTCTAGCACAGATTTACTTCAAAGAAATAGTTAAACTTCTTGGAGTGCAGCTCAATATAGTCAGTGATAGAGATCCCCTATTTACTAGCAAATTCTGGGAAGCATTCTAGGAAGATTTGGGAACCAAATTGAATCTAAGCACCGCTTATCACCCTCAGACAGATGGCCAAACTGAGCGGGTGAATAGAATTTTAGAAGATTTGCTACGGGCTTGCGTTATCGATTTTGGAGGCTCATGGGAAGATCACTTACATTTAGCAGAATTCTCTTACAACAATAGCTATCAAGCAAGTTTGGGAATGTCTCCATTTGAAGCATTATACGGTAGACCGTGCAGATCTCCCGCATGTTGGGTAGAACCTGGCAGCAGACTTGTGTTAGGGCCCGATATGATTCAAGAAGCATCGGATAAAGTCGATTTCATTAAGAAGAGATTTAAAACAGCGCAGAGCCGACAAAAAAGTTATGCTGATGCGAGAAGAAGGGATATATCGTTTGCCGTTGGCGATTATGTTTATTTAAGAGTTTCTCCAATGCGAGGAGTAATCAGATTTGGCAAGACTGGGAAGTTGGCACCGAGATTTATTGGTCCCTTTCCTATACTTGAACGGATTGGAACTCTTGCATATAGGGTTTCATTACCTAATTGGTTGCCTGGTATACATGATGTGTTCCACGTATCTCAACTCAGAAAACATTTTCATGATCCCGACCTTATTGTGGAAGAAGCAACGCAACTTGATATCGACGTAACTCCAGAATTAGCACTCAGTAGAGAGCCATTAAAGATAGTTGGCAAAGAAACCAGAGAGCTAAGGAGGAAAAAGATTCATCTAGTCAAAGTGCAGTGGAGTAGTGATCCTAGAGACTGTACTTGGGAGACTGAGGAAAGCATTAAACAAGCCTATCCCAAATGCAGAGTGGACATCTCTGACTAACTCCGGTGCAAGGTACCCTTACAATACTTTGCATTTGCATTTTATGTCCTGCTTAACTGTTATTTCCTTTTCGAGGACGAAAAGTTTTAAGTGGGGGAGATTGTAATAACCCGGAAAATGTGAACCAGTTTAAAATTTTTAAATCAGGTCATTACCAAGAAATTTGAATAGTTGAAATAGCCTATTTCAATAAAATATAGAATTTGGTATGGTATGGCAGTTTGAAATTTTGAGTACAAACTTTGTCTGACTATACCGGGTGGAAAATATAACGGATTTTAACGAAACTGAAAATATTTAAATCTGTTTATCATTACCTTTCTAACGAATCTGAAAAATTGAAATTTAATAACGGAAATCAAAAGTTATGGCCAAATGAATTTTCAGAAGGGTCGCTATATAGTATATATAGCCCTTGAAAATTGAGATTTTGCATACGACCTCGGAATTCGACGAAACCACTTTTGTTGGGTTCGGGATGTCAAATTATTGCTAAGTTTCAAATTTCATAATTTTTGAAGCTAGTATGTGAGCGGGGCAAAAGATAATGTGTTTGGTCAAATTCTGTTAAAATGGGTCGACCTAAAAATGGTCGTTTTTCAAACGAGCTCAGAATTCGACGAAACTGGTTTTGTTAGGACCGTATCGTCAAAACAAAGCTAGATTTATTTTTCTGGAATTTTTCGATTCAGTTTGTGGCCCTGGCAAATTGAAATGTACGTTTAAATTAAATATCGAATGTTTTATATTTTAATTTGAAAAATAACTGACTGTAACAGTCGAAATGGCCAACGAAACATATCCCATTGTGTCCGGAATGGGGGTATTTAGCTAGGGGCGACAGTCGTTGGGTTTCAAAAGGAGTCCGTTTGCAAAAACACTATTCAAAATTTCCTATAAAGCATGGACCAATATGAATTTTTCATTAAAAAAAAACCCTAAAACCCTAGCCGCCAGAGACGATTGGACGACGTAGGGTGCTCCAACCTTCACGTCCATTTAGCCGCCGCCTCAGGCGATTTCACCGCCACCGCCAGTTAAGACTTCCAACCGCCTTCACCTCCTCTCCACATCCGACCAACCCACGACCCCTGACATCAACCATCGACGTCGGAATTCAACGAGAAAGGCGCGACCTTCAGAGCGCCGCCGCGACGAGCACAGGCCGCCGAACCCTTCGCCACCACCGCCGATCTGGAGGTGGTTCGTAGCTCTTTGACGCAGCATAGTCTGATCGAAGCATCGAGGTACGGATTGGCTGAAAAATCATGACCTAGTTTCGAAGGTTTTAAAAACTTTTCTGATGAAAATTCTGAAATGAAAATAACACTTTTAAGTGTTGCAAAACTTTGAAAAATAATATCTTTTTCGTTCTTTAACGAAATTTGATGAAACAGGAGACACCGTGACCGCAAGGAGGCTCTCTACATTCTAGAAGAAGCCGCGGATTTTTCTGACCTTCCTACGATTTTTAGCACTGCAATAACCAATGTGAGGAATCTAAACTATTTGTGTGAATGAAATCGCGTTGTATAAATTATATAAGCGAAGTGTAAATTATATACGCATTGTATACCTCATGTACATGTGTTGTATAAGTTATGTTAGCGATGTATAAATTATACAAGCGTTGTTTGAAACATATATGCTTTGAATTGTGATGAAATGCAAGTGAATTATTATATTATATATATATATATATATATATATACACACTCCCCTCGTCCACAGACCATGGACGATATTTATTGCTTGTGATTGACGTGATATTATATGGTATGACGAATGGTTGGAAATAATTGTTTGTGGTTGATATTATGGTTGAAAAATACCTTTATGGTTGAAAAATACCTTTGTGGTTGAAACAAAATAGAATAGGATTGTGGAATTGAAAATAAAACATGTCGCCTGCATGCGAACTAGATGCATGATCCCCATTGTCAAAAACCGCGAGGTTTTAAGGTAGAGCGAGGAGCCGTACTAGGGACGGTCCCGGTTTTAACTACCCTGCCGTTATGCTGCCGAATTTTTCTGAAATATTCATGTGTTAGAATAATTTTCATTCGTTGAAATAAATTATATAAACTATATCGAATATTCATGTGTTGAGTTGCAATTCATTCGTTGAGTTGAAATTCATGTGTTGAATACTATTTGAATTTAAACAAGTGGCTTAGCAATAAAAATCACATTTTTATATATAAACTATATCGAATATTCATGTGTTGAGTTGCAATTCATTCGTTGAGTTGAAATTCATGTGTTGAATATTATTTGAATTTAAACAAATGGCTTTAGCGATAAAATCACATTTTTATATATATAAACTATATCGAATATTCATGTGTTGAGTTGCAATTCATTCGTTGAGTTGAAATTCATGTGTTGAATATTATTTGAATTTAAACAAATGGCTTTAGCGATAAAATCACATTTTTATATATATATAAACTATATCGAATATTCATGTGTTGAGTTGCAATTCATTCGTTGAGTTGAAATTCATGTGTTGAATATTATTTGAATTTAAACAAATGGCTTTAGCGATAAAATCACATTTTTTTATATATATATATAAACTATATCGAATATTCATGTGTTGAGTTGCAATTCATTCGTTGAGTTGAAATTCATGTGTTGAATATTATTTGAATTTAAACAAATGGCTTAGCAACAAAAATCACATTTTTATATATATACAAACTATATAGAATATTCATGTGTTGAATTGCAATTCATTCCTTGAGTTGAAGTTCATGTGTTGAATGTTATCATCTTTTAAATATAAAATGAATCGACAATGAAAACTATATTTTTATAGTGAATATGAAGTGTTAAAAATACACATGTGTCGAATAAATATTTTTGATGATAAAAATATTCCTTTTATCATGTATACGCTTAGTTAAAAATACACATGTGTCGAATAAATATTTTTGATGATAAAAATATTCCTTTTATCATGTATACGCTTAGTTAAAAATACACATGTGTCGAATAAATATTTTTGATGATAAAAATATTCCTTTTATCATGTATACGCTTAGTTAAAAATACACATGTGTCGAATAAATATTTTTGATGATAAAAATATTTCTTTTATCATGTATACGCTTAGTTAAAAATACACATGTGTCGAATAAATATTTTTGATGATAAAAATATTCCTTTTATCATGTATACGCTTAGTTAAAAATACACATGTGTCGAATAAATATTTTTGATGAAAAAAATATTTCTTTTATCATGTATACGCTTAGTTAAAAATACATATATGTTGAAATAAATAACAGTTTGCTAGAAATATTATTATTAGCTTTGTTCTGCATATATATACATGTGTTGAAAAGGAAAAATGGATTAGCTGTAGAGTAAAGAAATTATTTGCGTGCTCGACAAATAGGTAAACCTTGATGAGTTGGCTGCGCAATTTTATTTATATATCAACTCCTGTGAATGCCATTGGATGCGGAGTGCTAGTTTTTCTGTGTGAAATAATAAATAACGCCATAGGATAGTAACAATTAATTTTGAACTACACTACATGGCATACTTCTTGATGATAGGCATACTTCATCATATTCCACATAAGCAATTGGAGCTTGTGTGACGAGGTGGAAGATTTACCATATAAGCAAGAGGCTTGTATGGCGATGACTATATATTACAGGTTGAACTGATGACTGATATGGACTATATAAATTATAACGATAAATTGCCAGATTAATAAAAACCCCACACGGGTCTGGAGTTGACAATAATCACGTCGCTCTAGTTATTAGATACGGCACATGGACTATTTATTTCCACACGGAAACGGGGTGACGGGAATTTATTCTCTGGAGTGATTATCAGTACATGCTCCCCCGTAAACACCAGAATATATCACTATAAATATGTGAATGCTTTTTAGGATTTATTGGGTACCTAATACGGCCCAATAAATTTCCAAACCCCTCCCCGTACAAAGGAGGTTATGGCGAAATTTTTTGAAATCTTAAGGCGTTAGTGAAATATTTGAAGTGAAAATGAAGTTGAAAATATAAAATGAACTATAGTTGAAATTATAGAATGAACTATATTTATATATATAAATATAAATAAAATTAAAAGGAATAGAGGCCGTGCAGTTCGCGTTTCGGAATCGTAAATTGAAACAATTAGTACGAGAAATCTGACCATCGGATTTTCCCGAAACCGCAACCGCTGGGTTCGCCTTGGAAATATCTTTCCAACGGCACCAACCTTGTAAAAATCCAACGGTTGGATTGTCCGGAATGTTTAATTCAAATCTGAAGAAAAACTGCGCCAGAATCGTTTATATTTATATATAAATATAAATATAATTAAATTTAATCGAATAACGACGCTGCAGTTCGAATTTTGAAACCGTAACTTCAAACGACTAGTGTGGAAGATCCGACCGTCGGATTCTCACGAAACAGGAACCGTTGGGTTCGCTTTGGGAAAATCTTCCCACTGATATAGACTTTGTAGAAATCCAACGGTTAGATTTTCCGATATGTGTAAAACAAATTAGGAGAAAAACAGCGCCAGTGCCACGACACGACCTGAAACGTCGTTTAATTAAATATGGCCATTTTTAAATAAATAAAAATGGCGAAAAATCGTTATAAAATATTATAAGCAATATTGATTGAGAATAAACCAAATGGGCTTGAATTGTTTGATATTTGATGGTTGTATGTGTATGACATGAAAATAACACTAAAGAACTGAAAGATGGATGTCGAATAATATAACCATAAAATGAATCGATTTAAATTCTAATGACGTGAATTATTTGAAAAGGCCGAGCTAACCCTCATTTCAAATAATTTATCGAGCGATTCGAATTGGAAAATGCAAAGACGATTCAAGACCGACGATCTTCATATCGGTTGGATGGGCGCTACTGAGGTTCCTGACCGGAGTAGCTACCGGAAGGGGACGGAAGTAGTAGCCGTCTGAACGTATATGTTGATTGTACGGATATGCGAGGAATTTGACGCCTCCGGTTTCGTTCAGACCCAGAACGGACTTGTAAATTGATTGTGTGTCTGACATTGGATTTTGTTCTATACTGATTGATCTCTGTTAAATATATATCTGTTTGGCGGCGGAGAATTTATTCTTTTGCTTAACGGCCTTCTCTGAGACGTACGAGCTCAGAGGTTATATATCGATGGAAATCAATCGTATGGAGTGGACTGCTTATGTGGCATGCTAAGATGCTGTGATCAAGGCTTCTATTGCAAAGCAAAGTCTTGTGGATGATGATCAAAGCAAGGTCTACGTGGCCTAGCTTTGTGTATTTCGTAGATTCGCGAACCTCACACCCCGGTATGAGTTAAAAACGGGATACGGACTGCAGGGAGAGCACGACGTTTCTTTCTAGCTATGGTGGTGCCAGTGACTTACCAGCCCTGACATATATATCTACTTTTCACCTTTGTGGTTGTTGGAATGCGAGGCGCCTCGATTATAGGTTGGTAAGGACCGGGAAACGTGTGTTCAGGAATTTCCAATCCTCAAACGTAAGAGAGGACCGGCCCTGAAGCATCCAGGGGTTACCTAGAGTGTGTAGTCCCGAGGCATTTGCTAGAGTGTCTCGAAGCGGAGAGGAGCTTGCCCCTTGCCTCGACTCAGGACGAAAATCCAATTTCCAATATGAAATAACAGACTTGATTGTAGAACTAGTATGGTGACATAGTAGATGGTAGCTATGCCGCCTATGATTGATATTTATGATGCTATTCATTTTTGAAACATATATGCACTAGTAATATTATCAAATGATTTTGCTTTATACGTATCAAGCATATTTGGCCCTTATAAGGTAAAACTCTATCCTCCGGCTTGCGTTGCATTGTGTGATGGGACCTGAGTCTTATAATGGCTTCATCCTTTCTAAAAGCATTGCGTTGTTTTAAATAGAATTTACTTTGTTTTAAATGCACTAGCAATCACTGGAGTAAACGCGTTCCGCGAAAGTGGCGTGGTCCTATGATTTGCTATTTACTGTTGTTTAACTGTTAAATAGATTCCTTATACCAGTCCCCATGACTGACTCGTTGTTTGTTTCACTTTGCAAACGCGGGTGCCCTTATTTTCACACGGGCAGCCTAGTACACAGGTGACAGGTTGTTTTTGGTTCTGCACTGCTGCATAGAGTGCATTTTTGGCTCATGGCGAGGCTGACTTCACAGAGATGACTTTGACATTTTCCTCCATTACTATACTTACATTATGATTCCGCCACCGGCGATGCAGACTGATTTACTTTCCGTATTTCTTATTATATGTATATGTATTCCGCCTTCGGCGATGTAGACTGATACCCTTATTATGTCTCACTGCATGTATGTATTCCGCCTCTGGCGATGATGACTGATCACTTTCCTTTTTATTTACTAAGTTGTATCCCACGTTATGCTATTCTGATGTTATTACATGTTGTGATTCCGCTGTCATATCCATGTAAAATTATTTTATTTATTGTTTCTACTATTATCTGTACTCTGCTATGATGATTAATGTGTTATTTCCCTATGATTGTCCTTAATACAGCCCCTCGGATTTTGGGATCGTCACAAAGACCACCACAAATTTATTGAGGAACTCCCTGCTCATCAAGTCAACGAAATAAGCGGGTGCGTTTGTCAAGTCGAAAGGCATGATAAGCCACTCGAAGAAACCATCTGGGGTTCTGAATTCCGTCTTATCAATGCTGTCTTCATCCACTCTTAGCTGATGAAAACCGGTAGCCAAATCAAGTTGGGAAAAAAACCGTTGCTCCTACAAGCTGATCGAACAAATCGTCTATTCTAGGTAGTGGGTGCCTATTCTTCTTGGTCAGCTTGTTTAGCTCATTATAATCAACACAAAGACGTAGCGAACCATCTGCTTTGTTGGCAAACCCCACTGGAGCACCCCATTCCGAGATACTCCGCCTTATAACCCCCTTTTCAAGCAACTCTTTAACTTTCTTGCTGAGCTCTTTTCTCTCCCTTGGAGCCATGTGTCTAACGGGTAAAGCGATGGGTTTTGCGTTATCAATGAGATATATGCGGAAGTCTATCTCCCGCTTCGGAGGTAAGTCCTTCACCTCCTCAAACACATCCGAGTATTCACGGACTACCCTAACAGACTGCAAGTTCTCAACAGAAGCATCAAGAGATTATAGATAACTAAGCATAACAGAGTTCATGTGATTACAAGAGATTTCGAGGGTGTTACCGAGGCGAGTCATGAGTCTAACCACTCTCCTTTCACAATCAAGGACGACACCATTACTGGATAGCCAGTCCATGCCTAGAATCAAACCATAGCCCGTGAAGCCTAAAACAAAAGCAATACATCTAAACTCAATGCTTAGTAAAGAAATTTTCAAATCCAAACAAACCATTGACAAATAAGCTGAGCCCTCAATTGGATTTGAAACAGCCAAGGGATCCTCTAATAAACTGGTGTCTAGGTGCAGAGATTCAACTAGAGTAGATGAAATAAAAGAGTGTGATGCGCCAGAATCAAAGAGAGTACGAACTGGATGATCATAAAGATAAACTAAACTTTCTACAGAAATACCTCATTCATGCTGAGGTGCCATTAGCGCGTGAACCTGTCCGCCTGAAGTGGATCCAGTCCTCTGCCCCTGCCCTTGCTTCTTTGTGCATTCCTTGGCTAAGTGTCCTTTCTCGCCGCAATGGAAGCAACCGCCACTCATCTTCCTCTGCTTCTTTCTGCAGTCTTTCTCAATGTGTCCAAGAATGCCAAAAAAATTGCACTTTCTCTTATCGCGGGGTTTGTTGTTCTTCCCGCCCTTCTTGAAGTCTGTTTTCTTGTTCTGAGATCCCTCAGCCTTCTTTTCTTGAGGCATTTCCACCTTTGCCTCTTTCTTACCCTTGTCTTCCTCGTGTAGTAGTGCCATGTCCACCAACCTTTCATAAGTAGCTCCCATGGGTACATGGGTCATGGCCAAGCTGTGCAGTGGCTCGTTTAAGCCTTTAATAAAGTGGAGAGCCTTCTTATGTGGTGTGTTGACTAAATCCAATCCAAATCTGGCCAGCTGGTTGAATTGGTTGACATACTCCTTGACCGTCATACTTCCTTGCTTAAGAGACAGGAACTTCTCCATCTGTAGGCTTCTTTCGGCTTGGAAGAGGAATTTCATCTCAAATCTTATCCTGAAATCTTCCCAAGTTTCCACTGGTCTTTCAGCATGGGTAACCTCCCACCAATAAGAAGCGTCATCTTTGAGCAACCACACCGCCAACTGTATTTTTTGCCTGTCGTCTACTTCGAAGATAACGAACAAGTCTTCGGTCTTCTTCAGCCAGTTCCTTGCTGCCACGAAGGACTCAATTCCATAAAAGTACTTTCCACCCATAGCCTTGAAGTCTCTACACGTCTTTGCGAAATCATTTGCACGAGGAGGAGGAGGACGAACTGCTGCAGCTTGGGGAGGAGGAGAAATGTTTGCTAGGCCTGCGTCATTGGCCCTAGCCTCAAGGTAACTTATGAACCAGCCAGGTACCGGTACGCCCTCTGGAAGGTTAAGATCCCCAGACATTCTGAAACAAAAAGGAAAGATTCAAAATATAGGATAGAAAGAGAATGCATATGGCTTTGGGGGATTATGCCTTTTAAAAATAAAACAACACTTTTTCTAAAAAAATGCTTCTTTATCTCCTTTTTGAAAAATAGTTCTCAAATTTTTTTATCTAATCTGGTAAACCTATGCTCTGATACCAAGTGAAACACCCCACCTCCATTAAGGTCACTCACAAAGGGAATGCCTTAACTTTGGTGGAGGGTTATAGGTAAAAGACACAGATAATTTTCAAGACAGATATAAATAAGCAGCGGAAAAGAAACAATATTTATTTCAAACTTGATCCATAAAACATTACAGCAAATTTTCTTAAAACATCTCAAACCATTACATCATAATTTCTGTCTTGACTGAAACATAAAGAAGCATATAACATAACATAATAGCATAAATCCCCATAGAATGTATCCAAAGCCATAGCCAAAGGAGAAAGAGAATCCAAATCATACATCTACTATCTTGAAGCTTGCAAAGAGTCTGACTAAGTTGGTATATTCCCTTCCCGTGGACCTTGGGGGGGGGGGGGGGGACGGAAGAAAAGAAGACGAAAGAAAAATAGAGTCAGACATAAAGCCTGGTAAGTCTAGTGACTTTTCAGTGTGTGAATAAGAAAAAGGTCATGATAGGAATAAACTTGAAAATAGGATAGTACCAGAATACCAGGCTAACATAAACTAAGATAGTTTAGACCGAATTTGCTGTCGCACCCCATCCTATGTCTCTGCACCTACTTATACTTGTTCCAACTAGCACCCCAAAATCAGGGTGAAGTGATCCCCTTTTTAAAGATCGGCTCCTACTCGCATACGTGTGTCATACGGCCCCCGCTTGCTTGTAGATACCTGTGCTGGCCCCACCGTAGGGTGTATCAAGTCCTATGGTGGCGACCCGACACGACCTTAAGAGTGCACAGAATATACTACTGATGCCCAGTGCCTATTTTTTCCGCTTCGGAGTACGTGCACGCCTGTACTCCATTAGAACCTACACTGCTGCACCAACCTGCCATCGTTTTGACCGCTTATAATCATCCCAGTAAGCGTGCCCCACCCTTCCTAGCTCAGGGTACCCCGATACCTAAGTGGGTTACTGCTGAAACGGGTCCCCGTTACTAGGGTTTCCTAATCAACATGCTAAATTGGTTAAGTGTTCAGATTTACCTAACCCCACCCATCAGTTTAGTTAACATGTTGAATTGGTTAAGTGTTTAATTAACTTAACCCTACCATTCTTGTCCTAGCTTTAATTCATTCATTAAAGCCTCAACCGCTCACATTAGACAGGTATTGTTGCGGTTACTGTATGTGTCGGTCGGTTCAGGGCAGGTTTACACCGCAACTCAGTCTAACCTCGGGTCCTTTTTGGGATCAATGCTCTAACCACCCACATTAGACAGGTATTGTTGTGGTTGCCTGTATGCCGGTCGGTTCCGGGAAGTCTTACACCACAACTCAGTCTAACCTCGGGTTAGGCATATTCGTCTTTCCTAAATTTTCATATTTTTCTTTAATTTATATTTATATGTATATTTGTTAACAATTTCTAAACGAAGTTTATTATTTTTGGTATATAAAAATTTATACCATTTAGATGCCACCAATAATTGGCATGTGCCAAACATGCCAATTACATATATTTTTATGTTTAACCCAACGATATTCCGCCGTTCGTACATTCGTATTAATCATATAAGGTCATTGGGCCCGCATATTACCCCAATTTAAAAATGAGATAAATAAGGGAAAATGCATAACATAGGTTCAACATATATCATAAAACATCATTTATAAAATTTACCATGTCACATGAACTTGCATAAAATTTGTACTTAGATAAACATAAGCCTACACATGTTAACATGTAGATCTAGGTATGTGCGAACATAACTTCAAATATAAACTAGCGTATGACATGTCCATTTCCAAAGGATGTATAATTTTGACATTAGCATATAGGTGTGAACTAGTTCTAACCATGTGAACTTGCATAATATCTATTTTACAAATATGCATGTAAATATAGTCCTAATTTAAGATCCAACATGAAACTTGTGAATCTAAATGGATCTTAGCATGGGTACTACCATAAACTTATAATTTGCATATATGACTATATATATACATATGGATTTAATCATGTAAGCATAATCGATCTAACATAATACACACAACTTGCATAAATCATATAAACATATATGTATAGATCCTAACATGAACATATACTTGCATTAATCATGTATGTGTAAATCCTAACATGAAACAAATAACTCGCATGTAATATTGATTGTTCCATTCTCAATGCTTAATAGATCCAATGCCAAGTTAAATAAACCACAACATTCCAATATGATTCATGATGAAATCATCGCAAATAAACAGATGTGAATAACATAAACCACATACAATATGGTTCCAATTCTATTTTCTAATTTATTACAAATCATACTTTTAATTTATCCACATCTGGAAAGTAACTATACTTACAACAAACGACGATCTTGATTTCTGGATTCTGAGTTCTGGAGTTGAAATGCTCGCCTTTAATGTAGATAAACGTTGTTTTGATTTTAGTTTTGTTCTAGGTTTGTTCGTCTCTTTGTTTTCTTTAAGTGGCGGCTACTCCAAGTTATCTCATGGTAGCATGACGGCTCCAAGTCCAATTGTTTTGTGATTTTAGGTTGAAGACTTAGGTTGTTTATATAGAATTTCAATTTAATTAGAGCCGTCAGATGATCATAGAATAAATCTAGACCATTCACGTCAAGAGTAGCCAACCAAGAAGTGACAAATCAGCCTTAATGACACACAAGGACTAAGAAAATCGCTCATAACCCGACCAGGCCGACCAGACCTGACCAGGTCGACCCAGGGTAGGTCGACCCCCAGGTCGACCCCTTGGTCGACCTGGGCCCTGGGCGGGAATTTTCTCGCCTAGCCCACTTCTGGTCCTGTATTCGAATTTTGAACTGTTTTTTAGCTGTTTGAATTTTTAAATTAATTCTGAAACTTCCGAAGGTCATAACTCCTTCATACGGAGTCCGATTTACGCAAACTCGGATCTATCTCAAGAAAAATTCCGAGACGAACGCAATGGCGTAACCCATTTCCCTAAATTTTCACATTTAGAATTAAGTATACTTTAATTTTTAGTTTTACTGATAACTAAAAATTCAGGGTGTTACACCATTACCACATGATCAATGAACACGAAACTAATTACTGCAGAGTCCTTGAGGAAACCATCGTTAAGTTCAGCAGCCAAGGCCAATTACGAGAATTTAGGAAATTATCAAAGTGAGTTCGGAAAAACTCCTTAGGAAAAGGATTACTAAACATGTCCAAGGGTACGAGAAACCTCCTTTTGAGGCTTAAGACCCAAAAGGCGTCAAACCACAAATGAATTAATTCCCTTGTCATCACCAAGTTGGTCGGGACGAGGCATCCCCAGGAGAAGGATGATGTGTTAGTCTTTCTCCGTTCCCAAATCATAGGGGACTAGGTTAAAGCATCAAAAGCATAAGCCTCCATTTTACACCAAAAATGGTCGTGGCGGTGCATCTAAAATTATCATGCCCAGCCTCTGCTTGTAGAAGAGTACACCCTGCCTCTGCTAGAACTAAGCACGTCCTACCTATGCTCACAGAAGAGCACGTCCTACCTCTGCATATGTTCTGTGTTACCCGCAGAAGAGAACGCCAACCCCTATTATCTCCTACGATGGTCAGGATAGGGCATCCAATGGAGGGGGGTGCAGTGTAAGCCTCTATCAGTTCCTACGATGGTCAATATAGAGCATCAAAAGAGTAAACCTTAGTTCCATGTCTTCAATGGCCCCATCTAAGTTTCCAAGACCTTATCATCAACCACGATGGTCAGGATAAGGCGCCTCCTGGAGGGAGGTCGGGTAAGTCCTTGGGCCTTGCTTGTGGATAAGCTAGCCAAGCGAACCGGACACACAGGCCCAAAGAGTGGCCAACAAAGCACGTACTTCCTCTGCTTTGACATCAACAGCCCAGGGAGTGGCTCAGGAAGCACGTACAGCCTCTGCTTCACAAATCAAATCCGAAGGGGATGCCAAAACATAAATGCCGGAAGGGTTTCCGGTCTTCAATCTCTTAATAACCAAATCTGGGTCGATTCGGCTCTTCACAAATGCCGGAAGGGTTTCCGGTCCTCAATCTCTTAATACCCGAATCTGGGTTGGTTCGGCCCTTCACAAATACTAGAAGAGTTTCCGGTCTTCAGTCTTTCAATACCCGAATCTGGGTTGATTCAGCTCTTCACGAACGCCGGAAGAAGCTGTCGGTCTTTTATCCGTATTAATAACCGAATCTGGGTCAATTCCATTCTTCACAAATATTAGAAGAGGACTCTCATTTTTTAGTCTCTAATTGCCTAATTAAAGGTTACCCTAGGTCTTCAACACCGATATCTAGGCCTAGGATGGTCAAGAAAAAATACAATCGAATATGGGGATCCGATCTCGCCACAAGTACTAAGCCAGGATAAACTCGTGATTCTCTCATTTGCCCTGGGAAGTGTCCTTAACCCATGTATGCATTGGTTTATTTATTTTAAATATCAGATGCTTGCGCAGAACAAGAAATAGTGGCACATTAAAAGATAAGTTTGAAAAGGAACCAGGGAGAAGATCCCCAATATTTCTGATAAAGTTCCATAACTAGGGCTAAGGAAGCCTGATGGCGAATATTTTCCCAAAAATACATACTACATAAGAAGCTCATTTTACTAACATCAAGCTTAAGTAAGCCTCCTGTCGTTACAACATCGTATGGCATGATAGCCTTGTTTCCAACAAAAAGAAGTATATCATGCAAATCACATGACACGAAGGCACACCTTTAGAAGTCATAACATAAACTATTACATAAACACAGTCACTGTCTTAGAAGGACACACATCACAAATGTACAAGAAGGGCATATCATTCTGATTATGCATTTCGCAAGGCGAATTCCAGAGAAGCATAATTTTCCTTAAATTTCCTTAGTTCGTCTTCCAACTTATCAATATGTTGGTATAGCCTACCCACCTCTGCATCAGAATTACTGGGGAACTTTGTTGCTAGCCTATGCTGCAACTTATAGATAATCTCGTCTTTCTCCTTTAATTGTTTTTCCAAAGAGAACACTTATTACCGAAGATTCATAGAAATTATCTTTTGAAGATAATACATCTTTTTGTAACCCAAAAAGGGAGCATTCCCAAAAATATCTCTGTAATCCGCAATGTTTGAAGTTTCCTCTTTAAACTATGAAGAGGCGGTCTGGAATTGATCCTCCAAGTCATAGATAAGATAAAATATCGTAACATATAAAGACAGAAAACACAGGCATCAAGTACATATTAGCAATGTTATACATTCCAAAGAAAAACGACTGCGTGATTTGTACCAATTCACACGCGCATGCGCCTATCACATTAATACAACGTCTTGAACCACCAAATGTCAGAAAATCAACACCACTCGCGATTAAGTTAAAAATACTTCATACAATAATTCTAGAAACTCCCCGCCAAAATTGTTTTAGCTTTGCAGAACGAACCCATTGGAAAACTCTCCACATTTTCAAAACACCGGATTTAAAGCATAAGTGTGGCCTACATCTTGGGAGAAGTAGATATCTGCCGCAACACAAAAATAACAGTCATTTACAGAAGTTCAAGAAGAGGGAAAATATTTCAAAAGCGAAAGCCATACCGAACAACGTCGACGCCAAGCCGGCCAGAAGTTCCTTTGCTATCAAAATCCATAGAGCCATGCGCCTGGGAGGGTAGAACAACTAAGCCATGAGGTAGTGAAATGCTCGCAGGATTAGAAACATCCCTTCCATCGCTAGGGAACCCCTCCGTTGTTGAAGAAGATGTTCCATTACCCTTTTTACTCCCGCCTTGCCGGTCCACGACCTCCCTCGTCTCCTCTTCCTCTACGGTTTCCTGTTCTACTTCTTCCTCATAGTCCACAGAAAATTCTTCAATAAATAAGAGGGATGCAGGATTTATCTTATCCATCGAAGGAATCTTATGCTCCCATCTCACTTGCTCAATCTTTTTTAAAACCCTATCACGGATGGAGAGCTCAATTAAAGAAAAATCAAACTCCGGAAGCCTCTTATAATTGTCAAAAAATGCAAGAATTAGGGCATCTTCATAATATTCCATGACTGCGTTATTAAGATGAACATCCAAGAAAGTAGAAATCCTGTCACCAGCCTCGTAAATTATTCTTTTTGCGTTGTAGAGTTGAGCGTTCATCCGGTCCACTTCAGCAGCATAATCAACCTCCAGCCTCGTTTTCTCCTTAAAATCTTCAACCTGCTTCACCAACACATCTTTAGACTCTCTCTCTCTCCTCTTTCAGCAGGTTCTCCATCTCATTGCACTTGTTCTCTTTTTCCGCCTTCTCCTATAACAAAGTATTGAGCCTATCTGACAACACCATGTTCTCTTCCCTAAGAGCACTGACCTCCGCCATCGAAACAGCAACGTTCCCTCTGGATAGGTACCATGTCTTCATTATCTGAGAAAGGGAAATGAATCGAGCTTCTCACAAATACATTACGAGTATGAAGGAATCAGAAAAGATAAATCGATACCTGAAGTTGGTCCCTGATTTGCTTCCCATGAAAATATTCTGAATCTAAGGGTGAGGAAGTCGGCGTGATATTAGCAACTTCAGGAGATGAGAGAGCCAAACCCATAAGCCTATCAAAATCGGAAACTGATAGAGGGAGGGAAGGAGAGACAGCAGGTTGAGATAAGGAAGGCACCGGAGGACCACAACTTTTTCCGGCCAATTCACCATAAGCATCGATGGTGATCGGGCTATCTACATACTTACCTTTCGGGGAAACTTCAGGAGAAGCGTCAATATCAACCACTTGATTGTCATCAATAGAAGAAGGATCAAAAGTTTTCCTTATTTTCGGGGCTACGACGATGACTTCTGAAATGCTAGCTGACGCATCATGTCTAGGCTTCTTCGATGACGATTCAATACTGGTGTCCTCGAGCCTCTTTACAGCTTTAATGTTAGATCGACTGTAGTCTACAAGGCCAGACGCACCCTGAGAAGTCGAAGATCCTAGACAAGGAAGAATTGAATTAGTAAAATAAAATTAATAAGGAAGCGAGAGGAAGAATGACAAACGTTGTCCAAATCACCTTGATAAATGGGGTACCTTGCTTTGAAAGAGCTAGAATTTAGCACTAGTCCTTTAGGACCAGAAAATTGGATGGGAGGTTGTCCCAGTATCTTTTTCCCGGGGGAAATTAAGCCATATTGGATAAGTCTATCAATGGTTAAGAGAAACGACCGACACATGTGCTCCACCGACGTTGTGAATATAGTCTCAACAACTTGAGCTTCCTCCGGCATTAAAGTCATATCTTTAGAAGGAGGTTCTGCGATAAGAGGATGATTCAAATAAGCATAAAACCATAAACATAAAACATTAGATTTCTAAAACATAAGGCCTACCATCATCAACAAATTTTCTTGAAATGTCGGGAGGGCATTTAACGAGAAAAAATTGGTCTTCCCATGGCCTAGTTTTGTTAATGCTATCGATAACCAGTCTCCTTACGGGATTTGCTCTCCATATCGGTGACTTTGAACTTTTAGAAAATCGAACCATATGACGAATGAGTTTGGGATTAAAGAATCCTGACTGGATGTGAGCGCCAGGGCCACCAAGCACAAGAGAGTCGTATATGTGTTAGGGGAAAGTTGAATGGGAGAAACTTTCATATTGCTTAAAAGCTTGTGAAGAAAAGGTGGAAAAGGGAGAAAACCTCCATGCCATATATGAATTGCTGAATATGCGAAATACCCTTCTGGAGGGTTCTTGAGGAAATTGGGAGAAGAAGCTACAGTGTCATCAATTCCTGATATGCTAAATCTATCCAATATGGCCTTCACAGAATGCTGGGAAGTAATTAAGGAAGACTTCGGAGTAAATTCTTTCTTATGACGCGAGATCTTGGAATTTTGGCCTTCGCCTTTACAGGACTTTTGCTAGACATAATTCTGCCAAGTAACATCGTTCCATGACAGTGCAATTAGTACACATAGCTCTTACACAAATGCACATGCATCTTTTACACATAAAATGAGAACCATTACATCTTAATCAACACAAAGGTCGGTTGGCCAAAAAGCTAAATCGAATCCAGATATGGGACATTAGGAGGATTACATCTAATACTTTAGTTAGCTTACAACTAAGTTTTTTTTACAAGGGGTGTGTGTATCCTGACATCGTTATTTTTTCGGGGAAATTAAATGTTATCACCCTAAAACCTAGACAAGCCAACATGAATGGTAAAGGAAGGTTAACCCTAATTATGTTAGAACCATTCCATTATTTGTCGATGGCATGGAATTTCAATTGGTAGGAAAGTTGTTTCCTCCTTGTGTGTCTTAAGTTGTAAATAACATTAACTAAAACGAAGTAACCTGCGAAACAGATGGTCACTAATGTCGGACATTAGGCATGAGGAAGAAAAGATTGATATCTAAACCTATTGTATGATCAGCGTAATCCTAACCAACTTTCCCGTCAATCTTGGCATGTAATTAAGATTATGATTCACATAAAAAATAAAAATACTCACAAAGGATCAAACTTGGATTTTCAAAAAGAAAAATTTGAGAAGCTTCTTAGAAGAATAGTAATCTTGTTCGAGGATTTGATTTGCAGGTGAAAAGGAAGAAACGAGGGAGAAGAAGAATTTATGTTCAAACTTCAAGACCGATCTGGACCGTACAGGCAGAGATCAATCAATGCTTCTGATCGAGGGAGATCAAAAGACCCTGAAGTGACACTTCGGAAAAGACAAATAGTTTGACTTGAAAAGTCAAAAACACCCCTTCACTAGGGGGAAATTTTACTACCAAAATTAACTCTGAAACCAATTAACAGTGAATGAGTATCGGAAGAACACAAACACTGGAGAACCTTCCGAAAACAGAAAGCCAAGTAATGGGAAGAGCCGAAAATAATAAGGAATGATTCAAAAGCATCATAAACCGGCACTTTCCCGGAAGGAAGAAGCTCAGAATCTAAAGAATGCCAACAAAGCCCATCCAGCAGGCACCATCCGACAGGGCCTATTCGGCTGGGAGTTCTGTGATAAAAAGTTATCTAAGCTAGAAATTAAGAAAAAGTCAGACAGGAACCTCGCGCATTGAAACCTGGAAGGACTATCGATATTAACTTACTTAATAAAGGTACATCTGGAGGTAAAGACAACAAAAGTATATAGAGATTGTCCGGATCCGGCTTCAGAAGCATCTATCGCCTAAAAGCCGAAAGGTTACACCAATAGACAATAACACATCGTTAGGAGCCACATGACCGGAAGACCAGAAAATCCGAAAAGCTCCACAGTGAGGCCAACCAGAACCCTAGCGGATGTACAAGCTATCCATACTAATCTACTTAATATGAACACCAACGGCGGTTTCAAACCGACAACTATCCACATATAATAAGAGGACAAGCTCCTCTAAGTATACACGGGAAAGCCGAAAGCCTACATCTGGAAACTTACGTCCGAGGGCCTACACCGGGAGCCACTACCGGAGGTTTAAATACTGTCCAAAAGTCATCACATCAAAAATCTCATCTCAATCTCGTAGAAGCCCACAATCAACCGGGACCCTCACTTCAGAGGTCATAACTAGCACCCCAAAAGCGGCCGAAAGCCAAACATCCGAGACCGAGGGGAAAAGCGGCCGACAAAGGCACCTGCAGGCCCAATAGTCCAACAGCGAATGGGCCTCGAATTCTCTTTAAATAAGACCCCATGAGCCACATTTCAAGGGGGGATTCTCTCATTCTAATTGTTGTACTCCTCTAAAATCCCTAAGACAGGATCCATTGGAGAATTTCTTCTACTCTATTCATTTATTCTAAATGATGGATTAATAAAGAATGTGTCTATACTCAAAGTATTTTCCTGTGAGTTTATCGTACTATTTCTTAGTTATTGCTATTGTGATTTACTGTTTACTTCCTATATATACGTGGATTCTTGTCCAAACCTCTCCGTAGATTGGGTAAAACACCCTCTTCCACAGGCTTGAACCCTTTTTGCGAGTTTAAATCCTCCCTCGTGCTTGGATCTTTCAGCGAGCTTGCAACGAAGCTCCTTTCCATCGTTTGGTAAACCATGTTATTAAAGGTTTTGCTTATAATCCTTCTACCCCAAAACATTGATACCCAAGAACAGAGAGCTAACCCGAATCCAATAGGAGCTCGATAGTTCATTTTCCCTTAGATCCATTATCCACAACCTATCTCCGGTGTTAACAAAAGATATCGTTAACGTATCTTTACATACATCTCTAAGTTATATGATGTCATAATTATCATATATTTATATATTAGGGAAAATAAACTTTTGTCCTTCTTCTCCCTCAAAGCATGGATTTCATTACAGAGGCTACTTGGAGCTCTTAAGAAATGTCAAATCACCAAAATATTAAAGTGTGAGGTTGAGGGGTATTATAGTGGATTGGTTAGGTGAGAGTAGGTAGGAGTAGGTAGAAATAGGGGACCACATCAGGAATCTCGTATCCAATAGTGACAACCAACAGAATCTCGGATCCCGTAGTGCGCGTGCTGAAAAACTCATACCCCTCCCTGGGGTATGAATTTCGTACCCCATTGGGTATGAATTTCGTAATCCTAGGGTTTTGAAATTCATACCCCAAGGGGTACGAAGAAGGTTGGAATAGGCATGGGGGGTCGAGGTAGATGGATCTTATGGATGTCTAGAGCTTGAGATATTGGTTTGGCGATGTTTGGAGGAGGGGTGAGGTTCCTATCGGCCCGATCCCTTCTCGGCTCGTTTCCTTTACTCCTTGGCGACACTCCTGGCTTTAACTTCATGCGATACATTGAGTCGAGTGTGCCTTGCATATTTTTGGGAACCGGACCAAAAGGTCGATTAACAATGATGATAATAATGATCATATTAATGACAATAATAGCTATGACTGTTTTGCACTTCTACAACTTCGAACCAAAATAGTTAGGAAGGAATTTCCTAATACTACCCAATGATCGAATTACATAACCTAATGTGATAGCCTATGTCGACTATGGTTCAGGGTTTATCAGACCCGATCCATCAGCTCCAAAGGACATAACATTAATAACAGGTGTCTAATTTTCTCCAATCGGTGCGATGCATGCTCATCGCCCCGTCAGAACGCGCTCGTACCTCCTTCTCATATGGATCTCTTACTATCCATTGCAGTGAAGCGTGCCCTCATCTCCTCCTCGTGTGAGACCTCCATAGAATGATAAAAGGGTCCCCAACCAAAATGCAATTCGATATAAGTCACCCCTAGACTTTGTCACCAGTTTAATTTACTTGCGCCAAGGTCCTTGTAGAATTAATGTTGACCGCCTTGTTACCTTAGACCCTCATAATATTGTCAACAACTGCCTAAGTCACTAAAAGTTGATACTCCGAGCCTCTTATTTTCCCTAATCAGCCGTTGGCTTCCAGAACGGACTCCAACTACATGCGCTTATTTATTTATTTACTTATTTTAAACTTAATGCAATACTTACGCTTATTAATAAGCCTATTTTCCTTCATGTGACTTTCCTAGTCATTTCATAGGTTGCACGTAAACTTTAGTTTACACGGTGTCTATAAACTTCTATTATATTTAGTTTAATTTTACAGCCTAATCCTCGTCATTTACGGCTATGCAAATGTCATTTATTCAGTTATCAAAGTTACATTTCAATTGTCTTTTATTGCACAATTTCAATTATGCCTGATTCATCCTTTTTATACATATTTCTTACTTTTCCCCAGTTGCACTACTATTGTCAACTTCAGTCTTCAATCCAAATTTGTGCATAAATGAGAAGAAATAAAAGGTTTAGGCTCATGAAGGCCTAACTCAATGTCAAAATAAAAAGGACAATAGCCTAGGCTCTCGCATGGCCTAGGCTTAGTTAAATAAGAATAGTCCTGAAATAAAATAGGGTTGACACCAAACTTAAATAGGATCACATACGAAGAAAAAGAGGTATAGATGAACTGAATAAAACTACAGTAATAGATTTACTGAATTGACAGAAAAAAGGATAGAAAAGATAATTCGATCTACATAGATTATTGACAGAAAAGGGAATAAGAATCAGAGGAAATCTACAACTTATTATACCGTCAAGAAAAACCCCATTTTGCACTAAATCTTGCAATTACTGAAATAAACATAAGAGATGATAGAAGCAATAATAAGAATTATTTATAGAAAGAGAATTAGGAATAGCTGGATATTTAAATAAACTAGATCTATGTATAACTCCTGAAAAGTTCAGATCTGAAATCGACATAGCTACTATTGAATCAATTTAACTTCAGTTTAGCAGAAATCTTAGAATCATGGAAAATACTCACCTAAAATTAAAGCAAATCCTATAAGCCCCAATAAGGATTTTTTATCTATGAATATCCTCCAAAACTATGTGTAGAACTAAGCCTCGGTACTCCATTAGAAATACATTTGAGAAGAGGGATATTTGAGATGGAGGTAGAAAAATGAAGTAGTAAGGATTATGTTAGATTTTGGACCATAATTTTAATAGAGCCAGTGTGTCTAGGTTCATTGGATTTTAGGATTAGGGTTTAGGACATCAGATCTAGGAATACTCCAGAAGAACGCACTATAAAGATAGCTAAAAACAGATCGACAACATGCGCACAGGGTTTGCATGCTGCCCAGGTTGGGTCGACCTACTTAAGGTCTGTGTCGAACCCCTGGTCGACCTAGTTGATGGTGGAATCGCCCAACAATGCATGATTTTCTCTTCAATTCATTGTTTATCCTATTTTCAAATTCGAATTTCAAACTTTTTTCTTTCATATCTTCTTCATTTTAAGTCCGGTTTTAACAAATCAAATGTTTATCTTTACTAGAATTCCGTAACGGGCCTAACGGCCTAACCCACATTACCCAATTCTCAATATTTTTCTAATTAATAATTATTTTCTTAACTTATTCTTTAATAAATTAATTTGTTAATTAATTACTATTTTCAAAAATTAGGGTTGTTACATTCTTCCCTCCTTAAAGGATTTCGTCCCCGAAATCTCTAAGATGGAAGAACAATATAAGTGTTTTCTACTCCATCTACTCATCCAGCGTACACTGACAAACATTATCCTTAATTTCTTTGATGCAATTTATATACTTATGCAATAGTGTAGTGTGTATGACCTTAACTAATGCAAAAGACAAGGCAGTCTACTGATTCAGTCTACTCCTTTTTATGCAATTATGTTTGTGATATGCATCCAAATGTATGCAAAAATCCTAATGATACAGATAATTCTATATGTGTGCATCAACCATCGTCCATATGGAACAACCATATGATAAAATCCATATATTTCATCCACAGAAATAATAATAATATAAAATGTGCACACATCTATATGCATATGTAAATATCTTATTCAGCCGATCTTAGTGCCTAGTGTGTGTGTGTATGCATCCACTACGTCCACTTGTAAACACTTGCATCCATTCACAAACATCAAACATAACATGTCCCAAACACATGTTTCAACCATATCCTATCATTTAGAAGCTCAAATCCTAAGATCTACCCTTGCCAAGGATATCTTAGAAGAAAGTCCCTAATCAAAGGAAGAAACAGCAGAATGAATACCAATGAGGATATTTTTGTCAAAAAAACATGGGTAAGATACTAGAATTTTACCTATGAGATAAAAGACTTTATGACTGCATCTATTAGTGCTGCATCACATAATGGCTTAAAATTAACTCTTACCCTTTCCCAAACTTTCAAACCGAATGGTTCCTCATAATACTGCTGAGTCCTAACCAAGTCCTCGAAAGAGTTCTTCCATCTCATCATCGTAGATATTTGAAGAAAAATAATTCAAGTGAACTAATCCATTAGAATATTCCTAGTGAGCTAATCCCAACTCTTATCTTATCTTACGAAAGAGTCACACTTTTCCCTTTCCTTCGATCCGCTTTCCACTCTTTATCTTTACTGCCTTATGTTCTCTAAATTGTTCCACTTGTATTGTTCCATCCCATAAGGACACAATTATACTTTTTTTTTCAAAACCTTATTTGAAAAACTTCAGTGATGTAAACTTTTGGTCACGAAAAATCCTTTTTGATATATATATATATATAGTTGGTTTTATGAAACTTCAAAAATACAAATTTTCATATCAAAACACATTAGTCCTTCAAAATTCGCTTTCTTAAATTATAGGGTTTCGAATCAAAGTGGTTCTACAAATTTTCTTTTTTCTCGAAGTACGCCTTCTTTCAACTCTTTCCTTACAACACAATTATCCATTTGAAACCCCTATACTCTTTTATCACTTATCCACTATCCAAACTCGTTACTTACCTTAATTTTTGTGGCCATAGAAAGATTTAGTCAATAACCCTAGAATCAACCTCTTTTGTCCAAATGACAAAATCATGATAAGCTTTAAATCTCAAAAATAGAACGTTACAATTAGTGAATTACTATCCCATTTTCAAGATACAATCTCGGTTTAGATCTTTTGGGACTACAAAACATTTCCATCGATATTACATGTACCCATAAACCGCAAAAAGCCAAGAACTGTTAACTACATCCTTACTTTTACAACGAAATCTCAAATTCATCAGACACACAAATTGGATATATTTTCCTTCTCTTAAAGCCCCAGCCCTTAGTAAGAAAACAACTAACCAACAACCTTTGGATACTAAAAAATTAGACTTCCTTTATAACATGTAATGGCCCCTTTCTCATAACAGACTAATGGTAGTTAATCCAAGATAACTACCCTTACAGGTTTTCTTACTAATGTTCCTTTAATAAAATTGGTAATTAAGAGTTGATCCGAAGAAGGTTTTCTTATTTAGTTTTAGACCAACATGTCATCAACACTAACCTTGACAATCGCTCCATAAGTCAATAACTAGGCTTAGATATGAGCGAGCCCAAGGTATGGCAACTATTCCAAAAATCCATTGGACATTATGCAAACAACCTTCGTTCCTATATTTCCTTTTCCACTACTCAGAACTTATTGGGAATCATAAGCAAAAAAAAATCTAACCATAAGGAAAATCTGGCTCTCTGCCATTCCTAAAAGACCGTCCACACGTGTCGATAAGAAATATTTCCTTTCAAAATATTTCATTTTTGATAACTACCAAGTCTTTGACGACCCGCACTTCCACCTACTTCAAACCGACCAAAAATCGAAACCTACGTCGATTCAAGGTAAGCAAAAGTACGTTTCGTTAGGGTTTATCGGAGCAAACACACCGGAATACAAAGCTCATAGCAGAACAGATAAAATATAATAAGAATATATTATTACAACAGAAACGTTTTTGAATACAAATCTGATTTTATATACCATTGTTCCATGTAGACTCAATAATCTACCGATAATAGGGTACGCCCGGCCTTCATATTGAAACTCCAGCTCTATTTGAAACTCCAAGTTTTCAAGCCTGAGCTCGATCTCGAAAACTGAGAAACAAACTAATAGACTTCCTAGGTGGAAATTGTGCGGATCCACAGTTTGTAAGGGAAAAACAAACTACGAGTCAGTCATGGGACTGGTGTGAGAAAACTTTATTGACTAATCTTATACTTAACCTTAATTTTGAATAAGGTATCTCGGGACCACGCCGCATGTCGCAGAAAGGGTTCCCTCCCAAGGATACATGCACCACCAACTTCTAGGAAAAATAGACTTATGAAGCTAACAATGCAACAAACAATATGTAGTTCCTCAAACTACCCACTAGGGTTTAATTCCCTAACTTAGATTTTCAAAAATCCAATTAACTTTTCAGAAATTATTTCTTTGGACTTTATACCCGGTTTCTTATTTCAAATCATTTGAAATACATATATAGCTTTCATATCAAATTAGTTTCACTTCGGGGTCTCAAACCAAAACGTACTTGAAAACTTCAAATATCTACTATACAAGCATATTAAAATATATGCCACCTGATCGAGAGATCCTCCTGATGACCAGGCTCTAGGTACACCTTACCGTCACGATAATAATCCAGGTACGTCCTCTCTCCACCTCGAGAGCGAACCATACCATACATCCTAACTTTTCATCTCTGGCACCGTTATCCGATCATTGGTAACACATAGAAATCATTTTTATATCCCGAAGTGGTAAAAATCATTTATGCCAATAATCACAAATATATCAAATCTATATCGATTTCCATTTCCAAATAATTTCAAAACCATCGGGTTTAGTCCTCAAAATCCTTTATGTCTTATAAAACATTTTTCTAAAACATTCCTTGACCAAAATCAGGAAAACATTTCTTTTCATTTAAGAAAATCACATTTCAAAACATTCATTAAATTGAAATGAACCCAAAAGCATCGCTAAACACCTCATAGTCAAATCGTGAAGTGTTTCACAAGGTGTTAACATACAAGTATTATCTACCCAACCCCATGCTAAATATAAAAGCAATTATTTGCTCATAAACTGGTCGAGCACAATCCAAACAACCAATCAATCACAATAATGAACTTGTATTATCAACCACTATTAATCATATAATCATATGATTTCACTAACACTTATTGATATTAAACTAGGTCGAAATCTTCAAGGATTTAACGCCCTTAACCATATCAAATCACTTGCTAATAACCCAAACATATTACCAAAATTAAATCAAGGCATGTATATTTATGATATTCCATAAAGGTGTAACTTGTGAACCTAACATAAAGGTTTTCACTTCCAAAATTCTAAGAAACATTTCAACCAACACCTTACATGCAATCATAAAATCAAGTAACAAAACCCTTTTAAAAAGTTTTGTTTTTCTCACCATTAAAGCTCCAATAACTTCACTGTCAGGATTTCCAAGCCACGAACAATGCTACCGCTATCGCAGTGCTTCCAATTAATTTCCATTAGCAGCTAGTGATTTCTCTGCTAATTATATATATTGGATTTGAATTTATAACATCGTTTGTTATATATAGATATATAAGGCATTTTATTATTATTTTTATAATTTGTACATAATAAAAAATACCAGAATTATATATCAATGGGTTCTATTTTCTGATACGATTTTAATGGACCCAACGACGAGTTAAACAGATTTGAATTGAATGAGTTAGAGAGGTTTAAAGTTTAAACTAATATAATTTAAATTAGAATTAATTAAACCAGACCAAAATAATTTTCTGGCCCAAAGCCCATATGCTTATCACATTCAAAACCAGCCCGCTTCCCTTTTCTTCTTCTTCCTCCCACGTACTCCCTCTTCTTTACTTTTCCCGTAACAAAACCGTGCACGGTGGTGCACATACACGCTCTTAAAACTCCACCGCTCTTAAATCCGAAACCATCGACAAATTTCCCTCCTCCTCCTGGTTCGTTTGCACCACCTCACTGCAATTCCGTTCCCCCATATCAAAATGCGAAGATCCCTCCATACCGGGACCTACTATGCGTCAACCCATCAATGTCGTGACCCATTTATGCACCGAACTCATCCAAATTACTCCACATCGAAGCCTACTCTTCTGTGATCGATACACTACACTCTGCTTCACCATTCGCTGCTTCCACCATTGAAGAACTCAAGACCTAATTTTCTTCTTTTCCGATCATCGACACGGAATCGCACCATATTCGCACGAAAAATATTACATTCTCCGTTGATCTCAATGGTGCTGACGGCGTCGATCAATTCTTCCCAGATTGGGAGATACGAATTTTTGAATTTCTCTTCACATATAATAATCTTACTGTAAAACTGAGATTTCTCTCTCGATACTCGACGAAAACTTAATCCGTCAATTTCAAAAAATCAGAAACGACGATCCAAACAACTTTCACGCAGATTATTTTAGGTAAAAATGAACGAATCAAGAAATATGGATTTTTGAATGAGAGGAAATGTATATTTTCTTTTACTGGAATGAACAAACAAGAAGAAGTAGTATTTCATACGTGAAGTTATGAATGGCCAAAGTGAGCAAAGGGGTTTGGCTCTCCTTATATAGGTTGATTTCAAGGTTAAAATGGCAAATTAATTCATGGACACATGGATCATTACATGGTACATTCTCTATGCTTTAAGCACATAAGAGGACACCTCATCTTCATGTTTATCCTTAAGCTTAATTAATTAATTTAAATTAGCAACAAAGTTGCAACACTTATAGATGTAGCCAAATTTTTCCATGCTTATTAGTGTATTTATAGGTCTCAACTATATAAGTATAAAAACTATATGTTATTAATATTACGTAAATAATATTTTCACTTCCAAAATAGAACCATTATATCCCAATAATCTTACTTATTAATATTCAATAAATAAAATCATTCTTATACACTGTTATATATACATTTTAAAAATAACTTATCCTCAATCAAAATCGTATTTTTATATTAATATCAAAATTAAATAAATAACTTATTCTTTTACCAAATCACATTCTTACTATTTTAATCCAAATTTATTCCTTTTGGACTATTCCAATTTTATTCCTGCCCAAATCCAAATTAATTATGATCTTTACGAAATTTGGAAAATTTAAATTGGTTCCAAATTTCTGGGTCGTTAAAAAGTCAGAGGAACTATCTGTCTTTGCTACAAAGACGATTGACACTTCTATTCAAAAATGTTTACTCTCATTAATCCTTTTTGAAAAGTTCCTTACGTTGTTTCTGTCCAAAATCTTTTCACTGCTACTAAAGTCCAATGGCTTCCTCAAAATACATGCGGAAAGTTCCATCATAAGTACCACACTAATCAACCAAAAAATAGGTTTAAGGAGTAAAATAATCCACTTCAACTAATCCTTCATAGGCCAACACTCGGGTGTGCCTACAATACATGTCCTAAGAAAAACTACTTTCCTCTCAATAACTGAGACGACTCATTATACATATTTCCTCCCTAAACTCCAAATCCATCCGTCGACAAAATAACTCCATAGCGAGGGAAGATTCCAGTCACGAGCATAAAACTCAATTCTCACCTACATCCTAAATACTTTGTCCTCTATCCAAAATGCTAGCATCGTCGCAAATATTGATCCAAAAATCAATCTCTCTCCTGGGAGAAAATATTTCAACCATTTACCATATTTGGAACCTATAGCACAAAGAGAATTGAAACGATACTGCCTAGAGATGCACTAAAGAGAATAGGAATACCAACATGACTGACCCTTCTGGTCGCAAGAAGTCTCAAAATTTAGTTAAGATATATCTTAGCCCGACTATCCTCTTATTGCAATCAAAATAGCCCCCAATTGGCTAACTAATCCATCCTCCAAAATTTTCTTATCTCAAAACCTTAAAATATGAGCACCTTAATCAAACCCTACTATTAGTGCAAAAAACTTGGATAACCAATTATTTGGCTAATCTAACTAGATCCAAACCATCCCATACCCAAAGATTCCCCAAACATCTCTTAAATCAATATTTTTAGTTTCAACCCAAACTCGTTTTAATCAAGTCAATCCTATAAGAAACTACTACTAGGGCTAGAAAAGTTCCTAAGTGCAAAATAGTCAACTAGTGTTATTCTCACACATTCGAAGATTTACCATATCTGTAAAAGACAGCTTCGTTAGACCTACAATATAGATGCTCCACATGACTTATCTCATCTCAACGTGGCTATGGCCCCACTCAGACACCTCAACTAATACAATAAAGGTAAGGAGACAAAATACCATTAAGCCAAATAAAATAGGAGAACTAAAAATAGGTAACACTCTTTCTTCCATCAACTCTTATTTACTTCCATTTCCCGATTCTTTTGATCAAATACCTTTCCTATAATCCTTTTTGATCATAACCCTCACTTCCGAGTCACACGCACGTTTGCGCCCTCGTGCCCCAAGTGCCCAACTTTCGCTCGTCATCCTTAAGTTTACCCTTCAGAAAGTTTTTTTTACTCACAATTGATTGTTTACCCAAAATGTACAAGATTCTATTTTCATAGTATAAGGCAATTTTAATTTATAAAAACCCATAATTGCAAGATATTTCTAAGTAGATGAGTAGTTCTAATACTGAACATAAATAAGAAGAAATAAAAGGTTTAGGCTTAAGAAGGCCTAAAGTCACGTCAAAATAAAAAGGATAATGGCCTAGGCTCTCGCATGGCTTAGCCTCAGATAAATAAGACCAGTTCTAAAATAAAATAGGGCTAATACTGAACAGTAATAGGAATACGTACGAAGAACAAGACGTATAGACGAACAGAATAAAACCACAGTAACAGATTTACTGAAATAGATAGAAGAAATGATATAAAGGTAATCAGATCTATAAAGATTACTAACAGAAATGGGAATAAGAATCAAAGAAAATCTATAACTTTTCATACCATCTAAAAAACCCCCATTTTTTACCGAGTCTTCCGATTACTGAAATAAACAAAAGAGATGACAAAAGCAATAACAAGAATTATTTACAGAAAGAGAAGTAGGAATAACTGGATCTATAAATAAACCATAGACAAACTAGATCTATGTACAACTACCAAAAAGTTCAGATCTGAAATCACTACAACTACTACTGAATCAATTTAACCTCAATTTGGTTGATATCTTATAATCATCGGAAATACTCACCTAAAATTTAAGCACATCTAATAAGCCCCATAGGAAATCTCTATCTATGAATATCCTTCAAAAATATGTGTAGAACTAAAACTTATTCTCCATCAGAAATTATTTGAGAGGAGGGTTATTTGAGATAGAGACAGAGAAATGGAGTAGTAAGGATTAGGTTAGGTTTTGGGGCATATTTATAATTGAGCTGGTGTGTCATTCGTTCGATTTTAGGTTTAGATGCTAGGAATACTCCAGAAGAACACAACAAAAAGATAGCTAAAAACTGATTGACAATGTGCGCACAGGGTACACACACTGCTCAGGTTGGGTTGACCCACTTGGAGTCTAGGTCGACTCCTTGTCAACCCTGTTGATGGTTCGGTCGCCCAACAATACGTGATTTGCTATTGAATTTAATTCAGATTAATTCGTTCTTTATTCTATTTTCAAATTCAAACTTCTTTCTTTCATATCTTCTTCTTTTGAGTCTGATTTCAACAAATCAAATGTCTGACTTAAGCAGAATTTCATAATGGACCTAATGGCATAACCCATGTTACCCAATTCTCAAAATATTTTTATTAATATTTATTTTATCAAATTATTTGTTAATAAATTAGTTCATTAATTAATTACTTTTTGTTAAATATTCGGTTTGTTACATTCTCCCCTCCTTAAAGAATTTCATCCCCGAAATCTCCATGGTAGAAGAATAACATAAGTGTTTCCTATGTCCATTTACTTACCATCATCCACTGACAAACATTGTCCTTAATTCTTATGATGCAATTTATATACTTATGAAATAGTGTAGTGTATATGACGTTAACTAACACAAAAGATTAGACTGCCTACTGACTCATTCGATCATCTTTTTATGCAACTGTGTTTGTGCCATGTATCCAAATGTATGCAAAAATCCTAATGATACAGATAATTCTATATGTGTGCATCAACCATTACCCATATACATCAACCATATGATAACATCCATATATTTCATCCATAGAAATAATAATAATAATAATATAAAATGAGCACACATCCATTTGCATATGTAAATGTCTTATTCAGCCGATCTTCGTGCCTAGTGTGTGTGTATATGCATCCACTGCGTCCGCTTGTAAATACTTGCATCCATTCACAAACATCAAACATAACATGTCCAAAACACATGTTTCAACCATATCCTATCATTTATAAGCCCAAATCATAAGATCTACCCTTGCCAAGGATATCTTAGAAGAAAGTTCCTAATCAAAGGAAGAAACAACTGATAGACTACCAAAGAATATATTTTTGTCAAAAGAACATGGGTAAGAAAATTGAATTCTCCCTGTGAGATAAAATATCATATGCTCACAATTAACTCTTACTCTTTTACCAATCTCTCAAACTGAATGGTTCCTTCTTGGACTGTTGAGTCCTTCTAACCAAGTCCTCGAAAGAGTTCTTCCATCTCATCCATCCGAGTTACTTTAGGAAGAAATAATTCAAGTGAACTAATCCGTTAGAATATTTTCAGCGTACTAATCCTAGGTCTTATCCTATCTTATGAGAAGATTCAAACTTTTCCCTTTCCTCTTATCCTATTTCCAGTCTTTACCTTTACTGCATCGTGTTCCCTAAATTGTTCCACTTATATTGTCCCACTCCATAAGGATTCGCTTATACATTTTTTCTAAAAAAACTTATTTGAAAAAAATAAGTGAGGTAAACTTTTGGTTTCAGGAATTCTTTATTGATATATATAGTTGCTTTTATGAAATTTCAAAAAATAAGAATTTTCATATCAAAATACATTAGTCCTTCAAAATTTTCATTCTGACATTATGAGGTTTCGAATCAAAGTGGTTCCACAAATTTTCATTTTTCTAAAAGTACTCCTTCATTCAACTCTTTCCTTGGAACACAATTATCCATTTCAAACCTCCGTACTCTTTTGTCACTTGTCTATTATCCAAACTCGTTACTTACCTCAATTTCTATGGCCAAAAAAAGGTTTAGTTAGTACTTCTAGAATCCACCGCTTTTGTCTAGATGACAAAATCATGATAAGCTTTAAATCTCAAAAATAGAATGTAAAAATTTGTGAATTCCTATCCTATTTAAAGATACAATCTCGGGTTAAATCTTTTGGGACTACAAAACATTTCCATCGATATTACATGTACCTTAAATCTCAAAAAGCCAAGAACTGTTAAATACATCCTCACTTTTATAAGTAAATCCCAAAATTAATAAGGCACTCAAATTAAAAAAAATCCTTATCTTAAGGCCTCGGTCCCTAGTAAGAAAACAACTAACCAACAACCTGCGGTTACAGAAAATTTAGGATTTCCTTATAGTAGGTAATGGTCCCTTTCTAATTACAAACTAATGGTAGTTAATCCGAGATAACTACCCTTATTGGTTTTCTTACCAATGGTACTTTAATAAAAATTGTACTGAACCATTAATCCGAAGAATGTATTATTATATACTTTTAGACAAATATTGACCTTTCCAATCGCCCTATAAGTCAATAACTAGGCTTAGGTATGAGCTAGCCGAAAGGTATGGCAACTATTCCAAAAATCCATTGGACGTTCTACAAACAACCTTCATTCCTATATTTCTTTTTCCACTACCCAGAACTTGTAGAAAATAATAAGTATAGAAATCTAACCATAGGGAGCATCTGGATCTCAACCATTCCTAAAAGATCGTCCACACGAGTCGAAAAGAAATATTTCCTTCCGAAAAATTTCACTTATGGTTACTACTAAGAAAAAGGAACTATCTATCTTTTCTACAAAGACGAATGGCGCTTATAATTCAAAAATGTTTATGTTAACACCAAAATTGGAACCAGCCAAATATAAAGAAGTAGAAGATCCGAAGTAATAAGAGCAAAGGGTTTCAGGCAGCGAAATTTGAACAATAAAGGAAAGGACCTTGAAGAAGGCTAAGGCACAGGAATGGGAAATGTCCAAAAGGAAAAACCGCCAACAAAGAGGGACAAGTTGTGGTCAAGCACCAACATCGAGTGTTACCTAAGAAAATTTATCAAATTTACATCTGCATCAAAAGAGAAGGCCCGAGAGCCACAAATCCGGACCCAAGCACAGAGGTGTCGGTCCAACACGGACAACAGAAGAATAGAGGAAGAAACAACGATAACGTTAAAGCAGAATGGGGAGTCACCGACATGGAAGTACCATAACCAAGGGATTAGCAAGGGTGCAACCCCGAAAGCATATCACTTAACACCGTAAGCAAGTGGAAATGGGCGGCCGAGAGCATGTAAATTGAGACTCAAGGCCACGAAAGGGAAGTGCTATGTCAGGAAAGAAAAGGCAGAGGGTTGCCAGCTCTACTTAGATCAATACCAACTCTAACTTTAGAATAAAGTTTATAAGTCATCCGAAAGGGGTTACGGATGAAGCTGCCACCAGATCAAGTCCAAAACCATGGGTTGTCAGAAGAAGATAGGAATATTCAATCTAACTTGCATAGTTCCGACACCTATACCGATAAGCGATGGTTGAAACACGAAATCCAGAGAAAGCAAGGGACAGCCTGAGAGAGTTGGAACCGACAACATAATGTAGGAATCGACAACATAGTGTAGGAACCGACAGCATGGTGTACGAACCAACAACATGGGGTAGGAACCGATAACATGGTGTAGGAACTGACAACATGATGTACAAACGACAATAGAATGGTGTAGGAAGCAGGACAAGGCGAAAAAAACAAAACCAAGACCAGAATAGTCTAGGAAGCAGGAGAAAGCCAGAAGAAGACAAAAATCGAGACCAGAATGGTCTAGGAAGCAGGAGAAAGCTAGAAAAAGACAAAACCGAGACCAGAATGGTCTATGAAGCAGGAGAAAGCCAGAAAATGACAAAAACCGAGACCATAATGGTCTAGGAAGCTGGGGAAAGGCAGAAAAAGACAAAAAACGAAAGCCAAAGATGAAAGCAAAAGGATGGCACCAAAAAAGTGGCAAAAAAGGACGGTAAAGAGAAGCAGCAAAAGGGGGTCCAAAACCTCTATAAATAAGACCCCAAGTGTCACATTTTTGGGGTCTTTTTCTCATTCCACAATCTTCCTCTCATTTCTAAGAGATCCAAGCCTAATTTGTAAATCAATTTGGGGATTTCTTATGTAACCTCCTCCATGAATAAAATCATCAAACCCTTAAAGTGGGCGTAGGTTCAATCCGAACCGAACCACTATAAATTGTTGTGTTCTTTACTATTTTACATATTCTGTCATATATTATCGTGCTATGTTAGTTAACGCTTCACAACTTAACCCTTTCAATCGGTGCCAAGGTACCTTATGCTTTCCCCTCAATAAGAGCTTCATACGCAAGCCTTATCCCTGAACCTAGGTCTCCTAAACACCTTATGCTTTCTTCTCAACGAAAACCTTCCAACACAAACCTTACCTACAACCTTAGATCATTATGTAACCCTTCCGCAAGTTGTTTGCTTCCTAACTTGTGGTGTGCTTAGAGAATCCTTATCCCAAGGTAACTATTGGTCCTTAAGTCGCAGAAGAGTGATACTCACCCCTTGAGGGAAGAGTAACTATTCTTTCCGACTTTAGACCTTGATTTATAGAAAATGGTGAACTAACTCAAGCTTGAGAGAACTAAATAATCACATTCAATCCTTTGGTCCAATGCCTTAGACAATCTCCGGTGTTGACGAAAAATATCATTAACATTTTGGCGCTAGAAGGAGGGCTTGAACCTTCGTCACCTTTTCCTACCTTTAACACTTTGGATAACCTTTCCACGTTTCCAACTGTGTTGTTCCATCTCGGGTTGGACTAAGCTTTGAAGAAGCAAGATTATAGGCAAAGAGCCTCGGAAAGGAGCGTCTGAATACCAAGATACTCTGAAAATCAATTGAAGGATGATTCAATTAGGGAAAAGAGGTAAAGAAGGATCCAACATGTCATCCATTCCAGAAAACAACATCAACTCCGCAAAACTAGAAATCGGAGGATCTTCAACCTTAACGAAAAGAAAAGGTAATGAATTGTAAATACTACAATTGGCTATGCAGATTGATGCAACCAGAGAATCCATTGAAGAAGACATAGTCCGAAGGTCCCTTGAATTGGATCCTTATGAAGAAGAATCAAGAATAATAGCCCCTCGAGGGCTTTATAACAAAAGTGAGCCTTCATCAAATGTACAAAGAAATCTACTTTCGTGGAGAAACAAGCAAGCATTAAGAGAAGTGGTCATTTCAGAAGAAAACAAAAGACTAAGGTGGCTAGAAGATAGGAAGTTATCGGGAATACTCTTCTCCAAAGAGATAATGATGGATGAAATTCCACCTGATATAGTAGTACAGCAACTCACATATGATGGGACTACAAACCCCGAAGAACATCTCACTGTCTTTGAAAGTTACACGGATGCGTATAACGCTTTTGAAGTCCTTCGATGTAAGGTCTTCCTAAGAACTCTTTGTGGAAAAGCTCTTAACTGGCCCAAGCTTTATCATGGCCTGGTCATCAGAACTTGGAAACAACTGTCTACCACATTTAGCACACGATTCCATGTACGGAAAGACCCAACAATTAGCATCTATGATCTAGCAAGAATTAGGCAGATGCTAGAGGAATCACTTAACCATTATCTGAAGAGACTTGATAACGAGTCACTTCAAGTAAAAAGGGCAACGGATAGAGAAACACTAATAGCTGCGTAATTGGGATTATTAGCACCATCCCCCTTATTGAAAGAGCTTATCTTACGAGAATGTGAAAGCTTGTGTGTTCTTTATTCTAGAGACGACAAATTCATCTTTATGGAAGAGATGCTTAACACAAAGAAAACCTTGACACAAGGTCGAAAGGCAGGAAAGCCTGATTCAAATCCCCTTGCAGATGGCTCTTCAAAGTCAAGCAAAGGAAAAGACTATTGTTCTTACCACAAGATAACAGGGCATGAAACTAGTCAGTGTCGTGGTTTGATGAAAAAGATTCTAAGGAAGACTAATTGAAAAACTTGAAGGATAACCATTATAAAGGCGTTCTGAGACGCTACAACATGGGATTAGAATTTTAACAATAAGCTCCCTATCTCAAATGATTACTTGCATTAGTATTTTAATTTTGTCTCTTACTTATGATCAAACAAATATTAATGTAAGTTCAAGTGATATTACAGGTAAAAACCAAACCCTGTTTAGGCTTATGCATACAATAAGAGCTCAAGGGAAGCACCTAAAGCGCGTCCATTTCCTTTTTATCTCTCATCCCACGAAAGGGAATGAAAGCTAAAATGGGAGCACTTAAAGAACGCGATGCATGAATGAATGCACAACAAAGTTATCAATCAATGACAAACTTTGATGGAAGCTGTTCAGATCAATATGTAGCAAAGGAATAATGATGCACCCATCATAGCTCGCATTAAATAAGATTTTTCTGAATCTTGTTTCCACAATTTCAGAATATCATGAACTTTACGAAATGTGTTGTATTGACATACTTAAATGCTTCAATGAACGGTAAGGAATATACCCTGGATGAAAGATATCCAACAAAGCCTTCGGAAAGAAAGGCAAATCAATAAAGCCTTTGAAAAGAAAGGCAAATCAATAAAACCTTCAGAAGGAAGGGCGAATCGATAAAGCCTCCAGAAAAGGCACCACAAACAAAGCTTCCGAGGAGAGAAGCAACATCAAACAAAGCTTCCAAGGAGGGAAGCAACAACAAACAAAGCCCCAGACAAGAGAGGCTACCAAACTCACAAGTTCCGAAAATGGAGCTTCCTCAAGAGTAGGGCTACAACACTCACAATTTCCTACGATGGAGCTGCCCCAGGAGTAGGGATACAACACTCACAAGTTCCTATGATGGAGCTACCCCCGGAGTAAGGCCACCAAACTCACAAGTTCTTACAATGGAGCTTCCCTAGGAGTAGGGCTACAACACTCACAAGTTCCTACGACGGAGCTTCCCTAGGAGTGGGGCTACAACACTCTCAAGTTCCTACGATGGAGCTGCCCCTAAACGGGGCTAGTTATAGCATATGCATCTTCCCATAATGGGACATGTGTCACTCTATTATAGAGTAATCATTCTTTGGCATATCCTATGGGTTAGAAGTAAGACTAAACGCTAGATACCCAGTGGCTAGAAAGCTGAACGGAACTTCTGCTAAATGATTAATCAACAAAAGATATGGTTAATTTATTCCGAAAGCAGTCCTCTATATATACGCCTGAAAATTATTCTTTGGAATATTTAAGACTCTTTCGCCCACATGTTTTCCCTGTTGGGCATCTGTGAAACCCGCCAATAATTCATAATTGCTCGATCACTTTCAGTGATGTTTGAGTTGTTTAACATTATTCGCATAAATAACCATTAGATGGTGTTTAATGCTCCTATTGGATGACTTTTAGTAATGTTCGATGATTATCTTGTGCTTTCATTAAGGTGATTTGCTTAATCATGAAATTTCTCCGTAACTCCCAATTAGGGTGTGATCTGTTGATGTAATTTATGTCTTTCTTCTTACCCGAGTGTGAGTCTCGGGGTTTCTATATGATTTCTGGATTTCTGGTTACTCGAGTATGAGTCTCGGGGTTTCTATATAATTTTTGGCTTTCTACTTAGTGAGTCTTGGGTTTTTTTATATGATTTCTAGCTTTCTGCTTATCCGAGTGTGAGTCTCGGGGTTTCTATACGATTTCTGGCTTTCTGATTACCCAAGTGTCAGTCTTAGGGTTTTTATATGATTTTTTGCTTTCTTCTTACCCGAGTGTGAGTCTTAGAGTTTCTATGTGATTTTTGAATTTCTTCTTACCCGAGTGTGAGTCGCGGAGTTTCTATATGACTTTTTAATTTTTTGCTTACCCGAGTGTGAGTGTTAGGGCTTTTTTATATGATTTTTGATTTCTACGGGCCTGAGTGTAAGTCTCAAGGTCCCTACATGATTTAAAGTTCCTATTTTGCCAAGTATGAGTCTTGGATATGTACTGCTTTCATGTGTCTCATCTGAAGTCTTCTAACAGCGGTTGTAATCTCATGACACCTTATGATAGGGAAGTTTCCTATACTCGTGACATGACTACTTTTAACATTCATTACTATGAATCCTACCGAAAAGGTTATATTTGGGAAATTATAAGTGAAATATCACACACTATGCAAGTCATATTACTTTTATTAACAAATTATGTTCGTCAATGATGAACATCTGATTGCAAATATCCAAATATAAAATTTGGATTTGTTATATTATACTTTCAAGAATGAATTCTTGAATATTGAATGTCCGAGTAACAATAATGAAATGCTCATCCAAAACTGATAGAAGAATGCTAAGCTCAAAATCATATGATCGCACATGAATACATGTTTAAGTTTGCACATTAGGTCCACAAAAAGTTCATAACTTTGGATTCATGTTTAGGCCCTATTTGATTAAGGAAAGTTTATGCTTCCCCTTGCATCATTACTCTAGGTTATACGAAAGTAATACCAAAGATTTTTGTAATGATTCTTGAGTGACAGGAAAGTTGTGTAGGAGCCACAGGATTTTGTCCTAAAGAATAAAAGCTTCTTTATGCTAGGGGGTAAATGTTAACACCAAAATTTTCATCGGCCAAATATAAAGAAGTAGAGGATCTGAAACAATAAGAGCAAAGGGTTTTAGGCAGCGAAACTTGAACAATGGAGGAGAGGACCTTGAAGGATGCTAAGGCACTGGAAGGGGCAATGTATGAAAGGCAAAACCAACAAAGAAGAGGGACAAATTGTGATAAAACACCAACATTGAGTGTTACCCGAAAAAAAATATCAAGGTTACATCTACATCAAAAGAGAAGGCCAGAGAGCCTCAAATCCGGTACCCAAGCACAGTGGTGCTGGTCCAACATAGACAACAGAAGGATAGAGGAAGAACCAACGATAACATTAAAGTAGAAGAGGGAGTCACCGACATGGTAGTACCGCTACAAAAGGATTAGCAAGGGTACAACCCCGAAAGCATATCACTTAACACCATAAGCAAGTGGAAATGGGCGGTCGAGAGCATGTAAACCGAGACTCAAGGACACAAAAGGGAAGTGCTAAGTCAGGAAAGAAAAGGCAAAGGGTTGCCGGCACTACTTAGATCAATACCAACACTAACATTAGAAGAAAGTTTATAAGTCATCCGAAAGGGTTACGGACAAAGCTATCACCAGATCAAGACCAAAACCATGGGTTGTCGGAAGAAGATAGGAGATATTCACTCTAACATGCTAAGTTCCGACACTTATACCAACAAGCGATGGCTGAAACAAGAAAGCAAGAGAAAGCCGGTGACAACTCGAGAGAGCTGGAACCGACAGCACGGTGTAGGAAACGACAGCATGGTGTAGGAACTAACGGCATGCTGTAGGAACCAATAACATGGTGTATGAACCGACAACATGGCATAGGAATCGACAACATGGTGTACGAACGATAGCAAAATGGTCTAGGGAAGGAGAAACCCGAAAAAGACAAAACCGAGACCAAAATGGTCTAGGAAGCATGAGAAAGCTAGAAGAAGACCAAAACCAAGACCAGAATGGTCTAGGAAGCAGAAGAAAGCCAGATAAATAGAAAATCAAGACCAAAATGGTCTGGGATGCAGGAGAAAGCCAGAAAAAGGCAAAAAAGAGACCAGAATGGTCTAGGAAGCTAGAGAAAGGCAGAAAAAGGCAAAAAAAAAAAAAAAAAAAACGAAAGCCAAAAATGAAAGAAAAAGGTGGCATCGAAAAAGTGGCAAAAAAGGGCGGCAAAGAGAAGCAGCAAAAGGGGGCCCAAAACCTCTATAAATAAGACAACAAGTGTCACATTTTTGGGGACTTTTCCTCGTTCCACAATCTTCCTCTAATTTCTAAGAGAGCTAACTCTAATTTGTAAATCAATTTGGGGATTTCTTATGTAACCTCCTCCATGAATAAAATCATCAAATCCCTTAAAGTGGACGTAGGTTCAATCCGAACCGAACCACTATAAATTGTTGTGTTCTTTACTATTTTACATATTCTATAGTATATTATCTTGCTATGTTAGTTAATTCTTCAAAACTTAACCCTTTCAATGGGTGCCATGCTACCTTATTCTTTCCCCTCAATAAGAGCTTCATATGCAAGCCTTATCCTTGAACCTTGGTCTCCTAAACACCTTATGCTTTCTTCTCAACGGAAATCTTCCAGCACGAACCTTACCTACGACCTTAGATAACTAAGTAACCCTTTCGCAAGCTAGTTGCTTCCTAACTTATGTTGTACTTAGGGAACCCTTATCCCAAGTAAACTATTGGTCCTTAAGTCACAGAAGCGTGATACTCACCCCTTGAGGGAAGAGTAACTATTCTTTCTGACATTAGACCTTGATATCGAGGAAACAGTGCACTAACTCAAGCTTATGGGAACTGAATAATCACATTCTATCCTTAGGTCTACAGCTTTAGAACTATCTTCGATGTTGATGAAAAATATCGTTAACATTTTACTCTCATTTATCCTTTTCAAATAGTCCCTTACTTGGTTTTCCCCTAAAATCGTTTTGGCACAACTGAAGTTCAATTGCTTCCACAAAATACATGCGAAAAGTTCCGTCATAAATACCACACTAATCAACCGAAATATAGGTTTAAGGAGTAAAATAATCCATTTCAAATAATTCTTCACAGGTTAACACTTGGGTGCACCTACAATTGGTACCCCAAGGAAAAACTACTTTCCTCTCAATATCTGAGATGCCTAATCATATAAATATCCTGTCTAAACTCCAAACCCATCCGTCGACAACATAACTCCATAGCTAGGAAATATTACAGTCATAAGCATGAAACTTAATTTCACTTACCCCCACCAAACCATGTGCTCTATCTAAAATGTTACAAGTTTAGCACCATCAGAAATATATATTCAAAAATCAGTGTCTCTCCTAGGAGAAAATCTTTCAACCACTTATCATATTCGGAATGTATAGCACAAAGAGAGCAGTATTTCCTAGAGATGAACTAAGGGGAATAGGAACATCAACACAAATGACCCTTCGGGTCATAAGAAATCTTAAAAATTAGTCCATTGTATATCCTTGCTCGGCTATTTTCTTCTTGTAGTCAAATTAGCCCCCATTTTGCTAACTAATCCATCCTCCAAATTTATTCTATCTTAAAACCTTATAATATGAGCACCTCGGTCAAACCTTACTACTAGCCTACCCCGCCTTTAACCCGATGCCCATAGAAGCTACCCCAACTTTTGCTCCTCCCATATGGAAACCTTCGCCGTTGTTGTTGCCTTCGACGCCCCAGTATCCCTTGAGGTCCTTGGACCACATGGGTGGGACCCTGGGCTATCCCAGGAAGATAGATGGGATCCCCTAGCTAACATGGACCTCTCCGACCCTTTCCCTCTCCCTCAAGCGAAACCTCCGATTGACCCTTCCCCTTCCACCATTTTTCCACTCCCTCTCCTCCTTCTTCTCCTCCTCTGACAAATGACCAAAACCCTCCCTTACTGGCTCCAGCCCTCTCCTCGTCTACGGTTAGAAGGTGTGTGGGGCTTCTTTCAGTCTAATCCGATAATCATTCTTCAGCTTTTGGTAGTTTCTTTATATCCATTATTTTTTCAGCTGATAACATGTCTCTAAAAATAACTTAGCACGTTGCATATGTGTTGTTGTTCTTCCGGAACATTATTTGGCCATGCAATCATTGGAAAAGTAGCATGCTTCCTTTTCCCAAAGAAAATTCTTTCTTGGAATGTTAAAGGGTTAGGGGCCCTTAGCAAACGGTTTGCCGTTAAGTACATTCTCTCCCATTTACAGCTTGATATTATTTTACTTCAAGATACAAAACTCTCGAACCCCACCACTATTAGAGTTTGTTCCCTAGAGGCAATCTATTTGATGTGACTAATAACATTATTGATGTTATGTTTTATTTTGAATAAAAGATTTTATTATGTTATATTTACTGCATAATATAAATGTTGAAATCAAAAAATGACCACAACACCAAAGGTATTATCACAATACTTCACTAAAAGGCATGAAATGGAAAAATGGAGCCACGAACTATGAAAGCAAGTAAGAACACGAGAATTTAGAGTGGTTCGATCAATTTAGACCTACGTCCACTATGGTAGCAAGTTTCCTTATCACTTTTGAATTTACAAAACACATGATTTCCTCCTTTTCACTCATTTCACTCATCTTTCAATGATCTTCACTATGTCCTCTCTTTTCTCTCTTTCATGCTCTAGATTTTCACTTGAATTTACGAAGGACTCGATGAGATCTCTTATTTTGTGATGGTAGTTATATGGATCTTCAATCACATTAACAATTAGACGATTTTCATTAGTTCCATGGTGAATTTATGTTTGATCTAGGCTTGAGAGAGAATTAATGGAGATTAGAGTAGCTTTATTTGAGCTTGAGAGATTTCTAATGGAGTTTAGAGAGGATTTGATCCATTTGTTGTGGGAGGAAGATGGGTTGAGCTTGATAAGCCATTAATGGATCTTGGAGTGCTTGAGAGTGGTGGAGAAATGATTTGAGCAGCCCTTCGGGGTGGAAAACTCGGGCGCTTGAATGGTGGACAAGAGGGCTATTTATAGGTGTAGTTTGGGGGTAGTGGCAGAGTTGTAATTATGGTGTGCATGGTTTGGGTCGGCTTCAAACTTATTTACGAAAATGCCACTAGTACACTTTACAACTGTTCACAGCTGGCATATTTTAATACCGACGGACTAGGAATTGAGCTGCCGACCGACCAGGAATTGAGCTGCCGACCCGTATGTATGTTATTATTATTACCAAAATGCCTCCGCTCCATTAAATATGGTCGATCCAAATGTAAAATACACAGTAGCCGACCACTTTAATTTTCTTTAACATCGACCACGTGTAAGCCTCCTTCTAACTGATCCACTTTTGAAGCAGCCTTTAATATTACAACATTGCCACTGCTTTGGAATGAAGACCGATCCATGCACTATAACATATTAATATCGACCCACGTTATCACTATACAATAGCCATATAAGTATTCCACTTTTTATGTTGTTAACTCCGCTGTGAAAACGTGGCTCGGAATTGGGGAGTATTCAGGAACGCAGGCACGCGGCTTCATTTAACTCGCAGCTTCACTTAGCTTGTGGCTCCAATTGGCTCGCTCATCCAAACAAGGTAGTTCATGAGACCGAAGTTAGGTCATTACATATATGAAAACGCGACCTATGATCTAAAAACTGAGTCGCCCGCTCCGTTTTAGCTCGCTACTGCATGCATACATCAGACCATATTTAGGTCGTTGAAGGAGTTCTCAAGCATCCAAAGTTGGCATGTTCTTGTGCATTTAAATCATGTCGCTCATATGAATCGTGGCAGACTATATTTAATGTCGTATGCCAGACCATTAGGTCGTTCCACGTGTGAAGGCGTGACCCTTCATTTGGTTTATCATAGATAAATTGCCATGAGGCAACCAGTTGTCGAAGGAATATAACAAACTGGCCTTACGAACTTGAGTTGGATGCATGAAGCTTAAGAACATGTGGAAGCATATGAATTAACTCATGCTTTTTAGGCCGTTCCTTTTGTAAACAAGTTGTTCCGCATTTTTAGGTCGTCACCTGCCTTTAGACCGCTTCCCATTTTAGGTCGTTAAGACCTGACAGTAACCCATAGATCATTCGGGGCTTAAAGATACCGGACACCAAATTACAATCGTGTCACTCACCCTAGACTCCAACTATAAATACCCCCCTCATTCCTTTATTAAGGGAATCCAATTTCATTCCTACCACGAAGTGCCACCAAATTTGAAGCTCTTCTCCAACTTCACTAATGGCTTCCATGGATCATTCAATTTTTCTCCAACTTCATGTGGATCAAATCCATTCCAATGAACAATAAAGCTTTCTCCAATCGAATCAAAGCACATTGGATCTCATTCAAGCTACATTAGAAATCTCTCCAACATATTTCAAGTGATCACTAACCTTCTCCAATTCTCTCTAAATTAGGATCTAACACAAAATTCCTATCAAATCATGGAATATTATCAAAGCGCCTAAGTGATTGAAGATTCACACATCCATCATCACAAAGCTAAAGATCTCTCCATTTTCATTGCCGATTCAAGTGTAAATTAGATTCTAGAAAGAGAGGAAAGTGAGAAGTGAATCATATGAGAGATTTCATGTATGTTGTAAACAAAATGTCGTAATGAGAAGTGATTGAAAAGTGGACGTAGATCCATTTTGGATCGAACCACTATAAAAACTCCATTGTCTTCATTTTATGCTTTTCATTTTGTGATTACGCAGTTTCATATTCTAATCTTACCGAATTGGTGAAGTGAATCTTTTGCACCTTTGGTGTTGAAATCGATTTTCGGTTTTAACATTTGGTGCCCACCACCGCGTTCGCATCTCCTTCCTTCACACTTTTCTCAAGTCTAAAAGCCTTGCATTAAAAGTCCTAAACCTCATCCTCCTCCGAAACCATGGCAAAATCTAAGGAAGCTACTAGTAAAACCATGGTAGAAGGCGATAATGTTGTTAATGAAGAAACACTGCTTGCTAACCGTTTCGAAGTTAGTGAAAACTCGGAAAGTGGAGCCGGTGTAACTAAAAATGAGTTGAATGCCGCTATTGCCAACATGAACCAATGAATGGATGCTTCTACTAAAGCTGTGATGGAGAAACTTGACGCCATCCTTAATGCTCGACCAAATCCAGCCCCTCCAAAAGTCCATGTTGATCTCGAAATGAATGACAAATCGCCTGTTTTCGATCAAAACCGTAACAACAACATGGAAGACTGACTGGATGAGTGACAAGGATGAATCTAACATCGAAGAACTGAAATCAAAGGCTGAGAATCATCCCGAAGTGAATGATCAAAAGGTCACTAGTCCCACCACGGGGGCACCCCTTCGCCGGGAAAGTAAAGTGCCTACGTTCTCAAATCAAGACCGCTTGCCTAGACGAACATTTGGCAAAGAGCTCAGCTTCGTAAAGCACTATAACACTGAAGAATACATCTCGGACATGATAGAACAAATCATGAAAAGGAATCAAGCGAGAAAAGATGATGAAAGAGAATGGGACTTCTCTCCCTAAAGGACTCCATTCACCAAAAGAATCCTTGAAGCAGAGTATCCTAAGAAGTTCAATCCTCCAACCTTGCCTCTGTACAACGGCCTTGTTGATCCTAACTACTTCCTATTCAAATACGAGTGGAATATGAGTGAGGCTAAGGCGACTGATGAGATGAGATGCACATACTTTCCTCTCTACTTAGAAAGTGCTGCATCATTATGGTTCGCGAAGATGCCACCCAAATCTATCGATCAGTTCTCTGACCTAACCAAAAAGTTCAAGGAGCAGTTCCGCTTATATGCTACCAAAGCCAAGGATGCTATAACTCTCTAAGCCATGAAGCAGAAACCAGGAGAAACTGATAAAACCATTCTCAGTCGATTCAATGTTGCCCTGTTTGAAGTGAGGAATCCAGAGCCACGTATAATTCTCATGGCTTTACTCGATGCTATAGACAAAACAAGTGAATTCGGGAAGTAGACAAAGATGAAGGAACTGACTACACTTGACAACTTCTATAAAAAAGCAGAGGAGTACATGATAGTGGGTGATAATCCTATACCTCTTCAGATCATTGGTGGTAACCAACTTCTTGAAGCTCCTAAAAGTGCAGCTATCCAATCTAATCAGAAGAATACACGGGGGAAAAAGCGAGCCAATGATAGGAACAACAACAAGGCTAATAAGAAGTTTCATCATCTTGATTCGTCGGATCTAACTTCCCCGAATGACACTCCTGAAAACATCTACCTTGCCACAAAGGATGCATAATATTACCAGAAGCCCCGACCAATGAGAATGAATGACCATCTGACCAAATCTGGGAAGTTCTGCAGTTTCCACAATCAGCCAGGCCACAATACCAATGAATGTAGGCATCTAAATTCATTGATTGAAGAGCTGATAAGGAAGAAACGTCTGCAACAATATGTGTAGAATTCCCAAGATGCAAATCCTTCTGCAACTCCTCAGAGGCAAGGGGCATCAAATGACCAATCCGGTCCAAGCAACGTAGCTTCTGCTCAAGCTATACCAAGGCTGATAATCAACTGACAACCGTAAATGATGATTTAATATCTATGGATCAGAATAAGCGATCACTATCGCCTTTACTTTACTTCCTGCATTACTGTACTCATTGTTATGCTCTATTTTCTTGTAAAAAAAAAGTCTATAAAGATTTACGTGCATTGTACTGAACAATATCTTTACAAATGAAATGTTAACTTCTTGTATAAATCTCTGATTTGCAAAATTATACACGAAAATTTGCTAAAGACGATTTTCATACTGTAGGATATTCCGTAGACATTTGTTTCCTCAAATTCTGACCAAGTGAGACAGTCCTATTGACATCAAATCAAAGGTCGAGTGCTATCACCATCGATATGCAAGGATGGAAGCATCACTTTGAAAAATGAATAGGAATGTCCCACTGAGTCAAACAGCAAAGAGGAAAGCGAACGACCACAAATCTGAAATCCCAAAGGTTCCCCGGAATTCGTTGCGCAAAACGAAGCACTGGAGTTCACTATAAGTGAAACAAAGCATGAGAGTTCGTGGCGCGAAGCGATGCAACCCACCAAAGGTTCGATGGAATTCATTATGCGAAATGAAGCTCTGGAGTTCACTATAAGTGAAACGTAGCGTGCGAGTTCGTGGCGCGAAGCGATGCAACCCACCAAAGATTCATTGAAATTCGTTGCACGAAATGAAGTGCTGGAATTCACTATAAGTGAAACAAAGCGTTGGAATTTGTGGCACGAAGCGATGCAACCCACCAAAGGTTCGCTTGAATTCGTTGCGGGAAATGAAGCGTTGGAGTTCACTATAAGTGAAACGAAGCATGGGAGTTCGTGGCGCGAAGCAGTGCAAACCACCAAAGGTTCGATGGAATTCATTACGCGAAACGAAGCACCGGAGTTCACTTTAAGTCAAACGAAGCATGGGAGTTCGTGACGCGAAAATATGTAACCCACCAAAGGTTCGCTAGAATTCGTTGAATGAAACGAAGCACTGGAGTTCACTATAAGTGAAACGAAGCGTGGGAGTTCATGGCACGAAGCGATGCAACCCACCAAAGGTTCGCTGGAATTCGTTGCGTGAAACGAAGCGCAGGAGCTCGCTATGGCGAGATGAAGCGTGTGAGTTCGTGGCGCGAAGCGATGCAACCCACCAAAGGTTTGCTGTAATTCGTTGCGCGAAACGAAGCGCTGGAGTTCACTATAAATGAAACGAAGCGTGGGATTTCGTGGCGCGAAGCGATGCAACCCACCAAAGGTTCGCTGGAATTTGTTTTGCGAAACGAAGCATAGGAGCTCGCTAAGGCGAGACGAATCATGGGAGTTCATGGTGCGAAGCGACCCACCAAAGGTTTACTGGAATTCGTTGCACGAAATGAAGTGCAAGAGTTCGCTAAGGCGAGACGAAGCGTGGGAGTTCGTAAGCGCGAAGCGATACAACCCACCAATGGTTCGCGGGAATCAGTAAGCGCGAAACAAAGCGCAGGAGCTCGCTTACTCGAGACGAAGCATGGGAGTTCGTAAGCACGGAACGATGCAGCCTTCACCCTTAGGTTCACAAAAATTCACTGCATGTAACAAAGCGCTGGAGTTCACTATAAGTGAAATGAAGCGTGGGAGTTCGTAGCGTGAAGCGATGCAACCTCATCTAAACGTCATTGGAGTTCGCATTGCGAAGCGATATGGTGACCAAAAATCTTTTCTATAAAGAAAGCAATTTCTCCACAGGAGAAATTAACAACTCTCAATGAATTCTATCATGTTGATCCAGTCAATAGGAGAGGACAAACGTTGAATTATAACAATGTCTCTGAAGCACAGGGCATCCCATATAGTCTTTGACGTCAGAACTGATCGACAAAGCAAACAAACATTAAACCATAAAAAATTCTTCCCATAACAAAGGACTAAAATACTTCCAACAGGGAAGATTATTGATCATCTCCTAAGCGGGGGCATGAATTCCAAGAGCTTCTTCAAAAAGAAGCAGGAGATAAGTCACAACTGTGAATTTCCTAAATGTGAAATATCGTACAACGCTCGAAATCCACAGTCGAGTTATGTCGATTAGTTGATCTTAAGTGTCAACACGAATTCAAGTTAGAGTGTCGTGTTTTTGCAGACAATATTCAATAGATTTCAAATCATTGAGTAAAACAGGTCTAGAAAAGCACCTCATTCAATAAAGATTCGCCATAAATAAATTTTTAACCGACTAAATTGTTGTCGATGTGGGCAATTGATAATAAAATATTAGCCCAGAAATATGCAATGTTTTTGTTGTTGTTAAACAAGTTATAGCTGTGAAAAATAGCCCGAGCACGGTAATCAAACCTTAGCATAACATTGTCAAACAATAAATCCTAAATTCTAAATTCAAAATTGAAGCATCTGTATGCCAGTACAACATCAACAAATAGCGGATGCAAATCTCATATCGGATCAAATACGCCAAAAGATTTCAACAATAAAGTTCATTTCGAAGCCCACATTTTTCACAAGAAAAAATACAAGCTTCGAGGGGCAAATGTTAACCCCGTTGTTAAAACGCGGTTCAGAATTGTGGAGTATTCATGAACACAGGCACGTAACTTCATTTAACTCGCAGCTTCACTTAGCTCGCGGCTCCAGCTAACTCGCTCATCCAAACAAGGTCGTTCATGAGACCGAAGTTAGGTCGTTACATATATGCAAAACGTGACCTATGATCTAAAAACTGAGTCGTCCGCTCCATTTTAGCTCGCAACCGCATACATACATCAGACCATATTTAGGTCGTTGAAGGAGTTCTCAAGCATACAAAGTTGGCATGTTCTTGTGCATTTAAATCATGTCGCTCATATGAATCATGGCATTCTTTTAGATCGTGGTAGACTATATTTGAGGTCTTAAGCCAGATCATTATGTCATTCCAGGTGTTAAGGTGTGACCCTTCCTCTGGTTTGCCATCGATAAATTACCATGTGGCAACCAGTTGTCGAAGTAATAGAACAAGCTGCCCTTACGAACTTGAATTGGATGCATGAAGCTTAAGAACGTGTGGAAGCATATGAATTAACTCATGATTTTTAGGTCATTCCTTCTGCAAATAAGTTGTTCCGCGTTTTTAGGTCATCACCTTCCTTTAGAACGCTTCCCATTTTAGGTAGTTAAGACCTGACGGTAACCCATAGATCGTTCGCGGTTTAAAGATACCGGACACCAAATTACAATCGTGTCACTCACCCCAGATTTCAACTATAAATACCCCCATCATTCCTTCATTAAGGGGATCCAATTTCATTCCTACCACGAAGTGCCACCAAATTTGAAGCTTTTCTCCAACTTCGTTAATGGCTTCCATGGATCATACAACTTTTCTCCAACTTCATGTGGATCAAATCCATTCCAATGAACATTAAAGCTTTCTCCAATCGAATCAAAGCTCCTTGGATATCAATCAAGCTATATTAGAAATCTCTCCAACATATTTCAAGCGATCTCTAATCTTCTCCAATCCTCTCTAAATTCGGATCTAACAAAAAATTCCTATCAAATCATGGAAGAGCATCATAGAGCCTAAGCGATTGAAGATTCATACATCCATCATCACGAAGCTAAAGATCTCTCCATTTCCATTGCCGATTCAAGTGTAATTTAGATTCTAGAAAGAGAGGAAAGTGAGAAGTGAATCATATGAGAGATTTCATGTATGTTATAAACGAAATGTCGTAATGAGAAGTGTTTGAAAAGTGGACGTAGATCCATTTTGGATCGAACCACTATAAAACTCCATTGTCTTTATTTTATGCTTTTTATTTTGCGATTACGTGGTTCCTGAAACACCCCACCTCCGTTAAGGTCACTCACAAAGGGAATGCCTTAATTTTGGTGGAGGGTTATAGGTAAAAGACACAGATAATTTACAAGATAGATATGAATAAGCAGCGGAAAAGAAACAATATTTATTTCAAATTTGATTCATAACAAAACATTACAGCAAATTGTCTTAAAACATCTCAAACCATTACATCATAATTTCTGTCTTGATTAAAACATAAAGAAGCATAAAACATAATATAATAGCATAAATCCCCATAGAATGTATCCAAAGCCATAGCCAAAGGAGAGAGAGAGAATCCAAATCATACATCTACTATCTTGAAGCTTGCAAAGAGTCTGACTAAGCTGGTATATTCCCTCCCGGTAGGTCTAGTGACTTTTCAGTGTGTGAATAAGAAAAAGGTCATGATAGGAATAAACTTGAAAATAGGATAGTACCAGAATAACAGGCTAACATAAACTAAGATAAGATAGTTCAAACCGAATTTACTGTTGCATCCCATCGTATATCTCTGCACCTACTTGTTCCAACTTGCACCCCATAATCAGGGTGAAGCGATCCCCTTTTTAAAGATCGGCTCCTACTCGCATACGTGTGTCATACGGCCACCGCTTGATTGTAGATGCCTGTGCTGGCCCCACCATAGGGTGTATCAAGTCCAATGGTGGCGACCCGACCCGATCCAAGAGTGCATAGAATATACTACTGATGCCCAGTTCCTATTTTTTTCCACTCCGGAGTATGTGAGCACCCATACTCCACCGGAACCTACATCGCTGCACCACCTGCCGTCGTTTTGACCACTTATAATCATCCCAGTAAGCATGCCCCACCCTGCCTAGCTCAGGGTACCATGATACCTAAGTGGGTTACTGCTAAAATGGGTGCCCGTTACTAGGGTTTCCTAATCAACATGCTAAATTGGTTAAGTGTTCAGATTTACCTAACCCCACCCTTCAGTTTAGTTAACATGTTGAATTGGTTAAGTGTTTGATTTACTTAAACCTACCATTCTTGTCCTAGCTTTAATTCATTCATTAAAGCCTCAACCACTCACATTAGACAGGTATTGTTGTGGTTACTAGATGCACCAGTCGGTTCCGGGCAGGTTTACACTACAACTCAGTCTAACCTCGGGTCCTTTTTGGACTCAATGCTCTAACCACCCACATTAGACAGGTATTGTTGTGGTTGCCTGTATGACGGGCGGTTCCGGGCAGTCTTACACCACAACTCAGTCTAACCTCGGGTCAGGCATATTCGTCTTTTCTAAATTTATATATTTATCTTTAATTTATATTTATATGTAAATTTATTAATAATTTAATGTCATGGCCCACTTTCCCTCTAAACCAAGTTCATCATTTTTGGTATATAAAAATTTATACCATTTAAATGCCACCAATAATTGGCATGTGCCAAACACGCCAATTACATATATTTTTATGTTTAACCCAACGATATCCCCCGTTCGTACATTCGTATTAATCGTATAAAGTCATTGGGCCCGCATATTAGCCCAATTTATAAACGAGATAAATAAGGGAACATGCATATCATAAGTTCAATCAACAAATGTCATGTAACTTGGCATAAAACATCATTTATATAATTTACCATGTCACATGAACTTGCATAAAATTTAGACTTAGATAAATATAAGCCTACACATGTTAATATGTAGATCTAGGTATGTTTGAACATAACTTCAAATATAAACTAGCATATGCTATGTCCATTTCCAAAGTATGTATAATTTGACATTAACATATAGATATGAACCAGATCTAACCATGTGAACTTGCATAATATCCATTTTACCAATATGCATGTAAATATAGTTCTAATTTTAGATCTAACATGAAACTTGTATTAATTTTGTGAATCTAAATGGATCTTGGCATGGATCCTATCATAAACTTGTAACTTGCATATATGACTATATATATATATATATATATATATATATATATATATATATGGATTTAGTCATGCAAGCATAATGGATCTAACATAATACACACAACTTGCATAAATCATATAAACATATATGCATAGATCCTAACATGAAACATATAACTTGCACTAATCATGTATGTGTAAATCCTAATATGAAACAAATAACTTGCATATGATATTGATTGTTTCATTCTCAATGCTTAATAGATCCAATACCAAGTTAAATAAACCACAACATTCCAATACGATTCATGATGAAATCACCGCAAATAAACAGATGTGAATAACATAAATCACATACAATTTGATTCCAATTCATTTTCTAATTTATTACAAATCATACTTTTAATTTATCCACATCTGAAAGGTAACTATACTTACAACAAACGACGATCTTGATTTCGGGACTCTGAGTTCTGGAGTTGAAATGCTCGCCTTTGATGTAGATAAACGTTGTTTTGATTTTAGTTTTGTTTTAGTTTTGTTCGTCTCTTTGTTTGCTTCAAGTGGCGGCTACTCCAAGTTATCTCATGGCAGCATGACGGCTCTAGGTTTAATTGTTTTTTGATTTTAGGTTGAAGACTTAGGTTGCTTATATAGAATTTCAATTTAATTAGAGCCGTCAGATGATCATAGAATAAATCTAGACCATTCACATCAAGAGGAGCCAACCAGTAGGTGACAAATCAGCCCTAATGACACACAAGGACTCAGAAAATCGCCCAAAACCCGACCAGGCCGACCAAGACCTGACTAGGTCGACCCAGGGTAGGTCGACCCATAGGTCGACCCCCTGGTCGACCTGGGTACCCAGGTCAACCCCCGGGTCGACCCCCGGGTCGACCCCCTGGTCGACCTGGGTCCTGGGTGGGAATTTTTCCGCCCAGCCCACTTCTGGTCCAATTTTCGAATTTTGAATTGTTTTTGAGCTGTTTGAATTTTAAATTAATTCTGAAATTTCCGAAGGTCATAACTCCTTCATACGGAGTCCGATTTACGCAAACTCGTATTCTAGCTCAAGCAGAATTCCGATACAAACGCAATGGCTTAAGTCGTTTCCCTTAATTTTCACATTTAGAATTAAGTATACTTAATTTGTTAATTTTATTGTTAACTGAAAATTCGGGGTGTTACAGTTCCATATTCTAATCTTACCGAATTGGTGAAGTGCAACTTTTGCACCTTTGGGATTGAAATCAATTTTCAGTTTTAACATATGTCTTGCCACGTGGTTGCTCCTGGTGCATGTCCTCCCATGTATGACTCTTACGGTGGTAATTAAGGGTTCAAAACATATAAACCAAGCTATTGATCCATGATCTTTGCACAAGGACCGACCTACATAATATTTGCATGCAGATCCACGTGTAATCAGACTGAAGTCAATCCAAATATTGATATATGCTTTTTATGGGAACGATATTGCTTCATGCAGCTCACGTAACCATGTTTTTCATTGAATAGGATGTGATCTGGTCCATCACTAATATATATGACCGACCCACTATTACCAAAGTGCCATCGCCTGTACAAATTTCATGGCTGACCACATAATTCTTGCATGCAACGTTCAGTAGCAACTAAATATCTAATCCATTCATACAACCATGGTCGACCCATGCACACTTATTTTTCCCCAGGTTTTTAACCATTCTAGCAAGGCTTTCATGCATGTTATGCTGACGTGAAATGACTTCTTCTTATGGTATTGACGCAACAACGCTTCACTATGTAAGGCAGTTGACTATATATAAATGAGGCTGATCCACTTTATGTTAACATCCATATTTGTTGTCCATGTTGGTATCTTGCGTGGGGATAATACATGATGGCTTGCATAACGTGATTGCACGTGTTCTTTTCATATACATAACCATTTCGTTATATACATTGACCGGCCTCCATTTTGGTATGAATATCAATTCACGTAGTGACTGAACCATGTTGAGAAAAAGCCAACCCACAAATAGCGAAGTGACTGACCGATTCATGAAGGAGGAGCTCGACCGAACCACAACTTGTAATGCGACCGACCGACCCAGTTGCTGTGGGGATGACCGACCGTATGCTTTGGCGATGACCGACCGACCCATTTGATGCCGATCGATTCACCGAGACACAATACGACCGACCCATCATCTTTTTGTTGACCGCATTTTAATGCGGTTAACATTTGCCCCTCGAAGCTTGTATTATTGCTTGTGGATAAAGCGAGCTTTGAAACGAACCTTGTTGGATGTTGTCTCTATAGTTGGACCGAAGTACGATCTTCTTGGGTTGGCCTTTGCTCACTCTTTCACATCTCGGCTGAAGACATTTTAATAATGAACTTGGATTCGAATGCACATAAGCTATTGGATTTGAATTCTCGAGTTTGTTTGCATTGCATACGGAATTCACATTTTTGATCCTAATTTAGTCAAGTTTTTAAAGTCAAACACTTGAAAGATTATTGGTGATGATTTGAACTCAAACAAGCTCTTAAGTGCTATGCCATGTCCCGATCAAATTGGAACCTCGATTTTAGTTTCTGAGGTTAAAGCGACAATAGCTTTTGGATTGTAAATGAATCAGTCTTTGGTTATTCCTTGTCCTCTTGAAAATTTGCCGGAAAGATACCATTTTTTGTTAACTCAGTATGTCTTTAATCAAGCGTGCACTTATTTCGGCATTCCCGAATTTGTCACAAGATTTCCAAAGGAAGAAGAATTTGCTGATTGTCTGTTTTAGGCCTGTTACAGTAGCTCAGTTAGATTTAGAGATTTGAATTTGAATTTGCTTTGACACCATGGATCATCCTGGGACATATAAAATTTTTGAATCTCTGTTTCACAACGTCTTGCCCCAATGATTAATTATTGATCAATCTCCTTTTTATCTCGCATATTGAAACTGTTGACGGGTATGGGCTTCAATTCCTTGAGATGCGTTACTGCTCTGTTAGATTCGAACTATGCTATATCTACATAGTTGTCTTTTAAGCACTGCTTCTCTTCATATTTGAAGCAAACTATCGTCGGTTTCTTTTGTGAATTATTTATGGTTGGTGCTTTGCAAATGAGGAAGCCTTTGTGTTAAGATATTCTAATTGAGTCTCCTAGGTTGATCTTCATTGGTGCAGTGAGTTTTATCGGCATATCGAGCATATCGATTTTGCCGAATTTTTCAAATACTCCATTTTTGAGGGCAAGTTCAATCCAAGTGTATTAGCTACCTTGATGAGAGTATATTGGTTTTTGGCTTGTTGCAATGTCGTAATGGACCCGTGGTATTCTTACCGGGCATTATTAAACTCTTATGTGGTTGTGTTGCTTCAGTATCGTGGGTCGTCATGAGTCACAAGAGCCCGACATGATCAGCTTGTCGAGTTTCCTTAATTATGATTGATGCGCTAGAAGCTTCAACTTTGTTGGCTAAAGTTATTTAAACTTGCCAGCCACGCGTAGAGCCTCTTAACTTGTCAACTCAATTGGAATTCGAATTTACTGACTGGTTTAGTGCCTCTACTTGGAGAATTTTCTATATCTTTATGCCCCCGCTAGGGTAGGTCTTATATTTTTCGTGCCCCCGCTAGGGGAGGTTTTTGGATTAAGTGCCCCCGCTCGGGGGGGATAAGCTTTTAATTTTGCCTCTGCTATGGGAGGACTTCTGATTTTGGCCCAACACTTGTCGCATCTGAGGTACTCAGATACTACGTGAGTTAATTGGAGGCCCGACATTCTTCACATCTGAGATAATTAGATGCTACGCAAATGGATTCCGTCATTCTTCAAATCTGAGATAATCAAACGCTACGCAAATGAGCTTTGTAACTTCCGGGATTTTTGACCATTTAAATCGACAATGATCCTCAATGTCGACATAAACAAATCAAAAATATGGTTATTTGGATTTATATAAGAAAAAGAAGAGAAGAAGAAAAACAAACATAGAATCTCACAGCGGAAGGACAAAATATAATAATTAAATAATAGTTCATGAAGCTGTTAAAACATACATTTGATTATATTTTACGACAATTATCAGATTTAACTATAATAAATATACCAATATTTGCAGCGGAATAGATAGAAATAAATACGTCTGTTGAGCTCCATCTTCATCTCCATAACGGTATCTTCAATAACTGAATAACTTAGGCTGACTTGAGCATAAATGAAAAGACTAAACACTCGGATCAGAACTAAAATATTCTCATGTCAGTTAAATCAATTTCATGTGATAATATGAGTGCAATATGTTACGGGAATTTCCATCTCTGAAGGATCCGTTAAACTAGATACTATATAATACAATACGCTATTATAATAGTGTCTATGGTTAAATATAACATATTAAAATAGCGTAAGTGGGATTACATTTTTACCCTTACACCTTTTGTGATATCGTAGTTTATACAGATACCGTAAAGTCCACAGTACGTAGTGGCTATCAGAGGGCACTCCATAGTTACGGTACAAATCAAAATCGTAGGGGGCTCGATCAGGATAATATGATAAGGCACACGAGGAATGCCCAGAGTAGGAATATATTAGTTGCATGTCAGGACTGGTGGTAATGCATATCCGCAACTACCGCCCACCTTTAACAACACTCCCAAATCATGGATGCGCATCAAATCAAATCAATCAAACCGAGGGACTATAGTAATAAAGGAAGAAAAGTTGTTGATGGAGGTAGCTAACCCCACTTAGTCATGGTATACCCATGTTTTAGTCATTTTAATTATGACCCGAAGGTCAAGGACATCCATCATCGTTCTCTTCCTTCAAATCCAGTAATCGCCTCCAAATCAACCTACTTCATTCTGGAACTCCACCGCGTACACAGTTGTTAAAGTGGTTTTCAGTATTGGCAGAGAGTATGACAATATCCGATCCCGGTCTCTTTAATAACCAATCGTATACATTTTTCACACCGGTCAGTCCCTTACATTTCAAAGGGGTTCGTACTTCATATCAAAATATCTGATTTTTATAAAATTCATTTCAATAGTCAAAATAAAATATTTCATAATAAAATCTCCATTTTATAACCAAACTTAAACCTTGAAACAATTCCAAATTTTAAATAATTTCAATATTAAAATAGTTAAATATATATATATATATATTTAAATAGTTTAGATATATAATTGAAATAGTTTGAAAATAAATAAATTGTAATTAAAATAGAATTTCAGATTTAGTAAAATTTATAGGTAAAACATTAAAATAGTTTATAAAATAAATAGTGAAATATTAAAATAGTTAATTTAAAATAAATAATGAAATAAAATAGTTATAAGGTAAATAGTTTATAAAGAAAATTATTATTATAAAAATAAAATAGTTTATAAAATGGTTTAAAATACAATAGTTGGAATTAGAATTATATGGTTCAAAATTTAACTAAACATGAAATCATATTTCAGTTTCAAATTAATCCGACTAAATTTCGATATCTTAATTTAAAAGAATTTGACTTCCCATTCATATTCAATACGATTCAACAGTTCGATTTCAAACAATCCGATTTAATAATTAAATTTCAATTATAATCCTCACTTTGAATTATTCGTTTATAAAATCTCGAGTTCAAAGTTCAATTATTACCATAAATCAGGTTAAATTAAAGTAATGTCAAAGATGGGTAAACAATTTAGTTCATATTAAATTCAGTTTAACTTTATTTATCCACATTTACGAATTCTATTAAAATTGAAAGTTTTAATTTCAAATCTCAAAGTCCAAATTTAAAGAAAATAGATTAATAATGTCATTTATTTTGTCTTTAAAACAAAATTTCAAAATTTAAGGTTAAAACAATTTTTTATTTAACCAGCCGGTGTCTGTATATAATTTACTATCCTATGGCCAAGTAATACTGAAAATTTAATTTTAGTATTTAGGCAAAGGATATATATCATTTCAATCCAAATCAGGGTCATAGGTATTTCTCATTTCACCCTACATTCTTAATTCATTTTTAGTGATTAATCCCGGTTTATTTGATGCTCATAACATCTAGGGTGATGATTGGGATTAATCAATACAAACATTGGTCATATACAATCAAGGTGCAATAATATGTTAATTCACATAAATAAACATTAATATGTAAACATATCAAAATCAACCCATACATCACATCAATACATTCAAAAGTGCATCAATATACTAGTTCAGATGTCAGGTGGTTTTAAACTAGCAACTATATCAAATTTTAACTTAACTGAAAATTTTATACTAACAGTCAAGTTAAATTAAATTATCGGTGTCAATCAACATAAATATGCAATTATAACTATCAAACAGAAAACAATACAATCATATCATGACATGATATTAATTTAACTAACAATCAAATATTTTAGTTAGATGTGAGTATGTTTAATCACTCACCTTAGATTCTGAACGAGATTGAAATTCAAATCATAGCCCAAAAATCAACGGTCTTAGAATCAGTTCAAACCAGTGGCATCGCGAAGAGCTCGCTGATACGATTCCAACGCAACAAACCGCGTGTCATTCTGAAATTGTATGAAAAAGTTATAGGATTTTTCTTTTGGAAATTTTAAATTAAAACAAACTTTAAATAAAACTCCTCACCAACCAGAACACGACACGTCAGCGTCCCCTTTATCCTTTCTTCTTCATGAAATTCAAATCGCAGGAACCCAAACCGCTTGCAAATCCCTTGATCGTCGCGCCTCCCTATGCTCGACGGACCCTGATCGGAAAGCCACGCCTTAACCTCCCTTGCAAACTCCACTGTTGGCCAAATCGTGGCCTCACTCGGCTGTCCGTAGCGCCTCCGATCGAGCCAAACCTGCGGTGCTTTCTAGGCATGATTCTGATGACTACAAATCAAATCAACTATCATCATCCGTATGGATGCGAAGAGTAGATCAAGGGCCACATTTTCCGCTTTGGAATTATCGAATTTCTTTGATCGAATTGAAATATATTGAGGGAAGAAGAATCGTGATTTACTGGCCATCGAGGATTATACACGGCGGCTGACTATAATTAGGGTTTCAGATTATAATTTAATATTATTTTTCTCGGTTTGCGTTTATTTAAGCAAAAATTCGGACCGAGTCCAAATCTGACCCGCTTACTACCTAACAATATGTTTTGACGATTTCTGAATGCAATAGATTATGTTTCACAGCCCAATTCCATAGTTTATTGCCGTTTTCTTTTAAAACTTGATTATTTAACTGAATTGTACATATAAATTTATACGTGTTTTAATTTCTTACGATCAAACTATAATTCCGATGGCTACGAAATTTTAGGTCATAAAATAATTTACCATTTCTGATTCAATAAAATTAATTTCACCGAATTCTGAGATTGTCTGCAAAAATGTAACATTTCACATATTTAAAAATAAAATATTCATCTTTAACTTTAAAATTGAATTCAATGGTTTTAAAATCTCTAATCAAATCAAAATTAGAATTCAAATAAATTTCATGAATAAAATTTCTTTTTATATGAATTCCATATAAATTATCAAAATACTTAAATTTTTGTATTTCAATTATAAATTACATAAATCAAAATATTTCAATATATAATTTCAAATATCATTATAAATCAACATATCAAAATAAAAAATTTATATTTAAACCAACATTGTCCAAAATCATATTAAATTTAGTAATTTAAATTATCGCAAAATCTTTGGATGTTACACTCTCCCCCACTTAAAACTTTTCATCCTCGAAAAGGCGTAGTAAAAGGGTTCTCAATTTATATATTTTAAATCATATAATTTCTCAAATTCCATATTTTAAAACGTATATTCTATTAATACTTTAGTTCAAATCGTGAATTACCCTACCACGATACTTTCGAAAATTTGGTTTACACATATCTTTAAATCTACAAGTCAAAAACTTAAATTTTCTCTTTCATTAGAATTCCAATAGATCCGAAAGACTCTTGTATCAAAGTATTCCGACTTATTTTAGATCCCATACATTCATTTAAGCTTCAATTCGGAAAATTACGAATTGCAGCTTCGCGACGAGCTCCTTTTAATTAAATTTAATTAATTCGTTCAATCGTGGTTTTACTTTTTAATTAATAAACCAATTCACTTTTACAAAACAAGTTAATCGTTTATTTTCGACTTGGTAATATCGATTATCTTAAGTCGTCGAATATCTAACCATCAATAGCAATAAAATTCAATTCATAACCAAACAAATTTTTTTACTAGCTTATTTCATTGATTTGGTTTATCGTCATTACCTAGCTGAATTCAATTTCATACATAACCAAGTATATATCTTTCATTTCATAACTTAAATTTCATTTGTATGTATAAACCATCAAATTTTTCAACATTCACTATTCACACCAGTACTGGTATATTATCCAATTTTAATCCAATAACATGTTAACTTTTTATTAGTTGGTAAGTTATATATATGCTATGGAAATGTTCAATTTTTATACAAGTTCAACAGTTTCAGTTTATTTTGAATTCATTGTTACAACCTACATAGAGTTTTATTTTAATTATAACTCTCTTGGATTCATTTTCTTATTATATAATTCAGAAATTTCTATAATTTCTATTTTAGTTCATTTCAACAATTTGAAATTCATTAACTATTCAAGAACTTAAAATTTTCAACTTCGGGTTCATTTCCAAATCAACTTTAATATAACATATATATTTTTATCTTTTATAACTAACCATAATTTAAAAGATTTAAATGAAATCCAAATTTCAAATAAAATACAAGAGTTTCTAAGTGGTCACCCCACTACATCCTCGAAATTAAATGTCGATGATGCATGCACTCATCACCGAAATCATTTCCCAAAGATACGAGGGGAGTATACGCTTATTTCAAAAATTTATTTGAAAACAATTTCTATATGAAATAACTTTTAAAGTATAAATATACTATTTCAAACCATTTGGAGAACGATATTACAAAACAACCCAAAATGTAATGACCCACATTTTACGATCGAATAATTAATTAATTTAATTATTTAAAATAATGGCTTAGTAATTTAAAGGTTGTTTAATTAAACAATATTGAATATTTAATTAAATTAAATAATAGAATAATATGTTTAATTTCTGAAATAGTCAGAAATAGTGAATTTGCAATATAATATGAACTGGACAATTTAAAATATTTAATTCGGCTTAGAATTGAATTAGAATAACGAATATATTATTTTGACGGCAGTTGAACGTATAAATTATATTATATTTATAATCGAGCTTGCAATGGTGCGGCAGTTCGCAATTTGGCGATTCGAACTTCAACTGAATATATATGGTCCATTTTAAATCAGATTTCTATGAAACAAGAAACGTTAGGAGCTGGTGAAGTATACTTTTCTGATGGAAGAGAAAAATCAGGATTTCGTCGTGTAGATTGTGAGTTGTGTCCAAATCAAATTTTCGAATAGTCGCTATGGAATCGTTTATCAACCATAACGTTATATTTAATTATAATTAAATATTGGCCTCGAATTTAGACAAGCCCTTTGAGACATAGTGATAATTTAATTTTTATAATTTCACTATGATTTTTAATTAATTAAATACGCAACTTTATATTTAGAGTATATTGCACCCTTAATTAGTATTTTGGGGTTTTGCAATATGAGTTAAGCTACCGATATTATTATATTTTTGAGATCGTGGGACATTGCTCGTCTCACCGGTATTTTTATTTTTGTCGTTAGCAGTCCGGAAGTGAACGGGTTTTTACGTAATGAGGTGGATAGTCTATATACATAAATGTACACTAAAGTCCACTAACTTCTGAAATTTTGTTTTCCATAGAGGCAGACCACGTATCCAATATTTAGACCATAAACTTGGATCACAGAAGCTCGCATACCTCAAAAACAATTCTCTCCATAAATATCTCCACAATTTTTTTTTTAACTTCCATGGCTTTGAGAAGCCAACGTCCTCAGATTTACACCCTATAAATCAGCATTTCATTCCATCCCTTAAACCTAATTCTCTGGCCAAATTCATGCGCCGCCAGTTCTTGCTTTAAAACCCAAAAATCGTGAGCTCCAAAATCCAATAACAAATCAAAACGAAATGCTTCACTCAAACTTAAATATGGCGTCACTGTGTTATCTTTGAACTTGATATTTGAAGGAGGGGTTTGGAGTTTCAATGAAAGGAAGGAGGAGTTTCTGAGTATACGGCTATGGTGGAAGTTTACAGAAGCGGTTTTCTTGTTTGAGAGGAGGAGCGGACGTGAGCGGTGATGAGAATGAAGTGGGTAAAATCTTAGGGGTATAGTGATACTGCATGTATTTTGTATAAGGCTTGGAACTACGGAATAACTTGGTTTGTTTTTCGTTAACTACATATACTGGTTCTCTGATGTAAAAAGGAGACACGACAATTAAAAAGAGGACGTATGTTGTTGTGGAAGAATCGAAATGGCCAGTTGTTGAGGTGAGTTAACAGGAGGAGGTCACGGATGTTAAAACATGAGAGAAAGGGGCGTTGCTTTTTGGGATTGAGGCGAGTCATTCTCTGGTGAACAATATGGTCTCGCATGGAAGCTGGGAGCGAAGACCCTGCGTGATCACTGCAGTTGACGCAGCAGAAAGAACGGGTGCAAGTGTGAGCGGTAGGAAGGAGTTTGGTGCGTGTAAAACAGTCGGCAATGATGTAAAGGGGGGGCAAAAATATTTGTTCTAACGGATGGGAGAAAAGCATATTATGTTTAAAATAAAAACAAAATAGAAGGAGACTTAGTTTTCTTGAGTAACGCAAGAAAGTTTTGGGAAGTGCATAAGTGGATGTGTGCGTGTTATACATGTATGGGGTGTGTGAAGGAGGCGAAGCCAGCGGAGGTTGGGGCTGTTGAGAAGGGAAGATCAACCGTGCAAGTCGTTTATGGATTAGTTGCGTTATGAGGGAGAAAATGGAGTGTGAATTTGTAGAAATGGTGTTAAATGCTGAAGCCGGTATATTTCCTTTTGGAAGAAGGAGTAACAGTGCAAAGCGGGTTGAGGTACTTGCTAGATGGGCCAAAATGGGAAAAATGGGGTGAGCCCAGTATGTTAATAAATAAAGTTTAATTTAATTAAATAAATATATACAAACTTGTAAATGATATATCTCGCTCATACATGGTCAGAAATTCGAATGGTCAGATCCGTTGGGATCATATGGACGATGGCTACACCATTAAACCGACGGAAAGAAATGCGGAGCTCGTTACAATTTATTGCAAAATAAATTATCCGTTTGAATCAAGTGATAGTTATCGTTATTTAACGATGATCGTCCAATGTGAGTAAATCTCACTAATTCTGAACAGTTTACATTTTTATAACGTATTTTTAGAACTGATAAATATTGGTTGATTGCTGGGTGTTAACTATTTGGATGAACTGCTAGTCAGCTGGTTGAAACTATATATATAAGTATATATATAAATCGTTAAATATATATTGATTCTGTTATCAGAATATTTCATATTGAAATAAAATTGATGTTATATATGTTGACTAACTTCTGTGTATGCAGGGAGACAGGTTGGAGGAATCCGACTAGATTCCTCAACATTTATATTTACTGTTTTTTTCATATATTACGATATATGCTATGATATATAATCTGTCATTGATTGTATATGTTTTGGATGATATTTATCATTGACATTTGGTATTTGAAATACCATTAGAAATAAGGATGTTATAAAAAGGAAAATACTTATAACGGAATAGGATGTTATAAAAAGGAAAATATTTATAATGGAATAGGATGTTATAAAAAGGAAAACATTTATAACGGAATAGGATGTTATAAAAAGGAAATCTTTATAAGTGGAGAAACGTTATAAAAAGGACATTTTTCAAAGTGAAGAACCGTTACTAAAAGTAAATCTTTATAAATGAATAAACGTTATTAAAAGGAGATCTTTTTAAAGCGAATAAAGCTAGATGAATAAGAGTTAGTCGAATATTAGTTATTCGAATTAGAGTTAATCGAATTTAAGTTATTAGAAATGAAGTTAATCGAATATTGGTCATTCAAAATTAAGTTAATCAAATTAAGTTAATCAAGTTAGAGTTAATCGAAATTAAGTTAATCGAGTTGGAGTTTATCGAGTTAGAGTTAAACAGTTAGAGTTAATCAGTTAAAGTTAACCAGTTAGAGTTAATCAGTTAGAGTTAACCTGTTAGAGTTAGTCAGTTAGAGTTAACCAGTTAGAGTTAATCAGTTAGAGTTAACCAGTTAGAGTTAATCAGTTAGAGTTATCCAGTTAGAGTTAATTAGTTAGAGTTAATCGATTAGAGTTAAATCGAACTAGAGTTATTCAATTAGAGTTGATCGAATTTAGTTATTCAAGATAGAGTTAAAACAGACAGAGTTATTTAGGATGAGTTGCCATTTAGCACGACTACTAGCGTAATTCGCAGGGCTGCAGATAGCCTGCGGCGGTCGGATGTTTCCTGAGGGAATCAGGCGTAACCATTGTGATCGCTGCGATCTAGATTTAAACGAATGGAGTTAATCGAATATTAGTTATTCGAACAAGAGTTAATCGAATAGAGTTAAACAAGATTAGAAACTAACTAGAATTAGTAAGTTGAATGGTTTTCTGAGTATCGATCTGATGTTGGTTTCGGCCGTCGGGGTTTATACTTAGAGAATTGTTCTCTTACAAGTTTACAGTTACGGACTAATAGTTGTGGAATGGTAGTGATGCGTGAATAAGCTAAGGAAATGTTTTCCAATGTTAATAACGTATATTTTCTAAATATAGAAAATAAGGAAATATGAATATATATATATATATATGAATATATATATATGGTTGATGATTGGATCGATAGTTCCATTTGGAAATAAGATCGTTGTGTGTACACGAACATTTTTCATTTGATAGCTAAATCACCGACAATCAAAGTTTTGACCATTTTAACGTTGTTAATATGGAGGGACCGGTTGGATTATTATCCGAAGAACCACTCCGTATTGGCATAAGCATTGCAAACCAAGTATGCTGAAAATATTGAAGACGGAGTAAAGTGTAAGGGCTATTGTATAAATCTTAGGTAGAGATTGCCTAAGATGGATGTACTGAATAGTGCCTTCAGTTTGTCCAGTCCCAGGACAACTTGAATGGACGAACGTCTGACAGAGTATATTTGGTAGATCGCATAAGTTGATCGTTTCAAACGTATTTACGTTGGTGGCGGAGGAATTCGTTTCTCTTATCTTATACCTGTGGTATTTTTGGAGAAATCAATTTGTGGTTTGATGGGTATGATGATATGGCATTCAAAATAAATGAAGACGTGATCTGTATAGAGATACGTTATGACCTCAGGCCTCATCAACTAGGAAATGACCGAAATCGGGCAGGCAGCATGGCTAAGTGGTTCGCAACCAAGTAGGGTATATTGTCACCATCTAGAGAATATTCATATTTATACTTCTTTCAATTATGTATCCCCCGGGAACGGTTATGTTGGAATACTAACCGAGGGGTGGCAATATATTTGATACACTCAAGCGAAATGAGTGGTCGGTCATGCGTGGCCGAGTTAAAAGATGTTCCTGTTGAACTCCAGTGTATCGCTTCTAGAGTACAATGATCGGAAGGTGGATCCATACCTTGTCGTAGTTGGAATCAATTACCTAATAAGAGCCAGCGGTTTTTGATTATATATTATATATGTATAACGTGAGATGCAAGCGTTTCTGCTAGATGATTATTATATTGTGGTTGATATACACTATTATAATATCAAAGAATTTTGATATAAAGATTCGTTTTGATTCTCATAAGGGAAAAACCCGTTCCGTTATATGGCGTCGTCTTACGAGATATCATTTTTATTACTCAAACTATTTTAAATTGTTTTACTCACACCAGTCCCATGACTGACCCGGAGTTTATTTTGTTTTGTTTTCCCTAAACTCTTGGGTGTCCAATTTTGTACGGGCAGTCAAGTAGTCGATATTTACAAATACTTGAAGAGATGGAGCAGGAGGCTTCAAGATTTTATAGCTATTGTTTTTCCTCTGTGTTGTAAGTGTTGTACTCTGATAAAGTGCTATTGTACATAACTGTTTTATTTCAAAGTTATGTTATATTTTATTCGTTCCGCTGTGAGATTCGTGTTTACTCTGATGATGTATGTTCTTCTTATTCTTCTATTCTAAAAGTTCTATCTTATCTATTCTCACCCTCTAACTTCTTTCATTAACTACCGGTATTTTCTATGTTTGGATAATCAACGTAGGTTTTATGTCGATGACCAAAGATCGCAAAATCTGGGTCGTTACAGTTGGTATCAGAGCTTAAGGTTAAGTATTTAGCTTGGCTCTATGGCGTGACTCAGTACGGATGGGGTTAGTAATACCCTAGATTGAGTTGAGTGTATATATATACGAGCGCGTATTTGTTATTCGATATAAAATTGTTTTATATTGTGGAGATTTATTGGTTGAGCTGTTTATGAGTTCTGGTCGATCAGTTTGATCCACTGTATCGATAAGGGTTGCTAAACGCTTGAATACGATAAACCGACATAGTATGTTTTAAAAGAGGGTAAATGAAATAATTTACCCAAATTTATATAAATTGGAATTATTATAGTATATTGAATATGTTGGTTGTTATTATAATCGAATAAGATTTTAAAGCGTGAAATGGTTATAAATAACCAAGTAGAATTCATATAAGTATAATATATGAGGAATTTTAAAATCCTGGGAGATTTTAAATTGTCTACAAGCATTGCAAATGATATTTTGAATTGATTTCAAAATGAATGCGTTTAGAAATGGTTTTGAAAGTAATATAGTATTGAACTTACTTCGATAGCTAGAAAATAGATTCCAATGATGATCATGACATCATCGGTGTTCATTTTCGAGTTATAAGTGACGGATTACTACCAAAGTTTTTGTTTTTGAATTGCTTTTAGAAAAGAAGTTGTTTTGATATTCCAAATGAATAGTTTGATTTTTGGAAAAGGCTAAGTTGTTTAAAAACTCCCAGAAACAGATTATTTGAATTAAAACAAATTAAAGTAGAAATTTGTGAAAGCAAATATGAATTGAATACCAATTAACTAGAGATTGAATTGGGATATAATATATCAAGCTGAATTGGATGCGTGACATAGGGATTTGAAATGAGATCTGGTTGAATATAAGCGAATGAAGTGATTGGATTAGACTGAGATGGCATTGGTATATGTTGAATTGGTAACAGATGCAAAGGATATAATGATATGCCCGACAAAAAGGTACAAGTTTATTTTATATTGGTATGAGATTTTAATGAGCCGAATTAGCAAGCCGCTTGGCTGTTTGATTTTCTTTTGGGTTGAAGAAGGCCTAGAGAGGCGAGTTGGTGTTTGAGCTATTGAATAGTACAAAGGTGTTGCTGGCGAAATTTTTCAAAATTTTCAAGTGTTAGAAAATTTTCAGGATTTCAGAAAATTTTCGTTGATAAGAATTAATAAATATTTAATTGAAATTAAATTGGTTCAGTTGAAACTGAAGTTAAGAAGTGAACAAATAAGTTCTAACCAGTCAATAGGATTAGTTTTCTACCTTAGCAATTTCGAGGATGAAATTATTTTAAGGGGGAAAGAATGTAACGACCCGTATTTTACAGTCGAATAATTAATTAATTTAATTATTTAAAATGATGGTTTAGTAATTTAAAGGTTGTTTAATTAAATAATATTGAATATTTAATTAAAGTAAATAATAGAATAATATATTTAATTTCTGAAATAGTCAGAAATAGTGAATTTGCAATATAATGTGAACTGGACAATTTAAAATATTTAATTCGGCTTAGAATTGAATTAGAATAACGAATATATTATTTTGACGACAGTTGAACGTATAAATTATATTGTATTTATAATCGAGCTTGAAATGGCGTGGCAGTTCGTAATTTGGCGATTCAAACTTCAACTGAATATACAGGGTCCGTTTTAAATCAGATTTCTATGAAACAAGAAACGTTAGGAGCTGGTGAAGTATACTTTTCTGATGGAAGAGAAAAATCAGGATTTCGTCTTGTAGATTGTGAGTTGTGTCCGAATCAAATTTTCGAATAGTCGCTATGGAATCGTTTATCAACTATAACGATATATTTAATTATAATTAAATATTGGCCTCGAATTTAGACAAGCCCTTTGAGACGTAGTGATAATTTTATTTTTAGAATTTTACTATGATTTTTAATTAATTAAATACGCAACTTTATATTTAGAGTATTTTGCACCCTTAATTAGTATTTTGGGGTTTCGTAATATGAGTTAACCTACCAATATTATTATATTTTTGAGATCGTGGGACATTGCTCGTCTCACCGGTATTTTTATTTTTGTCGTTAGCGGTCCGGAAGTGAACGGGGTTTTACGTAATGAGGTGGATAGTCTATATACATAAATGTACAATAGAGTCCACTAACTTCTGAAATTTTGTGTTCCATAGAGGCAGACCACGTATCCAATATTCAGAACATAAACTTGGATCACAGAAGCTCGCATATCTCAAAAACACTTCTCTCCATAAATATCTCCACAAATTATATATATATATATTTAACTTCCATGGCTTTGAGAAGCCCACGTCCTCATATTTACACCCTATAAATCAGCATTTTATTCCATCCCTTAAACCTAATTCTCTGGCCAAATTCATGCGCCGCCAGTTCTCGCTCTAAAACCTAAAAATCGTGAGCTCCAAAATCCAATAACAAATCAAAACGAAATGCTTCACTCAAACTAAAATCCGGCATCACTGTGTTATCTTTGAACTTGATCTTAGAAGGATGGGTTTGGAGTTTCAATAAAAGGAAAAAGGAGTTTTTGAGTATACAGCTATGTTGGAAGTTTATAGAAGCGGTTTTCTTGTTTGAGAGGAGGAGTGGACGTGAGCGGTGATGAGAATGAAGTGGGTAAAAACTCGGGGGTATAGTGATGCTGCATGTATTTTGTATAAGGCTTGGAACTATGGAATAACTTGGTTTGTTTTTCGTTAACTACATATGCTGGTTCTCTGATGTAAAAAGGAGACACGGCAATTAAAAAGAGGACGTATGTTGTTGTGAAAGAATCGAAATGGCCAGTTGTTGAGGTGAGTTAACAGGAGGAGGTCACGGATGTTAAAACTGGAAAGAAAGGGGCGTTGCTTTCTGGGATTGAGGCGAGTCGTTCTCTGGTGAACAATATGGTCTCGTATGGAAGCTGGGAGCGAAGACCCTGTGTGATCACTGCGGTTGACGCAGCAGGAAGAACGGGTGCAAGTGTGAGAGGTAGGAAGGAGTTTGGTGCATGTAAAACGGTCGGCAATGATGTAAAGGAAGGGCAGAAAGATTTGTTCTAACAGATGGGAGAAAAGCATATTATGTTTAAAATAAAAACAAAATAGAAGGAGATTTAGTTTTCCTGAGTAACGCAAAAAAGTTTTGGGAAGTGCATAAGTGGATGTGTGCGTGTTATACATGTATGGGGTGTGTGAAGGAGGAGAAGCCAGCGAAGGTTGGGGCTGTTGAGAAGGGAAGATCAACCGTGCAGGTCGTTTATGGATTAGTTGCATTGTGAGGGAGAAAATGGAGTGTGAATTTGTAGAAATGGTGTTAAATGCTGAAGCCGGTATGTTTCCTTTTGGAAGAAGGAGTAAAAGTGCAAAGCGGGTTGAGCTATTTGCTAGATGGGCCGAAATGGAAAAAATGGGGTGAGCCCAGTATGCTAATAACTAAAGTTTAATTTAATTAAATAAATATATGCAAACTTGTAAATGATATATCTCGCTCATACATGGTTAGAAATTTGAACAGTCAGATCCATTGGGATCGTATGGACGACGGCTACACCATGGAGCCGACTGTAAGTAATGCGGAGCTCGTTACAATTTACTGCAAAATAAATTGTCTGTCTGAATCAAGTGACAGTTATCGTTATTTAACGATGATCGTCCAATGTGAGTAAATCTCACTAACTCTTAACAGTTTATATTTTTATAACGTATTTTTAGAACTGATAAATATTGGTTGATTACTGGGTGTTAACTGTTGGGATGAACTGCTAGTCAGTTGGTTGAAATTATATATATAAGCATATATATAAATCGTTAATTATATATTGATTCTGTTATCAGAATATTTCATGTTGAAATAAAATTGATGTTATATATGTTGATTAACATTTGTGGATGCAGGGAGACAGGTTGGAGGAATCCGACTGGATTCCTCAACATTTATTTTTACTTTTTTTTTTCATATATTGCGATATATGTTGTGATATATAATCTGTCATTGATTGTATATGTTTTGGATGATATTTATCATTGACATTCTGTATTTGAAATATCATTTGAAATAAGGATGTTATAAGAAGGAAAATATTTATAACGGAATAGGATGTTATAAAAAGGAAAATATTTATAATGGAATATGATGTTATAAAAAGGAAAACATTTATAACGGAATAGGATGTTATAAAAAGGAAATATTTATAAGTGGAGAAACGTTATAAAAAGGACATTTTTTAAAGTGAAGAACCATTACTAAAAGTAAATCTTTATAAATGAATGAACGTTATTAAAAGGAGATCTTTTTAAAGCGAATAAAGCTAGATGAATAAGAGTCAGTCGAATATTAGTTATTCGAATTAGAGTTAATCGAATTTAAGTTATTCAAAATGAAGTTAATCGAATATTGGTCATTCGAAATTAAGTTAATCAAGTTAGAGTTAATCGAAATTAAGTTAACCGAGTTGGAGTTTATTGAGTTAGAGTTAACCAGTTAGAGTTAACCAGTTAGAGTTAATTAGTTAGAGTTAACCAGTTAGAGTTAATCAGTTAGAGTTAGCCAGTTAGAGTTAATCAGCTAGAGTTAACCAGTTAGAGTTAATCGGTTAGAGTTAAGCAGTTAGAGTTAATCGATTAGAGTTAAATCGAACTAGAGTTATTCAATTAGAGTTGATCGAATTTAGTTATTCAAGATAGAGTTAAGACATACAGAGTTATTAAGGATGAGTTTCCATTTAGCACGACTGCTAGCATAATTCGTAGGGCTGCAGATAGCCTACGGCGGTCGGATGTTTCCTGAGGGAATCAAGCGTAACCATTGTGATCGCTGCGATCTAGAGTCAAGCAAATGGAGTTAATCGAATATTAGTTATTCGAATAAGAGTTAATCAAATAAAGTTAAACAAGATTAGAAACTGACTAGAATTAGTAAGTTGAATGGTTTTCTAAGTATCGATCTGATGTTGGTTTCGGCCTTCGGGGTTTACACTTAGAGAATTGTTCTCTTACTAGTTTACAGTTACGGACTAATAGTTGTGGAATGGAAGTGATGCGTGAATAAGCTATGGAAATGTTTTCCAATGTTAACAACGCATATTTTCTAAATATAGAAAATAAGGAAGTATGAATATATATATGAATATATATATATATATGGTTGATGATTGGATCAATAACTCCATTTGGAAATAAGATCGTTGTGTGTACACGGACATTTTTCATTTGATAGTTAAATCACCGACTATCAAAGTTTTGACCATTTTAACGTTGTTAATATGGAGAGACCGGTTGGATTATTATCCGAAGAACCACTCTGTATTGGCATAAGCGTTGCAAACCAAGTATGCTGAATATATTGAAGACGAAATAAAGTGCAAGGGCTATTGTATAAATCTTAGGTAGAAATTTCCTAAGATGGATGTACTGAATAGTGCCTTCGGTTTGTCCAGTACCAGGACAAGTTGAATGGACGAACGTCTGACAGAGTATATCTGGTAGATCGCGTAAGTTGATGATTTCAAACGTATTTACGTTGGTGGCGGAGAAATTCGTTTCTCTTAGCTTATACCCGTGGTATTTTTGGAGAAATAAATTTGTGGTTTGACGGGTATGATGATGTGGCATTAAAAGTAAATGAAGATGTGATCTGTATAGAGATACGTTATGACCTCAGGCCTCATCAACTAGGAAATGACAGAAATCGGGTAGGCAGCATGGCTAAGTGGTTCACAACCAAGTAGGGTATATTGTCACCATCTAGAGAATATTTATATTTGTACTTCTTTCAATTCTGTATCTCCCTGGAACGGTTATGTTGGAATACTAACCGAGGGGTGGCAATATATTCGCTACACTCAAGCGAAATGAGTGGTCGGTCATGTGTGGCCGAGTTGCAAGATGTTCTTGTTGAACTCCAGTGTATCGCTTCTAGAGTACACTGATCGGAAGGTGGATCCATACCTTGTCATAGTTGGAATCAATTACCCAATAAGAGCCCGCGGTTTTTTATTATATATTATATATGTAGAGCGTTAGATGCAAGCGTTTCTACTAGATGATTATTATATTGTGGTTGATAGACACTATTATAATATCAAAGAATTTTGATATAAAGATTCGTTTTGATTCTCATAAGGGAGAAACCCGTTCCGTTATACGGCGTGCTCTTATGAGATATCGTTTTTATTACTCAAACTGTTTGAAATTGTTTTACTCGCTCCAATCCCATGACTGACCCTGTAACACCCCACCTCCGCAAGTACCACTCTTGCATGGGCACTGACTTTGAAGGGGTGATTAAACAAGGTAAACATGCGTGCAGATATCACAAGACAGAACATATAAGTAAAACAGAGTAGTAAAGCAGCGGATAAAACTTGCATTTCCAAAACCATAGTTAAGTTACAATAAAGTACTTAGTCATTATTTTCCAACAAACAAAGTCTAGATAAAAGCATAAACTGAAAAACTGAAATACATAAAGTACTATCCCCAAAGTGAAGTGATAAACCATAGCTAGCTCAATGTCCAAACCCGTACATGAGCAAATCCAGTAAGCAAGCTAGAAAGATCCAAGCTAAGCTCCAATGTTCCCACCCTGAGGACCTGAGGGGGGGGGGGGAAACGGAAGACAAGAGGCGAAAGAAAACAGGTCAGTCAAAAAGACTGGTAAGCCCTACTACTATCCGTCTATGAACTAATAAAGTTAACTGGCATGAGAAGCTGAGATGAACATAAGGATAACAACATACTGGCATGATGATTAACTAACAAGATAGATAAAGGTGTCATCGCATAATCAAGGTTAAGTTTTGCACCACGGGTGTACTAGCATTCTAACATGTCAAGTAAAAAACAAGGATTGATCCCTTGGACCAAGCTTGGCCCAACATCATGAGATGACCTAAATCAAGGTCCAACTTGTAACGAACCGGGATTTTCGACTCCGAAAATCAACATCAAACTACCATGTTGACCATTCAGACATCGAACATTCCAGATCATTAATAGAAAGAAGTTAGAGGGTGAGATGAGAAAGAAATAATAGAATAGAAGAAGAAGAAGAACCAACAACACAACACAGAGTCTCACATCGCAGCGAAACAAAATATAATACAGAAATAAATCTTTACCGAGAGCTTTTAAAATACTTACAATATCAGAGTACACATCTGGACAGTGATAATAATCTGTCCTCATATAACACACAGCGGAATAGTAATATCATACATCTGGATTCTTCCATCTCGTCTCTTCTCAGCAATCGATAACCTGAACCTGTACACTCCGGGCTAACCCGAGCATTTACAAAATACCGGGTCAGTCTGGTGAACCAGAGTGAGATAAACTCGCACAGTAATAAGGGTGAATCATCCAATCATGATTTTAAAGTTCAAACATCCTTTCAAAAGAAAAGGATAATCGTAAGACCAAATCCACACATAAACACGGACGGTTTTTACCTTACGATAACCCAAAACAGTTTTGAAACCAATATCTTTTTCTGATATTATAATAATGTCTAAATACAAGTAAATAACAATCTAGTAGAACGCTTGCATCTCACGCTCTACATATATAGTATACAATCAAAACCGCGGGCGCTTATTGGATATTGGATTCCAACTTGACAAGGTATGGGTCCACCTTCCGATAGTGTATCTCTAGAGACGAATACACTGGGTTCAACAAGAACTTCTTGCAACCCGGCCCTCACATGACCGACCACTCATTTCGCTTGAGTGTATCGAATGTATACCACCGACGGTTGGGATCAGCAACCGTCTCCCGACAAGGGACAGCATCGAAACATAGATTTAAGAAGCAAATAGGATTTTCTCTAGATAGGTGATCATACACCCTAATGGGAGCGACCCACATAGCCATGCTGCCTGCCCGATTTTTGTCATTTCCCGGTTGATGAGGCTTGAGGTTTAGATTTACCTTCGAACACTTGGTCATCATTCACTTTGAATGCCACATCGTCAGATCCGTCAGATATCACTAATTGACGACCCCAAAAATACTCTAGCAGTAAGCTAAGAGAACGGCGATTCCCCGCCAACACTATAGCACGTTTGAAGAAATCAACGTACGTGATCCTTCGGAAATACTCTGTCAGACATTCGTCCATATACGTCATCCAGGAACAGGATGAACCGAAGGCACTCTCCTACCGCATCCATATAGGAATCACCCCATGGATCAGTAGCGAGAAGTCCTTGCAACCCGTTGATTCCAACCACGACAGAATCACAGCTTATCTCTACTTGCCAGGCAGAGAATATTAGTGGTTCTTCCGTTTGTGAAAACCCACGGTCTTCACAGCACCATCTCGATCATCTTCTGATATCTCCACGTATTTTGTTGGCCGGAATGGTTTTCGAATATAAATTCGATCCCGGTCTTTCCATACCAACAATCGCATTGGGCGGGTTTGATAGTCGGTGTTTTAACTATCAAAATAATCAGTGTTTCAATCATGACACTCCAATGAGTTCACTGGTTCAGTATTCAGCATCACCTGGCCTTTAACAAACTGGCTTACTTTTGTTAAATTAAAAACTTCTAATTCTTTTAATATTCAAAAATACGATATTTGAATACCTCTAATTCGATTTAACTTTAATCGATTAACTATCATTAGACTTAACTCCATTCGCTTGACTCTAGATCGCAGCGATCACAATGGTTACGCCTGATTCCCTCCGGAAACATCCGACCGCCGTAGGCTATCTGCAGCCCTGCGAATTACGCTAGCAGTCGTACAAAATGGCAACTTAGCCGAATAATTATGTTTGGCTAATTCTATCTCGAATAACTATATTCAATTTCCCATTTAAATCTTCCTTCCAATCATCTTTTAAATTAGGAAATCCATTAGTTTTAACAAAGAAATTTATAGCACATATGTTATAACAATAGCGTTAAAATTACTATTTAGATTTACAAAACAACAGCGCTATAATCGCTGTTTAGGTTTACAACCCATTTACCATAGCAAAAGCGCTACAATTGCCATGTTAGATTTACAAAACATATATTATAACAACAGCGCTTAAATCGCTGTTTAGATTTTCAAGACATATCCACTAACGTCTCTTACGATTACCAACTAATACTATCTTAAGAAAATCCCGATGTTGTTTAATTTGGGGTATTTTAATTACCTCTCAGACCTTGATCAAACAACGGTCTTATCCTCAGATAAATATCAGTTATAACCAATACCAAAATTCCATTTATAACTCTGGTTTATAATAAACCTTTTTATCTTCATTTTCTTTGACTTAATTTAATAATTAAGCAACAAATTTTAAATTCAAAGTTATCACCTTTCTTGAAATTCTCTTATAACTTCGTTATAAAAAGTTCGGGTTTAAATATAAAATCCGTTCATAACTTCTTTCCCCATTCAACTGATTACATTTCACTTTGATCACTTTTAAAAATATTTTATTAAATAACTCCTCTAATTGTTTCCTCAAAACAATTATCAAATTTAAACCCCTCGGTTCAATTTTTTTTTCTTATACTTGCAAATCTGACTCACAACAGAATTTACTTTAAAAAATAAAGTACTAACCAATTGAAGTTCTAAATAAACGAAATATTTATTTATTCCTCTTAATAACTTTTATTCAAAATAATATATTCAAAATCTAACTCCAGTTATACAATAAATTTTATAATTTCATCTCTATCGATTCGCCTGACGGTGAATCGATATTTATAAAGCGGTTGATTTTATAGGCCATACGCCGCCAAATACCCAACCAATATCACCCATTGGTTTAAACCAAACATATGTCGAACATTCAATAATCAACCATCAAATCAATCACCCCAAACAGGACAGTTCATATATGGTAATATGAAAACAAACAATATTTCTGAGGAATCCGGTTGGATCCCTCCAACCTGTTTTTCCCTGTACTCGAATGGTTATCTCAAATCAGACCATTCAGTTTTGTTTAACTGATAACACTAAATAGCAACCATTCAACATCAACCACAAGCAATTCAAACAATTCAACCATTTAAACATGTTTATAAATAAACGTGACCAACCAAGGTGAGTTACCTTTATTGGAACCAATCGTTAAATAACGATTTGGTATTTCACTGAAATTAAACACAGTTTAATTTCATCAGTTAAACCAACCAATAAATTATAACTAGCAAACAGTCAATCATTGGCAAGCAGAGCACACAAAATAAAAAAAACCCAGTTTACATAAAATATAAATGGGAAAACTGAGTGAGTTTAACTCACCTTGGGTTGCGTTGTTACAATAACAACTGATTTGATTAAATTAAACTCGTGTTTAATTTAACTGGGATTTCCAGCTGCATTCTACTGCGAACGTTTCTGTTCTAGAATGTAAATCTCCTTCATACAGTCCCGACACCGCTTGTTGTGTTCCATTCGGTCTAGATCCCCAGTTCTACACGAAGGTTAACACCCATTAATATGATCTTTATTTGCTAAACCCTTCTTTAAATAATTTAGTTAATCTAATTAATCTCCTTAACATTAATTAATCAAATTACATTTTTATTTTAAACACATGGCCAAATTATACTGCTCCTTCCACTTCGATCTCATATGCTTCCCGGTTCTGCACAAAAAATATCTTTAGTTAATACAATATTTTTATTAACTAATAACTTAATTAGTTTATAAGCCTAGTCACGTGTTAACCAAAGTTATCAGACCGACCCCTTTTTGCATCCTTACTTACGTTTTTTTTCCTTTTCCACCTTGTTCTTCTGTTCTACACAATTCGTACTAATAAGGATCGGCTGATACTTCCTCCTTTCTTGCATTCCTTCTGTTCGAATTTCCCAACCCCTCGTTGCAAACAATTGAACCCATGCTGCCAAATAACAATCCCTATTTAATTATGATGTTATATATATAAAATTTAGTTAAGGTAAATAACTTAATTACTTAATTAACCGTTAACAGGCCCGTTTGTTCATGGTGACTTTCGTTCCAGGCTTCCTCCTTTCTACCTCACGCTATTTTCCAGGTCGATCCCTTTTTCTGTTTTCTCTCCTTCTGCATAACCCAGAACTCGCGACAAAACTCCAGCACCCCTCGAGCTTCATTGATTTGCTCCTTCCCTCACGTGATCACTGCTGTGCCTTCCCTTTCCCATTTATAGCTAATATGTACGAACCCCCTTCTCCTCTGTTTGCCCTCACCTGACGGATCCCACAACCCTACCACGGCACCACCTTACTGATCATCGGAGGGCCATCTGCTACTGCCAACCCGAGCGTATAGACCTCCTTTCCCAACGCCAGAAGTACCAAGCCTCTCGATCTCCTCCTCCGCCTAGAAACAAGCCTCGAACGCCGCTGTTTTACGGTAAGATCCAGACCATTTCGGAGCGCCGACAATGATTATCTCCATTGAGTTGAACGTCCTTCCCAAGCTCAACATTTTTCCAATTAGAATTCTTCGAATTAGGTTAATAGATGAGGATAAAGATCGAATCAACTATTAGAAGCTGCTGGTCATTTATTAAGTTGAGTGGCGGCGCAGAAATCAGTTTTAGGGTTACAAGAGTATGAGGGGTATATATATAGTGGACGTAAATTATTATTTAATTTTAACGAAACTTACGGATAAAGTAGTTGATAAAAACCCCCACAGACGACCTCTGTCTACTGATAAAAAAGCTAATCTCGATGTAAAAAGGTATTCCGGACCCAATGGGACAAGTTTCGTCGAATTCTGACTTCGTTTGAAAAAAAAATCCCTTATAAAACCAGAAATAAACACACATTTTAATTTTTCACGATCACCAGATAAACCCGATCAACTTGAAACTGCGAAGTCTGACAATAACTTTTCGATACGAACCCAACGACACTAATTTCGTCGCATTCTGAGACTGTTGCCCCCGGTAGACTATTTTTACCGCGAACCGCCCTACCCTTTTTAACGCCAAATTTTCCCATCTCTAAAAATAACAAACTATATACCTATCCTGACTATAATCGACGCTACGAATTCAACGGAACTGGTTCCGCGGCCTAATTCGATCGTTTGCTCAAGTTATGCTCGAATGTCCCTTTATTTATTTAATTACGCGTTATAGAAATTGAACGGGCGTTTACGGCTACCGTGGTCACATACGATATCGGTTTTCCACACAATTCACCACCGTACAATAATTTAGCGATACGGTTCTAATGAAACTGATTTCGTCGAAATCTGAGTCCGTTTGCAAAATGGCTATTTTAAAGGCCTACAATTTAATAACCGTTTTTCATAGCGACTATTTCAAAATTTGATTTGGCCATAAATATCAAACTATAACACGAAATCTGGATTTTTCTCTTTCATATGAAAGCTATCGTCAATACGGTCCCAACGTTTCTTGTTTCACAGAAATCCGACTTATATCGAATCCCGTATTCTCAGTTGAAGTTCAAACTCGAATTTACGAACTGCAGCGCTATTTCCAAGCTCTATTAATATTATATATAATATATAGTTCAGCTTTGTTTAAAACGACGATTTAAATATTAATTCACATCGATATTCCAAATATAATAATTGAATTAAATAAATTAAATTATATATTTTAGTGCCAAAAACACGGGTCGTTACATTCTTCCCCCCTTAGAATAATTTCGTCCTCGAAATTGCTAAGGTAAGAAAGAACGTTATAAACTCACTAACATTCAAATCCAATTTTTTCTTTAATCAAAATCAATTCAATATTGTAAATAAATATTTTCAAAAATATTGAAAATTTTCTAACACATTATATTTTCGAAAAATTTCGCCAGCACCTCCTCTGTACAGCTCAATCGGTACAATTCCAACTCGCCTTTCTAGGCCTTCTCCAATCCAAAATAAAACAAAACAGCCAAGCGGCTTGCCAAACAGGCTCATAAATCACCAAATCCAAATAAATGTGTACCTTTTTATCGGGCATATCATTATATCCTTTCCATCTGCTGCCCTGTCAGCATATACAAATGCATTCCCAAACAAAATTCCAATTTTTATCCTCAAAACCAAATCCTTCACACGTCCAAGCCAAATCTCATTCTTAACTCAATTTCCATCCATTCTCAATTTCAACTCTTACTTACCAGTCCAACACCATCTTAGATTCCTGTCTCTCAATTCAAAATCTGATTCGAATTGATATATTATACCCCGATTCAATTTCTAATTAATTTGTTTCAATTCAATTCATATTTACTTTTCCAATTTCTATTTAATTTTGCCTTTGTTCAAACAATTTCTCTGGGAGTTTTTAAATAGTTCAGCTCTTTCAAAAAAACAAATATTCCTTTCTAGATTCAAAACAACTTGTTTTTCTCAAAACAATTCAAAACAAAATCTTTGGTAGTAATCCGTCACTTACCACTCGCAAATGAACACCGATGATGTCCGGATCATCATCGGAATCTATTTTCCAGCTATTGAAGTGAGTTCAATACTATGTCACTTTCAAAACCAGTTCTAAACACTTTCATTTTGAAATCCATTTCAAAATAAAATTCACGATGCTTGTAAACAATTTAAAATCTCCCAGGATTTTAAAAATCTCATATATTCAATTCAAGTTCATTTGCAATCATTTATCCCACTTTAAGGAATTTTAATTCCAATTCTGATTTAGATTTCAGATTTAATTCATCTGATTCCATATTATACGAAATTTTAATTTGTTATTTATATAATCATTTCAATTATAATCAACCAACACATCCAATATACTATAATACTTCAAATATATATCATTCTTTTATATTAAAATATAATTTGGGTAAAATTATTCCATTTACCCTCTTTCAAACATACTGTGTCGGTTTATCGTACTTGAGTGTTTAGAAACCCCTATCGATACAGTGGATCAAACTGATCGATCAGAACTCATAAACAACTCAACCAATAAATCTCCACAATATAAAACAATTATTTATAAAATCTACAAGTACGTTCACTCGTATATATACACTCAAACTCAGTCTAGGGTATTACTAACCCCATCTCTACTGAATCACGCCACAGAGCCAAGGTAAGTACTTAACCTTCAGCTCTGATACCACTGTAACGAACCGGGATTTTCGACTCCGAAAATCAACATCAAACTACCATGTTGACCATTCAGACATCGAACATTCCAGATCATTAATAGAAAGAAGTTAGAGGGTGAGATGAGAAAGAAAGAAATAATAGAATAGAAGAAGAAGAAGAACCAACAACACAACACAGAGTCTCACATCGCAACGAAACAAAATATAATACAGAAATAAATCTTTACCGAGAGCTTTTAAAATACTTACAATATCAGAGTGCACATCTGGACAGTGATAATAATCTGTCCTCATATAACACACAGCGGAATAGTAATATCATACATCTGGATTCTTCCATCTCGTCTCTTCTCAGCAGTCGATAACCAGAACATGTACACTCCGGGCTAACCCGAGCATTTACAAAATACCGGGTCAGTCTGGTGAACCAGAGTGAGATAAACTCGCACAGTAATAAGGGTGAATCATCCAATCATGATTTTAAAGTTCAAACATCCTTTCAAAAGAAAAGGATAATCGTAAGACCAAATCCACACATAAACACGGACGGTTTTTACCTTACGATAACCCAAAACAGTTTTGAAACCAATATCTTTTTCTGATATTATAATAATGTCTAAATACAAGTAAATAACAATCTAGTAGAACGCTTGCATCTCACGCTCTACATATATAGTATACAATCAAAACCGCGGGCGCTTATTGGATATTGGATTCCAACTTGACAAGGTATGGGTCCACCTTCCGATAGTGTATCTCTAGAGACGAATACACTGGGTTCAACAAGAACTTCTTGCAACCCGGCCCTCACATGACCGACCACTCATTTCGCTTGAGTGTATCGAATGTATACCACCGACGGTTGGGATCAGCAACCGTCTCCCGACAAGGGACAGCATCGAAACATAGATTTAAGAAGCAAATAGGATTTTCTCTAGATAGGTGATCATACACCCTAATGGGAGCGACCCACATAGCCATGCTGCCTGCCCGATTTTTGTCATTTCCCGGTTGATGAGGCTTGAGGTTTAGATTTACCTTCGAACACTTGGTCATCATTCACTTTGAATGCCACATCGTCAGATCCGTCAGATATCACTAATTGACGACCCCAAAAATACTCTAGCAGTAAGCTAAGAGAACGGCGATTCCCCGCTAACACTATAGCACGTTTGAAGAAATCAACGTACGTGATCCTTCGGAAATACTCTGTTAGACATTCGTCCATATACGTCATCCAGGAACAGGATGAACCGAAGGCACTCTCCTACCGCATCCATATAGGAATCACCCCATGGATCAGTAGCGAGAAGTCCTTGCAACCCGTTGATTCCAACCACGACAGAATCACAGCTTATCTCTACTTGCCAGGCAGAGAATATTAGTGGTTCTTCCGTTTGTGAAAACCCACGGTCTTCACAGCACCATCTCGATCATCTTCTGATATCTCCACGTATTTTGTTGGCCAGAATGGTTTTCGAATATAAATTCGATCCCGGTCTTTCCATACCAACAATCGCATTGGGCGGGTTTGATAGTCGGTGTTTTAACTATCAAAATAATCAGTGTTTCAATCATGACACTCCAATGAGTTCACTGGTTCAGTATTCAACATCACCTGGCCTTTAACAAACTGGCTTACTTTTGTTAAATTAAAAACTTCTAATTCTTTTAATATTCAAAAATACGATATTTGAATACCTCTAATTCGATTTAACTTTAATCGATTAACTATCATTAGACTTAACTCCATTCGCTTGACTCTAGATCGCAGCGATCACAATGGTTACGCCTGATTCCCTCCGGAAACATCCGACCGCCGTAGGCTATCTGCAGCCCTGCGAATTACGCTAGCAGTCGTACAAAATGGCAACTTAGCCGAATAATTATGTTTGGCTAATTCTATCTCGAATAACTATATTCAATTTCCCATTTAAATCTTCCTTCCAATCATCTTTTAAATTCGGAAATCCATTAGTTTTAACAAAGAAATTTATAGCACATATGTTATAACAATAGCGTTAAAATTACTATTTAGATTTACAAAACAACAGCGCTATAATCGCTGTTTAGGTTTACAACCCATTTACCATAGCAAAAGCGCTACAATTGCCATGTTAGATTTACAAAACATATATTATAACAACAGCGCTTAAATCGCTGTTTAGATTTTCAAGACATATCCACTAACGTCTCTTACGATTACCAACTAATACTATCTTAAGAAAATCCCGATGTTGTTCAAGTTGGGGTATTTTAATTACCTCTCAGACCTTGATCAAACAACGGTCTTATCCTCAGATAAATATCAGTTATAACCAATACCAAAATTCCATTTATAACTCTGGTTTATAATAAACCTTTTTATCTTCATTTTCTTTGACTTAATTTAATAATTAAGCAACAAATTTTAAATTCAAAGTTATCACCTTGCTTGAAATTCTCTTATAACTTCGTTATAAAAAGTTCGGGTTTAAATATAAAATCCGTTCATAACTTCTTTCCCCATTCAACTGATTACATTTCACTTTGATCACTTTTAAAAATATTTTATTAAATAACTCCTCTAATTGTTTCCTCTAAACAATTATCAAATTTAAACCCCTCGGTTCAATTTTTTTTCTTATCCTTGCAAATCTGACTCACAACAGAATTTACTTTAAAAAATAAAGTATTAACCAATTGAAGTTCTAAATAAACGAAATATTTATTTATTCCTCTTAATAACTTTTATTCAAAATATTATATTCAAAATCTAACTCCAGTTATACAATAAATTTTATAATTTCATCTCTATCGATTCGCCTGACGGTGAATCGATATTTATAAAGCGGTTGATTTTATAGGCCATACGCCGCCAAATACCCAACCAATATCACCCATTGGTTTAAACCAAACAGATGTCGAACATTCAATAATCAACCATCAAATCAATCACCCCAAACAGGACAGTTCATATATGGTAATATGAAAACAAACAATATTTCTGAGGAATCCGGTTGGATCCCTCCAACCTGTTCTTCCCTGTACTCGAATGGTTATCTCAAATCAGACCATTCAGTTTTGTTTAACTGATAACACTAAATAGCAACCATTCAACATCAACCACAAGCAATTCAAACAATTCAACCATTTAAACACGTTTATAAATAAACGTGACCAACCAAGGTGAGTTACCTTTATTGGAACCAATCGTTAAATAACGATTTGGTATTTCACTGAAATTAAACACAGTTTAATTTCATTAGTTAAACCAACCAATAAATTATAACTAGCAAACAGTCAAACATTGGCAAGCAGAGCACACAAAATAAAAAAAACCCAGTTTACATAAAATATAAATGGGAAAACTGAGTGAGTTTAACTCACCTTGGGTTGCGTTGTTACAATAACAACTGATTTGATTAAATTAAACTCGCGTTTAATTTAACTGGGATTTCCAGCTGCATTCTACTGCGAATGTTTCTGTTCTAGAATGTAAATCTCCTTCATACAGTCCCGACACCGCTTGTTGTGTTCCATTCGGTCTAGATCCCCAGTTCTACACGAAGGTTAACACCCATTAATATGATCTTTATTTGCTAAACCCTTCTTTAACTAATTTAGTTAATCTAATTAATCTCCTTAACATTTACTAATTAAATTACATTTTTATTTTAAACACATGGCCAAATTATACTGCTCCTTCCACTTCGATCTCATATGCTTCCCGGTTCTGCACAAAAAAATATCTTTAGTTAATACAATATTTTTATTAACTAATAACTTAATTAGTTTATAAGCCTAGTCACGTGTTAACCAAAGTTATCAGACCGACCCCTTTTTGCATCCTTACTTATGTTTTTTTTCCTTTTCCACCTTGTTCTTCTGTTCTACACAATTCGTACTAATAAGGATCGGCTGATACTTCCTCCTTTCTTGCATTCCTTCTGTTCGAATTTCCCAACCCCTCGTTGCAAACAATTGAACCCATGCTGCCAAATAACAATCCCTATTTAATTATGATGTTATATATATAAAATTTAGTTAAGGTAAATAACTTAATTACTTAATTAACCATTAACAGGCCCGTTTGTTCATGGTGACTTTCGTTCCAGGCTTCCTCCTTTCTACCTCACGCTATTTTCCAGGTCGATCCCTTTTTCTGTTTTCTCTCCTTCTGCACAACCCAGAACTCGCGACAAAACTCCAGCACCCCTCGAGCTTCATTGATTTGCTCCTTCCCTCACGTGATCACTGTTGTGCCTTCCCTTTCCCATTTATAGCTAATATGTACGAACCCCCTTCTCCTCAGTTTGCCCTCACCTGACGGATCCCACAACCCTACCACGGCACCACCCTACTGATCATCGGAGGGCCATCTGCTACTGCCAACCCGAGCGTATAGACCTCCTTTCCCAACGCCAGAAGTACCAAGCCTCTCAAACTCCTCCTCCGCCTAGAAACAAGCCTCGAACGCCGCTGTTTTACGGTATGATCCAGACCATTTCGGAGCGCCAACAATGATTATCGCCATTGAGTTGAACGTCCTTCCCAAGCTCAACATTTTTCCAATTAGAAGTCTTCGAATTAGGTTAATAGATGAGGATAAAGATCGAATCAACTATTAGAAGCTGCTGGTCATTTATTAAGTTGAGTGGCGGCGTAGAAATCAGTTTTAGGGTTACAAGAGTATGAGGGGTATATATATAGTGGACGTAAATTATTATTTAATTTTAACGAAACTTACGGATAAAGTAGTTGATAAAAACCCCCACAGACGACCTCTGTCTACTGATAAAAAAGCTAATCTCGATGTAAAAAGGTATTCCGGACCCAATGGGACAAGTTTCGTCGAATTCTGACTTCGTTTGAAAAAAAATCCCTTATAAAACCAGAAATAAACACACATTTTAATTTTTCACGATCACCAGATAAACCCGATCAACTTGAAACTGCGAAGTCTGACAATAACTTTTCGATACGAACCCAACGACACTAATTTCGTCGCATTCTGAGACTGTTGCCCCCAGTAGACTATTTTTACCGCGAACCGCCCTACCCTTTTTAACGCCAAATTTTCCCATCTCTAAAAATAACAAACTATATACCTATCCTGACTATAATCGACGCTACGAATTCAACGGAACTGGTTCCGCGGCCTAATTCGATCGTTTGCTCAAGTTATGCTCGAATGTCCCTTTATTTATTTAATTACGCGTTATAGAAATTGAACGGGCGTTTACGGCTACCGTGGTCACATACGATATCGGTTTTCCACACAATTCACCACCGTACAATAATTTAGCGATACGGTTCTAATGAAACTGATTTCGTCGAAATCTGAGTCCGTTTGCAAAATGGCTATTTTAAAGGCCTACAATTTAATAACGGTTTTTCATAGCGACTATTTCAAAATTTGATTTGGCCATAAATATCAAACTATAACACGAAATCTGGATTTTTCTCTTTCATATGAAAGCTATCGTCAATACGGTCCCAACGTTTCTTGTTTCACAGAAATCCGACTTATATCGAATCCCGTATTCTCAGTTGAAGTTCAAACTCGAATTTACGAACTGCAGCGCTATTTCCAAGCTCTATTTATATTATATATAATATATAGTTCAGCTTTGTTTAAAACGACGATTTAAATATTAAATCACATCGATATTCCAAATATAATAATTAAATTAAATAAATTAAATTATATATTTTAGTGCCAAAAACACGGGTCGTTACACAACTACTCGGTCTAGTCGATCGGCTCCCCATAAGCCTAACTCGTCAAGTGTCGGTGTCATACTGCTTAATCATGTAATGTAGTTGACTGTGCAGGGTTCACCCTAGGGTGTATCAGGCCCTATGGTGTAACCCTCTGACACCATTACAGGATGCACAGTCCAAACCTACCGGTGCCCGTGTTCAACTCCGGACTTGATGTGCACGACCATGGTCCGCCTGAACAACCGGGGCATCATTCAGCCGTCTCTTTTGGTCTCTTACAATCAGCCCAGTAATCGTGCCCCACCCTAGCCTAGTCCTAGGGTCATATGATACTACCTAGAAGGTTACTACTGAAAAGGACCACGCAACTAGGGTTTCTTAACGGGTTAAATGTGGTTAACCCGATCCAAACGTGGATTAAATCGGTTAAGAGTACCCAAGGCTCCTGACTTAACCTCGATTAATCCATCAAGCCCAAATTGGTTAAGTATTAAGTGGACCATGACTTAACCCTAATCAGGAGGCATTAATTAACTTAATGCGCTTTAACCTCTCACATTAGACTTTGTTGTGGTTACTAGTTAAGCCGGGCGGGTCCGGGTAGCTTTACACCACAACTAGATCTAACCTCGGGTTCGAGCACAACATGACCAACTTCTCACATTGGGTCCTATTGTTTGTAGCCACTAGTTAAGCCGGGCCGGTCCGGGTAGATTTATGCTACAAACTCAACCCAACCTCGAGTTGGCCACACTCATATTTTCTAAGTGTCATGTCCATTATGTTTCCAAAACATAGTTACAAGTTAACATATCACGTCATGTTACAAAAATCATGTTCATGTCATTATGTTACCCAACCCCAACGTAATCCCATTGTTTACATAATCGCAACAACGCATAAAGGACAAAATAGGGAACTTGGCATAACCATGACATAAAGGTGTTGAAGCCACAAGTTTAACATGGCGGCATATGAAATGTACATATGTTCATATACTTGCATATTGCATTATTAGGCTTCAAAAGCATGCATAAAACCAAACTTAGCATATGAGTGATACATGGTGATAAATAACATGTAGAAGTTGCTAGAAGTTCGCATTTGGCCTCACATGCAAGTTATCATAAGGGATATGATAACTTTCATGTTGCCAAAATGCAACCTTTAACATAAAGCTTGAAGCTTTAAGCTCACAACTTCAAGTTTAACTTGCATAACATGATAACATGTGCATAATGATCAACCCAAACTTGCATAACTTGATAACATGATCAACCCAAACTTGCATAACATGATAACATGATCAACCCAAACTTGCATAACATGGCAACATGTGTCATACATAACTTGCATAATGATCAACCAAACTTGCATATAATGATCAACCAAACTTGCAAATAATGATCAACCAAACTTGCATATAATGATCAACCAAACTTGCATATAATGATCAACCAAACTTGCATGTAATGATAAACCAAACTTGCATATAATGATCAACCCCAAACTTGCATCATTCATTTAACATTAGAGTTCAATAAAAAGAAAGTAGAAAAGGGCTTACAATGCTATGAAGACACAAATAAATATTTATTATAAAGATTGAGACGAAGCCCTTATGCAAGCACCAAAAACCCAAATATGCAAGCTCCAAATGAAAACCCTTGAGCCAAATCAATAAGAACCCTTGCTTTGAAATAGAAATGTTGCAACTTGACTTGAATGCAAACTAAGAACACTCATACAAGTTTGAAAGCACTTGTATGAACTCACAATCTCTCATAGAAATAGGCTTAGGAATTTTAGCATGAGAGTGGAGGCCATGAGAGGAACAAATTTGACATAGTTTAGTTGTAGGATTGAATAATCGTGATTTAGGCTAGGTTTAGGGGTCTTTTTATAGAGGATTAGGATAGTATTAGCCATAGGATTAACCCTAGATTCAATCCAAGCCATCAAAGCATGTCTTGGGGAAGAAGTCAAGTGTAGGAACCATCTAGGGCCTTTAGATTAAAGCTGAACCATGAGAACCATTCAAATGCAAAATCTGCATTTGAGCGAATTGGCCCACGGGTTGACAGCCAAATACCCTGGATTAACCCCTAGTCGACCCAGCGGGCTTGGGTCGACCTCAAAAATCGGCCGGTTCGGTTATTCCCCTCTCCCAATTCGCTGTTTTGAACATTTTTGCATATTTATTTATTTAATTTTCAATTATATATATATATATATATATCAATATATATATATATATCTCTGCGCAACCCATTTCACTTAATTAAGTATACTTTAATTTGTGAATTTTTATGTTCAAATTACGGGGTGTTACAGACCCGAAGAGCTGGAGCAAGAGGCTTCCAGATTTTATAGCTATTGTTTTTCCGCTGTGTTGTAAGTGTTGTACTCTGATAAAGTGCTATTGTACATAACTGTTTTATTTCAAAGTTATGTTATGTTTTATTCATTCCATAGTGAGATTCGTGTTTACTCTGATGATGTATGTTCTTCTTATTCTTCTATTCTAAAAGTTCTATCTTATCTATTCTCACCCTCTAACTTCTTTCATTAACTACTGGTATTTTCTATGTTTGGATAATCAACGTGGGTTTTATGTCGATGACCAAAGATCGCAAAAACTGGGTCGTTACACAAAATTAAATTCTCAAATTCATATCTAATTTCCTATTTCTTTACCAATAAATTTTCAATATTTCATTATCAATTTATTTTCAAAATTTATTTCTCAAATCATTCAATAACCAATAGTTTTAAATTATTGAATAATCGAGTAATAAATGATGAAAATTTAATATTATCATCAACAAAATCAAAATTCATATATTTTAAAATAGTTCTATATATAAATAAAATATAATTCAAAAAAGTATTATGTCAATAAGCCTGATTCGAGTGTTTAGAAATCCCTATCGATGCCTTGGCATCCCAAGCACCGACCAAAATTCATAAAAACTCAACAGAATGAATCAACACAATACAAATCAATTTATATCAAAATTACAAGTATGCTCTCTCATACGCTCTCAAACTCATTCTAGAGTATTACTACCCTATCTCTAATGAGTTAATCCAAAATAGAGCCAAAGTTTTCGCTAAACCAAAGCTCTAATACCAAATGTAACATCCGAGATTTTTGACCATTCAAATTGACAATGATCCTCAATGTCGACATAAACAAATAAAAAATACGGATAGTTATTGGGATTTATATAAGAAAAAGAAGAGAAGAAGAAAAACAAACATTGAATCTCACAGCGGAAGGACAAAATATAATAATTAAATAATAATTCATGAAGCTGTTAAAACATACATTTGATTATATTTTATGACAATTATCAGAGTTAACTATAATAAACGTATCAATATTTGCAGTGGAATAAATAGTAATAAATACGTTTGTTGAGCTCCATCTTCATCTCCATAATCTTATCTTCAATAACTGAAAAACTCAAGCTGACCCGAGCATAAATGAAAAGACAATCGGATCAGAACTAAAATATTCCCATATCAGTTAAATCAATTTCATGTGATAATATGAGTGCAATAACTTAAGAGATGTTACGGGAATTTCCATCTCCTAAGGATCCGTTAAACTAGATAATATATAATACAATACACTATTATAATTGTGTCTATGGTTAAATATAACATATTTAAATAGCGTAAGCGGGATTACATTTTTACCCTTACACTGTTTATAATACCATAGTCTATACAGATACTGTAAAGTCCACAGTACCTAGTGGCTATCAGAGGGCACTCCATAGGTACAGTAGAAATCAAAGTCGTAGTGGGCTCGATCAGGATAATATGACAAGGCACACGAGAAATGCCCAGAGTAGGAATATGATAGTTGCATGGCCGGACTAGAGGTAATGCATAGCTGGAACTACCGCCAACCTCGAACAACACTCGCAAATCATGGATGCGCATCAAATCAAATCAATCAAACCGAGGGACTATAGTAATAAAGGAAGAAGAGTTGCTGATGGAGGTAGCTAACCCCACCTGGTCACGGTATAACCCTGTTTTAGTCATTTTAATTATGACCCAAAGGTCAAGGACATCCATCATCGTTCTCTTTCTTCAAATCCAGTAATTGCCTCCAAATCAAACTATTTCATTCTGGAACTCCACCGCGTACACAGTTGTTAAAGTGGTTTTCGGTATTGGCAGAGAGTATGACAATATCTGATCCCGGTCTCTTTAATAACCAATCGTTTACATTTTTCACACCGGTCAGCTCCTTACATTTCAAAGGGTTTCGTACTTCATATCAAAATATCAGACTTTTATAAAAATCATTTCAATAGTCAAGATAGAATATTCATAATAAAATCTCCATTTTATAACCAAACTTAAACCTTGAAACAATTCCAAATTTTAAATAATTTCAATATTAAAATAGTTATATATATATATATTTAAATAGTTTAGATATATAATCGAAATAGTTTGAAAATAAATAAATTGTATTTAAAATAGAATTTCAGATTTAGTAAAATCTATAGGTAAAATATTAAAATAGTTTATAAAATAAATAGTTAAATATTAAAATAGTTAATTTAAAATAAATAATGAAATAAAATAGTTATAAGGTAAATAGTTTATAAAGAAAATTATTATTATAAAAATAAAATAGTTTATAAAATGGTTTAAAATACTATAGTTGGAATTAGAATTATATGGTTCAAAATTTAACAAAATAGGAAATCATATTTCAGTTTCAAATTAATTCGACTAAATTTCGATATCTTAATTCAAAAGAATTTGACTTCCCATTCATATTTAATACGATTCAACAGTTCAATTTTAAAGAATCCGATTTAATAATTAAGTTTCAATTATAATCCTCACTTTGAATTATTCGTTTATAAAATCTCGTGTTCACAGTTCAATTATTACCATAAATCAGGTTAATTTAAAGTAATGTCAAAGATGAGTAAACAATTTAGTTCATATTAAATTCAGTTTAACTTCAGTTATCCACATTTACGAATTCTATTAAAATTGAAAATTTTAATTTCAAAGCTCAAAGTCCAAATTTAAAGAAAATCGATTAATAATGTCATTAATTTTGTCTTTAAAACAAAATTTCAAAATTTAAGGTTAAAACAATTTTTTTATTTAACCAACCGGTGTCCGTATATAATTTTATATCCTATGGCCAAGTAATACTTAAAATTTAATTTTAGTATTTAGGGAAAGGATATATATCATTTCAATCCAAATCAGGTCATAAGTATTTATCATTTCAACCTACGTTCTTAATTCATTTTTAATGATTAATCCCGGTTTATTTGATGCCCGTAACATCGAGGGTGATGGTTGAGATTAATCAATACAAACACTGACATATACAATCAAGGTGCAATAATATGTAAATTCATATAAATAAACATTAATATGTAAACATATCAAAATCAATCCCTACATCACATCAATACATTCAAACAGTTCATCAATATACTAGTTCAGATGTCAGGTGGTTTTAAACTAGCAACTATATCAAATTTTAACTCGATTGAAAATTTTATACTAACAGTCAAGTTAAATTAAATTATTGGTGTCAATCAACATAAATATGCAATTATAACTATCAAACAGGAAATAATACAATCATATCATGACATGATATTAATTTAACTAACAATCAAATATTTTAGTTAGATGTGAGTAGGTTTAATCACTCATCTTTGGTTTTAAACGAGATTGAAATTCAAATCTTAGCCCAAAAATCAACGGTCACAGAATCATTCAAACTAGTGGCATTGCGAAGAGCTTGTCGATATGATTCCAATGCAACAAATCGCGTGTCATTCTGAAGACGTATGCAAAAGTTATACGATTTTTGCTATTGGAAATTTTAAATTAAAACAAACTTTAAATAAAACTCCTCACCAACCAGAACACGACACGTCAGCGTCCCCTTTATCCTTTCTTCTTCATGAAATTCAAATCGCAGGAACCCAAACCGCTTGCAAATCCCTTGATCGTCGTGCCTCCCTGTGCTCACCGGACCCTGATCGGAAAGCCTCGCCTTGACCCCCTTTGCAAACTCCACTGTTGGCCAAATCGTGGCCCCACTCGGCTGTCCGTAGCGCCTCCGATCGAGCCAAACCTGCGGCGCTTTCTAGGCATGATTCCGATGACTACAAATCAAATCAACTATCATCATCCGTATGGATGTAAATAGGAGATCAAGGGCTACATTTTCCGCATTGGAATTATTGAATTTCGTTGACGGATAGAAATATATTGAGGGAAGAAGAATCGTGATTTACTGGCCATTGAAGATTATACACGACGGCTGACTATAATTAGGGTTTCGGATTATAATTTAATATTATTTTTCTCGTTTTGAGTGTATTTAAGCAAAATTTCGTACAGAGTTCAAATCAGGTCCGCTTGATGCCTAACAATATGTTTTGACGCCATCTGAACGCAATGGAATATGTTTCATATCCCAATTCCAAAGTCTATTGCATTTTTCTTTTAAAACTTGATTATTTAACTGAATTGTACATATAAATCTATACGCGTTTTAATTTCCTACGATCAGACTATAATTCAGATGGCTATGAAATTTGAGATGATAAAATAATTTACCATATCTGATTCAGTAAAATTAATTTCACTGAATTCTGAGATTGTCTGCAAAAATGTAACATTTCACATATTTAAAAATAAAATATTCAGCTTTAACTTTAAAATTGAATTCAACGATTTTAAAATCTCTAATCAAATCAAAAATAGAATTCAAATAAATTTCATGAATAAAATTTCTTCTTATATGAATTTTATATTAATTATCAAAATACTTAAATTTTTGTATTTCAATTATAAATTACATAAATCAAAATATTTCAATATATAAGTTTCAAATATCATTATAAACCAACATATCAAAATAAAAATTTAATATTTAAACCAACATTGTCCAAAATCACATTAAATTTAATAATTTAAATTATCGCGAAATCTTAGGATGTTACAAGCTTCTTCATTCTTCACATCTAAAATAGTCAGATGCTGCGCAAATGAGCTTCCTCATTCTTCACATCTGAAATAGTCAGATGCTATGAAAATGAGCTTCCTCATTCTTCACATCTGAAATACTCAGATGTTATCCAAATGAGCTTCCTCATTCTTCACATATGAAATAATCAGATGCTACGCAAATGAGTTTCGTCATTCTTCACATCTGGGATAATCAAAAGCTACGCAAATGAATTTACATTCTTCATATCTGAGATTTCAGATGCTACGCAAATGAATTTTGTCATTCTTCATATCTGAGATAATCATATGCAACGCAAATGAATTTACATTCTTCACATCTGGGATTTCATATGCTACACAAATGAATTTCGTCATTCTTCATATCTGAGATAATCAGATGCTACACAAATGAATTTACATTCTTCACATCTGAGATTTCAGATGTTACGCATACGAATTTCATTCTTCACATCTGAGATAATCAAATGCTAAGCAAATGAGCTTCCTCATTGTTCACATATGAAATAATCAGATGCTACGCAAATGAGCTTCCTTACTCTTCATATATGAAATAGACAGATGCTACGTAAATGAGCTTCCTCATTCTTCACATCTGAAATAATCAGATGCTGCGCAAATGAGCTTCCTCATTCTTCACATCTGAAATACTCAAATGCTACGTAAATGAGCTTCCTCATTCTTCACATCTGAAATAATCAGATACTACGCAAATGAGCATCCTCATTCTTCACATCTAAAATAATCAGATGCTACGCAAATAAGTTTCATCATTCTTCACATATGGGATAATCAGATGTGACACAAATGAATTTACACTCTTCACATCTGAGTTTCAGATGCTACGCAAATGAATTTCGTCATTCTTCACATCTAAGATAATCAGATGTTATGCAAATGAATTTACATTCTTCACATTTGAGATAATCAGATGCTACACAAATAAGCTTCCTCATTCTTCACATCTGAAATAATCAGATGCTACGCAAATAAGCTTCATCGTTCTTCACATCTGAAATAGTCAGAAGCTATGCAAATGAGCTTCCTCGTTCTTCACATATGAAATAATCATATGTTATGCAAATGAGCTTCCTCATTCTTTACATGTGAAATAATCATATGCTACGTAAATGAGCTGGACGGCTGTTGTATCATTCCATGGGGTAGGCATCAGTTCCTTTGTCGAACGTTTGACTTGGCAGGTTATCTTAGTTTAGCAACTAGGGCTTTGAACCTCTCACTTGGGGAAGTGCTCCTTCGACAAAAGTCATAGCCCTCTCGTTTCCCGATCGTGGCACTTGTTTGTTGTTTGAATCTTTGCGACTCTTCCCATTCACTTTTCAAGGCGGTGCTTTTCTATTTTTGCATTTGTGCATGTTGATACTTACAGCATTCGGCGCTTGAACTAGCGTTGTTGAGATCGCTATTTTTTGTCAGATTTTCAAAGGCCAAGCGCTCGACAGATAGCCTGCAATATCAAATCATCTTTTAAGCAAGCTTTGGTTTGACATAAAATTTTGCAAGAATGGAACTTATTTAGGTAGTTATGCTCTTCATCACAGAGCTTAATGTTCGGTATAGTGTTCGTAAAATATTACAAACTGTTTTACAAGAATTTTGAATACAACATGAATTAAAGCATGAAAATAAAGTTGTGGAAAAGATGATCGCTTATTCCAAGCCATTGAAATTGGAGCACCATCATTGGTCATCAGTTGTTCACCGACCTTGCATAAGTTTGAGTGGGAGCTTCGTTGTTTGGGCCGGATTGATCATTTGATGTTCCTTGCCCCAGAGGAGTTGCAGAAGGATTCAAGGCTTGTGGATTTTTTACATACTGCTGCAGCCTATTTTTCCTGATCAATTCTTCGATGACGTTCTTCAGGTGTCGGCATTCATTAGTATTATGGCCAGGCTGGTTGTTAATTCTTCTGAACTTTCTCGATTTTGTCGCCTTATCGCCTACCCTTATTGGATTTGGTTCTGCATATTCTTCAGAATTCTTCGTTGGAAGATAGATATTTTCAGGAGTGTCATTCAAAGGCATCAGCTCTGATGAGTTGAAAAAGCAAGACTTCTCACCGTCTGGATTATCTTTCCCATCCTTTCCTCTTTACTGACCTCCGGGATTCTTCTAATTGTATTAAGTAGCAGCATTTTCTGACCTCCGGGATTCTTCTAATTGTATTAAGTAGAGATGTTTTCAGTCTAATTCTGTTTCAACGGATAATTTAATTATTAAAATTGTTTATTTTTGTTTGGAATGGATGTCTAGTTCACATTACAAGCTATTCAGGAAAGTGGGCTTTGAGAGTTTACTGATTAAGGTTAGATTTAATTTGTATCTATTTATTAGAATCAACAGTTTTTTTCGTAATAGATATCGCATTGGTTGTTAATTTCTTTTTTAGTTTGTTCATTGTATTTTTCTTCCACACATATATGTATGGTAGATAAATATGTATGAATATATATATATATGTTTATATGATATATATATATATATTTATACACATATATTTTCATATATATGTGTGTGATAAATTACTGATAGTTTGTTGAGCTTTTAGCAGATGCAGGGTGTTGATTTTCAGGAAGTGCTTAGCGGATTGCTGGATGGATTGGTAGCAGTAATGTACTTTTCAGGTGGTCAGGTTGATGGATATTTTTGTGGAGCTTAGAGGATTGATGTTTGGATTGATGATTCACAACTTATTTGGGCTTATTATTAGAGAGCTTTTTGACGTTTTTCTTCACTATTTTTGATATTACATTGAGAGTATGAGTTATTGTATTGGAGTAGATATACTTCAATATCGGGTGGTGGCCTTGCCGGAATTCGATATTGAAGTAGATGGGCGGTGGTTTATCCGGAGCTCATCTATCTACGATCCTTACATGCCTAGAGTCGCGTTAGGTTTTATCTTGTATTCTTATGTACTATAGTCTGACTCTGTATCTTTGATTTTATTATATATATATATATATATATATATATATATGTGTGTGTATGTGTGTGCTCTCTTCTTTTCAGAAGATCACACATTTTTGTTTTCAAAAAATATGAAAAGGCACAGGATTATTGTCCACTCTCATATACTCCTTGCCTTTTTTTATAGAATTCCTCAAGCGTGCTCGGTTATTTCATTATAATCCATCTACCGAATTCGCTCTTCTCATCTATGGAGCCGATTAGAAACATTAAGATCATGTAGGGTTCGGGATTCCCCACTTTGGACAAAGCAAGACTCTCCTGGATTTTGTTTCATTAATGTCAGAGAAATAACATCCTTAGCCTTCGTATCTGACAGCCTAAACTACTCCTTGAATTTCAAAGTTAAATTATCAAATCGGTCCATGGATTTAGGCGGCAGCCTCGTAAGCCATAATGATGCCATGCCTTCTAGATAGAGAGGAAAACATAGGCATTTGATCTCGTCTTTTGCTTTGGCTGCATTCATGTGCCATTCATATTTGTATAGGAAGTGATTCGGATCAGAAGTCTCGTCGTATGGAGGCAGAGTAGGATGAGTGAACTTTTTAGGGAACTAGCTTTACGGATCATCTTCATGAATGGATTTTTATTGGGGGAGAAGTCCCATTCCGTCTCGCTGTCATTGCGGGTCATGCTATCTTTCATGATTTTCTTTACCATATCCTCGATATACTCCTTTGAGTTTTGTTGTTCCACAGGGTAGACTTCATCTCCTTTCCGGATGCTCGTCTTGCGCGAGCGATCGCGATTAGAGGATCTAAGTCTTTTACCTCCACTATGGGGGAGGTGCCCCCTTGGCGAGACTTGCAACTCGTCGGGTATTTCGTTCGGAATGGCTTTTGGTTTTCATCTTTGAGTCTTGGACATCAGCATCGCCATTGTCGCTTTCTCCGCCATCAAGCCCTTCCATGTTATCATTACGATGATAATCAGAAGATGACGAATTTGCATTATCCTCAAGGTTGACGTGAACTCTTTGAGGAGGAACGAGATTCACTTGCGCCTTCAAAAGAACATTCATCTTATCGATAAGAGCCTGATTAGCGTCCATCGATGCTTCATTAGCATCCATTAAATTTTTGTTGGAGGCTCCCATTTGTTGACTCAAGTTAGCAACAACGACATCTGATTCAGCTTTGGTTACTCCAGCTCCGGCTATTGAGTTTTCTCCAACTTCAAAGCGATTGGTAAGTGGTGTAGCTTCATCGTTAACAACATTGTAGGTTTCTCCAACGGTTTTACTTGCATCTTTTTTATATTTTGCCATTATTTCGAACAAGGCTTTGAATTTCAGAGAGAAGTCGTATATTGGCCCGGATCTTAGATTTAGAAAATCTATAGTGATAAAGGGCTTCGCACTTCAATGTAATCACAAGGCAATTAACCTTGAGAGAGTGAACGTGGCCACAACACCAAAGGTATTATCACAACACTTCATCAAAAGGTATGAAATGGAAAAATGGAGCCATGAACTATGAAAGCAAGTAAAAACACGAGAATTTATAGTTGTTCGGTCAATTTAGACCTACGTCCACTATGGTAGCAAGTTTCCTTATCACTTTTGAATTTACAAAGTACATGGTTTCCTCCTTTTCACTCATTTCACTCATTTTTCAATGATCTTCACTATGTCCTCTCTTTTCTCTCTTTTATGCTCTAGATTTTCACTTGAATTTTCGAAGGAATCGGCGAGATCTCTTGTTTTGTGATGGTAGTTGTATGGATCTTCAACCACTTTAACAATTAGACGATCTTCATTAGTTTCATGGTGAATTTATGTTAGATCTAGGCTTGAGAGAGAATTAATGGTGATTAGAGTAGATTTATTTGAGCTTGAGAGATTTCTAATAGAGTTTGGAGAGGATTTGATCCATTTTTGTGGGAGGAAGATGGGTTGACCTTGAGAAACCATTAATGGACCTTGGAGTGATTGAGAGTAGTGGAGAAATGATTTGAGCAGCCCTTCGGGGTGGAAAAATCGGTCCCTTGAATGGTGGAGAAGCGGGCTATTTATAGATGTAGTTTAGGAGTAGTGGCAAAGTTGTAATTATGATGTGCAGGGTTTGGATCGGCCTCAAACTTATTTACGAAAATGCCACTGGTCCACTTTATAGTTGTATACAACTGGCATATTTTAATACCGACCGACCAGGAATTGAGCAGTCAACCGACCAGGAATTGAGCTGCCGACTCATATGTATGTTATTATTATTACCAAATTGCCACCGCTCCATTAAATTTGGCCGATCCAAATGTTGAATACACTATAGCCGACCACTTTAATTTTCTTTAACATCGACCACGTGTAAGCCTCCTTCTGACCGATCCACTTTTGAATCCGCCTTTTTTATTACAACATTGCCATTGCTTTGGAATGAAGACCTATCCATGCACAATAACACGTTAATACCGAACCACGTTATCATTATACAACAGCCATATAAGTATTCCACTTTTTATGACTTGCCATGTAGTTGCTCCTGGTGCATGTCGTCCCATGTATGACGCTTACGGTGGTAATTAAGGGTCCAAACGTATAAACTAAACTGCTGATCCATGATCTTTGTATATGAACCAACCCATATAATATTTGCATGCCAATCCACATGTCATCATACTGAAGCCGATCCAAATATTGATACATGATTTATATGGGAACGATATTGCTTCATGCAGCTCACGTAACCATGTTTTACATTGAATATAATGCGATCTGGTCCATCACTAATATATATGACCGACCCACTATTACCAAAGTGCCATCACCTGTACAAAATTCATGGCTGACCACATAATTCTTGCATGCAATGTTTAGTAGCAACTAAATATCTGATCCATTCATACAACCATGCTCGACCCATGCACACTTATTTTTCTCCAGGTTTTTCATCATTCTAGCAAGGCCTTCATGCACGTTATGATAACGTGGAAGGGCTTCTTCTTACGGTATTGACGCAGCAACGCTTCACTATACAATAGCAGCTGACCATATATAAACGAGACCGATCCACTTTATGTTAACGTCCATATTTGTTGGTCATGTTGGTGTCTTACGTGGGGTTAATACATGCTGGCTTGCATAATGTGGTTGCACGTGTTCTTTTCATATACATAACCATGCCGTTATATCCATTGATTGGCCTCCATTTTGGTATGAATGTCAATCCACGTAGTGACCGAACCATGTTGAGAAGAAGCCGACCCATAGTTAGCAAAATGACCGACCGATTCATGAAGGAGAAGTTCGACCGAACCACTGCTTGTAATGCGATCGACCGACCCAATTGCTGTGGGGATGACCGAACGACCGTTTGCTTTGGCGATGACCGACCGAACCAATTGATCCGACCGATTCACTGAGACGTAGTACGACCGACCCATCATATTTTTGGTGATTACATTTTAATAGGGTTAACAATAAATATTAACATAATAAAAGTCCTTATAATAATAATGTGAACTTATATATAGTTAAAGTAAGTGACTTGAATGTGAGATTGTATAATGTGATATGTATTTTTAGTTCTTAAATATCTTTAATCAAGTTTCATTGTATATAGGACAATAATGAAACATTGAGACTAGTATGTTGATTTACTGATGATCATATCTCATTAATCATTAATATATAAAGACAAAATCTTATGGAAGCTCACTCTTACAATGATTATCAGACTTGTTACTTCAAAAGTCCGCTTCTGAAAATGCGAAAGCATTTAGTGAATGCCCATGAAAAGACACTTAAATGAAAATATGATGGCTCGGGGAAGCTCGTCACTGCCCTAAACTACGACAGTGCAAGCCGCATGACTCCTTTATTGACCCTTTTGGTTTCGCATCAACTGAGGCCTTAAGACAACAGGGTGGTCGCCCGCATGTATAAATACAACTCTAAGGGTCCAGGATCGGAACTGAATTTTTTTATTCTAAATTTTATACTCAGTTCTTGAAGTGTAAACCCTAATTTCTATCTCAATTTGGGGATTCTCCAATTGCAACTTAGGAATACTTGTACGAATAGGAAACAATCAATAAACGACATATTTCAAGGAGAATGTTAGTCATATTATATCTTGTTTATATCTCTTTTTATTAACTTCGATCTAAAAGGATCTCTGTTCTCCTGAAAATAATCTCTCATATTGCTTAAAGTCTACGAAACTTATTGGTTTAAAGGATAACCGACCTTCAATCGACATGAAGGATCTCGCTTCCAGGCCATAACTGGAACATTTTCACATTTGAGGTATTAACCAAATTTTTGTCTAACACTTGCTATACGCCGTCTGAATCATAAGTTTAGTACATGTCGTCTTTAATAAGACCTTTGTATATGAACATGTTATTATTGTTAAAATAATGATTTTCAAATTGTACTGTACCTGGTATTCTACATTTATTTGTTGATCACTGACTCTGCTTTGATTAGTATGTTATTTACGACTACGATACTCTTCACTTTCTATTCATTTTCGAGTTGGTTTATTGTTCACTAGTGTTATTTAAATCCGCTAATGGATAGATATAAGTGGTAATGGATATTTTTAAATGTAGATAGAACCATAATTGTATCCACGTTTGGAATTATTTTTGGATATTTTCCTATAGGAATACGGACGAATATGCATAATTATCTTATCCTCTAACGAATGATAAGTTAAGAAATGTAATTTTTAATTTACATGAATGTTTTTTTAATTTTCTTAAGTATTAAAATGTAAAAAGAATAAACAAAATGATTACAAAAACAGTTTAGATGGTTAATATGCATTTAATATATGTATGACAAAACTTATAACTTAATAAAACAATAGATAAGTATCATACTAAAATACATATAATTTAAATAAAATTTAAAAAATAACGGGATGTAAAATTTTCGGATGCAGATGTCTTTATATTTGCACTTGTACCCTTTAGTTGATATCAATATTTAAATGTCATTTGGTTGATTTTATGTTTTGAGTTTTGAACATTAATTTTAAATAATGAAAATATTATAGGGACAACGGAGGAGTGGAACGAATATGCAAGTGACGCAACATAAATTGGAGGGACAACGAAAAGTTGAATTGTCGTGTCCTTCCATTGTTTCTCATAGCACCAAAAAAAAGTTATTTACCATTGTGTATATGAGACGACCCGAACTTTCCCGTGAAGGAAAGCACAGATTGCTTTGAGAACACGACAAATCAGAACACAAACAGAAGAACATTTCATTGCTTATTACAACAATTCCATCAGAATACAAGAATATACAGAGTATAAATAAATATTATTCATTGGAAAATTATCAGAGATTTAAATACATTACTGCAGCGGAAAAATAATACAAAACATAACTGAAAGAAATACATGGATACAGAGCTTTCCGAATATCACTTCAGCTAAAACCCAGGATCCTATGAATATAATTCTGCAAAACCAAAACTAATAGCTGCCCATGCGGAAAATAAGGGCACCCAGAGCTTAGCTTAAAACAATAAACTCCAGGTCAGTCATGTGACTGGTGTGAGAACTAAAACCGCTATAAATATTTATTTTAAAGTTAGGTAAATCAAGGGACCACGCCGTATAACACGGAACGGGTTTTCTCCCAAGAATACCAGTGCATAAAACAAACAGCGCAATTGTAACGACCCGGGAAAAGACGACCTTGATTATCCGATATACAAAACATATCGAACATCAAGGGTCGACAATTACCGAATAGTTAATGAAAGAATTTAGAGGGTGAGGATAGATAAGATAGAAAATTAGAACAGAAGAAGAAAAAGAAGAACACAACATCAGAGTCACACGAATCTCACAGCGGAACGAATAAAATATAATATATCACATAACTTGAAATCAAAAGAAGAATATGCATACAATACCATTATCAGAGTACAACCCTTGCATCACAGCGGAAATAAACAATAGCTATATAAGTCCTGAAGCCTCCTGCTCCAAGCTCTCCAAGTCTATCTGTAAAATCCTGACTACTTGACTGCCCGCACAAATTTGGGCACCCAAGAGTTTAGGGAAAACAAAACAAAATAAAACTCTGGGTCAGTCATGGGACTGGTGTGAGTAAACTCAAATCATTTGGTTTAACTTTTCAAAATCCTTTTCAAAAGAAAAGATAATCGTAAGACCAATCCACACATAAATACGGATGGCTTTTACCTTAGGATAACCCAAAACACTTTGGAAATCATATATTATCTGATATTATAATAATGTCTAATCACAAGTAATTAAAATATAGTAGAACGCTTGCATCTCACGCTCTACATATTATACAAATCAAACTCGCGGGCACTTATTGGAGATTGGATTCCGACTTTGACAAGGTATGGGACCACCTGCCGATAGTGTATCTCTAGAGGCGAATACACTGGGTTCAACAAGAACATCTTGCAACCCGGCCCTCACATGACCGACCACTCATTTCGCTTGAGTGTATCGAATATATATCACCAACGGTTGGGATCAGCAACCGTCTCCCGAATGGGCAACATCGATAGATTTAAGAAGCAATTGGAATTTCTCTAGATAGGTGATTTTACATCCTAATGGGTGCGACCCACATAGCCATGCTGCCTGCCCGATTTTTGTCATTTCCCGGTTGATGAGGCTAGAGGTCATAACGTATCTTTTGACGGATCACACCTCCATTACTTTGAATGCCACATCGTCATACCCGCCAAATCACAAATTGATTTCACCAAAAATACCATGGGTATACAGCTAAGAGAAACGAATTCCTCCGCCACCAAACGTAAGTACGTTTGAAGAGATCAACTTACGCGATCCTTTGAATATACTCTATCAGACATTCGTCCATTCACGTTTGTCCTGGGACTGGACAAACCGAAGGCACTATTCTGTAAATAGGATAGCCCTTGCATAACTCCCTCTTCAATATATTCAGCATACTTGATTCGCAACGCTTATGCCAATACGGAGTGGTTCTTGGATAATAATCCAACCGGTCTCTCCATATTAACAACGTAAAATGGTCAAAAACTTTGATAGTCGGTGATTTAACTATCAAATGAAAACATGTCTGTGTGCAAACAACGATATTATTTCCAGATGGAAATTCTATCGATCAATCATCATTCATCATCAAATTATCATAAATTTACCCTTTTCCTCATTCTTGTTTTCCTATATTTCTTATTTACTATATTTAGAAAATATACGTTATTAACAATGGAAAACAATTCCATTTCTCATTTTCTATATTCAGAAAACATTTCTGATTTTTCATTTGGAAGACATTTCCAAATCTCCTTCATTGGGTTTAAACTGATGTTTGAATAAACATCGCTATGCCAACACCAACCATTTCGCTCATTAACTAAATTCACTTAACCACTTTCACTCTCGAACCTTATCCACCTCTTAGTTAAAACGAAGTCAATCAAGTTGGGGTAAAATTACCTCTCAGACCTTAACTGAACAACATTTCTAACTTCGAAATAGACAGAGTTCAAACTTCACTCTTTAAGAAACTTCCTTGCGAACTCTCGGATTCTATTTATGAATCCACTTCCTTTACTGAATCATTTGATTATAAATAAATGTTATAATTCCATGCTTTCAAAATATGTTAACTTAAATATATTTCCATATCTTAATTTGGATAATTAAACAACCAACTACTTTATTAACAGATAATTAAAACTTGATTTGAAATGGAAAGTAAACATTACTTCCCTTGATTCGATATAATCGAATTTCCATGTATGATTCGCTCTCGAATAATCACTATCCGATAATTCTCTTTCGAATAAACTATATTCGATTCCCCTGTTCGAATAACTAATATTCGTAATCCTTTTCTTCGAATAACTAATATTCGAAAAATCTCACTTCGAATAAACCATATTCGATAATTCTCTCCTTCGAATAACTATATTCGATTTAACACACTTCGAACGAACTATATTCGATTACTCTTCTCGAATAAACTATATTCGATAACTCTACTTCGAATAGGTGATATTCGATTAATTCCCTTTTTGACTAACCCTACTTAATTTACTAATACTCGACTAACTCGACTTAATTAACTTCAATTGAATAATTACTATTTGATTTAACACCATTTGCTTGACTCTAGATCGCAGCGATCACAATGGTTACCCATGATCCCCCCAGGAAACATCCGACCGCCGTAGGCTATCTGCAGACCTGCGAATTATGCTAGCAGTCGTGCTAAATGGAAATTCATCCTTAAATAACTTTGTCTATTTTTAACTCTATCTCGAATAATTAGATTCGATCAATTCTAATTGAATAACTAATATTCAATTAACCCTTATTCGATTACTATATTTGAATAACTCTAGTTCGATTGGACTCAAAACGATTAACTCTAACTGATTAACTCTAACTGGTTAATTCTAACTGAATAACTCTAACTGGATAAATCTAACTGAATAACTCTAACTGGTTAACTCTAACTAACTAACTCTAACTGTTTAACTTTACGGTTTAACTCTGACAGTTTAACTTCAACGGTTTAACTCTAACAGTTTAACTCCAACTGTTTAACTCTAACAGTTTAACTCCAACTGTTTAACTCTAACAGTTTAACTCCAACGGTTTAACTCTAGTTGATTAACTCTTTTGAATTAATCCCTTTGACTTTTTCTCTTTTGAATAATTCCTTTGGAATAATTCCTTTGAATTACCTCCCTTGAATAGATTCTTTTTCTATTCGTCTACTCAACAAATAACTATTCTCTTTCCGCTTCTATTTATTTAACAAATAAATATTCCCTTTAACTTTTCTATTTATTCAACAAATAAATATTTCTTTTAACTTTTCTATTTATTCAACAAATAAATATTTCTTTTAACTTTTCTATTTTCCCTGCATGAATATTCCCTTTTCAATTCCATTTGTAAATAATTTTACGAATGTTTCTCTTTTTATTTCTATTTGTAATCGTTTCACAAATATTTCCCTTCTATTTGATTTCACCAATATTTTTCCTTCTATTTGATTTCACCAATATTTTCCCTTTTATTTGATTTCAACAATATTTTCCCTTCTATTTGATTTCACCAATATTTTCCCTTCTATTTGATTTCAACAATATTTTCCCTTCTATTTGATTTCACCAATATTTATTTTTTTAACAAAGGCTTTGATTCTATAATCATTTTCTCTCATGAAATTCTCTTCCTTTTATATATAAAATCTATTGATTTTATATAAATAATTTATTTTCAAAATAAACTTTGAAAATCCCTTTTCACTTTCTAGTATCACTTATGGTATAAAAATACCAAATCAAAAGGTTCAATCATCATCCAAACACACAGGTTCAACAACAGATGATATAACACATCATATATCAGAATATATGAAAAACGGTAAATAAATGTTGAGGAATCTAGTTGGATTCCTCCGACATGTTTCCCTGCATCCACATATGTCAGTCAACATAAATAACATGGAGGTAAAATATTCTGATAAACAGAATCAATATTTCGATACGATTTATATATATCGTTATCGATATTTTCAATCAACTGACTAGCAGTTCAACCAAACAGCCAATACACAGCAAATCAGCCAATATTTACCAATTCTAAAAATACTTTAGAGAAATATAAAGTGTTCAGAGTTAGTGAGATTTACTCACATTGGACGGTTTATCGTGGAATAACGATAATCGGTCATTGATTTGGTTCAGGCGTTTAATTTTGCCATAAATCCAAACGAGCTCCAATCCACTTGCGGTCAGTTCCATTGCGTAGTGCTTGTCCATACGATCCCAACGGATCCTGTTTCGTTAAATTTCGTTAATGTATGCAAAAGTTATGCTATTTACAATATTTACCTAATTTAAATGAATATATATTTAATTAAATTAATTAAATTATTTTTATCTTAATTAATTTCTAATTGCGTTATAAGCCAAATTACCTTCCCTGTCCTTTTAAAAAATCCTACTTTCCCATCTCTAGCCATATCCAATTTTTCTTTAAAATTGAAAAACCATTTTAATATTAATTAAATTTAATTTTCAAATAAAATATTTAAAAATATTCATTTAATTATAACTTAAAATTTTTAACCCGGATCAAAAATCTGGTTCCACTCATTTTAAAGTTTTTTTCGATAAGAATCCAACGGTCCTTGTTTCGTGGAAATCCGACTTGTTTTGAAAAAGTTATAAGCTTTTAAAGTTTATGGTTAAAAATTACGAAAATGCCCCTGGTTTGTTTTAAATTCAAATTAAATTTAAAATTTAAAATTTAAATTAATCATCCCATTCGTCGGATCAGTTAGGGATAGCCAGGGAGAGCAGGAAACTATATTTTCCAAACTCAAGCCTTAGACACTATCCTCTCTGTCACCCTTAGAATGTTCCGATATTTATTTTTACAAATTCTATTTTAATTATTATATATATATATATATATTACAAAAATAAATAAATAAATATTTTTTAAAAACTTACCCCGTGAAGCCCAAGCCTCTGCCTAAGAGTCCCTAGCTCCCCGTCTTGCCCTCCTTTCTCCCTTTCTTCCCTTTTCCCTATTTCCTAATATTTTATTATTATTTCTGCCATTGCCAAAGCTTGAAAGAGGAGGAGGAGGAGTGAGCTTAAAATGAAGGAGGGGGGGGGGGGGGCTATTTATAGCCGAAGGAGTCACATGGATTGCTGAGGTGGCGCGAATCCAACGGTCGAAAATGGATGTCTAGGATTAATCCTTAAATTAATTAAATTATAAATAAATTTAATAATTTATGAATAGTAAAGTGTGTTTTCTCAACCCTATTCGGATGTTAATTTGACTTACTTATTGATAACTTATCCGAAATCTTTTTCAACCATATTGTTCGATTTTTCTTGCTCTTCAATACTATATAAAAATATATCAATTTTGAATTTGTTTGAACTTTCAAATAATTTAAATTCAAATTCAAAATAGTGTTTTGTGTTAGTTTCAACACCTTCCGTTCTCATGTTGGAGTATCAAACGATAACGGTTTTCAGAAATTCTTCCACCATCTGGTCCGGTTTTTAACGTACTTCAATCCTATGTATTCAAATCAAAAATCGAAGTTCGTTTAGATTTTCAAATAATTTATTTAAATTTTGTTTCCTTAATAACTTTCTATATCCGTTATAGCATTTTCTCAGATTTCATATATAGCTAATATCCTATGTTTAGAATTTTCCTGGATAGGTCACAGGTTCTAGTTTTGCCGTTAGCATTAGCAAATTCCAATTACCGTCAAAATTTAGTTCAAATTTTGGCCCTTTATTTTTTCTTTTCCACATACGGATGCCATTTTTGACGTAACTTGGTTGGTTACCTAATTTCATCATTTCGGATTTAATGAAACTGATTTCATCGAAATCCGAGTTCGTTAGCTACTACATCCTTTGTAAACGTACTATTTTAAATTAAAAATTTATCCTTTTATACTGCCAGTTCACATTATATTGCAGATCCACTAAATTTCTACCATTTCGGAATAACATAAAATATTCAAAATTATTGAAATTAAACCATTTAAACTTCCAAAACAATAAAAAAACATTTTTAAATAATAACTAAATGGTCAAAAAATCTGGGCTGTTACAGCAATGCTAAATAAAGAACAGTCAAGCTATTATAAGACCCAGGTCCCATCACACAATGCAACACATGCCGGAGGATAGGGTTTTACCTTATAATAGCCAAATAATGCTTGATACGTATAAAATGAAATCATTTGATATTATTATTAGTGCATAAGTGTTTCAAAACAATTTCAATCATAAGTATCAATCATAGGCGGCATGGGTACCATCTATCATGTCACCATACTAGGCTCTACAATCAAAACCGCAAAATGTCGTATTGGAAATTGGATTTCGATCTGTGAACCGAGGCAAAAGATAGTCCTCACTGCTTCGAGACAATCTAGCCTACCATGTCTCAGGGTCAGAGCGCATCGACCCTTGGATCGTCAGGGTCGGTCCACCGATGTGGATTAAACTAAAATCCTGAACAATACGTCTCCCCGCCCTATGGGGCGCAAATGAGAAAACGAATGACTCCATCGGTCCCGGATCGACTGATATATCCGAGGCGCCTCAAAATCCAACAACCACATGAGTCAAACTCGTCAGCCAGTTCAAGCACTGACGCCACTCCTAGCTAGAAAGAGACGTATGTCCTCCCTGATGTCCTCCCCAGTTTTTGGTTCACAATGGGTTGTGAGGCTCGCGAATTAACGCTACGCAAAGCGATGCCACAAAGGCCGTGCTTTGATCATCAACCACAAGACTTTGCTTTTCAACAAAAGCCTTGATCACTGCATCTCAGCATGCCACAAAGGCAATTCACGCTATGCAACTGATGTATATCAATAATACAGAATGAAATCCAATGTCAGACACACCGTCCATTTACAAGTCCGTTCTGGGTTTGAACGAAACCGAAGGCACCTTATTCCGCCTCCCATATGTCCAATACAGGAGTGAGGTCCTCGCATATCCGTCGATCTCCAAGTATGTCTGGACGATCACCAACGTATTCCCTCCTCTTGGGTGTACAGTCCAATCAAGATTATCAGGAATCATCCAAACGATGTGTAGACCTCTGGTCTTCGACCACCGTCTTCATCTTCGACATATCTTCATATCAGTTATTTAGAATGGGATAAACCCGGTCTTTCCAAATAACTCGCGTATTTAATAAACAAGTGTTACACAAACACAATATACGCCTCATTCCAATTTAGAATATAATTTTATTCAAATATTCTAATTTCAAGGGAAAGGTTCCCATTAATTTTATCAAAGATAAATTCTTTTAAATTTATTCTTTAATCTTCCCATCTGTCTCTAACCGTAAATTAATAAGAAAACAATTCCCCAAGTATTAACCCCGAAGGCCGAAACCAACTTCAGGTCAATACCCAAGAAACTATTCAACTTAACTAATCTCCAGTTAGTTTCAAATTTTCCTAACTCCATTGGGTTCAAGAACAGTATTATTAATGATACCATTCATGACAAACCCAAATCTTATTCCATTAATTATGGAATCTTCATGGAAAACAGATCAATATATATATATATAATCGATATAAACTCCTATATCCAACCAATAATTTAAATGGAATAACGGCGAAACCTTTTAAATTCCATATATAGTAACGGTCTTCCTCCACAGAAGATCACTTCGATTATTACCAAATCGAATTCCATTCCATTCCAATTTAAATATTGGAAAACTTTACTTTGGAAAATTTCCATTAAATCTCAATAAAAAGATTTATAAATTCCAAATCACATTTCACTGTTAATCGGGTTAAAGAACGAATGTCGTTTAAAACACAGTTCACGATAAACCCAATTCACATTCCATTTCAATTCCAATTAAATGTTGATTAATTGGTAATTCTTCTTTAAATCTTAATAAAAAGATTTATTCTTTTCACACTTGGGTTTAAGAACAGTGTTAATGAAGACACCGTTCACAACAACCCAAAATCCAATTTGATATTAAATACAAGGCTCTGAATAGAAAATATATCGGCTTATATTCAATACCAAATTCTGAAACCAACAAATACCGTATTGGAATAACAATATATATATCTTCCAAATTCCTCCACAATATCTGTATAATCACGAAATCCAATATCGAAATATACCGAAGATATTTCGATTCAAATCCATTCCAATTTATATATTGGAAATTTTGGTTATATTAAAACCCATTCTCAATCCCTTTTATTTATTTAAAAATAATGGATTGTATTCTAGTTAATAACTAGTTCATTTTGATAAAAATATATTTTTATCTTTACAAATGTGGAATTTTTCATCTCAATTCTTCACAAATCATTTATTATTATTTTACACAAATTATTAATATTTTTAATAATTTTTATCAAGGCCTGTACAGTCGATTTCCACATACGGTAATCGAGCTGCACTTACAGCGACCTTTTCCAAATTTGATTCGGACATAATTCCAAATCCAACTGTTAGATTTAAAAGTTTTTATATTCATTGGAAAGCTCTTTTCGATACGAACCCAACGATTCTGGTTTCAGGAGAATCCGACGGTCGGATCCCCCGTAATGTCAATTCGAAGTCAATGGTTGAAATTCGCGAACTGCCGCGGCGCGGCGTGTTCTATTCAGGCCATTAATATATATATATATATATAATATATTATATATATTTCATCGATTTCAAATTCAAAATGTATTTTATAAATCATTTTAACTTCATTTGAAAAACAATTTCAACTTCATATTCAATTTTGAATCAAAATTGAATATTCCATATCATTAGTATATAAATGATAATATTTTCAAAACGTTATATTTTGAAATCACTTCCTTTTCGATATTCATTATAAAAATGAATAAATTCGATATAAATATCGTTCGCGTCAAAATGGCGCATCTCTAATCAACACGGCTATATATACTTCAATATTTTGTGTCCATCCAAAATCGGATATCAAAATCACATTTTGATTCTTTACAGAATATTATTTTAAAATATTCGTTATTTAAAAATATTCGTTATTTTAAAAATATTCTTCAACTCTGAATTGGAATCAGACACAGCCAAATACCATATAAAGTGATTTATATGGATTTCATACAACACATGTATATAACTGCAGTGATAAATAATCAACCATCATCCAAAGTGCTTTCTACACCGTATAAGCATTAAATATAAATAATTAACGCTTACACAGTCTATTAACCAATCGACTGACATACCACTAAACAATCGGGATTAGTGTACGTCAAATATCCTCCCAATACCCGTGTGAGGTTTCAACCAACAAATACTGAATATTATTTGTGCAGTTGGGCGATGTGTAAAATTTATCGTCCCAATCCATATCAGTCAAATGGGTGTACATCAACAAATCGTTTTGATTTGTAAATGAATATTCATTTTATTCATTTATATAATTAAAATGATATTTTTATTTTTCTAACACATTTTAGAAAATTTCGGTGGCATAACGGCGCGATACTAGAAACGGGATAAGGCCTAGCCTTGTTCCCGGTCTAATAATGGCCCACGCCATACATAAACCTAATTACATCACTTCGTTTTATTTTTCAAACCAAACCAAACAAATAAATCAACCACCAAACAATCAAACAAACAAACAAGCCGTCCATGGTCTGTGAACGACGGGTGTCGGGTGCTACTAAACACCGTCTACATCCTAGTATATATTTAACTAGTAAATAAACTTGAGTGAGAAGTTCTCACCGATATGCTAAACCAATCGCCACGACTCTTCATATGTAGGAAATCTTCGTCGTGCCCGCCTCTAGTTACTTTCGTCGTCCGCATTCGCTACATATATAAAAATCACATTTTTATATTCTCTATTATATAAAAATTGTATTTGTAATTCGCTACATATATAAAAATTATATTTTTATAATGCTCTTTATATAATCAAAATCATATTTTCTTTTCGCTCTTCAGACAATAAAGATTATATTTTTATTCAGTGTTTGCACAAATAAAAATTATTTCTTTTATTAAAAAAACACTTCATGTATGTATAAAAAAATATAAACTTTTCAAAAATAAAAATATAATCTTTTCCTTTATAAAGTTCAAAGCTTTTCGTTTATAAAAATATATCCTTTTCATACTTTTAAAAATCCGAACTTTTTGTAAAGAAAAATCATAGCTTTAATTATAAAAATTCGATTTTTTTTATAATTAAAAATCATGTCTTTAACTAAATAAAATCACGTTTTTAACTAGATAAAAATCACGTCTTTAATTCTATGTTTTCCATAATTAAAACTGATTTAACTATGCTTTTATATAAAAACAAAAACCAGGAAAAAGGGAAAAACTCACTTTGTATTAGATTTTGGAGGGAAGGAGGGTCCCACATTCGGTGGATGGTCGGAAGGCGCAGAGGAGGGTGGTCGAGGCATTGGTGGGTCGGAGCGGTCAAGGGGGGGCGCTAGGGTTTCAGGCGATGGATGGGAGTCCAGGGTTTTCGGGCTCACGTGAAAAGAAGAGGAAAAAGAAGAGAGAAGAGGGAGGTGGAGAGAGCACGGGGGTGGTCAGAGGAGCTCCGCTAGGTGCGGCGGCGGCTGATGCTGGGCGCGGCGTGCGAGGCCCAAGGGCGATGGCGGCTAGGGTTTTCTTTGATTTGGGCTCCTTCGGGTTTGACTGAATGAGATAAGGGGGGAGGTTTATATATTATAATATATATATTTAATTATTTTAAATTCTAAAAGCAACTTTTTATTTTCAACTTGAAATCGAACCCAACGATTGTCGTCCCTAGCTATTTACCCCATTCCGAACACAATGGGATATGTATCGCAGGACAATTCGACCGTTTCGACTGGTTTCCGTTCAAATTAAAATATAAATCTATATATATTCAATTTGAACGCACATCTTAATTTATTGGGGCCACATACGGACTCTAAAAATTATAAAAAAATTATTTCTAGCTTCGTATTGACGATACGGTCCTAACAAAACTAGTTTCGTCGAATTCAGAGACCGTTTGAAAAATGGCCAATTTCCAGTCGATTAAAATTGACTAAAACTGTCAAAACGCGTTTAACTGTGCCACGCTCACATATTGATTCTAAAAAATCTAGAAAAATAAACCTAGCTATGTTGGGATGATACGGTCCCAACAAAACTGGTTTCGTCGAAAACAGAGGTCGTTTGCAAAATGGCTATTTTTAAGGCCTTTATATTATTAAAAATATATATAAATTTCACTGCGACTATTCTGAATTTTAAAATGGACATATCTTATCATTTTTAAAGTGAAAACTCAGTTTCTTAACTTCGTTAGAAAGATATTGTTAAACAGATTCAAATATTTCTTGTTTCGTTCAATTCTGAGTTATATTGAATTCTGAATATTCATTTGAAATTTGAAATCGATTTTTCGAATTGCCGCGCCATTTCAGGCTCGTTATATAATTAAAATAAATTTATTCATTCTAACTTCGTCGAAAATAAATTTCTAGTCGTTATTATTTAAAATAAATCATTTTAAATATTCAAAATTCTTTAAAATCGCAAAAATAAAAAATTTAAATTGGCTCAGATTTTCCGGGATGTTACAGTATATTTTTTTAAAAATGATCATTTTCACTATATTCATGTGTTTTCTGCACTTTCATACAAATGAAAATAGAAAATAAATGAAAAAAGGTTAACCCAGAAGCAATCGTTCGACGCATTTGTGATATCCATTAAGCAGATGGTGCGTTTTCCCCGTGTACGAGCCTTACATCTATTACTTAAATTGTAAAACAGGAACCTAACCCCCGCTATATGGACATCTCTCAGCCTCTATTTCAAAATAGAACACTTTTCATGTAATGACTTTTTTTTTATATTACCACTAACCTCCCAGAGAATACACGTTCTACTGTAAAAACCGCTTATGTTAGAACTGCCTTCTTCATTGCCAATTTCTCCATTGCTTTCCTCTTTCTCAATAAACAAAATTTCTAATTTCCACCTGAGCCATTAAATCCTAATCGATATCCACTAACTTCCTCTTCTAACTCCCTAATTATCTCTAATTATTGATCGTATGTAAAATCAAAAATAGGAAAACTTTCGAATTGCCAAACATTCACCCTAACACCTTTTATTCTTCTTCAAAATCTTTCCAAACTAAACCATGTCATATATAAGGTTCTCCCTTGACCACTATTTTGTAATGCAGTTATTTGGTTCCTCTTCTGTTCAGTATTATATTCAACGGCTACCAAAAAAAGATTCGGCTGCTTCCAACTTTGAATCGCCGCAGGTAATTTTTTTCCTTTCCATTTTTCTTATTTTTTGCTGGAGCGCTCTTATATGTTTTGCAACCTTGGCATCTTGAATTGAATTTGGTCATGTCAAATTTCTCTTCGTTCTTATCATCGTTATATTAAGTTTCCCAGATCAAGGTTTCCATCTTGAATTTTTTTGATAAAGTGCTTTTTATTGTATTTAAATAGTGGTTATGTTTAAACATAGCATATTTGTTGTTCATGAATTCCTATTGAAAATCACACACAAAATGGATTGCATTTGTTAGTAAAAGGTTGTAAAATCATGCTACATATTATTCTTCTACTATGCTTATTTTTATGGTTTGTTATTTGTCTACTTTTTCTCTAGTATAATTTGGAAATAACTGACCACAGTTCTGTTGTATTTACAGGAGGAACTGTGGAACCAACTACCATATGATGATTCAATCGTATTATCCTCGGTATTGCACTCCAAACTGTAATTTTTTTATGAGCTCTCCCATTTGATTCATTGCCTTTAATCATTTATGTGCTTAGTTTTTTTTTGAAGCAAAAGGCAGTGAATCAAGAGAATCATGCCTATATCTATTCCAACTGAAAGTTTTACAGCATACATCATAATATGTACATTACAATCACACGCATGAAAAAACAGACAACCCCAAACAAAAGATATAACATAGCGCCCCAACAGCATGAGAATAAAGCAACAGCCAAAAAACAAAATAAAAGCCTACCCAGACATATAAGCAGCATATTTACAAACTTAAATACATTTACATATTGCATATACAACAAAATAACCACCTAGTGAAGACAGCGAAGTAGACTAAAGCCCAGACAGCAACCGCACATAAGTTTCAAGCATTACGTCCCCTTGCTCTGTACCTCACTTTAGCTGCAATAGTATCAACAAATCTCCAGCTATCAATGTCGGCCCAATAATAAACATACTTAAGGATGATGAGAATGATGTTTTTAGCAGTTTTCATCTTAAATTTGAATTTTCTTGAGTTTCTTTCATGCCATAAAATCCACGTAAATTGAAAGTTCAGCAAAGCAAAAAAGGTCACGTTTGGGGGTAGCAGCAAGTGTATTGAATGTGTGGTGCCAAAAGCTAAATTGATCTTTGATGTTCTCTCTCCACTCCAGATCGATGACAAAGTTAACCAAGCATTTTGTCCAAATATTGAAAGCAAATTTACAATCCCAGAACAAGTGCAAATAATCTTCCACTTTCCCATCCCAAAAAACACAGCCTCCAGCAATATTCATACCTTTTCTTCTCAATCTACCAACAATATTCAATCTGTCGTACATAATAACCTACGTGTGAATCTTCACTTTGACTGGAACTGGTTTGTAACTCCACATATACTCAAAATCAAACCATCTCCTACCCGCAAAGTTTAATACCCCATATAAGCATCTGACACTAAAAATCTTCCCGTCCTCACCTAACATCCAAATAAACTCATCGTCACCATCACTCAAACTAACATTCTTTAGCAACCTAATCAGATAGCGTAATTGACAAAAAGCATTTGTAACGTCCCATATTTTCTGGTCAATTATTTAAATTTATTCTATTATTTTAAAGTGTCGATTCGAATTTAAAAGACTGAATTTAATAATTTTGAATATCTTATTAATATAAATAATATAATAATATTTTTATTTCAAAATAGTGGGAAATGTTGGATTTGCAATATAATGTAAATTGACAACATAATAAGGATTAATATTTTTTATATTGAAATTATATTAACGAATTCATTGATTAATGATGATTTAACGTTTAATTTATAATTTAATTACAAAATAAGCTGCAGTGGCGCGGTCGTTCGTAATATTACGTTTTGAACTTTAAAAGGCGGTACAAGATCCAATATAAATTGGATTTCTTTGAAACAAGAAACGCCCGAATCTATTGGGTAATAATTTTCTAATGGAAGAGAAAAATTTGAGTTTTCGTGTTGTAGATTTTGTTTATGTCCAAAACAAATTTTCAAATAGTCGCTATGGAATTCATTTATAATTTATAACGATTTATTTTATAAATAAAAGGATTTTTAAAAAAATTTAATATCATTTTGTCTTGGAACTCAACCCGAGTTATTTTATTTTGGTAGTATATGAAATTCTGCCCGAATATGTCCCTTTATAATTTTTCATTATTATATTGAGGTGTTTTAAAATTGGGTTGTTTTAATTTAAATTGGACCCTTAAAAAGGGACTTTATTCAAACAACCTCCGTTTTCAACGAAACAAATTTTATTAAGACCGCAGCAGTTAATTATTTTTTGATTCCAAGTTTTGCATCAATTAGAGTTATTTTGTAAGCACAACAAAATTAAATGCAAATAAATCGATCGTTTGGACATGAACAAGCGTCGTTTTTGCAATCGGACTCAGAATTCGACGAAACAAGTTTCATTAGGACCGTAACATCAAATTATATCATGATGTCCATTTTCGCTACGGATGGAGCTTGTATGTAACCACAGTAATCAATAAACAGCGTTTGAAAATGGCGATAGGCACGAAATAAAATATCGCTAGTCACGTCAACTTAAAATAATATTATTTTTACTTATATATACATTTATCATCAACCCAAAATCTGAGTAACCTGTCCATAAACATTTCAGCGTTCAATATATTTGCAGAAAATCCATCTGTTACAAAATAAACTATTTCTCACGATCGGTCAGAATTAGCCAAGGTAATTTGAAGGAAAGTTGGAGATCTATTCAATATCTGCCAGCTGTAAAAATTGGTGATGGAGCGGTGTCCTGTGGTGGCCTGAAATCGTGAAGAACGGCAAGAAATGATTTATGTTTTTATGGATTTTGGCGAAGCTAGAGTTGATTATAGTTGTTGATGTCCGAAGGATAATTGAAGAGGGGAGGTAGAGCTATGTTTTCTCTTTGGGATGGTTGGTCTGAAATTGGCCGTGGTGGTCGCGGTGGGGAGTTGGACAGATGCTTTGATTTCTAGGGTGGTGTAGAAGTAGCGGTGGGTTTTTGGCTGATTCCAGCGTCGAGGTTGGTTGTTGTTGTCAGGGGTTCAAAGAGAAATGGAGGGGTGGCGAGCTCTTTCGATTGGAGGTGGTTAGAGGGTGTTAGGTGGCCTGAGGAGGTGATAAGTTAGGGTTGAATGGTTTCCATTCATTCAGGGATTCACGGCAGTCTAGGGCATGGGGGAGGTCAAGGTTTGGGGCGGGGACACTACAAGGTGAGGCAGTTCTGGGGGGGGGGGTCGCTGCCAGGGTCTCCGGTGATCTAAATCTATGCCTTCGGTGGAGTTTTGGTCATCGAGGTCTGTTTGATCATATAACTGGAAGAACCATCGGGTTTCAGTTGTCCAGAGGAAGAGAACGCATGGACAAAAATAATGATGAGAAATAGATTAAAAATCAAGGAAATTAATAATTTAATTAAGTTAATTTAGTTATAAATAAACATTTAAACTTATATTAGCCATAACATTTTCATATGTTAACGAAATTAAACGAAATAGGATCCGTGGGATCGTGACAACGAAGCTGAGGCGATCAAGCTGGTTTGGTGTCAATCAGAAGCTGTTGGAATTTTATGTAATTTCAAATGTATGTTTAAAATTATATAAAACAGCGCGCGAATCATCGGTACAAAATGGTGAGTTAACTCTCACACTTTTCTGGATACTGTGATGTGCTAAATTCATACAATTATAACATATCATTGATAGTATAAAATTGGATGACTGGTTGCTATAGGTGCAATTGGTTGTTATTATTTGATTGTTTGACCATATTTATAATTCATCATTTAAATGCATTATACTAATGAAATCCTTTCAAATATTATTACCAAATATTATTGTGATATGTGATGCAGGGATGAACAGGTTGGAGGAATCCAACCGGATTCCTCAAATAAATGGTATATTATTTGTTGTTCATATTATTCATATATATGAATTGTTTACCCCAGATGAATAAAACCTGTTTCGATGTTGGAGATTGAATGAATATTTTGTTGTGGTGATTTTAATCAGTCGACAGTATCGATTAAGTGGTTGGCAGTGATGGCCTAAAATATATCATTTTATGATGTCGTTTTGCCGTTAGGCGAAATTGACGTAGTTTTAAGTTATAAATATATTTTATAATTGAATTGAAGTTTTAAGTTATTTTATATAAGTTAATTAAAAAAGAAGTTTTATAAATATATTTATATTTATGAACATGGTTTATAAAAGAATTTATTAAACATTTTATATAACAAATTCTTATATCGTTATCAAGTTTTAAGAACAAAAGGTCGGAAAACTAATCTATAGGTTAGCACAATTGAATAATTGTTTTTATGAAACAATTAAATGATGTTTTCAATTTAGATTAAGTTATTAATTAATTCAAGAGGGAAGATAAATGGAAATCTGTTAACAGTTTAACTTATGTTTATGGTGGATGAAGTCGACTATTTTAATTGAGGTTGACGATTTGTTTAATTTGATTTAAACAAATATAATCGATGGTTTTTCGAATATTTGTTAAACTTAATGAAGGTTGTTCAAAGTTAATTAATCTTTGATTAAATATATTTTAAAGTGATTACCAAGTAAATTATTGTTAATAAAGTTTATTATTATATTAATAATCTTTTAATAATGATTAATTATTCTATTTCTAGTTAACTAACAAATTAACTACTTTTACTTAGTGACGTTGAAGTAAATTAGTATTTTAAATAAAAATAATTAAAGCGATTACTTTTTAATTGTAAATTAAATTATGAAGTGATCAAATGGAAATATGTTTTGATTTCAGTATAGTATGAGTTTATAAAAGGATTATAACCCATGATTACAAACAAGGTGTGGAAATATGATTTGTAAGCTAATGCGAGAATCTCAATAAGGTTTTACTTATTTAAGTAAAATGAGTATGGTTAAAATAAGACTTAAAAGGAGTTTTGTAAATATTTACTTAATATACTTAGTAAAGAGATTATGAGGAGGTTACTGCAACGTCCCTTATTTTTGATACGACCCCAAACCCCGTACTGACGGCGGCAAGGGTAATCCATGGAATATAACACAGAAACAGAAAATAGCATAGCAGAATTAAATAAATACACCAGATAATGAACAATAGAATATACTGGATAAAAGTAATCATCAGAGTTACACAGTATACAGGATCTTACTTAGTAAAAATACAGTTCAGCTATACATAAATGTCTACAGCGGAAAACAAACAAATATGTACAATAGGAGCTGAACAGCATAAAAAGAGATAAATGATAGAATCCATCTTCAGCTCCAGCTATCCAGAAAGAACCAGCTAAACCTGAATACAAGGCTGCCCGTGTAGAAAAAGGGGCACCCGAGTTTGAAAGTGAAACAAACTACGAGTCAATCATGGGACTGGTATGAGAAATCTACTCAACACATATATAATATGACTAATCACAGGACCACGCCACTTTCGTGGAATGGGTTTACTCCATTGGATTGCCAGTGCTTTAAAACAAATCACCCTTTTAACAATCGCAACGCTTTTTATAAAAATGAAGCCGTTATAAGACTCAGTTCCCATCACACAATGCAAGGCAAACTGGAGGATAGAGTTTTTACCTTATAACAGCCAAAATATGCTTGATACGAATAAAACAAAGGCATTTGATATTATTGCTAGTGTTTATATGTTTTGAAAGCAATTTCAAATCATAACTATCAATCATAGACGGCATTAATGCCCCATACCACTATGTCGCCATATATAGGTATACAATCAAAATCGCACAGCCACGTATTTGGAAATTGGATTTCCGTTATGAACCAAGGCAAAAGATAATCCTTACCGAATTAGAGATTGTCTAGCCCGAGCCTCAGGACCCAGACTCAGGTGGGCCCTTGGATCGTCAGGGCCGGTCCACCGATGTGGATTAAAATTCCTGAACAATGCGTTTCCCCACCCTTGGGGTGTAAATGAGCCAACGAATGACTCCATCGGACCCGGATCGTCCGATCAAACCGAGGCGCTTCACAACAGCAACAACCACATAGGTGAAAAGTATATAAATGTCAGGGCTGGTAGGTCACTGACACCACCCTAGCTAGAAAGAAACGCATGCCCTCCCTGAGGTCCTTCTCCCGTTTCTGGTTCATACCGGGGTGTGAGGCTCGCGAATTCACGTTATACACAAAGCTACACCACACAGGCGGTGCTTTGATCATCACCACAAGACTTTGCTTTTCAACAGAAGCCCTGATCACTGCATCTTAGCATGCCACACAGGCAATTCATGCCATGCGACTGATGTCCATCGATATACAACCTCTGAGCTCGTGCGTTTCATAGAAGGGCATTAAGCAAAAGAATAAATTCTCCATCGCCAAATAGATGTATATTTAATAGAGATTAATCAACACAGAATAAAATCCAATGTCAGACACACAGTCCATTTACAAGTCCGTTCTGGGTCTGAACGAAACCGGAGGCACTAAATACCTCGCAAACCCATCGATCACCACGTACGTCTGGACGATCACCACTCATTATCCATATTTTGGGATGCCTCCCAATCAGGACCTCGGTTACCATCCAAACGAGGTGAAGATCTCCGGTCTTCGACCACCGTCTTCATCTTCGACTTTCAATCGTCGGTCAATTATTTGAAATGAGAATTAACTCGGCCTTTTCAAATAATTCACGTATATCTAGAATTTCAAATCAACTTATTTCAATGGTTAAATCATTTGACAACACCAATTTTGTTCTTCGTTTAAATATAATTATATTTATATATATATATATATATATATATAAATATAATCGTTTCTGGCGCTGTTTTTCTTCAGATTTGAATTAAAAATTCCAGACAATCCAGCCGTTGGATTTTTACAAAGTTGGTGCCGTTGGAAAGATATTTCCAAGGCGAACCCGACGGTTGCGGTTTCGGGAAAATCCAATGGTCGGATTTCCCGTACTAGTTGTTTGAAATCACGGTTTCAAAACACGAACTGCACGACCACGTTTCGTTTTAATTTTATTTATATTTATATATTTATATAAATATAGTTCATTCAACAACTTCAATATCGTTTTCACTTCAAATATTTCACTAACGCCTTTAAATTTTGGAAAATTTCGCCATAACCTCCTTTGTACGGGAGGGGCTAGGAAAATTCCCAAATAGCCACATGGGCGTCTCATGTCAAAAAGAAAAAGAAAAAGCCAAGCGGCTAGCCAACAGGCTCATAAAATCATCACCCAAACAAAACAGTAAATGTGTACCTATTTGTCGGGCACAAAATTTTATTCCTCTTCTCTAGCCCCTTTTGCTATAACCTGTTCAATAAATATGCATGTACATATATATATATAGTTCTTATCACTTATCATTTTCTATTCAACTTCATATTTGATTCCATTTGGTTTAAAAACACCATTCATTCTAATGTTGCATGTATAGGCAAAAATCATATCATTAGCTAATTAATGAATATTTCAACTCTCGCATATTTATTTGAACGAGTTGCTATTTTTAACACTTCACATTTCAACAATTCATGTGTATAATAAAAATGTGATTTTTATTGTAAAACAATTCATTTCAAAACACTATTATTTTATATAGTTTATATAGGTGATAAAAAAAATAGGATTTTTATTAGGAAACAATTTATTTCAAAATATGAATACCATTCAACACATGAATTTTAATTCAACGAATGAATATCGATTCAACACATGAAGGTTTTCTATAGTTTCTATATATAGATAAAAATGTGATTTTTATATTTAAAACACGAATACCATTCAACACATGAATTTCTAATCAACGAATGAATATCGATTCAACACATGAAGGTTTTCTATAGTTTCTATATATAGATAAAAATGTGATTTTTATATTTAAAACACGAATACCATTCAACACATGAATTTCTAATCAACGATTGAATATCGATTCAGCACATGAAGGTTTTCTATTCAATGAATAAATATAGTTTCAGCAAATGAAAATAATTCAAACACATGAATATTATTCAAAATTTCGGCAGCATAACGGCAGGGTAGTTAAAACCGGGACCGTCCCTTGTAACGACCACGGCAGTTTCGGCTCCGAAAATCAACACAAAATCCAGCGTCGACTGTTCAGACATCGGAAATACCGAATCATTAATAAAAAGAAATTAGAGGGTGAGATAGAAATATAGAACTAATAGAATAGAAGTAGAAGAACACAACTGAGCATAATTAAAGTAAACACGAATCTCACAGCGGGATGAATATAATATAATATATCATATACTTTTGTAATACAAAATTTCTGTATACATGTATATTCAGAATCAGAGTTCAACACTTACAATACAGTGGAAAATAACACTAAGTAACTAACGCTGAAGCCTCCTGCTCCAAGCTTCTCCAATGGTATCTGTAAAGACCTGAACTACTTGACTGCCCATACAAATTTGGGCACCCAAGAGTTTAGGGAAAACAAAACAAAATAAACTCTGGGTCAGTCATGGGACTGGTGTGAGTAAACTCCAACCACTTGTTTAACTTTAAAAATCTTTTCAAAAGAAAAGATAATAGTAAGACCAGCCCACACATAAATATGGACGGTTTTTACCTTACTATAACCCAAAACACTTTGATACGGAAATCCAGTGATATTATATTAATGTCTACATCAAATAAATACAATCTAGCGGAACGCTTGCATCTCACGCTCCACATACATAGTATAAAATCAAAAACCGCATGGCGCTTATTGGAGATTGGATTTCCAACATGACAAGGTATGGAACCACCTTCCGCTAGTGTATCTCTAGAGAGGAATACACTGGGTTCAACAAGAACATCTTGTAACCCGGCCCACACATGACCGACCACTCATTTCGCTTGAGTGTATCGAATGTATATCACCAACGGTTGGGATCAGCAACCGTCTCCCGACTGGGACAGCATCGAATAGAATAAGAAATTAAATGAACCTCTAGATAGGTGATTATACATCCTAATGGGTGCGACCCACATAGCCATGCTGTCTGCCCGATTTTTGTCCTTTCCCGGTTGTTGAGGCCTGAGGCTACGAATACTTACCATTCATTGATAGCACAATCACTTTGAATGCCACATTGTCAGATCCGTTAATCACTAGTTGAGTTTGCACAAATATTCTGGATGTTATGCTAAGGGAATAAATCCGTTGCAACCATATATATTTATACAGACCAACCCATTTGATCATTGGAAATACTCTGTCAGACATTCGTCCATTTACGTTCGTTCTGGGATTGAACGAAACCGAAGGCACTATTTCTATGTAATAGAAAAAGTCCTTGCACTTTACTCCGTCTTCAATATATTCAGCATACTTGGTTCGCAACGCTTATGCCGATACGGAGTGGTTCTTCGGATAATAATCCAACCGGTCTCTCCATATTGACAACGATGGTCAAAAACTTCGATAGTCTGTGATTTAACTATCGAATAAAAACAAGTGTTCATCCAACATATCAAACAAATCACTGGGCTCTTTAATTAATATTTCATTAATTAAATCTCTTCTCCATTTCCTTATCAATATTTGTTAACCAAATATTTTCAATAATCATCTTGGCCTCTTATGCCATCTGGAAAACGTTTCCAAATGTTAACTTCTTTTATTTTCTATATATTAGAAAATATCTCTATTTGCAATTGGAAACAATTCCAATCACTTATCTCTATCCCGACTATTTTATTTATACTCAGGAATATTTATTTGTTATATTTCCAAAATTCCATCACTTGGGTTTTAAACGAATGTTGTGTAAAACATCGTTACATCAACCCAAAATATTTTATTCAACTAACTCTTCTTCAAACACTTTTCTTCGAAACTGGATCTTGCTATTTATCCATTAAAAATGAAATCAATCAAGTTGGGGTAAAATTACCTCTCAGACCTTAACTGAAAACATCCTCAACTTCAAAACGGCAAAACCACTTACCTCGAATAAACCCACTATACAATCCAATTATTCATTTTAAAACATGTATAAAGTTCGCTTCCTATTTCTAAGTTATAGATTTCCCTTTTTGTCTATAATATTCTGTTCTTTTATTTCGTTCCTTATCGAATTCTACATATATCGATACATTGATTTATAACTATCAAATTATCTTAAAAATATTCTAACTCCTTAAATTCCCAGAAAAATTCGCCATAACCTCCCCTGTATCGGGAGCATCGGGAAATTTCAAATAGCTTTCCCGGTCCTTCTTATTTCAAAAAGAAAAAGAAAAAGCCAAGCGGCTTGCCGATACGGCGCATAAAATCTCATATAGAAATTAAACGTGTACCTTTTTGTCGAGCACATAAATTTAAATCCTCATATACTTCATCCCATACCTGTCTAACACCTGTTCACCTGTTTTCAATTCAATTCAACACTATCTAATCGTTTGAATTCAGTTTCGCCCATTTATTCTTTAATTAGTCATTTTACCTATTTCACTTCTTTGTTTGAACATAACATGTTCAAACAAAATATTTAACTCGTTCATAACCAAATTGAATTTCATTTTCAATTCTAGTTCTCTTTTCTATTTCGAATATAAATTTTCAAATCGAATTCACTTATTTAAGGCCCAATATCAATTCAACATCTCATTTACTAATTACTATTCGAATTAGTTAATTCTATTCAATAATCAAAAATCTGATTTCTGTTTCAAAAATCAATTCATTACTCCACCTGAGTTCACATATATTTTATAACTCAAATCTGAAATTTTCTAAATAGAAATTCGGATTTCATTTGTTTAAAATCCTTTTATAAAATGAAATAAACCATTATGGTTTTTAAATAGTTCTAGCGCTGTTTTTCTGAAAATTTGATTTTGACATAACTCAAAATCTATACGACGAAATTCATATTTTTCTCTTTCATTAGAAAACTATTATCAAACCGGTCCTGACGTTTCTTGTTTCAAAGAGATCCGACTCCAATTGATTCCTGTATACTCGATTGAAGTTCGAATCGCTATTTTTCGAACTGCAGCGCTGCGGCGAGTTCGTTTTAATTATATATATATAAAAACCTTTAAACTTCTTTAAAATGAATTCAACTCCATTTTAACTCTATTTGAATTTCATATTCAAATCCCATAGATTAAATCCTATTTGAATTCAATTTGAATCTCTTATATTCAAATTTCATTTTCCATTTCCATTTGAATTCTAATATTCAAATTCATTTTTAACACTATTTGAATTCTAATATTCTCTTGAATTCACATACCATATTTTATTTTCCTTGATTTCAAATACCACATTTTAATCTCCTTGAATTTAAATACCACATTAATTTCAATAATCAACTCCCTTTTAAATTGTTATATTTGAAATTTCATACTTGAATTTAAATAATCAAACTCCAATTTGAATTTCTATTTTTAAATTCAAATATCCAAAACTCCATTCTAATACTATTTGAATTCTTATATTTGAATCCTCTTTATTTAAAACCCATTATTTAAATCCCATTTGAATTTCTTCACTCAAATCCATTTGAATTCCCTTGAATTAAAATTCCATTTCAATTCTCTTATTCAAATTCCATTTTGAACTCTCTTATTCAAATGCTGTTTGAATCTCTTTGTAATAACCCGAAAATCTGGGCCAGTTTAAAATTTTTATTTTGGCTATTTTAGCGAATTTTGATTATTTAAAATGAATTATTTTAAATAATATCGACGAAAAATCTATTTTGAATAGAATTCGAACGTATATATTATACGCGTCGTCGTTAGAATATAAATATTTATATATAATTATAAATAGAATTGAAAATGGCGCGGTAGTTCGATAATTCGATTTCAAACTTCAATTGAATGTACCGGGTGCAAAATAATCCGGATTTTAGTGAAACCAAAAATAATGGGATCTAATTGTGAATATCTTTCCAACGAATCCGAAAAATCAAGATTTCATATCGGGAATCAAAAGATATGTCCAGTTGAAAATTCTGAATAGTCGCTATGGAATTCAGGCCCTTAAAATGGACATTTTGCAAATGACCTCGGATTTCGACGAAACCACTTTTCTTGGGTCCGTGATGTCAAGTTATTGCTAGGTTTCAAATTTCATAATTTTTCGAATCAATATGTGAGCGTGGCAAAGGAAAACGCGTTTGACCAGTTTCAGTTGATTTTAATCGACTGGAAAATGGCCATTTTCCCAACGGTCTCAGAATTCGGCGAAACTAATTTTGTTAGGACCGTATCGTTAATACGAAGCTAGAAAATATTTTTATTGAATTTTTAGAGTTAGTATGTGGCCCCGGTAATTTGAAATGTACGTTTAAAAGTCAATAGAGTGATTTAAATGTAAATTCAATGGAAACTGATCGAAACGATCAAACCAGCTTACGATACATATCCCATTGAGTTCAGAAAGGGGGTAATTAGCTTGAGGCGACAGTCGTTAGGTCCTGTTTGAAGTTCGTATGAAAAAGAACCAACTATTAGAATTAAATAATAAAAAAAATTATTATTATAAATACCCTAGATTTTCACTAAACCCTTTTTCTTCTGGTCAAAATGGCAAGCCGCCAGGTCTTCTTCTTCCAACCTAAAAATCGTGACTTCGAAATTCAAGGAAATATCAAAGAAAATTTCTAAAAATCATGGGATCAAATGTTTGATCTTAGATTGAGTTGCTCTTCCATCCTATGTCTATTTCATTGCGAGCGATTGTTATAATCGGGCTCGACAGTTCTGATTTGGCAGCTAGGGCACCAGATAATCAACGATGAGAGGGAAGTTAGTCTTCTATGATGGTTGCGAGTTGTTTGTGGGGGATGAGTCGCCATCTACAAGGGGTCAGAATGTCGGTCAACGATTGTAGTTCGGTGGGGTCAGGCGTGAGCGAGGGGAGGGTTTTGGGTTGCTCGAAGTCGCAGCTTTCCAGTGGAGTTTTGGGCGATACAGACATTGATTCGAAGGTGATTAACTTTATTTAAATTTCAGTTTTAATTTAATTCACTTTATTTAAATTGCATTGTTTTTCAATTAAAATAAAATAAAAATAGATATGGTTTTAAAAATAAAATAGATATGTTTAAAAAAAAAAAGGGGAGAATAGGAAAGTGTTTTGTAAATATACGTGTTTTGAAAATAAATAGTTTATAAATTTGAAAATAAATAGTTTATAAATTTGAAAATAAATTGTTTTTAAATCTGAAAATAAATAGTTTATAAATCTGAAAGTATATTGTTTTTTTTTAGCTGAAAATAAATTGTTTTTAAAATATGAAAATATAGAGTCTTTAAAATAGAAATATAAATAGAATTTGTAAAAGAATTTATTTTGAAAATACGAATAGAATATAAATAGAATTTGTTAAAAATATAATCTTAACACAAACGGTGTTGAACAGATCTCGTTAGAAGTACGGCGAAGATTTCCCGCATTTGAAGTGTCGTGGAGTTGGGATAGCTATTGGTGAGAATTTCTCACCTTTCAATTTCATTTTCTAGTTATATATATATATATTAGGATGCAGACGGTGCTTAGTAGCACCCGACACAATCGTCCACAGACCATGGACTTGTTTGTTTGATTGCAAAAATTAGTTAGATTATTGGATTGAAATTGAATTGTGTGGTGAAATGAATTGATATGATTGATGTGTGAATGGCGTGGGCCTTCACTAGACCGGGGATAAGGCTAGGCCTTGTCCCGTTTCTAGTATCGTGCCGTTATGCCGCCGAAATTTTCTAAAATATGTTAGAAAAATAAAAATATCATTTTATTTAAAGTATGAACTGAATAGAAATTCATATGTTGGAATAAAATGTTTTATCGTTAAAAATATAATTTTTAACGGGAATGTGAATAAATAAAATATTCATTTACAAACTGAACGGTTTGTTTATGTACACCTATTTGAAGGACATTGATTGGGTCGATAAATTTTACACATCGCCCAACTGCACAACTAAAATCTGTGTTTGATTGTTTGAAAACCCCACACGGGTGTTAGGATGAAATATGAATTTCACTCATCCTGATTGATTAAATATGTCGATCGATTGATTGACAGGCTGTTACAAGCGTTAGATACCAATATTTGATGCTTATACAGTGTAGTGCACTTTGGTTGATGGTTGATTATTTTTCAATGCTATTATACATGTGTTGTATGAAAATCCATATAATTAACCTTATATGGTGATTGATTGGGCCTCATTCCAATTTAGAAAATAAAGAACAATATAAAATAAAGGTTCATGTGTTGACAGTTTCATCCATTGAGATTGGTCATGTGTTGAACGAAATATTTTAGTAATAAAATTTACATCTTTATAATATAAAATAAAGGTTCATGTGTTGACAGTACTCATCCATTGAGATTGGTCATGTGTTGAACGAAATATTTTGATAATAACAACTATTTTGAAAATGAAATATTTGAAATAGAATATTTGAAAATAGAAATTTATGAAGCCGTGTTGATTAGATTGACGCCATTTTGACGTGAACGATATTTATATCGATTTTATTCGATTTCGAAATGAATCGAATATATAACGATTTTGAAATGAATTGAATATATAACGATTTCGAAATAAATTGAATTGAAAACGATTTCGAAATGAATTGAATTGAAAACGATTTCGAAATGAATTGAATTGAAAACGATTTCGAAATGAATTGAATTGAAAACGATTTCAAAATGAATTGAATTGAATTAAAAACGAAATCAAATTGAATTGAAAGCGAATTGAAATGAATTCAAATTGAATTGAAATTTGAATTGAATAGAAATGAATTTTAAAACGAATTTATAAAGAAGAATTCAATTTTGATTTAAATTGAAATGGAAGTTGAGATTGCTTTTGAAACGAATATTAAAATTATTTATATAATTCGTTCTAAATAGAAATCGACGAAATATATATTATATATATTATATATATAATATAATGGCCTGAATAGAACGCGCCGCGCCGCGCCAGTTCGTGAATTTCGACCATTTATTTCAAACGGACATTACGGGAGATCCGACCGTCGGATTCTCCTAAAACCGGAACCGTTGGGTTCGTATCGAAAATAGCTTTCTAACAAAAGTTAGAAATTTGAAATCTAACGGTTGGATTTGGAGATACGTCTAAATCAAATTCGAAAAAGGTCGCTGTAAGTGCAGTTCGATGGCCGTTGATGGAAATCGACTGTACGGGCCTTGATAAAATTATTAAAAATAGTAATAATTTGTGTAAAATCATAAGAAATGATTTAGAAAGAACTGGGATGAAAAGTCCCATATTTGAAAAGATAAAAATAGATCTTTATCGAAATGAACTAGTTTTGAACTAGAATTATAATTCTATTTATTTTTAAATAAATTGAGTTTGAAAAAGGGTTTTAAAAATAACCAGAATTCCCAATGATTGCATTAGAGTGGATTTGAATCGAAATTGTCCTCGGAATATTTCGATGTTGGAATTCGTGATTATACAGATGTTGTTATGGAAATTTGAAAGATATATTTATATCGTTATTTCCAATACGACATTTGTTAGTCGTAGAATTTGATATTGAATATAAGCCGATATAATTTCTATTCAGAGCCTTGTATTGAATATCAAATGTGATTTGGGTTTGTCGTGAATGGTGTCTTCACTAACACTGTTCTTGAACCCAACTGAGAAAAGATTAAATCTTTTTATTTAGATTTAATGAAGTGTACCAATTAAATAATATTTAATTGGAATTGAATTGATATTAATTTTTGGGTTCATCGTGGACAGTGTTTTAAATAACACTCGTTCTTTAACCCGATAATTAATGAACATGATTTTGGGTTTATCGTGAACCGTGTTTTAAATGACACCGATTCTTTAACCCAGTTAACGATTAAAACTAAGTGGAGTTTTAATGAATCTTTAATTAGATTGAAATAATCGAGAATGGAGTATCACCAGTTTTACTCCAGGCGATAGTTAAATCTTTAATTAGATTTGAACGTGAAATGGTAATTGAATTTACCGACAACACTGTGGTGTTAGATATGAAGTATTACCAGTTTTACTTCATGGGATAAATAGGTTGGGATTGGGAAATTAAAACAAATGATTACTTCGGTAAGTTTCGTTAATCCCGACTAGTTGAATCGAAATTCAAAAGAAGATTAGAGAATAAATTCAAGAAATTTATCTTGGATAAAATTAATGGGAACCTTTCCCTATGAAAGTGAAATTTAGAAACTAACTGTCGGTTGGCCAAGCAGAATGGTTTTCTGGGTATTGATCTGATGTTGGTTTCGGCCTTCGGGGTTAATATTTGGGGAATTATTCTCTTGATTAATTTACGGTTAGTGACTGATGAATTGGAATGAGGCGTATGTTGTGTTTGTGTAACACTTATTTAAAATATACGCGAGTTATTTGGAAAGACCGGGTTTATCCCATTCTGAATAACTGATACGACGATAAGTCGAAGATGAAGACGATGGTCGAAGACCGGAAGTCTTCACGTCGTTTGGGTAATTACTGATGATCTTGATTGGGTTGTACACCCAAGAAGATGGAAATAGTTAGTGATCGTCCAGACGTACTTGGAGATCGATGGATATGCGGGGTACTAGGTGCCTCCGGTTTCGTTCAGACCCAGAACGGACTTGTAAATGGACTGTGTGTCTGACATTGGATTTTAGTCCGTGTGATTGATCTCTATTAAATATATATCTGTTTGGCGGCGGAGAATTTATTCTCTTGCTTAACGCCCTTCTCTGAGACGTACGAGCTCAGGGGTTATATATTGATGGATATCAATCGCATGGAGTGAATTGCCTGTGTGGCATGCCTAAGTGGCAAATGATCAAGGCTTCTGTTGTAAAGCAAAGTCTTGTGGTGATGATCGAAGCACGGCCTTTGTGGCATAGCTTTGTGTAACGCTTACTTCGCGAGTTTCACACCCGGTATGAACCAAAAACGGGAGACGGACCTCAGGGAGGGCCTACGTTTCCTCCTAGCTAAAAGTGGCGTCAGTGGTTTTACACGCCCTGACGAGTTTGACTTATGTTGTTGTTGCTGTTGCGAGGCGCCTCGGATTGATCGGTCGTTCTCGAACCGATGGAGTCATTTAGTTGGCTCGCTTACGCCCCAAAGGGCGGCGAAACGTAGTGCTCAGGTATAATAATCCACATCGGTGGACCGGCCCTGTCGCTCCAAGGCTTGCCTGCGCGCTTGCCTGAGACTCGGGCTAGGCAGTCTCGAATCATTGAGGATCTTGCCCCTAGCCTCGGTTCATACCATAAATGATAACCCAACTTCCAATACGACGTCTTGCGGTTTTGATTGTAAACTTATATATGGCGACATAGTGTTATGGGCCATTCATGCCGCCTATGATTGATACTTATGATTTGAAGTTGTTTATACACTATGCACTTATAATAGTATCAAACGATCTGTTTTTAAACGTATCAAGCATTCTTTGGCGATTATAAGGGAAAACCCTATCCTCGGCTGCGTTGCATTGTGTGATGGGACCTGGGTCTTATAACAGCTTCATTTTTCTTTATTTAGCATTGCGCTGTTCGTTTATGCACTGGTATTCTTGGGAGGAAACCCGTTCCGTGTTATACGGCGTGGTCCCTTGATTTACCTAACTTTTAAAATGAAGAATAATAACTGTTTTAGTTCTCACACCAGTCCCATGACTGACCTGGAGTTTATTGTTTTAACCTAAACTCTGGGTGCCCCTATTTTAACACGGGCAACTAGTAGTTTTGGTTTTGCAGATTTATATTCACAGGATCCTGGTTTACAGCTGGAACGATATCCGGAAAGCTTTGTATCCGTATATCTCTTTCTAGTTGTGTATTGTATTATTTTCCGCTGCTATGTATTTAAATGTAATTTAAATCTCTGATATTTCTGTGTAATATTCATTTATACTCTGTATATTCTTGTAATCTGATGCATTGTGGTAATATACAATGAAATGTTCTTCCATATGCGTTCTGTTGTGGCTTGTTCTCGAACTATCCGACGCTTTCCTTTACGGGGAAGTTACGGGTTTTCACACTCTTATTCAAACTCTATATTTAAAATTCCATTTGAACTTCCATATTCAAATTTCTATATTTGAATTTCATTCGAATTCTATATCCAAATCTCTATTTGAATTTTCTTTATTTGAATTCCTTCGAATTCAAATTCTATTTTTATCCCTTTGAATTCAAATTTCTATTTTTCATTCTAATTTCGTCTATTCAAATTCTATTTGAACTTCTATTTGAATTTCTAATATTCAATCTCCTTTTTCTTTATTTAAAATTCAAATATTTAAACTCCTTTTCTAATTCTACTATTCAAAGGTTATACTCAAATTTCATTTGAGTTATATATTTAAAAATTTCATTTCACATCCTATTTTGAAATTTTATTTCAAATTCCAATTTCACACTTGTATTTCTATTTCTGAATTATCAAATGATAATTCTTTTCACTTCATTTATAACTTCGTTATAAAAGAACTATTTATAAACTTCGTTTATGAAGAAACTACTTGTTTTATTTTTCAAAAACAAGTTTATATTTTTATTTCCATTTAAAATTCAAATTCTATTTAAAAATAGAATTTTTCCTTTTTAAATCTCAAATATCCTTCCACGATATTTTTAAATATCATTACTTAAGCCCAGTGATATTTAAACACACAAAGCAACGAATTATTTATTTTTCTAACACATCATATATAAAAATATATATGCAAACAAATAAACAAACAGATAATATATTTTTGAGGAATCCAGTTGGATTCCTCCAACCTGTTTTCCTGCATCCACAGATGTTAGCACATAAATAATACCAATTCTGCTTCGTGGCAGAATATCGCGGTATAGGAGGTCATCCACTAATCATAGCGTGGGGCGTATAGGGTAATCATCCGCTATGAAACTGCGGGCATCCGCTAATGAGACTGCGGGAATCCAACCAATCAATCAACCCAATATATATATAATAGCCTAAATAACTAATATATATATATAACAACCAGAAAACATTCACACAAGCAACAAACAATTATTTTTAATGAAATAAAAATAATTCTAAAAGTGAGTGAGATTTACTCACCGTGGTTTTAAATTTGCACTTGCACCGGTTTCAATCTCTGTTCATTGATTTCCGAGTCTTTGAACTCCATACAAATGATTTTATTTGATTTGTCCTTGCCTAAGGAAATCCCGAATTTTATAAATTAGATACTGAATCTCCTTAACGAGGTTTTCTACTAAAGATAGACTAATTCAATTCTAGCCGATATACCAATAAAATTCTAACCATTATACTAATTAAATTCTAAACTTTTTTACTAATTAAGTTCTAACCCTTTTTACTAATTATATTCTAATCCTTTTTACTAATTATATTCTAATCCTTTTTACTAATTTAATCGACTTGCTAAATGAATCTAGAGTTCAAATTTCAGTTTTTGTTTGACTTCATTATTTAAATAAATTAACTACTTAACGAATAAATTTTCCATATATTTTTAATATGACATTTATTATTAAATCTATTGAAATAAAAATTTAATTACCTTTTCTAATTCTGCTTTAAACCAACCATATCAGTCAGCATCTTTGATCACATCACCACACCTTCCAAGATCAGCGTCGACCTCAATTTCCCCAACCTCTGCCTGAATCATCGAACCCCTAAAACATGCTGTCGGAAAACCCAAACTCCTCTGAACATCGCACGCCTACAGTTCGAACTTCACCTTCCCATATTGCAGTTGTACCATCCCCCCTTCGAACTGAAATCGATTCTAGCCACAGAACCCTCTCTGAAAATCGCAACTTCTTCCAATCACTCCCATTAACCATCGAACCCCCATCCCACTGTGCAAATCCCACTGTCGAACCAAAATACGTCAGTTCGAACTTGCTGATTGATCCTTCGAGCTTCATCTTCGCTCCAGGCCCAAGCACATCGCATCGCGATCTCCATCTTACCCATTGAATCCTTCGAACCCAATAGCAAACTCGCCACTGACGTCACGATTTCAGAAAGCCAACCCTAATTATTTAATACCCCGATGCCCTCAATTCGTGATGCTCCAATTGACGTCGAGGTTCAGGCTCTTCTGCGATTTTGTTTTTGATTTCCTTTCCCTTTTTTTTTATTTACGGTCGAATCAAATTTCTGGAAGAAAGAAAGAAGAGAGAAAACTTGAATGGGATTTATGAGTGGAAAGAATACGGAAGCGATAGGTTGATTTATATGAGCGAACTGGGGAACATTCGTACGAGAGGCCATTAATTCGATGTTTAACTTCATGGTGAAGGTAGGGAGCATTCTCTACAGCTCGAGAAAAATGGAGCTGCTTGATTTTACTCCTTAGGTCTGCGATGTTTTGATTAGGGGGGGGGGGGACATTACAGAAGAAATAGGTCGGCTGATGTAAACGTATTTTATTTTTGATTTGATTTGATTTTAATTAAAAACTAAAATCCTGAACCGTTATTTAGTCGTAACGACCGACGTTTTCAAGCTTATACAATAATTTGAACTTAACAGAATCGGTTTAAAATGAAATAACACTAGTAAATTAAGTTAAACCGTTTAGAATGTAAATCGATTTCTGAATAAGTAAATTCATCGAAAATAAATTGTTATCTTTTTAAGTTAATACAGAATTTATATTAGTCGACTGAATTGTTCTGATTTAGTGTTACACTAGGAATTCAATTGTTACTATTACGATAATTAAATATATTCGATATTAAATCATATATCGATAATTAAATTGACAAATCCAATATAAAATTCATTTATATTATGAATTCAATATTTAAAACCATACTAAATATTTAAAATAAACTGTTCAAAAATCTGGGTTGTTACATTCTTCCCCTCTTAAAATAATTTCGTCCTCGAAATTGCTAAGGTAGGAAAAATGGTACAAAACTATTACTTTTCAAAAATTCACTTATGTTGAAACTCAACTCCTCATATTTCGACAAATTCAATTCCACCAAAACTTTTGGTCTTCCTTCATTTGATTCGAATGATCTACGATCAATCCATTTATATCCAACCTATACTCCAATAAACCTATTCAAATTGATTCCAGTCGATTGATTCACTTCAATCCATCTAACTAGCTCAAGTTAAATTCCAATTTTAGAATCCAAATCCTAGGGTTTTCATTTCAAATTCCTTTGAAATCACTTGCACATGTACATATATTTATAATATTTTTCAAATTCAAAATTTTTGAATTTTCCAACTTAATTTGTTTTCTTTCAAACCAATTTCCATCAAAAAATTTCTAAGGTAGCAATCCATCACTTAGAAACTCGAAAATGAACACTGATGAGGTTGCAGTCATCATCAGAATTATTTTCCAGCGACTGAAGTGAGTTCAGTGATTTATCATTTTAAAAATCAATTCAAAATGATTTTCATTCAAAAACCCTTTCAAAATAAAACTATATTATTTTAATTACTTTGAAAAAATATTTTTCAACTTCCCAGGATTTTAAATTCTTAATTCTGGTTTGAATTTAATTCTAATTCATCTCATTTGTATATATTTCATTCATATACAAATTCAGTTTGGTTATAAATAACCATTTCAATTTTTATAATCTTATCTGATTATAATGATATAAATCAACACATCCATATAATATAATAATTTCAAAAATTATTCTTTCTATATCAAAATATAATTTTGGGTAAAATAATTTCACCCACTTTAAAACAATATCGTGTTCAATCTCCTGTTCAAGTGTTTAGAAATTCCTATCGACTTTGTGGCGTCCCACTATCCGACCAGAATTCATAAACCACTCAACAGACTAGCCAACACAATATAAAACAACTTTTATATCAACTAACAAATACGCTCTCTCGTATCTATACACTCAACTCATTCTAGGATACTACTGACCCTATCTCTAATGAGCACATGCCACACAAGCCTAGGTGTTCGCTCAACCTAAGCTCTGATACCACTGTAACGACCACGGTAGTTTCGGCTCCGAAAATCAACATAAAATCCAGCGTCGACTGTTCAGACATCGGAAATACCGAATCATTAATAGAAAGAAATTAGAGGGTGAGATAGAAAAGATAGAACTAATAGAATAGAAGAAGAAGAACACAACTGAGCATAATTAAAGTAAACACGAATCTCACAGCGGGATGAATATAATATAATATATCATATACTTTTGTAATACAAAATTTCTGTATACATGTATATTCAGAATCAGAGTTCAACACTTACAATACAGCGGAAAATAACACTAGGTAACTAACGCTGAAGCCTCCTGCTCCAAGCTTCTCCAATGGTATCTGCAAACACCTGAACTACTTGACTGCCCATACAAATTTGGGCACCCAAGAGTTTAGGGAAAACAAAACAAAATAAACTCTAGGTCAGTCATGGGACTGGTGTGAGTAAACTCCAACCACTTGTTTAACTTTAAAAATCCTTTCAAAAGAAAAGATAATAGTAAGACCAGCCCACACATAAATATGGACGGTTTTTACCTTACTATAACCCAAAACACTTTGATACGGAAATCCAGTGATATTATATTAATGTCTACATCAAATAAATACAGTCTAGCGGAACGCTTGCATCTCACGCTCCACATACATAGTATAAAATCAAAAACCGCATGGCGCTTATTGGAGATTGGATTTCCAACATGACAAGGTATGGAACCACCTTCCGCTAGTGTATCTCTAGAGAGGAATACACTGGGTTCAACAAGAACATCTTGTAACCCGGCCCACACATGACCGACCACTCATTTCGCTTAAGTGTATCGAATGTATATCACCAACGGTTGGGATCAGCAACCGTCTCCCGACTAGGACAACATCGAATAGAATAAGAAATTAAATGAACCTCTAGATAGGTGATTATACATCCTAATGGGTGCGACCCACATAGCCATGCTGCCTGCCCGATTTTTGTCCTTTCCCGGTTGTTGAGGCCTGAGGCTACGAATACTTACCATTCATTGATAGCACAATCACTTTGAATGCCACATTGTCAGATCCGTTAATCACTAGTTGAGTTTGCACAAATATTCTGGATGTTATGCTAAGGGAATAAATCCGTTGCAACCATATATATTTATACAGACCAACCCATTTGATCATTGGAAATACTCTGTCAGACATTCGTCCATTTACGTTCGTTCTGGGATTGAACGAAACCGAAGGCACTATTTCTATGTAATAGAAAAAGTCCTTGCACTTTACTCCGTCTTCAATATATTCAGCATAATTGGTTCGCAACGCTTATGCCGATACGGAGTGGTTCTTCGGATAATAATCCAACCGGTCTCTCCATATTGACAACGATGGTCAAAAACTTCGATAGTCTGTGATTTAACTATCGAATAAAAACAAGTGTTCATCCAACATATCAAACAAATCACTGGGCTCTTTAATTAATATTTCATTAATTAAATCTCTTCTCCATTTCCTTATCAATATTTGTTAACCAAATATTTTCAATAATCATCTTGGCCTCTTATGCCATCTGGAAAACGTTTCCAAATGTTAACTTCTTTTATTTTCTATATATTAGAAAATATCTCTATTTGCAATTGGAAACAATTCCAATCACTTATCTCTATCCCGACTATTTTATTTATACTCAGGAATATTTATTTGTTATATTTCCAAAATTCCATCACTTGGGTTTTAAACGAATGTTGTGTAAAACATCGTTACATCAACCCAAAATATTTTATTCAACTAACTCTTCTTCAAACACTTTTCTTCGAAACTGGATCTTGCTATTTATCCATTAAAAATGAAATCAATCAAGTTGGGGTAAAATTACCTCTCAGACCTTAACTGAAAACATCCTCAACTTCAAAACGGCAAAACCACTTACCTCGAATAAACCCACTATACAATCCAATTATTCATTTTAAAACATGTATAAAGTTCGCTTCCTATTTCTAAGTTATAGATTTCCCTTTTTGTCTATAATATTCTGTTCTTTTATTTCGTTCCTTATCGAATTCTACATATATCGATACATTGATTTATAACTATCAAATTATCTTAAAAATATTCTAACTCCTTAAATTCCCGGAAAAATTCGCCATAACCTCCCCTGTATCGGGAGCATCGGGAAATTTCAAATAGCTTTCCCGGTCCTTCTTATTTCAAAAAGAAAAAGAAAAAGCCAAGCGGCTTGCCGATACGGCGCATAATATCTCATATAGAAATTAAACGTGTACCTTTTTGTCGAGCACATAAATTTAAATCCTCATATACTTCATCCCATACCTGTCTAACACCTGTTCACCTGTTTTCAATTCAATTCAACACTATCTAATCGTTTGAATTCAGTTTCGCCCATTTATTCTTTAATTAGTCATTTTGCCTATTTCACTTCTTTGTTTGAACATAACATGTTCAAACAAAATATTTAACTCGTTCATAACCAAATTGAATTTCATTTTCAATTCTAGTTCTCTTTTCTATTTCGAATATAAATTTTCAAATCGAATTCACTTATTTAAGGCCCAATATCAATTCAACATCTCATTTACTAATTACTATTCGAATTAGTTAATTCTATTCAATAATCAAAAATCTGATTTCTGTTTCAAAAATCAATTCATTACTCCACCTGAGTTCACATATATTTTATAACTCAAATCTGAAATTTTCTAAATAGAAATTCGGATTTCATTTGTTTAAAATCCTTTTATAAAATGAAATAAACCGTTATGGTTTTTAAATAGTTCTGGCGCTGTTTTTCTGAAAATTTGATTTTGACATAACTCAAAATCTGTAACACCCCACGCCCGCTAGGGTCACTCACAAAGGGAATGCCATAGCATCGGTGGAGTATTTTAGTGAATATAGAACAGAAAAATTACAACAAGACAGATATAAATAGTACTTGAAATTTTAAAACATCATATCATAACAACCGAAATAAACATGTCTGGTTACATCATAAAACCACGATAAAAGTCAAGTACAATATCCATCAAAATAAAGAAGTACATAATCCCACTCTCTCATACAATAGCCATAACAAAAGAAGAGATAACTGGATAACTGGAGCTTTACATCTACCCAAGCTCCTAAAGACTGGAACAGCAGTCCGATCAAGCTCTACTACCGCTAGGATCCACCGTAGGACCTGAGGGTTGGGAAAAAGATAAAAACAACGCGGTCAGACATAAGTCTGAGTGAGTCCTATAACTTTAACAATACAATCATTAAGGTAACCAGAGAAGACATAAACTTGACCTACGGTAATATCTGGGGATGAGTGGCTACACTAAGCAGCTTGGTAGACTTAGGATACACTAAGATAACCGTCAGGACGCATCTACCCACCCAAGGATAATTACTAACTGCACCACACCAGTCATTCCTACTTAAAGGTTGATCCCTTCCAAGGACTTAGAAAATTTCCCCAGTAGTTTCATGTACCCCTAGCCCACTACATAGGTGCCGTCTGCCCCTATCTCCACTAGGTGTACCCAGTAATTCTTACCCAGTAGTTTCGTGTACCCCTACATAGGTGCCGTCTGCCCCTATCTTCATTAGGTGTACCTACTACTCCCCAAGCGATCGGCTCCCTACCGTAGATACCCGTGCTGGTCCCACAGTGGGGTGTATCACTCCCCTAAAGTGGCTACCCAATACTAACGGTGCACGGCTTTATATCTACACGATGCAACAACGGCTTATCTACCAGCCCGGGCCCACACACGCATATGAAACCCGTTGGACTTGCGTTGCCACCGCTAACCCGTTTTGGCCTCTTATAATCAAGCCCAATATGCGTGTCCCGTCACTCGACATGGGTCGAGCCCACAAAGATACGTTTGGGATATTGGTTGAAATGGGCCCCCACAAGCTACCCACTTAAGCTTGTCAAATATCTAGTGTATCCCACTTAACCCTTTAATCATGTTTAATTACATGTTTCCACTTGGTTAAGTATTCTAATCGTATTTTCTATTGCCACCCAAGGCAACCCACTAGATTCCACATGCCACCCAAGGCACCCATAAAATTTCCTCATGCCACCCAAGGCACCCACTTAACCCCTCATGTCCCACTACATGCTATTATGGTTAAGTGTTTCTTAATTAATTAAGACCGTGATCTCCCATAAAGACCTCCCACATTAGACTGGCTGTTATGACCGCCTGTTTAAGCCGGTAGAATCCGGGCAGTCTTACGTCACAACAGAGTCTAACCTCGTGTCTTTACCTTAATCACGTATTTAATTTATGGCTAAGACCTCTCACATTGGGCTGACATTTGTAGCAACTGGTTAAGCCGGTCGGGTCCGGGCAGTTTTACACTACAAATGAGTCCAACCTCGTGTCTTAGTCGATTAATTACACCTAATTAATCATCCCTATATTAATTATCCCTAATTAATATCAAGTTTTCCATAACATGGGTAGACCTAACTCAATAGGTAAATTCCCATGGGGTAGACCTAACTCAATAGGTAAATTCCCACTTATGGTAATTTATTTTTATGGTATGCTTAATCATACCCAATCATTCATTTATTAACATATTTACCAACCCCATCGTTCCCCACGTAAATTGTTCTCGTTACATGACATAATAAAGGGGAAGATCCATCACAAATATCATGGGTTTAGCATAAAACTTTGTCATGGGTTAAGAGGATGTCAACTTGCATATATGAGCATATATTAACCCAACTACATTTAACCCAAACTTGCATATTATCATACACTTGATTTGCATAACATGTTGCATATGAGCTTGCATATTATCATACACATATCTTGCATAACATGTTGAACTTGCATATAGGCATTCTCATGACTTGCATAACATGTTAAACATGCATTTAAGCATACACATAACTTGCATAAGCATTCACATACTTGCATAAGCATCCACATACTTGCATAAGCATTCACATACTTGCATAACTTGCATATCATGTCATTTAAGCATATACATATCTTGCATAAGCATTCATATACTCGCATAAGCATGCATAACTTGCATATCACATAAATCTTGCATTTAAACATATACATGACTTGCATAATCATCAATATACTTGCATAAGCATGCATAACTTGCATATCACATTAAACTTGAATTTAAACATATACTTAACTTGCATAACTCACTTTGTTAAACATGCATCATTCCATTCATCAAATATGCATAAATCCACTTGTTAAACATGCATATGTCAACTTGTTAAACATGCATAAATCAACTTATTAAGCATGCATAAACCAATTTATCAAATATGCATAAACATAGAACAACATAGAGTAACATATCATTATACATGATTCAAACTCACTAATCCGCGTTTAAGACCATAAGTCTCATTACACCCAATCTACTTACTTTAACAATTGATGTTAAAGTGATAGAAACTCACCAAACCCAAAATTAACCACTTATGAAGAGAGATTAGTTGCTAATTATGAAGATGGTGATGATTAGAGAATGATATGAGAGGGATTAGCTTGAAACTTCCTTCTTAGATGAATGGAGACTCCTTTTAGGATTTAATTTGGCGGCATGAGGCCTTCATTTCTATTTTTAGTATGGATTAAGGTAGGTTTAGGGTGTATTTATAGATTAAGAGAGTGTTTTAGGCCCTTAGATTAACCCTAGATTAATTTAGATCTGTTAGATTTAGGAAACCTCTAGAACCAAGCCCAGCCCTAGCCAGAAAACCAGATCTGGTGCACCCAAGCACCCTGGTTCGACACGCCATGTCGACAGGCAAGTCGACAGGCATGTCGACACCCCTGTCGACAGGCCTGTCGACACCCCTGTCGACGTGCTTAGGCGGGAATCTTCCCGCCTGGCCCCGCTGGTTCTAAATTTAAATTTAAATTTAAATTCCTAAATCTGTTTTTAGCTCTAATTTTTCTGCAAACTTCTTTGGGCCATAACCGGGCCATACGGACTCCGATTTTCGAAAACTCGGACTCTATTTCGCGTATTTTTCCGAGACGAACGCAATAACGCAGCCCGTTACCCCCAATTCCCACGTCTGAGATTATTTATCCTGTAATTAGTGAATTTTAGAATTAACTAAAATTCGGGGTGTTACATTCTCCCCTCCTTAAAGGATTTCGTCCCCGAAATCTCTAAGCTAAGGAGAATGCATATCCTACCATCCAAACAACCATCTACTCAAATCATCAACCACGGGCATCCATTGTCCTTAAACAGTTTCTAATGATGTATGAGCATATGCAAACGATGTGTGTATATGTTCCCTATCTAATGTATGAACATATGCAAACCATGATAGTGCCATGCATCCATTATGTATGCGAGAAAACCCTATCGACACATACAATATCTACATGAGTGCACAATCATTCACCAAAATGCATCATCCATGTGATAACACAACCATTATACATCCATAAATATATCTTCCTACACACAATTTTATGCAATATGCAACATGAAGTGACTGAGCCGATCTAGTGCCTAGAGTGTGTGTATATGCATCCATGAGCAACCACTAGCAAACACTTGCATCCACTTGCATCCATCAACCATAACATGTCTCAAACACATGTTTCAACCATAGGTTTACCCTATCTAAAGGTCAAAGGTACTAACGAGAGGACATACCAAAGATAAGATAAGTACTAGACAAGCGATAAAGGAGAAAGTAAGGACATACCCTCAAAAAGAAATGGGTACAATGAACGCATCTTCGCTTCCGTCTCCCAAGTCGCTTTGCTCTCATCTTCTCCCCATTGCACTTTGACTAGCTGAACCTCTCGATTCCTCAATTTCCTAGTCTCTGACCCAAGGATGCGAGTAGGAGCTCGTCGAATTGTCGCATCACGCTCAACCTCTACATCTCTAAGCAAGCTCGGCTCTACCACCTCTGCGGTCTTATGTAAGCACTTCCTCAGATGTGATACATGGAATACATCATGAACACCACTAAGTTTGTCGGGCAACTCCACCCTATATGCCATCCGTCCAATCCTTTCCTTGATAGGAAACGGCCCAACAAACCTCGGTGCTAACTTCCCAATGGATCCGAAGCGAACAACATTTCTCAACGGAGATACCTTAACAAAAACCATATCCCCAACCTCAAACTCAAGATCCGTCCTTCTCTTGTCCGCATAAGATTTTTGCCTATCCTGCGCTGCTTTCATCCTTCTTCGAATCAAGTCAATCTTCTCAAAAGTCTCCCTAACCATATCGGGCCCAAGCAAGATCTTATCCGTAGATTCCCACCAACATGTAGGTGATCGACAAGGCCTTCCATAGAGAGCTTCGAAAGGAGCCATACCAATACTGGACTGAAAGCTGTTATTATATGCGAACTCCACCAATGGAAGATGCTCTTCCCATGTACCTCCAAAATCTAGGATACAAAGCCTCAAAAGGTCTTCTAGAACACGATTCACCCTCTCAGTCTGGCCGTCCGTCTGAGGATGATATGCGGTGCTCAGACACAATTGAGTCCCCACTGCTTCTTGCAAACTTCTCCAGAACTCGCTAGTGAAGATAGGATCTCGATCACTTACTATGCTAGAGGGTACCCCATGTAATCGAACTATCTCTCGAAGATATACTGAAGCTAGCCATGGAGCAGTCCTCTTACTCTTCACAGGTATGAAATGGGCGCTCTTAGTAAGTCTATCTACCACCACCCAAATTCCTGTATTACCCTTCCTCGACCTGGGTAACCCGTCAATAAAATCCATCGAGACGCTATCCCACTTCCATTGCGGCACCTCCAATGGGTGAAGCAACCCACCTGGTTTCCTTTGCTCCGCCTTCACTTGCTGGCACACCAAACATCGAGCGACATACTCGGCCACATCTTTCTTCATACCGGCCCAGAAGAAAACCCTCTTCATGTCTTGGTACATCTTGTCCCCACCGGGATGAATGGTCATCCTAGAACGGTGTGCGTCATCAAGAATAGCCTTCCTCAAACCCTCGTCTTGCGGTACACAAAGTCTACCGTCTCTACGCAAGTACCCCTTATCGTCTAGGGTGTACCTACTCAAATGGCTGGACGACTCCCCCCTTATGAGCTTCTCTACTAACTCAACCAACTGTGGGTCGCCCCTCTGTGCTTCTCCAATCCTCCCCAAAAGAGTAGGCCTAACTTCCAAGGAAGCTAGCAAACCGGGTACATAATCAACGGAAGGTCTGAAATCAAACATCGAGATAAATTCCAAGCTTTTTCGTTCCACGAACAATGGACTCAAGGACAACCTCTTCCTACTCAAGGCGTCCGCCACCACGTTACCCTTGCCAGGGGTATACGCTATCTCGAAATCATAGGATGCTAAAAACTCCATCCACCTTTGCTGTCTTAAGTTTAGATCCTTCTGAGAGAACAAGTACTTCAAAGATTTATGGTCAGTGAACAACTCGAATCTCTCACCAAGAAGATAATGGCGCCAAATCTTAAGCGCAAAAACAATAGCGGCCAGCTCTAGATCATGGGTAGGGTAATTTTTCTCATGTGCCCTCAACTGCCTTCCACCATAGGCTATTACCCTCCCCTCTTGCATTAAGACTGCGCCAAGTCCTGTCCCACAGGCATCAGTATAGACAACAAATGGCTTGCTCCCATCTGGCAACACTAAAACTGGAGCCGTGGTTATAGCTCTCTTTAACCGTCGGAACGCATCATTACAATCTACGTCCCATGTGAAAACAAGATTCTTCTTTGTTAAGCGGGTTAATGGGGCTGATATCTTCGCGAAGTCTTTAATAAACTTCCTATAATAACCCGCCAACCCCAAGAAACTTCTTACTTCGGTAGCATTCTTCGGAACCTTCCAATCCTGAATTGATACTACCTTCGCGGGATCCACAGCTATCCCTTCCTTGGAGACCACGTGCCCCAAGAATCGTACTTCCTTCCTCCAGAAGTGACATTTAGAGAATTTAGCCTTAAGGCTATGTGCTCGAAGAGTCTTCAACACTTCCCTAAGATGTAGGGCATGCTCTTCTTCACTCTTAGAAAATACTAAGATATCATCCACAAAGACCACCACGAATTTATTAAGGAACTCCCTGAACACCCTACTCATCAAATCAACAAAGTATGCAGGGGCGTTCGTCAACCCAAATGGCATCACCAGCCACTCATAGAAACCATCCGGAGTCCTAAAGGCAGTCTTGTCTATGCTATCCTCAGCCACCCTCAACTGATGAAACCCTGTGGCCAAGTCCAACTGAGAAAATACTGAAGCGCCAACCAACTGATCGAAAAGATCATCTATTCTCGGCAATGGGTGTCTATTCTTCTTTGTGAGCTTGTTGAGTTCTCTATAGTCTACACAAAGTCTGAGGGACCCATCCGCCTTCGTAGCAAATACTACTGGAGCACCCCACTCCGATATGCTCCGTCTTATGAACCCCTTCTCAAGCAACTCCCCTACTTGCTTATGGAGTTCCCTCCTCTCACGAGGAGCCATGTGGCGCACTGGTAAAGATACCGGTTTAGCATTATCCACTAAATATATTCGAAAGTCAATCTCCCGCTTCGGAGGTAAGCCCTTCACCTCCTCAAACACATCCGGATATTCCCGGACCACTCTAACAGATTGCAAACTCTCGACCGAAGCGTCAAGCGATTCAAGATAACTTAGCATAACAGAGTCCCTGGGGTTACAAGAAATCTCGAGAGTGTTACCCAAGCGGGTCATGAGCCTAACAACTCTCCTTTCGCAATCAAGAACGGCACCATTACTGGATAACCAGTCCATGCCCAAAATCAACCCATAGCCCGTGAAGCCCAATACAAAAGCATCACATCTAAACTCAATGCTAAGTATAGAAATCTTCAAACCCAAACATATCATGGACAAATAAGTGGAGCCCCCAATTGGGTTTGAAACAACCAAGGGATCATCTACCAGACTGGTGTCTAAGTGCAGTAACTCAACTAATGATGATGAAATAAACGAATGCGAAGCGCCTGAATCAAACAATGTACGGACAGGATGGTCAAATAGAAAAACCAGACTTTCAACGGAAATAGTTCTACCTCTCTCCTGAATCGGTGGAACCGCGAGAGCCTGTACTTGCCCCCCTTGCCTGACTCGGTGCCATAAGAGCTTGCACCTGTCCTCCTGAGGTAGATCCCGTCCTTTGCCCCTTCTTAGGGCAATCCTTCACTAGATGCCCTGCTTCGCCACAGTGGAAGCAGCCAGTCTTCTTCTTCTTGCGACAATCCTTGCTTAGGTGGCCAGGTGTCCCACAATTGAAACACTTCTTCTTCTTGCCCTTGCCACCGTTGCCTTTCCCACCTTTGCTTTGCTGTTGTTGAGGTCTCTTTTGATCTCCATTCTTCTCGGGTGCCTTATTAGCATTAGGACCCTTCTCTTCCTCATACATGAGTGCCATGTCAACTAGCTTCTCAAAGGTGGCCCCCATAGGGATATGAGTCATAGCCAACCCATGCATCGGTTCATTCAAGCCTTTCACGAACCGCAAAGCCTTCTTCTCCGGTGTATTCACCATGTCTAGGCCAAACCTTGCCAATTGATTAAACTTGTTAACATATTCCTTTACCGAAAGATTTCCTTGCTTTAGAGTCAAGAATCTTTCCATATACAAGTTTTCCTCCGCCCTTGAGAGAAACTTTGCCACAAATCTTTGCCTAAAATCCGCCCAAGAGTCAACGGGGCGTTCTCCATTAGTAACCTCCCACCAGAATGAGGCCTCTCCCCTCATTAACCAAGCAGCCAACTTGACTTTCTTCCCTTCTTCCATCTCAAAGATATCTATCAACTCTTCCACCTCTTTAAGCCAATCTCTAGCCTCCACAAAGGTTTCAGATCCTTGAAAAGGTTTCCCTCCCATAGCTTTAAATTCCTTGCAAGTCTTAGCAAAAGTATCAGTGCGAGGAGGAGGGGGAGGAGGAAGATCGGGTGCTACGGTTGGTGGAGGAATATTTGCTGGACCCGCAGTGGTGGCCCTAGCCTCCATCAATCTCCTATACCATACTTGTACCGTCACACCCTCCGGAAGATTAAGATTCTCGGTCATGCTGAAACGAAAAAGGAAAGATTCAAAACGGAGAATTCGAAGGATATAGATATGGCTATTGGGGATTATGCTTTTCTTTCAAAAACCTTTCTCTTAAAGGACATGTTTTTGAAAATATCTTTTCCAAAAATGTTTTAGAAAAATAGTTTTCTAAAATTTTTATCTGTTCCGGTAACCTTTGCTCTGATACCACGTGTAACACCCCACGCCCGCTAGGGTCACTCACAAAGGGAATGCCATAGCATCGGTGGAGTATTTTAGTGAATATAGAACAGAAAAATTACAACAAGACAGATATAAATAGTACTCGAAATTTTAAAACATCATCATCTCATAACAACGGAAATAAACATGTCTGGTTACATCATAAAACCACGATAAAAGTCAAGTACAATATCCATCAAAATAAAGAAGTACATAATCCCACTCTCTCATACAATAGCCATAACAAAAGAAGAGATAACTGGATAACTGGAGCTTTACATCTACCCAAGCTCCTAAAGACTGGAACAGCAGTCCGATCAAGCTCTACTACCGCTAGGATCCACCGTAGGACCTGAGGGTTGGGAAAAAGATAAAAACAACGGGGTCAGACATAAGTCTGAGTGAGTCCTATAACTTTAACAATACAATCATTAAGGTAACCAGAGAAGACATAAACTTGACCTACGGTAATATCTGGGGATGAGTGGCTACACTAAGCAGCTTGGTAGACTTAGGATAAACTAAGATAACCGTCAGGACGCATCTACCCACCCAAGGATAATTACTAACTGCACCACACCAGTCATTCCTACTTAAAGGTTGATCCCTTCCAAGGACTTAGAAAATTTCCCCAGTAGTTTCATGTACCCCTAGCCCACTACATAGGTGCCGTCTGCTCCTATCTCCACTAGGTGTACCCAGTAATTCTTACCCAGTAGTTTCGTGTACCCCTACATAGGTGCCGTCTGCCCCTATCTTCATTAGGTGTACCTACTACTCCCCAAGCGATCGGCTCCCTACCGTAGATACCCGTGCCGGTCCCACAGTGGGGTGTATCACTCCCCTAAAGTGGCTACCCAATACTAACGGTGCACGGCTTTATATCTACACGATGCAACAACGGCTTATCTACCAGCCCGGGCCCACACACGCATATGAAACCCGTTGGACTTGCGTTGCCACCGCTAACTCGTTTTGGCCTCTTATAATCAAGCCCAATATGCGTGTCCCGTCACTCGACATGGGTCGAGCCCACAAAGATACGTTTGGGATATTGGTTGAAATGGGCCCCCACAAGCTACCCACTTAAGCTTGTCAAATATCTAGTGTATCCCACTTAACCCTTTAATCATGTTTAATTACATGTTTCCACTTGGTTAAGTATTCTAATCGTATTTTCTATTGCCACCCAAGGCAACCCACTAGATTCCACATGCCACCCAAGGCACCCATAAAATTTCCTCATGCCACCCAAGGCACCCACTTAACCCCTCATGTCCCACTACATGCTACTATGGTTAAGTGTTTCTTAATTAATTAAGACCGTGATCTCCCATAAAGACCTCCCACATTAGACTGGCTGTTATGACCGCCTGGTTAAGCCGGTAGAATCCGGGCAGTCTTACGTCACAACAGAGTCTAACCTCGTGTCTTTACCTTAATCACGTATTTAATTTATGGCTAAGACCTCTCACATTGGGCTGACATTTGTAGCAACTGGTTAAGCCGGTCGGGTCCGAGCAGTTTTACACTACAAATGAGTCCAACCTCGTGTCTTAGTCGATTAATTACACCTAATTAATCATCCCCATATTAATTATCCCTAATTAATATCAAGTTTTCCATAACATGGGTAGACCTAACTCAATAGGTAAATTCCCATGGGGTAGACCTAACTCAATAGGTAAATTCCCACTTATGGTAATTTATTTTTATGGTATGCTTAATCATACCCAATCATTCATTTATTAACATATTTACCAACCCCATCGTTCCCCACGTAAATCGTTCTCGTTACATGACATAATAAAGGGGAAGATCCATCACAAATATCATGGGTTTAGCATAAAACTTTGTCATGGGTTAAGAGGATGTCAACTTGCATATATGAGCATATATTAACCCAACTACATTTAACCCAAACTTGCATATTATCGTACACATGATTTGCATAACATGTTGCATATGAGCTTGCATATTATCATACACATATCTTGAATAACATGTTGAACTTGCATATAGGCATTCTCATGACTAACATATGTTAAACATGCATTTAAGCATACACATAACTTGCATAAGCATTCACATACTTGCATAAGCATCCACATACTTGCATAAGCATTCACATACTTGCATAACTTGCATATCATGTCATTTAAGCATATACATATCTTGCATAAGCATTCATATACTCGCATAAGCATGCATAACTTGCATATCACATAAATCTTGCATTTAAACATATACATGACTTGCATAATCATCAATATACTTGCATAAGCATGCATAACTTGCATATCACATTAAACTTGCATTTAAACATATACTTAACTTGCATAACTCACTTTGTTAAACATGCATCATTCCATTCATCAAATATGCATAAATCCACTTGTTAAACATGCATATATCAACTTGTTAAACATGCATAAATCAACTTATTAAGCATGCATAAACCAATTTATCAAATATGCATAAACATAGAACAACATAGAGTAACATATCATTATACATGATTCAAACTCACTAATCCGCGTTTAAGACCATAAGTCTCATTACACCCAATCTACTTACTTTAACAATTGATGTTAAAGTGATAGAAACTCACCAAACCCAAAATTAACCACTTATGAAGAGAGATTAGTTGCTAATTATGAAGATGGTGATGATTAGAGAATGATATGAGAGGGATTAGCTTGAAACTTCCTTCTTAGATGAATGGAGACTCCTTTTAGGATTTAATTTGGCGGCATGAGGCCTTCATTTCTATTTTTAGTATGGATTAAGGTAGGTTTAGGGTGTATTTATAGATTAAGAGAGTGTTTTAGGCCCTTAGATTAACCCTAGATTAATTTAGATCCGTTAGATTTAGGAAACCTCTAGAACCAAGCCCAGCCCTAGCCAGAAAACCAGATCTGGTGCACCCAAGCACCCTGGTTCGACACGCCATGTCGACAGGCAAGTCGACAGGCATGTCGACACCCCTGTCGACAGGCCTGTCGACAGCCCTGTCGACATGCTTAGGCGGGAATCTTCCCGCCTGGCCCCGCTGGTTCTAAATTTAAATTTAAATTTAAATTCCTAAATCTGTTTTTAGCTCTAATTTTTCTGCAAACTTCTTTGGGCCATAACCGGGCCATACGGACTCCGATTTTCGAAAACTCGGACTCTATTTCGCGTATTTTTCCGAGACGAACGCAATAACGCAGCCCGTTACCCCCAATTCCCACGTCTGAGATTATTTATCCTGTAATTAGTGAATTTTAGTATTAACTAAAATTCGGGGTGTTACAAAATCTATACGACGAAATTCATATTTTTCTCTTTCATTAGAAAACTATTATCAAACTGGTCCTGACGTTTCTTGTTTCAAAGAGATCCGACTCCAATTGAGTCCTGTATACTCGATTGAAGTTCGAATCGCTATTTTTCGAACTGCAGCGCTGCGGCGAGTTCGTTTTAATTATATATATATATATATATATATAAACCTTTAAACTTCTTTAAAATGAATTCAACTCCATTTTAACTCTATTTGAATTTCATATTCAAATCCCATAGATTAAATCCTATTTGAATTCAATTTGAATCTCTTATATTCAAATTTCATTTTCCATTTCCATTTGAATTCTAATATTCAAATTCATTTTTAACACTATTTGAATTCTAATATTCTCTTGAATTCACATACCATATTTTATTTTCCTTGATTTCAAATACCACATTTTAATCTCCTTGAATTTAAATACCACATTAATTTCAATAATCAACTCCCTTTTAAATTGTTATATTTGAAATTTCATACTTGAATTTAAATAATCAAACTCCATTTTGAATTTCTATTTTTAAATTCAAATATCCAAAACTCCATTCTAATACTATTTGAATTCTTATATTTGAATCCTCTTTATTTAAAACCCATTATTTAAATCCCATTTGAATTTATTCACTCAAATCCATTTGAATTCCCTTGAATTCAAATTCCATTTCAATTCTCTTATTCAAATTCCATTTTGAACTCTCTTATTCAAATGCTGTTTGAATCTCTTATTCAAACTCTATATTTAAAATTCCATTTGAACTTCCATATTCAAATTTCTATATTTGAATTTCATTCGAATTCTATATCCAAATCTCTATTTGAATTTTCTTTATTTGAATTCCTTCGAATTCAAATTCTATTTTTATCCCTTTGAATTCAAATTTCTATTTTTCATTCTAATTTCGTCTATTCAAATTCTATTTGAACTTCTATTTGAATTTCTAATATTCAATCTCCTTTTTCTTTATTTAAAATTCAAATATTTAAACTCCTTTTCTAATTCTACTATTCAAAGGTTATATTCAAATTTCATTTGAGTTATATATTTAAAATTTTCATTTCACATCCTATTTTGAAATTTTATTTCAAATTCCAATTTCACACTTGTATTTCTATTTCTGAATTATCAAATGATAATTCTTTTCACTTCATTTATAACTTCGTTATAAAAGAACTATTTATAAACTTCGTTTATGAAGAAACTACTTGTTTTATTTTTCAAAAACAAGTTTATATTTTTATTTCCATTTAAAATTCAAATTCTATTTAAAAATAGAATTTTTCCTTTTTAAATCTCAAATATCCTTCCACGATATTTTTAAATATCATTACTTAAGCCCAGTGATATTTAAACACACAAAGCAACGAATTATTTATTTTTCTAACACATCATATATAAAAATATATATGCAAACAAATAAACAAACAGATAATATATTTTTGAGGAATCCAGTTGGATTCCTCCAACCTGTTTTCCTGCATCCACAGATGTTAGCATATAAATAATACCAATTCTGCTTCGTGGCAGAATATCGCGGTATAGAAGGTCATCCACTAATCATAGCATGGGGCGTATAGGGTAATCATCCGCTATGAAACTGCGGGCATCCGCTAATGAGACTGCGGGAATCCAACCAATCAATCAACCCAATATATATATAATAGCCTAAATAACTAATATATATATAACAACCAGAAAACATTCACACAAGCAACAAACAATTATTTTTAATGAAATAAAAATAATTCTAAAGGTGAGTGAGATTTACTCACCGTGGTTTTAAATTTGTACTTGCACCGGTTTCAATCTCTGTTCATTGATTTCCGAGTCTTTGAACTCCATACAAATGATTTTATTTGATTTGTCCTTGCCTAAGGAAATCCCGAATTTTATAAATTAGATACTGAATCTCCTTAACGAGGTTTTCTACTAAAGATAGACTAATTCAATTCTAGCCGATATACCAATAAATTCTAACCATTATACTAATTAAATTCTAAACTTTTTTACTAATTAAGTTCTAACCCTTTTTACTAATTATATTCTAATCCTTTTTACTAATTATATTCTAATCCTTTTTACTAATTTAATCGACTTGCTAAATGAATCTAGAGTTCAAATTTCAGTTTTTGTTTGACTTCATTATTTAAATAAATTAACTACTTAACGAATAAATTTTCCATATATTTTTAATATGACATTTATTATTAAATCTATTGAAATAAATATTTAATTACCTTTTCTAATTCTGCTTTAAACCAACCATATCAGTCAGCATCTTTGATCACATCACCACACCTTCCAAGATCAGCGTCGACCTCAATTTCCCCAACCTCTGCCTGAATCATCGAACCCCTAAAACATGCTGTCGGATAACCCAAACTCCTCTGAACATCGCACGCCTACAGTTCGAACTTCACCTTCCCATATTGCAGTTGTACCATCCCCCCTTCGAACTGAAATCGATTCTAGCCACAGAACCCTCTCTGAAAATCACAACTTCTTCCAATCACTCCCATTAACCATCGAACCCCCATCCCACTGTGCAAATCCCACTGTCGAACCAAAATACGTCAGTTCGAACTTGCTGATTGATCCTTCGAGCTTCATCTTCGCTCCAGGCCCAAGCACATCGCATCGCGATCTCCATCTTACCCATTGAATCCTTCGAACCCAATAGCAAACTCGCCACTGACGTCACGATTTCAGAAAGCCAACCCTAATTATTTAATACCCTGATGCCCTCAATTCGTGATGCTCCAATTGACGTCGAGGTTCAGGCTCTTCTGCGATTTTGATTTTGATTTCCTTTCCCTTTTTTTATTTTTTTATTTACGGTTGAATCAAATTTCTGGAAGAAAGAAAGAAGAGAGAAAACTTGAATGGGATTTCTGAGTGGAAAGAATACGGAAGCGATAGGTTGATTTATATGAGCGAACTGGGGAACATTCGTACGAGAGGCCATTAATTCGATGTTTAACTTCATGGTGAAGGTTGGGAGCATTCTCTACAGCTCGAGAAAAATGGAGCTGCTTGATTTTACTCCTTAGGTCTGCGATGTTTTGATTAGGGGGGGGACATTACAGAAGAAATAGGTCGGCTGATGTAAACGTATTTTATTTTTGATTTGATTTTATTTTAATTAAAAACTAAAATCCTGAACCGTTATTTAGTCGCAACGACCGACGTTTTCAAGCTTATACAATAATTTGAACTTAACAGAATCGGTTTAAAATGAAATAACACTAGTAAATTAAGTTAAACCGTTTAGAATGTAAATCGATTTCTGAACAAATAAATTCATCGAAAATAAATTATTATCTTTTTAAGTTAATACAGAATTTATATTAGTCAACTGAATTGTTCTGATTTAGTGTTACACTGGGAATTCAATTGTTACTATTACGATAATTAAATATATTCGATATTAAATCATATATCGATAATTAAATTGACAAATCCAATATAAAATTCATTTATATTATGAATTCAATATTTAAAACCATACTAAATATTTAAAATAAACTGTTCAAAAATCTGGGTCGTTACATTCTTCCCCTCTTAAAATAATTTCGTCCTCGAAATTGCTAAGGTAGGAAAAATGGTACAAAACTATTACTTTTCAAAAATTCACTTATGTTGAAACTCAACTCCTCATATTTCGACAAATTCAATTCCACCAAAACTTTTGGTCTTCCTTCATTTGATTCGAATGATCTACGATCAATCCATTTATATCCAACCTATACTCCAATAAACCTATTCAAATTGATTCCAGTCGATTGATTCACTTCAATCCATCTAACTAGCTCAAGTTAAATTCCAATTTTAGAATCCAAATCCTAGGGTTTTCATTTCAAATTCCTTTGAAATCACTTGCACATGTACATATATTTATAATATTTTTCAAATTCAAAATTTTTGAATTTTCCAACTTAATTTGTTTTCTTTCAAACCAATTTCCATCAAAAATTTTCTAAGGTAGCAATCCATCACTTAGAAACTCGAAAATGAACACTGATGAGGCTGCAGTCATCATCAGAATTATTTCCCAGCGACTGAAGTGAGTTCAGTGCTTTATCATTTTAAAAATCAATTCAAAATGATTTTCATTCAAAAACCCTTTCAAAATAAAACTATATTATTTTAATTACTTTGAAAAAATATTTTTCAACTTCCCAGGATTTTAAATTCTTAATTCTGGTTTGAATTTAATTCTAATTCATCTCATTTGTATATATTTCATTCATATACAAATTCAGTTTGGTTATAAATAACCATTTCAATTTTTATAATCTTATCTGATTATAATGATATAAATCAACACATCCATATAATATAATAATTTCAAAAATTATTCTTTCTATATCAAAATATAATTTTGGGTAAAATAATTTCACCCACTTTAAAACAATATCGTGTTCAATCTCCTGTTCAAGTGTTTAGAAATTCCTATCGACTTTGTGGCGTCCCACTATCCGACCAGAATTCATAAACCACTCAACAGACTAGCCAACACAATATAAAACAACTTTTATATCAACTAACAAATACGCTCTCTCGTATCTATACACTCAACTCATTCTAGGATACTACTGACCCTATCTCTAATGAGCACATGCCACACAAGCCTAGGTGTTCGCTCAACCTAAGCTCTGATACCACTGTAACGACCACGGTAGTTTCGGCTCCGAAAATCAACATAAAATCCAGCGTCGACTGTTCAGACATCGGAAATACCGAATCATTAATAGAAAGAAATTAGAGGGTGAGATAGAAAAGATAGAACTAATAGAATAGAAGAAGAAGAACACAATTGAGCATAATTAAAGTAAACACGAATCTCACAGCGGGATGAATATAATATAATATATCATATACTTTTGTAATACAAAATTTCTGTATACATGTATATTCAGAATCAGAGTTCAACACTTACAATACAGCGGAAAATAACACTAGGTAACTAACGCTGAAGCCTCCTGCTCCAAGCTTCTCCAATGGTATCTGCAAACACCTGGACTACTTGACTGCCCATACAAATTTGGGCACCCAAGAGTTTAGGGAAAACAAAACAAAATAAACTCTGGGTCAGTCATGGGACTGGTGTGAGTAAACTCCAACCACTTGTTTAACTTTAAAAATCCTTTCAAAAGAAAAGATAATAGTAAGACCAGCCCACACATAAATATGGACGGTTTTTACCTTACTATAACCCAAAACACTTTGATACGGAAATCCAGTGATATTATATTAATGTCTACATCAAATAAATACAGTCTAGCGGAACGCTTGCATCTCACGCTCCACATACATAGTATAAAATCAAAAACCGCATGGCGCTTATTGGAGATTGGATTTCCAACATGACAAGGTATGGAACCACCTTCCGCTAGTGTATCTCTAGAGAGGAATACACTGGGTTCAACAAGAACATCTTGTAACCCGGCCCACACATGACCGACCACTCATTTCGCTTGAGTGTATCGAATGTATATCACCAACGGTTGGGATCAGCAACCGTCTCCCGACTGGGACAGCATCGAATAGAATAAGAAATTAAATGAACCTCTAGATAGGTGATTATACATCCTAATGGGTGCGACCCACATAGCCATGCTGCCTGCCCGATTTTTGTCCTTTCCCGGTTGTTGAGGCCTGAGGCTACGAATACTTACCATTCATTGATAGCACAATCACTTTGAATGCCACATTGTCAGATCCGTTAATCACTAGTTGAGTTTGCACAAATATTCTGGATGTTATGCTAAGGGAATAAATCCGTTGCAACCATATATATTTATACAGACCAACCCATTTGATCATTGGAAATACTCTGTCAGACATTCGTCCATTTACGTTCGTTCTGGGATTGAACGAAACCGAAGGCACTATTTCTATGTAATAGAAAAAGTCCTTGCACTTTACTCCGTCTTCAATATATTCAGCATACTTGGTTCGCAACGCTTATGCCGATACGGAGTGGTTCTTCGGATAATAATCCAACCGGTCTCTCCATATTGACAACGATGGTCAAAAACTTCGATAGTCTGTGATTTAACTATCGAATAAAAACAAGTGTTCATCCAACATATCAAACAAATCACTGGGCTCTTTAATTAATATTTCATTAATTAAATCTCTTCTCCATTTCCTTATCAATATTTGTTAACCAAATATTTTCAATAATCATCTTGGCCTCTTATGCCATCTGGAAAACGTTTCCAAATGTTAACTTCTTTTATTTTCTATATATTAGAAAATATCTCTATTTGCAATTGGAAACAATTCCAATCACTTATCTCTATCCCGACTATTTTATTTATACTCAGGAATATTTATTTGTTATATTTCCAAAATTCCATCACTTGGGTTTTAAACGAATGTTGTGTAAAACATCATTACATCAACCCAAAATATTTTATTCAACTAACTCTTCTTCAAACACTTTTCTTCGAAACTGGATCTTGCTATTTATCCATTAAAAATGAAATCAATCAAGTTGGGGTAAAATTACCTCTCAGACCTTAACTGAAAACATCCTCAACTTCAAAACGGCAAAACCACTTACCTCGAATAAACCCACTATACAATCCAATTATTCATTTTAAAACATGTATAAAGTTCGCTTCCTATTTCTAAGTTATAGATTTCCCTTTTTGTCTATAATATTCTGTTCTTTTATTTCGTTCCTTATCGAATTCTACATATATCGATACATTGATTTATAACTATCAAATTATCTTAAAAATATTCTAACTCCTTAAATTCCCGGAAAAATTCGCCATAACCTCCCCTGTATCGGGAGCATCGGGAAATTTCAAATAGCTTTCCCGGTCCTTCTTATTTCAAAAAGAAAAAGAAAAAGAAAAAGCCAAGCGGCTTGCCGATACGGCGCATAAAATCTCATATAGAAATTAAACGTGTACCTTTTTGTCGAGCACATAAATTTAAATCCTCATATACTTCATCCCATACCTGTCTAACACCCGTTCACCTGTTTTCAATTCAATTCAACACTATCTAATCGTTTGAATTCAGTTTCGCCCATTTATTCTTTAATTAGTCATTTTGCCTATTTCACTTCTTTGTTTGAACATAACATGTTCAAACAAAATATTTAACTCGTTCATAACCAAATTGAATTTCATTTTCAATTCTAGTTCTCTTTTCTATTTCGAATATAAATTTTCAAATCGAATTCACTTATTTAAGGCCCAATATCAATTCAACATCTCATTTACTAATTACTATTCGAATTAGTTAATTCTATTCAATAATCAAAAATCTGATTTCTGTTTAAAAAATCAATTCATTACTCCACCTGAGTTCACATATATTTTATAACTCAAATCTGAAATTTTCTAAATAGAAATTCGGATTTCATTTGTTTAAAATCCTTTTATAAAATGAAATAAACCGTTATGGTTTTTAAATAGTTCTGGCGCTGTTTTTCTGAAAATTTGATTTTGACATAACTCAAAATCTATACGACGAAATTCATATTTTTCTCTTTCATTAGAAAACTATTATCAAACCGGTCCTGACGTTTCTTGTTTCAAAGAGATCCGACTCCAATTGAGTCCTGTATACTCGATTGAAGTTCGAATCGCTATTTTTCGAACTGCAGCGCTGCGGCGAGTTCGTTTTAATTATATATATATATATATATATATAAACCTTTAAACTTCTTTAAAATGAATTCAACTCCATTTTAACTCTATTTGAATTTCATATTCAAATCCCATAGATTAAATCCTATTTGAATTCAATTTGAATCTCTTATATTCAAATCTCATTTTCCATTTCCATTTGAATTCTAATATTCAAATTCATTTTTAACACTTTTTGAATTCTAATATTCTCTTGAATTCACATACCATATTTTATTTTCCTTGATTTCAAATACCACATTTTAATCTCCTTGAATTTAAATAACACATTAATTTCAATAATCAACTCCCTTTTAAATTGTTATATTTGAAATTTCATACTTGAATTTAAATAATCAAACTCCATTTTGAATTTCTATTTTTGAATTCAAATATCCAAAACTCCATTCTGATACTATTTGAATTCTTATATTTGAATCCTCTTTATTTAAAACCCATTATTTAAATCCCATTTGAATTTCTTCACTCAAATCCATTTGAATTCCCTTGAATTCAAATTCCATTTCAATTCTCTTATTCAAATTCCATTTTGAACTCTCTTATTCAAATGCTGTTTGAATCTCTTATTCAAACTCTATATTTAAAATTCCATTTGAACTTCCATATTCAAATTTCTATATTTGAATTTCATTCGAATTCTATATCCAAATCTCTATTTGAATTTTCTTTATTTGAATTCCTTCGAATTCAAATTCTATTTTTATCCCTTTGAATTCAAATTTCTATTTTTCATTCTAATTTCGTCTATTCAAATTCTATTTGAACTTCTATTTGAATTTCTAATATTCAATCTCCTTTTTCTTTATTTAAAATTCAAATATTTAAACTCCTTTTCTAATTCTACTATTCAAAGGTTATACTCAAATTTCATTTGAGTTATATATTTAAAAATTTCATTTCACATCCTATTTTGAAATTTTATTTCAAATTCCAATTTCACACTTGTATTTCTATTTCTGAATTATCAAATGATAATTCTTTTCACTTCATTTATAACTTCGTTATAAAAGAACTATTTATAAACTTCGTTTATGAAGAAACTACTTGTTTTATTTTTCAAAAACAAGTTTATATTTTTATTTCCATTTAAAATTCAAATTCTATTTAAAAATAGAATTTTTCCTTTTTAAATCTCAAATATCCTTCCACGATATTTTTAAATATCATTACTTAAGCCCAGTGATATTTAAACACACAAAGCAACGAATTATTTATTTTTCTAACACATCATATATAAAAATATATATGCAAACAAATAAACAAACAGATAATATATTTTTGAGGAATCCAGTTGGATTCCTCCAACCTGTTTTCCTGCATCCACAGATGTTAGCACATAAATAATACCAATTCTGCTTCGTGGCAGAATATCGCGGTATAGAAGGTCATCCACTAATCATAGCGTGGGGCGTATAGGGTAATCATCCGCTATGAAACTGCGGGCATCCGCTAATGAGACTGCGGAAATCCAACCAATCAATCAACCCAATATATATATAATAGCCTAAATAACTAATATATATATAACAACCAGAAAACATTCACACAAGAAACAAACAATTATTTTTAATGAAATAAAAATAATTCTAAAGGTGAGTGAGATTTACTCACCGTGGTTTTAAATTTGCACTTGCACCGGTTTCAATCTCTGTTCATTGATTTCCGAGTCTTTGAACTCCATACAAATGATTTTATTTGATTTGTCCTTGCCTAAGGAAATCCCGAATTTTATAAATTAGATACTGAATCTTCTTAACGAGGTTTTCTACTAAAGATAGACTAATTCAATTCTAGCCGATATACCAATAAATTCTAACCATTATACTAATTAAATTCTAAACTTTTTTACTAATTAAGTTCTAACCCTTTTTACTAATTATATTCTAATCCTTTTTACTAATTATATTCTAATCCTTTTTACTAATTTAATCGACTTGCTAAATGAATCTAGAGTTCAAATTTCAGTTTTTGTTTGACTTCATTATTTAAATAAATTAACTACTTAACGAATAAATTTTCCATATTTTTTTTTTTTTGGAGCAAACGGATATGTAGCGCGTGGCTACACAGCCGGTTAAATAATAGATAACAGTGTATATCCAACTGACATACCCAGTTGGTGGTCCAAAATACAAACAACACAGAGTCGAAGATACATCATACAACACACATAGAGAGTAGTGAGGATATAAGTACAAAAGCGGTCAGAGCAAGCTGAAAACCATCATAATTATACAAATATTAAGCCAAGAGATAAGGCGCCCTTCATCAGACATCACACGAGATCCATACTAGTCTCAGTATCATTGCTGTCGACCGAAGAAGCTGGTGAAGAGGCCGCCGGCAGAGCAAACCGGAATGTATCTGCATGATTGGCACCAGAACCTGAAGCGGATGAATAAATATGAATGATGCGGTGACAGATAGAAATGATTGAATTAGCCTTGTTGTTAAAAATTCGTGCGTTTCTTTCTTTCCAAATACACCAACTATAAGCGGCCAGTAAAATATCAAGAGTAGGACTAGAGTCAGATTCCCAATAGGCAAAGAAAGAGGAAATAGTGGGGATGCAACCAATTAAATATGAGCTCACTGCAGCCCAGATTGGGAAGGAAAATTCACAGGAGAAGAAGAGATGATGAATGGATTCAGAAAGAGAATTACAGATAGGGCAAATGGGATCGGGAGCGACGTTGCATTTGAAGAGCTTTTCTCTTGTATTGACCTTTTCATGAATCAAACACCATTGAAAGAAGAGAATTCTCGGAGCCAGCTTGCATTTCCATAGTCTTGAGAATTTAAACCGTCTACCCGAAAAATTCAGGTACTTGTAACATGATGAAACAGAAAAACCTTTAGAAGGAGAGAGCACCCAGACATAATGATCATCAGTATTATTTAACTGAGTGATGTTAATGAGAGCAAAGATCTTAAGCAACTGCGAAAGAATACTCCTATCGAAAAGTGAACCTGGAATTAAGCTTACATAATCATTACTAAATGCATCAGCAACAGACAGTGAAGGATTAGTTTGAAGAGAAAAGAGTGAAGAAAATGAAAGAGAGTGAGGTAACTGACCAGCCCAAATATCATGCCAAAATAAACAGGATGAACCACCCCCCAAAGAGACATGAAACAAGAATTTAATACGAGGAAGACAAGATAGAATCCCATGCAAGAAGGGAGAGATCAAAGAGGAAGGACGATGATGCAAAACGAGATGAGGGTTAGAAGAAAAGTAGCGAGCTAAGATCCAATCTTTCCAAATGAAGTTTCCAGAGTTTAGGAGTCTCCAGACCCATTTAGCCAATAATGCAGTATTGAAATGGTTAAGGTCGAGAACACCAAGTCCCCATTGCTCAGGGTGAAGACATACTGTCCTCCAGTTAATTAATTTCTTAATTTTTTGACCATTCCAAAGAAAAGAACTACGAATTGAATCTATATTTTTAATATGACATTTATTATTAATTAATTTCTTGATTTTTTAATTAATTTTTTAATTAATTGAGTGATTTTTTAATTAATTTCTTGATTTTTTGACCATTCCAAATGAAGTTTCCATATATTTTTAATATGACATTTATTATTAAATCTATTGAAATAAATATTTAATTACCTTTTCTAATTCTGCTTTAAACCAACCATATCAGTCAGCATCTTTGATCACATCACCACACCTTCCAAGATCAGCGTCGACCTCAATTTCCCCAACCTCTGCCTGAATCATCGAACCCCTAAAACATGCTGTCGGAAAACCCAAACTCCTCTGAACATCGCACGCCTACAGTTCGAACTTCACCTTCCCATATTGCAGTTGTAGCATCCCCCTTCGAACTGAAATCGATTCTAGCCACAGAACCCTCTCTGAAAATCGCAACTTCTTCCAATCACTCCCATTAACCATCGAACCCCCATCCCACTGTGCAAATCCCACTGTCGAACCAAAATACGTCAGTTCGAACTTGCTGATTGATCCTTTGAGCTTCATCTTCGCTCCAGGCCCAAGCACATCGCATCGCGATCTCCATCTTACCCATTGAATCCTTCGAACCCAATAGCAAACTCGCCACTGACGTCACGATTTCAGAAAGCCAACCCTAATTATTTAATACCCCGATGCCCTCAATTCGTGATGCTCCAATTGACGTCGAGGTTCAGGCTCTTCTGCGATTTTGATTTTGATTTCCTTTCCCTTTTTTTTTATTTACGGTGGAATCAAATTTCTGGAAGAAAGAAAGAAGAGAGAAAACTTGAATGGGATTTCTGAGTGGAAAGAATATGGAAGCGATAGGTTGATTTATATGAGCGAACTGGGGAACATTCGTACGAGAGGCCATTAATTCGATGTTTAACTTCATGGTGAAGGTAGGGAGCATTCTCTACAGCTCGAGAAAAATGGAGCTGCTTGATTTTACTCCTTAGGTCTGCGATGTTATGATTGGGGGGGGGGGGGACATTACAGAAGAAATAGGTCGGCTGATGTAAACGTATTTTATTTTTGATTTGATTTTATTTTAATTAAAAACTAAAATCCTGAACCGTTATTTAGTCGCAACGACCGACGTTTTCAAGCTTATACAATAATTTGAACTTAACAGAATCGGTTTAAAATGAAATAACACTAGTAAATTAAGTTAAACCGTTTAGAATGTAAATCGATTTCTGAACAAATAAATTCATCGAAAATAAATTATTATCTTTTTAAGTTAATACAGAATTTATATTAGTCGACTGAATTGTTCTGATTTAGTGTTACACTGGGAATTCAATTGTTACTATTACAATAATTAAATATATTCGATATTAAATCATATATCGATAATTAAATTGACAAATCCAATATAAAATTCATTTATATTATGAATTCAATATTTAAAACCATACTAAATATTTAAAATAAACTGTTCAAAAATCTGGGTCGTTAAAGTCCCTAGTACGGCTCCTCGCTCTACCTTAAAACCTCGCGGTTTTTGACAATGGGGATCATGCATCTAGTTCGCACGCAGGCGGCATGTATATATTTATTTCATTTCCACAAACTAATCCTATGTGGTTTCAACCAAATATTTCTCAACCCCAAACGGGTATTTTTCAACCACAATCAATCAATATCAACCACAAACAATCCCAAACAACCATTTGCTATCAATCAATTTTCACACCAATCACAATCAATAAATATCGTCCATGGTTTGTGGACGAGGGGCGTATATATATATATATATATATATATATATATATATATATATATATATATATAGCAATTCAATTTTATTTCAACACATATATAATTTTTACAACGCGTATATAACTTATACATCGAACGTACAACTTATACAACGCTCATACAAGAGGTATACAACGCTTATATAACTCATACATCGACTATATAATTTATACATCGTCGTTTTCCATATTGTTTATAAATTAGAAATCTCACATTGGGTTCCACTCCACCAAAAATAGCAGAAGGCTCAGAAAAATATGCGGTCTCTTCTAAAATGTAGGAGACGTCCACACGAGTCCATTGTCTCTTGTTTCACTGAATTTCGCGTTCATATATGAAAGATATAAGCGTTCAAAGATTAATGACGTTATAAAGTTATTTAATAAAATAATTAATTAAAATATAACTTCACCTTCCTCTTTAAACTATCAGGCCGACGTTCACCATTTCTGCTCGAAACTAGGGTTCCTCCTTTCGTCAAAACCAAGAGACAAGGTGCCGATCGGACCTTGCCACGGCGAAGCACTACGAAGGCCGCACCTACCCCTAGGACGACGGCGAACTCGGTTGCAGGGTGGAGGAGTAATCAACGGCTATGCGGCGTGACTTCAGGAGGGTGAATCGAGCGAAATACACCTCGATAAATACTGAGATTCGTATGGATTTGAAGAGGATGGAGAGCCCTTCAAAAATCTCCAAAGGGTCGATGGGTTTTATGGTTTGTGGAGGGAGAAAATGAGGAGAGAAGGAGGGAAGAGCCACCGCCGTTCACAAGATAGGGGTTACGGGTTTTGAGCGGAACGATAAAATGAAATGGAGAATTTTCATTGGTCGATTATTTATGTTTTTATTTTTTTTTTCATTTATTTTCAAAAATTAGTGTTTCTCAGTACGAACTCCATTTCAAACCCAACGACTGTCGCCCCTAGCTTTTTACCCCCATTCTGAACACAATGGGCTATGTTTCGAAGGCCCATTCGACTATTTCAGTCGGTTTCCATTCAAATTAAAATATAAAACATTCAATATTCAATTTGAACCTACATCTCAATTTGCCAAGGCCACGGACTGATTCAAAAAATTCTAGAAAAATAAATCTAGCTATGTTTTGATGATACGGTCCCAACAAAACTAGTTTCGTTGAATTCTGAGACCGTTTGAAAAAAGGCCCATTTCTGGTCTATCCAATTTAACTGTAATTGACCAAAACACGTTTTCCTTTGCCACGCTCACATACTAGCTTCAAAAATTATGAAATTTGAAACCTAGCAATAACTTCACATCCCGGATCCAACAAAAGTGGTTTCGTCGAATTCCGAGGTCGTATGCAAAATGGCCAATTTCACGGGCTATATAAATTCCATAGCGACCTTTCTGAAAATTCATTCGGCCATAACTTTTGCTTTCCTCTATGAAAATTCGATTTTTATGATTCTTTAGAAACATATTCACTAACAGATTTAAATATTTTTGGTTTTATTAAAATCCGTTTTGTTTTGCACCCGGTACAGTCCGACAAAGTTTGAATTCAATTTTTGAAACCACAGCGCCATTTCAGGCCTTGTTTATAATTATGATTAATTATATTCGTTCTCAATTGTCGATTCAAACTCACTTTTCATTGTTGTTATTTAAAATATTTATTTTAAATATTTTAAATCCATTATTTGAGCCAATTTAAAATTTTTAAATTGGTTCAAATTTTCTGGGTCGTTACAATCTCCCCCACTTAAAACTTTTCGTCCCCGAAAAGGAACAAAGTCGAAAGTGGTTTGATAAATCTACGATCACACAACACAACCAACCAGCAATTATTTTTAACCTTTCAAAAATATACCGATCCACTTCTATACTCTTTTTAAAATCATTCAGACCATAGAATTTAAAAGTGCACATCCATGGAAAGAAAATAACAACAGAGTAGAGGATTAAATGGTAATGTAAAGTAGGGTAAATGTACCTTGCACCGGAGTCAATCAGAGATATCCACTTGGCATCTAGGATAAGCTTTCTGAATGCTCTCCTCGGTTTCCCAAGTACAATCTCGCAGATCTCCACTCCATTGCACTTTGACTAAGTGAACCTTCTTGTTCCTCAGCTCTTTGGTTTCTTCGTCGATAATCTTTAGCGGCTCTCTTCTCACGGCCAATTCTGGAGTTATTTCAATATCCTGCTGAGCCGCTTCTTCCACGATCAAGTCTGGGTCATGAACGTGCTTTCGAAGTTGAGATATATGAAATACATCATGAACTCCAGGCAACCAATCTGGCAATTTTACCCTATAAGCTAGAGTTCCGATCCGTTCCAGAATAGGAAACGGACCAATGAATTTGGGCGCCAATTTCCCTGTTTTACCGAACCGGATAACTCCTCTCATCGGCGATACTTTCAAACATACGTAGTCGCCAACAACAAAGGATATATCTCTTCTTCTTCTATCGGCATAGCTCTTTTTTTCAGCTTTGAGCGGCGAGTAATCGCTTCTTAATGAAATCGACCTTGTCGGCAGCTTCTCTGATCATATCTGGCCCCAACACAAGTCTATTTCCGGGTTCAACCCAACAAGCGGGAGATCGGCACGGTCTACCATACAATGCTTCGAATGGCGACATTGTCAGACTCGCCTGGTAGCTGTTGTTATAAGAGAATTCAGCCAAATGCAGATGGTCTTCCCATGATCCACCAAATTCTAGAACATAAGCCCGCAATAGATCTTCTAAAATACGATTCACCCTCTCAGTCTGGCCGTCTGTCTGAGGATGATAAGCGGTGCTTAAGTTCAACTTCGTTCCCATCTTGACCTGAAATGCTTCCCAGAATTTGCTAGTGAATATTGTATCTCCATCACTGACTATACTGAGCGGCACTCCATGTAGTCTAACTATTTCCCTGAAGTATATCTGCGCCAGACTCTGAGCAGTTCTGTTTGATCTGATAGGTATGAAATGGGCGGTCTTCGTGAAGCGATCTACGATCACCCAAATACTGTCATTTCCTTTTCTGGTTCTGGGAAGACCATCAATGAAATCCATAGAAATATGTTCCCACTTCCAACCAGGAACTTCTAGTGGTTGTAACAACCCAGCCAGTTTCTGTTGGTCGCTCTTGACTAGTTGGCAAGTAGGGCATCGGCTAACATATATTGAAACATCTCTTTTCATAGCCTTCCACCAGAATGTTCGTTTGAGATCGTTATACATTTTGGCCACACCAGGATGGATACTCAGCTTGGACTTGTGACACTCGTCTAACACTTCCCTTTTTAACTCTGGAATGTCAGGAACACAAATCCTTCCTTTCAACCTCAAGGTCTCGTCGTTATCTATTTGAAAACACGAGGGTTCGCCTTTCTGAATCCTTTTGATCATATCCTTAATAAAGTTATCCTCCTTCTAAAGAATAGATATTTTGTCAATCAAGAAAGCCGTGATAATAAAGCTGGCGATCATTACATTCTTTCGGCTCAGCGCATCGGCCACGACATTGGCTTTCCCTGGAGTATATATAATTTCAAAATCGTATGCTGCAAGAAACTCCAGCCAACGTTGCTGCCTTAAATTCAGGTCCTTCTGAGTGAACAGATACTTTAACGACTGATGATCTGTAAACAGTTCAAATCTCTCACCCAGAAGATAGTGTCTCCATATTTTCAAAGCGAATACTATAGCCAATAACTCAAGATCATGAGTTACGTAGTTTTTCTCATGCGGCTTCAGTTGACGGCTAGCATAAGCAATCACTTGGCCTCTTTGCATTAACACTACGCCAAGGCCTTCTCTAGAAGCATCTGTCCAGACCTTCAAATCTTGGTTGCCATCGATGATGGTTAACACTGGAGCAGTTGTTAATTTCAACTTTAGCTCTTCAAAAGCCTCCTCACTTTCTGGAGTCCATTTGAACTTAGAGTGCTTCTTTGTAAGCTTCGTTAAATGACCAGATATCTTTGAAAAGTTTTTAACGAAATTCCGAAAATAGCTAGCCAATCCGAGAAAACTGCGGACTTCAGTGGGGGTACTGGGCTGTTACCAATTTTGAATAGCTGTGATTTTGCTTGGATCCTCAGCAATTCCTTCTTTTGATACGACGTGGCCCAGAAATTTCACTTCATCTTGCCAGAATATACATTTGGAAAACTTTGCTTTCAATACATTCCTTCTGAGGATTTCTAACACTTGTTCCAAATGTTTTTCTTGTTCGGCCTTTGATTTAGAGAAGATTAGAATATCATCAATAAAAACCAGAACAAATTTATTCAAAACCCCTCTGAACACTCTATTCATCAGATCGACGAAATAGGCTGGAGCGTTACATAAGCCGAATGACATTACTAACCACTCGTAGAATAAGTCGGGACCTCTGAATGTTGTCATTGGAACACACTCTTCGGCAATTCGAAGTTGATGGAAGCCTGTAGCTAGGTCCATTCGTGAAAATACTTGTGCTCCATTTAATCGATCTAACAAATCATCAATCCGCGGCAATGGATATTTGTTCTTTATTGTCTGTTTGTTCAGATCACAATAATCCACACATAACCGTAGAGTACCGTCAGATTTTGGGAAAAACACCACTGCTGCACCCCAATCAGAGAAACTGGGCCTGATCAGACCTTTCCATACTAGATGTCCTGTTTGATTGTCTAATTCCTCTTTCTCTTTCAAGGACATTCTTCGAATAGCGTGTACTACCGGCCTTGCTTTCGGAATTAAAACAATTTTGAAATCTATTTCTCTCTGCTGAGGTAAGCAAACAACTTCTTCGAACACATCCGCATAGTTCTTGACGATAGGAATATCTTTCACCAGGTCGGGAATATTCTCTGTGATTTCAGGGATATTTTCTATTTGGGCTGGAGAAACATCTAAATCCGCCCAGAAGTCTTTTCTATTAGCATTCTGACCTTCACACGATATGGTTATATAATCACCTGATTTAATCCTCGCCTTTACGACTCTATCGGCGCATTTAACTTCAGCTTCATATTTGGTCAACCAGTCTAGACCCAAGATAAGATCAAACTCTTTAAAATTCATGACGACTGCGATGGTAGGAAACCGATAACGAGAGAAAGAAACCGGCACTCCACAAACCCAACTGAGATCAATGGAACCCCCAACCGGATTCTGGACAGTCATTAGTTCCTTGAGCTTTTTCAAATTTAAATCCAGTTTCTTAGCTGCATCCTTTGCAATGAAGCTTCGTGACGCGCCTGTGTCAAATAGTACTTTAACTGGGATATCTTTGACAGTTAGCGTGCCTTCTAAAACATCATCCCTTTCTTGACTATCTGAGGGCTCGGAAGTTTCTGCTACTTCATTTACACATACCGCTTCAGATTTCTTTGATAGCGGGTAGTTTTTCGCAATATGCCCAGCCCGATGGCACTTATGGCATCCTCGGCCATCAAGAACCTTCTTTCTATGTCCAAATCCACTCTTCCCTCGTTTGTTTACAGATTTACATTTTCTGGACAAATGCCCCTTCTGATTGCAGTTCTTGCATATGGCAGTCATGGTAGGTTCCTTTTCAGATCTAGCCCTTTTCCTCTTGGCACTGGGCTTCTTACTGGCTTCAGGAATATCAGTTTCCGACTCTTCTTTGTTACTACAACAAACTTCTTCTTCGTCGCACAACATTCCTTTCTTATGGAGATCTTCATACTGATAAGCCATGTATATCATTTCAGAAAAAGGAATCTTCACATTCCTCATTACACTATTCTGATATCTCCTTTGCAGGCCATGAATAAATCTCAGATTTTTCCTCTTTGGATCTTGAATCAGATGAGGAGCAAAGTGAGCAAGTTCGTTGAATTTCTTATGATATTCTGGGATGGTCATATCACCTTGTATTAGATAAGAAAATTCATCACACAATCGCTCCGTCGATTCGGGAGGAGTAAATCTTTCTAGGAAAATCACTTTGAATCTGTCCCAGGTGATATCACCTTCTGGATTATCTTTGATGATCGTTTCCCACCAGATTAAAGCTTCTTCTTTGAGCGCCCAAGATGCTACTAACCTTTTCTGGTCATCCCCCAACTGGATACGCTCAAAAATTCTTTCAACAGAACTCATCCAAGCTTGAGTTTAAATTATAGATTCATTGCCCGAGAACTGCGCTCCGTTCAGATTTCGATATCTCTTTAATAGAGCCTCTAGATCGGGTTCTGCATTTCTCCTATTTCTGACACTCATTTTTCTAGTACTTCTGCAAATGGCAGATCAAGTGTCAGGTCACAGAAAAGATATTTTAAAACATAGAAACATATACTTCAAATGTAAATGTGTCTATCGAGATGTAATTTCATTCTGCTTTACTCATACTAGGATATTGCTGATCCTATCTGTATAGAGTTACTCGTCCTAGAACACTACTGGTTCTATTTCTGACGAGTTCGTTCAAATGTTATATTCCAGCACTTAGCTTAACCAAAGCTCTAATACCAAATGAGACGACCCCAAACCCCGTACTGACGGCGGCAAGGGTAATCCGTGGAATATAACACAGAAACAGAAAATAGCAGAGCAGAATTAAATAAATACACTAGATAATGAACAGTAGAATATACTGGATAAAAGCAATCATCAGAGTTACAAAGTATACAGGATCTTACTTAGTAAAAATACAGTTCATCTATACATAAATGTCTACAGCGGAAAACAAACAAATATGTACAATAGGAGCTGAACAGCATAAAAAGAGATATATGATATAATCCATCTTCAGCTCCAGCTATCCAGAAAGAACCAACTAAACCTGAATACAAGGTTTCCCGTGTAGAAAAAGGGGCACCCGAGTTTGAAAGTGAAACAAACTACGAGTCAGTCATGGGACTGGTATGAGAAATCTACTCAACACATGTATAATATGGCTAATCACAGGACCACGCCACTTTCGTGGAACGGGTTTACTCCATTGGATTGCCAGTGCTTTAAAACAAATCACCCTTTTAACCATCGCAATGCTTTTTATAAAAATGAAGCCGTTATAAGACTCAGTTCCCATCACACAATGCAACGCAAACCGGAGGATAGAGTTTTTACCTTATAACGGCCAAAATATGCTTGATACGAATAAAACAAAGGCATTTGATATTATTGCTAGTGTTTATATGTTTTGAAAGCAATTTCAAATCATAACTATCAATCATAGACGGCACTAATGCCCCATACCACTATGTCGCCATATATAGGTATACAATCAAAATCGCACAGCCACGTATTTGGAAATTGGATTTCCGTCATGAACCAAGGCAAAAGATAGTCCTTACTGAATTCGAGACTGTCTAGCCCGAGCCTCAGGACCCAGACTCGGGTGGGCCCTTGGATCGTCAGGGCCGGTCCACCGATGTGGATTAAAATTCCTGAACACTGCATTTCCCTACCCTTTGGGGTGTAAATGAGCCAACGAATGACTCCTTCGGACCCGGATCGTCCGATCAAACCGAGGCGCCTCGCAACAACAACAACCACATAGGTGTAAAGTATATAAATGTCAGGGCTGGTAGGTCACTGACACCACCCTAGCGAGAAAGAAACGCATGCCCTCCCTGAGGTCCTTCTCCCGTTTCTGGTTCATACCGGGGTGTGAGGCTCCCGAATTCACGTTATACACAAAGCTACACCACACAGGCGGTGCTTTGATCATCACCACAAGACTTTGCTTTTCAACAAATGCCCTGATCACTGCATCTTAGCACGCCACACAGGCAATTCAAGCCATGCGACTGATGTCCATCGATATACAACCTCTGAGCTCGTGCGTTTCAGAGAAGGGCGTTAAGCAAAAGAATAAATTCTCCGCCGCCAAATAGATGTATATTTAATAGAGATCAATCAACACAGAATAAAATCCAATGTCAGACACATAGTCCATTTACAAGTCCGTTCTGGGTCTGAACGAAACCGAAGGCACTAAATACCTCGCAAACCCATCGATCACCACGTACGTCTGGACGATCACCACTCATTATCCATATTTTGGGATGCCTCCCAATCAGGACCTCGGTTACCATCCAAATGAGGTGAAGATCTCCGGTCTTCGACCACCGTCTTCATCTTCGACTTTCAATCATCGGTCAATTATTTGAAATGAGAATTAACTCGGCCTTTTCAAATAATTCACGTATATTTAGAATTTCAAATCAACTTATTTCAATGGTTAAATCATTTGACAACACCAATTTTGTTCTTTGTTTAAATATAATTATATTTATAAATATATATATAAATATAATCGTTTCTGGCGCTGTTTTTCTTCAGATTTGAATTTAACATTCCAGACAATCCAACCGTTGGATTTTTACAAAGTTGGTGTCATTGGAAAGATATTTCCAAGGTGAACCCGACGGTTGCAGTTTCGGGAAAATCTAATGGTCGGATTTCCCGTACTAGTTGTTTGAAATCACGGTTTCAAAACACGAACTGCACGGCCACATTTCATTTTAATTTTATTTATATTTATATATTTATATAAATATAGTTCATTCAACAACTTCAATATCGTTTTCACTTCAAATATTTCACTAACGCCTTTAAATTTTGGAAAATTTCGCCATAACCTCTTTTGTACGGGAGGGGCTAGGAAAATTCCCAAATAGCCACACGGGCGTCTCATGTCAAATAGAAAAAGAAAAAGCCAAGCGGCTAGCCAACAGGGTCATAAAATCATCACCCAAACAAAACAGTAAATGTGTACCTATTTGTCGGACACAAAATTTTATTCCTCTTCTCTAGCCCCTTTTGTTATAACATGTTCAATAAATATGCATGTACATATATATATAGTTCTTATCACTTATCATTTTCTATTCAACTTCATATTTGATTCCATTTGGTTAAAAACACCATTCATTCTAATGTTGCATGTATAGGAAAAAATCATATCATTAGCTAATTAATGAATATTTCAACTCTCGCATATTTATTTGAACGAGTTGCTATTTTTAACACTTCACATTTCAACAATTCATGTGTATAATAAAAATGTGATTTTTATTGTAAAACAATTCATTTCAAAACACTATTATTTTATATAGTTTATATAGGTGATAAAAAAATAGGATTTTTATTAGGAAACAATTTATTTCAAAATATGAATACCATTCAACACATGAATTTCAATTCAACGAATGAATATCGATTCAACACATGAAGGTTTTCTATAGTTTCTATATATAGATAAAAATGTGATTTTTATATTTAAAACACGAATACCATTCAACACATGAATTTCTAATCAACGAATGAATATCGATTCAACACATGAAGGTTTTCTATAGTTTCTATATATAGATAAAAATGTGATTTTTATACTTAAAACACAAATAACATTCAACACATGAATTTCTAATCGACGAATGAATATCGATTCAGCACATGAAGGTTTTCTATTCAATGAATAAATATAGTTTCAGCAAATGAAAATAATTCAAACACATGAATATTATTCAAAATTTCGACAGCATAACGGCAGGGTAGTTAAAACCAGGACCGTCCCTAGTACGGCTCCTCGCTCTACCTTAAAACCTCGCGGTTTTTGACAATGGGGATCATGCATCTAATTCGCACGCAGGCGGCATGTATATATTTATTTCATTTCCACAAACTAATCCTATGTGGTTTCAACCAAATATTTCTCAACCACAAACGGGTATTTTTCAACCACAATCAATCAATATCAACCACAAACAATCCCAAACAACCATTCGCTATCAATCAATTTTCACACCAATCACAATCAATAAATATCGTCCATGGTTTGTGGATGAGGGGCGTATATCTATATATATATATATATATATATATATATATAACAATTCAATTTTATTTCAACACATATATAATTTTTACAACGCATATATAACTTATACATCGAACGTACAACTTATACAACGCTCATACAAGAGGTATACAACGCTTATATAACTCATACATCGACTATATAATTTATACATCGTCGTTTTCCATATTGTTTATAAATTAGAAATCTCACATTGGGTTCCACTCCACCAAAAATAGCAGAAGGCTCAGAAAAATATGCGGTCTCTTCTAGAATGTAGGAGACGTCCACACGAGTCCATTGTCTCTTGTTTCACTGAATTTCGCGTTCATATGTGAAAGATATAAGCGTTCAAAGGTTAATGAAATTATAAAGTTATTTAATAAAATAATTAATTAAAATATAACTTCACCTTCCTTTTTAAACTATCAGGCCGACGTTCACCATTTCTGCTCGAAACTAGGGTTCCTCCTTTCGTCAAAACCAAGAGACAAGGTGTCGATCGGACCTTGCCACGGCGAAGCACTATGAAGGCCGCACCTACCCCTAGGACGACGGCGAACTCGGTTGCAGGGTGGAGGAGTAATCCACGGCTATGCGGCGTGACTTCAGGAGGGTGAATCGAGCGAAATACACCTCGATAAATACTGAGATTCGTATGGATTTGAAGAGGATGGAGAGCCCTTCAAAAATCTCCAAAGGGTCGATGGGTTTTATGGCTTGTGGAGGGAGAAAATGAGGAGAGAAGGAGGGAAGAGCCACCGTCGTTCACGAGATAGGGGTTACGGGTTTTGAGCGGAACGATAAAATGAAATGGAGAATTTTCATTGGTCGATTATTTATATTTTTTTTCTTTTATTTTCAAAAATTAGTGTTTCTCAGTACGAACTCCATTTCAAACCCAACGACTGTCGCCCCTAGCTTTTTACCCCCATTCCAAACACAATGGGCTATGTTTCAAAGGCCCATTCGACTATTTCAGTCAGTTTCGATTCAAATTAAAATATAAAACATTCAATATTCAATTTGAACGTACATTTCAATTTGCCAGGGCCACGGACTGATTCGAAAAATTCCAGAAAAATAAATCTAGCTATGTTTTGACGATACGGTCCCAACAAAACTAGTTTCGTCGAATTCTTAGACCGTTTGCAAAAAGGCCCATTTCTGGTCGATCCAATTTAACTATAATTGACCAAAACACGTTTTCCTTTGCCACGCTCACATACTAGCTTCAAAAATTATGAAATTTGAAACCTAGCAATAACTTCACATCCCGGATCCAACAAAAGAGGTTTCGTCTAATTCCGAGGTCGTATGCAAAATGGCCAATTTCACGGGCTATATAAATTCCATAGCGACCTTTCTGAAAATTCATTCGGCCATAACTTTTGCTTTCCGCTATGAAAATTCGATTTTTCAGATTCGATAGAAAGGTATTCTCTAACAGATTTAAATATTTTTGGTTTTACTAAAATCCGTTTTGTTTTGCACCCGGTACAGTCCGACAAAGTTTGAATTCAATTTTTGAAACTGCAGCGCCATTTCAGGCCTTGTTTATAATTATAATTAATTATATTCGTTTTCAATTGTCGATTCAAACTCACTTTTCATTGCTGTTATTTAAAATATTTATTTTAAATATTTAAAATCCATTATTTTAACCAATTTAAAATTTTTAAATTGGTTTAGATTTTCTGGGTCGTTACAATTTTCAGGGTATAATAATTAATTAATTTAATTATTTTAATAGTGATTTAGAGATTTAAATGGTTGTTTAATTAATAATATTGAATATTTAATTAATATAATTACTAGAATAATATATTTAATTTCTGAAATTGGCGGAAATAGTAGAATTCACAATACTGTGTGAATCAGATGATTTAACTAATTTAATTCAGTTTAGAATTGAATTTTATTAACGATTCTATTTAATAAAAGGCGTTAGAATGTATAAATTATATTATAATTGTAATCGAGCTCGAAATGGCACGGAATTTCATAATTTGGCAATTCGAACTTTAATTGAATATACAAAATCCTTTTTTAAGTTGGATTTCTGTGAAACAAGAAACGTTCGGAACTGGTGAACTCTATTTTTCTAATGAAAGAGAAAAATCGAGATTTCGTCGTGTAGATTGTGAGTAATGTCCAAATCAAATTTTCAAAAAGTCGCTATGGAATTCCTTTATTATATATAATGATTTATTTATATTATAAAAGGATTTTTATTATAAATTGGGTATCGATTTAACACTAGATTTGAAATATCGAGTTATAAATTCAGATAGGAATATTTTGGAGTTGTATGATATTCTATGTGAATATATATACGATAATGTTAATCTATTAATATTAATCTATTAATATTAAATTTAATTATTTTTAAATATATTTATATTTTGTTATTGGTATACTTGAAGCCTTAAAAATAGCCGGTTTTGCAAACGACCTCCGTTTTCGACGAAATAATTTTGTTGGATTCGCAATATTAAATTATTGTTAAATTTCAATTTTCGTGATTTTTGGAGTCAATTTTTGGCCGTGCGGAATTTTAATGTGAAAAACAGTCAATAATTTGACTTTAAAAATATGCCATGTGAGCAAATGGAGTCAGAATTCGACGAAACAAGTCTCGCTTGGTCCGTAATGTCGAACTGTAGCTGCATGCTCATTTTCATGATTTTTGGGTATCGTATGTGATCATACAGATTTTTAGAAGGTAAATACAAATAGCGTTGCAATATAAACTAATAAAAAAATCGAATATTAAAATAATATACTATACCTATATATACACACTCATACTTCTCTAACCCTCGGAATTTCATTCTCTAGTCAATACAAATCCGCCGTCAGTATTATTCTCTCAGCCACAAAAATCGAAAATTTCTAAATTCTCTAAGAATTCAAATAAAATTCCTAAAATTTCGAAACAAAATCTGATGAACTTGTGGAGGGAAGAGCTTCCTTCTGGTGTGCCTTATGGGGGTTGTGATGCTTGTTTGGGGTTGGTGCTAGTTCCGGAAACCGTGCCTAGGGTTGAAGTCGCGATGCGCCAGGAGTGTTTGGATTTGGTGAGGACCAGTTGGTTGTCTTCATTTATACTTCATTGATTTGCTGCGAACTATATAAGGTCAGAGAGAAGGATGGAGCTGATCTGTTTGGAAGGAGACTTGCGGTGGTTTTTGTGAAGATGGGAAGAGTAGCAGGTGGAGCAAATTTTCGAAATAAGGGAGTTTGGGAAACGTGTTTGTACTGTGAATATATGGACGAAGAGGAGTTCGATCCTTTTTGTTTTAGCTGGCGGTAGCAAGGAGGAAAAGGGGAGCGGTAGTCGGTGCAACTCAAGGTAACGGTGAAGGTAGTGTATCTATTGTGGAAGAAGAATTAAAAGAGGGATTAGTGGTAATGAGTACTTAGAGTTTAATTATTATTATTTAAAATCTTGAATGACCTTTGAAACATTCAAAACATATAAAGGTATGGATTGCCCTAGTGGCTGCTTTACGGATGTTAATAATGGAAAATATCCTAACTACAGAAATGGATTGGTAAACCGCATGGGGTGTATACATTCATGATGACCTTTCTGTTACTTCTATGTCAAGTGTATCAAATATGAAAATGCTAGAAAAGATGAACATAGAAGATCTAGGTGGAATAGAAGAGTATACTGTCAACATTGAAGAGAGTGATGAGCAACGTAATTAAGAAATTTATTAATGGAAATAAAGTATTAAATTAACCATTAATGACTTAAACACGTTTATAATTTTGTAATATTCATAACTATGTCACACGTTGTCAGAATCCGATTAAACAAGATCTGTTGGAATCGTATGGACAAGGGCTTCACAATGGAACTGATTTGGAGTGAATTGGAGCTCGTTACAATTTTTAGCGAAATAAATTGTCTGATCTGAATCAAAGATAGTTAATTGTTATTTAACGATAACCGTCCAAAGTGATAAAACTCACTAACTCTACCCCGTTATATTTTTATAACATATTTTTAGAATTGATAAATGATGGTTGATTTCTTTGTGTTGATTGTTTGGATGAACTGTAAATAAAATTGTTTGAGAATATAGATAACGATATATATATAAATCGTTAATCGAATATTGATTCTGTTTATCAGAATATTTCATATTCGTGTTATTTATGTTGATTAACATCTGTGGATGTAGGGAAAACAGGTTGGAGGAATCCAACAGGATTCTTCAATATTTATAATACTGTTTGTTTTCATATATTGTGATATATGATGTGATATATAATCTGTTATTAATTATGATGACACTAGTCCTGTTATTTGGTATTTTTAAATACCATAAGAAATACTGGAATGTAAAAGGGGAATTTTCAAAGTGTATATTGAAAATAATATATTTATCAAATCAAAGAAATTTATAAAAAAATATTTATAAAATCAAAATATTTTATAAAAGAATATTTTTATAAATATTTATAAAATCAAAGGATTTTATAAAAGAAAATATTTATAATATCAAAGAATTATAAAAGGAATATTTATTGAGAAATGAATAGAATTATAAAAGGAATATTTATTTTGAAAATAAATAGAATTATAAGGGAATATTTATTTGGAAAAAAATAGGATATTATAAAAGGAAATATTTGGGAAATAAATAGAATTATAAAAGGAAATTGGAAAGATATAAAAGAACTGTGAAATGGATTTAAAGTGGATACTAAATAGAATTTATTTTAACAGATAAATTGAGAAGATTAATTTATAAATAATGTTTTTATAAATTAATAAAATATTTATCATTTGATAAATGGAAAATATAAATCTGAACTTATATAGAGTAGTAGAATCGGTTTTGACACTGATATTTTAAATTGAATGTGAACTCAGCATTTATAAAGGGAATTATAAATGATATTTAAGTGATAGAAATAAAAAGATTTCGTATGAATAATTCTATAAATATAAGTACAAATAGAATTTGGAAATGGGATATTATTTTGAAATAAGAAATGAAACTATATGGCTTATATAAAAGAAATATTTTTCACATTCGATGCGAATAATGGATTAAAATGAATATTTTATAAATTAGAACATTCATAAGGAAAATGGGGTTTTGAAATAATAATTCAAATGGGAATTTGAATAAGATAGGAAATAGGGTTAAAATAAAATTAGTTATTCGAAAAAGAGTTAATCGAATAGAGTTAATCGGAAAACAGTTAATCGAATAGGGTTAATCGGATTAGAGTTAATCGAATAGAGTTAAACAGAAAAGAATTAATCGAATAGAGTTAATCGGATTAGAGTTAATCAAATAGAGTTAATCGAATTAGAGTTAATCGAATATTAGTTATTCGAAGGGAGTTAATCGAATATTAGTTATTCGAATAGAGTTAAATCGAATATAAGTTATTCGAAGAGAGTAAATCGATATTAGTTATTCGAAGAGAGTTAATCGAATATAAGTTATTCGAGGAGATTTAATCGAATATAAGTTATTCGAAGAGAATTAATCGATACAAGTTATCCGAAGAGAGATTATCGAATATAGTTTGTTCGGAAGAGAGTTATAGAATATAGTTTATTCGAAAGGGAGTTATCGAATAGAGATTATTCGAGAGAGAGTTATATATCGGGATTCGACTATATCGAATGTTGGAGAGTACTATTTACTTTTCGGTTTTTAAATCAAGATTTATTTATTTAATAAATCATTTATATATTTATTTAAATTAAGGTATAAAAGTTATATTTAAGTATTATATTTCGGAAGCATGGGATTATAACACTATTTTTATAATCAAATGATTTCTGTAAAAGAAGTGAGTCGTAAATAGAATCCGAGAGTTACGTAAGGAAGTTTGTTAAGGATTTAAAAGGGTGAACTTTGTCTATTTCGAGGTTAGAAATGTTGTTCAGTTAAGGTCGGAGAGGTAGTTATACCCCAACTTGATTGACTTCATTTTTAACTAAGGATTGGTTAAGGTTTGATAGGAAAGCTTGGTTAAGTGAATTTAGTTAATGAGTGTAATGGTTTGAGTTGGCATAGCGATGTTTTATTTAAACATCTGTTTAAATCCAATGAAGGAGTTTTGGAAATGTTTTCCAAATAAGAATCATAAATGTTTTCTAATATAGAAACTAAGAAATTAGAGTAAATATGGAAATGTTTTCCAATGAATAATAACGTATATATTTTCTAAATTTAGAAAATAAGAATTTATGAATATATGGAAATAGGAATAGGGAAATGGATAATTGAATGACAAATTAAATTAAAGGGGCTCAGGGTTGATTGATGATTTGCTCGGTAAGATTTCCACTTGTGAATACGACCATTGTTTGTACAAATGTTTTCCTTTGATAGTTAAAAAACCGACTAACAAAGTTTTTGACCATTTCCGTTGTCAATACGGAGACAGGGATCAGGTTTATTATCTGAAAACCCCTTTGTATGGGCATTAATATCATGAATCAAATATGATGAAGATAATTGAAGACGGAGTTTATGCAAGGGTTGTTCTGGAAAAGTGCCTTCGGTTTGTCCAGTCCTAGGACAACTAGAATGAAAAAATGTTCGACGGAGTATACTGATAGATTGTGTAAGTTGATCGTTTCAAACGTATTTACGTTGGTGGCGGAGGAATTCGATTCTCTTAGCTTATACCCGTGGTATTTTTGGGAAAATCAATTTATGATTTGACGGGTATGACGATGTGGCATTCAAAGTAAATAAGAGAGTGATCTGTTAAAATATATGTTATGACCTCAAGCCTCATCAACCGAGAAATGACATAAATCAGGCAGGCAACATGGCTAAATGGGTCGCACCCAATTAGGGTATATTGTCACCATCTAGAGAATATTCATATTTGTTACTTCTTTCAAGTCTGTATCTCCCAAGAATGGTTATGTTGGTATACCAACCGTAAGGTGACAATATATTCGGAACATTCAAGTGAAATGAATGGCCGGTCATGTGTGGCCGAGCTACAAGATGTTCTTGTTGAATTCCAGTGTGTCACTTCTAGAGTGCACTGATTGGAAGATGGTTCCATACCTTGTCAGAGTTGGAATCCATTACCCAATAAGCGCCCACGGTTTTTGATTATATATTATATATATATGGAACGTGAGATTAAAGTGTTCCACTAGATTGCTATTTATTTGATTTAGACATTATTATAATATCAGAAGAGTATGGATTTTAAAAGATTGTTTTGGGTTATCGTAAGGTAAAAACCATCCGTGTTTATGTGTGGATCGGTCTTACGATTATACTTTCTTTTAAAAAGGGTTTTTAAAGTTAAACAAATGGTTGGAGTTTACTCACACCAGTCACATGACTGACCCAGAGTTGTTTTGTTTTCCCTAAACTCTTGGGTGCCCAATTTTGTACGGGCAGTCAAGTAGTCGGTATTTTTCAGATATACTTGGAGAGCTTGGAGCAGGAGGCTTCGGGATCATATAGCTAGTGTTTATTTCCGCTGTGTTGTAAGTGTTATCTCTGATTATTTCAAGTTATGTTGAATATTATATTTTATTCGCTCCGTTGTGAGATTCGTGTTACTCTGATGTTGTATTTATCTTTTCCTTCTCATGTTCTAAATTTCTATCTTATCTATTCTCACCCTCTGATTTGTTTCTATTAACGTTCCGATATTTCCGACTTTTGAATATCGACATGGTGTTGTGTGTCGATTTTCTAAGTCGAAAATTTTGCGTTCGTTACAGTGGTATAAGAGCTGATGGTTAAGTAATTACCTTGGCTCTGTAGCAAAACTCAATAGAGATGGGGTTAGTAATACCCTAGATTGAGTTGAGTGTATATATACGAGAGAGCGTATTTGTAGATTTTATTTTAAAAAAATTGTTTTATACTGTTGTGATTTATTGGTTGAGTTGTTTATGAGTTCTGGTCGATCAGTTTGATCCGCTGTATCGATAGGGGTTACTAAACACTTGAATACGATAAACCAACACAGTATGTTTTAAAGAGGGTAAATGAAATAATTTTATCCAAATTATATTTTGATATAAAGACAAGTATATATATATTGGAAATATTATAGTATATTGGATGTGTTGTTTGTTATTATAATCAAACGAGATTATAAAAGTAAAATGGTTATGTAAATAGCCAATCAGGATTCATATAAGTGTAATATATGAAATCAAGTGGATTGAATCTGAATTTTATGTCAGAATTGAAAAAAAAAATGGATACATGGAAAAGTGTTTATAATATATTTGGTTTAAATGTAAGGAAATTTTAAAATCTTGGGAGATTTTAAATTGTTTTACGAGTATTGTGAATAGTATTTTGAAATAGATTTCAAAATGGAAGTGTTTAGAAATGGTTTTGAAAGTGATATAGTATTGAACTCACTTCGGTCGCTGGAAAATAATTTCGATGATGACTGCGCAACATCATCGGTGTTCATTTTCGAGTTCCAACTGACGGATTACTACCAAAGATTTTGTTTTTGTTGAATTTTTTTGAGAAACCAAGTTGTTTGGAATCCTGAAAAGTGATATCTAGTTTTAGAAAAATCTAAGCTGTTTAAAAACTTCCTTGAAGAGATTGTTTAAATTAAGACCAATTTAAATAGAAATTCGTGAAAGAAAATTGAAATTGAACTAAAGCTGCAAGTGGAAATTGAATTGAAATAGAGTAATATCGAGTAAAATTGGATGTTGAAATAATTAGACTCGGGTGAGTAAATGGTTTGATTCCCTAAATAAAACCCGATTACAGCTATGGGATGAAAGTAACTGATTAGAGAAATTATTCAGTGAATGGAATATGGGAATGAAATTTGGTTAAGTATTTTGGACTGGTAAGTTAAGAGTTGAAATTGATAATGGAAATTGAGTTAAGAATGGAATTTGGCTTGGGTATAAGCCAATGATTTGGTTTGACAATGAATTAATTGAAAAATTATTGGGAATGCATTTGTATATGCTGACTTGATAGCAGATTGGAAGTGATGGAGTTGAATGCTCGACAAAAAGGTACAAGTTTACTTTTATATGAGTTTGGGGATTTTATGAGCCAATTTGGCAAGCCGCTTGGCTGTTTGATTTTCTTTTGGATTGGAGAAGGCCCAGAGAGGCGAGTTGTAGTTGTATCGATTGAGCCATAGAAAGGAGGTGCTGGCGAAATTTTCCGAAAATTTAAGGTGTTAGAAATTTTCAGAATTTTTGAATTTTTTTAATTAATCAGAATAAATTAATATTTTAATTGAAATTACTTGATTCGGTTGAAACTAAAATTAAAAGTAAATGAATAATTTTTAACCCAGTTAATAGGGTTTGTTTTCTACCTTAGCAATTTCGAGGACGAAAATTTTTAAGGGGGGGAAGAATGTAACGTCCCGTATTTTCATGATATAATAATTAATTAATCTAATTATTTAAATAGTGATTTTGAGATTTAAATGGTTGTTAATTAAATAATATTGAATATTTAATTAAAATATTTAATTTTCGAAATTGGTGGAAATAGTTGAATTCACAATATTGTGTGAATCAGATGATTTAACTAATTTAATTCAGTTTAGAATTGAATTATATTAACGATTCTATTTAATAAACGGTGTTAGAATGTATAAATTATATTATAATTATAATCGAGCTCGAAATGGCATGGCAGTTCGTAATTTGGCGTTTCGAACTTTAATTGAATATACAGAATCCATTTTAAGTTGGATTTCTGTGAAACAAGAAACGTTCGGTGCTGGTGAACTATATTTTTCTAATGGAAGAGAAAAATCGAGATTTCGTCGTGTAGATTGTGAGTTATGTCCAAATCAAATTTTCGAAAAGTCGCTATGGAATTCCATTATAATATATAACGATTTATTTATATTATAAAAGGATTTTTAATATAAATCGGGTATCGATTTAACACATGGTTTGAAATATCAAGTTATAAATTCAGATAGGAATATTTTGGAGCTGTATGATATTCTATGTGAATATATATACGATAATATTAATCTATTAATATTAAATTTAATTATTTTTAAATATATTTATATATTGTTATTGTTTTATTTGAAGCCTAAAAAATAGCCGGTTTTGCAAACGACATCCATTTTCGATAAAACTAATTTTGTTGGATCCAGAGTATTAAATTATTGTTAGATTTCAATTTTCGTGATTTTTGGAGTTAGTATGTGGCCGTGTGGATTTTAATGTGAAAAACAGTCAATAATTTGACTTTAAAAATACGCTATGTGGGCAAACAGAGTCAGAATTCGACGAAACAAGTTTCGTTGGGTCCGTAATGTCGAACTGTAGCTGTATGCTTATTTTCATGATTTTTGGGTATCGTATGTGATCATACAGATTTTTAGAAGATAAATACAAATAGCGTTGCAATATAAATTAATAAAAAATTGAATATTAAAATAATATATTATACCAATAAATACACATTCATACTTCTCTAACCCTAGGAATTTCATTCTCTAGTCAATACAAATCCGCCGTCAATATTACTCCCTCAGCCACCAAAATCAAAAATTTCTAAATTCTCTAAGAATTCAAATAAAATTCCTAAAATTTCGAAACAAAACCTATTGAACTTGTGGAGGGTAGATCTTCCTTCTGGTGTGCCTTATGGGGGTTGCGATGCTTGTTTGGGGTTGGTGCTAGTTCCTGAAGCTGTGCCTAGGGTTGAAATCGCGATGCGCCACGAGTGTTCAGATTTGGTGAGGAGCAATCGGTTGTCTTCATTTATACTTCACTGATTTGCTGCGAACTGTATATGGTCAGAGAGAAGGATGGGCTGACATGTTTGGAAGGAGACTTGTGGTGGTTTTTGTGAAGATGGGAAGAGTAGCAGGTGGAGCAAAGTTTCGAAATAAGGGAGTTTGGAAAACGTGTTTGTACTGTGAGAATATATGGACGAAGAGGAGTTCGATCCTTTTTGTTTTAGCTGGCGTCAGCAAGGAGGAAAAGGGGAGCGGTAGTGGGTGCAACTCAAGGTAACGGTGAAGGCAGTGTATCTATTGTGGAAGAAGAACTAAAAGAGGGATTTGCGGTAATAAGTACTTAGAGTTTAATTATTATTATTTAAAATCGTGAATGACCTTTGAAACGTTCAAAACTTATAAAGGTATGGACTGTCCTAGTGACTGATTTACGGATGTTAATAATGGAAAAAATCCCGGCTACAAAAATGGATTGGTAAACCGCATGGGGTGTATACATTCATGATGACCTTTCTGTTACTTCTATGTCAAGTGTATCAAATATGAAAATGCTAGAAAAGCTGAACATAGAAAATCTGAGTGGAATAGAAGAGTATACTTTCAACATTGAAGAGAGTGACGAGCAACGTAATTAAGAAATTTATTAATGGTAATAAAGTATTAAATTAACCTTTAATGACTTAAATACGTTTATAATTTTGTAATATTCATAATTGTGTCACACGTTGTCAGAATCTGACGAAACAAGATCTATTGGAATCGTATGGACGAGGGCTTCACAATGGAACTGATTTGGAGTGAATTGGAGCTTGTTACAATTTATAGCAAAATAAATTGTCTGATCTGAATCAAAGATAGTTAATCGTTGTTTAACGATAACCGTCCAATGTGAGTAAAACTCACTAACTCTGCCCAGTTATATTTTTATAACGTATTTTTAGAATTGATAAATGATGGTTGATTTCTGTGTGTTGATTGTTTGGATGAACTACAAATAAAATTGATTGAGAATATAGATAACGATATATATAAATTGTTAATCGAATATTGATTCTGTTTATCAAAATATTTCATATTCGTGTTATTTATGTTGATTAACATCTGCGGATGCAGGGAAAACAGGTTGGAGGGATCCAACAGGATTCCTTAATATTTATAATACTGTTTGTTTTCATATATTGTGATATATGATGTGATATATAATCTGTAATTGATTATGATGACAGTAGTCCTGTTATTTGGTATTTTTAAATACCATAAGAAATACTGGAATGTAAAAGCGGAATTTTCAAAGTGTATATTGAAAATAATATATTTATAAAATGAAAGGATTTTATAAAAAAATTATAAAATCAAAGGATTTTATAAAAGAATTTATTTATAAAATCAAAGAATTAAAAAAGTAATATTTATTCAGAAAATAAATAGAATTATAAAAAGAATATTTATTTGGAAAATAAATAGAATTACAAAGGAATATTTATTTGGAAAATAAATAGGATATTATAAAACGAAATATTTAGGAAATAAATAGAATTATAAAAGGAAATTTGCAACATATAAAAGAACTATGAAATGGATTTAAAGTGGATATTAAATAGAATCTGTTTTAACCGATAAATTGAGAAGATTAATTTGTAAATAATGTTTTTATAAATTAGTAAAATATTTATCATTTGATAAATGGAATATATAAGTCTAAACTTATATAGAGAAGTAGAAATCGGTTATGACATCGATATTTTAAATCGAATGTGAACTCAGCATTTATAAAGGGAATTATAAATGGGATTTAAGTGTTAGAAATAAAAAGGTATCGTATGAATAATTCTATAAATAGAAGTATAAATAGAATTTGGAAATGGGATATTATTTTGAAATACAAAATCAAACTTAGTGGACTATATAAAAGAAATATTTTTCACATTCGATGTGAATAATGGATTAAAATGAATGTTTTATAAATTAAAACATTTATAAGGAAAATGGGGTTTTGAAATAGGAATTCAAATGGTAATTTGAATAAGATAGGAAATGGGGTTAAAACAAAATTAGTTATTCGAAAAAGAGTTAATCGAACAGAGTTGATCGGAAAAGAGCTAATCGAATAGAGTTAATCGGATTAGAGTTAATCGAATAGAGTTAATCGGAAAAGAGTTAATCGAATAGAGTTAAACGGATTAGAGTAAATCAAATAGAGTTAATCGAATTAGAGTTAATCGAATATTAGTTATTCGAAGGGAGTTAATTGAATATTAGTTATTCGAATAGAGTTAAATCGAATATAAGTTATTCGAACAGAGTAAATCGATATCAGTTATTCGAAGAGAGTTAATTGAATATAGTTTATTCGAGGAGAGTTAATCGAATATAAGTTATTTGAAGAGAGTTAATTGATATAAGTTATTCGAAGAGAGATTATCGAATATAGTTTATTTGGAAGAGAGTTATCGAATATAGTTTATTCGAAAGGGAGTTATCGAATAGAGATTATTCGAGAGAGAGTTATATATCGGGATTCGACTATATCGAATGTTGGAGAGTACTATTTACTTTTCGGTTTTTAAATCAAGATTTATTTATTTAATAAATCGTTTATTTATTTATTTAAATTGAGGTATAAAAGTTATATTTAAGTATTATATTTCGGAAGCATGGGATTCTAACGCTATTGTTATAATCAAATGATTTCTGTAAAAGAAGTGGACTCGTAAATAGAATCCAAGAGTTACGTAAGGAAGTTTATTAAAGGGTGAACTTTTTCTATTTCGAGGTTAGAAATGTTGTTCAGTTAAGGTCTGAGAGGTAGTTATACCCCAACTTGATTGACTTCATTTTTAACTAAGGAATGGTTAAGGTTTGAAAGGAAAGGTTAGTTAAGTGAATTTAGTTAATGAATGTAATGGTTTGAGTTGGCATAGCGATGTTTTATTTAAACATCTGTTTAAATCCAACAAAGGAGTTTGGAAATGTTTTCCAAATAAGAATCAGAAATGTTTTCTAATATAGAAACTAAGAAATGAGAGTAAATATGGAAATGTTTTCCAATGATTAATAATGTATATTTTCTAAATTTAGAAAATAAGAATTTACGAATATATGGAAACAGGAATAAAGAAATGAATAATTGAATGACAAATTAAATTAAAGGGGATCAGGGTTGATTGATGATTTGCTCAGTAAGATTTCCATTTGGGAATATGACCTTTGTTTGTACACATCTTTTCCTTTGATAGTTATATAACCAACTATCAAAGTTTTTGAACATTTCCGTTGTCAATAAGGAGAGACCGGGATCAGATTTATTATCTGAAAACCCCTTCGTATGGGTATTAGCGTCGTGAATCAAATATGATGAAGATAATTGAAGACGGAGTTTATGCAAGGGATGTTCTGGAATAGTGCCTTCGGTTTGTCCAGTCCCAGGACAACTTGAATGGAAGAATGTCTGACAGAGTATATCTGGTAGATCACGTAAGTTGATCGTTTCAAACGTATTTACGTTAGTGGCGAAGGAATTCGTTTCTCTTAGCTTATACCCGTGGTATTTTTAGGAAAATCAATTTGTGATTTGACGGGTATGACGATGTGGCATTTAAAGTAAATAAGGGAGTGATCTGTTAAAAGATACGTTATGACCTCAAGCATCATTAACCGAGAAATGACATAAATCGGGCAGGCAGCATGGCTAAGTGGGTCGCACCCAATTAGGGAATATTGTCACCATCTAGAGAATATTCATATTTGTTACTTCTTTCAATTTTGTATCTCCTGGGAGCGGTTTTGTTGGTATACCAACCGTAACGTGACAATTTATTCGGAACATTCAACCGAAATGAATGGTCGGTCATGTGTGGCCGAGTTATAAGATGTTCTTGTTGAACTCCAGTGTATCGCTTCTAGAGTACACTAATCGGAAGGTGGTTCCATACCTTGTCAGAGTTAGAATCCATTACCCAATAAGCGCCCACGGTTTTTGATTTTATATTATATATATGTAACATGAGATGAAAGCGTTCCACTAGATTGCTATTTATTTGATTTAGACATTATTATAATATCAGAAGAGTATGGATTTTAAAAGATTGTTTTGGGTTATCATAAGGTAAAAACCATCTATGTTTGTGTGCGGATCGGTCTTACGATTATTCTTTCTTTTAAAAAGGATTTTAAAAGTTAAACAAATGGTTGGAGTTTACTCACACCAGTCACATGACTGACCCAGAGTTTATTTTGTTTTGTTTTCCCTAAACTCTTGGGTGCCCAATTTTGTACGGGCAGTCAAGTAGTCGGGATTTTTCGGATATACTTGGAGAGCTTGGAGCAGGAGGCTTCGGGATCATATAGCTAGTGTTTATTTCATCTGTGTTGTAAGTGTTGTCTCTGAAAATGGTATTATATACAAATACTGGTTTTATTTCAAGTTATGTTGAATATTATATTTTATTTGTTCCGCTATGAGATTCATGTTACTCTGATGTTGTATTTATCTTTTCCTTCTTATATTCTAAATTTCTATCTTATCTATTCTCACCCTCTAATTTGTTTCTATTAATGTTTCGGTATTTCCGACTTTTGAATAGTCGACATGGTGTTGTGTGTCGATTTTCTAAGTCGAAAATTTCGCGTTCGTTAAAGTTATCAATGTAAGAAATAGTTTATAAAACCATATTGGAATCCAATGGTAAATAAGGTTTGTTTAGAGGAAGTTTACTTAATCAAGAAAAGGGAATTAACATGTAAAGTGGGTTTTCGATTAAAAGAAATGGATTTATAAAATCATAGTAAATGGAAATGGGAATGGAATATCAGGTCTATGGGTTGCAAACTTTTATTGTCTGGAGATAAGAATGTTGTCGATCAAGGTATGATAGGTAATTAAAATACCCCAACTTGAACGACTTCATTATTATCAAAAGATGATATTAGTTTGTAATGGTAGAAGACATTGGAAATAATTTATTGTGAAAGATATTGCAATATTAATTTGTAGGGATTTAGTAATATAGTAAAACCATTGGGTTTTAAAATAAGCAGTGTATTATTTAACATTCTTCAGGCCAAATATGAAGTATGATTATACTCATATAATTTGGTTCAAAATATATAACACTATTGTCGAAGTAATGAAATAGTTTGTTTTGGTAAGTGCATTTATTCAAAGAAATAAGTCGATAAATTTTGGGCTTTTCATGGAAGATGAGAATAAAGAGTGATATTGGTTTTGAAATGGAACTGTATATTGGAAATAAAATTATAATTTCCATAAGTGTGACTATTTTAAAGTTAATAAAACCATTTAAGGTTATATTATAAGAAGTACGTCACTTGACGTTATTTTAATCATATAAGACTGGTAACGAAACTTATATCGATTGGTTAGGTATATATTATGATATTCTAAATGGTAAAGGAAATGGAGAGTAGGTTTATAAAACTATAGTGATATTTTCAAAGATAAGAGAATACGAAAAGCGTTTGTGAATAGAAACGATTTTGCCAAGATAACGGACGAAAAGCGTTTGTGAATAGAAACGATTTTGCCAAGATAACGGGAAATAAAAGTAGGTTTATGAAAATAGTAATATTTCCAAACAAAGGAAATAAAAAGTGAAGTTTGGCAAATACTTTATTCTAAGGAGAGGATTGATTAATGCTTTCAAAGTAATGAAAGCAGAAGAGTTTTATGATATATAATTTATGAAATCGATTATAAGAATCGATGAAATGGTTTAATGGTACGTTTTAATATAAATGACCTGAGCTGCCAATGTACATAATAGTACTGTTATGATTTGAGAGTAAACAACCGAGTATCAAATGAATTACTCTATTAGACCTTTTGACATGTTGTTTCGAAGATACCGGGATGGGGACTAGGCCCAAAAGCACTTCGAATCAACTGTGCGGACGCGACTAACTTGCAGGCTATAAAGATGGAGCATCGAAGACCCTAGATCTTCATAAATAGAAGAACCACTTAAAATCTCTTAGTCAATGCGAAGATATACTTGGGTTCTATCATGGTTGAAATCTACGGATTGCAAGGACTACTCACTACTGATCCTTGGGGTGATTCCTATATAGGATGCGGTAGGAGAGTGTATTCGGTTCATCATGTTCCTGTATGACTTGTATGGACGAATGTTTGACAGAGTATTTCCTTAAGAATCATGTACGTTGATTTTTACAAATATACAAAGTTTGGTGGCGGAGAAATTCTCTGGCTTAACACCTAGAGTATATTTGTGGACGTCAATTAGTGATTTGACGGATCTGTCAATGTGGCATTCAAAATAAATGGTGACCAGATGTTCCAAAAGAATATTTAAACCACAAGCCTCATCAACTGGGAAATGGCAAAAATCAGGTATGTCGCATGGCTATGTGGGCCGCACCCATTAGGGTATATCATTACCTGATCTAGAGAAATCAAATTCCATCGATTGTCCCTTTTATTTTTGTATGCTATCGGTTTGCTTGGTTGGCCACCAACCGTGGTAATGATATATTCGGTACTCTCAAGCGAAATGAGGGGTCGGTCATGTTTAACCTGGGTTGCAAGATGTTCTTGTTGAACCCCAATGTATTCATCTCCAGAGGTACATTATCGTGAAGGTGGTCACATATCTTGCCATAGTTGGAACCCATTCTCCAATAAGAGCCCGCGGTTTTTGATTATATACTATATATGTAGGGCGTGAAATGCAAGCGTTCTACTGGATGGTCATTTATTTGTGGGTCGATAGACACTATTATAATATCACTAGATTTTGATATATCAAAAATGTTTTGGGTTATAGTAAGGTAAAAACTGTCCGTGTTTATGTGTAGACTGGTCTTACTATTATCCTTTTATTTCAAAAGGATTTCTAAAGTTAAAAAAGTTGTTGTGCTGTGAACTTATCACTGAAAGTATTCCAGACTGATCCGGGTCAATTTTGCTTTGCTTTAAATGTGCTCGGGTCAGACCGAGTATATTTCCAGGTTAGGTTTCGCTTGAAATTTTCAGGAGCTGGAAGCAGGAGGCTTCGCCATTAGTTGTTAAAGTTATTTTCCGCTGTGACAGATATATGTTGTACTCTGATGATTGGTATGTATATACAGTTTCTTTTTGTAAAGAGATTTGATATATTATATTTATTCGTTCCGCTGTGAGATTATGACGTGGTTTCCTTCTTTTTCTTATGTTCTAACATTTTTTCTTTCTTTCTTTCTACTTCTCATCCTTTAACTTCTTTCTATTAACAGTCTGGGTTTTTTATACTTGGATTTTTGGCAAGCAACACAGAGTTATGTATTATTGTCGAAAATTCAAGCGTCGAATTTTCCTGGCCGTTACAGTTGGTATCAGAGCTATTGGTTTAGTGATAACCTTGGCTCTATGGCGTAACTCAGTAGAGATTGGGTTAGTAATACCCTAGATTGAGTTGAGTGCATATATACGAGAGCACGTATTTCTAATTGAATATAAAATTATTTTTAAATATTTTGTAAAGAGGGTAAATGAAATAATTTGCCCAAATTATATTTTTATATAGAAAGGAAGTTATCTTATCGAATTATTGAGGTATCTTATTGTTTGATTGATTTGAATGGAAATACGACTTAACTTGGTTAAGTAGAGTTAAATTAGAAATGGATATAGTGTTGGAATTAAATAAAATACATTTGGGATTTGGTAATCGAATTAATATTAATTGAATAAGGAATCAATCTGATTTGAATCGATTGATATTAAAGTATGTTAAACCTAGGTAAAGGTAAATGAGTAAATTTTGATGTTGAGTATTAATTGGATTTAACCAAACTAATTGAATTTAATGAATAATTAGATGGTTGGATTAAATTGGTTGTGCCTTGTGTGTTTGTTATGTGTTAGGTAGGCTGAATAAAATTAGTTAACAATTTAATAAAAAGCTGATTGAATTTTATGTAGTTATGCTTGTTGGTCAATGGTTGTTATTTAAATTTTATATATTGTCACTTACATGGTAAATGAAGTTAAGTACAGGTATGAGAATGCAATGAGGATAGAATTTGGTTGCGTAGATTGCTTATAATTTGAGAAGTATGATCAATAACGCTCGCAAAAAGGTACGTCTATGCAAAATATAAAATTTTGGTTTTTGTTTTGGGTTTTGAATTTGATTTTGACTGTGTGGGTCGATGTATATATTTTTGTTGAACCTGCAATATTGCAGTTGTTCTTCCGTACAAGGGAGCCCAAAAAATTTCCAAAATTTAAGGTGCTAGAAATTTTTTGAAAATTTTGTTATTTGAAATAAATTGCTTTTAAAACCAATCAGATTAGTATTGGACATAAAACTTAGTTTTAAATAAATATTTTTGAAAAGATAATGGGTTGTAGCATTCTTTCTGCCTTAGTAACTTCGGGAACAAAATTATTTTAAGGGGAAAGGAATGTAACGTCCCGTATTTTCTGGTCAATTATCTAAATTTATTTTATTATTTTAAAGTGTCAATTAGAATTTAAATAACTGAATTTAATAATTTTTAATATCTTATTAATATAAATAATATAATAATATTTTTATTCCAGAATAGTAGGAAATGTTGGATTTGCAATATAATGTAAATTGTCAACATAATAGGGATTAATATTGTTTATATTGAAATTATTTTAATGTATTCGTTGATTAAACGATGGTTGAACGTTTAATTTATAATTTAATTATAAAACGAGTTGCAGTGGCACGGTCGTTCGTAATATTACGTTCTGAACTTTAAATGGTTGTACAGGATCCAATATAAATCGGATTTCTTTGAAACAAGAAACGTCTGAGTCTATTGGATAATATTTTTCTAATGGAACAGAAAATTTGAGTTTTCGTGTTGTATACTTTGTTTCATGTCCAAATCAAATTTTTAAATAGTCTCTATGGTATTCGTTTATAATTTATAATGGTTTTTTTTTGAAAATGGGTTCTTTATTAATGACGAAAAAGAACACTAAGTATTCTGCCGCCTTAAAAAACCTTACCAGCGTAGTAAGGAAAAAGAGCGCAGCAATACTTAAACATTTTCGAACAAATACAACACACGCAACAACACAATATAATACACCTCCAAATCAATCCAAAAACCAACCAGCCTAGCCCATTTTGAACCAAGCAAAACATCCTCACATGCATAGACAAGTCAACCAGGGTCAAAAGGAAATCGAGATCCATGTCTTCACTATCTCCCCCAAATCGGCCATGTAACTGACATCGCAAATCCACTATTATCAGCTTCCATCTCATCCGCTCCTCTGCCTTCTTTCCCTCAAATACTCTTCGATTTCGTTCAGCCCATATATGATGAATAATCGTAGAAAATCCAACGCAGCTGAATGTAAACCAACCCGATCATAGCTTAGAGAAATCCTGGATCTGAGAAATAAGAAGAGGACGCTCAAAGAGGTTTAGACCAAGAAGAGATCGGAGGCGATTGATCAAGGAGGTGCTGTAAGGACAGGTAAAAAATAAATGCCCGTGGTTTTCGTCATCTTGGTTGCACAAAACACATGTAGTGGCAGTAGGAATCCCCTAAGCTAGCAATCTATCTTTCGTAGATAATCTACCCAAACAGGCTTTATACGCTGTATAACTAAACTTCTTAGCTGTATAAGAATGGCAAACTATTTTAGCCCAATCAGTAGTAGGGTTTGTTCGTCGAATTGCATCATAAACGCGTGAGAACTTAAAATGAAATGAATCAGTAATTTTCCAGTAGTCTTCAGCAACTGTAGTGTCTGGATCTACCAAATTTATTTCCGCCCCAATTTCATTCGTCGTTGATAGCAAATTAGGATTTAAAATACCTTGTTGAAGACTTACGGAAAAATTCCTATTCTTCTTGTAATTTACTCTATGCCATCCCAATAAATCGATCATTGACTTGTGATTAATCCACGGATCAAACCATAGCGATGTGTTGACCCCGGTGCTTATAACTCTTTTCATCTACTCCCGAGCAGAATCTCTATATTTGAAAGTGTTGGAATAATTATTGTTGATTGCCATATGCCAGAAATATTTATCAGAACAGTATTTATTCTTAGTCCATTTACTCCATAAACTATCTTTAATAAGAAAAGACCATACAAGCTTTAAAATAGAAGTCTTCTTCAATTCTGACAGCAGACGTAGACCAGTTGTAATAGCCCGCCATTTTGACATCCAAGTCGATAATTAAACCAACCCGAAGCGTTCAAAACGACGGATTGTTATTGGCTTACGGGGTTTAAAAATGGAATCTAACACAGAATCGCTGCACAGAAGAGACAACAATATCTTACAAACGAAAATTTATTACAAAAATATCAGAGTTTATACAATACTTTGTACAATGGAAAAAAAATCTTGTACATAAAGTTTAAAATAGAATTTCATAATTTTGTCGAGCTTTGCGCGCGCATTCGCCTTCTCGTGCCTCTCCTCTTAAGAGCTAAAACTTTGAACCATTTTAAATTGTCAGTGTAAGGCATGCAATAGTATAACTTATATGTCATGTTCAAAATTGCACACCTAAAATACCGCATACTTTAGCATTGCCATTTCCTGAAATTGGCTGGAAGATTTGGACATATGAATAAACGAAAACAAGCCCACACACTATTGGTTCATGTAAATTCATCCAATGAGGTACAAACTCAAGCGCTCACCCATCACAAGGAAAAGGCCAAGGTTCAAATTATAACGAGCAGCTCAGAGCCGGGACAACTACACTGAACTAATAATAATCTCATATGCATGTAGAACGGCAAGAAAAAAAAATTAACACACACATGTGATGGACGAAAGAAGGGGAGGCTATAGTGATGAAAACAGTTGTACAGTGTACAAATTTAAGATAGATACACATGTGAAAGTGGAAAAATTAGTGGTGACACAACAAAGACATCATAATACAAACATGTGCAGTAGCTAAATGCAAGTTTGGGTGGCCAGAGCACATTGCATGTGAAGTGACAAAACATTCATAGGCCTGTCATACAATGATACAAAGGCCATGAAGACATCAAAATACAACTAGTTTATACTGGAATGTACATCAGCATGAGTAGAGCAAATGCTACATGCTCATATATAAAATCCAATTTAACCCAAAATAGCTGAGCTGACCACTTTGTTTATTTCCATAGCCCTTACGAGCAAAAGTACACTTGCCTGGTTGCTTCATTTTATTAAATTAATCAACAAAAAATTTAAGACTTACTGCACCAAAATTTAATTACTAATTTACACATGATAAAAGATTACAGTATTGCAACAGTTTGTATATATATTAACCTGTACTATATTTATATCAAAACATAAGCTTTTACTGTAAAATACATCTTGCCAGTATCGAGTATTGCATGCTTACTATATTTTAAAATTCAAAGTGAACTTCTAACTTATAAAAATGTTGATTTTTGTTGAAATTCGTAAGCCACACATAACATTATGACTAAAAAAATATACATAGAATAAATGGCTGTTCAGAAGTTGCATGCATACGCATAAAGAAAACCTTGGCATTTGATATGAGTAAAATATGGCTAATGTGTTCTTTTACACATCCAAATGGACAATATGCATGAAAAAAAAACTCATGTTTATGGATGAAATGTTATGGATGAAATGGAAAATTAAATGAAGAAATTTTGATAACTAACCAATCAACTACCTTCTTTTACTCTAATATACGTCATTTCGTGGCAACTAATCATTGAAATCCCTCTAAAAATTTATTGATTTCATTGTCACAATTAACTGCCTGTTTTTATTGGGTACAACATGACGATGCAAACTAACTACATACTACAGCCTATGCGTGTATAATTTAATGTCATTGGTGGAAGCCAAACTATATATTGCTTCGGACATGGTAAAGAAAAAGGGAACACACGTGTATTTAATCATAAAGATCTTGCATTTGATAAAATGTGTCTATTAAACGTGTCATATAAATCTTAAAACTAACGCAGGTTGATGCTCTTCTCCATTAACTACATCAACTATATTGTACTTAGGTCAAACGCATCAGGCCATATGTGACTATTTTCCATATACAACCAACAAAAGGGTTTGGAGAAATCAAATTCAATATAAATCCGATAAGAGCTAAAAATTTCCAAGCAAACTAATAATCACGAAATACCAATAAAAAAACGTTTTTCCCTAGAAATAAAAGGGGTTAATAATATATGCGAAACAACAAACCAGAGTTATCAGTCAAATAGAATTAACTAGAAATAAATGAACAAAACTTTAGGTGAGGCCTCATAAAGAAGAATTTAATCATGGGCCGATTTTCTGAATAATGAAATGCTTGAAAGTTAGCTTTAGCTTAAAAAAAAACTATCTATTCAGTGTTAAAATATGTATGTTTTACAAAAGACACTCATCTCATATTTGACTTTAATGTAAGTACGGATTCTTAAAGAACAAAAGAGTGTCAAGTAGAATTTACTATGAACTCATTGCGTTGATTTAACAACAAGTCTACCAAAATTAGCTTAAAAAGTGATGCAGTAACATTTGCAAGCTAAACTCAAATTGGTTTCCAAAAATTCAATTACGCAGCGAAACCTATAGACAGCCCGTATATCTTTATATATCAATTTCAGCATGGTAATCTCAACATTTTTAGGGATGAATTTCCCAATTTAAAACCGAATGGAATGGGAATCACGGTCTGTCTATAGCAAGCCCAAATTAAAACATGCATGCAACGTGTGTGTTTGACAACAGAGTATACAAACTGAGGTGCAAATGCGGATTACAATAGAACTTACTTTTGGCCGGTGGAAGCAGGAAGCGCAGACGATGAACGGAGCACGGTCTTTGTGTTTGCTGATGGCGATAGTCACCACACCGCTTGTAGGCTTATCAAAAGATAGCTACTGGCATCAGATAATGCTCCTGAAGAGTCATAATGATCGCATCGCCAATAAAAGACATGGCAATTATCAATCCTTCCGTCAAGGGTTTATTCTCCAAGTCAAATTCTTTTCTTTCTTTATATAAAACATTGATCCTACAATTGCAGCAGTGTTCCCGCTGTGCAAAAGGTTTCCAATTGAAGCAGCTATAGTTACTAGCCACAAACCCATTCCAAGTGGAAACATGCGATGTGAAATTCTTGGGCTAGTAAAGTCGGGAAAAGTGATCACTTTGCTGATGACCAGAGGAGACGTGGCTAGTTCGCAGGCGATGGAGTGGCTCCGGTGAAGGCACAGGCATCGGATGGAAGACGCTCGGACAGAGCTTCAACGAGGAGCCATGGCGGAGACGGCTTGGGTTGTCGTAGTGGAATTCGCTCCTTGTTGTAGCGTCGTGGGTTCAATTTAGAAGGAGGCGAGCAAGCTCAGCGGTGGGGAAAATTTCTCGTGGACGAGCTGCGGCGACCGAGAATCATCGGCCAGTGGCGATTTGGAGAACGTCCGTTTTGATTTGGGTTGGGGGAAAAAGTACTCAATTTGGGGAATCAAATTCAAGTAGAGGGACAAAGCTCACGATGAAACATATAAAGGGAAAGAGGCCATTATCAGTGATTTTTTTGGGGGGAAGCCATTCAAGAAGTTGGGGAGGGGATAGATTTGGGAAAGTCCTCCCTCCCTCGAAACTACGGTTGTCCCTCTTTTATAAAGGGAAAAAGGTCGGTGAAATAGAGGATGCTTTTAGAAAAATCCAGAACCAACTAACACATGGCAATAACTTTTTAAACAAATGTGTTGTTCAAGTGGAGATACCCTTAAAATACACTAAGTGTACACTACAACACTAATATACTTAATATATTCAAATATCTATCTAAATTTTCTATTTAACACCTAATTACTTACATTAAATATCCAAGTAAAAAAAAATCAAATACAATTTCTCAACAATTTTTTTTTCAGTTTAAAATATTAATACCGTAAAAATTTAACAAAATTTAGAATTAAAAATTTAAATTCACTTTTATACAAATGACTTAGAATAGAATTGAAAATAATCTAAATTTCAATGATTAATCTTAATTTAATTTGTTTTAAACGCTAAAGCTTCCTAAGTTATTACGACCCCAGTCCAAAAAATTGGGTTGTTACAGACTCCCCTCCTAACGAAATTGCATCCTCGCAATTTACATGGATCAAAATACAACATTACGGCTTTTGTTTTTTGGACAATCAAATCACAGTCTAAATAATATAACAATTATCATATATAAATCGATATGATTATATAAACCAAAATAGAGTATCATATATAAATCAATACGATATTCATAACAATTATCATATATAAAAACAATATGATAATATAATCAAATCAGAGTATCACATATAAATCAATACGATACTCATAACAATTATTATATATAAAAACAATATGATAATATAATCAAATCAGAGTATCATATATAAATCAATACGATACTCATAACAATTATCATATATAAAAACAATATGATAATATAATCAAATCAGGGTAAACAATTATCTTATATAAAAACAATATGATAATATAATCAAATCAGAGTATCATATATAAATCAATACGATACTCATAACAATTATCATATATAAAAACAATATGATAATATAATCAAATCAGAGTATCATATATAAATCAATACGATACTCATAACAATTATCATATATAAAAACAATATGATAATATAATCAAATCAGAGTATCACATATAAATCAATACGATACTCATAACAATTTTCATATATAAAAACAATATGATAATATAATCAAATCAGAGTATCATATATAAATCAATACGATATTCATAACAATTATCATATATAAAAACAATATGATAATATAATCAAATCAGAGTATCATATATAAATCAATACGATACTCATAACAATTATCATATATAAAAACAATATGATAATATAATCAAATCAGAGTGTCATATATAAATCAATACGATACTCATAACAGTTATCATATATAAAAACAATATGATAATATAATCAAATCAGAGTGTCATATATAAATCAATACGATACTCATAACAATTATCATATATAAAAACAATATGATAATATAATCAAATCAGAGTAAACAATTATCGTATATAAAAACAATATGATAATATAATCAATTATAATAATGTAATAATAAGATAATAAGGGACTATGGGATAAATGTAACTTTACTCATAAATACCAAATAAACAGACGCTAGTATTGTAAAATCACAGTGGTAGAGCTCGAGCGCGCATCGAGACATCCGCACCGTAATCCACTCATAGCGCCATAACGACACCTGACGATCAACCCAGGATAACCAAGACGGTCTAAGGCGAAGGCCGTATGCTACCCGTTCACGGCACTACACGTGGCACACCCACGCCTCCATCTGATGTAGTCCGTGACCCGCCGATCGGGAATCCCGATCAAAACAACAAAATTGCCCAATGTAGCAGACCGTTTGACCTTTGGTGGTAGGTGGGCGAAATTTAATACCACCGTGATTCAGGTAGCGAACCTGAATCAGGTCGACCAAGATGGAGTTTTAGCCCATTGGTACAACAGAGCCCAATCTATCCCAATCCCAAAATGAAAAGTTTTTTTTTCGAATGTTATTTTATAATATATGCCATGACGTTCAAAGTGTTTATAACATCGAAACACTTTAAAAATTCAACTATGACTTGAATAAATAAATCATCACACATAAAGGCAAAAATGGTAATCACAAACAACTGATATTCAACTTTATCATATATAAAAACAATATGATAAAATTATTCAAGTCAGAGAATCATATATAAATCAATATGACACTCATAACAAATATCAAATATAGAACAATATGACAAAATAAACCAAATCACGATAGTCGTGAAAGAGGACAAAAGTATCATCATGAAAGCATGTCAACTTAGAAAACACTTTCAATTCAGTAATTGAAGTATACTTTTAAACAATAATTATTCAATTATAATACATTGCATTATGTTACCAGTATGTTTTAGGAAGCAAATCTAACACGAAGAATACAAAAACAACCGAATATTCCATATGAGAAGTCAAGAGAGTAATCAGAAAAGTATTACCAAACGTCCCATGCCGCTTGGTCTTACTAATCCATTTACTCAAAATCCTTATCATACAGAATCTCATTAAAAATTGTACTCGATTCAAACCATGTATCTGGCAAAGAAAAATAACTAATTCACTTTTAGTTGTTTGTATTATTTATTTATTATTACCGGTTTTCTTACTTTATTTCAAATACCAATCCGAGCCAATTTCAAAATTGGTTCAGTTCTTGTTTAACAACCATTTACAAAATAGAAATCGCTCGGATCTCGCTTTATCAATTTCGAAGTTTTTTTTTCCAAAATCTCCATTTTAGAATCAGAAATATATATTTTCCCAAATTTCATCAAAATATTATTTTCTTCCCAAAAATGCGCTCTCTCTAGGGCAATTCTAGTGTCAATCACACTCATTCTAGGGTATTTCCCCCCATCTCTAATCAGTTTTTAAACCCAATAAGCCAAGTTTTAGAAAAACCTGGATCTGATACCAAATGTAACAGCCCGCCATTTTGACCACTCCAAGTCGGTAATTAAACCAACCCGAAGCGTTCAAAACGACGGATTGTTATTGGCTTACGGGGTTTAAAAATGGAATCTAACACAGAATCGCTGCACAGAAGAGACAACAATATCTTACAAACGAAAATTTATTACAAAAATATCAGAGTTTATACAATACTTTGTACAATGGAAAAAAAATCTTGTACATAAAGTTTAAAATAGAATTTCATAATTTTGTCGAGCTTTGCGCGCGCATTCGCCTTCTCGTGCCTCTCCTCTTAAGAGCTATAACTTTGCATCATTTTAAATTGTCAGTGTAAGGCATGCAATAGTATAACTTATATTTCATGTTCATAATTGCACACCTAAAATACCGCATACTTTAGCATTTCCATTTCCGGAAATTGGTTGGAAGATTTGGACATATGAATAAACAAAACAAGCCAACACACTATTGGTTCATGTAAATTCATCCAATGAGGTACAAACTCAAGTGCTCACCCATCACAAGGAAAAGGCCAAGGTTCAAATTATAACGAGCAGCTCAGAGCCGGGACAACAACACTGAACTAATAATAAGCTCATATGCATGTAGAAAGGCAAGAAAAAAAAATTAACACACACATGTGATGGACGAAAGAAGGGGAGGCTATAGTGATGAAAACAGTTGTACAGTGTACAAATTTAAGATAGATACACATGTGAAAGTGGAAAAATTAGTGGTGACACAACAAAGACATCATAATACAAACATGTGCAGTAGCTAAATGCAAGTTTCGGAGGCCATAGCACATTGCATGTGAAGTGACAAAACATTCATAGGCCTGTCATACAATGATACAAAGGCCATGAAGACATCAAAATACAACTAGTTTATACTGGAATGTACATCAGCATGAGCAGAGCAAATGCTACATGGATGAATTTCCCAATTTAAAACCGAATGGAATGGGAATCACGGTCTGTCTATAGCAAGCCCAAATTAAAACATGCATGCAACGTGTGTGTTTGACAACAGAGTATACAAACTGAGGTGCAAACGGGGATAACAATAGAACTTACTTTTGGCTGGTGGAAGAAGGAAGCGCAGACGACGAACGGAGCTCGGTCTTAGTGTTTGCTGATGGCGATAGTCACCACACCGCTTTTAGGCTTATCAAAAGATAGCTACCGGCATCAGATAATGCTCCTGAAGAGTCATAATGACCGCAACGCCAATAAAATACATGGCAATTATCAATCCTTCCGTCAAGGGTTTATTCTCCAAGTTAAATTCTTTTCTTTCTTTATATAAAACATTGATCCTGCAATTGCAGCAGTGTTCCCGTTGTGCAAAAGGTCTCCAATTGAAGCAGCTATAGTTACTAGCCACAAACCCATTCCAAGTGGAAACATGCGATGTGAAATTCTTGGGCTAGTAAAGTCGGGAAAAGTGATCACTTTGCTGATGACCAGAGGAGACGTGGCTAGTTCGCAGGCGATGGAGTGGCTCCGGTGAAGTCACAGGCATCGGACGGAAGACGCTCGGACAGAGCTTCAACGAGGAGCCATGGCGGAGACGGCTTAGGTTGTCGAAGTGGAATTCGCTCCTTGTTGTAGCGTCGTGCGTTCAATTTAGAAGGAGCCGAGCAAGCTCGACAGTGGGGAAAATTTCTGGTGGACGAGCTGCGGCGACCGAGAATCATCGGCCAGTGGCGATTTGGAGAACATCCGTTTTGATTTGGGTTGGGGGAAAAAGTACTCAATTTGGGGAATCAAATTCAAGTAGAGGGACAAAGCTCACGATGAAACATATAAGGGGAAAGAGGCCATCATCAGTGATTTTTTTCGGGGGAAGCCATTCAAGAAGTTGGGGAGGGGATAGATTTGGGAAAGTCCGCCCTCCCCCGAAACTACGGTTGTCCCTCTTTTATAAAGGGAAAAAGGTCGGTGAAATAGAGGATGCTTGTAGAAAAATCCAGAACCAACTAACACGTGGCAATAACTTTTTAAACAAATGTGTTGTTCAGGTGGAGATACCCTTAAAATAATCTAAGTGTACACCACAACACTAATATATTTAATATATTCAAATATCTATCTAAATTTTCTATTTAACACCTAATTACTTACATTAAATATCCAAGTAAAAAAAAAATCAAATACAATTTCTCAACAATATTTTTTTTTTCTTTTTTTTTAGTTTAAAATATTAATACCGTAAAAATTTAACAAAATTTAGAATTAAAAATTTAAATTCACTTTTATACAAATGACTTAGAATAGAATTGAAAATAATCTAAATTTCAATGATTAATCTTAATTTAATTTCTTTTAAACGCCAAAGCATCCTGAGCTATTACAACCGCCGTCCAAAAAATTGGGTTGTTACAGACTCCCCCCCTTAACGAAATTGCGTCCTCGTAATTTACGTGGATCAAAATACAACATTACGGAATACTACCGTCGCATCTTAACTCGTCCCAACTTAGTTGGATTGTAACATATGAATATCTCAAGCTTGATTAGTCAATTATAATTCTCACCCCCATATGATATTCAAACATTACACAAAATAGGACAACAAATTAAGTCAAAGCCAATAAAACCTTTATATGCAAAGATAATAACCAAATCAGAGCATCATATGTAAATCAATACGATACTCATAATAAAATAGCATATACAAATCAATAATATAAATATTTTATGACAATTAACCAAGTCAATAGAATCTTCATGACTTTTGTTTTTTGGACAATCAAATCATAGTCTAAATAATATAACAATTATCATATATAAATCAATATGATAATATAAACCAAAACAGAGTATCATATATAAATCAATACGATATTCATAACAATTATCGCATATAAAAACAATATGATAATATAATTAAATCAGAGTATCATATACAAATCAATACGATACTCATAACAATTATCATATATAAAAACAATATGATAATATAATCAAATCAGAGTATCATATATAAATCAATACGATACTCATAAAAATTATCACATATAAAAACAATATGATAATATAATCAAATCAGAGTATCATATATAAATCAATACGATACTCATAACAATTATCATATATAAAAACAATATGATAATATAATCAAATCAGAGTATAATATATAAATCAATACGATACTCATAACAATTATCATATATAAAAACAATATGATAATATAATCAAATCAGAGTATCATATATAAATCAATACGATACTCATAACAATTATCATATATAAAAACAATATGATAATATAATCAAATCAGAGTATCATATATAAATCAATACGATATTCATAACAATTACCATATATAAAAACAATATGATAATATAATCAAATCAGAGTATCATATACAAATCAATACGATACTCATAACAATTATCATATATAAAAACAATAGGATAATATAATCAAATCAGAGTATCGTATATAAATCAATACGATACTCATAACAATTATCATATATAAAAACAATACGATAATATAATCAAATCAGAGTATCAAATATAAATCAATACGATACTCGTAACAATTATCATATATAAAAACAATATGATAATATAATCAAATCAGAGTAAACAATTATCATATATGAAAACAATATGATAATATAATCAATTATAATAATGTAATAATAAGATAATAAGGGACTATGGGATAAATGTAACTTGACTCATAAATACCAAATAAATAGACGCTAGTATTGTAAAATCACAGTGGTAGAGCTCGAGCGCGCATCGAGACATCCGCACCGTAATCCACTCATAGCACCATAACGACACCTGGCGATCAACCCAGGATAACCAAGACGGTCAAAGGCGAAGGCCGTATGCTACCCGTTCACGGCACTACACATGGCACACCCACGCCTCCATCTGATGTAGTCCGTGACCCGCGGATCGGGAATCCCGATCAAAACAACAAAATTGCCCAATGTAGCAGACCGTTTGACCTTTGGTGGTAGGTGGGCGAAATTTAATACCACCGTGATTTAGGTAGCGAACCTGAATCAGGTCGACCAAGATGGAGTTTTGGCCCATTGGTACAACAGAGCCCAATCTATCCCAATCCCAAAATGAAAAGTGTTTTTTTTTCGAATGTTATTTTATAATATATGCCATGAAGTTCAAAGTTTTTATAACATCGAAACACTTTAAAAATTCAACTATGACTTGAATAAATAAATCATCACACATAAAGGCAAAAATGGTAATCACAAACAACAACTGATATTCAACTTTATCATATATAAAAACAATATGATAAAATTAGTCAAGTCAGAGTATCATATATAAATCAATATGACACTCATAACAAATATCAAATATAGAACAATATGACAAAATAAACCAAATCATGATAGTCGTGAAAGAGGACAAAAGTTGTAAGAACTCGTAACTTCCCTGATGAAGGACAGAGCGGATACTTTGAGAACAACACAAATCAGAACGCAGACGGAAGAACATTTCATTGCTATTACAACAATTCCATCAGATACAAGAATATACAGTGTATAATTGAATAAATTACATTTGATAAATATCAGAGATTACAATAAATTACATAGCAGCGGAAAATAATACAAGCACAACTGAAGGTGATATACGGATACAGAGCTTTCCGGATATCATTCCAGCTGTAAACCAGGATCCTGTGAATATAAATCTGCAAAACCAAAACTACTAGCTGCCCGTGTGGAAAATAGGGGCACCTAGAGTTTAGGTTAAAACAATAAAATCAAGGTCAACCATGTGACTGGTGTGAGAACTAAAACAGTTATTTAAAACTTTTCTTTAAAAGAGAGTAATTCAAGGGACCACGCCGTATAACACGGAACGGGTTTTCTCCCAAGAATACCAGTGCATAGAATAAACAGCGCAATGCTTTTTCGAAAAATGAAGCTATTATAAGACCCAGGTCCCATCACACAATGCGACGCAAGCCGGAGGATAGGGTTTTCCCTTATAATAGCCAAACATGCTTGGTACGTTTTAAAAACAAATCATTTGATACTATAATAAGTGTATAGTGTCAAAACAATTTCAGTATTAAATATCAATCATAGACGGCATAAGTGCCCCATCCCACTATGTCGCCATACTAGGCTATACAAATAAAGCCGAAATACACGTATTGGAAATTGGATTTCCGTCATGAGTCGAGGCAAGGGGCAAGCTCCTCTCCGCTTCGAGACACTCTAGCAAATGCCTCAGGACTACACACTCTGGGTAACCCCTGGATGCTTCAGGGCCGGTCCTCTCTTACGTTTGAGGATTAGTTATTCCTGAACACACGTTTCCCGGTCCTTACAGACCTAAAATCGAGGTGCCTCATCCAACAACCACATAGGTGAAAGGTATATAAATGTCAGGGCTGGTAAGTCACTGACACCACCAAAGCTAGAAAGAAACGTCGTTCTCTCCCTGCAGTCCTTATCCCGTTTTTAACTCATACCGAGGTGTGAGGCTCGCGAATTCACGTTATACACAAAGCTACGCCCCAAAGGCCGTGCTTCGATCATCAACCACAAGACTTTGATTTTCAACAGAAGCCTTGATCCATGCAACTCAGCGTGCCACACAGGCAAATCATGCCATGCGATTGATATCTATCGATATATAACCTCTAAGCTCGTACGTCTCAGAGAAGGGCGTTAAGCAAGAGAATAAATTCTCCGTCGCCAAACAGATGTATATTTAATAGAGATCAATCAACACAGAATAAAGTCCAATGTCAGACACACAATCCATTTACAAGTTCGTTCTGGGGCTGAACGAAACCGGAGGCACTTTCCTCGCATATCCATCGATCTCCAAGTACATCTGGACGACCACCAACTATTTCCATCCTCTTGGGTGTACAGCCCAATCAGGATCATCAGTAATTATCCAAACGATGTGAAGACTTCCGGTCTTCGACCACCGTCATCATCTTCGACTTATCGTCGAATCGGTCATTCAGAATGGGTATAAACCCGACCTTTCCGAACAACCGCGTATATTAAAACAAATGTTACACAAACACAACATACGCCTCATTCCAATTCATTAGTCACTAACCGTAAATCAGTAAGAGAGCAATTCCCCAAATATTAACCCCGAAGGCCGAAACCAACATCAGATCAATACCCAGGAAACCATTCTTCTTAACTAACCTACAACTAGTTTCTAAACCTTAATTCTTAGGGAAAGGTTCCCATTAATTTTATCCAAGATAAATTCTTTGAATTTATTCTTTAATCTTCCTTTGGATGTCATATCAAACCAAATTATGGTTTTCCAAACTAGTCGAGATTAGCGAACCACATTGAAGTAATTATTTATTTTATTTCCCAATCCCAACGTATTCATCCCATGAAGCAAAGCTGGTAATACTCCATATCTAACACCACGGTGTTATCGGTAAAATTAATTACCATTTCACGTTCAAATTTAATTAAAGATTTAACTATCGCTTTGGAGCAAAACTGGTGATACTCCATTCTCGCTTATTTTTTCAAATTTGATAATTTAGATTATCAATTCACATTTCAATCTAATTGCAGATTCATTAAAACTCCTTTTACTGGGTTAAAGAACTAGTGTCATTTAAAACACAGTTCACGATAAACCCAAATCACATTCTATTTATTATCGGGTTAAAGAACTAGTGTTATTTAAAACACCCTTCACGATAAACCCACAAATCAATTCTATTTAAAACCCATTTTCAAATCCAATTTATTTATTTAAAATAAATGGGTTTTTATTTTAGTTCTAAACTAGTTCATTTCGATAAAAATCTATTTTTATCTTTTCAAATATGGAGTTTTTCATCCCAATTTTTCCCAAATCATTTCTTATGATCTTACACAAATTATTGATATTTTTAATAATTTTATCAAGGCCCGTACAGTCGATTTCCAACAACGGCCATCGAACTGCACTTACATCGACCTTTTCCAAATTTGATTTGGACGTATCTCCAAATCCAACCGTTAGATTTCAAATTTCTAATATTCGTTAGAAAGCTTTTTTCGATAGGAACCCAACGGTTCCGGTTTTAGGAGAATCCGATGGTCGGATCTCCCGTAATGTCCATTCGAAGTCAATGGTTGAAATTTACGAACTGTCGCGGCGCGTTCTATTCAGGCCATTATATATATATATATATATATATATATATCGTCGATTTCCCCTTTTAAACGAATTTTTATAAATCGTTTCAAATTTGTTTTAAAAACAATTTCAACATTCATTTCAAATTCAAATCGATTTCAATTCTATTTCAAATTCGTTTTCTATTCAATTCAATTCAAATTTGTTTTCTATTCAATTCAATTCAAATTCGTTTTCTATTCAATTCAATTCAAATTCGTTTTCTATTCAATTCAATTCAAATTCGTTTTCTATTCAATTCAATTCGAATTCGTTATATATTCAATTCAATTTCGTTTTCTATTCAATTCAAATTCGTTTTCTATTCAATTCAATTTCATTTTCTATTCAATTCAATTCAAATTCGATTTCTATTCAATTCAATTCGAATTCGTTATATATTCAATTCAATTTCGTTTTCTATTCAATTCAATTTCGTTTTCTATTCAATTCAATTCAAATTTGTTTTTTATTTAATTCAATTCAAATTCGTTTTCTATTCAATTCAATTCGAATTCGTTATATATTCAATTCAGTTTCGTTTTCTATTCAATTCAATTTCGTTTTCTATTCAATTCAATTCAAATTCGTCTTCTGTTCAATTCAAATTCGTTTTCTATTCAATTCAATTTCAATTTCTATTCAATTCAATTTCGTTTTCTATTCAATTCAATTCAAATTCGTTTTCTATTCAATTCAATTTTGTTTTCTATTCAATTCAATTCAAATTCGTTTTCTATTCTATTCAATTTCGTTTTCTATTCAATTCAATTCAATTTCGTTTTCTATTCAATTCAATTTCGTTTTCTATTCAATTCAATTCGAATTCGTTATATATTCAATTCAATTCAAATTCGTTTTCTATTCAATTCAAATTTGTTTTCTATTCAATTCAATTTCGTTTTCTATTCAATTCAATTCGAATTCGTTATATATTCAATTCAATTCAAAAAATGAATATAATCGATATAAATATCGTTCGCGTCAAAATAGCGCATCTCTAATCAACACGGCTTTATATATTTCAATAATTCTGTTATGCTATTTAACAAATGAATATTTATTCTATTCAATACGTGAATCTATATTTTTGTCAACACATGACTAATCTCAACGAATGAGTACTGTCCACGTGTGACTATTTTTGTTATTCAATATATTTTATAAAATTATGATATCTATCGTTTGATTTCAAATCAGACTCCAACCGTGAATTAGTAAGAGAACGATTCCCTGAATATTAACCCCGAATGCCGAAACCAACATCAAATCAATATCCAGAAGACCACTCATCATATCTATTTTCTAGTTAGTTTCTAATTTTATATGATAAAGATGTAAATTTTATCGTTAAAATATTTCGTTCAACACATGACTAATCTCAACGGATGAGTACTGTCAACACATGAACCTTTATTTTATAATATTCTTTATCTTCTAAATTGGAATGAGGCCCAATCAATAACCATATAAAGTTAATTATATGGATTCCATTCAACACATGTATATAATAGCAACGATACATAATCAACCATCATCCAAAGTGCACTACACTGTATAAGCATCAAATATAGATATCTAACGCTTATAACAGCCTGTCGATCCATCGATCAACATACAACTAATTATTGGGATTAGTGTATGCCGTATTTTATCCCAATACCCGTGTGGGGTTTTCAAATCAACAAACACAGATTTTATTTGTACAGTTGGGCGATGTGTAAAATTTATCGTCCCAATCAATGTCCTTCAAATAGGTGTACATAAACAAACTGTCCGGTTTGTAAATGAATATTTATTTATTCACATTCACGTTAAAAATTATATTTTTAACGACCAAATTATTTTATTCAACCTACGAATATTCTATTCGGTTTATTTATTAAATAAAATGATATCTTTATTTTTCTAACTTATTTTAGAAAATTTCGGCGGCATAACGGCACAATACTAGAAACGGGACAAGACCTAGCCTTATCCCTGGTCTAGTGATGGCCCACGCCATACACATATCAATCAAATTCATTTCAATTCACCAAACAACCAAATTCAAATCAAATAATCTAACTAATCTATGCAACCAAACAAACAAGTCCATGGTCTGTGGACAGTGGTGTCGGGTGCTACTAAACACCGTCTGCATCCTAGTATATATATATATATATAACTAGAAAAAGAGATTGAAGAGTGAGAAATTCTCACCGATAGCTTATCCAACTCCACGACTCTTCATTTATAGAAATCTTCGTCGTTCTCGCCTTTTGTCACTTTCGTTGCCTGTATTCACTACATATATAAAAATCACATTTTTATATTCTCAATTATGTAAAAATCATATTTTAAATTCGCTACTTCGTTATAAAAATCGTATTTTTATATTGCTAACTTCATAATAAAGAACTTATTTTTATATTGATGTTCGTAAGGTAAAAATCATATTTTTCTATGACTAGAATTTGCAGTTTTATCATAGGAATGTAAATTAAATAATAAAAAAATAAAGAAAATAAACAAATAAAACTAAAATTAAACTTACAGTAAAAAAAAGGGGAATAAGTTCATTGCGCCGGAGGGAGGGGCAGCAGCAATCGGCGGCTGCTCCGGGGGTTCACGGCGGCCAACAGGAGGTGGCCAGGTTTTCGAGGGCGGCGCCGGGTCAGTGGGAGGCCGGGGTGGCGCGCAGGAGGCCGATGAGGTGGTGGGGTGGTTCAGCTAGGCGGCGGTAGGGTACAGTGGTTAGTCAGTGGTTGATTTGGGGCTTGGAGCTAGGGTTTCTCGGATTAGAGGTAGAAGGGGGCGGAGGAGAAAGGGAGGGAGTACGCCTGGACTGGACGGGGAAGGCGGATCCGGCGGAGGAGCGAGGTGAGGGAGCGCGGTGGTTGGCTGTGGGGCGACGCGTTTTTTTTTATTTGTTCTGAATGAATAACGAGGAAGGGAGAGAGAGTTGGAGGGATAGATAAGGGGAGGGGCCAATTATTTATTTTAGTTTTATATTATATTTTAATTCCCTAAGGTTGACTTTTCATACGACCTCGAAATCAAACATGCCGACTGTAACAGCCCGCATTTTACGTATCGGAAGATCGTAAAATATTTTTATTTTATTCGCTGAGGGTTGGATCATTCTCATCTTTTGGTATGTTGCTTATGGGGATGTGTGACATGTCCATAATTTTTACCGATTTTGTTTGTGACAATTTTGCCCCTGTTAGTCTTGTACTGGGCATAACTTTTGACTCAGGTCGAATTAGAGGGTGAGACCTGTGCCATTGGAAAGGAATTGATGATTCCCTTTCCGTAGAGTGGTTACATTAAGGATTTGGTTCAGCGGTTTGGGAGAAATCGCTGTTTTAAGGTTTTTCAGTTGGCTGTTCAGGTTTTGGAAGGCTAATGGGCTGATTTGGAGAAGGCCCATTAGAGGGTGGGTGGAGACTATAAATAGGGGGTAAGGGGTATGGAGAAAGGTTGGCATTTTCCATTCTCTTATGGGGAGGCTTTGATCTCCTTCTTCCTCTAACATCTTTCCACCATTAAAATTCCAAAATCCAAGGAGGGAAATCGAAGATCTACACCATAAGAGGCTAGATCTACATCGTCTCAAGGGCGAATTCATCGGATTGAAGAGTTTGATTCGAAGTGTTCGCTGTCCGGATTGCGTTTTCATTGCTTTTGCTTAGATTTGGATAATTGGTGAGTGATTTACATCTCTCATTCGGATTCATGCAAGTATATGGGTTTAGGATGTTAATTTCATCATTTCCATGTTATTTTCCTTAGATCCACACCATGCTAAGTCCATTTTATATATGAATCACCTTAGGATCTGATCTAGATAATTTAAATGGTTAATTTTATGATTTTTCTCAAGATTATGCAAGTTAGATCCGTTTTTATGTTCATATGATTCACTTATCATGTTTTGGGAAATTTATGTGTTTTGATGGAAATTGTTAGATTGATAATATTGTTGGTTGCATAACATGTTTGTGATTGCGTTTGGATGAATCGGATAAGCTGGTTTCGTCGGATTCGTCGTTTGGCGAAGTTTTGGTCGAAATCGGAGTCGAATTGGAGATGTGCAGGTTTCTGGTCGTCCTGGAGTTGGCAGGGTCGGTCTGGAATGAGGTGGTCGGTCATAGTATGGCTTGGGAAGCAAGTCAGGGAGCTGGTCGGTTTAAGCTGGTCGGTCCAGAAGGAGCAGAAGTGTTTCTGGTCGGTTTCAGATGGTGGCATTCTGGTCGGTTTCAGATGGTGGCATTCTGGTTGGTTTTTACTGGAAGCAAATCCTGGTCGCTCTGAAGGAGCTGGTCAGTCAGGTGGAGCAAAATATGGTCGATCTTGACGGGGTCGATCCAAAGCTGGTCGGTCCCAAGGAGGTCGAGTCGATCCAAAGCTGCAAGGAGGTCGAGTCGATCCAAAGCTGCATGGAGGCGGGTCGTTCTGGAGCAAGGCTGGTCGGTTTTTGGCGGGTCGTTCTGGAGCAAGGCTGGTCGGTTTTTGGCTGGTCATTCTGGAGCAAGGTTCTGGTCGGTTTTGGCAGGGTCGTTTTCTGAAAAGGTACGTTTTCGGGTACGACTCGGGTACGAACCAAAAAGGTCTGGAAAAAATATTTTTCGGGGGCAACCCCCCCGAACCCTAGCCGCAGCGCAGTGATGTGTTTTTGTTCGGTGATGGCGTGACTTCGAGGTGATTCAAGTAGGAAGACTCGAAGTGATGAATGTGTTCGTTGATCAAGGTGAAACAACGAATGCGGAGACAACTCAAAGGTCGTGAGTTGGTGGATAATGGCTACTCGAGAAGGTTGCTTGAGCTATGAAACATCGTCAAGGTTGGACGATTAGAGATGCGAAGGCCGAGAAGTCATCGTTGTCGTAAGTTCTAGCAGGCTCAAAGCAGGGGTACGATGGGTATCGTTGAAAGGCCCAAAAGACCGGTTGTTGGTCGAGTACCCTGGGTCTTTCTGGTTGGGGAAAGGCCTAGTGTCAAGGTTGGACATTGCCAAGGTTGGGCATATGAAGTTCATGCTAGAACTGGGGTTATCATTAGCCCTTGACATATGGCAAGGTTGGCCGTCATACGATAATGATGGTTTCGAAGCAGGATTGGCAGTGATAGCCAGAGTCAGTCATGGATGATTAGTTGTTCTGTTTGTACTATCTCACATAGATTATCCAAAGTCGAGGGAGACGTTCTTCGAGTGCTTAAGTGATATTGGTCTAGGCCTCTGGCGAGAGTACTTGAGGAATGTTAAACTCGATTAGGGTTGTCTGCGTGAGACTTATCTGGATGTCATGTGTGTTCTCTATGATTGAATGGGTGTTCTGGTTTCTATGGATGAATGGTTGAAATGCTTGGTGTAAAGGCTATCACTGTCCGATGTGGGGAAGATAAGGTTGAGTTCTTCTCTGGTGATGTGGGTAAATAAGTTGTTCATTTACCCATTCTCATATGCTTTCTTGTTGAAGTTTGTTAGCTGTATTATCGCTCACTAAGACTATTGTCTGACTCAAGGTTTTATGTCTCCTCTTATTACCTTGGGCTGTTCATCCGGTTGTGGATGGGCAGACTAAGTAGCAGGTTACAGGTAATGGAGCTTAGTGATACGAGGAAGCTGAGCGATGACGAGCTGGAGGCTGGCGTACCAGTTTTATTCTATCTAGTATTTCTGTTTCCGCTGTTTGAGTTGCTTGAGAGTTGTAGTGAGGCCTTATGTACAAACTTGGATATCAGTTGGATAATCTTTCTGGATGTTGAAAGAGTTTCAAAAGTTTGCTATATGATACCTCATTACTATCACCTGTTGTATATGTTCTATTATATTTCATCCTTGCGCTGTGAGTTCTACGACAGGTTTCGATGTGTTCACTTACTATGATGATCGTCCATAGCAGCCTGGCACGCCTTTCAGCGCATTATTCCTCTTGTTTAGTGCGGGGGTTATGGGCGGTCGTCACATTTGGTATCAGAGCTCTGGTCAACGATTTTGGCCAAAGTTCAAAGACGTAATTGCGTATGAGGGACGTATTTGTAGATTTCAGTTGGATGTTACTATATATATTAGCATATATAGTAGTAGCGGTTGTATTCTTTTAGCAGTTTTCTTGGAAGTGGCTAACTATTCTAAATTTCAGATTTAGAATGAGTAGACGACCATCAAGGCACGCTGCTAGGAGAGCTAATACTGGAGGGGGAAATGGTGGTGAGCCAGATTACCCGGCCATGTTTGAAGCCATGGCAGAAGCAATTATGCGAAGGGTACCCGCTCCAGTGGCGGCCACGGTAGATGTAGGGGTGCGAGTTCCTAGAATAGATTTTGCAAAGATGTGCAAGGACTTTATATCTCTAGGAGGGAAACCATTCAAGGGAACTGAACCAGCTGAAGAGGTTCAGAGGTGGATGGATTCATGTGTTCGAATCTTTGGAGACTTGGGTATTGAGGATGCAGTGAAGAGAAAGCTTGCATCAAGGCAGCTGCAGAGCAGGGCCATGGAATGGTGGAATTCTGTTGTACTCGAGACTCCGGAAGAGGAGATTTCATGGGAGCAATTCCAAGCTAAGTTTGAAGCAAAGTTTATCTCCACTGCTCAAAAGTCCGTTCTCTTCAAGAAGTTCGTAGAGTTGAAGCAGAATGGCAGATCAGTTCTTGACTACATTTCTGATTTTGAGTCTTTGTCTAGATATGCTCGTTCATACATTGATACACCCTATCAGAAGAACGAGAAGTTTGTCTTGGGTTTGGATGCTCATATTGGGAAGCCGCTTGTAGACCACCTTGATGATTCATTTGAAAAGATTGTGGAAAAGGCTATTCGTCATGAGAGCTTGTTTCCCAAGGAAGCAAATGTTGTTGCTGCAACCAAGGAGGTTCAGAAACCACAGCAGGGTGGTAATAATAAAAAGAGGAAGCAGCAACAACAGAAAGGAAAGGATGGCCAAAAGAAACCCAAGAGTGAGGTGCTTTGCTTTAACTGCCAACAGAAGGGTCATTATTCAAATGAGTGCAAGAATCCCAAAGCTGAGAAGAAGTGCTTCAAGTGTGGAAAGCCTGGGCATGAGAAGAAAGATTGTCCAGAATCAGCTAAGGGCAAGCAGATTGTGAAGGCATATGCTTTGGAAGCCGTGCCATCTTCTTCAAGAGCTCCTACTGCAGAGGAGAAGGGAAAGGGGGTTGTGGTGCAAGGTACTTTTTCCGTTAACGGTGTTTCAGTTCGAGTTTTGTTTGATACTGGAGCATCACATTCATTCATCTGCAATGAGCTTGTGTGTCGCTTGAGTTTGGAACCCGAGATTTGTGATAGACCATTGATCGTGACTAATTCAGTTGGGGGTTCGTCCAGTTTGTGCATGATTTGCCGTGGTCTAGTATTATCGAGTCATGGTTGCTCTTTTATGTGTGATTGCTTTGTTCTTAACTTCGCTGGGTATGGGATCATCTTGGGCATGGATTGGCTCAAGAAGTATGCGGCAAGGGTGAATTGCGAGAAGCTAGAGGTGAGGGTCGGGGATGTGGAAGGGCGAAAGGTGTTGATTAGATGTAAGCGCGAAGACGGGGTCTTCGTGAGTTATCTATATTCGCTTGGGATTCCACGGGAAGACCTATCATCAGTGCTGATCGCTAATGAGTATGTAGATGTCTTTGACGAGGTCAAAGGGTTGCCGCCGCATCGCGAGATCGAGTTTAGGATCGATTTGGTCGAGGGTGCGAGACCAATTGTTATGCCACTTAGGCGGATGGTGCCTAAGGAACAGCGAGAGTTGGAGGTGCAAGTTAGAGACCTTTTGGGAAAAGGTTTCATTCGGAGGAGTGTTTCCGAGTGGGGTGCACTAGTCGTGTTTGCAACTAAAGCAGATGGCTCGTTAAGGTTGTGTGTGGACTATCGTGAGCTGAACAAGGTGACTAAGAAGAACAAGTATCCGTTGCCAAGGATTGATGACTTGTTCGATCAGCTTCACGAAGCGAAAGTGTTTTCTCAGATGGATTTGGCAACGGGATTTCACCAGTTGAGAGTAGCTAAGGATAGTGTGCCAAAGACTGCTTTTAGGACACCGTCCGGATTTTTCGAGTGGTTGGTGATGCCTTTCGGGTTGACTAACGCGCCAGCGTATTTTGTGGATCTTATGAATAGAGTGTTCAAAGATCAGTTGAATAAGTTCGTGCTTGTGTTCGTGGATGATATACTGGTTTACTCCAGAAATGTGGAAGAACATAAGACGCACTTGAGAGTTGTGTTAGAGATCTTGCGAAAGCATCAGCTTAAAGCTAAGTTCTCAAAGTGTCACTTCTGGAAGGATGAAGTGAGGTTCTTAGGTCATGTTGTTTCTGGAAAAGGTATAGCGGTTGACCCCACTAAAGTTGCAGCAATCCAGGACTGGGATAGACCTAAGAATGCAACGGATGTTCGGAGTTTCCTTGGATTGGATGGTTATTACTGAAGGTTTATCAAGGATTTCTCTAAGATGGCTGCACCATTAACAGGATTGACGAAGAAGAACCAAGTGTTCGCATGGGATGCGAAGTGTGAACAAGCGTTCGAAATCTTGAAGGATAGATTAACGAGTGCACCTGTGTTGACCATTCCAAGTGGGAATGAAGAGATGGTGGTATATACTGATGCATGTGGTACTGGACTTGGAGCAGTGCTAATGCAGAAGGATAAAGTAGTGGCTTACGCAAGTCGACAACTAAAGCCACATGAGAGAAACTATCCAACTCATGATTTGGAGTTGGCAGCGATTGTGTTTGCTCTGAATATGTGGAGACATTACCTGTTGGGAGTACGATTCGAGTTGTTTACGGATCACAAGTCGTTGAAGTATCTTTTCTCCCAAAAGGATTTGAATCTTCGGCAGCAACGATGGTTAGAGTTTCTGGCATCGTATGATTTTGGGATAGCCTATACTCCTGGCAAAGGCAATGCAGTTGCAGATGCATTGAGTCGAAGACACGCAAGTTTGGGAGCGATGTTTTCGGAATGGAAGGGCCTCGAGTATTTGGCAAGGTTCGATTTCAGGACAAGGTGTGAGTTGGAACATGAAATATTGGCAAGCTTGTCGATAAGGCCTACTCTTATCGAAAGGATTAGCAAGGGCCAAAAGAAAGATGCGAAGCTTGTCGAGTCCATTCAGAAACTGAAACCATAGGATAAGGAGTTCGAGGTCGACCGAGAAGGCTGGCTTCGAAAGCAAGGACGATTAGTTGTACCTGATGTCGACGGATTGAGGGAGGAGGTTCTGAGAGAATGTCATCACTCGAAGCTAACGATTCATCCCGGTGGTAATAAAATGTATCAGGACATGAAGCAAGTCTACTACTGGGAAGGGATGAAAAGAGATATTAGAAAATTCATTTCAAAGTGTATGAACTGTCAGTTAGTGAAAGCTGAACAGAAGAAGCCGAGTGGTTTACTTCAGCCATTAGAGGTTCCTACATGGAAGTGGGAGCAGATATCGATGGATTTTATCGATGGACTACCTAGAACTAGGGCAGGGAATGAAGGGATTTGGGTCATTGTGGATCGTTTGACCAAAAGTGCGAGATTTATTCCTGTCAAGACGACTAGGACAGCGTCAAAATTGGCTGAGCTTTATGTGAAATGGATAGTTCGATTCCATGGTGTCCCAAAGAGTATAGTAAGTGACCGGGATCCATTGTTCATGAGTGGATTTTGGAAAAGTTTGCAAGAAGCTTTGGGAACCGAATTGTGCTTAAGTACGGCATAATCATCCCCAAACTGATGGTCAGACCGAGAGAGTCAACCGGGTTTTAGAAGATCTCCTGAGGGCTTGTGTGATAGACTTCGGAGGATCATGGGAAGACCATCTGCATCTGGTTGAGTTTGCGTATAATAATAGCTACCAGTCGAGTATTGGGATGGCACCATACGAGGCGTTGTATGGAAGGCCGTGCAATTCTCCAGCTTGTTGGTTAGAAACTGGAGATAAGTTGGTACTTGGGCCCGAAATGATTAGAGAAACCTCGGGTTGTATCAAAATTGTTCGGCAACGAATGAAAACGGCCCAAGATCGTCAAAAGAGTTACGCCGATAAGCGTCGTAAGGATTTAGAATTCGACGTAGGTGATATGGTTTTTGTGAAGATTTCACCGTTAAAGCATATGGTTCGATTCGGAAGTAAAGGGAAGTTGGCTCCTACATTTGTTGGACCATTTCCGATTGTCGAGCGAATCGGAAAGCTCGCATATAGGTTGGAGTTACCCGAGAAGATGTCGAGTATGCATAATGTTTTCCATGTGTCGTTTCTACGGAAGTTTTTGCACGACTCGAATGTGGTGGTATCTCCAGAACAATATGAAGATTTAGAAGTCGAGACCGCAGTTGCGAAGACTCGCAAGCCACTTCGTGTTGTGGGGAATGACATGAAACAACTTAGGAGGAAGACGGTTAAGCTAGTCAAGGTACAATGGAGTGAAAATGGCGATGATTGTACATGGGAGACGGAAGAGAGCATGAAGGCGACTCATCCAGAACTTTTCATCGGTAGGGCCCTTTGATTGTATCATCGTTATATCGTTGTATCTTGTTGTTGTTTGATAGAATTCCGCGTGCTAGGATAAGGCTATGGATGTATGGCTTGATGGTTGCTAGTTTGGATGATAGGATTGGCTTCTCATGAATGATAGGCATGCGGAATTGTTGTGGTTGCTTGTGTTTGCTTGAAATTTCGGGGGCGAAATTCTTAAGGGGGGAGAATGTAACAGCCCGCATTTTACGTATCGGAAGATCGTAAAATATTTTTATTTTATTCCCTGAGGGTTGGATCATTCTCATCTTTTGGTATGTTGCTTATGGGGATGTGTGACATGTCCATATTTTTACCGATTTTGTTTGTGACCATTTTGCCCCTGTCAGTCTTGTACTGGGCATAACTTTTGACTCAGGTTGAATCAGAGGGTGAGACCTGTGCCATTGGAAAGGAATTGATGATTCCCTTTCCGTAGAGTGGTTACATTAAGGATTTGGTTCAGCGGTTTGGGAGAAATCGCTGTTTTAAGGTTTTTCAGTTGGCTGTTCAGGTTTTGGAAGGCTAATGGGCTGATTTGGAGAAGGCCCATTAGAGGGTGGGTGAAGACTATAAATAGGGGGTAAGGGGTATGGAGAAAGGTTGGCATTTTCCATTCTCTTATGGGGAGGCTTTGATCTCCTTCTTCCTCTAACATCTTTCCACCATTAAAATTCCAAAATCCAAGGAGGGAAATCGAAGATCTACACCATAAGAGGCTAGATCTACATCGTCTCAAGGGCGAATTCATCGGATTGAAGAGTTTGATTCGAAGTGTTCGCTGTCCGGATTGCGTTTTCATTGCTTTTGCTTAGATTTGGATAATTGGTGAGTGATTTACATCTCTCATTCGGATTCATGCAAGTATATGGGTTTTAGGATGTTAATTTCATCATTTCCATGTTATTTTCCTTAGATCCACACCATGCTAAGTCCATTTTATATATGAATCACCTTAGGATCTGATCTAGATAATTTAAATGGTTAATTTTATGATTTTTTTCAAGATTATGCAAGGTAGATCCGTTTTTATGTTCATATGATTCACTTATCATGTTTTGGGAAATTTATGTGTTTTGATGGAAATTGTTAGATTGATGATATTGTTGGTTGCATAACATGTTTGTGATTGCGTTTGGATGAATCGGATAAGCTGGTTTCGTCGGATTCGTCGTTTGGCGAAGTTTTGGTCGAAATCGGAGTCGAATTGGAGATGTGCAGGTTTCTGGTCGTCCTGGAGTTGGCAGGGTCGGTCTGGAATGAGGTGGTCGGTCATAGTATGGCTTGGGAAGCAAGTCAGGGAGCTGGTCGGTTTAAGCTGGTCGGTCCAGAAGGAGCAGAAGTGTTTCTGGTCGGTTTCAGATGGTGGCATTCTGGTCGGTTTCAGATGGTGGCATTCTGGTTGGTTTTTACTGGAAGCAAATCCTGGTCGCTCTGAAGGAGCTGGTCGGTCAGGTGGAGCAAAATATGGTCGATCTTGACGGGGTCGATCCAAAGCTGGTCGGTCACAAGGAGGTCGAGTCGATCCAAAGCTGCAAGGAGGTCGAGTCGATCCAAAGCTGCATGGAGGCGGGTCGTTCTGGAGCAAGGCTGGTCGGTTTTTGGCGGGTCATTCTGGAGCAAGGCTGGTCGGTTTTTGGCTGGTCATTCTGGAGCAAGGTTCTGGTCGGTTTTGGCAGGGTCGTTTTCTGAAAAGGTACGTTTTCGGGTACGACTCGGGTACGAACCAAAAAGGTCTAAAAAAAATATTTTTCGGGGGCAACCCCCCCGAACCCTAGCCGCAGCGCAGTGATGTGTTTTGGTTCGGTGATGGCGTGACTTCGAGGTGATTCAAGTAGGAAGACTCGAAGTGATGAATGTGTTCGTTGATCAAGGTGAAACAACGAATGCGGAGACAACTCAAAGGTCGTGAGTTGGTGGATAATGGCTGCTCGAGAAGGTTGTTTGAGCTATGAAACATCGTAAAGGTTGGACGATTAGAGATGCGAAGGCCGAGAAGTCATCGTTGTCGTAAGTTCTAGCAGGCTCAAAGTCGAGGGAGACGTTCTTTGAGTGCTTAAGTGATATTGGTCTAAGCCTCTGGCGAGAGTACTTGAGGAATGTTAAACTCGATTAGGGTTGTCTGCGTGAGACTTATCTGGATGTCATGTGTGTTCTCTATGATTGAATGGGTGTTCTGGTTTCTATGGATGATTGGTTGAAATGCTTGGTGTAAAGGCTATCACTGTCCGATGTGGGGAAGATAAGGTTGAGTTCTTCTCTGGTGATGTGGGTAAATAAGTTGTTCATTTACCCATTCTCATATGCTTTCTTGTTGAAGTTTGTTAGCTGTATTATCGCTCACTAAGACTATTGTCTGACTCAAGGTTTTATGTCTCCTCTTATTACCTTGGGTTGTTCATCCGGTTGTGGATGGGCAGACTAAGTAGCAGGTTACAGGTAATGGAGCTTAGTGATACGAGGAAGCTGAGCGATGACGAGGAGGCTGGCGTACCAGTTTTATTCTATCTAGTATTTCTGTTTCCGCTGTTTGAGTTGCTTGAGAGTTGTAGTGAGGCCTTATGTACAAACTTGGATATCAGTTGGATAATCTTTCTGGATGTTGAAAGAGTTTCAAAAGTTTGCTATATGATACCTCATTACTATCACCTGTTGTATATGTTCTATTATATTTTATCCTTGCGCTGTGAGTTCTACGACAGGTTTCGATGTGTTCACTTACTATGATGATCGTCCATAGCAGCCTGGCACGCCTTTCAGCGCATTATTCCTCTTGTTTAGTGCGGGGGCTATGGGCGGTCGTCACACCGACTGTCGTCCCTAGCGTAATACCCCCATTCCGAACACAATGGGATATGTATCGTAGGCTGATTCGATGGTTTCAATCAGTTTCCGTTGAAATCAAAATATAACTCTAGATATTGAATTTGAATGCGCATTTCAATTTACTGGGGTCACATACTGTGACGGCCCGCCCCGCACCAGCCTGCATTTCCTCCGAAAGTGCGTTGTACACATGCCTGACTAGCACGGGACGGTCGTCAGAAGAAAGGAAAGAAGGGAATTAACTAAACGAGGAACCTGTAGAATGTCTCACAGCGCATGGGATAAAATATAATAACAAAATACTTGACATTAAACAGGTGAGACAGTGTATAAGCTGATAACTAAAACCAACATCAACGTTAGAGCAGCGGAAATCCAAATACAGCTTATTACAACTTTTCGAATTTACTGTCTCTAACAAAAGAAAGCTAAAGTAGAAGATGCACCACCAATGACCAAGCAGTGATCTTCAACAACACAGGGAGAATACTATATATATATATATATTACGTGGAAGCCTCCTGCTCGTCTCTGGATCATCTACCCGTGCATCACCAGCTAACCTGTCTCTAGTCTGCTCGTGTGAGCACCCAGAGTAATAAGAGGAGACATAAAACTCCGGGTCAGACATAAAGCCTGGTATGAGCGATAAGCATCTAAACAGAATAATAATAGGTATACTAAATCATACCTGAACCTGGACCTGCAACCAAAGAGTTAGTACCACATACCGTACAATACTCTAAGCTGCCATAATAAATAGTGTAAGAATACGGGGGTGGGGTGTGCATGTCATAATGATAGAAAACAAATCATCCATAGCAACCATCCTCACATCTCTCACTCCGTGCGTAAAGCATACGATGTCCACCACTGCAATCACTAGACCCATTGAAGTAGTGACGGAGTTCGACTTGTACAACTACTGCTACTACCAAGCTTACCACATGGAGTCATGACCAAATCATTACAAATGACCCCACTTCATTGGTCTATTGCCCTTTAGTCGTACCTAGGCCATTGCATCCCTGAATCCGTTCACGTACTTCCCATACATAGTGATCCAAAGTCATAGACATCGACTGCCCCTTGGCACACGTCCCGCAGCAAAACCCAATCATGAAGTGAACTCATTGGTTCCCAACTAGATCCTGAGCTCTAACTTCCCATATTGGACTACCTTTGCATCTCGGGTTATTGGTCAATACTGGGTCGGGTCGGATTCTCCTCCTAGCCAACGGTTCGGGTCGGGTCCTCTACTTCGAGTCTGTTCGTAGTCTTCTCCTGTAGCAGTTTGGTTCGGGTCCACAGTGTCGCATCGGTACGGGTCGGGTATTCTATTTCGGGTCGGGTGTCCTCCTCTGGGTCGGGTCGGGTGTCATCTCCCTTCCAGTTCGTGCTTCCGCTCCGATCCGCTCCCTCGTTCCCCACGTGCTCCGATCCGATCCTTCGTTCGCCATCTGATCCGCGTCGCCTTCCCTCTTGCCAGTTCTCCCAAGTGTTAAGTTCCGATCCGAACCCTTCGTCTCCAAGTCTATCCGATCCCCAGCTTAACCAACATGGCCTTCCTTTTTGCCTAGCCTCATCTATGCTAGATTTCTGGTTCGGGTCGGGTTCCTTGCCCAGGTCTCCTATCTGATACGAGCCCATATCCGATCCGATCCGAAACCCTGCACAACTTTCTGCAACTTTTTTCAGCAACTTGTTTATGCCATTCGACGACGTTTTCGACAAATCTAACTATGCTAATCAATCACAAACCATGTCAAACAGTCATAGCAACATAGCATACTAACCACAAACACCAAAACAATGAATTTACATGTCAAAACGGATCAAAGATGCCCAAAATCCCCTTATTTTCCCTTAAGCATGATTAAATAAAACTAATCATAGAATTAATAAAACTTAACCAAATCGAACCAAATTTCTAACAGAGGCATAAAATATTATTTAAGAACTTCTAAACATTTTTCCAGAATTTATCAGTGTTTCGATTCGCTAATCTTCACTAATCACCCTTAATTAACTGTAATTAGTGTCAAAACGATGCTATCACTCACCTTTGCCACAAAAAAAAACACCAAATCTGAAATACTCTCTGTTTGGGTCGAATCCCTATGTATAGCAGCAGCTCCAACCTTGCTCTGATGCTATTTAGCCTTGTTTTGATGTAGTTTAGGCTTAATCTTCACTAAAAATGTGTTTTGGAGTGGTTTTAGAGGATGGAAGCCATTACTAAGGTCTCAACAAGGTTTGTGGCGGCTCAAAACTGAAATGAAAGTGATTTCCTAACCCTAATCAGTCCTCCTATACCACTAAACCCGAAATTCCCCTCTGGGCCTAGCTGCTAATCACCCGGTTAAGCCCAATTAAGCTGTTTTTCACCATCTGAAACTTGTTTCAACCATATCTCCCAAACGGTGAGTCCGTTTGGCTAATGTGATCACTCTCCGGAATTGTAAACCATCATCCGGAGCCAATGGAAGTGGTTTCAGATCAAAATTCCTTTCCAGTCAAAAGTTATGGCCAAAACAGTGCCAACTAGGGGTAAAATGGTCATTTAAAAATCGGGAAAATCATGAACATGGGAAATGACCACAATAGTTGTCTCCCAAAGTTACATGACCATACGACTTCGTATGTGAAAGAAATAAATATCCTACGATCCTATGATGCGTAGAATACGGGTCGTTACACTCTCCCCCCCCCCCCCCCCTTAAGAAATTTCGTCCCCGAAATTCTTTAACCCAGAACATACAAAGGATCCCGCATGCCTAACAACCACATACAACAATCAAACATGCAAAACAAGCAAACAAGCCTATCCTAGCATGCGGAAAACTAAATCGAAGTCAAAATCTTACCAGGCAAAGAGTTCTGGGTGTGTCTTCCTAATGTTCTCCTCTGTCTCCCAAGTACAATCATTCTTGTCCTCGCCCCCACTGAACCTTGACTAGCTTCACCGCCTTCCTTCGAAGTTGCTTCATGTCGTGCTCGACAATACAGGCCGGCTTGCGGTTCCCAACCGCCTCGGGTTCTACTTCGAAGTCCTCTAACTGATCAGGTAAAATAGTCATATCTGAGTCGTGAACCAACTTCCTTAGTTGGGAAACATGAAATACGTCGTGAACTCCCGCCATCTTCTCCGGTAAGTCAATTCTGTATGCCAAATTCCCGACTAGTTCAAGAACAGGGAATGGGCCAACAAATCTTGGTGCCAACTTGCCTCTCCTGCCAAATCGTATTACGCTCTTCAACGGAGAAATCTTGACAAACACCAAGCCACCAACGGAGAATTTTAGGTCGCTTCTCCTCTTATCAGCATAACTCTTCTACTTATCTTGGGCAGCCTTCATTCGTTGTTGAATGATCTTGATCTTATCTGAAGTTTCCCTCACCACATCTGGTCCAAGCATAAACTTCTCGCCAGTCTCTATCCAACATGATGGAGAGTTGCACGGTCTTCCGTACAAAGCTTCAAACGGAGCCATACCGATACTGGATTGGTAGCTATTATTATATGCAAACTCTACTAGATGCAAATGGTCATCCCATGATCCACCAAAATCCAATATACACACTCTCAAGAGATCTTCCAAAATACGATTCACCCTCTCCGTCTGACCGTCGGTCTGAGGATGATATGCGGTACTGAGATGTAACTCTGACCCTAGAGCCTCTTGTAAGCTCTTCCAAAACCCACTAGTGAACAACGGGTCTCGGTCGCTCACAATGCTTTTAGGTACTCCATGAAATCTCACTACCCACTTCATATACAATTCTGCTAACTTAGCTGCCGTTCTGGTCGATTTGACTGGTATAAATCTTGCACTTTTAGTCAGTCGATCCACAACTACCCAAATGCTATCATGTCCCGATCTAGTCCTTGGTAAACCATCAATGAAATCCATCGAGACTTGCTCCCATTTCCATTCGGGAATTTCTAAGGGCTGTAACAACCCACTAGGCTTCTTTTGCTCGGCTTTAACTAGCTGGCAATTCATGCACTTGGATATAAACTTCCCAACGTCTCTTTTCATCCCTTCCTAGTGGTAAGTCTGCTTCATATCTCGATACATCTTGTTACCACCGGGGTGTATAGTCAGCTTTGAGTGATGACATCCTCTAAGCACTTCATCTCTCAATCCATTGACATTGGGTACAACAAGCTTTCCATTCTTTCTAAGCCATCCATCTCGATCAAGCCCATACTTGTTCATCCTCCTCATCGATATCCATCTTTAACTTGGAGATGATTTCCAATAGGTTAGGATCGTCCCTCTGACTAGAGCCGATCCGCTCAATTAAAGTGGGTCTGATCGTCAAACTTGCTAACATTTCTGGATCCAATTCGCACTTTGGTCTGAAATCAAACCCCGCGATATACTCCAGTTGCTTCCATTCAAGGAACATAGCCCCTAAGCTGGCATGTCTTCTACTCAATGCATCAGCCACCGCATTGCCCTTTCCCGGTGTATATGCGATGTCGAAATCATAGGAAGCCAAGAATTTTAACCACCTTTGTTGCCGGAGATTTAGATCCTTCTGGGAGAAGAGATACTTCAACGACTTATGATCTGTAAACAGCTCAAATCTTTCTCCCAAGAGATAGTGTATCCACATCTTTAACGCGAACACGATTGCTGCCAATTCCAAGTCATGGGTAGGGTATCTTTTCTCGTGCGGTTTCAATTGCCGACTTGCATAAGCTACAACCCTACTGCCTTGCATTAATACAGCACCCAGTCCGGTACCACAGGCATCCGTGTACACCGTCATCTCTTCATCCCCCTTAAGAATGACTAACACTGGTGCGCTTGTCAACTTGTCCTTTAGACTCTTAAATGCATTCTCGCACCTTTCATCCCAGACAAAAGCTTGATTCTTCTTGGTCAACTGGATCAATGGTGCTGCTATCTTGGAGAAACCTTGGATAAACTTACGATAATATCCAGCTAATCCCAAGAAACTTCTTACATCTGTTGCATTCTTGGGCGTAGGCCAATCCTGTACCGTAGCCACCTTCGCCGGGTCCACGGCAATACCATTCTCTGATACAACATGGCCCAAGAACCTCACTTCCCTCTTCCAGAAGTGACACTTAGAAAACTTTGCTTTCAATTGGTGTTTTCTCAACACCTCCATCATTACTCTTAAATGTTCCTTGTGTTCTTCCTCTGTCCTCGAATAGACCAAAATATCATTAATGAAAACAAGGACAAACTTATTCAACTGATCTCTGAATACCCTATTCATAAGATCCACAAAATATGCTGGTGCATTGGTCAGCCCGAATGGCATGACCAACCACTCATAAAATCCAGACGGCGTTCGAAATGCCGTTTTAGGTATACTCTCAGCTTCCACTCTAAGCTGACCTGTCGCGAGATCCAACTGAGAAAATACTCTCGCGCCACTCAACTGATCGAACAAATCATCTATCCGCGGTAGAGGATACTTGTTCTTCCTCGTCACTTTATTCAACTCGCGGTAGTCTACACACAAACGAAGGGAACCATCCGCCTTGGTAGCAAACACAACTGGTGCTCCCCATTCAGAAACACTCCTTCTGATAAATCCCTTCTTCAAAAGATCGCTGACTTGCACCTCGAGCTATCGCTGCTCTCTTGGTGCCATACGACGAAGTGGCATCACTATAGGTCTGGCATCTTTTACCAAATCAATACGGAACTCAATCTCTCGGTGTGGTGGAAGTCCGGTCACTTCTTCGGAAACATCTGAATACTGGCCAACCACGAGTAAACCTGACAACTCACTATGCGGAATGTCGAGGGAGTTTAGAAAACTAGCCAATACCCCCTTACTAGGTAGACCACCAAACACTATCCTCCGCCCATCATCCGCTCTAGCTGTCACTAAAAAGCCCTCACAGTCTACCACCACCCCGTATCTTTGAGCCAATCTACTCCCAAAATAATGCCAAACCCAGTAAAGCCCAAAACAAAGCAATCACAAACAAACATGCATCCATGACTCGATAGGACCACATTACGACAAATCATGCTAAGGCTAGTCGAACCACCAATCGGGTTCGTCACTACTAAAGGTCTATCGACAATCTCGGGCTCCAATCCCAACCTATCTACCAGGTCACTAGATATGAAAGAACTGGAAGCTCTGGTATCAAATAAAACTCTAACAGGAACATCATAAACAGAAAGCATACCTTGAATGACGACATTCTTTCCCTTCTCCACCGCTGTTGGGGCATTCGACGAAGAAGGAATAGCATTAAGGGCGTAGGTTTTCACTATTTGCTTTTCTTTAGGGGGTTGTGGACACTTGTCCTTGTGATGTCCCATTTGGCCACAGTTGAAGCACTTCCTATCCGCTGGCTTGGCCCGACAATTACTAGCATAATGGCCCTTCTTACCACAACTGAAGCACTCAACATCTTGCTTATTCTTTTTCTTCTGGCCATCCTTAGCCTGATTCTACTTTCTCTTATTCTGGGAACCACCCTTGCCTCCACCACTTACTTGTGGCTTTGGCTCATCTGCGGATGCAACCTCAGTCTTCGGCTTAGGGTAGAGACTTTTTGATCTTAATGCTTTCCCCACAATCGACTCAAACGTCTCATCGATGTGGTTAATAAGCCTTTCCCCTAAGTACTGATCTAAACCAGTTACGAATTTCTCATTCTTCTTCTCGGAAGTATCAATAAGAGATAACCCATACTTCGACAAAGTGTCGAATTCAGCAATGTACTCCGAGACAGCTCTGCCATTCTGCTTGAGCTCCAAGAATTTCTTAAACAGCACTGACTTCTGAGCAGCTGGAATGAACTTCTCGCTAAAGCGAGCTTTAAACTGCTCCCAAGTAATCTGAACTTCGGGAGTAGCTGCCTTTATAGCATTCCACCAATTCATTGCCCACCCTTGCAGCTGACAGGACGCTAGCTTTCTCTTCATCGCATCCTCGATACCCAAATCCTCGAAGATACGTTCGCAACTATCCAACCAATCCTGAACATCCGTGGCCGACTCCGTTCCGTGGAACGGCTTCCCACCAAGGCTAGTATAATCCTTATTCAGCTTGGCGAAGTCGACTCTTGGCGCCTGCACTATTGGACCACCACCATTTCCACCATTGGGAGCTGCCCTCTATACATCTCTAAGCATCTCTCTCATGAGGTCAATAAACATCGTCCTCATGTCAGCACCATTCCCATTATTGGCTCCCCTACCAACACCTCTAGTATATCGGCTCATCGTCAATCTGAAAAAGGAAACGATTAACGACTCCATAGTGGTGCTAGTGCAGTACTACTTCATCCTTATACTAGTAATAGTGTATATATATAGCTTTTAAAAACCAAAGTAATCACAAATACGCTCTCTCGTATACGTATATTATTTCTCCCTGATAACTTCCCTAGGTTAACTACGCAACCTAGAGCTCTGATACCAAGTGTGACGGCCCGCCCCGCACCAGCCTGCATTTCCTCCGAAAGTGCGTTGTACGCATGCCCGACTAGCACGGGACGGTCGTCAAAAGAAAGGAAAGAAGGGAATTAACTAAACGAGGAACCTGTAGAATGTCTCACAGCGCATGGAATAAAATATAATAACAAAATACTTGACATAAAACAGGTGAGACAGTGTATAAGCTGATAACTAAAACCAACATCAACGTCAGAGCAGCGGAAATCCAAATACAGCTTATTACAACTTTTCAAATTTACTGTCTCTAACAAAAGAAAGCTAAAGTAGAAGATGCACCACCAATGACCAAGCAGTGATCTTCAACAACACAGGGAGAATACTATATATATATTACGTGGAAGCCTCCTGCTCGTCTCCGGATCATCTATCCATGCATCACCAGCTAACCTGTCTCTAGTCTGCTCGTGTGAGCACCCAGAGTAATAAGAGGAGACATAAAACTCTGGGTCAGACATAAAGCCTGGTATGAGCGATAAGCATCTAAACAGAATAATAACAGGTATACTAAACCATACCTGAACCTGGACCTGCAACCAAAGAGTTAGTACCACATACCGTACAATACTCTAAGGTGCCATAATAAATAGTGTAAGAATACAGGGGTGGGGTGTGCATGTCATAATGATAGCAAACAAATCATCCATAGCAACCATCCTCACATCTCTCACTCCAAGCGTAAAGCATACGATGTCCACCACTGTCAATCACTAGACCCATTGAAGTAGTGACGGAGTTCGACTTGTACAACTACTGCTACTACCAAGCTTACCACATGGAGTCATGACCAAATCTTTACAAATGACCCCACTTCATTGGTCTATAGCCCTTTAGTCGTACCTAGGCCATTGCAGCCCTGAATCCGTTCACGTACTTCCCATACATAGTGATCCAAAGTCATAGACATCGACTGCCCCTTGGCACACGTCCCGCAGCAAAGCCCAATCATGAAGTGAACTCATTGGTTCCCAACTAGATCCTGAGCTCTAACTTCCCATATTGGACTACCTTTGCATCTCGGGTTATTGGTCAATACTGGGTCGGGTCGGGTTCTCCTCCTAGCCATCGGTTCGGGTCGGATCCTCTACTTCGGGTCGGTTCGTAGTCTTCTCCTGTAACGGTTCGGTTCGGGTCCACAGTGTCGCATCAGTTCGGGTCGGGTATTCTATTTCAGGTCGGGCCGGGTGTCCACCTCCGGGTCGGGTCGGGTGCCATCTCCCTTCCAGTTCGTGCTTCCGCTCCGATTCGCTCCCTCGTTCCCCACGTGCTCCGATCCGATCCTTCCTTCGCCATCTGATCCGCGTGGCCTTCTCTCTTGCTAGTTCTCCCAAGTGTTAAGTTCCGATCCGAGCCCTTCGTCTAAAAGTCTATCCGATCCCCAGCTTAACCAACATGGCCTTCCTTTTTGCCTAGCCTCATCTGTGCTAGATTTCTGGTTCGGGTCGGGTTCCTTGCCCAGGTCTCCTATCTGATCCGAGCCCATATCCGATCCGAAACCCTGCAGAACTTTCTGCAACTTTTTCCAGCAACTTGTTTACGTCATTCGATGACGTTTTCGACAAATCTAACTATGCTAATCAATCACAAATCATGTCAAACAGTCATAGCAACATAGCAAACTAACCATAAACACCAAAACAATGAATTTACATGTCAAAACGGATCAAAGATGCCCAAAATCCCCTTATTTTCCCTTAAGCATGATTAAATAAAACTAATCATAGAATTAATAAAACTTAACCAAATCGAACCAAATCTCTAACAGAGGCATAAAATATTATTTAAGAACTTCTAAACATTTTTCCAGAATTTATCAGTGTATCAATTCGCTAATCTTCACTGATCACCCTTAATTAACTGTAATTAGTGTCAAAACAATGCTATCACTCACCTTTGCCACAAAATAAAACACCAAATCTGAAATACTCTCTATTTGGGTCGAATCCCTATGTATAGCAGCAGCTCCAACCTTGCTCTGATGCTATTTGGCCTTGTTTTGATGTAGTTTAGGCTTAATCTTCACTAAAAATGTGTTTTGGAGTGGTTTTAGAGGATGGAAGCCATTACTAAGGTCTCAAGAAGGTTTGTGGCGGCTCGAAACTGAAATGAAAGTGATTTCCTAACCCTAATCAGTTCTCCTATACCACTAAACCCGAAATTCCCCTCCGGGCCTAGCTGCTAATCACCCGGTTAAGCCCAATTAAGCTGTTTTTCACCATCTGAAACTTGTTTCAGCCATATCTCCCAAACGGTGAGTCCGTTTGGCTAATGTGACCACTCTACGGAATTGTAAACCATCATCCGGAGCCAATGGAAGTGGTTTCAAGTCAAAATTCCTTTCCAGTCAAAAGTTATGGCCAAAATAGTGCCAACTAGGGGTAAAATGGTTATTTAAAAATCGGGAAAAATCATGAACATGGGAAATGACCACAATAGTCGTCTCCCAAAGTTACATGACCATACGACTTCGTATGTGAAAGAAATAAATATCCTACGATCCTTCGATGCGTAGAATACGGGTCGTTACACATACTATCTCGAAAAATTCAAAAAAAATATTTTCTAGCTTCGTATTGACATCACGGACCCAACAAAAGTGGTTTCGTCGAAATCCGAGTTCATTTGCAAAATGACTATTTTTAAGGGCCGAAATTCCATAGCGACTATTCTGAAATTTCAACTGGACATATCTTTTGATTCCCGCTATGAAATTTCGATTTTTCGGATTCGTTGGAAAGATAATCTCCATTAGATTCAAATATTTTTGGTTTCACTAAAATCCGATTTATTTTGCACACGGTACATTCATTTGAAGTTTGTAATCGAATTATCGAACTAGCGCGCCATTTTCAATTCTTTTTATAATTTAAAATTATTATTTATATTCTAACGATGACGTATATAAATATATACATTCGAATTCTATTCAAAATAAATTTTTCGTCGATATTATTTAAAATAATCTATTTTAAATATTCGAAATTCACTAAAATTGCCAAAATAAAATTTTTAAACTGGCCCAGATTTTTGGGTTGTTACAAAAGTATCATCATGAAAGCATGTCAACTTAGAAAACACTTTCAATTCAGTAATTGAAGTATACTTTTAAACAATAATTATTCAATTATAATACATTGCATTATGTTACCAGTATGTTTTAGGAAGCAAATCTAACACGGAGAATACAAAAACAACCGAATATTCCATATGAGAAGTCAAGAGAGTAATCAGAAAAGTACTACCAAATGTCCCATACCGCTTGGTCATACTAATTCATTTACTCAAAATCCTTATCATACAGAAGCTCATAAAAAATTGTACTCGATTCAAACCATGTATCTGGCAAAAAAAAAAAATTCACTTTTAGTTGTTTGTATTATTTACTTATTATTACCAGTTTTCTTACTTTATTTCAAATACCAATCCGAGCCAATTTCAAAATTGGTTCAGTTCTTGTTTAACAACCATTTACAAAATAGATATCGCTCGGATCTCGCTTTATCAAATTCGAAGTTTTTTTTTTCCAAAATCTCCATTTTAGAATCAGAAATATATATTTTCCCAAATTTCATCAAAATATTATTTTCTTCCCAAAAATGCGCTCTCTTTAGGGCGATTCTAGTGTCAATCACACTCATTGTAGGGTATTTCCCCCCATCTCTAATGAGTTTTTAAACCCAATAAACCATGTTTTAGAAAAACCTGGCTTTGATACCAAATGTAACAGCCCGCCATTTTGACCGCTCCAAGTCGGTAATTAAACCAACCCGAAGCGTTCAAAATGACGGATTGTTATTAGCTTACGGGGTTTAAAAATGGAATCTAACACAGAATCGCTGCACAGAAGAGACAACAGTATCTTACAAACGAAAATTTATTACAAAAATATCAGAGTTTATACAATACTTTGTACAATGGAAAAAAAATCTTGTACATAAAGTTTAAAATAGAATTTCATAATTTTGTCGAGCTTTGCGCGCGCATTCGCCTTCTCGTGCCTCTCCTCTTAAGAGCTAAAACTTTGCATCATTTTAAATTGTCAGTGTAAGGCATGCAATAGTATAACTTATATTTCATGTTCAAAATTGCACACCTAAAATACCGCATACTTTAGCATTGCCATTTCCAGAAATTGGCTGGAAGATTTGGACATGAATAAACAAAAAAAAGCCCACACACTATTGGTTCATGTAAATTCATCCAATGAGGTACAAACTCAAGCGCTCACCCATCACACGGAAAAGGCCAAGGTTCAAATTATAACGAGCAGCTCAGAGCCGGGACAACTACACTGAACTAATAATAAGCTCATATGCATGTAGAAAGGCAAGAAAAAAAATTAACACACACATGTGATGGACGAAAGAAGGGGTGGCTATAGTGATGAAAACAGTTGTACGGTGTACAAATTTAAGATAGATACACATGCGAAAGTGGAAAAATTAGTGGTGACACAACAAAGACATCATAATACAAACATGTGCAGTAGCTAAATGCAAGTTTCGGAGGCCAGAGCACATTGCATGTGAAGTGACAAAACATTCGTAGGCCTGTCATACAAAGATACAAAGGCCATGAAGACATCAAAATACAACTAGTTTATACTGGAATGTACATCAGCATGAGCAGAGCAAATGCTACATGCTCATATATAAAATCCAATTTAACCCAAAATAGCTGAGCTGACCACTTTGTTTATTTCCATAGCCCTTACGAGCAAAAGTACACTTACCTGGTTGCTTCATTTTATTAAATTAATCAACAAAAAATTTAAGACTTACTGCACCAAAATTTAATTACTAATTTACACATGATAAAAGATTACAGTATTGCAACAGTTTGTACATATATTAACCTGTACTATATTTATATCAAAACATAAGCTTTTACTGTAAAATACATCTCGCCAGTATCGAGTATTGCATGCTTACTATATTTTAAAATTCAAAGTGAACTTCTAACTTATAAAAATGTTGATTTTTTTTGAAATTCGTAAGCCACACATAACATTATGACTAAAAAAATTATACATAGAATAAATGGCTGTTCAGAAGTTGCATGCATATGCATAAAGAAAACCTTGGCATTTGATATGAGTAAAATATGGCTCATGTGTTCTTTTACACATCCAAATGGACAATATGCATGAAAAAAAAAACTCACGTTTATAGATGAAATAGAAAATAAATGAAGAAATTTTGATAACTAACCAATCAACTACCTTCTTCTACTTTAATATACGTCATTTCATGGCAACTTGTCATTGAAATCCCTCTAAAAATTTATGGATTTCATTGTCACAATTAACTGCCTATTTTAATTGGGTACAACATGACGATGCAAGGTTTTTAGATACTAACTACATACTACAGCCTATGCGTGTATAATTTAATGTCATTGGTGGAAGCCAAACTATATATTGCTTCGGACATGGTAAAGAAAAAGGGAACACACATGTATTTAATCATAAAGATCTTGCATTTGATAAAATGTGTCTATTAAACGCGTCATATAAATCTTAAAACTAACGCAGGTTGATGCTCCTCTCCATTAACTACATCAACTATATTGTACTTAGGTCAAACGCATCAGGCCATGTGTGACTATTTTCCCTATACAACTAGCAAAAGGGTTCGGAGAAATCAAATTCAATATAAATCTGATAAAGCTAAAAATTTCCAAGCAAACTAATAATCACGAAATACCAATAAAAAACGTTTTTCCCTAGAAATAAAAGGGGATAATAATATATGCGAATTAACAAACCAGAGTTATCAGTCAAATAGAATTAACTAGAAATAAATGAACAAAACTTTAGGTGAGGCCTCATAAAGAAGAATTTAATCATAGACCCATTTTCTGAATAATGAAATGCTTGAAAGTTAGCTTTAGCTTAAAAAAAACTGTCTATTCAGTGACAAAATATGTATGTTTTATAAATGACACTCATCTCATATTTGACTTTAATGTAAGTATGGATTCTTAAAGAACAAAAGAGTGTCAAGTAGAATTTACTATGAACTCATTGCGTTGATTTAATAGCAAGTCTACCAAAATTAGCTTAAAAAGTGATGCAGTAACATTTGCAAGCAAAACTCAAATTGGTTTTCAAAAATTCAATTACGCAGCGAAACCTATAGACAGCCCGTATATATTTATATATCAATTTCAGCATGGTAATCTCAACATTTTTAGGGATGAATACCCCAATTTAAAACCGAATGGAATGGGAATCACGGTCTGTCTATAGCAAGCCCAAATTAAAACATGCATGCAACGTGTGTGTTTGACAACAGAGTATACAAACCTAGGTGCAAATGAGGATAACAATAGAACTTACTTTTGGCCGGTGGAAGCAGGAAGCGCAGACGACGAACGGAGCTCGGTCTTAATTTTTGCTAATGGCGATAGTCACCACACCGCTTGTAGGCTTATCAAAAGATAGCTACCGGCATCAGATAATGCTCCTGAAGAGTCATAATGACCGCATCGCCAATAAAAGACATGGTAATTATCGATCCTTCCATCAAGGGTTTATTCTCCAAGTTAAATTCTTTTCTTTCTTTATATAAAACATTGATCCTGCAATTGCAGCAGTGTTCCCACTGTGTAAAAGGTTTACAATTGAAGCAGCTATAATTACTAGCCACAAACCTATTCCAAGTGGAAACATGCGATGTGAAATTCTTGGGCTAGTAAAGTCGGGAAAAGTGATCACTTTGCTAACGACCAAAGGAGACGTGGCTAGTTCGCAGGCGATGGAGTGGCTCCGGTGAAGGCACAGGCATCAGACGGAAGACGCTCGGTCAGAGCTTCAACGAGGAGCCATGGCGGAGACGGCTTGGGTTGTAGAAGTGGAATTCACTCCTTGATGTAGCGTCGTGGGTTCAATTTAGAAGAAGGCGAGCAAGCTCGGCGGTGGGGAAAATTTCTGGTGGACGAGCTGCGGCGACCGAGAATCATTGGCCAGTGGCGATTTGGAGAACGTCCGTTTTAATTTGGGTTGGGGGAAAAAAGTACTCAATTTGGGGAATCAAATTCAAGTAGAGGGACAAAGCTCACGATGAAACATATAAAGGGAAAGAGGCCATCATCAGTGATTTTTTTTGGGGGAAGCCATTCAAGAAGTTGAGGAGGGGATAGATTTGGGAAAGTCCTCCCTCCCTCGAAACTACGGTTGTCCCTCTTTTATAAAGGGAAAAAGGTCGGTGAAATAGAGGATGCTCGTGGAAAAATCCAGAACCAACTAACACGTGGCAATAACTTTTTAAACAAATGTGTTGTTCAAGTGGAGATACCCTTAAAATACTCTAAGTGTACACCACAACACTAATATATTTAATATATTCGAATATCTATCTAATTTTTCTATTTAACACTTAATTACTTACATTAAATATCCAAGTAAAAAAAATCAAATACAATTTCTCAACAATATTTTTTTTCCTTTTTTTTAGTTTAAAATATTAATACTGTAAAAATTTAACAAAATTTAGAATTAAAAATTTAAATTCACTTTTATACAAATGACTTAGAATAGAATTGAAAATAATCTAAATTTCAACGATTAATCTTAATTTAATTTGTTTTAAACACCAAAGCTTCCTGAGCTATTACAACTCCCGTCCAAAAAATTGGGTTGTTACACCAGTACCCCCCTCGATTTATTTTATGAATAAAGGGATTTTTAAATATTTTTAATATCGTTTTGGTTTGAAACTGAACCCGAGTTATTTTATTTTGGTAGTATATGAATTTTTGTCCAAATATGTCCCATTATAATATTTTATTATTATTATATTAAAGGGTTTTAAAATTGGGTTGTTTTAATTTAAATTGGACCCTTAAAAAGGGACTTTATTCAAACAACCTTTGTTTTCAACGAAACAAATTTTATTAAGACCGCAGCAGTAAATTATTGCTAGATTCCAAGTTTCTCGTTAATTAGAGTTATTTTGTGAGCATAGCAAAATTAAATGCAAATAAATCGATCATTTGGACGTGAACGAGCACCGTTTTTGCAAATGGACTCGGAAATCTACGAAACAAGTTTCATTACGACTGTGACATCAAATTATACCATGGTGTCGATTTTCGTTATGAACGGTGCATGTATGTAACCACAGTAATCAATAAACAACATTTGAAAATGGCTATAGGCATGAAATAAAATATCGCTTCACGTCAACTTAAAATAATATTATCTTTACTTATATATACACCTATCGTCAGCCCAAAATCTGAGTAACCCGTCCATAAACATTTCAGCATTCAATATATTTACAGAAAAGCCCTCCGTTACAAAATAAATTATTTCTCACGATCGATCACGAATTAGCCAATGCAATTTGAAGGAAAGTTGGAGATCTATTCGATATCTACCTACTGTAAAAAATTAGGGTGGAGCGGTGGCCTGTGGTGGCCGGAAATCGCGAAGAACAGCAAGAAATGATTTTCGTTTTTATGGTTTTTGGTGAAGCTAGAGTTGATTATAGTTGTTGATGTCTGAAGGAGAATTGAAGAGGGGAGGTAGGGCTATGTTTTCTCTTTGGGGTGGTTGTCCTGAAATTGGTCGTGGTGGTCGCGGTGGGGAGTTGAATTGAGGTTCTAATTTCTAGGGTGGTTTAGAAGTAGCGGTGGGTTTTAATTTCTAGGGTCGTTTTGCCGTTAGGTGAAATTGACGTAGTTTTAAGTTATAAATTTATTTTATAACTGAATTGAAGTTTTAATTTATTTCATATAAGTTAATTAAAAAATAAGTTTTATAAATATATTAATATTTATAAACACGGTTTATAAAAGAATTTATTAAACGCTTTATATAACGAATTCTTATGTCATTATCAAGTTTTAAGAACAGAAGGTCGGAAAACCAATCTATGGGTTAGTACAATTGAATAATTGTTTTTATAAAACAAGTAAATGATGTTTTTAATTTAAATTAAGTTATTAATTAATTCAAGAGGGAAGATAAATGGAAATCAGTTAACAGTTTAACAGATGTTTACGGTGGACAAAGTCGACTGTTTTAATTGAGGTTGGCGATTTGTTTAATTTGATTTAAATAAATCTAATCGATGGTTTTTCGAATATTTGTTAAACTTAATGAAGGTTGTTCAAAGTTAGTTAATCTTTGATTAACTATGATTTTAAAGTGATTACCAAGTAAATTATTGTTAATAAAGTTAATTACTATATTAATAATCTTTTAATAATGATTAATTATTCCGTTTCTAATTAATAATGAAATTAAATACTTTTAATTAGTAATGTTGAAGTAAATTATTATTTTAAATAAAAATAATTAAAGTATTTACTTTTTAATTGTAAATTCAATTAGGAAGCGATCGAATGGAAATATGTTTTGATTTCAGTATAGTAAGAGTTTATAATAGGATTATAACCCATGATTACAAACAAGGTGTGTAAATGGAATTTGTAAGCTAATGCGAGAATCTCAATCAGGTTTAACTTAATTAAGTAAAATGAGTATGGTTAAAATATGACTTAAAAGGGGTTTGGTAAATATTTACTTAATAAATTAACTAAAGAGACTATGAGGAGGTTACCAATGTGAGAAATAGTTTATAAAACCATATTGGAATCCAATGGTAAATAAGGTTTGTTTAGAGGAAGTTTACTTAATCAAGAAAAGGAAATTAACATGTAAAGTGGGTTTTCGAATAAAAGAAATGGATTTATAAAATCATAGTAAATGGAAATGGGAATGGAATATCAGGTCTTTGGGTTGCAAACTTTTATTGTCTTGAGATAAGAACGTTGTCGATCAAGGTCTGAGAGGTAATTAAAATACCGCAACTTGAACGACTTCACTATTATCAAAAGATGGTATTAGTTTGTATTGGTAGAAGATGTTGGAAATAATTTATTGTGAAAAATATTGCAATATTAATTTGTGGCGATTTAGTAATATAATAAAACCATTGGGTCTTAAAATAAGCAGTGTATTATTTGACATTCTTTGGGCCAAATAGGAAGTATGATTATACTCATATAATTTGATTCAGAATATATAACGTTACTTCTGAAGTAATGAAATAGTATGTTTTGGTAAGTGCACTTATTCGAAGAAATAAATCGATAAATTTTGGGTTTTTCATGGAAGATGGGAATAAAGATGATATTGGTTTTGAAATGGAACTATATATTGGAAATAAAATTATAATTTCCATAAGCGCGATTGTTTTAAAGTTAACAAAACCATTTAAGGTTATATTATAAGAAGTACGTCACGTGATGTTATTTTAATCATATAAAATTGGTAATGAAACTTGTATCGATTGGTTAGGTATATATTACGATATTCCAAATGGTAAAGGAAATGGAGAGTGGGTTTATGAAACTATAGTAATATTTTCAAAGATAAGAGAATACGTAAAGGGTTTGAAAATAGAAACGATGTTGCCAAGATAAAGGGAAATAAAAGATGGTTTATGAAATTAGTAATATTTCCAAACAAACGAAATATAAAGTAAAGTTTGGTAAATACGTTATTCTAAATAGAGGATTGATTAATGTTTTCAAAGTAATGAAACCAGAAGAGTTTTTTGTGATATATAATTTATGAAATCGATTATAAGAATCAATGAAATGGTTTAATGGAGTGTTTTAATATAAATGACATGAGCTGCAAATGTACTTAACAGTACATATTATGATTTGAGAGTAAACAACAGAGTATCAAATGAATTACTCAATTAGACCTTTTGACTTGTTGTTTCGAAGAGAACGGGATGGGGACTAGATCCAAAACCACTTCGAATCAACTGTGCAGACGCGACTAATGAAACACCCCACCTCCGTTAGGGTCACTCTAAAAGGGAATGCCCTAATTTTGGTGGAGGTTTATAAGTATAAGTCACAGATATACAAGACAGATATAAGAACACATATTTGTAAACAGCGGAAAAACAACAAACTTTATTTCATACAGTCAAATATGTGTTACAAAACATCACCATGATTGTCTTACATCTTTTTCCAAAAACATAACATAACCCTTTCATAATCTGTCTTGAGTACATTATTTAAAGAAGCATAAATAAACATAGATAAACTGCAAATGTCCCCATAATGGATTGTCCAAAGCCATAGTTCAAAACAGGAAAGTCCAAGCAATACATTTCTCTTCTTCAAGCTGGATGTTAAGGTTGGTCAAGCTGCTGTGTTCCCTCCCTGTGGACCTGGGGGGGGGGGACGGAAGAAAAGAAGACGAAAGAAACGTAGAGTCAGACATAAAGCCTGAGTAAGTCTAGTACTATTTTGTCTATGAATAAAGAACTGGGTATGATAAGTATAAACCAGAAATGGGCAAGCACTATAAACTTGGTTAAGTTGTCTAGGGTCGAATATACTATCGTACCCCATGTAAATCTCTGAACCCGTATAAACTAGTTTCCAACTGGCACCCCATAATCAGGGTGATGTGATCCATTCTACGATGATCGGCTCCTACTCGCATAGTTACATGTGTCTTACGGCCCCCGATGTTGTAGTTACCTATGCTGGTCCCACCATGGGGTGTATCAAGCCCCATGGTGGCGGCCCGACACAACCTTAGAATGCACAGGTATGCTACTGGTGTCCAGTGCCTTATTTTTCTGCGCCGGAGTGTGTGCACGCCCGCACCCCGTTAGAACCTACACTGCTACACCACCGCCGTCGATTTGACCTCTTAAAATCAGCCCAGTAATCGTGCCCCACCCTGCCTAGTTTCAGGGTATCCTGATACACCTTCTAGGGTTACTGCTGAAAAGGGTCCCCCGTTACTAGGTTTTCTATCTCTAGCCAACATGCTAAGTTGGTTAAGTGTTTCCTAACCTAACCCACACCTGTCCGTTTAGTTTAGCATGTTCCATTTTGATTAAGTCTTTAGTTCACTTAATCCTAACAATCCTGACTCAGCCTTAATTGTCTTATTAAGGCCCTGACCTCTCACATTAGACAGGTATTGTTGTGGCTGCCTGTTGCCGGTTGGTTCCGGGCAGTCTTACGCCACAACTCAGTCTAACCTCGGGTCCTTATTGGGCTCCGTGTTTAACCTCCCACATTGGATAGGTATTGTTGTGACTACTGGACAGCCTGGCGGTTCCGGGCAGGTTTACATCACAACTCAATCCAACCTCGGGTTAAACACATCGTATGTTCTACATTTACATATTTTGTCATTTTTCTTTATTTTCTTATATGTAAATATTTGCGGCCCATTATTAAGTTAATGGTGTAAAGGTTACACCAATCATGGGCCCAACCCATGCTTGAATTTGGGCCCTTCTGTTTTATATTTTCATTCATTAGTAATTTTAACCCCACGTTATTTTCCCCCGTTTTACACGTCCGTTTATTATATATATGTTGGGCTTAGCCTTTTAAAGCCCAACTTAGCCATTCGAAAAGGGGAGGCTTAAAACGTGATCACATACACAAAAAGGGGGAAGGTGAGCGCATGAACTTGCAATATGACGTTGGAAATATAAAATAGAAACTGGTGTACTTGCATATATACTTTGGTCATAAAGCATAGGTGACATGAATCAAAGCATGTGAACTTGTAGTTGAGATATGAATCTAAATTGGATATCATTATTGGCACATAGTCATAACTACAACATGAACCTATACTTTTATTTAGGCATAATGTCAAACATAAGCATGGCATAAATATTTCTAACATAAGCATGGCATAATGTCAAACATAAGCATGGCATAAGTATAGTTAAATTTGTTCACATAACCATGGCATAAATATTTCTAACATGAAATCATAATTTTTACTTTAGTCATGCAAACTTGCAAAAAAAGGGATTTTTGAACCTAACCTAGCTATGTACCACATATGTCATCATATAATTCTTGTTAACAATATAGACTTAACATGGATTTCAATTATGCCAAATATCAATCATAGCCTAGCCACATTCATAAGTTTGCAAATAGGTTTTCTAGTACAAAAGCATGGATTAATACATGATGCCCAATTTTTAACATAATTTCATATGGATTATGATAACCCAAACTTATTCCAATTACTTCACAAAAATGATGTTTGTATAAAAATACACATTATGATGGCATAGTAGCAAAGCCCCAAACTTGCATGAATTTAAATCAACTACATACATGTAGCTTCAACATGGATTACATAATTTGCGAAATATTCCAAACGTATACTTGCATAGAACTACCGCATGTAGTTCTTTATAATTGAATAACATAATTCAAGAATATCCAAACGTATACAATATTCCAACGCACAAATATGAATTACTTTATCGCCACAAATCAAGTATACATATCTACACAATCATTTGTTCATACCAAAGTAATACTCTACTTACAATGGTTGCGGCGAATTCTCTAATTTAGGAATAAGAAGATGCGGTTTGATTTGATTTGCTTGAATTGCTTTAGGCTTTAAAATTTTCCTCCTAATCTTCTCTCCAATTTGGTGGCTACTCCTAGACGCTCCTCAGCAACATGGCGGCTTTGTTTTTATTTATGAATGAATAGATTAGGGTTTAGTCTAGGGTCCTTTTTATAGGGTTTATGAATTGATTAGAGCCATTGATGTTGCTTGGATTGATCGTAGCCATTCATTAGGAAGAGAGACCAATTAGTGCCTGCCACCTAGCCCTAATGACAAAGCAGACCACAGAAAATCGACCAACATAGCATAGGCCAGCCGGGTTAGACTGGGTTCGACCTGGCTCTGGACCAGGTCGACACCCCTGTCGACAGCCCTGTCGACAGGCCTGTCGACCTGGTTAGACCAGGTCGACAGCCCAGTCGACCTGGGTGCGTCAGGCGGGCCTGGCCCATTGGGCCCCACTTCGGAATTTTTAATTGTTTTATTCTGTTTGAATTTTAAACTTAATTTAAAAACTTCCGAAGGCCATATCTTCTTCATACGGACTCCGTTTTTCGAAAACTCAGACTCTATTTCGCGTATTTTTCCGAGACGAACGCAATGGCGTATCCCGTTTCCCTTAGTTCTTTGATTTGAAATTAATTATACTTTAATTTATGAATTTCACAGTTGTAGAATTCGCGGGGTGTTACATTCTCCCCCACTTAAAAGGATTTCGTCCCCGAAATCTTCAAGTTAGGAGGAATGTATATCCTAACATCCAATCATCCATCTACTCATCCATCAAACACGAGCATCCATTGTCCTTAAAAGACTTCTAATGCTTCATGATCATATGCGAAGTGTGTGTGTACATGTACTTATCTAATGCAAAATCAGGCGGTCTACTGATTCAGTTGACCTCCTTAATGCGAATTATGTAAGTGCCATGAATCCATTATGTATGCAAATTTTCCTATTCTTGATTCTACATGAGTGCACAATCATTCAATACAAATGCAACATCCACATGACAACACATTAAAGTTCAACCACATATGAATGTAAACATATATGCATATGCAATATGAAGTGACTGAGCCGATCTAAAACCTAGATTGTGTGTGTATATGCTACCACGAGCAACCACTAGCAATCACTTGCAACCACTTGCAACCATCATACATAACATGTTTCAACTACATGTTTCCATCCAAAAAGATTCTACCTAAAAGATAAGGTCGAGGAAATATACCTAAAAAGATAGATAAAAGCGCAACTTAAGGAAAATGAAAGATCAAGGATGTACCCTCGAACAGAAAAGGGTAGACTGTGCGGATTCTAGCTTCAGTTTCCCAAGTCGCGTCTCCCTCGGCGTCGCTCCACTGAACTTTGACGAGCTTGACTTCGCGGTTGCGTAGTTTCTTCATTTCCGTTCCTAATATGCGGGTTGGAACCTTCCTTATGGTTGCTTCGCGTTCCACTTCGGCCTCTTCGAGGATATTTGGCTCTACCACTTCAGCGGACTCATGAAGACATTTTCGGAGATGAGAAACGTGAAAAACGTTGTGGACTCCAGCCAACTTCTCGGGTAGCTCTAACCTATAGGCCATTTTTCCAATTTTCTCGATAATAGGGAATGGCCCTACGAACCTTGGTGCAAGCTTTCCTGTGGTTCCAAAACGAACAACGTTTCTTAATGGTGATACCTTGAGAAAAACTCTGCCACGTCCTTTTTCATGCCGTTCCAGAAGAAAGTCCTTTTTATGTCTTTGTACATTTTATCTCCGCCTGGGTGTATCGTCATCTTGGAGTGATGTGCTTCCTCGAGAACCTTCTTTACTAAATCTTTCGCCTGTGGGACGCATAGTCTTCCGTCTCGCCTTAGCAAACCCTTATCGTCGATGGAGTATCTGTTGAGGTGACTTGAAGTCTCACCCCTAATTAGCCTACCAATTATTTCCACAAGCTGAGGGTCTTCGCGTTGTGCTGTCCCTACTGAATCCACTAAAGTTGGGCGCACTTCGAGAGATGCTAGCAAGCCTGGTACGAAATCGGAGGAAGGCCTAAAGTCGAAGCTGGCTATAAACTCTAGGCTTTGTCTTTCAACAAACAACGGGCTTAGGGTCAATTTCTTTCGGCTCAACGCGTCTGCCACTACGTTGCCTTTGCCCGGAGTGTAGGAGATTTCGAAATCGTACGAGGCAAGAAACTCCATCCATCTTTGTTGCCTCAAGTTAAGATCCTTCTGCGAGAAAAGATATTTCAACGATTTATGGTCAGTGTAAAGTTCGAACTTCTCACCTAGGAGATAGTGTCGCCAAGACTTGAGTGCAAAGACGATGGCGGCTAACTCAAGATCGTGGGTTGGGTAGTTCTTTTCGTGCACCTTCAACTGCCTCCCGCCTTAAGCTACTACCCTTCCTTCTTGCATTAAGACGGCGCCTAGCCCTGTCCCACATGCATCCGTATAAACAGTGAACATCTTGCTCCCATCTGGCAGCGTCAAAACTGGGGCTGTTGTGAGAGCCCTTTTCAGTCGTTGGAAAGCAAATTCGCAATCCAAATCCCAATTGAACACTAGATTCTTCTTAGTCAATTTCGTGAGTGGAGCTGAGATTTTCGCAAAATCCCTTATGAACTTTCGATAGAAACCCGCTAGTCCTAGAAAACTTCGGACCTCAGTTGCATTCCTTGGTGTCTTCCAATCCTGTACCGCCACTACCTTAGCAGGGTCCACTGCTAACCCTTGTTTGGATACTATGTGCCCAAGGAACCTCACCTCTTCTCTCCAAAAGTGGCATTTGGAGAATTTGGCTTTTAGTTGATGGACTCGCAAAGTTTCCATGATTGCCCTTAAGTGTTGAGCATGTTCCTCTTCACTCTTTGAGAAGATAAGGATATCATCTACGAAGACCACTACGAATTTGTTGAGGAAATCTCTAAATACCCTACTCATCAGGTCCACGAAGTAAGCAGGTGCATTTGTCAAGCCGAAAGGCATGACAAGCCATTCAAAGAAGCCGTCTGGGGTTCTGAACGCCGTTTTATCGATGCTATCTTCAGCCACCCTTAGCTGATGAAAACCGGTTGCTAAATCGAGTTGGGAGAAAACAGACGCTCCTACAAGCTGGTCAAACAAATCGTCAATTCTAGGGAGAGGGTGCCTATTCTTTTTCGTTAGCTTGTTGAGCTCCCTATAGTCAACACATAGACGGAGTGATCCATCCGCCTTTGTAGCGAACACCACTGGAGCGCCCCATTCTGAAATGCTCCTCCTAATGAACCCCTTCTCTAGAAGCTCTTTAATCTGTTTACTGAGCTCTTTCCTTTCTCGTGGAGCCATGTGTCTAACGGGCAACGCAACGGGCTTTGCATTATCTACAAGATATATGCGGAAGTCTATTTCCCGCTTCGGAGGCAAGCCCTTCACCTCTTCGAAGACATCCGGATATTCCCGGACCACTCTAACTGATTTCAAATTTTCAACAGACGCATCTAGCGATTCAAGATAACTAAGCATAACCGCATACGAGGGATTACAAGAAATTTCCAAAGTATTACCGAGCTGGGTTAGGAGCCTAACAACCCTTTTCTCACAATCAAGGATGGCCCCATTACTGGATAGCCAATCCATACCCAAAATCAAACCATAACCCGAAAAGCCCAAAACAAAGGCACTACATAGAAATTCTACACTTAGGATAGAAATTTTCAATCCCACACAGATCATAGACAAATGAGCTAGGCCCCCAATTGGGTTTGAAACAATTAAGGGGTCCTCTACCATACTAGTTTTTAGGTGCAGAGATTCTACTAAAGCAGATGAGATAAAGGAGTGTGATGCGCCAGAATCAAATAAGGTGCGAACGGGGTGATCATAAAGATAAACTACACTTTCTACAGAAGTATTTATACCTCTCTGTTGCAGAGGTGACGCTTCCAGCACATGAACCTGTGCCCCTGGGGTGGATCCAGCCCTCTGCCCCTGTCCTCGTTTCTTTGGGCAGTCCTTAGCCCTGTGGCCTGTCTCACCGCAAGAAAAGCACCCACCATTCTCCTTGGCCTTCTTTTTCCGGCAGTCCTTTACTAAGTGCCCCACTTTGCCACAGAAATTGCACTTCCTCTTCTCTTTGTTGCCTTTTCCGCCCTTCTTAAAGTCTGTCTTCTTAGGCTGCAAACCCTCTTTCTTCCCTTGAGAGCTTTCTGCCTTTGTTTCCTTCTTGCCCTTATCCTCTTCATTCAACAATGCCATTTGCACCAATCTTTCATACGTGGCTCCCATGGGTATATGGGTCATGGCCAAACTATGTAATGGCTCATTCAACCCTTTGACGAAACGGAGAGCCTTCTTATGCGGGGTGTTGACTAGGTCAAGCCCAAACCTAGCCAGCTCATCGAACTGATTCACATACTCTCTGATTGTTTTGTCCCCTTGTTTAATAAATAAGAATTTTTTCCAACTACAAACTTCTTTCCGCATCTGAGAGAAATTTAGTCTCAAACCTTGCCCTAAAGTCCTCCCATGTCTCCACTGGTCTTTCAGCATTAGTGACTTCCCACCAGTAGGAAGCCTCGCCCTTTAATAGCCATACTGCCAGTTGTACTTTTTGTCTATCCTCTACCTCAAAGATGATGAATAGGTCCTCCGTCTCTTTCAGCCAATTTCTAGCTGCCACGAAGGACTCAGTTCCATGGAAATCCCTTCCTCCCATAGCTTTAAAATCTTTACATATCTTAGCAAACGCGTTTCCCCGTGGAGGAGGTAGAGGAAAAGGTGCTGCTGCAGCTGGATGATTTCCTTCCGCTGGGGGAGGAGGAATGGTAGGACCTGGCTGAGTGGCCCTTGCTTCTAAGAACCGTCTAAACCAACTAGGTATTGGCACCCCTTCCGGCAAGTTAAGTTCTTGGGACATGCTGAAACAAAAAGAATAGATTCAAAACGAAGGATAAGGGATAGTACCTATGGCTTTGGGGAGTGGACTTTGCTTTTTTAAAATAAAATAATATTTTTCCTTTAAAAATGCTTCTTTAAATTTCCTTTTTGAAAATAATTTTTTTTTCAAAACTTTTTATCTTATCTGGTAAACCTATGCTCTGATACCAAGTGAAACACCCCACCTCCGTTAGGGTCACTCTCAAAGGGAATGCCCTAATTTTGGTGGAGGTTTATAAGTATAAGTCACAGATATACAAGACAGATATAAGAACACATATTTGTAAACAGCGGAAAAACAACAAACTTTATTTCATACAGTCAAATATGTGTTACAAAACATCACCATGATTGTCTTACATCTTTTTCCAAAAACATAACATAACCCTTTCATAATCTGTCTTGAGTACATTATTTAAAGAAGCATAAATAAACATAGATAAACTGCAAATGTCCCCATAATGGATTGTCCAAAGCCATAGTTCAAAACAGGAAAGTCCAAGCAATACATTTCTCTTCTTCAAGCTGGATGTTAAGGTTGGTCAAGCTGCTGTGTTCCCTCCCTATGGACCTGGGGGGGGGGGGGAACGGAAGAAAAGAAGACGAAAGAAAAGTAGAGTCAGACATAAAGCCTGAGTAAGTCTAGTACTATTTTGTCTATGAATAAAGAACTGGGTATGATAAGTATAAACCAGAAATGGGCAAGCACTATAAACTTGGTTAAGTTGTCTAGGGTCGAATATACTATCGTACCCCATGTAAATCTCTGAACCCGTATAAACTAGTTTCCAACTGGCACCCCATAATCAGGGTGATGTGATCCATTCTACGATGATCGGCTCCTACTCGCATAGTTACATGTGTCTTACGGCCCCCGATGTTGTAGTTACCTATGCTGGTCCCACCATGGGGTGTATCAAGTCCCATGGTGGCGGCCCGACACAACCTTAGAATGCACAGGTATGCTACTGGTGTCCAGTGCCTTATTTTTCTACGCCGGAGTGTGTGCACGCCCGCACCCCGTTAGAACCTACACTGCTACACCACCGCCGTCGATTTGACCTCTTAAAATCAGCCCAGTAATCGTGCCCCACCCTGCCTAGTTTCAGGGTATCCTGATACACCTTCTAGGGTTACTACTGAAAAGGGTCCCCCGTTACTAGGTTTTCTATCTCTAGCCAACATGCTAAGTTGGTTAAGTGTTTCCTAACCTAACCCCCACCTGTCCGTTTAGTTTAGCATGTTCCATTTTGATTAAGTCTTTAGTTCACTTAATCCTAACAATCCTGACTCAGCCTTAATTGTCTTATTAAGGTCCTGACCTCTCACATTAGACAGGTATTGTTGTGGCTGCCTGTTGCCGGTTGGTTCCGGGCAGTCTTACGCCACAACTCAGTCTAACCTCGGGTCCTTATTGGGCTCCGTGTTTAACCTCCCACATTGGATAGGTATTGTTGTGACTACTGGACAGCCGGGCGGTTCCGGGCAGGTTTACATCACAACTCAATCCAACCTCGGGTTAAACACATCGTATGTTCTACATTTACATATTTTGTCATTTTTCTTTATTTTCTTATATGTAAATATTTGCGGCCCATTATTAAGTTAATGGTGTAAAGGTTACACCAATCATGGGGCCAACCCATGCTTGAATTTGGGCCCTTCTGTTTTATATTTTCATTCATTAGTAATTTTAACCCCACGTTATTTTCCCCCGTTTTACACGTCCGTTTATTATATATATGTTGGGCTTAGCCTTTTAAAGCCCAACTTAGCCATTCGAAAAGGGGAGGCATAAAACGTGATCACATACACAAAAAGGGGGAAGGTGAGCGCATGAACTTGCAATATGACGTTGGAAATATAAAATAGAAACTGGTGTACTTGCATATATACTTTGGTCATAAAGCATAGGTGACATGAATCAAAGCATGTGAACTTGTAGTTGAGATATGAATCTAAATTGGGTATCATTATTGGCACATAGTCATAACTACAACATGAACCTATACTTTTATTTAGGCATAATGTCAAACATAAGCATGGCATAAATATTTCTAACATAAGCATGGCATAATGTCAAACATAAGCATGACATAAGTATAGTTAAATTTGTTCACATAACCATGGCATAAATATTTCTAACATGAAATCATAATTTTTACTTTAGTCATGCAAACTTGCAAAAAAAGGGATTTTTGAACCTAACCTAGCTATGTACCACATATGTCATCATATAATTCTTGTTAACAATATAGACTTAACATGGATTTCAATTATGCCAAATATCAATCATAGCCTAGCCACATTCATAAGTTTGCAAATAGGTTTTCTAGTACAAAAGCATGGCTTAATACATGATGCCCAATTTTTAACATAATTTCATATGGATTATGATAACCCAAACTTATTCCAATTACTTCACAAAAATGATGTTTGTATAAAAATACACATTATGATGGCATAGTAGCAAAGCCCCAAACTTGCATGAATTTAAATCAACTACATACATGTAGCTTCAACATGGATTACATAATTTGCGAAATATTCCAAACGTATACTTGCATAGAACTACCGCATGTAGTTCTTTATAATTGAATAACATAATTCAAGAATATCCAAACGTATACAATATTCCAACGCACAAATATGAATTACTTTATCGCCACAAATCAAGTATACATATCTACACAATCATTTGTTCATACCAAAGTAATACTCTACTTACAATGGTTGCGGCGAATTCTCTAATTTAGGAATAAGAAGATGCGGTTTGATTTGATTTGCTTGAATTGCTTTAGGCTTTAAAATTTTCCTCCTAATCTTCTCTCCAATTTGGTGGCTACTCCTAGACGCTCCTCAGCAACATGGCGGCTTTGTTTTTATTTATGAATGAATAGATTAGGGTTTAGTCTAGGGTCCTTTTTATAGAGTTTATGAATTGATTAGAGCCATTGATGTTGCTTGGATTGATCGTAGCCATTCATTAGGAAGAGAGACCAATTAGAGCCTGCCACCTAGCCCTAATGACAAACCAGACCACAGAAAATCGACCAACATAGCATAGGCCAGCCGGGTTAGACTGGGTTCGACCTGGCTCTGGACCAGGTCGACACCCTTGTCGACAGCCCTGTCGACAGGCCTGTCGACCTGGTTAGACCAGGTCGACAGCCCAGTCGACCTGGGTGCGTCAGGCGGGCCTGGCCCATTGGGCCCCACTTCGGAATTTTTAATTGTTTTATTCTGTTTGAATTTTAAACTTAATTTAAAAACTTCCGAAGGCCATATCTTCTTCATACGGACTCCGTTTTTCGAAAACTCGGACTCTATTTCGCGTATTTTTCCGAGACGAACGCAATGGCGTATCCCGTTTCCCTTAGTTCTTTGATTTGAAATTAATTATACTTTAATTTATGAATTTCATAGTTGTAGAATTCGCAGGGTGTTACAACTAACTTGCAGGCTATAAAGATGGAGCATCGAAGACCGTAGATCTTCATAAATGGAAGAACCACTTAAAATCTCTAAGTCGACACGGAGAAAAACTGGGGTTCAGTCATGGTTGAAATCTACGGATTGCAAGGACTACTTGGTACTGATCCTTAGTGTGATTTCTATATAGGATGCGGTAGGAGGGTGCCTTCGGTTCATCGTATTCCTGGGTGACCTGTATGGACGAATGTCTGACAGGGTATTTCCTTAAGAATCATGTACGTTGATTTTTACAAATATACCAAGTTCGGTGGCGGAGAAATTCTCTTGCTTAACACCCAGAGTATATTTATGGAGGTCAATTAGTAATTTGACGGATCTGACAATGTGGCATTCAAAGTGAATGGTGACCAGATGTTACAAAAGAGTATTTAAACCTCAAGCCTCATCAACAAGGAAATGATAAAAATCGGGTAGGTCGCATAGCTATATGGGTTGCACCCATTAGGGTTTATCATTACCTGATTTGGGGAAATCAAATGACTTCGGTTGTCCCTTTTATTTTCGTATGCTATCGATTTGGTTGGCTGAACCCCAACCATGGTAAAAATATATTTGGTACTCTTAAGCGAAATGAAGCGTCGTTCATGTTTAGCCTGGGTTTGGAGATGTTCTTGTTGAACCCCAATGTATTCATCTCCGGAGGTACATTGTCGGGAAGGTGGTCCCATACCTTGCCATAGTTGGAACCCATTCTCCAATAAGAGCCCGCGGTTTTTTATTATATATTATACATGTAGAGCATGAGATGCAAGCGTTCTACTAGATGGTTATATATTTGTGGGTTGATAGACACTATTATAATATCACTGGATTTTGATATATCAAAAATGTTTTGGGTTATAGTAAGGTAAAAACCGTCCTGGTTTATTTGTGGACGGGTCTTACTATTATCCTTTTATTTCAAAAGGATTTCTAAAGTTAAACAAGTTGTTTGTGCTGTGAATTTATCACTGAAAGTATTCCAGATTGTTCCAGGTCAATTTTGCTTTGCTTCAAATGTGCTCGGTTGAGACCGAGTATATTTCCAGGTTAGGTTTCGCTTGGAATTTTCAGGAGCTGGAAGCAGGAGGCTTCGCCATTAGCTATTAAAATAATTTTCCACTGTGACAGATATATGTTGTACTCTGATGACTGGTATGTATATATAGTTTCTTTTTGTAAAGAGATTTGCTATATTATATTTATTCCTTCCGTTGTGAGATTATGATGTGATGTCCTTCTTTTTCTTCTATTCTAACATCTCTTTCTTTCTTTCTACTTCTCATCCTCTAACTTCTTTCTATTAACAGTTTGGGGATTTGATACTTAGATTTTTTGGCAAGTAGTACGGAGTAATGTATTATTGTCGAAAATTTAAGCGTCGAATTTTCCTGGTCGTTACAGCATTACCAGTCACAAGTCTGCAAAAAGAAATCCTCCACTTGAAATTTATTACCTCCAAGTTGTACATCTCCCAGACTGTAAAGTTTTTATTGCATGCAATCACATGTAAATATTCAAACTCCACACCCAAAGAATAGAAAATAACCAGTTTCCATTCCAGAAAGAAATGTTGGAACCACTCTTTACCACAATATTAGTCCCAATCTTGAACCAATGGATGTTGCTCATAATGCCTCTCCAAAAAATAGAACAATTTGAGTAATCTTTATTCCGGTCTAATCTACCATTATAGCAAGTGCTAACAGTCCAATCTTTCCAAAAGACCTTTTTATCACTTATCATAATCCACATCCATTTGTAAAGAAGCGATGAATTCATATTTCTCAAATTAAGAATGCCCAGTCCCCCTTGAACTTTATATTTTCAAACCTGATTCCAAGAAATGAGATGGTAGAATTTCTTCATCTCCTTAATACTAGTCCAAAGGAAGTTTCTTCTTAATGCACCAATCTTATCAATCACATGTCCTAGACATCTGAAAAAAGAGAACCAGTATAGTGGAACAGCCAAAAGGACAGAATTCAACAGCGCTAGCCGGCTTGCTTTAGAGAGAGAATTTCCTTTCCATCTAGCAAGTCACGAGTCAACTTTGTAAATAAGGGGTTTCCAATCTTGCTTCAACGACTTCTTAGGCCTAGTACACATTCCTAAGTAATTAAGAGGAAAATTAGCAGTCTTGCAGTCATGGAGGTCAGCCCATTTCACATTTAGATCATCATGACATCCAATAATGTACACGTTGCTCTTATGAAAATTAATCTTCAAACCTGACAAAATCTACAAAGCATAATGTAAAAAATTTAAAAGTTGCAATGTATTTACAATCTGGAGTACTAAAATTATGCCATTCTCGCTGCTCACTCTCAAAGTTTGAGAGAAAATATCAACAGCCAAATCAAAAAGAAGAGGAGATAATGGATCCCCTTGCCTCAACCCACGTTTAGAAGTTAAAGTGTTCCCAGTAATGCCATTAGTACATATGTTCGATCTACTAGACGACAAAATACTAGAAATCCAATCCACCCATCTAACAGTAAACTCTCTCGCCTTAAGAACCTCAATCATGAAGTGCCAGTCCACAGTATCAAAAGATTTTGCGAAATCCAATTTGACAATAGCACATGGAACATCATGTCTATTACAATGAGAAATAACCTCCTGAACAAGAACAACACCATGCATAATAAACCTGCCTTTGATGAATGTCTTCTGTGATTTATCAATTAAATCACCCATTTTTAACTTCAATCTATTGGCCAAAACCTTGGTGATTAGTTCGAATTTGCTGTTAAGGAGGCTAACAGGTCTAAAATCCGAAGTAGAGACGTTCCCTTCCTTCTTCAGGATTAACACCACATTAGCATAGCTCAGCTTGTCTAACCTCAAAGATCCATCATAAAATTCATTAAACGGCCTCACCACATCGTGCTTAATTAAGCTCCAGTATTTCTTAAAGAGAAAATTGGGAAAGCCATCAGGTCCCGGAGCTTTGTCACTGGGCATTTCATTCAGCGCAGTCGAAATCTCTTCTTCTGAAAAATCATCATCCATACCACTCAAGTTCAAATTGTCAGGATATATCTTCTTCTAGTCAATGGAAACCCAACGCTCATTTATCTCTCCAAAAATCTTCTTATATTAATCAATGAAAGTGTCATTTAGCTTTTGCTGATCACTAATCTCCACAACATATTTCCAAATACTACAAATTATGTTTATTCTCCTCCTACCATTAGCAAATTTATGAAAGTAGCTCATATTACAATCACCCACCTTCAGCCATTGAGCTCTCAACCTTTGCTTCTAGAAATTTTCTTCTTGATCAATCACCTTCAGCAGTTCTTTCTCTTTACTTCTTAATAACTCCTTCTCGTTAGCAGCCAAATTCCTCTCCTCTTCTAAAATATTAACCTCCAGGATCTCTTTCTCCGGTTTTTCTTTTTTAACTCTAATATTTCCAAAAACTTCTTTATTCCATTTCTTCAAAACCTTCTGAGCAGCTTCAACTTTCTACTCATGTTACTCGCAGCATCTCCACTATTACCAAAAGCAGATCACTTCCTCATAAATAATTCCCCAAAATTCTCCTCCAAACAACACAACTTCTCAAATTTAAAAATATATTCCTTCTCAAGTCTCACCCGTGTCTAAAACAATAGGGCAGTGATCAGAAATGAAAGATGACAAGCCTTTCTGGAAGGTTAGAGGTTGTAAATCAACAAAATTAGGACTGATAAGAAAGCGATCCAACCTAACCAGAGTAGGGAGTCCCGTCATAACTCCAAGTAACTTTCCTATTTGATAGAGGCAAATCAATCACCCACAAACTCACGGAAGTCCTCCAAATCTCTTGAATGATCCACCTTTCTATAATTTCTCTCAAAGTCAAACCTTGTTACATTAAAATCTCCACCAATCACCCAAGGACCATACATGAGACTATGAAACTCGACACCCTCCTTCCATAAAACCTTCCTCCCCCTTCTAGTATCTGGCCCATACACATTCAAGATGAAATGGATAGCTTTAGAAATTCTATTCTCCAAGGCAACGTGTAAACAATAACTTTGCTTGATTTTTTGTCGTAAAATCTAACTATCGTTATTCCAACATGTGAACAAACCACCCGCACTTCCCGCAGCACGGATAAAACTCCATTCGTCAAGAACACTCCAACCCAAACATCTAAAGACACCACATTTTGGGTTTTCAAATTTAGTTTCTTGAAGCAACACAATGTCAGGTTTAATAGATTTAAGGTAATTTTTGACCCTAAGACACTTATCTGAAGTACCAAGGCCTTTAACATTTCAGGACACAATAATCATGATGAGTTGTTAAACCTCTCTAATTCTTTGTTCTTAAAATCACTAATATCGTCATTATTAATCAAAAAACCAGAACTACTAGCAAGTGCATGCATTTGATCACTAGTCATAGAATTTAGAATAGCAGGGACAAAAACGCTACCTTCAAGCGAGTGCACCAAGCCTCTAGCATTCCTATGAAGCATCACCACCCCACTTTGCTCCAATGCACGTTTTCTTTTGCCTAATTTAGTCTTCGAACATTCACTAGAATCAGCCAAAGCTAATGCCAAATTACCTTCCACGTTCATATCTTGAGAGTAATTATCATGAACATGTTCATCAACACCCACAGCCGAATTGCCATCCAAATTCCCATCAACATCAACACCATCATTAAAGTCCGCCAAGCCAATGACATTCTCCTCCTAACAATGCACATCAAAACCTGCCACTATGTTACCCTCTTCATCCACCACCACTTCCACACCATCATCAAAAGGAGCCATATAATTTCCATTGTTACCTTCTCCCTCATCTTCCTCAGTAGAAGAAACCACAATCGGGTTGTCTACAGCCCCAACATCATCAACAATTGTTGTCATCCTATGATCCCTCTCTCTTGTTGTCTTACAACTCAAGTTTTCTAGCTTCCCATCTACACCTCTGAAAAAACAGTATTTCTGGACCCTGTAATATCCATACAAACATTCGGGTCACCATCGTATCTCTTGATTAGCACATTATGATAGAAGTTCTCTAGAAAGATTCTGATAGATGGCGGAAGTTTGCATGAAGCATCGACAAACAATTCATCCCTCAGAACAGGTATAATCAGCGACATGCAAGGCATTCGGTTGTAATACAGTAACATAGCCAATATTTGCCAAAGCCACACGAAGAACTTTCACACTTCTGCACACTACCGGAATATTCTTCAAAATTGTCCAAGTCTTCACTTTCTTTTGACTAATACTTTTAGTCTGAGCACTCCACCTTCTTAGATTCAGAGTTCCCCGCGAAGAGATGATCAAATGAAAGAAATTTCTCTTAAGATAGACGTTGGCAGCTTAGCAATGAATGCATCACCAAGCCACTTCACATTCCACCTCCATCCAGGCGAATCCGCCTCAAACTTAAGCTTCAGAAAATCCTCAGTCCGCGAAATCGAAAACGAACCTTCAGAAATCGTCACAACCACCATGGATCTCGCCCATTTAAAGTCCTCCGGAAACACATCTCAAGATATAAGGATTTTTTTATCATTCACCATTTTTGGAGTAGAAGATTGGGAATGTTGGAACGATCAACAATTAAAACCTTTGTGTCCAGATCTGTTACATTTAAAACATAAAAGCGGATATTTGCAGTCCTTTGCCCAATGATCTGTCCTTCTACATCGAAAACGACCCTTTTAAGATTTGATTTCACTGACAAATTCATCATATCGTTTAGTTTTTCTAGGCGTTGGTTGAGTATAAATTTTCCTTACATTATTATTTCACACATTGTGTTTGTATGGATGTTTTAACAGAATGTCTTTGTATGATGGAACGTGAATGTTAGACTGCTGCTTATAGTCATCTAGCAGCGAAGAAATAGGTATCAATTTGGCTACAGAAAATGCATAATTGGAGAAGGCGATTTTTGAAGATGCCATTAGGTTTTTGAATGCCATTTTAGATATACTCATCGTATATTTATATGCTTAGTTATTTGTGAATTTGTTCTAAACTACAATTATTCTATCGTATTCGACCTTTTCATCTATGCTAGAATAGGTACCGATAACTCGGTGTCCTCGTATTTCCAACTTCATCGATGTTAGTACCGCATACCACTGTTTTCTCATGTTGATAATTTAGCTTGGTTCACACCAGCACCGTTAGGCACATCACTCAGATGGCTTAGCTATAGTGCACAACATAAGGACAAAAGAGAACAATAGGAAGGTTTCTTTCATCCATTTGTTGCAATATATAGTCAACCACTATATGTGTAGAAATTGGATGTTGAAAAATGGACTCAAATATAGTGTGACTCCTACGATTAAGAACCAAAGATATATCTTATTTCCTTTGAAAAAATAATTGTTCCGAATTTTAACTAGCAAACCCAAAAAAGATCACGTATGATCAAGAATTCATTGCATCTCATTACGTGGTTTTGTCTTTTGTGAATTTTTTAATAACCGGTGACACGTGGAGGTATATATACACACACATACATCAATGCTGCAATTAGATTGCTCACAACTATCATTACCTATAACTATTAAATTTGTCCTCAGTACTATCATAGATTAGTTAGTACTATCCTTTTTCATTAATTAAATAGTTCTCGGTATACATCTTCCCGATTGTTTGTTGTTTTACACCGTAGTGATAGTTTGTTTATTTATTGTTTTCCACTAGTGGGATATTTGTGTTTTGGTAATCCTGTTTTATTGTTTGTGTTTAAATTGAATGAATAATGTTTGAAAAATATAAGGGATGGCTTACCACATTCCCAGTTTAATTATTTTACCGCTACGAAGTTCTAACTGTTTTTTTCTTGCTTTTGATTTTATAATATATTTAACTTTTATAATTTACAATGGTAAGGAGCATGTTTTCTCTTTTAAATATAAGAAACACACATCCTCCCATTTCAAAATAACGATGTATTAGTTACTCCCCAAAATTTAATTAAAACCATAAAAATTGAAAGAGCACGATCTCCCAACAAAACTGCCTTCTATTTCCCCTCTTCCTCTGTTCAGTTTTGTCCCTGAGCATAATTTTTTTTTAAATTTGTTTTGGAGGGAAACCGACCGGGGTCATTAAACCCTCCCTAATGAACCTATCCTAGTCTGCGAGCACCACATAAGTGGCTAATCTTGGCATATGCACATGGTAAGTTCTTAGCATGTCATTCCGGGTTTCGAATCATGCCACTGTTACCACGGCGCAAAGTCCTTAACCACTGGGTTACTGTTGTGGACATCAATTGCAGTAACTTTAACATCTTTGTTTCTGCTTTCTTGCAAATATCGACTGACTGTGAATTGGTATGCTTTCTGGGAATATTGTAATCTAGATTCCTACAAATATCAACCAACTGTGAATCGGCATGCTTTCTGGGAATATTGTAGTTTTTTTTCTTTTGGTTTTCACGATGGTGGATTAATTTTAGAGTTTCAATGTTTGATTATAGTAGCTGTGCGAACTCATACTTGTGTAATATATAAGGTACCATGTTTTGTTTAAAAATATTGATCTTCATCTTCTGAGTTATTGTCAACCATTTTTTTGGTTAGTAGGTTTAACTGCTCATATATTCATGAAATTTTGTGTATAGGCAATGACGAAATCATATATATTGTGCCTAAGTTTTGTTCTTAATGTCACATCCTTAAACAAGTTCAAAAGGCCTAAACTTAAACTTAATACTCAAATCAAGTATTAGTGCGAACTCAGCTTGACTTGAATTGTAAGTTACTGCCTCATATGAGAGTTTTGTATATTCGTTTTGGCCTTCTCTAAAAAAGTTTGGATTGTTTATATCGCTCAACTGAATTCTCGGCATAGATAGGGTGTAAAAATGGAATTGTTATCATTGTTTGTCTTGCTTAACAGAATCCCAGATAGATCGTATTTCAAAATAAAATTGTGCAAGATGTTACTTTACAGTATCAGATCTTAAATACACTTATGTATCTTAACACGCAGTGGATAGTTTATAAGGTTGAAAATGGTATTAATATTTCAGTTGACTTATTTCTGTGATGGGGTCGATGCCATGTTTAGCATCATCATATTGGGATGATTTCGATTACTCTAAGAATGTACGCCACTTATTAGTGTAAATTGGAGCCTTAGTCAACCCGCTAAAGTTCTGACATAGTTACCAATAATGTAGATGCAGATCTTCATAAAGACTCTCACAGGAAAGACCATCACCTCGATGTCTAGAGCTAAGATACAATCAACAATGTCAAAGCCAAGACTTAGGACAAAGAGGGTATTCCTTCCGGCCAACAACACCTTAATATGTCAGATAAACAACTGGAAGAGGGAAGAATGATAACGGAATACAATATTAAAAAAGAATCAATGCTCCACTTAGTTCTGAGATTGAGAGGAGGCATGCAAATATTTGTAACAACGCTGATGGGGGGGACCATAACTCTGCAGGAAGAGGGCTCAGACACCATTGAAAATGTGAAGGTAAAGATTCACGATCACGAGGGCATCCCACCTGATCATCAGAGACTGATATTTGCAGGAAAGAGGTTGGAGTATGGTAGAACCCTTGCAGATTACAATATTCAAAAGGAGTCAACTCTGTAAATATCAACCCCCTCCTCCCCGGGGGACAATTGATGATGTGGTCAATTACAATCTTTCCTTCAATTCCACCTCTTTCTGCTGCTAACTTTCATCCCTACTCTATCTCCTCTTCTGATTCCTGCCATAAAATATGCAATGATCATTTTTGCACAGGTGTTGTTGTTTCCGTCGACAATTAGTGCAACATTCTCGTTCTTCCTTCTAACAATTTCTGTCCTTAAAACATTCAACCTAAATTTAGGTCAATGTTCTACTGGCTGAAAAACCCTTCAAAAAACAACCATCAAATATTGGTTAGAGGTCTTCAATTTACGATGCTTGAATAATTATCCATCTATCGTCAGTTTGTGGCCACGTAAGTGGGACGCTCTACCTTACTGTGCTTTCAATACAATCATCTATCCTTCAACATAGTATGTCAATAGTAAATTTAGTTGTCATTACTCATTTCATTTTAGATATGGGTACATTTTTGCACTCTCTTGCACAACGTAGACGAACTGTTGTAGCTTCAATTTATCCGCCAAGTTGTGAAGTTTTTGAACTATTTAGCATGCTATATTTTGTTTCTAGAGGCAAAACTGTGTACTTTTAGTAAAGCCACAGAACCTTGTGAGGTAAAATGTTCAAATAGTTCTTTAGTTCAAGTGACTCAGAATTAACTATCTTCTGGCTAAGTGCAGTTCATTTCCCAAGCTAGATTCCTATGCCCATATCCAAAGAATCCTTAAGATAGTTTTCTATGCTAAAATAACTTAGATTTTGAAAAAGTTAAAGCTACTTTGAGAGCATCAAGAAGGGAAATGGTATGCCTTGTTTTTCTGTTAAATTTCCTAGAAAAATATAGTAGTTGTGAATTCGACAGTTTCTTGTAACTACATGGCTAAATTTACATTTTTCAGCATTGATCATTAATAATGACCCGCTAGAAAGAATGACTATAGCCGATGCTATAAGGATATTAACAGGGTTTTACATTTGATTCTAAGTATAGTTTTGTAGAAAAAATGAATATTGAGGATATCTATTGAGAGTTCTAAAAATTTCTAGAAAAATCTAAAGATATTAATAAATTGCCCTATGTATTAAATAGGAATTACTTGATTTATCTAGAATGTACTATCTAGAATATTTTAATATTAAAATATTGTTTTGAGATGCCTATAAATAGAAGAAAAGTCATCATATTATAATACTTGTACTACAACCTTAAAGCAATAAAGTTTTCGTATTACTAAAACCTTTGAGCCGTTTCTCCATCAAAATTTCTTTCAACTATTCAACTATTTCATTCCTCTATCCACAACAACTTCAGCTATTTTCCACTACTTCAACTACTATCAAGTGGTATCAGAGCTTTGTTCATTCGCATATTGGGCAAAAAAAAAAAAATCCAACCATTATAAGCTATGACATTTCTACTTTTTTCGCCGTTTGTTCTCACAAAAGAAGACTTTGAAGAATGGAGTAACAAAAAGAAAGAAAAATTGATCTCCAAAGGGCTGTGGAAGACCGTTGAAAGTAGCTATGAATGGACAAAAAATATCAAAGATATAACGAAGGAAGAAAGTAGACCATTTACAAATTTGAGATGGAAAGATCATTGTGCTCGTGTTGTTATGGTTGAGAACATCGATGAAGTCGCATGGAATCATATTATCGGAGAAAGTTGCGCAAAAGATTCATGGGCCTTATTGAAGGAGGTTTATGGTAAGAATGTGGTGGAGAACATAAAAGAAGATAAATTGAAAAAGCCTATTTCTAAAACCAAAGCTGATGAAACAAAAACTACCGATGATAGTCTAACTAAAGCAGCAACTGAATCTGTACCAGATGTGGATGATCTGATTTTTACTATGACTAATGTTGGAGATGTGAAAGAAATAAAAAATGATATTGCTTTGGTGAGAAATCAAGTGAAGTCAAAGCGGATAACTTGACAAGAGAAAAACTTGAGAAAGTGGATGAAATTGCAAAAGGAAGTGGTGAAGTTACACATGATGAGGTCAAGGTTAAGTCTCCTGGCCATAAATCAAGCAATATATTTATAATCAATGAAGGAATAAATTGTGGATTTGCTTTCTTAGAGTTGTCATCATGTTCCGATGCAACGGAAGCTTTTAGGCATTTGCAAAAAGGGAATGTTTTCTTCGATGGCTTACCTGCTACAATGGATGAAAACTGTGTAAAATGAAAAGAGTAAAACAAGATTCCGTGAAATCACATTAGTGATATGGATATTGGGAAGTAAAAATAACACAATTAAGAAAGTTCGGATAATATCCCTATTTCTACTGAAATATGTAAAATATAAATTGGATAGTGGTATGGATGGCTATGCTTTTTCACTTGGATCAGGAATATTCTCATGGGCATCGAAGAAGCAAGCAAAAGTTGCACAATCAACGGCAAAACAAATTCAGCTCAAGTACTGCACGACAGAAGAGCAAGTTGCAGACATTTTCCCAAAGGCATTGCCAAGAGCAAGATTTGAGCAATTTTGCACTATGCCTGGAGTGTCATAAGTTTGCATCAAAGAGGAGTATTGAGAGTGCTACAAATTTCTAGAAAATTCTAAAGATATTAATAAGTTGCCTTATGTATTAAATAGGAATTACTTAATTTATCTAATGTACTATCTAGAATATTCTAATATTAAAATATTATTTTGAGATGCCTATAAAAAGTAGAAGAGACACATTGTAATACTTGTACTACAAACTCAAAGCAATAAAGTTGTTGTATTACTAAAACCTTTGACTCATTTCTCCATTAAACTTTCTTTCAACTATTCAACTATTTCATTCCTCTATCCACAACAACTTCAACTATTTTCCACTACTTCAGCTAGTATCAATATTTCTAGAATAGTAAGCACTATAAAATCTATTGTTGTACGTATGTAAATTAATATTAAATAGTCTCATTAGCTAAGATATGTGCAGTGAAAGGAGAAAAGTTTCATCTAGTTTTTTGCATGCAATTTATGGGTACTCATTGTCTCATATTCATTATCTCAGCGTCTTCCGTTTCTGAGGTTTAATTGTCGTCCTACATATATACAAATTAACATAATTCATTTATTCTACATGCAGTATGAATTATGCTGCAGCTAGCCACCGCTTGTTTTGGCATGACTTGCCTTTTCAAAAAAGTCAAGATGTATGAAAATTTGACTGTATGTGAACATAAAATTTATTTATTGAGAATTTTCGGTTTGTGTATTTCTGTTCTGTTGTCTTCTGTTTGTATTTTACTAAGCCAAAACAACAACTTTGCAGAAAAAATAATGACATTAAACTTCATTTAAAGTCAACTATATTGACAAAAATATTGATAAATTAACAATGAAAATGCACACAAACATGTGACATTTGCAGACACATTCAAAATGTAAAACAAATATATGTTCCCCTCTTACACTGGTTTATTTTAATTGCTTCTTTTACAGTAGTATTTTTACTCATAATTGCCCTTTAATATACTGTTTAATGAGCTAGATAACACAACGTAGAGTTTTAGAATGTTCAATTTATTTTTTGTACATTTTATTTGTTGAATGTTCAATTTATTTTTCATACATTGCATTTGTTGAATGTTGCAAATAGGCAGAAATACTATCCAAACATAAATTTTCCATTGATGTGAATAACTTATTCGAAATGGTCATGCATTAAGTTTGGTGTAGAGAAGGGAAAACATGCAAAGGTTTGGGATTTTGTTTTTTATTACATTGCAATTTTTGCATGGTGGGGGAGGCTTAGACCATGCATCACTCTTAATGATATCTGCAAGTTATTACAGGTTAATATATACACTTTAACTAGGTAATTCAACCACTCCAGAACACTGCGTGCTGCTTTGCATAGTAAAATGAATCAAGTTGTCCCAAAAATGGTTTTCAAATACATAGTGTATTGCTTTGCGCAGTAAAATGTAAGCACTAACTGAAACAATAAGGTCATGTAAATAAAATTACTAAATTTGTCTGTCTGTTGCAAACTGTGACAATATACATGAATTGTGCTATGCAATAACTTACCAGATATATACTGAAATACACATGATGAATCGTATACTTACAGTTGTTAACATTTAAAATCTGTTTAACAAAACGATTACATGGTCAGTTAGATATCTTGCTGTATACTACTTCATCTACCATCAACCGGTACTTGAAGAATATCCTAGGTGAATTGATTAAATCCCATGAAAAAAAAAAAAAGCTGGATAAATCTTTATCATTAATATATTCACAACTCATGATTTGTGCAAACAATTTCTATATGGTACGTAAATACTTAGAGGATATCTCCAGAATTGTTGATTGACATGTATGAATTTTTGTCATCAATATTTGCACAACATATGTGTACAAACTTTCTGGAAATTTTAATGTCTATTTATAAAAAGTAGAAAGCTTTACGAAAAAAAAATTATGAAAATTTCGCGGAGTAAATGCCTTAAGTTTATTTTGCATATTGTAGGTATAAATTATCTTCCTCTGACTTGGGTTGAATGCTATCAAGCAGGTGCTGACTTGGAGTTTAAATCTATGACAACATGCACTTAGATGTAAATGTTTGATCATTTGTTTGTTCGTTAACATTTGCTATAATATTACATATATAAGTGATGGATTAGGTGTCATGCTAACCTTTTCACCTCGCTTAAGCAAGCAGACATTATTTTGATTTGTTAAATATTTTTACGGCTGCTAAAAGTAGATTTTGTTAATATTTACAAGTATAAATAATATATATACACGAGCGTTAAACATTACTTATAAGGAAAAACTAATTTCATTCTTTATATCACACAATTACTTTTATTTACTTTTATTTTAGGCCATTTAGATGGTCAAAATGTATTCGGGAAAGGAGGCAAAAAGCTAAAATATCAGCATTATTCCTAATTTCTTGATTATCAAGGGGATGTCTTTTACGGTATTAATTGCTTTGTGCAATTTATAAAACACAAATTTTTTAATCAAATCATGTTCGTTCAAATGTACTGTTCATTAAATCAATTTTATATTATATTCCTTTAGCTGTAATGGTATAGTTTAACGAAAACATGAAAATAATTTAAGGATTCAAAGGAAAAGCTCTTGCAATGTGTAATTGTAATTGTTTTACTACCAAAAAGAAATATCTAAAGTTCCGTTTTTTGCAAAGCCTTTGTTGTAAAATGGTGTGTTAAACTGACCACTTCTACTGTTACTTTCATCCTACAATTTGGTCATAAAACAACAGCACGACAAATGCATGATTACAATTTGGTCTTCCATTTACCTTTGGCATGCTTTTTGCAAGCTTTTTCAGCATTCGGTTGCATCATGTTGTTTCTATGCATCTTTAGTTTACCATTTCTGATACAAACTTTTACTACTTCAACATTGCCCTGGACTATTACTTTCATCGCCTCTATGTCTAAATATTTTAAAGTTTCAACTTTCACTTTTAGACAAATATATGTCACGCTGTAAAAATGGTGGCTTCTCTTATGTTCCTATGATACATTCATTGATGAAGAAGGCAGAATCTCTCTGGTACCGTGAGTCTCACATCAACTGATTTTTCTTTTTTTTTCATTCATTACCAAAATGTTTGCTCTTCTCCGTAGTAGAACTGTTGTTAGAAATCCAATTTCATGCCCAATAATCGGAATTACTCTTGCGCTATTTGAATCCAAATATTCGTCGATTTCGCGAATTTCTGAAAATCGAATCAGAGATGCTCCGTCTTCAGCAAGAGCAGAAGATGCAGTTACTTCCATTACCAAACTCCTCAAATCGTACGATTTTACAGACCCCCAAATCGCAAAATTCTGCGCAAAATTCCCGATTAAACCCTCGCATGATCCGACAACTTTCGTAAAACCCAAGTTGGATTTCTTCCTTGACATTGGGTTTTCCCGCACTCAACTCGCGAAGTTCATCTCTTCAGATCTTAGTTTATTGAATAAAAGCTTAGAAAAACGAATAAAGCCAAACGCTCTTCTACTTAGAGACTTCTATGGAACCGAGGAATTTCTATTTCGTGCTCTTCATGGCAGCTCCAGCTTATTATATTGCAAATTAGAAAGCAGTTTCTTCTCCAACGTTAGAACAATAACAGATCACGGAGTTCCTCGAACCAACATTATAAAGTTCACCAGCAGATATCCAAGAATGCTACAATTTCCTGCAAAAAAGTTTAAGAAGATGGTCGAGTTAGTCGTTTCTAAGGGATTTAACCCATGCTCAACCTTGTTTTGCTCAGCTGTTTATGTACTGTTAAGAACAAATCCTCGTACATGGGAGAAAAAAGTGAGTTTGTATAGGAATCTAGGATGGTCCGACGAAGATGTTGTCTCTGCATTTTTAAAACAGCCATGGTGCATGGCTGCATCAGAGAGGAAGATTAAACTGGTAATGGATTTTTTTGTTCATGAAAGGCAGTGTGAGCCATCTTATGTGGCATTTTGCCCTAATCTTATAGGCTATAGTTTGGAAAAGAGGATCAAACCGAGGTGTCTTGATATTGATATACTGGTGAAGAAGCAATTGGTCAAGAAGAGAGATAAATTCAACTATTTCACGATTAGTAACATGGATTTCTTGGAGAAGTACGTGGTTCCTTACCAAGATGTTGCACCTGAGATACTGCATGCATACAATGGTAATTCTTAGGATTTTTTATCTTACAAATTTTAGTTATTGTCGGTCTGTTCCTCGAGAAAGCTTAAAAGTTACTGGACACTTGCGGGACATATGGTTATTCTAGACTAGAAGAGAATAGCTTTTTTTAAGGAAAAAAAATCATTTGAAAAAAATTGTATATCATTTAGCTTTAATGAAGCCGAAGTGTGCTTCCTAACCATGTAACGCCTATGAAAGTTGTTGTAGAAGAATACAGTGAATGAAGTGACTTTTTAAGAAGCAAGCAATTGCAACCGATGATGTGCATTTTAATTTTAATTTTTGCTCTTAAGGTGAATGTTACTAGAATTGTCAAGCACACATTATGTGCAATATATGCTTTTAGGTTGTCAACAATCTCAGCATGATTGTTCATTTTCATTTTAGGTTATAGTTTGTTTGTTGTTATTTGGTTGATAGGATCAAGTAAAGCCAGGTTTTAAGTGTTATTTCAATTAGCTACTTTTTAATGTGTTGCATGCATGTATCATGTTACATGTATGGCTGATATGTTCCTGATATAGCATGATTTTGGAGCATCGATTCTTTAGCCATTTTGGATGTCGAAAACCGTTGAGAAGTGGCATTTTTAGTCATATTAAATTTTGTATTCATCATCCAAATTTACGAATGAAAAGTTGTTCAATATACAGTTACTTTCTATATTGGAAAATGCTTGGAGAATGAGCAGTATGTGTGTTTATATGGCAAATGTGGGTAGGAGGAAAAAAGGAGGTCTTTGTACTTCTGATTTGGCAATTAAAAAAGAAATTAATTTGAAGTTTACTTTTAATTGGCATATAAGAATTTTTACATGTGCATATTATCTCTAATAATCGATCAGTGTTTGAAAAATGCTCTGTTTTTTCTCCTATATCTATTGTACTATAATATTTTCTAAGCTAAAATATGCTTTCAAGTAATAAACACTTTGTTGACATGCCTTTTTGTCAAAGCAGTCACACGTCGAGTATTTGGCAAGCGACGCGCTCAAGCGTCAAAAAGCACAAAGCAGCAGGGTCGAAGTCGCATCGCAAGGACCGGTGAACTCTTAGTCGATCCATGCCCCGAGCCGAAGGCGAGCCGTGCTTCGAGCCGAAGGCGAACCGTCCAGCGGGTTCGGGCGCATCGCCGGTGGGGGTTTGGGGCCCCACAGTCCCGACGGCGATCGACCTAACCGGTTAGGTCGAAATTTTGGGCACCGCTCGATTCATCCGATTTTTTCCATGCCGGAAGCTCAGATTCCTTCATTCCGGACCAGCAAAACCACGGATTCCTTCACTTTGCATCCAGGAGCTTCGACACACTAAGACGACGAGATTTCGGCACCAAGAAGTTCAGCTGCCTCCTCGTAAATTTCATACCTCCCGACGAGGTACGAAATTTCGTACCTCCAGGTAAGGTTCGAAATTTCGTACCTCCAGGAGAGGTTCGAAATTTCGTACCTCCAAGTAAGGTTCGAAATTTCGTACCTCCAGGTAAGGTTCGAAATTTCGTACCTCCAGGACAGCTGCCTCCTCGTAAATTTCATACCTCCCGACGAGGTACGAAATTTCGTACCTTCAGGTAAGGTTCGAAATTTCGTACCTTCAGGAGAGGTTCGAAATTTCGTACCTCCAGGCGAGGTACGAAAATTCGTACCTCCAGGCGAGGTACGAAATTTCGTACCTCCCTCGAACCCCCGGCCAGGAGGTGCGAATTTCTGCTGTTAGGTACGAAAATTACTGTTGTGCACTACAAAAAAATATTGAAATAGAGACCGAAAGTTTCAGTCTTCAACTACACATTTCAGTCTGAAAAACAGATATAAAGACCGACTTCAAACTGAAACTTTCATTCTTTATTTCTCAAGTCTTAAAATATTTTGAAACTGAATGTTCGGTCTTAAATGTTAAAGACCAAAATTTCAGTCTTAACTAATAGTAAAGCCCAAACCTTAAAAGGCCGAAATGCAGTTTTTAATCGGTCTCAAATTATATAAAAATTTTAAAATATTTTATTTTATTTATTTGTAATTTGAAAATAATTTTGCATGTATACAAATATGTGCGCATGTTTGCTTCTCTACGTATATGTATATATATGAATGTTCGTATCTCATCATCATTAATCATATTATACTTTGTGTGTGGGAAAACTGCTCATGAATTACTTGTTTGCGATGAACATCGTATCACAGAAATACATATATTGTATCATTCAATGTGAGATTACAAAAGTGCTACAGAGCAGAGTACTTTATCACATCTGATTACATCACATATTAATAAATTTTATCCAAAATGTAAGCTTCTATAAAAATATAAAAGACACAATCGCATATACATAAAATTAGATTGGAGTGGGAAGATAAACATTAAAGCTCTTTAAACATACATATCCAGATCTAATTATTTTCTCCTTGGTGTCTTTGTTGCCTTCAATTTCAAGTTTGGTTGGAGAAGAGGAACTGGCTATAAAAAAAGAGGGAACTGCACTTGTTATATATTATGCATGAATGATATATTTTGGGCAATCTGCAGCAGTGTGGTTAACTGGTTATGGCTATGATATGAAGAACATAGATATGGAGTAAGGTAGTATGGATCTGGAGGAAGACGAAAAGATATAGGGAACAAATGTGGTAGTGGGTGAGTGGTTATTTGACACCCATAATCTAAGGAAAACGTGAGAATGTTAATGAATTAAAAATAACTGATTTAGCGAAAATGAGAAATAGTTTACTACACGGATCGCGGGGTTTAGCCATTAGATTCTAAGATGGACTTAAGAATTCAACGATTATAAGATCTATCATTCAAAATAAATTGGTGACTGAATAAAAGACTGCCTTTCGGTTTCTAAGTATTTTAATTTTTTTGCAACTGAAAATCAGTTACTAATTTCCCAAAGTAACGACTGCTTTTTTCGGTCTTTGATTTGTCCTAACTTAAGGACCGAAAATATTCAGTTTTTAATAATCAGTCTGTAATTATATATTTTTTGGTAGTGGTGGGCCCCGTTTCTCACCTACTCTCACCTACCCTCCTTCCTATAAATACCCCAAGCCTTGGCCTTCGTTTGTATCTCTCTCCCTTGGAATTTTGAGACCTAGAGAGCTCAAGATACTCATTAATGGCCTCCAACACCCCCACCATGGCCATGGAAGATGAGATAAGTAATTAAAACATGACATGCATGTTTTCCTTCAACACTTGAAGACTAGCAAGCCTTGTTAGACCGCCTCTAGACCTCTTGGACATTAAAGCCTACCTTGCCTATAGTTGACCAAGTCAACTCATTTCAAGGAAGAAGGAGGGCAATTTAGTCAAAGTATAGAAATAACATGTATTTTGTTATTCTATTGTAACTCTTTGTACTTAGCTATTATCCGAACTTGTACAACCGTGTAAGCGATCAATGATATGATGAACGAGAATTATAAAGTGGACGTAGGCGTTGCCGAACCACTATAAAAGCTGTGTCTCCCTGCATTTACATTATTTATTGCTTATTCTGATAATTGTTCACACTCACACATTGGGTGTTGGCGTGTAGACAATTTTACCCGTCAACACACTTTTAGTCGAATGTAAGTAGGGCTGCACAAAGTATGGGTTTGGTCGGGTTGGACCAAATACTTCATCCAACCCGTATAGATATGAGTTTAAGGTAGTTCAACCTGTATCCGACCCTATATGAGGTTGGTTATGGGTTGAGTTGAAATATGAGTTGGGTCAGGTTTAGTAGGGTTGGGTTGGGTTGTTTGAATATAATAAAAAACGAGAATATATGGGAATTTTATTAAAAATAATATTAAATTATTTAGATCAATATATATATATATATATATAAGATTTTAGCTAGCATAATGCATTTAAAATAACTAATTTATTATAAGACATATTTTATGAAAATTTCATTGTAAAACACATCATATGAAATTAATTTACTACATAGTAGAACAAGTGTTTAATTTTAAAGTACATTAAAATGCTCTTTAAAATATATTTGTCAAATTTTATCTAATTTGGATTGACATATAATATGCTTTTTTTATATTTACGATATAATACATAAATATTATTCTTGGATTATTCTATTCTAATTCTAAATGAGCCGTTATTAAATTAGTTTTTTAATATAGGGTTGGGTTGGGTTGAACAAAATATTAAACCCAACCGGTATATAGTATAGGTTACAAATTGTAATCCATATCCGATCCGAACTAGGATGAGTTGGGTGGGTTTATGTGGGTTGGGTCAGGTTAGTGGGTTAAGTCGGATTGGATATAGGTTGTGTGCATCCCTAAATGTAAGTAATAAAATGAAACAGTTGAGTTTATGAAATCCGATGATTTACCATGGCTCGGCTATTACCAACGTCATTGTTCTACTTGTAGCTTGATCGTCAACTTTGAAGAATTTATATGCATGGACCGCATCGTCTACGGTCTCCTCGAGGATATCTAAAATTCCCATCTTGCTGTGTAGGACCATCCTTAGCTTCCATACTTGGTGGGCAAAGTATGACGCTACTAACCAACTACATCTTCTCTTGGACGCACTCTTTATAAGAAGAGCATGTAAAAGATGATCCAATATAAGCATATTCAGCTGACGGTAGAGGAGGTGCTTCTGTCTACGGAAATGATCCATAAAAAGTTGTATCCTCGATGATGAATGGAGCGACCAAAGGAATGAGGTAAACATATGTGTCGTTCGAGATGACACCTTGATGAAGCATATCTAGTTGGCGGAATCTTATCAGAGACTCGTGCTTATATCTTTTGTAGCGCCTTATCGTAGTATTCCACTACTCATGTGGGCCTTTCATGTAGTCTTTCTCCACGTTTCGTTTCACGTCAAGCAGCCGTATAAGGGTATTCCAGTCATTCCAAGCCTTCTTCAGGTTGTCCCATTTGTTCTTTATATGGCTGTCTGTGTAGTCCAACCTAGTCCGAGCTTTGAACTCAAAAGCGACAACCTGGTAAAAAGAGTACGCAAGGAAGTGGAAATCCCTGTGGATGCAGCAAAGATCTAAGAATATGGACGTCCTCTTGTCATTCTATAAAGCGATTGGCTGAGAGCAGGCGGGGAAATCGTGCGGCATATATGAAAAAAAAATTGAAAGCTGTCATAAAATTCAAAAAAAAAAGTTATAGAAAACGAAAAAATAACGATAATAGAAACAAAAATTACCTGAATTGAAGGACGTTTGAGCGTAAAAGGATTGTTTTTCTTGCTGTTTTTCACGGGACTTTCGGATGTTGGAGGTAGGATTGTGGGTGAGATTGAGTTAGGTTTTCCATCAGTGAAACATCGCGTTGGCTCTCGACGTCAATGCACATTCCCGAATCGTCTGGCTAAACGGTAATTTTTTTTTGATATATTTAACCGTTAGAATGTCCGACGCATCGGACACAAACATAATTGTCAAACCCAGACATTTGCAATTGGTACCTTAGTACGTCTCTCGGTGTATCGTGGTAGGAGAACCCTAAAAGTAATTTGAAACTTTAAACCATGAAAATGTAGAAATGGCGTGTTCTGCTATGAATACATTCGTTGATGGAGAAAGCGAAATCTCTGGTACTGTGAATCTCACATCAACTAACTAATATTTTTCCCATTCATCTGCAAAATGTTTGCTCTTCTCCATAGTAGAATTGTTAGAAACCCAATTTCATGTCCAATAATCGGAAATATCTGATGCAATTTGAATCGAAATATTCGTCAATTTCGCGAATTTATGAAAATCGAATCAGAGATGCTCCGTCTTCAGCAAGAGCAGAAGATGCAATTACTTCAGTTACATAACTTCTCAGATCATACGAATTCACAGATCCCCAAATCGCAAAATTTTGCACAAAATTCCCGATTATACCCTCATTTGACCCGACAACTTTCGTAAAACCCAAGTTGGATTTCTTCCTTGACACTGGGTTCACCCGCGCTCATCTCGCGAAGTTCATCTCTTCGAATCTCGATTTACTGAGTTACAGCTTAGGAAGACGGTTAAAGCCAAACATTCTCGGTTCTTCTACTCAAAGGCTTCTATGGAACCCAGGAACTCAGTTATGTTTGTAAATATGTTTGTAATAGTGTATTTGTCTTTCTGACTTACGTTTGTATTTTTTTAAGATAAAGGGTTGTTTTTGTAAGAAATTACTCTTCTAGGTGATTATGTAAATATTCCATTAGAATAAGTATAATTTTCCATAGGTTTGGATATTTGATATGAGAAGGAATACATAAATCTTAGGATACTTTAGTAAGGCAGACACTATTCTAATATTCATTCATTATTTTTTGCAAGTATTTTAATCCAAATAGATGTTTATATTCAAAAGTTATCAGAATCCTTTTTATGTAATAAATTCTCACTTTGTCACTCTAAGAACTACTTCCCCTAAACCGTTAACGTCCTCATGACTAACGCCTAAAAGTGGATACTTGGTTCTTTCGTATGAGTTTACATTTTTTGAATCTAGTTACATAAATAATTAATTTGATCTTAAGAATAAAAACATCTCATCTGAAATCAAACAAGGAAGTTTTATGAATAAAGGTCATACCTAGGCCTCTTCACTCTTTCTTCTTCGATTCACACCTTAGATGTTTTAGCTTATGTTTGCAACACTTACCACTAAAAGAAAAACTTGCATAACTGGCGGAAGGAAGTTTTTTTTTTCATTATAATATTTTACAACTAAACACTTACCACTTTGATGCCAATACTACCAACTATGGATGTCACTAGATAGTCTCATGCACCCAGCTACAAGCATACAACTGTCAGTGGAGAACTGGCAAGTTTACATTATGAAACAACATGAGCAATACTTTATTCCCACTAAAATTACTTATTACATCATGAAATAACGTGTGTAATATTTTATTACCACTAACAAAAAGTAGTCTTACAATCAAAGTCTTTATCTTTCCACGTATGTGCTTTTGAGTAGATATTTGTTGTGAGGTGCTAAGGGAACCCCAATTTACTCTTCCTATCACCGTTACTAAAATATACTACAAAAATTATCATTACACTCTTCTTATTTAATACCTCACATAACAAATAGGGGCTACCACAACACCGTTACTTTATTTCTCTCTCGTCTCATATTCATTTCTCTTTCATTTCATTTTGAAACCCTAGTTCTTCAATTGATCGATCAATGATACATTGTCGACGCCGCAACCATGCCGAGAAAGAAGAAACCATAGATACATCGTTGTCTCAACCCCAATTAGCTCAATCAAGTAAGTTTAGGGCTTCAAACGGTAAAAATTTGAATTTTCCCGCAGGAAAGATGAAATGGACAGTGATTGTTGTTGATTAGGGTTTTCAGATTAGGACTTACAACGTGATTAGTTTGGCAAATACTAGTTGAGTGAGAGATTAGAATGAAGAGGTAATGTGGTTATTTCCCTCTCCTCTCTTATTCATTTCTCTTTCATTTCATTCTGAAACCCTAGTTCTTCAATCGATCGATCAACACATTGTTCGACGCAGCAACAATGCCGAGAAAGAAAAAAACTTCAGATACATCATTGTCTCAACCCATTCAACTCAATCAAGTAGGTTTAGGGCTTCAATCGGTAAAAAAATGATTTTTTCTGTAGGAAAGATGAAGTAGACAGTGATTATTGTTGATTAGGGTTTTCAGGTTAGGACTGTCTACGTGATTAGTTCGGCAAATACTGGTTGAGTGAGATATTAGAATGAGGAGGTAACGTGGTATTAGAAAGCATACAAAATTGAATGAGTTTATTTTTTTTAATTGCGGTATTAGAAAGAGGATATTGAGGTGCCCTTATCACCATACAATTTGTTCAGCGCTGGTAGATTCTTCTGTCATGTCATTATGCGGGAAATTTCATCTTTTATCTCTTTACTGCTGGTAGATTCTTCTCCATCTTCTTGAAGTTTTGTTTGAAGTATCATGTAAATATTTATCATATTTGTACTAGGGTGAAAAATGTCAAAAAACCTATATTTTGAACCGAATTCTTCTATGTTCTTGGATATGTGGACTTTGGTAACAGGAGATTCGACATATAATTGAAACTTCTTTTGTCTGTACCATCCCAATCCATATTTCTTACAATTATGCAGGCTTTATATCTTTCATAGTGTTGTTGTTCATTCATTTTGGGAATAGATTTATCCATGAATTCGGTAAGATTTCCCAATTTGGAAAATCTAAATCAAAGTTTTGCGTTTAATTTTAACATTTGTCTGACTGGGTCTAGCATATCGTTGCCATAGTGACGAGGGACTGTTGTAATCCCAAGATGTAATTTTGTATCACAAACTTCTGTGAAGTAATCCATAATTGAACAAAGAGGCTTTGGCAATTCTGTTTGATGCCATCCGTTTATGTATAAGTCTTTAATACATCCATAATTTAGTAGGGTAATTGGATCTAAGGTGAATTTGTCATGTACTAAGTATTTGTATTGTGAAAGCTTCAGGCTTGTAAGCGGTATGGGTGAAATTATTGTGCATCTTTCTGGTAGGAAATATTTACAATATGTGAATTATTTTATACATATGATATTTTAATTTTTTAATATCTCTCAAGTAATTTTGAATCCAAGGGTAGAGATTTTTGTTAGTAGAGAATAAATTTCCTTATATGTGGAAGCATTTTTCTCTTTTGTAGCTTGGAGAAATTGGATTTCTCTGTTGAATGTTCAGGGAAAGCTACTAACATATTCTGTATTTGTAGAGGAGTAGTTCGTGGAATATGGCCAAGTTGGATCATCTTTCCTTTCTGGACTTCTTTTGTTGTTATCGCCACAAAAGATGCTCTAGGCTCTAGATTTATGTTTGTAGTTAGTTGTTGACTCTTCTTTTATTTATATTCCCGAGGCTACAATTTTTATTTGTTTAGTATTTGAGACTATGTAGTCTTTACGAGGAATCTTTTCTGTATCAATTTTAGCTGTCTCGTATGTGTGATAGACTTTATAGTATGGTCTTTCATACCTTGGATTTTTGTTCAAGTTCATTTAGTTTTGGTACCATCTCTTCCTAAGAAATATATATACTAACATTTGGTCCATTGAATAGACAATAGTATGTGAATTTTTTTGTTGTTTCCGTATTTGTGAAGATCTCAACAAGAGTATATAAAATGTTGAATTTTATTGGTTGTCTTGTGATGCTGTGGATAAATTCCATTTGTTGTCTAGCACCATTTGTTTTTCTTCGGTTAGCTGAGAATTTGTAACGTATCTACTTTGTACATATGTCCTCAAGAATTTCATGCTATTTGTCAACTGGTTTGTAACAAAAATATCTATTCTTTTTCTATGTTGACAAAATCACAATCTTCAAAGGTGTTAATAAATGATCTTGATAATTTATCCGACAATATATTTGAATTACCTTTGATGCGTTCTTATATAATTTTGGTACCACAATTCATAATTGCGTTTTTAAATTTTAACCATCTATTATTTATTACACCTTTTCCTTTTTTATTATTTGGATGTTTTACTATAGATTCGCAGTCTGTCCCTATTATTATTTCCTTTTCTGATATTATGAAAAATCTAAGTGAATATAATATATATATTATAACTAGAATTTCTTAGTCCAAGAAGGTCATATACCTTTTTTCTTTATATATTTCTGAAGTGTATCTACAAATCTTTTCAGTAGATTTAGGATCATTTTTGTATTTTTTACTTAATAATATTCCTCCCCATCTTAAGGAAGGACCATCAGTTTCCGTGATTAAATAGTCAAAAGACAGAGGTAAAGTTAATGGTTTTATATTTTCAGCTAATTCTTTTATGTTTTGGATTTGTTTTCTATCTTCATTATTAAGTTCTCCTTTTCCTTTAAGGCTCGCTTTATTACATAAGGGTCCTGTAACAACCTGTAAAATCAGAACCAATTCAAAATTTTTATTTTTAAGAATTTGGTTAGAATGTGCCAGAATTTAAAAATTCCATTTTTAAATAATATTAAAGCTATTAAAAATAGTCATTTTACAAACGACCTCCGTTTTCGACGAAACCACTTTTGTTGGATTTGAAATGTCAAATTATTGCTAGGTTTCAATTTTCATGATTTTTCGAATTAATATGAGCGTGGCAAAAGAAAATGTGTTTTGTCAATTTCTGTCAAATTTAATCGACCAGAAAATGGCCATTTTTCGAATGGTCTCCAAATTCATCAAAATTAATTTTGTTAGGACCGTGTCGTCAAAACAAAGCTAGAAATATTTTTTCTGTAATTTTTAGAGTCATTACGTGGCTCGGTGAATTTAAATGTACGATCGAATTAAATAAATAAATGATTTAAAATTTAAATTAAAGAAAACGGGCTGAAAACGATCGATTGGGCTGAAGAGACCTAGCCTGTTGGTTCCAGAACGGGGGCAATTGGGTAGGAACGACTTTCGTTGGGCTGGAATTGGAGCAGAAAGGGATTAACGGGCTTAAAACCCAATAATTAAGGGTTTTATATTATTTTATTATAAATATCCTAGAGAGAAACCAAAAACCCTAATACACAGTAGCCGCCACGTTCAAATTCAATGGCCTTGAGCAGACGATTCTTCTTCCGGTAATTCCTCTCAATCCATACAATAAAACTTCCTGCTCCGTTAGAGTTTATTGTAGAGAATCTCACGAACTTCGATTCCATACGGGGTTGACTGAAAACCGTGGAGTATACGCCACATTCCAGAGCCCCAAAGTCCTCGCATCTCAACCGCCGCCGCCTCCCTAGGGCAGATCGCACCTGACGGCGTGGGTCCCCCTGGTGCGCGCCGTCCCCCTCTCTGGCGTGGTGATCTCTGATCGTCACAAAGCTCCACAGTTTGGAAGAAAACGCGGACCCTAGAATTGAACATCTACTGCAAAACCGCGGCCGATTCATATTGAAGAAGAAAGGGGTAAAATTCTATTTTTAAATAATTAATTAAATTATTTAAAATGATATCAATCTAAATTAAACCATAACTCGCTCATACTGAATCAAAATTGAACGATTTCAGAAGCGTTGCGATCGTGAGCCCGAGATTTGCATTTCTAGGCTGATTAGAACGGATTTAGAGCATGTCAGATTTTAAACAAATTTCAGATCTGTATCATTTGGAATTAAACCGACTGTGAGAAATTCTATTTCTTTTTTCTTTTTATATAATTAACATTATTTAATTATGATGCGTATCTAGAACTAATGTTGTTAAATCATACGCTGTAATATTCTGTGTAACGACCCGACTTTTCGACCCTCGAATGTCGACACTAATACATCCACGGTATTCATGTGCCGAGCACCCATGTGCCGGAAAGACGAAAAGTTAGGGTGAAATAAAATAAAAGGAAAATAGACTAAGGAAGAAGAGGACACAATATCAGAATCTCACAACGGAACGGTAACATATAATATAAAGAATGATCATTACAAAACAAAACTGTATGATTACAACTATCAGAGAAGACTAACCTATCATCAACATGGACAGTTATAACAACATTTCCTCATAAATGTTGATGTACAACATAGAATGCAACAGGTATAAAAAGTACGATAACTAAACTCTAACTCTCTTCCAGAAGCTCCAAAGTATCCAAAGTAAAACCTGCCATACTCAGCCTACTCGAAGGAGTACGTGAGGATTTTAGGGAAAACAAAAACCAAGCGTCAGACATCATTCTGGCATGAGAAACTCAAGATACACATTGCATGTAACAACACTGAGGGGACTGTGCAGATAACCGCTCCAGTTTTCCCGTCAATTGAAACCAACAATTTATTAGGAGAAGTATAATTGTATTATAAATAATGTCTAGGGTGTAGAATATAAATAAATCACATAGTTGGAATGGTTACATTGGTTACATTCAACAACTATTAAGTGTAACAAAACCGATAAGACACGTTCACATATTGGATTTTCCGCGGAGATCTCTCCGAATCAAGCCGGATCCGAACTCCATGCACAAGGATCAGAAGCCACCTTCCGAGCGCCGTATATCTCTAGATAAAATATACCATAAGGTAGACATGACTGGCCCACGCACGAAAACACTGGTGTGCACCACGTGGAACCAAATATATCCAAATCCCCGCCCGGGCGCAACATCTATAAGCATACTCTAGATATGGAGTCAATATATCCTGTTGTGGGTTAGCAAAACCCCAGATCACGTAGCCTACTCTGTCTTTAGCCATATCCGATGTCAAGGTTTCGTTCGGCATCTTTCACACGAGTCTTCATCACTCGAACAGAACACGAATTCCCAGACGGAATCACATAGTACAATCGATCTTGGAATCACACATAGATTCCTTCACAGATCTCGGAATCACATGGATTCCAATACTTCAATAGATCTTGGAATCACACATAGATTCCTTCACAGATCTTAGAATCACTATATGTGTTCGAGCATCTCAACAGATCTCAAATCCCCATATAGACTTCACTTCACAACCGCTTCCAAAACTTAGAACCCGTATCTAGTTTTGAAGTGGTATTCGATAAGTAAAACACTTATCTATCCCGGTCTCTTCAAAACTATTCGATAGATTGAAGGTTAAGTTTTATAATCAATTAACTGACCACAATTCACACAATAGACGATTGTATATGGAAAACAGCCTTGCTTAATTTCCATAACAATTGAATAAACAATCAAGGCACTATCAAGGTTACAAAGCATGATAAATAGCCAAATCACTATCAAGTCATATAGCATGATAAACAATCAAATCACTATCAAGTCACATAGCATGATAGTAGTCAAAGCATGATTAACTCATATAAACGACTTCTAATTCATTTCCCATTTAATTAATCTTTCAATGATTAATACTCCTTTATTAGTTAATAAAACTTCATTTGTCAAATAAGCCTTCGCTTATTATTCAATAACTCATACTCGATTAATATTCCTTTATTAGTAAACTTCTTTTATCTAATAAAACTTCATTTGTCAAATAAGACTTGACTTATCTAATAAGATATCACTTATTAATAAGACATCATTTATTAATCAATAACTCATACTCGATTAATATTCCTTTATTAGTAAACTTCTTTTATCTAATAAAACTTCATTTGTCAAATAAGACTTCACTTATCTAATAAGACATCACTTATTAATAAGACATCATTTATTAATCAATAACTCATACTCGATTAATATTTATTTATATACTAGTGTATATATTCAACTTATACATATAAAGGTGTATATGTATATCTTTTCCAATTCTCTATTCCTTTAGTCTTGAATACTTAAAAAGGTTTTAATATACTTAAACCTCTAGTATAAGTATAATCACAATTCATTTACAAGATTTCCTTTATAACTTCAATATTTCAAAACGTATTCACATACTTATCTCTTCGGTATAAGTATAACCATAATCAATTTATAAGATTTTCTGAAAATATAATCAAAGAGGTCAAAACCATTGTTTAATAAAGAACCTCTTCTCTTTTATAAGTTATGCATCTTATTCAATATCTTTATCCTGAAAGGTTTCTATACTTCTTTCTATCTTTAAAACCAGTTATTAAAGACCTCAGTATATTCAAAATCATTAAACCGTATATTCCAGTTTTACATATTCCAAGGGTTTAAAAACAAGTGTTGCTAAAACACTGTTTACAACAAACCCAAAACAAATCTTTATAATTATCTTTAAATGTTTGTTTAAAGATTCAATTATATTTACTTGGATGATATAATCTGAGAGAGTTAAAGACAAATGTAATTAACACATTGTCACAACAAACCCAGGACCATTTTATGCTTATAGAAATCACAGTTCGTACACTTAACTCGTTTCCGACATTATCAACTTAACTATCCCTCGGTCAAGAGTGAGGCCAGGTAAGTTAGAGCACAGGTTGCATATCACCCCTTGCCTAGACACCCCATTCTTGACCCTCACAGATAGATAAGCCTACTCGTCGGTTTATTAGAATTAAGCATAGTATCCATGATATTCAATAAACAAGTAAGTAATCAACATGATTAACATGTTTCCAACATTCCCAACTTATCTATTCCTCGGCCAAGAGGGAAGCCGGTAGGTTAGAGCTCTATTGCTCCGTCCTACTCGACATCAGTCTTAACTCTCACAAATAGATAAGCCTACTTCGTTGGCTTATTAGTGTTAATCATTATCAACTACCTTTTAATCTAGTCACTTATTCATGACAAGGTTTAGCAATTCATAACCCTTTCTAACCTTTGTTTTATTTGGAAAGATATTTTATAAGAAGATATTTTGAAAAGAGGATATTTAGAAGATAGATATTTTGAGAAGATATTTATAAAGAAGATATTTTGAAAAGAGGATATTTAGAAGATAGATATTTTGAAAAGATATTTTGAAAGATAGATATTTTGAAGATATTTAGAAAGAAGATATTTTAGAAGATATTTTGAAAGAAGATATTTTGAAGACATTTTGAAAGAAGATATTTTGAAGATATTTTAGAAGATATTTTGAAAGAAGATATTTTGAAATCCAAAAATCAAGGTTAAACGGGTAGCTTTTGCACTAGTGAAGTTTTGGTCATTTTCAAGGGGTTACTTAGCATTTTACTATCTAATGACTTCAAGGTAGCAAACATACAAGTAATACAAGATTCAAAATGATAAGAAATCACTAAAGATGTCATCACAAAGTTCCATACAAAGTGTTGTAAACACAACAATTCAAACTGCATCTATAGCGACTATCGCTATAAGTGCACTTTCAAGTTCAAGTCCACCATATGCCAATTCCCTACTAATCCTTATGTGCTTTGTTTCCAGTCCATTCCACTCGTTATACAAGTCAATTCAAACCCAAATCCAAGTCCATTCCAATCCATTAACATGGATCACATATGTCACTTACTTTTAAAGTAAGAATCAAGACAATATTTTTAACATAAGTTACTGACATTCAAGCAACTTTAAGCATAGTTAAGGACATGCAAATGGTTTATATTTTTTGTCCTAAATAGTGAGTAAACTCACTTTAATCCTTAGCAAATCCAAGATCCAAGAATATGAGCCAAGATCCAAGATCCAAGAATATGAGCCAAGATCCAAGATAGCAACCTCCTTTCTTTCCTTCCTTTCCTTGCTTTTCCTTGCTTTTTCCTCCTTCCTCCTTCAAAGTAGCTCACGGACAATTCTTGAAAATGGAGAGAGGCTTGGATTTTTCAACTTCTAACTTGCTAGAAGGTCTTGTAATGTTGTAGGAAGGCTTCACTCAAAGTTTGAGTTGATTTGGAGTTGGTTTGAGTATGTTTCTAGAAAGTTAGTGAGTAAGAGAGGAATACGAAGAAGACATTGATTTTATCCTTTAAAGCTTAGGAATTTTTGTGAATGAAATGAGAAGGTATGCCCCTTCTTTTATAGGCAAAGCAAGGTGAATGAGAAAAGACCTAAAAGCCCTTAAAACCCTAATTTTCCTTATTTGCTCATTCCCTAAATATCTTGCTTATGTCATGCATGACATCATCTAGATATTTACTTAACCATAAATACTAAAAATATTTTTATTTGCTAATCACTTTCATAATGATTAATTAGTCACCCATTCCAATTTTCAACAACTTCTATTGAGAAAATAACTATATACCGATAAAACGGTTTTAAGTCATATTTTCTGCCTTTTTCCAAAAAATATATGTTTTTGGAAGCACTTTTCCAAAATGAGTCTAGGATCATCAATTACTAATTAAATGATGTTTAACAAGGTTATAAAATCACCATTATAATATTTAACAATTATTCCTAATTGTTACGATATTTGAAGACTAAATGTTCAAATTTTCCGGGTCTTTACATTCTCCCCCACTTAAAATATTTCGTCCCCGAAATTGCAATATGAGCAACCAAAGAAACAATCAAACATCTATACTTAAAGTATCACACTACTAGCATAAAAATCTCATGGTTTGATCAAGTTCAAACCCTCTCATCGTATAAGGATGATAAACAATCTACTAAGAATGCCTTACACTAAAAAGCCTTAGGGATTACTCAATCGATGATTCACAATACCTCATAACAAGTCGAAGAGTCATTTCCTAAAATTTCCATATGCGCTAAATCCCATACAATGCATATAAACCATCTGTACACATTGTTTGATCATATTACTTTCCCGATCACAAGACTTCTCTTCCGAACTAGTATACCACACTTGACATCTCTAATGCGTACTCCGATCAAGTTCCTTGACCAGAAACTTTCATCTTCCTTACGTAGCCATACACTATGATAGAAAACTTCAGGATCATATCAAAAATCAGTATCAAGTATTCACTATCAAAGTGTAGTGAAGAATCCTTGTTTGGACTGGTGTAAATCAGCTACAAAATCCTATACTCGAATCTGTATCAAGATCAACTATGCGAATAAAACGATCTACGTACAACTCACATATTTTATCCTATTGGTTTCTTAACTACCAATATCCTTTATTAATTCTTCTATATGTATAGTGTGCCATTTTATTCTAATATCCTTCCTCTTTTTCCGACATTTAATTATCACTTAGTATTTCTTTGTTAATACTAAAACCACTTATGAATCATTTCATAAAACTTTACTTCAAGTTATTAAACACTGTATAACTTAAGGTTGTACACATATAATACTCTAATACATTCTATGAGTATATCCAAACATCAAATTTGTTAAGTATGTTAATCAAATTTTGAACTTGTTCTAACTTTCTATCTTAATAATTATATAAACTCAACTTTATATTTTCACAAACACTTAACTTCAAGTTCTATAATAATTCAGAAGTTTTCAACTATCCAAAATCATTGAAAATCCCATTTCATTTTAACAAATGAAACCTACAAAGCTACAAACGACATTATTCACATATATACAATCTTAATGCATAGACTACATGGATCCGTCAAATGACTTAATCAAGTTTCAATAATTTATATAAAGCACTTCTTTATCTAACTTATTTCACAAATTCTTATCACTATTCGGATTATAATAGACGAATCATGTTAAAATTCAATTTAACCTAACATCATCATTAAACGCCTTATAGTCAAACTGTGAAACTTAATTCACAAGGTGTTCATATCTAATGTTTCCACTTATTACCATCTACCCAACCCATGTTTTTAAAAGGTAAACTAGTTATAAGTCATTAGGCAATAGTACATGCTCATAAACTGATCGAGCATAACTAATATTCAATAATTGATAATAGTTTAATATTATCATTCCTAACAACCAAACACATAATAAATGACTATATCAATTTATGAAATTTTATATTTTATACAAAAATATAAGCCTAGGTAAAATTATTTCATTTACCAGTTTTAAAACCAATATTGTGTCGATTTTCCTTGTTTAAGTATTTAGAAATCCCTATCGATACTATGGCGTCCCACATATCGACCAGAATTCATAAACCACTCAACAGATTAACTAACACAACATAAAGTATCTTTATAGAACTAACAAGTACGCGCTCTCATATATATAATGCACTCAACTTATGTTAGGGCATTCCATTTCCCTATCTCTTGATGAGTCATACCCAACCAAAGCCAAGGTGTTCGCTCAACCTTGTGCTCTGATACCAAATGTAACGACCCGACTTTTCGACCCTCGAATGTCGACACTAATACATCCACGACACTCATGTGCCGAGCACCCAAGTGCCGAAAAGACGAAAAGTTAGGGTGAAATAAAATAAAAGGAAAATAGACTAAGGAAGAAGAGGACACAATATCAGAATTTCACAACAGAACGGTAACATATAATATAAAGAATGATCTTTACAAAACAAAACTGTATGATTACAACTATCAGAGAAGACTAACCTATCATCAACTTGGACAGTTATAACAACATGTCCTCATAAATGTTGATGTACAATATAGAATGTAGTGGATATAAAAAGTGCGATAACTAAACTCTAACTCTATTCTAGAAGCTCCAAAGTATCCAAAGTAAAACCTGCCATACTCAGCCTACTCGAAGGAGTACGTGAGGATTTTAGGGGAAACAAAAACCAAGCGACCCAACGCCCTAGCTCAGTTGGTTAGAGGCGGGTGAATTGGGATGAGGCATAGGAGGTCTCAGGTTCGAGGGCAGTCTCTGCCAACTTCAAGGGTGACTATCTTGGTGGTGCGTAGACGTTGAAAAATCAGGGTATACACCACCCGTGGTGTTTACTAAGACCGACAAGCAATGTCTTGAGCGAAGTCTTAGGTTCCACGCGAAAATCAAAAAAAAAACCAAGCATCAGACATCAGTCCGGTATGAGAAACTCAATATACACATTGCATGTAACAACACTGAGGGGACTGTGCAGATAATCGCTCCAGTTTTCCCCTCAATTGAAACCAACCATTTATTAGGAGAAGTATAGTTGTATTATAAATAATGTCTATGGTGCAGAATATAAATAAATCACAAAGCTGGAATGGTTACATTGGTTACATTCGACAACTATTAAATGTAACAAAACCGATAAGACAAGTTCGCATATTGGATTTTCCGCGGAGACCTCTCCGAATTAAGCCGGATCCGAACTCCATGCACAAGGATTAGAAACCACCTTCCGAGCGTCGTATATCTCTAGATAAAATGTACCATAAGGTAAACATGACTGGCCCACGAACGAAAACACCAGTGTGCACCACGTGGAGCCAAATATATCCAACTCCCCACCCGCGCGCAACATCTATAAGCATACTCAAGATATGGAGTCAATATATCCTGTTGTGGGTTAGCAAAACCCCAGATCACGCAGCCTACTATGTCTTTATCCATATCCGATGTCAAGGTTTCGTTCGGCATCTTTCACATGAGTCTTCATCACTCGAACAGAACATGAATTCCAAATGGAATCCCATAGTACAATCGATCTTGGAATCACACATAGATTCCTTCACAGATCTCGGAATCACACATGGATTCCAATACTTCAACAGATCTTGGAATCACGCATAGATTCCTTCACAGATCTTAGAATCACTATATGTGTTCGAGCATCTCAACAGATCTCAAATCCCCATATAGACTTCACTTCACAGCCGCTTCCAAAACATAAAACCTGTATCTAGTTTTGAAGTGGTATTCGATAAGTAAAACACTTATCGATCCCGGTCTCTTCAGAACTATTCGATAGATTTAAGGTTAAGTTCTATAGTCAATTAACCGACTACAATTCACACATTAGACGATTGTATATGGAAAACAGCCTTGCTTAATTTCCATAACAATTGAATAAACATTCAAGGCACTACCAAGGTTACAAAGCATGATAAATAGCCAAATCACTATCAAGTCATATAGCATGATAAACAATCAAATCACTATCAAGTCACGTAGCATGATAATAGTCAAAGCATGATTAACTCATATAAACGACTTCTAATTCATTTCCAATTTAATTAATCTTTCATTGATTAATACTCCTTTATTAGTTAATAAAACTTCATTTGTCAAATAAGCCTTCGCTTATTATTCATTAACTCATACTCGATTAATATTCCTTTATTAGTAAACTTCTTTTATCTAATAAAACTTCATTTGTCAAATATTACTTCACTTATCTAATAAGACATCACTTATTAATAAGACATCATTTATTAATCAATAACTCATACTCGATTAATATTCTTTTATTAGTAAACTTCTTTTATCTAATAAAACTTCATTTGTCAAATAAGACTTCACTTATCTAATAAGACATCACTTATTAATAAGACATCATTTATTAATCAATATCTCATACTCGATTAATATTTATTTATATACTAGTGTATATATTCAACTTATACATATATAGGTGTATATGTATATCTTCTACTATTTCTCTATTCCTTTAGTCTTGAATACTTAAAAAGGTTTTAATATACTTAAACCTCTGGTATAAGTATAATCACAATTCATTTACAAGATTTCCTTTATAACTTCAATACTTCAAAACGTATTCATATACTTATGTCTTCGGTATAAGTATAACCATAATCAATTTATAAGATTTTCTGAAAATATAATCAAAGAGGTTAAAACCATTGTTTAATAAAGAACCTCTTCTCTTTTATAAGTTATACATCTTATTCAATATCTTTATCCTGAAAGGTTTCTATACTTCTTTCTATCTTTAAAACCAGTTATTAAAGACCTCAGTATATTCAAAATCATTGAACCGTATATTCCAGTTTTACATATTCCGAGGGTTTAAAAACAAGTGTTGCTAAAACACTGTTTACAACAAACCCAAAACAAATCTTTATAATTATCTTTAAATGTTTGTTTATAGATTCAATTATATTTACTTGGATGTTATAATCTGAGAGGGTTAAAGACAAATTTAATTAACACATTGTCACAACAAACCCAAAACCATTTTATGCTTATAGAAATCACAGTTCGTACACTTAACTTGTTTCCGACATTATCAACTTAACTATCCCTCGGTCAAGAGTAAGGCCAGGTATGTTAGAGCACTGGTTGCATATCACCCCTTGCCTACACACCCCATTCTTGACACTCACAGATAGATAAGCCTACTCATCGGCTTATTAGAATTAAGCACAGTATCCATGATATTCAATAAACAAGTAAGTAATCAACATGATTATCACGTTTCCAACATTCTCAACTTATCTATTCCTCGGCCAAGAGGGAAGCCGGTAGGTTAGAGTTTTATTGCTCTGTCCCTACTCGACATCAATCTTAACTCTCACAAATAGATAAGCCTACTTCGTTGGCTTATTAGTGTTAATCATTATCAACTACCTTTTAATCTAGTCACTTATTCATGACAAGGTTTAGCAATTCATAACCCTTTTTAACCTTTGTTTTATTTGGAAAGATAATTTATAAGAAGATATTTTGAAAAGAGGATATTTAGAAGATAGATATTTTGAGAAGATATTTAGAAAGAAGATATTTTGAAAAGAGGATATTTAGAAGATAGATATTTTGAAAAGATATTTTGAAAGATAGATATTTTGAAGATATTTAGAAAGAAGATATTTTAGAAGATATTTTGAAAGAATATATTTTGAAGATATTTTGAAGATATTTTAGAAGATATTTTGAAAGAAGATATTTTGAAATCCAAAAATCAAGGTTAAACGGGTAGCTTTTGCACTAGTGAAGTTTTGGTCATTTTTAAGGGGTTACTTAGCATTTTACTATCTAATGACTTCAAGGTAGCAAACATACAAGTAATACAAGATTCAAGATGATAAGAAATCACTAAAGATGTCATCACAAAGTTCCATACAAAGTGTTGTAAACACAACAATTCAAACTGCGTCTATAGCGACTATCGCTATAAGTGCACTTTCAAGTTCAAGTCCACCATATCCAATTCCCTACTAATCCTTATGTGCTTTGTTTCCAGTCCATTCCACTTGTCATACAAGTCAATTCAAACCCAAATCCAAGTCCATTCAAGTCCATTCCAATCCATTAACATGGATCACATATGTCACTTACTTTTAAAGTAAGAATCAAGACAATATTTTTAACATAAGTTACTAACATTCAAGCAACTTTAAGCATAGTTAAGGACATGCAAATGGTTTTTATTTTCTGTCCTAAATAGTGAGTAAACTCACTTTAATCCTTAGCAAATCCAAGATCCAAGAACACGAGTCAAGATCCAAGATAGCAACCTCCTTTCTTTCCTTCCTTTCCTTGCTTTTCCTTGCTTTTTCCTCCTTCCTCCTTCAAAGTAGCTCACGACCAATTTTTGAAAATGGAGAGAGGCTTGGATTTTTCAACTTCTACCTTGCTAGAAGGTCTTGTAATGTTGTAGGAAGGCTTCACTCAAAGTTTAAGTTGATTTGGAGTTGGTTTGGGTATGTTTCAAGAAAGTTATTGAGTAAAAGAGGAAGAGGAAGAAGACATTGATTTTATCCTTTAAAGCTTAGGAATTTTTGTGAATGAAAAGAGAAGGTATGCCCCTTCTTTTATAGTCAAAGCAAGGTGAATGGGAAAAGACCTAAAAGCCCTTAAAACCCTAATTTTCCTTATTTGCTCATTTTTGCTCACTTTACTTATTTGCTCATTTCCTAAATATCTTGCTTATGTCATGCATGACATCATCTAGATATTTACTTAACCATAAATACTAAAAATATTTTTATTTGCTAATCACTTTCATAATGATTAATTAGTCACCCATTCCAATTTTCAACAACTCCTATTGAGAAAATAACTATATATCGATAAAACGGTTTTCGGTCATATTTTCGTCCTTTTTCCAAAAAAATATATATTTTTGGAAGCACTTTTCCAAAATGAGTCTAGGATCATTAATTACTAATTAAATGATGTTTAACAAGGTTATAAAATCACATTTATAATATTTAACAATTATCCTAATTGTTACGATATTTGAAGACTAAATGTTCAAATTTTCCAGGTCTTTACATTCTCTGAATTATCATACGTGATTTGATCGATGATTGTTGTGTTATGTAGATCTTCAAAAATTAAAAACTATGTTAATTAGAAAAATAGTGAAATAAATCATCATGTTAAGTTCACTAGATTTGTTAATGCAAAAATTAACAACTATATTAATTAGAAAAATAGCGAAATAAATCATCATGTTATGTTCACTAGATTTGTTAATGCAAAAATCAACAACTATGTTAATTAGAAAAATAGTGAAATAAATCATCATGTTATGTTCACTAGATTTGTTAATGCAAAAATTAACAACTATGTCAATTAAAAAGAATGAAACAAAAATATACATTTTTGTCAATTAAAAAGAATGAAACATTTTTGTTCATTAAAAAGAATGAAACATTTTTGTTCAATAAAAAGGATGAAACATTTTTGTTCATTAAAAAGAATTAAACAAAATATATACATTTTTGTTAATTAAAAAGGATTAAACAAAATATACATTTTTGTTAATAAAAAAAAAGGTTGTAACAAAAAGTATACATTTTTGTTAATTAAAAAGGTTGTAACAAAAATATCGTTTTATTGACAATGCATATATTAGAATTTATATGCAAAGTTAAAATATCGTTTTATTTACAATGCATATATTAGAATTTATATGCAAAGTTAAAATATCGTTTTATTAACAAAACATATATTAGAATTTAAATGCAAAGTTAAAATATTGTTTTATTTACAATGCATATATTAGAATTTATATGCAAAGTTAAAATATGGTTTTATTGACAATGCATATATTGGAATTTATATGCAAAGTTAAAATATGGTTTTATTGACAATGCATATATTAGAATTTATATGCAAAGTTAAAATATCGTTTTATTGACAATGCATGTATTAGAATTTATATGCAAAGTTAAAATATCGTTTTTAATAACAATGCATATATTAGAATTTATATGCAAAGTTAAAATATCGTTTTATTAACAATGCATATATTAGAATTTATATGCAAAGTTAAAATATTGTTTTATTTACAATGTATATATTAGAATTTATATGCAAAGTTAAAATATCGTTTTATTTACAATGCATATATTAGAATTTATATCCAAAGTTAAAATATCGTTTTATTGATAATGCATATATTAGAATTTATATGCAAAGTTAAAATATCGTTTTATTGACAATGCATATATTAGAATTTATATGCCAAGTTAAAATATCGTTTTATTATAAATGCATATATTAGAATTTATATGCAAAGTTAAAATATCGTTTTATTAAAAATGCATATATTAGAATTTATATGCAAAGTTAGAATATTGTTTTATTAGCAATGCATATATTAGAATTTATATGCAAAGTTAAATTATTGTTTTATTAATAATGCATACATTAAAATTTATATGCAAAGTTAAAATATCGTTTTATTAACAATGCACATATTAAAATTTATATGCAAAGTTAAAATATCGTTTTATTGAAAATACATACCTTAGAATTTGTATGAATCAATTTTATGGTCAAAACATGCATTGAACCTATATACAAATAAAATATTCCTTTTTATTTGTTAAAGTTAAGAATCTGAATACAAATAAAAGTTTATCTTTTATTTGCCATTAGCAAATGTCATGTAAATAAAGACATTTTTTTGACATTACGAAACATGTTGAAATGGTTAGGCAAATTAAAACATTCTTTTATTTGGCGTGTTAAACGTATGAGTGGAATCGTCGAATGGCTTATATTTATATATAATTAATTATATATATATATATATATATATATATATAAATTAAAATTAAACGAATCATGCGCGGTAGTTCGCGTTTCAAAATCGTAACTTTAAACGATTATACCGAAAGATCCGACCGTCGGATTTTCCCAAAACTGGAACCATTAGGACCACTTTGGGAAGATCTTTTCAATGATATAAATTTTGTTAAAATCCAACGGTTAGATTTAGAGATATGTGTAAATCAAATTTCAATAAAAACAGCGCCAGGGCCGCCTATTGACCCAAAGCGTCGTTAAATTAACTTAGCTATTTTTATATAAATAAAAATAGCGATATATCGTTATAAAATAATTTTAACGATATAAAATGGTTTAATATATATATATATATATATATATATATATATATATATATATATATATATATGCGAGAATTATTTGAAAAGACCGAGTTTAAACCCATTTCAAATAATTATACGACGATTTAAACCGAAGATATTGAAGACGGTGATTGAAGTCCGGCGATCTTCACATCGAATGGACGACTACTGATGCCCGACACTGGGTCGCTCCTAGGAAAGGGTTAAAATGGTAGTTTTTCGGATGTACTTGTTGATCATCCAGATAAGCGAGCACCTCCCTTCCTATTGGACATACGGGACAAGGAATAAGGTGTCTCCGGGTTCGTTCAGACCCAGAACAGACTTGAAAATGGATGTATGTCTGACATTGGATTTCGTTCTGTGTAAATTGATTTTTATTAATATATATCTGTTTGGTGGCGGAGAATTTATTCTTTTGCTTAGCACCCGGTTATATATTGATAGATATCAGTTGCTTGGCGTGGATTGCCAAATGTGGCATGCCAAGATTCAAATGATCAAGGCTTTTGTTGAAAAGCAGAGCCTTGTGGTTAATGATCAAAGCATAGCCTATTTCAGCATAGCTTTGTGTATAGCGTTACTTCATGAGCCTCACACCCCGGTAATAGTCAGAAACGGGACAAGGGAACGCAGGGAGTGCACACGTTTCTTTCTAGCTAGAAGTGGTGTCAGCATTGGCAAGCCATGACATTTTTTTACTTATGTGGATGATGGATTATGAGGCCTCGGTTATATTGGTCGATAGTGACCAATTTATAGGTTCAATCGGACCGGGAAATGTGTGTTCAGGCATAACTAATCCACTAACGTATTTGTGGACCGGCCCTGTAGATATCCAAGGGTTCGCCAGCGTCCGAATCTTGAGACATTTGCTAGAGTGTCTCGAATCGGTAAGGAGACCGCCCCTAGCCTGAACTCATGATGGAAACCCAATTTCCAATACGACATTACAGTTTTGATTGTAAACCTATATAGGGCGACATAGTATATGGTGGCTATGCCGTCTAGGATTGATACATTTACTTTGAAGTATTTTAATACTGATTAGGCACTAATAATAATATTAAATATTATTTTCTACGTATCAAACATGTTTGATCATTATAAGGTAAAACTCTATCCTCCGGTTTGCGTAGCATTGTGTGATGGGACTTGAGTCTTATAATGATTTCATTTTTCTAAAAAGCATTGCGTTGTTTTTGAATAAAAAATTATTTAATTTATGCATTGGCAATCCAATGGAGTTAACCCGATGTTTTAGGAGGTACTCTTACTATTAAGAACACTCCTACTACAGTATTGTTTAACACCGGTGCATCGCGAAGTTTCTTTCTAGTGACACAATTAATAAATTGAAATTGAAACCAAGAAACCTTAAAGAATCGATTAGTGCCCATAGTCCGATAAGAGGTTCTCTTATTCTCAGTCTATATTGTAGAGTGCCAGTTTCTTATTCCTATTTCTAGTTCAATTTTAATTTGATCGTCAAGAATTTATCTGGATATGATATCATACTCGGCCTGGATTGGCTAACGGAATATGAGGCTGAGGTATTATGCACGGAAAGAATAGTCAAAATTAAAACTAAATTCAGAAAGACTATTTCTATACCATGCCACGACTTAGCAACTGATAGAAAAGAATTCTGGTCTTCTCTAGAAGTTACTCCCACTTCTATTGAGAATATTCATGTTGCCAAAGATTATGCGGAACTGTTTAAAGAAGTTGATAGCTTACCTCCGCGAAGAGAAATCGACTTCAGGATCGATCTAGCTCCGAATGCAAGGTCAGTTGTGCATCCTATTCGGAGAATGACGTCGAAAGAAAAAGATGAACTGAGCGATCAAACTAAGCAGCTCTTGCGGAAAGGTCTAATCAGACCTAGCTTCTCAAACTAAGGTGCAGCAGTGGTGTTTGTCCCAAAGTCGGACGATACCCTCCGATTGTGTGTGGATTACCGTGACCTCAATAAGAAAACACTGAAAAACAAATATCCACTGCCACACATTGATGATCTATTGGACCGCCTGAATGGAGCGCAAGTATTCTCTGGGATGGACCTAGCTATAGGCTTCCATCAATTGCGCATTGCCGAAGAATGTGTCCCTTTGACAACTTTCAAAGGAACAGACTTATTTTATGAATGGCTAGTAATGTTGTTCGGCCTGTGTAACGCTCCTGCCTACTTTGTCGATCTGATGAACAGAGTATTCCGAGATGTCTTGAATAAATTTGTGCTGGTTTTCATCGACGGCATCTTAATCTTCTCTAAATCCACTACTGAGCACGAAAAGAATCTGAAAGAAGTTTTGGAAATTCTGAGAAGGAACGTGCTGAAAGCCAAATTTTCAAAATGCATATTTTGGCAAAAAAAAGTGAAATTCCATGGCCATGTTGTATCAAATAAAGGCATTTCAGTAGACCCAGGCAAGATCTCAGCCATCCAAGATTGGAAGCAGCCTAGCACTCCTACAGAAGTCAGAAGTTTCTTAGGATTGGCTGGCTATTATCAAAAATTCGTTAAAGATTTTTTGAAGCTATCTTGTCCATTGATGAAGCTGACTAATAAGCATACAAAGTTTATTTGGACACCCGAATGTGAGGCAGCTTTCCAAGAGCTGAAATTACGGTTGACCACTGCTCCCGTGTTGACCATTATTAATGGCAATCAGGATTTCACAGTCTATACTGATGCTTCAATTGAAGGTTATTCTTTTTATCTAAAAAACATGTCAGAGATAAAAATTTTGTATTTATTTTAACATGTTATCCTTTTGATCTATTTAAGTTATTGGTGCGGTGTTAATGCAAAAGGGCAAAGTAGTTACATATGCTAGCCGTCAGTTAAAACCGCATGAGAAGAGATACCCCACTCATGACCTTGAGTTGATGGCCATCATGTTTTCTTTAAAAATATGGCGGCACTATCTTTTGGGTGAGAAGTTCGAGCTATATACAGATCGTAAGTCCTTGAAATATCTGTTCACCCAAAGGGACTTGAGTTTGAGGCAGCAACGTTAGTTAGAATTTCTTACGGCCTATGATCTGGACATCTTATATACTCCAGGGAAAGCCAATGTGGTAGCCGATGCGCTCAGTAGGAAGAATGCGGCCAGCGCCAATCTTATCATCTCCAATCTCATCATTACGCCTACATTGATTGATAAGATCTCTGCTCTTCAGAAGAATGATGAATTTATTTAGAGAATTAGCAAAAGAGTTAGGGAAGGCAAACCCGTGAGTTTCCAGATTGATAACAAAGGGGTTCTGAGGCTGTTAGGTCGAATTTGTGTTCCAGACATTCCTGAGCTCAGAAAGGAAGTAATGGATTGATGTCACAAATCTAAGATTAGTATTCATCCAGGGGTGAGCAAAATGTATCATGGCCTCAAGCGCGCATTTTGGTGGAGATCTATGAAGAGGGACATTTCTATATATGTTGGAATATGTTCCACTTGCCAATAAGTTAAACCGATCAACATAAGCTTGCAGGATTATTGCAACCACTAGAGGTTCCAAATTGGAAGTGGGAACAAATATCCATGGATTTCGTTGATGGCTTACCCCGAACCAGAAATGGAAATGACAGTATATGGGTGATTGTAGACCATTTCACGAAGACTGCCCATTTTATTCCTGTCAGATCAAATAGAACAGCTCGAAGTCTGGCGCAGATTTATTTCAGAGAAATTGTCAGATTACATGGAGTTCTCAGAAGCATTGTTAGTGACCGGGATCCGATATTTACTAGTAAATTCTGGGAAGCATTCCAAGAAGAGCTGGGGACAAAGTTGAATCTGAGCACCGCTTATCACCCTCAGACAGATGGCCAGACTAAGAGGGTGAACCGCATATTAGAAGACTTTTTGCGAGCATGCATTCTTGATTTTGGTGGGTCATGGGAAGATCACTTGCACTTGGTTGAGTTCTCTTATAATAACATTTATCAAGCAAGCTTGCAGATGTCGCCATTTGAAGCATTGTATGGCAGGCCATGCAGATCTCCCGCATGTTGGTGGAACCAGGAAATCAATTGGTATTGGGTCCCGACATGATTCGTGAAGCATCAAATAAAGTGGTTTTTATTAAGAAGCGACTACTGACTGCTCAGAGCCGAAAAAAGAGCTATGCAGACTCACGAAGAAGGGATTTATAATTCTCTGTAGGCGATTATGTATACTTGAGGGTTTCCCCATTGAGAGATGTAGTTCGTTTTGGGAAGACTGGGAAGTTGGCGCCAAGATTCATTGGTCCATAACCTATTCTCGAAAGGATTGGAACTCTCGCTTATAGGGTGTAGTTGCCTGACTGGTTGCTAGGGGTGCATGATGTATTCCATGTGTCTCAACTCCGGAAGCATGTACATGTTCCAAACTTGGTTGTGGAGGAAGCAGCACAACAAGATTTGGAGATTACCCCGAGCTTAGCAGTGAGAACGGAGCCAGTGAAAATTGTAGGCAAAGTGACTCGAGTTCTGAGGAACGAGAGGATCCACTTAGTCAAAGTGCAGTGGAGCGGGGATCCTAGAGACTGTACATAGGAGATTGAGGATAACATTACACAGGCTTATCCCAAGTGCAGAGTGGACATCTCCGAGTAACTCTTGTGTTGAGGTACATTTACAATATTTTGCATTTTCCGTTTTGTTTCCTACTTTACGATTGTTTCCTTTTCGGGGACGAAAAACTTTTAAGTGGGGGAGATTGTAACAATTCGAAAAATCAGAAACAATTTAAAATTTTTACTTTTAAGAATTTGGTTAGAAAATGTGCCAGAATTTAAAAATTCCATTTTTAAATAATATTAAAGCTATTAAAAAAAAGTCATTTTACAAACGACCTCCGTTTTCGACGAAACCTCTTTTGTTGGATTCGGAATGTCAAATTATTGCTAGATTTCAATTTTCATGATTTTTCGAATTAATTTGTGAGCGTAGCAAAAGAAAATGTGTTTTGTCAATTTCAGTCAAATTTAATCGACCAAAAAATGGCCATTTTTCAAATGGTCTCCAAATTCAGAGAAATTAATTTTGTTAGGACCGTATCGTCAAAACAAAGCTAGAAATAATTTTTCTTTAATTTTTAGAGTCAGTATGTGGTCCCGGTGAATTTAAATGTACGATCGAATTAAATAAATAAACGATTTAAATTATAAATTAAAGAAAAAAGACTGAAAATGATCGATTGGGCTGACAGGACTTAGCCCATTCGTTCCGAAACGGGGGCAATTGGGTGGGAACGACTTTCCTTGGGCTGCAATTGGAGCAGAAAGGGATTAACGGGCTTAAAACCAAATAATTAAGGGTTTTATATTATTTTATTATAAATATCCTAGAGAGAAACCAAAAACCCTAATACATAGTAGCCACCACGTTCAAATTCAATGGCCTTGAGCAGTCGATTCTTCTTCCTCTAATACCTCTCAATCCATACAATAATATTTCCTGCCCCTTCAGAGTTTATTGTAGAGAATCTCACGAACTTCGATTCCATACGGGGTTGACTGAAAACCGTGGAGTATACGCCACGTTCCAGAGCCCCAAAGTCCTCGCGTTTCAACAGCTTCCGCCTCCCCTAGGGCAGATCGCACCTGACGGCGTGGGTCCCTCCGGTGCGCGCCATCCCCCTCTGCGGCGTGGTGATCTCTGATCGTCACAAAGCTCCACAGTTTGGAAGAAAACGCGAACCCTAGAATTGAACATCTAATGTAAAACCGTGGTCGATTCATATTGAAGAAGAAAGGGGTGAAATTCTATTTTTAAATATTTAATTAATTTATTTAAAATGATATCAATCTAAATTAAATCATAACTCGATCATACTGAATCAAAATTGAACGATTTCAGAAGTGTTGCGATCGTGAGCTCGAGATCTGCATTTCTAGGCAGATTAGAACGGATTCAGAGCAGATCTGATTTTGGATAAATTTCAGATCTATATCATTCATAATTAAACCGACTGTGAGAAATTCTATTTTTTTTTCTTTTCATATAATTAAAATTATTTAATCATGATACGTATCTAGAACTGATGTTTTTAGATCGTACGTTGTAATATTCTATGAATTGTCATACGTGATTTGATCGATGATTGTTGTGTTATGCAGATCTTCAAAAATTAACAACTATGTTAATTAGAAAAATAGTGAAATAAATCATCATGTTATGTTCACTAGATTTGTTAATGCAAAAATTAACAACTATGTTAATTAGAAAAATAGTGAAATAAATCATCATGTTATGTTCACTAGATTTGTTAATGCAAAATTAACAACTATGTTAATTAGAAAAATAGTGAAATAAATCATCATGTTATGTTCACTAGATTTGTTAATGCAAAAATTAACAACTATGTTTATTAGAAAAATATGAAATAAATCATCATGTTATGTTCACTAGATTTGTTAATGCAAAAATTAACAACTATGTCAATTAAAAAGAATGAAACAAAAATATACATTTTTGTCAATTAAAAATATACATTCAGAAGAGCAGTTTTATTTCTTCAATGGCGACTAGGGCCGGCTCCTTCCCTTTTTCTTTTTCTCTTCCTCCTTCTGCGACTCCGCTTCTCTAACCATCTCTTCTTCTTCGGTTTCTCCCTTTCTCCGCCTTCATCCTGTATCCCTAGCTTTCAGCTTGTGGAGTATTTTCGCTCTTTGACAAATCTAGAATTGCCAATCGTTCCTTTTCTTCCAGTCTAAGCTAAGATTTATGCCACTACCTCCTCCCCCTCCTTTCTGACAGCAGCGACGCTGCTTGCTTCTCTTTTCTCCTCCTATACCCTAGTCTTTTTTCCTTGACTCCTCTTTGTACCAGCTTTGGTACAGTTTCTTTGCCTTCCTCCCTTGTGTCTGCGCTTCTTTACCCTCAGATCTCCTTACTGACTGTGCTGGATCTCTCTTGCCTTCCTTGATTTTCCCCTTCGCGGATACCTCTCCCTCCTGGCTAGCCTCTCTTATATTGCCTCATTTACAGTTAGCTTCTTCTGAGGGGGTTGAAAGCTTGCTGAATCTGGTATGTTTTGTCTTGGTTTGGGTTTGTTTGAGGTGTTCGTGTCTGTTTAGGTTTGTTTGAGTTTGCTTGCTTGAATCCATCTGTTTTGTCGACTTGGTTTTCTAAGTGGTATCTAGTGTTGATACTGTTGGTTCTAGCTTATGCTGGGTTGGGAACTTGGGATAGCTTAAGATCTTGTCTGTTTTGGTTGTTGAGTTGAGTCTGTTGGATCTAGGTTTCGGTTGCCTGTAAGTGGTGTCAACTATATCTTGTGTGTCATCTTGGTTTTCTGGTTGTTGTGTAGTAGTTCTGATCTAGCTTGGTTGCTTAATCTGTGATTCTAGTTCTGTATGGAAGGTTAATATTGTATGCCATTGTAGTTTTCTGTTGGTTCTCTTCAGTCAGTTTGTGCCATACCAGTTGCTGATTTACCGTATATTCTTTTCTCTGCTGTCTGCAACCTTCTTTGCGCCTGTTGTTGTTTTTGCCTCTTCAATCTTCTGCTTTGTTCTTGCGCTTGAAGTATACGCAGCTGTTCCTTCATTCTCTGCTTGGTATATCAGCCCTGCCAAATTCCTGTTTTTGCTGGTGTGTGTGCGTGCCTGCTATCCTGCTTCTGGCTTGGAATTCCTTGCATTAATCTGCTACCACTTGCCCTGCTTGCTGTTGGCAAGTATTTGATGACTTAAGTGTGGATTTCTTTATGGTGCTAAATTGAGCTGAATTCTAGGTACTGGAATAGCTGCTTAGCTGAGTTATTTCAATACTCTGCTTTTGATTCAACCTCTGCATCAACTAATGTATCTGTTCCTGGATGCTGGAATTGGCCACAAACAAAGAAGTTTCAAACCAAGCTGTGTCTGTACACGAGGACTGCTTATAGCCTTTGTAATTTAAGTAATTGTGTTAAGCTATGTGTTGTACGATGTATTGATTTGTTCTGTCTTAACTATCTGCAACTCATCTCACCCTGCGTGGTGATAGATTATAGTTTAGATATTAGTTAAGCCAAATCATGTCTGTAGCAGATAGGCGATCAGCTTATCTCCTGTTGTATTTTGTACTCATTATTTGTTATAATGAAAAAGTGGTACGGTCCACTATAAAAACAGGCTGGCTTTGCCCAAAAAAAAAAAATTGAAAAAAAAACATTTTTGTCAATTAAAAAGAATGAAACATTTTTGTTCATTAAAAAGAATGAAACATTTTTGTTCATTAAAAAGGATGAAACACTTTTGTTCATTAAAAAGAATTAAACAAAATATATACATTTTTGTCAATTAAAAAGGATTAAACAAAAATATACATTATTGTTAATAAAAAAAAGGTTGTAACAAAAATATACATTTTTGTTAATTAAAAAGGTTGTAACAAAAATATCGTTTTATTGACAATGCATATATTAGAATTTATATGCAAAGTTAAAATATCGTTTTATTTACAATGCATACATTAGAATTTATATGCAAAGTTAAAATATCGTTTTATTAACAATGCATATATTATTGTTTATATGCAAAGTTAAAATATCGTTTTATTAACAAAGTACATTTTTGAATTTATACGCAAAGTTAAAATATCGTTTTATTTACAATATATATATTCGAATTTATATGCAAAGTTAAATATCGTTTTATTTACAATGCATATATTATAAATTATATGCAAAGTTAAAATATTGTTTTATTAACAATGCATATATTATAATTTATATGCAAAGTTAAAATATTGTTTTATTGACAATGCATATATTAAAATTTATATGCAAAGATAAAATATTGTTTTATTGACAATGCATATATTAGAATTTATATGCAAAGTTAAAATATTGTTTTATTAAAAATGCATATATTAGAATTTATATGCAAAGTTAACATATCGTTTTATTAACAATGCATATATTAGAATTTATATGCAAAGTTAAAATATCGTTTTATTAGCAATGCATAGATTAGAATTGATATGCAAAGTCAAAATAATGTTTTATTTGCAATGCATATATTAGAATTTATATGCAAAGTTAAAATATCGTTTTATTTGCAATGCATATATTAGAATTTATATGCAAAGTTAAAATATCGTTTTATTTGCAATGCATATATTTGAATTTATATGCAAAGTTAAAATATTATTTTATTAACAATGCATATATTAGAATTTATATGCAATGTTAAAATATTTTTTATTAACAATAAAACAATGCATATATTAGAATTTATATGCAAAGTTAAAATATTGTTTTATTAACAATGCATATACTAGAATTTATATGCAAAGTTAAAATATCGTTTTATTGACAATGCATATATTAGAATTTATATGCAAAGTTAAAATATTGTTTTACTAATAATGCATAAATTAGAATTTATATGCAAAGTTAAAATATTGTTTTACTAACAACGCATATATTAGAATTTATATGCAAAGTTAAAATATTATTTTATTAACAATGCATATATTAGAATTTATATGCAAAGTTAAAATATCGTTTTAATAACAATGCATATATTAGAATTTATATGCAAAGTTAAAATATCGTTTTATTGACAATACATACCTTAGAATTTGTATGAATTAATTTTATGGTCAAAACATGCATTGAACCTATATACAAATATAATATTCCTTTTTATTTGTTAAAGTTAAGAATATGAATACAAATAAAAGTTTATCTTTTATTTGCCATTAGCAAATTTCACGTAAATAAAGACATTTTATTTGACATTACAAAACATGTTGAAATGGTTAGGCAAATTAAAACATTCTTTTATTTGGCGTGTTACACGCGTGAGTGGAATCGTCGAGTTGCTTATATTTATATATATATATATATATATATATATATATATATATATATATAAATATAAATTAAAATTAAACGAATCGCGTGCGGTAGCTCGCGTTTCGAAATCGTAACTTTAAACGATTATACCGAAAGATCCGACCGTTGGATTTTCCCAAAACTGGAACCGTTAGGACCTCTTTGGGAAGATCTTTTCAACAATATAAATTTTGTTAAAATCCAACGGTTTTACTTCTAGATATGGATAAATCAAATTTCGATAAAAACTGCACCAGGGCCGCCTATTGACTCGAAGCGTCGTTAAATTAATTTAGCTATTTTTATATAAATAAAAATAGCGATAAATCGTTATAAAATAATATTAACGATATAAAATGGTTAAAAATATATATATATGCGATAATTATTTGAAAAGATCGAGTTCAAACTCATTTCAAATAATTATATGACGATTTAAACCCAAGATATTGAAGACGGTGATTGAAGACCGACGATCTTCACATCGAATGGACGGCTACTGATGCCCGGCACTGGGTCGCTCCTAGGAAAGGGTTAAAGTGGTAGTTGTCCGGACGTACTTGTTGATCGTCCGAATAAGCGAGTACCTATCTTCCGTATTGGACATACGGGACGAGGAATAAGGTATCTCCGGTTTCGTTCAGACCCAGAACGGACTTGAAAATTGATGTATGTCTGACAGTGGATTTCATTCTTTGTAAATTGATTTTTATTAATATATATCTGTTTGGCGGCAGAGAATTTATTCTCTTGCTTAACACCCGGTTATATATTGATAGATATCAGTTGCATGGCGTGGATTGCCAAATGTGGCAGGCCAAGATGCAAATGATCAAGGCTTTCATTGAAAAGCAGAGCCTTGTAGTTGATGGTCAAAGCATAGCCTGTTTCGGCATGGCTTTGTGTATAGCGTTACTTCACGAGCCTCACACCCCGGTAAGAGTTAGAAACTAGACAAGGGAACGCAGGAAGCGCACACGTTTCTTTCTAACTAGAAGTGGTGTCAGCTTTGGCAAGCCCTGACATTTTTTACTTATGTGGATGATGGATTACGAGGCCTGGGTTATATTGGTCGATAGTGACCAATTTATAGGTTCAATAGGACCCGAGAAACGTGTGTTCAGGCATAACTAATCCACTAACGTATTTATGGACCGGCTCTGTAGATATCCAAGGGTTCGGCAGCGTCCGAATCCTGAGACATTTGCTAGAGTGTCTCGAATCGGTAAGAAGACCACCCCTAGCCTTGACTCATGATGGAAACCCAATTTCCAATACGACATTTCAGTTTTGATTGTAAACCTATATAGGGCGACATGGTATATGGTAGCTATGCCATCTAGGATTGATACATTTACTTTGAAGTATTTTAGTACTGATTAGACACTAATAATAATATTAAATATTATTTTCTACGTATCAAGCATGTTTGATCATTATAAGGTAAAACTCTATCCTCCGGTTTGCGTTGCATTGTGTGATGGGCCTTGAATCTTATAATGATTTTATTTTTCTAAAAAGCATTGCATTGTTTTTGAATAAAATTTATTTAATTTATGAACTGGCAATCCAATGGAGTAAACCCGTTCTGTGTTAGCGGCGTGGTCCCGTGATTAGCCATATTGTTAGATAAGTTAGAAAGGATTTCTCATACAAGTCCCATGACTGACTCGTAGTTTGTTTCACTTTGCAAACTCGGTGCCCTCTTTTCCACATGGGCAGCCAAGTGACAGGTTCAGGTTATGTTGGACTTATGCTGGATTGGAGTATGCTTATGAATGGAAGACGAAGACCTTTTCTTTTATCTTTTATTTTTGCTTTGAGACATTTTGTCATCCTTTATTCTATGTTGTACTTGATGGAGTTTCAGACTTATTTCTTTTTGTTGAGACTTTCTATATGCTAAGTTGTATCCTGTGTTGAATCGCCAAGTATAGCGTTTTGACTATGACAACTATATATGTTCATATGCTATCGACTAACCTTGTTTTGCAGGAGGATGAAACTTTATTGACAATCGGATTCAAGAACTCAAGAGAAATATTATCTGTAAGAGTCTAGATTAGTCTTAGATAAGATATGTTAAAGTCTTTCCTGATGATTATACACACACAAAGTATTTATGAATATATGTTAGCAACAATGAACAAGGAAGCAAGAAGTTGTCTGTTTACAGAAACAGACGTCTGACATAATCAGACAAGACGTCTGTTTGCTGAAAACAAAGAAAATTCAGTATGAATTTTCAGACGTCTGACATAATTCTACCAGACGTCTGTTTCTGGAGACAAACATACTACTCTTCCTATTTTCGAATTCAAATCAAAAGAGACTTCTGAAAACTTTAACTAAAGACTTCTGTTTCTGAAAGGATGCATCTATATTGAAGAGATACAACTTACTTCTCTTCATCGAATCCTTTCATGATCAGTTACAATTCTTTGAATATTATAAATAGAGGTTTCAACAATTGTTTTGATCACTGATCCTTATTCTAATTCTCTATTATTCTAAAAGAGTTCTGATTTCTCAAAGCATACTACTTACAAACATTTTGAGATCTTAAACTTCCATAATCTTTCACAAGCTTCACGATAATCATCAAGAAAAGACTATAGGAAGGTTGTACTTACTATTTGACAATTCGTGTTATCAAGAACACACTAAGTCAACATTTATGTTTGTACTAGTAAAGACCTCTTCAGCAGTTGAGGCAAGAAATCCCGTTCGGCTGTTCGGGTAATTGTGAACCTATTCCTCCGGGTGAAGTGAGGGTTGTTGCGTTAGTGAAATTCCAGAAGGGAGTCTGGGACTGGATGTAGGACGGTGATCCGAACCAGTATAAATCGACTGTGTGATTTACTACTTACTACTGCTACTTTAGTATTCTACTTATACTCCATTCTATACGATCCTACCGCTGCATAGCTTCTTTCAATTGGTATCAGAGCAAGGACATCCTATAACCGTAACACCGTTATTCGATATTTTGATAAAATGGAGAGTAACCCAAGTGCTAGCTCAACTACTTTTGCCGAAGGACAATCTACTCAAAGACCACCACTATTTAACGGATTACACTACAACTACTGGGCTACTGGAATGAGAATTTATATGCAAGCAAATGGCTTTAGTGCATGGAATGCTACTCAAAAAGAATTCATAGCACCTACTACTGAATATTCGACTTGGACAGTGACTCAAAAAGATGAAGCAAATGCAAATGCAAAAGCAATGAATATGCTATATTGTGCTTTGGATAGAAATGAATTCAATCGTGTTAGCATATGTACATCTGCTCATCAAATTTGGGAAACACTTAAAACTATTCATGAAGGAACAAACAAAGTCAAACAAACAAAGATTTCAATGCTCAAGAATCAGTTCCAGATTTTCAAAATGAGACAAAATGAGACGATTAATGAAATGTATTCAAGGTTTCAAGATATTTTGCATACATTGATAGGATTAAGAGAAAAGTATAGCGATTTTGATATTATATCAAAAGTGCTAAATTCTCTAACAGATGATTGGGAGAGAAAAGTATTAGCTATTGAAGAAGAAAATGACTTATCAGCTATGAAACCAGAAGAACTCATAGGAAATTTAATGTCATATGAGGTGAATCTTCAAGTTAGAAAAGAACAAGCACAAGAAAAGAAGAATGTAGCTTTTCATGCTGAAAAAGGAGAATCAGAATCAAAAGATGAAGACTTAGCATTTATTGCTAAAAATTTTAAGAAATTCTTGAAATATCGAAAAGGAAATTTCAAGAAAAACAATTCAAGCAAACCTTCATCCTCTAATTTAGAATGTTTCAATTGCCACAAGAAAGGTCATATGGCAAAGGATTGTCCAGAACTAAATGAAAATCATAAAAACTTCAACAAAAACAAAAAGGAGAAATTCAAAAAGAAGGCCTTCTCCGTCACATGGGATAATTCAGATTCTGATTCATCAGACAGTGATAGTGATAGTGACAACGAACAAGCAAATGTATGCTTCATGGCTCAAGAATCCGAAGTAAGTGATTTATCTTATGAAGAATTAATAGAAGTTAATGCTGAATTTTTGAATATTATCAAAAGTCTGAAAAGAAAAATTAAAGAAGTACGTGAAAATCAGAATAAGGCAGAATTTGAAAGGGATATGATAAAGGATGAAAAAATTATTTTAGAAGAAGAATTTGAAAAACTTCAAGAAAATTTTAAAAAAACTGATAGTCAACTTTTGCTTTTGAGTCAAGAAATTGAAACTCAAAAAGTAAAAAATGATAATATAAATTCTGAAAATCATGTGTTGAAAACTAGAATAAAGGAATTAGAATTAGAAAATCAAAGTATTCAAACTAAATTTGAAAATATTTCTAAAAATGTTTCAAATTTTAATAAAGGAAGAGAAAATTTATCAATAATTATTGAAAATTCTCGACCTTCTTCAAATAAAAGTGGTCTAGGGTATAAAAAGAAATTAAATTTTTCTTCAAATGAAAAGAAGAAGATTGATTCAAAAAGGATTAATAAAATTGAGATATGGGTTCCAAAAAAAAAAAAAAATTTGATAAGGAACAAACATATAAAATCATTTATGGAATCTGTACATAATAATAAAAATTATTTATACAAAAGGAATACTAAACCCACATGGGTTTGGCTTCCTAAGATCTAACTCTTAGGACCCTATCAAAAGTGGGTACCAATGTGATTATTAATATTTTTTTCAGGTACCACTCAAGAAAAGAAAATGGATTTTAGACAGTGGTTGTTCAAAACACATGACTGGAGACAAAGATATGCTTACAAATATTACATACTTTGATGGTGGCTCTGTTACCTTCGGAGATAATTCAAAAGGTTTTATCATTGGCAAAGGAGATGTATGCAACTACGGTACTTCAAATTTACCTATTATTAAAAATGTTTCTTTAGTCAAAAATTTAAAACATAATTTACTCAGTATAAGTCAATTATGTGACAAAGGATTTAAAATAACGTTTTCTGAAAATAAATGTAGTATTTTTGATGAAAACCAAAATATTATATTTGAAGGAAATAGAGATAGAAATATTTATGTATTAAATATGAAAATTAACAATAATAGACAAATGTGTTTAATAGCTAGTGAAAAATTCTTGGCTATGGCACAAACGGTTTTGTCATATAAATTTCAAAACAATTCAGAAAATTTCTAAAAATAATTTAGTAAGAGGTTTACCAAAAATAAATTTTAAAGTAAAAAATCTTTGTGAAGATTGTCAAATAGGAAAATTAACAAAATCTTCTTTTAAATCTAAAAAGGTTATTTCTACTTTACAACCTCTAGAATTATTACATATGGATCTATTTGGTCCTACTCAAATTCAATCATTAAATCACAATCGATATGTTTTTGTAATAGTTGATGATTTTTCAAGATTTACATGGACTATATTTATGAAAAATAAAAGTGATACGTTCGATCATTTTAAACAGTTTATAAAAAGAATTCAAAACTCTAAAGATTTAAAAGTCAAAAACATTCGAAGCGATCATGGAGGAGAATTCGAAAATGAATCTTTTGAAAATTTCTGTAAGAAGAAAGGAATTAATCATAACTTTTCTTTCCCTAGAACTCCACAACAAAATGGAGTTGTTGAAAGGAAAAATACTATACCTTCTCTCCTCAACATCCACCATATAGTCCAAACTCTTGGGACAAGAATTATATTAAAAATGAAGGGCCAAGTTACTCCACTCCGAAGACAACACCTCCTTCAAAATAAGATTTCGTTTATCCCTAAAATAAATTTGAATTTTATAGTATTTTTTTGATATTAATGTATGTTTATTTTTTTCAAATATATATGTCTGTGACAAAACAGACGTCTGTCTTCAAAACAATTATTTGTTTTAACAAATAAAACAGACATCTGACAAGAATATAACAGACGTCTGAAACAAGGCTAAAATGAACTAATTCTTTGCTACCTCTTAAAACACTAAAAACAGACGTCTTTCTTTTTATAAACAGACGTCTGTTTCTGAAGAACCAACTACAACTTAAGCGAAAACAGACGTCTTTTTCGTTAAAAAGGACGTCTGAAATGGTTCCAAAATGAACTAAAAGCTTGCTGGCTTAAAATTAGTTAGCAACAGACGTCTCCTTCATTTCAATCAGACGTCTGAATTAATAAAAAAAAAAAGAAGGGGACACGTCGGTTCCAAAGGAGTATATCTCCTCATAAACACCTTCTATCTTTTCACTTTTTACTTTCACCTTTTCACCCACTATAAAAAGCCCTAAATCCCCAATTTCAAAGTACTTAAAAATCTTCAATCTTTTTATAATAATCATGACTACTAGAGGCAAACGCACACGAGAACAAGAAGCTCTACCTCCATCAGAAGATCAAATCCAAAAATGGCTTCATGGAGACATTGCAAAGGCTAGGTACAAAGAAATGAAGAATTCCTAGTTTTTCGAAGGTGCTTTCGTTAAATTTGATGCCTTTTCTAATTATAGACTTCTCCAATTCGCTAGACATTTCCACTTTGAATCTTTGGTAGAATATAATACAAACAATGTCAAAATATACCCTTTACTTGTTAAGTTGTTCTTAGCCAACATGAATCTTGACCATATGAAACCTCAAAACACAACCGATTGCATTTGGACAATGGTTTGTGGAAAAAGGATTTTACTTCCTCTTCAAAGGTTGGGACAAATCTTAAAATGTGCTTGGCAAGGTTTGGATATTGACGATATAGAAGTTAATAGGACTCAAAGAGATGAAGTATCTCATAAATTTATTTCCGACGATCTTATTGATATGAGAAAACTAACTTCTACCAATCTTCGTCCACAAGCTAGACTTCTTAATCGTGTTTTAGTCCGAACAATAAATCCACGAAAAGGAAGTTATGAGAAGCTTTATAAAAGGGATTTCCAAGCATTGTATGCCATGTACTTTCAAAAACAGATCAATTGGGCAAAAATAATTATGGACGAGTGGTTAGACATCACCTATAAAAGGAAATATAAGACTTTGCATTACGGTGTCTACATTACTCGAATTTTGACTGCTGCTGAAATTCAAATCCCCGATGCTATTCCAACAAAGACAATTAAAGAAATTGGTTACAAGACATTGAAGTTAATGGATATTGATCCCAACCCATCAACTTTGGACCATCTATCTTTCGAAGAATGGACTCAACATGTTGCTTCTAATCCCGAATCGCTTGTTCCTGAACCTTCACACCGTCAACGAACTAGGGACAATGGAGGAATTCAAATTATTTCTCCGGAAGCTTCTTCAAAACAAGCTCTCGTCATTCTTTCGCAAAATCAGTCGAAACTTCATCGTCAACTTAACACTTGTGAAACAAAAACTAATAAGAAGTTTGACTCGATTAAAAAGTTTTTAAATCAAATTTGGAATTCGGTGTCTTGTTCTGGAACTACTTCGACACAAGCTCAAGAGTCATCACCGTTTCATTGGTCTACTAGCTCTCAAGAAGTAGTTGAAGATTCGGAAGGCAGTGCTTCTCCAGATGATCATGACTCGGAGGAATCTCCGAATATTTGATGATGGTATGGGTATGGTATCTTTTCTTTTGAACAATTATATTTTGGGAATGTAATATTTTAGTACTCCATGCACAAAACACTTATATGTGCATTTCTGTGGTTATGATGTTGGGTTGTGATGTTTTGTTTTGGTGTAGTATGCTTTGATATTAACTTCATGAAATGTTGTATTTAAAGTATTCCTTTTTGTCAAATGCCAAAGGGGGAGAAAACGTAAAATAATATTTATGCATATTGACAGGGGGAGTATACTTAGTTGTCATTAGTCAAAAAGGGGGAGAATGTTGAATCGCCAAGCATAGCGTTTTGACTATGACAACTATATATGTTCATATGCTATCGACTAACCTTGTTTTGCAGGAAGATGAAACTTTATTGACAATCGGATTCAAGAACTCAAGAGAAATATTATCTGTAAGAGTCTAGATTAGTCTTAGATAAGATATGTTAAAGTCTTTCCTGATGATTATACACACACAAAGTATTTATGAATATATGTTAGCAACAATGAACAAGGAAGCAAGAAGTAGTCTGTTTACAGAAACAGACGTCTGACATAATCAGACCAGACGTCTGTTTGCTGAAAACAAAGAAAATTCAGTATGAATTTTCAGACGTCTGACATAATTCTACCAGACGTCTGTTTCTGGAGACAAACATACTTCTCTTCCTATTTTCGAATTCAAATCAAAAGAGACTTCTGAAAACTTTAACTAAAGACTTCTGTTTCTGAAAGGATGCATCTATATTGAAGAGATACAACTTACTTCTCTTCATCGAATCCTTTCATGATTAGTTACAATTCTTTGAATATTATAAATAGAGGTTTCAACAATTGATTTGATCACTGATCCTTATTCTAATTCTCTATTATTCTAAAAGAGTTCTGATTTCTCAAAGCATACTACTTACAAACATTTTGAGATCTTAAACTTCCATAATCTTTCACATGCTTCATGATAATCATCAAGAAAAGACTATAGGAAGGTTGTACTTACTATTTGACAATTCGTGTTATCAAGAACACACTAAGTCAACATTTTCTTTGTACTAGTAAAGACCTCTTCAGCAGTTGAGGCAAGAAATCCCGTTCGGCTGTTTGGGTAATTGTGAACCTATTCCTCCGGGTGAAGTGAGGGTTGTTGCGTTAGTGAAATTCCAGAAGGGAGTCTGGGACTGGACGTAGGACGGTGATCCGAACCAGTATAAATCGACTGTGTGATTTACTACTTACTACTGCTACTTTAGTATTCTACTTATACTCCATTCTATACGATCCTACCGCTGCATAGCTTCTTTCATCCTGTACTGTGCTGCTCCGATGTTCCGGTTATGATGTTGATGACATTTCTATTTCCGCTGCAATGATTTATGTGTTATGCTGTTACCTGAGATCTGCTGTTGTTGTAAATATGTTATATTCCAATGATCATCCTTGCTTTCGTCCTTTGGAAGCTTAGGGTCATCACAAGTCCAATGTATTTGGACAGATTTTGTATAAAAGGTCTGACATAATTTATTAATCGAAGAAATGACTGTAATTGTTTAATTCTCTTTTTTATCTGAAAATTCTAATATTTTTCTAGATATATAAGGTTGTAATTCTAGCCCCACGGTGTTAAAAAAAATCTATTTGTTCTTTTGCTATTTTTACTCCAAGGAATTCAATAGTATTTTTAAATAGTTCAATTTTCTTCTTGGAGATTGTTAGTTATGAGCTTCAAAAAGCTTTAAATACATTATATAAGTGTGAAATATGTTCTTTTTTGTTTTTGAGAAAACTAGTATACCATCTATATATATATATGCATGTGAATTTACTGCAATGTGTAAATATGTTATTCATTTTTCTTTGAAATATTTGTGAAGCATTTTTTAGTCCGAATGGCATCAAAATCCATTCGTAATTTCCTTCGGAAGAAGTAAAGACTATCAAGTACATCGATTCTAGATGCATTTTTATTTGCCAGAATCCAGATGTTAGATCAAACTTGGAACAATTAGGGGTGTTAATCGGGGGTAACGGACCGGACTGGATAGAGGGGAATTTGTGTCCTGTCCTATAAGACTTTCGGACGTACACAGACCAGACGAGGAGTTGGCTCGGACATTGTTCTTATGAGCCGGACATTGGACGAACAAGGTTCGGACAATAGAAAAACATAGAACATTTTCGGACGGACATATCTTCGTACACTTTTTCTCGTCCTAAATCATGTCCTAAATGAGAATTGTACGGACACGGACCAGACACCTTACCCCTTCGGATCGAGTCGTACATCGGATTGTCCTGTCCAATTTACACCCCTAGGAACAATAATAGTTATTTTGTATTTTATTAATTAATACTTCTTTATTCGGGATACAATACCCATCTTCGTTTGTATTGTCATTTAGTCGTGTATAATCCAAGACCATGCTACTTTGTCCTCTTATACTTTCAGATTCCTTTTGAACTATAAAGGCTGACGTTCTATATCTAGAGTCTTTTTTTCTTATAATTCCTAACTTATTTAAAAATATTTGTATTCATTTTAAATTCTTTAATCTTCCAATTATCATATTTGGGTGATCTAGTTTTGATTTGTAATATCTGGGTTAATTATGTCTAATTTACAATAAATAAAATCCTTTTCCTAGCATTTTAATGGTTTTTCTCCAATAATCTCTATTTTTTCAAGTTCGCTGGTGATTTGGTTTATGCCATCAGTTGTTAGCAGAATATTACTCAATTTATTTTGTTGGGCTAAATCTGTTTCTATCATAAAGTCATTATCATTTGTTTTATATATATTTTCATAATAACATCAGTTTTGTTCTTCTGTTATGGAATTATTATTATTATGTTGGCTATTCATATTTTGTTTTTGGCATTGGCCACCAATTTCACAAGTACAATCTGTTTTTTTTTTTTTTTTGCATCTCCTCCATGCTTTTCAAACATATACTCTGATATGACAAGGCTTACTGTCGTTTTCTTAGCTATTTGTAAATATTCTTTGTTAAATGAAAAACTTTCATTATCACTTAGTAGGAAGTCTAGTCCAAGTATTAGACTAATATTTCCTAAGTTTAATTTTGTGACCCATATTTGTTTTAGAACATAATGTTGTGACAATTATCCCATGTAGTATGAAATCTTAATTATACATTGGTAATTATATATGTTATTATGTTAATTGTCCTATCAAATTGTATACTTTGTATGGGCTTATTAGCCTTTGCTGTGAGATATTGAGGTATTAGTTCTGCGTTTATTGTTGAGCTGGTAGCTCCGGTATCTATGAATGATAACGATTGTATTTCTAATCCTTTTACATTTATTAGAGTTAGTATCCTTAACTCTCTTAAATATACATGATTATAGGTTAAAGGTAATTGTATTGCTTTTTCTGTGTTAGTAAGATTATATTCTTGTATTTCTATAATGTTTTTTCCTTTATCATTCTCAAATATTTTTCTTTTTTACTTCATTTATTTCCATTTCAAAATTATTCATTCTATTTTCCAGTATTGTTATTCTATTTTCATTAAAAAAAATTATCAGGATATTGCGATTTACTTCCATTTGGGGTTTGTAACTTAAAATTCTTTTCTGCACATTAGTAACATATTTTTGTAGTGCATTTTATACATTTGAGTCTTTTGTCAAAAACTGGGTACTAAGGACAAAAGTAAAATTTCATCGTATCAGTTCCTATTTTATATTTAAATTCATGAATGCATTCTTCATAATTTACTACATTTAAAATTTGTTCTGTTGGGATATTTCTAAAATCTGTTGTTTTTGTTTGACTATCTGTTAGTTCTTCTATCAAGGATTAATCTGAATTAGAAGCTCCTTCTTGTTCTTCTAATCCTTCCAGTGATACAATACAATATATTGCAGAAGTCTCAGATACATATGAGGCTACTTCTAATATGTCTTCTTTAACAGAATCCACTAAGTATGATTCTCTAGTATACAAATTATGTTTCTTAGGTTCGGTAGACGTAAGTATCCTTTTTTCATTAGATACAAAATATGTAATTGTATTTGTATATGTTTTTCTAGGATTATATTTCCTAACATGTTTATTTTTATTCAAATAAGGTTTTTTTTGCATTGGATCTTCTTAAATAATATTTCTTTGTACATTATTTTTTAGGTTTAGGTTCTCTATTAATATATTTTTTAGATCTATATTGTTAAGGTGTATATATTTGTGACCAGAACACATAATTTTTCTGTTTGAACTCTCTTTGTATTTGTGTATATGTACATTTATTTTTAAGTTCAGAAATTGTGTGAGTTATTTTAATCCCTATGTTGTCATATGTTTTTGGAATATTATAATATGTTTCATTTCAAGATTTATGTGTTTCCTTTCCTAAGTCTCCTGGTAATTTAGAAAATAGTCCATCACCTTTTTTTAGAGTAATAGTTTCCGATTGGTTGCATAGTATAAGAGTTCATTTAGAAATTTTATTGTATGTTTTTTGGGGCAAAGCCAGGCGGTTTTTAGAGTGGACCATACCACTTTTTCATTATAGCAAGTAATGAGTATAAAATATAACAGGAGATAAGCTAAATGCCTATCAACTACAGACATTCTGACGCTAACTACAATAAAACTGAGATCTAACACCACGCAAGGTGTGATCGGTTACAATATAGTTACAAGCAGAAACAAGTGATAAAATACAACATAGTTTGGTCACACTCACCCATACAGTCCACTCAGAGAAATTAGCTTGTAAGTCTTCATATTACCAAATCCAGCAAAGAAGATAAAGGCAATTTGAACAGAACGATTTTGGTTCTTCAAGCCAGAAGCTATATACGCGGCAAACTAACAGACTAGCTTAGCACTAAGAAAATGTGAGGCTTAGAACTAAGATGAAAACTAAAGTGACATAGATACTCAAATAGCATCAGTGGTTGTGGACTAGAGCAAGAGTTCCCAAACCAGAACATAGAAAAAACACCTAACACAGTAATGTACAAGCAATCAAAGGCAGAGGACTAAACATAAGATGTAGATAGATGAAAATACAAGTGCAATGAAGTGAAGCAGGATGCAAAGGATTGAATATGGCTTAGAACACAACAATACAGTTAGGTTAAAAAACAACTTCAATGGCATTCATCAATTTTATGATTTCTATGCCATATCCAGGGTTAAACACAGAAAAAACATGCAATACTAGCTAATGACCAAAGAAACCACTATACACCATCCAGATAAGCACTAAGATGACACGCATGAAACAGACTCGACCACTCACAGGAAACCAATGACCAGAAGTACGAACAGACTCAACACCACAAACCAATACCAAGTAGATACATAAAACCTTACCGATTACAGCACAAGCAATTAACCAAATTGTCACTAGCAATAGAGTTGGTCTGAAAGGAGGGAATATAGCCTGAGGAGAAGACAATGAAGTCACAATCTTCAAGTAAATCGACATTAGCATCAAAAATAGCCTGTGGAGAGGATCAGCCTAAGGTGAAGCTAACTGTAAACAAGTAGGAAGAAGTGACATGAGCCAGAAATGATAAGCGGAGGAATTAATGGACTACATATCCAGGGTTGGGGAAGGGAAAGAAAGGTGAGCTGCGATGGTGCTGTAAGAAAAGAGAAACTGGGGGATAAAGAGGCAAAGGAATCAGTAAAGGTTTGGAAGTCAGATGAAGCAAAAGGCTACAAACTAGATCTGACGGATGGGCAACTATTCCAAAGTGGTGAAAGCTAGGGTAAGGAGAAAGAAGGGAAAAGGTGGAGGATGATTGGAGATAGAACAGGGAAGAGGCTGTAAGGATTATAGACAAGGAAATGAGAGGATATTGAAGATGGAATGAGGGGGAAGATGACCCTACTCGCCATGGAGAGATAGTATGCTCCGCATATTAGTTTGAAATTTCTTGAAATTTTTTATTACATGTTTCCTGTTTAGTAGTTGTACTTGTTCTAAATCTCTCATGGCTTCTTATTGTCTAAGTGTCAATCCTGCATTTATTTCTCGACCAGTTATTATCTTATCAATTAGATATGCAAAGTTATATATATATATACATACGTATTTCTAACTTGTGCTACCAAGGAGGCTACTTCACCTGGAAAATTGCTTTTGTAGGCTTCCCAAATTCCTTTAGCTATATCACCTAAGTAATTTTCTGTTCTTCTAACCATTTTTTCTCCAATAAATGACCAACAAGTGAGCTTCGGGGCAGCGCCCGTTGATGGGGTAAAGGCGATTCTGAACTTCTTTCTTCTTCAACATCTTCGCTCTCACTATTATCTTCTCAATACTCTTCATACCGTTCAAATCCACCTTTTCTCTTACTACTCTACTCTTTATGACTTTCTTGATCTTACGTAGGCGTTGTCGCTGCCTCCATCTCTCAGATCTAGTTTTTCGATCTGAGATCCTCTTCCTAAAACCCTTTTTTCCATCTCGTACCTCCTCCGTTCACTCTTCCTTGAGCCTAACCAACCTACATCTTTCAGTTACATGTTTGACAAGGTGTCCCTCTCATGATTTTCGTGCTTCCACTACGCTTCTTTCATTTTAAAGTTTCGCGTCTTCCATTTCACCTGCCTCCTTCCGGTGTCTTCACCTGCATATCAAAATTTCCGAGTGATTCAATGCCTTATTGCCTGGTGTCTATATATCCAGCTATGTCAGACCTTAATCAGGAGGAGGTGGGTGTTACGGGTTTGGATAGTGCTTTTTATGTTGGGTTTCGTGGGTGGTAGTGTGAAGATTTTGGAAGTGTGTCGACTGGTTACGACTGGAATTTTTATAGTGGCCGTGGAGTTCCAATTGCTTTCTGCAGTTCTGGTCAATGAATTGGCTCATGACTTGCCTATCTTCATCGTTTGGATGTGCTAAAGCAACTCTTATTATACCGAGTTTGCTTGGAGAGGCTTTATTTTTCTAGCTCGGTGAAGGAACGATGAGTTTGCTTGGTTTCGATGATGAGGTTGGTTTTGTTGGTTCTTTTTACGGAGTTAGATTTGTTGAGAGTTTTTTTGGAGTTTTCTTGGCAGTTATGTTCTGTAGGCAGTCTATTGTCATTTGGTTTTTGTTCGTTGTGATGTGGTTTGGTTGGTATTCTTTTGGGTGTTTTAGGTATTTTGTCATGCTGGACGTCTTCCTGTTAGTTGGTGCAGTGACAGGTTGGTGCTTTGGTGTTTTGGTCTTTTTTTCGCTTCTTTATCCCTTTTTGGAAATACAAGTGAAGCCTATGCTCAAAACTTTGCTGATACGTATGGAGAAGTACCTACCTTCCTACTTGGCTTGTTAGTGCATGCTTAACTATTTGATTGCCCTGCTACTTTCCCTTGGTCATGCCTAGACTTTATGGTTTGGATATTATGTCCATGCCTATTGTTTGAATATTTTATCTGGTGCCACTACTCTCTTGTACTTTTTACAGTGAGTATGAGGGGGTGTAGTGCTCAAGGAGGACCTGTGTTTATGGTTAATTCATTGGAAGCTGTCTAGCGCAGCTCTGTACCTTGATGTTCACTATACTAATTATGCTTATGAGTTCTTTTCATATGTATTGTGCTTGTTTAGTGTAATTGGTAATTCGTAATGTTAATCACTTCTTAGTGAAGTATGCAATGTATTATGTCAAATTATCCATGCAATGAGTAAATTGTAGTCTAGAAAAATAATTTAGCTCCTGTACTTTAACCTAGATAGGATGATGATGGACTGTCCACCTTAAAAACTGAAATTTTAGTAGGTTGGTAACACCAACCTCCTATTTTACTTGTACTTATTATCGGTTATAATAAAGTGTTTGCAGTCACTTTAAAACCGGTCGGCTTTGCCAAAAAAAAAAACATTTCTTCTCCAGTTGTTATATTTGGATGTTTGGCTGAATACTCTCTGGCTATTGCAGTAGTCTATGTTTGAAATAAGTGTCTAATAATTGTGGATGACATTCTATAACACTAAGAATTCCAAAAAAATTCCAAAACATGTATTTTTAAATTTCCTATATTCTTAAATTTTTATTTTCGTTAGTGTAAAGATTTACATTTATTCTTGGTGGATGTCCTAAAGGATAATCCATTTTATGTGGAGGTTCAAGTTACTATAGAACTTTCTCCTTGTCCTTCCATTAAATCTAATTTTCTCTGTATTCACATATTAGTTCTTCAATTAATAAATCATCATTCTGTTGTTTAACCATTCCATTAGAATCTGCAAGAAAGGTTTTTAGTGTAAATATTGTTTTTGTTCTTATATTATTTTCACCATCTATATAAACAAATGAATTATTGTCTATTGGGTTATTTAGTTTAAGTTGTTTGTAACAACGTGAAGTTTTAAAAACTTTAAATGATGAATTAATTGAAATTTAAGTTTTAAATTTTTAGTTCTAATTTGTTACTGAATTATATGAAACAAATGAATTGGATTCCTATATACAAACATGAGTCGGGACAATTTAACTAGTGGAAACTAGGCTGAAGTGCATTTTATTTTAGGGTAATAAGTTTTAAGGACAACACTTTTGAATAATTAGTTTTGAGGAAAATTTATAGAAAAAAGATAAACTCATTTATCTTTTTAAGTTATACAGGAAAATGATAATTTTTTATCATTATTTATATATATCTAAAAAAGATAAATTCTTTTACTTTTTTCCTGTAAAATGTCCTTAAAACTAATTTTTGAGAAGTATTGTCCTTAAAACTTATTACCCTGAACAAATAATCCCTTTAAGTGAAAATTCGCATTTAACAATGAGAATCAACTGGCTGTTAATGCAGGTCTTAAACATGACTTATATTAATATTTGAACTTAAGTCCATTCTTAAAATTTAAATTTAAATAATAAACTTCTAACATTGAGTAATATATTTCCCAAATTTATTAAAATGATATTTTTTTCCTAAAAAAGTCAAATTTGGTTAAAATTATCAAAATTTGAATTTATGTTGAAATTTAAAAAGATAGATTTTTTTCTATGATTCTACTTTGAATCTTATGTTATTTAGCATCTTTTGTTTAATTAAATCCGCTTTCATTTGCTCTAGATACAAGTTTTTCAATGAAAAGTGCACAAGACAAATGGGTTTACGTAATTTTACTGTTACTCTTTTTCTAATTAGTTTGTTATGATCTTCCTTTGGGTTCTTGTGAATGATTTGTCACCTTACACCTCATTGATATTTGAGTTTGAATTTTAAAAGACTTTGAAAGTTTATAATATGTGTTTTTCTTCTCAAGACTCCTCATTTCTTTTTCATCGTGAAAATTGTCCTTTTCTTCCCCGATCCTCTTATAACGACCCTTAATTTCAACAATAGTACATAAAACGTATTACTTTCCAAAACTCAAGTATCGAAAACACCATATAGTTAATAGAGAGAAATTAGAGGGTAAGAAAAAATAAGAAAGAAATACTAAAATATAAGAAAAGAAGAAGAACCAACACAACACAAAGTCTCATATCATAGCATAACAAACTATAATATAGAAATAAATCTTTATTGAGAGCTTAAAAATATACTTACAATCATCAGAGCATAGCAGACAATACAATCTAGACAGTTATAACAATCTACCCTCGAATATAAAACACAACGGAATAAATACTAGATACTAGTCATACGCCCAGACTTCTCCAACACATCCATGGACTTCACAGCATCCACTAACCTGAACCTGCAAAGCTCACTCTGTCCCAAGCATTGCAACTACCAAGATCAGTTTGGTGAATGTTGATGACAAAATATGTCGTAAACACCTTAAACTCTTAGTTACTTAAGAATTATAGTTTTGCATGGAAATATAAGTGCGGAATGCAATAAATAACACAAGAGATTTATAGTGGTTTGGTCCCGTGAGGGGCATACGTCCACTTTGGAAGAGTCACTGATATTTTATTGACAATAAATAGTTACAAGATTAAGACTATCTCTTGACATCCTCTTACAAACATTTGCACGTAATTTGAGATTATATCCTCGTGTATGAATATTAGGAAAAATACACTTTTTCCCTTCTTCTTCCTCAAAGAAAGGATGCCATTAAAGACGTCACTTGGAGCTCTCAATAGATGTCAATTCAATCAATTTCAAACCCCTTTGATGTATGATCTTAAGGGTATTTATAGTGGAGTAGTTAGGTGGGAGTAGGTAGGCGTAGAGGACCACATCTGTAATCTCGGACCTTGGAATGTAGGCCTCCTGAAAACTCGGACCCCCTCTTTCTTCTTCAAAAACTCATACCCCTCAGTGGGTTATGAATTTTGTACCCTGTGGGGTATGAATTTCATAACCCATGGGGTACAAACTTCGTACACCGTGGGGTACGAAATTCGTACCCGAGGGGTATGAGGGATTCTATAGTGAATCCGTAGGGGGCGATGCTAAAGGGGCTCGAGGATTTTGGGGTTTGAGGAATTGGTTTGGCAATGTTTTGAGGAGAGGTGGGGTTCTTGCTTACTTGATACTTTCCCGGCTCGTTCCCATAAGTTCTTGGCAACACTCCGAGCTATAACATCATGCGATATGTTTCGTCGAGCGTGTCTTGCATACTTTTGGGAAACGGATCAAAAGGCCAGTTAAGATTTGCCACCCAAAGTATGTCTTGTCTTGACGTGATGTGCTTTGAGTTGGTAGAAGTATTCGTTGGATCGTCGATTTTCTTGTGAACTTCTGAAAATAAATGTTAGTTGTCGAGCCTGTTGACTTTGTAATCGTAAACGTGTCGTCATTGATATGACGTCGTGTTTATGTTTACACATGTCCTTGTGTAGCGTTGCGCGACATCACATATGCAGAGTGAATGAGAGTGTACGCGAATGCGTGTTCGCGAACGTTCATTTTTTATACATGCTATCCCACGTAGGCGCATACGCCTGTACGTAAATGCTTGGAATTGAATGGTACATCGTGGGGCTAATATGCGTATAAACATATATATATATATAAGTATATGAATGTATGTATTCATATATTTCCTTTATTATTATATACATATATATTTATTATTATTATTATTATTTTACTCGTATCTGGGTTTGGGAATACGTGTATTTCGTACCTTGCGGGGTTATGAGAACTCGTTTTCCATTGCGGACCATGAGGAGTTAACGGGCTCGGCCCATCCCTCTCCCCCATACATAAATTCAAACCCCAGCTCCACCTATTTTTCTTTCTTTGTTTTACGCGAACTCGAACTCGAAACCCAGAAAGTAGAGAAACTCAAAATTTGCACTGGTATGTGGAGGTTTGTCACGAGCTCATCTCCGACCGTCAGTTCGTCCATGCCACGAGGCTCGAAATCGTCCACGTTTCCCGATGACATCGTTGGGAGCCATGAGCAGTCTTCGAGTCGATAGCGGGGTGAAACCCTAAGGTTGAGCCAAGCAAAGAGATTGACTCCTGTGTCTGTGGAGGAGAGGGGTTGGTGAGGGATGAGATTTTGAGAGGAGTCAGGCGTGCGAGTTTGAAAGAAGCCGGGCGACCTCGAGATAGAGAAGAAAGTAGGAGACGGACCGATGAGGTATCTGATGTGCGAGGTCACATTTGTGGAGGCTTGTGCCCACAAAGGGGTTACGAATTTAGTTCCTCGTGAGGTTCGAATTTTGTACCTCTCGAGGTGTACGAGCTACGTACCCCTCGCGGGGTACGAGTTTCGTACTCTTCATGGGGTACGAGCTTCGTTCTCCTAACGGGGGTATGAGTTTCGTATTCCTCATGGGTACGAGTTTCGTAACCCTTGTGAAGGTATGAATTTTGTACCCCTTGTGGGGGTGCGAGTCTTCGTGCTTTGGAGAGGTACAATAGCTTTGACCTTGCGCTTTGAGTTCACTTTGTCTATACTCTTCCTTCCCTTCTCGAGACTCGAACTTCGCATGGAACACAAGTTAACCCATCCACTATGTATCAAGGGCAGCGACATGTGTTTAGGTCATGAAATGTCCTTAGGTCGTAGTCCATTAATATTGGCCCAATACAAGTATTTGGATCGTTGCAACGCTATAGTCAGTTAGCATTGTTTTGGTCGCTAGGCTCCTTGTATTTCCCTACTCGTAGACTCGTTTAATGTTTGGACCGTCCAGATGCACTGTAGGTCTCCCTAGATCGCTCACCCGCCATCATCAAAAAACCACAAAACGACCCTCGTGTCGGTCGAGCGACAGATAGCTCGCACAATCATACATAAGCCGGACACAAATTAGTAGTAGGCCGCGTACCTTCCGCTACAGTCGCTCATCCTTAACCTTCTGGTCGCTCATCCGTAACCTCGTAAGTAAAAAAACCCGAAAGCATTAGCCCTCGCACATGCATCCCATGGCTGCTCTCCCAGTTTGCAACTCTGCCCGCTCGCGCCTCAGGCGATCACTCATATACCAGTCCGGAAAACTCTGGCTAGCGGCCAATGTACTCATCATCGGATCGATTTATTCGAATCCCTATGGCTGCTCGCCCCTATAGAGTCGCTTGCACAGAACAGCTGGATACAGCCGCTGACAGTTGGTTACAGCGAGGCAATGGCACTCTCGTAATTAAGGGAACATACGCCCTATGGATTGTGAATGTGAACCTCAGATCACTTCCTTATGAAGGCTCACCTACAAAAGGATAGATCTGCCACCAAAAAAGAGGATCTTTTTCTACAATCACGAAATACTGCCCAAATTATTCCTTCACCATTCCAAGCTCTAAAAACCCCATTAACGGCCTCAAAAGCTGATTTCCTCTTCTTCCATAATCAAATGAGCCAAGTCTCCTTCTCCTTCTTCCATTAGTTGTTTGAGTCATGTCCTCATCACTATCTCGAGATATGCTCAGACTCTCTCTGACCGCCTGTAACCATCCTCAAAGCTCCGATTCATACCTCGATCGCCATGGATTCGTCGTTGGTTCTCTAAATGCACAAAGTTTGAAGTGTACGCCCTCATAATCATTGCATTCAAAAGGGATCCAGTCGCTCCCATAACAGATAAGAGGGAGTCGAATCGTTTAAAAGAGGTGATACTTCATAAGAAGAGAGAATGAGCAATAGTGATTGTAAAATCCTTTTCAAAGTGGTCGAAGATCCTCGCAACATCGAACCACTATAAAAATCTAGTGTCTCATACTTGTTTTTCCTCGTTTTTTTACTTGCATTTTGTTTGTGGCCTCCATTTTCATTTTGCATACCATTAAGTGAAGTGTGATTGCACACCTCGGGTGTTTGAACCAATTTTGAGTCAAACATTTTGGCGCCCACCGTGGGGCTCTTTCGTGGTTCTTTTTCAAATCTCTCTCACGAAGTTCAAAGCCTTGTATCGAAGCTCTAAATACTTCCTTCTCCTACATAATGGAAAAGTCAAAGAAGACTGTCAGCTAGATCGTCGAAGAAACTACCAATGGTCCTAATGATGAAACCACGCCGCCTGCTAATCGCTTTGAAGATGGCGAAAACTCCATTGATGGGGCTGGTGTAACTAAGGCTGAGTTAAACGCCGCTATTGCCAATATGAATCAGCAAATGAATGCTTCTACTAAGGCCATGATGGAGAAACTCGACGCCATCCTTAATGCTAAATCGAATCCGATTTCTCCAAAAGTCCATAATGATCTCGAAGGAAACAACAACTCGTCCGCTTCTAATCCTAATTGCCACGACAACTTGGAGAATGGTAACGGTCGGTTGGGCGACGAGAATGAAGCTGACATGGGGAATTCAGAGCCAAAGACTAAGAATAATTCCGGGATAGAAGGCCAAAAAGTTACCAGTCCTATCACTGCGGCACACCCTCACCGGGAAGGTAAAAGGCCGGAATTCTCAAACCTGGATAGCATCCCTTGGCGAACATTTGGAAAAGAGCTCGGTTTCGCATAACGCCATAATACTGAAGAGTACATCTCAGATATGATAGAGCGAATCATAAAGAAGAATCAAGTTGGTGGTAGCGAAGAAAGGGAATGGGATTTCTCCCCTGAATGGTCTCCATTCACCGAAAGAATCCTCGATGCAGTGTGTCCGAAGGAATTCAATCCCTCGACATTGCCTCCGTATAATGGCCTTGTCGATCCAAACTATTTTCTGTTCAAATATGAATGGCATATGAGCACAGCCAAAGCCACTGATGAGACGAGATGCACGTACTTCCCTCTTTACTTAGAGGGTTCTGTGTCACTATGGTTCACGAAGCTGTCGCCTAAGTACATAGATCGATTCTCTGACCTAACTAAAAAGTTCAAGGAGCAATTCCGATTGTATGCTACCAAAGCCAAGGATGCCATAACGCTTTCAGCAATGAAGCAAAGTCCCGGAGAATCTGTCAAAGATTTTCTTAGCAGATCTAACATCGCCCTGTCCGAAGTGAGAAATCCAGAAACTCGCATAATCGTCATGTCCTTAATCGGTGCCATAGATGAGAATAGCGAGTTTGGTAGATGGATTAAAATGAAAGAACCAACTACGCTCGAGAAATTCTATAAGAAGGCCGAGGAGTACATGATAATCGACGCTAATCGTATACCTCTCAAGATTATTGATGCTAACCCACTTCTTGAAGCTCCCAAGAGTGATGCTACCCAATACAATCAGAAGAATAATCAGGAGCAGAAGCGCGCCAATGACGGAAAAGGCAGCAAGGCCATCAAGAAGTCTCGCCTTTTCAAAATGTCATAGCTAACGCCCTTGAATGACACTCCTGAGAATATCTATCTTGCAATAAAGAACTCTGAAGAGTATGCGGAGCCAAATCCGATGAGAATAAACGATAAAGCAGTAAACTCAGGAAAATTCTGCAGATTTCACAACCAGCCTGGTCATAACACAACGGATGTCGACACTTGATGAACCTCATCGAGGAACTAATCAGGAAGAATAGGCTGCAACAATATGTCAAGAACCTGCAGACTGCGAATCCTTCTACAACTTTCCAAGGGTCAGGGGCATTAAATAATCAGTTTACTCCAAGCCACAGAGCCCCAACTCAAACTGATCTAAGGCCAATCATCAGCCGAGAACCTCTCAATCCCAACATTTCGGGATAAGTGATCGACATCGCTATTGCTTTACTTCATGCTCTATTTTCTGCTTTAGTTCATACGTTACTTTATATTTTGCTTAATGTTACATTCAAAATCTTCTATAAATAGCCTATAATCTGCAAGTAATGCACTGAACACTAGCTTTAAGAGCATATCCATTTAATGAGTTTCTTTCCTACAAAACTATATGTCAAACCAAAACTTGTTTAAAGACTGGTTTCATATTACAGGTCATCTGTCGAGCGCTTGTCCCCATAATATGGCGACCAACAATGCTAGTTCAAAACGAAGAGTAGCACAGGCCCAAACTACGAACAAGCGCCACAGCAAACTAGTACGAGAGCTGTAACTTTTTCCAAAAGGGCACTTCTCCAAGAGGAAGGTCCAAAACCTCGGTCCCTAAACCGGAATAGCTTGCCAAGTCAATCGTCCGACTAAAGGACCGATAAATGACCTGTAAAGCGATACAACGGTTACTTAACCCGTTTGCGTAGCATCTGAAAAGTCAGATGTGAGGAACAACCAATTCGCTTACGTAACATCTGGAACGACCAAATGTGAAAGGCCTAACCCATTAGCGTAGCATCTGAAAAGTCAGATGTGAGGAACAACCAATTCGCTTACGTAAACATGTGGAACGACTAGATGTGAAAGGCCTAACCCGTTCGCGTAGCATATGAAAAGTCAGATGTAAGGAACAACCAATTCACTTACGTAATATCTAGAACGACCAGATGTGAAAGGCTTAACCCGTTCGCGTAGCATATGAAAAGTCAGATGTGAGGAACAACCAATTCGCTTACGTAACTTCTGGAACGACCAGATGTGAAAGGCCTAACCTGTTTGCGTAGCATCTGAAAAGTCAGATGTGAGGAACAACCAATTCACTTACGTAACATCTGGAACGACCAGATGTGAAAGGCATAACTTGTTCGTGTAACATCTGAAAAGTTAGATGTGAGGAACAACCAATTCGCTTACGTAACATCTGGAACGACTAGATGTGAAAGGCCTAACCCATTCACGTAACATCTGAAAAGTCAGATGTGAGGATCAACCAATTCGCTTACGTAACATTTGGAACGACCAGATGTGAAAGGCCTAACCCGTTCGCGCAACATTTGAAAAGTCAGATGTGAGGAACAACCAATTCGCTTATGTAACATCTGGAACGACCAGATGTGAAAGGCCTAACCTGTTCGCGTAACATTTGAAAAGTCAGATGTGAGGAACAACCAATTCGCTTATGTAACATCTGGAACGATCAGATGTGAAAGGCCTAACCCGTTCGCGTAGCATCTAAAAAGTCAAATGTGAGGAACAACCAATTCGCTTACGTAACATCTAGAATGACCAGATGTAAAAGGCCTAACCCGTTCGCGTAACATCTAAAAAGTCAGATGTGAGGGACGAGCAATTCACTTACATAATGTCTGGAACGACTAGATGTGAAAAACGTAATCCGTTCACATAGCATCCGAAAAAAAGTTGGATGTGAAGAACGAACAATATGACTATGTAACATCCAAAACCTCGAATGTGAGAAATAACGAACGCCCCTATAAAGTCCTCTCTCGGGGCACTCTTCTCTTGAGCCCTCAATGCTTGGGCCAATCAGTATAAGGGGGCAATGAAAACCTCCAATACATAGAGTAGCCAAGCTAAGACACTCACAATTTTGTTCTAAGTCCGACTAACTTGGAATCACGGATATGTATCATCTAAGCACATTAACGCTTAAAGCTCGCTATCGACTATAAGTTGGCTAACCAGCTCCAAACGCTAATGCGAATTCAAGTCAAAATAACGTGGGTATACGAGTAATATCGAATGAATTCTAAATCATGGGGTTAAAGCAAACACTCTGTCCAGTTCAAAGCAAAGTCTGTTGTAAAATCCTATGACTAATTCATTATCAATACGGATAATCGATGGTGGCGCATAAATCCAACGCTATGAAATTGTCTGTCATCTTTTGTATACAGGTGGTGTGTGGCACATTAACTCGATGCATGGTTCGTTAGGAAATCGTCGCTGGAACTTAATGCAAGAAAAAAAGTACAGCTAATAAAAGAATGAGAGTTTAAAGTACAACAAGAAAAATGCATTACCACCATCACATCATAAGTCCAGCATAGAGATTCCAAACTTAAACCAACATAAGAGTAATTGGCGAGGGCCGACACTCACATATACAACCGGTCAAAAACATAAGTATAAAAGAAGATAAAAGACAAAGCAAGTCAATCATAATTCATGTTCCTGTTGCCTTCCATTACCAGATTTCATCGGTTTCACATTCCTTTGGAGGAAAGATGCAGTGATTTAAGAGCCTTGATAAGATCTATCTTGTCGTTCTCCAAAGTGCGGATCCACCTGATATTCTCCCTATTCAACCTTTGGAGTCACAGGCCAGAGTGTGCCAATCGCCCAATCGCCTTACAACGTGATTCCTAACAATGTCAGCTCCTTCCTTCAGTTGATCTTTGGCAGTGTCAAGCTAAGCCAGCATGAAGTCTTTCATGGCGTCCATCTTACCAGCCATAACCTAATTATCGTACGGGTCTACTTCACAATTAAGGTTCGTACCTTGTAAGCACCAACCCTCCAGTCGACTGGCCAGCACCAGATTACCTGGATTAGGGGCATAGCGAGGCCGTGTATAATTTCTTGAAGATCCGCAAAAGGTGAAATAGAAAACAGAGGGGTCGAGGATAGTTGGCCAGAACTATTCTGCGTATTCGGCATGGAAGATATTTCCAACCTAGAGCATTTTCCAAGACTGCCTTCGTTCAAATCCTTTCCTTTCTTCTTTCCCTGTGAATATTCTCCATCCTCTTCCTCTTCAGTTTTCTCAACAAAGAAAGTTTCATCCTTGGACTTGGGAGGAGAGATGAAGTTGATCATGAATTAAGAAGTAGTTAGACATGGACTTGCAGGTTAAAGTAATCAATGAATAATAATTTCGCACAGAGTCACCACCTAAGTGCAATCGTCGTCAAAGCCTACTTGAATTTTTGAAGGAAAGGGGAAAAATAAAAACCTGAATCTTGAAACCTCGAGTTTGGATAGTGTGGTCGATCAGTTTGCTGAAGGATTAACGATGTGCTAGAACCAAAGACTCTTCAGAATGATGGATGGAATCTAGCCTCAAGGAGCCGCCATTAGTAAGCTCGAAGCAGAAAGGGGAGTGCAAGAAAGGATGATAGCTCAACCCAAAAAGTTATATACGAGGTAAAAGTAAATGGGCCAAATCCTAGTTAAAGGGTCAGTAACAATCCACAAATTATGTGACGTAAAGGCATGAAAAGATATAGAATATAATACGATCGAAGGATTGGCACAACCTAGCACATGTCGGAACTGTCCAAGTCCAAGCCTGTATTATATTCAATAAATACAAACTTTGAGGGGAAAATGTTAACCCATCCAATATGGATCAAGGGCAGCGACATGTGTTTGAGTCATGAAAAGTCCTTAGGTCATAGTCCATTAATATTGGCCTAATACAAGTATTTGGATCGTTGCAACGCTTTAGTTAGTTCGCATTGTTTGGGCCGCTAGGCTCCTTGGATTTCCTTACTCTTAGACTCGTTCAATGTTTGGACCGTCCATATGCACCGTAGGTCTCCCCAGATCACTCACTTGCCATCATCAAAAAACCACAAAACGACCCTCATGTCGGTCGAGCGTCAGATGGCTCGCACAGTCATACATAAGCCAGACACAAATCAGTAGTAGGCCGCGTACCTTTCGCTGCAGTTGCTCATCCTTAACCTTTTGTTGGTTCATCCATAACCTAATAAGTAAAAAATCCGAAAGTGTTAGCACTCTCACATGCATCACATGACTGCTCTCCCAGTTCACAACTTTGCCCGCTCGCTCCTCAGGCGATCGCTCGTATACCAGTCCGGAAAACTCTGGCTAGCCGCCTATGTACTCATCACCCGCTCGATTTATTCGAATCCATGCGGCTGCTCTCCCCTATAGAGTCACTTGCACAGAACAGCTGGATACAACCGCTGACAGTTGGCTACAGCGAGGCAATGGCACTCTCGTAATTAAGGGAATAGACAACCTATGGATTGTGAATGTGAACCTCAGCTCACTTCCTTATGAAGGCTCACCTATAAATAGGATAGAACTGCCACCAAAAAAGGGATCTTTTCCATAACCACGAAATATTGCCTAAATGATTCCTTCACTATTCCAAGCCCTAAAAGCCACATTACCGACCTCAAAAGCTGATTTCCTCTTCTTCCATAATCAAATGAGCCAAGTCTCCTTCCCCTTCTTCCATTAGTTGTTTGAGTTACGTCCTCTTCACCATCTCGAGATATGCTCAGACTCTCTCTCTAACTGCCAGTAACCATCCTCAAAGCTTCGATTCACACCTCGATCACCATGGATTTGCCATTGGTTCTCTAAATGCACAAAGTGCGAAGTGTACGCCCTCATAATCATTGCATTCAAAATGGATCCAGCCGCTCCCATAACAGATAAGAGGGAATCAAATCGTTTAAAAGAGGGGATACTTCATAAGAAGAGAGAATGAGCAATAGTGAGATGTATGAGATGATGTATTTTGTAAATTGTTTCATGATAGTAAAATCTTTTTCAAAGTGGACGTATATCCTCATAAGATCGAACCACTATAAAAATCCAGTGTCTCATACTTGTTTTTTCTCGTTTTTACTTGCATTTGTATTTATGGCCCCCATTTTCATTTTGCATACCATTAAGTGAAGTGTGATTGCACAACTTGGGTGTTTGAACCAATTTTGAGTCAAACATCACCCCTGGCCTCGCGTTGTCTTTGTGACACTTCACGATTAGATCAGAATTTACTGTAATTGCAACCCGGTTGATGAATTTTCTTGGCACATAGGACTAGAGCATATAGGCGGACCGTGATTGAACTATTGATCCGTTGAAAACACCTTGCCGATTCTGATCGTAACGTTGTTGCGACTCGATATGAATTCAGTGATGTTGGTTGGCAATGATGATGGTCACAGTTTTTAAAGGCCTGTGATAGTCACTATGGCCTAAATTTCCGAGTTATAAAATGTATCGTCATGGTTCTGCACAACACCGTACGCACATGTTGTTCGTACCAAAACGAGGGGTATAGGTTATACAACTACGATGTCTAATGCTAGTCTATTACAAGTATAGCTAGCAATGAAGACAAAATCTATAACAGAGCAGACTTCGGAAGTCGAGACTTCTTTACCTTCATTGCATACATCCGATTCAATTAGCAATGCAAGCTGAACAGGCAACGAGCTTGAGACTTCCGGCAGGTCCACCCCTTCTCAGGCGACAAGTTTCTCGGAAGCATCTGATCATGGGGAGCAGCCAGAAGGACGTCACTCCCCGTTGGTGCATGAGGAGGTAGATCATGTGGATATTGTTGAGGAAAACGCGCCGGTGGTGCCGGATACGTTGGCGGACGCGGTTATCCTTGATAATCCACCAGATTCGGTGCCATCTCATATGGATGCAACAGTGGTAATACGCATGGCATTGCGTTTCCGCATTGTTGAAGGAGAAGTTTTCTCACTTGAAAAGGACGGTAGGGCTCACGCACCACCGGAGGGGTATGCCGCCTGGAATAGGAAGGTTTATCTTACTAGGTGTGTGCCCCTGGCTTGCAGCTTTATTCGGGATATGCTGTACTACTTCCGCTTTGTGCCATCGCAGCTTCATTCGAATGCCTATGCTTCCTTCTTAGGTACCTACATTCTCTGTAGGGAGTATCTGCAGCTAGAACCCGTCGAAGAGGACATTCAACATTTGTTTTAGTTGAAGAGGAGGGCTAATATCTCACCGTCTCTTTACTTCCTGGAGGCTTCGCCCATCACTAAGTTTTTTGTCTGGAAGTGGCCCAAGCTGATCGTATACAAGTATGACTGGTTCTTTGTGCGTTGTCCTCCTGGATTTGCGAGGAGATGGTGGGAAGGAAGTAAGCACTCTTCTTCGCGTTTTGCTTTTATTGTAAAACTCGCAGATTTGGTGACTTTGGTTTGACCTTGTTTTCATATGGCAGGAAATCCTGAGGCGCCTACAAACGTTGAGTACCAACGACATCTTGAAGGTTTGTTGGTGATTCCGGCTAGATCGTGTTCCACTGCGAATGTTCTAAGTCAAGACCATCTCCTTCGCGCTGGGCTACTCCCTAGCGATCTAGCGATAATTAGACCAACCGTTGCCGGTGGTGGAGAGACAATGGATGCTGGAATAGAGGCGGGTTACCTGAGTCGGAAGAGGAAGGTGCCCCTTACCGGGCCTAAACAGCGCAAGGATGCTAAGACCCAAGAGAAAACTGGTGGGGGTGAGGTTGGCGATGAGGTAGTAGTTGCCAGGGACGAGGACCCGTTGAACGCTCTTGTTTTGCTTATAACAGATGAGGTGGGGGTAGGAGTGTTGACAAGGTCGCAGTCTCCAGTGTCTAACTCAGGGACCGCCATATCGCTTGAGAGAGAAGACTAGTTTGATGATCTTAGTAAAATCCCGCTAGACTTGTCTCCCGGGCTTGGTACGACAAATATGGAAGAACTAGCTTTATCTATGGAGGAGTTCACTCCTTCGGGCGGACCGTCATCTGGTATGTTGAGAGAACACTTAGGATACACATACTCATAAGCACTGCATGTCACATCATTTGTTTGTACGTGAAGGGTGCTCGAGTCCAAAGTTACAAACTATTTCTTCGATAGGTGACATGGCTAGAGGCAGAGGCGGAGGCTGCGGTTATAGATCAGGGCATTACCGGCCCTTGAGAAATAGCTTTCTTGACAGCTTCAAAAAGTTGACCATCTTGTTTGGCGACTCTCCACCTCCGCATGATCGTAGCAGCGAGTACCATAACAGAGACCGATTTCGGCGACCTCCGACCCCTCTACCTGCTGCTCAAGCATCTGGGGTGGACTCCATATTTGATGTAGCAGGCATAAGGCATTTTTCATCGATAGCTCCTTCTCACACTGCGTCTTTGGATCCTATGCAAGTTACTAAGGGGAAAGACTCGACACTTGGTCATTCGAGGTAGAAAGAGCTAACAAAGAAAAGCAAGCGGGATCTTGTGGTACCTTAGAGCCAAGAGCTTTCCATTGAGGAGAGGAAAGCATTGCTAAAGAAGAAATTCCCTCAACACTATTTCGACGAACTGGTATTCCTTTTTGATATCAGTCAGATTCACCGGGCGGACACCAAAGAGGTATGGATGCAGGTGAAGACTATGTATTTCCAAGCCAAAGAGCTCACTAAAAATTCCTTTCACCTCTCGGAATTGATCAAAAAGAAGAACGTGGAAATCCAGAATTGGGGGTTGATGCCGAATGGACCACCTCCCGTTATTTGGAGAATGAGATAGGTAAATCTATTTCCTGTGGTGTAATTGTTTCCTTGTTTTCCATCGTATCCTTAGATGCTAATCTTTTGTCGTTATTGTTGCAGTGGAGTTGAAGGAGACATGTGAGAAGCTGAAGAAGGAGACAAAGCATGAAATTCAACTTTCGAGGATACATTGGCTTCACTAACAACCGAGAACGCAGATCTAAAAAAGACAAAGTTGAACTGGAGAGGGTGAACGTCGAGCTAGAGAAGGATAATGAAAGAGCATCACAGCTTCAAATAGAGTGTGATGCCATCAGGAAGGATAACGAAAGGCTGAAAGCTGAAAATGCAGGGACTCAGAAGCTTCAGGAGGAGGTCACCGAGCTGAGGAAGCAGCTAGATGTGGCAAAGAAGGAGAAGGAGGAAGCCAATGCCAGTAGTAAGGATGTATTGAGCTCAGTGGATGGGTTCAAGAATGAGAATTTGAGGGAGGTGGAGAATTTGAGGGAGGAGATCGAGGATGTAGAGGTTTGGGTTGAGGCATCACTAGAGGATCATATTCGAAACATATACGTCAAGGCCCTAAAGTTTCGTGGAATCTCATTAGCCGAGGATTACCCTCGGATTCTGGCCCAAATAGGGTAGAGACTGGTACAATATGAGGTTTGGCTACGTCAGGTGGATGTGGGAACTTTAAATGAGCATTAGTTGATGATAGGCTCTTGACCGACGAAAAGCATGATAAACTGGAAGAAGGGAGGAGACTGCTGCAGGAAGATACAGAAAGGGACAGACTGGCGAAGTACGCCGCTGAAATGAGGAAGTTTGTTCCTACGGAGAGCATGGTCGTTACATAGACATTTGCACAGGGAAGCTCTTATCGGTCACCATCCTTTGAGTCCGCCACAACCAGCGATCCTACTGCTCTAGTCCAGGTCTCAACTGAGTATGATCCCGAGCACCTAGGATTAGGAGTGAATGGATCTACTTTGACTGCTACAGCAAGTACACTCCCTATCATGCCCACACCATTTCTTTCCGGAGATAAATTTTCTTTACTGCGAATACCCGAAGATGTGGTTACCGAATTCATGGACTAAATAATTATGTTTTTGCTGTGCAGCCCCTCTTGGAGCTGGTGTGACCCCGGGCCTCGTCCTTGTGCTTCCCCAAACAACCGGGTCTGGAATGGGACTTCAAGGAATACAGTTTGGAGGGGAAAGCAGTCATGTCGATATGTTTTCAGATATCGAACTTGTGTCCCATATTTAAAAGGACTTTCTGGAGGAAGGAGAAGTGGTGGATGGCCTGAGTCCCCATGCGGTGGGTCTCGTGGAAGTGAACGTATAGACAATAGAGGCTATGGTGGAGGCCTAAAAGGCTCGGATTACGGCTAAGTCGGAAGAGCACGAGGAGAAGAGGAGGCGGGATGAGGCTTCCATCCTGGAGGCTCAGGCCGAGGCTAGGCGGGATGTAGAGAAAAGACTGCGGCAGTGGTGGAGAAGGAGAAGGATGATGCTGAGGTGGAGAAGGAGAGGATTGTCGAAGAGGATCGGAAAAAGAAGGCCGCTGATGATGCTATGAAGGAGAGGGTTGCTACAGAGGCTAGGAAGAAATAAGTTAAGGATGCCAAATAGAGGGCTGCAATAACTTATGAGAATCTCAAGGCTGATGGCATTGTGAAGCTTAAATCCGAGAAGCAAGCCGACAGGAAGGCTGCCAAAGTAGCTAAGAGGAAAGAAGAGTTAGAGACCAAGAAAGTTCCGGGAGAGGGTGATGCTGTGTTGGTCCTTGCGTCTGGGGCTTCCCCCAAGCCGTTGTAATACATTTCCCCTATTGAGATCACGGAGATTACAAGTGGTGAGGATGAAAGCAGAAGGCGCACCTCGGTTTCTCATAAGTCGATCACTCCCCCAAGGGGTAGAGGAGGGAGAAGCATCAACGGTTTCAGAAGAAAGAGATCCATCCCTAGTGATCCGCCGAGTGCTGAATCTATTCAAAAAAATAAAAGAAAGAAGAAGAATGAGTATCATTAGTATTTATCATAGTTGTTACCGATATATTGATTATGTAGGCAGATAGTATACGTGAGTACGACCCTCACTTTTGGTCTTTAAAGGCATGGTGTGGTTTTCATGCACACCCTGTCGTTAGAAAGTAAAGATATTAGGTATGTAGTTTGTTTTGGGTGTGCAAAAAAGGAAATATTAGTTATCTAAATCGCATTTCATGTTAAGTGTTCTAATGTTCGTCTTATGTTTTCCAGCGTCATGTACTTATATAAGCGTACTTATTGTTATACTAACTTGAAATGGGATTGGAGTCTCTGCACTGCGGGTGTCCCCGGTAGTGCGGAGGCCGTGCGTTGGTTCCGTTCGTGGGGTTTCCTCAGTTCAAGAATCCCGAGGGGCGTGGAATCCAAGTCAGGTGCCTTCTGCCTTGGACCGCCTGGAGTTCGTTAGTCCTAAGTAGAGTGACGGCGTGGATGTCGTGATTTGTCCAACTTTTGGCTTTCCCGTTGTCCGTCGAGTTTAGAGCGTCTGTGCGTCGTTTATTCGCCGAAGAGTGCCCAAATCCGGACCGACGGTCAGATTGTGGCCGTCGGGCTTAGGAGAAGGAACGATTTATGCTCGACCTCGGTGTTGGGCCATGGTTCGAGAGGTACCCAGATCCTGAATTGATGGGCTGGATGGAACCGTGCGAGTGGTTAGTGTCACACTAGGTTAGCTGGTGGATTACCCCCAAGTCCGGGGACTAGGGAGCAGAACGATTTATACTCGGTCTCGGTGCAGATCCGAGATTCGAGTAGAGTTGTTTATACTTGGTCGCGTCGCGGGCTCGGGAATCGAGTGGCGTTGCCAGCTCCCATGCTCGGGGTGCCGAATCGAGGCCCTTTGTGTTTGTCCTCATTGTATTTCTGAGGCTAAGGTGGTGGTACCGGCTCCTATGCTCGGGGTCTCGATCCGGTGTTCGGGTGCCTGTGTGTGCAAGCCAGTTGCGATGGTCAATCAAACATATCATGCAGGAAGTATACATAGTGAGGACATAGAAAATTGAACATTATCTTTACTAATAACTTTGGCAGTAACAAACTTTGCAATGCCTTGAATTTCAAGAAAACAAAACATCGTTGAAAACCAAGAAAATTGTATACTAAGTTATGTGAAGTAGCGGTGGATATGTTCATTGTTCCACGCCCTTGGGATCTCGGCTCCATCGACAGTTGCTAGCTTAAAAGTTCCATCTCTAAGCTTTCGTTGTATGATGTATGGACCTTCCCAGCGAAGACTGAGACCAGTCGGTGTGGGAAAGACCCACTTCAGAATGAGGTCGCCGACATTGAGATCCTTGTGACGGAGTTTAGAGTTGATGTATCAGACTATCTTTGACGTTGGAGGGCGACTCTAAGCTCAACTTCGTTCCTTTTTCCTCGAGTAAATTTAGCTATACCAGAAGTAAGTCTTTGTTGGTTTTCGGATAGTAATAGATGACTCGGTGGGATTGAAGCTTTAGCTTAATGGGGATGACGGCCTCAGATCCATATGTGAAGGCGAATGGAGTGTGACCGGTCTCTAATTGTGGGTGGTCCAGTAGGCCCATAGGCCAGAGGGAGTTCGTCTTCCCTAAGCCACCCACCTTTTACAAACACTTCTTGATGATGGATTTAATCACTTTGTTGACAATCTCGACTTGCCCGTTGGCCTGAGGGTGAGCTACCACCGAGAACCTCTTCACACTGTTGTGCCGTTGACATAAAGTTTTGAATTCTATGCTCTCAAACTGGGTTCCATTGTTAGAGATGATGGCTTGAGGGACACCGTAGCAGTTGATGATGTTGCAAATGACGTATTTGATTACTTTCTTGGTGGTGATTATAGCGAGGGCTTTGGTTCTGCCCATTTGGTGAAGGAAGCAATGACGCGATGGCATAACGCACCCCACCTATGACTATTGGAAGAGTCCCGATGATGTCTATCCGCTACATGGTGAAAGGCCATAGGCTGACCATTTGTGGCAACTCGGTAGGCGGGGCTCTTCGGATCTTTAAGTAGCGCTGGCATTTGTCATGCTCACGAGCATAGTTTGCGACGTATTGATTGAGCGTGGGCCAGAAATAACTGTGTCTGATGATCTTTCTTTCTAAGGTTTCCCCCCGGCGTGGTCTCCATACTCTCCTTCATGCACATATGTCAGCACGCGGTTGGCATCGCCATGGGCTACGCATCGAAGTAGCGGGACAGAGAAACTTCCGCGGTAGAGCACTCCATCCAGAATGATGTAGCGAGATGATTGGAGAGTGAGCGCTCGTTTTTCCTTGTAACTTCCTAGGAGGGTTCTGTGTTGCAAATATATATTAATCGGTGTCATCCAAGACTCAGGTTCGGCATCGGTCTCCATTACTGAATTAGTCTGCATCTGTTCAATGCTTGGTGAATCGAGTACTTTGACTGGGGCGAGCCCCATTTGCTGTACATCCTCGGAGCTTGCCAACTTGGCTAATGAATCTTCCTTTTCATTATGTTCTCGGGGAATATGCGTGATGAAAAAGTGGTCGAAGTTGGTGAGCAATACCCGAACCTGGGCAAGATAGGGAGCGAGTCATGCCCCCTCGGCTTGGTATTCCCCTTGTACCTGACACACGATGAGCTGCGAGTCAGAGAAGATTTGGATATCCTTTATGTTAAGTTCAATTGCGATTCTAAGTTCGACTATCAGTGCCTCATATTCTGCATCATTGTTGGTAGCCGGGAAGTTGAGCTTTATAGCATAGCATATCGGGTGCTCCTCTGGCGTGATGAGCATGACCCCAGCACCAAAAGGCTTATGGTTGGAAGATTCGTCCACGAACATTTTCCATTGAATGTTTGGAGTTTGGACATCTTCTGAAGGAGGATCCTTCTAGATGGTGAATTCCACTATGAAATTGGCGAGGGCCTTCCCGAGGATGGCTCGTCGAGGGATGAATGTGATTTCGAACCGACTCAGCTCTATATTTCACTTTAGTAGTCATCCGGATGCCTCAGTTCGGTATAGGACCTGCCGCAGTGGATGATCAGTATGGACTTTGATGGGATAGGACTGAAAGCATTGTCGCAATTTCTAGGAAGAGATTACCAAAAAAAATAGGCCAGTTTCTCATTCTTTGGGTAGTTCTTTTCTTCCCTTGTCAATCGTTTGCTGATGTAGTAAATGGGCCGTTCGACACGATCTTCAATGCTTACTAGTGCCGAACTGATAGGCTGCATGGAAACAACCAAATAAACATATAAGTTCTTGTGATCCTCAGGTTTGGACAAGATAGGCGATCGCTCTAAGTAATTCAGTAGGTCCTTGAATGCGACGACGCATTTTGAGGTCCATTCAAAGTTACGTTTCCCTTTCCGAAGCAAATCAAAAAAGGGAATGCATTTGTCAGTGGCTTTGGAGACGAATCGATTTAAAGTGGCGACCTTTCCATTTAAACTTTGAACATCCTTGATGTTCTAAGGGGCTTGAATATCTCTGATATCTTTGATCTTGTCTGGATTGGCTTCGATGCCTTGGGAATTGACAATGAAATCCAAGAATTTTCCAAAGGCAACTCCAACGGGGCATTTCAAGGGATTGAGTTTCATGTCATACTGGCGGAGGACGTCGAACATTTTGGAGCGGTCATGAACATGGTTGCTCGATATTTTAGATTTTACCACTATATCATCCACGTATACCTCCATGTATTTTCCAATCGGGTTCTCAAAGAGGCGGTTAACCATTCGTTGATAAGTGGCTCCCATGTTCTTGAGACCGAAAGGCATAACGCGATAGCAGTAGAGTCCGAGGTCGGTTATGAATGAGGTATGATCCTGGTCGGGAAGATGCATCGGAATTTAATTGTAGCCTGAATATGCATCCATAAAGGATAAGAGCGGGTATCTGGCGGTCGAGTCAACAAACTGATTGATCTTCGGAAGCGGGAAGCTATTTTGGGGCATGCCTTGTTTAAGTTAGAGAAATAGATGCATGTTCGCCACTTTCCATTTGCTTTTTTGACCAAAACCGGGTAGTCTACTTTGCTGATGAAGTTATTTTTGACTATCCTTCCTACTTCTTCCTTGAATGCATTGAATCATTCGGTTCTCAAGAATCAGCGTTTCTGTTTGACCGGAGGTAGTGAGGGGTCGAGAGTTAACTGAAGGCAAGCGATCGCGGGGTCGATACCATGCATGTTAGAGTGAGTCCAAGTGAACATGTCTACTTTGCCCCTCAAGAATTCCACAAGATCTTCTCTTATTGCGGGGTGGATCTACGATCTATTTTCAAGACCTTTGACGGGTTATCAGGGCTGACCAGAACATCCACAGTAGGTTTGACTGGGGTAGCCCTTTCGGAGTCGAGCTCTTCGTCTTCCCTTGGTTCAAGATCATTGGAAAGATGGCAGTGGCGTCTGAACCAATGCTCAGATGCCTTTCATTGCTATGCGGAGATGGTTTGGACACAAGAAGGCGGAGGCACGACCTTGCCTTTGTCCTTATTGCACGTGTTCTTCCATTCTAGTGTGTAACAATCTCGAACTGTGGCATGATCGCCCTTGTCTGTACCGATTGCATTTTCTATCGGGAATTTCATTAGGAGAGACCATGGCGACATGAAGACTCAGAATTAAGGAAAGGACGTCCAAAGAAGACGCTATATGGGGAGATGACGTCGATGACCACAAAGGTAAGGATTCGAACCCGGCTCTAATCCCCATCCCCGAGTTCCACAGGTAGGTCGACCATACCAACTGGGTGATTAGAAGATCCATTGAAGCTGTGGATCGTGGCATGGCAGGGTTTCAAGTCTTTGGTCTCAAATCTCATCTGATCGTAGGCTTCTTTGAAGATGATGTTGACTGAACTTCCCGAGTCGATCAGTATTCTTCGGATAGAGACAGGGATGACCTGAGCTGCGATCATAAGAGGGTCCGTGGTTGAGATTTCAATTCCTGTATAATCTCTTTCATGGAAGATGATTTCGTCCTGCTCTATTCTCTAAAATTTTGCGGGTATGATCTCTTCCAAGGTGGAGCAGGCTTCATAGATGGTGTTAACGATATTTTTCGTCAACACCGAAGATGGGTCGGCTGGGACGGATCTAAAGGAGCTAGTTGGCAGTTTAGCTATTTTTACAGGATTGTTTCTCCGGATACTGAAGTCTTGGAAGACAGGCATGCTTAGCGGTTATCAAGATGGATCTAAACTCAGGAGATAAAGCTCGCATTCCTTTTCGATGACATGTCGAGATTGGGATCTGCACTTATCTGAAGGATGAAAAGAAACTGCAACCACTATGATCAGAGAAAAAATAATACACACTTATAGAACAATTTGCATATAAGGAGATCCCTTTTCATTAAACTTCTGCTGGGGGTACATGTATGTCATAGGGAGGAATCCTCCATTGATCTTATTTATTAAGTTATTTTTTGAGAGTACGAGTATTAAGGAGAAGAATTCGACCCCTAAAAGTGACCTCTGGGGTCTTATTTATAGTGGTTTAGGGCCCCTTCCGTTGGTGGGCTATTAGACCCGGGGTCTTTGTCGGTCGTTTTATTCTTGGTCTTTGGTTCTTGACCTTTGGCCACCTTTGGTGTATTCGGTTACGGTACTTGAATTCTTGAATGTAGCTCCTGAATGTAGGCTTGCAAACATGAACTTTTGGATGTAGACTCTCGACTTTATCGTGAATACATAGAGGGGCTTGACATCGTGGTGTATGTTGATAGCTGCCTGGTCAAACCGCTGCGGGTTTCGGTACTGGGTAGCCTAGTACGATAGCCTGTATCCTGCTCGGGTCTCGGCTAGCCTTCCGGTGGGGCCTTTGTGGTAGCCTGTATTCTCAGAGGGCGGCCTTTAGGTATTCATACGATAGATGCTCCGAAAGTTGGTTCTAGATGGCCTTCGCATTCTTCCAGTTTAGTGCCTTTGATGCTTTCGTCTTCAGATGCATCGGCATTTGGGCAGGTCATTATTGAATATTTCTTTGGGCTTTGTCCATCAGTTTTATTGCTTCTGGCTTACTTAGTTTCGGACTATGGTAGCTTCTTTACTACGGGATCTTCTGTCACGTTGGGGCTATCGGAGAGATCTTGCCGGGTTGACCCTGGCGGATGAATCCCACCAGTTACAACCTACAGCTTTTGCGGTCCTTTCCTTTAGGAGGGTTCCGGTTGATGTGGTATTTTTTTCGGGTTATCCGATACCCCTTCACTGCCACCCTGCTTCGATGTTAATTTTGGTAGTAACATTTTCCCCCTCCACTGGTGAAGGGGTATTTTTGACTTCTCAAGTCAAACTCTTGGCCTATTTCGAATTGCCACGTCAAAGTCTCTGGGTCTTCCTCAATCGGAAACGTTGATTGGTTTCCTTTTGAGTGGTCTAGATTGTCTCTGTATTCTGAATTTAAATTCTATTTTCTTTTACTCTCTACCCCCCGGGTAGTAGTTCACTTTCCTCATATGAATCCTGTTCGTTGATCCAGTCCCAGGTGTGCGGCTGAGAGGCAAGGTGGATCTTTTTCTCTTTCTCTCTCGTCCTTTTCCTGCATAGCATTTCACTAAAGCAAGATTACTTTTCATTGATATTTGTCGTATTATTTTTCTCTGACTTCAGCTTTATCTGATAGTAAGTTGCTCTGCTCGAATTTTTAATTACCGTTTTGGATCATGCTTTGAGTTAGGGATTGATGACTCTAATGTAGATTGAACCCTCATTAGTTGTCTGAATTGACAATTAATGGCGAACCTCTATGGAGTCATACCCATCCCCGTTCATTACCGGGGTTTTAGGAAGTAAAATATGTATAGACGAAGGACGTGTAATAGTAGGCAACTTATCATGCTAATAACAATTTTCTTAGATAGGGTTGTTGTCCCATAGACTAATGGAATTCCAAGTCGCTTGTATGCCTATGTGTTGTTTATATATAATCATCAAATAGAAATTAGGTTAAAACACATGCTTATGTTATGACATCACCTGGTAGGACTATGCACGAGTTCGCACGAATTGGCGATCCCATTCCGAGTAGTTCGGATTTCGTTTGACAAAGGAGGAGCTTTGAGTGAAGGAATCCCAAGTGAACAATGTTATGAGTGAGACCCCAAGTGTCTTAAACCAGCATTCCCAACTACTATTCTCGAACTTTCCATATGGGTATGTCCCTTCATTTTTGGGACGAGGTCTTTTGGAACAAACCTCTCTTCCTTGTTCGTTTCTTAGAGATGGTTCATTCTAATCCTCCGAGGTTTCTTTTCCTCCCGAATTTTTCGTAAGAAGAGATCTGCTTTAGTTTTCGACAGCGATCCCTTTCGAGATCATAAAAGGACAAATTCTGTTTCCTGTTCTTTTAGAGGTGAAATTCTTGGGTCGCCTTGTTGCCGGCTTCTGCATACCCCTCTCGGATTTTCTCCTAGGGGTTTTCATAATGTCTACCCCTCCTCTACGGAGACCATTGAAAGTGATTTTGTTATTGGCTTTCTAAGATCCGATTATCAGGGAGATCTGAGTTTAAGAGAACGGGAGACTCCCTTTTCCCCTTATCCGCAGTGTGACTCCGGGGGTTCCTCTTTTTCGGCCTTAGGCTTTGATAAAATTATCGGATCTGTTTTGCCGTCCATTAGCGTCTCTGATATTCCGGAACTTGCCTCTGAAGGATGGTTTAAGTTTTACGTCAACTTCGTTAAATGATAACATATGGTTTGTATTTTCATTCCCCTATGGTTCTTTATTCGCCCTATTGATGTAAGTAATAACATCGTATCGTTCTTGCCTTCCTCTCCTCCTTTTTCTCTCCCCTTCTTCTCTCTCTCTCTCTCATTTTTTAGATATCTAAGAATTGGTATGTTGCGGGGTCTACAGCTGCCTCCCTATCCCGGGATAAGGAAGAGCTCTAGAGAGAGAAAGCCGTATTGGAGTCTAAGTTTCACGATCTAACTTTCGTGAAGAGTAGCGATAAAGAGGTTTGTAGTCAACTGAAAGAGTCCTTTGATAGGGAAAGGGATACCAACAATTCCTTAACTGCTGAAGTTTCGGCCCTCAAGCGTGAGTTGTCGGATATGCTGACGGAACCCACGGGGAGACTGAAAATAAGGGAAGAAACTCTTTCTGACCCCAGGTGGATAATTTACCAAACTCAGGACCAGATTTTTTTGTTCTTGAAAGTGCATTTTCCAAACATGACGTATGACTGTTATGAAAAGGTTCTCCTCTTAGTTTATCGTGATAACTATGACAAATTCCCTGACATGGAATTTCCTTCTCTTCCTTCGTCCCTTCGGAACAAGATCTTGAAGGGTGCTATTGCTTTAGATCAGGGTACAGGAGGTTCTGAAGAAAAGAAAGCAAAGGTTGGGGAACTTTTGTTCGTCGAAAAGATGTTCAACTGCCTATCATCCAGGAGGGGTAAAAATCTGATCTTGCATAAAGAAGGTGGTAATGTTGGCGACTCTCGTGGAGATGATGTATTTACAGAGGGGGTAAACCCCTTGGAGCTTGACGAAAGAGATCTGGCGGTGCACGCGACCTCCCCCATTCTCCAGGTATAAATCCCAGCTTTTGAATTCTCTCTTTACTTGTTCCAATTGACTCTTGATGACTTGTTCTTGTGGTGGCAGGAATTCTGTCCTTATTGATCATCTCTCTCTCTCCTTTTCCCCTTTTTTTACAAAAAGGATGACCTCCATTCTCTCTCTAAGCTGAAGAGGGAATTTCTCACAAAGCCCCTTTTTAGATCTGGTAGAGAATGCTTCTTGAAAGAACTCAAACATACTTATATGAAGTATCCTCGCTTATCTTTCAACTTCTTGGAAAACGACAAGGAGATAATATTAAAGAAACTTAGGGCTCATAATGCGAAGTTAATATGTAACATGAAGGAAAAGAATACTGGGGGGAGAAGATGACTTGTTGTATCTCTCGCTCTCTCTCTCTCTCTCTCTCTATATATATATATATATATATATATATAAATATTTAAAACAATGCATGTGAATGTGAATTATATTTGTTTTTAACTCCTTTTTGTCGCATGCTTTTCCTGGGTTCAAATAATGATGTCTGATGGTATTAAATCTCACAAAAGATAGCTTATCTGCTTATTTAAACAAGAAGATTTACCTGAGGACACCTCCTCTTTCGTAGGTGAAGGTGCTTCGTTTCCTTTACGTTTGGGAGATTTTTTGGGAAATTCTCCTACCAACATTGGTGATGGATGTGCCCTGTCCGAGGAAGGATTTGCACAAAATTTGGCAGAACGAATAAGTATGCTGGAGGCTCAAATAAGGCGAAAAGATAAAGACATCCTTGAGGCAAAGAGGAGCATAAAATCGAATGCTTCTGTCGATTTTGATGAAGAAAGGGACGAGCTGCAACATCAAGTTATGATCTTAGAGATGAGATGCAAAGGCGTATTAGTAAAGTGCAAAGAATGGGAGACTGTATTTGGATGCACTCCTGGGATCCCTGACTCTAATGCATCACGGGCCCTGATGGAATCCGTTTCTTCAGAACTTGAGATTGCAAACCCTCCCACTGGAATGGTTCATTCCTTTGTTGCCAGGTAGCATAGATGGGTTAAGGCAAGCATGAAAAGTCTTTATGACAAGAAGAAGATTGAGAGAAGCTCTCGTCGTGCCGACTTTTATGCCCCCAAACTTAAACAATTACAAAAGGAAAAACAGCTCTTGTGCGGAAAGCCTTCCGACCTGAGGAAAGAGAACAAAAACCTCTATGTAATGAGTAAGGCTTTCAATAAGCTTTAAAGTGGCAACCTAAACCTTCGGACGGCCCTTGTGTGGTTATGAAAAAGGTGCAAAAGATCAATGAGCTTCTGTGTGCTGCGATTCATCGCTCTGCCACTCCTTCCCGGTTCCATGAATAGAGTGCATCCTATCGGGGGTTGGTCTATTGCTCGCACGGGAGCTGTTGTATCGAGTCTTGTTTTTCTTCCCCTTTCTCCTCTCTCTCTCATTTTTTAGGAGAAAGTGCTTTCGTTCTTCAAGTTTTTCCGTAAATGACTATGTAATGCACGAAGTATTTTGTATTTTACCAATGGAGTGTAGCATTTTATATAAACAGCACACACAGATAATGGTAGGACCTGGAATGATGTGACTTAGCAGCCAGTTGTGTATTTTGATCTAAATGCTTTCCCCTTGTACATCGCTCTATCGTGACAAAGCGCGGAATGCTATGTTGGGAGTCCGTCGCATGGCCCTTGAAACGGTGTCCCGTACTCTTTTTGGGATTAACCGTATAGTAGCGCGTTCAATCATAAGGGATCTAGAATGCTTGTACATGTAATTCAACGATACTTTTCTGAGCACAAAGGGGAAATGAGAAAAACTACCCGTGTGTGTTTAATAATGGTTGGGATGAGCCCTCGATTTGGATCTAAATCGGGACAAGGGTTGACTAGTTTATCCTCATCCAACTCTAAGAATTTGAACTGATCCAGGTCTGGACGCCTCGTATTGAGACTGGGGTTTTATATCCAATCGTGATTTGCACCGTGGTCTGATGTCGAGACGGAGTTGGATTGCTTTCTGAAACATTTGTAATGAACTGGGGCGACCCTGATTCGAGTGTATATATAGAAGACTGGAACCTCCTTTGGTATCTGAAATCAACCCAGATTTGGGTACTAGTATAGAAGACCAGAACCCCCTCCGGTATTAGTGGATAACCGAATCGACCTAGATTCGTGTATTAGTATAGAAGATTGGAACCCCCTCCGGTATTAGTGGAGAGCCAAATCGACCCAGAATCAGGTATTAGTATAGAACACCGAAACCCCCTCCGATATTAGTGGAGAACCAAATTGTAACACCCCGTAATTTTAAAATATTAAAATTAACAAATATAAGAACACTTAATTTTCAGAAGAGGAATTAAGTGAAACGGTTTGCGTTATTGTGTTCATCTCGGAATTCTGCTTGAGATAGAGCCCGAGTTTGCGTAAATCAGACTCTGTATGAAGAAGTTATTAAGGTTTGAAGTTTGTACATGTGTAGGGAGAATATATATATATATATATATTGTGTTCAGTACTTCAGAAATAGGTCCAGAAAGTCAATAATGGGTTCGAAATTCAAAATCAGCCAAAACAGGCTGGGCGGGAAAATTCCCGCCAGAGGGTGTCGACCCTCCTTAAGGGGAGTCAACATAGGTGTCGACACCTATAAAGGGGAGTCGACATAGGTGTCGACCCTTATAGGGGTGTCGACCCTGGTGTTGACCCACCCAGATCTGGGCGAAATACTTCATTTTGTACCTGGCTGACGTGGCAGTGATGAATTTCTGAGTAGTAGGGCTATGTGGCGACTTCTGATTAGCCTGATGACGCATTCTCTTTGGGCTGGATGGTTTGGATGGATCCTATGTTGATCTAAAGCTCTAAATAATCCTAGACATCTATATATACACTCATAACCTAACCCTAAGTCATATCAATTCCTTATGACGCCTATATAATGCTGAACTCTCAATTCCCTTAGCTGCCGACTCTAAAATCCCAAATCATATTAGAAGTTCTTCATCAACAATCAACTTTGAAGATAAATCAACATCAATTTAGAGTTTCTGCAACAACAACTATTCGATTATCTTTTCTTAATCCTATCAATGTAAGTTCATGTTATTTTCAGATTTAAACACCTAAATATAATCTTGGCATGTAATAAATTGAATCTAAGTCCATGCTTGATGATAAGAAAATCTTTTCAGATTTATCCCTGTCTTTCTATCGAATCCATGATTGTACATGCCTAAGAAGTTGTTATATCGATTCAATCATGCCTATCTTTGTTGTACATTAGGCATATAATCCTTTTTGGTTCATGATGTTATTCTTATGCCTGTGATAATGATTGTATCAGTTTATTCAAGAATCTATCTTTGTTGGATCTAAATTTCCTGTATTAGGTCTGTTGTTACATGACTATTTTTATGCCTATTCTTATTTTATGCTCCTTCTCTTTCTTCCCCTATTTCCTTTTTCTTTTATGAACCTGGGTTACCTTCGAACCTAGGCTGAAATCGCGAAATACGAACGATTGGAATACGGGGAATATTTAGGTATAACCTATTTTGGTTAAATATTGGGCATAATGTATTTGGTGAAATAATTGGGTATAACATATTCGGTGAAATTGTTGGGCATAACTTTTAATTGATATTGGTGCATTATTATCGTTATAGCTGAATGTTTGGGTTAATTGGCATGTAAACCAAGTTTTGGGCGTAAACTGTAAACTAGGATATTAAATCTAGATTGGGCATAACTATTGGTTGGGATGCCAAGCATAATGTAAATTGTGATTTTGGAGCATGACTATTATTGTAAATTTGGGAAGATTGGGTGTACCCTATTAATAACTTGTAATTGAATTTGTTGGGCATAACTTGAGAATTGAAACATGACTAGTTTTGTGAAATTGGGATAATTAGCATATAAAATCTAGACATGGACATGTACAGTAAATATGTAAATTGACTAAAAGACGAACATGCGTAACCCGAGGTTAGATTAAGTTGCGGTGTAAAACTGCCCAGAACAACCCGACACATCCAATAACCGCAACAACAAAGATCTAATGTGAGAGGTTAGCGCATTTAGCCCAAAACCCGAGGTTAGAATGAGTTTGCGGTAGAAGTCTTCCTGGAACCGCCTGGCACATCCAGCAACCACAAACAACAGTTCTAATGTGAGAGGTTAAGGCATTAATGAATGAATTAATGCTAATAAACAAGACATGCTAAGAATGGTAAGGTTGAGTAACATATGAATAGGCGTCACTTAGCCAATATGACATGATGAATGAGTAGGGTTAAGTAATAAGAAACACTTAACCAATATAACATGATGAATGAGTAGGGTTAAGTTAATAAGAAACACTTAACAAATATAACATGATGAATGAGTGGGGTTAAGTTAATAAGAAACACTTAACCAATATAGCATGATGAACGAGTGGGGTTAAGTTAATATGAAACACTTAACAAATATAACTGAACAGGGTTAAGTTAATAGGTAACTCTTAACCAATACAACATGATGTGTGGGTGGGTTAAGTTAACATGAATGGACAACACTTAACCAATATTACATGAACAAAGTGGATAGGGTTAAGGCAAGCTTAACCAATAATACATATCGACTTGATCAGTGGGAGGGTTAAGTAAACCGTGGGTAAATGGGTAATATTAGTATATATAGGCCCAAAAACTTAACCATTAAATAAACATGTTTGAATCAGTAGGAGGGTAAAGTACATCTCTTGTAGATGGGTAATATTTGTATATATAGGCCCACAAACTTAACCAGTAGGAAACCCTAGTAACGGGGACCCATTTCAGCAGTAACCCACATAGATGTATCATGGTACCCTGAACTAGGCAGGGTGGGGCATGATTACTGGGCTTATTATAAGTGGTCAAAATAGCGGTAGGGGGTACGTCAGTGTAGGTTTCGACGGAATACGGGCGTGTACGTACTCCGGAGTGGAAAAAGCAGGCACTGGGCACCAATAGTTATACATTATGCATCTTGAATCATGTTGGGTTTCTATCATAGGGATTCATATACCTTATTGTAGGACCAGCACAGGGTATCTACACGAAAGAGAGGGCCGATTGACATAGACACAAGGAAAATTAATATAAGTAGGAGCCGATTGATAGGGTAGTAAGGGTACATCTAACATATCCCTGGCAATTAGGCAGAATGAGGTGGGATCCTCATAATGGATGTACACCTGAAGGCTACCACAATTGCAGGGATTGGGATCATGCTATCATATTATCATTTTATACAGATTACTAGTTGGGACACTAGTTAGGTGGTGCAGAGATATAGAAATCAGAATAACAGGGTAGTAGCGAAGCAGAGAAAGAGTAGAAGCGCATTCAGTTTATCTTGCCTTATCATATCTTGTGCTAATCTTATGTTATCTTGATATCCCTGTTATCGCAGTATTGTCTTATATTCAGTTTATTCATGTCATGTTGCTTTTACCAATTTACATACTGAAAGTCACTGGACTTACCAGGCTTTATGTCTGACCCATTTTCTTTCGTCTTCTTTTATTCCGTTCCCCCCCTCAGTAGTCAGGGAGGGAATAGCTTAGCTTAGTTTGGACTGTTTCTCTTTCCAAGCTGGGAGATTCTATGATGTATGGCTTGGCACCTCTTATCTTTGGCTATGGCTGTGGTTGCACTTTAATTTGTTGACTTATGCTACTTTGCTATGTTTTATGCTTCTTATATACTTGGAAGTTTTTGAATCAAGACAGAAGTTTTATGTAGTACTTTTAAGTATGATTGAGTCAATTGTTGTAAAAGCTTGACTGAACTACATTGCTTATAAAATGACTTTATTTTTCCCTGCTTTAATTGTCTGTCTTGTAATTTATCTGCATCTTTTACCTATAACGCTTTGCTGAAGTTAGTGCATTCCCCTTGTGAGTGACAATAATGGAGGTGGGGTGTTACATTTGGTATAAGATCTATGTTACTGGATCAGATAAAAGATTTGAAAAATTATTTTCAAAACGGTTTTAAAAGAAGCATTTTTCAAAAGAAAAGTTTTGTGTTAAGGGCATATTCCCCAAAGCCATATGCACTATCTTTTGATCCTCTGTTTGAATCCTTATTTCCATCTTTCCTGAGTCTCCTGGGCTCCTGACTTTCTGGGAGGTAACCTCATCGCGGCATGGTTCTGTAGGCTTGATGAGACTATGACACCTGTCAAAGGGCGAAGAAGTGCCCAACTTCCATCTATGGCCGCAATAGTTTCATCTGCGGCTAATTTTCTTTAAAGCTTTGTAGGGTTTGCCGTGCGATGGAGGCAACTTTTGAGAGACTTGTCAACATGTTACACAAGGATGGTAAAGATGAGAATGAGGGAGTTTGGCTAAGGAGCACCACCCAAGGATGAGTAACTCATGGATATGGACTTGGTTCACAAAGGAGGAAAGAATAGTAAAACCTAAAACAAGAGGTAGTGTCTTTAGTATGGTATGACGAGTCATATAATTAAGGACAAGTGCAAGAACAAAGGACATGATTTTTAAGAGGGCAAGTGTATGCTCTCACCGCCAGCGTACCAGAGGGAAAGGTAGTAAAGTTTCTGTTGAAAAAGTTTAGTTTTTTTTTTGATCATCCAATTAGTACTCTTTTTGATTTTAGCGCTTCACATTCATTTATATCTGCTTCCGTAGTTGAGTCTCTGCACCTTAGTACTTGTATAGTAGATGATCCCATTATTGTCTCAAATCCAATTGGTGGTTCCGCTCATTTATCTTTGGTTTGTAAGGATTTGAGAATAGCTATATTAAGTATTGAGTTTAAGTGTAATGCTTATGTTTTTGGTTTCATGGGCTATGGGTTGATTCTAGGCATGGATTGGTTAGCTAGTAATTGTGAAAGGAGGGTAGTTAGACTTTTGACTTGCCTCGGGAATACCCTCGAGATTCCGTGCGATCCTAAGGGATCAGTTAGGCTTAGCTACCTAAAATCACTTGATGCATCTATTGACGATTTGCGATCCGTTAGAGTAGTCTACGAGTACGCAGAAGTTTTTGATTAGATTAGTGGTTTGCCCCCTAAAACGCGAGATAGACTTCCGCATATATCTAGTTGACAATGCAAAGCCAGTTGCATTACATGTACAACACATGACTCCAAGGGAAAGGAAGGGCTCAGTAAACAAGTAAAAGAGTTACTTGAGATAGGGTTCATAAGGCGAAGTATTTCTGAATGGGGTGCTCCAGTTATTTTTGCTACAAATACGGATGGTTCACTTCGCTTGTGCATAGATGATATTTTAATTTTCTCAAAAAGTGAGGAAGAACATGCTTTGCATTTAAGGGAAGTTATGGATACTCTTCGAGCGCATCGGCTAAAAGCAAAATTCTCCAAATGCCATTTTTGGAGAGAAGCAGTAAGGTTTATTGGACATGTGATATCCAAGGAAGGGATAACAGTAGATCTAGCTAAAGTAGTTGCGGTGCAATATTAGAAGGTCCCAAGGAATGCAACAAGAGTAAGAAGTATTCTTGGATTTGCGGGCTGGTATAGGAAGTAAATTAAGGACTTTGTGAAGGTATCAGCCCCACTTACTAGATTGACGAAGAAGAATCTAACTTTTGCTTGGGATTTGATTTGTGATGTTGCTTTCCAACGACTGAAGAGAACCTTGACGACAATCCCAGTCTTGACATTGCCTGAAGGGAACAATAAAGTTTATATAGATGCATGCGGGATAGGGTTAGGCGCTGTTTTAGTGCTAGAAGAGAGGGTAGTTTGTTATGAAGGAAGATAGCTGAAAGTACATGAGAAAAACTATCCACGACTTGGAATTAGCTGCTATAGAGTTCGCTCTTAAGTCGTGGTTAACATCTGTTTATTTTGGAAAGATAGTTCGGCTATATGGGATACCCTCTAGCATAGTAAGTGATCGAGATCCTATCTTTACTAATTGAGTTTTGGAAATGGAGGTCAAGAAGCTTCGCATTCATAAAGTTAAATTAGTTAACGTACAGTGGAGTGAAGCTCAAGAAGACGCGATGAGGGAGGCTGAAGATAAGACACGCGCATCATACCCTTTTTCTTAAGGGTATATCCTTGATCTCTTTTTCTAGGAATTTTTATGCATACTTGTTTCTATCTTTTTTAGGTATATCCTCTTGGTCATGTCTTCGATCCTTAGGTAGAACCCAATGGATGTAAACATGTGTTTGAAACATGTTATGATTGATGGTTGCAAGTGGTTGCACGAGGTTGCTAGTGGTTGCTCGTGGATGCATATACACACACATTAAGCACTAGATCGGCTCAGTTACTTTCATATTGCATATGCATATGAATGTATGTATTTTTATGTGGATTGAAACTTGATGTGTTATCATATGGATGTTGCATATGGATGAATGAATATGCACACATATAGTATTTACATGATTAAGTATACTTGCATACATATTGGACGCATGACACCCTCATGACTCACATTAAGGAGGTCAACTGAATCAGTGGACCGCCTAATCTTTTGCATTAGTATTGGGACATATACACACACTTTTGCATATGCTCATTTTGCATTAGAAATCTTTTTAAGGACAATGAATACTTGTGGATGATGGTTGAGTAGATGGGTGATTGGATGGTAGGATATACATTCTTCTTGACTTGGAGATTTCGGGGACGAAATCCTTTAAGGAGTGGAGAATGTAACACCCCGTAATTTTAAAATATTAAAATTAACAAATTTTAAGAACACTTAGATTTTAGAAGAGGAATTAAGTGAAACAGGTTTCGCCATTGCGTTCGTCTCGGAATTCTGCTTGAGATAGAGTCTGAGTTTGCATAAATCGGACTCCGTACGAAGAAGTTATTAAGGTTTGAAGTTTGTATATGCGCAGGGAGAATATATATATATTGGGTTCAGTACTTCAGAAATAGGTCTAGAAAGTCAAAAATTGGTCCGAAATTCAAAATAAGCCAAAACAGGTTGGGCGGGGAAATTCCCGCCAGAGGATGTCGACCCCTCCTTAAGGGGAGTCAACATAGGAGTCGACCCCCGTAAAGGGGAGTCGACATAGGTGTCGACCCCCCTATAGGGGTGTCGTCCCCGAAGTCGACCCCCCCAGATCTGGGTGAAATACTTCGTTTTGTACTTGGCTGAGGTGGCAGTGATGAATTTCTGAGTAGAAGGGCGTTGAGGTGATTTCTGATTGGCCTGATGACGCATTCTCTTGGAATGGATGGTTTGGATGGATCCTATGTTGATCTAAAGGCTCTTAATAATCCTAAACATCTATATATACACTCATAACCTAACCCTAATTCCTATCAATTCCTTATGACGCCTATATGCTGCTGAACTCTCAATTCTCTTAGCCGCCGCCTCTTAAATCCCAAATCATATAAGAAGTTCTTTATCAATAATCAACTTTGAAGATAAATCAACATCAATTTAGAGTTTCTGCAACAACAACGATTCGATTATCTTTTCTTAATCCTAGCAATGTAAGTTCATGTTATTTTTAGATTTAAACACCTAATTGTAATCTTAGCATGTAATAAATTGAATCTAAGTCCATGCTTGATGATAAGAAAATCTTTTCAGATTTATCCCTGTCTTTCTATCGAATCCATGATCGTACATGCCTAAGAAGTTATTATATCGATTCCATCATGTCTATCTTTGTTGTACATTAGGCATATAATCCTTTTTGGTTCATGATGTTATTCTTATGCCTGCGATAATGGTTGTATAAGTTTATTCAAGAATCTATCTTTGTTGGATCTAAATTTCCAGTATTAGGTCTGTTGTTACATGCCTATTTTTATGCCTATTCTTATTTTATGCTCCTTCTCTCTCTTCCCCTATTTCCTTTTTCTTTTATGAACCTGGGTTACCTTCGAACCTAGGCTGAAATCGCGAAATACGAACGATTGGAATACGGAGAATATTTGGGTATAACCTATTTTGGGTAAATATTGGGCATAATTTATTTGGTGAAATAATTGGGCATAACATTTTAGGTGAAATCATTGGGCATAATTTGTAATTAATATTGGGGCATTATTATCAATATTACTGCAAGTCTGGGTTAATTTGCATATTAACCAAGTTTTAGGCGTAAACCGTAAACTGGAATATTAAATCTGGATTGGGCATAACTATTGGTTGGGACGCCAAGCATAATGTATATTGTGATTTTGGATCATGACTATTATTGTAAATTTAGGAAGATTGGGTGTAGCCTATTAATAACTTGTAATTGAATTTGTTGGGCATAACTTGAGAATTGAAACATGACTAGTTTTGTGAAATTGGGATAATTAGCATATAAAATCTAGACATGGACATGTACGATAAATATGTAAATTGACTAAAAGATGAACATGCCTAACCCGAGGTTAGATTGAGTTGTGTGTAAAACTGCCCGGAACCGCCCGACACATCCAGTAACCGTAACAACACAGATCTAATGTGAGAGGTTAGTGCATTTAGCCCAAAACCCGAGGTTTGAATGAGTTTGCAGTAGAAGTCTGCCCGGAACCGCCCGACACATCCAGCAACCGCAAACAACAGTTCTAATGTGAGAGGTTAAGGCATTAATGAATGAATTAACGCTAATAAACAAGACATGCTAAGAATGGTAAGGTTGAGTAATATATGAATAGGTGGCACTTAACCAATATGACATGATGAATGAGTAGGGTTAAGTAATAAGAAACACTTAACCAATATAACATGATGAATGAGTAGGGCTAAGTTAATAAGAAACACTTAACCAATATAACATGATGAAGGAGTGGGGTTAAGTTAATAAGAAACACTTAACCAATATAGCATGATGAACAAGTGGGGTTAAGTTAATAAGAAACACTTAACCAATATAACTGAACATGGTTAAGTTAATAGGAAACGTTTAACCAATACAACATGATGTGTGGGTGGGTTAAGTTAACTTGTATGGACAACACTTAACCAATATTACATGAACAAAGTGGATAGGGTTAAGGCAAGCTTAACCAATAATACATATTGACTTGATAAGTGGGAGGGTTAAGTAAACCGTGGGTAAGTGGGTAATGTTAGTATATATAGGCCCACAACCTTAACCATTAAATAAACATGTTTGAATCAGTGGGAGGGTCAAGTACATCTCGTGTAGGTGGGTAATATTTGTATATATAGGCCCACAAACTTAACCAGTAGGAAACCCTAGTAACGGGGACCAATTTCAGCAGTAACCCACATAGATGTATCATGGTGCACTGAACTAAGCAGGGTAGGGCACGATTACTGGGCTGATTATAAGCCGTCAAAATATCGACAGGGGGTACACCAGTGTAGAATCTGGCGGATTACAGGCGTGCACATACTCTGGAGTTGGAAAAGCAGGCACTGGGTGCCAGTAGTTATACATTGTGCATCTTGAATCGTGTCGGGTTGCTATCATAGGGATTGATACACCGTATGATGGGACCAGCACAGGGTATCTACACACAAGAGAGGGCCGATTGACATAGACACAAGGAAAATTAATACAAGTAGGTAGACGATCGATAGGGTAGTAAGGGTACATCTAACATATCCATGGCAATTAGGAAGATTGAGGTGGGATCCTTATAATAGATGTACACCTGAAGGCTACCACAATTGCGGGGATTGGGATCACGCTATCATATTATCATTTTATACAGATTACTAGTTGGGACACTAGTTAGGTGGTGCAGAGATATAGGAATCAGAATAACAGGGTAGTAGCTGTAATACCCCACACCCGCTATGGTCACTCTCTAAGGGAATGCCATAACATCGGTGGAGTATTTTAAGTGAATATAGAACAGAAAAATTACAACAAGACAGATATAAGTAATACTTGAAAATTTCGAAACATCATTTCATTGCAGCGGAAAGTAAAACATGTTTGGTTACATCACAAAACCATAATAAGAGTCAAGTACAAAATATCCATCCTGATAAATAAAAGTACATAATCCCAATACATGAACTGATAGCCATTAAAGAAAGGGTAAGCTGAGCTCTACACCTTGGTCCAAGCTCCAAAAGAGAATAATGCCGCCTGATCAAAGCCTACTCGTACTGAGCCCACTCTGATAACCTGAGGGTTGGGAAAAAAAAAGATAAAAACAACGGGGTCAGACATAAGTCTGAGCGAGTCCTATAACTTTAACAATACAATCATTAAAGTAACCAGAGAAGACATAAGCTTGATATACGGTAACGTCTGGGGATGAATGGCTACACTAAGCAGCTTGGTAGACTTAGGATAAACTAAGATAACCGTAAAGACGCATCCACCCACCCAAGGATAATTACTACACTGCACCACACCAGTCATTCCTACTTAAAGGTTGATCCCCCTAAGTGTACTTAGTAATCTAGTAGTTTCGTGTACCCCTATCTGACTACATAGGTGTACCCACTACTCCCCAAGCGATCGGCTCCCTTACGTAGATACCCGTGCTGGTCCCACGATGGGGTGTATCATTACCCAAAGTGGCAACCTGATAATATCAACGGTGCACGGCTTTATATCTACACGATGCAACAACGACTTACCAACCAGCCCGGGTCCACACACGCATATGAAACCCGTTGGTCCTGCGTTGCCACCGCTAACCCGGTTTGGCCTCTTATAGTCAAGCCCAATATGCGTGTCCCGTCACTCGACTAGAGTCGAGCCTACTAAGATACGTTTGGGATATTGGTTGAAATGGGCCCCCACAAGCTACCACCTAAGCTTGTTATTTCTAGTGAATCCCACTTAACCCTTTAACCCTTTAACCATGTCCACTTACATGTTATACATTTTGGCTAAGTCATTTAATCATATTCTAGTTGTCATACAAGGTACCCACTAGATTTCCACATGCCACCCCAAAGTACTTACTTAACCCTTTAACCATGTTTTAATTACATGTTTCACTTTGGTTAAGTATTCTAATCGTATTTTCTATTGCCACCCAAGGCAACCCACTAGTCTCCTCATGCCACCCAAGGCACCCACTTAACCCCTCATGTCCCACTACACGCTAATATGGTTAAGTGTTTCTTAATTAATTAAGACCATGATCTCCCATAAAGACCTCCCACATTAGACATGCTTTTATGACAACTGGTTAAGCCGGTAGGGTCCGGGCAGTTTTACGTCATAACAGAGTCTAACCTCGTGTCTTTACTTTAATCACGTATTTAATTTGTGCCTAAGACCTCCCACATTGGGCTAACATTTGTAACAACTGGTTAAGCCGGTAGGGTCCGGGCAGTTTTACACTACAAATGAGTCCAACCTCGTGTCTTAGTCGATTAATTACACCTAAGTAATCACCCCCATATTTATTAATTATCCCTAATTAATATTCACATTTACAAGAATATGGGTAGACCTAACTCAATAGGTAAATTCCCAATTCCATAACATGGGTAGACCTAACTCAATAGGTAAATTCCCATGGGGTAGACCTAACTCAATAGGTAAATTCCCACTTATGCTTATTCATTTTATGGTATGCTTAATCATTACCATTTCACACCATTTCATTAACATGTCTATTACCCCATCGTTTCCCACGTACTTATGCTAACACGACATATTTCCAAGAGAAGATTCTTTCACAATTAACGTGGGTTTCACTTAGCATACATTAGCATTAACATGGGTTAAAAGGTGTCCACTTACATCATGATATTAACCCAACTAGCATTACTAAATAACCCAACTTGCATGAACATACATATGTCATATATAAAGGCAACTTGCATAAGTGTTCATAGGTTATACAAAGGTGAACTTGCATGTGTCTTAAAGGTGTGAACTTGCACAACATGTTACATGTTAACTTGCATAACATCATACACATAACTTGCATAATATTATAAACATAACTTGCATATCAACATACACATAACTTGCATAACATCATGCACATAACTTGCATAACATCATACACATAACTTGCATATGAACTTGCATAACAACATGCACATAACTTACATAACACCATACATATAACTTGCATAACATGTTGAGCTTGCATATAAGCATACACACAACTTGCATAACATGTTGAACTTGCATATATGACTTGCATCTTAAAGGAGGGTAAACATGCATATATATATATATATATATATATATATATATATATATATATATATATATATATTCATAGCATATAAAGGTGTCATCTTGCATATGTATGCATCACATTTAAAAGGGTAAACTTGCATGTCATGATTTATGCATAATACCAAACACTTAGCATGCATAAAACCACATACTTAGCATGCATAGAATCAATTACTTATTATGCATAAACCCACCACTTAACTTGCATAAACCCACATACTTAACTTGCATAAACCCACATATCCAACTTGCATAAACTCACATATTCAACATGCATAAACATAGGATTAATATTAAACATAGATTAGCATATTCACATCATATCATATGACTTGAAAACCCATTAATCCTCATGCAAAACCATAGATCTCATCATATCTCATCTACTTAATTTAGCAATTGATCATCAAAGTGATAGAAACTCACAACTAGCAAATTTGCACTCCAAATGAAGAAGATTAAGATGCTTAGTATGGATTAGAGGTTGATTAGAGAGTGATTAGCTTGCAACCCTCTTCATAAATTAGTGGAGGCTCCTTCTAAGATTTAATTTGGTGGCATGTAGCCCTCAATTCTATTTTTAGTATGGATTAGGGTAGGTTTAGGGTGTATTTATAGATTAGGTGAGTGTTTTAGGCCCTTAGATTAACCCTAGATTAGATTAGGACCCTTAGATTTCGGAAATCTCTAGAACCCAGCCCAAGACTCAACCAAAAACCAGATCTGGTGCACCCAGATCAACAGGGCCGACACCTTGTGTCGACACCCCTGTCGACAGGGCTGTCGACACCCCTGTCGACATGCCTGTCGACATGCCTGTCGACACGGGGCTAGGCGGGAACTTTCCCGCCCTTTCCGCTTTTGGCTCCAAACTTGTTTTAGAACTGAATTTTAAATCTGTTTTCAACTTTGAATTTTCTGAAAACTTCTTTGGGCCTTAACTGAGCCATACGGACTCCGATTTACAAAATTTCGGACTCTATTCTGCGTATTTTTCCGAGACGAACGCAATGACGCAGCCCGTTTCCCCAATTCTCACATTTGAGATTATTTATTCTGCAATTAGTGAATCTTAGCATTAACTGAAATACGGGGTGTTACATTCTCCCCTCCTTAAAGGATTTCGTCCCCGAAATTTCTAAGCTAAGGAGAATGCATATCCTACCATCCAAACAACCATCTACTCAATCCATCAAACATGGGCATCCATTGTCCTTAAAACAATTTCTAATGATGTATGAGCATATGCAAAAAAGTGTGTGTATATGTTCCCTATCTAATGTATGAACATATGAAAACCATGATAGTGCTATGCATCCATTATGTATGCGAGAGAATCCTATCGACACATACAATATCTACATGAGTGCACAATCATTCACCAAAATGCATCATCCATATGATAACACAATCATTATACATCCATAAATATAGCTTCCTACACAATTTTATGCAATATGCAATATGAAGTGACTGAGCCGATCTAGTGCCTAGAGTGTGTGTATATGCATCCACGAGCAACCACTAGCAAACACTTGCATCCAATTGCATCCATCAACCATAACATGTCTCAAACACATGTTTCAACCATAGGTTTACCCTATCTAAAGGTCAAACAGTACTAACGAGAGGACATACTAAAGATAAGATAAGTACTAGGCAAGCGATAAAGGAGAAGTTAAAAGACATACTCTCAAAAAGAAATGGATACAAAGAACGCATCTTCGCTTCCGTCTCCCAAGTAGCATTGCTTTCGTCATCTCCCCATTGCACTTTAACTAGCTGAACTTCTCTGTTCCTCAACTTCCTAGTTTCTGACCCAAGGATGCGAGTAGGAGCTCGTCGAATCGTCGCATCACGCTCTACCTCTACATCTCTAAGCAAGCTCGGCTCTACCACCTCTGCGGTCTCATGTAAGCACTTCCTCAGATGTGATACATGGAATACATCATGAACACCACTAAGTCTGTCGGGCAACTCCACCCTATATGCCATCCGTCCAATCCTTTCCTTAATAGGAAACGGCCTAACAAACCTCGGTGCTAACTTCCCAACGGACCCAAAGCGAACAACATTTCTCAACGGAGATACTTTGACAAAAACCATGTCCCCAACCTCAAACTCAAGATCCGTCCTTCTCCGATCCACATAAGATTTCTGTCTATCTTGCGCTGCTTTCATCCTTCTTCGAATCAAATCAATCTTCTCTGAAGTCTCTCTAACCATATCTGGCCCAAACAAGATCTTATCCGTAGATTCCCACCAACATGTAGGAGATCGACAAGGCCTTCCATAAAGAGCTTCGAAAGGAGCCATACCAATACTGGACTGAAAGCTGTTATTATTATGCGAACTCCACCAATGGAAGATGCTCTTCCCATGTACCTCCAAAATCTAAGATACAAAGCCTCAAAAGGTCTTCTAGGACACGATTCACCCTCTCAGTTTGGCCGTCCGTCTGAGGATGATATGCGGTGCTCAGATACAACTGAGTCCCTACCGCCTCTTGCAAACTTCTCCAAAACTCACTAGTGAAGTTAGGATCTCGATCACTCACAATACTGGAAGGTACACCATGCAATCTAATAATCTCTCGAATGTAAACTGAAGCTAGACATGGAATAGTCCTCTTACTCTTCACGGGTATGAAATGGGCACACTTAGTAAGTCTATCTACCACAACCCAAGTCCCCATATTACCCTTCCTTGATTTCGGTAATCCTTCGAGACACTATCCCACTTCCTTAGCGGAACTTCCAATGGGTGAAGCAACCCACTTGGTTTCTTTTGCTCCGCTTTCACCAAGCATCTAGCGACATACTCGGCCATGTCTTTCTTCATACCGGCCAAAAAGAAAACTCGCTTCATGTCTTGGGTACATCTCGTCCCTACCGGGATGAATGGTCATCTTCGACCGATGTGCATCATCAAATATAACCTTCCTCAAACCCCTGTCTTGCGGTACGCAAAGTCTACCGTCTCTACCAACTTAACTGACTGTGGGTCGTCCCGCTGCTCCGCCAATACGTCCTCAAAAGAGTAGGCCTAACCTCCAAGGAGGCTAGCAAACCGGTTACAAAGTCAACGGAAGGTCTAAAGTCAAACATAGTAATCAACTCTAAACTCCGTCATTCAACGAACAATGAACTCAAGGACAACCTTTTTCTTCTTAAGGAATTCGTCACCACATTACCCTTGCCATGGGTATACGCTATCTCAAACTCATAGGATGCCAAGAATCCCATCCACTTTTTGTTGCCCTAAGACTATGCGCTCGAAGAGTCTCCAACACTTCCCTAAGATGTAGGGCATGCTTTTCTCCACTTCTAGAGAAAACCGGGATAATACCAAAATCATCAAAACTGTCCATCTCTCACGTAGACCACCCTAGTCGAACTCGACATCCCCCAAATGCAAGCCCCAAAGGCCTAAACCAATATCAGACAAACAACCAAGGGATACCTCCTTCGAATTCAGACGACCTACATGAGATGATACTAGTAAAAACGGCTAAATAATTAAGCCCTTGTCCAACTCTGGATGTCCTTTCCAGTCTCACTCCAACATCACCGTTTATTCCATAACTGGCTCGGCTCCACCTATTAAAGCCATCCGGAGTCCTAAAAGCAGCCTTCTCTATACTATCCTCAGCCACTCTCAACTGACGAAACCCCGTGGCTAAGTCCAGCTTATGAAACCACTGAGGCGCCAACTAATTGGAAAAAGATCATCAATCCTCGGCAATGGGTGTCTATTCTTCTTTGTGAGTTTATTTAGCTCTCTTTAGCCTACACAAAGTCTGAGGGACCCATCCGCCTTCATAGCAAAAACTACCGGAGCACCCCACTCCGATATACTTCGTCTTCTAAACCCCTTCTCAAGCAAATTGCCTACTTGCTTATGGAGTTCCCTCCTCTCACGAGGAGCCACGTGGCACACTGGCCAAGACACTGGTTTGGTATTGTCTACCAGATATATTCGGAAGTCAACCTCCCGCTCCGGAGGTAAGCCCTTCACCCCCTCAAACACATCCGAGTATTCCCGGACCACTTAACAGATCGCAAACTCTTGACCGACGTGTCAAGCGATTCTAGATAACTTAGCATAACAGATTCCATGGGATTACAAGAGATCTCGAGAGTGTTACCCTAGCGGGTCATAAGCCTAACAACTCTCCTTCCACAATAAGAACGGCACCCTTACTGGATAACCAGTCCATGCCCAAAACTAACCCATAGCCCGTGAAGCCCAAAAAGCATCACATCTAAACTCAACGCTAAGTATAGCAACTTTCAAACCCAAACACATCATGGAGCCCCAATTGGGTTTGAAACAACTAAGGGATCATCTACTAACTGGTGTCTCAGTGCAGTGACTCAACTAACAATAATGAAATAAACGAACTCGATGCGTCAAAATCAAATAAAGTTTGACCCGGATAATCAAACAGAAAAACTAGACTTTCAATGGAAATAGTTCTACCTCTTTCCTGAATCGCGAGAGCCTGTACTTGCCCCGTAGCCTGACCTGGTGCCACAAGAGCTTGCACCTGTCCTCCTGAGGTAGACCCCGTCCTTTGCTCCTTCTTTGGACAGTCTTTCATCAGATGCCCTGCTTCGCCACAGTGGAAGCAGCCAGTTTTAGTCTTCTTACGACAATCTTTGTTTAGGTGGCCTAGTGTCCCACAATTGAAGCACTTCTTCTTTCCCTTGCCACCATTGCCTTTCCCACCCTTGTTTTGCTGTTGCTGTTGAGGTCTCTTCTGATCTCCTTTCTTCTCAGGTGCTTTATTAGCATTGGGACCCTTCTCTTCCTCATGCATAAGTGCCATGTCCACTAGCTTCTCGAAAGTGGCCCCCATAGGGATGTGAGACATAGCCAATCCGTGCATCGGTTCGTTCAAGCCTTTAACGAACCTCAAAGCTTTCTCTTCCGGTGTGTTTACCAAGTCTATGCTGAATCTCGCTAACTGCTTAAACTTGTTAACATATTCTTTCACCGACAAGTTCCCTTGCTTTAAGTTCAAGAGCCTTTCCACGTGCATATTTTCTTCCGCTTTTGAGAGAAACTTTGCCTCAAACCTTTGCCTGAAATCCATCCAAGAATCAACAGGGCGTTCTCCATTAGTGGCCTCCCACCAGAACGAGGCCTCTCCTTCCATTAACCAAGCGGCTAACCTGACTTTCTTTCCCTCTTCCACTTCCAAGATTTCCATCAATTCTTCCGTCTCATTAAGCCAATCCCTAGCTCCCACAAAAGGTTTTCCTCCCATAGCCTTAAACTCCCTAAAAGTCATAGCAAAAGTATCCGCGCGAGGAGGAACGAGTGCAACGGGTGGAGGAGGAACATTTGCTGGACCTGCAGCGACGGCCCTAGCCTCTAACAACCTCCTATACTATACTGGTACCGCTACAACGTCCGGAAGATAAAGATCTTCAGCCATGCTGAGACGAAAAAAAGGAAGATTCAAAACGGAGAATTCGAAAGATAAAGATATGGCTATCGGGGATTATGCTTTTCTTTCAAAAACTTTTCTCTTTAAAGACATGTTTTTGAAAATATTTCTTCCAAAAATGTTTTTAGAAAAATAGTTTTCTAAAAATTTTATCTGTTCCGGTAACCTTTGCTCTGATACCACGTGTAATAACACCCGCTATGGTCACTCTCTAAGGGAATGCCATAACATCGGTGGAGTATTTTAAGTGAATATAGAACAGAAAAATTACAACAAGACAGATATAAGTAATACTTGAAAATTTCGAAACATCATTTCATTGCAGCGGAAAGTAAAACATGTTTGGTTACATCACAAAACCATAATAAGAGTCAAGTACAAAATATCCATCCTGATAAATAAAAGTACATAATCCCAATACATGAACTGATAGCCATTAAAGAAAGGGTAAGCTGAGCTCTACACCTATGGTCCAAGCTCCAAAAGAGAATAATGCCGCCTGATCAAAGCCTACTCGTACTGAGCCCACTCTGATAACCTGAGGGTTGGGAAAAAAAAGATAAAAACAACGGGGTCAGACATAAGTCTGAGCGAGTCCTATAACTTTAACAATACAATCATTAAAGTAACCAGAGAAGACATAAGCTTGATATACGGTAACGTCTGGGGATGAATGGCTACACTAAGCGGCTTGGTAGACTTAGGATAAACTAAGATAACCGTAAAGACGCATCCACCCACCCAAGGATAATTACTACACTGCACCACACCAGTCATTCCTACTTAAAGGTTGATCCCCCTAAGTTTACTTAGTAATTTAGTAGTTTCGTGTACCCCTATCCGACTACATAGGTGTACCCACTACTCCCCAAGCGATCGGCTCACTTACGTAGATACCCGTGCTGGTCCCACGATGGGGTGTATCATTACCCAAAGTGGCAACCTGATAATATCAATGGTGCACGACTTTATATCTACACGATGCAACAACGACTTACCAACCAACCCGGGTCCACACACGCATATGAAACCCGTTGGTCCTGCGTTGCCACCGCTAACCCGGTTTGGCCTCTTATAGTCAAGCCCAATATGCGTGTCCCGTCACTCGACTAGAGTCGAGCCTACTAAGATACGTTTGGGATATTGGTTGAAATGGGCCCCCACAAGCTACCACCTAAGCTTGTTATTTCTAGTGAATCCCACTTAACCCTTTAACCATGTCCACTTACATGTTATACATTTTGGCTAAGTCATTTAATCATATTCTAGTTGTCATACAAGGTACCCACTAGATTTCCACATGCCACCCCAAAGTACTTACTTAACCCTTTAACCATGTTTTAATTACATGTTTCACTTTGGTTAAGTATTCTAATCGTATTTTCTATTGCCACCCAAGGCAACCCACTAGTTTCCTCATGCCACCCAAGGCACCCACTTAACCCCTCATGTCCCACTACACGCTAATATGGTTAAGTGTTTCTTAATTAATTAAGACCGTGATCTCCCATAAAGACCTCCCACATTAGACTGGCTTTTATGACAACTGGTTAAGCCGGTAGGGTCCGGGCAGTTTTACGTCATAACAGAGTCTAACCTCGTGTCTTTACTTTAATCACGTATTTAATTTGTGCCTAAGACCTCCCACATTGGGCTAACATTTGTAGCAACTGGTTAAGCCGGTAGGGTCCGGGAAGTTTTGCACTACAAATGAGTCCAACCTCGTGTCTTAGTCGATTAATTACACCTAAGTAATCACCCCCATATTTATTAATTATCCCTAATTAATATTCACATTTACAAGAATATGGTTAGACCTAACTCAATAGGTAAATTCCCAATTCCATAACATGGGTAGACCTAACTCAATAGGTAAATTCCCATGGGGTAGACCTAACTCAATAGGTAAATTCCCACTTATGCTTATTCATTTTATGGTATGCTTAATCATAACCATTTCACACCATTTCATTAACATGTCTATTACCCCATCGTTTCCCACGTACTTATGCTAACACGACATATTTCCAAGAGAAGATTCTTTCACAATTAACGTGGGTTTCACTTAGCATACATTAGCATTAACATGGGTTAAAAGGTGTCCACTTACATCATGATATTAACCCAACTAGCATTACTAAATAACCCAACTTGCATGAACATACATATGTCATATATAAAGGCAACTTGCATAAGTGTTCATAGGTTATACAAAGGTGAACTTGCATGTGTCTTAAAGGTGTGAACTTGCACAACATGTTACATGTTAACTTGCATAACATCATACACATAACTTGCATAATATTATAAACATAACTTGCATATCAACATACACATAACTTGCATAACATCATGCACATAACTTGCATAACATCATACACATAACTTGCATATGAACTTGCATAACAACATGCACATAACTTACATAACACCATACACATAACTTGCATAACATGTTGAGCTTGCATATAAGCATACACATAACTTGCATAACATGTTGAACTTGCATATATGACTTGCATCTTAAAGGAGGGTAAACATGCATATATATATATATATATATATATATATATATATATATATATTCATAGCATATAAAGGTGTCATCTTGCATATGTATGCATCACATTTAAAAGGGTAAACTTGCATGTCATGATTTATGCATAATACCAAACACTTAGCATGCATAAAACCACATACTTAGCATGCATAGAATCAATTACTTATTATGCATAAACCCACCACTTAACTTGCATAAACCCACATACTTAACTTGCATAAACCCACATATCCAACTTGCATAAACTCACATATTCAACATGCATAAACATAGGATTAATATTAAACATAGATTAGCATATTCACATCATATCATATGACTTGAAAACCCATTAATCCTCATGCAAAACCATAGATCTCATCATATCTCATCTACTTAATTTAGCAATTGATCATCAAAGTGATAGAAACTCACAACTAGCAAATTTGCACTCCAAATGAAGAAGATTAAGATGCTTAGTATGGATTAGAGGTTGATTAGAGAGTGATTAGCTTGCAACCCTCTTCATAAATTAGTGGAGGCTCCTTCTAAGATTTAATTTGGCGGCATGTAGCCCTCAATTCTATTTTTAGTATGGATTAGGGTAGGTTTAGGGTGTATTTATAGATTAGGTGAGTGTTTTAGGCCCTTAGATTAACCCTAGATTAGATTAGGACCCTTAGATTTCGGAAATCTCTAGAACCCAGCCCAAGACTCAACCAAAAACCAGATCTGGTGCACCCAGATCAACAGGGCCGACACCCTGTGTCGACACCCCTGTCGACAGGGCTGTCGACACCCCTGTCGACATGCCTGTCGACACCCCTGTCGACATGCCTGTCGACACGGGGCTAGGCGGGAACTTTCCCGCCCTTTCCGCTTTTGGCTCCAAACTTGTTTTAGAACTGAATTTTAAATCTGTTTTCAACTTTGAATTTTCTGAAAACTTCTTTGGGCCTTAACTGGGCCATACGGACTCCGATTTACAAAATTTCGGACTCTATTCTGCGTATTTTTCCGAGACGAACGCAATGACGCAGCCCATTTCCCCCAATTCTCACATTTGAGATTATTTATTCTGCAATTAGTGAATCTTAGCATTAACTGAAATACGGGGTATTACAGTAGCGAAGTAGAGAAAGAGTAGAAGCGCATTCAGTTTATCTTGCCTTATCATACCTTGTGCTAATCTTATGTTATCTTGTTATCCCTGTTATCACAGTATTGTTTTATATTCAGTTTATTCATGTCATGTTGCTTTTACCTGTTTACATACTGAAAGTCACTGGACTTACCATGCTTTATGTATGACCCGTTTTCTTTCGTCTTCTTTTCTTCTGTTTCCCCCCAGGTAGTCAGGGAGGGAATAGCTCAACTTAGTTTGGACCGTTTCTCTTTCCAAGCTTGGAGATTCTGTGATGTATGGCTTGGAACCTCTTATCTTTGGCTATAGCTATGGTTGCACTTTAATTTGGGGACATATGCTACTTTGCTATGTTTTATGCTTCTTATATACTTGGAAGTTTTTGAATCAAGACAGAAGTTTTATGTAATACTTTTAACTATGATTGAGTCAATTGTTGCAAAAGCTTGACTAAACTACGTTGCTTATAAAATATCTTTATTTTCCGCTGCTTTAATTGTCTGTCTTGTAATTTATCTGCATCTTTTACCTATAAAGCTTCACTGACGTTAATGCATTCCCTTTGTGAGTGACATTAATGGAGGTGAGGTGTTACACAAATTGACCCAGATTTGGGTATTAGTATAGAAGACTGGAACCCCCTCCGGTATTAGTGGAGAGCCGAATCGACCCGGATTCAGATATTAGTATAGATGACCGGAACCCCCTCCGGTATTAGTGGAAAACCGAATCGACCCAGATTCAGGTGTTAGCATAGAAGACCGGAACCCCCTCCTGTATTAGTGGAGAGCCAAATCGACCCAAATCCGGGTATTAGCGTAGAAGACTAGAACCCCCTCCGGTATTAGATATTTTTATTTCCCCTTTGGAATTCAGTTGGTGAAGCAGATGTTGTACCTGCTTCTCGAGGCCCATCTTGGGCTTTCGATGTCAAAGCATAGGACGTGCGTGCTTTGTTGGCCACTCTCTGGGCCTGTGCGTCCGGAGCGCTTGGCTAGCTTATCCACAAGCGGGGCCCAAGGACTTACCCGACCTCCCTCTAGGAGGCACCTTATCTTGACCATTATAAGCAATGATAAGGTCTTAAAAACTTAGACGATGCCATTTTAGACACGTAACTAAGGTTTACTCTTTTGATGCTCTATACGGACCATCGTAGGTTCTGGTAGAGGCTTATACACCACCCCCCTCCGAGGGGTGCCCTATCCTGACCATCATAGGCAATTATAGGGGTTTGCATTTCCTTCTACGGGTAATGCATAACAAAAGCAGAGGTAGGATGTGCTCTTCTACGAGCAGAGGCAGGACGTGCTTAGTTCTAGCAGAGGCAGGGCGTACTCTTCTGCGAGCAGAGGAAAGGTGTGCTAACTTTAGATGCACCGCCACGACCATTTCTGGTGTGAAACGGTGGCTTACGCTTTTGATGCTTTAACCTTGCCAGCTATGGTTCGGGCATGGAGAAAGACTAACACAACATCCCCCTCCGGGGGATGCCTCGCCCTAACCAATTTGGCGACGACGAGGGATTTAATCCGTTTGTAGTTGGACCCCTTTTGGGTTTTCCTTTTAAATTTCGAGAGAAGAGTTCTCCGTATCCTGGCATACACTTATTAACCCTTTTCCTGAGGGTTTTCCTGGATTCATCTTAATTTTTTGATAAACTCTCGTAATCGACCTTGGCTGATGAATCTAGCGATGATTTCCCTGAGAGTTCTGCAGTGATTAGTCTCGTGTCCATTCATCAAGTGGTAATGACAGCAAGGCCCTTCGGTCTTTCTTTCGTATTTAGGCTTCCTCTTCGCGGAAGTCCAATAGTCGAGTTCGTGTTTTGTTATGAAGTAAACATTCCCCATCGAGGTAGTGAGGTAGCATTCCTTGTGTATTTTTGGTGTACACTCTTCTTTTTGTTGTCGGGATCTAATCCTCCTGAGCCTCATCCCAGTTGTGGTGCCTATACTTTCTTCCTTTCTTTCCGGAACTTACTGGAGCTGAGTCGACACCTCTTTAGACCATTTATTGGCGAAGCGGTCGAAATCGTCCATTATTTCTCGCTCGGGTGTCGTTCCCTTAACTTGCCCATAGAGAGCATCTTTTGAGTGAGATAAAACATTAGTGTCCTCTGATGTAGATCCACTGGGTGGGAACGCCACAATTTGTCCTATGTGGGAAGAGCTTCTATTCCCGATATCGTAAGCAGGTAGTTCCATTTTCCTCTTCCGCTTTATTACCCTCAAGGCTTCTGCTCTTAACTCTTGCTCCTCCATTCCATTATGGCTGATGATTCTTGACTTATCCACTCGAGATCCTAAAAACCTTCGTCTGGGTTTTTCTCTCATAACTTCACTTCTTCAAAGCAAGTCCAATCTGGGAAGGAACATCACAGGTGGATATGTGGCTGTTAACCACAAGGTCGGAGGTTCAGGCCCTCCTTCTAACGCCAAAATGTTAATGATATTTTTTTTCAACACCGAAGATGGGTTGGCTGGGACGGATTTGAAGGAGTAAATGGGCAGTTTGGCTATTTTTGCAGGATTGTTTCTTTGGATAATGAAGTTTGGGAAGACAGGCATGCTTAGGGGTTATCAAGATGGATCTAAACTCAGGAGATAAAGATCGCCTCCCTATTCGATGACATGTCGAAATGGGGATCTGTACTTATCTAAAGGATGAATAGAAAACTGCAACCACTATGATTAGAGAAAAAATAATACACACTTACAAAACAATTTCCATATAAGGATGTAACACCCCGTATGTTGAATAACTTACTATAATATAAAACAGGGTAGAATTAAATTTAAAATTTCTGAACCAGGGGAAACGGGCTATGCCATTGCGTTCGTCTCGGAAAAATACGCGAAATAGAGTCCGAGTTTTCGAAAATCGGAGTCCGTATGACCCAGATATGGCCCGAAGAAGTTTCAGAAAATTTAAAAACAAATTTAAAAACAGAAATTTCAAATTTCAGAAGTGGCGGGAAAATTCCCGCCAGACCCAGGGGGTCGACCCGGGGGTCGACTGGGGAGTCGACCTGCCCACCAGGTCGACTGGGGAGTCGACCCTAGGGTCGACCTGGGGGTCGACCTCCCTGGTCGAGCCCAGGTGACCTGGGTGCATCAGCTTAGCTTTTGGGCTGTGTTTTGGTGGCTAGGACGAGATCTGACGGCTCTAATCCAATTTAGAGTTAATCTAATGGCCTAAAACACCTAACTACTCTATAAATACACCCTAAGACTACCCTAATTCATACTAAAAATAGCTACAATGCCGTCATGCCGTCAAAATGCAACTTGAAGGAGCCTCCACCAAATTGTAGAAGAAGATAGCCTCTCAAATCAACTACTAATCAACTCTAGCAACCTAATCTTCTTCTTAAGAGTACTAATCAACAAGTGGTGAGTTTTCTATAGCCTTAATGACCAATTATTGAAATGATTATGATAGGATATAATGAGGTTATGGCTATGAATGTGGATCAATGCATGTTATGCAAGTTATACGCTATGTGTTAATGATGTTATGCATGTTATGCAAGTCATATGCTATGTGATCATGATGTTATGCAAGTTATGCAAGTCATATGCTATGTGTTTGTGATGTTATGCAAGTTATGCAAGTCATATGATACATGTTCATGATGTTATGCAAGTTATGCAAGTCATATGCTATGTGATCATGATGTTATGCAAGTTATGCAAGTCGTATGCTATGTGTTTGTGGTGTTATGCAAGTTATGCAAGTCATATGCTATGTGATTATGATGTTATACAAGTTATGCCAGTCATATGCTATGTGTTTGTGGTGTTATGCAAGTTATGCAAGTCATATGTTATGTGTTTATGATGTTATGCAAGATATGCAAGTCATATGAGAAACATTGATCCATTATGACACCATGATATGCAAGTTTGGTGTATGATTATATGCTAGTTCATACATGATATGATATGTAAGTTTGGTGTATGATTATATGCAAGTTCATATCTGACATGTTATGCAAGTTGGGTGTTTGATTATATGCAAGTTTACACCTTAGTATGATATGCATACGTATGCAAGTTAACCCCTTTGTATGTCATACATACATATGCAAGTTTACCCCTTTGTATGACATAAATAACTTATGCAAGTTAACCTCCTTATGACATATGTGATTCATGCAAGTTTGGGTTGATTATTTATGCTAGTTGGGTTGATGCTATACGCATGTTGACACCTTTAAACCCATGTTGATGTTATGCAAGTTGAACCCATTGTGTTTTTGATGAATCTTCCCTTTTATGTCATGTTCGCGAATTACGTGGGGAACGCTGGGGTTAATATACATGTTAATGAAATGGTGTGAAGTTGGTATGATTATGCATACCATAAAGTGGATGGACATAATTGAGTCAATTATGTGCATCGTTAAATTTGTAATTAATTAGGGATTATTAATACAAATTATGGGGGTGATTAATTAGGTGTAATTAATCGACTAAGACACGAGGTTGGACCCTTTTGTAGCATAAGACTGCCCGGAACCGACCGGCAAATCCAGCGGCTACAAATGATTGGCCCAATGTGAGAGGTCTTAGGCACAAACTTAATATGTGACAAGTGTAAAGACACGAGGTTAGACTCGGTTATGGCGTAAGGCTGCCCGGACCCGACCGGCAAATCAAGCGGCCATAAAAGATAGTCTAATGTGAGAGGTCTTTACAACGGTTACGTTCTTAAACAATTAAGAAACACTTAACCATATTAGCATGTAGAGGGACATGAGGGGTTAAGTGGGTGCCTTGGGTGGCATGTGGAAAAGTCTAGTGGTTGCCTTGGGTGGCAATAGAAAATACGACTAGAATACTTAACCAAAGTGGAACATGTAATTAAACATGATTAAAGGGTTAAGTGGGTGCCTTGGGTGGCATGAGGAAATCTAGTGGTTGCCTTGGGTGGCAATAGAAGATAATATTAAAATACTTAACCAAAGTGGAACATGTAACTAAACATGATTAAAGGGTTAAGTGGGTTCCTTGGGTGGCATGTAGAAATCTAGTGGGTGCCTTGAGTGGCAATTGAAATATGATTAGATGACTTAACCAAACCTTAACATGTAAGTGGGCATGATTATGAAAAAGGGGTCAAGTGGGATGCACTAGATAAAATGACAAGCTTAAGTAGTAGCTTGTGGGGGGCCTTGAGTGGCAATTGAAATATGATTAGATGACTTAACCAAACCTTAACATGTAAGTGGGCATGATTATGAAAAGGGGTTAAGTGGGATGCACTAGATATAATGACAAGCTTAAGTAGTAGCTTGTGGGGGCCCATTTCAACCAGAAACCCATATGTATCTTATTGGGCTCGACCTATGTCAAGGACGGGACACGCGTACTGGGCTTGACTATAAGAGGCCAAAACGGGGTAGCGGTGGCAACGCGAGTCCAACGGGTTTCATATGCGTGTGTGGACCCGGGCTGGTAGGTAAGACGTTGTTGCATCGTGTAGATATAAGCCGTGCACCATTGATATTATCGGGTTGCCACTTTGGGGAGTGATACACCCCACTGTGGGGCCAGCACGGGTATCTACGGTAGGGAGCCGATCGCTTGGGGAGTAGCAGGTACACCTAGTGGAGATAGGGGCAGACGACACCTATGTAGTCAGCTAGGGGTACAAGAGTCTACTATTAAAATTACTAAGTTGTGGCTACACCTAGTGGAGATAGGGGCAGACGGCACCTATGTAGTCAGCTAGGGGTACAAGAGTCTACTATTAAAATTACTAAGTTGTGGGTACACCTAGTGGAGATAGGGGCAGACGACACCTATGTAATCAGCCAGGGGTACACGAGACTATTATTAAAAATTACTAACTACACTTAGAGGGATCAACCTTTAAGTCGGAATTACCCTTGGGTAGGTGGATCTGTTGTGGTGCAGTGTAGGAATTACCCTTGGGGGGGTAGATCTGGGGTGGTGCAGTGTAGTATTTATCCTTGGGTGGATAGGCGCGTCTTTACCGTTATCTTAGTTCATCCTAAGTCTAGTTGGCTGCTTAGTGTAGTCATTTATCCCCAGTCGTACCGTACCAGGTTTATATCGTACCCTAATTACTTTAATGATTGTATTGTTAAGGTTATAGGGCTCACTCAGACTTATGTCTGACCCCTTTGTTTTTATCTTTTTCCCCCAACCCTCAGGTTCTCAGAGTGGGCCTAGCACTAGTGGGCTTTGATCAGATTGCTTTATCTATCTTTTGGAGCTTGGACCCTTGAAGAAAAGCTCGGTTATCTTTTCTATTATGGCTATTAGTATGTAGTGGGATTATGTACTTATGTTTAACGAGATGGATATTTTGTACTTGACTCTTGTTGGTTTTTGAGATGTAACCAAACAAGTTTATCTTCTGCTGCAACGAAATGATGTTTTAAATTTCAAGTATTACTTATATCTGTCTTGTTGTAATTTTTCAGTTCTATATTCACTTAAATACTCCACCGAAGCTAAGGCATTCCCTTTGTGAGTGACCTTAGCGGGTTTGGGGTGTTACACGTGGTATCAGAGCTTAAGGTTACCAGAACAGATAAAACTTTTAGAAAATTATTTTTCTAAAAACATTTTTGGAAGAAGTATTTTCAAAAACATGTTTTTGAGAGAAAAGTTTTTGAGAGAAAAGTTTTTGAAAGAAAAAACATAATCCCCAAGAGCCATATATCCTTCCTTCGATTCTCCGTTTTGAATCTCTTCCTCTTTCTCTTTTTGAATTTTCCCCTCCTCATAGAGATGTCTTTTTAAGATAAATAAGGACTTCCGTATGAAGGACGGAAGAACCACTTCAAGGGACTAAGACGTTTGCCAGGCCAAGAAGGTAGTCCAAGGAGGTGGAGGGCTTATGGGTACCTTTAAGATGGACGAGAGAGGAAGGTTCAAATAGCTATTAGGTAAATAAAGGACGAAACCTCATCGTGGTAAGAAGGCCACGAAAGGAGAATGTGAAGGGGAAGGCTAGTAGTTTAGGAGAAATAGGACACCTTGGGGTTGTCCAAAGAGGTAAGGACGAAGTACAGGATCTTTTGGAGGGTAGATGTATTCCGCCACGACGGGTATACCTGATGGGGGTAGGACCGTCTAAGTTGAAATTTGGTTCTCTCGATCATCCTGTTCGAACTTTATTCGACTCTGGCGCACCACATTCGTTTATCTCATCATCATTAGTTGAGTCACTGCACCTAGACACCAGTTAAGTAGATGATCCCATGGTTGTTTCAAACCCAATTGGGGGGCTCCACTTATTTGTCCATGATATGTTTGGGTTTGAAGATTTCCATACTTAGCGTTGAGTTTAGAGGTGATGCTTTGGTTTGGGCTTCACGGGCTATGGGTTGATTTTGGGCATAGACTGGTTATCCAGTAATGGTGCCGTTCTTGATGGTGAAAGGAGAGTTGTTAGGCTTATGACCCGCTTGGGTAACACTCTTGAGATTTTTTTTTTTGAAATCCCACAGATTCTGTTATGCTAAGTTATCTTGAATCGCTTGACGCTTCGATCAAGAGTTTGCGATCTGTTAGAGTGGTCCGGGAATACTCGGATGTGTTTGGGGAGGTGAAGGGCTTACCTCCGAAGCGGGAGATAGACTTCCGAATATATCTGGTGGAAAATGCTAAGCAAGTATCTTTGTCAGTGCGCCACATGGCTCCTCGTGAGAGGAGGGAACTCCATAAGCAAGTAGGGGAGCTGCTTGGGAAGGGGTTCATAAGACGAAGTATATCGGAGTGGGGTGCTCCTGTAGTTTTTGCCATGAAGGTGGATGGGTCCTTCAGACTTTGTGTAGACTATAGAGAACTCAACAAGCTCACAAAGAAGAATAGACACCCATTGCCGAGGATTGATGATCTTTTTTAATCAGTTGGTTGGCGCCTCAGTGTTTCGCAGTGGGACTTGGCCACGGAGTTTCATCAGTTGGGAGTGACTGAGGATAGTATAGAGAAGACCGCCTTTAGGGCTCCGGATGGTTTCTATGAGTGGATGGTGATGCCTTTTGGTTTGACGAACGCCTCCGCATACTTTGTTGATTCAATGAGTAGGGTGTTCAGGGAGTACCTAAACAACTTCGTAGTGGTCTTTGTGGATGACATCTTGGTCTTTTCTAAAAGCAAAATAAGTTTTCGTGCGTGCTTAATAGGTTAAGCAAAGCCAGTTATTTGATCAACGGTGGTTTTGGAGTGAGACTGGCAAGGACATCCAGAGTTGGACAAGGGCTTAATTATTTGGCCATTTTTACTAGTATCATCTCACGTAGGTCGTCTGAATTCGAAGGAGGTGTCCCTTGGGTGTTTGTCTGATATTGATTTAGGCCTTTGGGGCTTGCACTTGGGGAATGTCGGGTTCGACTAGGATGGTCTGCGTGAAAGATGGATAGTTGTGACGATTTTGTATGGGAGAATATCCTGGTTCTCTCCAGAAGTGGAGAAAAGCATGCCCTACATCTTAGGGAAGTGTTGGAGACTCTGCGAGCGCATAGTCTTAAGACAACAAAGGTGGATGGAGTTCTTAGCATCCTAAGATTTCGAGATAGCGTATACCCCTAGCAAGGGTAACGTGGTGGCGGACGCCTTGAGCAGAGAAAGGTTGTCCTTGAGTCCATTGTTCGTCGGACGACGAAGCTTGGAATCTATCTCGATGTTTGATTTTAAACCTTCCGTTGACTTTGTACCCAGTTTGCTAGCATCCTTAGAAGTCAGACCTACTCTTTTGGGATGGCTTGGAGAGGCATAGCGGGACGACCCACAGTTGGTTGAGTTGGTAGAGAGGCTCATAAGAGGGGGAGTCGTCCAGCCATTTGAGTAGGTACACCCTAGACGATAGGGGGGTGCTTGCGTAGAGACGGTAGAATTTGTGTACCGCAAGACGAGGGTTTAAGGAAGGCTATTCTTGATGATACACACCGTTCTAGGATGACCATTCATCCCGGTGGGGATAAGATGTACCAAGACATGAAGCGAGTTTTCTTTTGGGCCGGTAGGAAGAAAGGTAATACGGGAATTTGGGCTGTGGTAGACAGGCTTACTAAGAGTGCCCATTTCATACCCGTGAAGAGCGAGAGGACTGCTCCATGGAATATAGAGTGGATTTACCCGAGAGACTTAGTGGGGTACATGGCGTATTCCACGTGTCACATTTGAGGAAGTGCCTACATGAGACCGCAGAGGTGGTAGAGCCGAGCTTGCTTAGAGAAGGGGAGGTGGAGCGTGATATTCGACGAGCTCCAACCCGCATCCTTGGGTCAGAGATTAGGAGGTGAAAAATAGAGAGGTTCAACTAGTCAAAGTGCCAAAGGGAGAAGATGATATTAATGCTACTTGGGAGACAGAAGTGAAGATGCGTTCATTGTACCCATTCCTTTTTGAGGGTATGTCTTTTAACTTATCCTTTATCGTTTGTCTAGTACTTATCTTATCTTTAGTATGTCCTCTCATTAGTACCTTTGACCTTTAGATAGGGAAAACCTATGGTTGAAACATGTGTTTGAGACATGTTATGTTTGTTGGATGCGTGTGGATGCAAGTGGTTGCTAGTGGTTGCTCGTGGATGCATATACACACACTCTAGGCACTAGACCGGCTCAATCACTTCATATTGCGTATTGCATAAAATTGTGTGTAGGTAGCTATATTAATGGATGTATAATGGTTGTATTATCACATGGATGATGCATTTTGGTGTATGGTTGTGCACACATGTAGAGATAGTGTGTGTCGATAGGGTTCTTTTGCATACATATTGGATGCATGGCACTATCATGGTTTGCATTAAGGAGGTCAACTAAATAAGTAGACCGCCTAATTTTGCATTAGACAGGGAACATATACACACACTTTTTGCATATGTTCATACATCATTAGAAACTTTAAGGACAATGGATGCCATTGTTTGATGGTTTGAGTAGATGGTTGTTTGGATGGTAGGATACGTTCTTCTTGACTTAGAGATTTCGGGGACGAAATCCTTTAAGTAGGGGAGAATGTAACACCCCGTATGTTGAATAACTTACTATAATATAAAACAGGGCAGAATTAAATTTAAAAATCTGAACCAAGGGAAACGGGATATGCCATTGCGTTCGTCTCGGAAAAATACGCGAAATAGAGTCTGAGTTTTCGAAAATCGGAGTCCGTATGACCTAGATATGGCCCAAAGAAGTTTCAGAAAATTTAAAAACAGATTTAAAAACAGAAATTTCAAATTTCAGAAGTGGCGGGAAAATTCCCGCCAGACCCAGGGGGTCGACCTGGGGGTCGACTGGGGAGTCGACCTGCCCACCAGGTCGACTGGGGAGTCGACCCTAGGGTCGACCTGGGGGTCGACCTCCCTGGTCAAGCCCAGGTGACCTGGGTGCATCAGCTTGGCTTTTGGGCTGTGTTTTGGTGGCTAGGACGAGATCTGACAGCTCTAATCTAATTTAGGGTTAATCTAATGGCCTAAAACACCTAACTACTCTATAAATACACCCTAAGACTACCCTAATTCATACTAAAAATAGCTACAATGCCGTCATGCTGTCAAAATGCAACTTGAAGGAGCCTCCATCAAATTGTAGAAGAAGATAGCCTCTCAAATCAACTACTAATCAACTCTAGCAACTTAATCTTCTTCTTAGGAGTGCTAATCAACAAGTGGTGAGTTTTCTATAGCCATAATGACCAATTATTGAAATGATTATGATAGGATATAATGAGGTTATGGCTATGAATGTGGATCAATGCATGTTATGCAAGTTATACGCTATGTGTTAATGATGTTATGCATGTTATGCAAGTCATATGCTATGTGATCATGATGTTATGCAAGTTATGCAAGTCATATGCTATGTGTTTGTGATGTTATGCAATTTATGCAAGTCATATGATACATGTTCATGATGTTATGCAAGTTATGCAAGTCATATGCTATGTGATCATGATGTTATGCAAGTTATGCAAGTCATATGCTATGTGTTTGTGGTGTTATGCAAGTTATGCCAGTCATATGCTATGTGATTATGATGTTATGCAAGTTATGCAAGTCATATGCTATGTGTTTGTGGTGTTATGCAAGTCATATGCTATGTGTTTATGATGTTATGCAAGATATGCAAGTCATATGAGAAACATTGATCCATTATGACACCATGATATGCAAGTTTGGTGTATGATTATATGCTAGTTCATACATGATATGATATGCAAGTTTGGTGTATGATTATATGCAAGTTCATATATGACATGTTATGCAAGTTGGGTGTTTGATTATATGCAAGTTTACACCTTAGTATGATATGCATACATATCCAAGTTAACCCCTTTGTATGTCATACATACATATGCAAGTTTACCCCTTTGTATGACATAAATAACTTATGCAAGTTAACCTCCTTATGACATATGTGATTCATGCAAGTTTGGGTTGATTATTTATGCTAGTTGGGTTGATGCTATATTCATGTTGACACCTTTAAACCCATGTTGATGTTATGCAAGTTGAACCCATTGTGTTTGTGATGAATCTTCCCTTTTATGTCATGTTCGCGAATTACGTGGGGAACGATGGGGTTAATATACAAGTTAATGAAATGGTGTGAAGTTGGTATGATTATGCATACCGTAAAGTGGATGGACATAATTGAGTCAATTATGTACATCGTTAAATTTGTAATTAATTAGGGATAATTAATACAAATTATGGGGGTGATTAATTAGGTGTAATTAATCGATTAAGACACGAGGTTGGACCCTTTTGTAGAATAAGACTGCCCGGAACCGACCGGCAAATCTAGCGGCTACAAATGATTGGCCCAATGTGAGAGGTCTTAGGCACAAACTTAATAAGTGACAAGTGTAAAGACACGAGGTTAGACTCGGTTATGGCGTAAGGCTGCCCGGACCCGACCGGCAAATCAAGCGGCCATAAAAGATAGTCTAATGTGAGAAGTCTTTACAACGGTTACGTTCTTAATCAATTAAGAAACACTTAACCATATTAGCATGTAGAGGGACATGAGGGGTTAAGTGGGTGCCTTGGGTGGCATGTGGAAAAGTCTAGTGGTTGCCTTGGGTGGCAATAGAAAATACGACTAGAATACTTAACCAAAGTGGAACATGTAATTAAACATGATTAAAGGGTTAAGTGGGTGCCTTGGGTGGCATGATGAAATCTAGTGGTTGCCTTGGGTGGCAATAGAAGATAATATTAAAATACTTAACCAATGTGGAACATGTAACTAAACATGATTAAAGGGTTAAGTGGGTGCCTTGGGTGGCATGTAGAAATCTAGTGGGTGCCTTGAGTGGCAATTGAAATATGATAAATGACTTAACCAAACCTTAACATGTAAGTGGGCATGATTATGAAAAAGGGGTTAAGTGGGATGCACTAGATAAAATGACAAGCTTAAGTAGTAGCTTGTGGGGGGGTCTTGAGTGGCAATTGAAATATGATTAGATGACTTAACCAAACCTTAACATGTAAGTGGGCATGATTATGAAAAGGGGTTAAGTGGGATGCACTAGATAAAATGACAAGCTTAAGTAGTAGCTTGTGGGGGCCCATTTCAACCAGTAACCCATATGTATCTTATTGGGCTCGACCTATGTCGAGGACGGGACACGGGTACTGGGCTTGACTATAAGAGGCCAAAACGGGGTAGCGGTGGCAACTCGAGTCCAACGGGTTTCATATGCGTGTGTGGACCCGGGCTTGTAGGTAAGACGTTGTTGCATCGTGTAGATATAAGCCGTGCACCATTGATATTATCGGGTTTCCACTTTGGGGAGTGATACACCCCACTGTGGGGCCAGCACGGGTATCTACGGTAGGGAGCCGATCGCTTGGGGAGTAGTAGGTACACCTAGTGGAGATAGGGGCAGACGGCGCCTATGTAGTCAGCTAGGGGTACAAGAGTCTACTATTAAAATTACTAAGTTGTGGGTACACCTAGTGGAGATAGGGGCAGACGACACCTATGTAGTCAGCTAGGGGTATAAGAGTCTACTATTAAAATTACTAAGTGCTGGGTACACCTAGTGGAGATAGGGGCAGACGGCACCTATGTAGTCAGCTAGGGGTACAAGAGTCTACTATTAAAATTACTAAGTTGTGGGTACACCTAGTGGAGATAGGGGCAGACGGCACCTATGTAGTCAGCTAGGGGTATAAGAGTCTACTATTAAAATTACTAAGTTTTGGGTACACCTAGTGGAGATAAGGGCAGACGGCACCTATGTAGTCAGCTAGGGGTACACGAGACTATTATTAAAAATTACTAAGTACACTTAGAGGTATCAACCTTTAAGTAGGAATTACCCTTGGGTGGGTGGATCTGGTGTGGTGCAGTGTAGGAATTACCCATGGGTGGGTAGATCTGGGGTGGTGCAGTTTAGTATTTATCCTTGGGTGGATAGGCGCGTCTTTACCGTTATCTTAGTTCATCCTAAGTCTAGTTGGCTGCTTAGTGTATTCATTTATCCCCAGTCGTACCGTACCAGGTTTATATCGTACCCTAATTACTTTAATGATTGTATTGTTAAGGTTATAGGGCTCACTCAGCCTTATGTCTAACCCCTTTGTTTTTATCTTTTTCCCCCAACCCTCAGGTTCTCAGAGTGGGCCTAGCACTAGTGGGCTTTGATCAGATTGCTTTATCTATCTTTTGGAGCTTGGACCCTTGAAGAAAAGCTCGGTTATCTTTTCTATTATGGCTATTAGTATGTAGTGGGATTATGTACTTATGTTTAACGAGATGGATATTTTGTACTTGACTCTTGTTGGTTTTTGAGATGTAACCAAACATGTTTACCTTCTGCTGCAATGAAATGATGTTTTAAATTTCAAGTATTACTTATATCTGTCTTGTTTAATTTTTCAGTTTTATATTCACTTAAATACTCCACCGAAGCTAAGGCATTCCCTTTGTGAGTGACCTTAGCGGGTGTGGGGTGTTACAAAGGAGATCCCTTTTCATTAAACTTTTGCTGGGAGTACATGGATACCATAGGGAGGAATACTCCATTGATCTTATTTATTAAGTTATTTTTTGAGAGTACGAGTATTAAGGAGAAGAAATCGACCCCCTAAAAGTGACCGCTGGGGTCTTATTTATAGTGATTCAGGGTCCCTTCCGTTGGTGGGCTATTGGAACCATAGGGGTCTTTGTCGGTCGTTTTATTCTTGGTCTTGGGTGCTTGACCTTCGGCCGCCTTTGGTGTATTTGGTTACGATACTTGAATTCTTGAAGACAGCTCCTAAATGTAGGCTTGCAGACATGAACTTTCGGATGTAGGTCTCAGCTTTATTGTGAATACATAGAGGGGCTCGACCTCGTGGTGTATGTTGATAGCCGCCGGGTCAAAATCGCTACGGGTTTCGGTACTAGGTAGGCTAGTACAGGTAGCCTTTATTCTACTCGGGTTTCGACTAGCCTTCCGGTGGGGCCTTTGTGGTAGTCTGTATTTTCAGAGGGTTGCCTTTTGGTATTCATGCAATAGTTTCTACAAAAGTTGGTTCTGGGTGGCCTTCGCATTCTTCTAGTTTAGTGTCTTTGATGCTTTCGTCTTTAGATACATCGGCATTTGGGTAGGTCATTATTGAAGAATTTTTCGGGCTTTGTCCATCAGTTTTATTGCTTCTGCTTTACTTGGTTTCGGACTAGGATAACTTCTTTACTATGGGATCTTCTGTCAGGTTGGGGCTGTCAGAGAGAACTTGCCGGGTTGACCCTGGCAGATGTGTCCACCAGTTACACCCTGCAGCTTTTGCGGTCCTTTCCCTTAGGGGGGTTCCGGTTGATGTGGTTTTTTTTTTTGGGTTATCCGATACCCCTTCACTGCCACCCTGCTTCGATGTTAATTTTGGTAGTAACAGGTGGCATGCTTAATAGAGCTTATGTACTCTTCCATTTTCTGAAAGCTTTAATGTGTGGGATAATGCCAGCCGTAGATTGTGTTGATCACGATGCCTCGCCTTTGGTTGTACGGACCTGAGGCGGTTTTGGCAGGTGCTGGAGGCGCAGGTGCAGGAGTACCCGTGGTTACTTTGTGAGGATCAGGGTTTTGAATGTACCGTTCCAGTCGCTTCTCATAGATAAGCTTTTGATTGCATCCCAGAGTTGGCGACAATCATTTGTATTGTGCCCATACATTCCATGGTATTTATAGTATCTACTAGAGTTTCTCTCGCTGTTAGTGGATTCCCTAGTATTTGGCTTCTTGTATTTGAGCATATTGCATGTTTCCAAGTAGATTGTCTCTATTCCTGATTCAGCGGAGTGTAGGTCCCGTAATTTTGGTAGAGACCGGGCTTCTTAGGGTCTACTGGAACTTGGTTATTGGTTGCAATCGCCCTACGTGCCGCTGTTCGGCTTTGGTTTGTATAGGACATCTCCATTATCTTTATCGAAGTGCTCTCCAACCTGTTTCCCCTTGACGCTGTCGATGGTGGTGACGGCATCAGGATTGTTGGAATGGTTGGCCTGGGCATCTCAATTACTTCTTGCTTCTTCTTGGCATAAGAACTGTCCGACCTTTTCGTAGAAAGCATCAACACTTTTAGGCTTCTTTCTATCGATCCATGCCTCAAATTCGAAAGTAGAGAGGACGCCCTTCGCGAGCTCGAAAAGTACAATACGAGGTTCTGGGTCGTCGACCTCAGCGAGGGCGATATTGAAACGCGAGAGTTGGCTATTGTGTGAATCTACAGGCCCTTGGTAAAGATTAGAAAGAGTGAGGGCGTTCTTCAGAGTTCACTACAACAAAATGACCCTATTACAACGGTGGAACACCGTTGTAATATACATTTTACAACGGTAGGCAAAATGTCGTGTATTAAGAAGTTGTAATAGACTGATGTCTTTTACAACTTTTTTGCACTGTTGCAACACCGTTGTAATATGTACATTTTACAACTTTTTTCCACCGTTGTAATAAACTTTATTACAACAGTTATGCACCGTTGTGATTGACATTTGGATTTTAAAAAAAATAAACATCTTTTGCAATTGAAAAGAACAATACACAAAATATAGCAATACTCCATAAGCAAATCCGATATTACAGTTATTTGCAAACTAATTTATTAAAATACTCAAATATTTAGTATTACAAACAATAAATTTTAGACAACATTTCGTACATTATTACATACTTGATTGTTACAAAACAATTTAGTACAAGCACAAGTTATCCACAAAAAATTGCATATCCTACAACAATTAATAGTATGTAGTCAAATATTGGACTTCATCATCAACCTTTATTTGCTGGAAATGAAACTACCGCAAAGACTATGCTTTTTGCTGTGTACTTCCTCAATCAATGTCCAGAAGCCCTACAACAATTAATAGTATGTAGTCAAATATACAATCTTTCTCTGTAAACTTAGAAACTGAACTAACATAAGTTTCCATTGCAAATATCTAACAGGATGAACATGAAACTATAAGAGTTAAACATGGAAGCATGCTTACTTGGAGGATTATAATGCCATGCCTTTTACTTAATGTGTAAGATTAACCTTTTTAATTAAAAAAAAATGTGAAACTGAAACATCCAATTAAGCATGCCTGTCTTTTTGTTCAGTTACAATATCACTGAGCGATTCAAGGGCAAGTTCATCCCTGTCTTTTTGTCAGTTATTCGCCACATCATTTGCTATTACCATACCTTTGGTCAACCCAAAGCGTTCAAATGATACTTACAGAATAACCCTTGAAAACCTGCTTTACCACTTTCCTAGTAAGTGTTAACAGTTGTTTTCAATGACCCTGTGCAATGAAATCACCCATACCAGTGCCAGTAATTGACCTTGAAAGGCAAAGTTTAAGAGGCCAACAATGCAAAGGCAGCAAAAGCATATCTTATAAGAACAGTTGGAAATTCTTATACATTTGAAAACAAGCCCTATTTCAACTCCAGATCTGTTTAAATATTTGATATATCTTATAGAAACAGTTAGCAGTGGTACCTTTCTTTTCTAGTTTCTTCTCCTCTATGATTCTCATTCTCGGCCTGTTTGTCCATTTAGAAAATGCCAAAATTGTTCGATGCTCCATTTAAGGCTTTGTTTCCTGGTCATGCACAACAATATTCAATAAATTAAATTTTTCTTTCCCTCTAGTGTTTCTTCTTCAAATTATTAGTTCGTCTAATGGGGTTGCTGAGATGACCACCATTTTCTTAACAATCTACAGTAAATCAGTTCTTCAGGGTTGTGATGCATTACTTTTTTCCTTGCTAATTTATTTCAATATAACAAATGATAGCCTTTCCAAGTTATTTTGCTTATTTATCCTTCGATTAAACATGGATAAAAACCTAAACATTATTTTTCTTAAAACATTTTTGATTTGATTGAACAGATCTCTCATTAACAATCAAAACCTTTCACCAATTCAATATGTTATCATGCCTAGTTTTCATCTTGCGTCTTACTGTAAGTATATCTATAAAAATTCTTTTGTAAGGATAAATTAGAAAATAACAACACTTAAAATACAGGCATACCTATATTATATAGCGCTGCTGTCAGGATTACATCAACCACCATGACCAAGCCGTCATCGCAAATTTTACCACAGAACTCTCAAAGACAAATCCATATACTAATACAGCAAAATATATCATTATATGCCACAAAATATAAAGCATGAGACTAGTCCGACTTTAAAACCATCAGAATGCTTTCTGTATCTTGGTATATAGATACGATCGAACAGAAGTGTGTCATAACAAAAACTAAAGAACTAAATAAAACAACAAAATTAAAATCGCACCTATTAATATCCAGTGGGGCCTAAATTGATGAGCGCCGACAAGCACGATCTAGGCAGCCCAGTTTGTGGCGGTGTGACCCGATGTAGAAGGTAGACAGGAGGCGGCGGTGGAGTTACTGTCAGTGGATCTGGGTAGTGAGAGCGGACTAATTTAGGAAACACGATTTTTTTCTGATTTGGATTTCATTTCTTTTTTAGGTGAAATGAAGAAGGCGGCGGAAGAATGGTAGTGGGGTTGAATTAATTTAGGGTTAAGGATATCTCTTAAGCGGGAAATGAAAATTAGGAGGAAACGAGGAGGGAAACCTCTAAACATGCCTTGCAATAGCAAACATTATTAAACGTTAACCTTTGACTTCTAAAAAATGCAGATTTTGTTTTCAATTGTTGTAAATTTCTTTTATTTTATTATAGTAAAAAAATTATTTTATTTTTTTGGTAATATTACATGTTAAATATAATTCTTAAATATCAAGTTGTGAAGAATAAATATTATTATTTTTATTTGTATTTGAACTTTATTTAAAAATTTTGAAAACTTCGTAAGTTTATATTTAAACTTTATGAATAGTTTTTAAGTATATTTATTTAAGTGTAATTGCCAATTATAATTATTGATTTTCAGATATTAGATAATAAATATTACTTGTTTAGATTTATTCAATTCAATACCCTACTTCATGTATATTTCGATTCAAAGTCTATAAATGGGCATAAAAATAATAACTCGTATGGTTATGTTTGTATTCTTTGAATTTCGGAATTCTTTAGTATTTGTAAATTTTTCTTATTTTTGAATTTTGAACATTGTACAAAATTTTATATTTATTTCAAAATTTTATATTTAAACTTATATTTATTCTAGAAAATACAAAAGTTCTAATTTTTTGAATCAATACGTATTAAACATAATTATCATAGATATTAGGTAATAAATTTTACTTCTTGCGATGACATTTTTTGAATCAATACGTATTAAACATAATTGTCAATATCCCTTACAGATTCGACGAAAATCCGCCGCTAATTTGCGATGGCATTTTCCTCTGCTAAAAATCTACCGCTATTTGCGGTTTTTCTTGTAGTGTATATTTTTTAATTTTTCTTCTTAATTGCTAAGTATTAAATATTACAGATTCATTATTAATTATTACTTCTTCCTAATTGATTATTAATAGTAATTATAGTTATTAATTATAAATAATCAATATAAATGTATTAAATATTAATTATTAGTTGTTAATTATATTAAAATATATTAATATATTACAACAGTCAAAAATAAAAGTTGTGATAGGCTTTTATTACAACTGTCAAATAACACAGTTGTTAAAAATAAGTTTATTACAACTTTTCTGGAAAAAAGTTGTAATAAACATTTATTACAACGGTGCTTTTACCACCGTTGTAAAATTAAAGTTGTAATATGGTATTTTTGTTGTAGTTACAACGGTGTTTATACCACCGTTGTAAAAAACCATTTTTTACAACGGTGCTTTTACCACCGTTGTAAAAACCCATTTATTACAACGGTGCGTTTACCACCGTTGTAAAATTAAAGTTGTAATATGGTGTTTTTGTTGTAGTGGTTGCGACATGCATCCTGAACTGCTTAACCAATTCCTTGGCCAGCTGGCCAAAGTTGTTTACATAATGGAGCAGGAGGCGAGATAACCATTGTAAAGTTGTGCCTGACAAGAAGACCGGGAAGCATTTGCATTTAACTGTGTCGGTGGCCGGGCTGGAATCCATCTTCCACTCATATCGGTTTAGGAAGGCACAAGGATCAGTCGTGCCGTCATAGAAAGCCATCTGTGGCATGTCGAAGCATCGGAGCCACTCAGCTTCGTGTAAGGTCCTAGTGAAAGGATTATGCATTAAGTGGGCTTCCAACGAGTCGTTGGCGTTCCCTCACATTTCCCTCATGATCCTTCGGACCATGTCAGGGAGATAGGTTGGACGTGGGTCTTCGGTGGAATCCATTGGTTTTGACGAACTTCAAGATTTTTTTTCCATGGTTATCTTCTATATGCACGTCCGGTTCTTCCTCTTCCATGTCATCAACGCCGGTAGTTTAGTTTAGGTATGGGTGGCGAGGCTGGGCAGGTTGGTGTGCATCTTGATCCAAAAGTACTTGAGCCTGCTGGGCTGTGGGGAGAGTAGGCCCTTGGTTCTGAGCGGCGACAGTTGGGTTCTGTCGAGGAGGGGGTCGGTTGCTTGGACCCGGTTCGTCATTGATAATCAGTCGGGAGCGGTCGCGGTACTGTGTTTCCATGCTTCAGGTGACGGTAGTTCGATCACCATTCCCATTTCCATATCCGTTGCTGTTGGTGTGAGTGTTGGAACGGACAACAACGTTGTTGATGAGGCTGAACCTTCTTCTTTGGTGTAGGATCCTTGACTTAGAAGAAGAAGTTTCTGAGATAGTACGCCATGGTTGGGCATTGTTCTGGGTGAGTTGAAGTCGAGTAATGATGCGTTGAATTTCCTGGAGTTGGCACATAACGTCGATATTATTTTCCAATGCCTCATTGAGTTCAAGAGCTGTACTTTTGTATCTCTTATTAACCGCGTGGATCTGCACTTGAGTTGAGGGAGCTTCGGGGTCCAAAGAAGGATCGGTTTAGGCCTTGATGTCCGTCGGCTGAGAATGCTGAGATGTTCCATCTTAGGTTGCAACAGAAGAGCCGATCATTGCATTCTTTGGTCGCTTTGTCATCGTAAGCGGACATGATAGCAGGTTAGAGAAGGAACCCAAAGCACGTCGAAGTCGAGATGACGATGTGCGACAAAGAAGCGAATCCGAATTTCTCAGTGAAAGCACCAGAATGTTGATGGCAAAATATGACATAAACACCCAAAATTCTTAGTTACTTAAGAATTAAAGTTTCGCGTGGAAATATAAGTGCCAAAAGAAATATATAACACAATAGGTTTATAGTGGTTCGGTCCCATGAGAGGCCTACGTCCATTTTGGAAGAGTCACTGATATTTTATTGACAATAAAGAGTAACAAGCTTAAGACTATTTCATGGCATCCGCTTTCAAACATTTCTATGTAATTTGAGGTTATAATCCTCCTGTATGAATACTAAGAAAAAGACAATTTTTCCCTTCTTCTTCCTCAAAGCATGGATGCCATTAAAGAGGTCACTTGGAGCTCTCAACAGTTGTCAAATCAATCAATTTCCAATCCATTTGAAGTATGAGATTGGGGCCATCTATATGGAGTGATTAGTTGGGAGTAGGTAGGAGTAGGGGACCACATAAATAAATTTAGACCCTGGAATGCTGGACTATAGAAAACTCGAACCCCCTCGTCCCTCCTCGAAAACTCATACCCCTCAGCGCGGTACAAATTTTGTACCCCTCGGGGGGGTGCGAAATTCACAGCCCAGGCGTACGAAATTCGTACCCCGAGGGGTACAAGGGATTCTATAGTGAATCCGGAGGAGGCGATGCTAGAAGGGCTTGAGATTTTTGGGGTTCGAGGTATTGGTTTGGTGATGTTTTGAGGAGCGGTGAGGTTACTGCTTACTTGATACTTTCCCGGCTCGTTCCCATAAGTTCTTGGCAAAAGTTCGACCTATAACATCACGCGATATGTTGAGTCAAGCGTGTCTTGCGTACTTTTGGGAACCGGACCAAAAGGCCAGTTAATAATGAATCGGCGTGAGAAAACTAAAAGTTTATGGGCATAATCCAAATTGATTTTAAAAAATCTTTTTGAAATATAATGGTACTCGTAAGACCAATCCACACATGAACACAGATGGTTTTTGCCTTACAATAAACCAAAAAATTTTTGAAGTCATATCTATTCTAATATTATAATAATGTCTAAAATAATAACCATCTAGCAAAATGCTTGCATCTCATGCTCTATATACATAGTCTATAATCAAAAATCGCGGGCTCTTATTGGAAATTGGATTCCGACTATGACAAGGTATGGAAATACCTTCCGATCAGTGTACTTTAGAGAGGATCCATTGGAGTTCAACTAGAACATATTGCAACTCGACCACACACGACCGACCACTCATTCCTTTGAGTGCACCAAATATATTGTCACCCCCTACAGCTGCAGCCATCGTATTCTACGAAGATAAAAAAACGAATGAAGAACAAATAAATTTTTCTCTAAATGGTTACGATACACCCTAATAGGAATACCCACTTAGCCATGCTGTCTGCTTGATTATTTTTCATTTCCCATTTGATGAGGCTTGAAACTACAATTACCTACTGTAAGAACATCACATTAACTTTGAATGCCACATTGTCAGATCCATCAAATCACTAAGTGACTTCCACAAAATTACTTTGGGTGTTTAAGCTAAGTGTGACACCGCGCTTCCGTTAGTGTCACGCTTTATTGGAATGCATTAAGTTCCGTAAAGCGTTATAGGTAAACAAAAATAGAATCTCACAAGACAGATATATAAAATAGCAACAGAAATTTAAAACCTTATTTTTCAACAGGAAACATCGTAGTCTCAAATCCAGTCACAGCATCAGACTAAAATATTGGGGCAAAATACATCAAACAAAAACATCTTTCTTGCGCTAAAAACCATCATAGTACAGAAATGTAAAATCATAATCCCAATAAGTAGCTATAACAAAGTAGACAAGTAGTCGAAGCGATACATCAAACCAGATCCAGATCCAAGCAGAAAAAGAAGAGAGAGATGGTCCTAATCACGCCTGACCGTTCCCACCCTGAGAAATTATGGGGTGGGGGAGGGGGAGAAAGAGATAAAAGGAAACAAAATGGGTCAGACACTAAGTCTGGCGAGTTCAGTGACTTTTAGCATATAAAGATATAAGAGTAACACGACAGGAAAATAAACTGGATGAGAGATAATAGCAACATATAAAAAGTATAAACAGGATGAACATGATAAACATAATGAACAGGATTAACTATGCTTCTCAACTACCTTCTCTGCACCAATACTAGTATACCAGATTAGGTGTTTTCCAATTACTTAACAGAAACATAATGATCCCAACAGAAATATAATGGTAGATTTAGGTGTAATTCTAGTTACATAACGGGTTTTTATCCCCAAACAGAAATAACAGGCACCCCAACAGAAATAACGGGTTTTACCACAAACAGAAATAATGGGTACCTAAATTGGCAGGACTAGATGTACCCTAATTACTACCCACAAGCGATCGGATCCCTAACACATAAATACCCTGTGTCAGCCCCACGGTAGGGTGTATTACTTCCTAAAGTGGCAACCTGCAGAAGGACACAGACCTATTACAGGTGTTACAGCGGCTTATTTTCCCAGGCAAGCCGGAGCCATGCATGAACATGACCCCTTTGGAATGCGCCATCAAACATCCCTTCCCAGATGAACCTCTTACAATTAGCTCAGTAAGCGTTCCCTGACCCCTACCTAGTGCGGGGTCCCCGTTTAATACCAAAATGTGTTACTGACTAATATGGGTCCCACATAGCAGATGACATAAGTCAAACCCCTAAACTTGTGTCCCCAATTAACTAGGATTTCAACAAGTTAAGCCTTACATCATAACCCCCAAAAATTTAACAGGTTACATATTAAAAGGCTCGTATAACCCCAAGAAATGTAATAAATTAAGTTTTCATATTAACAGGTTCATACAACCCAAACAGATTAAACTGGTTTACTTAACCCCATAGTTTTAAACGATTTCACAGGTTACTTATAGTTTATTTACAAGTTCCACTTAATATTTGAATTAAGCCTACAGATTTACATGTCCATACACCCCAATATTCAGTCATATTCCACAATACAAGATATGCGCCAAATTTCCCTCTTTTATTTTAATTTCCAAACATTCCCTAATTGTCCCAATTTCGTTTAGACGTATGTCTCTTACGAGATTGGCCTAGGCTCGAAGATAACCTAGGATTATAAAAATAAAAAGGGAATAAGAGAGGGAGAAGAACAGAAATAGGCATATAATAACAAAATAGGTATATATTAACAACCGAACAGCAGAATAGTTGTATGGAAAATTACATGTAATTATAGCAGAACTATTTAAATATGAACCAGTATCTTAACGGACATAGACTCAGATCTAGGTTTATTAACATGTCAGGGTTACTATTAAATTTTTGTATCTAAAAGTAACATGAACTCACAGAGATTGAATCGGAGTACAAAAAAGTCTCTGATGTATGTATAGGCTGATGTTGTAGAAGATAGTCTAATTCAATCCAAGCTGAGGCAGCATCTCCTTGTCTCCATTGTTTTAGGTGTAGGAAAACAGTTGAAATGCTGGACTTCATATAAACTATGTCCAACGAACCCAGCAAACAAACAAGTCCAGGTTCATGAAATGAATCCGCCCAGATCTGGGGTTTGTCGACCACAGGGTCGACCCTAGGGTCGACACACCCTTGTGTTGGTCGACCCATAGGTCAACCTTCTTGGGGTGTGGGTCGACCCCAAGGGGCCATTTTCCCGTGTTGGTTTGCCGCTTCTCTAATTTGATTTATTTTGAATTTCTGGTTTGATTTATTTATATATATCCTCCTTACATGTATACAAACTTCTAACCATTAAATCATCTTCATACTATGTCCGTTTTTCGTAAACTCGGAGTCTGTTTTATTTAATTCCCAACATTAAATTAAGTATTCTTTAGTTTATTATTATTAATTTTCTTTAAAATTACGGGGTGTTACATTCTCCCCTACTTGAAGGATTTCGTCCCCAAAATCTCCAAGTTAAGAAGAATGTTATTATCCTAACAACCACAACCATCTACTCATCCACCATCCACAAGCATCCATTGTCCTTAAGATTTTTCTAATGCTTGTATGAACATATGCAATGGTGTGTGTATATGTCCTTGCACTATTGCTAAAATCAAGTGGTCAACTGATTCAGTTGACCTCCTTAATGCAATTTATGTTCGTGCCATGTGACCAAAATGTATGCAGATAATCCTAGTATATCATGTTAACTTTATATTGTGCACAATCATTCATCCAAATGCATCATCCGTACGATGATACATCCAATTTCATCCATATAAAATCCTAAATGCATGCGCATCCATAAGCAGTATAAGTGTGTTTGAGCCTATCTACTGCCTAGTGAATGTGTATATGCATCCACGAGCAACCACTTGCAACCGTGAAACATAACATGTCTCAAGCACATGTTTACAACCATCGGATTCTACCTAAGGATTGAAAGGTTCGAATGATAGGATATACTCGAATGATAGAAGCAAGTACTAATAAAAGCTTTGAAAAAGAAGTTAAGAACATACTCTCGAAAAGAAAAGGGTATGAAGTGCAAATCTTTTCTTCAGTCTCCTAAGTTGAATCCTCGCAATCTTCTCTCCATTGTACTTTTATTAACTTAACCTCTCTATTGCGCATTTTCTTAACCTTTGATCCAAGTATCCGAGTAGGAACTCGTCTAACTGTTGCCTTATTTTCTACCTCTACTTCCTTCATGCTCGGCTCAGCCACTTCTACTGAATCGTGAAGACATTTCCGCAAATGGGAATCATGGAAAACATCATGAACACCTGCCAATCTCTCTGGTAGTCTCACCCTATAGACCATCTGACCTATCCTTTCCACTATGGTAATGTCCCTACAGACCTTGGCGCCAATTTCCCTACAAATCCAAAGCTAACCACATTCGTCAAAGGTGATACTTTGATGAAAACAATGTATCCTACCACAAACTCAATGTCAGTCTTTCTATTATCTGCGCAGGACTTCTACCTGTCCTGAGTTGTCTTCATACGTCGACGGATAAGGTTAATCTTTTCTGAAGTCTCTCTAATCATCTCAGGTCCTAGTAGAAGCCTATTTGTAGACTCCCACCAACAAGTCGATGACCTATAAGGTCGTCTGTATAGTTCCTCGATGGGTGCCATGCAAATACTAGTTTGATAATTGTTGTTGTAGGCGAACTCTACCAATGAGAGTGCTCCTCCTAAGTCCCTTCAAATTTTATGATACACAGCCTCAAAAGATCCTCTAGATCTCTATTTACCCTCTCAGTCTGTCCATCGGTCTAAGGAAGATATGCGGTGCTTAAACATAACTGTTTTCCTAGTGCCTCTTACAAGCTCTTCCAGAACTCAGTAGTGAAAATGGGATAACGATCACTCACTATGCTAGAAGGTACTCCATATAGACGGAATATCTCACGAAGATAAACTGATACTAACCATGCTACCATTCTCTTGCTCTTAATAGGAATGAAATGAGCGCTCTTAGTAAGCCAATCTACTATAAACCTTATTTTGGTGTTGCTTCTCCTCGAGCTAGGCAAACCATCGATGAAATCCATAGAGATGCTCTCCTACTTCCATTATGGTATTTCCAAAGTATGAAGCAAACCGTCAGTCTTCTTTTGTTCTACTTTTACTTTTTGGCATACTAAACACTGAGCTATGAATTTTGCTACATCCTTCTTTATTCTATCCCAAAAGAAAACCCTCCTCTTGTCTCAATACATCTTATCGTTGCCTGGATGGATAGTCATCCTAGAGTGATGGGCTTCCTCAAGGATTGTCCTCAACAAATCTCTAACTCGGAGAACACAAAGCCTACCATCTCGTCATAGCCACTCTTTATCATCCACAAAATATCTACTAAGGTGACATGAAATCTCCCCTCTACTTAGTAAATCCAAGATGTCTGCTATATGTGGATCCTCTCGCTTCGAAGATCGCATCCAATCCATAAGATTAGGTCGCACCTCTAGAGATGCCAACAAACCAGGTGTAAGATCCGTAGATGGCCTAAAATCGAAGGTCGTAGGACGCCAGGAACTCCATCCATCTACGAATAGAGGACTCAATGTCATCCTCTGCCTACTCAACGCGTCCACCACCACATTAACCTTGCCAGGGTATAAGTAATCTCAAAGTCATAGGACGCCAGGAACTCCATCCATCTTTGTTGTCTCAAATTGAGATCCTTCAGCGAGAACAAATATTTGAGAGACTTATGGTCTGCGTATAACTCAAACCTTTCTCCCAAGGGATAATGCCGCCAAATCTTAAGTGCGAACACAATAACATCCAAATCCAAATCATGGGTAGGATAGTTCCTCTTATGAACCTTCAACTGTCTACTACCATAGTATACTACCCTTCCCTCCTGCGTCAAGACGGCACCAAGCCCTGTACCACATGCATCAGTGTACACTGCAAACACCTTACTCCCATCAGGCAATGTCAAAACTGGTGCTATTGTTAGAGCCCTCTTTAATCGCTGAAAAGCATCCTCATAATCAAAACTCTAAGAAAAGGTCATATTCTTCTTCGTCAGTCTGGTGAGTGGGGAGAATATCATTGCGAAGTGCTTGATAAACTTCCTATAGAAGCCCGCCAAACCAAGAAAATTTTTCTCCTCCATCGCATTCTTTGGAACCTTCCAATCTTGAACTGCAACTACTTTCGCAGGATCCACCCCTATCCCATCCTTAGAGACCACATGCCCTAAAATTTTTACCTCCTTTCTCCAAAAGTGACACTTGGAGAATTTCACTTTAAGCTGGTGTGTCCTGAGAGTCCTCAAGACCTCTCCTAAATGTAGTGCACACTCTTCCTCGCTCTTCAAGAAAATCAGAATGTTATCCACAAAAACCACCACGAACTTATTTAGAAACTCCCTAAACACTCTTCTCATCAGATCCACATAATACGCGGGTGCATTCGTCAACCCAAAAGGCATGACTAGCCACTTGAAGAAGCCATCTGGAGTTCTGAAGGAGGTCTTATTTAAACTATCCTCGGCCACCCACAACTGATGAAATCCCATGGCCAAATCTAACTACGAGAAAACAGATGCGCCAACAAGCTGGTCAAACAGATCATCAATCCTCGGGAGTGGGTGCCTATTCTTTTTGGTGAGTTTATTCAACTCCCTATAATCTACACATAAACAAAGTGAGCCATCCGCCTTGGTTGCGAAGACGACCAGAGCACCCCATTTTGAAATACTTCGCCTAATAAACCCCTTCTCTAGTAGCTCCCTTACTTGCTTTCTAAGCTCCCATCTCTCCCTAAAAGCCATGTCGCGCACAGGAAATGCTACTGGCTTCGCATTATCCACCAAGTATATTCGGAAATCAATCTCCCGCCTCAGAGGTAATCCCTTAACCTCATCAAAAACATCCGGATACTCATAGACTATGGGTACAGATCGCAAATAATCGACAAAAGCATCAAGTGCTTTTTGGAAGCTAAGCATGGTAGAACCTCTTGGGTCACAGGAAATCTCTAAAGTCCTCCCACGGCAAGCCAAAGTTCTAACGACCCTCCTCTCACAGTCTAGGATGGCACTATATGTGGCTAGCCAATCCATCCCTAGAATCAGATCGTAGCCCATAAAACCAAGCACATATGCGTCGGACTCAACTCGCCGACCAACACAGAAATACTCATACCCTGAGATATCATAATCAAATGAGCCGTGCCCACAATGGGGTTTGAGACAATAACGGGATCAGAGACAATACTAGTAATTAGGTGCAAAGACTTTACCATAGAATTCGATATAAAAGAATGAGAAGCGCTAGAATAAAAAAGAGTCTTAATTGGATGATCGGGAAGGGAAATCAAACCTTCAAAAGAAACTTTCCTACCTCTGTCCGGTCCACTAGCCTCGAGACCATGCATATGCCCTCTAGAAGGTCATGCCCTTTGCCACTATCCTTGCTTCTTCGGGCATTCCTTACTATAGTGCCCAACTTCACCACAACTGGAACAAACATTCTTCCTTTTTCTTCAGTACTTGACCAGATGACCCAAGTTTCCACAACCATGACATTTCTTCTTGTTCTGAGCTTTGTCGTTCTTCCTACCTTTCTTTTGCTGTTCTTTCTTGGGCCATACTTTCATGCTTTGCATCTCATTTGTCTTGACCTCTTTCTTTTCATCCTTACCCTCTTTGTGCATCAATGCTATGTCAACAAGTCTTTTAAAAGTTGCTCCCATAGGTATATGAGATAACGCCAATGCTTGGAGAGGTTGATTCAATCCTATCGCAAACCTTAAAGCTTTCTTATGCGGGGTATTCACCAATTCCAGACCAAACCTTTCCTGCTGAATGAACTTATTTACATACTCTTTAACAGACATACTTCTTTACTTAAGTGACAAGAGTCTCTCTATTTGCGTACTCACTTCTGCATGAGAAAGAAACTTCGTCTCGGATCTCTGTCCGAAATCTTCCCAAGTATCTACTGGACTCCTTGCTTGTGTCACTTCCCACCAAAACAAAGCCTCGTCCTTAAGCTTCCCTGCGACCAATCGTATCTTTCTACGGTCGTCGACCTCAAAATGTCCAAACAAGTTCTATCTCTCGCATCCAATTTTGTTCTTCCACAAAGCTTTCAGTTCCACGAAATGGTTTTCCTCCCATAGCACAAAAGTCCTTGCATATCTTGGAGAAATTGTCTGCTCACTGAGGTGGAGGAACAACGACTACTGTTGGGGAAGGGGAATCTCCTTGGACTCCGGAAGATACCGTAGCCTCAAGATATCTATGGAACCAAGCTGGTATCTTAACGCCCTCGGGAAGATTCAGTTCCCCAAAAATGCTCAAAAGAAAAGGAAAATGGTATTCAAACAGAGAATCAGAAAGATATTGTATATAGCCTTGGGGAATATATTTTTCAAAATTAGACATTTCTCTTGAAAATACTTTGCTTTTGAAAATAATTTTTGAAAACTTTTATCCGATCTTGTAACCTTCAGCTCTGATACCAAATGTGACACCCCACATCCGTTAATGTCACTCTTTATCAGAGTGCAGTTCCGTGAAGCATTATAGGTAAACAGAAATAGAATCTCACAAGATAGATATATAAAATAGTAGTAGAAATTTAAAACCTTGTATTTCAATAGAAAATATCGTAGCCTCAAATCCAGTTACAACATCAGACTAAAATACTGGGGCAAAATGCATCAAACAAAAACATCTGTCATGCACTAAAAATCATCAGAGTACAGAAATGTAAAATCATAATCCCTGTAAGTAGCCATAACAAGGTAGAAAAATAGTCGAAGTCATACACCAACCCAGATCCAGATCCAAGCAGAAAAAGAAGAGAGAGAAAGTCCTAGTCACGCCTGAGCGTTCCCACCCTGAGAACCTCGGGGGGAGGGGGAGGGGGGAGGAAAGAAAGAAAAGGAAACAAAACAGGTCAGACATAAAGTCTTGGGAGTCCAGTGAACTTTAGCATATAAAGAAACAAAAGTATCAGGACAGGCAAATAAACTGATGAGAGATAACAATAACACATAAAAGGTATAAATATGATGAACATGATGAACATAATGAATAGGATTAACTATGCTTCTCAACTACTTTCTCTGTACCAATACTAGTATACCAGATTGGGTGTTTTCCAATTACTTAACAGAAACAGAATGATCCCAACAGAAATATAATGGTAGATTTAGGTGTACTTCTAGTTACATTATGGGTTTTTACCCTAAACAGAAACAACAGGTACCCCAACCGAAATAATGGGTGTTACCCCAAACAGAAATAACGGGTACCTAAACAGGCAGGACTAGATGTACCCTAATTAATAGCTGTAACACCCCACATCCATTAGTGTCACTCACAAAAGGGAATGCACTAAGTTCTGTGGAGCATTTTAAGGTAAAAGATGCAGATAAATTACAAGAAAGAAAAAATTTAATATGCAAAAAATAAAACTTTGCTTTATTGATAAAATAGTTTGTACAACAATTGCTTTCCAATATCAGAGTATCGACTGTCTTACAAAATAAACAAGCATAAAACAACATTTATATTCCCCAATGTAGCAAGAGCCAGCCATAGCATTTGAAAAGAGAATCCAAGCAAAGCTCCGACAAATCTTCAAGCTGGGAAAGAGTGACGATCCCATCTACATCTGAGCTATACTTATTCCCTCCTTAACTACCTGGGCGGGGAGGGGAGGGGAACGGAAGAAAAGAAGACGAAAAAAAAAACAGATTCAGACATAAAGCCTGGTAAGTACAGTTACTTCTAGCATGTGAACAGGGAAAAACAAAACGACATGAATTAACTGAATACAAGACAATACCATAATGATAGGGCTAACAAGATAAGATAAGATTAACGCAAGATATGCTAAGGCAAGATAAACTGGATATGCTTTACTACTTGCTCTGCTTCTCTATTAACCTATTAGTCTGGTTTCTACATCTCTGCACCTCCTAACTAGTGTCCCAACTAGTAATGATAACGTGATCCCAATCCCTGTAATCTTTGGTTGCCTTTAGGCGTACTTTTATTATTTATTACCTAGATCTAATCTAGGGTTTTCCCGTTGAGTGCTTCCTAGATTCAACTAGGGTTTATGCGACTTATATAATACTTCTCGGATTCAGGGTTTACGCGAGGTAGGTCCAACTAGGGATTATGCTACCTGTCGAACGATGCCTCTAGTCTAGGACATACTACCTAGAGCGGTGTATGTTCCTAGACTTTCCCCACGTATGTATCGCGAATCATTATCGCTTGTCTAGATGCACATGTCCTGTAATGTGTGGCCCGAGTCCTGTGGCAGGGCAAATCAAGAAACACAGAACTCGGTCGGGAGCTTTCAGATATCTACAGATGTAGATGTTAAGGTCTGTTTTTATTCCAGTGGCTATGGTCCCACTTGACCCCTCCCTCAACTAATGAAAGGCACACCTTGAAAAATGAGAACTGTACACAGGCCCCCTATGCCCCAACAACCTATGGCCATCCTCACCCATAACTAGATAGCAAGTATATGGTCTTTTGGAGTTCTCTGCCTTTCCACTTCACGTATCTCGACTGACTGAAGATGGTAGGTTGATGACGAGTTGCTATCACAGGGCTTCCAGGTTCTCACCGAATCACGCTGGTCCATCCTAGTCTTTAGGTTGCCATATATTGCAACCAAGGCATACCCTTGGTTCTTCTAACGCAGACCTTAACCTCTGTGAGCCCAGGAGGATCATCTGCAGCCTCACAGAGGGATACCAAGAGTACCCTCACGTCCCCTCGAAGCCTCAGGGTTCGTAACCCAATTCGTTGGAGCCTTCTTTAAAATCAGATGGATGTTCGCTCCTTCTCGTGTTATACTAAGAATTACTACTTAGTTTTCCTAACTAAGGTTTACCACTTAGTTTCCAGAATCATTGTTATCTTAACTAAGGTTTACTACTTAGTCCCTTTTAACTAAGTGTACTACTTAGTTCTCTTTCTCGTCAAGTTGGATTGGTTAAGTGTCATTAGTCAATTCAAGCTAACTTAACCCTCTTCATTTATCATGTTAAACTGGTTAAGTGTTATCAGTAATTCATGTTGACTTAACCCCACCACAAATCAAGTTATATTGGTTAAGTATTTCTTATTACTTAACCCTACCCATTCATCTTGTATTAGTTTAGTGTTGCTTTTTAACTTAACCCTTGCCCAATCTGTTTAGCTAACAGGTTATAACGGTTAAGTGTTCCCTTTGTTAACTTAACCCTACATCTATTTAATTAACATGTTCTAATGGTTAAGTATTGTCCCTTCATGTTTTTAACTTAACCCTATTCATTTATCACACTATGATGGTTAAGTATTCTAAGTTTACATAACCTTACCTTCTAGTCTGGTTAACATGTTGAATTGGCTAAGTGTATTTTACTTAACCCCACCTCCTAGTCTAGTTAACATGTTATAATGGTTAAACCTTTTCTTAACCTTACCCACTTGTCTAGTCAACATGTTATGATGGTTGTTTAACCCCTACTAGTCTTGTCTTGTTAACATGTTGAATTGGTTAAGTGTTCTAGCTAACTTAACCCTACCATTCTCGTTCTAGCTTTAATTAATTAATTAAAGCCGCAACCACTAACATTAGATAGGTATTGTTGCGGTTACTGGATATGCAGGTCGGTTCCGGGCAGGTTTACACCGCAACTCAGTCTAACCTCGGGTTAGTCATATTCGTGTTCTCTAAATTCAAGGGGTTCTAACTTATATTTTCAAATTAGATTTTGAAAATAACCATCCCGTCCGTATGATCAGTTAGAGATAGCCGGGGAGAGAAGGAAACTTGTATTTTCCAAACCCAAGCCTAGACACTATCCTCTCTGTCAACCTAGAACTTTCTGGTGTATGTGTTATATAAAAAAAAAGATGTCATTAATAAACCTTTCTTTTGTCAATATGTAAATTATTAACACTTTATCCTCAAAGTCCACTTTCCCTTTTTAAACTAATTTGGCTATACCATATTCATTTGTCATGCCCACTAATATACTTATGTTCTAGGCCTAAATCTTGATTTACCTAACTTGCAGTTTATGGCAATTTAGATCTAACATCCTCATTTACAGTTTCATACTAAAACTAGATTTTATATTCTAGTTTACAGTTTATGCCAACACTAGATTTAACATTTTAGTTCACCATTTATGCCCATAACTTAGTCTATATGCAAATTACATATTTTGTGGTAAATTAACAAATTTACCATTTACGCCCAATTCTAATGTGCATGTAAATTATTCAATCCTATATCCAATTCAGATTATGGCAACATATTTGTTATACCAAATTATATAATTTCATGTTATACGAATTTTCCAAGTTTACAACCACATTCATGTTAATTTCATGTTCTACCCAAATCGTATTTCCATCGTTCATGTAATCGTGATTCAATCTAGATTATAGATAAATCTAGATTTGCAGATAAAAGGGGATGAACCAAGATACCATGAAAAGATAGACATAATAACTGGCATAAGATGATAATTTCAAATTCACTAATTATAGATCTAACAAATTACACTGAATTGGTTTAAAGCATCGCAGGCCTATAGATCTGATAATGTTATAACATAAAAAGGGTTGAATAATAATATAGGTTCAAGAGCTTGGGTAGATCTAACTTAATAGATAAATTCCCAAAATCAAGATCCAAGGTTAATAGACTAAATAGATAATCAATTTTAGATCCAATTTCATAGTCATAATCCTGGGCAATACTTTCCTAGTCATGAATCATAGGCATTTAGTCACAATTGTCCTTGTTATGGTCATAAGTAATAGGTTCATAGTCATAGTTTTCATGGTCATGGTCATGATCGTAGGCATATCCTTATGTTCAATAGTCAGGGTAATAGTCTTATTGGTTATTAATTACAATAGTTCTCAATCAGGTCCAAAACATGTATAAACACAGATCCAAGTGGAAAGATTAGGCATATTTCTTATATCCTTTTAATTTCATTTCACAAATAGGAACAAAAGGGTTCAAATCTAAGAAGAAATTGACTTACAGAGATTAGATTCGTAGAAAAACAGTCGTTGAAGTCGTTTAAATCTTTACTTGAATCCTAGCTTGTTTTGATTCTTCTCTTGAAAGACTTGAGTAGCATATCCTCGTCTTAGATTTATATTATATTTTATTTTCATTTAGAATTTGAGCAGAGTAGAAGCAGAATAGAATTGTGTGTAGAGAAAGCTAGGTTTGAGGCTATTTAAATAGGATTAGGCAGACGAATCTAGGCAGGAAACGAGACCAGATACATCAGAATGAACCAGGTTCAAAACTTGGAATTTGGTACCAGGTCGACCCCCAGGTCGACACTATAGTCGACCTGGTCCCTAGGAGGTCGACACTGTAGTCGACCCCAGGTAGACCTGGTCCTGGGCGGGAAATTTCCCTCTCAGTCTATTCTGGGGTTTGAATTCGAATTTTGAATTCGAATTTCGAGCTGTTTTTGATTCTGAAAATTCCTGAAACTTCGGAGAGTCATAACTTCCTAATACGGACTCTGATTTACGCAAACTTGGACTCTATCTCAAGCAGAATGTCGAGACGAACACAATGGCATACCCGTTTCCCTTAATTCTTCTTCTAAAAATTAACTATACCTTGATTTGTGAATCCTAGTGTTATAGAATTACGGGGTGTTACATTCTCCCCCTCTCAAAAGGATTTCGTCCCCGAAATCTTCAAGTTAAGAAGAATTTGTCCTACCATCCAACCATCCATCTACTCAATCATTCAATCACAGGCATTCACTGTCCTTAAAAAGATTTTTAATGCTTTCATGTTCATATGCATAGTGTGTGTATATGTCTTAATCTAATGCAAAATCAGGCGGTCTACTGATTCAATTGACCTCCTTAATGCGAATTATGTCTGTGCCATGAGTCCATTATGTATGCAAATTTTTCTTACTCAAGATTTTCTACATGAGTGCACAATCATTCATACAAATGCAACGTCCATAAGATAACACATCAAGTTCAATTCATAAACAAATACATATTTGTAAATGAAATATGAAAGCGTCCGAACTGGTCTAGTGCCTAATACCTGTGTATATGCATCCACGAGCAACCACTCGCAACCATCAACCATAACATGTTTCAAATACATGTTTACATCTAAAAGGGTTTCTACCTAAGGATCGATGATACGTCCTAGAGGATATACCTTAAAACGAGAGAAACAAGTATGCGTAAAATTCCTAGAAAAAGAGATCAAGGATGTACCCTTAAGAATAAGGGTATGATGCGTGTATCTATTCTTCAGTCTTCTAGGTCGCATCCTCTTGAGCTTTACTTCACTTTACCTTAACTCATTTAACTTCACGATTGCGAAGTTTCTTGACCTCCATTTCCAAAATAAACAGATGTCAACCATGGTACCAAGTGTATATACTAGGATGATTAGAGGTCTCTCCTCTTAGCTTATCCATCATGCCATAACTATGAGGGTCAAAAGCTAAAGTTCACTACGTACTTTTTACCTCTCTTAAGGTTAGTCTTTTTCTATTTAGAGCGCCTGCCACAACTATTTATCTTTCACGCAAACCATCCTAGTCGAACTCGACATCCCTCAAGTACAAGCCCCATAGGCCTAAACCAATGTCAGACAAGCACCCAAGGAATATCTCCTCCAAATTTGGATGATCTACGTGAGATGATATAAGAAAAACAACCAAGCAATTGAGCACTTAACCGACTCTGGCTATCCTCGCCAATCTTGCTCCAAAACTATCATTGATCGCACAACTGGCTTTGCATTGTCAACTAAATATATGCGGAAGTCTATCTCGCATTTTTAGGGGACTAACCCTTAACCTAACCAAAACTTCTGCGTGTTCATGGACTATCCTGACGGATCGCAAACCATTGATAGATGTATCAAGTGATTCAAAGTAGCTAGGCCTAACTGATCCTTTAGGGTTGTACGGAATCTTGAGGGTATTTCCAAGGCAAGTCAAAAGTCTAACTACCCTCCTTTCAGAATTACTAGCCAACCAACCTATGCCCAGAATCAACTCGTAGCCCATGGAACCTAAAACACAAGCATTATGCTTTAAACTCAACACCTAATATGGCCGTTCTCAAATCCTTACAAACCAAAGGTAAACGGGCCGAACCACCAATTGGATTTGAGACTAATTTGGATCTTCTACTATACAAGAACTAAGGTGCAGAGACTCAACTACGGAAGCAGATATGAACAAATGCGAAGTGCTAAAACCAAAAGAAAGAGTATGAACAGAAAAACTAGACTCTTCCAATAGAACTTTACTACATTTCTTCGAGGTACGCTTAGTGGCAAAAGCATGTACTTGCCCTTCTGAAAATCTTGTCTTTATTTGTATGCCCTATTATACCATAGTAAAGATACCTCCTCTTGTCTTAGGTTTTATAAATCCTTCCTCCTTCGTGAGCTAAGTCTACATCCATGAATTCCTCATCCTTGGGTTGTGCTCCTAAGCCAAACTCCTCATCCTCTTTCGTGTGTAATCATGTTGACAAATCTCTCGAAAGCTACATCCATCGTACCGTAGGTGAAACTACTATGGATATAGATGGAAGTTGGGCACTACTTCGCCCTCCGATGAGGTTACCTCCCAGAAAGCCAGGAGCCCCAGAGACTCAAGAAAGAAGGGGACAAGAATTCAAACAGAGGATCAAAAGATAGTGCGTATGGCTTTGGGGAATATGCCTTTATAACAAAACTTTTCTTTTGAAAATGCTTCTTTTTAAAACCGTTTTGAAAATAATTTTTCAAATCTTTTATCTGATCCGGTAACCTTCAGCTCTGATACCACGTGTAACACCCCACATCCGTTAGTGTCACTCACAAAAGGGAATGCACTAAGTTCTGTGGAGCATTTTAAGGTAAAAGATGCAGATAAATTACAAGACATACAAAATTTAATAAGCGGAAAATAAAACTTTGCTTTATTGATAAAATAGTTTGTACAAAAATTGCTTTCCAATATCAGAGTATCATCTGTCTTACAAAATAAAGAAGCATAAAACAACATTTATATTCCCCAATGTAGCAAGAGAAAGCCATAGCATCTGAAAAGAGAATCCAAGCAAAGCTTCGACAAATCTTCAAGCTGGGAAAGAGTGACGATCCCATCTACATCTGAGCTATACTTATTCCCTCCTTAACTACCTGGGGGGGGGGGTGGTGGGAATAGAAGAAAAGAAGACGAAAGAAAAACAGAGTCAGACATAAAGTCTGGTAAGTTCAGTTACTTCTAGCATGCGAACAGGGAAAAACAAAATGACATGAATTAACTGAATACAAGACAATACCATGACGATCGGGCTAACAAGATAAGATAAGATTAATGCAAGATATGCTAAGGCAAGATAAACTAGATATGCTATAATACTTGCTCTGCTTTGCTATTAAATTGTTATTCTGGTTTCAACATCTCTGCACCACCTAACTAGTGTCCCAACTAGTAATGATAATGTGATCCCAATCCCTGTAATCTTTGGTTGCCTTTAGGCATACTTTTATTATTTATTACCTAGATCTAATCTAGGGTTTTGCCGTTGAGTGCTTCCAAGATTTAACTAGGGTTTATGCGACTTATCTAATACTTCTCGGATTCAGGGTTTACGCGACCTAGGTCCAACTAGGGATTATGCTACCTGTCGAACGATGCCCTCTAGTCAAGGACACACTACCTAGAGCGGTGCATGTTCCTAGATTTTCCCCACGTATGTATCGCGAATCGTTATCGCTTGTCTAGATGCACATGTCCTGTAATGTGCGGCCCGAGTCCTGTGGCAAGGCAAATCAAGAAACACAGAACGCGGTCGGGAGTTTTAGATATCTGCCGATGCAGATGCTAAGGTCTGTTTTTATTCCAGTGGCTATGGTCCCACTTGACCCCTCCCTCAACTAATGAAAGGCGCACCTTGAAAAATGAGAACTATACGCAGGCCCCCTGTTCCCCACCAACCTATGGCCATCCTCACCCATAACTAGATAGCAAGTATATGGTCTTTTGGAGTTCTCGGCCTTTCCGCTTCACGTATCTCGACTGACTGAAGATGGTAGGTAGACGACGAGTTGCTATCACAGGGCTTCCAAGTTCTCGCCGAATCACGCTGGTCCATCCTAGTCTCTAGTTTGCCATATATTGCAACCAAGGCATACCCTTGGTTCTTCTAACGCAGACCTTAACCTCTTTGATCCCAGGAGGATCATCTGCAGCCTCACAGAGGGATACCAAGAGTACCCTCACGTCCCCTCGAAGCCTCGGGCTTCATAACCCAATTCGTTGGAGCCTTCTTTAAAATCAGATGGATGTTCGCTCCTTCTCGTGTTATACTAAGAATTACTACTTAGTTTTCCTAACTAAGGTTCACCACTTAGTTTCCAAAATCATTGTTATCTTAACTAAGGTTTACTACTTAGTCCCTTTTAACCAAGGTTTACTACTTATTTCTATTTCTCGTCAAGATGGATTAGTTAAGTGTCATTAGTCAATTCAAGCTAACTTAACCCCCTTCATTTATCATGTTAAACTGGTTAAGTGTTATCAGTAATTCATGTTGACTTAACCCCACCACAAATCAAGTTATATTGGTTAAGTATTTCTTATTACTTAACCCTACCCATTCATCTTGTATTAGTTGAATGTTCCTTTTTAACTTAACCCTTGCCCAATCTGTTTAGCTAACAGGTTATAACGGTTAAGTGTTCCCTTAGTTAACTTAACCCTACATCTATTTAATTAACATGTTCTAATGGTTAAGTATTTTCCCTTCATGTTTTTAACTTAACATTATTCATTTATCACACTATGATGGTTAAGTGTTCTAAGTTTACTTAACCTTACCTTCTAGTCTAGTTAACATGTTAAATTGGCTAAGTGTATTTTACTTAACCCCACCTCCTAGTCTAGTTAACATGTTATAATGGTTAAACCTTTTCTTAACCTTACCCACTTGTCTAGTCAACATGTTATGATGGTTGTTTAACCCCTACTAGTCTTGTCTTGTTAACATGTTGAATTGGTTAAGTGTTCTAGTTAATTTAACCCTACCATTCTCGTTCTAGCTTAAATTAATTAAAGCCGCAACCACTCAAATTAGACAGGTATTGTTGCAATTACTGGATGTGCCGGTCGGTTCCGGGCAGGTTTACACCGCAACTCAGTCTAACCTCGGGTTAGGCATATTCGTGTTCTCTAAATTCAAGGGGTTCTAACTTATAATTTCAAATTAGATTTTGAAAATAACCATCCCTTCCGTCGGATCAGTTAGGGATAGCCTGGGAGAGCTGGAAACTTATATTTTCCAAACCCAAGCCTAGACACTATCCTCTCTGTCATCCTAGAACTTTCTGGTGTATGTGTTATATAAAAAAACATGTCATTAATAAACCTTTCTTTTGTCTATATGTAAATTGTTAACACTTTATCCTCAAAGTCCACTTTCCCTTTTTAAACAAATTTGGCCTATCCATATTCATTTGTCATGCCCACTAATATACTTATGTTCTAGGCCTAAATCTTGATTTACCTAACTTGCAGTTTATGGCAATTTAGATCTAACATCCTCATTTACAGTTTCATACTAAAACTAGATTTTATATTCTAGTTTACAGTTTATGCCAACACTAGATTTAACATTCTAGTTCACTGTTTATGCCCATAACTTAGTCTACATGCAAATTACATATTTTGTGGTAAATTAACAAATTTACCATTTACGCCCAATTCTATTGTGCATGTAAATTATTCATTCCTATAGCCAATTCAGATTATGGCAACATATTTGTTATACCGAATTATATAATTTCATGTTATACCAATTTTCCAAGTTTACAACCACATTCATGTTAATTTCATGTTCTACCCAAATCGTATTTCCATCGTTCGTGTAATCGTGATTCAGTCTAGATTATAGATAAATCTAGATTCGTAGATAAAAGGGGATGAACCAAAGATGCCATGAAAAGATAGGCATAATAACTGGCATAAGATGATAATTTCAAATTTACTAATTACAGATCTAACAAATTACACTGAATTGGTTTAAAGCATCACAGGCCTATAGATTTGATAATTTTATGACATGAAAAGGGTTGAATAATAATATAGGTTCAAGAGCTTGGGTAGATCTAACTTAATTGATAAATTCCCAAAATCAAGATCCAAGGTTAATAGACTGAATAGATAATCAAGTTTAGATCCAATTTCACAGTCATAATCCTGGGCAATACTTTCTTAGTCATGAATCATAGGCGTTTAGTCACAATTATCCTTGTTATGGTCATAGGCAATAGGTTCATAGTCATAGTTTTCATGGTCATGGTCATGATCATAGGCATAGGCATATTGTAACACCCCGAAAATTCTATAACTGTGAAATTCATGAATTAAAGTATAATCAAATTCAAATCAAAGAACTAAGGGAAACGGGATACGCCATTGCGTTCGTCTCGGAAAAATACGCGAAATAGAGTCCGAGTTTTCAAAAAACGGAGTCCGTATGAAGAAGATATGGCCTTCGGAAGTTTTGAATTAAATTTAAAATTCAAACAGAATAAAATAATAATTTGAAATGGGGCCCAATGGGCCAGGCGGATAAAACACCCGCCTAGCCACCCAGGTCGACTAGGCTGTCGACCTGGGCTACCCATGTCGACAGGGCTGTCGACAGCCCTGTCGACAGGGGTGTCGACCTGGTCGAGCCCAGTCAACCTGGCTGGCCAGGTCTGTGTTTGGTCGAATTTCTGTGGTCTGCTTTGTCATTAGGGCTAGGTGGCGGGTTTTTATTGGTCTCTCTTCCTAATGAATGGCTATGATCTAACCTAGCAACATCAAGGGTCCTAATCAATTCCTAACCTCTATATAAACAACCCTAGACTAAACCCTAATCTATTCATTCAAATTAAGAACATAGCCGCCATGTTGCTGAGGAACGACAAAGAGTAGCCGCCAACTAAAGAGAGGATTAGGGAGAAAGTTCTAAGGCCTAAAGCAATTCAAGCAACCTAAAGCTAATCAATTCAACAAAGGAATTTGCGTCTTCAATCCCTAAACTAGAGAATTCATCAAACCATTGTAAGTAGAGTATTACCTTGGTATTAATAAACAACTGTGTTGATGTGTATGCTTGAATTGTGGCAATGGAAGTAATTCATATTTGTGCAAAATTATGTTATTCATTATAAAGAACTACATGCGGTAGTTTTATGCAAGTATACGTTTGGAATATTGCGCAAATTGTGTAACCTATATTGAAGCTACATGTATGTAGTTAATTGAAATTCATGCAAGTTTGGGGCTTTGTTATTATGCCCTTATGATGTATATTTTTGTGCATAAATCATTTTGCAAGTAATTGAAACAAGTTTGGTTATTATAGTTCATATGAAACTATGTGGAATTTTGACACCATAATCCATGTATTAAGTCATGCTTTTGCAAACTTATGAATATGGCTAGGAATGATATTTGGCATAATTGAAATCCGTTATTAAGTATATCTTGTTTCAAAGGACTATATGATGACATGGCTAGGTTGGACTCAAAAATCCCTTTTTTTTGCAAGTTTAAAGCAAACACCATGTTTAGGAATATTTATGCATAAGTATGTTTATACCATCGTTATGTGATTAGGCTTAAATCATGATTAAGTTGAATTATGCTATGTTCATGCTAGAAGTATTTATGCCATGCTTATGTTTGACCATATGCCATGCCTATGCTAGAAGTATTTTATGCCATGCTTATGTTTGACAATATGCCTTGCCTATGCAAGAAGTATTTTATGCCATGCTTATGTTTGACAATATGCCATGTTTATGCTAGAAGTATTTAGGCCATGCTTATGTTTGACATTATGCCTAAATAAGAATATAGGTTCATGTTGTAGTTAAACCTACGCAAGTTTACATGCCTTGATTTATGTCACCTATGTTTTATGACCAAAATACATGTCACCACTATGCAAGTACACCAATTTCTATTATGTATTTTCCAACGTCATATGCAAGTTCATGCGCTCACTTTCCCCTCTTTGTGTATACGCCATAAGCCTCCCCTTTTCGCATGGCTAAATTGGGCTTTAAAAGGCTAAGCCCAATATATATAAACGGACGTGTAAAACGGGGGAAAATAACGTTGGGTTAAAAATTAATTAATGAATGAAAATATGAAATAGAAGGGGCCCAAAGTCAAGTATGGGTTGGGCCCATGGTTGGTGTAACCTTTACACCATTAACATAATAATGGGCCGCAAATATTTACATATAAGAAATAAAGAAGAATGACAAAATATGTAAATGTAGAAAAGACGATGTGTTTAACCCGAGGTTGGATTGAGTTGTGATGTAAACCTGCCCGGAACCGCCCGGCTGTCCAGTAGTCACAACAATACCTATCCAATGTGGGAGGTTAAACATGGAGCCCAGCAAGGACCCGAGGTTAGACTGAGTTGTGGCGTAAGACTGCCCGGAACCAACCGGCAACAGGCAGCCACAACAATACCTGTCTAATGTGAGAGGTCAGGGCCTTAATAAGACAATTAAGGCTGAGTCAGGATTGTTAGGATTAAGTGAACTAAAGACTTAATCAAAATGGAACATGCTAAACTAAACGGACTGGTGGGGTTAGGTTAGGAAACACTTAACCAACTTAGCATGTTGGCTAGAGATAGAAAACCTAGTAACGGGGGACCCTTTTCAGCAGTAACCCTAGAAGGTGTATCAGGATACCCTGAAACTAGGCAGGGTGGGGCACGATTACTGGGCTGATTGTAAGAGGTCAAATCGACGGCGGTGGTGTAGCAGTGTAGGTTCTAACGGTGTGCGGGCGTGCACGCACTCCGGCGCAGAAAAATAAAGCACTGGACACCAGTAGCATACCTTTGCACTCTAAGGTTGTGTCGGGTTGCCACTATGGGACTTGATACACCCCATGGTGGGACCAGCATAGGTAACTACAGACATCGGGGGCCGTAAGACACATGTAACTATGCGAGTAGGAGCCGATCATCGTAGAATGGATCACCTCACCCTGATTTTGGGGTGCAAATTGGAAACTAGTTTATATGGGTTCAGAGATTAACATGGGGTACGATAGTATATTCGACCCTAGATAACTTAACCAAGTTTATAATGTTGCCCACTTCCTGTTTTACTTATCATACCCAGTTCTTTATTCATAGACAAAGTAGTACTAGACTTACTCAGGCTTTATGTCTGACTCTATTTTTCTTTCGTCTTCTTTCTTCCGTTTCCCCCCCCCCCCAGGTCCTCAGGGAGGGAACACAGCAGCTTGACCTACCTCAACATCCAGCTGGAAGAAGAGAAATGTATTGCTTGGACTTTCCTGTTTTGAACTATGGCTTTGGACAATCCACTATGGGGCTTTGGCAATTTGTCTATGTTTTATTTATGCTTCTTTAAAAATAATGTACTCAAGACAGATTATGAAGTGTTATGTTATGTTTTTGGAAAGGATGGTATTGTAACACGTATTTGACTTTATGAAATAAAGTTTGTTATTCTTCCGCTGTTTACAAATATGTGTTCTTATATCTGTCTTGTATATCTGTGACTTGTACTTATAAACCTCCACCAAAATTAGGGCATTCCCTTTGAGAGTGACCCTAACGGAGGTGGGGTGTTTCACTTGGTATTAGAGCATAGGTTTACCAGATAAGATAAAAAGTTTTGAAAAATTATTTTCAAAAAGGAAATTTAAAGAAGCATTTTTAAAAGAAAAATATTATTTTATTTTAAAAAGGCAAAGTCCACTCCCCAAAGCCATAGGTATTATCTCTTATCCTTCGTTTTGAATCTATCCTTTTTTTTGTTTCAGCATGTCCCAAGAACTTAACTTGCCTGAAGGGGTACCCATACCTGGTTGGTTTAGACGTTTCTTAGAAGCAAGGGCCACTCAGCCAGGTCCTACCGTTCCTCCTCCTCCAGCTGAAGGGAATCATCCAGCCGCAGCAGCACCTTTTCCTCCACCTCCTCCACGGGGAAACACATTCGCTAAGATATGTAAAGATTTTAAAGCTATGGAAGGAAGGGATTTCCATGGAACTGAGTCCTTCGTAGCAGCTAGGAATTGGCTAAAAGAAACGGAGGACCTATTCATCATCTTTGAGGTAGAAGATAGACAAAAGGTACAACTAGCGGTGTGGCTATTGAAGGGCGAGGCTTCCTACTGGTGGGAAGTCACCAATGCTGAAAGACCAGTGGATACATGGGAGGACTTTAGGGCAAGGTTTGAGACTAAGTTTCTCTCAGATGCAGAAAGAAGTTTGCAGTTGGAAAAATTCTTATTTCTTAAGCAAGGAAACAAGACTGTCAGAGAGTATGTGAATCAGTTCGATGAGCTGTCTAGGTTTGGGCTTGACCTAGTCAACACCCCGCATAAGAAGGCTCTCCGTTTCGTCAAGGGGTTAAATGAGCCATTACATAGTTTGGCCATAACCCATATACCCATGGGAGCCACGTATGAAAGATTGGTGCAAATGGCATTGCTGAACGAAGAGGACAAGGGCAAGAAGGAGACCAAGGCAGAAAGCTCTCAAGGGAAGAAAGAGGGTTTGCAGCCTAAGAAGACAGACTTTAAGAAGGGCGGAAAAGGCAACAAAGAGAAGAGGAAGTGTAATTTCTGTGGCAAAGTGGGGCACTTAGTAAAGGACTGCCGGAAGAAGAAGGCTAAGGAGAATGGTGGGTGCTTTTCGTGCGGTCAGACAGGCCACAGGGCTAAGGACTGCCCAAGGAAACGAGGACAGGGGCAGGGCACTGGATCCACCCCAGGGGCACAGGTTCATGTGCTAGAAGCGCCACCATTGCAACAGCGAGTTATAAATACTTCTGTAGAAAGTGTAGTTTATCTTTATGATCACCCCGTTCGCACTTTGTTTGATTCTGGCGCATCACACTCCTTTATCTCGTCTGCTTTAGTAGAATCTCTGCACCTAAAAACTAGTATGGTAGAGGACCCCTTAATTGTTTCAAACCCAATTGGGGGCCTAGCTCATTTGTCTATGATCTGTTTGGATTTGAAAATTTCTATCCTAAGTGTTGAATTTCTATGTAGTGCCTTTGTTTTGGGCTTTTCGGGGTATGGTTTGATTTTGGGTATGGATTGGCTATCCAGTAATGGGGCCGTCCTTGATTGTGAGAAAAGGGTTGTTAGGCTCCTAACCCAGCTCGGTAATACTTTGGAAATTTCTTGTAATCCCTCGTATGCGGTTATGCTTAGTTATCTTGAATCGCTAGATGCCTCTGTTGAAAATTTACAATCGGTTAAAGTGGTCCGGGAATATCCGGATGTCTTTGAAGAGGTGAAGGGCTTACCTCCGAAGCGGGAAATAGACTTCCGCATATATCTGGTAGATAATGCAAAGCCCGTTGCGTTGCCCGTTAGACATATGGCTCCACGAGAAAGGAAAGAGCTCAGTAAACAGATTAAAGAGCTTCTAGAAAAGGGGTTCATTAGGAGGAGCATTTCAGAATGGGGCGCTCCAGTGGTGTTCGCTACAAAGGCGGATGGTTCACTCCGTCTATGTGTTGACTATAGGGAGCTCAACAAGCTAACGAAAAAGAATAGGCACCCTCTCCCTAGAATTGACGATTTATTTGACCAGCTTGTAGGAGCGTCTGTTTTCTCCCAACTCGATTTAGTAACCGGTTTTCATCAGCTAAGGGTGGCTGAAGATAGCATCGATAAAACGGCGTTCAGAACCCCAGACGGCTTCTTTGAATGGCTTGTCATGCCTTTCGGCTTGACAAATGCACCTGCGTACTTCGTGGACCTGATGAGTAGGGTATTTAGAGATTTCCTCAACAAATTCGTAGTGGTCTTCGTAGACGATATCCTTATCTTCTCAAAGAGTGAAGAGGAACATGCTCAACACTTAAGGGCAATCATGGAAACTTTGCGAGTCCATCAACTAAAAGCCAAATTCTCCAAATGCCACTTTTGGAGAGAAGAGGTGAGGTTCCTTGGGCACATAGTATCCAAGCAAGGGTTAGCAGTGGACCCTGCTAAGGTAGTGGCGGTACAGGATTGGAAGACACCAAGGAATGCAACTGAGGTCCGAAGCTTTCTAGGACTAGCGGGTTTCTATCGAAAATTCATAAGGGATTTTGCGAAAATCTCAGCTCCGCTCACGAAATTGACTAAGAAGAATCTAGTGTTCAATTGGGATTTGGATTGCGAGTTTGCTTTCCAACGACTAAAAAGGGCTCTCACAACAGCCCCAGTTTTGACGCTGCCAGATGGGAGCAAGATGTTCACTGTTTATACGGATGCATGTGGGACAGGGCTAGGCGTCGTCTTAATGCAAGAAGGAAGGGTGGTAGCTTATGGCGGGAGGCAGTTGAAGGTGCACGAAAAGAACTACCCAACCCACGATCTTGAGTTAGCCGCCATCGTCTTTGCACTCAAGTCTTGGCGACACTATCTTCTAGGTGAGAAGTTCGAACTTTACACTGACCATAAATCGTTGAAATATCTTTTCTCGTAGAAAGATCTTAACTTGAGGCAACAAAGATGGATGGAGTTTCTTGCCTCGTACGATTTCGAAATCTCCTACACTCCGGGCAAAGGCAACGTAGTGGCAGACGCGTTGAGCCGAAAGAAATTGACCCTAAGCCCGTTGTTTGTTGAAAGACAAAGCCTAGAGTTTATAGCTAGCTTTGACTTTAGGCCTTCCTCCGATTTCGTACCAGGCTTGCTAGCATCACTCGAAGTGCGCCCAACTTTAGTGGATTCAGTAGGGACAGCACAACGCGAAGACCCTCAGCTTGTGGAAATAATTGATAGGCTAATTAGGGGTGAGACTTCAAGTCACCTCAACAGATACTCCATTGACGATAAGGGTGTACTAAGGCGAGATGGAAGACTATGCGTCCCACAGACAAACGATTTAATAAAGAAGGTTCTCGAGGAAGCACATCACTCCAAGATGACGATACACCCAGGCGGAGATAAAATGTACAAAGACATAAAAAGGACTTTCTTCTGGAACGGCATGAAAAAGGACGTGGCAGAATTCGTTTCTAAGTGTATGGTGTGCCAACAGGTTAAGGCGGAACAGAAAAAGCCTGGCGGACTGCTACATCCTCTGGAGGTCCCGCAGTGGAAATGGGATAGCATCTCAATGGACTTCATCGATGGGCTGCCTAGGTCTAGGAGAGGCAACACTAGCATTTGGGTAATAGTGGATAGGCTTACTAAAAGCGCCCACTTTTTTTACCTGTCAAAAGTAAAAGGACTGCCTCATCCCTAGCATCACTTTACCTCAAGGAAATCGTGCGACTCCATGGAATACCATCTAGCATCGTTAGTGACCGAGACCCCATCTTCACCAGCGAGTTTTGGCGGAGTCTGCAAGAAGCAGTAGGAACGCAGTTATGCTTGAGCACAGCCTATCATCCCCAAACTGACGGCCAAACAGAGAGAGTGAACAGAGTTTTGGAAGACCTTTTAAGGTTATGCGTCCTCGACTTCGGAGGGACATGGGAAGACCACCTCCCTTTGGTGGAATTTGCCTACAACAACAGCTATCAAGCAACCATCGGAATGGCGCCCTTCGAAGCTTTATATGGAAGACCGTGCTGATCGCCCACTTGTTGGTGGGAGTCCACGGATAAGCTCATACTTGGACCAGATATGATCCGAGAGACTTCAGAGAAAGTGGACTTAATACGAAGAAGGATGAAGACGGCCCAAGACAGACAAAAGTCCTATGCCGACAAGAGGAGGACCGACCTTGAATTCGAGGTTGGAGACAGAGTTTTTCTCAAGGTATCACCACTGAGAAACGTTGTACGTTTTGGAACCACAGGAAAGCTAGCGCCAAGATTCGTAGGGCCATTCCCTATCATCGAGAAGATTGGGAAAATGGCCTATAGATTAGAGCTACCCGAGAAGTTGGCTGGAGTCCACAACGTTTTTCACGTTTCACATCTCCGAAAATGTCTGCATGAGTCTGCTGAAGTGGTAGAGCCAAATATCCTCGAAGAGGCCGAAGTGGAACGCGAAGCAACCATAAGAAGAGTTCCGACCCGCATATTAGGAACGGAAGTGAAGAAGCTACGCAACCGTGAAGTCAAGCTCGTCAAAGTCCAGTGGAGCGACACCGAGGGAGACGCGACTTGGGAAACTGAAGATAGAATCCGTACTGCCTACCCTTTTCTGTTCGAGGGTACATCCTTGATCTTTCTTTTCCTTAAGTTGCGCTTTTATCTATCTATCTTTTTAGGTATATTTCCTCGACCGTATCTTTTAGGTAGAAAACCTTTGGATGAAAACATGTAGTTGGAACATGTTATGTATGAATGGTTGCAAGTGGTTGCAAGTGATTGCTAGTGGTTGCTCGTGGTTGCATATACACACACAATCTAGGTTTTAGATCGGCTCAGTCACTTCATATTGCATATGCATATATGTTTGTATTCGTATGTGGTTGAACTATAATGTGTTGTCATGTGGATGTTGCATTTGCATTGAATGATTGTGCACTCATGTAGAATCATGAATAGGAAAATTTGCATACATAATGGATTCATGGCACTTACATAATTCGCATTAAGGAGGTCAACTGAATCAGTAGACCGCCTGATTTTGCATTAGATAAGTACATGTACACACACACTTTGCATATGATCATGAAGCATTAGAAGTCTTTTAAGGACAATGGATGCTCGTGTTTGATGGATGAGTAGATGGATGATTGGATGTTAGGATATACATTCCTCCTAACTTGAAGATTTCGGGGACGAAATCCTTTTAAGTGGGGGAGAATGTAACACCCCGAAAATTCTATAACTGTGAAATTCATGAATTAAAGTATAATCAAATTCAAATCAAAGAACTAAGGGAAACGGGATACGCCATTGCGTTCGTCTCGGAAAAATACGCGAAATAGAGTCCGAGTTTTCAAAAAACGGAGTCCGTATGAAGAAGATATGGCCTTCGGAAGTTTTGAATTAAATTTAAAATTCAAACAGAATAAAATAATAATTTGAAATGGGGCCCAATGGGCCAGGCGGATAAAACACCCGCCTAGCCACCCAGGTCGACTGGGCTGTCGACCTGGTCTACCCATGTCGACAGGGCTGTCGACAGCCCTGTCGACAGGGGTGTCGACCTGGTCGAGCCCAGTCAACCTGGCTGGCCAGGTCTGTGTTTGGTCGAATTTCTGTGGTCTGCTTTGTCATTAGGGCTAGGTGGCGGGTTTTTATTGGTCTCTCTTCCTAATGAATGGCTATGATCTAACCTAGCAACATCAAGGGTCCTAATCAATTCCTAACCTCTATATAAACAACCCTAGACTAAACCCTAATCTATTCATTCAAATTAAGAACATAGCCGCCATGTTGCTGAGGAACGACAAAGAGTAGCCGCCAACTAAAGAGAGGATTAGGGAGAAAGTTCTAAGGCCTAAAGCAATTCAAGCAACCTAAAGCTAATCAATTCAACAAAGGAATTTGCGTCTTCAATCCCTAAACTAGAGAATTCATCAAACCATTGTAAGTAGAGTATTACCTTGGTATTAATAAACAACTGTGTTGATGTGTATGCTTGAATTGTGGCAATGGAAGTAATTCATATTTGTGCAAAATTATGTTATTCATTATAAAGAACTACATGCGGTAGTTTTATGCAAGTATACGTTTGGAATATTGCGCAAATTGTGTAACCTATATTGAAGCTACATGTATGTAGTTAATTGAAATTCATGCAAGTTTGGGGCTTTGTTATTATGCCCTTATGATGTATATTTTTGTGCATAAATCATTTTGCAAGTAATTGAAACAAGTTTGGTTATTATAGTTCATATGAAACTATGTGGAATTTTGACACCATAATCCATGTATTAAGTCATGCTTTTGCAAACTTATGAATATGGCTAGGAATGATATTTGGCATAATTGAAATCCGTTATTAAGTATATCTTGTTTCAAAGGACTATATGATGACATGGCTAGGTTGGACTCAAAAATCCCTTTTTTTTGCAAGTTTAAAGCAAACACCATGTTTAGGAATATTTATGCATAAGTATGTTTATACCATCGTTATGTGATTAGGCTTAAATCATGATTAAGTTGAATTATGCTATGTTCATGCTAGAAGTATTTATGCCATGCTTATGTTTGACCATATGCCATGCCTATGCTAGAAGTATTTTATGCCATGCTTATGTTTGACAATATGCCTTGCCTATGCAAGAAGTATTTTATGCCATGCTTATGTTTGACAATATGCCATGTTTATGCTAGAAGTATTTAGGCCATGCTTATGTTTGACATTATGCCTAAATAAGAATATAGGTTCATGTTGTAGTTAAACCTACGCAAGTTTACATGCCTTGATTTATGTCACCTATGTTTTATGACCAAAATACATGTCACCACTATGCAAGTACACCAATTTCTATTATGTATTTTCCAACGTCATATGCAAGTTCATGCGCTCACTTTCCCCTCTTTGTGTATACGCCATAAGCCTCCCCTTTTCGCATGGCTAAATTGGGCTTTAAAAGGCTAAGCCCAATATATATAAACGGACGTGTAAAACGGGGGAAAATAACGTTGGGTTAAAAATTAATTAATGAATGAAAATATGAAATAGAAGGGGCCCAAAGTCAAGTATGGGTTGGGCCCATGGTTGGTGTAACCTTTACACCATTAACATAATAATGGGCCGCAAATATTTACATATAAGAAATAAAGAAGAATGACAAAATATGTAAATGTAGAAAAGACGATGTGTTTAACCCGAGGTTGGATTGAGTTGTGATGTAAACCTGCCCGGAACCGCCCGGCTGTCCAGTAGTCACAACAATACCTATCCAATGTGGGAGGTTAAACATGGAGCCCAGCAAGGACCCGAGGTTAGACTGAGTTGTGGCGTAAGACTGCCCGGAACCAACCGGCAACAGGCAGCCACAACAATACCTGTCTAATGTGAGAGGTCAGGGCCTTAATTAGACAATTAAGGCTGAGTCAGGATTGTTAGGATTAAGTGAACTAAAGACTTAATCAAAATGGAACATGCTAAACTAAACGGACTGGTGGGGTTAGGTTAGGAAACACTTAACCAACTTAGCATGTTGGCTAGAGATAGAAAACCTAGTAACGGGGGACCCTTTTCAGCAGTAACCCTAGAAGGTGTATCAGGATACCCTGAAACTAGGCAGGGTGGGGCATGATTACAGGGCTGATTGTAAGAGGTCAAATCGACGGCGGTGGTGTAGCAGTGTAGGTTCTAACGGTGTGCGGGCGTGCACGCACTCCGGCGCAGAAAAATAAAGCACTGGACACCAGTAGCATACCTTTGCACTCTAAGGTTGTGTCGGGTTGCCACTATGGGACTTGATACACCCCATGGTGGGACCAACATAGGTAACTACAGACATCGGGGGCCGTAAGACACATGTAACTATGCGAGTAGGAGCCGATCATCGTAGAATGGATCACCTCACCCTGATTTTGGGGTGCAAATTGGAAACTAGTTTATATGGGTTCAGAGATTAACATGGGGTACGATAGTATATTCGACCCTAGATAACTTAACCAAGTTTATAATGTTGCCCACTTCCTGTTTTACTTATCATACCCAGTTCTTTATTCATAGACAAAGTAGTACTAGACTTACTCAGGCTTTATGTCTGACTCTATTTTTCTTTCGTCTTCTTTCTTCCGTTCCCCCCCCCCCCCAGGTCCTCAGGGAGGGAACACAGCAGCTTGACCTACCTCAACATCCAGCTGGAAGAAGAGAAATGTATTGCTTGGACTTTCCTGTTTTGAACTATGGCTTTGGACAATCCACTATGGGGCTTTGGCAATTTGTCTATGTTTTATTTATGCTTCTTTAAAAATAATGTACTCAAGACAGATTATGAAGTGTTATGTTATGTTTTTGGAAAGGATGGTATTGTAACACGTATTTGACTTTATGAAATAAAGTTTGTTATTCTTCCGCTGTTTACAAATATGTGTTCTTATATCTGTCTTGTATATCTGTGACTTGTACTTATAAACCTCCACCAAAATTAGGGCATTCCCTTTGAGAGTGACCCTAACGAAGGTGGGGTGTTTCACATATCCTTATATTCAATAGTCAGGGTAATAGTCTTATTGGTTATTAATCACAATAGTTCTCAATCAGGTCAAAAACATGTATAAACACAGACTCAAGAGGAAAGATTAGGCATATTTCTTATATCATTTTAATTTCATGTCACAAATAGGAACAAAGGGTTCAAATCTAAGAAGTAACCGACTTACATAGATTAGATTCGTAGAAAAACAGTCGTTGAAGTCGTTTGAATCTTCACTTGAATCCTAGCTTGTTTTTAACTTCTCTTGAAAGACTTGAGCAGCGTATCCTCGTCTTAGATTTATATTTTATTTTCATTTAGAATTTGAGCAGAGTAGAAGCAGAATAGAATTGTGTTTAGAGAAGGCTAGATTTGGGGTTGTTTAAATATGATTAGGCAGACGAATCTAGGCAGGAAACGAGACCAAATACATCAGAATGAACCAGGTTCAAAACCAGGAATTTGGTACCAGGTCGACCCCTAGGTCGACACTATAGTCGACCTGGTCCCTGGGAGGTCGACACTATAGTCGACGCCCAGGTCGACCTGGTCCAGGGCGGGAAACTTCCCTCCCAGTCGGTTCTGGGGTTTGAATTCGAATTTTGAATTCGAATTTCGAGCTGTTTTTTATTCTGAAAATTCCTGAAACTTCGGAGAGTCATAACTTCCTAATACGGACTCCGATTTACTCAAACTTGGACTCTATCTCAAGCAGAATTTCGAGACGAACGCAATGGTGTAACCCGTTTCCCTTGATTCTTCATCTAAAAATTAATTATACCTTGATTTGTGAATCCTAGTGTTATAGAATTACGGGTGTTACAATACCCCAAGCGATCGACTCCCTAACACGTAAATACCCTGTGTCAGCCCCACGGTAGGGTGTATTACTTCCTAAAGTGGCAACCTGCAGAAGGACACAGAGCTGTTTATAGGAGCTACAGCGGCTTATTTTACCAGGCATGTCAGACCCATGCAGGCACATGAACCTGCTGGAACGTGCCATCTAACACCCCTTCCTAGATGAACCTCTTACAATTAGTTCAGTAAGCGTGCCCTGGCCCCTACCTAGTGTGGGGTACCCGTTTAACATCGAAATGGGTCCCACACAACAGTTGACACAAGTCAACCCCTAAACTTGTGTACCCAATTAACTAGGATTTCAACAGGTTAAGCCTTACAGCATAACCCCCACAAATTTAACAGGTTACAAATTAAAAGGATCGTATTACCCCAACAGATGTAATAGGTTAAGTTTTCAGATTAACAGGTTCATACTACCCCAACAGATTATACAAGTTTGCTATGATGACCGCCCACAACCCCTGCACTAAACAAGAGGAATAATGCGCTGAAAGTTGTGCCAGTCAGCTGTGGACGATCATCATAGGTAAACTAACGACGTCAGAACCTATCGTAAAACTCATAGCGCATGGATAAAATATAACAGAGTATACACAACAGGTAGTAGAAATGAAGCATCATATAACAAACTTTTGAAACTCTCTCAACATCCTGAAAGGTTATCCAACTGATACCAAAGTTTGTACACAAAGCCTCACTACAACCCTCAAAGAGCACTCGAACAGCGGAAATAGAAATAGTAGATAATTATAAAACTGGTACGCCAGCCTCCTGCTCGCCTCCACACAGTAGCACCATCCTCACTAATCACCTATAACCAGCTACTTAGTCTGCCCATCCACAACCGGATGAACAGTCCAAGGTAATAAGAGGAGTCATTAAACCTTGAGAGTCATTAAACCCTGAGTCAGACAACAGTCTTAGTGAGTGATAAAACAGATAACAAACTTCAACAATTAATTATATGAGCATGGATAGATAAGCATACTAATCTGCCCACAACACCAGAGAAGAACTCAGCTCAGTCTTCCCCACATCTGAAAGTGATAGCCTTTACAATAAACAATTCAACCAATCATCCATGGAAACTAGAACACCCCCTTAATCATGTTAAGCACTCGTAACATCCAGATTATGTATATCTCATGTAAACCATCCTAATTGAATATGACATCCCTCAAGCACAAGCCCCAGAGGCCTAAACCAATATCAGACAAGTGCCCAAGGAACATCTCCTTCGACGTTGGACAATCTGCATGGGACGTTTCAAACAAGGCAACTAATCAAGCATGACAGACTCTGGCTATCGCCGCTAATCCTTCTTTGAAACCATCGTTAATCGTATGACGGTCCACCTTGCCATATGTCAAGGGCTAAAGGTAACCCAAGTTCTAGCATAAACTCCATATGTCTAACCTTGACAATGTCCAACCTTGACAACTAGGCCTTTCTACAAGACCTAGGGTACCCGACCTACAACCGCTCTTTTAGACGTGTCTGGTGTACCCTTGCTTCGAGCCTGCTAGAACTTACGACAATGATAATCTCTCGGCCTTCACATCTCTAGTCATCCAACTCGACAACTTTTCATAGCCTAAACAACCTTCTCGAGCAACCATTATCCACCAACTCACGACCTTTGAATTGTCACGTCATTCGCTGCTCTACACCGATCAACGAACACTTTTTAACACTTCGAACCTTCCTACTTGAATTTACTTCGAAGTCACACCATCACCGAGCCAATTAAACCACTGCGTTGCGGCTAGGGTTCAGAGGGTTGCCCCCAAAAAAAATATTTTTCAGACCTTTTTGTTCAAATCTAAGTCGTACCCGAAAAATAATTTTTTCGGAAATAACCCTGTGCGATCGACCCATCTCCTTGAAGCACTGATCGACCGAACCTTCCCCAAAACACCGATCGGTCGGCCCCCACCTGGAGCACCATATAGTACTAATTGAACCCTTGGAATACCCACCGATCGGCCTCCTGGAAAATTCCCACGGTTGGTCCATCCTGGAACACACCCACCGATCGGTCCACCTGAAGCATCCACCGATCGGCCCACCTGAAACATCCACCGATCAGTCCACTCGAAGCATCCACTGATCGGTCCACCTGAAACATCCATTGATCGATCCACTCGAAACATCCACCGATTGGTCCTACGAAAACACCATCGGTCGGTTCACCTAAAGCATCACCCTTGGCTTGTTCCCTGAGACTTGACTTTAGACCGATCGGTCTACTGTACAGCCCCAATTCAACTCCAATTTCGACCAAAACTTCTTCAAATGACAAATTTGACGAAACCGACTCATCCACTACATCCAATACAATCATATGCATGTTATGAAACCACTAACATCATGAAAATGAAAATTACCATCAAATTATGCAATTTTCACCAAAAATCTTAATAAAAGAACATATGATCTAAATTGCAAATCTAACTTGTATAAACATGTAAAATAGGATAAGAATTATCGGTTTTAAACATGCTAACTTAGATCATAGGGTGATTCATATGAAAATGGACTTAACATGGTATAGATCTATAGTAAAACACTTGAATTTGATGAAAAAAATGATCAAATATTCATACACTTCATTGAATCCATGTGAGAGATGTAAATAACTCACCGATTCTCCAAAACAAGCTAAAATTGATGAAATAAGAATCCGTACAGCAATCATCTAGCACCAATCCCCTTGATCCGATGAACTCTTGCTTTGATTGATGTAGTCTTGCCTCTAGTGGTGTAGATCTATAATTTTCCTCCTTGGATTAGTATTTTTAATGGTGGAAAGGTGTTTAGAGGAAGGCAGAGCACAAGGTACCAAATGAGAGAATGGAAAACTAAAACCATTTTCCATATCCCTTACGCCCTATTTATACCCTTCCATCAACCCACTAATGGGCCTCTCCAATTCAGCCCATTATGGCTTACCAAACCTGGACAACCAACTGAAAAACCTTAAAACAACGATTTCTCCCAAACCCCTGAGCCAAATCTTTAATGTAACCACTCTACAGAAAGGCAACCATCAATTCCTTTCCAATGGCATAGGTCTCACCCTCTGATTCGACCTGAGTCAAAAGTTATGCCTTGTACAAGGCTGACAGGGGCAAAATGACCACGAACAAAATTGGTAAAAATTATGGGTATGTCTCACATCCCCATAAGCAACAAATCAAAACATGAGAATGATCCAACCCTCAAAGAATAAAATAAAAATATTTCACGATCTTACGATATGTAAAATAGGGACTGTTACATTCTCCCCTCCTTAAGAATTTCTCCCCCCAAATTCCAAGCAAACACAAGCAATCCCAACAATTCCGCATGCCTATCATCCTTGAGAACCAATTCTATCCTTCAAACTAGCAACCATCAAGCCATGCATCTATAGCCTTATCTTAGCACTCAGAATTCTATCAAATAACAACAAGTTACAACGATATAACAATGATATGATCAAAGGGTCCTACCGATGAAGAGTTCTGGATGAGCCGCTCTCATGCTATCTTCCGTCTCCCATGTACAATCGTCGTCATCTTCACTCCATTGGACCTTGACTAGCTTAACCATCTTCCTCCTAAGCTGTTTCATGTCATTCCCCATATCACGAATCGGCTTGCGAGGTCTCGCAACAACGGTCTCTACTTCTAGGTCTTCGTACTGCTCTGGAGATACCACCACATTCGAATCATGCATGAACTTTCGTAGAAACGACACATGGAACACATTATGAACACTCGACATCTTTTCGGGTAACTCCAATCTATATGCGATCTTTCCAATTCGTTCGACTATCGTAAATGGTCCAACAAACCTTGGAGCTAATTTCCCTTTACTCCCGAATCGAACCACATGCTTTAATGGCGAAATCTTAACGAAGACCATATCGCCAACGTCTAATTCCAAATCTTTTCGACGCTTATCAGCAAAACACTTCTGACGATCTTGGGCTGCCTTCATTCGTTGCCGAACAATCTCGATACAATCTGAGGTCTCTCTAATCATGTCAGGCCCAAGTATCAATTTATCCCCAATCTCTAACCAACAAGCTGGAGAATTGCACAGCCTCTCATACAATGCCTCATATGGTGCTATCCCAATGCTCGACTGGTAGCTATTGTTATATGCAAACTCAAATAGATGTAGATTGTCCTCCCATGTTCCTCCGATGTCTAACACACAAGCCCTCAGGAGATCTTCCAAAATTCGGTTGGCTCTCTCGGTCTGACCATCAGTTTGGGGATGATATGCCGTAATCAAGAACAACTCGGTTCCCAAAGCTTGTTGTAAGCTTTTCCAAAATCCACTCGTAAATAATGGTTCTCGGTTACTCACTATACTCTTTGGGACACCATGGAATCGAACTATCCATTTCACATAAAGTTCATCCAATTTCAATGTCGTCCTAGTCGACTTGACAGGAATGAACCTCGCACTTTTGGTCAAACGATTCACGATGACCCAAATTCCTTCATTTCCTGCTCTGGTTCTAGGTAGTCTATCGATAAAATCCATCGATACTTGCACCTAATTCCACTTAGGAACTTCAAATGGCTGAAGCAAACCACTCGGCTTCTTTTGTTCAGCTTTCACCAGCTGACAGTTCATGCAATTGGAAATGAACTTTCCAATATCTCGCTTCATCCCCTTCTAGTAGTAGACTCGCTTCATGTCCTGATACATCTCTTTACCACTGGGATGAATCGTCAAACTCGTGTGATGACATTCTCTCAGAACCTCATCTCTCAATCTGTTAATATAAGGAACAACTAATCGCCCTTTCTTTTGAAGCCAACCTTCTCGATCGACTTCGAACTCTTTACCTTCTGGTTCCAGCTTCTGGATAAGCTCGACAAGCTTTTCATCTCGCTTTTGGCACATGCCAATCCTTTCGATAAGAGTAGGTCTTATCGATAAGCATGCCATTATTTCAGGTTCCAACTCGCACCTTGTCCTAAAATCAAACCTTGCCAAATACTCGAGGCTCTTCCATTCTGAAAACATCGCTCCCAAACTTGTGTGTCTTCGACTCAATGCATCCGCAACTGCGTTGCCCTTTCCCGGAGTATAGGCTATACCAAAAATCAGACGATGCCAGAAACTCCAACCATCGTTGCTACTGAAGGTTCAAATCCTTTTGGGAGAAAAGATACTTCAACGACTTGTGATACGTAAACAACTCGAATCGAACTCCCAATTGGTATTGTCTCCACATCTTCAGAGCAAACACAATCGCTGCCAACTCTAAATCATGAGTTGGGTAATTCCTCTCATGCGGCTTTAGTTGTCGACTCGCATAGACCACAACCTTATCCTTCTGCATTAGCACTGCTCCAACTCGAGTACCACATGCATCGGTGTATACCACTATCTCTTCATTCCCACTCGGAATGGTCAACACATGTGCACTCGTCAATCTCTCATTTAGGATTCTGAATGCTTGTTCACACTTTCCATCCCATGTGAACACTTGGTTCTTCTTCGTCAGTCCTGTCAATGACACAGCTATCTTTTAGAAATCCTTGATAAACTGTTGGTGATAACCAGCCAATCAAAGGAAACTTCTCATATCCGTTGCATTCTTCGGTCTATCCCAATCCTGAATTGCTGCCACTTTAGCAGGGTAAACTGCTATCCCAATTCTAGAAACAACATGACCTAAGAATGTCACTTCATTCTTCCAGAAGTGACACTTCGAAAAGTTAGCTCTTAGCTGAAGCTTTCGCAAGATCTCTAACACAACTCTCAAGTGCATCTTATGTTCTTCCTCATTTTTGGAGTAAACTAGAATATCATCCACGAACACAAACACGAACTTGTTCAACTGATCTCTGAACACTCTGTTCATAAGATCCACGAAATACGCTAGCGCGTTTGTCAAACCAATTGGCATCACCAACAACTCGAAGAAATCGGATGGTGGCCTAAAAGCAATCTTTGGCACACTATCCTTAGCCACCCTCAATTGGTGAAACCCCATTGCCGAATCCATTTGAGAAACACTTTGGCTTCGTGAAGCTGATTGAACAGGTCGTTTATCCTTAGCAACAAATACTTGTTCTTTTTGGTCACCTTGTTCAGCTCACGATAGTCCACACACAATCATAACGAGCCATCTGCCTTGGTTGCAAATACGACTGGTGCACCCTATTCGGATACACTCCTCCGAATAAATCCTTTTCCCAAAAGGTCTCTAACTTGCACCTCCAACTCTCGCTGTTCCTTAGGCGCCATCCGCCTAAGAGACGTAACGATTGGTCTAGCACCTTCGACCAAATCGATCCTAAACTCGATCTCGCGATGCAGCGGCAACCCTTGGACTTCGTCAATGACATCTTCATACTCATTAGCAATCAGCACAGATGGCAAGTCTTCCTGTGGAATCCCAAGTGAATATAGATAGCTCACGAAGACACCCTCTTCGTGCTTACATCTAATCAACACCTTTCGTCCTTCCATATCCTCGACTCTCACCTTTAGCTTCTCGCAATTCACTCTTGCCGCATACCTCTTGAGCCAATCCATGCCCAAGATGATCCCAAACACAGCAAAGTTAAGAACAAAGCAATCACACACAAAAGAGCAACCATGAATCGACAACACTAGACCACGACATAACATGCACAAACTGGACGAACCCCCGATTGGATTTGTCACAACCAATGGCCTATCACAAATCTCGAGTTCCAAACTCAAGCGACAAACAAGCTCATTGCAAATGAATGAATGCAATGCTCCAGTATGAAAAAGCACACGAACTGAAACACCATTAACAGAAAGAGTACCTTGCACCATGACACCCTTTCCCTTCTCCTCTGTAGTAGGAGCTCTTGAAGAAGTTGGCACAGCTTCCAAGGCATATTCCTTCACAACCTGCTTGCCCTTAGCTGATTCTGGCCAATCATTCTTCTCATGCCCAGGCCTTCCACACTTGAAGCACTTCTTCTCAGCTTTGGGATTCTTGCACTCACTAGAAAAAATGGCCTTTCTGTTGGTATTTAAAGAAAACCACCTCACTTTTAGGCTTCTTTTGACCATTCTTCCCTTTCTGTTGTTGCTGCTTCCTCTTCTTGTTATTACCACCTTGCTGTGGCTTTGGTTCTTCCTTAGTTGCAACAATAGACACCTTCTTAGGAAACAGACTTTCATGCCTCAAAGCCTTCTCGACGATCTTCTAAAAACTATCATTGAGGTGTCCACAAGTTGATTCGCAAGATATTCATCCAATCCTAGGACAAACTTCTTGTTCTTTTTGTAATAAGTATCCACATATGAATGAGCATACTTTGACAAGGCCTCGAAGTCAGAAATATAGTCATGAACTGGCCTACCATTCTGCTTAAGCACCATGAATCTCTTAAATAGAATAGAATTTTGCACGATGGAGATAAATTTCGCTTCAAACATAGATTGGAACAGCTCCCATGAAATATCCTCTTCAATGGTCTCAAATGTGACAGAGTTCCACTAGTCTATTGCTCTGCCCTCTAACTGCCTTGATGCAAGCTTTCTCTTTGTTGAATCATCAATGCCCAAGTCCTTGAAGATCCTAACAGAAGTATCCATCCACCTCTGGACTTCTTCAACTGGTTCAGTGCCCTTGAACTGTTTTCCCCCCAGTGAAGAAAAGTCTTTGCACAACTTTGCAAATTCTACGGCCCTAAGCACTGGAACTCCAACACCAACCGTAGCTGCCACTAGAGCGGGGACGCTATTCATGATCGTTGCCGCCATGGCCTCAAACATGGCTGGGTAGTCTAGTTCGCCACCATTTCTCCCTCTAGTAGCTCCCATAGCAGTGTGTCTTGACGGTCGTCTAGTCATTCTAAATCTACAATTTAGAATAATTAGCCACTTCCAAGAAAAACTACTAAAGAGATACAACCGCTACTACTATATGCTAACATATATAGTAAGCATCCAACTGAAATCTACAAGTACGTCGCTCATACGTAATTACGTCCTCGAACTTTAGCTAAAATCGTTAACCAGGGCTCTGATACCAAACGTGATGACCGCCCACAACCCCTGCACTAAACAAGAGGAATAATGGGCTGAAAGGATTGCCAAGCAGTTGTGGTCGATCATCATACATAAACTAACGATATCAGAACCTATCGTAAAACGCGGTGCGCAAGGATAAACATAATAGAGCATATACAACAGGTAATAGTAATGAAGCATCATATAGCGAACTTTTGAAACTTTCTCAACATCCTGAAAGGTTATCCAACTAATACCAAAATTTGTACATATGGCCTCACTACAACCCTGATAGAGCACTCAAACAACGGAAACAAAAATACTAGATAGTTATAAAACTGGTACGCCAGCCTCCTGCTCGCCACCGAACAACAACACCGTCCTTACTAATCACCTGTAACCTGCTACTTGGTCTGCCCATCCACAACCGGATGAACAACCCAAGGTAATAAGAGGAGACATAAAACCTTGAGTCAGAAAACAGTCTTAGTGAGCGATAAAACAGTTAGCATACTTATACAACAAAGTATATGAGCATGGATAGATAAACATACTAATCTACCCACCAACACCAGAGAAGAACTCAACCCAGTCTTCCCCACATCGGACAGTGATAGCCTTTACAATAATAATTCAACCATTCATCCATGGAAACCAGAACACCCACTTAATCATGGTAAGCACTAATAAAATCCAGATTATATATATCTCATGTAAACCACCCTAATTGAATTCGACACCCCTCAAGCACAAGCCCTAGAGGCCTAAACCAATATCACACAAGTGTCCAAGGAACGTCTATTTTGACGTTGGGCAATCTACATGAGACGGTTCAAACAAGGCAACTAATCAAGCATGACAAACTCTGGCTATCACCGCCAATCCTGCTTTGAAACCATCGTTAATCGTATGACGGCCAAGCTTGCCATATGTCAAGGGCTAATGGTAACCCCAATTCTAGCATAAACTCCATATGTCCAACCTTGACAACTAGGCCTATCTACAAGACCCAGGGTACTCAATCTACAATCGGTCTTTTAGACGACTCAAGTGTACCCTTGCTTCGAGCCTGCTAGAACTTACGACAACGATAATCTCTCGGCATTTGCATCCCTAATCATCCAACTTGGTGACTTTTTATAGCCCAAGCAACCTTCTCGAGCAACCATTATCCACCAACTCACAACCTTTGAGTTGTCACATCATTCGCTGCTCTACACCGATCAACGAACACTTTTTAACACATCGAACCTTCCTACTTGAATTTACTTTGAAGTCACACCATCACCGAACCAATTACACCACTGCGCTGTAGCTAGAGTTCGGAGGGTTGCCCCCGAAAAATATATTTTTCAGACCTTTTTGTTCAAATCTGAGTCCTACCCGAAAAGTAAATTTTTCAAAAATAACCCTGTGCAATCGACCCATCTCCCTGAAGCACTGATCGACCGAACCTTCCCCAGAACACCGATCGGTCGTCCCCTACCTGGAGCACCATATAGTACTGATCGGCCCCCTGGAATACCCACCGATCGACCTCCTGGAACACTCCCACCGGTTGGTCCATCCTGGAACACACCCACCGATCGGTCCACCTGAAGCATCCACCGATCGGCCCACCTGAAACATCCACCGATCAGTCCACTCGAAGCATCCACTTATCGGTCCACCTGAAACATCCATTGATCGATCCACTCGAAACATCCACCGATCGGTCCTACGAAAACACCATCGGTCGGTTCACCTAAAGCATCACCCTTGGATTGTTCACTGAGACTTGACTTTAGACTGATCGGTCTAATGTACAACCCCAATTCAACTCCAATTTCGACCAAAACTACTCCAAATGACAAATTTGACGAAACCGGCTCATCCAATACTATCATAAGCACGTTATGAAACCACTAACCTCATGAAAATGACAATTACCATCAAATTATGCAAATTTCACCAAAAACCATAATAAATGAACATACGATCTAAATTGCGAATCTAACTTGCATAAACATGTAAAATAGGATAAGAATTATCGGTTTTAAACATGCTAAATTAGATCATATGGTGATTCATATGAAAATGGACTTAACATGGTATAGATCTACGGTAAAACACTTGAATTTGATCAAAAACATGATCGAACATTCATATACTTCATTGAATCCATGTAAGAGATGTAAATCACTCACCAATTCTCCAAAATAAGCTAACATTGATGAAATAAGAATCCGAAGAGCAAGCACCTCACACGAATGCCCTTGATCCAATCAACTCTTACTTTGATTGATGTAGATCTAGCCTCCAATGGTGTAGATCTATGATTTCCCTCCTTGGATTTGGATTTTTAATGCCGGAAAGGTGCTTAGAGGAAGGAGGAGCTCAAGGCACCAAATGAGAAAATGGAAAACTAAAACCATTTCCCATATCCCTTACCCCCTATTTATCCCCTTCCATCAACCCATTAATGGGCCTCTCTAATTCAGCCCATTATGGCTTACCAAACCTGGACAGCCAACTGAAAAACCTTAAAACAGTGATTTCTCCAAAACTGCTGTGCCAAACCTTTAATGGAACCACTCTAATGAAAGCCAACCATCAATTCCTTTTCAATGGAACAAGTTTCACCCTCTGATTCGACCTGAGTCAAAAGTTATGCCCTATACAAGACTAACAGGGGCAAAATGGTCACAAACAAAATTGGTAAAAATTATGGACATTTCTCACATCCCCATAAGCAACATATCAAAACATGAGAATGATCCAACCCTCAGAGAATAAAATAAAATTATTTTACGATCTTTCGATATGTAAAATGCGGGCTGTTACATTTACTTAACCCATAGTTTTAATAGATTTCACAAGTTACTTACAATTTATCTACATATTCTACCTAATCTTTGAATTAAGCCTACAAGTTTACATGTTCATAAACCCCAAGATTCAGTCATATTCCATAGTATAAGATAAGCCCTAAATTTCCCTCTTTTATTTTCTTTTCCAAACATTCCCTAATTATCCTAATTTCGTTCATACCTATGCCTCTTACAAGATTAGCCTAGGATCGAAGGTAGCCTAGGCTTATATAAATAAAAAGGGAATAAGAGAGGGAGAAGAACAAAAATAGGCATATAATAACAACAGAACAGTAGAATAGGTATATGGAAAATTACATGTAATTATAGCAAAACGTTTTAGATATGAACCAGTATTTTAACCGGCACAGACTCAAATGCAGGTTTATTAACATGTCAGGGTTACTGTTAAATTTTTATATCTAAAAGTAACATAAACTCACAGAGATTGGATCGGAGTACAAGAAATGTTTCTTATGTACGTATAGACTGATTTTGTAGAAGATAGTCTAATACAATCCGAGTTGAGGCAGCATCTCCTTGTATCCATTGTTTTAGGAGTAGGAAAACAATAGAAATGCCAGTCTTTGTATAGACTATTTCCAACGAACCCGGCAAACAAACAAGTCCAGGTTCAGAAAATGAATCCACCCAGATCTGGTGGGTCGACCCTAGAGTCGACACACTCTTGTGCGGGTCGACCCATAGGTCGACCCTCTTTTGGTGTGGGTCGACCCCCAACGGGTCATTTTCTAGCATTGGTTTGTCGCTCCTAAAATTTGATTTATTTTGAATTTCTAGTTTTATTTATTTATATATATCTTTTTTGTAGGTATACAAACTTCTAGCCTTTATATCTTCTTCATATGATGTCCGGTTTTCACAAACTCAAAGTCTACCTTAACCAAAATTCCAAGATGAACGCAATGGTACAGTCCGTTTTACTTAATTCCCAATATTAAATTAAGTATTCTTTATTTATTGTCATTAATGTTCTTTAAAATTACGGGGTGTTACACTAAGTGAAATGAATTCCTTTGCCACCAACAAAAGTACGTTTGTAGAAATCAATTAACATCACTATTAAGAAACACCTTGTCAGACATTCGTTCATACAAGTCATCTAGAAACAGGATGAAATGAAGGCACCCTGCTACCCCATCATAGGAATTATCCTGTAGATCAGTAGCGAGTAGTCCTTGCAATCCGCAGATTCCAATCACGACCGAATTACCATAAAAAACCTCTACTTGCAAGCCAGAGAAATCTATCAAGTAGTTTGTCCGTTTACGAAGATCCAGGGTCTTAAATTGCTCCATCTTCACTCAGCATCTTCCACACAATTTCTGGTTCGGAATAGTGTTTGAATATAAATTCGATCCCGGTCTTTCTGTTCCGACAATCATATAGGTTAGATTTGATGGTCGGTTATTTACTATCAAATAAAAAACCAATTATTTTGAAATAGAAAATAAATCCACTGATTCAATACCAAGCATCATTCATCCACTTTAATTAACCAATCGTCAATTAAGTATTAAAACTTCTCTACTTTATTAACCCCTCATTGTAAATTGGTAAATGAATAAGTCTCTAAGCATACAACTCGAAGACCGAAACGAACATCAGATTGACACCTCGAAAGTTACTCGACTCAACCAATGTACAATAGATTTTAATTTCTTAAAAACCACATCATGTTCCTTAACAGACAGTATATCTTTTAAAAAATTTATATAAGCTTTGATTCTAAGATAAATAAAATCCTATATATAAACTTCTTATAAACTTACTTCAAACCTATTTTGGTTATATCTCAGTAAATCATTATCTCTTATTTAAATTATGTGATTTTAGATCAACTCCTTATAATTTAACTCGCCTAACCATTTTAATTCAAATTGGGTTTTTATTTTGATTTCCATTTAGTATCTTTTAGTTTTAATTCCATTCATAAACCACCTTTAAATTTATAACTTTAATAACCCTGTAACGACTCGGATTTTGCCCGGACTTAATCGACCACTAAATCGACCAAGATCGTTCAAAACCTTTTGCAGATATATTTAGCAAGATTCTGGATCAAAGGTTAAAGCTGTGTCCAGAACATTGATAGTCTTCTGCTATGCATTGTATTTAATTTATTGTAATTATCTTCCACTGTATTTATTTATTCCGATGTACTCTGATATTCTGTACTCTGGTGTTACAACAAAAATATCACTTGGATTCATTTTGTTAAATTAAAATTGTTGACAATATGAATTACTACTTTTTATTCATTTTGTTAAACTAGAATTGTTAACAAAATGAAATTACCACCTCCAAATCATTTTGTTGAAATAGAATTGTCAACAAAAGGAATGTATCACTTTTTATACATTTTGTTGAAACTTAGTTTGAAATAAAAGTGATATATTTATTTTCATCTATTTTATAATAACCAAAGTGATCATTTGGTTATTATAAAATAGTCGCAAACAAAATCATCACTTTGGTTATTATAAAATAGTTGAAAATAAATATATCATTTATTATCGGCCTTCTTTTACAGAAGCTTATCTCGATTATTATTAAATCGAATTCCCTTCAATTCCAATTTAATATATTAAATTGGAAAACTTTACTTTTGGAAATTTTCCATTTAAATCTTAATAAAAGATTTATAAATGGAAAATTTCCCAAAGTAAAGTTTTCCAATTTAATATATTAAATTGGAATTGAAAGGAATTCAATTTAATAATAATCGAGATAAGCTTCTGTAAATGAAGGCCGATAATATAAATAGAATGATTAAAAAGATTCATAGTTTAACAGGATTTTGCCCAGACTTAATCGACCGCTAAATCAACGAAGACCGTTCAAAACCTTTTGCAGATTTATTTAGCAGGATTCTGGATCGAAGCTTAAAGCTGTGTCCAGAGCATTGAAAGTCTTCCGCTGTGCATTGTATTTAATTTATTGTAATTATCTTCCACTGTAGTTATTTATTCCGATGTACTCTGATATTTTGTACTCTGATGTAACATTATTATGATGTTTATAAATGTCTTCGGTTGTTGTTCTAATGTGTTGTATTCCCAAAGTTAGCGTATCTGAGTTTTGAACGGTCTTGGTCGATTTAGCAGTCGATTAAGTCTGGGCAAAATCCGAGTCGTTACAAACTCGGTTCAATATAGTTGAAAACGTATTTAATAAACTTGATTTGTAATAACTTCGCCCGACTTTGGATTTATAAACTCTAATTAAATAGAATTCCAGTAAGAATTCAATTTAATCTTCCATTTACATTGTTATTAATATAAATTCACTTAAAAGTTCATTTATCTATAAATACGACCTTTTGTTTTCAGAAACCTCCATTAAATGAATTTTAATTTCAAAATCATCACTTTGATTATTATTAAATGAATAATAATCAATTACAACATTTTTAACAAATAAAAATAGTTTACTTCATCATTAACTATTTTAACACTATAAAATGTTTTGAAATCCCATTTATGATACTTAAGGCCCTTACCGACCATCTTAACATTCCTAATTTGCTAACATGCCAAGTTCATACCGCTTAACTTATTTATTTAATAGTATCTTGAAATTTCCATAAATAACGATTATAAAAACATAAATAAAACTTCAATGTTTACTTTCTAAAACAAACGTTGTATTTCAAATATTTTTTTTTTGAAAATGCGCATTTCAAATATATATATATATAACTTGGAAAACGTTTAGAATCGATTTAACATCGATTCCAAAAATCTTTTATTTTATAAACAGTACTAAAGAGGCAAATGCCTACAAAAGTACCAAATCGTGAAGTATTAACCAATTTCATATTTAAATCACATATATCCAATCGTACTGATAAAAGTTATCAATATTAGTGAGGAATCAGGCTGGACTTCTCCAACCTGTCATTCCTTACATCACAAATTCATATTTTAACATATATTATAATATAATAAAAATTAACAACTACGGGTGGAGAATCCAGCTGGATCCCTCCGACTTGCTTTTCTCTACATCCAAATAGGTTACGTTAAATAAAATCATCCATAAGAATATTCAATTTAAATTAATAATTTTTGTAATAGTAAATAACAATTATTTAACAGCTAATTTATTTAACACTAACAATAACAAATCAAACAATCCATTAAATTAAACAAGTTTACATTATAAATGTGCCTAACAAGGTAACTTACCTAAATAGGTTTACAACGTTAAAAATAACAACTAATTTCAATTATATTAAACGAACGTTTAATTTAACCAGTTCAGTCAATATATATAAATTTTATTCAGTAATAATCCAACAATAATAACCATAGTACACAAATATTAAATCCGACATATACAAAATATAATTGGGACAACTGAGTGAGTTATACTCACATTGTCCCATTTATCACTGAAGAGGTTCAATTTCAGTTAAATTAAATGCATGATTAATTTAAGCAAAATTCCCAATTGCTTCCAAACTCGTCCAAATTGGTTCCACAATATTCCGTTCGTCACCACGATCGTAACACAACTTGTTTTCGTTACATTCTGTAAACATGCGAATGAGTTATTAACGTTTAATTTAATTTATATTTAAGTTCTTAAGCACCTTTTTAATAACTAATTACATATTTAGTTCAAATAACAATCATTTTTCTTCTGAATCTCTTCGTTCTCGTAGTTCCTTCTTCTTTCAAGCTTCAGAACCCCGCTACCACCAAACTTTCGATCTCCAGACCAAACCTGCCCACTTGAGAACCATCGGACATCCTCAATTGGAGCTGCCTACCCCACTCCTCCTTTGCCTATAGTCGCGCCTTGCCAGGTCCCCTCAACAATCGCCAGATCGACCACAAATACCAAGCCCTCTAGGCTCCTTCATGACCACCACCACTCACGAGACTCAATCTCGACTGTCTACCTCGGAGATCTCGCCGGGCTCTACAACATTGCTGTTGAGGGGTTTCAACATTGGTGAACGGATCTAGGGATAAACAAGGTGAAAGATAATTAGATGTTGGTCGTTCAGTATTAGGGTGCGGCTCACAGAAATGTTGACCACGTGAAGAAATGTTTAGGGTTTGACTGTGGTGTGCTTATATAGGGGTGTAAATTAATATAATATTGTTATATTAAACTTCATCGTGAAGTAACGTACTAAAACATTCTCATACTAGTTCCGATCGGGATGAAAATTGAAATCCTAGCGTAAATCAATATTCCAGACACGATGGAACAAGTATAGTCGAATTTCGAGACTATTTTTAAAAATTCCTTTATAATTCACAACGTAAATCAAAACGCATTTAAATTGCGCACGATCACAAAATAAATCCAAATAACTTGAAATTTGAAATACTACAATAATTAATCACTATGGAATTAATAAAATTAGTTTCATTAAAATCGGAGTTCGTTAGAAAATAAGTTATTCTATAATTCCACATTAAATCGATAAAACAATTAAATAAAAACCTAGGAAGTTTGCCATGCCACATTTAAGCAGTAAATCTGATTGACACAAAAATCGAAATCCTACTAATACGAATCCAACGGCACAAGCTTCATCGCATTCCGAGACAGTTCTCCCAGAATAATATTTTATACGTAAAACGAAGCTAGTTTGGACATCAAAATACCTGGTCTCTAAAAATAACAAACTATCCACCTATCCTTACTCTAAACATCGATACAAATTCAATGGATTTGGTTTCATGGCTTAATTTGATTGTTTTCTCAAGTTATACACAAATACACATCCATTTAAATCAAATTAATTTAATAACGTACGATATAGAATGACCAAGCGTTTACGGCTATCGTTGTCACATACAACATCGAATTACCAAGAAATTTGGTTTTGTACAATAATTTAACATTACAGATCCAATGAATCCAATTTCATCGAAAACCGAGGCTGTTTGCAAAATAGCTATTCTAAAGGCTTATATACTATCGACAAAATATTAATTAAAATCCAAAACAATCCAATTAAATAATAATAAAGTATTATTATCATATATGTCCAAATAAAATATCATATAGCTTCAAATATAAACCAATATAGATTTTAAACTCAACGTTTAAAATTTCAAGTTAAACGAAATCCAATTTATATAAAAAAACTGTTAAATTTATGAAATAAACGTTATGGCTTGCAAACGACTTCATAGTGACTATTCAAAATTTTGATTTTGACATAACTAACAATCTATAATATGAAATCTTGATATTTTTCCTTTATTAGAAAATTATAATCAAATAGATTCAAACATTTCGTACTCCACAGAATTCCGACTTATATCGGATCATGTGTATTTAGTTAAAATTCAAAACTCAATATTACGAACTACCGCAATGTTACTAGCTCGTTTTAATTAAATATAAATTTAACATTCAAACTTCGTTTTTAAATAAATAAAATTCTATATAAAAGCCATTTCCATTTCTAAATTAATATTTAAAATAAATTAAATATTTGACCACCAAAAATATGGGATGTTACACCTCTTCCCTTTAAATTCTTTAAACAAATTTCCATGGCCTCTCTCAATCTAAATTCACGAATTAAAACAAATTTCTAAACTTATAATCTTTTCTCTCAATTATGAAATATCATATCTAAAAAATTAGGAATAAAAAAACCTCGATTCCTTTTCACTCATTTCCCCCTTCCTAGCAACCAAAACCTACCACCAACCACCAAGCCAACAACCATCTAACTTATATACCATTAAACCAGCATCTGGAACTACCTAAACTCTACAGCACTAGCTGGTTACACCACATATCCATGCTCTAGACCCGAAATCCACAAACCCAAACCCTCTTACACATGTTTTTATTCTCTTTTTTTAGATTGTGCACTGTATTCCCATGTCCAAAATTGCTTATAGGAAACCCAAATCTAATTTTTATTTTTTAATATTGGGTGAAATTAAAAGACCTATAACTTTCATGTTTTCAAATTTTCCAGATTTTGTGATTGTCTATGTCGAAATCGAAAATTTTCCAGACCTATTTTTGGACCTAGATTTCTGACCCAAAAATGGTCTATCACTAATTTAACCTTTTCTCCTTCAATAATAACCCAAATCTAGTTTTTAATTTTCTTTTAAAACGAACAGAAAAGAATTTCCTAAAACTTTTCTGCTGATCTCTTTTCAAATTCGAAGGATAACATATCCAGAAATCTAATTTAAAAATATCAAAAATCTTGTTTTGTTCTGAATATTTTATGAAAATCAAAACTCATCTTCCCTAACCAAAACTCCTGTTACACACTGAATTTTTCTCAGTTCGAATCGATCGCTAAACCAACCAAGACCGTACGAGAACGCAGATTGTTTGAGAACATGATGCATTGGAACAAAGAACAATAGAACATTTTATTGCTATTACAACAATTTTACATCAGAGTACAAGAATATATCAGAGTACAAATAAATATTACACAACGGAAAAATAATATCAGAGATTAAAGTACATAGCAGCGGAAATAGAAATGTATAAATACAATGCACAATCGAAATACATCAACTATCACAAATCAAAGAAATACACAGATGCAAAACTATCCAAATATAGCTCCAGCTATAAACCAGGATCCTGTAAAATAAACATCTACAAAACCAAAACTATTGGCTGCTCGTGTGGAAAATATGGGTACCCAGAGTTTTGGCAAAAACAATAAACTCCTGGTCAGTCGTGCGACAAGTGTGAGAACTTAAAACAGTTATTAAAACTTACTTTAAAAGTGGGTAAAATCATGGAACCACGATGTATGACACGGAACGGGTTTACTCCACATGAATATCAGTTTAAAATAGAACAACGCAATGCTTTTTGTAAAATGAAGCTATTATAAGACTCAGGTCCCATCGCACGATCCAACGCGAGCCGAAGGATAGATTTTTACCTTATAATATCCAAACATGCTTGGTACGCCTTAAAACAAATGTTTTTGATATTATTATAAGTGCATAGTGTATAAAGCCACTTCAAATATAAATCTATCGATCATAGACAACATAGTACCCCACCCTACTATGTCGCCATTTAGGATATAGCGTCCCGAAAAAATTTCGACACTCGAATCCAGACACTAACCCATCCCGTGTCTAAACCCAAGTATCGAAAATCCAGAAAGCTAGAGGAAAGAAATTAGAGGGTGAGATAAGAAAGAATGAAAATTAAGAATAGAAGAATAAGAAACCAATATAACCCAGAGTCTCACATCGCAGCGGAACAAAATATAATATATAAATATACTTTATTAAGAACTTGAAATAAAAACTTACAACCATCAGAGTACATCAACACATCCGGACAGTTATAATAACCTATCCTCATATACAACACATAGTGGAATAATAACTATATAATATCATACTTCTGAACTCTTCCATCTTTTTTATGGACTTCATTGCCTCCGATAACCTGAAGCTGTATAACCCGGTCTAACCCGGGCATTAAAAACACCGGGTCATCTGGTGAACCAAAGTGAGAAAAACTCGCTAAGGATATAATATCATCCAACTTGATTTTAAAGTTAAAACTTTTTCGAAAGAAAAGGAAAATCGTAAAACCAAATCCACAAATAAATACAGATGGTTTTACCTTACGATAACCCAAAACATTTTGAAATCAATATCTTATTCTGATATTATAATAGTGTCCAAATACAAATAAATAGAATCTAGCAGAACACTTGCATCTCACGCTCCACATATATAGCATACAAACAAAACCACGGGCACTTATTGGAGATTGTATTCCGACTATGATAAGGTATGAAACCACCTGCCGATAGTTTATCTCTAGAGGGGAATACACTGGGTTCAACAAGAACATCTTGCAACCTAGTCCACACATGACCGACCACTCATTTCTCGGGAGTGTATCGAATGTATGTCACCAACGGTTGGGTGCAACCTACCATTTCCCAAAAAGTGACAACATCGATAGATTAAAGAAGGAAAAAGGATATTCTCTAGATAGTTGATTATACATCCTAACGGGGTGACCCTCATAGCCATGATGCCTGCCCGATTTCTGTCATTTCCCGGTTGACGAGGCTTGAGGTATGAATTACCTTTTCTGATAGCACACCACCATTCACTTTGAATGACACATTGTTAGAACCTCTAGAAATCACAAATTGATTTCCAAAAAAATACTCAGGTTGTTAAGCTAAGAGAACTGCCCTTCTCCGCTATCAACTATGGCACGTTTGAAGAATTCAACGTACGTGATCCTTTCGGAAATACTCTGTCAGACATCCATCCAAACAAGTTGTCTTAGGACTAGACAAACCGAAAGCACCCTCCTACTGCATCCTTGAATTACCCTATGGATTAGTAGCGAGTAGTCTTTGAAATCCGTAGATTTCGATCACAATAGAATCACAGCCAAAATATCAGTAGGGATCAGCTAGAGAAACTCATCAATAGTTCTTTCATTCATGAAGATTTACGATCTTAAATTGCTCTGTCTCGATCAGCTTTAGATATCTTCTTTGTTTATGTATTCGTTGGTTCAGAATTGTTTTCGAATATAAATTCGATCCCGGTCCTTCCGTTCCATACACCTGGGGTCAGATTTTGATAGTCAGTTATTTAACTATCAAAATAAACGATCATTAAAATAAACCCATTGGTTCAGTATACAACGTCACTTGGCCATTAAAATAATATATTAGTTTTAATATATTAATATTATCAAATCATTTAATTCATATACTTGGAAAAATATCTTTATCATATCCAATTTTCCCTTTAACTATCATTTCAAACCATTTGTCACAACATAATCTATTATTTATACTTTGGAAATCCATTCAAATTATCGTTCGTAAAACAATCATTATGAAATCTCCTTTCGTTTTGTTATTTAAATGAAATAATTACCACTTAGAATAAACTCGTTTCACATCTCATCGCCTTACTTTTGAAAATATTATTATATTTTCATAAATATCCTTTTATTTCTTTTATTATGGAAATATCATTTCATATTCTCAAGCCCCTTTAATTTCTTTTAAATCTGGAATCCCATTATATATATTCCCAAATTTTCCAAGTAACATTATATTATTATTACTCAAATAAATTACTCCCAACATCTTCACCATTACAACTAATATCATGCTCTGATAATCCTGAAGTCATTCAAGTTGGGGTATTTTAATTACCTCTCATACCTTAATCAACAACGTTCTTATCTTAAGATAGATATTAGTTGTAATACCAAAACCGATATTCATTCCCAATATCAAAACAAATCCCATTTTAATTACGTCTATGTGAATCCTCGTCTCTTGATTAATATAGCGAATTTATATCGCATCTTTATAACCTAGCTTGCCTCACCACTTTAATTCAAACTTGGATTTCCATTTCATACTTTCATTAATTCCTAACCGTAAATCAGTAAGAAAATAATTTTCTAAATATCAACCCCGAAGGCCGAAACAAACATCAGATCAATACTCAGAGAATATTTAACTCAACAGATCTCCAGTAAGATTGCAATCCTTTAATTTTGTATCCTGGCTTTTATTCCGTCTAATGCCATTTTTAATAACTCATTCCAGTAGTATATTCAATTAAACTCGGTTCTCATAATTTCACAAAATCTGGGATTTCATAGAATCCAATTAAATATAATTCAATAAGAATTAAATTAAAACTTCGATTTTAACATTTTTATATACTATTAATCGCTTAAATATTCATTAAACTATAAACTTGACTTTAAAATTTCACAAACTTCCATTACTAAATTTTACATCCCCAGATTTACCACTTCGATTATTATTAACGAACATATAATCGAGTTTGAGCATTTATTAAAATAATGCTGGGTTAATTCCCCATTAGTGCTCCCATTAAATTAACAAATCTCAGTTAACGCAACTTCTAAACATGATGTTTTCGTTAATCAATTTCACTTAGCGCTTTCCATTAATAATATAATTAATTACGTTAATACCATTTAATTTTATTATTATTAAATTAATAATAATCAATCACAATAAAATCCATTTTAATTAAAACAATAAATCTCGGTTATTAATCATCATGTTAATTTCTGCTCACTTGCTTATCAAATCTTGTTAATATAAGATTCAGCTTTATATAATTATTTAATAATCACTTATAACTTAAATAAATAAATAATACATACATATGTGGTTCCCTTTTATAAACTTCCATTTAAAATAATAGTTCTTAAAAATCGATATTCAGTTATAAAATAAATTTTATAACTTCACTGGTAACGACCTGACTTTTCGACCCTCGAATGTCGACACTAATACATCCACGGTATTTATGTGCCAATAACCCAAGTGCCGGAAAGACAAAAAGTTAGGGTGAAATAAAATAAAAGGAAAATAGACTAAGGAAGAAGAGGACACAATATCAGAATCTCACAACAGAACGGTAACATATAACATAAATAATGATCTTTACAAAACAAAACAGTATGATTACAACTATAAGAGAAGACTAACCTATCATCAACTTGGACAGTTATAACAACATGTCCTCATAAATGTTGATGTACAACATAGAATGCAACGGATATAAAAAGTACGATAACTAAACTCTAACTCTCTTCCAGAAGCTCCAAAGTATCCAAAGTAAAACCTCCCATACTCAGCCTACTCGAACGAGTACGTGAGGATTTCAGGGAAAACAAAAACCAAGCGTCAAACATCAGTCTGGTATGAGAAACTCAAGATAGACATTGCATGTAACAACACTGAGGGGACTGTGCAGATAACCGCTCCAGTTTTCCCCTCAATTGAAACCAACCATTTATTAGGAGAAGTATAGTTGTATTATAAATAATATCTAGGGTGTAGAATATAAATAAATCACATAGCTGGAATGGTTACATTCGACAACTATTAAGTGTACAAACAAAACCGATAAGACACGTTCGCATATTGGATTCTCCGCGGAGATCTCTACGAATCAAGCCGGATCCGAACTCCATGCACAAGGATCAGAAACCACCTTCCGAGCGTCGTATATCTCTAGATAAAATATACCATAAGGTAAACATGACTGGCCCACGCACGAAAACACCGGTGTGCACAACGTGGAACCAAATATATCCAACTCCCCGCCCGTGCACAACATCTATAAGCATACTCTAGATATGGAGTCAATATATCCTGCTGTGGGTTAGCAAAACCCCAGATCACACAGCCTACTCTGTCTTTAGCCATATCCGATGTCGAGGTTTCGTTCGGCATTTTCACACAAGTGTTCATCACTCGAACAGAACACGAATTCCCAGATGGAATCCCATAGTACAATCGATCTTGGAATCACACATAGATTCCGTCACAGATCTCGGAATCACACATGGATTCCAATACTTAAACAGATCTTGGAATCACACATAGATTCCTTCATAGATCTTAGAATCACTATATGTGTTCGAGCATCTCAACAGATCTCAAATCCCCATATGGACTTCACTTCACAACCGCTTCCAAAACATAGAACCCTTATCTAGTTTTGAAGTGGTATTCGATAAGTAAAAAACTTATCCATCTCGGTCTCTTCAAAACTATTCGATAGATTTAAGGTTAAGTTCTATAGTCAATTAACCGACTGCAATACACACAATAGACGATTGTATATGGAAAACAGCCTTGCTTAATTTCCATAACAATTGAATAAAAATTCAAGGCACTATCAAGGTTACAAAGCATGATAAATAGCCAAATCACTATCAAGTCATATAGCAGGGTAAACAATCAAATCACTATCAAGTCACATAGCATTATAATAGTCAAAGCATGATTAACTCATATAAACGACTTCTAATTCATTTCCCATTTAATTAATCTTTCATTGATTAATACTCCATTATTAGTTAATAAAACTTCATTTGTCAAATAAGCCTTCGCTTATTATTCAATAACTCATACTCGATTAATATTCCTTTATTAGTAAACTTCTTTTATCTAATAAAACTTCATTTTTCAAATAAGACTTCACTTATCTAATAAGACATCACTTATTAATAAGACATCATTTATTAATCAATAACTCATACTCGATTAATATTCCTTTATTAGTAAACTTCTTTTATCTAATAAAACTTCATTTGTCAATTAAGACTTCACTTATCTAATAAGACATCACTTATTAATAAGACATCATTTATTAATCAATAACTCATACTCGATTAATATTTCTTTATATACTAGTGCATATATTCAACTTATACTTATAAAGGTGTATATGTATAACTTCTACTAATTCTCTATTCCTTTAGTCTTGAATACTTAAAAAGGTTTTAATATACTTAACCCTGTGGTATAAGTATAATCACAATTCATTTACAAGATTTCCTTTATAACTTCAATACTTCAAAACGTATTCATATACTTATCTCTCCGGTATAAGTATAACCATAATCAATTTATAAGATTTTCTTAAAATATAATCAAAGAGTTTAAAACCATTGTGTAATAAAGAACCTCTTCTCTTTTATAAGTTAAACATCTTATTCAATATCTTTATCCTGGAAGATTTCTATACTTGTTTCTATCTTTAAAATCAGTTATTAAAGACCTAAGTATATTCAAAATCATTAAACTGTATATTCCAGTTTTACATATTATAAGGGTTTAAGAACAAGTGTTGCTAAAACACTGTTTACCACAAACCCAAAACAAATCTTTATAATTATATTTAAATGTTTGTTTAAAGATTCAATTATATTTACTTGGATGATATAATCTGAGAGGGTTAAAAACAAATGTAATTAACACATTGTCACAACAAACCCAAAACCATTTTATGCTTATAGAAATCACAGTTCGTACACTTAACTCGTTTCCGACATTATCAACTTAACTATCCCTCGGTCAAGAGTGAGGCCAGGTAAGTTAGAGCACTGGTTGCATATCACCCCTTGCCTAGACACCCCATTCTTAACATTCACAGATAGATAAGCCTACTCGTCGGCTTATTAGAATTAAGCACAGTATCCATGATATTCAATAAACAAGTAAGTAGTCAACCTGATTAACACTTTTCCAACATTCCCAACTTATCTATTCCTCGGCCAAGAGGGAAGCCAGTAGGTTAGAGCTCTATTGCTCCGTCCCTACTCGACATCAATCTTAACTCTCACAAATAGATAAGCCTACTTCGTTGGCTTATTAGTGTTAATCATTATCAACTACCTTTTAAACTTGTCACTTATTCATGACAAGGTTTCGCAATTCATAAACCTTTCTAACCTTTGTTTTATTTGGAAAGATATTTTATAAGAAGATATTTAGAAAAGAGGATATTTAGAAGATAGATATTTTTAGAAGATATTTAGATAGAAGATATTTTGAAAAGAGGATATTTAAAAGATAGATATTTTGAAAAGATATTTTGAAAGATATTTTGGAGATATTTAGAAAGAAGATATTTTAGAAGATATTTTGAAGATATTTTGAAAGAAGATATTTTGAAAGAAGATATTTTGAAAGAAGATATTTTAGATGATATTTTGAAAGAAGATATTTTGAAATCCAAAAATCAAGGTTAAACGGGTAGTTTTTGCACTAGTGAAGTTTTGGTCATTTTCAAGGGGTTACTTAGCATTTTACTATCCAATGACATCAAGGTAGTAAACATACAAGTAGTACAAGATTCAAAATGATAAGAAATCACTAAAGTTGTCATCACAAAGTTCCATACAAAGTGTTGTAAACACAACAATTCAAACTGCATCTATAGAGACTATCGCTATAAGTGCACTTTCAAGTTCAAGTCCACCATATGCCAATTCCCTACTAATCCTTATGTGATTTGTTTCCAGTCCATTCCAATTGTTATACAAGTCAATTCAAACCCAAATCCATGTCTATTCAAGTCCATTCCAATCCATTAACATGGATCACATATGTCACTTACTTTTAAAGTAAGAATCAAGACAATATTTTTAACATAAGTTGCTAACATTCAAGCAAATTTAAGCATAGTTAAGGACATGCAAATGTTTTATATTTTCTGTCCTAAATAGTGAGTAAACTCACTTTAATCCTTAGCAAATCCAAAATCCAAGAACACGAGCAAAGATCCAAGATAGCAACCTCCTTTCTTTCTCTGCTTTTCCTTGTTTTTCTCTTGCTTTCCTTCTTTAAAAAAAAACCACGGCCAAAATGGAAACTTGAGAGAGGCTTGGATTTTTCAACTTCTAACTTGATAGAAGGTCTTGTAATGTTGTACGAAGGCTTCACTCAAAGTTTGAGTTGATTTGGAGTTGGTTTGAGTAAGTTTCTAGAAAGTTAGTGAGTAAGAGAGGAAGATGAAGAAGATATTGATTTTATCCTTTAAAGCTTAGGAATTTTTTTGAATGAAAAGAGAAGGTATGCCCCTTCTTTTATAGGCAAAGAAAGGTGAATGGGAAAATACCTAAAAGCCCTTAAAACCCTAATTTTCCTTATTTGCTCATTTTCCTTATTTGCTCATTTCCTAAATATCTTGCTTATGTCATGCATGACATCATCTAGATATTTACTTAACCATAAATATTAAAAATATTTTTATTTGTTGATCACTTTCATAATGATTAATTAGTCACCCATTCCAATTTTCAACAATTACTATTGAGAAAATAACTATATAGCGATAAAACGGTTTTCGGTCATATTTTCGGCCTTTTTCCAAAAAATATATGTTTTTGGAAGCACTTTTCCAAAATGAGTCTAGGATCATTAATTACTAATTAAATGATGTTTAACAAGGTTATAAAATCACATTTATAATATTTAACAATTATTCCTAATTGTTATGATATTTGAAGACTAAATGTTCAAATTTTCCGGGTCTTTACATTCTCGCCCACTTAAAATATTTTGTCCCCGAATTTGCAATATGAGCAACCAAAGAAACAATCAAACATCTATACTTAAAGTATCACACTACTAGCATAAAAATCTCATGGTTTGATCAAGTTCAAACCCTCTCATCGTATAAGGATGATAAACAATCTACTAAGCGTGCCTTACGCTCAATAGCCTTAGGGATTACTGAGTCGATGATTCACAATACCTCATAACAAGTCGAAGAGTCATTTCCTAAAATTTCCTTATGCGCTAAATCCCATACAATGCATATAAACCATCTGTACACATTGTTTGATCATATTACTTTCCCGATCACAAGACTTCTCTTCCGAACTAGTATACCACACTTAACATCTCTAGTGCGTACTCAGATCAAGTTCCTTGACCAGAAACTTTCATCTTCCTTACATAGCCATACACTATGATAGAAAACTTCAGGATCATATCAAAAATCCGTATCAAGTATTCACTATCAAAGTCTAGTGAAGAATCCTTGTTCGGACTGGTGTAAATTACCTACAAAATCCTATACTCGAATATGTATCAAGATCAACTATGTGAATAAAACGATCTACGTACAACTCACATATTTTATCCTATTGGTTTCTTAACTACCAATATCCTTTATTAATTCTTCTATATGTATAGTATGCCATTTTATTCTAATATCCTTCCTCTTTTTTCGACATTCAATTATCACTTATTATTTCTTTGTTAATACTAAAACCACTTATGAATCATTTCATAAAACTTTACTTCAAGTTATTAAACACTGTATAACATAAGGTTGTACACATATAATACTCTAATACATTCTATGAGTATATCCAAACATCAAATTTGTTAAGTACGTTAATCAAATTTTGAACTTGTCCTAACTTTCTATCTTAATAATTCAAGCGTTATATAAACTCAACTTTATATTTTCACAAACACTTAACTTCAAATTCTACAATAATTCAGAAGTTTTCAACTATCCAAAATCGTTGAAAATCCCATTTCATTTTAACAAATGAAACCTACAAAGCTACAAACGACATTATTCACATATATACAATCTTAATGCATAGACTACATGGATCAGTAAAATGACTTAATCAAGCTTCAATAATTTATATAAACACTTCTTTATCTAACTTATTTCACAAATTCTTATCACTATTCGGATTATAATAGACGAATCATGTTAAAATTCAATTTAACCTAACATCATCATTAAACGCCTTATAGTCAAACTGTGAAACTTAATTCACAAGGTGTTCATATCTAATGTTTCCACTTATTACCATATACCCAAGCCATGTTTTTAAAAGGTAAACTAGTTATAAGTCATTAGGCAATAGTACATGCTCATAAACTGATCGAGCATAACTAATATTCCATAACTGATAATGGTTGAATATTATATTCCAAACAACCAAACACATCATAAATGACTATATCAATTTATGAAATTTTATATTTTATACAAAAACATGAGCCTAGGTAAAATTATTTCATTTACCAATTTTAAAACCAATATTGTGTCGATTTGCCTTGTTTAAGTATTTAGAAATCCCTATCGATACTATGGCATCCCACATATCGACCAGAATTCATAAACCACTAAACAGATTAACTAACACAACATAAAGTATCTTTAAAGCACTAACAAGTACGCGCTCTCTTATATATAATACACTCAACTCATGTTAGGGCATTCCATTACCCTATCTCTTGATGAGTCATACCCAACCAAAGCCAAGGTGTTCGCTCAACTTTGTGCTCTGATACCAAATGTAATGACCCGACTTTTCGACCCTCGAATGTCGACACTAATACATCCATGGTATTCAGGTGCCGAGCACCCAAGTGCCGAAAAGACGAAAAGTTAGGGTGAAATAAAATAAAAGGAAAATAGACTAAGGAAGAAGAGGACACAATATCAGAATCTCACAACGGAACGGTAACATATAATATAAAGAATGATCTTTACAAAATAATACCGTATGATTACAACTATAAGAGAAGACTAACCTATCATCAACTTGGACAGTTATAATAACATGTCCTAATAAATGTTGATGTACAACATAGAATGCAGCAGATATAAAAAGTACGATAACTAAACTCTAAATCTCTTCCAAAAGCTCCAAAAGTATCCAAAGTAAAACCTGCCATACTCAGCCTACTCGAAGGAGTACGTAACGATTTTACGGAAAACAAAAACCAAGCGTCAGACATTAGTCTGGCATGAGAAACTCAAGATACACATTGCATGTAACAACACTGAGGGGACTATGCAGATAACCGCTCCAGTTTTCCCCTCAATTGAAACCAACCATTTATTCGGAGAAGTATAGCTGTATTATAAATAATGTCTAGGGTGTAGAATATAAATAAATCACATAGCTGGAATGGTTACATTCGACAACTATTAAGTGTACAAACAAAACCGATAAGACACGTTCGCATATTGGATTTTCTGCGAAGATCTCTCCGAATCAAGCCGGATCCAAACTCCATGCACAATGATCAGAAACCACCTTCCGAGCATCATATATCTCTAGATAAAATATACCATAAGGTAAACATGACAGGCCCACGCATGAAAGCACCGGTGTGCACCACGTGGAACCAAATATATCCAACTCCCCGCCCGCGTGCAAAATCTATAAGCATACTCTAGATATGGAGTCAATATATCCTGCTGTAGGTTAGCAAAACCCCAGATCATGCAGCCTACTCTGTCTTTAGCCATATCCGATGTCGAGGTTTCGTTCGGCATCTTTCACACGAGTCTGCGTCACTTGAACAGAACACGAATTCCCAGATAGAATCCCATAGTACAATCGATCTTGGAATCACACATAGATTCCTTCACAGATCTCGGAATCACACATGGATTCCAATACTTCAACAGATCTTGGAATCATACATAGATTACTTCACAGATCTTAGAATCACTGTATGTTTTTGAGCATCTCAACCGATCTCGAATCCCTATATAGACTTCACTTCACAACCGCTTCCAAAACGTACAACCCGTATCTAGTTTTGAAGTGGTATTCGATAAGTAAAACACTTATTGATCCCGGTCTCTTCAAAACTATTCGATAGATTTAAGGTTAAGTTCTATAGTCAATTAACTGACTACAATTCACACAATAGACGATTGTATTTGGAAAACAACCTTGCTTAATTTCCATAACAATTGAATAAACATTCAAGGCACTATCAAGGTTACAAAGCAAGATAAATTGCCAAATCACTATCAAGTCATATAGCATGATAAACAATCAAATCACTATCAAGTCATATAGCATGATAATAGTCAAAGCATGATTAACTCATATAAACGACTTCTAATTCATTTCCCATTTAATTAATCTTTCATTGATTAATACTCCTTTATTAGTTAATAAAATTTCATTTGTCGAATAAGCCTTCACTTTTTATTCAATAACTCATACTCGATTAATATTCCTTTATTAGTAAACTTCTTTTATCTAATAAAGCTTCATTTGTCAAATAAGACTTCACTTATCTAATAAGACATCACTTATTAATCAATAACTCATACTCAATTAATATTCCTTTATTAGTAAACTTCTTTTATCTAATAAAACTTCATTTGTCAAATAAGACTTCATTTATCTAATAAGACATCACTTATTAATAAGACATCCTTATACTCGATTAATATTTCTTTATATACTAGTGTATATATTCAACTTTTGCATATAAAGGTGCATGTGTATATCTTCTACTAATTCTCTATTCCTTTAGTCTAGAATACTTAAAAAGGTTTTAATATACTTTACCCTCTGGTATAAGTATAATCACAATTCGTTTACAAGATTTCCTTTATAACTTCAATACTTCAAAACGTATTCATATACTTATCTCTCCGGTATAAGTATAACCATGATCAATTTATAAGATTTTCTTAAAATATAATCAAAGATGTTAAAACAATTGTTTAATAAAGAACCTCTTCTCTTTTATAAGTTGAACATCTTATTCAATATCTTTATACTGAAAGATTTCTATACTTGTTTCTATCTTTAAAATCAGCTATTAAAGACCTAAGTATATTCAAAATCATTAAACCGTATATTCTAGTTTTACATATTCCAAGGGTTTAAGAACAAGTGTTGCTAAAACACTATTTACAACAAACCCAAAACAAATCTTTATAATTATTTTTGAAAGTTTGTTTAAAGATTCAATTATATTTACTTGGATGATATAATCTTAGAGGGTTAAAGACAAATGTAATTAACACATTGTCACAACAAACCCAAAACCATTTTATGCTTATAGAAATCATAGTTCATACACTTAACTCGTTTCCGACATTATCAACTTAACTATCCCTCGGTCAAGAGTGAGGCCAGGTAAGTTAGAGCACTGGTTGCAAATCACCCCTTGCCTAGACACCCCATTCTTGATACTCACAGATAGACAAGCCTACTCGTCGGCTTATTAGAATTAAGCACAGTATCCATGATATTCAATAAACAAGTAAGTAATCAACATGATTAACACGTTTCCAGCATTCCCAACTTATCTATTCCTCGGCCAAGAGGGAACCGGTAGGTTAGAGCTCTATTGCTCCGTCCCTACTCGACATCAATCTTAACTCTCACAAATAGATAAGCCTATTTCGTTGGCTTATTAGTGTTAATCATTATCAACTACCTTTTAATCTAGTCACTTATTCATGACAAGGTTTAGCAATTCATAACCCTTTCTAACCTTTGTTTTATATGGAAAGATATTTTATAAGAAGATACTTTGAAAAGAGGATATTTAGAAGATAGATATTTTGAGAAGATATTTAGAAAGAAGATATTTTGAAAAGAGGATATTTAGAAGATAGATATTTTGAAAAGATATTTTGAAAGATAGATATTTTGAAGATATTTAGATAGTAGATATTTTCGAAGATATTTTAGAAGATATTTTGAAAGAAGATATTTTGAAAGAAGATATTTTGAAGATATTTTGAAAGAAGATATTTTAGAATATATTTTGAAAGAAGTTATTTTGAAATCCAAAAATCAAGGTTAAACGTGTAGTTTTTGCACTAGTGAAGTTTTGGTCATTTTCAAGGGGTTACTAAGCATTTTACTATCCAATGACTTCAAGGTAGTAAACATACAAGTAATACAAGATTCAAAATGATATGAAATCACTAAAGATGTCATCACAAAGTTCCATACAAAGTGTTGTAAACACAACAATTCAAACTGCATCTATAACGACTATCGCTATAAGTGCACTTTCAAGTTCAAGTCCACCATATGCCAATTCCCTACTAATCCATATGTGCTTTGTTTCCATTCCATTCCACTTGTTATACAAGTCAATTCAAACCCAAATCCAATTCCATTCCAATCCATTAACATGGATCACATATGTCACTTACATTTAAAGTAAGAATCAAGACAATATTTTTAACATAAGTTACTAACATTCAAGCAACTTTAAGCATAGTTAAGGACATCTAAATAGTTTATATTTTCAGTCCTAAATAGTGAGTAAACTCATTTTAATCCTTAGAAAATCCATGATCCAAGAACACGAGCCAAGATCCAAGATAGCAACCTCCTTTCTGCCCTTGGTTTTCCTTGCTTTTTCTCTTGCTTTCCTTCTTAAAAAAACCCCACTGCCAAAATGGAAACTTGAGAGAGGCTTGGATTTTTCAACTTCTAACTTGCTAGAAGGTCTTATAATGTTGTAGGAAGGCTTCACTCAAAGTTTGAGTTGATTTAGAGTGGGTTTGAGTATGTTTCTAGAAAGTTAGTGAGTAAGAGAGGAAGATGAAGAAGACATTGATTTTATCCTTTAAAACTTAGGAATTTTTGTGAATGAAAAGAGAAGGTATGCCCCTTTTTTTATAGGCAAAGCAAGGTGAATGGAAAAAGACATAAAAGCCCTTAAAACCCTTATTTTCCTTATTTGCTCATTTTCCTTATTTGCTCATTTCCTAAATATCTTGCTTATGTAATGCGTGACATCATCTAGATATTTACTTAACCATAAATGTTAAAAATATTTTTATTTTCTAATCACTTTCTTAATGATTAATTAGTCACCCATTCCAATTTTTAACGACTTCTATTGAGAAAATAATTATATACCGATAAAACGGTTTTCGGTCATATTTTCGGCCTTTTTCCAAAAAATATATATCTTTGGAAGCATTTTTCCAAAATGAGTCTAGGATCATTAATTACTAATTAAATGATGTTTAACAAGGTTATAAAATCACATTTATAATATTTAACAATTATTCCTAATTGTTACGATATTTGAAGACTAAATGTTCAAATTTTCCGGGTCTTTACATCACTTCTATCGATTTACCTAATGGTAAATCGATCTTTACAAAACAGTGTATATTTGGGCCATCTACTATTGTTCCTCAACTAATATCACACATTGGTTAATAACAAACAAACATTGAATTTATATTCAACGATCAATAATCAAATTAATAATCCGATCATATTAGTTAAATAGTTCATATGATGATAATATGAGCATAAACAATAAATTTAAGTGACAACGGTCAACTAATAATAAAAATTCAAGCATAAAATTTAATTTAATATGTTTATATTATTATAAACTTAACCAACAAGGTAAGTTACCTTATTTGGAAATCATCGTTAAAAATAATGATGTCATTTCATTTAAATTAAACAATGTTTAAATTAAATAATCGATATACCAATATTTAAAAACATCTAAACAATCATCAAATCAACCAACAATTAGCAAACATGGCATACAAATAATAAACCCGACTTATAATAATTATAAGTGGGAGAACTGAGTGAGTTTAACTCACCTTGGTTTTCGTTCGTTGTTGAAACAGTTCGTTTTAATTAAATTAAACTATCGTTTAATTTAAATAAAATTTCAAGTAGATTCCATCTTTGTCCAAACTGGATCCAGCATGAGATGCTCGTTGACATGGTTCCAATGCCTTTGGGTTTGTCCAATTCTAATAACGAACGAATATGTTATAAAGCTTATAAATATACGTTCTTAATAAATAAATTAATGTTTAACTAATTAACACTTAATTACTTATTTTAATTATTAAACCCATTATTACCTTCTCGAAATTTTGTCCATGTCATCTTGCAATATTTCAGTTTGGCCGAATACACACTAGTAATGTAACATTCTTCCAAAAGAAGCTTCCCCCACGTCTGTGTACCATGTTAACACATGCACCATGACAGTTGCTTCCCTCAAAACCAATACATGACCTCGCCTTGGAAGCTTCTCCCGCATGTATGATTCGCTCCATCCACCTTTTTTTTAAAATGAAACCGGCCCAAGGCCCACAAAATAGACCCACGTCCTCCCAAAATTACCTAGACCCACGTCCTGTTGCAACAATTCTCCATCTTCCCAAAACGTATTTTCCTCAATCCTGATTCTTAACACAACAGTTCCTCCACAATCCCACGACTCAACCATACCCCCCCACGCACTCCATCGCATTTGCTTACGCAATTTGCACACTTTCTTTTTCACCCAACTGGTCCAACGTGACCATACACAGCTCACACCATCTGAAATTCCTCTTACCACCTCCTTTGAACACAACCTTCCCATGTATTCTTGTATCTTAGTTCCAAGAACCAAAACCATGCAAGCATTTGTTCCCTTCAGCACCGTTCTATTTATAAGACTTCACCCCAAAAGAAAAATACACCACACTACCTCCTATCTACTACTGCAAAGAAAGAACACAACCGACTCTCTTCTTTTGTCTCCTTCCTCTGCATTCGATCGCATACCCGCAGTTGATACCATGCACATTCACCACGTTGGCCATAGGAAAGAATAATTCAACTTACTGCTCCATTTTGCTGTCATGTTTTCGTGAGTCTCATGATATTTTTTCGAGCTTGAATAAATAAATCAGATTGAGGGCAGTATGAGTTAGTAATTTACATTGGGTTTTATAGTTTTTAATTTGATTTCCTTTCATCGCGGTTTGCGTTGTGCTACGAAGGAATTATGCTTTGATTGAGTGGAGAAGAATGGGAATGCAGTGTTTATATAGGGGAGAGATCCGTGGGTAGCAAGGCATTGTTCTCGTAGACCTGTGGATGTTGAGGTAGGTAGCTATACGTTCTTTCATTTCATATGCAATGATGTGTGTTACAGTGTTTAGTTTCATCTATAGGTCCGCACATTGATGGGTTAACATGTGCCCAGTACAATGTAAGGAGCTCGCAGCTGGAAAGAAGAAACATAGGGTTGGATGGCAGAAACATTTAGGCATTCGTGCATTTAGGTGGTAACATGTGATTACATATATAGGTTGGACTGAAGGGGTAGTCTATAGAAGAGTAGCTGACATGTGATTTCATTTCAATATACAGTTCTTGTATTTTCATTTCAACATGCTGTCTCCTAAGGACGTTGCGTGGACTTAAGTGTGAAGTTTTTTATATGTTACGTATTTATTTGCTTAGGGTATAAGTTTGTATATGTTTTATTTTAAACAGGGTTGTTTTAAATTTTCATCGCTATTTAACGTCAAGTGTTAAATACATGGGCCATTACACCCAATCTCCAAAACTTTCGAAAATGGACGTCATGGTATAATTTGGCGTTACGGTCATAATGAAACTAATTTAGTTGAAAACGGTCTCCATTTGGCAAAATGGTGCTATTTAGATCCCAAATTATCCATCGGTTCACTTTTAACTTTCGTCTGCCAACAAAACAACTCCGCTTGGTTCCAAGATGGAAAACTAGCAATAACTAACCATATGTATTCCAATAAAATTTGTTTCGTTGAAAACGAACGTTGTTTGAAAAATAGCTATCTCTAACGCTTATATAATATCAATATAATATAAACAAATTCCACAACAATTCTATTAAATAATAATAAGTTATTATTATCCTATATATCTAAATAAAATAATATACAATTCCAAATAGGGCTGTAAATTTTGTTCGAATGTCCGACGTCCGTTCGTGTCCGTGACCGAAATACGTCCGTCCGAGTCCGTCCGATTTTCATTTAGGACACGAGTTAGGACAACAAAATTTGTACGAGAAAAAAATCATGTCCGGTCCGAGCTCGTCCGAATTCGTCCGAATTACTTGTAATTCGACATATAGTTGAGAGAAAATCTAGTAAAATGTACAAAATGTGATATAAATAGCCATGTCCGACCGAGTCCGATCGGTCCGAACATGTCCGTGTCCGACCGATTTTATTTAGGACACGAATTAGGACAACGAAATTTGTCCGAGAAATTTTTTGGTCCGGTCCGTGTTCGGTCCGATTTTTTTTAGGATAGAAACTGAACACATCTCCGTCCGGTCCGGTCCGACCGATTTACACCCCTAATTCCAAATATAAACCAATATGGAATTATAACTCAATATTAACATTTCGAGTTAAATGATATTCAATTTCTGTTCAAATTCATATTAAATTTATTTAATAAACGTTATCATTTATTAATGATTTCCGTAGCGACCATTTTAAAATTTGATTTGGACATAACTAACTATCTATAAACTGAAATCTAGAATTTTCGTTTCCATTAGAAAATTTTAATCAAATAGATTCAAACGTTTCTTGTTTCACAGAAATCCGACTTAAAACGGATTTTGTATATTCAATTGAAGTTCAAATCTCAATATTGCGAACAACTGCGCCATTACGAGCTCGTTTTATATTAAATATAAATATAAATGTTTAATCTTCGTTAAATAGTGGGTTCAATATTAATAGTCTATTAATATTCCAAATATAATATTTAAAATAGATTTAAATATTTAAATCAAATGATCGGAAAATCTGGGTCGTTACATAGGATTACAACTAAAACCGAAAAAGTCGCGTATTGGAAATTGAATTTCCATCATGACTCAACGCAAGGAATGTCTCTTACCACATTCGGATAACCTCTAGCAAGATGATCCAGGATCACACCTATGGGAAACCCTTAGATCTTGCAGGGCCAGTCCACACCTAACGTTGTGGATTAGTTATTCCAGAACAATACGTTTCCCGGTCCTATCAAACCTGTTACCTGGTCAGTACGTCGACCAATCATATCCGAGGTCCCTCGCTATCCATCATCCATATAAGTAAAATGTCTGGGATCCTTACTATGACACCACCTCTAACTATAAATAAACGCATGCACTCCCTACTGTCCATACTATCCCTAATCCCCTTTTTGACTCATACCGGGGTGTGAAGCTCGCGAATTAATGCTATCCACAAAGCGATGCTATATGATAACAGTGCCTTGATCATTACACACAAGGCTCTGCTTTTCAACAAAAGCCTTGATCATTGCATCTCATCAAGCCACATTGTAAGTTCATACCATACCATACCATTGATGTCTACCAATATATAACCTCTAAGCTCGTACGTCTTAGAGAAGAGTATTAAATAAGAGAATAAATTCTCTACCACCAAACAGGTATATATTTAGCAGAGATCAACGGATACATTGTAACGATACGGATTTCGCTCGGACCTAATCGATCGTTAAACCGACCAAGACCATTTGAAACCCGGATACGCTAACTCTGGGCGCACAACACATCAGAACAAAAAACAGAAGACTTTTATAAACATCATAATAATGTTACATCAGAGTACAGAATACCAGAGTACGAATAAGTAATTTAGTGGAAAATAAATTTACAATGAATGTAATATAATGCAGCGGGAACAAATAAAATAACACAACACAAGACTATCAATGCTCTGGACACAGCTTTAAGATTCGATCCAGAATCCTGCTAAATGAAATAATCTGGCAAACCAAAACTACTAGCTGCTCGTGTGGAAAATAGGGGCACCCAGAGTTTAGGTACAAACAGTAAACTCCGAGTCAGTGATGGGACTGGTGTGAGAACTAAAACCAGTTATTAACTTTATTTTAAAATATGGTAAATCACGGGACCATGCCGCATGTCACGGAATGGGTTTACCCCCATGAATACCAGTGTATAAACAACAACCAACAATAGTCATATGGATCTACAATGCATCACACAACATGCAATTTTCCAATCTACCCATTTAGGCTTAACCCCAAATTTAGATTTTCCAAATCCAATTATCTTTACATAAATTATTCCTGTGGTATTTCCCATTTCTTATTTCAAATCATTTGAAATACATATCTAGCTATCAAAGTAGATTTTACTCCGGGATCTCAAACCAAAATCTTTAGAAATATGAATTCCAAAACATAACAATGCATACAAACAAGTATGCAACCAAATAACGGGCTCCCCATAGACAAGGCAAAGGGCACGCACCTAACCAACTCGATATATATATGTGCACCTCCCACTATGGAGCAGGCTACACTGACGATGCACCATCCCACTCTTTGGGGGAAGACATACACTGCCCTCCCGTCCATACTTTTAGTCATCCGGGTTACTCGAATCTTTATCCACATACCAAATCATTTCATATCCCAAAGTAGGAAAATCATTTCACAACATAATAATCACAACTACATTCCAAAATATAGTACTTTGCATTAGCAATTCACACATATGATCAGTCACTATTAATAATATAACCTTTGAGCTTGTACGTCTCAAAGAAGGGTGTTAAGCAAGAGAATAAATTCTCCGCCACCAAACAGATATATCATCAATAGCAACTAATCGGTTATGTGGTGAACTACAATGCCAAACATGAAACACCCCACCTCCGTTAGGGTCACTCTCAAAGGGAATGCCCTAATTTTGGTGGAGGTTTATAAGTATAAGTCACAGATATACAAGACAGATATAAGAACACATATTTTTGAACAGCGGAAAACAACAACAACTTCTATTTCATTAAAATACGTGTTACACAAACCATGCCATAATTGTCTTACAATACTTCCAAAAACATAACATCTTCATAACTGTCTTGATTACATTATTTAAAGAAGCATAAAGAAAACATAAATAAACTGCAAAAGTCTCATAATTGCTGTCCAAAGCCATAGTCCAAAACGAAAAAGATCCAAGCAATACATTCTTTCTCTTCAAGCTGGATGTGAAAGCTGGTCAAGCTGCGGTATTCCCTCCCTGTGGACCTGGGGAGGGGGGGAAACGGAAGAAAAGAAGACAAAAGAAAAGTAGAGTCAGACATAAAGCCTGAGTAAGTCTAGGACTATTCAGTCTATGAATAAAGAACTGGGTATGATAAGTATAAACTAGAAATGGGAAAGCACCATAAACTAAGTTAAGTTGTCTAGGGTCGAATATACTATCGTACCCCATATTAATCTCTGTACCCATATAAACTAGTTCCCAACAGGAACCCCATAATCAGGGTGAAGTGATCCATTTTCTGATGATCGGCTCCTACTAGCATAGTTACATGTGTCTTACAGCCTCCGTTGTTTTAGTTACCTATGCTGGTCCCACCATAGGATGTATCAAGTCCCATGGTGGCGGCCCGACACAATTCTAGAATACACAGGTATGCTACTGGTGCCCAGTGCCTAATTTTTCTGCGCCGGAGTGTGTGCACGCCCGCACCACGTTAGAACCTACACTGCTGCACCACCGCCATCGATTTGACCTCTTACAGTCAGCCCAGTAATCGTGCCCCACCCTGCCTAGTTCAGGGTATCCTGATACACCTTGTAGGGTTACTGCTGAAAAGGGTCCCCCGCTACTAGGTTTTCTATTTCTAGCCAACATGCTAAGTTGGTTAAGTGTTTTATGAACCTAACCCCCAATCAGTCTGTATAGTTTAGCATGTTTCATTTTGATTAAGTATTAATTCAATTTACTTAATCCTATCAATCCTGACTCAGCCTTAATTGTCTTATTAAAGCCTCGACCTCTCACATTAGACAGGTATTGTTGTGGCTGCCTGTTGCCGGTTGGGTCCGGGCAGTCTTACGCAACAACTCAGTCTAACCTCGGGTCCTTATTGGGCTCCGTGTTTAACCACCCACATTGGATAGGTATTGTTGTGACTACTGGACAGCCGGGCGGTTCCGGGCAGGTTTACGTCACAACTCAATCCAACCTCGGGTTAAACACATCGTATTTTCTACATTTACATATTTTGTCTCTTTCCTTTTTATATGTAAATATTTGCGGCCCATTATTCAAATTTATCTTTTTTTGGTTAAAATTTATTTATGCCACTTAATTGTTTTTCAGGGTTGTTGGCATGCGTCAAACATGCCAACACATTTGTTCTATATTTTAACCCAAACGTCATTACCCCCGTTTTACACGTTTGCTACAATATAAGATATGTTGGGTTTAACATTTAAACCCAACTTAGCCATATGAAAAGTGGAGCTTATAACAAGGTGTTTATAAGGTAACATGAAAAAGGGGAGTGTGAACTCATGAACTTGTAACATAACGATTCAGTTAACATAAATTAGGTACATGTGAACTTGCAATTGTAATAGCATATAATCATGGCATGAACAATACTTAAACATGAATCATTCTATTCATATAATCATGGCATAAACGATACTTAAACATGAATCATTCTATTCATATAATCATGGCATAAACAATACTTAAGCATGAATCATTCTTTTCATATAATCATGGCATAAACAATACTTAAATATGAATCATTCTATTCATGTAAGCTTGCAATTGGAATGTAAATCTAACTTAATTGTGTCGCATATATCACCATATGGTTTTGATAACAACTTAGGCCTAAAACATGTTTTCAACTAGGCATAATACCAAACATAGTTTAGTCATGTTCATAAAGATGCTTACTTTTGTTTCTAATACAAAAGTATGATTTGCCAATTTCAACATAGATTCATATAAATCATAGTACTTAGTCGAGTCCAATTACACACTAAAAGTGATCATAAAAGTATGTACATCATATTGGCATAATAATGAGTCATATACTTGCATGAATCCCAATTAAAATTCTACAACATATGGTTGTCAACATAAATCATAAACTTGTATGAGTCCTAAATAAAATACCACAACATATGGTTGTTAACTTCCAACATAAATCACATACTTGCAAATATCCATACGTATAACATTTCCAAATCGTTTAGAATCAAAATAACATACAAGTATAGATTATTATCGCCACAATTCCATTTCGTTGTTAACTTCCAACGTAAATCACATACTTGCAAATATCCAATCGTATACCAGAACATTCCCAAATCGTTTAGAATCAAAATAACATACAAATATAGATTATTATCGCCACAATTCCATTTCGCATTTTACACAAATCAAACGCAATTAATTATTCACATCGGAATAGCACTCTACTTACAACGTATGACGAATCTTCAATTCAGGAATCTGAATTCTGAAATTGGAGATGCCATCCTTTGTTGTAGGCGTTGTTTTGATTTGATTGACGTTGCTTTAAGCTTTCAAATTATCTCCTAATTGTCTCTCTATTTCTAACAGCTATTCTTAGTCTCTCCTCAGCAGCATGATGGTCTCATCTCCATTTTTGTTTGTGTGAATTAGGGTGAGTCTTAGGTCCTTTTTATAGAGTTTGTGAGTTGATTTAGACCGTCGATGGAGCTTGGTTTAATAATAGCCGTTCGTTCGAAGGAGAGACCAGCCAGGAGCTGAAACCTAGCCCTAGTGACAAGGCAAGGCTCAGAAAATCGACCAAACACAGACCAGGCCAGCCAGGGTGGGCTGGGTTCGACCTGGCTCAGGGGCCAGGTCGACACCCCAGTCGACACCGTGTCGACTTGGCAGTCGACACGGGTGACCCAGGTCGACTGCCCAGTCGACCTGGTTAGCCCCAGGTCGACTGCCAAGTCGACCTAGGTGCCTTGGGCGGGAATTTTCCCGCCCTGGCCAATCTGGCCCGATTTTGAATTTTTAATTGGTTTTTTTGGGCTGTTTTGGTCTGTTTGAATTTTAAACTGAATTCTGAAACTTCAGGAGGCCATAACTTCTTCATACGGAGTCCGTTTTACGCAAACTCGGACTCTATTTCAAGCAGAATTCCGAGACGAACGCAATGGCGTATCCTGTTTCACTTAATTCTTTGATTTGAAATTAATTATACTTTTAATTTGTGAATTTCACTGTTATAGAATACACGGGGTGTTACAAAACACATAATACATTTCGAAATAATTTCGAAAATATCGTGTTTAGGCCTCGAAATCCTTTTTGTTTTATAAAGTAATTTTATGAAACATTCCCTATCCAAAATCGGGAATACATTTCTTTTCACTTAAGAAAAATATCATTTCAAAATCATTCATTAAATTTGAAATGAACTCAACAACATCGCTAAACATCTCATAGTCAAATCGTGAAGTTTTTCACAAGATGTTAGCATACAAATATTTCTACCCAACCCAATGCAAAATGTAAAAGCATATCTTGCTTAAAATTGGTCGAGCCCAATCCAAATAATCAATCCATATCAACAACCAAGTATATTTGGTTTACACTACATATCATGTTTTGGTAAATTTAATTACCATTCATTCATTCCAATCTAATTAAAGATTTATTAAAACTCTACTTAGTTTTAATCTCTAAAATCATTAATTAATGATTGTTCAACTTTATGGAAATTAATCCTGCCTTTACTCGGGTTAAAGAACAAATGTTATTTAAAACATAATTCACTATAAACCCAAAATCATCTTCTACTTAGTATGGAACCTTCGCGGAAATCATAACAGTAATCGATATAAACTTCCATGTCAAACTAATACTATAAGTGTAATAATGGCAAAGCCTTTTACATTCCATATATAGTAACGGTATTCATTCACAGAAGCTCATCTCGATTATTATTAAATCGAATTCCATTCAATTCCAATTTATTTTATTAAATTAGAAAACATCACTTTGGAAAATTTCCATTAATCTTAATTTAAAGATTATAAATTCCAAATCATAACTTCTCTGTTAATCGGGTTTAAGAACTAATGTTGTTTAAAAACACAATTCACGACAAACCCAAAATCCAATTTGAGATTAAATACAAGGCTCTGAATAAAAGTAATATCGGCTTATATTCAACATCAAATTGTGAAACCAACAAATATCATATTCAGAATAACGATATATATCTTCCAAATTCATCAAAAATATTCGTATAATCATGGAATCCAATATCTAAGTATTCCGAAGATTATTTCCATTCAAATCCATTCCAATTCATACGTTGGAAAATTCTGGTTATTTGAAACCCTTTCAATTCATTTGGTTCTTTACTCTAGTTGTTAACTAGTTCATTCTGATAAAAATATCATTTATCTTTACAAATACGGAATTTTTCATCCAATCTCTTTCGAAATCATTTATTATGTTTTTACACAATTATTCATATTTTTAATGAATTTAATATCGCCATTTAAGTCGATTTTTGTATTTGGTCATCGAACTGCATTTACAACGACTTTTTTCCAAGATTGATTTGAACATATCTTAAAATCTAACCATTAGATTCCAAATCCCTTCTTACCATTAGAAATCTCTTTTCGATACGAACTCAACGGTTCCGCTTTTAGGAGAATCCGACGGTCGGATCTCCCCTAACATCAATTTGAAGTTAATGGTTGAAATTCGCGAACGGTCGCTGCGCGGCGCGTTCTGTTCAAGCCATTAAATATATATATATATATATATATATATATAATATTTCATCGATTTCCATTCAAAACGTATTTTATAAATCATTTATAAATTCATTTTAAAACAATTTCAACTTTCTTTTCAATTTTAAATCAAAATTGAATATTCCATTACATGACAATTTTATACAGTGCATATATATATATATATGTTATACAACGCATATATAAGTTATTCACATCTCATATATATATTTTATTCACATCGCATATATATATGTTATACAACGCATATATATGTTATTCACATCTCATATATATATTTTATTCACATCGCATATATATATTTTATTCATATCTCATATATATATTTTATTCAAATTGCGTATATATATTTTATTCACATCTCATATATATATATATATATTTTGATTCACATCACGTATATATATTTTATTCACATCCCATATATATATTTTATTCATATCGCGTATATATATTTTATTCACGTCTCATATATATATATATATATATATATATATTATACAACGCTTATATATAATTTCATACAACGCTTATATATAATTTCATACAACGCTTATATATAAAATTTCATACAATGCATATACATAATTTCACATCACAATAACAACAAAATACAGTCAATTAAATTGTCCATGGTCTATGGACGACAGTGAGGTGATCTAACAGGCACCGTACAACATTTTTAATAATTAAAAACTGATAAAAATCAATACTGGCAGTTCATATATGCAGTTATAAAGTAAATAACTGTACAAAATTTTATTGAGAAGTTCTCACATTGGTTTCCACTCTGCCAAAAATTGAGACGAGCTCCAAATCACCCCAAATCAGTTTCAATGCGAAACATTCGTCGATGCGGTTCCAAAGGATCCTGTTTCGCTGAATTTCGAATTCGTATGAGAAAATTATGCTTTTTATAAGATTACCTACATATATAACGTCATTAACATAAGTAAATAACCTCCTAACCTTCTCTAATCTCTTCCTCTAATCCCTCTTCTTCTCCAAACACCCAACACGCTATAGCCCATCCAAAAGGCATGCTGCCCCTACATCCTCCCGACACTTTTCGGCTTCGAATCACTTCAAACTTCGCATACAAACTTCTTTTGATGCTCTAAACTCAAATACAATAACCAAAATCCAAACCGTTGCTTCAATTTGCTAAAAATTCGAGCCCTAGCCTCCTATATCTCACGCTAGAAATATGAGGCGCTCCAAAACTCCTTCAAACTTGACCAAACTCATACACATCGAAGCCTGTACTCATATGAGTTCAAAGAACTTAGCTTTGCAATTTATAGATTTTTCCTTGAATTAGTTTTGAATTTCAAAGCTCTCTTTTAGGTTTAGAAAAAAGAAGAGAGAGGGCTGCTGTTGTTTTTATGATTAGGATAGGTTTAGGAATGTAAATGACAACTTATGCTGGAGCCAAAGTATTTTTATATTGATTTTATATTTTATTCTATCCATTTCATGCTTATTTTCACCGTTTAAAAATCTGTATGATCACCCACGGATCCCAAATTCAATGAAAATCGACATGAAACTACCCTTTGACATTATGGACCCAACGAAACTGGTTTTGTCGAATTCTGAGTCCGTATACACAAACAACGAATTTTTAAAATCAAAATAGTGATTGTTTCTCCACTGTAAAATCATGCATGATCACATACTGATTCTAAAAATCATGAACTTTGGAATCTTACCATTATTCGATGCTATAGATTCAATAAAAATAGTTTCGTCGAATTTCGAGGTTGTCTCAATAATGTTCCTTTGTAAAATTGCTCAAATTAGCTTCAAAAATGCGATTTTAGCATACATTTTCTCCTTGTATGCCCACACGCTAACTCAAAAATTATGGCCTTCTGGATATAAACATTATTTGATGATATGAATCCAAAAAAAAAACGAAATCGGATTCTGAGACCGTCTCAATGATGTTCCTATGTAAAATGATCGCATGTTTTACCCTGAACTGTTTTATCGCGCACGGCCACATACTGACTCCGTTCGACATGCATTTTGGAAATCAACAATGATTTGTCATTATGAATCCAACAAAATTGGTCTCGTAAAAATCTGAGCTTCATTCCAAAATTTCAATTTTTAAGGGCTATGCGAGGATTTGAAAAATCGAATTTTCAAAATTCTCAAATACATTGCTTATAAATCAATTTAATAATTTTACTGAGTTTGTTTTAAGTCAAATAAAACATAAAAACTAATTTTAAAATTATTCTCAAATTTTATTTATCAAAAATAACCAATTTATATTCTCAAATTCATTAAAATAGCTTAAATTAAAATTTTAAGTTGGTTCTGAAAATCCGGGTTGTTACATACAGCGCGAAGTAGAATGTCAGAAATACAATCCATTTTCAAGTCCGTTCCGGGTCTGAACAAAACCAGAGGCACCTTATTCCTCATCCCATATGTCCAATATAAGAGAGAGGTCCTCGCATATCCAGTCGATCTCCAAGTACGCCTGGACGACCACTAATTATTACCTTGTCTTGGAGGATCATCCGAATCAGGACATCAGTAATAGCCTAAACGATGTGGAGATCCACGTCTTCAATCACCTTCTTCAAATCTTCTACTTTTAATCGTCGTAACAGTTATTTGAAATGAGTTTAACCCGGTCTTTCCAAACAACTTACGCATATTTTTAAATTATGTGATATATAAAAACATCCCAATCTAGAATATTCTTTGATTCAAATATTCTTTACGCTAGGGATTATTCCAACAAATCTTTTCAAAGATTTATTTCATTTAAACTTATTGTTTAATCCATTCTTGGAAATCATTTCAAAAGATTTTATAATATATTTTCACAACTTAAACCAGATTAATGTTTACAAAACTAGTCGGGATTATCGAGCCTTACCAAAGTAATCATTTACTTTATCATCCCCATCCCAACTTATTCATCCCATGGAGAAAAACTGGTGGTACACCATATTTTACAACCATAATGTCATCAGAAAATTTAATTACCGCTTAACATTTTAAATCTAATTAAAGATTTAACTATCGCATGGAGTAAAATCGGTGGTACTCCATTCCCAAACACTTCTCGAATTTGGTAAGTTTAATTACCTCTTTTTATCTAATTAAAGATTCATTAAAACTCTAGTTTAGTTTTAATCTCAAAAATCATTATTTAATGATTATTCAACCTTGAAAATTAATCTTATCTTTACTTGGGTTAAAGAATAAATGTCATGTAAAGACACCATTCACAATAAACCCAAAATCATCTTCCATTTAATATGGAATCTTCACGAAACTCTGAACAATTTATAATCGATGTAAATTTCCGTATCAGACTAATACTATAAGTGTAATAACGGCGAAGCCTTTTAAATTCCATAAATAGTAATGGACTTCCTTTACAAAAGCTCATTTCGATTATTATTAACTCGAATTCCATTCAATTCCAATTTAATTAAATAGATTGGAAAAATTCTATAAACCTTAATTAAAAGATTTATTCCAATCATAAATGGGTTCAAGAACAACATTATTGAAGATACCATTCACGACAAACCCAAAATCCCATTTTCCACTTAATTCCAATTTAATTCGTTAATTTAAAATAATTCAATTTCTAATCTAGTTGTCAACTAGTTCATTTAAATAAAAGTATCTTTTATCTTTTATTTTTTCAAACTTGGAGTATTTCATCCAAAAATATTTCCAAATCATTTATTACGAATTTACATAATTTATTGATATTTTTTTATAATTTTATCAAGGCCCTTACTGTCGGTTTCCAACATCGGCCATTGAACAACATCCATAGCGACCTTTTCCAAATTTGATTTGGACTAAAATTAAAATATAACCATTGGATTTTTTTATTTCTCATTTTATTGGGAAGCTTATTTTATTACGGTTCCAATGGTTCCAATTTCAGAGGAATTTGATGGTCGAATCTCCCGTTACGTCAATTCGTAGTTACGGTCTGACGTTCGCGAACTGTCACTGTGCGATCCGTTCTATTCAAACCCGAATTCGATTTATAAATTTTAATTACAATTCAAAATGCTTCGAAATAATTTTTATAAATTATATAAAATATATATAATCATCTTCGAAAACCCATTTCTTTCGTTTATCTTTAAAATTGCACATTTCATCGTTCAGTTTTTTGTGTCCATCCAAAATCGGACATCAAAACCAAACTTCAACTGCTAACTGAATATTATATTAAAATATTCATTTTATTCGATTTTAAATGAGATTCAACCAATTACCATATAATTTCGGTTATGTGGATTTCATACATCACATATTTAAAAATAATTATAAACAACTATTAAACATCCAATTCATATCCAAAGTGCACTTACATCCATATAAGCCATAAATAATTATTTAACGCTTATATTGGTATGTCAATCAATCGATTAACATTCAATCTAAATAGTTGGGATTAGTGTAAATCAAATATCATCCCAATATGCGTACGGGGTTGTAACAACCCGCAAATTCTGAACCAATTTAAAAAAATTTATTTTAGAAAATTTTAATGAATTTTGAGAATATAAAATAAATAATAATGACTAAAAATTTATTTTAAAACGAATAAATTTAATTTAATTATAAAAGGAGTTAGAAATGGCGCGGCAGTTCGATAATTTGATTTTAAACTTTGACTGACTGTACAGGATTCAAAATAAATCAGAATTGAGTAAAACCAAAAATATTTAAATCTGTTTAATCATATCTTTCTAACGAATCTGAAAAACTAAAATTTCATATTAAAAATAAAAAGTTATGTCCAGCTTAAAATTTAGAAAAGTCGTTATAGAATTTATATATATTTTAATTAAATATATTGGCCTTGAAAATAGTCAATTTTCAAACGATCTCGGTTTTCGACGAAACCACTTTTGTTGGAACCGGAATGTAAAATTATTGCTAGGGTTCAATTTTCATAATTTTTCGAATTAATATGTGAGCACAGTAAAAGAAAATGTGTTTGACAAATTTCAATTAAATTTAATCGACTAGAAAATAGCCATTTTTCAAACAGTCTCAGAATTCGATGAAAATAGTCTCATTGGAACCGTATTGTCAATACGAAGCTAAAAATATTTTTTCTGTAATTTTTAGAGGTCATACGTGGCCCCGGTGAATTCATATACACGGTTAAATTAAATAAATAAATGTTTTTATATTAAATTAAATAAAACACGCAACAGACATTAGAATTGGGCTACGGGACATAGCCCATCGCGTTCAGAATGTGTCAAAACCTTAAGTTTGACACTAACTGGGCCTAATTCTGAGTTGGTGGCTGAACGGACCATAATTGGGCTAATTATAATTTAATAATTAAATAACCCTAGGAATACTTAGTATAAAATACGTATACAGTATACGGTCTTCATCGTCTTCCCCAAAATCGTGGCAGCCTCCCTCTTCATTTCTTCCACCAACAAATTCTCTCTCCTCCCTTCGAGTTAGGATACAAACCATATGCCAAACTGTAGCTCTTCTCCTCCTCTTTCTTCCCATACCTGAACCAAGAGCTCTCGTGGCCTGAAGCTCGAGAACCGCGCCAATAAAGGCTGCGACTTTCGCACGCCGTCGGCCCCACCAGGCACCACCGCGCCCTCCACCGTGCTAGGCGCGCATAGGCCTCTCCAAGCTCGACCTCCTCCAACCGGCGGCACCTTGAACCGACGCTCCTACCTCCTGCAATTTGAATTCAAAGTTTTGAAACATTCTGAAAACCCACGGTCGATTAATCAGAGAAGGAAGAAAGGTTTAAACACTAATCACCTTGTTTAATTAATCTAATTTAGTTATCAACTTGGTTTGGTCATAACTTCTTCATTCGGATTCGAAATTTGAAAATTTCAGAAGCGTTGTGATCGTACGAAGGAGATCTACGCCTCTGGACTGAAACGAGACTATTCGGGATTGTTGAAAAATTTGACTAATCATCGAACGACGGTGAGATTCTTTATTTAAATTTAATAATTAATTAAATTATTCAGTTTACGATGTTAATTAAATATGATTACGATGTAGATCTGTTTGTTTGGTCATGATTTGTGATGATTGTTCTATGTTTGAATAGTTCGTATAGATCCATATGATTATCATTTTTTATGTTATCACTTTGGATTAAAAATTAAATTGATCTAATTATCAATTTAAAGAAAAAGGAAATAAAATGGTCACCATTCATATGTTATCACTTCAGTCAGGATTGGAATGATTTAATTTATCAATTCCAAACCAAAGAAGAATATGATCATCACATGTTATCACTTGTGTTAGTATTGGATTGATTTAATTTATTAATTCAAATCAAAAGAAATTTGATCATCACCTTTATATATTATCGCTTGTGTTAGAATTTAATTGATTTAATTTATCAATTCAAATCAAAAGAAATTTGACTATCACATTTATTTGGATTGATCTAGAATTATCAATTCAACTAAGAAAATGAAAGGAAAAAAAAAATATCTTTTTATTTGAATTGATGTACATTATCAATTCAATATAAAAAATAAAAGGATTGTATTTTGTTTGCAATTCTCAATGCGAACAAAGTGTAAAATAAATAAAGAAAAGGTTTTACTTTGAAATAAAAAGATTACCTTTTGCAAATGTCAAAACAGAAATGTACAAAGGAATAAAAAGAATTATATTTTGTTTGCATCCCTTGACGCGAACAAAATGTTAAAATAAAGATTTACATTAAAATAAAGATTTACATTAAAATAAAAGAGTTACTTTTAATAAAATATTATTTGATTTGCATTTCTTTTATGCAAATATATTTAAGAAATTAAAATGTTATTTATTCGCATTCCCTTATGCAAATACATTTAAAGGTAAAGAAATGTAATTTACTTGCATTTCTTTTATGCAAATAGATTTTTCTTTTATTTGCAAAGATACATAGTAAACAAAATGTACTTTAATTTACATTCTTTTTGCAAATTCATTAATTGAAAAGAAAATTGAAAACAAAACTTATATTTTTATTTGTGTTCTTAAAACACAAATATAACTTGAAAACAAAACTTATATTTTTATTTGTGTTCTTAAAACACAAATATAACTTGAGAACAAAACTTATATTTTTATTTGTATTCTCAAAACACAAATATGACTTGAAAATAAAATGAACATTTTTGTTTGCATTAATTTGCAAACAAAACACCCTAATTTTTTTTTATTTGCATTTTATAATGCAGATGCAACATGAAAATAAAACTTACCTTTTCATTTGCATTTTATAATGCAAATATAGCATAAGAATAAAACTTTAGAAATAATATTCACTTCTTTTGTTCGCGTTCACCATGCGAATAAAACTTTGGAAATAAAATTTGTTTTCTTTGTTCGCATTCACAATGCGAATAAAACTTTAGAAATAAAATTTGCTTTCTTCGTTCGCATTCACAATGCGAATAAAACTTTAGAAATAAGATTCACTTCTTTTGTTCGCATTCACAATGCGAATAAAACATGATTTATAAAGAACACATTTTGTTTGCATTCTTTATTGATAGTAAAACTCACCTTTCTATTTGCATTCTTTATTGAATATAAATACCTTTTACATAAAGAATACATTTTTATTTGCATTCTCCACTGCAAATAAAATATGATTTAAAAAGAACACATTTTTATTTGCATTCTTCATTGCAAATAAAATATGATGAAAAAGAATAAAAATAATTATCTTATAACATATAATAGAACAAATATGCAAATATAATAATTACTTTTATTTGCATAACATGTAATAGGATTTTTAAGTAAAAATAAAAATCAATCTTTATTTATAAACTTACATTTGAAGTTATATTCAAATATAAGAATCATATTTTTGGTTAAACATACATTAGAACTGAATAGGGAAATTATACGAATAAAAATACATTTTTATTCGGTATTAGAAATAAATAACATGTTACCTCATTTACATCAACATGTTAGTAGTATTAAGTTGTTTAAATTCATTAACCAATCATTTATTTATATGAACTGTTGTTGGCTGAAAACCCCACACAGGTGTTGGGATGAATTGTCATACACTAGTCCCAATATTTAGTTATATGTCGATCGATATATTGACAGGCTGAGATGAGTATTATTATTTCATTTTAATACTCACCCAGTTATAAACTTCATCTGATTGTGAATGGATGTTTGATAATTATGTATCATTTGTTGTCATATTTATACGATGTGTGAAACCCGTATGACCAAAATTATATTGTAACTGATTGAGTCACATTCCACCTCAGGATTTCTTTAAATAAGAATATTTAAAATAAAGAACATTGTAAAATAAATATCTTTAAAAATAAAGAATATTATACTATAAAGAATATTTAATATAAAGAATCTTTTTATCTAAAGAATAATTTTTAAACAACTAATATTTTAAAATAATATTTAACAAAGAATAAAATATTGATTTCTATGTCCGTTCTTGAATGGACAAAAGATAGAAAATATATTTCTATTAAAGTAAACTAGTTAGTAACTAGGATAAATCTTTTAAGTTTAGATTTAATGAAGTCCTCTAATTTATTTGAAATTACATAAAAGAACTAGAAATTCGGGTTATCGTGAATGGTGTCTTAAATAACACTATTCTTAACCCCGTATTGAAGGATAAATCTCTTAATTAAGATTTTTAGAGTTTCAATTATATTTTGTAATTGAAATAAAATATTATGTGAATTGGGTTTACCATGAACTGTGTTTTAAACGACATTTGTTCTTTAACCCAATTTACCGTGAAAATATGATTTAGAATTTATAAATCTTTTTATTAAGATTTAAAAAGAAATTCTCTAAAGACAAGTTTTCCAATTTAATCTTAATTAAATTGGAATTGAGTAGAAATTCGGTTTGATAGAAATCGAAATAGGCTTCTGTAAAAGAAGACTGATACTATAGATGAAATTTAAAAGGCTTTGTCGTTATTCCATCCATATTATTGATCTGATACAGAAATTTATATCGATTATATTTTGACTTGATTTCTATGAAAATTCCATATTTAATGAAAGACGACTTTGGGTTTATCGTGAACTATGTTTTTAAATGAAATTGATACTTTAACCCAAATTAAAGACACGGCTAATTCATTAAGAGTTAAATAATCATTTAATAATGATTTTGATATTAAAATCAAATTGGAGTTTAAATGAATGTTTAAGAAAAAGATAAAATTTATAAGAATTTATTTTTGATTTAATTTATGGGAACTTTTCCCTAGTCATATGAATATTCTATTAAAAGAATATTTTGAATTGGAATGAGACGTTGGATGCGTATTATAACACTTGATTTTCAATTATAAAATACGCAAGTTATTCGAAAAGACTGGGTTTAACCCATTTCGAATAATTATTACTATGATGAAGAGTCGAAGATGAAGATGGTGGTTGAAGACCGGCGATCTTCACATCGAATGGATGTGTTGCTACTGAGACCCATGATGGGAGTAGCTACCTTGAAAAGACCTCAGTGGGAATCGTCCGGACGTAGTGTTGATTTGTACGGATTTGGCTTTCGCTCAGACCCAGAGCATAAGCTCATAAATGGATGCATGTCAGACGTTGGATTTCGTTCTATGGAAATTGATTTCTATTAATATACAACCGTTGGTGGCAGAGAATTCATTCTCTTGCTTAACACCCTTAGAAGTTGTGTATTAATAGTTATGAATTGCATGGCGTGAAATGTCAACGTGTCACGCCAAGATGTAATTGATCAAGGCTTTGTTGCAAAGCAGGCCTTATGGGATGATCAAAGCATAGCCTATTTTTGGCATAGCTTTGTGTAACGTGACTTCGCGAGCCTCACACCCCGGTTGAGTCTAAAACGGAGCATAGGAACGCAGGGGTGCACACGTTTCTTTCTAGCTAGAAGTGGTGTCGGTGCTTAAAACTGGCTGACATTTACTTATGTGGTTGATGGATTTTGAGGCGCCTCGGTTTATTCTTATCGGTCGCCAATGGCCGATTTGTAGATCCCATAGGATCGGGGAGCGTGTGTTCAGGAATTGCCAATCCACTAACGTTATTTGTGGACCGGCCCTGCTGTATCCAAGGGTTCACTGCGGGGGATCCTGAGACATTGGCTAGAGTGTCTCGAATCGGTCAGGAGATTGTTCCTAGCCTTGACTCCGATGGAAACCAATTTCCAATACGCCCTATGCGGTTTTGATTGTATTACTAGTATGGCGACATGATATATGGTACCCATGCCGTCTAGGATTGATATATTTACTTTGTATTGTTTTATCAAAACATATACACTAATAGTAATATCGTTTTATGTATTTATCATCTTTTGACCATTATAAGGTAAAACCCTATCCTCCGGCTTGCGTTGCATTGTGTGATGGGACCTGGGTCTTATAATGGTTTCATTTTTCTAAAAAATCATTGCGTTATTTGACGATTTACTTTAGTTATTCACTGGCAATCCAATGGAGTAAACCCGTTCCACGTTGGCGGCGTGGTCCTGTGATTAGCCTTTTCATTAGATAAATTAGGTTAAGAATTCTCACACCAATCCCACGACTGACTTGTAGTTTGTTTCACTTTGCAAACTCGGGTGCCCTCTTTCCACACGGGCAGTCGAGTAGCTTTTTGCAGATATATATTAAGCAGGATTCTGGATTAAAGCCTGAAGCTGGGTCCAGAATATTGATAGCCTTCCGCTGAGATTAGTTCCACTGCAATGTATTAATTTATTGTAATTTATCTTCCGCTGTAATTTTATTCCAATGTACTCTGATATATTCTGTACTCTGATGTAACATTTATTATTAATGTTATAAAAGTCTGTGTTGTTGTTCTGATGTGTTGTATTCCCAAAGTTGATGTATCCGCAGATTTCCAACCTTTGGTTCAGACCTGTGTGGTTTATGATCGTTTCAAAGGGTGGGGACTTCTGGGTCTTTACAGTTGGTATCAGAGCTCTGGTTAGCTCAAATCTTTGGGATACAACTCGTCAGAACTGAACAAAGACTCATCAGAGGTTGGATTAGTAATATCCAATAAGAATACTCATTAGAGATAGGGTCAGTAGTACCCTAGAATGAGTTCAGAGTGACCAACTTATAATTAACGTACTTATAATTATATATTTAATTAGATTTTAGAAAATATGATTTTTAATATATAAAAGCTATATATATTTGAAAATTTAATCAACTAATTGATTTATAATTATGTTGTGTGAATATTAGTTCAACGAATAAAATATTGAAAACAATAAAAGAATAAAAAATTAAATTAGTAAAATAAACAACTTTCATCTCGTTTCCTTTAGAGGGCGAAAAGATTTTTAGTGGGGGAGATTGTAATAACACGCAAATTCTGAACCAATTTAAAAAAATTTATTTTAGAAAATTTTAATGAATTTTGAGAATATAAAATAAATAATAATGACTAAAAATTTATTTTAAAACGAATAAATTTAATTTAATTATAAAAGGAGTTAGAAATGGCGCGGCAGTTCGATAATTTGATTTTAAACTTTGACTGACTGTACAGGATTCAAAATAAATCAGAATTGAGTAAAACCAAAAATATTTAAATCTGTTTAATCATATCTTTCTAACGAATCTGAAAAACTGAAATTTCATATTAAAAATAAAAAGTTATGACCAGTTTAAAATTTAGAAAAGTCGCTATAAAATTTATATATATTTTAATTTAATATATTGGCCTTGAAAATAGTCAATTTTCAAACGATCTCGGTTTTCGACGAAACCACTTTTGTTGGAACCGGAATGTCAAATTATTGCTAGGGTTCAATTTTCATAATTTTTCGAATTAATATGTGAGCACAGTAAAAGAAAATGTGTTTGACCAATTTCAATTAAATTTAATCGACTAGAAAATAGCCATTTTTCAAACAGTCTCAAAATTCGACGAAAATAGTCTCATTGGAACCGTATTGTCAATACGAAGCTAAAAATATTTTTTCTATAATTTTTAGAGGTCATATGTGGCCCCGGTGAATTTATATACACGATTAAATTAAATAAATAAATGTTTTTATACTAAATTAAATAAAACACGCAACAGACTTCAGAATTGGGCTACGGGACATAGCCCATCGCTTTCAGAAGGTGTCAAAACCTTAAGTTTGACACTAACTGGGCCTAATTCTGAGTTGGTGGCTGAACGGACCTTAATTGGGCTAATTATAATTTAATAATTAAATAACCCTAGGAATACTCAGTATAAAATACATATACAATATACAGTCTTCATCGTCTTCCCCAAAATCATGGCCACCTCACTCTTCATTTCTTCCTCCACCAAATTCTCTCTGCTCCCTTCGAGTTAGGAGACAAACCATACGCCAAACTGAAGCTCTTCTCATCATCTTTCTTCCCATACCCGAACCAAGAGCTCTCATGGCCCGAAGCTCGAGAACCGCGTCCATAAAGGCCGTGACTTTCGCACATCGTCGGCCCCACTAGGCACCACCGCACCATCCACCGTGCTAGGCGTGCATAGGCCTCTCCAAGCTCGACCTCCTCCAACTGACGGCACCTTGAACCGACGCTCCTACCTCCTGCAATTTGAATTCAAAGTTTTGAACCATTCTGAAAACCCACGGCCGATTAATCAGGGAAGGAAGAAAGGTTTAAACACTAATCACCTTGGTTAATTAATTAATCTAATTTAATTATCAACTTGTTTTGGTCATAACTTCTTCATTCGGATTCGAAATTTGAAAATTTCAGAAGCGTTGTGATCGTACGAAGGAGATCTACGCCTCTGGACTGAAACGAGGCTATTCGGGACTGTTGAAAAATTTGACTAATCATCGGACGACGATGAGATTATTTATTTAAATTTAATAATTAATTAAACTATTCAGTTTACGATGTGAATTAATTATGATTACGATGCTGATCTGTTTTGTTTGGTCATGATTTGTGATGATTGTTCTATGTTTGAATAGTTCGTATAGATCCATATGATTATCATTTTTTATGTTATCACTTTGGATTAAAAATTAAATTGATCTAATTATCAATTTAAAGAAAAAGGAAATAAAATGGTCACCATTCATATGTTATCACTTCAGCTAGGATTGGAATGATTTAATTTATCAATTCCAAACCAAAGAAGAATATGATCATCACATGTTATCGCTTATGTTAGTATTGGATTGATTTAATTTATCAATTCAAATCAAAAGAAATTTGATCATCACCTTTATATATTATCGCTTGTATTAGAATTTAATTGATTTAATTTATCAATTCAAATCAAAAGAAATTTGACTATCACATTTATTTGGATTGATCTAGAATTATCAATTCAACCTAGAAAATGAAAGAAAAAAAAACGAAAATATCTTTTTATTTGAATTGATGTACATTATCAATTCAATATTAAAAATAAAAGGATTGTATTTTGTTTGCAATTCTCAATGTGAACAAAATGTAAAATAAATAAAGAAAAGGTTTTACTTTGAAATAAAAAGATTACCTTTTGCAAAATGTCAAAACAGAAATGTACAAAAGAATAAAAAGAATTATATTTTGTTTGCATCCCTTGACGCGAACAAAATGTTAAAATAAAGATTTTCATTAAAATAAAGATTTACATTAAAATAAAAGAGTTACTTTTAATAAAATATTATTTGATTTGCATTTCTTTTATGCAAATATATTTAAGAAATTAAAATGTTATTTATTCGCATTCCCTTATGCAAATACATTTAAAGGTTAAGAAATGTAATTTACTTGCATTTCTTTTATGCAAATAGATTTTTCTTTTATTTGCAAAGATACATAGAAAACAAAATGTATTTTAATTTACATTCTTTTTGCAAATTCATTAATAGAAAAGAAAATTGAAAACAAAACTTATATTTTTATTTGTGTTCTTAAAACACAAATATAACTTGAAAACAAAACTTATATTTTTATTTGTGTTCTTAAAACACAAATATAACTTGAGAACAAAACTTATATTTTTATTTGTGTTCTCAAAACACAAATATGACTTGAAAATAAAATGAACATTTTTGTTTGCATTTACTTTGCAAACAAAACACAAAAAAAAAAACTTATTTTTTTTATTTGCATTTTATAATGCAAATGCAACATGAAAATAAAACTTACCATTTCATTTGCATTTTATAATGCAAATATAGCATAAGAATAAAACTTTAGAAATAAGATTCACTTCTTTTGTTCGCATTCACCATGCAAATAAAACTTTGGAAATAAAATTTGCTTTCTTTTTTCGCATTCACAATGCGAATAAAACTTTAGAAATAAAATTTGCTTTCTTTGTTCGCATTCACAATGCGAATAAAACTTTAGAAATAAGATTCACTTCTTTTGTTCGCATTCACAATGCGAATAAAACATGATTTATAAAGAACACATTTTGTTTGCATTCTTTATTGAGAGTAAAACTCACATTTCTATTTGCATTCTTTATTGAGTATAAATACCTTTTAAATAAAGAATACATTTTTATTTGCATTCTCCATTGCAAATAAAATATGATTTAAAAAGAACACATTTTTATTTGCATTCTTCATTGCAAATAAAATATGATGAAAAAGAATAAAAATAATTATCTTATAACATATAATAGAACAAATATGCAAATATAATAATTACTTTTATTTGCATAACATGTAATAGGATTTTTAAGTAAAAATAAAAATCAATCTTTATTTATAAACTTACATTTGAAGTTATATTCAAATATAAGAATCATATTATTGGTTAAACATACATTAGAATTGAATAGGGAAATTATACGAATAAAAATACATTTTTATTCGGTATTAGAAATAAATAACATGTTACCTCATTTACATCAACATGTTAATAGTATTAAGTTGGTTAAATTCATTAACCAATCATTTATTTATATGAACTGTTGTTGGCTGGAAACCCCACACGGGTGTTGGGATGAATTGTCATACACTAGTCCGAATATTTAGTTATATGTCGATCGATAGATTGACAGGCTGAGATGAGTATTATTATTTCATTTTAATACTCACCCAGTTATAAACTTCACACTGATTGTGAATGGATGTTTGATAATTATGTATCATTTGTTGTCATATTTACACGATTTGTGAAACCCGTATGACTAAAATTATATAGTAACTGATTGAGTCACATTCCACCTCAGGATTTCTTTAAATAAGAATATTTAAAATAAAGAACATTGTAAAATAAATATCTTTAAAAATAAAGAATATTTTATATAAAGAGTCTTTTTATTTAAAGAATAATTTTTAAACAACTGATATTTTAAAATAATATTTAACAAAGAATAAAATAATGATTTCTATGTTCGTTCTTGAATGGACAAAAGATAGGAAATATATTTCTATTAAAGTAAACTAGTTAGTAACTAGGATAAACCTTTTAAGTTAAGATTTAATGAAGTCTTCTAATTTATTTGAAATTAAATAAAAGAACTAGAAATTCGGGTTATCGTGAATGGTGTCTTAAATAACACTATTCTTTACCCCGTATTGAAGGATAAATCTCTTAATTAAGATTTTTAGAGTTTCAATTATATTTTGTAATTGAAATAAAATATTATGTGAATTGGGTTTACTGTGAACTGTGTTTTAAACGACATTTGTTCTTTAACCCAATTTACAGTGAAAATATGATTTAGAAATTATAAATTTTTTATTAAGATTTAAAAAGAAATTCTCTAAAGACAAGTTTTCCAATTTAATCTTAATTAAATTGGAATTGAGTAGAAATTCGGTTTGATAAAAATCGAAATAGGCTTCTGTAAAAGAAGACTGATATTGTAGATGGAATTTAAAAGGCTTTGCCGTTATTCCATACATATTATTGATCTGATACAGAAATTTATATCGATTATATTTTAACTCGATTTCTATGAAAATTCCATATTTAATGAAAGATGACTTTGGGTTTATCGTGAACAATGTTTTTAAATGACATTGATTCTTTAACCCAAATTATAGACACGGTTAATTCATTAAGAGTTAAATAATCATTTAATAATGATTTTGATATTAAAATCAAATTTGAGTTTTAATGAATGTTTAAGAAAAAGATAAAATTTATAAGAATTTATTTTTGACTTAATTTATGGTAACTTTTCCCTAGTAATATGAATATTCTATTAAAAGAATATTTTGAATTGGAATGAGACGTTGGATGCGTATTATAACACTTGATTTTCAATTATAAAATACGCAAGTTATTCGAAAAGACCGGGTTTAACCCATTTCGAATAATTATTACTACGATGAAGAGTCGAAGATGAAGATGGTGGTTGAAGACCGGCGATCTTCACATCGAATGGATGTGTTGCTACTGAGACCCATGATGGGAGTAGCTACCTTGAAAGGGCCTCAGTGGGAACCGTCCGGACGTAGTGTTGATTTGTACGGATTTGGCATTCGCTCAGACCCAGAGCATAAGCTCATAAATGGATGCATGTCTGACGTTGGATTCGTTCTATGGAAATTGATTTCTATTAATATACAACCGTTGGTGGTAGAGAATTCATTCTCTTGCTTAACACCCTTAGAGGTTGTGTATTAATAGTTATGAATTGCATGGCGTGAAATGTCAACGTGGCACGCCAAGATGCAAATGATCAAGGCTTTGTTGCAAAGCAGGCCTTGTGGGATGATCAAAGCATAGCCTATTTTTGGCATAGCTTTGTGTAACGTGACTTCGCGAGCCTCACACCCCGGTTGTGTCTAAAACGGAGCATATGAACGCAGGGAGTGCACACGTTTCTTTCTAGCTAGAAGTGGTGTCGGTGCTTAAAACTGGCTGACATTTACTTATGTGGTTGATGGATTTTGAGGCGCCTCGGTTTATTCTTATCGGTCACCAATGGCCGATTTGTAGATCCCATAGGATCGGGGATCGTATGTTCAGGAATTGCCAATCCACTAACGTCATTTGTGGACCGGCCCTGCTGTATCCAAGGGTTCACTACGGGAGATCCTGAGACATTGGCCAGAGTGTCTCGAATCGGTCAGGAGATTGTTCCTAGCCTTGACTCCGATGGAAACCAATTTCCAATACGCCCCATGCGGTTTTGATTGTATTACTAGTATGGCGACATGATATATGGTACCCATGCCGTCTAGGATTGATACATTTACTTTGTATTGCTTTATCAAAACATATACACTAATAGTAATATCGATTTTATGTATTTATCATCTTTTGACCATTATAAGGTAAAACCCTATCCTCCGGCTTGCGTTGCTTTGTGTGATGGGACCTGGGTCTTATAATGGTTTCATTTTTCTAAAAAATCATTGCGTTATTTGATGATTTACTTTAGTTATGCACTGGCAATCCAATGGAGTAAACCCGTTCCGCGTTAGCGGCGTGGTCCTGTCATTAGCCTTTTCATTAGATAAATTAGGTTAAGAATTCTCACACCAGTCCCACGATTGACCTGTAGTTTGTTTCACTTTGCAAACTCGGGTGCCCTCTTTCCACACGGGCAGTCGAGTAGCTTTTTGCAGATATATATTAAGCAGATCCTAGATTAAAGCCTGAAGCTGGGTCCAGAATATTGATAGCCTTCCGCTGAGATTAGTTCCACTGCAATGTATTAATTTATTGTCATTTATCTTCCGCTGTAATTTTATTCCAATGTACTCTGATATATTCTGTACTCTGATGTAACATTTATTATTGATGTTATAAAAGTCTGTGTTGTTGTTCTGATGTGTTGTATTCCCAAAGTTGATGTATCCGCAGATTTCCAACCTTTGGTTCAGACCTATGTGGTTTATGGTCGTTTCAAAGGGTGGGGACTTCTGGGTCTTTACAGTATGTAACACCCTAAGTCCCACATCGTGGAAGCCTGTGTGAAGTGGGTACTTATATAGTAGAGCCCATCTCTTACTAACGCTGAGGCCTTTTGAGGAACAAAACCCCACACCTATACGGTGGCTAAGTTGGGGACAATATCTTGCGTGAACGGAGGTGTGGGCTGTTACAGTGGTATCAGAGCCAATACCCTGCCGAAATTGTGGCTTCTGTGTGGACCACAACGCCTGGGTGAGGTGTTCGTGAGACAACGGGGACGTTGGGCTCTGTAGGAGGGGATAATGTAACACCCTAAGTCCCACATCGTGGAAGCCTATGTGAAGTGGGTACTTATATAGTAGAGCCCATCTCTTACTAACGCCGAGGCCTTTTAAGGAACAAAACCCCACACCTATACGGTGGCTAAGTTGGGGACAATATCTTGCGCGAACAGAGGTGTGGGGTGTTACAGGGGTTTTCAACCAATAAATAAATAATTAATAAATTATTTATTCCATCTAATCGATATTATTTAAATGGGTGAACATATACAAGTTGTTCAACTTGTAAATGGATTTTTTATCCAATTTCAACTACCACAAATAATTTAACATCATTTCAACATGTTAATTATTTTAAATTCACATTCAAATCATAACATAAATAATCATCCATTGCCATTTAAGGCGCCACAAAGTGTCCACTCACATTGTTTGAAATACGAGTTTTGTACATTCGAACAATGCTTCTAATAACAAATAAACTTGGTGAATAGTTCATGTGTTGAACTCAAGGGATATCACATGTAATAGATAAAAAATCCACATAGGCAATTAATATGTTTTTAGTTATAAAAATAAACAATTATACAAAATATTTGAGTGAGAGAGTTCTCACCAAGATCTATGATCGTTATAATAACCATCACTTTTGAGTTAAATTAAACACTGGTTTAATTTAATCCAAAATTTCTAACTAGCTCCAAATTTGACCAAATTAGTTTTGTTGTGAATCTCTCGGCTACACGATCGCAACAGATCATGTTTCGTGTCATTCTGAGTTCGTACCAAAAAGATATTAACATACGAGCATGGAGCAATCACTTAAACAATAAAATTACGATTCACCTTCTTCTCCAAACGACACCCTCCACTTTAAATGCTCGCCATAGCCAAACCGTAGCTCGGAACCGCACGAGACCAGCGCCATTGTCTCTGGCATCTCCCCCTCTTTCCACGCCGGGTGGTCCGCCCTCTAAATCACCCTGTGGGCCCCGTAGTCCGGAGATGAACGAAAATGAGTGTTTTCCGTTTAACTGGGTGCTACAGCCACCTGATTGCTCCAAATACCACCAAATTTTACCAATAGCTCGGTCTCGATCTCCCGAACAGCTTTCCTTTTAGTCACTTCGCCTGAAAATGCACAGATTGGCCGAAAATTGCCCATTTTCGTGATGTGTCGTTTTCCAGCACCCCTCCGATCGACTCGACATTTCGGCCAACTTCGACCACTTGAGACCTTTCCACCACTGCCAAAAGAACTATATGCTTCCCCTCAACCAACCGCTGAAGTCGCTCGGCCTAACTCTCCACTTGGACCCCGCAGCAAGCGAAAAATTGAAATTGACCAATTTCCGTTCGTCTTTGATAACTCACGCCTCCGAGCTCCAATGAAACCAAAATTTTAAGCGTGCGCAACCCTCTTCATGCTCTACAAACCCATCAAATTTCATAGCCTAACTCCTTACGGTTTGAGAGATAAATTACTTAGTTTGAGGGTCTTTTTTGCAAAGTGTTTGAGAGAAGAGAAAGGAGGGGCGGGGTTGCTGCGAAATTAAGAGAAAGGGAAAGAATAAGGGTTTAGGGAGGAAGAGATGTTATATAGTGGAGGGTTTTCTATTATTTTGTTAATTCTTAAGTTCATGCTCTCTTCAATCGACGTTTAGCGATGCCCTGATCACACATGAACTCTATTGGCATTGAAAATAGGCACACAGCTATTTTGACGACACAGTCCTGATAAAAAAAATTTCGTCGAATTCCGAGTCCATTTACTCAAACAGCTCTATTTTGGGCTCAAGTGACTGATCATTCACAATTTATTGCGCACGGTTACTACTAGATCCAAAAATTATGAAATTTGAAATCTATAAATAATTTAATATTCTGGATCCAACAAAAGCGGTTTCATAAAAAACGGAGGTCATTTGCAAAATGGTTATTTTTAAGAGATTCAATAATGTTAAAATACTTATAAATTCAATAACAACTATTTGAAATTTTAATTTGGACATAACTTATAATGTATAAAGTGAAATCTCAATTTCTTTCATTAGTTAGAAAGATATGATTAGTTAGATCCTAACGTTTCATGTTTCATCAAATTATGACTTATAATGAATTATGTACATTCATTTAAAGTTCAAAACTAAATTTTCAAACTACCGTGCCATTACGTACTCGTTTTAATTAAATTATAAATTCTTATGCTAAACTTCATTTTAAATAAATTCTAAGCTGTTTATTCCCAAAATAAATCGTTCAAAATATTTAATTTCCATAAAAATCAATTAAAAATAAATTTTAAATTGGATCCAAAATTCCGGGTAGTTACAACTCCTTTGCTTTTTTTTTTTTTAAATTTCTTGAGGTATTTTTGTGAACCTATTCATACCATGGCGTTAAGGAGTGCTTAGTTGTGCTTGTAGTCAGAGTTAGGCATCTTACTTTCTATTTCCATTCGTTTGTCGTCTCCATTTAGTGCCATGAAATGTGAGTATATCTCACACTTGAATTACATATGCATGAATGCTAAATTCAACACAAATGAATTATTGTTGAATGTGTAGGGTTATAAGTAAAAAAGTCACTTTATTTGACATGTGCACTTTTCATATATGACACATTATTACACTGCCTACATATGACACGTAGGTGCTTGGATAATATATGATTTGTAAGGCGATGATATGGGTGCTATGTGGTAATTTATTTATGTTGCCCAATTCTCGTAGATTCAGGAAAATCACTATGGGTTGAAAGATACATACTCGAACCGTTGTATGGATTTAGAAAATGAATTGAATCAATTTGGGATGCTGGTTGAAACAATATGTATCCGAGATTAAATTTAATCATGGATTGAAATGATATATATCCGTATTAATTGGCCTAGGCAGAAAACTATACACGGACACCGTTGGTTAAATTTGAAAGGTATTTTCTTAAAGTTAAATATATTTGATTGAATAATGCAATTTTAAATTATTTTACTTATAACATTGTTTTGAAATTTAAATAATTTAAATTATTTTATAAGTAATTTAATAAAAAGATTATTATAGATTATATTATTTAAATTTTAAAACTAATACTGAAATATAGTTTTTTTTAAATCGGTACGCTTTTATTAACTTGCAAAGAAGTACATAGCAAGGTTAGCGTACTAACCTGAATAAAAAAGAAAATATGCATAAAACAACAAACACAAGTCTAAAAACATAAAAATAATATTAAAATGGACCCATGATGAGGTCAACTTCTCCATAACCACAATAACCCCAAGTGTGATCCCGCTGCATTTCAGCTATTCCCGTCCCTGTGTGCTAAAATAAGTTTCCAATGGTCTTGAATAATATGGCTTTCAGTTATGCATATGAACAGAATTTTCCGAATGGAAGGAAAAACATTGTGGATATAGAAATGCTGCTTTACCCATGATGTTCATGCAAGCGTTAAACTACTCCCCTTCTATTGCATAGTAGTAGTCCATGATCAAAAGTACATATGATTATAGCAACTGAATTCCGAATGAAACTCTTCTTGATAATGAAATCCCAAACGTAAGACTCAATTCCAACTAAAGTATCATGGAATTTTAACTATCCCCTACTTCCCACAATCATAAGAGGGTACATGATGTAGAAAAAAAAGTAATAGCAAAAGCCAATGCATTAAACGCAGATATGTAAAGCACAACAAAGTACTGGAATTGGTTGAATCTGTAGGCTTCATAAACCACGAAGTTGTTCATACAGCCTTGTTTCGCCATCTTCAATGGATAATTAGATTAAACGTGAAAACTGGGTGTAAAACCATATTTCAACAATTGATTTAACGAAGAAGAACAGATTACACATTAACCTTCAACAATTTCCGAATCAATAGTATGCCAGTTAATCCAACACCAAACTCCAAATAAACTAAACAAGTGGCTTGTTTTACACCTGATAGTGTAAAACATTTTCCGAAGAAAGATTTGCATGGGACAATCGTGCAAACAAAAACAAATGGCTCATCTTACACACTAAAATGTAAAATGGTTTATGTAGAGAATTCTTGCTAACAACAGATTTTGAGAGAATCAAATCCCAAATAAATCGAGGCACACCCAAGTGATGTATATTCAAATTAAAACTCCAAATCGAGTAGTTTATTTTTACCTCTCAGAAACCGGATTTAAGTCGATCGTTTTTCCAAATTAAAGAGGGTCAGTTGGAGGACTACGGAGTATTGGTATTGGGTGTCACGATTAAGTCGGTTTCTTCAATACTCACTTATCCACTATGGCTTGATCCTCGGTGAGAAGACTTTGAAATCGATTAGAAAGAGTAGATCTTGTATTTCGAAGTTGCAAATAGCGAAGTCGGGCAACCTTTGATTTACTGATGGATTTATCTCCAGAGTTTAAAGCGGTTTCCTCTTCAACCGAAAATAGTAATATCAGATCAGATCCAATCAAGGATGCAATTATGAGAAATGAGTATTCCGCCAAAGATGGTAGAGAGTAGGAGCAATTGTCAGAGATACACAATTTCACTGGAGGTTCGATCCTCTTAGTGAAGAATTAACCAGATCCGATTGATTTGAAGAAATAGGAAAGCCTGAATCTTTCCAATGTTATGATACTCTCGAATCTACTGTAGTGTAAAGTGAGAAGGACGAACAAATTGTAGATTTGAAAGAAGTATATGGTTTACAGGCACGGAAATGCGACGAATCCCGTAGAAATGAAACGAAATCGCCTGTTCTCTCCGCCATTGAAGCGGAGAGAAAAACCATTTTTTACCCTACTGAATACTTCAAGCTAGATGGTTTAAAAGAGAAGTATGAAATTTAATTGCAACTTAATTCGTTTAAATGGTTTCAATGAAATGAAATTTATTAAGCTAAATGAGATTTATAGAATTAATAAAATAGGTTACATTGATTTTTGTTTGGATTATAAAACTTAATAAATTGGTTTTGTTAAAAAAAATATGAAAATAAATAAACTAAATTCAAATATTTGGGTATAATTATAATTGAAGTTAAATATTTAGAATCAATGAAATTTGGAAAGTGAGAACATGCTATTAAGTTATTACTCAAAGGTAAATTTGAAATAAATTGGAAGGATATGATGTAAGTAATAAGATCTGAAAACCAGCGTGAATGCTATTATGAAATAAATTGGAATTAAAATTCATTATTAAAGTTTAAATTGATTTGAATTAGGGTTTTGAAATTTGAATTGAGAATATGTCGAATTTTGAAATACACATATTTGGTTTGAATTGGATTATTATTTTTATATTATTATTTATATCAAACTATTTTACCAAGACTAGATTTTTCCTACTAATTATCTTCATAATTATTATTTTATAACTATTTAATTTCAACTATTTTATCTATTAAAATTTTATACAATTTTTAATAAAGTATCTTATATATTTTAACTATTATCGCTTTATAGCTATTTTAATAAAACTCCTATCTATAAAAATATTTTATATTAAATTTAAATTATTATATGTATATAAACCATTTTAAACTTAAACAAATTTTAAAAAAAATTATTAATAAAGTTCTTTCAATTCTGTGCTATTAAATCCGACATATTTTATATAAAGATTTGAATATCGATATGTGTAAAATTGAAATTTGAACTGTTTGTAAACATGAATATGAAAGTTGAACGAAGTCGAAAGATGAATTAACTGTAAATTTCATGACACTGAAATATGTTATTTTAATTGGTTAATAATAATCAAGTATATTCTCCCCGTAACCGGGTAACCTAGGCTCTGATACCAAATGTAACGACCCCCGTGTAATAGGCCACAATCTCGACTTAGAAAAGTCCCATTGAAACATAAAATCATTGGTTTCTATAAGAAACAAAATAACAAAACCAGACTAAAATGAAAGATCATAACCTCACAACGTAATGGATAAAATATAATCATTAAAGTAGATGTATCATTTCATAAAAACGACATAATGTCCATTACATCATAAATTCCAATTTCATAATAAAGATATATCATAAATATCCCTCAAGTACAATCAACCACGAGACATAATAATAATAATAAAATAGGTAAAAATCTCCATTGCCGAGATCTTGTCTCAGTGACATCTTCGATCAAGCACCTATACCTACTAATTTGTGTCATTAAGAGAAGGAAGTGTCATAGTAACAGTTTTGGTGAATGAAAATTCTTTAAGCTTAATAAGGAAACCTATTTTTTTATACTTGGCAGTATAAGCCCATCAAGTTATGTAAAAGCGTATACAACACATAAATATATGTAGCACACTTATGCATTTTGTGGAAACAGGAAGACTATGATTTGGTCACTTAATGCCATTATATATATAGGTGGATTCCTATGATCAATTAATGCCCTACGAGCATATTCCTATGATCACTCAGTACCCTATAAACAGATCTCTATGATCACTTAACACCCTAAAGAGGATCCTGGTCACTTTAGACCTTGTTTTCGATGTTATGAAATATTCTTTCAGTCTTAATGTGAGAAACAGTAATCTGTCACTTAATACCGGGTGAGGGTAGACACTCATCGCCATTTATGACCTCTTCGGCGGACCCATGCTCCACTATCTTGTTGGTAGTACATGTGAATTCCTAGTCACTTAATACTTCCTTTAGATAGGTTGTTCTCCTTGCATGTTCAGTTGAAATCTTAGTAGCCCGTTCTTAGGTGTACCATCACATATCTCCTAGATAAGAAGCAGACAACTTAAGGAGAACTTCCCAACTCATTCGTATATATTTTTACTTAAGAAATATTTAATACCTCGTAATTATTTGAGAATGGAAAACCTATAATCAGTTAATACCCAATAAGGGCGGGTCCTATAGCTTCAGCCTGAAACCAAGGAGTGAACCCTAGGAAAGGACCAGTCATAACCATATAATGTCTAAATAAGGCAGATCTGCCACTTAATACCATCTCGGGGTAGACTTACTTCACAAGAGTATTTATTGCACTAGACATCTCATATCAACCCGATTTCTTGTAGTAGTTGGATTTGGCAGGCATTTCGAGGAAGAATTCTACTACAAGTAGGGATTAACCTTACGTCCATATATTTTTTATTACTACTGGCCCATGATATTAGACATCTCTCATTAACCCAATTTCTTATAGCTGTTGGGTTTGCTGTTGGTTCTGGGCTTACTTTTACCACAAGTAGGGGTTAATCTCTGTCATGTGTCATTAATATTACTAAAAGCCTTTTATACACACACAACATTCAAATTCCTACGGGGACATTTCAAATTCGGATTCCTATTTAAACGCGTTTAATACGTAGTTATGATACGTTAAATACTCTATTTGATATATATGTATGTATGTATGTATGTATGTATAAGAGCGTGAATAGTGATGTATGTAAAGAAAACATTCTAAATGTAGAAATGTCAATCCTAACACATAACTAAGGCTTACTGGTCATATTTTCCAAACTTTCACAATGTAACATATAATTTATCATTTCCAATCTGAAGCAACAATTAGGAAATAACATTACACAAATAGAATAACTTGTTACCTAAGTTATTAGGAATGTTTCAATAATTAAAAGGTGACAGGGTGAATAAGGACAATATATGTATATTTCTTTTAGTACTGCTTTACTTTTACTTAAGATATTTGCACAGAACTAGGATTTTGATCATATGTGTTTTATTACATTTAAACCATTTACTCAATAAAAATAGTAGGTTAAACATATAGAAGTTACAACCAAATCTGCTTTTTTATTTATTCTGATTTACAATAAAAATGAAAGATAGTAAATCAGAATAAATGGAAAATTTACACATACCCCAAAAATCCACTTTTACTTACATCCATAATCTAAAACCCAAATAAACACAAGATTGACCATCTTTGATATTCATTAGAGATTTAAGGGGATTTGTATGTGTTTTATTTTTGAAAGAATCCTAAATGGTTTTTAGGCGTACACAATCCAGTTTTACACTAGCTATTACAAAAAATAGTTTAATTTGAAGTAATTCCCACTAAGAGTACAACAACAAGAAGAAAACTATGAATAACCAAATTCTGAATTGCAGTCTCGAATATACATACTCCAATTCCTTCTTTTCAATTATTATACATATATAGGAAAAAAATTAGAATCTTGTACATATATAAATCTAGTTCCATAAACCTATACAGAAATTAGAATAGAGAAGATAGAAACATGTTAGATTTAAGAAGAAGAAAAATATCCTAACCTAATCTGGTACTAGATAGAATAGAGGAGATATAGAATGAGGGAAAAGTCTTGAGGATAATGTGTGGTTTTGAGAGGAGGCTAAGGTCTTGTTAAAAGTTGTTTAAGTATGTATGAACCATTAGATTCAAATGTTAGAGAGGAGAATGTGAGGTTTAGAGAGGAGGCTAAGGTCTGACTATCAATGGAAGATGACGATATCCTATGACCAGGGGTTGTTCTGGTTGTTCGGAATTCTTCACTTCATTTGAAGAGGCGGCTGTTATAGCCTTTAGACTACCAAAGAAGGAAAGCTCGGATTGGACGTGACAAGTCGATTGGCTGAGTGTTGAACTATTTCTGGTATGCTAAAGATTTTTTTAGTGGTTTTTGCCTAAATACTACAATATAAAGGCAAAAGTAAGCACTGGGAGAATAAACAAATTTCTAAGCTTTGAAATAAATAAATTACTAACCGTATCTGTTTATAAGGGATAATAAATTCAGTGTAATCCAATAGCAAAATTTTACTTGAAAGTAATACTTTTCTTATGGCATGACTATGTTGAATAACTAATGAAGAAGAGAAAATGGAATGAATGCATATAGTCTTATAAGAATTTATATGTAAATGGAAAATGGGTAGATAAGTGTTATTAATATATTGTACAAACAACAAAAGAAGTATTGCACCAAATAGTTGCAATGATACTTCTTTAGCATTTGCAAATGTTATATAGTACCATTTATTCTAGTATTTTTAAACATTTGTTATCTTAGACACCAACGACATACTTACGCAAGCATGCCCAACACACAAGCACGAGTATATACATACATACTTTTACACACACACACACACACACACACACACACATATATATATATATATATATATATATAAAGGTTCAGTGGCAATCCTAATACTGTGGTACCACTGTAACACCCCGAATTTTCTATTAACATTAAATTAACAAATTAAAGTATACTTAATTCTAAATTTGAGAATTAAGGGAAACTGGTTACGCCATTGCGTTCGTCTCAGAATTCTTCTTGAGATAGAGTCCGAGTTTGCATAAATCGGACTCCGTATGAAGAAGTTATGGCCTTCGGAAGTTTCAGAAATTAAAATTCAAACAACTCAAAACAGAGTTCAAATTTCAAAACAGAACCCAGAAGCGGGCTGGGCGGGAAATTCCCGCCCAGGACCCTTGTTGACCGGGGAGCCGTCCAGGAGGTCGACCTCCCCATACAGGTCGACTAGGGGGTCGACCTGGGGGTTGACCTACCCCACTCGGACAGACCTGAAAAAATGACGATTTTGACTCCTTTCTGAGTCAGTAGGGCTGATGTGGCTATTCTATCTTGGCTGGATGGTCTTGATTGCTTCTAGGTTAATCCGACGGCTCTTAATTAATTAAACTTCTATAAAAACACCCCTAACCCTCAACCCTAAATCACACTAATTCATACCTAGAGCCGTCATGCTGTCAATGGTGAAACTAGAGCAGCCGTCATCTCTTTCAACTCAAAAGCAAGATAGAAGCTTTGAATCAAATCTAATCAAAACTAAATTTGAATAACAATTAGTCTACATCAAAGGCAAGCAATTCAGTTTCAGAATACATATTCCAGAAAACAAGACTGTTCTCTTGTTTGTAAGTACAGTTATCTTTCCGATATGAACAAATTTAAGACATGATTTGTAATGAAATGTAAATAGAATTTGAACCAAGTTGTATGTGATGCTGATTCATGTCTACTCATGTCTACTCTAACATGTTTGCCTATGAATTATTGTCTATCGAACCCATCATGTTATGTCGAAATTGGTGAATGCATCTATTGATGTTTGGGAATGAGAAACTATTATGTTATATGCAAGTTTAGTGATGCTATCATGTTATGAATACATGCATGTTTGTAGGCTAAAACATGATTATGTAAACCTATATATTTAGATCTACAACTTTTTATGTTAGATCCATATGCTTTTATGTTAGATCCATGTTAGCTTGATTCAACCCCTATGCAAGTTCACCACTACATGTCTAATTAAGTTTTGGGTAGTTCTATGTAAAACTCTTATTTTATGATTCATGTTGCATAGATCTAGTTTGCATATTCATAATTAAAAGTATATTGTTCTTTGCCAAATTCATGTGACACATGTTTAATTAGATCCCATTTCAATGCAAGCTCACCTTTACATGACAAGTTTAAATTGTGTAAATTCATATGCTATTATTCATGTTAATTGGATCCAAATTTGCATGTTCACTATCCTATGCCAAATTTATAAGTCACATATTTTTGTGCTGTTAGAATATTTCATGTTCTTCGCTTTTCCCTTCTGCGTTTATAAGTTGGGATAAAATATCGATCCCAACATTCTTTGTAATTTTGCGAACATACCAACGAGGGATATCGTTGGGGTAGAAATGAAATTATATGTAATTGGCATGTTTGGCACATGCCAATGATTGGTGACATTTAAATGGTATAATTTTTATATACCAAAAATGATGAACTTGATTTAGAGGGAAAGTGGGCCATGACAATAAATTGTTGACAATTTACATATAAACATAAAAGGATAAATATGTAAATCTAGTGAAAGACGAATATGCCTAACCCGAGGTCAGATTGAGTTACGGTATAAGACTGCCTGGAACCTCCCAACAAATCCAGCAACCGTAATAATACCTATCTAATGTGGGTGATTAGAGCATTGAGCCCAAAAGGACCTGAGGTTAGACTGAGTTGCGGTGTAAATCTGCCCGGAACCGACCGGCACATCCAGTGACCGCAACAATACCTATCTAATGTGAGTGGTTGCTGCTTTAATGAATGAATTAAAGTTCGGACAAGAATGGTAGGGTTAAGTTAATTAAACACTTAACCAATTCAACATGTTAACTAAAATGATGGGTGGGGTTAGGTTAATCCGGACACTTAACCAATTTAACATGTTGATTAGGAAACCCTAGCAACGGGGACCCATTTCAGCAGTAACCCACTTAGATGTATCATGGTACCCTGAACTAGGCAGGGGTGGGCACGATTACTGGGCTGATTATAAGTTGTCAAAACGACGGCGGTTGGTGCGTCAGTGTAGATTCCGACGGAGTACGGGCGTGCACGTACTCCGGAGTGGAAAAAGCAGGCACTGGGCATCAGTAGTTATACACTGTGCATCTTGAATCGTGTCGGGTTGCCTTGATACACCCCATGTTGGGACCAGCACGGGTATCTACAATCAAGCGGGGTCCGTATGACACACGTGACAAATGCATGCGAGTAGGAGCCAATCGATAAAAAGGGGATCACTTCACCATAAATATGGGGTGCCAGTTGGAACAAGTATGAATAGGTGTAGAGATATAGAATGGGGTGCAGTATTATATTCGGTTTAAGCCGTCTTATCTTGGTTTATGTTAGCCTATTATTCTGGTACTGTCCTATTTCCAGTTTATTCATGTCACGACTCTTTTCCTTTTTCACACACTGAAAAATCACTGGACTTACCAGGCTTTATGTCTGACTCTGCTTTTCTTTCGTCTTCTTTTCTTCCGTTCCCCCCTTAGGTCCACAGGGAGGGAATACTCCAGCTTAGATCAGACCCTTTGCAAGCTTGAAGAAAGTAGATGTATGGCTTGGATTCTTTTTCTTTGGACTATGGCTTTGGACACATGGGGATTTATGCTAATTTACTTTACTTTGATTTTATGCTTCTTTAATGTTTTAATCAAGACATAGATTTTGATGTATTGGTTTGGAAGTTGTTTTGAGACAGTTTGATGTAATGTTTTGATGAACCACATTCTTATGAAATAAAGTTAATTTTTTCGCTGCTTATTTATATATCTGTCTTCTAAATTATCTATGTCTTTTACCTATAACCCTCCACCAAAGTTAAGGCATTCCCTTTGTGAGTGACCTTAACGGACGTGGGGTGTTTCACTTGGTATCAGAGCAAAGGTTTACCAGATCAGATAAAAGTTTTTGGAAACTGTTTTTCAAAAAGAAGTTAAAGAAGCATTTTTCAAGAAAAAGTGTTGTTTTATTTTAAAAGGCATAATCCCCCAAAGCCATATGCACTATCTTTCTATCCTTTTGTTTTGAATCTTTCCTTTTTCGTTTCAGTATGTCTGGGGATCTTAACCTTCCAGAGGGTGTACCGGTACCTGCCTGGTTCAGAAGGTACCTAGAGGCTAGGGACAGTGACGCGGGCCCAGCAAATTTTCCTCTTTCCCCAGATGCAGCGGTTACTCCTCCTCCTCCTCCTCGTGCAAATGCTTTCTCAAAGACGTGTAAAGACTTCCGGGCTATGGGTGGAAAGGACTTTTATGGAACTGAATCCTTCGTGGAAGCAAGGAACTGGCTGAAGGAAACCGAAGATTTGTTCGTTATCTTCAAAGTAGACGACATGTAGAAGATACAGTTGGCGGTATGGTTGCTTAAAGACGAAGCTTCTTATTGGTGGGAGGTTACCACTGCTGAGAGACCAGTGGAAACTTAGGAGGATTTCAGGATGAGGTTTGAAAGGAAATTCCTCTCACAAGCTGAGCGAAGCCTAATGGTGGAGAAGTTCCTATCTCTTAAGCAAGGAAGTTTGACGGTCAAGGAGTACGTCAACCAGTTGGCTAGATTCGGACTGGATTTAGGCAACACTCCGCATAAGAAGGCTCTCCGTTTTGTTAAAGGGTTGAATGAGCCATTGCATTGCCTAGCCATGACCCATGTACCCATGGGAGCTACTTATGAAAGGTTGGTGGACATGGCACTGCTACATGAGGAAGATAAGGGCAAGAAAGAGGCAATGGTGGAAGTACCTCAAGAAAAGAATGCAGAGGGATCACAGAATAAGAAGACAGACTCAAAGAAGGGCGGGAAGAACAACAAATCCCATGAAAAGGGAAAGTGTAATTTTTGTGGTATTCCTGGACATCTGGTGAAGGACTGTAAAAAGAAGAATAGGAAGATGGGTGGTGGTTGCTTCCATTGCGGCAAGACGGGACACATGGCTAAGGACTGCCGAAGAAAGCAAGGGCAGGGGTAGAGGACTGGATCCACTTTAGGGGGACAGGTTCACGCGCTGATGGTACCTCAGCAAGAACGAGGTAGAAATATTTCTGTAGAGAGTTTAGTTTATCTTTATGATCATCCAGTTCACACTCTCTTTGATTCTGGCGCATCGCACTCTATTATTTCTACTGCTTTAGTTGAATCTCTACACCTAGACACCAGTATAGTAGAGGATCCCTTGGTTGTTTCAAATCCAATTGGGGGCTCAGCTTATTTGTCTATGGTTTGTTTGGATTTGAAAATTTCTATTCTAAGCGTTGGGTTTAGATGTAATGCCTTGGTTTTGGGCTTCGCGGGCTATGGTTTGATTCTAGGCATGGACTGGCTATCCTGTAACGGTGCCGTCCTTGATTGTGAAAAGAGAGTGGTTAGACTTATGACTCGCCTCGGTAACACTCTCGAAATCTCTTGTAATCCCATGAACTCTGTTATGCTTAGTTACCTAGAATCTCTTGATGCGTCTGTTGAGAACTTGCAGTCTGTTAGAGTAGTCCGTGAATACTCGGATGTTTTTGCAGAGGTGAAAGGCTTACCTCCGAAGCAGGAAATATATTTTCGCATATACCTCGTTGATAACGCAAAACCCGTTGCTTTACTGATTAGACACATGGCTCCAAGAGAGAGAAAAGAGCTCAGCAAGCAAGTTAAAGAGTTGCTTGAAAAGCGGTTTATAAGGCGGAGTATTTCAGAATGGGGTGCTCCAGTGGTGTTCGCCACCAAAGCAGATGGTTCACGTTGCCTATGCGCTGATTATAGGGAGCTAAACAAGCTGACCAAGAAGAATAGGCACCCACTTCCAAGAATATATGACTTGTTCAATCAGCTTATTGGTGCATCGGTTTTCTCCCAACTAGATCTGGCTACCAGTTTTCATCAGCTAAGAGTGGCCAAAGACAGCGTTGATAAGACGTCTTTCAGAACCCCAGATGGTTTCTTCGAGTGGCTTGTCATGCCTTTCGTCTTGACAAATGCACCCTCTTATTTCATTGACTTGATGAGTAGGGTGTTCAGGGAGTTCCTCAATAAGTTTGTGGCAGTCTTCGTGGACGATATTTTGATCTTCTCAAAGAGTGAGGAAGAGCATGCTCAACATTTAAAGGAAGTCATGGAGATTCTCCGTGCACATCAGCTAAAAGCCAAATTCTCCAAATGCCATTTCTGGAGAGAAGAAGTAAGGTTTCTTGGACATGTGGTGTCCAAAGAGGGATTAGCTATGGACCCCGCAAAAGTAGTTGCGGTGCAAGATTGGAAGGTTCCATGGAATGCAACCGAAGTCCGAAGCTTTCTCGGGCTAGCGGGCTTTTATCGGGAGTTCATCAAAGACTTTGTGAAAATCTCAGCTCCACTTACAAGGTTGACGAAGAAGAACCTAACTTTTACTTGGGATTTGTATTGCGATGTTGCTTTCCAACGCTTGAAAAGGGCTCTAACAACAGCCCCATTTCTGAATTGCCTAATGGAAGCAAAACGTTCACAGTATACACGGATGCATGAGGTACGGGACTAGGCGCTGTTTTGATGCAAGAAGGGAAGGTAGTAGCATATGGTGGAAGACAGTTGAAAGTACATGAGAAAAACTACCCTACCCGCGATCTAGAGTTGCCTGCCATCGTCTTTGCGCTTAAGTCTTGGCGCCATTATCTCCTAGGTGAGAAGTTTGAATTGTATACTGACCATAAATCGTTGAAGTACCTTTTCTCACAGAAAGATCTTAACCTTAGGCAACAAAGATGGATGGAGTTTCTTGCCTCATATGATTTTGAGATTTCCTATACCCCTGGCAAGGGCAATGTAGTAGCAGACGCCTTGAGTAGAAAGAAGCTGACCTTAAGCCCTCTCTTTGTAGAAAGGCAAAGCTTGGAGTAAATAGACAACTTTGACTTTAGGCCCTCCTCGGAATTTGTGCCTGGTTTGTTAGCATCTCTAGAAGTGCGGCCTACTCTTTTGGACTCAATAGGGACCGCACAACGTGAATACCCTTAGCTAGTTGATGTGATAAATAGCTAATTAGGGGTGAGACTTCTAGTCACCTCAATAGATACTCCATCGATGATAAGGGATGGTTGAGGCGGGATGGAAGACTATGCGTCCCACAAGCAAAGGAGTTGGTGAAGAAGGTTCTTGAGGAGGCACACCATTCCAAGATTACCATACACCTAGGTGGAGACAAGATGTACAAGGACATAAAGAGAGTTTTCTTTTGGAGCGGCATGAAGAAGGACGTAGCAGAGTTCGTTTCTAAGTGCATGATATGCCAACAAGTCAAGGCGGAGCAGAAGAAGCCTGGTGGTCTGTTTCTTCCTCTAGAGGTCCCACAATGGAAATGAGATAGCATTTCGATGGACTTTATTGATGGGTTGCCTAGGTCTAGAAGGGGAAATACTAGTATTTGGGTAATAGTGGACAGGCTCACAAAAAGCGCTCACTTTATACCTGTCAAGAGTAGAAGGACTGCCCCATCTCTAGCATCCCTTTATCTTAAAGAGATAGTTTGACTCCATGGGATACCCTCCAGCATAGTGAGTGACCGAGATCCTATCTTTACGAGTGAGTTTTGGAGGAGTTTGCAAGAAGCTGTAGGCACACAGTTATGCTTAAGCACGGCCTATCACCCCCAAACCGATGGTCAAGCGGAGAGGGTGAGTATTAGAAGATCTTTTGAGACTGTGCATTCTTGACTTTGGAGGAACATGGGAGGATCATCTTCCTTTAGTGGAATTCGCCTACAACAACAGCTACCAAGCCACCATAGGCATGGCACCCTTCGAAGCTTTATATGGAAGACCATGCCGATCACCAACTTGTTGGTGGGAGTCTATAGATAAGCTCATACTTGGACCAGACATGATTAGGGAAACATCAGAGAAAGTGGACTTGATACAAAGAAGAATGAAAACTGCCCAAGATAGACAGAAGTCTTACGCAGACAAAAGAAGAACCGACCTTGAGTTTGAGGTTGGAGACAGGATTTTCCTTAATGTATCTCCTTTAAGGAATGTAGTTCTCTTTGGATCCACAAGAAAGTTGGCACCAAGATTTGTAGGGTCGTTTCCTATCATCGAGAAGATTGGGAAGATGCTTATAGAGTAGAGCTGCTCGAAAGGTTGGCTGGAGTTCACAATGTCTTTCAGGTTTCTCACCTACGGAAGTGCTTATATGAGTCTGCGGAAGTGGTGGAACCAAGCATACTAGAAGAAGTGTAAGTAGAACGAGAAGCAACTGTGAGGAGAGTTCCAACTCGTATCTTGGGAACAGATGTCAAAAAGCTACGCAACCGTGAAGTCAAGCTTGTTAAAGTTCAATGGACCGAAGCCGAGGAAGACGCGACTTGGGAAACTGTGGATAGAATACGCGCGGCCTACCCTTTTCTTTTTGAGGGTACATTTTGATCTCTTTTCCCATAAGTTTATACTTGTATCTACCTTTTTAGTATATCTCCTCGGTCCTTTTCTAAATCCTTAGGTAGAAACCAATGGATGTAAACATGTATTTGAAAACATGTTATGATTGATGGTTGCAAGTGGTTGCTAGTGGTTGCTCATGGATGCATATACACACACTGGGTATTAGATCGACTCAGTCACTTTCATATTGCACATTGTATATATGTGTATTTGTATATGGATTGAAATTTGATGTGTTGTCATATGGATGTCGCATTTGTATGAATGGGTGTGCACTCATGTAGAATTATGAGTAGGAAAAAGTTGCGTACATAATGAATTCATGACACCTACATAATTTGCATTAAGGAGGTCAACTGAATCAGTAGACGGCCTGATTTTTGCATTAGATAAGGACATGTACACACACTATGCAAATGATCATGAAGCATTAGAAGTCTTTTTAAGGACAATGGACGCCTGTGATTGATGGTTGAGTAAATGGACGATTGGATGATAGGATATACGCTCTTCTTGACTTGATGATTTCGGGGATGAAATCCTTTAAGGAGGAGGAGAATGTAACACCCCGAATTTTCTGTTAACATTAAATTAACAAATTAAAGTATACTTAATTCTAAATTTGAGAATTAAGGGAAACGGGATACGCTATTGCGTTCTTCTCAGAATTCTGCTTGAGATAGAGTCTGAGTTTGCATAAATCGGAGTCCGTATGAAGAAGTTATGGCCTTCGGAAGTTTCAGAACTTAAATTAAAATTCAAACAGCTCAAAATAGAGCTCAAATTTCAAAATAGAAACTAGAAGCGGGCTGGGCGGGAAAATTCTCGCCCAGGACCCAGGTCGACCAGGGGGTCGACCTCCTCATACAGGTCGACCAGGGGGTCGACCTACCCCCCTCGGGCAGATCTGGAAAAATGACGATTTTGACTCCTTGCTGAGTCATTAGGGCTGATGTGGCTATTCTATCTTGGATGGATGGTCTTGATTGCTTCTAGGTTAATCCGATGGCTCTTAATTAATTAAACTTCTACAAAAACACCCTAACCCTCAACCCTAAATCACACTAATTCATACCTAGAGCCGTCATGCTATCAATGGTGAACCTAGAGTAGCCGTCATCTCTTTCAACTCAAAAGCAAGATAGAAGCTTTGAATCAAATCTAATCAAAACGGAATTAGAACAACAATTAGTCTACATCAAAGGCGAGCAATTCAATTTCAGAATACAGATTCCAAAAAACAAGACTGTTCTCTTGTTTGTAAGTACTTCCGATGTGAACAAATTTAAGACATGATTTGTAATGAAATGTAAAAGAATTTGAACCAAGTTGTATGTGATGCTGATTCATGTCTACTCTATCATGTTTGCCTATGAATTATTGTCTATCGAACCCATCATGTTATGTCGAATTTGGTGAATGAATCTATTGATGTTTGGGAATGAGAAACTATTATGTTATATGCAAGTTTAGTGATACTATGAATACATGCATGTTTATAGGCTAAAACATGATTATGTAAACCTATATGTTTAGATCTACAACTTTGTATGTTAGATCCATATGCTTTTATGTTAGATCCATGTTAGCTTGATTCAACCCCTATGCAAGTTCACCACTACATGTCTAATTATGTTTTGGGTAGTTCTATGTAAAACTCTTATTTTATGATTCATGTTGCATAGATCTAGTTTGCAAGTTCATAATTAAAAGTATATTGTTCTTTGCTAAATTCATGTGACACATGTTTAATTAGATCCCATTTCAATGCAAGCTCACCTTTACATGACAAGTTTAAATTGTGTAAATTCATATGCTATGATTCATGTTAATTGGATCCAAATTTGCAAGTTCACTATCCTATGCCAAATTTATATGTCACATATTTTTGTGCTGTTAGAATATTTCATGTTCTTAGCTTTTCCCTTCAGTGTATATAAGTTGGGCTGAAATATCGAGCCCAACATTCTTTGTAATTTTGTTAACGTACAAACGGGGGATATCGTTGGGGTAGAAATGAAATTATATGTAATTGGCATGTTTGGCACATGCCAATGATTGGTGACATATAAATGGTATAATTTTTATATACCAAAAATGATGAACTTGATTTAGAGGGAAAGTGGACCATGAAAATATATTGTTGACAATTTACATATAAACATAAAAGGATAAATATGTAAATCTAGTGAAAGACGAATATGCCTAACCCGAGGTTAGATTGAGTTAAGGTATAAGACTGCCCGGAACCGCCCGGCAAATCCAGCAACCGTAACAATACCTATCTAATGTGGGTGGTTAGAGCATTGAGCCCAAAAGGACCCGAGGTTAGACTGAGTTGCGGTGTAAATTTGCCCGGAACCGACCGGCACATCCAGTGACCGCAATAATACCTGTCTAATGTGAGTGGTTGCTGCTTTAATGAATGAATTAAAGCTAGGACAAGAATGGTAGGGTTAATTTAATTAAACACTTAACCAATTCAACATGTTAACTAAAATGATGGGTAGGGTTATGTTGATCTGGACACTTAACCAATTTAACATGTTGATTAGGAAACCCTAGTAACGGGGACCCATTTCAGCAGTAACCCACTTAGATGTATCATGCTACCCTGAACTAGGCAGGGTGGGGCACGATTACAGGGCTGATTATAAGCAGTCAAAATGAAGGCGGTTGGTGCGCCAGTGTAGGTTCCGATGGAGTACGGGCACGCACGTACTCCGAAGTGGAAAAAGCAGGCACTGGGCATCCGTAGTTATACACAATGCATTTTGAATCGTGTTGGGTTGCCACAATAGGACTGATGAACCCCATGGTGGGACCAACACAGGTATCTACAATCAAGCGGGGCCCGTATGACACACGTGACAAATGCATGCGAGTAGGAGCCGATCGATAAAAAGGGGATCACTTCACCATAAATATGGGGTGCCAGTTGGAACAAGTATGAATAGGTGCAGAGATATAGAATGGGGTGCGATAGTATATTCGGTTTAAACTGTCTTATCTTGGTTTATGTTAGCCTGTTATTCTTGTACTGTCCTATTTCCAGTTTATTCCTGTCATGACTCTTTTCCTTGTTCACAAACGGAAAAATCACTGGAATTACCAGGCTTTATGTCTGACTCTGTTTTTCTTTCGTCTTCTTTTCTTCCGTTCCACCCCCCCCCCCCCAATGTCCACAGGGAGGGAATACTCCAGCTTAGATCAGACCCTTTGCAAGCTTGAAGAAAGTAGATGTATGGCTTGGATTCTTTTTCTTTGGACTATGGCTTTGGACACATGGGGATTTATGCTACTTTACTTTACTTTGATTTTATGCTCCTTTAATGTTTTAATCAAGACAGAGATTTTGATGTATCGGTTTGGAAGTTGTTTTGAGACAGTTTGATGTAGTGTTTTGATGAACCAGGTTCCTATGAAATAAAGTTAATTTTTCCGCTGCTTATATATATATATCTGTCTTGTAAATTAACTGTGTCTTTTACCTATAACCCTCCACCAAAGTTAAGGCATTCTCTTTGTGAGTGACCTTAACGGAGGTGGGGTGTTTCAACTAGGGGTGGGCTTGGTTCGGTTTGGTGCGGTTTGGAGATCAAACCGCTTCCGCACCGCATCAAACGGTTAATCAAAAATACAAACCATTATACTAACCGTTAAAACGGTTCAGTTTCGATGTAATACGGTCCGGTTTTGGTTCGGTACGGTTTTAACCCGTATTAAATACGAAACAAGAGAAATACTTCCATCAACAATGAATTTACGATTGTATGACGTTGTGTCACCTGAAGGTTAAAACACATGGTGTTATCTTGAATTGAAAGATTGGTTTCTAACCATATGAATACTTCAATTTCACAATTAATGAAAAGTAAAATTGTTTTAATACATTAAGCAAACATCAACGTTAATTAGTGTATAAACAAAAGTAAGATAATTCACATAAGATTATAATTAGCATTATAAAAAAATGATATGGAAACCAATATATTCAAACTATATTTTTTTTCCTTTGTGATAACGATCATTATTGATATAAATACAACATACGCTGAAAACAGAATATATATCGTTAAAATAAATAATTAAATAGGAATTTATTAATTTTTTATCATAACATTACCGGTGTAGCTATGCGGTTCGGTTCGGTTTAATACGGTTTGGTAATAGTTCAAACCGCAACCGAACCGTATCATTGCAGGTCGGTTCGGTTTGGGATGATTGCTTTAGAGAGAGAATCTGGTGTAGTTTTCAGCACCGTTTTTGCAGTTCGGTTTGGACAGTTTTCGCATCGCGGTGCGATTTATGCCCACCCCTAGTTTCAACCACTCAAATAGCATGGTACCCTATAGCCATCTGATTTCTTGCACCATTTTAGGTGCCATCGAAGCCTCATATATATATATATATATATATATATATATATATATATATATATATATATTTGAAAATTGGATCACTTTATTACGAATAACCAATCAAATACTTCATTTTTATGCCTCATCAAAACCTTGTGCCCCCAAGCTAGATGGGTGCGACAACAAGGAAAAAGAGTACACATAAAATCCATATATTCACATTACAATTAATCAACAATCATCTATCTGTAAACTGGAAAATATATACAATTAATTACAAAACCATATACAAAACACTTCAGCCATACACAAATATCAAACAACTCCAGCATCACCCAAAGTCTAACAACTCAATACCCGATCTGTGCATGAAATCCTCATTAGCAAACAATCTAGAAGTCTTTCTTCCATTGCCTCTAACCAAAATACAGATCACCATTTCAATCAACTGCAATCTAATCGCCATAGACATAAAATGATTGCTAAACTTCCGATCATTGCGTTCCATCCATAAATGATATACTAAAGTAGTAAAGGTTGCACAAGCTATATCACTAATCTGCTTTTTACCATGGAAAATATGTGATAATTGATTGGCTTCATCCTCCATAGATCACAACATATTTGCATTCAAACCAAGCTTCACCTTCAAAGAGCTCTGTAAGGATGCCCGTAACTTCCCCGTGAAGGAAAGCACGAATTGCTTTGAGTACAAGCCACATCGGAACACAAACAGAAGAACATTTCATTGCTTATTACAACAATTACATCAGAGTACAAGAATATACAGAGTAAGAATAAATATTAAACAGTTGATAATTATTAGAGATTTAAATACATTACTGTAGCGGAAAAATAATACAAAACATAACTGAAAGAAATACACGGATATAGAGCTTTTCGAATATCACTTCAGCTATAAACCAGGATCCTGTGAATATATATCTGTAAAACCAAAACTCCTAGCTGCCCGTGTGGAAACTAAGGGCACCCAGAGTTTAGGTTAAAACAATAAACTCCAGGTCAGTCATGTGACTGGTGTGAGAACTAAAATAGTTATTATATTGGTTTTAAAGTTAGGTAAATCAAGGGACCACGCTGTATAACACGGAACGGGTTTTTATCCCAAGAAATAAACTTCAAATATAAATGCAACGCAAGCCGGAGGAAAGGGTTTTACCTTATAATAGCCAAATTATGCTTGATACGTGAAATTTAATCTTTTGTTATTACTATAAGCAAAGAAATCAACTTCAAATATAAATGTATCAATCATAAATGGCATGGGTACCATATATCATGTCGCCATACTAGGTTCCACAATTAAAACCGCAGGATGTCGTATTGGAAGTTGGATTTCCAACGTGAACCAAGGCAAGGGATCATCCTTACCGCTTCGAGACTGTCTAGCCCGAGCCTCAGGACCCAGACACAGGTGGGCCCTTGGATCTTCAGGATCGGTCCACACAGAGTGGATTAAAATGCCTGAATAATGCATTTCCCCGCCTATGGGACGTAAATGAGCCAATGAATGACTCCATCGGTTTCGTAGTAACTGATATATCCAAGGCGCCTCGTAATCCAACTACCACATAGGTAAAAATAAGTAAATGTTAGGGCTGGTAAGTCACTGACACTACCCCTAACTAGAAAGAAACGCATGTCCTCCCTGTACTCCTCTCCCATTTCTGGTTCACACCGGGGTGTGAGGCTCGCGAATTAACGCTGTACACAAAGCTATGCCACACAGGTCGCGCTTTAATCATCAACTACAAGACTTTGCTTTTTCAACAAAAGCCTTGATCATTTGCCACTCAGGCATGCCACACAGGCAATCCACTCCATGCGATTGATGTCTATCGATATACAACCTCTGATCCCGCAGAGAAGGGTGAAGTAAGGGAATACATTCCCCTTCTCCAGGCAGATGTATATTTAATAGAGAGCAATCAACACAGAGAAAAATCCAGTGTCAGACACACAGTCCATTTCGGGTCTGAACGAAACCGGAGGAACCTTATTCCTCACATATCCGGTCGATCTCCAAGTACGTCTGGACAATCACCGCTTTTTCCATTGTCTTGGGTGTACAGCGTAATCAGGATATCAGTAATCATCCAAACGATGTGAAGACCTCCAGTCTTCAACCACTGTCTTCCTCATCGACATATCGTCGTATCTGTTATTCAGAATGGGTATAAACCCGGCCTTTCCAAATAACTCGCGTATATAATAAACAAGTGTTACACAAACACAACATATGCCTCATTCCAATTCAGAATATTCTTTTATTCAAATATTCACATCATTAGGGAATAGGTTCCCATTAACTTTATCATAGATAAATTCTTTTAAATTTATTCTTTAATCTTCCTTTGGATATCAAACCATATTATGGTTTTCCAAACTAGTCGGGATTAGCGAACCTTACTGAAGTTATCATTTATTATGTTTCCCAATCCCAACCTATTCATCCTATGGAGCAAAACTGGTAATATTCCATATCTAACACCACAGTGTTATCGGTAAATATTAATTACCATTTCTCATTCAAATCTAATTAAAATTTAACTATCGCTTGGAGCAAAACTTGTGATACTCCATTCTCGATCATTTTCTTGAATTGATAATTTTAATTATCACATTCACTTTTTAATCTAATTAAAGATTCATTAAAACTCTAATTCAGTTTTAATCTCAAAAATCATTACTTAATGATTATTCCAAGTTAAGAGATTAATCTATCTTTAAGTGGGTTAAAGAACTCATGTCATTTAAAACACATTTCACGATAAACCCAAAATCACATTCCATTCCATCAGTCTCTAATCGTAAATTAGTAAGAGAACAATTCCCTAAGCATTAACCCCGAAGGCCGAAAACAACAACAGATCAATGCCCAGGAAACCATTCAACTTAGCCAATCTCTAGTTAGTTTCTAATTCTCTTAACTTCATTGGGTTTAAGAACAGTTTATTAAAGATACCATCCACGACAACCCAAAATCTCATTCCATTGTTAATCGGGTTAAAGAACAGGTGTTATTTAAAACACCATTCACGATAAACCCAAAATCTCATTCCATTAATTAGGGAATCTTCACGGAAAACAGATCAATATATATAATTGATATAAACTCCCGTATCCAACCAATAATATAAATGGAATAACGGCCAAGCCTTTTAAATTCCATATATAGTAACGGTCTTCCTCCACAGAAGCTCACTTCGATTATTACCAAATCGAATTCCATTACATTCCAATTTATATATTGGAAAACTTTACTTTGGAAAATTTCCACTAAATCTCAATAAAAAGATTTATAAATTCCAAATCACATTTTACTGTTAATTGGGTTAATGAACGAATGTCATTTAAAACACAGTTCACGATAAACCTAATTCACATTCCATTTCAATTCCAATTAAATGTTGATTAATTGGTAATTCTTCTTTAAATCCTGATAAAAAGATTTATTCTTTTCACCCTTGGGTTTAAGAACAGTGTTAATGAAGACACTGTTCACGACAACCCAAAATCCAATATGATATTAAATACAAGGCTCTGAATAGAAAATATATCGGCTTATATTCAATACCAAATTCTGAAACCAACAAATATCGTATTGGAAATAATGATATATATATATATATATCTTCCAAACTTCCATAATAATATCCGTATAATCACGGAATCCAATATCGAAATATTCCGAAGATAATTTCGATTCAACTCCATTGCAATTCATACATTGGAAAATCTGGTTATATTAAAACCCATTCTCAGTCCATTTTATTTATTTAAAAATAATTGGATTATTATTCTAGTTATAAACTAGTTCATTTCGATAAAAATATATTTTCATCTTTACAAACGTGGGATTTTTCATCCCAATTCTTTTCAAATCATTTATTATGATTTTATACAAATTATTAATATTTTTAATAATTTTATCAAGGTCCGTACAGTCGCTTTCCATAAACGGCCATCGAACTGCTCTTACAACGACCTTTTCCAAATTTGATTTGGACTTAATTTCAAATTCAAATATTAGATTTCAAATCTCTTACATCCGTTGGAAAGCTCTTTTCGATACGAACCCAACGGTCCCAGTTTCAGGAGAATCCGACGATCGGGTCTCCCGTAACTTCAATTCGAAGTCAATGGTCGAAATTCACGAACGGTCACGTCGCGGCGCGTTCTATTCAGGCCATTTAATATATATAATATATTATATATATATATATATATTTCATCGATTTCCTTTTTAAAACATATTTTATAAATCGTTTTAACTTCGTTTTGAAAACATTTCAACATCAAATTCAATTTCAAATCAAAATTGAATATTACATATCATTAATACATAAATGCTAAAATTTTCAAAACATTAGATTTTGAAATCACTTCCTTTTCAATATTCATTATAAAAATGAATAAAATCGATATAAATACCATTCACGTCAAAATGGCGCAAATCGAACCAACACGGCTTTAGGTATTTAAATAATTCGTGTCCATCTAAAATCGGACATCAAAATCAGATTTATAATATTCCTTATTTTAAAATATTCGTTATTTTAAAATATTCGTTCGTTCTGAATTGGAATCAGACACAATTAATTACCATATAAAGTGATTTATATGGATTTCATACAACACATGTATATCACAATAATGATAAGTAATCAAACATCATCCAGAGTGCACCACAAAACTGCATAAGAATTAAATATAAATAATTAATGCTTACACAATCTGTCAACCAATCGATCGACATACAACTAAATAATTGGGATTAGTGTACGCCAAATATCATCCCAATACCCGTGTGGGGTTTCAAATAACAAACACTGAATATTATCTGTGCAGTTGGGCGATGTGTAAAATTTATCGTCCCAATCAATATCAGTCAAATGGGTGTACATAAACAGATCATCTGATTTGCAAATGAATATTTATTTTGTTCAGTATGTTTCAATAAAAATGATACTTTTATTGTTCTAACATATTTTAGAAAATTTTGGCGGCATAACGGCGTGATACTAAAACCAGGATAAGGTCTAGCCTTATCCCTCGCCTCATAATCATACACAAACCAAATTATACCAATTCGTTTCACATCTCAAACCAACATTCAAACATATAATCCAATCAACCAAACAACCATACATACAAGTCGTCCATGGTCTGTGGACAACGGGGAACAGTTCATATATGCATTTATAAAATAAATAACTGTATAAGAAATTTGAGTGAGGAGTACTCACCTTGGGTTTCCACTCTGTCATTTTTTTATTACTGAATGGTTTGAATATTGATTCATTTCCAATCGGTCCCATCGCAATCTGTTTCACACAATTTTCATATTAAAAATTGTATTTTTATTTCAATGCTACATATATAAAAATCATATTTTTATAACAGTGTTTATGGTATAAGAATCATATTTAATCATACATATATAAAAATCATATTTTTATTTCGATAAAATTCTAATATTTACACCGATAAAAATCTAAACTTTTCATGTTTTAAAAATCAATCCTTTCATGTATTTTAAAAAAAATCAATCCTTTCATGTATTTAGAAAAAAAATCAATCCTTTCATATATTTAAAAATCAATCTTTTCATGTATTTAAAAATCAGTCTTTTCATGTATTTAAAAATCAATCTTTTCATTTATTTAAAAATCAATCCTTTCATTATAAAAATAAAACATAGCTTTTCAAATTAAAAATCAAAACTTTATACAATGCTTTTCGTTTACAAAAATAAAAATTGAACTAAAACAATGTTATTTACAAATAGAAAAGAAAGGAAGAAATCACCGTATAATTTGGCGGAGGGGGTGGGCTACGTCAAACGAAGGTGGTCAGGGGGCGGGGGTGAGGTCTTCCAGCAGGAGGTGGCGGAATGGGGACGCGGGGGCAACGGATTCGGTGTAGGGGGTTGCGCAGTGGTTTTCAGGGCGGTTATGGTTTGGGACATTGAACAAAAGGGAAGAGGAGGAGGGGGTTGTCATGAGGCCAGGTGGGAGGCGCCATCGCGCTAGCGGCGTGCTCCGATGGGGCGGTAGTGGCGATCCGTTAGGGGGGCGGTGGCTTCGTTCGGTTTTGTTTCATTTTTTCCTTTTTTTATTCGATTTCGATCTGTCGTGTTTTGGCTGAGTGAGGGAAGGAAGAGAGATAAAGGGGAGAATATATATAATTTATATAATTATTTATTCTCTAAAAAGTTGACTTTTCATCCGAACTCCAAACGGGGCCCAACAACTATCGCCCCTAGCTAATTACCCCCATTTCGAACACAATGTAATATGTTTCGTAAGCCCATTCGACAATTTTGATCAATTTCCGTTTAAATTAAAATATAATTCAAAATTTATTAGATTTGAACACACATTTTAATTTACCGGGGCCACATATTGACTCTATAAATTCCAGAAAAATAAATCTGGCTATGTTGGGACGATACGGTCCCAACAAAACTGATTTCGTCGAATTCTGATTCCATTTGAAAAATGGTCATTTTTCAGTTGATCAAATTCAAACTGAAATTGATCGAACGCGTTTAAATGCGCCACGCTCACATATTATTTCTAAAAATTATGAAAATTGGAATCTAGCAATAATTTGACATCCCAAATCAAAAAAGTGGTTTCATCAAAAATGGAGGTCGTTTGCAAAATGGCTATTTCTAAGGGCTTTATATATATTAATATATATATAAATTGCACAATGACTTTTCTAAATTTTAAACTGGACTTAACTTACACTCTATAAAGTGAAATCTCATTTTTTGAACTTCGTTAGAAAGATATTGTTTAACAGATTCAAATATTTCTTGTTTTGTCCAATTCTGACGTATATTGAATTATGTATATTCATTTGAAATTAGAAATCGAATTTTCAAACTACTGTGTCATTTCAGGCTCATTTTATAATTAAAATAAATTTATTCATTTTAACTTCGTCAAAAATAAATTTTCCGTTGTTATTATTTAAAATAAATCATTTTAAATATTCAAAATCCATTAAAATAACCAAAATAAAAATTTTAAATTGATTCTGATTTTCCAGGTTTTTACAATCTCCCCCACTTAAAATCTTTTCGTCCTCGAAAAGGAATGGAGTAGAAAGTTGTTTAACCAACCAACTCAACTTTCGTTATTTTCTTTACGGCTTAAGTTCTTCAACTTTTCAGTTTCTAAGAACTTTTCAAATTTTTCAAAAATTTGGCTAACACCCTAAATTTTCGAAAAATTTCGCCATAACCTCCTTTGTACGGGGTTACCGGGAAAATCCCCAAATCGCCACACAGGCCCTCTCATCTCAAAAAGAAAAAGAAAAAGCCAAGCAGCTAGCCAATCGGCTCATAAAATCATCATACCCAAGCAAAACAGTAAATATGTACCTATTTGTCGGGCATACAATTTTATTCCTCTTCTCTAGCCTCCTTGCTAAGACCTGTTCAAATAAATATACATGTACATATGTGCAAATGCAACCAAGTCTCAATTCATATCAACATTTGATTTAATTTGGCTACATCTACCATACATTCACATAATGGGTTTATATGTTGGTTTAAATGAATAATCATACAACACAACCATCAATCAATTAGTTAATTAACTTTTCAAATTCATAATTTTTATACATAGTCAAAAAATCATGTTTTTGATGCAAATTCACAACAATAAGCCCTATCTAGTTTTGTTTCTCACACCAGTCAATTGGAAATATATAGAAATCTCACTTTTGTGACTCGAACATAAATTTTGATGATGCGATCGCTATAGCGATCATCAGAACCATCTCCGACGACTAGAGTGAGATACTATCTATCCAGTATATTAAAACTTTGAATATACGTTCATGATGCGTATATGCAAAATCTTTATATACTTGATTGTCCAAATTCAATATAAAATAAATATTCAAATACGTATAAAATGGTTTAAATTTTCAAAACAAAATTTATTTTCATTTCTATTTTAAAAATAACACTATTTGAACTCATTCTAGGATACTACTGATCGATCCCATCTCTAATGAGTCATTCCCATTGGATATTACTAATCTAATCTTTGATGACTTCTTTCGTTTGGTTCTAATTTGTCTTGTTCTCGGGCTCTGTAAACCAAAGCTCTGATACCACTGTAAGGATACGCATAACTTCCCCGTGAAGAAAATCACCGATTGCTTTGAGTACAAGCCACATCAGAACACAAACAGAAGAAAATTTCATTGCTTATTACAACAATTACATCAGAGTACAAGAATATACAGAGTAAGAATAAATATTACACAGTTGATAATTATCAGAGATTTAAATACATTACTGCAGCAGAAAAATAATACAAAACATAACTGAAAGAAATACACGGATACAGAACTTTCCGAATATCATTTCAGCTATAAACCAGGATCCTGTGAATATACATCTGCAAAACCAAAACTCCTAGCTGCCCGTGTGGAAAATAAGGGCACCCAGAGTTTAGGTTAAAATAATAAACTCCAGGTCAGTCATATGACTGATGTGAGAACTAAAACAGCTATTTATATTGTTTTTAAAGTTAGGTAAATCAAGGGACTACGCCATATAACACAGAAAGGGTTTTTACCCTAACAATACCAGTGCATAAAACAAATAGCGCAATGCTAAATAAAGAAAATGAAGATATTATAAGATCCAGGTCCCATCACAAAATGCAACGCAAGCCGGAGGATAGGGTTTTACCTTATAATAGCCAAATTATGCTTGATACGTGAAATTTAATCTTTTATTATTACTATAAGTGAAGAAATCAACTTCAAATATAAACGTATCAATCATAGGCGGCATGGGTACCATATATCATGTCGCCATACTAGGTTCTACAATTAAAACCATAAGATGTCGTATTGGAAGTTGGATTTCCATCGTGAACCAAGGCAAGGGATCGTCCTTACCGCTTCGAGACTCTCTGGCCCGAGCATCAGGACCCAAACACAGGTGGGCCATTGGATCTTCAAGGTCGGTCCACATGGAGTGGATTAAAATGCCTGAACAATGCGTTTCCCCACCCTATGGGGCGTAAATGAGCCAACGAATGACTCCATCGGTTTCGTAGTAACCGATATATCTGAGGCGCCTCAAAATCTAACAACCACATAGGTAAAAATATATAACTATCAGGGATGGTAAGTCACTGACACTACCTCTATCTAGAATTAAACGCATGTCCTCCCTGTAGTCCTCTCCCGTTTCTGGTTCACACCGGGGTGTGAGGCTCGCGAATTAACGCTATACACAAGGCTATGCCACACATGCTGTGCTTTGATCATCAACTACAAGACTTTGCTTTTCAACAAAAACCTTGATCATTTGCCACTCAGGCATGCCACTCAGGCATGCCACATAGGCAATCCACTCTATGCGACTGATGTCTATCGATATACAACCTCTGATCCCGTATGTCTCAGAGAAGGGTGAAGTAAGGGAATAAAATTCCCTTCAATAGGCAGATGTATATTTAATAGAGATCAATCAACACAGATCAAAATCCAGTGTCAGACACATAGTCCATTTACAAGTACGTTCTGAGTCTGAACGAAACCGGAGGAACCTTATTCCTCGCATATCCGGTCGATCTCCAAGTATGTCTGGACAACACCGCTTTTTCCATCGTTTTGCACGTACAGCCCAATTAGGATATCAGTAATCGTCCAAACGATGTGAAGACCTCCAGTCTTCAACCACCGTCTTCCTCGTCGACATATCATCGTATCAGTTATTCAGAATGGGTATAAACCCGGCCTTTTCGAATAACTCGCGTATATAATAAACAAGATTTACAGGAACACAACATACGCCTCATTCCAATTTAGAATATTCTTTTATTCAAATATTCACATCATTAGGGAATAGGTTCCCATTAATTTTATCAAAGATAAATTATTTTAAATTTATTCCTTAATCTTCATTTGGATATCAAACTGTAACAACCTGGAAATTCTGAGCCAATTTAAAAATTTTATTTTGGTGATTTTAATGAGTTTTGAATATTTAAAATGATTTATTCTAAATGATAACGACTAAAAATTTATTTTCAACGAAGTTAGAACGAATAAATTTATTTTAATTATATAACGAGCCTAAAATGGCGCGGTAGTTTGAAAATACGATTTCTAATTTCAATTATGTATATAGAATTCAATATAAGTCAGAATTGGACGAAAAAAGAAATATTTGAATCTGACTAAGGATATCTTTCAAACGAGGTTAAGAATCTGAGATTCCACTTTATAGATGTAAGTTATGTCCAGTTTAAAATTCAGAATAGTCGCTATGGAATTTATATGTATTTTAATATAATATATAGCCCTTAAAAAAATATCCATTTTGCAAACGACCTCCGTATTTGACGAAATCAGTTTTGTTAGGACCGTATCGTCAATTCGAAGCTGGAAATAATTTTTCTGGAATTTTTAGAGTCAGTATGTGGCCCCGGTAAATTAAAATGTTTGTTAAATTCAATATTGACTGTAATATTGAACTATACTGTAATTTTAACGAAAACAGATCGTAACAGCCGAATTGGGTAACGAAACATATCCCATTACGTTCGGAATATGGGTAATTAGCTAGGGGCGACAGTCTTTGGATTCGTTTTGGAGTTCGGATTAAAAAACAACCTTTTTGAAAATAAATAAAGAATTAAATGGAAAATATAAATTAAGGTTTAACCCTAAATTTCCTTCAGAAACCAAAACCCGCTCCCTTTTCAATCTAACCCCATCATTCCCTGGAGACCTACCCCCATCGCGATGCCCCGCCCGTCGCAGCCACCACCACACCTCCTCATCGTCGCGGCCCACTCCTCACCCCAACTCCGGCAATCGGCCGCCCCCCAGGCTTATCCCTTCTCGATTTCAAACCCCAAGCCATTTAAAACCATAAACCCGTCGCTGGTCACCGCCTAGGCTCCTCCGTCGCCCCTTGACCGGACCATCGACCACCTCCTTAGCCCAGCGCCATCCCCCACCTCTGACCGCCGTTATGGACCACCCCTCTAGCCTAAAAATCCCATTTTTGTTCAATTTCAATGTTCGTTTAACCGCCCCCCCCCCCCCCCCCCCCCCCCCCGACTTTTCCGAGCCACCCCGCGCGAGCACAAGCACCCCACACATCCCCTCTGACCACCCGAAGCAAAAAAGCAATGCAAGTTTTATTTCGTTTATTTTTATTCATATAGCGAGTAAAATAGGAATTTTAATTTATAAAATGCTTTGATTTTGTTTATAAAATGTTATGATTTTTGTTAATGAAAAGCTTATATTTTTTAAATAAAAGATTAGATTTTTAGTTTAGTAAAGATTCGATTGTTATTTATGCAAAGATTAGATTTTTGGCTAAGTAAAGATGTAATTTTTATTCGTAAAAATATGATTTTTATGTTGAAAGCGAAATTATAAAAATTTGATTTTTATGTTGAAAGCGAAGTTATAAAAATATGATTTTTAACATATACTGTGTGGAACCGATCTCGTAGGAAACACGACGAAGCTTTTCTACATATGAAGAGTCGCGGTGTTTGGTTTAGCTTCTAGGTGAGAACTCCTCACTTTAACTTTCTTTATACAGTTATTTATTATGTAACTGCATATATGAACTATTCCCCGTCGTCCACTGACCATGGATGGCTTGTTTGATTGTTTAGTTTGGTTGAATAGATTATTTGGTTGAATTTGGTTCGTGAAATGAATAATGAATGGATATAATTGGGTTTGTGTATGACGTGCGCCATTATGAGGCAAGGGATAAGGCTAGACCTTATCCCAGTTCTAGTATCGCGCCGTTATGCCACCGAACTTTTCTAAAATATGTTAGAAAAATAAAAATATCATTTTTATTAGATAAATGGATAAAATAAAATATTCATTTACAAATCAGACGATTTGTTTATGTATACCCATTTGACTGATATGGATTGGGACGATAAGTTTTACACATCACCCAACTGCACAAATAATATTCAGTATTTATTGGTTGAAACCCCACACGGGTGTTGGGATGATATTTGACGTACTAATCCCAATTGCGCCTTAGTTGTATGTCGATCGATAGGTTGACAGACTGTTGTAAGCATGGATTATTTATATTTGATGCTTATACAATGTAGAATGCACTATGGATGATGGTGGATTATTTATTATTGTTGTGATATACATATGTTGTATGAAATCAATATAAATCACTTATATGGTAATTGGCAATGTCTGATTCCAATTCAGAACTGAAAAATATTTTAAAATAACAAATATTTTAAAATATCGAATATTTTAAAATAATATTCTGTAAAAGATAAAAATCTGATTTTGATGTTCGATTTTGGATGGACACGAATTATTGAAATATAAAAAGCCGTGTTGATTAGATATGCGCCATTTTGACGCGAACGATATTTATGTCGATTATATTCGTTTTTATAATGAATATAGAAAAGGAAGTGATTTCAAAATCTAATATTTTGAAAATATTATCATTTGTATATTAATGATATATAATATTCAATTTTGATTTAAAATTGAAAATGAAGTTGGAATCGTTTTAAAAACGAAGTTAAAATGATTTATAAAATACGTTTTAAAAGGAAATCAATGAAATATATATAATATAATGTTATATATATATATTTAATGGCCTGAATAGAACGCGCCGCTTAGCGACCGTTCGCGAATTTCGACCATTGACTTCGAACGGTGATTACGGGATATTCGATCGTTGGATTCTCCTGAAACTAGAACCATTAGGTTCGTATCGAAAAGAGCTTTCCAACGAATATAAAAGATTTGAAATCTAACGGTTGGATTTGGAATTATGTCCAAATCAATTTTGGAAAAGGTCGCTGTAAGTGCAGTTTGATGACCGTATATGGAAATCGACTGTACGGGCCTTGATAAAATGACTAAAAATATTAATAATTTGTGTAAAATCATAATAAATGGTTTGAAAGGAATTCGATTGAAAAATTCCATGGCTGTAAGGATAAAAATATATTTTTATCAAAATGAACTAGTTATTAACTAGAATTATAATCCATTATTTTTAAATAAATAAAAAGGATTGAAAATGGTTTTAATATAAGTAGAAATTTCCAATATAAGAATTGGGATGGATTTTAATCGAAATTATATTTGGAATATTTCGATATTGGATTCCGTGATTATATGGATATTGTTATGGAAGTTTGGAAGATATATATATATATATATATATATATATATATATATATATATATATATATCGTTATTTCCAATATGATATTGGTTGGTTTCAGAATTTTCTATTGAATATAAGCCGATATATTTTCTATTCAGAGCCTTGTATTTAATATCAAATTGGATTTTGGGTTGTCGTGAACGGTGTCTTCATTAACACTGTTCTTAAACCCAAGTGTGAAAAGAATAAATCTTTTTATTAAGATTTAAAGAAAAATTACCAATTAATCAACATTTAATTGGAATTGAAATGGAATAAGATTTTGGGTTCGTCGTGAATGGTATCTTTAATAATACTGTTCTTAAACCCAATGGAGTTAAGAAAATTAGAACTAACTGGAGATTAGCTAAGTTGAATTGTTTCCTTGGTATTGATCTGATGTTGGTTTTGGCCTTCGGGGTTAATACTTAGGGAATTATTCTCTTACTAATTTACGGTTAGAGACTGATGGAATGTGATAACTAAAATTATCAATTCAAGAAAATGATCGAGAATGGAGTACCACCAGTTTTACTCCAGGCAATAGTTGAATCTTTAATTAGATTTGAACGTGAAATGGTAATTAATTTTACCGATAACATCGTGGTGTTAGATATGGAGTACTACCAGTTTTGCTCCACGGGATGAATAGGTTGGGATTGGGAAACATAATAAATGATTACTCCGGTAAGGTTCGCTAATACTGAATAGTTTGGAAAACCTTAATACAACTTAAAAATGTGAAAAGAACATTTGAAAAGAATATTCTGGATTGGAATGAGGCGTATGTTGTGTTTCTGTAACACTTGTTTATTATATACGCGGGTTATTCGGAAAGGCCGGGTTTGTACCCATTCTGAATAACTGATACAACGATATGTCGAAGATGAAGACGGTGGTTGAAGACCAAAGGTCTTCATGTCATTTGGACGATTCCTGATGATCTTGATTGGGCTGTACCCCTAAGAGGAGGGAACAAGTTGGTGATCGTCCAGACGTACTTGGAGATCGACGGATATGCGAGGTACAACAGTTTCGATCAGACCTAGAACGAACTTGTAAATGGACTGTGTGTCTGACATTGGATTTCATTCTGTGTGATTGATAGACATCGGTTGCATAGCGTGAATTGCCTGTGTGGCATGCTGAGATGCAAGTGATCAAGGTTTCTGTTGAAGAGCAGAGTCTTGTGGTTGATGTTCAAAGCACGACCTTTGTAGCATCGCTTTGTGTAGCGTTAATTCGCGAGCCTCACACCCTAGTGTGAACCAAAAACGGGAGAGGACTTCAGGGAGGACATGCGTTTTCTTCTAGCTAGAAGTGGCGTACATGGTTTTACATGCCCTGACGAGTTTGACTTATGTGGTTGTTGGATAGCGAGGCACCTCGGATATATAGGTCGGCCTCGAACCGACGGTTTGGTCGGTATATGACCAGGTTATGCCCCATAGGGCGGGGAAATGCATTGTTCAGGCATAATAATCCACTCCGTGTTGACCGGCCCGGACGATCCAAGGGGCAGTTGCAGCTGTTCCTGAGACACGGGCTAGAGCGTCTCGAAGCGGTGAGGACTATCTTTTGCCTTGGTTCACAGATGGAAATCCAACGTCCAAATACGACATTTTGCAGTTTTGATTGTAGAGCCTAGTATGGCGACATGATATATGGTACCCATGTCGTCTATGATTGATACATTTATATTTGAAGTTGTTTTTTTCACTTATAGTAATAATAAAAGATTAAATTTCGCGTATCAAGCATTCTTTGGCTATTATAAGGGAAAACCCTATCCACCGGGTTGCGTTGCATTGAGTGATGGGACATGGGTCTTATAATAGCTTCATTGTTCTTTATTTAGCATTGCGCTGTTTGTTTTATGCACTGGTACTCTTGGGAGGAAACCCGTTCCATGTTATACGGCATGGTCCCTCGATTTACCAAACTTTAAAACCAATATTAATAACTGTTTTAGTTCTCACACCAGTCACTTGACTGACCTGGAGTTTATTGTTTTAACCTAAACTCTGGGTGCCCTCATTTTCCGCACGGGCAACTAGTAGTTTTGGTTTTGCAGATTTATATTCACAGGATCCTGGTTTATAGCTGAAGTGTTATTCAGAAAGCTCTGTATCCATGTATTTCTTTCAGTTATGTTTTGTATTATTTTTCCACTGCAATAATGTATTTAAACCTCTGATAATTTTCAAATGTATAATATTTATTCATACTCTGTATATTCTTGTATTCTGATGGAATTATTGTAATAAGCAATGAAACGTTCTTCTGTTTGTGTTTTGATTCGCCTTGTCCTCAAAGCAATTCGTTCTTTATCTTCTCTTCGGAGATCGGGGAAGTTCGGGTCGTCCCACAAACCATATTAAGGTTTTCCAAACTAGTCGGGATTAGCGAACCTTACTGAAGTAATCATTTATTATATTTCCCAATCCTAACCTATTCATCCCATGGAGCAAAACTGGTAATACTCCATATCTAACACCACGGTGTTATCGGTAAATATTAATTACCATTTCTCATTCAAATCTAATTAAAGATTTAACTATCGCTTGGAGCAAAATTGGTGATACTCCATTCTCGATCATTTTCTTGAATTGATAATTTTAATTATCAAATTCACTTTCTAATCTAATTAAAGATTCATTAAAACTCAAATTTAGTTTTAATCTCAAAAATCATTACTTAATGATTATTCCAAGTCAAGAAATTAATCTTATCTTTAACTTGGTTAAAGAACTTATGTCATTTAAAACACAGTTCACGATAAACCTAAAATCACATTCCATTCCATCAGTCTCTAACCGTAAATTAGTAAGAGAACAATTCCCTAAGCATTAACCCCGAAGGCCGAAACCAACATTTGATCATTGCCCAGGAAACCATTCAACTTAGCTAATCTCCAGTTAGTTTCTAATTCTCTTAACATCATTGGGTTTAAGAACAGTATTATAAAAGATACCGTCCACGACAACCCAAAATCTCATTCCATTGTTAATCGGGTTAACGAACAGGTGTTATTTAAAATACCGTTCACGATAAACCCAAAATCTCATTCCATTATTTATGGAATCTTCATGGAAAATAGATCAATATATATAATTGATATAAACTCCCGTATCCAACCAATAATATAAATGGAATAACGGCCAAGCCTTTTAAATTCCATATATAGTAACGGTCTTCCTCCACAGAAGCTCACTTCGATTATTACCAAATCGAATTCCATTCCATTCCAATTTATATATTGGAAAACTTTACTTTGGAAAATTTCCATTAAATCTCAATAAAAAGATTTATAAATTCCAAATCACATTTTACTGTTAATCGGGTTAAAGAACGAATGTCGTTTAAAACACAGTTCACGATAAACCCAATTCACATTCCATTTCAATTCCAATTAAATGTTGATTAATTGGTAATTCTTCTTTATATCTTGATAAAAATATTTATTCTTTTCACCCTTGGGTTTAAGAACAATGCTAATGAAGACATTGTTCACGACAACCCAAAATCCAATTTGATATTAAATACAAGGCTCTGAATAGAAAATATATTGGCTTATATTCAGTACCAAATTCTGAAACCAACAAATATTGTATTGGAAATAACGATATATATATATATATATGTATATATATATATATATATATATATTCCAAACTTCCATAACAATATCCGTATAATCACGGAATCCAATATCTAAATATTCCGATGGTAATTTTGATTCAACTCCATTCCAGTTCATACGTTGGAAATTCTGGTTATATTAAAACCCATTCTCAATCCATTTTATTTATTTAAAAATAATTGGATTATTATTCCAGTTGTAAACTAGTTCATTTCAATAAAAATATATTTTTATCTTTACAAACGTGGGATTTTTCATCCTAATTCTTTTCAAATCATTTATTATGAGTTTATACAAATTATTAATATTTTTAATAATTTTATCAAGGTCCATACAGTCGATTTCCATAAACGGCCATCGAACTGCTCTTACAACGACCTTTTCCAAATTTGATTTGTACTTAATTTCAAATCCAAATGTTAGATTTCAAATCACTTACATCCATTGGAAAGCTCTTTTCAATACGAACCCAACGGTCCCTGTTTCAGGAGAATCCGACAGTCGGATCTCCCGTAATGTCAATTCGAAGTCAATGGTCGAAATTCGCGAACGGTCGCGACGCGTTCTATTCAGGCCATTTAATATATATAATATATTCATACATATATATATTATATATTTCATCAATTTCCTTTTTAAAACGTAATTTATAAATTGTTTTAACTTCGTTTTGAAAACGATTTCAACTTCATATTCAATTTAAAATCAAAATTGAATATTCCATATCATTAATACATAAATGCTAAAATTTTCAAAACGTTAGATTTTGAAATCACTTCATTTTCGATATTCATTATAAAAATGAATACAATCGATATAAATATCATTCTTGTCCGATTGGCACAATTCTAACCAACACGGCTTTATATATTTCAATAATTCGTGTCCATCCAAAATCGGACATCAAAATCAGATTTTAATCCTTTACTGAATATTTCTTGAAAATGTCCCTTATTTTAAAATATTCATTACTTTAAAATATTCGTTTGTTCTGAAGTGGAATCAGACACAATCAATTACCATATAAAGTGATTTATATGAATTTCATAAAACACATGTATATCACAATAATGATAAGTAATCAACCATCATCTAGAGTGCACCACACAACTGCATAAACATTAAATATAAATAATTAATGCTTACACAGTATGTCAACAAATCAATCGACATAAAACTAAATAATTGGGATTAGTGTATGCCAAATATCATCCGAACACCCGTGTGGGGTTTCAAACAACAAACACTGAATATTATCTGTGCAGTTGGGCGATGTGTAAAATTTATCGTCCCAATCAATATCAGTCAAATGGGTGTACATAAACAGATCGTATGATTTGCAATGAATATTTATTTTATTTAGTATGTTTCAATAAAAATGATATTTTTATTGTTCTAACATATTTTAGAAAATTTAGGTGGCATAACGGCGCGATACTGGAACAGGGATAAGGTCTAGCCTTATCCCTCGCCTCATAATGGCACACGTCATATACAAACCAAATTATACCAACTCGTTTCACATCTCAAACCAATATTCAAACAAATAATCCAATCAACCAAACAAGCATACATACAAGTCGTCCATGGTCTGTGGACGACGGGGAACAGTTCATATATGCAGTTATAAAATAAATAACTGCATAAGAAATTTGAGTGAGGAGTTCTCACCTTGGGTTTCCACTCTGTCATTTTTTATTGCTGGACGGTTTGAATTTTGATTCATTTCCAATCGGTCCCATCGCAATCTGTTTCACACGATTTTCATATTAAAAATTGTATTTTTATTTCAATGCTACATATATAAAAATCATATTTTTATAACGTTGTTTATGGTATAAAAATCATATTTTTATAACGGTGTTTATAGTATAAAAATCATATTTTTATTATCATACATACATAAAAATCATATTTTTATTTCGATAAATTTTAATATTTACACCGATCAAAATCTAAACATTTCATGTTTTAAAAATCAATCCTTTCACGTATTTAAAAAAAAATCAATCCTTTCATGTATTTAAAAAAAATCAATCCTTTCATATATTTAAAAATCAATCTTTTCATGTATTTAAAAATCAACCTTTCCATATATTTAAAAATCAATCTTTTCATGTATTTAAAAATCAATCCTTTCATTATAAAAATAGAACATTACTTTTCAAATTAAAAATCAAAACTTTATACAATGCTTTTCGTTTACACAAATAAAAACTGAATTAAAACAATGTTATTTACAAATAGAAAAGAAAGGAAGAACTCACTGTATAATTTGGAAGAGGGGGTGGGCTGCGTCGAACAAAGGTGGTCAGGGGGCGGGGGTGAGGTCCTCCAGCAGGCGGCGGCGGAATGGGGACGCGGGGGCTACGGATTGGGTGCGGGGGGTTGCGCAACGGTTTTCAGGGCGGTTAGGGTATGGGACATCGAACAAAAGGGAAGAGGAGGGGGTTGTCGCGAGGCCAGGTGGGAGGCGCTATCGTGCTGGCGGCGTGATCCGATGCGGTGGCGGCTGCTTAGTTCGGTTTTGTTTTTTTTTCCCTTTTTTTATTCGATTTCGATCTGTCGTGTTTTGGCTGAGTGAGGGACGAAAGAGAGATAAAGGGGAGAATATATATAATTTATATAATTATTTGTTCTCTAAAAAGTTGACTTTTCATTCGAACTCCAAATGAGGCCCAATGACTGTCGGCCCCAGCTAATTACCCCCGTTTTGACCACAATGTAATATGTTTCGTAAGCCCATTCGACTGTTTTGATCAGTTCCCGTTTAAATTAAAATATAATTCAATATATATTGGATTTGAACACACACTTTAATTTACCGGGGCCACAATCTGACTCTATAAATTCCAGAAAAATAAATATGGCTATGTTGGGATGATACGGTCCCAAACAAATTTGATTTCGTCGAATTCTGAGTCCGTTTGAAAAATGGTCATTTTCCAGTCGATTAAATTCAAACTGAAATTGGTCAAATGCGTATAAATGCGCCACGCTCACATATTAATTCTAAAAATTATGAAAATTGGAATCTAGCAATAATTTGACATCCCGGATCCAACAAAAGTGGTTTCGTTGAAAACGGAGGTCGTTTGCAAAATGGCTATTTTTAAGGGCTTTATATATATTAAAATATATATAAATTCCACAACGACTTTTCTAAATTTTAAACTGGATGTAACTTACAATCTATAAAGTGAAGTCTCATTTTCTTAACTTCGTTAGAAATATATTGTTTGATAGATTCAAATATTTCTTGTTTCGTCCAAATATACTTATATTGAATTATGTATATTCATTTGAAATTAGAAATCGAATTTTCAAACTACTACGCCACTTCAGGCTCGTTTTATAACTAAAATAAATTTATTCGTTTTAACTTCATCGAAAATAAATTTTCTGTCGTTATTTTTTATAATAAATCATTTTAAATATTCAAAATCCATTAAAATAACCAAAATAAAATTTTTAAATTGGTTCTGATTTTCCGGGTTGTTACAAGCTCCATATAAATTTTGAATATCCACAATTAAAAAACAAATGGCTTACATTTTCCTCATGATTACAACACGGTATACAACTATTATCATCAACCACACCATGTTTCATCAACATATCTATAGTGCTCAGACAATTCATCATAGCAAAATATGTTATAAATGTCATCCTCTTCGAATAATTTGCATTCCAACAACTCTAGACCACTGTCTCATTGTATACTTCTCTTTTGTTTTTTCCCAAGCTTTGTAGAAAGAGAACACCACTCCATCCTCCCATTCATAATAATCATGCTGAGCATTATCATTCACAACCACACTATCTACGTGTTGCCGCACCTCTCAAGTAGCTGAATGTAAATCACTACAAATCCTTCTATCATGAATTATAGATGCAACAACCTCATTCTGTCTACCTTAAGCCCGGAATGCAGAAACCCCAATCATATCTACTAAACATTTTTTGTTTATCCATGGCTCGAACTGAAACAACCCACCTCCGTTAAGGTCACTCACCAAGGGAATGCTTTAACTTTGGTGGAGCATTATAGTTAAATAGACATAGAATAATTACAAGACAGATATAAGTAAAAATTACAGTGGAAAATTTCATAAACTTTATTTCAGACATAAATAATAATCCAGTGGTTCATAATAGCATTATTCATAAAACCATTACAACAAAATATTTCTGTCTTGAATAACAAAATAAACAAGCATAAAACAACAATGATATTCCCCAATAAAGCATGAGCCAGCCATAGCAGTGAAAAAAGAGTCCAAAGCAATACGTCGACCATCTTCAAGCTTGGAAAGAAAATTGAGCTAGGCTGAGGTATTCCCTCCCTGCGGACCTGGGGATGGGGGCGAACGGAAGAAAAGAAGACGAAAGAAAACGGGTCAGACAATAAGTCTAGTAAGTTCAGTGATTACTAGCATTTAAACAGGAAAGGGATCATGACATGAATAAACTAAACAAAGGACAATACCCTAACAGTAAGACAACATAAGGCAAGACAAGTTGAATATGTTATTGCACCCATTACTATATTCTCTACACCTACTAACCATTGTTTCAACCAGCCTCACGTGTTCATAACAAACGATCCCCTTATTGATTGGTTTCTACTCGCATTTATTCATTACTTGTGTCATTCGGTCCCGCTCGATTGTAGATACCTGTGCTGGTCCCACCATGGGGTGTATCAATCCCTATGGTGGCAACCCGACACAATTCAAGATGCACAGTGTATAACTACTAATGCCCAGCACCTGCTTTTTCCACTTTGGAGTACACGCCCGTACTCCGTCGGAACCTACACTGACGCACCACCCGCCGCTATTTTGACCGCTTATAGTCAACCCAGTAATCATGCCCCACCTTGCCTAGTTCAGGGTACCGTGATACGTCTATGTGGGTTACTGCTGAAATGGGTCCCCGTTACTAGGGTTTCCTAACGACATGTTATAACGGTTAAGTGTTCCCAATTTAACCTAACCCCATTCATTTATTTAACTAACATGTTGTACGGGATAAGTGTTGCCTTGATTAACTTAACCCTACCATTCTTAGCATGTCTTGTTCGTTTAGCATTAATTGATTAATGCACCAACCTCTCGCATTATATAGGTGTTGTTGTGGTTACTAGATGTACCGGGCCGTTCCGGGCAGTTTTACACCACAACTCAATCTAACCTCGGGTTTTTCTTGGGCATGATGCACTAACCTCTCACAGTAGATAGGTGTTGTTGTGGTTACTGGATGTGCCGGGCGGTTCCGGGCAGTTTTACACCACAACTCAATCTAACCTCGGGTTAGGCATATTCATCTTTTCTACAGTTTACATATTTGTTATTTTATATGTAAATTTTTCATAAGTGTTGTCATGTCACATTTTCTACTTAAATTACGTTCACAATTAATGGTATAAAAATTATACCATTTCATGCTATGAAACAATCTATGCCAAATTAATATTGTTCCCAACGTTACCCCTGCTATTTGCTTGCATAATTCACATAGAACGTTGGGCTCGCAAATTAGCCTAACTTATAAGCAAAAGGAAAAAAGGGACATGTAATATTCCACAAGCATACAATAATATATGTATCTAACTAATCATGGGTAGTTTGGCATTGAACATCATCAACTTAATTAAACATATAAAGGTGAACTTGTGACTAAGTTAGATCTAATTATCATGTGAACTTGGTATAGATCTAACATATAAACATGGAGGTTTAACATATAAACATATTTGAATCATGACTTAGCATATTAACTTTTGTATGCCAAAACATAAGAGAACCACAAATTTAACTTGCAACATGATAAGTTCATCACCAAATTAATATACAATAGTCTCATAAGCATGATGGGTTCCATTATGTTAATCAAATCGTTCTCATAGGCATGATAGGTTCAACCACCAAATTATTATACAGCAGTCTCATAAACATGATAGGTTCCATTATTTTAATCAAATCAGTCTCATAGGCATAATAGGCTATATTATGTCAATCACCACAGTCTTATAGGCATGATCAATCACAATAGGTAATTTAAGATGAATATGACTCAGGTTTAATCATCTTACGCTTAAGCACCGTTCTAGATTCAACATATTACAAGCCATGATTTTAAAAGAGAAAGGTGTTTAAATCTAAGCAATAACTAAGCTTACAAACAAAAGAGAAAATCTTGTATTATAGGATCTGATTTCTGAAACTGGAAAAGCTTTCCTTTGATGTAGACGTTTGACTCTCCAATTTTGATTTGGTTTGGAGCTTTCTAACTTGATTTCTAGTCTTAAGAAAAATGGAGGCTATGCTAGGTTGGCCATGGATACCATGACGGCTTCTAAGAAAAAGATTGTGAGGTTTATGGTTGAGGGTTGGGGTTGTTTATATAGAAATTTAGATTAATGTGAGCCATCAGATCAACCTAGTAGTAATCAGAGCCATTCAGACGAACTAGAGCCAACCAGAAATCGCCACATATGCCCTAATGACTCGGCTCTAACTCTGAAATCGTCACTGGAACCAGATCTCAAAGGGGTCGACTCCCTACAAGGGGGTCGACACCTATGTCGACACCCCTATAGGGGGGTCGACACCTCTGTCGACTCCCCCTAGGGGGGTCGACACCTCTGTCGACTCCCCCTAGGGGGGTCGACACCCAATGAGCAGGAAATTTCCCGCTCAGGCTTCTTTGACTAATTTTCGAATTTCAAACTGGATTTTGATTTTAATTATTATTTATATTTAATTTTTGTTTAAACTTGAAATCTTTTGAGCTCCATAACTTCTTCATACGGAGTCCGATTTATGCAAACTCGGACTCTATCTCAAGCAGAATTCCGAGACAAAAGAAATGGCGTAACCCGTTTGCCTTAATTCTTCTTTTAAAAATTAAGTGTTCTTAAATCTTTTAATTTTAATATTCATATAAAATATGGGTTTTTACATTCTCCCTTCCTTAAAGGATTTCGTCCCCGAAATCTCTAAGTCAAGAAGAATGTATATCCTACCATCCAACCGTCCATCTACTTAACCATCAAACACAAACATCCATTGTCCTTAAGAGATTTCTAATGCCATATGAACATATTCAAAGAGTGTGTGCATATGTTCTTATCTAATGCAAAATCAGGCGGTCTACTGATTCAGTTTACCTCCTTAATGCGAATCTTGATAGTGCCATGAATCCATTATGTATGCACTATTCCTAATCATACTTTATAACTTCTACATGAGTGCACAATCATTCATAAAAATGCGACATCCATATGATAACACATCAAGTTCAATCCATATACAAATACATATATGCATATACAATATGAAAGTGACTGAGCCGATCTAGTACCTAATGTGTGTGTATATGCATCCACGAGCAACCACTAGCAACCACTTGCAACCATCAATCATAACATGTTTCAAATACATGTTTACACCCATTGGTTTCTATCTAAGGATAAAGAACAGGACCGAGGAGATATACTAAAAAGATAGATACAAGCATGCATAAACTTATGGAAAAAGAGATCAAGGATGTACCCTCAAAAAGATAAGGGTAGGCTGCGTGTATCTTGTCCTCAGTCTCCCAAGTTGCGTCTTCCTCGGCGTCACTCCATTGAACTTTAACAAGCTTGACTTCACGGTTGCATAGCTTTTTGACTTCTTTTCCCAAGATACGAGTTGGAACTCTTCTCACCGTTGCTTCTCGCTCCACTTCTACTTCTTGTAGAATGCTCGGCTCCAAAACTTCAGCAGACTCAGGTAAGCACTTCCGTAGATGAGAGACATGAAAAACATTATAAACTCTAGCCAAACTTTCGGGCAGCTCCACTCTATAAGCCATCTTCCCAATCCTCTCAATGATAGGAAACGGCCCTACAAATCTTGATGCCAACTTTCCTGCGGACCCAAAGCGAACGACGTTCCTCAAAGGAGATACCTTAAGGAAAACTCTGTCTCCAACTTTAAACTCAAGGTCGGTCCTTCTTTTATCCGCATAGGACTTCTGTCTATCTTGTATGGTCTTCATCCTTCTTCGTATCAAGTCCACCTTCTCTGAAGTTTCTCTGATCATGTCGGGCCCAAGTACAAGCATGTCTGCAGAATCCCACCAACAAGTTGGTGATTGGCATGGTCTTCCATATAAAGCTTTGAAGGGTGCCATGCCTATGGTGGCGTGGTAGCTATTGTTGTAGGTGAACTCCACCAAAGGAAGATGATCCTCCCACATTCCTCCAAAGTCAAGAATGCACAACCTGAAAAGATCTTTCAATACCATGTTTACCCTTTCCGTCTGACCATCGGTTTGAGGGTGATAGGCTGTGCTTAAGCATAGTTGTGTGCCTACACCTTCTTGCAAACTCCTCCAAAACTTGCTTGTAAAGATAGGATCTCGATCACTTACTATGCTAGAGGGTATCCCGTGTAGTCGAACTATTTCTTTGAAATAAAGGGATGCTAATGACGAGGCAGTCCTACTCTTAACAGGTATAAAGTGATCGCTTTTAGTGAGTCTGTCAACTATTACCCAAATACTGGTATTTCCCCTTCTTGACCTAGGCAACCCATCTAAAAAGTCCATCGAAATGCTCTCCCATTTCCACTGTGGGACCTCCAGGGGATGAAGTAGACTACCAAGCTTCTTCTACTCCACCTTGACTTGCTGGCATATCAAGCACTTAGAGACGAATTCGGCTACGTCCTTCTTCATGTCATTCCAAAAGAAAACTCTCTTTATGTCCTTATACATCTTGTCTCCACCTGGGTGTATGGTCAGCTTAGAATGGTGTGCTTCTTCAAGAACTGTCTTCACCCAATCTCTTGCTTGTGGGATACACAGCCTTCCATCCCGTCTCAACTAATCCTTTTCATCTATGGAGTATCTATTGAGGTGACTAGAAGTCTCACCTGTATTTAACTTCTCCATCAAATCAACTATCTGAGAGTCTTCACGTTGTGCGGCTCCTATTGAGTCCAAAAGCGTAGGCCGCACCTACGGCATTGCTAGCAAACCAGGTACAAACTCAAAAGAGGGTTTAAAGTCAAAGGCTGCTATGTACTCCAAGCTTTGCCTTTCCACAAAGAGAGGACTTAAGGTCAGCTTCTTCATACTCAATGCGTCTGCTACCACATTGCCCTTACCAGGGGTGTAAGCAATCTCAAAATCATATGAGGCAAGAAACTCCATCCACCTCTGTTGTCTTAACTTAAGATCTTTTTGCGAGAAAAGGTATTTTAACGATTTATGATTAATAAATAATTCAAACCTTTCTCCTAGAAGGTAATGATGCCATGACTTAAGAGCGAAAACAATGGCAGCTAGTTCTAAATCATGAGTTGGGTGGTTCTTCTCATGTACCTTCAACTGCCTTCCTCCATAGCAAACCACCATGCCTTCTTGCATCAAGACAGCGCCCAATCCAGTGCCGCATGCGTGTGTGTATACAGTAAACATCTTACCCCTATCAGGTAATATCAGAACTGGGGCTGTTGTAAGATCCCTTTTCAAACGTTGGAAAGCAATATCACAATCCAAATCCCAAGCGAAAGCTAAGTTGTTCTTCGTCAATCTTGAAAGTGGGGTTGAGATCTTCGCAAAGTCTTTAATAAACTTTCGGTAATAGCCCGCTAGTCCAAGAAAACTTCGTACTTCCGTTGCATTCCGTGAAATCTTCCAATCTTACACCGCAACTACTTTTGCGGGATCCACAGCGATCCTCTCTTTAGACACCACATGTCCAAGAAACCTTACTTCCTTTCTCCAAAAATGGCATTTGGAGAATTTTGCTTTCAGCCGATCCGCTTGAAGAGTATCCATAACTTCCCTTAAATGCAAAGCATGTTCTTCCTCACTCTTTGATAAAATCAGGATGTCATCCACGAAGACCACCACAAACTTATTAAGGAACTCCCTAAACACCCTTCTCATCAAGTCTACGAAATAAGAAGGTGCGTTGGTCAAGCCGAAAGCCATAACAAGCCATTTGAAGAAACCGTCCAGGGTTCTGAATGCGGTCTTATCAATGCTGTCTTCATCCACTCTTAGCTGGTGAAATCCGGTAGCCAGATCTAGTTGGGAGAAAACCGATGCACCTACAAGCTGGTCAAACAAGTCGTCTATTCTGGGAAGTGGGTGCCTATTCTTCTTGGTCAACTTGTTTAGCTCCCTATAGTCCAAGCAAAGGCGAAGTGAACCATCTGCTTTGGTTGCAAACACCACTGGAGCACCCCATTCCGAAATGCTACGTCTTATTAACCCCTTTTCGAGGAGCTCTTTAACTTGCTTACTGAGCTTCTTCCTCTCCCTTGGAGCCATGTGTCTAACGGGTAAGCAACCGGTTTTGCATTATCAACCAGGTATATATGGAAGTCTATCTCCCGCTTTGGAGGTAAACCCTTCACTTCTTCATAGACATCCGAGTATTCATGGTCTACTCTCACAGATTGCAAATTTTCAACAGGCGCATCAAGAGATTCTAGGTAGCTAAGCATAACAGAATTCAAAGGATTACAAGAGATTTCGAGAGTATTAATGAGGTGAGTCATAAGTCTAAATACTCTCTTTTCGCAATCGAGGATGGCACCATTACTGGATAGCCAATCCATGCCTAGAATCATTCCATAGCTCGTAAAGCCGAAAACATAAGAATTACATCTAAACCCAACGCTTAGAGTAGAAATTTTCAAATCCAAACAAATCATTGATAAATAAGTTGAACACCCAATTGGATTTGAAACAACAAAGGGATCCTCTACTATACTGGTATCTAGGTCCAGAGATTCAACTATAGCTGTAGATATAAAAGAGTGCGATGCGCCAGAATCAAAGAGAGTACAAACAGGATGATCATAGAGATAAACTAAACTCTCTATAGAAATATTTCAACCTCTTTCTTGCAGAGGAGCCACGAGCATGTGAACCTGCCCACTGGAAGTGAATCCAGTCCTCTGCCCTTGCCCTTGCTTTCTCGGGCAGTCCTTAGCCGTGTGTCCTGTCTCGCCGCACTGAAAACAACCACCCATCTTCCTTTTCTTCTTCTTGCAGTCCTTAATCAGATGTCCAGGTATGCCACAAAAATTACGCTTCCTCTTCTTACGGGGTTTGTTATTCATTTCCCCTTTCTTTGAATCTGTCTTCTTATTCAGCGATCCCTCCACTTTCTTGCTATCCTTGTCTTCCTCCTGTAACAGCGCCATCTCCACCAATCTCTCATAAGTCGCACCCATAGGTATATGGGTCACAGCTAGGCTGTGCAGTGGCTCATTCAACCCTTTAACGAAACGGAGAGGCTTCTTATATGGAGTGTTTACTAACTCCAGTCCGAATCTTGCTAGTTGGTTGAATTGGTTGACGTACTCCTTAACCGATAGGCTTCTTGTTTGAGAGCTAAGAACTTCTCCACCGGTAGGCTTCGTTCAGCTTGCGAGAGGAACTTCATTTCAAATCTCATTCTGAAATCCTCCCAAGTCTCCACTGGTCTCTCAGCATTAGTAACCTCCCACCAGAAAGAGGCCTCTTCCTTAAGTAACCATACAACCAACTGTATCTTCTGCCCATCGTCCACATCGAAGATGACAAACAAATCTTCTGTCTCTTTGAGCCAGTTTCTCGCTTCCACGGATGATTCAGTCCCATTGAAGTTCTTTCCGCCTATAGCTCGAAAGTCTTTACATGTCTTCGAGAAAGCATTCACTCGCGGAGGGGAAGGAGGAGGAGAAGGAGCGATGGGCACAACTGGAGGAATGTTTCCTTGGCCCTCGGCGGGTGCCATGGCTTCCAAATACTTACGGAAGCATCCGGGTATGGTGACTCCCTCCGGGAGATTAGGGATGTTCTGTTCCCCAGACATGCTGACACGAAAAGGAAAAAGATTTAGAACAAAGGATAGAAGGATAGTGCATATGGCATTGGGGAATATGCCTTTAAATAAAACTATATTTTTCTTGAAAATGCTTCTTTAAAACTTCTTTTTGAAAATCGTTTCAAAAACTTTTATTTGATCTGGTAACCAACCTGGCTCTGATACCAGGTGAAACACCCCACCTCCGTTAAGGTCACTCACCAAGGGATTGCCTTAACTTTGGTGGAGCATTATAGGTAAACAGACATAGAATAATTACAAAATAGATATAAGTAAAGATAACAGCGAAAAATTTCATAAACTTTATTTCAGACATAAATCATAATCCAGTGGTTCATAATAGCATAAGTCATAAAACCATTACAACAAAATATTTTTGTCTTGCATAACAAAACAAAGAAGCATAAAATAACAATGATATTCCCCAATAAAGCATGAGCCAGCCATAGCAGCGAAAAAGAGAGTCCAAAGCAATACGTCGACAGTCTTCAAGCTTGGAAAGAAAACTGAGCTAGGCTGAGGTATTCCCTCCCTACGGACCTGGGGGGAGGGGGAAAATGAAGAAAAGAAGACGAAAGAAAACGGGTCAGACAATAAGTCTGGTAAGTTCAGTGATTACTAGCATTTAAACAGGAAAGGGATCATGACATGAGTAAACTGAACATAGGACAATACCCTAACAGTAAGACAACATAAGGCAAGATAAGTTGAACATGTTATCGCACCCATTACTATATTCTCTGCACCTACTAACCATTGTTTCAACCAGCCTCACATGTTCATAACAAACGATCCCCTTATTGATCGACTTCTACTCGCATGCATTCATTACTTGTGTCGTTCGGCCCTGCTCGATTGTAGATACCTGTGCTGGTCCCACCGTGGGATGTATCAATCCCTATGGTGGCAACTCGACACAATTCAAGATGCATAGTGTTTAACTAATGTTGCCCAGTGCCTGCGTTTTCCACTCCGGAGTACACGCCCGTACTCCATCGGAACCTACACTGACGCACCACCCACCGCTATTTTGATCGCTTATAGTCAGCCCAGTAATCGTGCCCAACCCTGCCTAGTTCAGGGTACCGTGATACATCTATGTGGGTTACAGCTGAAATGGGCCCCCGTTACTAAGGTTTCCTAATGACATGTTATAACGGTTAAGTGATCCCAATTTAACCTAACCCCATTCATTTATTTAACTAACATGTTGTATTGGTTAAGTGTTGCCTTGATTAACTTAACCCTACCATTCTTAGCATGTCTTGTTCGTTTAGCATTAATTGATTAATGCACCAACCTCTTACATTAGATAGGTGTTGTTGTGGTTACTGGATGTGCCGGGCGGTTCCGGGCAGTTTTACACCACAACTTAATCTAACCTCTGGTTTTTCTTGGGCATGATGCACTAACCTCTCACATTAGATAGGTGTTGTTTTGGTTACTAGATGTGCCGGGCGGTTCCGGGCAGTTTTACACCACAACTCAATCTAACCTCGGGTTAGGCATATTCATCTTTTCTACAATTTACATATTTGTTATTTTATATGTAAATTATTCATAATTGTTGTCACGTCACATTTGCTACTTAAATTATGTTCACAATTAATGGTATAAAAATTATACCATTTCATGCTATGAACCAATCTATGCCAAATTAATTTTTTCCCAACGTTCCCCCCGCTATTCGCTTGCATAATTCACATAGAACGTTAGGCTCGCAAACTAGCCTAACCTATAAAAAAAAGGAAAAAGGGACATGCAATATTTCACAAGCATACAATAATATATGTATCTAACTAATCATGGGTATTTTGGCATAAAACATCATCAACTTAATTAAACATATAAAGGTGAACTTGTGACTAAGTTAGATCTAATTATCATGTGAACTTGATATAGATCTAACATATAAACATGGAGGTTTAACATATAAACATATTTGAATCATGACTTAGCATATTAACTATTGTATGTCAAAACATAAGAGAACCACAAAGTTAACTTGCAACATGATAGGTTCATCACCAAATTAATATACAACAGTCTCATAAGCATGATGGGTTCCATTATGTTAATCAAATTGGTCTCATAGGCATGGTAGGTTCAACCTCCAAATTATTATACAACGGTCTCATAAACATGATAGGTTCCATTATGTTAATCAAATCAGTCTCATAGGCATAATAGGCTATATTATGTCAATCACCATAGTCTTATAGGCATGATCAATCACAATAGGTAATTTAAGATGAATATTACTCAGGTTTAATCATCTTATGCTTAAGCACCATTCTAGATTCAACATATTGCAAACCAAGATTTTAAAAGAGAAAGGTGTTTAAATCTAAGCAATAACTAAACTTACAAACAAAAGAGAAAATCTTGTATTTTGGGATCTGATTTCTGAAACTGGAAAAGCTATTCTTTGATGTAGACGTTTGACTCTCTAGTTTTGACTTGGTTTGGACCTTTCTAACTTGATTTCTAGTCTTAAGAAAAATGGAGGCTATGCTAGGTTGTCCATGGACAGCATGATGACATCTAAGAGCAAGATTGTGCGGTTTAGGGTTGAGGGTTGGGGTTGTTTAAATAGAAATTTAGATTAATGTGAGCCGTCAGATCAACCTAGGAGTAATCATAGCCATTCAAACTAACTAGAGCCAACCAAAAATCGCCACATATGCCCTAATAACTCAGCACTAACTCAGAAATCGTCACTAGAACCAGATCTCAAAGGGCTCGACTCCTTACAGGGTGGTGCACACCTATGTCTACACCCCTATAGGGCGTCGACACCTATGTCGACTCCCCCTGGGGGGGTCGACACCCCCTGAGCGGGAAATTTCCCGCTCAGGCTTCTCTGTCTGATTTTCGAATTTTGAACCTGATTTTGATTTTAATTATTATTTATATTTAATTTCTGTTTAAACTTGAAATCTTCTGAGCTCCATAACTTCTTCATACGGAGCCCGATTTACGCAAACTCGGACTCGATCTCAAGCATAATTCCGAGACGAACGCAATACCGTAACCCGTTTCCCTTAATTCTTCTTTTGAAAATTAAGTGTTCTTAAATCTGTTAATTTTAATATTCGTATAAAATACGGGGAGTTACACGAACCATAAAAGGGTCGAGCAAACATAAGAAATAACTTTGTTCAAATCTTGTTTTCAACTGGATCTTAATCTCGGTATGGTTTTCCATGTGCAAGACAAATTATTGTCTATGCTCATATTCCAAAACAGTTTATCTTTATGGTATTTCATTGACATCCACCTGCTTCATAAAGAAGAATCAACAAGAAATTACCACATTAATTTCATACCGCAGCTTTCTTCAAATCTTTAAAATATTATAAAACGATACCACCTTCACTCTTTGGAGCACATAACTTTTCCCACTTAACCTTATGCTTAGAACTTCTCCAAAAAAAATCCGCACACATCATCTTCAGCTTCTCAATAGTATACTTAGGCAATTGATAAACAAACAACAAGTACTCCACAGTTGGATTAACCACTGACTGAATTAATTCATCTCTTCTCGTAAAACTCAAGTATTTAGAATCCCATGATTGGAGTTTATGTTGAATTCTATGCAACAAATCTTCGCATTCTTGATAACCAATATAACTTGAAGATAGAGGCTACCCCAAATACTTTATTGGAAGATGACCAACACTGAAATCGAGAATATCAACAATCTCATTTGTTAATAAAGAAAAAGAGCTAAAATAAATATATATTTTTGCATAGCAAAAAGAAGTTGCTAAAATAAATCTTTATTTTGAGAGAACTTACTGATAAGCCACTAAATTTCTCTAGTTTATCAAACAAAGATTCAGTGCAGTAACATAAGAAGTTGAACATCTCCGAAAAACCATCAGATCATCCGCGTACAATAAATGAGTGACATTTAGTTCAAAAGCATAAACTGGCAAAAAGGACTTCTGCTGTAATAATTCATTCATCCAAAATGTGAAAAATCCCATTGCAATAGAAAAAAAGTAAGGTAATAGTGGATTACCTTTCCTTATACCCATATTCGATGAAATAAATCCATTTGGCATCCCTTGAATCATAACGGAAAAAGTTGTTGTGGAAATGCGATCATAGACAACATTAATGAAGTGTGTAGGAAATCCCATACTCTTTATAATATGACAAATGAATTCACGATTAATTCTATCATAGGATTTATGAAGATCTACTTCCACACAAAACTTATTAAGTCCAGGCTTTTTAAATTCTCTTATTAATTCATGAGCAAGCAAGATATTATCACCAATACATCGTGATGGAATAAAGGCACGCTATTATGTGTTATGAGATGAGGTAAAAACCAATTGATTCTATTGCATAAATTTTTGCTGAAAATCTTATAATATAAATTGCAGCTTGAGATTGGGTGGTAATGGAAAATCTCAGTTGGCCTTTCAACTTTCGGAATTAAAGTAATAAAAGAATGGTTACAATGTTTAGGTAGTTTTGCAGAGTTGAACATGTCATGGGCAGTAGCTAAAAAATCCATTTTTACCTCCTCCCAATGTAGCATAAAAAACTTTGAATTGAATCCGTGTGGACCTTGACTTGTATCTCCATGAATTGAAAAAACTGCCTTCTTAACTTCCTCAAAATAAATGGCTCTAAGCAGATCCTGTTGGCCTTGTTGATTTATCACATAAAAAGATTGAAAAAATGGAAATTCACTGCCATTATGTCCATTAAACATGGAATTGAAATAATCAATTGCTTCAGCAATAATTTCCTCTTTCTTATATAGCAATCCCCCTGTAGAATTAATTAAAGCCTTCATATTGTTGCAATGTTTTCATGTCGACATTTTAGAATGAATTTTTTTAGAATTAGGGACTCCCTCTTAAAACCAAGAAACTTTTGCTCTCTACCTATAACTCCAAAATTTAATTTGTTTTTGAATCATTAGTTGATGCTTAGCTTCAAGCACGCTTTTATATAACTCCACATTGTCAGGCTCTAAATCTGTTGCTGCTTCCCTTTCATTGAACTTATTTTTGGCTTCCCTTAAAAAAGCATCATCTTTTACTCTCACTTTGTTCCATAATTTCAGCTCCCTTTCACATGCTTGCAATTTCTGCATAAACTTGTAACTAGAAAATCCCCATACATTATCATTTAATCCTCTTTCTATATATTCCATGTACCCTGACTTAAAACTCCAATCATTGAAATATCTAAAAGGAAGCCCTTTTGATGTAGAGGTAGGTATAACATCAAGTAATAATTGATTATGATTACTAGATAACTGAGATAATGATAATGCCTTCATATCATTATATTTATGCAGACAAGAGTGATTAACAAAAATATAATCTATATATTTAGCAATACCTCTTCTCCTCCACGTATAGTTGAAACTGATAACTTTAATTTCCATAAGACCATATTGAGATAGACAGTTGTTAAAAGCTCTTAATTGCTAAAATGGAATAGATAAGCCTCCTTTCTTATCAATAGGAGATGTAGAATTATTGAAATCACCTATAAGAAGCCAATCCCTATTAATCAATTCCGCCTCCTTCACAATATGTTGCCATAATTCATGTCTTTCATTAAAGCTATAACTCGCATATATAATAGAAATACTAAAACACTCATACAACTAGTGTTATTAGCCTGCACAGTCACATGTTGCTTAGAAGATGAAATAATGCACATAGACCATATATCTGAATTCCAAATGAGAAAATTCTTCTAGAAAATATGTCAACTTGACGAGGAATAAAATCCCAATTATTAGGAAGAAGTTTTCTAAAACACCTTAGATTTTCAAAACTAATTTTACTCTCTACCAAGCCAACAATAGTTGGTTTGAATTTAGTCAGAAAGGATAAAATTTCACGCATATGAAATAAAGAATTCATCCCTCCAACATTCTAGCTCATTATCGTCATTTAATTGTAATAGAGCTCCCTAAATTTCTTTTAGGAGGAGCTGTAGAAGTTGAAGTAACATGAGCATTGACTTTAACATGTGCCATGTATTCACTATTCTTACTTACACCATTTGATACATCACGATTCTCTTCTTATATGGGAGGCTCATTCAAATTATCAGCCACATGATTATGATCATCAGGAAAAATATCTTGTGGTAATTCAACATTTAAAAAACCTAAATCCTCTCTATCATTAGAATTTCCAGAAACAGAAACATCAGTTTGAAGATTAGAATCAACATTAACATCTGAGGAAGTAGCATTCACCTTATCCTTAGCTACCCATGCTGGCTCTTTCAGTAAGTCGTGTACTAATGTTTGATGATCGGACACTTCTCATTTATCACATCTAGGAGGTATAAACTCATATTTAACTCTAACATCCTTTTTAATACCATTATGTAGTTGATTAGGGATTTTTTCTTTTAACTTAGATGCCAAATCAATTTCAACAAGCACTCTAACATATCTTGTGATCTTCTGTTTAACAGTATTATCATCTATACATATCAGTTCCCCTATGAAACTAGAAATTATTGAGAGAGCTTTATTAGACCATAATTCCATGTCCATATTATAAAGCTTAACCAAGATCTCAACTTTATCTATGTAAACTTATCGAACTCATAGACAGGATACCATTTATCGATCATCAACAATTTTCCAAAATACGAATAAGTAGATGATTTCTCTACCGATGCAAAATCCATAGCATCCTCAAATTGGACAGTAAAATGAAATCTAGATACTATGTGAACTATGAAGTTACCTTTAGGCCTCCATACCTTGTGAATATTCTCCTTTAACTCTGCAATAGATAATCTGAATTCAATAGGATGTAAAGCGATCGTATCGTGCCAAACATCCACCGATGCATTAAAAATATCCTCAGAAATGAAAACACAATTTGCCAAAGGTTTCACGTATTGTAATGAGTTCAGATCTATCTCTGAATTTGACTTTACTGCAGCTTCAGATGAATTGTTAGCTAATTTTGATTGATAAGAATTACGATTTGGATTTGAAAAAGAATTGGGCAGGAAAATCGAAGAAGAAGAAGAAGGATTTTGCGTGCCCACCATTTTTATGTGAAAAGGATGTGAAAGTTCCACACAAGCCTTATATACACACACATATGTTTATACATACATGCATATTCTCTCACATATACACACCATATAGTCTATCATCAATTGCATAATCCTTCCATTCTTATCAATAATTTGTTACTATCGTAATAAATATTAGGCAACAGAACTTAACTATGATTCATGGCTCTGTTATTGAGTAAAAAACATATGCAAATCATGATTAAATAAGTAATATTTAATTCATTTTGGCTTTTAAAAAGTCAAAAAATATCTTATTTAAATCCATTCAAATAGGCCATGAGAACAATGATTAATGTTGTACGGAAAAATGAGCTTACCATTAAACCTTTGCTAATGAATGGAACATGGCATAAAAAGTAAGGGTAATATAAATAAGCATAGGAATACACATAAGTGTATGCGTGATGGTGTGTGTGAATTACTTCAGAAATATAATTAGAAATTACCTTTGGAAAGCTAGTTATAAAGGGACATTTATACCCTCTAGCATATTCAACTGAAATCATTGCAGCTAGAAAAAAAATGTATTTAGCTGCAATTGTTTTGTTTTAATCAATATTAATCGCAACTTCATTTAGTGTTATGCCTAAAATGACAAAAAATATCAAGAATAAGAAGCGAAAATTTCAATACAAAAACTTATAGATGAATTCATATACAAATAAATATTGGAAGCTGTCACAATAATGGAGGTGCATTACTAGTTAGAAATGGCTTGTCTGGCTATGATTTTACTTCTTAGAAAAATGCTACACATTATATCTTCAGAAACACCTATAATGAACCATAGTCATAGCTTGGATACCCAAAAAAGGACTAAGATAATCATGTGATGTGATGATAAAGGACATAATAATATTGATATTTAAATCAATTCACCGAACATGGTGTATTTTTCTCTTAACTGAGAATATATATAAATGTATTAAAACATTAAATAACTCATAGAAGAGTATCAAACATGGTATCTTTTCTCATTTTTGAAAGCATTTGTCTGAATGCTAATTCTCATGGTTAACATTACGAATCTTCAATAAAAGAGTACTACATAAAACATGGTTTTATTAACAAAATGTCTTTGATGGCTAATATAAGATAGAAACACTTGCTTGTTCATTTATCTGGAATTAGTTTTAGTACTTCTATGAATGGCTGCTAATATATTGGAAAAGTTGATATTTCCTATCCTTGAACCGTCGGTCTAAATATGTTTAACAAAATTCCAATTATTAAATCATACTTTAACAAATCTTACTGTTAGTCCCGTTATTATAACGCGGTTCGAAGAATTAACGCCAAAGGGCTCTGGATTGGTTGCAATCTAAGCGGTAAGCCATCAAAGTGACATAGTCCATGACATACCCATTCAAATCGACGAGACCGAACAATTCGTTTCCACGACATGATTCTAAGTCATTAAACACAACATGAAGTATATGCCAAATCATATCGAGCAAACTAAGCTGCTCAAATTAAGTCGTCGGTATGACATGACTGTGAAGATAAAAGGATGGCTAGCGATATTAAAAGCACGTCACTTAAACACCATGTCGCTATTCTTCATGTCGTATGATCCATGCCGTGTACATTAACCTCCATAAATCATGCCGCAAGATATAAATGCAAAAAGCATGTCGTTATGCTTATTTCAGCAAGTCGTTCACCGCATGTAGTCATCCCATTTATAAAGTAAGTCGTGAGAGACAGGATGAAGTTCAAGTCACAAGGCGCAAGGAAGAAACAGATTAAATGGACATCGCTTTACATGTGGCAAGAAGTGGGTGCCATGTCATTTTCTTGTTTATGGTTTGAGGATGAAAGTATGAAATGCAGCTTGTATAAGTATAAAGAAAAGAAAGGGACTACTTTACTCCATGTCGTTTGAAACCATTTCGCTAGATATTATATTCAAGTCGTTGGGGACCAGCATCAACCAACATGGCAAGCCTAGGTCCAAGCCGCAAGTATTACTCATATCGTGTGCTTCATGATGCATACCGCTATTAACATGTTACTAAAGCATGTTGCATCCAAGTTAAAGCAAGTCGTGCCATTATAATCCATGTCACGACCGTATGCCGCAAACCATCCCTTATATACTCACTTAGTTAAAACCTAGCGCCAACTATACACCCTAAATAACACTAATGCCACTCCATATCAAATCCATCTATAAATACCCCCACTATACCACACTTGAGGGGTAGGGGTGGGGGGGCGAATTTCATTCCTACCACGAAGTGCCGCCAAATTTGAAGCTCTCTTCTAACTTCATTAATGGCATCCAAGGATCAAACAACTTCTCTCCAATGTCGAATGGATTAAATCTATTCCAATCTTCATTAGAGTTCTCTCAGATCCAATCAAAGCTTCTCTAATCTTCTTCATATGCCATGGAAAATCGCTCTAACTCAATTCAGGTGATCTCCAACCTCTACTAATCCTATATAAAGCATAGATCTAACACTAAATCGCTATGGAATACATGAAGATCGTTCAATTGGTAAAGTGATCGAAGATTCATACATCACTATCACAAAGCAAAAGATCTCACCAATTCCTTAGCAAATTCCAGTGCAATTTAGATCATAAAGAGAGAATAAAGAGAGAAAAGAGAGAAATGAATGTAAAGAGAGAATTCATGTATCTTGTACATCAAAGTATGGTAATGAAAACTATTGCCAAATGGACGTAGATCTATTTAAGATCGAACCACTATAAAAATTCCTGTGCTTTCTATTTTTGGGTCTTTATTTTGAATTACGTGGCTCCATTTTTTAACCTAACCATTTGGTGAAGTGTTTTCGTAACACCTTTGATGTTTGAGCTAATTTTGGTTTAAACATTTGGTGCCCACCATGGGGCCACGTTCGCACTTCTCTCAATCTTAAGAGCCTACCATTGAAGTTCTAAGCCTACTTCTACCATAGATCCTACAAGTCTAAAATCTAAGCCAATCGACGAACTCTCTTCCAAATTAAAGTCCTTGTCCAAGATAATGACTAAATCTAAGAAGACTACAAGCAAAACTATTGAAGAAACCGACAACGTCGCTAATAATGAAGTTGCTCCACTTACCTACTGCTTTGAAGTTGGAGAAAATTCAATGAGTGGAGCCGGAGTTAATAAAGTCGAGTTAGATGCCGTTGTCGCTAACTTGAGTCAACGAATGGAAGCCTCTAACAAAGATTTAATGGACGCTAATGAAACTCTTATAGATGCTAATCAAGCTTTAATGGATAAAATGAGCGCTCTCCTAAACACTCAAGAGAATCCCGCTCCTCCTCCGAAAATCCATGTCAACCTTGAAGAAAATGCAAATTCATTAGCCTTTGATCATCATTATGACAGCTTGGAAGGACTTGTTGACAAAGACGACGCTAATATCGAAGACTCAAAATTGAAAGCTAAAAAGAATCTTGATCAAAATACCCGACGTGTTGCAAGTCCCGCTAGGGGGGCACCCTCCCATAGCGAAGGTAAAAGACCTAGATCCTCAAACAGCGATCGCTCGCCAAAACGAGCATCCAGGAAAGAGATCAAAATCCTGTGACGGCCCGCCCTGTACTCGCTGACATTTCCTCCGAAAGTGTGCTATACACAAGTCCAACTAGCACAGGACGGTCGTTAGAAGAAAAGAAAGAAGGTGAAGAACTAACAAAGAACCTGTAGAATGTCTCACAGTGCATGGAATAAAATATAATAATAACTTAATCTTGACATAAAACAGGCAAGACAATGCATAAGCTGAAAACTAAACAAACATAGCGGCGGAAATCCAAATACAGCTTATGATCCAACATCATTATTACAACTTCTCAAAACTGTCTCTAAACAAATCAAAGGAAAAAGGTACACTACTAATGCCCAATGTAGTGACCCGAAGCGACACAGGGAGAATATATATATATATATATATATATATATATATATATATATATATATATATATGACACGACCAGAACTTCCCCGTGAAGGAAAGCGCGGATATCGTTGAGTACAAGACAAAATAGAACACAGACGGAAGAACATTTCATTGTTATTACAACAATTCCATCAGATACACGAATATACAGAGTATAATTGAATAAATTACATTCGATAAATATCAGAGATTACAATAAATTACATAATAGCGGAAAAATATACAAAACACAACTGAAAGTGATACACGGATACAGAGCTTTCCGAGCATTGTTCCAGCTGTAAATCAGGACCCTATGGATATAAATCTGCAAAACCAAAACTACTAGCTGCCCGTGTCGAAAATAAGGGCACCCAGAGTTTAGGTTAAAACAATAAACTGCAGTAGTTCAGTCATGGGACTGGTGTGAGAACTAAAACAGTTATTAATATTGGTTTTAAAGTTAGGTAAATCAAGGGACCACGCCGTATAACACGGAACGGGTTTCCTCCCAAGAATACCAGTGCATAGAACAAACAACGCAATGCTAAATAAAGAAAAATGAAGCTATTATAAGACCCAGGTCCCATCACACAATGCAATGCAAGCCAGAGGATAGGGTTTTTACCTTATAACAGCCAAAGCATGCTTGATACGTATAAAACACATTATTTGATACTATTATAGGTGTATAGTGTCAAAACAGTTTCAATCATAAGTATCAATCATAGGAGGCATAGCTACCATCTACTATGTCGCCATACTTGGCTCTACAAATAAAACCGAAACACACGTATTGGAAATTGGATTCCATCATGAGTCGAGGCAAGGGGCAACCTCCTCTCCGCGTTCGAGACACTCTAGCAAATGCCTCGGGACCCCACTATGATCTTTGGATCTTCAGGGCCGGTCCTCTCTTACTTTTGAGGATTAATTATTCCTGAACACACGTTTCCCGGTCCTTACAGAACTATATCCGAGGCGCCTCGTATCCAACAACCACACAGGTGAAAAGTATATAAATGTCAGGGCTGGTAGGTCACTGACACCACCCTAGCTAGAAAGAAACGTCGTGCTCTCCCTGCAGTCACTATCCCGTTTTTGACTCATACCGAGGTGTGAGGCTCGCGAATTCACGTTATACACAAAGCTGCGCCACACAGGCCGTGCTTTGATCATCAACCACAAGACTTTGCTTTTCAACAGAAGCCTTGATCAATTGCCACTTACGCGTGCCACACTGGCAATTCACTCCATGCGACTGATGTCCATCGATATACAACCTTTAAGCTCGTACGTCTCAGAGAAGGGCGTTAAGCAAGAGAATAAATTCTCCGCTGCCAAACAGATGTATATTTAATAGAGATCAATCAACATAGAATAAAATCCAATGTCAGACACACAATCCATTTACAAGTTCGTTCTGGGTCTGAACGAAACCAGAGGCACTTTCCTCGCATATCCATCCATCTCCAAGTACGTCTAGACGATCACCAACTGTTTCCCTCATCTTGGGTGTACAGCCCAATCGAGATCATTAGTAATCACCCAAACGATGTGGAGACTTCCGGTCTTCAACCACCGTCTTCCTCTTCGACATCTCGTCGAATCGGTTATTCAGAATGGGTATGAACCCGGCCTTTCTGAATAACCCACGTATATGATAAACAAATGTTACACAAACACAACGAACGCCTCATTCCAATTCAGAATATTCTTTTATTCACAAAATCACATTCTTAGGGAAATGTTCCCATTAATTTTATCCAAGATAAATTCTTCTGAATTTATTCTTTAAATCTTCCTTCGGATGTCATTTCAACCTAGTCGGGATTAGCGAACCACACCGAAGTAATTATTTATTTTATTTCCCAATCCCAACATATTCATCCCCTGGAGCAAAACTGGTGATACTCCATTCCTAACACCACGGTGTTATCGGTAAAATTAATTACCATTTCACGTTCAAATCTAATTAAAGATTTAACTATCGCATTGGAGCAAAACTGGTGGTACTCCATTCTCGATCACCTTTCAGATTTGATAATTTAAATTATCAATTCACTATTCAATCTAATTAAAGATTCATTAGAACTCCACTTAGTTTTAATCCTTTCAAAAATCAACATCTTGCCTTTAACTGGGTTAAAGAACCAGTGTCATCTAAAACACGATTCACGATAAACCCAAATCACATTTGATATTAATTATAAGGCTCTGAATAGAAAATATACCGGCTTATATTCAATATCAAATTCTGAAACCAACAAATATCGTATTGGAAATAACGATATAAAATATTTCTTTCAAATTCCCATAACAATATCTATATAGTCACGAAATCCAACATCGAAATATTCCGAAGATAATTTCGATTCAACTCCAGTCCAATCCACGTACTGGGAATATTGATTATTTTTAAAATCACTTTCAAATTCAATTTATTTATTTCAAAAATAAATGGATTTTAATTCTAGTTCAAAACTAGATCATTTCGACAAAAATATATTTTTATCCTTTCAAATGTGGAATTTTACATCCCAGTTCTTTCCAGTTCATATATTATGATGTTACACAAATTATAGATATTTTTAGTAATTTGATCAACGCCCGTACAGTCGATTTCCATCAACGGCCATCGAACTGCACTTACAGTGACCTTTTCCAATTTTGATTTGGACATAATTCCAGATCCAACCGTTAGATTTCAAATTTCTAATATTCATTGGAAAGCTCTTTTCGATACGAACCCAACGGTTCCGGTTTTAGAAGAATCCGACGGTCGGATCTCCCGCAACGTCAATTCGAAGTCAATGGTCGAAATTCACGAACTGCCGTGGCGCGGCGCGACGCGTTCTATTCAGGCCATTATATATATAATATATATATTATATATATTTCATCGATTTCCTTTTAAAACGTATTTTATAAATCGTTTTAAATTCGTTTTCAAAACCATTTCAACTTTATATTCAATTTCAAATCAAAATTGAATATTTCGTATCATTGCTATACAAATGATAATATTTTCAAAATGTTATATTTTGAAATCACTTCCTTTTCGATATTCGAATAAAATCGATATAAATATCGATCACATCAAAATAGCGCAACTCTAGTCAAAACGGCTTATATATTTCAATAAATTTGTTATTCCATTCAACAAATGAATATTTATTCTATTCAACACATGAATCTATATTTCTTTCAACACACGACTAATCTCAACACATGAGTACTGTCAACACACGACTATTTTTGTTATGTAAAATATTTTATAAAACTATGGTATCTATCGTTTGATTTTCAATTAGACTCCTATTGGGAAGTAGTTCTAATTTTAAATATGATAAAAATGTAAATTTTATTGTTAAAAATATTTTACTCAACACAAGAATCATTTCAACACATGAATATCGTCAACACATGACTATTTTTATATTCAACACATGAATTTTCTTTTATAATATTCATTATTTTCCCGATTGGAATGAGGCCCAAACAATCACCATATAATATTAATTATATGGATTCCATACAACACATGTATATAATAGCAATAATAAACAATCAACCATCATCCAAAGTGCACCACACAACTGCATAAGCATCAAATATAAATAATCAACGCTTACACAGTCTGTCGACCAATCGATCGACATACAATTAAATATTTGGGATTAGTGTACCCAAATATCATCCCAACACCCGTGTGGGGTTTCAAATCAACAAACGCAGATTTTTATTTGTGCAGTTGGGTGATGTGTAAAATTTATCATCCCAATCAATATCAGTCAAATCAGTGTATATAAACAAATCGGCCGATTTGTTTATAATTATTTATTTACTCACATTCAGGTTAAAAATTATAATTTTAACGATAATTAATTTATTTCAACTATCTACATTTATTATCGATTTTACATCAACATCACAAACAATTTTCACAACACATCAATCAAGCATACAAGCCGTCCATTGTCTGTGGATGACGGGTGTCGGGTGCTGCTAAGCACCGCCAGCATCCTAGTATATATATAACTAGAAAAAGAAATTTAGAGTGAGAAGTTCTCACCGATAGCTAATCCAATTACATGACACTTCTAGTGTAGGAAATCTTCACTATTTTCGCCTTTTGTCACTTTCGTTGACCGTAGCCACAACATATATAAAAATCGCATCTTTATTATTTCTACTATATAAAAATCGCATTTTTAACCTTTCTATATTATAAAAATAATATTTTTATAAATAAAAATCATATTTTTTACAATAACCTTCAACGAATAAAATTCTAATTTTAACATTCAAAAAGTAAAAATCTAATTTTTACTTCGCTATTCAACATATAAAAATTGCCTTTTATCTCTTTTCCAAATAATTACTTTAAATTAATTAACATAAATAACTAAATAAAATTAAATAATAAATAAATAAATAGAAACTTACAGTAGGTTTTGGCATTGGGGTGTCGCAGGAATTCGAGGAGGGAGAGGTTGGAGGAGGACTCGCCGGAGAAGAAGCTGGTGGTGGCGCGCGTCGCTAGGGGGCTGGGCTAGGGCACGGCGGAGGAAAAGTCGAGGCTGGAGGAGGAGAAGCGGCGTGAGGAGGAGGGGCTAGGGGAGGGTTGCAGTGGCCGTTCGATAGGCTGAGGGGGAAGAGAAGGGGAAGGCGGGGAAGAAGGAGAACGGAAGGAGAGGAGGAGTGGAAGGGAGCCAAGGGAAGTGAGGGGGTGGCGGCCCTGCTCCGGCGGTGGCGCCAGTGGGAGGAGCGGCGGCTGCTCCGCCCCTTCCTTTTTTTTCTTTGATTTTGAAATGAATTTGAACGAAGGGGGGGGGGGCTGAGGTAAAAGGAAGGAGAGAGATATTTTTTTATTATTATTAATTAATTTATTTTCAAAAAGTTGACTTTTTCATTTGACCTCTAAACGAGGCCCACCGCCTGTCGTCCCTAGCGTTCTGCCCCTATTCCGAACACAATGGGATATGTATCGCAGGCTGATTCAATCATTTCGATCAGTTTTCGTCAAAATCAACATATAACTCTATATACTGAATTTGAACACCCATTTCAATTTACCGGGGTCACATACGAACTCTATAAATCCCAGAAAAATATTTTCTAGCTTTGTATTGACGATACGGTCCAAACAAAACTAGTTTCGTCGAATTCTGAGACCGTTGGAAAAATGGTCATTTTCCGGTCGATTAAAATCAACTGAAATTGGTCAAACGCATTTTCCTTTGCCACGCTCACATATTGATTCAAAAAATTATGAAATTTGAAACCTAGCAATAATTTGACATCATAGATCCAACAAAAGTTGTTTCGTCGAAATCCGAGGTCGTTTGCAAAATTCCCATTTTTAAGGGCCTGAATTCCATAGCGACTATTCAGAATTTTCAACTGGACATATCTTTTGATTCCCGCTATGAAATTTCAATTTTTCGGATTCGTTGGAAAGATATCCCCAATTAGATTCTATTATTTTTGGTTTCACTAAAATCCGGTTTGTTTTGCACCCGGTACATTCAATTGAAGTTTGAAATCGAATTATCGAACTACCTCGCCATTTTCAATTCTATTTATAATTATTTATATTCTAACGACGACGTATATAATATATACGTTCGAATTCCATTCAAAATAAATTTCCCATCGATATTATTTAAAATAATTCATTTTAAATATTCAAAATTCACTAAAATTGCCAAAATAAAAATTTTAAACTGGCTCGCATTTCCAGGATGTTACAATCTCCCCCACTTAAAACTTTTCGTCCCCGAAAAGGAACGAAGCCGAAAGTTGTTTAACTAATCAACTCAACTTTCTCTATTTTGATTACGACTTAAGTTCTTCAACTTTTCAGTTTCTAAGAACTTTTCAAATTTTTCAAAAATTTGGCTAACACCCTAAATTTTCGAAAAATTTCGCCATAACCTCCCCTGCACCGGGAGCCACGGGAAAATCCCGAAATTGCCATACAGGCCTTCTGATCTCAAAAAGAAAAAGAAAAAGCCAAGCGGCTAGCCAATAGGCTCATAAAACCATCATCACCCAAACAAAATAGTAAATTATATAGTAAACATGTACCTATTTGTCGGGCAAACAAATTTTATTCTCTGCTCCAGCCTCCTTGCTATGACCTGTTCAATGTAAGTACATGTATATGCAAGCAAATGCGACCAATTTTCAATATAATTCACTATTTGGTACAATTAGGCTAGATGGTTCAAAATTATCAAACAAATAAACAAACAACACAAACATCAATCAATTAGTGGATTAACGTTTCAAATTCATAATTTGATATATAGTCAAAAATCATGTTTTTGATGATAATTCACAACAATGAATTCTAGCTATATTTTGGTTCTCACACCAGTCTAATTGAAATATATAGAAATCACACCTTCGAAACACGAACATAAATATTGATGATGCCATGGTCATTATCAACATCATCTCCGGGCGACTAGAGTGTGATTCTATATCTATCTAGTATATTAAAACTTCGAATATACGATCATGACGCGTATACGCGAAATCTTTATATACTCGATTGTCCAAATTCAAAATAAATAAATATTCAAATACGTATAAAACGATTTTTAAATTTCAAAACAAAATTGTTTTCTTTTGAAAAAATATACTCTTCACACTCGTTCTAGGATACTACTGATCCTATCTCTAACGAGTCATTTTAATTGGATATTACTAATCCAGTATCTGTTGAATTCTTTCGTATGGTTCTAATGTGTCTTGTTCTCGAGCTCTGTAAACCAAAGCTCTGATACCGAACTGACACGACCCGAACTTCCCCGTGAAGGAAAGCGCGGATAGCGTTGAGTACAAGACAAAATAGAATGCAGACGGAAGAACATTTCATTGTTATTACAACAATTCCATCAGATACACGAATATACAGAGTATAATTGAATAAATTACATTCGATAAATATCAGAGATTATAATAAATTACATAGCAGCGGAAAAATATACAAAACACAACTGAAAGTGATACACGGATACAGAGCTTTCCGAGCATCGTTCCAGCTGTAAATCGGGACCCTGTGGATATAAATCTGCAAAACCAAAACTACTAGCTGCCCGTGTTGAAAATAAGGGCACCCAGAGTTTAGGTTAAAACAATAAACTCCAGGTCAGTCATGGGACTGGTGTGAGAACTAAAACAGTTATTAATATTGGTTTTAAAGTAAGGTAAATCAAGGGACCACGCCGTATAACATGGAACGGGTTTCCTCCCAAGAATACCAATGCATAGAACAAACAGCGCAATGCTAAATAAAGAAAAATGAAGCTATTATAAGACCCAGGTCCCATCACACAATGCAACGCAAGCCGAAGGATAGGGTTTTTACTTTATAACAGCCAAAGCATGCTTAATACGTTTAAAACACATTATTTGATACTATTATAGGTGTATATTGTCAAAATAGTTTCAATCATAAGTATCAATCATAGGCGGCATAGCTACCAGCTACTATGTCGCCATATTAGGCTCTACAAATAAAACCGAAACACACGTATTGGAAATTGGATTCCATCATGAGTCGAGGCAAGGTGAAAGCTCCTCTCCGCGTTCGAGACACTCTAGCAAATGCCTCAGGACCCCACTATGATCCTTGGATCTTCAGGGCCGGTCCTCTCTTACTTTTGAGGATTAATTATTCCTAAACACACATTTCCCGGTCCTTACAGACCTATATCCGAGGCGCCTCGTATCCAACAACCACACAGGTGAAAAGTATATAAATGTCAGGGCTGGTAGGTCACTGACACCACCCTAGCTAGAAAGAAACGTCGTGCTCTCCCTACAGTCACTATCCCGTTTTGGACTCATACCGAGGTGTGAGGCTCGCGAATTCACGTTATACACAAATCTGCGCCACACAGGCCGTGCTTTGATCATCAACCATAAGACTTTGCTTTTCAATAGAAGCCTTGATCAATTGCCACTTACGCGTGCCACACTGGCAATTCACTCCATGCGACTGATGTCCATCGATATACAACCTTTGAGCTCGTACGTCTCAGAGAAGGGCGTTAAGCAAGAGAATAAATTCTCCGCCGCCAAACAGATGTATATTTAATAGAGATCAATCAACACAGAATAAAATCCAATGTCAGACACACAATCCATTTACAAGTTCGTTCTGGGTCTGAACGAAACCAGAGGCACTTTCCTTGCATATCCATCCATCTCCAAGTACGTATAGACGATCACCAACTGTTTCCCTCATCTTGGGTGTAAGCCCAATCGAGATCATCAGTAATCATCCAAATGATGTGGAGACTTCCGGTCTTCAACCACCGTCTTCCTCTTCGACATATCGTCGAATCGGTTATTCAGAATGGGTATAAACCCGGTCTTTCTAAATAACCCACGTATATGACAAACAAATGTTACAAAAACACAACGAACACCTCATTCCAATTCAGAATATTCTTTTATTCACAAAATCACATTCTTAGGGAAATGTTCCCATTAATTTTATCCAAGATAAATTCTTCTAAATTTATTCTTTAAATCTTCCTTCGGATGTCATTTCAACCTAGTCGTGATTAGTGAACCACACCGAAGTAATTATTTATTTTATTTCCCAGTCCCAACCTATTCATCCCCTAGAGCAAAATTGGTGATACTCCATTCCTAACACCACGGTGTTATCGGTAAAATTAATTACCATTTCACGTTCAAATCTAATTAAAGATTTAACTATCGCATTGGAGCAAAACTTGTGGTACTCCATTCTCGATCACCTTTCAGATTTGATAATTTAAATTATCAATTCACTTTTCAAACTAATTAAAGATTCATTAGAACTCCACTTAGTTTTAATCCTTTCAAAAATCAACATCTTGCCTTTAACTGGGTTAAAGAACCAATGTCATCTAAAACACGATTCACGATAAACCCAAATCACATTTGATATTAATTACAAGGCTCTGAATAGAAAATATACCGGCTTATATTCAATATCAAATTCTGAAACCAACAAATATCGTGTTGGAAATAACGATATAAAATATGTCTTTCAAATTCCCATAACAATATCTGTATAGTCACGAAATCCAACATCGAAATATTCCGAAGATAATTTCGATTCAACTCCAGTCTAATCCACATATTGGGAATATTGATTATTTTTAAAATCACTTTCAAATTCAATTTATTTATTTCAAAAATAAATTGATTTTAATTCTAGTTCAAAACTAGATCATTTCGACAAAAATATATTTTTATCCTTTCAAATGTGGAATTTTACATCCCAGTTCTTTCCAGTTCATATATTATGATTTTACACAAATTATAGATATTTTTAATAATTTTATCAAGGCCCGTACAGTCGATTTCCATCAACGGCCATCGAACTGCACTTACAGCGACCTTTTCCCAATTTGATTTGGACGTAATTCCAAATCCAACCGTTAGATTTCAAATTTCTAATATTCATTGGAAAGCTCTTTTCGATACGAACCCAACGGTTCCAGTTTTAGGAGAATCCGACGGTCGGATCTCCCGCAATGTCAATTCGAAGTCAATGGTTGAAATTCACGAACTACCGCGGCGCGGCGCGTTCTATTCAGGCCATTATATATATATAATATATATATATATATTATATATTTCGTCGATTTCCTTTTAAAATGTATTTTATAAATCGTTTTAAATTCATTTTCAAAACCATTTCAACTCTATATTCAATTTCAAATCAAAATTGAATATTTCGTATCATTGCTATATAAATGATAATATTTTCAAAACGTTATATTTTGAAATCACTTCCTTTTCGATATTCGAATAAAATCGATATAAATATCGATCACGTCAAAATAGCGCAACTCTAGTCAAAACGACTTATATATTTCAATAAATTCGTTATTCCATTCAACAAATGAAAATTTATTCTATTCAACACATGAATCTATATTTCTTTCAACACACGACTAATCTCAACACATGAGTACTGTCAGCACACGACTATTTTTGTTATGTAAAATATTTAATAAAACTATGGTATCTATCGTTTGATTTTCAATTAGACTCCTACTGGGAAGTAGTTCTAATTTTAAATATGATAAAGATGTAAATTTTATTGTTAAAAAATATTTTACTCAACACATGAATCATTTCAACACATGAATATCGTCAACACATGACTACTTTTATATTCAACACATGAATTTTCTTTTATAATATTCATTATTTTCCCGATTGGAATGAGGCCCAATCAATCACATATAATGTTAATTATATGGATTCCATACAACACATGTATATAATAGCAATGATAAAGAATCAACCATCATCCAAAGTGCACCACACAACTGCATAAGCATCAAATATAAATAATCAACGCTTACACAGTCTGTCGACCAATCGATAGACATACAATTAAATAATTGGGATTAGTGTACCCAAATATCATCCCAACACCCGTGTGGGGTTTCAAATTAACAAACACAGATTTTTATTTGTGCAGTTGGGTGATGTGTAAAATTTATCATCCCAATCAATATCAGTCAAATCAGTGTATATAAACAAATTGGCCGATTTGTTTATAATTATTTATTTACTCATATTCACGTTAAAAATTATATTTTTAACGATAATTAATTTATTTCAACTATCTACATTTATTATCGATTTCACATCAACATCACAAACAATTTTCACAACACATCAATCAAGCATACAAGCCGTCCATGGTCTGTGGACGACGGGTGTCGGGTGCTGCTAAGCACCGTCTGCATCCTATTATATATATAACTAGAAAAAGAAATTTAGAGTGAGAAGTTCTCGCCGATAGCTAATCCAATTCCACGACACTTCTAATGTAGGAAATCTTCACTGTTTTCGCCTTTTGTCACTTTCGTTGATCGTAGCCACTACATATATAAAAATCGCATCTTTATTATTTCTACTATATAAAAATCGCATTTTTAACCTTTCTATATTATAAAAATTATATTTTTATAAATAAAAATCATATTTTTACTTTAACCTTCAACGAATAAAAATCTAATTTTAACATTCAAAGAGTAAAAAATCTAATTTTTACTTCGCTATTCAACATATAAAAATTGCCTTTTATCTCTTTTCCAAATAATTACTTTAAATTAATTAACATAAATAACTAAATAGAATTAAATAATAAATAAATAAATAGAAACTTACAGTAGGTTTTGGCATTGGGGTGTCGCAGGTATTCGAGGAAGGAGAGGTTGGAGGAGGACTCGCCGGAGAAGAAGCTGGTAGTGGCGCGCGTTGCTAGGGGGCTGGGCTAGGGCACGGCGGAGGAAAAGGCGAGGCTGGACGAGGAGAAGCAGCGTGATGAGGAGGGGCTGGGGGAGGGGTGCGGTGGTCGTTCGATAGGCTAAGGGGGAAGAGAAGGGGAAGGCGGGGAAGAAGGAGAACGAAAGGAGAGGAGGAGAGGAAGGGAGCCGAGGGAAGTGAGGGGGGTGGCGGCCCTACTCCGGTGGCGGCGCCAGTGGGAGGAGTGGCGGCTGCTCCGCCCCTTCCTTTTTTTTTCTTTGATTTTGAAATGAATTTTAACGGGGGGGGGGGGGGGGGGGCTGAGGTAAAAGGAAGGAGAGAAATATTTTTTTATTATTATTAATTATTTTATTTTAAAAAAGTTAACTTTTTCATTTGACCTCTAAACGAGGCCCACCGCCTGTCGTCCCTAGCGTTTTACCCCTATTCCAAAAACAATGGGATATGTAACGCAGGCTGATTCGATCGTTTCGATCATTTTTCGTCAAAATCAACATATAACTCTATATATTGAATTTGAACACCCATTTCAATTTACCGGGGTCACATACAAACTCTATAAATCCCAGAAAAATATTTTCTAGCTTCGTATTGACGATAGGGTCCTAACAAAACTAGTTTTGTCGAATTCTGAGACCGTTGGAAAAATGGCCATTTTCTAGTCGATTAAAATCAACTGAAATTGGTCAAACGCGTTTTCCTTTGCCACGCTCACATATTGATTCGAAAAATTATGAAATTTGAAACCTAGAAATAATTTGACATCATGGATCCAACAAAAGTGGTTTCGTCGAAGTCCGAGGTCGTTTGCAAAATTCCCATTTTTAAGGGCCTGAATTCCATAGCGACTATTCAGAATTTTCAACTGGACATATCTTTTGATTCCCGCTATGAAATTTCAATTTTTCGGATTCGTTGGAAAGATATCCCAAATTAGATTCTATTATTTTTGGTTTCACTAAAATCCGGTTTGTTTTGCACCCGGTACATTCAATTGAAGTTTGAAATCGAATTATCGAACTACCTTGCCATTTTCAATTCTATTTATAATTATGTATAATTATTTATATTCTAACGACGAAGTATATAATATATACGTTCGAATTCCATTCAAAATAAATTTCCCATCGATATTATTTAAAATAATTCATTTTAAATATTCAAAATTCACTAAAATTGCCAAAATAAAAATTTTAAACTGGCTCGCATTTCCGGGTTGTTACAATATATATATCATACGTGGAAGCCTCCTCCTCGTCTCCGGCACAGCTACTCGTGCATCACCAGCTAACCTGTCTCTAGTCTGCTCGAATGAGCACCTAGAGTAATAGGAAGAGACATAAAACTCTGGGTCAGACAAAAAGTCTGGTATGAGCGATAAGCAGCAAAACAGAACAATAACAGGTATACTAAACCATACCTGAACCTGGACCTGCAACCAAAGAGTTAGCACTACATACCGTACAATACTCTAAGGTGCCACTAACATAGGTGTAAAGAATACGGGGTGGGGTGTGTATGTCATAGTGATAGCAAACATATCTACCATAGCAACCATCCTCACATCTCTCACTCAGTGCGTAAAGTATACGATGTCCACCACTGTCAATCACTAGACCCATCGAAGTAGTGACGGAGTTCGGCTTGTACAACTATTGCTACCACCAAGCTTACCCACATGGAGTCACGACTAAATCTTTACAAATGACCCCACTTCATTGGTCTATAGCTCTTTAGTCGTACCTAGGCCACTGTGGCCCTGAATCCATTCATGTACCTCCCATACATAGTGATCCAAAGTTACAGACATCGACAACCCCTTTGCACATGTCCCGCAGCAAAGCCCAACTCATGAAGCGAACTCATTGGTTCCCAACTGGATCCTGAGCTCTAACTTCCATTTGGACTACCTGTGCATCTCGGGTATTGGTCCTCATCTTCTCGGATCGGTCTTTATTTCTTCACTTTACTTTGCTTCAGGTCGTCGTCATCAGCCTCTCGGTTCAGGTCGTGCATCACCCTCGGATTGGGTCGCGGATCGTGCTCAATCCTCACGCTCCAGGTGTGCGGATCGTGCTACTTCCTCACGCTCCAGGTGTGCGAATCGTGCTACTTCCTCACGCACCAGGTGTGCGGATCATGGTCATTCCTCACTGTCCAAATGTGGGGATCGTGCTCTTACCTCGCGGTCCGAGTGTGGGGATCGTGGTCATACCTCGCGGTTCGAGTGTGGGGATCGAGGTCATACCTCGCGGTCCAAGTGTGGGGTTGCGATCCGATCCTAGAGGTGGTGGTGTGGCTACGCGATCCGATCCTAGTGGGGATGCGATCCGATCCTAGGGGTCGTGGTGTGGTGATGCGATCCGATCCGATCCAAATTCCTGCAACTTTTCCAGCGAGCTATTTACGCCATACGACGACGTTTTCGACCAATCTAACTTTTCTAAACAATCACAAAACATTCCAAATAGTCATAGCAACATATAAAATCGACCATAAACACCAAAGCAGCAATATAACATGTCAAAATGGATCAAACATAGCTAAAACCCCATATTTTCCCTTAAGCATGTTTAAGCAAAACTAATGATAAGATTAGCAAAACTTAACCAAATTAATCCAAACTTCTAACAGAGGCATAAAATGATATTTCAAATTTTCTAAACATTTTTCCGAAATTTATTAATGTATAAATTCGCTAATTAACACTAATTACCCCTAATTAGCCTTAATTAGTGAGAAAACAAAGCAAATCACTCACCTTGGCCAAAATTAAAACTTTCAGAACTGAAACTCCTCTGATTTGGGCGAATTCCTATGCTCAAGAGCAGCTCTAACCTTGCTTTGGTATTGTTTCCCCTCAATTTGGTTTAGTTTAGCCTAATCTTCAATTAGCAGGTGATTTGGGGTGTTTTAGATGTTGGAGGCCATGGCTAGGGTTGAACAAGTGTCTATGACGGCTGAAAAATGAGTAAAAACCCGAAATCCTAACCCTAGCAGCCTTTAAATACCCTTAATCCCGAAATCCCCCAACGGGCCTAGCTGCTAATCACCCGGTTAAGCCCAATTAGTTGTTTTTAACCCTCTAAACCTTAATTTAGTCATATCTCCCAAACGGTAAGTCCGTTTGGCAATTATGACCACTTTACGGATAGAGAAACCATCATCCGAAGCTAATGGAAGTGGTTTCAGGTCAAAAGTCCTTAGCAGTCAAAAGTTATGGACGAAACAAGATCAACTAGGAGCAAAACGGTCATTTAAAAATCGACAAAAATCGTGAACATGGGAAATGACCCTACTAGTCGTTTCCCAAAAGTACACGACCATACAACTTACTATGGAAAAGAAATAAATATTCTACGATCTTCCGATGCGTAGAATGCGGGTCATTACAAGTCCTCTCTCCGAAACAACGCAACTCGAAGGAATATATCACTGATATGGTAAAGAAAATCATGAAAGATAACATGCCTCACAAGGATAGTGAAAGGGAATGGGACTTTTCCCTCGACAAACATCCATTCATGAAGAGGATCAGCAAAGCTGAATTTCCCAAGAAGTTTACTCATCCTACTCTACCTCCGTACAATGGGACTTTTGATATGAATCACTTCCTACATAAATATGAATGGTATGTGATACAGCCCAAGCAATAGACGAAATCAAATGCATGTGCTTTCCTCTCTATCTATAAGGTGTCGCATCGTTATGGTTCATGAGGCTTCCACCCAAATCCATCGACCAATTTGACAATTTGATTCTAAAATTCAAAGAGCAAGTTAGTTTGCAAGCTACGAAGGCGAAGGATGTTATTTCTCTTAGATCAATGTGGCAGAATCCAGGAGAATCTGTCAAAGCTTTCCTTAAAAGATTCAATGCTGCTGTATCCCGAGCCCCACATGATCTTAATGTCACTAATCGGTGCCATAGATGAGAAGAGAAAATTTGGTAAATGGATTAAAATGAAAGAGCCAAGCAGCATGAGAAATTCTATAAAAAGGCCGAGGAATACATGAGATTGGACAATAATTCTGTGCCTCTTCAGATTATTGATGCTCACCAATCTCTTGAAGCTCCCAAAGATGTTGCCACTCAATACAATTAGAAGAATCCATGGATTGGTAAAAAGAGGGGAAATGACAGAAAGGATGACTGGAACAATAAGAAACCCCGCTTCTTCAAGAATTCCGAATTAACTCCTTTGACGGAAACTCCAGAAAACATCTTTTCTACAACTAAAGATACCGAGATTTACCCAATACCAAAACCTCAAAAAGCAAGTGACGATCAAGAAAACACTGGAAAGTTCTACCGGTTCCATAATCAACCAAGCCACAATACCAACGAATGTAGGCATCTAAGTTCATTGATCGAGGACGGAATGATCGTCTATAACAATATGTGAAAAATCCACAATCTTCAAACGTTGCTCCGATTCCCCAGGGCTAGGGGGCAACAAGCAATGAAGCTCCTGCTCAAACCAATCTAAGGCTGATCATCAACTGATAACCAGTGGTGCTCTCATTTCAAAGGCTCAGAATAAGCGATCAACATCTCCACCACTTTACTTCATGCTCTATTTCCTGCTTTAGTTCATGCTTTACTTCATGTTTTACTTTCTGTTATATTTGAAAATTCTTGTAAATAGTCTGTAATAAACTGCAAGTGTTGCACTGAACATTAGCTCTACGACTAAGAGCATATCTGTCTGAATGAATTTCTAGCTTGCAAAATTATATGTCAAATCAAAACTTGTTCAAAAGATGATTTCATATTGCAAGCTATCTATCGAGAGCTTGATCCTTCAGAATCCGACAAAGCATAGCAATCCTAACAACACTAATTCATGCGCTAAAGGCTGTAAATATTAACATGCACAAATGCAAAAATGGAAAGGCATCACCTTGGGAAGTGAATGGGAGGAGTCGTAAAGATTCAAACAATGAACAAGCACCACGACAAATAAATAAGAGTGTTGTAACTTTCATCAAAGGGGGACTTCCCTAAGTGAGAGTTTCAAAGCTCTGGTTCCTAATTTGAGATAGCCTAATGAGTCGAGCATCCGATAATGGAATTGGAGTCCACCCTAAGCCGGAAGGACCGGCAAACACGCTGGAAGGACCAGCACCGTGTTGAAAGGACCTACAAACCTGGTGATCGGAAGTACCGACATCAGGTCGGAAGGACCGGTAAAGAGCTAGAAGGACCAGCACAAACTAAAGTCCTCTCTAGGGGCACCTAATTGATCGTCATTATCAAGAAGGACTTGATCCGATTACGTCAAAGATTGGGGTTCTAACCAAAGTCCTCTCTAGGGACACCCAATTGTTTGTAAGTATCAGGAAGCACCTGATCTGATTACGACAAACATTGGGGTACTCACCAAAGTTCTCTTCGGAGGCACCCAATTGATCATCAGTTTTAGTAAGTACCTGATCTGATTATGACAAACATTGAGGTTCTTACCAAAGTCCTCTCCGAGGGAACCCAATGTATCGTCAGGATCAGGAAGTACCTGATATGATCACGACAAACATTGGGTTTGAACCAAAGTCCTTTCTGGGGGCATTCCTTCTGAATCTATTGATGCTTGGATTAATCAGTATAATTGAGTGACGAAAGTCTCCAATGCCTGAATTAACCAAGCTGGATTGTAGACGAAGTTCGGATTTAACCAATTAACTCGCATAATTCTTGGTCATCCTAGACGCGATGCGTGTTGGGAATTAACCAATTAGCTTGCGCAGTGCCTGAAAATCTCAGACACGACAAGTGTTAGATTTTAGCCCAAGCAGAGGCAGGAAATCAAAAGTCCTTCCCATAGAGAAGATTAATAAAGACTCCCTGGACTGGGGCACAAATATTCAAAGCTTCTCGAGGAAGGAGCAGAAATTAAATCACAAATACGTATTTCCTAAATGTGAAATATCGTACACCCTCATATAAGTCATTAAAATGATAACATTTGAAATCCACAATCGTCTTTAGTCAATTAGTTGATCTTAAGCATTAATGGAAATTCGAATTAGAATATCGTGTTTCTATAAATAATATTCGATAAGTTTTAAACCATTGAATAAAATAATCCTTTGCAAATGCCTTATTCAGTTTAGGCTATGATTCATAAACTAATCTGTTATTGATATGGATAATCAAGAACAAAGTATAAGTCCAAAATCTTTTTATTGCTTGTTTTAATTACATAACATGTAGCATGGAGCATATAAATTCAAAACATAACATGCCATAGCAAGCCAAAAATCTTCAACTGGATTTCAGCGCAGAATATATCAACAACAATGTTCATTTCAAAGCCCGTATTTTTCACAAGCAAAAAATACAAGCTTCTAGGGGCAAATGTTAACCCCGTTATTATAACGCGGTTCAAAGAATTAACGCCAAAGGAATCTAGAATGGTTGTGGTCTAAGAGGTAAGCCGTCAAAGCGACATAGTCCATGCCATACCCATTCAAATCGTCGAGACCGAACAATTCGTTTCCATGACATGATTCTAAGTCGTTAAACACGACATTAAGAATATGCCAAATTATATCGAGCAAACTAAGCCGCTCAAATTAAGTCGTCGGTACGACATGACTGCGAAGATAAAAGGATGGCTAGCGATATTAAAAGCATGTCACTTAAACACCATGTCGCTATTCTTCATGTCGTACGATCCATGCCATGTTCCATTTACCCCCATAAATCATGCGCAAGATATAAATGAAAAAATCATGTCATTATGCTTATTTCAGCAAGTCGTTCGCCGCATGTGGTCATCCCGTTTATAAAGTAAGTCGTGAGACACGGGATGAAGTTCAAGTCGCAAGGTGCAAGGAAGAAACAAATTGAATGGACATCACTTTACATGCGGCAAGAAGTGGGTGCCATGTCGTTTGCTTTTTTATGGTTTAAGGATGAAAGTATGGAACCAGCATGTATAAGTATAAAGCAAAGAAAGGGACCACTTTACTCCATGTCGTTTGAAACCATTCCACTAGATATTATATTCAAGTCGTTGGGGACCAGCAACAGTCCACTGGCAAGCCTAGGTCCAAGCCGCAAGTATTGCTTATATCATGAGCTTCATGATGCATGCCACTATTGACATGTTACTAAAGCATGTCGCATCCAGGTTAAAGCAAGTCGTCCCATTATAATTCATGTCGCGACCGTATGCCGCAAACCATCCGGTATATACTCACTTAATTACAACCTAACACCAACTATACACCCGAAATTACACTAATGCCACTCCACATCAAATCCACCTATAAATACCCCGCTACACCACATTTGAGGGGGGCGGATTTCAATCCTACCACAAAGTGCCGGCAAATTTGAAGCTCTCTTCTAACTTCTTTAATAGCTTCCAAGGATCAAACAACTTCTCTCCAATATAGAATGGATCAAATCTATTCCAATATTCATTAGAATTCTCACAAATTCAATCAAAGCTTCTCTAACCATCTTCATATGCCATGGAAAATCGCTCTAACTCAATTCAAGTGATCTCCAACCTCTACTAATCCTCTCTAAAGCATAGATCTAACGCTAAATCGCTATGGAATCCATGAAGATCGTTCAATTACCAAAGTGACCGAAGATTCATACATCCACTATCACAAAGCAAAAGATCTCACCCTTTTCTTAGCATATTCGAGTGCAATTTAGATCATAAAGAGAGAATAAAGAGACAAAAGAGAGAAATGAATGTAAAGAGAGTTCATGTATCTTTAAAGCAAAGTATGGTAATGAAAACTATTGCCAAAGTGGACGTAAATCTATTTTAAATTGAACAACTATAAAAATTCCTATGTTTTCTATTTTTTGGGTCTTTATTTTGAATTGCGTGGCTTCATTTTTTAACCTAACCATTTGGTGAAGTGTTTCCATAACACCTTTGGTGTTTGAGCCAATTTTGGTTTAAACATTTACATACTTATTTTGATAAATGCCAACAGTTGATACTTACTTAGTTACATGGGTAAATTGGGATGATCATAAAAAAACAATAATTAATCTTAAATGTCATTAGCTGTGAAAAGCATGTTCTCAAAGATGTTAATAAATATAACTTATACTCCATATATTTTCCTATGATAAATGTAGCATGACTTATCACATCATGCATATATAGCCATATATGAACCACAGATTCAACAAACTAGAAATGGATATGCATGCTAGCTTCGCATTTTCTTGACTAAATTTTAATATATGATTACAATGTGGAAAATTCAGATATAAATAACAACCTATTCAACTTCTATGAAACCATTTACATCCTTACTACAAGTAAATAAGACTTTGCTTGACAAGTACTAAGGTTTTGGAGCTACATTACAATAGTTACCTTTACACTTTATTATATGATAACAAATTCATTTGTAATTTCTCCCATTTTAAACTTTTGAACACTTTACTTTTTACTAACCCTAAACGTGGATGATTATCCGACATTCAGTAAAGTGCAGAATTATGAAAGAAATGAATAGATTTACCATACACATAGCAAATACAATTAGAGCATAAATACGAGTACTGACTTGATTCCTATGTGTGTGTAAAGAGAACTATAAAGAGTACAACAGCTAAAAAGAGATAGTATGCGGTACTAAGGTTATAAATCAACTGAAGACATGTGAAACAATATATAGTTTTGTCAAAACTAAGATCAAACTCATGACATTATAAAAAAAAACGAAATGCACTTTTAATATTTTATCAATCTTAGAATTGAACTCAAGGGTATAGAATGTAAAATGGAAATGCACTTTTCTATGAAATAAGTTGATTTATCATGAACTTCCTAGTTTGCATTGTGTTATCGGTTGTTCTTTCTCTGGGAGAGAAGGCTATTTGTCATGAACTTCCTAGTATTCACATTTAATATACAAAACATGTGTGACTAGAATAATTAAAAACTACATGATAATGGATAGCAAGTGTATAAAGTGATGTATTAGAACGTAAGGTAGGAATCGAAGTGCACAACTGATACAAAAGTTAAAAAACTTTAGCATGAAAGCTATATTGAAATTTACAAGCCCATACAATAAATAACGAATAATATATGTAATTGAACCGATTCTTATCACAAACTAACATTTCATTTGTCATTCCCAATGACTAAATCCTTAACTCTAAAAGTGCCATTTCATAAAACACATCAAGTGTTCATTTTTTTAACTTATAACAAATCATATTTTGAAAGGGTTAATCATTACAATGAATAGTATGCATTCTTTTGTCATTCATAAACATATAAAACCATTAAATCTAACTAAAATCATTTCCTGATATGGTTAAATGTTAATGTTGAATTATCTTCGTAGATTGTTAATGGGAATGAAATTGATTTATTCTTTGGAAATACGAGATTACCTTCAGAGGAAAATGAAAGAAATACTTTGGTATCCTGCAGGACTGAAAGGGAGGATCTGGGAAAATCACTGGAGGTAGGGTTTAGGATAAAGAAAGGAATGTGGCCCGATTTATTTTTGATAATCGCCGACGAGGGAATGGTATTCTGTTTTGTGAAATATCATGGGAAACAAGCGCCAAGGAAAATAGTTCAGTTTATTTACAAATAAAATCAAAGATTTAAAAACGATGAGAAATAATGGAAACATGTTGGCATTATCAGAAATATCAGATAACTATTTCATATTTAGAAATAACAAAAAGGTGTTTCAAATGAAAAATATCATATGTTTCATATTTGTTTATTTGGTGTTGTGCCCAAAAATTCTTGGGTTTCATTGTCCCCACAAAGGGTTGAAGCCAATCCTAAAAAAAAATAATGCCATGCGGGAGATCAGAGTTCCACAGCATTAATTTCAAATGGGAAGGACGTCATCTTAAGTAGATTCATTTCCAAAGCCACTAATAAATGCATTCCCTTTTTTGACTTGATCAAATGAGGGAAAATGCAGCTTTTCTTGGACACTAGAATGTGTTGCTACATTCGAAAAGTTAAGCCACTTGAGAGACCTTATCAAAGCCCATGGATCACGAGAATCTATTGGTCTATCTAACAGCTTCTATGCATGTAATCAGTTCCTGCTTATGCTTGAGGAGAACCATATCAAAAGGCCCGTATATTTCATCGGCAAGAGATTACAAGGAGTGAAGGAAATTACCAAAACTTGACAAGCTTGCGTGCTACCTGTTAATCTCTTCCCGGAAGCTCTGACCTTATTTCCAATCTCATCCAATCAATGTCTATAGCCACTACGACAGTTCCTTCTGTGACCTAAGGCATTTGAGAGATTCCTAAAATGGAATATCAAACTTAATTGGTTTGATATAACATTTGTCCTTTGAAAAGATATGAAAAGGAAAGCATTTACATATTTCAATGTCAAATTCACAATTCCCGACGATCCATCGAAAGCAGTGAATCACCTGACATCCAATGGAAATTGTATGTGGGTGGATCTTCTAAAAATCAGTGTCTTGGCAACGGATATATACTTGCTATTACTGAGGAATGCTCGATTTGTTACACCTTGAAACCCGCCTTCTCCGGAACTAATAATAATATAGGGTACATAGCTTCAATTGATGGACTTAGATTTACTCGAGAGTTGAATATCAAATTTATCCATATTTTCTCAGATTCTCAATTCAGCGTATGTCAAGTGCAGAAAGGTTTTTGAACTATAGGAGAGCTTCTATCCCCTTATCTTGCTTGGGTTTAAGAACTACTCAGCGGTTTCGAGAATTATAATATCACTCACATTCTCGGGATCAAAATGAAAAAGTAGTTTCATTAGCAATGCTTTACCGTTCCAAGGATGCACAACTTATGGGAATTGTCCTACTCAAAGTAATTGATTCTACAAGTAATGCTCAGATGGAGACTGATGAAGCATGAACCCAAGTCGCAGTCATGGATTACTCCAATTGTAAACTACTTACAACCGGGAGTCCATCTGGAAAACCGCAATGAGGAACATTCCATTCTTTGCAAGGCAATGTGTTATATCATTCAATAAGGAATACTGTATCAAAGCGGTTTCTCTGTTCTGTTACTTCGGTATGTACTCCAAAACGATGTCAAAGAAATACTACATCATGTACACAAAGGCAAGCGCGGTGACCACACTGAAGAGGCAAAACCTGGCAAATAAATTATCTGTAATGACTACTTTTAACTAACTGTTAATTAGGATGCAACTCACTATACCCGAAAATGCGATAAATGCCAGTTGTTCTCAAAGATTCTAACAGCCTTTCTGTAACACCCTGTATTTTAGCAACACTAAAGAGGATAAATTAAAGAATAATTTATTTAATACTCAGAATTAAGTGAAATGGACTATGCCATTGCGTTCGTCTCGGAATTCTGATCAAAATAGACACCTGGTTTGCATAAAACAAACACTGTATGAGGAAGTTATCAAGGTTTGAAGTTTGTATACGCGTAAAAAGTATATATATATATATATATATATATAGGGTCGAGAAATTCAAAATTTTGTCTAGAAATTCAAAATCGCGTAGAAGTGGGTGAGCGGGGAAAATCCCGCCCAGGGGTATCAACCCCTCAAGGGGGTGTCGACCCTTGGGTCTACCCCTCAAGGGGGTGTCGACCCGTGGGCCGACCCCCCCTGAGGGTCGGGTCGACCGCCCTAGGGCAGACATGGCAGATTAGGGTTTGGGGTTGGCGGTTATATATATGGCTTCATTTCTCATGTTTTTGCAAAACAAAAATAATGGAAAACTAGATGCTGCCGTTGACCAGATCAAATCGAGTCTTTTCTTCTTCTGCAATCATCTAAATTTTAAGGATATGTGATTCAATTCTTCTTCTTATATTTTTCTAGATCCAAACACTGTGAGTCCATGTTAATTTTAAATCTAAATAATTAAAAGTAAATCTTGATATGACATTAACTTGGATCTATGCCTATGACCATTTGAATCACATCAGATCTGCTATAACTTGTTTACCTTAGTTATTCTGACATGATTATGGGCTAGATCTGAAACTATACCTATTTATCATGTCAGATCTGCCTTTGATTATAGATCAAATTCACTGTTTAAATCACCTTATACCTACCATGTGGTTAAATTGGATCTTTCATTAGTTGGACATCTAAATTATTGTTTAGATCTTATCATGCCTATTATCACATCCCTATTATGTTAGAATCAGTTCTATTATCACATGTTCACAAGGTCTGTTGCTATATGCCCATCTTATCATTATGCCACTATGTGTTTATGTCAATCTTGTTAGTATAATCACTTCTGTCATCTTCCCTTCATCCTTTCACTTTTATTTTATATAGCCAGTCTACTATCGAGCCAAGGCATGCTGCTAAAATATGCGAACACGTTAGATTGGGAACGAGGGGAAAACGTTAAATTGGACATAACTTGTAAATGGGAAATTTGGCAAAACTTGAATAATGTATATGAATATCAATTTGGGGCATATGGTTCATTATGAACATGATTTGGGAAAAGGGGCATGAAACCCTATAACGATATAGGAAAATTGGTTAACAAGTGAAATGCCTAGGATTACAATAATTAGAAACTATAACCGCACTTAGACATGAGGTTAGATTGCACTTGTGGTGGAAATATGCCCGGAATCGCCCGATGTATCCAACAACCGCAATTGGTGAATCTAATGTGAGGGGTCTAAGTGCATAAACACAAGGCGTGCTAAGATACGAGGTTAAGCCCGACTTATGGAAGAAGTCTGCCTAGAACCGTTCGACATATCCAGCGTCCACATGTTGTAGGCTTAATGTGGGAGGTCTAGTTCATTATAACCATAAGTGAATATGGCAATAAAGTTGAATACTTAACCTAGTGAATCCATAGGGATTGTATAAACACATTAATATGAATAGGGGTTAAGTAAACTTGTTTGAAACAATGGGTGGGTTAAGTATATCTGGGGTTGGTGGGTAATATTTATATATATGCCCACAAACTTAACCCAATGGGATTATGCAATTTTATGACACTAACAGGTAGGAATAAACCATGGAAAACATAGTAGTGGGGATACAAGACAAAGGGGAGAGCTTGCATCGTCTTGTGTGTGGGACCCGTTTCAGTTAGTTACCCATATATATGAATCAAACAAGTACTCTGAACTAGGTCGGAGTCTGGGCATGCTTACTGGGCTGAATATAAATGATGCAAAAGTGGGGACAGTGTCTGATGGTGCATTCCATCGGGGTCATGTGCGTGCATGGCTCCGCCTGCTCAGGAAAATTAGACGTTGTGACATTGGTAGATATGGTTGTGCACATCCGAAAAATGAAGGGTTGCCACTTTATGGAGTGATACACCCTGCTGTGGGGCCAGCACAAGGTATCAACGGATTAGTGAGCCGGTCGATTAGGGTAGTAGTTAGGGTACATCTAGACTTTGGTAAGTTTAGGAGTCCATTATGGGGCTGCCTGTTGATTGTATGGGGTTAAAACCTCTCACCAGAAGTACGCCTAAGTCTACCATCTTATACATGTTGGGGATCATCTCATTCTGGTTATAATAGTATTAGTGCAGAGAAATCGTTAGAGAATCCCAATATACTCCATCATGTTTATCCTGCTGCCTTGTCATACTTACCTTTTATGATGTTATCTTTCTTATCCATTTTACATGCCTGTATGATACTTTTACCTATTTATATGCTAAAAGTAACTGAACTCGCCAGACTTTATGTCTGACCCATTTTGTTTCTTCTCCTTTCTCTTCTGTTTCCCCCTCAGGTTCTCAGGGTGGGAATACTCAAGCCTGATCAGGATTCTGCTACCGGCTTGCTTGGAGCTTTTTAAATGTATTGCTCAAGTTCTTATCTTTCCTACTATGGCTATGTTTCTTTTGGGGAATTATGCTTCTTTTATTATTATACTCTGATGTTTTAAGTACAATGTAACATCCCATATTTTAACAAACATTAAAGAGGATAAATTAAAGAATAATTAATTTAACAATTATAATTAGGGGAAACGAACTACGCCATTGTGCCCATCTCGAAATTCTGTCAAAAATAGACACCTGGTTTGCGTAACACAGACACTGTATGAGGAAGTTATTAAGGTTTGAAGTTTGTATACATGCAAGAAGAATATATATGTATATAGGGTCCAGAAATTCAAAATTAGGTTCAAAAAATTCAAAATCGCAGAAATTCGGGTGAGCGGGAAAAATCCCGCCTAGCGGAATCAACCCCTTAATGGGGGTGTTGACCCCTGGGTCGACCCTCCCTAAGGGTGGTGTCGACCCATGGGTCGACCCTCCCTAAGGGGGGTCGACCCCCTAAGGCTGACATGGCAGGTCGGTTCTGGTGGCTGACAGCTATAAATATGGCCTCATTTCTCCAGTTTTCTCACACTGAAAATAATGGAGGACCAGATGCTGCCACAGCCCAGATTGAATCAAACCTTTCTCTTATTATACAATCAAGTATAGAGTGATTCAGGTGTAGATATGTGATTCAACATCTTCTATTCTCCTTCTATTTTTCTAGATCCAAACATTGTGAGTCCATGGTAAATTTAGATCTGAATAGTTGAAAGTAAAACTTGATATGACTATAACTTGGATCTATGCCTATTACCATTTGAATCACATCAGATCTGTTATAACCTGTTTATCTTAGTTATTCTGACATAATTATGAACTAGATCTGAACCTATACCTTTTTATCATGTCAGATCTGCCTTTGATTATAGATCTAAATCACTGTTTAGATCGCTTTATACCTGTTCTATTATGTTTGTGATTAAATCAGATATGTTGTTAGTTAGACATCTAAATTATTGTTTAGATCACATTATGCCTATTCCTATTATGTTTATAACTAAATTAGATATGTTGTTAGTTGGCCATATAAATCATTATTTAGATCACCTTATATCCGTCCCTATCATGTTTGTGGTTAAATTGGATCTGTTATTAGTTGGACATCTAAATCATTGTTTAGATCTTATCATGCCTGTTATGACATACCTATTATGTTAGAATCAATTCTATTGTCATATGTTCATTAGATCTATTCCTATATGCCTACCTTGTCATTATGACACTATATGTTTTATGCCAGTTTCTGTCATAATATGTCCATTATGTTAGTATGATCATCTCTGTCCTATTCCCTCTATCCTTCCCTTTTTATTTCATATAGCCATGCTACTTTCGAACCTAGGCATGCCGCTAAAATATGCAAATGCGTTAGATTGGGAACGAGGGGAAAAACGTTAAAATTGGGCATAACTTGTAATTAGGAAATTTGGCATAACTTGAATAAAGAATATGAACATGAATTTGGGCATATAATTTTTTATGAACATAATTAGGGAAAAGAGGCATGAAACCCTATAACGACATAGGTAATTTGGTTAATAATTGAAATGCCTAGGATTACAGTAATTAGAAACTGTAACCGTGCTTAGATACGGGGTTAGATTACACTTGTGGTGGAAGTATGCCTGAAACCGCCCGGCATATCCAGCGACCGCAAGGGGTGAATCTAATGTGAGGGGTCTAAGTACGTAAACACGAGACGTGCTAAGACACGAGGTTAAACCCGATTTGTGGAATAAGTCTTCCCGGACCCGCCCGACATATCCAGCATCCACAAGTTGCAGGCTTAATGTGGGAGGTCTAGCGCATTATAACCATAAATGGATAAATGGTAATGAATTGGAGTAAACAAGGAAGGATAGTAACCTATTATGATTAAGTACTTTAATGAAAATGTTGTATATAATAAGTAGGCTTGTCCTAGTGACAACTGGAAATTATAACATAAGTTATTATAAAAGGAAAGAAAGCTTATTAGTAAACCTTAGTTAAGAAAACTAAGTTAATAAGTAAATAACGTCAAGTAGCAGTGATATGTTAAAAAGAAAATAGGTGAACTGAGATGAAGTATACTTAATTACATATTAAGTAAAACATGTTATTTTAACTATGGAATCAGACAATGAATAATACAAAGGGATTGTAAGATTACTTCCGTTAATTACAATCCAGAGGTGAAAGATTGTAAGATTACTTCCGTTAATTACAATCTAAAGAATAACATGTACTAAGGATTATTAATAAACTTAAAGGGATTAAGTTATATTTATATGAAATTAATAAGGAAGTGAAATTTTGGCAAATGAAAAGAAGTCAATGTGAATGGGGATAACCTGTTAGTCTGGAATACTTAACCTAGTTGAACCATAGGGATTGTATGAACATGTTAACTAGAGTATGGGTTAAGTAAACTTGGTTGAAACAGTGGGAGGGTTAAGTATATCTAGGTTGGGTGGGTAATATATATATAGGCCCACAAAGCTTAACCAGTTGGGTTTATGTAATTAAATACACCGTTCGGTAAGCATAACCTATGGAAATATTGGGGCTATGTAATTAAAGACACCGTTAGGTAAGCATAACCTGGGAAAATCCTAGTAGTGGGGATGCAAGACAAAGGGAAGAGCTTTCATCACCTTGTGTGGGACCCGTTTCAATCAGTAACCCTTATATAAGTGTCAAGCGAGTACTCCGAACTAGGTCAGAGCTGGGGCACGCTTACTGAGGTGATTGTAAGAGATCCAAACGTGGAGGACGATTTGGGCGGCACAAACCGACCGGGGACATGTGCATGCATGGACCGGGCAGAGGGGGATAAGACGACTATGACACCAGTAGATATGGTTGTGCACATCAATGATGGGTTGCCACTTTAGGACGTGATACATCCTACGGTGGGGCTAACACAGGGTATCTACGTAGTAGGGAGCCGATTGATTGGGGTAGTAGTTAGGGTACATCTAGATTCTGGTAAAGTTTAGGAGCCTGTTAGGTTGGGCTGCCTGTGGATTGTATGGGGTTGGAACCTCTCACCAGAAGTACGCCTAAGTCTACCGTTTTATACATGTTGGGGATCATCTCATTCTGGTTATACTAGTATTAGTGTAGAGAGAGAAGCCTTTAGAAGCGCAATTTACTCTATCATGTTCATCTTCTTTACCTTGTCATACCTTCCTTTTATGTTGTTAGCTCTCTCATCCACTTTATATGCCTGTCATGATACTTATACTTATTTATATGCGAAAAGTAACTGGACTTGCCACACTTTATGTCTGACCCATTTTGTTTCCTCTTCTTTCTCTTTTGTTCCCCCCAGGTTCTTAGGGTTGGAATACTCAAGCTAGATCAGGATTCTTCTTTGTCTTGCTTGGAGCTGCTTAGATGTACAGCTTGATTTGCTATCTCTCTACAATGGCTTATGTTTTGGGGAATTATTCTTCTTTTATTATGTACTCTGATATTTTAAATTACAAGACAGAGGTTTCAATGATGTAATGGTTTTTATGTATTTCAGACATGTGATGTTTTGAACCATGTGACGGCAAGGAATTTCGCTCGGTCCGAACCAGTCGCTAAACCGACCCAGACCGTTCGAAACGCCCTATCGTTTGAGAACAAGCCACAACAGAACGCGTACAGAAGAACATTTCATTGTATATTACAGCAATGCATCAGATTACAAGAATATACAGAGTATAAATGAATACTATACAGAAATATCAGAGATTTAAATTACATTTAAATACATAGCAGCGGAAAATAATACAATACACAACTAGAATGAGATATATGGATACAAAGCTTTCCGGATATCGTTCCAGCTATAAGCCAGGATCCTGTGAATATAAATCTGCAAAACCAAACTACTAGCTGCCCGTGCCAAAATAAGGGCACCCAGAGTTTAGGTTAAAACAATAAACTCCAGGTCAGTCAGGTGTGAAACACCCCACCTCCGTTAGGGTCACTCTCAAAGGGAATGCCCTAATTTTGGTGGAGGTTTATAAGTATAAGTCACAGATATACAAGACAGATATAAGAACACATATTTGTAAACAGCGGAAAAACAACAACTTTTATTTCATAAAAGCAAATACGTGTTACAAAACATCACTATGATTGACTTACATCTTTTTCCAAAACATAACATAACACTTTCATAATCTGTCTTGAGTACATTATTTAAAGAAGCATAAATAAAACATAGATAAACTGCAAAAGTCCCCATAGTGGATTGTCCAAAGCCATAGTTCAAAACAGGAAAGTCCAAGCAATACATTTCTCTTCTTCAAGCTGGATGCTAAGGTTGGTCAAGCTGCTGTGTTCCCTCCCTGTGGACCTGGGGGGGGGGGGGGGAACGGAAGAAAGGAAGACGAAAGAAAAGTAGAGTCAGACATAAAGCCTGAGTAAGTCTAGTACTATTTTGTCTATGAATAAAGAACTGGGTATGATAAGTATAAACAAGAAGTGGAAAAGCACTATAACTTGGTTAAGTTGTCTAGGGTCGAATATACTATCGTACCCCATGTTAATCTCTGAACCCGTATAAACTAGTTTCCAACTGGCGCCCCATAATCAGGGTGATGTGATCCATTCTATGATGATCGGCTCCTACTCGCATAGTTACATGTGTCTTACAGCCCCCGATGTTGTAGTTACCTATGCTGGTCCCACCATGGGGTGTATCAAGTCCCATGGTGGTGGCCCGACACAACCTTAGAGTGCACAGGTATGCTACTGGTGTCCAGTGCCTTATTTTTCTGCGCCGGAGTGTGTGCACGCCCGCACCCCGTTAGAACCTACACTGCTACACCACCGCCGTCGATTTGACCTCTTACAATCAGCCCAGTAATCGTGCCCCACCTTGCCTAGTTTCAGGGTATCCTGATACACCTTCTAGGGTTACTGCTGAAAAGGGTCCCCCGTTACTAGGTTTTCTATTTCTAGCCAACATGCTAAGTTGGTTAAGTGTTTTCTAACCTAACCCCCACCAGTCCGTTAGTTTAGCATGTTCCATTTTGATTAAGTCTTTAGTCCACTTAATCCTAACAATCCTGACTCAGCCTTAATTGTCTTATTAAGGCCCTGACCTCTCACATTAGAGAGGTATTGTTGTGGCTGCCTGTTGCCGGTTGGTTCCGGGCAGTCTTACGCCACAACTCAGTCTAACCTCGGGTCTTTATTGGGCTCCATGTTTAACCTCCCACATTGGATAGGTATTGTTGTGACTACTGGACAGCCGGGCGGTTCCGGGCAGGTTTACATCACAACTCAATCCAACCTCGGGTTAAACACCTCGTATGTTCTACATTTACATATTTTGTCATTCTTCTTTATTTTCTTATATGTAAATATTTGCGGCCCATTATTAAGTTAATGGTGTAAAGGTTACACCAATCATGGGCCCAACCCATACTTGAATTTGGGCCCTTCTATTTTATATTTCCATTCATTAATAATTTTAACCCAACGTTATTTTCCCCCGTTTTACACGTCCGTTTATTTTATATGTGTTGGGCTTAGCCTTTTAAAGCCCAACTTAGCCAGCCGAAAAGGGGAGGCTTAAAGAGTGATTACATACACAAAGAGGGGAAGGTGAGCGCATGAACTTGCAATATGACGTTGGAAATACAAAATAGAAACTGGTGTACTTGCATAGTAGTGACATATACTTTGGTCATAAAGCATAGGTGACATGAATCAAGCCATGTAAACTTGTAGTTGAGACAAGAATCTAAATTGGGTATCATTATTGACACATAGTCATAACTAGAACATGAACCTATTAGGCATAATGTCAAACATAAGCATGGCATAAATATTTCTAACATAAGCATGGCATAATGTCAAACATAAACATGGCATAATGTTAAACATAAGCATGGCATAAGTATTTGTTCACATAACCATGGCATAAATACTTCTAACACGAGATCATGATCTTTACTTTAGTCATGTAAACTTGCAAAAAGGGATTTTGAACCTAACCTAGCTATGTACCACATATGTCATCTTGTTAACAATTTCAATTATGCAAATTATCTACCATAGCCTAGTCATATTCATAAGTTTGCAAATAGGTTTTTCTAGTACAAAAGCATGGCTTAATACATGATGCCAAATTCTCAACATAATTTCATATGGATTATAATAACCCAAACTTATTCCAATTACTTCACAAAAATGATGTTTGTATAAAAATACACATTATGATGGCATAATAGCAAAGCCCCAAACTTGCATGAATTTTAATTAACTACATACATGTAGCTTCAACATGGATTACATAATTTGCGAAATATTCCCAACGTATACTTGCATAGAACTACCGCATGTAGTTCTTTATAATGAATAACATAATTCAAGAATATCCAAACGTATACAATATTCCAACGCACAAATATGAATTACTTTATCGCCACAAATCAAGTATACATATCAACACAATTATTTGTTCATACCAAAATAATACTCTACTTACAATTGTTGTAGTGAATTCTCTAATTTAGGAAATTAGAGATGCGACTCCTTTTGACGTTGGCGTTGATTTGATTCGTTTGAATTGCTTTAGGCTTTAGAATTTTCCTCCTAATCTTCTCTCCAATTTGGTGGCTACCCCTAGTCGTTCCTCAGCAACATGGCGGCTTTGTTCTTATTTTTGAATGAATAGATTAGGGTTAAGTCTAGGGTTGTTTTTATAGAGGTTAGGAACTGATTAGGACCATTGATGTTGCTTGGATTGATCGTAGCCATTCATTCGATAGAGAGACCAATTAGAGCCTGCCACCTAGCCCTAATGACAAAGCAGACCACAGAAAATCGACCAACATAGCATAGGCCAGCCAGGTTAGACTGGGCTCGACCTGGCTCTGGACCAGGTCGACACCCCTGTCGACAGCCCTGTCGACAGGCCTGTCGACCTGGTTAGACCAGGTCGACAGCCCAGTCGACCTGGGTGCGCCAGGCGGGCCTTTTTCCGCCCTGGCCCATTGGGCCCCACTTCGGAATTTTTAATTGTTTTATTCTGTTTGAATTTTTAAATTTAATTCAGAAACTTCCGAAGGCCATATCTTCTTCATACGGACTCCGTTTTTCGAAAACTCGGACTCTATTTCGCGTATTTTTCCGAGACGAACGCAATGGCGTATCCCGTTTCCCTTAGTTCTTTGATTTGAAACTAATTATGAATTTCACAGTTATAGAATCCGCGGGGTGTTACATTCTCCCCCACTTAAAAGGATTTCGTCCCAGAAATCTTCAAGTTAGGAGGAATGTATATCCTAACATCCAATCATCCATCTACTCATCCATCAAACACGAGCATCCATTGTCCTTAAAAGTCTTCTAATGCTTCATGATCATATGCGAGGTGTGTGTATACATGTTCTTATCTAATGCAAAATCAGGCGGTCTACTGATTCAGTTGACCTCCTTAATGCGAATTATGTAAGTGCCATGAATCCATCATGTATGCAAATTTTCCTATTCTTGATTCTACATGAGTGCACAATCATTCAATACAAATGCAACATCCATATGACAACACATTAATGTTCAACCATATACGAATGCAAACATATATGCATATGCAATATGAAGTGACTGAGCCGATCTAAAACCTAGATTGTGTGTGTATATGCAACCACGAGCAACCACTAGCAATCACTTGCAACCACTTGCAACCATCATCCATAACATGTTTCAATTACATGTTTCCATCCAAAGGGTTTCTACCTAAAAGATGAGGTCGAGGAAATATACCTAAAAAGATAAAAGCGCAACTTAAGGAAAAGGAAAGATCAAGGATGTACCCTCGAACAGAAAAGGGTAGGCAGTACGGATTCTAGCTTCAGTTTCCCAAGTCGCGTCTCCCTCGGCGTCGCTCCACTGAACTTTGACGAGCTTGACTTCGCGGTTGCGTAGCTTCTTCACTTCCGTTCATAATATGCGGGTTGGAACTTTCCTTATGGTTGCTTCGCGTTCCACTTCGGCCTCTTCGAGGATATTTGGCTCTACCACTTCAGCAGACTCATGTAGACATTTTCGAAGATGTGAAACGTGAAAAACGTTGTGGACTCCAGCCAACTTCTCGGGTAGCTCTAATCTATAGGCCATTTTCCTAATTTTCTCGATGATAGGGAATGGCCCTACGAATCTTGGTGCTAGTTTTCCTGTGGTTCCAAAACGAACAACGTTTCTTAGTGGTGATACCTTGAGAAAAACTCTGTCTCCAACCTCAAATTCAAGGTCGGTCCTTCTCTTGTCGGCATAGGACTTTTGTCTGTCTTGGGCCGTCTTCATCCTTCTTCGTATTAAGTCCACTTTCTCTGAAGTCTCTCGGATCATATCTGGTCCAAGTATGAGCTTATCAGTAGACTCCCACCAACAAGTGGGCGATCGGCACGGTCTTCCATATAAAGCTTCGAAGGGCGCCATTCCGATGGTTGCTTGATAGCTGTTGTTGTAGGCAAATTCCACCAAAGGAAGGTGGTCTTCCCATGTCCCTCCGAAGTCAAGGACGCATAGTCTTAGAAGGTCTTCCAAAACTCTATTCACTCTCTCTGTTTGGCCGTCGGTTTGGGGATGATAGGCTGTGCTCAAGCATAACTGCGTTCCTACTGCTTCTTGCAGACTCCGCCAAAACTCGCTGGTGAAGATGGGGTCTCGGTCACTAACAATGCTAGATGGTATTCCATGGAGTCAAACGATTTCCTTAAGGTAAAGTGATGCTAGGGATGAGGCAGTTCTCTTACTTTTGACAGGTAAAAAGTGGGCGCTTTTAGTAAGCCTATCCACTATTACCCAAATGCTAGTGTTGCCTCTCCTAGACCTAGGCAGCCCATCGATGAAGTCCATTGAGATGTTATCCCACTTCCAATGCGGGACCTCCAGAGGACGTAGCAGTCCGCCAGGCTTTTTCTGTTCCGCCTTAACATGTTGGCACACCATGCACTTAGAAACGAATTCTGCCACGTCCTTTTTCATGCCGTTCCAGAAGAAAGTCCTTTTTATGTCTTTGTACATTTTATCTCCGCCTGGGTGTATCGTCATCTTGGAGTGATGTGCTTCCTCGAGAACCTTCTTTATTAAATCGTTTGTCTGTGGGACGCATAGTCTTCCGTCTCGCCTTAGCAAACCCTTATCGTCGATGGAGTATCTGTTGAGGTGACTTGAAGTCTCACCCCTAATTAGCCTATCAATTATTTCCACAAGCTGAGGGTCTTCGCGTTGTGCTGTCCTTACTGAATCCACTAAAGTTGGGCGCACTTCGAGTGATGCTAGCAATCCTGGTACGAAATCGGAGGAAGGCCTAAAGTCGAAGCTGGCTATGTACTCTAGGCTTTGTCTTTCAATAAACAACGGGCTTAGGGTCAATTTCTTTCGGCTCAACGCGTCTGCCACTACGTTGCCTTTGCCCGGAGTGTAGGAGATTTCGAAATCGTACGAGGCAAGAAACTCCATCCATCTTTGTTGCCTCAAGTTAAGATCCTTCTGCGAGAAAAGATATTTCAACGATTTATGGTCACTGTAAAGTTCGAACTTCTCACCTAGGAGATAGTGTCGCCAAGACTTGAGTGCAAAGACGATGGCGGCTAACTCAAGATCGTGGGTTGGGTAGTTCTTTTCGTGGACTTTCAACTGCCTCCCGCCATAAGCTACTACCCTTCCTTCTTGCATTAAGACGGCGCCTAGCCCTGTCCCACATGCATCCGTATAAACAGTGAACATCTTGCTCCATCTGGCAGCGTCAAAACTGGGGCTGTTGTAAGAGCCCTTTTCAGTCGTTGGAAAGCAAACTCGCAATCAAAGTCCCAATTGAACACTAGATTCTTCTTGGTCAATTTCGTGAGCGGAGCTGAGATTTTCGCAAAATCCCTTATGAACTTTCGATAGAAACCCGCTAGTCCTAGAAAACTTCGGACCTCAGTTGCATTCCTTGGTGTCTTCCAGTCCTGTACCGCCACTACCTTCGCAGGGTCCACTGCTAACCCTTGTTTGGATACTATGTGCCCAAGGAACCTCACCTCTTCTCTCCAAAAGTGGCATTTGGAGAATTTGGCTTTTAGTTGATGGACTCGCAAAGTTTCCATGATTGCCCTTAAGTGCTGAGCATGTTCCTCTTCACTCTTTGAGAAGATAAGGATATCATCTACGAAGACCACTACGAATTTGTTGAGGAAATCTCTAAATACCCTACTCATCAGGTCCACGAAGTAAGCAGGTGCATTTGTCAAGCCGAAAGGCATGACAAGCCATTCAAAGTAGCCGTCTGGGGTTCTGAACGCCGTTTTATCGATGCTATCTTCAGCCACCCTTAGCTGATGAAAACCGGTTGCTAAATCGAGTTGGGAGAAAACAGACGCTCCTACAAGCTGGTCAAATAAATCGTCAATTCTAGGGAGAGGGTGCCTATTCTTTTTCGTTAGCTTGTTGAGTTTCCTATAGTCAACACATAGACGGAGTGAACCATCCGCCTTTGTAGCGAACACCACTGGAGCGCCCCATTCTGAAATGCTCCTCCTAATGAACCCCTTTTCTAGAAGCTCTTTAATCTGTTTACTGAGCTCTTTCCTTTCTCGTGGAGCCATGTGTCTAACGGGCAACGCAACGGGCTTTGCATTATCTACAAGATATATGTGGAAGTCTATTTCCCGCTTCGGAGGCAAGCCCTTCACCTCTTCGAAGACATCCGGATATTCCCGGACCACTCTAACCGATTGCAAATTTTCAACAGAGGCATCTAGCGATTCAAGATAACTAAGCATAACCGCATACGAGGGATTACAAGAAATTTCCAAAGTATTACCGAGCTGGGTTAGGAGCCTAACAACCCTTTTCTCACAATCAAGGATGGCCCCATTACTGGATAGCCAGTCCATACCCAAAATTAAACCATAACCCGAAAAGCCCAAAACAAAGGCACTACATTGAAATTCTGCACTTAGAATAGAAATTTTCAATCCCACACAGATCATAGACAAATGAGCTGGGCCCCCAATTGGGTTTGAAACAATTAAGGGGTCCTCTACCATACTAGTTTTTAGGTGCAGAGATTCTACTAAAGCAGACGAGATAAAGGAGTGTGATGCGCCAGAATCAAATAAAGTACGAACGGGGTGATCATAAAGATAAACTACACTTTCTACAGAAGTATTTATACCTCTCTGTTGCAGAGGTGGCGCTTCCAGCACATGAACCTGTGCCCCTGGGGTGGATCCAGCCCTCTGCCCCTGTCCTCGTTTCTTTGGGCAGTCCTTAGCCCTGTGGCCTGTCTCGCCGCAAGAAAAGCACCCACCGTTCTCCTTGGCCTTCTTTTTCCGGCAGTCCTTTACTAAGTGCCCCACTTTGCCACAGAAATTGCACTTCCTCTTCTCTTTGTTGCCTTTCCCGCCTTTCTTAAAGTCTGTCTTCTTAGGCTGCAAACCTTCTTTCTTCCCTTGAGAGCTTTCTGCCTTTGTCTCCTTCTTGCCTTTATCCTCTTCATTCAGCAATGCCATTTGCACCAATCTTTCATACGTGGCTCCCATGGGTATATGGGTCATGGCCAAACTGTGTAATGGCTCATTCAACCCTTTGACGAAACGGAGAGCCTTCTTGTGCGGGGTATTGACTAGGTCAAGCCCAAACCTAGCCAGCTCATCGAACTGATTCACATACTCTCTGACTGTCTTGTCCCCTTGCTTAAGAAATAAGAATTTTTCCAACTGCAAACTTCTTTCCGCATCTGAGAGAAATTTAGTCTCAAACCTTGCCCTAAAGTCCTCCCATGTCTCAACTGGTCTTTCAGCATTAGTGACTTCCCACCAGTAGGAAGCCTCGCCCTTCAATAACCACACTGCCAATTGTACTTTTTGTCTATCCTCTACCTCAAAGATGATGAATAGGTCCTCCGTTTCTTTCAGCCAATTTCTAGCTGCCACGAAGGACTCAGTTCCATGGAAATCCCTTCCTCCCATAGCTTTAAAATCTTTACATATCTTAGCAAAAGTGTTTCCCCGTGGAGGAGGTGGAGGAAAAGGTGCCGCTGCAGCTGGATGATTTCCTTCAGCTGGGGAAGGAGGAATGGTAGGACCTGGCTGAGTGGTCCTTGCTTCTAAGAACCGTCTAAACCAACCAGGTATTGGCACCCCTTCCGGCAAGTTAATTTCTTGGGACATGCTGAAACAAAAAGGATAGATTCAAAACGAAGGATAGGAGATAGTACCTATGGCTTTGGGGAGTGGACTTTGCCTTTTTAAAATAAAATAACATTTTTCTTTTAAAAATGCTTCTTTAAATTTCCTTTTTGAAAATAATTTTTCAAAACTTTCTATCTTATCTGGTAAACCTATGCTCTAATACCAAGTGAAACACCCCACCTCCGTTAGGGTCACTCTCAAAGGGAATGCCCTAATTTTGGTGGAGGTTTATAAGTATAAGTCACAGATATACAAGACAGATATAAGAACACATATTTGTAAACAGCGGAAAAACAACAACTTTTATTTCATAAAAGCAAATACGTGTTACAAAACATCACTATGATTGACTTACATCTTTTTCCAAAACATAACATAACACTTTCATAATCTGTCTTGAGTACATTATTTAAAGAAGCATAAATAAAACATAGATAAACTGCAAAAGTCCCCATAGTGGATTGTCCAAAGCCATAGTTCAAAACAGGAAAGTCCAAGCAATACATTTCTCTTCTTCAAGCTGGATGCTAAGGTTGGTCAAGCTGCTGTGTTCCCTCCCTGTGGACCTGGGGGGGGGGGGGGGGGGAAACGGAAGAAAGGAAGACGAAAGAAAAGTAGAGTCAGACATAAAGCCTGAGTAAGTCTAGTACTATTTTGTCTATGAATAAAGAACTGGGTATGATAAGTATAAACAAGAAGTGGAAAAGCACTATAACTTGGTTAAGTTGTCTAGGGTCGAATATACTATCGTACCCCATGTTAATCTCTGAACCCGTATAAACTAGTTTCCAACTGGCGCCCCATAATCAGGGTGATGTGATCCATTCTATGATGATCAGCTCCTACTCGCATAGTTACATGTGTCTTACGGCCCCCGATGTTGTAGTTACCTATGCTGGTCCCACCATGGGGTGTATCAAGTCCCATGGTGGTGGCCCGACACAACCTTAGAGTGCACAGGTATGCTACTGGTGTCCAGTGCCTTATTTTTCTGCGCCGGAGTGTGTGCACGCCCGCACCCCGTTAGAACCTACACTGCTACACCACCGCCGTCGATTTGACCTCTTACAATCAGCCCAGTAATCGTGCCCCACCCTGCCTAGTTTCAGGGTATCCTGATACACCTTCTAGGGTTACTGCTGAAAAGGGTCCCCCGTTACTAGGTTTTCTATCTCTAGCCAACATGCTAAGTTGGTTAAGTGTTTTCTATCCTAACCCCCACCAGTCCGTTAGTTTAGCATGTTCCATTTTGATTAAGTCTTTAGTCCACTTAATCCTAACAATCCTGACTCAGCCTTAATTGTCTTATTAAGGCCCTGACCTCTCACATTAGACAGGTATTGTTGTGGCTGCCTGTTGCCGGTTGGTTCCGGGCAGTCCTACGCCACAACTCAGTCTAACCTCGGGTCTTTATTGGGCTCCATGTTTAACCTCCCACATTGGATAGGTATTGTTGTGACTACTGGACAGCCGGGCGGTTCCGGGCAGGTTTACATCACAACTCAATCCAACCTCGGGTTAAACACCTCGTATGTTCTACATTTACATATTTTGTCATTCTTCTTTATTTTCTTATATGTAAATATTTGCGGCCCATTATTAAGTTAATGGTGTAAAGGTTACACCAATCATGGGCCCAACCCATACTTGAATTTGGGCCCTTCTATTTTATATTTCCATTCATTAATAAGTTTAACCCAACGTTATTTTCCCCCGTTTTACACGTCCGTTTATTTTATATGTGTTGGGCTTAGCCTTTTAAAGCCCAACTTAGCCAGGCGAAAAGGGGAGGCTTAAAGCGTGATTACATACACAAAGAGGGGAAGGTGAGCGCATGAACTTGCAATATGACGTTGGAAATACAAAATAGAAACTGGTGTACTTGCATAGTAGTGACATATACTTTGGTCATAAAGCATAGGTGACATGAATCAAGCCATGTAAACTTGTAGTTGAGACAAGAATCTAAATTGGGTATCATTATTGACACATAGTCATAACTACAACATGAACCTATTAGGCATAATGTCAAACATAAGCATGGCATAAATATTTCTAACATAAGCATGGCATAATGTCAAACATAAACATGGCATAATGTTAAACATAAGCATGGCATAAGTATTTGTTCACATAACCATGGCATAAATACTTCTAACACGAGATCATGATCTTTACTTTAGTCATGTAAACTTGCAAAAAGGGATTTTGAACCTAACCTAGCTATGTACCACATATGTCATCTTGTTAACAATTTCAATTATGCAAATTATCTACCATTGCCTAGTCATATTCATAAGTTTGCAAATAGGTTTTTCTAGTACAAAAGCATGGCTTAATACATGATGCCAAATTCTCAACATAATTTCATATGGATTATAATAACCCAAACTTATTCCAATTACTTCACAAAAATGATGTTTGTATAAAAATACACATTATGATGGCATAATAGCAAAGCCCCAAACTTGCATGAATTTTAATTAACTACATACATGTAGCTTCAACATGGATTACATAATTTGCGAAATATTCCCAACGTATACTTGCATAGAACTACCGCATGTAGTGCTTTATAATGAATAACATAATTCAAGAATATCCAAACGTATACAATATTCCAACGCACAAATATGAATTACTTTATCGCCACAAATCAAGTATACATATCAACACAATTATTTGTTCATACCAAAATAATACTCTACTTACAATTGTTGTAGTGAATTCTCTAATTTAGGAAATTAGAGATGCGACTCCTTTTGACGTTGGCGTTGATTTGATTCGTTTGAATTGCTTTAGGCTTTAGAATTTTCCTCCTAATCTTCTCTCCAATTTGGTGGCTACCCCTAGTCGTTCCTCAGCAACATGGCGGCTTTGTTCTTATTTTTGAATGAATAGATTAGGGTTAAGTCTAGGGTTGTTTTTATAGAGGTTAGGAACTGATTAGGACCATTGATGTTGCTTGGATTGATCGTAGCCATTCATTCGATAGAGAGACCAATTAGAGCCTGCCACCTAGCCCTAATGACAAAGCAGACCACAGAAAATCGACCAACATAGCATAGGCCAGCCAGGTTAGACTGGGCTCGACCTGGCTCTGGACCAGGTCGACACCCCTGTCGACAGCCCTGTCGACAGGCCTGTCGACCTGGTTAGACCAGGTCGACAGCCCAGTCGACCTGGGTGCGCCAGGCGGGCCTTTTTCCGCCCTGGCCCATTGGGCCCCACTTCGGAATTTTTAATTGTTTTATTCTGTTTGAATTTTTAAATTTAATTCAGAAACTTCCGAAGGCCATATCTTCTTCATACGGACTCCGTTTTTCGAAAACTCGGACTCTATTTCGCGTATTTTTCCGAGACGAACGCAATGGCGTATCCCGTTTCCCTTAGTTCTTTGATTTGAAACTAATTATGAATTTCACAGTTATCGAATCCGCGGGGTGTTACAATGTGACTGGTGTGAGAACTAAAACAGTTGTAAATCTTTATTTTAAAGATAGGTAAATCAAGGGGCCACGCCGTATAACACGGAACGGGTTTCCTCCCAAGAATACCAGTGCATAAAAAAAACGGCGCAATGCTAAATAAAGAAAAATGAAGCTGTTATAAGACCCAGGTCCTATCACACAATGCAACGCAAGCCGGGGGATAGGGTTTTCCCTTATAACAGCCAAAGAATGCTTGATACGTTTAAAACAAATCATTTGATACTATAATAGGTGCATAGTGTATAAAACAACTTCAAATCATAAGTATCAATCATAGGCGGCATGGGTACCATATATCATGTCACCATATATAGGTTTACAAATAAAACCGCAAATGTCACGTATTTGGAAATTGGATTTCCATCTATGAACCGAGGCAAAAGATAGTCCTCAACCGATTCGAGACTGCCTAGCCCGAGTCTCAGGCAAGCGCGCAGGCAAGCCTTGGATCGTCAGGGCCGGTCCACACGGAGTGGATTAAAATGCCTGAGCACTACGTTTCGCCGCCCTTTGGGGCGTAAGCGAGCCAACGAATGACTCCATCGGACCCGGATCGTCCGATCTAACCGAGGCGCCTCGCAACAGCAACAACCACATAAGTCAAACTCGTCAGGGCGTGTAAAACCACTGACGCCACTTTTTAGCTAGGAGGAAACGTAGGCCCTCCCTGAGGTCCGTCTCCCGTTTTTGGTTCATACCGGGTGTGAAACACGCGAGGTAAACGTTACACAAAGCTACGCCACAAAGGCCGTGCTTTGATCATCACCACAAGACTTTGCTTTTCAACAGAAGCCTCGATCAATTGCCACTTAGGCATGCCACACAGGCAATTCACTCCATGCGTTTGATATCCATCGATATATAACCCCTGAGCTCGTACGTCTCAGAGAAGGGCGTTAAGCAAGAGAATAAATTCTCCGCCGCCAAACAGATATATATTTAATAGAGATCAATCACACGGACTAAAATCCAATGTCAGACACACAGTCCATTTACAAGTCCGTTCTGGGGCTGAACGAAACCGGAGGCACCTAGTACCCCGCATATCCATCGATCTCCAAGTACGTCTGGACGATCACTAACTGTTTCCATCTTCTTGGGTGTACAGCCCAATCAAGATCATCAGTTATCACCCAAACGACGTGAAGACCTCCGGTCTTCGACCATCGTCTTCATCTTCGACTTATCGTCGTATCAGTTATTCAGAATGGGATAAACCCGGTCTTTCCGAATAACTCGCGTATATTTTAAATAGGTGTTACACAAACACAACATACGCCTCATTCCAATTCATCAGTCACTAACCGTAAATTAATCAAGAGAATAATTCCCTAAATATTAACCCCGAAGGCCGGAACCAACATCAGATCAATATCCAGAAAATCATTCTGCTTAGCTAACCGACAGTTAGTTTCTAAATTTCACATTCATAGGGGAAAGGTTCCCATTAATTTTATCAAAGATAAATTCTTGAATTTATGCTTTAATCTACTTTTGAATATCAATTCAAACTAGTCGGGATTAGCGAACTACACCGAAGTAATCATTTATTTTATTTCCCAATCCCAACCTATTCATCCCATGAAGTAAAACTGGTTATACTTCATATCTAACACCACGGTGTTATCGGTAAATTCAATTACCATTTCACGTTCAAATCTAATTAAAGATTTAACTATCGCCTGGAGTAAAACTGGTGATACTCCATTCTCGATCTTTTCAATCTAATTAAAGATTCATTAAAACTCCACTTAGTTTTAATCTTTGACTGGGTTAAAGAATCAGTGTCATTTAAAACACAGTTCACGATAAACCCAAAGTCACATTCATTAATTATCGGGTTAAAGAACGAGTGTTGTTTAAAACACTGTTCACGATAAACCCAAAAATCAATATCCCTTCAATTCCAATTAAATATTATTTAATTGGTACCCTTCATTAAATCTAAATAAAAAGATTTAATCTTTTCTCAACTAGGTTCAAGAACAGTGTTAGTGAAGACACCATTCACGACAAACCCAAATCACATTCGATATTCAATACAAGGCTCTGAATAGAAAGTATATCGGCTTATATTCAATATCGAATTCCAAGACTAACAAATGTCGTATTGGAAATAACGATATAAATATATATCTTTCAAATTTCCATAACCACACCTGTATAATCACGAATTCCAACATCGAAATATTCCGAAGACAATTTCGATTCAAATCCACTCCAATGCAATCATTGGAAATTTTGGTTATTTTCAAAACCATTTCAAATTCAATTTATTTATTTAAAAATAAATAGAATTATAATTCTAGTTCAAAACTAGTTCATTTCGATAAAAATCTATTTTTATCTTTTCAAATATGGAGTTTTTCATCCCAATTCTTCTCAAATCATTTCTTATGATTTTACACAAATTATTACTATTTTTAATAATTTTATCAAGGCCCGTACAGTCGATTTCCAACAACGGCCATCGAATTGCACTTACAACGACCTTTTTCAAATTTGATTTGGACGTATCTCCAAATCCAACCGTTAGATTTCAAATTTCTAACATTCGTTAGAAAGCTCTTTTCGATACGAACCCAACGGTTCCGGTTTTAGGAGAATCCGACGGTCGGATCTCCCGTAATGTCCGTTTGAAATAAATGGTCAAAATTCGCGAACTGTCGCGGCGCGGCGCGTTCTATTCAGGCCATTATATTATATATATAATATATAATATATATTTCGTCGATTTCTATTTAAAACGAATTATATAAATAGTTTTAAAATTCGTTTCCAAAGCAATTTCAACTTCCATTTCAATTCAAATCAAAATTGAATTCTTCTTTATAACTTCGTTTTAAAATTCATTTCTATTCAATTCAATTTTCTATTCAATTTGAATTCATTTTCAATTCACTTTCAATTCAATTCGAATTCGTTTTCAATTCAATTCATTTCGAAATCGTTTTCAATTCCATTCATTTCGAAATCGTTTTTAATTCAATTCATTTCGAAATCGTTTTCAATTCAATTCATTTCGAAATCGTTTTCGATTCAATTCATTTCGAAATCGTTTTCAATTCAATTCATTTCGAAATCGTTTTCAAATCAATTCATTTCGAAATCGTTTTCGATTCAATTCATTTCGAAATCGTTTTCAATTCAATTCATTTCGAAATATTCGATTTCAAAATTACTTTTTATATTCATTTTAAAATGAATAAAATCGATATAAATATCGTTCACGTCAAAATGGCGTCAATCTAATCAACACGGCTTCATATATTGATATTTTCAAACATTCCATTTCGAATATTTCTATTTCGAATATTTCTATTTTAAAACTGGAATGAGGCCCAATCAATTACCATATAAAGTTAATTATATGGATTTTCATACAACACATGTATTTATCAACAACGATGAATAATCAACCATCATCCAAAGTGCATTCTACACTGTATAAGCATCAAATATAAATATTCAACGCTTATAACAGCCTGTCAATCGATCGATCGACATACAACTAAACAATCGGGATTAGTGTACGTCAAATATCATCCCAATACCCGTGTGGGGTTTCAAGCAATCAAACACATATTTTGTTTGTGCAGTTGGGCGATGTGTGAAATTTATCGACCCAATCAATATCAGTCAAATCAGTGTATATACAAATAAATCGGCCGATTTGTTTATAACTATTCATTTATTCACATTCACGTTAAAAATTATATTTTTAACGATAAAACATTTTATTTCAACCTATGAATTTCTATTCAATTCATTTACACTATAAAATGATATTTTTATTTTCTAACATATTTTAGAAAATTTCGGCGGCATAACGACACGATACTAGAAACGGGACAAGGCCTAGCCTTATCCCCGGTCTAGTGAAGGCCCACGCCATTCACACATCAATCATATCAATTTCATTTCACCAAACGATTCAAATCAACCCAAAACAATCTAACTAACAACACAGCCAAACAAACAAGTCCATGGTCTGTGGACGATTGTGTCGGGTGCTACTAAGCACCGTATGCATCCTAGTATATATATATATATAACTAGAAAAATAAATTGAAAGGTGAGAAATTCTCACTTATAGCTATCCTAGCTCCACGGCACTTCATTGATAGAAATCTTCATCGCTATCGCATCTTCGTCGTCTTCGTTGCCCGTAGCCACTACATATGTAAAAATCGAATTTTTACTTTGTTATTCAATATATAAAAATCGAATTTTTACTTTGCTATTCAATATATAAAAATCGAATTTTTACTTACACGCTCTATATAGATAAAGATTATATTTTTAATACTTTAAAAATATAAAAATCATATTTTTATCACTTTAAAAATATAAAGATCATACCTTTTACCAAATAAAAATCCTATCTTTTCTACCTTTTAAAATTCAAACCTTTTCTATTTTAAATCCTAAAAAAAAAAATCAATTTTAAAAAAATCCACTGTTTTTATAAAATAAAAATAAAATAAATAAATTAAAAAAACTGTTTAAATCCTTTTCCAAAATTCAGTTCTTAAATGCTATATATAAAATAAAAATAAATTAAAATAGAATACTCACTGTTGGTTTTCAAGAAGAGACAGGAAGGGGAAGTAGCGGCGCTCCGGGAGGGTATGGCTCGCGTCCACGGGTGTCTTCGCTGGAGGGGGGGTTTCCACGCCATCGCGAGGTGGGGGGGGGGGGGTTTCACGCCATCGCGAGGTGGGGGGGGGGGGTTTCCACGCCATCGCGAGGTGGGGGGGGGGGGGGGTTTCACGCCATCGCGAGGTGGGGGGGGGGGTTTCACGCCATCGCGAGGTGGGGGGGGTTTCACTCGGCGGTGGGGGATCGATCGGAGGAGCGACGAGCTCCTCCGCCCCCTTTTCTCTCGTCTCTCCTTTTTTTTTTTGATTTCGATTCTGAACTGAGAGAGAGGGGGGGGGTTATGTAAATATATATATAATAATTATATTTTTTTTCCTTTAAAACCCTAATGTTGACTTTTCGTTTCAACTCAGATTTGAACCCGCCGACTGTCGTCCCCAACGTTTCACCCCCATTCCGAACACAATGGGATATGTATCGTAAGCTGATTCGGCTGTTACAATCAGTTTTCGTTAAATTTACATTTAAATCACTATATGGAATTTTAAACGTACATTTCAAATTACCGGGGTCACATACTAACTCTTAAAATTCTCGAAAAATATTTTCTAGCTTCGTATTGACGATACGGTCCTAACAAAACTAGTTTCGTCGAATTCTGAGACCGTTTGAAAAATGGCCATTTTCCAGTCGATTAAAATCAACTGAAACTGGTCAAACGCGTTTTCCTTTGCTACGCTCACATATTGATTCGAAAAATTATGAAATTTGGAATCTAGCAATAACTTAACATCACGGACCCAACAAAACTGGTTTCGTTGAAATCCGAGGTCGTTTGCAAAATTGCTATTTTTAAGGGCCTTATATATATAAAAATATATATAAATTCCACAGCGACTATTTCTAATTTTAAACTGGACATATCTTATCATTTCTAAGATGAAATCTCAGTTTGTTAACTTCGTTACAAAGATATAGTTATACAGATTCAAATATTTCTTGTTTCGTTCAATTTTGACTTATATTGAATTCTGTATATTCATTTGAAATTAGAAATCGAATTTTCGAACTACCGCGCCATTTTCAATTCCTTTTATAATTATATATAATTATTATATATTCTAACGACGACGTATATAATATATACGTTATAATTATATTCAAAATAAATTTTCTCGTCGATATTATTTAAAATATTTCATTTTAAATAATCAAAATTCGCTAAAATTGCCAAAATAAAAATTTCAAACTGGCTCGCATTTTACGGGTTGTTACAATCTCCCCCACTTAAAACTTTTCGTCCCCGAAAAGGAACAAAGTCGAAAGTGGTTTGATTATTCAGCTCTACATTCGATCTGGCTTCCATTCTCCAACTCTTTAGTTTCTGAGAATTTTCAAAATTTCAAAAATTTGGCTAACACCATAAATTTTCGAAAAATTTCGCCATAACCTCCCCTGCACCGGGAGCATCGGGGAATTTCAAATAGCTTCCCCGGTCCTTCAGATCTCAAAAAGAAAAAGAAAAAGCCAAGCGGCTAGCCAATAGGCTCATAAAATCATCATCACCCAAACAATTCAGGAAATTATGTAGTAAACATGTACTTATTTGTCGGGCAAACAAATTTTATTCTTCGGCTCTAGCCTACTTGCTATGACCTGTTCAATGATATATATGTATATGCAAGCAAACGCATCCAATCATCAATATAATTCAATATTTGGTTCAATTAGGCTAAATGGCTAAAAATTAGCAAACAAATAAACAAACTACACAAACATCAATCAATTAGTGAATTAGAGTTTCAAATTCATAATTTTGATACAAATACAAAAAACCAAGTTTTTGATGCCAATTCACAACAATGTATTCAAGCTATATTAGTTTTGGTTCTCACACCAGCCTAATGGAAATATATAGAAGTCACACCTTCGAAACACGAGCATAAATTTTGGTGATGGAGCTCCATCAACAAAATCATCTCCGAGCGACTAGAGTGTAATCCTATATTTATCCAGTATATTAAAACTTCGACTATACGTTCATGACGCGTATACGCGAAATCTATATATACTCGATTGTCCATATTCAAAATAAATAAATAATCAAATACGTATAAAGCGATTTAAATTTCAAAACAAAATTGTTTTCATTTGAAAAATATACTCTTCACACTCGTTCTAGGATACTACTGATCCTATCTCTAACGAGTCATTCTAATTGGATATTACTAACCCAATATCTGATGAATTCTTTCATATGGTTCTAATGTGTCTTGTTCTCGAGCTCTGTAAACCAAAGCTCTGATACCAACTGTGACGGCAAGGAATTTCGCTCGGTCCGAACCAGTCGCTAAACCGACCCAGACCGTTCGAAACGCCCTATCGTTTGAGAACAAGCCACAACAAAACGCGTACAGAAGAACATTTCATTGTATATTACAGCAATGCATCAGATTACAAGAATATACAGAGTATAAATGAATACTACACAGAAATATCAGAGATTTAAATTACATTTAAATACATAGCAGCGGAAAATAATACAATACACAACTAGAATGAGATATACGGATACAAAGCTTTCCGGATATCGTTCCAGCTGTAAGCCAGGATCCTGTGAATATAAATCTGCAAAACCAAACTACTAGCTGCCCGTGCCAAAATAAGGGCACCCAGAGTTTAGGTTAAAACAATAAACTCCAGGTCAGTCATGTGACTGGTGTGAGAACTAAAACAGTTGTAAATCTTTATTTTAAAGATAGGTAAATCAAGGGACCACGCCGTATAACACGGAACGGGTTTCCTCCAAAGAATACCAGTGCATAAAACAAACGGCGCAATGCTAAATAAAGAAAAATGAAGCTGTTATAAGACCCAGGTCCTATCACACAATGCAACGCAAGCCGGGGGATAGGGTTTTCCCTTATAACAGCCAAAGAATGCTTGATACGTTTAAAACAAATCATTTGATACTATAATAGGTGCATAGTGTATAAAACAACTTCAAATCATAAGTATCAATCATAGGCGGCATGGGTACCATATATCATGTCGCCATATATAGGTTTACAAATAAAACCGCAAATGTCACGTATTTGGAAATTGGATTTCCATCTATGAACCGAGGCAAAAGATAGTCCTCAACCGATTCGAGACTGCCTAGCCCGAGTCTCAGGCAAGCGCGCAGGCAAGCCTTGGATCGTCAGGGCCGGTCCACACGGAGTGGATTAAAATGCCTGAGCACTACGTTTCGCCGCCCTTTGGGGCGTAAGCGAGCCAACGAATGACTCCATCGGACCCGGATCGTCCGATCTAACCGAGGCGCCTCGCAACAGCAACAACCACATAAGTCAAACTCGTCAGGGCGTGTAAAACCACTGACGCCACTTTTTAGCTAGGAGGAAACGTAGGCCCTCCCTGAGGTCCGTCTCCCGTTTTTGGTTCATACCGGGTGTGAAACACGCGAGGTAAACGTTACACAAAGCTACGCCACAAAGGCCGTGCTTTGATCATCACCACAAGACTTTTCTTTTCAACAGAAGCCTCGATCAATTGCCACTTAGGCATGCCACATAGGCAATTCACTCCATGCGTTTGATATCCATCGATATATAACCCCTGAGCTCGTACGTCTCAGAGAAGGGCGTTAAGCAAGAGAATAAATTCTCCGCCGCCAAACAGATATATATTTAATAGAGATCAATCACACGGACTAAAATCCAATGTCAGACACACAGTCCATTTACAAGTCCGTTCTGGGGCTGAACGAAACCGGAGGCACCTAGTACCCCGCATATCCATCGATCTCCAAGTACGTCTGGACGATCACTAACTGTTTCCATCTTCTTGGGTGTACAGCCCAATCAAGATCATCAGTTATCACCCAAACGACGTGAAGACCTCCGGTCTTCGACCATCGTCTTCATCTTCGACTTATCGTCGTATCAGTTATTCAGAATGGGATAAACTCGGTCTTTCCGAATAACTCGCGTATATTTTAAATAGGTGTTACACAAACACAACATACGCCTCATTCCAATTCATCAGTCACTAACCGTAAATTAATCTAGAGAATAATTCCCCAAATATTAACCCCGAAGGCCGGAACCAACATCAGATCAATATCCAGAAAATCATTCTGCTTAGCTAACCGACAGTTAGTTTCTAAATTTCACATTCATAGGGGAAAGGTTCCCATTAATTTTATCAAAGATAAATTCTTGAATTTATGCTTTAATCTACTTTTGAATATCAATTCAAACTAGTCGGGATTAGCGAACCACACCGAAGTAATCATTTATTTTATTTCCCAATCCCAACTTATTCATCCCATGAAGTAAAACTGGTTATACTTCATATCTAACACCACGGTGTTATCGGTAAATTCAATTACCATTTCACGTTCAAATCTAATTAAAGATTTAACTATCGCCTGGAGTAAAACTGGTGATACTCCATTCTCGATCTTTTAATTCTAATTAAAGATTCATTAAAACTCCACTTAGTTTTAATCTTTGACTGGGTTAAAGAATCAGTGTCATTTAAAACACAGTTCACGATAAACCCAAAGTCACATTCATTAATTATCGGGTTAAAGAACGAGTGTTGTTTAAAACACTGTTCACGATAAACCCAAAAATCAATATCCCTTCAATTCCAATTAAATATTATTTAATTGGTACCCTTCATTAAATCTAAATAAAAAGATTTAATCTTTTCTCAACTGGGTTCAAGAACAGTGTTAGTGAAGACACCATTCACGACAAACCCAAATCACATTCGATATTCAATACAAGGCTCTGAATAGAAAATATATCGGCTTATATTCAATATCGAATTCCACGACTAACAAATGTCGTATTGGAAATAACGATATAAATATATATCTTTCAAATTTCCATAACCACACCTGTATAATCACGAATTCCAACATCGACATATTCCGAAGACAATTTCGATTCAAATCCACTCCAATGCAATCATTGGAAATTTTGGTTATTTTCAAAACCATTTCAAATTCAATTTATTTATTTAAAAATAAATAGAATTATAATTCTAGTTCAAAACTAGTTCATTTCGATAAAAATCTATTTTTATCTTTTCAAATATGGAGTTTTTCATCCCAATTCTTCTCAAATCATTTCTTATGATTTTACACAAATTATTACTATTTTTAATAATTTTATCAAGGCCCGTACAGTCGATTTCCAACAACGGCCATCGAACTGCACTTACAGCGACCTTTTTCAAATTTGATTTGGACGTATCTCCAAATCCAACCGTTAGATTTCAAATTTCTAACATTCGTTAGAAAGCTCTTTTCGATACGAACCCAACGGTTCCGGTTTTAGGAGAATCCGACGGTCGGATCTCCCGTAATGTCCGTTTGAAATAAATGGTCAAAATTCGCGAACTGCCGCGGCGCGTTCTATTCAGGCCATTATATTATATATATAATACATATTTCGTCGATTTCTATTTAAAACGAATTATATAAATAGTTTTAAAATTCGTTTCCAAAGCAATTTCAACTTCCATTTCAATTCAAATCAAAATTGAATTCTTCTTTATAACTTCGTTTTAAAATTCATTTCTATTCAATTCAATTTTCTATTCAATTTGAATTCATTTTCAATTCACTTTCAATTCAATTCGAATTCGTTTTCAATTCAATTCATTTCGAAATCGTTTTCAATTCCATTCATTTCGAAATCGTTTTTAATTCAATTCATTTCGAAATCGTTTTCAATTCAATTCATTTCGAAATCGTTTTCGATTCAATTCATTTCGAAATCGTTTTCAATTCAATTCATTTCGAAATCGTTTTCAATTCAATTCATTTCGAAATCGTTTTCGATTCAATTCATTTCGAAATCGTTTTCAATTCAATTCATTTCGAAATATTCGATTTCAAAATTACTTTTTAATATTCATTTTAAAATGAATAAAATCGATATAAATATCGTTCACGTCAAAATGGCGTCAATCTAATCAACACGGCTTCATATATTGATATTTTCAAACATTCCATTTCGAATATTTCTATTTCAAATATTTCTATTTTAAAACTGGAATGAGGCCCAATCAATTACCATATAAAGTTAATTATATGGATTTTCATACAACACATGTATTTATCAACAACGATGAATAATCAACCATCATCCAAAGTGCATTCTACACTGTATAAGCATCAAATATAAATATTCAACGCTTATAACAGCCTGTCAATCGATCGATCGACATACAACTAAACAATCGGGATTAGTGTACGTCAAATATCATCCCAATACCCGTGTGGGGTTTCAAGCAATCAAACACATATTTTATTTTTGCAGTTGGGCGATGTGTGAAATTTATCGACCCAATCAATATCAGTCAAATCAGTGTATATACAAACAAATCGGCCGATTTGTTTATAACTATTCATTTATTCACATTCACGTTAAAAATTATATTTTTAACGATAAAACATTTTATTTCAACCTATGAATTTCTATTCAATTCATTTACACAATAAAATGATATTTTTATTTTCTAACATATTTTAGAAAATTTCGGCGGCATAACGGCACGATACTAGAAACGGGACAAGGCCTAGCCTTATCCCCGGTCTAGTGAAGGCCCACGCCATTCACACATCAATCATATCAATTTCATTTCACCAAACGATTCAAATCAACCCAAAACAATCTAACTAACAACACAGCCAAACAAACAAGTCCATGGTCTGGGGACGATTGTGTCGGGTGCTACTAAGCACCGTCTGCATCCTAGTATATATATATATAACTAGAAAAATAAATTGAAAGGTGAGAAATTCTCACTTATAGCTATCCTAGCTCCACGGCACTTCATTGATAGAAATCTTCATCGCTATCGCATCTTCGTCGTCTTCGTTGCCCGTAGCCACTACATATGTAAAAATCGAATTTTTACTTTGTTATTCAATATATAAAAATCGAATTTTTACTTTGCTATTCAATATATAAAAATCGAATTTTTACTTACACGCTCTATATAGATAAAGATTATATTTTTAATACTTTAAAAATATAAAAATCATATTTTTATCACTTTAAAAATATAAAGATCATACCTTTTACCAAATAAAAATCCTATCTTTTCTACCTTTTAAAATTCAAACCTTTTCTATTTTAAATCCTAAAAAAAAATCAATTTTAAAAAAATCCACTGTTTATATAAAATAAAAATAAAATAAATAAATAAATTAAAAAAACTGTTTAAATCCTTTTCCAAAATTCAGTTCTTAAATGCTATATATAAAATAAAAATAAATTAAAATAGAATACTCACTGTTGGTTTTCAAGAAGAGACAGGAAGGGGAAGCAGCGGCGCTCCGGGAGGGTATGGCTCGCGTCCACGGGTGTCTTCGCTGGAGGGGGGGGTTTCCACGCCATCGCGAGGTGGGGGGGGGGGGGGGGGGGTTTCACGCCATCGCGAGGTGGGGGGGTGTAACAACCCGGAAAATCTGGGCCAGTTTAAAATTTTTATTTTGGCAAATTTAGCGAATTCTGAATATTTAAAATGAATTATTTTAAATAATATCGACGAAAAATTTAATTTAAATAGAATTCGACGTATATATTATATACGTCGTCGTTAGAATATAAATATTTATATATAATTATAAATAGAATTGAAAATGGCGCGGTAGTTCGAAAATTCGATTTCTAATTTCAAATGAATATACAGAATTCAATATAAGTCAGAATTGAACGAAACAAGAAATATTTGAATCTGTATAACTATATCTTTGTAACGAAGTTAACAAACTGAGATTTCATCTTAGAAATGATAAGATATGTCCAGTTTAAAATTAGAAATAGTCGCTGTGGAATTTATATATATTTTAATATATATAAGGCCCTTAAAAATAGCAATTTTGCAAACGACCTCGGATTTCGATGAAACCAGTTTTGTTGGGTCCGTGATGTCAGGTTATCGCTAGGTTTCAAATTTCATAATTTTTCGAATCAATATGTGAGCGTGGCGAAGGAAAACGCGTTTGACCAGTTTTAGTTGATTTTAATCGACTGGAAATTGGCCATTTTTCTAACGGTCTCAAAATTCGACGAAACTAGTTTTGTTAGGACCGTATCGTCAATACGAAGCTAGAAAATATTTTTCAGGAATTTTTCTAGTTAGTATGTGAACCCGGTAATTTGAAAAGTACGTTTAAAATTCAATATAGTGATTTAAATGTAAATTCAAAGGAAACTGATTGTAACGATCGAATCAGCTTACGACACATATCCCATTGTGTTTGCAATGGGGGTAATTAGCTAGGGGCGACAGTCGTTGGGTCTCGATTGGAGATCGAATTTAAAAGTTGCTTTTTAGAGTAAATTAAATATAATTAAATATATATTATTATTATAATTCCCTCCATTCCTCTTTCTCCCTCTATTTACTCGGTCAACTCCCCGTTCCCTTCTCAAAATCGAAATAGGGAAAAAAAAAAAGAAAGACGACGAGTGCCACCGCACCAGAGAACGCAACCGCACCAGAGCTCCGCTTGCGCGCGCCTCCGGCGAGGCCACCTAGCCGCCTCTGAACCCTCCCAAAGCCGCCGTCTTCTCTTCCTCCCTCTTCTCCCAAAACAAAACCTGTGACCCCCCCTTCCACTATCGTCGATGCGCCGCCTTGTCCGCGCCTAGCCCCACCGCGAGACATCCCAGACCTCCCCCTCTTCTCCGGCGCTGATTTGAGCCCTAGCCCCAAACGACTTGTAAGTTTTTATATTTATTTACCTTTATTTTTTTTATTCGTTTCAGAGTAAAACCTAAGATTTTCAAAGTATATTTGTTTTAACATGAAAGATTATATTTTTATCAAAAATTAAAAAGAACAGTTTTTTTTGAAAATATAAAGCTTTGCAAATTAAAAGTATATTTTATTTATTTATGAGTAGCATGATTTAAAGTAAATAAATAAATAAATAAGTTTGTTTGAAATGTTGTTTTGAATAAAAGAAAAAGCATATAAAACTGATTTTAATTTTAAGTTAAAAGAAAAAAAATTCGAATTTTAAATAGGAAAAGATTTGATCTTTAAATTGGAAGAGACGGAATTTTTATTAAGATAGAAAAATAGGATTTTTATATATTGAACTTCGATAGAAAAATAGGATTTTTATATATTGAACTTCGATAGAAAAATAGGATTTTTATATATTGAACTTCGATAGAAAAATAGGATTTTTATATATTGAACTTCGATAGAAAAATAGGATTTTTATATATTGAACTTCGATAGAAAAATAGGATTTTTATATATTGAACTTCGATAGAAAAATAGGATTTTTATATATTGAACTTCGATAGAAAAATAGGATTTTTATATATTGAACTTCGATAGAAAAATAGGATTTTTATATATTGAACTTCGATAGAAAAATAGGATTTTTATATATTGAACTTCGATAGAAAAATAGGATTTTTATATATTGAACTTCGATAGAAAAATAGGATTTTTATATATTGAACTTCGATAGAAAAATAGGATTTTTATATATTGAACTTCGATAGAAAAATAGGATTTTTATATATTGAACTTCGATAGAAAAATGGGATTTTTATATATTGAACTTCGATAGAAAAATAGGATTTTTATATATTGAACTTCGAAATAAAATTCGATTTTTATATATTGAATAGCGAAGTAAAAATTCGATTTTTATATATTGAATAGCGAAGTAAAAATTCGATTTTTATATATTGAATAGCGAAGTAAAAATTCGATTTTTATATATTGAATAGCGAAGTAAAAATTCGATTTTTATATATTGAATAGCGAAGTAAAAAATTCGATTTTTATATATTGAATAACATAGTAAAAATTCGATTTTTACATATGTAGTGGCTACGGGCAACGAAGATGACGAAGATGTGATAGCGATGAAGATTTCTATCAAAGAAGTGCCGTGGAGCTAGGATAACTATCAGTGAGAACTTCTCACCTTTCAATTTCATTTCTATTTATATATATACTAGGATGCAGACGGTGCTTAGTAGCACCCGACACAATCGTCCACAGACCATGGACTTGTTTGTTTGGTTGCATAGATTAGTTATATGATGTGATTTGAATTTGGTTGTTTGGTGAATTTGATTGATGTGTGAATGGCGTGGGCCTTCACTAGACCGGGGATAAGGCTAGGCCTTGTCCCGTTTCTAGTATCGTGCCGTTATGCCGCCGAAATTTTCTAAAATAAGTTAGAAAAATAAAAATATCATTTTATTGAATAAATGAATTGAATAGAAATTCATAGGTTGAAATAAAATGTTTTATCGTTAAAAATATAATTTTTAACGTGAAGTGAATAAAATAGAATATTCATTTACAAACCAGACGGTTTGTTTATGTACACCTATTTGAATGACATTGATTGGGACGATAAATTTTACACATCGCCCAACTGCACGAATAAAATATTTGTTTGATTGTTTGAAACCCCACATGGGTGTTGGGATGAAATTTGCAGTTCACTCATCCTGATTGATTAAATATGTCGATCGATTGATTGACAGGCTGTTATAAGCGTTGAATATCTATATTTGATGCTTTTACAGTGTAGTGCACTTTGGTTGATGGTTGATTATTTTCAATGTTATTATATACATGTGTTGTATGAAAATCCATATAATTAACTTTATATAATGATTGATTGGGCCTCATTCCAATTTGAAAAATAAAGAATATTATAAAATAAAAGTTCATGTGTTGACAGTACTCATTCATTGAGATTGGTCATGTGTTGAACGAAATATTTTGATAATAACAACTATTTTGGAAAAGAAATATTTGAAATAGAATATTTGAAAATAGAAATTTATGAAGCCGTGTTGATTAGATTGACGCCATTTTGATGTGAACGATATTTATATCGATTTTATTCATCTTAAAAATGAATATTGAAAAGTGATTTCGAAATCGAATATTTTGAATTGAATTGAAAACGATTTCGAAATGAATTGAATTGAAAACGATTTTGAAATGAATTGAATTGAAAACGATTTCGAAATGAATTGAATTGAAAACGATTTCGAAATGAATTGAATTGAAAACGATTTCGAAATGAATTGAATTGAAAACGATTTCGAAATGAATTGAATTGAAAATGATTTCGAAATGAATTGAATTGAAAACGATTTCGAAATGAATTGAATTGAAAACGATTTCGAAATGAATTGAATTGAAAACGATTTCGAAATGAATTGAATTGAAAACGATTTCGAAATGAATTGAATTGAAAACGATTTCGAAATGAATTGAATTGAAAACGATTTCGAAATGAATTGAATTGAAAACGATTTCGAAATGAATTGAATTGAAAACGATTTCGAAATGAATTGAATTGAAAACGATTTCGAAATGAACTGAATTGAAAACGATTTCGAAATGAATTGAATTGAAAACGATTTCGAAATGAATTGAATTGAAAACGATTTCGAAATGAATTGAATTGAAAACGAATTCAAATTGAATTGAAAGTGAAATGAAATGAATTCAAATTGAATTGAAATTTGAATTGAATAGAAATGAATTTTAAAACGAATTTATAGAGAAGAATTCAATTTTGCTTTGAATTGAGATGGAAGTTGAAATATATTTTGAAACGAATTTGAAAACTATTTATATAATTCGTTTTAAATAGAAATCGACGAAGTATATATTATATATATAATATAATGGCCTGAATAGAACGCGCCGCGGCAGTTCGCGAATTTCGACCATTGATTTCAAATGGACGTTACGGGAGATCCGACCGTCGGATTCTCCTAAAACCGGAACCGTTGGGTTCGTATCGAAAAGAGCTTTCTAACGAATGTTAGAAATTTGAAATCTAACGGTTGGATTTGGAATTATGTCCAAATCAAATTTGAAAAAGGTCGTTGTAAGTGCAGTTCGATGGCCATTGATGGAAATCGACTGTACGGGCCTTGATAAAATTATTAAAAATAGTAATAATTTGTGTAAAATCATAAGAAATGATTTGGGAAAAATTGGGATGAAAAACTCCATATTTGAAAAGATAAAAATAGATTTTTATCAAAATGAACTAGTTTTGAACTAGAAAGATAATTCTATTTATTTTTAAATAAATAAATTGAATTTGAAATGGTTTTAAAAATAACCAGAATTTCCAATGATTGCATTGGAGTGGAATTGAATCGAAATTGTCTTCGGAATATTTCGATGTTGGAATTCGTGATTATACAGGTGTTGTTATGGAAATTTGAAAGATATATATTTATATCGTTATTTCCAATACGACATTTGTTAATCGTAGAATTTGGTATTGAATATAAGCCGGTATATTTTCTATTCAGAGCCTTATATTGAATATCAAATGTGATTTGGGTTTGTCGTGAATGGTGTCTTTACTAGCACTGTTCTTGAACCCAGTTGAGAAATGATTAAATCTTTTTATTTAGATTTAATGATGGGTACCAATTAAATAATATTTAATTGGAATTGAATTGATATTGATTTTTGGGTTTATCGTGAACAGTGTTTTAAACAACACTCGTTCTTTAACCTGATAATTAATGAATGTGATTTTGGGTTTATCGTGAACTGTGTTTTTAAATGACATGGATTCTTTAACCCAGTCGAAGATTAAAACTGAGTGGAGTTTTAATGAATCTTTAATTAGATTGAAATGATCGAAAATGGAGTATCACCAGTTTTGCTCCAGGCGATAGTTAAATCTTTAATTAGATTTGAACGTGAAATGGTAATTGAATTTACCGATAACACTGTGGTGTTAGATATGAAGTATTCACAGTTTTACTTCATGGGATGAATAGGTTGGGATTGGGAAATTATAACAAATGATTACTTCGGTAAGGTTCGCTAATCCCGACTAGTTTGAATTGATATTCAAAAGTTGATTAAAGAATAAATTCAAGAATTTATCTTTGATAAAATTAATGGGAACCTTTCCCTATGAATGTGAAATTAGAAACTAACTGTCGGTTAGCTAAGTAGAATGGTTTTCTGGATATTGATCTGATGTTGGTTTCGGCCTTCGGGGTTAATATTTGGGGAATTATTCTCTTGATTAATTTACGGTTAGTGACTGATGGATTGGAAAGAGGCGTATGTTGTGTTTGTGTAACACTTATTTAAAATATACGCGAGTTATTCGGGAAGACCGGGTTTATCCCATTCTGAATAACTGATACGACGATAAGTCGAAGATGAAGACGATGGTCGAAGACCGGAGGTCTTCACGTCGTTTGGGTGATAACTGATGATCTTGATTGGGCTGTACACCCAAGAAGATGGAAACAGTTGGTGATCGTCCAGACGTACTTGGAGATCGATGGATATGCGAGGTACTAGGTGCCTCCGGTTTCGTTCAGACCCAGAACGGACTTGTAAATGGACTGTGTGTCTGACATTGGATTTTAGTCCGTGCGATTGATCTCTATTAAATATATATCTGTTTGGCGGCGGAGAATTTATTCTTTTGCTTAACGCCCTTCTCTGAGATGTACGAGCTCAGGGGTTATATATTGATGGATATCAAACGCATGGAGTGAATTGCCTGTGTGGCATGCCTAAGTGGCAATTGATCGAGGCTTCTGTTGAAAAGCAAAGTCTTGTGGTGATGATCAAAGCAAGGCCTTTGTGGCGTAGCTTTGTGTAACGTTTACCTCGCGTGTTTCACACCCGGTATGAACCAAAAACGGGAGAGGACGTCAGGGAGGGCATGCGTTTCTTTCTAGCTAGAAGTGGCGTCAGTGGTTTTACACGCCCTGACGAGTTTGACTTATGTGGTTGTTGCTGTTGCGAGGCGCCTCGGATTGATCGGTCGTTCTCGAACCGATGGAGTCATTTAGTTGGCTCGTTTACGCCCCATAGGGCGGGGAAACGCATGTTCAGGCATTTTAATCCACATCGGTGGACCGGCCCTGAGGATCCAAGGGCCCACCTGAGTCTGGGTCCTGAGGCTCGGGCTAGACAGTCTCGAATCGGTTGAGGACTATCTTTTGCCTCGGTTCATAGATGGAAATCCAATTTCCAAATACGTGACATTTGCGGTTTTATTTGTAGAGCCTAGTATGGCGACATAGTGGGATGGGGCATTCATGCCGCCTATGATTGATACTTATGATTTGAAGTTGTTTTATACACTATACACTTATAATAATATCAAAATGATTTGTTTTAAACGTATCAAGCATTCTTTGGCTGTTATAAGGTAAAAACCCTATCCCCCGGCTTGCGTTGCATTGTGTGATAGGACCTGGGTCTTATAACAGCTTCATTTTTCTTTATTTAGCATTGCGCTGTTGTTTTATGCACTGGTATTCTTGGGAGGAAACCCGTTCCGTGTTATACGGCGTGGTCCCTTGATTTACCTAACTTTAAAAATAAAGATTAACTGTTTTAGTTCTCACACCAGTCCCACGACTGACCTGGAGTTTATTGTTTTAACCTAAACTCTGGGTGCCCCTATTTTGACACGGGCAGCTAGTAGTTTTGGTTTTGCAGATTTATATTCACAGGATCCTGGTTTACAGCTGGAACGATATCCGGAAAGCTTTGTATCCGTATATCTCTTCTAGTTGTGTATTGTATTATTTTCCACTGCTATGTATTTAAATGTAATTTAAATCTCTGATATTTCTGTGTAATATTCATTTATACTCTGTATATTCTTGTAATCTGATGCATTGTTGTAATATACAATGAAATGTTCTTCTGTATGTTCTGCTGTGGTTTGTTCTCGAACTATCCGCCGCTTTCCTTTACGGGGAAGTTACGGGTTTTCACAGTTGGTATCAGAGCTTTGGTTTACAAAGCTCAGAGAACAAGGCACATTGGAACCCTACGAAAGAATTCATCAGATATTGGATTAGTAAAATCCAATTAGAATGACTCGTTAGAGATAGGATCAGTAGTATCCTAGAACGAGTGTGAAGAGTATATTTTTAAAAGTGAAAACAAATCTTTGTTTTGAAAATTTAAATCAATTATTCGTATTTGGTTATTTATTTATATTGATGTGGACAATCCAGTATATATAGATTTTAAGTATACGTCTGATCCACGTGTATTTGAAATTTTAATATATTGGATAGATATAGCATTACACTCTAGTCGCCCGAAGATGATATTGATGATAGCGATCGCATCATCAACATTTATGTTCGAGTTTCGAAGGTGTGATTTTCTATATATTTCCTATTGACTGGTGTGAGAACCAAAATTAGATAGGGCCTATGGTTGTGATTTGGCATCAAGAATCTGATTTTTGTATATGTATCAAAGTTATGAATTTGAAACGTTAATTCACTAATTGATTGATAAGTTGTTTGTTCATTTGTTTGCTAATTTTGAACCATTTAGCCTAATTGAATCAAATATTGGATTGTATTGAAAATTGGTCGCATTTGTTTGCATATACATATATATCATTGAACAGGTCATAGCAAGGAGGCTAGAGCAGAGAATAAAATTTGTTTGCCCGACAAATAGGTACATGTTTACTACGTAATTTCCTGTTTTGTTTGGGTGATGATGATTTTATGAGCCTATTGGCTAGCCGCTTGGCTTTTTCATTTTCTTTTTGAGATCTGAAGGACCGGGGAAGCTATTTGAAATTCCCCGATGCTCCCGGTGCAGGGGAGGTTATGGCGAAATTTTTCGAAAATTTAGGGTGTTAGCCAAATTTTTGAAATTTTGAAAATTCTCAGAAACTAAAGAGTTGGAGAATGGAAGCCAGATCGAGCGTAGAGTTGAATGATCAAACCACTTTCGACTTTGTTCCTTTTCGGGGACGAAAAGTTTTAAGTGGGGGAGATTGTAACAACCCGGAAAATCTGGGCCAGTTTAAAATTTTTATTTTGGCAAATTTAGCGAATTCTGAATATTTAAAATGAATTATTTTAAATAATATCGACGAAAAATTTAATTTAAATAGAATTCGACGTATATATTATATACGTCGTCGTTAGAATATAAATATTTATATATAATTATAAATAGAATTGAAAATGGCGCGGTAGTTCGAAAATTCGATTTCTAATTTCAAATGAATATACAGAATTCAATATAAGTCAGAATTGAACGAAACAAGAAATATTTGAATCTGTATAACTATATCTTTGTAACGAAGTTAACAAACTGAGATTTCATCTTAGAAATGATAAGATATGTCCAGTTTAAAATTAGAAATAGTCGCTGTGGAATTTATATATATTTTAATATATATAAGGCCCTTAAAAATAGCAATTTTGCAAACGACCTCGGATTTCGATGAAACCAGTTTTGTTGGGTCCGTGATGTCAGGTTATCGCTAGGTTTCAAATTTCATAATTTTTCGAATCAATATGTGAGCGTGGCGAAGGAAAACGCGTTTGACCAGTTTCAGTTGATTTTAATCGAATGGAAATTGGCCATTTTTCTAACGGTCTCAGAATTCGACGAAACTAGTTTTGTTAGGACCGTATCGTCAATACGAAGCTAGAAAATATTTTTCAGGAATTTTTCTAGTTAGTATGTGACCCCGGTAATTTGAAAAGTACGTTTAAAATTCAATATAGTGATTTAAATGTAAATTCAAAGGAAACTGATTGTAACGATCGAATCAGCTTACGACACATATCCCATTGTGTTTGCAATGGGGGTAATTAGCTAGGGGCGACAGTCGTTGGGTCTCGATTGGAGATCGAATTTAAAAGTTGCTTTTTAGAGTAAATTAAATATAATTAAATATATATTATTATTATAATTCCCTCCATTCCTCTTTCTCCCTCTATTTACTCGGTCAACTCCCCGTTCCCTTCTCAAAATCGAAATAGGGAAAAAAAAAGAAAGACGACGAGTGCCACCGCACCAGAGAACGCAACCGCACCAGAGCTCCGCTTGCGCACGCCTCCGGCGAGGCCACCTGGCCGCCTCTGAAGCCTCCCAAAGCCGCCGTCTTCTCTTCCTCCCTCTTCTCCCAAAACAAAACCCGTGACCCCCCCTTCCACTATCGTCGATGCGCCGCCTTGTCCGCGCCTAGCCCCACCGCGAGACATCCCAGACCTCCCCCTCTTCTCCGGCGCTGATTTGAGCCCTAGCCCCAAACGACTTGTAAGTTTTTATATTTATTTACCTTTATTTTTTTTTATTCGTTTCAGAGTAAAACCTAAGATTTTCAAAGTATATTTGTTTTAACATGAAAGTTTATATTTTTATCAAAAATTAAAAAGAACAGTTTTTTTTGAAAATATAAAGCTTTGCAAATTAAAAGTATATTTTATTTATTTATGAGTAGCATGATTTAAAGTAAATAAATAAATAAATAAGTTTGTTTGAAATGTTGTTTTGAATAAAAGAAAAAGCATATAAAACTGATTTTAATTTTAAGTTAAAAGAAAAAATTTCGAATTTTAAATAGGAAAAGATTTGATCTTTAAATTGGAAGAGACGGAATTTTTATTAAGATAGAAAAATAGGATTTTTATATATTGAACTTCGATAGAAAAATAGGATTTTTATATATTGAACTTCGATAGAAAAATAGGATTTTTATATATTGAACTTCGATAGAAAAATAGGATTTTTATATATTGAACTTCGATAGAAAAATAGGATTTTTATATATTGAACTTCGATAGAAAAATAGGATTTTTATATATTGAACTTCGATAGAAAAATAGGATTTTTATATATTGAACTTCGATAGAAAAATAGGATTTTTATATATTGAACTTCGATAGAAAAATAGGATTTTTATATATTGAACTTCGATAGAAAAATGGGATTTTTATATATTGAACTTCGATAGAAAAATAGGATTTTTATATATTGAACTTCGAAATAAAATTCGATTTTTATATATTGAATAGCGAAGTAAAAATTCGATTTTTATATATTGAATAGCGAAGTAAAAATTCGATTTTTATATATTGAATAGCGAAGTAAAAATTCGATTTTTATATATTGAATAGCGAAGTAAAAATTCGATTTTTATATATTGAATAGCGAAGTAAAAAATTTGATTTTTATATATTGAATAACATAGTAAAAATTCGATTTTTACATATGTAGTGGCTACGGGCAACGAAGATGACGAAGATGTGATAGCGATGAAGATTTCTATCAAAGAAGTGCCGTGGAGCTAGGATAACTATCAGTGAGAACTTCTCACCTTTCAATTTCATTTCTATTTATATATATACTAGGATGCAGACGGTGCTTAGTAGCACCCGACACAATCGTCCACAGACCATGGACTTGTTTGTTTGGTTGCATAGATTAGTTATATGATGTGATTTGAATTTGGTTGTTTGGTGAATTTGATTGATGTGTGAATGGCGTGGGCCTTCACTAGACCGGGGATAAGGCTAGGCCTTGTCCCGTTTCTAGTATCGTGCCGTTATGCCGCCGAAATTTTCTAAAATAAGTTAGAAAAATAAAAATATCATTTTATTGAATAAATGAATTGAATAGAAATTCATAGGTTGAAATAAAATGTTTTATCGTTAAAAATATAATTTTTAACGTGAAGTGAATAAAATAGAATATTCATTTACAAACCAGACGGTTTGTTTATGTACACCTATTTGAATGACATTGATTGGGACGATAAATTTTACACATCGCCCAACTGCACGAATAAAATATTTGTTTGATTGTTTGAAACCCCACATGGGTGTTGGGATGAAATTTGCAGTTCACTCATCCTGATTGATTAAATATGTCGATCGATTGATTGACAGGCTGTTATAAGCGTTGAATATCTATATTTGATGCTTTTACAGTGTAGTGCACTTTGGTTGATGGTTGATTATTTTCAATGTTATTATATACATGTGTTGTATGAAAATCCATATAATTAACTTTATATGGTGATTGATTGGGCCTCATTCCAATTTGAAAAATAAAGAATATTATAAAATAAAAGTTCATGTGTTGACAATACTCATTCATTGAGATTGGTCATGTGTTGAACGAAATATTTTGATAATAACAACTATTTTGAAAAAGAAATATTTGAAATAGAATATTTGAAAATAGAAATTTATGAAGCCGTGTTGATTAGATTGACGCCATTTTGACGTGAACGATATTTATATCGATTTTATTCATCTTAAAAATGAATATTGAAAAGTGATTTCGAAATCGAATATTTTGAATTGAATTGAAAACGATTTCGAAATGAATTGAATTGAAAACGATTTCGAAATGAATTGAATTGAAAATGATTTCGAAATGAATTGAATTGAAAACGATTTCGAAATGAATTGAATTGAAAACGATTTCGAAATGAATTGAATTGAAAACGATTTCGAAATGAATTGAATTGAAAACGATTTCGAAATGAATTGAATTGAAAACGATTTCGAAATGAATTGAATTGAAACCGATTTCGAAATGAATTGAATTGAAAACGATTTCGAAATGAATTGAATTGAAAACGATTTCGAAATGAATTGAATTGAAAACGATTTCGAAATGAACTGAATTGAAAACGATTTCGAAATGAATTGAATTGAAAACGATTTCGAAATGAATTGAATTGAAAACGATTTCGAAATGAATTGAATTGAAAACGAATTCAAATTGAATTGAAAGTGAAATGAAATGAATTCAAATTGAATTGAAATTTGAATTGAATAGAAATGAATTTTAAAACGAATTTATAGAGAAGAATTCAATTTTGCTTTGAATTGAGATGGAAGTTGAAATATATTTTGAAACGAATTTGAAAACTATTTATATAATTCGTTTTAAATAGAAATCGACGAAGTATATATTATATATATAATATAATGGCCTGAATAGAACGCGCCGCGCCGCGGCAGTTCGCGAATTTCGACCATTGATTTCAAATGGACGTTACGGGAGATCCGACCGTCGGATTCTCCTAAAACCGGAACCGTTGGGTTCGTATCGAAAAGAGCTTTCTAACGAATGTTAGAAATTTGAAATCTAACGGTTGGATTTGGAATTATGTCCAAATCAAATTTGAAAAAGGTCGCTGTAAGTGTAGTTCGATGGCCATTGATGGAAATCGACTGTACGGGCCTTGATAAAATTATTAAAAATAGTAATAATTTGTGTAAAATCATAAGAAATGATTTGGGAAAAATTGGGATGAAAAACTCCATATTTGAAAAGATAAAAATAGATTTTTATCGAAATGAACTAGTTTTGAACTAGAAAGATAATTCTATTTATTTTTAAATAAATAAATTGAATTTGAAATGGTTTTAAAAATAACCAGAATTTCCAATGATTGCATTGGAGTGGAATTGAATCGAAATTGTCTTCGGAATATTTCGATGTTGGAATTCGTGATTATACAGGTGTTGTTATGAAAATTTGAAAGATATATATTTATATCGTTATTTCCAATACGACATTTGTTAATCGTAGAATTTGGTATTGAATATAAGCCGGTATATTTTCTATTCAGAGCCTTATATTGAATATCAAATGTGATTTGGGTTTGTCGTGAATGGTGTCTTTACTAGCACTGTTCTTGAACCCAGTTGAGAAATGATTAAATCTTTTTATTTAGATTTAATGAAGGGTACCAATTAAATAATATTTAATTGGAATTGAATTGATATTGATTTTTGGGTTTATCGTGAACAGTGTTTTAAACAACACTCGTTCTTTAACCTGATAATTAATGAATGTGATTTTGGGTTTATCGTGAACTGTGTTTTTAAATGACACGGATTCTTTAACCCAGTCGAAGATTAAAACTGAGTGGAGTTTTAATGAATCTTTAATTAGATTGAAATGATCGAAAATGGAGTATCACCAGTTTTGCTCCAGGCGATAGTTAAATCTTTAATTAGATTTGAACGTGAAATGGTAATTGAATTTACCGATAACACTGTGGTGTTAGATATGAAGTATTCACAGTTTTACTTCATGGGATGAATAGGTTGGGATTGGGAAATTATAACAAATGATTACTTCGGTAAGGTTCGCTAATCCCGACTAGTTTGAATTGATATTCAAAAGTTGATTAAAGAATAAATTCAAGAATTTATCTTTGATAAAATTAATGGGAACCTTTCCCTATGAATGTGAAATTAGAAACTAACTGTCGGTTAGCTAAGTAGAATGGTTTTCTGGATATTGATCTGATGTTTGTTTCGGCCTTCGGGGTTAATATTTGGGGAATTATTCTCTTGATTAATTTACGGTTAGTGACTGATGGATTGGAATGAGGCGTATGTTGTGTTTGTGTAACACTTATTTAAAATATACGCGAGTTATTCGGGAAGACCGGGTTTATCCCATTCTGAATAACTGATACGACGATAAGTCGAAGATGAAGACGATGGTCGAAGACCGGAGGTCTTCACGTCGTTTGGGTGATAACTGATGATCTTGATTGGGCTGTACACCCAAGAAGATGGAAACAGTTGGTGATCGTCCAGACGTACTTGGAGATCGATGGATATGCGAGGTACTAGGTGCCTCCGGTTTCGTTCAGACCCAGAACGGACTTGTAAATGGACTGTGTGTCTGACATTGGATTTTAGTTCGTGCGATTGATCTCTATTAAATATATATCTGTTTGGCGGCGGAGAATTTATTCTTTTGCTTAACGCCCTTCTCTGAGACGTACGAGCTCAGGGGTTATATATTGATGGATATCAAAGGCATGGAGTGAATTGCCTGTGTGGCATGCCTAAGTGGCAATTGATCGAGGCTTCTGTTGAAAAGAAAAGTCTTGTGGTGATGATCAAAGCAAGGTCTTTGTGGCGTAGCTTTGTGTAACGTTTACCTCGCGTGTTTCACACCCGGTATGAACCAAAAACGGGAGAGGACGTCAGGGAGGGCATGCGTTTCTTTCTAGCTAGAAGTGGCGTCAGTGGTTTTACACGCCCTGACGAGTTTGACTTATGTGGTTGTTGCTGTTGCGAGGCGCCTCGGATTGATCGGTCGTTCTCGAACCGATGGAGTCATTTAGTTGGCTCGTTTACGCCCCATAGGGCGGGGAAACGCATGTTCAGGCATTTTAATCCACATCGGTGGACCGGCCCTGAGGATCCAAGGGCCCACCTGAGTCTGGGTCCTGAGGCTCGGGCTAGACAGTCTCGAATCGGTTGAGGACTATCTTTTGCCTCGGTTCATAGATGTAAATCCAATTTCCAAATACGTGACATTTGCGGTTTTATTTGTAGAGCCTAGTATGGCGACATAGTGGGATGGGGCATTCATGCCGCCTATGATTGATACTTATGATTTGAAGTTGTTTTATACACTATACACTTATAATAATATCAAAATGATTTGTTTTAAACGTATCAAGCATTCTTTGGCTGTTATAAGGTAAAAACCCTATCCCCCGGCTTGCGTTGCATTGTGTGATAGGACCTGGGTCTTATAACAGCTTCATTTTTCTTTATTTAGCATTGCGCTGTTGTTTTATGCACTGGTATTCTTGGGAGGAAACCCGTTCCGTGTTATACGGCGTGGCCCCTTGATTTACCTAACTTTAAAAATAAAGATTAACTGTTTTAGTTCTCACACCAGTCCCACGAATGACCTGGAGTTTATTGTTTTAACCTAAACTCTGGGTGCCCCTATTTTGACACGGGCAGCTAGTAGTTTTGGTTTTGCAGATTTATATTCACAGGATCCTGGTTTACAGCTGGAACGATATCCGGAAAGCTTTGTATCCGTATATCTCTTCTAGTTGTGTATTGTATTATTTTCCGCTGCTATGTATTTAAATGTAATTTAAATCTCTGATATTTCTGTGTAATATTCATTTATACTCTGTATATTCTTGTAATCTGATGCATTGTTGTAATATACAATGAAATGTTCTTCTGTATGTCCTGATGTGGTTTGTTCTCGAACTATCCGCCGCTTTCCTTTATGGGGAAGTTACGGGTTTTCACAGGGGGGGGGGGGTTTCATGCCATCGCGAGGTGGGGGGGGGGGGGGTTTCACGCCATCGCGAGGTGGGGGGGGGTTTCAGTCAGCGGTGGGGGATCGATCGGAGGAGCGACGAGCTCCTCCGCCCCCTTTTCTCTCGTCTCTCCTTTTTTTTTTATTTGATTTCGATTCTGAACTGAGAGAGAGGGGGGGTTATGTAAATATATATATAATAATTATATATTTTTTTCCTTTAAAACCCTAATGTTGACTTTTCGTTTCAACTCAGATTTGAACCCGCCGACTGTCGTCCCTAACGTTTCACCCCCATTCCGAACACAATGGGATATGTATCGTAAGCTGATTCGGCTGTTACAATCAGTTTTCGTTAAATTTACATTTAAATCACTATATGGAATTTTAAACGTACATTTCAAATTACCGGGGTCACATACTAACTCTTAAAATTCTCGAAAAATATTTTCTAGCTTCGTATTGACGATACGGTCCTAACAAAACTAGTTTCGTCGAATTCTGAGATCGTTTGAAAAATGGCCATTTTCCAGTCGATTAAAATCAACTGAAACTGGTCAAACGCGTTTTCCTTTGCTACGCTCACATATTGATTCGAAAAATTATGAAATTTGGAATCTAGCAATAACTTAACATCACGGACCCAACAAAACTGGTTTCGTTGAAATCCGAGGTCATTTGCAAAATTGCTATTTTTAAGGGCCTTATATATATAAAAATATATATAAATTCCACAGCGACTATTTCTAATTTTAAACTGGACATATCTTATCATTTCTAAGATGAAATCTCAGTTTGTTAACTTCGTTACAAAGATATAGTTATACAGATTCAAATATTTCTTGTTTCGTTCAATTTTGACTTATATTGAATTCTGTATATTCATTTGAAATTAGAAATCGAATTTTCGAACTACCGCGCCATTTTCAATTCCTTTTATAATTATATATAATTATTATATATTCTAACGACGACGTATATAATATATACGTTATAATTATATTCAAAATAAATTTTCTCGTCGATATTATTTAAAATATTTCATTTTAAATAATCAAAATTCGCTAAAATTGCCAAAATAAAAATTTCAAACTGGCTCGCATTTTACGGGTTGTTACAATCTCCCCCACTTAAAACTTTTCGTCCCCGAAAAGGAACAAAGTCGAAAGTGGTTTGATTATTCAGCTCTACATTCGATCTGGCTTCCATTCTCCAACTCTTTAGTTTCTGAGAATTTTCAAAATTTCAAAAATTTGGCTAACACCCTAAATTTTCGAAAAATTTCGCCATAACCTCCCCTGCACCGGGAGCATCGGGGAATTTCAAATAGCTTCCCCGGTCCTTCAGATCTCAAAAAGAAAAAGAAAAAGCCAAGCGGCTAGCCAATAGGCTCATAAAATCATCATCACCCAAACAATTCAGGAAATTATGTAGTAAACATGTACCTATTTGTCGGGCAAACAAATTTTATTCTTCGGCTCTAGCCTACTTGCTATGACCTGTTCAATGATATATATGTATATGCAAGCAAACGCATCCAATCATCAATATAATTCAATATTTGGTTCAATTAGGCTAAATGGCTAAAAATTAGCAAACAAATAAACAAACTACACAAACATCAATCAATTAGTGAATTAGAGTTTCAAATTCATAATTTTGATACATATACAAAAAATCATGTTTTTGATGCCAATTCACAACAATGTATTCAAGCTATATTAGTTTTGGTTCTCACACCAGCCTAATGGAAATATATAGAAGTCACACCTTCGAAACACGAACATAAATTTTGGTGATGGAGCTCCATCAACAAAATCTTCTCCGAGCGACTAGAGTGTAATCCTATATTTATCCAGTATATTAAAACTTTGACTATACGTTCATGACGCGTATACGCGAAATCTATATATACTCGATTGTCCATATTCAAAATAAATAAATAATCAAATACGTATAAAGCGATTTAAATTTCAAAACAAAATTGTTTTCATTTGAAAAATATACTCTTCACACTCGTTCTAGGATACTACTGATCCTATCTCTAACGAGTCACTCTAATTGGATATTACTAACCCAATATCTGATGAATTCTTTCATATGGTTCTAATGTGTCTTGTTCTCGAGCTCTGTAAACCAAAGCTCTGATACCAACTGTGACGGCAAGGAATTTCGCTCGGTCCGAACCAGTCGCTAAACCGACCCAGACCGTTCGAAACGCCCTATCGTTTGAGAACAAGCCACAACAGAACGCGTACAGAAGAACATTTCATTGTATATTACAGCAATGCATCAGATTACAAGAATATACAGAGTATAAATGAATACTACATAGAAATATCAGAGATTTAAATTACATTTAAATACATAGCAGCGGAAAATAATACAATACACAACTAGAATGAGATATACGGATACAAAGCTTTCCGGATATCGTTCTAGCTGTAAGCCAGGATCCTGTGAATATAAATCTGCAAAACCAAACTACTAGCTGCCCGTGCCAAAATAAGGGCACCCAGAGTTTAGGTTAAAACAATAAACTCCAGGTCAGTCATGTGACTGGTATGAGAACTAAAACAGTTGTAAATCTTTATTTTAAAGATAGGTAAATCAAGGGACCACGCCGTATAACACGGAACGGGTTTCCTCCAAAGAATACCAGTGCATAAAACAAACGGCGCAATGCTAAATAAAGAAAAATGAAGCTGTTATAAGACCCAGGTCCTATCACACAATGCAACGCAAGCCGGGGGATAGGGTTTTCCCTTATAACAGCCAAAGAATGCTTGATACGTTTAAAACAAATCATTTGATACTATAATAGGTGCATAGTGTATAAAACAACTTCAAATCATAAGTATCAATCATAGGCGGCATGGGTACCATATATCATGTCGCCATATATAGGTTTACAAATAAAACCGCAAATGTCACGTATTTGGAAATTGGATTTCCATCTATGAACCGAGGCAAAAGATAGTCCTCAACCGATTCGAGACTGCCTAGCCCGAGTCTCAGGCAAGCGCGCAGGCAAGCCTTGGATCGTCAGGGCCGGTCCACACGGAGTGGATTAAAATGCCTGAGCACTACGTTTCGCCGCCCTTTGGGGCGTAAGCGAGCCAACGAATGACTCCATCGGACCCGGATCGTCCGATCTAACCGAGGCGCCTCGCAACAGCAACAACCACATAAGTCAAACTCGTCAGGGCGTGTAAAACCACTGACGCCACTTTTTAGCTAGGAGGAAACGTAGGCCCTCCCTGAGGTCCGTCTCCCATTTTTGGTTCATACCGGGTGTGAAACACGCGAGGTAAACGTTACACAAAGCTACGCCACAAAGGTCGTGCTTTGATCATCACCACAAGACTTTGCTTTTCAACAGAAACCTCGATCAATTGCCACTTAGGCATGCCACACAGGCAATTCACTCCATGCGTTTGATATCCATCGATATATAACCCCTGAGCTCGTACGTCTCAGAGAAGGGTGTTAAGCAAGAGAATAAATTCTCCGCCGCCAAACAGATATATATTTAATAGAGATCAATCACACGGACTAAAATCCAATGTCAGACACACAGTCCATTTACAAGTCCGTTCTGGGGCTGAACGAAACCGGAGGCACCTAGTACCCCGCATATCCATCGATCTCCAAGTACGTCTGGACGATCACTAACTGTTTCCATCTTCTTGGGTGTACAGCCCAATCAAGATCATCAGTTATCACCCAAACGACGTGAAGACCTCCGGTCTTCGACCATCGTCTTCATCTTCGACTTATCGTCGTATCAGTTATTCAGAATGGGATAAACCCGGTCTTTCCGAATAACTCGCGTATATTTTAAATAGGTGTTACACAAACACAACATACGCCTCATTCCAATTCATCAGTCACTAACCGTAAATTAATCAAGAGAATAATTCCCCAAATATTAACCCCGAAGGCCGGAACCAACATCAGATCAATATCCAGAAAATCATTCTGCTTAGCTAACCGACAGTTAGTTTCTAAATTTCACATTCATAGGGGAAAGGTTCCCATTAATTTTATCAAAGATAAATTCTTGAATTTATGCTTTAATCTACTTTTGAATATCAATTCAAACTAGTCGGGATTAGCGAACCACACCGAAGTAATCATTTATTTTATTTCCCAATCCCAACCTATTCATCCCATGAAGTAAAACTGGTTATACTTCATATCTAACACCACGGTGTTATCGGTAAATTCAATTACCATTTCACGTTCAAATCTAATTAAAGATTTAACTATCGCCTGGAGTAAAACTGGTGATACTCCATTCTCGATCTTTTCAATCTAATTAAAGATTCATTAAAACTCCACTTAGTTTTAATCATTGACTGGATTAAAGAATCAGTGTCATTTGAAACACTGTTCACGATAAACCCAAAGTCACATTCATTAATTATCGGGTTAAAGAACGAGTGTTGTTTAAAACACTGTTCACGATAAACCCAAAAATCAATATCCCTTCAATTCCAATTAAATATTATTTAATTGGTACCCTTCATTAAATCTAAATAAAAAGATTTAATCTTTTCTCAACTGGGTTCAAGAACAGTGTTAGTGAAGACACCATTCACGACAAACCCAAATCACATTCGATATTCAATACAAGGCTCTGAATAGAAAATATATCGGCTTATATTCAATATCGAATTCCACGACTAACAAATGTCGTATTGGAAATAACGATATAAATATATATCTTTCAAATTTCCATAACCACACCTGTATAATCACGAATTCCAACATCGAAATATTCCGAAGACAATTTCGATTCAAATCCACTCCAATGCAATCATTGGAAATTTTGGTTATTTTCAAAACCATTTCAAATTCAATTTATTTATTTAAAAATAAATAGAATTATAATTCTAGTTCAAAACTAGTTCATTTCGATAAAAATCTATTTTTATCTTTTCAAATATGGAGTTTTTCATCCCAATTCTTCTCAAATCATTTCTTATGATTTTACACAAATTATTACTATTTTTAATAATTTTATCAAGGCCCGTACAGTCGATTTCCAACAACGGCCATCGAACTGCACTTACAGCGACCTTTTTCAAATTTGATTTGGACGTATCTCCAAATCCAACCGTTAGATTTCAAATTTCTAACATTCGTTAGAAAGCTCTTTTCGATACGAACCCAACGGTTCCGGTTTTAGGAGAATCCGACGGTCGGATCTCCCGTAATGTCCGTTTGAAATAAATGGTCAAAATTCGCGAACTGCCGCGGCGCGGCGCGTTCTATTCAGGCCATTATATTATATATATAATATATAATATATATTTTGTCGATTTCTATTTAAAACGAATTATATAAATAGTTTTAAAATTCGTTTCCAAAGCAATTTCAACTTCCATTTCAATTCAAATCAAAATTGAATTCTTCTTTATAACTTCGTTTTAAAATTCATTTCTATTCAATTCAATTTTCTATTCAATTTGAAATCATTTTCAATTCAATTCGAATTCGTTTTCAATTCAATTCATTTCGAAATCGTTTCCAATTCCATTCATTTCGAAATCGTTTTTAATTCAATTCATTTCGAAATCGTTTTCAATTCAATTCATTTCGAAATCGTTTTCGATTCAATTCATTTCGAAATCGTTTTCAATTCAATTCATTTCGAAATCGTTTTCAATTCAATTCATTTCGAAATCGTTTTCGATTCAATTCATTTCGAAATCGTTTTCAATTCAATTCATTTCGAAATATTCGATTTCAAAATTACTTTTTAATATTCATTTTAAAATGAATAAAATCGATATAAATATCGTTCACGTCAAAATGGCGTCAATCTAATCAACACGGCTTCATATATTGATATTTTCAAACATTCCATTTCGAATATTTCTATTTCAAATATTTCTATTTTAAAACTGGAATGAGGCCCAATCAATTACCATATAAAGTTAATTATATGGATTTTCATACAACACATGTATTTATCAACAACGATGAATAATCAACCATCATCCAAAGTGCATTCTACACTGTATAAGCATCAAATATAAATATTCAACGCTTATAACAGCCTGTCAATCGATCGATCGACATACAACTAAACAATCGGGATTAGTGTACGTCAAATATCATCCCAATACCCGTGTGGGGTTTCAAGCAATCAAACACATATTTTATTTGTGCAGTTGGGCGATGTGTGAAATTTATCGACCCAATCAATATCAGTCAAATCAGTGTATATACAAACAAATCGGCCGATTTGTTTATAACTATTCATTTACTCACATTCACGTTAAAAATTATATTTTTAACGATAAAACATTTTATTTCAACCTATGAATTTCTATTCAATTCATTTACACAATAAAATGATATTTTTATTTTCTAACATATTTTAGAAAATTTCGGCGGCATAACGGCACGATACTAGAAACGGGACAAGGCCTAGCCTTATCCCCGGTCTAGTGAAGGCCCACGCCATTCACACATCAATCATATCAATTTCATTTCACCAAACGATTCAAATCAACCAAAAACAATCTAACTAACAACACAGCCAAACAAACAAGTCCATGGTCTGTGGACGATTGTGTCGGGTGCTACTAAGCACCGTCTGCATCCTAGTATATATATATATATATAACTAGAAAAATAAATTGAAAGGTGAGAAATTCTCACTTATAGCTATCCTAGCTCCACGGCACTTCATTGATAGAAATCTTCATCGCTATCGCATCTTCGTCGTCTTCGTTGCCTGTAGCCACTACATATGTAAAAATCGAATTTTTACTTTGTTATTCAATATATAAAAATCGAATTTTTACTTTGCTATTCAATATATAAAAATCGAATTTTTACTTACACGCTCTATATAGATAAAGATTATATTTTTAATACTTTAAAAATATAAAAATCATATTTTTATCACTTTAAAAATATAAAGATCATACCTTTTACCAAATAAAAATCCTATCTTTTCTACCTTTTAAAATTCAAACCTTTTCTATTTTAAATCCTAAAAAAAAAAAAATCAATTTTAAAAAAATCCACTGTTTATATAAAATAAAAATAAAATAAATAAATTAAAAAAACTGTTTAAATCCTTTTCCAAAATTCAATTCTTAAATGCTATATATAAAATAAAAATAAATTAAAATAGAATACTCACTGTTGGTTTTCAAGAAGAGACAGGAAGGGGAAGTAGCGGCGCTCCGGGAGGGTATGGCTCGCGTCCACGGGTGTCTTCGCTGGAGGGGGGGGGGGGGGGGGGTTTCCACGCCATCGCGAGGTGGGGGGCGGGGTTTCACGCCATCGCGAGGTGGGGGGGGTTTCACGCCATCGCGAGGTGGGGGGGGTTCAGTCGGCGGTGGGGGATCGATCGGAGGAGCGACGAGCTCCTCCTCCCCCTTTTCTCTCGTCTCTCCTTTTTTTTTTTGATTTCGATTCTGAACTGAGAGAGAGGGGGGGGGGGGGTTATGTAAATATATATATAATAATTATATATTTTTTTTCCTTTAAAACCTTAATGTTGACTTTTCGTTTCAACTCAGATTTGAACCCGCCGACTGTCGTCCCTAACGTTTCACCCCCATTCCGAACACAATGGGATATGTATCGTAAGCTGATTCGGCTGTTACAATCAGTTTTCGTTAAATTTACATTTAAATCACTATATGGAATTTTAAACGTACATTTCAAATTACCGGGGTCACATACTAACTCTTAAAATTCTCGAAAAATATTTTCTAGCTTCGTATTGACGATACGGTCCTAACAAAACTAGTTTCGTCGAATTCTGAGACCGTTTGAAAAATGGCCATTTTCCAGTCGATTAAAATCAACTGAAACTGGTCAAACGCGTTTTCCTTTGCTACGCTCACATATTGATTCGAAAAATTATGAAATTTGGAATCTAGCAATAACTTAACATCACGGACCCAACAAAACTGGTTTCGTCGAAATCCGTGGTCGTTTGCAAAATTGCTATTTTTAAGGGCCTTATATATATATAAATATATATAAATTCCACAGAGACTATTTCTAATTTTAAACTGGACATATCTTATCATTTCTAAGATGAAATCTCAGTTTGTTAACTTCGTTACAAAGATATAGTTATACAGATTCAAATATTTCTTGTTTCGTTCAATTTTGACTTATATTGAATTCTGTATATTCATTTGAAATTAGAAATCGAATTTTCGAACTACCGCGCCATTTTCAATTCCTTTTATAATTATATATAATTATTATATATTCTAACGACGACGTATATAATATATACGTTATAATTATATTCAAAATAAATTTTCTCGTCGATATTATTTAAAATATTTCATTTTAAATAATCAAAATTCGCTAAAATTGCCAAAATAAAAATTTCAAACTGGCTCGCATTTTACGGGTTGTTACAAACCACGATGCTTTATGATTTATGAAGTTTTTAATTCCGCTGTTATTTTTTTATCTATCTTGCAATATTTCTATTTCTGTTTACCTATAACGCTTCACGAAACTTAATGCATTCCCTTAGTTAGTGACATTAACAGACGTGAGGTGTCACATACAAGACAAATTTTTTAATGATGTAATGATTTTTATGTATCTCAGACATATGATGTTTTGAACCATGATGCTTTATGACTAATGAAGTTTTTTTTAATTCCGCTGCTATTTTTATATCTGTCTTGTAATTTTTATTGTTTCTGTTTACCTATAATGCTTCACAAAACTTAATGCATTCTCTTAATGAGTGACATTAACGGACGTGGGGTGTCACACTTCGTATCAGAGCTGAAGGTTACCAGATTAGACAAAAGTATATGAAAATTATTTTCAAAAAGTATTTAAAAGAAACCATTTTCAAAAAGAAAAGTATGTTTTGAAAAACATATTCCCCAAAGACATATGTAATATCTTTCGATCCTTTATTTGACTCCCTCTTTTCTTTTCTTTTAACATGTCTAGGGAACCTAATATTCTAGAGATCGTTACGATACCAGGCTGGTTCCGTAGGTATCAAGAGGCCAAGGCGCCTGCCGATGGTCAAGCTGACGTTCCTCCTCCAGCTGCACCCGTCGTTCCTCCTCCTCCTCCAAGAGCATATAATTTCACTAAGATCTGCAAATATTTCTGTGCCATGGGAGGAAAGCCATTCCGTGGAACTGAAATGTTCGTAGATGAAAGGAATTGGCTCAAGGAGACTGAGAACTTGTCTGGAATTTTCGAAGTGGAAGATCGAAGGAAGATTCAGTAGCTGCCTGACTATTAAAAGATGAAGCTTCGTTGTTGTGGGAAGTAACCCAAGCAGGATGTCCGGTGGAGATATGGGACGATTTTAGATGGAGGTTTGAAATGAAGTTTCTTTCTCAAGATGAGAAAAGCGTTCGAATGGAAAGGTTCTTGGAATTCAAGAAAGGAGGCATGACTGTCAAAGAATATGTTAACAAATTCAACCAACTAGCGAGATTTGGGCTGGAGCTAGTGGATTCTCTGCATAAGAAAGCTTTGCGGTTCGTTGAAGGACTGAATGATCCCCTTCATGGGTTAGCTATGTCCCATATTCCAATGGGAGCTACTTTTGAAAGGCTCGTTGCTATGGCCTTAATGCATGAGGAAAACAAAGGAGAAAAGAAGGAAGTTAAGGCAAAGGAAACAACACAAAACAAGAAGGTATGGCCCAAGAAAGGACAACAACTGTAACACCCATATTTTTTATTAACGTCGTAATAACAAATTAAAGAATACTTGATATAAATGCGAGAATCAAGGGAAAACATAAAAATTTCATGGCACAGATTGGTTCATGAAATGGTATATTTGGTATACCATTTATTGTGAGCATAATTAAAAGAATAATTATAGCATGATTAAATTAAGATTAATTTACATATATAATTAGACATATATAGAAAATATGTGAATTTAGAAAAGACGAATTATAACTCACCATTGAGTCATTAGGGGCTGAGTTGGCTGTTCGAGATAACTCTATCTTGTCTTAATGGTCTTGATTTATTCTGAGATGATCTGACGGCTCCTATTCAATCTAATCTCTATAAAAGCAACCTAATACCTTACCCCTAAATCATATTAACAACTGAACCTAGAGCCGTCATGTTTCCATTAGACAACCTAGAGTAGCTGCCACTTGAAGCTAACATAGAGACGAACCAAACTAAATCAAAACAACATCAAAGGCGAGCATTTCAACTCCAGAATTCAGAATCTAGAAAACAAGACCTTCGTTCGTCGTAAGCGCAGTTATCTTTAAGACGTAAATAAATCTAAGACGTGATTTGATATAAAGTGAAATTAGAATTATACCATGTTAATTCATATCGATTTGTTGTGATGATTTTATCATGAATTGGAATGATTGTGGATTATTGGATTTGGTATTGGAACTATTTGAAACTATCAATATCATATGCAAGTTATGTGTTTCATGTAAAGATATACACATATATATTCTTATGCAAGTTGTAAGTTTTATATTAGATCCAAGTCAAGTTCTACACGTACATATTCCTATGTTTTATGTTAGATCCTTATGCTACATGATTAGATCCATATGCTCATATGCAAGTTGCAAGTTTTATGTTAGATCCATATGTTCATATGTAAACTGCAAGTTTTATGTTAGATCCACATGTTCATTGCAAGTTTTATGTTAGATCCACATGCCTAGGTTCATATGTCCATATGCAAGTTACAAACTTTATGATTGGATCCATGTCAAGATCCATTTAGCTTCACATGATTAATGCAATTTATAAAATTTATGATAGATCCAAGTTACAATCTAATTATATATATATGCCATATGCAAGTTACATGTTTGATCCTAAATTAGATCCATATTTATATGCAAATTTGTGAAGTGCATTTATGCAAGTTCACCTTATTAGATCTAGTTTACACCTATACGTTAATGTTATAATTATACATGTTTTGGAATTGGACATGTCATGATTATGTCACATGCTAGTCTATAACTGATGTTTATGCCAAATTACATAAAATATGTTGATTGAACCTATGTTATGCATGTTCCCTCCTTTATCTCTCACTTATAGATTGGGCCAATTAGTGGGCCCAATGTCTTTACGTGATTAATGTGAACGAACAAACGGGGGTAACATTGGGGTTAATTATTAAATCAAAACATGTAAATATGTAGGTGGGCCCAAAACCATGTAATTGTTTAAGGCCATGAATGGTATAATTTATATACCATTAGTCTTGAATTAAAACATGTGACATAAGATACCTGTAGAAATTTGCATATATAAAAAATATAAATCTAGAAAAGACGAATATGCCTAACCCGAGGTTAGACTGAGTTGTGGTGTAAACCTGCCCGGAACCGACCGGCACATCCAGTAACCACAACAATACCTATCTAATATGAGAGGTTAGTGCATCAAGCCCATAAAAGCCCGAGGTTAGACTGAGTTGTGGTGTAAACCTACCCGGAACCGACCGGCACATCCATTAACCACGACAATACCTGTCTAATGTGAGTGGTTGGTGTTTTAATTAATTAGTTAGTTAAAGCTCATGAACTATCAAGCTAGAAATGGTGAGGTTAAGTAATTAAGAAAACACTAAACCAACTTAACATGTGAACAAGACAAGATTGGTGGGGTTAAGTAATTTAGAAAACACTTAGCCAGATCAACATGTGAACAAGACAAGATTGATAGGGGTTAAGTCAAGTCAAGAACACTTAACCAATTTAACATGTTGACTAGAAAAACCCTAGTAACGAGGACCCATTTCAACAGTAACCCATATGAATGTACCAAGGTACCCTGAACTAGGCAGGGTGGGGCACAATTACTGGCCTGAATATAAGCGGTCAAAAGGGCGGCGGTTAGGTGCGTCAGTGTAGGTTCCGACGGAGTACAGGCGTGCACGGGCTCCGGAGTGGAAAAAGCAGGCACTGGGCACCAGGCGTACACTTGTGCGTCAAGAATCGTGTCAGTTAGGACTTGATACACCCTATAATGGAACCAACACAAGTACTTTATAATCACGTGGGGCCGCATGACACCGAGAATAAATGAATGCGAGTAGGAGCCGAATGGGATCACTTTGTCACGAGCATACATTGCTAGTTAAAAAGTTCTTAGTGGGTGTAGAGAAGCAAAAGTGGGTGCGATAGCCAAATCTAGTTAAGTCTTACCTTATCTTGTTTTAGGACTACCCTATCCTTGTGGTATCATTCTAAGTTCAGTTTATATATGTCTCAGTCTTTTAGTTGTTTACATGCTATTAAATAACTGGGCTTACCAAACTTATGTCTGACCCATTTTCGTTTCGCCTCTTTTCTTCCGTTTCCCTCCCCTCCAGGTCCGCAGGGAGGGAACACTTCTGCTTGACCAGATCAAATCAAAGCTTGAAGACTGTAGATGTAAGGCTTGGACTTTCCTTTTTGAGCTATGGCTATGGTCAAAGACATGATGGGGTTTTATGTCATTTTATTTTTAGTATTGCTTCTTTATGTTTTCAAGACAGATGTAATAATTTGGAAGGTTGAAACTGTTTTTTGAAATGTTGTATTGAACCAGTATTTATGGAATGATGTTGGTTTCTTTTCCGCTGCTTTAATTATCCGCTGCTTTAATTATCTGTCTTGTAATTTATTAGTATCTCGTACCTTAAAATGCTCCACCGAAGTTAAGGCATTCCCTTTGAGAGTGACCTTAACGGAGGTGGGGTGTTACACTTGGTATCGGAGCTAAAGGTTACCAGATTGGAAAAAATTCTGAAACTATTTTTCAAAAAGAAGTCATAAAGAAGCATTTTCAAGAAAAGTGTTGTTTTAAATTTAAAAAGGCATAATCCCCAAAGCCATATGCACTATCTTTCTATCCTTCGTTTTGAATCTTTCCTTTTGTTTTAGCATGTCTGGGGAATTTAACTTACCTTAGGGCGTGCCGGTGCCTGGTTGGTTTAGAAGGTACCTTGAAGCTGGGGCCAATGAAGCAGGCCCAGCAGGCGTTCCTCAGCCTCCCCCAGCTACTGCTCCTCCTCCTCCTCCGAGAGGAAATGCTTTCTTAAAGATCTGTAGAGATTTTAGATCCATGGGTGGAAAAGACTTCAAGGGTAGTGAATCTTTCGTAGAAGCCAGAAACTGGCTCAAAGAAACTGAAGACTTATTCGTTATCTTTGAAGTAGATGAGACGTAGAAACTACAGTTGGTGGTGTGGTTGCTCAAAGATTAGGCCTCCTTCTGGTGGGAGTTCACTAATGCTGAAAGACTGATAGAGACTTGGGAGGACTTCAAGGCGAGATTTGAAATGAAGTTCCTCTCACAAGCTGAACAAAGTCTGCAAATGGAGACGTTCCTATCACTTAAGCAGGGCAACCTATCAGTCAAAAAATATGTCAATAAATTCAATCAGCTTGCCAGATTTGGACTGGAGTTAGTCAACACTCCACACAAGAAGGCTCTCCGTTTTGCCAAAAGACTGAATGAGCCACTACAAGGCCTGGCAATGTCCCATATACCCATGGGAACAACTTATGAAAGGCTGGTGGACATGGCTCTGTTGCAAGAGGAGAACAAAGATGGCAAGAAGGAGGTGAAGACGGAAGAGTCTCAAAATAAGAAAGGAAAGGGATCTCAAAACAAGAAAGCGGACCCAAGAAAGGCGGGAAGGATAATAAATCCCGTAAGAAGATGAAGTGCAATTACTGTGGCATATCTGCACATTTGGCTAGGGACTACAGAAAGAAAAAGAGGAAGTTGGGCGCTTGTTTCCATTGCAGGGAAACATGACACTTGGCTAAGGACTGCCCAAAAAGGCAAGGGCAGGGACAGAGAACTGGAGCTTCTTCTGGAGGGCAGGTTCATGCTCTCGTAGCACCTCTGCACGAACGAGGTAGCCATATTTCTGTTGAGAGTTTAGTTTATCTGTTTGATAATCCTGTTCTTACTCTCTTTGATTCTGCCGCATTGCACTCTTTTGTATCTACTGCTTTAGTTGAATCTCTGCACCTAGACACCCATATAGTAGCGGATCCCTTGGTTGTTTCAAATCCAATTGGGGGCTCAGTTTATTTGTCAATGGTTTGTTTGGATTTGGAAATATCAATTCTAAGTGTTGGGTTTAAATGTAATACTTTTGTTTTGGGCTTCACGGGCTATGGGCTGATTCTAGGCATGGATTGGCTAGCAAGTAATGGTGCCATCCTTGATTGTGAAAAGAGAGTGGTTAGACTCATGACTCGCCTTGGTAACACTCTCGAAATCTCTTGTAATTCCATGAACTCTGTCATGCTTAGTTATCTTGAATCACTTGATGCGTCTGTTGAGAATTTGCAATCCGTTAGAGTAGTCCGTGAATACTCAAATGTGTTTGAAGAGGTGAAGGGCTTACCTACGAAGCAAGAGACAGACTTCCGCATATACCTTGTTGATAATGCAAAGCCCGTTGCTTTACCCGTTAGGCACATGGCCCCAAGGGAGAGAAAGGATCTCAGCAAGCAAATTAAAGAGCTGCTTGAAAAGGGGTTCATAAGACAGAGCATTTCTGAATGGGGTGCTCCAGTAGTATTCACGACCAAAGCTGATGGTTCACTCCGCCTGTGTGTAGATTATAGGGAGTTGAACATGCTGACTAAGAAGAATAGACACCCCCTCCCAAGAATTGATGATCTGTTTGATCAACTCGTAGGTGCATCCGTTTTCTCTCAACTAGATCTGGCTACTGGGTTTCATTAGCTAAGAGTGGCTGAGAATAGCATTGACAAGACCGCATTTAGGACCCCAGATGGTTTCTTCGAGTGCCTTGTCATGCCTTCTGGCTTGACAAACGCACCTGCCTATTTTGTAGACTTGATGAGCAGGGTGTTCCGAGAATTCCTCAATAAATTTGTAGTGGTCTTCGTAGACGACATCTTAATCTTCTCAGAAAACGAGGAAGAACATGTTGTGCATTTAAAGGAAGTGTTAGATACTCTTCGAGCACATCAGCTAAAAGCAAAATTCTCCAAATGCCACTTTTGGAGAGAAGAAGTAAGGTTTCTTGGACATGTGGTGTCCAAAGAGGGGATAGCCGTGGACCCCGCAAAAGTAGTCGCGGTGTAAGATTGGAAGATTCTGCGAAATGCAACCAAAGTCCAAAGCTTTCTCAGGCTGGCAGACTATTATCCAAAGTTCATTAAGGACTTTGCGAAGATCTCAGCTCTGCTGACAAGATTGACAAAGAAGAACTTGGCTTTTGCTTGGGATTTGGATTGCGACATTGCTTTCCAACGTTTAAAAAGGGCTCTAACAACAGCCCCAGCTCTGACATTGCCTGATGGAAGCAAGATGTTTACAGTATATACAGACACGTGCAGAACAGGATTGGGCGCTATCCTAATGCAAGAAGGCAAAGTAGTTTTCTATGGAGGAAGGCAGTTGAATGTTCATGAGAATAATTACCCAACTCATGATTTAGAACTAGCTGCCATTGTTTTCGCCTTTAAATCATGGCGTCATTATCTGCTAGGGGAAAGGTTCGAATTATTTACTGATCATAAATCATTAAAATACCTTTTCTCTCAGAAAGATCTTAATTTGAGGCAGCAAAGGTGGATGGAATTTCTCGCCTTATACGATTTTGAGATTGCCTATACCCCTGGTAAGGGCAATGTAGTGGCAGACGCCTTGAGTAGAAAGAAGTTGACTTTAAGCCCTCTCTTTGTGTAAAGGCAAAGCTTGGATTTCATAGCAAGCTTTAACTTTAGACCCTTCTCTGACTTTGTACTTGGCTTGCTAGCAACGTTAGAAGTGCGGCCAACTCTATTAGACTCAATCGGAGCCGCGCAAAGGGAAGACCCTCAACTAGCCAATGTGATGGACAAGTTAATTAGGGGTGAGACTTCTAGTCACCTCAATAGATACTCCATTGATGCCAAGGGCTGGTTGAGACGAAATGGAAGACTATGTGTCCCGCAAGCAAGGGGTTTGGTAAAGACGGTTCTAGAAGAGGCACACCATTCCAAGCTGACCATACACCCAGGCGGAGACAAAATGTATAAAGACATCAAAAGAGTTTTCTTTTGGAATGGCATGAAGAAAGACGTAGCTGAATTTGTTTCTAAGTGTTTAATATGCCAACAAGTCAAGGTGGAGCAGAAGAAGCCTGGTGGTCTGCTCCATCCTCTAGAAGTCCCACTGTGGAAATGGGATAGCATCTCGATGGACTTTATAGATGGGTTGCCTAGATCAAGAATGGGCAATACCATCATTTGGGTAATAGTGGACAGGCTTGCTAAAAGCGCTCACTTTATACCTGTCAAAAGTAGAAGGACTGCCTCATCTCTAGCATCCATATATCTTAAAGAGATAGGTCGACTCCGTGGGATGTCCTCCAGCATAGTATGTGATCGAGACCCTATCTTTACAAGCGAGTTCTGGAGGAATTTTCAAGAGGCTGTGGGCACACAGCTATGCTTAAGCACGGCCTATCACCCACAAACTGATGGTCAGACGGAAAGGGTGAACAGAGTACTAGAAGATCTCAGAGACTGTGCATTCTTGACATTGGAGGTACATGGGAGGATCATCTTCATTTTGTGGAGTTCGCTTACAAAAATAGTTACCAAGCTACAATAGGCACGGCACCCTTCGAAGCCTTATACGGGAGACCGTGTTGATCACCAACCAGTTGGTGGGAATCAACAGATAAGCTTATACTTGGGCCAGACATGGTAAGGGAAACCTCAAAAAAGGTGGACCTAATAAGAAGACGAATGAAGGCTTCTCAAGATAGACAGAAGTCCTATACAGATAAAAGAAGGACCGACCTTGATTTTGAGGTTAGAGATCGAGTATTCCTTAAAGTATCTCCTTTGAGGAATGTTTTTCGCTTTGGATCCAAAGGGAAATTGGCACCTAGATTCATAGGACCATTTTCTATCATTGAAAGAATTGGGACGATGGCCTACAGAGTACAGCTGCCCGAAAGATTGGCTGGAGTTCATAATTTCTTTCATGTCTCTCACCTGCGGAATTGCTTACATGAGTCTGTGGAAGTGGGGGAACCAAGCATGTTAGAGGAAGTAGAAGTTGAACGAGAAGCAACTGTAAGGAGAGTTCCGACTTGTATCTTGGGTACAGAAGTCAAAAAGCGACGCAACCGTGAAGTCAAGTTTATCAAGTTTCAATGGAGCAACGCTGAGGAAGACGCAACTTGGGAAACTGAGGATAGAATACGCACAACCAACCCTTTTCTTTTTTAGGATACATCCTTGATCTCTTTTTCCTTAAGTCTATGCTTGTACCTATCCTTTTGAGTATATCTTCTCGATCCTATCCTTTATCCTTAGGTAGAAACCCATTTGGATGAAAACATGTAATTGAAACATGTTATTGTTGATGGTTGCAAGTGGTTGCAAGTGGTTGCTCGTGGATGCATATACACACACGTTAGGAATTAGATCGGCTCAGTCACTTTCATATTGCATATACATATATGTATTTGTATATGGATTGAAACTTGAGGTGTTACCATATGGACGTTGCATTTGTATGAATGATTGAACACTCATGTAGAAATTTTGGATAGGACAATTGCATACATAATGAACTCATGGCACTGACACAATTTGCTTTAAGGAGGTCGACTGAATCAGTAGACTTCCTGATTTTGCATTAGGTAAGGACATGTACACACACAATGCATATGATCATGAAGCATTAGAAGTCTTTTAAGGACAATGGACGCCTGTGTTTGATGGTTGAGTAGATGGACGATTGGATGGTAAGATATACGTTCTTCTCGAAGATTTCGGGGACGAAATCCTTAAAGGAGGGGAGAATGTAACACCCTGTAATGTCCTGTATTTTCTGACCATTTATTTGAAATATTTTATTTATTTAAAATATTTATTTGAGTTTAAATAAGGAGATCTGGCTATTTTAATTTGAATATTTAAATTATATTAAAAGTTTAATTTCGGGATATTTAGAAAATGTCGAATTTGATGATATTGAGATGTATGACTTATACTTGAAGCTATATGATATTTCCAGTGGGTATTTATGATAATATAATTTATTATCTATCAAATTAAATCTCTTTTGCGTTAAAATATCTTTTATTGATATATATATATATATATATATATATATATATATATATATATATATATATATTTAAGGTTGATATTTTGCTTTTACGCATCATAAAAACCATGTGATTAAGTATAGCTTTGTTACTTAACATAGGCTTAAACTAAGAATGAATTAACTTTGTTAAACATAATACTTGATTTGTTAAAACATGTTAACCAAATTTTAGAGCTCAAGCGCCCATTATGAAATCAATTATATGATGGGAAATGCAAGCTATAAATGTACATCACTTGAATGTTTTGAAGAACTAGTATATTGTTTGTCTAAAGAACAAAAGGAAAGGAGACTCAGACCCTATACTTTTTCCACACAGGGCTAGCAACTTACAGTCACATGCTTAGTTGATGAAATGTACCATACCCTATCTCTTGTCCCAAATCGTATGAACATACGTATGGTCTAGGAAGAAAGTTTTGCAGCTATCTTAGCTACTCTCTAAAGCCAGAACAGTACAAAACAGCTATATATATATATGGATATACACAGCTAAAGAAAATTGAAAAGTACAGCTACATGCATAGTTAGCTAGATATATTTACATCATCAAATTACAGAGAATCGAACATCTTTTATATGTACTCATGTACACAATAAAATCTCATGTATAGTCAGTTTTCATACAAACAAAGAAGAAGAAAAAAATGAAATCCTATTCTAAATCCAACAAGGATCTTCCTTGTGTATGGCGCAGCCATCACCACTGTCCATCACGAGATCTCAATACTGTCACCACCATGAAATCAACCTGAGAAGGAAAAAGGAAAACAGCTATTAATAGCTGGTATATATATATATGTAAAGTGAAAGATTCGAATAATACCACATAAAAACTCAGATATTTATGTACAGTGAATCGAACAGCAAAGCAATTACATATGAATTGTACCATCAAACTTACAGAATTAAATCTGCAAAGGTACAATTATATATACAGAAAATTTCATCTATAAATTCACAAGGACTGTTGTCCATAAATCAAATCTATGATGGAAACCCGCATATATGTATTTTCAAATCTTACACCATTTTTAAAGTGAAATAGAGAAAAATAAATACCACATGGAAACAACAAAACTATAACTAGGGATTAGTAATAGGCAACAGCTAAGGAAACAGTGAAATACACCACAAATTATGTGCTGATCAAAAACAGTATATTTCAAAGACAAGGCCAAGATCCGACATAACAAAATATATGTGGAAATGACAATACAAATGGCATCATGTACCAGAGAATAGACAATACGAAAATCCTGTCTGCCATAGTTGATATAGGGTACATTTCATAGTTCAAAAACCTCAACTGAAAATAAACAAGTCATAGGCCATAACCTCATCTAGCCTATACGTACTCAAAACAATTCGATCGTAGCTGGTCTGAAATGAAGGAACAAAACCCTAAGAACTAGACTGAACAAAAACCTAAAACCTATGATTCAAAATCAAATTGACATCGTTCTGTCATGATCAAGAACCGCAAGTATAAATACCAAACCCCATCATTTATTTCCAATACACAAGCAACTCGGTATGGAAAAAACCGAATTCAACCCACAAAAGAAATCAGAACAGAAATTATAAATTTTGGAAAAGAATTACTTTGCTTTCGTAACTAGGGTTCAGTGGTCTTCAGCTTCGCACTTCGAGCATCTCGTCTTTGTGGGTTGGCGGAGCAGCTGGACAAGGTTGACGCGAGGTAGAAGCAGGACGTCGCGGTCTGTGTGGTCGAACTTTGGTAGCAGCGATGGAAGGAGAAAGAGGAGATGGAAGAAGGTAACGGCATGGTAGGGTTTTCGATTCTTTTTCTTTTGGGAAGGCGGCGGGTTTGTTGAAGAATGAAAGTGGACCGATGGTTAGGGTTTTAAGTAAGGAGATGGGCTTGGTTATTTCATTTGGGCTGAACGATTAGGTAAGGCCCAATTTTTATTTTCCCTTTTTAATTTAACTCTACTTAGTTGAATGTTTAAAAACTTCAAATATTAATTACGAGTACTCACGGAATCAGATTCAGACGAAACGAAAAACATCGTGACCCTGAAGACTAGCACGACACGATGGATGAGGGCTGAGCAGGGCAGGCAGCAGCTGGATTTTTTCAAATGAATTAAACACAGTTTAATTCGATTGAAATGGGCTGACCTATCGACGAACCAATCCAAGTGAGTTAAACTCACTCAAATCTATCCACTTATATTTTATATAAGTTGGTGTTATCGTGTGTTATGGTTGTTCATGATCGATTGTGATTGTTTTCTTATATATGCGTATATATATATGTATATAAATGGATTTAATTCCAGAAGTAAACCGTTGTTAAAATTCAATGATAAACTGAACCGTTATTTTGGCCACTGGTTCAAAGTAATTGGTCATGTTTATAAAGTAAACCAAATCGACGGGATTGTGTGAATTGCCGTGGTAGTGTGAGATAATTTGTTTGACATTGAATCATCAGTCTGGATTGTTATGAGGCCATTATCCATTTGAATTGAATTGGTTTGTTTGGATGGTAGAATATTGATTTGAAATTCACTATTTGGTTGTTTTAAACGAATGGGCACCGTTGGTGGAGTAATTGACAGTACAGGGCCAATATAGATATACCTCAGGTAAATCAGCAAGTAAGAGTTATAAAAATTTGTTTTATAACTGGAAATGGATTTTTAAATCTATTATTTTGAATTAGAATTTGTAAAAAGAAAAATATTTATTATTTATTTATCGAACATATAAATTGGTTTTATAAAAGAAAATCTGAAATTTACCAGATTTATAAGCGAGCAAGTGGAAATTTACTTGATGATATAAATTTGAATAATCGTTTGGGAGATAATTTAAAAGAGATTATTTAAGTTAATTATATCGTTAATTAATTATTTGGAGTTTGTTAATATGATAGCTATGATTTGGTTGACAAAAATCCGAGCATCAAATATATTATTTAAAGAAGAAAAGGAGACGGAATATTTAAATTCATTATCAAGGGATTTAGAAATATTATTGAAAATAAGAATTTCCAAGGAAAGAAGTATATAAAGTAAAATTCATGGTTAAATGAGGCATTTTTGAATTATAACTGATGTCTACCTAAAGATAAGAACGTTGTTGATCAAGGTCTGAGAGGTAATTAAATACCCCAACTTGAACGACTTCGGGATTATCTGAGGGTGATATTAGTTCGAAATGAGAAGGTGAAGATAATCTGGTTCCGTACAAGAAAGGATAACGGAATGTAAGAAAAAGGGTCGAGATTTTATAATTGGACGACCCAAGTAATGAAGGAGGGAAAATGTTCGAGACTTACTATATAAATTGTATTTCCGAAGTAAGGGAAATAAAAAGAGAATATATGAAAATCTGAAATTGTATTTTCAAGATAACAGGAAATTGAAATGCTAGATTTTGCGAATGATCTATACTAAAGATGGTGGTTATTATAACCAGGTGATATAATAAAGAAGCTCCCATAATGTTGTTCACTTGAAAAAGATGAGTCATTTTCCAATAAGGTAAATGAGAAATAAAATAGTAAATGGTTTTTGAAACGATAAGGAAATAAAGAATTTGATATGATACGGAAGTGAAATAATTTTTTATTATTTATTTGAAATCGTATATATCAAATGAGTTATATTTGAAATGATGAAATATTTATAGAGTTTAAGATTAAATGCCGTTAATCGTTTTAAAAAGGCCCTGTAGTGTTAGCACTGAACTGGAAAACTCATGTTGTTCACACATTTATTTATTTGATAGTTAAAACACCGACTATCAAAGTTGACCCATACGATCGTTGGTACGGAAAGACCGGGATCGAATTTATATTCGAAAACCATTCTGACCAGCGAATATGTGAAAGAAGATCATTGAAGATAGAGCAGTTGAAGACTGTTGATTTTCATGAGCGGAAGAACTACTGATTGGATTTCTCTGGTTTAGCGGCCGGAGATATTCCAACGGTGATTCTATCGTGATTGAAACCTACGGATTGCAAGGACTTCTCGCTACTAATCTGTAGGGTGATTCCTAGGATGCAGTAGGGGAGTGCCTTCGGTTCATCCTGTTCCTGGATGACTTGTATGGACGAGTGTGTGACAGAGTATTTCCAAAAGAATTACATGTGTTGATTTCTCCAAACGTACCATAGGTTATGGCGGAGAAATGGTTATTCTCTAGCCAGATAAACTAGAGTGTTTTTGGTGGACGTCGATCCATGTGATATCTGGCGGATCTGACGATGTGGCATTCAAAGTGAATGGTGGCCAGGTGCTGCAAAGGAAATTCTGACCTCAAGCCTCATCAACCGGAAGATGACAAAAATCGGGCAGGCAACATGGCTATGTGGGTCGCTCCCATTAGGGTGTATGATCACCTATCTAGAGGAATTCCATTTGTTTCTTTAATCTATATTCGATGCTATCCCTTTTCGGGAGGCGGTTGCTGATCTCAACCGTCGGTGATATACATTCGATACACTCAAGCGAAATGAGTGGTCGGTCATGTGTGGGCCGGGTTGCAAGACGTTCTTGTTGAACCCAGTGTATTCGTCTCTAGAGATACACGATCGGCAGGTGGTCCGATACCTTGTCAGAGTTGGAATCCAATCTTCAATAAGCGCCTGGGGTTTTGATTTGTATACTATATATGTGGAGCGTGAGATGCAAGCGTTCCACTAGATTGTTATTTACTTGTATTTAGACATTATTATAATATCAGAAGAGATATTGTTTTCAAAATTGTTTTGGGTTATCGTAAGGTAAAAACCGTCCGTGTTTATGTGTGGATTCGGTCTTACGATTATCTTTTGCTTTTGGAAAGATTTTGAACTTTGAAATCATGATTGGACAATTCACCCTTAATACTGTGCGAGTTTATCTCACTCTGGTTCACCAGACTGACCCCGTGTTTTGTAAATGCTCGGGTTAGCCCGGAGTGTACAGGTTCAGGTTATCGAAAGCTGTGAAGAGACGGGCCAGAAGAATTCAGACATACGATATTATTCCGCTGTGTTGTATAAGGGCAGATTATTATAACTGTCCAGATGTGTTCATGTACTCTGATGATTGTAAGTTTTTATTCAAAGCTCTCAATAAAGATTTATTTCTGTATTATATTTTGTTCCGCTGCGACGTGAGACTCTGATATGTGTTGTATTTTCTTCTTCCTATTTCTTCTATTCTAATATTTCTATCTTATCTTTCTCATCCTCCAACTTCTTCCTTCTAGCTTTCTGGAGATTCGATACTCGAGTGGGACACAGTTTGTGTAAATGTCGATAATTCGAGTGTCGAATTCTCCGGGTCGCTACACACCCCGTATTTTCTATTAACATTGTAATAACAAATTAAAGAATACTTGATTATAAATGCGAGAATCAAGGGAAAACATAAAAATTTCATGGCACAGATTGGTTCATGAAATGGTATATTTGGTATACCACTTATTGTGAACATAATTAAAAGAATAATTATGGCATGATTAAATTAAGATTAATTTACATATATAATTAGACATATATAGAAAATATGTGAATTTAGAAAAGAAGAATTATGACTCACCACTGAGTCATTAGGGGTTGAGCTGGCTGTTCTACATAACTCGATCTTGTCTTAATGGTCTTGATTTATTCTGAGATGATCTGACAGCTCCTATTCAATCTAATCTCTATAAAAGCAACCTAATACCTCACCCCTAAATCATATTAACAATTGAACCTAGAGCCATCATGCTGCCATTAGACAACCTAGAGTAGCTGCCACTTGAAGCTAACATAGAGACGAACCAAACCAATCAAAACAACATCAAAGGCGAGCATTTCAACTCCAAAATTCAGAATCCAGAAATCAAGACCTTCGTTCGTTGTAATCAAAGTTATCTTTTAGACGTAAATAAATCTAAGACATGATTTGATATAAAGTGAAATTAGAATTATACCATGTTAATTCATATCGATTTATTGTGATGATTTTATCATGAATTGGAATGATTGTGGATTATTGGATTTGGTATTGGAACTATCTGAAACTATCAATATCATATGCAAGTTATGTGTTTCATGTAAAGATATACAGGTATATATTTTTATGCAAGTTGTAAGTTGTATATTAGATCTAAGTCAAGTTCTACATGTACATATTCCTATGTTTTATGTTAGATCCTTATGCTACATGATTAGATCCATATGTTCATATGCAAGTTGCAAGTTTTATGTTAGATCCATATGTTCATATGTAAACTGCAAGTTTTATGTTAGATCCACATGTTCATTGCAAGTTTTATGTTAGATCCACTTGCCTAGGTTCATATGTCCATATGCAAGTTACAAACTTTATGATTGGATCCATGTCAAGATCCATTTAGGTTCACATGATTAATGCAAGTTATATAATTTATGATAGATCCAAGTTACGATCTAATTATATATATATGTCATATGCAAGTTACATGTTAGATCCTAAATTAGATCCATATTTATATGCAAATTTGTGAAGTGAATTTATGCAAGTTCACCTTATTAGATCTAGTTTACACCTATACGTTAATGTTATAATTATACATGTTTTGGAATGGGACATGTCATGATTACGTCACATGCTAGTCTATATCTGATGTTTATGCCAAATTACATGATATATGTTGATTGAACCTATGTTATGCATGTTCCCTCCTTTATCTCTCGTTTATAGATTGGGCCAATTAGCGGGCCCAATGTATTTACGTGATTAATGTGAACGAACAAACGGGCCTAACATTAGGGGTAATTATTAAATCAAAACATGTAAATATGTAGGTGGGCCCAAAACCATGTAATTGGTTAAGGCCATGAATTGTATAATTTATATACCATTAGTCTTGAATTAAAACATGTGACATAAAATACCTTTAGAAATTTGCATATATAAAAAAAAAAAAAATCTAGAAAAGACGAATATGCCTAACCCGAGGTTAGACTGAGTTGTGGTGTAAATCTGCCCGGAACCGACCAGCACATCCAGTAACCACAACAATACATGTCTAATGCGAGAGGTTAGTGCATCAAGCCCAGAAAAGCACGAGGTTAGACTGAGTTGTGGTGTAAACCTGCCCGGAACTGACCAGCACATCCAGTAACCACAACAATACCTGTCTAATGTAAGTGGTTGGTGCTTTAATTAATTAGTTAGTTAAAGCTCATGAATAATCAAGCTAGAAATGGTGAGGTTAAGTAATTAAGAAAACACTTAACCAACTTAACATGTGAACAAGACAAGATTGGTGGGGTTAAGTAATTTAGAAAACACTTAGCCAAATCAACATGTGAACAAGACAAGATTGATAGGGGTTAAGTCAAGTCAAGAACACTTAACCAATTTAACATGTTGACTAGAAAAACCCTAGTAACGGGGACCCGTTTCAGCAGTAACCCGCATGAACGTATCAAGGTACCCTGAACTAGGTAGGGTGGGGCACGATTACTGGCCTGAATATAAGCGGTCAAAAGGGCGGCGGTTAGGTGCGTCAGTGTAGGTTCCGACGGAGTACGGGCGTGCACGGGCTCCGAAGTGGAAAAAGCAGGCATTGGGCACCAGGAATACACTTGTGCATCTAGAATCGTGTCAGTTAGGACTTGATACACCCTATAATGGAACCAGCACAAGTACTTTATAATCACGTGGGGCTGCATGACACCGAGAATACATGAATGCGAGTAGGAGCCGATCAATACATGAATGGGATCACTTTGACACGAACATACATTGCTAGTTAAACAAGTACTTAGTGGGTGCAGAGAAGTAAAAGTGGGTGCGATAGCCAAATCTAGTTAAGTCTTACCTTATCTTGTTTTAGGACTACTATATCCTTGTGGTATCATTCTAAGTTCAGTTTATAAATGTCCCAGTCTTTTACTTGTTTACATGCTATTAAATAACTGGGCTTACCAGACTTATGTCAAACCCATTTTCCTTTCGCCTCTTTTCTTCCGTCCCTCCCCCCCCCCCACACCCCCAGGTCCACAGGGAGGGAACACTTTTGCTTGACCAGATCAAATCAAAGCTTGATGACCGTAGATGCAAGACTTGGACTTTCTTTTTGAGCTATGGCTATGGTCAAAGACATGTTGGGGAGTTTATGTCATTTTATTTTCAGTATTGCTTCTTTATGTTTTCAAGACAGATGTAATAATTTGGAAGGTTGAAACTGTTTGTTGAGATGTTGTATTGAACAAGTATTTATGGAATGGAGTTGGTTTCTTTTCCGCTGCGTTGATTATCCACTGCTCTAATTATCTGTCTTGTAATTTATTAGTATCTCGTACCTTAAAACGCTCCACCGAAGTTAAGGCATTCCCTTTAAGAGTGACCTTAACAGAGGTGGGGTGTTACAACACCAGTAGCAACAAAATAAGGGCAGAAAGAATGACAAGGCTAAGGATAAGAGGAAATGTCACAATTGTGGATGTGAGGGTCACTAGGTCAAAGGCTGAAAAAGAAGGAAGAACACTTGCTTCAATTGTGCGGAAGTCAGACACTTTGCTAAAGTGTGCCCGAAGAGGCAAGGACAAGGTCAATGGGCAGGAACTTCTGGAGGGCAGGTGCATGCTCTCGCGACCAGTGCTCTAGATAGAGTTAGGAAAGTTTCCATGGAAGGTTTGATTTCTTTTTCAAGTCACCCTATTAGAACTCTTTTTGATTCTAGCACTTCACTTTCATTTATATCTAGCTCTATGGTTGAATCTCTGCACCTAAATACTAGTATGGTAGTGGATCCCATTTTTGTATCAAATCCCATCAGTGGTTCGAATCATTTGTCCATGATTTGTCGGGGTTTGAGAATATCTGTGTTAGGCGTCGAGTTTGAGTGCGACGCATATATGCTCAAGTTTATGGGCCATGGTTTGATTCTAGGGACGGACTAGCTAGCCACGTATGGTGCCATTCTGGATTGTGAGAGGAGGGTCATTACGCTTCTGACTTGTCATGGGAGGACCCTCAAGATTTCTTGTGACCCACAAGGGTCTATCATGCTCAGTTTCCTAGAGTCTCTTGATGCATCTATCGATGATCTGCGATCTGTACCAGAAGTCTGTGGGTATCATGATGTCTTTGATGATGTTCAGGGTTTATCCCCAAGGCGCGAGATCGATTTTTGCATATATTTGGTGGACAATGCAAAGTCAGTTGCATTACCTTTGTGCCATATGGCTCCAAGAGAAAGGAAGGAGCTTACTAAACAAGTAGGGGAGCTACTTGAAAAAGGTTTATTAGGCGAAGCATATCTGAATGGGGTACTCCAGTGGTATTCACAACTAAGGCGGATGGTTCGCTTCGCTTGTGTGTAGACTATAGAGAGCTGAATAAACTCACTAATAAGAACAGACACCCACTCCTGAGGATAGATGATTTGTTTGACCTGCTTTTTGGTGCATCGGTGTTCTCTCAGCTAGACTTGGCCATGGGGTTTCATCAGTTAAGGGTGGCCGAGAACAATATAGATAAGACTGCTTTCAAGACCCTAGATGGTATCTTCGAATGGCTCGTTATGCCTTTTGGGTTGACGAATGCACCCGCCTATTTTGTTGATCTGATGAGCAGGGTGTTTCGGGAGTTTCTAAATAAGTTTGTCCTGGTCTTTGTTGAAGATATATTGATCATCTCAAAAAGAGAGAAAGAGCATGCCTTAAATATAAGGGAGGTTTTGGAAACTCTGCTTACACAACAGCTTAAGGCAATGTTCTCCAAATGTCATTTTTGGAGAAAAGAGGTGAGATTTTGAGGGCATGTGGTTTCTAAAGATGGATAGCAGTAGATCCCGCAAAGGTAGTTACAGTTCAGGATTGGCAAATCCCAAAGAATGCAATAGAGGTGAGAAGTTTTCTGGGGTTAGCAGGCTATTATAGGAAGTTCATTTAGGCTGACGAAGAAAAATTTGGCATTTCCATGGGATATAGATTGTGATGTTGCTTTCCAACGATTGAAGAAGGCTCTGACAATAGCCCCAGTGCCCGATGGGAACAAAGTGTTTATAGTATACATTGACGCATGTGGTACAGGGCTTGGTGTGGTTCTGATGAAAAAAAGGAATGGTAGTATGTTATGGAGGGAGACAACTATGAGTTCATGAAAAGAACTACCCTACCCATGACTTAGAGCTAGCTGCCATAGTATTTGCGCTTAAGACGTGGCGCCATTATTTGCTTGGAGAGAGGTTCGAATTGTATATTGATTATAAATCTATCAAGTACTTGTTTTCGCAAAAGGATCTTAATTTGAGGCAGCAAAGGTGGATGGAGTTCCTAGCATCTTATGACTTTAAGATTGCTTATACCCCTAGCAAGGGTAATGTGGTGGCAGACGCACTGAGTAGACAGAGGATGGTCTTAAGTCTTTTGTTTGTGGAAAGGAAAAGCTTGGAGTTTATATCGGCTTTTGACTTTAGACCCTCCACCGAGTTATTACCTGGCTTATTCGCATCACTGGAAGTGCGGCCTACTCTTATGGACCAAATAGGAACTTCGCAGCGAGAGGGTCCATAGATTTTAGACATCTTGGATAGGCTCAGTAAAGGGAAGACTTCTAGTCACCTCAGTAGATATTCCATAGACGATAAAGGGTGGTTGCTGTTAGCCTACTTTGTGAACTAGGCAACACAAAGTCGAGAAACCAAACATTGAAGGGTATTTTTAATTATAAGGCTTCGGATCGGATTGAAGGAAAACACTACAATTCAGATGGATAGCTGCAGTTGTTCGGATCGGATAGGGTCCTCTGTTCGGATCGGGTTAGAGCAGCATATTGGTTCGGATCGGATAGAGTTCTTTGTTCGGATCGGTGATCTCTTACTGGATAGATTGGTAAGGCATATCCAATCGGATCGGAAGGCAACTAAATCTCGAATGGATCGGAAAGCCATCTGCTTGCCACAGCACTGGAGCGGAGCGGAATAGGTTAGAGAAGGAGAGACACCCAAACCAATCCGGTTCGGGTATCCCGATCCGAACCCCTTACCTGCATATCTCCGACCCGCACCCATGATCCATATTAATCTCCTGTAAAATCGCCTGGAGAACCGGACCGGCTATGACTGATTCCTACCCCTAACGTCCTTCCCTTTGATGCGTTGTCAACCTGATAGTTCATCCGAACCCGAAGAGAGTGCGATGGACGACACGTGGCCCGACCCGGATCAAGTCTCAAGCAAATTCACACCTATAAATACCCCATCTGGAGACAAAGAGGAGGATCTTTTTTCAGCACTTAGAGAATTCAATCACCTCCAACATCCGAACTCCATTACTCCCGGAAAATCCAAATCATCTTTTATTTCTTGTTTTAGTCAATTGAGTGAACAAAAGTGAGTTGTGAGCGAATCTTTCATTGTACTTGCAACTGAATTATTGAATATAGTAAAGAATAAGTGGACGTAGGCATTTGTTCGCCGAACCACTATAAATCTTGTGTGTTCATTTTTATTTTTATTTCGTTTTATCTTGTTTCAAATCAATTTGGGTGTTAGAACCACTTTTGGGTCTAACATTTTGGTGCTTTCACTGAGAATCCTCATCTAAATTCTTTATTTTCCGGGATCTCTTTCTACTTTTTGGACCGTCGAGTTCAAAGAAGTGAATCCTTAAGTTTCTCCGCTTTCTTACATTCATTGAAGTAATTGTCAAAGACCCATGGCCAAAGGAAAAGGCAAGGAAGTTCAGTCTTTTCGAGGAAATGGAGCTGGCGAAGATCAGCAAAATGCTGTGGTAACAAGGTCTCGGGGGCAGAGTTCAGCAGCAGGAAGAATCAATGCAGGAAATCCGAGCCGCCAGCAGGGGGAGAGCTCCGATCCAATCCGGGTAGGAGACTCTGAAACAGTGCATTCCCCCAATCTGAACCGACCCGAACTGCCTGCTGCGCTCCGATCCGACCAGGCACCCCAGCTCCGATCCGACCCGACCTCTTACCTCCGACCGGACCCGATGCTTGGTGAAGCTGGAACCTCTACTCGAGTCCCTACGAATGCTCCAATTCCAGCTGCCAGGGTTGGAGATCAGGTCAATCCATCTGCGCCCATCACTCAAGGAGATTTCTCGCGCTTGCTTGACATGCTTTTGAGCACAAGGGAAGCTATGAGAGTTCATGAGCGCACTAATCTCATGATGCAGGAAAATATGAGGCTCATGAGTCGGGAGATCAATGAGCTCCGTCGACAGAGAACTCCGTCACCGGTTCGTCACACACCAGTAGGTCAATCTTCATCTTCCGAGGAAGAGAGGCCCCGTGAACGGAGGCCACTCGAACGACCTCAGAATGTGGAGCAGCTAACATTTGGATCTTTGGGATCTCGCGAGGATATCGCACGAGCATTAGGAAACGATGACCCCACTCGGGGGCAAAGACTCCAGTCCCCTCTTCCCGAGATCGACCGGGAACGCAGGGAACGGAATCGAGCAGAGGCAGCTCGAAGAAGAAGGGCATCTCCTGAGCAAGAGCCCAGAAGGAACTCGGATACTAGGGCCAGGGAACCTGAGCAGCCCCTAACTAGTGCCGATGTACAGGCAATGGTTTGCCGAATTATGTCCGAGAGCCGGAATTATACAAATGAAGACTATGGCATTGAGCGAAGCCATACTCCGTTCACTGACGATATCCTAGACTTCCAGTTTCCTCGACGCTTTAACTTGCCACAGATGGACAAATATAACGGAAGGACTGATCCAGGACAGCATTTGATGCGGTATTCGTGGCTCATGAATGCCGCTGCTGCCCCTGATGAAGTGAAGTGCAAAGCCTTCCCAATCTACCTAGAAGATGTGGCATTATTCTGGTTTACCCGACTTCCTCCTCGTTCAATTTCTAATTACAAAGAACTAAGCGAGCGTTTCATGAACCAGTTCCGACTACATGCCCGAAAGTCCAAGAGTGTTATTGAATTGTCGAGAATCAAACAGGCACCGGGAGAGTCTTTAAGGGCATATCTAGATCGTTTTAACCAAGCTGTAACTGAGGTCAGTGACCCACACGAACCCACTATTCTGATGGCATTGAAGGAAGGAGTCGATCCTGAATCCGAGTTTGGAGACTACCTTTCTGGGAAGACACCCCCCACAAGGGCGATATTCTATTAAAAAGCCGATATTTATCTAAGACGAGAGGAAGCCAGGGCAAACCGAAAGAGAAAGTCTGAGACAGCTTCAAAGGAGAATGTGCAGAGTAACATTGCCGTGAAGCAGTCTGGGGAAAGTTCTGGCAAGGTTGAAGTAAATGTAGGAAACAAGGGTGGAAACAACAATACTGGAAATGGGGGAAACAACAACAACCGTAATTCGAACGGTAACAGAAGAAACAGAAATAGGGGAAGTGACCCTAACAAAAGGCCCCGATTCCAGAACTACGAGAACTATACACCATTGAATGACACCCTGGAAAATATTTACCTGGATACGTACAATGTGTTGCAGTACAAAAGACCGCCACCTCGTGATTCGACCGAGAAAGAAATGGCGACAGGAAAATTTTGCTTGTTTCACGGAACACATGGACATTCGACCAATGAATGTCGGCATTTGAGGGATGTAATTGAAAAGCTGCTGCGTGAAGGAAAGTTGGATGAGTACAAGGTTGCCCCGAGGGACAGGGGGCAAGGAGAGCAGGCTCCAAAACAGATCCTACCTGCTCCTAAGCCTACCGCGCAGCAGAAAGGTAAAGGGATTGTCATCAACTCCATAGTAGGCGGACCTCACCCGGCAATCCGAAGTTTTAGGTCAATGGACCAATATGTGAATGCTGCCAAGCATCTAGATGTGAATGAAGGTGACAATTTGGAAGATGTCACCCCCATAAAACAACAAAAAACCATGTTCGACGACGTGGTATTTCGCAGCCGAGACAACACGGGGATACAATCTCCCACCAATGATTCGTTGGTTATTACTACCACCATTGGTCCGGCCTTGGTCCATAAGGTATTAGTAGACAACGGAAGTTCCGTTAATATTTTGTTCAAGAAGTCATTTGATCAGATGAAGCTTGAGCCCGAAGATCTGAAACCTTGTGAAGGATGGATTAGAGGCTTCAACGGAGCGACGACAGCTCCCATGGGATATATAGAGTTGCCCGTGACCCTAGGGCAAGGAGAACGTAGAAGAGTGCGAATGCTCCAGTTCGTAGTATTGGACGTAGATTTGCCCTATAACGCATTTTTAGGGAGACCTGCCCTCGCTGAATTTAGAGTTTGTATCGCCCCTTGGTGCTTGTTACTAAAGTTCCCAACCGAAGCCGGAACTGGAGTAATAAGAGGGGATCAGGTCTCTGGACGGGCCTGCTATGTGGCCGAACTGAAGATGTTGATGAAAGGAGTTAATGCTGAGAGTAAGGATGCCTCGTCTCCCTCAAAGGGGGACTCGGCATAGCAATTAGAGAAATTGACCCCAAAGGAGTTGCCTAAAGGAACACCTGAAGACCTGGATCCTAGAAAAGACGAGGAACCAGAGGCTAGGAATGCAACTCCTAATGAAGCGACAGTGGAAATTTCTGTTGATAAAGCTGATCCGACGAAAGTTTTGAAGATTGGTTCCCAATTGGATCCACGTCGTGCTGAAGAACTGACGGACTTCTTGAAGGCAAACTTAGATGTGTTTGCCTGGACCCATGCTGACATGTATGGGATATCACCTTCCATTATCAGTCACAAATTGAATGTAAATCCGAAGCATCCGCCTGTGAAGCAAAAGAGACGCATGCTAGGCCCAGAGAGGTCGGCTGCTCTCAAAGAGGAAGTAGAGAAATTGAAGCAAAATGGATTTATTCGAGATTCGGCTTATCCCGACTGGATATCGAATCCCGTCTTGGTAAAGAAGCCAAACGGAAAGTGGCGAACTTGTATTGACTTTTCAGATTTAAATAAGGCTTGCCCAAAAGATAGTTTCCCACTTCCCAGGATTGACCAGCTTGTAGACTCGACAGCAGGTCATGAACTTCTCTCTTTCATGGATGCATACTCTGGATACAACCAAATTCCTATGCATGTACCAGACCAAGAGCATACGAGTTTCATTACGAATTTGGGGCTATATTGTTATGTTGTAATTCCATTCGGATTAAAGAACGCTGGAGCTACTTATCAGCGGTTGGTAAATAGAATGTTTTATGATCAAATAGGAAAAACTATGGAAGTTTATGTGGATGATATGCTTGTTAAATCAAAGCAGTCTTCCAGTCACACGCAAGACTTAGCGGAAATGTTTGGTATCTTGCGAAAGTACCGTATGAAATTGAATCCTTTAAAATGTTCATTTGGAGTGGCGTCGGGAAAGTTCCTTGGCTTCATTGTAAGTTCCCGAGGAATTGAGATCAACCCTAGCTAGATAGCAGCGATTAGAAACATCGAAGAACCAAGGAGAATTAAAGACGTCCAAAGTCTGGCAGGGAAGGTAGCGGCGCTGAGTAGATTCATCTCCAAAGCCACCGATAAATGTGTTCCGTTTTTTGATTTAATAAAAAGGGGAAAGAAGAACTTCCAATGGACTCCCGATTGTGTTGAGGCCTTTCAAAATCTGCTAGAACTGTTAGAGAAACCGCCAATCTTATCAAAGCCCATAGATCACGAAGAATTATTTGTTTATCTAGCAGTCTCGGCTCACGCTGTCAGCACAGCCCTGGTTCGAGAAGAAGACAAAGTACAAAGGCCAGTATACTATGTGAGTAAGAAATTAGCAGCGGCAGAGCGCAACTACCCAAAGATTGAGAAGCTTGCTTACAGCCTCCTGATTGCATCCCGAAAACTTCGTCACTACTTCCAAGCCCATCCAATAACCATATACACCGATCAGCCGTTAAGACAAGTGTTGCAGAGACCCGAGGCATCGGGAAGGTTGATTAGATGGAACATAGAACTAAGCCAGTTTGATTTGAATTTTCAACCACGGAAGTCAATCAGGGGGCAAGCTCTAGCAGACTTTATTGCGGAGTTCACCGTTCCAGAGGAGGAAATAATCAATGACCGAGTGGTCAAATGCGAGGATAAGCTAGAGATGAATCCGTGGAAATTATATACAGATGGAGCTAAAAATGACCGAAGGTCCGGAGCTGGAATTGTCTTAGTCACTCCCGAGGGACGGTCGTTATATTACGCCCTGCGATTAGAATTTTCGGCAACTAACAATGACTCTGAGTATGAAGCCCTGATTGCCGGGCTGAAACTCGCTAAAGACCTCGGAGTAAAAATGATGGACATATTTTGTGACTCTAAGATTGTTGTTTGTCAAGTGCGAGAGGAGTTCGCGGCTCGAGGACCTCGACTTATCGCCTACCTCAAGAAAGTGAAAGAGCTATTGAATAGCTTAGAGCGGTACAACATAACGCATATTCCCAGAGTTGAAAACCAGAAAGCGGATAGACTGGCAAAACTGGCTAGTTCTGACAATCCAGAAGGGGCTGAGGTAATTCCAATTGAAACGTTGGAGTCACCAAGCTTTGAGTCAATGGAAATTGAATTCGCTCTTGAAGCGGAACCAGAGAAGGAGTCATGGATGACTCCAATTAAGAATTTCCTTAAGAATGGGACACTCCCATCGAAGAAGAGTGAGAAAAGAGTTGTAGTTCGCAAAGCAACCAGATATGTTATGCAAGACGATACTCTCTATAGACAAGGATTTTCTATGCCCCTGTTACGATGCATCGCACACGACGACATCAAGCGTGTACTAAGAGAAGTGCACGAAGGTGAGTGTGGAGATCATACAGGAGGTCAAACTTTAGCAAAGAAAATATTGCGGTACGGATACTTCTGGCCTACGATCAACAAAGATGCAGCTGATTATTCACGACGCTGCGATAAGTGCCAGAGATTCGCCAAAATCCCCAGGGCACCGTCAACCCAGCTTAAATCGATGGTGAGTCCTTGGCCATTTGCCACATGGGGAATTGATATCATTGGAGTTTTACCGATTGCTAAAGGAGGAGCTAAGTATGCAATAGTAGCCGTTGATTATTTCACAAAGTGGGTGGAAGCTGAGCCCTTGACTAAGATCACCACGAGAAAGGTGATAAGTTTTGTGGTCAGAAATATTATATGCCGATTCGGGATCCCAAGAACGATTGTTACTGACAACGGGACCCAATTTGATAGCTCTGAATTCAGAAATTTTTGCCAGAAATATAAGATAGACAAACGATATACTGCGGTTGCCTATCCACAATCGAATGGGCAAGTAGAGGCAGTAAACAAAATTATAAAATCCATCCTCAAGAAACGGTTGGAGCGTGCAAAGGCAAGATGGGTTGACGAATTGCCCCTAGCTTTGTGGGCCTATCGAACAACATTTAAAACGGCTACCGGTCATACCCCTTTCTCTCTCTCCTTTGGCTCAGAAGCAGTAATTCCAGTTGAACTGGAAGTTCCTTCCCACAGGGTGACGTATTATGACCCGATGACGAATCGGGCACTTTTACTTGAGTCTCTTGATGAAGTCGAAGAGAAAAGGGACGAAGCAGACTTGCGTGCAGCAAGACATCGGCGTCAGATGGCACGCTATTATGACAAAAAAGTTCGCCTCAGAACTTTTGAACCAGGAGATTTGGTGCTAAAGAGAGTTTTTCCATCCCATCCTCACCTCGGCCCAAAATGGGAAGGACCCTTTGTCATCCAACGGAAACTTGAAAAAGGAACCTTCAAGTTAACGACCGTAGATGGCGAAGAAGTTCCTCGAGCATGGAATGCCCAACACTTAATGCGATATTTGGATTAGAAATGCTATATTTTTTGTTATTTTTACTGTGAATTCTGTAACAAGACATGCCTTGCCTTAGGAAAATCTGATGATATGAATAAAGGACTATAAAGTGGATGTAGGCTACGACTTAGCTGAACCACTATAAAAATATTGGGTGTTATTTACTTTTATGCATTTACATTCATTAGTTGTTCTGTTGTGATTATAAAATACAGGATAACTCAGAGCCTAAAAAAGGTTGAAAACAGTTTGGACATAAAAAGAAGCACAATGATTATTTGTGCAATAAGACGTAAAAGAATGAGAAAACGACATTCTAACTCTAACTCTCCAGAGAAAGAGAGAGAGTATAAAAGCGTCTCAGACTGAGCGCTGAAAAAGAAATTCTATTCTTAACTCTAACTCTCCAGAGAAAGAGAGAGAGTATAAAAGCGTCTCCGACTGAGCGCTGAAAAAGAGATTCTACTCCGAACTCTAACTTTCCAGAGAGAAAGAGAGTATAAAGGCGTCTCCAACCGAGCGCCGAGAAAGAAATCTTTTCCCGTTGAGAGACCGGGGAATAAACAAATGACTGAACTCGAACTCTAACTCTCAAGAGAAAGAGGGAGAGTATAAAAATGCCAGAAAAAACGACAGATACTGACGACACAGGAAGTGCTATCCAGTCAGAGAATTGGGAGCATTCAGATTGTGTGGTTAAGCATTGAATAACTTATGGAAGTTGACGGGGGACACATATACATACACATATTTCCCCCCTCCACAACTTCGTTTCATAACTATAGACATGCATTTTTACATAAGTGCAGAACTATTAACAAATAAACATTGCAAAAAGTGAATTATTTTTATTTACAAATGAATGAATTTGTACAGGGAAATAACTAAAGAAGAAAGTGCAGGAGCTGCTTTTGTAGCAGCAGTTATTGGTTCACAAAAATGCTAAAAAGATACAGGGGAACCCACTATTTGGGTTTGGAATGAGCCTTCGATTTCTTGGCAGCTTTTTCCGCATCCTTTGCTTCCTTCTCGGCTTCAGTCAAGATTCGTTTCGATTTCTTTTTTCCTGAAGATGCGGTACTGCAGCCGGTAGACTTCTTCCCGGAGGGCGGGACACTGGAATCAAGAGAAGATTTTTTAGCAAGTTCTTCGGTAATAGATCTAGTTGAGAGCTTAACAACTAACCTTGAACCTGCATCCACAACTGCGAGGGGCTTGAGGACCTCAGGGTCTAGTTCTTCGGCCTTCAATTGCAAGCGTTTGTCTTGATCAGCCTTCATGGCAGCCAAGGTAACGTCATCAGCGCTTTTCGATTCCCCAGTTATTGCAACCTCCGGTTCCTCATCATGCCCCTCGTCTCTCCTCCGTCGTCTTTTAAAGCTGCAATCATTTCTTCATCATGGGGAGTAGTGACCTTAGTTGGCTCACTTCTTTCCCCCAGGTCTGTGGAAGCAGCCTTGTCTTCCCCTTCTTTGACCCTATCAGTGGGCTTCGTCCCAGCAACAGCTCCTTGAGCTACATCTGTCTTTGCGGATGATTCAACGCCTACAGAATGAGAAACATCGGTTATCAACTCAGGCGAAAGCAAAGGATTTCTCATCGAACGTTCAATCATGTAGCCAAAGGTAGTAGTAGCCTTGGCAAATTGAGGAGAAAAGATAGGGATACCTTCTGAAGACTTTTCAGCGGGGGTGACTACTACCTCTGGAGTTATTTCAGGAATGGGAGATAGCAAAGTTGTTCGGGGAATTCCCGGGTTTTCGGGATCATACCCTTCTACTTCGGGAGTTACAGGAGCAGAAGAAGAGGAGCCAGCTTCAGGAATGGTTTTCTGTTTAGACTTCCGCCTCTCTTCTTCCATGGCCTCAGCAATTAGACGGCGCCCTTCAGCTAGGCGCTCTGGTTCGTCGTCTCTCAAGTATTTCTCCATCAGCTTATCTTCATCGAGGGAATCGACCTTAAGTTCTTCTTTTTCCCACTCAACAATTTGATTCCACACTTGAACCAGAGTGGATGGATAATCCTCGATCCAAGAAATGTTTCGACGACGAATAATGTGTGCGAAGAATTCAATCATTAGCTCGCCGAAGCCCTGAATATCAGCCTCCGCCTCTGATAGTTGTTTGCGGGTTTCCTCCGCAGATTTAATAGCGCATTCCACATTGCCCTCAGCCAGAGCAGCCCTGTTTTCCGCCTCCAACAACTTTGAAGCCAAGTCAGCGTTCTTCTTTTCTAACTCAGCACTCCTTTTCGCTAACTCAGCGTTTTTCTGCTCAAGCTCAGCATAAGCAAGGCGTGTCTTAGCAGCCTCTGATTTGGCCTCGTCAGCTTGCTTCTTCAACTCAGAACGCTCCTGAGTGTGGGATTCAAGCAGGTCATGATAGCGCTTTTGCATGTCCTCAAATTGTTGTTTGAAGTTAGAAGCGTTCTTTTGAGCGACAGCTAGTTGAGCTTGAGTGTCTTCTAAGTCTTTTCCTAAGGTTTTTAAGGCCTTAGCATCCTCCTCCGCGGTCTTTTGCATTGAGTTAGCATTTGTCATTAGAGTGTGGATGATTCTAGAAAGATTGCGAGAATACTTGAACATCTCGGAATATTGTTTTTCTACCAAATCAATTTTTGCCTTGGCCTCATCTGCCCAATTAGAAGAAATAGGTTCAAGGGTAGGTAGAAAGGTCAGAGTCTCGAAGTAGTGCTCGGGAAATTGCTCCTTTAAATATGCCAGCTTTACTGCGGTTCCCGCATCTGGTGGAGGAGGAGCGAGGATTGTTAATTCGGTGTCCCTTCCTGAAGAAGATTCTGTAGAACCCTTGTCTGTCCTAGGTCGTTTAGTAGCAGGGACTTTTTGCTTACTTCGAGACCCAGTTTCCTTTGGAGGAGTTTTCTCTCTACTCCGCTTTTCATGGGAGGAAGTGGAATCCTTGGATGGTGGTCTATCCTCCTCCCTACGACCTTGATAGCTCTTGTATTTTTCTTGTTCCGGTCGAACTGGTGAGCGGGAGCGTGAGGGCCGAGATCGATAGGGATCATAAGGTCTTCTTTCCTCCCTACCACGGTCATCCCGGCGATCATACTCGGCATCCTGAGGAGGATTGGACATGCTGCGACGAAGCTTTCTTATATCATAATAGGACCGAGACATTGTACCTGCACGATAAAATAAGCGAAGTTTAGAATCAATGGATTCATGGAGAAAGAAGTGCAATGAATGCTAATGCTGTGGTGTAAAGTGCATCCTAAGTGGTGTATGTCCCCCCAACCAACCCGAGTCTGAAGCTAAACTGGTGCGGGCAGGCTCTTTGGCCTTGGCGGGAGTGGTTTCTTCAGAAGAGGTGAAGACTAAAGGGTCCTTCCTGAAATCTTCTGAAGTATATATAGTCTCAGGTAAGGGGAGATCCCCCAAACCCTGAAATATGTGCTCGTCAGTGCTAGGAACATCCCCTTCGGAAGCGCGATGTGGCGACTCTTGGGAAGACTTTGACTTGTCTGGAGAAGTAGTTTCCTCGGGGGCAATATACCCTTCACGATGTTTTTCGGCCAGATTGGCCAGTTCGTCATCTTGTGTGGAAGAGGGAGAAGGTGAAGTTTGAAGAGGAGCTGCAGGAATTCCCGAGCCTTCTCCTATCTCTGGAACTGTTTCCACTGGAGGAATGTATGCATAAGGGACCGTCCCATGACCGATGCTACGGAAAACGGATAGCAGCCCGTGAAAATGAAGGTATTCATCTTTAAGGACCTCGTCGATAGTCAGGAATTTTTGATCGCCATTAAGAAGACGGTGCATCCGATCAAAGAACACCTGGTCTGATATCTGTTTGGGATTGTCGACTGCAAACAAAAAAGGAAAACAGGTCAGAGTGATGATTCAAGTGTATAGAGTCCGGGTTCAGAAAATCAATGCTTTACTTGATTTTGTCCATCTCCTGGCGCATCCAGACTGTTGCTTTATATAGAACCACTCTAGTCTGGAATCTCCAGCTTTACTGCTAAATGGCGTAGAGATTATCTTCCTTTTTGGGACTGATTCAAAGTAACAGAAAGATGGAGTTTCTCTAGTCCGATGTTTGAAATTATAGAAGAAATGAACATCATCAAACGTGAGCTCTACGCCTAGAATTTCACGATATGCTATGAATAAGGTATGCAGATAGGCATATGAATTGGGATGCAACTGCATGGGGGCAATCCGTATTTGTCTTAAGAAATCAACGATGAAAGGCGAGAATGGAGGAATGGCGCCGACCATGCACATCAGTCGAGTGACCGTCATATATCCTTCCGGAGGTTTGTGGGGACGGTCAGAGCGTGAGGGCACTAGGGTGTCCCTTTTCATTATTCCATACTTCAAGCAAATTCGAACAAGTCGGTCGTTGTCGATTGTCGATTCTACGGAATCTGGAGGTGACTCCAATATAACGGCTGAGTCAAATTCATCGGGTGCTCGATTGTCACCAATCCCTCCTTCCTCCTCAAAGCCTAGGGAAACTTCGTTTTCTGAAGACATTTCGTCGCTTTCCCGATGACCAATTCCGTAATCCGGACCCTCACTGTTCCATTCTGGGTCAGACGAAGAAGATATATCCTCAAGAGTGGTTTTGTTGGAAGTTTCCGGAGCTTCTTTCCTCTCAGCTAGACGGGAAGAGCGTCTGGGCCTCATTGTCATGGAACTATTGAAGAAGCAATAGCACGGATTAGAGTAAATTATCCCGTGTCCCCCTTTTTGTATATGTGTGTGAACTAAAGTGTGTGCAGCAAATGTGGGAAATGCAAAATAAAAGTACAGCAATGTAAGACGAAGCTTTAAAGAGAAGGTGATAGTCAGAGTTGTTCTTAATTCTCGTTTATGTTCACAAGGCACTATCCTAACTGTCCGTGAAGCATATTCGTCTAGAGTAAGTGTTAGTTGAATTAGTTGGGTAGTCTTTATGTGCCAAGTTTGATACGTTCGGTTCGGTTCGGACATGCATATGATGACTGGCTCAATACAAATACAGATAACAGTCGGTTCGGGTGCTTCATTAAAGCAAGGTCAGTTCAAGACAAGGGAAACAATGGGTTCGGAAGCAGGACTGATCTGATCGGATCGGGTGACCTGATCCGAACCGAACCAGCACCACTCAACCGGTCCATTTATTTCAACCTCTTATCCCATTCACTTCTCCGACCCGAACCGACATTTTCTTTCCTTCCCGTCTTTCTAAAGTATGAAACCCGAACCGATCCCCTTTCCTTCTCCTTCCTTTTTGCTCCTTCGTCTTCTACCCGAACCAGCTCCAATTTGTCATCACGCTCCTCATCTTCTTCCTCTTTCCCCCCTACTCGCAAACAAATCTGTTTTATCGCCAAAGCTACCGTTGAGGACAAATATTTGCCCTCTCCAGCCTCGCAACGCCTCGAAGTGATGGCGGATCCACCAGTAACGACGTGGAGTTCAAGTAAAGCCCCGTGGCTAAACCATCCCAGTCAACCACAAATTGAAGTCAAGTACAGTTACAACGAAGTTACTCGAGATTAAAAAGCTACCTATATGTTCGATTTGAGAAATCTACGAGGAATAGTTTACGAATATTCGAGTTTCTGACGTTTTCAATACTAGGGTTGGGAGCGGCAGCAGAAAAGAAGAAGGAAGGAAGGGAGATAGTGGCGGGTTTATATAAGGGGTGATGTTGACTCCTCGTATTCCTATTCTTTCTCACCCGCTCGGACCGGAGTGAAGGCCCAATAGCACAACTTTGTCTGAAGGCCCAATGTCCAAGAACCAAACCCACGAAAGCGCTTCGGATCGGAATCCGAACCGAGCAAATTTCACACATTAATTTAGCATCCGACTCGAATTGAGTTCAAACGAGAGATAGAAGAAGCGCATACCCGAGAGAAGCACTATGTGTCGAGAAAAATTCCCAAACTTGTTCAGAAATGAAGAAAATGTGCTCGAGTCAGCCACCGAACCGAATAGAAATCTGTGCATTCCTCCTGACCGTTCTGATTCAAGGACTAGCATCTCGAACGACATCAAAGCGCGCTTCGTATACAACAGAAGCATCCTTTGAGGGGGCAAAATGTTAGCCTACTTTGTGAACTAGGCAACACAAAGTCGAGAAACCAAACATTGAAGGGTATTTTTAATTATAAGGCTTCGGATCGGATTGAAGGAAAACACTACAATTCAGATGGATAGCTGCAGTTGTTCGGATCGGATAGGGTCCTCTGTTCGGATCGGGTTAGAGCAGCATATTGGTTCGGATCGGACAGAGTTCTTTGTTCGGATCGGTGATCTCTTACTGGATAGATTGGTAAGGCTTATCCAATCGGATCGGAAGGCAACTAAATCTCGAATGGATCGGAAAGCCATCTGCTTGCCACAGCACTGGAGCGGAGCGGAATAGGTTAGCGAAGGAGAGACACCCAAACCAATCCGGTTCGGATCGGGTATCCCGATCCGAACCCCTTACCTGCATATCTCCGACCCGCACCCATGATCCATATTAATCTCCTGTAAAATCGCTTGGAGAACCGGACCGGCTATGACTGATTCCTACCCCTAACGTCCTTCCCTTTGATGCGTTGTCAACCTGATAGTTCATCCGAACCCGAAGAGAGTGCGATGGACGACACGTGGCCCGACCCGGATCAAGTCTCAAGCAAATTCACACCTATAAATACCCCATCTGGAGACAAAGAGGAGGATCTTTTTTCAGCACTTAGAGAATTCAATCACCTCCAACATCCGAACTCCATTACTCCCGGAAAATCCAAATCATCTTTTATTTCTTGTTTTAGTCAATTGAGTGAACAAAAGTGAGTTGTGAGCGAATCTTTCATTGTCCTTGCAACTGAATTATTGAATAAAGTAAAGAATAAGTGGACGTAGGCATTTGTTCGCCGAACCACTATAAATCTTGTGTGTTCATTTTTATTTTTATTTCGTTTTATCTTGTTTCAAATCAATTTGGGTGTTAGAACCACTTTTGGGTCTAACAGTTGCAAAGAAAGGAAGGCTTTGTGTTCCCCGAATTGGGAGCTGGCTAAAGACAGTCCTAGAAGAAGCCCATCATTCTAAGATGACGATTCATACAAGTGGCAATAAGATGTATAGGGATATGAAGAGGATTTTCTTTTGGGCTGGGATGAAGAGAGATGTGATAGAGTTTGTTTCTCAATGCTTGATTTTCCAACAAGTCAAAGCTGAGGAAAAGAAGCCTGGTGGTTTACTTCATCCTTTGGAGGTTCTGCAGTGGAAGTAGGAGAGCGTCTCTATGGATTTCACAGATGGTTTACCTAGATCGAAGAAAGGCAACATCAGTATTTGGGTCATGGTGGATAGACTTACAAAGAGCGCTCATTTCATTCCGGTTAAGAGCAATAGGACGGTAGCATGCATGGCAGCACTTTACATTCGTGAGATAGTCCGTCTTCATGGAATACCTTCCAGTATCATAAGTGATCATGACCCTATTTTCACCAGTGAATTTTGGAGGATCTTGCAAGAAGCATTAGGTACACAGTTGTGTTTAAGCACCGCTTATCACCCTCAAACAGATGGACAGACATAAAGGGTGAACAGAGTTCTTGAGGATCTTTTAAGGTTGTGTATCCTAGACTTCGGAGGGACTTAGGAAGAGCATCTTCCTTTGGTAAAGTTTGCCTACAACAACAGTATTCAAGAAAGCATTGGCATGATGCCTTTTCAAGCATTATACGGATGACCCTGTAGATCACCAACTTGTTGGTCGGAATCTATAGAAAGACTATTACTTGGACCAGATATGGTTAGAGAAACATCCGAGAAGATTGATCTTATTAGACGATGAAAGAAGACTGCTTAGGATAGGCTGAAATCCCATGTAGACAAGAGAAGGACTGGCATTGAATTTGAAGTGGGAGACAAGGTTTTCATAAAGGTATCACCATTAAGAAGTGTGGTTCAATTTGGATCTATAGGGAAACTGGTACCAAGATTCGTAGGACCATTTCCCATAACAGAAATGATTGGCCAAATGGCCTATCGAGTACAGCTACCCGAGAGACTATCTGGAGTTCATGATGTTTTCCACGTTTCTCATTTGCGGAAGTGCTTAAATGATACCGCAGAAGTAGTTGAGCCAAGTATATTGGAAGAATTAGAGGTGGAATGGGAGGCGGCAGTTAGACGAGTTCCTACCCGTATTCTTGGATCAGAAGTTAAGAAGTTACGCAATAGAGAAGTCAAGTTGATGAAGGTTTAGTGGGGAGACAACCCAGAGGATGCGACTTGGGAGACCGAAGACACGATTCGTGCTTCGTACCCTTTTCTTTTCGAGGGTATGTTCTTAACTCCTTTTCCAAAGCTTTTATCTATGTTTGTTTCTATCGATTACATATATCCTATCTATCGAATCTTCGACCTATAAATAGGAAATCCCATGATTGTAAACATGTGTTTGGGACATGTTATGTTTAACGGATGCAAGTGGATACAAGTGTTTGCTAGTGGTTTCTTGTGGATGCATATACGCATACACTAGGCACTAGATCGGCTTAATCACTCTCATACTGCATATGGATGTGTGTGCATTTTTCTTCTTTTAATTGATGAAAATGGGTGTATCATGTATGGATGTTGCATTTGGATAGATCATCGTGCTCACATTTAGAACTTACATGTTATAATTGGATTATTTGCATACATATCGAATTCACAACACTAACCTACATTGCATTAAGGAGGTCGACTAAATCAGTAGACCGCCTGATCTTTTGCATTATTATTGGGACATATACACACACCTTTGCATATATTCATATAAGCATTAGAAATTTTTTAAGGACAACGGATGCCTATGATTGGTGGATGAGTAGATGGGTGATGGATGTTAGGATATACATTTTTCTTAACTTAGAGATTTCCGGGACGAAATCCTTTGAGTGGGGGAGAATGTAACACCCCGTATTTTAGCAACACTAAAGAGTATAAATTAAAGAATAATTAATTTAATACTAATAATTTAGTGAAATGGACTGCGCCATTGCGTTCGTCTCGGAATTTTGGCCAAAATAGATATCTGGTTCGCGTAAAACGGACACCGTATGAAGAAGTTATTAAGGTTTGAAGTTTTATACGCACAGGAAGAATATATATATATAGGATCCAGAAATCAAAAATTTGGTCCAGAAATTCAAGATCGCGCAGAAGTGGGTGAACGGGAAAAATCCCGCCCAAGGGTGTCGACCCCTCAAGGGGGGTATCGACCCATAGGTCAACCCCCTAAGGGGGGTCGACCCCCCTAGGGTAGTAATGGAAGATTGGGGTTTGGGGCTGGTGGCTATATATATGGCTTCATTTCTCTTGTTTTTGCACACCAAAAATAGTGGAGAACTAGTTGCTGCCACTGCCCAGATCAAATCAAGTCTTTTCTTCTTCTGTAATCAACTAAAGCTTAGAGATCTGTGATTCAATTCTTCTTCTTCTATTTTCTAGATCCAAACACTGTGAGTCCATGTTAATTGTAGAACTAAATAATTTAAAAGTAAATCTTGATATGACATTAACTTGGATCTATGCCTATGACCAGTTGAATCACATCAGATCAACTATAACCTGTTTACCTTAGTTATTCTGACATGATTACGAGCTATTGAAACTATGCCTATTTATCATGTTAGATATGCCCTTGATTATAGATCTAATTCACTGTTTAGATCACCTTGTACCTGTCATGTTTGTAGTTAAATTGGATCTGTTATTAGTTGGACATCTAAATTATTGTTTAGATCTTATCATGCCTGTTATGATATCCCTATTATGTTAGAATCAGTTCTATTATCACATGTTCACTAGATCTGTTCCAATATGCCCATTTTATCATTATGCCACTATGTGTTTATGTCAATCTTGTTAGTATAATCATTTATGTCATCTTCCCTCTATCCTTTCCCTTTCATTTTATATAGCCAGGCTACTTTCGAGCCTAGGCATGCTGCTAAAATGTGCGAACGCGTTAGATTAGAAATGAGGGGAAAACGTTAAATTGGGCATAACTTGTAAATGGGAAATTTGGCATAACTTGAATAATGTATATGAACATCAATTTGGGGGCATATGGTTCATTATGAACTTGATTTGGGAAAAAGTGCATGAAAACCTATAACGACATAGGAAAATTGGTTAACAATTGAAATGCCTAGGATTACAATAATTAGAAACTGTAACCGCACTTAGACACGAGGTTAGATTGCACTTGTGGTGGATGTCTACCCGGACCTGCCCGGCATATCCAACAACAGTAAGTGGTGAATCTAATGTGAGGGGTCTAAGAGCAAAAACACGAGACGTGCTAAGACACGAGGTTAAGCCCGACTTGTAGAAGAAGTCCGCCCAAAACCGACCGGCATATCCAGCGTCCACAAGTTGTAGGCTTAATATGGGAGGTCTAGTAAATTATAACCATAAGTGAATATGGCAATAAAGTTGAATACTTAACCTAGTGAATCCATAGGGATTGTATGAACATATTAATCTGAATAGGGGTTAAGTAAACTTGTTTGAAACTTTGGGTGGGTTAAGTATATCTGAGGTTGGTGGGTAATATATATATATATAGGCCCACAAACTTAACTCGTTGGGATTATGCAATTTTATGAAACCAATAACTAGGCAAAATCCGTGGAAAACCTAGTAGTGGGGATGCAAGACAAAGGGGAGAGCTTTCATCCTCTTGTGCGTGGGACCCGTTTCAGTCAGTAACCCATATATAGGTATCAAACGAGTACTCCGAACTAGGTCGGAGTCGGGGCATGCTTACTGGGCTGGATATAAGCGATCCGAAAGTGGGGACAGTGTCTGACAACGTGTTCTATCGGGCGCATGTGCGTGCATGTCTCCGCCTGCCCGGGAAAATAAGACGCTGCAATATCGGTAGATATGGTTGTGCACATCCAAAAAATGAAGGGTTGCCACTTTAGGGAGTGATACACCCTACTATGGGGCCAACACAGGGTATCTACGAAGTAGGGAGCCGATCGATTAAGGTAGTAGTTAGGGTACATCAAGACTCTGGTAAGTTTAGGAGTTCGTTATGGGGCTGCCTGTTGATTGTATGGGGTTAATGCCTCTCACCAGAAGAACGCCTAAGTCCACCATCTTATACAAATTGGGGATCATTTCATTCTGATTATATAGTATTAGCGCATAGAAATCGTTAGAGAAGTCCAATATACTCTATCATGTTTATCCTTTTACCTTGTCATACTTACCTTTTATGATGTTATAATTCATATCCATTTTACATGCCTGTCATGATACTTTTACTTATTTATATGCGAAAAGTAATTGGACTTGCAAGACTTTATGTCTGACCCATTTTGTTTCTTCTTCTTTCTCTTCCGTTTCCCCCCGAAAGGTTCTCATGGTGGGAATACTCAAGCTTGATCAGGATTCTGCTATCGTCTTACTTGGAGCTGCATAGATGTATTGCTCAAGTTCTTATCTTTCCTACCGTGGCTATGTTTTTGGGGAATTATGCTTCTTTTGTCATTGTACTATGATGTTTTAAGTACAAGATAGAAATTTTAATGATGTACTGGTTTTTATGTATCTCATACATATGATGTTTTGAACCACGTTGCTTTATGATTAATATAGTTTTTTTTAATTCCGCTGCTATTTTTTTATCTGTCTTGTAATGTTTCTGTTTTTGTTTACCAATAACACTTCATGAAACTTAACGCATTCTCTTAGTGAGTGACATTAACGGACGTGGGGTGTCACACTTTCCTACTAAACTCTCTCAAATGGTCAATCCATGGCTACTCGCAATTTGGGGAATCAATATTACAAGAACCTTTCATATGTCCAAAGATGGTGCTCAATATGCTATCATCGTCGTTGATTACTTTATTAGATGGGCTGAAGATGAGCCTCTCACCACAATCACTACCAAGAAAGTAATCAACTTTATTGTCTGCAACATCATATGTCACTTTGGTGTTTCTAAAACCATTATTTTTGTTATCTGGACTCAATTCAATAGCTCTGAGTCAAAACAGTTCTGCAGCTTCACTTTATCAAAAAGTGATTCTCAGTTGTTGCTCACCCTCAGAAAAATGGATAAGTTGAAATAGTTAAAAAAACCATCAAGTTTATCCTCAAAAGGCATTTGGAAAAGGCCGGAGGAAAGTAGGTAGATGAACTTCCATTAGCCCTTTAGGAATACCGAATACCCATAAGTCAATGACCGGCCATACTACATTCGCACTCTCGTAAGACTTTGAGGCTATCTTCCATGTTGAAATTGAACTGCAATATCATCCAGTTATATATTATTATCCAAGAAAAAAAAATCTCCAATTGGAATCTCCTAACATGTTTGATGAGAAAGGAAAAGAAGTTGAACTAAGAGCATCTACACATCACTAACGGATTTCTCGGTACTTCAGCACCAAAGAGCATCCAAAGCTCTTCGACATTATCGACCTTATTCTAAAAGGATTTTCCCACATCAGCCAGTCTTGTCCCTCATTGCGATAGTCCTTACGTCATTCAACAAAGGCTAGGAGATGAACCTTTAAGCTAATGATCGTTAGTGACGCTGAGCTACTAAGAGCATGGAAGAGCGAGCATCTTCGTCACTACTTTACTTAGTCTTTATTCAGCATAATTCTATTTCCAAATTTAATTAATAATTTGTTTCTAATTATGTAATAAGGCAGATGTGTCCCTCGTTTTATTTGGTTTTAAATAATGGCTCTTGGTACGTCACGTTCTTAGTGTTATTCCTTAATGCATAGTATGCTAGTCATAATAGACCGACTTGCAAGCACGAACGCACCACTATGAATACGATGCCTCGGAGCTTGACGTCGATTTACTACTACGATATTATCACTTGATTCCAATAATACAATTCATACTACCATCCATGAATAAATTCGGGTTTTGAAAAAATGACAAAGCTGATATAAAAACTCATAATGCTCATGACTTTAGTGTCCGACCACTAATCCTTAGTCATTGAAATTTAGGGCAGACATTCCAGCCCCGGGGAACTTGATATAGACCTTTCACTTGTCCAACTATGATCCTCAAAGCTTCGATTTGGGTAGAAACTAGTGAAAAATTGCGCCCATGGCTCTAATCCGAATGAATTGACAAGAAATATAAAGGATGAGTCAACAACATCCGACATTTATTCTTCAACTGATAGCGAATGAGTATACAAGGTTGTTTACAATGCCTAACTCAAAGCTCATCGACACTCGGAACTAGTGACCAAAGGAGGCCCTAAGAGTGGAGCTCCCAACTTTGAATTGGACATAACTTAGGATCAATGATTGAAAGGACATCTCAAGCATTGAATCAACAACTTCTAACTTCATACAATTTGAGTTCACAATCGAAAGGGGATCTCTTGAACAAAGTTTCAAACGATTAACTCAAAGCTTAATTGTAATAAAGAGTTACAATGCACTGGTATAATAAATAGAAAGTACAAAAAAAAACTCGAACATCTAGATAAAATCTACATGAAATAAAAGGAAATGAACTTTTATTTCCAAACACAACGATAACTCTACAAGTGTTACAGTGATAACCAAAAGCAAGGGTTGAACTCGCACAACACCCACCCAATAATATAGAGACATATTTAGAACCTAAAAAGACAAGTTAAGTAGTCTTCCTATTTCTTCTCTTTAAGTTTACTCTTTGATGTTTGTGATTCTCTTTTCTTATCGTTCCTCCTTTTCCTTCCAGTACTTCCAACGGAAAAAGTTCCCTTATTATCCTTGATCGGGGTATGCCTAGGGCAAAACTTTATTTTGAATTTCTTTGCAAGGTCAGGATCATATGACTCTTCAGGATCATCCTCCATTTCCATGACCTCATCTCTAATACCAGAAGGAAGAATCATACTTATTGGTCTGGGATCGAAAGTTACTTATTTCACTTCCTCCTTAGCCTTCCTTTCTGCCTCGGCTTCCTTCTGTATCAAGAAACCTTTAAATCACTTGTTTTTAAGAAATTTATCCAAGTTGTTATCTTTATCAAGTTCTATCTCTCCTTCTTCCAGATCCTTATGTCCTTGAAGTCTACATTTATTGGCCCCTTATAAGCAACATCATCCTAAGTGATACCTTTGACGAAGCCATCGATAGAGGACATGAATTTGGAATCATAAGGATGGAAGCAGTGATATGAATTCCATGTGTACCTATAACATGAATAAAAATCATAATTTGTCTTCTATTGTTCTCCGGTGACTTGACAGGAAGCCAGACGGCTTATTCACAAGCATTTATCCTCTTCTTGAATGTTAGAGAGAGAGAGAGAGAGTGGATATACCATCTGCTTTAAGTTCTGTGCTTCCCTTAGGAATTATGCCTTCTAAGATTAGTGATAATGTAGTTCCTAGACCTTAGCAGGAAGTCTCAAAGTCGAAACCCAGATCAACGACAACTTGTTTATAATGACCACTTTTAACTGTAGGTGGAACGACCAGGGTCTGGGAAACACTCACTTGACATGACCATTTGTCCACCGGGCTAGATGGGTGAGAAACTATAATGCTTTATGGCATGATTGATTTCCCTTTCCTTAGAGCCACTACGGCTGCTTCCTCTACTTCTGTCTCAATTGAAAACATCCCTTTTCCAAGATCCTCGGCTCATATCCTTTCAAAAACTCTACTATCAGAGCATCCTAATCTAACTCCATAACATCTCTTGCAACGGTCTCATTATCCAAGTACCACCCCCACGGCAAGGCAAATACCTTTTCATATTGGCGTATTCATGTAAGATTGTGATAGTAGATTACCTTTGTGTAGAAGCCAAAATTACGGAGTTGAGCTTTTCCTGGCTTTTGCTATTAATTTCTGGATCATGGGATCTAAGTTCATTGATCCGGTATTCAAAATCCCTTCTTACATCGTCAGCCTTCTCAAACACTACCTTACCTGATTCCTCGACTACTTGCTTTGCCTTAAATTCCATTTCCACCTCGACCCTATTGGTCTTTTCTACTGTTTGACCTCCTCAATTTCATTTTTAATTTTTCAATCTTTTCAAGCCCCCTCTTCATTCGTTCATTCTCCTTAACAAAGACTTGCATTCTTTTTCAACATAAGTAAGTCTAAATGAGTGAGCAGCCAACTCATCTTTGAATATATTCTTTTCCATAGCCATACCTCGGCCATGCCAGTCATCTTTTTATTGGACTCTTCCAGCTGCCCTTTCTATCCATTAATCTCGACTTCCACCGCATTCTTCCTATCTTGATCTATTTCAGCCTTAACTTTATCCCAGCAATCTTCGTATTTTTTCCTTAATAGATCAGATAGCTTCTTAATATGATGCATCGTTATCCTATATTCACCATCAACGTCAAACACCTGATCAAATGTTCCATTATCAATACTTCCTAGGATTAGGCGCATAACATAATTTCATCAAAATATAATATCGAGAATGCTAACTTGAGTTTTATTTTTGTTGTTAGGAAGAAATGGTCAATTTAGGCTCAGGCCCTTTTTCCACCTCCTTTCACTTCTTCTTATCTCCCATGACGATCTTTTCACTATCGCGCAAATTCGTAGTGTTTTAGTCGATTAATTACAACTCGCGTCCAACCCAAATGGCACGAAATAACGAATCTTTAGTAAGAAAGAATAAGAGGGTGAAAGGAAGAAAGGAAGAAATGTTAGAACACAATTTTAAGAAGATCAGAGTCTCACAGCGGAATGAATAAAATATAATATATCAACACTCTTTACACAAAGAGAAAACTGTATATATATGATTACACAATCAAAGTACACATCAAAATCATATCATAAAATATGATGAATACATCACACACAATGGAAATAAATTAATACCAAAAAAATACGGGAATACGACTCGACTCCAGCTCTTCTTCTGAAGCTCCAAGTGAAACCTAACCCAGAAATGTACTCGGTCTGACCCGGGCACATTTGAGGAAAAGCAAATTCACTAGGATCAACTTGGAATACTTTCGGTGATCAAATTCACATCACAAACAACTTGCTTGACTTTAGAAAATACTTTGGAAAGAATGTCGCCCTCGTTAGACATGACTACATATAAACATGGCACGTGTTTTAACCTTATGATAACCAAAACACTTTTGATATCATAATCCAGTGATATTATAATAATGTTTACCACACCACAAATAAAATACGAATATAGCCAAAGCTTGCACCTCACTTTCCAACATAGTTGGAATATATCTAAAAACGTACGGCTCGTACTGGAGATTGGATTTCTAACATGACTAGGTATGGAATCACCTTCCGATTAGTGTCCTTTAGGGATAGAACAATTGGGTTCAACAAAAACATCTTGTAACCCGGCCACACATGACCGACCACTCATTCAACTTAAGTGTACCGAATATATCATCACCATGGTTGGGATTAGCAACCGTACAATTTTGAAGTATACAAAAATAGGGACAACAGGTTTCTCCAGATTAGGTGATGATATACCCTAATGGGTATGACCTATATGGCCATGCTGCCTGCCCGATTTTAGTCATTTCCCGATTGAAGAGGCTAGAGGTCACGACTACCTTTTTGTAACATCACATCAAACATAGAATGCTACATTTTCAGATCAACCAAATCACTAATTGATGTCCATAAATACACTTTGGATGTTTAGCTAAGAGAAGTTACCTTCTCCGCCACCATACTTGGTATATTTGTAAAAACCAACATACGTGATTTTAAGAAATACTCTGGCATACATTAGTCCATCCAAGTTCGTTATAGGTCTGAACGAAACCAAAGATACCTTAGAATAAGAGGTTTACAGCTACAAGTGTAATCCTGGTTATTTAACCATAGACATCAATAAATAATCCTCTTGTTCCGAAGATCCATGTCTTCAAATTATCTCATAAGATCCTTGCAAGTTAGTTATCGAACACAAAGTTGGTTCGAAATGGTTTAGGGTCAAGTTCCCATCCCAACCTCTTCGAACTAACACTTCAAAAGTCACAAGACAATATTTATTAATAGTAGGGTTTTTAACTATCAAATCATAAAAAATATGTATCGTTACATCAGTAGCTCATGCCCTTTTAACTTAAAACATTCATTAAAACTAATTTCATCGATTTTTAGAAATCAATTTCATATACTTATTTTAACGGACTAAGTACATTCACAAATCTCTCTTGTTTACATTACATTGAAAATAGTAACCTATGCTTATCTATTTATAACAGGCGTATTAAAAAACCCACCTCTTTATTTCCTTTATCTTGAAATTATCACTATATTTCCACAAAACTCCTTTTTATTTTCTTTACTTTAGGAATATCGCAATATATATTCTCAATCCAATGGCATAGGTCTAATTACCAATTCTTATACGGTCCAAACAATATCAAGCGACATATTCTTAATTATATAATCCCATCTACCTTTATTTTTCTTCAAAACTAGAAAGATTAAAGTTTTCAATAATGATTATGGAAATAATAATTAAATTTCCAACTTCCATTTCTGTTTCCAAATTTGTATAACTTCTCGTTACATTTTTTGAAACGCTAGCCATTTACTTAATCTTGGAATAAGAGAATTTCCAAAACGATATTATTTTCATTACATAGAAAATAGTGCTATATACTTAAGGTAATGGTATAAATATAGTTCCTCTTCAATCTGGGTCAAATAATGTCAAGTAATACATTATTTATGGAAAAACCAATTATTTTTATTATATTTCTTAAACCTTGTAAATAAAATTGCAATATTATTTCACTTTTGGAAATAATAAATTACTTCCAACATCTTTACCCTTACAAAATAATATCATCCTGAAATCGTTCGAGTTGGGGTATTCTGTTTACCTATCAAACCTTGATCGATAAGGTTCTTATCTTAAGATAGATAATAGTTCGTAACACCAAAAGTTGATTTTAATTATAATATCATATCCATTTCATATACTATTTCATTAAGAATATAGTTTTTATAAACCATTTCTTGCATTTCAAAATCCACTTCCAGATTAAAATCGCTTTAACTTAACTTGTCTGTTAAGCAACATTTAATAAAACCCTAAACCTTCTTTACAAAAATTTTTACACTTGAATTTATTACAAAGATCCCTTTAAAATTCTACTGCATTTTTGAAACATCCTTTCAATTTCGATCGTTTGATCCAATTTAAATATTAAGTGACCATTTGATTAAAAATCTGGTGTTAATTTTATATTTCTTTATAAACCTTTGTTTATAAGACTTGGGTTTATTCCTAAACCCTTTTATAAATTCTTTTTATAACTCAGATTTTTGTTACAAAATCCATTTACCATATCTTTTACCCAAAAACTGCTAACATCTTATTGTATAACATAATTTGGATTTGGATACCAAATTCCCTTTACCTAATTCGTTGCACAAATCCTTCAGAAATATTTGTTTGAACAAACTCCCCTTTTTCATCATCCAAAAATCTCTTTTCAAATTAAAATCATTTTACTTAATTTCATTATTAAGGAAACATTTATATAACCATTTCACATTAGCTGAAACCTTTTTTTTATAAACTTTTGTTTATAAAACCAAAATTATATGAAACGACCCAAACTTCCCCTATCGGGAATGCCCGGATTGCTTTGAGAACACGACGCATCAGAACACAAACATGGGAACATTTCATTGCTATTACAACAGTTAACATCAGAGTACAAGATATAAGAGTATAAATAAATAATATACATTGAAAAATATCAGAGATTTCGATTACAATGCAGCGGAAAAATAATATCAGAGTGTAAAATATATAAATATACAATGTATAAATACAATGTATAGTGAAAATACATCAACCAACACGACTGAATGAAATACACGGATACAAAGATTTCCGAATATATCTCCAGTTGTAATTCAGGATCCTATGGAAATAAATATCTGCAAACCAAAACTACTAGCTGCACGTGTGGAAAATAGGGGCACCTAGAGTTTAGGTAGAAACAATAAACTCCAAGTCAGTCATGGGACTGGTGTGAGAACTAAAACAGTTATTAAATCTTTACTCAAAATTTAGGAAATCGTGGGACCACGCCGTATAACACGGAACGGGTTTTACTCCATATGAATACTAGTTGAAAACATAAAACAATGCAGTGCTTTTTAAAAAATGAAGCTATTATAAGACTCAGGTCCCATCACACAATGCAACACAGGCCGAAGGATAGAGTTTCCCTTATAATAGCCAAACATGTTTGGTACGTTTAAAACAAATCATTTTGATTTTACTATTAGTGCATAGTGTCAAAACAACTTCAAATATAAATGTATCAATCACAAATGGCATAGTACCCCATCCTACTATGTCTCCATATAGTTTACAAATAAAACCGAAAAGTGTCGTATTGGAAATTGGATTTTAGTCATGAGTCAAGGCTAGCGATGGCTCGTTCCGATTTGAGACACTCTAGAAAATGCCTCATGATTACACACACTGGGCAACCCTGGATCCTGCAGGGCCGGTCCATAATTACTTTAGTGGACTAATTATTCCTGAACACACGTTTCCCGGTCCTATAGGAGCTATCTCGAAGCCACTAGGGACTCAATATACGAGGCACCTCATTCCATCATCCACATAAGTAAAAATGTCTTGGCTCCATAACATGACACACCTCCTATCTAGAAAGTAACGCCGTGCACTCCCTGCGTCCTTGATCCCATTTTAGACTCATACCAGGGTGTGAAGCTCGCGAATTAATGCTATACACAAAGCTATGCTATTTAAAGCCGTGCTTTGATCATCAACCACAAGAATCTGCTTTTCAATAGAAGCCTTGATCAATTGCATCTTAGCATGCCACATTGACAATTCACGCCATACAATTGATGTCTATCAATATATAACCTCTAAGCTCATACGTCTCAGAGAAGGGTGTTAAGCAAGAGAGTAAATTCTCCACCACCAAACAGATATATATTTAATAGAAATCAATCAACAAAGAATGAAATCCAACGTCAGACACACATCCATTTATGTGAAAACCCGTAACTTCCCCGTGAAGGAAAGAGCGGATAGTTCGAGAACAAGCCACAACAGAATGCATACAGAAGAACATTTCATTGTATATTACAACAATGCATCAGAATACAAGAATATACAGAGTATAAATGAATATTACACAGAAATATCAGAGATTTAAATTACATTTAAATACATAGCAGCGGAAAATAATACAATACACAACTAGAAGAGATATACGGATACAAAGCTTTCCGGATATCGTTCCAGCTGTAAACCAGGATCCTGTGAATATCAATCTGCAAAAACCAAAACTACTAGCTGCCCGTGTCAAAATAGGGGCACCCAGAGTTTAGGTTAAAACAATAAACTCCAGGTCAGTCATGTGACTGGTGTGAGAACTAAAACAGTTAATCTTTATTTTAAAGTTAGGTAAATCAAGGGACCACGCCGTATAACACGGAACGGGTTTCCTCCCAAGAATACCAGTGCATAAAACAAACAACGCAATGATAAATAAAGAAAAATGAAGCTGTTATAAGACCCAGGTCCTATCACACAATGCAACGCAAGCCGGGGGATAGGGTTTTCCCTTATAACAGCCAAAGGATGCTTGATACGTTTTAAAACAAATCACTTGATACTATTATAAGTGCATAGTGTATAAAACAACTTCAAATCATAAGTATCAATCATAGGCGGCATGGGTACCATATATCATGTCGCCATACTAGTTCTACAATTAAGACCGCAAATGTCGTATTGGAAGTTGGGTTATCATTTATGGTATGAACCGAGGCTAGGGGCAAGATCCTCACCGATTCGAGACTATCTAGTCCGAGCCTCAGGAATAGCCGCAACTGCCCCTTGGATCGTCAGGGCCGGTCCACCGATGTGGATTATTATGCCTGAACACTGCATTTCCCCGCCCTTTGTGGCGTAAGCCTGGCCCGTCAGCTGACCAGAAGCATCGGCCGAAACCGATATCACGAGGCGCCTCGCTTTTCAGCAAGTAATAATAAGCAACATCCACATGAGTCAAACTCGTCAGCCAGTTCAAGCACTGACGCCACTCCTAACTAGAAAGAAACGCATGTCCTCCCTGATGTCCGTATCCCGTTTTTAGTTCATACCGGGTGTGATACTCGCGAATCAGCGTTACACAAAGCTACGCCACACAAGGTCGTGCTTTGATCATCAACCACAAGACTTTGCTTTTCAACAAAAGCCTTGATCCATGCAACTCAACATGCCACATTGTCAGTCCATACTGTACCACTGATTTCTGCCAATATATAACCTCTGGGCTCATACGTCTCAGAGAAGGGTGTATAGCTAGAGAATAAATTCTCTGCCACCAAACAGATATATATTTAGCAGAGATCACCAATACAGTATAAAGGAATACAACGTCAGACACACTATCCATTTACAAGTCCGTTCTGGGTCTGAACGAAACCGGAGGCACTATCCTCGCATATCCATCTATCTCCAAGTACGTCTGGACGACCACCAACTATTTCCATCCTCTTGGGTGTATAGCCCAATCAGGATCGTCGGTAATTATCCAAACGATGTGAAGACTTCCGGTCTTCAACCACAGTCTTCATCTTCGACATATCGTCGAATCGGTTATTCAGAATGGGTATAAACCCGGCCTTTCCGAACAACCCGCGTATATTAAAAATAAATGTTACACAAACACAACATACGCCTCATTCCAATTCATTAGTTACTAACCGTAAATTAATCAAGAGAATAATTCCCAAATTATTAACCCCGAAGGCCGAAACCAACATCAGATCAATATCCAGAAAACCATTCTGCTTAGCTAACCGACAGTTAGTTTCTAAATTTCACATTCATAGGGAAAGGTTCCCATTAATTTTATCCAAGATAAATTTCTTGAATTTATTCTTTAATCTATTTTTGAATATCAATTCAAACTAGTCGGGATTAGCGAACCTTACCGAAGTAATCATTTGTTTTAATTTCTCAATCCCAACCTATTCATCCCATGAAGTAAAACTGGTTATACTTCATATCTAACACCACGGTGTTATCAGTAAATTCAATTACCATTTCACGTTCAAATCTAATTAAAGATTTAACTATCGCCTAGAGCAAAACTGGTGGTACTCCATTTTCGATCTTTTCAATCTAATTAAAGATTCATTAAAACTCCACTTAGTTTTAATCTTTAACCGGGTTAAAGAATCAGTGTCATTTAAAACACAGTTCACGATAAACCCAAAATCACATTCATTAATTATCGGGTTAAAGAACGAGTGTTATTTAAAAACACTGTCCACGATAAACCCAAAAATCAATATCAATTCAATTCCAATTAAATATTATTTAATGGGTACCCTTCATTAAATCTAAATAAAAAGATTTAATCTTTTCTCAACTGGGTTCAAGAACAATGTTAGTGAAGACACCATTCACGACAAACCCAAATCACATTTGATATTCAATACAAGGCTCTGAATAGAAAATATATCGGCTTATATTCAATATCAAATTCTACGACTAACAAATGTCGTATTGGAAATAACGATATAAATATATATCTTTCAAATTTTCATAAAAACATCTGTATAATCACGAATTCCAACATCGAAATATTCCGAAGACAATTTCGATTCAAATCCACTCTAATGCAATCATTGGAAATTCTGGTTATTTTTAAAACCCTTTTCAAATTCAATTTATTTATTTAAAAATAAATAGAATTATAATTCTAGTTCAAAACTAATTTACTTCGATAAAAATCTATTTTTATCTTTTCAAATATGGAGTTTTTCATCCCAATTCTTCTCAAATCCTTTCTTATGATTTTACACAAATTATTACTATTTTTAATAATTTTATCAAGGCCCGTACAGTCGATTTCCATCAACGGCCATCGAACTGCACTTACAGCGACATTTTTCGAATTTGATTTGGACGTATCTCCAAATCCAACCATTAGATTTCAAATTTATAACATTCGTTAGAAAGCTCTTTTTGATACGAACCCAATGGTTCCGGTTTTAGGAGAATCCGACGGTCGGATCTCCCGTAATGTCCGTTTGAAATAAATGGTCGAAATTCACGAACTGCCGCGGCGCGGCGCGTTCTATTCAGGCCATTATATTATATATATAATATATATAATATATATTTCATCGATTTCTATTTAAAACGAATTATATAAATAGTTTTAAATTCGTTTCAAAAGCAATTTCAACTTCCATTTCAAATCAAAATTGAATTCTTCTTTATAAATTCGTTTTAAAATTCATTTCTATTCAATTCAAATTTCAATTCAATTTGAATTCATTTCAATTCGCTTTCAATTCAATTTGAATTCGTTTCCTATTCAATTTAATTCAAATTTCATTTCAAAATATGCGATTTCGAAATCACTTTTCAATATTCATTTTAAAATGAGTAAAATCGATATAAACATCGTTCACGTCAAAATGGCGCATCTCTAATCAACACGGCTTCATATCATTCTATTTTCAAATATTCTATTTCAAATATTTCTTTTTCAAATATTTCCTATTCAAATATTTCTATATTAAAATATTTCGTTCAACACATGACTTATCTCAACGGATGAGTACAGTCAACACATGAACCTTTATTTTATATTGATAAAGATGTAAATTTTATTATTAAAATATTTCGTTCAACACATGACTTATCTCAACGGATGAGTACAGTCAACACATGAACCTTTATTTTATAATATTCTTTATCTTCTAAATTGGAATGAGGCCCAATCAATCACCATATAATGTTAATTATATGGATTTTCCTACATCACACGTATATAATAGCATTGCAAAATAATCAACCATCAACCAAAGTGCACTACACTGTATAAGCATCAAATATAGATATCTAACGCTTATAACAGCCTGTCAATCAATCGATCGACATATTTAATCAATCAGGATGAGTGAACTTCAAATTTCATCCCAACACCCGTGTGGGGTTTCAAATAATCAAACACAGATTTTAGTTGTGCAGTTGGGCGATGTGTAAAATCTATCGACCCAATCAATGTCCTTCAAATAGGTGTACATTAACAAACCGTCCGGTTTGTAAATGAATATTTTATTTTATTCACTTCCACGTTAAAACTATATTTTTAACGATAAAATATTTTATTTAACTTATGAATGCTCTATTCAGTTCATTTATTCAATAAAATGATATTTTTATTTTTCTAACATATTTTAGAAAATTTCGGCGGCATAACGGCACGATACTAGAAACGGGACAAGGCCTAGCCTTATCCCCGGTCTAGTGAAGGCCCACGCCATTCATACATTAATCAATCCATTCATTTCACCCAACAATTCAATTTCAATCAAATAATCTAACTAATTTTTGCAATCAACCAAACAAGTCCATGGTCTGTGGACGATTGTGTCGGGTGCTACTAAGCACCGTCTGCATCCTAGTATATATATATATAACTAGAAAAAGAAATTGAAAGGTGTGAAATTCTCACCGATAGCTATCCAACGCCACGACTCTTCTTATGTAGAAATCTTCGTCGTTCTGCCTCTTATCACTGTTCACTGCCCGTATTCTCTACATATATAAAAATCATATTTTTACTTCGATGTTCAATATATAAAAAACACATTTTTACTTCGATGTTCAATATATAAAAATCACATTTTTACTTCGATGTTCAATATATAAAAATCACATTTTTACTTCACGGCTTCATATGTAAAAATCATTCCTTTACAATGCTACTTCCATGATAAAAATTATACTTCTATATTGCTATCATTATAGTAAAAATTATATTTTTATTACTCTACATGAATAAAAATCATATTTTTATACCTCCTACATAATAAAGATCAAATTTTTAATACTTCTTTAATATAAAAATTATATCCTTAGCTTTCCCATAATATAAAAACCATATTTTTAACGCGTTAAAATTCTAATTTTTATATCGTTATACTCTTTATATATAGATCAAATTTTTCCACAATGCTTTTCATATTAAAATAAAACTGATTTAAACTAATTTCATTGAATAAAATTAAATAAAACAATATGAAAACTCACAGTGATTTGTTAAGGAGGAGGGGTAGCTGCGTTTGAACGGCAAAGGGGAGAAGGGGGCTGCTGAGTTCGTCGCGCTGAGGTCAGAGGGGATCGGCGGGAAGGGGAGGAGGTGGCTGGATCGGGCGGAGGGAGGCGCAGTTAGGGTTTGGGCGCGGCGCTCTTGGGTTGATTGGAGGCTAGGGCTTCGCTTTGGAGGGGCTTGGGGTTCGTACGAAGCAGAGGGGGAGGAGGAGGGCAATGGGGAGATGGCGGAGCTCCGGCGAAGTGGCGCTTCTAACGAGGTGGCGCGGTGAACGAGAGGGGGGCGACGGGGGAGGAACATCGGGTTTTTTATTTTTTTTATTTTCTTCTGATCAGAATGAAAGAGAGAGTGGGGGCTTTATAAATAATTATATATTTAATTAATTAATTTCTCAAAGTTGACTTTTACATACGACCTCTAAACGAGGCCCACCGCCTGTCGTCCATAGCGTATTACCCCCATTACGAACACAATGGGCTATGTCCCGTAGGCTGATTCGATCGTTACAATCAGTTTTCGTCAAATTTACATTTAAATCACTATATTGAACTTTAAACGTACATTTCATATTACCGGGGTCACATACTAACTCTAAAAATTCTCGAAAAATATTTTCTAGCTTCGTATTGACGATACGGTCCTAACAAAACTGGTTTCGTCGAAATCCGAGGTCGTTTGCAAAATGTCTATTTTTAAGGGCCTGAATTCCATAGCGACTATTCAGAATTTTCAACTGGACATATCTTTTGATTCCCGCTATGAAATTTCGATTTTTCGGATTCGTTGGAAAGATATTATCAAACAGATCCTATTGTTTTTGGTTTCACTAAAATCCGGATTGTTTTGCACCCGGTACATTCAATTGAAGTTTGAAATCGAATTATCGAACTACCGCGCCATTTTCAAATCTATTTATAATTATATATAAATATTTATATTCTAACGACGACGCGTATATAATATATACGTTCGAATTCCATTCAAAATAAATTTCTCGTCGTTTTTATTTAAAATAATTCATTTTAAATAATCAAAATTCGCTAAAATTGCCAAAATAAATATTTTAAACTGGCCCAGATTTTCGGGTTGTTACAATCTCCCCCACTTAAAACTTTTCGTCCCCGAAAAGGAACAAAGTCGAAAGTGGTTTGACCAATCAACTCTACGTTCGATCTGGCTTCCATTCTCCAACCTTCCAGTTTCTGAGAATTTTCAAAAATTTCAAAAATTTGGCTAACACCCGGAATTTTCGAAAAATTTCGCCATAACCTCCCCTGCACCGGGAGCCACGGGAAAATCCCGAAATTGCCATATAGGCCTTCTGATCTCAAAAAGAAAAAGAAAAAGCCAAGCGGCTAGCCAATAGGCTCATAAAATCATCATCACCCAAACAAAACAGTAAATTATGTAGTAAACATGTACCTATTTGTAGGGCAAACAAATTTTATTCTCTGCTCTAGCCTCCTTGCTATGACCTGTTCAATGTAAGTACAAGTATATGCAAGCAAATGCGACTAATTTTCAATACAATTCACTATTTGATCAATTAGGCTAAATGGCTAAAAATTAGCAAACAAATAAACCAACAACACAAACATCAATCAATTAGTTGATTAGCTTTTCAAATGCATAACTTTGATATATAGTCAAAAATCAGATTTTTGATAACAAATCTCAACAATAAGCCCTATCTAATTTTGGTTCTCACACCAGTCAATAGGAAATATATAGATATTACACGTTCGTCACTCGGATATAAACTCTGATGATGATATATCAATCATCAGAATCACCCCCGGGCGACTAGAGTATAATTCTATATCTATCCAGTATATTAAAACTTCAAATACACGTTTGCAAGGCGTATATGCAAAATCTTTATATACTGGACTGTCCTAATCAATATAGAATAAATAATCAAATACTAATAGTTGATTTAAATTTTCAAAACAAAATTAGTTTTCATTTTAAAAATATACTCTTCACACCCGTTCTAGGATACTACCGATCCTATCTCTAACGAGTCATTCTAATTGGATATTACTAATCCAATATCTGATGAATTCTTTCGTATGGTTCTAATGTGTCTTGTTCTCTAGATTTGTAAACCAAAGCTCTGATACCAACTGTGAAAACCCGTAACTTCCCCGTGAAGGAAAGAGCGGATAGTTAGAGAACAAGCCACAACAGAACGCATACAGAAGAACATTTCATTGTATATTACAACAATGCATCTGAATACAAGAATATACAGAGTATAAATGAATATTACACAGAAATATCAGAGATTTAAATTACATTTAAATACATAGCAGCGGAAAATAATACAATACACAACTAGAAGAGATATACGGATACAAAGCTTTCCGGATATCGTTTCAGCTGTAAACCAGGATCCTGTGAATATCAATCTGCAAAAACCAAAACTACTAGCTGCCCATGTCAAAATAGGGGCACCCAGAGTTTAGGTTAAAACAATAAACTCCAGGTCAGTCATGTGACCGGTGTGAGAACTAAAACAGTTAATCTTTATTTTAAAGTTAGGTAAATCAAGGGACCACGCCGTATAACACGGAACGGGTTTCCTCCCAACAATACCAGTGCATAAAACAAACAGTGCAATGCTAAATAAAGAAAAATGAAGCTGTTATAAGACACAGGTCCTATCACACAATGCAACGCAAGCCGGGGGATAGGGTTTTCCCTTATAACAGCCAAAGGATGCTTGATACGTTTTAAAACAAATCACTTGATACTATTATAAGTGCATAGTGTATAAAACAACTTCAAATCATAAGTATCAATCACAGGCAGCATGAGTACCATATATCATGTCTCCATACTAGTTCTACAATTAAGATCGCAAATGTCGTATTGGAAGTTGGGTTATCATTTATGGTATGAACCGAGGCTAGGGGCAAGATCCTCACCGATTCGAGACTGTCTAGTCCGAGCCTCAGGAACAGCCGCAACTGCCCCTTGGATCGTCAGGGCCGGTCCACCGATGTGGATTATTATGCCTGAACACTGCGTTTCCCCGCCCTTTGGGGCATAAGCCTGGCCCGTCAGCCGACCAGAAGCATCGACCGAAACCGATATCACGAGGCGCCTCGCTTTTCAGCAAGTAATAATAAGCAACATCCACATGAGTCAAACTCGTCAGCCAGTTCAAGCACTGACGCCACTTCTAACTAGAAAGAAATGCATGTCCTCCCTGATGTCCGTCTCCCGTTTTTAGTTCATACGGGGGTGATACTCGCGAATCAGCGTTACACAAAGCTACGCCACACAAGGCCGTGCTTTAATCATCAACCACAAGACTTTGCTTTTCAACAAAAGCCTTGATCCATGCAACTCAGCATGCCACATTGTCAGTCCATACTGTACCACTGATTTCTACCAATATATAACCTCTAGGCTCATACGTCTCAGAGAAGGGTGTATAGCTAGAGAATAAATTCTCTGCCACCAAACAGATATATATTTAGCAGAGATCACCAATACAGTATAAAGGAATACAACGTCAGACACACTATCCATTTACAAGTCCGTTCTGGGTCTGAACGAAATCGGAGGCACTTTCCTCGCATATCCATCCATCTCCAAGTACGTCTGGACGACCACCAACTATTTCCATCCTCTTGGGTACAGCCCAATCAGGATCGTCGGTAATTATCCAAACGATGTGAAGACTTCCGGTCTTCAACCACCGTCTTCATCTTCGACATATTGTCGAATCGGTTATTCAGAATGGTTATAAACCCGGCCTTTCCGAACAACCCGCGTATATTAAAAATAAATGTTACACAAACACAACATACGCCTCATTCCAATTCATTAGTTACTAACCGTAAATTAATCAAGGGAATAATTCCCCAATTATTAACCCCGAAGGCCGAAACCAACATCAGATCAATATCCAGAAAACCATTCTACTTAGCTAACCGACAGTTAGTTTCTAAATTTCACATTCATAGGGAAAGGTTCCCATTAATTTTATCCAAGATAAATTTCTTGAATTTATTCTTTAATCTATTTTTGAATATCAATTCAAACTAGTCGGGATTAGCGAACCTTACCGAAGTAATCATTTGTTTTAATTTCTCAATCCCAACCTATTCATCCCATGAAGTAAAACTGGTTATACTTCATATCTAACACCACGGTGTTATCGGTAAATTCAATTACCATTTCACGTTCAAATCTAATTAAAGATTTAACTATCGCCTGGAGCAAAACTGGTGGTACTCCATTTACGATCTTTTCAATCTAATTAAAGATTTATTAAAACTCCACTTAGTTTTAATCTTTAACTGGGTTAAAGAATCAGTGTCATTTAAAACACAGTTCACGATAAACCCAAAATCACATTCATTAATTGTCGGGTTAAAGAACGAGTGTTATTTAAAAACACTGTCCACGATAAACCCAAAAATCAATATCAATCCAATTCCAATTAAATATTATTTAATGGGTACCCTTCATTAAATCTAAATAAAAAGATTTAATCTTTTCTCAACTGGGTTCAAGAACAGTGTTAGTGAAGATACCATTCACGACAAACCCAAATCACATTTGATATTCAATACAAGGCTCTGAATAGCAAATATCTCGGCTTATACTCAATATCAAATTCTACGACTAACAAATGTCGTATTGGAAATAACGATATAAATATATATCTTTCAAATTTTCATAACAACATCTGTATAATCACGAATTCCAACATCGAAATATTCCGAAGACATTTTCGATTCAAATCCACTCTAATGCAATCATTGGAAATTCTGGTTATTTTTAAAACCCTTTTCAAATTCAATTTATTTATTTAAAAATAAATAGAATTATAATTCTAGTTCAAAACTAGTTTACTTCGTTAAAAATCTATTTTTATCTTTTCAAATATGGAGTTTTTCATCCCAATTCTTCTCAAATCCTTTCTTATGATTTTACACATATTATTACTATTTTTAATAATTTTATCAAGGCCCGTACAGTCGATTTCCATCAACGGCCATCGAACTGCACTTACATCGACCTTTTTCGAATTTGATTTGGACGTATCTCCAAATCCAACTGTTAGATTTCAAATTTCTAACATTCGTTAGAAAGCTCTTTTCGATACGAACCCAACGGTTCCGGTTTTAGGAGAATCCGACGGTCGGATCTCCCGTAATGTCCGTTTGAAATAAATGGTCGAAATTCACGAACTGCCGCGGCGCGGCGCGTTCTATTCAGGCCATTATATTATATATATAATATATATTTCGTCGATTTCTATTTAAAACGAATTATATAAATAGTTTTAAATTCGTTTCAAAAGCAATTTCAACTTCCATTTAAATTCAAATCAAAATTGAATTCTTCTTTATAAATTCGTTTTAAAATTCATTTCTATTCAATTCAAATTTCAATTCAATTTGAATTCATTTCAATTCGCTTTCAATTCAATTTGAATTCGTTTCCTATTCAATTTAATTCAAATTTCATTTCAAAATATGCGATTTCGAAATCACTTTTCAATATTCATTTTAAAATGAGTAAAATCGATATAAACATCGTTCACGTCAAAATGGCGCATCTCTAATCAGCACGGCTTCATATCATTCTATTTTCAAATATTCTATTTCAAATATTTCTTTTTCAAATATTTCCTATTCAAATATTTCTATATTAAAATATTTCGTTCAACACATGACTTATCTCAACGGATGAGTACAGTCAACACATGAACCTTTATTTTATATTGATAAAGATGTAAATTTTATTATTAAAATATTTCGTTCAACACATGACTTATCTCAACGGATGAGTACAGTCAACACATGAACCTTTATTTTATAATATTCTTTATCTTCTAAATTGGAATGAGGCCCAATCAATCACCATATAATGTTAATTATATGGATTTTCCTACATCACACGTATATAATAGCATTGCAAAATAATCAACCATCAACCAAAGTGCACTACACTGTATAAGCATCAAATATAGATATCTAACGCTTATAACAGCCTGTCAATCAATCGATCGACATATTTAATCAATCAGGATGAGTGAACTTCAAATTTCATCCCAACACCCGTGTGGGGTTTCAAACAATCAAACACAGATTTTAGTTGTGCAGTTGGGCGATGTGTAAAATCTATCGACCCAATCATTGTCCTTCAAATAGGTGTACATAAACAAACTGTCCGGTTTGTAAATGAATATTTTATTTTATTCACTTCCACGTTAAAACTATATTTTTAACGATAAAATATTTTATTTAACTTATGAATGCTCTATTCAGTTCATTTATTCAATAAAATGATATTTTTATTTTTCTAACATATTTTAGAAAATTTCGGCGGCATAACGGCACGATACTAGAAACGGGACAAGGCCTAGCCTTATCCCCGGTCTAGTGAAGGCCCACGCCATTCACACATTAATCAATCCATTCATTCCACCCAACAATTCAATTTCAACCAAATAATCTAACTAATTTTTGCAATCAACCAAACAAGTCCATGGTCTGTGGACGATTGTGTCGGGTGCTACTAAGCACCGTCTGCATCCTAGTATATATATATAACTAGAAAAAGAAATTGAAAGGTGAGAAATTCTCACCGATAGCTATCCAACGCCACGACTCTTCTTATGTAGAAATCTTCGTCGTTCTGCCTCTTATCACTGTTCACTGCCCGTATTCTCTACATATATAAAAATCACATTTTTACTTCGATGTTCAATATATAAAAATCACATTTTTACTTCGATGTTCAATATATAAAAATCACATTTTTACTTCGATGTTCAATATTTAAAAATCACATTTTTACTTCGATGTTCAATATATAAAAATCACATTTTTACTTCGATGTTCAATATATAAAAATCACATTTTTACTTCACGGCTTCATATGTAAAAATCATTCCTTTACAACGCTACTTCCATGATAAAAATTATACTTCTATCTTGCTATCATTATAGTAAAAATTATATTTTTATTACTCTACCTGAATAAAAATCATATTTTTATACCTCCTACATAATAAAGATCAAATTTTTAATACTTCTATAATATAAAAATTATATCCTTAGCTTTCCCATAATATAAAAACCATATTTTTAACGCGTTAAAATTCTAATTTTTATATCGTTATACTCTTTATATATAGATCAAAATTTTCCACAATGCTTTTCATATTAAAATAAAACTGATTTAAACTAATTTCATTGAATAAAATTAAATAAAACAATATGAAAACTCACAGTGATTTGTTAAGGAGGAGGGGTAGCTGCGTTCGAACGGCAAAGGGGAGAAGGGGGCTGCTGAGTTCGTCGCGCTGCGGTAAGAGGGGATCGGCGGGAAGGGGAGGAGGTGGCTGGATCGGGCGGAGGGAGGCGCAGTTAGGGTTTGGGCGTGGCGCTCTTGGGTTGATTGGAGGCTAGGGCTTCGCTTTGGAGGGGCTTGGGGTTCGTACAAAGCAGAGGGGGCGGAGGAGGGCGATGGCGAGATGGCGGAGCTCCGGCGAAGTGGCGCTTCTGACGAGGTGGCGCGGTGAACGAGAGGGGGCGACGGGGGAGGAACATCGGTTTTTTTTTATTTTCTTCTGATCAAAATGAAAGAGAGAGTGGGGGCTTTATAAATAATTATATATTTAATTAATTAATTTCTCAAAGTTGACTTTTACATACGACCTCTAAACGAGGCCCACTGCCTGTCGTCCATAGCGTATTACCCCCATTACGAACACAATGGGCTATGCCCCGTAGGCTGATTCGATCGTTACAATCAGTTTTCGTCAAATTTACATTTAAATCACTATATTGAACTTTAAACGTACATTTCATATTACCGAGGTCACATACTAACTCTAAAAATTCTCGAAAAATATTTTCTAGCTTCGTATTGACGATACGGTCCTAACAAAACTGGTTGTCCTAACAAAACTGGTTTCGTCGAAATCCGAGGTCGTTTGCAAAATGTCTATTTTTAAGGGCCTGAATTCCATAGCGACTATTCAGAATTATCAACTGGACATGTAATTTGATTCATGCTATGAAATTTCGATTTTTCGGATTCATTGGAAAGATATTATCAAATAGATCCTATTGTTTTTGGTTTCACTAAAATCCGGATTGTTTTGCACCCGGTACATTCAATTGAAGTTTAAAATCGAATTATCGAACTACCGCGCCATTTTCAATTCTATTTATAATTATATATAAATATTTATATTCTAACGACGACGCGTATATAATATATATGTTCGAATTCCATTCAAAATAAATTTCTCGTCGTTTTTATTTAAAATAATTCATTTTAAATAATCAAAATTCGCCAAAATTGCCAAAATAAAATTTTTAAACTGGCCCAGTTTTTCGGGTTGTTACAATCTCCCCCACTTAAAACTTTTCGTCCCCGAAAAGGAACAAAGTCGAAAGTGGTTTGACCAATCAACTCTACGTTCGATCTGGCTTCCATTCTCCAACCTTCCAGTTTCTGAGAATTTTCAAAAATTTCAAAAGTTTGGCTAACACCCGGAATTTTCGAAAAATTTCGCCATAACCTCCCCTGCACCGGGAGCCACGGGAAAATCCCGAAATTGCCATATAGGCCTTCTGATCTCAAAAAGAAAAAGAAATAGCCAAGCGTCTAGACAATAGGCTCATAAAATCATCATCACCCAAACAAAACAGTAAATTATGTAGTAAACATGTACCTATTTGTCGGGCAAACAAATTTTATTCTCTGCTCTAGCCTCCTTGCTATGACCTGTTCAATGTAAGTACAAGTATATGCAAGCAAATGCGACTAATTTTCAATACAATTCACTATTTGATCAATTAGGCTAAATGGCTAAAAATTAGCAAACAAATAAACCAACAACACAAACATCAATCAATTAGTTGATTAGCTTTTCAAATGCATAACTTTGATATATAGTCAAAAATCAGATTTTTGATGCCAAATCTCAACAATAAGCCCTATCTAATTTTGGTTCTCACACCAGTCAATAGGAAATATATAGATATTACACGTTTGTCATTCAGATATAAACTCTGATGATGATATATCAATCATCAGAATCACCCCCGGGCGACTAGAGTATAATTCTATATCTATCCAGTATATTAAAACTTCAAATACACGTTTGCAAGGCGTATATGCAAAATCTTTATATACTGGACTGTCCTAATCAATATAGAATAAATAATCATATACGAATAGTTGATTTAAATTTTCAAAACAAAATTAGTTTTCATTTTAAAAATATACTCTTCACACCCGTTCTAGGATACTACAGATCCTATCTCTAACGAGTCATTCTAATTGGATATTACTAATCCAATATCTGATGAATTCTTTCGTATGGTTCTAATGTGTCTTGTTCTCTAGCTTTGTAAACCAAAGCTCTGATACCAACTGTGAAAACCCGTAACTTCCCCGTGAAGGAAAGAGCGGATAGTTCGAGAACAAGCCACAACAGAACGCATACTGAAGAACATTTCATTGTATATTACAACAATGCATCAGAATACAAGAATATACAGAGTATAAATGAATATTACACAGAAATATCAGAGATTTAAATTACATTTAAATACATAGCAGCGGAAAATAATACAATACACAACTAGAACAGATATACGGATACAAAGCTTTCCGGATATCGTTCCAGCTGTAAACCAGGATCCTGTGAATATCAATCTGCAAAAACCAAAACTACTAGCTGCCCGTGTCAAAATAAGGGCACCCAGAGTTTAGGTTAAAACAATAAACTCCAGGTCAGTCATGTGACTGGTGTGAGAACTAAAACAGTTAATCTTTATTTTAAAGTTAGGTAAATCAAGGGACCACGCCATATAACACGGAACGGGTTTCCTCCCAAGAATACCCGTGCATAAAACAAACAGCGCAATGCTAAATAAAGAAAAATGAAGCTGTTATAAGAGCCAGGTCCTATCACACAATGCAACGCAAGCCGGGGGATAGGGTTTTCCCTTATAACAGCCAAAGGATGCTTGATACATTTTAAAACAAATCACTTGATACTATTATAAGTGCATAGTGTATAAAACAACTTCAAATCATAAGTATCAATCATAGGCGGCATGGGTACAATATATCATGTTGCCATACTAGTTCTACAATTAAGACCGCAAATGTCGTATTGGAAGTTGGGTTATCATTTATGGTATGAACCGAGGCTAGGGGCAAGAACCTCACTGATTCGAGACTATCTAGTCCGAGCCTCAGGAACAGCCGCAACTGCCCCTTGGATCGTCAAGGCCGGTCCACCGATGTGGATTATTATGCCTGAACACTGCGTTTCCCCGCCCTTTGGGGCGTAAGCCTGGCCCGTCAGCCGACCAGAAGCATCGGCCGAAACCGATATCACGAGGCGCCTCGCTTTTCAGCAAGTAATAATAAGCAACATCCACATGAGTCAAACTCGTTAGCCAGTTCAAGCACTGACGCCACTCCTAACTAGAAAGAAACGCATGTCTCCCTGATGTCCGTCTCCCGTTTTTAGTTCATACCGGGTGTAATACTCGCGAATCAGCGTTACACAAAGCTACGCCACACAAGGCCGTGCTTTGATCATCAACCACAAGACTTTGCTTTTCAACAAAAGCCTTGATCCATGCAACTTAGCATGCCACATTGTCAGTCCATACTGTACCACTGATTTCTGCCAATATATAACCTCTAGGCTCGTACGTCTCAGAGAAGGTGTATAGCTAGAGAATAAATTCTCTGCCACCAAACAGATATATATTTAGCAGAGATCACCAATACAGTATAAAGGAATACAACGTCAGACACACTATCCATTTACAAGTCTGTTCTGGGTCTGAACGAAACCGGAGGCACTTTCCTCGCATATCCATCCATCTCCAAGTACGTCTGGACGACCACCAACTATTTCCATCCTCTTGGGTGTACAGCCCAATCAGGATCGTCGGTAATTATCCAAACGATGTGAAGACTTCCGGCCTTCAACCACCGTCTTCATCTTCGACATATCGTCGAATCGGTTATTCAGAATGGGTATAAACCCGGCCTTTCCGAACAACCCACGTATATTAAAAATAAATGTTACACAAACACAACATATGCCTCATTCCAATTCATTAGTTACTAACCGTAAATTAACCAAGAGAATAATCCCCCAATTATTAACCCCGAAGGCCGAAACCAACATCAGATCATTATCCAGAAAACCATTCTGCTTAGCTAACCGACAGTTAGTTTCTAAATTTCACATTCATAGGGAAAGGTTCCCGTTAATTTTATCCAAGATAAATTTCTTGAATTTATTCTTTAATCTATTTTTGAATATCAATTCAAACTAGTCGGGATTAGCGAACCTTACCGAAGTAATCATTTGTTTTAATTTCTCAATCCCAGCCTATTCATCCCATGAAGTAAAACTGGTTATACTTCATATCTAACACCACGGTGTTATCGGTAAATTCAATTACCATTTCACGTTCAAATCTAATTAAAGATTTAACTATCGCCTGGAGCAAAACTGGTGGTACTCCATTTTCGATCTTTTCAATCTAATTAAAGATTCATTAAAACTCCACTTAGTTTTAATCTTTAACTGGGTTAAAGAATCAGTGTCATTTAAAACACAGTTCACGATAAACCCAAAATCACATTCATTAATTATCGGGTTAAAGAATGAGTGTTATTTAAAAACACTGTCCACGATAAACCCAAAAATCAATATCAATTCAATTCCAATTAAATATTATTTAATGGGTACCCTTCATTAAATCTAAATAAAAAGATTTAATCTTTTCTCAACTGGGTTCAAGAACAGTGTTAGTGAAGACACCATTCACGACAAACCCAAATCACATTTGATATTCAATACAAGGCTCTGAATAGAAAATATATCGGCTTATATTCAATATCAAATTCTACGACTAACAAATGTCGTATTGGAAATAACGATATAAATATATATCTTTCAAATTTTCATAACAACATCTGTATATTCACGATTTCCAACATCGAAATATTTCGAAGACAATTTCGATTCAAATCCACTCTAATGCAATCATTGGAAATCCGGGTTATTTTTAAAACCCTTTTCAAATTCAATTTATTTATTTAAAAATAAATAGAATTATAATTCTAGTTCAAAACTAGTTTACTTCGATAAAAATCTATTTTTATCTTTTCAAATATGGAGTTTTTCATCCCAATTCTTCTCAAATCCTTTCTTATGATTTTACACAAATTATTACTATTTTTAATAATTTTATCAAGGCCCGTACAGTCGATTTCCATCAATGGCCATCGAACTGCACTTACAGCGACCTTTTTCGAATTTGATTTGGACGTATCTCCAAATCCAACCGTTAGATTTCAAATTTCTAACATTCGTTAGAAAGCTCTTTTCGATACGAACCCAACGGTTCCGGTTTTAGGAGAATCCGACAGTCAGATCTCCCGTAATGTCCGTTTGAAATAAATGGTCGAAATTCACGAAGTGCCACGGCGCGGCGCTTTCTATTCAGGCCATTATATTATATATATAATATATATTTCGTCGATTTCTATTTAAAACGAATTATATAAATAGTTTTAAATTCATTTCAAAAGCAATTTCAACTTCCATTTCAATTCAAATTAAAATTGAATTCTTCTTTATAAATTCGTTTTAAAATTCATTTCTATTCAATTCAAATTTGAATTCAATTTGAATTCATTTCAATTCGCTTTCAATTCAATTTGAATTCGTTTCCTATTCAATTTAATTCAAATTTCATTTCAAAATATGCGATTTCGAAATCACTTTTCAATATTCATTTTAAAATGAGTAAAATCGATATAAACATCGTTCACGTCAAAATGGCGCATCTCTAATCAACACGGCTTCATATCATTCTATTTTCAAATATTCTATTTCAAATATTTCTTTTTCAAATATTTCCTATTCAAATATTTCTATATTAAAATATTTCGTTCAACACATGACTTATCTCAACGGATGAGTACAGTCAACCCATGAACCTTTATTTTATATTGATAAAGATGTAAATTTTATTATTAAAATATTTCGTTCAACACAAGACTTATCTCAACGGATGAGTACAGTCAACACATGAACCTTTATTTTATAATATTCTTTATCTTCTAAATTGGAATGAGGCCCAATCAATCACCATATAATGTTAATTATATGGATTTTCCTACATCACACGTATATAATAGCATTGCAAAATAATCAACCATCAACCAAAGTGCACTACACTGTATAAGCATCAAATATAGATATCTAACGCTTATAACAGCCTGTCAATCAATCGATCGACATATTTAATCAATCAGGATGAGTGAACTTCAAATTTCATCCCAACACCCGTGTGGGGTTTCAAACAATCAAACACAGATTTTAGTTGTGCAGTTGGGCGATGTGTAAAATCTATCGACCCAATCAATGTCCCTCAAATAGGTGTACATAAACAAACCGTCCGGTTTGTAAATGAATATTTTATTTTATTCACTTCCACGTTAAAACTATATTTTTAACGATAAAATATTTTATTTAACTTATGAATGCTCTATTCAGTTCATTTATTCAATAAAATGATATTTTTATTTTTCTAACATATTTTAGAAAATTTCGGCGGCATAACGGCACGATACTAGAAACGGGACAAGGCCTAGCCTTATCCCCGGTCTAGTGAAGGCCCACGCCATTCACACATTAATCAATCCATTCATTTCACCCAACAATTCAATTTCAGTCAAATAATCTAACTAATTTTTGCAATCAACCAAACAAGTCCATGGTCTGTCGACGATTGTGTCGGGTGCTACTAAGCACCATCTGCATCCTAGTATATATATATAACTAGAAAAAGAAATTGAAAGGTGAGAAATTCTCACCGATAGCTATCCAACGCCACGACTCTTCTTATGTAGAAATCTTCGTCGTTCTGCCTCTTATCACTGTTCACTGCCCGTATTCTCTACATATATAAAAATCATATTTTTACTTCGATGTTCAATATATAAAAAACACATTTTTACTTCGATGTTCAATATATAAAAATCACATTTTTACTTCGATGTTCAATATATAAAAATCACATTTTTACTTCGATGGACAATATATAAAAATCACATTTTTCCTTCGATGTTCAATATATAAAAATCACATTTTTACTTAGATGTTCAATATATAAAAATCACATTTTTACTTCGATGTTCAATATATAAAGTCACATTTTTACTTCACGGCTTCATATGTAAAAATCATTCCTTTACAACGCTACTTCCATGATAAAAATTATACTTCTATCTTGCTATCATTATAGTAAAAATTATATTTTTATTACTCTACATGAATAAAAATCATATTTTTATACCTCCTACATAATAAAGATCAAATTTTTAATACTTCTATAATATAAAAATTATATCCTTAGCTTTCCCATAATATAAAAACCATATTTTTAACGCGTTAAAATTCTAATTTTTATATCGTTATACTCTTTATATATAAATCAAATTTTTTCACAATGCTTTTCATATTAAAATAAAACTGATTTAAACCAATTTCATTGAATAAAATTAAATAAAACAATATGAAAACTCACAGTGATTTGTTAAGGAGGAGGGGTAGCTGCGTTCGAATGGCAAAGGGGAGAAGGGGGCTGCTGAGTTCATCGCGCTGAGGTCAGAGGGGATCGGCGGGAAGGGGAGGAGGTGGCTGGATCGGGCGGAGGGAGGCGCAGTTAGGGTTTGGGCGTGGCGCTCTTGGGTTGATTGGAGGCTAGGGCTTCGCTTTGGAGGGGCTTGGGGTTCGTACGAAGCAGAGGGGGCGGAGGAGGGCGATGGCGAGATGGCAGAGCTCCGGCGAAGTGGCGCTTCTGACGAGGTGGCGGGGTGAACGAGAGGGGGGGCGACGGGGGAGGAACATCGGGTTTTTTATTTATTTATTTATTTTCTTCTGATCAGAAAGAAAGAAAGAGTGGGGGCTTTATAAATAATTATATATTTAATTAATTAATTTCTCAAAGTTGACTTTTACATACGACCTCTAAACGAGGCCCACCGCCTGTCGTCCATAGCGTATTACCCCCATTACGAACACAATGGGCTATGTCCTGTAGGCTGATTCGATCGTTACAATCAGTTTTCGTCAAATTTACATTTAAATCACTATATTGAACTTTAAACGTACATTTTATATTACCGGGGTCACACACTAACTCTAAAAATTCTCGAAAAATATTTTCTAGCTTCGTATTGACGATATGGTCCTAACAAAACTGGTTTCGTCGAAATCTGAGGTCGTTTGCAAAATGTCTATTTTTAAGGGCCTGAATTCCATAGCGACTATTCAGAATTTTCAACTGGACATATCTTTCGATTCCCGCTATGAAATTTCGATTTTTCGGATTCGTTGGAAAGATATTATCAAATAGATCCTATTGTTTTTGGTTTCACTAAAATCCGGATTGTTTTGCACCCGGTACATTCAATTGAAGTTTGAAATCGAATTATCGAACTACCGCGCCATTTTCAATTCTATTTATAATTATATATAAATATTTATATTCTAACGACGATGCGTATATAATATATACGTTCGAATTCCATTCAAAATAAATTTCTCATCGTTTTTATTTAAAATAATTCATTTTAAATAATCAAAATTCGCTAAAATTGCCAAAATAAAAATTTTAAACTGGCCCAGATTTTCGGGTTGTTACAATTTACAAGTCCGTTCTGGGTCTAAACGAAACCGGAGGCACCTTATTCCTCGCCCCATATGTCCAATACAGGAGAGAGGTCCTCGCACATTCGGTCGATCTCCAAGTACGTCTGGACGATCACCACTTATTACCTTGTCTTGGGTGTACAACCCAATCAAGACATCAGTAATCATCCGAACGATGTGAAGATCTCCGGTCTTCAACCACCGTCTTCATCGTTGACTTTTAGTCGTCGTATTAATTATTCAAAATGGGTTAAATCCGATCTTTCCGAATAATTCGCATATCTTATAATCAAGTGCTATAAAACACATCATACACCTCATTCCAATCCAGAATATTCTTTTATTCAAATATTCACATCTTTAGGGAAATGTTCCCATTAATTTTATCAGAGATAAATTATTTTAAATTTATTCTTTAATCTTCTTTTGGATCTTATTTCAAAATACTTTATTTTATCTTTTCACAATTCTAAACCATATTAAGGTTTATCAACTAGTCGGGATTAACGAACCTTACCGAAGTAATCATTTATTATTTATTATCCCAATCCCAACCGATTCATCCCACGGAGCAAAACTGGCAGTACTCCATATCTAACACCCACGATGTTATCGGTAAATTTAATTATCATTTCACATTCAAATCTAATTAAAGATTTAACTATGGCCTGCAGTAAAACTGGCGGTACTCTATTCTCGATTTTTTTTCACAAATTCGATAAATTTAATAATCTCATTCTCATTTCAATCTAATTAAAGATTCATTAAAACTCTTCTTCAGTTTTAATCTCAAAAACCATTACTTAATGATTATCCAAAATTCAGGAAATAAATCATGACATTACTGGGTTAAAGAATCCATGTCATTTAGAACACATTTCACGATAAACCCAAAATCATCTTCCAATGAAATGGAATCTTCACGGAGAACAGATCAATATATAATCGATATAAATTTCTGTATCAGACTAATAATATAAATGGAATAACGACCAAGCCCTTTCAAATTCCATATATAGTAACTGCCTTCATTCACAGAAGCTCATCTCGATTATTACCAAATCGAATTCCATTCGATTCGAATTTAATATATTAAATTCGAAAATTTTACTTTGGAAAATTTCCATTAAATCTTAATAAAAAGATTTATAAATTCCAAATCATAACTTTACTGTTAATAAGGTAAAAAAACTAATGTTATTTAAAACACCGTTCACAATAAACACAAAAATCCAATTTTAATTCAATTTCAATTAAATATTAATTAATTGGAAAACTTCTCTAAATCTTAATTAAAAATTTATTCTTTTCTCAACTGGGTTTAAGAACAGTGTTATTTAAGACACCATTCATGACAAACCCTTTAATATCAGCATGAACTGCTTCTTTCATGATGGGGTTTAGTCGACGATAGGGATCACGAGTGGGTTTGGCATCATCTATAAGGTGGATTCGATGTTGGACTATCGAAGGACAAATCCCTTTAATATCAGCCATGGACCAACCAATTGCTTCCTTATTTTTCTTAAGGATGGGAAGGAGCAATTATTCCTGCTCTAAAGTAAGGTCAGAAGTGATAATGACTGGAAATGTTTCATTGTCTCCTAAGTAAGCATATTTCAGATGACTGGGCAGCACTTTGAGTTCACATTTTAGGGACGACTCAATCGAAGAAATTGGTTGAGGAATATGCTCAGTTGTGAGCTGCTCGATAGGAATTGAATCAGAGACATTTTTCGGAATATCTTGAAATAAAGTTTCATATTTCGACTCAATTTCGTTGTTCAGATGGTCGAGATTAGGTTCATTGTCATGGACCGCATGGATTTCAGAAAACTGGTCCACATAAGAGTTAGGAGAGTTTTTGGTTCTAAAGATGTTTAGCTCGACGGTCATGTTACCAAAAGAAAGTTTCATAGACCCATTTCCACAATTGAAGAGCATTAGAGGTTGCTAAGAAGGGTCGTCCTAGAATGAAAGGGATCTGGTTTGCATGATTGCTCACCTGTTGAGTTTCTAGGACAATGAAATCAACTGGAAAGATGAATTCTCCTATTTTGATCAAAACATACTCGATTTCGCCCATAGGTTTCTTAATTGAACGGTCGGCAAGCTGAAGGGTTACCTTGGTGGGTTTCAGTTCTCCAAGCCCTAATTGGCGATAGACGGAATAAGGAAGCAAGTTAATACTAGCACCTAAGTCTAGCAGGCATCTATCGATTTTCTTGTCCCTAATAGTACATGATATTATGGGGCAGCCAGGATCTTTGTATTTCACTGGCATTGATTGGGGCAAGACTTCGCTAAGAGTTGCCGCTAGATACACTTTCTTAGGTACATGTGTATGACGTTTTTGGGTGCACATATCTTTTAGAAATTTAGCGTACTATGGAACTTGTTGTATAATGTCTAAAAGAGTAATGTTCACTTTCACTTGCTTAAATATTTCAAGAATCTTTTCTAGCTGATCCGTTTTATTCCTAGGTCGGAGTCTATGAGGAAATGGAGTAGACAAACTTGAGTTTGAGGATATTTAAGAAAGTTTAACAATCCGTTTTATCCCCGGCAACGGTGCCAAAATTTATTTGCGAACAAATTAAACAATTGTAAACAACTGTAAAATTCATTCAGCTTTCCTAAATAACAAGGGTTGTTGTAGAGGGTGTTGAACTCTAGGACCCAAAATATTTTAATTAATAAGTCCAGTCAAGTTATTCCGGAATTTCGATTGGTTGAAAACACGGAAAATAACAGAAATTAAATAAAAGAGAGTTTTATATGATTAAAGAAAGCAATTAGGGGATAATGACACAGATTTGATTAATACTCATCAATAGCCAACAAATAAATATAGATCTAATTCATGTTTCTGTCACAAACATGAATCAACAATAATTAGGTTCTTAGAAACAAATAAGTAAATAACGACAAGCGTAGCCTATGCAGGAGCTGAGCTCTTAAACAACCATAGACTATCAGGACAGATTCACTAAATAATTTCTAAAACCCTAAAATTAGATCTAAATCTGATAATTGTTAGACCGAACACGAATATACCCTATGAAGGAGCATAGCTCGTAAACGACATAGAATATGAAGGTTCAGATCTAACCCTTGTTTCAGATCTAGATCTATATACATGAATTCCTCATCTTTTGGCTATGTGATTCATATTGAATCATATCTGTTAGCGTCATCACCCCCTAATCAAAAGGGATTAGCTAGACATAGCTAAAGAAAATGAGAAAAAGAAAATAAATAATATAAACATAAATAAAATAAAATAACAACTGAGAAGAGAAGGAGAAGAGTTTTATTCCAAGCAAAGGATTACAGAATAAAACTAAGTGTGTTTTTAGATAAATGAGATACAATGTATTTATAGCTGATATGAAAAGACTACTTGGCTAATTACAGAATATGGGACTAAAGATTTAGCCCAAATAACACATAAGCCAGTGTAAACGCAGCTGTAGAGTGAGTGGCCTTGCAAATGCGCTAAAGAGGCCTTACAAATGAGCTAATGTGAACGCAACATGAGTAATCATTGAGCCAAATCTTCCTAACCAAACTCTATTTGCAACCGTTCTTCAAGCTTTACACTCTTCAAGCTTTAGAAATTTCAAACTTCACTCTTTTTAAGCTAATTCTTCATGCTTTATCCATTAATTGCTCTAAACCATGCTTTTTATAAACAATCTGAAAACACATCTATAAATACATAATATCGATTATTTTAAATGGAAAATAAGATAAATAACCGGATAAAATATACACATTTACGTCTATATCATCAGTCATGTGACTGGTGTGAGAACTAAAACAGTTATTAATTTGATTTTAAAGTTAAGTAAATCAACGGACCACGCCGTATAACACGGAACGTGTTTTAACCCCAAGGATACCAGTGCATAAAACAAACAACGCAATGCTAAAGAAGAAAAATGAAGCTATTATAAGACTCAGGTCCCATCACACAATGCAACACAAGCCGAAGGATAGAGTTTTACCTAATAATAGCCAAATAATGCTTGATACGCAAAATTTAATCTTTTATTATTACTATAAGCGAAGAAATCAACTTCAAATATAAATGTACCAATCATAGATGGCATAGTATCCCATGCTACTATGTCACCATACTAGTTCTATAATTAAAACCACGCAATGTCGTATTGGAAGTTGGATTCCATCTATGAACCAAGGCAAGGGATCGACCTCACCGATTCGAGACAATCTAGCCCATGTCTCAGGATTCAGCCGCAACTGCACTTTGGAGCCACAGGGCCGGTCCACATTTTAAGTGGACTAAAAATCCCTGAGCAATACATTTCCCCGCCCTATGGGGGCGTAATGGTCAGTATGTCGACCGTATCACCCATCGTCCCAATAGTGACCGATATATCCGAGGTACCTCACTATCCAACAAGTAATAATAAGCAACATCCACATGAGTAAAATGTCTGGGCTCCATACCATGACACCACTCGAAGCTAGAAGGAAACGCATGCCCTCCCTGGATCCTCTTCCGTTTCTGGTTCATACCGGGGTGAAGGCTTGCGAATTAATGCTACACAAAGCTATAATTTAATAAATTTATGCTTTGATCATCAACCACAAGACTTTGCTTTTCAACAGAAGCCTGGATCACTGCATCTCAGCATCCCACACATGCAATTCACGCCATGCGACTGATGTCTGTCGATATATAACCTCTGAGCTCGTACGTCTCAGAAAAGGGAGTTAAGTAAGAGAATAAATTCTCCTCCACCAAACAGATATATATTTAACAGAGATCAATGAATACATAATAAAATCCAACGTCAGACACACAGTCCATTTACAAGTCCGTTCTAGGTCTGAACGAAACCGGAGGTACCTTATTCCTAGTCCTATATGTCCAATACTGGAGAGAGGCCCTCGCATATCCGTTGATCTCCAAGTACGTCTAGACGATCACCACTTATTACCTCATCTAGGGTGTACAACCCAATCAAGACATCAGTAATCATCCAAACGATGTGAAGACCTCCGATATTGAACCACCGTCTTCATCGTCGACATATCGTCGAATCAGTTATTCAGAATGGGTATAAACCCAGCCTTTCCGAATAACCCGCGTATATTGCAAACAAGTGATATAAATACACAACATATGCCTCATTCCAATCCAGAATATTCTTTTATTTAAATATTCTTTTCTCAATTTAAAACAATTTAAGGTTTTCCAAACTAGTCGGGATTAGCGCACCTTACCAAAGTAATCAGTTGTTTTATTTCCCAATCCCAACCTATTCATCCCATGGAGCAAAACTGGTTGTGCTCCATATCTAACACCACTGTGTTATCGGTAAAAACTAATTACCATTTCCCATTCAAATCTAATTAAAGATTCAACTATCATCTGGAGTAAAACTGGTGGTACTCCATTCTCGATCATTTCATGAATTCGATAAATTAAATTATCTCATTCACTTTCCAATCTAATTAAAAATTCATTAAACTCCACTCAGTTTTAATCTTCCCAAAAATCAATATTAATGATTATTTAACTTTGGGAAATCAATCCTGTCTTTAACTGGGTTAAAGAACGAATGTCATTTAAAACACAGTTCACGATAAACCCAAAATCATATTCCATTAATTATGGAATATTCATGGAAAACATATCAATATATATAATCAATATAAATTTCCGTATCCGACTAATAATATAAATGGAATAGTGGCAAAGCCTTTCAAATTCCATATATATTAACAGTCTTCCTTAACAGAAGCTAACTTCGATTATTATCAAATCGAATTCCATTCAATTCCAATTTAATATATTAAATTGGAAAACCTTACTTTGGAAAATTTCCATTAAATCTTAATAAACGATTTGTAAATTCCGAATCACATTCCATTGTTAATTGGGTTAAAGAACGAATGTCGTTAAAAACACAGTTCACAATAAACCCAAAATCACATTCCATTTCAATTCGAATTAAAGGTTAATTAATTGGTAATTCTTCTCTAAATCTTAATTAAAAGATTTATTCTTTTCACATGGGGTTTAAGAGCGGTGTTAATGAAGACACCGTTCACGACAAACCCAAAAATCCAATTTCTATTCCATTCCAATTAAATATTAATAAACTAGTAAACTTCATTAAATCTTAATTAAATGATTTAATCTTTTCTCAACTGGGTTTTAAGAACAGTGTTATTTAGGACAACGTTCACGACAAACCCAAAATCCAATTTAATATTAAATACAAGGCTCTGAATAGAAATTATATCGACTTATATTCAATATCAAATTCTGTAATCAACAAATATCGTACTGGGAATAACGATATATATATCTTCGAAATTCCTCCACAATATCCATATAATCACGGAAACCAATATAGAAATATTCCGGAGATAATTTCGATTCAAATCCATTCCAATTCATATATTGGAAATTATGGTTATATTAAAACCCATTCTCAATCCATTTTATTTATTTAAAAAGAATTGTTTTATAATTCTAGTTAATAACTAGTTCATTTGGATAAAAATATATTATTATCTTTTCAAATATGGAATATTTCATCCTAAATCTTTCCAGATCATTTATTATGATTTTATACAAATTATTAATATTTTTGTTAATTTTATTAAGGCCCGTACATTCGATTTCCATAAATGGTCATCGAACTACACTTATAGCGACCTTTTCCGAATTTGATTTGGACATAATTCTGAATCCAACCGTTAGATTTGAAATCTCTTATATTCGTTGGAAAGCTCTTTTCGATACGATCCCAACGGTTCAGGTTTTAGGAGAATCCGATGGTCGGATCTAGCGCAACATCAATTCGAAGTCAATGGTCGAAATTCACAAACGGTCGCGGCGCAGCGCCTTCTATTCAGACCATTAAATGTATATATATATATATATATATATTTCGTCGATTTCTGTTTGAAACATATTTTATAAATCGTTTTAAATCCGTTTAAAAACGATTCCAACTTCATTTTCAAATTTTAAATCAAAATTGAGTATTTCTTATCATTACAATATATAAATGATAATAATTTCAAAATATTAGATTTTGAAATCATTTCCTTTTCGATATTCATTATAAAAATGAATAAAATCGATATAAATATCATTCGCGTCAAAATGGCGCATATCTAATCAACACGGCTATATATATTTCAATATTTTCGTGTCCATCCAAAATCGGACATCAAAATCATATTTTGATCTTTTATTGAATATTATTTAAAATATTCATTATTTTATTTTATTCAACACATGAATATTATTTTAAAATATTCTTTGTTTTCCAAATTGGAATGAGACCAAATCAATTACCATATAATGCTAATTATATGGATTCTATACAACACATGTATATAATGACAATGATAAACAATCATCCATCATCCAGAGTGCATTACACAACTGCAAAAGCAAATTAACGCTTACAACAGTCTGTCAACCAATTGATTGACATACAACTAAGAACTGGGATTAGTGTACGTCAAATATCATCCCAATACCCGTGTGGGGTTTCAATCAACAAACACTGAATATTATTTGTGCAGTTGGGTGATGTGTAAAATTTATCGTCCCAATCAATATAAGTCAAATGGGTGTACATAAACAAATCGTCCGATTTGTAAATGAATATTTATTTTGTTCATATACACGTTAAAATTATATTTTTGACGATAAAATATTTTATTCAACACGTGAATATTTTAATCCAGTTCATTTATACAATAAAATGATATTTTTATTGTTTTAACATATTTTAGAAAATTTCGGCAGCATAATGGCGTGATACTAGAACCGGAATAAGGTATAACCTTATCCCTCACCTAATAATGGCTCGCGCCATACACATGCCAATTCTAATCAATACTATTCTCATCCCAAATCAAATTCAAACAAATAAATCACTCAATCCATTTCACAATCACAATAAATCAAACAAGTCGTCCATGGTGTGTGGACGATGGGGAGCAGTTCATATATGTAGTTATAAATAAATAACTGTACAAGAAATTATAGTGAGAAGTTCTCACCTTGGGTTTCCACTCCTCAATTCTTTATTTCTAAACGGTTTGGATTTGGATTTGTTTCCAGTCAGTTCCATCGCAATCTATTTCACATGATTTTTATATTAAAAATCATATTTTTATTTCGCTACTATATTAATAAAAATCACATTTTTATAACGATGTTTATATCATAAAAATCAAATCTTTATAGCGATGTTCATATAATAAAAATCAAATCTTTATATTGTTATTCATATAATAAAAAATCACATTTTTATACCGCTAGTCATATCATAAAAATCATATTTTCATACCGCCATTCATATCATAAAAATCATATTTTTAATCCCAATCTATTCGTATAAAAATCTCATTTTTAACCAATTAAAATTTATATTTTTACATGTCTAAAAATCGTAACTTTATGTAATTAAAAAATTATAACTTTATATGAATAAATATCAGATTTTTATATAAATAAAAATCATATCTTTTTAAAACACTGTTTAATTACTATATTAACTACATAAGAAGAATTGAAAATAATAATAAAACTAACTGTTTTTTGGTTTCTTGGTGGCTGGAGGAGAACGCGGTGGCGGTGGACAACTGGGGTGGTGGCGCAGGAGGCTGGGTGGTCATGGAAAGGTCCAGGCGGCAGCGGTGGGACCCAGCGTGGTCGGAGGTGGACTTTTGGGTGATCTAGGGTTTGGGGATCGTGTTGGATAGGGGGGAAGAGGAGAGGCGGCGCTGGAAGGGGGTTGGCCGGAGGGGAGGTCGAGCGGCGTCGCAGCAGGAGGAGGGGGCGATGGGAAAGGAGGGCGCGACATCGATCTAAGCGGTTTCCCTTTTTTTTTGTTTTAAAATGAACGAGAGAGAGAGAGAGAATGTAAAGGGGGGCCAATATATATATATATATATACATATATTTATTTCTTTATTCTAAAAAGTTGCACTTTTATTCGAACTCCGATTCGAACTCACTGACTATCGTCCCTAGCGTAATACCCAAATTCCGAACACAATGGGATAAGTCCCGTAAGCCAATTCGACTGTTATGATCATTTTTCATCAAAATTAAAAAATAAATCAATATATATTGAATTTGAGTGCACATTTTAATTTACTGGGGCCACATATTGACTCCAAAAATTCCAAAAAAATGAATCAGGCTACGTTTTGATGATACGGTCCTAACAAAACTAATTTCGTCGAATTTGCAGATCGTTCGAAAAATGGTCATTTTTCAATCGATTAAATTCAAGCTAAAATTGCTAAACACGTTTTAATTCACCACGCTCACGTATAAATTCCAAAAATTTTGAAAATTGGAATATAGCAATAACTTGACATTCCGGATCCAACAAAAGTGGTTTCATCGAAAAATGTGGTCGTTTCCAAAATGGCAATTTTTAAGGGCTATATATTATATTAAAATATATGTAAATTTCACACCGACTATTTGAAATTTTAAACTGGACATAACTTTCAATTCAAAAAGTGAAATCTCGGTTTCTTAGATCTGTTAGAAAGATATTATTAATCAGATTCATATATTTCTTGTTTCGTCCAATTCTGACTTATATTCAATTCTGTACATTCATTTGAAATTAGAAATCAAATTTTCAAACTGCCGCGCCATTTCAGGCTCGTTTTATAATTAAAATAAATTTATACGTTCTAGCTTCGATTTAAATAAATTTTTAGTCGTTATTATTTAAAATAAATCATTTTAAGTATTCAAAACCCATTAAATTAGCTAAAATTAAAATTTTAAATCTGTTCTGATTTTCCGGGTTGTTACAATCTCCCCCACTTAAAATCTTTTCATCCTCGAAAAGGAACGGAGCTGAAAGTTGTTTTACTAACCAACTCAACTTTCATTCTGGCTTTCATTCTTCAACTTTTCAGTTTCTAAGAATTTCTAATTTATCAAAAATTTGGCTAATACCCTAAATTTTCGAAAAACTTCTCTATAACCTCCTTTGTGTGGGGAGACCTTTAAAACCACAACTAGCCACGTAGGGTCCTCATCAATCCAAAATAAAAATAAAATGCCAATCGGCTCATAAAATCATCCAAACCCAATAAATTAGTAAATATGTACCTATTTGTCGGGCATACAATTTCATTCCTCTGCTTAGCGTCCCTGCTATGACCTGTTCAACGTATATACATGTATATGCATGCTATTGCAATCTATTTTCAAATCAGTTCAATATTTTGATTTGATTTGGCTAAATTTACCTTCATTTCTATTATTGGTTTTATGGTTCCAATATATTTTTATTAATCAGACAATAATCAAACAACACAACCAACAATCAACTAGTTGGTTAACGTTTCAAATTCATAACTTTGATACATATATTAAAAATCATGTTTTTGATGCCAATTCACAACAATATATTCTAACTATATTTTGGTTCTCACACCAGTCAATTGGAAATATATAAATATCCCACTTTCGAAACTCGAACTCAAACACTGATGATGCACATGCTATCATCAGTATCATCTCCGGGTGATAGAGTGTGATTATATATCTATCAAGTATATTTGAGACTTCGTATACACGTTGATCAGACGTATATGCAAAATCTTTATATACCTGATTGTCCAAAATCAAATAAAAGAAAATACTCAAATACGTATAATTGGATTTTATTTTCAAAACAAAATTTGTTTTCACTTTTATTTTAAAAACAACACTCTTCGGACTCATTCTAGGATGCTACTGATCCCATGTCTAACGAGTCATTCTCATTGGATATTACTAATCCAATCTCTGATGAATTCTTTCGTATGGTTCTAATGTGTCTTATTCTCGAGCTCTGTAAACCAAAGCTCTGATACCACCCAAGACGACCCAAACTTCCCCGTAAAGGAAAGCCCGGCTTGAATTGAGAACAAGACAAATCAGAATACAAACAGAAGAACATTTCATTGTTATTACAACAAGTACATCAGAGTATAAGAATATAACAGAGTATGAATAAATAATATACATTTGGTAAACATCATAGATTTACAAATTACTATGCAACGGAAAAATAATACAAAACATAACTGAAAGAAATACACGGATACAAAGATTTCCGAATATAACTTCAGCTGGAAACCAGGATCTTGTAAGAATAAATCTGCAAAACCAAAACTACTAGCTTCCTGTGTGGAAATAGGGGCACCCAGAGTTTAGGTTAAAACAATAAACTCCCGGTCAGTCATGTGACTGGTGTGAGAACTAAAACAGTTATTAATTTGATTTTAAAGTTAGGTAAATCAACGGACCATGTTGTATAACATGGAATGGGTTTTAACCCCAAGGATACCGGTGCGTAAAACAAATAGCGCAATGCTAAAGAAGAAAAATTAAGCTATTATAAGACTCAGGTCCCATCACACAATGCAACGCAAGCTGGAGGATAGAATTTTACCTTATAATAGCCAAATAATGCTTGATACGCGAAATTTAATCTTTTATTATTACTATAAGTGAAGAAATCAACTTCAAATTTAAATGTATCAATCATAGACAACATAGTATCTCATGCTACTATGTCGCCATACTAGTTCTACAATTAAAAACCGCGCAATGTCGTATTGGAAGTTGGATTCCATCTATGAACCGAGGCAAGGGATCGTCCTCACTGATTCGAGTCAATCTAGCCCAAGTCTCAGGATTCAACCGCAACTGCACCTTGGAGCCATAGAGCTGGTCCATATTTTAAGTGGATTAAAAATCCCTGAGCAATACGTTTCCCTGTCCTACGGGGCGTAATGGTCAGCATGTCAACCGTATCATCCATCCGCCGGTCAGTGACCGATATATCCGAGGTACCTCGCTATCCATCAAGTAATAATAAGCAACATCCACATGAGTAAAATGTCTGGGCTCCATACCATGACACCACTCCTAGCTAGAAGGAAACGCATGCCCTCCCTGGACCCTCTCCCGTTTTTGGTTTATACCGGGGTGTGAGGCTCGCGAATTAACGCTACACAAAGCTATGCTATATTAAAGTCGTTCTTTGATTATCAACCACAAGACTTTACTTTTCAACAGAAGCCTTGATCACTGCATCTCAACATGCCACACAGGAAATTCATGTCATGCGACTGATGTCTATCGATATATAACATTTGAGCTCGTACGTCTCAGAGAAGGGTGTTAAGCAAGAGAATAAATTCTCCGCCACCAAACAGATATATATTTAATAGAGATCAATGAACACAGAATAAAATCCAATGTCAGACGCACTGTCCATTTACAAGTCCATTTTGGGTTTGAACGAAATCGGAGGCACCTTATTCCTCGTCCCATATGTCCAATACAGGAGAGAGGCCCTCGCATATCCGCTGATTTTCAAGTACGTCTGGACGATCACCACTTATTACCTCGTCTTGGGTGTACAGCTCAATCAAGACATCAGTAATCATCCAAACGATGTGAAGACCTCCGGTCTTCAACCACAGTCTTCATCATCGACATATCGTCAAATCAGTTATTCAGAATGGGTATAAACCCTGCCTTTCCAAATAACCCTCGTATATTGTAAACAAGTGATATAAATACACAACATATGCCTCATTCCATTCTAGAATATTCTTTTATTTAAATATTCTTTTCACAATTTAAACCAATTTAAGGTTTTATAAACTAGTCGAGATTAGCGCTTTTACCGAAGTAATCAGTTGTTTTATTTTCCAATCCCAACCTATTCATCCCATGGAGCAAAACTGGTAGTACTACATATCTAACACCACTGTGTTATCGGTAAAAACTAATTACCATTTCCCATTCAAATCTAATTAAAGATTCAACTATTGTCTTGAGTGAAACTGGTGGTCCTCCATTCTCGATCATTTCATGAATTCGATAAATTAAATTATCTCATTCACTTTCCAATCTAATTAAAGATTCATTAAAACTCCACTCAGTTTTAATCTTCCCAAAAATCAATATTAATGATTATTTAACTTTGGGAAATATATCCTGTCTTTAACTGGGTTAAAGAACGAATGTCATTTAAAACAAAGTTCAAGATAAACCCAAAATCACATTCCATTAATTATGGATTCTTCAAGGAAAACAGATCAATATATATAATCGATATAAATTTCCGTATCCGATTAATAATATAAATGGAATAGTAGCAAAACCTTTTAAATTCCATATATATTAACAGTCTTCCTCAACAGAAGCTCACTTTGATTATTATCAAATCGAATTCCATTCCATTCCAATTTAACGTATTAAACTGGAAAACCTTATTTGGAAAATTTCCATTAAATCTTAATAAAAGATTTATAAATTCCAAATCACATTTCACTGTTAATTGGGTTAAAGAACGAATGTCGTTAAAAACAAAGTTCACAAAAATCCCAAAATCACATTCCATTTCAATTCCAACTAAAGGTTAATTAATTGGTAATTCTTCTCTAAATCTTAATTAAAAGATTTATTCTTTTCACATGCGGTTTAAGAGCGGTGTTAATGAAGACACTGTTCACGACAAACCCAAAAATCCAATTTCAATTCCATTCCAATTAAATATTAATAAACTAGTAAACTTCATTAAATCTTAATTAAATGATTTAATATTTTCTCAACTGGGTTTAAGAACAGTTTTATTTAGGACACCATTCACGACAAACCCAAAATCCAATTTAATATTAAATACAAGGCTCTGAATAGAAATTTTATCGGCTTATATTCAATATCAAATTCTGTAATCAACAAATATCGTACTAGGAATAACTATATATATCTTCCAAATTCCTCCTTAATATCTGTATAATCACGGAAACCAATATCGAAATATTCCAAAGATAATTTCGATTCAAATCCATTCCAATTCATATATTAGAAATTCTAGTTATATTAAAACCCATTCTCAATCCATTTTATTTATTTAAAAATAATTGGATTATAATTCTAGTTAATAACTAGATCATTTTGATAAAAATATATTTTTATCTTTTCAAATATGGAAATTTTCATTTTAAATCTTTCTAGATCATTTATTATGATTTTACACAAATTATTAAAATTTTTAGTAATTTTATCTAGGCCCGTACAGTCGATTTCCATAAACGGTCATCGAACTGCACTTACAACGACCTTTCCGAATTTGATTTGGACATAACTCCAAATCCAACCATTAGATTTCAAATCTCTTATATTCATTTGAAAGATCTTTTCGATACGAACCCAACGGTTCTGGTTTTAGGGGAATCCGACAGTCGAATCTCCCGTAACGTCAATTCGAAGTCAATGGTCGAAATTCACGGACGGCCGCGGCGCGACGCGTTCTATTCAGACCATTAAATATATATATATAATATTTATATTATATATATTTCATCGATTTCCATTTGAAATGTATTTCATAAACTCTTTTAAATCCATTTAAAAACGATACCAACTTCATTTTCAATTTTTAAATCAAAATTGAATATTTCTTGTCATTATAATATATAAATGATAATATTTTCGAAATATTAGATTTTGAAATCATTTCCTTTTCGATATTCATTATAAAAATGAATAAAATCGATATAAATATCGTTTGCATCAAAATGGCGCATATCTAATCAACATGGCTATATATATTTCAATATTTTCGTGTCCATCCAAAATCGGACATCAAAATCATATTTTGATCTTTTACTAAATATTATTTTAAAATATTCATTATTTTATTTTATTCAACACATGAATATTATTATTTTAAAATATTCTTTGTTTTCCAAAGTAGAAGGTGACCCAATCAATTACCATATAATGTTAATTATATGGATTCCATACAACACATGTATATAATGACAACGATAAACAATCATCCTTCATCCAGAGTGCATTACACAACTACATAAGCATTAAATATAAATAATTAACGCTTACAACAGTCTTTCAACCAGTTGATTGACATACAACAAAATAATTAGGATTAGTGTACGTTAAATATCATCCCAATACCCGTGTGGTGTTTCAATCAACAAACACTGAATATTATTTGTGCAGTTGGGCGATGTGTAAAATATATCGTCCCAATCAATATCAGTCAAATGGGTATACATAAACAAATCGTCCGATTTGTAAATGAATATTTATTTTATTCATATACACGTTAAAATTATACTTTTAACGATAAAATATTTTATTCAACACGTGAATATTTTAATCCAGTTCATTTATACAATAAAATGATATTTTTATTGTTTTAACATATTTTAGAAAATTTTAGCAGCATAACGGCGCGATACTAGAAACGAGGAATAAGGTCTAGCCTTATCCCTCGCCTAATAATAGCTCGTACCATAAACAAACCAATTCTAATCAATACTATTCTCATCCCAAATCAGATTCAAACAAATAAATCACTCAACCCATTTCACAATCACAATCAATCGAACAAGTCGTCCATGGTTTGTGGACGACGGGGAGCAGTTCATATATGCAGTTATAAAATAAATAACTATACAAGAAATTATAGTGAGAAGTTCTCATCTTGGGTTTCCACTCCTCAATTCTTTATTTCTGAACGGTTTGGATTTGGATTTGTTTCCAGTCAGTTCCATCGCAATCTGTTTCACATGATTTATATATTAAAAATCATATTTTTATTTCGCTACTATATAAATAAAAATCACATTTTTATAAAGATGTTTATATCATAAAAATCAAATCTTTATAGCGATGTTGATATAAAAAAAATCAAATCTTCATAATGTTGTTCATATAATAATACATCACATTTTTATACCGCTATTCATATCATAAAAATCATATTTTTAAATCGCCATTCATATCATAAAAATCATATTTTTAATCCCAATCTATTCATACAAAAATCTCATTTTTAACCGACTAAAATTTATATTTTTACATGTCTAAAAATCGTAACTTTATGTAATTAAAAATTATAACTTTATATAAATAAAAATCATATTTTTATATAAATAAAAATCATAGCTTTTTAAAACCCTGTTTAATTACTATATTAATTACATAAGAAGAATTGAAAATAATAATAAAACTCAATGTTTTATGGTTTCTTGTTGGTTGGAGGAGATCGAATGGCAGTGGATGACCTGGGGTGGTGTCGCAGGAGGCTGGGTGGTCGAGGAAAGGTCCAGGCGTCGGCGGCGGGACCCAGAATAGCCAGAGGTGGGCTTTTGGGCGACCTTGGGTTTAGGCATTGTGTTGGAGAGGGGGGAAGAGGAGAGGCAGCGCTGGAAGGGGGTTGGCCGGAGGGGAGGTCGAGCGGCGTCGCAACAGGAGGAGGGAACTATTTCCAAACTGAAATTGCCAAACAAGTTTAAATTCACCACGCTCACTTATTAATTCCAAAAATTATGAAAATTGGAATCTAGCAATAATTTGATAGTTTGGATCGAACAAAAGTGGTTTCATCAAAAACGGAGGTCATTTGCAAAATGGCTATTTTTAAGGGTTATATATTATATTAAAATATATATAAATTTCACATCGACTATTTCAAATTTTAAACTGGATATAACTTTCAATTCACAAAGTGAAATCTCAGTTTCTTAGATCCGTTAGGAAGATATTATTAGTCAGATTCATATATTCCTTGTTTCGTCCAATTCTGACTTATATTCAATTCTGTACATTCATTTGAAATTAAAAATCGAATTTTCAAACTGCTGCGCCATTTGAGGCTCGTTTTATAATTAAAATAAATTTATACCTTCTAACTTCGATTTAAATAAATTTTTAGTCGTTATTATTTAAAATAAATCATTTTAAATATTCAAAATCAAATAAATTAGCTAAAATAAAAAATTTAAATTGGTTCCGATTTTCCAGGTTGTTACAGGATTTATCCACAAAATCCAAATGTAGTATTTGTGGCTCTAATGCAAATACATGAATGCAATAGATATATGCAAATGAAAACACAATCTTTTCAGAAAAATGGTACAATAAGGTAAGTAAACAATTTCTAATCAGTTGAATGTATTTTAGATACATCAACTTGTCACAAATTTTCAACATAATTCAAGTTTTCAATGTTAAACTCTAGTTTGGCCAGTTGGTTCGGTTGACAACATAGTGCATCCATGAAATAAATTTTTAATTTGCTTGTCACAGTTTGTAAAGGTGTAACAACCCGGAATTTTGGGGCTAATTTAAATTTTTTATTCTAGAAATTTTAAAGGATTATTAATATTTAAAATAATTTATTTTAAATAATAACGACGTAAAATTTATTTTAATCGAAGTTAAAACGAAATAATTTAATTTCAAAATAAAGGAGTTAGAAATAGCGCACTAGTTTGAAATTTTGATTTTTAAACTTTAACTGAATGTACAGGATTCAAAATAAATCAAAATTGAACGAAACAAGAAATATTTAAATCTGTTTAATCATATCTTTCTAACGAATCTGAAAAACTGAAATTTCATCGTAGGAATAAAAAGTTATGGCCAGTTAAATAGTTAGAAAAGTCGCTATAGAATTTATATATATTTTAATATAATATATAGCCCTTAAAAATAGACATTTTACAAACAACCTCGGTTTTCGACGAAACCACTTTTGTTGGAACCGGAACATCAAATTATTTCTAGGTTTCAATTTTCATAATTTTTCGAACTAATATGTGAGCGTGGCAGAGGAAAACGTGTTTTGTCAGTTTCAGTCAAAATTTAATCGACTTGAAAATAGCCATTTTTCAAACAGTCTCAGAATTCAATGAAATTAGTTTTGTTAGGACCGTGTCGTCAAAACAAAGTCAGATATAATTTTTCTGTAATTTTTAGAGTTAGTAGGTGGCCCTGGTAATTTAAAATGTACATTTAAATTTAATATTAATTGATTCATATTTTAAATTAAAGAAAAAAATATCGTAACAGCCGAATTGGGTTACGAAACATATTCTATTGTGTCCGGGATGAGGGTTATTAGCTGGGGGCGACACTCGTTGGGTTTGGATTGGAGATCGTATGGGCCAAAGGGTATTTATTGAATTAATAGAATTAAAATTAAAATAAATAAAAATACGTATACTTATAAATACGGTACTCTATCGTATACCCTAATTCTCTAATTGAACAATACAACCGCCGCCTTTATTCCATGAATGGCTGAAACGCACCGAAATGATTCCCCTTCGATCTCAACATCCATGTAGAATCGATGATGTTTTTTGGACAAGAATTAAAGAGCCCAACGAGTGCTACATCTTCAACGGCTGTGATTTATTTTAGCGTTGTGGATTAGACGAAATCACAGCTAACAGCGCCACCGTTCGTGCTGGTTTCTGAAGACAACGGAGGCATTGGACTCGAGGGGGCTAAGGAAGGAGGGAGGCGACGCGAAGGCAGAGGCTGTGGTGTATTCCGATGATCGGCGTGAGGCTTCTGGAAGCGTACGAAGGGGAGACAGGCGGTGGAGCTTTTTGGGTTCGATATGCATGTTGTTAACGAAGAAGAAGGAAAAAAGGGGCGGTAACGTTTACAGAACGTTATTAAATGCAGGATTAAGGTGGTTTATTTTATTTTATTTAATATATACACTCAAATGTTTAAACCGCCGTAACTCATTCAAATCTTGATGAAATTCGACGATTTCAGCTTTTTTGGAACCGTGAGGATGAGCACCACCACTTGGAAATGACTAGATCTGAAACGAAGGAGTAACATCACTGTGAGATTTCTTATATTAAAATTATAATTAAAATAAATTGTTATGTGTTGGAAATCAGTATTTATTCGTTGTTAAGATTCTTATTGATTGTGTATTGGACGTGATTTGAGTGAAATATCTTGGTTGCATTGATCTGATTGATTGAATGAAATATAATGTAAGAATAGAATTGTAAGCAAATAAAAATAATTATTTTTATTTGTGAGGTTAAAATAGAAATATGTTAATGTTCTTGTTTGTTATTTAAAAAGAACATTTTCTTATATTAGTTAGAATTAAAAGTATCATTTGGTAAACATGTTAGTAATGCTAGAAATAATGTAACAACCCGCATTCTACGCATCGGAGGATCGTAGAATATTTATTTCTTTCCCATATGAAGTCGTATGGCCATGTAACTTTGGGAAACATCTATTAGAGTCATTACCCATGCTTATGATTTTTGTCGATTTTTAAATGACCATTTTGCCCCTAGTTGGTACTGTTTTGGCCATAACTTTTGATTGGAAAAGAATTTTGACCTGAATCCACTTCCATTAGATTCGTTTGATGGTTTACCTTTCCGTAGAGTGGTCATAATAGCCAAACGGATTTACCGTTTGGGAGATATGGCTGAAATAAGGTTTGGAAGGTGAAAAACTGCTTAACCGGGCCAAATAGGGTGATTAGTGAATAGGCCCATAACCCATTTTAGGATTAGGGTTATGGGGGGCTGAAATGAGTTAGAGAATCATTCCATTTCAGTTTTCTAGCCTCCACTTATCACCAAGGAACCCTAAAAATGGCCTCCAACCTCTAAATCACCTCCAAATCATCTTTTAATCAAGGATTAAGCTTAGCAACATCTAGTCAAGGAAAATCTACCCCAAATCAACATTGGAGCTGCTGTTTAGCATTTAGATTTGCATCAAATCAGAGATTTATTTTAGATCTTAGTTTATTTGTGGCTAAGGTGAGTGATTTGCATAGTTTTGCACTAATTATGGCTAATTAAGGGTAATTAGTGTTAATTAGCGGATTCAAACATGATAAAATTCTGGAAAAATGTTCATAAATTCTTAAATGATGTTTTAGACCACTGATATGAATTTGGGTTAGTTTGGTTAAGTTTTGCTAATCCTATCATTAGTTTCACCAAAACATACTTAAGGGGAAATATGGGGTTTTGGGTATGTTTGATCCATTTTAACCTATCATATTGATGTTTTGATGTTTGTGGTTGATTATGCATGTTGCTATGACTGTATGATATGCTTTGTGATTGATTTCAATAGTTAGAATGGTCGAAAACATCGTCGAATGGCGTAAACACTTGCTGGAAAAGCTTCAGGAAACAGTGCAGGATCAGATCGGATATGGTGGCTCAGATCGGATAAGTTGAACTGGGCAAGGGATTCGATCGGATCGGAACTTGACACTTGAGAGAACTGGCAAAAAGGAAGGCCAAGCTAATTGAACTGGGATCGGATCGGATAAAGAAGGAGGGATCGGATCGGAGCACGTGAAGAACGAGAGTGCGGATCGGAGCGGAAGCACGAACTGGAAGGGAGATAGCACCCGACCCGACCCGAAGTGGGACATCCAACCCGGAGTAGGACACCCGACCCGAACCGATACAATGCTGGGAACCCGAACCGAACCGCTACAGGGGAGGACAACACACCAACCCGACTCAGAATGGACACCCGACCCGAACCAATGGCTTGAGGGGAACCTGACCCGACCCAGTATTGACCAATAACCCGAGATGCAAAGGTAGTCCAATGTGGGAAGTTAGAGCTTAGGATCAAGTTGAGAACCGATGAGTTCACTTCATGGTTGGGATTTGCTGCGGGACGTGTGCAAAGGAGTTGTCGACGTTCATAACTTCGATTCACCACTAAAAATGGATGATGGGCTACTTATCAGTGCAGTAGAGTCATTATGACTCGAGGGGCAAGGTGATGGTAGCAAGACTACGTTATCAGTGCAGTAGAGTCATTACGACTCGAGGGGTAAGGTGATGCGTAGTAAGACTATGAGCCAGCGCAGATGGGGTGAATAACTTCATGGGGCAAGTGGACATAGTAAAGGATTGGTAAGACTATGAGCCAGCGCAGATGGGGTGAATAACTCCATGGGGCAAGTGGACATAGTAAAGGATTGGTAAGACTATGAGCCAGCGCAGATGGGGTGAATTACTCCATGGGGCAAGTGGACATAGTAAAGGATTGGTAAGACTATGAGCCAGCGCAGATGGGGTGAATAACTCCATGGGGCAAGTGGTCATAGTAAAGGATTGGTAAGACTATGAGGCAGCGCAGATGGGGTGAATAACTCCATGGGGCAAGTGGACATAGTAAAGGATTGGTAAGACTATGAGCCAGCGCAGATGGGGTGAATAACTCCATGGGGCAAGTGGACATAGTAAAGGATTGGTAAGGCTATGAGCCAGCGCAGATTGGGTGAATAACTCCATGGGGCAAGTGGACATAGCGAAGGATTAGTGGCTACGTTATCAGTGCAGTGAAGCCATTTATGACTTCATGGGGCAAAGTGTCGTAGCAAGGTATGTTGGGTGATCGAAGTGGTGAATATCGTATGCTTTACGCACTGAGTGAGAGATGTGAGGATGGTTGCTATGCTTGATTGTTTGCCATCACTATGACATGCACACCCCCACCTCCGTATCTTTAAACCGTTTGATATGGCACCTTAGAGTGTTGTACAGTATGTTGTGCTAACTCTTTGGTTGTAGGTCCAGGTTCAGGTATGTTTTAGTCTACCTGTTATTGTTCACTTTAGATGCTTATTGCTCATACCAGGCTTTATGTCTGACCCAGAGTTTTATGTCTCCTCTTATTACTCTGGGTGCTTACACGAGCAGACTAGAGACAGGTTAGCTGGTGATGCGCGAGTATCTGATTCGGAGGCGGGCTGGAGGCTTCCACGTATGATATATAGATATTCTCCCTGTGTCGTTGGTGGTCACTACTTGGGCAATAGTAGTGTACCTCCTTTATCTTGCTTTTGCTTTGAGACAGTTTGAAAAGTTGTAATAATGTTTAACTTTGGATCATAAGCTGTACTTACATTTTCCGCTGCCATGTTAGTTGTTTCAGCTTATGCACTGTCTCACCTGTTTTATGTCAAGCATGTTATTATTATATTTTATTCTACGTGCTGTGAGACATTCTACAGGTTCTTGGTTAGTTCATTTCCTTCTTCCCTTTTCCTCTGACGACCCGTTCCGTGCTAACTAGACATGTGTGCAGCGCACCTTTGGAGTAAATGTCGGTTGGTGCGGGGCGGGCCGTCACACTTGGTATCAGAGCCAGGTTGCGTAGTTAACCTAGGGAAAAACACTAGGGAGAGATAATACGTATATGAGAGTGCGTATTTGTGATTATTGTGGTTTTCAAAGCTATATATATATACTATCAGTAGTATAAGAATGAAGTCGTACTGCACTAGCAAAACTATGGGGTCGTTAATCGTTTCCCTTTTATAGATTGACGATGAGTCGAGACACGAGGGGTGCTGGTAGAGGGACCAACCAGGGGAATGCTGCAGACATGAGGGCGATGTTTACTGACCTCATGTGGGACATGCTTAGAGAAGTGCAAGGGGCAGCTCCCAATCCCGGAGTTGGTATTGGTCCAGTAGTGCAGGCGCCTAGGGTCGATTTCACCAAGTTGTGCAAGGATTACACTAACCTTGGTGGGAAGCCGTTCCACGGGACGGAGTCGGCCACAGATATTCAGGACTGGATGGATAGCTGTGACCGTATCTTCGATGACTTGGGTCTTGAGGATGCGATGAAGAGAAGGCTAGCGTCTCGTCGGCTGCAAGGGCGAGCGATGAATTGGTGGAATGCCATTAGAACAGCTACTCCAGAAGATCAGGTTACTTGGGATCAGTTCAAGGCTCTCTTTAGCAAGAAGTTTATTCCAGCTACCCAGAAGTCAGTGCTGTTTAAGAGATTCTTGGAGCTCAAGCAGAGTGGTAGGGCAGTTTCTAACTATATTGCTGAGTTCGACACCTTGTCAAAGTATGGACTATCTCTTATCGATACTCCTGAGAAGAAGAATGAGAAGTTCATTACTGGTTTGGATGGATACTTGGGGGAAAGGCTTATCAATCACATCGATGAGACTTTTGAATCGATTGTGGGGAAAGCTTTGAGATCAGAGAGCCTTTACCCTAAGCCAAAGACTGAGGCTGCATCTGCAGAAGGGCCAAAGCCGCAAGCAGGCGGTGGAGGCAAGAACAACTCTCAGAATAAGAGGAAGCAAGACCAATCTAAGGGTGGCCAGAAAAAGAACAAGAAAGATGTTGAGTGCTTCAGCTGTGGTAAGAAGGGCCATTATGCCAAAGATTGTCGGGCCAAGCCAGCGAATAAGAAGTGCTTCAACTATGGTCAAGTGGGACATTTCAAGGATAAGTGTCCGCAACCTCTTAAGGAGAAGCAGATTGTGAAAGCATATGCTATTGATGTTGTTCCTTCTTCGTCGAATGCCCCAACTGCGGCGGAGAAAGGAAAGAATGTTGTTATTCAAGGTATGCTTTCTATTTATGATGTACCAGTTCGAGTTTTGTTTGATACTAGGGCTTTCCGTTCCTTCATATCTAGTGATCTGGTAGATAGGTTGGGACTGGAATCCGAGATAGTCGATAGACCATTGGTTGTGACGAACCCGATTGGTGGTTCGACTAGCCTTAGTATGATTTGCGGGAATTTGGTCTTATCGAGTCATGGATGTATGTTTGTTTGTGATTGCTTTGTTTTGGGCTTTACTGGGTATGGCATTATATTGGGAGTCGATTTGCTCCAAAGATACGGGGTGGTGGTAGACTGTGAGGGCTTTTTGGTGACAGTTAGGGCGGATGATAGGCGGAGGGTAGTGTTTGGTTGTCTACCTAGTGATGGAGTTATGGCTAGTTTTGTAAATTCCCTCGACATCCCGCAGGATGAGTTGTCAGATGTGCCCGTGGTTGGCCAGTATCCGGACATCTTCGAGGAGGTGACCGGGCTTCCACCACATCGAGAGATTGAGTTCCGTATTGATTTAGTGAAAGATGCCAGACCTATAGTGATGCCACTTCGTCGTATGGCACCAAGGGAGCAGCGAGAGCTCGAGGTGCAAGTCAGCAATCTTTTGAAGAAGGGATTTATTAGAAGAAGTGTCTCCGAGTGGGGAGCACCAGTTGTGTTTGCTACTAAGGCAGATGGTTCCCTTCGTTTGTGTGTGGACTATCGCGAGTTGAATAAGGTAACGAGGAAGAATAAGTATCCTCTACCGTGGATAGATGATTTGTTTGATCAACTGGAAGGAGCAAGAGTGTTCTCCCAGTTGGACCTCGCGACAGGATTTCATCAGCTACGAGTAGCGGATGAGAGTGTTCCGAAAACGGCATTTAGGATGCTGTCTGGATTTAATGAGTGGTTGGTCATGCCATTTGGGTTGACCAATGCACCAGCCTACTTTGTGGATCTTATGAATCGAGTATTCAGAGATCAGTTGAATAAGTTTGTTCTTGTGTTCGTGGATGATATCCTTGTTTACTCAAGGACAGAGGAGGAACACAAGGGATACTTGAGGATGGTGATGGAGGTGTTGAGGAAACACCAATTGAAAGCAAAATTCTCTAAGTGTCATTTTTGGAGAAGGGAAGTGAGATTCTTGGGTCATGTTGTTTCAGAGAGTGGTATTGCCGTGGGCCCTGCGAAGGTGGCTACGGTACAGGATTGGCCTACGCCCAAGAATGCAACAGATGTAAGAAGTTTCTTGGGGTTAGCTAGATATTATCGTAAGTTTATCCAGGACTTCTCCAAGATAGCAGCACCGTTGACTCAGTTGACTAAGAAGAATCAGTCCTTCGTCTGGGACGGAGTGTGTGAGAATGCATTCAAGAGTCTAAAAGAGGAGTTGACGCGTGCGCCAGTGTTAGTCATTCCTAAGTGGAATGAAGAGATGACGGTATACACGGATGCTTGTGGTACCGGACTGGGTGTTGTATTGATGCAAGGAGGTAGGGTTGTAGCTTATGCTAGTCGACAGCTAAAGCCGCATGAGAAGAAGTATCCTACCCATGATTTGGAATTAGCAGCGATCGTGTTCGCGCTGAAGATGTGGAGACACTATGTCTTGGGAGAAAGATTTGAATTGTTTACCGATCATAAATCGTTAAAGTATCTCTTCTCTCAGAAAGATCTGAATCTTCGTCAGCAGAGATGGTTAGAGTTCTTGGCTTCGTATGATTTTGATATCGCATATAAACCTGGTAAAGGTAATGCGGTAGCCGATGCCTTGAGTAGGAGACATGCCAGCTTAGGGGCAATGTTTCTTGAGTGGAAGCAACTGGAGTATATCGTGGGGTTTGATTTCAGACCAGTGTGCGAATTGGATCCAGTTATGCTAGCTATTTTGGCGATCAGACCCACTTTGATAGAGCGGATTGGTTCCAGCCAGAGGGACGATCCTAATCTATTGGAAATCATCTCCAAGTTAGAGATGAACATCGACGGTGAGGAGATGAATGTGTATGGGCTTGATCGAGATGGATGGCTTCGAAAGAATGGAAGGCTAGTTGTACCCAACGTGAATGGTTTGAGGGATGAAGTGCTTAGAGAACGTCATCACTCAAAACTGACTATACATCTCGGTGGTAATAAGATGTATCGAGACATGAAGCAGACTTACTACTGGGAAGGGATGAAAAGAGACGTTGGGAAGTTTATATCCAAATGCATGAATTGCCAGCTAGTTAAAGCCGAGCAAAAGAAGCCTAGTGGTTTGTTGCAACCATTAGAAATTCCCGAATGGAAATGAGAGAAAGTCTCGATGGATTTCATCGATGGTTTACCAAGGGCTAGATCGGGATATGATAGCATTTGGGTAATTGTGGATCGATTGACTAAGAGCGCAAGATTTATACCAGTCAAATCGACCAGAACGACAGCCAAGTTGGCAGAATTGTATATGAAGTGGGTAGTGAGATTCCATGAAGTACCCAAAAGCATTGTAAGTGACCGAGACCCGTTGTTCACTAGTGGGTTTTGGAAGAGCTTACAAGAGGCTCTAGGGTCAGAATTACATCTCAGTACCGCATATCATCCTCAGACCGACGGTCAGACGGAGAGGGTGAATCGTATATTGGAAGATCTTTTGAGAGCTTGTATATTGGATTTTGGTGGATCATGGGATGACCATTTGCATCTAGTAGAGTTTGCATATAATAATAGCTACCAATCCAGTATCGGTATGGCTCCATATGAAGCTTTGTACGGAAGACCGTGCAACTCACCATCATGTTGGATAGAGACTGGTGAGAAGTTTATGCTTGGACCAGATGTGGCGAGGAAAACTTCGGATAAGATTAAGATCATTCAACAACGGATGAAAGCTACCCAAGATAGGCAAAAGAGTTATGCTGATAAGAGGAGAAGAGACTTGAAATTCTCCGTTGGCGACTTGGTGTTTGTCAAGATTTCTCCGTTAAAGACTGTGATTCGATTTGTGTAACGTCTCGCATTTTTGTCGGTTGGTATTTGAATATTTAAATCAGTTTAAATATTGAATTTGTAATATAAGTGGATTTATATATTAATTAAAATGAAGTTGAACGTATAAAAATATATATAAAATATAATCGAGCTCATAACGACCCTGTAGTTCGTAATTTAACGTTCTGAACTTCAACTAAGTGTACCAGACTCGTTTTAAATCGGATTTCTTCGAAACAAGAAGCGTTGGAATCTGTTGAGCTGTATCTTTCTAACAGAAGTGAAAAATCAAGATTTCGGTGTATAGATTGCAAGATACGTCCAAATCAAATATTCGAAAAGTCGTTGTAGAAGCATATATCGACCGTAACGGTTATTTGAATATAACTTGATATAGAGTGCAAATCGGGACAAGGTTCTTTTGGGGCGCAGCGATAATTTAATTTTTAGAATTTTACTGTAATTTTAAATTAATTAAATAAGCAACTTTTTATTTGGAGTATTTCGCACCCTGTATCGATATTTTGGGGTTTCAAAATATAAGTTAATCTACCGGTATTATTATATTTTTGGGACCGGGACATCTCGTTGAGCACGACTGTACTCTTACTTCTGTCCGTAGCGGCTCACGAAAGTTTGTGAAACACGATATGTTAAACTCTATGAAATTATAAGGATATATATAACATTTATATAATGGGTTTCTTAACATTTAAAGCATAAGTAACCTTCACACGATTTAACAGCGACGTATTGTCATGTCTCAGCTTGTATTTTGGGATAGATGTTTCAACGCAAATAGTAGGGACTCTATTCATGCGTGTATAGATGCCCATGATTTTTATAAATGAAGTGTACTTCTTTTCTTTTCCTTAATCATGAAGGAACGTAAACCCTGTATGAAACCCATACCTTTAGACTTAAGCCTAAGACCAGACCAACCCCGTAAACTATAGAAGCTTCATGGAATTTAATATTTATAAATACAAAATATACGGTTTCCTTCAACGTTAAGTCTCTCCTATAGTTATATATATACCTTCACCTCTAAGCTATTATCACGTACTAACTACAGTTGTTTTTGCGCTAGAAGACAGGGAGACCTTGACCTAAAACGTAGACGCTATATCCTAGTTGATATAAAAGAACACATATATATGTTCACCTTAACCCTTAAGTATTATATATATGTATAGTCACACTCTATCATCAAATCAAAGTGGGTACACACGTCTTCACAGTATGGCTACATCTCTATTAGCCTCAACCCTAAAACTTAAAATCCAAGTAACTTTGACTATAAATACGGTTCGTTCTTCTCCGGGTTCGGAAAAACAAAAATCAATACTCAATTCTTTCTTCTTCGTTCTGGGAATCACGAATTCATTTCCTTTCGAAAACAAGAAGTGGAAGCAAAGTTGTATGGGGTGGGGGTGCGAGTATAAGGTGACGAAGTCGTTCGAAGTGCTGGGTTCAGACCTGGCAGTTTCGAGTGGATAAGGGCATGGAGAGGGAGAACAGATTTAAGAAATGGGAGTAGTGGAAAGATGGGTGGTAAGTGTTGAAGTAGCGGAAGGGTGGTAAGGAAGATGGGTGCGGTATGCATGGAATTGGCAGTGGAAATAAAAGGAGGTATATTGCTGTGTAAATGGGTTCAGCATAAAGGAGATAAGGGGTAGACGTGGAAAATACTGGTGGCAAGTGTATCATTTGAACAAGAAGGAAGAAGTGAAACGTTGGTTGACAATCCGATGGTGAAACAAAAGAAAGGCTTATTGGTTGTTCACAGCAAGGGAGGGGTGTCCATTACTAAGAGTGAATGCATGGAATTTAGGAAGAAGGGATGCTTTTGTTTTGAGGCACTGGAGCAGTGGAACGTGAATGATGGTATTTGTTTTACAAATCATGAAGGTGGCGGCATGACTGTTGTAGAAGGACGGATGCTCACGGTTTTCAGATTGTGGAAGGAGAATATATGAGAGTTTGGTGGATACTGTGTTAGTATCATGAAGATCCGAGCTTGGGGGATGATGGAAAAATAAAGAAGAGGGGGAGCACTTGCGATGTGCTACTGGAAATGGAAAATTTCGAAATATGGAAGAACTGAAACTTGTGTGATATTTGGTACGTGTACATGCACTGGACTGAAATGAAAGTTTTTACTGAAGCAAGAATGGAGTACTGTACTGTGTTCATGCGCTTACAAGTTGGAAAAGGGAACGTGAACACCGTGCAATAACGTGAGCGACAGGAAATTTGGCACAAAGTGGTAGCTAGCGGGATCGAGTTCTTGGTGACGGCGTCCGAGAGATCGAGATGATGGATCCGATGGAAAATGATGAACTGAAGGCATCAGCTCAATACGTGGAACATTCGGTTTGTATTTGTGAGGAGTGTTGCATGGGAAAAGGGTTTAAAAAGGGATGGAATAAGCATGCCGGTGTCGGTTTTTAACAATGGTGGTTTTGTCTAATTAAATAAAGAAAGTGGCGAAGTGCTCGCCTCAAGTAAACGGACAGTGAAGTGGCGTATAATGGAGATGGTACTGTTCTGTGGAGGAGCGGATGATGTGAGGATGGTTTTCTTCGATACCAGAATCAAAGAAATCGGATGATGTCAAACGCCCGGTTTAAACGACTAATGCAAATCGTTATTTAACGGTTAACGCGCCAAGGTGAGTAAAATCACTAACTCTGATCTTTTTAAACTATTTCAATATATTTTAATGTTGTTCGAATGCTGTGTGATGGTCGATTAGGTAGATTACAATTAATTTGGTTAAATATTATATACCGTTACATATGCACACATCATCGGTTGGACACTGATCCCATCAATTTGAATATCCCCTAGTATAGAGTTAGTGTAAATTGTGTTGACTGACATTTGTGGATGCGGAAACCGGTTGGAGGAATCCGACCGGACTCCTCGATATTTATATGTACTGTTTGTTGTGTATGCACTGTTTGAACCCGAATTATATTTAAACCCCATGTGAATATTGATGTTGAACGGAAAATTCAACATCTGTTTCGATAAATCAGTAAACGATATCGATTTAGAAAGTGGCGACAGTCGACCGTAAAACCATCGTTTTGTTAAGAAACTGATTTACCGTCAGGCAAATCAATGAAGTTAATTATAGAAATTATATTTTTATAATTAAAGTGAAGTTTTAAATTATAATAGAAGTTCTATTATAAACCAGTATTTTAGAGTTCGTTTTTATAAAGCAAATAAAAGCGATTGTTGATATTTAAACAAGTTTATAAAGTAAAAACTATCCGACGATTAAATATTTGGATAATTATATTTAAGATAAATAATTCAGAGATATCATTAGATTAATTAGATTAATCTAATGTTAAGAAGTAATTAAAATCAGTTAACGAATTTACTGATGGAAATAAGTTGATTTAATCAACTTTTATTCGGGAACATGATTATTAGATTAATTGGTCTTTAATTAATCTAATGAAAAACAGGTTAGAAATAAGTTTATCGAAATTAATGAGAGTTAATTACCATTTAAGAAGTTATAGATAAGAACTGGGAAATGGAGAAAGCAAAGAGTTAATGTTTAAATTAAATATTCATAAACCACAGAGATTCCAAAGTAAGAATATGGTGTTGTAAAACCATATTCCAAAATACAACAAGGAAATACGATTTAATAAATATATTAAGTAATAAGGAATTTGAATACGGACTTGTATCGGTTCTAAGGTAAGAACGTTGTCGATCAAGGTCTGAGAGGTAAATAAAATACCCCAACTTGAACGGCTTCGCTATTACCGAGGAACGATATCAGTTTGTAACGGAAAGAGATGTCAAGATTTTTGGTAACAGAAAGAGATGTCAAGATTTTTGTAACAGAAAGAGATATCAAGATTTTTGTAACAGAAAGAGATGTCAAGGTTTTTGTAACGGAAAGAGATGTCAAGATGTGTATAAATGGAATACGGCAGCGTATTGCCAGTCTTAGAATTATAGCAATAAAATAACGCTGTTGATAAGGTAAGTGTGACTGTAATTAGTTATAAGGAGAATATTACAGCGTATGACACGTTGAACTATAGCAATAAAATAACGCTGTTGATAAGGTAAGTGTGACTGTAATTAGTTATAAGGAGAATATTACAACGTATGACAAGTTTAGAACTATAGCGACAAATTAACTGCTGTTGATTTGACTTAAGCATAACTTTTATATATAGCAGCACTTCCTAGGAAATGTAACAGTTTGGTTTGAAATCCAATTATTCTAGAGTAATAAGTAACGACGTTTGTTCAAAGAAATATAAGAAAGAGTTTAGAAAAGAATTGGGGAATCGTATTAGAAACTGATGACAGCATTTCGATGTTCGAAATGTGATTAGAATTAAACCATTAGGATTTGTAACTAGAATTCGACAATGTCGAATGTATTAAAAGTAAACTATTTTTAGGGATTATAATCTGATATAATAATTAACATTTAGTTGTAAACAAATAAATGTTAATGAGGATAAGAGTTAGTACTTAGTTTAAACTTGATATCGATTTGATAAGAAGTTGACTTAGAAACAGAGTTTACAAAGTGAAATAGGAATATATAAAGTATGAAAGAGATTTCGATAAACGGGATCATGGTATTGATTTATTTGATAAAGATGTTCAGATTTCTATAATAGAAATGATATTCACATTTCAAAGTGAATAATGTTTTAAAAGTGAACGTTGGGCCGATTAAAAGGTTAAAATGAAATTGGAAGTATTTTCCAATGCAAATTGGGTAGATTGTCCAAGGGTAGAAAATAAAGAATGTGAAATTAATGAAAATAGTTCAAACGTTAATAACGTATGTTTTTTGGAACATGAAAGAATAAGAGTTTATAATAACTGGAAATGTTTTCCAAGAAGTATGGAAAGGCTAAAACGGGATTTGAGAAATATCTGGTAAGATATGAGAATTCGAATAATAAAGTCGAATGTTAAAATTAAAAATACCCGTGGTTGTGTGAGGTTAATTATACATTAGAATGAATGTTGTTTTTACTTCGATAGTTAAATAACCGACTATCGAAGTGTTTGACCATCGTTGTCGATATGGAGAGACCGGTTGGATACGTTATCCGAAACCACTCCGTATAGGCATAAGCGCTGCGAATTAAATATGCTGAAGATGATTGAAGACGGAGTTAAATGCAAGGGTCGTCCAGTTCTAGAATAATGTTTTTGTTTGTCCAGTCCCAGGACAACTTGTATGGACGAGTGTCTGACAGAGTATTTCCAACGGTCATGCCGTTGATTTTACGAATATACCAAGTTGGTGGGGAGAAGATAACTTCTCTTTATTCTACACCCAGTGTGCATTTGTGTAATCAATGCGTGATTACGGATTTGACGATGTGACATTCAAAGTGAATGGTGATCAGATGTTCTGAAGATAGACGTAGCCTCTAGCCTCACAACCAGGAAGTGACAGAAGTTGGGCTAGGCAGCATGGCTAGTTGGGTCATCCCCAAGCAGGGTGTATTGTCACCGATCTAGAGAAAATTCATATTTATACTTCTTTTCAATTCTGTATCTTCGGATGACGGTTGGATGGCCTGCAACCGTGGTGGCAATATATTCGTGACACTCAAGCTAAATGAGTGAGCGGTCATGTGTGGCAGGGTTGCAAGACGTTCTTGTTGAACCCTGAGTGTATCCCCTCTAGAGTACACTATTAAGAAGGTGCTCCCATACCTTGTCTGTTGAAATCCAATCTCCAATAAGAGCCATGCGGTTTATGATTTTATACTATATATATGTGGAACGTGAGATGCAAGCGTTCTGCTACTTGGATAATTATTTGTTTAGACATTATCATAATATCACTGTTTTTGATATCAAAGTAATTTGGGTTATAGTAAGGTAAAAGCCGTCCATGTTTATGTGTGGGCTGGTCTTACTATTATCCTTTTATTTCAAAAGGATTTTCTTCAAAGTAAAACCGTATAGTTGGAATTTACTCACACCAGTCCCATGACTGACCCAGAGTTTATTTTGTTGTTTTCCCTAAACTCTTGGGTGCCCAAATTTGTACGGGCAGTCAAGTGTTTCAGGCTTTGCAGATTCACTTGGAGCAGCTCGAAGCAGAAGGCTCCACCGTTAGTAAATAGAGATTATTTTCCGCTGTGATATGATGTACTGTACTCTGATATGATATGTAAGTACAAATTCAGATTTTGTATTTCAAAGTAATGTATATAATACATTTCATTTTGTTCCGCTGCGAGTTTCGTGTTACTCTGATTCTGTTCAGTTGTGATCTTCTTCTTCTTCTATTCTATTAGTTCTATCTTTTCTTTCTCACCCTCTAAATTCTTCTATTAATGTCCTGGTGTTTTCGATGCTTGAATAGTCAACAGTGTGTTTTTATGTTGATTTTCTGGGTCGAAAATCCCGCCATTACAGATGGTATCAGAGCATAAGGTTAAGTGATTACCTTGGCTCTGTGGCGTAACTCAATAGAGATGGAGTTAGTAATACTCTAGATTGAGTTGAGTGTATATATATGAGCGCGTATTTGTGATTAATATAAAAACTATTTTATATTGTGTTGACTGGTCAGTCGAGTGGTTTATGAATTCTGGTCGAAACAGTAATGCAAACTGAGTCGATAGGTGTTTCTAAACTCTTGAACAGAGTAATTCGACACAGTATGTTTTGAAAAGAGGGTAAATGAAACAATTTTACCCAAAGTATATTTTGATATAAAAAGAAGTGTATATCTTGATATTAATATAATATATTGGATATGTGATCATTATTATGATCGAGCAGGATTACAATTGAGTTGGTTATATAAACTACCAATCGAAATATTATATAAGTATGATATGCAAAATCAGATGAGCTGAATCTGAATTAAAAACCATAATTGAAATAAAACTCTAGAAACTTGTAAAAGAATTGAAATTGAATTTGAATTAAATATAAGGGAATTTTAAAATCCTGGGAGATTTGAAAATTTGTTTTCCAAGTGCTATAAAAGATATTTTGAAGTAATTTCAAAAATAGAGTGATTATAAATGAGTTTTTAAAGCAATATAGTATTGAACTCACTTTGATGGTTGGAAAATAAATTCCGATGATGATCGCGACATTATCGGTGTTCATTTTCGAGCTGGTAAGTGACGGATTACTACCAAAAATTGTGTTTTAGATTGTTTTAAGAAACAAGTTGTTCGAAAATTCAAATGTTTTGAATTGCTATTATTATATTCAATGTATATGATTTCAAACCGATTCAAAATAAATCCCAGGAATTTGAATTCTAAAATAAAAATTTAACTTATGGAGTTAAAATGGTAAAAGTGGAATTTAAACAAAGATAACAAAACTGGACTGAATTTGGAAAGATCCAGAATGAAAATTATATAAGAAAAATATTGGAGATTCGAGTTATTAAAAATGAATTGATTCTTGGAGAATAAGAATCGAATTTTGAATTAGAGATGGAGATAACTGATTTGAGAAATAAATCAGTGAATGGAATGTCGTAATAAAACTTAACAAGGTTAAGAACTGAGAGTGGAATCAGAGTTGAAATAGAAATTTGGCTTAGTAAAAGCGAAAGACTGGTTTGAGATCGGATTGATGGGAGATCAACCAAGGATGCTTGGATATGCTGGTTTGATAGCAGATGGCAGAGATAGAGTTGAATGCCCAACAGAGAAGGTACACGTTTATATACGAGTATGAGATTTTTATGAGTCAGTTTGGGTAAGCCGTTTGGCTGTTTGATTTTCTTTTGGATTGGAGAAGGCCCGGAGTGGCAAGTTGTTGTAATACCGAGTGAGCCGTGCAAAGGAGATGCTGGCCAGATTCTCTGGAAATTAAGCTGTTAGGAAATTTTCAGAATTTTGAAAATATTCGGTAATAAGAAGGAATTAATATTGTAATTGGAAATAATCAGTTCAGTGGAAACTGGAATTATGAAGTAAACCAAAAAGATTTTTAACCATGTTATAACAGAGATTGTAGCATTTTCCCTATCTTAGCAATTTCGAGGACGAAATTATTTTAAGGGGGAAGGTCTGTAACGTCTCGCATTTTTGTCGGTTGGTATTTGAATATTTAAATCAGTTTAAATATTGAATTTGTAATATAAGTGGATTTATATATTAATTAAAATGAAGTTGAACGTATAAAAATATATATAAAATATAATCGAGCTCATAACGACCCTGTAGTTCGTAATTTAACGTTCTGAACTTCAACTAAGTGTACCAGACTCGTTTTAAATCGGATTTCTTCGAAACAAGAAGCGTTGGAATCTGTTGAGCTGTATCTTTCTAACAGAAGTGAAAAATCAAGATTTCGGTGTATAGATTGCAAGATACGTCCAAATCAAATATTCGAAAAGTCGTTGTAGAAGCATATATCGACCGTAACGGTTATTTGAATATAACTTGATATAGAGTGCAAATCGGGACAAGGTTCTTTTGGGGCGCAGCGATAATTTAATTTTTAGAATTTTACTGTAATTTTAAATTAATTAAATAAGCAACTTTTTATTTGGAGTATTTCGCACCCTGTATCGATATTTTGGGGTTTCAAAATATAAGTTAATCTACCGGTATTATTATATTTTTGGGACCGGGACATCTCGTTGAGCACGACTGTACTCTTACTTCTGTCCGTAGCGGCTCACGAAAGTTTGTGAAACACGATATGTTAAACTCTATGAAATTATAAGGATATATATAACATTTATATAATGGGTTTCTTAACATTTAAAGCATAAGTAACCTTCACACGATTTAACAGCGACGTATTGTCATGTCTCAGCTTGTATTTTGGGATAGATGTTTCAACGCAAATAGTAGGGACTCTATTCATGCGTGTATAGATGCCCATGATTTTTATAAATGAAGTGTACTTCTTTTCTTTTCCTTAATCATGAAGGAACGTAAACCCTGTATGAAACCCATACCTTTAGACTTAAGCCTAAGACCAGACCAACCCCGTAAACTATAGAAGCTTCATGGAATTTAATATTTATAAATACAAAATATACGGTTTCCTTCAACATTAAGTCTCTCCTATAGTTATATATATACCTTCACCTCTAAGCTATTATCACGTACTAACTACAGTTGTTTTTGCGCTAGAAGACAGGGAGACCTTGACCTAAAACGTAGACGCTATATCCTAGTTGATATAAAAGAACACATATATATGTTCACCTTAACCCTTAAGTATTATATATATGTATAGTCACACTCTATCATCAAATCAAAGTGGGTACACACGTCTTCACAGTATGGCTACATCTCTATTAGCCTCAACCCTAAAACTTAAAATCCAAGTAACTTTGACTATAAATACGGTTCGTTCTTCTCCGGGTTCGGAAAAACAAAAATCAATACTCAATTCTTTCTTCTTCGTTCTGGGAATCACGAATTCATTTCCTTTCGAAAACAAGAAGTGGAAGCAAAGTTGTATGGGGTGGGGGTGCGAGTATAAGGTGACGAAGTCGTTCGAAGTGCTGGGTTCAGACCTGGCAGTTTCGAGTGGATAAGGGCATGGAGAGGGAGAACAGATTTAAGAAATGGGAGTAGTGGAAAGATGGGTGGTAAGTGTTGAAGTAGCGGAAGGGTGGTAAGGAAGATGGGTGCGGTATGCATGGAATTGGCAGTGGAAATAAAAGGAGGTATATTGCTGTGTAAATGGGTTCAGCATAAAGGAGATAAGGGGTAGACGTGGAAAATACTGGTGGCAAGTGTATCATTTGAACAAGAAGGAAGAAGTGAAACGTTGGTTGACAATCCGATGGTGAAACAAAAGAAAGGCTTATTGGTTGTTCACAGCAAGGGAGGGGTGTCCATTACTAAGAGTGAATGCATGGAATTTAGGAAGAAGGGATGCTTTTGTTTTGAGGCACTGGAGCAGTGGAACGTGAATGATGGTATTTGTTTTACAAATCATGAAGGTGGCGGCATGACTGTTGTAGAAGGACGGATGCTCACGGTTTTCAGATTGTGGAAGGAGAATATATGAGAGTTTGGTGGATACTGTGTTAGTATCATGAAGATCCGAGCTTGGGGGATGATGGAAAAATAAAGAAGAGGGGGAGCACTTGCGATGTGCTACTGGAAATGGAAAATTTCGAAATATGGAAGAACTGAAACTTGTGTGATATTTGGTACGTGTACATGCACTGGACTGAAACGCAAGTTTTTACTGAAGCAAGAATGGAGTACTGTACTGTGTTCATGCGCTTACAAGTTGGAAAAGGGAACGTGAACACCGTGCAGTAACGTGAGCGACAGGAAATTTGGCACAAAGTGGTAGCTAGCGGGATCGAGTTCTTGGTGACGGCGTCCGAGAGATCGAGATGATGGATCCGATGGAAAATGATGAACTGAAGGCATCAGCTCAATACGTGGAACATTCGGTTTGTATTTGTGAGGAGTGTTGCATGGGAAAAGGGTTTAAAAAGGGATGGAATAAGCATGCCGGTGTCGGTTTTTAACAATGGTGGTTTTGTCTAATTAAATAAAGAAAGTGGCGAAGTGCTCGCCTCAAGTAAACGGACAGTGCAGTGGCGTATAATGGAGATGGTACTGTTCTATGGGGGAGCGGATGATGTGAGGATGGTTTTCTTCGATACCAGAATCAAAGAAATCGGATGATGTCAAACGCCCGGTTTAAACGACTAATGCAAATCGTTATTTAACGGTTAACGCGCCAAGGTGAGTAAAATCACTAACTCTGATCTTTTTAAAATATTTCAATATATTTTAATGTTGTTCGAATGCTGTGTGATGGTCGATTAGGTAGATTACAATTAATTTGGTTAAATATTATATACCGTTACATATGCACACATCATCGGTTGGACACTGATCCCATCAATTTGAATATCCCCTAGTATAGAGTTAGTGTAAATTGTGTTGACTGACATTTGTGGATGCGGAAACCGGTTGGAGGAATCCGACCGGACTCCTCGATATTTATATGTACTGTTTGTTGTGTATGCACTGTTTGAACCCGAATTATATTTAAACCCCATGTGAATATTGATGTTGAATGGAAAATTCAACATCTGTTTCGATAAATCAGTAAACGATATCGATTTAGAAAGTGGCGACAATCGACCGTAAAACCATCGTTTTGTTAAGAAACTGATTTACCGTCAGGCAAATCAATGAAGTTAATTATAGAAATTATATTTTTATAATTAAAGTGAAGTTTTAAATTATAATAGAAGTTCTATTATAAACCAGTATTTTAGAGTTCGTTTTTATAAAGCAAATAAAAGCGATTGTTGATATTTAAACAAGTTTATAAAGTAAAAACTATCCGACGATTAAATATTTGGATAATTATATTTAAGATAAATAATTCAGAGATATCATTAGATTAATTAGATTAATCTAATGTTAAGAAGTAATTAAAATCAGTTAACGAATTTACTGATGGAAATAAGTTGATTTAATCAACTTTTATTTGGGAACATGATTATTAGATTAATTGGTATTTAATTAATCTAATGAAAAACAGGTTAGAAATAAGTTTATCGAAATTAATGAGAGTTAATTACCATTTAAGAAGTTATAGATAAGAACTGGGAAATTGAGAAAGCAAAGAGTTAATGTTTAAATTAAATATTCATAAACCACAGATATTCCAAAGTAAGAATATGGTGTTGTAAAACCATATTCCAAAATACAACAAGGAAATACGATTTAATAAATATATTAAGTAATAAGGAATTTGAATACAGACTTGTATCGGTTCTAAGGTAAGAACGTTGTCGATCAAGGTCTGAGAGGTAAATAAAATACCCCAACTTGAACGGCTTCGCTATTACCGAGGAACGATATCAGTTTGTAACGGAAAGAGATGTCAAGATTTTTGGTAACAGAAAGAGATGTCAAGATTTTTGTAACAGAAAGAGATATCAAGATTTTTGTAACAGAAAGAGATGTCAAGGTTTTTGTAACGGAAAGAGATGTCAAGATGTGTATAAAAGGAATACGGCAGCGTATTGCCAGTCTTAGAATTATAGCAATAAAATAACGCTGTTGATAAGGTAAGTGTGACTGTAATTAGTTATAAGGAGAATATTACAGCGTATGACACGTTGAACTATAGCAATAAAATAACGCTGTTGATAAGGTAAGTGTGACTGTAATTAGTTATAAGGAGAATATTACAACGTATGACAAGTTTAGAACTATAGCGACAAATTAACTGCTGTTGATTTGACTTAAGCATAACTTTTATATATAGCAGCACTTCCTAGGAAATGTAACAGTTTGGTTTGAAATCCAATTATTCTAGAGTAATAAGTAACGACGTTTGTTCAAAGAAATATAAGAAAGAGTTTAGAAAAGAATTGGGGAATCGTATTAGAAACTGATGACAGCATTTCGATGTTCGAAATGTGATTAGAATTAAACCATTAGGATTTGTAACTAGAATTCGACAATGTCGAATGTATTAAAAGTAAACTATTTTTAGGGATTATAATCTGATATAATAATTAACATTTAGTTGTAAACAAATAAATGTTAAAGAGGATAGGAGTTAGTACTTAGTTTAAACTTGATATCGATTTGATAAGAAGTTGACTTAGAAACAGAGTTTACAAAGTGAAATAGGAATATATAAAGTATGAAAGAGATTTCGATAAACGGGATCATGGTATTGATTTATTTGATAAAGATGTTCAGATTTCTATAATAGAAATGATATTCACATTTCAAAGTGAATAATGTTTTAAAAGTGAACGTTGGGCCGATTAAAAGGTTAAAATGAAATTGGAAGTATTTTCCAATGCAAATTGGGTAGATTGTCCAAGGGTAGAAAATAAAGAATGTGAAATTAATGAAAATAGTTCAAACGTTAATAACGTATGTTTTTTGGAACATGAAAGAATAAGAGTTTATAATAACTGGAAATGTTTTCCAAGAAGTATGGAAAGGCTAAAACGGGATTTGAGAAATATCTGGTAAGATATGAGAATTCGAATAATAAAGTCGAATGTTAAAATTAAAAATACCCGTGGTTGTGTGAGGTTAATTATACATTAGAATGAATGTTGTTTTTACTTCGATAGTTAAATAACCGACTATCGAAGTGTTTGACCATCGTTGTCGATATGGAGAGACCGGTTGGATACGTTATCCGAAACCACTCCGTATAGGCATAAGCGCTGCGAATTAAATATGCTGAAGATGATTGAAGACGGAGTTAAATGCAAGGGTCGTCCAGTTCTAGAATAATGTTTTTGTTTGTCCAGTCCCAGGACAACTTGTATGGACGAGTGTCTGACAGAGTATTTCCAACGGTCATGCCGTTGATTTTACGAATATACCAAGTTGGTGGGGAGAAGATAACTTCTCTTTATTCTACACCCAGTGTGCATTTGTGTAATCAATGCGTGATTACGGATTTGACGATGTGACATTCAAAGTGAATGGTGATCAGATGTTCTGAAGATAGACGTAGCCTCTAGCCTCACAACCAGGAAGTGACAGAAGTTGGGCTAGGCAGCATGGCTAGTTGGGTCATCCCCAAGCAGGGTGTATTGTCACCGATCTAGAGAAAATTCATATTTATACTTCTTTTCAATTCTGTATCTTCGGATGACGGTTGGATGGCCTGCAACCGTGGTGGCAATATATTCGTGACACTCAAGCTAAATGAGTGAGCGGTCATGTGTGGCAGGGTTGCAAGACGTTCTTGTTGAACCCTGAGTGTATCCCCTCTAGAGTACACTATTAAGAAGGTGCTCCCATACCTTGTCTGTTGAAATCCAATCTCCAATAAGAGCCATGCGGTTTATGATTTTATACTATATATATGTGGAACGTGAGATGCAAGCGTTCTGCTACTTGGATAATTATTTGTTTAGACATTATCATAATATCACTGTTTTTGATATCAAAGTAATTTGGGTTATAGTAAGGTAAAAGCCGTCCATGTTTATGTGTGGGCTGGTCTTACTATTATCCTTTTATTTCAAAAGGATTTTCTTCAAAGTAAAACCGTATAGTTGGAATTTACTCACACCAGTCCCATGACTGACCCAGAGTTTATTTTGTTGTTTTCCCTAAACTCTTGGGTGCCCAAATTTGTACGGGCAGTCAAGTGTTTCAGGCTTTGCAGATTCACTTGGAGCAGCTCGAAGCAGAAGGCTCCACCGTTAGTAAATAGAGATTATTTTCCGCTGTGATATGATGTACTGTACTCTGATATGATATGCAAGTACAAATTCAGATTTTGTATTTCAAAGTAATGTATATAATACATTTCATTTTGTTCCGCTGCGAGTTTCGTGTTACTCTGATTCTGTTCAGTTGTGATCTTCTTCTTCTTCTTCTTCTATTCTATTAGTTCTATCTTTTCTTTCTCACCCTCTAAATTATTCTATTAATGTCCTGGTGTTTTCGATGCTTGAATAGTCAACAGTGTGTTTTTATGTTGATTTTCTGGGTCGAAAATCCCGCCATTACAATTTGGCAGGAGAGGCAAGTTAGCACCAAGATTTGTTGGCCCATTCCCTGTTCTTGAGCTAGTCGGGAATTTGGCATACAGAGTTGGCTTACCAGAGAGGATGGCGGGAGTTCACAATGTATTTCATGTTTCCCAACTGAGGAAGTTTGTAACAACCCGTAAAATGCGAGCCAGTTTGAAATTTTTATTTTGGCAATTTTAGCGAATTTTGATTATTTAAAATGAATTATTTTAGATATATCGACGAGAAAATTTATTTTGAATATAAATCGAACGTATATATTATACGCGTCGTCGTTAGAATATAAATATTTATATAATTATAAAAGGAATCGAAAATGGCGCGGTAGTTCGATAATTTGATTTCAAACTTCAATTGAATGTACCGGGTGCAAAACAATCCGGATTTTAGTGAAACCAAAAATAATGGAATCTAATTGTGAATATCTTTCCAACGAATCCGAAAAATCAAAAGTTCGTAGCGGGAATCAAAAGATATGTCCTGTTGAAAATTCTGAAAAGTCGCTATGGAATTCAGGCCCTTAAAAATGGACATTTTGCAAATGACCTCGGATTTCGACGAAACCACTTTTGTTGGGTCCGTGATGTCAAGTTATTGCTAGATTCCAAATTTCATAATTTTTCGAATCAATATGTGAGCGTGGCAAAGGAAAATACGTTTGACCATTTTCAGTGGATTTTAATCGACTGGAAATTGGCCATTTTTCATACGGTCTCAGAATTCGACGAAACTAGTTTTGTTAGGACCGCATCGTCAATACGAAGCTAGAAAATATTTTTCTGGAATTTTTCTAGTTAGTATGTGACCCCGGTAATTTGAAACGTACGTTTAAAATTTAATATAAGGATTTAAATTGTAAATTCAACGGAAACTGATTGTAACGATCAAACCAGCTTACGATACATATCCCATTGTGTTCGGAATGGGGGTAAAACGCTATGGACGACAGGCGGTGGGCCTCGTTTCGAGGTCGGATATAAAAGTCAACCCTTTGGCAAAAATAAATAATAAAATAAAATATAAAAAAAAAATCTATTTCCCCCTTTTCTCTTCTGCTTGCCCCCCCCCCCCCCCGATTCCTCATTCATTTGCCAGAAAGAAAAAAAAAAAAAAAAAGAAGAAAAACCTAATCGCCGCCGCCTTACCCTTGCCGCCGACGAACCCTCGACGCCGCGCCCCACTTCGAACCCGCCTTCATCTCGAGCACCCTTCCCAGTCGCGACGCAGTCGGAGCCTCCACCTCGAACACCTCATCGCGACACCACTGAACCACCGACCACCACCCTGCATCGCCGAGCCGCCCTCTTCTTCTTCCCTCCTCCACTTCGAGATCTGCGGTAAGAACTAGGTTAGTTTATTTTTATTTTTAATTTTGTTTTGTTAAAACTAATTACTGTATTATTTTCTTTAGTTATAAAAACTGATTTTAAAAAGAATTTTAAAACAGAATTTTCAAAAAGAATTTTAAAACAGAATTTTTAAGAGAAAATAAAAACTGATTGATTTTTAGATTTAAAAACTAACTTCTGATTTGAAAAGAATTTTAAAAACTGTTTCTTTGTTTTAGAATTTAAAAACTGAATTTTTTTTAAAGTTATAAAAACTGTTATTTTAGGAAAAAAAAACTGATTTGTTAAAGTTTTAAAAACTGATTTGTTAAAGTTTTAAAAACTGATTTGATAATGATATAAAAACTGTTTTTTTTAAGGGATGTAAAAGCTGTTTTTTTTTAAAACTGCATAAACAGATTTAAAAAGAATTATAAACTGATTCTTTTTAAATGATTAAGGATTTTAAAAACTGGATTTTTTTAAATGATTTAAAAACTGATTAGAAAAAGGTTAAAACTTTAAATAGAAAAAGGTTAAAACTTTAAATAGAAAATATAAATTTGAAATGATTTTTAAATATAAAAATTAGCATTGTTGAAAATATATCTATATCACAAAGTTTTGAATATGTGTATATCACAAGGTTTTGAAAATATAGGAAATGATTATTCGATGATTAAAAATATGATTTTTATATATAGAACTTCGAAATAAAAATTCGATTTCTTATATATTGAATAGCGAGGTAAAAATGTGATTTTTACATATGTAGTGAAAGCGGACAACGAAGATGACAAAAAGGCGAAACGACGAAGACTTCTGCAAATGAAGTGCCGTGGAGCTAGGATAGCTATCGGTGAGAACTTCTCACTCAAATTCTACTTTTCTAGTTATATATATATATATACTAGGATGCAGACGGTGCTCATTAGAAGCACCCGACACCCGTCCACAGACCATGGACTTGTTTGATTGATTGTGTAGTTGGTTAGATTATTTGATTTGGGTTTGATTGTTTTGGTGAAATTGAAATTGATATGATTGATGTGTGAATGGCGTGGGCCTTCACTAGACCGGGGATAAGGCTAGGCCTCGTCCCGTTTCTAGTATCGTGCCGTTATGCCGCCGAAATTTTCTAAAATATGTTAGAAAAATAAAAATATCATTTTATTGAATAAATGAATTGAATAGAAATTCATAGGTTGAAATAAAAGGTTTTATCGTTAAAAATATAGTTTTTAACGTGAAGTGAATAAAATAAAATATTCATTTACAAACCAGACGGTTTGTTTATGTACACTGATTTGACTGACATGGATTGGGATGATAAATTTTACACATCGCCCAACTGCACAAATAAAATATGTGTTTGATTGGTTGAAACCCCACACGGGTGTTGGGATGAAATTTGAAGTTCACTCATCCTGACTGATTAAATATGTCGATCGATTGATTGACAGGCTGTTATAAGCGTTAGATATCTATATTTGATGCTTATACAGTGTAGTGCACGTTGGTTGATGGTTGATTATCTATCGTTGCTATTATATACATGTGTTGTATGTAAATCCATATAATTAACTTTATATGGTAATTGACTGGGCCTCATTCCAATTTGAAAAACAAAGGATAATATAAAATAAAAGTTCATGTGTTGACAGTACTCATTCATTGAGATTGGTCATGTGTTGAACAAAATATTTTAGTAATAAAATCTACATCTTAATATTATAAAATAAAAGTTCATGTGTTGACAGTACTCATTCATTGAGATTGGTCATGTGTTGAACGAAATATTTTGATAATAACAACTATTTTGAAAAAGAAATATTTGAAAAAGAAATATTTGAAAAATAGAAATTTATGAAGTCGTGTTGATTAGATTGACGCCATTTTGACGTGGATCGATATTTATATCGATTTTAAAACGATTTCGAAATAGATTGAATTGAAAACGATTTCGAAATGAATTGAATTGAAAACGATTTCGAAATGAATTGAATTGAAAACGATTTCGAAATGAATTGAATTGAAAACGATTTCGAATTGAATTGAATTGAAAACGATTTCGAATTGAATTGAATTGAAAACGATTTCGAAATGAATTGAATTGAAAACGATTTCGAAATGAATTGAATTGAAAACGATTTCGAAATGAATTGAATTGAAAACGATTTCGAAATGAATTGAATTGAAAACGATTTCGAAATGAAATGAATTGAAAACGAATTCAAATTGAATTGAAACGAATTCAAATTGAATTGAAAGCGAATTTAAATGAATTCTAATTGAATTGAAATTTGAATTGAATAGAAATGAATTTTAAAACGAATTTATAAAGAAGAATTCAATTTTGATTTGAATTGAAAAGGAAGTTGAAATTGCTTTTGAAAAGAATTCAAAACTATTTATATAATTCGTTTTAAATAGAAATCGACGAAATATATATTATATATTATATATATAATATAATGGCCTGAATAGAACGCGCCGCGCCGCGGCAGTTCGCGAATTTCGACCATTTATTTCAAACGGACATTACGGGAGATCCGACCGTCGGATTCTCCTAAAACCGGAACCGTTGGGTTCGTATCGAAAAGAGCTTTCTAATGAATATTAGAAATTTGAAATCTAACGGTTGGATTTGGAATTATGTCCAAATCAAATTTGAAAAAGGTCGATGTCAGTGCAGTTCGATGGCCATTGATGGAAATCGACTGTACGGGCCTTGATAAAATTATTAAAAATAGTAATAATTTGTGTAAAATCATAAGAAATGATTTGTGAAGAATTGGGATGAAAAACTCCATATTTGAAAAGATAAAAATAGATTTTTATCGAAATGAACTAGTTTTGAACTAGGATTATAATTCTATTTATTTTTAAATAAATAAATTGAATTTGAAAAGGGTTTTAAAAATAACCAAAATTTCCAATGATTGCATTGGAGTAGATTTGAATCGAAATTGTCCTCGGAATATTTCGATGTTGGAATTCGTGATTATACAGGGGTTGTTATGGAAATTTGAAAGATATATATTTATATCGTTATTTCCAATACGACATTTGTTAGTCGTAGAATTCGATATTGAATATAAGCCGATATATTTTCTATTCAGAGCCTTGTATTGAATATCAAATGTGATTTGGGTTTGTCGTGAATGGTGTCTTCACTAACACTGTTCTTGAACCCAGTTGAGAAAAGATTAAATCTTTTTATTTAGATTTAATGAAGTGTACCAATTAAATAATATTTAATTGGAATTGAATTGATATTGATTTTTGGGTTTATCGTGAACAGTGTTTTAAATAACACTCGTTCTTTAGCCCGATAATTAATGGAATGTGATTTTATGTTTATCGTGAACCGTGTTTTAAATGACACTGATTCTTTAACCCAGTCGAAGATTAAGACTAAGTGGAGTTTTAATGAATCTTTACTTAGATTGAAATGATCGAAAGTGGAGTATCACCAGTTTTGCTCCAGGCGATAGTTAAATCTTTAATTAGATTTGAACGTGAAATGGTAATTGAATTTACCGATAACACCGTGGTGTTAGATATGAAGTATTACCAGTTTTACTTCATGGGATGAATAGGTTGGGATTGGGAAATTAAAACAAATGATTACTTCGGTAAGGTTCGCTAATCCCGACTAGTTTTGAATTGATATTCAAAAATAGATTAAAGAATAAATTCAAGAAATTTATCTTGGATAAAATTAATGGGAACCTTTCCCTATGAATGTGAAATTTAGAAACTAACTGTCGGTTAGCCAAGCAGAATGGTTTTCTGGATATTGATCTGATGTTGGTTTCGGCCTTCGGGGTTAATATTTGGGAAATTATTCTCTTGATTAATTTACGGTTAGTGACTAATGGATTGGAATGAGGCGTATGTTGTGTTTGTGTAACACTTATTTAAAATATACGCGAGTTATTCGGAAAGACCGGGTTTATCCCATTCTGAATAACTGATGCGACGATAAGTCGAAGATGAAGACGATGGTCGAAGACTGGAGCTCTTCACGTCATTTGGGTGATAACTGATGATCTTGATTGGGATGTACACCCAAGAAGATGGAAACAGTTAGTGATCGTCCAGACGTACTTGGAGATCGATGGATATGCGGGGTACTAGGTGCCTCCGGTTTCGTTCAGACCCAGAACAGACTTGTAAATGGACTGTGTGTCTGACATTGGATTTTAGTCCGTGTGATTGATCTCTATTAAATATATATCTGCTTGGCGGCGGAGAATTTATTCTCTTGCTTAACGCCCTTCTCTGAGACGTACGAGCTCAGGGGTTATATATTGATGGATATCAAACGCATGGAGTGAATTGCCTGTGTGGCATGCCTAAGTGGCAATTGATCGAGGCTTCTGTTGAAAAGCAAAGTCTTGTGGTGATGATCAAAGCAAGGCCTTTGTGGCGTAGCTTTGTGTAACGTTTACTTCGCGTGTTTCACACCCGGTATGAACCAAAAACGGGAGAGGACATCAGGGAGGACTTGCGTTTCTTTCTAGCTAGAAGTGGCGTCAGTGGTTTTACACGCCCTGACGAGTTTGACTTATGTGGTTGTTGCTGTTGCGAGGCGCCTCGGATTGATCGGTCGTTCTCGAACCGATGGAGTCATTTGTTGGCTCGTTTACGCCCCATAGGGCGGAGAGACGTATTGTTCAGGCATAATAATCCACATCGGTGGACCGGCCCTGACGATCTAAAGGGTTGATGCGTTCTGATCCTGAGACATGGGCTAGATTGTCTCGAATCGGTCGAGGACTATCTTTTGCCTCGGTTCATAGACGGAAATCCAATTTCCAAATACGTGACTTTGCGGTTTTATTTGTAAACCTATATATATGGCGACATAGTGGCATGGGACGCTCATGCCGCCTATGATTGATACTTATGATTTGAAGTTGTTTTATACACTATGCACTTATCATAGTATCAAATGATTTGTTTTAAACGTATCAAGCATTCTTTGGCTGTTATAAGGGAAAACCCTATCCTCGGCTGCGTTTCATTGTGTGATGGGACCTGGGTCTTATAACAGCTTCATTTTTCTTTATTTAGCATTGCGCTGTTTGTTTTATGCACTGGTATTCTTGGGAGGAAACCCGTTCCGTGTTATACGGCGTGGTCCCTTGATTTACCTAACTTTGAAAATAAAGATAATAACTGTTTTAGTTCTCACACCAGTCACATGACTGACCTGGAGTTTATTGTTTTGACCTAAACTCTGGGTGCCCTTATTTGACACGGGCAGCTAGTAGTTTTGGTTTTGCAGATTTATATTCACAGGATCCTGGTTTACAGCTGGAACGATATCCGGAAAGCTTTGTATCCGTATATCTCTTTCTAGTTGTGTATTGTATTATTTTCCGCTGCTATGTATTTAAATGTAATTTAAATCTCTGATATTTCTGTGTAATATTCATTTATACTCTGTATATTCTTGTAATCTGATGCATTGTTGTAATATACAATGAAATGTTCTTCTGTATGCGTTCTGTTTTGTCATGTTCTCAAACGATAGGGCGTTTCGAACGGCCTGAATCGGTTTAGCGACTGGTTCGGACCGAGCGAAATTCCTTGCCGTCACAGTTGGTATCAGAGCTTTGGTTTACAAAGCTCAGAGAACAAGGCACATTAGAACCATACGAAAGAATTCATCAGATAATTGGATTAGTAATATCCAATTAGAATGACTCGTTAGAGATGGGATCAGTAGTATCCTAGAACGAGTGTGAAGAGTATATTTTTAAATGAAAACAAATTTTTGTTTTGAAAATTTAAATCACTTATTCGTATTTGATTATTTATTTATATTGATTAGGACAGTCCGGTATATAAAGATTTTGCATATACGCCTTGCAAACGTATATTTGAAGTTTTAATATATTGGATAGATATAGAATTATACTCTAGTCGCCCGGGGGTGATTCTGATGATTGATATATCATCATCAGAGTTTATATCCGAGTGACAAACGTGTAATATCTATATATTTCCTATTGACTGGTGTGAGAACCAAAATTAGATAGGGCTTATTGTTGTGATTTGGCATCAAAAACATGATTTTTGTATATGTATCGAAATTATGATTTTGAAACTCTAATTCACTAATTGATTGATGTTTGTGTTGTTTGTTTATTTGTTTGCTAATTTTTAGCCATTTAGCCTAACTGAATCACATATTGAATTATATTGAAAATTGGTCGCATTTGCTTGCATATACATATGCTTATATTGAACAGGTCATAGCAAGGAGGCTAGAGCAGAGAATAAAATTTGTTTGCCCGACAAATAGGTACATGTTTACTACATAATTTCCTGTTTTGTTTGGGTGATGATGATTTTGTGAGCCTATTGGCTAGCCGCTTGGCTTTATCTTTTTCTTTTTGAGATCTGAAGGACCGGGGAAGCTATTTGGAATTCCCCGATGCTCCCGGTGCAGGGGAGGTTATGGCGAAATTTTTCAAAAATTTAGGGTGTTAGCCAAATTTTTGAGATTTTAGAAAATTCTCAGAAACTGAAAAGTTGGAGAATGAAAGCCAGATCGAACGTAGAGTTGATTAATCAAACCACTTTCGACTTTGTTCCTTTTCGGGGACGAAAAGTTTTAAGTGGGGGAGATTGTAACAACCCGTAAAATGCGAGCCAGTTTGAAATTTTTATTTTGGCAATTTTAGCGAATTTTGATTATTTAAAATGAATTATTTTAGATATATCGACGAGAAAATTTATTTTGAATATAAATCGAACGTATATATTATACGCGTCGTCGTTAGAATATAAATATTTATATAATTATAAAAGGAATCGAAAATGGCGCGGTAGTTCGATAATTTGATTTCAAACTTCAATTGAATGTACCGGGTGCAAAACAATCCGGATTTTAGTGAAACCAAAAATAATGGAATCTAATTGTGAATATCTTTCCAACGAATCCGAAAAATCAAAAGTTCGTAGCGGGAATCAAAAGATATGTCCAGTTGAAAATTCTGAATAGTCGCTATGGAATTCAGGCCCTTAAAAATGGACATTTTGCAAATGACCTCGGATTTCGACGAAACCACTTTTGTTGGGTCCGTGATGTCAAGTTATTGCTAGATTCCAAATTTCATAATTTTTCGAATCAATATGTGAGCGTGGCAAAGGAAAATGCGTTTGACCATTTTCAGTGGATTTTAATCGACTGGAAATTGGCCATTTTTCATACGGTCTCAGAATTCGACGAAACTAGTTTTGTTAGGACCGTATCGTCAATACGAAGCTAGAAAATATTTTTCTGGAATTTTTCTAGTTAGTATGTGACCCCGGTAATTTGAAATGTACGTTTAAAATTCAATATAAGGATTTAAATTGTAAATTCAACGGAAACTGATTGTAACGATCAAACCAGCTTACGATACATATCCCATTGTGTTCGGAATGGGGGTAAAACGCTATGGACGACAGGCGGTGGGCCTCGTTTCGAGGTCGGATATAAAAGTCAACCCTTTGGCAAAAATAAATAATAAAAAAAAATATAAAAAAAAAATCTATTTCCCCCTTTTCTCTTCTGCTTGCCCCCCCCCCGATTCCTCATTCATTTGCCAGAAAGAAAATAAAAAAAAGAAAAAAAGAAGAAAAACCTAATCGCCGCCGCCTTACCCTTGCCGCCGACGAACCCTCGACGCCGCGCCCCACTTCGAAGCCGCCTTCATCTCGAGCACCCTTCCCAGTCGCGACGCAGTCGGAGCCTCCACCTCGAACACCTCATCGCGACACCACTGAACCACCGACCACCACCCTGCATCGCCGAGCCGCCCTCTTCTTCTTCCCTCCTCCACTTCGAGATCTGCGGTAAGAACTAGGTTAGTTTATTTTTATTTTTAATTTTGTTTTGTTAAAACTAATTATTGTATTATTTTCTTTAGTTATAAAAACTGATTTTAAAAAGAATTTTAAAACAGAATTTTCAAAAAGAATTTTAAAACAGAATTTTTAAGAGAAAATAAAAACTGATTGATTTTTAGATTTAAAAACTAACTTCTGATTTGAAAAGAATTTTAAAAACTGTTTCTTTGTTTTAGAATTTAAAAACTGAATTTTTTTTTAAAGTTATAAAAACTGTTTTTTTAGGAAAAAAAAACTGATTTGTTAAAGTTTTAAAAACTGATTTGTTAAAGTTTTAAAAACTGATTTGATAATGATATAAAAACTGTTTTTTTTAAGGGATGTAAAAGCTGTTTTTTTTTTAAAACTGCATAAACAGATTTAAAAAGAATTATAAACTGATTCTTTTTAAATGATTAAGGATTTTAAAAACTGGATTTTTTTAAATGATTTAAAAACTGATTAGAAAAAGGTTAAAACTTTAAATAGAAAAAGGTTAAAACTTTAAATAGAAAAAGGTTAAAACTTTAAATAGAAAATATAAATTTGAAATGATTTTTAAATATAAAAATTAGCATTGTTGAAAATATATCTATATCACAAAGTTTTGAATATGTGTATATCACAAGGTTTTGAAAATGTAGGAAATGATTATTCGATAATTAAAAATATGATTTTTATATATAGAACTTCGAAATAAAATTTTGATTTCTTATATATTGAATAGCGAGGTAAAAATGTGATTTTTACATATGTAGTGAAAGCGGACAACGAAGATGACAAAAAGGCGAAACGACGAAGACTTCTGCAAATGAAGTGCCGTGGAGCTAGGATAGCTATCGGTGAGAACTTCTCACTCAAATTCTACTTTTCTAGTTATATATATATATACTAGGATGCAGACGGTGCTTATTAGAAGCACCCGACACCCGTCCACAGACCATGGACTTGTTTGATTGATTGTGTAGTTGGTTAGATTATTTGATTTGGGTTTGATTGTTTTGGTGAAATTGAAATTGATATGATTGATGTGTGAATGGCGTGGGCCTTCACTAGACCGGGGATAAGGCTAGGCCTCGTCCCGTTTCTAGTATCGTGCCGTTATGCCGCCGAAATTTTCTAAAATATGTTAGAAAAATAAAAATATCATTTTATTGAATAAATGAATTGAATAGAAATTCATAGGTTGAAATAAAAGGTTTTATCGTTAAAAATATAGTTTTTAACGTGAAGTGAATAAAATAAAATATTCATTTACAAACCAGACGGTTTGTTTATGTACACTGATTTGACTGACATGGATTGGGATGATAAATTTTACACATCGCCCAACTGCACAAATAAAATATGTGTTTGATTGGTTGAAACCCCACACGGGTGTTGGGATGAAATTTGAAGTTCACTCATCCTGACTGATTAAATATGTCGATCGATTGATTGACAGGCTGTTATAAGCGTTAGATATCTATATTTGATGCTTATACAGTGTAGTGCACGTTGGTTGATGGTTGATTATCTATCGTTGCTATTATATACATGTGTTGTATGTAAATCCATATAATTAACTTTATATGGTAATTGATTGGGCCTCATTCCAATTTGAAAAACAAAGGATAATATAAAATAAAAGTTCATGTGTTGACAGTACTCATTCATTGAGATTGGTCATGTGTTGAACAAAATATTTTAGTAATAAAATCTACATCTTAATATTATAAAATAAAAGTTCATATGTTGACAGTACTCATTCATTGAGATTGGTCATGTGTTGAACGAAATATTTTGATAATAACAACTATTTTGAAAAAGAAATATTTGAAAAAGAAATATTTGAAAAATAGAAATTTATGAAGCCGTGTTGATTAGATTGACGCCATTTTGACGTGGATCGATATTTATATCGATTTTAAAACGATTTCGAAATAGATTGAATTGAAAACGATTTCGAAATGAATTGAATTGAAAACGATTTCGAAATGAATTGAATTGAAAACGATTTCGAAATGAATTGAATTGAAAACGATTTCGAATTGAATTGAATTGAAAACGATTTCGAAATGAATTGAATTGAAAACGATTTCGAAATGAATTGAATTGAAAACGATTTCGAAATGAATTGAATTGAAAACGATTTCGAAATGAATTGAATTGAAAACGATTTCGAAATGAATTGAATTGAAAACGATTTCAAAATGAAATGAATTGAAAACGAATTCAAATTGAATTGAAACGAATTCAAATTGAATTGAAAGCGAATTTAAATGAATTCAAATTGAATTGAAATTTGAATTGAATAGAAATGAATTTTAAAACGAATTTATAAAGAAGAATTCAATTTTGATTTGAATTGAAAAGGAAGTTGAAATTGCTTTTGAAAAGAATTCAAAACTATTTATATAATTCGTTTTAAATAGAAATCGACGAAATATATATTATATATATATTATATATATAATATAATGGCCTGAATAGAACGCGCCGCGCCGCAGCAGTTCGCGAATTTCGACCATTTATTTCAAACGGACATTACGGGAGATCCGACCGTCGGATTCTCCTAAAACCGGAACCATTGGGTTCGTATCGAAAAGAGCTTTCTAATGAATATTAGAAATTTGAAATCTAACGGTTGGATTTGGAATTATGTCCAAATCAAATTTGAAAAAGGTCGCTGTCAGTGCAGTTCGATGGCCATTGATGGAAATCGACTGTACGGGCCTTGATAAAATTATTAAAAATAGTAATAATTTGTGTAAAATCATAAGAAATGATTTGTGAAGAATTGGGATGAAAAACTCCATATTTGAAAAGATAAAAATAGATTTTTATCGAAATGAACTAGTTTTGAACTAGGATTATAATTCTATTTATTTTTAAATAAATAAATTGAATTTGAAAAGGGTTTTAAAAATAACCAAAATTTCCAATGATTGCATTGGAGTAGATTTGAATCGAAATTGTCCTCGGAATATTTCGATGTTGGAATTCGTGATTATACAAGGGTTGTTATGGAAATTTGAAAGATATATATTTATATCGTTATTTCCAATACGACATTTGTTAGTCGTAGAATTCGATATTGAATATAAGCCGATATATTTTCTATTCAGAGCCTTGTATTGAATATCGAATGTGATTTGGGTTTGTCATGAATGGTGTCTTCACTAACACTGTTCTTGAACCCAGTTGAGAAAAGATTAAATCTTTTTATTTAGATTTAATGAAGTGTACCAATTAAATAATATTTAATTGGAATTGAATTGATATTGATTTTTGGGTTTATCGTGAAAAGTGTTTTAAATAACACTCGTTCTGTAACCCGATAATTAATGGAATGTGATTTTGGGTTTATCGTGAACCGTGTTTTAAATGACACTGATTCTTTAACCCAGTCGAAGATTAAGACTAAGTGGAGTTTTAATGAATCTTTACTTAGATTGAAATGATCGAAAGTGGAGTATCACCAGTTTTGCTCCAGGCGATAGTTAAATCTTTAATTAGATTTGAACGTGAAATGGTAATTGAATTTACCGATAACACCGTGGTGTTAGATATGAAGTATTACCAGTTTTACTTCATGGGATGAATAGGTTGGGATTGGGAAATTAAAAAAAATGATTACTTCAGTAAGGTTCGCTAATCCCGACTAGTTTTGAATTGATATTCAAAAATAGATTAAAGAATAAATTCAAGAAATTTATCTTGGATAAAATTAATGGGAACCTTTCCCTATGAATGTGAAATTTAGAAACTAACTGTCGGTTAGCCAAGCAGAATGGTTTTCTGGATATTGATCTGATGTTGGTTTCGGGCTTCGGGGTTAATATTTGGGAAATTATTCTCTTGATTAATTTACGGTTAGTGACTAATGGATTGGAATGAGGCGTATGTTGTGTTTGTGTAACACTTATTTAAAATATACGCGAGTTATTCGGAAAGACCGGGTTTATCCCATTCTGAATAACTGATGCGACGATAAGTCGAAGATGAAGACGATGGTCGAAGACCGGAGGTCTTCACGTCGTTTGGGTGATAACTGATGATCTTGATTGGGCTGTACACCCAAGAAGATGGAAACAGTTAGTGATCGTCCAGACGTACTTGGAGATCGATGGATATGCGGGGTACTAGGTGCCTCTGGTTTCGTTCAGACCCAGAACGGACTTGTAAATGGACTGTGTGTCTGACATTGGATTTTAGTCCGTGTGATTGATCTCTATTAAATATATATCTGCTTGGCGGCGGAGAATTTATTCTCTTGCTTAACGCCCTTCTCTGAGACGTACAAGCTCAGGGGTTATATATTGATGGATATCAAATGCATGGAGTGAATTGCCTGTGTGGCATGACTAAGTGGCAATTGATCGAGGCTTCTGTTGAAAAGCAAAGTCTTGTGGTGATGATCAAAGCAAGGCCTTTGTGGCGTAGCTTTGTGTAACGTTTACTTCGCGTGTTTCACACCCGGTATGAACCAAAAACGGGAGAGGACATCAGGGAGGACTTGCGTTTCTTTCTAGCTAGAAGTGGCGTCAGTGGTTTTACACGCCCTGACGAGTTTGACTTATGTGGTTGTTGCTGTTGCGAGGCGCCTCGGATTGAACGGTCGTTCTCGAACCGATGGAGTCATTTGTTGGCTCGTTTACGCCCCATAGGGCGGAGAGACGTATTGTTCAGGCATAATAATCCACATCGGTGGACCGGCCCTGACGATCTAAAGGGTTGATGCGTTCTGATCCTGAGACATGGGCTAGATTGTCTCGAATCGGTCGAGGACTATCTTTTGCCTCGGTTCATAGACGGAAATCCAATTTCCAAATACGTGACTTTGCGGTTTTATTTGTAAACCTATATATATGGCGACATAGTGGCATGGGACGCTCATGCCGCCTATGATTGATACTTGTGATTTGAAGTTGTTTTATACACTATGCACTTATCATAGTATCAAATGATTTGTTTTAAACGTATCAAGCATTCTTTGGCTGTTATAAGGGAAAACCCTATCCTCGGCTGCGTTTCATTGTGTGATGGGACCTGGGTCTTATAACAGCTTCATTTTTCTTTATTTAGCATTGCGCTGTTTGTTTTATGCACTGGTATTCTTGGGAGGAAACCCGTTCCGTGTTATACGGCGTGGTCCCTTGATTTACCTAACTTTGAAAATAAAGATAATAACTGTTTTAGTTCTCACACCAGTCACATGACTGACCTGGAGTTTATTGTTTTGACCTAAACTCTGGGTGCCCTTATTTTGACACGGGCAGCTAGTAGTTTTGGTTTTGCAGATTTATATTCACAGGATCCTGGTTTACAGCTGGAACGATATCCGGAAAGCTTTGTATCCATATATCTCTTTCTAGTTGTGTATTGTATTATTTTCCGTTGCTATGTATTTAAATGTAATTTAAGTCTCTGATATTTCTGTGTAATATTCATTTATACTCTGTATATTCTTGTAATCTGATGCATTGTTGTAATATACAATGAAATGTTCTTCTGTATGCGTTCTGTTTTGTCATGTTCTCAAACGATAGGGCGTTTCGAACGGCCTGAATCGGTTTAGCGACTGGTTCGGACCGAGCGAAATTCCTTGCCGTCACAAAGTTCGTTCACGACTCAGATGTGACTATTTCACCTGATCATTAGAGGACTTCGAAGTAGAACCCGAGGCGGTTGGGAACCGCAAGCCGATTCGTATTGTGGGGCACGATACGAAGCAACTTCGAAGGAAGGCGGTGAAGCTAGTCAAGGTTCAGTGGGGCGAGAACGAGAATGACTGTACTTGGGAGACAGAGGAGAGCATTAGGAAGGCGTATCTAGAACTCTTTGCCTGGTAAGACTTACATCGTAATTTAGTTATTCCGCATGCTAGGATAGACTTGTTTTGCATGTTTGATTGTTGTTTTATGATTGATAGGCATGCGGGACCCTTTGTGAGTTTTAGTTAGGGAATTTCGGGGGCGAAATTTCTTAAGGGGGGTGAATGTAACAACCCGCATTCTACGCATCGGAGGATCGTAGAATATTTATTTCTTTCCTATATGAAGTCGTATGGCCATGTAACTTTGGGAAACATCTATTAGAGTCATTACCCATGCTTATGATTTTGTCAATTTTTAAATGACCATTTTGCCCCTAGTTGGTACTGTTTTGCCCACAACTTTTGATTTGAAAGGAATTTTGACCTGAAACCACTTCCATTAGATTCGTTTGATGGTTTACCTTTTTGTAGAGTGGTCATAATAGCCAAACGGATTTACCGTTTCGGAGATATGGCTGAAATAAGGTTTGGAAGGTGAAAAACTGCTTAATCGGGCCAAATAGGGTGATTAGTGAATAGACCCATAACCCATTTCGGGATTAGGGTTATGTGGGGGGGGGGGGGGCTGAAATGAGTTAGAGAATCATTCCATTTCAGTTTTCTAGCCTCCACTTATCACCAAGGAACCCTAAAAATGGCCTCCAACCTCCAAATCACCTCCAGATCATCTTTTAATCAAGGATTAAGCTTGGCAACGTCTAGTCAAGGAAGATCTACCCCAAATCAACATTGGAGCTGCTGTTTAGCATTGAGATTTGCATCAAATCAGAGATTTATTTCAGATCTTAGTTTATTTGTGGCTAAGGTGAGTGATTTGCATAGTTTTGCACTAATTATGGCTAATTAAGGGTAATTAGTGTTAATTAGCGGATTTAAACATGATAAGATTCTGGAAAAATGTTCATAAATTCTTAAATGATGTTTTAGACCTCTGATATGAATTTGGGTTAATTTGGTTAATTTTTGCTAATCCTATCATTAGTTTCACCCAAACATACTTAAGGGGAAATATGGGGTTTTGGGTATGTTTGATCCATTTTAACCTATCATATTGATATTTTGATGTTTGTGGTTGATTATGCATGTTGCTATGACTATATGATATGCTTTGTGATTGATTTCAATAGTTAGAATGGTCGAAAACGTCGTCGAATGGTGTAAACACTTGTTGGAAAAGCTTCAGGAAACAGTGCAGGATCAGATCGGATTGGATATGGTGGCTCGGATCGGATAAGTTGAACGGGGCAAGGGATTCGATCGGAACCTGACACTTGAGAGAACCGGCAAAAAGGAAGGCCACGTTAATTGAACTGGGATCGGATCGGATAAAGAAGGAGGGATCGGATCGGAGCACGTGAAGAACGAGGGAGTGGATCGGAGCGGAAGCACGAACTGGAAGGGAGATAGCACCCGACCCGACCCGAAGTGGGGCACCCGACCCAAACCGATACAATGCTGGGAACCTGAACCGAACCGCTATAGGGGAGGACAACACACCGACCCGACTCGGAATGGACACCCGACCCGAACCGATGGCTTGAGGGGAACCCGACCCGACCCAGTATTGACCAATAACCCGAGATGCAAAGGTAGTCCAATGTGGGAAGTTAGAGCTCAGGATCCAGTTGGGAACCGATGAGTTCACTTCATGGTTGGGCTTTGCTGCGGGACGTATGCAAAGGAGTTGTCGACGTTCATAACTTCGGTTCACCACTAAAAATGGATGATGGGCTACTTATCAGTGCAGTAGAGTCATTATGACTCGAAGGGCAAGGTGATGGTAGCAAGACTACGTTATCAGTGCAGTAGAGTCATTACGAATCGAGGGGCAAGGTGATGCGTAGTAAGACTATGAGCCAGCGCAGATGGGGTGAATAACTCCATCGGGCAAGTGGACATAGTAAAGGAATTGTAAGACTATGAGCTAGCGCAGATGGGGTGAATAATTCCATGGGGCAAGTGGACATAGTAAAGGATTGGTAAGACTATGAGCCAGCGCAGATGGGGTGAATAACTCCATGGGGCAAGTGGACATAGTAAAGGATTGGTAAGACTATGAGCCAGCGCAGATGGGGTGAATAACTCCATGGGGCAAGTGGACATAGTAAAGGATTGGTAAGACTATGAGCCAGCGCAGATGGGGTGAATAACTCCATTGGGCAAGTGGACATAGTAAAGGATTGGTAAGGCTATGAGCCAGCGTAGATGGGGTGAATAACTCCATGGGGCAAGTGGAAATAGCGAAGGATTAGTGGCTACGTTATCAGTGCAGTGAAGCCATTTATGACTTCATGGGGCAAAGTGTTGTAGCAAGGTATGTTGGGTGATCGAAGTGGTGAATATCGTATGTTTTACGCACTGAGTGAGAGATGTGAGGATGGTTTCTATGATTGATTGTTTGCCATCACTATGACATGCACAGCCCCACCTCCGTATCTTTACACCGTTTGATATGGCACCTTATAGTGTTGTACAGTATGTAGTGCTATCTCTTTGGTTGCAGGTCCAGGTTCAGGTATGTTTTAGTCTACCTGTTATTGTTCACTTTAGATGCTTATCGCTCATACCAGGCTTTATGTCTGACCCAGAGTTTTATGTCTCCTCTTATTACTCTGGGTGCTTACACGAGCAGACTAGAGACATGTTAGCTGGTGATGCGCGAGTAGCTGATTCGGAGGCGGGCAGGAGGCTTCTACGTATGATATATAGATATTCTCCCTGTGTCGTTGGTGGTCGCTACTTGGGCATTAGTAGTGTACCTCCTTTATCTTGCTTTTGCTTTGAGACAGTTTGAAAAGTTGTAATAATGTTTAACTTTGGGTCATAAGCTGTACTTGCATTTTCCGCTGCTATGTTAGTTGTTTCAGCTTATGCACTGTCTCACCTATTTTATGTCAAGTATGTTATTATTATATTTTATTCTACGCGCTGTGAGACATTCTACAGGTTCTTGGTTAGTTCATTTCCTTCTTCCCTTTTCCTCTGACGACCCGTTCCGTGCTAACTGGACATGTGTACAGCGCACCTTTGGAGTAAATGTCGGTCGGTGCGGGGCGGGCCGTCACAAATAACATTCTTATAAAATGTTAGCATAAAAGAAATATCGTTTTCATAAAATGTTAGCATAAACGAAATATCATTTTTATAAAATGTTAGCATAAGAGAATTAGTATTTTTATGAAACGTCAACATAAAATATTCATTTTTATGTTATGTTGAACTAGGACTGCATACCAAATAAAATAGACATTTTTGTTTATTTATCATTAAAAAGTCAAATTTTAATGTTAGTTTAGAAATAAGGAAAACATGTAAATCATTAAGAAGTCAATTTTTAATGTTATAAAGAAGATCATGTTAAAAACATGTTAATCATTAAAAACATCATTTATATTAGAATTGTCATATATGAATAAGAACATCATTTATGGTAGAATTTAAAACAGCATTTATATTAGAATTTAAAACAACATTTATGTTAGAATAAAAACAACATTTATGTTAGAATTAAAAAGAACATCATTTTGGTTATAAGATGTCACTTATGTCAAGTTAGACCAAAAATATCACTTATGTTAAGTTAGACCAAATATATCACTTTGGTTATAAAAAGTTATGTTAAGGTAAAGATATCACTTTATTAGAATTGTCAAAATTGAAAGTGTCAATTAGTTTAAAAAGAGTTGCCAAAATAGAAAATGTCAATCTGTTTAAATAAAATTGTCTAAATAGAAAATGCCATTTTGGTCAAGTAGAATTAAAGTTCATTTTTGTAAAAAAATGCTGCATTAGAAAAATAATAACATTTTTAGTCAAAATGTTGCATTGGAAAAATAATAACATTTTTGTTTTAAAATGTTGCATTTAGAATAAAAAAACATTTTGTTCTAGAATGTTGCATTAGAATAAAATTAACATTGTAGTTAAAATGTTCAATTAGATTAGAATTGCCATTTTTTAGTTAAAGTGTTTAGAACTGTCGTTTTCTTAAGAAATGTTCATTTAGATTAAAAATATTGTTTTGTTAAGAAAGTGTTCATTTAAATTAAAAAGGTCATTTTTGTTTAGAAAATGTGCATTAAAATAAAAAGATCATTTTGTTAGACATGTTACATGAGAAAAAATATCACATTTTGTTAGAAAAGTCATGTTAGGATAGAAATGTCATCCTTGTTAAGATTATTACATTAAAATAGAAATGTCGTCCTTGTTAAGATTATTACATGGAAATTAGAAATGTCATTTTATTAGAGAATGGATTATAAGTTAAAACATTATTATTATAATGTTAATACTAGTATGGTTGTTAAAATTAAATTATAAATATTTATTTATAATTTAAATAGTGAAAATTGGTTAAATATTTTAATCAATAATTTACTTAGATGAACTGCTATTGTTTGAAAACCCCACACGGGTGTTGGGATGATGTACACTATTCCCAATCTTTATCTGTGTGTCAATCGGTGGATTGACAGTATGTGTTGAGCATTATTTATATATTTATTTTAATGCTCACACAATTATAAATCTCACTCTGGTTGTGAATGGATTGTTGTTTGATTCATTATCATTATCATTATATATATGCGATGTATGAAATCCATACAACCGAAATTGTATGGTGATTGGTTGAGTCGCATTCCGATTCAGAATATTTTTATATAAAGGATATTTAAAAATAAAGAATCTTTTAATACAAAGGATATTTTTAAAATAATTAATATTTTAAAATAATATTCAGTGAAGGATAAAATATAAAAATATGATGCCACGTTAAGTAGAAACGCCTAATTAACCCGAATGGGTTATCGATCGAATTTTTTTCCGTTTTATAATGAATATAAAAAGATGTGATTTTAAAATATAATATTTTGAAAATATTATTATTTTAATATGATAAAAATACAGAATATTCAATTTTTATTTCAGATTGAAAATGAAGTTAAAATCATTTTAAAACAAATTTATAAATCCATTTTAAATATATATTTATTTAACGGCCTGAACAGAACGCGCCGCGCAGCGACCGTTCGCGAATCTCGACCATTAACTTCAAATTGGCGTAACGGGAGATCGGACCGTCGGATTATCCTAAAACCAGAACCGTTGGGTTCGTATCGAAAAGAGCTTTCCAACGAATATAAGAATTTTGAAATCTAACGGTTAGACTTGGAATTATGTCCAAATCAATTTCATAAAAGGTTGTTATGGATGCAGTTCGGTGGCCGTTATTGGAAACCGACTGTACAGGCCTTAATAAAGTTATTAAAAATATGGAAAAATCATGTAAAATAATAATAAATGATTTGAAAAGATTTTTGATAAAAAAACCAGTTTTGAAAAGATAAAAATATATTTTTATCGAAATGATCTGGTTACTAACTAGAATAAATCATTAAATTAAGATTTAATGAGGTTTTCCAATAAATGATATTTAATTGGAATTAAACAAATAAAATCGGATTTGGGTTGCCGTGAACGGTGTCTTAAGTAACACTATTCTTAAACCCAGTTGTGAAAAGGTTAAATCTTTTATTTAAGATTTTTAGAGTTCCAATTATATTTGATAATTGAAAAAAATTGAAATGTGAATTGGGTTTATTGTGGATGGTGTTTTAAACAACATTTGTTCTTTAACCCAATTAACAGTGAAAGGATAATTTGAAATTTATAAATCTTTTTGTTAAGATTTAACGAAAATTTTCCAAAATTAAAGTTTTCCAATTTAATATATTAAATTGGAATCAATTGGGATTCGACTTAATAATAATCGAGATGAGACTCTGTAAAAGAAGACCGTTACTATACATGGAATTTAAAAGGCTTTGCCGTTATTTCATTTATATTATTGGTCGGATACGGGAATTTATATCGATTATATATTGATTTGATTTATGTAAAAATTCCATACTTAATGGAATATGATATTGGGTTTATCGTGAACAATGTTTTAAGTGATATTAGTTCTTTAACCCAGTTAAAGATAAGATTAATTTCTTAAATTTGAATAATCATTAAGTAATGATTTTTGAGATTAGAACAGACTCGAGTTTTAGTGAATTCCTAATTAGATTGAAATGGAATGAGATAATGAAATGATTTAAAGGATAAATTTAAATAATTTATCTTTGATAAAATTTATGGGAATGTTTTCCCTAATAATGTGAATATCTTATTAAAAGAATATTCTGAGTTGGAATGTGGCGTATGATGTGTTTTTGTAGCACTTGATTTTGATTATAAATACGCGAGTTATTCGGAAAGATCGGGTTTAACCAGTTCTGAATAATTACTACGACGATCAAGAGTCAAAGATGAAGACGGTGGTTGAAGACCGGCGATCTTCACATCGAATGGATGAGGACTACTAATTACCTGGACTGATTTGCATCCAGGACAGGGATAAAGTGGTAGTTGTCTGGAAGTATTGTTGATTGTTCGGATAAGCGAGGTATAAGGTGCCTCCGGTTTCGTTCAGACCCAGAATGGACTTGTAAATGGATTGTATGTCTGACATTGTATTCCTTTATATTGTTTTCGTTGGTCTCTGCTAGATATATATCTCTTTGGTGGTTAACACCCTTCTCTAAGACTGTAACACCCCACCTCCGTTAAGGTCACTCACAAAGGGAATGCCTTAACTTTGATGGAGCATTTTAGTAAACAGAACAAAAACTTACAAGACAGATAAAACAGTACTTGAAAAATTTATAGCTTTATTACAACAGAAACAGAAGTAAGTTTGGTTACATCCTTTCAAATCACAATATCAGAATTCAAGTACAAAATATCCGTCTTGTACAAAAGCCTTCAGAATGCATAGTTTTTAAAATCATAATCCCCACAAAAGATGCCATAAGAAGTTAAGCCATACTTTATGCACTTCAAGCAGAAGAAATCCGGATAAGCTACAGTATTCCCTCCTTAGAAAACCTGGGGGGGGGGGGGGGAACGGAAGAAAAAGGTGCGAAAACAAGCAAGGTCAGACATAAAGTCTTGCAAGTCCAGTGACTTTCAACATATGAACAGATAATAATAATTATGACATGAAAATAAAACTGGATGCGAGATAACAGTAACAGGAGTTGCAGATATACTTAGGTTAAACAGAAAAAGAACAGAATGATGTGAGCTACTACTTTTCACCTCTCTGCACTAATACTAGTATAACAGGATTAGGTGTTACCCTAATGTCTAAACAGAAACAGAAATAGAATAATGAGCCTTTACCACCCTAACAGAAGGTACAGAAACATAATGCTAATAATGGGCCTTTACCACCCGAACAGAAAGTACAGAAACAGAATGCTAGTAATGGGCCTTTACCACCCGAACAGAGACAGAAACGGAAACAGAATAATCCCTACGGAAATAGAATGTTAGAATTAGGTGTACACTAGTAAATGGGCCTTTACCTCCCGAACAGACGGTACCACGCAGATAGGTGTTGCCACCCAACAGAAACTGATGGTACCAACAGAAACAGACAGAACTGAGTGTACCCTAAAACCCTACCCCAAGCGATCGGCTCCCTAAACATAAATACCCTGTGTCGGCTCCACAATAGGGTGTATCACTCCCTAAAGTGACAACCAATTGGCACAGGCCTATTTACAGATGTCACGGCGTCTTACATCCTCAGAGGCAGACCGGGATCCATGCACGTACATGACCCGGTTGGAACGCACCATCAACACCCCTCGCCATTATCAGAATGAACCGCTTATAGTTAGTTTAGTAAGCGTGCCAGGACCCTACCTACTGTTGGGTCAAAGTTTTGATACTAGAAAGGGTAACTGACTAATATGGGTCCCAAACAACAGATGACACAAGTAATTCCCCTCCTAACCTTGTGTCCCCCGACTAACAGACTCCAGATTAATTTGTTTACAAGTTCAGACATACAGAGTTCAGATCAACTAGTTCACAGATTAGACAAGTTTTCAGACTAACGGATCAGATATACGGATTTAACAGATTTACGGATTTGTCTAACTTTGTAATTGGGGCTACAGATTCATGAAACGGGTTTGTTAAATTCATTAGTCCATTTGGTTCAACCCAATCCACCCAACACGTTTTAGACATCATATTTATCCCAGATTTGCATTAATTAAATATTAATGCACAGACCTCTCACATTAGGTCGGTAGCGTGTGGCCCCTGGATATGCCGGGCGGTTCCGGGCAGACTTCTGCCACAAGCCAGACCTAACCGTGTGTCTAAGCATATTTTAGTTATGCCTATGACCTCTCACATTAGACTGACAGTTTTGCGGTCGCTGGTTAAGCCGGTTGGTTCCGGTCAGGCTTCTACCGCAAACAGAGTCTAATCTCGTGTCATAGGTAATTCATTCTAATACAGATTTTTCAGATATCCGACTAATTCTGTTTATTTAATAGATTAAACTTCTGTGCAAGTTACAACAGATTATTCGAGGTTCTATTAACAAGTTTTGCTCAATTTTAAATCGAGCCTACAGATTCACTTACTTCCAATTTCAGCATTTCAGTTTCAACAGATTACGTCATTCAACAGATAACAGATCTTGCAGATTAGGCAATTTAGCAGATTTAACAGATAAGGCAATTTAACATAATTAGCAGATTAGGCAATTCAATCTAATTAGTAGTTTAGGCAATATAACAGAACTAGCAGATTAGGCAATATAACAGATTTAGCAGACAACAGATTTAGCAGATTATATATATCTAAAACTCTATTTACATATCTTGCCTAATCATAAATTTAGCCTAAACTTATATGCCCAAATCAAGGTAATAATTCATAATACAATATATGCCCCCAAATCTTAGCCTTAATATTCCCATTTACAGTTCATGTCAAAACTATATTCAATATTCTAGTTTACCATTTTTGTCCAAGACTAATACACATGTAAATCATTCTCTATTATAGCCAATTCAGATTATGTCAACATACTGTTATGCCAAATTAACTTAATTAAGCTATGCCCAACCCCCGTATAACATATTTCCATAAGTTCTCTAAATACTCATGAAATGGCCCTAGCAAAAGGAATAGGGGATAAACACAAGAAAGAATAGGCATGCAATAATGAACCACATACAATGATAATGGCCCTATTAGGCTCGATGTACATAACAGTGAATGGGAATAAACTAGCAAGGTTACATACTAAATATGAGATCCAACATCATTAAGGGAATAGGCATAAGAAACTAGGTACAATAGTTATAGGCAACTAACCACAATAGTCATGGGGGACTAATCACAATAGTTTCTTATTCAATGTCATAGGCAATAGTCTCATAGGCATGAATCATAGTCATAGGCAATAGTCTCATGAATCTTAGTCATAGGCAATAGTCTCATGAATCATAGTCATAGGCAATAGTCCCATAGGCATGAATCATAGTCATAGGCAATAGTCTCATGAATCATAGTCATAGGCAATAGCCTCATGAATCCTAGTCATAGGCAATAGTTTCATATCGAATTATGCATTATTCATTATTTGTCCCAAAATTTAGCATTTGTGAGTTAATCTCTTATGAGATTCGGCGCAGGCTCGTAGTAGCCTGGCTATAGAACAGAAAGAAGAAAGAGATACAGAATAAGATAGATCTAAACAGAACAAAATAGACATAACCTCAGATTCAGATTTACAATCCATGTCACAATCATAATTAACATTTATATCGGAAAATAACTGTACTTGCCTTTCGTGGCTAAAGAAAAGGATTATAAATCGAATTTGATGCAGAAACGCTGATTAATCTTCTTCGATTGTTGTTGCAGCTCTAAATTTTAATTTGAATTGTGAATGAACACTTGAGATTAGATTTAGAGGCGGCGGCTAGGGTTTAAGAGAGAGTTTGGTAGCACAATGGTGTCATAGACAATATTCTATAAATTAGGGTTAGGTTAATCACATATTTATAGGTGTAGAGAGTGTTTCAGAATCATTAGATCACCCTAGAAGCCATCAGGTCCGTCCAGCACATCAAAAATCGTCATTAGAACTCTCTAGAACCCTGTGCAGGTTTCTGGCTCGACATGGGCGCACTTCCCAAGTGCGCCAGTGTATTTTTGTGCTGGCGCACTTCACAAGTGCGCTAGTGCATTTTTGGCCTGTTTCCGGTTTTTCTGCCTAACTTCGTTCGTCCATATCTCCTTCATACGGTATCCGTTTTACGCAAACTTGAACTCTATCTCAAGCAGAATTTCGAGATGAACACAATGGCGCAACCCGTTTCCCTTAATTCTTCTCCTAAAAATTAAGTATACTTTAATTTTTTACTTATACGTTCACAGAAAATACGGGGTGTTACATTCTCCCCTCCTTAAAGGATTTCGTCCCCGAAATCTTCAAGTCAAGAAGAATGTGTCCTACCATCCAATCACCCATCTACTCCACCATCGTCCAAAAGCATCCATTGTCCTTAGAAACTTCTAATGTTGTATGAACATATGCAAAAGTGTGTGTATATGTTTCTTATCTAATGCAAAGATCAGGTGGTCTACTGATTCAGTTGACCTCCTTAATGCGAATTATGTCAGTGCCATGAGTCAAACATGTATGCAATTTTCCTATTTGATACATATCATTTCTATATGAGTGCGCAACCATTCATTCATATGCAACATCCACGTGCCGAGTCAACCATTTTGCATTCATAAGGATTTTAAAAAAATGCACGCACATCCATATGCAGTATGAGAGTGTTTTTGAGCCGATCTAGTGCCTAGTTTGTGTGTGTGTGTATGCATCCACGAGTAGCCACTAGCAACCACTTGCATCCACTTGCAACCATCAAACATAACATGTCTCAAACACATGTTTACACCCAATAGTTTCTACCTAAAGGCCGAAGACTCGATCGATAGGACACAGCTGAGTGATAGAAGCAAGTACGATTAAAACAAGAGCTCTGTTCCTATTAGACATCAGTTAAGAAAATAATTCCCTAAGTATCAACCCCGAAGACCGAAATCAACATCAGATTGACACTCAGTGAATTACTCCCATTAATTCACGCTTCGAGTTAAAACCCCTAACCTTTTCAGAAATATCAAGATACTTACAGACTACTGGTACAGATCAGATTATCAAATGATTTTTAGGAAACTAAGCTTGAGAAAGCCTAACCATACCAAAAAAACCAAAATGTATGCGTCACAGTCATCTTAACGACTAACACAAATGCCCTCAAAACCCAACCTATCACAAACAGATGAGTCGTAACCCTTATGGCTTTTGAGACTACAGCGGAATCAGAAACAAGACTATTATTAAAGTGCAGAGACTTAACTACAGAATCAAAATGCTAGAATCCGAAAGAGTTCTTCTTACTAATCAGATAAGGAAGTTAAACCTTCTCAGAAATTTTCCTACCTCAAAGGTACCAACAAGTCCTCCCCTCCTTCTAGTTTTGATAACCGTCTCAGTCCCATGAAGCGATTTTCTACCCACCGTACGGAAGTTCTTACGTATCTTAGAAAAAAACATCTATACACGGAAGAAGAGATTAAAAAGGGAAAGAGGAAGGGATTCGTAACAAAGAATCGGAAGAAAGATATCTGGCTTTTGGGGATTATGTTTTTCAAAATAAACTTTACTTTTGAAAATACTTCCTTTTAAAACCTTTTTTGAAAATAGTTTTCAAAAACTTCTATCTAATATGGTAACCTTCAACTCTGATACCAAGTGTAACACCCCACCTCCATTAAGGTCACTCACAAAAGGAATGTCTTAACTTTGATGGAGCATTTTAGTAAACAGAACAGAAACTTACAAGACAGTTAAAACAGTACTTGAAAAATTTATAGCTTTATTACAACAGAAACCAAAGTAAGTTTGGTTACATCCTTTCAAATCACAATATCAGAATTCAAGTACAAAATATCAGTCTTGTACAAAAGCCTTCAGAATGCATAGTTTTTAAAATCATAATCCCCACAAAAGATGCCATAAGAAGTTAAGCCATACTTTACGCACTTCAAGCAGAATAAATCCGGATCAAGCTACAGTATTCCCTCCTTAGAAAACCTGGGGGGAACGGAAGAAAAAGGGGCGAAAACAAGCAAGGTCAGACATAAAGTCTGGCAAGTCCAGTGACTTTCAGCATATGAACAGATAATAATAATTATGACAAGAAAATAAAACTGGATGCGAGATAACAGTAACAGGAGTTGCAGATATAATTAGGTTAAACAGAAAAAGAACAGAATGATGAGAGCTACTACTTTTCACCTCTCTGCACTAATACTAGTATAACAGGATTAGGTGTTACCCTAATGTCTAAACAGAAACAGAATAATGGGCCTTTACCACTCTAACAGAAGATACAGAAACATAATGCTAATAATGGGCCTTTACCACCCGAACAGAAAGTACAGAAACAGAATGCTAGTAATGGGCCTTTACCACCCAAACAGAGACAGAAACGGAAACAGAATAATCCCTACGGAAATAGAATGTTAGAATTAGGTGTACACTAGTAAATGAGCCTTTACCTCCCGAACAGACGGTACCACGCAGATAGGTGTTGCCACCCAACAGAAACAGACGATACCAACAGAAACAGACATAACTGAGTGTACCCTAAAACCGTACCCCAAGAGATCGGCTCCCTAAACATAAATACCCTATGTCGGCTCCACAATAGGGTGTATCACTCCCTAAAGTGACAACCAATTGGCACAGACCTATTTACAGATGTCACGGTGTCTTACGTACTCAGAGGCAGTCCAGGATCCATGCACGCACATGACCCGGTTGGAACGCACCATCAACACCCCTCGCCATTATCAGAATGAACCGCTTATAATTAGTTCAGTAAGCGTGCCCGGACCCTACCTATTGTTGGGTCAAAGTTTTGATACCAGAAAGGGTTACTGACTAATATGGGTCCCAAACAACAGATGACACAAGTAATTCCCCTCCTAACCTTGTGTCCCCAAACTAACAGACTCCAGATTAATTTGTTTACAAGTTCAGACATACAGAGTTCAGATCAACTAGTTCACAGATCAGACAAGTTTTCAGACTAACGGATCAGATATATGGATTTAACAGATTTACAGATTTGTCTAACTTTGTAATTGGGCCTAAAGATTCACGAAACGGGTTTGTCAAATTCATTAGTCCAATTGGTTCAACCCTATCCACCCAACACGTTTTAGACATCATATTTATCCCAGATTTGCATTAATTAAATATTAATGCACAGACCACTCACATTAGGTCGGTAGCTTGTGGCCGCTGGATATGCCGGGCGGTTCCGGGCAGACTTCTACCACAAGCCAGACCTAACCTCGTGTCTAAGCATATTTTAGTTATGCATACGACCTCTCACATTAGACTGACAGTTTTGCGGTCGCTGGTTAAGCCGGTTGGTTCCGGGAAGGCTTCTACCGCAAACAGAGTCTAACCTCGTGTCATAGGTAATTCATTCTAATACAGATTTTTCAGATATCCGACTAATTCTGTTTATTTAGCAGATTAAACTTCTGTACAAGTTACAACAGATTATTCGAGGTTATATTAACAAGTTTTGCTCAATTTTAAATCGATCCTACCGATTCACTTACTTCAAATTTCAGCATTTTAGTTCCAACAGATTACGTCATTCAACAGGCAACAGATCTTGCAGATTAGGCTATTTAGCAGATTTAACAGATAAGGCAATTTAACATAATTAGCAGATTAGGCAATTCAATCTAATTAGCAGTTTAGGCAATATAACAGAACTAGCAGATTAGGCAATATAACAGATTTAGCAGACAACAGATTTAGCAGATTATATATATCTAAAACTCTATTTACCTATCTTGCCTAATCATAAATTTAGCCTAAACTTATATGCCCAAATCAAGGTCATAATTCATAATACAATATATGCCCCAAATCTTAGCCTTAGTATTCCCATTTACAGTTCATGTCAAAACTAGATTCATTATTCTAGTTTACCATTTTTGTCCAAGACTAATACACATGTAAATCATTCTCTATTATAGCCAATTCAGATTATGCCAACATATTGTTATGCCAAATTAACTTAATTAAGCTATGCCCAACCCCCGTATAACATATTTCCACAAGTTCTCTAAATACTCATGAAATGGCCCTAGCAAAAGGAATAGGGGATAAACACAAGAAAGAATAGGCATGCAATAATGAACCACATACAATGATAATGGCCCTATTAGGCTCGATGTACATAGCAGTGAATGGGAATAAACTAGCAAGGTTACATACTAAATATGAGAAACAACATCATTAAGGGAATAGGCATAAGAAACTAGCTACAATAGTTATAGGCAACTAACCACAATAGTCATGGGCGACTAATCACAATAGTTCTTATTCAATGTCATAGGCAATAGTCTCATAGGCGTTAATCACAGTCATAGGCAATAGTCTCATGAATCTTAGTCATAGGCAATAGTCTCATGAATCATAGTCATAGGCAATAGTCCCATAGGCATGAATCATAGTCATAGGCTATAGTCTCATGAATCATAGTCATAGGCAATAGTCTCATGAATCTTAGTCATAGGCAATAGTTTCATATCCAATTATGCATTATTCATTATTTGTCCCAAAATTTAGCGTTTGTGCGTTAATCTCTTATGAGATTCGGCGCAGGCTCGTAATAGCCTGGCTATAGAACAGAAAGAAGAAAGAGATACAGAATAAGATAGATCTAAACAGAATAAAAATAGACATAACCTCAGATTCAGATTTACAATCCATGTCACAATCATAATTAACGTTTATATCGAAAAATAACTGTACTTGCCTTTCATGGCTAAAGAAAAGGATTATAAATCGAATTTGATGCAGAAACACTGATTAATCTTCTTCGATTGTTGTTGCAGCTCTAAACTTTAATTTGAATTGTGAATGAACACTTGAGATTAGATTTAGAGGCGGCGGCTAGGGTTTAAGAGAGAGTTTGGTAGCATAATGGTGTCATAGACAATATTCTATGAATTAGGGTTAGGTTAATCACATATTTATAGGTGTAGAGAGTGTTTCAGAATCATTAGATCACCCTAGAAGCCATCAGGTCCGTCCAGCACATCAAAAATCATCATTAGAACTCTCTAGAACCCTGTGCAGGTTTCTGGCTCGATATGGGTGCACTTCCCAAGTGCGCCAGTGTATTTTTGTGCTGGCGCATGTCACAAGTGCGCCAGTGCATTTCTGGCCTGTTTCCGGTTTTTCTGCCTAACTTCGTTCGTCCATATCTCCTTCATATGGTATCCGTTTTACGCAAACTCGGACTCTATCTCAAGCAGAATTTCGAGACAAACGTAATAATGCAACCCATTTCCCTTAATTTTTCTACTAAAAATTATGTATACTCTAATTTGTTACTTATACGTTCACAGAAAATATGGGGTGTTACAAAGACATACGAGCTTAGAGGTTATATATTTGGCAGAAATCAATGGTATGGTATGGATTGACAATGTGGCATGCCAAGATGCATGGATCAAGGCTTTTGTTGAAAAGTAGAGCCTTGTGGTTGAAGGTCAAAGCATAGCTTTAAATAGCATAGCTTTGCATAGCGTTACTTCACGAGCTTCACACCCCGGTATGAACCTGAAACGGGAGAAGGATAGCGAGGAGGACATACGTTTATTTCTAGTTAGGAGTGGCGTCAGTGCTAAAACTGGCTGACGAGTTTGACTCATGTGGATGATGGATTTTGAGGCGCCTCGGTTATTTATTTACGCCCCAAAGGACAGGGAAACGTATTGTTCAGACATTACTAATCCACTAACATATTTGTGGACCGGCCTTGCTGCTCCGGGTGCAGTTGCGACTGAGTCACGAGGCTCGAGCTAGAGAGTCCCGATTTTGGTAAGGACTATCTTTTGCCTTGGTTCATGATGGAAATCCAACTTCCAATACGACCCATGCGGTTTTGATTGTATAACTAGTATGGCGACATGATATATGGTACCCATGCCGTCTAGGATTGATACATTTATTTTGAAATGTTTTCAATAGAATACACACTAATAATAATACCGTTTTATCGTATCAAGCATATTTTGTCCATTATAAGGTAAAACCCTATCCTCCGGTTTGCGTTGCATTATGTGATGGGACTTGGGTCTTATAATGGTTTAATTTTTCTAAAAAGCATTGCGTTGTTTAACGATTTACTTTATTTTATGCACTGACAATCCAATGGAGTAAACCCATTCCGCGTTAGCGGCGTGGTCCTGTGATTAGCCTTCTTATTAGATAAGTTAAGTAAATTTCTCATACCAGTCCCATGACTGACCTGTAGTTTGTTCCACTGGCAAACTCGGGTGCCCTCTTTTCCACATGGGCAATCGAGTAGCTTGTTTTGCAGATATTTATTTCTTTAGCAGGATCCTGGATCGAAGCTTAAAGCTATGTCCAGAGCATAGGAAGCCTTCCGCTGTATCAGTTTATTCTTTCCGCTGTAATGTATTAAATCTTTTGTTATTTATCTTCCGCTGTAATATAATGTACTCTGATATTCTGTACTCTAATGTTACGTTATTATGATGTAATAAAAGTCTACTGTTATTTGTTCTAATGTATTGTATTCCCAAAGTTAACGTATGCGGGATTTTAACGGTCTTGGTCGATTTTGCGATCGATTAGGTCCGGGCAAAATCCGTAGCCGTTACAGTTGGTATCAGAGCTCTGGTTAGCTCAAATCTTTGGGGTACAACTCGTTAGAACTGAACAAAGACTCATCCGAGATTGGATTAGTAATATCCAATAAGAATACTCATTAGAGATAGGATCGACAGTATCCTAGAATGAGAAAACTCATTAGAGATAGGGTTAGTAATGCCCTAGAATGAGTTGAGAGTAACAAGTTTATAAGTAACGTATTTGTGATTATATATATAACCTGATCTTAGAAAATATAATTTTTGAATATATAAAAGTCATATATATTTTAAAAGTTAATTAACTAATGATATTATTGAAACTAATAAAGAAAATAAATAAGAAAAAATAATAATAATAAAAGTTGAGATAGGTTAGTTAAACAACTTTTAGCTTTGTTCCTTTTCGAGAACGAAAAGTTTTTAAGTGGGGGAGACTGTAACAACCCGGAATTTTGGGGCCAATTTAAATTTTTTAAAGGATTTTTAATATTTAAAATAATTTATTTTAAATAATAACGACGTAAAATTTATTTTAATCGAAGTTAAAACGAAATAATTTAATTTCAAAATAAAGGAGTTAGAAATAGCGCAGTAGTTTGAAATTTTGATTTTTAAACTTTAACTGAATGTACAGGATTCAAAATAAATCAGAATTGAACGAAACAAGAAATATTTAAATCTGTTTAATCATATCTTTCTAACGAATCTAAAAAACTGAAATTTCATCGTAGGAATAAAAAGTTACGGCCAGTTAAATAGTTAGAAAAGTCGCTATAGAATTTATATATATTTTAATATAATATATAGCTCTTAAAAATAGCCATTTTACAAACGACCTCGGTTTTCAACGAAACCACTTTTGTTGGAACCGGAACATCAAATTATTGCTAGGTTTCAATTTTCATAATTTTTCGAATTAATATGTGAGCGTGGCAGAGGAAAACGTGTTTTGTCAATTTCAGTCAAAATTTAATCGACTTGAAAATAGCCATTTTTCAAACAGTCTCAAAATTCGACGAAATTAGTTTTCTTAGGACCGTATCGTCAAAACAAAGTCAGATATAATTTTTCTGTAATTTTTAGACTTAGTATGTGGCCCCGGTAATTTAAAATGTACGTTTAAATTTAATATTATTTGATTTATATTTTAAATTAAAGAAAAACATATCGTAACAGCCGAATTGGGTTACGAAAAATATTCCATTGTGTCCAGGATGGGGGTTATTAGTTAGGGGCGACACTCGTTGGGTTTGGATTGGAGTTCGTATGGGCCAAAGGGTATTTATTGAATTAATAGAATTAAAATAAATAAAAATATGTATACTTATAAATACGGTACTCTACAGTATGCCCTAATTCTCTAAATGAACACTACAGCCGCCACCTCTATTCCATGAATGGCTGAAACGCACCAAAATGATTCCCCTCCGATCTCAACATCCACGTAGAATCGATGATGTTTTTTGGACAAGAATTAAAGAGCCCAACGAGTGCTACATCTTCAACGGCTGTGATTTATTTTAGCGTTGTGGATTGGACGAAATCACAACTAACAGCATCGCCGTTCGTGCTGGTTTCTGAAGACGACGGAGGCACCAGACTCGAGGGGGCTAAGGTAGGAGGGAGGCGACGCGAAGGCAGATGCTGTAGCGTATTCCGATGATCGGCGTGAGGCTTCTGGAAGCGTACAAAGGGGAGACAAGCGGTGGAGCTTTTTGGGTTCGATATGCCCGTTGTTAACGAAGAAGAAGAAAAAAGGGGCGGTAACGTTTACAGAACGTTATTAAATGGAGTATTAAGGTGGTTTATTTTATTTTATTTAATATATATATATATATATACAAATGTTTAAACCACCGTAACTCATTCAAATCTTGACGAAATTCGACGATTTCAGCTTTGTTGGAACCGTGAGGATGAGCATAAGAGAATTAGCATTTTTATGAAACGTCAACATAAAATATTTATTTTTATGTTATGTTGAACTAGGACTGCATACCAAATAAAATAGACATTTTTGTTTATTTATCATTAAAAAGTCAAATTTTAATGTTAGTTTAGAAATAAGGAAAACATGTAAATCGTTAAGAAGTCAATTTTTAATGTTATAAAGAAGAACATGTTAAATCATGTTAATCATTAAAAACATCATTTATATTAGAATTGTCAAATTTGAATGAGAACGTCATTTATGTTAGAATTTAAAACAGCATTTATGTTAGAATTTAAAACAACATTTATGTTAGAATAAAAACAACATTTATGTTATAATTAAAAAGAGCATCATTTTGGTTATAAGATGTCACTTATGTCAAGTTAGACCAAAAATATCACTTATGTTAAGTTAGACCAAATATATCACTTTGGTCATAAAAAACTATGTTAAGGTAAAGATATCACTTTATTAGAATTGTCAAAATAGAAAATGTCAATTTGTTTAAAAAGAGTTGTCAAAATAGAAAATGTCAATCTGTTTAAATAAAATTGTCTAAATAGAAAATGTCATTTTGGTCAAATAGAATTAAAGTTCAATTTTGTAAAAAAATGCTGCATTAGAAAAATAATAACATTTTTAATCCAAATGTTGCATTGGAAAAATAATAACATTTTTGTTTTAAAATGTTGCATTTAGAATAAAAATAACATTTTGTTCTAGAATGTTGCATTAGAATAAAATTAACATTGTAGTTAAAATGTTCAATTAGATTAGAATTGCCATTTTTTAGTTAAAGTGTTTAGAACTGTCGTTTTGTTAAGAAATGTTCATTTCGATTAAAAATATTGTTTTGTTAAGAAAGTGTTCATTTAAATTAAAAAGATCATTTTTGTTTAGAAAATGTGCATTAAAATAAAAAGACCATTTTGTTAGAAATGTTACATGAGAAAAAATATCACATTTTGTTAGAGAAGTCATGTTAGGATAGAAATGTCATCCTTGTTAAGATTATTACATTGAAATAGAAATGTCATCATTGTTAAGATTATTACATGGAAATTAGAATTGTCATTTTATTAGAGAATGGATTATAATTTAAAACATTATTATTATAATGTTAATACTAGTATGGTTGTTAAAATTAAATTATATATATTTATTTATAATTTAAACAGTGAAAATTGGTTAAATATTTTAGTCAATAATTTACTTAGATGAACTGTTATTGTTTGAAAACCCCACACGGGTGTTGGGATGATGTACACTATTCCCAATCTTTATCTGTGTGTCAATCGGTGGATTGACACTATGTGTTGAGCATTATTTATATATTTATTTTAACGCTCACACAATTATAAATCTCACTCTGGTTGTGAATGGATTGTTGTTTGATTCATTATCATTATCATTATATATAAGCGATGTATGAAATCCATGCAACTGAAATTGTATGGTGATTGGTTGAGTCGCATTCCGATTCAGAATATTTTTATATAAAGGATATTTAAAAATAAAGAATCTTTTAATATAAAGGATATTTTTAAAATAATTAATATTTTAAAATAATATTCAGTGAAGGATAAAATATAAAAATATGAAGCCGCGTTATGTAGAAACGCCATTTTAACCCGAATGGGTTATCGATCGATTTTTTTTCCATTTTATAATGAATATAAAAAGAAGTGATTTTAAAATATAATATTCTGAAAATATTATTATTTTAATATGATAAAAATATAGAATATTCAATTTTTATTTAAAATTGAAAATGAAGTTAAAATCATTTTAAAACGAATTTATAAATCCATTTTAAATATATATTTATTTAATGGCCTGAACAGAACGCGCCGCGCAGCGACCGTTCGCGAATTTCGACCACTAACTTCAAATTGGCGTAACGGGAGATCCGGCCGTCGGATTATCCTAAAACTGGAACCTTGGGTTCGTATCGAAAAGAGCTTTCCAATGAATATAAGAGTTTTGAAATCTAATGGTAGATTTGGAATTATGTCCAAATCAATTTCATAAAAGGTCGTTATGGATGCAGTTCGGTGGTTGTTATTGGAAACCGACTGTACAGGCCTTAATTAAATTACTAAAAATACGGAAAATCATGTAAAATCATAATAAATGATTTGAAAAGATTTTTGATAAAAAAATCCAGTTTTGAAAAGATAAAAATATATTTTTATCGAAATGATCTAGTTGCTAACTAGAATAAATCATTAAATTAAGATTTAATGAGGTTCTCCAATAAATGATATTTAATTGGAATTAAACAAATAAAATTGGATTTGGGTTGTCGTGAACGGTGTCTTAAATAACACTGTTCTTAAACCCAGTTGTGAAAAGGTTAAATCTTTTATTTAAGATTTTTAGAGTTCCAATTATATTTAATAATTGAAAAAAATTGAAATGTGAATTGGGTTTATCGTGAACGGTGTTTTAAACGACATTTGTTCTTTAACCCAATTAATAGTGAAAGGATAATTTGAAATTTATAAATCTTTTTGTTAAGATTTAACGAAAATTTTCCAAAAGTAAAGTTTTCCAATTTAATATATTAAATTGGAATTGAATGGGATTCGACTTAATTATAATCGAGATGAGACTCTGTAAAAGAAGGCCATTACTATATATGGAATTTAAAAGGCTTTGCCGTTATTCCATTTATATTATTGGTCGGATACGGGAATTTATATCGATTATATATTGATTTTATTTCTGTAAAAGTTCCATACTTAATGGAAGATGATATTGGGTTTATCGTGAACAATGTTTTAAATGACGTTAGTTCTTTAACCCAGTTAAAGATAAGATTAATTTCTTAAATTTGAATAATCATTAAGTAATGATTTTTGAGATCAGAACAGACTCGAGTTTTAATGAATTCCTGATTAGATTGAAATGGAATGAGATATTGAAATGATTTAAAGGATAAATTTAAAAAAAATTATCTTTGATAAAATTAATGGGAATCCTTTCCCTAATAATGTGAATATCTTATTAAAAGAATATTCTGAGTTGGAATGTGGCGTATGATGTGTTTTTATAGCACTTGATTTTGATTATAAATACGCGAGTTATTCCGAAAGACCAGGTTTAACCCATTCTGAATAATTACTATGACGATCAAGAGTTGAAGATGACGACGGTGGTTGAAGACCGGCGATCTTCACATCGAATGGATGAGGACTACTGATGCCCTGGACTGATTTGCACCCAGGACAGGGATAAAGTGGTAGTTGTCAAGAAGTTTTGTTGATTGTTCAGATATGCGAGGTATAAGGTGCCTCTGGTTTCGTTCGGACCCAGAACGGACTTGTAAATGGATTGTATGTCTGACATTGTATTTCTTTATATTGTATTCGTTTGTCTCTGCTAGATATATATTTGTTTGGTGGTTAACACCCTTCTCTAAGACATACGAGCTTAGACGTTATATATTTGGCAGAAATCAATGGTATGGATTGACAATGTGGCATGCCAAGATGCATGGATCAAGGCTTTTGTTGAAAAGCAGAGCCTTGTGGTTGAAGGTCAGAGCATAGCTTTAAATAGCATAGCTTTGTATAGCGTTACTTCGTGAGCCTCACACCCCTGTATGAACCAGTAACGGAAGAAGGATGGCAAGGAGGACATACGTTTCTTTCTAGCTAGGAATGGCGTCAGTGCTAAAACTGGCTGACGAGTTTGACTCATGTGGATGATGGATTTTGAGGCACCTCGGTTATTTATTTACGCCCTAAAGGGTGGGGAAATGTATTGTTCAGGCATTACTAATCCACTAACATATTTGTGGACCGGCCTTGCTACTCTGGGTGAAGTTGCGACTGAGTCCTGAGGCTAGGGCTAGAGAGTCTTTAATTCGGTAAGGACTATCTTTTGCCTTGGTTCATGATGAAAATCCAACTTCCAATACGACCCATGCGGTTTTGATTGTATAACTAGTATGGCGACATGATATATGGTACCCATGTCGTCTACGATTGATACATTTATTTTGAAATGTTTTAAATAGAATACACACTGATATTAATACCGTTTTATCGTATCAAGCATATTTTGACCATTATAAGGTAAAACCCTATCCTCCGATTTGCGTTGCATTGTGTGATGGGACTTGGGTCTTATAATGGTTTCATTTTTCTAAAAACCATTGCGTTGTTTAACGATTTACTTTATTTTATGCACTGGAAATCCAATGGAGTAAACCCGTTCCGCGTTAGCGGCGTGGTCCTGTGATTAGCCTTCTTATTAGATAAGTTAAGTAGATTTCTCATACCAGTCCCATGACTGACTTGTATTTTGTTTCACTGGCAAACTCGGGTGCCCTCTTTTCCACACGGGCAGTCGAGTAGCTTGTTTTGCAGATATTTATTTCTTTAGCAGGATCCTGGAACGACGCTTAAAGCTGTGTCCAGAGCATAGGAAGCCTTCCGCTGTATCAGTTTATTCTTTCCGCTGCAATGTATTAAATCTTTTGTAATTTATCTTTCGATGTAATATAATGTACTCTGATATTCTGTACTCTAATGTTACGTTATTATGATGTAATAAAAGTCTGGTGTTATTTGTTCCAATGTATTGTATTCCCAAAGTTAACGTATGCGGGATTTGAATGGTCTTGGTCGATTTTGCGATCGATTAGGTCCGGGCAAAATCCGTAGCCGTTACAAAAGGGTACTATTATTTTCTTGTGTATGGCTAGTCAAATCAATAAAGTCAAGAAGTGTTTGGGCATCATTGATTATTCTCTATCTTTATAAAAATTAAAATTTACTATTAATTACATACACCTAACTTAAATGACCAAGGTATACCATCCAGACGTAGGAGTTGGGACAGAGCTTGGCGGATTGTGCAGACCGACGCTGACTTTGTCAATAACATGTCGATAATCCTAAGGTGTCCAACTCATAAAATGAGTCGAAGGTATACCACACATGCGCTGCCTCACGAACTGACATGAGAGTTGGGACATAACTTGATGACTTTGCACACCAACGCTAGATTTACAAGAAATGTTGGATACACTTGGATACTATCATTATTGATTATAAGAAGAAGAAATAGTTACGCGAACTTAGCTTAACACAACATAGTTTTAAGGATTCGAAAAGCCAATAGAAGTATTTTAAGTCCTCTACTCATTAAACAAAGACTACAATTTAGAATAGACTTCATGGCCGTCACCTAAGAATCTCCCTATGTACCAGTTACACTACCGTAGCTTGTAATTCAACTTTTCATTATATTTCTTGTTCGATCTTTGTTGAGAGAAAAAAATACTATCAACTGACTAAACTCTATCGTCAGAGCATCTTAATCTAGCTCCACAACATCTCTTGCAATGGTCTCGTTATCCAAGTACCGCCCCCACACCAAGGCAAATGCCTTTTCTTATTGGCGTATTCATGTGATATTGTGATAGAACATTACCTTTGTGTAGAAGCCGAAATTACGGAGTTGAGTTTTCCTTGCTTTTGTTATTAACTTCTAGATCATGGGCTCTAAGTTCATTGATCTGGTATTCAAAATCCCTTCTCACATCGTCAGCCTTCTCAAACACTACCTTACCTGATTCCTCGACTACTTCCTTCGCCTTATATTCCACTTCCACCTCGAGCCTATTGGCCTCTTCTCCTTCTTGAGCTCCTCAATTTGTTATTTAATTTTTCAATCTTTCCAAGCTCCGTCTTCATTCGTTCATTCTCCTTAAGAAGACATGCATTCATTTTCACCATAAGTAAGTCTGAACGAGTGAGAAGCCAACTCATCTTTGAATATATTCTTTTCCTTAGACATACCTCAGCCATGCCAGTCATCTTTTTATTGGACTCTTCCAACTGCCCTTTCTATCCATTAATCTCGGTTTCTACCGCTTTCTTCCTATCTTGATTTATTTCAGCCTTAACTTTATCCCAGCAATCTTTGCATTTTTCCCTTAATAGATCAGATAGCTTCTCAATATGATGCATTGTTATCTTATATTAATTATTAACGTCGAACACCTGATTGAAAATTTCATTATCAATATTTCTTAGGATTGGGTGCATAACATAATTTCATCCAAATATAAATCGAGAATGCTAACTTGAGGTTTATTTTTGTTGTTGGGAAGAAAAGGTTAATTTAAGCTCAGGCCCTTTTCCCACTTCCTTTCACTTCTTCTTAAATCCCATGATGATCTTTTCACTATCTCTGTAAAGGCCCGCAAATTCGTAGCCTTTGAGTTTACTAATTACAACTCGTGTCCAACCCAAATGGCACAAAATTGCGAATCTTTAGTAAGAAAGAATAAGAGGGGAGAGGAAGAAAGGAATAAATGTTAGAACACAAGTTTAAGAAGATCAGAGTCTTACAACGGAATGAATAAAATATAATATATTAACACTCTTTACACAAAGAGAAAACTATATATATATATATATATATATATATATATGCTTACACAATTAGAGTATGCATCAAAATAATATCATAAAATATGATGAATACAGCACACACAATGGAAATAAATTAATACCAGAAAAATACGGGAATACATCTCAACTCCAGCTCTTCTTCTGAAGCTCCAAGCGAAACCTAACCCAAAAATATACTCGGTCTGACCCGGGTACATTTGAGGAAATGCAAATTCACCAGGATCAATTTGGAATACTTTCAGTGATAAAATTCACATCACAAATAACTTTCTTGACTTTAGAAAATCCACTGGAAAGAATGGAGCCCTCGTTAGACACGACCATATTTAAACATGGCACGTGTTTTAACCTTACGATAACAAAAACACTTTTGATATCATAATCCACCGATATTATAATAATGTCCATCACACCACAAACAAAACACGAATATAGCCGAAAAGCTTGCATCTCACTTTCCAACATAATTGGAATATATCTAAAAACATACGGCTCGTACTGGAGATTGGATTTCTGAAACACCCCACCTCCGTTAGGGTCACTCTCAAAGGGAATGCCCTAATTTTGGTGGAGGTTTATAAGTATAAGTCACAGATATACAAGACAGATATAAGAACACATATTTGTAAACAGCGGAAAAACAACAACTTTTATTTCATAAAAGCAAATACGTGTTACAACAACATCACCATGATTGTCTTACATCCTTTCCAAAAACATAACATAACACTTTCATAATCTGTCTTGATTACATTATTTAAAGAAGCATAAAGAAAACATAGATAAACTGAAAAATCCCCATAGTGGTTGTCCAAAGCCATAGTTCAAAACGAAAAGGTCCAAGCAATACATTTCTCCTCTTCAAGCTGGATATTAAGGCTGGTCAAGCTACTGTGTTCCCTCCCTGTGGACCTGGGGGGGGGGGGAATGGAAGAAAAGAAGACGAAAGAAAAGTAGAGTCAGACATAAAGCCTGAGTAAGTCTAGTACTATTCCGTCTATGAATAAAGAACTGGGTATGATAAGTATAAACAAGAAGTGGGAAAGCACTATAAACTTGGTTAAGTTGTCTAGGGTCGAATATACTATCGTACCCCATGTTAATCTCTGAACCCATATAAACTAGTTCCCAACTGGCACCCCATAATCAGGGTGATGTGATCCATTTTATGATGATCGGCTCCTACTCGCGTAGTTACATGTGTCTTACGGCCCCCGATGTTGTAGTTACCTATGCTGGTCCCACCATGGGGTGTATCAAGTCCCATGGCGGCGGCCCGACACAACCTTAGAATGCACAGGTATGCTACTGGTGCCCAGTGCTTTATTTTTCTGCGCCGGAGTGTGTGCACGCCCGCACCCCGTTAGAACCTACACTGCTACACCACCGCCGTCGATTTGACCTCTTACAATCAGCCCAGTAATCGTGCCCCACCCTGCCTAGTTTCAGGGTATCCTGATACACCTTCTAGGGTTACTGCTGAAAAGGGCCCCCCGTTACTAGGTTTTCTATCTCTAGCCAACATGCTAAGTTGGTTAAGTGTTTCTAACCTAACCCCCACCAGTCCGTTTAGTTTAGCATGTTTCATTTTGATTAAGTCTTTAGTTCACTTAATCCTAACAATCCTGACTCAGCCTTAATTGTCTTATTAAAGCCTTGACCTCTCACATTAGACAGGTATTGTTGTGGCTGCCTGTTGCCGGTTGGTTCCGGGCAGTCTTACGCCACAACTCAGTCTAACCTCGGGTCCTTATTGGGCTCCATGTTTAACCTCCCACATTGGATAGGTATTGTTGTGACTACTGGACAGCCGGGCGGTTCCGGGCAGGTTTACATCACAACTCAATCCAACCTCGGGTTAAACACATCGTATGTTCTACATTTACATATTTTGTCTTTCTTCTTTATTTTCTTATATGTAAATATTTGCGGCCCATTATTAAGTTAATGGTGTAAAGGTTACACCAATCATGGGCCCAACCCATACTTGAATTTGGGCCCTTCTACTTTATATTTTCATTTATTAATTAATTAATTTGGCCCAACGCTATTTTCCCCCGTTTAATATGTTCGTTTATCATAATATATGTTGGGCTTAGGCTTTTAAGCCCAACTTAGCCATGAGAAAAGGGGAGGCTTAAAGCGTGATTACATACACAAAAAGGGGAATGTGAACGCATGAACTTGCAATGTGACGTTGGAACTACAAAATAGAAACTGGTGTACTTGCATAGTAGTAACATATATTTTGGTCATAAAGCATAAGTGACATGAATCAAACCATGTAAACTTGTAGTTAAGTTAAGAATATCACTATTGACACATAGGCTTAACTACAACATAAACCTATATTTTATTTAGGCATAATATCAAACATAAGCAAATCATGTTTATAAGATTACTACATGTTTACAAAGGTGCCTACTTTTGTTATTAACACAAAAGTATAGTTCAACTTAATCATGATTAAATCTTTTCACATAACCATGGCATAAATATTTCTAACATGAAATCATGATTTTTACTTTAGTCATGCAAACTTGCAAAAGGGATTTTGAATCTAACCTAGCTATGTACCACACATGTCATCATATAATTCTTGTTAACAATATAGACCTAACATGGATTTCAATTATGCAAAATATCAATCATAGCCTAGTCATATTCATAAGTTTGCAAATAGGTTTTCTAGTACAAAAGCATGGCTTAATACATAGATCATGGTGCCAAAGTTTCAACATAGTTTCATATGAACTATAACAACCCAAATTTGTTCCAATTACGTACAAAATGATTTTTGTACAAAAATATGCATTATGATGGCATAGTAGCAAAACCCCCAAACTTGCATGAATTTCAATTAATCAACTACATACATGTAGCTTCAACATGGATTACATAATTTGAGAATATCCAAACGTATACTTGCATAAAACTACCGCAAACATGTAGTTTTTATAATGAATAACATACTTTCCAATCGCTATACAATATTCCAAATCGATAAGAATCATAGTAACGCACAAATATGAATTATTTATCACCACAATCAAGTATACAAACCAACACAATTATTTGTTCATACCAAAATAATACTCTACTTACAATTGTGTGGCGAATTCTCCAATTTAGGGATTTGGAGATGCGATTCCTCGTTGATTTGATTTGATTACGTTGCTTTATGCTTTAGAATTTGCCTCCTAATCCTCTCTTCAATTGGTGGCTACTCTTAGTCGTTCCTCAGCAACATGGTGGCTTTGTTCTTATTTTTGAATGAATAGATTAGGTTGAGTCTAGGGTCATTTTTATAGGGTTTATGAACTGATTAGGACCATTGATGTTGCTTGGTTTGATCGTAGCCATTCATCCTAAAGAGAGACCAATTAGATCCTGCCACCTAGCCCTAATGACAAAGCAGACTGCAGAAAATCGGCCAACATAGAATAGGCCAGCCAGGTTGGGCTGGGTTCGACCTGGCTCTGGACCAGGTCGACAGCCCTGTCGACAGCCCTGTCGACCTGGCTAGACCAGGTCGACAGCCCAGTCGACCTGGGTGCCTTAGGCGGGTGTTTTTCCGCCCTGGCCCATTGGGCCCGATTTTTAATTTTAAACTTGATTTTCTGAGTTGTTTTATTATGTTCGAATTTTAAACTTAATTCAGAAACTTCCAAAGGCCATATCTTCTTCATACGGACTCCGTTTTTCGAAAACTCGGACTCTATTTCGCGTATTTTTCCAAGACGAACGCAATGGCATATCCCGTTTCCCTTAGTTCTTTGATTTGAAATTAATTATACTTTAATTTGTGAATTTCACAGTTATAGAATTCGCGGGGTGTTACATTCTCCCCCACTTAAAAGGATTTCGTCCCCGAAATCTTCAAGTTCAGGAAGAATGTACATCCTAACATCCAAACATCCATCTACTCATCCATCAAACACGAGCATCCATTGTCCTTAAAAGACTTCTAATGCTTCATGATCATATGCGAAGTGTGTGTGTACATGAACTTATCTAATGCAAAATCAGGCGGTCTACTGATTCAGTTGACCTCCTTAATGCGAATTATGTAAGTGCCATGAATCCATTATGTATGCAAATTTTCCTATTCATGATTTTACATGAGTGCAAAATCATTCAATACAAATGCAACATCCACATGACAACACATTAAAGTTCAACCATATACGAATGCAAACATATATGCATATGCAATATGAAGTGATTGAGCCGATCTAAACCCTAGATTGTGTGTGTATATGCAACCACGAGCAACCAATAGCAATCACTTGCAACCACTTGCAACCATCATCCATAACATGTTTCAATTACATGTTTCCATCCAAAGGGTTTCTACCTACAAGATAAGGTCGAGGAAACATACCTAAAAAGATAGATAAAAGCGCAACTTAAGGAAAAAGAAAGATCAAGGATGTACCCTCGAACAGAAAAGGGTAGGCAGTGCGTATTCTAGCTTCAGTTTCCCAAGTCGCGTCTCCCTCGGCGTTGCTCCACTGAACTTTAACGAGATTGACTTCGCGGTTGCGTAGCTTCTTCACTTCCGTTCCTAATATGCGGGTTGGAACTTTTCTTATGGTTGCTTCGCGTTCCACTTCGGCCTCTTCAAGGATATTTGGCTCTACCACCTCAGCAGACTCATGTAGACATTTTCGGAGATGTGAAACGTGAAAAACGTTGTGGACTCCAGCCAACTTCTCGGGTAGCTCTAATCTATAGGCCATTTTCCCAATTTTCTCGATGATAGGGAATGGCCCTACGAACCTTGGCGCTAGCTTTCCTGTGGTTCCAAAACGAACAACGTTCCTTAGCGGTGATACCTTGAGAAAAACTCTGTCTCCAACCTCAAATTCAAGGTCGGTTCTTCTCTTGTCGGCATAGGACTTTTGTCTGTCTTGGGCCGTCTTCATCCTTCTTCGTATTAAGTCTACTTTCTCTGAAGTCTCTCGGATCATATCTGGTCCAAGCATGAGCTTATCAGTAGACTCCCACCAACAAGTGGGCGATCGGCACGGTCTTCCATATAAAGCTTCGAAGGGCGCCATTCCGATGGTTGCTTGATAGCTGTTGTTGTAGGCAAATTCCACCAAAGGAAGGTGGTCTTCCCATGTCCCTCCGAAGTCGAGGACGCATAATCTTAAAAGGTCTTCCAAAACTCTGTTCACTCTCTCTGTTTGGCCGTCGGTTTGGGGATGATAGGCTGTGCTCAAGCATAACTGCGTTCCTACTGCTTCTTGCAGACTCCGCCAAAACTCACTGGTGAAGATGGGGTCTCGGTCACTAACAATGCTAGATGGTATTCCATGGAGTCGAACGATTTCCTTGAGGTAAAGTGATGCTAGGGATGAGGCAGTTCTTTTACTTTTGACAGGTAAAAAGTGGGCGCTCTTAGTAAGCCTATCCACTATTACCCAAATGCTAGTGTTGCCTCTCCTAGACCTAGGCAGCCCATCGATGAAGTCCATTGAGATGCTATCCCACTTCCACTGCGGGACCTCCAGAGGATGTAGCAGTCCGCCAGGCTTTTTCTGTTCCGCCTTAACCTGTTGGCACACCATGCACTTAGAAACGAACTCTGCCACGTCCTTTTTCATGCCGTTCCAGAAGAAAGTCCTTTTTATATCTTTGTACATTTTATCTCCGCCTGGGTGTATCGTCATCTTGGAGTGATGTGCTTCCTCGAGAACCTTCTTTATTAAATCTTTTGTCTGTGGGACGCATAGTCTTCCGTCTCGCCTTAGCAAACCCTTATCGTCGATGGAGTATCTGTTGAGGTGACTTGAAGTCTCACCCCTAATTAGCCTATTAATTGTACACAAGCCGAGGGTCTTCGCGTTGTGCTGTCCCTACTGAATCCACTAAAGTTGGGCGCACTTCGAGAGATGCTAGCAAGCCTGGTACGAAATCGGAGGAAGGCCTAAAGTCGAACCTGGCTATAAACTCTAGGCTTTGTCTTTCAACAAACAACGGGCTTAGGGTCAGTTTCTTTCGGCTCAACGCGTCTGCCACTACGTTGCCTTTGCCCGGAGTGTAGGAGATTTCGAAATCGTACGAGGCAAGAAACTCCATCCATCTTTGTTGCCTCAAGTTAAGATCCTTCTGCGAGAAAAGATATTTCAACGATTTATGGTCAGTGTAAAGTTCGAACTTCTCACCTAGGAGATAGTGTCGTCAAGACTTGAGTGCAAAGACGATGGCGGCTAACTCAAGATCGTGGGTTGGGTAGTTCTTTTCGTGCACTTTCAACTGCCTCCCGCCATAAGCTACTACCCTTCCTTCTTGCATTAAGACGGCGCCTAGCCCTGTCCCACATGCATCCGTATAAACAGTGAACATCTTGCTCCCATCTGGCAGCGTCAAAACTGGGGCTGTTGTAAGAGCCCTTTTCAGTCGTTGGAAAGCAAACTCGCAATCCAAGTCCCAATTGAACACTAGATTCTTCTTAGTCAATTTCGTGAGCGGAGCTGAGATTTTCGCAAAATCCCTTATAAACTTTCGATAGAAACCTGCTAGTCCTAGAAAGCTTCGGACCTCAGTTGCATTCCTTGGTGTCTTCCAATCTTGTACCGCCACTACCTTAGCAGGGTCCACTGCTAACCCTTGTTTGGATACTATGTGCCCAAGGAACCTCACCTCTTCCCTCCAAAAGTGGCATTTGGAGAATTTGGCTTTTAGTTGATGGACTCGCAAAGTTTCCATGATTGCCCTTAAGTGCTGAGCATGTTCCTCTTCACTCTTTGAGAAGATAAGGATATCATCTACGAAGACCACTACGAATTTGTTGAGGAAATCTCTAAATACCCTACTCATCAGGTCCACGAAGTAAGCAGGTGCATTTGTCAACCCGAAAGGCATGACAAGCCATTCAAAGAAGCCGTCTGGGGTTCTGAACGCCGTTTTATCGATGCTATCTTCAGCTACCCTTAGCTGGTGAAAACCGGTTGCTAAATCGAGTTGGGAGAAAACATACGCTCCTACAAGCTGGTCAAATAAATCGTCAATTCTAGGGAGAGGGTGCCTATTCTTTTTCGTTAGCTTGTTGAGCTCCCTATAGTCAACACATAGACGGAGTGAACCATCCGCCTTTGTAGCGAACACCACTGGAGCGCCCCATTCTGAAATGCTCCTCCTAATGAACCCCTTCTCTAGAAGCTCTTTAATCTGTTTACTGAGTTCTTTCCTTTCTCGTGGAGCCATGTGTCTAACGGGCAACGCAACGGGCTTTGCATTATCTACAAGATATATGCGGAAGTCTATTTCCCGCTTCGGAGGCAAGCCCTTCACCTCTTCGAAGACATCCGGATATTCCTAGACCACTCTAACTGATTGCAAATTTTCAACAGAGGCATCTAGCAATTCAAGATAACTAAGCATAACTGCATACGAGGGATTACAAGAAATTTCCAAAGTATTACCGAGCTGGGTTAGGAGCCTAACAACCCTTTTCTCACAATCAAGGATGGCCCCATTACTGGATAGCCAATCCATACCCAAAATCAAACCATAACCCGAAAAGCCCAAAACAAAGGCACTACATTGAAATTCTACACTTAGAATAGAAATTTTCAATCCCAAACAGATCATAGACAAATGAGCTGGGCCCCCAATTGGGTTTGAAACAATTAAGGGGTCCTCTACCATACTAGTTTTTAGGTGCAGAGATTCTACTAAAGCAGACGAGATAAAGGAGTGTGATGCGCCAGAATCAAATAAAGTGCGAACGGGGTGATCATAAAGATAAACTACACTTTCTACAGAAGTATTTATACCTCGCTGTTGCAGAGGTGGCGCTTCCAGCACATGAACCTGTGCCCCTGGGGTGGATCCAGCCCTCTGCCCCTGTCCTCGTTTCTTCGGGCAGTCCTTAGCCCTGTGGCCTGTCTCACCGCAAGAAAAGCACCCACCATTCTCCTTGGCCTTCTTTTTCCGGCAGTCCTTAACTAAGTGCCCCACTTTGCCGCAGAATTTGCACTTCCTCTTCTCTTTGTTGCCTTTCCCGCCCTTCTTAAAGTCTGTCTTCTTAGGCTGCAAACCCTCTTTCTTCCCTTGAGAGCTTTCTGCCTTTGTCTCCTTCTTGCCCTTATCCTCTTCATTCAGCAATGCCATTTGCACCAATCTTTCATACGTGGCTCCCATGGGTATACGGGTCATGGCCAAAGTGTGTAATGGCTCATTCAACCCTTTGACGAAACGGAGAGCCTTCTTGTGCGGGGTGTTGACTAGGTCAAGCCCAAACCTAGCCAGCTCATCGAACTGATTCACATACTCTCTGACTGTCTTGTCCCCTTGCCTAAGAAATAAGAATTTTTCCAACTGCAAACTTCTTTCCGCATCTGAGAGAAATTTAGTCTCAAACCTTGCCCTAAAGTCCTCCCATGTCTCCACTGGTCTTTCAGCATTAGTGACTTCCCACCAGTAGGAAGCCTCGCCCTTCAATAGCCATACTGCCAATTGTACTTTTTGTCTATCCTCTACCTCAAAGATGATGAATAGGTCCTCAGTTTCTTTCAGCCAATTCCTAGCTGCCACGAAGGACTCAGTTCCATGGAAATCCTTTCCTCCCATAGCTTTAAAATCTTTACATATCTTAGCAAAAGTGTTTCCCGAGGAGGAGGTGGAGGAAAAGGTGCCGCTGCAGCTGGATGATTTCCTGCAGCTGGGGGAGGAGGAACGGTAGGACCTGGCTGAGTGGCTCTTGCTTCTAAGAACCGTCTAAACCAACCAGGTATTGGCACCCCTTCTGGCAAGTTAAGTTCTTCGGACATGCTGAAACAAAAAAAGGATAGATTCAAAACGAAGGATAAGAGATAGTACCTATGGCTTTGGGGAGTGGACTTTGCCTTTTTAAAATAAAATAATATTTTTCTTCAAAAATTGCTTCTTTAAATTTCCTTGTTGAAAATAAATTTTCAAAACTTTTTTTTTTCTTATCTGGTAAACCTATGCTCTGATACCAAGTGAAACACCCCACCTCCGTTAGGGTCGCTCTCAAAGGGAATGCCCTAATTTTGGTGGAGGTTTATAAGTATAAGTCACAGATATACAAGACAGATATAAGAACACATATTTGTAAACAGCGGAAAAACAACAACTTTTATTTCATAAAAGCAAATACGTGTTACAACAACATCACCATGATTGTCTTACATCCTTTCCAAAAACATAACATAACACTTTCATAATCTGTCTTGATTACATTATTTAAAGAAGCATAAAGAAAACATAGATAAACTGAAAAAGCCCCATAGTGGTTGTCCAAAGACATAGTTCAAAACGAAAAGGTCCAAGCAATACATTTCTCCTCTTCAAGCTGGATATTAAGGCTGGTCAAGCTACTGTGTTCCCTCCCTGTGGACCTGGGGGGGGGGGGAACGGAAGAAAAGAAGACGAAAGAAAAGTAGAGTCAGACATAAAGCCTGAGTAAGTCTAGTACTATTCCGTCTATGAATAAAGAACTGGGTATGATAAGTATAAACAAGAAGTGGGAAAGCACTATAAACTTGGTTAAGTTGTCTAGGGTCGAATATACTATCGTACCCCATGTTAATCTCTGAACCCATATAAACTAGTTCCCAACTGGCACCCCATAATCAGGGTGATGTGATCCATTTTATGATGATCGGCTCCTACTCGCATAGTTACATGTGTCTTACGGCCCCCGATGTTGTAGTTACCTATGCTGGTCCCACCATGGGGTGTATCAAGTCCCATGGCGGCGGCCCGACACAACCTTAGAATGCACAGGTATGCTACTGGTGCCCAGTGCTTTATTTTTCTGCGCCAGAGTGTGTGCAAGCCCGCACCCCGTTAGAACCTACACTGCTACACCACCGCCGTCGATTTGACCTCTTACAATCAGCCCAGTAATCGTGCCCCACCTTGCCTAGTTTCAGGGTATCCTGATACACCTTTTAGGGTTACTGCTGAAAAGGGTCCCCCGTTACTAGGTTTTCTATCTCTAGCCAACATGCTAAGTTGGTTAAGTGTTTTCTAACCTAACCCCCACCAGTCCGTTTAGTTTAGCATGTTTCATTTTGATTAAGTCTTTAGTTCACTTAATCCTAACAATCCTGACTCAGCCTTAATTGTCTTATTAAAGCCTTGACCTCTCACATTAGACAGGTATTGTTGTGGCTGCCTGTTGCCGGTTGGTTCCGGGCAGTCTTACACCACAACTCAGTCTAACCTCGGGTCCTTATTGGGCTCCATGTTTAACCTCCCACATTGGATAGGTATTGTTGTGACTACAGGACAGCCGGGCGGTTCCGGGCAGGTTTACATCACAACTCAATCCAACCTCGGGTTAAACACATCGTATGTTCTACATTTACATATTTTGTCTTTCTTCTTTATTTTCTTATATGTAAATATTTGCGGCCCATTATTAAGTTAATGGTGTAAAGGTTACACCAATCATGGGCCCAACCCATACTTGAATTTGGGCCCTTCTACTTTATATTTTCATTTATTAATTAATTAATTTGGCCCAACGCTATTTTCCCCCGTTTAATATGTTCGTTTATCATAATATATGTTGGGCTTAGGCTTTTAAGCCCAACTTAGCCATGAGAAAAGGGGAGGCTTAAAGCGTGATTACATACACAAAAAGGGGAATGTGAACGCATGAACTTGCAATGTGACGTTGGAACTACAAAATAGAAGTTGGTGTACTTGCATAGTAGTAACATATATTTTGGTCATAAAGCATAAGTGACATGAATCAAACCATGTAAACTTGTAGTTAAGTTAAGAATATCACTATTGACACATAGGCTTAACTACAACATAAACCTATTTTTTATTTAGGCATAATATCAAACATAAGCAAATCATGTTTATAAGATTACTACATGTTTACAAAGGTGCCTACTTTTGTTATTAACACAAAAGTATAGTTCAACTTAATCATGATTAAATCTTTTCACATAACCATGGCATAAATATTTCTAACATGAAATCATGATTTTTACTTTAGTCATGCAAACTTGCAAAAGGGATTTTGAATCTAACCTAGCTATGTACCACACATGTCATCATATAATTCTTGTTAACAATATAGACCTAACATGGATTTCAATTATGCAAAATATCAATCATAGCCTAGTCATATTCATAAGTTTGCAAATAGGTTTTCTAGTACAAAAGCATGGCTTAATACATAGATCATGGTGCCAAAGTTTCAACATAGTTTCATATGAACTATAACAACCCAAATTTGTTCCAATTACGTACAAAATGATTTTTGTACAAAAATATGCATTATGATGGCATAGTAGCAAAACCCCCAAACTTGCATGAATTTCAATTAATCAACTACATACATGTAGCTTCAACATGGATTACATAATTTGAGAATATCCAAACGTGTACTTGCATAAAACTACCGCAAACATGTAGTTTTTATAATGAATAACATACTTTCCAATCGCTATACAATATTCCAAATCGATAAGAATCATAGTAACGCACAAATATGAATTATTTATCACCACAATCAAGTATACAAACCAACACAATTATTTGTTCATACCAAAATAATACTCTACTTACAATTGTGTGGCGAATCCTCCAATTTAGGGATTTGGAGATGCGATTCCTCGTTGATTTGATTTGATTACGTTGCTTTATGCTTTAGAATTTGCCTCCTAATCCTCTCTCCAATTGGTGGCTACTCTTAGTCGTTCCTCAGCAACATGGTGGCTTTGTTCTTATTTTTGAATGAATAGATTAGGTTGAGTCTAGGGTCATTTTTATAGGGTTTATGAACTGATTAGGACCATTGATGTTGCTTGGTTTGATCGTAGCCATTCATTCTAAAGAGAGACCAATTAGAGCCTGCCACCTAGCCCTAATGACAAAGCAGACTGTAGAAAATCGGCCAACATAGAATAGGCCAGCCAGGTTGGGCTGGGTTCGACCTGGCTCTGGACCAGGTCGATAGCCCTGTCGACAGCCCTGTCGACCTGGCTAGACCAGGTCGACAGCCCAGTCGACCTGGGTGCCTTAGGCGGGTGTTTTTCCGCCCTGGCCCATTGGGCCCGATTTTTAATTTTAAACCTGATTTTCTGAGCTGTTTTATTCTGTTCGAATTTTAAACTTAATTCAGCAACTTCCGAAGGCCATATCTTCTTCATACGGACTCCGTTTTTCGAAAACTCGGACTCTATTTTGCGTATTTTTCCGAGACGAACGCAATGGCGTATCCCGTTTCCCTTAGTTCTTTGATTTGAAATTAATTATACTTTAATTTGTGAATTTCACAGTTATAGAATTCGCGGGGTGTTACAATTTCCAACATGACTAGGTATGGAACCACCTTCCGATCAGTGTCCTTTAGAGATAGAACAATAGGATTCAACAAAAACATCTTGTAACCTGGCCACATAGGACCGGCCAATCATTCAACTTGAGTGTACCAAATATATCATAAACACGGTTGGGATTAGCAACCTATAATTCCGAAGCATCGAAAAATAGGGACAACAGGTTTCTCTAGATTAGGTGATGATATCCCATAAAGGGTATGACCTACATGGCCATGTTGCCTGCCCGATTTCAGTCATTTCCCGATTGAAGAGGCTAGAGGTCACGATTACCTTTTCAAAACATCACATCAAACTTTGAATACCACATTGCTAGACCCGCCAAATCACTAATTGACGTCCATAAATATACTCTGAATGTTAAGCTAAGAGAAGTTACCTTCTCCACCACCATACTTGGTATATTTGTAAAAACAAACATACGTGATTTTAGCAAATACTCTATCATACATTAGTCCATACAAGTTCGTTGTAGGTCTGAACGAAACCAAATATACCTTAGAATAAGAGGTTTATTGCTACAAGTTTGATCCTGGTTATTTAACCATAGACATCAACAAATAATCCTCTCGTTCCGAAGATCCATGTCTTCAAATTATCTCATAAGATCCTTGCAAGTTAATATTCGAACACAAAGTTGGTTCGAAATGGTTTTGTGTCTAGTTCCCATCCCAGCCACTTCGAACTAAAACTTCAAAAGTCATAAGACAATATTTATTAATAGTAGGGTTTTTAACTATCAAATAAAAAACAATACAGATCGGTACATCAGAAGCTCATGCCCTTTTAATTTAAAACATTCATTAAAACTAATTTCATCAATTTTTAGAAATCGATTTCATATACTTATTTTCGACGAGTAAGTACATTCACAAATCTCTCTAGTTTATGTTACATTGAAAATAGTAACATATGCTTATCTCTTTATAACAGGCATATTCACAAACCCACCTCATTATTTCCTTTATCTCGAAATTATTGCTATATTCCCACAAAACTCCTTTTTATTTTCTTTACTTTAGGAATATTGCTATATATATTCTCAATCGAATAGGATAGGTCTAATTACCAATTCTTATACGGTCAAAACAATGTCAAGCGACATATTCTTAATTATATAATCCCATCTGCCTTTATTTAACTTCAAAACTAGAAAGATTAAAGTTTTCAATAATGATTATGGAAATAATAATTAAATTTCCAACTTCCATTTTTGTTTTCAAATTTGTATAACTTCTCGTTACATTTTCTCGAAACCCTAGGCATTTACTTAATCTTGGAATAAGCGAATTTCCAAAACTATATTATTTTCATTAAATAGAAAATAGTGCTGTATACTTAAGGTAATGGTATAAATATAGTTCCTCCTCATATCTGGGTCAAACAATGTCAAGTAATACATTATTTATGGAAAACCAAATATTTTTATTATATTTCTTAAACCTTGTAAATAATGTTGCAATATTATTTAACTTTTGGAAATAATAAAATACTTCCAACATCTTTACCATTACAAACTAATATCATCCTCATATAATCATGAAATCGTTCGAGTTGGGGTATTCTATTAACCTTTCAAACCTTGATTGACAACGTTCTTATCTTAAGATAGATAATAGTTCGTAACACCAAAAGTTGATATTAATTATAATATCATATCCATTTCATTTACTATTCCATTAAGAATATAGTTTTTATAAATCATTTCTTGCATTTTAAAATCTACTTCTAGATTAAAATCGCTTTAACTTAACTTGTCTATTAAGAAACACTTAATAAAACCCTAAACCTTCTTTACAAATATGTTTACACTTGAATTTATTACAAATATCCCTTTAACATTCTTTTGCATTTTTGAAACATCCTTTTAATTTCGATCGTTTGATCTAATTTCAATATTGAGTGACCATTTGAATAAAAATCTCGCATTCATTTTATATTTCTTTATAAACCTTAGCTTATAAGACTTGGGCTTATTCCTAAACCCTTTTATAAAATTTGTTTTATAACTCAGATTTTTATTACAAAATCCATTTACCAAATCTTTTACCCAAAAACTGATAACATCTTATTATATAACTTAATTTGGATTTGGTTACCAAAATCGCTTACCTAGTTCGTTGCATAAATCCTTCAGAAATATTTATTTGAGAAAACTTCCATTATCCATTATCAAAAAATCTCTTTTCAAATATAAAATCATTTTACTTAATTTCATTATTAATGAAACATTTATATAACCATATCACATTAGCTGAAACCTTTTTTATAAACTTTTATTTATAAAACCTGAATTATATTATAACATCCTTTTATAAAACCCCTTCATGAATTCAACTAGATCACATTACCCATTCGATTACTTCCTTCAATGAATTCCAATTAGAAAGTAATAACTTAAATTATGTTTAATTAAAATAATAATTAACTTCATCATTAATTGAAGTAAAGTAGTCTATGACATTATTAACCAAAATAGAATAGTTAATTTCTTTTAAAACCTTATTGGAATAATTACAAATTTCATTAATAATAAGTAACTCGACAATTATCTTCAAATATCGTTAATTAAATAGATAATTATCTTTTAAGAAGCCTCATTACATTTTAAACAATCATATGACAAAACCATTTCTATTAGATTAATTGATAACAAATTAATCTAATACCCAATTTCAATCTAAAATAGTTAACTTAGCCAACTGAATAATATAAGTTTATCTTTTTAACTGATTTCAACTAATCCTTTGCCTTAAACTAACTAATAAAATGATTAATTTAATCTCTGTAGCGAACCGGAAATTTCGACACTCGAATCCAGACACTTATATAACTCATGTCCAAAGCCCAAGTACCGAAAATCCCAGAAGGCTATAAGAAAGAAGTTAGAGGATGAGATAAGAAAGAAAGAATAGTGGAATAGAAGAATGAGAAGAAGAATTAATACATCACAGAGTCTCACATCACAGCATAACAAAATATAATATAGAAATAAACTTTATTGAGAGCTTAAAATAATACTTACAGTCATCAGAGTATATCAACACAACTGGACAGTTATAATAGCCTGTCCTCATATTACAAACTTAACAATTATCCTTCAGCTCGTCTTGGATTTCACAGCATTTGATAACCTGAACCTGTACAACCCGGTCTAACCCGAGCATTACAAATACAGGGTCAATCCAGTCATCCAGAGTGAGAAAAAACTCGCTAAGTTTATAATATCATCCAACTTGATTTTAAAGTTCAAAATCCTTTATAAAGAAAGGATAATCGTAAGACTAAATCCACACATAAATACGGACGGTTTTTACCTTACGATAACCCAAAACAGTTTTGAAAACAATATTATACTGGTATTATAATAGTGTCTAAATACAAATTATTAAAATCTAGCAGAACGCTTGCATCTCACGTTCCACACATATAGTATACAAACAAAACCACAGGCGCTTATTGGAGATTGGATTCCGACCATGACAAGGTATGGAACCACCTGCCGATAGTGTATCTCTAGAGGCGAATACACTGGGTTCAACAAGAACGTCTTGCAACCCGGCCCACACATAACCGACCACTCATTTCGCTTGAGTGTACCGAATGTATATCACCAACGGTTGGGTGCGACCAACCATTCCCCGAAAAGGGACAGCATCGATAGATTAAAGAAGGAAAAAGGATTTTCTCTAGATAGGTGATTATACACCCTAACGGGGGCGATCCACATAGCCATGCTGCCTGCCCGATTTTTGTCATTTCCCAGTTGATGAGGCTTGAGGTTATAATAGACTTTTGAAACATCTAGCCACAATTCACTTTGGAATCCTACATCGTCCGTACAAGTCATCCAGGAACAGGATGAACCGAAGGCACTCTCACACCACATCCTAGGAATTACCCCATAGATCAGTAGCGAGTAGTCCTTGCAATCCATAGATTTCAATCACGATAGAATCATTGTCGAATACATATCTCTATGGATCAGCTGGAGAAATTCAACAATAGTTCCTCCACTCATGAAGATTTATGGTCTTCAATTTCTCCATCTCGATCGGCTTCAGATATCTTTTTTGTTTACGTATTTGTTGGTTAGAATGGTTTTTGAATATTAATTCTATCCTGGTCTTTCCATACCAACAACGCATTGGGTGTGATTTTGATAGTTGGTTATTTAACTATCAAAATAAACAATCATAAAAATTAATACATCCATTGGTTTATTATATAGCGTCACTTGGCCATTAAAATAATATATCAGTTGTAATGCCAAAATAATATCTCAATTTTAATATATTAATATCCTCAAATTATTTTATTTATATACTTAGAAAATATCTTAAAATCACATTTAGTTTTCCTGTTTAACTATCATTTCAAAAATGTTTTTTACCACATTACTTATTATCTATAAATGGGGAAATCGATTTAACTTATCATTGTAAATCATTGTTACGAAATCTTCTTTGTTTTCGTTATATAAAACAAAAGAATTGTCACTTATTCTTTTTAGAATAACCCATTTTAAATGTCATCTCCTTACTTTGAAAACATTGTTATACTTTCGCAAATTTCCTTTTATTCTTTTATTATGGAATATCACTTCATATTCTCAAGCCCCTTTTCATTCCCTTCCATTTCGAAATCCCATTATATATATATATATATATATATATATATATATATTCCTGAGTTCTTAAAATAACGTTACATCATTATTTCTCAAAATAAATTACTCTAGCATCTTTACCATCACAACTAATACCATCCTCCAATAATCCCAAAGTAGTTCAAGTTGGGGTATTTAATTACCTCTCAGACCTTGATCAACAACGTTCATATCTTAAGATTATATCAATTGTAATACCAAACCTCATATTCATTCCCAATATCAAAACAAATCCCACTCACCTCTTCTTTAATATAGCGTATTTAAATCGCATCTTTTTAACTCAACTTCCCTCACCACTTTAATTCAAACTTGGGTTTCAGTTTTGATTTCCATTTCAAACCTTCATCGGTCCCTAACTATGAATCAATAAGAAAATGATTCTCTAAATATCAACCTCGAAGGCCGAAACCAACATCAGATCAATATTCAGAAAATCATTTATCTCAACCGATCTGTAGTTAAGTTCTGATTCTTTCGTTTCATATCTTGTCTTTTCTTTCCATTAATATATTCGGTAAAACTTTTGGGTTTTATAATTTCACAAAATATTGGATTTCACAAATCCGATTAAATAAAGTTTCAATAAGAATTTGCTTTAAACCACAATATAAATTTAACTTATTTTATCATTAATATGATTTACTTTTAAAATGTCATTTTATTATAATAAGCCTTATCGTTTCATAAACCTCCTTATTCCTTTTTAATCCCAAGATTTCTAATTTGATTATTATTAAATAAATGATAATCAGATATCAATATTTATACAAATGTGTACCTAACCATTCGTCATCTCCATTAAGTAAATAATTCCATTTTAGTTAACATAGTTGACTTAGTCAACTCTAAACATAATTAACTTGTTGACCAAATCTTAATTCATCTTTCCATTAAAATTTAATGAATTAAAATAATTCCATTTGATTATTATTAATTAAATAATAATCAATTCAACATAATCTCATTTTAATTGTTTATTAAAACAATTAATCATTACGTTAACTTTTGTTGACTTGCTTATCAAAATATAAGAATTAGCTTTATACATCATTTACTAATTAAGATGAGGCATGTGCTTCGCACACGACAGATTTTGGTATAAAAATGGTGATTGGTGGTTAGAACAATCAGTATATATATGTGGTTGGTTTTTTTCCTTTTTGTAAACTTCATTTACATTTAAAAAAAACTATATTCAGCTATAAAATAAATTTCATAACCACATCTCTTTTGATTTACCTGACAGTAAATCAATATTTATTAAAACAGTCTATATTTGGGCCATCTGCTATAAATTTCTCAACCAATATCACCTGTTGGTTAATAACATAACAAACGATGAATTCATATTCAACAATCAATAATCAAATCAATAATCTAGTCATATTCGTTAAACAGTTCATGTAACGATCATACGCAAATAAATAATCAATTCAACTTATAGTGGTCAACCAATAATTCAAGCATCCATCTAATTTAAATACGTTTATATTATTATAATGTAACCAATAAGGTAAGTTACCTTGTTTGGAAATCATCGTTAAAAATAACGATGTTATTTCATTTAAATTAAACAACCGTTTAATTTAAATAATTGATATAAAAATATTTATCATGCATCCAAAGAATCATCAAACAACCAATAATTAGCAGCCATAGCATACAAATAATAAACCCAACTTATAATAATTTTAAGTGGGAGAACTGAGTGAGTTTAACTCACCTTGATTTCCCATTTGTCGTGAGAAATATTCATTCCAGTTAAATTAAAACAATGTTTAATTTAACTGAATATCTCAGTTGTTTTCAACTCCATCCAATCTAGCTTCATACTGTTACGCCTGTCGATATCGTTTCACCATTCCTGCTTTGGTCTGATTCTGTCAACATATGAGAACAGTATACCAATTATACATCCACATTTTAAATTAAAATTAATTAGATCTTAATTATTATTAATTAATTGATAAATTACTAATTTCATCGTTATAATGTTAAACTTATATTTTATTATCAAACCACCTTCTTTTTGTAATAAATAGGCCATCGTCTATTATTCATGTTAAAATAGGCCACGGTTCGAAAGAAAAGGGAAAAGGAAATACGCTCACCTTCTTTGTTCGTCCAGAACCTTCACAGCATACTTTTCTTTTCACTCGAACCTTACTATATTATACCCATCACCTACGCTACTGTGTTTCCAATCTCTCCTATTCATTTCCTTACCACATTTCTGCTCCCTCTTCTGTTTCTCTTGCCACTTCCATTTTGCTTCCTTCTACTTGTGAAACCTATTTTTATATATTTATTTTTCCGCGTTGACTTCCCCTTAAACTCTTTCCCCACTCCCTTGTTCTTTTCGCATGTACAAATCATCCATCCCATGCTATCTTTCCTTGCCTTTTAATTTATGCGTTACTCTTCTTTCTTTTTTTATTCTTTTTTTAACCGAAGCCCAAACATTCTCCTATTTTAATTTTTCCACGACCCAATTTGTTAAACCCGCCTGCAATAGTGCTATCTTCGCCTCTAGTTTTAACGTCGGTCTTTCTTTTCCTCCTCTTCACAATACCACTTCAGCACACAACTCTGTGCTTCCGAGCAGTCCCAGTCTTATGTAAACAATTCTCTCCAACATATATTGACACACTAAACCTTCTCAGGCTCGCTTCCTTCTTCCTTCTACGACAAAATCCGATTCTGATCACTTCCATCCTACTGTACTTGCACCCAAAGCAGCGTCCTTCTGAACACCCACGCAATGACCGACCTGACACCATCCACCACCGTTGAGCATGTCTGCTCTCCATCACTAGACAACCTGCGTCATCTCTCTCCGCCTTTCTAGACTTTGAACTGCCGAGCAAAAATAACAGACGTATGGAAAATTATGTAGTAAACATCATTATATTCAACATTAATTTATATATATTTTTAGACCTTGAAGTTATTTTTGTTTCATTGGAAAATGGAAAAAACCCCGAAGACAATGACTGTACTTATAACATGAGTAATCTTGGCACACACGGGTTGTAGAAGCATGGCGGTGAAGGAATGCATATGTAGGGGTAGGCACAGATTTGAGGTTTGCAGTGATTTGAGATGCTAGAGTAGATCATTCAGCTGTGCAAATGGAAAAGCTCGCATGCGTAGAGGTCTGCTGTGTAACCGTAACTATATACATTTAGGTTGCAGATGATTTGAACTTTCAATGGTAGTGCCTACATAGGCTGTATAGTAGAAGATTTGGGAAAGGAAATAAAACATGTGCGAGTTCTTCCTATACGGTATGGTAAAGCACCCAACAATGGTTAAAGTATTTAAGTATTGCAAATATCTTACATAGATATAACATGGACTTTATTCTTCTAATGAACTAAATAATTGCTTTTATTTTTGAAATTTAGTTCATCTGAACGTAATATATAGCTGCAAACAAGTATTAACAGGGACAGAAATTGGATAAGATTAACGTCCCCTTCATAACGTACACGGTAGGTAAGAGAGTAGGGTTCAGTATGGGTACGCTCTGCTTCAATTTTCATTTCACTATTGATGGAGACTGTGCATATATAGTGCAGCCATGAAATTGCAGAACAAACAAAAACTAATAGGAAAATAAAATTAGGATTACCATTGAATCTAATCGGACGGTCAATCACTAATGAAAAATAAAATTGCAAAGACAACTTGTGCTCTACCAAATCTAATTATATAGATGGCACAAGATACTTGAAAATAAAAGAATGCAGAAATAAAAGAGAAGAAAGCTTTATTAATGGAGAAAAGAAGTACAGAAAAATGAACCCCCATTTACAATGAATACATAGTGTAACGACCCGCATTTTTTCTGGTAGTTATTTAATTTATTTTATTATTTAAAATATTTGGTTTGGATTTATTTTATCGAATTTAGTGGTTTCCTTTGGAATCTATTAATTAAATAAATAATAAAATAATATTTTAAATTTCCAAACCTGTCAGAAAATATTTTGTTGGCAATATAGGTGAACAGACAGTTTGAAATGGTCTAATAGTGGTTATATCGAAGTTATATAGGCGACTCTGTTTAGTTGACGATGCGTTGAATATATATAGTTTATAATTTAATTCTAAATCGAGCTGCAGCGGCGCGACAGTTCGTAAGTTGGCATTTTGAACTTTAATTAGCTGTACAGGGACCAAATTAAGTCGGTTTTTCTCGAAACAAGAAACATTGAAATCTGTTGAACTATATCTACCTAACAGAAGTGAAAAATCAAGATTCCGCGTTATATATTGCGAGTTATGTCCAAATTAAATATTCAGGAAAGCAGCGGCGTAATCGTTTATCGACCGTAACGGTTTATTTGAAATAACTCCATACCGGATTCGAATTTGGACAAGGTTCTTTTTAAACGTAGTTATAATTTTATTTTTAGAATTTTACTGTAATTTTTAATTAATTTAATATGCAACTTTTTATTTGGAGTATTTTGCACCCTTAAGCAGCGAATTTGGGTTTTCACAATATAAGTCAATCTACCGGTATTATTACATCTTCGGGATCGCGACACCTCGCTGATCACGACTGTATTTTTATTTCAGTCCGCAACGCTCATACAACCATACATAGTGGTGTGGGTAACTTTATTTGAATGGTTAACTGGTCAAACGGACTTCAAATTCAACGAAACAAGTTTCATACGAAACCTTAAGAAGAGGTCTAGTGAAACGTTAAGGCCTCATATTTTTAGGATTTTTTCTGAAATTTTTAGGAATTAAAGCTCGGTGTTTTTCATCGATATTTTCTAAGGGATTTTCGCAAACGGTGTCGGAATTCAACGAAACCTGTCCCATCGGGTCCGGAATGTATTTTTATGCTAGGATTAGCTTATTTTGTCAAAAACATAGATCGTATAATATGTTTTTTTGGCGAAAAACTCATGCGCAAGTTTGGAATAATAAAATAATATTAAAACTATACCATATCCTTTTATATATGACACGTCCTGTAGCTTTCTTGTTTCCTTGCGTCCAGCTCACCATTTTCTTGCTCACCAAACCTTTCTTTCTTGCAAGCGTCTCAATCCTTGCTTTACTGTGCATTACTTGGCACCCAAACTATCTTACCTTGCGCCTCACGATTTGGAAAATCACGCCATAGGGAAACAGCTAGCCTACCCTATAGCTAAAACAAAGGTGTGGGTGCCAAGCTTCACAAAACGTGATGGCCAAACAACCAAATTTCGTGGCAACCAAGCTTCCTTCGCTATAAATACATATGAACTCCACACAGCTAACAAAAACCCAACATCTCCCTTTAAGCACAAAGTACAAACTCCAGTTTCTTTTTTTTTTCAGTAAACAAACATGCCGCCGAAGCTTCATGGCACACAAAAAAAAAAAAAAAAAAGAAAGAAAGGGGAGGATTACGGACGCAGCTGGGAAAGTGGGAACGGGGAGGCAGCATGTTTGTGAGGAGTACTTTTGCATGGGAAGCGATACCCTCTTGTCCGAATATATATATATATATATATATATATATAATATTCGGATGGACTAAATAAGAAGGAAGAGGGGGACGTTAGAATTAGAAAGGAAGAAGTAGGGAGGAGAAGTGGTATTTGCTGGAAGAACTAAAGTTGGAGTAGATGATGACAACATGCGAGCTACAGGTGAAAATGCATGGAAGGGTGGCTTTACACGAAAAAAAAGAGAGTAGTAGAAGATGTTTTTGGTAAAATCTTGGGAATGGGAAACACGGTGCTGTTGCCTTTGCCTGGAGCCTTCGCATAACATTATACAAATGGAAGGAAATGCAAGGGTTAATGATTTAAACGGTGATTAGTAATTTATTAGTTAATCAATTTATTAGGCGAGTAACCGTTAGTTTAATCAAAACTTATTCATATGATATCTTGTTCAAAACCGGATTCGCTGGTGTCACGGAGACGAACGCCACGCAGTCAAGTGATCGGTTGGATTCGAGGCTCACTGGAATTTCATATAATTTTAAACAGCATTTGGAATTATGTGAAATAACACACGGACCATCGATTGAAAATATACTGGTGAGTTAATTCTCACACTTTTCTGGACTACTAGGATGTGATAAATCCATATACTGTTTGATTGGCTGCATTGGTTGTTTGTGATTGATTTACTGGTCGCTATTAGTTATATTATTGTCTTTAATTTATTTATTTAAATTATAAATGTTATAACCATCTGTGATGCAGAGAAGGACAGATTGGAGGAATCCGACCGGATTCCTCAAAATAACTTGTGTGTATTGTTTATTTTTATACTGGTTGCACATAACTGTTTGAACCCAATTGACATCAAAACCTGTTGATTGTTGAATTGATGTGACCGTTGATGTGATTTTTAGTCAGTCGACAGTGGTTGGCAGTGAGGGTTTAAATCTATAGTTTTCAAAACATCGTTTGCCGTCAGGCGAACAGACGCAGTTTCAAGTTATAAAATTTATTTTATAACTAAATTAAATTTTTGAGGTTATTTTATTTTAAAATAAATAAGAAGTTTTATAATTATATTTATAATTTATAATCATGTTTTAGAAATGCGATGATTAAAAGTTTATATAGTGAATTTCTACGCAGTTGTACAAACAGAGGTCAGAAACTAGCCGATGGGCTAGTGAAAGAGAATAATTGTTTTATACAACAATTAACTGATGTTTTAAATTAATTAAGTTATTTAATTAATTTAAGAAGAGAAATTGAATAGAAGTCAGTTAGCCGCTTAACGGAGGGTTATGGTTGGCAGGAACCAACTGTTTATCCTGTTATTTATGAACTGCAGTCATTCATGAACTGCAGTCAGGAACTAACCTACGGGTTAGTGAAATGAAATAATTGTTCTTATAATCAATTAACTGATGTTTTAAATTTATTAAGTTATTTAATAAATTTAAGGAAGAAATGATAACGTATATCAGTTAATGGTTAATTGATATGTACGGTTGGCGAAAATCAACCGTTTAAAGTTGGAATTTGACGATTGTGTCAATTTGTTTTAAATTGATCAAATCAAAGGGATTGACATTTAAAAGACTAGAAATTTCCTTTAAAATAAATATAAGTTATGGATAGATTAGTATGAAAGGGATTTGAATTTATTTCAAATCGTATAAACAAGATTTGTAAATATGGGTGCAACCTAAGGCATACATTCCAATCAGAGTTTTGCTCAATTAAGAAAAAGAAATTAATATGAAAAGTGGGTTTTCAAATGAAAGAAAATGGTTTATGAAACCAAGATAAATGGAAATGGGAATAACATATTGGATTATTGAGATGGTTTGACATTGGTTTTAAATTATAAGCTTTTATCTATCTTGAGATAAGAACGTTGTCGATCAAGGTCTGAGAGGTAATTGGAATACCCCAACTTGAACGGCTCCGCTATTATCGAGAGATGATATTTGTTTGTAATGTATAGAGAAGTGATTATCGAGATATTTTGCGATAAATGGAATTTATCATTTATTTAAAACAAACCTTTAAAAATGGATTAGCATCGAAAGGAATTGAATCAAATTCAAATCGTATAAACGAGTATGAAAAAGGGGTTTTACCCAAAACAAGGATTTTAAAACAAGCGTTCACCTGGGAACGAGATTAAGCGAAGTGGTTTAATCATGATAAGAAAGAGATTTTGATAATTAAATATTTGTCGTTGATTGAATAAGAATATAACGATATGAAAATGATAAAGAAAAAGGGAAAGTGGATTTATAGAACTATAACCAGGATTTCAAATCAAAGAGAAAGTAAAAAGGGTTTTGAGGTAATTATACGATGTTAACGACCAAAAGAAATAAAGGATGATTTATAAAAGATGGCATTATTTCCAAACAAAGGAAATAAAAAGAGAAGCTTGGTAAGTATGTTGTGCTAGAGCAAGTAGCGAGTAATGTTTTCAAGTAACGAAACCCATAAGAGTTTTGTTAAGATAAAGTTATGAAGTCGATTATAAGAAATCAATAAATTGGTTTTATGAGATATTTCATATAAAGGACCTGAGCTGCCAGTCCACTGAGATACACTGTTATGATTTGATAGTTAAATCACCGACTATCAAAGTTTGGCCTTTTATCGATTGTTGGTACGGAAAGACCGGGATCGAATTTATATTCGAAAACCATTCCGACCAGCAAATACGTAACGTCGAAGATATCAGAAGATGGTCGAGATGGAGCATTGAAGACCGTTGATCTTCATGAGCGGAAGAACTACTCGTTGGATTTCTAAGGGTCGCACCCGAAGATATTTTGACTTGTGATTCTGTCGTGATTGAAATCTTCGGATTGCAAGGACTTCTCGCTACTGATCTATAGGGTGATACCTAGGATGCAGTAGGAGAGTGCCTTCGGTTCATCCTGATCCTGGATGACTTGTATGGATGGATGTCTGACAGAGTATTTCCAGAAAGGTCATGTACATTGATTTCTCCAGCCGTACCAAGAGTGAAGCAGAGAAGGAAACTTCTTTAGCTGACACGTAATGTATTGTTGTAGACGTCAATTAAGTGATTTCGATGGATCTGAAAATGTGGCATTCGAAGTGAATCTGATGTGATGGTAAAGCGTAGCCTCAAGCCTCATCAACCGGGAAATGACATAAATCGGGCAGGCAGCATGGCTATGTGGGTCGCTCCCATTAGGATGTATAATCACCTATCTAGAGAAATTCCTTTTGCTTCTTTAATCTATCGATGCTGTCCCTTTCCGGGAGACGGTGGTTTGAGCCCAACCGTCGGTGATATACATTCGATACACTCAAGCGAAATGAGTGGTCGGTCATGTGTGGGCCGGGTTGCAAGACGTTCTTGTTCAACCCAGTGTATTCGCCTCTAGAGATACACGTTCGGAAGGTGGACCCATACCTTGTCAAGTTGGAATCCAATATCCAATAAGCGCCCGCGATTTTGATTTGTATACTATATATGGGGAGCGTGAGATGCAAGCGTTCCTCTAAATTGATATTTACTTGTATTTAGACACTATGATAATATCAGAAAAAAGATATTAATTTCAAAAACGTTTTGGGTTATAGTAAGGTAAAAACCGTCCGTGTTTATGTGTGGGCTGGTCTTACTATTATCCTTTTATTTCAGAAAGGATTTTCAAAAGTTAAACAAGTTGTGTGTGCTGTGAATTTATTACTGAAAGTATTCCAGACTGACCAGGTGTGTTTTTGTTTTAAATCAAATTTGCTCGGGTCAGACCAAGCATATTTACAGGTTAGGTTCCGCTACAAGTTTCAGAGTTGGAAGCAGGAGGGTTCACCGTTAGTTATACAAGTATTTCCGCTGTGATTGATGTATGTTTACTCTGATAAATGGTATGTATATATACAGTCTTCTTTTCAAAGAGATTTGTTATATTATATTTACTCGTTCCGCTGTGAGATTCTAATGGGTTCTTCTTCTTTCTTCTATTCTAAAATTTCTTTCTTCCTATTTCTCATCCTCTAACCTCTTTCTATTAACAGTTTGGGGTTCGATACTTGGATTTTTGACAAGTAATACGGGATTAAGTATTGTTGTTGAAAATTCGAGCGTCGAATTTTCCCGGGCCGTTACATTTGGTATCAGAGCTATTGGTTTAGTGATAACCTTGGCTCTGTGGCGTAACTCAGTAGAGATGGGGTTAGCAGTGCCCTAGATTGAGTTTGATTGTATATCTGAGAGCGCGTATTTGTAATTTCTTATAAAATTATTTTTAAATAGTTTTGCTCGGATTATATTTTTGTTATAAATATATTTTCTCAATCGATTATAAAATAGATTTGTTTGAATAACTTGAATAAGAATTCAAATTGGAATATTGAACAGAAATAAAGAAATTTCACTTGTGAAATCGAGTAAAGGATAATTGAATGGAATTAATCCAATGAAAATCAATGAATGTGAAAACAAAGTAAAAGCAAATGAGAAATATTAACCAAAATGGTTTTGTTGAATTGAATGCCTTGGTTGTTGTTTGATATTGGATGGAGTGTATAAAATTCACTAACTGTTGGTTGAAACCAATCTGAACTGATCAAGTAAAGGAATTAAACCAAGATTAATTTGAATGGATGTTTAAAATAAATGGATTGCTAAGTCCTTCAGAGTTGAATAAAGTGATGTGGTTATTTCCAATTGTTGGAATTGGATGATGTGGATGATATTTGGATCAAATTGACTTTGGTTTGAATACTAATGGATTTTATTGGAGTTGAGTACAGGTACAAAGTTAATCCAAGAAAAACTCTGGAGGAATTTTGAATCTAGTTTGGTATGCTAGTCGAGTAAGCAAACATATATATCGCTAATCGCGTAATAGCGCTCGCAAAAAGATACGCCTACGCAAAATATAAAATTTTGGTTTTATTTGGGTTTTGAGTTTGAATTTTGGATTTTTCCGACCCTGTTGGTCGATGTATAGATATTTTTGTGAACCTGCGATATTGCAGATGTCCCTCCATACAGGGGAGACTCTGCCGAAATTTTTCCAGAATTTAAGGTATTAGAATTTTTTTTAAAATTTTTGGAAAATTATGTTATTTGAAATAATTTGGTTTTAAAACCCAGTTGGATTAGATTTGAAATTTAGAAACAGAGTTTAATTAAATATATTTTTCGTAAAGATAACGAGTTTGACACTTTTTTCTACCTTAGCAATTTCGAGGACGAAATTATTTTAAGGGGGAAGGAATGTAACGACCCGCATTTTTTCTGGTAGTTATTTAATTTATTTTATTATTTAAAATATTTGGTTTGGATTTATTTTATCGAATTTAGTGGTTTCCTTTGGAATCTATTAATTAAATAAATAATAAAATAATATTTTAAATTTCCAAACCTGTCAGAAAATATTTTGTTGGCAATATAGGTGAACAGACAGTTTGAAATGGTCTAATAGTGGTTATATCGAAGTTATATAGGCGACTCTGTTTAGTTGACGATGCGTTGAATATATATAGTTTATAATTTAATTCTAAATCGAGCTGCAGCGGCGCGACAGTTTGTAAGTTGGCATTTTGAACTTTAATTGGCTGTACAGGGACCAAATTAAGTCGGTTTTTCTCGAAACAAGAAACATTAAAATCTGTTGAACTATATCTACCTAACAGAAGTGAAAAATCAAGATTCCGCGTTATATATTGCGAGTTATGTCCAAATTAAATATTCAGGAAAGCAGCGGCGTAATCGTTTATCGACCGTAACGGTTTATTTGAAATAACTCCATACCGGATTCGAATTTGGACAAGGTTCTTTTGAGACGTAGTTATAATTTTATTTTTAGAATTTTACTGTAATTTTTAATTAATTTAATATGCAACTTTTTATTTGGAGTATTTTGCACCCTTAAGCAGCGAATTTGGGTTTTCACAATATAAGTCAATCTACCGGTATTATTACATTTTCGGGATCGCGACACCTCGCTGATCACGACTGTATTTTTATTTCAGTCCGCAACGCTCATACAACCATACATAGTGGTGTGGGTAACTTTATTTGAATGGTTAACTGGTCAAACGGACTTCAAATTCAACGAAACAAGTTTCATACGAAACCTTAAGAAGAGGTCTAGTGAAACGTTAAGGCCTCATATTTTTAGGATTTTTTCTGAAATTTTTAGGAATTAAAGCTCGGTGTTTTTCATCGATATTTTCTAAGGGATTTTCGCAAACGGTGTCGGAATTCAACGAAACCTGTCCCATCGGGTCCGGAATGTATTTTTATGCTAGGATTAGCTTATTTTGTCAAAAACATAGATCGTATAATATGTTTTTTTGGCGAAAAACTCATGCGCAAGTTTGGAATAATAAAATAATATTAAAACTATACCATATCCTTTTATATATGACACGTCCTGTAGCTTTCTTGTTTCCTTGCGTCCAGCTCACCATTTTCTTGCTCACCAAACCTTTCTTTCTTGCAAGCGTCTCAATCCTTGCTTTACTGTGCATTACTTGGCACCCAAACTATCTTACCTTGCGCCTCACGATTTGGAAAATCACGCCATAGGGAAACAGCTAGCCTACCCTATAGCTAAAACAAAGGCGTGGGTGCCAAGCTTCACAAAACGTGATGGCCAAACAACCAAATTTCGTGGCAACCAAGCTTCCTTCGCTATAAATACATATGAACTCCACACAGCTAACAAAAACCCAACATCTCCCTTTAAGCACAAAGTACAAACTCCAGTTTCTTTTTTTTTCAGCAAACAAACATGCCGCCGAAGCTTCATGGCACACAAAAAAAAAAAAAGAAAGGGGAGGATTACGGACGCAGCTGGGAAAGTGGGAACGGGGAGGCAGCATGTTTGTGAGGAGTACTTTTGCATGGGAAGCGATACCCTCTTGTCCGAAAATATATAAATATATATATATATATATATATAATATTCGGATGGACTAAATAAGAAGGAAGAGGGTGACGTTAGAATTAGAAAGGAAGAAGTAGGGAGGAGAAGTGGTATTTGCTGGAAGAACTAAAGTTGGAGTAGATGATGACAACATGCGAGCTACAGGTGAAAATGCATGGAAGGGTGGCTTTACACGAAAAAAAAAAGAGTAGTAGAAGATGTTTTTGGTAAAATCTTGGGAATGGGAAACACGGTGCTGTTGCCTTTGCCTGGAGCCTTCGCATAACATTATACAAATGGAAGGAAATGCAAGGGTTAGTGATTTAAACGGTGATTAGTAATTTATTAGTTAATCAATTTATTAGGCGAGTAACCGTTAGTTTAATCAAAACTTATTCATATGATATCTTGTTCAAAACCGGATTCGCTGGTGTCACGGAGACGAACGCCACGCAGTCAAGTGATCGGTTGGATTCGAGGCTCACTGGAATTTCATATAATTTTAAACAGCATTTGGAATTATGTGAAATAACACACGGACCATCGATTGAAAATATACTGGTGAGTTAATTCTCACACTTTTCTGGACTACTAGGATGTGATAAATCCATATACTGTTTGATTGGCTGCATTGGTTGTTTGTGATTGATTTACTGGTCGCTATTAGTTATATTATTGTCTTTAATTTATTTATTTAAATTATAAATGTTATAACCATCTGTGATGCAGAGAAGGACAGATTGGAGGAATCCGACCGGATTCCTCAAAATAACTTGTGTGTATTGTTTATTTTTATACTGGTTGCACATAACTGTTTGAACCCCAATTGACATCAAAACCTGTTGATTGTTGAATTGTTGTGACCGTTGATGTGATTTTTAGTCAGTCGACAGTGGTTAGCAGTGAGGGTTTAAATCTATAGTTTTCAAAACATCGTTTGCCGTCAGGCGAACAGACGCAGTTTCAAGTTATAAAATTTATTTTATAACTAAATTAAATTTTTGAGGTTATTTTATTTTAAAATAAATAAGAAGTTTTATAATTATATTTATAATTTATAATCATGTTTTAGAAATGCGATGATTAAAAGTTTATATAGTGAATTTCTACGTAGTTGTACAAACAGAGGTCAGAAACTAGCCGATGGGCTAGTGAAAGAGAATAATTGTTTTATACAACAATTAACTGATGTTTTAAATTAATTAAGTTATTTAATTAATTTAAGAAGAGAAATTGAATAGAAGTCAGTTAGCCGCTTAACGGAGGGTTATGGTTGGCAGGAACCAACTGTTTATCCTGTTATTTATGAACTGCAGTCATTCATGAACTGCAGTCAGGAACTAACCTACGGGTTAATGAAATGAAATAATTGTTCTTATAATCAATTAACTGATGTTTTAAATTTATTAAGTTATTTAATAAATTTAAGGAAGAAATGATAACGTATATCAGTTAATGGTTAATTGATATGTACGGTTGGCGAAAATCAACCGTTTAAATTTGGAATTTGACGATTGTGTCAATTTGTTTTAAATTGATCAAATCAAAGGGATTGACATTTAAAAGACTTGAAATTTCCTTTAAAATAAATATAAGTTATGGATAGATTAGTATGAAAGGGATTTGAATTTCTTTCAAATCGTATAAACAAGATTTGTAAATATGGGTGTAACCTAAGGCGTACATTCCAATCAGAGTTTTGCTCAATTAAGAAAAAGAAATTAATATGAAAAGTGGGTTTTCAAATGAAAGAAAATGGTTTATGAAACCAAGATAAATGGAAATGGGAATAACATATTGGATTATTGAGATGGTTTGACATTGGTTTTAAATTATAAGCTTTTATCTATCTTGAGATAAGAACGTTGTCGATCAAGGTCTGAGAGGTAATTGGAATACCCCAACTTGAACGGCTCCGCTATTATCGAGAGATGATATTTGTTTGTAATGTATAGAGAAGTGATTATCGAGATATTTTGCGATAAATGGAATTTATCATTTATTTAAAACAAACCTTTAAAAATGGATTAGCATCGAAAGGAATTGAATCAAATTCAAATCGTATAAACGAGTATGAAAAAGGGGTTTTACCCGAAACAAGGATTTTAAAACAAGCGTTCACCTGGGAACGAGATTAAGCGAAGTGGTTTAATCATGATAAGAAAGAGATTTTGATAATTAAATATTTGTCGTTGATTGAATAAGAATATAACGATATGAAAATGATAAAGAAAAAGGGAAAGTGGATTTATAGAACTATAACCAGGATTTCAAATCAAAGAGAAAGTAAAAAGGGTTTTGAGGTAATTATACGATGTTAACGACCAAAAGAAATAAAGGATGATTTATAAAAGATGGCATTATTTCCAAACAAAGGAAATAAAAAGAGAAGCTTGGTAAGTATGTTGTGCTAGAGCAAGTAGCGAGTAATGTTTTCAAGTAACGAAACCCATAAGAGTTTTGTTAAGATAAAGTTATGAAGTCGATTATAAGAAATCAATAAATTGGTTTTATGAGATATTTCATATAAAGGACCTGAGCTGCCAGTCCACTGAGATACACTGTTATGATTTGATAGTTAAATCACCGACTATCAAAGTTTGGCCTTTTATCGATTGTTGGTACGGAAAGACCGGGATCGAATTTATATTCGAAAACCATTCCGACCAGCAAATACGTAACGTCGAAGATATCAGAAGATGGTCGAGATGGAGCATTGAAGACCGTTGATCTTCATGAGCGGAAGAACTACTCGTTGGATTTCTAAGGGTCGCACCCGAAGATATTTTGACTTTTGATTCTGTCGTGATTGAAATCTTCGGATTGCAAGGACTTCTCGCTACTGATCTATAGGGTGATACCTAGGATGCAGTAGGAGAGTGCCTTCGGTTCATCCTGATCCTGGATGACTTGTATGGATGGATGTCTGACAGAGTATTTCCAGAAAGGTCATGTACATTGATTTCTCCAGCCGTACCAAGAGTGAAGCAGAGAAGGAAACTTCTTTAGCTGACATGTAATGTATTGTTGTAGACGTCAATTAAGTGATTTCGATGGATCTGAAAATGTGGCATTCGAAGTGAATCTGATGTGATGGTAAAGCGTAGCCTCAAGCCTCATCAACCGGGAAATGACATAAATCGGGCAGGCAGCATGGCTATGTGGGTCGCTCCCATTAGGATGTATAATCACCTATCTAGAGAAATTCCTTTTGCTTCTTTAATCTATCGATGCTGTCCCTTTCCGGGAGACGGTGGTTTGAGCCCAACCGTCGGTGATATACATTCGATACACTCAAGCGAAATGAGTGGTCGGTCATGTGTGGGCCGGGTTGCAAGACGTTCTTGTTGAACCCAGTGTATTCGCCTCTAGAGATACACGTTCGGAAGGTGGACCCATACCTTGTCAAGTTGGAATCCAATATCCAATAAGCGCCCGCGATTTTGATTTGTATACTATATATGGGGAGCGTGAGATGCAAGCGTTCCTCTAAATTGATATTTACTTGTATTTAGACACTATGATAATATCAGAAAAAAGATATTGATTTCAAAAACGTTTTGGGTTATAGTAAGGTAAAAACCGTCTGTGTTTATGTGTGGGCTGGTCTTACTATTATCCTTTTATTTCAGAAAGGATTTTCAAAAGTTAAACAAGTTGTGTGTGCTGTGAATTTATTACTGAAAGTATTCCAGACTGACCAGGTGTGTTTTTGTTTTAAATCAAATTTGCTCGGGTCAGACCAAGCATATTTACAGGTTAGGTTCCGCTACAAGTTTCAGAGTTGGAAGCAGGAGGGTTCACCGTTAGTTATACAAGTATTTCCGCTGTGATTGATATATGTTTACTCTGATAAATGGTATGTATATATACAGTCTTCTTTTCAAAGAGATTTGTTATATTATATTTACTCGTTCCGCTGTGAGATTCTGATGGGTTCTTCTTCTTTCTTCTATTCTAAAATTTCTTTCTTCCTATTTCTCATCCTCTAACCTCTTTCTATTAACAGTTTGGGGTTCGATACTTGGATTTTTGACAAGTAATACGGGATTAAGTATTGTTGTTGAAAATTCGAGCGTCGAATTTTCCCGGGCCGTTACATTTGGTATCAGAGCTATTGGTTTAGTGATAACCTTGGCTCTGTGGCGTAACTCAGTAGAGATGGGGTTAGCAGTGCCCTAGATTGAGTTTGATTGTATATCTGAGAGCGCGTATTTGTAATTTCTTATAAAATTATTTTTAAATAGTTTTGCTCGGATTATATTTTTGTTATAAATATATTTTCTCAATCGATTATAAAATAGATTTGTTTGAATAACTTGAATAAGAATTCAAATTGGAATATTGAACAGAAATAAAGAAATTTCACTTGTGAAATCGAGTAAAGGATAATTGAATGGAATTAATCCAATGAAAATCAATGAATGTGAAAACAAAGTAAAAGCAAATGAGAAATATTAACCAAAATGGTTTTGTTGAATTGAATGCCTTGGTTGTTGTTTGATATTGGATGGAGTGTATAAAATTCACTAACTGTTGGTTGAAACCAATCTGAACTGATCAAGTAAAGGAATTAAACCAAGATTAATTTGAATGGATGTTTAAAATAAATGGATTGCTAAGTCCTTCAGAGTTGAATAAAGTGATGTGGTTATTTCCAATTGTTGGAATTGGATGATGTGGATGATATTTGGATCAAATTGACTTTGGTTTGAATACTAATGGATTTTATTGGAGTTGAGTACAGGTACAAAGTTAATCCAAGAAAAACTCTGGAGGAATTTTGAATCTAGTTTGGTATGCTAGTCGAGTAAGCAAACATATATATCGCTAATCGCGTAATAGCGCTCGCAAAAAGATACGCCTACGCAAAATATAAAATTTTGGTTTTATTTGGGTTTTGAGTTTGAATTTTGGATTTTTCCGACCCTGTTGGTCGATGTATAGATATTTTTGTGAACCTGCGATATTGCAGATGTCCCTCCATACAGGGGAGACTCTGCCGAAATTTTTCCAGAATTTAAGGTATTAGAATTTTTTTTTAAATTTTTGGAAAATTATGTTATTTGAAATAATTTGGTTTTAAAACCCAGTTGGATTAGATTTGAAATTTAGAAACAGAGTTTAATTAAATATATTTTTCGTAAAGATAACGAGCTTGACACTTTTTTCTACCTTAGCAATTTCGAGGACGAAATTATTTTAAGGTGGAAGGAATGTAACGACCCGCATTTTTTCTGGTAGTTATTTAATTTATTTTATTATTTAAAATATTTGGTTTGGATTTATTTTATCGAATTTAGTGGTTTCCTTTGGAATCTATTAATTAAATAAATAATAAAATAATATTTTAAATTTCCAAACCTGTCAGAAAATATTTTGTTGGCAATATAGGTGAACAGACAGTTTGAAATGGTCTAATAGTGGTTATATCGAAGTTATATAGGCGACTCTGTTTAGTTGACGATGCGTTGAATATATATAGTTTATAATTTAATTCTAAATCGAGCTGCAGCGGCGCGACAGTTTGTAAGTTGGCATTTTGAACTTTAATTGGCTGTACAGGGACCAAATTAAGTCGGTTTTTCTCGAAACAAGAAACATTAAAATCTGTTGAACTATATCTACCTAACAGAAGTGAAAAATCAAGATTCCGCGTTATATATTGCGAGTTATGTCCAAATTAAATATTCAGGAAAGCAGCGGCGTAATCGTTTATCGACCGTAACGGTTTATTTGAAATAACTCCATACCGGATTCGAATTTGGACAAGGTTCTTTTTAAACGTAGTTATAATTTTATTTTTAGAATTTTACTGTAATTTTTAATTAATTTAATATGCAACTTTTTATTTGGAGTATTTTGCACCCTTAAGCAGCGAATTTGGGTTTTCACAATATAAGTCAATCTACCGGTATTATTACATTTTCGGGATCGCGACACCTCGCTGATCACGACTGTATTTTTATTTCAGTCCGCAACGCTCATACAACCATACATAGTGGTGTGGGTAACTTTATTTGAATGGTTAACTGGTCAAACGGACTTCAAATTCAACGAAACAAGTTTCATACGAAACCTTAAGAAGAGGTCTAGTGAAACGTTAAGGCCTCATATTTTTAGGATTTTTTCTGAAATTTTTAGGAATTAAAGCTCGGTGTTTTTCATCGATATTTTCTAAGGGATTTTAGCAAACGGTGTCGGAATTCAACGAAACCTGTCCCATCGGGTCCGGAATGTATTTTTATGCTAGGATTAGCTTATTTTGTCAAAAACATAGATCGTATAATATGTTTTTTTGGCGAAAAACTCATGCGCAAGTTTGGAATAATAAAATAATATTAAAACTATACCATATCCTTTTATATATGACACGTCCTATAGCTTTCTTGTTTCCTTGCGTCCAGCTCACCATTTTCTTGCTCACCAAACCTTTCTTTCTTGCAAGCGTCTCAATCCTTGCTTTACTGTGCATTACTTGGCACCCAAACTATCTTACCTTGCGCCTCACGATTTGGAAAATCACGCCATAGGGAAACAGCTAGCCTACCCTATAGCTAAAACAAAGGCGTGGGTGCCAAGCTTCACAAAACGTGATGGCCAAACAACCAAATTTCGTGGCAACCAAGCTTCCTTCGCTATAAATACATATGAACTCCACACAGCTAACAAAAACCCAACATCTCCCTTTAAGCACAAAGTACAAACTCCAGTTTCTTTTTTTTTCAGCAAACAAACATGCCGCCGAAGCTTCATGGCACACACACAAAAAAAAAAAAAAAAAAAAAAAAAGAAAGGGGAGGATTACGGACGCAGCTGGGAAAGTGGGAACAGGGAGGCAGCATGTTTGTGAGGAGTACTTTTGCATGGGAAGCGATACCCTCTTGTCCGAAAATATATAAATATATATATATATATATATATATATATATAATATTCGGATGGACTAAATAAGAAGGAAGAGGGTGACGTTAGAATTAGAAAGGAAGAAGTAGGGAGGAGAAGTGGTATTTGCTGGAAGAACTAAAGTTGGAGTAGATGATGACAACATGCGAGCTACAGGTGAAAATGCATGGAAGGGTGGCTTTACACGAAAAAAAAAAGAGTAGTAGAAGATGTTTTTGGTAAAATCTTGGGAATGGGAAACACGGTGCTGTTGCCTTTGCCTGGAGCCTTCGCATAACATTATACAAATGGAAGGAAATGCAAGGGTTAGTGATTTAAACGGTGATTAGTAATTTATTAGTTAATCAATTTATTAGGCGAGTAACCGTTAGTTTAATCAAAACTTATTCATATGATATCTTGTTCAAAACCGGATTCGCTGGTGTCACGGAGACGAACGCCACGCAGTCAAGTGATCGGTTGGATTCGAGGCTCACTGGAATTTCATATAATTTTAAACAGCATTTGGAATTATGTGAAATAACACACGGACCATCGATTGAAAATATACTGGTGAGTTAATTCTCACACTTTTCTGGACTACTAGGATGTGATAAATCCATATACTGTTTGATTGGCTGCATTGGTTGTTTGTGATTGATTTACTGGTCGCTATTAGTTATATTATTGTCTTTAATTTATTTATTTAAATTATAAATGTTATAACCATCTGTGATGCAGAGAAGGACAGATTGGAGGAATCCGACCGGATTCCTCAAAATAACTTGTGTGTATTGTTTATTTTTATACTGGTTGCACATAACTGTTTGAACCCCAATTGACATCAAAACCTGTTGATTGTTGAATTGTTGTGACCGTTGATGTGATTTTTAGTCAGTCGACAGTGGTTAGCAGTGAGGGTTTAAATCTATAGTTTTCAAAACATCGTTTGCCGTCAGGCGAACAGACGCAGTTTCAAGTTATAAAATTTATTTTATAACTAAATTAAATTTTTGAGGTTATTTTATTTTAAAATAAATAAGAAGTTTTATAATTATATTTATAATTTATAATCATGTTTTAGAAATGCGATGATTAAAAGTTTATATAGTGAATTTCTACGTAGTTGTACAAACAGAGGTCAGAAACTAGCCGATGGGCTAGTGAAAGAGAATAATTGTTTTATACAACAATTAACTGATGTTTTAAATTAATTAAGTTATTTAATTAATTTAAGAAGAGAAATTGAATAGAAGTCAGTTAGCCGCTTAACGGAGGGTTATGGTTGGCAGGAACCAACTGTTTATCCTGTTATTTATGAACTGCAGTCATTCATGAACTGCAGTCAGGAACTAACCTACGGGTTAGTGAAATGAAATAATTGTTCTTATAATCAATTAACTGATGTTTTAAATTTATTAAGTTATTTAATAAATTTAAGGAAGAAATGATAACGTATATCAGTTAATGGTTAATTGATATGTACGGTTGGCGAAAATCAACCGTTTAAATTTGGAATTTGACGATTGTGTCAATTTGTTTTAAATTGATCAAATCAAAGGGATTGACATTTAAAAGACTTGAAATTTCCTTTAAAATAAATATAAGTTATGGATAGATTAGTATGAAAGGGATTTGAATTTCTTTCAAATCGTATAAACAAGATTTGTAAATATGGGTGTAACCTAAGGCGTACATTCCAATCAGAGTTTTGCTCAATTAAGAAAAAGAAATTAATATGAAAAGTGGGTTTTCAAATGAAAGAAAATGGTTTATGAAACCAAGATAAATGGAAATGGGAATAACATATTGGATTATTGAGATGGTTTGACATTGGTTTTAAATTATAAGCTTTTATCTATCTTGAGATAAGAACGTTGTCGATCAAGGTCTGAGAGGTAATTGGAATACCCCAACTTGAACGGCTCCGCTATTATCGAGAGATGATATTTGTTTGTAATGTATAGAGAAGTGATTATCGAGATATTTTGCGATAAATGGAATTTATCATTTATTTAAAACAAACCTTTAAAAATGGATTAGCATCGAAAGGAATTGAATCAAATTCAAATCGTATAAACGAGTATGAAAAAGGGGTTTTACCCAAAACAAGGATTTTAAAACAAGCGTTCACCTGGGAACGAGATTAAGCGAAGTGGTTTAATCATGATAAGAAAGAGATTTTGATAATTAAATATTTGTCGTTGATTGAATAAGAATATAACGATATGAAAATGATAAAGAAAAAGGGAAAGTGGATTTATAGAACTATAACCAGGATTTCAAATCAAAGAGAAAGTAAAAAGGGTTTTGAGGTAATTATACGATGTTAACGACCAAAAGAAATAAAGGATGATTTATAAAAGATGGCATTATTTCCAAACAAAGGAAATAAAAAGAGAAGCTTGGTAAGTATGTTGTGCTAGAGCAAGTAGCGAGTAATGTTTTCAAGTAACGAAACCCATAAGAGTTTTGTTAAGATAAAGTTATGAAGTCGATTATAAGAAATCAATAAATTGGTTTTATGAGATATTTCATATAAAGGACCTGAGCTGCCAGTCCACTGAGATACACTGTTATGATTTGATAGTTAAATCACCGACTATCAAAGTTTGGCCTTTTATCGATTGTTGGTACGGAAAGACCGGGATCGAATTTATATTCGAAAACCATTCCGACCAGCAAATACGTAACGTCGAAGATATCAGAAGATGGTCGAGATGGAGCATTGAAGACCGTTGATCTTCATGAGCGGAAGAACTACTCGTTGGATTTCTAAGGGTCGCACCCGAAGATATTTTGACTTGTGATTCTGTCGTGATTGAAATCTTCGGATTGCAAGGACTTCTCGCTACTGATCTATAGGGTGATACCTAGGATGCAGTAGGAGAGTGCCTTCAGTTCATCCTGATCCTGGATGACTTGTATGGATGGATGTCTGACAGAGTATTTCCAGAAAGGTCATGTACATTGATTTCTCCAGCCGTACCAAGAGTGAAGCAGAGAAGGAAACTTCTTTAGCTGACACGTAATGTATTGTTGTAGACGTCTATTAAGTGATTTCGATGGATCTGACAATGTGGCATTCGAAGTGAATCTGATGTGATGGTAAAGCGTAGCCTCAAGCCTCATCAACCGGGAAATGGCAGAAATCGGGCAGGCAGCATGGCTATGTGGGTCGCTCCCATTAGGATGTATAATCACCTATCTAGAGAAATTCCTTTTGCTTCTTTAATCTATCGATGCTGTCCCTTTCCGGGAGACGGTGGTTTGAGCCCAACCGTCGGTGATATATATTCGATACACTCAAGCGAAATGAGTGGTCGGTCATGTGTGGGCCGGGTTGCAAGACGTTCTTGTTGAACCCAGTGTATTCGCCTCTAGAGATACACGTTCGGAAGGTGGACCCATACCTTGTCAAGTTGGAATCCAATATCCAATAAGCGCCCGCGGTTTTGATTTGTATACTATATATGGGGAGCGTGAGATGCAAGCGTTCCTCTAAATTGATATTTACTTGTATTTAGACACTATGATAATATCAGAAAAAAGATATTGATTTCAAAAACGTTTTGGGTTATAGTAAGGTAAAAACCGTCCGTGTTTATGTGTGGGCTGGTCTTACTATTATCCTTTTATTTCAGAAAGGATTTTCAAAAGTTAAACAAGTTGTGTGTGCTATGAATTTATTACTGAAAGTATTCCAGACTGACCAGGTGTGTTTTTGTTTTAAATCAAATGTGCTCGGGTCAGACCAAGCATATTTACAGGTTAGGTTCCGCTACAAGTTTCAGAGTTGGAAGCAGGAGGGTTCACCGTTAGTTATACAAGTATTTCCGCTGTGATTGATGTATGTTTACTCTGATAAATGGTATGTATATATACAGTCTTCTTTTCAAAGAGATTTGTTATATTATATTTACTCGTTCCGCTGTGAGATTCTGATGGGTTCTTCTTCTTTCTTCTATTCTAAAATTTCTTTCTTCCTATTTCTCATCCTCTAACCTCTTTCTATTAACAGTTTGGGGTTCGATACTTGGATTTTTGACAAGTAATACGGGATTAAGTATTGTTGTTGAAAATTCGAGCGTCGAATTTTCCCGGGCCGTTACACATAGTGCAGCCATGAAATTTTCAACAATAATTCAAGTTGTCACAAATTTTAAATGGGATGTAGTCAAATTTTCAACATAATTAACTAGAAGACACTTGGAAAAAGTGCTTGAATTATGAAAAATAATGAATGGGATGTAGTCTCCTATCTTGTGAAAAATTGTCACAACTTGAATACACTAGAATGAAATTTGTGACAACATAATTCAAGGTATCAACATGAATAGATAGGGAGTGTAATCTCCTATCTATTTGAATAATTGGGCCTAGAATGAATCTCTTGAAATATTATATTTACAAATTAAATAGATATGAAGATGGACTTGAGATATTACATGCAGATTTTCTTTTTTGATTAGTGGCATGTGGAAGATTCATTGTCTTTTCATTTTGCAATAATTTTATTAATTCATCTTCTACATGGCATGTAAAGACCCAAAAATTCCCACCCTTTTAATCGACCATAAACCATACAGGTCTGAACCAAAAGTTGGAAATCTTCGAATACTTTAACTTTGGGAATACAATACATTAGAACAAATAACAACAGACTTTTATAAACATTACAAAAATGTTACATTAGAGTAAAATAAACAATACAACGTAAGATTAAATTACAATAAATGTAATACACTGCAGCGGAACAATTAAATTATCACAGCGGAAGACTGTCAATGCTCTGAACACAGCTCTAAGCTTCGATCCAGAATCCTGCTCAAGATATGAATATCTGCAAAATAAGCTACTCGACTATCCGTGTGGAAAAGAGGGCACCCGAGTTCGCAAAGTGAAACAAACTACGGGTCAGTCATGGGACTGGTATGATAAATCTAACTTAACTTATCTAATAAGAAAGCTAATCACAGGACCATGCTACTAACGCGGAACGGGTTTACTCCATTGGATTGCCAGTGCATGAAATAAGAAAATCGTCAAATAACGCAATGCTTTTTAGAAATATGAAACCATAATAACACCCAAGTCCCATCAGATAATGCAACGCAAACTAAAGGATAGGGTTTTACCTTATAATGGTCAAAAGATGATAAATACGTAAAAACGATATTATTATTAGTGCGTATATGTTTAAAACATTTCAAAATAAATGTATCAAACCTAGACAACATGGGCACCATATATCATGTCGCCATATTAGTTATACAATCAAAACCGCGTGGGGCGTATTAGAAATTGAGTTTCCATCATGAGTCAAGGCTAGGAACGATCTTCTTACCGATTCGAGACACTCTAGTAAATGTCTCAGGATCACACCTACGGGCAACCCTTGGATACGACAGGGCCGGTCCACAAACAACGTTAGTGGATTAGTTATGCCTGAACACACGCTCCCCGATCCTAATGGACCTACAAATCGGCCATTGGAGACCGATAAGAATAAACCGAGGCCTCGAAAATTACATTATCCACATAAGTAAAATGTCAGCGCTGGTAGGTCCCTGACACCACTTCTAGCTAGAAAGAAACGTGCGCACTCCCTGCGTTCCCTTGCTCCGTTTTTGACTCATACCGGGGTGTGAGGCTCGCGAAGTCACATTATACACAAAGCTATGCCGAAATAGGCTATGCTTTGATCATCAACCACAAGGCCTACTTTTCAACAAAAGCCTTAATCAATTGCATCTTGGCGTGCCACATGGACAATTCACGCCATGCGATCGATAACTATTAATATATACCAGGGTGTTAAGCGGAGAATGAATTCCCCACCACCAAACAGATATACATTAATAGATATCAATTTAATTACACAACATGAAGTTCAATGTCGGATACACATCCATTTACAAGTTCGTTCTGGGTCTGAAGGAAACCGGAGTCACCGAGGAGCTCGCATGTCCGGACGATCAACAAGTACGTCCAGACAAACTACCACTATTAACCCATTGTTGGTATCAAGTCAACGCCAGGCATCAGTAGTCATCCTTTCGACGTGAGGATCGCCGGTCTTCAATCGTCGTCTTTGATATCTTCAAATTGAATGCCGTAAAATTATTTGAAATGAGTTGAACACGGTCTTTTCAAATAATTTTTCGAATTATTATCATTTAAACCATTTAATATCGTTAATATTAATTTATAACGATTTATCGCTATTTTTATGTATTTAAAAATAGCACAACATAATTAAACGACGCTTCGGGTCGATGGGCGTCCCTAGCGCTGTTTTTACCAAACTTTGATTTACACTAATCTTGAAATCTAACCATTGGATTTTAACAAAATTTATATCGTTGGAAAGATCTTCCGAAGACGGTCCTAACGGTTCCAGTTTGGGGAAAATCCGACGGTTGGATCTTACGGTATAATCATTTAAAGTTACGATTCTAAAACACGAACTACCGCGAGTGATTCTTTAATTTATATTAATATTTATATGTATATAATTATATATAAAAACCATTTGACGGATTCTCTAACTTTTTTAACATACTAAATAAAAGGAATAATTTATTTGGCATGTCGCAACCATGTACTAACGAACAAGATATATTTCATTTATATGGAGATTACAAATGTAAATTCTAAATTCTAATATAAGCGATGTCATTATAAATTTAACAACGCATATAAATTCTAATATAAGCGGCGTCATTATAAATGTAATTTAACAACGCATATAAATCCTAATATATGCGGCGTCATTATAAATGTAATTTAACCACGCATATAAATCCTAATAAATGCGGCGTCATTATAAATGTAATTTAACAACGCATATAAATTCTAATATATGCGACGTCATTATAAATGTAATTTAACCACGCATATAAATTCTAATATATGAGGCGTCATTATAAATGTAATTTAACAGCGCATATAAATTCTAATATATGCGGCGTCATTATAAATGTAATTTAACCACGCATATAAATTCTATTATATGCGGCGTCATTATAAATGTAATTTAACCACGCATATAAATTCTAATATATGCGGCATCATTATAAATGTAATTTAACCACGCATATAAATTCTAATATATGCGACGTCATTTTAAATGTAATTTAACCACGCATATAAATTCTAAAATATGCGGTTTCATTATAAATGTAATTTAACCACACATATAAATTCTAATATACGCGGCGTCATTATAAACGTAATTTAACCACGCATATAAATTCTAATATATGCGGCGTCATTATAAATGTAATTTAACCACGCGCATAAATTCTAATATGCGCGGCGTCATTATAAATGTAATTTAACCACGCATATAAATTCTAATATATGCGGTGTCATTGTAAATGTAATTTAACCACGCATATAAATTCTAATATATGCGGCGTCATTATAAATGTAATTTGACCACGCATATAAATTCTAAAATATGCGGCGTCATTATAAATGTAATTTAACCATGCATTTAAATTCTAATATATGCGGCGTCATTATAAATGTAATTTAACAACGCATATAAATTCTAATATATGCGGCGTCATTATAAATGTAATTTAACCACGCATATAAATTCTAATATATGCGGCGTCATTATAAATGTAATTTAACCACACATATAAATTCTAATATATGCGGCTTCATTATAAATGAAATTTTATCTTCTTATTTTCTCTAATTAAAAAGTGAAAATGATACTTTTACACTTTTTTGATTTCATGTTTTATTTGCATCTAAGAATGCAAATAACAATGTATTTTTTTTTAAATTATGTTTTATTTGCATCTAAGAATGCAAATAACAATGTATTCTTTTTTAAATTATGTTTTATTTGCAATAGAGAATGCAAATAAAAATGTATTCTTTTAAATCATATTTTATTTGCAATAGAGAATGCAAATAAAAATGTACTCTTTCAAATCATATTTTATTTGTATTAGTGAATGTAAATAAAAGAACAAACTTTATTTCTATATATATTTATTTTCTATTTTCTATGTTTCATTTGCATTGTAAATTGTGAACAAAAATGTAAACTTCATTTTTTATGTCTCGTTTGCATTATGGAATGCAAACAAAATGTATCTTTGTTTTCTATTTTTCATTTGCATTTTGGGAATGCAAATAAAAATTTATTTTCTAGGTTTTATTTGCTTTATGGAATGCAAACAAAATGTGAATTTTATTTTCAAAGTTTGGTTTGCATTGTGGAATGCAAACGAAAATGTAAATTTTATATTCATATTATATTTGCATTGTAAAGTGCAAAACAAAAATATAATTTTCTCTTCATATATCGTTTTGCATTGTAGAATGCAAACATAAAATATAATTTTTATTTTCATGTATCGTTTGCATTGTAGAATGCAACACAAAATATAATTTTTATTTTCACGTATCGTTTGCATTGTAGAATGCAAGCATAAAATATAATTTTTATTTTCACGTATCATTTGCATTATAGAAGCAAACAAAAGGTGAACCTTTGTTTTCATGTTATACTTGCATTAAAAAAAATGCAAATAAAAATGTGCCACTTTAAAATCATATTATATTTGCGCTAGAGAACACAAATAAAAATAAAGATTTTAACTACATGTTTAATTTGCGTTAAGGAGCGCAAATAAAAGACAATTTTTACTACATGATTCTTATTTGCGTTAGAGAACACAAATAATGTACTTTTGTTTCAATGTTTTATTTGTGTTTGAGAACACAAATAAAAATGTACTTTTATTTTAATGTTTTATTTGTGTTTGAGAACACAAATAAAAAGACCGTTCATTTTTCTACGATATATTTGTGTTGGAGAACACAAATAAAAAGATCGCTCATGTTCTATGATATATTTGTGTTTGAGAACACAAATAAAAATGCGTATTTATTTTTCTATGTACCATTTGTGTTTGAGAACACAAATAAAAGTGATCATTCATTTTTCTATGATGTATTTGTGTTTGAGAACACAAATAAAAAGGTCATTTATTTTTCTATTCCAATTCAATCATATGAAAAAGCTGATAATATTGAATTGGCAATCCAATGAGGTGACAAGATAATATTTCATGTTGGATTGACAAAATAAGGTCTAACATTTAAATTGACAATTTAAATCACTCAACACAAATGAATCCAAATAGCGTTTTTATATTGAATTGACAAATAGATTCAATTCAACAAAAAGTGACAATTTTTAATCTTTGTATTTTATGTTGAATCGATAAACTAAATCAATTCAAATAAAGTGACAAAATATGAACTGATGAACTAAATCAATCCAATAAAAGTGACAAACTACATATTTTGATATTGAATTGATAAATCTAAATCAATTCAATGAAATAAAAGGATGAACAATAATATTTGTCTAAGCATATGGATCTATAATTGTCCATTATATATCTTGATCTTGAATTGATAATCTAAATCAATTCAATAAAATAAAGGTATAAATAATCATATTTATTTAACATATATGAATCTTATAATTATCCATCACAACCAATAGAACAATCATCATACAATATCAGCACAAACAGATCTGAAATATATAACTATAATTAAAAATGACTAAATTGATTAATTATTTTAAAACAAAAGAAATCTCACAGTCGGTTCGGATTCGCAAATTTGTCAAAATTTCAAACTACTCGGAATTGTCCCTGTGAAGATGAACCCATCGTTCAATTTTGAACATCGCCCAACGCCGTCGATTGGGACTGTTGAATTAGTAGTTTGTGAGAAGCTCTTCGATTCTTTATTTGGAGATTTGAATTTTGTTGTGTGGCTTGGAAGAGAAAAGAGGAGGGAGATCATTGTTCTTCAACCATTGAAACAAAAGAAGGGGCGGCGGCTATCCTTTGGGAAATAGGGTTTTAGGATGTTATATAGTGATGAGGAATTTTTGTTTTAACCTCTTGTATATTTTAATTATGTTTAACTATATCCTTCTATATGAATCTTCACATATATATATATATATATATATATATATATATATATATATATATAAAGTGTAGATTTTTAAGGTCAGTATATTTTCCAACAATAAATCTTTTTGTAAGATTCATGCATCTATTAAATTGTAATTTTAAATGTACACACTCATTTACCATCCTTGAATCTTTTTATATGATTCATGCATCTATTAAATTGTAATTTTAAATGTACACACACATTTACCATCCTTGAATCTTTTTATATGATTCATGCATCTATTAAATTGTAATTTTAAATGTACACACTCATTTACCATCCTTGAATCTTTTTATATGATTCATGCATCTATTAAATTGTAATTTTAAATGTACACACTCATTTACCATCCTTGAATCTTTTTATATGATTCATGCATCTATTAAATTGTAATTTTAATGTACACACTCATTTGCCATCCTTGAATCTTTTTATATGATTCATGCATCTATTAATAAATCAACTTATCAACATACTATTAATAAATCAACTTATCAACATACTAATAATAAATAATCTTATCAACATACTAATTTGATAAAAAAAATTAATAATAATGTAATTTTTTAAATTCTAGCATATTTTCTAATAAAATTTCCGAAAATAAAAAATTTAAATTGATTCTGATTTTTCGGGTTGTTATAATCTCCCCCACTTAAAATCTTTTCATCCTCGAAAAGGAACGAAGCTAAAAAATGTTTTACTAACCTATATCAACTTTTTTTTTATTTTATTGGTTTCAAAAAATATTTATTAGTTGATTAACTTTTCAAATATACATAACTTTTATATATTTAAAAATTATATTTTCTAAGATCGGATTATATACATAATCACAAATACTTTAATTGTAAACTTGTTACTCTAAACTCATTCTAGGGCATTGCTAACCCCATCTCTAATCAGTTTTCTCATTCTAGGATGCTACTGATCCTATCTCTAATGAGTATTCTTATTGGATATTACTAATCCAATCTCTGATGAGTCTTTTGTTCAGTTCTAACGAGTTGTACCCCAAAGATTTGAGCTAACCAGAGCTCTAATACCACACGTAACGACCCAAAAATCCCCACCCTTTGAATCGACCATAAACCACATAGGTCTGAACCAAAAGTTGGAAATCTTCGAATACTTTAACTTGGGGAATACAATACATTAGAACAGATAACAACAAAGTTTTATAAACATTACAAAAATGTTACATCATAGTACAATAAATAATACAACGTAAGATTAAATTACAATAAATGTAATACACTACAGCGGAACAATTAAATTATCACAGCGGAAGACTGTCAATGCTTTGGACACAGCTCTAAGCTTCAATCCAGAATCCTGCTCAAGAGATGAATATCTGCAAAATAAGCTACTCGACTGCCCGTGTGGAAAAGAGGACACCCGAGTTCGTAAAATGAAACAAACTACGGGCCAGTCATAGGACTGGTATGAGAAATCTAACTTAACTTATCTAATAAGAAGGCTAATCACAGGACCACGCCGCTAACGCGGAACGGGTTTACTCCATTGGATTGCCAGTGCATGAAATAAATAAATCGTCAAATAACGCAATGCTTTTTAGAAAAATGAAACCATTATAAGACCCAAGTCCCATCACACAATGCAAAGCAAACCGGAGGATAGGGTTTTACCTTATAATGGTCAAAAGATGATAAATACGTAAAAACGATATTATTATAGTGTGTATATATTTAAAACATTTCAAAATAAATGTATCACTCCTAGACGTCATGGGTACCATATATCATGTCCCCAAACTAGTTATACAATCAAAACCGCATGGGGCGTATTGGAAATTGAGTTTCCATCATGAGTCAAGGCTAGGAAAGATCTCCTTACCGATTCGAGACACTCTAGCAAATGTCTCAGGATCGCACCTACGGGCAACCCTTGGATACAGCAGGGCCGGTCCACAAATAACGTTAGTGGATTAGTTATTCCTGAACACACGCTCCCCAATCCTAATGGACCTACAAATCGGCCATTGGCGACCGATAAGAATAAACCGAGGCCTCGAAAATTACATCATCCACATAAGTAAAATGTCAGCACTGGTAGGTACCTGACGCCACTTCTAGCTAGAAAGAAACGTGCGCACTTACTGCGTTCCCTTGCTCCGTTTTTGACTCATACCGGGGTGTGAGGCCCGCGAAGTCACATTATACACAAAGCTATGCTGAAATAGGCTATGCTTTGATCACAAACCACAAGGCCTACTTTTCAACAGAAGCCTTGATCAATTGCATCTTGGCGTGCCACATTGACAATTCACGCCATGCGATCGATAACTATTAATATATATCAGGTTGTTAAGCGGAGAATGAATTCCCCACCACCAAACAGATATACATTAATAGATATCAATTTAATTACACAACATGAAGTTCAATGTCGGACACACATCCATTTACAAGTTCGTTCATGGTCTGAACGAAACCGGAGTCACCGAGGTGCTCGCATGTCCGGACGATCAACAAGTACGTCCGGACAAACTACCACTATTAACCCGTTGTTGGTAGCAAGTCAACGCCAGGCATCAGTAGTCATCCTTTCGACGTGAGGATCGCCGGTCTTCAATCGCCGTCTTTGATATCTTCAAATTGAACGCCGTAAAATTATTTGAAATGAGTTGAACTCGGTCTTTTCAAATAAATTTTCGAATTATTATCATTTAAACCGTTTTATATCGTTAATATTAATTTATGACGATTTATCACTTTTTTATTTATTTAAAAATAGCACAATATAATTAAACGACGCTTCAGGTCGATGGGCGGCCCTAGCGCTGTTTTTACCAAACTTTGATTTACACTTATCTTGAAATCTATCCGTTGGATTTTAACAAAATTTATATCATTGGAAAGATCTTCCCAAGACGGTCCTAACGGTTCCAGTTTGAGGAAAATCCGACGGTTGGATCTTACGGTATAATCGTTTAAAGTTACGATTCTAAAACGCGAACTACCGCGAGTGATTCTTTAATTTATATTAATATATATATATATATATAATTATATATATAAACCATTCTACGGATTCTCTAACGTATTTAACATTCCAAATAAAAGGAATAATTTATTTGGCATGTCGCAACCATGTACTAACGAACAAGGTATATTTCATTCATGTGGAGATTACAAATGTAGATTCTAAATTCTAATATAAGCGATGTCATTAAAAATTTAACAACGCATATAAATTCTAATATAAGCGGCGTCATTATAAATGTAATTTAACAACGCATATAAATCCTAATATATGCGGCGTCATTATAAATGTAATTTAACCACGCATATAAATTCTAATATATGCGGTGTCATTATAAATGTAATTTAACAACGCATATAAATTTTCATTATAAATGTAATTTAACAACGCATACAAATTCTAATATATGCGACATCATTATAAATGTAATTTAACCACGCATATAAATTCTAATATATGCGGCGTCATTATAAATGTAATCTAACCACGCATATAAATTCTAATATATGCGGCGTCATTATAAATGTAATTTAACCACGCATATAAATTCTAGTATATGCGGCGTCATTATAAATGTAATTTAACCACGCATATAAATTCTAGTATATGCGGCGTCATTATAAATGTAATTTAATCACGCATATAAATTCTAGTATATGCGGCGTCATTATAAATGTAATTTAACCACGCATATAAATTCTAAAATATGCGGCGTCATTATAAATGTAATTTAACCATGCATATAAATTCTAATATATGCGGCATCATTATAAATGTAATTTAACAACGCATATAAATTCTAATATATGCGGCGTCATTATAAATGTAATTTAACCACGCATATAAATTCTAATATATGCGGCGTCATTATAAATGTAATTTAACCACGCATATAAATTCTAATATATGCGGCGTCATAATAAATGAAATTTTATCTTCTTATTTTATCTAATTAAAAAGTGAAAATGATACTTTTACACTTTTTTGATTTCATGTTTTATTTGCATCTAAGAATGCAAATAACAATGTATTCTTTTTTAAATTATGTTTTATTTGCAATAGAGAATGCAAATTAAAATGTATTCTTTTAAATCATATTTTATTTGCAATAGAGGATGCAAATAAAAAAGTATTCTTTTAAATCATATTTTATTTGTATTAGTCAATGTAAATAAAAGAACAAACTTTATTTCTATATATATGTATTTTCTATTTTCTATGTTTCATTTGCCTTGTAAATTGTGAACAAAATTGTAAACTTCATTTTTATGTCCCGTTTGCATTATGGAATGCAAACAAAATGTACCTTTGTTTTTTATTTTTCATTTGCATTTTGGGAATGCAATTAAAAATTTATTTTCTATGCTTTATTTGCATTATGGAAGGCAAATAAAATGTAAATTTTATTTTCAATGTTTCGTTTGCATTGTGGAATGCAAACGAAAATGTAAATTTTATATTCATATTATATTTGCGTTGTAAAGTGCAAAACAAAAATATATTTTACTCTTCATATATCATTTTGCATTGTAGAATGCAAACATAAAATATAATTTTTATTTTCACGTATCGTTTGCATTGTAGAATGCAAACATAAAATATAATTTTTATTTTCACGTATCGTTTTCATTATAGAATGCAAACAAAAGGCGAATCTTTGTTTTCTTGTTATACTTGCATTAAAAAAAATGCAAATAAAAATGTGCCACTTCAAAATCATGTTATATTTGCGCTAGAGAACACAAATAAAAATAAAGATTTTAACTACATGTTTAATTTGCGTTAAGGAGCGCAAATAAAAGACAATTTTTACAACATGATTCTTATTTGCGTTAGAGAACACAAATAATGTATTTTTGTTTCAATGTTTTATTTGTGTTTGAGAACACAAATAAAAATGTACTTTTATTTGTGTTTGAGAACACAAATAAATAGACCGTTCATTTTTCTACGATATATTTGCGTTGGAGAACACAAATAAAAAGATCGCTCATGTTCTATGATATATTTGTGTTTGAGAACACAAATAAAAAGGCATATTTATTTTCCTATGTACCATTTGTGTTTGAGAACACAAATAAAAGTGATCATTCATTTTTCTATGATGTATTTGTGTTTGAGAACACAAATAAAAAGGTCATTTATTTTTCTATTCCAATTCAATCCTATGAACAATGCTGATAATATTGAATTGGCAATCCAATGAGGTGACAAGATAATATTTCACATTGGATTGACAAAATAAGGTCTAACATTTAAATTGACAATTTAAATCACTCAACACAAATGAATCCAAATAGCGTTTTTATATTGAATTGACAAATAGATTCAATTCAACAAAAAGTGACCATTTTTAATCTTTATATTTTATATTAAACCGATAAACTAAATCAATTCAAATAAAGTGACAAAATATGAACTGATGAACTAAATCAATCCAATAAAAGTGACAAACTACATATTTTGATATTGAATTGATAAATCTAAATCAATTCAATGAAATAAAAGGATGAATAATAATTATCTAAGCATATGGATCTATAATTATCCATTATATATCTTGATCTTGAATTGATAATCTAAATAAATTCAATAAAGTAAAGGGATAAATAATCATATTTATTTTAACACATGTGAATCTTATAATTATCCATCACAACCAATAGAACAATCATCATACAATATCAACAAAAACAGATCTGAAATATATAACTATAATTAAAAATAACTAAATTGATTAATAATTTTAAAACAAAAGAAATCTCACAGTCGGTTCAGATTTGCAAATTTGTCAAAATTTCAAATTGCTCGGAATTGTTCCTGTGAAGATGAACCCATCGTTCAATTTTGAACATCGCCCACCGCCGTCGATTGGGACTGTTGAATTAGTAGTTCATGAGAAGCTCTTCGATTCTTTATTTGGAGATTTGAATTTTGTTGTGTGGATTGGAAGAGAAAAGAGGAGGGAGATCATTGTTCTTCAGCCATTGAAACAAAAGAAGGGGCGGCGGCTATCCTTTGGGAAATAGGGTTTTAGGATGTTATTTAGTGATGAGGAATTTTTGTTTTAACCTCTTGTATATTTTAATTATGTTTAACTATATCCTTCTATATGAATCTTCATATATATATATATATATATATATAATTGTAGATTTTTAAGGTCAGTATATTTTCCAACAATAAATCTTTTTGTAAGATTCATGCATTTATTAAATTGTAATTTTAAATGTACACACTCATTTACCATCCTTGAATCTTTTTATATGATTCATGCATCTATTAAATTGTAATTGTAAATGTACACACACATTTACCATCCTTGTATCTTTTTATATGATTCATGCATCTATTAAATTGTAATTTTAAATGTACACACTCATATACCATCCTTGAATCTTTTTATATGATTCATGCATCTATTAAATTGTAATTTTAAATGTACACACTCATTTACCATCCTCGAATCTTTTTATATGATTCAAGCATCTATTAAATTATAATTTTAAATGTACACACTCATTTACCATCCTTGAATCTTTTTATATGATTCGTGCATCTATTAATAAATCAACTTATCAACATACCATTAATAAATCAACTTATCAACATACTATTAATAAATCAACTTATCAACATACTAATAATAAATCAACTTATCAACACACTAATTTTATAATTTTTTTTATAATAATGTAATTTTTTAAATTCTAGCGTATTTTCTAATAAAATTTCCTGAAATAAAAATTTTAAATTGGTTCTGATTTTCCGGGTTGTTACATGGCAGTTGAAAATGAATGATTTTATTTATTTGAGAAGAATATGCCACTATTCAATATATTCTTCAAAGCAAAAGAAGCGGTGTGTATATATCCATGTTCGCTTCTTCAGAAAAAATAGGGCTTGACAAGGATTGAACTCAGGTCACTCAGTCCAACTTTCTAGGCCTTTACCAGTGTGCTGCAGCTTCCTTTGTGATTGAAAATATGTTGTTTCAAAAAAGTAGAATTTTCTATTAAGATGGTCTTTAATTAAATGACGGGGACATTTATTTAACAACATGTGAAAACACACGAAAATACCCAAAGTAGTAATTATTTATTTATAATAAAGATAAGATATGAGCGTAAAAATAAACACTTTTACATGTTAATCAAATACCCCCACACTTATCTTTTACTTCTCCTCAAGTAAAACAAGAATGAAAAATTAAACTAGATAGGTCACTCTTTCGTAGGAAACACGATTGCATTGAGCATATATAACAAGTCGTTAAATCTCTATGTGTCCTTAGTAGGGAGAATGTGTCTCGTAAGGGTGTTCAGTGGATACTACCCACAAAATTCAAATGCAGTATGTTGTGGCTCTAATGCAACTACATGAATGCAATAGACATATGCAAATGAAAACACGACCCGTTTCAGAAAAGTGGTACAACAAGATAAGTTAACAATTTCTAATCAGTTGATTGTATTTTGGATACCTCAACTTATCACAAATTTTCAACATAATTCAAGTTTTCAATGTTAAACTCTAGTTTGGCCAGTTGGTTCGGTTGATAACATAGTGCAGCCATGAAATAAATCCTTAGTTTGCTTGTCACAGTTTGTAAAGGGGTATTATTACTTCTCATGTATGACTAGTCAAATTAATAAGGTCAAGAAGTGTTTGGGCATCATTGCGTATTCTCTATCTTTATAAAAATTAAAATTTACGATTAATTACACACACCTAACTTAAAGGACCAAGGTATACCATCCATACGTGGGAATTGGGACAGAGCTTGGAGGATTATGTAGACCGACGCTGGATTTGTCGACAACATGTCGGTAATCCTTAGGTGTCCAACTCACAAAATGAGACCAAGGTATACCACACATGCACTGCCTCGCGAACTGACGTAAGAGTTGGGATAGAGCTTGGTGGGTTTGCACACCAACGCTAGATTTACAAGAAATGTTGGATACCCTTGGATTACTATCATATTGAATGTAAGAAGAAGAAAAAGTTGCGCTAATTTAGCTTAACACAACTTAGTTTTAAAGATTCGGAAAGACAATATAAGTATTTTAAATCCTCCACCCATTAAACAAAGACTACAATTTAGAATAGACTTCATGGCCATCACCTAAGAATCTCTCTATGTACTAGTTACACTACTATAGCATGTAATTCAACTTTTCAGTATATTTCTTATTCGATCTAAGTTGAGAGAAAAAAAACTATCAATTGACTAAAAATTGTCAACTTATTTTGTTGTATCAATGTAGAATAAGTCGAATTTCCAAATGGAAAAAAATTGACATGTTACTGCGACCTAAAATGCATGATGGTCCTATATGAGAAGAAAGAAAAAAAATTAAGGAGAAATGAAAAGAATGCAATGCAGACTCCACCCTAAACTAGATCTAAATAGTGTCCACACTATAAACACATTTCCTAAATGTGAAAGATAGAACTCAAAGATGAATTAAATGAAGAATGATTTGTAAAATGAAATATAATTTAACAAGTATATGCGAATGCAAATTATATACACAATGTAATCTATAATGATGATGAATGTTCTGTGATGAATGATGCTTCCTTCCCCCCTCCCCCCACACTTGCCTCTATCAAAAATGATGCACAATGAATTCTTATTTGATTTGTGAGGTGGAACAAGCATGTCAGTGAATTCTAAAATGAAAATCCTTCCTATGAAAATTTTGTCATGCAAGTGATTTACATAATTCAGATGCAGATTATCATAATCCCATAAAGTTGGATGTTGTAACGTCCCGGTTTTTGACTGCTTTTGTAATACAATTTATTGTGGAGTATTTTAATAATGGATTTAAATAATAAATTATTCATAATAAAGTTTGAATAATAAATTTTGGGAAATTTCAAATATATATTATAATTGTTTAAAACATCTAATCTATGTATATATGGTTATAAAAGCAGTAAATAATATTGTATCATTTTGTTTTGTATGTTTTAAATTCTAGTTAAAAATACAGGTAATATAGATGTAAATATTATTGAAAATTTGAATAGTTGTTTTAAAATCTTCTGCATAAATTTACTCCACATCCAAGTGTGTATAAAATATAGCATTATTCAATATGCAAAGAGGGGGTACACTACCATGCATAGCCAATACATAGTATTGGATCTAAGCCTTAAATTTTACATTTACAATGCTATATGTTGATGACAGCCTAGCACAAACTACTCTAATGTATAAACAACCTACACCCAGAACATACATCAGCCTCAATTTTTTTGAAATTACTAGATAGCCAACTTTTGCTTTGTTTAAAGCTTTAAATACACATACTAATACATAATAGCTGTAAGGAGTATCCAACCTTCCTTTCCAACGTAGATGTAGACAACCTATACATTCTCTACTACATAGGATTTATAGCCCGAGTTTCTTAATAGCTAAGCATAAGTTTTCCCACTTTGCACATGGCTTTGTACAGTTTTATGTGCATACATTTATGGCCATGCATTTGAACAATATGGGAGGGATTGGATGTGATAATCCTTAACACAATTTCTCTTTTCAATCAAAATCAGCAGCAGCTACCCCTATGTCTACAATACAAAACTTCAATTGCAAGACTAGCTTTCATCTATAAATATACATTTGAACACCTCATATTTTCACTCAAAAAGGCTGGATGAACTCGAACCAAGTTTACTAAAGTAAATGGAAAAACTTGTTAGTAGCCTGGAAACAGGGGACTTGAAACCTGGAAATAAACAAGAATAGAGGATCTATATATGTGAGTAAACTATCCCATTTTATTCTCTGATTATGTTAAGATCTATATATATATATATATATATATATATGTGTGTGTATATCAGCTCAAATATGTGTATTTAGTAAATTTAAAGTTTCATGTTAAAACTGGAAATACATGAAACAATGACCAGTATTAGGTGAGTGAATTTCCCCTTGCTTACTAATTTTTGCAAGTACATATATAGGTATATACAAATGCGTGATTGGTAGTGTCAATCTTCATCCTAATTAAAAACACAGAATAAAATCAACTTAAATCACATAATAAAATCAGCCTGAAACATGTAACAGCTGTGAGAAAACTCTATACAAAACTCTCTGAATCAAATGAAGTGTGTGTATAAATATAGATACTTGATAGATTACTAGTTAACTACTCTTATATATGCCTGGGAGTGATCAACTTTGTAAATCAAAATATGGAAATGAGAAATTTTATTTACTGTTATATAAATCCTGTGATATATAAGATGAGCACCACATATCCAAAAATTGAGTACCTCGATTCTAGTCTGTCTTAGACAATAGTACAAACACTAAATTTATTCCAAATTGGATCTAATTTATGAAAAAAATATTCATCTTCTAATATACTATATGCAAAGAGCAGTGCGGAAATCATAGGGAATGGCCAAAATTGTTCAAAAATCAATGATGTTAATTTATTAATTCAGGATTTCCAAACTGTTAAGGAAGAAAAATCATTATTTTAAGAAGTAAAATGGGAACTTTTAGTTGTGTAATTCAATGGGAATACGAGGTTGATTGGGAAATGGGTTACAGGCAATTTGTGACGGTGGTGATGGTTAAGGATCACGACGTCAGTGCTGAAGGGGGGTAGGGGATTGGGGAATCCTAGAAAAATATTCTAGGACTTTTCTGTTGTTAGGATTTAGATATTTAGGTAGCACTAGTTTTTTTTTTGGTGGTTTGGACGTGCGTGTTCAGGGCCGAACTGCGTCCTGGTGGTGGAGATTAGGGTGTTCGATGGGGAATGACCTAAGATACGTCAGGGAAAAGTTTCAAGGGTTCCGGTGTGTGGATGTGATGGTGCGAGGTAAATCAGTGAATGGGGTCTTTTGGGTAGCTTTCGGTTGAAACCTATTTTTCAACTCAGGTCAGAAGGGGGTTCTTCGATGGGGACAACAAGTTGCGGTAGTGTAGAACGACTGGATTCGTAGGTCAGAGGCTCAAAGAGGTAGGAGTTTCGGTTGTGCATGTACACAACGAAGGGCGTGCATTGTAGTGTCACTTGGAGCATGCAAATAGAGGAAGAAGAATAAAGGGGGGTGGGTTGGGAATTTGATGCGTAGGTGAAAAACTGGGCTTGGGCTCAGCCCATTGTTTAAAAAAAACAAAGAAGTAAAAACGAGAGAGAATAGAAAGGAAAAAAGAAAAAGAATGGGAGGGAGATTGGGCACTAACCTGGAACGAACTAGGAGAAGGGTGTAGAGTTTGATTGCGTAGGTCTTGGGTTGATTAATTGACTGGGCTAAAGCGCATATATATATATAAAATAAAATGAAAAGTAAGGAAAGTTTAAATATTAATTTAAGTTAATATATATATATATATATATATGGGTATATATATACACACATAATTTTGTGGGCTCATAGAATTGGGTTCGGCCCATTTAAATAAATAAATAAAAAATGGAATAAAAAGTGGTTTAAGTTTAACTCTAATAGAATATGATTACACATTTAAAATATGTATACATACTGATATATATATATATATATATATATATTAATAAGTTTAAGAAGATATAATCAAATAGTTTTGTCTTGTGTATGTGCAGTTGAATCGATCGATGATATGTGTAAATAACTAGACGTAGCTATCGAGTTTTAACAATTCGTTTAAAAAGGAAATAATTTATTAAGTAATAATATCATTTAAAATTAATCAAACGTAAATTTATTCATGAACTAAATTAATGTGTAAACTGTTGATCAATAGTGATCTGTAATTCAGCAAACTCTGAATTGGTTGCTAAATTAATTGACTTATTTACAAAGTTGTGTTTAATTACGTTGATCGTAATTATATATTGTATGAACATCTATTAGTGGAAGTAAGCACCGTTCCATTTTATATTTGATTGACTGAATTGTTTGAACACCCTGTTAGCGGAGATAACCACTGTATTGCTATTGTATTAAATATATGTTGTTGAGTTATTATATTATCAGTTGCAAATATTGAACTGTATTTACATCGTTGTTTATGCTAATTGGGTTAATGACTTGAAGGTTGTCTGTTACAAGAACTATGTTGTTGGAACTGCTAAGTGATAATTCCTACAAAGCAACTCAGAAATACACTCAAGTTTTGATAATTTGATATAAATTGTTTTTTTAAGAAACAATTAAACAGATTATTTTAAATTAATTATATTAATTATTTTTAAAAGGATAATTGTAATTAGTAAATCAGGTTGTTTAGGTTGATTTTAATCAACGGTTTAAATGGGAATTGACTATTTAATTAATTGGTTTCAATTAATTTAATAGAAGAGGTTTAATGGTTGTTAAAAGAATTGATAATGTTTTAAATTAACAGGTTCGGTAGGATAATGATGCAGTTGAATAGAGAAGTTAGAATTGGATAAGACAATGTTTTTAACATAATTAATCTTTTAATTAAGTAAGTGAGTAAGATAATTTTATTATAAAAGGATACAAGAATCAAGTTGTTTTATTTGGATTATATTCCCTGGTTTAATATTTAATTAAACTATGTTAACTTAAGGAATGGGTCAAAACGACAATGTTGTTTTGGAAATGGTTTATGATTTGAAAATCAAATGGATTTACAAATTTTAGTTTATTGAATATTTTGGATATCGAACACCTACGAACCTTGACGATAAAAATATTTTCAACATAAGGTCTGAAAGGTAATTAAAATACCCCAACTTGAACGATTTCACTATTTTCCGATAGATTGTATTACTTCGTATTCGAAATGAGTGTTGGAGTTGAATATCGTTTCCAGCAATGAAACTGTTATTCAAGAGTGACATTATCAAGTAAGATTGATTATAAGAATTTATAAGTTGAATAATACTTATGTTTCAAATATATATATATATATGTATATCCAAGATTTATATTTGAATTTAAATAATTTGATTATTTAAATAAGGCTTAGCAGATCCAATGGAAATAAATCGGTTTATTTTACTTATATTTGATAGTTAAATAACCGACTATCAAATCTGGACCTTTTCGATATCATTTCGAAGGGCCCGGAATCTAAATTCCACTTCGATTCGATTTATACGTTATGAGTTAGAAATTATTGAAGACTACTGAAGACATATTTTATGCAAGGGTTGTCCTGTCGATTCTAGGTAGAAATTGCCTAAGATGGATTTACATAATAGTGCCTTCGGTTTGTCCAGTCCCAGGATAACTTGTATGGACGAATGTCTGATAGGTTATGCCTAATATATTGCATAAGTTGATTTCTTCAAACGTATTTACGTTTAGTGGCGGAGGAATTCGTTCCTCTTAGATTTATATCCGTGGTATTTTTGGAAAAATCAATTTGTGATTTGGCGAGTTGACGATGTGGCATTCAAAGTGAATGAAGGCGTGTTATGTAACAACCCGAATTCCGACAGACCGAATTTTTTTCAAAATTTTAATCTATCGAAACTCGTGTTGGTTTGCTCTGGTATCCTGCAGAAAAGACAGAGATACAAATATATCAGAGCTCAGAGAAACATCTCATAGCGGAATGGGTAAAATGTAATCAAAATATAGCCTTACTGTTGTAATAGTACTGCTTAACCAGTATCCAAAGCTATCATATCTCTGCCACAAATCTAACTTGCGAGTATATTATGAGGAGGTCAGAACATAAGTTCTGGTGACTAGATTTAAACTATAAACTTTGGATAATCCTACATAAACCATTAAATCATATTTTCTTATTTATTAGGTTACTTGTGTTAACAGCACTCAAGGCTTACACACACGTCGTACACATTTACTTCTCAGTGGATTAACCTAATACAGTATATATGTAGTTACCTCCGATATTGAGGTACACCCATGGTACCCGACTCGCACAGTCTCCACCGTAATGCCATAGAAATGTATGCAGTCCCTCATCCTACGCCGGATTGACGTACGAATCTCTATATAACAATGTTACGATCCGCATTTATCTGTTATTACTATGCTATGAAAGCATACGGACTGCCACCTTAGATCGAATCGGATTCCATCACAGAGTAATGGCCTCAAGTCTATGATACACCACCTAGAGCATACATGCGTGTATCTAGACTTTCTCATGTACATATCGTCAATCATATTCGATGCCTTAACTACACATAACCTCTAATGTGCACCGAGTTCCATGGCAGGGCTGTACAAGAAACACGAAACACGGTCGGGAGCTTTTCCATATCTGTACAGGCACGCCTATAAGGGCCTCAAGATACATACATCCCTCGCGTCTATTTTTCATGGTGGCTATAGCCCTAGCTCGGCCGCTCCCTCAACTAGTGAAGACTACAAGAGCTAAGCGACTTACTCCTAACAAACAATCTAAACATCCAGTTGATGTCTCCCCTCAACCACCGTACCTCGATAGTGAAAGGTGAACAGTATCCTGGCTTTAGCTCTAGTCTTTTCGTATCCCGCTAGCTGCCGATGACGGGTACTCGACGATCTGCTATCCTTGTTGGTTCTAACCTCGCCTCCCCTTGAGGAGATCGCCGAATCACCCTACTGTCACCTCGTCACTGCATTCTGAATGCAAAGCTACTTTTGTAGTCAAGGCCCACCCACCTGGTAGTAAGGCGCAGACCCAACCTCTATGAGCACAGGCTAAACATCTGCCACTGCACGAAGGACTACCAGGAGCACCTTATGTATCTCAGGAAGCCGAATGCTTCCCCTTCCAGTCCTTCGGAGTCGACAGAATAATCAGATGAACGTGCGCTCCCCTCGTGCCTTATGACACCACGATGATCTATCCCGTTGGGTTATTCACCCTCAAACATGTGAACTGGTCCAAGCGCCTCACTTTAATATGTTATTAGACCCTATGTCTAAACAATCTTTTATGCGCTTGCTTTACCTCATCAGGTCTCCATTTAACTTGGTTATTCCTATTCACATTGACTTGTTATTCAAGTTACCAAGTGTTAACAACATTTTTCGTCAACACCCGAATTACTGTATGTAAGGTATGCGTTCATGGGATTTGACATTTTCATGACTCGAAATCATCTAAATATATTCCTAAGCCTGTGATTCTAGGCTAAATCACCTTCCTCGGGGCATCAGAATTTTTGAACCTAATGGCCGTTTATCTTGCTCCCGAAGGGTGAACATTGCGCATGTTGCACGATGGTATTCCGGCTATTTAACTTGATATCGTCAACCTTCATGGGATTAATGATTTTCTAAACCATGACGATGACATTACGTACTACAATAAGAAGAAAACAAGCTAACGCTTCCCTTGAGTTAGGCATCACAATATTCGTTAACTCCGATGATCCTTCCGTGTAAGATCCGCTCAAGAGAAGGGCCTGAATCACATTAGGGACTGGGTTAGGAATTCGTAGATAATCTCCTTATATCAATATACAGGAAGCGTTAGGCTCAACATGAGAATATGAATCAATCATGGCGGACTCTTAGGGCGAGGAGAAGGAGATTTTTTGTTTCCATAAAGCCCTCTTCCTCCATCGTCGGGGCGCCTTGGTTGACCTCCTCATCAGAAAGGTTAGTGTTAACTCCCTGTTTCTTCGTTATGGCACAACAAGATTATCAAATCGCAAGATGTATGAGACCCGGAATTCTCCATTCATAATTTGTAGATATATTACAAGAATTGATGATTTGCTCCTCTTAAGAAGAAAAGAACTAAATTGAGAAATAAAAAGTGGGTCCCCTTTCTTGAAGCTCCTGGGGTCCTATTTATAGAGAATCCGGACTCCTTCTATCAGTAGGTTGTTGGCCTGAATGGATTCCTATCTGCCACTTTTTCCCTTGGTCTCGGGCATCTGGCTATCAGCTATTCTCTTGGTGCTGGTTACGGTCTTCAGAGCGAGGGTCCCGGGTGAATTGGGCCCTCCCGAAGGTGAAAATGAATTTGTTGTCGGGATAGATTGCGGAGGCATTATAACTTCTCAGTGGATGCCTCCAAGTGTTGGCCCTCTGGCGTAAGTTTTCGGATGTAGGCTTTCGGCTTTATCGTGGGTACTTAGAGGGTTCTGTCCTCATGATGTACGTGTATATCCGCCGACTTAGAACCGTTGATGGTTTAGGTATTAAGTGGATTAGTACGAGTAGCCCGTATCCTTGCTTAAGTATTGGTTTAGCCTTCTGGTTAGGTTCCCCGGAAGGTAGCTTCCTATGATATCTATGTTACTTACGAAGGTAACCCATTCTTTATTTATAAAGCCGTTTTCCAAGAGTCGGTTACAGACCATATTTGTGCACTGACCCGATACTCCTCTTCCTCTGATGTGTTGGCGTTAAGTAGGTTAATTCATGTCGGGTGGACCATGTCGGATAAACCTTTGCTGGTGCCCTGTAGGTTTCGGGTCCCTTCTTTTCAGAGAGGGTGTTGGCCTGTTTTGCTCTCGGATTCTTCATCCTTTCCTTATATTTATTCAACATACCTTCACTGCCAGTCTGTGCTGAGATAATTTTGGTAGTAACATTTTCCCCCCTAGGGAAGGGGTGTCTTCGACTTTCCAAGTCAAGCTTCTTTTTCCGGGCTTTCTCCTATTTGTTTGCTAGTAATTTTTCAATGCAAGGTTAAAGCACAAGTCCTGGCGAAGAGATTCACTTTTGGAGCCTTGTGGAGGAATGAATTGACCCCGATTCAGGCCTCGATGGAAGATTGGAAATTCTTTCCAATAATGATGTTGAGTCGAATATTACCCAGACTCAGGCGTGTTAAGATTGAGGAGCCGAATCCACTTAGATTCGGGTACTTAAAGATTGAATACCGGGAGCCTTTCCAGTATTAACAAAGAGCCGAATCCACCCAGATTCGGGTATTTAAAGTTTGAAGACTTGGAACCCTGCCGGTATAAATGAAGAGGAGAATCCACCCAGATTCGGGTATTAAAGATTGAAGACCGGGTACCCTTCCGGTATTAATGAAGAGTCGAATCCACCCAGATTCGGGTATTTAAAGATTGAAGATCGGGGACCCCTTCCGGTGTTAATGAAGAGTCAAATCCACCCAGATTCGGGCATTTAAAGATTGAAGACCGGGATCCCCTTCCGGTTTTAATGAAGAGCCAAATCCACCCAGATTCGGGTATTTAAAGATTGAAGACCGGGAACCCTTTCTGGTATTAATGAAGAGCCAAATCCACCCAGATTCGAGTATTAAAGGTTGAAGACCAGGAACCCATCCGGTATTAATGAAGGGCCGAATCCACCCAGATTCCGGTATTTAAAGATTGAAGACCAGGAATCCCTTCCAGTATTAATGAAGAGCTGAATCCACCCAGATTCGGGTATTTGAGGATTGAAGACCGGGAACCCCTTCCTACCCAGATTCGGGTGTTTAAAGATTGAAGACCGGGAACCCCTTCTGGTATTAATGAAGAGCTAAATCCACCCAGATTCGGGTATTTGAAGATTGAAGACCGGGAACCACTTCTGGTGTTAATGAAAAGCCGAATCCACCCAGATTTGGGTATTTAAATATTGAAGACTGGGATCCAATTCTGGTATCAATGAAGAGATGAATCCACCCAGATTCGGGTATTTAAAGATTGAAGACAGGGAACCCCTTCCGGTATTAATTAAGAGCTGAATCCACCCAGATTCGGGTATTAAAGATTGAAGAGTGGGAACCCTATCTTGTATTAATGAAGAACCGAATCCACCCAGATTCGGGTATTTAAAGATTGAAGACCAGGAACCCCTTCTTGTATTAATGAAGAGCCGAATCCACCCAGATTTGGGTATTTAAAGATTGAAGACCGGGAACCCCTTCTGGTATTAATAAAGATCCGAATCCACCCAGATTCGGGTATTTAAAGACTGAAGACCGGGAACCCATTCCGGTATTAATGAAGAGCCGAATCCAACCAGATTCAGGTATTTAAAGATTGAAGACCGGGAATCCCTTTCGGTATTAATGAAGAGTTGAATCCGCCTAGATTCGGGTATTTATAGATTGAATACTGGGAACCCCTTCCGGTGTTAATAAAGTAATTATCCCCTTCAGATTTGATTTGGGAAGCAGAGGTTGTACGTGCTTATTGAGCCACCCCTTGAGCTTTTGTTCTCAAAGAAGAGGATGTACATGCTTTGTTGCCCGCTCTATGGGCCTGTGCGTCCGGAACACTTGGCTAGCTTATCCACAATCAGGGCCCAAGGACTTACTCGACCTCCCTCCAGGAGGCACCTTATCCTGACCATCGTAGGCGATGATAAGGCCTTAGAAACTTAGATGGGGCCATCGTACAGAAAGAACTAAGGTTTACTCTTTTGATGCTTTATGCAGACCATTATAGGTTCTGATAGAGGCTTATACGCCACTCCCCTCCGAGGGGTGCTCTATCCTGACCATCGTAGGCGATTATATGGGTTTGTGTTCCCTTTTGCGGGTAACACGGAACATAACAAGAGGTAGGACGTGCTCTTAATACGGGCAGAGGTAGGACGTGCTTAGTTCTAGCAGAGGTAGGGCATACTCTTCTAAGAGCGGAGGCAGGGCGTGCTAATTTTAGATGCACCGCCACGAACATTTCTGGTGTGAAACGGAGGCACACGCTTTCGATCATTTAACCCTACCCCCTCTAATTTGGGCATGGAGAAAGACTAACACATCATCCCCCTCCAGGGGATGCCTCGCCCCGGCCAATTTGGCGATGACGAGGGATTCAATCCTTTTTTCAGCTCAACACCTTTTGGGTCTCTCTCGAAATACTGGAAGGGTTTCCATGCCCTTGGTTTTCTGATGATTTTTTAGGAGGAAAATCTTGTCCTTTATTCTTTTATCATTGAGAAATATGACCTCAAATGTTCCGAGTTCCATGTTCTTGGAACAGGATCACCGTTGGGCCTGCATAGCTGATATGTACCGGGTATGACTTCTTGATGGACGATTAGGGGTCCTTCCCAATTTGGACAGAGAGGACCATCCGCTGGGTTCTTGGTGTTATCCATTACTCTTCGCAGCACTAATTCACCTTTTGCGAAGGTTCAAGATCTGACCTTTGAATTGAAATATTTTGTGATCCTTCTTTGGTATTCGACGGTTCTGATTGTAGCCTCATCCCTTTGTCCCAGTATCAAGTCTAGTGATTCCCTCCTTAACTCCTGGTTGGGGTCAAATGCCTATGCTACCCTTCTATGTGATGGAATCTCGACCTCAACCGGAAGCATAGCCTCACATCCATATGTCAGGGAAAAGGGGGTGTGCCCCGTGGCTTTTTTGGTGGAAGTTCTGTATGCCCATAGCACTAGGGGAAACTCTTCTGCCCAGTTTCCTTTAGCCTGATTTAGGCGTTTCTTAAGGATGATCTTAATGGTTTTGTTTGCGGCTTCCCCAGATCCGTTAACTTTCAGATGGGCTACTAAGGAAAAACTTTTAATGATTACATTTTTCTCACAGAATCGGGTGAACTCTTCGCTCTTGAATTGTGTTCCGTTGTCCGATATGATCTTATGAGGGATTCCGAAGCCAGTAACGATATTTTTTATCACGAATCTTAATACCTTTTTGGATGTGATAGCTAGAAGGGCTTCCGCCTCCACCCACTTGGTGAAGTAGTCGATAGCTACTACGGAATATTTAGCTCCGCCCTTGGCGAGTGGTAAGGGCCCGATTAAATCAATCCCCCATATATCGAAAGGCCAGGGGCGTGATATAGTGGTCAGGTCGCTGGGAGGAAGTGATGGAACCTTAGAGTACTTATGACATTTATCGCACCTTTTGACATACTCAACTGCTTGACTAACCATTCACGGCAAATAATAACCTTGTCGCATGACCCTTCTGGCCAGCTTAACCCCACTGGAATGGTCCCCGCACCATCCCTCATGATCTTCTTTTAACAGTCTAAGTCCATCTTCGGAACATACACACCTTAGATAAGGAAGTGAATGTCCCTTTTTATAGAGCACGCCATCTATGATCTCGAATGTGGGATCTTGGTGTTTTATCCTTCTGGCATCTTTCATATTGAGGGGTAAAGTCCCTCTTAGGAGGTAGTCCACTATGGGATTCTTTCACGTAGTTTCTTATTGGTGGCTTGTTTCTGCTATGGGGGGTTCCCTCTCGGATTTTCATTCTTAGTCTTCTCCGTCTCCCCTTCTCAAGGCTTGGGATCTGGTTAAGACTAACAAATCTTTTCCCATTTCTAATTCTTCCTGCTCGGTACTTGGCATTTTATAACATTCCATCGGCACTATTTGGGTTCAGGGACTCCTCGGGAGCTAGCTAACTTGGCTAGCGAATCCGCTTGGGCATTCTTCCATAGGGTATTTGATGAACTGAAAAGTCCTTAAATAGGGAAAGCATCTTTAGTACCCCCTTCATGTATAGGATGAGCCACTTGTCTTTGATTTGATATGTCTGCTTTATTTGGTTTACCATTAATTGTGAATCACTAAAGATTTCTACCTCGGTATCTTCAACTATAGCGCTAGGTTCAGACCAGCTATCATGGATTCGTACTCAGCCACATTGTTGGTTGTCGGGAATCCTAACTTCATGGCGTAGTGCAAGCGGTGTCCGTTAGGGGTGATTATAATGTAACCCGCCCTTGCTCCCTGCTCGTTGGAAGCCCCATATACAAAGTGCTGCCATTTGGTCTTTAAGTCGTTTTTTTTAATCGATTGTTCTAAGATGAAGTTTGTGCATTCATTCATGAAATCTGTAAGAGCTTTTCCTTTGATTGCTGCCTAAGGGTGGAACTCAATTTTGTATTGGCTGAGCTCAATACCCCATTTAATTTGCCTCCCTGAGGTTTCCGGTTAGCTGAACACTTGTTTGAGCGGGAAGCTAGTTAAAACTTTAATAGGGTGAGCCTGGAAATAACCTCTGAGCTTTCGTGCGGTAAGGATTAAGCAATACGCTAGTTTCTCTATGATAGGGTATTGGGTTTCCGTGTCCTTTAGACTTCGACTAACGTAGTAGATAGGATGCTGAGTCCCATTATTCTCTCTTAACAGGACTGTTCCTACTGCATGTTCGGAGATAGCCATGTATAGGTATAGATCTTCTCCCTTCTCAGGACTGGATAAAACCATAGGCGTTCCCATATAAACTTTTAATTCCTGGGTTGCCTTCCTACACTTTTTGTTCAATTCAAAATTCTTCTTCTTCTTTATAACATCGAAGAAATGAACACATTTATCGGTGGCTTTAGAAATGATCGACTGGGAGCTGCTACTTTCCCGTTTAGGCTCATGACTTCCTTACTGGTTTTAGGTTCCTCCATGTCCTTAATAGCTTGCATTTGATTGGGACTAGCTTCAACACCTTGCACGCTTACTACATATCCTAAAAACTTCCCCGATTGAACTCCGAAGGAACACTTTTGATGGTTTAGCTACATCTGGTAACTTCTCAAGACACCAAACATTTCCTCCAGATCCTTAAATGATCCTCTGTTTTGGTGGACTTCACTAGCATGTCATCCACATATACTTCCATATTGCGCCATATCTGCTCTTGGAACATCCTGTTTACCAACCTTTTGTATGTTGCCCATGCATTCCTCAAACCGAAGGGAATTACTTTATAACAAAATGTTCCCCAGTCGATGATAAAGCTTGTATGTTCCTCATCAGGTTTGTGAATTGGGATTTGGTTGTACCCCGAATAAGCATCCATAAGGGATAGTATCTTGTATCCACTCGTGGCATCAACCAATTGATCGATCTGCGGGAGAGGGTAAAAATCTTTTGGACAAGCCTTGCTTAAATCCGTGTAATCAACACACATCCTCCACTTCCTATTGGACTTTTTTACTAGCACGGGATTAACTAACCATTTCGGGTAAAAAACCTCTCGGATAAACCCGTTAGTTTCCAACCTTTTGACTTCCTCCTTCAAGGTCTTTATCCGGTCTCTATTATATTGTCTCTTCTTTTGTCGGATCGGGGTTACCGAAGGGTCAATATTTAAGGCGTGGCTCATGATTGAAGGGTCGATACCAATCATGTCTGAATGGGTTCAAGAAAAAACATCTTTGTTGAGCTGTAGGAAAAGGATTAAGTCTCTTCGGATGGGTTCCGTTAGCCTTTCCCTATGTTGATGACCTTCGATTTATCTTTAGAATCAACGTTTACTTCTTCTACGTCCTCTGTTGGTTTTATTCTTTCGATGTCCCCTCTAGAATCCAAATCTGTGATGATTTCTCCTTCTTCAGTCGAGTTTACCTCATCGGACCTTTTCCTCTTTCTTTCAAAGAAGCGTACCTACCATTAGTGCGTTTGTCAGTCATATTTACTTTTATCTTTGCTTTTAATTAGGGACGTAAGAATCCCTTATCCGAAGGCATAAAAACAGTGGAAGAATCAAAATACAAAGAATATTCCCTTTTATATTTTTCAACCGTCGTGAAATACAACTTGCGGGATCTAACCTGTTCTCCCCTGATGGTACCCCATCCCTGTCTGGTCAGAAATTTTAGCGTGAGATATTTGGAAGAAACGAAGGCAACCATCTCCTCTAAAGTCAGTCGTCCAAAGAAGGCATTGTAATAGGATGGATGATCAATCACGACGAAGAGAGTTTCGAAAGTCGTGTGAAGAGGGGACAACCCCACTTGAACCAGAAGGTTGATTTGACCCATCGGATTTGACCCCTTGTTATTAAATCCGATGATTGGTTCGTTGCTAGGCTGCAATTTCTTTTCGGAAATTCCCATATGATCGAAGGCGTGCTTGAAGATGACATTGACAGCGCTTCCGGTATTCACCAAGATTTTAGAAACAACCGAAAATCCTATCTGCGCTGTTGTCATAAGGGGGTCATTGTTTGGATGATGGACCCCTTTCTTCATTTCTTCCAGAGAGACCACAATGTTATGCATTTTGAGGGCATAACGCGCACTCTTCAACGATGGTTCTTATTGGATGGAGAAGATTCCCTCTATGGCTTCCTTCGTGTATTGGTTTCTAGCCTTCGGACTGCATCCGACAGGATGTGGTCCCTCATGGATCACATTGATTCGGTTTACGGGTGGCCCCAAATTCAGGTTGCTCCCCAGCAACTCCTATCGTGTTTACCGAGACCTTCTGTTGTCCTCTTGCACGTTGAGCTGATATTGTTTTGTTTAAAACAAATTCCTTCAGGTGTCCCTCTCGGATCAGTTTCTGGATAATCCCGTCCAATACCTTGCACTTGTCGGTCTTGTGTCCATTGGTCTTATGGAACTCGCTATATTTACTACCGGCATGAGGTTCGGGGAAATTTTTGGCTTTAAACGAGACGGGGAAGTTATTGACCCTTTCTTTTGCAACAACATACACATATGAGATGGGCTTGTTTAAGGCAACCGAGTTGGTGTTAGAGTCTTCCCACCTCGACCTCTTCTGATTTCCTTCCAGGAGGTTTCGTCCGAAGTTCGGCCTTCCTCCTTCCCCTCGAGGCCCGAACTTCCTCTTCATGAAGTACAGTTCATTCATGCGGATAAACTCATCAGCTTGGAAATGGAAATCTTGCAAGTCCTTGCAGCCGTGGATATATAACTCCTTCCAGAAGGGGGTGTTCTCAATCAACCCTGAGTGTACGGCGATTAGCTTGTCACGGTCACTCATATCATTGGCCTTTAAGGCCTCGACGTTGAACCTTTTCAGATAGTCCCCGAGAGACTCCCTTTGCCTCTGTTTGATGTTGGCGATGACTGCATAGTCTATGGTTGGATCTTTGCAGATGCAGAACTGCACGGAGATTTCGTAGGAGAATTGTTTCCTTGAGTAGATGGTGTTTTCCCTATACTGGCGATACCACTTCGCCGCTGCCTCTTGGAAGGTCACCGGGAAGAGGCAGCACCTGACACCTCCGGAAGCGTTATAAAGATCCATCTGGCTGTCGAAAGCCATTATATGGTCATCGGGGTCAGTCGTCCCAAGATATTTTATGGTTGGAAATTTGACTCTTGACGGTATTATAGTGTTCATAATCTCATCGATGAACGGTGCGGCTCTTTCCTTGTCATTAATCCTGTTTTCCTGGGTTCTCTTCTACTTGCATCCTAGCAAGTCCTTGATGAATTATGAGCGAGATCTCTGATGTTAGCCTCGTGTTGTCATAGTTTTCTCTTTTGGGATCATAGCCTTTGGAGGTGGAGCTCCTAGACTGTTCCTACTCGCACTGATTCCCATGATGATCTACTTCCACCAGATGAGACTTCTGTTTCTCGGAGGAAGTTGCCTTAGGCTTCCCTTTTGCTTCTGATCATTGAACATGTGCCATCCTTTTTGGAGATTCATTCGTCTCTTTCTGACTAGATCTTGTGAGCCTCGAGAACTTTTGTGCCTTGACAGCGTTGACTTGAGCCTGGATTTCTTGAAGTTGCCTCTCCAAGACCAAGATTCTTGCGACATTATCTTCCATGGAATTTGAGTTTGGTGGTTGTTGTGGATTGGGTGCGTCTTCTTTCTCGTTATTATTTGGGTTGAGTGCTGGTCCCTCATCTCATAAAAGGGTGGTGTTGGGATCCCTCTTTTTGTTTCACTCCTCCAATCTCTTCGATTTCATCTTTCCTGCCATGGAACAATAAATTCGCCAAATTAATTTTAACAAGTTAAACGTAAGAGCGGAGGTTCAAGCCCTCCTTCTAATGCCAAAATGTTAACGACATTTTTTGTCAACACCCGGATTACAGTATGTAAGGTATGCATTCATGGGATTTTGCATCGTCATAACTCAGAATCACCAGAATAAATTCCTAGGCCTTTGATTCTAAGCTAAATCACCTTCCTTGGGGCATCAGAATTTTTGAACCTAATGGCCGTTTATCTGGCTCCCAAAGGGTGAACATCGCGCATGTTGCATGATGGTATTTCGGTTATTTAACTTGATATCGTCAGGCTTCATGGGATTAATGACTTTCTAAACCATGACGATGACATTATGTACTACAATAAGAAGAAAATAGGATAACGCTTCACTCAAGTTCAGAAGTGAAGGCATCACAATATTCGTTAACTCCGATGATCCTTCCCTGTCAGATCCACTCAAGAGAGGGGCCTGAATCACGTTAGGGATCAGGTTCGGAATTCGTAGACGATCTCCAATATACGAGAAGCGTTAGGCTCAGCATGAGAATATGGATTAATCATGGCGGACACTTAGGGCGAGGTTAAGGAGATTTCGTGTTTCCACAAAGCCCAATTCCTCCACCACCGGGGCGCCTTGGTTGACCTCCTCATTAGAAAGGTTAGTTTTAACTCCCTGTTTCATCATTATGGCACAAAAATATTATCCAATCGCAAGATGTATGAGACCCAGAATTCCCCATTCATAATTTGTAGACATATTACAAGAATTGATGATTTGCTCCCCTTGAGAAGAAAAGAACTAAATTGAGAAATAAAAAGCGCGTCCCCTTTCATGAAGCTCCTGGGGTCCTATTTATAGAGAATACGGAGTCCATTTATCATTAGGTTGTTGGGCCTGAATTGATACCTATCGGCCACTTTTTCCCTTGGTCTTGGGCATCTAGCTATCAGCTATCCTTGTGGTGTCGGTTACGTTCTTCGGAGCGAGGGCCTCGGGTGAATTGGGCCTCCCCAAGGTGGAAATTATTTTGTTGCCGGGACGGATTGCAGAGGCGTTTTGAACTTCTCGGTGGATGCCTCCAAGTGTCGGCCCTCCGGCATAAGTTTTCGAATGTAGGCTTTTGGCTTTATTGTGGGTATTTAGAAGGGCCTGCCCTCACGTTGTACGCGTGTATCCACCGACCTAGAACCGTTGAAGGATCAGGTGCTAAGTGGATTAGTACAAGTAGCCCGTTTCCTTGCTTGGGTCTTAGTTTAGCCTTCTGGTTTGGTTCCCCGGAAGGTAGATTAAATGATATCTATTTTACTTACAAAGGTAACCCCTACGTTATTTATAGAGCCATTTTCCAAGAGCGGTTAAGGACCATCTTTGTGCACTAACCCGATACTCTTCTTCCTCTGATGTGTTGACGTTGAATAGGTTAATTCCTGTCGAGTAGACCGTGTCAGATAAACTTTTGTTGGTGCCTTGTAGGTTTCGGGTTCCTTCTTTTCAGAGGGGGTGTCGGCCTGTTTTGCTCTCGGATTCTTCATCCTTTCCTTATATTCATTCAACATCCCTTCACTGCCTGTCTGTGCTGAGATAAGTTTGGTAGTAAAACCAAGTTCCTCTTACTTATTAATTTCAGTCATATAACTTAACCTATTTAAGTTTATTAATAATCCCACAACAGGTTATTCTCTAGATTGTAATCCAAGGTATGTAATCTACCATCTCTTAATATTATTCATAGTCCAATAACATGTTCTTACGTAATTAAGTATTTCTTAATTCACATGTTTTCTATTTAACATGTCCCTCATTATTTATGATTAAATATAACTTATTTCATTTCATAAGTTGCCTCCTTCTTTCTTATTTAATCGTAATTCCCTCTTATACTGTCATTACAACTTATTGTTGTTTACTTATTAACTTAGTTCTCTTAACTAAGGTTTACTAATAAGTTTCCTTCCTGTAAATATAACTTACGTTGTCCTTATCAAGCATATTTTAGATTCTCGTTCTCACAGATAATTTAATTTACAATTAAGTACAACTTATCTTCTTACATAAGTTATTCCATCTTCTTTATTGTTTATTATAACCTAAGTTATAATTTCCACTTGTCCCTAGGACAAGCCTACCTATTATATAAAATTCCCATTAATGTAACTTATTTATAATAGGTTATTATCATTCCCCGTTTATTCCACTTCCTTTACTGTTGTAATTATCTTTCATTCATTTCCATTCATTTCCATCAATCCCAATTAGTGCCATTTATCTCTATCCTTTATATTCATATATATACTTATGTACTAGATCTCTCACATTAAGCCTACCATTTGTGGATGCTGGATTTGTCGGGCGGTTCCGAGCAGACTTCTTCCACAAGTTGACTTAACCTCGTGTCTTGGCACTGTTGCATGTTTTATTAACGCATTGGACCCCACACATTAAATTAACAACCTGTGGACGCTGGATTTGCCAGGTGATTCTGGACGGACTTCTACCATAAGTTGAATTTAACCTCGTGTCTAAGTGCGTTACAGTTTTCTATTTACTAGAAATTTAGGCATATTATTCTTTCCACATTTTTACTGCAACCTATTTACATGACATCATATTATTCCTGTTTTATGTCATATGTTCTTCCTAACATATAATTAATTTCATCTCAAAGTAACATGTGATCGTCAAATCCTGTAATTATACTAATTTAACATGTAATGATTCCAATTTATACAATTAAGGGTTCAAGTACATAAATGTCACAAGTTAACATGAAATTAGAACAACAGTAATCGCTACACATATATTAACAAGTTTATATTTCAACATATAAACAATTTGGCACATTAAATATTTCAACATATGAATTTCTAACATATTAATATTTTAACATATTAATATCTCAACATGTCATATTAACATTTCAACACTTTTAATCATTATAGTAGATTTTCATTACAGGTTAACGGGGAATGTTAAACGATAATATATCATTATCAAAAATGATATAACTTTAATCCACTCACATTGATATGCCGACCTAGAAGAGATTCTCTTTGATTTGGTTGCAGATGGAGAGTCATGAGTTTGTATTGTCGTTGTAGTTGAAAATGCCTTATTTTTTGAATTTTTCGTTGTTGACGATAAATTTCTTTTTAATCCTCATTTGGATAATGCTCCAGTATTATAATAAATAATTTTATACACAAATTACATGGAGGAAGAAGAAGAGAGTGAAAAAACAACAAATGAGAATGGAGAGCTATAGGGTCCTTTATATATAAAGCTCAATTTGACACTGACCGTTTATTTTCCCTGATGAAATCTATTCTCTCCACGTTATAAGGCCAATAGGAAGTTGCCAAGTCAATATAATTTTTGAATTGGACCAATAGAATAAAGCCAACAAGGCATGCATTGTCATTTCCTTCCAATTAAATGTGCCAATTAGGCGCTATATTAATTTTCTACCGTTATGCACATTAATTCCTTTTTCCATGTTTGCTACAATATTTCATTTAAACCATTGCATGAATCTTTTTCTTTTATTTCACTTTTATTATTAATGCATAATATTTGACAATCAGTGCATGCAACATATTTACACTGCATGCAACCTATCCTTTCTTTCTTTTAATGCATTAATCTTTTCTTCTTTTTCAGTGCATGTATTCATTATATGCAATCACATATTATCTTTATTTTATTCTTTTTTTGAATGTTTATGTCTATGCATATATATACACATACGCATTATTTAATTGTTACAAAATGCGAGGTGTTACATTCTCCCACCCTTAGGAAATTTCATCCCGGAATTTGATAAAGGTAAAATCAATTAATCCTCGCATAATATACATCCATCATGTGTGCGTCCAATTTTTGTAAACATCGCACACTTGTGCAAAGTGACATACAACATAATAATACGTGTATGTCTAAGCGGTACCTCCTATGTGTATGCAAATTTTTCAAAAATTCTTTAAAAACATGATGCTCACATCCTAAACATACTGGCTGTTCTACATGAATGCAATATTTTGAAAATCAAAATACATTTTCATCAAAAATTTCCCACACTCTTACTGAGTAAAAGAGTAGTTCATCCAATTTTTGCATCCAAAATCCTACCAACCAACTTTATTTTTCGAATTTTAGAAAAATCTTGTTTTCTAAATTTGGTTTCTGATGTTACAAAAAGGTGGAAAAGGGAAAATTTCACATCTTCCGTTTTCCTTTTATGTACCTTTTTCCAACTGTACTTGGATTTTATGTAACTATTTATAAAGATTCCCTATTTTTCCTATCCAAGCACAGCCCACATAAGAAAATTTTCTTTGTTACTGATTTTCTTTTTCATCTTATCTTGGAAATTTTTATTTTTATCCATCTTTTCTCATAATTTTCCATTTTTCTTTAACTTCCATGTTCGTTGCTTTACTGAATTTGTTGTTTCCTTTTTAGTTGTACCATTTCTCTTTTCTTCGCTTATTTAATCATCTGATCTAAGTTTATTTTTCAAATAAGCCTTCTAGTCCTTTAAATAAAACAAGAAAACAGACACTATATGCAGCTACTACTAAGGGCCATGAATCTTAGGACTATGTCCCCTGTGAAAAATTCAACCAACATGATGTAAATACTTACTTGCCCTCTAATGTCTAGTAGTCAACACTAGTCCTAGCTGTGTACCAACAATTATTTCAAGCAACGCCCTAGGCTTTTCAATATTTACGCATTCTATGGGAACTTACCATTATTCCAAGAAAATTCTAGCTATTTACTTCATAGCCTCAAAACTTTTCCCGTCATCCCTAGGCACTAATCCTTACCTACTCCATACTTTTAAAACACGGTTTGGCATTTTCATTTAAATTTTCTTCCAAAAATTGGAAGTTTCAAAAATTTATTTTCCTCATGAAAACTTTCTTTTGCCAAACCATAAAACATGTCATTTTATATAAAAAAATGTAAAACATTTTTTTCTTTTCAAATCACAAGGAGTAGATAGGACAACTATTTCTCAATCGAATTTATAATTTGTTCTTGCCTATAAGGTCAGTTCAGTCTCTTACTGCAAGGTGCAAACCTTTACTCTATTCTTAATTTTTACAACTTATTTTGTCCACCCAACAGAATTTTCTCTTTTAAACAATTTATCATAAATGATTGTCAAAAGAATAGAGACTTCTAAACTTTCTTTACCGAAAATTCCAACTTAAAAAACTGCAATATTTTCTAAGTTTTTCTTTTAAATCCTTTCATGCAATATAATAAGAAAACTAGCGAGCTATACATGCTCTATAATATGCATCTTTCACTAAGAGAATTTTACTATAGACAAAATTTTCATGAGAAATCATTGCTTCCAAAATATACCCTATTTTACTTTAAAACCCAATATTTACTTCTTTACATATTTTAAAACTATGACTTTTAAGATTAAAACATGAAAAACACCATAAACCAATTTTCCAAAACTTTTACAGTTTCAAGTTCTTAAAAGTTAACAACGGGGTTAGACTCAAAGCGGGTTTCCAATTTTTCTAGGCTTTCCTAGACATTCCTACAAAGTCAATTCTCTAAACTATATATATATATACATACATACATACATATATATATATATATATATTCCTAATCCATTTTTCTCTTTTTTAACCTTTTCCAATTTATAAGGTTTTTCGGCCAAACCCACCAACCCAAAATACTAGTCATATGGGATACACCTTCCTTCCATACAAAGTACATTGTACAATATCCACTCAAATTACCTAAGGGTCTCAGATTTCCATATTCATTCCTTTAGTGTACAAAACAGTCATCCCAATTCTTACCATATTATACTCTTTCTATTTAGTGGATTCCTTTATGGATCTAGGTATATATATATATATAATATTTATATTTTAAAAAACAATTACATTCGCTCACTATCTATAAAGGAATCCTAAACCTAAGTTCAGATACCAGATGTAACAGCCCGAATTTCGACCGAATTTTTTTCAAAATTCTGATCTATCGACACTCTTGTTGATTTAATCTGGTATCTTGCAGAAAAGACAGGGATATAAGTATATCAGAGCTCAGGAAAACATCTCATAGCAGAATGGGTAAAATATAATGTAATCAAAATATAGACTTACCGTAGTAATAATACTGCCTAACCAGTATCCAAAGCTATCATATCTCTACCACAAATCTAACCTACGAGTATGCTATGAGGAGGGGGTCAGAACACAAGTTCTGGTGACTGGATTTAAACTATACACTTTGGATAATCCTATATGTACCGTTCAATCACATTTCCTTATTTATTAGGTTACTTTAGTTAACAGCACTCAAGGCTTACACACATGTCGTACCCATTTACTTCCCAGTGGATTAACCAAATACATTATATGTGTAGTTACCCCGATATTGAGGTACACCACATGATACCCCACTCGCACGGTCTTCACTGTAATGCCACAGAAATGAACGCAGTCCCTCATCCTATACCAGAGTGACATACGAATCTCTACATAACAATGTTATGTTCCACATATATCTGTCATTATTATGCTACGTAAGCTTACGGACTGCCACCTTCGATCGAATCAGATTCCATCATAGAGTAATGCCCTCAAGTTTATGATACACCACCCAGAGCAGACATGCATGTATCCAGTCTTTCCCTTGTACATATCGTCAATCGTATTCGATGCCTTAACCGCACATAACCTCTAATGTGCACCGAGTTCCGTGGCAGTGCTGTACAAGAAATACAGAACTCGGTCGAGAGCTTTTCCATATCTGTACAAGCCCGCATTTAAGGGCCTCAAAATACAGATATCCCTCGGGTCTGTTCTTCATGGTGGCTATGGCCCTACCTCGGCCCCTCCCTCGACTAGTAAAGAATACAAGAGCAAAGCGACTCACCCCTAACAAACAATCTAAACATCCAGTTGGCATCTCCCCTCAACCATCGTACCTCGATAGTGAAAGGTGAATGGTATCTTGGGTTCAGCTCTAGTCTTTTCGCATCCCACTAGCTACCGATTACGGGTACCCGATGATCTACTATCCTTGTTGGTCCTCACCTCGCCTCCCGTTGAGGTGATCACCGAATCACCCTAGTGTCACCTTGTCATAGCATTTTGACTGCAAAGCTACTTTTGCAGTCAAGGCTCACACACCTGGTAGTAACGCACAGACCTAACCTCTGCGAGCACAGCCTAGACATATGCCATCGTACAGAGGACTACCAGCAGCACCTTACGTATCTCAGGAAGACATTTGCTTCCCCTTCTAGTCCTTCGGAGCCGACAGAATAATCAGATGAACGTGCTCTCCCCTCGTGCCTTATGACACCACGATGATCTACCCCGTTGGGTTATTCACCTTCAAACGTGCGGACTGGTCCAAGCGCCTCACTTTAATATGTTATTAGACCCTATGTCTAAACATTCTTTTATGCGCTTACTTTACCTCATCAGGTTTCCATTTAACTTGGTTATTCCCATTGACTTCTTTTTCAAGTTACCAAGTTCCTCTTGCTTATTAATTTCAGTTATATAAATTAATCCATTTATGTTTATTAATAAGCCTACAACATGTTATTCTTTTGATTGTAATCCAAGGTCTGTAATCTACAATCTCTTAATATTATTCATAGTCCAATAACATGTTCTTACTTAATACGTAATTAAGTATATCTCAATTCACATGTTTTCTATTTAACATGTCCCTCATTATTTATGTTTAAATATAACTTACTTCATTTTATAAGTTGCCTTATTCTTTATTATTTATTCATAATTCCCTCTTATACCTCTCATTGCAACTTGTCGTTGTTTACTTATTAACATAGTTGTCTTAACCAAGGTTTACTAACAAGTTTACTTCCCATAAATGTAACTTATGTTGTCCTTTTCAGCATATTTCAGATTCTCGTTCTCACGGATAACTTAATTTACAATAAATATGACTTATCTTCTTACATAAGTTATTCCATCTCCTTTATTGTTTATTATAACCTGTTATAATTTCCACTTGCCCTAGGATAAGCCTACCTATTATATAACATTCTCATTAATGTAGCTTATTTATAATAGGTTATTATCATTCCCCGTTCATTCCACTTCCTTTACTGTTGTAATTATCTTTCATTCTTTTCCTTATTCATTTCCATCAATCCCAATTAGTGCAGTTTATCTCTATCCTTTATATTCATATATTTATATATATGCTTATTTACTAGACCTCTCGCATTAAGCCTACCACTTGTGGATGCTGGATTTGCCGGGTGGTTCCGGGCAGACTTCTTCCACAAGTTAACTTAACCTCGTGTATTAGCACCGTTACATGTTTTATTAACGCACTAGACTCCTTACATTAAATTAACAACTTGTGGACGCTGGATTTGCCAGGCGGTTCCGGGCAGACTTCTACCACAAGTTGAATTTAACCTCGTGCCTAGGTGCGTTGCAGTTTTCTATTTACTGTAAATTTAGGCATATTATTATTTCCATAGTTTTACTGCAACCTATTTACATGTCATCATATTATGCCTATTTTATGTCATATGTTCTTCCTAATATATAATTAATTTCATCACAAAGTAACATGTGATCGTCAAATCCTGTAATTATTCTAATTTAACATGTAATGATTCCAATATCTACAATTAAGGGTTCAAGTACATAAATGTCACAGGTTAACATGAAAAGAACAACAATAATCGCTACACATATATTAACAAGTTTATATTTCAACATATGAACATTTTGGCACATTAAACATTTCAACGTATGAATTTCTAACATTTTAATATTTTAACATATTAGTATCTCAGCATGTCATATTAACATTTCAACACTTTTAATCATTATAGCAGATTTTCATTACAGGTTAACAGGGAATGTTGAACGATAATATATCATTATCAAAAATGATATAACTTAAATCCACTCACATTGATATGCCAATGTAGAAGAGATTCTCTTTGAATTGGTTGCATATGGAGAGTCATGAGTTTGTATTATCGTTGCAGTTGAAAACGCCTTAATTTCTGAATTTGTCATTGTTGACGATAAATTTTCTTTTTAATCCTCATTTGGATAACACTCCAATATTAAAATAAATAATTTTATTTAGAAATTACATGGAGGAAGAAGAAGAGAGTGAAGAAACAACTAATGAGAATAGAGAGCTACAGGGTCCTTTATATATAAAGCTCAAATTGACACTGACAGTCTTTTCCCTGATGAAATCTATTCTCTTCACATTATTAGGCCAATAGGAAGTTGCCAAGTCAATATAATTTTTGAATTGGACCAATAGAATAAAGCCAACAAGGCATGCATTGTCATTTCCAACCAATTAATTGTGCCAATTAGGCGCCACATTAATTTTCTACTGTTATGCACATTAATTCTTTTTTTCATGTTTGCTACAATATTTCATTTAAACCATTACATGAATCTTTTTATTTTATTTCTCTTTTATTATTAATGCATAATATTTGATGTAACGGCGTGACTTTCGATGACCTCGGAAGTCGTATCGTTTATAAAAAAATAGAAATAGATAGAGAATAGACTAAACAAGAACATCAGAATCTCACAGCGGAATTTTTCATAATATAATAATATATTACATATCAGAGTTTGTTACATCATAGTACATCATTAGAATTCAATATCATACGTGATACTGGACCAATACATAAATTGGATACTTAGATATAGATAGAGTTGCTAAGGTCGTTCCTGAATTCCAAGTCCAGAATACTCCAAAGATCTCTGTTGAAAACCTGGATCACTTGTCTACCTATAAAAAGTGTTATGAGTACCCAAGAGTTTAGGAAAACACAGAAAAATAAACTTTGGGTTAGTCAGGGGACTGGTGTGAGTAAACAAATTTTAAAACAGATTGGAAACGAGAACGGGTTATCTCCTTACGAGAATGGATTTATTAAACTTTAGAAAATCCTTTAAAAGAAATGATAATTGTAAGACCAGCCAACACATAAACATGAACGGTTTTTACCTTACTATAAACCAAAACATTTTTGATATCAAAATCATTTTATATTATAAAAATTCGTATCAAATAAATAACCATCTAGCAGAACGCTTGCATCTTACGCTCCACATATATAGAATATAAAATCAAAAACCGTGGGCTCTTATTGGAGATTGGATTCCAACAGACAAGGTATGGGACCACCTGCCGATCAGTGTACTCTAAAGGGGATACACTGGGATTCAACAAGAATGTCTTGCAACCCGGCCACACATGACCGCCCACTCATTTAGGTTGAGTGTAGCGAATATATTACCACCAGCGGTTGGGCTCAAACCACCGTATTCCGAAAGTTGCAGCAGCGAAAAGAAATTTAAGAAATAAATAGGAATTTCTCTAGATGGTGATAATACACCCTGCTTGGGAATGACCCACGTAGCCATGCTGCCTACCCGATTTTTGTCATTTCCTAGTTGTGAGGCTTAAGGTTAATTTCGTTGTTCTGACAGATCACTTCTTCTATCACTTTGGATGCCACACCGTCATATCTGTCAGAATACACAATTTATTTTCCCAAATACATTACGGGCATAGAGCTAAGAGAAACGAATTCCTCCGCCACCAACGTAATATACTTACGAAAAGTCGATGTGTAAGATCTGATAGATATACGTTGTCAGACACCCGACCATACAAGTTGTCCTGGGACCGGACAAACCGAAGGCACTTTTTTATAAAACAAAATAGCCCTTGCATATCTCCGTCTTTAATTATCCTCAATAATCTCTGACATGCGTCGTATAAACCAAATCGAAGTGGAATATTAATTCAGGACTCTTCGAAATGATTAGCATAATATCTTTTACGGTTAGTCGATACTTAAGAAGCAGATTTCGATATTCATTTATATCAAAACATTTCTTATTCAACGGAATAGTTATCAACTCAGCACAATTCATTTTATATACTCTTTAATTTATAATCCTCGACCGAACAGAATTGTATATATCTATGTTGTTTAAATCCAGTCACTCAACTTGTCTTTTCATAAATGAACGATTAAAGCGTGTGCATCGCACACGGTATTTTATTCAATTTTGACTATCCTTTATAATTGATCAACTAAAGTGTGTGCGTCGCACGCGGTATTTTACTCTAAAATGTCAGCTTATTTATACAACATTTTATACCTTTGTCATACTTTGTAAATTATCTTTTTATTTCTAAATAATCAAAAATAACATTATTTATACAACTTTCTATTTTATTTTATTTTTATTTCCTTTTTTGTTTTTAAACTTGTTAAATCTTTTAAAACAAGTTACTTTACTTTTCCTTCTACCGGCCCAAAGAATTTGATTTCTTTTAATTCTAATAAATTAAAATATCTTTTATTTATTTTTATTCTTCAGCTCTTCTCAATCCTTGCTTCAGCACCAAGCTACGCATTAATCTTCTAAGATAAAACCTTAATGTTTGTATGTGAAAACATATTTTTCTATATTGTTTTTCTTGAAATTTAGAAACTTAAAGTTGACAATGCCTAAATTTCTTATACTTCAAAATGGGCTACGCCCGACCCAAATACTAAACTGTGCATCAATACAGCTAACAAACTAATTCCGTTCTTCCCTTCTTCTTTTTTAAATGGGTACTTCTATGTTAACTTATTTTACTTATGTTTATGAATTAACCTGAACTCGCCTAATGAACTCCGACCTGACTTAACCTAATCGGACCATGCAAAACCCAATATCCACACGAGTCCGTCTAGCTTCCTTCCACTCGTCATTACTTCTCACCTGAAACTAACAATACCCTATGCTCACATAATGTGCACATCAGTACATGCATGAACAAACCAGGATGCCCACATGATCCACCATCGCAACCCTTTCCATACTTCTTTATTTCTTCTATACTACTGGTGTTTTTACCACCAAACTGTCTGAAATTTGATATAGCCCATCACTCGATCCCATCTTCAAGCATACTACTCTTTGCACTATCCTCCTGTTATATTTAGTTTCTTCATGTCTTCTTGCTAGCCACTATTCTCAGAACTTTAGTATATGATTTGCATTATCCTACAGACTAAACTCCGCAAACATATTTCATGGATCAATAAAAATGAAGCATGTTTCTTTCCCCATAGCGTTTGCTTCTAATGAACACCAGGACAAGCCGTTAAACACCATGAGCTGTTAAACAAAACAATGTTCACTTTCCCTTCTTCTACTTATTTCCTTTTGGTCATCATACTTCTCTTTCTGTCCTCACTTTTGCTATCCCTCCCCCTTTCCAATTCTCTTGCTACTTTCTTTTTTCCCTTAAGCCTACTGTCACTTTTTTTCTATCTTCCCATTTTAACATTTCTTTTTCTTCTATAACCAAACACGATGCCCGTTCTCATATGTATTTGCCAAAGAATAGTATCAGTTTTTAAATAGTTTACCTGAAAAGGTATATCAATTCATTGGCAAAAATTCCAATGAATCCGCAGGTTTACTTCGTGTTTCAGCATATGTTACAAGGTTCAAACAAGTAGGTGGAATCGGTCATGGCATGTCTTATATAAACAAGCCATTTAAGCATGATCAGTACAAGAACAATAACAACTACTTATATATGACAAAACCAATGTCCAGTAATGTAACCAAATGTAAATATAGGCATGGTTTCGGAACACAGTTGATTGTATTCAAATCGGTGCAGTACATATACTATTTCCACTACATACTAGAAGTTCATATGAATGGTCACAGGGTATTTTACTGAGGTACAAACACATCTGGTCTCAAATTTATGGTTATGACCATATTCAAAGAAGCAGGCGCAGTACATATCCTATTTTTACTAAATACATAGAGGTTTATATGAACATTCTTATGAGGAAACTAGGATTTAAACTTGTCAAAATCTAGAATATAGGTTCTTAACATCTGCTACCAGTTTTTGTATATGCACAGAGTATTCAAATGGATGGTTTAAGAGATGTTTCTAATATACAATAGGTATTCATGCATCATAGATTATTATACTAGCGTTATATATATTATACCATCCACACAAACATTTGGATAACTGCATTTCTTACGGACATCCAATGGAAATCACGGCAAGGATTTTTAACAAAAGCAAGTGAGTTGATTCAAACATAAAGAGGTGGTTTATGTCTAGTTTCGAGCTTTTAAATGAGAGGCATAACACTAGCAGACATATATTTAAGTATTCAAACATGTATACAATTTAGCCCTTCCATATATATGTAAAAATCCAAGGAGGGAAAGTTTTACCCACCTCTCTGTACTCCCTGTCCTTCTAGTTTTCCACTGTATTTTGCTTCTTGAACTTAGTTGTTTGGGTCCAAAGGTGTAGGGGTTTCAGATGATATATATAGGCAAGTCTAATATTAAACCATTCCTTTTGTCTTCTTAATTTAAGGACTTTAGTCTCTCTCCATATAATATTACAGTATACTAGCCTATTAGACTTCACCCCTTTTCAACTCCCATACTATTGGTTCTAGGAAAACTTATGCATAAATGAATTGTTTACTTAGGATATTTACCTTTTACTCTTGTCCTTATTTCTCTTCTTCTAGAAGTATGACATAACCAAACCATACTTCCTTTAATGCTGCGAAAGGTCGTATTTCCTTTGATTTTGTTTAGCAATATAAAATAGTTTTGGTTGCAAGATTGTGCTAAAAATGGTTCTTATACTTGTAAGTTGTATTGATGGTTTTAAGGTGATAGTTTGTGCCTTACTATTCAATGTTAAATCTCATTAAGGAGCACTGACCTTGCCTTCTTACTTTTGTTTTGCTGTAAATGGATTTTTCTTTTGTTATTTTATTTGAGGGATTCTATCGAACATGTTGTTTTCAATGTTCATGGATTTTGTTTTATCCATATGGACTAGTTGCATATGTTTCTTCTTGCTGTCCATACTTAGTTTAGGAATTTTTGATGTTTTTTCCCCTTATTGTATATATATTGGTTTAGTAATTTAATGCCATATCTATGTACATTTCATTCATTAACCCATATATTATGTTATATTTGCAAGTGTAAGTTTCTAACATTTTAAGTTTTTGCAGCAAGATTTTAGTAGCACATGTTAAAACATTACCCAAACATTTGCATATCTTTATATAAATACATTTCTATATCCTCATATATATCTTTACATATTATGCTAAAATTTATATGCAAATGTTTAAGGTTTTAGCTACAAGATTTCTAACATGAACTTTTGTTAAAACATAACTCAAACCGATGCATATTAATATATCCATTCATTTATATATATTTGTGTGTGTGTGTGTGTGTGTGTGTGTGTGTGTGTGTGTATATATATATATATATATATATATATATATATACTTATAATTGTTTAAGTTTTGTTATTATGATAATTTAATTCCATTTCAATTTTTTTAAATCATAATCATTAATGTTTTTATTATTAACAAAGACATTTAAAAACCGGGACATTACAATCTTCCCCCCTTAAAAGAATTTCGTCCCCGAAATTAAAGAGTCACGCGTAGATTTCAGTTTTAGTCAAACACATCCATAATTACCTATCCACCTTCTAGATGGACTCCTTCTTTAATTAGAATTTAGTTATTTTAATTTCTGAAATCAAAAATTCTGATTTTATTACAAAATCAGTTTACTTAACCCACATGGGTCTATATCCAACTAATAACTCAAGTCTGGTCTTTATTACTTAGATTAGGGCTGCACAAAGTATGGGTTGGGTCGGGTTAGACCAAATACTTTATCCGACCCGCATAGGTATGGGTTTAAGTTAGCTCAACCCGTACCCGACCCTATATGAGGTTGGATATGGGTTGGGTTGAAGTATGGGTTGGGTCGGGTTAAGTAAGGTTGGGTTGGGTCACTTGAATACAATAAAAAATGAGAATATGAGGGATTTTTTCTAAAAATTATATCAAAATATTCAGCATAATATATCAGATTTTAGCTAGCATAATGCATTTAAAATAACCGATTCATTACAAGACATATAATTAAAATTTCATTGTAAAACACATCATATGAAATTAATTTACTACATAGTTGAGCAAGTGTTTCATTTTAAAATACATTAAAATGCTCTTTAAAATATATGTATCAAATTCTATCTAGTTTGGATTGACATGAAATATTTTTTTGTACATTTATTATAGAATACATAAACATTATTCTAGGATTATACGATTCTAATTTTAATTGGATGGATATTAAATTAGTTTTTTTTTAAAATAGGTTTGGGTTGGGTTAAAATGAGGTTGGGTTGAACAAAATGTCAAACCCGACCCGCATATAGTATGGGTTACAAATTGTAACCCATATCCAACCCGAACTAGGATGGGTTGGGTTGGGTTTATGTGGGTTGGGTCGGGTTGGTGGGTTGGGTCGGGTTGGATATGGGTTGTGTGCAGCCCTAACTGAGATATACTAATGTTATTCAATAGATATTACTCTAAGTTTAATTCGATGTTACTAAACTTATCCTGAGGCTGACCCTAATCGTTTGACTCCAAAGCTGAAGGTTACCAGAACAGATAAAAGATTTTGAAAACCATTTTCAAAAGCATTCTTATAAAGAAGTATTTTCAAAAACATGTTTTAAAGAAGGTGTTTCCAAGAGAAAAGTTTATTATGAAAAACATAATCCCCAAAAGCCATATATCTTTCTTTTGATTCTCTACTTGAATCTCTTTTTCCTTTCTTTTCGCCATAATTCCGTAGGCATGTTAAAACTATGACATGTGTCTAAGGGCAAAGACGTGCCCAACCTCCATCTGTAGCTGTAGTAGTTTCACCTGCGGCTAATCTTCTTTCAAGCTTCGTAGGGTTTTCCGCGTGATGGAGGCAACTTTCGAGATACTTGTTGAGATGTTTCACAAGGATGAGAATGAGAATGATAATGACAATGAAAATAAGGGGGTTTGGGCTAAGGAGCACAGCCCAAGGATTAGGAACTCATGGATATAGTCATGATGCACAGAGAATATAAAGGAGAAAAGGAGGAGGTCAAGGTTGAAGAATCACAAGAATAAGGAAGTGGAACCCAAAAAGGGTGGAAAGAAATATAGACCCCGAGAAAAGAGGAAATGCCATTTCTGTGGTATACCAGGCCATTTAGCTAAAGATTGTAGAAAGAAGAAGGCGAAAAAGACTGGTTGTTTTCAGTACGGTGAGACAGGACATCTGATCAAGGATTTCCCCAGAAGGCAAGGGCAAGGACAGAGGACAAGATCTACTTATAGAGGGCAGGTTCATGCTCTCATGGCAGCTACGCAAGAAAGAGCTGGAAACATTTCTGTTGAAAATTTGATTTTCCTTTTCGATCATCCTATACGTACTTTGATTTTGGCGCTTCACGTTTGTTTATATATGCTTCTGTTGTTGAGTCTCTACATCTAGATACTAATATAGTAGTGGATCCTTTTGCTGTCTCAAATCCTATAGGGGGTATGGCTCATATGTCTATGTTATATCGGGATTTGAGAATATCTGTGTATGGCGTTGAGTTCGAATGCAATGCTTATGTGCTGGGTTTCATGGGCTATGGGTTGATTCTAGGAATGGATTGGCTAGCCAGGTATGGTGCCATTCTCGACTGTGAAAAGAGGTTAGTTAGACTGTTGACTAGTTTGGGTAATACTCTCGATATTTCATGTGACCCTAAGGGTTATGTTATGCTTAGCTACCTAGAATCTCTTGACACATCTATTGATGATTTGCAATCTATTCGAGTAGTCCGTGAGTATGCAGATGTCTTTGAGGAGGTTAGGGGCTTACCTCCAAAACGCGAGATAGATTTTCATATATACTTTGTGGACAATGCAAAGCCAGTTGCATTGCCAGTGCCCCAATGGCTCCGAGAGAGAGGAGGGAACACAGTAAGCAAGTAGGGGAGCTACTTGAGAAAGGGTTCAAAAGAAGAAGTATTTCGGAATAGGGTGCTCCAGTTGTTTTTGCTACGAAGGCTGATGGTTCGCTTAGATTCTACATGGACTATAGGGAGCTGAATAAGCTCACGAAGAAGAACAGACACCCATTGCCGAGGATAGATGACTTGTTCGATCAGTTTGTTGGTGCTTCAATTTTCTCGCAGTTGGACTTAGCTATGGGATTTCATTAGTTAAGGGTAGTATAGAAAAGACTGCTTTTAAGACTCCTGACGGTTTCTTCGAGTGGCTCATCATGCCATTTGGTTTGACGAATGCACCTGCATATTTCGTAGACTAGATGAGTAGGGTGTTTAGGGAGTTTCTAAACAAGTTTGTGGTAGTCTTTGTGAATGATATCTTGATATTCTCTAGAAGCTAGGAAGAACATGCCCTACATCTTAGGGAAGTCTTAGAGACCCTTCGAGCACATCAACTCAAAGCTAAGTTCTCCAAATGTCATTTTTGGAGGAAGGAAGTAAGGTTCTTAGGACATGTGGTCTCTAAGGAAGGGATAACAGGAGATCCCGCGAAGGTGGTAGAAATCCAAGATTGGAAGGTTCTTAGAAACACAACGGAAGTAAGAAGTTTTCTAGGGTTGGCAGGCTATCATAGGAAGTTCATTAAGGACTTCGTAAAGATATCATCCCCACTTACACGGTTAGTAGAAAAGAATTTGACCTTTTCTTGGGATGTTGACCATGATGATGCTTTCCAACGTTTGAGGAGGGCATTGATGACAACTCCAGTTTTGCCGGATGGGAGTAAACCATTCACAGTGTATACCGATGCTTGTGGGACAGGGCTTGGCGCAGTTTTGATGCAAGAGGGCAGGGTGATATGCTATGGTGGGAGGCAGTTAAAGGTACATGAGAAGAATTACCCTACCCACGACTTAGAGTTAGCTGCCATAGTTTTTGCGCTTAAGTCTTGGCATCATGATTTTCTTGGAAAGAGGTTTGAGTTGTATATAGACCATAAGTCAGTAATATACTTGTTCTCTCACAAAGATCTAAACTTAAGGCAACAAAGGTGGATGGAGTTCTTAGCATCCTACGATTTTGAGATTGCATATACCCCTGGCAAGGGAAACGTCGTGGTTGATGCCTTGAGTATAAAGAAGTTGACTTTGAGTCCTTTGTTTGTCGAGCGGCAGAGTTTAGAGTACTTATCTACCTTTGATTTCAGACCCTCTATCGATTATATACCCGGTTTGTTGGCATCGTTAGGGGTGCGACCTACGCTTTTTGGAAAGATAGGTGCAGCACAGCGAGATGACCCACAGTTGATGGAGATAGTAGACAAGCTCATAAGTGGGGAGTCTTCGAGCCATCTTAGTAGGTATACTATAGATGACAAAGGTTGGTTGCGTAGGGTTGGGAGACTTTGCGTATCTCGAGACGAGAGCTTGAGGAAGACGATCCTTGAAGACGCACATCGTTCTAAGATGACCATACATCCCAGTGGTGACAAGATGTATAGGGACATGAAGCGAGTTTTCTTTTGGGCCGGAATGAAGAAGGATGCGGCTAAGTTCTTTTCTAGATGCTTATAGCGTGCCAGCAAGTCAAAGCTGAGCAAAATAAGCCTGGTGGTTTGCTTCACTCTTTAGAGGTTCCACAGTGGAAATGGGAAGTATTTCCATGGATTTTGTTGACGGGTTGCCGAGGTCAAAGAAGAGTAATACGGGGATTTGGGTAGTAGTGGATAGACTTACCAAGAGTACCCATTTCATTCCCGTTAAGAGTAAAAGAACAGTGGCATGGTTAGCATATGTTTATCTCTGAGAAATAGTTCGTTTACACGGCATACCTTCTAGTATCATAAGCAATCGAGATCCCATTTTCACTAGTGAGTTCTCGAAGAGCTTGCAAGAGGCGGTGGGAACGCAATTGTGTTTGAGCACTGCTTATCACCCCTCAGGCGGACAACCAAACAGAAAGAGTGAATCGGATTCTAGAAGATCTTTTGAGGTTATGCATCTTGGATTTTGGAGGGACATGGGAAGAACATCTTTCATTAGTAGAGTTCGCCTACAACAACATCTATCAGACTAGTATTGGCATAGCACCTTTTGAGGCTTTATATGGATGACCTTGCCGATCACCGACTTGTTGGTGGGAATCTACGGATAAGATTTTGCTTGGGCCCGAGATGGTCAGGGAAACTTCGGAGAAGATAGACTTGATTGAAGACGCATGAAGACGACACAAGACCGACAAAAGACATACGCTGATAAGAGACGAACCAATCTTGAGTTCGATGTTGAGGACACAGTTTTTATTAAAGTATCACCATTGAGGAATGTAGTTCACTTTGGATCTGTAAGGAAATTGGCACCAAGGTCCGTAGGGCCATTCCCCATTACAGAAAGAATTGGACAGATGGCCTACAGAGTGAAGTTGCCTGAGAATCTTAGTGGTGTTCATGACGTATTTCACGTGACGCATTTAAGGAAGTGTTTATATGATATTGCGGAAGTAATGGAGCTGAGCATGCTTAGAGAAGTGGAAGTATAGCGAGATGCCACGATTAGGCGAGTTCCTACATGCATCCTTGGATTGGAGGTCAATAAGTTACACAACCGAGAGGTCAAGTTGGTTAAAGTCCAATGGGGAGATGATCAAGGAGACGCGACTAGGGAGACTGAAGACAAGATACATGCGTCGTACCCTTTCCTTTTTGAGGGTATGTTCTAAACTTCTCCTTTTTCTACCACTTTATTTACACTTGTTCTATCGTTTAGTATATCCTCTCGATTATGTCTTCGATCTTTAGGTAGAAAATCCAATAGATGTAAACATGTGTTTGAGACATGTTATGTTTGGTGGATGCAAGTGTTTGCTAGTCATTGCTCGTGGATGCATTTACACACACTTTAGGCACTAAGTTCGGCTCAGTCATTTTCATATTGCATATTGCATATGAATACATATGTTTGTATTGAAAATTTGATGTGTTATCATGTGGATGTTTCATTTAAATGAATGATTGTGCACTCATATAGAAGTTACAAAGTTCATTATGAATAATTGCATACATGTTGGACTCATGGCACTAACATAATTCGCATTAAGGAGGTCAACTGAATCAGTAGAACGCCTGATCTTTGCATTAGATAAGGAACATATACACGCACTTTTTCATATGTTCATATAGCATTAGAAATCTTTTAAGGACAATGGATGGTTGTGGATGATGGATGAGTAAATGGATGATGGATGATAGGATATACATTCTTCTTAACTTGGAGATTTCGGGGACGAAATCCTTTAAGGAGGGGAGAATGTAACACCCCGTAATTTTAAAATATTAAAATTAAAAAATTAAAGAATACTTAATTTATTGAAGAAGAATTAAGGGAAACGGGTTGCGCCATTGTGTTCGTCTTAGAATTTTTCTTGGGATAGAGTCCGAGTTTGCGTAAATCGTATATCGTATGAAGAAGTTATAAGCCTTAGAAGTTTGTATACACATAAGGAAGTATATATATATATATATAATAATTCCAGAACATTCAGAACAATTCAAAAATCAAAAATCAACCATGAGTGGGAAAATCCCCGCTCGTAGGTGTCGACCCCCTATGGGGATGTCGACATAGGTGTCGACCCCCCCATAGGGTGTCGACCCCATCGGTCCAGATCTGACCAACGACGTGCTTTTGCTACGTGTCTTTTTCTAGTTGGCTGGGTGACGTGATTTTCTGGTCTGGATGGCTCAGATGGTTCCTAATCAGATCTAAAGGCCCTTATACACCTAATACACCTATAAATAAGCATCTAAACCTAACCCTAATTTCATTACACTAATTCATGGCGCCTCCATTCTGCTCTAATCTAAATTAACCTAGCCTTTCTTCTCCAACCAAAATCAAGGTGGAAATTTAGAGATAGTTCTTCTTCAACAGATCAAAGTAAAGGAATTGTGTAAAGGGGAACGAATCTACAACAACATCAAATCCTAATTCTCTTCCTAAATCCATTCTCTGTGAGTCCATTGATTATTTTTAGATTTAAATAATGCTAAGGCAATTCTGACATGTTGTAAATTGGATTTGGGAATTATACATGATAATAAGATTGAATCTCATCAATTCTATCTTAGCCTATACATCAGATCCGTGATTCTTATATGCCCATGTTGATATTATCACCAGTTTTATCATATCTTTATGATCAGTTCATATTCCATATGCCTATTGGATCTATTTTATTGTTCTATGCCAGTTCATACTTCATATGCCTATTTTTATGCCAGTTTTGATGTCATGATTCGCCACCCTTCTCCTTTTCCTTTTTATTTTGAAATTAGGCTAACTTTGAGCCTAATTATATTACGTTGAATTATACATACGAATGACGTGGAACGTTGTGGGAAAAGATTGGGAAAATATTGAATATTATGTTATTGGCATAAATTGGCTTGTAATCATGTAATTGACTTGGGGCATGAAAAATGTTAAATTTGGCATAATATATGTTGGGTTGATTTGGGCATGACAAATGTTAAATTTTGGGCATGATACGAAATTGGGAATTTTGGGTAATTGACATAATTAGCCTGAAATTGGCATAAACTGCAAATGAATAAATTGGATAAGATATGCACGGTGAGACACGAGGTTAGACTCCGCTTGTGGTAGAAGCCTGCCCGAAACCAACCGACCTAACCAGCAACCACAACCGGTCAGTCGAATGTGAGAGGTCGTAGGCATAACTAAAAGATTCTTAGACACAAGGTTAAGTCTGGCTTGTGGTGAATGTCTGCCCGGAACCGTCCGGCATATCCAGCGCCATAAGAAATTGACTTAGTATGCGAGGTCTGTGCATTAATAACTAATTAATGATGATCAAAGATGAATATGATACCTAAAACATGTTAGGTGAGTGGGGTTAAGTTAACCTGTGTAAGATGACAACTTAACCAATATTACATGAACAAAGTGGATAGGGTTAAGGCAAGCTTAACTAATAATACATATTGATTTGATAAGTGGATGGGGTTAAGTCAACTGAGTGGATAGACAACACTTAACCAATATAAGTCGGGTTAGGATAAACCCTGGGAAAAACACTAGTACCGGTAGGGACCCTTTTCAGACAGTAACCCACATAGAGGTATCGGTAACCCTGAGCTAGGCAGGATTAGGGCACGCTTACTGGGCTGATTATAAGTGGTCAAATAAGAGCGAGGGTGTAGCAGTGCAGGTTCTGACGAGTTCGTTAAGCGTGCAAAAAGGTGTTCTCGGAGTTGGAAGATTTAGCTATTGTACATCAGTAGGTATAAAGCAGTGCAACAAAGGGTTTCCACTTAGGGAGTGATACACCCTAAGCTTGGACCCGCATAGGTATCTACAAGTTAGGGAGCCGATCGATTAAGGGTAGTGTGGTGACATCTAGTATCTATCATGGGTAAGTAGGCTGTCAAGGATTGTATGGGGTGGATACCTCTTACTAGATGTTACGCCTAACGGCTACCAATTGCGGAATTGGGATCATTTCGATAAGAATTACTAGCAGGTGGTGCAGAGAATTAAATTAAGTAAGAAATCTGGGAAGCGCACTAGACATTCCTTTATATTCATCTTGTTATCCTGCTTTATCTTATGTCATTGTTATATCTTTCATCCACTTTATTCCTGTCATAATGCTTTACTTACTTTCTTGCTAAAAATAACTGGACTCGCCATACTTTATGTCTGACCTTTTTGTTTCGCCTCTTTTCTTTCCTTCCCTCCCCTCCCAGGTCCTTAGGGTGGGACTAGTAGAGCGTGACTTGGATTTCTTTCTTCTTGAAGTTCTTGGAAGTGTTGAAAGTAATGCTCAGCTTTATCTCTTTTTCATTATGGCTTTAAGTAGTGGGGTTATGGTTTTACATTTATGTACTCTGATAATAATTGTTCAAGATGGATATTTTTGTACTTGGCTTTAGTATATGGTTTTGATGTTGTAACCAGACATGTTCTGCTTTTCCGCTGCAGTGACTATTATATAACTGTCTTGTGATGTTCTATTCTATACTCTTATATCACACCATGAAAGCTAATGCATTCCCTTAGTGAGCGACATTAATGGACATGGGGTATTACAAGATGGCTCCCATCTCCGAGGAGTCGTTGTCATAATTCTAGCTCTGCATTTGAAAGAACTCTACTACAAGGATCCGTCAAAAGCAAGCTCGGAAGGGTAGCCCTTGGCGGTGTTCGACCTCCGAGATTTGAGTGAAGGTGGGGGTGAGGATGAGTTCCAGCCGGTGGTTCTGGGCAGAGTGGCCCCTCTTGAACCTAATGAGGATTGGATCGAGCCGTACCCATGGCAGAAGGTCTGAGCTGATCCAGCATAGCTTGTGATGTTCAGGGCTCAGTATTGCCCTCGGTCGGGGTGAGATTAGAAGGGTCTACGGTAGCGTTATTCTCCACCCCGGTAAGAACCGGTATGGTAGAGTGGTCTCCCTGGTTCGAAGGGAAGACCCCCACCAGTTCTTCATTGAAGGGGAAGAGTGGCTAGATAGGTCTATGGTAAGATTCTGGGTTGTAATGAAAATGGCATCAATTCTGATGGGCTCGGTAATCACTCGAATGGTCCGAGGGGTCGAGCTATCCCCAAGAGTGGAGGCAAAGTGTTCGAACGACCTATATCTTGATCACGAGCCTCCTATGAATCTACACCTGCAGCTGCGCTGGTCGCTGGAAGCGATACTCCTAGTACTGATTGGTCGGGAAGCGAAGCCGTGCCAGGAGGAAGCAAAGGTGTGATCTAATTAGTGGCCTGATTCTGTGCAGACCAAAGATCTGTTGTTGCCCCATTTCCCGTTGGTGGAGGAACTGATATTGAAGCATTTAATCCCTTCTCCAATCGACCGAGAAGGTGATCCATCAACTGCTGTTGTTGTTCGAGGAGTTTACCCTGAGATGTCATCTGGTTCTTGAACCTGACCGGAATCTTGTCTATGTCATCCCTTGTAACATATCAGGACACGTCTTCATGAGAGGAGGCTTCCAGACTTGATTTTGCAGCGTTTGTCTTGGCTGCTTCGGCGTTTGTGGGATACGGAGATGTTGCATCTTTCTTCCGCTTGTTCGCCATGGATTGAAGCTTGCTGAAGGTAATAGGGTATGTCAGTGCATGCCCCCTACCTAGCACGCCAAAGGTTTGACGTCAAAAGTTGGTCACTAGTGATAGTGAACCCTCAATTGTGTGAGTGACACACAAATAATGATTATGGAATGCAAAAAAGCAAAGAAAATAGGGAACACGCTAGGCTTTTAATAGTGGTTCGACAAAAGACTGTGACTATATCCACTTTATATAGATTGATTCTTCTTTTTGATTACAAGTACAAAGATTTTTATATTTTGGGAAAGAAAAAGAGATGGCTGTCTTTGGAGTTAGCCATAGGAGAAGCTTGGAGGAGAGAGCTTTGAGTAGAGATAAGAATGCCTGGGAAGAATTCGGTCAGAGAAGTCCCTAAAAAGGTCCCTTTCCTCTTTGAGCTTTGAAGTATTTGTAGGTGAAGTAATGGGCTGAACGGGCCGCCACGTGGCCTTCCTCCTTTTCTAAGCTCGGAAACATAGAGCTCGATCACTAGAAGCAATTGCGGTGGTGGGACCCATTCCATTGCTCATTAATAGTATCCTCATAAGTAGCGGCTTACGTGGCCATCGCGGTGAGGTTTATCAAAAGTAGAGCTTTGTCCGGATATGGTTAACCGCCTATATTTCCTTGAGAGTCGGGTTGAGCATTTGATGGACTCGTCAGGATATTTGAAAGTTGATCCGAGATGTTCGGTCGATGCATCTTTAATGGAAGCGATTTATCGGTTGACTGGGCAGAGTGATTCTTCCGGAGTGAGCGAGTTATTAGCCAAAAGGAACTGGTTCGGGCTGGCGCCTGAAGAGGGCTTGTTTGGACCAAGCTTTGACTGGGCATTCTGGAGTATGAATTGTACGGATTGGCTTGCTGCACAATGCTGAAGGACGCATTTTTGGATATTGGGATTCGATCCAATCCATTACAGCTTTTTCCAAAAATATGGTTAACACATGGCTATCAACACACATACATTTTAATTCCTATTAGAAATAAACATAAAATAGTAGAGAAATATGAGGTGTTAACTCACATATATATTCATTGTCTTTCCATTTTCTTTCCAATTTTATGCTCTCAGTCTTTGGCAATTTCGATTTCATGTTTGCTCTTTGTTTTCATTTGTTCCCATTGGTTTATGTGTGGACTTATGAAGTATGTATGTGTATTTATAGGTAGAAATTCTAATCTTAATTCAGGTAGGTTTTACGGGTAGAGGTGCATACATAATACAATGATATGTTTATGCTCCTACAAGTGATGTTAATTCATTAGCCATCTGTAAATTTCCAGGTTATGATGTGCACAAACAGGTGTACAACCATGTCAATACTAGTTTAAAGATTAGGCTTTTGCAAGGTAGGCACTAGGATGTGTATGTTGTCAGCTTATTGGTGATAGAATTTCATGTAGTAGTCTATATGAATGATGTGTGAGGCTGACATTGTAGTATACCCTACTTTAAACTTTGTTCTTAAGTAACAAAGATGCTGCTGTAAAAAATTTGCATGTGCATATCCTGCATGTGCAAATATATGTACTGATTTTAAACAACAATGTCATGTATACTAGCATTGTAATAACCATGAGCCTGCTACAAAAAATATGAACATGTATGTATATTGTATACCCATAAATTAACTTGTCCTCGAAAAAAATATCAACCTCGTTATGGCCATGATCTTGTCCTTACCTATCACTTTCAACTTTACAAGATCTTGCATATGCCTAAAATTTTCAGAGTTGCAGATGCTTTTCTTTTCCCACTTAAATACGTGTCCTTTTTATTAATTTAATAGCTATATCCTCTGATGAACACTTATGGGTGAAGTGAGAATGCAACATAACTTTAAGTATGTCTCATTAGCTTCTTTAAGTAAATCTAGGTTTACCTAACTAATACAAGTTAGTTTTAAATGTAAACAACATGTTAAAACAACAAACAATTCTCTATGTGTGTATATATATATATATATATATATATATATATATATACACACGCACACACACATAACAATACATGTTAATAGATATACATATGGTTTTTACAATAATAATTATTCTAATTTAAATGAAATTTGATCTTATTAATATAATCAAATTAAGTGAATATCTTGCATTAATGGATATATTTTATAATGAACATGCCACTTGTTATTATGAAGTAATCAAATTATTTACTTATGCAATTTCTTATTGTAACTTCAAGTAAAAATCTTAATTCATCTTGTTTTATATTTCATGTGATGTAATATACTTATTCACATGAGTTTAAGAGCAATAAAATGATAAAACATTAATCAATCCTTTAATGAATAAATATACATTATTTCGTTGAATTTTAAATCATCAACACATTTATATATACAGATCAAGAATTTTTAAATTATCAATAAAAATATATTCTTGGAACTTATCTAATATTTACCAGATATAAAAAAAATCTTAATTTAATAAAATTACAGTATAATCTATACATTATAGATTATATAACTAATCCAAAAACTGGGTCGTTACATATATAGATTCTATCTGATTATATATAACCATCTTAATTTTATAGTCTCGTTTGACTATAATAACAACCAACCATATCAATAATTTCTGAAAATTATTCCTTTATATCAAAAATATAATTATAGGTAAAGTTATTTCATATACCCACTTTTTAAAATAATATTATGTCAAATTTCTTTATTCAAGTGTTTAGAAACACCTATCGATAGAGTTTTCCACTCTATATCGACTAGAATTCATAAATAACTCAACAAATCAATCAACACAATATAAAATAATGTTTATAACATTAACAAGTAAGCTCTCTAATATATATATACCCACTCAAACTCAATCTAGGCTACTATTAACCTCATCTCTATTGAGTTACGCCACAGAGCCAAGTTTATTAGTCAACCCTCGGGGTTGATACCAGATTTAATGGCCTGCAAATCTGTTCCATTTGAGTCGACTAACTACAGTTCATGTCCAACCCAAATTGCACGAAATTAAGAATCTCTAGTAAGAAAGAATAAGAGGGTGAGAGGAAGAAAGGAAGAATGTTAGAATTGAAGAATAAGAAGATCAATGTCTCACACACGAATGAATAAAATATAGTATATCAACACTCTTTACACAAAGAGAAAACTGTATATATATGATTACACAATCAGAGTTCACATCAAAATCAGATTATAAAATTTGATGAATACAATACGTACACAATGAAAATAAATTAATACCAGAAAAATACGGGAATACGTCTCGACTCCAGCTCATCTTCTGAAGTTCCAAGCAAAACCTAATCTTGAAATATACTTGGCCAGACACGAGCACATTTGAGGAAAATCAAATTCACTCGGATTAGTATGGAATACTTTCAGTGATAAAATTCACATCACAAACAAAAAAGTTTGCCTTACGTTAACCAAAAAAGTTTTTATATCAAGACCACACATAAATATGGCACGTGTTTTAACCTTACGTTAACCAAAAATGTTTTTATATCAAAATCTAGTGATATTATAATAATGTCTATCACACCACAAATAAAATAAGAATATAGCCGAAAAGCTTGCATCTTGCTTTCCAACATAGTTGGAATATCTCTAAAAATGTACAGCTCATATTGGCGATCGGATTTCCAACATGACTGGGCATGGAACCACCTTCCGATCAGTGTCTTCTAGAGATAAAACAATAAAACATCTTATAGCCCAGCCACACATGACCGACCACTCATTCAACTTGAGTAAACCGAATATATCATCACCACGGTTGGGATCAGAAGCCGTACAATTCTGAAGCATACAAAAATATGGACCACCGGTTTCTCAAAATCAGGTGATGATATACCCTAAGGAGTATGACCCATATTGCCATGTTGTCTGCCCGATTCTAGTCATTTCTTGGTTGATGAGACTTGAGGTCACGTTTACCTTTTTAGAAACATCACATCAAACTTTGAATGTTACATTTTAAGATCCACCAAATCACTAAATGATGTCCATAATATACTCTGGGTGTTAAGATAAGACAAGTTACCGTCTCCGCCACCATACTTGGTATATTTGTAAAAACCAACGTACATGATTTTAAGAAATACTCTGCCAGACATTCGTCCAATACAAATTCGTTATGGGTCTCAATGAAATCGAAGATACCTCAGAATAAGAGGTTTACTGCTACAAGTTTGAACCTATTTATTTATACATATAAATCAATGAGTAATCCTCTCGCTTTAGAGAACTATATCTTCGAATTATGTCATAAGAACCTGCAAGTTAGTTATCAAATGCGAAGTTGGTTCGAAGTGGTTTTGGGTCTAGTTCCCATGCCGGTGTCTTCGTACTAACACGTCAAAAGTCACATGACAATATTTATTTGTAGTAGGGTTTTTAACTATCAAATCAAAAACAGTACAGATTAGTACATCAGCAGCTCAGGTCCTTTTAATTTAAAACATTTATTAAAACTCATTTCATCATTTTTTTTAGAAATCGATTTCTTATACTTATTTGAATGGAATAAGTACATTCACAAATCTCTCTTGTTCATGTTACTTTGAAAACAACGACATTTGCTTAACACTTTATAACATGAATATTCACAAACCCACCTCTTTATTTCCTTTATCTCGATATTATAGCCATATTTCCATAAAACTCACTTTTATTTCCTTTACATTGGGAATACCGTTATGTATATTCTCAATCCAGTGGGATAGGTCTAATTACCAATTCTTGTATGGGCCAAAACAATGTCAAGCGACCTATTGTTAATTATATAATCCCATTTGCCTTTACTTAACTTCAAAACCATAAATATTAAAGTTTTCAATATCGATCATGAAAATAATAATTAAATTTCCAACTTCCATTTCTATTTCCAAATTTGTGTAACTTCTCTTTAAAGTTTTTAGAAATCCTAGCCATTTACTTAACCTTGGAATAAGCGAATTTCCAAAACTATATTATTTTCATTATTTAGAAATAGTGCTACATACTTAACCGAGTGGTATAAATATAGTTCCACTTCTTATTTGGGACTAACAATGTCAAGTAATACATTGTTTATGGAAAAACCCAATAGTTTTATTATATTTCTTAAACCTTGCAAGTAAATATGCAATATTATTTCACTTACGAAAAAACTAAATTATTACCAACATCATTACCATTAAAAACTAATATCATTCCTAGATAATCCTGAAAGCATTCAAGTTGGAGTATTCTATTTACCTCTCAGACCTTGATCGACAACATTCGTATCTTGAGATATATAAAAGTTCATAACACCAAAAGTTTATATTAATTATAATATCATATCCATTTCATTTACCAGTTCATTAAGAATATGGTTTTTTATAAACCATTTCTTGCATTTTAAAATCTATTTCTAGATTAAAATCGTTGTAACTTAACTTCTCTATTAAGTAACACTTACTAAAACCCAAAACCTTCTTTACAAATTCATTCACACTTGGATTTATTACGAAGATCCCTTTAACATTCCTTTTCGTTTTTTAAACCTTCTTTCAATTTTGATCGTTTCATCCAATTTAAATATTGATTGAACGTTTGTTTAAAAATCGTATTAATTTTATATTTCTTTATAAACCTTTGTTTATAAGACTTGGGTTTATTCCTAAACCCTTTTATACAATTTGTTTTATAACTTGGATTTTTATTACAAAATCCATCTACCAAAACTTTTACCCGAAAACCGATAACATCTTATTATATAACTTAATTTGGATTCGGTTACCAAAATCCCTTTACCCAAATTCATTGCACAAATCCTTCAACCATATTTCTTTGTACAAACTTCCCATTTTCATTATTGAAAAATCTCTTTTCAAATTAAAATCATTTTACTTAATTTCATTCTTAAGTAAATGTTTATATAACCAGATCACAATAGCTGAAACCTCTTTTATAAATTTTTGTTTATAAAATTAAAATCATATTATAACATCCTTTTACAAAACCCCTTCCCGAGTTCAACTAGATCTCATTAACCATTTGATTACTTCTTTAAATGAATTCAAATTAAAATGTAATTGATTAAATTTTTTAAATTAAAATAATAATTAACTTCATCATTAACTTAAAGTAACTTACTTCATTATTAACTAAAATAGAATCGTTAATCTCATTTAAAACCTTATTAGAATAATAACTTATTTTATTAATATAAATAACTAGATAATTATCTTTAAATATCATTAATTAAAAGATAATTATATTTTAAGAAGTCTCGTTACATTTTAAACTATCATTTGTCAAAACCATTTCTATTAGATTAATTGATAACTAAATAATCTAATACATAATTTCAATATAAAACAGTTGACATAGCCAACCAGATAATATTGGTTAATCTTGTTAACTGATTTCAACTAATTCTTTACCTTAAAATAATCAGTAACATAATTATTTTAATCTAGTCTGGCTCAATTGTTTTCTTAAAAACAATTACCGTAAATCATTAACCCTTAGGTTAATTTCCAACTTACTTGCCAATAAAAATTATTAAAACAAAGGAAATTGCTATATAAATCATTGAATAATATTTTGTAAAACTAATTATAGATATTTATTTATAAAACATCAATTTTTATATAACTTATAAAATATAATTAAAAATGTAGCTTCATTTATAAAGATAAATTTTATAACTTCAAATTACGTCAATTCGCTGGACGGCAAAACGATGACTTAAAAGGATGCATTTTAGGTCATTTGCTGCCAATCAATTTTGTCTATTGATTATAACATATCAACGTTGAATTTCAATTCAACAATCACATCCCAATAACAATCGACATCCAAACAGGATTTAACGTTACTTGGTTTAACATCAAACATAAATAATGTGAAAAACAAGTTGTAACGTCCCGCATTTTGTCGGCTTGTTTTTGGATATTTAAATCAGTTTAAATATTGAATTCAGAATATAAATGGATTTATATATTAATTATAACGAAGTTGAACGTATATAAATATATATTAAAATCGAGCTCAGAACGACCCTGCAGTTCGTAATTTAACATTCTGAACTTCAACTGAGTGTACCGGACTCGTTTTAAATCGGATTTCTTTGAAAACGAGAAACATTAGAATCTGTTGAACTGTATCTTCCTAACAGAAGTGAAAAACCAAGATTTCGTTGTGTTGATTGCAAGATATGTCCAAATCAAATATTCAAAAAAGTCGCTGTAAAATCGTATATCGACCGTAACAGTTATTTGAATATAACTTGATATCGGGTGCTAATCGGGACAGGGTTCTTTTGAGGCGCAGCGATAATTTAATTTTTAGAATTTTACTGTAATTTTTAATTAATTAAATTTGCAACTTTTTATTTGGAGTATTGTGTACCCTATATCAGTATTTCGGGGTTTCAAAATATGAGTCAATCTACCGGTATTATTATATTTTTGGGACCCTGATACCTCGCTGAACACAACGGTAGTTTTATTTCTGTCCGTAGCAATCTATATATGAATGGAGTTTTGGGTAACATAGTACCGATATTGTTTAAACATTATAAAACAAAGCCATGACCCTAAACTCCTACCATCCCATACCATAAGGCTAGAAAACGTAGGCCTAACATGACTAGTTAATTAAACAAACAACTACAGAACCTACTCTATATTATACATAAGTCCTAAACCATAACCCTACATGATTTTACATGCCTAAGTTTACAAACCATCCCTGTAGACACCTAAACAAACCCATGTGGCTATCTAAAAAGGACCTACATACGTGGCTTCCTTCATTCCTAAGGAATTAGCACATGCTGCACCTACCCTATTGCTTTATATTTAAGCAAACCAGACCCATGTCTCTAGTGCCTACCCCTATCACCTCTATTCCTTAACCATTAAGACTTCCCCACCTTATAAATACACTGCTCCCATCGTTCTTCTTCTGCAGAAAGATTGCAAAGCTCCATCTTATCTCTTCTTTCTCTTCTTCTTTTTAATCACATCCTCGACTAAAATATTAATAATAATAATAAGCAAGCTTAGAGTTTCGGTTACTCAACGCTTTTATGAAGTTCTGGCCGAGGCGAGTGTTGTGTGATGAGCTGACGGTGTCGGGAACGCTCATGAAATGGTAGCATTGTGATGAAGTCGAGCTATAGTTTTTATGTGGATGGCGCAGCATGTATTGGTGGGTTCTCTTGCAACATAATGTCCCCAGTTTTACTGGGTGTACGTGGGAGGACTTGGGGTGGTTGCGGATCCATTGGGAGGAAGAATATGCATGGGTTGTAAGGACAAAAGGGTGTACGGGTGTGAACAAATGGGGGAGTAGGACGTGAGTGCATGAGGGAAAGTTGACGTGGAGGCATGCATGAAGTTGGCAAATAGCATATGAAGGGACATGGACTGACGTGTGTATGAAAATAGAGGGAGAGTTGTCTGCTATGTTTCCACGGGTTCAGGAGAAACTGATGGGAGAAAAAAAAGGGAACATGACAAACGCATGCTGGTTGAATGCATGAAAGAAGAGAGAGCATGGAAGACCGCATGAGTATGAACGCCGACTATACATGCATTTTTCCAAACTACTGAGGAGAAGGAAAGAGGGCAGTGAGGTAGGAGTTTAGTATATAACATGGAGTATATTTTGTGCAGGAGATGAGAGTTGAGAAGAAATACATGTTGGATGTGCGTCAGTTTTGGGAAGGAAATAAGAGTTAGGTGCAGAGCGTGTTGGAGTGATTTCGAAAATGGCATACTGGAGCTATATCCATGCGGACTTGGAGTTGAAAAACATTAAGAGAAGGACCGTGGTTTGCACGCAACTGCATGGTAACATTGTTTTAAAATTTATTCACTGAAGTGCAGTTGTCACGCGGAAGGGAGGAGGAAATTCTGTCGTGAAGAGGCTTAGGGAATAACGTGAGTTTAGTGGTGAAACTGGAACACATAAAAGGGGACTTTAGTTCATGAATGGGTCTCGGCCCAGCAGCTAAAAGGGTTAACTTAGGAGTGGTAGCCATCGCGAGTTCCTGTAGTGGACTATAGCATGGTTTCGACGTCATCACCTACTGCCTGGAATAGAGACAGCGGAGTAAGTTGCTGAATTCCGGTTGTGGGAGCATTATTTTGCCAAAGCGGAGTATACATATGGGTCCGGTGACCGCTGTAAGGCCAGTGATTTAGTGGTTGGATAATATAATCCATCAGATGGTATCAAGAGAGAGAGAGGGCTGTTCGAAGTGTATACTAGGAGCTGATGAGATTTTTGGTGAATATGAAGTTCGGTTTTGTTCGAGAAGGCTGCGACGGTTTTACTAGGAAAGAAGGAACTGACGAGATGGGGTTCAACGTTTGAAACAGTGTAAAGAAAGGAAAGTGAGGCACATTCACCCGTTTGCATGTGATCTAGGGTATGCACGGTCACCGACGTTGTTATGGGACATGTACATGACGAGGATGGATCTTGGCGATGGGCCGAAAGCGCAAGGCCCTGTTAAAATAAACTAAAAAGAAAAGAAAAAGGTATAATCTGTGAAATAGTGGAATGGTATGCGGACGGGCTGTTCTTCTTGGTGTCAGAGGAGGGACTTCTAACGGGCGCGGATCCGAACTAACGCAAATCGTTATTTAATGGTTAACGTGCGAAGGTGAGTAAAATCACTAACTCTGATCTATTTTAAAATATTTTAATTATATTTTAATGTTATTTGAATGCTGTGTGATGGTCAATTAGGTAGATTACAATTAATTTGGTTGAATATTATATACCGTTACATATGCACACATCATCGGTTGGACACTGATTCCATCGATTAGAACATTCCCTAGTCTAGAGTTAGTGTAAATTGTGTTGACTGACATTTGTGGATACGGAAACCGGTTGGAGGAATCCGACCGGATTCCTCGATATTTATATGTACTGTTTGTTTTGTATGCACTATTTGAACCCGAATTTACATTTAAAAACCCCGTGTGAATTATTGATGTTGTACGAAAATTCAACATCTGTTTCGATAAATCAATAAACGATATCAATTTAGAAAGTGATAACAGTCGACTGTAAAACCCTCGTTTTATTAAGGAGTTGATTTACCGTTAGGTAAATGAACGGAGTTAATTATAAAAATTATATTTTTATAATTAAAAAGAATATTTAAATTTATAACTGAAGTTCTATTATAAATCAGTATTTTAGAGTTCGTGTTATAAAGTAAATACAGACGATTGTTTGACATTTAAATAAGTTATTAAGATATAATTATCCTGCGAATGGATAACTTGGATAATTAGTTTAAAGCAAAAAGTTAAGAAATATTATTAGATTAATTATATTAATCTAATGTTAAAAAGAAATTAAAATCAGTTAACGAGTTTACTGATGGAATGAAGTTGATTTAAATCAACTGTTTAATTGAAAAATGATTATTAGATAAAATGGGTCGTTGTAAAGAAATTATAAATAAAACTGTGGATTGAAGTTAAAGCAAAGAGTTAATGTTTAAAATAAATAATTTTAAACAACGAAGATTTCAAAGTATGAATATGGTGTTATGGAACCATATTCCAAGATAAAACAAGGAAATACGATTTGATGAATATTATAAGTAATAAGGGATTAGGATACAGACTCATATCTGTTCTAAGGTAAGAATGTTGTCGGGCATGGTCTGAGAGGTAAATAGAATACCCTAACTTGAACGGCTTCGCTATTATCAAGGAACGACATCAGTTTGTAACGAAAAGATATGTCAAGATTTTTGTAACGGAAGGAGATGTCAAGATTTTTGTAACAGAAAGAGATGTCAAGATTTTTGTAACGGAAAAAGATGTCAAGATTAATATAACAGCGGATTTCTTGTCTTAAAAATATAGCGATAAAATAAACGCTGCTACCTAGGCTAAAGTGCGACTGTTAGGTCAAGATTAGTACAAAAGGAATATGGCAGCATATGCTAGTCTTAGAACTATAGCGATAGAATTAACGCTGTGGATAAGGTAAGTGTGACTGTGATGATGAGATTAGTATAAAGAGAACATTACAGCGTATGACAGGTTTTTACTATAGCGATAAATTAGCGCTGTTGACCAAACTTAAGCGTGACTTTTATATAGCAGCAGTTCCTAGGATATGAAACCAGTTTGGTTTGGAATCCACTTAGTCTAAAGTAATAAATAACGACGTTGGTTTGAAGGGAATTAGGAAATCGTGTTAGAAAATGATAGCAGCATTTCGATGTTCGAAATGTAATTAGAATTAAACCATTAGGATTTGGTACTAGAATTCGACGATGTCGAATGTATTAAAAGTAAATTATTTTTAGGAATTATAATCTGATAGAATTATTAACATTTAGTTTTAAACAAATAAATGTTAATAGGACAGGAATCAGTATTTAAACTTGATATTGACTTGATAAGAAATTAACTTAGAGAACAGAGTTTATAAGGTGGATTGGGAATATAAAGTATGAAAGAGATTTCAGTAAACGAGCTAATGATATTGATTATCTAAATAAAGAGTTAATTGATAAAGGTGTTCAGATTTCTATAATAGTATGATATTCACATTTTAAAGTGAATGATGTTTTAAAGTGAACGCCTGGCAGATTAAAGGTTAAAACGAAATTGGAAATATTTTCCAATATAAATAGGGCAGATTATCCAAGTATAGAAATAAAGAAAGTGAAATTAATGGAAATAGGTCGAACGTTAATAACGTATGTTTTTGGAACATGAAAGAATAAGAGTTTATAATATCTGGAAATGTTTTCCAAGAAGTGTAAAAAGGCTAAAACGGGATCTGAGAAATATCTGGTAAGATATGCGAATTCGAATAATAAAGTCGAATGTTAAAATTAAAAATACCCGTGGTTGTGTGATGTTAGTTATACATTAGAATGAATGTTGTTCTTACTTCGATAGTTAAATCACCGACTATCGAAGTGTTTTGACCATCGTTGTCGATGTGGAGAGACCGGTTGGATATATTATCCGGAAACCACTCCGTATAGGCATAAGTGCTGCGAATTAGATATGCTGAAGATAATTGAAGACGAAGTTAAACGCAAGGGTCGTCCAGTTCCAGAATAGAGAATTCTGTTTGTCCAGTCCCAGGACAACTTGCATGCACGAGTGTCTGACAGAGTATACCTAGCAAATCACGTACGATTGATCTCTAAAAAGGTATTACGTCTGGTGGCGGAGGAATTCGTTCCTCTTAGCTTTTATACCCGTGATATGTTTGGGAATCGATTAGTGAATTGACGGGTTTGACGATGTGACATTCAAAGTGAATGGTGATCAGTTGTTCTGAAGATAGACGTAGTCTCTAGCCTCACAACCGGATATGACAGAAGTTGGGCTAGGCAGCATGGCTTGTTGGGTCATACGCAAGCAGGGTGTATTCTCATCGATCCAGGGAAAATTCTTATTTGTTCTTCTTTTCGATTCTGTATCTTCGGATGACGGTTGGATGGCCTAGAACCGTGGTGATAATATATTCGCGACACTCAAGCTAAATGAGTGAGCGGTCATGTGTGGCCGGGTTGCAAGACGTTCTTGTTGAACCCTGAGTGTTTCCGCTCTAGAGTACACTAATCAAAAGGTGCTCCCATACCTTGTCTGTTGGAATCCAATCTCCAATAAGCGCCCTGCGGTTTATGATTTTATACTACATATGTGGAACGTGAGATGCAAGCGTTCTGCTACTTGTATAATTATTTGTTTAGACATTATCATAATATCACTGGATTTGATATCAAAGATATTTTATAGTAAGGTTTTTTCAAAGTTAAATAGTATAGTTGGAATTTACTCACACCAGTCCCATGACTGACCCAGAGTTTATTTGTTTGTGTTTTCCCTAAACTCTTGGGTGCCCAAATTTCTACGGACAGTCAAGTGTTTCAGGCTTTGCAGATTTCACTTGGAGGAGCTCGAAGCAGAAGGCTCCGCCGTTAGTAATTAGAGATTATTTCCGCTGTGATGTATACCATGTATTATTCCCTGAATGGTATGTATATATATACAAACTCTGATTTGTATTTCAAACTTATTATATAATAAAAGATTGTTATTCCGCTGTAAGTTTCGTGTTTTACTCTGATTCTGTTCAGTGAGTTCTTCTTCTTCTATTCTATTAGTTCTATCTTTTCTTTCTCACCCTCTAAATTCTTCTATTAATGTCGTGGTATTTTTGATGCTCGAAAAATTGACAGTGTATTTATGTTGATTTTCTGGGTCGAAAATCCCAGACGTTACACAAGTAACATATAAAATAATAAGGAGTCCAGTTGGATCCCTCCAACCTGTTTTTTCCTACATCACAACTTATCATATCATTGAATAAATGCATATGAGATAAGAATTTTAATTTAATGCATTTAAATGACGTAAATATAAATAACGTTAATCGACAATAAATAATCAAACAATAAACATCCAAACATCCAATTTATACTATCAATGGTGAGCTATAATTATATGAATTAAGTCACATCATAAAACTCCAGAAAGTGTCATAGTTAACTCACCATTAATTTGGATCGACGATTCAGCTCGATTTATGAAACTTCAAACATACGTTTGAAACTATATAAAAATCCCATGAGCTCCAATTCATACCGGACCAGCTCGATACATAGTATTCTTCGATACGATTCCAATGACACTTATTTCATGGAATTCTACTATCGTATGAATAAGTTATCATCGTTACAATTTATAATTTTAATTAAAAGGTTTTTAAAACACAAATCACCAACATTAATATTTAATTACCCCTTAATCTCTAATTATTCATCGCTAATTCTACCTTCCTCATGTTTAACCATTCTCGCTTCAGAACTTCACCAAATGTCGTGATTTCTTCCAAGATTTCCTACCCCGTTCCTCCAACATTCCTTGAATTAACCATACAGACAATCTCCCATCATCGTTCTCTCGTCCTCGATCACCTCTGCCTTAAGGTCGCATCACCAAAGAGAGTTGCAACCTCATCACGCACAACCAAGAACGGTCGAATTTTTTTCGTAAAAACTCCACTAGAACCCATCAGTGAGTGCACCTCTCACTCCATGAACTTTGCCTCGCCATTCATTCCCTCGCGCACTGCCTCGAACTCCGACAAAACTTAAATCTATCTCTCTCCCCTAATAGATTGTTTGAAGTCAGTTTCTAGAAAGAAAATCGATCGAGCTCTATAAAACATATATCATCGCGAAGCTCTCGTTGTAACGATCTCAACGAATCCAATATTAGATGATTTCTTTGAGTATTGAATTCTACGAATTTTTGAAGCATCAATTAGAGGCAGCTGTTTTCATTGAAAACGGGATGAACAAAATGAAGGTTTAGGGAGATGTGCGATATTTTATAACAAAGGTTAGAATATTCTAAGAATATTCTATTGCTATTTATCATTGAACGATTTAAACTCGTACAGTCACCTACAAGTTTCGATTACAATGAAATGGGCATACTACTACAGTTTGATATTCTTGACCCAACGAAACATGTTTCGTCCAAATCCAAGTCCGTTTGCAAAAATAACACTATTTTTAATATTAAATCATTAATTGATTCACATTTATTTTTCGCATGCTCACATAATAACTCTAATTGGCTTGAAACATGAAATGCTATAATAACTTGATACTCCGGACACGATGGAACTGGTTTCGTCAAATTCCAAGATCATTTGAAAAAATTCCTTTTCAATTTCATGATGTATATCGATACGTGTTTATATCGCGCACTGTCACAAAATAACTTCAATTGACTTAAAACTGAAAATCCTACAATAATTAACCATTGCGGATTTTATAAATTTTGTTTCGTTGAAATCCGAGGTCATTTTAAAATTAGCTATTCTAAAGTTCCATATTAAATCAACAAAATATAAATTGATTTTAAGAAAAACCAATCCATTGATAATAAATTATTATTATCATATATATTCAAGTAGAATTCAAACAGCTTCCTCATATTCTAACTTGGATTTTAAACTCAACGTATTGAATTCCAAGTTAAAACGATATTCAATTTAATTAAAAATCCTTTTATTTATTTAATAAATCGTTATTGTTCATAATCTATTCTATAACGACTTTCTATAAACTTGATTTTGACATAACTCAAAATCTATAATATGAAATTTCGATTTTTCTTTTTCATTGAAAAACCATAATCGAATTGATCCAGAAGATTCTTGTTTCAAAGAATTCCGACTTATATTGAATCCTATATATACGTTTGAAGCCCAAAAAGTAAAACTACGAACTACCACAACGCCGCGGGCTCGTTTTTAATCAAATTTAGTATATGCGTTCAAACTCGTTGAATTCAAGTTATTTAAATTTCCAAATCAACATGTAAAACCAATTTTTAACGTTCAGTTTAACGACTAAAAATCTAGGTCGTTACATTCTCATCCTTCTATAGGAGGATATTTTCTCGCTTATCCTTGGGCGGAGGTACCGATTTCCTTGTAGGATAAGGTGGGGGGCACTGCAGGTTGACTTATGCTTCTCGAGTCACTTCGCTCATCGGAACTCGATCTTATATCAGTTGGTAATGTAACATACCGCCTTTTTGACCGCTTCAAATCGGTAATTAATCCAACTTAAAACTTTTCAAACCAACTAATCATTATTTAGCTTACAGAGTTTAAAAGTAGAATCAACACAAAAAATACAGAATAATAGATAACACAATATTGAACAACAAAATAAACTTTTATATATTAATCAGAATTTTTGATACAATTTTTTCTATACCGCGGAATGTAAAAATACAATTTGAAAATAAGAAAATATTTAAGGTATTAAATCTTCAGAGTGAGCCGCCTTTAGAATCCCCAGCTTTGATAGTCTTCGAATCCTAAGCTATAATCTTTAAATCTATAACACTCGGGTCTGACCCTAGCATTTCATGCAAAAACACAAAACATTCGAGGCATGATTAATCATTTGTTCAAGTAAATTTATTCATATGTAATACTCGTATATAATAACAAGACTAATAGAAATGAAGTACTATAGTTCAGGATTATGTCAAAGGCCAACGATTTCAAGTCAATAAAATTTTGTGCTCAATCACAAGAAACATGTTTTTCAGGGGTTCAAGGCAGAGCTAGATTTCGTTTTACATCAGGAAAAATCACATGTACTAAAAATGTGTAACTTTGTATACAAATAAGTCAAACATGGTATTCAAAATTTTCTACAAGCATTTACAAAAAGAACAATCATAACCTCTGTGTGTTTTAGGCCAACAAATAATTCAACTGGCCATAAAACAAGAAGTAACAACCAATATATCTATTATATACAACAACATACACGTGTGTATCAATGCATTTGTATATATATATACAATATAAATATACATATATACCTATGCTAACACACCCATCTGGTTGTAGTTAATATACCAATAGGTATGGTGAATTCTCAAGTTTCTCCACATGTCAAGTACAAAATACAAGGTCGGCATCAATTTCAGGTATCCAGGCCGTAGGTAGGAAGGCAAGGTCAAAAAATTTATCAAGTTTGAAATGAAATTTTTAGCATAGTTTAACATTGGGCATAAATATAATCACAAGCAACATGTCCATCAAGCCAACCTAAAATAATACGAGGTAAAATTTAAAGGTCATGCATTCACAATTCTAACAACAAGTATAGTGGAATACACATGTGATTGAGCTGAAATAAAGGTTAAGCTTAAAGTCAAGCACAAGTCATACTTGCTAAAATAATATAAATCCTTTCCTGATCATTTCTTAGAATATTTAATTCAATTCGTTACAAGATTATGCCAATTTGAGCAATAAAATAAATTTATGACTAAGCATTGGAAATAACTTGCAAACTGAGCAGTACAGAAATAAGTGTTGGAGCTCACATTGTAGTGAAACTGAACTCATGATACATTTAGAAAATTAATTGCTTCGAAGATTAGTAATTTATTTAATCATTCATGCACTATTTAAATATGTATTTTATTTTAGTTATCAAAAATGAATTTGTCTCAATAGTCAAATGATGTAAAATATTTATTCTTTTTCTAGATTAGAATCACCATACTAATATAGACTTGCTAGACACAAAATATATAGAATAAAAATGTTAAGATTACAACATAAATTTTCATTCGAAATTTACAACTGTATTTATTTAATCAGATAGATGCACCGGTTATACTCGAAACAAGTGTGCGGATATGTATAACAGCAGCAATTAAAGGTCCAAACATTGGAGACAAAGGGAGTGCACGATAGCTTCTTGCTAAGCATGATGATCAAACTAGGTGTGGTAGTAAAATTCATAAGTTTAATCAAAAAAATAATCCAGCAGGAGTGATCATGCCTACCGGCTATCCAATTCATCCCACTGGATCAAGACATCCACTAGAAACAAGTGCAAACAATGAAAAGTGCAGCTAAAAAACTACTATATGAATTTCAACTAGTACAAGGGTGGACAATATGATGACACACGGGTCAAACGGTACAAATGACAATTTAGACTGTTATACATATATACACCCGGACAAATACCTTAGACCAAGTAACTCTCTATCGTAGATTGTAAATGGTATTTAGCTTAAATTGCGCATATATTCGCATTCCTATGAATGTAGATACATATACAATCTAATTCTCATAAGCAATTTTCCAAATAAACATGAAGTCAAACTATCATAGCAACATAACTCAAACCCAAACAAGTAACAGGGAACAAATCGAGTACGACGGAAATGCCAAGGCACGGTGCCGCCCCCAAACATAACTACTACATTCTGGTATCTAAATGAATAAATAAGCTTGAATCGAAAGTTAATCGTGATTTAAATCTCACCTATTGCCGCGCTACCCTAGATTTGAGTGTCGAGCTTCAATTCAAGATGTTGGCGGCTTTTACGAGGTGGGGTCACAGTGATTATGCACTGCCGAAGTAGGTGAAATGAATACAGGTGTTGTGGTGGAAAACAATAAGACGAAGGTGGTGCTTTGAATTTTAGGTGGGACGACCTTCGATTTTGGGGGAGCGGTGATAGTTTAGGGCTTTGGGTAATGGAGCATTTTCGATTGGAAGTAGTAATGGTGATTTGAGTGGAGATTTGATTTAGGGAAAGGGGAGGGATTTCATTCGGCGGCCATTAACAAGTGAAAAAAGAAAAGGATGATTTTTTCTGAAGAAAGATTGAAACAGGGCATGATTTTTATAGAAGTGAAATTAGAGATAAGAACAACGTAAATCAGTAGGTTATAGGGTAGCGGTGCATTTCAGCTTATAGGTATGCGTGAGTTTATCTAAGGTATGTTATAACTGGGTTTAATTAACTATTATATTTTACCGCAAATAACCACATACCAGTTGTAACAACCCAGAAAATTAGAACCAATTAAAAATTTTTATTTCAGCTATTTTAATGGATTTTGAATATTTAAAATGATTTAATTTAAATATTAACAACTAAAAATTTATTTTTGACGAAGTTAGAACGAATAAATTTAATTTAATTATAAAACGAGCCTGGAATGGCGTGGCCGTTTGAAAATTCGATTTCTAATTTCAAATGAATATACATAATTCAATATAAGTCAAAATTGGACGAAACATGAAATATTTGAATCTGATTAATAATATTTTTCTAACGAAGTTAAGAAACTGAGATTTCACTTTATAAATGATAAGTTATGTCCAGTTTAAAATTTAGAAAAGTTGATGTGGAATTTATATATATTTTAGTATATATATATGGCCCTTAAAAATAGCCATTTCGCAAACGACCTCCGTTTTTGAAGAAACCACTTTTGTTGGATCCGGGATGTCAAATTATTGCTAGATTCCAATTTTCATAATTTTTGGGATCAATATGTGAGCGTGGCGAATTTAAACGTGTTTGGTCATTTTAGTTTGAATTTAAACGACTGGAAAATGACCAGTTTTCAAACGGTCTCCAAATTCAATGAAATTAGTTTTGTTAGGACCGTATCATCAAAACATAGCCAGATTTTATTTTCTGGAATTTTTAGAATCAGTATGTGGCCCCGGTTAATTAAAGTGTACGTTCATATCTAAAGTTAAATGTTTATTATTTTAATTTGATGTATAACTGATTTTAACAGTCGAACAGGCTTACGAAACATATCCCATTGTGTTCGAAATGGGGGTTTTAGCTAGGGGCGATAGTCGTTGGGTTTAAATTGGAGTTCGTAATGATTAACATGTATTTTGGAAATGAAAGTAATTATATACATATACATATATATATATATATATATTAATTCGGGCCAATAGGAAAAAAACCCTAGCCCATTAATTCTCTGCGTCGCCAGGTTCAGAGTAGAACAATCCAAATCGCTCCACCGAAGAACGCCTTCGATCTCCCTCCCCAGTCATTTTCAACCCAAGTTTACGACCACAAAATGGAGCCCACGATGGGTCCGACGTCTTCAACGGTGGTGATCGGAAGATTTTGTCTATGGTGGTTTAATTTTGACGACATAGGGCTGGCGTTCGCCCCTATTTTCTGGGGTCTGGGAAGCCGTGAGGTCGACATGTCCAAGGGAGGTGGAAGCGCATGCCAAGGCCGTCGAGGAGGAGCAGTCTAATTGCGATCTGATCGCCTGAGGGGGTGGCGCGATTGGTCAAAGGGGGGAGTGGTTTTCCAGATAATCGACGAGGAAGAAGGGGAAAAGGGAAACGTAAATTTTTAAATGTTATAAAAGAGGTTAATTAGTTTAATTAATTTAGTTAACTACCGCATTAGTTATCCCAATGTTTAAAATAACACATCTCTCTCGTACGAGGTGGGAATCATGCAAAACTGGACCCGTTGCGATCGTGGAGACGAGAGCTTCACAACAAAACTGACCGCGTCCAATATGGAGCACGTCAGAATTTCAGGCAATTTCAAATCTGAACAGAACAGAAATTCAGATAAAACTGAAGGAGTGAAGAACCAATGTGAGAACTTCTCACTAAAATTATTTCTGTACAGTTATTATTTTATAACTGCATATATGAACTGCTCCCCGTGGTCCACAGACCATGGACGACTTGTTTGCTTGATTGTGTTGTGAAAATTGTTTGTGATGTGAAATGGACTGTATAAAATATTCATGTGTTGAATAAAATATATGAATAATAAAAATATCATTTTTATTGTATAAATGGACTATATAAAATATTCATGTGTTGAAATAAATATTTTATCGTTAAAAATATAATTTTTAACGTGTATATGAATAAAATAAATATTCATTTACAAATCGTACGATTTGTTTATGTACACCCATTTGACTGATATTGATTGGGACGATATATTTTACACATCGCCCAACTGCACAAATAATATTCAGTATTTGTTGGTTGAAACCCCACATGAGTAATGGGATGTTATTTGGCGTACACTAATACCAATTGTTTAGTTTTATGTTAATCAGTTGGCTGACAGGCTGTTGTAAGCGTTAATTATTTATAATTAATGTTTATGTAGTTGTATAATGCACTCTGGATGATGGTTGATTATTTATCATTGTTGTGATATACATGCATTGTATGAAATCTGTATAAATAACATTGTATGGTAAGTGACTGTGTCTGATTCCAATTCAAAAACCAATGATATTTTAAAATAATATTCATGTGTTGAATAAAATAAAATGACGAATATTTTAAAATAACATTCAATAAATAATCAAAATGTGATTTTGATGTCCAATTTTGGATGGACACAGAAATATTAAAATATTTGAAGTCGTGTTGATTAGATTTGCGCCATTTTGACGTGAACGATATTTTTATCGATTTTATTCATTTTTATAATGAATATCGAAAAGGAAATAATTTCAAAATATAATATTTTGAAAATATTATCATTTATATATAAATGATAAAGAATATTCAATTTTGATTTAATTTGAATATTAAGTTGAAATCATTTCTAAAACGAATTTAAAACGATTTATAAAATACGTTTTGTAACAACCCGAAAATCTGGGCCAGTTTAAAATTTTTGTTTTTGCAATTTTAGCGAATTTTGATTATTTAAAATGAATTTTTTTAAATAAAATCAACGAGAAATTTATTTTGAATATAATTCGACGTATATATTTATATACATCGTCGTTAGAATATAAATATTTATAAATATTTATAAATAGAATTGAAAATGGCGCGGTAGTTCGATAATTCGATTTCAAACTTCAATTGAATGTACCGGGGGCAAAATAAACGGGATTTTAGTGAAACCAAAAATAATGGGATCTATTTGATAATATCTTTCCAACGAATCCGAATAATTGAAATTTGATAGCGGGGATCGAAAGATATGTCCAGTTGAAAATTCTGAATAGTCGCTATGGAATTCAGGCCCTTAAAAATGGGAATTTTGCAAACGACCTCGGATTTTGACGAAACCACTTTTGTTGGGTCCGTGATGTCAAGTTATTGCTAGATTCCAATTTTCATAATTTTTCGATTCAATATGTGAGCATGGCAAAGGAAAACGCGTTTGACCAGTTTCAGTTGATTTTAATCGACTGGAAATTGGCCATTTTTCAAACGGTCTCAGAATTCGATGAAACTAGTTTTGTTAGGACCGTAGCGTCAATACGATGCTAGAAAATATTTTTCTGGAATTTTTCTAGTTAGTATGTGACCCCGGTAAATGGAAATGCGCGTTCAAAATCAATATATAGAGTTATATGTTGATTTTGACGAAAACTGATTGTAACGATCGAATCAGCTTGCGATACATATCCTATTGTGTTCAGAATGGGGGTAATTAGATATGGGCGACATGCGGTGGGCCTCGTTTCGAGGTCGTATGTGAAAGTCAACTTTTTGCAAAATAAAATAATTAAATAAATTAAAAAGAAAACTTTCTTCCCTCCTCCCCTTATAAACCACTGGCCCCCCCTTTGCTTTTCTCGTTCAAATCAAACGAATTAAAAAAAAATCCGAATCTTCAGATCTCGATGGCGATGGACGCCCCTCCCACCACTCCGTCCCACGATGCCTCCGCCTGCCAAAGCCACCGCCTCCTCCAGCAGCTCGCCCCCCTTTCTTCCTCTCTCCCCTTCTTCGAGCGATGGCGTCGCACCCCTGGGCCCACGCTCAGACTTCGCCGCCGCCTCCAAGGAAAGACCGCTGCCCTCCCCAAGCCAGCGACAACTCCTTCACCGCCTCCCTGTCCTCCGTCGAACCCCCCTGTAGCCCCACGGCCAAAGCCCTAGCCGTAGCTGCACCTGAACCGCCACACACCCCTCCCCTTCCACTTCGCCACCACCTTCCATACCTGCGAGCACCACCAGCCCTTCCAGTCAGCACGCAGCGACGATAGTGGCTCCGGTTCGACGGAAAATGAAATACAGTAAGTTTGTTCTTAATTTTTTATTTATATAAAAACTGAGTTAGTTTATTTATATATAAGTAGCAAATAGAAAAAAATTAGATTTTATATATGTAATTAAAAATTCGTTTATATATATATATATATAGGTATTAGCAATGTAAAAATGTGATTTTTATATATTGAACATCGAAGTAAAAATGTGATTTTTATATATTTAACATAGAAGTAAAAATGTGATTTTTATATATTGAACATCGAAATAAAAATGTGATTTTTATATATTGAACATCGAAGTAAAAATGTGTTTTTTTATATATTGAATAGCAAAGTAAAAATTCGATTTTTATATATTGAATAGCGAAGTAAAAATATGATTTTTATATCTGTAGTGAATACGGGCAAAGAAAGTGATAAGAGGCAAGAACGACGATGATTTCTACTTAAGAAGAGTCGTGGAATTGGGTTAGCTATTGGTAAGAACTTCTCACTCAAAATTTCTTTCTCTAGTTATATATATATATACTAGGATGTAGACGGTGTTTAGTAGCACCCGACACCCGTCATCCACAGACAATGGATGGCTTGTTTGTTTAATTGTTTGGTTATGTAGTTGGTTAGATTATTTGGTTTGAATTGAATTGTTTGGTGAAATGAAATTGATTTGATTGATGTGTGAATGGCGTGGGCCTTCACTAGACCAGGGATAAGGCTAGGCCTTGTCCTGTTTCTAGTATCGTGCCGTTATGCCTCCGAAATTTTCTAAAAATAAGTTAGAAAAATAAAGATAACATTTTATTTAATAAATGAACCGAATAGAATATTCATAGGTTGAATAAAATAGTTTGATCGTTAAAAATATAATTTTTAACATGAATGTGAATAAATAAATATTCATTTACAAACCGGACGGTTTGTTTATGTACACCTATTTGAAGGACATTGATTGGGACGATAAATTTTACACATCGCCCAACTGCACAAATAAAATCTGTGTTTGATTGTTTGAAACCCCACACGGGTATTGGGATGATATTTGACGTACACCAATCCCGATTGTTTAGTTGTATGTCGATCGATTGATTGACAGATTGTTATGAGCGTTGAATATTTATATTTGATGCTTATACAGTGTAGAATGCACTTTGGATGATGGTTGATTATTCATCGTTGTTGATATATACATATGTTGTATAAAATCCATATAATTAACATTATATGGTAATTGATTGGGCCTCATTCCAATTTTGAAAAAGAAATATTTGAAAAAGAAATATTTGAAAAAGAAATATTTGAAAAAGAAATATTTGAAAAAGAAATATTTGAAATAGAAATATTTGAAATAGAATATTTGAAAATAGGAATATATGAAGCCGTGTTGATTAAATTGACGCCATTTTGACGTGAACGATATTTATATCGATTTTATTCATTTTTCAACGAATATTGAAATAGATTTGAAATTCGAATTAAATTGAATATAAATGAATTCGAATTGAAATTGAATTGAATTAGAACTGAAATTGAATTAGAAATCAATTTGAATTAAAATCGATTTGAAATGAATTTAAAACGAATTTATATTGGAATATTCAATTTTGATTTGAAATTGAATATGAAGTTGAAACCGCTTTGAAAATGAATTGAAAACGATTTATAAAGCACGTTTTAAATTGAAATCGACGAAGAATATATTATATATTATATATATATAATATAATGGCCTGAATAGAACGCGCCGCGCCATGGCAGTTCGCGAATTTCGACCATTGACTTCGAACGGATATTGCGGGAGATCCGACCGTCAGATTTTCCTAAAACCGGAACCGTTGGGTTCGCATCGAAAAGAACTTTCTAACGAATGTGAGAAATTAGAAATCTAACGGTTGGATTTGGAATTATGTCCAAATCAAATTTGAAAAGGGTCGCTGTAAGTGCAGTTCGATGGCCATTGATGGAAATCGACTGTACGGGCCTTGATAAAATTATTAAAAATAGTAATAATTTGTGTAAAATCATAAGAAATGATTTAGAAGGGATTGGGATGAAAAACTCCATATTTGAAAAGATAAAAATAGATTTTTATCGAAATAAACTAGTTTTGAACTAGAATTATAATTCTATTTATTTTTAAATAAATAAATTGAATTTGAAATGATTTTGAAAATAACCAAAACTTCCCATGATTGCATTGGGATGGATTGGAATCAAAATTGTCTTCGGAATATTTCGATGTTGGATTTCGTGACTATATAGATGTTGTCATGGAAATTTGAAAGATATAGATATATATATCGTTATTTCCAATACGATATTTGTTGGTCGTAGAATTTGTTATTGAAAATAAGCCGAGATATTTTCTATTCAGAGCCTTGTATTTAATATCAAATGCGATTTGGGTTTGTCGTGAATGGTGTCTTCACTAACACTATTCTTGAACCCAGTTGAGAAAAGATTAAATCTTTTTATTTAGATTTAATGAAGTATACAATTAAATAATATTTAATTGGAATTGAATTGATATTGATTTTTGGGTTTATCGTGGATAGTTTTTTAAATAACACTCGTTCTTTAACCCGACAATTAATGGAATGTGATTTTGGGTTTATCGTGAACTGTGTTTTAAATGACACTGATTCTTTAACCCAGTTAAAGATTAAAACTAAGTGGAGTTTTAATGAATCTTTAATTAGATTGAAATAATTGAGAATGGAGTATCACAAGTTTTACTCCAGGCGTTAGTTAAATCTTTAATTAGATTTGAACGTGAAATGGTAATTGAATTTACCGATAACACCGTGGTGCTAGATATGAAGTATTACCAGTTTTACTTCATGGGATGAATAGGTTGGGATTGGGAAATTAAAACAAATGATTACTTCGGTAAGGTTCGTTAATCCCGACTAGTTGAATCAAAATTCAAAAGAAGAATAAAGAATAAATTCAAAGAATTTATCTTTGATAAAATTAATGGGAACCTCTCCCTATGAATGTGAAATTTAGAAACTAACTGTCGGTTAGCCAAGCAGAATAGTTTTCTGGATATTGATCTGATGTTGGTTTCGGCCTTCGGGGTTAATATTTGGGAAATTATTCTCTTGATTAATTTACGGTTAGTGACTGATGAATTGGAATGAGGCGTATGTTGTGTTTGTGTAACACTTATTTAAAATATACGCGAGTTATTCGAAAAGACCGGGTTTATCCCATTCTAAATAACTGATACGACGATAAGTCGAAGATGAAGACGGCGGTTGAAGACTGGAAGTCTTCACATCGTTTGGGTGATTACTGATGATCTTGATTGGGCTGTACACCCAAGAAGATGGAAACAGTTGGTGATCGTCCAGGCGTATTTGGAGATTGATGGATATGCGGGGTACTAGGTGCCTCCGGTTTCATTCATACCCCGAACGGACTTGAAAATGGACTGTGTGCCTGACATTGGATTCTAGTCCGTGTGATTGATCTCTATTAAATATATATCTGTTTGGCGGCGGAGAATTTATTCTCATGCTTAACGCCCTTCTCTGAGACGTACGAGCTCAGGGGTTATATATTGATGGATATCAAACGCATGGAGTGAATTGCCTGTGTGGCATGCCTAAGTGGCAAATGATCAAGGCTTCTGTTGAAAAGCAAAGTCTTGTGGTTGATGATCGAAGCACGGCCTTTGTGGCGTAGCTTTGTGTAACGTTTACTTCGCGAGTTTCACACCCGGTATGAACCAAAAACGGGAGACGGACCTCAGGGAGGGCATGCATTTCTTTCTAGTTAGAAGTGGCGTCAGTGGTTTTACACGCCCTGACGAGTTTGACTTATGTGGTTGTTGTTGTTGCGAGGCGCCTCGGTTATATCGGTTTCGGCCGATGCATTCTGGTCGGCAGACGGACCAGACTTACACCCCATAGGGTGGGGAAACGTACTGTTCAGGCATAATAATCCACATCGGTGGACCGGCCCTGACGATCTAAAGGGTTAATGCGTTCTGATCCTGAGGCTCGGGCTAGAGAGTCTCGAATCGGTTGAGGACTATCTTTTGCCTCGGTTCACAGATGGAAATCCAACTTCCAAATACGTGACATTTGCAGTTTTAATTGTAGAACTAGTATGGCGACATGATATATGGTACCCATGTCGCCTATGATTGATACTTATGATTTGAAGTTGTTTTATACATTGTACACTTATTATAGTATCAAATGATCTGTTTTAAACGTATCAAGCATTCTTTGGCTGTTATAAGGGAAAACCCTATCCCCCGGCTTGCGTTGCATTGTGTGATAGGACCTGGGTCTTATAACAGCTTCATTTTTCTTTATTTAGCATTGCGCTGCTATTTTATGCACTGGTATTCTTGGGAGGAAACCCGTTCCGTGTTATACGGCGTGGTCCATTGATTTACCAAACTTTAAAATAAAGATTAATAACTGTTTTAGTTCTCACACCAGTCACATGACTGACCTGGAGTTTATTGTTTTTACCTAAACTCTGGGTGCCCCTATTTTCGACACGGGCAGCTAGTAGTTTTGGTTTTGAAGATTTATATTCACAAGATCCTGGTTTACAGCTGGAATGTTATCCGGAAAGCTTTGTATCCGTATATCTCTTCTAGTTGTGTATTGTATTATTTTCCGCTGCGATGTATTTAAACGTAATTTAAATCTCTGATATTTTTGTGTAATATTCATTTATACTCTGTATATTCTTATATCTGATGGAATTGTTGTAATATACAATGAAATGTCCTTCCGTCTGCGTTCATTTGTGTGTGGTTCTCAAAGTATCCGCGCTTTCCTTAACGGGGAAGTCTCGGTTTCTTACAGTGGTATCAGAGCTTTGGTTTACGAAGCAGAGAACAAGGCACATTAGAACCGTATGAAAGAATTCATCAGATATTGGATTAGTAATATCCAATGGGAATGACTCGTTAGAGATAGGATCAGTAGTATCCTAGAACGAGTGTGAAGAGTATATTTGAAAAATGAAAACCAATTTTGTTTTGAAAATTTATAATCAATTATTTGAATTTGATTATTTAGTTTATATTGATTTGGACAGTCCAGTATATAAAGATTTTGCATATACGCCTTGCAAACGTGTATTTGAAATTTTAATATACTGGATAGATATAGAATCACATTTTAGACACCCGGAGATGGTTCTGATGATTGATCGATCATCATCAGAATTTATGTTCGTGTTTTGAAGATGTAATATCTATATATCTCATATTGACTGGTGTGAGAACCAAAAACTAGGTAGGGCTTATTGTAGTGATTTGGTATCAAAAACATGATTTTTGTATGTGTATCAAAGTTATGAATTTCAAAAGCTAATCAACTAATGCATTGATGTTTGTGTTGTTTGTTTATTTGTTTGATAATTTTGAACCATTAAACAAATTGAACCAAATATTGAGTTATATTGAAAATTAGTCGCACTTGCTTGCATATACATGTACTTAAATTGAACAGGTCATAGCAAGGAGGCTAGAGCAGAGAATAAAATTTGTTTGCCCGACAAATAGGTACATGTTTACAATAATTTACTGTTTCGTTTGGGTGATGATGATTTTATGAGCCTATTGGCTAGCCGCTTGGCTTTTTCTTTTTCTTTTTGAGATCAGAAGGCCTATATGGAAATTTCGGGATTTTCCCGTGGCTCCCGGTGCAGGGGAGGTTATGGCGAAATTTTTCAAAAATTTAGGGTGTTAGCCAAATTTTTGAAATTTTAGAAAATTCTCAGAAACTGAAAAGTTAGAGAATGGAAGCCAGATCGAACGTAGAGTTGATTGATCAAACCACTTTAGACTTTGTTCCTTTTCGGGGACAAAAAGTTTTAAGTGGGGGAGATTGTAACAACCCGAAAATCTGGGCCAGTTTAAAATTTTTGTTTTTGCAATTTTAGCGAATTTTGATTATTTAAAATGAATTATTTTAAATAAAATCGACGAGAAATTTATTTTGAATATAATTTGACGTATATATTTATAAACGTCGTCGTTAGAATATAAATATTTATATATATTTATAAATAGAATTGAAAATGGCGTGGTAGTTCGATAATTCGATTTCAAACTTCAATTGAATGTACCGGGTGCAAAATAAACCGGATTTTAGTGAAACCAAAAATAATGGGATCTATTTGATAATATCTTTCCAACGAATCCGAATAATTGAAATTTCATAGCGGGGATCGAAAGATATGTCCAGTTGAAAATTCTGAATAGTCGCTATGGAATTCAGGCCCTTAAAAATGGGAATTTTGCAAACGACCTCGGATTTCGACGAAACCACTTTTGTTGGGTCCGTGATGTCAAGTTATTGCTTGATTCCAATTTTCATAATTTTTCGATTCAATATGTGAGCATGGCAAAGGAAAACGCGTTTGACCAGTTTAAGTTGATTTTAATCGACTGGAAATTGGTCATTTTTCAAACGGTCTCAGAATTCGACGAAACTAGTTTTGTTAGGACCGTATCGTCAGTACGAAGCTAGAAAATATTTTTCTGCAATTTTTCTAGTTAGTATGTGACCCCGGTAAATGGAAATGCGCGTTCAAATTCAATATATAGAGTTATATGTTGATTTTGACGAAAACTGATTGTAACGATCGAATTTGCTTGCGATACATATCCCATTGTGTTCAGAATGGGGGTAATTAGTTATGGGCGACAGGCGGTGGGCCTCGTTTCGAGGTCCTATGTGAAAGTCAACTTTTTGCAAAATAAAATAATTAAATAAATTAAAAGGAAAACTTTCTCTCCCTCCTCCCCTTATAAACCGCTGGCCCCCCCTTTGCTTTTCTCGTTCAAATCGAACGAATTAAAAAAAAAATCCGAATCTTCAGATCTCGATGGCGATGGACGCCCCTCCCACCGCTCCGTCCCCCGATGCCTCCGCCTGCCAAAGCCACCGCCTCCTCCAACAGCTCGCCCTCCCCCCTTTCTTCCTCTCTCCCCTTCTTCGAGCGATGGCGTCGCACCCCTGGGCCCACGTTCAGACTTCGCCGCCGCCTCCAAGGAAAGACCGCCGCCCTCCCCAAGCCAGCGACAACTCCTTCACCGCCTCCCTGTCCTCCGTCGAACCCCCCTGCAGCCCCACGGCCAAAGCCCTAGCCGCAGCAACACCTGAACCGCCACACACCCCTCCCCTTCGACTTTTCCACCACCTGCCATACCTGCGAGCACCACCAGCCCTTCCAGTCAGCACGCAGCGGCGATAGTGGCTCCGGTTCGACGGAAAATGAAATACAGTAAGTTTGTTCTTAATTTTTTATTTATATAAAAACTGAGTTAGTTTATTTATATATAAGTAGCAAATAGAAAAAAATTAGATTTTATATATGTAATTAAAAATTCGTTTATATATATATATATATATATATATATATATATATATATATATATATATATATATAGGTATTAGCGAAGTAAAAATGTGATTTTTATATATTGAACATCGAAGTAAAAATGTGATTTTTATATATTGAACATAGAAGTAAAAATGTGATTTTTGTATATTGAACATCGAAGTAAAAATGTGTTTTTTTTATATATTGAATAGCAAAGTAAAAATTCGATTTTTATATATTGAATAGCGAAGTAAAAATATGATTTTTATATATGTAGTGAATACGGGCAAAGAAAGTGATAAGAGGCAAGAACGACGATGATTTCTACTTAAGAAGAGTCGTGGAATTGGGTTAGCTATTGGTGAGAACTTCTCACTCAAAATTTCTTTCTCTAGTTATATATATATACTAGGATGCAGACGGTGTTTAGTAGCACCCGACACCCGTCATCCACAGACCATGGATGGCTTGTTTGTTTAATTGTTTGGTTATGTAGTTGGTTAGATTATTTGGTTTGAATTGAATTGTTTGGTGAAATGAAATTGATTTGATTGATGTGTGAATGGCGTGGGCCTTCACTAGACTGGGGATAAGGCTAGGCCTTGTCCCGTTTCTAGTATCGTGCCGTTATGCCGCCGAAATTTTCTAAAAATAAGTTAGAAAAATAAAGATAACATTTTATTTAATAAATGAACCGAATAGAATATTCATAGGTGGAATAAAATAGTTTGATCGTTAAAAATATATTTTTTAACGTGAATGTGAATAAATAAATATTCATTTACAAACCGGACGGTTTGTTTATGTACACCTATTTGAAGGACATTGATTGGGACGATAAATTTTACACATCGCCCAACTGCACAAATAAAATCTGTGTTTGATTGTTTGAAACCCCACACAGGTATTGGGATGATATTTGACGTACACTAATCCCGATTGTTTAGTTGTATGTCGATCGATTGATTGACAGACTGTTATGAGCGTTGAATATTTATATTTGATGCTTATACAGTGTAGAATGCACTTTGGATGATGGTTGATTATTCAACGTTGTTGATATATACATATGTTGTATAAAATCCATATAATTAACATTATATGGTAATTGATTGGGCCTCATTCCAGTTTTAAAAAAGAAATATTTGAAAAGAAATATTTGAAATAGAAATATTTGAAATAGAATATTTGAAAATAGGAATATATGAAGTCGTGTTGATTAAATTGACGCCATTTTGACGTGAACGATATTTATATCGATTTTATTCATTTTTCAACGAATATTGAAATATATTTGAAATTCGAATTAAATTGAATACAAATGAATTCGAATTGAAATTGAACTGAACTGAATTAGAACTGAAATTGAATTAGAAATCAATTTGAATTAAAATCGATTTGAAATGAATTTAAAACGAATTTATATTGGAATATTCAATTTTGATTTGAAATTGAATATGAAGTTGAAACCGCTTTGAAAATGAATTGAAAACGATTTATAAAGCACGTTTTAAATTGAGCTCGACGAAGTATATATTATATATATTATATATATATAATATAATGGCCTGAATAGAACGCGCCGCGCCACGGCAGTTCGCGAATTTCGACCATTGACTTCGAACGGATATTGCGGGAGATCCGACCGTCGGATTCTCCTAAAACCAGAACCGTTGGGTTCGCATCGAAAAGAACTTTCTAACGAATGTGAGAAATCAGAAATCTAACGGTTGGATTTGGAATTATGTCCAAATCAAATTTGAAAAGGGTCGCTGTAAGTGCAGTTCGATGGCCACTGATGGAAATCGACTGTACGGGCCTTGATAAAATTATTAAAAATAGTAATAATTTGTGTAAAATCATTAGAAATGATTTAGAAAGGATTGGGATGAAAAACTCCATATTTGAAAAGATAAAAATAGATTTTTATCGAAATAAACTAGTTTTGAACTAGAATTATAATTCTATTTATTTTTAAATAAATAAATTGAATTTGAAATGGTTTTGAAAATAATCAAAACTTCCAATGATTGCATTGGGATGGATTTGAATCGAAATTGTCTTCGGAATATTTCGATGTTGGATTTCGTGACTATATAGATGTTGTCATGGAAATTTGAAAGATATAGATATATATATATATATCGTTATTTCCAATACGATATTTGTTGGTCGTAGAATTTGATATTGAAAATAAGCCGAGATATTTTCTATTCAGAGCCTTGTATTTAATATCGAATGCAATTTGGGTTTGTCGTGAATGGTGTCTTCACTAACACTGTTCTTGAACCCAGTTGAGAAAAGATTAAATCTTTTTATTTAGATTTAATGAAGTGTACAATTAAATAATATTTAATTGGAATTGAATTGATATTGATTTTTGGGTTTATCGTGGACAGTGTTTTAAATAACACTCGTTCTTTAACCCGACAATTAATGGAATGTGATTTTGGGTTTATCGTGAACTGTGTTTTAAATGACACTGATTCTTTAACCCAGTTAAAGATTAAAACTAAGTGGAGTTTTAATGAATCTTTAATTAGATTGAAATAATCGAGAATGGAGTATCACCAGTTTTACTCCAGGCGTTAGTTAAATCTTTAATTAGATTTGAACGTGAAATGGTAATTGAATTTACCGATAACACCATGGTGCTAGATATGAAGTATTACCAGTTTTACTTCATGGGATGAATAGGTTGGGATTGGGAAATTAAAACAGATGATTACTTCGGTAAGGTTCGTTAATCCCGACAAGTTGAATCAAAATTCAAAAGAAGATTAAAGAATAAATTCAAGGAATTTATCTTTGATAAAATTAATGGGAACCTCTCCCTATGAATGTGAAATTTAGAAACTAACTGTCGGTTAGCCAAGCAGAATGGTTTTCTGGATATTGATCTGATGTTGGTTTCGGCCTTCGAGGTTAATATTTGGGAAATTATTCTCTTGATTAATTTACGGTTAGTGACTGATGAATTGGAATGAGGCGTATGTTGTGTTTGTGTAACACTTATTTAAAATATACGCGAGTTATTCGGAAAGACCGGGTTTATCCCATTCTGAATAACTGATACGAAGAGTAGTCGAAGATGAAGACGGCGGTTGAAGACCGGAAGTCTTCACATCGTTTGGGTGATTACTGATGATCTTGATTGGGCGGTACACCCAAGAAGATGGAAACAGTTGGTGATCGTCCAGACGTATTTGGAGATTGATGGATATGCGGGGTACTAGGTGCCTCCGGTTTCGTTCAGACCCAAAACGGACTTGTAAATGGACTGTGTGCCTGACATTGGATTTTAGTCCGTGTGATTGATCTCTATTAAATATATATCTGTTTGGCGGCGGAGAATTTATTCTCTTGCTTAACACCCTTCTCTAAGACATACGAGCTCAGGGGTTATATATTGATGGATATCAAACGCATGGAGTGAATTGCCTGTGTGGCATGCTTAAGTGGCAAATGATCAAGGCTTCTGTTGAAAAGCAAAGTCTTGTGGTTGATGATCGAAGCACGGCCTTTGTGGCGTAGCTTTGTGTAACGTTTACTTCGCGAATTTCACACCCGGTATGAACCAAAAACGGGAGACGGACCTCAGGGAGGGCATGCGTTTCTTTCTAGTTAGAAGTGGCGTCAGTGGTTTTACACGCCCTGACGAGTTTGACTTATGTGGTTGTTGCTGTTGCGAGGCGCCTCGGTTATATCGGTTTCGGCCGATGCATTCTGGTCGGCAGACGGACCAGACTTACACCCCATAGGGTGGGGAAACGTACTGTTCAGGCATAATAATCCACATCGGTGGACCGGCCCTGACGATCTAAAGGGTTGATGCGTTCTGATCCTGAGGCTCGGGCTAGAGAGTCTCGAATCGGTTGAGGACTATCTTTTGCCTCGGTTCACAGACGGAAATCCAACTTCCAAATACGTGACATTTGCGGTTTTAATTGTAGAACTAGTATGGCGACATGATATATGGTACCCATGTCGCCTATGATTGATACTTATGATTTGAAGTTGTTTTATACATTGTACACTTATTATAGTATCAAATGATCTGTTTTAAACGTATCAAGCATTCTTTGGCTGTTCGACTATCGGATTATCGGATTATCCTAAAACTTGAATCGTTGGGTTCGTATCGAAAAGAGCTTTCCAACGAATATAAGAGATTTGAAATCTAATGGTTGGATTTGGAATTTTTCCCAAATCAAATTTGGAAAAGGTCGTTGTAAGTGCAGTTCGACGACCGTTTATGGAAATTGACTGTACGGGCCTTGATAAAATTATTAAAAATATTAATAATTTATGTAAAATCATAATAAATGATTTTGCAAGAATTGGAATGAAAAATCCCACGTTTGTAAAGATAAAAATATATTTTATCAAAATGAACTAGTTATTAACTAGAATTATAATCCAATTATTTTTAAATAAATAAATTGGATTTGTGAAATGGTTTTAATATAACTAGAAATTTTCCAACATATGAATTGGAATGGATTTGAATCGAAATTATCTTCGGAATATTTCGATATTGGATTCCGTGATTATATGAATATTGTGGAGGAATTTGGAAGATATATATATCGTTATTCCCAATACGACATTTGTTAATTTCAGAATTTGATATTGAATATAAGCCGATATATTTTCTATTCAGAGCGTTATATTAATATCAAATTGGATTTTGGGTTTTTCATGAACGGTGTCTTCATTAACGCTGTTCTTGAACCCAGTTGAGATAAGAATAAATCTTTTAATTAAGATTTAGAGAAGTTACCAATTAATTAACATTTAATTGAAATGGAATAAAAGAATTGGATTTTGGGTTTGTCGTGACCGGTGTCTTAAATAACACTGTTCTTAAGCCCCGTGTGAAAAGAATAAATCTTTTAATTAAGATTTAAAGAAGAATTACCAATTAATTAATATTTAATTGGAATGGAATTGAAATAAAATGTGAATTGGGTTTATTGTGAACTGTGTTTTAACGACATTCGTTCTTTAACCCAATTAACAATGAAATGTGGATTTGAATTTATAAATCTTTTAGTAAGATTTGATTGAAATTTTCAAAGTAAAGTTTTCCAATTAATTAATATTTGATTGGAATGGAATGGAATTCGATTCGATAATAATCGAAGTGAGCTTCTATGGAATTTAAACGGCATTACCGTTATTCCACTTATATTATCAGTCGGATGCGGAAATTGACATTGATTATATATTGGTTTGTTTGTGATAACCCATAACTTCCCCGTGAAGGAAAGCACAGATTGCTTTGAGGACAAGACGAATCAGAACAAAAATAGAAGAACATTACATTGCTTATTACAACAATTCCATCAGAATATGAGAACATAATAGAGTATGAATTAATAATATACATTTGATAAATATCAGAGATTTAAATTATATTACTGCAGCGGAAAAATAATACAAAACATAACTGAAAGAAATACACGGATACAGACCTTTCCGAATATCACTTCAGCTATAAACCAGGATCCTGTGAATATAAATTTACAAAACCAAAACTACTAGCTGTCCATGTGGAAAATAAGGGCACCCAGAGTTTAGGTTAAAACAATAAACTCCAGGTTAGTCATGTGACTGGTGTGAGAACTAAAACAGTTATAAATTTTTATTTTAAAGTTAGGTAAATCAAGGGACCACGCCGTATAACACGGAACGGGTTTTTTCCCAAGAATACCAGTGCATAAAACAAACAGCGCAATGATAAATAAAGAACAATGAAACTATTATAAGACCCAGGTCCCATCACACAATGCAACACAAGCCGGAGGATAGGGTTTTACCTTATAATAGCCAAAGAATGCTTGATACGCGAAATTTAATCTTTTATTATTACTATAAGTGAAGAAAACAACTTCAAATATAAATGTATCAATCATAGGCGGCATGGGTACCATCTATCATGTCGCAGTACTAGGCTCTACAATTAAAACCGCAAAACGTCGTATTGGAAATTGGATTTCCATCTGTGAACCGAGGCAAAAGATAGTCCTCACCGCTTCGAGACAATCTAGCCCATGTCTCAGGAAAGCCTTGGATCGTCGGGGCCAGTCCACCGATCTGGATTAAACTTAAACCCTGGACACTGCGTTTCCCCGCCCTTTGGGGCGTAAATGAGCCAAATGACTCTATCGGTCCCGGATCGACCGATATAACCGAGGCGCCTCAAAATCCAATAACCACATGAGTCAAACTTGTTAGCCAGTTCAAGCACTGACGCCACTCCTAGCTAGAAAGAAACGCATGCCCTCCCTGATGTCCTCTCCAGTTTTTGGTTCACACCGGGGTGTGAGGCTCGCGAATTAACGCTACCCAAAGCGATGCCACAAAGGTTGTGCTTTGATCATCAACCACAAGACTTTGCTTTTCAATAGACGCCTTGATCATTTGCATCTTAGCATGCCACACAGGCAATTCACGCCGTGCAACCGATGTATATCAATCACACAGAATGAAATCCAATGTCAGACACACAATCCATTTACAAGTCTGTTCTGGGTCTGAACGAAACCGGAGGCACCTTGTGCCTCGCATATCCATCGATCTCCAAGTACGTCTGGACGATCACCAACGTATTCCCTCCTCTTGGGTGTACAACCCAATCAAGATTATTAGGAAGCATCCAAACGATGTGAAGACCTCCGGTCTTCAACCACCGTCTTCATCTTCAACATATCGTCGTATCAGTTATTCAGAATGGGATAAACCCGGTCTTTCCGAATAACTCGCGTATATAATAAACGAGTGTTACACAAACAAAACATACGCCTCATTCCAATTCAGAATATTCTTTTATTCAAATATTCACATCATTAGGGAAAAGTTCCCATTAATTTTATCAAAGATAAATCTTTTTAAATTTATTCTTTAATCTTCCCATCAGTCTCTAACCGTAAATTAGTAAGGGAACAATTCCCTAAGTAATAACCCCGAAGGCCGAAACTAACATCAGATCAATACCCAGGAAACCACTCAACTTAGCTAATCTCTAGTTAGTTTCTAATTTTCTTAACTCCATTGGGTTTAAGAATAGTATTATTAAAGATACCATTCACAACAAACCCAAATCTTATTCCATTAATTATGGAATCTTCACGGAAAAATGATCAATATATATAATCGGTATAAACTTCCGTATCCAGGCAATAATATAAACGGAATAACAGCAAAGCCTTTTAAATTCCATATATAGTAACGGTCTTCCTCCACAGAAGCTCATTTCTATTATTACCAAATCGAATTCCATTCTATTCCAATTTATATGTTGGAAAACTTTACTTTGAAAATTTTCCATTAAATCTCAATAAAAAGATTTCTAAATTCCAAATCACATTTCACTGTTAATCGGGTTAAAGAACGAATGTCGTTAAAACACAGTTCACGATAAACCCAATTCACATTCCATTTCAATTCCAATTAACTGTTAATCAATTGGTAATTCTTCTTTAAATCTTAATAAAAAGATTTATTCTTTTCACAACTGGGTTCAAGAACAGTGTTTTTTAAGACACCGTTCACGACAAACCCAAACTCCACTTTGATATTAAATACAAGGCTCTGAATAGAAAATATATCGGCTTATATTAAATACCAAATTCTGAAACCAACAAATATCGTAATGGAATCCAATATCGAAATATTCTGAAGATAATTTCGATTCAAATCCCTTCCAATTCTTATTGGAAATTCTGGTTATTTTGAAACCCATTCTCAATCCCTTTTATTTATTTAAAAAAAGGATTATAATTCTAGTTAATAACTAGTTCATTTTGAAAAAAAAATATTTTTATCTTTACAAACACGGAATTTTTCATTTCAATTCCTTTCAAACCATTTATTATGATTTTACACAAATTATTAATATTTTTAATAATTTTATCAAGGCCCGTACAGTCGATTTCCATATACGGTCATCGACCAACACTTACAGCGACCTTTTCCAAATTTGATTTGGACATAACTCCAAATCCAATCGTTAGATTTCAAATCTCTTGCATTCGTTAGAAAGCACTTTCCAATACGAACCCTGTTCCGGTTTTAGGAGAATCCGACGGTCGGATCTCCGTAACATCAATTCGAAGTCAATGGTCGAAATTCGAGAACTACCGCGGCGCGGCGCGTTCTATTCAGGCCGTTAAATATATATAATATATATATTATATATATTTCGTCGATTTCAATTCAAAACGTATTTTATAATTCGTTTTAACTTTTTTAAAAAACGATTTCAACTTCATATTCAATTTTGAATCAAAATTGAATATTCCGTATCATTAGTATATAAATTATAATATTTTCAAAACGTTATATTTTGAAATCACTTCCTTTTCAATATTCATTATAAAAATGAATAAAATCGATATAAATATCGTTCACGTCAAAATGGCGCATCTCTAATCAACACGGCTATATATATTTCAATATTTCGTGTCCATCCAAAATCGGACATCAAAATCAGATTTTAATCCTTTACAAAATATTATTTTAAAATATTCATTATTTAAAAATATTCTTCAGTTCTGAATTGGAATCATACACAACCAATTACCATATAATGTGATTTATGTGGATTTCATACTACACATGTATATCACAACAAGGATAAATAATCAACCATCATCCGGAGTGCACCACACAACTGCATAAGCATTAATTATAAATAATTAACGCTTACACAATCTGTCAACCAATCGATCGACATACAACTAAACAATTGGGACTAGAGTACGTCAAATTTCATCCCAACACCCGTGTGTGGTTTCAACCAACAAATACTGAATATTATTTGTGCAGTTGGGCGATGTGTAAAATTTATCATCCCAATCCATATCAGTCAAATGGGTGTACATCAACAAATCGTTTTGATTTGTGAATGAATATTTTATTCTATTCATTTATCTAATAAAAATGATATTTTTATTTTTCTAACATATTTTAGAAAATTCCGGCGGCATAACGGCGTGATACTAGAAATGGGATAAGGCCTAGCCTTGTCCCCAGTCTAATAATGGCCCACACCATACCAAAATCAAATTATCTCAATTCATTCATTTTCCAAACCAAATTCAACCAAATCACTCAATCCACAAATCAACCAAACATCCATGGTTTCAAACAAAGGTGTCGGGTGCTGCTGAGTACCGTCTGCATCCTAGTATATATTTTTAACTAGAAAATAAAATTGAGTGAGGAGTTCTCACTGACTAGCTAAACCAATTCGTCGCGACTCTTCATATGTAGGAAATCTTCACCGTTTTTCCAATGAGAACTGTTTCACGCGGTATATGTTAAAAATATATTTTTAACAATGCTATATATATTTAAAAATCAGATTTGTACATCACTATACATATATTAAAAATCTCATTTTTATACTGCTACTTCGTATATGAAAATCACTTCTTTATATATATGACCACCATAGAAAAATCGCTTCTTTATTTATATGAACACCATAGAAAAATCGCTTCTTTATTTATATGAACACCATATAAAAATCGCTTCTTTATTTATATGAACACCATAGAAAAATCGCTTCTTTATTTATATGAACACCGTAGAAAAATTGTATCTCTTCTCTTATGAATATTATACCAAAATCGCATCTTTTCTCTTATGAATACCATACTTTGTTCATCAAAAATAAATAGACAAATTAAATTAACAAAGCTTACTTTGCTATTTGAAGGGGAATGAGGGCTCATGGCTGGCATTGAAGGGGCTGAGGAGGACGGAGGGGCTCACTAATCGAGGAGAGGCAGATGGCATTTGCTGTTTTGGGGAAGAAAGAGGGGGAAACAGCGAAGAAGGAGGAGGAGAAGGGTGCTGGGGTCGAGATGGTGGCGGAGGGAGGCACAGCATCGACGGAGGGCGGAGGAGGGTGTTTGGGCGCGGCTTTCTTCCTTGCATGGTGTCTGTGCTGGCGTCGGAAGTGGGGTGCTCGCAGGCGGTGCTATGGAGGGGGACGGCCTCGCCAGCGGTGGCCCAGGCGGGGGCGGCGACGCCTGGTGCAGTGGAGGATGGAGCACCGGTTCGGTCATCGAGAGATGTCGCCATTTTGATCGATGAATTCGATCTGAGGAAACGGAGAAAAAGGATTTGGGGCTAAGTGTAAAAAAAGGGGGTGATACATTTATTATTTTTTTATTATTTTTTTCTTTAAAAACCCTTAAAGTTGACTTTTAATTCCAACTCAAAACGAGACCCAACGACTGTCGCCCCTAGCTAAATACCCCATTCCGAACCCAATGGGATATGTCTCATAGGCCAATTCGGCTGTTTCGATAGGTTTTTATCAAATTTAAAAAAAAAATCAATATATATTGAATTTGAACGTACATTTTAATTTACTGGGGTCACATACGAACCCCAAAAATTCCAAAAAAATTATATCTAGCTTTGTATTGACGATATGGTCCTAACAAAACTAATTTCGTCAAATTTGAAGACTGTTTGAAAAATGGCCATTTTCCAGTCGATTAAATTCCATTGAAACTGGCCAAACGCGTTTAACTTCGCCATGCTCACATATTGATTCAGAAAATTATGAAAATTGGCATCTAGCAATAATTTGACATCACGGATTCAACCAAACTAGTATCATCGAAAACCGAGGTCGTTTGAAAAATGGAAATTTTTAAGGCCTTATATTATATTAAAATACATATAAATTCCACAGCGACTATTTCAAATTTTAAACTGGACGTATCTTTTCATTTATAAAGTGAAATCTCAGTTTCTTAACTTCGTTAGAAAGATATTCTTAATCACATTCAAATATTTCTTGTTTCGTCCAATTCTGACTTATAATGAATTCTGTATAATCATTCAAAGTTAGAAATCGAATTTTTAAACTACCGCGCCATTTCAGTCTCGTTATATAATAAAAATAAATTTATACGTTCTTACTTCGTCAAAAATAAATTTTTCGTTGTTATTATTTAAAATAAACCATTTTAAATATTCAAAATTCATTTAAATCGCCAAAATAAAAATTTTAAATTGGCCCTGATTTTCGGGTTGTTACATTGTTTTTCCATGAAGATTCCATATGCAATGGAATATGATTTTTGGGTTTATCATGAACTGTGTTTTAAATGACATTGGTTCTTTAACCCAGCTAAAGACAAGATTACATGTGTAGCATTGTATTTCGAACTGTGTGGTTGGTCTCTGCAAAATATATATATCTGTTTGGTGGCGCAGAATTTATTCTCTTGCTTAACGCCCTTCTTTGAGACGTACGAGCTTAGAGGTTATATATCGGCAGAAATCAATAGTACGGTGTGGATTATCGATGTGATATGTATGATTTTCCAAAGTTAAATAATCATTAATAGTGGTTTTTGGGAAGATTAGAACTAATTGGAGTTTTAATGAATCTTTAATTAGATTGAAATGATCAAGAATAGTGTATCACCAGTTTTGCTCCTGGCGATAGCTAAATCTTTAACTAGATTTGAACGTGAAATGGTAATAAATTTTTACTGATAACACAGTTGGTGTTAGATATGAAGTATTACCAGTTTTACTCCATGGGATGAATAGGTCGGGATTGGGAAATAAAATAAATGATTACTTTGGTGTGGTTCGCTAATCCCAACTAGTTTGAATAAACCTTAATATGGTTTGAATTGACATTCAAAGGAAGATTAAAGTATAAATTTAAAGAATTTATCTTTGGTAAAATTAATGGGAACCTTTCCCTAAAAATATGAATATTTAAATAAAAATTCTGGATTCGAATGAGGCGTATGATATGTTTGTTTAACACTTGTTTATAATATATGCGGGTTATTCGGAAAGGCCACGTTTATACCCATTCTGAATAACTGATTCGATGATAAGTCGACGATGAAGACGGTGGTCGATGACCGGAGGTCTTCACATCGTTTGGATGATTACTAATGTCTTGATTGGGCTGTACACCCAAGACGAGGTAATAAGTGGTGATCGTCTAGACGTACTTGGAGATCGACTGGATATGCGAGGACCTCTCTCCTATATTGGACATATGGGATGAGGAATAAGGTGCCTTCGGTTTCGTTCATACCCAGAACGGACTTGTAAATGGATGGTATGTCTAACGTTGTATTCCTTTATACTGTATTCATTGATCTCTGCTAAATATATATCTGTTTGGTGGCGGAGAATTTATTCTGTTGCTTAGCACCCTTCTTTGAGACGAACGAGCTTAGAGGTTATATGTTTGCAGAAATCAATGGTACAGTATGGATTGACAATATGGCAAGTTGAGTTGCATGGATTAAGGATTTTGTTGAAAAGCAGAGTCTTGTGGTTGACGATCAAAGCATAGCTTTAATATAGCGTCGCTTTGTGTATAGCGTAAATTCGCGAGCCTCACACCTCGGTATGAGTCAAAAACGGGATAAGGGACCCAAGGAGAAGATGACGTTTCTTTCTAGCTATGGGTGGTTCCATCATTTGCAAGCCTTGACATTAATATTACTTTTACCTACGTGGTTGTTGGAATGCGAGGCACCTCAGATATATCGGTTACTACGGAGCCGAAGGATGGGTCCTATAGGACCTGGGAACGTGTATTCAGGTATTGCCAATCCGCTATGTATGGACCGGACTTGGAGGATCCAAGGGATCGCTATGTGTGACCCTGAGGCATTTTCTAGAGTGTCTCGAAGACGGCGAGGAGTACATCCCTTGCCTCGACTCATGACGGAAATCCAATTTCCAATATGTGACATTTCGATTTTAGTTGTAATCCTATATATGGCGACATAGTGGGATGGGGCGCTAATGCCGTCTATGATTGATACATTTATATTTGAAGTTGATTTCTTCACTTATAGTAATAATAAAAGATAAATTTCGCGTACCAAGCATATTTGGCTATTACAAGTAAAACTCTATCCTCCGGCTTGCGTTGCATTGTGTGATGGGACCTGTGTCTTATAATAGCTTCATTACTCTTTATTTAGCATTGAGCTGTTTGTTTTATACACTGGTATTCTTGGGGGTAAACCCGTTCCATGTTATACTGCGTGGTCCGTTGATTTACCTAACTTTAAAATCAGATTACTGACTGTTTTTAGTTCTCACACCAGTCACATGACTGACCTGGAGTTTATTGTTCTAACCTAAACTCTGGGTGCCCTTATTTTCCATACGGGCAGCTAGGAATTTTGGTTTTGTAGATTCATTCTTATAGGATCCTGGTTTAAAGCTGGAGCTATATTCAGAACGCTATGTATTCGTGTATTTCTTACAGTTGTGATATATATTATTTTTCCGCTGCTTTATAATTTAAATCTCTGATATTTATCAAATGTATATTATTTATTCATACTCTGTTATATTCTTGTACTCTGATGTAATTATTGTAATAATCAATGAAGTGTTCTTCTGTTTATGTTCTAATTTTTCGTGTTCTCAACTCCATCCGGGCTTTCCTTTACGGGGAAGTTTGGGTCGTTTCATCGTGGTATCAGAGCTTTGGCTTACAGAGCTCGAGAACAACACAAATTTGAAACGAACGAAAGAATTCATAAGTGATTGGATTAGTAATATCCAATAAGAATGACTCGTTAGAGATGGGATCAGTAGCATCCTAGAATGAGTTCAAGGAGTGTTATTTTTAAAATAAAATTGAAAACAAATTTTTGTTTTGAAAATTTAAACCCTATTATTTATATTTGAGTATTCTACTTTAAATCGATTTCGACAATCGAGTATATAAGGATTTTGCATATACACATCATGAACATATATACGAAGTCTTAAATATACCGGATAGATATAGAATCACGCTCTAGTCGCCCGGGGATAATTCTGGTGATGCCCGGGCATCATCAGTATTTATGTTCGAGTTTCGAAAGTGGCATATCTATATATTTCCAATTGACTGGTATGAGAACCAAAACTAGATAGGGTTATTGTTGTGAATTGGCATCAAAAACATGATTTTCTATATATATATATATATATATATATATATATATATATCAAAGTTATGTGTTTGAAAAATTAATCAACTAGTTGATTGCTGATTATGTTGTTTGATTATTGCTTTGATTAATTAAAATTTTGAACCATTAAGCCAAATTGAATCAAACATTGGACTGAATTGAATTTTTTTTGAAATTGCATGCATATACATGTATATACAATGAACATGTCATGGCAAGGAGGCTAGAGAAGAGGAATAAAACTGTATGCCCAACAAATAGGTACATATTTACTAATATATTGGGTTTGGATCATTTTATGAGCTGATTGGCTAGCCGCTTGGCTTTTTCTTTTTCTTTCTGAGATGAGAGGGCCTATGTGGCAGTTTGGGGATTTTTCCGGTGCTCCCCGTACAAAGGAGGTTATGGCGAAAATTTTCGAAAATTTAGGGTGTTAGCCAAATTTTTGAAAAATTAGAAATTCTTAAAAACTGAAAAGTTAAAGAATGAACACCAGAATGAAAGTTGAGTTGATTTGTTAAACAACTTTCAGCTCTGTTCCTTTTCGAGGACGAAAAGATTTTAAGTGGGGGAGATTGTAACAACCCGGAAAATCAGAACCAATTTAAATTTTTTATTTTAGCTATTTAAATGGATTTTGAATATTTAAAGTGATTTATTTTAAATAATAACGACTAAAAATTTATTTTCGATGAAGTTAGAACGAATTAATTTAATTTAATTATAAAACGAGCCTGAAATTGTGTGACATTTTGAAAAATTAATTTCTAATTTCAAATGAATATACAGAATTCAGTATAAGTCAGAATTGGAAGAAACAAGAAATATTTGAATCTGATTAATAATATCTTTCAAACGAAGTTAAGAAACTGAGATTTCACTTTATAAATGATAAGCTACGTCCAATTCAAAATTTAGAAAAGTCGATGTGGAATTTATATATATTTTAATATATATATATATATATATATATATATATATATATATGGCCCTTAAAAATAGACATTTTGCAAACGACCTCCGTTTTCGACGACATAATTTTTGGGATCAATATGTGAGTGTGGCGAATTTAAACAAGTTTGGTTATTTCAGTTTGAATTCAATCGACTGGAAAAGGCCATTTTTCACATAGTCTCCAAATTCAACGAAATTAGTTTTGTTAGGACTGTATCGTCAAATCATAGCCAGATTTATTTTTCTGGAATTTTTAGAATCAGTATGTTGCCCCGACAAATTAAAATGTACGTTCAAATCTAAAATTAAATGTTTATTATTTTAATTTGAAGAATAACGGGCTTTAACAGTCGAATGGGCTTACGAAACATATCCCATTGTGTTCCAAATGGGTTTTTTTAGCAAGGGCGACAGTCTTTGGGTTTACATTGGAGTTCGTAATGATTAACATGTATTTTGGAAATGAAAGTAATTAAATATATATATATATATATTAATTCGGGACAATAGGAAAAAAAAACTAGCCCATTAATTCTCTTAGCCGCCAGGTTCACAAAAGAACAATCCAAATCGCTCCACCGAAGAATGCCTCTGATCTCCCTCCCCAATCATTTTTAACCCAAGTTCGCGAACACAAAATGGAGCCCTCGAGGGGTCCGACGTCTTCAATGGTGGTGATTGGAAGATTCAGTCTGTGGTGGCGGAATTTCGACGTCATAGGGCTGGCGTTCGCCCCCATTTTCTGGGGTCTGGGAAGCCGCGAGGTTGACATGTCCAAGGGAAGTGGAAGCGAAAACCAAGGCCGTCGAGGAGGAGCAGTGTAACAACCCGAAAATCTGGGCCAGTTTAAAATTTTTATTTTGGCCATTTTAGCGAATTTTGAATATTTAAAATAGATTATTTTAAATAATATCGACGAGAAATTTATTTTGAACATAATTCGAACGTATATATTATACGCGTCGTTGTTAGAATATATAATTATATATAATTATAAAAGGAATTGAAAATGGCGCGGTAGTTCGATAATTCGATTTCAAACTTCAATTGAATGTACCGGGTGCAAAACAATCCGGATTTTAGTGAAACCAAAAATAATGGAATCTAATAGTGAATATCTTTCCAACGAATCCGGAAAATCAAGATTTCATATCGGGAATCAAAAGATATGTCCAGTGGAAAATTCTGAATAGTCGCTATGGAATTCAGGCCCTTAAAAATGGACATTTTGCAAATGACCTCGGATTTCGACGAAACCAGTTTTGTTGGGTCCGTGATGTCAAATTATTGCTAGGTTTCAAATTTCATAATTTTTCGATTCAATATGTGAGCGTGGCAAAGGAAAACGCGTTAGACCAGTTTCAGTTGATTTTAATCGACTGGAAATTGGCCATTTTTCAAACGGTCTCAGAATTCGACGAAACTAGTTTTGTTAGGACCGTATCGTCAATACGAAGCTAGAAAATATTTTTTCTGAGATTTATAGAGTTAGTATGTGACCCCGGTAATTTGAAATGTACGTTTAAAATTCAATATAGTGATTTAAATGTAAATTTAACGGAAACTGATTGTAACAATCAAATCAGCTTGCGATACATATCCCATTGTGTTCGGAATGGGGGTAAAACGCTATGGACGACAGGCGGTGGGCCTCGTTTCGAGGTCATATGTAAAAGTCAACCCTTTGGCAAAAATAAATAATTAAATAATAAAATAAAAAAAAATTCCCTCCTATTCTTCTTCGTTGCCCCCCCCCCCCGATTCCTCGTTCATACCAGAAAGGAAAAAAAAAAAAAGAAAACCTAATCTAAATCGCCGCCGATCTGCTCAGCCGCCACACCCCCCCCCCTCCTCCACCGTAGACGCGCCGCTCAGGGCATCCACCACCCCTCCGACGTCCACCCTCCGCCTTCTCTTACCTCCTCCGTTGCCACCAGGTGGCGCCGCCCACTACGAAGCCCCCCTCCGACCTGCAAAGCCGACGAGGCCCCGAAGCCATCGCTCCACCCTCCTGCTGCCGACATCGACGCCGCCCGCTTGAAGTTGTCGCCGACGAACTGCTTAGACCCCCCCCCCCGTAAGCATTTCTTTTTATTTTATTATTATTATTTTTTTTAACAGAATTTAAAACTGAAATTTTTAAAAAAGTAAAAACTGAAATTTTTAAATAAGTAAAAACTGTTTTTTTAATAAGTAAAAACTGAAATTTTAAAAAAAATAAAAACTGAAATTTTTAAATAAGTAAAAACTGTTTTTTTTAATAAGTAAAAACTGATTTTTTTTATAAAAGTAAAAACTGAATTTGGTAAATGAGTAAAAACTGATTTAAAAGGAAAAATAAAAACTGATTTTATTTTAAGGTTTAAATAGAAAAGGTTTAAACTTTAAATAGAAAAGGTTTGAACTTTAAAAAGAAAATGGTTTGAACTTTAAAAAGATTTGATCTTTAAAATAGAAAAGCAAAAAGGCGAGATTTTTGTTTAGAAGAAAAAGTAGGATTTTTAAAAATAGAAAAGACTTTATTTTTTTAAAAATAGAAAAGACTTTATTTTTTTTATAAAAGCGAAAACTTTATTTTTTATAAAGGCGAAAACCTTATTGTTAAAAATGTGATTTTTATATATTGAACTTCGAAATAAAAATGTGATTTTTATACATTGAACTTTGAAATAAAAATTCGATTTTTATATATTGAATAGCGAAGTAAAAATGTGATTTTTACGTATGTAGTGAAAGCAGCAACGAAGGTGACAAAAAGGCGAAACGACGAAGACTTCTGCAAAGGAAGAGCCGTGGAGCGGGATAGCTATAGGTGAGAATTTCTCACCTTTCAATTTATTTTTCTAGTTATATATATATACTAGGATGCAGACGGTGCTTAGTAGCACCCGACACAATCGTCCACAGACCATGGACTTGTTTGTTTGGTTGCGTAGATTAGTTGGATGATTTGATTTGAAATTGAATTGTTTGGTGAATTAGATTGATGTGTGAATGGCGTGGGCCTTCACTAGACCGGGGATAAGGCTAGGCCTCGTCCCGTTTCTAGTATCGTGCCGTTATGCCGCCGAAATTTTCTAAAATATGTTAGAAAAATAAAAATGTCATTTTATAGTGTAAATGAATTGAATAGAAATTCATAGGTTGAAATAAAATGTTTTATCGTTAAAAATATAATTTTAACGTGAAGTGAAAAAAATAAAATATTCATTTATAAACCGGACGGTTTGTTTATGTACACCTATTTGAATGACATTGATTGGGACGATAAATTTTACACATCGCCCAACAGCACAAATAAAATATGTGTTTGGTTGTTTGAAACCCCACACGGGTGTTGGGATGAAATTTGAAGTTCACTCATCCTGATTGATTAAATATGTCGATCGATTGATTGACAGGCTGTTATAAGCGTTGAATATCTATATTTGATGCTTATACAGTGTAGTGCACTTTGGTTGATGGTTGATTATTTTCAATGCTATTATATACATGTGTTGTATGAAAATCCATGTAATTAATTTTATATGGTAATTGATTGGGCCTCATTCCAATTTGAAAAATAAAGAAAATTTGAAAATAGAAATTTATGAAGCCATGTTGATTAGATTGACGCCAATTTGACGTGAACGATATTTATATCGATTTTAAAATGATTTCGAAATGAAGTGAATTGAAAACGAATTCAAAGTGAATTGAAAATGATTTCGAAATGAAGTGAATTGAAAACGAATTCAAAGTGAATTGAAAATGATTTCGAAATGAAGTGAATTGAAAACGAATTCAAAGTGAATTGAAAATGATTTCGAAATGAAGTGAATTGAAAACGAATTCAAAGTAAATTGAAAATGATTTCGAAATGAAGTGAATTGAAAACGATTTCGAAATGAATTAAATTGAAAACGAATTCAAAGTGAATTGAAAATGATTTCGAAATGAAGTGAATTAAAAACGATTTCGAAATGAATTGAATTGAAAACGAATTCAAAGTGAATTGAAAATGATTTTGAAATGAAGTGAATTGAAAACAATTTCGAAATGAAGTGAATTGAAAATGATTTCGAAATGAATTGAATTGAAAACGAATTCAAATTGAATTGAAATTTGAATTGAATAGAAATGAATTTTGAAACGAATTTATAAAGAAGAATTCAATTTTGCTTTGAATTGAAATGGAAGTTGAAATAGGTTTTGAAACGATTTTAAAACTATTTATATAATTCGTTTTGAATAGAAATCGACGAAATATATATTATATATATTATATATATAATATAATGGCCTGAATAGAACGCGTCGCGCCGCGGCAGTTCGCGAATTTCGACCATTGATTTCAAATGGACGTTACGGGAGATCCGACCGTCGGATTCTCCTAAAACCGGAACCGTTGGGTTCGTATCGAAAAGAGCTTTCTAACGAATGTTAGAAATTTGAAATCTAATGGTTGGATTTGGAATTATGTCGAAATCAAATTTGAAAAAGGTCGTTGTAAGTGCAGTTCGATGGCCATTGATGGAAATCGACTGTACGGGCCTTGATAAAATTATTAAAAATAGTAATAATTTGTGTAAAATCATAAGAAATGATTTGGGAAAAATTGGGATGAAAAACTCCATATTTGAAAAGATAAAAATAGATTTTTATCGAATTGAACTAGTTTTGAACTAGAATTATAATTCTATTTATTTTTAAATAAATAAATTGAATTCGAAAAGGGTTTTAAAAATAACCAAAATTTCCAATGATTGCATTGGAGTGGATTTGAATCGAAATTGTCTTCGGAATATTTCGATGTTGGAATTCGTGATTATACAGGTGTTGTTATGGAAATTTGAAAGATATATATTTATATCGTTATTTCCAATACGACATTTGTTAGTCGTAGAATTCGATATTGAATATAAGCCGATATATTTTCTATTCAGAGCCTTGTATTGAATATCGAATGTGATTTGGGTTTGTCGTGAATGGTGTCTTCACTAACACTGTTCTTGAACCCAGTTGAGAAAAGATTAAATCTTTTTATTTAGATTTAATGAAGTTTACCAATTAAATGATATTTAATTGGAATAGAATTGATATTGATTTTTGGGTTTATCGTGAACAGTGTTTTAAATAACATTCGTTCTTTAACCCGATAATTAATGAATGTGATTTTGGGTTTATCGTGAACCGTGTTTTAAATGAAACTGATTCTTTAACCCAGTTAACGATTAAAACTAAGTGGAGTTTTAATGAATCTTTAATTAGATTGAAATGATCGAAAATGGAGTATCACCAGTTTTGCTCCAGGCGATAGTTAAATCTTTAATTAGATTTGAACGTGAAATGGTAATTGAATTTACCGATAACACTGTGGTGTTAGATATGAAGTATTACCAGTTTTACTTCATGGGATAAATAGGTTGGGATTGGGAAATTAAAACAAATGATTACTTCGGCAAGTTTCGTTAATCCCGGCTAGTTGAACCGATGTTCAAAAATAGATTAAAGAATAAATTTTAAATAATTTATCTTTGATAAAATTTATGGGAACCTTTCCCTAAGAATGTGAAATTTAGAAACTAACTGTCGGTTAGCCAAGCAGAAGGGTTTTCTGGATATTGATCTGATGTTGGTTTCGGCCTTCGGGGTTAATATTTGGGGGATTATTCTCTTGATTAATTTACGGTTAGTGACTAATGAATTGGAATGAGGCGTATGTTGTGTTTGTGTAACACTTATTTAAAATATACGCGAGTTATTCGGAAAGACCGGGTTTATCCCATTCTGAATAACTGATACGACGATAAGTCGAAGATGAAGACGGTGGTCGAAGACCGGAAGTCTTCACGTCGTTTGGGTGATAACTGATGATCTTGATTGGGCTGTACACCCAAGAAGATGGAAACAGTTGGTGATCGTCCAGACGTACTTGGAGATCGATGGATATGCGGGGTACTAGGTGCCTCCGGTTTCGTTCAGCCCCAGAACGGACTTGTAAATGGACTGTGTGTCTGACATCGGATTTCATTCTGTGTGACTGATATCGGTTGCATAGGATGGTTTGCCTGTGTGGCATGCTAAGATGCAAATGATCGAGGCTTCTGTTGAAAAGCAAAGTCTTGTGGTGATGATCAAAGCACGGCCTTTGTGGCGTAGCTTTGTGTAACGTTTACTTCGCGAGTTTCACACCCGGTATGAACCAAAAACGGGAGACGGACCTCAGGGAGGGCATGCGTTTCCTTCTAGATAAAAAGTGGCGTCAGTGGTTTTACACGCCCTGACGAGTTTGACTTATGTGGTTGTTGCTGTTGCGAGGCGCCTCGGATTGATCGGTCGTTCTCGAACCGATGGAGTCATTTAGTTGGCTCATTTACGCCCCAAAGGGCGGGGAAACGTAGTGTTCAGGCATTTTAATCCACATCGGTGGACCGGCCCTGTCGCTCCAAGGGTCACTCGAGCTCTGATCCTGAGACATGGGCTAGATTGTCTCGAATAGGTTGAGGACTATCTTTTGCCTCGGTTCATAGACGGAAATCCAATTTCCAAATACGTGCCATTTGCGGTTTTATTTGTAAACCTATTTATGGCGACATAGTGGGATGGGGCGCTCATGCCGCCTATGATTGATACTTATGATTTGAAATTGTTTTATACACTATGCACTTATAATAGTATCAAACGATTTGTTTTAACCGTATCAAGCATTCTTCGGCTGTTATAAGGGAAAACCCTATCCTCGGCTGCGTTGCATTGTGTGATGGGACCTGGGTCTTATAACAGCTTCATTCTTCTTTATTTAGCATTGCGCTGTTGTTTTATGCACCGGTAGTCTTGGGAGGAAACCCGTTCCGTGTTATACGGCATGGTCCCTTGATTTACCTAACTTTAAAAATAAAGATTAACTGTTTTAGTTCTCACACCAGTCACATGACTGACCTGGAGTTTATTGTTTTAACCTAAACTCTGGGTGCCCTTATTTTGACACGGGCAGCTAGTAGTTTTGGTTTTGCAGATTTATATTCACAGGATCCTGGTTTACAGCTGGAACGATATCCGGAAAGCTTTGTATCCGTATATCTCATTCTAGTTGTGTATTGTATTATTTTTCCGCTGCTATGTATTTAAATGTAATTTAAATCTCTGATATTTCTGTGTAATATTCATTTATACTCTGTATATTCTTGAAATCTGATGCATTGTTGTAATATACAATGAAATGTTCTTCTGTGTGCATTCTGATTTGTCGTGTTCTCAAACGATAGGGCGTTTCGAACGGCCTGGATCGGTTTAGCGACTGGTTCGGACCGAGCGAAATTCCTTGCCGTCACAGTTGGTATCAGAGCTTTGGTTTACAGAGCTCGAGAACAAGGCACATTAGAACCATACGAAAGAATTCATCAGATATTGGATTAGTAATATCCAATGGGAATGACTCGTTAGAGATAGGATCAGTAGTATCCTAGAACGAGTGTGAAGAGTATATTTTTCAAATGAAAACAAATTTTTGTTTTGAAAATTTAAATCAACTATTCGTATTTGATTATTTATATTGATTTTGGACAATTCAGTATATAAAGAATTTGCATATACGCCTTGCAAACGTATATTCAAAGTTTTAATATACTGGATAGATATAGAGTCACACTCTAGTCGCCCGGAGATGATTCTGATGATAGTCTAGACATCATCAGAATTGGTATTCGAGTTCCGAAGGTGTGATTTTCTATATATTTCCATTAGACTGGTGTGAGAACCAAAACTAATATAGCTAGAATACATTGTTGTGATTTGGCATCAAAAATCTGATTTTTGACTATGTATCAAAATTATGGATTAGAAACGTTAATCTACTAATTGATTGATGTTTGTGTTGTTTGTTTATTTGTTTGCTAATTTTTAACCAATTAGCCTAATTGAATCAAATATTGAACTGTATTGAAATTTGGTTGCGTTTGCTTGCATATACATGTATATCATTGAACAGGTCATAGCAAGGAGGCTAGAGCAGAGAATGAAATTTGTTTGCCCGACAAATAGGTACATGTTTACTACATAATTTACTGTTTGTTTGGGTGATGATGATTTTATGAGCCTATTGGCTAGCCGCTTGGCTTTTTCTTTTTCTTTTTGAGATCTGAAGGACCGGGGAAGCTATTTGAAATTCCCCGATGCTCCCGGTGCAGGGGAGGTTATGGCGAAATTTTTCAAAAATTTAGGGTGTTAGCCAAATTTTTGAAATTTTAGAAATTCTCAGAAACTGAAAAGTTGGAGAATGGAAGCCAGGTCGAGCGTAGAGTTGATTAATCAAACCACTTTCGACTTTGTTCCTTTTCAGGGACGAAAAGTTTTAAGTGGGGGAGATTGTAACAACCCGAAAATCTGGGCCAGTTTAAAATTTTTATTTTGGCCATTTTAGCGAATTTTGAATATTTAAAATAGATTATTTTAAATAATATCGACGAGAAATTTATTTTGAACATAATTCGAACGTATATATTATACGCGTCGTCGTTAGAATATATAATTATATATAATTATAAAAGGAATTGAAAATGGCGCGGTAGTTCATAATTCGATTTCAAACTTCAATTGAATGTACCGGGTGCAAAACAATCCGGATTTTAGTGAAACCAAAAATAATGGAATCTAATAGTGAATATCTTTCCAACGAATCCGGAAAATCAAGATTTCATATCGGGAATCAAAAGATATGTCCAGTGGAAAATTCTGAATAGTCGCTATGGAATTCAGGCCCTTAAAAATGGACATTTTGCAAATGACCTCGGATTTCGACGAAACCAGTTTTGTTGGGTCCGTGATGTCAAATTATTGCTAGGTTTCAAATTTCATAATTTTTCGATTCAATATGTGAGCGTGGCAAAGGAAAACGCGTTAGACCAGTTTCAGTTGATTTTAATCGACTGGAAATTGGCCATTTTTCAAACGGTCTCAGAATTCGACGAAACTAGTTTTGTTAGGACCGTATCGTCAATACGAAGCTAGAAAATATTTTTTCTGAGATTTATAGAGTTACTATGTGACCCTGGTAATTTGAAATGTACGTTTAAAATTCAATATAGTGATTTAAATGTAAATTTAACGGAAACTGATTGTAACAATCAAATCAGCTTGCGATACATATCCCATTGTGTTCGGAATGGGGGTAAAACGCTATGGACGACAGGCGGTGGGCCTCGTTTCGAGGTCATATGTAAAAGTCAACCCTTTGGCAAAAATAAATAATAAAATTAAAAAAAAAATTCCCTCCTATTCTTCTTCGTTGCCCCCCCCCCGATTCCTCATTCATACCAGAAAGGAAAAAAAAAAAAGAAAACCTAATCTAAATCGCCGCCGATCTGCTCAGCCGCCACACCCCCCCCCCCCCCTCCTCCACCGTAGACGCGCCGCTCAGGGCATCCACCACCCCTCCGACGTCCACCCTCCCCCTTCTCTTACCTCCTCCGTTGCCACCAGGTGGCGCCGCCCACTACGAAGCCCCCCTCCGACCTGCAAAGCCGACGAGGCCCCGAAGCCATCGCTTCACCCTCCTGCTGCCGACATCGACGCCGCCCGCTTGAAGTTGCCGCCGACGAACTGCATAGACCCCCCCCCCCCCCCGTAAGCATTTCTTTTTATTTTATTATTTTATTCTTTTTTTTTAACAGAATTTAAAACTGAAATTTTTAAAAAAGTAAAAACTGAAATTTTTAAATAAGTAAAAACTGTTTTTTTAATAAGTAAAAACTGAAATTTAAAAAAAAATAAAAACTGAAATTTTTAAATAAGTAAAAACTGTTTTTTTTAATAAGTAAAAACTGATTTTTTTTATAAAAGTAAAAACTGAATTTGGTAAAAGAGTAAAAACTGATTTAAAAGGAAAAATAAAAACTGATTTTATTTTAAGGTTTAAATAGAAAAGGTTTAAACTTTAAATAGAAAAGGTTTGAACTTTAAAAAGAAAATGGTTTGAACTTTAAAAAGATTTGATCTTTAAAATAGAAAAGCAAAAAGGCGAGATTTTTGTTTAGAAGAAAAAGTAGGATTTTTAAAAATAGAAAAGACTTTATTTTTTTAAAAATAGAAAAGACTTTATTTTTTTTATAAAAGCGAAAACTTTATTTTTTATAAAGGCGAAAACCTTATTGTTAAAAATGTGATTTTTATATATTGAACTTCGAAATAAAAATGTGATTTTTATATATTGAACTTTGAAATAAAAATTCGATTTTTATATATTGAATAGCGAAGTAAAAATGTGATTTTTACGTATGTAGTGAAAGCAGCAACGAAGGTGACAAAAAGGCGAAACGACGAAGACTTCTGCAAAGGAAGAGCCGTGGAGCGGGATAGCTATAGGTGAGAATTTCTCACCTTTCAATTTATTTTTCTAGTTATATATATATACTAGGATGCAGACGGTGCTTAGTAGCACCCGACACAATCGTCCACAGACCATGGACTTGTTTGTTTGGTTGCGTAGATTAGTTGGATGATTTGATTTGAAATTGAATTGTTTGGTGAATTAGATTGATGTGTGAATGGCGTGGGCCTTCACTAGACCGGGGATAAGACTAGGCCTCGTCCCGTTTCTAGTATCGTGCCGTTATGCCGCCGAAATTTTCTAAAATATGTTAGAAAAATAAAAATGTCATTTTATAGTGTAAATGAATTGAATAGAAATTCATAGGTTGAAATAAAATGTTTTATCGTTAAAAATATAATTTTAACGTGAAGTGAAAAAAATAAAATATTCATTTATAAACCGGACGGTTTGTTTATGTACACCTATTTGAATGACATTGATTGGGACGATAAATTTTACACATCGCCCAACAGCACAAATAAAATATGTGTTTGGTTGTTTGAAACCCCACACGGGTGTTGGGATGAAATTTGAAGTTCACTCATCCTGATTGATTAAATATGTCGATCGATTGATTGACAGGCTGTTATAAGCGTTGAATATCTATATTTGATGCTTATACAGTGTAGTGCACTTTGGTTGATGGTTGATTATTTTCAATGCTATTATATACATGTGTTGTATGAAAATCCATGTAATTAATTTTATATGGTAATTGATTGGGCCTCATTCCAATTTGAAAAATAAAGAAAATTTGAAAATAGAAATTTATGAAGCCATGTTGATTAGATTGACGCCATTTTGACGTGAACGATATTTATATCGATTTTAAAACGATTTCGAAATGAAGTGAATTGAAAACGAATTCAAAGTGAATTGAAAATGATTTCGAAATGAAGTGAATTGAAAACGAATTCAAAGTGAATTGAAAATGATTTCGAAATGAAGTGAATTGAAAACGAATTCAAAGTGAATTGAAAATGATTTCGAAATGAAGTGAATTGAAAACGAATTCAAAGTGAATTGAAAATGATTTCGAAATGAAGTGAATTGAAAACGATTTCGAAATGAATTAAATTGAAAACGAATTCAAAGTGAATTGAAAATGATTTCGAAATGAAGTGAATTGAAAACGATTTCGAAATGAATTGAATTGAAAACGAATTCAAAGTGAATTGAAAATGATTTCGAAATGAAGTGAATTGAAAACAATTTCGAAATGAAGTGAATTGAAAACGATTTCGAAATGAATTGAATTGAAAACGAATTCAAATTGAATTGAAATTTGAATTGAATAGAAATGAATTTTGAAACGAATTTATAAAGAAGAATTCAATTTTGCTTTGAATTGAAATGGAAGTTGAAATAGGTTTTGAAACGATTTTAAAACTATTTATATAATTCGTTTTGAATAGAAATCGACGAAATATATATTATATATATAATATAATGGCCTGAATAGAACGCGCCGCGCCGCGGTAGTTCGCGAATTTCGACCATTGATTTCAAATGGACGTTACGGGAGATCCGACCGTCGGATTCTCCTAAAACCGGAACCGTTGGGTTCGTATCGAAAAGAGCTTTCTAACGAATGTTAGAAATTTGAAATCTAACGGTTGGATTTGGAATTATGTCCAAATCAAATTTGAAAAAGGTCGCTGTAAGTGCAGTTCGATGGCCATTGATGGAAATCGACTGTACGGGCCTTGATAAAATTATTAAAAATAGTAATAATTTGTGTAAAATCATAAGAAATGATTTGGGAAAAATTGGGATGAAAAACTCCATATTTGAAAAGATAAAAATAGATTTTTATCGAATTGAACTAGTTTTGAACTAGAATTATAATTCTATTTATTTTTAAATAAATAAATTGAATTCGAAAAGGGTTTTAAAAATAACCAAAATTTCCAATGATTGCATTGGAGTGGATTTGAATCGAAATTGTCTTCGGAATATTTCGATGTTGGAATTCGTGATTATACAGGTGTTGTTATGGAAATTTGAAAGATATATATTTATATCGTTATTTCCAATACGACATTTGTTAGTCGTAGAATTCGATATTGAATATAAGCCGATATATTTTCTATTCAGAGCCTTGTATTGAATATCGAATGTGATTTGGGTTTGTCGTGAATGGTGTCTTCACTAACACTGTTCTTGAACCCAGTTGAGAAAAGATTAAATCTTTTTATTTAGATTTAATGAAGTTTACCAATTAAATGATATTTAATTGGAATAGAATTGATATTGATTTTTGGGTTTATCGTGAACAGTGTTTTAAATAACACTCGTTCTTTAACCCGATAATTAATGAATGTGATTTTGGGTTTATCGTGAACCGTGTTTTAAATGACACTGATTCTTTAACCCAGTTAACGATTAAAACTAAGTGGAGTTTTAATGAATCTTTAATTAGATTGAAATGATCGAAAATGGAGTATCACCAGTTTTGCTCCAGGCGATAGTTAAATCTTTAATTAGATTTGAACGTGAAATGGTAATTGAATTTACCGATAACACTGTGGTGTTAGATATGAAGTATTACCAGTTTTACTTTATGGGATAAATAGGTTGGGATTGGGAAATTAAAACAAATGATTACTTCGGCAAGTTTCGTTAATCCCGGCTAGTTGAACCGATGTTCAAAAATAGATTAAAGAATAAATTTTAAAGAATTTATCTTTGATAAAATTTATGGGAACCTTTCCCTAAGAATGTGAAATTTAGAAACTAACTGTCGGTTAGCCAAGCAGAAGGGTTTTCTGGATATTGATCTGATGTTGGTTTCGGCCTTCGGGGTTAATATTTGGGGGATTATTCTCTTGATTAATTTACGGTTAGTGACTAATGAATTGGAATGAGGCGTATGTTGTGTTTGTGTAACACTTATTTAAAATATACGCGAGTTATTCGGAAAGACCGGGTTTATCCCATTCTGAATAACTGATACGACGATAAGTCGAAGATGAAGACGGTGGTCGAAGACCGGAAGTCTTCACGTCGTTTGGGTGATAACTGATGATCTTGATTGGGCTGTACACCCAAGAAGATGGAAACAGTTGGTGATCGTCCAGACGTACTTGGAGATCGATGGATATGCGGGGTACTAGGTGCCTCCGGTTTCGTTCAGCCCCAGAACGGACTTGTAAATGGACTGTGTGTCTGACATCGGATTTCATTCTGTGTGACTGATATCGGTTGCATAGGATGGTTTGCCTGTGTGGCATGCTAAGATGCAAATGATCGAGGCTTCTGTTGAAAAGCAAAGTCTTGTGGTGATGATCAAAGCACGGCCTTTGTGGCGTAGCTTTGTGTAACGTTTACTTCGCGAGTTTCACACCCGGTATGAACCAAAAACGGGAGACGGACCTCAGGGAGGGCATGCGTTTCCTTCTAGATAAAAAGTGGCGTCAGTGGTTTTACACGCCCTGACGAGTTTGACTTATGTGGTTGTTGCTGTTGCGAGGCGCCTCGGATTGATCGGTCGTTCTCGAACCGATGGAGTCATTTAGTTGGCTCATTTACGCCCCAAAGGGCGGGGAAACGTAGTGTTCAGGCATTTTAATCCACATCGGTGGACCGGCCCTGTCGCTCCAAGGGTCACTCGAGCTCTGATCCTGAGACATGGGCTAGATTGTCTCGAATAGGTTGAGGACTATCTTTTGCCTCGGTTCATAGACGGAAATCCAATTTCCAAATACGTGCCATTTGCGGTTTTATTTGTAAACCTATTTATGGCGACATAGTGGGATGGGGCGCTCATGCCGCCTATGATTGATACTTATGATTTGAAATTGTTTTATACACTATGCACTTATAATAGTATCAAACGATTTGTTTTAACCGTATCAAGCATTCTTCGGCTGTTATAAGGGAAAACCCTATCCTCGGCTGCGTTGCATTGTGTGATGGGACCTGGGTCTTATAACAGCTTCATTCTTCTTTATTTAGCATTGCGCTGTTGTTTTATGCACCGGTAGTCTTGGGAGGAAACCCGTTCCGTGTTATACGGCGTGGTCCCTTGATTTACCTAACTTTAAAAATAAAGATTAACTGTTTTAGTTCTCACACCAGTCACATGACTGACCTGGAGTTTATTGTTTTAACCTAAACTCTGGGTGCCCTTATTTTGACACGGGCAGCTAGTAGTTTTGGTTTTGCAGATTTATATTCACAGGATCCTGGTTTACAGCTGGAACGATATCCGGAAAGCTTTGTATCCGTATATCTCATTCTAGTTGTGTATTGTATTATTTTTCCGCTGCTATGTATTTAAATGTAATTTAAATCTCTGATATTTCTGTGTAATATTCATTTATACTCTGTATATTCTTGAAATCTGATGCATTGTTGTAATATACAATGAAATGTTCTTCTGTGTGCATTCTGATTTGTCGTGTTCTCAAACGATAGGGCGTTTCGAACGGCCTGGATCGGTTTAGCGACTGGTTCGGACCGAGCGAAATTCCTTGCCGTCACAAGCAGTCTGATGGTGATCTGATCGCCTGAGGGGGTGGCGCGATTCGGTCAAAGGGGAGGAGCGGTTTTCCAGATAATCGACAAGGAAGAAGGGGAAAAGGGCAGCATAAATTTTTAAACGTTATAAAAGAGGTTAATTCGTTTAATTAATTTAATTAATTACCGTATTAATTGTCCCAACGTTTAAAATAACATATTTCTCTCATACGAGGTCGGAATCACGCAAAACTGGATCCGTTGCGATCCTGGAGATGAGAGCTTCACAACAAAACTGACCGCATCCAATATGGAGCAAGTCAGAATTTCAGGCAATTTCAAATTGGAACAGAACAGAAATTCAAATAAAACTGAAGGAGTGAAGAACCAATGTGATAACTTCTCACTAAAATTATTTCTGTGCAGTTATTTATTTTATAACTGCATATATGAACTACTCCCCGTCGTCCACAGATCATGGACGATTTGTTTTCTTGATTGTGATGTGAAAATTGTTTGTGATGTGAAATGGACTGTATAAAATATTCATGTGCTGAATAAAATATATGAATAATAAAAATATCATTTTTATTGTATAAATGGACTGTATAAAATTTTCATGTGTTGAAATAAATATTTTAACGTGTATATGAATAAAATAAATATTCATTTACAAATCAGACGATTTGTTTATGTACACCCATTTGACTGATATTGATTGGGACGATGTATGTTACACATCGCCCAACTGCACAAATAATATTCAGTATTTGTTGGTTGAAACCCCACACAGGTATTGGGATGTTATTTGACATACACTAATCCCAATTGTTTAGTTGTATGTCAATCAATTGGTTGACAGGCTGTTGTAAGTGCTAATTATTTATAATTAATGCTTATGCAGTTGTATAATGCTCTCTGGATGATGGTTAGTTATTTATCGTTGTTGTGATATACATGCATTGTATGAAATCCATATAAATAACATTGTATGGTAATTGACTGTGTCTAATTCCAATTTAGAAATGAAGGATATTTTAAAATAATATGCATGTGTTGAATAAAATAAAATGACGAATATTTTAAAATAATATTCAGTAAATAATGAAAATGTGATTTTGATGTCCGATTTTGGATAAACATGGAAATATTAAAATATTTAAAGCCGTGTTGATTAGATTTGCGTCATTCTGACACGAACGATATTTAAATCGATTTTATTCATTTTTATAATGAATATCGAAAAGGAAATAATTGCAAACTATAATATTTTGAAAAGATTATCATTTATATATAATGATAAAGAATATTCAATTTAGATTTAATTTGAATATGAAGTTGAAATCGTTTTTAAAATGATTTATAAAATATGTTTTAAGTGGAAATCGATGATATATATATATATATATAATATATATATATTATATATAATAAATGGCCTGAATAGAACGCGCTGCGCCGCGACCGTTCGCGAATTTCAACCATTGACTTCGAATTGCGATTACGGGAGATCCGACCGTCGGATTCTCCTAAAACCAGAACCATTAGGTTCGTATCGAAAAGGGATTTCCAACGAATATAAGAGATTTGAAATCTAACGGTTGGATTTGGAATTATGTCCAAATCAAATTTGGAAAAGTTCGTTGTAAGTGCAGTTCGACGACCGTTTATGGAAATCGACTGTACGGGCCTTGATAAAATTATTAAAAATATTAATAAATTGTGTAAAATCATAATAAATGACTTGGAAAGAATTGGAATGAAAAATTCCACGTTTGTAAAGATAAAAATATATTTTATAAAAATGAACTAGTTATTAACTATAATTATAATCCAATTATTTTTAAATAAATAAATTGGATTTGTGAAACGATTTTAATATAATCCAAAATTTTCCAATATATGAATTGGAATGGATTTGAATCGAAATTATCTTCGGAATATTTCGATATTGGATTCCGTGATTATACAGATATTGTGGAGGAATTTGGAAGATATATATATATATCGTTATTCCCAATACAATATTTGTTAATTTCAGAATTTGATATTGAATATAAGCCGATATATTTTCTATTCCGATCCTTATATTAATATCAAATTGGATTTTGGGTTTGTCGTGAACGGTGTCTTCATTAACATTGTTCTTGAACCCAGTTGAGATAAGAATAAATCTTTTAATTAAGATTTAGAGAAGTTACCAATTATTAACATTTAATTGGAATGGAATAAAAGAATTGGATTTTGGGTTTGTCATGATCGATGTCTTAAATAACACTGTTCTTAAACCCCATGTGAAAAGAATAAATCTTTTAATTAAGATTTTAAGAAGAATTACCAATTAATTAATATTTAATTGGAATGAAATTGAAATAGAATGTGAATTGGGTTTATTGTGAACTGTGTTTTTAACGACATTCGTTCTTTAACCCAATTAACAGTGAAATGTGATTTTGAATTTATAAATCTTTTAGTAAGATTTAATGGAAATTTTCCAAAGTAAAGTTTTCCAATTAATTAATGTTTAATTGGAATGGAATGGAATTTGATTCGATAATAATCGAAGTGAGCTTCTGTGGAGGAAGACTGTTGATATATATGGAATTTAAAAGGCTTTACCGTTATTCCATTTATATTATTAGTTGGATACGGAAATTGACATCGATTATATATTGGTTTGTTTTTCCGTGAAGATTCCATATGTAATGGATTATGATTTTTGTGTTTATCGTGAACTGTGTTTTAAATGACATTGGTTCTTTAACCCAGTTGAAGATAGGATTACATGTGTAGCATTGTATTTTGAACTGTATGTTTGGTCTCTGCTAAATATATATCTGTTTGGTGGCTGAGAATTTATTCTCTTGCTTAACACCCTTCTCTGAGATGTACGAGTTTAGAGGTTATATATCGGAAGAAATCAATAGTACGGTGTAGATTATCGATGCGACATTTTTGATTTTCCAAAGTTAAATAATCATTAATATTGATTTTTGGGAAGATTAGAACTAATTGGAGTTTTAATGAATCTTTAATTAGATTGAAATGATCGAGAATGGAGTATCACCAGTTTTGCTCCTGGCGATAGCTAAATCTTTAACTAGATTTGAACGTGAAATGGTAATTAATATTTACCGATAACCCAGTTGGTGTTAGATATGGGGTACCACTAGTTTTGCTCCATAGGATGAATAAGTTGGGATTGGGAAATAAAATAAATGATTACTTCGGTGTGGTTCGCTAGTCTCGACTAGTTTGTATAAACCTTAATATGGTTTGAATTGACATTCAAAGGAAGATTAAAGTATAAATTTAAAGAATTTATCTTCGATAAAATTAATGGGAACCTTTCCCTAAAAATGTGAATATTTAAATAAAAAAATATTCTGGATTGGAATAAGGCGTATGATGTGTTTGTGTAACGACCTGAACTTCCCCGATCTCCGAAGAGAAGAGAAAGAACAGATTGTTTTGAGGATAAGACGAACCAGAACACAGATACAAGAACATTTCATTGCTTATTAGAACAGTTACATTAGAGTACAAGAATATAACATAGTATGAATAATTAATGTACATCAGATAAATATCAGGGATTTAAAATACATAGCAGCGAAAAAATAATATAAAACACAACTTTAGGAAATACACAGATACAGAGCTTTCCGCATATAGTTTCAGTTGTATACCAGGATCCTGTAAGAATAAATCTGCAAAACCCAACTACTAGCTGCCCGTGTGGAAAATAAGGGCACCCATAGTTTAGGCTAAAACAATAAACTCCAGGTCAGTCATGTGACTGGAGTGAGAACTATAACAGTTATTAATATTGGTTTTAAAGTTTGGTATATCGAGTGACCACGCCGTATAACACAGAACATGTTTTAACCCAAGAATACAAGTGCATATAACAACAACGCAATGCTAAATAAAGAAAATGAGGCCATTATAAGACTCAGGTCCCATCACACATTACAACGCAAGCCGGAAGATAGAGATCTTACCTTATAATAGCCAAAAATGTTTGGTATGTGAAATTTAATATTTTATTATTACTATAAGTTTATAGTATCAAAAACAATTTCAAATATAAATGTATCAATCATAGACGGCATGAGCGCCCCATCCCACTATGTTGCCATAATAGGCTCTACAATCAAAACCGCAAAATATCGTATTGGAAGTTGGATTTCCATCCATGAACCGAGGCAAGGAATCGTCATCACCGAATTCGAGACACTCTAGCCTACCATGTCTCAGGCTACATCCGTAACTGCACCTAGGAGCCACAGGGCCGGTCCACATTTTAAGTGGATTAACAATTCCCTAAACAATACGTCTCCCTGCCCTATGGGGCGTAAATGAGCCAAATGACTCAATATCCATCGGCTCTGTAGTAACCGATATATCCGAGGCGCCTCGCTTTCCAACAACCACATGGGTAAAAATAATATAAATGTTAGGACTTGAAAATGCTGACACCACCTCTTGCTAGAAAGAAACGCATGTTCTCCCTAGATCTTCTCCCATTTCTGGTTCATACCAGGGTGTGAGGCTCGCGAATTAACGCTATACACAAAGTGGCGCTATATTAAAACTATGCTTTGATCATCAACCACAAGACTTTGCTTTTCAACAAAAGCCTTGATCATTTTCCACTTAGGATGCCACACAGGCAATTCACGTCGTGCGACTGATGTCTACCGATATACAACCTCTAAGCTCGTATGTCTTAGAGAAGGGTGAAGTAAGGGAATAAATTCCCCTTCACCAGACAGATGTATCTTAGATAGAGACCAATCAACACAGAGAAAATCCCAAGCCAGACACACAGTCCATTTTCAAGTTTGTTCTGGGTTTGAACGAAAATGGAGGCACCTTTTTCCTCGTCCCATATGTCCAATACAGAAGAGAGGCCCTTGCATATCCGTCGATCTCCAAGTACGTCTGGACGATCACCACTTATTACCTCGTCTTGGGTGTACAGCCCAATCAAGACATCAGTAATCATCCTAACGATGTGAAGACCTCCTGTCTTCAACCACCGTCTTCATCGTCGATATATCGTCGAATTAGTTATTCAGAATGGGTATAAACCCAGCCTTTCTGAATAACTCGCGTATATTATAAACAAGTGCTACACAAACCAAAATACGCTCATTCCAATCCAGAATATTCTTTTATTCAAATATTCACATTTTTAGGGAAATGTTCCCATTAATTTTATCAAAGATAAATCCTTTTAATTTATTCTTTAATCTTCCTTTGAATGTCAATCCAAACCATATTAAGGTTTATCCAAACTAGTCGGGATTAGCGAACCACACCGAAGTAATCATTTATTTTTTTTCCCAATCCCAACCTATTCATCCCATGGATCAAAACTGGTGATACTCCATAACTAACACTACGGTGTTACCGGTAAATATTAATTACCATTTCACGTTCAAATCTAATTAAAATTTAACTATCGCTTGGAGTAAAACCGGTGATACTCCATTCTCGATCATTTCATGAATTCGATAAATTTATTTATCTCATTCTCATTCCAATCTAATTAAAGATTCATTAAAACTCTAATTCAGTTTTAATCTCAAAAATCATTATTAATGATTATTCCAAGTTAAGAAATTAATCTTACCTTTAACTGGGTTAAAGAACCAATGTAAATTAAAACACGGTTCACGATAAACCCAAAATCACATTCCATACAATCAATATCAATTTTCGTATCCGACTAATAATATAAATGGAATAACGGCAAAGCCTTTTAAATTCTATATATAGTTACAGTCTTCCTCCACAAAAGTTTACTTCGATTATTACCAAATCGAATTCCATTCCATTCCAATTAAATATTAATTAATTGGTTAACTTTACTTTGGAAAAACCCATTAAATCTTAATATAAGATTTATATATTCCGAATCATATTCCTTTGTTAATCGGTATAAAGAACGAATGTAATTAAAAACACAGTTCCCAATAAACCCAATTCACACTCCATTTCAATTCCAATTGAATGTTAATTAATTGATAATTCTTCTTTAAATTTTAATTAAAAGATTTATTCTTTTCACACGGGGTTTAAGAACGGTGTTATTGAAGACACCATTCACGACAAACCCAAAATCCAATGCTTTTATTCAATTCCAATTAAATATGAATTAATTTGAAAACTCCTTAAATCTTAATTAAAAGATTTATTCTTTTCTCAACTGGGTTCAAGAACAGTGTTAATAAAGAAACCATTCATGACGAACCCGAAATCCAATTTGATATTAAATCAAGGCTCTGAATAGAAATTATATCCGCTTATATTCAATATCAAATTCTGAAATCAACAGATATCGTATTGGGAATAACGATATATATATCTTCCAAATTACTCCACAATATCCGTATAATCACGGAATCTAATATCGAAATATTCCAAAGATAATTTCGATTCAAATCCATTCCAATTCATATATTGGAAATTTTTGGTTATATAAAAACCATTGACAAATCCAATTTATTTATTTAAAAATTATTGGATTTCAAATCTAGTTAACTAGTTCATTTTGATAAGAAAATTATTTTTATCTTTACAAACGTGGAATTTTTCATCTCAATTCTTTCTAAATCATTTATTATGATTTTACATAAATAATTTATATTTTTAGTAATTTTATCAAGGCCCGTACAGTCAATTTCCATAAACGGTCATCGAACTGCACTTATAGCGACCTTTTCCAAATTTGATTTGGACATAATTCCAAATCCAACCGTTAGATTTCAAATCTCTTATATTCATTTGAATGCTCTTTTCAATACGAACCCAACGGTTCCAGTTTTAGGGGAATCCGACGGTCGGATCTCCCGTAATGTCAATTCGAAGTCAATGGTCGAAATTCGCGAACGGTTGCATCACGGCACGTTCTATTCAGGCCATTTAATATATTTAATATATATATTATATATATTTCATCGGTTTCCATTTAAAATGTATTTTATAAATCGTTTTAAATTCGTTTTAAAAATGATTTCAACTTCATATTCAAAATTGAATATTCTGTATCATTAATATATAAATGATAATATTTTCAAAGCGTTGTATTTTGAAATCACTTCCTTTTTCGATATTCATTATAAAAATGAATAGAATCGATATAAATATCATTCGCGTCGAAATGACGCATATCTAATCAACACCGCTTTATATATTTCAATAATTCGTGTCCATCCAAAATCGGACATCAAAATCACATTTTGATCCTTTACAGAATATTATTTTAAAATATTCATTATTTTAAAATATTCGTTATTTTAAAATATTCTTCAATTCTGAATTGAATCAGGCACAGTCAATTACCATATAATGTTATTTATATGGATTTCATACAACACATGTGCACAACAATAATGATAAACAATAATCCATCATCCAAAGGGCATTCTACACTTTATAAGCATTAAATATAAATAATAACGCTTACAACAGCCTGTCAACCAATTGATCGGCATACCACTAAACAATTGGGATTAGTGTACATCAAGTATCATCCCAACACCCGTGTGGGGTTTCAACCAACAAATACTGAATTTTATTTGTGCAGTTGAGCGACGTGTAAACTTTATCATCCCAATCCATATCAGTCAAATAGGTGTACATAAACAAATCGTTTTGATTTGTAAATGAATATTTACTTTATTCATATCCACGTTAAAAATTATATTTTTAACGATAAGATATTTATTTCAACACATGAATATTTTATACAGTCCATTTCACATCACAATCAATTTTCACAACACAATACAATCAAACAAGTCGTCCATGGTCTGTGGACGACGGGGAGCAGTTCATTTCTGCAGTTATAAAATAAATAACTGTAAAAAATTAATTTTAGTGAGAAGTTCTCACATTGATCGGTTTTGAAATCGTTAAAAAACAAATATTTTATTATAACTAAACCAGCGTTTAATTATATCAAAAATCTCAATAGCTTCAGTTTCTGTTCTGGTCTATCCCAAGCTGTAGTGTTCGACTTCAGGATTCCAACGCAACTAATTTTATGGATTTCTAATTTGGATTGCGAAAGATATGATCAATTAAAGATTTGATTACATTAATTAGTTAATTAATAAATAATCAAATCCCTAATCACATTTTAATTACTCTACCTCGTTCAAAACAATCGAGCCATCGTTCCCAATCGTCGCCCCCTTCCTCCCTAATGTGCGCCGCCACCAATCGACCTGACCCCCATCGAGGAACACCACCGCGAGCGCCTCCTCGAGTTCTTTCGCCACCGTGAAAACCTGCCAGTTCGAACTCCTCTTTGACCGCGAAACTACCACCAACGACGACGTTTCAGCTCAAAAATTGGCCACGCTAGATGATGATTTCCCATCTTAACCGTATGGATCGAACGAGAAGAAGAACCTCTTCGATGTTTACTTCAGATCAGGTTCCTAATTCGCAATGGATTTAATGAAATTAACGAAATAAAATTGGAGGATTCTGTCCGTTCTTTTTTTTATGTGGTGGCGGCATCGTTTCATTTGGGGCTAGTGTTTTATTGAGTGGAGGAGGGTATTAAGAATAATTTTTATTAATATTTAATTCAATTTATTTCTAAAAGGTGAATATCGCATCTGCACTCCAAATCGAACCCAACGACTGTCGCTCCTAGCTAACTACCCCCATTCGAACGCAATGGGATATGTTTCGTAATCCAATTCAACTGTTTCGATCAGTTTATGTTAAATTTAAAATATAAATCAATATATTTTAAATTCAAATGCATATTTCAATTTATCGGGGCCATATACTAACTCAAAAAATTCCAGAAAAATAAATCTAGCTATGTTTTGATGATACGATCCTAACAAAATTGATTTCATCGAATTTGGAGACCGTTTGAAAAATGGCCATTTTCTGGTCAATCCATTTCAAACTAAGATTACCAAACGCGTTTTCCTTTGCCACACTCACACATCAATTTCAAAAATTATGGAATTTTAAACCTAGCAAAAAATTGACATCCCGGACCCAACCAAAGTGGTTTCGTCAAAAACGGAGGTCGTTTGCAAAATTGCTATTTTTAAGGGCTTTAATATTATTTAAAAATATGTATAAATTCCATATCGACTTTTCTGAATTTTAAACTGGACATAACTTGCACTCTATGAAGTGAAATCTCAGTTTGTCACATCGATTAGAAAGATATTGTTAAACAGATTCAAATATTTCTTGTTTCGTCCAATTCTGACTTAAATTGAATTTTGTATATTCATTTGAAATTTGAAGTCGAATTTTTGAACTGCCGCGCCATTTCAGGCTCATTATATAGTTAAAATAAATTTATTCGTTCTAACTTTGATTAAAATAAATTTTTGGTCGTTATTATTTAAAATAAATCATTTTAATTATTCAAAATCCATCAAAATTGCTAAAACAAAATTTTTTAATTGGTTTCGATTTTCCGGGTTGTTACAATTTGTGTAAAACTTGTTTATAATATACGCGAGTTATTCGGAAAGGCCAGGCTTATACCCATTCTAAATAACTGATTCGACAATAAGTCGATGATGAAGACGTTGGTAGAAGACTGGAGGTCTTCACATCGTTTGGATGATTACTGATATCTTGATTGGGCTGTACACCCAAGATGAGGTAATAAGTGGTGATCGTCCAGACGTACTTGGAGATCGACCGGATATGCGAGGACCTCTCTCCTGTTTTGGACATATGGGATGAGGAATAAGGTGCCTCCGGTTTCGTTCAGACCCAGAACGGACTTGTAAATGGATGGTATGTCTGACGTTGTATTCATTTATACTGTATTTGTTGATCTCTGCTAAATATATATCTGTTTGGTGGCGGAGAATTTATTCTCTTGCTTAACACCCTTCTCTGGGACGTACAAGCTTAGAGGTTATATATTGGCAAAAATCAGTGGTACAGTATGGATTGACAATGTGACATGTTGAGTTGCATGGATCAAGGATTTTGTTGAAAATCAGAGTCTTATGGTTGATGATCAAAGCATAGCTTTAATATAGCGTCGCTTTGTGTATAGTGTTAATTCGCGAGCCTCACACCTCAGTATGAGTCAAAAACGGGATATGGACCCAAGGAGAACATGACGTTTCTTTCTAGCTATGGGTGGTGTCAGCATTTGCAAGCCCTGAAATTTATATTACTTTTACCTATGTGGTTGTTGGAATGTGAGGCGCCTTGGATATATCGGTTACTATGGAGCTGATGGATAGGTCCTATAGGACCGGCGAACGAGTGTTTAGGTATTGCCAATCTGCTATGTGTTGACCGGCCTTGGAGGATCCAAGGTATCACTATATGTGACCCAGAGGCATTTGCTAGAGTGTCTCGAAGCCGGCAAGGAGTACATCCCTTGCCTCAACTCATGACGGAAATCCAATTTCCAATACGTGACATTTCAGTTTTAGTTGTAATCCTATATATGGCGACATGGTGGGATGGCGCGCTTATGCCATCTATGATTGATACATTTATAGTTGAAGTTGATTTCTTCACTTATAGTAATAATAAAAGATAAATTTCGCGTACCAAGCATATTTGGCGATTAAAAGGTAAAACTCTATCCTCCGGCTAGCGTTGCATTGTGTGATGGGACCTGAGTCTTGTAATAGCTTCATTGTTCTTTATTTAGCATTGCACTGTTTGTTTTATGCACTGGTATTCTTTGGGGTAAACCCATTCCGTGTTATACAGTGTGGTCCATTGATTTACCTAACTTTAAAATCAAATTAATAACTGTTTTTAGTTCTCACACCAGTCACATGACTGACCTGGAGTTGATTGTTTTAACCTAAACTCTGGGTGCCCCTATTTTCCACCCGGGCAGCTAGGAGTTTTGGTTTTGCAGATTCATTCTTACAGGATCCCGGTTTACAGCTGGAGCTATATTCGGAATGTTCTGTATCCGTGTATATCTTACAGTTGCGATATGTATTATTTTTCCGCTGCTTTATAATTTAAATCCCTGATATTTATCAAATGTATATTATTTATTCATACTCTTTTATATTCTTGTACTCCGATGTAATTGTTGTAATAAACAATGAAGTATTCTTATGTTTGTGTTCTGATTTGTCGTGTTCTCAACTAAATCCGGGCTTTTCTTTATGGGGAAGTTTTGGTCGTTTCACCAGTCTACTTTCATACTGCTAACACAATCTCCAAATGCAGCAAAAATTGTATGTACCTCTTTGTCTTCACGTTCTGAATCCAATAAAATTAGTTTGGTTGTAATCCGACTTCGTTTGTTTACGATGTTATTTAAATTTTAAATAATTTATCATTTCACCGATTTTATTCCGTTTGTCTATCAACAACTCCGTTCGACTCCCAATTTCAAATGTTAAATTTCAATTTCTTTATGTACACAAATACACACATATCCAAGCCAATTCTCCATATATTTCAACCAATAAACTTTCCAATTCGTTTAACGTCAACTACGTTTATTTTTAAATTCAACCATTTATATTTTTCAGTCTAATTTCAAATCCAATTCAAATATCCAACCAAATTCAATTCAAATATTCAACAATAAATATTTGATTCCAAATCAAACATTCTGAATTAAATGTTGAATTCAATTCATACTCAAAACAATATATTTGATTTTTAACCAAAGTATCAATATAAAATAAATAGTTAAATCTTTAATTAATTCCATTTCCAGTTGTCAAAATTCCTGGGATGTTACAATCTCCCACATTTAAATCTTTTCATCCTCGAAAAGGAGAGATCATAAGAGTTACGACAATGTATACTTCAAATTTTCATATTTGTGCGAAATTTTTCCATAACCGATTTAAATATCGATATTTAAGCCATCAACCATCTTTATATCCATCATATTCAATTTACTAGGAAAATAAATTTCCTTTCAAAACCAATTTCTTCTTGAATTTCAAATTATGTATAAATTATATTTATGCATCTCAAATTATTCCAAATTTCTCTTCTGTTAATGTTTACTTATCCATCGTTGCACTTATTCCTTACAATCTAAATTCAATCAGATCTCCTTACCTTCAACCCATTTAATCTTTCCAAATACTCATTGAAGAGTGTAAATAACATCTCCTCTTCAAGTTACAAATTGTCGACTATAAATTTCCCAATCCGAATTTTTTTATAACTTCTATACATAACACAAAATTCGTGTGAAAAATATTTGTATTATTATTCCAAAGCTATGGACATGAAAATACTATGAAATCCTCTTTCTTAACTTATTAAGTTAAATACATTTTAAATTTCAAATTATTGCTTTGAAAATATTTGATAACTTGAAGTTTGACAAGTCTATTGTCGTTCTCACATATGTTCGACTAAAATCTCCAAGTATTAAATATCCTTGCTTCAACTCCCAATGAGAATATTTCAAAAATTATTTTAAAAAAATGGATATGAAAAGTATAAATGTGATGTTTGTCTGTTGATTGTTCATGAATCGCAGATACACAATGATTTCATCTGGATCCCCCAGAAAACATCTGTATCCGTAGGAAATCACTTCCCTGCAAATTTCGTCATAGACAAATCAACGGAAGATATTTATCAAAAGAAATCTAAGGTCACTGAGCGTTCACTGATCTATCTCAGGGTCGTGAAAACAAATCATGAAATTATGAAGATACATCAAGTCATGAGGAAAAACCAAGTCACAAAGACAAACTGTTTCATAACAGGTGGCTCAATCTCACTAAGATATTCCAGACATCGTATGGCTCCATTCTAACTTTTGTATCTCTAGTGGTTTCATCTCTTTCACTTGTAGATATGTTATGTGAACCGCAGGTATACAATGGTTACGCTTGGGTCCCCCAGGAAACATCCATACCCGTAAGATTTCACAACACTGCGGATTATGCCCTTATAAACAACAGTAGATCGCATCAGACACAATGGTTACGCTTGACTCCCCCAAGAAACATCTGTCTGCCATAGGCCATCTACAGCCCTACGAGTTTTGCATAACAGTCGTCTTCTTCATGGAATTATGACAACCCATGAGTTTTACGTTCGGACAATCTACTTCCACCACCAGCACATCTCAACTAGGCTCAAAATTAAAAGGAGGAAGGTACTTCCCTTATTTTGATTCGAAGACATGTAATACTATGTACATATAGTACTTCATTTCATACTCCTCATAAATCATACTTATGTCAACTTACATAAGATTTTCATTTCAAATCTCATTCTTATATATAAATTCTGTTATATAAGATTTCATTTTAAAACGATTACCTTCCAATCCAGTAATTTTTAAATTCAATATATTCTTATATATTTTTCCATATAAGTTTTCGAAAACTTCTATATTCAATATCAACAATCGAATATCCTCGGATTCCATTCAAATTTCAAAATTTCAATTTTGATCTCTTATCCAATTCTGATATTTGACATCTTTTCAAACTTAGATTTATGAATCCATTAGTTATAAACCAAATTTTCTTCCAAATTTCCATTTATTAAATTTATCGGTTAATTCAAATCTTTATGCTCTCAAAATTTCAGAAATCTTCATTCCTTATAACAAATTGCCTCATCCACGCATTATAACTTATCCATATTCACATCCTTCAACCATAAATTAGAAAGCGAACAACTCTCTAAGTATCATACCCGAAGGCCCAAACCAACATCAGATCAACACTCAAAAAGTCATTCAACTTGACTAATCTATAGTCAGTTTACAATTTTCTTAATTCCATTTTTAAGCCATTTTTAAGTTTATAAATTTAATTATAAACTTATCTCAACATTTGCATTATTCACGATATTTCCTATTTACCAACTTGGTTTATCAAAACAATAATAGCAAGGCCACTAAAATGTCCTTCCCTACTTAGAAATATTCCACTTTCAGGACATCATACAAATGAGATTAAACGACTAATAAAAAATTTATAGAGTTCAAAATTTTCCATTACCATTTTATTTAAATAATTATACACACGTACATGGGATATTACAAAAGACAGTATTATAAACAATGTTAGCTTAATTAGGATTCACAATCATCGATAATTGTCTATTATTTGATCAATAATCCACATCTTCGCGTAAACTACTTCACGATATTCATCATTCTGGAATTTCAACAAAAGAATTAGTGCATTCCTCATCCACATGAACCCACTCCTTGCAGTTCTTACAATAATACGAAATGAAGCCATCTTTCCCTATGTACTTCACCGTTTTCTTTCTAGCGGAGCGCAACATTGACTATCTTCCTTATTTCCTCTCGAAACAGTTCCAAGCTATATGTCTAACTTTCTTATAATGATAGCAAACGATGGGTCCATCAGACATTTGAGAAATGGCAAGCTTCTTCTTTTTAACCTTAAGACAACGACTGGTAATATGCCCCTTCTTTTGACATTTAAAACAGAAAATCTTGGACCGGTAAAATTTTCCTTATAAATTATTTCCCTTGTCTCTCTCTCTCCGCACGTAGCCACATAATGTCCATTTTTCTGACATCTGTAACAGATGACATCGTCATAGGGGTCGGCTGTTTATTTTTCTCTTATCCTCTTCTCATATTCCAAAATCAATTCTTCCCTCCTTCTACGTTATGTTGCCCTTCGTTCTCGACGTGCGGCTTTTTGTTCTTCAGTTCTTGCCATTCTGATTTCTCAAAATCCATTATCCACATACAATCCTTTGAAAAACATTTCCAATTATCATATTTATTTTCTATAATTCTAGAAGATCTCTTATTCGATAATATATTCCGAACTTCGGAATAATCTCATTTGATTTACATTCTGAACTTCAGAATAATCTTACCGTACTGTTCAACTCCATTTTCTTTATCCCAATTTCATTTGCAACATTTTTGTTTCCAAACGTTATTCACTTCTAAATAGTGAATATTATTCTTTTTATTGGAATCTGAACTCGTCGCATCAAATTAATATTACTGATTCCATTCTAATATAGGTTCAAATCTCTTTAAAATCCTCATTCATATTTCGCTTCATTCATAACTCTTGTTTACACTTCACTTCTTGTTAATTAATTCACAAGCTCATAACTTACCATCGAATTCATATATTCGATTATACATAATTGGTTTGAAACCAATTATAATTTATTTTTCCAAGTTCTGAATAATTTAAAATAAATTAGTAACTCAATTTGACATAATCGAATTCCAATTATAGCATTCTTGATTTTATTTTCATTAATTTATATTCCAAATATCAAAATTAAATTTATCGTTTTATTTTTGAAACTATTTCGAATCTCCTCTTCATTCAAATTCCCATCTGAATTATTATTTCCAATCAATTTCAATTATCTCTGATTACTAAAATACACAACTGATTCATTGATTCTCTTATACTTATCTGCCTTTGATACCATTCGAAGACGGATTCAAGATTCAACCCAAAGGAGATTTTATCGAAGAACGGCTCTCACAAACATAAACTCGAAGACTGGGTATTACGAAAAAATTTAAATCTTAAACTAATTTTTTTTGTTTCCGTTGTACTAGCTTCAAAATACATAATATTTCCAAAAGTAATTTATCTTTCAAATTGTATTTTAAAATTATTTATACCTTCAAAAATTATATTTTAAAAACCTTTTTACTTTCAAGACCAGCTCTTAAACCAATTAAGCTAAGCTTTGAATAAACCAAAGCTCTGACACCACCTGTAACGTCCTGCTTTTTTGATCACTTCAAATCGATAATTAAACCAACCTAAAACGTTCAAACCAATGGATTGTTATTTAGCTTACAGATTTAAAAAGCAGAATCAACAAAAATAATAAAGAATAAATTGATAACACAATATTGACCAACGAAATAAACTTTTATACATTAATTAGAATTTTTGATACAATTTTTTTCTATATAGCAAAATATAAAAATACAATTTGAAAATAAGAAAATATTTACCATATTAAATATTCATTGTGCGACGCCTTTGGAATCCACAACTATGACGGTCTTAGAATCCTAAGCTGTAATCTTTAAATTTGTAACACTTGGGTCTCACCCGAGCGTTTCATGCAAAAACACATAACACTCGAGCCAGGTTTAATCATTTGTTCGAGTAAATTTATTCAAATGTAATGCTCGAATATAATTAAAAGACTAAAAGAAATGAAGTTCTGTAGTTCAAGATTATGTCAAAGGCCAACGATTCCCAATCAATAAAATTTTGTGCTTCATCACAAGCAACATGTTTTTTAGGGGTTCAAGGAGAGCTACTGTTAGACCCAAATGTGGTTCTAACACCCAAATTGATTAGAAACAAGATAAAGTAAGGCAGAAATAAAAAAGAACACACAAGGTTTATAGTGGTTCGGCGAAGAAATGCCTACGTCCACTTAGTTTTCACTATATTCAGTAATTCAATTACAAATACAATGTAAGATTCGCTCACAACTCACTTTTGTTCACTCAGAAAGATAAAAACAGGAAATGAAAGATGGTTTGGATTTTCCGGGAGTGAAGGAATTCGAATGATGGAGGTACTTGGATTCACAAAAGTGCTGAAAAAGATCTTTCTCTTTGTCTCTAGATGGGGTATTTATAGGTGTGAATCTGCCTGAGATGCAATCCGGGTCGGAACACGTGTCATCCATTGCACTCTCTTCGGGTTCGGATGAGCTATCAAGCTGACAACGCATCAATGAGATGGACGTTAGGGGTAGGAATTGGTCACATCCGGTCCGGTTCTTCAGGCGGCTTTATAGGAGATCTTCCTGGATCATGGGTGCGGGTCGGAGACGTGCAGGTTGGGGGCTCGGATCGGAATACCCGACCCGAACCGGAGTAGCTTGGACGTCTCTTCTTTTCTAATCATACTCCGCTCCGCTCCGAAGTCGTGGGAAGCAGACGGCTTTCCGATCCACCTGAGATTCATTGGCCTTCCGATCCGATCAGGTATGCTTTGCCAATTTATCCGATAAGAGATATCCGATCCGAACAGAGAATTTTACCCGATCCGAACCGATACGCTGCTATCAATCTGAATTGTGGAGTTTCCTTCCGATCCGAACCGGAGTCGCATAACTTGAAATACTCTTCAACGGTTGGTTTCTTGACTTTGTGTTGCCTAGTTCACAAAGTAGGCTAACATTTTGCCCCCTCAAAGGATGCTTTCGTTGTACAAAGCGTCCTTTGATGTCGTTCAACCAGAATTGTCAAGAGTAATGCATTGATTTCTATTCGGTTCGGCGTCCGATCCGAGTGCCTTTTCTTCATTTCTGAGCAAATGTGGGAACTCTACTCGCCGTGTAATGCTTCTTGTAGGTATGCTCCTCCTTTACTTCCCTTCTCTTCAATTCGAGTCGGACGTTAAATCAATCGCGTGAGATTTCCGCTCGGTTCGGATTCCGATCCGAAGCGTCTTCGTGAGTTAAGTTCTTGGACGTTGGGCCTTCAGAGGGAGTTGTGCTTCTGGGCCTTCATTCCGGTCCGAGCGGGTGAGACAAAATGGGGAGACGAGGAGTCAACAACATTCCCTTTGTAAACTCGTTACTGCCTTCATTCCTTCCTTCTTCGTTTTTGCTACCGCTCCCGACCCTAATATTGAAAACGTTAGAAACTCGAAAATTCTAAAACAACTTCCTGTAGATTTCCCGAATCAAACATATAGGTAGCTTTTCTAATCTCAAATACTTTTGTTGCAACCGTTCTCGATTTCAATTAGCGTTGGATTAAGATGGTTTGGCCATAAGCGTCACTCGAACCCTCCGCCGCTGCTGGTGGACGCGCCGTTGCTTCGAGGCGTTGCGAGGCTGAATAGGGCGAACATTTGTTCTTCACGGCGGCTTCGGTGATAAAGTGGACTCATCTGTGAGTAGATGGGAAAAAAGGAAAGAGATGAAGAGTGGGGTGACAAGCTGGAGTCGATTCGGGTAGACGACGAAGGAGCAAAAAGGAAAAGGAGGGAAAGGGAATCGGCTCGGGTCTCGTTCTTAGGAAAGATGGAAAGGAAAGGAAAAGGCGGTTCGGGTCGGAAAAGTGAATGGGATAAGAGGCTGAAGTAAATGGATCGGTTAGGTGATGCTGGTTCGGTTCGGATCGGGCTACCCGATCCGAACGGATCAGTCCTGCTTCCGCACCCGTTGCTTCCCTTGTCTTGAACTGACCATGCTTTAGTGAGGCATCCGAACCGACTGTTATCTTTGCCTGCGTCGAGCTAGTCATCATATGCATATCCGAACCGACCCGAACATATTGAACTTGACACATAAAGACCACTCAACTAATTCAACTAACACTCATTCTAGACGAATATGCCTCGCGGACAGTTAGGATAGTGCCTTGTAAACATAAACGAGAATTAAGAACAATTCTGACTATCACCTTCTCTTTAAAGCTTCGTCTTACACTGCTGTACTCTTATTTTGTACTTCCCGCATTTGTTGCACACACTTTAGTTCACACACATACACAAAAAGGGGACACGGGATAATTCACTCTAATTCGTGCTATTGCTTCTTCAATAGTTCCATGACAATGAGGCCCAGACGCTCTTCTCGTCTAGCTGAGAGGAAAGAAGCTCCAGAAACTTCCCACAAAACCACTCTCGAGGATATATCTTCTTCATCTGACCCAGAATGGGACAGCGAGGGCCCGGATTACGGAGCTGGTCATCGGGAAAGCGATGAAGTGTCTTCAGAAAATGAAGTCTCCCTAGGCTTTGAGGAGGAAGGAGGGATTGGTGACACCCGAGCACCCGATGAGTTCGACTCAGCCATTATATTGGAGTCACCTCCAGATTCCGTAGAATCAACAATTGACAACGACCGACTCATGAGAATTTGCTTGAAGTATGGAATAATGAAGAGAGACACTCTAGTGCCCTCACGTTCTGACCGTCCACATAACCCTCCAGAAGGATATATGACGGTCACTCGTTTGATGTGCATGGTTGGCGCCATTCCTCCTTTCTCGCCTTTCATCGTCGACTTCTTAAGACAAATGCGGATTGCCCCCATGCAGCTACATCCCAATTCATACGCCTATCTGCATACTTTATTCATAGCATATCGTGAAATTCTAGGCGTGGAGCTTACGTTTGACGATGTTCATTTCTTCTATAATTTCAAACATCGGACTAGGGAAACCCCTTCTTTCTGTTACTTTGAGTCGGTCCCAAAGAGGAAGATAATCTCTACACCATTTAGCAGCAAGGCTGGAGATTCCAGATTGGAGTGGTTCTATATAAAGCAACAGCCTGGATGCGCCAGAAGATGGATAAAATCAAGTAAAGCACTGATTTTCTGACCCTGGATTCTAGACACTTGAATCATCACCCTGACCTGTTTTTCCTTTTTATTTGCAGTCGATAATCCCAAACAGGTATCAGACCAAGTGTTCTTTGATCGAATGCACCGTCTCCTCAATGGCGACCAAAAATTCCTTACTATTGACGAGGTTCTCAAAGATGAGTACCTTCATTTTCACGGGCTGCTATCCGTCCACCGTAGCATCGGTCATGGGACAGTCCCTTATGCATATATCCCTCCAGTGGAAACAGTTCCAGAAATAGGAGAAGGCTCGGGGATTCCTGCAGCTTCTCTTCAAACTTCACCCTCTCCCTCTTCCACTCAAGACGATGAGCTGGCTAATCTGGCCAAAAAACATCGTGAAGGGTACGTTGCCCCCGAGGAAACTACCTCGGTAGACAAATCAAAATCTCCCCAAGGGTCGCCACTTCACGCTTCCGAAGGGGATGTTCCTAGCGCCGACGAGCACATATTTCAGGGTTTGGGGGATCTCCCTTTACCCGAGGCTATATACACTTCGGAAGATTTCAGAAAGGACCCTCTAGTCTTCACTTCTTCTGAAGAGACTACTCCTGCTAAGGCCAAAGAGCCTGCCCGCACCACTTTAGCTTCAGACTCGGGTTGGTTGGGGGGACACATACACTACATAGGATGCACTTTGCACCGTAGCACTAGCATTCATTGCACTTCTTTTTCCATGGATCCGCTGATTCTAAACTTCGTTTAACTTATCGTGCAGGTACAATGTCTCGATCCTCTTATGACATAAGAAAGCTTCGCCGCAGCATGTCTAATCCTCCCCAGGATGCCGAATATAACCGCCGGGATGACCGCGGCAGGGAGGAAAGGAGACCCTATGATCCTTATCGATCTCGATCCTCACGCTCCCGCTCACCAGTTCGACCGGAACAGGAAAAATACAAAAGCTATCAAGGTCGTAGGGAGGAGGATAGACCACAATCTAGGGATTCCACTTCCTCCCATGAAAAGCGAAGCAGAGAGAAAACACCTCCAAAGGAAACTGGGTCTAGAAGCAAGCAAAAAGTCCCTGCTACTAAGCGACCTCGGACAGACAAGGGTTCTACAGAATCTTCTTCGAGAAGGGACGCTGAACTAACAATCCTAGCCCCTCCTCCACCAGATGCGGGAACCGCCGTAAGGCTGGCATACTTAAAGGAGCAATTTCCCGAGCACTACTTCGAGACTCTGACCTTTCTACCTTCCCTTGAACCTATTTCTTCTAATTGGGCAGAGGAGGCCAGAGCAAAGATTGATTTGGTGGAAAAACAATATACCGAAATGTTCAAGTATTCCCGCACTCTTTCTAGAATCATTCGCACGCTACTGACAAATGCTGACTCAATGCACAAAACTGCAGAGGAAGATGCTAAGGCCCTGAAAACCTTAGGAAAAAATTTAGAAGATACTCAAGCTCAACTAGCTATCGCTCAGAAGAACGCTTCTAACTTCAAACAACAGTTTGAGGACATGCAGAAGCGCTATCATGATTTGCTAGAATCCCACACTCAGGAACGTTCCGAGTTGAAGAAGCAAGCTGACGAAGCCAAATCAGAGGCTGCTAAGACACGCCTCGCTTATGCTGAGCTTGAGCAAAAGAATGCCGAGTTAGCGAAAAGGAGTGCTGAGTTAGAAAAGAAAAACGCTGATTTGGCTTCAAAGTTGTTAGAGGCGGAAAACAGGGCTGCTCTGGCTGAGGGCAACGTTGAATGCGCTATTAAATCTGCGGAGGAAACCCGCAAACAGCTATCAGAGGCGGAGGCCGATATTCAGGGCTTCGGGGAGCTAATGATCGAATTCTTTGCGCACATTATTCGTCGTCGAAACATTTCCTGGATCGAGGACTATCCATCCACCTTGGTTCATGTGTGGAATCAAATCGTTGAGTGGGAAAAAGAAGAGCTTAAGGTCGATTCCCTCGATGAAGATAAGTTGATGGAGAAGTACTTGAGAGATGACGAACCAGAGCGCCTAGCTGAAGGTCGCCGTCTAATTGCTGAGGCCATGGAAGAAGAGAGGCGGAAGTCTAAACAGAAAACCATTCCTGAAGCTGGCTCCTCTTCTTCTGCTCCTGTAACTCCCGAAGTGGAAGGGTATGATCCCGAAAACCCGGGAATTCCCCGATCAACTTTACTATCTCCCATTCCTGAAATAACTCCAGAGGTAGTAGTCACCCCCGCTGAGAAGTCTTCAGAAGGTATCCCTGTCTTTTCTCCTCAACTTGTCAAGGCTACTACTACCTTTGGCTACATGATTGAACGTTCGATGAGAAATCCTTTGCTCTCGCCTGAGTTGATAACCGATGTTTCTCATTTTGTAGGCGTTGAATCCTCCGCGAAGACAGATGTAGTTCAAGGAGCTACCACTGGGACAAAGCCCGCTGATAGGGTCAAAGAAGGAGAAGACAAGGCTGCTTCCACAGACTTGGGGGAAAGGAATGAATCAACTAAGGTGACTACTCCCCATGACGAAGAAATGATTGCAGCGTTAAAAGACGACGGAGGAGACGAGGGGCATGATGAGGAACCAGAAGTTACAATAACCGGGGAGTCGAAAAGCGCTGAGGACATTACCTTGGCTGCCATGAAGGCTGATCAAGACAAGCGCTTGCAATTAAAGGCTGAAGAATTAGACCCTGAGGTCCTCAAGCCCCTCGCTGTTGTGGATGCAGGTTCAAGGTTAGTTGTTAAGCTTTCCACTAGATCTATTACCGAAGAACTTGCTAAAAAATCTTCTCTCGATTCCAGTGCCCCGCCCTCCGGGAAAAAGTCTGCTGGCTCCAGTACTACATCTTCAGGGAAAAAGAAACCAAAGCGGATCTTGACTGAAGCCGAGAAGGAAGCAAAAGATGCAGAAAAAGCTGTCAAGAAATCAAAGGCTCATTCCAAGCCCAAATAGTGGGTTCTTCTGTGTCCTTTTAACATCTTTGTAAATCAATAAGTGCTGCTACACCAGCAGCTTTCGCACTTTCTTTTTCAGTTATTTCCCTGTACAAATTCATTCATTCGTAAATAAAAATAATTCACTTTCTGCAATGTTTATTTGTTAGCAGTTCTGCACTTATGTAAAAATGCATATCTATAGTTATGAAACAAAGTTGTGAAGAGGGGAGATATGTGTATGGGCATGTGTCCCCAGTCAATCTCCGTAAGTTATTCAGTGCCTAACTATGCAATCTGGATGCTCCCGATTCTCTAACGGGATAGCATTTCCTGTATCATCAATATCTGTTGTTTTTCCTGGCATTTCTTTTATACTCTTTCTCACTCTCTTGAGAGTTAGAGTTCGAGTTCAGTTATTTGTTTATCCCCCGGTCGTTCAACGGGAAAAGATTTCTTTCTCGGCGCTCGGTCGGAGACGCCTTTATACTCTCTTTCTCTCTGGAAAGTTAGAGTTCGGAGTTGAACCTCTTTCTCAGCGCTCAGTCGGAGACGCTTTTATACTCTCTCTCTTTCTCTGGAGAGTTAGAGTTCAGAATAGAATTTCTTTTTCAGCGCTCAGTCTGAGACGCTTTTATACTCTCTCTCTTTCTCTGGAGAGTTAGAGTTCAGAATAGAATTTCTTTTTCAGCGCTCAGTCTGAGACGCTTTTATACTCTCTCTCTTTCTCTGGAGAGTTAGAGTTCAGAATAGAATTTCTTTTTCAGCGCTCAGTCTGAGACGCTTTTATACTCTCTCTCTTTCTCTGGAGAGTTAGAGTTAAGAATGTCGTTTTCTCATTCTTTTATGTCTTATTGCACAAATAATCATTGTGCTTCTTTTTATGCCCAAACTGTTTCAACCTTTTTAGGTTCTAAGTTTTCCTGTATTTTATAATCACAACAGAATAACTAACGAATGTAAATGCATAAAAGTAAATAACACACAATATTTTATAGTGGTTCAGCTAAGTCATAGCCTACGTCCACTTTATAGTCCTTTATTCATATCGTCATATTTTCCAAAGGCAAATCGTGCCTTATTACAGAGTTTACAGGAAGAACAGCAAAAAGTATAGCATTTCTAATCCAAATATCGCATTAAGTGTTGGGCATTCCATGCTCGAGGGACTTCTTCGCCATCTACGGTCGTTAACTTGAATGTTCCTTTATCAAGTTTCCGTTGGATGACAAAGGGTCCCTCCCATTTTGGGCCGAGGTGAGGAAGGGATGGAAAAACTCTCTTGAGCACCAAATCTCCGGGTTCAAAAGTTCTGAGGCGAACTTTTTTGTCATAATAGCGCGCCATCTGACGCCGATGTCTTGCTGCACGCAAGTCTGCTTCGTCTCTTTTCTCTTCGACTTCATCAAGAGACTCAAGTAAAAGTGCCCGATTCGTCATCGGGTCATAATATGTCACCCTGTGGGAAGGAACTTCCAGTTCAACTGGAATTACTGCTTCTGAACCAAAGGAGAGGGAGAAAGGGGTATGACCAGTAGCCGTTTTAAACGTTGTTCGATATGCCCACAAAGCTAGGGGCAATTCATCAACCCATTTTGCCTTTGCACGCTCTAATCGCTTTTTGAGGATGGATTTTATTACCTTGTTTATTGCCTCTACTTGCCCATTAGATTGTGGATAGGCCACTGCAGTATATCGTTTGTCTATCTTATATTTCTGGCAAAAGTTTCTGAATTCAGTGCTATCAAATTGGGTCCCATTGTCAGTAATAATTGTCCTTGGGATTCCGAATCGGCATATAATATTTCGGACCACAAAACTTATCACCTTTCTTGTGGTGATCTTAGTCAAGGGTTCAGCTTCCACCCACTTCGTGAAATAATCCACGGCTACTATGGCATACTTAGCCCCCCCTTTAGCAATCGGTAAAACTCCAATGATATCGATTCCCCATGTGGCAAATGGCCAAGGACTCACCATCGATTTAAGCTGGGTTGATGGTGCCCTGGGGATTTTGGCGAATCTCTGGCACTTATCGCAGCGTCGTGAATAATCAGCTGCATCCTTGTTGATCGTAGGCCAGAAGTATCCGTACCGCAATATTTTCTTTGCTAAAGTTTGACCTCCTGTATGATCTCCACATTCACCTTCGTGTACTTCTCTCAGTACACGCTTGATGTCGTCTTGTGCGATACATCGTAACAGGGGCATAGAAAATCCTTGCCTATAGAGGGTATCGTCTTGCATAACATATCTGGCAGCTTTGCGAACTACAGCTCTCTTTTCACTCTTCTTTAATGGGAGTGTCCCATTCTTAAGAAAATTCTTGATTGGCGTCATCCATGATTCCTTCTCTGGTTCCGCTTCAAGAACGAATTCCATTTCCATTGACTCAAAGCTTGGCGACTCCAACGTTTCAATTGGAATTACCTCAGTCCCTTCTGGATTGTCAAAACTAGCTAATTTTGCTAGTCTATCCGCTTTCTGGTTTTCTTCTCTGGGAATATGTGTTATGTTGTACCGCTCTAAGCTACTTAATAGCTCCTTCACTTTCTTAAGGTAAGCGACAAGTCGAGGTCCTCGAGCCGCGAACTCCTCTCGCACTTGACAAACAACAATCTTAGAGTCACAAAATATATCCATCACTTTTACTCCGAGGTCTTTAGCAAGTTTCAGCCCGGCAATCAGGGCTTCATACTCAGAGTCGTTGTTTGTTGCCGAAAATTCTAATCGCAGGGCGTAATATAACGACCGTCCCTCCGGAGTGACTAAGACAATTCCAGCTCCGGATCTTCGGTCATTTTTGGCTCCATCTGTATATAATTCCCACGGATTCATCTTTAGCTTATCCTCGGATTTAACCACTCGGTCATTGATTATTTCTTCCTCTGGAATGGTGAACTCCGCAATAAAGTCTGCTAGAGCTTGCCCCCTGATTGACTTTCGTGGTTGAAAATTCAAATCAAACTGGCTTAGTTCTATGTTCCATTTAATCAACCTTCCCGACGCTTCGGGTCTCTGCAACACTTGTCTTAACGGCTGATCGGTGTATATGGTTATTGGATGGGCTTGGAAGTAGCGACGAAGCTTTCGGGATGCAATCAGGAGGCTATAAGCAAGCTTCTCGATCTTTGGGTAGTTGCGCTCTGCCGCTGCTAATTTCTTACTCACATAGTATACTGGCCTTTGTACTTTGTCTTCTTCTCGAACCAGAACTGTGCTGACAGCATGAGCCGAGACTGCTAGATAAACAAATAGTTCTTCATGGTCTACGGGCTTTGATAAGATTGGCGGTTTTTCTAACAGTTCTAACAGATTTTGAAAAGCCTCGACACAATCGGGAGTCCACTGGAAGTTCTTCTTTCCCCTTTTTATCAAATCAAAAAATGGAACACATTTATCGGTGGCTTTGGAGATGAATCTACTTAGCGCCGCTACCTTCCCTGCCAGACTTTGGACGTCTTTAATTCTCCTTGGTTCCTTAATATTTCTAATCGCCGCTATCTGGCTAGGGTTGATTTCAATTCCTCGGGAACTCACAATGAAGCCAAGGAACTTTCCCGACGCCACTCCAAATGAACATTTTAAAGGATTCAATTTCATACGGTATTTTCGCAAGATACCAAACATTTCTGCTAAGTCTTGCGTATGACTGGAGGACTGCTTTGATTTAACAAGCATATCATCCACATAAACTTCCATAGTTTTTCCTATTTGATCATAAAACATTCTATTTACCAACCGCTGATAAGTAGCTCCAGCGTTTTTTAATCCGAATGGCATTACAACATAACAATATAATCCCAGATTCGTAATGAAACTTGTATGCTCTTGGTCTGGTACATGCATAGGAATTTGATTGTATCCAGAATATGCATCCATGAAAGAGAGAAGTTCATGACCTGCTGTCGAGTCTACAAGCTGGTCAATTCTGGGAAGCGGGAAACTATCCTTTGGGCAAGCCTTATTTAAATCTGAAAAGTCAATACAAGTTCGCCACTTTCCGTTTGGCTTCTTTACCAAGACAGGATTCGATATCCAGTCGGGATAAGTCGAATCTCGAACAAATCCATTTTGCTTCAATTTCTCTACTTCTTCTTTGAGAGCAACCGACCTCTCTGGGCCCAGCATGCGTCTCTTTTGCTTCACAGGCGGATGCTTCGGGTTTACATTCAATTTGTGACTGATAACGGAAGGCGATATCCCACACATGTCAGCATGGGTCCAGGCGAACACATCTAAGTTCGCCTTCAAGAAGTTCGTCAGCTCTTCAGCACGACGTGGATCCAATTGGGAACCAATCTTCAAAACTTTCGTCGGATCAGCTTTATCAACAGGAATTTCCACTGTTGCTTCATTAGGAGTAGCATTCCTAGCCTCCGGTTCCTCGTCTTTTCTAGGATCCAAGTCTTCAGGCGTTCCTTTTCGCAACTCCCTTGGGTTCAACCTCTCTAATTGCTATGCCGAGTCCCCCTTTGAGGGAGATGAGGCATCCTTATTCTCAGCATTAACTCCTTTCATCAACATCTTCAGTTCGGCCACATAGCAGGCCCGTCCAGAAACCTGATCCCCTCTTATTACTCCAGTCCCGGCTTCGGTTGGGAACTTTAGTAACAAGCACCAAGGGGCGATACAAATTCTAAACTCAGCGAGGGCAGGCCTCCCTAAAAATGCGTTATATGGCGAATCTACGTCCAGTACTACAAACTGAAGCATTCGCACTCTTCTACGTTCTCCTTGCCCTAAGGTCACAGGCAACTCTATATATCCCATAGGAGCTGTCGTCGCTCCGTTGAAACCTCTAATCCATCCTTCACAAGGTTTCAGATCTTCAGGCTCAAGCTTCATCTGATCAAATGACTTCTTGAACAAAATATTAACGGAACTTCCGTTGTCTACTAATACCTTATGGACCAACGCTGGCCCAATAGTGGTAGTAATAACCAACGGATCATTGGTGGGAGATTGTATTCCCGTGTTGTCTCGGCTGCGAAACACCACGTCATCGAACATGGTTTTTTGTTGTTTGATGGGGGTGACATCTTCCAAATCGTCACCTTCATTCACATCTAGATGCTTGGCCGCATTCACATATTGGTCCATTGACCTAAAGCTTTGGATTGCCGGGTGAGGTCCGCCTACTATGGAGTTGATGACGATTCCTTTACCTTTCTGCTGCGCGGTAGGCTTAGGAGCAGGTAGGATTTGCTTTGGAGCCTGCTCTCCTTGCCCCCTGTCCCTCGGGGCAACCTTGTACTCATCCAACTTTCCTTCACGCAGCAGCTTTTCAATTACATCCCTCAAATGTCGACACTCATTGGTCGAATGTCCATGCGTTCCGTGAAACAAGCAAAATTTCCCTGTCGCCATTTCTTTCTCGGTCGAATCACGAGGTGGCGGTCTTTTGTATTGCAACACATTATACGTGTCCAGGTAAATATTTTCCAACGTGTCATTCAGTGGTGTGTAGTTCTCATAGTTCTGGAATCGGGGCCTTTTGTTTGGGTCGCTTCCCCTATTTCTGTTTCTCCTGTTACCGTTCGAATTACGGTTGTTGTTGTTTCCCCCGCTTCCAGTATTGCTGTTTCCACCCTTGTTTCCTACATTTACTTCAACCTTGCCAGCACTTTCCCCAGACTGCTTCACTGCAATATTACTCTGCACATTCTCCTTTGAAGCTGTCTCAGACTTTCTCTTCCGGTTTGCCCGGGCCTCCTCTCGTCTCAGATAAATATCGGCTTTTTCGTAGAATATCGCCCTTGTGGGGGGTGTCTTCCCAGAAAGGTAGTCTCCAAACTCAGATTCGGGATCGACTCCTTCCTTCAATGCCATCAGAATAGTGGGCTCATGCGGGTCACTGACCTCAGTTACAGCTTGGTTAAATCGATCTAAATATGCCCTTAAAGATTCTCCTGGTGCCTGTTTGATCCTTGACAATTCAATAACGCTCTTGGACTTTCGAGCATGTAGTCGGAACTGGTTCATGAAACGCTCGCTTAGTTCTTTGTAATTAGAAATTGAACGAGGAGGAAGTCGGGTAAACCAAAATAAAGCCACATCCTCTAGGTAAATTGGGAACGCCTTGCATTTTACTTCATCGGGGGCAGCAGCTGCATTCATAAGCCACGAATACCGCATCAAGTGCTGTCCTGGATCAGTCCTTCCATTATATTTATCCATCTGTGGCAAATTAAAGCGTCGGGGGAACTGGAAGTCTAGGATGTCGTCAGTGAACGGAGTATGGCTTCGCTCTATACCGTAGTCTTCATTTGTATAATTCCGGCTTTCGGACATAATTCGACGAACCATCGCCTGCACATCGGCACTAGTTAGGGGCTGCTCAGGTTCCCTGGCCCTAGTGTCCGAGTTCCTCCGGGGCTCTTGCTCAGGAGACGCCCTTCTTCTTCGAGCTGCCTCTGCTCTATTCCTTTCCCTGCGTTCCCGGTCGATCTCGGGAAGAGGGGACTGGAGTCTTTGCCCCCGAGATGGGCTATCGTTTCCTAATGCTCGTGCGATATCCTCGCGAGATCCCAAAGATCCAAACGTTAGCTGCTCCACGTTCTGAGGTCGTTCGAGTGGCCTTCGCTCACGGGGCCTCTCTTCCTCAGAAGATGAAGATTGATCTACTGGTGTATGACGAACTGGCGACGGAGTTCTTTGCCGGCGGAGCTCACTGATTTCCCGACTCATGAGCCTCATATTTTCCTGCATCATGAGATTGGTGCGCTCATGAACTCTCATAGCTTCCCTCGTGCTCTCAAGCTTATCAAGCAAGCGCGAGAAATCTCCTTGAGTGATGGGAGCAGATGGATTGACCTGATCTCCAACCCTGGCAGCTGGAATTGGAGCATTTGCGGGGACTCGAGTAGATGTTCCAGCTTCACCAAGCATCGGGTCGGATCGGAGGTAGGAAGTCGGGTCGGATCGGAGCTGGGGTGTCTGATCGGATCGGTGTGCAGCGAGCAAGTCGGGTCGGTTCAGACTGGGGGAGTGCACTGCTTCAGAGTCTCCAACCCGGATCGGATCGGAACTTTCCCCTTGCTGTCGGTTCAGATTTCCTGCGTTGATTCTCCCTGCTGCTGAACTCTGCCCCCTAGACCTTGTTACAACAGCATGTTGCTGATCTTCACCAGCTCCATTTCCTTGAACAGACTGGACTTCCTTGCCTTTTCCTCTGGCCATGAGTCTTTGACAATTACTTCAACGAATGTAAGAAAGTGGAGAAACTTAAGGATTCACTTCTTTGAACTCAACGGTCCAAAAAGTAGAAAGAGATCCCGGAAAATAAAGAATTTTAGATGAGGGTTCTCAGTGAAAGCACCAAAATGTTAGACCCAAATGTGGTTCTAACACCCAAATTGATTAGAAACAAGATAAAGTAAGGCAGAAATAAAAAAGAACACACAAGGTTTATAGTGGTTCGGCGAAGAAATGCCTACGTCCACTTAGTTTTCACTATATTCAGTAATTCAATTACAAATACAATGTAAGATTCGCTCACAACTCACTTTTGTTCACTCAGAAAGATAAAAACAGGAAATGAAAGATGGTTTGGATTTTCCGGGAGTGAAGGAATTCGAATGATGGAGGTACTTGGATTCACAAAAGTGCTGAAAAAGATCTTTCTCTTTGTCTCTAGATGGGGTATTTATAGGTGTGAATCTGCCTGAGATGCAATCCGGGTCGGAACACGTGTCATCCATTGCACTCTCTTCGGGTTCGGATGAGCTATCAAGCTGACAACGCATCAATGAGATGGACGTTAGGGGTAGGAATTGGTCACATCCGGTCCGGTTCTTCAGGCGGCTTTATAGGAGATCTTCCTGGATCATGGGTGCGGGTCGGAGACGTGCAGGTTGGGGGCTCGGATCGGAATACCCGACCCGAACCGGAGTAGCTTGGACGTCTCTTCTTTTCTAATCATACTCCGCTCCGCTCCGAAGTCGTGGGAAGCAGACGGCTTTCCGATCCACCTGAGATTCATTGGCCTTCCGATCCGATCAGGTATGCTTTGCCAATTTATCCGATAAGAGATATCCGATCCGAACAGAGAATTTTACCCGATCCGAACCGATACGCTGCTATCAATCTGAATTGTGGAGTTTCCTTCCGATCCGAACCGGAGTCGCATAACTTGAAATACTCTTCAACGGTTGGTTTCTTGACTTTGTGTTGCCTAGTTCACAAAGTAGGCTAACAGCTACATTCCGGTTTACATCAGGAAAAATCACGTGTACCAAAAATGCGTAACTTAGAATTCAAATAAGGCAAACAAAGTATTCAAAATTTTCTACAAACATTTACAAAAAGAACAACCACAACTTCTGTGTGTTTTAGTCCAACAAGTAATTCAACCGGCCATAAAACAAGAAGTAACAACCAACATATCTATTTTATGCAACTACATACACGTGTGTATCAATGCATGTGTATATTTATACAATATAAATATACATATATACCTATGCTAACACACATATCTGGTTGTAGTTAATATACCAATAGGTATGATGAATTCACAAGTTTCTCCACATGTCAAGTACAAAAATACAAGGTCAACATAAATTTCAAGTATCCTGGCCGAATGCAGTAAGCCAAGGTCAAAAAATTGATCAAGTCTGAAATGAACCTTTTAGCATAGTATAACATTGGGCAAAAATATATTCACAAGCAACATGTCTACCATGCCAACCTCAAAGAATATGGGGCAAAATATAAAGGTCACGCATTAGCAATTGTAACAACAGGTATAATGGAATGCAAAAGTGATTGAGCTGAAATAAAGGTTAAGCTTAAAGTCAAGCATAGGTTATACTTGCTAAAATAATATTAGTCCTTTCCTTATCATTTCTTCTGATATTTACTTCGATTCACTGCAAGATTATGCAAATTAGAGCACTAGAATCTATTTACAACTAAGCAGTGCAAGTAATTTGCAAATAGAGCAGTATATAAATAAGTGTTGGAGCTCACATTGCAACAAAACTGAACTCACACTGCATTTACGAAACTAATTGTCTCGAAGATTAGTAATTAATTTAATCATTCATGCACTATTTAAATATGTATTCTATTTTAGTTATAAAAAATGAGTTTGTCTCAAAAGTCAAACGATGTAAAATATTTGTTCTTTTTCTAGATCTGAATCACCATAATAATATAGACTTACTAGACATAAAATATATATAATACAAATGTTAAGATTACAACATAAATTTTCATTCAAAATTTAGAACTGTGTTCACTGGTTATACTCGAAACAAGTGTGTGGATATGTACAACGACAGCAATTAAAGGTCAAAACAATGGAGACAAAGGGAGTGCACGATATCTTCTAGCTAATCATGATGATCAAACTAGGTATGGCAGTAAAATTCATAAGTTTAATCTAAAAAAATCCAGCAGGAGTGATCTTGCCTCCCGGCTATCCAATTCATCCAATAGATCAAGCCATCCACTAGAAACAGGTGCAAACAATGAAAAGTGAAGCTAAAACAAACTAGTATATGAAGCTCAACTAGTACAAGGGTGGACAATATGATGACACACGGGTCAAACGGTACAAATGGCAATTTAGATTATCATACATATACACGCCGGGACAAATACCCAAGACCAAATAACTCTCTATCGTAGATTGTAAATGGTATTTTGCTTAAGTTGCACATATATTCACATTCCTATGAATGTGGATGCATATACAATATAATTCTCCTAAGCAATTTTCCAAATAAACATGAAGTCAAACTATCAAAGCAACATAATTCAAACCCAAACAAGTAACAGGGAACAAATCGAGTACGACATAAATGCCGAGGCATCGTGCCGCCTCGAAACATAACTACTACATTCCAGTATCTAAATGAATAAATAAGCTTGAATCAAAATTTAATTGTGAGTGAAATTGTAATCACCCGGAAAATCAGAGTCAATTTAAAATTTTTATTTTGGCAATTTTAACTGATTTTGAATATTTAAAATGATTTATTTTAAATAATAACGACTATAAATTTATTTTAAATGAAGTTAGAAATAATAAATTTATTTTAGTTATAAAATGAGCCTGGAATGGCGCAGTAGTTTGAAAATTCGATTTCAAATTTCCATTGAATATACAGAATTCAATATAAGTCAGAATTGGACGAAACAAGAAATATTTGAATCTGTTTGACTATATCTTTCTAATGAACGTAAGAAACTGAGATTTCACTATATAACTTAAAAGTTATGTCTAGTTTAAGATTTAAAGTAGTCGCTATGTAATATATAGCCCTTAAAAATAGCTATTTTGCAAACGACCCCTATTTTCGACGAAGCCACTTTTGTTGGATCCGGAATGTCAAATTATTGCCAGATTCCAATTTTCATAATTTTTGGAATTAATATGTGAGCATGGAAAAAGAAAACGTGTTTTGTCAATTTTAGTTGAATTGGATCGACCAGAAAATGGCCATTTTTCGAACGGTCTCTAAACTCAATGAAATTAGTTTTGTTAGGAACGTATCATCAAAACATGGCTAGATTTATTTTTTTTGGAATTTTTGGAGTCATTATGTTGCCCCGATAAATCAAAATGTACGTTCAAATGTAATTACTACAACAAAAAAATACTTTTCGCAACAGGTAATATCTGTTGCAGTAGACCAATTGCAACAGGCCTGCGCCCATTGGTATAGCCGGAGTTGTAAAACATCCGCATCATTTTCCGTCTGTTGCAATAAGATGTTACAGGATATTATTTTTGCAATAGGCCTTTGCTGTAACAACCCGGAATTTTGGGGCCAATTTAAAATTTTTATTTTAGAAATTTTAATGGATTTTAATATATAAAATAATCTATTTTAAATAATAATGACTAAAAAATTATTTTAAACGAATAAATTTTATTTAATTATAAAAGGAGTTCAAAACAGCGTTGCAGCTTGAAAATTTGAATTTGAACTTTGACTGAATGTACAGGATTCATTATAAATCAGAATTGAGCGAAACTAGAAATATTTAAATCTGTTTAATCATATCTTTCTAACGAATCTGAAAAACTGAAATTTCACTTTATAAATTGTAAGTTATGGCCAGTTTAAAACTTAGAAAAGTCGCTGTAGAATTTATATATATTTTAATATAATATATTGGCCTTAAAAATAGTCATTTTGCAAATGACCTCTGTTTTCGACAAAACCACTTTTGTTGGAACCGGAATGTCAAATTATTGTTAAGTTTAACTTTCCATAATTTTTCGAATTAATATGTGAGCGTGGCAAAGGAAAACGTGTTTTGACAATTTCAGTCAAATTTAATCGACTTGAAAATGACCGTTTTTCAAACAATCTCAGAATTCGACAAAATTAGTCTCGCTAGAACCGTATCGTCAAAACATAACTAGAATAATTTTTCTGTAATTTTTAGAGTCAGCATGTGGCCCCGTTAATTTAAAATGTACGTTTGAATTTAATAATTAAATGATTTATATATTAATTTAAAGAAAAACATATCGTAACCGCCGAGTTGGGTTACGAAACTTATTCCAGTGTGTCCGGGATGGGGGTTATTAGCTAGTGGCAACACTCGTTGGGTCTCGTTCGGAGTTCGTGGCATTAAAACATGAATTATTGGAATTAAAAGAAAAATTAATTAAATAAATATACTAGTATAAATACAGCGTATATACACCAAACCCTAATCCATTTTAAATGCAGTCGCAGTCTCTTTATCGATGGCAGAAAACTCACGAACCATTTCGTCTTCGTTCTCTCGATCCTCACGACGAATCAGAGGGATTTCAACGGGAAATTGAAGAGCTACACAAGCTCTTCAAGATCAACGGTTGTGATTGGAAACAAAGGAGTGGTTGGTTCGATTTTCGAGCAGGAAGTAGAAGGTTTTGGAGCATATTTTGGTGAACTAGGGACCGCCGAGTTCGGCGCTACACCAGGCGGAGGAAGGCGACTTCAGGGCGGATGGAGTGGGCATAGGCGAACGAAGTTCAGTGGCTTAAAGGGCGGTGCGTGGTGCGGTTTTCACGGTGGAGTTTTTGGGTACCTGATTACTGGAGAACGAGAAGAAGATAAAGGGAGCGGCCCAGACTCATTTGAATCATGATTAACCATTAAGGTTAAAAACTAATTAAGAATTCTTGTTTATTAAATTATAAAAACTTTAATTAATGATAACATATTCATACGTACTCAGAATTGAACGATTTTCGAAGCCTTGGAATCGTATGATCGAGATCTACGCGAGGGATTGAACCAGATCTGAAACAGAGCATAATGAAATTCAGACAAAAATAGCAAAGTGAGATTTCTATATTATTATTTTCTTTTAAATAATTAAAATTTAATTATCCTTTGCTAGTTAAAATCCATATGTGTATGTTAATGGAATTCAGATCTGTGATGTATGATGTTGTGTTTGTTGACTGTTGATTTTGTTGATTGTGATATATGCGTTTGGTTAAAATTAGATTCATATTTGATTTGAAATAAAATTCGTATTTTTATTTCGGAGTTATGAATATTGGAAGAATTTGAAAATAAAGACTTCACCTTATTTTAGACCCAAGAATATAGCTTTGTTTATAAAACAATTTGTTGAATTGAAATAGATCAAACAGAATATTACATTTTTGTTAAATTGAAATTATCATTTTTGTTTATGAAATAAAAAGAAATATTTTGTCATTTTTTTGTTAAGAATGAAATAAAAAGAAATATTTTGTCATTTAATAAGAGGTATACAAAAATACATATTTTTGTTATTTTACAAAAATCACATTTTTGTCATTTAACAAGTACTATATAAAACTAGTATTTTTGTCGAAACATGATTGTAGAAAAAGGAAAACAGTAATAACATTTTGTGTTAAGACCTATTAGTTAAACAATAAAAGAATAGATTATGTTATACATTCTTTTTCAAACAAAAAAGAATAGATTTTTAAGTACCATTCTTTCCAATAAAAAAAAGAATATCATTTTTATGTCAAATATGGTTAGAGAAAAAGAATATCATTTTTATGTCAAATTTGGTTAGAGAAAAAGAATATCATTTTTGGGTCAAAATAAGATTAGTGAAATTTAAAATAACAATTTTATATAAATGTCACATTTATAAAAATTAGACAAAAATTATAGTATTTTGTTTACATTAAAAGAATTAGACAAAATTATCAGTTTTGGTCTTTTTAAAAGTTATGAAATGAAAATGTATATTTTTATACATTAAAAAGATTAAATTAGAAACGAACCTTTTTGTGTCTTTAAAAAGAGTGAAATAAAAATGAACATTCTTATATATTAAAAAGGATAACATGAAAATGGACATTTTTATATAGTGAAATAAAAATGAACATTCTTATTTATTAAAATGGATAACAAGAAAATGGACATTTTTATATAGCGAAATATAAATGAACATTCTTGTATATTAAAAAGGATAACAAGAAAACGGACATTTTTATATTGTGAAATATAAATGAACATTCTTATATATTAAAAGGAATGAACTAGAAAATGTATATTTTTATACGTAAAAGGAATGAATTAGAAAATGTATATTTTATACATAAAAAGGAATGAATTAGAAAATGTATATTTTATACATAAAAAGGAATGAATTAGAAAATGTATATTTTATACATAAAAAGGAATGAACTAGAAAATGTGTATTTTTATACATTTTGAAAGAATGAATTAAGAATGTATATTTTTATACATTAAAATCAGAAAAGGACATTTTTGTTAGAAAATGAAATTAGAACATAGTATACATTTTCATTAGAAAATGTGAATTAGGTTAAAAAGCACATTTTTATTAGAAAATGTGAATTAGATTAAAAAGCACATTTTTATTCGAAAATGTGAATTAGACTAAAAAGTAAATTTTTATTAGAAAATGTATATTAGAATAAAAAGTACATTTTTGCTAGAAAATGAATATTAGAATATAAAGTACATTTTTGCTAGAAAATGTAAATTTAAAATAAAAAGGAAATTCTTGTCATTTTAAAAGAGAATGAGTTAAAATTGTATATTTTCATACATTTAAAAGAATGAGTTAAAATGTATATTTCTATACATCAGAAATAATGAATTAGTAATGGACATTTTTGTCACATTAAAAAGTATGAAGTAAAAATACACATTTTGCCATTAAAATAAATGAGGCTAAAAATATCATTTTGGTAAATAAATAAGAGTTAAGATTTTTATTGACATTTTTCACAATAAAAAGAATTGAAATATATGTCTATGATTTTGAAATGTGGTTGTGTTAAATATAATGTTAGTATATTCAAAAGTGAATATTTCACTTCCATTTACAAGTCATCCGACTTGTTTATGTGATTGGGTCGATAATTTTTACACATCGCCCAAGTGCACAATTAATTTATTATCTGATTGATGGATGAAACCCCACACGGGTGTTGGGATGATCCTACACTAGTCCCAATATTTAGTGTAGAATCCACTCTGGTTGATTATTTGGTTGTGTGATAGTTATTTATCATGATGGTTGATTATATGCAAATTATGGTTGGTGATTGAGTCACATTCCAATAAAGAATATTCTAGAAAAGAATATTTTAGAAAAAGAATACATTTTAGAAAAATATATTTTTATTGATATGAACTAGTTATTTACTAGAGTAAATCATTAAATTAAGATTTAATGAAGTCCTCCAATTATTTAATATTTAATTTAAGTTAAATTAAATAATTTGGATTTTGGTTTTGTCGTGAATAGTGTCTTAAATAATACTGTTCTTAAACCCTGTAAGAAAAGAATAATCTTTTAATTTAGATTATTAAAGTTTTCAATTATATTTAGTGATTGAAATAAGAAATGTGAGTTGGTGAACCGTGTTTTTTTAAGCGACATGTGTTCTTTAACCAAACTGACAGTGAAAATATGATTTAGAAATTATAAATCTTTTATTAAGATTTAAATGGGAATTTTCCAACGGTAAAGATTTCCAATTTAATATATTAAATTGGAGTTGAATGGAATTTGAATTAATAATAAACGAGATAAGCTTCTGTAAAAGAAAACCGATACTACATATGGAATTTAAGATGCTTTGCCGTTATCCTATTTATATTATTGGTCGGACACAGAAATTTATAACGATTATATCTTGATTTGATTTCTATGAAAATTCCATATTTTATGGAAGATGATTTTGGGTTTACCGTGAACTATGTTTTGAATGACAATAGTTCTTTAACCCAGTTAAAGATAAGATTAATTTCTTAGACTTAAATAATCATTGAATAATGATTTGTGATATTTAAAACCAAATTGTGTTTTAATAAATCTGTAAAAGAAAGATTTAAGGATAAAGATAAAGAATTTATCTTTGATAAGAATAATTTGAATAGTTTATTTATAAGGATATTCTGAATTGGAATGAGGAGTTGGATGTGTTTTATAGTACTTGATTTTTAATTATAAAAATACGTGAGTTATTCGGGAAGACCAGGTTTAACCCATTCCGAATAATTACTACGACGATGAAAAGTCAAAGATGAAGACGGTGGTTGAAGACCGACGATTTTCACATCGAATGGATGTGTTGCTACCGAGACCCTTGATGGGAGTAGCTACCTTGAAGGGGCTTCAGTGGTGGCCGTCTGGACTATTGTTGATTGTTCGGATTTGGTTTTCGCTCAGACCCAGAGCATAAGCTTATAAGTGGATGCGTGTCTGACATTGGATTTCGTTCCAGGCGAATTAAATTGATTGTTATCAATGTATACCTGATTGGTGGTGGAGAATTTATTCTCTGCTTAACACCCTGGTATATATTAATAGTGATTGATCGCATGGCATGAATTGTCAATGTGGCACGCCAAGATGCAATTGATCAAGGCTTTTGTTGAAAAGCAGGGCCTTGTGGGATGATCAAAGTATAGCCTATTACGGCATAGCTTTGTGTATATCGTGACTTCGCGAGCCTCACACCCCAGTATGAGTCAAAAACGGGATACGGACTGCAGGGAGTGCACACGTTTCTTTCTAGCTAGAGTGATGTCAGGGACCTACCAGCGCTGACATTTACTAATGTGGATGATGGATTTTGAGGCGCCTCGGATTTATAGGCCGTTAGTGGTCATACTATATGTCCAAAGGGACCGGGAAGCGTGTGTTCAGGCATAACTAATCCACTGCCCATTGGCGGGGACCGACCCTGAAGATCCAAGGGTTGCCCAGAGGTGTGATCCTGAGGCATTTGCTAGAGTGTGTCGAATTGGAGAGGAGCTTGCCCCTAGCCTCGACTCATGATGGAAATCCAACTCCCGATACGACCTTGCGGTTTTGATTGTAGAACTAGTATGGCGACATGATATATGGTACCCATGCCGTCTAGGATTGATACATTTACTTTGAATTGTTTTTAAAACATATACACACTAATATCAAATATCGTTTTATACGTATCTATCATCTTTTGATCATTATAAGGTAAAACCCTATCCTCCGGTTTGCGTTGCATTGTGTGATGGGACTTGGGTCTTATAATGGTTTCATTTTTCTAAAAAGCATTGCGTTGTTTAATGATTTACTTTATTTTATGCACTGGCAATCCAATGGAGTAAACCCGTTCCGCTTTAGCGGTGTGGTCCTGTGATTAGCCTTATTACTAGATTAGTTAAGTTAGATTTCTCATACCAGTCCCATGACTGACCTGTAGTTTGTTTCACTGGCAAACTCGGGTGCCCATATTTTTCCACACGGGCAGTCGAGTAGCTTTTGCAGATATATTTACAGGATCCTGGTTTACAGCTGAAGCGGTATTCGGAAAGCTCTGTATCCGTGTATTCTTTTCAGTTGTATATTTGTATTATTTTTCCGCTGCTATTTAAATGTAAATTAAATCTCTGATATCATTGCATTTCCAATGTATTTTATTCATCCATACTCTGTTATATTCTTGTACTCTGATGTAATTGTTGTAATCAGCAATAAAATATTCTTCATTTTATGTTCTGATGTGTATTGTTCTCAAGGCAATTTGGGCTTTCCTTTACTGGGAAGTTTGGGTCGTCACAGTTGGTATCAGAGCTTTGGTTTACAGAACTCGAGAATAAGACACATTAGAACAGAACGAAAGAATTCATCAGAGATTGGATTAGTAATATCCAATAAGAATAACTCGTTAGAGATAGGATCAGTAGTATCCTAGAACGAGTGTAAAAAGTATTATTTTCTTTAAAATAAAAAAATGAGAACAAACTTGGTTTTGAAAATTTTATCTAAAAATATACGTATTTGAGTATATTATATTTTAATGTGGACAATCGAGTATATAAAGATTTCGAAAATACGAGTAATTAATGGATATTCGAAGTTTTAATATACTGGATAGATATAGAATCAGACTCTAGTCACCCGGAGATGATTCTGGTGATAAGTGCACCATCACCAGTATTTATGTTCGAGTCTCGAAAGTGGGATTTCTATATATTTCCATTGACTAGTATGAGAACCAACACTTAGTTAGTACACATTGCTGTGATTTGCACTAAAAATATGATTTTTGACTATATATAAAAGTAATATATATTTGAAAAGTTAATTACCTAATTGATTGCTGGTTGTGATGTTTGATTATTAGTTTAACTTAATAAAATTATTGGAATGATAATTAATTTAACTAATAAAATATTGAAAACAATAAAGAAAAATTTAATTAAGTTAGTTAATTAAACAACTTTTAGCTACGTTCCTTTTCGAGGACGAAAAGATTTTAAGTGGGGGAGACTGTAACAACCCGAAATTTTTGGGCCAATTTAAAATTTTTATTTTAGAAATTTTAATGGATTTTAATATTTAAAATAATTTATTGTAAATAATAACGACTAAAAATTTATTTTAAACGAATAAATTTTATTTAATTATAAAAGGAGTTCAAAACAGCGCTGAAGTTTCAAAATTTGAATTTGAACTTTGACTGAATGTACAGGATTCATTATAAATCAGAATTGAGCGAAACTAGAAATATTTAAATCTGTTTAATCATATCTTTCTAACGAATCTGAAAAACTGAAATTTCACTTTATAAATTGTAAGTTATGGCCAGTTTAAAATTTAGAAAAGTCGTTGTAGAATTTATATATATTTTAATATAATATATTGGCCTTAAAAAAAGCCATTTTGCAAACGACCTCTGTTTTCAATGAAACCACTTTTGTTGGAACCGGAATGTCAAATTATTGTTAAGTTTAATTTTCCAGAATTTTTCGAATTAATATGTGAGCATGGCAAAGGAAAACGTGTTTTGACTATTTTAGTCAAATTTAATCGACTTGAAAATGACCATTTTTCAAACAATCTCAGAATTCAACAAAATTAGTCTCGTTAGAACCGTATCATCAAAACATAACTAGAAATAATTTTTCTGTAATTTTTAGAGTCAGTATGTAGCCCCGGTAATTTAAAATGTAAGTTTGAATTTAATAATTAAATGATTTATATATTAATTTAAAGAAAAACATATCGTAACAGCCGAATTGGGTTACGAAACTTATTCCAGTGTGTCCAGGATGGGGGTTATTAGCTGGGGGCAACACTCGTTGGGTCTCGTTCGGAGTTCGTGGCATTAAAACATGAATTATTGGAATTAAAAGAAAATTTAATTAAATAAATATACTAGTATAAATACAACGTATATACACCAACCCTAATCCATTTTAAACGCAGCCGCAGTCTCTTTATCGATGGCAGAAAACTCACGAACCATTTCGTCTTCATTCTCTCGATCCTCACAACGAATCAGAGGGGTTTCAACGGGAAATTGAAGAGCTCCACAAGCTCTTCAAGATCAACGGTTGTGATTGGAAACAAAGGAGTGGTTGGTTCGATTTTCGAGCAGGAAGTAGAAGGTTTTGGAGCGTATTTTGGTGAACTAGGGACTGCCGAGTTCGGCGCTACACCAGGTGGAGGAAGGCGACTTCAGGGCGGACGGCATGGGCATAGGCGATCGAAGTTCAGTGGCTTGAAGGGCGGTGCGTGGTGCGGTTTTCATGGTGGAGTTTTTGGGTGCCTGATTACTGGAGAACGAGAAGAAGATAAAGGGAGCGGCCAAGACTCATTTGAATGATGATTAACCATTAAGGTTAAAAACTAATTAAGAATTCATGTTTATTAAATTATAAAAACTTTAATTAACATTAACTTATTCATACGTACTCAGAATTGAACGATTTTCGAAGCCTTGGAATCATATGATCGAGAACTACGCGATGGATTGAACCAGATCTGAAACAGAGCATGATGAAATTCAGACAAAAATAGCAAAGTGAATTTTCTATATTATTATTTTCTTTTAAATAATTAAAATTTAATTATCCTTTGCTAGTTAAAATCCATATGTGTATGTTAATGGAATTCAGATCTGTGATGTATGATGTTGTGTTTGTTGACTGTTGATTTTGTTGATTGTGATATATGCGTTTGGTTAAAATTAGATTCATATTTGATTTGAAAAAAAATCATATTTTATTTCGGAGTTATGAATATTGGAAGAATTTGAAAATAAAGACTTCACCTTATTTTAGACCCAAGAATATTGCTTTGTTTATAAAACAATTTGTTGAATTGAAATAGATCAAACAGAATATTACATTTTTGTTAAATTGAAATTATCATTTTTGTTTATGAAATAAAAAGAAATATTTTGTCATTTAATAAGAGGTATACAAAAATACATTTTCTTGTTATTTTACAAAAATCGCATTTTTGTCATTTAACAAGGACTATATAAAACTAGAATTTTTGTCCAAACATGATTATAGAAAAAGGAAAATAGTAATAACATTTTGTGTTAAGACCTGTTAGTTAAACAATAAAAGAATAGATTATGTTATACATTCTTTTTCAAACCAAAAAGAATAGATTTGTTAAACATTCTTTTTTAAATAAAAGAATAGATTTTTAAGTACCATTCTTTCCAATAAAAAAAAGAATATCATTTTTATGTCAAATTTGCTTAAAGAAAAAGAATATCATTTTTATGTCAAATTTGGTTAGAGAAAAAGAATATCATTTTTATGTCAAATTTGGTTAGAGAAAAAGAATATCATTTTTGGATCAAAATATGATTAGTGAAATTTAAAATAACAATTTTATATAAATGTCCCATTTATAAGAATTAGACAAAAATTACAGTATTTTGTTTACATTAAAAGAATTAGACAAAATTATCAGTTTTGGTCATTTTAAAAGTTATGAAATGAAAATGTATATTTTTATACGTTAAAAAGATTAAATTAGAAATGAACCTTTTTGTGTCATTAAAAAGAGTGAAATAAAAATGAACATTCTTATATTTTAAAAAGGATAACATGAAAATGGACATTTTTATGTAGTGAAATAAAAATGAACATTCTTATATATTAAAAAGGATAACATGAAAATGGACATTTTTATATAGTGAAATGAAAATGAACATTATTATATATTAAAAAGGATAACATGAAAATGGACATTTTTATATAGTGAAATAAAAATGAACATTCTTATATATTAAAAAGGATAACATGGAAATGGACATTTTTATATAGTGAAATAAAAATGAGCATTCTTATATATTAAAAGGAATGAACTAGAAAATGTATATTTTTATACATAAAAGGAATGAATTAGAAAATGTATATTTTATACATAAAAAGTAATGAATTAGAAAATGTATATTTTATACATAAAAAGGAATGAACTAGAAAATGTGTATTTTTTATACATTTTGAAAGAATGAATTAAGAATGTATATTTTTATACATTAAGAAGAATGAATCAGAAAAGGACATTTTTGTTAGAAAATGAAATTAGAACAGAGTTTACATTTTCATTAAAAAATGTGAATAAGATTAAAAAGCACATTTTTATTAGAAAATGTGAATTAGATTAAAAAGCACATTTTTATTCGGAAATGTGAATTAGATTAACAAGTACATTTTTATTAGAAAATGTATATTAGAATTAAAAGTACATTTTTGCTAGAAAATGAATATTAGAATATAAATACATTTTTGCTAGAAAATGTAAATTTAAAATAAAAAGGACATTCTTGTCATTTTAAAAGAGAATGAGTTAAAAATGTATATTTTCATACTTTAAAAGAATGAGTTAAAATGTATATTTCTATACATTAAAAATAATTAATTAGTAATGGACATTTTTGTCACATTAAAAAGTATGAGGTAGAAATACACATTTTTACTGTCATTTGTTCATAATAAAAAGAATTGAAATATATGTCTATGATGTTGAAATGTGGATGTCTTAAATATAATGTTAGTATATTCAAAACTGAATATTTCACTTCCATTTACAAGTCATCTGACTTGTTTATGTGATTGGGTCGATAATTTTTACACATCGCCCAAGTGCACTATTAATTTATTATTTGATTGCTGGATGAAACCCCACACGGGTGTTGGGATGATCCTACACTAGTCCCAATATTTAGTGTAGAATCCACTCTGGTTGATTATTTGGTTGTGTGATAGTTATTTATCATGATTGTTGATTATATGAAAATTACGGTTGGTGATTGAGTCGCTTCCAATAAAGAATATTCTAGAAAAGAATATTTGAGAAAAAGAATACATTTTAGAAAAATATATTTTTATTGATATGAACTAGTTATTAACTAGAGTAAATCATTAAATTAAGATTTAATGAAGTCCTCCAATTATTTAATATTTAATTTAAGTTAAATTAAATAATTTGGATTTTGGGTTTGTCGTGAATAGTGTCTTAAATAATACTGTTCTTAAACCCCGTATGAAAAGAATAATCTTTTAATTTAGATTATTAAAGTTTTCAATTATATTTAGTAATTGAAATAAGAAATGTGAGTTGGGTTTATTGTGAACCGTGTTTTTTTAAGCGACATGTGTTCTTTAACCCAACTGACAGTGAAAATATGATTTGGAAATTATAAATTTTTTATTAAGATTTAAATGGGAATTTTCCAACGGTAAAGATTTCCAATTTAATATATTAAATTGGAGTTGAATGGAATTCGAATTAATAATAAACGAGATAAGCTTCTGTAAAAGAAAACCGCTACTACATATGGAATTTAAGTGGCTTTGCCGTTATCCCATTTATATTATTGGTCGGATATAGAAATTTATAACAATTATATCTTTATTTTATTTCTATGAAAATTCCATATTTTATGGAAGATGGTTTTGGGTTTACCGTGAACTATGTTTTTAATGACATTAGTTCTTTAACCCAGTTAAAGATAAGATTAATTTCTTAGACTTAAATAATCATTGAATAATGATTTGTGATATTTAAAACCAAATTGTGTTTTAATAAATCTTTAAGAGAAAGTTTTAAGGATAAAGATAAAGAATTTATCTTTGATAAGAATAATTTGAATAGTTTATTTATAAGGATATCCTGAATTGGAATGAGGCGTTGGATGTGTTTTATAGCACTTTAATTTTAATTATAAAAATACGTGAGTTATTCGGGAAGACCGGGTTTAACCCATTCCGAATAATTACTATGACGAGGAAGAGTCAAAGATGAAGACGGTGGTTGAAGACCGACGATCTTCACATCGAATGGGTGTGTTGCTACCGAGACCCTTGATGGGAGTAGCTACCTTGAAGGGGCTTCAGTGGTGGCCATCTGGACTATTGTTGATTGTTCGGATTTGGTTTTCGCTGAGACCCAGAGCATAAGCTTATAAATGGATGCGTGTCTGACATTGGATTTCGTTCTAGGCGAATTAAATTGATTGTTATTAATGTATACCTGATTGGTGGTGGAGAATTTATTCTTTACTTAACACCCTGGTATATATTAATAGTGATTGATCGCATGGCGTGAATTGTCAATGTGGCACGCCAAGATGCAATTGATCAAGGCTTTTGTTGAAAAGTAGGGCCTTGTGGGATGATCAAAGTATAGCCTATTACGGCATAGCTTTGGGTATATCGTGACTTCGCGAGCCTCACACCCCGGTATGAGTCAAAAACGGGATACAGACTGCAGGGAGTGCACACGTTTCTTTCTAGCTAGAGTGATGTTAGGGACGTACCAGCGCTGACATTTTACTTATGTGGATGATGGATTTTGAGGCGCCTCAGATTTATAGGCCGTTAGTGGTCATACTATAGGTCCAAAGGGACCGGGAAGCGTGTGTTCAGGCATAACCAATCCACTGCCCATAGGCGGGGACCGGCCCTGAAGATCCAAGGGTTGCCCAGAGGTGTGATCCTGAGGCATTTGCTAGAGTGTCTCGAATCGGGGAGGAGCTTGCCCCTAGCCTCGACTCATGATGGAAATCCAACTCCCAATACGACCTTGCTGTTTTGATTGTAGAACTAGTATGGCGACATGATATATGGTACCCCTGCCATCTAGGATTGATACATTTACTTTGAATTGTTTTTAAAACATATACACACTAATATCGAATATCGTTTTATACGTATCTATCATCTTTTGATCATTATAAGGTAAAACCCTATCCTCCGGTTTGCGTTGCATTGTGTGATGGGACTTGGGTCTTATAATTCATTTTTCTAAAAAGAATTGCATTGTTTAATGATTTACTTTGTTTTATGCACTGGCAATCCAATGGAGTAAACCCGTTCCGCGTTAGCGGCGTGGTCCTGTGATTATCCTTATTACTAGATTAGTTAAGTTCGATTTCTCATTCCAGTCCCATGACTGACCTGTAGTTTGTTTCACTGGCAAACTCGGGTGCCCATATTTTTCCACACGGGCAGTCGAGTAGCTTTTGCAGATATATTTACAGGATCCTGGTTTACAGCTGAAGCGGTATTCGGAAAGCTCTGTATCCGTGTATTCTTTTCAGTTGTATATTTGTATTATTTTTTCACTGCTATTTAAATGTAAATTAAATCTCTGATATCATTGTATTTCCAATGTATTTTATTCATCCATACTCTGTTATATTCGTGTACTCTGATGTAATTGTTGTAATCAGCAATAAAATGTTCTTCAGTTTATGTTCTGATGTGTATTGTTCTCAAGGCAATCTGGGCTTTCCTTTACTGGGAATTTTGGGTCGTCACATTTGCTGTTGCAACTTATTCTTTTGCAACAACAAATGGCGGTTGCAAAATAGTCTAATACAATTTTGTGCTTGTTGCAAAAGAATTTTTCACAATTGTTTTTGTCTGTTGCAATTGAATCTTTTAGAAAATATTTTGCAATTTCAACTATTATAAAATCATTATTTCATAAATTAAAATACATACAATTTAAATATCAGCTCAAAGATAATACTACTTTAAAATATTTCACTAATATTCACAAAAGTTCAAATTTTATTACAATATATTTACATTCAAGCAAAAATAATACATTAACAAAGATGGTTACAAACATATATCAACATTTCTCGTCAAGATTACAAATTATTTTCAGTAATTGGAGTTACTGCTTCGATTGAAACAAGTAGTTTTGGCAATTGATTCACTTGTGCTTCGACTGAAACACGTTGTCTCATCTCTGCATACAACCCAAAACCCATCAACTTCCCTGACCACCGTTAATATTTATAGTTACAAGCAAACAAGTAATTAAGCAAATAAGTAATAACTATTCAAAGCAGTGTTTATTCTTTGGTTAAAAATATTACCAAGTTGTCTCATTCTCGGGTTTCAAATCAGTGTGTATAAATTGTAATTTTTGCATGGATGTTCAAAGCAAACAAGTAATTAAGAAATGTTTATAATTACAAGCAAGTATTGACAACTAATCCAAACTACATGAGCTCACATGCAAATCCACAATTCATCCCTACAAACAAGAAATAGAGGAATGATTTGTATATGAAGCAAGTTAACATCAAAACATACCTACAAACAAGAAACAAGATACAATAAGTTTCAGTTAGCTACAAATAAAGCACACAACAACAAATACTACACATACCCAGCGAATAGCCAACTCAAACCACAACCAGACACACCAACATACACAACATTGTCATACCACCAAACAAAACACAGTAACATACACAACATAGTTATACCATAAAACAAAACAGAACAAGAACAAAAGACACATGTTGATATATGTTTGGACCTTAGCTTGCTACGTGGAAAGAAAAGGTATCTTCAATTTTCAAATGTTAAAAGTTGGAAAGCACCAGCCTCCACTTACCCTTATACTTGGTTTCAAATTTTATTGGCACACAACCACACATGCATTTTTGCAGTTTCCATCCTGTATGTCTTTCGCATTCACTAGTAATTGTTTGACAAGAAGTTATAGCCCTCTGAATTCTTTTTTTTTTTTTTTGAAAAAGAATATAATTCCATGCAAAAATCAAAGCAAAAGCCAAGATCCACATTTGTAATTTATTTTCATTTTAAATTAGAACCGTACCTCCTATCCAGGCAGAGTAATCACGTTTGTATTGGCTCTTAAAACATGAGTGAATAATTGTGTGCTATTCTCAGATAGCTAATTCTAGACATACAGTCATTCCCTTCATATTCAGTAATCACTTTTCCCTTTCTTTTTGACTTAGTACCACAACCATCATCGTCAACTTTTGATGATTTCAATCCTTTCCTCTTTTTATTCACTCGTTCCTCCTATGGATCTTCATATTCGTTGTCTTCCTCTTATTCTGTGATATCATTTGTGCAGCAAAATAGTTAAATGGTTACCAACATGCACCTATAAAATTCAAGACTTTCATAGTTCGACCGATTTATCTACTTACTTAAATTATGTGTATCTTTTTAAATGTTTACACATTTATGTACAAATCTTAAATGTAATAAGAAATCTCCACTGGAACACTGATATGGTATTGGTCACCTGCAGCTATCCATGATTCATATAATATGTGCGTTCAAGTTATAATGTAACAATGAAATAAAAGCTCGGTGGACAAATCAGTATGCATCAATGCATGGTAGAAAAAGTGGGCATTCAGTTATAATAATTATTTATCACAGCCTAGAAATGCATCAGAGAAATAGTAAATTGTAATGGACCACGTGTGCTTTAGGTTTTTACAAATGAGTGGCTGACAATTCTTGTAGCATCTTTATAAACTAGGTGGTATAAAAGAAAGGAGGGAAAAAAGGAATGAAAAAATTTCTCCCTTACCAATTTTCTTAGTTTCTTCCTGCATTTCTACCCTTCTCCGTTAAAATTCTTAAGCTTGTTTCTTAAAACTGTATCAATTGGTGCTTTCATCGAAGTTCTCTCCTCCCTCATCGTCCAGATCTGCTCTTCCACCTCAACTTTCATCGTCTAGATCTGCTCTCTCACCTCGGTTCTCTTCATAGTCCAGATCTAATTCTAAAATAAAATTCACATATTTCGGATCAGATTTAAAATCAGGTACGTCTGTTGCTACTGATTTTGGAGCCTATCATAATGTACTTAATTCTGAAGCTGCTGGATTTATTACTAATAAATCCAGTAAATTTCTACTAGTCGCAGTCCATAACATTATCTATCCAATCACTGAGTATGTACTCCATCTAGTGTTTGGTCTATATACATATGTAGAGAAGATTGATATATTACGACCAAGTGAACCGCTGTAAGCAATTATTCGATTTGATTCATGTCTAAATGCTGTTTCGGTAAAGAATCAATTACAAGGAAGGTACATATATGATAGGTGTTGTCAACTTGATATTCAGTTTTACAAAAAAATGATTATGATGATAAAACTAAAAACATACTGATGGGGAATTAATTTGAATTAGATCGGGATTTCATAAGAAGTAAACTTCATGAGATGATGGATATTATTGAGAGAATGCAAGATATAATAAAAGCAATGAATTCTTCAAATATGTTCCGTAATACTGTTGCCAAGTCTACAATCACTACTGTCCCTTGGACCAGATCAGAAACAATCTCACAACCATCAAATTCGGATTCAGTAAACATGTTCAATTTAGAGGCTGCTACAACAATTGTTGAATTATAATCTACTTAAGCTTATAACAAAATTATTTCTACTTTACCTTCTTCTTGATCCACTACTTATTTTGCACCAGCTGCCCCATTTGTTTCTTCATCCATAAATACTGGTTCACAAAGCAGTACATCCCTCACAATGGCATCACCCAAACCGTACAGGAAAACCACAACAAGAGAGTTATCGATCCAGGCCACGGACCACCACACCGACGGTCCAACCCATCAAATACTTGAGCACTTTTCCGACTCCCACATCGAGTTTCTTTTCAACATCAAACCGATCAATTCCATGTCACATCACATCTTTCTAGATGTGCACTTCATTGGAATCATACCCCTTGTGGTTTTGTGCATGAGAAAAGCATTAGATTCGACATGGTCACAAATACAAAAACGGACTGATGCGAATGTCCTGTTTGTTGAAATGTACATACAAAACAGTGAAAGGAAAATTTTTGTATTTGATCCGGGCGGCAAAGTTGATTCTGAATGTTTGTGGTGGTGCAGTTGCATGGTGATTCTCAGCTCAATCATAATCCTGACTCGACTAGTCCGATGCAGCCGCCACCAACTTCCGACCTTGAGGACAAGGTCGATTTCGAGGCCGTGATAATGATATGGTATTGGTCACCTGCAGCTGTCCATGATTCATGTAATCTGCGCGTGCAAGTTACAATGTAACAATGATAAAAGCTCAGTGGACAAATCAGTATGCATCAATGCATGGTAGCAAAAGTGGGCATTCGATTATAACAATTCTTTATCACAGCCTGGAAATGCATCAGAGAAATAGTAAATTGTAATGGACCACGTGTCCTTTAGGTTTTTACAAATGAGTGGCTGACAATGCTTGCAGCGTCTATATAAACTAGGTGATGTAAAAGAAAGGAGGAAAAAAAAGGAATGAAAAACTTTCTCCCTTACCAATTTTCTCAGTTTCTTCCAGCATTGTGCTCTTCTCCATTAAAATTCTTAAGCTTGTTTCTTAAAACCGTATCAAACACCCAGAAGAAGAGCTAGAGGACTTCAACTAACCAAAACATAATAGAATTCAACCAAGAATTCGAAGCAGTGTAACCCAAAAATACCAGCACCATGAAATCAATAAACAGAAATCCCTTTGAATTATAAATTGCTCATTTCATATTGATCTAGTAAAACGCTAGTAAATAAATAGAAATATGGTGATAATCCCTTTATATATATGTGTGTATATATATCTCATGGAAACAAAATAAACAGAATCATGGATACGCAAAAAACGTAATTTAATATCACAATTCAATTACCGAATAAACTAGTTATGCTTTACATTTGTCTGTTTCTCACATACATTTTCTCAAACACTTCTAGGACGTTTTGCAGAACTGATCAAAAAGCAATAAAACAATGATGTATATACGCATATTTAGATTGATATACGTATAAACACCATAATATATACAAAAAATTGAATATATACTTACAAAAAGAGTAAATGAGTGTGTTACCATAGAAGAGGATCTGGATGAGGATGACCAGAGTGGCATTGACGAGGTCAGAGCAGTCGAGGCGTCACAGTAGACGTCAATCTAACAATAGGAGATTCTAAGGGAGTAGCTTGTGCGATCCCAGATGCAGTCGGACCAGGGGTAGGAGGAAACGGGAAGGATTTGTCGTTTATGTTGAGGAGAAGTCATTATTCTCGAGGGGCATTTTATCGGATTTGAAATGGGTGGCCTAACAGAGGGTGAAGCGACAGTTCTTCAACAGGATTACAGTATCTTTGGAGTAGATGAGTTGGAGTTGGCATGGAGAGGAAAAATACGTATGAGATGAGAATGATGAAAACGTGTGAACTGGTGGAATTAGCGTGGCTTGAAATGCTGTAGCGGGAAGAATGCACGGCAATGTGAAAATTTAAGAAAAAAACAAGCCCAAATAATTGGTGCCTTAGCGGATTAATTTGTGAACTGTGCTTTTATTAAAATTATCAGTAAATTATGGAGATATAATTAGCGCCTAAGTGCCTTCATCGTTTGTTTAAAAAAATTAAGGTAAATTTTTTCCTTTGAAGTTTAAAAAAAATTATGAATATTTCTGTGTTTATTTAAAAAACTCTTTTGAAATAATAGAAAATGAATATAATTGATAATCATAATCATTGAATATTAAATACGAAGTAATAAATTTAACCTCTTGAATGTTGATTAGTTATAAAAATTAGCCTTAATCATTGATGACTATTATTTAATAGGAATTATTTAATAATAATTAAATTTTATTATCAAATAATAATTATATTGAATTGTAGTCTTAATTATTATGTAACTACTAATAATTAATTATTTAGAAATTATTATGAATGTTTTATTAATTACTTAATAGTATGAATGTTTTATTAATTATTTAATATTTGTTGTTAATTATTAATTATTAAATGTGATTAATAACTGCTAAATATAATTTACACACTATTAATAACTAACCATGATAAATTATTAATGTATCAATTTATAGCTGATTATTATTACTTAACATTTTTATGTTATAATGAAACATTACTTATTACTTCGTACTACCGTATTTAATAGTAATTATGTTCACCAAAGGTGGAGGTGGAATAAATTTTAAAAATATGTTTTCTGCAATTGGCATTACCAATTGTAAAAAAATACAATTAATCAGTTTCTGTTTAGTTATTTATTATGAATATATTAATTATTTATTATTCATTTAATATTCAAACATATTCACATTTCAAATTAATTATTAATTATTATCCATTAGTTTTTTATTAATAATCTATTACTATTTAATAATTATTTATTTATTTTATTATTTTTTAAATGTTGATTATTATTATTTGTTAGTTATTAATTATTATTATTATTTAATTATTAGTTATAAATATCACTTTATAATACTTAAATTTTATTATTAATTAATAATTATTAAATATTAATTTTAATTATTATATAATTACCAGTAGTTAATAATTTAATAGTAACTATTTAAAATTAATTATTAAAAGTTTATACCTATTTTTAGTACGTTTTTTGCAACTGGCTTTACCGGTTGTAAAAAAATACATTTATTGCAAGTGGCGAAAATAGTTGCTAAAGATATTTATTCGCAACTGACTAGGAAGCGCAGTTGCAAATAATATGTTTATTGCAACTGTTACGGAAGCACAGTTGCTAAAAATATGTTTTTGCAACAAGAAGGAAAGCGAAGTTGCTGAAAATTTGTTTTTCACAATAGAAAGAAAAGGTTCGTTGATAAATCTTATCTATTGTAACTACTATAATAGGTCTATTGCTAAATATCATTTACTGCAACTGTCATTTATCGCTTGTTGCAAATAGCTAGTTGCAATAGGGTATTTTTCTTGTAGTGAATATATATTGATTTATATTCTAATTCTAATGAAAATTGATCAAAACAGTCGAATTGGCTTATGGGACATATTCCATTTTGTTTGGAATGGGGGTATTACGCAAGGGACGACAGCCGTTGGGCTTGATTTGGAGTTTGTATCAACAAGAGGGTATTTTTGGAATTAAGTTAAATAAAAAAAGTATAATAAAACGGGCCAATAGAAAAAACCTAGCCCCTTTTTCTTTTTCCGCCGCGATTCAGAATAGCGATGGGCGATGTTCTCTGATCTTCCTCCCTCTCGTTCTCTTCATCCACTCACCGGATTTCAAAAATTCCAAAGCCAATCTCTTTGTAACGTCCCGCATTTTTATCGATTGGTATTTGAATATTTAAATCAGTTTAAATATTGAATTCGTAATATAAGTGTATTTATATATTAATTGGAACGGAGTTGAACGTATAAAAATATATATTAAATATAATCGAGTCCCTAATATCGCTGCAGTTCGTAATTTAACGTTCTGAACTTCAACTGAGTATACCAGACTCGTTTTGAATCGGATTTCTTCAAAACGAGAAATGTTGAAATCTGTTGAACTGTATCTTTCTAACAGAAGTGGAAAATGGTGATTTTGTCGTATAGATTACAAGATATGTCCAAATCAAATATTCGAAAAGTCGCTGTAAAATCGTTTATCGACCGTAACGATTTATTTGTAATAACTAGATATCGGTTGCAAATCTGGACAAGTTTTGAGGCGCAGCGATAATTTAATTTTTTGAATTTTACTGTAATTTTTAATTAATTAAATAAGCAACTTTTTATTTGGAGTATTTCGCACCCTGTATCGATATTTCGGGGTTTCAAAATATGAGTTAATCTACCGGTATTATTATATTTTTGGGACCGTGGCACCTCGCTGGACACGACCATAATTTTATCTCAGTCCATAGCATCCCATAATGAGGTCATCATGAGAACAGTCCTCTAAGAACTGCACAGTGAGCTATCTCCGAATATACATAAAGAAACAACATATCTCGATGATTTTAAACAGTGGACGACTTCAACTATTGTATTAAAATACTGTATATTCCTCCATTCCTTAGCTTGTAAGGTTTATATAAATTATAATAAAACAAATCCTTAGTCCTTAAGCTACTTCTACCCTAAATGCTACCACCATACTTCAACGTTGATGACTTCTACTATACCGTACAACCTACCCTAAGGTCGAAAACGTGGCCAACATGCCCTACATGTGATACTCCGCTGAAATACAAAGTACCAAACATGTAATTAACACGTACACAAAAACTTTGGATTTTTCCAAATCAAATATGTGCCTGCATATACCCTAGTCCTATATTTCTTAAGCCCCAAGACTTCCTTCTCGTGCACATCTACTAACCCACCATCCTAGAAGCTAAACCATTTATGACAGGACAAATCAAAGTGTAACCATACTCCTAACGATGGTTACCCTATGGCCTACACCTCACGGGATACTTAACTATTAAGTTTGTTGATTTCTATAAATATCCACGCAAATTAAGGTAGGTGTTTTCTAGGTAAGGCATGCCTCAGTTTTCTTAGGAGCTAAGGGATTATAACCAATATAAATACACTTCCAGTTACTTCTTTGCATTTTGGTTTTCAGAAAGTTTTCCTTCAATCTCCAACTGTTTATAAACCATCAAGATATCTAAACGAAATGGATGCTCCATGAGATAACAATTTAAAACAAACATGTTCCAGATCCTCAAACTATACTCTAAAACTTGTACCATCTTGATAACATGCGACGTGGTTCTCGCACCTCAGTTTAACAACAGCTCGGTTTGTGTTTGTGGAGGGTCGTGGCAGTTTCAAGTGAATGCAGAGCACCGCAATAGGGTTCGCCGTCGCTAGGATCTCCGGTTGCCGGAGCACGGTCATCTTCGATCGCGGATGTGAGGGAGTCATGGGTTGTGAATGAGGTACGTGTGTAACAAGAAGGATATGCAGATGGAAGGGGAAGGACGGGAACCGACTGTGTTGGTAGACTTAGAGGCATGAGATAATGACAAGGACGAGTTGAGCGGTTGTTTTCTTTAAGTGGGGAGTACGGCGATGGCATGAAAATGCCTAGAGCAGAAGTTTTGGGTAGTAAAAGTATGGGAGACGTGGAGCTTGGGCTTGAGTCAAAACACGTCAGTTTCATGGGTGGTGATAAAAGATGGTTACTGTGCTTGGCGTATGGGAGTTGGATGTAGATCTGAGTTGCGGAAATATTAATGGTATTTGTTTTAAATGTCATGAAGCATTGACGAAGGGATGAGTGGATAAAGGAGCGGCATGGCCATTTGAATTAGCTGAAGCATGCAGATTTTTGAAACTGGGAAGAAGGAAACAGAGGGGCGGGTCGATGGAATAATATGGGCCGATACTTAAAGCCCAAAGTATAATTAAAATTGAAATAAAATGAAAGAATCATTCAAATTATTGTTTTCCAAGGCTTTGAGAAGTATACTGGGAGCAGCAGCTATGGGCTAGTTTGAGAAGGGTATATGAAGTGACTGTATTGGAGAGGAGAAGAAATGTAAAGCGCGGATCTGGGTTTGAATATGGGCCGAGAATAAATATTGTGAGGCCTGCATATATAAAAAGAAAAAGGAAATGAGAAAAGAAGACGGGGGCAGGAATCGCTTCGTTTTTAAGGTTCGAATGGAGAAACGGTGGTAGTCGAGTTTCAGGAAGGATGTCGATACTTTGGTAAACTTGTGTCGCATGAAAGGGGGGCTCGATTTGTTGTATACTGCATGGCGTGCACAAGTAGCTACCGGAAGGGGCTGATGTACCGGGAATTGGGAAGTTGACAGTGCATAGTCACTGTAAATATAAGGAGCAACAAGTGTATAGCATAAAAGACAGTACTGTTATACAGAGGAGGAGAAGAAGACAGTACGAGAAAGAGGTGCTTGGTGATCTTAGACTGGTGAAGAATTGGGCACAACTGCAAGTCCTTGAAACGAATTATTTTAACGGCGAATGAAATCAAGAGAACAGAACCACTGGGCTTTCTTGAGAAAATCAACTGATGCAAATCGTTTTTACGGTTAACGCGCCAAGGTGAGTAAATTCACTAACTTTGATCTATTTTAAAATATTATAATTATATTTTAATGTTGTTTGAATGTTGTGTGATGGTCGATTAGGTAGATTGCAAGTAAATTGGTTGAAACATATTTATATATCGTCGTATATATACACATCAAAGGTTAAACACTGATTCCACCGATTTTAATATTCCCTAGTATGGAGTTAGTGTTAATTGTTTGACTAACATCTGTGGATGCGAGAAACCGGTTGGAGGAATCCGACCGGATTCTTCGATATTGGCATGTACTGTTCGTTTTATATGCACTATTTGAACCTGAATTACATTTAAAACCCCGTGTGAATATTGATGAAGAATGAAAATTCAGCATTTGCTTCAATAAATAAATAAGAAATATCGATTAAGAAAGTGGTAACAATCGACTGTAAACCCATCGTCTTGTTAAGAAGTTGATTAGCCGTCAGGCAAATCAACGAAGTTAATTATAAGAAATTTTATTTTTATAATTAAAGAGAAGATTTAAATTTATAATAGAAGTTCTATTATAAACAAGTATTATAGAAAGTATATATAAACGATTATTTGACATTGAAATAAGTTATTAAGATATAATTATCCTGCAAATGAATAATTTGGGTAATTATTTTAAAGCAAAAAGTTATGAAATATTACTAGATTAATTATACTAATCTGATGATAAGAAGTAATTAAAATCAGTTAACGAATTTACTGAGGTAATGAAGTTGATTTAATCAACTGTTATTTGGAAAATGATTATTAGATTAATTGGTCTTTAATTAATCTAATGAAAACAGTTTAGAAATAAATTAATTAATTAGATTTAATTACCTTTAAATTGAAGAAGTTATAAATAGAACTGTGGAATAGAGCAAGTGAAGAGTTAATGTTTAATATAAATAATCATAAACAACAAAGATTTCAAAGTAAGGATATGGTGTTATAAAACCATAGTTCAAATTAAACAAGAAAATACGGTCCGATAGATATTATAAGTAATAAGGGATTAGAGTACAGACTTATATCTGTTCTAAGGTAAGAATGTTGTTGATCAAGGTCTGAGAGGTAAATAGAATACCCCAACTTGAACGGCTTCACTATTATCAAGGAGCGATATTAGTTTGTAACGGATAAAGATGTCAAGATTAGTATAAAGGGAATATGGCAGCGTATTACAAGTTTTAGAACTATAGCAATAAAATAAACGATGTTGACTAGGCTTAAGCGTGACTATTATGTCGAGATTAGTTATAAAGGAAAATATTACAGCGTATGACAATTTTTGAACTGTAACGATAAATTAACGCTGTTAACCAAACTTAAGCGTAGTTTTTATGCATAGCAGCACTTACTAGGAAATGAAAACAGTTGGTTTGAAATCCACTTATTCGGAAGAAATAAATAACGATGTTTGTCCAAAGAAAATATAAGAATAAGTTTAGAAAGAGAATTTGGAGAATCGTGTTAGAAAACAATGACAGCATTTCGATGTTTGAAATGTGATTAGAATTCAACCATTAGGGTTTGGAACTAGAATTCGACGATGTCGAATGTATTAAAGTAAATCATTTTTAGGAACTATATTCTGATAGAATAACAAACATTTAGTTTTAAACAAATAAATGTTAATAGGATAGGAATCAATATTTAGTTATAAATTTAATATTGATTTGATAAGAAGTTGACTTAGAAACCGAGTTTATAATGTGGAATAGGAATATTAAAGTAGGAAAGAGATTTCGGTAAACAAGATAAGGGGAATTATTACGTGAATAAAGAGTTATATGATAAAGATGTTCAGATTTTTATAATATGGGATGGTATTCGCATTTCAAAGTGAATAATATTTTAAAATTGAACGTTCGGCCGATTTAAAAGGTTAAAATAAAATTGGAAAATTTTTCCAATATAAATAGGGTAGATTATCCAAGTATAGAAATAAAGAACGTGAAAAGAATGGAAATGTTTCGAACGTTAATAACGTATATTTTCTAGAACATGAAAGAATAAGGGTTTATAATAATTGGAAATGTTTTCCAAGAAGTGTAAAAAGGCTAAAACCGGATTTGAGAAATATCTGGTAATATATGGGAATTCGAAAAATAAAGTCGAATGTTAAATTAAAAGTGCCCGTGATTGTGTGATGTTAGTTGTACATTGAATGAATGTTTGTTTTTACTTCGATGGTTAAATAACAGACTATCTAAGTTTTTTGACCATTGTCGTCAATACGGAGAGACCGGTTGGATATATTATCCGGAAACCACTCCATATAGGCATAAGCGCTACGAATTATATTATGTTGAAGATAATTGAAGACGGAGAAAAATGCAAGGGTCGTCTAATTCCAGAAATGGTGCTTTCTGTTTGACCAGTCCCAGGACAACTTGTATGGACGAGTGTCTGACAGAGTATTTCCAACGGTCACGCCGTTGATTTTTACGAATATACCAAGTTGGTAAGGAGAAGGTAACTTCTCTTTATTCTACACCCAGTGTGCATTTGTGTAATCAATATGTGATTACGGATCTGACGATGTGGCATTCAAAGTGAATGGTGATCAGATGTTCTGAAGATAGACGTAGCCTCCAGCCTCACAACCAGGATGTAACAAAAGTTGGGCTAGGCAGCATGGCTAGTTGGGTCATCCCCAAGCAGGGTGTACTGTCACAGATCTAGAGAAAATTCATATTTGTTCTTCTTTTCGATTCTGTATCTTCGGATGACGGTTGGATGGCCTACAACCGTGGTGGCAATATATTCGATACACTCAAGCTAAATGAGTGGTCGGTCATGTGTGGCCGGGATGCAAGACGTTCTTTTTTAACCCTGAGTGTATCCCCTCTAGAGTACACTGATTGAAAGGTGCTCCTATAACTTGTCTGTTGGAATCCAATCTCCAATAAGCGCCCTGCGGTTTACGATTTTATACTATATATGTGGAGCGTGAGATGTAAGCGTTCTGCTACTTGGATATATATTTGCTTGGACATTATTATAATATCACTGGGTTTTGATATCAAGAATAGTTTGGGTTATAGTAAGGTAAAAACTGTCTGTGTTTATGTGTGGGCTGGTCTTACTATTATCCTTTGTTTCAAAAGGATTTTCAAAGATAAACAATATGGTTGGAATTTACTCACACCAGTCCCATGACAGACCCAGAGTTTATTTTGTTTGTGTTTTCCCTAAACTCTTGGGTGCCCAAATTTGTACGGGCAGTCAAGTGTTTCAGGGTTCTACAGATACACTTGGAGGAGCTCAAAGCAGAAGGCTTCACCATTAGTTGTTTAGAGATTATTCCTGCTGTGATGTAAATGAGTTATACTCTGATATGATATGTAAGTACAAATTCAGATTTGTATTTCAAGATTCTGTTATATAATATATTTTATTCGTTCCACTGTGAGATTCGTGTTTACTATGATTCTATTCAGTTGTGTTCTTCTTCTTCTATTCTATTAGTTCTATCATATCTTTCTCATCCTCTTATTTCTTTCTATTAATGACCTGTATTTCGTGCATTTTGAGTTGAATGTGTAGAATATTAGTCAGCTGAAATTGGTATGGATTTTCCGGCCGTTATAGTTGGTATCAGAGCTGAAGGTTAAGTGATTACCATGGCTCTGTGGCGTAACTCAATAGAGATGGAGTTAGAAATACTCTAGATTGAGTTGAGTGTGTATATATGAGTGAGCATATTTGTAAATCGATATAAAAACTGTTTTATATTGTGTTGACTGGTCAGTTGAGTGGTTTATAAATTCTGGTCGAAACAGTAATGCAAACTAGGTCGATAGGTGTTTCTAAACTCTTGAACAGAGTAATTCGACACAGTATGTTTTGAAAAGGGGTAAATAAAATAATTTTACCCATAGTATATTTTGATATAAAAAGTATATCCTTGATATTAATATCATATATTGGATATGTGATCATTATAAAGATCGAACAGGATTATAATTGAGTTGGTTATATAAATTACCAATCGAAATATTATATAAGTGTAATATGAAAAATCAGATGAATTAAATTTGAATTTAAAACCAGAATTGAAATAAAACTCTAGAAACTTGGAAAAGAGCTGGAAATAAAATTTGGATTAAATATATGGGAATTTTAAAATCCTGGGAGATTTAAAATTGTTTTCCGAGTGCTGTGAAAGATATTTTGAAGAAAATTTTCAAATATTAGTGTTTAAATATGAGTTTTGAAAGTAATACAATATTAAACTCACTTCGATGGCTGGAAAATAAATTCCGATGATGATCCGGACATCATCGGTGTTCATTTTCGAGGTTCTAAGTGACGGATTACCACCGAAGATTTTGTTTTGGAAGTTGTTCGAAAATTCAAATGTTTTGAGTTGCTATGTTATGAATATATATGTATATGTTTTCAAACTGATTTGAAATAAATCACAGGAATTTAAACTCTGAAATTTAAAATTTAACTTTGAGTTAAATAAAATGAAATGGTAAAGGCTAATAAGTGAATTATAATTTAACTTTAACTAAGTTAAATAAAATTGGACTGAAATTGGAATAACCCAGAATGGAATTGTGAAAGAGAAATATTGGGGATTCGAGTTATTAAAATGAATTGATTCTTGAAGAATAAGAATCAAAATTTTGAATTTGGAGATGAAGATAACTGATTTGAGAAATAAATCAGTAAATGGAATTGGAGTTGAAAAAGAAATTTGGCTGAGTAAATACGAATGATTGAATTGGAAAATAAATTGATTGGAGATCAGTTGTAAATGTTTGGATATATACTGGTTTGATAGTAGATGGCAGAGATAGAGTTGAATGCCCAACAGAGAAGGTACACGTTTATATACGAGTATGAGATTTTTCTGAGTCGGTTTGGGCATGCCGTTTGGCTGTTTGATTTTCTTTTGGATTGGAGAAGGCCCAAAGTGACAAGTTGTAGTGATACCGAATAAGCTGTGCTGAGGAGATGCTGACAAAATTCTCCGAAAATTTGAGTTGTTAGCAAATTTTCAGAATTTTGAAAATATTCGAAATAAGAAGGAATTAATATTTTAATTGGAATTAATCAGTTCAGTTGGAACTGAAACTATGAAGTAAATCAAAAATATTTTTAACCTGTTTATAACAGAGATGTAGCATTTTCCCTATCTTAGCAATTTCGAGGACGAAATTATTTTAAGGGGGAAGGACTGTAACGTCCCGCGTTTTTATCGATTGGTATTTGAATATTTAAATCAGTTTAAATATTGAATTCGTAATATAAGTTTATTTATATATTAATTGGAACAGAGTTTAATGTATAAAAATATATATTAAATATAATCGAGCCCGTAATATCGCTGTAGTTCGTAATTTAACGTTCTGAACTTCAACTGAGTGTACCGGACTCGTTTTGAATCGGATTTCTTCGAAACGAAAAATGTTGAAATCTGTTGAACTGTATATTTCTAACAGAAGTGGAAAATGGAGATTTCGTCGTATAGATTACAAGATATGTCCAAATCAAATATTCAAAAAGTCGCTGTAAAATCGTTTATCTACCGTAACGGTTTATTTGTAATAACTAGATATCGGTTGCAAATCTGGACAAGGTTCTTTTGAGGCGCAGCGATAATTTAATTTTTAGAATTTTACTACAATTTTTAATTAATTAAATAAGCAACTTCTTATTTGGAGTATTTCGCACCCTGTATCGATATTTCGGGGTTTCAAAATATGAGTTAATCTACCGGTATTATTATATTTTTGGGACCGTGGCACCTCCCTGGACACGACCATAATTTTATCTCAGTCCATAGCATCCCATAATGAGATCATCATGAGAATAGTCCTCTAAGAACTGCACAGTGAGTTATCTCCAAATATACATAAAGAAACAACATATCTCGATGATTTTAAACATTGGGCGAATTCAACTATTGTATAAAATTCTGTACATTCCTTCATTCCTTAGCTAGTAAGGTTTATATAAATTATAATAAAACAAATCCTTAGTCCTTAGTCTACTTCTTCCCTAAATGCTACCACCATACTTCAACGTTGAAGACTTCTACTATACTGTACAACCTACCCTAAGATCGAAAACGTGGCCAACATGCCCTACATGTGATACTCCGCTGAAATACAAAGTACCAAACATGTAATTAACACGTACACAAAAACTTTGGATTTTTCCAAATCAAACATGTGCCAGCATATACCCTAGTCCTATATTTCTTAAGCCCCAAGACTTCCTTCTCGTGCACATCTACTAACCTGCCATACTAGAAGTTAAACCATTTATGATAGGACAAATCAAAGTGTAACCATACTGCTAACGATGGTTACCCTATGGCCTACACCTCACGGAATACTTAACTGTTAAGGTTGTTCGTTTCTATAAATATCCACGCAAATTAAGGCAGGTGTTTTCTGGGTAAGGCATGCCTCAGTTTTCTTAGCAGCTAAGGAATTATAACCAATATAAATACACTTCCAGTTACTTCTTTGCATTTTGGTTTACAGAAAGTTTTCCTTCAATCTCCAACTGCTTAAAAACCATCAAAATATCTAAACAAAATGGATACTCCATGAGATAACAATTTAAAACAAACATGTTCCAGATCCTCAAACTATACTCTAAAACTTGTACCATCTTGATAACATGCGACGTGGTTCTCGCACCTCAGTTTAACAGCAGCTCGGTTTGTGTTTGTGGAAGGTCGTGGCAGTTTCAAGTGAAGGCGGAGCGCCGCAATAGGGTTCGCCATCGCTGGGAGCTCCGGTTGCCGGAGCACGGTCATCTTCGATCGCGGATGTGAGGGAGTCATGGGTTGTGAATAGGGTACGTGTGTTACGAGAAGGACATGCAGATGGAAGGGGGAAGGACGGGAACCGGCTGTGTTGGTAGACTTGGAGGCATGAGGTAATGACAAGGACGAGTTGAGCGGTTGTTTTCTTTACGTGGGGAGTACGGTGATGGCATGAAAATGCCTGGAGAAGAAGTTTTGGGTAGTAGAAGTATGAATGACGTGGAGCTTGGGCTTGAGTCAAAACACGTCAGTTTCATGGGTGGTGATAAACGATGGTTACTGTGCTTGACGTATGGGAGTTGGATGTTGATCTGAGTTGCGGAAATATTAATGGCATTTGTTTTAAATGTCATGAAGCATTGAGGAAGGGATGAGTGGATAAAGGAGCGGCATGGCCATTTGAATTAGTTGAAGCATGCAAATTTTTGAAACTGGGAAGAAGGAAACAGAGAGGCGGGTCGGTGGAATTATATGGGCCGATACTTAAAGCCTAAAGTATAATTAAAATTGAAATAAAATGAAAGAATCATTCAAATTATTGTTTGCCAAGGCTTTGAGAAGTATACTGGGAGCAGCAACTATGGGCTAGTTTGAGAAGGGTATGTGAAGTTCCTGAATTGGAGAGGAGAAGAAATGTAAAGCGCGGATCTAAGTTTGAATATGGGCGGAGAATAAATATTGTGAGGCCCGCATATATAAAAAGAAAAAGGAAATGAGAAAAGAAGACGGAGGCAGGAGTCCCTTCGTTTTTAAGGTTCGAATGGAGAAACGGTGGTAGTCGAGTTTCAGGAAGGATGTCGATACTTTGGTAAACTTGTGTCGCATGAAGGGGGGGCTCGATCTGTTGTATACTGCATGGCGTGCACAAGTAGCTACCGGAAGGGGCTGATGTACCGGGAATTAGGAAGTTGATAGTGCGTAGTCACTGTAAATATAAGGAGCAACAAGTGTATAGCATAAATGACAGTACTGTTATACAGAGGAGGAGAAGAAGACAGTACGAGAATGAGGTGCGTGGTGATCGTAGACTGGAGAAGAATTGGGCACAACTGCAAGTCATTGAAACGAATTATCTCAACGGCGAATGAAATCAAGAGAACAAACCCACTGGGCTTTCGTGATAAAATCAACTAACACAAATTGTTTTTACGGTTAACGCGCCAAGGTGAGTAAATTCACTAACTCTGATCTATTTTATAATATTATAATTATATTTTAATGTTGTTTGAATGTTGTGTGATGGTCGATTAGGTAGATTACAAGTAAATTGGTTGAAACATATATATATATATATATCGTCGTATATGTACACATCATCGGTTGAACACTGATTCCACCGATTTTAATGTTCCCTAGTATAGAGTTAGTGTTAATTGTTTGACTAACATCTGTGGATGCGGGAAACCGGTTGGAGGAATCCGACCGGATTCCTCGATATTGGTATGTACTGTTTGTTTCATATGCACTGTTTGAACCCGAATTACATTTAAAACCCCGTGTGAATGTTGATGTTGAACGAAAATTCAGCATTTGCTTCGATAAATAAATAAACGATATCGATTAAGAAAGTGGTAACAGTCGACTGTAAACCCGTCGTCTTATTAAGAAGTTGATTAGCCGTCTGGCAAATCAACGAAGTTAATTATAAAAAATTATATTTTTATAATTAAAGAGAAGATTTAAATTTATAATAGAAGTTCTATTATAAACCAGTATTTTAGAAAGTAGATATAAACGATTATTTGACATTCAAATAAGTTATTAAGATATAATTATCTTGCATATGAATAATTTAGGTAATTATTTTAAAGAAAAAAGTTAAGAAATATTATTAGATTAATTATATTAATCTGATGATAAGAAGTAATTAAAATTAGTTAACGAATTTACTGAGGTAATGAAGTTGATTTAATCAACTGTTATTTGGAAAATAATTATTAGATTAATTGGTCTTTAATTAATCTAATGAAAACAGTTTAGAAATAAATAAATTAATGAGATTTAATTACCTTTAAATTTAAGTAGTTATAAATAGAACTGTGGAATAGAGCAAGTGAAGAGTTAATGTATAATATAAATAATCATAAACAACAGAGATTTCAAAGTAAGGATATGGTGTTATAAAACCATAGTTCAAATTAAACAAGAAAATATGTTCCGATAGATATTATAAGTAATAAGGGATTAGAGTACAGACTTATATCTGTTCTAAGGTAAGAATGTTGTCGATCAAGGTCTGAGAGGTAAATAGAATACCCCAACTTGAACGGCTTCACTATTATCGAGGAACGATATCAGTTTGTAACGGATAAAGATGTCAAGATTAGTATAAAGGGAATATGGCAACATATTACAAGTTTTAGAACTATAGCAATAAAATAAATGATGTTGACTAGGCTTAAGCGTGACTGTTATGTCGAGATTAGTTATAAAGGAAAATATTACAACGTATGACAAGTTTTGAACTGTAACGATAAATAAACGCTGTTAACCAAACTTAAGCGTGGTTTTTATATATAGCAGCACTTACTAGGAAATGAAAACAGTTGGTTTGAAATCCACTTATTCGGAAGAAATAAATAACGATTTTTGTCCAAAGAAAATATAAGAATAAGTTTAGAAAGAGAAATTGGAGAATCGTGTTATAAAACGATGACAGCATTTCGATGTTCGAAATGTGATTAGAATTCAACCATTAGGGTTGGAACTAGAATTCGACGATGTCGAATGTATTTAAGTAAATCATTTTTAGGAATTATAATCTGATAGAATAATTAACATTTAGTTTTAAACAAATAAATGTTGATAGGATAGGAATCAATATTTAGTTATAAATTTAATATTGATTTGATAAGAAGTTGACTTAGAAACAGAGTTTATAAAGTGGAATAGGAATATAAAAGTAGGAAAGAGATTTCGGTAAACAAGATAAGGGGAATTATTACGTGAATAAAGAGTTATATGATAAAGATGTTCAGATTTCTATAATAAGGGAAGGTATTCACATTTCAAAGTGAATAATGTTTTAAAAGTGAACGTTGGGCCGATTTAAAAGGTTAAAATAAAATTGGAAAAATTTTCCAATATAAATAGGGTAGATTATCCAAGTATAGAAATAAAGAACGTGAAAAGAATGGAAATGTTTCGAACGTTTATAACGTATATTTTCTGGAACATGAAAGAATAAGGGTTTATAATAATTGGAAATGTTTTCCAAGAAGTGTAAAAAGGCTAAAACCGGATTTGAGAAATATCTGGTAAGATATGGGAATTCGAAAAATAAAGTCGAATGTTAAATTAAAAGTGCCCATGATTGTGTGATGTTAGTTGTACATTGAATGAATGTTTGTTTTTACTTCGATGGTTAAATAACCGACTATCGAAGTGTTTTGACCATCGTCGTCAATACGGAGAGACCGGTTGGATATATTATCCGAAAACCACTTCGTATAGGCATAAGCGCTGCGAATTATATTTTGTTGAAGACAATTGAAGACGGAGTAAAATGCAAGGGTTGTCCAGTTCCAAAAATGTTGCTTTCTGTTTGTCCAGTCCCAGGACAACTTGTATGGACGAGTGTCCGACAGAGTATTTCCAACGGTCATGCCATTGATTTTTACGAATATACCAAGTTGGTGGGGAGAAGGTAACTTCTCTTTATTCTACACCTAGTGTGCATTTGTGTAATCAATATGTGATTTCGGATCTGACGATGTGGCATTCAAAGTGAATGGTGATTAAATGTTCTGAAGATAGACGTAGCCTCTAGCCTCACAAGCAGGATGTAACAGAAGTTGGGCTAGGCTGCACGGCTAGTTGGGTCATCCCCAAGCAGGGTGTATTGTCACTAATCTAGAGAAAATTCATATTTGTTCTTGTTTTCGATTCCGTATCTTCGGATGATGGTTGGATGGCCTACAACTGTGGTGGAAATATATTCGATACACTCAAGCTAAATGAGTGGTCGGTCATGTGTGGCCGGGATGCAAGACGTTCTTTTTGAACCCTGAGTGTATCCCCTCTGGAGTACACTGATTGGAAGGTGATCCCTTAACTTGTCTGTTGGAATCCAATCTCCAATAAGCGCCCTACGGTTTATGATTTTATACTATATATGTGGAGCGTGAGATGCAAGCGTTCTGCTACTTGGATATATATTTGCTTGGACATTATTATAATATCACTGAGTTTTGATATCAAGAATAGTTTGGGTTATAGTAAGGTAAAAACTGTCCGTGTTTATGTGTGGGCTGGTCTTACTATTATCCTTTGTTTCAAAAGGATTTTCAAAGATAAACAATATGGTTGGAATTTACTCACACCAGTCCCATGACTGACCCATAGTTTATTTTGTTTGTGTTTTCCCTAAACTCTTGGGTGCCCAAATTTGTATGGGCAGTCAAGTGTTTCAGTATTTTATAGATACACTTGGAGCAGCTCAAAGCAGAAGGCTTCACCATTAGTTATTTAGAGATTATTCCCGCTGTGATGTAAATGAGTTATACTCTGATATGATATGTAAGTACAAATTCAGATTTGTATTTCAAGATTCTATTATATAATATATTTTATTCGTTCCACTGTGAGATTCGTGTTTACTCTGATTCTATTTAGTTGCGTTCTTCTTCTTCTATTCTATTAGTTCTATCTTATCTTTCTCATCCTCTTATTTCTTTCTATTAATGACCTGTATTTTCGTGCATTTTGGGTTGAATGTGTAGAATATTAGTCAGCTCAAATTGGTACGGATTTTCCGGCCGTTGCACTCGTTGTCTTCGCGAGATCCTTAAGATCAACGGTGATGATCTTCTCTGGGGTCTTGAATCATTGGAAATCGCACCTCAAAGGCGGCAAGTTAAATGCCGCTTCCTGGCCACATGGGGGCATCAGATTCGTCAGAAGGGGGCGGCGTAGGTTGCTAACGCGGTGGCGCTTCACCAATTGGTGGCCGATCGTCGGTCCGTGGCTCGAGCTACACGCGGTTCGAGGTCAACGGTATGGAACGATGGGTTCAGGCGATTCAAAGAGGAACGATGCGGGTAACGCTTTAATTAACGTTATTAAAATTAATTATTTAGTTACTTACTAAATTAATCTCTCGTTTAAATTATCCATAGTTTAAAATAGCATAATTTTTTCATACGAGATCCAAACGCAACGATTTCAGTTGTGTTGCGATGTGGAGCCGAGAGCCTCGTAACAAAACTGACCGGGTCCAATTTGGAGCAAATCAGAATTTCGAGTAAATTCGAATTCAAACTGTTCAGAAATTCAGAATTAAAACTGACAGAGTGGAAACCGACTGTGAGAACTTCTCACTCTAATTTTGTTTTCTAGTTAAATATATACTAGGTTGCAGACAGGGCTTAGTAGCTCCTGACACCGTCATCCACAGACCATGGACGACTTGTTTGATTGTATTGTTTTGTGGAAATTGATTGTGATTGTGATGTGAAAAGGAAAATAAAATATTCATGTGTTGAACTAAAAATTTTATAGTTAAAAATATAATTTTTAACGTGTATATGAATGAAAATAAATATTCATTTACAAATCGGACGATTTGTTCATGTACACCCATTTATCTGATATGGATCGGGACGATAAATTTTACACATCGCTCAACTGCACAAATAAAATCTGTGTTTGATGATTGAAACCACGCATGGGTATTGGGATGATATTTGAGGTACACTAATCCCAATTGTTTAGTTGTATGTCAATCGATTAGTTGACAGACTGTTGTAAGCGTTAATCATTTATATTTAATGCATATCCAGTTGTGTAATGCACTTCAGATCTTTGCGTCAAAAATGACTCAAACACCAAGAGTACTAAGAGTACTTAGCAAATTGCTTGAAAATATAAAATGTAGAGCCAATCAGTCAAAAGAAACACGAACAAAAGAGACACAATGTTTATAGTGGTTCGATCAAATGTGATCTACGTCCACTTTGAGTAGAAATCCCATTATTGCACTTTGAATTACAACTCTCATTAGATTCATGGTTGCACTCTCTTAAACTTGAATAAGGAAAATCTATGTGATTCTTCAAATATGGCAAATGATAGATCGGATCTAGATTCCCGTATGGACTTTGGTGAATTCTCGCACATTCATAATGGATTGTGAGTTGGATCTTCACTTTGAGATGATTGGGGACGATGAAATCACTAAGTAAAAGTTGAAGATTGAGTTTAGCCACCCTTCGGGGTCCAAGGATCCGATCCCCATTAGAGTGAGATCGGAGCTCTATTTATAGGAGTGGAGAAATGGAGACATATAGCCTTCTAGAACACCGGTCGGTCGGTATCTTATTTATGGCAATGCCATCGGCCAGCCTCGCAACAGTTGTTCAAACATCAGCCTGTCATTTGCTGTCTGGAGGACCGATCGGTTAGGAATAAGACCGTCCGGTCGGTATGATACCTTTTCTCCTATGCGCGTGCGATTGATGCGGACTTTGCATTATGGTCGGTTGGTCATATGTCCTTCAAACCGACCAGTATGGAAAACCCTGAGTTCCGTGGCTTGTTCCAGGGGCGACCGGTCGGTGTGCTTCACCTCTGGCCGACCAGTAGGTGTGTCTTTCCTTCTTTTCACCTGAGACTGTTCTGCTGTAGAGTTTCGGCCGACCGGTTGGTGTATTTGTAATCTGACTGTCCGGCATACTTGGATTTAGGCCGACTGGTACGCTTTGTTAACGACACTCAAGTTGGTCCTCTTCCCACATGCTTAATCTGTCATTGTGTGAACGATATTTGTGGAGTAAACATTTTCCCCTCAGAGTTCGCAATTTCCTTCATGGAAAAATTGTGAGCTTCGAAATGAACGTTTTTATCACATAATTGATGGATCATCCATCGTGCATTGTGTTTAGTTAGCTTACATGATTATTTGTAGTGGCTAATTATATAATCGGTCAGCATATTTCGTTTGCCAAGTGGGTAACCGGTCGGTCTGATGTAATGGGCGACCGTAGGCTCTCTCAAGCTTGGCCAGTCGGTGCATCACTATTGGGTTTAGCGGGTCTGACTCAGCCCTTGATCGATGTGACTCCTTTCTCTCTCATAACAGTTGAGTTTCCCGATGCACTCTTAAAATGACGTGACCCCCTTTGAAGGTCATTTCCCATCGTTCTATTTTTTTCTTAGGAGAAATTAATGGTGGACAAAATTTACTTTGCAGAAAATCAAAGACGAAGATCTCCCTTTCTTTCAGATTTCTCGCCGACCCATCTCCTTTCTTTGAACTTTGCGTTGAATTCTCAGCCATCAGGTTCTCTTCTTTTATCATTCTAATTTGAAATGCCTTTACTGTAATCACCGCTTAGTGTAGAATAGGGCCATAGGGAAGCGACTTGATCATGTTATCATCTAAGCTATAAACTTACTTTGATTTTCTTTTATATTCTCATTCTTCATTTAAGTGCTATGATGTTGGGGTAGAGATAATGGTTTGATGAATCTAAGTTTTTGGTGTGGCCGCCTTGATGTTTAGATGCTCTGAAATAAGATCGGGTACAATTGTTTTGGCATCATGATTGTAAATGACATCCTCGCTAAAAAAATTGGCTTTCTTAGTCTTAGTTTTGTCCAATGTTCGTATGGTGTTTGACGAAATGCCTAGGCTGAAACGTGTTAGACACGCATGCTGTGCAAATTCCAGATTTCGCGCTGCATTGCTTTGAGTTAAAAATTCGCAGTCTTTTAATCTTATTGTGTCGATTTTTCACATATTCTTGCTCCGAGACAGCCATCACAATAGTTGCATGCAACACTAAGTACGGTTTTTGAATGCCGCTTAACTACGTTGACCTTTGTGATGCCGTATTTTGAATCCAACACTCTTACATAATCCGGCATGTCATAGAGTTACACTGGTCGTCCATTCCCCTTGACCTTGTAGCTTTTACAGTACCAACGTTAATGTTGATCTTGTTTTTGAAACTGTATACATCTGATCTATTCACTGATTTTCAGTTTAACTCTCGCACTTTTGTATTGCCAATGCCCATGACTGAAGTTGTGAATGGTTCAGTGATAGTTACGGATTTCAGAATTAAATTAGTGTAGGTCGGTCATTCTTATGGGAAGACAATCACATTGCCCGGTCGGCTATGGGTACTGGTCGGTCCAGGTTAAGTTCCCGAAGGAGTGGAGGTACCGGTCGGTGTGTATTGAACACCGTCTGGTTAGTTCCATCCTCCAGGGAAGTTAATGGTACCGACTGGTTCATCCCCAGGTGTCGGTCAATCAAGTTACTCTTTGGTACGCAATTAATACTGACCGACCAGTTGTTTCTATTTTTTTAGGCGATTCATTGAAGGTACCGGTCGGCCTGGACTGAAATCAATCCCGACCGGCTGCTTCTGGAGGCCGTCCAGTTGCCTTCTTCTTCTTGCTCACTTTAGTGCTTGGGTATTGTTATGCAGGATGGAACTACCTTCTGGAGAACTTAGGTCAAAAAGGTTTTTTGACCTGGACAGTCAAACAACCGGTCAACCTTCGGTCAACTCTCCTCCATTTGTTAGCCCTTCCTACCCAGAGCTTCAAATAATTGTGAACAGGCTTCGTTACACTCCAGGAGTGTGCAATGCCAAGCTTGCCAAATGACTCCCAGGTTGGAACTTGCAGGGGGTTTCCTTCAATTTGGACGTGTCTAATTCTAACCGGTAGGTGACATCCAGCGACTTGGTTGTCGCCAAGTCTAGGTTTCTTAGCCGCATGCAGGACACTCTACAACAGTTTGAGAGGCATATGGACATGCTCAAAGATCAGACTGCAAGGAAGCTTTAGGATTGGCACACACTGGCTGGGGATCTGCAAAGGCTTCATCAAGAGAACCTTGAGCGCATTGCAGTCTTGGAAGATGACAAAAAGAAGCTGATTCATGCTTTAAGAGATCGGGATGCTGTCATTGTTGCCTTTCCCAAGGGAGATGTTGAACTGGTGGCTTCATCTGGCAAGAGGGCATCTTCTGGCGCTTCCCCATCAGGTTCTTCTCCGATGAAGAGGAAGGTGGGAAGGCCTCGGAAGAACCAGAACGCGTAGCTCTTTCCTCTTGGCACTTGACAGTTTTTGGTTTTATGAACTCTACTTATTGACCGGTTGTACCTAAGTGAGTTCCGGTCCTCGCCTTTAACTTTTAAACTAGTTTATGCTGATGTACTGTGGCTGCTGTGGTTTGTGCTTGCCAACCTATTTTGATGGTAGTAGTATGTTGATGAATGATCAGTTGGTTAGGTTTCTTGATTCACAGCTCTTTTTCTTTTATATTTTTTCACTTGACATGCCTTTCACTTTGCACCTGAAACCAGTCTGTTGCCATTCTCGAACTAACTGACTGGTAGATGGGATAACGGCCGATCGGTTTATGACCGATCAGTTGCTGGAGGCGATGACCGACCGGTTGTCTTTTGCTTGAAGCCGACCGGGGTCACTATCCATTAGCAAAATACCGATACCGCTCTTGTATGACGACACTTTGACTTTGCGGTTCTGTGATTTGATTCTGTGTTGCTGGGATAAAATTGTGTTATGCTCATTGTACTTGAACTTTGTCATTCTTCGCTGTTTTGCATTTGACACTTGTTTTCCTTTACGCGTTTGCAACACATAACTTCAATACTGCAAGTCATTTGTTAGCGAAATACTTGGTACTAAAATGTCCCCGTGGCTTTTTTTTAATAAGTTGTTTTCCACTTGTAGCCACGAGTCATTATTGGTTGGACCTTGCTTGACCAACTTTAATGGATTTCTTTGATTCTGACTAGAAAAATTTTCGAAATTTCATTTTCGAAATTCCATTTTCGAAATTTCGTTATTAATTTCGCCCATGTCATTCTGATGTTCCACTTTGTTGGCCAAATTAACCTTAAAGTCATGTTGAGTTTGTGGTATGTCTTAAGAAGTGAGCATCGTTGAATCCTTTTAATGCGGTGGTGATGCCCCCATACCAAAATTCGTCATGAGTTCATGGGTCGAGCATGGCATTTCGTGGTCGGCTTTGTTTGGAATCCCATGATCACGTGCTTTTGCCATTGCCGAATTTCTTGGCATGACCGCGATCAGAGGTTTCCAATTCGGTTAGTCTTACCTATGCCCTTTTTATGGAGATGAACTTTAACCTTTGTACCCCTGCTTGAGAGGCCTTCTATCTTATACATCCCATCCTACCTCTCGCTAGCCTGGTAATCTGGGCTCTTCGGAGGTTAGGTTTGGACATATGCCTCCGGGGAGATTTTGTATTCCAACCTTCCGAGGAAGAATATGTAAACCCATTATTCATTGTGACCGAATGTCTCGTTCATTTGTAGAAATTCTAGGGTGCCTTTAAGAAGGCCTTTGGGTCCGTCTGTAACCGAATTTGGAAGACCCGGCATATGATCGGATGCCCCGGTAGGGGTCTTTATAATCCCTCAGTAACTAGATTTGAAAAACCCAGAATCAGTAGTTGGATTTGGAAGATCCAACATTTGAGCGGATGCCCCCGAAGAGGTCTTTTAAAACCCAGTGTTTGTATCGCTATCCAGCCATGTATTAATGGCGTCGACGACTAACCAAGTGCCCATTGGGGAGGTCTTTGGTTTAGAAACCCAAAGTTTTTCGCAATCTGGCCATGTACTAATGGCGTTGGCGACCGATTGGTTGCCCCTCGGGGAGGTCTTTGGTTATTTTTATAGCGTGGTTTCACAGGGCAAACGTTAGCACATTTATCGGTATTTAGTACGATTTGCTAGAGCTAGGGCTTATAACCTTACAATTTAGAAGGTGCCCCTTTGGAGAAACGTACGACTTCATTTGAAATTCTAACGCCACATCATTTGACAGACCTTTCCCTGGAATCCCATTTTGGCATCAAGTATTGGGCACTTGAGTTGTCCCAACCGGAGATGTGCTGTAACATTCACCAGGGCTTATTAAGTTGTAATGGTGTTAGCATCTCTTTAGACGACCTGTAATCAAAATCAAAACTTTAGCGAAGGATTTGCTAATGCATGATTTTGGAAGTAAATGCAATTTTCTTTCATGTATATTTACAAAGCTTGTAATAATGTTGCATGGTATATACAATGCGTGGCATTTACAACTTTGGAGAGCATATGAAAGAAACATAAAGTGAAGTAGCGACAGAGATGTATAGCATTCCATGGTCTTGGAAGTTGGATTCCATCCGTTGTCTTTAACTCAAATGCACCATCCGAGAATTTCTGGCTTATCACATATGGTCCTTCCCAGTTAGGTCCCAGTACTCCAGTTCCAGTCATGATTTTCTTAAGAATAAGGTCCCCAACTTGGAAGGTCCTTCAATTTACTTTAGCGTTAAAGCGGCGAGCTATCCTTCTCTGATGTGCCAGAAATCTAAGCTCTGATTCTCGTCTCCTTTCCTCGAACAAATCTAGCCTCGAGCTGGAGTTTCTCATTCTCTGTTTGGTTGAAGTGGATTCTTCTATGAGTCAGGACTTCTAACTCTACTGGAATCATGGCTTTGGACCCAAATGCAAGTGAGAATGGAGTGTGCCCTATCGCAGTTTTGTGAGTGGTACGGTATGCCCATAGTGCAAGCGGAAGTTCATCCACCCAACCACCTTTAGCTTTTTCTAGCCGCTTCTTGATGGTTGACTTCAAGATTTTATTAATCGCTTCAACTTGCCCATTGGCCTGCTTGTGAGCAACAGCTGAGAAACTCTTTTTAATCTTGTATTTGGCACAAAAGTCCACGAACTCATTACTCTCCAATTGGGTTCCATTATCGGTGATTATTTTATGTGGTACGCCGAATCTGCAGATAATGTTTTTCAAGACGAAGTTGATCACCTTTTTTGAAGTAATGGTAGCTAGCGGTTCTGCTTTAGCCCATTTGGTGAAATAATCGACTGCTACTATCGCGTACTTCATATTGGATTTGGCTGTGGGCAATGCCCTAATCAAGTCTATGCCCCAGACCGCAAATGGCCATAGGCTAACAATTTGGGTCAATTCGGTAGGAGGTTCTCTCAGAATCTTTGCAAACCTTTGGCATCTACCACATTTCTTGACATAGGTCATTGCATCTAGATTCACATTGGGCCAAAAGTAGCTGTATCGCAAAATTTTATTGGCTAGCATCTGATCGCCTATATGACCTCCACAGTCACCCTTATGCAACTCTGCCAGGATTGCTTTCGACTCCTCCTTAGACAAACATCGTAATAAAGGCATGGAGAATCCTCGTCTATATAACCTTCCGTCCTGGGTAAGATATAACGGAGCCTTGTGTGGTATCTTCCTCCGCTCTTTTGGTTCTTCTGGGAGTGTTCAGTTGAGGATATACTCCTTGATTGGCGTCATCCAAGATATAGGCTCCTCGACCATTTGCATGATCCAGTAGCCATCCAATTCTTCAATAGCTGGGGACATGAGCACTTCAACAGGTATTATTCCTAGCAGCTGTGCATCCGAGGAAACATCGTACTTAGCAAGAAAATCTGCCTTTGAATTTTCTTCCCTAGGAATGTGGGATATAGTATAATGGTCGAGGTTGTTGAGAAGTTCCATGTTTTTGATAAGATAAGATGGAAGGTTTCCGAGCTTAGTCTGAAATTCTTCAAGGACTTGACACATCACTAACTGAGAGCCACTGAAGATTTGTAAGGCTTTTAGATTCACTTCCTTTGCTAGTTTTAGTCCATTTATCAATGCATCATATTCGACCTCATTATTTGTTGAAGGAAATTCCAAACTCAAGGCGTAGCACAAAGAATGGCTCTCTGAAGTTTCTAGAACAATCCCGGCTCCTGAACAATAATCATTTCTCGACCCATCGATGTATAACTTCCAACTGGCCACTACTTCTATTGGTTCTTCAACCTCCTCTCCTCTATCTGTGAATTCAACAATGAAATCCGCTAAGGCTTGCCCATTGATAGCTCTTCGGGGGTGATAAGTGATGTCATATTAACTAAGATCAATGTTACACTTCAGTAACCTTCCCGAAGTTTTCGGGCGAAAGAGTACTTGTTTTAGTGGTTGATTGGCAAGAACTCTTATCGGATGGGACTGGAAATATGGTCTTAGTTTCTTTGAAGCAATGAGTAGATAGTATGCAATTTTCTCGAGCTTTGGGTAATTCAACTCTGTCCCAGTAAGCCTCTTACTTATGCAGTAGACTGGCCATTGAATTTTAGCATCTTCTCGAATGAGTGCGACACTTAATGCATGTGTTGAAACAGCTAGATACATGAATAGATCTTCTCCTTCTTCGGGCTTGGACAACATTCGTGGAGATTCCATATGCTTTATTAAGTCCTCGAAGGCTGCTTGGCATTCTGAGGTCCATTGGAAGTCCTTCCTTCCATTTTTCAAAGCATCGAAAAGTGGAATACACCGATCCGTTGCTTTGGAGATGAAACGATTAAGTGCTGCCACCTTTCCATTCAGACTTTGGAGTTCTTTCTTGGTCCTAGGGGCTCGCATTTCTCATAGAGCTGTGACTTGAGAAGTATTTGCTTCGATGCCCCTAGCATTAACGATGAATTCCAGGAATTTTCCTGACGAAACTCCAAATGAGCATTTGAGCGGGTTCAACTTCATCCCAAATTTCCTCAAAATTTGGAACATTTCCTCCAGGTCTTCTAGGTGATCTTCGGCCTTTTTGGACTTAACTAGCATGTCATCTATGTATACTTCCATCTTTTCTGCAATCTGGGATTTGAACATGGAGTTTACAAGGCGCTGATATGTCGCTCCTGCATTCTTTAGTCCGAATGGCATAACTTTACAAAAATATAAGCCTCTGTCGTTTATAAAGCTTGTGTTTTCTTCATCCGGCTCATGCACCATAATTTGGTTATATCCACAATATGCATCCATGAATGATAGCAGTGCGTGCCCCGCGGTTGCATCGAAAAGCTGGTTGATTCTAGGCAAAGGGAAACTGTCTTTGGGACACACTTTGTTGAGATCTGAGTAGTCTATGCATACCCTCCATTTGCCATTAGACTTTTTGACGAGAACTGGATTTGAGACCCAATCGGGATACATGGATGCTATGATGAAGTTATTCTTAAAAAGTCTATCGACTTCTTCTTGTAGCGCTGTCGATCTCTAGGGTCCCTGAGTTCATCGCTTTTTTTTTACAGGAGCCAAATTGGGATTAATATTCAATTTATGCACAATCACATACATTGATATTCCACACATGTCTGAATGCTTCCAAGCAGAGACATCTAAGTTTGCTTTTAGAAACAATATCAGATCTTTCTGCAGCTTTTGGCCCAACTGAGAACCTATCTTTAAAACTCGATCAGGATCTTTATCGTGTACTGGAACGGAAATGGTATCCTCAGCCGGTGCCGCTCTGTCTTCCCCCATACTGGTTTTTCTTGGATCGATCTCTTTCTGAGCTTCACTATGCTCGCCAGTATGAGGGCCTCGCCTTAATTGCTCTAAGAGGGATTCGTGAATGCGGAGTGGAGGCTCAGCATCCTTCCTTGCTTCTTTCTTCCTTTCCTCGGCAAGTTCCATCAGGTAGCACTCCCTTGCGACCTGTTGATCTCCTCTGACTATGCATGTCCCGTTCCCAGTAGGAAATTTCATCGTAAGGCGCCACGGGGCCATAGTAATTCGGAATGCTGCAAGAGTTGATCTCCCGAGAAAGCATTATAAGCAGAGAGTTCATCAATTACAACAAAGTCCTGCGTTTGTGCGGCCTTTTGCTCTCCTTCCCTAAGCTCAACTAGCAAACTGAGAACCCCAACTGGTTGAACGGGCTGCCCGGTGAATCCGTGGATTTTACTCTGACAAGCTTTCACATCTGCCATAAAGAGCTTTATTCTATGAAAGGAGTTGATGAAAAGGACATTGATGGATGCTACGTTGTCCACCAGAAACCTTCTGACAATGGCTGGGCCCAGGCCTATGGTTATCACCATTGGATCTTCAGTTGGTGTTATCAACCCTTCCGAGTCTCGTTCTTTGAACATTATGTCATCCCACGAAAGCCTTAGTATCTTCATTGGAAAGACTTCGTCCATGATCATGATCTCATTTCCTTTTGGGAGGTTCTTTACCTCACTATCATATTTTACAATATCCCCCCAGCTTCTTCCGGCTGAGTGTGGACCTCCCAATATGGTATTAACAATCAACCTTGGCATGACAGCGTTTGCAGCATTTTCATTTTGCCTTAGTTGTTCAATGGATGTTCCCTGCCATTGAGGATCTTGAGTATTTAGCGGATTTTTGGTGTACTGCGGAAGTCTTTTCTTCCTTATCAGCTCCTCGATCAGGCTCTTTAGATGTTTACACTCATTCGTGTTATGCCCAGGCTGGTTATGGAATCGACAAAATCTCCTCGATTTTATAGCAGGATCACTAACCCTTATTTGCTTGGGCTCTGGGTACTCTTCAGTTTCCTTGGTGGCCATGAAAATATTTTTCACCGTCTCGTTTAGTGGAGTTAACTCCGAGTTCTTGAAGAAATGGAACTTCTTGTTGGCTCGATTGTCCCCTCCACTGTTACCTCATTTTTGAACTCCGAGGTTTTTCTGATTGCTTTCTGCATCATTATTCTTCTTTTCAGGTTGGATGTTATTTTCTGGAACATCCATGGTATAGGCTGGATCCTCATCCACGCCTATGTATTCTTCAGCCTTATCAAACAACTCCTCTAGAGTACTCTGCTTTTTCTTTTTAATCCACTCCCCGAGCTTAGTCTTCTTACTTACAGCCCCTTTTAAGGCCATCAAAGCCAGGCGAGGCTCATAGTTTCCTACCTCGGCTGCGGAAGTAATAAAGAGGGTTAGGAAGGCCCTGAGGGGTTCCCAGGTCTCTGTTCGAGTTCATTCAATTCCGTAACGTCTTGTACTTTTGTGGCTTGGAGCCTGAATTGCTCCCTAAATAATTTAGCCAAAGTAGCAAAATCACCCACCGACCTCGGTGGCAACTTGGTGAACCAGAGCGATGCTACTCCCTCAAGGTAGGTCGGAAAATATATGCACTTCAACTCGTCCGTGGCTCGGGCCCCGTCCATGTGCTGATCGTATTTGAACAGAAACACATTTGGATCGGTTGTTCCATTGTAAGCTTGAATTGTTGGAGGCTTAAATTTATTTGCATATGGAGCCATTTTGATTCTTTTAGTAAGCGGAGTTTTTGTGGGAGCGAATCCCCATTCTTTCTCATCGTTCTGTTTCTTCAGACTCTTTTCCATGATTTTATGGACCATCTCTGAAATACGCTCCTCCTCATTGTGTTGGTCCGCGGGGTGGACACCGACCTCCTTACTGGATGTTTGCCTAAGCAAACGGTTACGGTATGGATTTCGGGGCCCTAGACCTCCCACTTGGGGAAGTGCCCCTTTGGCGGAACCAATAACTTGTTGAGAATGTGCCTTTTCGGAGTGGTTATGAACAGGCAGCTTCGCTCCCTTAAGGTTGGGATTTGTCACCTCCTAAACAGAATTTCCTCGGTATGGGCTTGAAGAAGAGGAACCTACGTTTTTCGTATGCGGAGTTTGAATGGATTTAGCACGAGCGGATCTCTTGGTGACTTTGGCCGCAGCAGCTTGCACAACGAACATTGCCTCATGTTTCTTCATCATAGCTTTACTTGCAATATCCATTTGATTTGCTATACCTGCCACCATTTCATATAACTCCCTCCTCGTTACTGCTTCTCCAGCCTTAGAGGTCTCCCCCTCTTCAAATTGGTTGATGGGAGTAGTAGCTTCATTGTTGATGGCATTATCGCCATTCTCAATGTTTTGACTAGCGACCTTCTTTGGTGGTCTTCCCGGTTTACCCATAGCATCAAGCAAGGACTTTGAATTAGATCGTAGAAGGATGTACTTCAATCCTTAGTTTAATGTCTTGAACCTTGTGAGAGAGTGTGAGAGAGCAGAAGATTGAATCGGCCGTATGGTGGGCGCCAAATGTTTGCGTCAAAAATGACTCAAACACCAAAAGTACTAAGAGTACTTAGAAAATTGCTTGAAAATATAAAATGTAGAGCCAATCAATCAAAAGAAATGCGAATAAAAGAGACACAACGTTTATAGTGGTTCGATCAAATGTGATCTACGTCCACTTTGAGTAGAAATCCCATTATTGCACTTTGAATTACAACTCTCATTACATTCATGGTTGCACTCTCTTAGAACTTGACTAAGGAAAATCTATGTGATTCTTCAAATATGGCAAATGATAGATCGGATCTAGATTCCCGTATGGACTTTGGTGAATTCTCGCACATTCATAATGGATTGTGAGTTGGATCTTCACTTTGAGATGATTGGGGATGATGAAATCACTAAGTAAAAGTTGAAGATTGAGTTTAGCAGCCCTTCGGGGTCCAAGGATCTGATCCCCATTAGAGTGGGATCGGAGCTCTATTTATAGGAGTGGAGAAATGGAGAGATATAGACTTCTGGAACACCGGTCGGTCGGTATCTTATTTACAGAAATGCCACTGGCTAGCCTGGCAACAGTTGTTCAAATGCCAGCCTGTCATTTGCTGTCTGGAGGACCGACCGGTTAGGAATAAGACCGTCTGATTGGTATGATACATTTTCTCCCTTGCGCGTGCGATTTGATGCGGACTTTGCATTATGGTCGGTCGGTCATCTGTCCTTCAGACCGAATGGTATGGAAAACCCTGAGTTCCGTGGCTTGTTCCAGGGCTATTTGTCGGTGTGCTTCACCTCTGGTCGACTGGTAGTTGTGTCTTTCCTTCTTTTCACCTGAGACTGCTCTGCTGTGGAGTTTCGGCCGACAGGTTGGTGTATTTGAAATCTGACCATCCGATATACTTGGATTTAGGCTGATCGGTATGCTTTGTTAACGGCACTCAAGTTGGTCCTCTTCCCATATGCTTGATCTGTCAATGTGTAAACGATATTTGTGGAGTAAACAGTTGATTGTTTATCATTATTATTGTATACATGGGTTGTATGAAATCCATATAAATAACATTATATGGTAATTGTTTGTGTCTGATTCCAATTCAAAAAATAAAGAATATTTTAAAATAAAGAATATTTTAAAATAATATTCAGTAAAAGATCAAAATCTGATTTTGATGTCCGATTTTGGATGGACGCAAAAATATTGAAATATATGAAGCCATGTTGACTAGATATGCGCAATTATGGCACGAACGATATTTATATCGATTTTATCCATTTTTATAATAAATATCGAAAAGAAAGTGATTTCAAAATATAACGTTTTGAAAATATTATCATTTGTATACTAATGATACGAAATATTCAATTTTGATTTAAAATTGAATGCGAAGTTAAAATCTTTTTTAAAACGAATTTAAAACGATGTATAAAATATGTTTTAAATTGAAATTGATGAAATATATATATAATATATATATTGCATTTATTTAATGGCCTGAATAGAAAGCGCCGCACAACGACCGTTTGCGAATTTCGACCATTGACTTCAAATTGACATTACGGGAGATCCAACCGTCGGATTCTCCTAAAAACAGAACCGTTGGGTTCGTATCGAAAAGAGATTTCCAACGAATATAAGAGATTTCAAATTTAACGGTTGGATTTGGAATTATGTCCAAATCAAATTTGGAAAAGGACGTTGTAAGTTCTGTTCGGTGGCCGTTATTGGAAACTGACTGTAAGGGCCTTGATAAAATTATTAAAAATATTAATAATTTGTGTAAAATCATAATAAATGATTTGGAAGGAATTTGGATGAAAAACTCCACGTTTGTAAAGATAAAAGTATATTTTTATTGAAACGAACTAGTTATTAACTAGAATAAGAATCCAATATTTATAAATAAATTGGATTTGAAATGGCTTTAAAATAACCATAATTTTCCAATAAATAAATTGGAATGGATTTGAATGGAAATAATCTTCGGAATATTTCGGTATTGGATTCCGTGATTATACGGATATTGTTACGGGAATTTGGAAGATATATATATCGTTATTCCCAATACGATATTAGTTAATTTCAGAATTTGATATTGAATATAAGCCGATATAATTTCTATTCAAAGCCTTGTATTTAATATCAAATTGGATTTTGGGTTTATCGTGAATTGTGTCTTTATTAACACTGTTTTTAAACTCAGTTGAGAAAAGATTAAATCTTTTTATTAAGATTTAATGAAGTTTACCAATTAATTAATATTTAATTGGAATGGAATTGAAATTGGATTTTTGGGTTTGCCGAGGATGGTGTCTTCATTAACACTGCTCTTAAACCCTATGTGAAAGGAATAAATCTTTTAATTAAGATTATTAGAGTTTCTAGTTAATTAAAATTTAATTCAAATAAAATGGAATGCAAATTGGGTTTATTGTGAACTGTGTTTTTAACGACATTCGTTGTTTAACCCGATTTACAGTAAAATGTAATTTGGAATATATAAATCTTTTATTAAGATTTAATGGGATTTTCCAAAGTAAAGTTTTTCGATTTAATATATTAAATTGGAATTGAATGGAATTCGATTTGGTAATAATCGAATTGAACTTCCGTGGAGGAAGACTGTTAATATATATGGAATTTAAAAGGCTTTGTCGTTATTATATTTATATTATTAGTCGAATACGGAAATTGATATCGATTATATATTGATCTGTTTTTCCGTGAAGATTCCATAATTAATGGAATGTGATTTTGGGGTTTATCGTGAACTGTGTTTTAAATGAAATTGGTTCTTTAACCCAGTTAAAGACAGAATTTATTTTCCTAAAGTTGAATAATCATTAATATTGATTTTTGGGAAGATTAAAACTAAGTGGAGTTTTAATGAATCTTCAATTAGATTAGAATATGAATATGGTAATTTAAATTATCAAATTTATGAAATGATCGAGAATGGAGTACCACTAGTTTTACTCCAAACGGTTGTTAAATCTTTAATTAGATTTGAACATGAAATGGTAATTAAACTTTACCGATAACACAGTGGTGTAAGATATGGAGTATTACTAGTTTTGCTCCATCGAATGAATAGGTTGGGATTGGGAATTAAAAAAAATGATTACTTCGGTAAGGTTCGCTAATACCAACTAGTTTGGAAAACCTTAAATTGGTTTAAATTGTGAAAAGAATATTTAAACAAAAGAATATTCTGGATTGGAATGAGGCGTATATTGTGTTTTTATAGCACTTGTTTATAAGATACGCGAGTTATTCGAAAAGACCAGGTTTATATCCATTCTGAATAACTGATTCGACGATATGTCGACGATGAAGACTGTGGTTGAAGACCGAAGGTCTTCACTCGTTTGGATGATTACTGATGTCTTGATTGGGTTGTACACCCAAGATGAGGTAATAAGTGGTGATTGTCCCGACGTACTTGGAGATCGACCGAATATGCGAGGACCTCTCTCCTGTATTGGACATATGGGACGAGGAATAAGGTGCCTCTAGTTTCGTTCAGACCTAGAACGGACTTGTAAATTGATAGTGTGTTTGACATAGTATTCCTTTATACTGTATTCGTTGATCTCTGCTAAATATATATCTGGTTGGTGGCGGAGAATTTATTCTCTTGCCTAATATCCTTCTCTAAGACGTATGAGCTTATAGGTTCTATATTGCCAGAAATCGGTGGTACTGTGACTGCCCGCTCCGTACTAGCTGACATTTCCTCCGAAAGTGCGCTGTACACATGTCCAACTAGCACGGAACGGTCGTCAGAAGGAAAGGAAGAAGGTGAAGAACTTACACAGAACCTGTAGAATGTCTCATAGCACATGGGATAAAATATAATAGTAATGTAACTTGGACATAAAACAGGCGAGACAGTACATAAGCTGAAAACTAAACCATCATAACAGCGGAAATCCAAATACAGCTTATGTTCCAACTTCATTATTACAACTTTAAAACTGTCTCTAAAGCAAAAGAAAGCTAAAGCAGAAGATGCACTACTAATGCCCAAGCAGTGATCTTCAACAACATAGGGAGAATATACATATGTATCATACGTGGAAGCCTCGTGCTCGTCTCCGGATCAGCTACTCGTGCATACCACCAAACCTGTCTCTAGTCTGCTCGTGTGAGCACCTAGAGTAATAAGAAGAGATATAAAACTTTGGGTCAGACAAAAAGTCTGGTATGAGCGATAAGCAGCAAAATAGAACAATAACAGGTATACTAAACCATACCTGAACCTAGACCTGCAACCAAAGAGTTAGCACTACATACTATACAATACTCTAAGGTGCCATTAAACAGATGTTGTAAAGATAACGGGGGAGGGAGTGTGCATGTCATAGTGATAGCAAACAAATCAATCATACCAACCATCCTCACATCTCTCACTCAGTGTATAAAGCATACGATATCCACCACTTTGATCACCCTATGCCTTGCTATGATCACTCTGCCCCATGGAGTCATGGCAACTCCACTGCACTGATCCATAGCCACTAATCCTTGATATGTCCACTCTTCCCCATGAAGTCATAACAACTTCACTGCACTGGCTCATAGCCATGCTACGATCACTCTGCCCCATGGAGTAGTAACTACCCCACTGCACTAATAACGTAGCCTAAACCGTCTTGCCATGGTGAATCAAAGTCATGGACGTCGATAACCCCTTAGCACATGCCCCGCAGCAAAGCCCAACCATGAAGTTGACTCGTTGGTTCCCAGCTAGAACTTGAGTACAAACTTCCCATTTGGACTACCTTTGCATCTCGGATATTGGTCTTCATCTTCCCGGATCGGACTTCATTTAGTTCATGGCTCATATCTCGCGTTCAAGCTTCCTGGTTCAGTCCGCAGTCACCACACTGGTTCGGGTCGATTTCCTCCATTCGGATCGGGTCACGCCATCAGCTCGTGGTTCTCCAGCTCCATCGGATCGGGTCATGACCAAGCTTCGGGTCGGGTCGCACTCCTCCATCGCCTCGTGAAAACCAGCCTTCATCAATTCACAGCAGATCGGTTCGTGCTCTTCAGATCGTGGTCACCTATGCGGGTCGGGTCGTGGTCACCCCTGTTCGGGTCAGGTCGTGGCTCCTTCTCCGCGTCAGGTCGTGCTCACCCACTGGGTCGGGTCGAGGTAGGGCGATCTGATCCGGGTCCTACAGAATTTCCTGCAACTTCTTCCAGTGACTGTTTACGCCATTCGACAGCATTTTCGACCAATCTAACAATTCAAGGCAATCACAAAGCATACCATACAGTCGTAGCAACAAGTATAATCATTCACAAACATCAAAACACAAATTTGATAAGTTAAAACGGATCAAACCTAGCCAAAAACCCATATTTTCCATTAATCATGTTTAAGAAGAACTAACAGTATAATTAACAAAACTTAACCAAATCAACCCAAACTTCTAACAGAGGTCTAAAACAATATTTCAGAATTTATGAATATTTTTCCAGAATTTATTAATGTATAAATTCGCTAATTAACACTAATCACCCCAGTTAACTGTAATTAGTGTCAAAACAATGCAAATCACTCACCTTGGCCACAATAAAACTTTAGATCTGAAATGACTCACTGTTTGGAACGAATTCCAATACACACAGCAGCCTTTGTTTTTAATTTGATGTTATTTCGTCTTGATTTGATGTTGATTAGCCTAATCTTCAATTAGAAAGTGATCTGGGGATGTTTTAGATGTTGGAGGCCATTGTTAGGGTTCTGCGAATGAAAGCGGCGGCTGGAAAATGACTAAAGAAATGTTTTCTAACCCTAATCAGCCCTTTTAAACCCCTAATCCCGAAATCCCCCATTGGGCCAAGCTGTTAACTACCCAATTAAGCCCGGTTAAGCTGTTTTTAACCATCTAAACCTTAATTCAGCCATATCTTCCGAACAGTAAGTCCGTTTGGCTATTATGACCACTCTACGGAAAGAGAAACCATCATCCGGAGCTAATGGATTTTGTGTCAAGTCAAAACTCCTTATCAATCAAAAGTTATGGACGAAACAAGATCAACTAGGATCAAAACGGTCATTTAAAAATCAGCTAAAATCATGAACATAGGAAATGACCCTACTAGTCGTTTCCTAAAGGTACACGACCATACGACTTACCAAGAAAAAGAAATAAATATTCTACGATCTTCCGATGCGTAGAATGCGGGTCGTTACATTCTCCCCCCCCCCCCCTCCCCCCTTAAGAAATTTCGTCCCCGAAATTCCTCAACCATAACATACAAAGGTACCCCGCATGCCTACCAGCCATTATAAACAATCAAACATATATAGAAAACAAAACAAGTCTATCCTAGCATGCGGAATGACTAATGAGGGAATACAATACTGATATAAAAACCTTACCAGGCAAAGAGTTCTGGATACTTCTTCCTTATGTCCTCCTCTGTTTCCCAAGTACAATCTTCCTCATTCTCACCCTACTGGACTTTGACTAGTTTCACCACCTTCCTTCGAAGCTGCTTCGTATCGTTCCCAATGATACGCATAGTCCTGCGGCTCCCAACTGTCTCAGGTTCAACCTCAATATCATCCAACTGATCAGGTGAAACAGCCACATCGGGGTCATGCACAAACTTTCTTAACTGGGGAACATGAAATATATTGTGAACTCCCGCCAACTTGTCTGATAATCCAACCTTATATGCTAAACTTCCAACTTATTCAAGAACTGCGAATGGACCAACAAATCTTGGTGCCAACTTGCCTCTTCTACCAAAATGAATCACACTCTTCAATGGAGAAATCTTGACAAATACTAAATCTCCAACGGAGAATTTCAGATCTCTTCGTCTCTTATCAGCATAACTCTTCTGCCTATCTTGAGCGGCCTTCATTCGTTGTTGAACAATCTTGATCTTATCTGAAGTTTCTCTTACCACCTCTGGTCCAAGCACAAACTTCTCACCAGTTTCCAACCAACATGATGGTGAGTTGCACGGTCTTCCATACAAAGCTTCAAATGGAGCCATACCAATACTGGATTGATAAATGTTATTATATGCAAACTCTATTACAAGAATTTGGTCATCCCATGATCCACCAAAATCCAATACACAAGCTCGTAAAAGATCTTCTAACACTCGATTCACCCTCTCTGTCTGTCCGTCGGTTTGAGTATGATATACGGTACTGAGATGTAACTCTGATCCTAATGCCTCTTGTAAGCTCCTCCAAAACCCACTAGTAAACAATGGATCTCGGTCACTCACAATGCCTTTTGGTACTCCATGAAATCTCACTACCCACTTCATATACAGTTCTGCTAACTTAGCTGTCGTTCTATTTGACTTGACTGGTATAAACCTTGCACTCTTGGTCAGATGATCAACAATCACCCAAATGCTATCATGGCCCGATCTAGTCCTCGGTAAACCATCGATAAAGTCCATTGAAACTTGCCCCCATTTCCATTCGGGGATTTTCAACGGTTGTAACAAACCACTAGGCTTCTTTTGCTCAGCTTTAACTAACTGGCAATTCATGCACTTGGATTTAAACATTCCAACGTCTATTTTCATTCCTTCCCAGGAGTAGGTCTGCTTCATGTCTCGATACATCTTATTACCACTGGGGTGTATAGTTAACTTTGAGTGATGACATTCTGTAAGCACTTCATCTCTCAATCTATTCACATTGGGCACAATCAGTCTTCCATTCTTCCGAAGCCATCCATCTCGATCAAGTCCATACTTTCTAATCTCCTTACCATCGATACTCTTTTCTAACTTGTAGATGATTTCCAATAGGCTAGGATCGTCCCTCTGACTGGAGCTGTTCCGTCCAATCAAAGTTGGTCTAATCGTTAAACTCGCTAACATTACTGGATCCAATTCGCACCTTGGTCTGAAATCATACCCTGCGATATACTCTAGTTGCTTCCATTCCAAAAACATAGCCCCCAAGCTAGCATGTCTTCTACTCAAGGCATCAACTACTGCATTGCCCTTTCCTGGTGTATATGCAATATCAAAATCATATGAAGCCAAGAACTCTAACCATCTTTGCTGACGAAGATTCAAATCCTTTTGAGAGAAAAGATACTTTAGCGACTTATGATCAGTAAACAACTCGAATCTTTCTCCCAAGAGATAATGTCTCCACATCTTCAATGCGAACACGATCGCTGCCAATTCCAAATCATGGGTAGGATATCTCTTCTCATGCGGTTTCCGTTGCCTGCTTGTGTAAGCTATAACCCTACCACCTTGCATCAGTACAGCACCTAGTCCGGTACCACAAGCATCCGTGTATACCGTCATCTCTTCGTTCCTCTTAGGAATGACTAACACTGGTGCGCACGTTAACTTTTCCTTTAGACTTTTAAATGCATTCTCGCACTTTTCTTCCCAAACAAAAGCTTGATTCTTCTTAGTTAACTGAGTTAACGGTGCTGCTATCTTGGAGAAATATTGGATAAACTTAAGATAATATCCAGCTAATCCCAAGAAACTTCTTACATCCGTCGCATTCTTGGGCGTAAACCAATCTTGTACCATCGCTACCTTTGCAGGATCAATGGTGATACCATTATCTGAAATAACATGGCCCAAGAACCTCCCTTCCCTCCTCCAGAAGTGACACTTAGAAAACTTTGCTTTCAATTGGTGTTTCCTCAACACCTCCATCACTGTCCTCAAATGTTCGTTGTGTTCTTCCTCGTTCCTCGAGTAAACAAGAATATCATCCACGAACACAAGAACAAACTTATTCAACTGATCCCTGAAAACTCCATTCATAAGATCCACAAAATATTCCAGGGCATTGGTCAGCCCAAATGGCATAACCAACCACTCATAAAATCCAGACGGCGTCCGAAATTCCGTTTTAGCTATACTCTCAGCTTCCACTCTAAGCTGATGGAAGCCTGTCGCGAGATCCAACTGGGAGAACACTCTCGCGCTACTCAACTGATCAAACAAATCGTCTATCCGTGGTAGAGGATACTTATTCTTCCTTGTCACCTTGTTCAACTCGCGGTAGTCTACACACAATCGAAGGGAACCATCGGCCTTGGTAGCAAACACAACTGGTGCTCCCCATTCAGAAACGCTTCTTCTGATAAATATCTTCTTCAAAAGCTCACTGACTTGCACCTCGAGCTCTCGCTGCTCCCTTGGCGCCATATGACGAAGTGGCATCACTATAGGGCTGGCATCTTTCACTAAATCAATACGGAACTCAATCTCTAGGTGTGGTGGAAGCCTGGTCACTTCCTCGAAGACGTCCGGATACTGGCCAACCAAGGGCACATCTGACAACTCATCATGCGGGATGTCGAGGGAATTTAGAAAACTAGCCATTACCCCATCACTAGGTAGACCACCAAACACTACCCTCCGCCCATCGTCCGCTCTAACTATCACCCAAAATCCCTCACAGTCTACCACCACCCCGTATCTTTGGAGCCAATCGACTCCCAAAATAATGCCAAACCCAGAAAAGACCAAAACAAAGCAATCATAAACAAACATGCATCCATGACTCGATAATATCACATTACGACAAATCATGCTAAGGCTAGTCGAACCACCGATCGGGTTCGTCACAACTAAAGGTCCGTCGACTAACTCGGTTTCCAATCCCAACCTATCTACCAGGTCACTAGATATGAAAGAACTGGAAGCTCCGTATCAAACAAAACTCTAACAGGAATATCATAAACAGAAAGCATACCTTGGATAACAACATTCTTTCCTTTCTCCGCCGCAGTTGGGGCATTCGACGAAGAAGGAACAGCACTGATAGCATATGATTTCACGATCTGCTTCTCTTTAGGGGGTTGTAGACACTTATCCTTGTGATGTCCCACTTGGCCACAGTTGAAGCACTTCCTATCCGCTGGCTTGGCCCGACATTCTTTAGCATAATGGCCCTTCTTTCCACAGCTGAAGCACTCAACATCTTTCTTACTCTTTTTCTGGCCATCCTTAGCTTGGTTCCGCTTCCTCTTATTTTGAGAACCATTCTTGCCTCCACCGCCTGCTTGCGGTTTCGTCTCTCCTGTTGATACAACAGCAACCTCAGTCTTTGGCTTTGGGTTAAGACTCTCTGACCTTAAAGCTTTCCCCACAATCGATTCAAACGTCTCATCGATGTGGTTAATAAGCCTTTCCCCCAATTACCCATCCAAACCAGTTATAAACTTTTCGTTCTTCTTCTCGGCAGTGTCAATCAAAGATAATCCATATTTCGATAAAGTATCGAATTGAGCAACATACTCTTAAACTACCCTTCCATTCTGCTTAAGCTCCAGAAACTTTCTAAATAATTCTGACTTCTGAGTAGCTGGGATGAACTTATCGCTAAAGAGAGCCTTAAACTGATCCCAAGTAATCTGATCCTCAGGAATAGCTGCTTTTATAGCATTCGACCAATTCATTGCCCGTCCTTGCAGCTGACGGGATGCTAGCTTCCTCTTCATAGCATCTTCAATACCCAAATCTTCGAAGATATGCTCGCAGCTATCCAACCAATCCTGAACAACCGTAGTCGACTCCGTTCCATGGAACGGCTTCCCACCAAGACTAGCATAATCCTTGTTAAGCTTGGCGAAATCGGTCTTAGGCGCCTGCACCGCTGCACCACCACCATTAGCAACATTAGGAGCTACCCTCTGAACATCCCTAAGCATCTCTCTCATGAAGTCAGTAAACATCGTCCTCATTTCAGCAGCATTCCCATTATTGGTTCCTCTGCCAGTACCTCTCGCATATCGGCTCATCGTTCAATCTGTACAGAGCAAACGATTAGCCACCTTCTTTGTGGTGTCAGTGCAGTGCAGCCTCATCCTTAGATATACTAATAGTATATATATAGCTTTAAAAACCAGTTTTGAAAATCAAAATATCACAAATACGCACTCTCATATACGTATACTATCTCTCCCTGATGACTTCCCTAGGTTAACTACGCAACCTAGAGCTCTGATACCAAGTGTGACGGCCCGCTCCGTACTAGCCAACATTTCCTCCAAAAGTGCGATGTACACATGTCTAACTAGCATGGAATGGTTGTCAGAAGGAAAGGAAGAAGGTGAAGAACTAATACAGAACCTGTAGAATGTCTTACAGCACATGGGATAAAATAAAATAGTAATGTAAGTTTGACATAAAACAGGCGAGACAGTACATAAGCTGAAAGCTAAACCATCATAGCAGCGGAAATCTGTAACAACCCGTATTTTCAATAAACTGTTATAACATAAATCGAGGCAGAATTTAATTCAAAAATCTGAATCAAGGGAAACGGGCTATGCCATTGCGTTCGTCTCGGAAAAATACGCGAAATAGAGTCCGAGTTTTCGAAAATCGGAGTCTGTATGACCCAGTTAAGGCCCATTGAAGTTTTCAGAAATTTCTATGTTAAAAACAGATTTAAATTTCAAATTAAAAACAGGGATTAGGGCTAATTGGTGTCAGGCGGGAAAATTCCCGCTAGGACCCCCATGTCGACAGGCATGTCGACAGGGGTCCAGGGGTGTCGATTGCCCTGTCGACAGCCCTGTCGACACGGGGTGGCCAGGCAGTTTTGCCTGGCGCACCATTTTGATTTGGGCTTGGTCTTGTGGCCTGGTTCTAGAGAATTCCTAAATCTGACGGGCCTAAACTAACCTAGGGTTAATCCTAGGGCTAAAAACACTCTAATCTTCTATAAATAAGCCCCTAATCCTACCCTAAAGCCTCATTATTCACTCTAGCAACCAAACTATGTCAAATTGAAATCTCAAATGGCCTCCACCTAAGAACCCTAGCCTCCACCCTCTTCAAAAATCATTTCTATTAAGATTTTGATGTTCATACAAGCTTTTCTAAGTTGTATGAATGATCATTAGCTTGCACACATCATCAAGTTGTAAGCTTTATTTGCTAAGCTAGAGTTTTTGGGATTTTTGTTAATTGGAGCTTGTTTTGGGGTTTTATTTGCTTGCATAAAAGGGCTTCTCAATCTTTATTAGTAGAATTGTGTCTTCATAATAGTAGTAAGCCCTCTTACCTTCATTTTAGAAACTCTAAAGTTAATATGTGATGAAAGTTGGGATTTTTGTATGTTTAATAAGTTATGCATGCTTATGCGAGTTCACTATGCTATGTTATGCATGTTTAATAAGTTATGCATGCTTATGCGAGTTCACTATGCTATGTTATGCATGTTTAATAAGCTATGCATGCTTATGCGAGTTCACTATGCTATGTTATGCATGTTTAATAAGTTATGCATGCTTATGCGAGTTCACTATGCTATGTTATGCATGTTTAATGAGTTATGCATACTTATGCGAGTTCAATATGCCATGTTACACATGTTTGATAAGTTATGCATGTTCACTATGCCATGATTTGCAAGTTTAACAAGTTATGCATGTTTATGCATGTTCACTATGCCATGATTTGCAAGTTTAACAAGTTATGCAAGTTCACTATGCTAAGTTATGCAAGTCCAACATGTTATGCATGCTTATTATGATATGTAAGATGTATCATGTATGTTGTGCCAAGTTCCCTCTTTCTATCCTTTATGAGTTATGACGAATATGTAAGCGATAGAATGACGTTGGGGGGTTTTTGGGTAAAACTTAAAATACATGAAAATATAAGATTGGGAATTTACCTATTAAGTTAGGTCTACCCCTTGGGAATTTACCTATTAAGTTAGGTCTACCCAAGTTAAACTTGTAATTATGGTTTGAAATAAAGTGGACATGACACTTAGAAAACATGTGTGGCCAACTCGAGGTTGGGTTGAGTTTGTAGCGTAAACCTACCCGGAACCGACCGGCTTAACTAGTTGCTACAAACAATAGGACCCAATGTGAGAAGTTGGTCATGTGTACCTGGGACCCGAGGTTAGACCAAGTTGTGGCGTAAAGCTACCCGGACCCGCCCGGCTTAACTAGTAACCGCAACAAAGTCTAATGTGAGAGGTTAAGGTACAATTAAATTAATGCCTCGTGATTAGGGTTAAGTCATGGCCCACTAATACTTAACCAATTTTGGGGATACGAGGGATTAAATGGGGTTAAGTGGTGAACTGTTGGTTACACTTAGCTAATTTAATCCATGATTAGTGAGGGGTTAAACCACACTTAACCCTCTTAGAAAACCCTAGCAACGTGGTCTGTTCCAGCAGTAATCCCAGTTTGGTATCATTAACAACCCTAGGGGCTAGGCTAGGGCAGGGCACGATTACTGGACTGATGTAAGCGACCAAAGCGACGGCTGAGTGGTACAGCGGTGCGGGTCCAGGTGGGCTACGGACGTGCACGTAGTCCGGTGTTGGACAAACTCGAGGCACGGGTACCAGTAGGTTTAGACTGTGCATTATTGCTTAGGTGTCTGGGGTTGACACCCGAGGGCTTGATACACCCGAAGGTGGACCCAGCACAGTCTGACTACAACCATATGTGGGCCGTATGGACACCAACACTTGACGTGTTAGGTTTATAGGGAGCCGATCGATTAGACCGTGGGCTGGACCTTGCATTAAGGTCACCTCATGTTATTGGGCCAAAGTTTGGGCTGAGGGATCAATACCTGTTATGTTAGGTTGCTAGTACACTGTGGTGCAAAAGCTTAATCTTCCCTATGTGATGACACCTTTATCTATTGCCAGTATGTTCATCTCAGTTTCCATCATGATGTTAACTTTATTAGTTTATAGACTGATCGTAGTAGGGCTTACCAGTCTTTTTGACTGACCTGTTTTCTTTCGCTTCTTTTCTTCCGTTTCCCCCCCCCCCCCCCCAGGTTCTCAGGGAGGGAACAGTGGTGCTTAGCTTGGATCGCTTGCTTGTTCGCTGGATAGCTCATGTATGTCTGGATATTGAGCTCGCTATGGCTTATCACTTTTATTTTTGGGGATAGCACTATGTATTTCAGTATTTCTGTTTATGTTGTACTAGACATATTTATTTTGGCAGATGACTTTATGATGTACTAGATTTGTTTTGAGATGGTTTGATATATTCCGCTGTTTTATTCTCATTTACTCTGTTTCCATATATGTTTATGTTCCCGTTCTGCCTTGATATATCATTATGCATGCTTACCCAGTTCTAACGCCCCCCAGAAGCTAGTGCCCCCGAAAGAGTGACCCTAGCGGAGGTGGGGTGTTACAAATTTGGTATCAGAGCATATGGTTTACGAGAAAGAACAAAAAGTTTCTAAAAAGACTTTTGAAAAACTATTTTCAAAACCAGTATAAAGTATTTTCCAAAGAAAAGTCTAGTATTTTAAAAAGGCTATTCCCCAAAAAGCCATTAGCGTTATCCTTCGTTCCCTTGACCTAATCTTATCTTATCCTTCGTTTCAGTATGGCTGAGGATCTTGCCATCCCCGATGGAGTAAATATGCCACTCTGGTATAGGAGACTTCTAGAGGCTAGGGCGGCGGCCGGCCCCGCAAACCATACTCCTACTCCTCCTCCTGTAGTTGAGAATCCTCTCCCTAATATCCCTCCTCCGGTGGTTCCTGCTCCCCCTCCTCCAGCAGTTAATATTCCTCCTCCCGTTGCTAATGTTCCTCCCCCTCCCGTTGCTGAGGCTCCTCTTCCTCCTCCTCCCCCTCAGCATCCTCAGGTTGAGTTCACGAAGGTTTGTAAAGACTTCAAGGTGATGGGAGGCAAGAATTTCCTAGGCACGGAATCTTTTGTTGAAGCTAGGAATTGGCTGAAAGACACTGAGGACTTGTTTGCCATCTTTGGGATTGATGACGAGAGGAAGATCTTATTGACAGTATGGCTTTTGAAGGATGAAGCGGCCTATTGGTGGGAGGTCACCAATGGGACGAGGCCCGTTGAGACTTGGGCCGATTTGAGGGCTAGATTTGTGGCCAAGTTTCTATCTTCTGCTGAGGCGAATTTACAGATGGAGAAGTTCATTGCATTAAAGAAAGGTGATATGTCTGTTAAGGAGTATGTGAACAAGTTTAATCAGCTGGCCCGTTTTGGTTTGGATATGGTGAACACTCCGGAGAAAAAGGCTCTTCGATTTGCTAGAGGGTTGAATGAGCCGCTGCAGGGCTTGGCGATGTCACATATTCCGCATGGGGCTACTTTTGAGAGTTTGGTCAATATGGCTCTACTTCAGGGAGATGGGAAGAAAGAGGTCAAGACGAGTGATACGCAAGCGAAGAAGACTGATTCTCAAGGCAAAGGCAATCAAGGTGGTCAAAGCAGCCAGGGGAATCAGGGCAAGAACAAGAAGGGGAACAACAACAACAAAGGCAAGGGAAAGTGCAATTACTGTGGTGTGCCTGGACACTTTGCTAAGGATTGTAGGAAGAAGAAAAGGAAGCTTAGTGGTGGATGTTTTTCCTGTGGTGAGACTGGACACTTCAGCAAGGAGTGCCCGAAGAAGAAAGGACAGGCTGGACCTTCAGGAGGGCAAGTTCATGCTCTCAACACCGCTCCAGTTCTCGACCGAGGTAGTGTTTCTGTTGAGAACCTTGTTTATGTTTCTGATCTTCCAGTCCGTACTTTGTTTGATTCTGGTGCATCACATAGCTTTATTTCATCTGATCTTGTTGATAGCTTGCACCTTAGTACTAGCTTAGTGGACGATCCCGTTTGTGTTTCGAATCCCATTGGGGGTTCTGCTCATTTATCTATGATATGTGAGGATCTGAGGATCTCTATACTCAGCGTAGAGTTCTTGTGTAGTGCATATGTTCTTGGTTTCAGGGGATACGGATTGATATTGGGCATGGATTGGCTGTCCCGATATGGAGCCATTCTGGATTGTGAGCATAGGGTTGTGAGGCTTGTGACTCGCCTTGGCAACACCTTAGAAATTTCATGCAATCCGAAGAATCCCGTCATGTTGTGCTATCTTGAATCTCTCGACTCGTCAGAGGAAGCCCTTCAGTCTGTAAGGGTGGTCCGAGATTATCCAGATGTTTTTGAAGAAGTTAAGGGGTTGCCCCCGAAATGAGAGATTGATTTTCGCATTTATCTGGTTGATAATGCTAAGCCTGTTTCTTTGCCCGTTCGGCACATGGCTCCGCGTGAGAGACGGGAGCTGAGCAAGCAAGTGAAAGAATTGCTTGAGAAGAACTTCATCAGAAGAAGTATATCCGAATGGGGAGCGCCTGTGGTGTTTGCTACTAAGGCAGATGGTTCTCTTCGACTCTGTGTGGATTATAGAGAATTGAATAAGCTAACTAAGAAGAACAGACACCCGTTACCAAGGATCGATGATCTCTTTGACCAGCTTGTGGGTGCTTCTGTTTTCTCTCAGCTTGATCTTGCTACCGGATTTCATCAGCTCAGAGTGGCTGAAGACAGTATAGACAAGACTGCATTCAGAACTCCAGACGGATTCTTTGAATGGCTTGTTATGCCGTTCGGTTTGACGAATGCACCCGCGTATTTTGTGGACTTGATGAGTAGGGTGTTTCGGGAGTTCTTGAACAAGTTTGTCGTGGTCTTTGTGGATGATATTCTGGTTTTCTCCAAGGATGAAGAAGAGCACGCGAGGCATCTTGTAGAGGTGATGGATACGCTTAGAGCGCATCAGTTAAAGGCCAAGTTCTCCAAGTGCCACTTTTGGAGAAGGGAAGTCATATTCCTTGGGCATATCGTATCCAAGCAAGGCTTAGCGGTGGATCCCGCTAAGGTGGTTGCAGTTCAGGATTGGAAGACTCCAAGGAATGCAACCGAGGTGAGAAGTTTTCTGGGTCTTGCGGGTTTTTACCGGAAGTTCATCAAGGACTTCGCGAAGATATCCGATCCTCTTACTAAGTTGACGAAGAAGAACCTAGTTTTTGCTTGGGATATGGATTGTGAGCTTGCTTTTCAGAGACTCAAGAGAGCCCTTACCTCTGCGCCCGTTCTAGCTTTACCCGATGGTGGTAAGATATTTACCGTGTACATTGATGCTTGTGGCACGGGATTGGGCGCCATTCTGATGCAAGAGGGCAGAGTTATATGTTTTGGTGGGAGGCAACTTAAGGTGCATGAGAAGAATTATCCCACCCATGATCTAGAGCTGGCAGCGATAGTGTATGCACTCAAGGCTTGGCGTCATTACCTTCTGGGAGAGAGATTTGAGCTGTATACTGATCATAAGTCTTTGAAGTATCTCTTTTCGTAGAAGGATCTGAACTTGAGGCAGCAGAGATGGATGGAATTCTTGGCATCCTATGATTTTGATATAGCCTATACCCCTGGCAAGGGGAATGTTGTAGCGGATGCGTTGAGTAGAAAAAGGTTGACACTAAGTCCTCTATTTGTTGAGATGAAGAATTTAGAGTTCTTAACAACCTTTGATTTCTCTCTGACGGTTGAGTCAATGACTGGTTCCTTAGCATCTCTTGAGCTCAGGCCTAGCCTTCTAGATCAAGTTGGGGCTTCGCAGAAGGAAGACCCTCGGATAATTGAGATTATGGAGAAGCTGATTCGAGGGGAGACGTCTAGTCACCTTGCTCGATATTCTATAGATGATAAGGGTTGGCTGAGGAGAGACGGAAGGCTTTGTGTTCCGATGGTAGGAGACTTGGTGAGGAAAGTTCTTGAGGAAGCACATCGCTCCAAGTTGACTATACATCCAGGCGGTGATAAGATGTATAAGGATATGAAGCGTATTTTCTTCTGGCCTGGAATGAAGAAGGATGTGGCGGAGTTTGTCTCAAGATGTGTTATTTGTCAGAGAGTAAAAGCTGAGTCGAAGAAGCCCGGTGGGCTATTACATCCTCTAGAGGTCCCGCTATGGAAGTGGGAGAGTATTTCTATGGACTTTATTGATGGGCTTCCAAGGTCAAGGAGAGGGAATACGAGCGTATGGGTCATTGTAGATAGGCTCACGAAGAGTGCTCATTTTATCCCAGTAAAGAGCAAAAGGACCGCATCTGGACTAGCATCAGTATATCTTCGTGAGATAGTACGACTACATGGAGTTCCTTCCAGCATAGTCAGTGACCGAGACCCCATCTTTACTAGTCAGTTCTGGAACAGTTTGCAGGAAGCTATGGGCACAAGGTTGAACCTGAGTACGCCCTATCACCCACAAACAGACGGTCAAACAGAAAGGGTGAATAGGGTACTTGAGGACTTGTTGAGGCTTTGCATTCTGGATTTTGGTGGTGCTTGGGAAGACCATCTTCCTCTTGTTGAGTTTGCATATAATAACAGTTATCAGGCGAGCATAGGGATGGCACCATTTGAGGCTTTATATGGGAGGCCGTGCAAGTCACCCACATGTTGGTGGGAGACTACAGATAAGCTTGTACTTGGACCCGACATGATTAGAGATACATCCGAGAAGGTCGAGTTGATTAGAAGACGGATGAAGGTGGCCCAAGACCGACAGAAGTCCTATGCTGATAAGCGAAGATCCGATTTGGAGTTTGATGTTGGGGACATGGTTTTCGTAAAGGTTTCTCCTTTGCGGAATGTGGTCCGATTTGGAGCTGTTGGGAAGCTAGCACCAAGATTTGTTGGACCCTTCCCTATCATAGAGAAAATTGGGAAGATGGCTTATAAAGTGCAATTGCCCGAGAAGTTGTCCGGAGTGCATAATGTCTTTCATGTCTCGCATCTCCGAAAGTGCCTACATGAGTCCGCTGAGGTGGTTGAACCTAGCATTCTTGAAGACGTGTGTAACGCCCCACGCCCGCTATGGTCACTCTCTAAGGGAATGCCATAACATCGGTGGAGTATTTTAAGTGGATATAGAAAAGAAAAATTACAACAGGGCAGATATAAGTAATACTTGAAAATTTCAAACATCATTTCAATGCAGCGGAAAGTAAAACATGTTTGGTTACATCACAAAACCAAATAAGAGTCAAGTACAAAAATATCCATCCTGATAAACAAAAGTACATAATCCCAATACATGAACTGATAGCCATAAAAGAAAAGGGTAAACTGATCTCTACACCTATGGTCCAAGCTCCAAAAGAGAATAAAGCAGCCTGATCAAAGCCCACTCGTACTGGGCCCACTCTGATAACCTGAGGGTTGGGAAAAAAAGATAAAAACAACGGGGTCAGACATAAGTCTGAGTGAGTCCTATAACTTTAACAATACAATCATTAAAGTAACCAGAGAAGACATAAGCTTGATATACGGTGACGTCTGGGGATGAATGGCTACACTAAGCAGCTTGGTAGACTTAGGATAAACTAAGACAACCGTAAAGACACATCTACCCACCCAAGGATAATTACTACACTGCACCACACCAGTTATTCTTACTTAAAGGTTGATCCCACTAAGTGTACTTAGTAATTTAGTAGTTTCGTGTACCCCTATCTGACTACATAGGTGTACCCACTACTCCCCAAGCGATCGACTCCCCTACGTAGATACCCGTGCTGGTCCCACGATTGGAGTGTATCATTCCCCTAAAGTGGCTACCAGATAATATCAACAGTGCACGGCTTTATATCTACACGATGCAACAACGACTTACCAACCAGCCCAGGTCCACACACGCAGATGAAACCCGTTGGTCCCGCGTTGCCACCGCTAACCCGGTTTGGCCTCTTATAGTCAAGCCCAATATGCGTGTCCCGTCACTCGACTAGAGTCGAGCCCACAAAGATACGTTTGGGATATTGGTTGAAATGGGCCCTCACAAGCTACCACCTAAGCTTGCTATTTCTAGTGAATCCCACTTAACCCTTTAACCATGTCCCCTTACATGTTATAAACTTTGGTTAAGTCCTTTAACCATATTCTAATTGTCATACAAGGTACCCACTAGATTTTCACATGCCACCCATGGCACTTACTTAACCCTTTAATCATGTTTAATTACATGTTCCACCTTGGTTAAGTATTCTAATCGTATTCTCACATGCCACCCATGGCACTTACTTAACCCTTTAATCATGTTTAATTACATGTTCCACTTTGGTTAAGTATTCTAATCGTATTTTTCTATTGCCACCCAAGGCAACCCACTAGTCTCCTCATGCCACCCAAGGCATCCACTTAACCCCTCATGTCCCATTACATGCTAATATGGTTAAGTGTTTCTTAATTCATTAATTAAGATCATGACCTCATAAAGACCTCTCACATTAGACCGTCTTTTATGACTGCTGGATATGCCGGTTGGTTCCGAGCAGACTTCTGTCATCAAAAGGGCCTAACCTCGTGTCTTTAATTTAATCATGTATTTTAATTTATGACTAAGACTTCTCACATTGGGCCAATCATTTGTAGCCGCTGGATGGCCGGTCGGTTCCGGGCAGACTTCCGCTACAAAAGGGTCCAACCTCGTGTCTTAGTTGATTAATTACACCTAATTAATCACCCCTATATTAATTATCCCTAATTAATATCAAGTTTTTCATAACATGGGTAGACCTAACTCAATAGGTAAATTCCCATGGGGTAGACCTAACTCAATAGGTAAATTCCCACTTATGCTTATTCATTTTATGGTATGCTTAATCATAACCATTTCACACCATTTCATTAATATGTCTATTAACCCCATCGTTTTCCCACGTACTTATGCTAACACGACATATTTCCAAGAGGAGATTCTTTCACGATTAACATGGGTTTCATTTAGCATACATTAGCATTAACATGGGTTAAAAGGTGTCTACTTACATCATGACATTAACCCAACTAGCATTACTAAATAACCCAACTTGCATGAACATACATATGTCATGTATAAAGGCAACTTGCATAAGTGTTCATAGGTTATACAAAGGTGAACTTGCATGTGTCTTAAAGGTGTGAACTTACACAACATGTTACATGTTAACTTGCACAACATCATACACATAACTTGAGTAATATTATAAACATAACTTGCATATCAACATACACATAACTTACATAGCATCATGCACATACTTGCATAACATCATACACATAACTTGCATATGAACTTGCATAACAACATGCACATAACTTACATAACATCATACACATAAACTTGTATCACATGTTGAGCTTGCGTATAAGCATACACATAACTTGTATGACATGTTGAGCTTGCATATATGACTTGCATCTTAAAGGAGGGTAAACATGCATACACATATATATTCATAGCATATAAAGGTGCCATCTTGCATATGTATGCATCACATTTAAAAGGGTAAACTTGCATGTCATGATTTATGCATAATACCAAACACTTTAGCATGCATAAAACCACCTACTTAGCATGCATAAAATCAATTAATTATTATGCATAAACCCACCACTTAACTTGCATAAACCCACATATCCAACTTGCATAAACTCACATATTCAACATGCATAAACTCACATATTCAACATACATAAACTCGCATATTCAACATGCATAAACATAGGATTAATATTAAACATAGATTAGCACATTCACATCATATCATATGACTTGAAAACCCATTAATCCTCATGCAAAACCATAGATCTCATCATATCTCATCTACTTAATTTAACAATTGATCATCAAAGTGATAGAAACTCACCAAAACCTAGATTAGAAAACTTATGAAGTGGAATTAGTTGAAGAAGATGTTGATTTGGAGGTTGATTAGCTTGCAACTCTCTTCATTGATTTGTGGAGGCCATGATCAAGTTTCATTTTGCCATAGTTTAGTTACAAGATCTAATTATGAATGAATTAGGGTAGGGTTAGGGTCTTATTTATAGGATTAGGTTGTGTTTTAGGCCCTTAGATTAACCCTAGATTAGATTAGGTCCGTTAGATTTAGGAAATCTCTAGAACACAGCCCAAGACTTAGCCAAAAACCAGATCTGGTGCACCCAGACCATCAGGGCCGACACCCTGTGTCGACAGGCAAGTCGACTCCCCCTGTCGACAGGCCTGTCGACAGCCCTGTCGACATGGTCAAGGCGGGAATTTTCCCGCCTGGCCCCGCTGGTTCTAATTTAAAATCTGAATTTAAATTTCTGAATCTGTTTTTAACTTTGAATTTTCTGCAAACTTCATTGGGCCTTAACTGGGCCATACGGACTCCGATTTTCGAAAACTCGGACTCTATTTCGTGTATTTTTCCGAGACGAACGCAATGACGCAGCCCGTTACCACCTATTCCCACATCTGAGATTATTTATCCTATAATTAGTGAATTTTAGTATTAACTAAAATTCGGGGTGTTACATTCTCCCCTCCTTAAAGGATTTCGTCCCCGAAATCTCTAAGCTAAGGAGAATGCATATCCTACCATCCAAACAACCATCTACTCAATCCATCAAACACGAGCATCCATTGTCCTTAAAACAATTTCTAATGATGTATGAGCATATGCAAAGAGTGTGTGTATATGTTCCCTATCTAATGTATGAACATATGCAAACCATGATAGTGCCATGCATCCATTATGTATGCGAGAGAACCCTATCGACACATACAATATCTACATGAGTGCACAATGATTCACCAAAATGCATCATCCATATGATAACGCAATCATCATACATCCATAAATATAGCTTCCTACATACAATTTTATGCAATATGCAATATGAAGTGATGGAGCCGATCTAGTGCCTAGAGTGTGTGTATATGCATCCACGAGCAACCGCTAGCAAACACTTGCATCCACTTGCATCCATCAAACATAACATGTCTCAAACACATGTTTCAACCATAGGTTTACCCTATCTAAAGGTCAAAGGTACTTACGAGAGGACATACTAAGGATAAGATAAGCACAAGATATGCGATGAAGGAGAAGCAAAAGGACATACCCTCCGAAAGAAAAAGGGTACCTCGAACGCATCTTCGCTTCCGTCTCCCAGGTAGCGTCGCTCTCTTCATCTCCCCATTGTACTTTGACTAGTTGAACCTCTCTGTTTCTCAACTTCCAAATCTCTGACCCAAGGATGCGGGTAGGAGCTCGTCGAATAATCACATCACGCTCTACTTTACTTCTCTAAGCAAGCTTGGCTCTATCGCCTCTACGATCTTATGTAGGCCCTTCCTCACATGGAATACATCATGTACACCACTAAGTCTGTCGGGCAACCTCACCAATGGAAGATGCTCTTCCCATGTACCTCCTAAATCCAAGATACATAGCCTCAAAAGGTCTTCTAAAATACGATTCACCCTCTCAGTTTGGCTGTCCGTCTGAGGATGATATGCGGTGCTCAGACACAACTGAGTCCCTACCGTCTCTTGCAAACTTTTCCAAAACTCACTAATGAAGATAGGATCTCGATCACTCACAATACTGGAAGGTACACCATGCAATCTAATAATCTCTCGAATGTAAACTGAAGCTAGTCATGGAGCAGTTCTCTTACTCTTCACGGGTATACGATGGGTGCTCTTAGTAAGTCTATCTACCACAACCCAAATTCCCGTATTACCCTTTCTTGATCTGGGTAACATGTCAGCAAAATCCTTCGAGATGCTATCCCACTACCAGGTTTCTTTTGCTCCGCCTTTACTTATTGGCACACCAAGCATCGAGCGACATGCTCGACCACATCTTTCTTCATACCGGCCCAGAAGAAAACTCTCTTCATGTCTTGCTACATCTTGTCCCTACCAGGATGAGTGGTCATCCTAGAACGGTGTGCATCATCAAGAATAGTCTTTTTCAAACCCTCGTCTTGCGGTACACAAAGTCTACCGTCACTACGCAACCACCCCTTACCACCTAGGGTGTACCCACTCAAATGGCTGGACGACTCCCCCTCCTCATGAACTTCTATCTCAACCAACCGTGGGTCGTCCCGCTGTGCTCCGCCAACATACCCCAAAAGAGTAGGCCTAACCTCCAAGGAGGCTAGCAAACCGGGTACAAAGTCAACGGAAGGTCTAAAGTCAAACATAGAAATAAACTCTAAGCTCCGTCATTCAACGAAAAATGAACTCAAGGACAACCTTTTTCTATTTAGGTCGTCCACCACCACGTTACCCTTGCCATGGGTATACGCTATCTCAAACTCATAGGATGCTAAGAATCCCATCCATTTTTGCTGTCCTAAGACTATGCGCTCGAAGAGTCTCCAACATTTCCCTAAGATGTAGGGCATGCTCTTCCCCACCAGGATATCATCCAAAATCATCACAACTGTTCATTTCTCACGCAGACCACCTTAGTCGAACTCGGCATCCCCCAAATGCGAGCTCCAAAGGCCTAAACCAATATCAGACAAACACCCAAGGGATACCTCCTTCGAATTCAGACAACCTACGTGAGATGTTACTAGTAAAAACGGCTAATTAATTAAGCCCTTGTCCAACTCTGGATGTCCTCGCCAGTCTCGCTCCAAAACCACCGTTTATCCCATAACTAGCTTGGCTCATCCTATTGAGCACATACGAAAACTTATTCCGCTCCTAGAAAAGACCAAGATGTCATTTACAAAGACCATCACAAACTTATTTAGGTACTCCCTGAACACCCTTCTCATCATATGCGGGGGCGTTCGTCAAACCAAATGGCATCTCCAGCCACTCATAAAAAAAACCATTCGGAGTCCTAAAGGTAGTCTTCTCTATACTATCCTCAGTCATTCCCAACTGACGAAACCTCGTGGTTAAGTCCAACTGCGAAAATACTGAGGCGCCCACTAACTGATCAAAGAGATCATCTATCCTCGACAATGGGTGTCTATTCTCCTTTGTGAGTTTATTTAGCTCTCTTTAGCCTACACAAAGTCTGAGGGACCCATCCGCCTTTGTGGCAAAAACTACCGGAGCACCCTACTCCGATATACTTCGTCTTCTAAACCCCTTCTCAAGCAAATTGCCTACTTGCTTATGGAGTTCCCTCCTCACACGAGGAGCCACGTGGCACACTGGTTTGGCATTGTCTACCAGATATATTTGGAAGTCAATCTCCCGCTCCGGAGATAAGCCCTTCACCTCCTCCAAACACATCCGAGTATTCCCGGACCACTCTATAAATTGCAAACTCTCGACCGACGTGTCAAGCGATTTTAGCATAACAGATTCCATGGGGTTACAAGAGATCTCGAGAGTGTTACCCCAGCGGGTCATAAGCCTAACAACTCTCCCTCCGCAATAAGAACGGCACCATTACTGGATAACCAGTCCATGCCCAAAACTAACCCATAGCCCGTGAAGCCCCAAAAAGCATCACATCTAAACTCAATGCTAAGTATAGCAACTTTCAAACCCAAACACATCATGGAGCCCAATTGGGTTTGAAACAACTAAGTGATCATCTACCAACTGGTGTCTCAGTGCAGTGACTCTACTAACAATGATGAGATAAATGAATTCAATGCGTCAAAATCAAATAAAGTACGGACATGATGATCGATCAGAAAAAAAACTAGACTTTCAATAGAAATAGTTCTACCTCTTTCCCGAATCGCGAGAGCCTATACTTGCCCCCTAGCCTGACCTGGTGCCACAAGAGCTTGCACCTGTCCTCCTGAGGTAGACCCCGTCCTTTTCTCTTTCTTAGGGCAGTCTTTCACTAGATGTCCTACTTCATCACAGTGGAAGCAACCAGCCTTCCTCTTCTTGCGACAATCCTTGCTTAGGTGGCCTAGCGTTCCACAACTGAAGCACTTCTTCTTTCCCTTGCCACCGTTGCCTTTCCCACCCTTGTTTTGCTGTTGCTGTTGAGGTCTCCTCTGATCTCCTTTCTTCTCTGGTGCTTTATTAGCATTGGTACCCTTATCTTCCTCATGCATAAGAGCCATGTCCACTAGCTTCTCGAAAGTGGCTCCCATAGGGATGTGAGACATAGCCAATCCGTGCATCGGTTCGTTCAAGCCTTTAACGAACCTCAAAGCTTTCTCTTCCGGTGTGTTTACCAAGTCCATGTTGAATCTCTCTAACTGATTAAACTTGTTAACATATTCTTTCACCGACAAGTTCCCTTGCTTTAAGTTCAAGAACCTTTCCACGTGCATATTTTCTTCCACTTTTGAGAGAAACTTTGCCTCAAACCTTTGCCTGAAATCCATCCAAGAATCAACCGGGCGTTCTCCATTAGTGACCTCCCACCAGAACGAGGCCTCTCCTTCCATTAACCAAGCGGCTAACCTGACTTTCTTTCCCTCTTCTACTTCCAAGATTTCCATCAATTCTTCCGTCTCATTAAGCCAATCCCTAGCTCCCACAAAAGGTTTTCCTCCCATAGCCTTAAACTTCCTACAAGTCATAGCAAAAGTATCCGCGCGAGGAGGAACGAGTGCAACGGGTGGAGGAGGAACATTTGCTGGACCTGCAGCGGCGGCCCTAGCCTCTAACAACCTCCTATACCATACTGGTACCGCTACACCGTCCGGAAGATAAAGATCTTCAGCCATGCTGAGACGAAAAAGGAAAGATTCAAAACGGAGAATTCGAAAGATAAAGATATGGCTATCGGGGATTATGCTTTTCTTTCAAAAACTTTTCTCTTTAAAGACATGTTTTTGAAAATATTTCTTCCAAAAGTGTTTTTAGAAAAATAGTTTTCTAAAACTTTTATCTGTTCCGGTAACCTGGCTCTGATACCACGTGTAACGCCCCACGCCCGCTATGGTCACTCTCTAAGGGAATGCCATAACATCGGTGGAGTATTTTAAGTGGATATAGAACAGAAAAATTACAACAGGGAAGATATAAGTAATACTTGAAAATTTCAAACATCATTTCAATGCAGCGGAAAGTAAAACATGTTTGGTTACATCACAAAACCTAATAAGAGTCAAGTACAAAAATATCCATCCTGATAAACAAAAGTACATAATCCCAATACATGAACTGATAGCCATAAAAGAAAAGGGTAAACTGATCTCTACACCTATGGTCCAAGCTCCAAAAGAGAATAAAGCAGCCTGATCAAAGCCCACTCGTACTGGGCCCACTCTGATAACCTGAGGGTTGGGAAAAAAAGATAAAAACAACGGGGTCAGACATAAGTCTGAGTGAGTCCTATAACTTTAACAATACAATCATTAAAGTAACCAGAGAAGACATAAGCTTGATATACGGTGACGTCTGGGGATGAATGGCTACACTAAGCAGCTTGGTAGACTTAGGATAAACTAAGACAACCGTAAAGACACATCTACCCACCCAAGGATAATTACTACACTGCACCACACCAGTTATTCTTACTTAAAGGTTGATCCCACTAAGTGTACTTAGTAATTTAGTAGTTTCGTGTACCCCTATCTGACTACATAGGTGTACCCACTACTCCCCAAGCGATCGACTCCCCTACGTAGATACCCGTGCTGGTCCCACGATTGGAGTGTATCATTCCCCTAAAGTGGCTACCAGATAATATCAACAGTGCACGGCTTTATATCTACACGATGCAACAACGACTTACCAACCAGCCCAGGTCCACACACGCAGATGAAACCCGTTGGTCCCGCGTTGCCACCGCTAACCCGGTTTGGCCTCTTATAGTCAAGCCCAATATGCGTGTCCCGTCACTCGACTAGAGTCGAGCCCACAAAGATACGTTTGGGATATTGGTTGAAATGGGCCCTCACAAGCTACCACCTAAGCTTGCTATTTCTAGTGAATCCCACTTAACCCTTTAACCATGTCCCCTTACATGTTATAAACTTTGGTTAAGTCCTTTAACCATATTCTAATTGTCATACAAGGTACCCACTAGATTTTCACATGCCACCCATGGCACTTACTTAACCCTATAATCATGTTTAATTACATGTTCCACCTTGGTTAAGTATTCTAATCGTATTCTCACATGCCACCCATGGCACTTACTTAACCCTTTAATCATGTTTAATTACATGTTCCACTTTGGTTAAGTATTCTAATCGTATTTTTCTATTGCCACCCAAGGCAACCCACTAGTCTCCTCATGCCACCCAAGGCACCCACTTAACCCCTCATGTCCCACTACATGCTAATATGGTTAAGTGTTTCTTAATTCATTAATTAAGATCATGACCGCATAAAGACCTCTCACATTAGACCGTCTTTTATGACTGCTGGATATGCCGGTTGGTTCCGGGCAGACTTCTGTCATCAAAAGGGCCTAACCTCGTGTCTTTACTTTAATCGTGTATTTTAATTTATGACTAAGACCTCTCACATTGGGCCAATCATTTGTAGCCGCTGGATGGCCGGTCGGTTCCGGGCAGACTTCCGCTACAAAAGGATCCAGCCTCGTGTCTTAGTTGATTAATTACACCTAATTAATCACCCCTATATTAATTATCCCTAATTAATATCAAGTTTTTCATAACATGGGTAGACCTAACTCAATAGGTAAATTCCCATGGGGTAGACCTAACTCAATAGGTAAATTCCCACTTATGCTTATTCATTTTATGGTATGCTTAATCATAACCATTTCACACCATTTCATTAATATGTCTATTAACCCCATCGTTTTCCCACGTACTTACGCTAACACGACATATTTCCAAGAGGAGATTCTTTCACGATTAACATGGGTTTCATTTAGCATACATTAGCATTAACATGGGTTAAAAGGTGTCTACTTACATCATGACATTAACCCAACTAGCATTACTAAATAACCCAACTTGCATGAACATACATATGTCATGTATAAAGGCAACTTGCATAAGTGTTCATAGGTTATACAAAGGTGAACTTGCATGTGTCTTAAAGGTGTGAACTTACACAACATGTTACATGTTAACTTGCACAACATCATACACATAACTTGAGTAATATTATAAACATAACTTGCATATCAACATACACATAACTTACATAGCATCATGCACATACTTGCATAACATCATACACATAACTTGCATATGAACTTGCATAACAACATGCACATAACTTACATAACATCATACACATAAACTTGTATCACATGTTGAGCTTGCGTATAAGCATACACATAACTTGTATGACATGTTGAGCTTGCATATATGACTTGCATATTAAAGGAGGGTAAACATGCATACACATATATATTCATAGCATATAAAGGTGCCATCTTGCATATGTATGCATCACATTTAAAAGGGTAAACTTGCATGTCATGATTTATGCATAATACCAAACACTTTAGCATGCATAAAACCACCTACTTAGCATGCATAAAATCAATTAATTATTATGCATAAACCCACCACTTAACTTGCATAAACCCACATATCCAACTTGCATAAACTCACATATTCAACATGCATAAACTCACATATTCAACATACATAAACTCACATATTCAACATGCATAAACATAGGATTAATATTAAACATAGATTAGCACATTCACATCATATCATATGACTTGAAAACCCATTAATCCTCATGCAAAACCATAGATCTCATCATATCTCATCTACTTAATTTAACAATTGATCATCAAAGTGATAGAAACTCACCAAAACCTAGATTAGCAAACTTATGAAGTGGAATTAGTTGAAGAAGATGTTGATTTGGAGGTTGATTAGCTTGCAACTCTCTTCATTGATTTGTGGAGGCCATGATCAAGTTTCATTTTGCCATAGTTTAGTTACAAGATCTAATTATGAATGAATTAGGGTAGGGTTAGGGTCTTATTTATAGGATTAGGTTGTGTTTTAGGCCCTTAGATTAACCCTAGATTAGATTAGGTCCGTTAGATTTAGGAAATCTCTAGAACACAGCCCAAGACTTAGCCAAAAACCAGATCTGGTGCACCCAGACCATCAGGGCCGACACCCTGTGTCGACAGGCAAGTCGACAGGCAAGTCGACTCCCCCTGTCGACAGGCCTGTCGACAGCCCTGTCGACATGGTCAAGGCGGGAATTTTCCCGCCTGGCCCCGCTGGTTCTAATTTAAAATCTGAATTTAAATTTCTGAATCTGTTTTTAACTTTGAATTTTCTGCAAACTTCATTGGGCCTTAACTGGGCCATACGGACTCCGATTTTCGAAAACTCGGACTCTATTTCGCGTATTTTTCCGAGACGAACGCAATGACGCAGCCCGTTACCCCCTATTCCCACATCTGAGATTATTTATCCTATAATTAGTGAATTTTAGTATTAACTAAAATTCGGGGTGTTACAACGTGGAAGTAGAGAAAGAGGCAACTTTGAGGAGAGCCCCGATTCGTATCTTGGGGACAGAGACCAAGAAGCTAAGGAATCGTAAGGTCAGGTTGGTAAAGGTTCAATGGGGTGAAGCCGAAGAAGACGCAACTTGGGAAACCGAGGAGAAGATGCGTGGGCTTTATCCATTCCTTTTTGAGGGTACACTCTCAATCTCTTTCCTTTGTTTAGCATATCTTTCTCTAGTTATCGTGTTAATCTTGTCATGGGAACCTTAGGTAGAAAACCCTTTGGATGAAACATGTGTTTGGGACATGTTATGTTTGATGGTTGCAAGTGGTTGCAAGTGTTTGCAAGTGGTTACTCGTGGATGCATGATACACATTAGGCACTAGATCGGCTCACACACTCCTCATATTGCATATGCATGGGTGTTTATGCTTGTTCTTGGATGAAATTTGTATGCAATCACATAGATGTTGCATATGGATGTATGATTGAGCACGCATGTAGATATTGTACATTATGTTAGGGATTTGCATACATATGGATACATTTCACTAACATATTTTGCATTGATCTTTGCATTAGATAGGTACATATACACACACTTCTGCATATGTTCATACAACATTTAGAATCTTTTAAGGACAATGGTTGCTCGTGGATGATGTTTTGAGTAGAGGGATGTTGGATGGTAGGATATGTTCTTCCTAACTTGAAGATTTCGGGGACGAAATCCTTTAAGGAGGGGAGAATGTAACAACCCGTATTTTCAATAAACTGTTATAACATAAATCGAGGCAGAATTTAATTCAAAAATCTGAATCAAGGGAAACGGGCTATGCCATTGCGTTCGTCTCGGAAAAATACGCGAAATAGAGTCCGAGTTTTCGAAAATCGGAGTCCGTATGACCCAGTTAAGGCCCATTGAAGTTTTCAGAAATTTCTATGTTAAAAACAGATTTAAATTTCAAATTAAAAACAGGGATTAGGGCTAATTGGTGTCTGGCGGGAAAATTCCCGCCAGGACCCCCATGTCGACAGGCATGTCGACAGGGGTCCAGGGGTGTCGACTGCCCTGTCGACAGCCCTGTCGACACGGGGTGGCCAGGCAGTTTTGCCTGGCGCACCATTTTGATTTGGGCTTGGTCTTGTGGCCTGGTTCTAGAGAATTCCTAAATCTGACGGGCCTAAACTAACCTAGGGTTAATCCTAGGGCTAAAAACACTCTAATCTTCTATAAATAAGCCCCTAATCCTACCCTAAAGCCTCATTATTCACTCTAGCAACCAAACTATGTCAAATTGAAATCTCAAATGGCCTCCACCTAAGAACCCTAGCCTCCACCCTCTTCAAAAATCATTTCTATTAAGATTTTGATGTTCATACAAGCTTTTCTAAGTTGTATGAATGATCATTAGCTTGCATACATCATCAAGTTGCAAGCTTTATTTGCTAAGCTAGAGTTTTTGGGATTTTTGTTAATTGGAGCTTGTTTTGGGGTTTTATTTGCTTGCATAAAAGGGCTTCTCAATCTTTATTAGTAGAATTGTGTCTTCATAATAGTAGTAAGCCCTCTTACCTTCATTTTAGAAACTCTAAAGTTAATATGTGATGAAAGTTGGGATTTTTGTATGTTTAATAAGTTATGCATGCTTATGCGAGTTCACTATGCTATGTTATGCATGTTTAATAAGTTATGCATGCTTATGCGAGTTCACTATGCTATGTTATGCATGTTTAATAAGTTATGCATGCTTATGCGAGTTCACTATGCTATGTTATACATGTTTAATAAGTTATGCATGCTTATGCGAGTTCACTATGCTATGTTATGCATGCTTAATAAGTTATGCATGCTTATGCGAGTTCACTATGCTATGTTATGCATGTTTAATGAGTTATGCATGCTTATGCGAGTTCACTATGCCATGTTACACATGTTTGATAAGTTATGCATGTTCACTATGCCATGATTTGCAAGTTTAACAAGTTATGCATGTTTATGCATGTTCACTATGCCATGATTTGCAAGTTTAACAAGTTATGCAAGTTCACTATGCTAAGTTATGCAAGTCCAACATGTTATGCATGCTTATTATGATATGTAAGATGTATCATGTATGTTGTGCCAAGTTCCCTCTTTCTATCCTTTATGCGTTATGACGAATATGTAAGCGATAGAATGACGTTGGGGGGTTTTTGGGTAAAACTTAAAATACATGAAAATATAAGATTGGGAATTTACCTATTAAGTTAGGTCTACCCCTTGGGAATTTACCTATTAAGTTAGGTCTACCCAAGTTAAACTTGTAATTATGGTTTGAAATAAAGTGTACATGACACTTAGAAAACATGTGTGGCCAACTCGAGGTTGGGTTGAGTTTGTAGCGTAAACCTACCCGGAACCGACCGGCTTAACTAGTTGCTACAAACAATAGGACCCAATGTGAGAAGTTGGTCATGTGTACCTGGGACCCGAGGTTAGACCAAGTTGTGGTGTAAAGCTACCCGGACCCGCCCGGCTTAACTAGTAACCGCAACAAAGTCTAATGTGAGTGGTTAAGGTACAATTAAATTAATGCCTCGTGATTAGGGTTAAGTCATGGCCCACTAATACTTAACCAATTTTGGGGATACGAGGGATTAAATGTGGTTAAGTGGTGAACTGTTGGTTACACTTAGCTAATTTAATCCATGATTAGTGAGGGGTTAAACCACACTTAACCCTCTTAGAAAACCCTAGCAACGTGGTCTGTTCCAGCAGTAATCCCAGTTTGGTATCATTAACAACCCTAGGGGCTAGGCTAGGGCGGGGCACGATTACTGGACTGATGTAAGCGACCAAAGCGACGGCTGAGTGGTACAGCGGTGCGGGTCCAGGCGGGCTACGGACGTGCACGTAGTCCGGTGTTGGACAAACTCGAGGCACGGGTACCAGTAGGTTTAGACTGTGCATTATTGCTTAGGTGTCTGGGGTTGACACCCGAGGGCTTGATACACCCGAAGGTGGACCCAGCACAGTCTGACTACAACCATATGTGGGCCGTATGGACACCAACACTTGACGTGTTAGGTTTATAGGGAGCCGATCGATTAGACCGTGGGCTGGACCTTGCATTAAGGTCACCTCATGTTATTGGGCCAAAGTTTGGGCTGAGGGATCAATACCTGTTATGTTAGGTTGCTAGTACACTGTGGTGCAAAAGCTTAATCTTCCCTATGTGATGACACCTTTATCTATTGCCAGTATGTTCATCTCAGTTTCCATCATGATGTTAACTTTATTAGTTTATAGACTGATCGTAGTAGGGCTTACCAGTCTTTTTGACTGACCTGTTTTCTTTCGCTTCTTTTCTTCCGTTCCCCCCCCCCCCCAGGTTCTCAGGGAGGGAACAGTGGTGCTTAGCTTGGATCGCTTGCTTGTTCGCTGGATAGCTCATGTATGTCTGGATATTGAGCTCGCTATGGCTTATCACTTTTATTTTTGGGGATAGCACTATGTATTTCAGTATTTCTGTTTATGTTGTACTAGACATATTTATTTTGGCAGATGACTTTATGATGTACTAGACTTGTTTTGAGATGGTTTGAGATATTCCGCTGTTTTATTCTCATTTACTCTATTTACATATATGTTTATGTTCCTGTTCTGCCTTGATATATCATTATGCATGCTTACCCAGTTCTAACGCCCCCAGAAGCTAGTGCCCCCGAAAGAGTGACCCTAGCGGAGGTGGGCTGTTACAAAATCCAAATACAAATTATGTTCCAACTTCATTATTACAACTTTAAAACTTTCTCTAAAGCAAAAGAAAGCTGAAGAAGAAGATGCACTACAAATGCCCAAGCAGTGATCTTCGACAACACAGGGAGAATATCTATATGTATCATACGTGGAAGCCTCCTGCTCGTCTCCGGATCAGCTACTCATGCATACCACCTAATCTGTCTCTAGTCTGCTCGTGTGAGCACCCAGAGTAATAAGAAGAGACATAAAACTCTGGGTCAGACAAAAAGTCTGGTATGAGCGATAAGCAGCAAAACAGAACAATAACAGGTATACTAAACCATACCTGTACCTGGACCTGCAACCAAAGAGTTCACACTACATATTGTACAATACTCTAAGGTGCCATTAAACAGATGTTGTAAAAATAACGGGGGAGGGAGTGTGCATGTCATAGTGATAGCAAACAAATCAATCATAGCTACCATCCTCACATCTCTCACTCAATGCATAAAGCATACGATATCCACCACTTTGATCACCCTATGCCTTGCTATGATCACTCTGCCCCATGGAGTCATGGCAACTCCACTGCACTGATCCATAGCCACTAATCCTTGCTATGTCCACTCTTCCCCATGAAGTCATAACAACTTCACTGCACTGGCTCATAGCCATGCTACGATCATTCTGCCCCATGTAGTAGTAACTACCCCATTACACTGATAACGTAGCCTAAACCGTCTTGCCATGGTGAATCAAAGTCATGGACGTCGATAACCCCTTAGCACACGTCCCACAGCAAAGCCCAACCATGAAGTTGACTCGTTGGTTCCCAGCCAGAACCTAAGTACAAACTTCCCGTTTGGACTACCTTTGCATCTCGGGTATTGATCTTCATCTTCCCAGATCGGACTTCATTCAGTTCATGGCTCATATCTCGCATTCAAGCTTCCTGGTTCAGTCCGTAGTCACCACACTGGGTCGGGTCGAGTTCCTCCATTCGGATCGGGTCGCGCCATCAGCTCGTGGTTCTCCAGCTCTATCGAATCGGGTCGTGGCCAAGCTTCGGGTCGGGTCGGGTCGCACTCCTCCATCGCCTCATGAAAACCAGCCTTCATCAATTCATGGCGGATCGGTTCGTGCTCTTCATATCGTGGTCACTTATGCGGGTCGGGTTGTGGTCACCCCTGTTCGGGTCAGGTCGTGGCTCCTTCTCCGCGTCAGGTCGTGATCACCCACTGGGTCGGGTCGAGGCAGGGCGATCCGATCCGGGTCCTGCAGAATTTCCTGCAACTTCTTCCAGCGACTGTCTACACCATTTGACGGCGTTTTCGACCAATCTAAAAATTCTAGGCAATCACAAAGCATACCATACAGTCGTAGCAACAAGTATAATCATTCACAAACATCAAAACACAAATTTGATAAGTTAAAACGGATCAAACCTAGCCAAAAGCCCATATTTTCCCTTAATCATGTTTAAGAACAACTAACAGTATAATTAACAAAACTTAACCAAATCAACCCAAACTTCTAACAGAGGTCTAAAACAATATTTCAGAATTTATGAATATTTTTCCAGAATTTATTAATGTATAAATTCGCTAATTAACACTAATCACCCCCAATTAATTGTAATTAGTGTCAAAACATTGCTAATCACTCACCTTGGCCATAATAAAACTTTAGATCTGTAATGAATCTCTGTTTGGCACGAATTCCAATACACACAGCATCCTTTATCTTTATATTGATGCGATTTCGTCTTGATTTGATGTTGATTAGCCTAATCTTCAATTAGAAAGTGATTTGGGGATGTTTTAGATGTTGGAGGCCATTGTTAGGGTTCTGGAAATGAAAGTGGTGGCTGGAAAATGACTAAAGAAATGTTTTCTAACCCTAATCAGCCCTTTTGAACCCCTAATCCCGAAATCCTCCTTTGGGCCTAGTTGTTAACTACCCAATTAAGCCCGGTTAAGCTGTTTTTAACCATCTAAACCTTAATTCAGCCATATCTCCCAAACGGTAAGTCCGTTTGGCTATTATGACCATCTACGGAAAGAGAAACCATCATCCGGAGCTAATGGAAGTGGTTTCAGGTCAAAAATCCTTACCAGTCAAAAGTTATGGACGAAACAAGATCAACTAGGATCAAAATGGTCATTTAAAAATCGGCAAAAATCATGAACATGGGAAATTACCCCGCAAGTCATTTCCCAAAGGTACACGATCATACGAATTTTTTTTTTAAGTAGGACGGATGTGTAGCGCGAAACTACATAGCCGATTAAATATTATATTAATATATATAGCCCAATTGACAAGCCCAACTGGTGGCCCATAGTTCGATAGCAAAAGAGTTATAATTATACAATAGTTCAAGCCAAAACGAGCATAATAACAGAGTTTATAACACCCAAAACACAGCTAAGGAAATACATAGGACATTTAAGGGCCAAACTGAACCATAGAAGTATAGCAAAATAACACAAGCCACTGTATGCCAATCAGTGCAAGTCTGGACTTGATTCACCATGGTTAGAGCCTACAGACTCCACTGGGCTGTTGGTTGCCGGCAATGCAAGCATGAAGTTGGCTGGTGGAGGAGCTTGACCTGACCATGAGTTAAAACAATATATTATGAGATTACAAAACCCTCTAAAGTGCTTCAATGGCTTGTTAAAAATTACTGCGTTCCTTTCTTTCCAAATGCACCAACAAAAAATTGCTAAAAAAGAGTCCAGAGTTGTGTTTGCCTCCTTAAGTTCCCAATAATCAAACACTGAAGTGATTTCAGGCACAAAGCCAAGCAAATAAATCCTAGTGGCAGCTAAAACAGGGAAAGAAAATTCGCATTCGAAGAAAAGATGATTGATAGTCTCAACATTATCATAGCAAAGTACACAATGAGAATCCTCAATCAAGTTAAGCCTATGCAACTTAGCTCTTGTATTTATTTTACCATGAATCAAGCACCAATTAAAGAAAAGAACCTTTGGAGGAAGGTGAATTTTCCAAATTCTGGAAAAGGAGAATAATCTTCCAGAAAAATTTATATAATTATAAACAGAGGCAACAGAAAAACCTCCTTTTGGTGATAAAGCCCAAAAATAGCTATCAGGAGAAAGGGAAAGTTGAGTGACCATTATCAGATTGGAAGTTGGCAAGAAGTCATCAAGAACTTGAGCATTGAAAATGGTAGAAGGGCACAGTGCAGAGGGGCCAATATGCAGAATATTTGCTACAGAGGAAAAATCATTGGCAATGAGAGGAAAAAGAGATGGAAAAATTCGAAAAAGGGGAATATGACCATGCCAAATATCATACCAAAATAAACAAGATTCTCCATCTCCCAATTTGACTTGAAACATATTTTTAATGCGAGGAATACAAGATAAAATCCCTGACCAGAAGGGAGAAAGCTTAGCTGAAGGAGGAGAGTGCAAAATTAAATGAGAATTACTGAAATAGTAAAGAGAAAGGATCCAATCTTTCCATAAGAAAGAGCCAGGAGTTACTGAACGCCACAACCATTTTGATAGAAGTGCTACATTGAAGTTGGAAAGATTAATTATGCCCAAACCCCCCTGATTAGTATGTAGACAAACAGTTTGCCAATTGACCAGTTTCTTCACCTTACCACCATTCTAGAGGAAAGAACTCCTAATTGTATCAATTTTTGAAATTACCCATTTAGGGAACTTGTGAATAGTCATCCAATATGTTGCCAATTGACCACACGACTTACCAAGAAAAAGAAATAAATATTCTACGATCTTCCGATGCGTAGAATGCGGGTCATTACAGGTACGGTATGGATTGACAGCGTGGCATGCTGAGTGGCATGTGATCAAGGCTTTTGTTGAAAAACAGGGCCTAGTGGTTGATGATCAAAGCACGGCTTTAAATAGCATAGCTTTGTGTATAGCATTAATTTGCGAGCCTCACACCCCGGTATGAACCAGAAACGGGAGAGGACCTCAAGGAGGATATGCGTTTCCTTCTAGCTAGGAGTGGTGTCATGGTATGGAGCCCAGACATTTTACTCATGTGGATGTTGCATATTATTTGATGGATAGAGAGGCGCCTCGGATATATTGGTTACTATGAAGCGATGGATATTGAGTCATCTGGCTCATTTACGCCCCATAGGGCGGGGAAATGTATTATTCAGGAATTATAATCCACTAATATAAGTGTGGACCGGCCCTGACGATCCAGGTGCAGTTGCGGCTGATCCTGAGGCTCGGGCTAGAGAGTCTCGAATTGAAGGATGATCCCTTGCCTTGGTTCACATATGGAATCCAATTTCCAATACGACATGGTGCGGTTTTAATTGTAGAACTGGTATGGCAAGATTATATATGGTATCCATGCCGTCTATGATTAATACATTTATATTTGAAGTTGCTTTATGGACTATATACTTATAATAGTATCAAACGATTTGTTTTTAAACACACCAAGCGTATTTGGATGTTATAAGGGAAAACCATATTCTCCGGCTTGTATTGCATTGTGTGATGGGACCTGGGTCTTATAATAGCTTCATTTTTCCAAAAAGAAATTCGCTGTTTGTTTTATGCACTGGTGTTCTTTGGAGGAAACCTGTTCCGTGTTATACAGCGTAGTCCCTTGATTTACCTAACTTTAAAATAAAGTTAATAACTGTTTTAGTTCTCACACCAGTTACATGACTGACCTGGAGTTTATTGTTTTAACCTAAACTCTGGGTGCCCCTACTTTCCACACGGGCAGCTAGTAGTTTTGGTTTTGCAGATTTATTCTTACATGATCCTAGTTTTACAGCCGAAGCTATATTCGGAACGCTCTGTATCCGTGTATTTCTTACAGTTGTGTTATGTATTATTTTTCCACTGCAGTATAAGTTAAATCTATGATATTTCTCAAAGGTATAATATTTATTCATACTCTGTTATATTCTTGTACTCTGATGTAATTGTTGTCATAACAATGAAATGTTCTACTGTTTGTGTTCTGATTTTTCGTGTTCTCAACTCAATCCGGCTTTTCTTTATGGGGAAGTTTGGGTCGTGTCAGTTTGGTATCAGAGCTTTGGTTTACAGAGCTCGAGAACAAGGCACATTAGAACCAAACGAAATAATTCATCAGAGATTGGATTAGTAATATCCAATGGGAATGATTTGTTAGAGATGGGATCAGTAGTATCCAAGAATGAGTTGGAAGAGTGTTATTTTAAAATAAAAATGAAAACAAATTTTGTTTTGAAAATTTATAACCCTATTATACGTATTTGAATATTTTATTTCTAATTGATTTGGACAATCTAGTATATGAAGATTTTGCAAATACGCCTTGCAAACGTGTATACAAAGCCTCAAATATATTGGATAGATATAGAATCACACTATAGTCGCCCCGAGATGATTCTGATGATCGCTGCAGCATCATCAGTATTTATGTTTGAGTTTCGAAAGTGGGATCTATATATATTTCCAATTGGCTGGTGTGAGAACCAAAACATAATTAGAATATATTGTTGTGAGTTGGAATCAAAAATAAGATTTTTGACTATGTATTAAAGTTGTGTGTTTGAAATGTTAACCAATTAATTGATTGTTGGTTGTGTTGTTTGATTATTAGTTTGACTAATAGAATTATTGAAACCAATATGTGAATGAAAGTTAAATTAGCCAAATCAAGTCAAATATTGGACTGCATTGAAAATTGTTTGAAATAGCATACATGTACACATATATGTGTGAACATGTCATAGCAAGGAGGCTACAGAAGAGGAATAAACTTGTATGTCCGACAAATAGGTACATGTTTACTAATTTATTGGGTTTGGATGATTTTATGAGCCGATTGTCTAACCGCTTGGCTTTTTCTTTTTTTGATGATGAAGGCGATGCGTGGCTAGTTGCGGTTTTAAAGATCTCCCCGTACAAAGGAGGTTTTGGCGAAATTTTTGGAAAATTTAGGGTGTTAGACAAATTTTTAATTTTTTTTTTTTTGAAATTCTTAGAAACTGAAAAGTTGAAGAATGAATGCCAGAATAAAAGTTGAGTTGATTATTAAACAACTTTCATCTACGCTACTTTTCAAGCACGAAAAGATTTTAAGTGGGGGAGATTGTAACAACCCGGAAAATCGGAACCAATTTAAAAATTTTATTTTGGAAATATTAACGGATTTGGAATATTTAAAATGATTTATTTTAAATAATAACGGCTATAAATTTATTTTAAACGAAGTTAGAAATAATAAATTTATTTTAATTTTAAGACGAGCCTGAAATGGTGCGGTGGTTTGAAAGTTCGATTTCAATTTTCCAATGAATATACAGAATTCAATATAAGTCAGAATTGGATGAAACAAGAAATATTTGAATCTATTTGACTATATCTTTCTAACGAATGTAAGAAACTGAGATTTAACTTAATAAATTAAAAGTTATGTCCAGTTTAAAATTTAAAATAGTCGTTATGGAATCTATATATTTTTAATATAACATATAGCCCTTAAAAATAGCCATTTTGCAAACGGCATCCGTTTTCGACAAAACCACTTTTGTTGGATCCAGAATGTCAAATTATTGCTAGATTCCAATTTTCATAATTTTTGAAATTAATATGTGAGTGTGGTAAAAAAAAAGTATTTTGTCAATTTAAGTTGAATTGGATCGACCAGAAAATGGCCATTTCTCAAACGGTATTCCAATTTGATGAAATTAGTTTTGTTATGACCGTATCGTCAAAGCTTAGCTAGATTTATTTTTCTAGAATTTTTGGAGTCAGTATGTGGCCCCCGATAAATTAAAATGTATGTTTAAATGTAATAAATATTGATTTATATTTTAATTCTAATGAAAACAGATCGAAACAATCGAATTGGCTTACGGGACATATCCCATTGTGTCCAGAATGGGGGTATTACGCTAGAGACGACAGTCATTGGGCTTGATTTGGAGTTCGTATCAATAAGAGGGTATTTTTGTAATTAAATTAAATAAAAAAATATAATAAATTGGGCCAATAGGAAAAAACCAGCCCTTTTTTCTTTTTCAGTTGCAATTCAGAAAAGTGACGGGCGATGTGCTCTGATCTTCCTCCCTCTCGTTTCTTCATCGACTCAGCGGATGTAACACCCCACCTCTGCCAACATCACTCTTGCAAGCACACTAGCTTTGGAGGGGCATTAAACAAGGTAAACAAGCATACAGATATCACAAGCCAGAACAATAGAAGTAAAAACAGAGTAAATAAAGCAGCGGATAAAACTAACATTTCAAAACCATAGTCAAGTTACATCAAAGTACTTGGTCATTATTTTCCCACAAAACAAAGTCTAGAAACATAAACTGAAAACTGGAAAGAATATCATAAAGTAACTATCCCCAAGGTAGAATAAAGCCATAGCATGCTCAAGTCCAAACCGTACATGAGCTATCCAGAAAAGCTGCTAAAGATCCAAGCTAGGTGCTAGTGTTCCCACCCTGTAAACCTAGGGGGGGGGGGGAACGAAAGAAAAAAGGTGAAAGAAAATGGATCAGTCAAAAGACTGGTAAGTCCTATCTACTATTAGTATAAAAACTAATAAAGTTAACTGGGCATGTAAAACGGGGATGAAACATAGGGTGATTACTGGCATGGTGAAGAGTTAACAAGATAGATCAAGTGTGGCATCGCATATACAAGGTTAAGTTTTTGCACCAAGTGTAGTAGTGTCCCAACTCATGTCAAGTATAAACAAGAAGTGATCCCTTGGCCCAATCTTGGCCCAATATCACGAGATGACCTAAATTAAGGTCCAACAACACGGTCTAGTCGATCGGCTCCCTAAAGCCTAACTCGTCAAGTGTCGGTGTCATACGGCCCTATCACGAAGTGTAGTCAAACTGTGCTAGGTCCACCCTAGGGTGTATCAAGCTCGAGGGTGCCAACCACGGACACAAAATCAAGCACGCACAGTCTAAACCTACTAGTGCCCGTGTCTGCTTTTTCAACTCCGGACTATGTGCACGACCATAGTCCGCCTGAACCTACACCGGCGCACCTACTCATCCGTCGTTTTGGTCGCTTACATGTCAGCCCAGTAATCGTGCCCCACCCTAGCCTAGTCCATAGGGTATCATGGTACAACCAAGATGGTTACTGGTGAAAAGGACCACGTAACTAGGGTTTCTAACAGGTTAAACATGGTTAACCCTATCCAATCAAGTATCAAGTTGGTTAAGTGTACCCAAGGTTCATGACTTAACCCCATCAACCCATCGTGTTTAACTGATTAAGTATTCAAGTGGTCCATGACTTAACCCTATCTTGTGGCATTAATTAATTTAATGCACCCAACCTCTCACATTAGACCTTGTTGTGGTTACTAGTTAAGCCGGGCGGGTCCGGGTAGCTTTACACCACAACTTAGTCTAACCTCGGGTTCCAAGTGCGACATGACCATCTACTCACATTGGGTCCTATTGCTTGTAGCCACCAGTTAAGCCGGTAAGTTCCGTTTAGATTTATGCTACAAGCTCAACCCAACCTCGAGTTGGCCATTCTCATGTTTTCTCGAAGTCATGTCCAAGTTCATGTTCATGTTTCAAGCATAATCACATGTCATATTTCATGTCATCTTTTCAAGTCATGTTTTTATGTCATTTTAGTTTACCCATAACGTAACCCCATCGCATGTAAGTTCGCATAAACGCAAATAGATCTCAAAGAGGGAACTTAGAAGCATGACATAATTAACAAGGTTTGGCCACAAGTTAAACATGGTGGCATATGAGGCAAATGTGTTCATAAACTTGCATATTACATTATAGGCCTCAAAACATGCATGATACCAACTTTAGCACAATAGGTGAAACATGATCATAAATGACATAGGTTGATAGCTAGTGATTCGCATATAACATCATATGCAAGATAACATAAGGTTTATTAGAGATCATAAACTTGCATATTACATTATAAGCCTCAAAACATGCATGATATCAAAATTTAGCAAGTAGGTGAAACATGATCATAAATGACATAGGATGATAGCTATTGTTTCTCATATAACATCATATGCAAGATAACGTAAGGTTTATGAGAGTTTCTATGTTGCTTTATGCAACATTTTCAATCAAAGCTCATAGCTTTCTATGCACAAAGTCAAGGTGATAGCTTTACAAACATGCATAGAATAAATCTATGCATAACATGATAGAATCAAGGCACAAATCATACTTAGGCCCAACCTCAAACTTGCAACATGTCATATTTAACTTCATAGTTAGAATCTAAGAGTAGTATAGGGCTTACAATGCTATGAAGACTTATAAAATAAAATAAGATTGAGACGAAGCCACTAGCAACTCTAAAAACCCCCAGATAACAAGCTTCAATGAAAACCCTTGAGAAATAAGAAGAAGATCCTTGCTTTGATGAAGAAAGATTGAACTTTGGCCTTGAATCACACTTAGAAACTCTCAGACAAGCTTAGGAACTCTCATATGAATGAAGATGGAGACTATGACAAGAGGGTGGAGGCCATGATTAAACATTTTGGCATAATCTAGTTGTAGTTTTGATTTATGATGGTTTAGACTAGGTATTAGGGTCCTTTTATAGAAGCTTAGGTTAGTTTAGGCAATAGGATTAACCCTAATTCAGATCTGAGCCTTTAAAATCCGTCACAAGCCTCCAAACATGTCTTGAGGAACAAGTCAGATGCACCCAGGCCAAACTGGCCGACCACCCAAGTCGACAGGGGTGTCGACTGGGCAGTCGACACCTCCTTGGGTGTGTCGACTCCCAAGTCGACTCCCCAGTCGACTTGGGGGTGGCAGGAATTTTTCCCGCCTATCCTGCTTGGCTGAATTTGAATTCTAAATTCAAATTTGAACTGTTTTTGAACTTGAAATTTTCTGAAAACTTTGATGGGCCATATCTTGGTCATACGGACTCTGATTTTCGAAAACTCGGACTCTGTTTCGCGTATTTTTCTTAGACGAACGTAATGGCACGGCCCGTTTCCCTTGATTCAGATTTTATCATTTAATTCTGCCTTGATTTATGTTATAACTTGTTATTCAAAATACGGGTTGTTACATCCTCCCCACCTTAAAGGATTTCGTCCCCGAAATCTTGAAGTTAGGAAGAACGTATCCATATGCAACATCCACGTGATAGCATAACAAGTTTCAGCCATGAATAAGTATAAGCACTCATGCATATGCAATATGAAAGTGTGTGAGCCGATCTTAGTGCCTAATGTGTATCATGCACCCACGAGTATCCACTTGCAAACACTTGCAACCACTTGCAAACATCAAGCATAACATGTTTCAAATACATGTTTCATCCAAAGGGTTTCTACCTAAGGTTCTCTTGACAAGGTTAATGAGATAACAAGTTAAACATGGATAGCAAAAAGAAAGATATGCTAAAAGGAAAAGAGATCGAGAATGTACCCTCAAAAAGAAATGGATAAAGCCCACGCATCTTCTCCTCGGTTTCCCAAGTTGCATCCTCTTCGGCCTCACTCCACTGAACCTTCACCAATTTGACTTCTCGATTTCTTAGCTTCTTGATCTCCGTTCCCAAGATACGAATCGGAGCTCTCCTCAGGGTTGCCTCTTTCTCTACCTTCATGTCTTCAAGAATGCTAGGTTCAACCACTTCAGCGGACTAATGTAGGCACTTTCGGAGATGCGAGACATGAAAGACATTATGCACTCTGGCCAGCTTCTCGGGCAATTGCACCTTATAAGCCATCTTCCCAATTCTCTCTATGATAGGGAAGGGTCCTACGAACCTTGGTGCCAGCTTCCCAACTGCTCCAAAACGAACCACATTACGCAAAGGAGAAACCTTCACGAAAACCATATCTCCAACTTCGAATTCCAAATCTGTCCTTCGCTTGTTAGCATAGGATTTCTATCTGTCTTGGGCCGCTTTCATCCGTCTTCTCACCAATTTAACTTTCTCGGATGTGTCCCATATCATATCGGGCCCAAGTATAAGTCTATCCGTTGTCTCCCACCAACAAGATGGTGACCCACACGGCCTCCCATACAAAGCTTCAAATGGTGCCATCCCTATGCTAGCTTGATAGCTATTATTATAAGCAAACTTTACAAGAGGAAGGTGGTCTTCCCAAGTACCACCAAAGTCAAGAACACAAAGCCTCAAAAGATCTTCTAGCACTCTATTCACCCTTTCGGTTTGGCCATCCGTCTGGGGGTGATAGGCTGTACTTAGATTCAATCGTGTACCCATCACTTCTTGCAAACTATTCCAGAACTGACTAGTGAAGATTGGGTCACGATCGCTAACTATGCTAGAAGGAACCCTATGCAATCGCACTATCTCTGGAAGATAAACAGATGCTAGCCATGACGCGGTCCTCTTGCTCTTCACTGGAATGAAATGAGCACTCTACGTAAGTCTATCAACTATGACCCATATGCTCGTATTCCCTTTCCTTGACCTAGGCAATCCATCCACAAAATCCATAGAGATGCTTTCCCACTTCCATTGCGGGACCTCCAATGGATGTAATAGCCCACCGGGTTTCTTCGACTCGGCTTTCACTTATTGGCACACCATGCACTTTGAAACATACTCTGCTACATCTTTCTTCATTCCAGCCCAAAAGAAAATGCGCTTCATATCCCTGTACATCTTATCTCCTCCAGGATGTATAGTCATCTTCGAGTGATGCGCTTCTTCGAGAACTTTATGCACCAAGTCTCCTACTTGTGGAATGCATAGACTTCCATCACACCTTAGCCAACCTTTGTCATCAATAGTATATCTAGCAAGGTGACTAGACATCTCACCACGAATCAACTTGTCCATGATCTCGACTATCTGCGGATCTTCCTTCTGTGAAGTCCCTACTTGATCAAGAAGTATAGGTCTAAGCTCAAGAGATGCTAACAAACCCGTCCTCGACTCAACAGCTGTTGTGAAATCAAAGGTTTCCATGAACTCTAGGCTCCTTATCTCAATAAACAAGGGACTCAAAGTCAACCTTCTTCTGCTTAGTGCATCTGCCACGACATTACCCTTGCCAGGGGTATAAGCTATCTCGAAGTCATATGATGCCAAGAATTCCATCCACCTTTGCTGCCTTAGATTCAGATCTTTCTGCGAGAAGAGGTACTTGAGTGACTTGTGATCAGTATACAACTCAAACCTTTCACCTAGAAGATAGTGGCGCCAGGATTTGGGTGCAAAGACGATCGCCGCCAACTCCAAATCATGAGTGGGATAGTTCTTCTCATGAACTTTAAGTTGCCTACCCCCATAACATATCACTCTTCCTTCCTGCATCAGAACAGCACCTAACCTCGTGCCACATGCATCGGTGTACACGGTAAACATCTTACCGCCATCGGGTAATGCCAAAACTAGAGCTGTAGTAAGGGCCCTCTTGAGCCTTTGAAAAGCAAGCTCACACTCTAAGTCCCACGCAAAGACTAAGTTCTTCTTCGTCAACTTAGTAAGAGGGGCTGAAATCTTAGCGAAGTCCCTAATGAACTTCCTATAGTAGCCCGCCGGACCGAGAAAGCTTCTTACTTCGCTTGCATTCCTAGGAGTCTTCCAGTCTTGAACCGCAACCACTTTCGCGGGATCCACAGCTATGCCCTGCTTAGAGACTATATGTCCAAGAAACTGAACTTCCCTTCTCCAAAAATGGCATTTGGAGAATTTGGCTTTCAACTGATGAGCTCTAAGCATATCCATCACTTCCTGGAGATGTCTGGCATGTTCTTCCTCATCCTTTGAGAAGATCAGAATATCATCCACGAAGACAACTACAAACTTGTTAAGGAACTCCCAAAACACGCTACTCATCAAATCTATGAAGTAGGCGGGTGCATTAGTCAAGCCGAATGGCATGACAAGCCATTCAAAGAATCCATCTGGAGTCCTAAACGCAGTCTTATCAGTACTATTCTCAGCCACTCTAAGCTGATGGAATCCGGTGGCTAGATCGAGCTGAGAGAAAACAGAAGCACCAACAAGCTGGTCAAAGAGGTCTTCAATCCTCGGTAACGGGTGCCTATTCTTCTTTGTCAGCTTGTTCAACTCTCGATAGTCAACATATAGACGAAGCGAACCATCCGCCTTAGTAGCGAACACCACAGGAGCACCCCATTCAGAAATGCTTCGCCTAATAAAATTCTTCTCAAGCAGCTCCTTGATTTGCTTACTCAGCTCTCTTCTTTCTCGTGGGGCCATGTGCCTAACGGGCAATGAAACTGGCTTGGCATTATCAACAAGATAAATGTGGAAATCTATCTCTCGTTTAGGGGGTAACCCCTTAACCTCTTCAAAGACATAAGGATATTCTCGAACCACCCTTACAGATTGCAGATCATCGATGGACGAGTCAAGAGATTCAAGATAACATAACATGACGGGATCTAGCGGGTTGCAAGAAATCTCTAGGGTATTACCGAGGCGAGTCATGAGCCTCACCACCCTATGCTCACAATCGAGGATGGCTCCATAACTGGACAACCAATCCATGCCCAAAACCAACCCGTATCCCGTGAACCCGAGAACATAAGCATTACACGTGAATATTACGGTCAAGATAGAAATCTTCAAATCCACACAAATCATAGATAGATGGGCGGAATCCCAAATTGGATTTGAAACTCTAACGGGATCCTCAACTAGACTAGTACTTAGGTGCAAACTTTCAACAATGTCAGAAGAAATAAAGGTATGCGATGTGCCAGAATCAAATAAAGTGCGAACAGGAAAATCAGAAATATAAACAAGGCTTTCTACAGAAATACTACCTCGGTCCTGAACTGGAGCAGTGTTGAGAGCATGCACTTGCCCTCCAGAAGGTCCTGCACGCTGAGTCTGCCCTTGCCCTTGTCCTTGCTTCTTGGGGGCAATCCTTGCTAAAGTGTCCAGTCTCTCCACAATGAAAGCATTCGCCCAACTTCCTTTTCTTCTTCCTACAATCTTTTGCTATGTGCCCAAAAATCCCACAGAAGTTGCACTTTCTGGGGACCTTTGCCTTGTTGTTGTTGGCTTTATTACCCTTGTTGTTCTTGTTGTTCTTGTTGTTCTGATTGCTCTGATTCCCTCCCCACTTGGAGTCTGCTTTCTTGGTTTGAGTCTCATTAGGCTTGACTTCTTTCTTGCCATTCTTATCCTCTCCCTGAAGTAATGCCATGTCTACTAGGCTTTCAAAAGTGGCCCCCATGGGTATATGTGACATGGCTAAACCTTGTAATGGCTCATTCAACCCTCGTGCAAAACGTAGAGCCTTCTTCTGGGGAGTATTAACCATGTCCAAACCGAATCGAGCAAGCTGGTTAAACTTATTCACATACTCCCTCACTGTCACGTCCCCTTGCTTCAAAGATATAAACTTCTCCAATTGCAGATTCGCCTCTGCAGATGATAGAAACTTAAGCCCAAACCTCGTCCTGAAGTCGGCCCAAGTCTCTATAGGCCTAGTAGCATTGGTGACCTCCCACCAATAAGCAGCTTCTTCTTTCAATAGCCATGCTGCCAACAGAACTTTTCTATGGTCTTCCACATCAAAGAAGGCGAAGAGATCTTCAGTTTCTTTCAACCAATTTCTCGCCTCCACAAAAGTCTCCGTCCCAATAAAATTATTGCCCCCCATCGCCTTAAAGTCCTTACAAACCTTTGCGAAATCTGCTTGTGGATGCTGAGGAGGAGGAGGAGGAACCTCAGTTACAGTGGGAATGTTTGCTGGGCCCACATCGTTGGCCCTAGCTTCCAAGTACCTCCAGAACCATCCAGAAATGGTTACTCCCTCGGGAAGGTTAAGATCGGCCATGCTGAAAAAGAAAAAGATAGATTTAGAACGAGGAAATGAAGGATAGTGCTAATGGCTTTTGGGGAATAGCCTCTTAAAATAAACTAGACTTTTCTTGGAAAATACTTAATTGGTTTTGAAAATAGTTTTTCAAAAGGGTTTTTAAAACTTTTGTCCGGTCTAGTAAAACCTTATGCTCTGATACCAAATGTAACACCCTACCTCTGCCAATGTCACTCTTGCAAGCACACTAGCTTTGGAGGGGCGTTAAACAAGGTAAACATGCATGCAGATATCACAAGACAGAACATATAGAAGTAAAAACAGAGTAAATAAAGCAGCGGATAAAACTAACATTTCAAAATCATAGTCAAGTTACATCAAAGTACTTGGTCATTATTTTCCCACAAAACAAAGTCTAGAAACACAAACTGAAAACTGGAAAGAAAATCATAAAGTAACTATCCCCAAGGTAGAATAAAACCATAGCATGCTCAAGTCCAAACCGTACATGAGCTATCTAGAAAAGCTGCTAAAGATCCAAGCTAGGTGCTAGTCTTCCCACCCTGTACAACTGGAGGGGGGGGGGGGACGAAAGAAAATGGGTCAGTCAAAAGAGTGGTAAGTCCTATCTACTATTAGTATAAAAACAAAAAAAGTTAACTGGACATGTAAAACAGGGATGAAACATAGGGTGATAACTGGCATGGTGAAGAGTTAACAAGATAGATCAAGTGTGGCATCGCATATACAAGGTTAAGTTTTTGCACCAAGTGTACTAGTGTCCCAACTCATGTCAAGTATAAACAAGAAGTGATCCCTTGGCCCAATCTTGGCCCAATATCACGAGATGACCTAAATCAAGGTCCAACAACACGGTCTAGTCGATCGGCTCCCTAAAGCCTAACTCGTCAAGTGTCGGTGTCATACGGCCCTATCACGAAGTGTAGTCAAACTGTGCTAGGTCCACCCTAGGGTGTATCAAGCCCTAGGGTGCCAACCATGGACACAAAATCAAGCACGCACAGTCTAAACCTACTGGTGCCGGTGTCTGCTTTTTCAACTCTGGACTATGTGCACGACCATAGTCCGCCTGAACATACACCGACGCACCTACTCAGCCGTCGTTTTGGTCGCTTACATGTCAGCCCAGTAATCGTGCCCCACCCTAGCCTAGTCCCTAGGGTATCATGATACAACCAAGAGGGTTACTGGTGAAAAGGACCACGTAACTAGGGTTTCTAACGGGTTAAACGTGGTTAACCCTATCCAATCAAGTATCAAGTTGGTTAAGTGTACCCAAGGTTCATGACTTAACCCCATCAACCCATCGTGTTTATTTGGTTAAGTATTCAAGTGGTCCATGGCTTAACCCTATCATGTGGCATTAATTAATTTAATGCACCCAACCTCTCACATTAGACCTTGTTGTGGTTACTAGTTAAGCCGGGCGGGTCCGGGTAGCTTTACACCACAACTTAGTCTAACCTCGGTTTCCAAGTGCGACATGACCAACTACTCACATTGGGTCCTATTGCTTGTAGCCACTAGTTAAGCCGGTCGGTTCCGGGTAGATTTATGCTACAAGCTCAACCCAACCTCGAGTTGGCCATTCTCATGTTTTCTAGAAGTCATGTCCAAGTTCATGTTCATGTTTCAAGCATAATCACATGTCATATTTCATGTCATCTTTTCAAGTCATGTTTTTATGTCATTTTAGTTTACCCATAACGTAACCCCATCGCATGTAAGTTCGCATAAACACAAATAGATCTCAAAGAGGGAACTTAGAAGCATGACATAATTAATAAGGTTTGGCCACAAGTTAAACATGGTGGCATATGAGGCAAATGTGTTCATAAACTTGCATATTACATTATAGGCCTCAAAACATGCATGATAACAACTTTAGCACAATAGGTGAAACATGATCGTAAATGACATAGGATGATAGCTAGTGATTCGCATATAACATCATATGCAAGATAACATAAGGTTTATGAGAGATCATAAACTTGCATATTACGTTATAAGCCTCAAAACATGCATGATATCAAACTTTAGCAAGTAGGTGAAACATGATCATAAATGACATAGGATGATAGCTAGTGATTCGCATATAACATCATATGCAAGATAACATAAGGTTTATGAGAGTTTCTATGTTGCTTTATGCAACATTTCCAGTCAAAGCTCATAGCTTTCTATGCACAAAGCCAAGGTGATAGCTTTACAAACATGCATAGAATAAATCTATGCATAACATGATAGAATCAAAGCACAAATCATACTTAGGCCCAAACTCAAACTTGCAACATGTCATATTTAACTTCATAGTTAGAATATAAGAGTAGTATAGGGCTTACAATGCTATGAAGACTTATAAAATAAAATAAGATTGAGACGAAGCCACTAGCAACTCTAAAAAACCCCCAAATAACAAGCTTCAGTGAAAACCCTTGAGAAATAAGAAGAAGATCCTTGCTTTGATGAAGAAAGATTGAACTTTGGCCTTGAATCACACTTAGAAACTCTCAAACAAGCTTATTAACTCTCATATGAATGAAGATGGAGACTACGACAAGAGGGTGGAGGCCATGATTAAACATTTTGGCATAATCTAGTTGTAGGTTTGATTTATGATGGTTTAAGCTAGGTATTAGGGTCCTCTTATAGAAGTTTAGGTTAGTTTAGGCCATAGGATTAACCCTAATTCAGATCTGAGCCTTTAAAATCTGTCACAAGCCTCCAAACATGTCTTGAGGAACAAGTCAGATGCACCCAGGCCAAACTGGCCAACCACCCAAGTCGACAGGGGTGTCAACTGGGCAGTCGACACCTCCTGGGGTGTGTCGACTCCCAAGTCAACTTGGGGGTGGCGGGAATTTTTCCCGCCTATCCTGCTTTGCTGAATTTGAATTCTAAATTCAAATTTGAACTGTTTTTGAACTTGAAATTTTCTAAAAACTTTGACGGGCTATATCTTGGTCATACGGACTCCGATTTTCGAAAACTCGGACTCTATTTCGCGTATTTTTCCGAGACGAACGCAATGGCATGGCGTTTCCCTTGATTCAGATTATATCATTTAATTCTGCCTTGATTTATGTTATAACTTGTTATTCAAAATACGGGTTGTTACAACGGATTTCAAAAATTCCAAAGCCAATCTCTTCGTCTTCGCGAGATCCTTAAGATCAACGGTGATGATATTCTCAGGGGTCTCGAATCATTGGAAATCGCGCCTCAAAGGCGGTGTGTTCGAAGCCGCTTCCTGACCATGCGAGGGCGTTGGATTCATCAGAAGGGGTGGCGCAGGTTGCTGACGCGGTGGCGCTTCAACGGGTGGTGGTCGATCGTCGGTCAGTGGCTCGACTTACACGCGGTTCGAGGTCAACGGTATGGAACGATGGGTTCAGGCGATACAAAGAGGAACCATGGGGGTAACGCATTAATTAACGTTATTAAAAATAATTATTTAGTTAATTAGTAAATTAATATCTCATTTAAATTATCCAAAGTTTAAAATAACATAACTTTTTCATATGAGGTCCAAACGCAACGATTTCAGTTGCGTTACGATAGTGGAGTCGAGAGCCTCGCAGCAGAACTGACCGAGTCCAATTTGGAGCAAATCGGAATTTCGAGCAAACTCAAACTGTTCAGAAATTCAGAATTAAAACTGACGGAGTGGAAACCGACTGTGAGATCTTCTCACTCTAATTTTGTTTTCTAGTTAAATATATACTAGGTTGCAGACGGGGCTTAGTAGCTCTTGACACCGTCGTCCACAAACCATGGATGACATGTTTGATTGTATTGTATTGTGGAAATTGATTGTGACTGTGATGTGAAATGAAAAATAAAATATTCATGTGTTAAAATAAATATTTATAGTTAAAAATATAATTTTTAACGTGTACATGAATGAAAATAAATATTCATTTACAAATCGAACAATTTGTTTATGTACTCCCATTTATCTGATATGGATTGGGACGATAAATTTTACACATTGCCCAACTACACAAATAAAATCTGTGTTTGTTGATTAAAACCCCACACGGGTATTGGGATGATATTTGACGTACACTAATCCCAATTGTTTAGTTGTATGTCAATCGATTGGTTGACGGACTGCTGTAAGCGTTAATTATTTATATTTAATGCTTATGCATTTGTGTAATGCACTCTGGATGATGGTTTATTGTTTATCATTGTTGTTATGTACATGTGTTGTATGAAATTCATATAAATAACATTATATGGTAATTGTTTGTGTCTAATTCCAATTCAAAAAATAAAGAATATTTTAAAATAACGTATAATTTAAAATAAAGAATATTTTAAAATAATATTCAGTAAAAGATCAAAATCTGATTTTGATGTCCGAATTTGGATAGACACGAAAATATTGAAATAAATGAAGCCTTATTGACTACGTATGCGCAATTTTGATGCGAACGATATTTATATCAATTATATTCATTTTTATAATGAATATCAAAAGGAAGTGATTTCAAAATATAATGTTTTGAGAATATTATCATTTATATATTAATGATATGGAATACTCAATTTCGATTTAAAATTGAATACGAAGTTGAAATTGTTTTTAAAATGAATTTAAAACGATTTATAAAATACGTTTTAAATTGAAATCGATGAAACATATATATATATAATATATATTATATATATTTAGTGGCCTGAATAGAACACGTCGTGCAGCTAGCGTTCGCGAATTTCGACCATTAACTTCGAATTGACATTACAGGAGATCCGCCGTCGGATTCTCCTAAAACCGGAACCGTTGGGTTCGTATCGAAAAGAGCTTTCCAATGAATATAAGAGATTTGAAATCAAACGGTTGGGTTTGGGATTATGTCCAAATCAAATTTGGAAAAGGTCGCTGTAAGTGCAGTTCGGTGGCCGTTATTGGAAACAGACTGTATGGGCCTTGATAAAATTATTAAAAATATTAATAATTTGTGTAAAATCATAATAAATGATTTGGAAAGAATTTGGATGAAAAACTCCACCTTTGTAAAGACAAAAGTATATTTTTATCGAAATGAACTAGTTATTAACTAGAATAAGAATCCGATATTTCTAAATAAATTGGATTTGAAATGGTTTAAAATAACCAGAATTTTCCAATAAATAAATCGGAATGGATTTGAATGGAAATAACCTTTGAAATATTTCGGTGTTGGGATTCCGTGATTATACGGATATTGTTATGGGAATTTGGAAGATATATATATCGTTATACCCAATACGATATTAAATAATTTCAGAATTTGATACTGAATATAAGCCAATATAATTTTTATTCAGAGCCTTGTATTTAATATCAAATTGGATTTTTGGTTTGTCGTGAATGGTGTCTTTATTAATACTGTTCTTAAACCTAGTTGAGAAAAGATTAAATCTTTTTATTAAGATTTAATTAAGTTTACCAATTAATTAATATTTAATTGGAATGGAATTGAAATTGGATTTTTGGGTTTGTCGTGAACGGTGTCTTCATTAACACTGCTCTTAAACCCCGTGTGAAAGGAATAAATCTATTAACTAAGATTATTAGATTTTCCAGTTAATTAACATTTAACTGGAATAAAATGGAATGTGAATTGGGTTTATTATGAACTGTGTTTTTAACGACATTCGTTCTTTAACCCGATTTACGGTAAAATGTGATTTGGAATATATAAATATTTTATTAAGATTTAATGGGATTTTCCAAAGTAAAGTTTTCCAATTTAATATATTAAATTGGAATTGAATGGAATTCGATTTGGTAATAATCAAAGAGAACTTCTATGGAGGAAGACTGTTAATATATATGGAATTTAAAAGGCTTTGTCGTTATTCCATTTATATTATTAATCGGATACGGAAATTAATATCGATTATATATTGATCTGTTATTCCGTGAAGATTCCATAATTAATGGAATGTGATTTTGGGGTTTATCGTGAAATGTGTTTTAAATGACATTGGTTCTTTAACCCAGTTAAAGACAGGATTTATTTTCCTAAAGTTGAATAATCATTAATATTGATTTTTGGGAAGATTAAAACTAAGTGGAGTTTTAATGAATCCTCAATTAGATTAGAATGTGAATATGGAAATTTAAATTATCAAATTTATGAAATGATCGAGAATGGAGTACCACCAGTTTTACTCCAAACGGTAGTTAAATCTTTAATTATATTTGAATGTGAAATGGTGATTAAATTTTACCGATAACACAGTGGTGTTAGATATGGAGTATCACCAATTTTTTTCCATGGGATGAATAGGTTGGGATTGGGAAATAAAACAAATGATTACTTCGGTATGGTTCACAAATCTTGACTAGTTTGGAAAACCTTATTTTGGTTTAAATTATGAAAAAAAAATTAAATAAAATAATATTCTGGATTGGAATGAGGCATATGTAGTGTTTTTATAGCACTTGTTTATAAGATACGCGAGTTATTCGGAATGACCGGGTTTATACCCATTTTGAATAACTGATTTGACGATATCTCGACGATGAAAACGGTGGTTGAAGGCCGGAGGTCTTCACATCGTTTGAATTATTACTGATGTCTTGATTTGGTTGTACACCCAAGACGAGGTAATAAGTGGTGATGTCCAGACGTACTTGGAGATTGACCGAATATGCGAGGACCTCTCTCCTGTATTGGACATATGGGACGAGAAATAAGGTGCCTCCGGTTTCGTTCAGACCCATAACGGACTTGTAAATGGATAGTGTGTCTGACATTGTATTCCTTTATAATGTATTCGTTGATCTCTACTAAATATATATCTGTTTGGTGGCGGAGAATTTATTCTCTCTCTTAGCAGCCTTCTCTATGACGTACGAGATTAGAGGTTATATATTAGCAGAAATCAGTGGTACGGTATGGATTGACAGTGTGGCATGCTGAGCGGCATGTGATCAAGGCATTTGTTGAAAAGCAGGGCCTTGTCGTTGATGATCAAAACACGACTTTAAATAGCATAGCTTTGTGTATAGATTTAATTCGCGAGCCTCACACCCTGGTGTGAACCAGAAACGGGAGAGGACCTCAGGGAGAACATACGTTTCCTTCTAGCTAGGAGGGGTTTCATGGTATGGAGCCCAGACATTTTACTTGTGGATGTTGCATATTATTTGATGGATAGAAAGGCGCCTCGGATATATCGGTTACTACGGAGCCGATGGATATTGAGTCATCTGGCTCATTTACGCCCCATAGGGCGGGGAAACGTATTGTTCAGGAATTATAATCCACTAACGTAAGTGTGGACCGGCCCTGACGATCCAGGTGCAGTTGCGGCTGATCCTGAGGCTCAGGCTAGAGAGTCTCGAATCAGAAGGATGATCCCTTGCTTTGTTTCACAGATGGAATCCAATTTCCAATATGACATGGTGCGGTTCTAATTGTAGAATTAGTATGGTGACATGATATATGGTACCCATGCCTTCTATGATTGATACATTTTTATTTGAAGTTGTTTTATACATTATACACTTATAACAATATCAAACGATTTGTTTTCAAACGTACTAAGATGTTTGGCTATTATTAGGGAAAACCCTATCCTCCGGCTTGCGTTGCATTGTGTGATGGGACCTGTACTTATAATAGCTTCATTTTTCCAAAAAGCGTTGCATTGTTTGTTTTATACACTGGTGTTCTTGGGAGGAAACCCGTTCCGTGTTATACGGCGTGGTCCCTTGATTTACCTAACTTTGAAATCAAGTTAATAATTGTTTTAGCTCTCACGCTAGTCACATGATTGACCTGGAGTTTATTGTTTTAACCTAAACTCTGGGTGCCCCTATTTTCCACATGGGCAGCTAGTAGTTTTGGTTTTGTAGATTTATTCTTACAGGATCCTGGTTTTACAGCTGAAGCTATATTCGGAACGCTTTGTATCTGTGTATTTCTTACAGTTGTGTTATGTATTATTTTTCCACTTCGGTATAATTTAAATCTATGATATTTCTCAAATGTATAATATTTATTCATACTCTGTTATATTCTTGTACTCTGATGTAATTGTTGTAATAACAATGAAATGTTCTCCTATTTGTGTTCTAATTTGTCGTGTTCTCTACTCAATCCGGGCTTTCCTTTACGGGGAAGTTTTGGTCATGTTGGTAATCTCACATATAGGAGTGCTACCCTAGGGTTGAGTGCTGAGCTTCGATTCAAGATGTTGGCGGCTTCTACGAGGTGGGGTCACAGTGACTATGCGCTACCGAATGAGGTGAAACAAATGCAGGTGTTGTGGTGGCGTACAAGAAGAAGCAGGTGGTGCTTTGAATTTTAGGTGGAGCGACCTTAGATTTTGAGGGAGCGGTCACGATTTAGGGCTTCGGGTAATGTAGCAGCTTCAATTGAAAGTGGCAACGCAGATTTGGGGGGAGATTTGATTCGAGGAATGAGGAGGGATTTCATTCGGCGGCCATTAGCAAGTGGAAAAAGAAAAGAAAGATTTTTGCTGAAGAAAGATTGGAACAAGACGAGATTTTTATAGAAGCGAAATTAGAGATAAAAACAACGTAAATCAATAGATTATAGGGTAGCAGTGCTTTTCAGCTTATAGGTCTACGCGAGTTCATTTAAGGTAAGTTATAACTGGGTTCAATTTAATATTATATTTTACCGTGAATAACCACGTACCGCTAACACAATCTTCAAATGCAACAAAAATTATATGCATCTCTTTGTCTTCGCGTTCTGAATTAAATAAAATTAGTTTAATTGTAATCTGACTCCATTTGTATTCGATGTTATTTAATTTTTAAACAATTTATCGGTTCACCGATTTTATTCCGTTTTCCTGCCAACAACTCTATTTGACTCCCAATTCGAAACGTTAAATTTCAATTTCTTTTTATACACAAATACACACATATTCAAGCCAATTCTCCATATATTTCAGCCAATAAAATTTCTAATTCGTTTGACGTCAACTATGTTTTTTTAGTTTCAACCATTTATATTTTTCAATCGAATTTCAAATCTAACTTAAATATCCAACCAAATTCAATTCAAATATTCTACATTAGATATTTCATTCCAAATCAAACATTCTAAATTAAATATTGAATTCAATTCATACTCAAAACAATATACTTGATTTTTAACCCAAGTATCAATATAAAATTGACTACTAATAATTAAATCTTTTATTAGTTCCATTTCCAATAGTCAAAATTGTTGGGACGGTATAGGTAAAGACCACGAACGAGGAGCGTCATCTCGGTGGTGGCGACTCCCAAAATCATACTTGAAGTTTCGATGGGTATAATGCTCATCAACGTCGCTAAAGAACGATCATTTATGTCCTAGGTTGTAACACCCCATTCTTTTCTAAGCCCAAATTTCGACCAAAATCGAAACTCGAACACATCCACATGTAACAAACCAAATTTCAACAGACCAATTTTTTTTTTAAATTCTAAACTATCGAAACTCGAGTTGGTTTTCTCTGGTATCCTACAGAAAAGACAGAGACATAAAATATGTCAGAGCTCAGAAAATATCTCACAGCAGAATGGATAAAATATAATATACCCAAAGTGTAGCCTTACCATATTAATAATACTGCCTAACCAATATCCAAAGCCATCATGTCTCTGCCACAAATCTAACCTGCGAGTATGTTATGAGGAGGGGGTCAGAACACAAGTTCTGGTGACTGGATTTAAATTATACACTTTCGATAATCCTACATATACCGTTCAATCACATTTTCTTATTTATTAGGTTAGTTGGGTTAACAGCACTCAAGGCTTATGAACACGTCGTACCTACTTACTTCTTAGTGGATTAACCAAATATAATATATATGTGGCTACCCCTCAATATTGAGATACACCACTTGGTACCACACTCGCACAGTCTCCACCGTAATGCCATAGAAATGAAAGCATTCTCTCATCCTACGCCGGATTGATGTACGGATCTCTGCATAACAATGTTACGTTTCGCATATATCCGTCATTACTATGCTACATAAGCGTACGGACGTCCACATTTGATCGAATCAGATTCCATACCAGACAAATGCCCTCAAGTTTCCGATACACCACCCAGAGCCAACATGCATGTATCTAGACTTTCCCACGTACGTATTGTCAATCGTATACGATGCCTTAACCACACATAATGTGCACCGTGTTCCGTGGTAGGGCTATACAAGAAACATGGAACTTGGAGCTTTTCCATATTTATACAGGCTCTGTAACACCTCGCCTCCGCTAGGGTCACTCGCAAAGGAATGCACTAGCTTTAGAGGGGCATTATTGGTCAACATGCACAGAAATATCACAAGACAGAACATATAAAATAGCGGAAGTAAAATCGAACTTTCATAAACATGAATACATAAGGTCTAAAGCCTTTTACATCAGAGTACATCAAAACCTGTCTTGCAATAGTAAAGAAGCATAAAGATTTTTTCATAAATTATTCCCCAAATAAAAACAGTAAAGTAGCCATAGCCAGGAAAATCCAAGCCATCCATGATGACCTTCAAGCAGAAGAAGTCCGAAATAAACAGCAGTGTTTCCTCCCTGTAACCTGGGGGGGGGGGGGGAAACGGAAGAAAAGAGGCGAAACAATACGGGTTAGTCAAAAAGACTGAGTAAGCCCTATCTACTATTAGTATAAAAACTAGTAAAGTTAACTGAGATGAGAAACTGAGATGAACATAAGCATGATAACAAGATAGGTAAGCTAAATCAAAATAACAGGATGAACTACTGAACTCAGATAAACTAAGATGTCATGATAAATTACGATGTCAAGACAAAACAAGGTATCACATCGTCAGGTTCCTATCAAGTATAATATTCCAAGATATCTATCACGTATAACGTCCCATGGTATCTATCCTGTATATCTGCTCTGCACCTACCATACTAGTATCCCAACTGTATTACGTGTTATCCGTGAATGACCCTTACTCAGAAGTCGTGTAATGGTCCCTGTCAACCTAATATGCCGCATATATAGGTTACTCATATGTTTCTTTCCATGTATAAGATCAGTTCTTTGCCGTAGGCTGTACGGGCTTTCCCATGTAAACGGTTTATCCTTGAAGTTGTTTTGGACTGCAACCCTTGATCTAGTTGTGTTTCCTTACCATGAACTATCGCGCGTCCACTTAGGATTTATGCCACCTAGGACCGCTAGGGATTATGCTACCTAATGAACGTTTCCGTGTCTCGGTTTGGGTTTTGGCCACCTAGGACCACTAGGGATTACGCCACCCGTCAACCGCGCCCTTGATCCCACGTATGTATCGTGAATCGTTTTCCATGTCTAGATGCACATGTTCCCCAATGTGCCATCCGAGTTCCGTGCCAGGGCAAATCAAGAAATACGGAACTCGGTCGGGAGCTTTAAACCGTCTGCCGATGCAGATATCAAGGTCTGTTTTTGTACCCGTGGCTATGGTCCCACGTGACCCCTCCCTCAACTACTGAAAGGCAATCCAAGAAAAATCGTGTATAAGAACCACTCCACGGCCCCACTATAGCCCACTTTCCTACGGGCCAACCTCACCCATGACTCGATAGCAAGCACATGGTCTGTTGGGGGTTCCCTGCCTTTCCGCACGTACACGATTGACTAAAGATGGTAGGTAGTCGGCGATGCGCTATCCAGGGCAAAAACAAGAATCGTCGACTCCACGCTAATCCATCCCAGTCTTTAGGTTGCTCACATAGCAACCAAGGCATACTCTTGGTCCTTCTAACGCAGACCTTAACCTCTCATGGGCCTAGTATAATTACCTGGCAGCCCACAGAGGAATCCCAAGAATATCCTCACGTCCCCCGAAGCTTCCACTTCGGCACCCAGTGCGCTGGAGCTTTTATCCAAGTCAGATAACTTGCTACCCCTCGTATACTAAGCGATGACCTACCGTATCAGGTTACTCATCGTTTTGAGAATTAGTCCTATGTCCTTAGCTAAGAATTATTACTTAGTTACCCTTAACTAAGGTTTACCACTTAGCTTCCTCTCCCATTATCCTTGATTAACCACGGTTTTCTACCTAGTTCTTCTAGCTAGGGTTTGTCTATTGGGTTAAGTTTTATCATTCAAGTCCATGACTTAACCCGCCCACGAATCACGTCAAAGATTGGCTAAGTATTTAAGTTCAAGACTTAGTCCCACAAGTTGGTTAAGTGTACCCAGAGGCTCATGACTTAACCCTATCAAGTCAAATTGGTCAAGTACTAGCTTACCTTAATCCTATCGGATTATCTTTCTAGATCGATTAAGCATAGATTATCTTAATCCCATCAAATTATCGAGTCGGTTTGGTTAAGTATAGGTTGTCTTAACCCCATCCTCTAATCGTACTACAATGGTTAAGTATATTCTAAAAAGGTCTTGTGACTTAACCTTATCAGGTCCGCGTATTCGATTGGTTAAGTGTAAGTTACTTAACCCCATCAAATCATCATGTATAATTGGTTAAGTATAAGTTGCTTAACCCCATTAAATTATCACGTTAAGTTGGTTAAGTATTGGTTACTTAACCTCATTGAATTACCGAGTTTAAATTGGTTAAGTGTTTAACTTAACCCTATCGAATTACCGTGTTTAGATTAGTTAAGTGTGGATTACTTAACCCCATCTAATTACCGTGTCGGATTAGTTAGGTGCAAATTACTTAACCCCATCCCCTAATCATCTTGTATGGTTAAGTGTCATTAAGAAAACTTACTTAACCTTGCCAAATTATCATGTTGGATTGATTAAGTGTTGGTTAACTTAATCCCCGTCCACTAGTCGTATAAAAATGGTTAAGCGTCATTAGGCAAATCAAATCACTTAACCTACCCAACCTTGTCATGTTTTGTTAAGTATCATTAGCCTAACCAATTTACTTAACCCATTTACCCATGTCATATTTGGTTAAGAGTCATTAATCAAATTAACTTAACCCTATCATGTGGCATTAATTACTTAATGCACCCCAACCTCTCACATTAGACTTTGTTGTGGTTACTAGTTAAGCCGGTCGGTTCCGGGTAGCTTTACACCACAACTTGGTCTAACCTCGGGTTCAAGCACAACATGACCAACTTCTCACATTGGGTCCTATTGTTTGCAACTACTAGTTAGGCCAGTCGGTTCCGGGTAGTTTTACGTTGCAAACTCAACCCAACCTCGAGTTGGCCACTTTCATGTTTAGTCTAGTGTCATGTTCATAGTCAAGTTTTCAAGCAATTGGGTAGACCTAACTTAATAGGTAAATTCCCAATGGGTAGACCTAACTTAATAGGTAAATTCCCAAGCTTATGTTTTTATGCATACTTACATGTCAACTTCCATGTTATATTTCAAGTCATGTTTTCAAGTATAAACACATGTCATATTTAACGTTACATGTTGTCATGTTTATACCCATTTACCCAAATCATGTTCATGTCATTATGTTTTCCCATAATGTGACCCCAACGCTTTTAAACTCGCATAATGGATTCAAAGAAGGAACTTGTCAAAGGCATGACAAAAGGGGGTATAAAGCCACTAGTTGAACATGGTGGCAAATGAGACATAATGTGTTCATTAACTTGCATGTTACATTCTTAAGCCTCAAAACATGCATAAACCCAAACTTGGTACATAAGCGAATCATGGTGACAAAAGACATGGAATGATGGCTAGAAACTCGCATATATCATCATATAAGGATTATGACTTCATATGCAAGTTGACATAATGATTATGAAGATTCTCATGTTGCATAATGCAACATTTCAACATAAAGGTTGTGGCTTTTAGCTCATAAGATCAAGATAATGACTTCATAAACTTGCATAACATGATAGCATGCATCATTCTAATTAATCAAACCCAAACTTTCAACATGAACATTTAACTTCATAGTTAATATCTAAGAGTAGGGAAGGGCTTACATTGCTATGAAGGCACAAATCGATTAGATGAAAGATTGAGACAAAGCCTATGCATGTCATCATCCTAAAACCCAAAAATGAAAGCTCCAAATCAATCAAAACCCCATCTTTATGAACAAAGATCAAAGCTTTAGCCTTGAAATCAACTTGAGAGGCTCTCATACTAACATAGAAACTCTCTAACACTCTCATGATCATGAAACCTCTCATAGAAATGAAGTGGAGGCTAGGATTTTGAGTGGAGGCCATGAGAGGAGCAATTTTGCCATAGTTTAGTTGTATGAATGAATAATGAGGATTTAGGATAGGTTAGGGTCTTATTTATAGATTAGGCAAGTGTTTTAGGCCATAGGATTAAACCTAGATTCAATCCAAGCCATCAAAGCATGTCTTGGGGAAGAAGTCAAGTATAGGAACCATCTAGGGCCTTTAGATTAAAGATGAACCATGAGAACCATCCAAATGCAAAATCTGCATTTGAGCGAATCGGCCCACGGGTTGACAACCAAACACCCTAGATTAACCCCTAGTCGACCCAGCGAGCTCGGGTCGACCTCAAAAATCGGCCGGTTCGGTTATTTCCCTCTCCCAATTCGCTGTTTTGAACATTTTTGCATATTTATTTATTTAAATTTCAATTATATATATATATATATCAATATATATATTTCTCTACGCAACCCATTTCACTTAATTAAGTATACTTTAATTTGGGAATTTTTCGTGAAACTTCGCGAGGCCATATCTTGGTCATACGGACTCCGATTTTCGAAAACTCGGACTCTATTTCGCGTATTTTTCCGAGACGAACGCAATGGCATAGCCCGTTTCCCTTGATTCAGATTTTACAGTTTAATTCTGCCTCCATTTATGTTATAACAGGTTATTGAAAATACGGGTTGTTACATTTTCCCCACCTTTTAGGATTTCGTCCCCGAAATCTCCAAGTTAGGAAGAACATATCCTACCATCCATCATCCATCTACTCAAATCATCATCCACAAGCAACCATTGTCCTTAGATGATTTCTAATGCTGTATAAATATATGCAAAACGTGTGTGTACATGTTCCTTAGCTAATGCTAATGATCAGGCCTGAATAATCTTTCTAGTGTAAAATATGTATAGTGCCATGAATCCAACATGTATGCAAATAGTCCTAGCCATATAGATACTATATGCGTGCACAATCATTCATTCATATGCGACAACCGCATGATAATACATTCGATTTCATCCATAAACAAGTATAAATACTCGTGCATATGCAATATGAAATGTGACCGAGTCGAGCTAGTATCTAATGTGTATTCGCGCATCCACGAGCAACCACTTGCAACCATATCAATCATAACATGTTTCAAATACATGTTTACATCCATAGGGTTCTACCTAGGATTCCCTGAAACAGGGTCGAGAAGATAAACAGGACAAACTCCTTACGGGGTTTTTAACAGAAAATAGGACTGAGAGGATGTCCACAAAAGATAGCCTACAAGTAAGCTCTGCAGAAAACAGGGATCAAGGATATACTCCCAAAAAGAGATATCATGCGCGTATCTAGTCTTTGACCATCAAAGTCGTCTTTTAACTTCGCGATTTTCTAGCTTCTTATTCCTGTTTCCATAACATGAGCTGGAACTCATTTCTTCGTCGCCTCTCGTTCCACTTGCACTTATCCTTTTTCTAGAATACTTGGCGCAAACATGACTGCGTACGCAGGATCTTATGCAAGCTTTCCAAAATTCACTAATGAATCTTGGATCTTGTTTATATACTATAAGGTATTCCATGTAGAAGAACTTCTTCTTGAAAGTAAACAGATGTCAACCAGGTTACCAAGCGCACTTACTAGGGTGATTTCCATAACCCATGCATAAGGGAAATAAACCATCCATCTTATCGGCGAACAACACTCGATCGGGCTTCAAATTTCCAATAAAGGCATCACGGGATTCTAAGTAACTAATCATGACCGAACCCAAAAGGTTACACGAGACTCCGAGGGTATTACCAAGGCTAGTCAAGAGTCTAACTACCCTCCTATCAAAACTGAGAGTGGCACCCCTTACTGGATAAACACTTCATCCTTAGAATCCATCCATAGCTTATAAACATAAGCATTATTTCCAAGCTCAACACTTGACATAGACATTCTCAAATCCAAACAAGCCATGAATAAATGGACCGATTCTCCAATAGGACTTTGAGACAAAAATGGGATTCTCTATCACGTTAGTACTTAAGGTGCAGAGACTCAACTATCGAAGCAGACTTAAATGATACGATGATCAAAACAAAGTCCTAACAGGATGATAGAGAAGAAAAGCTAAACCTTTAACAAGATCGTTACCCTCCTTCCGAGGTACCCTAGAAATAAGAGCATACTATTACCCTCCCGATGATCTTGTCCTTGTCCCATAATACTTAACTATCCACCCCGTTTTACCATGCCAAAGGTACTCTCTCGTCATGGGTTTCATTGTTCATCTTTCTCCCTCCTTTGAGGACTAAGCCATACCAACCAGTTGCTCATCCTTAAGCTCGTATCCTTTATCCTCTTTCTCACTATCCTTTCTTATAACGCGGCCACTGGTCTCTCGAGAACCACCTCCATCGCATGGAAAGCACTTTCGTAGATAGAAAAGACTAGTCGCAGTTAAAACCACTGTGACTACAGATGGAGGAAAGAAAGGGAAAGAGATTCAATTAAGGAAACAAGGATAGTGCTAATGGCCTTTGGGGAATAGCCTTTTTCTTTTAAAAGAAAATTTTCTTGAAAAATGCTTCTTTATAAACGATTTTCAAATAGTTTTTAGAAGGTCTTTAAAAACTTTTGCCCAGTTTGGTAACCTTCTGCTCTGATACCAAATGTAACACCTCGCCTCCGCTAGGGTCACTCGCAAAGGAATGCACTAGCTTTAGAGGGGCATTATTGGTCAACATGCACAGAAATATCACAAGACAGAACATATAAAATAGCGGAAGTAAAATCGAACTTTCATAAACATGAATACATAAGGTCTAAAGCCTTTTACATCAGAGTACATCAAAACCTGTCTTGCAATAGTAAAGAAGCATAAAGACTTTTTCATAAATTATTCCCCAAATAAAAACAGTAAAGTAGCCATAGCCAGGAAAAGTCCAAGCCATCCATGATGACCTTCAAGCAGAAGAAGTCCAAACTAAACAGCATTGTTTCCTCCCTATAACCTGGGGGGGGGAGAAATGGAAGAAAAGAGGCGAAACAAAACGGGTCAGTCAAAAAGACTGAGTAAGCCCTATCTACTATTAGTATAAAAACTAGTAAAGTTAACTGAGATGAGAAACTGAGATGAACATAAGCATGATAACAAGATAGGTAAGCTAAATCAAAATAACAGGATGAACTACTGAACTCAGATAAACTAAGATGTCATGATAAATTACGATGTCAAGACAAAACAAGGTATCACATCGTCAGGTTCCTATCAAGTATAATATTCCAAGATATCTATCACGTATAACGTCCCATGGTATCTATCCTGTATATCTGCTCTGCACCTACCGTACTAGTATCCCAACTGTATTACGTGTTATCCGTGAATGACCCTTACTCAGAAGTCGTGTAATGGTCCCTGTCAACCTAATATGCCGCATATATAGGTTACTCATATGTTTCTTTCCATGTATAAGTTCAGTTCTTTGCCGTAGGCTGTACGGGCTTTCCCATGTAAACGGTTTATCCTTGAAGTTGTTTTGGACTGCAACCCTTGATCTAGTTGTGTTTCCTTACCATGAACTATCGCGCGTCCACTTAGGATTTATGCCACCTAGGACCGCTAGGGATTATGCTACCTAATGAACGTTTCCGTGTCTCGGTTTGGGTTTTGGCCACCTAGGACCACTAGGGATTACGCCACCCGTCAACCGCGCCCTTGATCCCACGTATGTATCGTGAATCGTTTTCCATGTCTAGATGCACATGTTCCCCAATGTGCCATCCGAGTTCCGTGCCAGGGCAAATCAAGAAATACGGAACTCGGTCGGGAGCTTTAAACTGTCTGTCGATGCAGATATCAAGGTCTGTTTTTGTACCCGTGGCTATGGTCCCACGTGACCCCTCCCTCAACTACTGAAAGGCAATCCAAGAAAAATCGTGTATAAGAACCACTCCACGGCCCCACTATAGCCCACTTTCCTACGTGCCAACCTCACCCATGACTCGATAGCAAGCACATGGTCTGTTGGGGGTTCCCTACCTTTCCGCACGTACACGATTGACTAAAGATGGTAGGTAGTCGGCGATGCGCTATTCAGGGCAAAAACAAGAATCGTCGACTCCACGCTAATCCATCCCAGTCTTTAGGTTGCTCACATAGCAACCAAGGCATACTCTTGGTCCTTCTAACGCAGACCTTAACCTCTCATGGGCCTAGTATAATTACCTGGCAGCCCACAGAGGGATCCCAAGAATATCCTCACGTCCCCCGAAGCTTCCACTTCGGCACCCAGTGCGCTGGAGCTTTTATCCAAGTCAGATAACTTGCTCCCCCTCGTATACTAAGCGATGACCTACCGTATCAGGTTACTCATCGTTTTGAGAATTAGTCCTATGTCCTTAGCTAAGAATTATTACTTAGTTACCCTTAACTAAGGTTTACCACTTAGCTTCCTCTCCCGTTATCCTTGATTAACCACGGTTTTCTACCTAGTTCTTCTAGCTAGGGTTTGTCTATTGGGTTAAGTTTTATCATTCAAGTCCATGACTTAACCCGCCCACGAATCACGTCAAAGATTGGCTAAGTATTTAAGTTCAAGACTTAGTCCCACAAGTTGGTTAAGTGTACCCAGAGGCTCATGACTTAACCCTATCAAGTCAAATTGGTCAAGTACTAGCTTACCTTAATCCTATCGGATTATCTTGCTAGATCGATTAAGCATAGATTATCTTAATCCCATCAAATTATCGAGTCGGATTGGTTAAGTATAGGTTGGCTTAACCCCATCCTCTAATCGTACTACAATGGTTAAGTATATTCTAAAAAGGTCTTGTGACTTAACCTTATCAGGTCCGCGTATTCGATTGGTTAAGTGTAAGTTACTTAACCCCATCAAATCATCATGTATAATTGGTTAAGTATAAGTTGCTTAACCCCATTAAATTATCACGTTAAGTTGGTTAAGTATTGGTTACTTAACCTCATTGAATTACCGAGTTTAAATTGGTTAAGTGTTTAACTTAACCTCATCGAATTACCGTGTTTAGATTAGTTAAGTGTGGATTACTTAACCCCATCTAATTACCGTGTCGGATTAGTTAGGTGCAAATTACTTAATCCCATCCCCTAATCATCTTGTATGGTTAAGTGTCATTAAGAAAACTTACTTAACCTTGCCAAATTATCATGTTGGATTGATTAAGTGTTGGTTAACTTAATCCCCGTCCACTAGTCGTATAAAAATGGTTAAGCGTCATTAGGCAAATCAAATCACTTAACCTACCCAACCTTGTCATGTTTTGTTAAGTATCATTAGCCTAACCAATTTACTTAACCCATTTACCCATGTCATATTTGGTTAAGAGTCATTAATCAAATTAACTTAACCCTATCATGTGGCATTAATTACTTAATGCACCCCAACCTCTCACATTAGACTTTGTTGTGGTTACTAGTTAAGCCGGTCGGTTCCGGGTAGCTTTACACCACAACTTGGTCTAACCTCGGGTTCAAGCACAACATGACCAACTTCTCACATTGGGTCCTATTGTTTGCAACTACTAGTTAGGCCAGTCGGTTCCGGGTAGTTTTACGTTGCAAACTCAACCCAACCTCGAGTTGGCCACTTTCATGTTTTGTCTAGTGTCATGTTCATAGTCAAGTTTTCAAGCAATTGGGTAGACCTAACTTAATAGGTAAATTCCCAATGGGTAGACCTAACTTAATAGGTAAATTCCCAAGCTTATGTTTTTATGCATACTTACATGTCAACTTCCATGTTATATTTCAAGTCATGTTTTCAAGTATAAACACATGTCATATTTAACGTTACATGTTGTCATGTTTATACCCATTTACCCAAATCATGTTCATGTCATTATGTTTTCCCATAATGTGACCCCAACGCTTTTAAACTCGCATAATGGATTCAAAGAAGGAACTTGTCAAAGGCATGACAAAAGGGGGTATAAAGCCACTAGTTGAACATGGTGGCAAATGAGACATAATGTGTTCATTAACTTGCATGTTACATTCTTAAGCCTCAAAACATGCATAAACCCAAACTTGGTACATAAGCGAATCATGGTGACAAAAGACATGGAATGATGGCTAGAAACTCGCATATATCATCATATAAGGATTATGACTTCATATGCAAGTTGACATAATGATTATGAAGATTCTCATGTTGCATAATGCAACATTTCAACATAAAGGTTGTGGCTTTTAGCTCATAAGATCAAGATAATGACTTCATAAACTTGCATAACATGATAGCATGCATCATTCTAATTAATCAAACCCAAACTTTCAACATGAACATTTAACTTCATAGTTAATATCTAAGAGTAGGGAAGGGCTTACATTGCTATGAAGGCACAAATCGATTAGATGAAAGATTGAGACAAAGCCTATGCATGTCATCATCCTAAAACCCAAAAATGAAAGCTCCAAATCAATCAAAACCCCATCTTTATGAACAAAGATCAAAGCTTTAGCCTTGAAATCAACTTGAGAGGCTCTCATACTAACATAGAAACTCTCTAACACTCTCATGATCATGAAACCTCTCATAGAAATGAAGTGGAGGCTAGGATTTTGAGTGGAGGCCATGAGAGGAGCAATTTTGCCATAGTTTAGTTGTATGAATGAATAATGAGGATTTAGGATAGGTTAGGGTCTTATTTATAGATTAGGCAAGTGTTTTAGGCCATAGGATTAAACCTAGATTCAATCCAAGCCATCAAAGCATGTCTTGGGGAAGAAGTCAAGTATAGGAACCATCTAGGGCCTTTAGATTAAAGATGAACCATGAGAACCATCCAAATGCAAAATCTGCATTTGAGCGAATCGGCCCACGGGTTGACAGCCAAACACCCTGGATTAACCCCTAGTCGACCCAGCGAGCTCGGGTCGACCTCAAAAATCGGCCGGTTCGGTTATTTCCCTCTCCCAATTCGCTGTTTTGAACATTTTTGCATATTTATTTATTTAATTTTTAATTATATATATATATATCAATATATATATATTTCTCTGCGCAACCCATTTCACTTAATTAAGTATACTTTAATTTGGGAATTTTTCGTGAAACTTCGCGAGGCCATATCTTGGTCAAACGGACTCCGATTTTCGAAAACTCGGACTCTATTTCGCGTATTTTTCCGAGACGAACGCAATGGCATAGCCCGTTTCCCTTGATTCAGATTTTACAGTTTAATTCTGCCTCCATTTATGTTATAACAGGTTATTGAAAATACGGGTTGTTACAGGCTCGCTTTTAAGAGCCTCTAAATACATATATTCCTAGGGTCTATTTTCATGGTGCCTATGGCCCCACCTTGGCCCCTCCCTCAACCAGTGAAAACTACAAGAGCTAAGCGACTTGCCCCTAACAAACAATCTAAACATCCAGTTGGTGTCTCCCCTCAACCACCGTACCTTGATAGTGAAAGGTGAATGGTCTATTGGGTTTAGCTCTAGTCTTTTCGCTTCCCACTGGCTGACAATGACGGGTACTCGGTGATCTACTATCCTTGTTGGTCCTGACCTCTGCCTCCCCGTTGAGGTGATCGCAGAATCACCCTAGTGTCACCTCATCAATGCATTCTGACTGCAAATCTACTTTTGTTGTCAAGTCCTACCCACCTAGTAGTTACGCGCAGACCCAACCTTTGCGAGCACAGCCAAAACATCTGCCACTGCACAGAGGACTACCAGGAGAACCTTACGTATCCCAGGAAGCCGCGTGCTTCCCTTTCCAGTCCTTCGGAGCCGACAGAATAATTAGATGAACGTGCGCTCCACTCGTGCCTCATGACACCACGATGACCTACCTCGTTGGATTATTCACCCTCAAATGTACAGACTGGTCCAAGCGCCTCACTTTAATGTGTCATTTGAACCTATGTCTAAACATTCTTTTACGCGCTTGCTTTACCTCACCAGGTTTCCATTTAACTTGGTTATCCTCGTTCACATTGACTTCTTATTCAAGTTACCAAGTTACTCTTTATTATTAATTTCAGTCATATAACTTAACCCATTTAAGTTTATTAATAAGCCCACAACATGTTATTCTCTAGATTGTGATCCAAGGTCTATAATCCACAATCCCTTTATATTCTTGTTTGATTTCATCGTTACGATAACATGTTCTACTTAATATGTAATTAAGTATATCTCAATTCACATGTTTTATTTTTAACATGTCAGTTATTATTTATGATTAAATATAACTTATTTCATTTCATAAGTTTACCTCATTCTTTCTCATTTAATCATAATTCCATTTTAACCGTCACTACAACTTATCATTGTTTACTTATTAACTTAATTCTCTTAACTAAGGTCCATTAACAAGTTTCTCTCCCCATAAATATAGCTTATGTTGTCCTCATCCGTAGATTTCAGATTCTTGTTCTTGTAAATAACTTAATTTACAATTAAGTACAACTTATCACCTTACATAAGTTATTATATTCCCTTTATCGTTTTTTATAACCAAAGTTATAATTTTCACTTGTCCCTAGGACAAGCCTAAACATGTTATTCTTATCAGCAGATTTCATACTTCGAAGTTTACAGATTACTTAATTTATAATTAAGTACAACTTCTTACATTTCATAAACTTTCCTCCTTTTCTCTACTTATTACAAACAAATGGTTTCAGTTTTCCCCATTTACTGATTACTTAATTTAAAATTAAGTGCCACTTATCTCATTTCACCAGTTATCTCATGTCCTTGCTAGTTTATTATAAGCTAAGTTATAATCTTCACTTGTCCCTAGGACAAGTCTACCTATTATACAACATTCTTATTAATGTAGTTTATTTATAATAGGTTATTATCATTCTTCGTTCATTCCATTCCTTTTTACTATTGTAACTTTCTTTCAAATCCATTTATTTCCATTAATTACAATTAATGTTGTTTATCAGTCCTGCTATTTACATACATACATACATACATATATATATATATATATATATATATATATGCACTAGACCTCTCACATTAAGCCTACACTTTTGGAAGCTGGATTTGCCAGGCGGTTCCGAGTAGAATTCTTCCACAAGTTGACTTAACCTCGTGTCTTAGCACCATTACATGTTTTATTTATGCACTTAGACCCCTCACATTAAATTTACCACTTGTGGATGTTGGATGTGTCGGGCAGTTCCGGGCAGACTTCTACCACAAGTGTACTCTAACCTCGTGTCTAAGTGCGGTTACAGTTTTCTATATATTGTAAATTTTAGGCATATTATCCTTTTCACATGTTACTGTAATCTAATTTACATGTCAACAAATTATGCCTATACTATGTCGCATGTCCTTTTTAACAAGTATTTAATTCTATCCTGGCATGTAATCATTTAATCGGGTAATTGTTCAAATCTAAGAAGTTAACATGTCATTTCCTCAATTCTACATATAATAATTCAAATACATAATATGCCACAAGTGAATCATGTAATTATAACAACAGTACTCGCTACTCATATTCCAACATGTTTGTTTTTCAACATGTAAACATTCAACAATTTAACCGATTCAACATATGAATTTTCCAACATATTCATATTAATATCTCAACTTGTTATAACAGCATCTTAAAACTTTTAATTATTCTGGCAAATTCACATTTCATGATAATGGGGAATGCTAAACGATAATATATCATTATCTAAAATGATATAACTTAAATCCACTCACCTCATATGCTTTCTAAATCCTGGATCTGGTCCAGATCTATCATTCCATGGTTTTCCCTTAATTGGATTCAGAACCTAACAACCATGGATCTACAATTTTTACTAAAATAAAAAGGAAAGAAAGAAAAGAGAATTGAAATAGACCAAATCTAGAAAATTACCTCACTTCATTTAGAGATCTGAACATCTTCTAATTGATTTTCATCCTTTTCCTCTAGATCTAGATTCAGAATTTTCCTAAACAAATAATCTAAATTTTGTGAAGAGGTTTGAGGGGGAAGAGGAATGGCAGAGCTTCTGCGTTGTCTCAGAAATATGAGGCTTAGGGTAGGCTCTACAGGCTTATTTATAGGTGTTCAGCAACGTATTTGGTCAAGAAACGAGTCAACGTTCAAAAATCGGAATTCTTCCAAGATCTGAATAGGGGTCGACCCCCCTCTTATGGTGTCAACCACGGGGTCGACCCATGGGTCGACCCCCAAACACCCTGGGTCGACCTAGCGGGTCTTGGGTCGACCCAGCGGGTCTTGGGTCGATCCCTAGAATGGGTCGGTTCGGCTGTTGGATCTTCCGACCGCTGTTTTGAATTTTTTTAATATTTTTATTTGTTTGTATATATATAATTCTCTTGCGTATAATCAAACTTCTAGGCTTAGTAACTTCTTCATACGATGTTCGTTTTACGCAAACTAGGTGTCTATCTTGACCAGAATTACGAGATGGACGCAATGGCACAGTTCATTTTACTTAATTCTCATTATTTAATTAATTTACTCATATTTTATTATCTTAAAAATACGGGGTGTTACACCACTCATGGAGCATGTAAATCTGGTACTTGTAAATAAATGAGCGAGCATAACCAGAGTACGAAAAGATTACTCATAGCGGAAACAAAATAGGATAAACTAGTATTAAGTCAAGTAACTACCTTCTCGAAGTAAGTCACTTTGCCAATACCGAGCAACGAGAACCAAAAGTCAAGCTTAAACACCTGTGAGAACCTGACCTTCTCTAGAAAACCTCGGTGGTTGTAATGAGTAGGGGGTCAGAATAACAAGATTTTGGTGAACAAGAAATGTACAACACAGATTATAATACACATATGTATCCCATTTGATTCAACTCAAGATGTATGCCTACTAAGGTTAGTATTTTAGCATAACCTTGTAAATGTTTACACACGACTCTTCTACTCTTCCCAAAGTAGTATTCCCAAATTATAATATCGAGATAGAATGTCTACGCATATATTTATGAAGCCTTTATACCAAAACATGGCAGGTTATTTAATCGAGGGTGGACCCCTAATTATGGAGTTTATATGTATTTGTATATGTATATGTATATGTTATTTTTTTTGAAAATAGGTATATATTTTATTAGGTATTTCAGCCCAAGTTGCTTCAGATACAAATTAAATGCAACTGATACCCGTTAGCGAGACCAACACATTAAAAATGGGAAAAAAAGTCCAAATGGCTTCACTAACAGTTACTTTCCCCAATTAACTCATAAAAACCTCGCAATCAAACCCTAAATTCATGGCGGCCGAAAGCAGCTCCACCTATCTTGGTTTCCAGTGCTTGTCCCCCTTCGATCCTTGAGTGTCTCGTTACCTTCATTGTGTTCCAGGGGCGATGTAAGTCTGCTCCTTATTCTGATTCTTCTCGTGTTGTTAATGTCATTCGTTATGTGTCTACTGATGCTTTCCACTGTTCTGCTCACTTCTTGATAAACTTTGTTGTTGCGTTCTTTCCAAATCCACTATGTGATAGTTGTGAAGGAGATGCTATTTACTTCGGTCATCACGTCTTTGTGATTCCAGATGTTAAGCAGGTAAGCAATGATTTCCTTCATGCTTTGTCTTGTATTTTGTTCACCATAAATTCTTTGTAAGACTTGTTTGGAGTAATTGCACTGATAGAACAAGTGAGAGTGAGATTCTTCTAGAGTGTTGCGGACCACACATACAAGGTCAACGTTTACTCCCCATTTGCAAAGCCTATCTTTAGTAGGTAGTCGTTGCATGATCGCCTTATATGTTGGGCTAGCCATTTTGGGAACATTGGCTATATTCCACACTAATTTTGACCACTTTATTGTAGGATTTTGATTTCTAATATTATCATAGGCCTTACGCAAAATAAAGTTGTCATCTTGGTTCCAGGTCCATATATCATTACTTCGTAGCTCGAAAATAGGGGTTTGTAGTATGTCATTTCGAATGTCTGTAGAGATTGGGAGTTGATTAATTTGCCAAGTGCGATTATTGATGATTTCATTTACTGGTTTTACTGGACAGCCATACGCCGAGTAAGTATCCCATCCCATACAATCAATAAGAGACTTTCCATGAAACCACGGATCACGCCATAAATCTGTGTCATTTCCATTGGCTATTTCTTTCATGCAATTTGAAGCAAGAATGTCTCGTGACGTCATAACTGTTTTCCACGTAGCTGAAGAATTGTTATCAACTCCCATTGTCCAGAAATTATCTTTAATATACTTCTTTCTCGTCCATCTAGCCCATAATCCTTGTGAATTAATAATTTTCCATCCCAGTTTAGCAGCAAAAGTGTCTCTCATGACTTTTAAATTCCTTAATCCAACTCCTCCTTCCTTTTTTGGCCTGCACAGATCAGTGTACTTTATCTTGTGAGTACCCCCTCGCCATATGAAGTCAGCACACACAATTTCAATCTTGTTTATAGTAGCATCAGATAATTGGAATGTTTGTAGCCAAAAATATATCTTATCTTGCATCACAGTATGCACTAGCTCAGCTCTACCGGCAAAAGATAACAATTTAGAGCTCCAACTTTACAGTTTGTCTCTAATAGCTGAAACAAGAGATGCACACTCTATCCATAATTTTGTTGGATGACAATGGGACCCCCAAATATTTAACTGGTAGTACACCTTCAGTGACATTGAGAATACTCAAAATATCCTCTCTTCTGGAGTTAAAATTATTAAAATAACATTTGGTTTTCTACTTAACTTTTAGACCAACATGCCTATCCAAATTATTAAAAATGTCTTTCACAACATTAGCAGCTTCACAATTTGATTTTATGCAAATGATTAGATCATCAGCATATAACAATGACTGATTATAGGCTGGAAATTGCATATGGACTGAATTCTCTTGTTGTCTGTGGCTATTTACATCTGAAGGGAGAAATACTCCATTGCAACGGCAAACAAATAGGGGGATATGGGGTTCCCTTATCTGGTGCCCCGGTTGCTTGAGATAAAACCATTTGGTACTCCAATAATCAATATGGAGAAGGTAAGCGTGGTAAAGCATTCTTTAATTAAGTCAACAATTTTCACTGGAAACTCCATGCATTTTAGCATATGAATAATGAATGTTCTACTAATTTTGTCATAAGCTTTCTAAAGGTCCACTTTCAAGCTAAATTTGTCTGCTCCCTTCTTATTAAAGTTTCTTATCAATTCATGAGCCAACAGTGAGTTTTCTGAAATGTTCCATCCTTTAATGAAGGCATTTTGACACTCGGCAATGAAATCTGGTAGCACTTTTTTCATTAAATTGAATAATACTTTACTCAGTATCTTGTATACAACATTGCAACAAGCTATTGGTCTGTAATCCGCAATACATGCAGGTTTATCTTTTTTTGGTATGAAGCAGAGGACAGTATGGTTTATTTCTTTTATGATTTTATTAGTTCTGAAAGCTTCCTTAATAGCTGAAACAACATACTTTTTCAGGTCCCGCCAGTGGTGAATGTAGAAGAAGGACCCGAAATCGTCGGGGTCGGGAGCAGAGTCCCGATGTATGGACATCAAAGCAGCGGAAACCTCATCATCAGTGACATCAGCAGTCAGCATCCTCCTCCCGCAAGTATTAATGAGCCTTCTGGGCTTGATACTGGGTAAGTTTTCATCATTGCTTTCACTGTAGTATAATTCATTGAAATAGTTGATAGCCTCTCGTTCAAGTACTTCAAATTGATGCTAGGACTCCCATCCTGATCAAGCAATAGGAAATTTTAATTAGTGTTACGACGAACAGACATTTTATTATAAAAGAATTTAGAACAAGTGTCCCATCAGAGATCCATTTTTCTTTTGCTTTCTGTTTTAGTTCCTCAGCTTTGATATGTAGTGCTGTTTTGAGCTCTTATTGATTATCAGCGTAGGTTTTCCACGCCTGGTCTGTGTTGTCTCCCGCCTCAATGTTTTTAAGAGCATCAGCACATATCTGCTCCAGTCTTTCAATATTCTCATTGTTTTTAGGTCAAGTCCCGTTCCACTCCTTGATTTTTCTTTTAGTGCTCTTCAAAAACTTCATAAAATTGTACATGTAGCTATCTCTAACAAGTATCAACTCTAAAAGGCATAAATTAGAGTAATAACCATCTAAATGATGCCAATGATTTTCATATCTAAACGGTTTACCCTTCACGTGCCCATCTCTAGTGATCAAAGAGATGTGTATAGGGTTGTGATCACTAGTTGATGGTGGTAAAATACTTACTTTCATGTCAGAAAATTTATTCATGCAATAAGAATTGACAAGAACACGATCTAGCTTGCACAATATTTTCCTGTTTTGACCTCCTTCCCATGTGAATTGCAGACAACTAACAAGTTCCATCAATCCTGTGCCTAGCACTACATTATTGAATTCAGCTAATCGGGAGATACGAATATTATTGCTACCTTGTTTGTCATTAGCATTTAGATAAGAATTGAAAATCCCCTATGACGATCCAAGGTAAATTTGCATTCGCAGATATGTCTTTAATTCTATTCCACAAAGAAATTATTTGATCTGCTAGGTTGTTAGCATAAACCATTGTTATTTCCAATTTAAAGCCCCCCAAGTTATCAACACTTACAGTGATTTGTTGTGAGTCCATGCTAATAGTTTGCATATGCCATGTGTTTTTATTTCTTATCATCATGATTCTTCCTTTAACATTGTTATCATCATTGTGAATATAATACCATTCACTGCCCAAATTGTTAGCAAGAAAAGTGATATTATCTTTGTTCAATTTATTTTCCAAAACACCCAAAATTGAAGGAAGATATTTCCTTCTTAAGTTGTAGAGGTCTAACAGTCGGGTGTCGTTATTTAGACCTCTAACATTCCATGATATTATGGACATTTGGGTTTGAAATTCCTCTTCCTCAACTAACGAGGAGAGAAGTCTCTTACCTTGGATGCCTCTGACGTAGCTTTAGTTGCATCACCTTCACTAAACTGTTTGTTGTAGTCCTGATTGGGTTTAGTACATATCTGTTTGTCTTCATTTTTAGGGAGGTCCTCCATTTCAGACTCTTCAAGATGAGTTGACTCCATTGTTGTTGCCTTTTCAGTCAGCTGCTCCTGCTGATCAGCTAGTTCTGCCTGAGGTGGCCCATATTCGGTGCCTGTTCTACCATTTGTTCCTGATGATGATCAACCATCTGTGTTTGAAGCTGTTGGGGAGTCTGGTGATCCTCTTCAATAATTATAGTGTCACTGCAGTTCGTAGATAAGTCATTAGTAGTTAAGGGGTCTTCAGCAATGATGTTGTGAGATCAACATTTTGACTTGTAGATATATCATTGTTGATAGTTTTGTCTTTAACAACCCAAACTTGCTTAACTGACTTTGCAACAGTCATACACTGTGCATTAGAATGGCCAAAACACTTGCATGTTTTGCACGCTGGGGGGATGTAGCCGTACTCCACCTCTTGTAAATATATGTTTCCAACACTATCTTTTTCTCGTATGGTATGTATAATCTCGCTTTCTGCTTTCATGTCTACTAGAACTCGAGCGTAATTTAATCTTTTAACATTTCGTGTGTTTTCATCCACAGTGAGAGGAGTGCCAATCATACTCGCTAATTTACTAATAACTCTGGTATTCCATAAAGTTAAATCAAGATTTTTTAGTTTAATCCAGACAGGGTGAGATTCTTGCATGTCACGTTCAAGTCGTAGATTAGGATCCCATCGTTTAATAAAAATTAGCTTACTATCTATGAACCATGGGCCTCTTTTAGCACTCTTAAACAGTCATCCTCCCTTTCAAATTTGATCAAGTAAAAACGGTTTTCTCTTGCAAAAACATCCCAGTTGCCTACTGGTTTCCATTCACGTTTAATATACGCATTCAGGTGAACATAAAAAGGCCTTCTACCCACTAAGTAAATGTACAAAGAATTTTTCCACATTAGTTTAGCTTTTTCAAATACTTTGTCATCTAGTTCCACAAATTCCCCTTCCTCATCAGATGCTGTATCAAATTGTTCTACATCACCAGTTATTAAAGTATTACCTGCCACTGCATTAGCCCATGAATGTGTGCCAGATCTAAACGTTGGGCCTTTGATTTCGTTAGTCGGAGATCTATCTTGTGTAGATCTGCTATGATCTATCACGTGTGCCGTAATTTTCCTTTGGCTATTTGAATTTCTTAAAGACGAGGCTTGGTTTCCAGAATTCACAGCCACGTTACCTGTTTTTCTTTTGGATCTAACCTCATGCCACTCAGATTCATCAGTATCTTCATCGAGATTAGCTGATCCAACTATGTTGTCGGGATTAGGGTTGTTGTCTTCCGCCATATATATATATATATATATATATATATATATATATATATATGTGTGTGTGTGTGTGTGTACATGTATATATATATATATATATATATATTTATATATATGTATAAATATATTCATTCGCTCATCCTTTAGTATATAATGCCTCACTATTAATGATAGATAAGGTGGATTCTCCCTGATCGCTTAAGACCCTAGGTGGACCTATTGGTTACTTATTATTCCTCGATAATACCCTTGCCCCATGTAAGGTGAGAGATGGTATTTTATCACTCGCTATACTATCTAGCTGACCTTATAAGACAACTTCCTTATTCGTTTACTACTTCCCATAGGATAGGTAGCCATACCTGATGTTTTAAGTTTCCAATTTTGGGTAGACCCCACACACTCACGTCATTTAAGACCCCTAAACTGAAATACCTACTCCTAGGTGGACTCTTTAACCCAGTTGCTTAAGACATAGGAATCAGCCTATACGCGAAGGTTATTAAGTTCGTACCCCGTTAGCCTTTAATACTTTTCCCTATTGGGATAAAGTGGGCTACGTGATTATGTCATTTCCATTTATTTTTTATTCACGGAAATACTATACGCACACAATTCATTATAGTCATGCGTTCTTATGGTTAATAATATTTTACATCATTAGCTTACTATGTCCAACTCTAGCTTTTAATTATAAGTTCTATATTAACTAATATAAATAAGGAAAGTTATATCTTACTCACCCTAGGGTATTTATATTATTATTTACCTAATTGGCCTTAGTATCTAAACAACAGTCAATACACATAAATCCCCTTTTTATTTTATTTATTTATTTTCATATGTATATTGCCCTTTTATAACCATAATGGTTATATTTTCCTAAGGTAATCATAAAATTCTTAAATTCCTTTTTATTACCATTGATTATAATTAATGCCATTTATAAGCCTAACGGCCATAATTTTCCAAAGGCATTAATTCACAATGGATATCATTATCTTATTAGTCCCGAATATATCTATTTGTTGTACCCCAACAGACATTAGTAATTTTATTTATTATTTATTTATTGTCTATTATATATACATATATATGCACCTGACCTCTCGCATAAAGCTGACAACTTGTGGATGCTAGATTTATCGGGCGGTTTTGGGGAGACTTCTACCCCAAGTCAAATTTATACTAGTGTCTTAGTACAGTTATATTTATGCACTAGACCTCTCACATTATGCGGGCCACTTGTGGATGTTGGATTTGCCGGTTGGATCGGGCAGGTTTCTACCACAAGTTGAGCCTAACCTCGTGTCTGAATACAAATTTAGTCAAATTCCCTTATTGGGGTTTACAACATTAATCCAAATAAATCTTTGGAATTGTAACCATTTTAATTAATTTCCCTATTAAGTTTACTTTCCCTAAACCAACATTGCTTACAATGGTTATTTATATATTTATGGCCCAATTTACAGCAACCAATCACATTAATTGCTACAATGGTCACCGTAAATATACTAATTTAATATGGATTACATTTACATGTATAATTCCATAATTGAACACATTCAAACATTCAATATAATGTATATTTTGTCGCTTTACGTAGATCCAGACGGATAATGTATATATATTTATATTCATATGTTTGCGCTGTAAACGTAGTTATTGTCATTTATTGTTAAATTTAATATTTTGTTTAGTTAATAACCAAACATTACTTTTTTGCATTCAATCTTTCCAAAAGGTTCCAAATCTTACAATAAGACTGTTAGTTATAGTTATTGTAAATTATACCGAATTATTGAAATTGTTATATTTTCAAATCACAAGAAATGTTGATGTATATTTTGGAATATTTGATGCAAACTACGCATAAATATGTATATGTATATTTATATTTATGCATACGTTTACACAACTTTCCCTTTTTAATTTTTTTCTTCATATATCTTGTGAATTCAAAATAATGTCTTTTTGTTGAGAATAAGGAAAACAGCATATTTACAACAACTAAACCAAAACCTCAACAATATTGAACACAAATAGGCATATGTCTTTTAAATTAAAATGATATGATTCACTATTGTATCTTCTTAATCAAAATTACAAAATTTTCTATTTAAAACTTAAATTAGAGATTTGGAATAAAACTACATCTAAACAGTGTTATTGGGACTGATTTTCAAATTTTCAGTGTTTTACAACATATTATCCAACATAATTGTAGGAAATATGTATAAATAATTTAAATGAACCTACAATTTATATTATTCCTGACCACAATTCACAATTACCACGTTTTGACAATATTTATTAGCACATCTGATAGGTGCCAATTAAAATTCAATAATATTATGAATAGATCTGATTGATAATAGGCATATATTTTGAGATCAATTACAAGCGAGATAAATAGGCTATTACAAATTTGTAAATAAATTTCTCACTCACCTGAAAGCATCCAAATTTGAGATCTGAATAATATTTTAGGCCTACAATTCCCAAATACTTACAGATCGACAATTATTCTGAAAAAGGGATACTTTCAGATCTGTAGACATACAAGAAAGTAGGAAAAGAGAGGATAATCTAATGTTGAACTGCTTTAGACGTCAATTCACACTCTTTTCCATTGTATCTGATAATCCCTTTCAATTCTATATGATTTGTATTTGATTGGTTTTATATGAATATATTTTTAATTAAGAATTTTGATTGGAAGAGAAAGTGAAATGACAGAGCTTCGTTGCTGCCTACAGATTTGGGTGGAGAAGAGTGAGGTCTTACCCATTTATTTATAGTGTAACACCCCACATCCGTTAGTGTCACTGACAAAGGGAATGCACTAAGTTCTGTGGAGCATTTAGGGTAAAAGATGCAGATAAATTACAAGACAGACAGAAATTAAACAGCAGAAAATAAAACTTTAATTTATTGATAGAATAGTTTGTACAATGATTATTTTCAATATCAGAGTATCATCTGTCTTACAAAATAAAGAAGCATAAAAACAACATTTATATTCCCCAATGTAGCAAGAGCCAGCCATAGCATCTGAAAAGAGAATCCAAGCAAAACTTCGACAAATCTTCAAGCTGGGAAAGAGTGACAGTCCAACTTAACCTGAGCTATACTATTTCCTCCTTTACTACCTTGGGGGGGGGGAACGGAAGAAAAGAAGACGAAAGAAAAACAGAGTCAGACATAAAGCCTGAGTAAGTTCAGTAACTTCTTGCATGTGAACATGGAAAAACAAAAACGACATGAATTAACTGAATACAAGATAACACCATGATGATAGGGTCAGCAAGATTAGACAAGATAATCACAAGATAAGCTAAGATAAGATAAACTGGATATGCTCTAATACTTTCGCCGCTTCGCTATTTCCTTGTTATACTGATTTCTATATCTCTGCACCACCTAACTAGTGTCCCAACTAGTAACGATAACGTGATCCCGATCCCTGTAGTTTCCATTGCCTTTAGGCATACATTTATAATTTATTACCTAGATCCGATCTAGGGTTTTCTATCAAGTGCTTTCTAGATTCAACTAGAGTTTACGCTATCTGCTGAACGCTTCTAGGATTCAGGGTTTATGCCACCTAGTCCAACTAGGGATTATGCTACCTGTCGAACGATGCCCCCAAGTTTAGGACACACTACCTAGAGTGGTATATGTTACTATACTTCCCCACGCATGTATCACGAATCGTTATCGCTTGTCTAGATGCACATGTGCTGTAATGTGCATCCCGAGTCCTGTGGCCGAGCAAATCAAGAAACAAAAAACTCGGTCGGGAGCTTTCAGATATCTGTCAATGCAGATGCTAAGGTCTGTTTTTATTCCAGTGGCTATGGTCCCACTCGACCCCTCCCTCAACTAATGAAAGGCACACCTTGAAAAATGAGAACTATACGCAGGCCCTCTATGCCCCCACTAACCTATGGCCATCCTCACCCATAACTAGATAGCAAGTATATGGTCTTCTGGAGTTCTCCGCCTTTCCGCTTCACGTATCTCGATTGACTCAAGATGGATGGTAGACGACGAGTTTCTATCACAGGGCTACCGTTTTCTCGTCGAATCACGCTGGTCCATCCTAGTCTTTAGGTTGCCATATATTGCAACCAAGGCATACCCCTGGTTCTTCTAACGCATACCTTAACCTATGTGAGCCCAGGAGGATCATCTGCAGCCTCATAGAGGGATACCAAGAGTACCCTCACGTCCCCTCGAAGCCTCAGGCTTCGTAACCCAATTCGTTGGAGCCTTCTTTTTAGTCAGACGGACGTCCGCTCCTTCCCGTGTTATACTAAGAATTACTACTTAGTTTTGCTAACTAAGGTTTACCACTTAGTTTCCAGAATCATTGTTTTCTTAACTATGGTTTTCTACTTAGTTCTCTTTCTCGTCAATTTGGATTGGTTAAGTGTCATTAGTCCATTCAAGCTAACTCAACCCTCTTCATTTATCCTGATAAACTGGTTAAGTGTTATCAGTAATTCATGTTGACTTAACCCTACCACAAACCAAGTTATGTTGGTTAAGTATTTCTTATTACTTAACCCTACCCGTTCATCCTGTATTGGTTAAGTGTGCCTTTTTAACTTAACCTTGCCCGTCTGTTTTAACTAACATGTTATTAATGGTTAAGTATTATCCCTTCATGTTTTGGACTTAACCCTATTCCTTTATCACAATCTGATGGTTAAGCATCCAAGTTTACTTAACCCTACGGTCTAGCCTAGCTATCATATCAAATTGGCTAAGTGTATGAAATTTTACTTAACCCCAACCTCTAGTCTAGTTAACATGTTAATTTGGCTAAGTGTATTAACTTTACTTAACCCCACCTTCTAGTCTAGTTAACATGTTAATTTGGCTAAGTGTTTTTTTAAGTTACTTAACCCCTACAAATCTTGTCTTGTTAGCATGTTAAGTTGGTTAAGTGTCCCTATGGACTTAGCCCTCCCATTCTAGCTTAACTGTGTTAAGTGTATGTATGAACCTAACCCCACCATCGGTTTGGTTATCATGTTGAATTGGTTAAGTGTCTTAGTTAACTTAACCCTACCATTCTTGTTCTAGCTTTAACTAAATAAATTAAAGCCGTGACCAATCACATTAGACAGATATTGTTGCGAATACTGGATGTGTCGGTTGGTTCCGGGCAGGTTTACATCGCAACTCAGTCTAACCTCGGGTTAGGCATATTCGTGTTTTCTAAGTTCAAAAGGGTTTTTGATTAGTTTTCAAATCAGGTTTTGAAAGTAACCATCCCATCCATCGGATCAGTTAGGGATAGCCAGGGAGAGCAGGAAACTTGTATTTTCCAAACCCAAGCCTAGACACTATCCTCTCTGTCACCCTAGAACTTTCTGGTGTGTCATTAAGAGAAGTAGTTAATAGACCTTTCTTTTGTCTAAATTTACATTTTCTCATTTAGGACAAATTCTATAAGTAAATCATTCCTAATTTACTTATTTCCTAATTACTCTTTTAATGTAAATTGTCAACACTTATTCTGATGGCCGATTTTCCCCTCTATATCATATTTATGCCTTTTTGGTATGTAAACTATACCAAATTATGTGTCACTAACCATGGTTTTCGCTAAACCTGACAAGTACTCCCAATTATGGCCAATTTCAAATTTATGCCAATATACTTATCATGCAAAATTAGCTAATCCAATTCTGATTTAACATTCTAATTACATTCATGTCAAACTAGACCTAGTATTCTAGTTCACAATTCATGTAAATACTAGATTTACAAGCCAATACTAGACTCAAATTACACATCCTATTATTCATGTCAAATTTATCCAATTTGCATTTCTATGAACATGCCACAATACATGTTCCCAATTTATGCCAATTTCCAAGTTAAAAACTACGTTTTAGTAAATTTCATATTTTGCCCAAATCATATTCCCACCGTTCGTATAATCGTGATTCAATCTAGATTATAGATAAGTCTAACTTCGTAGAAAATAGGGAATGATCCAAAGATGCTATGAAAAAGATAGACATAATAACTGGCATAAAATGATAATTTACTAATTACAGACCTAACGAATTGATCTAAAACATCGAAAGCCTATAGGTCTGAAAATCTTATGGCATAAAAAGGGTTGAATAACGACGTAGGTTCAAGAACATGGGTAGACCTAACTTAATAGGTAAATTCCCAAGGTCTAAAACCAAGAATAGATAGAATAGATAATCAGGTTTAGACCCAATTTCACAGTCACAAAAACTTAAGAAACACTTTCCTAGTCATGAGTCATAGGTGTTTAGTCACAGTTGTCCTTGTTATGTCATAGGCAATAGTTTATGTTTCCTAATCAAAGGCATAGACTTGTGTTCATAGTCAAAGGGAATAATTCTCATAGTCATAGTCATAGGCAATGTTCATAGTCATAGGCAATATTCATAGTCATAGGCAATGTTCATAGTCATAGGCAATGTTCATAGTCATAGGCAAGGCCTAATTGGTCATTGAATCATAACAGTTCTTAATTGGGTTCAAGGATATAAGCACTGATAGAAAGATTTGGCATATTCTTTTATTCCTTTAATTTCATGTCACGAACAGAGAAAAACGTTCAAATCTAAAAAGTAACCGACTTACAGAGATTAGATTAGATTCGTAGAAAAACAGTTGTTGAAGTCGTTTGAATCATCACTTGAACCCTAGCTTGACTTGAATCTCCTCTTGAAAGTCTTGAGCAGCATTTCCTCGTCTAGATTTATTTCATATATTATTTTATTTATACATTTTCTCAGAGGAAGCATAAGGATAGAAAAGAATTGTGAATGGAGAAAGAGACTAAGGCTGTTTATATAGGATTAGGCGGACGAATCTAGGCAGAAAACGAGGCCAGGTACATCAGAATGCACCCAGACCCAAAAGTTGGTTTCTGTACCTTGGTCGACACCCAGGTTGACTACCCAGTCGACCTGGGTACCTCATTTCGACTACCCAGTCGACCGGGGTAACCCCAAGTCGACTACCCAGTCGACCTGGGTCCTGGGCGGGAATTTTCCCGCCCAGCCCAATCTGGGTCTGTTTTTCGAATTTGAACTCGTTTTTGATCTATTCGAATTTTAAATCGAATTCTGAAACTTCTGAAGACCATAACTCCTTCATACGGACTACGATTCTCGCAAACTCGGACTCGTTTTCATGCATAATTCCGAGACGAACGCAATGGGGTAGCCCGTTCCCCTTGATTTTGATTTTAAAATAAAATTCTGCCTTGATTTGTGAATCCTAGTGTTACAGAATTACGGGGTGTTACATATAGGGATGGAATTATTCATGAAATGTTAGATTTATTTAAATTAACATCCGTCCGTTTATATTATATAATATAAAAATACCCTCCAAAGCCTTGATGTCACTGGGCGTTTCAGGCCCAAAGTGGTCGACACTCTCCCTAGGAGTGGTCGACCTCCCTCTGGCCGAAATTCCTAGTGAGGGCTGGTTATATATGGGAAGATATATATTATTTAATATACTTAATTATTTTCATCTGTTTTTCGTATTTCGTCCGTAACTTTTTCATATGGACTCCGTTCACAAAACTCCAAACATGAAAGTTGAACAGAATTTTGAGGCGAACGCAATAGTTAAAGTTCCATTATCAAATTCCATCATTTCCATAAATTACTATTTTTGAATTTCTTATTAAATGACTAATCTATTGTCGAAATTCCGAGTTGCTACATTCTTTCTGCCTTAAAAGGAATTTTGTCCTGAAATTCTAACACCTAATTATCCTAACCTACACAAAAAATTTCGCGTACATACACTTTGCAACCATGTGTATATGTGCATGGTGTACATAATGCAATCCAATCATAAAACATGCATTGAAGGTGATACTAAATCGGGCCCTTTATATGTATACATTTAAATTTTAAAAATAAATTTGAAAACATGAAGCAAAACATCCTAAATATACTGGCAGTTTTTTATGAATGCAAATTTTTAAAATTCTTTTCATCCATAACCCTCACACAACTATGAATAGAAGTGTGAAGCAACCAATTTTTCATTCAAACCCTTCCATCCAAAACGCCACGCAATCTAATCGTTCCTTATTTAATTTCTCCTAAACTGGAAAAAGAAAATCAGAGAGAATAATTTCAACATTTCCTATGCTTTCAAATATTCCATTTCCTGCCCTATAGTGGAATTTTCATCTCAGTTACCCAAACAACTCCAAATATTTTCATTTGTAGACTGTAAAGGAGGCATAAAACAAGCTCTAAAATGTAAAACGAGTTAATTAACAACTCGTACACACCGTTCACAAGGCATGGAAACAATGTTTACAAGGCTAAAATAACCTTTTCGTTGTTGTCGTTATCGTTTTAATCGTATCGTCGGTCCTACTACATCGCTAAAACATGCACACCATCCATCCAAACATCTTCCCGACGCTGTTCATGTGACCAATAACCGGAATTTTTCATAAAAATAAATTTCCTCTTGTAAACTTCTAATGTTTATTTTGAAAAAAAATTTCAAAACCCTTTCACTTTCCTATAAAAATTAGAAATGATAAAAAGTTTTTTTTTCAACGACGATTTCTAAAAGTTTGAAAAAAATTATTTTGTGGAGATTTAAACAATTCAACTCGCACGTTGGCGAAAAAGGAGGTCGGTCACGCCAAAAATGCGAAAATTGAAATCACACATAAAAAGATCAACATAAATTTTAGCTTAACAAGGAACGACGATTTATTTATCTCTATACTCGTGACGAAAACAACGTGAAACCGGTCCTTTGCTAAAATTTATCCAACACAGAATTCTATCATTTCCAGCTCTAGGACAATTATTAGTTTAGATAAGAAAAACGAGGTTTCATTCGAATAGGAATGCGTGAATGACATAACATTTCAGAAATAGAAATCTAATTAACCTAAGTCGTGCGATTTAAACAAAATTAACAGTTACAAGAACGAATTACAATTAAGCCAAGAACGCGATGCTGGAAAGGGAAAACAACAAAGACGACAACAAAACAACAACACCGAAACTCCCAAAACAATGGCTATAAACATTGATATGTCTTGCTCGCGATTGGAGCTTAATCCAATTTTTATGACCTTTAATTAACCATGTCATAGTGGCAAAATGCTCAGTCTCGTGTTACAAACACTGCTTGTGTTGTTGGAGCGTTCCACGTCACCATCTCTTTAGAGATATTTGATGAGAAAGGAAATCTACTAAAAAACTACTGCTCTTGGAAATTCATCTAATATTGTCTAAGGACAAAAATGGATAGGCGAAATTATAGAAAGTAACTCCATGAGGCAATGCAAGAACAAGAAACTGTATCAAATATGATGTGGCATTAAATGATGGTTACGCCATCGATCAAGCAAAAGACTGATTTCCGCCACATGAGACAAATCTAGTATTAACCCCCATTTATAAAATGATGTGCTAAATGGGTCACACATCATCATGGGAAGTTTTGACATAGATTCCAAAAACTGACATTAAGAAAAAGAGATTTACTGCAAAATCTCCAAAGCCAGTCAAGAAAGACCATTCAACTCCCCATAAAATGCGGATCCCTCTAGAATTTCATTAAGATTCTCCTCAGAGAAACCATCAAGAGATAACTTAATCTTCATCTCCGAAACGATGATCATCTTCACAAAAATCTATCCTAACAAGATATAACAAACATGGATGTAGAACAAACAGCAAATCTTATTCTAAGATCTCGAAGCAATGGATCGGTGCAAGTCCAACTGCCACAACAAATTTTCTTAGCCCTAAACGATGGGACCTTTTTACTCATTCCGATCCGCCCAAATGATCTCTCCCTATGGATGAGACTTAAATGGTATAAGTAAGATCGAATAGCATATTATGGACTAAGAATTGATTATAGAGAAGAAATTAGATCTTGGAGTATTATTGAGGCAAGATCTAATGCGCAAACAAGTGCGAAAAAGGAGGAGGTGAGGCGACGACAAAGAAAGAGAAGAAGGATAAAAATATTGTTCAGCTAGATAAGGAAGGAAGGACGAAAGAAAGAAGTTAAGGGGGTGACTTAGAAGCAACTTTCACGGTTAAGTCCTAGGTCCAAATTGTAGCAAAACTCATCAACTAGTTGACTATTCTGGCATAACGCTAAACGGCCAACTATTACATGGCTGTTGGACAAAGATTGAACCTTAACCTTATTAGGTCGAATTAAAATATTAATCGTCCCACGTCATCTTTATAGATTTGATGCAATCCAAAAACTAATTATCCTCATCACCGTGACATCAAAGACCGTAGTCTATATTTGAACCATCTCCAAAGACTCAAAGTAGTCTCAACAAAAGGCTGAGACCACATGACGAACGAACGAATTCCAAAAATAATTCAGCCAGAAATCTGTAATATAAACTAAAATGGATTTCCCCCTTACCTAGCTTACAACAAACAGATGATTCATGATATCAAATACCCCAAAAATCTAGACAAAGGATTTTCCTTAGCCTTTTTCAAACAAAAATTTAAAACCTTTTAAAAAATGGAATTTATTTTAAACTAACAGTTTTGTATTTATAAACCCATATTATTATTATTTATATTCTAGTGTATATTACAAACTAAAATCCCTTTCCATGTTCAAAAATGTTGGAGCTTTATAATCTTAAGGATTAATTATGATAATTTCAATAAATTATCCAATGTATATAGGGATAGGGACGCTAAAAATAACAAGGAATGGATATTTATTATTCTTCAGTTTATTGGCATATTCCTTGCCACTTCTAATTCCTTCCTACCAATCAGATTATATTTATCAAAATTGCACAAAGACCTAAATTTTTTGAAACACAAATAGATTAAAATTTAAAAATCGTATCTTTATAAATCTAGGCCTTCATAAAACCATTTTTCGAATCCGTAATTCAAAACCTTTGAAACCGATTTTATTTTTTAAAATAGTTTTAAAAATAAATTTCTTTGAACACAATGCCAAGAATTCAAATGCATATTTAAATAAAGATAGATTTGGAAATCCAATGAAGTAACAAATGGATATACCTCGTAATTATATTTCCAAAATGGATACGACATACTAACGTGAACTTTTCCCGTTTTGGATTGTGCAATGGTCTTAACCAGAACTACCAACGAAACCAAAAATAAGAAATTGCGACTATCTCAGGTGCAGCTAGTTTTTTATTATATTATATTTTTCTAGTCTCCAAACTTGAATCATCGGAATACACCATATGTCATCTCATGCTCTTCAAGACAAAATTGCCAACATGCTGTGGGGTAAGACAAAATTGGCTAGAAACCCGAACTCAACTCATTTCAACTCTTAGTTGCATAAAGCCTATTTTATATAATTAGGCCCACGACTAATTCATCATCGAAATAAATTTAAATCGAGTAAGAAAGACGAAGAAAAACGAAAAAGAAAATCGAATTACATTCTCTCACGGGTCCTAATTTAATTAATTCCTATGATCGTTTAACTTTAGCTCTGATACCAATTGTAACACCCCAAACTTTTCTGAGCCCAAATTTCAACAAAAAATGAAACTCGAACACATTCAAGCATGGAGCATTTAAATCTAGGACAACAAATAAAAGCATGAGCATAATCAGAGTACGTAAAGATAATTCACAAAGGAAACAAAATAGGATAAACTTGAATTAACTCAAGTAACTACCTGCCAAAGTAAGTCACTTTACCAATACCGAGCATGAGAGAGAACGAGAAATGAAAGCCAAACTTAAAAACCTGTAAGAACTCGACCTTCTCTAGAAATTCTAGGTGGTTGTAATGAGGAGGGGGTCAAAACAACAAGATTCTGGTGTATAGGAAATGTACAACACATACTATAATACACAGATGCATCCCGTTTGGTTCAACCCAAGATGTATGCCTACCAAGGTTAGTGATTCTAGACTAACCTTGTGAATGTTTACGCACAACTTTACTACTATTCCCGAAGTATCATTCACAATGTATAATTCCGAGATAGAATGTTTACACATATATTTATGAAGCCTTTATACGAGAACATGGTTGGTTATTTAATGGGGGGTGGACCCCAAATTATGGAGTTTATATTTATATATATATATATTCATTCGCTCATCCTTTATTATTTAATGCCTCACTATTAATGTTAGATAGGGTGGATCCTCCCTGATCGCTTAAGACCCAAGGCGGACCTATTGGTCACTTATTATTCCTCGATAATATATTCAACGTTAACATAAACTTGAGGGAACTAGCTATAGGTCCCCACTAGTTAAGGCTTCCGTCATTCACGCATATACCCTTGCCCCGTGTAAGGTGAGAGATGGTATTTTATCGCTCGTACCTTCTAGCTAACCTTATTGGATAACCTTCTTAGTCGCTTACTACTTTTCGTAGGATAGGTAGTCATATCTGATGTTTCAAGTTTCTAGGTTTGGGTAGGCCCCACACACTCACGCCATTTAAGACCCCTAAATTTAAAGACCTTCTCCCAAGTGGACTCTTCAACCCCAGCCATTTAAGATCCAAGAAGAGGATTATACGCGAAGGTTATTAAATTTGTACCTCATTATCCTTTAATACCTTTCCCTACAAGGATAAAGTGGGCAACGTCATTAAGTCATTTCCATTTAGTTTCTCTTCATGGAAATACTATTTGCACACGATTCATTATTGTCACAGGTTCCTAAGGTCAATAATATTTTACATCATTAACCTACTAAGTCGAATTCTAACTTTTAATTATAAGTTCTATATTAACTAATATAAATAAGGAAACTGATATCCTATTAACCTAAGGATATTTATTTTATTAATTCCTTAATTAGACTTAGTATCTAAACAACAGTCAGTACCCATAAATCCCCTTTTTATTTTATTTATTTCTGTTCATATGTCTATTGCCCTTTTATAACCATAACAGTTATATTTTCCTAAGGCAAACAAAAAATTCTTAAATTCCTTTTTATTACCATTGATAATAATTAATGCCATTTTTGAGCATAATGGCCATAATTTTCCTAAGGCATTCATTCACAATGGATATCCTTATCTTATCAATCCCGAATATATCTCTTTGTGGTATCCCTATAGACATTAGTAATTTTATTTATTATTTATTTATTGTCTATTATATATATATACATATAAACATATATATGCACCAAACCTCTCACATTAAGCCGACAACTTGTGGATGCTGGATTTGCCTGGCGGTTCCGGGCAGACTTCTACCACAAGTCAAACTTAACCTCGTGTCTTAGTACATTTATTTTTACGCACTAGACCCCTCACATTAGGCTGACAACTTGTGGATGCTAGATTTGTCGGTTGGTTGAGGGTGGCTTCTACCAAAAGTTGAGCCTTACCTCGTGTCTAAATGAGAATTCAATTAAATTCCCTAATTGGGGTTTACAACATTAGTCGCAATAAACCTTAGGAATTGTAACCATTTTACATAATTTCCCTATTAAGTTTACTTTCCCCAAATCAAAATTGCTTACAATGGTTATTTATATATTTAGGGCCCTATTTACAGCAACCAATCACATTAATTGCTACATGGTTACCACAAATATATTAATTTAATATGGATTACATTTACATGTATAATTCCGTAATTGAACACATTCAAACAATCAAACATTCAATATAATTTATATTCTGTCAATTTACGTAGATTCAGATGGATAATGTGTATATACTTATATTTATATTTTTGCCCGGTCAACGTAGTTATATTTCATTATTATTTATTGTTAAATTTAATAATTTGGTTTAATTAATAACCAAATATTCCATTTTGCAATCAATCTTGCCAAAAGGTTCCAAATCTTACAAAAAGACCGTTAGTTATAGTTACTATAAATTATGCCTAATTATTGAAATTGATTTATCTTCAATCACAAGATATAAATGTTAATGTATATTTTGGAATACTTGATGCAAACTATGCCAAATATGTATATTTATATTTATGCGTACGTCTAAACAACTTTCCCTTTTTAACCTTTTTTCATATCTCTAGTGAATTAAAAATAATGTCTTTTGTTGAAAAAGAGGAAACCAGCATATTTACAACAACTAAACCAAAACCTTAACCATATTGAACACAGATAGGCATATGTCTTTTAAATTATAATTACATAATTCACCGTTGTATCTTCTTAATGAAAATTACAAAATTATCTAATTAACACTGAAACTAGAGATTTGGAATAAAACTACATCTATATAGTGTTATTGGGACTGATTTCCAAATCTTCAGTGTTTAACAACAAACTACAATATATTATCCAACATAATTGTAGGCAATATGTATAAACAATTTAAATGAACCTACAATTTCTATTATTCCTCACAACAATTCACAATTCCCACATTTTGACAATATTTATTAGCGCATCTTATAGGTGCTGATTCAAATTCAATAATATTATGAACAAAAATCTGATGATAATAGGCATATATTTTGAGATCTAGTACAAACAAGATAAATGGGGTATTATAACTTTGTATATAAATTTCACACTCACCTGAAAGCATCCAAATCTAAGGTTTGAATAATCTTTTAGGCCGACAATTCCCAAATTCTTACAGATCTACAGTTATTTATAAAAAGGGATACTTTCAAATCTATAGACATGCAAGAAAATAGGAAAAGAGGGGTGAATCTGATGTAGAACCGCTTTAGACATCAATTCACACTCTTTTCCAATGGATTTGATAACCCCTTTCAATTCTATATGATTTGTATTTGATTGGTTGTATATGAATAAATTTTTAATTAAGAAATTTGATTGGAAGAGAAAGGCAGATAGCAGAGCTTTGCTACTGCATACAGATTTGTCTGGAGAAAAGTAAGGCCTTACACCTTTATTTGTAGGAGTGGAAATGGCCATGAACCATTAGTTTTTTAAATTAACATCTGTCCGTTTATTTTATAAAATATAACAAAAATAACCTCTAAAACCTAGTCGTCACTGGGCGTTTCAGGCCCGAAGCGGTCGACACCCTCCCTAGGAGCGGTCGACCGCCCTCTGGTCGCAATTCCCAGTAAGGACTGGTTATATATGGGGAGATATATATTATTTATTATACTTGATTATTTCCGTCCGTTTTTCATATTTCGTCCGTTACTTTTTTATATGGACTCCGTTCGCGAAACTCCAAACATGAAAGTTGATCAGAATTCTAGGACGAACGTATCGATTAAAGTTTTATGGTCTAATTCCATTATTTGCAGAAATTCCTATTTTTGAAATTCTTATTAAACGAATAATCTATTGCCAAAATTCCTCGTTGTTACATTATATGAATATATTTTTAATTAAGAAATATGATTGGAAGATAAAGGGAAATGGTAGAGCTTCGTTGCTGCCTACATATTTTTATGGAGAAGAGTGAGTGGGAAATTTATATACAAAGTTATAATAGCCAATTTATCTCGTTTGTACTAGATCTCAAAATATATGCCTATTATCATTAGATTTGTTCATAATATTATTGAATTTGAATTGGCACCTATAAGATCTGCTAAAAAATATTGTCAAAACATGGGTATTGTGAATTGTGGTTAGGAATGATATAAATTGTAGGTTCATTTAAATTGTTTATACATATTGCCTACAATTATGTTGGATAATATATTGTATCTAGTGCCCTCTAGTTTATGTTAACGTTGAATATATTATCGAGGAATAATAAGTGACTAATAGGTCCGCCTAGGGTCTTAAGCGATCATGGAGAATCCACCTTATCTATCATTAATAATGAGGCATAAAATATAAGGGATGAATGATTGAAGATAATATATATAAAATTTCACCTCCTTTCCACATAAAATGGTCGAACCACGTAAAGGTTTTTCTTCTTCGAATCTCCCTCCCAAATCTTCTCCAAATCTAAATCGGAATTCATCTCAATCTAAATCGGCTTCTGATTTGTCTGTAGCTGTTGAGAATCATATTTCTGAGGCCGATTCAAAGTCCCTAATTATGTTAAACCTTCAGAGGATCAGGGTTTTATTACAAAAGATGTTTTCAATTCGTTTGTAGATGTTTGGCATGACACAATTGCGCTATATCCTATAGATTTCAGATTATCAGTTGGGAAATTAAAGGAGTGTATTCATAAAGTCTGGAAGCCAAATGGTAATTTCATCGTTCATATAGTTGCTGGTTTTCATTTTACGGTTCAATTTGAGGATTCTTTGGATTTTACTTCTGTTATGAAATCTTCGACACATTCGTATTTTGGAAAAAAATTAATGATTGCTAAATGGTTTCCTGGCTGTGAGTTTGACAATTTTATAGTAGATAAAGTCCATATCTGGATTAGGTTGCATAATCTAGATATGGAGTTGTGGTCGAATAATGCTGTCTCAAGAATTGCTAGTTTTTAGGGGAACCGATATGCATGGATTATAATACTGCTAATAAGAAGATTATTAAATATGTTAGAGTGCTGGTGGCAACTTATATTGCTCCTTTCTTGTTTGATAAAATTCCTATCCATTTACATAACGGTATAAAGAAGGTCACTCTGATTGAATATGAGTTTATTCCGCCCAAATGTGATAAATGTAAGTTGTTTGGACATCAAACTTTGGTTCATGAAGTAGTTGAAGACCAAGCTTGGGTAGCTAAATAGATTGTTAATGCTTCCACATCAGAGATTAATGTTGATTCAAATTTGCAAAATAATGCATCTTCTTCTGCAACTAATAATGATAAAGAGAATTTGGATTTCTTAGATTTTGAGCTTCCTAATAACATTTTACCCAATGAAATTAATCATGTTGTGGATTCTATGAACGAAGCTACATTCGAGTAAGAGAGTAATGTTGTATCAAATGGTGTTACCAAGAACAGTGGGTATCTTTCTGATCTTAAAGACAAAGCTCCTATTAATCCTACCACTCCACCTAAAAGACAAACAATGAGCTCAGTAATGATTAAATGACAATAATGTGCTGGAATGTCAGAGGGATGAATTCTTCTTTTCGAATGAAAGAAGTTTTATCCCTTCTGACAAAATCCTAACAAATAATTGTTGGTTTGGTGGAGAATAAAGTTAATGTAGAAAATCTTATCATGTTTAAAAAGCTTTTCCCTAGTAATTGGAATCTTCTTCCACATCAACCTACTATTTTCTCTGGTAGGATTCCTATTATTTGGAACACCGATGTTTGGTCTTTGAGTATAATTTCATCCTCTAAGAAACATGTGACTGTTCAAGCTATAAATACTGGAGGTTTGAACTTTCTGCCTCTATTATATATGCCAGTAACAATTTTTATGGAAGGCGGGAGATATGGAAGCATATTATACAATAAGCAGAAATGATTAATGGGGAATGGATATTAATGGGGACTTCAGTAACTCTAGTTACCCTACTGATAAGAAAGGAGGGCTTCCTGTTCCTTTCCAGAAATTAAGAGCATTGAATAACTGTTTATCTCAATCAGGGATTATTGAAATCAATGCAGTGGGATTCAATTTTACGTGGAGGAGGAGAGGTATGGCAAATCGCATAGATAATTTTTTTGTGAATCACTCTTGTTTGCATAAATTCAATGACATGAAGGCTTTATCCTTGTCACAATTATCTAGTGATCATAGCCCATTATTACTTGCTCTAATTCCTACTTCTACTACTAAGGGATTTCGTTTTAGATATTCGAAGGTATGGAGTTTTAAAGCAGGTTATATAAATTGTATTGTATGATGTTTGAATATAAATGCTTGGGGATTCCCAAGTTATAACTCTTTGCAGAAGTTACAAGCCTGCAAGAGAGAGTTAAAACTATGGAACAAAGTAAGACCAAAAGATGATGTTATGATTATTGAAGCTGAAAATAGATTTAATGAAAAAGAAGCTGCTTCAAATTTAGATCCTGAAAATGTAGAATTATATGAAAGTATGTTTCAGGCTAAGCATCAACTAATGATTTAGAAGAAAATCAGATTTTGGATGTAACGGTACAGTCGATTTTAGACCCTGAAAATCGACACTAAACACTATGTCGATAATTCAAGCACTGAAAATACTGGAATGTTAATAGAAAGAAGTTAGAGGGTGAGATAAGAAAGAAAGAAATAGAAGAATAAGAAGAACAAACACAACACAGAGTCTCACATTGCAGCGGAACAAAATATAATACAAAAATAAATCTTTACTGAGAGCTTTAAATAAAACTTATGGTCATTAGAGTACATCAACACATCTGGACAGTAATATCAACTTGTCCTCATATACAATCACACAGTGGAATAAATACATGATATTTCATACGTCTGAACACCTCCAGCATGTCTTTGGAAATTCGCAGCAAACAAATCTAAAACTGTGAAACCCGGTCTAAACCGAGCATTACAAACGTCGGATCAGTCTGGTGAACCAGAGTGATAAAAACACACTAAGTTTTGAGTATCACACAACTTGATTTTAAAGTCAAATTCTTTTCAAAAGAGAAGGATAATCATAAGACCAAATCCACACATAAATGCAGATGGTTTGTACAATATGATAACCCAAAACATTTTTGGAGATCATATCTTTTCTGATATTATTATAATGTCTAAATACAAATAAATGTCAATCTAGAATAACGTTTGCATCTCACGCTCTACATATATAGTATACAATAAAAACCGCGGCTGCTTATTGGAGATTGGATTTCCATGGCAAGGTATAGGCAACGACCTTTCTGACAATGTACCTCCGCAGATGAATACATTGGGGTTCAACAAGAATATCTTGCAACCTAGACTAAACATGACCGACCCCGCACTTCGCTTGAGAGTACCAAATATATTATCACCACGGTTGGGGGCCATCCAACCGAACCGATAGCATACATACAAAAATAAAAAGGGACAATCAAAGGCATTTGATTTCTTCATATAAGGTAATGATATACCCTTTTAATGGGTGCGACCCATATAGCCATGCGACCTTCCCGATTTTATACCATTTCCCGGTTGATGAGGCTTGAGGATTAAGGTTACCCTTCGGAACAACACATCTCCATTCACTTTGAATGCCACATCTTCATATTCATTAAGTATCACTAGTTGACGTCCACAAAAATACTTTGGTTGTTTAAGCAAAAAGAACGAATTCCTCCGCCACTAACAGAAGTACGTTTATAGAAATCAATGTACATGATCCTTAGGAATTAATTTATCATACATTCGTCCATAAAAGTCATCCAGGAACAGGATGAACCGAAGGCACCCTCCTACCACATCCTAGGAGTCACCCTATAGATCAGTAGCGAGTAGTCCTTGCAAATCCGTAGATTCCAACCACGATAGAATCACAGTATATCTCTGGCTACTAAACCATAGATTATAAGTAACCCTTCCTCTTTATGAAGATCCACGGTCTTCAATGGTCCGTCTTTAATCAACATCTCCCACGTATTTGCTGGTTCGCAATGGTTTTCGAATATAAATTCGATATCGATCTTTCCGTACCAACAATCGTATTGGCCAGATTTGATAGTCGGTTATTTAACTATCAAATAAACAAAATTAAATTAAATTAGTTCACCAGTTTAGTACTCAGCATCACTTGGCCTCTTTAATTAAAAATAATTTACGATTGGTTAATTAAAAATTCTAAACCTTTCAATATTCTGAGTTACGGTATTTACTTCTAATTCCTATATACTAATGTTTTCAGAACCATTTCATTATAATACTTAAGAAAAGTATCTTATAACCATATTCAATTTCCATTTAAATCTCTTCTCAAAACATTGTCTCCATCATTCTTCATCATCTATAATTGGGAAATTAATTCAAACTATCCCTCATAAAACAACGTTACGAAATCCTTTATGTTTCATTACTTGCAAACAATAACCAATGCTTATTCTTATAGAATAAATCTGTTTCAAAACTCCACTTCACATTTCCGTTTTAACTCAAAAATATCGTTATATTTTCACCCAATCCCTTTTTATTTTCCTTTACTTTGGAACATTATATATTCTCATATCTTTTAATTTCCTCATATCTTCTTAATTTCCTTTACTTTGAAACCCTCATTATATATTCTTCAAATTTTCACCAATAACGTCGCATTATTATTTCTCATATGGAAATAATAAATTTATTACCAACCTCTTTACCATCACAAACTAATATCATTCTCAAATAATCCTGAAGCCATTCTAGTTGATGTATTTTAATTACCTTTTAGACCTAGATCAACAACGTTCTTATCTTAAGATAGTTATAAGTTGTAGTTTCAAAATCCGATATTTCACTCTAATATCAGAACAAATTCCATTTAACTATTTTATTTGAAACGCGGTCTTATAAAACCTTCTTACTTTTAAAATATCCCTTTCGAATATAACCATTATTCCTTGATCCATTGATTAAAAAATAACTTACTAAAACATTACCCTTTTCACTTCTACTTCTTTAAACAATTCGTTTCAAAATTTGGATTTTGTTACAAAATCCTACTACTCACTTCTTTACAAAATTCACCTTTAACATTCTCTTTTTCTAATTAACTTTATCCATTTCCCGCTTTGGGAATCTTATTTCAATTTCCACCGTTTTACTTAATTCCATTATTAAATAACATTAATTTAAAATTAACGCTTTTACACCTCATCTCTTTTATAAACATCGTTTATACCACTCTGGTTTAATACAAATCCTTTTTTAATCTCAATTCCCTTTTTCTTAATTCAAAAACTAAGTAAACATTTAATTTTAGCCATCGTATTCGCTTAAAATCCCTTTTATAACTTTGTTATAAAAATTCGGGTTTTAATATAAAACCCATTCATAAACTCCTTTCACAATTCAGTTAGATTTCATTTCAACTTCGATTACTTTTCAAATGAATTTCCATTAAAAAGTAATCTCCTAAATTATTATTAAAAAGAATAATTTGCTTTAATCATTAACTACTGTAGAAGTAGTTAATTTCTTTATTAATTAAAATAAATAATAAATTCCCTTTTTAAAATCTTATTAAAATTAAACCAATATTTGTTAAACTATTTCATTAGATTGATTCAAAACAAACAAATTAATAATAACTCTCACTTAAAATGGTTGACTTAGTCAACCAAAAACACAGTTATTTCGTTAACTGATTCCAATTATTCCTTCCTTTAAATTGATGAATAATATAATTAATTTAAATAATTTCATCTAATTGTTTCTTAAGAATAATTATTCAACTCTTAACCATTAGGTTAATTCACTACTCTCTTGCTAACAAATCTAATTAATATCAGAATTTACTTTATAAAATCAATTATTAATTAATTATAAACTTAAATAAAAAGTAATAAATAATTATTTCCTTCTAACAAACTTTTATTAAAAATACAGATTTAAAAATCTATCTTCAGTTATAAAATAAATTTTATTACTTCATTTATATCGATTCGCCTGACGATAAATTGATATTTATAAAACGGTGTATTTTCAGGCAATATGCTGCAAATTCCTCAACCAATATTACCCATATGATTAAACAAACCAAATGTTGAATTTTAGGTCAACGGTCAACAACCACTTCCATCATTCAGTCAGAATAGTTCGTATAATGAAAATATGAAAATAAATAACATTTAATATATTTGAGGAATCTATTTGTATTGCTCCAACCAGTAACAACCCGAAATTCCCCGCCGTTTCGAATCGACCGTAAGGCCCGATCCGACGGTCAGAAATCCTCGAATTATTAACTTTAGGCACACAACACATCAGAACAAACAACAGAAGACTTTTATAAACATCATAATAATGTTACATCAGAGTACAGAATATCAGAGTACATCGAAAATAATACAGCGGAAGATAAATTGCAGTAAATGTAATACAATATGGCGAAAACAAATAAACTAACACAGCGGAAGACTATCAATGCTCTGGACACATCTTTATGCTTCAATCCAGAATCCTACTCAATGAAATAATCTACAAAACAAACTACTCGACTGCTCACGTGGAAAGTATGGGCACCCGAGTTTGCAAGGTAAAAACAAACTACGAGTCAGTCATGGTGTAATGACCCGCATTTTTAGCTATTGAATAATTAATTAATTTAAGTATTTAATATCGATTTGGCGATATTGAATTAGCGATATCGATTTGGCAATATCGATTTAGCGATATCGATGACCAAAATTAAATAATAAGGAATATTTAATTAATATAATAATTAAATAATATATTTAAATTCCAGAATAGTCGGAAATAGTAGAATTCACAATATGATGTGAATTGGATCATATATAAGCTATAATTCAGTTTGGGGTTGAATTATATTAACGAACATAGTATATAAACGACAGTTGAACATAGAATTATAATAAAATTAAAATCGAGCTCGAAAATAGCGCAGCGGTTCACTATTTGGGGATTTGAACTTCAACTGGAAATACAGGATCCGTTTTAAGTTGGATTTCTATGAAACAAGAAACGTATGGAGCTGGTGAAGTATATTTCTCTAGTGGAAGAGAAAAATCGAGATTTCGTCGTATAGATTTTGAGTTATGTCCAAATCGAATATTCAGAAAAGCAGAGGCTCGTTTATAGCCATAACGGTTATTTAAATATATTTAAATATCGGATTCGAATTTGGATAAGAATCTGTTGAGAAATAGTGATAATTCAATTTTTAGAATTTTACTGTAACTTTTAATTAATTAAATAAGCAACTTTTTATTTGGAGTATTTTGCACCCTGTATCGATATTTTAGGGTTTCACAATATGAGTTAATCTACCGGTATTATTATATTTTTGGGATCGCGGAACATTGTTCGTCCCTATGGTATATTTTTATTGTAACACCCCACGTCCATTAATTTCACTCACAAAGGGAATGCATTAACTTCCATGGATCATTTTAAGTGAATATAGAACAGAAAATCACAACAAGACAGATATAAAGCAGTACTTGAAAATTTTAAACTTCATTTATTATAGCAGAAGATAAATATGTTTGATTACATCACCAAAAACCATAGACTAGAGTCAAGTACATAATATCCATCCTGATAAAATCATAGTACATAAAGTAAAAGCATAATCCCACTACTACAAATAGCCATAAAGAGAAATGATGAGCTGAACTTTACTTCAGCAATCCAAGAAAACTTCCAAAAGAGAGAGAGATAATGTGACGGCCCGCTCCGCACCAGCCTGCATTTCCTCCGGAAGTGCGCTGCACACATGCCCCGACTAGCACGGAACGGTCGCCAAAGAAAGGAAAGAAGGGAATAAACTAATCAAGGAACCTGTAGAATGTCTCACAGCGCATGGAATAAAATATAATAATAACATACTTGACATAAAACAGGTGAGACAGTGCATAAGCTGATAACTAAAATCAACATCCATCATCAGAGCAGCGGAAATTCAAATACAGCTTATTACAATTTTCCAAATTTACTGTCTCGAAACAAAAGAAAGTTAAATTAGAAGATGCACCACCAATGCCCAAGCAGTGATCTTCAACAACACAGGGAGAATACTATATATATTACGTGGAAGCCTCCTGCTCGTCTCCGGATCACCTACCCGCGCATTACTAGCTAACCTGTCTCTAGTCTGTTCGTGTGAGCACCCAGAGTAATAGGAGGAGACATAAAACTCTGTGTCAGACATAAAGCCTGGTATGAGCGATAAGCATCTAAACAGAATAATAACAGGTATACTAAACCATACCTGAACCTGGACCTGCAACCAAAGAGTTAGCACTACATACTGTACAATACTCCAAGGTGCCATCAACATATGGTGTAAAGAAATACGGGGATGGGGGTGTGCATGTCATAGTGATAGCAAACAAATCATCCATAGCAACCATCCTCGCATCTCTCACTCAGTGCGTAAAGCGTACAATATCTACCACTTTGGAACACTAGACAAACTGAGGTAACGACGAATCCCGACTTATAGAAACCCTGCTATGACCAATCTAAACATATGGAGTCATGACCAAACATTTCAATGACCCACTTCATTGGTCGTAGCCCTTGGTTCTACCAATGCCATAATGGCCCTGAATCCGCCTTCGTACCTCCTACCATAGTGGTCCAAAGCTATAGACATCGATAACCCCTTAACACTCGTCCCGCAGGAAAGCCCAATCATGAAGCGAACTCGTTGATTCCCATCTGGATCTTGAGCTCTAGCTTCCTATTTGGACTACCTTTGCATCTCGGGTTTTGGTCATCATCTTCATCCGGATCGGTCTTCATTCAGTTCGTAGCCTCCTGGTCCGGTTCGTAATCCAGCTCGTGGTCATCACTGTCGGATCGTGAGTAACCTCCTCCCCCAGCTCGGATCGTGGTACACTCTCCAGATCGGGTCGCCATCGTCAGATCGTGCTCCACCTCGGATCGGTTCGCGGATCGCACCGCCTTCACCAGGTCGGATCGGATCGAGGCACTCCCACTGGTTCGGGTCGTGCTCCATAGCTTGTGGCGCTTCCCTTCGGTCGTGGATGCACATCGATTCGGATCGTGAGCTTCTGAAGTGGATCGGTTCGTGGTCACCATCCATAGGCGGATCGGGTCGTGCCATTGGTTCGGATCGTGGAAGATGGGGCGGATCGTGGTACATAGGGCGATCTGATCCGGTATATTTCCTGCACTTGTTTTCTAGCGACTATCTTACGCCATTCGACGGCGTTTTTGACCAATCTAACTTCTCTAATCAATCACAAAACACTCCATAAAGTCATAACAACATGTAATAGCAACCACAAACACCAAACAACAATTCTAATAAAGCAAAATGGATCAAAAGTGGCCAAAACTCCTTATTTTCTCCTAAGCATGTTTAAACAAAACTAATCATAAGGTTAACAAAACTTCATCAAATTAAACCAAATTCCTTCCAGAAGCATAAAATATTATTTTTGAATTTCTAAATATTTTTCCAGAATTTATTAGTGTATAAATTCGCTAATCTTCACTAATTACCATTAATTACCGTAATTAGTGCAAAAACTATGCAAATCACTCACCTTTGCCACAATAAAACTTTCAGATCTGAAGTGAACCTCTGATTTGCACGAATTCCAATATATAACAGCAGCTCTACCTCGGTCCTTGTGCTAATCCTCCTTGATTTGATGTCTCTAAGCCTTAATCCTTGATTAGGAAGTGATTTGGGTGTTTTAGAGAGATTTAGAGAGTGGAGGCCATGGCTAGGTCAAGAGAGATGGAAAGTGACGGCTGAAAAATGAGAAAAAGGTACTCTCCAAACCATAACAGCCCTTTTAAACTCCTAATCCCGAAATTCCCCTTTGGGCTTAGCTGCTAATCACCCGGTTAAGCCCAATTAAGCTGTTTTTCAACATCTGAAACTTGTTTCAGCCATATCTCCCAAACGGTAAGTCCGTTTGGCTAATGTGACCACTCTACGGAAAGAGAAACCATCATCTGAAGCCAATGGAAGTAGTTTCAATTCAAAATTCATTTCCAGTCAAAAGTTATGGCCAAAACAGTGCTAACTAGGGGTAAAATGGTCATTTAAAAATCAGGAAAAATCATGAACATGGGAAATGACGCCAATAGTCGTCCCCCAAAGTTACATGACCATACGACATCGTATGTGAAAGAAGTAAATATTCTACGATCCTATGATGCGTAGAATGCGGGTCGTTACACTCCCCCCCCCCCCCTCCCCCCCCCCCCCCCCGCCCCTTAAGAAATTTCGCCCCCGAAATTCCTTAACCCAAAACATACAAAGGATCCCGCATGCCTAACAACCACATACATCAATCAAACATGCCAAACAAGCAAAACAAACCTATCCTAGCATGCGGAAAACTAAATCGAAGTCAAAATCTTACCAGGCAAAGAGTTCTGGGTGTGTCTTCCTAATGTCCTCCTCTATCTCCCAAGTACAATCATTCTCATCCTCGCTCCACTGTACCTTGACTAGCTTCACCGCCTTCCTTCGAAGTTGCTTCGTATCGTGCGCGACAATACGGGCTGGCTTACGGTTCCCAACCGCCTCGGGTTCTACTTCGAAGTCCTCTAACTGATCAGGTGAAATAGTCATATCTGAGTCGTGAACGGACTTCCTTAGTTGGGAAACATGAAATACGTTGTGAACTCCCGCCATCTTCTCTGGTAAGTCAATTCTATATGCCAAGTTCCCGACTAGTTCGAGAACAGGGAATGGGCCAACGAATCTTGGTGCGAACTTGCCTCTCCTGCCAAATCGTATTACGCTTTTTAACGGAGAAATCTTGACAAACACCAAGTTGCCAACGGAGAATTTTAAGTCTCTTCTCCTCTTATCAGCATAACTCTTCTGCCTATCTTGGGCAGCCTTCATTCGTTGTTGAATGATCTTGATCTTATCTGAAGTTTCCCTCACCACATCTGGTCCAAGCATAAACTTCTCGCCAGTCTCTATCCAACATGATGGTGAGTTGCACGGTCTTCCATACAAAGCTTCAAACAGAGCCATACCGATACTGGATTGGTAGCTATTATTATATGCAAACTTTACTAGATGCAAATGGTCATCCCATGATCCACCAAAATCCAATATACACGCTCTCAAGAGATCTTCCAAAATACGATTCACCCTTTCCGTCTGACCGTCGGTCTGAGGATGATATGCGGTACTGAGATGTAACTCTGACCCTAGAGCCTCTTGTAAGCTCTTCCAAAACCCACTAGTGAACAACGGGTCTCGGTCACTCACAATGCTTTTGGGTACCCCATGAAATCTCACTACCCACTTCATGTACAATTCTGCTAACTTAGCTGTCGTTCTGGTCGATTTGACTGGTATAAATCTTGCACTTTTAGTCAGTCGGTCCACAACTACCCAAATGCTATAATGTCCCGATCTAGTCCTTGGCAAACCATCAATGAAATCCATCGAGACTTGCTCCCATTTCCATTCGGGAATTTCTAATGGTTGCAGTAATCCACTAGGCTTCTTTTGCTCGGCTTTAACTAGCTGGCAATTCATGCACTTGGATATAAACTTCCTAACATCTCTTTTCATCCCTTCCCAGTAGTAAGTCTGCTTCATATCTCGATACATCTTGTTACCACCGGGGTGTATAGTCAGCTTTGAGTGATGACATTCTCTAAGCACTTCATCCCTCAATCCATTGACATTGGGTACAACAAGCTTTCCATTCTTTCTAAGCCATCTATCTCGATCAAGCCCATACTTGTTCATCTCCTCATCGATACCCATCTCTAACTTGGAGATGATTTCCAATAGGTTAGGATCGTCCCTCTGATTAGAGCCGATCCGTTCAACCAAAGTGGGTCTGATCGTCAAACTTGCTAACATTTCTGGATCCAATTCGCACTTTGGTCTGAAATCAAACCCCGCGATAAACTCCAGTTGCTTCCATTCAAGGAACATAGCCCCTAAGCTGGCATGTCTTCTACTCAATGCATCAGCCACTGCATTGCCCTTTCCCGGTGTGTATGCGATGTCAAAATCGTAGGAAGCTAAGAACTCTAACCATCTCTGCTGACGGAGATTCAGATCTTTCTGAGAGAAGAGATACTTTAACGACTTATATCTGTAAACAGCTCAAATCTTTCTCCCAAGAGATAGTGTCTCCACATCTTTAACGCGAACACGATCGTTGCCAATTCTGAATCATGGGTAGGGTATCTTCTCTCGTGCGGTTTCAATTGCCAACTTGCGTAAGCTACAACCCTACCGCCTTGCATCAATACAGCACCCAGTCCGGTACCACAGGCATCCGTGTATATACTCATCTCTTCATCCCCCTTAGGAATGACTAACACTGGTGCGCTCGTCAACTTGTCCTTTAGACTTTTGAATGCATTCTCGCACCTTTCATCCCAGAAAAAAGCTTGATTCTTCTTGGTCAACTGGGTCAATGGTGCTGCTATCTTGGAGAAACCTTAGATAAACTTACGATAATATCCAGCTAATCCCAAGAAACTTCTTACATCTGTGGCGTTCTTGGGCGTAGGCCAATCCTGTACCGTGGCCACCTTCGCCGGGTCCACGGCAATACCATTCTCTGATACAACATGGCCCAAGAACCTCACTTCTCTCTTCCAGAAGTGGCACTTAGAAAACTTTGCTTTTAATTGGTGTTTTCTCAACACCTCCATCACTACTCTTAAATGTTCCTTGTGTTCTTCCTCTGTTCTCGAATAGACCAAAATATCATCAACAAACACAAGGACAAACTTATTCAACTGATCCCTGAATACCCTATTCATAAGATCCACAAAATATGCTGGGGCATTGGTCAGCCCGAATGGCATGACCAACCACTCATAAAATCCAGACGGCGTCCGAAATGCCGTTTTAGCTATACTTTCAGCTTCCACTCTAAGCTGATGAAAACCTGTCGCGAGATCCAACTGAGAAAATATTCTCGTGCCACTCAACTGATCGAACAAATCATCTATCCGCGGTAGAGGATACTTATTCTTCCTCGTCACTTTATTCAACTCGCGATAGTCTACACACAAACGAAGGGAACCATCCGCCTTGGTAGCAAACACAACTGGTGCTCCCCATTCAGAAACACTCCTTCTGATAAATCCCTTCTTCAAAAGATCGCTGACTTGCACCTCGAGCTCTCGTTGCTCCCTTGGTGCCATACGACGAAGTGGCATTACTATAGGCCTGGCATCCTTTACCAAATCAATACGAAACTCAATCTCTCGGTGTGGTGGAAGTCCGGTCACTTCTTCGAAAACATCCGGATACTGGCCAACCACGGGCAAACCTGACAACTCACTATGCGGAATGTCAAGGGAGTTTAGAAAACTAGCCAATACCCCCTTACTGGGTAGACCACCAAACACTATCCTCCGCCCATCATCCGCTCTAGCTGTCACCAAAAAGCCTTCACAGTCTACCACCACCCCGTACCTTCGAAGCCAATCTACTCCCAAAATAATGCCAAACCCAGTAAAGCCCAAAACAAAGAAATCACAAACAAACATGCATCCATGACTCGATAAGACCACATTACGACAAATCATGCTAAGGCTAGTCGAACCACCAATCGGGTTCGTCACTACTAAAGGTCTATCGACAATCTCGGGCTCCAATCCCAACTTATCTACCAGGTCACTAGATATGAAAGAACTGGAAGCTCCGGTATCAAACAAAACTCTAACAGGAACATCATAAACAGAAAGCATACCTTGAATGACGACATTCTTTCCCTTTTCCGCCGCACTTGGGGCATTCGACGAAGAAGGAATAGCATTAAGAGCATATGCTTTCATTATTTGCTTTTCTTTAGGGGGTTGCGGACACTTGTCCTTGTGATGTCCTATCTGGCCACAGTTGAAGCACTTCCTATCCACTGGCTTGGCCCGACAATTACTAGCATAATGGCCCTTCTTACCACAGCTGAAGCACTCCACATCTTGCTTATTATTTTTCTTCTGGCCATCCTTAGCTTGGTTCTGCTTTCTCTTATTCTGGGAACCACCCTTGCCTCCACCACTTGCTTGTGGTTTTGGCTCTTCTACAGATGCAACCTCAGTCTTCGACTTAGGGTAGAGACTTTCTGATCTTAACGCTTTCCCCACAATCGATTCAAACGTCTCATCGATGTGGTTAATAAGTTTTTCCCCCAAGTACTGATCCAAACCAGTTATGAATTTCTCATTCTTTTTCTCGGCAGTATCAATAAGAGATAACCCATATTTTGACAAAGTGTCAAATTCAGCAATATACTCCGAGACAGCTCTGCCATTCTGCTTGAGCTCCAAGAATTTCTTAAACAGCACTGACTTCTGAGCAGCTGGAATGAACTTCTCGCTAAAGCGAGCCTTAAACTGCTCCCAAGTAATCTGATCTTCGGGAGTAGCTGCCTTTATAGCATTCTACCAATTCATTGCCCGCCCTTGCAGCTGACGGGACGCTAGCTTTCTTTTCATCGCATCCTCGATACCCAAATCCTCGAAGATACGTTCGCAACTATCCAACCAATCCTGAACATCCGTGGCCGACTCCGTTCCATGGAACGGCTTCCCACCAAGGCTAGTATAATCCTTATTCAGCTTGGCGAAGTCGACTCTTGGCGCCTGCACTATTGGACCACCACCATTTCCACCATTGTGAGCTGCCCTCTGTACATCTCTAAGCATCTCTCTCATGAGGTCAGTAAACATCGTCCTCATGTCAGCAGTATTCCCATTATTAGCTCCTCTACCAGCACCTCTAGTATATCGGCTCATCGTTAATCTGAAAAAGGAAACGATTAACGACTCCATAGTGGTGCTAGTGCAGTACGACTTCATCCTTATACTAGTAATAGTATATATATATATATATATAGCTTTTAAAAACCAAAGTAATCACAAATACGCTCTCTCGTATACGTATATTATCTCTCCCTGATAACTTCCCTAGGTTAACTACGCAACCTAGAGCTCTGATACCAAGTGTGACGGCCCGCTCCGCACCAGCCTGCATTTCCTCCGGAAGTGCGCTGTACACATGCCCCGACTAGCATGGAACGGTCGCCAAAGAAAGGAAAGAAGGGAATAAACTAATCAAGGAACCTGTAGAATGTCTCACAACGCATGGAATAAAATATAATAATAACATACTTGACATAAAACAGGTGAGACAGTGCATAAGTTGATAACTAAAATCAACATCCATCATCAGAGCAGCGGAAATTCAAATACAGCTTATTACAATTTTACAAATTTACTGTCTCTAAACAAAAGAAAGCTAAATTAGAAGATGCACCACCAATGCCCAAGCAGTGATCTTCAACAACACAGGGAGAATACTATATATATTACGTGGAAGCCTCCTGCTCGTCTCCGGATCACCTACCCGCGCATCACCAGCTAACCTATCTCTAGTCTGCTCGTGTGAGCACCCAGAGTAATAAGAGGAGACATAAAACTCTGGGTCAGATATAAAGCCTGGTATGAGCGATAAGCATCTAAACAGAATAATAACAGGTATACTAAACCATACCTGAACCTGGACCTACAACCAAAGAGTTGGCACTACATACTGTACAATACTCTAAGGTGCCATCAACATTTGGTGTAAAGAAATACGGGGATGGGGGTGTGCATGTCATAGTGATAGCAAACAAATCATCCATAGCAACCATCCTCACATCTCTCACTCAGTGCGTAAAGCGTACAATATCTACCACTTTGGAACACTAGACAAACTGAGGTAACGACGAATCCCGACTTGTAGAAACCCTGCTATGACCAAGCTAAACATATGGAGTCATGACCAAACATTTCAATGACCCACTTCATTGGTTGTAGCCCTTGGTTCTACCGATGCCATAATGGCCTTGAATCCGCCTTCGTACCTCCTACCATAGTGGTCCAAAGCTATAGACATCGATAACCCCTTAACACTCATCCCGTAGCATAGCCCAATCATGAAGCGAACTCGTTGATTCCCATCTGGATCTTGAGCTCTAGCTTCCTATTTGGACTACCTTTGCATCTCGGGTTTTGGTCATCATCTTCATCCGGATCGGTCTTCATTCAGTTCGTAGCCTCCTGGTCCGATTCGTAATCCAGCTCGTGGTCATCACTGTCGGATCGTGAGTAACCTCCTCCCCCAGCTCGGATCGTGGTACACTCTCCAGATCGGGTCGCCATCGTCGGATCGTGCTCCACCTCGGATCGGTTCGCGGATCGCACCGCCTTCACCAGGTCGGATCGGATCGAGGCACTCCCACTGGTTCGGGTCGTGCTCCATAGCTTGTGGCGCTTCCCTTCGGTCGTGGATGCACATCGATTCGGATCGTGAGCTTCTGAAGTGGATCGGTTCGTGGTCACCATCCATAGGCGGATCGGGTCGTGCCATTGGTTCGGATCGTGGAAGATGGGGCGGATCGTGGTACATAGGGCGATCCGATCCGGTATATTTCATGCACTTGTTTTCCAGTGACTATCTTACGCCATTCGACGGCGTTTTTGACCAATCTAACTTCTCTAATCAATCACAAAACACTCCATAAAGTCATAACAACATGTAATAGCAACCACAAACACCAAACAACAATTCTAATAAAGCAAAATGGATCAAAAGTGGCCAAAACTCCTTATTTTCCCCTAAGCATGTTTAAACAAAACTAATCATAAGATTAACAAAACTTCATCAAATTAAACCAAATTTCTACCAGAAGCATAAAATATTATTTTCGAATTTCTAAATATTTTTCCAGAATTTATTAGTGTATAAATTCGCTAATCTTCACTAATTACCCTTAATTACCGTAATTAGTGCAAAAACTATGCAAATCACTCACCTTTGCCACAAAAAAACTTTCAGATCTGAAGTGAGCCTCTGATTTGCACGAATTCCAATATATAACAGCAGCTCTACCTCGGTCCTTGTGCTAATCCTCCTTGATTTGATGTCTCTAAGCCTTAATCCTTGATTAGGAAGTGATTTTGGGTGTTTTAGAGAGATTTAGAGAGTGGAGGCCATGGCTAGGTCAAGTGAGATGGAAAGTGACGGCTGAAAAATGAGAAAAAGGTACTCTCCAAATTCTAACAGCCCTTTTAAACTCCTAATCCCGAAATTCCCCTTTGGGCTTAGCTGCTAATCACCAGGTTAAGCCCAATTAAGCTGTTTTTCACCATCTGAAACTTGTTTCAGCCATGTCTCCCAAACGGTATGTCCGTTTGGCTAATGTGACCACTCTACGGAAAGAGAAACCATCATCTGAAGCCAATGGAAGTGGTTTCAGGTCAAAATTCATTTCTCGTCAAAAGTTATGGCCAAAACAGTGCCAACTAGGGGTAAAATGGTCATTTAAAAATCAGGAAAAATCATGAACATGGGAAATGACCCCAATAGTCGTCCCCCAAAGTTACATGACCATACGACTTCGTATGTGAAAGAAATAAATATTCTACGATCCTATGATGCGTAGAATGCGGGTCGTTACAGATAAAGCGATCCAATCAAGCTCCACTAGTACTAGGCCCACGCTGAGAACCTTGGCGAGGGGGGGGGGGGCGAAAAGAGGTGGAAACAAAGGGGGTCAGACATAAAGTCTGGTGAGTCCGATAACTCCAACAATATAATTATTAAAGTAACTGGGATAAGACATAAACTTGGTAAATTAGGAAATGACTACGAATAAATGGCAAGACCAAGCAACCAAAGGTAATAGGATGAACAAAGATAATGTTAAAGGCGCACCTAATTGCTAAAGGATAATTACTACATTGCACCATACCAATCATTCTAAAAATGGATCCCTCCTACTAAACTTAGTAATCATGGTAGCTTTGTGTACCCCTAGCTGACTACATAGGTGCCGCCTGCTCCTATCTCCACTAGGTGTACCCACTACCCCCATGCGATCGGCTTCCTAACTCGTAGATACCCGTGCTGGTCCCACAGTGGGGTGTATCATTTCCTAAAGTGGCAACCCAATACAACAAGAGATGCACGGCTTATACCTACATGATGCAACAATGTCTTACCTACCAGCCCGGACCCACGCACGCACATGACCCCGTTGGACTTGCGTTGCCACCGCTAACCCGTTTTGGCCTCTTACAGTCAAGCCCAGTAAGCGTGTCCCGTCCTCGACTTGGGTCGAGCTCACAAAGATACTTATGGGTTACTGGTTTGAGATAGGCCCCCATACTTGACACAAGCCTTCTACCTAAGCTTGGTCCCACTAAGATTCCCCACTTAACCCCTTCATGTCTTATTACATGTCTTTAATTTGGTTAAGTGTTTCTACTCGTATTTTCACAAGCCACCCAGGGCACCCACTTAACCCCCATGTCCTACCACATGTTTAACTTTGGTTAAGTGTTACTTATTTTATAACTACCGTAACCCCTGTAGGACCCCTCACATTAGACAGACATTTGTGGCTGCTGGATTTGCCAGGCAGGTCCGGACAGTCTTACACCATAAACGAGCCTAACCTCGTGTCCATACAACTGTTACGCATTTAGTTTGGGCCTTTGACCTCTCACATTGGGCAACCATTTGTAGCTGCTGGATTTGTCGGCCGGGTCCGGGCAGTCTTACACCACAAATAAGTCCAACCTCGTGTCTTAAGCGATTAATTATACATAATTAATTTCCCCCAAATTTGAATTAATTTCCCTATTCAAATTATCAATCATTTCCATATTTATTTATGTCCATAATTGTCACCTTAATTATGTTTATCCACCCCCTCGCCCCCACGTTATTCGTTCGCTTAGCATGACATATATATATATATATATATATATATATATATGTATGTATGTACGTATATTAGACTAGCAAATAGTCTAATACATATAAGGGAATAAACATCCCAAATATACATAATACACAGAATGGATCTAACTTGCATTTAACTTGCAATTAAGAATTATAACATAACTTGCATAACTTTGTATTATCATGGTCTAAAACATAGATCTAATAGGTGTGAACTTGCATGAACTATACATGTCATAGATCTAAACCTTAAGGTGTAAACTTTGCATACACCGTGTATGTCATAGATCCAAACTTAAAGGTGTAAACTTGCATAAATCATGTATGTCATGGATCTAACTCAAGGGTGTAAACTTGCATAGGGTATGTATGTCACATATCTACACTAAAGGTGTAAATTTGCATAAGTTATACATGTCATAGATCTACACTAAAAGGTGTAAGCTTGCATAAGTTATACATGTCATAGATCTACGCTAAAAGGTGTAAACTTGCATAAGTTATACATGTCATAGATCTACACTAAAAGGTGTAAACTTGCATAAGTTATACATGTCATGGATCTAAACTCAAGGGTGCAATACTTGCATAAAGGTGGATCCAATTACTACATAAACTTGCATATAGTCATTTTACTTGATTCACATGAAAACTTGTGAACAATTCATATAGAAAGTATCATATAATCTAACCCCCAAATTTGCATCGAACATGATGTCATAATGAATCAATGTTGAACATAGTGATTGGCATATAAAAAGGAATTCAAAACTATCATCATGAACAAATAGCATATATTCACAAAATACTACATATTCACAAACCTAGCCATATAACCACAATTACATCTCATCTTAATTAAATTAGTAAATATCTTATTAGAGAAATCGAACTCACAAGAAAAAGATAGTCTTGAGTTCTGGTATCTGTTTTCTGTAATTGATTGGCGTTCCCTTGATGTAGGCAAATTCGTTGATTAGATTTGAGTTGAATTGAATTGAGTTGCTTTACTTTGCTTCTAATTGGCGGTGGCTACTCAAAGTTGCAGACTGACAGCATGACGGCCATTGTTTTAATTTTTATTTGATTTTTGGGTTTGAGTCTACTAGTGTTTATACAGAATTCCAAATTAATTTAAGCCGTTAGATGATCTAGAATAAATCTAGGCCATTCACATGGAGAGGAGCCAACCAGAATGTGACAATCAGCCATAATGACACACCAAAACTCAGAAAATCGCCCAGAACCCGACCAGGCCAGCCCAGAATCGACCAGGTCGACTGGGTAGGTCGACCTATAGGTCGGCCCCCTGGTCGACCTGGGTACCCAGTTCGACCCCCTGGTCGACTTGGATCCTGGGCGGGAATTTCCCGCCCAGCCCATTCCTGGTCCAGTTTCGAAATTTGAACTTGTTTTTGAGCTATTTTGAATTTTTGAATTTTCTGGAAACTTCCGACAGCCATAACTTCTTCATACGAAGTCCAATGCATGCAAACTCGAACTCTATCTCAAGCAGAATTCCGAGACGAACACAATGGCATAACCCGTTTCCCTTAATTCCCACATTTATAATTAAATATTCTTTAATTTGTTACTTTAGTGTTAACGGAAAATACGGGGTGTTACATTCTCCCCTCCTTAATGGATTTCGACCCTGAAATCTTCAAGTTATGAAGAATGTATATCCTACCATCCGATCGTCCATCTACTCAACCATCAAACACAGGCATCCATTGTCCTTAGAAGACTTCTAATGCTTTCATGTTTATATGCACAGTGTGTGTACATGTCCGTATCTAATGCAAAATCAGGAGGTCTACTGATTTAGTTGACCTCCTTAATGCGAATCATGGTAGTGACATGCGTCCATTATGTATGCAAAAGATCCCTAATAATACATATTATTTCTATATGCGTGCACAACCATTCATCTGAATGCAACATCCATATGATAGCACAACTATTATACATCCATTACCCTAACTAAGTACACATGTTCATATGCAATATGAAAGTGATTGAGCCGATCTAGTGCCTAATGTGTGTGTAAATGCATCCACGAGCATCCACCAGCAAACTAGCATCCATCAACCATAACATGTCTCAAACACATGTTTACAACCATAGGATTTTTCCTAACTAAAGGTCAAAGACTTAAACGAGAGGATATACTAGAGATAGAACAAGTACAAGCTAAGCGATAAAGGAGAAATTAAAAGACATACCCTCGAAAAGGAAAGGGTACAATGAACGCATCTTCTCTTACGTCTCCCAAGTAGTGTCTCCTTGATCATCTCCCCGTTGCACTTTGACTAGCTTGACCTCTCGGTTCCTCAACTTCTTAATCTCCGACCCAAGAATGCATGTAGGAGCTCGTCTGATTGTGGCATCTCGCTTTACTTCCACTTCTTTGAGTGTGCTTGGCTCCACTACATCCGCCGTATCATGTAGACACTTCCTCAAATGCGAAACATGGAACACGTCGTGTACACCACTAAGTCTTTCAGGCAGTTCCACTCTATATGCCATCTATCCAATTCTCTCCTTAATAGGAAATGGCCCTACGAACCTTGGCGCTAACTTCCCTCCTGATCCAAAGCAAACAACATTCCTTAATGGAGATACCTTGATAAATACCGTGTCCCCAACACTGAACTCGAGTTCGGTCCTCCTTTTGTCGGCATATGACTTTTGCCTATCCTGTGCCGTTTTCATCCTCCTTCATATCAAGTTGATTTTCTCTGAAGTCTCCTTAATCATGTCATGTCCAAGCAAGATCTTATCTGTAGATTCCCACCAACATGTAGGTGAACGACAAGACCGTCCATAAAGAGCCTCGAAAGGTGCCATGCCAATGCTAGACTGAAAGCTATTATTATACGCAAACTCCACCAAAGGAAGATGTTCTTCCCATGTACCTCCAAAGTCTAAGACACATAACCTCAAAAGGTCCTCAAGAATACGATTCATCCTCTCGGTCTGGCCATCGGTCTGAGGATAGTATGCGGTGCTCAAACATAACTGAGTCCGTACTGCCTCTTGCAAGCTTTTCCAAAATTCGCTAGTAAATATAGGGTCTCGGTCGCTCACTATGCTAGATGGAACACCGTGCAAGCGAACTATCTCTCGAACATAAACAGAAGCTAACCATGGAGAGGTCCTCTTACTCTTTATGGGAATGAAATGGGAGCTCTTAGTAAGTCTATCTACCACAACCCAGATCCCCGTATTACCCTTTCTCGATCTTGGCAACCCATCAACAAAATCCATCGAGACACTATCCCATTTCCACTGTGGAACCTCTAATGGGTGAAGTAACCCACCGGGTTTCTTTTGCTCTGCTTTTACTTGTTGGCACACCAAACATCTAGCGACATATTCGGCCGCATCCCTCTTCATACCGGCCCAAAAGAAAACTCGCTTCATATCCTTATACATCTTGTCCCCGCCGGGATGAATGGTCATTTTTGAATGATGTGCATCATCAAGAATAGCCTTCCTCAAGCTCTCGTCCCGTGATACACAAAGTCTACCGTCCCTACACAACCAACCCTTATCATCTAGGTTATACCTACTAAGATGGCTTGATGACTCCCCTCTTATGAGCTTCTCTACTAACTCAACCAACTATGGGTCACCTCGCTGTGCCTCTCCAATCCGTCCCAAAAGCGTAGGTCTGACCTCTAAGGATTCTAGCAAACCGGGTACAAAATCAATGGATGGTCTAAAGTAAAAGGTAGAGATAAACTCTAAACTCTGTCGCTCTACAAACAAAGGACTTAAGGTCAGCTTCTTTCTACTCAAGGCGTCTGCTACTACATTGTCCTTGCCAGGAGTATAGGAGATCTCAAAATCGTACGAGGCAAGAAACTCCATCCATCTCTGCTGCCTAAGATTGAAATCTTTCTGCGAGAAAAGGTACTTCAACGATTTATAGTCAGTATACAGTTCAAATTTCTCACCTAGGAGATAATGGCACCAAGACTTAAGCGCGAAAACGATAGCGGCCAATTCTAGGTCATGTGTAGGGTAATTTCTCTCGTGGACTCTCAACTGTCTTCCGCCATAGGCTATTACCCTCCCTTCTTGCATTAAGACTGCGCCTTGTCCTGTCCCACAAGCATCGGTATAAACAGTGAACGGCTTACTCCCATCCGGCAACACTAGGACTGGGGCTGTGGTCAAAGCTCTTTTTAATCGTTGGAATGCGTCATTACAGTCTACGTTCCAAACAAAGGCTAGGTTCTTCTTCGTCAAGCGTGTCAAAGGGGCTGATATCTTTGCAAAGTCCTCTATGAACTTTCTATAGTGGCCAGCCAACCCCAAGAAACTTCTCACCTTGGTAGCATTTTGAGGGACCTTCCGATCTTGGATGGCCACCACCTTCGCGGGATCCACAGCTACCCCTTCTTTGGAAATTATGTGCCCCAAGAATCACACTTCCTTCCTCCAAAAGTGACATTTAGAAAATTTAGCTTTTAGGTTATGGGCACGAAGTGTCTCCAACACTTCCCTAAGATGTAGGGCATGCTCTTCTTCATTCTTAGAAAAGATTACGATGTCATCCACAAAGACCACCACAAATTTATTAAGGAACTCCCTAAACACCCTGCTCATCAAGTCAACAAGGTAAGCGGGGGCGTTTGTCAAACCAAAAGGCATTAGTAGCCACTCATAAAAACCATCTAGAGTCCTAAAGGCAGTCTTGTCTATGCTATCCTCAGCCACTCTCAACAGATGGAAACCAGTGGCTAAGTCCAACTGCGAAAACACTGAGGCGCCAACCAACTGATCGAATAAATTGTCAATTCTCGGCAGCAGATGCCTATTCTTCTTTGTAAGCTTGTTAAGTTCCCTATAGTCCACACACAGTCTAAGGGACCCATCTGCCTTCGTGGCAAAAACCACTGGAGCACCCCACTCCGAAATGCTTCTTCTTATGAACCCTTTCTCAAACAATTCTTTCAGTTGCTTACTGAGTTCCCATCTCTCTTTCGGAGCCATGTGGCGCACCGGTAATGCAACTGGCTTTGCATTATCTACTAGATATATTCGAAAGTCTATCTCGCGCCTCGGGGGTAAACCCCGAACTTCCTCGAAGACATCACCATATTCACGGACTATATAAACAGATTCCAAATCGTCGTTGGACACGTCAAGCGATTCTAAATAACTTAGCATAACCGAATTCATGGGATTATAAGAAATCTCGAGAGTGTTACCAAGACGAGTCATGAGCCTAACCACTCTCCTTTCACAATCTAGGACGACACCATTACTGGATAACCAATCCATGCCTAGGATCAACACATAGCCCTTGAAGCCCAACACATATGCATCACATCTAAACCCAATGCTAAGTATAGAAATCTTCAAATCCAAACAAATCATTGACAAATAAGAGGAGCCCCCAATTGGATTTGAAACAACTAAGGGATCCTCTACTAAACTGGTGTCTAGGTGCAGTGAATCAACTAAGGCATTTGATACAAAAGAGTGCGATGCGCCAGAATCAAATAAAGTACGAACAGGGTGATCGAATAGAAAAACCAAACTTTCGACAGAAATATTTGTACCTGCTCTTGCCCTAGTGCCATAAGAGCCTGAACCTGACCTCTCACCTGCCTAGGTGCCACGAGAGCCTGAACCTGCTCTCCAGATAAAGACCCTGTCATCTGCCCATGCCCTTGTCTCCTCGGGCAATCCTTGATTAGATGTCCTGCCTCGCCACAGTTAAAACAGCCAGTCTTTTTCTTCCTTCGGCAATCCTTGCTCAGATGGCCTGGTGTCCCATAGTTAAAGCACCTCTTCTTTCCCTTACCATTATTGTCCTTTCCTCCTTTCTTGTGTTGCTATTGCGATTTCTTCGGATCTCCCTTCTTCTCTGGTGCCTTGTTAGAATTAGCACCTTTCTCTTTGTACATAAGGGCCATGTCAACCAAATTCTCAAAAGTGGCCCCCATGGGTATGTGGGTCATAGCTAACCCCTGCAACGGCTCATTCAACCCTTTGACGAATCTTAGGGCCTTCTTATCGGGTGTGTTCACTAAGTCCAAACCAAATCTTGCCAACTGATTGAATTTGTTGATGTACTCTTTCACTGATGAGCTCCCTTGCTTTAATGCCAAGAACCTTTCCATACATAAATTCTGTTCCGCCAGCGAGAGGAATTTCATCTCGAATCTATGCTTGAAATCCAGCCATGTTTCTACCGGACGTTCCCCATTAGTGACCTCCCACCAAAACGAGGCCTCGCCCTTCATTAACCAGGCAGCCAATTGGACTTTCCTTCCGTCTTCGAACTCAAAAATACCAAACAGTTCCTCCGTCTCCTTAAACCAGTTTCGGGCCTCCACAAAAGTCTTTGTCCCTTGAAAAGGTTTTCCACCCATTGCCCGGAAGTCCTTACATGTCTTTGAAAAAGCATCAACGCGGGGTGGAGGAGGAGTGGGAGGAGGAGCGTCTGTAGGGCCTGTAGCATTAGCCCTAGTTTCTAGGTACCTTCTGAACCAGCCAGGTACGTTCACGCCCTTGGGTATATTGGATAGATCAGCCATGCTGAAAAGAAAAAGGAAATATTCAAAATGGAGAAATCGAAAGATAGATATATGGCTATTGGGGATTATATTTTTCATAAAAACTTTTCTCTTAAAATTACTTATTAAGACATATTTTTGAAAATACTTCTTTCCAAAAATACTTTTTCGAAAAATAATTTTTGTGATGGCAGGGAATTTTCGCTCGGTCCGAACCAGTCGCTAAACCGACCCAGACCGTTCGAAACGCCCTATCGTTGAGAACGCGACAAAATAGAACGCATACAGAAGAACATTTCACTGTATATACAACAAATACACCAGATTACAAGAATATACAGAGTATGAATAAATATTACACAGAAATATCAGAGATTTAAATTACATTTAAATACATAGCAGCGGAAAATAATACAATACACAACTAGAAAGAGATATACGGATACAAAGCTTTCCGGATATCGTTCCAGCTGTAAACCAGGATCCTGTGAATATAAATCTGCAAAACCAAAACTACTAGCTGCCCGTGTCGAAAATAAGGGCACCCAGAGTTTAGGTTAAAACAATAAACTCCAGGTCAGTCATGTGACTGGTGTGAGAACTAAAACAGTTAATCTTTATTTTAAATCATTAGGTAAATCAAGGGACCATGCCGTAAAACACGGAACGGGTTTCCTCCCAAGAATACCAGTGCATAAAACAAACAGCGCAATGCTAAATAAAGAAAAATGAAGCTGTTATAAGACCCAGGTCCCATCACACAATGCAACGCAGCCGAGGATAGGGTTTTCCCTTATAACAGCCAAAGAATGCTTGATACGTTTTAAAACAAATCATTTGATACTATTATAAGTGCATAGTGTATAAAACAACTTCAAATCATAAGTATCAATCATAGGCGGCATGGGTACCATATATCATGTCGCCATACTAGTTCTACAATTAAAACCGCAAATGTCACGTATTTGGAAATTGGATTTCCATCTATGAACCGAGGCAAAAGATAGTCCTCAACCGATTCGAGACAATCTAGCCTACCATGTCTCAGGAACAGCCGCAACTGCCCCCTGGATCGTCAGGGCCGGTCCACCGACGTGGATTATTATGCCTGAATAATACGTCTCCCCGCCCTTTGGGGCGCAAACGAGCCATCAAATGACTCCATCGGTTCGAGAACGACCGATCAATCCGAGGCGCCTCGCAACAGCAACAACCACATAAGTCAAACTCGTCAGGGCGTGTAAAACCACTGACGCCACTCCTAGCTAGAAAGAAACGCAAGTCCTCCCTGATGTCCTCTCCCGTTTTTGGTTCATACCGGGTGTGAAACTCGCGAAGTAAACGTTACACAAAGCTACGCCACAAAGGCCGTGCTTCGATCATCAACCACAAGACTTTGCTTTTCAACAGAAGCCTTGATCATTTGCATCTTAGCATGCCACACAGGCAAACCACTCTATGCAACCGATATCAGTCACACAGAATGAAATCCAATGTCAGACACACAGTCCATTTACAAGTTCGTTCTGGGTCTGAACGAAACTGGAGGCACCTAGTACCCCGCATATCCATCGATCTCCAAGTACATCTGGACGATCACTAACTGTTTCCATCTTCTTGGGTGTACAGCCCAATCAAGATCATCAGTTATCCCCCAAATGACGTGAAGACCTCCGGTCTTCGACCATCGTCTTCATCTTCGACTTATCGTCGCATCAGTTATTCAGAATGGGATAAACCCGGTCTTTCCGAATAACTCGCGTATATTTTAAATAAGTGTTACACAAACACAACATACGCCTCATTCCAATTCATTAGTCACTAACCGTAAATTAATCAAGAGAATAATTTCCCAAATATTAACCCCGAAGGCCGAAACCAACATCAGATCAATATCCAGAAAACCATTCTGCTTGGCTAACCGACAGTTAGTTTCTAAATTTCACATTCATAGGGAAAGATTCCCATTAATTTTATCAAAGATAAATTCCTTGAATTTATTCTTTAATCCATTTTTGAATATCAATTCAAACTAGTCGGGATTAGCGAACCTTACCGAAGTAATCATTTGTTTTAATTTCCCAATCCCAACCTATTCATCCCATGAAGTAAAACTGGTAATACTTCATATCTAACACCACAGTGTTATCGGTAAATTCAATTACCATTTCACGTTCAAATCTAATTAAAGATTTAACTATCGCCTGGAGCAAAACTGGTGATACTCCATTTTCGATCTTTCAATCTAATTAAAGATTCATTAAAACCCTACTTAGTTTTAATCTTTGACTGGGTTAAAGAATCAGTGTCATTTAAAAACACGGTTCACGATAAACCCAAAATCACATTCCATTAATTATCGGGTTAAAGAACGAGTGTTGTTTAAAACACTGTTCACGATAAACCCAAAAATCAATATCCATTCAATTCCAATTAAATATTATTTAATTGGTACACTTCATTAAATCTAAATAAAAAGATTTAATCTTTTCTCAACTGGGTTCAAGAACAGTGTTAGTGAAGACACCATTCACGACAAACCCAAATCACATTTGATATTCAATACAAGGCTCTGAATAGAAAATATATCGGCTTATATTCAATATCAAATTCCACGACTAACAAATGTCGTATTGGAAATAACGATATAAATATATATCTTTCAAATTTCCATAACAACACCTGTATAATCACGAATTCCAACATCGAAATATTCCGAAGACAATTTCGATTCAAATCCACTCCAATGCAATCATTGGAAATTTTGGTTATTTTCAAAACCCTTTTCAAATTCAATTCATTTATTTAAAAATAAATAGAATTATAATTCTAGTTCAAAACTAGTTCATTTCGATAAAAATCTATTTTTATCTTTTCAAATAGGGAGTTTTTCATCCCAATTCTTCACAAATCATTTCTTATGATTTTACACAAATTATTACTATTTTTAATAATTTTATCAAGGCCTGTACAGTCGATTTCCAACAATGGCCATCGAACTGCACTTACAACGACCTTTTTCGAATTTGATTTGGACGTATCTCCAAATCCAACCGTTAGATTTCAAATTTCTAACCTTCGTTAGAAAGCTCTTTTCGATACGAACCCAACGGTTCCGGTTTTAGGAGAATCCGACGGTCGGATCTCCCTTAATGTCCGTTTGAAATAAATGGTCGAAATTCACGAACTGCCGCGGCGCGGCGCGTTCTATTCAGGCCATTATATTATATATATAATATATATATAATATATTTCATCGATTTCTATTTAAAACGAATTATATAAATAGTTTTAAATTCGTTTCAAAAGCCATTTCAACTTCCCTTTCAATTCAAATCAAAATTGAATTCTTCTTTATAAATTCGTTTTAAAATTCCTTTCTATTCAATTCAAATTTCAATTCAATTTGAATTCATATTCAATTCAATTCATTTCGAAATCGTTTTCAATTCAATTCATTTCGAAATCGTTTTCAATTCAATTCATTTCGAAATCGTTTTCAATTCAATTCATTTCGAAATCGTTTTCAATTCAATTCATTTCGAAATCGTTTTCAATTCAATTCATTTCGAAATCGTTTTCAATTCAATTCATTTCGAAATCGTTTTCAATTCAATTCATTTCGAAATCGTTTTCAATTCAATTCATTTCGAAATCGTTTTCAATTCAATTCATTTCGAAATCGTTTTCAATTCAATTCATTTCGAAATCGTTTTCAATTCAATTCATTTCGAAATCGTTATAAATATCGTTCACGTCAAAATGGCGTCAATCTAATCAACACGGCTTCATATATTGATATTTTCAAATATTCCATTTCAAATATTTCTATTTCAAATATTTCTTATTATAAAAATATTCTTTATTTTCACGATTGGAATGAGGCCCAATCAATTACCATATAAAGTTAATTATATGGATTTTCATACAACACATGTATATAATAACATTGAAAATAATCAACCATCAACCAAAGTGCACTACACTGTAAAGGCATCAAATATAGATATTCAACGCCTATAACAGCCTGTCAATCAATCGATCGACATATTCAATCAATCAGGATGAGTGAACTTCAAATTTCATCCCAACACCCGTGTGGGGTTTCAAACAATCAAACACAGATTTTATTTGTGCAGTTGGGCGATGTGTGAAATTTATCGACCCAATCAATATCAGTCAAATCAGTGTATATACAAACAAATCGGCCGATTTGTTTATAACTATTCATTTATTCACATTCACGTTAAAATTTATATTTTTAACGATAAAACATTTTATTTCAACCTATGAATTTCTATTCAATTCATTTACACAATAAAATGATATTTTTATTTTCTAACATATTTTAGAAAATTTCGGCGGCATAACGGCACGATACTAGAAACGGGACAAGGCCTAGCCTTATCCCCGGTCTAGTGAAGGCCCACGCCATTCACACATCAATCATATCAATTTCATTTCACCAAACAATCAAATCCAAATCAAATAATCTAACCAACTACACAACCAATCAAACAAGTCCATGGTCTGTGGACGGGTGTCGGGTGCTTCTAATAAGCACCGTCTGCATCCTAGTATATATATATATATAACTAGAAAAATAAATTGAAAGGTGAGAAATTCTCACTTTTAGCTATCCAACCATCTCGACTCTTCTTTTGCAGAAGTCTTCGTCGTTTCGCCTTTTTGTCACCTTCGTTGCTGCTTTCACTACATACGTAAAAATCACATTTTTACTTCGCTATTCAATATATAAAAATCGAATTTTTATTTCAAAGTTCAATATATAAAAATCGAATTTTTATTTCAAAGTTCAATATATAAAAATCGAATTTTTATTTCAAAGTTCAATATATAAAAATCGAATTTTTATTTCGAAGTTCAATAGATAAAAATCACATTTTTATTTCGCTACGCATATAAAGATGTTATATATTTTTTTCTATCATGTAAAAATTATATTTTTACACCGCTACTGTATAAATAAAAATTCTATTTTTACCATACCATTTCATATAGATAAAAATCAAAAAAAAAAAATTTATACCTTAATTACATATATGAAAATCAAATTTTCATCCTTGCTTTCTATTATCAAATATCGTAGCTTTCTATTTATAAAGATCTCAGCTTTCTATTTTTATCTACTGAAAATCTTATTTTTAAATCAAATCTTTTTTTATTTCTAAAAACAACGTATATTTATATTTTAAACAATGGTTTATTTACTTTTAAAAATACTGCGTTATATATAATCTAAAACTACGTTTTATATATTTAAAAAAACTGCCTTTTCTTTTTTTTCTTTTTTTTGTATTTTATAAATTTCATAAACTGTAGTTTATTCATATAGAAGAAAATCATAATTTTAGTTCAAAGGAATTTATAAACAAAAAGGAGCTCACTGTCAGAGGGTGCTGAGCTGGTCGCCGGAGTTCGCGGGAGGGCTCTGGGGCGCTGACGGCCTGATCTGAGGCGGGGTGGTGGTGACCCGGAGTTGCGGCGTCCCTTCCGGTCAGCAGCGGTGGCACAGTGGGGTTTTGGGACTGGGGAGGCTAGGGTTCGAATTGGGGAAAGGAGGAGGGGCTTCTTCAGAGAAGAGGGAGGCTGGAGGGCGTCGATCATCAGAGGTTGGGGGGAATCTGCGGTGCGGCGGCGAGGCATGGGGGGAGGGGGTCGCGACGATAGGAGGCGGCTAGGTCTGAGCGCGATGGAAGCTTCCCTTTTTTTTTTTTAGTATGAAGTGTCGGGGAGAGAGAAACAGAAGGGGGGGTTATATTTTATTTTATTTTAATTTAATTATTTAATTCAATTTAAAGTTGACTTTCCGTTTTAACTCGAAATCAAGCCCACCGACTGGCGCCTCTAGATAATTACCCCCATTCCGAACACAATGGGATATGTATCGCAAGCTGATTCGATTCCTACAATCAGTTTCCTTTTGAATTTTCATTTAAATCTTTATATTGAATTTTAAACGCACATTTCAAATTACCGGGGTCACATACTAACTAGAAAAATTCCAGAAAAATATTTTCTAGCTTCGTATTGACGATACGGTCCTAACAAAACTAGTTTCGTCGAATTCTGAGACCGTTAGAAAAATGGCCAATTTCCAGTCGATTAAAATCAACTGAAACTGGTCAAACGCGTTTTCCTTTGCCACGCTCACACATTGATTCGAAAAATTATGAAATTTGAAACCTAGCAATAACTTTACATCTCGGACCCAACAAAACTGGTTTCGTCGAAATCCGAGGTCGTTTGCAAAATGTCCATTTTTAAGGGCCTGAATTCCATAGCGACTATTCAGAATTTTCAACTGGACATATCTTTTGATTCCCGATATGAAATCTTGATTTTTCGAATTCGTTGGAAAGATATTCACTATTAGATTCCATTATTTTTTGTTTCACTAAAATCCGGATTGTTTTGCACCCGGTACATTCAATTGAAGTTTGAAATCGAATTATCGAACTACCGCGCCATTTTCAATTCTGTTTATAATTATATATAAATATTTATATATTCTAACGACGACGTATATAATATATACGCTCGAATTATATTCAAAATAAATTTTCGTCGATATTATTTAAAATAATTCATTTTAAATAATCAAAATTCGCCATAATTGCCAAAATAAAAATTTTAAACTGGCCCAGAATTTACGGGTTGTTACAATCTCCCCCACTTAAAACTTTTCGTCCCCGAAAAGGAACAAAGTCGAAAGTGGTTTGATTAATCAACTCTACGCTCGATCTGACTTCCTTTCTCCAACCTTTCAGTTTCTGAGAATTTTCAAAATCTCAAAAATTTGGCTAACACCCTAAATTTTTGAAAAATTTCGCCATAACCTCCCCTGCACCGGGAGCATCGGGGAATTTCAAATAGCTTCCCCGGTCCTTCAGATCTCAAAAAGAAAAAGAAAAAGCCAAGCGGCTAGCCAATAGGCTCACAAAATCATCATCACCCAAACAAAACAGGAAATTATGTAGTAAACATGTACCTATTTGTCGGGCAAACAAATTTTATTCTCTGGCTCTAGCCTCCTTGCTATGACCTGTTCAATGATATATATGTATATGCAAGCAAATGCAACCAATTTTCAATAAAATTCAATATTTGACTCAAATGAACTAAATGGTTCAAATTTTAATTATTCATACAATAATCAAACAATACAACCATCAATCAATTAGTTGATTAGTTTTTCAAATGCATAACTTTGATATATATACAGAAAATCATGTTTTTGATGCCAATTCACAACAAAGGGTTCTATCTAATTTTGGTTCTCACACCAGTCTAATGGAAATATATAGAAATCCCACCTTCGAAACACGACCATAAGTTCTGATGATGATCGATCAATCATCAGAACCATCTCCGGGTGTCTAGAGTGTAATTCTATATCTATCCAGTATATTAAAATTCCAAATACACGTGGATCAGACGTATACGCAAAATTTATATATACTGGATTGTCCACGTCAATATAAATAAATAACCAAATACGAATAGTTGATTTATATTTTCAAAACAAAATTTGTTTTCATTTGAAAAATATACTCTTCACACTCGTTCTAGGATACTACTGATCCCATCTCTAACGAGTCACTCTCATTGGATATTGTAAATCCAATATCTGATGAATTCTTTCGTACGGTTCTAATGTGCCTTGTTCTCTGCTTTGTAAACCAAAGCTCTGATACCAACTGTGACGGCAGGGAATTTTCGCTCGGTCCGAACCAGTCGCTAAACCGACCCAGACCGTTCGAAACGCCCTATCGTTGAGAACGCGACAAATTAGAACGCATACAGAAGAACATTTCACTGTATATACAACAAATACATCAGATTACAAGAATATACAGAGTATGAATAAATATTACACAGAAATATCAGAGATTTAAATTACATTTAAATACATAGCAGCGGAAAATAATACAATACACAACTAGAAAGAGATATACGGATACAAAGCTTTCCGGATATCGTTCCAGCTGTAAACCAGGATCCTGTGAATATAAATCTGCAAAACCAAAACTACTAGCTGCCCGTGTCGAAAATAAGGGCACCCAGAGTTTAGGTTAAAACAATAAACTCCAGGTCAGTCATGTGACTGGTGTGAGAACTAAAACAGTTAATCTTTATTTTAAATCATTAGGGAAATCAAGGGACCACGCCGTAAAACACGGAACGGGTTTCCTCCCAAGAATACCAGTGCATAAAACAAACAGCGCAATGCTAAATAAAGAAAAATGAAGCTGTTATAAGACCCAGGTCCCATCACACAATGCAACGCAGCCGAGGATAGGGTTTTCCCTTATAACAGCCAAAGAATGCTTGATACGTTTTAAAACAAATCATTTGATACTATTATAAGTGCATAGTGTATAAAACAACTTCAAATCATAAGTATCAATCATAGGCGGCATGGGTACCATATATCATGTCGCCATACTAGTTCTACAATTAAAACCGCAAATGTCACGTATTTGGAAATTGGATTTCCATCTATGAACCGAGGCAAAAGATAGTCCTCAACCGATTCGAGACAATCTAGCCTACCATGTCTCAGGAACAGCCGCAACTGCCCCCTGGATCGTCAGGGCCGGTCCACCGACGTGGATTATTATGCCTGAACAATACGTCTTCCCGCCCTTTGGGGCGCAAACGAGCCATCAAATGACTCCATCGGTTCGAGAACGACCGATCAATCCGAGGCGCCTCGCAACAGCAACAACCACATAAGTCAAACTCGTCAGGGCGTGTAAAACCACTGACGCCACTCCTAGCTAGAAAGAAACGCAAGTCCTCCCTGATGTCCTCTCCCGTTTTTGGTTCATACCGGGTGTGAAACTCGCGAAGTAAACGTTACACAAAGCTACGCCACAAAGGCCGTGCTTCGATCATCAACCACAAGACTTTGCTTTTCAACAGAAGCCTTGATCATTTGCATCTTAGCATGCCACACAGGCAAACCACTCTATGCAACCGATATCAGTCACACAGAATGAAATCCAATGTCAGACACACAGTCCATTTACAAGTTCGTTCTGGGTCTGAACGAAACTGGAGGCACCTAGTACCCCGCATATCCATCGATCTCCAAGTACGTCTGGATGATCACTAACTGTTTCCATCTTCTTGGGTGTACAGCCCAATCAAGATCATCAGTTATCACCCAAACGACGTGAAGACCTCCGGTCTTCGACCATCGTCTTCATCTTCGACTTATCGTCGCATCAGTTATTCAGAATGGGATAAACCCGGTCTTTCCGAATAACTCGCGTATATTTTAAATAAGTGTTACACAAACACAACATACGCCTCATTCCAATTCATTAGTCACTAACCGTAAATTAATCAAGAGAATAATTTCCCAAATATTAACCCCGAAGGCCGAAACCAACATCAGATCAATATCCAGAAAACCATTCTGCTTGGCTAACCGACAGTTAGTTTCTAAATTTCACATTCATAGGGAAAGATTCCCATTAATTTTATCAAAGATAAATTCCTTGAATTTATTCTTTAATCCATTTTTGAATATCAATTCAAACTAGTCGGGATTAGCGAACCTTACCGAAGTAATCATTTGTTTTAATTTCCCAATCCCAACCTATTCATCCCATGAAGTAAAACTGGTAATACTTCATATCTAACACCACAGTGTTATCGGTAAATTCAATTACCATTTCACGTTCAAATCTAATTAAAGATTTAACTATCGCCTGGAGCAAAACTGGTGATACTCCATTTTCGATCTTTCAATCTAATTAAAGATTCATTAAAACCCTACTTAGTTTTAATCTTTGACTGGGTTAAAGAATCAGTGTCATTTAAAAACACGGTTCACGATAAACCCAAAATCACATTCCATTAATTATCGGGTTAAAGAACGAGTGTTGTTTAAAACACTGTTCACGATAAACCCAAAAATCAATATCCATTCAATTCCAATTAAATATTATTTAATTGGTACACTTCATTAAATCTAAATAAAAAGATTTAATCTTTTCTCAACTGGGTTCAAGAACAGTGTTAGTGAAGACACCATTCACGACAAACCCAAATCACATTTGATATTCAATACAAGGCTCTGAATAGAAAATATATCGGCTTATATTCAATATCAAATTCCACGACTAACAAATGTCGTATTGGAAATAACGATATAAATATATATCTTTCAAATTTCCATAACAACACCTGTATAATCACGAATTCCAACATCGAAATATTCCGAAGACAATTTCGATTCAAATCCACTCCAATGCAATCATTGGAAATTTTGGTTATTTTCAAAACCCTTTTCAAATTCAATTCATTTATTTAAAAATAAATAGAATTATGATTCTAGTTCAAAACTAGTTCATTTCGATAAAAATCTATTTTTATCTTTTCAAATAGGGAGTTTTTCATCCCAATTCTTCACAAATCATTTCTTATGATTTTACACAAATTATTACTATTTTTAATAATTTTATCAAGGCCTGTACAGTCGATTTCCAACAATGGCCATCGAACTGCACTTACAGCGACCTTTTTCGAATTTGATTTGGACGTATCTCCAAATCCAACCGTTAGATTTCAAATTTCTAACCTCCGTTAGAAAGCTCTTTTCGATACGAACCCAACGGTTCCGGTTTTAGGAGAATCCGACGGTCGGATCTCCCGTAATGTCCGTTTGAAATAAATGGTCGAAATTCACGAACTGCCGCGGCGCGGCGCGTTCTATTCAGGCCATTATATTATATATATAATATATATATAATATATTTCATCGATTTCTATTTAAAACGAATTATATAAATAGTTTTAAATTCGTTTCAAAAGCCATTTCAACTTCCCTTTCAATTCAAATCAAAATTGAATTCTTCTTTATAAATTCGTTTTAAAATTCCTTTCTATTCAATTCAAATTGAATTCATATTCAATTCAATTCATTTCGAAATCGTTTTCAATTCAATTCATTTCGAAATCGTTTTCAATTCAATTCATTTCGAAATCGTTTTCAATTCAATTCATTTCGAAATAGTTTTCAATTCAATTCATTTCGAAATCGTTTTCAATTCAATTCATTTCGAAATCGTTTTCAATTCAATTCATTTCGAAATCGTTTTCAATTCAATTCATTTCGAAATCGTTTTCAATTCATTTCGAAATCGTTTTCAATTCAATTCATTTCGAAATCGTTTTCAATTCAATTCATTTCGAAATCGTTTTCAATTCAATTCATTTCGAAATCGTTTTCAATTCAATTCATTTCGAAATCGTTTTCAATTCAATTCATTTCGAAATCGTTTTCAATTCAATTCATTTCGAAATCGTTATAAATATCGTTCACGTCAAAATGGCGTCAATCTAATCAACACGGCTTCATATATTGATATTTTCAAATATTCCATTTCGAATATTTCTATTTCAAATATTTCTTATTATAAAAATATTCTTTATTTTCACGATTGGAATGAGGCCCAATCAATTACCATATAAAGTTAATTATATGGATTTTCATACAACACATGTATATAATAACATTGAAAATAATCAAACATCAACCAAAGTGCACTACACTGTAAAGGCATCAAATATAGATATTCAACGTCTATAACAGCCTGTCAATCAACCGATCGACATATTCAATCAATTAGGATGAGTGAACTTCAAATTTCATCCCAACACCCGTGTGGGGTTTCAAACAATCAAACACAGATTTTATTTGTGCAGTTGGGCGATGTGTGAAATTTATCGACCCAATCAATATCAGTCAAATCAGTGTATATACAAACAAATCGGCCGATTTGTTTATAACTATTCATTTATTCACATTCACGTTAAAATTTATATTTTTAACGATAAAACATTTTATTTCAACCTATGAATTTCTATTCAATTCATTTACACAATAAAATGATATTTTTATTTTCTAACATATTTTAGAAAATTTCGGCGGCATAACGGCACGATACTAGAAACGGGACAAGGCCTAGCCTTATCCCCGGTCTAGTGAAGGCCCACGCCATTCACACATCAATCATATCAATTTCATTTCACCAAACAATCAAATCCAAATCAAATAATCTAACCAACTACACAACCAATCAAACAAGTCCATGGTCTGTGGACGGGTGTCGGGTGCTTCTAATAAGCACCGTCTGCATCCTAGTATATATATATATATAACTAGAAAAATAAATTGAAAGGTGAGAAATTCTCACTTTTAGCTATCCAACCATCTCGACTCTTCTTTTGCAGAAGTCTTCGTCGTTTCGCCTTTTTGTCACCTTCGTTGCTGCTTTCACTACATACGTAAAAATCACATTTTTACTTCGCTATTCAATATATAAAAATCGAATTTTTATTTCGATGTTCAATATATAAAAATCGAACTTTTATTTCAAAGTTCAATATATAAAAATCGAATTTTTATTTCAAAGTTCAATATATAAAAATCGAATTTTTATTTCAAAGTTCAATATATAAAAATCGAATTTTTATTTCAATGTTCAATATATAAAAATCGAATTTTTATTTCGAAGTTCAATAGATAAAAATCACATTTTTATTTCGCTACCCATATAAAGATGTTATATATTTTTTTCTATCATGTAAAAATTATATTTTTACACCGCTACTGTATAAATAAAAATTCTATTTTTACCATACCATTTCATATAGATAAAAATCAAAAAAAAAATTTATACCTTAATTACATATATGAAAATCAAATTTTCATCCTTGCTTTCTATTATCAAATATCGTAGCTTTCTATTTATAAAGATCTCAGCTTTCTATTTTTATCTACTGAAAATCTTATTTTTAAATCAAATCTTTTTTTATTTCTAAAAACAACGTATATTTATATTTTAAACAATGGTTTATTTACTTTTAAAAATACTGCGTTATATATAATCTAAAACTACGTTTTATATATTTAAAAAAACTGCCTTTTTTTTTGTATTTTATAAATTTCATAAACTGTAGTTTATTCATATAGAAGAAAATCATAATTTTAGTTCAAAGGAATTTATAAACAAAAATGAAAACAAAAAGGAGCTCACTGTCAGAGGGTGCTGAGCTGGTCGCCGGAGTTCGTGGGAGGGCTCTGGGGCGCTGACGGCCTGATCTGAGGCGGGGTGGTGGTGACCCGGAGTTGCGGCGTCCCTTCCGGTCAGCAGCGGTGGCACAGTGGGGTTTTGGGACTGGGGAGGCTAAGGTTCGAATTGGGGAAAGGAGGAGGGGTTCTTCAGAGAAGAGGGAGGCTGGAGGGCGTCGATCATCAGAGGTTGGGGGGAATCTGCGGTGCGGCGGCGAGGCATGGGGGGAGGGGGTCGCGACGATAGGAGGCGGCTAGGTCTGAGCGCGATGGAAGCTTCCCTTTTTTTTTTTTAGTATGAAGTGTCGGGGAGAGAGAAACAGAAGGGGGGTTATATTTTATTTTATTTTAATTTAATTTAATTATTTAATTCAATTTAAAGTTGACTTTCCGTTTTAACTCGAAATCAAGCCCACCGACTGGCGCCCCTAGCTAATTACCCCCATTCCGAACACAATGGGATATGTATCGCAAGCTGATTCGATTCCTACAATCAGTTTCCTTTTGAATTTTCATTTAAATCTTTATATTGAATTTTAAACGCACATTTCAAATTACCGGGGTCACATACTAACTAGAAAAATTCCAGAAAAATATTTTCTAGCTTCGTATTGACGATATGGTCCTAACAAAACTAGTTTCGTCGAATTCTGAGACCGTTAGAAAAATGGCCAATTTCCAGTCGATTAAAATCAACTGAAACTGGTCAAACGCGTTTTCCTTTGCCACGCTCACACATTGATTCGAAAAATTATGAAATTTGAAACCTAGCAATAACTTTACATCCCGGACCCAACAAAACTGGTTTCGTCGAAATCCGAGGTCGTTTGCAAAATGTCCATTTTTAAGGGCCTGAATTCCATAGCGACTATTCAGAATTTTCAACTGGACATATCTTTTGATTCCCGATATGAAATCTTGATTTTTCGGATTCGTTGGAAAGATATTCACTATTAGATTCCATTATTTTTTGTTTCACTAAAATCCGGATTGTTTTGCACCCGGTACATTCAATTGAAGTTTGAAATCGAATTATCGAACTACCGTGCCATTTTCAATTCTATTTATAAGAATATATAAATATTTATATATTCTAACGACGACGTATATAATATATACGCTCGAATTATATTCAAAATAAATTTTCGTCGATATTATTTAAAATAATTCATTTTAAATAATCAAAATTCGCCATAATTGCCAAAATAAAATTTTAAACTGGCCCAGAATTTACGGGTTGTTACAATTTTCCAGAATTTCTATCTGTTCTGGTAACCTTCAGCGCTGATACCACGTGTAACACCCCACATCCATTAATGTCACTCACAAAGGGAATGCATTAACTTCCATGGAGCATTTTAAGTGAATATAGAACAGAAAATCACAACAAGACAGATATAAAGCAGTACTTGAAAATTTAAAACTTTATTTATTGCAGCAGAAGATAAATATGTTTGATTACAACACCAAAAACCATAGACTAGAGTCAAATACATAATATCCATCCTGAAAAAATCAGAGTACATAAAGTAAAAGCATAATCCCGTTACTACAAATAGCCATAAAGAGAAATGATGAGCTGAACTTTACTTCAGAAATCCAAGCAAACTTCCAAAAGAGAGAGAGATAAAGCGATCTAATCAGGCTCCACTAGTACTAGCCCACTGTGAGAACCTGGGGGGGAAAGGAAGAAAAGAGGTGGAAACAAAGGGGGTTAGACATAAAGTCTGGCGAGTCCGATAACTCTAACAATATAATTAATAAAGTAACTAGGATAAGACATAGACTTGGTAAATAAGGAAATGACGGCGAATAAATGGCAAGACCAAGCAACCAAAGGTAATAGGATGAACAAAGATAACGTTAAAGGCGCACCTAATTGCTAAAGGATAATTACTACACTGCACCACACCAATCATTCTAAAAATGGATCCCGCCCACTGAACTTAGTAATCATGGTAGCTTCGTGTACCCCTAGCTGACTACATAGGTGTCGCCTGCTCCTATCTCCACTAGGTGTAACCGCAACCCCCATGCGATTGGCTCCCTAACTCGTAGATACCCGTGCTGGTCCCACAATGGGGTGTGTCATTACCCAAAGTGGCAACCCGATACAACAAGAGATGCACGGCTTATACCTACACGATGCAACAACGTCTTACCTACCATCCCGGGCCCATGAACACACATGACCCCGTTGGACTTTCGTTGCCACCGCTAACCCTTTTTCGCCTCTTACAGTCAAGCCCAGTAAGCGTGTCCCGTCCTCGACTTGGGTCGAGCTCACAAAGATACTTATGGGTTACTGGTTTGAGATGGGCCCCCATAATTGACACAAGCCTTTTACCTAAGCTTGGTCCCACTAAGATTCCCCACTTAACCCCTTCATGTCTTCTTACATGTCTTTAATTTGGTTAAGTGTTTCTACTCATATTTTCACAAGCCACCCAGGGCACCCACTTAACCCACATGTCCCACCACATGTTTAGCTTTGGTTAAGTGTTACTTAATTTGTTACTACCATAACCCCTGTAGGACCTCTCACATTAGACTGGCATTTGTGGCTGCTGGATTTGTCGGGCGGGTACGGGCAGTCTTACACCACAAACGAGCCTAACCTCGTGTCCATACAACTGTTACGCATTTAGTTTGGGCCTTTGACCTCTCACATTGGGCTACCATTTGTGGCTGCTGGATTTTCCGGGCGGGTCCGGGCAGTCTTACACAACAAATAAGTCCAACCTCGTGTCTTAGGCGATTAATTATACATAATTAATTTCCCTCAAATTTGAATTACTTTCCCTATTCAAATTATCAATCATTTCCATATTTATTTATGTCCATAATTATCACCTTATTTATGTTTATCCATTTATGGTACATGAATTTATACCATTTATCATCACAACTTAATTATACGCTTTTTAAGGCATTTATGCCTATTTCACAATATGTGTATATTCAATATTATCCCCCTTGCCCCCACGTTATTCGTTCGCTTAACATGACATATACATATATATATATATATATATATATATATATATATATATACGTATATTAGACTAGCAAATAGTCTAATACATATAAGGGAATAAACATCACAAATATACATAATACACAGAATGGATCTAACTTGCATTTAACTTGCAATTAAGAATTATAACATAACTTGCATAACTTTGTATTATCATGGTCTAAAACATAGATCAAATAGGTGTGAACTTGCATGAACTATACATGTCATAGATCTAAACCTTAAGGTGTAAACTTTGCATAAATTGTGTATGTCATAGATCCAAACTTAAAGGTGTTAATTTGCATAAATCATGTATGTCATGGATCTAACTCAAGGGTGTAAACTTGCATAGGTTATGTATGTCACAGATCTACACTAAAGGCGTAAACTTGCATAAGTTATACATGTCATAGATCTACACTAAAAGGTGTAAGCTTGCATAAGTTATACATGTCAAAGATCTACACTAAAAGGTGTAAACTTGCAAAAGTTATACATGTCATAGATTTACACTAAAAGGTGTAAACTTGCAAAAGTTATACATGTCATGGATCTAAACTCAAGGGTGTAATACTTGCATAATGGTGAATCCAATTACTACATAAACTTGCATATAGTCATTTTACTTGATTCACATGAAAACTTGTGAACAGTTCATATAGAAACTAGCATATAATCTAACACCCAAATTTGCATCAAACATGATGTCATAATGAATCAATGTTGAACATAGTGATTGGAATATAAAAAGGAATTCAAAACTATCATCATGAACAAATAGCATATATCCACAAAATACCACATATTCACAAACATAGCCATATAACCACAATTACATTTCATCTTAATTAAATTAGTAATTATCTTATTAGAGAAATCGAACTCATAAACAAAAAGAGAGTCTTGAGTTCTGGTATCTGTTTTCTGTAATTGATTGGCTTTCCCTTGATGTAGGCAAATTCGTTGATTAGATTTGATTTGAATTGAATTGAGTTGCTTTACTTTGCTTCTAATTGGCGGCGGTTACTCCAAGTTGCAGACTGACAGCATGACGGCCATTATTCTAATTTTTATTTGATTTTAGGGTTTGAGTCTACTAGTGTTTATATAGAATTCCAAATTAATTTAAGCCGTCAGATGATCTAGAATAAATCTAGGCCATTCACATGAAGAGGAGCCAACCAGAAAGTCACAAATCAGCTATAATGACACACCAGAACTCAGAAAATCGCCCTGAACCCGACCAAGCCAGCCCAGACTCGACCAGGTCGACCCCTTGGTCGACCTGGGTACCCAGGTTCACCCCTAGGTCGACCCCCTGGTCGACTTGGGTCCTGGGCGGGAATTTTCCCGCCCACCCCATTCTTGGTCCAGTTCCGAAATTTGAACTTGTTTTTGAGCTGTTTTGAATTTTTGAATTTTCTGGAAACTTCCGATAGTCATAATTTCTTCATACGAAGTTCAATTCACGCAAACTCGGACTCTATCTCAACCAAAATTCCGAGACGAACACAATGGCATAACCTATTTCCCTTAATTCCCACATTTATAATTAAATATTCTTTAATTTGTTACTTTAGTGTTAATAGAAAATACCGGGTGTTACATTTACTGTCTGTAGAGATCCGTAAACAAGTGGAGTTGTATATAATGGGTACGATAAAAAAAATATACATATTGCATAAACCAAGGAATGAAGCACGCTACCTTAATATATATTTATATATATTCAATATACTAGCCTTATCGATGTCCACATGCAACTAAAGACATATCCCCACCGTTCTAGCCTAATACTCGATTTCCCGATCAAAAGAAGGCCACAGTTTCATTGTTTCAGCCACCCGCTTATCCTATAATATCCCTATATAATACACTTAACACTCTCTAAATCCTAAAATCATTTTCTGCGATTAAAATTCACAGCCGCCAGACCTTTTTCTTTCAACCAAACCAAAACATGAAATATCGATCCCTTCAAATCCAGTAAAAACAATTCGTTTTTTTCCTTCTTCCGGGGGATGAATGACGCTGAAGACTGGACTTCAGTGCTGGTGTTCGAAGCAACGAGGGGGCAAGTAGATGGCGACGCAGTGTAACTGGGAAGGGACTTCGTGAATACGGGAGTAATGGCATTGGATTCGTAAGGCCGAGGCGTAGGGGTTGGGGAGATTTTTTGGGTGCTTTTGAGTGAAAGATGGCCACGACTTCTGTCTTCTGTGCGAGATGGAAGGGGTTTTACTGGTGGTTCGAAGTGCTGAAGCAGGTAGTCGAGTACTGTGGAGGCATTAAGTATTCGAAATGGCCTTGGTTACTGTCGAAGTTTGAACTATGTGTGTGCATGGTGCTGAACGTGAAGAAGCGGGTGGTTTCTTTAGGAGAAACTGGGTTGGCGTGTGTATACCGGAAGCTCCGTGGGTATACACAATATGCGGTGGAAGAGGAGGAATAGTAGTGGGTGGATTCATGAAGAGGGGTTGAGGGGATTTACGTGTGAAGGAGCAGGAGGAGATTCACCGAGTTCCCTGTTGGTGTGATGGAATCAAAGAAGCTTTGAAGTGGAGTTCACATGTGAGGTCGGTTTGAAGAATAAGGAAGTATATAGGGAGAAAGTGGCGGTCAACGATTGCCATTTACGTTTGTTTTTGGGTTTCGCTGGTGTGGATGGTTTAGAGAAGATGGACGTGGCGGGTTTTGGGTTCATACGATGGGAGTGGGCCAAGAAAAAGGGGTAAAGCCCAAATGGGAATTTAAATAAGTTTTATTTTTTTAAATTTAAATATTGTACAAACTTGTGTAAGTCGTAACTTGTTCATACGTTAACGGAATTCAGCGAAACAAGATCCGACAGGATCGTATGGACGGACACTACCCAATGGAACTGAGTGGGAGTGGATTGGAGCTCGTTACAATTTATTGCAAAATAATTTGTCCATCTAAATCGATCGATGGTTATCGTTATTAATGATGATCGTCCAATGTGAGTAAAACTCACCAACTTTGAACAGTTAGTCAGTTAGTTGAAATTATATATATATAAAAACCGTTAAATATATGTATATACTGATGTTGTTTATCAAAACATTTCATATTGAAATGAATTTGATGTTAAAGGTTTAACATCTGTGGATGCAGGGAAACAGGTCGGAGGAATCCAACTGGATTCCTCAACATATATTTTTCTGTTTTTCATATATCGTAATATATGATGTGATATATAAATCTGTTGATGATTATGCGTGTTTAGATGATATAGATCACCGTGTTTGGTATTTTAAAATACCGTAAGAAAAAGTGGGATGTTAAAAGGAGATTTTCAAAGTATATTTTGAAAATTGATTATTTATATAAAATCAATGGATTTTATATATGAGAAGAAAAAGGGTTTTATAAAAGAAATCATTTTATAAAATCAAAGAAATAAAAAGGAAATATATTTGTAAAAAAAATATAGAGGAAATATAGATGTAAAACAATTATGGAGGAAATATATTTGTAAAAACAAATATAAAGGAAATATATTTGTAAAAACAAATATAAAGGGAAATATTGGTAAAACAAATAAAAAGGAAATATTGTAAAACATTTCCAAATAGGATAAAAATCAAAGGGATATTTAGAAAATGAATCGAAGATGGAAATCTTTTTTGAACAGATAAATGGAAATGATTTATTTAAAATGGAATTAAGTAGAACTTGGTTTTAACACCAATATTTTTAGAATGTGAATTCAACACTTCTAAAGTGAATAAACGTTGTTAAAAGGAAATCCTTATAAGTGGAGAAACGTTATTAAAATAACATTTATAAAGTGAAGAACCGTTACTAAAAGTAAATCTTTATAAATGAATAAACACTGTTAAAAGGAAATCTTTTTAAATGGATAAACGTTATGAAAAGGGAAATCTTTATAAAGAAAAAGAGTTAACCAGTTAGAGTTAATCAGTTAGAGTTAACCAGTTAGAGTTAATCAGTTAGAGTTAACCAGTTAGAGATAATTAGTTAGAGTTAACCAGTTAGAGTTAACCAGTTAGAGTTAACCAGTTAGAGTTAATCAGTTAGAGTTAACCAGTTGGAGTTAATCAGCCAGAGTAAATCAGCTAGAGTTAACCAGTTAGAGTTAATCAGTTCGAGTTAACCAGTTAGAGTTAACCAGTTAGAGTTAACTAGTTAGAGTTAACCAGTTAGAGTTAACCAGTTAAAGTTAACCAGTTAGAGTTTACCAGTTAGAGTTAATTAGTTAGAGTTAATCAGTTAGAGTTAATCAGTTAGAGTTAATCAGTTAGAGTTAGCCAGTTAGAGTTAACCTGTTAGAGTTAATCAGTTAGAGTTAATCAATTAGAGTTAATTCAAATGAGATGCCATTTAGCACGACTGCTAGCAAAATTTGCAGGGTTGCAGATAGTCTAAGGCGGTCGGATGTTTCCTGAGGGAATCAGGCGTAACCACTGTGATCGTTGCGATCTAGAGTCAAGCGAAAGGAGTTAAATCGAATATTAGTTATTTGATAGGTGTTAATCAAGTCAAGTTAGCCGAGTCGAGTTAGTCGAGTCAAGTTATCGTATATTAGTTATTCGAATCAAGTTCAAAGGAGTTATCGAATATTAGTTATTCGAATCAAGTTAAAAGGAGTTATCGAATATTAGTTATTCGAAATCAAGTAAAAAGGAGTTATCGAATATTAGTTATTCCAATCAAGTTAAAAGGAGTTATCGAATATAGTTATTCGAAAGGAGATTATCGAATATAGCATATTCGAAAGAAAGGAGTTATCGATTATAGTTTAATCAAAAGGAGTTAATCGAATTAAGTTATTCGAAGAGAGATAATCGAATATAGGTTATTCGAAGAAGAGTTAATCAAATAGAGATTACTTAAAGAGAGTTAATCGGTGAATTCGATTATATCGAATTCGGGAAAGTATTTATACTTTCCGGTGTTTAAATCAAGATTTATTTATTTATAAATCAGTTGTTATTTATTTATTCATATTAAAGAATAAAAGTTATAATTGAAGTTAGATATTTCGAAAGTAGGGATTATAACGTTATCGTTAGAATCAATATTTTCATTTAAAGAAGTGGATACGTAAATAGAATTCGAGAGTTGCATAAGGAAGTTTGGTAAAGGTTTAAAGGATAAACTTTGACTATTTCGAAGTTAAAACGTTGTTCAGGTAAGGTCTGAGAGGTAACTATACCCCAACTTGATTGACTTCCTTCTTAACTAAGGAATGTAAGGTTTGATAGTGAATGATGGTTAAGAGAATTTAGTTAATGAGTGAAAATGGTTTGAGTTGGCATGGCGATGTTTGATTTAAAACATCAGTTTAAATCCAGCGAAGGAGTTTTGGAAATGTTTACCAAATAAGAATCAGAAATGTTATCTGATAATCGAAAATAAGAATTTTGAATATATGGAAACAGGAGATAAGTAAATTAATGAACTAAAGAGATAAATGTTAAATGATGATTGGTCGATATAATTTCCATCTGGAAATATTATCGTTGTTTGCACACGAGTTTTTCTTTGATAGTTAAATCACAGACTATCAATGTTTTGACCATTTTACGTTGTTAATATGGAGAGACCGGTTGGATTATTATCCGAAGAACCACTCCGTATTGGCATAAGCGTTGCGAATCAAGTATGCTGGATATATTGAAGACGATGTAAAGTGCAAGGGTTGTTGTATAAATCTTAGGTAAAGATTGCCTAAGATGGATGTACTGAACAGTGCCTTCGGTTTGTCCTGTCCCAGGACAACTTGTATGGACGAAGGTCTGATAGAGTATATCTGATAGATCGCGTAAGTTGATCTCTTCAAATGTATTCACGTTTGGTGGCAGAGGAATTCGTTTCTCTTAGCTGTATACCCGTGTTTATTTTGGATAAATCAATGTGTGATTTGAAGGGTATGACGATGTGGCATTCTAAGTGAATGAAGATATGATATGTAAAAAGATAAGCGTAGCTTCTAGCCTCACATCCGGTAAATGACAGAAATCGGGAAGGCAACATGGCTAAGTCAGCCACTCCGAAGTAGGGTGTATAATCAACTATCTAGAGAATATTCATTTGCTTCTTTAATCTATCAATGATGTCCCATATATATATATATATATATATATATATATATATATATATATATGGGAAACGGTTGCTGATCCCAATCGTTGGTGATATACATTCGATACACTCAAGCGAAATGAGTGGTCGGTCATGTGTGGCTGAGTTGCAAGATGTTCTTGTTGAACTCCAGTGTATCGTTCCTAGAGTACGCTGATCGGAAGGTGGTTCCATACCTTGTCATAGTTGGAAATCCAATCATCCAATAAGCGCCTGCGGTTTATGAGTATACATTATATATGTAGAGCGTGAGATGCAAGCGTTTCTGCTAGATTGATATCTATTTGTACTTAGACATTATTATAATATCAGAAGGATATTGTTTACATAGACGTTTGGATTTTCATAAGGGAAAAACTCATTCCATTTTCACGGCGTGGTCTAATGAGATATCCTTTATTTAAACCAAGTGTTTGGAGTTTTATTTGCACCAGTCCCATGACTGACCCGGAGTTTATTTTGTTTGTTTTCCCTAAACTCTTGGGTGCCTAAATTTGTACGGGCAATCAAGTAGTCGGGATTTTACAGATGCACTTGAAGAGATGGAGCAGGAGGCTTCCGGATTATATAAGTATTGTTTATTTTCCGCTGTTGTTGTAAGTGTTGTACTTTGCAATGTTATTGTATACATATACTGTTTGTATTTCAAAAGTTATGTTATATTTTATTCGTTCCGCTGTGAGATTCGTGTTTACTCTGGTGATGATGTTCTTCTTCTTCTTCTATTCTATAAGTTCTATCTTATCTATTCTCACCCTCTAACTTCTTTCATTAACTATTCGGGTATTTTCGACTCTTGAATGTTCGATATGTGTTGTATATCGGATATCCAAAGTTGATTTTTTCCGGGTCATTACAGTTGGTATCAGAGCTTAAGGTTAAGTTATTACCTTGGCTTTGTGGTGTAACTAAGTAGAGATGGGATTAGTAATATCCTAGATTGAGTTTGAGTGTATATATACGAGCGCGTATTTGTTATTCAATATAAAGTGATTTTATATTATGGAGTTTAATTGGTTGAGTCGTTTATGAGTTCTGGTCGATCAGTTTGATCCACTGTATCGGTAAGATCTTTATAAACACTTGAATACAATGAACCGACATGGTATGTTTTGAAAAGAGGGTAATTGAAATAATTTTACCCGAAATATATTTTATATATATTGGAAATATTGTATTGGATGTGTTGGTTGTTATTATAATCGAATGAGATTATAAGGTGAAATGGTTATAAATAACCAAGTAGAATTCATATAAGTATAATATATGAGAATTTTAAAATCCTAGGAGATTTTAAATTGGTTATAAACATTGGGAAGGATATTTTGAACTGATTTCAAAATGGAATTGATTTAAGAATGAATTTTGAAAATGTTATAGTATTGAACTCACTTCGATCGCTGGGAAATAGATTCCGATGATGAAGCATGCCATCATCGGTGTTCATTTTCGAGTTCTAAGTGATGGATTACTACCAAAGATTTTGTTTTTGAATTGTTTTGTGAAAACAAGGTGTTCGGAAATTCAAAGGTTTTGAATTGTTGTTATGATTTCAAATTGATTTGAAATAAACCCAGGAATTTAAAATTCTGGAATAAAAATTTAACTTATGAAGTAAATAGGTTAAATTAATGAAAGTGAATAAACAAATTTGAATTTAACTTAGACAAAGTTAAATATAATCTGAAAGGGATTGAGATTTATGAGTTAAAAGTTTGAAATTTGATATTTGGGGTTCGAATGAAATTCGATTTGGATTTGAGGATATAAACTGATTTGAGTTTGATTGGAAATGTATTGGTATATGATGAATTGGTAACACATGGAAGGGATATAATAATATGGCCGACAAAAAGGTACAAGTTTATATTTCATATGAGTTTGTTGATTTTATGAGCCAAATTGGCAAGCCGTTTGGCTGTTTGATTTTCTTTTGGGTTGGAGAAGGCCTAGAGAGGCGAGTCGTGCTTTGACGTATTGACCAATACAAAGGAGGTTATGGCGAAATTTTCTGAAAATTTAAGGCGTTAGAAAATTTTCATGATTTCTGGAAAATTTTGTTAGCCGGAATGAATTAATAATTTAATTGAAATTAATAGGTTCAGTTGAAACCGGAGATAAAAGGTAAACAGATAAAAAAATTCCCAGTAGATAGGGTCGTCCCCTACCTTAGCAATTTCGAGGACGAAATTATTTTTAAGGGAGAAAGAATGTAATGACCCGCATTTTTAGCTGTTGAATAATTAATTAATTTAATTATTTAATACCGATTTGGCGATATCGATTTAGCGATATCGATTTGGCAATATCGATTTAGCGATATCGATGACCAGAATTAAATAATAAGGAATATTTAATTAATATAATAATTAAATAATATATTCAAATTCCAGAATAGTCGGAAATAGTAGAATTCACATTACGATGTGAATTGGATCATATATAAGCTATAGTTCTGTTTGGAGTTGAATTATATTAACGAATATAGTATATAGATGACAGTTGAACATAGAATTATAATAAAATTATAATCGAGCTCGAAAATAGCTCGGTAGTTCACTATTTGGCGATTTGAACTTCAACTGGAAATACAAGATCTGTTTTAAGTCGGATTTCTATGAAACAAGAAATGTATGGAGGTGGTGAAGTATATTTTTCTAGTGGAAGAGAAAAATCGGGATTTCGTCGTATAGATTTTGAGTTATGTCCAAATCAAATATTCAGAAAAGCAGCAACATGTTCGTTTATAGCCATAACGGTTATTTAAATATATTTAAATATCGGATTCGAATTTGGATAAGGTTCTTTTGAGATATAGTGATAATTTAATTTTTAAAATTTTACTGTAATTTTTAATTAATTACATAAGCAATTTTTTTTTGGAGTATTTTGTACCTTGTATCGATATTTTGAGGTTTCACAATATGAGTTAATCTACCGGTATTCTTATATTTTTGGGATCGTGGAACATTGTTCGTCCTAACGGTATATGTTTACTGTCTCTAGATCCGTAAACAAGTGGAGTTGTATGTAATGGGTACGCTAAACAAAAATATATATACATATTGCATAGACTAAGGAATGAACCACGCAACCCTAATATATATTTATATATATTCAATATACTAGCCTAATCGATGTCCACATGCAACTAAAGACATATCCCCACCGTTCTAACCTAATACTCTATTTCCCGATCAAAAGAAGGCAACGGTTTCATTGTTTCAGCCACCCACTTATTCTATAATATCCCTATATAATACACTTAACATTCTCTAAAACCTAAAATCATTTTCTGCGATTAAAATTCACAACCGCCAGTCCTTTTTCTTTCAACCGAACCAAAATGTGAAATATCGATCCCTTCAAATCCAGTAAAAACAATTCATTTTTTTCCTTCTTCCGGGGGATGAATGACGCTAAAGACCGGACTTCAGTGCTGGTGTTCGAAGCAACGAGGGGGCAAGTAGATGGCGACGTGGTGAAACTGGGAAGGGACTTCGTGAGTACGGGAGTAATGGTGTTGGATTCGGAAGGCCAAGGTGCAGGGGCTGAGGAGATTTGTTGGGTGCTTTCGAGTGAAAGATGGTCGCGACTTTTGTCTTCTATGCGAGATGGAAGGGGTTTTACTGGTGGTTCGAAGTGCTGAAGCAGGTAGTCGAGTACTATGGAGGCATCGGGTATTTGAAATGGCCTTGGTTATTGTCGAAGTTTGAACTGGATGTGTGCATGGTACTGAACGTGAAGAAGCGGGTGGTTTCTTTGGGAGAAACTGTGTTGGCGTGTGTATACCGGAAGCTCAGTGGGTATACACAATATACGGTGAAAGAGGAGGAATAGAAGTGGGTGGATTCATGAAGAGGGGTTGAGGGGATTTGCGTGTGAAGGGGCAGGAGGAGGTCCACCGAGTTCCCTGTTGGTGTGATGGAATCAAAGCAGCTTTGAAGTGGAGTTCACATGTGAGGTCGGTTTGAAGAATAAGGAAGTATAGAGGGAGAAAGTGGCGGTCAACGGTTGCCATTTACGTTTGTTTTTGGGGTTCGCTGGAGTGGATGGTTTAGAGAAGATGGACGTGGCGGGTTTTGGGTTCATACGATGGGAGTGGGCCAAGAAAAAGGGGTAAAGCCCAAATGGGAATTTAAATAAGTTTTATTTATTTGAATTTAAATATTGTACAAACTTGTGTAAGTCGTAACTTGTTCATACGTTAACGGAATTCAGCGAAACAAGATCCGACAGGATCATATAGACGGACACTACCCAATGGAATTGAGTGGGAGTGGATTGGAGCTCATTACAATTTGTTGCAAAATAAATTGTCCATCTGAATTGAGCGATGGTTATCGTTATTAACGATGATCGTCCAATGTGAGTAAAACTCACCAACTCTGAACAGTTATATTTTTATAACGAATTCTTCGAACTGATAATTATATGTTGATTGATGTGTGTTGATTTGGTTGATTGAACTGCTAGCCAATTAGTTGAAATTATATATATATATATATATATATATATATAAACCGTTAAATATATATATATATATATATATTGATGTTGTTTATCAGAACATTTCATATTGAAATGAAGTTGATGTTAATTATATGGTTTAACATCTATGGATGCAGGGAAATAGGTCGGAGGAATCCAACTGGATTCCTCAACATATATTTTTCTGTTTTTCATATATCGTAATATATGATGTGATATATAAATATGTTGATGATTATGCGTGTTTGGATGATATCAATCACTGTGTTTGGTATTTTAAAATACCGTAAGAAAAAGTGGGATGTTAAAAGGAGATTTTCAAAGTAAATTTTGAAAATAGATTATTTATATAAAATCAAAGGATTTTATATATGAGAGGAAAAAGGGTTTTATAAAAGAAATCATTTTATAAAATCAAAGAAATAAAAAGGAAATATATTTGTAAAACAAATATAGAGGAAATATATTTGTAAAACAAATATAGAGGAAATATATTTGTAAAACAATTATAGAGGAAATATATTTGTAAAAACAAATATAGATGAAATATATTTGTATAAACAAATATAAAGGGAAATACTGGTAAAACAAATAAAAAGGAAATATTGTAAAACATTTACAAATAGCATAAAAATCAAAGGGATATTTAGAAAATGAATCGAAGACGGAAATCTGTTCTGAACAGATAAATGGAAACGATTTATTTAAAATGGAATTAAGTAGAAATTGGTTTTAACACCGATATTTTTAGAATGTGAACTCAACACTTCAAAAGTGAATAAACATTGTTAAAAGTAAATCCTTATAAGTGGAGAAACGTTATTAAAAGAACATTTATAAAGTGAAGAACCGTTACTAAGAGTAAATCTTTATAAATGAATAAACGTTGTTAAAAGGAAATCTTTTTAAATGGATAAACGTTATAAAAAGGGAAATCTTTATAAAGAAAAAGAGTTAACCAGTTAGAGTTAATCAGTTAGAGTTAACCAGTTAGGGTTAACCAGTTAGACTTAATCAGTTAGAGTTAACCACTTAGAGTTAACCAGTTAGAGTTAACCAGTTAGAGTCATCAGTTAGAGTTAATCAGTTAGAGTTAATCAGTTAGAGTTAACTAGTTAGAGTTAATCAGTTGGAGTTAATCAGTTAGAGTTAATCAGTTAGAGTTAATCAATTAGAGTTAATACAAATGAGATGTCATTTAGCACGACTGCTACCGAAATTCGCGGGGCTGCAGATTGCCTAAGGCGGTCGGATGTTCCCTGAGGGAATCAGGAGTAACCATTGTGATCGCTGCGATCTAGAGTCAAGCGAAAGGATTTAAACCGAATATTAGTTATTCGATAGGAGTTAATCAAGTCGAGTTAGCCGAGTCGAGTTAGTCAAGTCGAGTTAGTCAAGTTAACGAATATTAGTTATTCGAATCAAGTTAAAAGGAGTTATCGAATATTAATTATTCGAATCAAGTTAAAAGTAGTTATCGAATATTAGCTTTTCGAAATCAAGTAAAAAGGAGTTATCAAATATTAGTTATTCGAATCAAGTTAAAAGGAGTTATCGAATATAGTTATTCGAAAGGAGATTATCGAATATAGCGTATTCGAAAGAAAGGAGTTATCGATTATAGTTTAATTGAAATGAGTTAATCGAATTAAGTTATTCGAAGAGAGAAAATCGAATATAGGTTATTCGAAGAAGAGTTAATCAAATAGAGACTACTCGAAGAGAGTTAATCGGCAAATTCGATTATATCGAATTCGGGAAAGTATTTATACTTTCCGGTGTTTAAATCAAGATTTATTTATTTATAAACCAGGTGTTATTTATTTATTCATATTAAAGAATAAATGTTATAATTGAAGTTAGATATTTCGAAAGTAGGGATTATAACGTTATCGTTAGAATCAATATTTTCATTTAAAAAAGTGGATACGTAAATAGAATCCGAGAGTTGCGTAAGGAAGTTTGGTAAAGTTTTAAAGGACAAACTTTGAATATTTCGAAGTTAAAACGTTGTTCAGTTAAGGTCTGAGAGGTAATTATACCCCAACTTGATTGACTTACTTCTTAACTAAGGAATGGTAAGGTTTGATAGTGAACGATGGTTAAGAGAATTTAGTTAATGAGTGAAAATGGTTTGAGTTGGCATGGCGATGTTTGATTTAAAACGTCAGTTTAAATCCAGCGAAGGAGTTTTGGAAATGTTTTCCAAATAAGAAGCAGAAATGTTTTCAGATAATCGAAAATAAAATTTTTGAATATATGGAAACAGGAGATAAGTAAATTTAACCTATCAATGCTTCTTTAACCTATCAATGCGGTCCTATATATATATATATATATATATATATATATATATATATATATATATATATATATATATATACGGGAAACGGTTGCTGGTCCCAACCGTTGGTGATATACATTCGATACACTCAAGCGAAATGAGTGGTCGGTCATGTGTGGCTGAGTTGCAATATGTTCTTGTTGAACTCCAGTGTATCGTTCCTAGAGTACACTGATCGGAAGGTGGTTCCATACCTTGTCATAGTTGGAAATCCAATCATCCAATAAGCACCTGCGGTTTATGTTTATACATTATATATGTAGAGCGTGAGATGCAAGCGTTTCAGCTAGATTGATATCTATTTGTACTTAGACATTATTATAATATCAGAAGGATATTATTTACCAAGATGTTTGGATTTTCATAAGGGAAAAACCCGTTCCGTTTTCACGGCCTGGTCTTATGAGATATCCTTTATTTAAACCAAGTGTTTGGAGTTTTATTCACACCAGTCCCATGACTGACCCGGAGTTTATTTTGTTTGTTTTTCCTAAACTCTTGGGTGCCTAAATTTGTACGGGCAGTCAAGTAGTCGGGAATTTACAGATGCACTTGAAGAGCTGGAGCAAGAGGCTTCCGGATTATATATTTATTGTTTATTTTCCACTTTTGTTGTAAGTGTTGTACTCTGCAATGTTATTGTGTACATATACTTTTTGAGTTTCAAAAGTTATTTTATATTTTATTCGTTCCGCTTTCACATTCGTGTTTACTCTGGTGATGATGTTCTTCTTCTTTTTCTATTCTATAAGTTCTATCTTATCTATTCTCACCCTCTAACTTCTTTTATTAACTATTCGGGTATTTTCGACTCTTGAATGTTTGATATGTGTTGTATATCGGATATCCAAAGTCGATTTTTTCCGATTCGTTACACATGGGACAGATGTGAGAACTCAAAACAGTTAATAAACTCTACTTGAAAATAAGGTAAATCACGGGACCACGCCGCATGTCACGAAACGGGTTTACTCCACATGAATACTAGTTTAAAACACAAAACAAACGCAACGCTTTTTGAAAAATGAAACTATTATAAGACTCGGGTCCCATCACACAATGCAACACAAAGCAGAGGATAGAGTTTTCCTTTATAATAGCCAAACATGCTTGATACGCTTTAAAACAAATCATTTTGATATCACTATAAGTGCACAGTGTCAAAAAAACTTCAAATATAAATGTATCAATCATAGACGACATAGTACCCCATCCTACTATGTCGCCATATAGGTTTACAACTAAAGCCGAAAGTCACTTATTGGAAATTGGATTCCATCTATGAGTCGAGGCAAGGGATGTATCCTCACCGATTTGAGACACTCTAGCACATGTCCCAGGATCACACCTATGGGCAACCATTGGAACTTCAGGGTCGGCCCACACCTAACGTTTGTGGATTGGTTATTCCTGAACAATACGTTTCCTGGTCCTATCAGACCTATCACTTGGCCATCGGCGACCAATCATATCCATGGCACCTCGCAATCCATCATCCACATAAGTAAAAATGTCTGGGGTCCATACCATGATACCACTTCTAGTTGGAAAGAAACGCATGCACTCCCTGTAGTCACTATCCCGTTTTTGGCTCATACCGAGGTGTGAGGCTCGCGAATTAACGATATACACAAAGCTATGCTACTTAAATCGTGCTTTGATCATCATCCACAAGGCCCTGCTTTTCAACAAAAGCCTTGATCATTTGTATCTTAAGATGCCACATTGTCAATTCATGCCATACAACTGATTTCTATCAATATATAATCTCTAAGCTCGTATGTCTCAGAGCAGGGTGTTAAACAAGAGAATAAATACAACTCCACCAAACAGATACATATTTAATAGAAATCAATCAATACAAAATGAAATAAAATGTCAGACATAATCCATTTACAAGTTCGTCCTGGGTCTGAACGAAACCGGAGGCACCTTATTCCTCATCCCATATGTCCAATACATGAGAGAGGTCCTCGCATATCCAATCGACCTCCAAGTACGTCTGGACGATCACCACTTATTACCTCATCTTGGGTGTACATCCCAATCATGACATCAGTAATCATCCAAACGATGTGAAGATCTCCAGTCTTCAACCACCGTCTTCTTCGACTTTTAATCGTCGTAACATTTATTTTGAGTGGGTTAAAACCCGTCTTTCCAAATAACTTGCGTATCTTATAATCAAGTGCTACAAAACACGTCATACGCCTCATTCCAATCTAGAATATACTTTTACTCAATTATTCGTTACATTGGGTATTATTCCCGTAAATCTTATCAAGATTTATTTCATTTAAACCTCTTTTTTAAATCTTTCTTTTAAAACGATTGCAAAAGGTTTTGTATTATATTTTCACAACTTAAACCAAATTAAGGTTTATACTAGTCGGGATTAGCGAACCTTACCGAAGTAATCATTTATTTTATTATCCCAATCCCAACCTATTCATCTGATGGAGCAAAATTGATAGTACTCCATATCTAACACCCAATGTTTTGACGGTAAAATTAATTACCATTTCACATTTCGAATCTAATTAAAGATTCAACCATCGCATGGAGTAAAACTGGTGGTACTCCACTCCCGATCATTTCCTTGAATTCGGTGAACTTAGTTATCTCATCCACATTCCAATATAATTAAAGAATCATGAAAATAACATTTAGTTTTAATCTCAAAAATCATTACTTAATGATTATTCAACTTTAGGAAAATTAATTTTGTCTTTAACTGGGTTAAAGAACCAAAGTTGCTTAAAACATAGTTCACGATAAACCCAAATCATCTTCCATCAAAATGGAATCTTCCCGGAAATCATAACTATAAATAATCGATATAAATTTCCATATTAGACTAATACTATAAACGGAATAACGGAAAGGCCTTTTAAATTCCATATATAGTAACGGTCTTCCTACATGGAAACTCATTTCGATTATTACTAAATCGAGTTCCACTCAATTCTAATTTAATATATTAAATTGGAAAAATTTTACTTTGGAAAATTTTCCATTAAATCTTAGTTCAAAGATTTATAAATTCCAAATCTTGACTTCACTGTTAATGGGGTTTAAGAACTAATGTTGTTTAAAACATTGTTCACAATCAACCCAAAATCCACTTCCATTTAATTCCAATTATATTCATTAATTGGAAAACTCCCTTAAATCTTAGTTAAAAGATTTATTCTTTCCTCAACTGGGTCTAAGAACAATGTTATTGAAAACACCATTCACGACAAACCCAAAATCCAATTTGACATTAAATACAAGGTTCTAAATAGAAATCATATTGACTTATATTCAATATCAAATTATGAGACCAACGGATATCGTATTGGGAATAACGATTCTGTATCTTCCAAATTTCTCAATAATATCCGTATAGTCATAAAATCCAATATCGAAATATTCCGAAGATCATTTCCATTTAAATCCATTCCAAATCATACGTTGGAAAACTATGGTTAGATTAAAACCATTTCAATTCCTTTCAGTTCTTTATTCTAGTAGTTCGCTAGTTCATTTAGATAAAAACATCTTTTATCTTTACAAACGTGGGAATATTTCATCCAAAATCTTTTCAAATCATTTATTATGATTTTACATAATTTTTTCGTGTCCATCTGAAATCGAACATCAAAATCATATTTTGATTCTTCCCTGAATATTATGCTAAAATATTCGTTTATATTCTGAATCGGGATATGACTTAATCAATTACCATATAGTTTTAATTATATGGATTTCGTACATTGCATGTATTCAACAATAGTGATAAAAAACTATTAAACATTCAATTCACATCCAAAGTGAAATTTGCAACTATGTAAGCATTAAATAATTAAATAACGCTTATGACAGTCTGTCTATCAATCGGTTGACATACAACTAAACACAAGGGAGATGTGTGAAGGTATTATCATCCCCAGACCCGTGTGAGGTTTTCAATCAACATCCAATGATCAATATTTGCATAATTGGGTGATATGTAAAATTATCGTTCCAATACCCATGTGCAGTTCACATCACAATCCATGTGAACTTATCTAATATTCGGGAGACGAGTGGGTAAATTGTCATCCCAATCATTTATAATATAAATGTTTTATTTATAAACATTTATTCAGCGATTGTAATAACCCGGAATTTTGGGACCAGTTTAAAATTTTTATTTTAGAAATTTTAATGAATTTAAAAGATTTAAAATAATTTATTTTAAATAATAACGATCAAAAATTTATTCTAATTGAAGTTAAAACGAATAAGTTTAATTTAAATATAAAAGGAGTTTAAAATAGCTCTGTAGTTTGAAATTTTGATTTTTAACTATAACTGAATGTACAGGATTCAAAATAAATCAGAATTGAACTGTGTATATTCTTGTTAGGCCATATTTGTGCATACAATAAAATCCATATTTTTATTGTTTATATATATAACTAAGATGTTTCATGTTAAAAAAATCATATTTTTATCGTTTATGTACAAAAAGGATGTTCATGTTAGGAATAAATAAAAAATAACATTTTTATTGTTTAAAGAATAAAAAGAGTGGTATGCTAAGAAAATAAAAGAACTATCATTTTTATGTTAACATATTAAAAAAATTTCATTATAATGTTATCATAAAAGGGATTTCATTAAGGTTAGGAATGTATTGTCTAAATAAAAGCATCATTTATGTTAAAATTGCCAAGTTAGAACAACATAGACATTCTAGTTATAATTTGTCATGGTAGACAAAATAAGCATTTTTCATTGTTAGACAAAATAAACATTTTAATTTTAATTTGTTATGTTAGAATTAAAAAGGAACATTTATGTTAGAATTCAAAAATGTCATTTATGTTAGAATTAAAAATGTCACTTTATTTAGAATCAGGTATGTTAATTAAAATGTCATTTATGTAGAGTAATGTTCGTTCATATTTAAAATGTCATTTTTGTTTGAAATGCTATAATAAGTTAGTAATGTCATTTAATTATATTCAATTAAAATTTGTCATATAAAGATGTTACATTTCTTATGTTAGAAAAAATGTTATTTCATGTTTGTCAATATACAATAAACATACAATAAACATATAACCATATTTGGATTGCTAATTATTATTATTATTTTAAAATCTTGTAAATCATTGACATAATTAAACCAAACCAAATTTAGTGGAATTAAACATATATATACTTAAAGAAATTTAATTACAATTGAAACCAAACACCGTAAATAGGTGTAATACCTAACTTGAATTTTGGTATGTGAATTTGTTTTAAAAATATCGTAAATGTTTGGCAATTAGTTAAGTAATCAAAATGATATATATATAGAATGTAGCATTTTGAAATAAACTTATATGGTTAAGATGATGACTGCAAATTATGAATGTAACATGTGTAAATACTAATTGTTCATATGATATTTATGGTGTGGTAAAATCAAAGTATAACAATTCATTAGAAATTTAATTATAATCAAATGGGGATTGTTTCTAATGTGAATGTTAAATTTAAGGTAACGTATAATTAATGAGATGAACATAAATATAATTTAATGTAAATTGAGTAATAAAAGTGGTTTAAATTTTTTAATTCGAAATAATGGAACTGTAATAAATGTTGAATCAATACAAGAATATAAACCATTTAATTTTATGATTGAAATATAATGTTGGAATTTAGTATAATGAAATTTTTGAATAGTTTAATTCGAGTATAAAAAGAAATTTGAAATGAGGCATTATGATAACTTTGTCATATTATATTTGGAAAGAATAATTAATGAATTGATTGCTCAATTAAAATTGTTAGAAAATTGAATTTGAGATATATAACATAGGTAATTTATTCCTATGTTGAATTAGGATTAGATGGGTAATGTTTTGAAATAGAATTAAGGACGAATAAATGAAATTAAATATTGCATTTGAAATCCTTTCCTAAACTCTAACCTAAATCAACCCTTTATCTATTCACTTCCTTTTTCCTATAGATATAGAGATTAACAAAATCCTAATCTCATTCTCTTTTCTAAAAGCTGCCGCCTCCATCTTCTTCTTTTCAATGGCAGTAGCCGTTCTTCCTCTCTAAATGGCTCAATCCTTCCTCCTCTTTCTTCCAATTCCTTCATCAATTGAAAGCCCTTCCAACGCAAAAATGGTTCAACTCTTCATAACACATGGTGGCCAGGGCGGTAGCATGAAGTGGCAAGGTTCGGGGTTGGTTTTTGAGGGTGGACACAGTGACGAGTTGGCCGAGACCTGGGCGGCGGGTTAGCAAGTCGAAGGCGGTCGATGTGAGGTGCGCCATGATCGTGAGAACCGTGACTTTAAATACGACTTTTTTTAAAAAAGGAAAGAAAGCTATTGGGACAAATTCTTATCCAATCAAGGTGAGAATTCTAATTTTTTAAATTATTAAATTATTGATTAATTATTTTTCTCTCTTAAAAATGATTATGCATATGCTATCGATTCAGATCTGAAATATCTGTGATTTATGTGATGTTGTTTGTTGGTTGTGTTGCGATCTGTTGTTCATGTTGTATGAGATATGTGATGAAACACCATATGTAATGAAATTTTGTCTTGGGAGTGAAATTGGATCTTAACTTCTATTTATTTAAGATCCATTTGTTTTGATTTATTTTATATTATAGAATATCATTTTTATATAAAAAAAATGAAGAAACGGTAAGGAATTGATTTACAAATACGTCATTTTTATTTGTTGCCTTAACAATGGAATTTGAATGATAAATAAAGCTTATTTTTATTTGTTAACCTTAAACGATGGAATTTGATGAGAAGTGAAATTTTATTGAAATAAAAACTGTGATACCTTTTTAGTTTGCAGTTCTGTGGCAAAATGGATGACAAAATTTAGGTAAAAGAAATAATACCTGTAATTTCATTTTTATTTTCTATAAAAAGTACCAGATCTTGTTTTTTTTTCTTTTTTTTTTTTAAAAAAAAAGGATAAATTTTGTTTCATTATTATTTTTGTAATAAAAAGAATAGACTTTGTTTTATTATTCATTTTGTAAGCAAAAGACCTAATTTGTTTAAATAACATTTTATTTACAATTTATGTTAACATAAAAGAACAGAAAGTGGTTTAACACATTTTATGTTAAAATTAAAAGTTAGGAAATTGTTCTGAACTTTTTATGATTAAAAGTATTACAGGAAAAATGTTGTAACATGAAGTTGCCTTTTTATGTTAAAATGTAAAGTTAAAAATGATTTAACATAAAATATTCTTTTATGTTTAAAATAAAAAGTTAAAAATAGTTTTAACATAAAAGCTTCTTTTTAAGATAAAATAAATTGATTTAACATAAAGTTATTCTTTTTGTGTGAAACAACTTGTTAAAGGATTTTAACATGAAGTTTTTCTTTTTATGTTGAAACTTAAGAAGGATATTTTTAGCATTGTTTGTTTAATTAAAGTACAAGGTCCAAAAATACATTAATTTGTTAATAAATATAAAGAGAAAAAGTGAAAGTAAATTTTATTTGGCATTTTAGTAAATAAAAGTATAAAATTTAGAAGAACATGAAAAGGGTCATTTTTGTCGCTTCTTCTTTTTTTTAACATTAGAAGAAATGTGTTGCAACATAAGTGTCATGTTATTTCATCTTGTTCAACATGAAAACTTGACATCGAATAGTTGAAACTTAAAATATGTGAGTATGCCCAATTATGTATGTTATGTATGTTTCTATTTAAGCACATGTATACACTGCCATTTACAAGTGACCTAACTTGTTTATGTGATTGGACGTTCAATTTTCATACATCGTCCAGAAGCATAGTTTATTTTATTCGAACTTGTGTTGGTTGAAACCCCACACGGGTCAGGGGCTGACATTTGAATACACGGCACCCTTGTGGTTAATAAGAAATGCACTTTGGCTGTTAATGGATGTTTGAAAATTTTTGTGAGATAAATGAATGAAATCCGTATAATTGAATTATATGGAAATGGTGTGGGCCTCATTCCAATTTCGAATGAAAGAAAAAAAATTCATTTATTATTCAATTAATGGAATTGATTGACGTTTGAATTAAGGAAACTAAATTTCTATTATTTAGGAGTTTTAATGAAATATTAAGTTAGTAAAATTACATTCCAAATATAACAAGAAGATTTGAATTGAAAAGCTTTCGTTTTTATGTTAACACTAAATTTTAAAAGATGTGATTTCAAAATTTAACATAAATGGATTGATGGGAAAAGATTATGTTTGATGTTGGAATGGTAGGTTTTGATATCGTAATTAAAACCATTTTTGAAGTAATTATTATTATAATATGGAAAGGTCGATATTTATTGAAAATTGGAAAGGCAATATAAAGAATATTTCAATGTAAAGTTATACTTTGGAACATATGACATTTTAGAAGTTAGATATTTTTAAAATATGAAATATTTTAAAATAACTTTTTTTTAAAAAAAAGAAAAAGAAAATTATAATTATAATTATAATTGTTCTTGGACACGAGGTTAGGTCACGTTTATGGCGGAAGTCTGCCCGGAACCAACCGGCATATCCAGCAGCCATAAATGTTGGGCCTAATGTGAGAGGTCCAAGTACACGAATACAAATTGGGTTTTGACTCGAGGTTAAGCCCAACTGTGTAATAAGTCTGCCCGGACCCAACCGGCATATCCAACATCCACAAGTTGTAGGCCTAATGTGAGAAGTCTGGCCCATTATAAAACATAAATGGATAATATAACGAATTGGATTATTTAATCCATTTTAAATAGAAACATCATTTTAACCTGAATAAGTTTATTAACTTATATTATCCATTTTATAATGAATATTAAAAGTGTTAATTTCAAAACTAATATTTTGAAAATAACATTTTAATATGAGAAATGATATTTTGATCAGAATAAATGGTTTATTTATTTTAGAATAAATAATAGGAATTAAAAATGGTTTTATTATAACCACGGATTTTTAATGAAATTTGAATTTGGGTTTATCGTGAATTATGTTTTAAATAACATTTATTCTTTAACCGGATTAATGAGGGGATTAATTTCCTAATTTTTGATTAATTATTTATTAATGACTTTGGAAGGTTAAAACAAAATAAGGTTTTAATTAAAACTTTAATTAGATTGGAGAGGAATTAAGTAAATAAAATTACTGAATTAAGGATCGGAAATGGAGTTCCACCAGTTTAACTCCATGCGTTAATTAAATCTTTAATTAGATTTAAATGGGTAATGGAAATTAAGTACCTGAACCAATTGGGATAAAAGATCGGGATGGGGATTAATTAATTTATAATTATTTCGATAAGGCGTAAATTCCGATTAGATTGGATAAACCATAATTTGGTTTAATATGGATAAATAAAGATTTAAGATTAAATTAAAAAGATTTATCGTTGATAAAATTAATGAGGATCTTTTAATACGAATATTTTATTAAAAGAATATCCGGAGTTGGAATGTGGCATTGGTGTGATTTTATAGCATTTGATTTTTAATCACAAAATACGCGAGTTACTCAGAATGACCGGGTTTAACCCATTCTGAGTAATCATCACGACAATCAAGAGCCGAAGATGAAGGTGATGGTTGAAGACCGATGGTTTTCATATCGTTGGGATGATGATGACTGGTAGCTTGAATTGGGACTGGCCTCCCAAGGCAAGATATTTAGTAATGATCGTCCAAACGCATTTGGAGATCGACGGATTTGGCTTTCGCTCAGACCCAGAGCGGACTTGTAAATGGATTGTGTGTCCGACATCGTACTCCGTTAAATATCTTGTTATTGATTTTCTGTTAATGTATAAATGTTGGTGGTGAAGAATTTATTCTTTACTTAACACCCATTTATATGTTGATGGATGATCAATGGTACGGTATGGATTGGCAATGTAGCACTCTAAGACGAAGATGATCAAGGCTTTGTTGAAAAGCAGGCCTTGTGGTTATAACGTTACTTCGCGAGCCTCACACCCCGGTGGAGTCTAAAACGGAGCAAGGGAACGCAGGGAGTGCACACGTTTCTTTCTAGCTAAAAGTGGTGTCAGTGACCTACCAGCACTGATATTTACTAAGTGGTTGTTGGATTTGAGGTACCTCGGTTATATTGGTCGCTACTGGCCAATTTAGAGATCCGTTAGGATCGGGAAACGTGTGTTCAGGCATTTCTAATCCACAAAAGTAAGTGTGGACCGGCCCTGCAGGATCCAAGGGTTGGACAGAGTACCAATCCTGGGGCATTGCTAGAGTGTCTCGAATCGGTAAGGATTTCGCTCCTAGCCTTGACTCGGTATGGAAACCCAAATTTCCAATACGACCCTTACGGACTTGATTTTATTACTAGTACGGAGGCATAGTATATGGGTACCTATGCTTCCTAGGATTGATACATTATGATTGAAATGTTTTATTAAAACATATACACACTAATAATAATATCGTTTCATACGTATTTATCATCTTTTAATCACCATAAGGTAAAACTCTATCCTCTGGTGTGCGTTGCATTGTGTGATGGGACCTGAGTCTTATGGTGATTTCGTTTTTCCAAAAGCATTGCGTTATTTCACGATTTACTTTAAGTTATGCACGTCAATCCATTGGAGTAAACCCGTTCCGCTAACGCGGCGTGGTCCTTGGATTTGCTTTATTACTATTAGTTAAGTTAGTTAAGAATTCTCACACCAGTCCCATGACTGACCCGTTGTTTGTTTCCACCTTTGCAAACTCGGGTGCCCTCTTCTCCACACGGGCAGTCGAGTAGTTTATCTACAGGTTTATCTCTCGAGCAGGATTCTGGATTGAAGTTTAAAGCTATGTCCAGAGCTTAGTTATTTTATTTCCGCTGCACTGTGATGTACTATAATTTTTGTAAATTTAATCTTCCGCTGTAATATAACTAGATGTACTCTGATGTTCTGTACTCTGATGTAAACATTTTGTACTGTTTATAAAAGTCGGTTGTTATTTGTTCTAATGTTATTGTATTCCCAAAGTTAACGTATGCGGGATTTGAACGGTCTTGGTCGATTTTGCGATCGATTAAGGGCGGGCAAAATCTGTGTCGTTACAGTTGGTATCAAAGCTCTGGTTAGCTCAAATCTTTGGGATACAACTCATTAGAACTGAACAAAAGACTCATCAGAGATTGGATTAGCAATATCCAATAAGAATACTCATTAGAGATAGGATCAGCAGTATCCTAGAATGAGAAAACACATTAGAAATGGGGTTAGTAATGCCCTAGAATGAGTTCAGAGTGAAAAGCTTATGTTATACGTATTTGTAATTATAATCCATTTTAGAAAATATAATTTTTGAGTATGTAAAAGTTAAATATACTTGAAAGTTAATCAACAAATAAAATTATAGAAATGTATAGAAAAGAATTTGAGTAGGATAATTAATACACTTTTAACTTCGTTCCTTTTCGAGGACGAAAAGTTCTTAAGTGGGGGAGACTGTAATAACCCGGAATTTTGGGACCAATTTAAAATTTTTATTTTAGAAATTTTAATGAATTTAAAAGATTTAAAATAATTTATTTTAAATAATAACGATCAAAAATTTATTCTAATTGAAGTTAAAATGAATAAGTTTAATTTAAATATAAAAGGAGTTTAAAATAGCGCTGTAGTTTGAAATTTTGATTTTTAACTATAACTGAATGTACAGGATTCAAAATAAATCAGAATTGAACTGTGTATATTCTTGTTAGGCCATATTTGTGCATACAATAAAATCCATATTTTTATTGTTTATATATATAACTAAGATGTTTCATGTTAAAAAAATCATATTTTTATCGTTTATGTACAAAAAGGATGTTCATGTTAGGAATAAATAAAAAATAACATTTTTATTGTTTAAAGAATAAAAAGAGTGGTATGCTAAGAAAATAAAAGAATTATCATTTTTATGTTAACATATTAAAAAAAATTCATTATAATGTTATCATAAAAGGGATTTCATTAAGGTTAGGAATGTATTGTCTAAATAAAAGCATCATTTATGTTAAAATTGCCAAGTTAGAACAACATAGACATTCTAGTTATAATTTGTCATGGTAGACAAAATAAGCATTTTTCATTGTTAGACAAAATAAACATTTTAATTTTAATTTGTCATGTTAGAATTAAAAAGGAACATTTATGTTAGAATTCAAAAATGTCATTTATGTTAGAATTAAAAATGTCACTTTATTTAGAATCAGGTATGTTAATTAAAATGTCATTTATGTAGAGTAATGTCGTTCATATTTAAAATGTCATTTTTGTCTGAAATGCTATAGTAAGTTAGTAATGTCATTTAATTATATTCAATTAAAATTTGTCATATAAAGATGTTACATTTCTTATGTTAGAAAAAATGTTATTTCATGTTTGTCAATATACAATAAACATACAATAAACATATAACCATATTTGGATTGCTAATTATTTTTTTTTTTAAATCTTGTAACTCATTGACATAATTAAACCAAACCAAATTTAGTGGAATTAAATATATATATATATATATATATATATATATACTTAAAGAAATTTAATTACAATTGAAACCAAACACCGTAAATCGGTGTAATACCTAACTTGAATTTTGGTATGTGAATTTGTTTTAAAAATATCGTAAATGTTTGGCAATTAGTTAAGTAATCAAAATGATATATATAGAATGTAGCATTTTGAAATAAACTTATATGGTTAAGATGATGACTGCAAATTATGAATGTAACATGTGTAAATACTAATTGTTCATATGATATTTATGGTGTGGTAAAATCAAAGTATAACAATTCATTAGAAATTTAATTATAATCAAATGGGGATTGTTTCTAATGTGAATGTTAAATTTAAGGTAACGTATAATTAATGAGATGAACATAAATATAATTTAATGTAAATTGAGTAATAAAAGTGGTTTAATTTTTTTTTTTTTTTTTGAAATAATGGAACTGTAATAAATGTTGAATCAATACTAGAATACAAACCATTTAGTTTTATTATTGAAATATAATGTTGGAATTTAGTATAATGAAATTTTTGAATAGTTTAATTCGAGTATAAAAAGAAATTTGAAATGAGGCATTATGATAACTTTGTCATATTATATTTGGAAAGAATAATTAATGAATTGATTGCTCAATTAAATTTGTTAGAAAATTGAATTTGAGATATATAACATAGGTAATTTATTCCTATGTTGAATTAGGATTAGATGGGTAATGTTTTGAAATAGAATTAAGGACGAATAAATGAAATTAAATATTGCATTTGAAATCCTTTCCTAAACTCTAACCTAAATCAACCCTTTATCTATTCACTTCCTTTTTCCTATAGATATAGAGATTAACAAAATCCTAATCTCATTCTCTTTTCTAAAAGTCGCCGCCTCCATCTTCTTCTTTTCAATGGCAGTAGCCGTTCTTCCTCTCTAAATGGCTCAATCCTTCCTCCTCTTTCTTCCAATTCCTTCATCGATTGAAAGCCCTTCCAACGCAAAAATGGTTCAACTCTTCATAACACACGGTGGCCAGGGTGGTAGCATGAAGTGGCAAGGTTCGAGGTTGGTTTTTGAGGGTGGACACAGCGACGAGTTGGCCGAGACCTGGGCGGCGGGTTAGCAAGTCGAAGGCGGTCGATGTGAGGTGCGCCATGATCGTGAGAACCGTGACTTTAAATACGACTTTTTTTAAAAAAGGAAAGAAAGCTATTGGGACAAATTCTTATCCAATCAAGGTGAGAATTCTAATTTTTTTAAATTATTAAATTATTGATTAATTATTTTTCTCTCTTAAAAATGATTATGTATATGCTTTCGATTCAGATCTGAAATATCTGTGATTTATGTGATGTTGTTTGTTGGTTGTGTTGCGATCTGTTGTTCATGTTGTATGAGATATGTGATGAAACACCATATGTGATGAAATTTTGTCTTGGGAGTGAAATTGGATCTGAACTTCTATTTATTTAAGATCCATTTGTTTTGATTTATTTTATATTATAGAATACCATTTTTATATAAAAAAAAATGAAGAAACAGTAAGGAATTGATTTACAAATAAAAACGTCATTTTTATTTGTTGCCTTAACAATGGAATTTGAATGATAAATAAAGCTTATTTTTATTTGTTAACCTTAAACGATGGAATTTGATGAGAAGTGAAATTTTATTGAAATAAAAACTGTGATACCTTTTTAGTTTGCAGTTCTTTGGCAAAATGGATGAAAAAATTTAGGTAAAAGAAATAATACCTGTAATTTCATTTTTATTTTCTATAAAAAGTACCAGATCTTGTTTTTTTTTTCTTTTTTTTTTAAAAAAAAAGGATAAATTTTGTTTCATTATTATTTTTGTAATAAAAAGAATAGACTTTGTTTTATTATTCATTTTGTAAGCAAAAGACCTAATTTGTTTAAATAACATTTTATTTACAATTTATGTTAACATAAAAGAACAGAAAGTGGTTTAACACATTTTATGTTAAAATTAAAAGTTAGGAAACTGTTTTGAACTTTTTATGATTAAAAGTATTGCAGGAAAAATGTTGTAACATGAAGTTGCCTTTTTATGTTAAAATGTAAAGTTAAAAATGATTTAACATAAAATATTCTTTTATGTTTAAAATAAAAAGTTAAAATAGTTTTAACATAAAAGCTTCTTTTTAAGATAAAATAAATTGATTTAACATAAAGTTATTCTTTTTGTGTGAAACAACATGTTAAAGGATTTTAACATGAAGTTTTTCTTTTTATGTTGAAACTTAAGAAGGATATTTTTAGAATTGTTTGTTTAATTAAAGTACAAGGTCCAAAAATACATTAATTTGTTAATAAATATAAAGAGAAAAAGTGAAAGTAAATTTTATTTGGCATTTTAGTAAATAAAGTATAAAATTTAGAAGAACATGAAAAGGGTCATTTTTGTCGCTTCTTCTTTTTTTTAACATTAAAAGAAATGTGTTGCAACATAAGTGTCATGTTATTTCATCTTGTTCAACATGAAAACTTGACATCGAATAGTTGAAACTTAAAATATGTGAGTATGCCCAATTATGTATGTTATGTATGTTTCTATTTAAGCACATGTATACACTGCCATTTACAAGTGACCTAACTTGTTTATGTGATTGGATGTTCAATTTTCATACATCGTCCAGAAGCACAGTTTATTTTATTCGAACTTGTGTTGGTTGAAACCCCACACGGTTCAGGGGCTGACATTTGAATACATGTCACCCTTGTGGTTAATTAGAAATGCACTTTGGCTATTAATGGATGTTTGAAAATTTTTATGAGATAAATGAATGAAATCCGTATAATTGAATTATATGGAAATGGTGTGGGCCTCATTCCAATTTCGAATGAAAGAAAAAAAATCATTTATTATTCAATTAATGGAATTGATTGACGTTTGAATTAAGGAAACTAAATTTCTATTATTTAGGAGTTTTAATGAAATATTAAGTTAGTAAAATTACATTCCAAATATAACAAGAAGATTTGAATTCAAAAGCTTTCGTTTTTATGTTAACACTAAATTTTAAAAGATGTGATTTCAAAATTTAACATAAATGGATTGATGGGAAAATATTATGTTTGATGTTGGAATGTAGGTTTTGATATCGTAATTAAAACCATTTTTGAAGTAATTATTATTATAATATTATTATAATATGGAAAGGTCGATATTTATTGAAAATTGGAAAGGCAATATAAAGAATATTTCAATGTAAAGTTATACTTTGGAACATATGACATTTTAGAAGTTAGATATTTTTAAAATATGAAATATTTTAAAATAACTTTTTTAAAAAAAAAGAAAAAGAAAATTATATTTATAATTATAATTGTTCTTGGACACGAGGTTAGGTCACGTTTATGGCGGAAGTCTGCCCGGAACCAACCGGCATATCCAGCAGCCATAAATGTTGGGCCTAATGTGAGAGGTCCAAGTACACGAATAGAAATTGGGTTTTGACTCGAGGTTAAGCCCAACTGTGGAATAAGTCTGCCCGGACCCAACCGGCATATCCAGCATCCACAAGTTGTAGGCCTAATGTGAGAAGTCTGGCCCATTATAAAACATAAATGGATAATATAACGAATTGGATTATTTAATCCATTTTAAATAGAAACATCATTTTAACCTGAATAAGTTTATTAACTTATATTATCCATTTTATAATGAATATTAAAAGAGTTAATTTCAAAATTAATATTTTGAAAATAACATTTTAATATGAGAAATGATATTTTGATCAGAATAAATGGTTTATTTATTTTAGAATAAATAATAGGAATTAAAAATGGTTTTATTATAACCACGGATTTGTAATGAAATTTGAATTTGGGTTTATCGTGAATTGTGTTTTAAATAACATTTATTCTTTAACCCGGATTAATGAGGGGATTAATTTCCTAATTTTTGATTAATTATTTATTAATGACTTTGGAAGGTTAAAACGAAATAAGGTTTTAATTAAAACTTTAATTAGATTGGAGAGGAATTAAGTAAATAAAATTACTGAATTAAGGATCGGAAATGGAGTTCCACCAGTTTAACTCCATGCGTTAATTAAATCTTTAATTAGATTTAAATGGGTAATGGAAATTAAGTACCTGAACCAATTGGGATAAAAGATCGGGATGGGGATTAATTAATTTATAATTATTTCGATAAGGCGTAAATTCCGATTAGATTGGATAAACCATAATTTGGTTTAATATGGATAAATAAAGATTTAAGACTAAATTAAAAAGATTTATTGTTGATAAAATTAATGAGGATCTTTTAATACGAATATCTTATTAAAAAAATATCCGGAGTTGGAATGTGGCATTGGTGTGATTTTATAGCATTTGATTTTTAATCACAAAATACGCGAGTTACTCAGAATGACCGGGTTTAACCCATTCTGAGTAATCATCACGACAATCAAGAGCCGAAGATGAAGGTGATGGTTGAAGACTGAAGGATTTCATATCGTTGGGATGATGATGACTGGTAGCTTGAATTGGGACTGGCCTCCCAAGGCAAGATATTTAGTAATGATCGTCCAAACGCATTTGGAGATCGACGGATTTGGCTTTCGCTCAGACCCAGAGCGGACTTGTAAATGGATTGTGTGTCCGACATCGTACTCCGTTAAATATCTTGTTATTGATTTTCTGTTAATGTATAAATGTTGGTGGTGAAGAATTTATTCTTTACTTAACACCCATTTATATGTTGATGGATGATCAATGGTACGGTATGGATTGGCAATGTGGCACTCTAAGATGAAGATGATCAAGGCTTTGTTGAAAAGCAGGCCTTGTGGTTATAACGTTACTTCGCGAGCCTCACACACCGGTGGAGTCTAAAACGGAGCAAGGGAACGCAGGGAGTGCACACGTTTCTTTCTAGCTAAAAGTGGTGTCAGTGACCTACCAGCACTGATATTTACTAAGTGGTTGTTGGATTTGAGGTACCTCGGTTATATTGGTCGCTACTGGCCAATTTAGAGATCCGTTAGGATCAGGAAACGTGTGTTCAGGCATTTCTAATCCACAAAAGTAAGTTTGGACCGGCCCTGTAGGATCCAAGGGTTGGACAGAGTACCAATCCTGGGGCATTGCTAGAGTGTCTCGAATCGGTAAGGATTTCGCTCCTAGCCTTGACTCGGTATGGAAACCCAAATTTCCAATACGACCCTTACGGACTTGATTTTATTACTAGTACGGAGGCATAGTATATGGGTACCTATGCTTCCTAGGATTGATACATTATGATTGAAATGTTTTATTAAAACATATACACACTAATAATAATATCGTTTCGTACGTATTTATCATCTTTTAATCACCATAAGGTAAAACTCTATCCTCTGGTGTGCGTTGCATTGTGTGATGGGACCTGAGTCTTATGGTGATTCCATTTTTCCAAAAGCATTGCGTTATTTCACGATTTACTTTAAGTTATGCACGTCAATCCATTGGAGTAAACCCGTTCCGCTAACGCGGCGTGGTCCTTGGATTTGCTTTATTACTATTAGTTAAGTTAGTTAAGAATTCTCACACCAGTCCCATGACTGACCCGTTGTTTGTTTCCACCTTTGCAAACTCGGGTGCCCTCTTCTCCACACGGGCAGTCGAGTAGTTTATCTACAGGTTTATCTCTCGAGCAGGATTCTGGATTGAAGTTTAAAGCTGTGTCCAGAGCTTAGTTATTTTATTTCCGCTGCACTGTGATGTACTATAATTTTTGTAAATTTAATCTTCCGCTGTAATATAATTAGATGTACTCTGATGTTCTGTACTCTGATGTAAACATTTTGTACTGTTTATAAAAGTCGGTTGTTATTTGTTCTAATGTTATTGTATTCCCAAAGTTAACGTATGCGGGATTTGAACGGTCTTGGTCGATTTTGCGATCGATTAAGGGCGGGCAAAATCCGTGTCGTTACAGCGATGAAAATAAATACTTATGCAATGGTTTTGAGTGAGAGATTCCTCACCATTGGTTTCAACTCCGTCATTCTTTAATTGATGATTTACAAAATGATTTCGTAAGAATCGGGCTGCTGAAATATGCGAATTAGTGAAACTGACAAGTCACAAACGAAGTCGAAATGGGCCGAAACTCGGCTCGGAAAGAGCCTGGAGGGATCAAAACTATTGACTACGGTATCCACCAGTCAACAACACAAAAAACAGAATTCAGACGTCTGAATTAAAAATTCAGACGTTTGAATTTGCAATTTCCTAAACCAGCAAGGATTTAGTTCATTTTTGAGCTATTTCAAACTTCTGAATTTTTTTGGTCAAACGTCTGAATTACATTTCAGACATCTAAATCAAAAATTTCAGACGTCTGAATTGCTCTGCTTGTTTATAGAATTATTTGGAGCAGGTCAGACGTCTGCCCCAAAATATTCGGACATCAGAATCATGTTCCAAAGCACAATTAGCCTTGAAAACATGTTCAAAACAATATCAACAAATGCTCGAATGCCTATGAAGTTATACACATGTATATGAGGCTTCTAAGACTTGCCGAAACAACTTATAACACTCAAATGCACATACACAAACATTCATGCAAGATATTTGCAATGATTCGGCTTATACATTCAAATGTAAACTAAATTCCAAACCAAAGCATGCAAAAGCTTTTTAAGTGACTTGCGAAGACTTAGAATATTACTGAGGCAGCAACGGAGTTGGACAATATCACCAAATCAACCTATTGCATATGAATCAGATAGTATGGCCAATTCTAATCATAATTTTCAATTTAATGAAGACATGAACACATGAAATCAACTAAGTTACACTAGCCTACCCGATTCACTAGCATATCATCAACCAAAAATCATCTCATAACTCAAACCATTGACTAGCAAACAATTAATCTTAATCTAGCCCTTTTTAGTGAATAGTTTCTCACATATAATGGATAAAAATCATTTTTTTAACATACTAATCATAATTTAACATCATATTATACTTGTATGATCAGTCAATAACATCAATCCAAACTATTAGCTTACAACAATTAACTAACTAGCCCTTTTATAGTTTCAAATTCCTCACCTTTTCTTGCTAGAAGCAATAAATCAAATCAATGAAAACCTTAAACAACCTCTTTTCCAATATTACATGCAAATCTCCAATCTAAGCACATACGATTGAATTTCCTTAAAGTTAGGTCATAAGAAATCATAAATATTAAAGAGGAAACAAGATGGAGAAGGAGATGGAGAAGCTTACTCAAGTTGTCTCTCCAAGTTAGCACTTGATTAGAGCTTGGAATCAAGATACATAGCTTAGGAATTATAATTTCCTCTTCCTTTCCACATTTTCTATTTTCTTTTAAGTGTTAGAGTGAATGAGGGAGAATGGGGCTGATGTGGCACTTAAAGGAGGTGGGCTAAGTTGGCTAACCAAGCCCTAACCAAGGTGCCAAAATTCCAAAGCTTGGAATATATCAAAGTTTATTCTTTTCGAATACCTAAAGGATCTTTTGAACTCAATGGAAGTGGTTTCGAGTCCAAATTTATGCGTATACAACATGTGACTCTTAGGACTATACGATGATTTAAAAATAGAATTTTTAAATTCTGATGTATTTTCGTATAAAATTATATGAAAAATAAATTTTAAATTTGTTCCAAAATCTTAGGGATGGGACCTGTCCTTCCCTGTATCCAAAATGATTAACTCAAATAAAATCATTTATTAAGAATTATAAATTTTAAATTAATAATTTCTATAACGGTAAATAACATCAACCAAATTGTATTAACAAACAATACAACAAATTAAATTAAACACGTTTATTTTACAAACGTGACCAATAAGGTAAATTACCTAGATTGGTTTCAAATGTTAAAATAACGATTTGGTAATTCATTGAAATTAAACAACGTTTAATTTCATCGATTCAACAACATATGAATATAATTTACAAACAGTCATTCATTAGCAACCATAGCATACAGTTATAAAACCCGACTTATATAAAAAATAAGTGGGGAGAACCGTGTAAGTTTAACTCACCTTGATTCCATTTCTAAAACTGTTCTTAAATTAAACAGTTGTTTAACTTAACCGTAAATCCTTATTGTCTCCATTTCTGTCCAAATAAGCTCTGTTGCGTAGATCACGTTAATACGGTTCCAACATACCTTGAATTGTCAAATTCTGATAACATATTTTGGGCTATTAATATTTAAAGCTAGCAATTTAATTAATTTAATATTTTCTTAATTACAATAATAATTAGTCAAACTAATTACTGTTTAATTAACCAAACAGTTGATGATCCTTTATCTTAATGTTCAGTTTTTTCTGGATGCACGAGGTCTTCGTCTCCCATTTTGTAACCAAAGGAATGAGTTACTTAGATTTAAATTTAATATAAATCAATTATTCTCTTAATTAGCTTATTTTAAACTAATTACATTAGTATGAAACTTCATAGGCTTCCTGCTTCCCAATCCTTCATTTCCTGCTAACCCGAACAGCCATCAACAAATTCATATTAAGTTAATATTAGCTAATTTCTCAATTATGATTTAACTTCCTAATTACCTAACTAGTTAAAATAAATTATACCATAATAAAAAGAGACGGCCGACTTAATTTGTATTCTTTCATCCCTTATCTCAACTCACGCTCGCCAGGAAGATTCCACCACCGCACCTCCGCCAGTCCACCAGTCACCAATCGCTGACCACCGAAAAACGCACCTCAGCCTGCTCATCTATCCCCTGAAATCTCGTCACATTCAAAAACCTCATCTGCCCACAATTTTAGTTCGAATGCGGGCTCCATGGACACAGATTCCGGCAACAACAGACCCTCAACTCCGATCATAACCGTTGATCGGCTAGCCCTCCCCTAGCTCTACAGTTTTCTTGTTAGAGAAATTTTCGACTGTAGCGCGAATTTGAAGATTAGAGAAAAAGAAAGGTACGAGACGTCAGTCGTCAAAAATGTAGGTGGCGGCTTCGAATATTGTGGACCACACAAGAAGAAACAAAAAGGGTTTGACACTTAACGTGTACATACAGTGCAACGACCCAGATTTTTCGGTCATTTTAATTTGGATATTTAATTTTGTTTTAAATATTTTAATTGGAATAATTAAGTATTTTTAATATTTAATTCGTTTATTAAAACAAAGTTTAAATGTTATAATTTATATTTATTTATAAACAAGCTCGTAATAGCACGGTAGTTCGTAATATTCAGTTTTGAACTTCAACGGAATATACAGGATCCGATATAAGTCGGAATTTTGTGAAACGAGAAACGTTTGAATCCGTTTGATTATAATTTTCTAATGAAAGAGAAAAATCGGGATTTCAGTTTATAGATTGTTAGTTATGTCCAATTCAAATTTTAAAATATTCGCTATGGAAATCGTTAATTAATTATAACGGTTATTTAATAAATTTAATAACGTTTTCTGTATAATTTAGATATCGGTTGACTCGAACTTTTTGATGCGGAGTTATAATTCGATATTGACTAAATCTGAAGTGTTATACTACTCCATTTGGGTATATCTGTCGATAATAATTTATTTATTTTTGAATTTAATGGTTTCAGAATTTTAATTGATAATTTATCAATATTATTTTATAAGCTATTTACCAAAATATTTTCCCACTTGTACGGGTATATATGCAAATATCTAAAGCTTGGACTTCGTGTAATAGTAAAACAATATGACATACAAAGTGGTGCAATCATTATATGGTGGATATTAATTTCCACGTGTATGCATAACAAATCAGAGAGACAAAGCATATGTGAAATATATATATATATATATATATATATATATATATATAAGAGACAAATCATGATAATCAAGCACGTAGGATTTTTCATTGAAACTGTATATATTTACAACAACAGATAGAAATTTCGAACCAAGTCTATTCAATGAACTTTTTGCAACAGAAAATGAAAACCATCTTAAGCAACTGATATCGGGAAATGTAAGTGAATAGAGTATTGAAGCCAAGAGAGGAAAAAACATCCAACCAAACCAATAACTGGGATAAGCATCTAATGCATAAAGAAGATAAAGAAAAATATAACATTGGAGAGAGAATAGCTCCTCACGTTCATGTACCAGGTCAATTAACAAATTTAAACACTGAAGCAAAGAAAAATTTCTAACCAAAACTATTTATTAACAAAGCAAAGTATCAAATTAAATAAAGTAGGAAAAGGAGATGAAATATATATTGATAGCTTTTTCACGATCATGTACTCCAGTACATGTTCTTTTGACCAAGTCGATTACAACTTTAATACTGACATGAACAATTCCAAAACAACAATCTAATATATACATGTACTTCTACAAATCTGCATCAATATGGATTGACCACACGCTGTGCAAAAATGGGATACTCATGTAAACAACATGCCTAGTCAATCCTTCCCAGTAGCACGCAGTCCCTATTTGAGAAGACAACACATCTGAAGCTCGTAATCCATCAACATAGGTTGGTTTCCCCTCAAATCTCCTCACATCAACAGACTATTGCATAGCTGCTATATGAATAGAAAATACGTAGCTGCCAGACCTATGGAACAGACGTTGTTCTCATCTTCGAATCCCCATTCACCTATATATATACATTGCCATACCTCCCAAGCCAAAACAGTTTCCATTCATTCCACTTTTTCACTTCCCAACTCATGAAATTCATGACCAAAAATAAACCCAATAAAATCACACATTTAACCATTAACGCAATAACCCATTCAGATTTCTTACTCCCCAAAAATCTCGCGTTCTACCCATTTATTCATAAATATAAAACAGAAAAACATATAAATGATGATGAGATCTATGCACTGACCTATTTTGGTGGAATTCGAATTGACGTAGAGGATGAGATCTCACATGAAAGGCGGTACGTTTGTGGACAAACTGCGAGTCAACGGTGGGGCTGGCAGTGATGAGGTTCGAGCCGAGGGAGGAGCTGAAGAGGGCGCTCGATTTGGAAGTCCCCAAGGGAGCTCCAATCAACGGAGGAGTGGAGGACGGTGCGATTTATTTTGACAACATGGTGGCTTAATTTGGAAGGGAGGAAAAAATGAAGCAGAAAGTATAAATGAAGGCGACTCCATTCTTTTTAAGTGGGGAAGAGCTTTGATGTGGAACGGGTTTGGCCTGTAGTGTATAAGAGATGGGCTTTAAGGACGTTGGGATCGCAATACAAAGGAGGGACCCAATTTTCGGTAATGAAAGAAAATGGCCTACTTAATTTTATTTACTAATAATTAGGGTAAATTATTACGAATATTAAAATATAATTAACTTATATTTTAAATCATTAAGGATCATTTAATATTTTAAAGTATGACAGGGTTTAAACAGTTCGGCCAGAGTTCAGGAAATTTCGGTCGTGTTTTGGAACAAGGCAGGAACCGACGAAGCACTGAATAAAGGAGTCGAGCTGTAATAATTTAAAACCAAGTAACTCATTCATTATTTAAATTAATTTAGAATTAATTAGTTATTTAAAATAAAGTTAATTTTAAACATTAATAACGTATCCACGTCTTATCAGAATTGTCCGATTCAAAATAGACTAGAACCATATTAAAGAGCAAGACGGTATGGAATGGAATTAAATTGGATAGGATTGGAATTAATGGAACGAGCTGTGTATATAACGCAGATCAAAGTGAGTTAAACTCACTCAGTTCTCCCACTTATAATTATTATAAGTCGGATTTATTATTTATATGCTATGCTGCTAATTATTGGTTGTTTGATGATTGTTTGGATGCATGTTAAATATTTTTATATAAATAATTTAAATTAAACGGTGTTTAATGAAATGACATCGTTATTTTTAACGATGATTTCCAAACAAGGTAACTTACCTTGTTGGTTACGTTTATAATAATATATACGTATTTAAATTAAACTGGATGCTTGAATTATTATTATTGGTTGACCGCTATCAGTTGAATTGATTATTTATCGGTATATGATCATTATATGAGCTGTTGAACCCATATGATTGGATTATTGAAATGGGTTATTGATTGTTATACCCAAATTCAACATTTTTTTGGTTATTAACCAATGGGTGATATTGGTTGAGCTATTTTATAGTAGATGGCCAAAATACAAACTATTTATAAAGATTGATTTACCGTCAGGTGAATCGATAGAAATGAAGTTATGAAATTTATATCTTAACTGAATATAGATTTTTAAATATACTTTTTAAATGAAGTTGTTAAAAAGGGAATAAACCAACAATATATATACACATCGTTTGTTTTAACCATGAATCACCATTTTTGAACCAAAATATGTTGAGTGCGAAGCACTTGCCTCATCTTAATTACAAAATAATTTTATAAAGCTGATTCTTATATTAATAAGATTGATAAGCAAGTGGGCAGGAATTAACGTGATGATTAATAAACAGGATTTATTGTTTTTAAAGAAACAATTAAAATGAGATTATTTAGAAATAGATTATTGTTTATTTGATAATAATCGAAGTATATGGGATTATTTGAATTAATAATGTTATTTAGTAATTTAAATGAAAAGACGATTTAGAGTTGATCAATGGGTTAATCATGTTTTAAGATTGACCAAGCCAACTATTTTAACGGAAATCAATTATTTAATTAAATTAGTATCTGCCGATTAATAATGAAATAATTTAGCGAATAGTTGTTTAACTTAATGAGATTTTAAAAAGGAAATTTAATTCCAGTTAATGATGGAGTAAATTATAATTTTTATATAATTAAGGAAGTGTTTCTTAAATGAAGTTCATTTAAGTAAGAAATTGAAGTTAGAAATAAAATATAATTGAGTTTCAAAGGAAGTTTATGAACGGGTTTATATTTAAACCGAATTTAGTAAATAAAGCTATAAAGTGATTTTAAGCGAATACGGTATGCATAAATAAATATTACTTAATATTTGAATTAAGTAAAGGAAATCGAGATGGAAAAGGGCTTTATATTGAACCAGAGATGTGTAAACGAGCGGTGAATAAGGAGATGGGGAGTTAAAGCGTTAAATTGTAAATTAACGTTACCTAAAAATGGCATTAAGTGTAATGGATGAGACTGAAGTGAGATTTCCAAAAGAAAATGATTTAAAAAATTAGAAAAGGGATTTCGTTAATTAAATTTGGTAAATTGTTTAGTAATAAAATTTGAAATAAAAATCCAAATAATAGGACAAATAGTTTTGAAGAAGTTAAAGTTTAAAAGTGATTGTGTATTAATCATTTACTAAATCAATGAATTTAGTAATTACCATATATTTAAAAAGGAGATTTCAAAATCAAGAAGGTTTTATAAAACAAAAATTTTAATACAACAGTGAACTGGTATTAAAGTAAATATGGGTATTTGAATTACAATTCATATTTATCTTAAGATAAGAACGTGGTTGATCAAGGTCTGAGAGGTAATTAAAATACCCCAACTTGAACGATTTTAGGATTATCGAAGGATGATATTAGTCGTAATGGTGGAGATGTTAAAGTAAATTATCTTGGGGAGGGATTAGTGTAACGTCATTTAAAGAATTTGGATATATATATATATATATATATATGATGGGATTCTGAAATTAAAGGAAATAAAGTGGGCCTTGAGAATATGAAATGATAATTCCATAATAACGAAATAAAAGGGGAATTTGTAACGATTGTTTTACGATGGTAAGTGAATTGATCTCATAATTATAGATGATAAGTAATGTGGTGGCGAATGTTTTGAAGGATAGTAACGGGAAATTGGATAGGATTTTAAGGTATTTCTTTTAAGTATTTTAATAAAATGATTTGAGAATATTTATATATTAAAACTAATATATTATCTTTAGTATTACAACTGATATATTAGTTTAATGGCCAAGTGACGCCGTGTAATAAACCAATGGATTTATTTTATTTTTTATGATTGTTTATTTTGATAGTTAAAAAACCGACTACCAAAATCATGCCCAATGCGTTGTTGGTACGGAAAGACTGGGATCGAATTTATATTTGAAAACCATTCTGAACCAGCAAATACGTAAAAGATGCTGGTTGAAGATGGAACAGTTGAAGACCATGGATTTTCATAAGCGGAAGGGCTACTTGATAAATTTCTCTGATGTTGCAACCAGAGATATTTTGATAGTAATTCGGTCGTGGTTGAAATCTATGGATTGCAAGGACTACTCACTATTGATCCGTAGGGTGATTCCTAGGATGTGGTAGGAGGGTGCCTTCGATTCATCATGTTCCTGGATGACTTGTATAGACGAATGTCTGACAAAATATTTCCAAAGGATCATGTACATTGATTTCTTCAAATGTATCGTAGTTGGTTAGCTCCTAACTAGGGTATTTTTGTGGACATCAATTAGTGATATCAGATGGACCTAACGATGTGGCATTCAAAGTGAATGGTGGCCAGACGTTCTAAAAGGTAATTCAAACCTCAGGCCTCATCAACCGACAAATGACAGAAATCGGGCAGGCAGCATAGCTATGTGGGTCGCTCCCATTAGGGTGTATAATCACCTATCTAGAGAAATTCCTTTTGCTTCTTTAATCTATTTAGATGTTGTCCCTTTTCGGGAGACGGTGGGTAGCTCCCAGCCGTTGGTGATATACATTCGATAACTCAAGCGAAATGAGTGGTCGGTATTTTATGGGCCGAGTTGCAAGATGTTTTTGTTGAACCCAGTGTATTCGCCTCTAGAGATACGCTATCGGCAGTGGTTCCATACCTTGTCATAGTCGGAATCCATTCTCCAATAATCGCCCGTGGTTTTGTTTGTATACTATATATGGAGCGTGAGATGCTAGCGTTCTGCTAGATTCTATTTATTTGTATTTGGACACTATTATTATATGAGAATAATATATTGATTTCAAAACTGTTTTGGGTTATCGTAAGGTACAAATCGTTCATATTTATGTGTGGATTTAGTCTTACGATTATCTTTTTCTTTCAGAAAGGATTTTTAACTTTAAAATCAAGTTGTGTGATACCTTTAAACTTAGTGGGTTTCTCACTCTGGTTCACTAGACTGACCTCGTATTTGTAATGCTTGGGTTAGACCGAGGTGTACAGGTTCAGGTTATTGGATGCTGTGAAGAGACGAGCTGGAAGAGTTCAGACGTATGATGTTATATTATTCCGCTATGTGTCGTATATGAGGACAGATTATTATAACTGTCCAGATGTGTAATGTACTCTGATGATTGTAAGTATATTTTCAAGCTCTCAATAAAGATTTATTTCTATATTATATTTTGTTCCGCTGCGATGTGAGACTCTGTGTTGTGTTGGATCTTCTTCTTCTTCAATTCTAATATTTCCTTCTTTCTTATCTCACCCTCTAAATTCTTCAAATAACTATCTGGTAGTTTCGATACTTGAGTTTTTGGCAAGTAATCTGGGATCATGTATTATTGTCAGAACCCGGGCGTCGAATTCCTACCGGGTCGTTACAGTGGTATGAGAGCGATTGGTTTAGTAATAACCTTGGCTCTGTGGCATGACTCGATGGAGATGGGGTTAGTAACACCCTAAATGTAGTTGGAGTGTATATGTATATATATACATATATAAGAGCATATTTGTAAATTTTATATAAAAATGTTTTGTATTGTGTTGTTTGATCGCTTCAAGTGTTGAGAAGCATTGAACTTTATACACAATATTGTTTTGTAGAGAGGGTAAATGAAATATTTTTGCCTAAGATATATTTTTAAATTTAAAGGAAATAATTTTATTTAATTATTGAGATATTGTGGTTTGATTGATTTATTTGAGTGGAATTCGAATGAGAATTTGAATTTGAATGGTTAATATAACCAAAAATTTCACATATATTTCTGTGAATGAGAATTTTAGTTTGAAATTGAAAATCTGGATTTAACATAAGATAAATTAAAACAAAATAAATTAGAGTGATGATGTTTGAATTAAAAATCAGGATTGTAGTTATAAAATGAAATGATTGAAAATCAACTAGGTAATTGGATATGAAATAAGATTTAATTGGTGAAGTAAATATTAATGTTGGGTATTAGTTGGATTTAATGTAAATTTAATGATTGGTTGGATTAGTTGTGTGTTGGTTATTATTTGGATATTAGATTGGTTGGAATGGACTCATCAATAGCTTAATGAAAAAGTTGAATGGATTGAAAACTAAATTCAGTATAATAAAAATTTGAATGGACCTGCTTATGAGTTAAGGTTGGGTGATATAAGCCTAATTTGCATATACCTTTCTGAATAATGCCTTGGGAATTGGTGGAATTATACCGGTTGACTAATGAAGTATTATTTATAAATTTCATGTAATGATCACTTACATATTGGATTGAATTGAATGCAGGTGTTAGAAAGCAATGAGGATAAAATTAATGATGAGTAGATCGCAATAAATTGAGCAATTATACTCAATAGCACTCGCATAAGGTAAGCCTACGCGAAAATATAACTTTTGGGTTTGAATTTTGTTTTCCGACCATGTGTGTCGATGTATATATTATTGGTTCCTGCGATATCTCATATGTCACTCCGTACGGGGGGACTCTGCCGAATTTTTCTGGGAATTTAAAGTATTAGAAAATTTTCAAAAAAATTTATTTACAATATTGAATTAGTATTTGATTTAAAATAAATTGGATTTAGAAAATATAAGGGGTTGTGATGTTTTTCTTACCTTAGCAATTTCGGGAACGAAATTCTTTTAAGGGGGAAGAATGTAACGACCCAGATTTTTTAGTCATTTTAATTTGGATAATTAATTTTGTTTTAAATATTTTAATTGGAATAATTAAGTATTTTTAATATTTAATTCATTTATTCAAACGAAGTTTAAACGTTATTATTTATATTTATTTATAAACGAGCTCGTAATAGCGCGGTAGTTCGTAATATTCAGTTTTGAACTTAAACGGAATATACAGGATCCGATATAAGTCGGAATTTTGTGAAACGAGAAATGTTTGAATCTGTTTGATTATAATTTTCTAATGAAAGAGAAAAATTAGGATTTTAGTTTATAGATTATTAGTTATGTCCAATTCAAATTTAAAAATAGTCGCTATGGAAATCGTTAATAAATGATAACGTTTATTTAATAAATTTAATAATTTTTCTGTATAATTTAGATATCGGTTGACTCAAACTTTTTGATGCGGAGTTATAATTCGATATTAACTAAATCTGAAGTGTTATACTATTCCATTTGGGTATATATGTCGATAATAATTTATTTATTTTTGAATTTAATGGTTTCAGAATTTTAATTGATAATTTATTGATATTATTTTATATGCTATTTACCAAAATATTTTCCCACTTGTACGGGTATATATGCAAATATCTAAAGCTTGGACTTCGTGTAATAGTAAAACAATATGACATACAAAGTGGTACAATCATTATATGGTGGATATTAATTTCCACGTGTATGCATAACAAATCAGAGAGACAAAGCATATGTGTATATATATATATATATATATATATATATATATATATAAGAGACGAATCATGATAATCAAGCGTGTACGATTTTTCATTGAAACCGTATATATTTACAGCAACCGATAGAAATTTCCAACCAAGTCTATTCAATGAACTTTTTGCAACATAAAATGAAAACCACCTTAAGCAACTGATATCGGGAAATGTAACTGAATAGAGTACTGAAGCCAAGAGAGGAAAAAACATCCAACCAAACCACTAACTAAGATAAGCATCAAATGCATAAAGAAGATAAAGAAAAATATAACATAGGAGAGAGAACCGCTCCTCATGTTCATGTACCAGGTCAATTAACAAATTTAAACACTGAAGCCAAGAAAAATTTCCAACCAAAACTATTTATTAACAAAGCAAAGTATCAAATTAAATAAAGTAGGAAAAGGAGAAGAAATATATATTGACAGCTTTTTCACGATCATGTACTCCAGTACAAGATCTTTTGGCCAAGTCGATTACAACTTTAATACTAACATGAACTATTCCATAACAACATTCAAATATATACATGTACTTCTACAAATCTGCGTCAATATGGAATGACCACACGCTGCGCAAAAATGGGACTATTCGTGCAAACAACATGCCTAGTCTATCCTTCCCAGTAGCACGCAGTCCTTATTTGAGAAGACAACACATCTGAAGCTCGCAATCCATCAACACAGTACGGTTTGCCCTCAAATCTCCTCACATCAACAGACTATTGCATAGCTGCTACATGAATAGAAAATACATAGCTGCCAGACCTATGGAACAGACATTGTTCTCATCTTCGAATCCCCGTTCACCTATATGTCCATTGCCATACCTCCCAAGCCAAAACAGTTTCCACTTGTTCCACTTTTTCACTTCGCAACTCATGAAATTCGTGACAAAAAATAAACCCAATAAAATCATGCATTTAACCATTAACGGCAATAACCCATTCAGATTTCTTACTCCCTAAAAATCTCGTGGTCTACCCATTTATTCTCAAATATAAAACAGAAAAACATATAAACGATGATGAGATCTAGGCGTTAACCTATTTTGGTGGAATTCGAATTGACATAGAGGATGAGATCTCACATGAAAGGCGGCACCTTTGTAGACAAACTACGGGTCAACGGTGGGGCTGGCGGTGACGGGGTTCGAGCAGAGGGAGGAGATGAAGAGGTCGTTTGATTTGGAAGTCACCGAGGGAGCTTCGATCAACAGAGGAGTGGAAGATAGTGCGATTTATTTGACAACGTAGTGGGTTAATTTGGACGGGAGAAAAAAAATGAAGCAGATAGTATAAATGAAGGCGGAACCGTTCTTTCTTAGTGGGGAAGGGCTTTGACGTGGACCGGGTTTGGCTTGTAACGTAGGAGAAGGGCTTTAAGGACGTTGGGCTGGCAATACAAAGGAGGGACCCAATTTTCGGTAATGAAAGAAAATGGCCTACTTAAGTTTATTTACTAATAATTTGGGCAAATTATTATGAATATTAAAAGATAATTAATGTATATTTTAAATCGTTAAGGATCATATAATATTTTAAAGTATGACAGGGTTTAAATAGTTCGGCTAGAGTTCCAGAAATTTCGGTCGTGTTTTGGAACAAGGCAAGAACCGACGAAGCACTGAATAAAGGAGTTGTGCTGTAGTAATTTAAAACCAAGTAATTTGTTCATAATTTAAATTAATTTAGAATTAATTAGTTATTTAGAATAAAGTAAATTTTAAACATTAATTACGTATTCATATCTTATTAGAATTGACCGATTCAAAATAGACTGGAATCATATTAACGAGCAATACGATATGGAATGGAATTAAATTGTGCGGGGTTGGAATTAACTAGAATGAGCTGTGTATACAATGCAGATCAAGGTGAGTTAAACTCACTCAGTTGTCCCACTAATAATTATTATAAGTCGGGTTTATTATTTGTATACTATGGCTGTTAATTATTGGTTGTTTGATGATTGTTTGGATGCATATTAAATATTTTTATATCAATCATTTAAATTAAACGGTGTTTAATTTAAATGAAATGACATCGTTATTTTTAACGATGATTTCCAAACAAGGTAACTTATCTTATTGGTTACGTTTATCATAATATATACGTATTTAAGTTAAATTGGATGCTTGAATTATTATTATTGGTTGACCGTTAGCAGTTGAATTGATTATTTATTGGTATATGATCATTATATGAACTGTTGAACCTGTATGATTAGATTATTGAAATGGGTTATTGATTGTTAAGCCCAAATTCGACATTTTTTTGGTTATTAACCAATGGGTGATATTGGCTGAGCAATTTTATAATAGTTGGCCAAAATACAAACTATTTATAAAGATTGATTTACCGTCAGTTGAATCGATAGAAATGAAGTTATGAAATTTATATCTTAACTGAATATAGATTTTTAAAACATTTTTTAAATGAAGGTTTTAAAAAGGGAATAAACCAACCATATATATATATACATTGTTTTTTTAACCATGAATCACCATTTTTGTACCAAATCTGTTGGGTGCGAAGCATGTGCCTCATCTTAATCACTAAATAATTTTATAAAGCTGATTCTTATATTAATAAGATAGATAAGAAAGTAGGCGGGAATTAACGTGATGATTAATAACCGAGATTTATTGTTTGTAAAGAAAAAATTAAAATGAGATTATTTAGAAATAGATTATGGTTTATTTGATAATAATCGAAGTCAATGAGTTTATTTGAATTAATAATATTATTTATTAATTTAAGTGAAAAGACGAGTTAGAGTTGATCAATGGGTTAATCATGTTTTAAGATTGACCAAGCCAACTGTTTTAACGGAAATCGATTATTAAATTAAATAAGTTTGTTCTGATTAATAATGAAATAATTTAGCGAATAGTTATTTAACTTAATGAGATTTTAAAAAGGAAATTTAATTCCATTTAATGATGGAATAAATTATAATTTTAATATAATTTAAGGAAGTGTTTCTTAGATGAAGTTCATTTAAGTAAGAAATTGAAGTTAAAAATAAAATATAATTGAGTTTCAAAGGAAGTTTATGAACGGGTTTATATTTAAACCAAATTGGTAAATGAAGTTATAAAGTAATTTTAAGCGAATACGGTAAGCTTAAATAAATGTTACTTAATATTTGAATTAAGTAAAAGGAATCGAGATTGAAAAGGGCTTTATATTAAATCAGAGATGTGTAAACGAGTTGTGAATATGGGGATGGGGAGTTAAAGCGTTAAATTGTAAATTCACGTTACCTAATAATGGCATTAAGTGTAATGGATTGTAAATTAACGTTACCTAATAATGGCATTAAGTGCAATGGATGAAATTAGTGATATTTCCCAAAGGAAATGATTTAAATAATTAGAAAAGGGATTTCGCTAATTGAATTTGGTAAAATGTTTAGCAGTAGGATTTGAAATAAAAATCTAGATAATAGGAAAAATAGTTTTAAAGAAGTTAAAGTTTAAAAGTTATTTTTTATTAATCATTTACTAAATCAATGACTTTAGTAATAACCATATATTTAAAAAGGAGATTTCAAAAGCAAGAAGGTTTTATAAAACCGTATTTTAATACAATAGTGAAGTGGTATTAAAATAAATATGGGTTTTTGAATTACACTTCATAATTAACTTAAGATAAGAACGTTGTTGATCAAGGTCTGAGGGGTTATTAAAATACCCCAACTTGAACGATTTCAGGATTATCGAAGGATGATTTTATTCGTAATGGTGGAGATGTTAAAGTAAATTATCTTTGGGAGGGATTAGTGTAATGTTACCTAAATAATTTGAATATATATATATATATATGATGGGATTCTGAAATTAAAGGAAACAAAGAAGGCCTTGAGAATATTAAATGATATTTCCATAATAACGAAATAAAAGGGGAATTTGTAATGATTGTTTAATGATGGTAAGTGAATTGATCTCATAATTATAGATGATAAGTAATGTGGTGGCAAATGTTTTGAAGGATAGTAATGGGAAATTGGATAGGATTTTAAGGTATTACTTTAAAGTATTTTAATATAATGATTTGAGAATATTTATATATTAAAACTAGCATATTATCTTTTGTATTGCAACCGATATATTATTTTAATGGCCAAGTGACACTGTGTAATAAACCAATGTATTTATTTTATTTTTTTATGATTGTTTATTTTGATAGTTAAATAACCGACTATCAAAATCATGCGTAATGCGCTGTTGGTACGGAAATACCAGGATCGAATTTATATTTGAAAGCCATCCCGAACCAGTAAATACGTAAAAGATGCTGGTTGAAGATGGAGCAGTTGAGGACCGTAGATCTTCATAAGCGGAAGAGCTACTAGATAAATTTCTCTGATGTTGCAACCAGAGATATTTTGATAGTAATTTTGTCATGATTGAAATATATGGATTGCAAGGACTACTCGCTACTAATCCATAGGGTGATTCCTAAGATTGGTAGGAGGGTGCCTTCGGTTCATCCTGTTCCTGTATGTCTTGTATGGAAGAATGTCTGACAAAGTATTTCCAAAGGATGACGTGTATTGATTTCTTCAAACGTATCATTGTTGGTTAGCTCCCAACTAGGGTATTTTTGTGGACGTTAATTAGTAAAATCTGATGGATCTGACGATGTGGCATTCAAAGTGAATGGTGGCGAGACGTTCTAAAAGTTAATTCAAACCTCAAGCCTCATCAAATGGGAAATGGCAGAAATCCGGCAGGCAGCATGTCTATATGGGTTGCTCCCATTAGGGTGTATAATCACCTGTTTAGAGAAATTCCTTTTGCTTCTTTAATCTATTTCAATGTTGTCCCTTTTCGGGAGACGATGGGTAGCTCCCAACCATGGCGATATACATTCGATACACTCAAGCGAAATGAGTGGTCGGTCATATGTGGGCCGGGTTGCAAGATGTTCATGTTGAACCCAGTGTATTCGCCTCTAGAGATACACTATCGGCAGGTGGTTCCATAGCTTGTCATAATCGGAATCCATTCTCCAATAAGCGCCCGCGGTTTTGTTTGTATACTATATATATGGAGCGTGAGATGCAAGCATTCTGCTAAATTCTATTTATTTGTATTTAGAAATTATTATAATATCAAAATAATATATTGATTTTAAAACTGTTTTGGGTTATTGTAAGGTAAAAACCATCTGTATTTATGTATGGACTTGATCTTACGATTACCTTTTTCTTTCAAAAAGGATTTTTAACTTTAAAATCAAGTTGTGTGATACCTTTAAACTTAGTGGGTTTCTCACTCTGGTTCACCAAACTGAGCTAGTATTTGTAATGCTCGAGTTAGACCGAGGTGTATAGGTTCAGGTTATCGGATGCTGTGACGAGACGAGCTGGAAGAGTTCAGACGTATGATGTTATATTATTCTGTTGTGTGTTGTATATGAAGACAGATTATTATAACTTTCCTGATGTGTAATGTACTCTGATGATTATAAGTATATTTTCAAGCTCTCAATAAAGATTTACTTCTACATTATATTTTGTTCCAATGCGATGTGAGACTCTGTGTTGTGTTGGATCTTCTTCGTCTTCTTTTATAATATTTCTTTCTTTCTTATCTCACCCTCTAAATTCTTATAATAACTATCTAGTAGTTTCTATACTTAGGTTTTTGGCAAGTAATGCGGGATCATGTATTATTGTCAGAATTCAGGCGTTAAATTCCTACCGGGTCGTTACATATAGTTAGATGATAGATAGAAAATAATAATATTTTATTATATGAAACTTGCACGTGAAGTATCGGATCAAAACATTCACATACGATGTCCAATCGAGATGAAACTCCAATTTCTAGCTTAAAAAAATATTTTGGATCTGATGGGATAGGTTTCGTCAAATTCCGAGGCCATTTGTAAAAAGTCCTTTATAATCGACTGGTAAAAAACCAAGTGTTTAAATTTCCTATAATCACAAAATGAATCCAATCAAGTTGGAACTTTGAAATTCTACTAATCCTTTTCCTTACGGACCCAATCAAATTTGTTTCGTTAAAATCTCAGTACGTTTGGCCAGTCGTTTATTCCTTTAAAGTTACCACTGTCTACATTGGCCAAAATAAAATAAATAATTTAATAAAAACAAAGATGTTTTTGGCTACTGAAATCACATATGACATTTGTTTTGCCATGAAATTTAATACCATACAACAATTTAACATTACGGTTCCAATGAAACTAATTTCATCGAAAACCAAGACTATTTGCAAAAATGGCTATTTTTAAAGATTATAAAATATCGATAAAATATTAATTAAGTTAAGAAAAATTCAATAAAATAATAATATTATTATCGTAAATATTCAAGTAGAAAAATATATGCAGTTTCAACTATAAATTATCCAACTTAATATCTTGAACTTGAATTAAAATGGTATTCAAATTATATTAAAACCCCTTTAAATATATTAAATAAACGTTATCGTTTATTAACGAATTCCATAGTGACTATTTTAAAATCAGAATTGGACATAACTGACAATTCATAACACGAAATCTCGATTTTTCTCTTTCATATGAAAATTATAATCAACAAAATTCAAACGTTTCTTGTTTCACAGAAATCCGACTTATATCGGATCCTATATATTCAATTGAAGTTCAAAACTCGATGTTATGAACTACAGTGCCATTTCGAGCTCGTTTAATATTATTTTTTTACGTTTAAACTTCGTTGTTAATAACGAATTAAATATTAAAAATCCATTAGTATTCCAAATAAAATATTTAAAATAATAAATTAAATTAAATATTTGGCAACCAAAAATACGGGACATACTGGAGTTATAGACAAAATGCTAGAGTATCATGGCTTCAAGATGGAGATACCAATTCTAAATTTTGTCATGCAAAAATGTCTTCTCTTAGACATTGTAACAACTTGAAGGCTTTAATTAACTCCAACGGTGATTTATTATATAAGTAAGAAGAGGTGGTTGTTGAAGCTATTGCATGCTTTAGTAATATGTTCAATGGATCAAATTGCAGAGATTTTCCATTTTTCTAGTCTTCTTTTGTCACAAATCAACAGGGTCAATCTGATCTACTTCGTTAAATCTCTCTAGCGGAAGTCAAAAAGGCTATTTTTTCAATACATGAAGACACTAGTCCAGGCCCAGATGGTTCGAAATTCTTTAAGATGCATTGGGAGGACATTAAGATGGATCTGTTGAAAGTTGTTCAGGATATGTTCTATTCAACAAGGCTTCCCAAAGGTTGTAATCAATCCTTTATTACTCTAATTCCTAAAAATGATAGACTATCTGACATTTCTCATTATCGACCAATTGCTTGCTGTAATTTATACTATAAAGTTTTCAGCAAAATTCTATGAAATAAGATTAAATGGATTCTATCTCATCTTATTTCACCTAATCAATGTGCATTTATTCCATCACGTTACATTGGAGATAACATTTTGCTTGCACATGAACTGGTTAGAGATTTTAAGAAACATGGTGTGAATAAGTATTATGTGAAAGTGGACCTTCATAAAGCATATGATAGGATTAATCTAGAATTTATACGTCATATCATGAAGAATACGGGTTTCCCTATACATTTTATAAATGTATTTAAGAATGTATCTCTATGCCAACTTTCTCCATTACGATACAAGGGGTACCTAAAGGTTTCATATCATCAAATAAGGGTATTCGACAAGGTGATCCACTATCACCTTATTTGTTTTCTAGTGCAATGGATTTTTTCTCTTTTAGTACGGCTGAAGTGTTAGTGCAGAAGAGATTCTTGCCTATTCATGCATTTGAGCCCACTGTTACCCATTAATTATATGCGGATGACCTAATGATGTTTATGGAATGTTCAATTTCGAGTGCTTCTTCTCTGAAATCAATTTTTGATAAATTGAAGTTATATAGTTGTCTAGCTGCTAGTGCTCTTAAAACAAAGATTTACTTTAGCTCGTCTGCTACATTGACTAATGAAATTGTTGATATTCTTTGATTTAATGTTGGTAGTCTTCCTATAAAGTACCTGGGCATACCATAATCAACTAATTACATTCACTATCAAGATTGTCAAGAACTTCTACATAGAATTCAACAGAAAATTCAAGCTTGGGAAGTTAAATATCTTAGTTTTGTGGGGAAGGCTGTGTTAATTCAGTTAGTAATAATACCTACAGTGTTATATTGGATTTTTGTGCATCAAGTACCTGAGTTCACAATTGAGAAATGGAATATGATGTGCAGATTTTTTTTGGGGTGGTTCAAAGCATAAAATGAAATGGGAAACTATATGTACTCCAAAGAAAGAAGGAGGCATTGGATAAAAATATTTCAAGGATCTTAAGAAAGCAGCGAGTATTAACTTAATGTAGAAATTTCTTGTTGATTCTTCAATGTGGAGTAAATGGATGGTAATGAAGTATTGTAGAGGCAATTTTTTCTAGAACATGAGCATGGATAAAAATTCTTCGTGTATGTGGAAGGCAATAATGAGGTTATGATCGAATGGAAAGCAGCTATTTAATAAAGTTATTACTTCAGGATCCTCAACAATTTTGTGGTTTGAACTATGGATAAACAGCAAATGTTTAGTTGATATTCTTGGCATTTCCATATTTCACGCTTTGGGCAGGCAAAATGAGTTTGTTGATTGCATTACTCAAGATGGTAAAATATGTAGTAGTTTTCATACTGCTACCAGAGAGATTAAACATCTTGTGGAGAGTGTGGATATGAATCATAATGTAACAACCCGAAAATCTGGGCCAGTTTAAAATTTTTATTTTGGCAATTTTAGTGAATTTTGAACATTTAAAATGAATTATTTAAAATAATATCGAGGAAAATTTATTTTGAATAGAATCGAACGTATATATTATATACATCGTTGTTAGAATATAAATAATTATATATAATTATAAAAGGAATTGAAAATGGTGCGGTAGTTCGATAATTCGATTTCAAACTTCAATTGAACATACCGGGTGCAAAACAATCCGGATTTCAGTGAAACCAAAAATATTAGGATCTATTTGTGAATATCTTTCCAACGAATCCAAAAAATTGAGATTTCATAGCGGGAATCAAAAGATATGTCCAGATGAAATTTCAGAATAGTCGCTATGGAAATCAGGCCCTTAAAATGGAAATTTTGCAAATGACCTCAGATTTCGACGAAACCACTTTTGTTGGATCCGCGATGTCAAATTATTGCTAGGTTTCAAATTTCATAATTTTTCGAATCAATATGTGAGCGTGGCAAAGGAAAACGTGTTTGACCAGTTTCAGTTGATTTTAATCGACTGGAAAATGGCCATTTTTCCAATGGTCTCAGAATTCGACGAAATTAGTTTTGTTAGGACCGTATCGTCAATACGAAGCTAGAAAATATTTTTCTGGAATTTTTAGGGTTAGTATGTGGCCCCAGAAAATTGAAATGCGCGTTCAAATTCAATATATAGAGTTATATTTGGATTTTAACGAAAACTGATTGTAACGATCGAATCAGCCTACGATACATATCCCATTGTGTTCGGAATGGGGGTAATTAGCTATGGACGACAGGCGGTGGGCCTCGTTTCGAGGTCGAAATAAAAAGTCAACTTTTCTTGAAATTAAATAATATAAAATTAAAATCTCTCTCGTCTTCCCCCTTATCTTCTCTCAGCCCCCCACCCCCTGGTTAAAAATCAAAAATCGAAAAGAAGAAAAAAAGGGGGGAAGAGAAGCGAGCGACGGGGGGGAGGGGGGGGGGGGGAACCGCCGCCGCTGCCTCCATCGCCCCCCCCCCCCCCCCCCACCGGTGTTGAACGCCGCCGCTTCTTCCCCCACCTCCCCTTCTTCTTCCCTCGCGCCTCTCCACTTCCACCGCTCCTCCTCTTCTCCTTCTCCCTTCTGAAAACCCGCCGCACCACCCTCCCTCCTGAAACCCTAGCCGCCCTCTCCTCGACCCTGTGCCACCACGTCACCTTCTCTACCTCCGATCCCCTCAGACGCAGCAGCCCCTCCCCCTCGTCAGCCCAATAAACCCCCTTCCTTCCACCAAAATTCAATACGCTTCAAAGAGAAAAATGGTAAGTTTTTACTATATAAACACATTGTTAAAATTCAGTTTTTAATTTATAAATACAGTGTTTAGGTTCAGTTTTAAATTAATATGAATACATAGAAAAAGTTATGATTTTTATGGCGAGAAAAGTTATGATTTTTAACGTGTAAAAGGAATGATTTTTCATCACTAAAAGAAAAGATTTTTATAGTTGAAAAGAAAAGAGTTTTATATATTGAATAGCAAAGTAGTATAAATTCGATTTTTATATATTGAATAGCGAAGTAAAAATTCGATTTTTATATATTGAATAGCGAAGTAAAATTTTGATTTTTATATATTTAATAGCGAAGTAAAAATTCGATTTTTTTATATTGAATAGCGAAGTAAAAAATTCGATTTTTATATATTGAATAGCGAAGTAAAAATTCGATTTTTATATATTGAATAGCAAAGTAAAAATTCGATTTTTTTATATTGAATAGCGAAGTAAAAATTCGATTTTTATATATTGAATAGCAAAGTAAAAATTCAATTTTTATATATTGAATAGTAAAGTAAAAATTCGATTTTTATATATTGAATAGCAAAGTAAAAATTCGATTTTTATATATGTAGTGAATACGGATGACGAAAGTGACGAAAGAAGAAACGGCGGAGATTTTCTACATATGAAGAGTCGTGGTACTGGATTAGCTATCGGTGAGAACTTCTCACTCTAAATTTCTTTTTCTAGTTATATATATATATATATATATGCTAGGATGTAGACGGTGCTTAGCAGCACCCGACACCCGTCGTCCACATACAATGGACGGCTTGTATGCTTGTTTGATGTGTTTTGAAATTGGTTTGTGTTGTTGATGTGAAATCGATAATAAATTGTAGATGGTTAAAATAAATTAATTATCGTTAAAAATATAATTTTTAACGTGAAAGTGAATAAATAAATATTTATAAACAAATCGGCCGATTTGTTTATATACACTGATTTGACTGATATTGATTGGGTCGATAAATTTTACACATCGCCCAACTGCACAAATAAAAATCTGTGTTTGTGTGAAAACCCGTAACTTCCCCGCAAAGGAAAGTGGCGGATAGTTCGAGAACAAGCCACAACAGAACGCATACAGAAGAACATTTCATTGTTATTACAACAATGCACCAGATTACAAGAATATACAGAGTATAAATGAATATTACACAGAAATATCAGAGATTTAAATTACATTTAAATACATAGCAGCGGAAAATAATACAATACACAACTAGAAGAGATATACGGATACAAAGCTTTCCGGATATCGTTCCAGCTGTAAACCAGGATCCTGTGAATATAAATCTGCAAAACCGAAACTACTAGCTGCCCGTGTCAAAATAAGGGCACCCAGAGTTTAGGTTAAAACAATAAACTCCAGGTCAGTCATGTGACTGGTGTGAAAACTAAAACAGTTAATCTTTATTTTTAAAGTTAGGTAAATCAAGGGACCACGCCGTATAACACGGAACGGGTTTCCTCCCAAGAACACCAGTGCATAAAACAAAGAGCGCAATGCTAAATAAAGAAAAATGAAGCTGTTATAAGACCCAGGTCCCATCACACAATGCAACGCAGCCGAGGATAGGGTTTTCCCTTATAACAGCCAAAGAATGCTTGATACGTTTAAAACAAATCATTTGATACTATTATAAGTGCATAGTGTATAAAACAACTTCAAATCATAAGTATCAATCATAGGCGGCATGAATGCCCCATACCACTATGTCGCCATATATAGGTTTACAATCAAAACCGAAATGTCGTATTGGAAGTTGGGTTATCATTTATGGTATGAACCGAGGCTAGGGATCGTCCTCTACCGATTCGTGACTCTCTAGCCCGAGCCACAGGCAAGCGCGCAGGCAAGCCTTTAGATCGTCAGGGCCGGTCCACCGATGTGGATTATTATGCCTGAACACTACGTTTCCCCACCCTATGGGGTGTAAGTGAGCCAACTAAATGACTCCATCGGTTCGAGAACGACCGATCAATCCGAGGCGCCTCGCAACAACAACAACCACATAAGTCAAACTCGTCAGGGCGTGTAAAACCACTGACGCCACTTCTAACTAGAAAGAAACGCAAGTCCTCCTTGAGGTCCGTCTCCCGTTTTTGGTTCATACCGGGTGTGATACTCGCGAATCAACGTTACACAAAGCTACGCCACACAAGGCCGTGCTTTGATCATCAACCACAAGACTTTGCTTTTCAACAGAAGCCTTGATCATTTGCCACTTAAGCATGCCACACAGGCAATTCACTCCATGCGATTGATATCCATCAATATATAACCCCTGAGCTCGTACGTCTCAGAGAAGGGCGTTAAGCAAGAGAATAAATTCTCCGCCGCCAAACAGATATATATTTAATAGAGATCAATCACACGGACTAAAATCCAATGTCAGACACACAGTCCATTTACAAGTCCGTTCTAGGGCTGAACGAAACCGGAGGCACCTAGTACCCCGCATATCCATCGATCTCCAAGTACGTCTGGACGATCACCAACTGTTTCCATCTTCTTGGGTGTACAGCCCAATCAAGATCATCAGTAATCACCCAAACGACGTGAAGACTTCCGGTCTTCGACCACCGTCTTCATCTTCGACTTATCGTCGTATCAGTTATTCAGAATGGGATAAACCCGGTCTTTCCGAATAACTCGCGTATATTTTAAATAAGTGTTACACAAACACAACATACGCCTCATTCCAATTCATTAGTCACTAACCGTAAATTAATCAAGAGAGTAATTCCCCAAATATTAACCCCGAAGGCTGAAACCAACATCAGATCAATATCCAGAAAACCCTTCTGCTTGGCTAACCGACAGTTAGTTTCTAAATTTCACATTCATAGGGAAAGGTTCCCATTAATTTTATCCAAGATAAATTCCTTGAATTTATTCTTTATTCTATTTTTGAATCTCAATTCAAACTAGTCGGGATTAACGAAACTTACCGAAGTAATCATTTGTTTTAATTTCCCAATCCCAACCTATTTATCCCATGAAGTAAAACTAGTAATACTTCATATCTAACACCTCAGTGTTATCGGTAAATTCAATTACCATTTCACGTTCAAATCTAATTAAAGATTTAACTATCGCCTGGAGCAAAACTGGTGATACTCCATTCTCGACCATTTCAATCTAATTAAAGATTCATTAAAACTCCACTTAGTTTTAATCGTTAACTGGGTTAAAGAATCCGTGTCATTTAAAACACGGTTCATGATAAACCCAAGGTCACATTCATTAATTATCGGGTTAAAGAACAAGTGTTATTTAAAACACTGTTCACGATAAACCCAAAAATCAATATCAATTCAATTTCAATTAAATATTATTTAATTGGTACACTTCATTAAATCTAAATAAAAAGATTTAATGTTTTCTCAACTGGGTTCAAGAACAGTGTTAGTGAAGACACCATTCACGACAAACCCAAATCACATTTGATATTCAATACAAGGCACTGAATAGAAAATATATCGGCTTATATTCAATATCAAATTCTACGATTAACAAATGTCGTATTGGAAATAACGATATAAATATATATCTTTCAAATTTCCATAACAACATCTGTATAATCACGAATTCCAACATCGAAATATTCCGAGGACAATTTCGATTCAAATCCATTCCAATGCAATCATTGGAAATTTTGGTTATTTTTAAAACCCTTTTCGAATTCAATTTATTTATTTAAAAATAAATAGAATTATAATTCTAGTTCAAAACTAGCTCATTTCGATAAAAATCTATTTTTATCTTTTCAAAATGGAGTTTTTCATCCCAATTCTTCTCAAATCATTTCTTATGATTTTACACAAATTATTACTATTTTTAATAATTTATCAAGGCCCGTACAGTCGATTTTCATCAACGGCCATCGAACTGCACTTACAGCGACCTTTTTCGAATTTGATTTGGACGTATCTCCAAATCCAACCGTTAGATTTTGAATTTCTAATATTCATTAGAAATCTCTTTTCGATACGAACCCAACGGTTCCGGTTTTAGGAGAATCCGACGGTCGGATCTCCCGTAATGTCCGTTTGAAATAAATGGTCGAAATTCACGAACTGCCGCGGCGCGGCGCGTTCTATTCAGGCCATTATATTATATATATAATATATACTTCATCGATTTCTATTTAAAACGAATTATATAAATAGTTTTAAATTCATTTCAAAAGCAATTTCAACTTCCATTTCAATTCAAATCAAAATTGAATTCTTCTTTATAAATTCGTTTTAAAATTCATTTCTATTCATTTCTATTCAATTCAAATTTCAATTCAATTTGAATTCATTTCAATTCGCTTTCAATTCAATTTGAATTCGTTTTCAATTCAATTCATTTCGAAATTGTTTTCAATTCAATTCATTTCGAAATCGTTTTCAATTCAATTCATTTCGAAATCGTTTTCAATTCAATTCATTTCGAAATCGTTTTCAATTCAATTCATTCCGAAATCGTTTTCAATTCAATTCATTTCATTTTGAAATCGTTTTCAATTCAATTCATTTTGAAATCGTTTTCAATTCAATTTGAATTCGTTTTCAATTCAATTCATTTCGAAATCGTTTTCAATTCAATTCATTTCGAAATCGTTTTCAATTCAATTTGAATTCGTTTTCAATTCAATTCATTTCGAAATCGTTTTCAATTCAATTCATTTCGAAATCGTTTTCAATTCAATTCATTTCATTTCGAAATCGTTTTCAATTCAATTCATTTCGAAATCGTTTTCAATTCAATTCATTTCAAAATGAATAAAATCGATATAAATATCGTTCACGTCAAAAAGGGCGTCAATCTAATCAACACGGCTTCATAAATTTCTATTTTCAAATATTCTATTTCAAATATTTCTTTTTCAAAATAGTTGTTATTATCAAAATATTTCGTTCAACACATGACCAATCTCCATGGATGAGTACTGTCAACACATGAACCTTTATTTTATATTGATAAAGATGTAAATTTTATTACTAAAATATTTCGTTCAACACATGACCAATCTCAATGGATGAGTAATGTCAACACATGAACCTTTATTTTATATTGGTAAAGATGTAAATTTTATTACTAAAATATTTCGTTCAACACATGACCAATCTCAATGGATGAGTACTGTCAACACATAAACCTTTATTTTATATTATTCTTTATTTTCTAAACTGGAATGAGGCCCAATCAATCACCATATAAGTTTAATTATATGGATTTTCATACATCACACGTATATAATAGCATTGAAAAATATTCAACCATCAACCAAAGTGCACTACACTGTATAAGCATCAAATATAGATATCTAACGCTTATAACAGCCTGTCAATCAATCGATCGACATATTTAATCAATCAGGATGAGTGAACTTCAAATTTCATCCCAATAACCGTGTGGGGTTTCAAACAATCAAACACATATTTTATTTGTGTAGTTGGGCGATGTGTAAAATTTATCATCCCAATCCATGTCAGTCAAATCAGTGTACATAAACAAACCGTCTGGTTTGTAAATGAATATTTTATTTTATTCACTTCACGTTAAAAATTATATTTTCAACGATAAAACATTTTATTTTAACATATGAATTTCTATTCAGTTCATTCTTCAAATAAAATGGTATTTTTATTTTTCTAACTTATTTTAGAAAATTTCGGCGGCATAACGGCACGATACTAGAAACGGGACGAGGCCTAGCCTTATCCCCGGTCTAGTGAAGGCCCACGCCATTCACACAACAATCAAAATCACCAAACAACCAAATTCAAATCACATCATATAACTAATCTATGCAACCAAACAAACATGTCCATGGTCTGTGGACGATTGTGTCGGGTGCTACTAAGCACCGTCTACATCCTAGTATATATATATAAATAGAAATGAAATTGAAAGGTGAGAAATTCTCACAGATAGCTATCCAAACATTTTGACTCTTCTTTGATATAAATCTTCTTCGTTCTCGCCCTTTTGTCATCTTCGTTGTCCGCTTTCACTACATATGTAAAAATCGAATTTTTACTTCGCTATTCAATATATACAAATCATATTTTTACTTCGATGTTCAATATATAAAAATCACATTTTTACTTCTAAGTTCAATATATAAAAATCGAATTTTTACTTCAAAGTTCAATATATAAAAATCGAATTTTTACTTCAAAGTTCAATATATAAAAATCGAATTTTTACTTCAAAGTTCAATATATAAAAATCGAATTTTTACTTCAAAGTTCAATATATAAAAATCGAATTTTAACTTCAAAGTTCAATATATAAAAATCGAATTTTTACTTCAAAGTTCAATATATAAAAATCGAATTTTTACTTCAAAGTTCAATATATAAAAATCGAATTTTTACTTCAAAGTTCAATATATAAAAATCGAATTTTTACTTCAAAGTTCAATATATAAAAATCGAATTTTTACTTCAAAGTTCAATATATAAAAATCGAATTTTTACTTCAAAGTTCAATATATAAAAATCGAATTTTTACTTCAAAGTTCAATATATAAAAATCGAATTTTTACTTCAAAGTTCAATATATAAAAATCGAATTTTTACTTCAAAGTTCAATATATAAAAATCGAATTTTTACTTCGATGTTCAATATATAAAAATCACATTTTTACTATCTAAAAATCAAAGCTTTTCCTACAGTAAAAAAAATCATCTCTTTGTTTCGATAAAATTCGCATCTTTGTTTCGATAAAATTCAATTCTTCGTTTCGATAAAATTCAATTCTTTGTTATATTATTATTTACAAAGCAATTTCATTTCAAAATTTACATTTCTACACTAATGCTAAAATATATGAGAATTACTTTTAAAACAATAATAATTTTTTTTTTAATTTCTAAAACATTTTCTATTCATAATTTTAAAGGCTGAAAAATAAAATTCACTAAGCATAATTAACTAAATAATTAAGGGGATTACCCCTTTCATCTTCTTTCTGGAAAACACGATCCCGCTGAACCCATTTTCCACTGACGTCGACCTTGAATTTCGCACCTCCATCTCCATCCCAGAACACGATCTAATTGCGCCACGAGGTGCGCCTCAACCAGAGCTTCCACCGCCAGCGAGCATGGCCAGCTCGCGGCCCCCACCTGCTTGGAAATCCGCCCCCAACGAAGTGACTTTGGCCAGGAAATACTCCCAAATCCTTCCACGATAAACCATCAACCTTATATAGATCGAAAGCCCTTTCTTAGCACTCCAAATTTCGCTTTAGAAAATCTTAAATTCATTAAACTGATTGAAAGAATTTGGGGATTGTTTTCTGGAACGATTTCCACCGTAGGAGCGATAGTGGCGGCTGAATGATTAATGAAAATTAGGGTTTCAAAATTCCAATTTATACCCTTGTTTATTTATTTTTATAATATTTAATTTGAACGTATATTTTAAATTATCGGGGCCACATACTGAATCAGAAAATTCCAGAAAAATTATTTCTAGCTTTGTATTGACGATACGGTCCTAACAAAACTAGTTTCGTCGAATTCCGAGACCGTTTGAAAAATGGCCAATTTCCAGTCGATTAAAATCAACTGAAACTGGTCAAACGCGTTTTCCTCAGCCACGCTCACATATTGATTCGAAAAATTATGAAATTTGAAACCTAGCATTAATTTTACATCACGGATCCAACAAAACTGTTTTCGTCGAAATCCGAGGTCGTTTGCAAAATTTCCATTTTTAAGGGCCTGAATTCCATAGCGACTATTCAGAATTTTCAACTGGACATATCTTTTTATTCCCGCTATGAAATCTCGATTTTTCGGATTTGTTGGAAAGATATCATCAATTAGATCCTATTGTTTTTGGTTTCACTAAAATCCGGATTGTTTTGCACCCGGTACATTCAACTGAAGTTTGAAATCGAATTATCGAACTACCGCGCCATTTTCAATTCTATTTATAATTATATATAAATATTATATATTCTAACGACGGCATATATAATATATACGTTCGAATTCTATTCAAAATAAATTTCTCGTCGATATTATTTAAAATAATACATTTTAAATAATCAAAATTCGCCAAAATTGCCAAAATAAAAATTTTAAACTGGCCCAGATTTTCGGTTTGTTACAGTTTGTTGATTTGAAACCCCACACGGGTGTTGGGATGATATTTGGGTACGCTAATCCCAATTATTTAGTTGTATGTCGATCGATTGGTCGACAGACTGTGTAAGCATTGATTGTTTATATTTGATGCTTATGTAGTTGTGTGGTGCACCTTGGATGATATGATATTTAGGTACACTAATCCCAATTATTTAGTTGTGTGTCGATCGATTGGTCGACAGACTGTGTAAGCATTGATTGTTTACATTTGATGCTTATGTAGTTGTGTGGTGCACCTTGGATGATGGTTGATTGTTTATCATTGCTATTATATACATGTGTTGTACGGAACCCATATAATTAACGTTATATGGTGATTGATTGGGCCTCATTCCAATTGGGAAAATAATGAATATTATAAAAGAAAATTCATGTGTTGAATATAAAAATAGTCATGTGTTGACGATGTTCATGTGTTGAATAGAATATATATTTATTTGTTGAATAGAGTCACGAATTTATTGAAATATATAAACCCGTTTTGATTGGAGTTGCGCTATTTTGACGTGAACGATATTTATATCGATTATATTCATTTTTATAAAGAATATAAAATGAGTAGTGATTTTAACATATAACGTTTTGAAAATATTATCATTTGTATAGTAATGATATGAAATATTCAATTTTGATTTGAAATTGAATATAGAGTTGAAATGGTTTTGAAAACGAATTTAAAACGATTTATAAAATACGTTTTAAAAAGGAAATCGACGAAATATATATAATATATATATATATTATATATAATGGCCTGAATAGAACGCGCTGCGCCGCGGCAGTTCGTGAATTTCGACCATTGACTTCGAATAGACATTGCGGGAGATCCGACCGTCGGATTCTCCTAAAACCGGAACCGTTGGGTTCGTATCGAAAAGAGCTTTCCAATGAATATTAGAAATTTGAAATCTAACGGTTGGATTTGGAATTATGTCCAAATCAAATTTGAAAAAGGTCGCTGTAAGTGCAGTTCGATGGCCGTTGATGGAAATCGACTGTACGGGTCTTGATAAAATTATTAAAACTATTAATAATTTGTGTAAAATCATAATATGTGAATTGGAAAGAACTGGATGAAAAATTCCACATTTGAAAAGATAAAAATAGATTTTTATCGAAATGAACTAGTTTTGAACTAGAATTAAAATCAATTTATTTTTTAAATAAATAAATTGAATTTGGAAGTGATTTTAAAAATAATCAATATTCCCAATACGTGAATGGGACTGGAGTTGAATCGAAATTATCTTCGGAATATTTCGATGTTGGATTTCGTGACTATACAGATATTGTTATGGGAATTTGAAAGATATATTTTATATCGTTATTCCCAATACGATATTTGTTGGTTTCAGGATTTGATATTGAATATAAGCCAGTATATTTTCTATTCAAAGTCTTGTATTTAATATCAAATGTGATTTGGGTTTGTCGTGAATAGTGTCTTCATTAACACTGTTCTTAAGCCAAATAGAGAAAAAGATGAAATCTTTCTATTTAGATTTAATGAAGTGTATCAATTAAATAATATTTAATTGAATTTGAATCGGTTTTTGGGTTTATCGTGAGCGGCGTTTTGAACAACACCTGTTCTTTAACCCGATTAACAATAGAGTGTGATTTTGGGTTTATCGTGAATCGTGTTTTAGGTGACATTGGTTCTTTAACCCAGTTAAAGGCAGGATATTGATTTTTGAAAAGATTGAAACTAAGTGGAGTTTTAATGAATCTTTAATTAGATTAAAATGTGAATTGATAATTTAAGTTATCAAATCTGAAAGGTGATCGAGAATGGAGTTGCACCAATTTTGCTCCAATGCTATAGTTAAATCTTTAATTAGATTTGAACGTGAGATGGTAATTAATTTTACCGATAACACCATGGTGTTAGATATGGAGTATTACCAGTTTTCTCCATGGGATATATAGGTTGGGATAGGGAAATAAAATAAATAATTACTTCGGTGTGGCTCGCTAATCCCGACTAGTTTGAAATGATATCCAAAGGAAGATTAAAGAATAAATTTAGAAGAATTTATCTTGGATAAAATTAATGGGAACCTTTCCTTAAGAATGTGATTTTGTGAATAAAAGAATATTCTGAATTGGAATGAGGCGTTTGTTGTGTTTGTGTAACATTTGTTTATCATATACGTGGGTTATTCAGAAAGGCCGGGTTTATACCCATTCTGAATAACCGATTCGACGAGATGTCGAAGATGAAGACGGTGGTTGAAGACTGGAAGTCTTCACGTCGTTTGGATGATTACTGATGATCTCGATTGGGCTGTACATCCAAGATGAGGGAAACGGTTGGTGATCGTCCAGACGTACTTGGAGATGGATGGATATGCGAGGAAAGTGCCTCCGGTTTCGTTCAGACCCAGAACGAACTTGTAAATGGATTGTGTGTCTGACATTGGATTTTATTCTGTGTTGATTGATCTCTATTAAATATACATTTGTTTGGCGGCGGAGAATTTATTCTCTTGCTTCACGCCCTTCTCTGAGACGTACGAGCTCAGAGCTTGTATATCGATGGACATCAGTCGCATGGCATGAATTGCCAGTGTGACACGCATAAGTGGCAATTGATCAAGGCTTCTGTTGAAAAGCAAAGTCTTGTGGTTGATGATCAAAGCACGGCCTGTGTGGCGTAGCTTTTGTGTATAACGTGAATTCGCGAGCCTCACACCTCGGTATGAGTCAAAAACGGGATAGTGACTGCACGGAGAGCACGATGTTTCTTTCTAGCTAGGGTGGTGTCAGTGACCTACCAGCCCTGACATTTATATACTTTTCACCTGTGTGGTTGTTGGAATGCGAGGCGCCTCAGATATAGGTCTGTAAGGACCGGGAAACGTGTGTTCAGGAATAACTAATCCACCAAAGTTAGGTGAGGACCGGCCCTGAAGATCCAAGGATCATAGTGGGGTCCTGAGACATTTGCTAAAGTGTCTTGAATCAGAGAGGAGCTTGCCCCTTGCCTCGACTCATGATGGAAATCCAATTTCCAATATGTGATATTGCGGTTTTAATTGTAGAACTAGTATGGCGACATAATAGATGGTACCCATGCTGCATATGATTGATATTTATGATTGAAAATGTTTTGACACTATACACCTATGATAGTATCAAATGATTTGTTTTAAACGTATCAAGCATTATTTTTCTATTATAAGGGAAAACCCTATCCTCTGGCTTGCGTTGCATTATGTGATGGGACCTGGGTCATATAATAGCTTCATTTTTCCAAAAAAGCATTGCGCTGTTTTGTTATATGCACTAGTATTCTTGGGAGGAAACCCGTTCCGTGTTATACGGCGTGGTCCCTTGAATTACTCTCTTCTAAAGTAAAGTTTTAAAAAACTGTTTTAGTTCTCACACCAGTCCCATGACTGACCTGGAGTTTATTATTTTAACCTAAACTCTGGGTGCCCCTATTTTCCACACGGGCAGCTAGTAGTTTTGGTTTTGCAGATTTATATAGACAGGATCCAGATTTACAGCTGGATTGATGCTCGGAAAGCTCTGTATCCGTGTATTACTTTCAATTGTGTTTTATATTGTTTTCCCGCTATGATGTATTTAAATGTAATTTAAATCTCTGATATTTGTTCAATGTAATTCACTCATTTATACTCTGTATGTTCTTGTATTTGATGGAATTGTTGTAATAACAATGAAATGTTCTTCCGTCTGCGTTCCGATTTGTCCTGTTCTCAACGCAATCCGTGCTTTCCTTCACGGGGAAGTTCGGGTCGTGTCACATAATATGCATAATGACTTTTTTGAGTGGTGTGATGGTGGAGTATTTTCATTGAATAAGGCATGGCAGATGGTTAGAGAAAAGCATTCAGTTAAACAAGTTTTCAAACTCATATGGCATTTGAAAAATTCGAGGAGGATGGCATTTAACACATATCTAGCTGTGTTAGATAGGTTAAGCACAAAAGACAGATTATTGAGGTATGGTGTGGTAGAACAAGATAGATGTCCTTTATGTGGTTTAGAAGAGGAATCAGTTAAAGATTTGATTTTTGGATGTGTGTATTCGAGCTATATTTGGTGTTCTTTGAAATTGAAGCTGGGTTTGAATTCTTATTTGATCGGATCTGTTGAAGATGAGGCTAATCAAATTCTGTAAGCTTTTTAAGATAAGGATCAGAAACAAGATATTGGGTGTGCAGCAATAACATGTGCAGTCTATCATATCTGGTTAGAAAGAAATAAATGGCAGTTTTTGAATCTTCCTATGCCAAAGGAGGTAAAAATGAAGATCACTGAAAAGGAAATTTGCTATTTAATCAATGGTAATAGTAGAAAAACTTTTAGATTGGTGATTAATGAAGAACTCTTGAAGAGATGGGGAGTGGAGTTGATTGATACTGGATAATTCTCTGATTAGCATATATATTTGATGAGGAGACGAGGAGAGTAGTGGGTTATATGTGTCTATTACTTTATAGTTTTTTCTTTGTTTGTGTGTAATTTGTAGATAGATTATTTGGTCTCGATTGTATTGTTAATATAGAGATTATATATGTACTCTTTTTCCTTGTCATCGTACTTATTTAGGTTAGCGGGGCACAAGGTTTTGATGAGGCATATATATGAAGTATATGATTGGTTTTTTTGTAATAATGTGAACCAGTTTTCAACAAAAATTATATATATATATATATATATATATATAAACTAAGTAATTAGGGGTTCATTCTCGATTAAATAACCAGCCATGTTTTGGAATAATGGCTTCATAAATATATGCATAAATGTTCATGCTCGGTATTGGCAAAGTGACTTACTTTAAAAAGGTAGTTACTTGAGTTGATACTAGTTTACCTATTTTTTTCCGCTGTGAGTTATCATATCGTACTCTGATTATGATCATGCTCATTTATTTACAGGCACCAGATTTACACGTTTCATGCTTGGACGTGTTCGAGTTTCGATTTTTATCGAAATTTGAGCACAGAAAGGTGTGGGGTGTTACATTTGGAAAATGTAACACCCCACACCTTTATATGCCCAAATTTCGACCAAAATCAAAATTCGAACACGTCCAAGCATGGAGCGTGTAAATCTAGTGCCTACAAATAAATGGGCATGAGCATAATTAGAGTACGATATGATAACTCACAGCGGAAACAAAATAGGATAAACTAGTATTAACTCAAGTAACTACCTTTCTAAAGTTTTCCAATAACGAGCATGAGAAAGAACGAGAACTGAAAACCAAACTTAAACATCTATGAGAACCCGACCTTCTCTGGAAAACCTGGGTGATTGTAATGAGGAGGGGGTCAGAACAACAAGATTCTGGTGAAAGGAAATTTAAAACGCATATTATAATACATAGATGTATCCCGTCTGGTTCAACCCAAGATGTATGCCTACCAAGGTTAGTGATTCTAGCCTAACCTTGTAAATGTTTACGCATGACTTTACCGCTCTTCCCAAAGTATAACACCGAGATAGAATGTTTACGCATATATTTATGAAGCCCTTATACCACAATATGGCTGGTTATTTAATCGAGAGTGAACCCCCAATTACGAAGTTTATATATATATATATATATATATATATATATATGTATGTATGTATATATATATGTATATATGTAACAACCCGTAGAATTTACAATAGATAAATTAAATGATTTTTCGAACATCAAATCGATATATTGGTTTTATCCCCGAAAAGGTGAATTTTTGTAAACAATTAAATTATGACTCAGGACCATTTCCTTTGGTCCCGAAACGTCGTTTACAATCTTTTTAAGTATAAACATCGATATATTTCGAATTCGGGATAATTGGAGTTGTTTGGAGGGGCTAGAGTGTAAATTTGTGCACCTAAACCTATTTGGACAGCACAAATAGGCACCCAACCACCTCCCTCTCTCATTACTTCTTCATTTACTCTCCCTCTTTAATTCCTAAGCTGAGAGAATGGGAAATTAAATTTCTAAGCCATAGAATTACATAAACATCCAATCTTTGTTGGGTTTTTTCATCTTCTAGCTTAGGTAAGCTGATTTCTATCTTCTCCATCACCTCCTCCATGCCATATGAGAATATCTATGTTCCTTATACATAGGTTTATTGGGTTTCATATGTGTAGGGTGGTCTTTGTTGATTCTTGTGAGAAGATAGCATCTTTAGCTTGGATTCCTTCTTGTTGGTTGCTTCATTAACACCAAGGTGAGTTCTTTGTGAACTCACATCAATGCCACAAGCTTTAAGCTTGTACAAGTTTAATTGTAGGCTATTCATGATGTTCATGTTTTCTTGAATTAGTTTTGTTCATGGTTATTCCTGAATGTATGTTGATTTCAAGTTTTGTTGAAATTTGGATTGAAAATCTTCATGTGATTATGAGTTGAATCACACTCGTCTCCGGTTTGAATGGGAGTTGCACACGTACTAGAAAGTGTCGTCACAGGGCCGGAGAGGAGTGTGGAGAAGTTCTGGTCGCGTCAGGGGATAAAAGCCCACGTCACCGGTTCCTGGGCAACGTGCCTAGGCAAAACCGGTCGACCGACCCAAGAGGGTCGGTCGAAAGGTCTGGGGCTTTGCCTGGGCATATGCCCAGGCACAAGCCTGTCGACCGGTTTTTCCACTGTCTCGAACCGGTCGACCGGGCCTCCCGGGGCTGTCGAATGGTGACAGACCTGGGTAACGCCCAGGTCTGTCTCGAACCGGTCGACCGGCCCCCCTAGGGCGGTAGACCGGTGACAGACCTGGGCGTTGCCCAGGCCTGCTCCCCCCTTCTTCTGTAGTTTTGGTCGCGCGTCGAGGCGCGCGCCTCCGTGTTCTTCGGACCTCCTTCTCAACACTCCTCCGCGCGTATCCCGGCAATCTTGAGTTCACTCGGATCGTCGTTGTCACGCCGTCTCACTTGGTTTTCAAATCGTTTTAAAGCCACGAAATGTAGAATTATATTCTATGATTTCTTATGTGTCCCTTTCGCTACGGCGATGGGTTTTTATGGATATTGAACCACAACAGATTGTGGGGTTTTGTATTGTCAATGGGCTTCGAACCAATGTTTAACTCAGTTTTATAATTCAAATCTTTTTTTTAAATAAATACGATTTCTAAACCCGATTTTGATTCTATTGATTATATACGATTCCTCATCATATCGATCGAACGAGAAATTTAGTTTATTCACCTTAATGAAAATGAGGACTATGAACCCTTATATGTTCATTTTGGTGAGTATCTATCGGACTCGTTCGCTTGAACATATGTGGTGACTTTCACTGTTTTGAGTATGAACAAAAAATGGGCTCGTAAATATTCGAGAATAGCGGGTGGTTATGGGACATTTAGCTATTTTCTTATATTAACTATCTCAGTGTAATTTATACTCACCGGATCAATGAGGTCCCTTTATGACTTGTGTTTTGTGGTCCTTGATCGCCCTAGGGGGATTTACGATTCTTGGATTTTACTTCTGGGACTTCGGTCCAACCTTATATGATTTGTGTGCTTTCCTTCTCCGGGGTCATGCCCCGGCTTCGTGGGGAGCTTCGGCTCAAACAATGGGTTCTCTACCTAGAGATCGATTCTCATTTCTGATAGGCCTTTTTATGATGTTTTCTAGATTTCGAGTGATTTCTGGATTCTTGTTTTACTTTGATGCGATGCACGTCAATTTGATTCCTGTTTGGCATTTAATTGTCAATTCTTATTGATTAGATGCTCTTTTGCTTGGCTTGAGATTTATGGAGATTTTATATACGTTGACATCATGTATTTCATAGTATTCATGAATCACCTTGTTTATTCCTATCATGTCATTTATGCTACATCTCTTTACATTGCCTCGTGTTATGAATAAGAATGGTTTGACTGATCCGTTCATTGTTTATTTTCTAAAATAATACTCGGGTCAAACCCCAAGTGTTACTGGTGCTTAGGTGACATTCCTGCTGGGACCTTATGATGACTCTTAGTTTGACTGCTTTATAGTTGCAGCCTTTTGGATATATGTAGTTGACTACTTTTATGACATGTATCATTATTAGTATGGGAATTGGTACATGTACTTATTATTTTGGAGTTAGAGTTTCGTGTATGACCTCTAATTGATGTAAATACTTATGGTGTTGTATTCATATCTGTTTATTTGCTTGTGATATGAATATCTGTGACTATCTGTGTTATAGTATTCTGTATGTGTTCTGAGTCTATTATGTCTTTGTGTAGATGCCCTTCGCCTGGAATGGCCTTGTCGAAATTTTTTGTACGACCGTGCCATTCAACGTTACTTTCCAAGCAAGAGTAGATATATTAACGGTCTCTCCTAACAAACCTTATTCTCCGCTGTGGCCGACGACATTTCAAACGAAATGAACTTGACTATGGTGGGTATAGAGGCGGGGCGTTACAGTTGGTATCAGAGCCAAGCTTCGGAACAATATAGAATTTTGTAGCAAGGATCATGTCTCAGACATCTTTGAGGAATTTGAGGCTTAGGGGTAGATCGAGTCATGGTCGCTTATCTATCTTAGAGTAGAGTTATGATCCATAATTTTTGAGTGACGTTTTCCTTTTCTTTCTTTCTTAAAGAAGGGAAATGGCTGGACGCCCTCGTCGATATCCTGCTAGGGCGAATGTCGGGCGCGGAGCCCCACCTCCTGCAGCTCTACTGCCTATAGTTCCACCTCCTGTGGTTGGAGCAGTCACAATGACCACTCAACAACTTCTTGATCTTATTGCAAATTCCCACGCGGCAGGCGCTCCTCCACCTCCTACGCATCCCAAATCTGGGTTTGCGACCTTATGCAGTGATTTCGCAAAGCTTGGTTGAAAGCCGTTTAAAGGCTCTGAAAGCGTAATCGAAGTCCAGAATTGGCTCAGAACATGTGAGCGCATCTTTATTCGCATGGATCCCAATGATTTACGGTGCAAGTCATTTCTAGCATGCTTGAAGAGCGAGTGTTGAACTGGTATGAATTGCTCACCATTGATACTCCTGAAGCTAACCTTACTTGGAACTTGTTTAAGGAAAGGTTCGAAACAAAATTCATACCGGACGAGGAAAGAATAGCGCTATCGCGTCGCTTCCAAGACCTTGTTCAAGGCACATTTACTGTGGCAGAGTATGCCGCCTCCTTCGACTTATTATCCAAGTATGGACTCGAGTATATTAACACCCCGAAGAAGAAGAATTTGCGATTTATTCATGGGCTCAAGAAATGCCTTGAGGAGCCATTGACTCTTAAGCTATCAGAAACATTTGATGAGCTGGTTAATATCTCACTACAACTTGAAGTGGTGCAGAAACGCCCCAAAGACGACGAAGCTGGGGGTTCTCAAAACAAAGGCAACACCAACAACAGGGGAGGATCCGGTAAGAAGCCTTGGATCCATCCCAATAAGAAGGCGAAGCAAGTGGCCTCTGAGGCCGGGGCCCCTAGATTCCGCAATGGCGAATGCTTCAATTGTAGAGAAAAAGGTCATTTCGCCTCTTAGTGCACTAATCCCCTTAAATGCCGCTATTGCAAGAAGCAAGGCCACATGATACCCATGTGTCTTACTAATAAGAGTGGAAAGCTCAATGTCATGCAAGCTCCTCCCAACACTACTTCGGGCCAAGGTACATTAAATTATATTCTAGATGGCATAATTGATTTTCATGGACACCCTACATGAGTTCTTTTTGATACAGGCGCATCTCATTCTTTTATTTCACAAGAACTTGTGCACGCTAATTCCTTGAATAATGTTTGCTTGATGACTTCTTTAACGGTCAGTAATCCCATAGGGGGATCAACTACTCTTAGTTTATTATGCCGCGATATTGAAATTATTTTGAATGGTTATCCTTTCCTAGCGGACTTGCATGTTATGCGCTATTTGGGTTCTGGAATTATTTTGGGAATGGATTGGTTTCTCCGTTATGAAGCCCGCATATTATGCCCGGAACGGACAATTTAGCTTCGACATCTTCAATCCAAAGCCCGTGTAGGACTAGTGCTTCCAAGTCCTGACGCGGGACTTATGGCATCATTATTTGTTCCTAATTCTATGGATGTGGATAATGATGATGAGGAGGAAGTTATATCTCGAATCGCGGTTGTTCGAGAATTTCCGGATGTATTTGCGCCCGTGCTTGGTCTCCCTCCAAATCGAGCTATTGAATTCCGGATTAATATAATTCTCGGATTTCTCCCGGTCACGCGTCCAGCTATCGATTATCTAACGGGGAAAATGAAGAAATGCGCAAGAAACTATCTGAATTGGAGAAAAAACAATTTATTCGTTGAAGTTCCTCGCCATGGGGAGCTTCAGCAATCTTTGTTAAAAAGTCGGATGGAACCCTTAGGCTTTGCGTGAATTACCGTAAGCTTAATAACCTCACCATCAAAAATAGATATCCTCTTCCGCGTATAGACGAACTTTTTGATCAACTTAGTGGTGCTAAAGTCTTCTCCCAATTCGATTTAGCTACCAAATTTCACCAATTGCGCATCGCGGAGGATAGCATTCCATTGAATTCCTTTCGAACCCGATTTGGTTCTTATGAATGGCTAGTAATGCCGTTCGGCTAAACAAATGCCCCGGCTTATTTTGTTGATCTCATGAACCGTGTTTTTAGGGATTTTCTTGATCGGTTTGTGCTTGTATTTATTGATGACATCCTCGTTTATTCTAAAACTGAGGAAGAACATGAGAACCACCTTCATGTCATTTTGGAAACACTCAGAAACCACCAATTAAAAGCTAAGTTTTCCAAGTGCAACTTTTGGTGAGCTAGCGTGAGGTTTCTGGGGCAAATTATTTTTGAATCTGGAATTTCCGTCGATCCATCTAAGATTGAAGCCATTCAAAATTGGAAGAGACCGGAGAGTGTGACGGAGATTCGTAGCTTCCTTGGATTGGCGGGTTATTACCGTCGGTTCATTAAAGATTTTTCTAAAATCGTCGTCCCACTCACTCATTTGACAAAGAAGGAAGTAAAATACACTTGGTCGGACAAGTGTGAAGCCGCATTCCAAAAGCTTAAAGAACTTCTTTCTAATGCTCCCATTCTCGTTATCCTCGAGGGAAATCAAGATCTTTTTGTTTATACTAATGCTAGCCACGTTGGATTAGGAGCCGTTCTCATGCAACGAGAACGTGTAATTGCCTATGCTTCTAGGCAATTAAAACCGGCCGAGACTCGCTATGAAACTCATGATTTAGAGCTTGTCGCGGTTTTTTTTTTTGCTCTTCGTATTTGGTGCCATTATCTTTTAGGGGAGAAATTTGTTCTCTACACGGATCATAAGTCGCTCAAATATTTATTTTCTCAAAAGGAACTCAATTTACGACAACAACGGTGGATGGAGTTTCTTGCTTCTTATGATCTAGAAGTTCTTTACACGCTAGATAAAGGAAATCGCGTCGTCGATGCCCTTAGTCGGAAGCAACATGCAGTCTTTTCTATGATGTTATCGGAGTGGAAGGATCTTGAATTATTATCTTCGTGCGAGATCCGGAGTAGTTAGTCCAACCCGGGTTCCACTCCCATAGTATGTAGCCTCATGGCTCATCCATCCCTTTTTGACCGTATCTATGAAGCACAAAAGCAAGATCCCGAATTGGCCAGCATTTGTCATGAGCTTAGAAATGAATCTTATGTTGAAAGAAGTGGTGATTATAGCCTTGATTCAAGAGGAGCCGTTCGAAAGTTCGGACGACTTGTCGTTCCAAATCAAGATGGTTTGCGCAAAACCATTTTGGAGGATCCTCATCATTCTAAATTTTCTATCCATCCCCGAGGTAGCAAAATGTATGCAGACATGAAGCGACTTTATTATTGGGAGGGGATGAAACAAGATGTTGCTAACTTTGTTAGTTGTTGCACCACTTGCCAACTCGTGAAATCCGAACACCAAAGGCCAGGCGGGTTGTTGCGACCATTAGAGATTCCCGTATGGAAGTGGGAGAATGTTTCCATGGATTTTATTGACGGATTGCCCCGTTCTTGTCAAGGCCATGATAGTATCTAAGTAATTGTGGATCGCCTCACCAAATCCGCACACTTTTTGACCGTTCGATCTAATCGCACTGCTCCGCTGTTAGCTAAGCTTTATGTCAAGGAGATCGTTCGACTACATGGAATCCCTCTTTCCACTGTAAGCCATCGTGATCAATTATTTACTAGCGGATTTTGGAGGAGTCCCCAAGGAGCCTTGGAAACAAGGCTTGATCTTAGTACCGCCTATCATCCGCAGACCGATGGGCAAACGGAGCGGGTAAACCAAGTTCTTGGGGATTTCCTCCGCGCTTGCATTCTTGAATTTGGATGAAGTTGGGAAGACCACATTCCCCTTGTGGAATTCTCAAACAATAATAGTTATCAATCGAGTATTGGCATGGCACCTTCTGAAGCCCTTTATGGAAGGCCGTGCCGATCTCCTTCTTGTTGGCTCGAAACCGGAGAGAAATTGATTACCGGCCCTGATCTTGTTCAAGATGCCATGTATAAAATTAAGCTTATATGTAACACCCCGAATTTCACTTAATATTAATGATTAGTAATTAAAGAATAATTAATCTCAGACGTGAGAATTAAGGAAAACGGGTTAGCGGTGGCAACGCAAGTCCAACGGGTTTCATATGCATGTGTGGACCCGGGCTGGTAGGTAAGACGTTGTTGCATCGTGTAGGTATAAGCCGTGCATCAGTGTTGGTATCGGGTTGCCACTTTGGGGAATGATACACCCCACTGTGGGGCCAGCACGGGTATCTACGTTAGGGAGCCGATCGCTTGGGGAGTAGTGGGTACACGTAGTGGAGATAGGGGCAGACGGCACCTATGTGGTCAGCTAGGGGTACACGAAACTACTAGTTAAATTTCTAAGTCCTTGGGTGGGATCAACCTTTAAGTTAGGAATGACTGGTGTGGTGCAGTGTAGTAATTATCCTTGGGTGGGTAGATGCGTCTTTACCGTTATCTTCATTCTTCCTATGTCTAGTTGGCTGCTTAGTGTATTCATTTATCCCCAGTCGTTACCATACCAAGTTTATATCATACCCTAATTACTTTAATGATTGTATTGTTAAAGTTATAGGGCTCACTCAGACTTATGTCTGACCCCGTTGTTTTTACCTTTTTCCCCCTCAGGTCCTCAGGTTGGGCCTAGTTCTAGTGGAGTTTGTTTCAGACTGCTTTATCTATCTTGGAGCTTGGACCGTTGGTGTAAAGCTCAGCTTATCTTTTCTATTATGGCTATTAGTTATGTAGTGGGATTATGTACTTATGTTTTTATCAGGATGGATATTTAGTATTTGACTCTTGTTTTATGGTTTTGTTATTGTGACCAAACATGTTTACCTTCTGCTGCAATGAAATGATGTTTTAGTTAACAAGTATTATTTATATCTGTCCTGGTGTAATTTTTCTGTTCTATATTCACTTAAAATACTCCACCGAAGTTAAGGCATTCCCTTAGTGAGTGACCTTAACGGGTGTGGGGCGTTACATTATACGTCGCCGTATGAAAGAAGCTCAAAGTAGGCAAAAGTCTTATGCCGATAGCAAGAAAAGAAAGTTAGAGTTTTCCATGGGGGACTTGGTTTTTATTCGTGTATCCCCCATGAAGGGTGTTATACGATTTAGCAAATCGGGAAAATTAGCGCCAAGGTTTATTGGTCCATTTCCCGTCATCGAGTGCGTTGGGGTTGTTTCATATCGAGTGAAGCTACTGGATCGATTTTCTTCCATTCATAACGTATTTCATATTTCTCAGTTACGGAGGAAATTAGGGAATCGCATATTGCTATCGAGCCGCATGTTCTTGAAGGAATAAAAATTTCACCAATCTTACCTACGAGCAACAACCTCTTCGAATTGTTGCCACGGAAGTAAAACGCCTCCGCAATAAAGAAATTCCCCTTGTGAAAGTCCAATGGTCCGCTAATCCGAATGATTGCTCTTGGGAAACTAAGGAGTCCATGGAGCACTTTCATCCGGACCTATTCTCATAAGGTGAAATTTTCTTTATGATCTTGTTTGGGATTTGAAGTTTTAGTCGTTGTTACTCTTGTAGTTTATTCTGAATAATTGCGAGGATGCAATTTCTTTAAGGAAGGAAGTCTGTAACAACCTGTAGAATTTACAATAGATAAATTAAATGATTTTTCGAACATCGAATCGATATATTGGTTTTATCCTTGAAAAGGTGAATTTTTGTAAACGATTGAACTATGACTCGGGACCACTTCCGTTGGCCCCGGAACGTCATTTACAATCTTTTTAAGTATAAACATTGACATATTTCGAATTTGGGATAATTGGAGTTGTTTGGAGGGGCTAGAGTGCAAATTTGTGCACCCAAACCTATTTGGACAGCACAAATAGGCACCAAACCACCTCCCTCTCTCGTTACTTCTTCATTTACTCTCCCTCTTTTATTCCTAAGCTTAGAGAATGGGAAATTAAAATTCTAAGCCTTAGAATTGCATAAAAATCCAATCTTTGTTGGGTTTCTTCATCTTCTAGCTTAGGTAAGCTGATTTCTATCTTCTCCATCACCTCCTCTATGCCATATGAGAATATCTATGTTCCTTATACATAGTTTTATTGGGTTTCATATGTGTTGGGTGGTCTTTGTTGATTCTTGTTAGAAGATAGCATCTTCAGCTTGGATTGCTTCTTGTTGGTTGCTTCATTAACACCAAGGTGAGTTCTTTGTGAACTCACATCAATGCCACAAGCTTTAAGCTTTTACAAGTGTAATTGTAGGCTATTCATGATGTTCATGTTTGCTTGAATTAGTTTTGTTCATGGTTATTCTTGAATGTATGTTGATTTCAAGTTTTGTTGAAATTTGGTTTGAAAATCTTCATGTGATTATGAGTTGAATCACACTCGTCTCCGGTTTGAATGGGAGTTGCACACATACTAGAAAGTGTCGTCACAGGGCCAAAAAGGAGTGCAGAGAAGTTCTGGTCGCGTTGGGGGACAAAAGCCCCCGTCACCGGTGCCTGGGCAACGTGCCTAGGCAAAACCGATCGACTGGCCCAAAAGAACCGGTCGACAGGTCTGGGGCTGTGCCTGTGCATATGTGATGATCCCAAAACCCCGTGACACGGTGTTAAGGATAATCATTGGAATATAACACATTAATCATCATTAGCAGATCACAGATAATAGCATAAACATAAAATAGAATAATTTACACACATATGACAGTGGAATCATATAGATATCACCACATTAGAGAGCACAGTGCAGGATGCAACTTAGTGCATAATAATACATAATCAGTCACCATCGCCTAGGGCGGAATCATACATAAAGAGTACACAAAATAAATATCAGTCTACATCGCCAATGGCGAAATCATAATACATGTACTATAATGGCGGAAAGAGTCAAAGTCAGCACGGTGTAGTCAAGCCTCACCATGAGCCAAAAGGTGCACCAGATACCTGTAACTAGGCGGCCCGTGTGAAAATGAGGGCACCCGAGTTTGCAAGGTGAAACAAACTACGAGTCAGTCATGGGACTGGTATGAGAAATCTACTTAACTGATTAACAATAATAATAAGGCAAATCAAAGGACCACGCCACTTTCGCGGAACGGATTTACTCCAATGAGTGCTAGTGCATGAAATAAAGTAAATGATTAAATCATCACAATTCTTTTTATAAAATGAAGCCATTATAAGACTCAGGTCCCATCACACAATGCAACGCAAGCCGGAGGATAGATTTTTACCTTATAATGGCCAAAAATGCTTCATACGTATAAAACAAAAGTGTTTGATGTTATTACTAGTGCATATATGTTTTGGAAAGCAAATTCAATCATAAATATCAATCCTAGGCGGCATAGCTACCATCTATTATGTCGCCATACTAGTAATACAATCACATCCGCATATTTCATATTGGAAATTGGATTCCTTCATGAGTCGAGGCAAGGGGCAAGCTCCTCTCCGTTCGAGACACTCTAGCAAATGCCTCGGGACTGCACACAGCAATCCCTGAATCTTCCAAGGTCGGTCCTCTCTTACTTTTGAGGATTGGCAGTTCTTGAACACACGTTTCCCGGTCCTTACAGACCTATAATCGAGGCGCCTTGTTTTCCAACAACTACACAGGTGAAAAGTAGATATAAATGTCAGGGCTGGGAGGTCATTGACACCACCATAGCTAGAAAGAAACGTCGTGCACTCCTTAGGTCCTTCTCCCGTTTTTGACTCATACCGGGGTGTGAGGCTCGCGAATTCACGTTATACACAAAGCTACGTCACACAGACCATGCTTTGATCATCAACCACAAGACTTTGCTTTGTAACAGAAGCCTTGATCATATGCCACTTAGGCGTGCCACACAGGCAATCCACTCCATGCGACTGATTTTTATCAATACATAACCTCTGAGCTCGTACGTCTCAGAGAAGGGCGTTAAGCAAGAGAATAAATTCTCCGCCGCCAAGCAGATATATATTTAACAGAGATCAATCGGCACAGAACAAAATCCAATGTCAGACACACAGTCCATTTACAAGTTCGTTCTGGGTTTGAACGAAACCAGAGGCACAAAATCCTCGCATATCCGTACAATCAACAGTATGTCTGGACGGCTACTACTTTAGCTCCTTCACGGTAGCTACTCCAATCCCAAGGCGAACCCAACGGTTGCGGTTTCGGGCAAATCCAATGGTCGGATTTCCTGCACTAGTCGTTTGAAATCACGGTTTCAAAATACGAACTGCACGGCCACGTTTCGTTTTAATTTTATTTATATTTATATATTTATATAAATATAGTTCATTCAAAAATTCCTATATCGTTTTCACTTCAAATATTTCACTAACGCCTTTAAATTTTGGAAAATTTCGCCATAACCTCCTTTGTACGGGAGGGGCTGGGAAAATTCCCAAATAGCCACACGGCGTCTCATGTCAAAAAGAAAAAGCCAAGCGGCTAGCCAACAGGCTCATAAAATCATCACCCAAACAAAACAGTAAACGTGTACCTATTTGTCAGGCACAAAATTTTATTCCTCTTCTCTAGCCTCTTTGCTATAACCTGTTCAATAAATATGCATGTACATATATGCAATTCTTATCACTTATCATTTTCCATTCAACTTCATATTTGATTCACTTTGGTTTAAAAACATCATTCATTCTAATGTTGCATGCATAGGCAAAAATCATATCATTAGCTAATTAATGAATATTTCAACTCATGCATATTTATTTGAACAAGTGGCTATTTTATCCCTTCACATTTCAAAATTGATAATTTTGGCGAACTAAAATATTTTTCAACACATGACTATTTTATTTAGTTCCTATGCATGTTAAAAATAATATTTATTTCACAAATATTTATTTCAACGCTCGCATATCTTTAGCATATCACATATATGATAAAAATGATATTTTTATCATTTAAAATATTTATTCAACACATGAATGTTTTTAACACTTCATAGTTTCAATAAAAATGTAGTTTTTATTTTTCAATCTTTTTATTCAACACATGAACTTTTCCAATACACACACTTCTCAACACATGAGCACCTCCACACATGGATATTTTATATATGTTGTTCATATAAGAAAGATGAAATTTTTATTGTTGAAACTATTTATATATAAGGCGAATATTTTTCATACTTCATATATATTATAAAAATATGATTTTTATTGTTTAAACACTTCATTCATTCACACATGAATTTAATTTTCACACATGGGTATGGTTTCAACACGTGGCTTTAATTTCAACGCATGAAGATAATTTCAACATATGAAAATAATTCTAACACATGAATATTATTCAAAATTTCGACAGCATAACGGCAGGGTAGTTAAAACCGGCACCGTCCCTAGTACGGCTCCTCGCTGTACCTTAAAACCTCGCGGTTTTTGACAATGAGGATTCATGCATCTAATTCGCACGCAGGCGGCATATTTTATTTTTATTTCCACAATTATTTCCAATTCATTTCAATCACCAATGGGTATTTTTCAACCACAACCAATCAATATCAACCACAAACAATTATCCAACCATTCGCATTTTTCATCCAATATTTCACACCAATACACAACAATAAATATCGTCCATGGTTTGTGGACGAGGGCAGTGTGTATATATATATATATAATTGCAATTTCACTTGCATTTCAACACATATATCAATTATTCTATGCATGTATAATTCATACTTCGCTTATATAGCTTACACATCGCATGTACATGAGGTATACAACACGTGTGTAATTTATATTTCGCTTATATAATTTATACACGACATTTTCCATTCAAATTCACTTAATTTAGATTTCTCACATTGGTTTTCGGAGTGCTAAAAATCGTAAATGACTCAGAAAAATCCGCGGTCTCTTCTATGTGGTAGAGAGCTTCCTTGCGGTCCCGATGTTTCCTGTTTCATCGAATTTCGTCAACACACCATAAAGATATGATTTTTCAAAGTTCAAACATCAAAAATAACTCACCTTTATCGATGGTTCAAAACTAGGGTTGCAGTTTTTGTGAAAACCGAGGCACGATAGGATGATCAGAGGTGATGATGTGGAAGAGGGAGGAGAGGGGAGTCGGCGCAGGGTGGTTTGAGGTGGTTCGGTGGCGCACGTGGCGGCGCTGGGAAGTGCTCGACTTTGGGTCGACGTTACTGGCGATGGAGGAGGCGATAGGGGTCGGGGTAGGGTCAGATTGGAAGAGGGGAGGGAGGCGCGTCGAGGTAGGGGTGGCGCAGGCTGAAATCGCCTGTGGCAGCGGCGATTTGGAGGAGAAGGATTGAACGACGTAGATCGTCGATCGAGAGAAAGTAAAAGGGTTTCTGACGTTTTTTATTTTTTAAAATAATGAATGGAAAATTCTGATTGGCCCACGGTTTTAATAAATTTTTAAATTGTGTTTCTCCACACGGACACCAATTCAAACCCAACGACTATCGTCCCTAGCTAATTACCCCCATCCTGGACACAATGGGATATGTTTCGTTGGCTAATTCGACTGCTACAGTCAGTTAATTTTCAAATTAAAGTTAAAAACATTTAATTTTTAACTTTGAACGTACATTTCAATTTGCCAAGGCCACAAACTGATTCGAAAAATTCCAGAAAAATAAATCTAGCTATGTTTTGACGCTACGGTCCCAACAAAACTAGTTTCATCGAATTCTGAGATCGTTTGAAAAATGGCCATTTTCTGGTCGATCCAATTTAACAGAAATTGACCAAACACATTTTCTTTTGCCATGCTCACATACAAGCTTCAAAAATTATGAAATTTGAAACCTAGCAATAGTTTGACATCCCGGACCCAACAAAAGTGGTTTCGTCAAATTCCGAGGTCGTTTGCAAAATATCAATTTTCCAAGGCTATATATTTTATATAGCGACCTTTCTGAAAATTCATTCGGCCATAACATTTGATTCCCGTTATGATACTTCGATTTTTCAGATTTGTTAGAAAGGTATTGATAAACAGATTTAAATATTTTTGGTTTCACTAAAATCCGTTACATCTGCCACCCTGCACAGTCAGTCAAAGTTTGAATTCAAATTTTCAAACTGACTCACTATTTCTAATTCACTATTTTATTGAAATATTCTATTTCAATTGTTCAAATTCCTTTGAAATGACCAATTTAAAATTTTTAAATTGGCTCGTATTTTCCGGGTTGTTACAGCATATGCCCAGGCACAAGCCGATCGACAGGCCCTGGGGGGCCGATCGACTGGTTTTTCCTCTGTCTCGAACCGGTCGACCGGCCCCCCTGGGGCTGTCAACCGATGACAGACCTGGGTAACACCCAGGTCTATCTAGAACCGGTCGACCGGCCCCACTGGGGCGGTCGACCGAGGACAGACCTGGGCGTTGCCCAGGCCTGTTCCCCCCTCTTTTGTAGTTTTGGTCACGCATCGTGGCACGTGCCTCCGTGTTCTTCGGACTTCCTTCTCGACACTTCCCTGCGCGTATCCCAGCAATCTTGAGTTCGCTCGGATCGTCGTTGTCGCGCCGTCTCACTTTGTTTTCAAATCGTTTTAAAGCCATGAAATGTGGAATTATATTCTATGATTTCTTATGTGTCCCTTTCGCTACGGCGATGGGTTTTTATGGATATTGAACCACAACGGATTGTGGGGTTGTGTATTGTCAATGGGCTTCGAACCAATGTTTAACTCAGTTTTATAATTCAAATCTTTTTTTAAAAAATAAATACGATTTCTAAACCCGGTTCTGATTCTATTGATTATATACGATTCCTCATCCTATCGATCAAACGAGAAATTTAGTTTATTCATCTTAATAAAACTGAGGACTATGAACCCTTATATGTTCATTTTGGTGAATATCTATCGGACTCGTTCGCTTGAACATATGTGGTGACTTTCACTGTTTTGAGTATGAACCAACAACGGGCTCGTAAATATTCGAGAATAGTGGGTGGTTATGGGACATTTAACTATTTTCTTATATTAACTATCTCGGTGTAATTTATACTCACCGGATAGATGAGGCCCCTTTATGACTTGTGTTTAGTGGTCCTCGATCGCCCTAGGGGGATTTACGATTCTTGGATTTTACTTCTGGGACTTCGGTCCAACCTTATATGATTTGTGTGCTTTCCTTCTCCGGGGTCTCGCCCCGGCTTCATGGGGAGCTTTGGCTTAGACCATGGGTTCGCTACCTAGAGATCGTTTCTCATTTCTGACAGGCCTTTTTATGATGTTTTCTAGATTTCGAGTGATTTCTGGATTCTTGATTTACTTTGATGCGATACACGTCAATTTGATTCCTGTTTGGCACTTAATTGTTAATTCTTATTGATTAGATGCTCTTATGCTTGGCTTGAGATTTATGGAGATTTTATATACGTTGACATCATGTATTTCATAATATTCATGAATCACCTTGTTTATTCCTATCATGTCATTTATGCTATATCTCTTTACATTGCCTCATGTTATGAATAAGAATGGTTTGACTGATCCATTTATTGTTTATTTTCTTAAATAATACTCGGGTCAGACCCAAGTGTTACAGGTGCTTAGGTGACATTCCTGCTGGGACCTTATGATGACTCTTAGTTTAACTGCTTTATAGTTGCAGCCTTTTGGATATATGTAGTTGACTACTTTTATGACACGTATCATTATTAGTATGGGATTTGGTACATGTAATTATTATTTTGGAGTTTGAGTGTCGTGTATAACCTCTAATTGATGTATACACTTATGGTGTTGTATTCATATCAGTTTATTTGCCTATGATGTGAATATCTTTGACTATCTATGTTATATTATTATGTATGTGTTCTGAGGCTATTATGTCATTGTGTAGATGCCTTTCGCCTGGAATGGTCATGTCGAAATTTTTGGTACGGCCATGCCATTCAACGTTACTTTCCAAGAAAGATTAAATATATTAACGGTCGCTCCTAACAAACCTTATTCCCCGCTGTGGCCGACGACATTTCACACGAAATGAACTTGACTATGGTGGGTATAGAGGCAGGGTGTGTGTGTGTGTGTGTGTGTCTTCATTCGCTTATCCCTTATATTTTAATGCCTCACTATTAATGATAGATAGGGTGGATTCTCCCTGATCGCTTAAGACCGTAGGCGGACCTATTGGTCACTTATTATTCCTCGATAATATATTCAACGTTAACGTAAACTAGATGGCACTAGCTACTGGTACCTACTAGTTAAGGCTTCCGTCATTCACGCATATAACCTTTCCCCCTATAAGGTGAGAGATGGTATTTTATAACTCGGTATACCATCTAGCTGACCTTATTGGATAACCTCATTAGTCGCTTACTACATCCCATAGGATAGGTAGCCATATCTGACGTTTTAAGTTTCCAAGTTTGGGTAGGCCCCATACACTCACGCCATTTAAGACCCATAAACTGAAAGACCTACTCCCTGGTGGACTCTTCAACGCAACCGCTTAAGAACCAAGAAGCAGACTATACGCGAAAGTTATTAAGTTTTACGCCATTAGCTTTTAATACCTTTCTCTATTTGGATAAAGTGGGCTACGTTATTAAGTCCTTCCCGTGTAGTTTCTCTTTACGGAAATACTATACGCGCACGATTTATCGTCATGGGTTCATGTGGTTAACCTACTAAGTCCAACTCTAACTTCTTATTATAAGTTCTATATTAACTAATATAAATAAGGAAAGTTATATCCTACTTACCCTAGGATATTTATTTTATTATTTCCATAATTGGACTTAGTATTTAAACAACAGTCAATACCCATAAATCCCCTTTTTGTTTTATTTATTTCTATTCATATGTCTATTCCACTTTTATAACCATAACGGTTATATTTTCCTAAGGCATTAATAAAATTCCTAATTTCCTTTCTATTACCGTTGGTTATAATTATTTCCATTTATGAGCCTAATGGCCGTAATTTTCCTAAGCCATTAATTCACAATGGATATCCTTATCTTATCAGTCCCGAATATATCTATTTGTTGTACCCCAACAAACAGTACTAATTGTATTTATTTATTGCCTGTTATAACCCAACTCAAACCTTGGCCCAATTTCAGATCTCGAAAATTTTGTCCGAGATCTCGTCTGAGATCTCGTTTTGGGCTCCTCCCGAAATGAAACAAGAAATTTCACTATAAATCTCCCTTCGAATATGTCGCTTAAATTATCTTTATATTGAACGATATATCGTCTGATATAAGATACTGGAATATCATCCGTGATTTTGGATTTTCTAGTTAAAATTTAAATTCGAGCCTGAACTAGAACAATAACTAGAAAAACTCAAATCTATCCTCAATAATCTCCAATTATTTCATATTTTTCATGTTAAATGACCATATCGTATGTTCACATATGTTCTATGATGCTTATGATTTTCATTTTTTTTATATACATTCTACCTATGAAATTATGTATTTTATGTTCTACTTATGTTGAACATTTAATGTTTTGATCCCTTTTATGCTTTTTGTGTAATGATAATTCATGTTCATGGATCTTAATCTATTTGCATTATGTTATATTTCGGTTTTTAATATAGTACGATTTAGAGTATAAATGATATTTCATGAATTAAGAATAATGAAGTGATTTTGCAATTCATGTTTAAGTTACTATGTTTAATGTAGCATTCATAAAAATCTTTGTCTAAGAATATCATTTTTTAACATACTACATATACTGAGGTTGTTTCGATATGAACTTTCAGACCCGAGTTAGAAATCCTAGATGAACCTCTGAGTTAGACTCATCTCATCCAAGATCTTCTCCAATACGAGATCAAGTCTCTGGAATCTCCGAGACGAAATGTGATCGATATCCGGGATTTAAAATCTTGAATCTTGGATATCTCTACCTCTTTCTTTCTCTCTTTCCCTTTCTCATTCTCTATCTCTATCCACTTCTCGGACCATTGTACCTGTACAAATTAAAAATGCAAATTAGAGATAGTACGTTAATGCATAACTAAGTGTTGTGTCATGCAATGCTTATGAGTTTGTGTCTTAGTTTCCCTTCAATGAACCATTTTTCAGGTAGCTTAAGATATACTTTCCCTGACGAACGATGGAGATGAAGCTATCTCCGAGCTTGGAAGGGGGCTTTCAACATTAACATCACCAAAACCAAAGATGATGTTTCTAATAGCAGTTCCTCTAAGCTGTTAAACTGTCTTTTCATCTCCATCGACACAATTGTCTAGGCTACTGTTGCAGGAGATATCGATCTCGGGAATTCATTCTAATCACTGTTGCCAGAGAAGGGACTGGGAGTAGGTGGCATATCGTCTCTTCTCTCCGGTTCTTCTTCATCAGCCATATGTTCATCTTCAATCCCCTCCTGAACTCCACAAAGTTCCTTCTTAATAGAGGGAACATTCAGATGCGCGACATGGGCCATGTTGCTTACTACTTCCCATCTAACTCTGCCCTCTTCAGCGACCATCTCCTCATTATCGCCCCGACCGATTGAATAGTCCTTGTGTAATAATTCGAAATTATGCAGGAGATAGTCTGAAATCAGAATCTTTGCATTATGATATTGGACTCCTAATTCTCTTCGGTCTAAAAACCTATTCAAGAACTCATGACCAGCTGTCCTCGAAGGATTGCGTGCGTGATTCAATCTTTATGTATGCTTAGTGCTTACAACTCGATTAACTTGAAACAACACAAGTGATTATCAACACACTTACATCCTTTTATCCAATGCTGTGAAATCACGAGTGGACACCGCATATAGACCTAATCATGTTTAAAGTTACTCAACATATTCCACACCTTACAAATAACTGACTGTTGGTTAGTACCTCTAAATACATGAGCAACGGGAATCCTTTCTTTCACCTGAAAGAGCATAAGTATTGAATATCTTCTCCTTTCTATTCTCGACCCAAGTTCTTGACAGAAATTATGTATGTTTCGAGGATGAAGGCATAGCTGTTTGAGCGGAGCTACGTTGGTGGTACTCACGTAAGGTATGGTATATCCTAAATAAATGGACGGAACAGAGGCACGCATCCAACAAAGCGAATATATCAATTATAAGCAGTGAATCCTTCTAGGGGTGCAAGCGCTCTATCATCCCGTCCTGTAAACCAAACGCCATTTGGTGGTATACCATACTTTATACAAATTCACAACAACAAAGCCCCATTGATCTAGGATGCAATGGAATCTGGGGCATTTTCCAAAATCACTACATCTTCCAAAGTGTCTGACGTTGATGCAATGCCTTCCTGATCGAACCCAATTTCCTCAACCCCTCGCGGGCCCGCTTCTGCTTGATGCAAACCTTCCTCGGCATTGGGCTCACTATCATGCATATCTATTAGTGGTTGCACATCGATCTTCTCCTCTTGGTTAGGCCCCTCGGGACGATCCTCTTATTAAGATGGAATAGATTCTCTAAAAGCCAAGTCATTGCTAGAGGAAGGAATGGACTAGTCTGCGGAATGGCGAGATTCTAGGACCAATTCATTACTCTTGGTTCCAAGACTTTGGGTCGTCTTGAACTTTTAGTTGCAATAATTTACTAAACTTGCAATTAATTAATGTTAGCACAATTAACCTATCACCCTGTGTTAGTGCAAACTAATATGGAATGTGAGGTGTCGTGCAGTATGAGATTCAATTCATAATTAGAGAGATTGTTACTGATCACGTTCTCCCAACATTCAGATCGAACCATGGAATCCCATTGAAGAACTGATTGAGGAACAAAGCTCAGGATTAATAGCTCAGTAATATGTTCATAGCCCATTTTTATGCTCTATCCCATGTGCATGTTTGAGTTATTGGTCCTCTTCGGCATTCAAGCCTGACCTTATGTGTTAGATGATTAAGATATCAATGCAACGATGACGAATTCACGAGATCGCTAAAATGTGATTGGTAAAAGAATTTTTATTTAAACATATTCACGAAATTGTAAACTCGAACGCCAAATCGATCGAAAAATCGCTTCACCTTATAGATCGATCACGTTCTTTGATTCCAAAAATTCCCAATTTGATCCAATGATTCAAGCCTCGATCCGAATCTAGTATTCTTGATAACAGATCTAATCCATGTTATTGCATCAGATCCCAAACCTGATCAAGTGCTACAATGATTGATTTGATCCCTGGAGACCACTAAATTCCTCGATCTGACCTGCTCTCCAGTACATTGAATATGTGATCCAATCACATCATTTGAATCTGATTCTATCTCCTCTGTTACTCCTTTCTCTTTCTTCACTTCAATGATACCTTCCCCTTCTTCTTCCTTCTTCTTTCCTTATCGCGCCTCCGCTCCTATGCCAATCGAACGTAACCTCCTCTGACTTTTTCAACATGGCTTGATAGGCCCCTTTTAGTGCTAGCTACTCCTCTCTTTCTACATTATTAATCCTTAACAAATTCAATCATAACGATTTCACGAGAATACACACCTCGAATAGGGGTTAATTGGACGTAGCTTGTGGTACTTGAGCGACATTGGTTGCAGTAGGAAGTAGCGGCAGTGTAGGCTGATCGACAGAGAGGTGTTAGATCGACCTGAGTCAAAATACTCGAGTCGATAGGAAAGTGGGACGGGAAGAAGGAAATGATTTAAGTATTTATAGGGAGAAGGGGATATCGGTTCCCACATGCAGTGTTTTTTTTGTAAAAAAATATTAAGTATGGGACCAGTCTCGGTCCCTCTAAAGGGATCGACATTGATCCCTTATCCTATACATAAAAAAAGGAGGGAGGGAGATTGACATCACCACTTAAACTTGCATACGTTTATTTTATACACGATAGTACGAATGCATATGATCGTCAACGTGATCACAAATCATGTATTTAACATGCACCCGACGATACATAACTTGTAAACATATAAATTCGATTAATTCCAAGGTGCACGATCAATGCTGGAATGTAACCAATTTCCGAATGCTAACATTATAGTCATATGCATACTTTCGCATTTCCATGTACTATTTACAATAATTCCAAGCATGTCGTACAATATCATGTACGAGCATGTGAGTGCATACGTAGATCCATATCGGTAATGACTTGTTTACACTCTAGTGCAAGCAGGAGCCGACGACTAACAATTAATTTCTTAAATCGACAGAAATTAGATGCTCACCTCAAAATTTACACAAATTACCATCCAGATGGTTGAATTTTGAAAGACAAAATAAACAATTAACAAAGCTAGAATTATAATGCTAGTACCGTTGGAGCTCGACCAAACATCACAACTATTTAAAAGCAACATACTCCTTGTTAAGAAATACTTAAATGGAAGATCATGATCATCCGTCGATCGCAGCATAGAGTCCATTCCTACAACCAAGACTTGTTTCATAATCAAAGCACGTCATGGTCATACAAAACGTACTTTAAAGGGCAAGAGTTACCCAATCTTTTGGCTTGGCAATCAAATGCTATTCGAATTACCATGACTCGACGATTATCAAAGATAATGGCTAAGAAACATTACCTGAAACCCCATAGATCAAGTTTGGATAGACTTATATAATGACAATCGCTTTATCTTACTAAAATAGTGCATGAGAACTCTTCCATTGAGGGATCGATACAATTCCAAGACGAATCAACAGGATAATGGTGCTTCAACAATCAAATAACCATAACTCGCAAATCAAAAGTCCAAATGACTTGGAACTTCACAGTGCATCTTAGGACATTAGGTGAGACCCACTTGAAAAATTACAGCTTTATAGCCCTCATATTAATGGATTGATACCAACCCCTGTAGGGGGACCGGGACTGATCTCTCATTCAGCGCAAAATGGGCTTGGGCCTCCTACAAATCCTTCACCAACGGTCCTTCGACTTTTCCATCTAACCTACATCTATAAATACACATTGCATAGATAGAAACTGATCTTTTTGGCACTTTTTTACTTAGACATGTTATATTCGGAGTTTACAGAATCGTGCACTTGTAACCTTATATTTCGATAATAAAGTGATCAAATCTTCAAAGTAGACATATGTTAATTAATACCAAACCACTACAAATCTACATGTCTATTTCTCTGGCAATTCTATTACTCTATTCCTCACTTTCCATTTATTTTGGTTTGACTATTCGTTAAACTTGTTGGGTGTTGTATCAAATTTTGGAGACAATAGTATCCGAACATGTTATTATTATTAGAATAATGATTTTCAAACTAGATATGCAGTACCTGGTACTTTATGTTTAGTTTTATGGCTGTCAATCACTAACTGTAACGCCCCGCCTCTATACCCCCTATCGTCCAGTTCATTTCAGAGAAATGTCGTAGACCATAACGAAGAATGAGGTTTGTGAAGAGCAACCGATTGTATGATTACTCCATGTGAGGAATGCACATCGAATTCTGATATCGATTAAAATTTCGACATGACCATTTGGCATGTAGGGCAACCACACAACGGCTATAAATAATCCGGAAAGCAGTATAAAATAGACAATAACAACGATGTATAAATATCTCATAGCCAGACATAGAATAATCATATCACAAAGACGGAATAGATATGAATAAATCAAGGATGTGTACAACAAGATAGTGGTCAACAAAGATCCATTGATTCCAAAAGAATAGATACATGCACCATGATCTAAATAAAAGAATATGTACACAACAAGTGATAATGACATAGGTACAAAATTACATAAAACTACAGAGATATAGTAGTAAGCTGAAAGCGGAAGATCAATCCTGCGAGGAGTCCCAGAGGAGTACCTAAGTGATTCGGTCTGACCCGAGTATTATTTATAAGAATAAACGGATCAGTCTAGTTGTACTTATCAAATAAACTAAGATAATAAGAGATATAACACAGGATGACATGATTCTATTAATAATATCTAATCATAAATAAATATGAAACATGGCATGTCAACACAATCAGGAAATGACAATGGAATGTCAGTACAGAAATATCTCTAAATAATCTCATAGCTAATATAGAATGCAATATTCAAATAATCGCACACAACAGTAAATGATAGAAAAAGCATATAACAATAAAAATTGACAAATAAATGCCAAACATAAATCAAATTGACGTGCATCGCATCAAAGAATCAAAAATCCAGAAATCAAGCAAGAAATCTAGAAAACATCATAAAGAGGCCTGTCACAAATGAGAAACGATCTCTAGGTAGAGAACCCATATGTTTGAGCCGAAGCTCCCCACGAAGCCGGGTCGTGACCCCGGAGAGGAGAAAACACATAAATCATGAAATCTCTAGAAAACATCATAAAAGGGCCTGTCACAAATTAGAAACGATCTCTAGCTAGCGAACCCATATGTTTGAGCCGAAGCTCCACACGGAGCCGGGGCATGACCCTGGAGAGTGAAATCCATAGATCGTAAATCCCAATAGGGCGATTGAGGAACACAAAAACATAAATCATAGAAAGTTGGACCGAAGTCCCAGAAGTGAAATCCAAGAATCGTAAATCCCACTATACCAAGGACCACAAAACATAAATCATAAAGGTTGGACCGAAGTCCCAGAAGTGAAATCCAAGAATCGTAAATCGCACTAGGGCGATCGAGGACCATAAAACAAAAGTCATTAGGGATCACATCGATCTCGGTGAGTATAAATTACACCGGGATAATGAATATAAGAAAATAGCTAAATGTCCCATAACCACTCGCTATTCTCGAATATTTACGAACCCGTTGTTGGTTCATTCTCAAAACAGCAAGGATGGTGAGTATAAATTACACTGAGATAGTTAATATAAGAAAATAGCTAAATGTCCCATAACCACTCGCTATTCTTGAATATTTATGAACTCGTTGTTGGTTCACACTCAAAACACAAAAAGCGTCACATCGTGTTCGAACGCACGAGTCCAAGAGTTATTCGCCGAAGTAAACAGATAAGCGTTCATAGTCCTCAATTTTACTAAGGTAAATAAACTAAATTTCTTACCCGCTCGAGTAAAGAGGGTCCGACATGACAAGGTACACGAGCACGATTGCCGAAGCGAATCAATCAGGGGAATTCACGTTGTAATAACGTAAATTCAATTCATAAATCATCAAATATAAATTCGATAAACCGAATAAATGTATATATATAGCTCGTTAGTGGATTCTATAATGTTAAGAAACGATTAGAAACCACGTTGGAGTGACATAAAACAAAGGCGCGCAATAATGACAATTTAACACAAAACAGGGTGTCACGGATCAAAGTACAATCACCAAGGTGATCGATAATGCATAATTCACATTACAACATCATACAGGAAATCAAAGGGATAATGGTTGTAATTTCGATCAACAAACGAATCAAAATCCCAAACCAGCACCCGAAGGTTCTAAACCACATTGAAATGGACTCGAAGGATATCGTGTTGATAATTCACGTTTTAGAGTCGTGAATCATATTAACAAGAGTATCGAATAAATTCAATATACGAAATAGAGTGCATGGGCTCTAGAACGATCACTAATTCAATTCACATCTTAAACAATGTGAATTGGCCAAAAAGAATCAACATTGGAAGAATCAAACGAGAATTCAAAGTCGATGAATCGAGCTGCTGGAATCTGTGAATTCGTAAAGATGAAGTTCACCAACGAAGTCCGAACGGCCCGAGCTCCGACCGGGAAAGAGCCCGATGGGGGTAAACTGTGGACCGAGATCCCTCTGGTCCACAGCCAAAAACCAGTCGACTGACCAAAATGGGGCGGTCTACCGTTTTCACATAGAAGTGGAACAGGTCGACCGCCCCCGTTTGGGCCAGTCGACCGGTTTTGGCCTGGGTTGTTGCCTAGGCCAAAACTAGGGGGATTTGCCCCCCGTGAGTGTCCGTCTCGATTGTCAAGGCTCGTGACTTCTTTGGGACATCAACGAGACCTCTCGGACCCAACATATCGACTCGCAAAGCTCGAATGCATTGGTTCTGATGATTGGTTCTAAAACAAACAAAACTCCAGACCAAAACGAATAAATGCGATATAAGTGAATTGTAAAATCTTAGAACTTGGAGGGTGCGACAATGGTACTTCACCACACCACTTAATCGACTTACATCATGTGCATTGATTGTGTAAACAACACATGTCATAATTCCTACTTCAAATGAAATTCAAACTAATAAACCAGAAAGTGTAAATTATCCTAACCAATTCAACAAGCAAATGCAACATGAAATGGTACTAAATTACACTTGTACAAGCACATAGGCTTGTGGCATAGATGTGAGTTCAATAAAGAACTCACCTTTGGCTCTTGAATGACAAGAACAAGCTCCAACAAGGAAGAACAAGCACAAAACCAAGAAAAGAAGCTTTCTTTCTTCAATTGCTCCTCTCTAATCACCATATAAACACACATGCAAACGCATGTATGTTAGAACATCATAAAAATATGAAATTGATGAGCTATGGGGATAAAGAAGAGGATAGAGAAGCTTACCCATGTCTTAGAATTGGATTTGCACAAGAATTGAGCTCTAGATTGAAGGCCTTAGCTTAGGGAATTTCTATTTCCCTTTCTTTCCCCTATTTTCTATTTCCTTTGAGTGTTGGAATGAATGAGAGGAAGAGGGGCTGATTTGAAACTTAAAGGAAATGGGTTAGTTGGCTAACCAAGCCCTAACCAAAGTGCCAAATTTTCGAAACTTGGAACATATCAAACCTTATAGTTTTCAAACACCTAAACGACGTTTTGAACTCGATGGAAGTAGTTTCGAGTCCAAATTCATTCATATGCAAAAAGTGATATTTTGGTCATATACCAACTGAAAAAGACCAAAATCGCTCAACTCAAAAGGTATCGATGCTTATAGTCAAAAAAGTCGTAAATGATGATCCGGACTCAATGGAAGTGGTCCCGAGTTCAAATTTTATCATTTGTGATAATAACATTTTGAGTGACACACGAGATACGATGACATATTTAAATAAAATATTTAAATCTTAAACTGTCGAATGAGCGGGTTGTTACAGACTTCCCCCCTTAAAAGAATTGCGTCCCTGCAATTCCTTAAGAATAAAGTAATAAGTAACAACCAAAAATAATACCATGGAGTGGTACCAGAGGAACCGACACAAAATGAAAGGGTCACACCAATTGCTAGGTGAGATCCCAATTTCGTCTCACAAGATCATAAAAACTAGAGTTCAATCTCGAACTCCATTACCCATGAAGGTAGTCATCCCAAACCGGTAAAATAATTTCAGAAAGATTCATAAACGCTATGAATTCAAATAGACTCGCCTTTCTTAGTATGATTCTCAAGGGAATGAGAATCGATAGAATGCACAAAACCCATGCAAATCTAACTTGGAATTTCAAGAAGCAACGGGACTGCGTCCTACGGACGCGATATATCAACAGTAGACATTTCTCTTAGGATATGAAATGGGAAATTATGGCAGTTGACTATTCCATTCCCAAAACTCAATCACGACGATGTAGTGAACACCGAACTTCAGCAATTTAGTCTTGCGACAAGGTGGTTGACGCCCACAAAAGAACAACTCAGAGATTCCAGCGAAGTTTGCTAAAGAGAGCAATTCTCGAAGGAATAATCAAATTCTCATGTTAATGATTCAAGGTTGGTAACGGAATACCAACGAGCTAGAAACTGACAACAAATATTGGTAACGGAATACCAATGAACTATTCGGGGAAATCGATTTCTAACCAATACTAAATCTTATTTAGTAACCATAAAGACGAATCATTAGGAATTATACGAAATTACCAATATTCAGAAACTTGAGCATCGACTTTAGAAAATCAGAAACATCGAGGAGATGATGGATAAATAGTGCACAACTTACCACTTTGGAACAACAGGATTTAAGATAATTTTCCGCCAAAAATCTCAAATCGCAAAAACATCAGTAATTAATCAAAGAAGCAATAGACAATTTCTATAGCAAGATGAGATTAAACCAAAGAGGTCGTAATCCCCAAAAATTTGATTGATAAGGTTTAACAAAAGTGCGGAGACAATTGCCTATCCAAATGATTCAAACAAACAAAGGAGGAATATCAAAAGAGCTCATCCTTTCGATATTCACTTCTAAGAACAACGGAAGGCTAAGTCCATAAGTGAATTGACTACAGCACTTCCGAATGATCGACTAGATCATAGATTCGAAAAATGGAATTATTGAGTTTGTAACGACCCAGATTTTCGCGATCCTGAGTAACCGACATAAACTCAATGTCGACTATTCAAGCATCGAAAATACCGAATAGTTAATGAATGAAAATAGAGGGTGAGAATAGATAAGATAGAAACTTAGAATAGAAGAAGAAGAAGAAGAAGAACATACAACATCAGAGTAACACGAATCTCACAGTGGAACGAACAACATATAATAGATAACATATCTTTGAAATATAATTAGTATATGTATACAGTTACATTATTAGAGTACAACACTTACAACACAGCGGAATAAACAATAGCTATATAATCCTGAAGCCTCCTGCTCCAAGCTCTCCAAGTATCTGTAAAGTCCTGACTACTTGACTGCCCGTACAAAACTGGGCACCCAAGAGTTTAGGGAAAACAAAACAAAATAAACTTTGGGTCAGTCATGGGACTGGTGTGAGTAAAACAGTTTAAAACAGTTTGAGCAATAAAACAATATCTCATAAGAGCACGCCGTATAACGGAACGGGTTTTTCCCTTATGAGAATCCAAAAAAATATTTATATCCAAATTCTTTTGATATTATAATAGTGTATATCAACCACAATATAATAATCATCTAGCAGAAACGCTTTCATCTCACGCTCTACATATATAGTATACAATCAAAACCACGAGCACTTATTGGATAATGGATTTCCAACTATGACAAGGTATGGAACCACCTTCCGATAGTGTATCTCTAGAGGAGAATACACTGAGTTCAACAAGAACATCTTGCAACTCAGCCACACATGACCGATCACTCATTTCGCTTGAGTGTATCGAATGTATATCACCAACGGTTGGGATCAGCAACCGTTTCCCGATAGGGGACAGCATCGATAGATTAAAGAAGCAAATGAATATTCTCTAGATAGGTGATTATACACCCTAATAGGTGCGACCTACATAGCCATGCTGCCTACCCAACTTTTGTCATTTCCGGATGTGAGGCTAGAAGCTACGCTTATCTTTTTACATATCATATCTTCATTTTCTTGCAATACCACATTGTCATACCCGCCAAATCATTATCGATTTCCCTAACGGTATCACGGGCACGAAGCTAAGAGAAACGAAATCCTCCGCCACCAAACGTAATACGTTTGAAGAGATCAACATATATGATTCGTTAGGAATACACTGTTAGACATTCGTCCATATAAGTTGTCCTGGGACCGGACAAACCGAAGGCACTATTCCGTACATCCATCCTAGGCAATCCCTACCTAGGACTTATACAACAGCAGTTGCACTTTACTCCGTCTTCAATATATTCAACATACTGGGTTTGCAATGCTTATGCTAATACGGAGTGGTTCTTCGGATAAGAATCCAACCGGTCTCTCCATATTAACAACGTTAAAATGGTCAAAAACTTTGATGGTTGGTGATTTAACTATCAAATGAAAACTCGTGTGCAAACAACAATCTTATTTCCAATTGGAATTTCTATTGATCAATCATCATCACCATCATATATATATATATATATCCTTATTTTCCGTATTCAGAAAATATATGTTATGAACAATGGAAAACATTCCCATTGCTTATTTACTTATCACTATTCTTCCACATCTATCAGTCTCTGACTGTAAACTAGTACGAGAACAATTCCCTAAGTATAAATCCCGAAGGTCGAAACCAACATTAGATCGATACTCTGGAAACCGTTTAACTTAACTAATCTCTAGTCGGTTTCTAATTTCCTTTAACTCCGTTTCTTATCAAATCATTGCTTGCGCAACTCTCGGATTCAGTTTGTGAATCCTATTCTTATATAAAAACCTTGGTTATACGATAACGTTACAATCCCTACTTCTGAAATATCTAACTTAAAAATATACCTTTTATTCTTTGATTTGAATGAATAAATAAACTTTAATTTATAAATATATGAATCTTGATTTAAAACCGGAAAGTAATTAGTACTTTCCCGAATTTGATATAATCGAATTCGACGTATAACTCTCTTTCGAGTAATCGCTATTCGATTAACTCCTTTTCGACTAACTATATTCAATTTAAAAATATTCGACTAACTCTAACTTGATTAACTCTATTTGAATAACTCTAGTTCGATTTAACTCTAATCGATTTACTCTAACTGATTTACTCTAACTGATTAACTCTAACTGTTTAACTCTAACTGGTTAACTCTAACTGGTTAACTCTAACTGGTTAACTCTATGGGTGTACAATAGTTTCATCGAATTCTGAGACTGTTTGCAAAAAGGCCTATTTCTGGTCGATCCAATTTAACTATAATTGACCAAAACACGTTTTCTTTTGCCACGCTCACATACTAGCTTCAAAAATTATGAAATTTGAAACCTAGCAATAACTTCACATCCCGGATCCAAAAAAAGTGGTTTCGTCGAATTCCGTGGTCGTATGCAAAATGGCCAATTTCTCGGGCTATATAAATTCCATAGCGACCTTTCTGAAAATTCATCCGGCCATAACTTTTGCTTTCCATTATGAAAATTCGATTTTTCAGATTCGTTAGAAAGGTATTCACTAATAGATTTAAATATTTTTGGTTTCACTAAAATCCGTTTTGTTTTGCACCCGGTATAGTCTGAAAAAGTTTGAATTCAATTTTTGAAACTTCAGCGCCATTTCTGGCCTTGTTTATAATTATAATTAACTATATTCGTTTTCAATTGTCGATTCAAACTCAGTTTTCATTGCTATTATTTAAAATATTTATTTTAAATATTTAAAATCCATTATTTTAGCCAATTTAAAATTTTTAAATTGGTTCAGATTTTCTGGGTTGTTATAGATTAACTCTAACTGGTTAACTCTAACTGGTTAACTCTAACTGCTTAACTCTAACTGCTTAACTCTAACTGGTTAACTCTAACTGGTAAACTCTAACTGGTTAACTCTAACTGATTAACTCTAACTGATTAACTCTAACTGATTAACTCTAACTGGTTAACTCTAATAGGTTAACCCTATCCAATTTACTCTTCGTCCATATTCAGTTTCAAATATCGATGTTGAAATCGATTCTTACTTGTCTATATAAGTCCTGACTTATATATTCTATTTATCCAATGATAAATATTTTTACTTAATTTATAAAACCTTATTTATAAATTAATCTTCTTCTTTATCTGTTAAAAACTGATTTCTCTTAAATATTCACTTTGAATTGATATTCTGTTATACCCGTGTGCGAAGCACGGATCTAAACCTTCCTAGTGTAAAATTTTCTTTTTATACAATTCTATTCATTTTTCAAGTATTTCCTTTTATATTCCTATTTATTTTCCAAATCAATATCCCTTATAATATCTTATTTATTTTCTAAATAAATATTCCTTTTAGAATTCTATTTACTTTCTAAGTAAATATTCTTTTTATAAAATCCTTTGATTTTATAAATAATTTCTTTTATAAATTCCTTTTTATAAAACCCTATGATTTAATAAATATTCTATTTCAGAATACAATTTGAAATCTTCCTTCTATATAAAATCCTTCGATTTTATATAATATTTTATTTCAATATATTTATTGAAATTTTCCTTTTCCATCCCAGGGTTTCTTATGGTATTTAGAATACAAATAACAATGATCAATATCATTCTAACACACATAATCAATAACAGATTATATATCACATCATATATCATAATATATGAAAACAATAAAATAAATGTTGAGGAATCCAGTTGGATCCCTCTGAGCTGTTTCCCTGGATCACAGATGTTAATCAACACCAATAACACGAATATAAAATATTCTGATAAACAGAATCAATATTCGATTAACTCTTATATATATATCGTTATCTGTAATTTCAACTAACAGTCAACAATTCAACCAAACAATCAACACACAAAAATCAACCATCATTTGTTAGTTCTAAAAATACGTTATAAAAATATGAACTGGTAGAGTTGGTGAGTTTTACTCACATTGGACGATCATCGTTAAATAACGATAACTGTCACTTGATTCAGACAGACAATTTATTTTGCTATAAATTGTAACGAGCTCCAATTCACTCCCAGTCAGTTCCATTGCGTAGCCCTCCTCCATACGATCCCAACGGATCTTGTTTTGTCCGATTCTGATATCGTATGACAATGATATAAATTATACAAGTTTATATATACAATATTTAAATTAAATTGATTTAAATCCATTTAAAACTTTGGGCCTCACCACATCAGCCGACCCAATACCCAAAACCCGCAACGTATTTAGTCCATCCCAGATTCTTAAAACCGTAAGCTTTAGACCTTCAGACACACCAACTCCAGCTTGCCATTTTCGAAATTTATTGCACCACTTTCCTGTACCTGTCTAAAACTTTTCTTACATTTCTTTTTAAAGGTATGGGCCTCCAGCCCATTATCAATTCAACATAATGCTACTTACTAGCGGCTCCTTCTTCCACAAAAGAACCACGCAACCTGTTCTCCCATGCCATTTCACCATTCAGCTTATTAAAATTCTTCCTTCTTTGCCACTTGCGTGCCCTCCTTCTTTACATTAATACTCTGTGACTTTTTTCATGGTCACGTTCATTTTAAATCCTCCCCTCTTGCCTATGTCTTTCACGCAAGTATGGCCTTTTAATGCCATGCACCTGGACAAACACTATCTCACCGCACTTTCACACCATATTGGCATTCTTTGCACCCTGATATACAACGCGAGCTACCTGCCTGCACGCAGCAAGCTTCCCCTTTCCACCTTCGATCCAAGTCCGGTACCAGAAAACACGGTCTGCTCCTGTTAGCAATTGGAACACACCGCATTCTCCTATTATCCTCCCATATACTTGCCGCGAGCTCCAATGTTTGAATTCACACACTCCATGAAATTCTCCGTTGAAAACACACAGTAATCGTACAACCGACACTGCTTTTCTTCACGAAAATGCCTCGAACTCCTTGTCAACTGCATGGCTAGCGAGACCAGTCCTAGCGCTACTGCAAATACATGACTGCGCAACTTTTTAATGGTCATTACTGAACCATTTCCTCCACCAAACTTCCCCAGTCTTTCTCACATGTAAGCGCCCCCTTTTATATTTGTTTCCCCATCACGTTAGCTATCGTGTCTCCAAACTTCCCTTATACAAACTTTGAAATCTAGCTACTGGTGTGCCCAAAATCTTCGACACAGAAAATCACGAGATCAAACTCGCTGCTTCAGTTTGATTCATTCTGTAAAATCACGCACCCCAGAAGAAACCCGTTTCTGTTAGTTCTGGCCACCGGAGGCTGACCTATACCGCTGCTGACACCTCAGTTTCCCCCTCCTCCACTCGCCAATGACCAGACTCCTCCAATTCGAATCCTGACTTCAACAGACCACCGTCCTAAATCGAACACAGATGGAAATCGCACCCAAAACTAGGGTATAGAGATGAGGAGTAAGTTTCGGCGATTTCGAATATATAAGATTCGAGATTTATCGGAATTCTTTGATTTTCTCTTGATTTTTAAAGATGCGATTTTGGTTGGGGAAACTTTCCTGGTGGCGGCTCAAAAGCATTCAGCGAATGGAAAGTTATTTAGGTTGAAAAGGGATAGAGATGTATATTTATAGGCAACACGGTTTAGATATTTCTAAGGATGGATTTCCTTTGTTTCCCATAACGAAGTTTTTACACTACTCGTTACACCAAATTCATTGTATTAAGAACCGCCATGGACAGAAATAAAAACACCATTTTATTCAGCAATGTGTGCCACGGTCCCAAAAACAAAATAATATAGGTTCGTTAACTTATTCTGTGGAAACCCAAAAATGCTGATTAAGGATGTAAAATACTCCAAATATAAAGTTGCTTATTTTCCCAAAGTAAAAATTACAGAAAAAATATATAAATTAAAGTATAACTACGTCTAAGAAAATTTGTCCAAATTCGAATCCAATATTTAATTAAAATTAAATATATTGTTATCGTCTAAAACAATTGCGCCGCTGTTTTTCCGCAAAATTGATTTAGACATAACTTCCAATCTAACAGACGAAATCTTGACTTTTCTCTTTCATTAGAAAAATATAGTTCACCAGATCCGTTCATTTCTTGTTTCACAGAAATCCGACTTAAAACGGATTCTGTATATTCGTTTAAAGTTCGAATCGCCAAATTACGAACTGTCGCGCCATTTCGAGCTCGATTATAATTATAATATAATTATTATTTAATTCAAGTTATAGATATCGCCAAATCGATATTTAATAATTAAATAAATTAATTATTCAACCGTGTAAAATACGGGACGCTACCTTCTTCCCCCCTTAAAATAATTTCGTCCCCGAAATTGCTAAGGTAGAAAACAAACCCTATTGGGTTAGAACTTATTTGTTCACTTCTTAACTTCAGTTTCAACTGAACCAATTAATTTCAACTAAAATATTAATTTATTCCTATTAACAGAAATTTTCAAAATTTCTGAAATTTTTCTAACACCTGAAAGTTTTGAAAAATTTCGCCAGCACCTCCTTTGTACTGGTCAGTAGCTCAAACTCCAACTCGCCTCTCTAGGCCTTCTCTAACCCCAAAAGAAAATCAAACAGCCAAGCGGCTTGCCAATTCGGCTCATAAAAACCTCATACCCAATATAAATATAAACTGGTTCCTTTTTGTCGGGCATATCAATACATCCTTTCCATCTATTACTAATTCAACATATACAAATTTTACCCCAATCAAACTCACATCACTTTTATCTCCAATACAACCATTTGCTTATCCAATCCAATTTCAAATTCAAATTCAAGTTCCATTCTTGATTCCAATTCTTATGACATCAATCCAACTTACTTGATATCACTTTAACCTAATTCAATTCAATTTTCACATAACTGACTTCAGTTTAATTCCAATTTGCTTTTCCAAATTTCAATTCAACTTGGTTTTAATTCAAACAATCTTTCCCTGGGGATTTTAAACAGATTTGTTTTTCTCAAAAAATCAAACTATTCTTTTCAGGATCCAAAACAACTTGTTTTTCTCAAAACAAAATCTTTGGTAGTAATCCATCACTTACAGCTCGAAAATGAACACTGATGATGTCATGATCATCATCGGAATCTATTTTCCAGCGATCAAAGTGAGTTCAATACTATATCACTTTCAAAACCATATCTAAACACTTCCATTGTGAAATTCATTTCAAAATACCATTCACAATGCTTTGTAAACAATTTAAAATCTCCCAGGAATTTAAAATTGTCGTACATTTAATTCAATTCCACTTACAAACACTTCTCATGCTTTCGGAATTTTAATTCGAATTATGATTTAAATTTAGATTTAATTTATCTGATTTCATATGTTTCTCTTATATGATTTCTGATTGGTTATTTATATAACCATTTCAATTTATAGTCTCATATGATTACAATAACAACTAACACATCATATATATTATAATATTTCAAATATTAATAATTCCTTTGTATCAAAGTATAATTTTGGGTAAAATTATTTCATTTACCCTCTTTTCAAAACATACTGTGTCGGCTTATTGTATTCAAGTGTTTAGTAACCCCTATCGATACAGTGGATCAAACTGATCGACCAGAACTCATAAATAACTCAACCAATAAATCTCCACAATATAAACCATTTTATAAAGTCTACAAATACGCTCTCTTGTATATATACACTCAAACTCAATCTAGGGTATTGCTAACCCTATCTCTACTGAGTCACGCCACAGAGCCAAGGTAATAGCTTAACCTTATGCTCTGATACCAAGTGTAACGACCCGGATTTTCACGATCCTAAGTAACCGACATAAACTCAATGTCGACTATTCAAGCATTGGAAACACCGAATAGTTAATGTAAGAAAATAGAGGGTGACAATAGATAAGATAGAAACTTAGAATAGAAGAAGAAGAAGAAGAACATACAACATCAGAGTAACACGAATCTCACAGCGGAACGAACAACATATAATAGATAACATATCTTTGAAATATAATCAGTATATGTAACATTATCAAAGTACAACACTTACAACACAGCAGAATAAACAATAGCAACATAATCCTGAAGCCTCCTGCTCCAAGCTCTCCAAGTATCTGTAATGTACTAACTACTTGACTGCCCGTACAAAATTGGGCACCCAAGAGTTTAGGGAAAACAAAACAAAATAAACTTTGGGTCAGTCATGGGACTGGTGTGAGTAAACCAGTTTAAAACAGTTTGAGAAATAAAACGATATCTCATAAGAGCACGCCGTATAACGGAACGGATTTTTCCCATATGAGAATCCAAAAAGATCTTTATATCAAAATTCTTTTGATATTATAATAGTGTCTATCAACCACAATATAATAATCATCTAGCAGAAATGCTTTCATCTCACGCTCTACATATATAGTATACAATCCAAACCGCGAGCACTTATTGGATAATGGATTTCCAACTATGACAAGGTATGGAACCACCTTCCGATAGTGTATCTTTAGAGGAGAATACACTGAGTTCAACAAGAACATCTTGCAACTCAGCCACACATGACCGATCACTCATTTCGCTTGAGTTTATCGAATGTATATCACCCACGGTTGGGATCAGCAACCGTTTCCTGATAAGGGACAGCATCGATAGATTAAAGAAGCAAATGAATATTCTCTAGATAGGTGATTATACACCCAAATAGGTGCGACCTACATAGCCATGCTGCCTGCCCATTTTTTCTCATTTCCGGATGTGAGACTAGAAGCTACGCTTATCTTTTTACATATCATATCTTCATTTTCTTGGAATACCACATCGTCATACCCGCCAAATCATTATCGGTTTCCCTAATGGTATCACGGGTCCGAAGCTAAGAGAAACAAATTCCTCCGCCACCAAACATAATACGTTTAAAGAGATCAACATATATGATTCGTTAGGAATATTCTGTCAGACATTCGTCCATACAAGTTGTCCTGGGACCGGACAAACCGAAGGCACTATTCCGTACATCCATCCTAGGCAATCTCTACCTAGGACTTATACAACAGCCCTTGCACTTTACTCCGTCTTCAATATATTCAGCATACTTGGTTTGCAACGCTTATGCTAATACGGAGTGGTTCTTCGGATAAGAATCCAACTGGCCTCTCCATATTAACAACGTTAAAATGGTCAAAAACTTTGATAGTCGGTGATTTAACAATCAAATGAAAACACGTGTGCAAACAACAATCTTATTTCCAATTGGAATTTCTATTGATCAATCATCATCATCACCATTATATATATATATATATATATATATATATTTCCTTATTTTCCGTATTCAGAAAATATATGTTATGAACATTGGAAAACATCCCCATTGCTTATTTACTTATCACTATTCTTCCACATCTATCAGTCTCTGACTGTAAACTAGAATGAGAACAATTCCCTAAGTATAAATCCCGAAGGTCGAAACCAACATCAGATCGATACTCTAGAAACCGTTCAACATAACTATTCTCTAGTTGGTTTCTAATTTCCTTTAACTCCGTTTCTTATCAAATCATTGCTTACGCAACTCTCGGATTCAGTTTACGAATCCTATTCTTATATAAAAACATTGGTTATACGATAACGTTATAATCCCTACTTCTGAAATATCTAACTTAAAAATATACCTTTTATTATTTGATTTGAATGAATAAATATACTCTAATTTATAAATATATAAATCTTGATTTAAAAACCGGAAAGTAATTAGTACTTTCCCGATTTCGATATAATCGAATTCGACGTATAACTCTCTTTCGAGTAATCTCTATTCGATTAATTCCTTTTCAACTAACTCTATTCAATTTACAAATACTCGACTAACTCTAACTCGATTAAATCTATTTGAATAACTCTAGTTCGATTTAACTCTAATCGATTTAGTCTAACTGATTAACTCTAACTGATTAACTCTAACTAGTTAACTCTAACTGATTAACTCTAACTGGTTTACTCTAACTGATTTACTCTAACTGGTTAACTCTAACTGGTTAACTCTAACTGGTTAACTCTAACTGATTTACTCTAACTGATTTACTCTAACTGATTAACTCTAACTGGTAAACTCTAACTGGTTAACTCTAATTGATTAACTCTAACTGGTTAACTCTAACTGGTTAACCCTATCCAATTTACTCTTCGTCCATATTTAGTTTCAAATATCGATGTTGAAATCGATTCTTACTTCTCTATATAAGTCATGACTTATATATTATATTTATCCAATGATAAATGTTTTTACTTAATTTATAAAACCTTATTTATAAATTAATCTTCTTCTTTATGTATTAAAAATAGATTTGTCTTAAATATTCACTTTGAATTCATATTCTGTTATACCTGTGTGCGAAGCACGAGTCTAAACCTTCCTAGTGTAAAATTCTCTTTTTATACAATTCTTTTCATTTTTCAGGTATTTCCTTTAATATTCCTATTTATTTTCCAAATCAATATCCCTTATAATATCTTATTTATTTTCTAAATAAATATTCCTTTTAGAATTCTATTTACTTTCTATGTAAATATTCTTTTTGTAAAATCCTTTGATTTTATAAATAATTTCATTTATAAATTCCTTTTTATAAAACCTTTGATTTTATAAATATTCTATTTCAAAATACAGTTTGAAATCTTCCTTCTATATAAAATCCTTTGATTTTATATAATATTTTATTTCAATAAATTTATTGAAATTTTCCTTTTTCATCCCAGGGTTTCTTATGGTATTTAGAATACCAAATAACAAAGATCAATATCTTTCTAACACACATAATCAATAACAGATTATATATCACATCATATATCACAATATATGAAAACAGTAAAATAAATGTTGAGGAATCCAGTTCGATCCCTCCGACCTGTTTTCCTGCGTCACAGATGTTAATCAACACCAATAACACGAATATAAAATATTCTGATAAATAGAATCAATATTAGATTAACTCTTATATATATCATTATCTGTAATTTCAACTAACAATCAACAATTCAACCAAACAATCAGCACACAAAAATCAACCATCATTTATCAGTTCTAAAAATACGTTATTAAAATATGAACTGGTAGAGTTGGTGAGTTTTACTCACATTGGACGATCATCGTTAAATAACGATAACTGTCGCTTGTTTCAAGCAGACAATTTATTTTGCTATAAATTGTAACGAGCTCCAATTCACTCCCAGTCAGTTCCATTGTGTAGCCCTCCTCCATACGATCCCAATGGATCTTGTTTCGTCCGATTCCGATATCGTATGACAATGATATAAATTATACAAGTTTATATATACAATATTTAAATTAAATTGATTTAAATCCATATAAAACTTTGGGCCTCACCACATCAGCCGGCCCAATACCCAAAACCCGCAACGTATTTAGTCCATCCCAGATTCTTAAAACCGCAAGCTTTATACCTTCAGACGCACCAACTCCAGCTTGCCATTTTCGAAATTTATTGCATCACTTTCCTGTACCCGTCTAAAACTTTTCTTGCATTTCTTTTTAAAGGTATGGGCCTCCAGCCCATTATCAATTCAACATACCGCTACTTACTAGTGGCTCCTTCTTCCACAAAAGAACCACGCAACTTGTTCTCCCATGCCATTCCACCGTTTAGCATATTAAAATTCTTCCTTCTTTGCCACTTGTGTGCCCTCCTCCTTTACATTAATACTCTGTGACTTTTTCCATGGTCACGTTCATTTTAAATCCTCCCCTCTTGCTTATGTCTTTCACGCAAGTATGGCCTTTTAATGCCATGCACCTGGACAAACACTATCTCACCACACTTTCACACCATATTGATATTCTTTGCACCCTGATATACAACGTGAGCTACCTGCCTGCAAGCAACAAGCTTCCCCCTTTCCACCTTCGATCCAAGTCTGGTACCATAAAACACGGTCTGCTCCTGTTAACAATTGGAACACACCGCAGTCTCCTATTATCCTCCCATATACATGTCGCAAGCTCCAATGTTTGAATTTACACACTCCATGTAATTCTCCGTTGAAAGCACACTGTAACCGTACAACCCCACACAGCTTTTCTTCACGAAAATGTCTCGAACTCCTTGTCAACTACATGGATAGCGAGACCAGTCCTAGCGCTGCTGCAAATACATGGCTGCGCAACTCTTTAATGGTCATTACTGAACATTTCCTCCACTAAACTTCCTCAATCTTTCTCACATGCAAGCGCCCCCTTTCATATTTGTTTCCACATCACATTAGCTTTCGTGTTTCCAAACTTCCCTTATACAAATTTTGAACTTTAGCTACTGGTGTACCCAAAATCTTCGACATAGAAAATCACGAGATCAAACTCGCTGCTTCAGTTTGATTCGTTCTGTAAAATCACGCACCAAAGAAGAAACCCGTTTCCGTTAGTTCTGGCCATCGGAGGCTGACTTACGCCACGGCTGACACCGCAGTTTCCGCCTCCTCCACTCGCCAATGACCAGACTCCTACAATTCAAACCCTGATTTCAACAGACCTCCATCCTAAATCGAATGCAGACGGAAATCGCACCCAAAACTAGGGTATAGAGATGAGGAGTAAGCTTCGGCGATTTCGAACAAATAAGATTCGAGATTTATCAGAATTCTTTGGTTTTCTCTTTATTTTTAAAAATGCGATTTTGGTTGGGGAAACTTTCCTGGTGGAGGCTAAAAAACATTCAGCGAATGGAAAGTTATTTAGGTTGAAAAGGGATAGAGATGTATATTTATAGGAAACACGGTTTAGATATTTTTAAGGATGGATTTCCTTTGTTTCCCATAACGAAGTTTTTACACTACTCGTTACACCAAATTCATTGTATTAAGAACCGCCATGGACAGAAATAAAAACCCTGTTTTATTCAGCAATGTGCCACGGTCCCAAAAACATAATAATATAGGTCCGTTAACTTATTTTGTGGAACCCCAAAAATGCTGATTTAGGGTGTAAAATATTCCAAATAAAAAGTAGCTTATTTTCCCAAAATAAAAATTACAGAAAATTTTTATAAATTAAATTATAACTACAAGTAAGAGAATTTGTCCAAATTCGTATCAATATTTAATCGAAATTAAATATATCGTTATCGTCTAAAACGATTGTGCCGCTGTTTTTCTGCAAAATTGATTTAGACATAACTTCCAATCTAGCAGACGAAATCTCGATTTTTCTCTTTCATTAGAAAATTATAGTTCACCAGATCCGTACGTTTCTTGTTTCACATAAATCCGACTTAAAATGGATTTTGTATATTCGTTTAAAGTTCGAATCGCCAAATTACGAACTGCAGCGCCATTTCGAGCTCGATTATAATTGTAATGTAATTATTATTTAATTCAAGTTATAGATATCGCCAAATCAATATTTAATAATTAAATAAATTAATTATTCAACCGTGTAAAATGCGGGAAGTTACAGAGTTTGTCGTGGATCGCAAAACCCAAATCTTCCCTTCCCCACGGGACTCCCATTCTCTCGAGTGATCGTTCACTAGAGAAAATAAGGGGACCCATGGAATCACAAGAATACTGAATTCTTTTTAGCAGATCAAAAACAAGGATTAGGAATAATGCGAGGTTCCCAATCATTAAGAATTTCCGAGAATCAAAGAACTGAAATCCAGAAATTAGAGACATAAATAAACAATTTTGAACCACTCAAAAACAAGGATTAGGAATAATGCGAGACTCCCAATCCTGGAGTTGTTTATTTACTCAAAGAAAAGATTCAAGATAATTTCTAACTAAAAATTTTGAACCACTCGAATTCTTGGAATTACTTCAAGGAAGTCTAGAAATATATTATCTAGAAAAACAACAAAACGATTACAAAAAATCGCAAAATCCAAAATATCATTATTTTGATTAACTTATTAATGGTTAATTTAATTTTAGGGATCATTTCAAATGTCGGATTGTCACATAATGGTGTTAAGGAATTCCGAACTACAACATGGCGTCCCACGTCTCGTTTGAGATCCTTAACGCACCCAACGGACAAGTTAACACAAGAAAGTCGTCCAAATTTCTAAAGTTCACGCAAATCTCGCGAAAATATAAAAATTCAATAATCATTCGAGATGGCATAAAGGAAATAAAATTCCTTTATCAACTTACGAATAAAACACAAATCAAACCTTTTGATAACGAAGAACACGGTCAGCGTATATCAAAAGAACATAAATAAAATAATCTTTGAACACGGTAAATGACATTATGGAATTAATGACTCGTACCTTGACTCAAGAAGAGGCATCACAAGAAACGGGATGCTTTCCCTCATTCTTGATCATGAGTTCGGAACGCAACGATACATTTGTTGAGTTAATTTAGCACAAATGCTTGGTGACTCACACCGGCACAACGAGGTAACAAATGAGTTGTTTTAGCCCGAAGGCTTGGTGATCTCACATCGAACTAGAACTATATAGCTGACAACAAGGAAGTAGATTTAGTCACAAAGATATGGTATCTCCATACCGACCAACAAGTTATCAATAGACTATGCTAGGTACGTAACAATGTACGAAACAATCTTAACTAGAAATCAAGAAATATCATGATCAAAGGCGCTTACAACGTGCGTAACGACGCACGGGCAAGATGTCCAACAATCAGTCAACTACAAGGATCATAAGTGATCAACAAGATAAGTGTGATATACAATAGGCCAAACAGACATCGATTAGCAACTCGAGTCAAAGAATGAAACAGAAGCACCACTAGAGCACACGGGCACTAGATGGACTATAGAAATCAACCCGAAGGGATGAGTCGATAACTATTCTTAAAGACCAAAAATAGGACACTTGAGACATAATCACCCCTCCCGTAGGAGGTACACTGGGTGAACCGACACTCGCACGACTACAACCAACTATTTCGCTTCTTTAAGGAAAAAGGAGGAAATAGTTAGTCTGAAGTTGAATTCAAACGATGCGAATTCAATCAAAATGGAATCGTATAGGAAGATAAGCTATGACGGGTCTTAAGACTCTAACTAAAACCCTAAAGCACGATTCCCGGGAGAGGCTTAAGACAATACCATCGCCATACTATCTTATACTGTTCCGGAAAGTGTCTCTGATACCAAACTGTAACGCCCCGCCTCTATAGCCACTATCGTCCAGTTCATTTCAAAGAAATGTCGTAGACCATAACGGAGAATGTGGTTTGTGAAGAGCGTCCGATTGTATGATTACTCCATATGAGGAATGCACATCGAATTCTGATACAGATAAAAATTTCGACATGACCATTCGGCACATAGGGCAACTACACAACGGCTATAAATAATCCGGAAAGCAGTATAAAATAGACAATAACAACGATGTATAAATATCTCATAGCCAGACACAGAATAATCATATCACAAAGGAGGAATAGATATGAATAAATCAAGGATGTGTACAACAAGATAGTGGTCAACAAAGATCCACTAATCCCAAAAGAATAGATATATGCACCATGATCTAAATAAAAGAATATGTACACAACAAGTGATAATAACATAGGTACAAAAGTACCTAAAACTATAGAGACAGAGTAGCAAGCTGAAAGCGGAAGATCAATCCTGCGAGGAGTCCCAGAGGAGTACCTAAAGTGACTTGGTCTGACCCGAGTATTATTTATAGGAATAAACAATAAACGGTTCAGTACTTATCAAATAAACTGAGATATAACATTGGATGACATGATTCTAGTAATTATATCTAATCATAAATAAATATGAAACATGACATGTCAACACAATCAGGAAATGACAACGGAATGTCAGTACACAAATATCTCTAAATAATCTCATAGCTAATATAGAATGCAACATTCAAATAATAGCACACAACAGGAAATGATAAAAAAGCATATAACAATAAAAATTGACCAATAAATGCCAAACATAAATCAATTGACGCGCATCGCATCAAACTAATCAAAAATCCAGAAATCAAGCAAGAAATCCAGAAAACATCATAAAGAGGCCTGTCACAAATGAGAAACAATCTCTAGGTACCGAACCCATATGTTTGAGCTGAAGCTCCCCACGAAGCTGGGTCGTGACCACAGAGAAGAGAAAACACATAAATCATGAAATCTCTAGAAAACATCATAAAAGGGCCTGTCACAAATGAGAAACGATCTCTAGGTTGCGAACCCATATGTTTGAGCCGAAGCCCCCTACGAAGCTGGGGCGTGACCCCGGAAATGAAATCCATAGATCGTAAATCCCACTAGGGCGATCGAGGAGCACAAAAACATAAATCATAGAAAGTTGGACCGAAGTCCTAGAAGTGAAATCCAAGAATCATAAATTCCACATGGGCGATCGAGGACCACAAAACATAAATCATAAAGGTTGGACCGAAGTCCCAGAAGAAAATTCCAAGAATCGTAAACCCCACTAGGGCGATCGAGGACCACAGAACACAAGTCATAAGGGATCACATCGATCTGGGTGAGTATAAATTACACTGGGATAATGAATATAAGAAAATAGCTAAATGTCCCATAACCACTCGCTATTCTCGAATATTTACGAATCCGTTGTTGTTTCATTCTCAAAACATCAAGGATGGTGAGTATAAATTACACCAAGATAGTTAATACAAGAAAATAGCTAAATGTCCCATAACCACTCGCTATTCTCGAATATTTACAAACTCGTTGTTGGTTCATACTCAAAACACAAAAAGCGTCACATCGTGTTCGAACGCACGAGTCCAAGAGTTATTCGCCGAAGTGAACATATAAGGGTTCACAGTCCTCAGTTTTACTAAGGTAAATAAACTAAATTTCTCGCCCACTCGAGTAAAGAGGGTCCGACATGACAAGGTACACGAGCACGATTGCCGAAGCGAATCGATCACGGGAATTCATGTTGTAGTAACATAAATTCAATTCATAAATCATCAAATATAAATTCGATAAATCGAATAAATATATATATATATAGCTCGTTAGTGGATTTTATAACGTTAGGAAACGATTAGAAACCACGTTGGAGTGACATAAAACAAGGGCACACAATAATGACAATTTAACACAAAACAAGGTGTCACGGATCAAAGTACAATCACCAAGGTGATCGGTAATGCGTAATTCACATTACAACATCATATAGGAAATCAAAGGGATAAAGGTTGTAATTTCGATCAACAAACGAATCGAAATCCCAAACCAGCACCCGAAGGTTCTAAACCACATTGGAACAGACTCGAAGGATATTGAGTCGATAATTCTCGTTTTAGAGTCGTGAATCATATTAACAAGAGTATCGAATAAATTCGATATACGAAATAGAGCGCACGATCTCTAGAATGATCACTAATTAAATTCACATCTTAAACAATGTGAATTGGCCAAGAAGAATCAATATTGGGAGAATCAAACGGGAATTCAAAGTCGATGAATCGAGCTGTTGGAATCTGTGAATTCATAAAGCTGAAGTTCACAAACGAAGTCCGAACAGCCCGAGCTCCGACCGGGAAAGAGCCGGGATGGGGGTAGACTGTGGATAGAGGTCCCTCTGGTCCACAGCCAAAAACCGGTCGATTGGCCAAAATGGGGCGGTCGACCGTTTTCACACAGAAATGAAACTGGTCGACCGCCCCATTTTGGGCCAATCGACCGGTTTTGGCCTGGGCTGTTGCCCAGGCCAAAAATGGGGGGATCCCCCCCCCCCCCGCGAGCGTCCATCGTCGATCGTCAAGGCTCTTAACTTCTTCGGGACATCAACGAGACCTCTCCGACCTACTGTATCGACTCGCAAAGCTCGAATGCATTGGTTTTGGTTGTTGGTTCTAAACCGAACAAAATTCCAAACCAAAACGAATAAACGCAATATAAGCGAATTGTGAAGTCTTAGAACTTGCCGGGTGCGACAATAGTACTTCACAACACCCCTTAATCAACTTACATCATGTGCATTGATTGTGTAAACAACATATGTCATAATTTCTACTTCAAATGAAATTCAAACTAATAAACCGGAAAGTGTAAATTATCCTAACCAATTCAGCAAGCAAATGCAACATGAAATGGTACTAAATTACACTTGTACAGGCACATAGGCTTGTGGCATTCAATCATATGCAAAAAGTGATATTTTGAACTCGATGGAAGTAGTTTCGAGTCCAAATTCATTCATATGAAAAAAGTGATATTTTGGTCATATACCAATTGAAAAAGACCAAAATCGCTCAACTCAAAAGGTATCGATGCTTATAGTCAAAAAGATCGTAAACGATGATCCAAACTCAATGGAAGTGGTCCTGAGTCCTAATTTTATTGTTTGTGAAAAACGACATTTAGAGTGACACACGAGATACGACGATATATTTAAATAAAATATTTAAATCTAAAATCGTCGAATGAGCGGGTTGTTACTGAAGGAAATTAAGGATCAATTACAACGGAAGCAAACAATTTATCAGCCCTAAAATCATACGTGAATTCGAAAATGGGTTAACAATTATACCTTTCATCCTCTACTTCGATTACCAAGATCGATTGCTTTTGAGATCTGGGTTGATCTAATCATTGCTCTCCAAATGTAGAGCCTCTACAAGTACTCCACACGAGATTGTTCCTCTTCAGTCGGATTGAAGAAGATAAAAGACTCGGTGCTAGCCGCCATGATTTTGGATTCCGTTTTGAAAGGGAAAATTAGGATTAACCCTTCTCAATATCAGTATCTCATATATAAAGGGTTTATATGTGTCGGTTTATAAAGGAAAGTGTAGCCCCCCTTTTTCAAACCAAATGTATACCATCATATAAGGAACCGACCATTTTACCTTTTACAACGTTAAATAAAATATTAACATATTAATATTTTATTTATCCAAAATTATGATTTCATCTCTATAAATCTCTAAGTGTGTGACCCTATAGGTGACTACAACGTTGGCAATAATTTAAATCGAATCTAAATTATAAACAGTGAGCGGTATCTAGCAACACATCGCTGTTACCCAAGTTGTGATAATATCTATGATTCGATACTACCTTTCTGTGACCGGTGTCTCAATGCAATATAATCCTTTTAACCAATATATCCAGGATCAAACTAGAGGCATGGATCGTATCATCCTCGTTATGATTTAATCCGTTTTCTTGATCGATGAGTAGACTATTTAAAACAAATCAGTATTTGAGCACAGCCATGCATTTCACAGTCTCACTCAATCAAGAGGCCCATGGATATCACTACGAATATATCGTAGGGTTAAATTCCATCTAGATCATTCATAATTTTCATTCGACTCTAGATGTATCCAATAATCACCGTTATCATTACTCTATTACGAAATAACTTTAGATGATATCAAAACACAATTATCCTCGAATAAAATTATAATGATTTCAGGTCTGAGGACCATTACATCACTGTCACTATGAGAATAACTTAAGGTACTGTTAATTATATTCCATGGAGTTATCTCACGGTGGGTCAGCCCAATACACTATTCTCCAATACGTATTTATATCTTGACTTTAATATCACGTATATTAATGATCAATGAGATGTGATCATCATTCCATCAATATACTAGTCTCAACGCTTTATTGTTGTCCTTTATATAAACAATAAAACTTGACTAGGGACATTTTAAGAATTATAATACTTATCACATTATATAATCTCAAGTTCAGTCTTACTCGAACTATATAATTTCGTATTATTATTCTAAGGACTTTTATTATGCTAATATTTATATTACGCAGTAAATATAACATAACAGAATATTTTATTTTTTTCCAAATAAAATAATAACATCAACAGTGTTATCTATCTCATCAAATGGATTGCCTCTAGGTCATAAACTCTAACAATCTCCCACCTGCACTAGAGTCAATCATTCACGTATTGTATACACATGAAACTAGTGGGACTATTAAACTTCTGCTGTGACAGAGTTTAATTCAGTAGTCTGCAACATTACAACTTTTGCAACTTTGCAGATATGTTCATTTCTTTTGTGAACAATTTCACATAAGAATTGTATTTCTTAAATATATGTTTGGATCAATAATGAGTTTAAGGTTTTAGGCCTGAGCAACAGCCATATTGTTATCATAATGTATATCATTGGATCAACAATGAATTAAGTTCAATCATGAACTTCTTAATCCAAACATTTTCTTTCTTAGAATCAGCATATATTTCTTGTTTTTAAACTAACATTATTTACAATAATTAATGCATTATCAAATAACATCAGAATTATTGTATCACTCCCACTCAATTTCTTGTCTATACAAGATTCAATGTTATTTTGTTGTTTCCGAGACATTTCGAAATCTATTTCATTCTTATCGGTATCTTAAAGAATAGCTCCTTTTGAAAGTATAACAATTTGAGCAATAAACATTTCATTCTCTAAGGATTTATAGAAATAATATCCTTTTTGATAATCCACAAAACGATTATCAAATTTGGATTTGATCTTATCAAAGGCGAGGCGTTTAATAAACGCTTCACATCCCAAATCTACATAATAGACACACAGGAACATTTTCTAGTTTATATCTTATATCACGTCTTCATAATCGTCCGAGTAGGCACTACAAGAAAATCAACATCTGATAGCATCTATATACAGCGTTCTAGCCTTTTCCGCATTCCAACCCGATGCAGGCAAGCAATCCAATGCTATACAGTGGGTAGATTAGTGTTTTTCGAAGTTGTACCAAATAAAAAGGCGGGAAATAATTAATTTGTATAGGAAATAATATTTCATTCTATTAGCATTTTACGCTTTTTTCCCCTTTCCACTAATTTCACCTCCTCGCTTTTGTAAAGCAAATCCAACCGCTCGTGTCATCAATATTTACATAACCTCTCGCCAAACCCTAGTCGTTGTCGATCCCCCTTTGCTAATGTCGATCCCAATGCTTTGCTAGTGTTGATCAGTCCAATTGCTTATGTTATCAGCATTCACGCAGTACTCACCGAAACCCTAACAATCCTTGGTTCCAGTCGTCTATCCCTGTTCTTAAACAGAGAGCGATCGTTTAAACTTCCGGGATCGCTACATCCACGCCTCTCCAATACGAATTCCATGGAGAGGTACTGTAGCATCGGTTTTATGAGTTTTCCCTGCTTCTGATTCTTCGTCTATTCACTAATTTCTTCTCTCGCATGTTTACATATTATTACACTACTTAGTTATGTTGTGACATACCTATATCACTTAAGTTTCAAGCTAATCAAATAGTCAAGATTTTAAGGTAATTAATGAATATGTTGCCTGCATAATGATTGAATCAAAGACTATATAAGATGCGAAATGTTTGTTCGTTGTCATAGTGTATCGCTCTGGTCTTTTGTTTGGATGATAAAGTGGTGATGAAAGGAGATGGAGATGGCCAAGGATGATGCAAAGGCTCAGATGAGTCAGTCTTGTTAGAGATTTGGAAGTCTCAACACGGTAAGTATAAATTATTGTTCTTATAGACACAAAATTTTAAGACAGTATACTTATGTGAACATGTCATTTAATTCTTGACTTTGTTACGCTTTTATGTAGACAACCATTGTTAAAGTTTTTTGATTGATTGAATTTTTTTTCGCTGTCAGTGTAAGTTTCTAATTTTCTATTATTCTGATATCATTCAAGGATAGGTTTCTCTATCCCAAATAAATTACTGTTAGTTTTTTTCCTCACACAGTCATTATTTACACACATGGTTAATGATATATGCCTTGTATACATGGTTAATGATATAAATTATTTATACATAGACATTACATTTGTGAGTGTATAATGATCTTCATCTGCCATAAATTCAGCAATTGTCAAGCAACTACTTGGGTCATTGAGAATAAATCACAGGATCATTGATTATTTGAGTGGCTAAAGAACGTTGAATTTACACAACACAATATCAGCCGAGATTCATAATTTAAGTAGCAAAAGAATTGTTGCCATTTGCCAACTTGCTCATGCCGCCAACATCAGCCGAGATTCACAATTTAACGATCTAAAGTTGGAAATAGCCAATATGTTTGGCATTGGTAGCAACAATGCAACTGTCAAATATTTCCTTCCATTCAACAAACATACTCTTATCACAGTATCAAACGACAAAGATGTTGAACAGATGATTGATTTTTATGTGATTTCGTTATCAATAGACTTATTTGTTTCAACCAGCAATGAAAATCGGTAATGTTCAGCCATTCCCTTTTGGGCTTTGATCATAGTTATGGTTTACATTTTGCTGTAAAAGAATTTTGGTATTTCGCTGAACTATAATATTGTTTGTTTGATTTTGATAGTTTATTAACTGAAGAATTAGATATTTACATCACTCATGATAAAATAATAAATAAATGTTGATCAAATAGAAAGAAAATGATTTTTACGCAACACATATTTACGCTTTTTTTATAGTAATTTGATTTTTATGCAGCACATTTCTGACAATCCAGACTTGGGTGAACTCTAGGGTTATTTTTATGCTTAGCGCTTATGGTTAATCATAAATTGCACTCATTCAATTCAGCCTTCGCATGTAGCATAATGTCGCGATTTTATTGCAAAGTGGATTATTATTACTGTTAATACTATTGTTATTTTGACAGAAATACAAAAGGTATAGCTGTTGTATCTGGTACTTCTGCAATAAACTACTGGTGTTGACCGCAATTATTTGTCAAGGATCAATGCTGCAAAAAATAAAATGTATATCCAATTACTTGTACTAGGATCGTTCAAATATTTTTACATGGAAGAAACACTTACTTTTACCTTAAAGCAATTTTTTTTGAATTTATCGGTTTACAGATATCCGCTCAGGTGCAGGACCATTGTTTGACCCATTCGAAGCAGGTAAATTTGAATTTAAACCAGTGGAAATATTGCTTTTGTTGAGTGACATATCTTGAAAAGGATTAGTGCTTTGTTCTGCTGCTGCTGTTTTTCGGGCACTGGCTGCAGTATGTGTTGCATCTGCCTTTATGGGCGCATTTAAGGATTTGCTGACTGACGATGAGCAAATGCTCCCAGATCCTATGTTCATGGCTTGTAGTGCCTTTATCAAACCAGGGTGTGCCTGTTCATAATTTGAGTGCTTGAGTTAGTTTGAATTGACATGTACATACACCTATTGTATTTCTGCTGATTTAAATTACTTAATTCATATTGAAATAGAACATATATTCAGATAATTGGGAACAAAACACATGCATTAGTTCACAGTGTTTCAATTATTAGTTTAGTATGTACTTCTATTTCACAAAGTAGTTTTAAATTCGTCGGTTTATTTTTAGAAACTGTTAAGTAAACTATTTAACATATTTTACTGTCTATGTAGTATCGGTCGTGAAATATTTGCGTAAATCAGTGTGAAATTATGTAGGATCTTGGAATTTCATTTCAAAAAGAACAAAACAGAACTGCAACTCTATCGCCTTAGTTCACATAGCCTCAAACTGGATTTCCATTAGTTAGAACTACACTTATATACTTCATTTACACATTTTACTATTAGTTTATTAATTTATTACTAGCAGTTGACTTGGATGCAGATAGTAACTCAAAGTTTTAAATCTCCTTCACCTCATCCGTGATCCACTATTTGCACTTAAGCGAAACTAGATTTAAAACATAGTTTTTATTGTTACACGCACACCCATTTCACCTAAGATATAGATCGAGAAGTCAATCCGGAAATTCTACTTCTGAATCCGGGATTTGAAAGTTTGGAATAGTTACATGTGGCATGAATTTAGAGGACATGATAGCTAGTTTTATTTGCAGAGGCGCGAGTTTAATGTAATAAGTCTGTTATGACCTTAAGTTCAGGTTTAGTCATATTGTAAAATGTGTTATAGAAAAAAGTTTCTCCTTTTCCCGTCAGAGTAAAAATTACTGTTTTTTCTGTTATAAATGTGTTTTCAAATATGGTACGTCGTATAACTGTGAAATATAAAGTTTTTATTTGGGGTATTATTTTCTTTCTACTGTGTATTAGAAACAAAAATAGTTAATTCCATAATTGTGCATGCATATACTATCTGATATGTCGCATAATTTTTTTTCCAGGCAATTTACTTAGGGTATTGCTAAAGCATCGAAAAAAGAAGGGTGCGGAAATGTGTGACTTAAATCGGATGGGTATTCTTTCCAATGGTGTTCCAAAATTTCCATATTACTCGGAAATTAAAAGTTGTCTAAGCAATGGGAATATCACATCTATTTGTAAGGTACTACTTACTGCACATGGCTTTTACCTTTAAAGGATGTCCTTCCTAATGTTTATAATACAAACTCATACAACGTACAAAATCACTCTTTCACCCTACATTATGCACCTGATTATAATGCACAATTTATTTATTCGCTTCACACACAAACTAACAGCTGTTAAGCCACCTGGTGCATTAGGGATGCTGGATTATTGTGCATTCTATTTATTCTCAGACTAAAAATCTACATCCAACCTGTTGTTAACTCTTTATGGACTTACACTTTATGAACTTTTTTGGACCAAAAGGCGAGGCTAACCATATTGAATTTTCTAAGAGTTCTCCGAAGTGAAGGTTAAAGAGAATAATAATTTTCTTAAAAATCTTTATATTTGGATATAAAATTTTTAGAAACCATAAAAATCATATGTAATTAATTTTTTTTAGAAAACCTCAAGTCGAAAGAATGTTGAATGCAAAATTCAATACTTTCTCTGCCATCTGAATAAAAGCGATAGTGGATAAAAAACTAACATGCTCAAAATTGTGAGTACATTAAAAAAAACTAACATGCCACTGATTTTATGGTGCATATGTGAGTGCGCTGATTATAGGGAGTGTGTGTCTGTGTGTAGTCTGTCTACATCTGCTATGCGTATGCATAGTTTTATGTAAATGGATGCATGTATAGTTACTGTGTGCCAGCCTTGTTAAAGCATGTCCAAGTTTATGTGCACTAATAAGTATGAATATATATGTACCTATGTTTAGGAAAATGAATTAGATTAGGACATTGCACCATTTTTCTTATTTAATCTGTAGCAAGAAAAGTGAACAAGCATTTTATCCCTACATAAAAAGTTAATCTGTAGTATAAGTAATAGTGTTCGTATGGTTTATTCCATTTCCTATTAGTATGATTTATCCCTTATTTTTAATCATTGAGATATTTTCATTGTGTATTTATGTATTATGTATTCCTATGTGTGTTATGTGTGTAGAACGTTAATGCCATAATATGACATGTTCTGTTATAGGCTATTAAAATTTCGAATGCACTTGCAAATTTTTTGACTTTTAAGTAAATATATTGCATAGAATGTTTATATAATTTTTATATTCGCGTTCACATTAGTTCTCAAAACATGTCAGATTCGGGTGTAGAGTTGTGAGTATGCAGTATGTAGGAGTTGAGGAGGATGAAGTGAAGACATCGGATCAGTGGAGTGGGACTGGAAATGGGTTTGATGAGGGAGAGGCATTTGATGCGCTAAAGTGTTAAAGGGTCAGATTGATATGTTCAGGTGTTGTAAGTTTGTGCTTTTTCCTAAAAGTTAAGACACCCAATACTTGGTAGAGGATCGCTTTTTTATTATTCACCTACTTCACATAATATTTTGAAAATATGCCTGTATGGTTGAATCTTATACTGGAATTATTTAAAATATAAATATGTTCATTTTGATCTTTTCTTCTTTAGAGATCCAGAAGAAACAAAGCAACAAGAGGAGGTTGCCTCAGTTTTGCCTGGTCCAGAGTACAGCGCGGTTGAATACACTAGGATGGGAGCAAACGACCAATAGGCTGCTGCTGCTGGTCCAGATTGGACTGAAGCACCGATTCCTCCTCCTGTGGCTACTGGTGCTGACTGGGAGGATGTTCAAGGTTTTTATTTATTTATTTATTGTTAATTATCCATTCAGATTTCTCTTATGTTGCCCAATGGTCTTAGCAATATTCTTTCAACTGGAGCCTTCTTTATGTTAATATGGTGTGAGTCTAAATAGAATATAACAACATATAGTTTGTGGGTATTAGATTTGTGCTTTAGGAATATGGTTTAACATGCGGCAATAACCTTTGAAGGAATTTTTCAAGTTTGAACGATCACCACGACAGCCGTCTTCTAATTATCATAAAAGCCAAAGAGCAAAAATCAATATGAAATTGGGTTCATCATACTTTAATTTGTTCATAAATAAAAAAAAACTTTTTCTTGAATATGTATAGAGGTGTAAGAAATAGTAATAATAACTAATGGACTGGTAAAAAAAGCTTTTATTTTTGTTATCAGAAGCTATGTGTGCCTATGGATACTGTAGGGAAGTGAAGATTGTTGGCTGTGGGAATTAATAGGAGATGTACATGGCTGTGGGAATACACTGAAGTGTCTAAGTTTTCCATGTGAGTGTTTTCCAGGTGACTATTTTCCACGTAGCTGTTTCCAGGTGGGTCTGCGATTTGAGATTTGAGTGGAGGCAAGTTGTAGTGCGGTTGAAAGTTATGGTGTTGGTTGGGTTTGCAAGTGATTTGTGTGCATTTAAAGTTATGGTGAGTTGCTGATAGGATTTGTGTTGTTTGGAGATGTGTGATGGGTCTGAAAAAGATTAATTTTGGTTGGAGATGTGTAATATATTTTTGATTCAAGTATAAAGTTAGAGAAATTAAATCAGTAAAGGTAGGAAGCACGGGTTTCCACTTGCTCCAAAATAAGATATTAATTATTGTAACTTCGAGAGGGGAGATAATGCATTCATGAGTTTGCCAGTAGTTGATCGCGTCTTTACATTCGAGAGGCTGAATCATCATATTCTAGCGTTTGGCATGAGACTGCGACTGAGCGCTTTTGAGAACGATAGAGATGGAATTCGACGCCGTTGTGGGCAACCTTGCCGAAACAAAAAATGGCTGCAATGCCCGGCTGGGGGGAGATCATATCAACTCATGAGTGTTTTGGAAGATATGGCTAGCAAATTGGTTGCGTCTAGTAGAGTGAATAGGGAACTGAGTGTGTAAAAGTAGAAAACGCGTCATGAATAGATGAAATGGGCCCAGTAATAAGTAGAGAATATACCTTACCAGGAGCCTTTTCATTATCACGTAAGGACAAAGACTGTATGACACTAGCTTCTAGCTTCCCATCATAGTTATTACAAGAACCGAATAACTGCAAAGGATGCATCTCCTCTTCAGATAGTAAATAATCGGACAAGAGATCATCCAATTTCCATATTGAAGTCTGTTTCCATGGTAGATGCAGCACAAGCAGCCTTAGAACTGGAGTACGATCCGAAGACTTTAGCTTTGCGTGTTTGCACGGTCTTCATCAACCATGTTTAATGGAACATACCGAGATCGGTTACATACCGGCACGAGGATGCAGATCCGCCATGGATGGAGAAACACGAGACCAGGGCGCTCACTCAGCAATCTAGGAATTAGTAGAGGAGTAAAAGAATCGAGCGGAGCTGGTTAGACCACAAGAAAATATATCGGTCAATAGAGGATATATAGCAGAGGGGAAACAGAGCAGAATAGTATGCAGGGCAGTATGCAGAGCCAGTTAGAAGGTGTGTCGAAGCTTGAGAACCTGAATGGCATGGAGGCCATCTGAAATAGTCTGTTGCGGTCGAAACTTATGAAGCAAGCTAACGGATATTGGCATTGCTTTAAAATGTAGACCGCTTAGTCTTGAGTCATAAATAGTCTTCAGTCTTTACGTCATCTCCATGCTTCCTGGCTCCCATCGCTATTTTTTTAAGTTGTTTGGAATAACTTTTGTGCAAATTTTTAACATGTGCTATAAACATGGGAATTTACTATGATAGAATAAATTCAAACATGGATTTTTATTGGAAGATATACTGTTATAGAAGAATACATTAAGTTTTTTTGAATATGAACGCATGCAGGTTTCGTTCTTTGTAGGTGGGATTCAGTTCTTCTGGAATGGGAACTGGTGCATTGTATTTTGGAATAACTTTAGTAATTGACTGCTGCTGTGCTACTTACCATGCTGCTTTTTCTTTGCATTTTCACTGTTTTTTCCTATTGAATTGTTTTTCAATTATGTTGCGTCTGTGTGTGTATATATACATATATACATATACATATACATATATATGCAAGTTTAACTATTTTGACATTGCTTATTTTTGTTGTGACAGGATCGAAGTGCTTATGTTTTGGACAAAATATCAAAAGCAAAGCAAGATTAAATAAAGTATTTGACTACTTTGTAAGTAACTTGTTAACCCAAGTATATATGACGTATTATGGACATCAAAGAGTTGAACAAAGTATATGTATGAATTGTTAAGTTCGGATATATGAGAAATAATTTGAATTATGTATGAAATATTAATTTGAACATATGAATGTGGTTTCAATGATATGTATGAAATATTATGTTGTAGTTTACGTGTTTGTTTGTAAAATGTGTTATGTTTGTAAAATGTGATATATATATATATATGAACGTTGTTTGAATGGTGTAGGTATTTAAAATTTACGAAAGAGCTGAAATGGTGATATATAAATGGTAAATGCTATGGATTTGTAGGCGACATTAAGCGTTTTTAAAACGCTATCCTAATGTACTTCTAAACGCTATAAAATTATAAAAACAAACGCTATAGAAATACAACCAAACGCTACGGTAGAAACCAGATAAACGCTATAAAAATTAGGCAAAACGCTATAACAGGTTGCTGTTGGCTATGATTTCATATAGCATTTATGTTTAATAGCAAAGAAAAACGCTATAGAAGATGTATTTTTAATAGCGTTTTTCATCGTGCTATTTAAAGTCGAAGTTCTAAGATAGCATGTCGTTACACAACGTTCTCTGAAACGCTATATTAGGTTATTATAGCGTTTTTCGAACACTATAAAAGGCCCATTTTGTTGTAGTGAGGATTAAATGCAGTTGTTCAAAATATAATTTATTGAAAGATATATATGACTTATCATTAATCATATTTTATCTTATAAGGTACGATATCTCCTTCCAGATATACCATTTCAATATGGTCTTCTAGATGGAGTAAGTTATGAAACAATTTCAAACTCATATGGACAGTCATTAATTAATTGGCTTAAATATTCTCTTTGATCCTTTCAAAGAGAATTTATTTTCTATCAAAATTGGTTTCTAACTTCACTTTGAATTCTTTGAACTTTTCAAAGGATTCTGGTATGTTATATAAGATATACATATCTGTATTCACTGATATCATCAGTAAATATAATGAAGTAATAAAACCTGCCTCTAGCTTATGTATTCATTGCTCCATTTACATCATTATGTATGAGACCCAATATGTATCACTCATTTACTATGTCAAGTGAAAGATGATTCAATTATTTTTCCTAATAAACAAGATTTGCATCCTTCAAATGATTCGAAATCAATTGATTTCAAAATTCCATCATCATGGAGTTTTGATATACTTTCTTGTTTACTGGACTAACTGGTAATACTAAAGGTTTATTGTATTTAAATCACTAAATTTAATCCAGTCATTATTAATGTCAAGTACATTATAGTTAAGGATTTACAAATATCATTAACTATTTGTGAAATTCCATACGATAGTTCATTTAATAAAATGAGTAACAATTATTCTTTAATTACAAATGAAATTCAAACTTGTCTAAACAAGATATATTATAACATTTATTTTAAGTGGAATTTCGTAATAACAATTATTTAATTTATTTAATTAAGCCAGTATATTCAACAAGAATCTACTTACTATGGATAATCTATCAACATTTGCTTCATTTCCAATTGTAAGTCCACTTGTTCTTATATTTGATTTCTACTTATTTTGCAATTTCTATAAATCAACATACATTTATGTGATTTATATCTAGTATCTAATACTAGAAATATATATAAGTAGATTTTATAACATTTATATTTTAAGTCGGTTGAGGTCATACCTCAACCTTTCATTTTAGATCCTCTATGTTTATATAACAATTACGTTTGATTTGTTTGAGGACAATCCTCAAATTTCAATGTTAGTCAAGAAATTTGATTTAATTCAATTTATATCCTTCTTAAGGATTAATTTAAATTATCGAGTTATTTATTACTTAATATCTACATTAGATAATAATAACTGATTCTGTAATATTTATTTAATACAAAATTTTGACAATCAAAATTTATATTAACATAAATATGTAATTGAAACTAAAATATGCTCCCACTCAAATTAACATCCCTCTGTTTATATATGTAAATCATTATATACATATAATGGTGTTCCAAGATCCATATCTAGTCATGCCTTGACCCAGCTTTGGCTAAACTCAAGACACAACCTTTTAGGTAGACATCTTATGTCAATTATATTTCCTATATAAATCTTAGATCACATGTAGAACATTTTGTTCAGTATTATTCATTTGCTCAAAATGTAGAATAATTCATGCTTTTGTCTCTAAGGTCATAATCGTATTATGCAGCCTAGTTAAGTCAGACTCAATAATAGGTTGGAGCACCACATTTTACTCCATCGCAATAACCAAAATAAAAGGTGCACAACGCTTTGGCGTTAGTTACATCCAGTGATTTTGGACAGTGATGAGTATATTATTGGAAGACTTCACCATGACTTAATATAACAAAATTGGCTTTTAGAGGGAATTTATAATTCGTAGTGAGAAACGATATTAAAGTTATTTACATATATCAAATATGCGTATTTTATATTTGTAATATAAATCGGATTTAAATAATACATATATGGACCATACAATACTTATATATTTCTTTTGAACATTTCAAAACAATTGGTTATTATTACTTTTGTATCAAATACAATATACAATTCTAAAATGAATTCTCTATTAATCAATTTCATTTTACTTTATTCGAACATATATATGACATTCTCATATGTCACATAGCATCTGTATGCTAAGATCAAAATAAAACATATATTTACCATAGGCATTACGTGAACAGTAAATGAGATGATACAAACTAAATTTACATTGAATATACATAACTTGCAGTGACAAATCATATAACAATACAATTATCTAGTCATGGGTATTCAGATCTATTCATACAACTAGACTCATTTCCAGTATTACAATATACATAATTAAAATATATATATATATATATATCTACAGCTGAATTTGCTATGTATCTTTATACACAGTTATACAAATCAAAATTTATAAATTTGCCAAGTCTCGCTTGGTTTCAGAAACTCGACTGTTCTTGCATCAGCATGCCCATTCTTGTAATAATTGGTTCAGTCATACTGCGCCAAGTTACAAGGCTAGATCTGCAAACATTTACAATTAAATGTGTGATAGCAGTTTATCATTTCGTCTGAAAATTAAACAAAGCAACATTTATGCATTATATGCATATATACATATCATATATATTAACAACCAATACAAACCAATTTGTATATTAGTAAATAAACACATGTTGCCTATGTGGTGTTTATCTTTATAGGAATCGGTATTCCTTTCTCACATTATCCTAATTGTGTTAACCATTCGAGTATGAATGGGAAATAAACACCATCATGCTTCAATGTGAAACAACATATTGAATCACATACAGGTCTAATCTATAGTATCAAACCAAGCGTAATATTCAAATATGAAATGCATATATATATTAGAGGTTAATGAGTCAATTAATATTATAAGATCCATTGTTCAACAAGCATTCACTATAAAACAATACTCTGATAAGAAAATTGTTTTTCAGTTATTTGAACCAGTGTGATTATTAACAATTAAATCAAATAATAATGGGAATGGGTACTGGTTCAATGCCAAATTTCATCATATGAATATATTGATAGTTCTAAACATAATAGATTATGTTTGCCTTCAGTTCTTAAACTATATTTATTTTCAGTTTTACCATTATAAACCAACATTATATTTTGATGACAAGATCCCCAAAAGAAAGTAAATGGATACATTTATCCAGTGCAATTCAATGTGGATCTAATCCAAAATTTCATACAAGATATTTGAATAAACATAAAGCTTTAATCTGGTAAAATATGCAGTCATTTAAATCATATTTAATGACCAATGTTATGACTAGATGCATGTATCAATGGGGCAACCATTCATATTGATACTTACATATGTATATATATTTATATACATATATATATGATATGGTATTCACTATTTACAGAACAGAATCATGACATATTGTAGGGTAATACGATTATACGCATAGACTTACAAACTATGTAATAATCTTCATCCAGCTATGTCATAATAACCAAATTCAGATTGAACTAGCATATATTTCATTATAGATTAAAACATATATACTAAAACCAGTTTCAGTCTGTTTCTAAACATCATACATATGTGCATATATGTATTGACTTAAACAAATGAATCAAAACCAGTCAAACTAATTTGAATTTGTTAAAAGAATATATATATAACTTACAACATTATACAATATAATTGTGCAAATTATAAAGCAAACCATACATGTATCAAACAGCTTTGTTACATGTTTTAGAAGGTGAAAACTGGTAACAAGTAACTGGTCTATATTACCTTATAAAAGGACCAATATATCAACACTACTTACCTATATCCATATGTCAACATCAAGATTATCAACCAATTTGATATAACACGGTGTCTAAATACTTATGTAAAAGTAAATGGTGTTAAAATAAAAGGGGAAGTCATACATCTTTGCACAAACATATATCTCAGGGGATTACTAAGGGATAGCATATCAATGTTATTACAATTATAACTTTCCCCGTTATAATTATAAAGATATCTACAAATTAGATTTAATTAAATGACAGTAAAAGATTTAGGAGTGAGCAATGTTTATCATTGATATTAAAAGGATCAAATCCTGTTAATGTTTTGATTAGAGTGATGATACACTATCATTTCATGATCAATATCAAAATAAATTTGGTCTTTATAATAATGGATAAGATCATAACTTTAATACACATATATCAACCAAACTTCGATTATAATTTTAGAACAGCCAAGATCTAAAATTATATATATAGTGTATAAATATAATTAATGTCTAAAATGAAATGTGTTAAACAAAACAGTTTTGTCCCTGATATCACATTGTCATAGTTAAAGAAATGGGGTATAAAGGTATACCAGATTCAAAAGAATACAAAATCATTCCTAATCATAATTGGAATATAAAACAGCATTAATCAGATCATATCTGATATGTTATATCAGTTTTACTTATATACATATAGTTGTAACATAAAACAGGAATAATCAGATCAAATCTGACCTGTTTATTACAGTCTACACATAGGAATAGAAAACAGGGTAAATCAGATCAAATCTGATGTGTTTACTTCAGCTTTACTTATATCCATATAACTGTAACAAAATAGAATAAATCAGATTCAAACATATATATACATATACATAAATATATATATATATATATATATATATATATATATGTACACATTACAACAAATTGTGGCAGCATTTAATCAACCCCTTTCTTATTCATCAGGCAATAATATACTTTATGAAATCAGTATTTCAAAATAAAATAAGATTGCCATACTTTTCTTGATCAATTAAAACTGATTTTGATTTATCACTAAGTTCTATGAATAATAGAAAGGATAACATCTATTAAAATTTTAGTTAAAATCAGAATTTAACTACCAATAAATGCCATTAATAATAGTTTTAAATATCAAATACAAATACTATATATAATCACAAATAATATGAAAGACAAGTTAGTATCCTTGATTTATGAATTTATTTCCAGCTTTGTATCAAAATACAATTTTACCGTACAGTAAACAATTTCGATTCTAAATCGAATTTAATATCAAATATTAGATCTGGATTCACAACTGGTACCAAAACCAGTTTTGTTGCCCTTGAAACAATTTCAAATCATAATCTAGTTTTTGTCAAATTCATATATATAATAAATTAAACATACGAATTAAGACAAGATTCAATTTAGGTTTCGTAACAAAAAAAAAAATTATTTACATTGAGAATATTCCAGATCAGGATCATCTACTTGTCAATACGAATTACTAATCAGTATCGACGTTTAATTCACTAATTTATCATGGTTATTGAACATTTAGCCAACCCAAACTAATTGAATTCTTAAACCCTAAGCTCCAATACCATTGAAGGAAATTAAGGATCAATTACAGCGGAAGCAAACAATTTATCAGCCCTAAATCATACGTGAATTCGAAATTGGGTTAACAATTATACCTTTCATCCTCTACTTCGATTATCAAGATCGATTGCTTTTGAGATCTGGGTTGATCGAATCGTAGCTCTCCAAATGTAGAGCCTCTACAAGTAGTCCACACGAGATTGTTCCTCTTCAATCGGATTGAAGAAGATAAAAGACTCGGTGCTAGCCGCCATGATTTTGGATTCCGTTTTGAAAGGGAAATTAGGGCTAACCCTTCTCAATATCAGTATCTCATATATAAAGGGTTTATATGTGTCGGTTTATAAAGGAAAGTGTAGCCCCCCCGTTTTCAAACCAAATGTATACATTCATATATGGAACCGACCATTTTACCTTTTACAACGTTAAATAAAATATTAACATATTAATATTTTATTTATCCAAAATTATGATTTCATCTCTATAAATCTCTAAGTGTGTGACCCTATAGGTTACTACAACGTTGGCAATAATTTACATCGAATTTAAATTATAAATAGTGAGTGGTATCTAGCAACACATTGTTGTTACCCAAGTTGTAATAATATCTATGATTCGATACTACCTTTCTGTGACCAGTGTCTCAATGCAATATAATCCTTTTAACCAATATATCCAGGATCAAACTAGAGGCATGGATCGTATCATCCTCGTTATGATTTAATCCGTTTTCTTGATCGATGAGTAGACTATTTAAAACAAATTAGTATTTGAGCACGGCCATGCATTTCACAGTCTCACTCAATCAAGAGGCCCATGGATATCACTACGAATATATCGTAGGGTTAAATTCCATCTAGATCATTCATCATTTTCACTCGACTCTAGATGTGTCCAATAATCACCGTTATCATTACTCTGTTACGAAATAACTTTAGATGATATCAAAACACAAATATCCTCGAATAAAATTATAATGATTTCAGGTCTGAGGACCATTACATCACTGTCACTATGAGAATAACTTATGATACTGTTAATTATATTCCATGGAGTTATCTCACGGCGGGTCAGCCCAATACGATATTCCCCAATATGTATTTATATCTTGACTTTAATATCACGTATATTAATGATCATTGAGATGTGATCATCAGTCAATCAATATACTAGTCTCAACGCTTTATTGTTGTCCTTTATATAAACAATAAAACTCGACTAGGGACATTTTAAGAATTATAATACTTATCACATTATATAATCTCAAGTTCAGTCTTACTCGAACTATATAATTCCGTATTATTATTCTAAGGACTTCAATTATGTAATATTTATATTACGTAGTAAATATAACATAACAGAATATTTTATTTTATTCCAGATAAAATAATAACATCGACAGTGTTATCTATCTCATCAAATGGATTGCCTCTAGGGCATAAACTCTAACAGTTACAGACTTCCCCACTTAAAAGAATTGCATCCCTGCAATTCCTTAAGAATAAAGTAATAAGTAACAATCAAAAATAATACCACGGAGTGGTACCAGAGGAACCGACACGAAATGAAAGGGTCACACCAATGGCTAGGTGAGATCCCAATTTCGTCTCACAAGATCATAAAAACTAGAGTTCAATCTCGAACTCCATTACCCATGAAGGTAGTCATCCCAAACCGGTAAAATAATTTCAGAAAGATTCATAAATGCTATGAATTCAAATAGACTCGCCTTTCTTAGTATGATTCTCAAGGGAATGAGAATCGACAGAATGCACAAAACCCATGCGAATCTAACATGGAATTTCAAGAAGTAACGGGACTGCGTCCTACGGACGCGAGATATCAATAGTAGACATTTCTCTTAGGATATGAAATGGGAAATTACGGTGGTTGACTATTCCATTCACAAAACTCAATCACGACGATGTAGCGAACACCGAACTTCAGCAATTTAGTCTTGCGATAAGGTGGCTGATGCCCACAAAAGAACAACTCAGAGATTCCAACGAAGTTTGCTAAAGAGAGCAATTATCGAAGGAATAATCAAAATATCATATCAATGATTCAAGGTTGGTAACGGAATACCAACGAGCTAGAAACCAACAACAAATATTGGTAACGGAATACCAACGAGCTAGAAACCAACAACAAATATTGGTAACTGAATACCAATGAACTATTCGGGGAAATCGATTTCTAACCAATACTAAATGTCATTTAGTAACCATAAAGACGAATCATTAGGAATTATATGAAATTCCCAATATTCAGAAACTTGAGTATCGATTTTAGAAAATCAGAAACATCCCGAGGAGATGATGGATAAATAGTACACAACTTACCACTTCGGAACAACATGATTTAAGATAATTTTCCGCCAAAAATCTCAAATCGCAAAAACATCAGCAATTAATCATAGAAGCAATAGACAATTTCCATAACAAGATGAGATTAAACCAAAGAGGCCGTAATCCCCAAAAATTTGATTGATAAGGGTTAACAAAAGTGCGGAGACAATTTTCAATCCAAATGATTCAAACAAACAAAGGAGGAATATCAAAAGAGCTCATCCTTTCGATATTCATTTCTAAGAACAACGGAAGGCTAAGTCCATAAGTGAATTGACTATAGCACTTCCGGATGATCGACTAGATCATAGATTCGAAGAAAGGAATTATTGAGTTTGCCATGGATTGCAAAACCCAAATCTTCCCTTCCCCACGGGAATCCCATTCTCTCGAATGATCGTTCACTAGAGAAAATAATGGGACCCATGGAATCACAAGAATACTAAATTCTTTTTAGCAGGTCTAAAACATGGATTAGGAATAATGTGAGATTCCCACCCATTAATAATTTCCGAATCAAAGAACTGAAATCCAGAAATTAGAGACATAAATAAACAATTTTGAACCACTCAAAAACAAGGATTAGGAATAATGCAAGACTCCCAATCCTGGAGTTGTTTATTTACTCAAAGAAAAGATTCAAGATAATTTTTAATTAAAAATCCTGAACAACTCGAATTCTTGAAATTACTTCAAGGAAGTCTAGAAATAAATTATCTAGAAAAACAACAAAACGATTACAAAAAATTGCAAAATCCAAAATATCATTATTCTGATTAACTTATTAATGGTTAATTTAATTTTTAGGGATCATTTCAAACGTCGGATTGTCACATAATGGTGTTTAGGAATTCCGAACTACAACATGGCGTCCCACGTCTCGTTCGAGATCCCTAATGCACCCAACGGACAAGTTAACACAAGAAAGTCCTCCAAATTTCTATAGTTCACACAAATCTCGCGAAAATATAAAAATTCAATAATCATTCGGGATGGCATAAAGGAAATAAAATTCCTTTATCAACATACGAATAAAACACAAATCAAACCTTTTGATAACGAAGAACACGGTTGACGTATATCAAAAGAACATAAATAAAATAATCTCTGAACAAGGTAAATGACATTAAGGAATTAATCACACGTACCTTGACTCAAGAAGAGGGATCACAAAAACGGGATGCTTTCCCTCATTCTTGATCTTGAGTTCGGAACGCAACGATACATTTGTTGAGTTAATTTAGCACAAATGCTTGGTGACTCACACCGGCACAACAAGGTAACAAATGAGTTGTTTTAGCCCGAAGGCTTGGTGATCTCACATCGAACTAGAACTATATAGCTGACAACAAGGGAGTAGATTCAGTCATAAAGATATGGTATCTCCATAACGACCGACAAGTGATCAATAGACTATGCTAGGTACGTAACAACGTACGAAACAATCTTAACTAGAAATCAAGAAATATAATGATCAAAGGCGACGCACATGCAAGATATCCAATGATCAATCAACTACAAGGATAATCAATGATCAACAAGATAAGTGTGATACACAATAGGCCAAACAGACATCGATTAGCAACTCGAGTCAAAGAATGAAACAGAAGCACCACTAGAGCACATAGGCACTAGATGGACTATAGAAATCAACCCAAAGGGACGAGTCAATAACTATTCTAAAATACCAAAAACATGACACTTGAGACATAATCACCCCTCCCGTAGGAGGTACACTGGGTGAACCGGCACTCGCACGGCTACGACTAACTATTTCGCTTCTTTAAGGAAAAAGAAGGAGGAAAAAGTTAGGCTCTAGTTGAATTCAAACGATGTGAATTCAACCAAAATGGAATCGTATAGGAAGATAAGCTATGACGGGTCTTAAGACTCTAACTAAAACCCTAAAACACGATTCCCGAGAGAGGCTTAAGACAATACCATCGTCATACTATCTTACACTGTTCCGGAAAGTGGCTCTGATACCAAAATGTAACGCCCCGCCTCTATACCCACTATCATCCAGTTCAGAGCGACCGATTGTATGATTACTCCATGTGAGGAATGTACATCGAATTCTGATACCGATTAAAATTTCGACATGACCATTCGGCACATAGGGCAACTACGCAACAGCTATAAATAATCCGGAAAGCAGTATAAAATAGACAACAACAACGATGTATAAATATCTCATAGCCAGACACAGAATAATCATATCACAAAGGCGGAATAGATATGAATAAATCAAGGATGTGTACAATAAGACAGTGGTCAACAAAGATCCACTAATCCCAAAAGAATAGATACATGCACCATGATCTAAATAAAAGAATGTGTACACAACAAGTGATAATGACATAGGTACAAAATTACATAAAACTACAGAGACAGAGTAGCAAGCTGAAAGCGGAAGATCAATCCTGCGAGGAGTCCCAGAGGAGTACCTAAAGTGACTCGGTCTGACCCGAGTATTATTTATAGTAATAAACAATAAACGGATCAGTCTAGCTGTACTTATCAAATAAGCTGAGATAATAAGAGATATAACACAGGATGACATGATTCTAGTAATAATATATAATCATAAATAAATATGAAACATGGCATGTCAACACAATCAGGAAATGACAATGGAATGTTAGTACACAAATATCTCTAAACAATCTCATAGCTAATATAGAATGCAACACTCAAATAATAGCACACAACAGGAAATGATAGAAAAAGCATATAACAATAAGAATTGACATAAAATAGCCAAACATAAATCAAATTGACGCGCATCGCATCAAAGTAATCAAAAATCCAGAAATCAAGCAGGAAATCCAGAAAACATCATAAAGAGGCCTGTCCCAAATGAGAAACGATCTCTAGGTAGTGAACCCATATGTTTGAGCCGAAGCTCCCCACGAAGTCGGGTCGTGACCCTGAAGAAGAGAAAACACATTAATCATGAAATCTCTAGAAAACATCATAAAAGGGCCTGTCATAAATGAGAAACGATCTCTAGGTAGCGAACCCATATGTTTGAGCCGAAGCTCCCCGCGAAGCCGGGGCGTGACCCCGAAGAGTGAAATCCATAGATCGTAAATCCCACTAGGGCGATCAAGGACCACAAAAACATAAATCATAGAAATTTGGACCGAAGTCCCAGAAGTGAAATCCAAGAATCGTAAATCCCACTAGGGCGAATGAGGACCACAAAACATAAATCATAAAGGTTGGACCTAAGTCCCAGAAGTGAAATCCAAGAATTGTAAATCCCACTGGGGCGATCGAGGACCACAAAACACAAGTCATAAGGGATCACATCGATCCGGGTGAGTATAAATTACGACGGGATAGTGAATATAAGAAAATAGCTAAATGTCCCATAACCACTCGCTATTCTCGAATATTTACGAACCCGTTGTTGGTTCATTCTCAAATCAGCAAGGATGGTGAGTATAAATTACACCGAGATAGTTAATATAAGAAAATAGCTAAATGTCCCATAACCACTCGCTATTCTCGAATATTTACGAACTCGTTGTTGGATCGTACTCAAAACACAAAAAGCGTCACATCGTGTTCGAACGCACAAGTCCAAGAGTTATTCGTCGAAGTAAACATATAAGGGTTCATAGTCCTCAGTTTTACTAAGGTAAATAAACTAAATTTCTCGCCTGCTCAAGTAAAGAGGGTCCGACATGACAAGGTACACGAGCACGATTGTCGAAGCGAATCGATCAGGGGAATTCACGTTGCAATAACGTAAATTAAATTCATAAATCATTAATTATAATTTCGATAAATCAAATAAATATATATAGCTCGTTAGTGGATTCTATAACGTTAGGAAACGATTGGAAAACACGTTGGAGCAACATAAAACAAGGGCAAACAATAATGACAATTTAACACAAAACAGGGTGTCACGGATCAAAGTACAATCACCAAGGTGATCGCATAATGCGTAATTCACATTGCAACATCATACGGGAAATCAAAGGGATAATGGTTGTAATTTCGATCAACAAACGAATCGAAATCGAAAACCAACACCCGAAGGTTCTAAACCACATTGAAGTGGACTCGAAGGATATTGAGTCGATAATTCACGTTTTAGAGTTGTGAATCATATTAACAAGAGTATTGAATAAATTCGATATACAAAATAGAGCGCACGGGCTCTAGAATGATCACTAATTAAATTCACATCTTAAACAATGTGAGTTGGCCAAAAAGAATCAACATTGGAAGAATCAAACAAGAATTCAAAGTCGATGAACCGAGCTGCTTGAATCTGTGAATTCGTAAAGCTGAAGTTCACAAACGAAGTCCGAACGGCCCGAGCTCCGACTGGGAAAGAGCCCGGATGGGGGTAGACTGTGGACCGAGGTCCCTCTGGTCCACAGCCAAAAACCGGTCGACCGACCAAAATGGGGCGGTCGACCGTTTTCACACAGAACTGAAACCGGTCGACCGCCCCATTTTGGGCCAGTCGACCGGTTTTGGCCTGGGTTGTTGCCCAGGCCAAAACTAGGGGGATTCGCCCTGCGCGAGCATCCGTCGTCGATCGTCAAGGCTCGTGACTTCTTCGGGACATCAACGAGACCTCTCCGACCCTCCGTATCGACTCGCAAAGCTCGAATGCATTGGTTTTGATTGCTGGTTCTAAAACGAACAAAATTCCAAACCAAAACGAATAAACACGATATAAGTGAATTGTGAAGTCTTAGAACTTGCCGGGTGCAACAACGGTACTTCACAAAACCACTTAATCGACTTACATCATGTGCATTGATTGCGTAAACAACACATGTCATAATTTCTGCTTCAAATGAAATTCAAACTAATAAACCGGAAAGTGTAAATTATCCTAACCAATTCAACAAGCAAATGCAACATGAAATGGTACTAAATTACACTTGTACAAGCACATAGGCTTGTGGCATAGATGTGAGTTCAATAAAGAACTTACCTTTGGCTCTTGAATAACAAGAACAAGCTCCAACAAGGAAGAATAAGCACAAATCCAAGCAAAGAAGCTTTCTTTCTTCAATTGCTCCTCTATAATCACCATATAAACACACATGCAAACGCATGGATGGTAGAACATCATAAAAATCCGAAATTGATGTGCTATGGGGATAAAGAAGAGGATAGAGAAGCTTACATATATCTTAGAATTGGATTTGCACAAGAATTGAGCTCTAGATTGAAGGCCCTAGCTTAGGGAATTTCTATTTCCCTTTCTTTCGCCCATTTTCTATTTCCTTTGAGTGTTTGGAATGAATGAGAGGAAGAGGGTCTGATTTGGCACTTAAAGGAAATGAGCTAGTTGGCTAACCAAGCCCTAACCAAAGTGCCAAATTTCCGAAACTCGGAACATATCGAACCTTATAGTTTTCGAACACCTAAACGACGTTTTGAACTCGATGGAAGTGGTTTCGAGTCCAAATTCATTCGTATGCAAAAAGTGATATTTTGGTCATATACCAATTGAAAAAGACCAAAATCTCTCAACTCAAAAGGTATCGATGCTTATAGTCAGAAAGGTCGTAAACAATGATCCGGACTCAATGGAAGTGGTCCCGAGTCCTAATTTTATCATTTGTGAAAAACGACATTTTGAGTGACACACGAGATACGACGATATATTTAAATAAAATATTTAAATTTAAAATCGTCGAATGAGCAGGTTGTTACCACTACAACAAAAACACCATATTACAATTTTAATTTTACAACGGTGGTAAAAGCACCGTTGTAATAAATGGTTTTTTACAACGGTGGTAAAAGCACCGTTGTAATAAATGGTTTTTTACAACGGTGGTAAAATCACCGTTGTAATAAATGGTTTTTTACAATGGTGGTAAAATCACCGTTGTAATAAATGGTTTTTTACAACTGTCAGTTCCCTAAAGTTGTAATAAACATATATATCACAACTTTTTTTTTATTAGTTGTAATAGATGCATATTACAAACTTCATGTTTATAATACCTATATTTAATAACTATTATATTAATATTTAATAATAATAATTAATAATAAACTTTGGGAATCAATAACATTTATCAATTATTATTAAATAGTTAATAAATAGTAATTTATTTTTAATAGTTAATGTATGTTAACTACTTATTAATTAATAATTAGTAACATAAGCTTTTATAATTGCTGTTACGTATTTAATAGTCAACTAGTAACATATATACATAATAATTAACTTTTAATCATTATTATTCAATTATAACTAAGAAGAAATGAGTAATAATTAATAATAATAATAATTTTTTTGGCAAGGCAATAATAGCTATTATTAGTAAGTAATATTTAGTATTTTAGTAAAAGATAATTATCAAGAATCCACATTATATTTAATATATAAGTTTTTACTTATTAATTCTAAATAATAATAGTTAATTTTAAAAACTTTGAAATTTTTTGATAATGAACTTAAGAGAAAACTTGGCAAAATTGAGCATTTGAATTACACTGGAACTAACCAATGACTCGCAAATCAGACCAAGGATAACTATACTAAAAATTTAAACTTAATTTCAGCCCAATTTCAGGATCCAGCCCATTAATAACGTGCAGCCCTCATTTGATTTACCAAACCCTAACACGCAAGACTCACTCAACAAGGAGCCGCCGCCTATACCTTTTGCATTCCAATTCGCTTGGAAAAAAAACCCTAGTTCCAAAAGAAAAAAAAATGGTGACTTCCGATTTCTAGCATCTCCGAGTTCCGATTTCCAGCATCTTCATCCTCCTTCGATTTCCAGCATCTCCGAGTTCCGAGCTCCCAGCAATCAAGCTTCCAACGAGGAAGGACCCATTTATTTATTCCCAGCAATCGAGCATCCCAGCAATCTCCTACTTCCGATTTCCAGCGACGCCGCCTGTACTCGAGGTAGACTGATAGTGGTATGAATTCTTGTTTACTGGTTTGGCATAATTTCGGGTTAATTAAAATAGCCTTGATCGTTTTTGATTTCCAGCAAATGCCTTCTTGTTTCTTCATATCCTTGATCTTTTTTATTGTCGGCATCTAGTTCAAGATGCTTTGGCATAATTTCGGGTTAATTAAAATAGCCAAGAGATGATGTATTGTTCACCTTTGAGGTCTAATAAAAATTATCTGTTGAGATATCACGCATCATGTCATGATATTTGTTCCTTCTGGTATACATGTGAATTATGATATACAGTCAATCATAACACAAAAATTTATTGCTTCTTTGATATTTTTAATGAATAGGATTTTGAGTTTATCTGCCAATAATAACATGGGATTTCATTCATTGGATAGCGATGGATGTGCTTGTTAATATGTTCCTGCACACTTCGATCAATGGTTGTTTTTTTTAATCAGATCTCCAACTCATCCACTTACTCAAGGAAGCAAGATAACCAATGTTAGTTTCCTGATATTTCAATCCAGTAATATGGTTCCTGCAATCCTTAATTTTTTTTTCTTTAGTCCGTTAAAATGATGCTCATTTTGTGTAAATATTTTTGCAAATCAGAATCAAAATCAAAGCTTGTTCTCTATTATATTGGCCACTTTTTGTTGTTTATTTCTCCATTAGGCAATGTTTAGATAGAGTAAAAAATGTCCACCGTCATTGGTTGCTGGGAAATTTGTTTTTTCTCAATTTTTTCTAGTAATAAGTTTCTTAAATTGTTATTAGTCTCTTCTCAAATAAATTGAGTCATCAATCTTCAAACTTTGGTTGATACACTTGCTGTAACAAAATGAATCATCCAACGTTACATGCATTGTATATAATGGTCAGGTTATTTATGTATATAATGGTTTGAATGCATTGTATTAGCTGTTTATTTTGTGCACTCACATTTTCCCAATTTTTGTTACATGCATAAATCTATACTGCAGCACTAACAGTTTGATAATTTCTTTCTTAGGAATGGATATTAAGGAGAAAAAGGAGCACAAGCAGATTAACAGGAGCATAAGAAAGTTAGAACTGTTATAAAGTCTTTGTATCTTCAGTTTTGTCAGTGTATTATGTAAAAAAAATGATGAGTTTGAAATTAATAATATATTGTTTTGGTTCATGTTTTTAGTTTGTTTGATATCTTCAGTTTTGTAGATAATATGTTCTGCAATGAATTCTTTTATTAGTAATATGTATATAATTTGTGGATATATTACAATTATAAAATATAAAAATTGTAATAAAATATATCACAACGGTGGAAAAAAGTTGTAAAATATACATATTACAACGGTGTTGCAACAGTGCAGAGAAGTTGTAAAAGATATTAGGCTATTACAACTTCTTCATACACGACGGTTTGCCCACCGTTGTAAAATGTATATTACAACGGTGTTCCACCGTTGTAATAGGGTCATTTTGTTGTAGTGTACACTAACTATCTTTTGATTAGCTTGCTATTTACTGCTACAGTACTCTTCATTTCCTATTCATTTCTGAGTTGGTTAGTTGCTTAGTTCTGTTACTCAAATCCGTTAATGAATAGGTATTGCCCTTATAAATTTTATTTTAAATGCAGATGGTATCAAAATTACATCCACATAGCAAATATTTTTTGGATATTCGCATCCATTAATAGGGACGAATATAAATAATTATCTTATTTGCTCACGATATATAAATTAAGAAGTATAAAATGAAAATTTTAGTTACCATAAATATTTTTCAATTTCCTTAAAAATAATTGGCAAGGCCGACGGGGTTGAGTGGACCCCTACCACTTTGTTAATGCACTGGGGAAAAGGAAAGAAAGTTACAACACACACATGAAAATGCAGAAACACGGTACATTAGCACAAGAAACACAATAAAAGAAAACACATTTGTAACAAGATAGTTATTGTAGCCGTTGTATTATCCCTGGATCGAAGGTGAAGTTAAGCAGTTTCAAACCATTCCTAACTTCAAATTTAACACTTGCTGTAAATTATTCCTTGTTCTTGGCATCTACATGTGTAACGACCCTGAAAATCTGAATTTTAAATTGGCTCAGATTTTCAGGGTCGTTACAATATGATTGAAAGTCCTAATATTTCTCTCCCCCTAAATTGCGGTTAGGAATTTCTTGACAGTATAACATAGAATTATCCCCTTCTTCTTTTTGAACTCGTCATTCTTTCCAAGCTTCCCCATTCAATCACACTGTTCTTATTAGCTCCCAACATGACAGCTCTTCACTTTATATCTTCCCACAACATAAAAATTGCATCACATTCAAAATATAAGTGGTTAAAGACTTTCATTCTTCTCACCACACATCACACACAATTGATCAATGTGCATCCCTCTATTGTGCAGTTTGTCTTTTGTTAGCACAGCTTTGAAGAGGACTTTCCATGCAAACAAATTTTCACGTGCATTATTATCTTTGTGCCATATTCTTTTCTTCCATTTACAAGATGTCATTGAATCAAATCCATACAAATTATTGAACATGTTCTTGATTTGAAAAGGTATTTTCCTCCTTCCCCATTGAGTCATATTGTCGCTTTCCTCCACAACCTTAACACTGCGTGCTTCACTCCATAGAAGGTTAATTCTAGAAACTATAGTGTTAGGAAGTAAGATGACATTACTGGAAATATATTGTCTTACTTTAGCATTTCTATTGATTCCAGTCACTTCTATTTCAATGTCAGGGAGCTCACGACTTAGAATTAACCCGTTTCTCAACCAAGAATCTTGCCACAACTTCACATCAGTTTCGGAGCTCACTTCGTAACTAAAGAAAGGCAACACAAGACTTCTAAGTTTGAATATACTCTGCCATGTCCAGCTCAAATTCCGCCGTTGCATCATCATCTAAAAGTTTTTGTCTTTGACTACACGTTTTCTTGACCACTGAACCCATATGTTGTTACTCTGTTCCAGAAAACTGCCTATGTGTTTGATAAAGGCAACCTTGTTTCAGATGACCATGTTAACGATACCGAGACCACCATAACACATGGGTTTTTCCACCTCTTTAAATGCTATCTTTAAATGCTATCGGAGCTAGATACCTTCCGTCCATCTTTCCTTTCAATAGAAACTTCATAAAGGCAGTCCTAATAAATTAATCAACTTGGTTGGAAGAAGAAAGGTCCTTGCCCAATTCACTTGCATAGAGAACACCACTGCTTTAATTAATGTGAGCCTACCAGCTTGGCTTAGAAGTCGAGAAGTTCAGTATGCCATACGGGACGTGATTCTGCTTAACAAAGGCATACACTAACTTGTTATGATTTTGGCAGTGCTTAATGGTAGCCCTAGGTAAGTGATAGTACCATTGTTACATGCAATCCTAGTTGTTGTTGAAAGTTCGTTGACGTTCTCAGTAGAAAGGCCGGCAGCCCTCACTTCAGACTTTTGTAAGTTTACTTATAGTCCAGTCATAGAGTAGAAGCTGTCAAGAATTTAAAAGATTGTATTGATCGTTCTACTGTCAGGAGTGCAGAATAACACTAAGTCATCTGCAAACATCAACTACGAAATTCTCGGATCATTGCATTTAGGGTGCAGAGTATAATGGCCCTTTTCAATACTATCATTTAGCATTTGAGTCAGCATTTCCATGATTAAGATAAAAATATAAGTCGATAAGGTGTCCCCCTACCGTATGTCATGCTTACATCCAAAGTAGCCTATAGGAGAACTATTTAGCAGTATACAGTACATAGGTAATGAGATACAAGAGTATATCCATTTAATAAAATGGGGAGGATAGTTCGTGTACCCCATAAATTTGACAATGGAATCCCACTGAAGCATATCAAATGCTTTCATGATGTCTAATTTGAACATTGCTCTAGGGCTAATATTTTTATTCGAGTAGCCGTTGAGTAACTCATGAGAAATTAACACATTGTCCAGAATGATTCGACTAGAGAGAAATGCAGCTTGGTTTTGACGAAATGACAGATGGGAGAACCGCTTTCAGCCTCAGAGCTATGATATTTGAAATGCATTTATAAATGGTGTTGCAGCAAGAGATCGGTCGGTAATCTGAGACAGTCGTCGCATTCTTCTTTTTCGAGATCAAGGCTATGATAGTACTGTTGTACGCTTGGTTCATGTTTGCGGTTTTGAAGAAGTGTCTCACAACACCACACACCTCGACGTGAATGTGGTTCCAGCATTTCTAATAAAAGAAAGCGTTGAATCCGTAGGAGACACTAGACGAATTACTGTTTATAGTGAACATGGCTCTTTTAACTTCTTCATTGGAAACTTCATCGCACAATGATAAATAATCTGCACTAGAAAGCTTTGGTAAAAGGTAAGGGTTAATGTGATCAATGTCTGGTATAAAACTGTTTTTGTTCCCAAGTAAGGTAGCAAAGTGTTTTAGAAAAGCTTTTTCAACTTCATCTTGAGTGTTAGCAATGTTACCATTAGCGTCGATTATTTTAACCAGGTTTTCTCTACACTGCTTATCCTTCAAAGAAGTGTGAAAGAAAGCACTATTACTATCCTCATCCAATTTCCACTTAATCCTGGTTTTCTGCTTAGTCATTTCAACTTCAGATTTCAGCGCATCTTGATATTGTTTTGAGGTGTTAAGTCCCCATTGATGAGTGCATCGGGTTTGAATGGTCGTATGTCATGACAGTATGTATATCTTCAAGCTTTCTCCTCCAATATGTGGTTTGTTTGTTGCCGCTGCCATATTTTTGTTTTGCCCAGTCCCTCAAAGAAGCTTTAACTTCCTTTAGTTTTATCTATAAAATAAACATTGGGTTACCATAAGTAGGTCTCCCCCAAGCTCCTAAAACGATGTCTAGAAAGTCGGGTTCATAGAATCAGTTGTTAAAAAATTTAAAACTAGAGGATTTTTTCATGTCGAGCCCACTGAGGTGAAGAAGAATAGGGGAGTGATCAGATAACATTGTGGGAGGTTGATCGTAGGAGATGGCAGGCCAAATGTTGAAAGTTGGAGAGTTATAGAAGGCATGGTCTATCAAGGAGTATGTTCTCGGTCGATTTCTACTTTTACTATTCCAAGAAAATGGCAGTTCAGTTCTTTTAATGTTGATAAGGTTGCCTTGATCAATAGCGTTTTTCAGAGGAGTAATCTCGGATATAGACAAAGGGTTGCCTCCGATTCTTTGAGAAACATTGAAACAACAGTTAAAGTCACCTAAAAATAACCATGGGTTGGTTGCTTGATAGAGAGTGGGAATTTTGTCAGGAAACTAATGTCTGATATTCAGGGACTTCACTGCGTATACAATAGTCAAGAAGAATGAGATCTTGTCATCAGAGAAGGTAGCACTACAATGTAACATTTGGGATGAGGATGGAATAAGGTTAATTTGGATTTTTGAGGGGTTAAACAAAATAAGAATTCTTCCATATGGGGCTTCCATAAGGTTGCGCATATATTGCCACGAGGGGTTGATATATTTAGCAGCTCGCAGTGTAAGTTGATGGTTTAATTTAGTTTCGAGCAAGGCGGGGAGGCACATCTTATTCTAAGAGATAAGTAATTTACATTGATCCAACTTGGTATCATTATGTCCGCCACGAATGTTCCAAACATCAATGGTTTTCATCATTAATTATACTGAGGGGGAATTGATACTTCACTTTTATTACTTCTTAGCCCGTACTCGCTATGTACACTAGCAGAAGAACTCTTCTTTTTACGTTTGCTTTTCTTATAGGATATTGGAGTGAAGGAACCAGAAGGAGGTGACTTAAAGGCTGGGGGTGGAGTTCAATTGGAGTACATGTTTGTGATTGGAGTTACGGTTGTTTGGTCACTATGTTGTGGAGGCATTCCAAACACAGATGGTAGCATTGAATCAGACTTGGGATTTTGCATGGGGAAGGGGTCAGGTGGGTCATTTTCATGGTTATTCTGTGCATGTAAATTCGATTCTGCATTTAATGAATCACCACATACTTGCACTTCAGAGCTGCCTTTATTCTCTTGTACACCAATTTTGTTGAGCAATAAAGCATCTTTATCTTTGTTAATATATTCGAACTCCTCTGTGTTATCCACTTGCATACCTTCATTTATTGTTTGATCATTTCGTAGATCTTAATTGTTTCAATCTGCTCATCAATTTCAAGTGCACCTTCTTCATTGTTTTGTATTGCCGTAGCTAGATTAACTACCTAGGTTGAATTCTTTTGTTGCGAATTTTTTTCCAATGGTGGAATTACATAAGAATGTATATCCTCAAACTCTTGTTCTACTAAATCTTCAATGAAATTCAGTTCATCATCATCCCTGTTAGTTTCAGTTGCGACTTCCCCTTCTTCTAAAACATCATACCTGTTTCTCACTTCTAGAACTGTGCCCTCTTTCCTTTCATTGTTTGTCATTCTTTTACTCACAGTACTGGCGTTTCCTTTTGATGATTCAAATTCCTTTGCATTTCCATTTGTCTCTTCATGTACCATTGCTTTTTTTCTTCTATTAACAACTACCTGCCACTTTTGGGTGTTGCTCTTAGCCACAACTCTCGGTTTATAATTGACTTGTTCACGCTGCTGAACATTATGAACCACTTGTTCAATTTCTTTGCTCTGTTTTACTTCACTTTCATTCTTATCTATCACAATTTTCACTACGATGAAACGACTTACAGAATGTGCAAATATCAGGTTTCCACAGATATTCGACATAAATTCTCTGCACCCATCCTCCCGGATTTTTCACAAGAAAGTCATTTACTAACTCTTTATCAATTTCCTTAATTATTAAAATGTAAAATATAAATAAAACGATTATAATAAATAGTATTGATAGTTAATATGCATTTAATGCTTGTAGAGTACGCTTATAATTTAATAAAATATTAGATAAATATCTTTCATTGATGGAGAAAGCAAATGTCGTTAAATCGAACCTATATTTTGGATACATATGTCGTTAAATTTGCATGTGTATCCTTTTTTTGATATAAGATATTCAAGCAGCATTTGGTTTATTTTATGTTTTGAATTTTGAACGTTCAACGTTAATTACAAATAATGAGAACATTATAGTGATGGTGGTAAAAGTGAAAGGAAGATAAAAGATACGGCGCTGGAGGGACGACGATAAGATGAATTATTTGTTGTCTTATTATCGTATTTCCAAAAGGAAAAAAAATCATTTAAAAAAAAAAAAAAAATGATCGGTTTTTATAATATACATGTGTGATCGGGGATTTTGTATGGATGAAAAAACCTAAAATTAGAAAAAGACAATGCGGATTCTACAAATGCTTAAGTTTTAGTTTTGTCATACCCATATGGATGGAATCTGGACATCCATTTAGTACGTCTCTCTTTGTATCGAGGCAGGTGAGTCCTAAAAATAGTACGACACTTTTGAACCCTGGAAATGTAGAAATGGCGTGTTCTTCTGCTCTCTTCTCACCATACGTTCATTGACGGGGAAAGCGAATTCTCCGGCACTGTGAGTCTCACATCAACTGACTGTTTGTCTTCGCTCATTTGCAAAATGTTTGCTCTTCTTCGTACAACTGTTGTTAGAAATCCAGTTTCATGCCCAATAATCGGAAATACTCTTGCGCTATTTGAATTCAAATATTCGTCGATTTCGCGAATTTCTGAAAATCGAATCAGAGATGCTCCGTCTTCAGCAAGAGCAGAAGATGCAGTTACTTCAATTACCAAACTTCTCAAATCGTACGAATTCACAGATCCCCAAATCGCAAAATTCTGCGCAAAATTCCCGATTAAGCCCTCGCATGATCCGACGACTTTCGTAAAACCGAAGTTAGATTTCTTCCTTGACATCGGGTTTTCCCGCACTCAACTCGCGAAGTTCATCTCTTCGAATCTCAGTTTGTTGAAGTACAGCTTAGAAAAACGAATGAAGCCAAACGCTCTTCTACTCAAAGAATTCTATGGAACCAAGGAATTTCTAGTTCGTGCTCTTCTTAGCAGTTCCGGCTTATTACTAGGCAAATTAGAAAGCAGTTTCTTCTCCAATGTTAGAACAATGACAAATCACGGAGTTCCTCGCACCAACATTATAAAGTTCGCCAGCAGTCATCCAAGAATGCTACAATTTCCTGCAAAAAAGTTTAAGAAGATGGTCGAGTTAGTTGTTTCTAAGGGATTTAACCCGTGCTCAACCCTGTTTTGCTCAGCTGTTCATACAGTAAGTGTAAGTTCTGCTACATGGAATAAAAAAGTGAGTTTGTTTAGAAGTCTAGGGTGGTCCGAGGAAGACACTGTCTCTGCATTCTTTAAACAGCCACTGTGCATGGCTGCATCTGAGAAGAAGATTAAACTGGCAATGGATTTTTTTATTCATGAAAGGCAGTGTGAACCATCTTATTTGGCATTTTACCCTGTGCTTATTCGCTTTAGTTTGGAAAAAAGGATCAAACCGAGGTGTCTTGTTATTGATATTCTCGTGAAGAAGCAATTGGTCAGGAAGAGAAATACATTCGAATATTTGACAATTAGTAACAAGAATTTCTTGGAGAAGTACGTGGTGCCTTACCGAGATCTTGCACCTGAGATACTGCACGCATACAATGGTAATTCTTAGCTTTTATATCTTACAAATCTTATTTATTATCTATCTGTTGATCTTGCTCCAGAACGCTTAAAAAATACTGGAAACTTGTGGAACTTATGGTTATTCTAGACTAGAGTATAGCGTTTTTTAAGAGGGAAAATCATTGGGAAAAATTGTATATCATTTAGCTTTAATGTAATGCCTATTGAAGTTGTTCTAGAAGAATACAATGAATGGAGCGTCTTTTTAAGAAGCAAGCAATTGCAACCGATGATGTGCACTTTAATTTCAATTTTTGCTGTTTAGGTGGAAGTTAGTAGAATTGTTTGTTTTGTCAATATTTTAGGTTATAGTTTATTTCATCATGGATGGTTATAATTTGTTTCATCGTGGATGGTTATAGTTTGTTTTGTCAATATTTGGTTGCAAACAATTTCAGCATGAATGACCATCTACGTTTAAGGTTGTAGTTTTTTTTGTCAATATTTGGTTGATAGGGTCAAGTAACGCCAGGTTTTTAAGTGTTATTTCAATTAGCTACTTGTTAATGGGTTGCATGCATGTATCATGTGTGGTTGATACGTATCTGATATAGCACAATTTTGGAACATCTTTAGCCATTTTGGATGCCGAAAACCGTTGAAAAGTGGCATTTTTAGTCATGTTAAATTTTGTATTCATCATCCAATTTACCAGATGAAAAGTTGTTCAATATGCAGTTACTTCCTATATTCAAAAATGCTTGGAGAATGGGTATTCAATGTCTGTGTGTTTATGTTGGCAAATGCGTGAAAAAAGGGTACATGCTTAGTAGAACTGTCAAGCACACGCTATATAATATATGCTTATAGGTTGCCAACAATTTGAGCATGAATGATCATCTACGTTTTAGGTTATGGTTTGTTTGTCAATATTTGGTTGATAGCGTCAAGTAAAGCTAGGTTTTAGGTGTTATTTCAATTAGTTATTCGTTAATGGGTTGCATGCATGTATGGCTAAGATGGTCCTGATTTGGCAATAAAAAAATTTAACTTAAAGTTTACTTTTGGTTGGAATATAAGAATTTTTACATGTGCATGTTATTTCTAGTAGTCAATCAGTGTTTGAAGAATGCTTTGTTTTTTTGGCCTATATCTGTTATACCATTGTATTTTCTAAGCTTTAATAAGCTTTCAAGTTAAAAATATACTTTGACCAGTATTTGAGTAATAAACCGAGACAGTTGAGTTTTTAAAATCCGAAGATTTACCATGGCTCAGCTATTACCAAGGTCATTGTTCAACTGGTAGTAGAAAGTTTTTACAGAATTTTTCGAATTGAAAAATATGAGAGTATTTGTTGATATTGAAAAGCAGAATGATATACAGAGTGCTGATGTACATATATATAGGCATATTGCCTTGTAACATAATGATGCTGGATATAACATATGCGGTGGAAAATAAAGGCCCAGCCCATTTAACAAATGATTTATATTCCAGAAAACTGCCGACACTTCATTTCTCCCCCACGAAACTTAGGGTTTCAGAAACCCTAGTTTCGCCATGTCGAGCTGGAAATCAGACGAATTGGAGTGGCGCTTCACTTCTTCTTACACTTATAACCTCTCTCTTATCTAGATTCGTGCTTTTTGCTGTTGTCTGATGATTTGCTTGCCTTGATTAGCAGATTCACGGATGCTTCATCCTTAACTTTGGGGTATTGAGATTCGCGGTGATTTACTTTGGTATTTGTGAGAGCTGGCTTAGCTTTATCTTCAATATTATCTTTATGATGACTTGCCAGATCTGTAATGTTGAGTTCTTCTCGGAATCTGGTATAATTCTTCAACGATATTGCTTTAGTTAGCATGTCTGCTCTCTGGTAGAATCCAGGTATATGATTGACTTGTATTTCTCCTCGTTGAACTGATTCTCTGACAAAATGAACATCTATCTCGATATGTTTTGTTCTGGCATGCTGTATAGGATTCTCTGTCATGTACACGACGCTTTTATTATCACACCATAGGATAGGTTTTACTGTAGACTTTAGCTTTAGTTCTGATAGTATCGATTGTAACCATTTTATCTCAGCTGTAGCGTTGGCTATACTCCTGTATTCAGCTTCAGTGCTGGATCTGGAAATTGTAGGTTGTTTTTTTGAGCACCAAGATATCAGGCTTTTACCAAAGTATATACAGTACCCACTAGTTGATCTACGATCATCAGGATCTGCAGCCCAGTCAGCATCTGCATATCCAGTTATGTTCAAATGTTGGCTGGTCTTCAATCTTAGTCCATAGTTCACAGTTCCTTTTAAATAACGCAGAACTCTTTTAACTGCCTTCCAGTGTATGTTTGTTGGATTCTGCATAAATTGAGATAATTTATTTACACTATATGATATATCAGGACGTGTTATTGTTGCATACTGAAGTGCACCAATAACACTCCTGTATTCAGTCACATTGGAAATGGCCTCTCCCCCATACTTTGAATAATTCTGACCACTTACCATAGGAGTAGGCTGGGAGTTGGCATTTATCATTTTTGTTTTGACAAGCAACTCAGTTATATATTTTCTTTGACATAGAGTTATTTCTGACTCATTTCTGAAAACTTCTATGCCAAGAAAATAATTTAGTTCTCCTAAATTTTTAATGGAGAACTGCTGATCTAAATACTGAGTTAGCTTATCAATATCATCAGTATTATCTCCAGTTATGATGAGGTCATCTACATATATTAGTATGTAAACAGTTGAGGAGCTATTTATTCTGATGAATAATGAATTATCTGACTTGGTAGGCTGATATCCTAATTTAATTAGGGTATTTTTCAGCCTATCAAACCAGACTCGAGGGGCCTGTTTTAGACCATAAATAGCTTTATTCATCTTACATACTAATTTATGATTGTGGTTGTAGCTTTGTGGTTGCTTCATATAAATTTCCTCATCAAGTACACCATTCAAAAAAGCATTATTAACATCTAAGTGTTTAACATGCCACTTTTTACATAGGGCAATAGTGAGAATGAGTCTAATAGTTGTGGGTTTTACTACAGGTGAGAAAGTTTGATTATAATCAAACCCATACTCCTGAGTAAAACCCTTTGCCACTAATCTGGCCTTGTATTTGTTTATTGACCCATCTGGGTTCTTTTTAAGTTTATATGTCCATCTGCACCCAACAACATTTTTGTTAACAGGTGGACATACAAGCTCCCATGTCTTATTTCTGATGAGTGCATTATATTCCTCATCCATAGCCTTCTTCCAGTTTTTGTTTTTGATAGCCTGTTCAAAGGAATCTGGTTCACAAATACTGGATGAAGCTGTATATGCTTTTGGTTTTAAAATACCACTTTTTGCTCTAGTAATCATAGGATGACCAGTCTGAATTGGTGACTCTGATGATGGTGAGCTACTGTCACTATCTGGATCTGATGAGAATTCTGTTCTTGTACTTTGTGAACCTGTATTTTCATCTGAACTTTGATTTTCTGAATTTTCAGGATTGTGCAAGGCAAGGCTGGGTTGCTGTGACTCATCACATTCTTCAGAATGAGATTGTGATGCTCTATTGGACTCAGCAGCCTCACTCTCATCATTATTGTCCCAATTCTCAGAATAAATTGGAATCTCAGGTATTGATACATCTGGATTTCTTACCTTACTAGTAGTTGGATTATCTTTACTACTAAAAGGAAATACAGTTTCATCAAATACAACATGTCTGCTTTTGTATATCTTACCATGTTCATCTAGACACTTATACCCCTTTTGCTTAGTGGTGTATCCTAGAAATGTACATGGCTTTGATCTGAAATCTAATTTGTTAGAATTGTAGGGCCTCAAATATGGAAAACACAAACATCCAAATGGTTTTAGACTTTTATAATCTGGTTTGATATTGAATAATTTTTCTATTGGTGTTGTACCCTTCAGAACTTTTGTTGGCTGTCTATTAATCAAGTAAACAGATGTACTGAAGGCCTCTGGCCAAAACTTTAGAGGTAATTTAGCCTGAGCTAATAAGGTTAAACCAGACTCGACAATGTGTCTGTGTTTCCTTTCAACTAGCCCATTTTGTTGAGAAGTGTATGGACATGTGATTCTGTGAACAATTCCTTTTTTTAGTAAAAAACTGATTTAAACTCTTAAATTCACCTCCACCATCAGATTGAATAGTTTTAACTAGAGTGTTAAATTGTCTTTCAGCCATAATGATAAAATTAATAACAGCATTAATAGTTTCTGATTTGGCTTTTAAAAAATAAATCCAAGTGTGCCTTGAGTATGCATCTACAAAAGCAATATAGTACTTAAACCCAAAATCTGAACTTATAGGAGCTGGACCCCATAAGTCTGTAGCAATCAACTGCAATGGTTCAGTATAAACTGTCTCAGAGTCAATAAAAGGTAGTTTATGACTCTTACCAACTTGACAATATTCACAAATATATGGTAAAGAGACATCATTATATTGAATATTGTTCTCATCTAATATTTTCATAACAATCTTAGCACTTGGATGTCCAAGTTTGTAATGCCAAAGATCAAAAATATTTTTGCTACTAGCAGCATTATCAAGAACATTCAGATTACAGTGTTTTTCCCTTTTTATCACACTGTTATTCTTAACAGTGTCAAACTTGTAAAGGCCTCCTGTCATGCTACCCTGTAAAATGGGTTCTCTAGTTAGAATGTCCCTAACTAAACAGTATTTAGGGTAAAATTCAAAGAAGACATTATTGTCATTAGCAAACTGGGAGACACTTATTAGATTTTTCTTTATCTTTGGAACCCTTAAAAGATTGTGTAGGAATAATTGTCTCTTACCACTTAAACTAGCATTACCAATGTGAGTAATTGTGATACTTTTACCATTGCCTAGTAAAATAGAATTATTACCTTTGTAATCTATGCATCCAAGATTTAGGCTATCAAGATTGTTTGTGATGTGATGAGTAGCCCCTGAATCTGGATACCAGCTGTCATCTTGCACAATATCAAACTTTGCCATATCATTTTGATTACCACCTTTGCTAACATTATCTTGACTACTGTTATCAGATTGGGATAAGACCATATTCACACTAGGATTACTATTATTCTTCTGGTTCTGATTTGGAGTATAATTTGTGTTGAATCTGAAGTAGCAGTTTAATGCTGTGTGGCCTATCCTTTCACAAATTTGACACTTTGGTCGGTTTGTATTAGTCCATCTACCTCTGCCTCTTCCTCTCCTTGCACTACCACCTCTTTGGTAAGACTGATCATTTCTGGTGTTGTTACTGTTTTGGGTTTTGCCTTTGAATCCAGTAGTAAAATTCACTGCATATTCTATTTCTTGAGGTTTCTTTGCATTTATTCTTGCCTCATGAGAAAGCAGGATAGAATGTACCTCATCTATATTAGGCACAGTTTTTTGAGAGGTTATAACAGCAACAACTGCTTCATAATCATTGTTAAGCCCATTGACCAAGTATAATACTTGATCACTGTTAGATACTCTGTTTCCAGTAGCATTTAGTAAGTCACATAGCCTTTTTACCTTTGCAATATACTCTCTCATGGATAAATTTTCCATTTTAACACTTTGGAGTTGGTTCTTGTAGTGAAGGACTTTTGCAGAACATTGATTATTAAATTCTTTCTCTACGGTAGACTAAATATCATATGCAGATGTACACCCAATTACTTGTGGTAATAAACTGGCACTTATGGATGATAGCAGCCAAGAACTGATGAGTCTGTCTTGCCTATGATATTGTACATACTTTTCATTGGCAACTGTTCGATTGTCTTTGTCTGTAATGTACCTTGCTGGTATTTCTATGGTACCAAGAATATACCCTTCGAGACCATATCCCTGAATAGCTGTTTCAACTTGTAATTTCCAAAGAAGATAGTTATCTTCTTCAAGATGTATTGTGATTAACTGACTCTTAAGACTAATCACAGTGTTTGGTGTTGGATTTACAGGTCCGGGGTTGCTGGAAACATTCAGACCATTATCTGATGCCGCAGTGGATGTTTGATCACCCATTATAATAGGCAAATGATGTCAGAATTGTCAAGAACAAATCAGGACAAGAGAATGCCGCTATCAATCAAGAATTCAGGAATTCCTAAAGCAGGTATGATGCAGCCAGAGATTTCTAATGATGAATAAAAGCTAATTCAAGGTGCACCTTATTCTGAAGACTTCTCTAGGCACGGCACTCACTTGTTTTATTGATTTTCTTGACTTCTTGGTTTATTTCTTGGCGATCTTTGTTTCTGAAACAGAAGATATGACCAACTGTTTTGCTGCAGCCTGGTCAATTGATTTCAGGCAGGGTACTTAACGGTTGGGATATGTCTTCTCTCAGATGATGAGGAATTCCCTCTGATGAGCAATATCCAAATGATGAAGCTATACTCTGATGGATATGAAAAAACCTTCTTCTTTCTTTTTGTTTTTTAACTTCTAATGCTGTGAGGCAATATGGCTCTGATACCAAGAAAGTTTTTACAGAATTTTTCGAATTGAAAAATATGAGAGTATTTGTTGATATTGAAAAGCAGAATGATATACAGAGTGCTGATGTACATATATATAGGCATATTGCCTTGTAACATAATGATGCTGGATATAACATATGCGGTGGAAAATAAAGGCCCAGCCCATTTAACAAATGATTTATATTCCAGAAAACTGCCGACACTTCATTTGTAGTTCGATCGTGAACTTTGGCATTACCAATGTTATTGTTATGCGGATAGTTTGATCGTCAGCTTTGAAGTATTTATCTAAAGTCCAAAACGATTTGATTATACTTATAGTCCAAGACATCGTAAGTAGTTCATGCAACTCTATATTTAATAGTACAAGCAGCAAACGATTGCGCACGGATGTAGAACCAACGCGTGCGCGTATGCACATGCACATGCATCCACACGCGCGCGCACACACAAACACACACACACGCATATATATATATATATATATATATACACACACACACACACACACACACACACACACACACACACACACACACATATACAAGACGAGCGTTCAATGACATCCAAAACAGTGCTAACATCCAAATTGCCCTCTGATTTCCATCTCATATCTCGTTTCTCTATCTCTTCACTAATTCTTTCACCTCTCACTAACTTAAACTAGTATAAATGTTTGGTTCCTGTAGAGAGGCTTTTGGGGTACTCACTATTTGGGGTGTCATCAAACACTCCTTACACACACACATACACACATACATACAGCACTTAACAACACCTCCATTGTGTATCATCCCTTCTGGTCCTTTGATGTCTACCACACATCCCGATTTAAATACCGATTTATATAATGCTACCTTCTTTTTTGCACTATTTGGGATGTGTGGTGAAATCAAAAGGGCAGGAATGATGCATTCTCTTACACCTTTGTTTTGCAGCGTTAAACTGCACTTCTGTTTCCCATGTAAGTTCGTTTTTAAATTACTAAGTAAGGGGAAAGTGAGAGAAATAAATATTAATTATATGGAAACTTTGGATGGAAATAAGAGGCATTTATATAATGCCTGTGGGTTCAATCTTCATTATTAACAAGTGTGAATCCGTGCGGAGAGTTTGCTAGACATTCATGTATGAAACAAACTTGTAATATATGATCCATATAAAAGTAATTCGAATTGATACAATTTTCATTAAAGGTGAAAAAAAATCTTAGTGATTATATAAGTTAACGAAAACGACTTTACGGGATACATCATGCATTGCAATGTGTTATTGTTGTAGTCGACTGAATCTGATAAACACGGATATGTATTAAATAAGCATGTACATGAGACATCAATGATTTACTTCAATCAAATACTGAATATGCCAATTGCCTCATCCACGGTTTCTAGAAGACGCGAAATGTTTTATCAAACTAAAAACAGAGTTAGGGTGTGTTCTTTGCAAGCGGAAGCGGAGAATTTAAGCGAAAAATTTGAGCGGAGTATTATAGCGGAGAATAGTAGTTAGCGGACGATGCGTTTGGCGGTTTAAACGGAGTATTTAAGCGGAGAATTAAAGCGGAGTATTTTATTTATATTTTGTAATTTAACTAATTATAGATTAAACATAACATTATAATTATTGTAGAATAACACAGTTAACAAAACATAACAGTCCATTACATAAAAACAGTACAGAAAGTGGTACATTGCAGAAATACAAAACTGAAATAATAGTAGGAATCCTAAACGTTGCTTGGGCCGTTCTTCATCACAAAGTACTTGTAGTCAGCAGAATGTTGATCGCGCTTTGTCTCCATGTTATTGCATCATCATCGTTTAAGAGGTTGAACATATCTGCCTTGTTGGGATCTACAATTATGTGTAATGCTTCCGCCAAATTAAAATCTGCTACTTCACTCAAACGTTTAATGCGTGTTATCACATCAGCTTGATTTAAAGAATTTCATGTTGACCGTACACTGTTTCCTGTCAAATTGTTTGGAGTCGGACTTTCCGTAGTTGTAGATTTTTGCACTTTTCAGGCATGGAGGTAATTGACGAGATCAGAAAACTTTCCCTCCATGTCACTACGCCCTTTTTTGAAACTTCTCTTTTTACCAGAGGTTGAACCAACATGTCGATTTCGCCGTGGAATGGGAGTTTCGGGCACGTTTGTTTGAGTGTCCGGCTCAGGATCTCAAGAATGAGGTGTTGGTGAATTCAAATTTGGAATACTACTTTGCCCTTGATCTTCTGTTTCATTGAGCTGACTGTGGAATTGGTCAAATGCAAATGGATTAGCATAATTTCCAGGCAAAGAGGGAGTAAACTGTGGTGTTTGCTCAGGTTGGGTAACAGCAGGCGTATATGCTGGCGTATACGCCGTCTGTCCAGTTGCATGTGTGCCTTGAAACAGTTGTTGTTGTAGATCCAAATGCTCAAGCGGTGACTTTTTAAATTTCAGAATGGATGTCCCGAATTCCTATTTTAACAACATTAATTAATAACGGGTCTATTAAAAAACAAAGCAGCAATTTGTTGCGAATACCTTTAAACGATCATCCCACCATTCATCAGAGCCTGAAATAGTTTGACGATTAGGATCCCAACCAGCTCCAGTTTTGTTGTTCAAGCTTTCCCATTTAACCCATTCCCTTCGAAGACTATCATACTTGTGCCGAACTTTGTTTTCGTCGATCAAATCCAGAGTTTCGTCTGTTCTTGTAATGTTGATTTCGACCGCTGCAGCATTAAATTTTTCAGCTATCGCTTTGGTAACCCCTTTCTTGTTATAACCACATTTTCCATACGCCGCAACGGCGCAATAAAGCAATAGTCGTGTTGATTCACTGCTCCAATAGTGTTTAGGTTGTCGATTTGCCATTTTTAAGTGAAGATGGGAGTGTTTAGAGAATTAGAAGATGAATTTGTGGTAGATGGAGGAATGGAGGGGGGGTGAGATTTTATTGAGGGGATTAGGGTTTTGCCCAACGGCTCAAATTGGAGCCGTTGAGCTCCGACGCGTCGAAGCCCAACGGCTCCAATTTGAGCCGTTGGGCAAACGGTCCTTAATGGATCATTTCTCAACGGACGCGTCCGACGCCTCGGACGCGTCCGCTGAGAGTATGGTCCGTTAAGGACCAAAGAACAGCCCCTTATTGTCTATCACTGATACTGGATCAAGCTAGAAAGTGGCCCTTTAGATTCCTTTATCAATAAACTATTGATAAGGGAAAGAGTCAAAAAGTAGATTATTTAATTCATTTACACGGAAAGAGAGAAAAGTCCATGTGAATGCTTAAAAATGAGTTAGTACTATTTGGTGAGTAGTCACGTAATTTAGTTAAGCAAAAAGCACTTGTGTGTGGATTCAGGGAGGTGATGGTTGAGGGTTGGTTTCCATCTTTATGTAAATAATTTAATATAGTTACCCTCAAAAAATAAATCTAAATTGAGGCAACGCTTAGACCATGCATTAAAATACATCTTTTAGTGGCGCATCATTCTTTGTATTTATTTTCCATTACTTTATTTGGACCTTTCACGACCATTCTCATATATTCATGATACAGAGGGAAGGAGTTCGTATTAGCAACGTATGAGAACGGCTACTCAACCTAAAGGAATAAAAATGGCACGTCTTTATGATTAAATTTTATGAACCAGACAGTAGGAAAAAAGGGGGAAGCCAAGTGAAAAGGTATACCTATGTTGGAAAGGTATGCCTATCTCTTGACTGCTATTTTCCAATGCCCCTTATTTAATGGAAATTTTACATTTAATAGCACTAGTAGGTCATATATTAACTATGTATTTTTTTTTAAAAAAAATATTGTCAAACCTTTATCCATATTATTTGTTCAAAAAAAATTTGTTTTCGCTCGTCTGTCCTTTGACAAATCGTTATTAATAGTTATCTGGAAAGCATGAACTTTTGATCCGACCGTAAATCTTTAAAAATATCCTTACATATCTTTAGTTTTATATCACTCAAAAATATGATCTAACAATTAAACTTTTTTTTTTATAAATTCAAACTATATTTTTACACATGTTAACAAATCTTAATATTAATTTAGAATATATATTCTTTACATCGTCAATTTTTTATTAACTAACAATATAAATAAAAATTAAAACTAACAAAAAAAAATTAGATTGCAACTTAGAAATAAAAATGCAAACTAATTGCACATTATTTTAACACAAAAATTATAACCAAATATTCATGCAATTCATTTTCTCTAAAATGTGCTACACATATATAATTTCAAAGAATATAACTCGCGCGTAAAGCATGTTTCCTGATCATGCGCAAACCATACGCGGTAACACTCATTGGTATGTATTAATGTATGATCTAAAAAGACCACTTCATTCAATTTATTTTATTCTTTCCTTAATTTTTTAAAAATTCTTTCCTACATTTTGCAAATTGAAGGAGCACTTCAATTTATATTATTCTTTCCAAACAATAATAATGTCAACAACAAATGTCTGTTTGTTTTCCAAACTGTTCAGCTATCCAGATGATGTTTACTTGATATGAAGGCCACCAAATTGTTTTCATAGTAACTAATAACGGAAGCAATATAACAAAAACAATATTTTTTATACTTTGTAAAATAATAACCCATATTAAGTCAATGGTTAATAAATTAATATTGGTAATAAAAAAGAAAGTGATACCACAAAACAATGGTGAGAATAGTTTTGGTATTCCAAAATTACACGGCAGTCGGAAAATGTTATTACATATTTAGGCAAGAAACAAATCTGAAACATCTAACTTACATGCAGTAACTTCAGCATATAAACACGACGTTTAATTGGGCCAAGGATAATTTTGACACAAAAATATAGCACTCACATGGTCCAATAGTAAATTAGATGGATCTACATATATAAATCACCAGTAGAAGTTTAATATAAATAATCATTGTTTCATAATGTATATTAAAAATAATAAACATGAAATATCTAGAATATTTGTAGGATGAACGCCTTTACAATTACAGTATAATTTTTTTTTATGTGCTTTAATGCCATTTCACATTGTCAGGTATTTTCCAGTGATAGCTTATGTCCATGAAAAATCATAGAGAGTATCTGCAGAGTGCATACAACATATTGGTTGTTAACAATAAAAAATCACATAGAAAATCCATAAATCCAAAAGCCATAATTCGGATATTTCACGATAAAATAAAGTACATTATAGAGAATCTATTGAATCCATAAAGTAATACAACGAAACAGAACAACAGATGAATAATAGAAAGCACAAAGTAAGTACTATTTTCCATGCCACTACTTTCAAATTTCATGGTTCAAAATTAAAAAAAAAAAAAAAATCATCCTTTCTGATAATTCAAGCACTGACACTTGTAAACCAAAATAGTGGAGAAATTTTTTCCTGGCATAATCGAGTAAAATTATTTCAAATGTAATAAATACCTTTAATTAGTTTTACTTAGGAATTATATCTTCTACTAAAAACAATAACATATACGGCAATACAAGTAACACATATGGGGTAATTGAGATAGCAGGTCTAGCATGCTTCACCCATGAAGTTATACGTATGTTCCAAGTTTACATATAGGTAACAGCTAATTTATGCACGCTAATGGAGTAACACAACCAACGTAATATAATACCTTAGTGCCTTATAAAATATCTAAAGTATACTAATGTAACAACATCAAGTGATAGTTTTACCTAGTGATAATCATAAGTAAGACAATTCATATAATTAAACACTGGATATATATATATATATATATATATATATATATATATATATATATATATATATACACACACACACACACACATGCAGACGGGAAAAATACATGATTACAAACACACCAGTCATACATTTTCTAGCAACATGCAAACATATAATTTTTCCTTACGTTTTTATTAGATGGTATAATATTCTAGTTGGTCGCCAGAATATACAAAACGTATGAAACATTTGTAGGTAAAGGATTCAGAATATGAATAAAATCAAATTTCAATCTACCAATAGTTCTCCACTTCAAAAATCAAAGAATTATGATTGTTGTCTTTTATATACCTTTGCCTTGGGAGAAAAGTGCATAAATCAATCTATATTACGGAAGTAGCATGATATTGAATTGACAGAGGATGAGTTCTTACAGCTTATAAAATCATAGAAGGAAAAAGCATAATAACAATGCAACTGCAACATCATTCTTCAGTAAAAAATGATTTCAAAAATTAATTGTACTTAGGTTTTTCTAATTCGGTCTCATCAAGTTTGATGCTATAACCAACCATCATTTCATGCATCAGGGGATGTTATCCCGTTCCGAGTGCGAGTTTGTTGGCACCACAATTTGTGGTGTCACCAAACACTATCCACCGATTGGTGGAATTCAGGGAGGCCCGTATGGGGTCCCCCTCTATCCACCAATCGGTGGATAGAGTCACGTTGACACCATAAATTGTGGTGTCAACAAACTCCTACACTCTCGTTTCTCCATAGCGACAGTTATTCTGCATAATGTGCCTAAACTACATACAGTGGTTGGTTGATGTACTTGATGGCATGCTATCTATAAAAAATATTACTATTGTGCATGATGTTAGTGATTAACATGAAAATATGTTTATTTAATGCTCTTATACTTTATCTTTTATAAATAAATAAATGATACTTTGGGTATTTTTATGTGTATTTATAGATTGTCAAGTGATGCCTCTTTCATTTCAAATTAAAGGCCAACTACAAAGAAAAGCTACTTCCTTATGTCAACACTTTCTTAGTCCTAAAAGAAGTTGTAGCTCACTGGTAAATGCATAGAGACTTGTACTAAGAGACTTGAGTTCGATCCCCGTTAAGCTCACTTTTTGCCAAAGAACGGAACATTCACACTGCCCCTTTGCTATGAAGAATATATGGAATAGTGATGTGTTATATGTATATATTGTTATGTATGTATATAATGCATGCACTTAATAAGGATTTTTGAATTTTAGCATAATCCCCTCGAGAATTCAAATCCAATTAATCGTATTTAATTGCCATGCAAAAAGAAGGGAATGTTTTAATCACACATCTTCAAGTAAACACATCATTATCTTCTCACTGACTGTGCAATGCATCAAAAGGAAGACATTAATTACAATTCTTCAAACAAGCAAGGAATATTCCTTCATTTTGGAAAGGATATTTTCATGTATTTATTCTGTGGGCCTTGTATTCAAATAAGGGAGAAGGCTACATCCTGTATAAAAAGACCATTGTATCATTGTAAAGGAAGGCCATTTTTTTTTATGCAATTATTCTGTATTCTGTACTGTCATTTAGTTTTAATAAAGTTCTCCTTTGTTCTAGTTTATTTACTTTTCTTATATAACAAATTGTGTATCTACTCAATTAGTTTGGGTAGAACACGAATTGTTAGTGTTATTTCTATTGCTTGTTAGGATTGACCGTTGATTAGATTCAACGGCAATACTAATTTAATTTCTGTTGTTTTTTTGTTTATTGTTCATTTCTAGTATTTGTTCTTCGTTTTTGTGGTTGAATTTGGTATTGATCTGATTAGATTCAGGTCCATAGTAAATTCAATAGCTTTGTTTTTAAAACCAACCCCCAACTATTGTCTAACTCACCCAAGAATAAATAGATACTAATTTTTAATTACACCTCCCTGTGTTCGACCTGTATGCTACGCACCTGTATGCTTGCAGAATTTAATTTAAATATCGCGTTTTTCTAATTCATAGATTAGCGACGATCAAGTTTTTGGCGCCGTTGCCGGGGAGGTAATGTTAAATTTTATTATTTATTTAATTCTGATTCGTGTTAGTTTTGTTTTTGTTTTTTTTCTTCTTGTTTTTGTTTTGTTTTGTTCAGTAGAAAACAAAAACTCTTGATTGGATATTATTTATTGATATTTCAATCTCCAAAACCAAGGAAAAAAAATCTTGCTAGTTTTGCTTTTATTTCTTTTTTTTTTCCTCGGTCTATTCCTTTTTACAAGTTCCTCTCTCTCTTCATTAAAAAAAAAAAAAAAAACTTGCCTATTCTTTCTCATTTTGTTTCTTTTCTTTCACGGCTTTCTTTCCTGTTTTTTAATACATTTGATTCCCTATCTTCTTTTCCAAACTTTCAAAAAAAAAAAAAAAAAAAAAATCTCATTTTGTTGATTTGGTATTGATAGTTGTAGCCATAATCTTCTAAATAAAAAAATAAAAAAAATAAAAAACTTGTTTTTTTTCTTATCCTCTGATTTCTTTCCCGTTTTTGAATTCCATTCTAATTCAAAAAAATATCTGGTTTAGTAATTTGGTTTATCAATTTGATTGGTACTGCCATCAACTAAACAGAGAAAAAAAAAAGACTTGCCCATATTTATTCAGTTTTTTTTTTTTTCTGTCTTCATTTCTTTCCCTTCTTACCTTTCCATTACAACCTGATTTCTTTCTCGAAATAAAAAAGATCTTTTCATTAATTTTTCCCTTATTTCCCTCTCTGCTTTTAATTCTCCCCCTTTTCTCACATTTCTTTCCCTTATTTTCTTCTCTGTAGATCCACGCCATTCAAAATTCACACTCATCCTCTACTACAAAGCCACTGTCTTCTTCCATTTTCTAACCCTACACCAACACGCAAACCACCCACTTGTATCCAACCCTCCTCACGTCCAACACCAACAGCACCTCCCCCTTCATTGCCTCCGCAACTGCAAAGTCACCCTGCAAACACCACTTCACCCCCAACATTCATCCACCGCCCATACATCTTCCTGCGTCAGCAAAAACCTCCCGGTCCTCCAAATCGCAACTCCTAAATCCGATTAAAAACCCAATTCGATTAGAATCAAGCTGAGTTGATTCGAGACCAGAAGAGCGGAAAAAAAAACAAAGGAAGGCCTTAGTTGATTTTTTGTTTTGTGCGTGATTTATCTGGGTTGAAACATAAAAGAGAAGGCGTATCAAAGAAGGAAGGGATTTTCATTGTTGACTGTTTCTTTTCGGTCTCACTGTTCGCTGTTCTGTGTGTGACTTGCTGAAGCTTGTGTGTGTGGCACTGTTTTATAGTCATTTCTTTTGTGGTTGATTTGAAGAAATAAATTTCATACTTGTGATTTGCTTCCTGAAAAGTAAAGGAAGTGCGTTTGGGAAATCAAAGAAATAGGGGGCGTGATTGTCTCATAATTGGACTAGCGTGATTTTTTTTTTTATATATATTACAATAACTGGATAGTAAAGCCTGGTTCGTTCTTAGGGTTGTGTACGCTCATTTTGTGACCGGCTGAGTGCGTGTGATCTGCCAATTGGGTGCGTGAGTGTTGTAGCTTTGTTCTTGTCTCTTTGTCAGGTTTTATCGCTTTGTTTTGTTGGAGTCTACTTTAGCTTGTTTCTTTTGTTTTGTGTTTGGTTAGTCTAGTTTATTTTTTATTTTTATTTTCTCTTCTCAAACAAAGAAAAAAAGAAAAAAAAGTGTTTTAATTGATTGAGCGAGTGTCGGATTTTGTTTTAAGAGTAAATTGTTTTTGTTTAGTTTAGTTTTTAATTTTATTTCTTCCTTCCAATTTAGTTCTTAATTTGTTGTTTCTCTACCTTGTCTTTCTTCAAAAAAAAAAAAAAAAAAAAAAAAAAAAAAAAGAGTTAGAAGCGAAAAAAGGCCCACACAACAAACAAAGAGATTCAAAAATCAGTCAACTTGCAAACAAAATTCGAATTGTTGGAGCGGTTGCACACCAAGTGGGGTGTGAACGCGCTAGCGCTTCCCAAATTCACTGGAGGACTGCCGATCAAGGTGAGAAATTTTTAAAACACTACAGGTGCTCTGCTGCAAAGAAAAAAAAATATATCGACAATTGTTGTAAAAAATTTCTGCAGGGCAGCGGCTTGAATGTAATTTTTTTAATTTATGCAATTGTTTTGTGTGATTGTTGTTATTTCTGCATTTTTATTCATTCTGTTAAGGGCAATACCCCAATTCACATAAGGTGAGGGATTTCATCACCCTTGACTTAGCCCACAAATTGCATTTCATCGTACAATCTGACTAATTATAACGGTTAGACGTTGGACTTAAGGGAGTCACGGGCTCATCTAGGGCTTAATTGTATTGTGATAGTTGATTCATTTGGAACGAATTATTTCTCGGTGTCTAGACTACGACAGAGAAATAACCGTTTATAAATATTACGGTGATTCGTAAATATTATATCGGTTGTTACTCTGAAGGTACTTAAACCTTCGGCTGCATTGCTAGGGTGATTCCTGATGCACCGATAACTCCTGTCCGTTAACTGGCTGAGAAATCTTTTGATCTAAGTAATCAAACGTTTCACTTTATACTTTTGGGTTAGGAGTCATTAAGGACAGAAAATTTCATTGTAGCTAATTTCTGTGCGTGCGTCTAACAACAATGAGTGAAAAAAGTGTTAGCCAAAATAATTCTCCTAGGGGTTCTCAAATAAATCAAAATTTTGATACTAGGATGGATCAAAATCAAACAAATCAAAACTTGCATAATCTCAATATGGATAGACCCTTATCTTTTCGTGACCGATGTTATCCAACTAGGACCGTTCAACCCTCTGTCATCGTATTCCCACCAGCTGAAGGAAACAATTTTGAACTTAAACATTCTTTCATTCAAGGGGTACCAAAATTTACTAGGTCTGAAAATACTTATGAATTTCTAAGTAAATTTCTAAGTGAATTTGAATTGTATGCATCCGCAACAAAAATGCAACAATTGTCTAATGAATCGATCAAGCTAAGGCTAATTCCATTTGCATTACTTGAAAGCGCTAAAAGATGGCTAAATTCTCTTCCAAAACATTCCATAAGAAGTTGGGATGAATTTGTCACTATATTCTTGAAAAAGTTTTTCCCTTTCCATAAAACTCTCAAAATTCGAACTGAAATAAATCAGTTTTGTCAGAATGAGGGGGGAACTTTTTCAAAATATTTTGAGAGATTCAACCAACTATTGTATAGTTGCCCTCATCATGGAATTCTAAAAGATCACTTATGTCAAATTGCATATGAAGGGCTAAACTATCAGTCTAGAACTCAACTAGAATCAATGTGTGGAGGAGACTTTATGTCTAAGACGACCGATGAAGCTTGGCAATTCTTAGAAGATTATTCTGAAAAGGACATGCAATGGGAATCAATTCGTGTTCCTGTTCGTACTTCTACTAGAGGAGTGCATGTCGTGGACCCAAATCAAATTTCCTTAGAAAATCAAACTCCTCAAGTCGGAGAAGGGCTACCCTACTATTACCCTCAAGACCAAGCCAATGCTATAGCTCAAAATAATCCTTACTCATCCACGTACAATCCTGGTTGGAGAAACCACCCAAATTTTTCTTGGTCAAACAATAATGATTCGGCAAACCCATCTCATGTGCAACCCTTTATCCCCAACCCGAATTACCAAGCTTCATCTCCCAAGTCTCAAACCTCTCAAGCTGCACCCCTATCCAAACAACCTTATAGGCACCCCAATTTTCAATCATCAAACCAATCATCTCAATCTTCTCAACCGTCAAAAGATATTGTTCGATTAGAAAAACAAATAAATAATCAAGATGTTAAACTCGAACAAATGATGAATATGATGAAGGAACTAATGAAAAGTAATGAGAAAGGAAAGTTACCTAGTCAATCCGAGGTGAATCCAAAATATAACTCTCGTACTGTGAATTCTTGTGAGGATGGAAATAATTCGGTTAACGTTGTCACCACCCTGAGGTCCAGAAAAAATGATTGACAATAATGTTGGCAATCCCGACAACCATTCGATTTCAACCCCAATTGAAAAGCTTGACACTCTTGCGATAGCAACCAATGCCAACTCCTTGGAACCTTATGAAACCCCATCTTCTTCGAATGTTGGCAATCCCAACATCTCTTCTTCTAATGTCAGCAACCCCGACAATATCTCCTCCTCTAATGTTGGCAATCCCAGCATCTCACCTTCTATTCCTGTACCTCAGTCACTTTCCACATCGAAACCTTCTTCTTCGAACGATCAAAATTCTGAAAGAGTCTATAAACCAATAGCCCCATATCCTCATAGACTTAACAATAAGAAGAAGGATGCGAATTTTGAAAAAATTCTTGAAATCTTCAAACAAGTTCGTGTCCATATTCCACTCTTAGACACCATCGAACAAATTCCTCAATATGCCAAGTGTCTCAAAGAGCTATGCACCCGAAAACGAGCCACTAATGTTCCTAAAACTGCCTTTCTGACTGCGAATACAAGCTCTATTCTTTCGAATCCTACCCCAGTCAAGTACAAAGACCCTGGTTGCCCTACAATTGATTGCAAAATAGGAAACATTCACATATCTCGTGCCCTACTTGATCTTGGTGCCAGTGCAAATCTTCTTCCTTACACTGTTTATCGTCAACTTGGATTAGGGGAGATTAAACCAACAAACATCACTCTTCAGTTAGCTGATCGATCTTTTAAAAAACCATTGGGTATAATTGAAGACGTTTTGATTCAAATTGAACAAATTTACTTCCCTGTCGATTTCATAGTTCTAGAAACCGAGCCTGTTTTGAGTCATGGTAGTTAAATTCCATTGATTTTGGGACGTCCCTTCTTAGCTACCTCAAACGCTATCATAAATTGTAGGAGCGGCCAACTTCGACTATCGTTTGGGCACTTAACCATTGAATTGAATATTTTTCATCAACCCAAATATTCTGAAATAGGAGAAGTTGACGTGATTGAAACAGTTGAAGAAGACACATCAGATTTAGCCCTTCAAGAAATTTCTCTTGCCTCAATAAACATATCCACTATGTCTTTTGAAGAAATTTTTGAAGACAAACTTAAACTTTTAAATGACGAGGATGAATATATCGAACATCTCAAAGATAATCGTAATTCCATATCATCAAAAGAAATTGTGGTTAAACGCTCAAATTTATGGGATTTTGATAATCTTCTGCTGAATAACACAAATCATTGTCACAACAAACTTTTCATAGGGAATATTTTGATTTCAGAATCTATTGACATGCCTATGATACCTTACGAATTTGGAGGTAAGAAACCATCACTTAACATTTTCGATAAGAACAAGTGTGGGGGGAAAAGGAAATTTCATTCTTCACAAACCATTTATCATCTTCATAGATTTCATCTTGCATATGATTTTCACATGCATATAGTTGCTAAATTGCATTTTATTTTACAAATCATTTTGCATTTAATCCATCTTTGGATTCTATCTTTCACATTTAGGAAACGTGTTTACAGTATGGACACTGTTTAGTCCAAGTGTGGGGGGAGTCTGCATTGCATCCTTTTCATTTTTCTTTAATTTCTTTTCCTTTTCGTTTTCATGCATTTAGATTAGACAATCATGCATTTTAGGTCATAGTAACATGCCAAATTTTTTTTCTTCCTTTTTTAAAAAAAAAAACATGACTCATTTTAGATTGATACAGCTAAATAAGTTTACAATTTTTAGTCAGTTGATAGTATTTTTTTCTCTCAACTTTGATCGAATAAGAAATATAATGAAAAGTTTAATTTTGAGGAATAATAGTGTAATTGGTACATAGGGAGATTCTTAGGTGATGGCCATGAAATCTATTCTATATTGTAGTCTTTGTTTAGATAAGTGGAGGACCTAAAATACTTATATTGGCTTTTCGAATCTTTAAAACTAAGTTATGTTAAGTTGAATTCATTACTCTCTTTTATGCTTATATTTTGAATAATAATAATAATAGTAATCCAAGGGTATCCAACACTGCTTGTATATCTAGCGTTGGTGTGCAAACCCGCCAAGCTCTATCCGACATGTTGTTGACAAAGTCAGCGTTGGAATATCTTGGTCTCATTTTATGAGATTGGACGCCTAAGGATTACCGACATATTGTTGACAAAGTCAGCGTCGGTCTGCACAATCCGCCAAGCTCTGTCCCAACTCTCCGTCAGTCCGCAAGGCAGTGTATGGGTGGTATACCTTGGTCTTTTAAGTTAGGTGTATGTAATTAATCATAAATTTTAACTTTTATATATAGAGAATAAACGATGATGCCCAAACATTTCTTGACCTTATTGATTCGACTAGCCATACACAAGGAAATTAGAATACCACTTTACAAACTGCGACAAGCAAACTAAGAATTTATTTCATGGCTGCACTATGTTGTCGACCGAACCAACTGGCCAAACTGGAATTTAACATTTGAAAACTTGATTTATGTTGAAAATTTGTGAAAAGTTAAGGTATCTAAAATAAAATCAACTGATTAGAAATTGTCAACTTAATTTGTTGCACCACTTTCCTAAAAAAAGTCGTGTTTTCATTTTTATTTGCATATGTCTGCTTCATTCATGTAGTTACATTAGAGCCATAGCATACTGCATTTGGATTTTGTGGGTAGTATCCGCTGAAAACCCTCACGAGACATCACTCGTCCTACTATGGACACCTAGAGGTTTAACGGCTTGTTGCATATGCTCAGTGCAATCGTGTTTCCTACGAAAGTGTGACCTATCTAGTTAGTTTTTAATTTTTGTTTTACTCGAGGACAAGTAAAAGATAAGTGTGGGGGTATTTGATTAACATAGAAATATGTTTATTTAATGCTCTTATACTTTATCTTTTATAAATAAATAAATGATACTTTGGGTATTTATATGTGTATTTAAAGATTGTCAAGTGATGCCTCTTTCATTTCAAATTAAAGGCCAACTACAAAGAAAAAGCTACTTCCTTATGTCAACACTTTCTTAGTTCCAAAAGAAGTTGTAGCTCACTGGTAAATGCATAGAGATTTGTACTGAGAGACCTGAGTTCGATCCCTGTCAAGCTCACTTTTTGCCAAAGAACGGAACATTCACATTGCCCCTTTGCTATAAAGAATATATGGAATAGTGATGTGTTATATGTGTATATTCTTATGTATGCATATAATGCATGCACTTAATAAGGATTTTTGAATTTTAGCATAATCCCCTCAATAATTCAAATCCAATTAATCGTATTTAATTGCCATGCAAAAAGAAGGGAATGTTTTAACCACACATCTTCAATTAAACACATCCTTATCTTCTCACTGACAGTGCAATGCATCAAAAGGAAGGACATTAATTACAATTCTTCAATCAAGCAAGGAATATTCCTTCATTCTGGAAAGGATATTTTCATGTATTTATTCTGTGGGCCTTGTATTCAATTAAGGGAGAAGGCTACATCCTGTATAAAAAGACCACTGTATCATTGTAAAGGAAGGCCATTTTTTTATGCAATTATTCTGTATTCTGTATTGTCATTTAGTTTTAATAAAGTTCTCCTTTGTTCTAGTTTATTTACTTTTCTTATATAACAAATTGTGTATCTACTCAATTAGTTTGGGTAGAACACGAATTGTTAGTGTTATTTCTATTGCTTATTAGGATTGACCGTTGATTAGATTCAACGGCAATACTAATTTAATTTCTGTTGTTTTTTTGTTTATTATTCATTTCTAGTATTTGTTCTTCGTTTTTGTGGTTGAATTTGGTATTGATCTGATTAGATTCAAGTAGTAAATTCAATAGCTTTGTTTTCAAAACCAACCCCCAACTATTGTCTAACTCACCGAAGAATAAATAGATAATAATTTTTAATTACACCTCCCTGTGTTAGACCTGTATGCTACGCACCTGTATGCTTGCAGAATTTAATTTAAATATCGCGCTTTTCTAATTCATAGAATAGCGACGATCAGTTAGCCAAAATAATTTGTCTTGCCAGGACCCTGCATGCATACGTTGAAAATTAGTTATGACAGGCAAGCTAAGGTGCAGTGTGACATTTGCACCTTTGTATCATAATAAATGTGTAAACATACATCATTACATATCCTTTGATTCAAAAAATAAAGCAAGGTAAACCATTTTAGGATGGCAATGATGTAAGATGAAGAAAAATGAGTGATCGAAATAAGTCAACAACACTAATTTAAAACGCTTATGTGGAATACAAACTGATTTAACATATTTTGTTAATTTTCGAAAAACTCAAGGGGAAAAAACTACAGCATAGTTATATCCATCTGCATTTGAAGTGCACTATATTTTTCATTTTAAACAAATCTACATAATATATGCATGAACTAAAATCCATGATCATAAAAAGAGGATAAAAGGACATTTGTAGCAAATGAAACATAAAAATAGATGCTAAGAAATTTTTTTTTAACACTTGAATGAAAATAAAGTCATCGTTAATGTCAAGTTGAAATAAATTTTGCATTTAAGATCTTTGTAACAATAAAATAGTAATTCCAAATTTTCTGCTACTTGTTGAAAGATTATATAACACTCATAAATGAAATTTTGATGCATAGATTTCAAGGCTAAACCCTTTATGATAAGCACAGTTACATAGTAACATAATCTATGGGAGAAAAAAAATATGTTCAGAATTAAATAATAATTGTAAGCTGTTATATTTTTGTTCAATTACTATTTCATATAGTGTAATATTTATTTACGCAGATATTAAACTTTTGTTTTCTATATGAGAAATTGTATGTTGCTGTGTATGTCAAAAAGCCAAAATTTCAACTTCTAAGATAATGCATCATAACTTTGAATTAGATTTGCACCCAATGTAATTTTATTATGCAAATAATATATTTCAATTGTATTCGTAAGAGAAAAAGCGAGTTTTAGTGTATTTTCAAGGAGGCAAAAACATGGTATATGATTTTCACAAAGTACAGTTACCATAGATCTAACAATTTAGACTGCAATGACTAAGTCTATCGAAATTGCTAATTATGGTAATAATGTTTGCTTTTATTTCTAGTTTTCAGATTTCGTCTTTTTATAAAGATAAGTATGCAAATATTTCCTTGCATTCAAAGAAAGTAGTTTAACGTGCAAATCTTAATTCACATATTGTCAGGAGAAAGAAAAGTATCCTTTTAAAAATATAAATAATTCCTCATTTATAACACTCTAAATATATAAATATTTCCTTATTTCATGATTTAGAATTAATTAATAGGACAGTGACTGAAATTAATGCCAAATTATGCATATTTACTTGAAGTCATTTAATTTTCGAAACAATCTTATACAATCTAGAATATAAATAAAGCGTCTACTATGTAAATATGTTTATTTGAAATCATTTTAATTAATCACTAAATGTATGTTAGTCAAATACGTAGAAAGATGTCCAAATAAAGAATGATTCCCAGCTTTGATTTTTTTTTTTTCAACTTCCCACAAGAAAAACATCTTTATAAAAGGTTGGCCTCTTTTCAACTACAAACAATGCATGCGTACAATGTTGGTTTTTCCAAATGTTAATGAGATCCATGGAATTACAAATTAAAGAGAACATGTTATGTGGTATAAATAAAAGATGGCTAAAAATTAAAAGATATAAACTGTAAAAGGTAGAAGTGTCAGTTAAGGAAGATTTAACATAATAAAAATAATATCACAACATCCTTTAAAAGTGATACCTCCGGAAAGGAAACAGCAAGAGGGCCACCAAAAATGTGGTAACTCTTTGTTGACCAACAAAGTACGTAATTAGTCGAAAAGGAACAAAAAGGAAGAAGAAACGACATGCAGTGTTTTTTAGTCTAAAAGTAATACAGGTTTAAATATATTAATGAATGGAGAGAACAGAAAACATAAGATCAACTCATATTTTTGACTGTATTCCCAATTCATGTAGCATTGCAGTATGGTTATCTCTGTTACCTAATAATTGTAGTAGTATTAAGCGAAGAACGTCATGCTCTAAGAAAACATCATGATTGACCTAGTTTTCTAAGCATGAATAGATCGCACCAACAAATTCATAATGCAGAAGATAGTATGCTAAATCTATGACAGATTTGGAAAAGCATTTGCTGAAGCTTTTGTTTGAATAAAGTAAAGATATAAAAATTGAACTGGTGGTCGACCACTAATGGTTCCCTGAAAGCATTAACTAATAAAAAAATTTGGTTGGATATCGAAATTTGATATTACCTACCTATGAAAGGAAAATGACACAAAATTGCTATCAAAAATGACCTCTCCAATATATAACAATTTATGTATTCCAGTGCTATCAAAAGTTAGGTAACACCACCTGTAGCATACATACATTTGACATAAACACATGCATGGTAAAGATTTGATTCCCTACAGTGCTATTATGCTATAAAACCTTGGATACGATAATGGATATTCTTTGCTTCAAATAAATAAATAAACAAAAAAAATCAAAGAATATAAAAACGAATTAAATTATGCATTACCTTGAGAAAGCCAATGCTTGCGCTTCACTTCAGGCTAGCTCTGCTTTAACTTTGCACTTCTGGTTTTCTAAAAGTGTTTAAAACAATACATATTGAAGTTGGCAAATTGATACAGCTATATAGTCTTTCAACTGGCAACGGCAGGGGATGATTGTATTTTGAGCACATATTTGAGTTTTGATATAACAAAAGCAAAATACCATTATAATCAAGTATTAAATTTATGGAAGAATATTTTAGTTACTATTAGACTCATATCAATAAAATTTTCCAATTCCTTAGATCATAAATGCTTATATCTTCCTGATAGTTATACAAATAAGATGGTACAATTGTTTAGAAATGAGTTTCACTTCCCTGCAATTAATAACCGATGTAGTTAATCAGCGTTAATTTAAAAGATTTGTGACTTCCGGGGAAAATATCCAATACTATGATAAGATATACATCAAATGGTGAATGGATATGAAAATTACCTAAATACATAAATACAGTAAGTAGGCATATGAGTAAGTCCTCATGCACCAATAGTATTTTGTAAAAACAACCAGGGGTACATAAGTACTGATATTTTTGATATAGTAGCTGATAAGAAGTTTAGAGTTAAACATCAACGTATTTGATTACACATAAAATCAACTATAAAAGTAAGAAAAAGTTCGAACATTGCAATGACTGGTCGATTATTTTTCAACCATATATTTCATCCAACAAAGTTTAATGTTTGATTTAATAAGTGTAACATTTATCACGGTGAATTTTAATAAAAGAGGTTAAGGTTATCCAAAAGCATAGAGACCGTGCTTTCTCGTAATCACGGCATAAAATATTAAGTACTATATTATAAAAACTCATATTATGCATCAAAATTAAAAATTGTTGTTTTACATAGAAAAGTCAATATAAACAATTAATACGTGAAAACCTGCTATTTTACATGGAAATCCTTTTGATTTTTTCCTGATTCCCTTTCTCAGCAATGCATCTCAAATTCTCAATGTGGTGTTCAGTCTAAATGGAAATCCTTTTAATCTGCTTCAGCACATGTTTACTTATCCTAAAGGGGTTAAGCATGCTTAAGTTTGCATTGTCAAGAAAGTGACGCTGTTTGCTATAGCTACATAGCCTTAATTCAATATCATCAGCTTCTATGGAGAACGCAAGTAAAACCATTAAACAATTCTTCATCAAATGTAAATCCATACAACATTCCCCCTCGTAATGTAAACATGTCGTTATGAAATGCTTAGCAATGGACCAACAAATCTCCAAGCAATAATCTAGTTTAGCATGAAAAAAGCTCAAGCGCATATATTACCTATTTCCAGTTCAGACATCAGTAACACAATGCACCTTGCAGTTCAGCATGATAACGCCCAGTTTAGTATGTCAACATAGCTATTAACACATCATAAAATAATATATGCCTTGTCTCACTACACCTTTTAGGCTCGCCATCATGTTGTTAGCTTTCAACCATGCAACTGCCATCTCCCTATCATTTCCAACTCTCCCTTTTTCATCTGCAACTGAAGGCTGATGATGCCCTCTTACTCTACCTCATATCACTGCAACCTCTCTGTTTCCTTGCTTTTCTAGATTATGTTCCTGTGAATGCATTAACCACCCACACTGCATACTTTAAATCATGGAACCTCAGACAATACCGCACGCAGGCACTTCTAGTTGTCCATGCTCCAATTAAGGCTGTTCGCAAGCTGATGCTCATAATGTACTCATAATATATCAGCCTCCTAACCTAAAATCTACTAATAAGATGGTGCATGCATTGCACTCAAAGTTATTGCTCTGCATTTTAAATTTTGAAGGAAATTAAAAATAATTGGTAGTCAATGGCTGAGGTAATTAATTAGGACTTAAGGGGGTGTTGGCAGTAAAGGAAAAGGCGAACAGAAAAAGGAAAAAAAAGTCAATTAAAAAAATTTGAACACCTAAATTGACTGATCTGTAATGCGCTCAACTACTATTGGATAGGCCATCTGATAGAATTTAGCCGAGTGCTGCAAGCCATCAGAAAAGCGTAGCTGAGAAAGACGGGGAATGACCAATCCTACACCGAAGAACAGCGTTTGGATTGACCATCCCTCGCAGCTATCTCCCTGAAGTTTAATTTAACGTCGATGAACCTAAAATTCGGGATGCATGCGAACTAAATCGCGGGAAATATTGTTAAAATCAACATCACGATCTGGCAAAATTACATTTAACGCAGACCACTTGTAACTGTAGGCGGAATGATCAGCATCTAGGAAGCACTCACTTGACTTGACGATTGGTCCACCGGGCCAGCAGTGTAAGCAACTATAATTCTTTCTAGAGCGATTGATTTCCCTTTCCGTAGAGCCGTTGTAGCTGCTTCCTCTGCTTTTGCCTCGTCACTCAGCTGACAACATCCACTTTCCAAGGTCCTCAACTCATTTCCTTTCAAAAACTCGATTGTCAAAGCATCCTAATCTAACTCCTCAACATCTCTTGTAGCAGCTTCATTATCCAAGTACCGCTCAGATTACATGTGTAAAAGCCAAAATCACAAGCTTTTCCTTAATTTTGTTATCAACTTCTAGATCTTAGGCTCTAAGTTCATTAAGTTAGGATTCAAAAACCCTTCTCACATTGTTAGCCTGCTCACACTACGCCATAGATGACATACCGCAATGAAAATTTAAGGTGTTGCTAGCTATAATGTAACCATAGCTATGTTGATTTTTGTATATTGCAACACACGCTTCAAGGTATTAGCATATATATCAAATTGTGTTGTAGTAGTTCTAAATATATTCTAATTAAAAAAATTAGTAAAATTAGCAATCCGTGTGAACACGATCCAACGGTTTATGTTTTCGATCTGCGTCAATGTGATTTTCCTTCACAGCCTAACCTCATTTGTTGACAAATTAAGCTCAGCACTTTGACCAAGTTTTTAGGAGCAGATATAATAGAGAGAATAAGTCATATTCTGGCGTGAGAAGACCAAGTTTTTAGGAGCAGCTATTATGGCGTGATAAGTAATAATAATTCAAATTTATGATCCTATTTTTTAGCATTCTTGAATCTATATATATGTAGCTTTTTGTTTAGAAAGTCAGAACGAAAGTAAAAAGTAATAATAATAAAAAAAAAAGAGTTTTTTTTTCTGCTGTGCTCCTTCTTTGCTTTGCCTTATATCACTGTAAGACTATTCGTGGCTCCTACTGTGTTTTGCTGTAAGACTATTCGGTAGCCAATACATTTAACAAGTTGGTATCAGAGCCGATGGCAAGTTCCGGAAGCACGTCCTTGGGGAATATGCCGCTGCCTCGGCTTACAAAGACGAACTATGACAACTGGAATATACAAATGCGAGCATTGCTCGGTGCACAGGATGCATGGGAGGTAGTGGAGAATGGCTACACGGAGTCGGAGAATACCGTTAACTACACGGCAGCCCAGTTAACCGCATTGAAAGAGTCACGTATGAAAGATAAAACGGCTCTTTATATCATGTATCAAGCAGTGGATGAGTCGGGTTTTGAAAAAATTGCCGGTGCAAAGACGTCAAAGGAAGCATGGGAGACTTTGCAAAAAGCCTACAAGGGTGCTGATCGTGTTAAACAAATTAGACTTCAAACTCTACGAGGAGAATTGGAAACCATGAAGATGAAGGAGTCTGAAGCAGTAGCCGATTACATCACCCGAGTTCAAACGGTGGTGAATCAACTCAAACGTAATGGAGAGACTATGACCGATGCACGAGTTGTTGAAAAGATCTTGCGGTCATTAACCGAGAATTTTGAGAACGTCGTCTGCGCTATTGAGGAGTCGAAAAATTTAGGAGAGTTAACCATCGATGAACTCGCAGGCTCTCTCGAGGCACATGAGCAACGCAAAAAGAAGAAGCATGAGTCGCTTGAGGAAGCTTTACAGGCCAAGGTGAAAATTAAAGATGAGGAGTCATCACTTGCACAGCAGAACCAAGGAAGAGGACGCGGCCGTGGAGGATTTAGTTTTGGTCGCGGGAGAGGCCGTGGACGTAGAGACAACAATTCCGAGGAAAGGGGACAGTCGAGCGAACAAAGTTGGCATAATCGAGGACGCGGACGTGGAAATGGTGGATGGTCGGATCGATCAAACATTCAATGCTATAATTGTGGAAAGTATGGACATTATGCTAGAGAGTGCTGGTCAGACAAGAAGGTTGAAGAAGATGCTAATCTAGTCGAGAAAGAGGAGACAATAGAAGAAGGTGTTCTGATGATGACCTATAGAGATACCGACCAATTCAGCGACACAGTCTGGTATCTAGACACCGGAGCGAGCAATCACATGAGTGGACACAAACATCTATTTATGGAGATGCAAGACATAGAGTGCGGAGAAGTATCGTTCGGAGACGCTTCAAAGGTCCAAGTAAAGGGTCGAGGAAAAATTCATTTTTTCCAAGAAGACGGCCGAGCAGTATTGATCGATGATGTATATTATGTTCCAGACATGAAGAATAATATTATCAGCATGGGGCAACTACTTGAAAAGGGATATCTAGTTATCATGAAAGATAGGTTTATGTATTTGAAGAACAAGAAAGGTCGATTGATCGCGCGTGTGGAAATGGCCAATAATCGTATGTTCAAACTCAACTTGAGAAGCATACGAGAAAAATGCCTACAAGTTGACCTAGAGGACAAATCTTTGCTATGGCATTTGCGGTTTGGGCACTTACACTTTGGCGGACTAAGAGAATTAGTCAAGAAGGACATGGTTCATGGGCTACCCGCCATGGATTATGTTGGAAAATTTTGTGAAGGATGCGTGCTTGGCAAGCATGCAAGGAGTACTTTCCAAAGGAAGGCGGGATATCAAGCACGAAAACCTCTTGAGACAATACATACCGACATATGTGGTCCGATCACACCTAAGTCATTTAGCGAGAAGAGATATTTTATCACGTTCATAGATGACTACACGAGAAAGACATGGGTTTATTTTCTGAAAGAAAAGTCAGAGGCTTTGGAGGCATTTAAGAAGTTTAAGTTGTCAGTAGAGAAGGAAACCGGCTGTTATATAAAGGCTTTACGATCGGACAGAGGAGGGGAGTACATGTCAACGTTGTTCATAAGGTTCTGCGAAGAGCAAGGCATAAAGCGGTTCTTGACTACAGCCTACTCACCACAACAAAACGGTGTGGCCGAGAGGAAGAATCGGACTATTCTTGATATGGTGCGGTCAATGTTGAAAACTAAAGGCATGCCGAAGGAGTTTTGGGCTGAAGCAGTGCAGTGTGCTGTGTATGTACAAAATCGTTGTCCACATGCAAAATTAGCGAATCAAACACCACAGGAAGCTTGGAGTGGACAGAAACCAACCGTGTCACATCTAAAGATATTTGGCAGTATGGCTTATGCACATGTACCAGATCAGAAGAGAACTAAGCTAGATGATAAAAGTAAGAAGTTTGTGTTTATCGGATATGACACAAAGACAAAAGCTTTTAAGTTGTTTGATCCGATCGAGAATAAAGTAGTCGTAAGCCGAGATGTACATGTTAATGAAGAAAGTGCGTGGGATTGGAATAATCAAAAGGAAATAATGCACAAGGAAGAAAAAGCCGAAGCATTGGTTCCTGTACCGACATTTACTCCTGCCAGCCCATGTACATCCGATGACGAGGATCAGCAAAGACAACCAAGAATGCGGACTTTGCAAGATCTGTACGAATCAGCACCAGAGGTTCACTTAGTATGCCTTTTGGCAGATGCAGAAAATATTACATTTGAAGAGGCAGTGCGGAACAAGAAATGGCAGGCAGCAATGGATGAGGAAATCAAATCCATTCAGAAAAATGAAACTTGGGACTTGGTCGAGTTACCGGAAGGACATAAACCGATCGGAGTAAAATGGATATACAAGAAGAAGATGAATGCCCAAGGTGAGATAGAAAGATACAAGGCGCGACTTGTTGCTAAAGGCTATAGACAAAAGGCGGGGATCGATTATGACGAGGTTTTTGCTCCAGTAGCAAGGATGGAAACAATTCGACTTCTTATATCTCTAGCAGCACAGTTCCAATGGCCGATCTATCAGATGGACGTGAAATCTGCATTTTTGAACGGTATGCTCGAAGAAGAAGTATACGTAGAGCAACCACCCGGGTACATGAAAGCCGGCGAAGAGAGAAAAGTTTTGAAGTTGAGGAAAGCGCTATATGGACTTAAGCAAGCACCGCGAGCATGGAATACTCGAATTGACACTTACTTCAAGGAGAATGGATTTATGCAATGCCCTTATGAGCACGCGCTGTATGTGAAAAAGAAAAAAAATAAATTTTTGTTTGTTGCTCTCTATGTTGATGATCTCATCTTCATGGGAAATAATGAGGAGATGATCAAAGATTTTAAAAGCGCCATGACTCGTGAGTTTGAGATGACGGACTTGGGGCTAATGAAGTATTTCCTTGGTCTTGAAATCAAACAAGGAAAATCAGGAATTTTTGTGTTGCAGGAAGCTTATGCTAATGATATTTTGAGGAGATTCAAAATGGAGAATTGCAACCCAGTTGCAACGCCAATGGAACCTGGTGGAAAGCTTTCAAAATTTGAGGGAGGAGAAAAAGTCGATGCAAGCATATATCGAAGTCTAGTCGGAAGTCTGCGATATCTCGTGAGTACAAGACCAGACATAGCATACAGCGTTGGCATTGTAAGTCGATTTATGGAAGATCCGTGCTACTCGCATTGGAAAGCTATCAAGAGAATTCTTCGATACATTCAAGGAACAAAGTCACTCGGGTTATTTTACTCGAAAACAAATGGGTACAGACTGATCGGTTATTCAGATAGTGATTGGTGTGGTGATATTGATGATCGGAAAAGTACATCCGGATATGTGTTTTACATGGGCGACACAGCTTTTACATGGCTCTCAAAAAAGCAGTCGATAGTGGCATTGTCAACCTGCGAAGCAGAGTATATTGCAGCCTCTTCCTGTGTGTGCCATGCAATGTGGCTAAGAAAACTGCTATCCAAGTTACAGCTCCCACAACACGAGCCCACTGAGATACGGATCGATAACAAGTCTGCGATCGAGTTAGCAAAGAATCCTGTTCATCATGAAAGGAGCAAGCACATAGATGTTCGTTTTCACTTCATCCGAGAGCATGTCAAGGAAAAAGATGTTCAGCTGAATCATGTAATGAGTCGTGATCAGGTAGCAGATATCTTCACTAAGCCGTTGCCAAAGCTGTTGTTTGAAAATTGCATGAAGATGCTTGGAATAAAGGATGGTAAATGCTTGAGCTTAAAGGAGGGATTTGTTGACAAATTAAGCTCAGCACTTTGACCAAGTTTTTAGGAGCAGATATAATAGAGAGAATAAGTCATATTCTGGCGTGAGAAGACCAAGTTTTTAGGAGCAGCTATTATGGCGTGATAAGTAATAATAATTCAAATTTATGATCCTATTTTTTAGCATTCTTGAATCTATATATATGTAGCTTTTTGTTTAGAAAGTCAGAACGAAAGTAAAAAGTAATAATAATAATAAAAAAAGAGTTTTTTTTTCTGCTGTGCTCCTTCTTTGCTTTGCCTTATATCACTGTAAGACTATTCGTGGCTCCTACTGTGTTTTGCTGTAAGACTATTCGGTAGCCAATACATTTAACATCCTCTGCCCTCCAAATTTTCATTTTCCCGCTGAACCTAACCCACATTACTTGCCCTTGGTTTTTTTTCACTTAGAAAAAAAATAAAAAATAAAAAACAAATAGTTCTGATAGCCTTTGTCTTCACCCAGTCTAAATCGACTCTCCATTCAGCCTCTTGTCCGCGCAAGGCAGCAGCTGTGTCAACTCAATTCAAAAACGGTAAATTAGGGTTAGTGAATATTGATTTCAATTGATTTCCATACGGTTGTGATTTCAATTGATTTTAATTGATTTTCAGACGGCTGCGATTTCGGAAGTTAGTGAATGTTGATTAGGGTTAGTGAACATTGTAGATTTTGTGCTTCATGTTGATTTCCAGACGGTTACGACTTCGAAAGTTAGTGAATGTTGATTAGGGTTAGTGAACATTGTAGATTTTGTGCTTCAAGTTGATTTCCAGACGGTTGTGATTTCGGAAGTTTAATTTGGTAAATTCATTATCAATTGCTTTTCACCCATTGTCAAGATCTGAGGATGAAAAGTGTTTGTCTTTGATTTCCAGACGGTTTCGATCTTCTATCAGGCGTTTTATTAGGCCTACAGGTCATAGGTTGCCAAGAGCTGGAAATGGAACGTCTGAAGCTAGTGAATTCTTACAGATCTGTTATCCCAAGTACAGCAAGTAGGTAGATTTTGATTGGGAAGATGGTATATCAGAATATGTATTTCTATGATTTATGGTTCTGATATTTTGCAAATATGGCATTATACATACATACATGACATAATGAAATTATAACAATCTATACATGACTAAGATGTGATTTCTCTACGTCATTTTATTTAGTTTTTATGTCAAATTTAGTTTTCCTTCAAATTCTTCTACTGGACCTTAAATTTTTTTTTGTTCTTACTATAAGTATTTGTGCTTCTAGATTGATCGATTCCGACATGCTTGGGGTAGTAATGGTGTGAATAATTTATGGTCATTTGCGAGTTGTTTCTATTAGGTGTATTGTCTTATGGGGGTTCTGATGTCGGCAATCGCTCTATGGAAAGCTTAAGACGGTGCTAGTTTCTAGGTGTCATCATCGTGAGTTTTTTGGCTCTAGTTGTGGTTTTTGGTGCTGGTTGTTGTGGTATGTGCTTAATTTTGATGTGTATGTACGTTTATTAAGTGTATGTACTTTTATTGACATATGTAATGAATTCAACTATTTTCTGTATTGAAGTTACTAATTCATAAAAGATGTAAACTTGAATTGTTTTTCTTTTAATGTGAGTAATTATGTTTGTTGTTAGTGAAATAGCGGTTATAATTATAATATTACATTATGAAAATTTTGATTAATAGAAGTTGAGGTATAATTACTTCTAACAGTTATAAAACAAATTTTAACAACTGCTAGAAATAGTTGTAAAAAAGGTTGACTTTATTGCGATTGCAGATATAACTAGTGGTATTACAACTGTTTTTGACAGTTGTAAAAGAGTATTTTTTGTTGTAGGGGTACATGTGGCAACACCAGTACTGATGTTACCATAGAATCGCAAAGGTGTTGCCTTTGACTCTAAGGCAACACGGCAAAAGGAAACCCCAAAAAAGTGTTGCCACAAATTATTTTTTGCCTATAGCAACACTTTATGGAACTTTCTGCATCATTTCTCTGGGGTTGTAGTAGGCCATCTATGGCGTAGTGTCAAGCACTACCTTCCTGATTCCTTGGCTACTTCTTTTGCCTTAAATTTCACTTCCACCTTAGCCCTATTAGCCTCTCTCCTTCTTGAGAACCTCAATTTCTTATTTCAATTGTTTAGTCTTTTCAAGCTCCCTCTTCATTGGTTCATTCTCCTTTGAGAGGGACTTCCATCCTTTTTCAACATAAGTAAGTCTGAATGAGTGAGCAACCAATTCATCTTTGAATCTATTCTTTTCAGTAGCCATACCTCAGTCATGTCAGTCATCTTTTTATTGACCTCTTCCAGCTTTACTTTATATTCGCTAATCTCGGCTTCTGCTGCTTTCATCCTATCTTACTATTCCAGCTTCAAGCTTTAGCCTAGCAATCTCTGCATTCTTATCCTTAGTAGATCAGATAGCTTATCGGTATAATGCATCGTTATCCTGTATTCACTATAAATGTCGAACACTCGATCAAAAGTTTCATTATTAATTCTTTATGGGATGGGGTTCATGTATGGTGCAGACATAATTTCATCAAAATATAATTCTAGAATACCAACTTGAGGTTTCTTTCTGTTATTGAGAAGACAGGTTCAATCCAGGCTCGGGCCCTTTTTCCACTTCCTTTCACTTCTTCTTATCTACCATAATGATCTTTTCACTATCCATGATCCGTTTTTTCTTGTATCCTTGGGCGGTGGTACCGGTTTATTGGAAGGATAAGGTGGGGAAACTGTAGATTGATCCATGCTTCTCGAGTCACCTCACTTATCAAAACCCAATTTTATATCAGTTGGTGGAGATCGAGAACAAGAAGGATAATCATCATCTTAGTGGCGGCTACTCCCATAATCATACTTGAGCATTCGATGGGTATAGCGCCTCTCAACATCACCAAAGAATGATCCATTTATGTCCTATGTTCCACCTAGCTCAAACCACGACACTACACCAGATCTCGAAAATATCGCCTGAGGTCGCCGAGATCTCGTTTTGGGCTCCTCCTGAAACAAAACAACAAATCTCACTATAAATCTCTTTTTGTATATATCATCGAAAATATTCTGATATCGAACGATATATCGACCAAGACGAGATACTAGAATATCATCCGAGTTCTTGGTTTTTCTAATTAAAAATTAAATCCGTGCCAAAATCAGAACAAAAGCTTAAAAAAACTCAAATCAAGCCACTATAATCTCTTCTATTTCGTATTTTGCATGTCAAATGACCATATTATATGTTCATGTATGTTATATAATTCTTATGATTTTTATATTCATCTTTTTTATACACATGCTACCTATGAAATTATGTATTTCATGTTTTGCTTATGCTGAACATTTAATATTTTGGATATTTTTTATATCTTACGTGTAACAATAATTCATTTTCATAGATCATATGTTGTAAGTAGTAATCTATTTGCATTATGTTATATTTCACTTTTAAGTATATTATTATTTAGAGTATGAATGATCTTTCGTAAATTAAGAATAATGAAGTGATTTTGCAATTCATATTGTATGTTCATATATGTTCTATAATGCTTATGATTTTCATATTCAACCTTTTTATATACATTCTACCTACGAAATTATGTATTTTAGGTTCTGCTTATGCTGAACATTTAATGTTTTGGATTTTTTTATGTTTTATGTGTAACAATATTTCATTTTTATGGATCATAGTTGTAAGCACTAATCTATTTGTATTATGTTATATTTCAATTTTATGTATATTACGATTTAGAATATAGATGATCATTCGTAAATTAAGAATAATGAAGTGATATTGCAATTCAAGTTTAAGTTATTGTGTCCAAAATAGCATTCGTAAAAATCATTGTGTAAGAATACCATTTTTTAAAGTATCATATATCCCAAGATTGTCCCGATATGAATTTTCAAACATGAGATGGAGATCTGAGACGAACCCCTAAGTTAAAACCTATCTCATTGGGGATCTTCCCTGGTACGAGATCAAGCCTTTGGAATCTCGAAGACGCAACGCGATCGATATCCAAGATTTAAAATATTAAACCTCGGGTATGTCTTCCTCTATCTTTCTCTCCTTCCCTTTCTCATTTTCTGTCTCTATCTCTATCTCCTTCTCGAACAATCATACCTGCACATAGTAAAAACTCAAGTCAGAGATTGCCCATCAATGCATAAGTGTTGTTTCATGCAATGCTTATGAGTTTGTGTCCTAATTTCTCCTCAACGAACCGGTTTTCAGCTTGCTCCAGAGAGCTATCTCCTCGATGCATGATGGATCTGAAGCCATATCCCAGCTTGGAAGGCATTAATATCACATAGAGAAAAGATGATGTTTCTAGGATATTTTCTCTAAGCTGTTAAACTCTCCTTTCATGTCTATCAGCACAGTTGTCTCAGCTATTATTGCAGGATATATCAATCTTGTGACTTCACTCTTCTGAATCCCTATTTCCAGAGAAAGGATTGCAGTAGGTAGAAGATTGTCTCTTCTCTCAGACTCTTCTTTAGTGGCCATATTTTTATCTTGGATCTCCTCCTGAACTACAGATCCTCTATGGCAGAGGAAACATTCTGATGCAGAACAAGGGCCATGTGACACCCTACGTCCGTTAATGTCACTCTGATGAGAATGCATTAATATTCATGAAGCACAATAGGTAAATAGTAACAAAAATGTATAAGACAGATAAATAATGCAGCGGAAAAACTTGAGACTTTTTATTTAGCAATATTTCAAAGTCAAGACTACATCGTCATGTTTCTCAAATATCAAAAGCAATCTGTCTCATAATCAGAGTATATAAACCATAATAATATCCCTCAAGTTTCATTACAATAACATTAATAAACTGAAGAAAAATACTTTCAAAAGAAGAGCTATCCAAGTCCAATCAGAATCACGATCTCAACTACTGACCACTCTCACTCTGAGAACCTGGGGGAGAAGGGAAGAGAGAGAAGGAAAACAAAACGGATCAGACATAAAGTCTGGCGAGTTATAGTAATTTCTAGAAAAGGAATCAAGACAAAATAATAATATTGGAAGAGAAAGGATAGTAAAACTTGTATACTTATGCAAGGTAAACAAGATATCAAGACAAGACAAGGTATATTAAACTTCTCATTCATATCCAAGAATTATACTAGAATACACCAACCTTACTAGCATTAACATGATTAGGTGTTACCCTAATGTTACCCATGTGGTCAGCTCCCTATTACCCGAATATCCTGTGTTAGCCCCGGCAGAAGGGTGTATCAGTCCCTAACCCAGCGACTTAGAAAACACATCCATATCCGTAGGCATTTTTACGTCTTAGGTTCCGTAGTCGGATCGATGCATGCACATGGCTCTGTCGGAAACGCGTCCCTAATATCCCCAAGAAACTTGAACCTCTTATAATCAGATTCAGTAAAGCATGCCCTTACCCCTACCTAGTAAGGGGTACAAACCATGATACTAACAGGGATACTGACTGATATGGGTTCCATACAACTTGACACAAGTCATCCCCTAGGCTTGCGTCCCCGTGTACCTAGGATTTAAGAGTCCCGATAACCTGATACAACAACTAAACTTGGGTCCTCTTTAGCTTATTAACTAATAAGTATAACTTAGCAGGTTTAAGTCAATAATAAGCCTGGTTGTAAAATTACATTTATCTAAATGTTATTAGTGTACAACCCCTTTTCCACCTAACAGGCGGCCGCCCAGGTGTATTACTAGACTTGTAGTATAATTTACTAAGTTTCTACATCTGGTACAATTTTATTTATATGTCCTACATAAGTCCAATTTAACTGATAATTACATCGCATGTTCTTACTAACATGCAATTAACCTATCTTTAACATGTGATTATCTTAACATGTAAATATCAAAGCCAAATAGGTTAACATGTAATTACACCAATTAGACTAACGTGTGAATACCTAATTAGATTGACATGTAGCTATCCTAACATGTAACCATCCAAGCCAACAAGTAGTTATACTAATTAACATGTGAATACCCAATTATATTAACATGTAACTATCCTAACATCTGAATATCTAAGCCAATTAGGTCAACATGTAATTATGCCAAATATCCCAATTAACATGTAACTAGATTAATATGTAACTATTCAAGCCAAATTGGTTAACGTATACTTGTCCTAGTTATTACAATCAAGGGTTCTAATAAATAATAGGCCCAAAATTCCCAATTATGTGTCATTATCCAATTATTCCAATTTATGTCCTTTATACATAATAAACGTAATAGCCTAGGTTCTATGCAGAATAAAAAGGAAAAAGGGGAGAAACAAAACTCAGATAGAGTAAACAGGCATAACAGAAAGACTATAAATAAACGAAGGGCATATTAGGGACAAGGAAGACTAAAGTGTACGATATAACTTATAGATCTGAATGGAAAGACATGTATAGGCGCATAGGGATTATTTTTAGGTACTGTTCATGTCCGATCTGAGCTTATTAACTGTCCATAACCTTTTTAAATAATCAAGTCTAAAAATCACATAGAACTCATAGTGGGACTTGGTGAAGAATATGAATATACTAACGTCCTCTTTAGCCCTGTTTTGATGTAGAGCGATCTGAGTTGTCCTTTGTTAATATATGTTTAGGCAGCACCTCGATAGTTCTATGCACATATTTGTCTTAGAAAAGATTTGGAGGAAGAAGGAGAAAGAAATAGTTTTGTGTGTAGTGTAGAACAATTGAGGTTCACGCCTTTATATAGGCTACCTAAGACAATCTGTTACCGTTAGATTTAGGGTTTTAATCTGGTCCATACGCCAAATGATGAGTCAGCAATGTACAAGGCTATAAAATAGTCCAGGTTCGACGAACGAATCCGCCTAGATCTGGGGTGGGTCTACGCTGGGGTCGACCCTAGGGTGGACATACCCTTGTACGGGTCGACCCCCAACGGAGGGTGGACATACCCTTGTACGGGTCGACCCCCAACGGGGCTTTTTGCCACTCACGTTCGTTTGATTTTTGGAGTATTATTTTTATTATTAATTTATACATAAGAGCCTTATGTTCATACATACTTCCGAGGTCCATAACTTTTGCATATGTTATCCATTTTACGCAAACTTGGGGTCCATCTAAACCAGATTTCCAACATGAACGCAATGGTAGTGCTGGTTTTGCTTACTTCTGAATATTTAATTAAGCTATCCTTAATTATCTTATGGTTATAGTGTATAAATAATTTGGGGTGTTACATTCTCCCTTACTTAAGAGATTTCATCCCCAAAATCTCCAAGTTAAGAAAAATGTTTAATCCTAACAACCATACCCATCTATCATCCATCATCCACAGACATCCATTGTCCTTAAGGAACTTCTAATGTTTGTATGAATATATGAAAAAGTGTGTGTATATTCCCTTACACTAATGCGAAAATCAGGTGGTCGAATAATCCAATTGACCTCATTAATGCAATATATGCTTGTGCCATATAACCAAAATGTATGCAGATAACCATAGTATAACTTGTAGACTTTTTATGTGTGCCCACCATCCATCCAAATGCAACATCCATATGATGATACATCCATTTTAATCCACATAAAGTTCTAATGCACACACACATCCATATGCAATATGTAAGTGGTTGAGCCGATCTAGTGCCTAGTTTGTGTTTTGCATCCACGAGCAGCCACTAGTAAACACTTGCATCCACTTGCAACCATCAAACATAACATGTTTCAAACACATGTTTTCAACCAATAATATCTACTACAAGGTCGAAAAAGTTCGAACGATAGGGTAAACTTGATAGATGCAAGGTAAAAAGCTTTGGATAAGAAGTCAAGAACGTACTTTCAAAAAGAAAAGGGTAAGAAGCGCAAATTCTATCTTCAGGTTCCCATGTTGCATTATCACGGTCTTCTCCCTATTGCACTTTTACTAATCCGATCTCCCTGTTACGTAGCTTCTTGATTTCTGATCCAAGGATATGAGTACGAATTATTCTTATTCATGCTACCATCTTAACTTCTATGCCCTCGAGTGTACTTGGCTCTACTATCTCTGTCGTATCATGGACACATTTCCTTAAATGGGAAACATGATATACATCGTGCACGCCCGCCAGTTTATCCAGTAGCTTGACTCTATAGGCCATCTAACCTATTCTCTCCAATATAGGGAATGAATCTACGAATCTTGGTGCCAACTTACTTAATGTGCCAAAGTGGACCATATTCCTTAGCAGTGAGACTTTGATAAAAACCATATCTCCCACTTCAGATTCTATGTCTGTCCTCCTTTTATCGGCATAAGATTTACGTCGATCTTGAGCTGCTTTCATTCTTCTTCGAATGAGGTCTATCTTTTCCAAGGTCTCTCTTATCATGTCAGGTCCTAGTAGAAGTCTGTCAGTAGACTCCCACCAACAAGTAGGTGATCGGCAAGGTTCTCCGTATAGTGCTTCGAAGGGTGCCATACCTATGCCTCTCTGATAATTATTATTATATGCGAACTCAACCAATGGGAGATGCTCCTCCCAAGTCCCTCCGAAGTCTAGTATACACTGTGACAACCGCGAGATTCGAACCGCCGACCTCCTGGAAAGCAACATCATGCACTAACCACTGTGCTAAAAGATCTTTGTGTTAGCTTTTCGAGAGGGGTGTTACAGACTACCCCCTTAAAGAGCCCAATGTCCTCGTTGGCTCATATCACTCACCACCCAGGCGTTGTGCATGTAACCTACATCAGTACCACACCGGCTGACATCCGCAGCATTACACACACAATTCCGGCTGGGTATAGGCTCTGATACCAAATCTGACAACCGCGAGATTCGAACCCCCGACCTCCTGGAAAGCAACACCACGCACTAACCACTGTGCTAAAATATCTTTGTGTTAGCTTTTCGAGAGGGGTGTTACATACACAGTCTTAGTAAATCCTCCAGAATTTTATTAACCCTCTTGGTTTGCCCATCCGTCTAAGGGTGGTAAGTTGTGCTAAGTCTTAACTATGTACCCAGAGATTCTTGCAAGCTCCTTCAAAATTCACTAGTAAATATGGGGTTGCAGTCACTTACTATACTTGAAGTTATCCCATGTAGTCGGATGATCTCTTTAAGGTAAACTGAAGATAGCCAAGTCGTCGTTCTCTTGCTCTTGTCTGGGATAAAATGAGTGCTCTTTGTGAGTCTATCTACTATTAACCAAATGCTCGTATTGCCTCTCCTTGATGTGGGTAGTCCATTAATGAAGTCCATAGGGATGCTCTCTCATTTCCAATGTGGAATATCTAAGGGTTGACGCAACCCACCGGGTTTCTGTTGTTCCGCCTTGGCTTGTTGACAAGTCAAACATTGAGCCACAAATTCTGCTGCATCTTTCTTCATGCCCGTCCAACGGAAAACATGCTTCATATCTCGATACATCTTATCACCGCCTGGGTGAATAGTCATCCGAGAGTGATGGGCTTCCTCTAGTACCATTTTAAACAATTCCCTAATTCTAGGGACGCACAGCCTTCCATCTCGTTTAGCCAGCCTTTCTTATCTACTGCATATCTAGCTGAGTGACTAACGGTTTCTTCTTGACTAAGCTTGTCCAAGTTTTCCTTCAACTACTGGTCTTCTTGCTGCGAAGATCCGATTCGCTCTAACAGAGTAGGTCACACCTCCATCGATGCCAATAAATCATGTGTGAAATCCGTAGATGGATTAAAATTGAAGATTGAGATGTACTTCAAGCTTTGCCTTTTTACAAATAGAGGACTCAAGGTCATCCTTCCTACTCAATGCGTCCTCTACTACATTACCCATGCCTGGGGTATAAGCTATCTCGAAGTCATAGGACATCCATCTTTGCTGGCTTAGGTTGAGGTCTTTTTGGGAAAACAAGTATTTGAGCAACTTGTGATCCGTGTATAGCTCAAACCTTTCTCCAAGTAGGTAGTGCCTCCAAGACTTGAGTGCGAACACTATTGCTGCCAATTCCAAGTCATTAGTGGGGTAGTTCTTTTCATGAACCCTTAGTTGCCTACTTCCATAGCATACTACCCTACCTTCTTGCATTAGTGCGGCGCCCAATCCCGTGCCGCAAGCATTAGTATAAACTATGAATGTTTTGCTTCCGTTAAGCAGAGTCAGAATTGGGGCCGTTGCCAGAGCACGTTTTAATCTTCAAAAAGCATCCTCAGCATCCGAGCTTCAAGAAAATGCAAATTCTTCTTTGTAAGGCGGGTAAGTGGAGCCGAGACCTGTGCAAAGTCTTTAATAAACTTTCTGTAATAACCCGCCAAGACAAGGAAACTTCTTACCTACGTTGCATTCTTCGGAGCCTTACAATCTTGTACTGCCACAAATTTAGTGGGATCGACTGCTATCCCTTCCTTGGAAACTACATGCCCTAGGAATCTCACTTCCTTTCTCCAGAAGTGGCACTTAGAAAATTTTGCTTTTAGTTGATGTGCTCTAAATGTACTTAGAACCTCCCCTAAGTGTTGGGCATGTTCTTCTTCGCTCTTAGAGAAGATCAGGATGTCATCTACGAACACCACCACGAACTTGTTCCGATATTCCCTAAACACCCGACTCATCAAGTCTACGAAATAAGCGAGTGCATTGGTTAACCCAAAAGACTTAACCATCCACTCGAAGAAACCATCTGGAGTTCTGAAAGTTGTCTTGTCAATGCTATCATCTGCTACTCTGAGCTGATGAAATCATGTGGTTGAGTCCAACTACGAGAAAACTGAAACGCCTACAAGTTGGTCGAACAAGTCATCTATTCTTGGCAGCGGGTGCCTATTCTTCTTGGTGAATTTGTTCAATTCTCGGTAATCTACACACAGACAGAGAGAGCCATCTGCCTTGGTCAAGAAGACAACTGGAGCTCCCATTATGAAATACTCCGCCTAACAAATCTTTTTTCCAATAACTCACCCACCTGTTTGCTGAGCTCCTTCCTCTCCTTGGGAGCCATATGGCGCACTGGCAATGCGACTGGCTTCACATTTTCCACTAAGTATATCCAGAAGTCCATCTCCAACCTTGGAGGTAACCCCTGAACTTCATCAAACACGTCCAGAAACTTGCCAATTATAGGTATTGATAGAAGATTATCAACGGACGTGTCAAAAGATTCTAGGTAACTAAGCATAACTGACCCCCTTGGGTCGCAAGAAATTTCGAGAGTCCTTCCATGGAAAGTAAGAAGTCAAAGAACTCTCTTTTCGCAATCAAGAATGGCACCATACATGGCTATCCTATCCATACCTAGAATTAATCTGTAACCCATGAAACCAAGAACATACGCGTCGCATTCAAATTCGATTCCTAAAACAGAAATCTTCAAACCCCTACATATCATGGATAAATGAGTCGTTCATCCTATGGGGTTTGAGACTATAACGGGATTAGAAACAATACTAGTACTTAGGTGCATATTTTCTACTATTGAGTCGGATATGAATGAGTGAGAAGCACCAGAATCAAAAACAGTTCTTATAGGACCTCTTCGTGCATTAAGACCATGTCCACTAGTTTTTCAAAGGTCGCCCCCATGGGTATATGTGTCAATGCTACTTTTTGGAGTAGCTGGTTTATTCCTTTGGCAAACCTCAAGGCCTTTTTATGAGGAGTGTTTACTAACTCCAATCCAAACCTTGCAAGTCGATTAAAAGTTTTGACATACTCCTTTACAGTCATGCTCCCCTATTTCAAGTTTAGAAATATTTCAACTTGCATTCCTTCTTCATCTTGTGATAAAAACCTTGCCTCAAAGATAAGCTTGAAGCTATCCCAAGTGACTATTTCTGGTCCGTCTTGAACTATCTCCTACCAGTATGATGCTTCATCCTTAAGTTGAAAAGCTTCCAACTGGACTCTCCTCCTATTATCGAGCTCCAACAAGTTGAACACATGCTCCGTTTCTCTTAACCAATTTCGAACTTCTACAAAACCCTCAGTACCGCGAAAAGGTTTTCCTCCCAATGCGCAGAAGTCCTTGCAGAGTTTAGAAAGGTTGACTACGGGAGGAGGAGGCACTACTGCGGCTGCAGCTAGGGAAGGGACATTCTCTTGTGCACCAACAGGCATTGTAGCCTCAACGTATCTACGAAACTAAGTGGGTATGGGAATGCCCTCGAGGAAATTAGGATCCTCAGACATGCTGAAAAAAGGATGAAATAAGAGTTCAGAAAGAGAATCGAAGGAATATTGTAAATAACTTGAGGAGGTTTTGCTTTAAAAAAAATATCACTTTTGTCTTGAAAATCCTTTATTTTGAAAATATTTTTCAAAAAAAATTTCCGATCTTGTAACCTTATGCTCTAATACCAAGTGTGATACCCCACGTCCGTTAATATCACTCTGATGAGAATGCATTAATATCATGAAGCGCAATAGTTAAACAGTAACAAAAATGTACAAGACAGATAAATAATGCAGCGGAAAAAATTGAGACTTTTTATTTAACAATATTTCAGAGTCAAGATTACATCATCATGTTTCTCAAATATCAAAAGAAATCTGTCTCATAATCAGAGTACATAAACTATAATAATATCCCTCAAGTTTCATTACAATAACATTTACAAACTGAATAAAAATACTTGCAAAACAAAAGCTATCCAAGTTCAAGCAGAATCACGATCTCAACTACTGACCACTCCCACTCTGAGAACCTGGGGGGGAAACGGAAGACAGAGAGGGAAACAAAACGGATCAGACATAAAGTCTGACGAGTTATAGTAATTTCTAGAAAAGTTGTCAAGACAGATCGATAGTATTGGATGAGAAAGTACAGTAAAACTTGTATAGTTATGCAAGGTAAAAAAGATATCAAGACAAGACAAGGAAGATTAAACATTTCATTCATATCCAAGAATTATACTAAGTTGCACCAACGTTACTATTATTAACATGATTAGAAGTTACTCTAATGCTACCCATGTGACCGGATCCCTATTACCCGAATATCCTATGTCAGCCCCGGTAGTAGGGTGTATCAGTTCCTAACCCAGCGACTTAGAAAACACAGCAATATCCATAGGCATTTTGACGTCTTAGGTTCTGTAGCCAGATCAATGCATGTACATGACTCCGTTGGTAACGCGTCCCTAATACCCCCTAGAAACTTTAAACTTTTATAATCAGATTCCGTAAAGAGTGCCCTTACCCCTACCTAGTGCGGGGTACAAACCATGATACTAACAGGGATACTGACTGATATGGGTTCCACATAACTCGACACAAGCCATCCCCTAGGCTTGCGTCCCCGTGTACCTAGGATTTAAGAGTCCCAATAACCTGATACATCAACTAAACTTGGGACCTCTTTAGCTTATTATCTAACAAGTATAACTTACACTACACCAAATAAGCGAATTTGAAGCAAATTTTTCTTTTTTCATTTGAAACACTTTTTTTTAGTTTCTAGACCTAAAATGGTTTACTGGTGTTTTTATATTTATTTAAGTGTTTCCGTTAATTTTTGTCATTTTATATATTTAATTTTACGTGAAGAAAAAACAAATCTTTATCCAGCCACTTGGTTCCCTACAGATTTTAACAGGGCCAAATATCGTTCCCACGTCCATAAACAAAATTAGTCCGTGTTCTTTTTTTATTCTTCTAAACCCTAGCTGCAATTTTATCTATTTCGTTCTCTAAAGAAGATCTAGCGTTCCCAAAGAGAAAATCAAGGCGCATTCCCAGATCCGATCTCCAAAGATAATCCATGAACAAGAAATTAAAGTGAGTCATTTTCCTCCGTTGTATTACTTTCGTTTTGTCGCTTCCTTAAATTTGAATCCTCCTTGATTTTCCCTGTTTTCAAATTATCTAAAGTAAGTTGAGTTTCTTCATATTTTTAGCATTTTAGTGTTTGGCTTATATGAGGTTTAATCATTTAATCGACATGTTATTTTTTACTTCAGTGACAATCATCCTCGTGTATTTCGTATTTCCCATTATTATTCTGGACATAAATGGAGTCACTGGTTGATTGCTTTCACTGAAATCTACTCCGTCCCTTGATTGTGCATATACGGTCCAAATATCATTTTCAACAGTTGCTAAAATGTACTCTGCCTAAATTACTCCCCTGTAGCTTGCAAAACTGTTGATGCAAAAGGTCATGACATATTAATAGTAGGACTTGGTGAAGTTTAAAACAAAGGTAAAAAAAATGATCATTGAATCTGAGTTGGTTTCATGAACTAAATGCATTTAGATTATTTAAATTTTAATATATATCCATGAAATTGACATTAGATAAAAGAGGAAAGTAGATAATAAGTGCTTATCTGACATAAATAGATATAGTCATATTAAAAAAAATATTAGTCTGGTTAAAAAAGGAATGCTGGCTAGCAGAAAAAATAGAGCAGGCAAAATTATTTATAAATACGTCTTTTCCTCAACGGCTAAAATCGCTAATTTTAAACTTAATTCACAATTAACAATGGTGGCAAAGAATAGAGTTCCGTACCTCCCTCATGAACTGATGTCACCCAATCCTCTTCCTTCCCCTCCCAATCAAGCGCCCAATAGCGCTGAAATTTTCGACTTTCCCCTCCTTTCTCATGAATGGTTTCCATGGTACAAACTCATCCACAAGTTCGGCAACGAATGCAACATCCATCTCGAAGCCACGCGCTTTCACCAAGTTGGTAGATCCTTCCATATCCATTCATTTCTCCCTTAAAGATCACACCAAATTGTTGCAGATTTCTTCAGGAAGGCACCTCTCTTACTTCTTTGACTGTTCCTTAATTGATAAGCCTTTTGACCATATTGATATTGTTACAGATAGTTCATTGATTTGACATGTAGCTATGACTAAATTTGCATATTGGTGACGTGTGATATATTTGATATACCATACTAAAAGGTTGATGACAAATGACACCAGTTTAGAATGAAACATGGCAATCTATGCCATGTGAAGTTCGTGATTTTGATATTTATGTTCATATGTTGTGAAATATGTTACTAAATACTAGTTATTTAAGTTGAATTTTGTTTGTCCAGTAAGAATTATAGGTCATATATTAAAAAATTATTTAGGTTGAAATAAATCACATCTTAAACGAGTCAATTTCAGTCTTTAACCGTTCAATTTTCTCACATTTTCATGGGCTCACCACAAATCAAAACTACTGCACTCATCCACCCAAATTCAAGAAATATAATCAAAAAAATGGCAGAAGAAAAGAACCTAAATATATTCTTCATCCCATTCTTCTCATACGGGCACATGATCCCAATGGCGGACCTGGCAGCCCTGTTCTCAAGACGTCCTAATATGGTACCTACAATGTGCCTTACGCCACCCAATGCGGAATTCCTAAAGCCAACCCTTGACCTAAAAGTGAAAGTACAAACCTTCCCTTTCCCTTTGTAGGCGGTTGTCCTCGCTCCAGGCATAGAAAACCTGGCCTCCGTCTCTAGTCCTGAGCAAGAGCATATAATATGTGCTGCTAACGATCTCTGTGAACCCATCCACTGTAAACTCCTTCACAAACATTGTCCCAACGCCATCATGGCTGATTTCCCGTTTTATTGGGCCAACGCCATAGCATGTGAACTCAACGTTCCCAAGCTGACGTGGAATGCAGTAGGCATCTTCCCTGATGTCGTCATCACTGCTAGTATGGCCTTATTGACTAGAGCATCAACCATCATTTTGTTAGCAAAACTCAAGGACTTCAAAGAAGAAGCTGAAATAGAAAAGTGAGAACAGTAATATGAGAAAGGAATAAGTTAAAACGTTCATTACTATAAAAATTATGAATTACGACGAACTCATTATTGACTTAGAATAACACTTAACAAATAAAAAATAAATGTCTCATTTCTTAGCTTGTTAATCAGTTCAGAGATCAAATTACTAAGTTTATAAAGTAATTGACTCCGACTTTCATTCTTTTATATGGGTTCTCCATATAAGCATAATTTCAACATCAAGAGAAGGAAGTACGCCTTTTCGATCAGGAACCTCCAAAAAGTAAGGTAATATTGGCAGTCGGGATCAGTTGGATAGGAGAAAATATTCAGTACTCTAGATGCCTTTGAATAAACTCCAAGGAAGAAGATTTGTCTAAGATTTCATTACTCAACAAGTGGCTTCCATTTGCCTCTTCATTTCTAACTTTACCATAAATATGATATGGACTTAAAAAGGAGAAGATGAAATATCCAAAACCTCCAATTTTATATCTTTAAAACTATTGTACACATCTGTTTTCCAGTGCCGACTTAACATATTCTATTACTGAATGTTGTATAAGTTAATATCCACCTACAATAATGTCTTTATTTTCTGTAATATTAAATACTGAAAGATAGAAGAACAATTTTCAAAAATGTGTGTGCGTATGAATAAATTAGGAGTATATATTTAAGTTTAACAGCAAAGCATCTGCCATTCTGAATAAGTTAGTTTTCTGTAAATATACCTCATTATTTTATGAGTTTCGTCCCATTTTCAAATCGTATAGAGTGAGATAGTAATTTTCTTTTGATGTCTTACATCAAACTAAAATCAAGCATAAATTAGAAGATGAGTAGGATGGTTTGCTCATAAGAACATGACATACTAATCAGTCAGTATTTTATTTCTAAACTTATTTATAAATATGGATACCGACAAACTTTGGAATTTTTTTCTTTGTTGGTTTAGATCGACATATTTGTTTCCCCAACACAGTCCAATGTTGGGGCATGTATTGGACCTTGCTTGTCTGCTTTATGACTGATTTTTACTACAAAAAATTTAATCCGTCCACTTTCTGTGTTGCTGAAGTAAATTGAAACAACTGCAGAATTGTGTTTACGTTAAAACAAAGACAGGTGATTTTGACCAAGATGTGCTGTTGCACTTCACCTTTTATTGCTTGGTTGCTTTTTCAAAAATATGTATTTTCTGAAATATTTTAACATGCTCTGAAATTATATCATCAAAACTAATTCAGATTAAAAAAAGTAACCCGAAACCACCAATGGAGCCATAGTTGTTAAATGGGATTATGGTTACCATATGAGATTGCAGGATGATAATGAAGATTCTTTGCATAATATTACTCATACTGGTAATAATTTGGTTTCTTATCAACTCAATAATATTGTGCTATTCTCTGCCCTTTTTTATTAAAATATCTCTGCCTAGTTTCAGATTATTTCTTTATGGTAAATTTACTACGAAATTTCTTTTCATGTTATTTAGCTTTTAATTTGAAGAATGGTTGAGTCTATTTATGTTAATGATAGTATCAATTGTATATTTTAAAATAATTTTCTAGTACGAACCCGTAACACATCAGTGGTATGATAAATTATTAGCTTGAATAAAGAATTTGAGTGTTGCAGGTTATTGTCTTGAAACGCGCATCAAGTTTTGCATATTATGAACCTGGAACACTAATCGAGTGTTGCAGACCATCAACTTGAAACACTAACTGAGTGTTGCAGATTATGAACTTGAAACACTTATCGAGTGTTGCAGATTATGAACCTGAAACACTCATAGTGTTGTAGATAATCAATCTGAAACACTTACTAAGTGTTTCAACTCGTCAATCTGAATAAGTGTTTCATTTTGTCAATTTGAAACAAAATATAGATGTTTCAAAAATCTGCAACATACTAATCTGCAACACCTAAAAAGTGTTTCCAATTTTTTTAGCAACATTTCATTACTGTTTCAAATTGGACATTTTGGTGTTGTGTTAGCAGGTTTAACTCAATAATAAGCTCGGTTGTAAAATTATATTTATCTAAATGTCATTAGTGTACAACCCCTTTTCCACCTAACAAGCGCCTGCCCAGGTGTATTACTAGATTTGTAGTATAATTTACTAAGTTTCTACATCTGGTACAATCTTATTTACATGTCCTACATAAGTCTAATAACTGATAATTACATCACATGTTCTTCCTAACATGTAATTAACATATCTTTAACATGTGATTATCTTAACTTGTAAATATCCAAGCCAAATAGGTTAACATGTAATTACACCAATTAGACTAACGTGTGAATACCCAATTAGATTAACATGTAGTTATCCTAACATATAACCATCCGAGCCAACGTGTAGTTATACTAGTTAAAATGTTAATACCCAATTATATTAACATGTAACTATCCTAACATGTGAATATCTAAGCCAATTAGGTCAACATGTAATTATGCTAAATATCCCAATTATTATAGTCAAGGATTCTAGTACATAATAGCCTCAAAATTCCCATATTATGTGTCATTATCGAATTATACTAATTTATGTCCTTTATACATGATCAACGTAACGTGATCAACGTAATAGCCTAGGCTTGGGTAGCCTAGGTTCTATGCAGAATAAAAAGAAAAAAGGGAGAAACAAAACTTAGACCGAGTAAACAGGCATAAGAGAAAGACTGTAAATAAATGAAAGGCATATTAGGGACAAGGAAGACTAAAGCATACGATATAACTTATAGACCTGAATGGAAAGACATGTATAGACGTATAGGGATTATTTTTAGGTACTACTCATGTCAGATCCAAACTTATTATTCGTCTATAACCTTTTTAAATACCCAAATTTAAAAATCACATAGAACTCACATAGGGACTTGGAGAAGAATATTAATATACTAATACCCTCTTTAGCCTTGTTTTGATGTAGATCGGTCTGAATTGTCCTTTGTTAATATATGTTTAGGCAGCACCTCGATAGTTCTATGCACATATTTGTCTTAGAAAAGATCTGGAGGAAGGAGGAAGAAATAGTTTTGTGTATAGTGTAGAACAACCGAGGTTCATGACTTTATATAGACTACCTAGGACAATCTGTTGCCATTAGATTTTGGGTTTTAATATGATCCATACAACAAATGCATGAGTTACAAGGCCACAAAAGGGTCCACGTTCGACAGACGAATCCGCCTAGATCTAGGGTGGCTCGACCCCCGGGTCGACCTTAAGGTCGACACACCCTTGTGCTGGTCGACCCATAGGGGAGTGGGTTGACCCCCAACGGGTTTTTTGTCGCTCACATTCATTTGATTTCTAGAGTACTATTTTTATTATTAATTTATATATAAGAGCCTTAAGTGCATACAAACTTCTGAGGTCCATAGCTTTTGCATATGCTATCCGTTTTACGCAAACTTGGGGTCCATCTGAACCAGATTTCCGAGACGAATGCAAAGGTAGTGCTGGTTTTGCTTAGTTCTTAATATTTAATTTAGCTATCCTTAATTATCTTATGGGTATAGCATATAAATAATTTGGGGTGTTACAGGCCATGTCGATTCTACTTCCCTTTCAGCTCTGCCTTCTTCAACGACAATCTCTTGATCGTGGCCTAGATCAATTGAACAGTCCTCATGTAATTAGACTAAATTATGCAAGAGATAGTCAGAAATCAAAGTCTATGTATTGCGATATTGGACTCCCAATTCTCTTTGGGCTAAAACCCTATTCAAGTACTCTTGACCAGCCAGCCTTGAAGGATTGCCTACGTGATTCAAACATTTGTTTAGAGCTTACTACTCAATTAACTTGAAATATTACAAGTGATTATCAACACACTTACATCCTTTTATTCAGTATCGTGCAATCACGAATGGACAATGCATGCAGAACCAATCGTGTTTAAAGTTGCTCAACTTATTCCACGCCTCACAAATGATGCAGCTATTTGGTAGCGCCTCTAAATACATAAGTGATGGGAATCATTTCTGATACTTGAAAGAGCATAACCATAGAATTTCTTCTGCTTTCTATTCTTGACCAAAGTTCTCGACGTATATTATGTAAGTTTCGAGCATGAAGGTGTTGCTGTTCGAATGCACTGTACTGGCAGTAGTCACATAAGGTAAGGCATATCTCGAATAAATGGACATAACAGAGGCAGTATCCCATGAAGTGCATATATCTATTACAAGTAGTGCAACCTTTTAGGATGAATGCACTCTATCATCCCACCCTGGCAACCAAACGCCATTTGGTGGTATACCATTTTTAATACAGATCCACGCTAACATAGCCCCACTGATCTAGGATGCGATAGAATCTGTGGGATTTTCCCAAATCGCCGCGTCTTCCAAAGTGTTTGGCGCTTGCGGAATGCCTTTTTTTGTCAAACCCAATTTCCTCAACCCCTTACAGGGTTGTTTTTGCTTGATGCATAACTTCCTCGGTATTTAGTTCACTATGTACTTATCTGTCGGTGGCTGCTCTTGGATCTTATCCACCTGGTTAGGCCTCTCGAGTAGATCTTCATGTTGAGATTGATTTGATTTTCCAGAAGCCAAGTGGTTGCTAGAGAAAGGATGGGACTAGTCCGCCGAATCATGGGATTCTAGGACAATTTAGAACTCTTGACTTCCAAGACTTTGACTCGTGTTGGACTTCTAGTTGCAATAATTTACTAAACTTGCAATCAATTATAGTTAGCGTGATTAATTTGTACACCCTTTTTAGTGCAAAATAATATGGAATGTGGGTGTTATGCATGCTCATATAGTTTAAATAAACACTTCGAAACATGACGATGAGACTCATTTCATGACTGGAGCGACTGTCGTTGCTGACCTTCATCCTAACATTCTGATCAAATCATGGAATCCCATTGAAGAATAGAGTTCATGATCGATAGTTCAGTGATATGTTGACAGCCTAATTTTATGCTCTATCCAATGTATGTGTATGAGTTATTGGTCCTCTTTGGCGTTCAAGGCTATCCTTGTGTGTGAACTTATTAAGATATCGCTGTAATGAAAATGAAGCCGTAGATTGATAAATAGGGATTTGCAACTGAATTCTTTTCTAGACATATTCACGACATCATCAACTCGAATGCCAAATCGATCGATCGATTGCTGCACCATATCAATCGATCCCGTGCTCCAATTCCAAAAACCCCCGATTCGATCTAGCGATCAAAGCCTTGATCCGATCCAGTATTCCCGATAACTGATCTGATCCATGTTATCGCATCAGATCCCTAATTCGATTAGGTGCTTCAATGATTGATTGATCCGTAGGGACCACCAGATTACCCGATCTGATCTGGCCTCTAATACACTCAATTCATGATCCGAATTGAATCCGATCCTATCTCGTCTTCTGTTCCTTTCTCTTTGTTTACTTCAACGATACCTTCCCTTTCCTTCTTTCCTTTTCAGCCTCCGCTCCTACGGTAATCGAACATAATCTCCTTCCACATGGCTTGATAGGCCCATTACAGCTCTACTCCGGTCTTTTTTTAATAATAGGAAATACATAACAAAAGGGGAGAATCAAGCCATCCTCCAACGGCGCACAAAAGCAGATTTGTAGAAAAGTTATACAAATACTATGACACACATAACAAAAGAAACCTAGCCTACAAATACAAAAGACAAACAAAACAAACATCAAAGGATGGACAAAAGAAGATAAATAGAGTAATACCAATCTTGAGCACCACACCAAGACCAAGATGCCACCGAATATCAAAAGAGCACTACAAGAACAATCCTACAACCGAGAGCAACAACCACAAGTAGAAACAAGACACAATGCCAACAGCATGTCAAATGAACCGACAAGGACAGTCTTCCAAGCAAACCAAACAAGAAGCATAGGATCCGAACTTCAAAAGTAGACGACCCAACATGCAACAAAACACCACAAACTCAAAAAACATAGGACATTCCCCATTTGCATAGAACAAGAAGACATTTTAGTGTACATTGAATACCTTCACACCACAATAATGCCGACATAATCATCCCAACGGCTATTGAAGTCGAGACACAAGAAATAGCTCACCGAAGAATGATGAACGCAATACTCAAAGAAGGAATCGACTTAACAGACAAGGAATGACGGATCACGATACAAACCACGGTAGAAGGCTTTACTGCATGCCTAAAAAACCCCCCGTTCTAAACAAAGCCTTCCAAACCAAAAGCAAGACATTGGAAGCGACAACCAATGTATGAATAGAACAAAATGGCCTTTCGGGGTGGGTTTAATAAAATTTGAAAGTTGGAACAAGGTGGAATAACCGGAAGCCTGCAGATAGACAATGCACTGGGCCCAAAAGCATAATAGAGCAACAATCAGCAAAGGATATGACAAAACGGAATCATATCAAGCTAGCTCAAAGCCACAAACAAGAAAGCAAACACCCAACCATGCCAAAAGAGACATCACATGATCAAGAGAGATTACAAAAGCAACTACACGACCAGAAACCACTCATAAGCAAAAAAAAAGTCCAAGAACCAACCGTAGCAAAACTGAACAAGCACGAACTAATCAGTTGATCCAATGCATAAGCCATAGACGAGAACCACCACTCCAGGAAGAAAACTACCTAGAAGCAGTCGTACTTAACACAGACATCAGCATAAGGCTCAAGAGCATCCTCTGCACAGAGCTCTGGATTGATGGAGGACAGACAGAAGATTGATTAAGGAAAGAAAGAGGACCGCTGAGGCAGTAAACCAACTTGAACTCAATAAAAATCCAGATCTGAAATGGAGGTACTGCAATGCCAAACTACTCACATTGCTGAACCAACAAACCCAACTAAATAGGGCCCAAGAGCTTCAGAGAATGAAGAAGACAACCAAGAGATTCAAATATGGTGGTGAAGGCACAAAAGAGTTGAGGTGATAATGAGCTGGTTCCAGAGGAAACGGAAGAAGATGCGGCTTGAGAAAATGAAAACCTAGTCTCTATATGGCCCAAAAAAACCTAGCTTGTTTTGTAACCAGTGGCGTCATGATTAGCAAAAGGAAAAAAGAAAGAAAAAAAATAAAACAACGGATGCAAAGATAAAGAGAATGTAAGACGATACTTGGAGGCGGAGGGAAAGAAGCAAAAAGAAGAAGAGGAAATCTGGAAGAGGAAGGTGGCATGGGGAAAACCTAACCCCCATTAATCGACTCTCAAAACGGCAGAGCTTTTTCTGTACTCCGCTCTTTCTTCATTATTAGTCTTTAAGAAATTCAATATAACGAGCTCGCGAGTACACATATCGAATAGGGGTTAATTGATTGGAGTTAGGATAGAGCTTGGCGATACTTGAACGATGTTGGTTGCGGTAGGAAGTAGCAACGATTTAGGCCGATGGAACGAGAGGCATTAGATCAACGTGAGTCGGAATATTAGGGTCGACAGGAAAGTGGAATGGGAAAAAGGAAATGATTTAAGTATTTATAGGGCGAAGGGGGATATCGTTTTCACAAGCAGTGTTTTTTTGTAATTTTTTTATTAATTATAGGATCGGTCTCAATCCTTCTAGCGCGATGAGCATTGACCCTTACCCTACACATTGAAAAAAGGAGGGAGAGTGATGAAGGTGTGGGTGTGTACTTGTTAAGTATAAAACACTCACAAGGATCGTGTAATACGGTGAATAATAACAAACACAGATATAAGCAGTAAAGGCAATAACAAAAGAAAAACCACACCAGGGATTTTTATACTGGTTCGGAGCACCGTCCTACGTCCAGTCCCAGACCTCACTCTGGATTTTCACTAATAAACTACCTCGCTTCACTCGGAGGAACAGGTTCACAACACCCGAACAGCCGAACGGGAAATTCACGCCTCTAACACCTTGAGGACTTCACAACTTGCCTCTTACAACATGAGGACTTCACAACTTGCCTCTTACAACACCGAGGACTTCAAACAAGATGAGTAAGCTTGTAATATGACAATGTGTGTTCTCAATAACACGAATTTGTCAATTCTTGTACAACCTTCCTATAATCTTATCCTCAAATTTGATTTTGTGAATACAAAGATTTGGAAGATGATATCGTTGTTTGAATCGAAAGAATAATATATAGATTCAAGTATTCAAATAACGATATATGAGAATTATGAGCTTTTGAGTGCTTTTTAAGAGCAAGAATGAAATCAGCAATAGATAGCAAGAATAGAAAGAATTAGTTCAAGAATCGATGAATTGAAAGTATGATTTCAAGTCTATTTATAGAGGATGGAGAGTTGCTATCATTGGTGAAGAGAAGCAACGAATAGAAATGATTTTTGGTGAAGAGAAAGGAGAATAACCATTGATGAATAGAGATGTCTATTCGAAAAGTTGGCTTCAGTTCGTAGACCAGTCGACTGGTAAAAAATGACCAGTAGACTGGTATTTGAATATATATACATTATATACATGTGTGCATGTTCATTGTGCATTTCTGCCCAGAAATGGTTGACCGCCAATAATGAAACCGTTCGACCGGTTTCTGGTAGTATGCACAATGAATGTGCATACATATATACACATATATATTCAAACTATTGAGGTATATGATTATTTGCGGATATATTTTAACATTTAAAACTCAACTAAAACACTTAAATAATCAACCTCTATCTTTAAATACCATTGGATCTCTTCTTTTTGTCGATCTAGAACTTCACCTTGTCATTAATCAAAATGCCGTGAATTCGTTGACTCGACATTCTCCCCTTTTTTGATTGATGACAACATGGCTTCTGAAATTGTTTTTAACTCCCCCTGAATATATACTCCCCTGTAAAAGATTAAAAACAAATCTGCAAAACATAATGTTGGTAGCATTTTCTCCCCCTTTTGTCATCGACAAAAAGGAGTAGTACACACAAGTTATATGCAAGGCAAAAAGATTGAAGCATTTAATACACACCAAACATACCATAAGCAAGTCATGGACGTAATAATTAATACAAACATACCATAAACAAACCCAAAATAAATACAACACTATTTACGTACAAGTGCCGGTTTAAGTCATGCATAAAGTTTTAAAACATATTATAATAAAGAGAGGATAAAAGGCGAACTACTTAGATGGTTCATCTGATTCCGTAGTAGGAGATGAATAAATAAGAAGTGAATGGATGGGATATTGGAACCGACGTGTTGTTTGGGATTTTAAAAAAAAGAAAAACTCGTAACCGGTCGACCGGAAATTGTCAACTGGTCGACTGGTTTCTTGAAAGAATTTGAGTCAGAGAGTTTTTCGGTCGACCATTAGGTTTTATACTGGTCGACCGGTCTGTGAATAGGTCAAAAATTTCTAGAGACTTTTTCGGTCGACTGGTTATTTTCCATCGGTCGACTGGTCGGTAAAAGATGAAGTTCCTAGAGACTTTTTCCGTCGGCTGGTCCGTTTATAACGGTCGACCGTTTATGTGTAATTATGTTTTTCTGGGTTTCTGAGATGATGAAAAGCTATACATATTAAAAAAATTATTTCAAAACAATATGAATTAAAATCAAGTATATGAAGGACTGAAAAACATGAAAACTTATTTTTCAAAATAAAAACGATATGAGATTAATGGGAGGTAGATGACTTGTCCTCGGATATTTCCTTAATATTCGTAGCTTTTGGTGTCCATTGCGACCAATTTCCTCTTGCACCTTCATTTCTCATATAATTATGATCCCAGGAGTTAGGACTCCTAGAGGTAGACGGAGGATGTGGCATTGGTTCATGAACTCCATGTCTATCCGTGCTACAGAAAAATGACGCCATACGTTCCAAAAGAGTTAAGCGATCGGACGTGAGTTTTTGTTCATAATGAAGTTGACGCTGAAGATTCATCTGATGTTGTTGGTAGTGATGAATTTCGCTTATCTTCTCTCTAGTCCGTGGAGAACAAAATAGTGCTTTCTTAGCACGTTTGGGCTTGGGTGTATCTTTGTGAGTATGCGAACATTCTGATCTACTCTTAGGTGTTTCCGGTGTTTCCGGAGAGTAGTGTTCTTTCGGTTCGGAACTAGTGACCGAGATATGTGAATGTTGTGCACATTCGTCGCATATGTGTGCCATAATGAAAATATAAACTTCTGTATGGATATTAAAAAAATAATGACACAAGGATGGAGTTGTAAGAATTAAAAAAAGGGTAAGTATTTATAGGATTTTGCCAAAAAAAAGAAGGAATGGTTATAAAACGCTCAAGAATATAAGCCATTAATATTGGAAAGCTCATAATAATTTGCTAATAATAGCTAAAAGCTATTAAATAGCTGAGTTACAAAAGAATGTAAGTATCATCCAGAATAGAACTTAATAGTGTATATGTATATTATACATCGAGTTATGTTCTAGAAATCAAGCCAAGCTCTCTACGTAAAGAAATAAAACTTGATTCGAGTAGAGGCTTAGTAAAAATGTCTACTAGTAGATTGTTAGTCTTGACATATTCGAGACATATTGTTCCCTTTTCAATATTATCTCTTAAGAAATGATGCCGAATATCAATGTGCTTTGTTCAACAATGGTTGACTAGGCTTTTCGATAAGTTTATCGCACTTGTGTTATCACAGTATATGATGGAGTTTGATAAATGAATATTAAAATCTCGAAGTGTTTGTTGTATATACAGTACTTGAGTACAAGCTAGAGCTGCTGATATATACTCAGCTTCACGTGTCGAGAGTGAAACGCAATTTTGTTTCTTACTAAACCAAGAGACAAGTGATTGTCCAATAAAATGGCATGTACCACTCGTGCTCTTTCTATCCGTACGAGAGCCGCCGAAATCAGCATCTCTATATGATACTCATTCGAATGGACAATCTTTCGGGTAGAAAAGACCAAAGTGTTTGGTTTTATTAAGATATTGTATTATACGTTGTACAGCTCGTAAACGTGATACTTTAGGATTAGCTTGAAACCTTGCACACAAACAAACACTCATCATAATATCAGGACAACTTGCGGTAAGATATAGGAGAGACCCAATCATGCTTCGATATAACTTCTGGTCAACATTTTTACCATGTTCATCTTTTTCAAGATATGTGGTTGTACTCATAGGAGTAGGTTTACCAGAGGTATTCTCTAAGCTGAAGCGTTTGATGAGATTTGCACAGTATTCTTCTTGGTTAATAAAAATACCGTTAGAAAGCTGTTTGATTTGAAGACCAAGAAAATAAGATAGTTCTCCCATATGAGACATTTCAAACTCTTTGGTCATTATATTTGCAAACTCTTTGCAGAGTCTATCATTTGTTGAGCCAAAGATAATGTCGTCTACATATATCTGGACAACTAATATATCTTTCTGAGAATGTTTTATGAATAAAGTCTGATCAACTTTACCAATTTGAAATCCAGAATCAATAAGATAGCTTCGCAACCATTCATACCAAGCACGAGGTGCTTATTTTAATCCGTATAAAGCTTTCTTAAGTTTATATACGTGATCTGGATATTTCTCATGTACGAACAAGGGAGGTTGTTCGACATATACATTCTCTTTGATAAACCCATTTAAGAAAGCACTTTTGACATCCATTTGATAAAGTTTGAAATTATGATGACAAGCAAAGGATAGTAAGATTCGAATAGCTTTTAGTCGAGCAACAGGCGCAAAAGTTTCTTCATAATCGATACATTCTTCTTGGTTGTATCCTTGTGCTACTAATCTTGCTTTATTTCTGGTTATATTTCCTTGTTCGTCGGCCTTATTTTTATAGACCCATTTCGTGCCAATGACTGATTGATCAGTAGGTCTTTGAACAAGTTCCCAGACATCATTGCGCTCGAACCGGTTTAGTTCTTCTTGCATGGCAATGATCCAGTAATCATCAGTAGCAGCTTCTTTTGAATTCTTAGGTTCGATATTTGAAAGAAACGCGACATGACCCATTTGATTGAGTTGACTCCTTGTTCTAATTTGTGATGTTACTTCTCCAATATCATTTTGAACCGGATGATCTCTTAGAATTCTCGGAGGAGATCTAAATCTTGGTGGAGAAGGTACCACAACAGGTTGAGGAATATCCTCAATAATTTCTGAGTCAGAGTCATTATTTGCGATGATAGGATTATCAGTGACTATAGTTTCTTCGTCATCTGATATATTATGAGACGGTTTAAAAAATTCATCAAAAGATATATGAAGCGATTCTTCAATAGTTTTAGTTCTCTTATTGAATATACGATAGGCCTTGCTTCGTTCCGAATATCCGACAAATATACCTTCATCGGATTTTGGATCAAATTTTCCAAGATGGTCTTTTGTATTTAAAATAAAGCACTTAGAACCGAAAACTTTGAAGTATGAGATATTTGGCTTTCTTTGATTAAATAACTCATAAGAAGTATTCTTGGTAAGAGGTCGAATGGATACACGATTCAAAACATAGCACGTACTTGCAACAGCTTCTGCCCAAAAATGTTTTGGTAAGGTGGATCCATTTAATAATGTTCTTGCACATTCTTGTAAAGTCCGATTTTTCCGTTCTACAACTCCATTTTGTTGTGGAGTTCTAGGAAATGAAAAATTATGATTGATACCTTTCTTTGTACAAAAATGTTCAAATTCATTATTTTTGAACTCTCCGCCATGATCACTTCTTATATTCTTAACCTTAAGCCCTTTTGACTTTTGAATTCTCTTGACAAAAGATTTGAAATGATTAAATGTGTCACTTTTATTTTTCAATAAAATCACCCATGTATAACGAGAATAATCATCAACAATTACAAACACATAGTGACTATGATTTATTGACTGAACCTGTGTTGGTCCGAATAAATCCATATGTAATAGCTCAAGTGGTTGTAGTGTTGATATGACTTTCTTGGATTTGAAAGATGATTTGGTCAATTTTCCTAACTGACATGCATCACAAATATTCTCAACCATAAAGCTTATGTTGGGTAGTCCTCTAACTAGGTTATTTTTGTCTAGCTTGTCGATAGTTCTGAAGTTTATATGACAGAAACGTTTGTGCCACAACCATGGATCATTATCATTTGCTATAAGACACATGTCTGAATTATGATTGATATTCATATTTAGAATATAAATATTTCTGTCTCTATATCCTTCAAAAACTAAATTACGATCTTTATCTAAGATACTACATTTATTATCTGGAAAGGAAATGATAAAACCCTTGTCGCATAATTGACTGATACTAAGTAAATTATGCTTTAAGTTTCTAACTAGCATGACATTAGTAACAAGAGGTAAGTTAGATGTACCGCAATTGCTCACATCGCCTTTGTCGATGATATAGCCTTTTGAATTATCTCCAAAAGTGACGGAGCCACCATCTGAATAAGTGATATTTGTCAATAAACTCTTGTCTCCATTCATATGCTTCGAGCAACCACTGTCCAGTATCCACATTCCTCTTTTCTTAAGTGGGACCTGCAAAAAATAAAATTAAGTCCATGGTATCCACTTTTTATAGGGTCCTAAGAGTCCGGTCTTAGGAGTCCGAACCCATACGGGTCCGGTATCCCCTTTATATAAATAATTGGAATTATGATGCACAGTATTCAAAATTTTTTGAATGTACTTGTTCCTAATCAAATTGTTATTTGTTTTAGGAACCCATATTTTGATTGTCTTGACATTCTTCTTTTGAAATTTCACAACCGGTTTTGGTTTGGAATACAATAAACTAAGATTTTTCTTATCTTTAGTTTCTTGTACCTTTTTCTTTCTTTTGTTACCAAGATGTTTCTTGGTATCTTGTTTTTTATACCCCAAACCATGTTTATTTGTAGCGGATTGTGAACTTTCAATAATTTTTGTCAAATTTTCTCGACCTTTGTTGAAGTTAGAAACATTTTGAGTAATGTCATCTAACTTAGTTTGTAGACTAGCTTTTTCTAGGTCTAGAATTTTGACTTTAGCTTTAAGCTCATGATTTTCAGCAGTAAGAGCATCATTTTTCTCTTTTTGAGTTTCAATTTCTTGACCCAAAAGAGTTAATTGAGAATTAATATTAGATGATGACTCTTGAAATTTTTCAAGTTCCTCTTCTGATATTTTCTTCTCGTCTTTTAGCATATCACGCTCCAACTATGCTCTACGTAAGTCTGCTTGAGCTTGTTTACATTGTAATTTCATATCTTTGAATTTATATATGAATTCAGCATTTATATCAAGAACTTCTTCAAAAGAAGGAATTTGTACCTCATCTTCTTTCGCCATAAAACATACATTTGCTTGTTCATCGTCTGAGTCACTTTCACTATCAGACGAAGATGAGTCTGAATCATCCCATATCACTGAGAATGCTCGTTTCTTTGACTTGTCCTTCTTGTGTTTGAATTTTACATTTTCTGTCTTCTTCTTTTGCTCCGGACAATCCTTTTGCATGTGTCCCTTCTTGTGATAGTTAAAGCATTCTATATTTGATGATGATGATGGTTTATTTGATCCGAACTTCTTTTTGTTGTAACGACTAGCTTTTCGTTGCTTAAGAATTTCTTGAATCCTTTTGCAATGAATGCTAGATCTTCATATTCGGAATCTGAGATGTCTTCATCCTTTTCTGCATGAAAAGCTACATTTTTCTTTTCTTCTTTTTGTTCTTTTCTAGCCTGCAAGTTAGCTTCATAGGACATAAGATTTCCTATCAATTCATCTGGCTTTATGGTGGAAAGATCGTTAGCTTCTTCTATGGCTAATACTTTCCCTTCCCATTCATTAGTCAGAGAATGTAGGACTGTTGAAACTACATCAAAATCAGAATATATTTGCCCTAATCCGATAAGTGCATGATGAATGGTTTGAAACCTTGTATACATCTCATTGATTGTTTCATTTGGCTTCATCTTGAAATTTTGAAATTGATTTTTCAACAAGGCTATTTTTGCTTGTTTAACCTTGTTAGTACCTTCATGATTGGTTTTTAGCGTTTGCCAAATTTGATAAGCAGCGGTACAGATATTAACACGGTTATATTCGTTTTGATCTAATGCACAAAACAACATATTAATTGCTTTTGCAATTACAGCAGCCGCAGCTTTCTCAGCAGCTGTCCATTCTGCGTACTCAGTTGTTGGATTTACTATTTCCTTCTGAGTAGCATTTCAAGCATCATAGGTAGTTGATTGAATGTAAAAAGCCATACGAGTTGCCCAATAACTACAATTGAGGCCATTGAAGAAAGGAGGCCTTTGTGTCGATTGACCTTCAGTGTAAGTGGTGTTTGTGCTAGTGCTTGCGTTATTTGCCATATTACTAGAATATATCAAATAACTGTGTTACAGTTATGAGATGATCGTGCTCTGATACCAATTGATGGTGTGGGTGTGTACTTGTTAAGTATAAAACACTCATAAGGATCGTGTAATATGGTGAATAATAACAAACACAGATATAAGCAGTAAAGGCAATAACAAAAGAAAAATCACACCAGGGATTTTTATACTGGTTCGGAGCACCGTCCTACGTCCAGTCCCAGACCTCGCTCTGGATTTTCACTAATCAACTACCTCGCTTCAACCGGAGGAACAGGTTCACAACACCCGAACAGCCGAACGGGAATTTCACGCCTCTAACACCTTGAGGACTTCACAACTTGCCTCTTACAACAAGAGGACTTCACAACTTGCCTCTTACAACACCGAGGACTTCAAACAAGATGAGTAAGCTTGTAATCTGACAATGTGTGTTCTCAATAACACGAATTTGTCAATTCTTGTACAACCTTCATATAATCTTATCCTCAAATATGATTTTGTGAATACAAAGATTTGGAAGATGATATCGTTGTTTGAATCGAAAGAATAATATACAGATTCAAGGATTCAAATAACGATATATGAGAATTATGAGCTTTTGAGTGCTTTTTAAGAGCAAGAATGAAATCAGCAATAGATATCAAGAATAGAAAGAATTAGTTCGAGAATCGGTGAATTGAAAGCATGAATTCAAGTCTATTTATAGAGGATGGAGAGTTGGAATCATTGGTGAAGAGAAGCAACGAATAGAAATGATTTTTGGTGAAGAGAAAGGAGAATAACCATTGATGAATAGATATGCCTATTCGAAAAGTTGGCTTCAGTTCGTAGACCAGTCGACTGGTAAAAAATGACCAGTAGACTGGTATTTGAATATATATATATATATATACGTTATACGCATGTGTGCACGTTCATTGTGCATTTCTGCCCAGAAACGGTCGACCGTCAACAATGAAACCGGTCGACCGGTTTCTGGTAGTATGCACAATGAATGTGCATACATATATATACATATATGTATTCAAACTATTGAGGTATATGATTATTTGAGGATAGATTTTAACATTTAAAACTCACCTAAAACACTTAAATAATCAAGCTTTATCTTTAAATACCATTGGATCTCTTCTTTTTGTCGATCTAGAACTTCTCCTTGTCATTAATCAAAATGCCGGGAATTCGTTGACTCAACAAGTGATTGACGTCACCACTTGCTTATTTTTTCTACATGTTAGTATTAATGCATATAATCACCAATGTGATTGCAAATAATGTATTTAACATGCACTCGACGACAAGAACCTATGAACATAAAAATTCAATTAATTACAAAGTGGATTATCAACGCTTGAACATAATCAATTTCCAAATGCTAACATTATAATCATACGCGTACATTCACATTTTCATGTATTATTTACAAAAATTCCAAGTAAGTTGCACAATATCATGTACAAGCATATGAGTGCGTACGCAACTCCAAATCGATAACAACTTTCTTGCACTTTGATGCAAGCAGAAGCCAATGGCTAACAATTAATTTCTTGAATCGATAGAAATTAAATGCTCACCTCAAAATTTAGACAAATTCCCATATAGATGGTTGAATTCTAACAGACGAACTAAACCATTGACAAAGCTAGAATCACAATGCATGTGCCATTGGAGCTCGGCCAAACATCACAACTATTCAGAAGCAATGTACTCCTTGGTAAGCACTACTCAAATGGAAGATCATGTGTAACGACCCAGAAAATCTGAACCAATTTAAATTTTTTAAATTGGCTAAAATAATGGATTTTAAATATTTAAAATAAATATTTTAAATAATGGTAGTGAAAACTGAGTTTGAATCGTCAATTGAAAACGAATATAATTAATTATAATTATAAACAAGGCCTGAAATGGCGCTGCAGTATCAAAAATTGGATTCAAACTTTGTCGGACTGTACCGGGTGCAAAACAAAACGGATTTTAGTGAAACCAAAAATATTTAAATCTGTTAGTGAATACCTTTCTAACGAATCTGAAAAATTGAATTTTCATAGCGGAAAGCAAAAGTTATGGCCGAATGAATTTTCAGAAAGGTCGCTAGGGAATTTATATAGCCCGTGAAATTGGCCATTTTGCATACGACCTCGGAATTCAACGAAACCTCTTTTGTTGGATCCAGGATGTGAAGTTATTGCTAGGTTTCAAATTTCATAATTTTTGAAGCTAGTATGTGAGCGTGGCAAAGGAAAATGTGTTTTGGTCAATTATAGTTAAATTGGATCGACCAGAAATGGGCCTTTTTGCAAACGGTCTCAGAATTCGACGAAACTGGTTTTGTTGGGACCGTGTCATCAAAACAAAGCTAGATTTATTTTTTTGGAATTTTTCGAATCAGTTTGTGGCCCTGGCAAATTGAAATGTACGTTCAAATTAAATATTAAATGTTCTATATTTTAATTTGAAGGAAAACTGACTGAAACATTCGAATGGGCCTACGAAACATATCCCATTGTGTTCGGAATGGGGGTAAAACGCTAGGGACGACAGTCGTTAGGTTTAGATTGGTGGTCGCATCAGAAAACCCCTTTAAAACCTCCCCGACCAATCAAAATTTTTATATAAAAAAAAAGCATTTCCTTCTCTCTCTCTCTCTCCCCGAAGTCGATCAGCGGCGGAAAACCGCTCCCCCCTTCCCTTCCATTTTCAGGCGATTCTGATCATCGAAACACCCCCGTCCTTTGGAGTTTTCCGAAGCCCTCGCCACCCTCTTCCCATCCATAGCTGGTACGCCCCCTATCGTCGCTCGGACGAGGAGATCCAGCACCTCAAAGTCCGGAAGTTCACGCCGCCGCCATGACCAGGATTCGCCGTCAAGCTGGGTCCCACCACCGGGCGTGGATAGCCCTTTCCACCCTCTTCGACGTTGCGCAGGCCGATCGACCCCTCGATACACGGATTGCCTGAAAGATCGAAACCTAGTTTTGAAGATTTTGAAAGGTAATCGGCCGTTTAATTTAAAACTGATTTTAACAGTTTAAAACCGTTGCAAACTTCGAAAAATCATATCTTTTTCGTTCGTTAACGAAATTCGATGAAACAGGAAACAACGTGACCGTGAGGACGTCCTCTACCTTCTAGAAGAGACCGCATATTTTTCTGAGCCTTTTGCTATTTTTGGTGGAGTGGAACCCAATGTGAGATTTCTAATTTATAAACAATATGGAAAACGACGATGTATAAATTATATATTCGATGTATGAGTTATATAAGCGTTGTACACCTCTTGTATAAGCATTGTATAAGTTGTACGTTCGATGTATAAGTTATATATGCGTTGTAAAAATTATATATGTGTTGAAATAGAAGTGAATTGCTATATATATATATATATATATATATATATATATATATATATATATATACGCCCCTCATCCACAAACCATGGTTATTGGTTGTGATTGGTGCGAAAATTGATTGATAACAAATGGTTGATTGGAATTGTTTGTGGTTGATATTGATTGATTGTGGTTGAAAAATACCCGTTTGTGGTTGAGAAATATTTGGTTGAACCCACATAGGATTAGTTTGTGGAAATGAAATAAATATATACATGTCGCCGTCGTGCGAACTAGATGCATGATCCCCATTGTCAAAAACCGCGAGGTTTTAACGTAGAGCGAGGAGTCGTACTAGGGACGGTCCCGGTTTTAACTACCCTGCCGTTATGCTGCAGAAATTTTGAATAATATTCATGTGTTTGAATTATTTTCATTTGCTAAAACTATATTTGTTCGTTAAATAGAAAACCTTCATGTGTTGAATCGATATTCATTCGTTGATTAGAAATTCATGTGTTGAATGGTCTTCGTGTTTTAAATATAAAAATCACATTTTTATCTATATATATAAACTATAGAAATTTTTATCTATATATATAAACTATAGAAAACCTTCATGTGTTGAATCGATATTCATTCGTTGATTAGAAATTCATGTGTTGAATGGTCTTCGTGTTTTAAATATAAAAATCACATTTTTATCTATATATATAAACTATAGAAAACCTTCATGTGTTGAATCGATATTCATTCGTTGATTAGAAATTCATGTGTTGAATGGTCTTCGTGTTTTAAATATAAAAATCACATTTTTATCTATATATATAAACTACAGAAAATATTCATGTGTTGAATCGTATTCATATTTTGAAATAAATTGTTTCATAATAAAAATCACCTTTTTTTAACATCTATATGAAATGTATAAAATAATCCAGTTTTGAAACAATTTGTTTTACGATAAAAATCCCATTTTTACCACCTATATAAACTATATAAAATAATAGTGTTGTGAAATAAATTGTTTTACAATAAAAATCATATTTTTATTATATACATGAATTGTTGAAATGTGAAGTGTTAAAAATAGCAACTCGTTCAATTAAATATGCATGAGTCGAAATATTCACTAATTAGCTAATGATATGATTTTTGCCTATGCATGCAACATTAGAATGAATGGTGTTTTTAAACCAAATGGAATCAAATATGAAGTTGAATGGAAAATGATAAGTGATAAGAACTGTATATATGTACATGCATGTTTACTGAACAGGTTATGGAAAAGGGGCTAGAGAAGAGGAATAAAATTTTGTGCCCGACAAATAGGTACACATTTACTGTTTTGTTTGGGTGATGATTTTATGAGCCTGTTGGCTAGCCGCTTGGTTTTTTCTTTTTCTTTTTGACATGAGATGCCCATGTGGCTATTTGGAAATTTTCCCAGCCCCTCCCGTACAAAGGAGGTTATGGCGAAATTTTCCAAAATTTAAAGGCGTTAGTGAAATACTAGAAGTGAAAACGATATTGAAATTGTTGAATGAACTATATTTATATAAATATAAATAAAATTAAAACGAAAGGTGGCCGTGCAGTTCGTATTTCGAAACCGTGATTTCAAACAGCTAGTGCGGGAAATCCGACCATTGGATTTTCCCGAAACCGCAACCGTTGGGTTCGCCTTGGAAATATCTTTCCAACGGCACCAACTTCGTAAAAATCCAACTGTTGGATTGTCTGGAATGTTTAATTCAAATCTGAAGAAAAACAGCGCCAGAAACGATTATATTTATATATATATATATATATATATAATTATATTTAATCGAATAACGACGCTGCAGTTCGTATTTTGAAATCGAAACTTCAAACGATTGTACCGGGAGATCCGACCGTCGGATTTTCCCGAAACTGGAACCGTTGGATTCGTTTTGAATAGATCTTTCTAATGATGTAAATTTTGTAAAGATCCAACGGTTAGATTTTCAGATATGTGTAAATCAAATCTGAGGAAAAACAGCGCCACGGCCGCGTTATGGCCCGAAGCGTCGTTTTGACTAAATTGGCTATTTTAAAATAAATAAAAATAGCGATAAATTGTTATAAAATATCATAAACGATATGGAATGGAAATAAACTGAATTTCGATTTATGTGGTATTTGATAGTTGAATGTGTTTGGTGTGAGAATTACATTAAAGAACAAAATTGGTATTGTCGAATGATTTAACCATTGAAATAAATTGATTTGAAATTCTAAATATACGTGAATTATTTGAAAATGCCGAGTTAATTCTCATTTCGAATAATTGACCGATGATTGAAATTCGAAGATGAAGACGGTGGTCGAAGACCAGAGATCTTCACCTCGTTTGGATGGTAACCGAGGTCCTGATTAGGAGGCATCCCGAAATATGGATAATGAGTGGTGATCGTCCAGACGTACGTGGTGATCGATGGGTTTGCGAGGTATTTAGTGCCTCCGGTTTCGTTCAGACCCAGAACGGACTTGCAAATGGACTGCGTGTCTGACCTTGGATTTTATTCTGTGTTGATTGATCTCTATTACATATACATCAGTTTGACGGCGGAGAATTTATTCTTTTGCTTAACGCCCTTCTCTGAAACGCACGAGCTCAGAGGTTGTATATCGATGGACATCAGTCGCATGGCATGAATTGCTAGTGTGGCATGCCTAAGTGGCAAATGATCAAGGCTTCTGTTGAAAAGCAAAGTCTTGTGGTGATGATCAAAGCCCCGCCTGTGTGGCGCAGCTTTGTGTATAAAGTGAATTCGCGAGCCTCACACCCCGGTATGAACCAGAAACGGGAGAAGGACCTCAGGGAGGGCATGCGTTTCTTTCTAGCTAGGGTGGTGCCAGTGACCTACCAGCCTTGACATTTATATACTTTTCACCTATGTGGTTGTTGCTGTTGCGAGGCGCCTCGGTTTGATCGGACGATCTGGGTCCGATGGAGTCATTCGTTGGCTCGTTGACGCCCCAAAGGGCGGGGAAACGTAGAGTTCAGGCATAATAATCCACATCGGTGGACCGACCCTGTCGCTCCAAGGGGCAGTTGTGGCTGTTCCTGAGACACGGGCTAGAGCGTCTCGAATTCGGTAAGGACTATCTTTTGCCTTGGTTCATGACAGAAATCCAATTTCCAAATACGTGACTGTGCGATTTTGATCGTACACATATATTTGGCGACATAGTGGCATGAGACGCTCATGCCGTCCATGATTGATAGTTATGATTTGAAATTATTTTCAAAACATATAAACACTAGCAATAATATCAAATGCCTTTGTTTTATTCGTATCAAGCATATTTTGGCCATTATAAGGTAAAAACTCTATCCTCCGGTTTGCGTTGCATTGTGTGATGGGAACTGAGTCTTATAATGGATTCATTTTTATAAAATGCATTGCGTTGTTTAAAAGAAAGATTTGTTTTAAAGCACCGGCAATCCAATGGAGAAAACCCGTTCCACGAGAGTGGCGTTGCCTGTGATTAGCCAAATTATATATGTGTTGAGTAGATCTCTCATACCAGTCCTATGACTGACTCGTAGTTTGTTTCACTTTCAAACTCGGGTGCCCCTCTTTCTACACGGGCAGCCTTGTATTCAGGTTTAGCTGGTTCTTTCTGGATAGCTGGAGCTGAAGATGGATTCTATCATTTATCTCTTTTTATGCTGTTCAGCTCCTATTGTACATATTTTGTTTGTTTTCCGCTGTAGACATTTATGTATAGTTGAACTGTATTTGTACTAAGCAAGATCCTGTATACTGTGTAACTCTGATGATTACTTTTATCCAGTATATTCTATTGTTCATTATCTGGTGTATTTATTTAATTCTGTTCTGCTATTATCTGTTTATGTGTTATATTCCACGGATTACCCTTGTCGCCGTCAGTACGGGGTTTGGGGTCATCTCAATTTGGTATCAGAGCTTTGGTTAAGCTTAGTTCTAGAATATAACATATTAACGATCTCGTCAGAAATAGAACAAGTAGTGTTCTAGGACGGGCAACTCAATACAGATAGGATCAGTAATATCCTAGTACGAGTAAAGCAGAATGAAATAACACCTCGATAGACACATTTACATTGAAGTATATATTTCTATGTTTTAAAAAAAAAATATCTTTTCTATAACCTGACACTTGATCTGCTGTTTGCAGAAGTACTAGAAAATGAGTGTCAGAAACAGAAGGAATGCAGAACCGGATATTGAGGCCCTATTAATCAAATATCGAAATATGGGTGGAATACCATTCTCTGGTGAAGAATCTATTATGAAGACACAGGCTTGGATTCGTTCGGCCGAAAAGATCTTTGGTGGTTTAAAGCTGAGGGATGACCAGAAAAGATTACTGGCCTCCTGGGCACTCAAAGACAAAGCTTTGTTATGGTGGGATTCAGTTATAGAGGATAATCCAGAAGGTGATATCACCTGGGATAGATTCAAAGTGATTTTCCTAGAAAAATTTACTCCTCCAGAAGCGACTGAGCGATTATGCGACGAATTTTCTTATCTGATACAAGGTGATATGACCATCCCAGAATATCATAAGAAATTCAACAAACTTTCTCACTTTGCTCCTCATCTGATTAAAGACCCAAAAAGGAAGAATTTGAGATTTATTCACGGCCTGCAAAGAAAATATCAGAATAGTGTGATGAGGAATGTGAGGCTTCCTTTCTCAGAAATGATTTATATCGCTTATCAGTATGAAGATCTCCATAGGAAAGGCATGTGGCGAGATGAAGAAGAAGTCGGTTCTAGCGATAAGGTTGAATCAGAAACTGATCGTCCTGAGGCCAGTACCATGTCTGAGGTCAGTAAGGAACCCAAAGTCAATCGAAAAAGGGCCAAATCAGGAAAAGAACCGGTAACGACCACCGTATGCAACAACTGCCATCTGAAAGGGCATTTGTCGATAAACCGCGGACCTTTAAAGAAGCGATTAAAAGGTGGACTTAGATCCAAAGAAGGATTTCAAGCGAATAGAAAATGCAGTCTTTGCCATCAGATTGGTCACGTAAAGCAAGATTGCTGGAAGATGAAGAAGCCTGAAGTAGTTCAAGTGAATGAAGTAGCAGAAACTTCTGATCCGTCACAAGTCAAGGAAGATCTGATGTTTTAGAAGGAACGCTTACTGTCAAAAACATTCCAGTTAAAGTACTATTTGACATACGCGCGTCACGAAGCTTTATTGCAAAGAGTGTAGTGAAGAAGTTGGATTTGAGGTTGAAAAAGCTCAAAGAACCAATGACAGTCCAATATCCAGTTGGGGGTTCCATCAATCTCAGTTGGATTTGTGCAGTACCTGTCTCTTTTTCTTGCTATAAATTCCCTATTATCTCTATCGTCATGAATTTTAATGAATTCGATATTATTCTGGGATTGGATTGGCTAACTAAATATGAAGCAGAGGTTAGATGCGCCGAGAGAGTTGTAAAGGCAAAGGCACAATCAGGGAATTATATAACCATACCTTGTGAAGGCCCGACATCAAATAGAAAGGACTTCTGGGCAGCTTTGGATGTTTCACCAGCCCAAATAGAAAATATCCCTGAAGTCGCAGAGAATATTCCTGACCTTATCAAAGATACTCCTGTCGTCAAGAACTATGCGGATGTGTTCGGGGAAGTGGTTCTCTTGCCTCCGCAGAGAGAAATAGATTTCAAGATCGCTTTGATTCCGAATGCAAGGCCGGTAGTTCACGCTATTCGAAGAATGTCTTTGAAAGAGAAAGAGGAATTAGACAATCAAACACGATAGCTAGTATGGAAAGGTCTGATCAGGCCCAGTTTCTCTGATTAGGGTGCAGCAGTGGTGTTTGTCCCAAAATCTGACGGTACTCTACGGCTATGTGTGGACTATCGTGATTTGAACAAACAGACGATAAAGAACAAATATCCATTGCCACGAATAGATGATTTGTTGGATCGATTAAATGGAGCACAAGTATTTTCACGAATGGACCTAGCTACAGGCTTCCATTAACTTCAAATTGCCGAAGAGTGTGTTCCAATGACAGCATTCAGAGGTCCCGACTTATTCTATGAGTGGTTAGTAATGCCGTTCGGCTTATGTAACGCTCCAGCTTACTTCGTCGATCTGATGAATAGAGTGTCCAGAGGGGTTTTGAATAAATTTGTTCTGGTTTTTATTGACGATATTCTAATCTTCTCTAAATCAAAGGCCGAACATGAAAAGCATCTGGAACAGGTTCTAGAAATTCTGAGACGGAATGTATTAAAAGCCAAATTTTCCAAATGTATCTTCTGGCAAGATGAAGTAAAATTTCTAGGCCACGTCGTATCGAAAGAAGGGATCGCTGTGGATCCAAGCAAAATCACAGCTATTCAGAATTGGAAACAGCCCAGTACCCCCACTGAAGTCCGCAGTTTTCTCGGATTGGCTAGCTATTACTGGAAGTTCGTTAAAAACTTTTCGAGGATACCTGGTCATTTAACGAAGCTTACGAAGAAGCACTCTAAATTCAAATGGACTCCAGAAAGTGAGGAGGCTTTCGAAGAGCTAAAATTAAGACTAACGATTGCTCCAGTGTTAACCATCATCGATGGAAACCAGGATTTAAAAGTCTGGACCGATGCTTCTGGAGAAGGCCTTGGCGCAGTGTTAATGCAAAGAGGCCAAGTGATTGCTTATGCTAGCCGTCAACTGAAGCCGCATAAGAAAAACTATGTAACTCATGATCTTGAGTTATTGGCTATTGTGTTCGCCTTGAAAATCTAGAGACACTATCTCCTGGGTGAGAGATTTGAACTGTTTACAGATCACCAGTCGTTAAAGTATTTGTTCACCCAGAAAGACCTGAATTTGAGGCAGCAACGTTGGCTAGAGTTCCTTGCAGCATATGATTTTGAGATTCTATACACTCCAGGGAAAGCCAATGTCGTGGCTGATGCGTTAAGCCGAAAGAATGAAATGATCGCCAGTTTCATCATTGCGACTTCGTTGATTGACAAGATATCGACTCTCCAAGAAGACGACCAATTTATTAAAGGAATGAGTCAGCGAATTCGAGAAGGCAATGCTTCGGATTTCCATCTTGACAGCGAAGGGATTCTGAGGTTAGAAGGACGAATTTGTGTTCCAAAAATTCCTGAACTCAGAAGAGATGTGCTTGATGAATGCCACAAATCTAAGCTCAGTATCCATCCGGGTGTGAGTAAAATGTATAACGATATCAAGCGCACATTCTGGTGGAAGTCGTTAAAGAGAGACATCTCGATATATGTTAGTCGATGCCCTACTTGCCAGCTAGTCAAAAGCGACCAGCAGAAATTGGCTGGATTGTTACAACCACTACAAGTTCCTGGTTGGAAGTGGGAGCATATTTCCATGGATTTCATTGATGGTCTGCCCATAACCAGAAAAGGGAATGACAGTATTTGGGTGATCGTAGATCGCTTCACGAAGACCGCCCATTTCATACCTGTCAGATCAAACAGAACTGCTCAGAGTCTGGCGCATATATACTTCAAGGAAATAGTTAGACTACATGGAGTGCCGCTTAGTATAGTCAGTGATAGAGATACAATATTTACTAGTAAATTCTGGGAGGCATTTCAAGTAGAGATGGGAACGAAGCTGAACTTGAGCACCGCTTATCATCCTCAGACAGATGGCCAGACTGAGAGGGTGAATCGTATTTTAGAAGATCTATTGCGGGCTTGTGTTCTAGATTTCGGTGGATCATGGGAAGACCATCTGCATTTGGCTGAGTTCTCTTATAATAACAGCTACCAGGCGAGCCTGACAATGTCACCATTCGAAGCATTGTATGGTAGACCGTGCCGATCTCCTGCTTGTTGGGTCGAACCGGGTAATAGACTTGTGTTGGGTCCTGATATGATCTGAGAAGCTGCCGACAAAGTCGATTTTATTAAGAAGCGATTATTTGCCGCTCAAAGCCGACAAAAGAGCTACGCCGATAGGAGAAGAAGAGATATATCCTTTGCTGTTGGCGACTATGTATATTTGAAAGTATCGCCGATGAGAGGAGTTATCCGGTTCGGTAAAACTGGAAAGTTGGCGCCCAAATTCATTGGTCCGTTTCCTATTCTGGAATGGATCGGAACTCTCGCTTATAGGGTCAAACTGCCTAACTGGTTGCCTGGAGTTCATGATGTATTTCACATATCTCAACTTCGAAAGCATGTTCATGATCCAGATTTGATCGTGGAAGAAGCAACTCAACAGGATATTGAAATTACTCTAGAATTAGCTATGAGACGAGAGCCGCTAAAGATTATCGGGAAAGAAACCACAGAGCTAAGGAACAAGAAGGTTCACTTAGTTAAAGTGCAATGGAGTGGAGATCCGCGAGATTGTACCTGGGAAACTGAGGAGAGCATTCAGAAAGCCTATCCCAGATGCCGAGTAGATATCTCTGATTGACTCCGGTGCAAGGTACATTTAACCTACTTTGCATTACCATTTAATTCTCTACTCTGCTGTTATTTTCTTTCCATGGATGTGAACTTTTAAATTTCTATAGTCTGAATGATTTTAAAAAAAAAGAGTATAGAAGTTGATTAGTATATTTTTGAAAGGTTGAAAACGATTGGATTGGTTGTTGTGTTGTGTGATTGTTGATTTATCAAACCACTTTCGACTTTGTTCCTTTTCGGGGACGAAAAGTTTTAAGTGGGGGAGATTGTAACGACCCAGAAAATCTGAACCAATTTAAAATTTTTAAATTGGCTAAAATAATGGATTTTAAATATTTTAAATAAATATTTTAAATAATGGCAGTGAAAACTGAGTTTGAATCAACAATTGAAAACGAATATAATTAATTATAATTATAAACAAGGTCTGAAATGGCGCTGCAGTATCAAAAATTGGATTCAAACTTTGTCGGACTGTATCGGGTGCAAAACAAAACGGATTTTAGTGAAACCAAAAATATTTAAATCTGTTAGTGAATACCTTTCTAACGAATCTGAAAAATCGAATTTTCATAGCGGAAAGTAAAAGTTATGGCCGAATGAATTTTCAAAAAGGTCGCTAGGGAATTTATATAGCCCGTGAAATTGGCCATTTTGCATACGACCTCGGAATTCGACGAAACCACTTTTGTTGAATCCGGGATGTGAATTTATTACTAGGTTTCAAATTTCATAATTTTTGAAGCTAGTATGTGAGCGTGGCAAAGGAAAATGTGTTTTGGTCTATTACAGTTAAATAAGATCGACCAGAAATGGGCCTTTTTGCAAACGGTCTCAGAATTTGACGAAACTGGTTTTGTTAGAACAGTATCGTCAAAACAAAGCTAGATTTACTTTTCTGGAATTTTTCGAATCAGTTTGTGGCCCTGGCAAATTGAAATGTACGTTCAAATTAAATATTGAATGTTTTATATTTTAATTTGAAGGAAAACTGACTGAAACATTCTAATGGGCCTACGAAACATATCCCATTGTGTTCGGAATGGGGGTAAAATGCTAAGGATGACAGTCGTTGGGTTTAGATTGGTGGTCGCGTCAGAAAACCCCTTTAAAACCTCCCCGACCAATCAAAAAATTTATAAAAAAAAAGAATTTCCTTCTCTCTCTCTCCCCGAAGTCGATCAGCGGCGGAAAACCGCTCCCCCCTTCCCTTCCATTTTTTGGCGATTCTGATCATTGAAACACCCCTGCCCTTCGGAGTTTTCCGAAGCCCTCGCCACCCTCTTCCCATCCATAGCTGGTACGCCCCCTATCGTCGCTCGTACGAGGAGATCCAGCCCCTCAAAGTCCGGAAGTTCACGCCGCCGCCACGACCAGGATTCGCCGCCAAGCTGGGTCCCACCACCGGGCGTGGATAGCCCTTTCCACCCTCTTTGACGTTGCGCAGGCCGATCGACCCCTCGAGACATGGATTGCCTGAAAGATCGAAACCTAGTTTTGAAGATTTTGAAAGGTAATCGGCCGTTTAATTTAAAACTGATTTTAACAGTTTAAAACCGTTGCAAACTTCGAAAAATCATATCTTTTTCGTTCGTTAACGAAATTCGATGAAACATGAAACATCGTGACCGTGAGGACGTCCTCTACCTTCTAGAAGAGACCGCATATTTTTCTGAGCCTTCTGCTATTTTTGGTGGAGTGGAACCCAATGTAAGATTTCTAATTTATAAACAATATGGAAAACGACGATGTATAAATTATATATTCGATGTATGAGTTATATAAGCGTTGTACAGCTCTTGTATAAGCGTTGTATAAGTTGTACGTTCGATGTATAAGTTATATATGCGTTGTAAAAATTATATATGTGTTGAAATAGAAGTGAATTGCTATATATAAATATAAATATATATATATATATATATATACGCCCCTCGTCCACAAACCATGGACGATATTTATTGGTTGTGATTGGTGTGAAAATTGATTGATAACAAATGGTTGATTGGGATTGTTTGTGGTTGATATTGATTGATTATGGTTGAAAAATATCCGTTTGTGGTTGAGAAATATTTGGTTGAAACCACATAGGATTAGTTTGTGGAAATGAAATAAATATATACATGCTGCCTGCGTGCGAACTAGATGCATGATCCCCATTGTCAAAAACCGCGAGGTTTTAAGGTAGAGCGAGGAGCCGTACTAGGGACGGTCCCGGTTTTAACTACCCTGCCGTTATGCTGCCGAAATTTTGAATAATATTCATGTGTTTGAATTATTTTCATTTGCTGAAACTATATTTATTCGTTAAATAGAAAACCTTCATGTGTTGAATCGATATTCATTCGTTGATTAGAAATTCATGTGTTGAATGGTGTTCGTGTTTTAAATATAAAAATCACATTTATATATATATATATATATATATATATATATATAAACTATAGAAAAACTTCATGTGTTGAATCGATATTCATTCGTTGATTAGAAATTCATGTGTTGAATGGTCTTCGTGTTTTAAATATAAAAATCACATTTTTATCTATATATAAATAAACTATAGAAAACCTTCATGTGTTGAATCGATATTCATTCATTGATTAGAAATTCATGTGTTGAATGGTCTTCGTGTTTTAAATATAAAAATCACATTTTTATCTATATATATAAACTATAGAAAACATTCATGTGTTGAATGGTATTCATATTTTGAAATAAATTGTATTATAATAAAAATCACCTTTTTTTTTTAACATCAATATGAAATGTGTAAAATAATCCAGTTTTGAAACAAATTGTTTTACGATAAAAATCCCATTTTTACCACCTATATAAACTGTATAAATAATAGTGTTGTGAAATAAATTGTTTTACAATAAAAATCATATTTTTATTATATACATGAATTGTTGAAATGTGAAGTGTTAAAAATAGCAACTCGTTCAAATAAATATGCATGAGTCGAAATATTCACTAATTAGCTAATGATATGATTTTTGCCTATGCATGCAACATTAGAATGAATGGTGTTTTTAAACCAAATGGAATCAAATATGAAGTTGGATGGAAAATGATAAGTGATAAGAACTATATATATGTACATGCATGTTTATTGAACAGGTTATGACAAAGGGGCTAGAGAAGAGGAATAAAATTTTGTGCCTGACAAATAGGTACACATTTACTGTTTTATTTGGGTGATGATTTTATGAGCCTATTGGCTAGCCGCTTGGCTTTTTCTTTTTCTTTTTGACATGAGACGCCCGTGGGGCTATTTGGGAATTTTCCCAGCCCCTCCCGTACAAAGGAGGTTATGGCGAAATTTTCCAAAATTTAAAGGCGTTAGTGAAATATTAGAAGTGAAAACGATATTGAAATTGTTGAATGAACTATATTTATATAAATATATAAATATAAATAAAATTAAAACGAAAGGTGGCCGTGCAGTTCGTATTTCGAAACTGTGATTTCAAACAGCTAGTGCGGGAAATCCAACCATTGGATTTTCCTGAAAACGCAACCGTTGGGTTCGCCTTGGAAATATCTTTCCAACGACACCAACTTTCTAAAAATCCAACGGTTGGATTGTCTGGAATGTTTAATTCAAATCTGAAGAAAAAAAGCGCCAGAAACGATTATATTTATATATATATATATAAATATAATTATATTTAATCGAATAACGACGCTGCAGTTCATATTTTGAAATCGAAACTTCAAACGATTGTACCAGGAGATCCGACCGTCAGATTTTTCCGAAACTGGAACCGTTGGATTCGTTTTGAAAAGATCTTTCTAATGATGTAAATTTTGTAAAGATCCAACAGTTAGATTTTCAGATATGTGTAAATCAAATCTGAGGAAAAACAGCGCCACGGCCGCGTTATGGCCCGAAGCATCGTTTTGACTAAATTGGCTATTTTAAAATAAATAAAAATAGCGATAAATTGTTATAAAATATCATAAACGATATGGAATGGAAATAAACTGAATTTGCTCGATTTATGTGGTATTTGATAGTTGAATGTGTTTGGTGTGAGAATTACATTAAAGAACAAAATTGGTATTGTCGAATGATTTAACCATTGAAATAAATTGATTTGAAATTCTAAATATACGTGAATTATTTGAAAAGGCCGAGTTAATTCTCATTTCGAATAATTGATCGACGATTGAAATTCGAAGATGAAGACGGTGGTCGAAGACCGGAGATCTTCACCTCGTTTGGATGGTAACCGAGGTCCTGATTGGGAGGCATCCCGAAATATGGATAATGAGTGGTGATCGTCCAGACGTACGTGGTGATCGATGGGTTTGCGAGGTATTTAGTGCCTCCGGTTTCGTTCAGACCCAGAACGGACTTGCAAATGGACTGTATGTCTGACATTGAATTTTATTCTGTGTTGATTGATCTCTATTAAATATACATCTGTTTGGCGGCGGAGAATTTATTCTTTTGCTTAACGCCCTTCTCTGAAACGCACGAGCTCAGAGGTTGTATATCGATGGACATCAGTCGCATGGCATGAATTGCTAGTGTGGCATGCCTAATTGGCAAATGATCAAGGCTTCTGTTGAAAAGCAAAGTCTTGTGGTGATGATCAAAGCCCCGCCTGTGCGGCGTAGCTTTGTGTATAAAGTGAATTCGCGAGCCTCACACCCCGGTATGAACCAGAAACGGGAGAAGGACCTCAGGGAGGGCATGCGTTTCTTTCTAGCTAGGGTGGTGTCAGTGCCTACCAGCCCTGACATTTATATACTTTTCACCTATGTGGATGTTGCTGTTGCGAGGCGCCTCGGTTTGATCGGACGATCCGGGTCCGATGGAGTCATTCGTTGGCTCGTTGACGCCCCAAAGGGCGGGGAAACGTAGAGTTCAGGCATAATAATCCACATCGGTGGACTGGCCCTGTCGCTCCAAGGGGTAGTTGCGGCTGTTCCTGAGACACGGGCTAGAGCGTCTCGAATTCGGTAAGGGCTATCTTTTGCCTTGGTTCATGACGGAAATCCAATTTCCAAATACGTGACTGTGCGATTTTGATTGTACACATATATTTGGCGACATAGTGGCATGGGACGCTCATGTCGTCTATGATTGATAGTTATGATTTGAAATTGTTTTCAAAACATATAAACACTAGCAATAATATCAAATGCCTTTGTTTTATTTGTGTCAAGCATATTTTGGCCGTTATAAGGTAAAAACTCTATCCTCCGGTTTGCGTTGCATTGTGTGATGGGAACTGAGTCTTATAATGGCTTCATTTTTATAAAATGCATTGCGTTGTTTAAAAGAAAGATTTGTTTTAAAGCACTGGCAGTCCAATGGAGAAAACCCGTTCCACGAGAGTGGCGTGGTCCTGTGATTAGCCAAATTATATATGTGTTGAGTAGATCTCTCATATCAGTCCCATGACTGACTCGTAGTTTGTTTCACTTTCAAACTCGGGTGCCCCTCTTTCTACACGGGCAGCCTTGTATTCAGGTTTAGCTGGTTCTTTCTGGATAGCTGGAGCTGAAGATGGATTCTATCATTTATCTTTTTTTATGTTGTTCAGCTCCTATTGTAATATTTTGTTTGTTTTCCGCTGTAGACATTTATGTATAGTTGAACTGTATTTGTACTAAGCAAGATCCTGTATACTGTGTAACTCTGATGATTACTTTTATCCAGTATATTCTATTGTTCATTATCTGGTGTATTTATTTAATTATGTTCTGCTATTATCTGTTTAAGTGTTATATTCCACGGATTACCCTTGCCACCGTCAGTACGGGGTTTGGGGTCGTCTCATCATGATCATCCGCTAAGTGCAGCATGGAGTCCATTCCCACCACCAAAACTTTTTTCATATTCAGAGCACGTCATGCTTACGCAAAACATACTTTGTAGGGCAAGAGTTACTATATTTTTTGGCTCGGTAATCAAAAGCAACTCAGATTGTCATGACACGACGATTATCAAAGCTAATGGGTTGGAAACATCACCTGAAACCTCATAGATCATGTCCGGATATCATTATACGATGAAGATCACTTTAGCTTACCAAAGCTTATAGCTTAGAAACATCACCTGAAACCTAATAGATCATACCTGGATAGCATTATACAATGACAATCGCTTTAGCTTACCAAAATAATGCCTGGAAATTTTGCAATTGAGAGATCGACAAAATCAGTATCGAGGGATTGATACAACTCCAAGACGAATCAGTTGCATAACACTACTTCAACAATCAAATAACCATAACTCGCAAATCAAAAGTCTAAACGACATGAAACTTCACAGGGCATCTTAGGACACTAGATGAGACCCATTGGAGAAATTATAGCTTCATAGCCGTCATTGAGGGATCGGTACCGATCCCTACAAGGGGATCGGCACCTGTGCAGGGGGATCGGGACCTGTCCCTATAGGGGGATTGGGACTGATCTCCCATTTGGCACAAAATGGGCTTGGGCCCCATATGTGTAACAACCCGCATTTTACGTATTGGAAGATCGTAAATTATTTTTATTTTATTCCCTTAGGGTTCGATCATTCTCATCTTTTTAATATGTTGCTTTTAGGGATGTGAGACATGACCATAATTTTTACCAATTTTGTTTGCGACCATTTTGCCCCTGCCAGTCTTGTACAGGGCATAACTTTTGACTCAGGTCGAATCTGAGGGTTGGACCTGTGCCGTTGGAAAGGAATTGATGATTGCCTTTCCGTAGAGTGGTTACATTAAGGATTTGGCTCAGCGGTTTGGGAGAAATCGCTGTTTTAAGGTTATTCAGTTGGTTGTCTAGATTTTGGAAGGCTAATGGGCTGATTTGGGGAAGACCCATTAGTCGGTTGGTGGAAGCTATAAATAGGGGGTGAGGGGCATGGAAAAGGGCTTACTTCTCCCATTCTTTCATTTGGAGGCCTTGTGCTTCTTCTTCCTCTAGCATCTTTCCACCATTAAAAACTCAAAATCTAAGGAAGAAAACCATAGAACCATAGATCTACACCTCTAGAGGCTAGATCCACATCAATTGGAGGGTGAATTCATCAAATCGAAGGGCTAGGAGTTATCTCTTCGTTGTCCGGAATCTAATTTCATCATTTTAGCTTGTATTGGAGAATCGGTGAGTGGATTACATCTCTCGCATGGATTCAATGAAATGTATGAGTAATTGACCATGTTTTTCATCAAATTTAAGTGTTTTTCCTTAGATCTATGCTTTGGTATGTTCATTTTCATATAGATCCCCCTATGATCTTTTTTTTGTAAGTTTAGATTGATGATTCTATGATACTTCATATGTTTGGGTAAGTTAGATGTATAATTTTATTCATATGTTCATTTGTCATGATATTGGGGTAAATGGCATATTTTTGATGGAAATCGTCGTATTCATGTTGTTGGTCATTTCATAACATGCTTATGGTGGTATTGGATGAATTAGGTAAGTTTATTTCGTCGACATAATGTTTTGGCGAAGTTTTGGTCAAAATCGCTAACCGGTCAGCAGTCTCTACAGTGATGAACCGCTCGGCCATTGCGACAATACCGACCGGTCAGCAGTTTCTACAGTACCGACCGGCCAACAGTTTCTACAGTGATGAACCGCTTAACCATTGCTACAGTACCGACCGGTCTGCAGTTTCTACAGTATCGACCGGTCAGTAGTTTCTACAGTGATGAACCGCTCACCCATTGCAACAGCACCGACTGATCAGCATTTCTACAGTGATGAACTTCTCAGCCATTGCTGAAATACCGACCGGTCAACAGTTTCTACAGTACCGACCGGTCATCAGTTTCTACAGTGATGAACCACTCAACCATTGCTACAGTACCGACCGGTCAGCAGTTTCTACAGTACCGACCGGTCAGCAATTTTTACTGTGATGAACCGCTCAGCCATTGCTACAGTACCGACCGGTCAGCAGTTTCCACAGTACCGACTGGTCAGCAGTTTCTACAGTGATGAACCGCTCAGCCAATGCTACAGTACCGACCGCTCAGCAATTTCTACAATACCGACCGGTCAGTAGTTTCTACAGTGATGAACCGCTCAGCCATTGCTACTGTACCGACCAGTCAGCAGTTTCTACTGTACCGTTCGGTCAGCAGTTTTTACGGTGATGGACTGCTCAGCAGTTGCTATAGTGACGGCCGATCAACCATTGCTACAGTGTTTTTTGAAGTATCGGTAGGTAGTTTTTCAAGACCTATCGGTGGGTAGTTTTCAAGACCGACCGGTGTGTTTGGGAGGGTCGATTTGTGTGTTTGGGAGGACCGACCGATGTGTTTGGGGGGACCGACCGGTGTGTTTGGGAGGACTGACAGGTGTGTTTGGGAGGACCGACCGATGTGTTTTGGGAGGACCGACCGGTGTGTTTGGGAGGACCGACAGCATGTTTTGGGAGGACCAACCGGTGATGCTTTGGGAGGACCGACAGACTGGTATGGGTGTGACTTCGAAGTAAATTCAATTAGGAAGGTTCGAAGTGTTGAAAAATGTTCGTTGAGCGGCATAAAACAACGAATGGTATGACAACCCAAGGGTGTATAGAGGTCGTGTGAGGTGATTGCTCTAAGTTGTTCTGAGTTGATTAATAGTCGTAATTGATAATGACTAGAGATGAGAAGGCCAAGGAATTATCGTTGTCATAGGTTCTAGTGGACTCAAAGCAAGGGCACAATTGAAGAAGAATTGTGGGTCGAGTTCCCTGGGTTTCGTTGTATGGCCTAAACACATTTCGTTGTATGGTGTGTGGGGTTTTAGCTAGAATCGGGGTTTCGTTGTATGGCCCTTGACAATTGATGGAAAATTGTTTAGCCAGTCATACGATTAACGGTGGTTTCAAAGCAAGGTTGACGGTGATAGCCAGAGTCAGTCATGGATGTTTGAATTCTTTGTTGTGATGATGGTTGAGTTGCTTTTTCCATGAACGAATGGTTATTCTGATTTCCATGATTGGATTGTTATTCCTTTGCATGTATGGATTGTAAAGGCTATCACTGTCATGTTGCGGGGAAGGCAGGTGTAAGTTCTTCTTAGTAGCTGAGTAGATTAGTTCGTTTATTTACCCATTCTCTTATACTTTATTGATGAAGTTTGTTAGACGTTTTATCGCTCACTAAGACTATTGTCTGACTCAAGTTTTTATGTTTCCTCTTATTACCTTGGGCTGTTCATCCAAATTGTTCAGATGGGCAGACTAGGTGGCAGGTGAAAGCTTAGTGATGACGATGTTGCTGTTCGAAGGCGAGGAAGAGGCTTACGTACTATCTTTCTTACTTTCTAATAATTGGATTTCCGCTGTTTGCTATTTCTCTGAGTGTTGTAGTGAGTCAAATTGTACAAACACTATTGTCGTTATCCACGTGTATGGGAAATACTTTCTAGTTGTCATGAAAGTTTAGTGTTTCTGCTTCACTATTACTACCTATTGTATATGTTCTATTATATTTTATCCTTGCGCTGTGAGTTTACGACAGGTTCTGCGATTGTTACTCTACCTTGATGATCGTCCACAGCTGACTAACACACCTTTCAGCGCATAATTCCCCTTGTTTAGTGCGGGGGCTGTGAGCGATCTTTACATTTGGTATCAGAGATCTAGTCAACGATTTTGGCCAAAGTTTGAAGACGTAATTACGTATGAGAGACGTATTTGTAGATTTTAGTTGGATGCTTACTATATATATATATATATATATATATATATTAGCATATATAGTAGTAGTGGTTGTTTACCTTTAGCAGCTTATCTTGTAAGTGGACTAATCATTCTATTTTAGATTTAGAATTAGTCGTCAAACCTCTAGGAGTGAGATGGAGACTGGAAGAGTAGGAGATGGAAGAAGCCAATTGGGAGATTTAGCTGTTGCACTGGAATACCTAGTTATGTTTGGGGCGGCCATGATGGCAATGGCTATGTTAAGGATACCCATTCCAGAAGCGGCAGTGGAGCGTGCTGTTCCTGTGCAAGTACGTAGAAGGGATTCTGCTAAGTGACAAAGAGATTATTCTCCTACAAATGAAGAAGATGAGTTAAGAAGAAGTAAGGTTTTGGAGCAACTTCGACGCCGAGTTTAGGAGCGAGAAGAAAGAATTAGAGCTGCTTAGGACGAGGCTTTTGGGACCAAACATGAGCCTCGTGAAGAAATTTTTCGTGGCAACAGAGCTTGAAAGAAACTGGATAACAAGAAGAAGATTAAGAAGAATGATATCTTCTTCAGCTATCAGTTAGAGGGCCATTATGCTAAGGATTGTAAGAATCCCAGAGCTGAAAGGAAGCGCTTTAAATGTGGCAAGTCTGGGCATGAGAAGAAAGATTGTCCCGATCTTCTGAAGAATAAGAAACCAAAGGAAACATGTGTTGTGGAAGCGATCCCACTTTCTTATTGCATTCCGGATGAGGATTAGAAGAAGTTGTTGATAGTTTGGATGTGCTTTCTGCCAGTTGAGTTTGATCGAGTTCTGTTGGGTAATAGAGAATCGTCTTCTTTTCCCAGTGAAACGATTGAATGCCGAATAAGTTTGGAACTTGAAGTTGTAATAGATCTTTGGTTGTAACTAATCTAGTATGGGTTCATCTTCTCTTTGTATACTATGTGGATCTGGTATTGTTTGATCAAGGATGCTCATTTATGAGTGGTTGCTTAGTTGTAACTTCGCTGGGTTTGGGATCATCTTGGGCATAGGGTGGCTCAAGAGGTATGCGGCAAGGGCGAATTGCGAAAAGCTAGAGGTGAGAGTCGAGGATGTGGAAGACCGAAAGGTGTTGATAAAGTGTAAGTGCGAAGAGTGTGTCTGCGTTAGCTATCTATATTCGCTTGTGATTCCACAAGAAGACTTGTCATATGTGCTTATCGCTAATGAGTATGAGGATGTCTTTGACGAGGTCAAAGGGTTGCCGCTGCATCGAGAGATCGAGTTTAGAATCGATTTGGTCGAGGGCGCTAGACCAATCGTTATGCCTCTTAGGCGCATGGAGCCTAAGGAACAGCGAGAGTTAGAGGTGCAAGTTCGAGGCCTTCTTAGGAAGGGATTCATTCGGAGAAGTGTTTCCGAATGGGGTGCACCAGTCGTGTTTGCAACCAAGGCAGACGGCTCGTTAAGGTTGTGTGTCGACTATCTTGAGCTGAAGAAGGTGACTAAGAAGAACAAGTATCTGTTGCCAAGGATTGACGACTTGTTCGATCAGCTTCACGAAGCCAAAGTGTTTTCTAAAATGGATCTGGCAATGGGATTTCACCAATTGAGAGTCGTTAAGGATAAAGTTGTGGCCTAAGCAAGTCGATAGCTGGAGCCGCATGAGAATACTTACCCAACTCATGATTTGGAGTTGGTGGCGATTGTGTTTGCACTGAAGATGTGGAGACATAACCTATTGGGAGTTCAGTTCGAGCTGTTTACGGATCATAAGTCGTTGAAGTATCTTTTCTCCCAAAAGGATTTGAATCTTCGACTGCAACGATGGTCAGAGTTTCTAGCATCGTATGATTTTGGTATAGCCTATATTCCCGGCAAGGGAAACGCAGTTGTAGATGCGTTAAGTCGAAGTCACGTAAGTTTGGGAGCGATGTTTTCAGAATTGAAGAGCCTTGAGTATTTGGCGAGGTTTGATTTCAGGTTAAGAAGTGAATTGGAACTTGAAATGTTGGCAAGCTTATCGATAAGACCTATTCTCATCGAAAGGATTAGCGAAAGCCAAAAGTGAGATGTGAAGCTTGTCGAGTTTATCCAGAGAATGGAACCAGAGAATAAAGAGTTCGAAGTCGATCGAGAAGGTTGGCTTTGAAAGCAAGGGCGATTAGTAGTTCCTGATGTTGATGGATTGAGAGATGAGGTTCTGAGAGAATATTATCACTCGAAGTTGACGATTCATCCCGGCGGTAATAAGATGTATCAGGACATGAAGCGAGTTTACTACTGGGAGGGGATGAAGAGAGATATTGGAAAGTTCATTTCCAAATGTATGAACTATCAGTTGGTGAAAGCTGAACAAAAGAAGCCGAGTGGTTTGCTTCAGCCATTAGAAGTTCCTACGTGGAGGTGGGAACAAGTATCGATGGATTTTATTGATAGATTACCTAGAACCAGGGCAGGAAATGAAGGAATTTGGGTCATTATGGATTGTTTGACCAAAAGTGCATGATTCATTCCTGTCAAATCGACTAGGACGACATCGAAATTGGTTGAACTTTATGTGAAATGGATAGTTCGATTCCATGGTGTCCCAAAGAGTATAGTAAGTGATCGAGATCTGTTGTTCACTAGCAGATTTTGGAAGAGTTTGCAAGAAGCTTTGGGAACTGAGTTGTGTTTAAGTACGGCTTATCATCGCCAATCTGATGGTCAGACCGAGAAGGTCAATCGAGTTTTGGAAGATCTCTTGAGGGCTTGTGTGTTAGACTTTGGAGGATCATGGAAGAACTATCTACATCTAGTTGAGTTTGCATATAATAATAGCTACCAGTCGAGTATTGGGATGACACCATACGAGGCGTTGTATGGGAGGCCGTGCAATTCTCCAGCTTGTTGGTTAGAAACTGGAGATAAGTTGGTACTTGGGCCAGAAATGATTAAATAAACCTCAGATTGTATCGAGATCGTTCGGCAATGAATGAAGGCAGACCAAGATCGTCAGAAAAGTTACGTCGATAAGCATCGTAAGGACTTGGAATTCAGTGTAGGCGATATGGTTTTCGTGAAGATTTCACCGTTGAAGCATGTTGTTCAGTTCGGAAGTAAAGAAAAGTTAGCTCCAAGGTTCATTGGACCATTTCTGATAGTCGAGCGAATTAGAAAGCTCGCGTATAGATTGAGGTTACCCGAGAAGATGTAGAGTGTGCATAAAGTTTTTCGTAAGATGCTTCTACGAAAATATGCGCATGGTCCGGATGTAGTTGTACCTCCGGAATAATACGTCGACCTTAAAGTTGGGTTCGTAGTTATGAAATCTCGTAAGCCGCTTTGTGTTATGGCGAATGACACGAAACAACTTAGGGGAAGGACGTTTTAATTTAGTTAAGTTACAATGGAGTAGGGATGACGACGATGTTACGTGGGAGACGGGGGAGGGTACAAAGACGAACCATCCAAAACTCTTCATCCGTATGACCCATTGATATCGCGCCATCATTATTACTTGTTTATTTTGTTGTATCTTGTTGTTGTTTGCTAGAATTCCGCGTGCTAGGATAAGGCTATGGATGCATGGCTTGATGGTTGCTAGTTTAGATGATAGAATTGGCTTCTCATGGATGATAGGCATGCGGAATTGTTATGGTTGCTAGTTTTTGCTCGGAATTTCGAGGGCGAAATTCTTAGGGGGAGAATGTAACTACCCGCATTTTACGTATCGGAAGATCGTAAAATATTTTTATTTTATTTCCTGAGGGTTGGATCATTCTCATCTTTTAATATGCTTCTTATGGGGATGTGAGACATGTCCATAATTTTTACCAATTTGTTTATGACATTTTTCCCTTGTCAGTCTTGTATAGGGCATAAATTGTCTTGTACAGGGCATAAATTTTGGCTCAGATCAAATCATAGGGTGAGACCTGTGCCATTGGAAAAGAATTGATGATTGCCTTTCCGTAGAGTGGTTACATTAAGGATTTGGCTCAACGATTTGGGAGAAATCGCTGTTTTAAGGTTTTTCAGTTGGTCGTCCAGATTTTGGAAGGCTAATGGGCTGATTTGAGGAAGACCCATTAGTGGGTTGGTGGAAGCTATAAATAGGGGGTGAGGAGCATGGAGACGGGGTTACTTCTCCCATTCTCTCATTTGGAGGCCTTGTGCTTCTTCTTCCTCTAGCACTTTTCCACCATTAAAAACTCAAAATCTAAGAAAGAAAACCATAGATCTACACCTTTGAAGGCTAGATCTACATCAATTGGAGGGTGGATTCATCAAATCGAAGGGTTAGGAGTTATCTTTTCGCTGTCCAGAATCTAATTTCATCGTTTTAGCTTGTATTGGAGAATCGGTTAGTGGATTACATCTCTCACATGGATTCAATGAAGTGTATGAGTAATTGATCATGTTTTTCATCAAATTTAAGTGTTTTCCCTTAGATCTATGCTTTGGTATGTTCATTTTCATATAGATCCCCCTATGATCTCTTTTTTTTGTAAGTTTAGATTGATGATTCTATGTTACTTCATATGTTTGGGTAGGTCAGATCTATAGTTTTATTCATATGTTCCATTTGTCATGATTTTGGAGTAAATTGCATATTTTTTTATGGAAATCGCCGTATTCATGTTGTTGGTCATTTCATAACATGCTTATGGTGGTATTGCAAGAATTGGATAAGTTGATTTTGTCGATATATTGGTTTGGCGAAGTTTTGGTCAAAATCGCCAACCGGTCAGAAGTTTCTACAGTGATGAACCGCTCAGCCATTGCTATAGTACCGACCGGTCAGCAGTTTCTACAGTACCGACCGGTCAGCAGTTTCTACAGTGATGAACCGCTCAGCCATTGCTACAGTACCGACCGGTCAGCAGTTTCTACAGTACCGACCAGTCAGCAGTTTCTACAGTGATGAACCGCTCAGCCATTGCTACAGTACCGACCGGTCAGCAGTTTCTTCGGTACCGACCGGTCAGCAGTTTCTACAATGATGAACCGCTCAGCCACTGCTACAGTACCGACCAGTCAGAAATATCTACAGTGATGAACCGCTCAGCCATTGCTATAGTGTCGACCGGTCAGCAGTTTCTACAATACCGACCGGTCAGCAGTTTCTACAGTGATGAACCCTCAGCCATTGCTATAGTACCGACCAGTCAGTAGTTTCTACAGTACCGACCGGTTAGCAATTTCTATAGTAATGAACCGCTCAGCCATTTCTACAGTACTGACCGGTCAGCAGTTTCTACAATACCGACGGTCAGCAGTTTCTACAGTGTTGAACTGCTCAGCCATTGCTACAGTACTGACCGGTCAGCAGTTTCTACAGTACCGACCAGTCAGTATTTTCCACAATGATGAACCGCTCAGCCATTGCTACAGTACCGACCGGTCAGCAATTTCTACAGTACCGACCGGTCAACAGTTTCTACAGTGATGGACCGCTCAGCAGTTGCTATAGTGACGGCCGGTCAACCATTACTATAGTGTTTTCTAGAGGACCGGTGGGTAGTTTTTCAAGAACGACCGGTGGGTAGTTTTCAAGACCGACCAGTGTGTTTGGGAGGGCCGATTGGTGTGTTTGGGAGGACCGATCGATGTGTTTGGGAGGACCGACCGGTGTGTTTGGGAGGACCGACCGATATGTTTTGGGAGGACCGACCGGCGTGTTTGGGAGGACCGACCGGTATGTTCTGGGAGGACCAACCAGTGATGTTTTGGGAGGACCGACCGACCGGTATGGGTGTGACTTCGAAGTAAATTCAATTAGGAAGGTTCGAAGTGTTGAAAAGTGTTCATTGATCGGCATAAAACAACGAACTGTATGACAACTCAAGGGTGAATAGAGTTCGTGTGAGGTGATTGCTCTAAGGTGTTCTGAGCTGATTAATAATCGTAATTGATAACGACTAGAGATGAGAAAGCCAAGGAATTATTGTTGTCGTAGGTTCTAGCGGACTCAAAGCAGGGGCACAATTGAAGACCAATTGTAGGTTGAGTACCCTGGGTTTCGTTGTATGGCCTAGACACATTTTGTTGTATGGTGTGTGTGTGTGTGGGGTTTTAGTTAGAACCGGAGTTTCATTGTATGGCCCTTGACAATTGATGGAAAATTGTTTAACCAGTCACATGATTAACGGTGGTTTCAAAGCAAGGTTGGCGGTGATAGCCAGAGTCAGTCATGGATGTTTGAATTCTTTGTTGTGATGATGGTTGAGTTGCTTTTGCTATTTACTAATGGTTGTTCTGATTTCCATGATTGGATTGTTATTCCTTTGCATGTATGGATTGTAAAGGCTATCACTGTCATGTTGCGGGGAAGGCAGGTGTAAGTTCTTCTTAGTAGCTGAGTAGATTAGTTCGTTTATTTACCCATTCTCTTATACTTTATTGATGAAGTTTGTTAGACGTTTTATCGCTCACTAAGACTGTTGTCTGACTCAAGTTTTTATGTTTCCTCTTATTACCTTGGGCTGTTCATCCAAATTGTTCAGATGGGCAGACTAGGTGGCAGCTGAAAGCTTAGTGATGACGATGTTGCTGTTCGAAGGTGAGCAGGAGGCTTACGTACTATCTTTCTTACTATCTAATAATTGGATTTCTGCTGTTTGCTATTTCTCTGATTGTTGTAGTGAGGCAAATTGTACAAACACTATTGTCGTTATCCACATGTATGGGAAATACTTTCTAGTTGTCATGAAAGTTTAGTGTTTATGCTTCACTATTACTACCGGTTGTATATGTTCTATTATATTTTATCCTTGCACTGTGAGTTTACGACAGGTTCTGCGATTGTTACTCTACCTTGATGATCGTCCACAACTGCCTGGCATACCTTTCAGCGCATAATTTCCCTTGTTTAGTGCGGGGGCTGTGGGCGGTCGTTACAATATGAATCCTTGTTCAATAGTTCTCCGACTTTTCCATCTAACCTATACCTATAAACACACATTGCAAAGACAGAAAACAAATCTATCTGGAATTTGTTTTCTTCGACATATTATATCCGGAGTTTTACAGTTTCGAGGACTTGTAACCTTGTAATTCGGCAGTAAAATAAACATATCTTCAACGTGGACGTATATCAATTAATGTCAAACGACTATAAATCTCTTTATCTATTTCTCTGGCAATTCTATTACTTCATTCCTCAATTTCCATTTATTTTAGTTTGACTACTCCTTGAACTTATTGGGTATTGTACCAAATTTTGGTGACAATAGTTTCCAAACATGTTATTATTATTAGAATAATGATTTTCAAACTAAATCCGCTGTACTTGCTATTTTACATTCAGTTTTTATGGTTGTTAATAACTAACTATCTTTTGATTAGCTTGCTATTTACGATTAGAATACTCTTCACTTTCTATTCATTTCTGACTTGGTTAGTTCTTTAGTTGTGTTATTCAAATCTGTTAATGAATATATATGGCTCTTATGAATTTATTTTAAATGCAGATATTATCAAATTACATCCACGTAATAAATTATTTTTGGATATTCGCATCCGTACATACGAGTGAATATGAATAACTATCTTATTTTCTCACGATCTATAAATTAAGAAGTATAAAATGAAAATTTTATTTTACCATAAATATTTTTCGATTTCCTTAATTATTAAATTGTGAAAAATAAATAAAATGGTTACAATTAATAGTTGTGATAGTTAATATACTTTTAATGCATGTATATATATCATTTATATAATATCGAACGTATATTTTCGGATACAGATGTATTTATATCTGCATCTATATCCTTTTTTAATATAAATATTCAAGCAGCGTTTTAGTTTATTTTATGTTTTGGATTTTGAGCTTTCAACCATAATTACAAAAATGAGAACGTTAAAGGGGTGAAAGGGGTAGGAAGATGAAAGGGACGACACTTTTGAACCCTAAGAATAGTACCCATTTAGACGGATTTCGGACATCCGTTTAGTTCGTCTCTCTTTGTATTGAGGCGGGTGATCCCTAAAAATTGTACGACACTTTTGAACCCTGGAAATGTGGAATTCTTCTGCTCTGTTCTCATCATACGTTCATTGATTGACGGGGAAAGCAAATTCTCCGGCACTGTGGCTCTCACATCAACTGACTGTTTGTCTTCGCTCATTTGCAAAATGTTTGCTCTTCTTCTTTGTAGAACTGTTGTTAGAAATCCAATTTCATGCCCAATAATCGGAAATACTCTTACGCCATTTGAATCCAAATATTCGTCGATTTCGCGAATTTCTGAAAATCAAATCAGAGATGCTCCGTCTTCAACAAGAGCAGAAGATGCAGTTACTTCAATTACCAAACTTCTCAAATCGTACGAATTCACAGATCCCCAAAACACAAAATTCTGCACAAAATTCCCGATTAAGTCCTCGTACGATCCGACAACTTTCGTAAAACCCAAGTTGGATTTCTTCCTTGACATTGGGTTTTCCCGCACTCAACTCGCGAAGTTCATCTCTTCGGATCTCAGTTTACTGAATTCAAGCTTAGAAAAACGAATAAAGCCAAACGCTCTTCTACTCAAAGACTTCTATGGAACCGAGGAATTTCTGGTTCGTGCTCTTCTTAGCAGTTCCAGCTTATTACGATGCAAATTAGGAGGTTGTTTCTTCTCCAATATTACAACAATGACAGATCACGAAGTTCCTCGTACCAACATAATAAGGTTCGCCAGCAAGAGTACAAGAACACTACAATTTCCTCCGGAAAAGTTTAAGAAGAGGTCAAGTTAGTTGTTTCTAAGGGATTTAACCCTTGTTCAACCTTGTTTTGCTCTGCAGTTCATGCAGTTTCAGGAATAAGTTCTGCTACATGGAAGAAAAAAGTAAGTTTGTATAGGAGTCTAGGATGGTCCGAGGAAGACATCGTCTCTGCGTTCTTTAAACATCCACGCTGCATGACTAAATCTGAGAGGAAGATTAAACTGGTAATAGATTTTTTTACTCATGAAAGGCAGTGTGAGCCGTCATATTTGGCAGTTAACCCTGTGCTTATTAGCTTAAGTTTGGAAAAGAGGATCAAACCAAGATGTCTTGTTATTGATATACTCATGAAGAAGCAATTGGTCAAGAAGAGAGATAAATTCAAATATTTGATAATTAGTAACAAGGATTTCTTGGAGAAGTACGTTGTGCCTTACCGAGATCTCGCACCTGAGATACTGCACGCATACAATGGTAATTCTTAGCTTTTATACCTTACGAATCTTATTTATTATCTATCTGTTGATCTTCCTCCAGAACGCTTCAAAATTGTTGGAAATGAATGAGTAGGTTTGGCAAAATTCATTTAGTCCCACATCGGGAAAAATTAACACATTTGCCACTACTTATACTAAAGCTTGAGATGTTATTACAAAAGAAAGAGGAGATGGAAGAAAGAGGCTATGTAGGCATGAACACATATTTCATGATTAATATTAAGGGTCAAAGATAGGGCCTTGGGCCTTGTGGCTCTTGGGGTCTCGTGATAGACCGGGCCTTCGTTCAACTGCTGATGGGCTTGCCGCGCCGCTAAACTGTCATATTTTTAAATTCGGCGCGCAAATACCAACGGATATGTCTATTGGTAAAGGGTCGCAACCTTTCCAACAGTCACAACCGTGGCAATTCAAACAGGCGCGCCTGTTCCTAAAGGATGCCTCTTCGCTGCCTATATAAAGGCTTGCGAAAATCAAAACAAAGCACGAATTTTTCATCCTCTTCTTCTCCATCCTCCACTGCTTTATTCTGCAAATAAATACCTATCTTGCGTTCGTCGTCGCCCCGCGGTTGTAACGCAACATCGCAGAGCAAGGTCCGTTTAACCTTTGGAGGCAAATTGCTGATCATCTCCTCTGCGTCAGTGGGAGAGCAATATTGCTTTAAGGGAACGGTTTTCACTACTGGACTCAGACATACTGCAAGCAGGCGGATTGTAATCAAACGGTACTGCCTACCTTCTTCTTCTCCTGTCATATACTACTGTATACTACACTGAATTGTAATTACTCGAATAGTAATTACTGTATGTCTTGCTTTTGCTTTGCTGGTTCTGAATTACTTGGAATAACAATCTTAAAGCAATATTCCTATTTTTCTAAGTAAATTCTTTTGCTTTCAGACAATGGCGAACGAAAGCAAAGTTTCGGCAAGTAAAACTGTTGTGACCGCACCACCAACAGGACCATTGGTTGCTCCGACTGTCACTTTCTCGCATGGAGAACGGCCGGAAAAATTCATCGGTGTTGAATTCAAACGATGGTAGCAAAAAATGTTGTTCTACCTGACCACTTTGGGATTGGCTAATTTCCTTGCAGAGGATCCTCCCAAAGTCGATGAATTGGAGCCTGACGCTACAAAAGTCGAGGTACTCACTACTTGGAAAAGTTCTGACTTCATATGCAAAAATTACATACTGAACGGACTCGATAACAGTCTATACAATGTGTATTGTACAGTGAAGACATCGAAGGAACTTTGGATGTCTCTGGACAAAAAGTACAAGACGGAAGATGCTGGCATGAAGAAATTCATCGTCGGTAAATTTCTGGACTTTAAAATGATAGACTCCAAGACAGTGATTAGCCAAATTCAAGAGTTGCAGGTTATTACACATGAAATACATAATGAAGGAATGTCTCTAAGCGAATCATTTCAAGTGGTTGCCGCAATAGAGAAATTGCCTCCATTATGGAAAGACTTCAAGAATTATCTGAAGCACAAACGAAAGGAGATGACAATGGAAGATTTGATTGTTCGACTCAGAATTGAAGAGGACAACCGAAAATCTGAAAAGAAAGCAACTAATACTATTGTGGCAAAGGCAAATGTGGTCGAGTCTGAAAAGAACAACAAAAGAAAGAGGGAAAACAACCCAAACGCAAAGAAGGCAAAGAAGTTCAAGGGAAACTGCCATAATTGCGGGAAGAAAGGACATAAGGCAAGCGAGTGTCGAGGTCCAAAGAATCAGAACAAGAAGAAAGACGAAGCCAATGTTACTGAATGTGATAGGCTCTCGGATGATGTTTCAGAAATGAACTTATCTGCTGTAATCTCCGAATGCAACTTGATTGGCAACACGAAGGAATGGTTTGTGGACACTGGTGCCACAAAACATATTTGCGCCAACAAGTGGATGTTCTCCAACTACAAGCCTGCGACACAAGAAGAGCAACTCTTTATGGGAAACTCTTCCACGTCAAAGCTTGAAGGTAAGGGAAAAGTGGTTCTCAAAATGACTTCTGGAAAAGAACTCACTTTGAATGACGTGCTCCACGTTCCAGACATTCGGAAGAACTTGGTCTCGGGATCACTACTGAGCAAGAATGGATTCAAGTTGGTCTTTGTTTCTGATAATTTTGTATTGTCTAAAAATGGAGTGTATGTGGGGAAAGGGTATGTGAGTGATGGTCTGTTCAAAATGAATGTAATGACTATTGTACCAAAAGATATGAATAAAGTGGAACCTTCTATTTATATCGCTGAGTCATTTAATATATGGCATAATCGATTAGGACATGTTAACTTTGATACGTTGCGAAAAATGATAAACTTAGAATTTATACCTAAGTTTACCATAGACTCAAATTATAAATGTGAAACATGTGCCGAATCAAAACTAACTAGAACTTCCTTTCATCAAGTTGAAAGGAATACGGAACCTCTAGAGTTAATTCACACAGATGTATGCGATTTAAAAATGTGTCAAACTAGAGGAGGAAAACGGCATTACATTACCTTTATTGACGACTGTACGAGATACTGTTATGTATATCTCCTTAGAAGCAAGGACGAGGCATTCGACGTATTTAAACAATACAAAGCAGAAGTTGAAAATCAACTTAATAAAAAGATAAAATCACTAAGAAGTGATAGAGGAGGAGAGTACGAATTTCCTTTTGAGGAGTTCTGCGCTGAACATGGTATTATACATCAGACAACGACACCATATTCCCCTCAATCAAACGGGATAGCAGAACGTAAAAACCGTACACTAAAAGAAATGATGAATGCTCTACTCATTAGTTCTGGTTTACCAGATAACTTCTGGGGAGAAGCTATACTTTCTGCTAATCACATTCTTAATAAAGTGCCTCGAAAGAAGACTTCTAAATCACCACATAAATTGTGGAAAGGCAGACCACCATCCTACAAATACTTGAGAGTGTGGGGGTGTCTTTCCAAAGTAGAAACACCGAAACCAAAGAAGGTCAAAATTGGACCAAAGACTATAGATTGCATATTTATAGGATATGCTCATAATAGTGCTGCTTATCGATTTTTGGTGTATAAATCTGCAATTGATGACATTCATGAAAACACCATTATCGAATCTCGAAATGCAAGATTCTTTGAACACATTTATCCTCTAAAAACCTCTATTGAAACAAGTGTTCAAAAGAGGCCAAGAGATCCAGATACTCCCGAAGATAATGCTAATCAAAGAAAAATGAATGATGAAACTGAGATAGAGGAACCGAGAAGGAGCAAGCGACAAAGGACCTCTAAATCCTTTGGACCTGATTTCTATGCATATATGATAGAAAATGAACCTCTAACTTACCAACAAGCAATGTCATCTCCCGATGCTCCTTATTGGAAAGAAGCAGTCAATAGTGAAATAGAATCCATTCTACAAAACCATACGTGGGAACTAGTGGATCTCCCCAAAGGATCAAAACCACTAGGATATAAATGGATATTTAAGAAGAAACTAAAGGCTGACGGCTCAATAGACAAGTATAAAGCAAGACTTGTAATAAAAGGATTCAGACAGAAGCAAGATCTGGATTACTTTGATACATACTCTCCAGTTACCAGAATAACATCAATTAGGATGCTTATTGCAATCGCATCTATATTAAATTTGGAAATACACCAAATGGATGTGAAAACTGCGTTTTTGAATGGTGAACTGGAAGAAGAAATATATATGCAGCAACCAGAAGGGTTTCTAAGCCCAGGAAATGAAAACAAGGTGTGCAAATTAGTAAAATCTCTTTATGGCCTTAAACAAGCACCAAAACAATGGAATGAGAAATTTGATGAAACAATGTTATCAAATGGATTCAAAATAAATAAATCAGATAAATGCATCTATATAAAATGTATAGATGCTGGATATGTCATTGTTTGTCTCTACGTTGATGATTTACTGATCCTAGGAAATAATAAGGTCATAATAAAAGGACATGCTATCCTCTAGATTTGATATGAAGGACCTAGGAGTGGCCGATGTAATTTTGGGCGTAAAAATTATAAAGACACCACATGGATATGCGTTATCTCAGTCACATTACATTGCTAAAATTCTTGAAAAATTCAAGCAGCATAATATAACTACTGCAAAATCAGCAGTAGATATGAACCAAAATTGGGTAAAGAACACTGGTGATGGTATATATCAGCTGGAATACTCTCGTATACTGGGAAGTGTTATGTATGTCATGAATTGCACTAGACCTGATATTGCGTACGCTGTAAGCAAGCTAAGTAGATATACCAGCAATCGTGGTAAAAATCATTGGAAAGCAATAATCAGAGTCCTAGGATATCTAAAGTATACACAAAACTATGTGTTGGAATATGATAAGTATCCTTCAGTAGTAGAAGGATATAGTGATGCCAATTGGATAACGGGCTCAAATGACACAAAATCCACAAGTGGATATGTGTTTACATTAGGAAATGGAGCAATTTCGTGGAAATCATCCAAACAGACTTGCATAGCAAGGTCAACAATGGAATCTGAGTTCATTGCTCTGGATAAAGCCGCAGAAGAAGCAGATTGGCTTAGGGGTTTTTTAGAGGACATTCCAAATTGGTAAAAACCAGTACCTCCAGTATGTATACATTGTGATAGTCAATCTGCTATAGGAAGGGCTAACAGTACATTGTATAATGGTAAATCTCGACATATTCGTCGTAGACATAAAACCATAAGACAACTTCTCTCTAATGGAGTTATCACTATAGACTATGTAAGGTCAAAGGATAACATAGCGGATCCACTAACTAAAGGCTTGCCAAGAGAGAAAGTTCAAACCTTATCGATGGGAATGGGCTTAAGACCTATGAACTAAAAGTTTTCTAAAACGGAAACCCCATCTAGTTGACTGGAGATCCCAAGATCTAGGTTCAAAGGGACAACTATGTTTAAGATAAACTTGACGGCACTGTAAATTAAAAACCATTCCTATGATAAGTCAGTGCACAACCCGTTGGAGAATAGGATAAGCTTGGCTTTTAATGATGTCTATACTGTGGTGTTACAAAGAACCAAGTGGGGTATTACGGGATACTCTTTATAGAATCACCTATGTGAATGCGAAGACGCCGCTTCAAGAAGAATTGTAAGGTCGAATTCTTCAAGCACTCATGAAACCAAGGCGGTGTTCATGGCAAAAACGAACACAAACAGAGAACCAAGGGGTTAAAGAGCATTTATCATGTGTTATCTTTATAGACTTACATAAACGGCTTACAGTTCAAAGACAGTCCAGTCCACTGATTCGCCAGTTAGTTATAATGATAAAACACTAGGAAAAGTTCAAGGCCTCTGTGTTACTTTTACCGATATGATAAATGTTACACAAAATTGCAGAATGGATTAAATAATACTCATTCATGTGGGGGATTGTTGGAAATGAATGAGTAGGTTTGGCAAAATTCATTTAGTCCCACATCGGGAAAAATTAACACATTTGCCACTACTTATACTAAAGCTTGAGATGTTATTACAAAAGAAAGAGGAGATGGAAGAAAGAGGCTATGTAGGCATGAACACATATTTCATGATTAATATTAAGGGTCAAAGATAGGGCCTTGGGTCTTGGGGCTCTTTGGGTCTCGTGATAGACCGGGCCTTCGTTCAAATGCTGATGGGCTTGCCGCGCCGCTAAACTGTCATATTTTTAAATTCGGCGCGCAAATACCAACGGATATGTCTGTTGGTAAAGGGTCGCAACCTTTCCAACAGTCACAACCGTGGCAATTCAAACAGGCGCGCCTGTTCCTAAAGGATGCCTCTTCGCTGCCTATATAAAGGCTTGCGAAAATCAAAACAAAGCACGAATTTTTCATCCTCTTCTTCTCCATCCTCCACTGCTTTATTCTGCAAATAAATACCTATCTTGCGTTCGTCGTCGCTCCGCGGTTGTAACGCAACATCGCAGAGCAAGGTCCATTTAACCTTGGAAGGCAAATTGCTGATCATCTCCTCTGTGTCAGTGGGAGAGCAATATTGCTTTAAGGGAACAGTTTTCACTACTGGACTCGGACATACTGCAAGCAGGCGGACTGTAATCAAACGGTACTGCCTACCTTCTTCTTCTCCTGTCATATACTACTGTATACTACACTGAATTGTAATTACTCGAATAGTAATTGCTGTTTGTCTTGCTTTTGCTTTGTTGGTTATGAATTACTTGGAATAACAAAAATTACTTGAAACTCGTGGAAATCATGGTTATTCTAGACTAGAAGAGTATAGCGTTTTTTAAGAGAAATAATCATTCGAATAAATTGTACATCATTTAGCTTTAATTAATGACTATGAAAGTTGTTCTAGAAGAATACAACGAATGGAGCGTCTTTTTAAGAAGCAAGCAATTGCAACCGATGATGTGCATTTTAATTTTAATTTTTGCTCTTAAGGTGAAAGCTAATAGAATTGTCAAGCACACATCATGTGCAATATATGCTTCTAGGTTGCCAACAACTTCAGCATGAATGATCATCTATGTTTTAGGTGTTATTTCAATTAGTTACTTGTTAAGGGGTTGCATGCATGTATGGCTGATATGTTCCTGATACAGCATGATTTTTGGGAATCTTCAGTCATATGCATGTATGCAGTTATTTAGGCACGTCAATCATTTTGGAGCATGCATGCATGTATGGCTGTCGAATTCTAAAAATTAAATTAAATTAATCTTGTTAATGGGTTGCAATTAAAGTGGCATTTTTAGTCCTACTAAATTCTATATTCATCATCCCATTTTCCAGATGAAAAGTTGTTCAATATACAGTTGCTTTCTATATCGAAAAATGCTTGGAGAATGGGTATTCAATGTCTTGTGTGTTTATGTTGGCAAATGTGTGGAGGAGGAAAAAAACAAAAAAGGCGGTCTTCGTACTTCTGATTTGGCAGTAAACAATAATAATTTTTACTTTTAATTGGAATATGAGAATTTTTACATATGCATATTATTTCTAGTAGTCAATTCGGTGTTTGAAAAATGCTCTGTTTTTTCTTCTGTATCTGTTATACCATAATAGTTTCTAAGCTTAACCATGCTTTCAAGTTAAAAATATACTTTTACCAGTATGTGAGTAATAAACCAAGACAGTTGAGTTTTTAAAATCCGAAGATTTATTGTGGCTTTGCTATTACCGACGTCATTGTTCTACTAGTAGTTTGATCATGAACTTCGGCTATTACCGACGTCATTGTTATTCCAATAGTTTGATCGTCAACTTTGAAGTATTTGTCTAAACCTCAAAATGATTTGATTATACTCATAGCTCAAGACATCTCAAGTAGTTCATGCAACTCTATATTTAATAGTCCAAGTAACACACTTGTGCACACACATGTAAAACGAGCGCGTGCGCACGTGCATGCATATCTATATATAATAGGAATAATTGAATTCGAAGCTCTTGAAAAGCCTAAAGTACCCTTGCAAAATTCTGATGCGTGACGAGGCTATTTAGGTAATTCTCCCACGATCTCATTGACTGTCGAACCCACTTCTCCATCATCTCGCTTCCGCAATTTTTTCTCCTTTCAGATCTCCATTTTCTTCACGTTCTCCTTTCTCATTAACTATTCCAAATAATTTCGTACCCATCCTTATTCCCCATTCTCTTCAATTTCCAATCTTGTAGTTAGGGTTCTGGTGAACTGGCGAAGCTAAAGTCTAAGATGCAGCTTCAGATCTGTTGGATGGTCGCATCTTACAGATCGAGTATACTGCCAAAGCCGTCGACAACAACAGATATAATAGTAACTCATGGTAATCCAAATAAGCAATTAAACATACCTGTTGTATTAGGAAGAAACTTTGCATATGCCATCTATGCAATTTTACTATGCCCAAAACCCAGTCATTTCAACATCTAAAAGCGCTATAATGTAAAATATATCAATATTATGCAGGCAACAATAATCAATTTTGTTTTTGCTGTAGCAAGTTGCAAATTTTGTTATTAATTACCAACCTTGGTCAATAGTCATTTTACAACAAAAATGTCTAAAACCCACAAAATGCCTACTCAAAATTCTAGGATGAAGAACTTATTACAGTGAATATCTTCTTTCACAAATATTGTTGTCATAACATACCCTTGCAAACTTTATTATACCTTTTTCTGCATTTCCGTGTATCAGTTGCTATTAATCCCGGACAACTACGAATGTAATGTTTTGTATTTTAGTTTTTTTGATCAAACCCATTATCTGATGCTGCTAATTTACGACTTCAACGTGTCAAATATTTTGCAAATGGTAATGTTTATTATTATATATAATTTAAGTTTTCAAGCTAAGTAACAAATTTGTTTTAAGGTTTGAGGAAATTTGAATCATAGTTTGTTTCTTCAGATATTTGGGTAACTGACCTGTAATCGTTGTTTCTCATCCAAAAGTTCTGTTTTTGTGGTTAAACGAACACTACGCCATAGATGACCTATCGCAACGAAAACTCATGGTGTTGCTAGCTACAATGTTGCCATTGCTATGATGTTTTTTTCTATTGCAACGCACGTTTCAATGTGTTACCATAGATATCAACATGTGTTGCAGTAGCCACGTGAATAAAATTAGTAATCCGCGTCAACAATATCCAACGGTGCAGATTAGTGATCCATATCAATCTAATTTCCTTCACCACAGCAGCGATCTTTTACCCAAATTTTCATTTTCCCGCTGTAAAATAATTCGCGTTGTCTTCACTTGAGAAAATTGACCGAACTATCTTTCCCTAAATTTTCATTTTACCGCTAAAAAATAATAAAATATTTATCGTTGTTTTCACTTTTCCACTTTCAACCCTAAATCGTTCGAACCCTAAACTAAAATCCCAATTCATATCGCAGGGAATCCCAATTCTTGTTGCCCTTCTTCTTCCCTAAATTCGCCTTCCTCTCAAAAAAAACCTCTTCTTCCTTCTCCTATCATTTTAGTTATCACTGCAGCAAAATTCGACGAGGCAACCACTAATTACGTTGTTCGCTACCAAATAAAGATCCGATTTTGCATGAAATTGATTCGCTGTTGATCTACTTTCATTAACCTAAGGTACTGTAAACGAATTTTTTGATCTTAACTTACCTTTTTTCGATGATCCATAGTGTTGTACTTCGTCATTCTGTACATTCATTTTTTAGGCTAATCTGTTTTAGGCTTAACATGAAGGGATTCCCTAGCCATTTAAGTCTTTTTTTTCCTCAAACCTACATCGTTAAATATGTTGTTTCACAAAAGTACTTCTTTGGGTTGTGCCTATCATTCCACCTTGTGAGCACAAGTAGAAATCGTAATTCTTTGGGTGTTAGATTTTGTTGTCCACCATACTGCCTGGTGGAACATTGTCCGGGGAATGGAGGTAGAATGTGACAATGCTTTTGAGCACAAAAGTTCGCCGGATAATGTTCCACTGGGCACTATGGGACAATGCCAAATTCAGAGAGGCACTTTCGCTCCCAAGGCCCTTAATCGTAAGTGTTTGTTTATTTAGCCTAGTTAGATGTCATATAGTACACAGTGCATTTATCATATCCACATTTATGCAATCTTTGTTGGTACTTATAAGAGTACACGTCAGTCACAAATTTGTTTTATGTTGATGTTTCAGGAATGTAATTGATGTTTCAGGACTGCGGATATCACTGAATATTGCATGATGCGGACATCAATTTCAACTTCAAATTCGTCAACAGTGGCTGCGAGAAAGAACTGCCACCACAATATCCCATTAAAGTTGAGGACTGTAAAGGTGGGGTCGAATGCGGGGAAGAAGTTTTTTGGTTGCTCCATGTGGCCGGTAAGTATAAATTAGGTTTTTTTTGTTGCGGATTTTACTCGAGAATTTAATGTATGTGCAGATTGGCGATTGCGGGTATTTTATGTGGCATGACGAAGTGTACGAAATCAACAACAATTCTAAATTGGATGATACTAGTGTTAAATTGATGGAAAAAGAAAAGGCTATATTGCAATTGCTCATGGAAAAGAAGACAATTGAAGAAAAGCTGCAGAAGCAAAAGCAAAAGAGGGTAAAAGCCGATGAATTGGTGGCAGATTTGAAGGAAGAGTTGGCCCTAATGTGCATTGACTGTGGAAAACATGAGACAGGAGAAAAATTCTTTGCAAAAGCTTTAGCTATATCTTGGATCATGTTTGGAGTTCTTTTGTGTGTTGTTATGGCAATGTAGAGCAGTGAAGTAACATGAAATAGCATGCATGGGCAGTTTTCAGGTATAATTTTAAGTTTTGCCACATTGTAGATTAGTGATAATTTTTGCCACATTGCAGATTAGTATGCACTTGTATACACATTGTTTAGATCAGTATACACTTGTATACACATTGATCAGTTATGTCACTCAGTTATGTTTTAGATCAGTACACTTGTATCCACATTGTTTAGATCAGTTATGTAACTCACACATTGTTTAGATCAGTACACTTTTATACACATTGTTTAGATCAGTATACTATGTTATACTGATGCAAATGGAATTCAGTTATGAAACTCAGTTTGTGCTGAAAGGAAACTCAGTTATACTATGACCATACTTTGTGCTGAAATGCAATTCAGGCATGCATACCTCTTATTTTGTGCTGAAATGCAACTTATGTATGCAGGTGAAGGAGGCAGTGATGAGGATTTTCAAGAACTTTTGTTAATGAAGGCACTAGAGGTACGATGCAGTAGAGGCATTGAACACATTGAAGGCTTGTGCTATATTTTGAAACTGTTTTAGTTTTATGTAAACATGAATTTAGGACTTGCTGTGTGTTTGTTTTTGAAATGTTTGTAAAATTGAACTTAGTGGCTACGTTTTGTTATTTTGTAGTTGACTACGTACTAGTGTTCCCCGATTAATTTGAAATAAAAAGTTCTTTGTAAATTTCAGTTTGATGTTATGTTGCCATATATATGATATAATGTTGCAGTATGTGATGTTAAATGTTGCCATAGCTACGATATAGTGTTGTCATTGGGTGGCAAAATTGTTGCTATAAATTTATGCATGTGGGCCCCACAACTGGATTCCGTGGACCCGGGCTACAGATTTTCGTGGCGATTCCGTAAACACGGATCACAGATTATAGTGGGTCCCACATTTTTGTAAATTTAGTACATGCGGCAATAACTGTGCTGATGTTGCCTTAGGATTGAAAATGTGTTGCCTTTGACTCTAAGGCAACGCGGCAAAAGGCAACCCCAAAAAAGTGTTGCCACAGATCATTTTTTGCCTGCAGCAACACTATTTGGCACCTACTGCGTCATTTCTCTGGGGTTGGCGTAGGTCATCTATGGCGTAGTGGAATATTGGTGCGATATTCATGGGTATGGAAATTATGCTGTCATGGGAGAGGTATAAAAATTCTAACTTAGTTGTGCATGGCCGGGATGCACTGATATATGAAGATAAGGCTTGGATTGGATTGAATACCATTATTTTTCTGTTTAATTTTTTCTTATGAGAGGTAATTTTAGTTCTAGAATCGCTATTTCATTCTTGATTTGTGTAGAATGGAATTTTAGATTTCTTAACATAAAGATTTCTGCTTGCCATTGTTTTATACAATCTAAATAGCTATTTTACTATTATGATGCATATGTTTACATGAGGATAATGAAGAATACAAAAATGAATTAGAATATGATGGCCCTTATTAGTACTTTCGTGTTATATGGGAAAGATGAAGACTCTTCATACTGATCATAACCAGGTGTGCTTCGTATAGACATATTTGATTGATTTTGTATTTAATGCCTGGTACTACCGTACTATGCTAACTGGAAAACTGAAGACATATATACTGAGTTCAGGTATATAGTTTGGAGAAAGCTGGACCGAAATGTTGAAGGTATTATTCATTGGTTAATTAATTTTCTTTTAATTGCTCTTTAAAATTTATGCAAAAAAGAAAAAAGAAAAGAAAAAAATACCGAGTCTTGCAACTCAGGAGAGTAATAATACTTTCCTTTTCATTGACAATATTGTGATTAGCTTTGAAATAAAATGTTAATGATAACTATGCACGTTATAATTCATTCGATGCTTTTAATTGTCCTTCTCATACGGATCATAACCAGGTGTGCTCAGTAGAGACATATTTGGTCGATATAATTAATTCGATGCTTTCATTGTATCCTTATTTCATGTTTGATTTTGGAGATTCTTTAATTGCTGCGTTTTTCTCACATAAGTATTCATATTTAACACTATGCCTGTTCAGATTCCTCTCGCCAATCCGATATTATATCAATTTCAGTTTCAAATACCTACTATTGAATGGTTATTAAATTGCGTCAGCTGTCATTTAATATATTTGATTGCTTTCTAGGATCAAAATTTACTGGATTTCAATGTGAATGAAGAACGTCTTATGAAGCAATATGCAGGTCAAATTATTATTAATAAATTATGTTCATTTTATGCTTACGTTCTGATTAGATGGTAATGTTAAAGGTTTAGTATTATCTGACATCAGTTTTGAAGCCAAATCCTTCATATTATTATCATAACATATTACAATATAATCAAGTTTGGACTGGGTTAGTTAATATATTAAAGTTAGAAATGAAGACTTGAGTAAACATTGGAATTTATCAATAATTCATGCCAACTGAGCTTAGAAACATGTGATGCAAACTTCTCTTGAAATCTCGCTGAATTTGTTTGTGATATGTCTTCGAAAAGGAGGAATTTTATACATTAAAAGTGAGGAAGTAATTAATTACAATTGAAATTTTCACATGTAAGTAGAATATATGAATAAATTTCAGTTATCTCCATTCTTTTGATAATTCCAGAATGTCAAATCTAAGTTATAATCTCTATGTTGTAAGTTTACTTTGTAGATAATATATTGGAAAAGGTTTTCCTTTTTAGTAAAGTTACCAAGAGAGAATACATGATTCCACGTATGAATTGACTAATTCAAATGTTATATTTTTAGCCAATGGTACTTTTCTTCACCGTATTTGTATGAAATCTATACGAAATCTCCACTATTCACGACCTTTGCTTTTGTGATTCGTAAGTTTAGTGCATAACCATTTGGATATATGTTTCAAAAATGTCAATGATAATAACAAGTAAATAATACCACTGCTATTTTACATCTACATGAATGAATAATCAACAAGAATGAATAATCAAACCCACCGTCAGATAGCTTAATCTGGAGCCAAAAACACACGCCACTTTTCACGCAATTTCATCTTCACGTGATATTATTCTTTCACTGTTTCGCCTCTCAAATCGCTTCTCCCGATTTTTTTCTTCAGGCGATTTTTTCTTCCCTATTTCTCGTCTCAAACGTTCCTTCCAACCGAATTTTTCTTCTCCATATCTTTCTCCTATCGAATCATCCTCTCAAATCGGGGTTTGATGAGCCCTTTAAACCCAAATCCATGATACCAAGTGTGAGCAGTTTGATTTTAGTGACCCCAATGATTTTCCAGATCTTACCCTAATTTACACTCAAATCTACAAAGCATGATAACCCTAACCATCGAATCACGATAGAAAAAAGGGACGTTTCCTCAGATATTCAACAAAACATGAGAGGAAAAAGAGGCGTTTCCTTAAATATTCGACAAAGACGAAGTCTGTTCTATCACTGTTTCCAAATCACAGAATTCGCCAACCTTATTTGAAGCGATTACACTGTCTTCGTTTTTCAGCTTAATACACGTAAGTCCTATTGCAGTTTGCTTTTGTTTTTGTTTTTGTTTGCAAGTATTTTCAAATTTAAATTTTGTTAATAGTTTGTCTGTGTTTAGCATAGGTATTTGAAGACTATTCGGATTGGATAGTTGCACAAACACATCTAAATTAAGTGGAATTCACTTTAAAAAGCCAAGAAAAGGTATGTCTACACTTAAAAATTGCTTAGAACATATCCTGTTATATGATTTTTGCTTCTAACCCAAAATATGATTGGGCTGTCCTTGCTTGCGTGTGTGATATGTTAGCTTCATGACTTAGTTTGCATTTACATAGCTTAGAGTATGTTTAATACAGTTGTAATCATTTAGTTAAAAAGTTATTAGCATATTGCTAATTACGTTTTTACAGTGAAGTTGCTAGTAGGATAGTTCTGTTTGACGACCAGAGTTATAATTACTTAAAAGTTGGTAATCGTGAAGCGGACATATATTTGCTTGATTCATAAACTGCTTTATATTATACTTTTAGCGTTATTGGGCAGTATCAATTTAAAACTGAGAAAATAGGAGTTAAAGGGAGCGGTATTGTTGGATTTGGATTTAATACCATTGGAGTTAGTGATGCAATATCCATGGGGACGAGGGGGATGTGCTACAGTTTGCAGAGTAGGGATCTAATTGCAGACAGTATCGAGACTGTCATGGCTGCACAGTACAGAAATATCTCAATCCCTGGGTGCAATAAAAATATGCCTGGTACAATCATGGCGATGGGACGACTTAATCACCAAGCATTATGATTTATGGTGGAACTATTAAGGTCATTAGAAGTATATTAATCCTGGTCATTACCTTGGCAATCCCATGGACATAGCATCTGCCTTTCAGGTATATGGTGAATATGTCAGTGGGTTAAAAAGCGATGAGCAGAGAATGAATGTGGTTCGCAATTCATGTCCGGGAACAGGGGCATGTGGAGGCATGTATACTGCAAACTCAATGGCAAGTGCTATAGAAGCCGTAGGCATGTCACTTCCTTATAGCTCTTCAACGCCTGTCGATGACCCATTGAAATTAGATGAGTGCCATCTAGCTGGAAAATATATGCTGAAATTGTTAAAAATGGATCTTAAGCCTAGAGATATTATCACTGAGAAATCACTACACAACGCAATGATCATGCTTATGGCTCTTGGTGGGTCCACTAATGCTGTGATGCATTTGATAGCTATTGCTAGGTCTGTAGGTTTAGAGTTGACCCTTGATGATTTTCAGAAAATTAGCGATGCAGTTCCTTTCCTCGCCGATCTTAAGCCCAGTGGAAAATATGTTATAGAAGATGTACATAAGATTGGTGGCACCCCTGCAGTCATTCATTATCTTTTGGAGAAAGGACTTCTAGATGGGGACTGTATTACAGTTACTGGTGAAACACTTACTGAAAATGCGAAACTTTTTCCTTCTTTATTTGACGACCAGCAAATAATCAGACCATTGGAGAATCCTATCAAGCCAACTGGACATATTCAAATACTTTATGGGAATCTTGTACCAGATGGTTCTGTGGCGAAAATAACTGGCAAAGAAGGGCTCTACTTTTCAGCACTTGTTTTTGATGGTGAAGAGGCTATGCTAGATGCACTTGCGAAGGATTGTATGCATTTTAAGGGGAAGGTGATTGTTATAAGAGGTGAAGGGCCCAAAGGAGGACCAGGCATGCCTGAAATGTTGACTTCAACTAGTGCTATAATGGGTGCAGGTCTTGGAAAGGACTGTGCCTTACTGACCGATGGAAGATTTTCTGGAGGATCACATGGATATGTTGTTGGACGTATATGCCCTGAAGCTCAGGAAGGCGGACCGATTGGCCTCGTGCAAGATGGGGATATAATCACAATTGACATCCGAGAGCGATCAGTTGACGTGGATTTGACAGAAGAGGAATTTGCCATCCGGAAGAACTGGATCCAACCACCTTATAAAGCACAAAGGGAGTTTTGTACAAGTATATCAAGAATGTGCAGTCTGCATCAAATGGGTGTGTTACCGATGAGTAAGTAGCTGAGGAAGCAGACATTTATAGATGTTTTGCAATCAAGCTTGTTGGGTTTTGATCTTGTAGCGCGAATAAGAATTTATGATTCAGGCTCAGTTTCTAAACTATGTCTTAGCAAGTATTATATAATCCATGGAATATTTGTAACATGCTTTGGTATTATGTATCCAGGAACATATATTTGTTAGCATCAGAGCAACATATGTACTACTGTAGATTTAAAATCAAATTATATAATCCAATAAATAATTGCATCTATACTACTGTAGATTTTTAGGGGTGTTGCTCTGATTTTAAATTTAGCTACCGTCTGTTAAATTTTAAGCAACAATTCTACTGTAACGTGGTTGCAAACGAGCATCAGTTCTAGGACGCTACCTTCGCTGGGATGCCTAACGCATGCATGTTAATTGGGCTAATTGTCAGTTTTCTGTTTTGAATATGATATATGCATCATTGATATATATAAAATAATAAAAGTGTAAGTAAGCTGCAATGTAATGGAGTATTGACTCCAGTGCTCTTACACAATTTTTTTTCTTTAACTCACCACACTTCCCGGTCCCCCTAACTATAAACCAACTCTCATCTCATTATATTTCACCTTCTTTACAAGCATACAACACTATGGGTATTAAACATTCTTCCACCCAGAATTTCATGTTAAAACTATCAACGTTGTAATCTTATGTTTAAACTAAATTGTGAAGAATTATCCTGGAACTTAATAACATTAGCTTGTTCTAATCATATGCCTCCATAGTTATATTTTTTCTTCTCGATTTCCAACTCAAAAGGTAGAATGGTATTAGAACTTGAAGCTCACCAAATGAGGTGGCTCACTATGTTGCTGATTTCTGGGATGCTGAAACTCAATGCTCATATGATAGAGTATGCTGGGATAGCCAACATGTCTGCTTATGATTTGAAAGCAAACTTGGTGGGCTGTTAGACAAGTTCTCTATTTAACATGTAATATGGCAATAAAATTGAAACTGTCTTTGTATTGGTATTAGTATCTGATTTGTTATAGTTCATTGATAATTGGTTTACATGTATTTCATTTTCTCTAAAACTACATTATAATTTTTTCATTAAAATCTAATTTAAATAAAATTTATTTAAATTTGATTTATTTTTATATTATGTACATTAACGGTCGGTTTTTCCACCGTTGTACGACAATACTATTAAATGCAAAAGTTAAGGCTTGCGGGCAAGTTAATTGACATTACATTATCCGAAATAATTACATTAAAACATTATATAAGGTGTCTACTTTCATTTAATGGGCTAAAGTTGAAATTAATTGTGATCGTGACTTCTCTTAGGTGCCGTTTACAATTGAACAATGTAATGGAGATGCTAATGATTCCTTTTTTAAAGTTCCTAGTATGAAATGCTTCTTGGAATCGTTATGTTTCACGCATACCGGCTCATTATCGGCAAATTTTCAATTACTTCGTGTATTGTTCATGAATTGGTGCATGAAACACTGATAGTTTTATATGAAACTGTTTATTTGTTTTATGTCGATTCATTTATATATCACGGTTAAGATGCTTAATTCTCTTCAAAATAGTTTGTTAGTATTCGAGATGTAACATTTGTGAGTTAAAAAAAAGTCAATTATTATATAGGTTCTCGAGAAGGCGGTGATAATATCTAGTCCAATAAAGATATTAATTGACCACGGTTGCATTTTTATATGGTGAGATATGTAAATAGATAGCTGAATGAAATTCAATATTCTTCTATTTTTTCTTTAATATTTAAGTTAATGTGTAGTAACCTCTGATGCCACTTAATATTTACATTTATAGGGCCCATCACATATGCTAAACTGCCTTTATTAATGAAATATGTGTAGTAATTTGACATATATAACATTGATAAATAAATGAGAGAAATATATCATTTAATTTGACTACTTTAATACTCAACGTGCAGTGAGGTATTTTCCACCTTTTATGCTTATCTATGCTTATATAAGCTACTAACTGTTTTCTTTTGCTGTTTTTAGTTAACTCTTTGTACTTTTCTTCTATCCTTCTTCATTCTTACATAACTCCACCAATATTTTTTGATCTCATTAACCAAAAGTGCAATTTCTGGCAATTGGATATCAATCATGATGAAGGAAACTAAAGGTTACATTTCTTTAAATATTAGTATTACATTTCTCTTTTTTTTTTTTAAATTTACTTGCAATATACTATTCTTTAGGCTAAATCTGCAGGTTACAAAAATGATAATTTACCATCCGCTGGAAAGCAACAACTCAAGGGAATAAGAAAGAAAAACATCAATGAATTGTTACAGCACACTAACCACATTCCCGTTGAAATGGGAAAGAAGACTTATCACTGCACAGTCTGGAAAGAAACTATGGAAGACAAATCCTCCAAGAATCAAAAGAACATGTCCAAGAATCCAAAGCAACTATAGACATCCGACCATCCATAATTGATGACTGAAGCGAACTAGTCAAAACTACAATGGTAAATAACAAAAATTAACAATTCATTTATTTATCCATATAGCATACAGCTACTTCATGACATTATCTTTACATAATGCAGTTTTAGGAAGTACGACAAGCGATCACCAGTGTTTCTATGCAACTTCCAAAAATTTTGCTCCATGATTCAGTAGTTTTTTATTTATTTTTTACTTTCTTAAATAGTTATAGTTGCATAATAAATTTAGCTTTGTATTTTTTTTTTTTCTGCATCTACAATGCATTTTCATGGTTAAGCTTTGTAACAAAACAACTGATTTGTTTTTTTCCCACTTTTTCTCATGGATCACTAATGTTCTTGGTTTCTCCGAATAAATACGTTATATGTTGTTCTATGTTTATAATTGAAACTTAATGACAGTTTATTGACTATACTTATGATTATAATCATCTTTCAAAAAGCAATGCTGATATACATCAAAATTCAAAAAATAGCATAGAATTATGCATATTCCAAAAGAGCCAATAAATGAGTACTCATTGTGGCAAATTTTTTTTTCTGTAGTTTTGTATCAAATATGTGCTTTGTAGAAAATACAAAGATTTATGACTATTTCAATAGAGACAATAAATAAATACCTAACTAAGCAAATATTTACCACATTTCAGAAACTTGCTATCACATGTATCTACCAAAGAAGTGTTCTATATTTTGAATACATGTTGGGTCAGCCATGCACTTTCCTCCAAGACATAATTTTGTTCAAATTTTCCACTTCAACAACTATATAAACTACCAACTTACCTAAATTCACACGTGCATAATGCTATTAAGTTTCCTCCCTAAAATTAGGAACATATATTATAATTATGGTGATTTCCATTGAGTGAAATGTCCATATTTTATAGCAAATAGTCTAATATGAATGTGCATTTAATTTCTGGTGATTTCCATTGAGTGAAACGTTCATATTGTATAGCAAATTGTCTTTTTCCTTTTTCTTGTTTTTTTCTTTTTTTTATAGCAAATAGTCTAATATGAATGTGCATTTCAATTTCTAACTTGCTTTTATCAGGTAGATGCTTGCTCTTATACCTTCATATTTGTTCTCATATTTACTCCAAGCTGTAAAATTTGCGCATGATAATTTTTTTTTTTCATCCTTTATTTACACAGTAGGCAAATTTTTACATAAATAGAATCCATAATTTTTTTTAAAACTGAATCCATATTTTTTTGTGCATTTTTGCATACTGTTCTGCATTCACAATTTTCCTTTCACTCGTTACTCGAGGAATTCATTCAGTTCACCGTAAAGGACCTACTTGAAGAATTCATTCAGGTAATTGAACGTGGTATATTTGTTTGTTTTCCTAGGAAAATTAAAGTTCACTGTTTTTTTTATTGGTATTTAGTAATACTTTTCATGTAAAGAATGTGAAAAATAACATATTGAGTTATTTCACTTATATTTTATAATTCAGTTGGTTTAAACGATTTCGTACTTCTTCCAAATTGTGAAATGAAATTTATTTATTCCTTTTTAACTTTTATAGGAAATTCGAGTTTGTTGATTCAGATATACCGTTTTATGAGGAGAAAGATATACCGTTTTATGAGGAGAAACCTAACTTAAAGTAGGGATCTGAGAGGTGAACATGCCTTAAATCTACTAATGTTTGTCCACAATTTTATTTGCTGCCTATTTGAATATCATTAGTTTACTTCCATTCACTGCTCATTTGATAAGTAACGCTTTTCATCTTTCCTTCACGCCAATGGTAACTGTGTCACCTAAATTATGAAAGAATATAATAGGAATACTTTCATTTGAAGCCAAATTACCCTGATGCAAGCAGCCAAAGCAATTTGGATAACTTCATCGTTTTGGCTTCCCACGTTCCAAACCAGTTTTCAAGCATCACAAACAGATGGTTATCTCTATATTCATTTCTCTTTTTCCAACTTCGACACTTATTCTGTTTTTTTGTTCGCTTTTAGAACCTAATACAAACTGCTGCAGCTCAAGCTTTCATTTACTGTAACGTATCTTCCCCAAATTATTTCATCCCCTATATCTCCGCTAAATCCTTTACCACCTTCATTTCCATTAATCAATCTGACATTTGTATCTGGTTTTTATGCAAATCAACTGCAACTATTGCTTGCAGAATTATACATAGAAAATGCATATGAAAATATGAACACAATAGCGCAAACTACGTTGCAAATTGCAATGTGACACGAACCCAAACCCCCGCTCCACGGCGGCAAGGTCTGTGTTTGGAATATAACACGTTAACAACATCAGAAGATTACAGAACATAACATAATACATAAATTTAGAGAATAATCTACATATCATAACAGCGGAATCATAACCATCAACATTAGAGTTACACAGATATAGGATCCTACTTAGTACATAACAAGTTTTACCAAATAGATAACAAGTCTACAAAGGAATCAAATATAATTATACATAAGATAATGTATAAAAAAGCATAAGAGATGAAAAAAGACAAGTCTTCATCTTCAGCCAAAAGAGCACCCAATGTTATGGTGCATATCCAAAAGAAAGCCAATCACTTGTTCACTTGGCTGCCCGTGTAAAAACAGGGGCATTCGAGTTTGCAAGGGAAAAACAAACTACGAGTCAGTCATAGGATTGACATGAGAAATCCTACAGTTACTTAACTTATTTAAGAGTATGACAAATCACAGGACCACGCCGTATGACACCGAACATGTTTACTCCACTGTATTGTCAGTGCATAAAAATAAGTACATTTATAAACCATGCAATGCTTTTTAGAAAAATGAAGTCATTATAAGATACAAGTCCAATCACACAATGCAACGCAAGCCGGAGGATTGAGTTTTACCTTATAATGACCAAATATGCTTGATACGCGAAAAACAAAAATCGTTTGGTATTATTATTAGTGTCTAGGTGTTTAAAAGTAATTTTCAACATAAATGTATCAATCTTAGACGGCATAGTATCTCATCCTACTATGTCGCCAATAGTATACAACTAAAACCGTAAAATTCGTGATGGAAATTGGATTTACATCTATGAGTTGAGGCAAGGGATCTTCCTCACCGGTTTCGAGACACTAGCACATGACTCAGGATCACGCCCTTAGTAACCTTTGGAAGCGCCGGGGTCGGTCCACACTTACTTTTGTGGACATGTTATTCCTGAACAATACGTTTTCTGGTCCTATCGGACCTCCTAAATGGTCAGTATGTCGACTAATCTTATCTGAGGCGCCTCGCTATCCATCATCCACATAAGTAAAATGTCTGGGCTCCATATCATGACATTAATCCTAGCTAGAAAGAAACGCATGTCCTCCCTACTGTCCCTCATCATGTTTTTGACTCATACCGGGGTTGCAAAGCTCGCGAATTAACGCTATACACAAAGCGATGCTATTTAAAGCCGTGCTTTGATCATCATCCACAAGGCTCTGTTTTTCAACAAAAAACGTCGATCATTGCATCTTAGCATGCCACACTGACAATTCAGACCACACAACGGATGTCTATCCATATATAACATCTATGCTCGTACGTCTCAAAGAAGGGTGTTAAGCAAAAGAATAAATTCTCCGCCACCAAACAGATATATATTTAATATAAATCAAAATTAATACGTAATGAATTTCAACGTCAGACACACATCCATTTTCAAGTCCGTTCCGGGTCTGAACGAAACCGGAGGCACGTTATTCCTCATCCTGTATGTCAAATACATGAGAGATGTCCTCGCATATCCGGACTATCAACAAGTACGTTCAGAACACTAGCACTATAACCTTTTCATCGGAGCTACCCGTATCGAAGGCGTCAGTATTAATTCATTCGATGTGAAGATTGTCGGTCTTACACCATCTTTAATTTATATCTTTGACTTTTAGTCATTGTTTAATTATTTGAAACGAGAATTAACTCGGTCCTTTTAAATAATTGTCGCATATATAAACAAATCAAATTCTTTCATTTGGTTAAGTTATCGGCCTACAAAATTCATTACCTTATATAAAAAGGCTTAATCGAGAATTTAATATGGTCGTCGAATTAAATACTCAAATCCCAACATATTCAAAATCCACTTTATAAATTTTCATGTCAAATCGTACTTAATCATTTTATTTTACGAACCAAGTAAAATGGGCTTACATGCATTCTAAATCGCTTATAATAATTTAAAACGATTCCTCGCTATATATATATATATATATATATATATATATATATATATATATATATATAGCTCAATTCAGTCGAACGACGTTTCAGGTCATTCAACTGCACTGGCGTTGTTTTCATTCAATTTTGAATTAAACATTTCAAAAGATCTAACCGTTGGATCTTAACATATTTATTATCATTGGAAAGATCTTTTCGAAACGAATCCAACGGTTCTAATTTTAGGAAAATCGGATGGCCAGATCTCCTGGTATACTCATTTAAAATTATGAGTCGAAAATGCAAACTATCGCTGCGCGATTCATTAATTTATATTTTTCGCATAAAAATATAATTTGTTAAACGGCTTCCAAACTATTTAATTGACTAAATATTTGGCTAACGCCTTTAAATTTCGGAAAATTCTGCCAAAACCTCCTTTGTACGGAGTGCTCAGAAAAATTGCAAATGCCTCAACAGGCCCCGAATAAATCACCATATCTCATTACAACATGTACACTGAGAGATGTGTAAAAATAAATCATCTCAATGCCAGTGTGGGAATTAAAAATCACGTGACCAACCATTGTGCCTTAAACACCACCCCCCGGCAATGTGTACAATTTAATTACCCCAATTTCCATGTACCGTAACTACGCAAGAGTGACATGTATATTTTTGTCATCTCCTGACCTATGTAGGGTTTATTATTTAAATCCTGCAAATTTATTTATATGTTTAATTTAGTCCAAATCATGTGCTCTGCTCACATCTGATCAATATGCAGTATACCTGCTCTCCAGTCATTTGTTCTCGTCGTATAGCATCAAATAAATAATTGTAATACGGTTCACATCATATAAGCATCAAGCAGCTACATGCTTATATGGGTATGTTGGGCTATGCTTATGTAGTGTAGTCTAATACATGTTTTTTATCCTATAGTGTTGTTTAATTAATCCAAGAAACCATCACTCGCATACAACGCACACGCAGTAGTCATAAATAAATAAATAAATACTCAATCATCCAGTGTCATTTAAGGCGCCACAACGTAGTATAAAATGCGAGTGTCACATATTCATACAACGCTTCTAATGCAAATGATTTGTGAATAGTTCATGTGTTGAACTAACAAGAATATAATGAACTCATATAAGCAGTGATAAGCATTCACAAACATGATTAAATATTTTTAATTGCCAACTACTAATCAAATAAAATTCATTACATTATTTCTCCCATTCTAACTTGGCGCAAGTTTAAATATTCACTTACATAACGATTAAAAATAATATTTTTACATCGTTAGTCGCTTACTAAAATGATAATAAAATTTTATTATCATTCCATATTTATCGTATTACTTTGCAGCTAATTTTATTTTTAACTATAACCAAACGCATAAATCGTTAATTTTGTTTAACCAGTTCAAGTTAATATTTAATGATATCGATACGGTTTTATTTACATGTCACATATCTAATTTTCATCGCATACATTAGTTATAAATCACATTTTTTAACTAACTAAAAATTATTTCATAACTCAATAAATTTTATTTACTAACATACACTAATTGTTTTACTTAACAATTAACTTTCATGCAACCCATTTTCTAATCTACCCCTTTCTAAAATGAGTTTAATTTTCTCACCACGAGTTCCACTCTGCCAATTCTTTAATACGGAATAATGCGACTTTGCCGAGCTTTAATGCGACTTCCCGAAGGTCCACAACACTCGACTTCTCTTCTACGCTTGCCAATACCCATGTATTGGTAGATCTGAAGGTAGCAAGCTCGATGGAGACGAAATCGGGCACAAATGGAGCACTCAAAAATCAACTCTCCGCTGTCCGGAGTTGTAGCGGCAAAAAGAAGATACTTTGGAAAGCTTAGAGGGTGGAGGAGAAGCTAGAAAGGAAGATAGGAGGTGTTTGGAGCTTCGGGAGGAGGAAGGAGGAGTTTTGGACGAAGAAGAGGGAAGGGGGAGCTGTCGTGCGTCGCACGCAAGAGGGGGTTGTCGACGTCGGCTAGGTAGGGGGTAGGGCAGCGACTAGGGGAGGGAGGGGAGGAGTAAGGAGGAGCTAGGTTAGGGTATTTGAGGAGACCAATGATTTTTGAAAGAAGGAGGTAGAGAGAAATGAGAAAAAGAGAGAAAGTGAACTTTAGTAGGAATTTTATCTCTCTTCCTCTCCGATTGTCCGACTGCAAAAAATCAACGTTTGTTATGAAATTTCTTCACTAGATAATACACGTCATTACGAATCCAACATATTATTTTTCGTCGAATTCCGAGTTCGTTTAACCTTCCGTTTTATTTTTCTCTCTAACTCAAATTAGTTTCAAAAAATGCGATTTTAGGGTATATTTACTTCTTGTGCGTCCGCAAGCTAGCTCCAAAAATTATGAAACTTAGGATTCTTCCATTATTTGACGATACGAATCCAAAAAATAAAGTATCGTTGAATTCCAAGATCGTCTCAATAATGTTTCTTTGTAAACTGATCGTCAACTTCTTAGCAAATGTGTTTGCCTCTCATGGACACATGCTAACTACAATAATGTTTCTTTGTAAACTGATCGTCATCTTTTTAGCAAATGTGTTTGCCTCTCACGGCCACATGCTAACTATGTTTAACGTGAAATTTGAAATCTAGCAATGATTGATTATTTCGAATCCAACAAAATTTTTCTCGGCGGATTCTGAGGTCGCTATCAAAATTTCACTTTTTAAGGGCTATGCGATGATTTAAAAATCGAATTTTTAAATTTTGACGCATTTTCCAATAAAATTATATTAAAAATAGTGAAATCTTGTTATAAAACAATTTTGTTTGATTGCTGAAATGAAAATAACGGAATATAACAGAGAGTATAAACGCATAGATGAAATGAACAGTAGCAGGCGCGTTGTTTTTAGCTGGAACGCATAGCCTTATATATTACAAATCTGACACTAAACTGCATCTTTTCAAACTTCAAGAAACTTAGACCAGATTCGAAATGACCCTTCACGGTTGAAAAAATAACGGTCGTGGCACATTCATGACGATTGTGATCCACCAATTATTCATCGTGATATTAAGTCGAAGAATATACTTCTGGGTTTGGACATGGAGCCTCATATATCTGATTTTAGAATCGCTAAGTTCATGGATCAGATTACATCTGCCTCTTCTCCTTCCAGTGTTGTCATGGGTATCGTTGGTTATATGTCTCTAAGTATGCAATTTTTTCTAACCGGAATAATATCTCAGTGTTTTACCCTATTTTTTGTATTATACGATCAAACAAAGTATGCAACTCCTTATATTTTTTGAAAATTAAAATTTTAAAGTATAGTCGTGTCTGATTTATGATGGTACTCAAAGGTCATAGGCCTTTGTCCAATTAATCATTGAGTCATCCGTTATATCCTCTTTGTTTCCAGTTTCAATTGTGCTTTAGAAATGAAACAGCATACAAAAATCAGGCCAATATAATACATGAAATTCCTTATAAATCTGCATTGTTTTATATATTTTACTCTATTAATATATTCCTCTTTTTGGGTGCTACATTGGTTACATAAAACTCGACATCAAAATGATGGTCTAAAGAGCATATTTTCAGGATAACGAATTTTGTAAAGTAAACATACACAACTATATATTTACAAAACCGTCTGAAGGCATATTTGTGGCCATTCTGACAATTACCTCTTTTGACAGAGACTGGATTTATGTATGTAATCCAACTTTTCTTTAACAAATGCATGTGAACACAATCTTTGAGGCCAATCTAACAGCTCCACTTTTTATAAAGATTTCATTTTCAACAACAAAGATCAAAGAATCACAAGAGATCCACTATGCATTGGGTTGACTATCCTCCAATGGGCACGGGATAATGAGTATCTTTTATGCTAACGGAGGGAGGGTTCTCAATGTCTGCGTCTTAAGTTTGTTTCTGTTAATGTTAGAGAGGAAAGTCGGTTATTTTCAGTATCCCACTGAACTACCAGTAGTTGCTTCAACATCTTTTGTTGACATCTCAAAGTTACTGAATGTTTTGGTTAATAGATGATTTATTGTATAATGAAGAACTTTACCTCTTCGTATGTTGAATTTTGCGATGGCTCCTAAGATAGCCGAAGCATGCAAATAATTATTAATACTGTTATAAAACAAGCTAACTAACCCAAAAAAGTCAGCATGACATCTAAACATTGAACACGACAGATAACAAAACACCTTTCACGGTGGGATCATGCATTACTCCCAAGCTAAAACAAAAACGAGTTGAATAAATTATAATAATAACTCACAAAAATAACGTGTATTTAAATAAGGTACTACTATGTGTTTTTTTACTACATTGACCAGAAAGTGTTTGTGAATATATAGATGACTGTATATGAGTTTATATTTAGTGAAAATAAGCGTCAGGTCCTTAAAAGGTTTTAAAATATATACGGCATCCCTCATACGTTTACATTTCAAAGCAGGTCCCTATTTCTGGTGTTACGTGTTTTTCATAAATAAAAAATGCGCTGACAAGTAAAAAAAAAAAAAAATCTAAATTCTGCAAATTTTCCCAGAAGATCACAGAAAAAAAAAAAAAAAACTTGCATACATGTATGCAAGTATTCACGAAGCAGTTTACACTGAAAATCTGCGTGAATTCTTGCATATATGTGCAACTGTTTTGAAATATTTGCACACATGTATGCAAATATTGCATGGTTTCACGTTGAAAAATATATCTGCGTATTGTTGCACACATGTGTGCTAGTATTCTGAAATACCTGCATGCATGTATACAAATAAATATGAACTGATTTGCATGCACATGAATTTTGGCACACTTGTATGCAAGATTTCTGTAATACTTGCATGCATGTATGAAAGAAAACCAACACAGATGCATGACTGAAATACTTGCACGGATGTATGCATGAAATTCAAAATACGTGCATACTAGTATGCATTAAACTGCAGTTTCGTTGTTTTCCCCTTTTTTTTACCTTTTCATGTGTTTTTAGGTGGTTTTTTGATCTGATTTGTTTTACCTTTACGTGTTCTATTTAAATAAGAATTTACGTGATTTTTATTTTATTTTATTTTATTTTTTAACCTATTTTCGAAAAATAGGGACCTAATTTATAATTAGTTTATGACCGAATGTGAGTCTAATTTTGAAACTTAATAGGGATGTGTGCCAAACGGACCCTTATATTTATTTGACTGTTATTTTACTATTATAAATTTGGTCTCAGTATTCTTTGTATACGTCCAACGTACATGCCAAATATACTAATATATATATATATATATATATATATATATGTGTGTGTGTGTGTGTGTGTGTGTGTGTGTGTGTGTGCGTGTGCGCGTGCGCGCGCGCGTGTCTATATATATACACACACCTATATATATGTACGTATGTATATCTACATACATGTATGTATATACATATGGTTAATTGGCCTTTTGATCCAGTTCTCCAAAATAATACAGGCTCACACGACTCGAGCCATCGCATGCTTAAACAACCCAAAATATCGTCGGATACTGAGGAATCTAGCTCGGATGAGGTCGCACAAGTGTGGTTGTCACAGCTTGTCGAAACCACTCAACAACCTACTAACTCGCTGGATCGGTATGGACCTCACCACCAAATTTCGTATCCCCGTGTATAAAAAGACTTTGAATTCCAAGCCTCACATCCTTCACCTCTAATTTTGCATCCCACCTCACCAACCTATTTTCATATCCCCGATTCGGTATTCCCAAAGGCGAAGAACATCATTACCCTACATACGAAATCACCAGGCACGCCGATTTCGTATCCCCAAACAACTTAGAAGTTTGCCAAGTTGCCAGATCGGTAGGTAGGGATATGAAAAACAGGGTACGAAGAGTAGAACCACGAAGACTTAAAGAACTTGAAGCCAAAAACACAAGGAAGTGAGGCGTCGGGAGATGTACCGATCCCGTAGTACGAAAATTAGCCCATGGGCCCCACTACTCACCGACTCCCACCTACTCCACTACCTATAAACAAGTGCGAACCCGTGCTACACACACAGATATTTAAAATGTTAGAAATGAAGTCATAAAGCGATTTTCTTGATGATGTATGTCAAGGAGTTTTCTGTACTAAAGCATTTGTCAATTTCAAGCAAGTCAAAAGGTGTTTACTTCGTTATGTAGTGGAAGGTAAAATAGTTTAATTTTTTTTTTGTATCATGTATGTTGGGACTGTGTCCAAATGTGTAAGTCGAACAATTAATCTATAATCGAGCAAAAAACATAGGAAGTTAACAACGTACATTAAACTCCATATATAGAATTATTATCATTGATAATTATTGAATGAATTGAGCTGCCAATTAATTATTCATGGAGATTACTATTCCATTTTCTATTTATATTCTTAAGAACTGGGCAAAAGTTAAAAAACTTCCACTCAAACAAAGTAGCTTGACTTTTGATTGCATAACACAAAGAACATTATCTCAGTAGATCAACAAACATGTAACACTAACATACCATGTTAACTAAGTAGCCTATAAACAATGCACGCATAATGATAAAGAAAATGGACACAAAACTTGAGTTAACTATTACTAAGCATTATGCAAGTTAAAAATTTCTTAAATTATAGAACACTAGTATTGGCAGATATAAGAATGAGATGTGGAATAAGTTACAAAAATAAAAAACCATGTATCTTTTTAGAGATGCCAAAAGCGGAAAGTGTCAAATCATAATGTAGCGTCACTAACCTTGAATACCAAAGCCACGCTTCAACCACATATGTAGATATATAGATATGACTTATAGATCACTTTATATATAAATGCACATAGTAAATACCAATCCTGACCTACGATCATATATGTGAATATAATCTTTCAATTATATGCATACGCATGATAAATTTAACGAATATAACAATTTTTTTAAACTAAACTTTGGTGGTTCATGTACAAAGTTATGGTGCACACCCATAATATCAATTGATTGTACCTATTTAGAAAGTTTTGCCAAATTATGTTCGCTATTAGTTGTGGAACCTCCATAGCCAACATATAACCTAAAAATTAATACAGATATAGAAAAAACAAAATCAAGAATTTCTTAGTAAATTGAAACAAAAGTACATTTCACAAAAGGTTATATTACATTTTTGTTTCGTATGTCTCTACTAAGTAAGGTGTAATGCATACATCAGAATAACATTTACCACCTTGAATATTATGCTAGAGAAAGCAATTTTTGTTGTAGAGCACGCCTAGATAAATGCCAATTATTTCCCAATTAATACAGTAAAACTGATGCCATTGAAAAGACAAACCAGTTCAACTTTTTACTGCCTATTGATTAATGATATATTATAAATTTTGAATAGATAGTTTCAGTCACTTAACATGTATAACATGGAAGCATTACCCTTATTCAGCTAATTGTGATTCAAGTAATTTCTACCAATATTTTTTCCCATCTTTGAAGTTGGTTTTCTTACATGTTTGTTCCTTATAGCACCAATATTGTTTTTTGACATTTAAAAGTGATACGCAACTAATAACGCCCGTATTCGGGCTATCACTAAAACAGAGGTTGAATGCACAATCATTATTTATTACATAAAAGAAAACCATGGTGGAAAATGGATATGCACAATTAATTATATTTTATATAGAAGCTAAAACCTATTTTGATTTGTGTACATTTGTATTTTTATTTCTCATCATTTAATGGATCCAGTAACAAACATCCAATTGAAAGACACTACTTATTTTTTAGTAGGTTAATAGTAATTTCTTTACGCTATCTTTAGAGCACTTACATGAATAAGAATATATATAAATCACGCATTAAAACAATAGATGATAACATGTGGCAAAACATTCATGTTTTTGTATTCAGTGGAATCTTTCATTGACTGAAGCCATAGACGGTGTAACACAAATTCAAAACTCAAAATCTAAATTCATTATAGTACTAAATAATGATGTAAACAACAGTCGTTATAACCATTAAAACAACCTCACTTACCAGTTGAATCATGACAGTCTAGCTAAGTTTAGAAATTGATGTTCTCTATGTTATTTGCAATCAATTAATTACCCTTTTACAAAAACTTAGAAGCCACTGAAAATAATTTTGACTTGAGTGAAGAAGATTATAAGAATTTTTAAATAAAACCAATTGATAGATTTTCAGTAAAATGCGTCATGAAACATAATTATCACTGTGATCCATAATTACAATGGATACCATATAACTTACGGTTCATAAACGTTTGAGTAAATTTGTATAACATTTAACGTGTAAGAGTATATTTTATTTATAAATTCACGCATGCATTGTTGTAACGACCCGTGTTTGTGGCACTCGAATATGTAAATTAATTTATTTAGTTTAAATGTTATATTTGGAATATTGATGTGATTTAATATTTAAATCGTCGTTTTAAACAAAGTTGAACATTATATATTTATATATAATATAAATTCGAACTTGAAAATGGCGTGCAGTTCGTAAATTCGAGTTCTGAACTTCAACTGGATATACAGGATTTAATATAAGTCGGATTTCTGTGAAACAAGACACGTTGGAACCGTATTGGCAATAATTTTCATATGAAAGAGAAAAATCCATATTCCGTGTTATAGATAGTAAGTTATGGCCAAATCAAATTTTGAAATAGTCGCTATGGAAAATCGTTAGTAAATTATAGGCCTTTAAAATGGCCGTTTTGCAAATGGACTCAGATTTCGATGAAATCAGTTTCATTAGAACCGTATCGTTAAATTATTGTATGCTGTTGAATGGCGTGGCAAACCGATGTCGTAGGTGACCACGGTAGCCGTAAACGCCCGTTCAATTTCTATAGCGCGTATTTAAATAAATATAAGGATATTTGAGTGTAACTTGAGAAGATGATCGAATTAGGCCACGAAACCAATTCCGTTGAGTTCGTATCGTCGATTAGAGTCAGGATAGGTATATAGTTTGTTATTTTTAGAGATCGAGAAATTTGGCGTTAAAAAGGGTAGGGCGGTTCAAGGTAAAAACAGCCTACCGGGGCAACAGTCTCAGAATGCGACGAAATTAGTGCCGTTGGGTTCGTATCGAAAAGTTATTGTCAGACTTCGTAGTTTCAAGTTAATTTGATTTATCTGGTGACCGTGAAAAAATTAAATGCGTGTTCATTTCCGGTTTCATAAAGGAAATTTTTTCATACGACCTCGGATTGCGACGAAACTAGTCCCATTGGATCCGGAATATCTTTTTACACTAAGATTAGCATTTTATCGGTAAACAGAAATCGTTGTAGAAATTTTATCGCATTACTTTAGAACGAAGTATCGTTATAATGATATATTAATATTTCTAACCTATATATATTATATATTTCTATTAAATCCATCCCACTGATCCTTCTCTTTCTTGTATTTTAAATCTTTGTTTTCTTGCCTGCCGACAGCACACTGCTACCTACAATCTTACATGTCTATTCTAAACCGCCATATGTTCCAAATCCTTGTCTTCCCACATGCATGTCACATAGCTTTCCATTTTCATATCACAGACCTACCAGATTGAAAGGAAAATACAAGAATGACGCGCAGACCTACTGAAACAAACATATGAAAGAGAGCACATCTACGCGCCTTTTTCATTTCCTTGCAGACAAACAGCTATGCTAGCCTACCTAAGCAATGCCGTGACCCCCAATCCATTTCCTCCTATAAATACTCTGCTCTCGTTTCATTTCTTGGCAAACAAAATGGAGTAAAATCCAACTTTTCTGTTCGGGAGTATATTTAAACAAACTCTTAAAAAAAAAAAAAAAAAAAGGGGATCTAGACCGATGAAGTGTTGAACGAGATTGAAGGACAACAGTACGGGATTCAAGTGGAGAGGTGGCGGTTGGATCATTGAGCTGTGCGTGGTCTGATCCTTGAATGAAGATGATGAAGACCTGGGTGAGTGTGTTCAAACAACAGTGGTCCGATGGGGTTCGGGAGGGCTGAGGTTCAGCGATGGACTTGGAGTGAGGAAGGTGGATAAACACGTTGAGATGGCTTGAGTATGTGGGGTGAACTGGAGACCGGCGTGAACAGCTCAGGAGGAAGAGGCGTCGGGTACTTGAAACACGGAGAAAGGATGGCATTGTGTGAAGGAAGCAAGTAAAGGCAAAGAAAATGGCAGAAGAGTGGGACGAAGCTGAGCACGCTGGATAACAGTGGGATGGTGTGCTTGTTGATGGTGATAGCTGCGGTCAGTAGCATGCATGGGAGAGAGGGATGTTGCATGAAGGGTCAAAACGGAAAGAAGAAAAAAGATTAGCCGGGTTTTTTCTGGTATTAACGTAAGTTTAAAAGTGAACTAAAAGGGAACGATGGGTGCTTGTCTGAAGCCAGGAGCGCGTGAGGGAAGAAACCAATGTCGGCCGTTTTTTTTTGTCCAAAGCAGGTGATAACTAATAATGTAATTAGTTTTAAATTTGAAATAAAGGATTAAGTTAATACTTAATTAAATTATATAGCCATAAACTAAAATGTGAGTAATTCTTTGTGACTGGAACAGAATTTAACGAAGCGAGTTGCGTCGGGATCAGGGTGACGAACACTACTTTATGGAATAGAAACGGACAAGATTGGAACCAACTGATATTTTCAGTTAAATTAAACGATTGTTTAATTTAACAGAACCAAGGCGATAAAACCGCGACTCGAATCAGGTGAGTTAAACTCACTCAGTTACCCTTTTTATATTTTATATAAATTGGGTGTTTTTATTTTGTGTGCCCTGCTTGCCAATGGTTGACTGTCTTGCTAGTTATTTATCTATTGATTTAACCGATGGAATTAAACTGTGTTTAATTTCAGTGAATACCAAATCGTTATTTTTAACGATTGGTTCCAATAAAGGTGACTCACCTTGGTTGGTCATGTTTATCTATAAACATGTTTAAAATGGTTGCATGGTTTGAATTGCTTGTGGTTAATGTTGAATGGTTGCTATTTAGTTAAACAAAACTGAACCGTCTGATTTGAGATAACCATTTGAATACAGAGAAGAACAGGTTGGAGGGATCCAACCGGATTCCTCAAATGTATTATTTATTTTCATATGATCATATATGAACTGATCTGTTTGTGTGATTGATTTGATGGTTGATTATTGACTGGATATTCAACATCTGTTTGGTTTAAAACCAATGGGTAATATTGGTTAAGTGTTTGGCAGAGTATGGCCTTTAAAAATCAATCGGTTTATAGATATGGATTCACCGTTAGGTGAGTCGATAAAAGTGAAGTTATAAAGTTTATTTTATAACTGGACTCAGATCTTGAAATATATTATTTGAATAAAGTATAAGAGGGAATTAAATAAATATTTTATTTATTTAAGACCTTGATTTATGGTTGGTTTATTTTATAAAGTATATGCTGATGTTAATCAGATTTTCAAGTATGAAGATAAGAAATAAATTGAAAGGGGTAAACTTTGATCATTGTTTTGTAAAAGAAAACAAATAATTAGAATTTATTTAAATTAATTATATTTTGAATTAATTTAAAGCGAGGATTGTTGAAATCGGTTAATGAGGTAATCAAGTTTTTGAGTTAATTAAATCGACCGTTTGGAATTAGAATTGTTTATCAAGTTAATGTGTTTTGACTAAAATAGTTAAATGAATATTGTTTGAATTTAATAAGGATTAAAGGGACTAACTACTAAAGTAGTTAATGTTTGAAATAAGTTATTATTTTAATGATAAATTTAGGAATATATTTTTAAATGGGAATTCATTTAAAAAGTTACCGAATGTGAGGTGCAAGCCAATTAAATGGTGAAAGGAAATAAACGTACTCAATTATATGAATTAAGTGAAAGGAGATTACGATAAAAGGGTTTATTATAAACCAGAGGTTAAGTAAGTTTCAAAGTGTTAAGACGTTAATTTTACATTAACGTTATTTGAAAACGAGATCTAGTAAAAAGGAGAATTTTAAATGAGATTTCAAAATGGGAAATTGAATATATTTATTCGAGATAGAATTAGCCAAACATAATTATTCGGCTAAGTTGCCATTTCATACGACTGCTAGCGTAATTCGCAGGGCTGCAGATAGCCTACGGCGGTCGGATGTTTCCTGAGGGAATCAGGCGTAACCATTGTGATCGCTGTGATCTAGAGTCAAGCGAATGGAGTTAAGACGAATGTTAATTAATCAATTAGAGTTATTCAAATACCGTATTTTTGAATATTAAAAGAATTGGAAGTTTCAATTGAACAAAAAGGAAATCAGTTTGTAAAAGGCCATGTGATGTTGAATACTGAACCAGTGAACTCATTGGAGTGTCATGATTGAAACACTGTATATTTTGATAGTTAAAACACCGACTATCAAATCTGTCCAATACGATTGTTGGTATGGAAAGACCGGGATCGAATTTATGTTCGAAAACCATTCCAACCAACAAATACGTGAAGTTATCAGAAGATGATCAAGATGGTGCATTGAAGACCGTGGATCTTCATAAACGGAAGAACCACTAATATTCTCTGCCTGGCAAGCAGAGATAAACTGTGATTCTGTCGTGGTTGAAATCTATGGATTGCAAGGACTTCTCGCTACTGATCCATGGGGTGATTCCTATATGGATGCAGTCGGAGAGTGCCTTCGGTTCATCCTGTTCCTGGATGACGTGTATGGACGAGTGTCTGACAGAGTATTTCCAAAGGATCACGTACGTTGATTTCTTCAAACGTACGATAGTTGTTGGCGGGGAATCGCCGTTCTCTTAGCTTAACTGCTAGAGTATTTTTGTGGATATCAATTAGTGATATCTGATGGATTTGACGATGTGGCATTCAAAGTGAATGACGACCAGATGTTCAAGAGTTAATTCTGGCCTCAAGCCTCATCAACCGGGAAATGACAAAAATCGGGCAAGCAGCATGGCTATGTGGGTCGCTCCCATTAGGGTGTATGATCACCTATCTAGAGAAAATCCTATTTGTTTCTTAAATCTATGTTTCGATGCTGTCCCTTTTCGGGAGGCGGTTGCTGATCCCAACCGTCGGTGATATACATTCGATACTCTCAAGCGAAATGAGGGGTCGGTCATGTGAGGGCCGGGTTGCAAGAAGTTCTTGTTGAACCCAGTGTATTCGTCTCTAGAGATACACGATCGGAAGGTGGACCCATACCTTGTCAAGTCGGAATCCAATATCCAATAAGCGCCTGCGGGTTTTGATTGTATACTATATATGCGGAGCGTGAGATGCAAGCGTTCCACTAGATTCTATTTACTTGTATCTAGACATTATTATAATATCAGACAAGATATTGGTTTCAAAAATGTTTTGGGTTATCGTAAGGTAAAAACCGTCCGTGTTTATGTGTGGATTTGGTCTTACGATTATCCTTTTTCTTTTGAAAGGGTTTTGAACTTAAAAATCATGATTGGATGGTTCACCCTTATTACTGTGCGAGTTTATCTCACTCTGGTTCACCAGACTGACCCGGTGTTTTGTAAATGCTCGGGTTAGGCCGGGTTGTACAGGTTCAGGTTATCGACTACTGTGAAGAGACGAGCTGGAAGAATCCAGACGTATGATATTACTATTCCGCTGTGTGTTGTATGAGGACAGATTATCACTGTCCAGGTGTTAATGTACTCTGATATTGTAAGTATTTTCAAAGTTCTCAATAAAGATTTACTTTTGTATTATATTTTGTTTCCGCTGCGATGTGAGACTCTGTGTGTTGTGTTGTTTCTTCTTCTTCTTCTATTCTAATATTTCTTTCTTTCTTATCTCACCCTCTAACTTCTTTCTATTAATGATCTGGAATGTTCGATGTCTGAATGGTCAACATGGTAGTTTGATGTTGATTTTCGGAGTCGAAAATCCCGGTTCGTTACAGTGGTATCAGAGCTTAAGGTTAAGTAATTACCTTGGCTCTGTGGCGTGACTCAGTAGAGATGGGGTTAGCAATACCCTAGATTGAGTTTGAGTGTATATATATATATATATATATATATGAGCGCGTATTTGTAAATTGCTATAAAAACTGTTTATATTGTGTTGATTGGTTTGTCGAGTAGTTTATGAATTCTGGTCGATACAGTAATGCAAACTGTGTCGATAAGTGTTTCTAAACTCTTGAACAGAATAATTCGACACAGTATGTTTTTGAAAGAGGGTAAATGAAATAATTTTACCCAAATTATATTTTGATATAAAGAATGATATACATCTGAAATATTATAGTATATTGGATGTGTTGCTTGGTTATAATTGAAAAGGTTATATAAATAACCAATTAGAATTCGTATAATATGAAAACAAATGAATTAAATCTGGAATTAAAATTCCCAAAAGTGGAAAAGGTGACTGCAAATAAACTTGGATTGAATATATGAGATTTTAAAATCCTGGGAGATTTTAATTTTGTTACAAGCATTGAAAGGGATATTTTGAAATGGATTTCAAAATGAAAGTGTTTAGAACTGGTTTTGAAAGTGGCATAGTATTGAACTCACTTCGATAGCTGGAAAATAGATTTCGATGATGATCCGGACATCATCGGTGTTCATTTTCGAGTTCTAAGTGACGGATTACTACCAAAGATTTTGTTTTGAATTGCTTTGAGAAAAACAAGTTGTTTTGAATCCTGGAAAGAAATGTTTGATTTTTGAAAGAACTGAACTGTTTGAAAACTCCCAGGGAAATTGTTTGAACAAAAACAAAATTAAATAAAAGTTTGTGAAAGCAAAGATGGATTGAATTGAAACCGATTAACTGGAAATTGAATCGGGAGATAATATATCGAGTAGAATCAGATTTTGAAATTTGTGAAACAAGATAGTGTTGGTTGGAATTGATGATGGATGATGATTGAGTTAAGAATGAGATTTGGCTTGGACGCGTGAAGAATCTGGTTTTGAGGATAAAATTGGAATTTTGTTTGGAAGTGCATTTGTACATGCTGACAGGGCAGCAGATGGAAAGGATAAAATGATATGCTCAACAAAAAGGTACACGTTTATTTTTATATGGGTTTGGTGATTTATGAGCCTATTTGACAAGCCGCTTGGCTGTTTTATTTTCTTTTGGATTGGAGAAGGCCCAGAGAGGCGAGTTGTGGTTGTACCGATTAAGCCGTACAGAGGAGGTGCTGGCGAAATTTTTCGGAAATTTAAAATGTTAGAAAATTTTCGATATTTTGAAAATATCTATATACAGTATTGAATTGATTTTTGATTTAAACCAAATTAGATTTGAAAATGAATGAGTTTATAACATTCTTTCTTACCTTAGCAATTTCGAGGACGAAATTATTTTAAGGGGGGAAGAATGTAACGACCCGTGTTTGTGGCACTCGAATATGTAAATTAATTTATTTAGTTTAAATGTTATATTTGGAATATTGATGTGATTTAATATTTAAATCGTCGTTTTAAACAAAGTTGAACATTATATATTTATATATAATATAAATTCGAACTTGAAAATGGCGTGCAGTTCGTAAATTCGAGTTCTGAACTTCAACTGGATATACAGGATTTAATATAAGTCGGATTTCTGTGAAACAAGACACGTTGGAACCGTATTGGCAATAATTTTCATATGAAAGAGAAAAATCCATATTCCGTGTTATAGATAGTAAGTTATGGCCAAATCAAATTTTGAAATAGTCGCTATGGAAAATCGTTAGTAAATTATAGGCCTTTAAAATGGCCGTTTTGCAAATGGACTCAGATTTCGATGAAATCAGTTTCATTAGAACCGTATCGTTAAATTATTGTATGCTGTTGAATGGCGTGGCAAACCGATGTCGTAGGTGACCACGGTAGCCGTAAACGCCCGTTCAATTTCTATAGCGCGTATTTAAATAAATATAAGGATATTTGAGTGTAACTTGAGAAGATGATCGAATTAGGCCACGAAACCAATTCCGTTGAGTTCGTATCGTCGATTAGAGTCAGGATAGGTATATAGTTTGTTATTTTTAGAGATCGAGAAATTTGGCGTTAAAAAGGGTAGGGCGGTTCAAGGTAAAAACAGCCTACCGGGGCAACAGTCTCAGAATGCGACGAAATTAGTGCCGTTGGGTTCGTATCGAAAAGTTATTGTCAGACTTCGTAGTTTCAAGTTAATTTGATTTATCTGGTGACCGTGAAAAAATTAAATGCGTGTTCATTTCCGGTTTCATAAAGGAAATTTTTTCATACGACCTCGGATTGCGACGAAACTAGTCCCATTGGATCCGGAATATCTTTTTACACTAAGATTAGCATTTTATCGGTAAACAGAAATCGTTGTAGAAATTTTATCGCATTACTTTAGAACGAAGTATCGTTATAATGATATATTAATATTTCTAACCTATATATATTATATATTTCTATTAAATCCATCCCACTGATCCTTCTCTTTCTTGTATTTTAAATCTTTGTTTTCTTGCCTGCCGACAGCACACTGCTACCTACAATCTTACATGTCTATTCTAAACCGCCATATGTTCCAAATCCTTGTCTTCCCACATGCATGTCACATAGCTTTCCATTTTCATATCACAGACCTACCAGATTGAAAGGAAAATACAAGAATGACGCGCAGACCTACTGAAACAAACATATGAAAGAGAGCACATCTACGCGCCTTTTTCATTTCCTTGCAGACAAACAGCTATGCTAGCCTACCTAAGCAATGCCGTGACCCCCAATCCATTTCCTCCTATAAATACTCTGCTCTCGTTTCATTTCTTGGCAAACAAAATGGAGTAAAATCCAACTTTTCTGTTCGGGAGTATATTTAAACAAACTCTTAAAAAAAAAAAAAAAAAAGGGGATCTAGACCGATGAAGTGTTGAACGAGATTGAAGGACAACAGTACGGGATTCAAGTGGAGAGGTGGCGGTTGGATCATTGAGCTGTGCGTGGTCTGATCCTTGAATGAAGATGATGAAGACCTGGGTGAGTGTGTTCAAACAACAGTGGTCCGATGGGGTTCGGGAGGGCTGAGGTTCAGCGATGGACTTGGAGTGAGGAAGGTGGATAAACACGTTGAGATGGCTTGAGTATGTGGGGTGAACTGGAGACCGGCGTGAACAGCTCAGGAGGAAGAGGCGTCGGGTACTTGAAACACGGAGAAAGGATGGCATTGTGTGAAGGAAGCAAGTAAAGGCAAAGAAAATGGCAGAAGAGTGGGACGAAGCTGAGCACGCTGGATAACAGTGGGATGGTGTGCTTGTTGATGGTGATAGCTGCGGTCAGTAGCATGCATGGGAGAGAGGGATGTTGCATGAAGGGTCAAAACGGAAAGAAGAAAAAAGATTAGCCGGGTTTTTTCTGGTATTAACGTAAGTTTAAAAGTGAACTAAAAGGGAACGATGGGTGCTTGTCTGAAGCCAGGAGCGCGTGAGGGAAGAAACCAATGTCGGCCGTTTTTTTTTGTCCAAAGCAGGTGATAACTAATAATGTAATTAGTTTTAAATTTGAAATAAAGGATTAAGTTAATACTTAATTAAATTATATAGCCATAAACTAAAATGTGAGTAATTCTTTGTGACTGGAACAGAATTTAACGAAGCGAGTTGCGTCGGGATCAGGGTGACGAACACTACTTTATGGAATAGAAACGGACAAGATTGGAACCAACTGATATTTTCAGTTAAATTAAACGATTGTTTAATTTAACAGAACCAAGGCGATAAAACCGCGACTCGAATCAGGTGAGTTAAACTCACTCAGTTACCCTTTTTATATTTTATATAAATTGGGTGTTTTTATTTTGTGTGCTCTGCTTGCCAATGGTTGACTGTCTTGCTAGTTATTTATCTATTGATTTAACCGATGGAATTAAACTGTGTTTAATTTCAGTGAATACCAAATCGTTATTTTTAACGATTGGTTCCAATAAAGGTGACTCACCTTGGTTGGTCATGTTTATCTATAAACATGTTTAAAATGGTTGCATGGTTTGAATTGCTTGTGGTTAATGTTGAATGGTTGCTATTTAGTTAAACAAAACTGAACCGTCTGATTTGAGATAACCATTTGAATACAGAGAAGAACAGGTTGGAGGGATCCAACCGGATTCCTCAAATGTATTATTTATTTTCATATGATCATATATGAACTGATCTGTTTGTGTGATTGATTTGATGGTTGATTATTGACTGGATATTCAACATCTGTTTGGTTTAAAACCAATGGGTAATATTGATTAAGTGTTTGGCAGAGTATGGCCTTTAAAAATCAATCGGTTTATAGATATGGATTCACCGTTAGGTGAGTCGATAAAAGTGAAGTTATAAAGTTTATTTTATAACTGGACTCAGATCTTGAAATATATTATTTGAATAAAGTATAAGAGGGAATTAAATAAATATTTTATTTATTTAAGACCTTGATTTATGGTTGGTTTATTTTATAAAGTATATGCTGATGTTAATCAGATTTTCAAGTATGAAGATAAGAAATAAATTGAAAGGGGTAAACTTTGATCATTGTTTTGTAAAAGAAAACAAATAATTAGAATTTATTTAAATTAATTATATTTTGAATTAATTTAAAGCGAGGATTGTTGAAATCGGTTAATGAGGTAATCAAGTTTTTGAGTTAATTAAATCGACCGTTTGGAATTAGAATTGTTTATCAAGTTAATGTGTTTTGACTAAAATAGTTAAATGAATATTGTTTGAATTTAATAAGGATTAAAGGGACTAACTACTAAAGTAGTTAATGTTTGAAATAAGTTATTATTTTAATGATAAATTTAGGAATATATTTTTAAATGGGAATTCATTTAAAAAGTTACCGAATGTGAGGTGCAAGCCAATTAAATGGTGAAAGGAAATAAACGTACTCAATTATATGAATTAAGTGAAAGGAGATTACGATAAAAGGATTTATTATAAACCAGAGGTTAAGTAAGTTTCAAAGTGTTAAGACGTTAATTTTACATTAACGTTATTTGAAAACGAGATCTAGTAAAAAGGAGAATTTTAAATGAGATTTCAAAATGGGAAATTGAATATATTTATTCGAGATAGAATTAGCCAAACATAATTATTCGGCTAAGTTGCCATTTCATACGACTGCTAGCGTAATTCGCAGAGCTGCAGATAGCCTATGGCGGTCGGATGTTTCCTGAGGGAATCAGGCGTAACCATTGTGATCGCTGTGATCTAGAGTCAAGCGAATGGAGTTAAGACGAATGTTAATTAATCAATTAGAGTTATTCAAATACCGTATTTTTGAATATTAAAAGAATTGGAAGTTTCAATTGAACAAAAAGGAAATCAGTTTGTAAAAGGCCATGTGATGTTGAATACTGAACCAGTGAACTCATTGGAGTGTCATGATTGAAACACTGTATATTTTGATAGTTAAAACACCGACTATCAAATCTGTCCAATACGATTGTTGGTATGGAAAGACCGGGATCGAATTTATGTTCGAAAACCATTCCAACCAACAAATACGTGAAGTTATCAGAAGATGATCAAGATGGTGCATTGAAGACCGTGGATCTTCATAAACGGAAGAACCACTAATATTCTCTGCCTGGCAAGCAGAGATAAACTGTGATTCTGTCGTGGTTGAAATCTATGGATTGCAAGGACTTCTCGCTACTGATCCATGGGGTGATTCCTATATGGATGCAGTCGGAGAGTGCCTTCGGTTCATCCTGTTCCTGGATGACGTGTATGGACGAGTGTCTGACAGAGTATTTCCAAAGGATCACGTACGTTGATTTCTTCAAACGTACGATAGTTGTTGGCGGGGAATCGCCGTTCTCTTAGCTTAACTGCTAGAGTATTTTTGTGGATATCAATTAGTGATATCTGATGGATTTGACGATGTGGCATTCAAAGTGAATGACGACCAGATGTTCAAGAGTTAATTCTGGCCTCAAGCCTCATCAACCGGGAAATGACAAAAATCGGGCAGGCAGCATGGCTATGTGGGTCGCTCCCATTAGGGTGTATGATCACCTATCTAGAGAAAATCCTATTTGTTTCTTAAATCTATGTTTCGATGCTGTCCCTTTTCGGGAGGCGGTTGCTGATCCCAACCGTCGGTGATATACATTCGATACTCTCAAGCGAAATGAGGGGTCGGTCATGTGAGGGCCGGGTTGCAAGAAGTTCTTGTTGAACCCAGTGTATTCGTCTCTAGAGATACACGATCGGAAGGTGGACCCATACCTTGTCAAGTCGGAATCCAATATCCAATAAGCGCCTGCGGGTTTTGATTGTATACTATATATGCGGAGCGTGAGATGCAAGCGTTCCACTAGATTCTATTTACTTGTATCTAGACATTATTATAATATCAGACAAGATATTGGTTTCAAAAATGTTTTGGGTTATCGTAAGGTAAAAACCGTCCGTGTTTATGTGTGGATTTGGTCTTACGATTATCCTTTTTCTTTTGAAAGGGTTTTGAACTTAAAAATCATGATTGGATGGTTCACCCTTATTACTGTGCGAGTTTATCTCACTCTGGTTCACCAGACTGACCCGGTGTTTTGTAAATGCTCGGGTTAGGCCGGGTTGTACAGGTTCAGGTTATCGACTACTGTGAAGAGACGAGCTGGAAGAATCCAGACGTATGATATTACTATTCCGCTGTGTGTTGTATGAGGACAGATTATCACTGTCCAGGTGTTAATGTACTCTGATATTGTAAGTATTTTCAAAGTTCTCAATAAAGATTTACTTTTGTATTATATTTTGTTTCCGCTGCGATGTGAGACTCTGTGTGTTGTGTTGTTTCTTCTTCTTCTTCTATTCTAATATTTCTTTCTTTCTTATCTCACCCTCTAACTTCTTTCTATTAATGATCTGGAATGTTCGATGTCTGAATGGTCAACATGGTAGTTTGATGTTGATTTTCGGAGTCGAAAATCCCGGTTCGTTACAATTGTATTAGTTATTTAAATAGTACAATATGGTACTCAGATGTTAAATTAACTATAGTAAAAAAAAACGTTTCATGAAGCTTAGTTATCAACATCGGAATGGAAATTTTGTAAAGGCATTGCAACAATATTATATGAAATTAAAATAGCTTGTTATATATGAGGAGTTTACTAACAAAGACATAGTAAAACAAAGGGAGAATAAATCGAAAACTAATATTCGAATAATTTTTTACTTATTTTATTTTTATATATTTATTTGAATCTAAAAGTATCCCTTTTCACAACTATCTTTTTTAATTATAATTTTGTGAGCCTAAGTGGACCACTTAACATCATCATTTAGTAAAGTGCTAGATTAATATGCAAATTTATTTACAATAATTGGGTTATTTAGTTAAAAATTATATATAAAGTACTTCTGCACATGTGATGCACATGCATAGAAGGAATTGGTACGAAAAGAACATTGTTTGTAAGGTTTTCTAGTCTTGCAAATTTACTTTGAAGCATTCAATGCTGCATATATATATATATATATATATATATATATATATATATATATATACACACATAAAGTTCTTATTGCGAAATAACATGATTATAATGTGTTGAGCAGCTTTTTGGCAAAAGCCACCACAACTCAAAATTGAAGCTTGCTACCAGATATCGATCCGTTCTGTTAGGGATTGCGAAATGGATCGTTAAGGAAAAACTAACACCAGAGGGGGGTGAATAGTGTTTTTAAAAAACTAAACAAAATCTAAAACTTATATGAACAACTATATGAATCAACCATCACAGAAACAATCACAGACACAGAATCAAACAAAAACACAAAAATAAACAGAAATAAAATGCAGAAAAGGAAGAGAACACCGAATTTTATACTAGTTCGGAATATCTCTCCTACGTCTAGTCCCACGCAATGCTGGATTTCACAAAGTTTTATTACTATATCAATATTCAATTATAGTCCTCCTTGATTTCACGACTGCAAGGGATACCACCGATTCCACACACACACTTGATCAAGTATATCTTCCTTGATTTCACGGCTACAAGGGATACCACCGATTACCCTTCTTCGATTTCACGGCTACAAGGGATACCACCGATTACAAACACTACCCAATTAACAATTACAACAGCCCTATAACTCTTCAATAGCACTTTGATTCAGAGAGTAATGAGTAGAGAGTGAGAATAGAAGAAGTTTAATGAAAATAGAATTGAATTTGGCAGAATATAAGTGTAGAAATCATAAAAATGAGAAGACAAAATGGTGTAAAGAAAGGAGAATAATATGGAGAAGAATAATAAAAAAAATTGTAAATCAGCCCCTATTTATAACATTTGAAAGGTTGCAACGTTTTTGAACCGTCATAAATAGTGAAAAGACACTTCCTTTCAATTTTGAAAAAATGACAGGTATATGGCGACATGTATATAAATGTATGCAGACATATCATGTTTTAAAATTGAATTTTGAGAATTTTCAAGTGTTTTGATATATATATATATATATATATATATATATATATGCATATATATGTAATTCTGAAAATTCTTGAATTAAAACATAGTGTTATAAATGAATATTATAAAGTAGGAAATCATATGAAAACATAAATATAAACTATATAAACGTATTTATAAAATTATAAAGCTAAAACTATATAAATATAAAGTATATAATATATAAAATTTATAAACTATGAGTTTAAAATCAAAAGTACAGAAAATAAAATAAAATAGAGAAGATAGAGATTGAAGATAGAATTTGAAAAAAGAATTTGAATTTGAGTTTGAACCTGGAATGCTATTCAGAGTCTTACATAAACTAGACTCTATTACTATATTTGTCTTGAACTCTTGAAATCTAGAATACTCATGAGTCTTGAATCATCTTTGAATTCTGAATCTCTACTATCTTTAAATTGTACAGTCTTCTGTAATAATTCATGTATATAAATCTTGTATATGTATGTATGTATGTATGTATGTATATATATATATATATTATAGACAAAAGTGTTAGTATATATTTTATAATCAGTTAATATTGAAATAAGGTTGTTGTCATCAAAACTCCATTCTCCAACAATCTCCCCTTTTTGATGATGACAACCTTAGTTTATAAAATATCATACCTGTATATACATGTTGATGATGATCCTTCAAATACTATCCCTATCTATATGAATCCTATATTTTATAATTTCTCCCCCTTTGGCATTATCAAAAAGAAATTCTAAAACTATTCCCCCTAAATCCTATAATTATCTAAATAAAATCTATAAGTAACTAAGTAATTCTTAAATCAAAGTAAAATACTTCCCCTAAGCAAAGTGTTTCCATTAGAAATTATATACCCCCCCTTAATTCTTGCCTATATAACGAAGTAATAGAAAACATATGTTATATAAAACAAGCAATATATTTAACAATTGTTTATACAAATGATATTATGTACATATTAAACATTTTATTAATGAAAAGTAACGAGAATATACGACAAGGAACGAATCAAAAACCTAAAATCTAATTGTCCTTAACTATTGGAGACTTATGAGTATGGCAATTTGGGTAATAGAGGCAAAATGTCCATTCCTTTCAATCATATTTCCGTTATGTTCGTATAAGACTTCGCCTACACAAACGACTTGATCCTCTTCGTTTGAAACTTCTTGTTGTTCTTCCTCGGGTTCCTCTACCTCCATTATCTCTTCTTCCTCTTCTTCTAGTTCCTCTTCCTCTTCCATAGGTTCATTATCATCTTCGATGACAATCGGATTAGCATGATTATCCATTATGAACTTAAAAAGACTCCTTGTCACTTTCCTTTGCCTATTTTGCTCTTGGCTCATCCTAATTTGAAGTACTTATATTTCAGCCAAAATTTGCAGAGCATACTCCATCTTTTCTTCAATTTTGATGGCATGTGATAGCGTAAATCGTTGAAATGGACCTTCAGATGGTCCAGCGGACGAATCGGGATTGATTTAGGTGTTTAAATTGGTGAAGGCCATTGTTTATTTTAGTTTAGAATTTTTACAGACGTGAGAAATGAAAATGAAGAAGAAAAGTTGAAGTAGAGAGTTTAAATAATTAATATAACTAACTTTTGGTAGGAATTAATTTTTAAATGTGTTTCCTTAGGTTGTGATTGATATCTTGCAGAAAGACATACACTATGCATTGTATGTGGTCTACTAGCAGTTATATATAATAATGATCCTATCATTTCTTTATATAGTTTTGATCAACATCTTTAGATGTATCATCTTTACTTAATGCTATATTAGTCGCCATAGGCGTTGGTCTCCCATTAGTCGTTGTTAGATTATATTTATTAATTAGATCCCTTGCGAATTTTTATTAATTCCATTCTTTAATTGACGAATTTGTAATCCTAAAAAGAATGTTAGTTCTCCCATATGACTCATTTCAAATTCTTGGGTTATAATATCTGAAAATTCTTTATTCATCTTATCGTTTGTTGATCCGAAAATTATATCATCAACATATATTTGAACTAATTGTATATCTTTATTATTCTTCTTAATAAACAAAATATTATCTAATTTTCTTATTTCAAAATTTGATTGTAACAAATAATTTCTTAATCTATCATACCAAGCCCTAGGATCTTGTTTTAATCCATATAACGCTTTCTTTAACTTATATACGTGATCTGGTAATATTTCGTCTTCAAATAGGAGGTGGTTGCTCTACATATACGTCTTCTTTAACGAATCCATTTAGAAAAAGCACTTTTGACATCCACTTAATATAATTTGAAATTATTATGGTTTGCAAAGGCTAGTAAAATCCTAATAGCTTCTAGTCTTGCTACGAGGGAAAAAGTTTCATCGTAACCTATTCCTTCTTCTTGAGTATAACCTTGTGCTACTAGTCATGCCTTATTTCATACGACCTCACCGTGTTCATTCATTTTATTTTTACAAACCCATTTGGTTCCTATTATAGTCTTATCCTCTGTTCTAGGAACAAGTTCCCATACATCATTCCTAGTAAACTAATTCAGTTCTTCTTGCATAACAAGTATCCATGAATCATCGGAAGATGCTTCCATTGGATTCTTAAGTTCAATAGTTGAAATAAATGTAGTATTACTCATATTATTTAATTGATTACGGGTTCTAACAACGGATTCAATATCTCCTAAGATATTTTCTACAGGGTGGTCTCTACGTAATCTAATTCGTTTATTTGGTTAATTATCTTCATGACTTATTTCATTAATTTCATTTTCACATTCATCTTCATTGTTTTGAGTTATACTTTTATAATTTTCGTCGAAAGATACATTTAAGGTTTCTTCTATGGTATTGGTTCGAGTATTGAAAACTCTATATGCTTTACTTCTTTCTGAGTATCCGATAAATATTCCTTTATCGGATTTCGAGTCAATCTTGTCTAAATTGTTAGTATTAAGTATAAAACATATACTTCCAAATATTTTAAAATATGATACTTTTGGTTTCTTATTATACAAAAGTTCATATAGGGTTTTATGAGTTAAAGGTCTAATTGAACTTCTATTTATAATATAGCAAGCTGTTGCAACTACCTCAGCACAAAAATTTCTTGGTAAATTACTATTAGATAACAAAGTTCTCGCACACTCTTGTATTGTCCTATTTTTACGTTCAACTGCTCCATTTTGTTAAGGGTTTCTTAGAAAAATTATGGGTTATTCCCTTTTTATTACAATATTTTTCAAAATTTTCGTTTTTGAATTCTTCGCCATGATCACTTCGTATTGTTTTGATTTTTAGTGATAATAAATTTTGAAGTCTTTGAGAAAAAGTTTTAAATTGACCAAAAGTATCACTTTTATTTTTAAGAAACAAAGTACAAGTAAATCTGGAAAAATCATTGACTATTACATAAACATATCTATTATGATTTATCGATAGAACTTGAGATGGACCAAATAAATCCATGTGAATCAACTCTAATGGTTTTGATGTAGTAATTTTCTCTTTTATTTTAAATGAACTTCTGTTTAATTTTCCAAATTGATAAGCGTCGCGTAAGTTATTAACTTTAAATTTCATTTTGGGTAACCTCTTATTGAATCTAATTTGGAAATCCTAGAGATATGTTTGAAGTTTATATGACCAAACCTCTTATGCCAGATCTAGGGGTCACTTGTATTGGCCATATGACATAGGTTATCGCTGGAGATTTTCATACTCAATATATAGATATTTTTCTTTCTATCTCCTTCGAATATTACTTTTGAATTCCTATCTTCTATAAAACAATTATCCTTTTCAAAGTTTATTTTATAACCCTTATCGCAATGTTGACTTATACTTAGCAAGTTGTGTTTTAAATTCCTAACTAATAAAACATCAGAAATAGTAGGACTTTCATAATTTCCGACATTGTCGATTCCAATAATGTATCCTTTAGAGTTATCTCTGAAGTTCACCATTCCACCATCTTCATGTTTTAGATTATTGAGTAATTCAGGATTTCCCGTCATATGTCTCGGACAGCCACTATACAGTATCCATTTGTCCTTTTTCATTTCCACTAACTGCTTTCCAGAATTTGAATTCTCAATGGCCATGTAACACACCATTTCGGAATTTGAATTTCCAACGACCACCTTTTTCATTTCTACGAACATAATGGACATCAAGCATGCTGCAGAAAATGCAATGTGCCAAATAACATAATGTACAACATAAGTATACAAGAGTGCTAACAAGTCAAGCTGTTTAATCTCAGATATAGCCCAATATCACAACCAGTAAAGATGGCAAGTTAAAATGGTGAAATGCATGGACATATCAAGTAGCAATTCAGGTGAAATCCCCAAATCAACAAGGCAGAAGCAAAAGGACATGACTCAAATGACATACAACAAATGTATAAGGATGGACATAGCTGTACACACACATGTGGAAAAAGAACAACCAGGGATCATGTTGCATACAACATGTACAAGCAGTTTTTCAGAAATGGGTTCACAAAGAAAATGCATATTCACATATAACGATGAAGCACAGACTCAAGGTAGATGCAAGGGTCAACATGGTACAACATTCACAATATAGTATTTAAGCCTATGCAATGTACAGTGGCCCAGTGAAGCATGGAAAATCAAAATCAAGTGACATATGTAATGACCCGATTTTTGCCCGGTCCGAATCGATCGCTAAACCGACCCAGACCATTCAAAATGGTGGATTGTCATGAGGACACGACGCATCAGAACATAGAACAAGAGAATTTTTCATTTCTATTACAACAATATTACATCAGAGTACAAGAACATCAGAGTGCGAAATATATACACACAACGGAAAAATAAACACTAGAGAATAAATAACATAGCATCGGAAATAAAATTACATAAATAAAATGCACAATGGAAATACATCAACTAATACAACTGAAAGATATACACGGATACAAAGCTTCCCGGAGTATAGCTCTAGCCGTAAATTCAGGATCTTGTTAAACAAATATCTGCAAAGCCAAAACAACTAGTTGTCCATGTGAAAACATATGGGCACCTAGAGTTTAGGTGAAAACTATAAACTTCAGGTCAGTCAAGGGACTAGTGTGAGAACTTAAACAGTTATTGAAAACTTTACTTTAAAAGTTGGGAAATCATAGGACCACACCGTATGACACGGAATGGGTTTGCTCCACATGAATATCATTAAAACAAAACAACATAATGTTTTTTGGAGAAATGAAGCTTTCGGAAGACTCAGGTCCCATCACACCATGCCACGCAAGCCGAAGGATAGAGTTTGATCTTATAATAGCCAAACATGCTTGATACGCTTTAAAATAAATCTTTTTGATATTATAATAAGTACATAGTGTAGCAAAACAACTTCGAACATAAATGTATCAATCTTAGACGACATAATACCTCATCCTATTATGTTGCCATAGTATACAACTAAAACCATAAAATCATGTATTATAATTTGGATTTCCATCATGAGACAAAGTAAGGGAACTCTCCTCCGATTCGTACCATCCCTAGCAAGATGTCCAGGACCATAACTATGGGTGACCCTTGGAGCAGCAGAGTCGGCCCATCTTTTCGCGGTGAATGAGGGATACTCATGAACATTACGTTCCCCGGTCCTATAGGACCTACTATCTGGTCAGCATGTCGACCATCTTGGCCTTTTGCGGCCATATCCGAGGTACTTCACTTTCCAGTATCCACATAAGTAAATTGCCTGGGCTCCATACCATGGCATCACTCCTAGCAATAAGGAAACACATGTCCTTTCTCTACTGTCCTTCATCCCGTTTTCGATCTTCATCCACAAAGCTCTGCTTTTCAACAAACTCTTTGATCCATGCATCTCAGCACGCCACATTGTCAATCCATACCATACCATTGATGTCTGCCAATATATAATCTCTTAGCTCGTACGTCTTAGAGAAGGGTGTTAAGCTAAGAGAATAAATTTTCCACCAGCAAATATATATATATATATATATATATATATATATATATATATATATAAACAGAGATCAATGAATACAACACGAAATACAATGTTAGACATACAATCCATTTTCAAGTCCGTTCTGGATTTGAACGAAACTGAAGGCACCTTATTCCTCGTTCCATATGTCCAATACAGGAGAAAGGTCCTCGCATATCCCATCGATTTCCAAATACTTCTGGAAAATCACCACTTATTATCTCGTCTTGGGTGTACCGCCCAATCGAGATATCAACAATAACCCAAACGATGTGAAGATCTCCAATCTTCAACCACCGTCTTCATATCTTCGACTTTTAATCGTCCTAATAGTTACCTAGTCTTTTCGAATAACCGCGCATCTTTAACATAATGTGATATATAAAAATAACACATATCTCATTCCAATCCAGAATATTATCTTATTCAAGTATTCTTATCTCTTGGAATGGTTCCCATTAATTTTATCAAAGATAATTTCATTTAAACTTATTATTTAAATCTTCCTTTGAATATCATTTCAAAAGATTTTATTGTTTCCTTTCACAACTTAAAATTAAGGTTTATAAAACTAGTCGGGATTATCGAGCCTTACCGAAGTAATCACTCATTTTATTATCCCAGTCCCAACCTATTCATTCCACGAAGCAAAACTTGTAGCACTCCATATCTAACACCCATCGTGTTATCGGTAAATTTAATTACCATTTAACATTCAAATCTAATTAAGGGATTCATCCATCGCATGGAGTAAAACTCGTGGTACTCCATCTCGAACATTTCTCGAATTTGGTAAACTTGACTCTTTTTACATTTCAATCTAATTAAAGATTCATTATAACTTTAGTTCAGTTTTAATCTTCATAAATCACTATTCAATGATTATCCAACTTTAGGAAATACATCCTGACTTTAACTGGGTTAAGGAGAAAATGTCATTTAAAACATTGTTCACAATAAACCCAAAATCAATCATTCATTTAATTCAAATTTAATTTATTAAATTGGAAAATTCCATTATTTCTTAATTGACAGATTTATTCTATAACTTACATTTCAACCGGGTTTTAAGAATTGTGTTATTAAAGACACCATTCACAACAAAACCAAAATCCAATTTGATATTAAATGTAAGGCTTTAAATGGAAATCATGTCGACTTACATTCAATACCAAATTCTGAAACCAAGATATATCGTATTGGAATAACTATATCTGTATCTTCCAAATTCCCCCAGCAATATCCGTATAATACAGAATCCAATATCGAAATATCCGAAGATAATTTCCATTTAAATCCATTCCAATTTATTCATTGGAAAACTCTGGTTATATCAAAACCGTTCTCAATCCAATTTATTAATTTAAAATTATTGGATTACTACGCTAGTTGTTAACTAGTTCATTCAGATAAAAATATCTTTTATCTTTTCTAACTTGGAGTATTTCATCCAAATTTTTTTCAAATCTTTTATTATGATTTTACACAATATATTTATATTTTTAATAATTTTATTAAGGCCCTTACAGTCAGTTTGCAATATCGGCCACCAAACTGCATCCATATCCGCCTTTTCCAAAACAGATTTAGACATATTTAAAAATCGAACCATTGGATTTCAAAACTTCTCTTTTTATTATTAAAATCATTTCATTACGGTTCCAACGATTCTGTTTCAGGAGTATCCGACGATCGGATCTCCCATTACGTCAATTCGAAGTTATGGTTTGATGTTCGTGAACTGTCGCTACGCGATGCGTTCTATTCAAGCCCGAATCGATTTATAAATTTGAAATATAAATCGAAAACGCTTCTAAACCATCTTTATAAATTATATAAAAAATATATCATCATCTTTGAAAACTCGTTTCAGCCGTTTATCTTCAAAATCACATATTTCATTATGTAGTTAATTTTAATATTATTTTAATGATTAAAATAATATTATTTTTTGAAATTCATTATTTTACCTTTAAATTTTCCTTACAGTCGTTATAAAAATAAACGAATAACTTTCAAAAGAAAACATCTTTTAAAACGTTTGCTACATAGCCTAACTGAGCTTCACTTTGGAAAGTTACTATTCATTTCAAATCAAAACTTTGATATGGCAAAAGTACATTAAATTTACTTCAAAACCGTTCGTTATGGTTACGGATATTCATCAATATTTTTATATCTACACGTCCATCCAAAATCAAACGTGGAAATCAAATTTTAATTTTTCAGTGAATATTATATTATTAAAATGTTCATATTTATTCCGAATTGAAATGAAATCTCAACCAATATCCACATAAATTAATTTACGAGGATTTCATTCATCATATGCATCCAACAATAGTTGCAAACAACTATCAAACACCCAATTCATATCTAGAGTGCCACTACTTCCATATAAGCCTTAAATAATTATTTAGCACTTATATCGGTTTGTCAATCAAACAATTAACATCCAATTTAAACACTTGGGATTTGTGTAAATCAAATGTCATCCCAAGACCTATGTGGGGTTTTCAACCAATAAATAATCGATTAATAAATTATTTAATCAATCCAATCAATCATAATTAACTTATTCAATTCAAGTCATTATTCGGTCCAATTTACATCACTTAAATAAGTGAACATAAACAAGTCGTTCGACTTGTAAATGGATGTTTAATCCTATTTCAACTAACACAAACATTTTAACATTGTTTTTAACATGTTAATTATTTCAAAATCACATTAAAATCATATCATAATCAATCATCCATTCATCCATCTGGTTTGCAAACAATTTGTGATGTGAGCTACCATGCACCGTATAACAATTTATGATAATTAACTAAATTAAATTCAGTTTTCTCACATAAGCTACCATCAACATATTAGCAATATTTTAGCTGACTAATTTACTCGGTTTCATTTTTCTAATCATATCACAAATCCAAATTAACTTGACCACATAACAACCAATTATTAAACAGTGTGTTTCTGATTAAACTACACAAATAAAATATTTAAAGTGAGAAGCTCTCACAAGCAATCAATTTTTTTTAATATGATTAAAATAACATAACAAAATAGTTCATTGAGAGAGTTATCACTTTGATTGGTTTAGAAATCATTGAATAATGATTGTTTTAGTTAAATTAAACTAGGGGTTTAATTTAACCAAAGACGTTAATTAGCTCTGTTTCTGCCTATATTAGTTTCACTGCGAAGCGTTCGTCGTCACGGTTCCAGCGCATCTTGAATCATTGAATTCTGATTTACTATGAACAAGTTATAGTAGTTACAAGTTTATTCATGAATTAATTAAATTTAAATTACGTTAATTACCATCATTAACCTATGTTACTAACAAATTCAACGCCTAAACAGGCTATCGGTGAAGGGGTATCGGACCGTAACTAGCTCATAATGATGATCTGAAAGCATGGAGCCGGCATCACGCTGAAGCCAAAAGAATAAGGAAGGCAAATCACTTGAAGCCGAAAGCATAAGGAAGGAAAATCACTTGAACCCGGAAGCAGATAAGAAGGAAAAGACGAAAGCTTACAGTCCGAAACCAAAGTCATGTAGGAAGCATCAAGCCAAACAAAGAGAGATGAAAGGGCTATCGTCACTAATTTACTTAGTGTTGTTACAGAACGAAGTGAAGACATTATAGGCAGAAAAAGCCGAAATACCAGTAAAATATCCCGGAAGTTGGCTATCAGATTCAAAGCTTATCGGCCACCGAGAGACAACTTTAAAAGTCATCAATAGACGCATTGAAAGCTCACCATCGGAGGACCGAAACCAACCTGGGGATTCACTTAAAGCAAACCAAAGCTTCTAAGAAGAAGAGATATCCACACTAAATCGCTTAGTGGCGATACCGAAAGGGGTGACGGATCCCAAAACATGGGAAGTTGAAGCACGAAAGCAAATACTATGAAAACTTAAAGACAAAACCAGAAGCTTATTGCCGAGAGCCGAAAATCATTCCTAAAGCTTTCGATACCAAAGAGCTTGGTATCGATACAGAAGGTTGAGTCAGCATTAAAGAGAAGCTCCAAAGACCGAGACCAGATATCTGAGAGCTAAGACTAACACACCAAAGGTTATATTATCTCTATTAACAGTGTCAAAAGAGCAGCCGAAACCAAGGAAACCGGAACCAAAATATGAAGAGCGGCCGGCACACAGCTGCCGCACCCGAAAGAGGCTAAGTCCTGCACCGATAACAACAGAGGTCCAGATTTCTCTATAAATAAGACCCAGGGGTCACATTTAAGGGGACTTTTCTCATTCCCCAATCTTGTATTCACTTATTAGAGAGTAAACCCTAATTTCTAAATCGAATTGGGGATTTCCTTTGTAAACATTTATATTCTCAAATCAATGTGCAATGAATAGTGAATTAACACTTAGCATAATTTCTATGAGTTATCTAACTATCTTTTATACCTATGGTCTTAAGCTTTATCATGGAAATGGTTTCTCACATAAGCCTTAACCTGTCCTCAAAATTACCGAAATACCCTTCTATATGCCTTTTTAGGTTTCTAACTTGCCTTGATGCCTAAGAAATTATGAACTAACTCAAGCTAATAAGAACTAAACGATCCCTTATTTCCCTTAGGTCCACATCCATAGAACTGTCTCCGACGTTGACGAAAAATATTGTTAAAATTTTGGCGCTAGAAGGAGAGCTTGAACCTCCGACCTTGTGGTTAACCTTCCTACATTTCTAATTGTGTTGTTCTGTCCCGGTTTGGACTAAGCTTTGAAGAAGTAAGATTATCGGCAAAGGGTCCCAATAAGAATCTTCTGGATCTCGAATGGATATGTCAGAAATTGTTGACTAGAGAGTGGAAGAAGAACAATGGTTAAGAATGGAAGCCTTGAGGTTGATTAATTGGAAAAAGGAAATGGATCAATATGACCCTGGTTGTTAGGATAACAACCTTTTCTACACAGAGAAAATCCTAACCTTTACTCTAAGTGGTTCTACATCAAAGGAGCATAACCTATTTTCTTACGTAAGAAAAGTCATCCATGAGAAAACTAAAGGAACAGTATTCGAATGAGGAATGATGGAAGATTTCAACCATTTTACTTCCAAATGAACTAAGAAAATAACAGTTTGATCACAACACACTTTGAAAAGAAGGATTGAGGATATGAATGAAGCACCGAGGCAAGATAATAAAAAGGCTATGTTCCAACAACAAAGAGAATGTTTTATGCCAAAATTACCCGATAGCTCACTATCGGAGGACCGAAACCAACAACGGGGACTCACCGGAAGCAAACTAAAGCTTCTAAGAAGAAGAGCTATCCATGCTAACTCTCTTAGTGTCAATACTGAAAGGGGTGATGGATCCCCAAACATGGGAATTTATAGCACGAAATAAAATAGTATGAAAACTTAAAGACCAAATCGGAAGCTTATTGCCGAGAGTTGAAAGCCATTCCCAAAGCTTTCTATACCAACGGGCTTGGTATTGATAAGAAAGGTAGAAGCAGCATCAGAGAGAAACTCCAAAGACCGAGACCAGCTATCCGAGAGATAAGACCGACACACCAAAGATTATATTATATCTATTAACAGTGTCAAAAGAGCAACCGAAACCGAAAGTTGAAAAGCGACTGACACATAACTGCATCCCCCGAAAGAGACCCCTGCTGGACCGATAAAAGAGGAGGTCCTGATTTGTCTATAAATAAGACCCCCAGGGGTCACATTTGAGGGACTTTTCTCATTTCCCTATCTTGTATTCTTTTATTAGAGAGTAAACCGTAATTTCTAAATAGAATGGGGGATTTCCTTTGTAAAAACCTGTGTTCTCAAATCAATGTGTAATAAAGGGTGAATCGACACTGAGCATAATTTAGATGAGTTATCTAACTATCTTTTATACCTATGGTTTTAAGCTTTCTTCATGGAAAGGGTTTCTCACACAAGCCTTTACATATCCTCAAAATTAACGAAATACCCTTCCAAAAGCCTTTTTACCTTTCTAACTAGCCTGGCGCTTAGGGATGCCTCGTCATAAGGTAACCGTTGGCTTTGAGTTGCGGAAGCACGATACTCACCCCTTGAGGGAAGAGTAACTAATCTTCGGACTCAAAACCTTGATGCCTATGAAACGGTGAACTCAAGCTTGTAGAAAATAAATAATCCCTTATTTCCCTTAGGTCCAGTTCCTTAGACCTATCTCCGGTGTTGACGAAAAATATCGTTAACAACCTTTAAGCCTTGATTAGTGTTAATTAATCAGCACCCTAAACCACGTTTATCTCTTCCAGGTTCGTAACTCCTCTAGTCGCCGAAAACCCAAAACATGCCACAATCTTGACATCGTGCACTGGAATTTGCACCACCAGGAGTTAATCTAACGCCGCCGCAAGAAGTGCACGTCCCCGTTCTCCTATCGCCAACAAGCACAGTGGAACCGCACCCTTCCTCTGGCCAGGAAACCGCCTTTAACGCCCGGACTTCGAATGAAAATTTTGAACAAAATACTCCATTAAAAATGATCTACACCGTATTAAATCGAAGATCTTACTTCACTCTATGATTTTTGGTTTGAAACCAGGATCTAATTCGCAACATATTTGGGAGATTAAGGAATTAGAATGGGAGAATATTGGTTATTAAAAGGATAGAGGCGGCGGCTATAGAAGGGTAGTAGTGTTTGGGAAAATAGGGTTTTATAATATATTTTCAATAAATTTTATTCTTATGTTGCTTAACATTGAAGTTTAACACTGCAAACTCCAAATGAATCCCAAAGAATGACACCCCTAGTCAAATACGCCCATTCCGGACACAATGGAATATGTTTTGTAAGTTGATTCAATCGTTTCGATTAGTTTTTCTTAAAATTAAAATATATGTGAATATAAAGTCACTACGCCATAGATTGCATAGCGCAACACCGGAGAAGTGATGCAGGAAGTGCCAAAAAGTGTTGTTATAGGCAAAATATATTATGTGGCAACACTTTCTTGGTGTTGTATTTTGTCGCCTTGTTGTAGAGTCAAAGGCAACACCTTTATGACCCTATGGCAACATCGGTACAGGTGTTTCCATAGGTACCACTACAACAAAAATACCCCTTAACAACTGCTAAAAACAGTTGTAATATGTCTATTATAACTGGCATGCGCCACTAGTTATATCTGCAATCCTAATAAAGTCAACCTTTTTTACAACTGTTTCTAGCAGTTGTTAATTTTTTTTACAACCGTTAAAAGTAATTATACCTCAACTTCTATTAATCAAAATTTTCATAATATTACAATTATAACCGCTATTTCACTAACAACAAACATAATTACTCACATTAAGAGAAAAACAATTCAAGTTTACACCAACTTCATTACATAAAATAATTGAATTTATTACATATGTTAATGTAAGTACATACACTTATTAAACGTGAAGTTTTCTACATGGTCTCATGACTACTTTACTTTGAGTTATTACACAACCGCACAACACAAGCAATGTAGTATGCACTACTAGGTTGCACAATCTGAAGGTACAAAGGCAAATTGCCATTCGAGTTCATCACATAAGAGCATAGAAGGGTGGAGCATGTTGGCCGACCGGTGGTGATGGCTCCTGAAGCAATCTCAACTCCAGGAAACAACTTGTTGTGTGTTACTAATTAATGCTCCTTAAAAGAGGAAAAAAGCAAGTTAAGCCTAACAATTGGCTTTTCCTGAAATTTTAGATGAATATACTCAAATAGCATATATTTAAAAACAGATAAAGTGGTGGATCCTTCATTAAATTCCATCTTATTCTCATAATGATGAAGCTCAACCAAAATTCAGATCTAATATAATTAAAATTTCTAGGGTTGTGACAAGTTTGATTTTCGATGTAAACTAACTGTTCATATGAACTATTATTTTGACAACTATTACTAAGCAAATCATATTAGTCAGAATGCATCAAATCAACATGCCAAAGTGATAAACAAAAAAATTAATGAACAACCCGAGCCAGCAAGGCCTTCTGAGTCTCTGAAGATGTTTAGTCACCCTCACCTCTGTAAAATATGTATATACTAGATCATGCATAAAATCCAAGTTTATAAACAACAAAGGGTTAGCTCGCTAATTTTTTGATATTAGGAATCTAGCATGACAATGATCTAAGTTCAGATTTTAAATATGTAGGCTTAAAGCCTAGTAAATAATTTGGTATTGGTATGGGGCTAAGTGAATCTGAAATAGAGGTATAGCAAAATTCAACCATTGCACTCGACTTACACATGACTATCTAGCATTGGTCTTTAATTAAAACAGGAATGTAGTTTATCAATGTCATCATTACACCAAATTTGACACAATTGATGCTCTGATCATTAGCAGATGGACTTACGTAAGTCAATTGATAGATCACATTTATGCATTTAGTCAAGGTATAGTGATTCACAAGGCCCAAGAAAATAAATCACATTTTTCCACTGATGGTAAATCAATGAAAACAAAGGCAATATACTGAATAACATTAAGTAGAGGAGTATAACCTCAATGTCTTCACAGCCAAAGTTTCCTCAGTGCTCGAAGTCATAGGTGTACCATAAGTATCATTTGTGCTGCTTTGGGTACCACTTACTGTTGAGAATGACCAGGACTTAAAAATTAAACAAGGCCTCAAAAATAGTTTAATCAAAGTAGTTCACTAAATATAAGGCATCATAATCTACAAAATATAGATGGTATTTTCTAAAAAGAAAGGGCATGTAACAACCCAAATTCAGATAGACCGATTTTTTTTCAAAATTCTAATACGTCGAAACTCGTGTTGGTTTGTCTGGTATCCCACAGAAAAGACAGAGATATAAAAAATATCAGAGCTCGGAAAACATCTCACAGCGGAATGGATGAAATATAGTCAAAATATAGACTTACCCAGATAATAATACTGCCTAACCAGTATCCAAAGCTATCCTATTGCTGCCACAAATCTAACCTGCGAGTATGTTATGAGGAGTGGGTCAGAATACAAGTTCTGGTGACTGGATTTTAACTACACATTTTGAATAACCCTACATATACCATTCAGTTACATTTTCTTATTTATTAGGTTACTTAGGTTAATAGCGCTCAAGGCTTATACACACGTTGTACCCATTTACTTTCCAGTGGATTAACCTAACACAATATATATGTAGCTACCCACAATATTAAGTTACACCCCATAGTACCGCACTCGCACGGTCTCCGCCATAACGCCACAGAAATATACGCAGTCCCTCATCCACGTGGAGCGACATATAGATCTCTATATAACAACGCTACGCTCCGCATAGATCTGCCATCGCCATGATACGTAAGCGTATGGAATGCCACCTTCGATTAAATCAGATTTCATCATAGAGTAGTGCCCTAGAGTCTACGATACACCACCTAGAGCGGATATGCATGTATCTAGATTTTTTTCATGTACGTATCGTCAATCGTACTCGATGTTGTAACCTTTATGATACACCATCCGGAAGTGGTATGCATGTATCTGCACATATCTACTATGCACCGAGTCCCGTAACAGGGTTGTATCAGAAATAAGGAACTCGGTCAGGAGCTTTTCTGATATCTGTATACACAGATGCTAAGGTCTGCATTTCCAGTGGCTATGGTCCCACCAGACCCCTCCCTCAACTAGTGAAAGACGAACAGAATTGAGAGCCAGTGACCTGGCCCCAGAGAAAAGAACAAATCCTAATTGGCCTGTCCCTCACCCATAGCCTTGATAGCAAAGTGTCTATGGTCTTTTGGTTTAGCTCTCCGTTTTTCCGCATCACGCATCACGTATCACGCTGACCGTCGATGGTTGGTACCCGGTGACTTGCAATCAACAGATGGTTAGACCAGCCGGTAACTCGATAAAAATGGTCGTAACCCACCCGAGTCACAAGACAGCTGGATCGTCGGATCACCTATGCCACCCTACAGCCTTCTGATTACCCACTATCGTGGCAATCAAGGTATACACACCGGGTAGAAACGCGCAGACCTAACCTCTGCGAGCACAGTCCGAATGTTGTCACCGCACAAAGGGCTACCAGGAGTACCCTCCACGTAACAGGAAGCCGCCTGCTTCCACTTCTAATCCTTCGGAGTCATCAGAATATCAACAAAACAACAGGCAGAATAATTAGACGGGCGTGCGCTCCCCTCGTGCCCAATGACATCACGATGATCTACCCAGTTGGGTTATTCACCTTCAGACGTACGGACTGGTCCAAGCGCTTCAGGTTGATGTGTTATTAGACCCTGTGTCTAAACATTTAATTACGCGCTTGCTCAACCTCGTCAGATTTCCAATTAACTTGGTTATTCCCATTCACATTAACTTCTTATTCAAGTTACCAAGTTCCTCTAGCTTATTAATTTCAGTTATATAACATAACCCATTTAAGTTTATTAATAAGCCCATAACATGTTATTCTCTAGATTGTAATCCAAGGTCTGTAATCTACAATCTCTTTATATTTTTCATTGTCTGATTCCATAGTTACAACATGTTCTACTTAATATGTAATTAAGTATACTTCATCTCAATTCACTTGTTTTCTGTTTATCACGTCACTTATTATTTAGGATTAAATGTAACTTATTTCATCCCATATATTCACCTCATTCTTTCTTATTTAATAATAATTCCATCTTACACTATTACAACTACTTGTCGTTGTTTACTTATTAACTTAGTTCTGTTAACTAAGGTTTACTAATAAGTTTCCTTTCCATTTATTATAACTTATGTTATAATTTCCACGTATCCCTAGGACAAGCCTACATATTGTATAACATTCTCATTAATATAATTAATTATAATAGGTTATTATCATTCCCCGTTCATTCCAGTCCTTTTACTGTTGAAACCTTCATTCATTTCCATTAATTACAATTAAGGCAATTATATCTTTGCTGTTATTTACGTATATTTATATATATGTTTATGTACCATACCACTCACATTAAGCCTACAACTTGTGGATGCTGGATTTTCCGGGCGGTTCCGGGCAGACTTCTACCATAAGTTGGACTTAACCTCGTGTCGTAGCATCGTTACATGTACATTTACGCACTCGACCTCTCATATTAAATTAACAACTTGTGGATGTTGGATTTGTCGAGCGGTTCCAAGCAGACTTCTACCACAAGTTGAATTTAACCTCGTGTATAAGTGCAGTTACAGTTTTCTATTTTCTGTAATTTTAGGCATATCCATTCTTTCCAAATTTTACTGTAATCTATTTTTACATGTCATACTTAATATCATATTAAGTCCATTAACTGATTATCATGTCGTACGTTCTTCCTAACATGTAATTATCTTCATTTTAAAATAACGCGTAATCATAGAATCATGTAATTTATCCATTCTAACAAATTAACATGTAATTATCCTAATTCTTACAGTTAAGGGTTCAAGTACATAATATGCCACAGATTAACATGCAATTAGAACATGTACGTATACAAAAATAATCGTTTCCATATATTTTAACAGGTTTATACATTTTAACATATTAACATTTCAACCTATTAACATTTCAACATATTAACATCTCAACATATTAACGTTTCAACATATTAAAATTTCAACATATTAACGTTTCAACATTTTAACGTTTCAATATATTAACATTTCAACATATTAATGTTTCAACATATTAACGTTTCAACATATTAACATTTCAACATATTAACATTTCGATATATTAATCATTCTAGCAGATTTACATTGCATATTAAGGGGGAATGTCAAACAATAAATATACCATTATCAAAAAGGTATAACTTAGATTCACTCACTTAATTGCTTTCCAAGTCATGAATCTGGTCCAGTTCTAGCATTCCATGGTTCTCCTAACTGAATTTAGAACCTAAACAACCATGGATCCACAATTCTCAACTAAAAGAAAAAAAGGAAGAAAGCGGGAAAATTTAAATTGACTAGATCCAAGAATTTACCTTACTTCGAATAGAATTCTGAGCACCTTCTTTATTAAAATACATTCTTTTCCTCCAGATCTTGAATTAGAATTTTCCTAAACCAATTATTCTATTTTTCTGAAGAGATTTGAGGAGGAAGAAGAATGACAAAGCTAAGGACGCCTCTCAGAAAATGTGAGATTTAGGCTAGGCTCTGCTAGCCTATTTATAGGTGTTCAGGATCTTATCGTACACGCAGCGCTGATTCAGCAACGAACATATTTAAGAAAACCGTCCAGATTCATTAACGAATCTACCTATTTGTATGGTGGGTGGACCCCTGGGTCGACCCCTCTATGGGTGTGTCGACCCTAAGGTCGACCCCCTGGGTCCCACGAGCAATTTTTGGCAAATGTTAACCATTTTAAAAAATTTAATTTATACGTTTGATTAGTATCCCATTATACTTTCTTTGATCTATTTAAATATTATATTTACATATAATCTCCTTATATGTGTACAAAACTTCAAATGCCCATTTTATATGTATATATGCATAACTTTTATTTCATTTTCAAAATTCAAATGGTGTTATACCATTATTTAATTCTTACCAGATTTCCTTGATTACAACCTAATTTTGAACTTTTCTCCTGTATGTATATATATATATATTTCTGAACATATGTACGTATACATTTACATATACATATATACATATATTTTTATACTTCCTTATATGTATAAGTTTCCTTATATGTGCATTTATACATATTTTCTCTTTAGAACATGTATTATTTTAGAGATCCTTTGAAATAAAAATATGGCGCCTGCGCCACTCTCATGAAAGTCACATGCTCTAACCAACTGGAGTACTTAGGCTTTTCTTAACAAGGCTTAAACCAATGGTGATCGTTGTTCTTTTCTTATTCCTCCTTTTCATGTTTGTTACAATATTACATTTAAACCATTGCATGTAACCTTATCAATTTGCATGCATCTTTTTCTTTCAGTCTTCTTTTTTTATTAATGCGTAATATTTATAAATTATTGCATGTAACATAATTACATTACATGCAACCAGTTTATTCTTTCTTTTAACACATGTGTTGCATTGTTATTTGCATTAATCTTTTCTTCTTTTTAGTGCATGTAGTTATTACATGCAATCATACATTACCATTATTTTATTCTTCTTTTATATATTTATGTTTATGCATATACACACACACACACATATATATACACTATTAAATATTTTAATCGTCAAAAAAGGCGGGGTGTTACATTCTCCTACCCTTAGGAAATTTCGTCCCCAAATTTGATAAGGGTAAAAATAGATAACCCCTCGCATAATATCCAACCATCATGTGTGCATCCAATTTTTGCAAACATTGTGCACTTGTGCAAAGTGTAATACAACATAGTAATACATGTATGCCTGAGCGGTACCTCCTATATGTATGCAAAATTTTCAAAAATCCTTTAAAAACATGATGTGCACATCCTAAAATACTGGCAATTCTACATGAATGCAATATTTTGAAAATCAAAATACATCTTCATCCAAATTTTCCCACTCTTACTGAGCAAGAGCATAGTTCATCCAATTTTTACGTCCAAAACCCTACCAAGCAACTTTATTTTTTGAATTTTAGAAAAATCTAATTTTCTAAATTTGATTTCTTATGTTACAAAAAGGTGGAAAACGGAAAACTTCGCATCTTCTATGTAACAACCCGAAAATCTGGGCCAGTTTAAAATTTTTATTTTGGCAATTTTAGCGAATTTTGATTATTTAAAATGAATTATTTTAAATAATATCGACGAGAAATTTATTTTGAAAATAAATAGAACGTATATATTATATACGCGTCGTCGTTAGAATATAAATATTTATATATAATTATAAATAGAATTGAAAATGGCGCGGTAGTTCGATAATTCGATTTCAAACTTCAATTGAATGTACCGGGTGCAAAACAATCCGGATTTTAGTGAAACCAAAAATGATAGGATCTAATTGATAATATCTTTCCAACGAATCCGAAAAATCAAAATTTCATAGCGGGAATCAAAAGATATGTCCAGTTGAAAATTCTGAATAGTCGCTATGGAATTCAGGCCCTTAAAAATGGACATTTTGCAAACGACCTCGGATTTCGACGAAACCACTTTTGTTGGGTCCGGAATGTGAAGTTATTGCTAAGTTTCAAATTTCATAAATTTTCGAATCAATATGTGAGCGTGGCAAAGGAAAACGCGTTTGACCAGTTTTAGTTGATTTTAATCGACTGGAAAATGACCATTTTTCAAACGGTCTCAGAATTCGACGAAACTAGTTTTTTAGGACCGTATCGTCAATACGAAGCTAGAAAATATTTTTCTGGAATTTTTAAAGTTCGTATGCGACCCCGGTAATTTGAAATGTACGGTTAAAATTCAATATAGCGATTTAAATGTAAATTCAACGGAAACTGATCGAAATAGTCGAACCAGCTTACGATACATATCCCATTGTGTTCGGAATGGGGGTGAAACGCTATGGACGACAGGCGGTGGGCCTCATTTCGAGGTCGTAGGTGAAAGTCAACCATTTTTGCAAAAAAAAAAAAAAAAAAATTCTCTCCCTTTCCTTATATTCTGCCCCCCCCCCCCAACGTTCAAAATCATTTCAAATAAAAAGGAAAAAAAAAGAAAAAAAAAACCGATCTCTAAATCGCCGACCCCCCCTCTTCTTCGTCGACGACGCCGCCACCAGGGGAGACCGCCGCCCTTCTTCCCTCTGCTCCGCCGCCGAGCTGCTCCACGCCAGGGCGCCTCCGACGAGTCCCTCCCCTCTTCCCCCTCGCCTGCGACACCCCTCCCCCCTGACAGCCGACCTCCCCCTCTCCCACTTCGAAGACGACGAGACCCCCCCCCAGATTCGAGACCGCCGCCCTAAACCCCTACCCCCGCGATGACGTGGACAAGCCCCCCCCCCCCCACACCTCGTCATATACTGTAAGTTTTATTTTTTTTACTTTATTTTATTTTATTCGATTTTAATTCTGGAAAAAATACAGTAAATAATATTTGTATTTATTTTGAAAATCAGTTTTGATTTAAACAAAATATTGTTTAAAAGTCAGTTTATTTATAGAAAATATTTTAGAAATAAAAACGGATTTTTGTTATTTTTAAAAACTGATTTTATTTTATGTTATAAAGCAATGATTTTTACTTAGAATTCTTTAAATTAGAAAAGGTAAAATCTTTGAATTAAAAAAAGGTAAAATCTTTAAATTTGAAAGGGCGAAGTCTATGTTTTATAAAGGCGAAATCTTTATATGGAAAATAACGTGATAAAAATATAATTTTTATCTATATAACATAGTAATAAAAATATAATTTTTATCTATATAACATAGTAATAAAAATATAATTTTTATCTATATAACATAGTAATAAAAATATGATTTTTATATATTGAACTTCGAGATAAAAATATGATTTTTATATATTGAACTTCGAGATAAAAATATGATTTTTATATATTGAACTTCGAGATAAAAATATGATTTTTATATATTGAACATCGAAGTAAAAATTCGATTTTTATATATATTGAATAACGAAGTAAAAATTCGATTTTTACATATGTAGTGGCCGCGGGCAAAGAAAGTGACGAAGGGCGAGTGGCGAAGATTTTCTACAAAGAAGCATCGAGGCGTTGGATTTAGCTTTAGGTGAGAATTTCTCACCTTTCAATTTCATTTCTATTTATATATATATACTAGGATGCAGACGGTGCTTAGTAGCACCCGACACAATCGTCCACAGACCATGGACTTGTTTGTTTGGTTGCATAGATTAGTTATATGATGTGATTTGAATTGGGTTGTTTGGTGATTTTGGATTGATGTGTGAATGGCGTGGGCCTTCACTAGACCGGGGATAAGGCTAGGCCTTGTCCCGTTTCTAGTATCGTGCCGTTATGCCGCCGAAATTTTCTAAAATATGTTAGAAAAATAAAAATATCATTTTATTTAAAGAATGAACTGAATGGAAATTCATATGTTGGAATGAAATGTTTTTATCGTTAAAAATATATTTTTTAACGTGAAGTGAATAAAATAAATATTCATTTACAAACCAGACGGTTTGTTTATGTACACCTATTTGAAGGACATTGATTGGGTCGATAAATTTTACACATCGCCCAACTGCACAAATAAAATCTGTGTTTGTTGATTTGAAACCCTACACGGGTGTTGGGATGAAATTTGAAGTTCACTCATCCTGATTGATTAAATATGTCGATCGATTGATTGATAGGCTGTTATAAGCGTTAGATATCTATATTTGATGCTTATACAGTGTAGTGCACTTTGGTTGATGGTTGATTATTTCTCAATGCTATTATATACATGTGTTGTATGAAATCCATATAATTAACTTTATATGGTAATGGATTGGGCCTCATTCCAATTTGAAAAATAAAGAATAATATAAAATAAAGGTTCATGTGTTGACAATACTCATCCATTGAGATTGGTCATGTGTTGAACGAAATATTTTAGTAATAACAACTATTTTGAAAAAGAAATATTTGAAATAGAATATTTGAAAATAGAAATTTATGAAGCCGTGTTGATTAGTTTGACGCCATTTTGACGTGAACGATATTTATATCGATTTCGAAATGAATTGAATTGAAAACGATTTCGAAATGAATTGAATTGAAAACGATTTCGAAATGAATTGAATTGAAAACGATTTCGAAATGAATTGAATTGAAAACGATTTCGAAATGAATTGAATTGAAAACGATTTCGAAATAAATTGAATTGAAAACGATTTCGAAATAAATTGAATTGAAAACGATTTCGAAATGAATTGAATTGAAAACGATTTCGAAATGAATTGAACTGAAAACGATTTCGAAATGAATTGAACTGAAAACGATTTCGAATTTGATTGAATTGAAAACGATTTCGAAATGAATTGAATATAGAACGAATTCAAATTGAATTGAAAGTGAATTGAAATGAATTCAAATTGAATTGAAATTTGAATTGAATAGAAATGAATTTTAAAACGAATTTATAAAGAAGAATTCAAATTTGATTTGAATTGAAATGGAAGTTGAAATAGATTTTGAAACGAATTTTAAAACTATTTATATAATTCGTTTTAAATAGAAATCGACGAAATATATATTATATATATTATATATATAATATAATGGCCAGAATAGAACGCGTCGCGCCGCGGCAGTTCGTGAATTTCGACCATTCATTTCAAACGGACATTGCGGGAGATCCGACCGTCGGATTCTCCTAAAACCGGAACCGTTGGGTTCGTATCGAAAAGAGCTTTCTAACGAATGTTAGAAATTAGAAATCTAACGGTTGGATTTGGAATTATGTCCAAATCAAATTTGAAAAAGGTCGCTGTAAGTGCAGTTCGATGACCGTTGATGGAAATCGACTGTATGGGCCTTGATAAAATTATTAAAAATAGTAATAATTTGTGTAAAATCATAAGAAATGATTTGTGAAGATTTGGGATGAAAAACTCCATATTTGAAAAGATAAAAATAGATTTTTATCGAAATGAATTAGTTTTGAACTAGAATTATAATTCTATTTATTTTTAAATAAATAAATTGAATTTGAAATGGTTTTGAAAATAACCAAAATTTCCAATGATTGCATTGGAATGGATTTGAATCGAAATTGTCTTCGGAATATTTCGATGTTGGAATTCGTGATTATACAAATGTTGTTGTGGAAATTTGAAAGATATATATTTATATCGTTATTTCCAATACGACATTTGTTAGTCGTAGAATTTGATATTGAATATAAGCCGATATATTTTCTATTTAGAGCCTTGTATTGAATATGAAATGTGATTTGGGTTTGTCGTGAATGGTATCTTCACTAATACTGTTCTTGAACCCAGTTGAGAAAAGATTAAATCTTTTTATTTAGATTTAATGAAGTGTGCCAATTAAATAATATTTAATTGGAATTGAATTGATATTGATTTTTGGGTTTATCGTGGACAGTGTTTTTAAATAACACTCGTTCTTTAACCCGATAATTAATGGAATGTGATTTTGGGTTTATCGTGAACCGTGTTTTAAATGACACTGATTCTTTAACCCAGTTAACGATTAAAACTAAGTGGAGTTTTAATGAATCTTTAATTAGATTGAAAAGATCGAGAATGGAGTATCACCAGTTTTACTCCAGGCGATATTTAAATCTTTAATTAGATTTGAACGTGAAATGGTAATTGAATTTACCGATAACACCGTGGTGTTAGATATGAAGTATAACCAGTTTTACTTCATGGGATGAATAGGTTGGGATTGGGAAATAAAATAAATGATTTCTTCGGTGTGGTTCGCTAATCCCGACTAGTTTGGATTGATATTCAAAGGAGATTAAAGAATAAATTTAAAGAATTTATCTTGGATAAAATTAATGGGAACTTTTCCCAAAGTATAGGAATATTTGAATAAAAGAATATTTTGAATTGGAATGAGGCGTATGTTGTGTTGGTGTAACACTTTTATAATATATACGCGAGTTATTCAGAAAGACCGGGTTTATCCCATTCTGAATAACTGATTCGACGTGGTGTCGAAGATGAAGACGGTGGTCGAAGACCGGAAGTCTTCACGTCGTTTGGGTGATTACTGATGATCTTGATTGGGCTGTACACCCAAGAAGATGGAAACAGTTGGTGATCATCCAGACGTACTTGGAGATCGATGGATATGCGGGGTACTAGGTGCCTCCGGTTTCGTTCAGCCCCAGAACGGACTTGTAAATGGACTGTGTGTCTGACATTGGATTTTAGTCTGTGTGATTGATTTCTATTAAATATATATCTATTTGGCGGCGGAGAATTTATTCTCTTGCTTAACGCCCTTCTCTGAGACGTACGAGCTCAGGGGTTATATATTGATGGATATCAAACGCATGGAGTGAATTGCCTGTGTGGCATGCCTAAGTGGCAATTGATCGAGGCTTCTGTTGAAAAGCAAAGTCTAGTGGTGATGATCAAAGCACGGCCTTTGTGGCGTAGCTTTGTGTAACGTTTACTTCGCGTGTTTCACACCCGGTATGAACCAAAAACGGGAGACGGACCTCAGGGAGGGCATGCGTTTCTTTCTAGATAGAAGTGGCGTCAGTGGTTTTACACGCCCTGACGAGTTTGACTTATGTGGTTGTTGCTGTTGCGAGGCGCCTCGGTTTGATCGGACGACCCGGGTCCGATGGAGTCATTCGTTGGCTCATTTACGCCCCATAGGGCGGGGGAACGCATGTTCAGGGTTTAAGTTTAATCCACATCGGTGGACCGGCCCTGTCGCTCCAAGGTCACTCGAGCTCTGACCTGAGACATGGGCTAGATTGTCTCGAATCGGTTGAGGACTATCTTTTGCCTCAGTTCATAGACGGAAATCCAATTTCCAAATACGTGCCATTTGCGGTTTTATTTGTAAACCTATATATGGCGACATAGTGGCATGGGACGCTCATGTCGCCTATGATTGATACTTATGATTTGAAGTTGTTTTATACACTATGCACTTATAATAGTATCAAACAATCTGTTTTAAACGTATCAAGCATTCTTTGGCTGTTATAAGGGAAAACCCTATCCCCCGGCTTGCGTTGCATTGTGTGATAGGACCTGGGTCTTATAAAAGCTTCATTTTTCTTTATTTAGCATTGCGTTGTTTGTTTTATACACTGGTATTCTTGGGAAGAAACCCGTTCCGTGTTATACGGCGTGGTCCCTTGATTTACCTAACTTTCAAATAAGGATTAATAATTGTTTTAGTTCTCACACCAGTCCCATGACTGACCTGGAGTTTATTGTTTCAACCTAAACTCTGGGTGCCCCTATTTTCGACACGGGCAGCTAGTAGTTTTGGTTTTGCAGATTTATATTCACAGGATCCTGGTTTACAGCTGGAATGATATCCGGAAAGCTTTGTATCTGTATATCCCTTCTAGTTGTGTACTGTATTATTTTCCGCTGCTATGTATTTAAATGTAATTTAAATCTCTGATATTTCTGTGTAATATTGTTTCATACTCTGTATATTCTTGTAATCTGATGCATTGTTGTAATATACAATGAAATGTTCTTTCGTATGCGTTCTGTTGTGGTTTGTTCTCGAACTATCCGACACTTTCCTTTACGGGGAAGTTACGGGTTTTTAGATTCTATTTTTCTTTTATGTACCTTTTCCATCTGTACTTGGATTTTATGTAACTATTATATAAAGATTTCCTATTTTCCTTTCCAAGCACTGCCTACATAAGGAAACTTTCTTTATTACAGATTTCCCTTTTCAACTCATTTGAAAAATTTACTCTTATATACCTTATCTAAGAATTTTCCACCTTTCTTTAACTGTCATGTTTGTTGCTTTACTAAAATTGCTGTTCCCTTTTTAGTTGTACCATTACTCTTTTCTTAGCTTATTTAACTCAATCCTCTGATCTAAATTTAGTTTCAAATAATACTTCTAGTACTACAACTAAAACAGGAAAACAGACACTCTACACAACAACTACTAAGGGACAAGAATCTCAGGACTATGTCCCCCTCAGACAGAAAAAGTCAAACAATAGTATGTAAACACTTACTTGCCCTCTACTGTCTAGTAGTCACCACTAGTCCTTGATGTATACTAACAAAAAAATTTAAGCAACACCCTAGCTTTCTCAATGCTTACACATTCTACGGGAATTCACCATTATTCCAAGACAATTCTCGCTATCTACTTTATAGCCTCAACACCTTTCTCGTCTTCCCTTGGCACTAATCCTTACCTACTCCTTACTTTTTAAAACATGGTTTGGCCTTTTTCATTTCACTTTTCTTTCAAAAGTTAAAAGTTTCAAAACTTTATTTTCCTCATCAAAACTTACTTTTCCAAACCAGGAAACATGTCATCTTATAAAAATGCAAATCGTCATTTTTTTTAAATCACAAAAATCGGAGTAGATAAGGATAACTATTTTTCAATCATGTTTACAACTGCTCTTACTTACAATGTCAGTTCAGTTGCTTACTACAAGGTGCAAACAACCACTCTATTCTTAATTTCTACAACTTATTTTGGCCACTCTTTAAAACCATTTATCAAAATTGATTGTCAAAAGAATAGAGATTTCAAAACTTTCTTTACTGAAAATTCCAGTTTTCAAAACAATGCAACATTTTCTAAGTTTTGCTTTTTAATCCTTTCATGCTATATAATAAGAAAACTAGCGAGCTATACATGCTCTATAATGTGCACCTTTTACTGAGAGAATTTTACTTTTGACATAAATTTTCACAAGAATTCACTGCTTCCAAAATACCCCATATTGCATCAAAACTCACTATATAATTTTCAAATACGTTCTTTACATATATTTTTAAAACTGTGACTTTTAAGATCAAAACTTGTAAACACCATAAATAATCTTCCAAAAGCTTTTACAATTTCAATTTCTTAGAAGTTAACAATAGGGATAGACTCAAAGTTGGTTTCCAATTTTCCTCGGCTTTCCTAGACACTCCCACAAAGTCAATTCTCTCAACTATATATATTCCTCATTCATCCTTCTCTTTTTAACCTTTTCCAATTTAGAAGGTTTTACTCCTAAACCCACTAACCTGAAATACTATCATATGAGATTTACCTTTCTTCCATACAAAGTATATTGTACACTTCCCACCCAGATTACCTAAGGGTCTCAGATTTCCATGTTCACTCTTTTAGTGTACAAAAGAGATATCCCATCTTTTACCATATTATGCTTTCTCTATATGGTGGGTTCCTCTATGGATCTAGGTATATACATTATATTTATATTTTAAGAATACAAATACATTCACTCACTATCTATATAGGAATCCTAAACCTAGGCTTCGATACCAGATGTAACAACCCGAAACAGACTGGTTTTTTTTCAAAATTCAAATCCATCGGAACTCGTGTTGGTTTGTCTGGTATCCTGCAGAAAAGACAGAGATAAAATATATCAGAGCTCAGAAAACATCTCACAGCGGAATGGATAAAATATAATATAATCAAAATATAGCCTTACCAAGATAATAATACCAGTATCTAAAGCTATCATATCTCTGCTACAAATCTAACCTGCGAGTATGTTATGAGGAGGGGGTCAGAACACAAGTTCTGGTGATTGGATTTAAACTACACATTTTGGATAACCCTACGTATACCATTCGGTTACATTTTCTTTTTTATTAGGTTACTTGGGTTAACAGCACTCAAGGCTTAATTATACACACGTTGTACCCATCTACTTCCCAGTGGATTAACCTAACACAGTATACATGTAGCTATCCCCACTATTAAGTTACACCCCATATTACCCAACTCGCACGTTTTCCGCTGTAACGCCACAGAAATATACGCAGTCCCTCATCCTATGCCGGAGCGACGTACGGATCTCTATATAACAATGCTACGTTCCGCATAGATCTTCCATTGCCATGCTACGTAAGAGTATGGACTGTCACCTTCGATCGAATCAGATTCCATCACATAGTAGTGCCCTAGACTCTACGATACACTACTCAGAGCGGATATGCATGTATCTAGACTTATTCACGTACGTATCATCAATCGAACTCGATTTTGCAACCTTTATGATACACTATCCGGAAGTGGTATACATGTATCAGCACATATCTACTGTGCACCGAGTCCCGTAACAGGGCTGTATCAGAAACACGGAACTCGGTCGGGAGCTTTTCAGATATCTGTATACACAAATGCTAAGGTCTACATTTCCAGCGGTTATGGTCCCACCTGACCCCTCCCTCAACTAGTGAAAGATGAACATAATTGAGAGCTAGTGACCTGGCTCCAAAGAAAACAAAAAACAACAAATCCTAGTTGGCATGTACCTCACCCATAGCCTTGATAGCAAAGGGTCTATGGTCCTTTGGTTTAGCTCTCCGTCTTTCCGCATCACGTATCACGCTGACTATCGATGGTTGGTACCCTATGACTTGCTATCAACAGATGGTTAGACCCGCCGGCAACTTGATAAAAATGGTCGTAACCCACTCTAGTCACAAGGAAATTGGATTGTCGGTTCTGCTATGCCACCCTACAACCTTCTGATTACCCACTATCGTGGCAATCAAGGTATACACACTGGGTAGAAACGCGTAGACCTAACCTCTTCGAGCACAGTCTAAACGTTGTCACCGCACAAAGGGTTACCGGCCCTCCGCGTAACAGGAAGCCGCGTGCTTCCCCTTGCAGTTCTTCGGAGCCAACAGAATATCAGCAAAATAACAGGCGGAATAATCAGATGGGCTTGCACTCCCCTTGTGCCCCATGACACCACGATGATCTACCCCGTTGGGCAATTCACCTTCATACGTACGGACTGGTCCAAGCGCTTCAGGTTGATGTGTTATTAGACCCTATGTCTAAACATTTAATTACGCGCTTGCTCTACCTTGTCAAATTTCCAGTTAACTGGGTTATTCCCATTCACGTTGGCTTCTTATTCAAGTTACCAAGTTCCTCTTGCTTATTAATTTCAGTTATATAACTTAACCCATTTAAGTTTATTAACAAGCCCATAACATGTTATTCTCTAGATTGTAATCCAAGGTCTGTAATCTACAATCTCTTCATATTATTCATTGTCCGATTCCATAGTTACTGTTTAACATGTTCTACTTAATATGAAATTCAGTATACTTCATCTCAATTCACCTGTTTTCAATTTAACATGTCACTTATTATTTATGATTAAATGTAACTTATTTCATCCCATATATTCACCTTGTTCTTTCTTATTTAATCATAATTCCATCTTACACTGTTACTACAACTTGTCGTTGTTTACTTATTAACTCAGTTCTCTTATCTAAGTTTTACTAATAAGTTTCCTTTCCATTTATTATAATTTATGTTATAATTTCCACTTATCCCTAGGACAAGCCTACTGATCATATAACATTCTCGTTAATATGATTAATTATAATAGGTTATTATCATTCCCCACTCATTCCAGTCCTTTTACTATTGAAACCTTCATTCATTTCCATTAAGTACAATTAATGAAATTATATCTATCCTATTATTTACATATATATATATATATATGTTTATGCACCAGACCTCTCACATTAAGCCTACCACTTGTGGATGCTAGATTTGTCGGGAGGAGAGCAGACTTCTACCAAAAGTTGGACATAACCTCTTGTCTTAGCATCGTTACATGTACATTTATGGACTAGACCCCTCACATTAAATTAACAACTTGTGGATGTTGGATTTGTCGGGCGGTTCCTGGCAGACTTCTACCACAAGTTGAATTTAACCTCGTGTCTAAGTGCAGTTACAGTTTTCTATTTTCTGTAAATTTAGGTATATCCATTCTTTCCAAATTTTACTGTAATCTATTTTTACATGTCATACTTAATATCATATTAAGTCCATTATCTGATTATCATGTCGCTTGTTCTTCCTAACATCTAATTAACTTCATTTAAAATAACATGTAATCATAGAATCATGTAAATATTCCATTCTAACAAATTAACATGTAATTATCCTAATTCTTACAGTTAAGTGTTCAAGTACATAACATGCCACAAATTAACATGTAATTAGAACATGTACATATACAACAGTAATAGTTTCCATATATTTTAACAATAGGTTTATACATTTCAACATTTCAACGTTTCAACATATTAACATTTCAACATATTAATCATTCTAGCAGATTTACATTGCATATTAACGGGGAATGTCAAACGATAAATGTACCATTATAAAAAAGGTATAATTTAAATCCACTCAACTAATTGCTTTACAAATCATGAGTCTGGTCCAGATCTAGCATTCCATGGTTCTCCTAACTGAATTTAGAACCTATTTACCATTGATCCACAATTCTTAGCTAAAAGAAAAACGGAAGAAAGAGGGGAAATTTAAATTGACCAGATCCAAGAATTTACCTTACTTTGAATAGAATTCTGAACACCTTCTTTATTAATATACATTCTTTTCCTCCAGATCTTGAATCAGAGTTTTCGTAAACTAATTATTCTATTTTTTTGAAGAGACTTGAGGAGGAAGAAGAATGGTAGAGCTAGGGCAATCTCTCAGAAAATGTGAGATTTAGGCTAGGCTCTGCTAGCCTATTTATAGGTGTTCAGGATCTTATCGTACACGCAGCGCTGAGTCAGCAATGAACATGGTTAAGAAAACTTATGTGTGTGTTTACCCAAGGGTCGACACCTCTATGGGTGTGTCGACCCAGGGTCGACCCCCTAGGTCCCACGAGCAATTTTGGGCAGATGTTTACCGTTTTAACGTTTTTAATTTTAAACGTTTGATTAGTATCCCGTTATACTTTCTTTGATCTATTTAAATATTATATTTACATATAATATCCTTATATGTGTACAAAACATCAAAGGCCCATTTTACACGTATATATATACACACAACTTTTATTTCGTTTTCAAAATTCAAACTGTGTTATGCCATTATTTAATTCTTACCAGATTTCTTTGATTACAGCATTATTTACTTTTCTCTTGTATATATTTATATTTCTACGCATATATACATATATGTTTACATATACATATATTTTTATACTTCCTTATATGTATAAGTTTCCTTATATGTGCATTTATACATATTTTCTCTTTAAAACATGTATTATTTTAGCCGTTCCTTTAAAACAAAAATATGGCGCCTACGGGGATCGAACCTGCGCCACTCTCATGAAAGTCCTATGCTCTAACCAACTGGACCACTTAGGCTTTTGTTAATAAGGCTTAAAAAAATGTGGTCATTGTTATTTTGTTATTCCTCCTTTTCATGTTTGTTACAATATTTCATTTAAACCATTGCATGTAACCTTATCAATTTGCATGCATCTTTTTCTTTCATTTTTCTTTTCTTATTAATGCATAATATTTGTAAATTATTGCATGCAACATAATTGCATTGCATGCAGCCAATTTCTATTTTCTTTTAGCGCATGCATTGCATTGTTATTTGTATTAATCTTTTCTTCTTTTCAATGCATGTATTTATTACATGCAAATATACATTACCATTATTTTATTCTTCTTTTATATTTTTATGTTTATGCATATATATACACATATACACTATTAAATATTTTAATCATCATAAAATGAGGGATTTTATAGGGAATTTGTTGGAAAACATTGAGACTTAGCCCTTTAAATTGTACTTTTGGTTTTTTAAGTTGCTGTAACTTTCTTGTCAAGTTCAACTATGAACATATAGTTATGGTACTGTTGGTTTTTTAAGTTGCTGCAAGTTTAAGTGTATTGTTGATTTTTTTTAATCTCAAACTTTCAACTATGAACATATAGCTAAGTTCAAAAAAATTAAAGAATGCTTACAAATGGAAGTTAGACGATATAAACCTCAGCAGACAATAGTAATTTTACTTTACTATTACAGAATTAGACAAAAAAGTTATAACTATTTTTTACCATATTCACAAATATGAAGGGAAATGTAGTAACCCATTGATGAGATAGTCCTATCCCTGATACTGATGATACATGCATGGAGCTTAGTCTGATGAGATTGCCTGGAATTCCTACATCCACAGGTGTTGTACTATTAATTTCAGTACAATGATACCATGTCTTCCGTTGATCTTTGTTTTAATCCAAATCGCTACAGTTACCCAATAACAGATGTCCTCAATGATCACTTTAAGGACAAATAGGGATATTTCTTTGGTTTTTATGGGAAACACATAAATGCATTTCAGACATGTTGAATTTGTACTAATTCTCCAAATAATCTTTTCTAGGAGGGAATATACTTGTCGAGGTCGAATCTTTTACCAAGCAGTATCTGGAATTGTCCCGAAAATAATATATTATACAGTAAATCGTGAATGGCTTTCAAAGACTTAAACAAACGAACAAGTTTCTCTAGATTCTATTATTACATAGACTGGTTACCATTGGTAATTCTAATAGAATTTTGTGCAAATCAGGTTGCATATAGGATGAAATTACCATGAAAGATGAATCTGAAAAGTTTATAAGCCATGTAACATATAGATAGTTACGATGGTTAAGAGCTTCCACTGTTTAAAATTTAGTGCTTCCCACATTCACGGGCAAAATAAGTTGTATTGATTTTACGAGTATCATGCGAATTGCAATTGAAAATCTTAGAAGCAAAGAAGAAAAAAATTATCATCATCAGCAATTATGTCTCGGTATCTAGACAAAAACTAGAGAAAAAAACCATCTAGGTCAGCAAGTTTATCGATACTTGTATACATGGACAATTCACCTATGTAGGCCACTTTAAAAAAGATATAACATGTATAAGCCTATTTCAAAAGTAATTACAAACGTAGACCTATTTTGTCCAGGTGTGTGTACAAGTGAGTTTTCAAAACTCGCCTTTTGTGCGAGTTTTCAAAACTCGCCTGTATAAAAATAGCCCAGAACCATGTTTGGGCTGGTTGGTTTATGTGTGTGGCTTGGTGGTGAGAAATTTGGGTTCGAATCTTGTCACAAACATACTTTTAGCCATGCTAGCATCTTTTTTAAATATTTTTGGTAATCCATCATAGCCAAAAATATTATTCTAAGAAAACCAAACAACTTTACAAGAACAACATATATCATACAAACCACGTTCATCTAATTCGATACAAACATATTAGTATGACCCAGTACAACATAAATAAGACCTAACAGAACTTAGACCCAATAATACAACTTAACTTAGACCCAACATAACGTAAACCCAACAATAAAACGTAACTTAGACCCAACAATACAACATAACTTAGTCCCAATGATACAACATAACTTAGACCCAACAATACAATGCAACTACGACCCATAGCTTCAGAATGAACCGTAGCACCCCCGAAGCATTTCATTCTTAATTGCCACATTCATTCTTTCCAAGCGATTAACCTCAGCTTGCATCTTAAGTACGTACTGGACACCTCTCTCTGTTAAAGGTGGATCGTACCATGAAAAAAAATTACAACTCTGCAACCCCTGTCGGTTCTGTGCATGAATGTACGCTTTGCAACCATAAAAGCGACAACCTGCATTCGTTTGACTTTTAGAAACAAGCACATTACATTCGACTCCGCAATAGCAAAGGATTGAACAACCCGTCATGCTGGAGCTTGACCTATCGGGGTTTTGTCTAGCAATAACTTCTCTCAACTGAGCATTGAGGGATTTTTGTACCGGCCCGATGCACTGGACTGAAACGTTTGGTTGCGTTGCACTAAAAAGTTCAGACTCGACCTCTGCGGCATCTACTTGGACTCCCATTTGCGTTTCGGGCACAAATTCGGCATCTTCTGCGGGTTGTTTACCCCTTTCCTACTCATTGTACATTTGAACCATGGTATCATCGTCATATGCCCAGTTAGCCATTTTGACAGTGAACTACTCTACAGAAAACCAAGGAGTGATGAAGAGAGGAAGAGAGGTTTGTTGGTCTTTAATAAGGGAGAGAGGAAGAAATGTTGGTTTGAAACATCTATGAAATAGCAACATTACATCTCCACAAAGCAGATTCTCTATAGTAATACGTCAGACGAAAGTAGATTCTCTCGTGATACGACTAGTCAGTGTAGGGTTAAAGGAGTACGTAAAGCAGATTCTTTCCTGATACGACTAGTCACTTCAGAAATTGTCCCATTAGAAACGCTGTAGCACTGCTATTAAGTTAAATGCTATGATAGAGAATCTACACTGTAACCATCTATGCACATTTTGGCCTGACATGTTGCGAGTTCCTAGGCATTTGTCAACAATAATGTTCATGTGAACGGGGACGACCCTATTTTTTAACTCCGTTATGTATTGAAATGTTTAAATTAAATGTGGATGGGAACGACCCCGTTTTCTGTTATACATAGCGGCTTTTCTGAATCCATTCAAACCGTCATTCACAATTTCTTTTCTTCTAGCCGCCTCCTGCTTCCTCTTTCACCATGTCGAAACAGGGAAAAGAAAGTGTGGGCTCCACCGTGGATAAATTGGAAAATGATGATGAATCGGTAGTAAATCAACGATCTGGAAAAGAAAGGGTAGTTGCGGGGCGTGTTGTCGAGCCACTAATTCCTGGTGGATCCAACCCTACTTGTCGTTGAGGAGAAGCATCGGTCGTGCTTGTTTCCAAAACCAAAAAAATGTTGGTCGTCGATATTTCGGCTGTGAAGCCTATGAGGACCACAAGGTTTTTCCTGCTGAAATTGATTGTTGTTACTTTAAGCAGTGGATTGACCCTCCGATGTGTGAAAGTGGTGTTTAGTCACCTAGACCTAGATTTTACCCATGTCCGTGCTAAGAGTATGTGGAAACTACCTTAATGTGTTTTATTGTACTTCGAATTTGATGTTCGTGTGTTCCTTTGTTGTAGTTCGTATGATTGTAGTTTGCATTTTTTGATGTTGTAATCGTTGTCGTTGTAAAATTCTCAGTTATGTAATGCAAAATATTTAAATTCCTAGAAGTACGAATATTGCTGGTAAAAACCGTAAACCTTGATGCAAATTTAGTGTGCATGTGACGACCCCTTAAACCAAGTAGTGCTGAATCACTCCTGATACGACTGGTCATATTCCCTACAGTATTACGCCAGACGAAACAGTGCCGTGCAACACGTAAAGCAAAGTGTATCAGTGACCTTTCACATCATTCTTTGTTTTACCCTTTATTCACTTGTACACTACGCAGCTATATATCTCTGTTGAATTACTCACAACTTATCTCACTCCAACAACTTAGTTTCCAACCACTCTGTGCTTTACCACAACTATGCCTTCTTGGCCATCATCTCCAGACTCTGATGAACATGCGTACGAACAGATGCTACTTCAGGAGCTTGCAGATGAACTCGAGTTTCTAAACCAACTGAGACCTCGGGTTGAACCAGCGTGTGAGCAACGGAACGTCCAACCTCCACATCAAGCCCAAGTACCAAATGTTCAACACACGTATGAATAGTCGGTCGTTATACCACGACAAGAAGTTCATTCTTATCAAGTACCACATGTTCCAATTCCTACTGAATAGGAAGGTGACTCTTATCAAGTTTGTTGCTACTGCGGTTATCCGGTTGAAGTTGTGGTTCGAGCAGATGGCAACGATATTGGTCGTCGCATTCAGCAATGTCTAGCCTATCAGAATGGGTGCAATTACACGGAATGGATAGACGAACCGATAGGGCCAAGGGAAATAAGATATGCAAATGAACTCGAACAAGAGAATAGATAACTCCGTAACGTTATTGAACAGTTGCGGCTTAACCGTGATGATTAAGCAACATCACATCCCAAGGGCATGAACGTCAAATGTAGTTTGGTTATCATACTATTTTCCTAATTAGCATTTGCTGTATTCTAAGCTATAGTATCTAGTCTCGTGTTAGCATCTGTTGTCTCCTAAGTTTTAGTACTTATTTCTATGTTATGATCTCTTGTAATCAGTGTTTTAGTTAATATTTGTTGTTATTTGGTTTATGAAATTCGCTACATTTGAATGTATAATTTACGGTATAATTAAAAACGGGCTAGTAGCGTCGTGGTAGTTCGTAGTTTTACGCATTGAACTTTAACTAAATATATATGATTCGTTCTAAGTCGAATTTCTTTGAAACAAGAAACGTTAGAATCTAATGAACTATATTTTTATAACGGAAGAGAAAAATGAAGATTTCATACTACGGATCTTTAGTTATGTCCAAATCAAATTTTCAGAAAGTCGCTATGGAATCATTTATAAACCATAACGATTTATTAATAGTTTATGCAGAATTTTCATACAGTACAAACTGAGCGTCGATTTTAATATACAAAGGAGTAGTCAACATTGCACTACATCACCGTGTTGTGTGTGGGTTAGTATGACTGTGGTGTCGTGTGTAGGGTAGTTTGAATATGGTGTTGTGTTGAAGTTGGTTGTGTGGGTAAAATACAAAGGCGAGTTTTGGAAACTCGCTTTTCAAAACTCGCCTTTGTAAGCACAAACAGGTCTATATTCGTAATTACTTCTGAAACATGGCTATACGTGTAATACTATTTCTAAACAGGGCTAAATGGGTAAAAACTCCTGTATACATTGCTAGGTTTCTTACATACGACGTTCTATTACAATGTAAGGATTCATTTCAAGGACATGGCTAGGATTTGGGAACGCAATGACTATACCATATATAATCAAGACAAAAACCTTAACAAGAAACTGAGAAAATAGGAGGGGGAGTCCACATTTTGGTTCTCGTGAGATCTTCTTCCTATTTATTTATTTGAAACCAGGGACCCAATCAGGGGCGGAGGCACGTGGTCATTGACCTGGGCAATTGCCCCCCCAGGAAACGAAAAATTCCAAAAAAAAAAAAAAAAAACAGAAAACGCGAAAAAGAAAAAACTTTCTATCGATCTGTTGCTCTCTGTCTCGCGTCTCTCTCTCATTCCGTCGTTCGCTCGTCTTCATCAACAAATCGTTCTCCAACAACAAATCAAGTCAGCTGTTCTCCATCAACAAACAAATCAAATCAACAATGGGCGGTTAGTTTTTACAGATTTTGCAATTCGATTTTTAACCCTAGACTGCAGAAATTCGATTTTGCAATTTGTATTTGAATTCGATTTGAATTTGATTTGAACTTGACTGTGAACCTAGGCTGCAGAAATTCGATTTTTAAGCCTAGACTGTAGAAATTCGATTTTGCAATTTGTATTTGAATATGACTGCAGAAATTCGATTTTGCAATTCTGCAAGTTTCAAACAACTCAGTTTCAATCGTGTTTGTTTAATGTTTTATAACCATTCTTGCCCCCCCCCCGTCCCCGGTCTCGTTTTTTAGCTACGCCACTGGACCCAATTAAGTAAACTCGAAGGAGCGGTTGATACTCACCCTAATGCCTTAACTGCTTGATCACCGTTGCATATTAATATCAATTTGCACATGGTTATTAATATGCTGAGCATTAAAGTAGTTAAGCGCTCTTATTTCCTATGTTATATATTTCAATTCTAGATTTCGAATACAGCAAACTACATCTTTCCATATAAAAAATTCTTTTATGTTTTGCATTAGTATTCACATGTTAATCAATTGTAACAACTCATCTACTATAATCTTAGTAGCCACCAAGCTATTCCCGAAGTTGAACAAGTTCCCAAAAAAAAAAACCTGTTAATCTATTGGTTGAACAACTTCAGAACATGGAGGATTTTTGGTGGGGGGAAAAACAATATTGGTAGATTCATGAAACAAACTGTTTTAAAAACAATTATGACAAACTCATACCCATTCATACAAGCCAAAATTATACCGAACATTTCAAATTTTGATAAAAAAAAGATGATGTACAAAAAGATTCAGGATAGAAATATTGAATCCGCATATTGAATCGTGATTTCAATTTAGGTTGCAAATATTATTTTTCAAACTAAAGATTTTAGCTGAATTGAAATCAGAAGCAGAAGGCCGGACTTTTATGTCTGTTAACCCTGTTTAAGAACATGATTTAAATATTTGCTGTCAAATATATAAGTAAAACGATAATGTTTGACCACTATGGATTAACTTTATTTTTATCTCATGAATCGAATTTCCTTTAATACATGGTTCAGAGTCATCATTCAAGGGATTGGGTACATGATAAAGATAACGTAGATTATATAAAACAATGGACAACACTAGTTTCATATATATGGATCGGGCTACACGCTATAACATGGATCACCAAAGCAGTTGACACGTGGCACATCTGGATGGTTCCATGTTACAACAAATACAACTGGATCACTTACAAAAGATGTGAAGAGTATGGCTCGACATGCTTCATCAAGATGGATCGAGGTATTTCATATATGGGATAGGAGCACGTGATGCCACGTTAGCATGAATCAGGCCGAGACAACAATAATAAAGTCAGGTTGTTGACATGTTAATGACCCAACAATATTCCAAGGAAACAATCTGATATACGTTGCCCATGACAAATTGTAATAGCAGTCCACGTGGCAATACAAATAGGATGGCTTCACGTTGTTATATTAATACAAGTATGGACATGAATTGGTGATAGCTGTACACAACCTCAATACATATGGATCGACATGCTCTAGACATCATGGGTCGGTCAGCAGCCTCTTCAGTCATGGGTCGGTCAGTTGCTCCTGAGCTGATGGGTCGCTCATCATTTGGAGCTATAGGTCGGTCACTGTTCTAAGCATGGTTTGGTCACATCATTTTGCCAAATGGATCGGTCGGCGTCTCATTGCATGGGTAGACATGCATATTCACCAATGGGTCGGGCTGAAAGTGGCCTTACGAACCAGCAGTTCCACAAATTTTGGATTAGGCATTATATATATATATATATATATGAATTGCGTTGTTTCGATACGTAGTGAGCTTGCATACATGCAAAGGATAAATGCTAGATGTGCGTGGCAAATGAATATATAATTCCACAAACTGGATTGTACAAATATGAAGCCACGTGAGCATGTAGAGACCATGAATGAATGCAGCATTATCATATATGAGAGGTGCATAAAGACAATACGTGGCAACTATCATATTATATATGGGTTGCTCAACAACTATAATTAATGAACATGCTTCGTCTGGGCAAGTGGCGTGAAGAATAAAACATGAACACATGGTGGCAATACTGCAGATAATGGGTCGGTCAGTAATTCTCAAACAATGGCAAAGTTGTAAATAGCATGGATCAGCACAATTCAAAAGTTATGGGTCGACAGTTTTTTACTGTATAGATCGGTGGTGACAGCTGTATGTATGGGTCGGTCATGAATTTAACCCAGTGGCATTTTTGTAATTATGTTTACGACCGATCCATAGCCTAAACAAATGAATTTCAGCTTTGCCACTCCCTCCAAACTATGCCTATAAATAACCCACTTCTCCACAATTCAAGGGACCGAATTTTAGACCTCGATGGGATGCCATTTTCACTTCTCCACCACTCCAAATAACTCCAACCTCCATTAATTCTCTCATAAGCCTAGATTCAACAAAATATCATCGTGGAACTAAGGAAGATCATCTAATTGTTCAAGTGGTTGAAGATCTACACAACAACCATCACAAATCAAGAGATCTTGCCGATTCTTCGTGAATTCAAGTGAAATCAAGAGCAAAAAAGATAGAAAATAAAGGAGATAATTATAAATGAGTGAAATGAGTGAGATGAATGAAGTGATGTATCTTGTAAATTCTACAATGATAATGAAAATAGATTCTATAGTGGACGTAGGCCGATTTTTGGTAGAATCACTCTAAATTCCCGTGTTCTTTACTTGCTTTTATATTTCGTGGCTCCACATTTATAGTTTTTACTCTTTGGTGATGTGTTGCTAAAACACCTTGGGTGTTGTGATCATTTCTGATTTCAACATTTTGGCACCCACCGTGGGGCCACGTTCACATTCTCAAGTTTAAGTGCTTTGTGGTTACATTGAATTTCGAAGCCCGCTTCTACGATAGATTCTCCAAATCTAAGATCCGGGCCAATCGAAAAATTCTCTTCAAAATTTAGAAATTTATCCAAGATAATGCCGCAAAAAAGCTGCAAACTAGCTAGTAAAACCGTGATAGGTGCGGGCTTAGGAAATGCAGTGGATGATCCTGTCACTCTGCATACTAACTTTGAAGTGGGCCAATCCTCTTAGGCGGGAATTGGCGTAACAAGAGATGAGCTAAATGAAGCGGTTGTCGGTATAACTCTGCAAATGGATATCGCTAATAAAGCCATGATGGATAGATTAGAGGCACTTCTCGCCACTCAAACCGAAACGGCAAAGGCAAAACTCAATGTAAACCCTGCAGATAATGCCAACTCTTCCTCTTCAAGTCCCAACCATGATCGTTCAGCACAAGAGATCGATGAGTCGGATAATGGCGAGAATGAAAGATCTAAACCAATCGCCAAGAACCATTCCGCAAGGGGAGCATCTCAAACCGTGGTTAGTCCCACAAGTGGGGCACCTCCTCAAGAAGGAGGTATAGGGCCCCGGATCCGGAACCGAGATCGTTCGCTCAAACGAACATTCGACAAAGGTGACGATGCGAGCCCCGTGAGTCGACACGACAAAGAAGAACATCTTTTAGATATGGTAAGGAAGATCATGCAAGAGAACATGGAAAGAAGTGATGATGAAAAAAGTGGGAATTCGCCCCTAGTAAGACTCCTCTCACCAATAGAATTCGTAAGGCCAAGTTCCCAAAGAAGTTTACTCCACCAACGATTTCGGCCTTTGGTGGAGCTGGTGATCCCAACTTGTTCTTATACAAATACGATCAACACATGGATGGTGCATGAGCCACCGATGAAAACAAATGCTTATACTTCCCTACCTATCTCGAAGGAGTGGCATCACTCTGGTTCACCAGGTTGCCACCAAAATATGTGGATAACTTTTCTGTCTTGGTGAAGAAATTCAAAGATTAGTTTAGGCTGCAGACCACCAAAGTCAGAGATGTGACGTCACTCAATGGCTTTGAATAAAGACCGAGAGAATCAGTTAAAGCCTTTCTAACTTGGTTTAACACTGTTACAAAAGAGTTGGTAAATCCGGAACCTCGATTAGTCCTAATGGCACTGAAGTGGGCTATAATCAAAAAGTCAAAGTTCTGGAGGTGGATCAAGATGAAGAAGCCAAATACCTTGGAGAGATTCTATAAAAAAGCAGAGGAGATCATCAATGTTGCGGATGATCCTTACGTCATTTCAGATGTTGCTAAAAGATGTGTCGTGGAAGATAAGAAAAGTATTGATACTCAAAGTGATGAGAAGAATACCGGAGATCTGAAAAGGTAAATCGAGGACAACGGGAAGCAGAGAATGATAACAAACGATTCCGCTTTTTCAATTCTGAAGAGTTAACTTCTCTGAATGATACCCCAGAGAACATCTTCCTTGCTACCAAAGATGTTGGATGTTATCTAGCTCCACTGACAATCAGAGTAGACGATAAGGCAACTAATTCCGGAATGTTCTGTCACTACCCCAACTAGCCTGGTCACGATACTAATGAATGAAAATACTAAGACCCTGATTGAGAAATTGCTTAGGAAAAATAAGCTGTAATAGTATATGAAATAGGCCACCAGTGATTAATACCTCTTCAACCGCTCAGTGACAAGTTCAAGCTAATGGCGGTTGATAGATTTCAAATATTCAAAGCTTGGAATAGTGACCATTCGTGTCAACTCTTTGCTAAATACATTGCTCATTTCTTATGAAAGTTGTTATAATTTCTTTTAACAAATGTAAACCCACCATGACTATGGGCATTGTATCCAAAAATTTACTATTTCCGCTATTGATGAAGCTTGTATTCAATCAACTTTTACGATTCCTTGCCAAATTCTATTGCTAGCATAGAATTGCATGGTCCTAGAACTGGTTTAATATTGCAGGCTATACGAGGAGCGCTTGATTCCTCACGGTTCAACAAGACCGAGTGTTACTCATAACACATCCCGACGATGATAGCTCAAGTGTCGAGTGCTACAAGAATCATTTCGCATGTAAAGCGAAGGTGTAATGCACCATCTTGAAAATCAAAAGGGGGAGTCACTTAAGGTTCAACGGCAAGGAAAGAAGCAAGTAAAGCACTCAACAAGATCGCCAAAGCCATATTTACTCGGCCTGATTGCAACAAATGTTGAGTAAAAAAATCAAATGCTTTCCTTAAGCGAAAGCACCCGGTCGATTCTCCTACACCATTACTTGGCCAGATGAGATGAACGTTGGGACAACTTAATGTCTTCCTTACGTGAAGACGAAACCAAAAACCTTCCTTACGTGAAGGTCAACCCAAAGTCTTCCTTACATGAATACGAACCAAAGTCTTCCTTACACGAATATGAACTAAATGCTTTCCTTACGCGAAAGCGCCCAAATCAATCTCCGACGCTATTACTTCTCCGGATGAGATGAACACTGGAGCAATCTAACATTTTCCTTACGCGAAAACGAAACCATGAGTCTTCCTTACGTGAAGACCAAATTGAAACCTTCCTTACACGAAGGCAAAATCAAAATCTTCCCTATGCGAAGATGAGAACCAAATGTCTTCCTTATGCGAAGACGAAATCAAACACCTTCCTTACGTGAAGGTCAACCCAAACGTCTTCCTTACGCGGAGGCACCCAGTTAAATATTTGACGCCATTACCCGACCAGATGAGATGAACATTGGGGAAAACCAAAGTCTTCCTTACGTGAAGATGAAACCATAATCCTTCCATATGCAAAGGTACTTAGTCGAATCTCCGACGCCACTACTCTGCAGGATGAGTCGAACACTGGGATAAACCAACGTCTTCCTTACATGGAGACGAAATCCGAAACTTTCCTTAGACGAAAGTGAATCACATGTCTTCCTTACACGAGGGTAAAACTAAAGTTTTCCTTTTGTAAAGGCATCCAATCAAGTCTCTAATGCCGTTACTAGGCTGGATGAGACAAATATTGCAATAAACTAAGGACCTCCTTACGCGGGGGCATTCAGCATAGCTTCTCTAAAGCTTGATTTATTAAGTCGGAGGAGACAATAGTTGAATTAGGAGAATGACCTCTCCGAAAAATAAGCATATGATCAGCCACTAAAGCCGGGATTTCTAGATACATTGGCAAGCTCAAAAGCTCTAAATAAGCTGGTAAAAGCAAAAAGACTTTGCCAACAAATTAGAAGCTTCTAGGCGACAATTTGAATCAAGGAAATTTGGAAAAAGTTGATCACATTCATCCTATGCAATTTGTGATGACCCATGGTATAGGGGCAACACAACCACATTAAGATTGAAAAATGTTCAGAAAACATACCACAGGTTCATCGTGACATCATAATAAAAAAAATCGAATCGCACTCGACGAACAAATGAGTGCACTTGAAGGTATATTAGCCAAAGTGTGCAACAAATAAGAGGTCTCGCTTTCAAAAAGTGGGGCATCTGAAAATTTGACCAAATCGATATGCTCGATACATCAATAAAGGCTTGTTACACCGATGAAATTCAACTTACTAGTTAGCGTCCACTGGTTACAAGTTTCTAGAAAAGAAAAGGCGGATATATCGGTCAAATCAAACCAAAAGCAATCTCCTATAAGAGTCAACTCTTTCGCTAGGCTAACTTGGGATCTCTCAATGCAAAGGCTTCCTAGTCTGCAAAGCTTCAATTGAAAGTAACTCAAAGATCATGATGGTATTCTACTTCAAACCAAATGATAAGCGATGCTTAAAAGGCAATTGTGCGAATATGGTATAACACGAATCCAATAAAGTAGTAATGCATCCCAAGGAATTGAGGTTAATGTCCATCAACAGTGTCAAAATGAGTTATAAAAGAAGATTAAGCGATAGTCCTGCACTGGGACAAGCCGCTGTGAAGTAGAGATTCAAAGTTTTATATAGCTTGGGATAATTCACGGTGTTAGACATTGTTGGAAGAAATAACAATTCTGCGAGGCCGCAATATACAAAAAGAGCATCCCAGAATACAAGAAAAGCCAATACGAACAAGTGCAAGAATAATGCAAGAAGCGATTCATTACTGTACAACATTCAAATTCTAAGACCTAGTTCCAAGCCTTAAGGTCCTCAGGATGGATACTGCAAAAAGCAACATATAAAATAATGTTCCGACAACAACTTATTAAGCGATGCACATAAGCTACTCAGTTTACTGAAAATCCTGCGGTCATGACCACCCAAAAGGAATGGTGAAGTACATGAGTCAAGCTGACTAGGGCATCACTAGTAATTGTATGGCGCAGGCTAAACTCAGGATTCCATCAGATAAATTGTCAGGTGCACGCCTCTCATAAATACTGAACCTAGCGCAATAAAAGTCCAAAAATAGGATGTTCAAAAGTCGCAGTCCAAAACGTAGGCTGATGAATCTTAAATATCATCGACAAGCAAATGAAATATTTTTAGCAATGTAAACTGCATTTAGTGAGTCATAAACTCCCAAATAAAATAGTTTTACAATGATAAAACACTTGAGTTTGTAAACGATTCTTAAAATTTGTTTTCTTTCGTTGGACTAACCCGTTGTCGTCTTGAGCAATCGACAACGAACTCGCCGCCAAATGTGCGCAAAAGCTCCTCGTTACAGGTTCTTTGAATAAACACATATGCCAATAGAAACTCTCCAGTAAAACTGGGTCGATATTGCGCCGATGTTCGTCAAGATAAGGCAAAAGGGTCCAAACGAGTTATGTTTGCAGTGTCAACTAGTTCAAAAACCATATACAATTAAGAGCTCATATTTCCAAGTCCAACAAATATGAAGAAACCTATAGGTTACTACAGTGAAGTCGCAAGGAGGACGATTAGCAAATTCCTCTTTCCCCGACATTTTTATGCCAAATTCGGAAATGCCAAGATGGATGCACGCTTGGTTAAAACACATCAAGCTGGCACGGAATGGAATTTCTCTGAATGGTTGTCAAGGTAACGGAGAATAGGAAAGGACTGATCTACTTCTGACCGTAAAACTGCAATCGCTCTGACCTTAGAAAACTCAAGTTGAAGCTTCAATTTGAGCAGAAGTGATTTCCTCACTAGAACGATAACTATTCGTTTGTCTGGTAGTCACGTTGAACATGGAATCCTGTTTTAAAAAGCGGCATACAGGTACACATTTCATAAAAATGCGAACCGTTGTACAAGATTATATAAGTTAGTAAAGACGAAGCCTAAAATCTATAGTCAACATGTGCTGATCAGCCGATTTCAAGCGTCGCTGCAAACTCAGATTAAAAATGTTGTATTTATGCAAAGCGATGTTCGATGAATTTTAAACAGTAGAATAAATCATTTCATTGTAAATGCCTCATTCAATTCAAAACATGAAATTTGCTGTAGACAAATTCTTATTGATGAACTAATCTGTGCTCGAAGTGGGCAGTCGATAACAAAATATTCACCCAGAAACATGCAAATGTTTTTGTTATTACAGGACATGTTATAACAGAAAAAGGCATGTTTAGCACATCGATTTCCAATCCAAGTTGTTGGTTAATTGTTTTAAAACATTTTGTCTGGCTTCGACAAGGCTCATTAATAAAGAAAATCTCTGAGACATACAACTTTCAATGGAACGTACGTGGCCAATCCAACATGGATCAGGCTCGACCGATCCATCGTGAATCGGCTCAACTGATCCATCGTGGATCGAGCACGACCGATCCATAGTTTTGACTGAAACCAGAGCATGCCTCAAGGGGACTTTCACTAATCAAAGTGCTACACAAGTGTCAGAGTGCCAACAAAAAAATGATCTAAGTCCAGATTCATGCATCACCGACAATTGATAAGTGCTCAACATCAAAAACCGCAAGTTTGAAATCAAAGTGTTGATTAATGCAAGGATTTGTACGACATTGCAATGTTGTCAACTAAAAACTGGTGCAATCAAAATCAACCAAAAAACAAGTCTCAAGCGCCACTACGTTCAAAATATCAAGTACAGTAGGCGGCAGTCACAAAAGAGAATATTCAAAGTATCCAAACTCTAAAGATCCATGCTCAAATAATAGCATAAAGATTAGCATCAATATGAAGCCTCGACAAAACTGTTTTAAGATCCAATCCACAACGCAGTGGCAAAGGCAGATGCAAAACTAAGCTCAAAGCAGCTTATGCACGAATTTCTGGCGATGATTAAGACTTGAACATAAAAAAATTTGGATTCAATATCAAAAAATTATCATATTAATGTCGGATCTCAGTTCATCCAAACCACAAATCATAACATAAACAGTCACGAAAACTAGATGGCGTTAAACACCAGATCACAAGTTCAAATATAGCTAAGGAACAAACAACTTATATGGAACTCTAATTCACCAAAAGCCACTGAAAGAAGAGCATGGCTTTGAGTATCGAATCTGAGAAGAACAGAAAGCCTCACAAGAATCTTTGAATTAGGTTCGATGTGATGAAGTATCAAACATAATCTGAAGCTTGTTAACTCCAATGGTCTGCACTGTAATTTTGCGTAAAAAAGCTGACCTGGTTGAAGGAGGAATCAGTAAAAAGCAAGCCTAAAATTTGATGCTAGATCCGATTTCCTCCAAGAACGCTCACTTCCATTAAAAAAGCTTTTAGGTCTAAAAAAATGAAGAATAATCGATCCAGGAATGTATATAAAGATGCGAACAGATAATAGGTGGGCCAGACCGATCCGTAGCATAAGATATGTTCAGTCCATTACCGAACTTTTGCGTAATCCATCAAGATTTTATTAGTGTCCAATCCTGGAAAAACAAAAATAAATAAATGAGAACACTCTAACCTATATCAAACGTTTATTCACTATTTTACGCAACATATATTAACAACAACGTTCATTTCAAAGCATGCATTTTTCACAAACAAAAATACACGCTTCGAGGGGCAAATGTTAACCCTGTTTGAGAACATGGTTCAAATATATACTGTCAAGTATATGTGTAAAACGATAATGTTGGATCAGACATTAAATATATACATGAATTAGCAGTTCCATAAATGTTGGATTAGACATTAAATATATATATATAAATGAATTACGCTGTTTTGATACGTGGTGAGCTTGCATACATGCAAAGGATAAATGCCAGATGTGCGTGGCAGATGAATACATAATTCCACAAACTGGATTGTACAAATATGAAGCCACGTGAGCATGCAGAGACCATGAATCAATGTAGCGTTATCATATATGAGAGGTGCATAAAGACAACAAATGGCATCCATCTATTATATATGGGCTGGTCAACTACTATAATTAATGAACTGGTTTCGTATGGGCAAGGGGCATGAAGAATAAAACGAGAACACGTGGTTGCAATACTGCAGATAAGGGGTCGATCAATAATTCTCAAACAATGGCAAAGTTGTAAATAGAAGGATTGACACAATTCAAAAATTATGGGTCGGTAGTTTTTTACTGTATGGATCAGTGGTGATAGCTGTGTACAGCTGTGCGTATGGGTCGGTCATGAATTTAACCTTGTGGCATTTTTGTAATTATGTTTACGACTGATCCATGGCATGCACACATAAATTTCAGTTTTGTCACTCCCTCCAAACTAGACCTATAAATACCCCACTTCTCCACAATTCAAGGGACCGAATTTTAGACCCTGATGGGCTGCCATTTTCACTTCTCCACCGCTCCAAATCACTCCAACCTCCATTAATTCTCACGTAAGCCAAGATTTAACAAAAAATCATCATGGAACTAATGAAGATCATCTAATTGTTCAAGTGGTTGAAGATCTACACAACAACCATCACAAATCAAGGGATCTCTTTGATTCCTTCGTGAATTCAAGTGAAATCAAGAGCAAAAAGGGGAGAAAATAAAGGAGATGATTATAAATGAGTGAAATGAGTGAGATGAATGAAGTGATGTATCTTGTAAATTCTACAGTGATAATGAAAGTAGCTTCTATAGTGGATGTAACACCCCACATCCGTTAAGGTCACCCACAAAGGGAATGCCTTAACTTCAATGGAGCAATATGGGTACTGGAACAGAAATATTACAAGACAGACAAATGTAAAACAGCAGAAAATAAAGTGGAAGTATTTCAAATCATTGATTAAATATAATTGTTTACAATAAAATCCCATCAACTTCCAACACCCAATTACATTGCTAAAATATCTGTCTTGCTCAAAAACCAAGAAGCATAAAAATAAATTGTAGTATTCCCCAATAAAGCAATGCAAGCCATAACCAAGAGAAATCCAAACCGCACATGAAAAAGCCTTGGAGCTTGATGACATCCGAACTAAGCTGTATTCCCACCCTGCTAACCTGGGGAGCGGGTAGGGGGGAACGGAAGAAAAAGAGGCAAAACAAAACGGGTCAGTCATAAAGACTAAGTAAGTCCTAGTGACTTCCAGCATAAAAACAGGTAAAGATAACATGGCATGAATAAACTGAAAGTAAACATAAGCATGATGGTAAGATAAGATATAGGCACGATAACTAAGAATAACATCATATGATTTTTGTCACGTATAATATTGCAGGGTTCCCACTCAAGATGAACTAAGTATAATTTCACAAGATTTCTATCAAGCATCGCAAGATTTCTCTTCTTCACTATTAAAACGATATCTATTTGCTCTGCACCACCTAACTAGTGTCCTGACTAGTCATTTATATTAAATGCTAATATTGCAACGTGATCCCAATCCCCGCAGTTGTGGTAGCCCTCAAGTATACATCTAGTAAGATGTACCCTTACTACCCTATCGATCGGCTCCTTCCTTGTATAATCACATGTGTCTTACGACCCCCAAGATTGTAGCTACCTATGGTGGTCCTACCATGGGGTGTATCAAGTCCCATGGTGGCGGCCCGACACAATTCTAGAATGCACAGGTATAGTACTGGTGCCCAGTGCCTAATTTTTCAGCGCCGGAGTGTGTGCACGCCCTCACCCTGTTAGAACCTACACTGCACCACCGCCGTTGATTTGACCGTTTGCAATCAGCCAGTAATCGTGCCCCAAACTGCCTAGTTCCAGGGTATCATGATACACCTTATAGGGTTACTACTGAAAAGGGTCCTCGTTACTAGGGTTTTCTAATGGTTAAGTTTGTGGGCCTATCTTTATTGATATTACCTACCAACCCTGACGTGTACTTAACCCTTCTGTCGATTCAAGCATGTGTATTTAGTGGTTAAGTGTGTGTGGGCCTATATTTACTAATATTACCGACCAACCCTATATGTACTTAACCCTTCTACTGATTCAAGCATGTGTATTTAATGGTTAAGTGTGTGTTAACTTAATCCCATCCACTAGTCATATTATAATGGTTAAGTGTTATCACTTATTCAAGTTAACTTAACCCATCCGCTTGTCCTGTTATGTTGGTTAAGTGTTATTACTTAACCGCAACCACTTGTCTAATTAACCCGTTGTATTAGTTAAGTGTTCTCTCTTAACCCAACCCACATATCTAATTAACGTGTTATATTGGTTAAGTGTTCTCTATTTACTTAACCCCACCTACTTGTCTGATTAACACGTTATCTTGGTTAAACGTTCTTAGTTTACTTAACTCTACCCACTGGTCTAATTACCATGTTATGTTGGTTAAGTGTTACTATTCGTATTCCCACATGTCACCCACATGTCACCCACTTAACCCCCATGTCCCACCACATGTTTTCTTTGGTTAAGTGTTACTTAATTTATTACTACCGCACCCCTATAGGACCTCTCACATTAGGCCACCCTTTTGTGGTTGCTGGATTTGTTGGGCGGGTCCGGGCAGTCTTACACCACAAACGGGCCTAACCTCGTGTCCATACAGTTGTCACGCATTTAATTTTCAAATTAGGTCGGATCAGTTAGGGATAGCCAGGGAGGGCAAGAAACTTGTATTTTCCAAACCCAAGCCTAGACACTATCCTCTCTGTCATCCTAGAACGTTCAGGTGTATGTGTTATTAGAAGAAATGTCATTAATCTAATCATAAATTCACTATAAAGTTATGCCAATTTATAGCCTTTTATTTACATGTAAATTATTCCTAATTTACTTACTCCATAATTACTCTTTTAATGTACATTATCAGCATTTATTATTATGGCCCATTTTCCCATAAATCAGATATAATTATACCATTTTTGCCAAGCCTAATGTACATGTCAATTACTCACAATTATGGCTAGATTCAAAATTATGCTAATATACTTATTATGCCAAATCAACTTAAATTAGCCAACCCAACTCTGATTTAATATTCTTAATTTATAGCCTATGCCTAAAACAAAGCTTACTTACCAATACTAAATGTAATATGTCAAATTACATATTCCATGGTTCATGTCAAATTTCCCAATTTGCATTTTAATAAGCATGTCATAATGCACATTCCAAATTATGCCAATTTACATATGTTCAACTTATGCAGAATTACATAATTACCAAATTTATGTTCATCTACCCATATTAAGTTTCATGTTTCAACTGATGCCTATTATCAAGTTCATGATTCATGTTTATAACCAATTCATGTTTTGCCTAATCTACCCAAATCGTATTCCCATCGCACGTAAACGTGAATCGATCTAAATTATAAGTAAATCTAAATCTAGAAATAAAGGGAATAACATCAAAACTATGATAGGCAGAAGGGACAAGCATAAAGCGCTAAAAGAGATTACAAGACTGGCATGATATAACTTGAGATAATTAGTTACAACATCACTGGCATATAGAAAATAACAGGATTTCAAATCTAGCAAAATAAGGCGATAGTCATGATAAAAGCTTGATATAAAAGAATAGGCATGCAAAAGCAAGCCAAATACAAGGATAATGGATCAAAGGTTTTGGTGTACATAATAGCGTATAACTAAGTAAGTCACACCTTAGATATGAGATCCAACAAAATGCCAATTCGTTGTACAACATGGTTTCCAACTATAGTGTTATGAACAATTAACTATAATAGTAAATTAACCACAATAGTCATAGTCATGGTGAATCATAAGCGATTAATCATAATAGTCATGGATAATTATCTAAAACCGTTCTAGGCAACTATCCTAAATAGTCCTTGGCAATTAACTGTAATAGTTTCAAGGTCATGGTCATAGACTATAGTCTTATGTTCATAATTATAGGCAATAATTCATAGTCATGAGTCATAGGTGATTAGTCACAATTGTCCTTGTCATAGTCATAGGCAATGGTATTATGTCCTCAGTCACAGGCATGGCCTTATGTTCACAGTCATAGTCCTTGGCTATTAACGATAGTTTCAATGTCATAGGTATGATAACGTTCGATTTAGAACGTGAATATGCTCAAACTGAGTTCAGAGCAATATTCCCAAAAAGTCAAGATCCAAGATGAACAAGAAATAGATACGAATCATACGTAGATCCAATTCCAATTTATAACATGTCCATATCAAGTTTATAGTTTTTATCTGAAAGTAACTTGAACTTACATATCGTGGTCTATGAAATTGAGATCTAGAAACTAGCCGTCGAATTGTTGAGTCGTTGAATCTTGATTTGATTGTAGTAGCAAATCCCCAAATATGCAATCCTTAGCCGTAGTCTTCAAGAATTAGCCTTCGTGTTTTATTTAATTTTATTATTTAGATTTAGAGGAAGAAGAAGAAGCCATGCCCATCAAGAATTTTAGCAGCATTTAGGTGTAAGAATGATTTATGTGAGTTAGGTTAGGTCTTAGGGTGTTTTTATAAAAGTAGGAACTAGTTTAGGCCTTAGGATTAACCCTAGAACTGATCTGAACCATCCAAATTCGTCACAGGCCCGAAAATCGCACCAGGAACCAGCTCAGGTCGAACCAGCACGACCTGGACCAAATCTGGAAAAACCAGGGGGGGTCGACTACATGGTCGACTATGTAGTCGACCTGGTCCGGGGGAGGGGGGAGGGGTCGACTACATAGTCGACGAACCAGTCGACCTGCCCCTGTATTATATATATATATATATATATATATATATATATTGTAATAATCTTCTGGAGGTCACAACTTCCTCATCCGGACTCCGATTTTCGAAAACTCGGGCTCTATTTCATGTAGAATTCTGAGACAAACGCAAGGGTGCAACCCGTTTCCCTTGATTCTTATTTTAAAAATTAATTATACCTTGATTTCTGATTTAATATGTTATTAAAATTCGGGTTGTTACATTCTCCCCTCCTTAAAGAATTTTGTCCCCGAAATCTTCAAGTTAAGAAGAATGTATCCTACCATCCATCATCCATCTACTCAAAACATCATCCACAAGAAATCATTGTCCTTAAAACGATTTCTAATGTTGTATGAACATATGCAAGAAGTGTGTGTATATGTTCCTTGTCTAATGCAAATGATCAGGCCTAATTGATCTTCTAAATGCAAAATATGTTTAGTGCCATGAGTCCAACATGTATGCAAATAGTCCTAGTCACATAAACACTATATGTGTGCACAAACATCCATCCATATGCAACATCCACATGATAACACATTTAAATTCATCCATAAACAAGTATAAACACTCATGCATATGCAATATGAAAGGTGACTGAGCCGATCTTGTGCCTAATGTGTAAATGCATCCACGAGCAACCACTTGCAACCATCAATCATAACATGTCTCAAACACATGTTTGCATCCAATTGTTCCTACCTAAAGATATATTCGAATTATAGAAGCAAGTAAAAACTTTGTGCCCATTAGGCAATGTCAAAACTAGAAATCTACGCCACATATATACTGATTAGGAGAAGAACCCCCTAAGCATTAGCCCCGAAGACCGAAATCAACATCAGACCGACACCCAAAGAATTACTCAACCCAACCCATATATGTTTCTAGTAAACTAAGCGTGACAGACTCCTTTTAGGTCACAAGAAATCCCTTCCTAAAACTAACCCAAAAAGTTTAGTCAACCCAATGAACACCCTCAAGCCCCAACATGTGTTACTAACAGATGAGTCATACTCCCTATGGGGTTTGCAACAGAAATTGGATTGGGAATAGGACCGAGACGATATACTTAAAAGATAGCATGCAAGTAAGCTCTACAGAAAAAGAGGGATCAAGGATATATTCTTAAAAAGAGATATGATGTGCGTATCTAGTCTACAATCTTCTAAGCCGCATTTCCTTGAGCTTAACTCCATTGTGCTTTGACCGTCTTTAACTTCAAAATTTCGTAGCTTCTTAATTTCTATTTCCAAAATATGAGTTGGAACTCATTTCACTGTCGCCTCTCGTTCCACTTTCATTTATTCTCCTTCTAGTATACTCGGCTCAAACATAACTTCGTACTCATGGTTTCATGCAAGCTCTCCAAAATTCACTAGTGAATCCTGGATCTCGTTTACTTATTATAAGGTATTCCACGCAGAAGAACTATCTCTTGGAAACGAACAAATGCCAACCATGTTGCCAGATGTACTTACTAAGGTGATTTTCTATCACTCATGCATAAGCGAAATGAATCATCCGCCTTAGTGGCGAACACTACTCAAGCGGGTCAATATATGTATCAAGAGATTCTAGATAACTAAGCATGGTAGAACCCTAAGGGCTACACTAAACTTCGAGGGCATTACCAAGGCAAGTCAAGAGTCTAACTACCCCCTCTTCATACCCAAGAATGGCACCATTACTGGATAACCACTCCATCCCTAGAATCAACCCATAGCCCCAAAAAACATAAGCATTACTTCTAAACTCAACACTTAGCATAGACATTCTCAAATCCAAACAAGTCATGAATAAATGAGTCGATTCCCCAACAGGATTTGAGACAAAAATGGGATCCTCTACTACGCTAGTACTAAGGTGCAGAGACTCAACTATCGAAGTAGAATTAAAATGATGCGATGTACAAAAACAAAGTTCTAACGGGATGATAGAAAAGAAAAGCTAAACCTGTAATGGAGACGTTACCACCTCTCTTAGGTACGCTAGTAGTGAGAGCATACAATTGCCCTGAGTCGACGATCTTGTCCTTTGCCCTATAATACTCAACTACACGTCCCTTCTTACCATACTAAAGATACCCTCTCTTGTCATGGGGTTTTATTATTCTTTCACTTTGGCCTCTTCCCTTTCACCTTTTCCTCCTTCGTGGATTAAGCCATTTCAACAAGTTTCTCATACTTAAGCTTGTGTTTTTTATCCTCGTTCTTACTATCCTTGTATAGCTTGTTGACAAGTTCCTCGAAAGCTACCTCCATCGCACAGCAACTCTACAAAGCTTGAAATAAGATTAGACGCAGATGGAACTACTGCGGCTACAGATGGAGGTTGGGCACTCCTTTGCCCTCCGACATGTGTCGTATGCCTACAAAACTATGGTGGAAAGAGAGAAAGAAGAGATTCAAAGAAAGAATAAAATGATAGTGCATATAGCTTTGGGGAATATGCCTTTCATAAAACAAAACTTTTCTTTAGAAAAATGCTTCTTTGTAAAAGTTTTGAAAATAATTTCAGAAGGTTTTTAAAAGCTCTTGCCCAGTCTGGTAACCTTCTGCTCTGATACCAAATGTAACACCCCACATCCGTTAAGGTCACTCATAAAGGGAATGCCTTAACTTCAATGGAGCATTATGGGTACTGGAACAGAAATATTACAAGACAGACATATATAAAATAGCGGAAAATAAAGTGGAGGTACTTAAAATCATTGATTAAATATAATTGTTTACAATAAAACCCCATCAACTTCCAATACCCAATTACATAGCTAAAATATCTGTCTTGCTCAAAAACCAAGAAGCATAAAAATAAATTGTAGTATTCCCCAATAAAGCAAAGCATGCCATAGCCAAGAGAAATCCAAGCCGCACATGAAAAAGTCTTGGAGCTTGGTGACATCCGAACTAAGCTGTATTCCCACCCTGCTAACCTGGGGGGGGGGGAGGGGACGGAAGCAAAAGAAGCGAAACAAAACGGGTCAGTCATAAAGACTGAGTAAGTCCTAGTGACTTCCAGCATAAAAACAGGTAAAGATAACATGGCATGAATAAACTGAAAGTAAACATAAGCATGACGACAAGATAAGATATAGGCACGATAACTAAGAATAACATCATATGATTTTTGTCATGTATAATATTGCAGGGTTCCAATTCAAGATGAACTAAGTATAATTTCGCAAGATTTCTATCAAGCATCACAAGATTTCTCTGCTTCACTATTAAAACGATATCTATTTGCTCTACACCACCTAACTAGTGTCCTGACTAGTCATTTATATTAAATGCTAATATTGCAACGTGATCCCAATCCACGCAGTTGTGGTAGCCCTGAAGTATACATCTAGTTAGATGTATCCATACTACCCTATCGATCGGCTCCTTCCTCGTATAATCACATGTGTCTTACGGCCCCCAAGATTGTAGCTACCTATGATGGTCCCACCATGGGGTGTATCAAGTCCCATGGTGGCGGCCCAACACAATTCTAGAATGCACAGGTATACTACTGGTGCCCAGTGCCTAATTTTTCAGCGCCGGAGTGTGTGCACCCCCGCACCCTGTTAGAACCTAACTACTGCACCACCGCCGTTGATTTGACCGCTTACAATCAGCGCAGTAGTCGTGTCCCACCCTGCCTAGTTCCAGGGTATCATGATACACCTTATAGGGTTACTGCTGAAAAGGGTCCCCGTTACTAGGGTTTTCTAATGGTTAAGTTTGTGGGCCTATATTTATTGATATTACCCACCAACCCTGACGTGTACTTAACCCTTCTGTCGATTCAAGCATGTGTATTTAGTGGTTAAGTGTGTGTGGGCCTATATTTACTAATATTACCCACCAACCCTATATGTACTTAACCCTTCTACTGATTCAAGCATGTGTATTTAATGGTTAAGTGTGTGTTAACTTAATCCCATCCACTAGTCATATTATAATAGTTAAGTGTTATCACTTATTCAAGTTAACTTAACCCATCCGCTTGTCCTGTTATGTTGGTTAAGTATTATTATTTAACCGCAACCACTTGTCTAATTAACCCGTTGTATTAGTTAAGTGTTCTCTCTTAACCCAACCCACTTATCGAATTAACGTGTTATATTGGTTAAGTGTTCTCTATTTACTTAACCCCACCTACTTGTCTGATTAACATGTTATCTTGGTTTAATGTTCTTAGTTTACTTAACCCTACCCACTGGTCTAATTACCGTGTTATGTTGGTTAAGTGTTACTATTCGTATTCCCACATGTCACCCACATGTCACCCACTTAACCCCCATGTCCCACCACATGTTTTCTTTGGTTAAGTGTTACTTAATTTATTACTACCGCACCCCTGTAGGACCTCTCACATTAGGCCACCCTTTTGTGGTTACTGGATTTGCCAGGCGGGTCCGGGTAGTCTTACACCACAAACGAGCCTAACCTCGTGTCCATACAGTTGTCACACATTTAATTTTCAAATTAGATTTTTATGATAACCATCCCGTCCATCGGATCAGTTAGGGATAGCCAGGGAGGGCAGGAAACTTGTATTTTCCAAACCCAAGCCTAGACACTATCTTCTCTGTCACCCTGGAACGTTCAGGTGTATGTGTTATTAGAAGAAATGTCATTAATCTATTCATAAATTCACTATAAAGTTATGCCAATTTATAGCCTTTTATTTCCATGTAAATTATTCCTAATTTACTTACTCCATAATTACTCTTTTAATGTACATTATCAACATTTATTATTATGGCCTATTTTCCCATAAATCAGATATAATTATACCATTTTTACCAATCCTAATGTACATGTCAATTACTCACAATAATGGCTTGATTCAAAATTATGCAAATATACTTATTATGCCAAATCAACTTAATTTAGCCAACCCAACTCTGATTTAATATTCTTAATTTATAGCCTATGCCTAAAACAAAGCTTACTTCCCAATACTAAACGTAATATGTCAAATTACATATTCCATGGTTCATGTCAAATTTCCCAATTTGCATTTTGATAAGCATGTCATAATGCACATTCCAAATTATGCCAATTTACATATGTTCAACTTATGCCGAATTACATAATTACCAAATTTATGTTCATCTACCCATATTAAGTTTCATGTTTCAACTTATGCCTATTATCAAGTTCATGATTCATGTTTATAACCAATTCATGTTTTTCCTAATCTACCCAAATCGTATTCCCATCGCACGTAAACGTGAATCGATCTAAATTATAAGTAAATCTAAATCTAGAAATAAAGGGAATAACATCAAAACTATGATAGGCAGAAGGGACGAGCATAAAGCGCTAAAAGAGATTACAAGACTGGCATGATATAACTTGAGATAATTGGTTACAACATCACTGGCATATAGAAAATAACAGGATTTCGAATCTAGCAAAATAAGGCGATAGTCATGATAAAAGCTTAACATAAAAGAATAGGCATGCAAAAGCAAGCCAAATACAAGGATAATGGATCAAAGGTTTTGGTGTACATAATAGCGGATAACTAAGCAAGTCACACCTTAGATATGAGATCCAACAAAATGCCAATTCAGTGTACAACATGGTTTCCAACTATAGTGTTATGAACAATTAACTATAATAGTCAATTAACCACAATAGTCATAGTCATGGTGAATCATAAGCGATTAATCACAATAGTCATGGATAATTATCCAAAATCGTTCTAGGCAACTATCCTAAATAGTCCTAGGCAATTAACTGTAATAGTTTCAATGTCATGGTCATAGACTATAGTCTTATGTTCATAATTATAGGCAATAATTCGTAGTCATGAGTCATAGGTGATTAGTCACAATTGTCCTTGTCATAGTCATAGGCAATGGTCTTATGTCCTCAGTCATAGGAATGGCCTTATGTTCACAGTCACAGTCCTTGGCTATTAACGATAGTTTCAATGTCATAGGTATCATAACGTTCGATTTTCAACATGAATAGGCTCAAACTGAGTTCAGAGCAATATTCCCAAAAAGTCAAGATCCAAGATGAACAAGAAATAGATACGAATCATACGTAGATCCAATTCTAATTTATAACATGTCCATATCAAGTTTATAGTTTTTATCTGAAAGCAACTTGAACTTGCAGATCGTGGCCTAAGAAATTGAGATCTAGAAACTAGTTGTCGAATTGTTGAGTCGTTGAATCTTGATTTGATTGTAGTAGCAAATCCCCAAATATGCAATCGTTAGCCGTAGTCTTCAAGAATTAGCTCGTGTTTTATTTAATTTTATTATTTAGATTTAGAGGAAGAAGAAGAAGCCATGCCCATCAAGAATTTTAGCAGCATTTAGGTGTAAGAATGATTTGTGTGAGTTAGGTTAGGTCTTAGGGTGTTTTTATAGAAGTAGGAACTAGTTTAGGCCTTACGATTAACCCTAGAACTGATTTGAACCATCCAAATTCGTCACAGGCCCGAAAATTGCACCAGGAACCAGCCCAGGTCGAACCAGCTCGACCTGGACCAAATCTGGAAAAACTAGGGGGGTCGACTACATGGTATGGTAGACTATGTAGTCGACCTGGTCCGGGGGGGGGGGGGGGGGGGGAGGGGTCGACTACATAGTCGACCACCCAGTCGACCTGCCCCTGTATTATATATATATATATATATATATATATATTTTCTGATAATCTTCTGGAGGTCATAACTTCCTCATCCGGACTCCGATTTTCGAAAACTCGGGCTCTATTTCATGTAGAATTCCAAGACGAACGCAATGGTGCAACCCGTTTCCCTTAATTCTTATTTTAAAAATTAATTATACCTTGATTTCTGTTTTTAATATGTTATTAAAATTCGGGTTGTTACAGTGGACGTAGGCCGATTTTTGGCCGAACCACTCTAACTTCCCGTCTTTTTTACTTGCTTTTATATGTCGTGGCTCCACATTTTTAGTTTTTACTCTTTTACGAAGTGTTGCTAAAACACCTTGGTTTTGTGATCGTTTTTGATTTCAACAACGTCTAAATCCCGATTTGAGGGAAGAAATATCGAAAAGGAAAAATCATTGGGGGGAATGATTTAGAGGAGGAACAGGGAAGAAAAAATCATGTGAAAGAAAGGAGCCTTGAAACATGACGGCTCTATTTTTGATACTTCAAATAACCCTAAAAGTTGAATTGTCTATTTGGGGGAGAAATAAATTAGAAGGAAGCGCATGAATGAAAATGTTAGCGGGAAACAGAGGAGGCATAGTAGACAATGGATGGATGGTTAGGATATTTTTTTAAATTAGGGTGTGGATCGATGTGGTGTCATTTTTATTTTTATTTTTTTAATTTTAATACGTTTATAGCTAATGCAACACAATTTGATATCTATGCTAACATATTGAAGCGTGCATTGCAATAGACAAGAATCAGCATAGCTGTGGCAATATTTTAGCTGGCAACAACTTGGATTTTTGTTGTAGTAGGACATCTGTGGCGTAGTGAGTTAAATATTGAATTTGAACATAAGTTTTAATTTACTACGACACATATCAAGTCCAAAAATTATGAAAATTAAAATCTAGCTATGGTTCGCGAATACAGTTCAAATGAACCTAGTTTTGTCAAATTTGGAGACCGTTTGAAAAATGTCCTTATAACTAGCTTATTGAATGTTAACTGAATTTCAACAGGCGTTTATATTTACCACGCTTACATATTAATTACAATTGACTTGAAATTTTAAACCTAACAATAATTTGACATTCTGGATCCAACAAAATTAGTTTCATTGAAAACGAAGGTCGTTTGCAAAATGGTTATTCTTAAGGCTTATATAATATTAAAATATTAATTAATTCCATAGTGTCTATTTGGGAATTTAATTTGGACATAACTTACAATTTATAACTCAAAATCTCAATCTTTCATATTGATTAGAAAATTATAGTTCAAAATATTCTTATGTTTCTTGTTTTATAGAAATCAGACTCATATCGCATCTTGTATCACTACGCCAAAGATGGCCTATGGCAACCCCAGAGAAATGACGCAGTAGGTGCCAAAAAGTGTTGTTATAGGCAAAAAATGATATGTGGCAACACCTTTTTGGGGTGGCCTTTTGCCGCGTTGCCTTAGAGTCAAAGGCAACACATTTGCAACACTAAGGCAACATCATCACAGGTGTTACCATAGGTACTAAATTTACGAAAATGTGGGGTCCACTAAAATCTGTAACCCGGGTTCACGGAATCCTGTTGTGGCTGTAGCTCGAGTTCACGGAATCCTGTTGTGGGACCCACATGCATTAATCTATGCAACACTTTTATCATCCAATGGCAACATCATATCATAACAATGGCAACAGTTCACATTACATACATCAACATATATAAGAGCTATGGCAACATTAAATCACATACTACAACATTACAGAATTTAATATCACATTGATCAATTAAGCTACTAATTATCTCAGATTCACAAGCAACACAAATATTAGTACTTACAAACATACTTACAAACATAGCCAGAAAAATCATGTTCACAGAGCATACTCACAAACACAGCTAGTACATACTAAATATCAATTCCTGTTCACTGCAATTGCACAAAAAGATCCCCAATATCAATGACTAAGAGAGCGAGCCTCCACTACATTCACTGCTTTCAGTTTCAGTGCCTTCACTCCGAACTGTCGCATAAAGATCCCCAATATCAATGTGCATGCGCGGGTTTGCTTCACCCAGTTTCTTCAGCATCCTTGTCAAGTTCTCCTGAACTTTTTCGTCCGCCTTTGCATTAAATCCACTTTGGACCATCTTGTTCACCTTTGCTTCGACTTCGTCGGTTATATCTTCCCTTATCTTCGTTGCCAGCTCCTGTATGTATGTGCCTGCTGTTGGAGAAGCTTTTGAAACTTTTGGAGACTTGGTGTGTCGTCCTATAAGCCATGATGGACCGTGTGACTTTCCATCAGAAACAAGTTCATGAACAACTCCATCATTGCCTCCTTCACCAATTGCTTTTTCAATCTTCTCCTGCAAAATGAAGTAGTTTTAAAATGTGACATTAAATAAAATTAACAATTTTTAAACAAGTTTCTTAAACAAGAATTGCGGCATATAACACACTGAAACCCAAAGTAAAAGATAACACACATTGCTATGATCGATCCAGCTATCGGTTTCAACAAAACAGGATCTAATTCTACAATAATGATGATCATGTGCAAAATGAAGCATTGTTTTAGACACCTAATTGAAGAGAAAATTAAATTCTTGCAATTTTGTAGTTCGTTATTGAAGCATCAGTCTTGTACACCTTTCCTTCTTTCCGCTTGCGAGTTTTAACATAAAGTTCTCCATCTGATTCCTTGGACTAATACAAAAAACATTCGATAGTAAAAGGATATCAAACCAATTGTTCCAAAACATATATCACTAATATTGCTAAACAAGTTAAACAAGGATATGTAGTTTATTCACAAGTTAAACAAGGATACTGCATTCGAGTTAAAAAAGCATACCTCCATATGACCTATATTTTTAAACTAGCCAACAATAAAAATAAGCAAAATACATACCATCTTATGCCGAATTTGGGAAAAAGTTTTGGACCAGCAGTGTGTGTGTCAGTATATGATTTCCGATTTGCAGAATTTGTAAGGGCCTTGGACTACAAAAGAACATGAAATAAATATGTTTATCTGACTGATTTGAATGAATAAAAAGGGGAAAAATTTTCTGTGATAATACTTAAAATTATACCTGAACTTTTTCATCTCCCCAAAACTGCAAGAGTACTTTGAAATCCTGAAGTGGAATTTCGTCCGGCCTATTTTCAAGCCTCTCTACATCAGTTTCGTAAGCCGTATAGTGTGCCTTTTTAATTCGACTCTTATACCCCCTCTAAGCATCACGAATTAACCTCAAAGCCCAATATTCACATTCATTCGGAATAATATACTGTTGCTGAAATACAAATCAAACATTAAAAAGAACAGTCATGCTACTTTTGTGACAAGTTTTATATACTTAAGTAAAATTCAGTTAAGTTTCCAAATTACCTTCACATAGCTCCACAACGTGTCTTTCAAACTTGCAGGAACATCAAACCAAGACTTGTTAGTAAGTGGAACACTCCTCTTCAGTGTTCCTAAAAAATAACTCAGTTCAGTCATTACTTGGTCATCGTCTGAAATAGGTTGGTCCCGATCATTCATTTGGATTACAACTCTTTTGTCATATGGCCTTGAATGAACTTTATCCATCTTTGGTTTTCCCCTTAGCCTTCTGGGAGCTGCGACTACCGTTACAAAGTACATACAATAGTAATGAGAAGGTTTGGCAAAACATAAATGAGAACTTAAACTATTAAAATCAGAACTCAATCAAATACTACCTTCATCTTCTTCTACTTCTACTTCTTTGTTTTCAATATTTGTCAAGACATTTCCGACAACAGCCTTATTCCTTACACTTCCACTTCCACTACTGTTAATCTTCTGACGTTCTCGCATTGCCAAATAAGCTGCCATTGTTCCTATCTCTTCATTGTGTGGTAACTCAACGCTACATGGTGGACCATCAGATTGCATACGAACTGGTACTTCCCCTACCTTTGGAGTTGCATTCTTATCAGTTGCAGATTCAACATTGGCTCGTGAACGAGTTGTTGGTCCAAACCGAGGCTTTGTAACCCTATCTTTTTTTGTTCTCTAAAATACGCACAAAAAAACAATAAAATAAAAAAATAATGAAGCTAGTCTATGATTATCAACATAAAATTAAATCTTCAGCTATAACGCGCCTTTGCCTGATTTTTTGAAGTATCATCTTCAAATTCTGGAACATAATCTTCGCTTTCCTCATCAAGCATCTTTGATTTTGCTTTATTTTTTCCAAATTCATTTCTCATTCCAGAAACTAACTTAGGCATCCAAAGTTTTTCAAAAAACACTATTCTTCTATGAGACATTTTTGTCTCTCTCCATTTCGTACTCTGTAAGCGGTGGAGGTAGCTGAGGTGATAGATCATCATTGTGAAAGTAATTAAACAAGAAATTATTGTAAATATTAGCAAAATATGCAGATCATATATTAGAAGATCAGATTGTAGTCTTCTTACCAGAAACTAATTTTCATCTGTATTTTCCTCTTCATCATGTGGAGAATTATTGAAATCCAATTTACTCCTGACACATGCTGAGTTGATATTCAAAGTTGCATTGCTGACTTCAATTGGATTTTCCTTCTCTGGTAACTTCATCGAACTACTGACTCTAGTTGACTTCTGGTTGACCCCCTTTTTCTTCTTCATACATGGACTCGCAGCGGTTTTGCTGATCACTTTTGGATTGTTCGTAACTGGATTATTTAGCCGTGCCGACATTCTAGGAGTAAAGAGTTGATCGGTCTGCTTGTTGTTGATAGGTGGACTCACAGCAGCTTTGCTGATCATTTGGGAATTATTTAGCCATGTCGACTTTCTAGGAGTAAATACTTGATTGGTCTGCTGCTTCTTTTTTGCTATCTATTGCAGATGGTGAGCGGTGACAAACTGCCGTTTCTATGATTTCGCAGCCGCAACATACAAGTTCTTTATTATTCTACTAAGTGCACTAAAAATCAAACAAGTCCTAAATGAAAAACATATTCAGCAAAATGACCAAATTCATCAAAATAATACAAATGAGAAGACATATTTATACCTGGAAACAGATTCTTCCTTGGGCGTACGATGACATGTGGCTGTATTTGTTTAATTGGCTCGGTACTATCCTCGACGACAGTGTTGACATAGAAATCAATGTAATCACCATTATTTTTTATTTGCATCATAAACAACAGCTCTACATCATTGGCCACCAATTTCCACCCACTCGTTGGACCTTTCCATGCATATATTCCTCCAATTTCGGTGTACTCTAGCTCTTCCTTGACAAATTCCATCAGTACTGTGTACGAAAACCTATCCAGATCAACTCCCTTGACAATAGCCTCTTCTCCACCAACATATCCATTCTTCCCAAATTTTCCCTTATGGTGGAACCTAAGATTTGCCTCCATCCTACACAAAATGGAGAAATTATCATTAGATTGAAATAATTACAAAATAAAATAAACTAACCGCATTATAAAATAAAACAGCCACTTCAATAACATGTAATACAGGCAGAAACAGTAAAAAAGATACAAAAAGAAGCCTCAAATATGATACATCAGTTACAACATATAATCAAAGCAGAAACAACATTTTCTTACTTAAATAGCATGCTATTATTTTACTTGAAACACCACAAGTTTTCCAGTTATTTTCCTTTTCATTTTTTGCCCAATATAGCATGCAGTCATTTGGACATGCATGTATTCTTTGGTAATCGAGGCCTAAATTTACACACGAATAATATGCAGCCATCTGAACTTATGAAGTTCTGCCCGTATTTTTTCCTCGTTCATCACTAATTTACACACAAATAACATACACAAGTATTATTTAGCCATGATTATAAGGCAAAAAAACACAATAATATCATATAAGCACTCCTCAACATAAGTTTGTTACAAAAATAAACATAATAATAAAATCAGGAATATGATTACATCTGAATACACAAGTAAATCTGTAAATTAGGCAACACAACAATCAAATTAGGAAATACTTGAAATATACATTGAGTGATACCTTAAGCAGCAGATTAAATCGAACCCCTAACTGAAATTTGAGACCCAAACGAACCCCAATTGAAGACCTAATTGAAAAAGCGAAGCCCTAATTGGACTTGAACTCGAACTTGCCATAATCGAACCCCAATTAAGCTTGTAAACTTGAACTTTTAGCCCTAGTTGAAATTGGGAGTGAGAGTCTTTGACAAGTTGAGCGGCGGCGTATTTTGTTAGGTTTTCGATTGAAACCCTTGAAAATTTTGCTAATTTTTTGCTGCTTTATTTTTTGTTTTTTGTTTTTGCTGCGCGCGTTAAAGATTATTTAACGTCACGTGGATTGCTAACGTGGACTATTGGATCGTAATCACCTGGATTGATAAATTTATTCACGTGGCTACTGCAACACCTTGGATTTTATATGGTAACACTTTGAAGCGTGTGTTGTAATAAACAAAAAACAACATGCATATAGCTAGCAACACCTTGGATTTTCGTTGCGGTTGGCCATCTATGGCGTACTGTATATTCAACTGAAATTCAAAACTAAAATTTTTGAACTACCACGACGTTACAAGCTCGCTTTATAATTAATATAAATTTATGCATTCAAGCTTTATTTTAAATAAATTCTTAGTCGTTTATTCTCAAAATAAAACATTAAAAATATTTAATTTCCAATAAAATCAATTAAAATAAATTATAAATTAGTCCTAAAATTCAGGGCTGGTACAACACAAGTTCAAGAATGGCAGCAAGACTAAAAACAATGCGGCATTTTTAACAAAAGATGCACAATTACAATACATGATAGATTGCATATACACACAATGGTATATGCAGCAAGTTGAACTAGGGAAAGAAATCAAGACCCACAAGCATGAGCAAGTATATAGATCATTAACAAACAACAAGTTACAAATAACAAGCACACAACACAACGAACTCACATATACACATAAGTACCATATGTGCATGAGTACATGTGTATAGATTACTTGCTAAACAACGTGTGCATATGGATCTTTGCACAGAAGAAAATGAGTTGAAGTTCGATCTTAGTCTCTGCCTCAAAATTATGCAGATATATGGAAACAAATGGAGGAAATATTCCAAATATAGCATGGCATGTTTTGGCAAGGTAAATTTCGATGTTTCTAGAATTGAAAACAGTTAAAATTGGCATAAGTTTAGTCTCCATGAAATTAAGAAGAATTCAACAATCTAGTATCACGCAAGAAACTGTAAAAACGGACCAATAAATCTAGGCGCCAACTTCCCAGTTTTGCCAAAATTTACACTTGGAAAATTTAGTTTTCAATACATTCTTTCTCAAAATTTCTAGAACTTGGACGGATTGGAACTCTCGCTTATAGGGTTCAATTACCTGACTGGTTGCCTAATGTACATGATGTATTTCACGTATCTTAACTTAGAAAGCATGTACATGATCCAGACTCGATTGTGGAAGAAACCGCACAACAAGACTTGGAAATTACTGCAGAATTGGCAGTGAGAAGAGAGCCAATAAAGATTATTGGCAAAGAAACCAAAGGGCTGAGGAACAAGAAGGTTCACTTAGTCAAAGTGCAATTGGTTAGCGGCGTGGTCGTATGATTTGCCTTGTTATTATTGTTTAACCAGTTAAGTAGATTTCTCATACCAGTCCCATGACTGACTCGAAGTTTGTTTCACTTTGCAAACTCGGGTGCCCTTATTTCTACACGGGCATCCTTCTATTCAGGATTTAGCATACTCATTCTGGATAGCTATGGAGCTGGAGATGCAACTTATCATTTCTACTGTACTGTTTTAGACATTATTATGTATATTATGTTTGATTCCGCTGCAGACATTTTATATTAATCTGAAACTGTATTCTGTACTAAGTATGATCCTATTATGGTGTGTAACTCTGATGATTATATTATTTCCAGTGTAATTTGATGTACATTATCCGGTGTAATTCTTTATTTCTGTTCTGCTGTTATTTGTTTATGTGTTATATTCCACTGATTATCCTTGCCGCCGTCACACGGGGGTTCGGGTCGTCGAATTGATTTTTAGTTATATGAATAACATATAAAGAAGTGATTTTTATATATATAATAACGATATAAAAATGTGATATTTATATATGAAGTAGCGATGTAAAAATCTAATTTTTAATATATATACCACATGAAACTGATATCGATTATATATTGATCCGTTTTTCGTGAAGATTCTATAATTAATGGAATGTGATTTTGGGTTTATCGTGAACTGTGTTTTAAATGACATTGGTTATTTAACCCAGTTAAAGACAGGATTACATGTGTAGCACTGTATTTGTATGGTTGGTCTCTGCTAAATATGTATATGTTTGGTGGCGTAGAATTTATTCTCTTGCTTAACACTCTTCTCTGAGACGTACGACCTCAGAGGTTATAACTGGGACGACCCAAACTTCCCCGTAAAGGAAAGTCCGGATTGAGTTGAGAACATGACAAATCAGAACACAAACAGAAGAACATTTCATTGCTTATTACAACAATTTACATCAGAGTACAAGAATATAACAGAGTATAAATGAATATTACACATTGTAAAATATCAGAGATTTAAATTACATTTAAATACATAGCAGCGGAAAAATAATACAAAACACAACTGAAAGAAACACACGGATACAGAGCTTTCCGATTATCCCCCAGCTATAAACCAGGATCCTGTGAATTTAATATCCGCAAAACCCAACTACTAGCTGCCCGTGTGGAAAATAAGGGCACCCAGAGTTTAGGTTAAAACAGTAGACTCCAGGTCAGTCATGTGACTAGTGTGAGAACTAAAACAATCATTTAAAGCTTTATTTTAAAGTTAGGTAAATCAAGGGACCACGCCATATAACACGGAACATGTTTCCTCCCCAGAATACCAGTGCATAAAACAAATAGCGCAATGCTAAATAAAGAACAATGAAGCTATTATAAGACTCATGTCCCATCACACAATGCAGCGCAAGCCGGAGGATAGAGTTTTACCCTATAATAGCGAAATAATGCTTGATACGTGAAATTTAATCTTTTATTTTTACTGTAAGTAAAGAAATCTGCTTCAAATATAAATGTATCAATCATAGACGGCATAGCATCCCATGCTATTATGTCGCCATATATAGGTTTACAATCAAATCCGTAATATCGTATTGGAAGTTGGATTTCCATCTGTGAACCAAGGCAAAGGATCATCCTTACCTAATTCGAGACAATCTAGCCCATGTCTAAGGACTCAGCCGCAACTGCACCTAGGAGCCACAAGGCCGGTCCACATTTTAAGTGGATTAATAATTCCCTGAACAATACGTCTCCCCGCCCTATGGGGCATAAATGAGCCAGATGACTCAATATCCATTGGCTCCATAGTAACCGATATTCCCGAGGCACCTCGCATTCCAACAACCGCATAGGTAAAATAATATAAATGTCAGGGCTTGCAAAATGCTGACACCACCTCTAGCTAGAAAGAAACGCATGTTCTTCTTGGATCCTCTCCCATTTCTAGTTCACACCGGGGTGTGAGGCTCGCAAATTAACGCTATACACAAAGCGACGCTATATTAAAGCTATTTTTTGATCATCAACCACAAAACTCTGTTTTTCAACAGAATCCTTGATCATCTGCCACTTAGGCATGCCATACAGGCAATTCACACCATGCGACTGATGTTTACCGATATACAACCTCTAAGCTCGTACATATCAGAGACGGGTGAAGTAAGGGAATAAATTCCCCTTCACCAGACAAATGTATATTTAATAGAGATCAATCAACAAAGAATAAAATCCAATGTCAGACACATAGTCCATCTACAAGTTCATTCTGGGTCTAAACGAAACTGGAGGCACCTTATTCCTCGTCCCATGTGTCCAATATAGGAGAGAGGCACTCACATATCCGTCGATCTCCAAGTACGTCTGGACGATCAACACTTATTACCTCGTCTTGGGTGTACAGCCCAATCAAGACATCAGTAATCATCCAAACGATGTGAAGACCTCCGGTCTTCAACCACCGTCTTCATCTTCGACATATCGTCGTATCAGTTATTCAGAATGGGTATAAAACCGATCTTTCCGAATAACTCGCGTATTTTATAAACAAGTGTTACACAAACACAACATACGCCTCATTCCAATCCAGAATATTATTTTGTTCAAATATTCTTTTCACAATTTTAAACCATATTAAGGTTTTCCAAACTAGTCGGGATTAGCGAACCTTACCGAAGTAATCACTTATTATATTTCCCGATCCCAACCTATTCATCCCATGGAGCAAAACTGGTAAAACTCCATATCTAACACCACAGTGTTACCGGTAAATATTAATTACCATTTCACGTTCAAATCTAATTAAAGATTTAACTATCGCTTGGAGCAAAACTGGTGATACCCCATTCTCGATCATTTCATGAATTCGGTAAATTAGTTTATCCCATTCTCATTCCAATCAAATTAAAGATTCATTAAAATTCTAATTCAGTTTTAATCCTCCTACAAATCAATATTAGTGATTATTTAACTTTAGGAAATCAATCATGTCTTTAACTGTGTTAAAGAACCAATGTCATTTAAAACACGGTTCACGATAAACCCAAAATCATCTTCCATTAATTATGGAATTTTCATAGAAAACAGATCAATATATAATCGATACCAATTTCCGTATCCGACTAATAATATAAATGGAATAACGACAAAGCCTTTTAAATTCCATATATTTTAACAGTCTTCCTCCACAGAAGCTCATTTCGATTATTACCAAATCAAATTCCATTCCATTCCAATTAAATATTAATTAATTGGAAAAAAAACTTTACTTTGGAAAATTCCTATTAATCTTATTAAAAAGATTATAAATTCCAAATCACATTTCACTGTTAATCTGAGTTAAAGAACTAATGTCGTTTAAAACACAGTTCACGATAAACTCACAATCAACTTTCATTTTCAATTCAAATTAAATGTTAATTAATTGGTAAACTTTTAAATCTTAATTAAAAGATTTATTCTTTTCTCAGCTGGGTTTAAGAACAGTGTTAATGAAGACACCGTTCACGACAAACCCAAAATCCAATTCGATATTAAATACAAGGCTCTGAGTAGAATATATATCGGCTAATATTCAATATCAGATTCTAAAACCCACGGATATCGTATTGGGAATAACGATATCTGTATCTTCCAAATTCCACCACAATATCCGTATAATCACGGAATCCAATATCAAAATATTCCGAAGATAACTTCGATTCAAATCCATTCCAATTTATTTATTGGAAATTTCTGGTTATATTAAAGCCATTCTCAATCCAATTTATTTATTTAAAAATAATTGGATTATAATTCTAGTTAATAACTAGTTCATTTCGATACAAATATATTTTTATCTTTTCAAACTTGTAATTTTTCATCCCAGCTCTTTCCAAATCATTTATTATGATTTTACACAAATTATTAATATTTCTAATAATTTTGTTAAGGCCCGTACAGTCTATTTCCATAAACGGTCATCGAACTGCACTAACAGCGACCTTTTCCAAATTTGATTTGGACATAATTCCAAATCCAACCGTTAAATTTCAAATCTCTTGTATTCTTTAGAAACTCTTTTCGATACAAACGCAACGGTTCCGGTTTTAGGAGAATCTGACGGTCGGATCTCCCGTAATGTCAATTCGAAGTCAATGGTCGAAATTCGCGAACGGTCGCGGCGCGTTCTATTCAGGCCACTAAATATATATATTATATATATTTCGTTGATTTCCTTTTAAAACGTATTTTATAAATCATTTTAACTTTGTTTTAAAAACGATTCCAACTTCATTTTCAATTTTAAATCGAAATTGAATATTCCCTATCATCAATATATAAATGATATTATTTTCAAAATATCAGATTTTGTAATTAATTCCTTTTCGATATTCGTTATAAAAATGAATATAATCGATATAAATATCGTTCGCATCAAAATGGCACACATCTAACCAACACGGCTATATATATTTCAATATTTTCGTGTCCATCCAAAATCAGACATCAAAATCATATTTTGATATTTTATTGAATATTATTTTAAAATATTCCTTATGTTAAAATATACGTTATTTTAAAATATTCTTCAGTTCTGAATTGGAATCGGACACAGTCAATTACCGTATAATGTTATTTATATGGATTTCATACAACACATGTATGTCACAATAACGATAAATAATCAACCATCATCCAGAGTGCACTACACAACTGTATAAGCAATAAATATAAATAATTAACGCGTATAACAGTCCATCAACCAATTGATTGACAAACAACTAAACAATTGTGATTAGTGTACGTCAAATATCATCCCAATACCCGTGTGGGGTTTCAATCAACAAACACTGAATTTTATTTGTGCAGTTGGGCGATGTGTAAAATTTATCGTCTCAATCAATATCAGTCAAATGGGTGTACATAAACAAATCGTCTGATTTGTAAATGAATATTTATTTTACTCATATATACGTTAAAAATTATATTTTTAACGATAAAATATTTATTTCAACACATGAAGATTTTATATAGTCCATTTATACTATAAAAATGATATTTTTATTATTCATATATTTTATTCAACACAATCACAATCAATTTTCACAATACAATCAAACAAACAAGTCGTCCATGGTCTGTGGACAATGGGGAGCAGTTCATATATGTAGTTTTAAAATAAATAACTGTACAAAGGAATTTAGTGAGAAAGAGTTCTCAAATTGATCGGATAGAAATCTTGATTAGAACGATTATTTTAATAAAATTAAACCGATGTTTGATTTTATCAAAAATCCCAAACAACTTCCATTTCTGTTTCAGTCAGCTCCATGTTGCAGTGCTCGAATTTACGGTTCTAACGGATCCAACCACATCAAATTCCGACGCTATTTGCACAAGATATGGTAATAAATGCATTAATTACATTATTAATATAATTTAAATAATTAAATTAGTTAATGATTTCTCTAATCCCTTCCTACCCGTCGTTCTCTTTGTGAAACCGCTGAACCCATACACGATTGAACAATTTCTTGCGCACCGCCATCAAAGGGGATTTTACCCCGATCAGCCACCATCACCTGGTCGACGCTCAACTCCTCCGCCAGCGCCAGTAACCACGGAAAATCCCCACCCCCATCTCCTCTGAAATCGTGCCTGAACATGGACACTTTGGTCAGAAAATTCGATCAAACCATAACCAGAAACACAATCATCAACGTATGAATTTAACCAGCTTGAAAATCTCCATAACGTTTGTAAATGAAGCATGATCCAACTCGAAGTAATTTGAAAGAAATTTGAAGAAGAAAGTGGAATGATTTCAGTCTTTGATCAGTAGAGGCGGCGGCCTGATTAGAATGGCTAGGGTTTTAATTAGGGAAGGAGGGGTTATTTATAGGATTTATATTATTATTTAATCCAGTTAATTTCTTTATTATGAAATTCCTCATGCGAACTCCAAACGAACCCTAACGACTGTCGTCCCTAGATAAATACCCCCATTCCGGACACAACTGAATATGTTTCGTTAGCCAATTCGACTGCTAAAATCAGTTTTTATCAAAATTAAAATATAAATCAATATATATCGAATTTAAACGTACATTTTAATTAACCGGGGCCATATACTGACTCCAAAAATTCCAAAAAAATAAATCTAGCTATGTCTTGACGATACGGTCCTAACAAAACTAATTTCGTTGAATTTGGAGACCGTTTGAAAAATGTCATTTTCTGGTCGATCCAATTCAACTAAAATTGGTTAAACGCATTTTCATTTACCACGCTCACATATTAATTACAAAAATCATTAATTTTGGAATCTAGCAATAATTTGACATTCTGAATCCAACGAAAGTGGTTTCATCGAAAACGGAGGTCATTTGCAAAATGGCTATTTTTAAGGGCTTTATATATAATTACAATATATAAACATATATATAAATTCCATAGCGACGGTTCTGAATTTTAAACTGGACGTAACTTATAATTTATAAAGTGAAATCTCAGTTTCTTACATTCGTTAGAAAGATATTATCAAACAGATTCAAATATTTCTTGTTTCGTCCAATTCTGACTTATATTGAATTCTGTATATTCATTTGAAATTAGAAATCGAATTTTCAAACTGCCGCGCCATTTCAGGCTCGTTTTATAATTAAAATAAATTTATACGTTCTAACTTCGTTTAAATTAAATTTTTAGTCGTTATTATTTAAAATAAAAAATTTAAATATTTAAAATCCATTAAAATTACCAAAATAAAATTTTAAATTGGTTCTGATTTTCCGGGTTGTTACAGAAACCATCAGGGATTTAAAGGTGTACAAATGGAAAGAAATTCAATTTCAACACTGGATGATATCGCAAGAAAATATATGGATATGTTATTTGTGGCAAGAATTATTTTCTCAATTTCAAGACATTCTAGAAATTCACACAAGCACCATTTTAGCCAAGAAAATCAAAACATTTATTTCTAGAAAACAATCAAAGGATACGACAATTAGTCAATGCAACTCAATGTCGTGGAAATCAATTGAACAAGCATACAAATCAAGACCAAATCATTTCGTGTGAAATCGGAGAATCGATGAATTTGTAAATCTATAAATACACGCAATTCATCATCAGCATTTTCATTGAAACCATGCAACAAATTCGAGAGCAAAAGAAAATCAGATCAGAATACTCACAAGTTTTGATCGTAAGCCAAAGCCCAAAACGTTCAACTAAGAGCATCGAAAGATCAGTGCATCAGAGAACATATTCCAGAGCACCTTTGAAATCGCAATATAGGGAAGAGTAAAAAACCCTAATTTTAATCAATTCGGCCACCATTGAAATTTAAAGGAGGAAAGCAAGTGAATGAAAATAAAAGTGGGAAATATAAATAATAGAGGTGTGGATTGATGGTGTGGATATATGGTTGAGATTTTGTTTTAAATGATGGTTTGCATCGCTAAGGTGTATTTATATTTATTTTTTTATTTGAATATATTTATAGCTACTGCAACATACTGCTGATATATATGCTAACACCTTGAAGTGAATGTTGCAGTAGGACTAAAATTTTATAGCTGTTGCAACATTTTAGCTGGCAAGATGGCGTAGTGGAGATTCAAACCTATTGAATTTACAACTATGCAAATCTTAATCTTTTGCCCAAAAGTCAAACACGTGAATTTACAATAAAAATAGAATAAAATGAAATCCAGCCTATATAGAAAATCTGAACAATATAGAAAATTATGCAAACGAATCATGTTCTCCTTTATTATTACAACAACACAAAACCTAAATGTAACTTGATTGAACATTTCCCCCAAACAATAAAATAAACGGAGGATTTGAGTGGTTTAATCATTTATTCTTTTTGTATATCCCAAATCCTCAAGACACAACAATCCAGATCTATAATAATCAGATTACATAAAATAATAACTTAGGTGGATTCCACTTACAAAGCTATTAGGAAGAGTAGCAACAAGATTGAATAGAACAGAAATTGGATTTGGCCTTTAATAAATAATGTATGCTCTAAGCCTTTCAGATATATATATATATATATATATATATATATATATATATGTATATATATATATATAGGCAGATTCAATGGCACTCGAAATAGTGGAGCAACCCTTTGGCCTCCCTATTTTCCACCACACATTTCCTTCCTCTCTCCTTCCACTCATTCTTTCACCTCCCACTCACTTTCTTTAAAATAAATAAGAGGTGGAAATCAGATGGCATTTGGGGTGCTCCATTTTTGGGGTGCAACCGAACGCTTGCCATATATATATACATACATACATACATATATATATATATATATATATATATGAATCAGCATTAGAATCTTATATATACATATGAATCTAAATCCCAGATAAATGTCAAATCTAAATACTAAAACAAGATAGAGAAGATATAATAAATTTAGAGTAATAGAAGGAACCTAAATCCTTCAAGCTTTCTGGAATTTGAGATAGATGAAGGGCAGAATAAAGGCATTGAGAGAAATGGCTGTAGGGTTTAGAATGAGGGTTTGAGGGGCTATTTATAGTTGCTATCGTGTGTTTGAACCATTGGATTAGTTTGATTATATCTAAACAGTACAATTGATGTATATATTATAAATAAGTCCCTACATAAAACAACCCTTAATGCGCTTCCCTATAAGAGGGCGGTCGACACCATTCCTAGAGGGGCGGTCGACTCCCCTTCTGAGGTCAGCCCAAAAGGAAATTCCTCCAGAACGTTATTTTTTTGATCTTTCCTTGATTAATTCTCTTTATTTCTTTCCTTAGTTAATTTATTATGGTCCCCTACTATGTGTGAATATATACACATGAGTTTGAAATGAAAGGGAATAAACTTTTCATGCTTATCCTATTTAATGTTATTCCCAACGTGTATATATATTTATTTGAAATTCAAAACTTTTTATATTTATATATAGGTACAACTTAAGTAATTAATAACTTATCCATATGTACGCCATTTTCATCAAATAAAATATGAAAATGGATCAAAATCTCACCCAGAAAGCAACTACTATACTTTCGTGGGCTAATTCTTAATTGTCCAAAATTCCATTCTCGGCCTTTTAACATATTATTAATTATTACTGTTTGTTTCTAAATTAAGTTAACCTATGTCTAAATTGAGTATATTTTACGGAGTGTTACATTCTTTCCCCTTATTAGAGATTTTGTCCTGAAATCTTTTAAAGGCGCAAGGAATACAACTCGCTCTAAACAACCATATTATGCACCCATGTTATTTTAAAAACATCCATAACTCCCAGTGATTATGAACTATAGAATTTCTATAATGAGCTCAGTTCTAGCATGTAATTGTAATAAGTGATGCAATATGTATGCAAAACATCCTAACATGCATTTAATTCTATATGAGTGCATATTTCATTTGTGTCACACCATACCCTACCATCTAATCTAGAAAACACCATGCAACCCAAAACGATAAATTAGAAGAAAAAAATTACCCTGAGATAAGCTCTGGATAAGTAAGACTAATCTTCTCCTCAATCTCCTATATGCCTTCTGAATGGTTATCTCCCTATTGAACTCAGACAAGTCGAATATATTTGTTGCAGAGTTTTATGATTTCGTGCTCCATGAACTTTATAGTGGTGCGATCACCCTAGAATCCAAATCAAGGCTTCTATATCCCTAATATCATCAAGCTCGAGTCTCAAGTGAATCATGAAGGCATTTGCGAAGATTGAAAACATGAAAAACGTTGTGGACTCCCAACAAATGCTTAGGAAGATCCACTCAGTAGGTCATCTTCTTAATCCTATCCAAAATTCGAAAACGCCCATAAATCTGGAAGCTAACTTCCCAGTCTTTCCAAACCAAACGGTCTTCTTAAATGGAGAAAATTTAACAAATATCAAATCTCCGGCATCAAATTCCAATTCTCTCCTCCTTCTATCAGCGTATGACTTTTTCCGTACTTGAGCAGCCTTCATTTTCTGTGTTATCAAAGCGATATTCTCCCAGGACTCGCGGATAAGGCCTGGTTCGAATAAAATCTTGTCGGTAGTTTCCCACCAACAAGTTGGCGATTTGGATAGTCGTCCACACAAAGCTTCGTAAGGGTCCGTACCAACCGTCGCTTGGTAACTGTTATTGTATGAAAACTCAACCAAAGGTAAGTGTTGCTCCTATGCTCCCCCAAAATCGACTATGCAAGTTCTGAGAAGATACTTTAAAACTCTATCAATCTTTTTGTCTGACCATCTGTCTATGGATGATATAAGCTGTGCTTAAACTTATGGTCGTTCCTAATGCTTCTTGAAGACTCTTCCAAAATTCGCTAGTAAATAATGGATCTCTATAACTCGCTATAGTTGTTGGAATCCCATAAAGCCTAATGATCTCCTTAACATACAATTGGGCTAACAAGGTGGCTGTCCGATTCTTCCTAACAGGAATAAAATGGGCACTCATCGTTAATCGTTCTACTATCAGCCAGATGGCATCATTCCCTTTCTTACTCCTAGGAAGCCCATCAATAAAATCCATAAAAATGTGCTCCAATTTCCAAGTGGGAACTTCTAATGGTAACTAAAGTCCTCCAGGCTTCCCCTGTTCTACCTTTACTCATTGGCAAGTTAAACATATAAATACAAACTTTGCCACGTCTCTCTTCATTCCATCCCAATAGAAACTCCTCTTCATGTACTTAAACATTTTATCACCTCTGGGGTGAATGATCATCCTTGACCTATGGCATTCTTGTAAAATCTCTTTCATAGGATCCAATTTTTAGAAACACAAATTCAACCATCTCTTCTGAAGATATCACTGCTATTAATGGAATGTCTACAAGAATAAGGGAAAGATTCTCCCTTGGGAAATTTTTTCTTTAACCCCCTCAACTCATCATCATGGTCTTGTTCACCCTTGATTCTTTCTAATAAAACTTATCTTATCTTTATCGCTCCAAGAATCCCTTGAGCTGCCTTATATGGTGGTTGCAAATTAAAACTAGAGAGAAACTCTAACTGCCTTCACTTGGTAATCACACTAGGACAGCGTTCTTCCGATTCAAAGTGTCGGCAACGACATTACCCTTCCTAGAGGTATACTAAAGGGAGAAATCAAAAGATGCAGGATATTCCATCTGTCTCTACAGCTGAAGGTTCAGATCCTTCCGAGAAAACAAGTACCTAAGGGACTTATGATTTGTGAATAACTCGAACTTCTCTCAAGAAGATAATGCTTCCACATATTTAGAGCGAAAACCATAGCTGCTAATTCCAAATCATGGACGGGTACCTTTTCTCGTGATCCTTGAGTTGCCTATTTGCATAGGCAACTACTTTACCCTCTTGCATGAGAACTGCCCCTAACTCGGTCCCACATGCATCGATGAAAATAATGAACATCTTGCCTCCATACGGTATAATCAAAATAGGTGATCTTGTGAGAGATTCCTTCAATCCCTTAAAGAAATTCCCATACTTCTCAGTCCACACAAACTTATGATTCTTCTTTGTCAGTTAGGTTAGAGGGGTAGCAATCTTTACGAAGTCCTTGATAAATTTTCGGTAATAGCCTGCTAACCCAAAGAAGCTTCTAACCTCAATCACATTTCGAGGTATCTTCCACTCTTGGACGGCTTTTACTTAAGCGGTGTGTATAGCTAATCCATTCCGCAAGACAATATGTCCTAGAAACTTAACTTATTTGTTCCAAAAGTGGCATTTCGAGAATTTGGCTTTAAGATGGTTCTCTTTTAGGATTCGTAGGACCCTTCTCAAGTGATCTTCATGCTCCCTATAGTCCTTGGAAAACATAAGGATGTCATCTACAAGGACCACTACGATCTTATTGAGTATGCCCTGAAATACCTAGCTCATTAGGTCTATAAAGAAATCAGGGGAATTCGTCAATCCAAAAGGCATGACCTCCCACTCGAATAGTCCATTCAGTGTCATAAACATTGCATTAATCTTACGCTCTTCTGGACTCCTTAATTAACCGGTGAATTCTAGTAGCCGAGTCTAACTGGGAAAATATTTAGGCTCCTTCCAAATGATCAAACAAATCGTCAATTCTAGCTAAGGGATACCTATTTTTTATTAGCTTATTAAGTTCCCTATAGTCAACACATAACCTTAAAGATCCATCTGATTTCGTGACAAACACTACTAGGGCACCCCGTTCTGAGGTACTCCTAACAAAGAATCTGTCTTGTAACAGTTTCGAGATTTTCTTGTCTAATTATCTCATTTCCTTAGGAACCATGTGCCTTAAAGACAATGATACTGGCCTTACATCCATTTCTAGGTTTATTCTAAAAGATATCTCTCGGTGGATGGGAGTCCTATGACTTCCTTAAAAACATCAGGAAACTCACATACAAATGGTATTGAGAAGGTTCTTCAGAATCAAAAGATAGAGAAAATAAGGCAGAACTCATGTTCCTTATCCTATAAGGAATCTCTATGCTGCAACCTCTACGGCTTCTCAAACAAACCACTCTTCTAGCGCAGTTAAGGATGGCCCCATAAATTGATAGTCAGTCCATACCCAAAATAAAGCCATACCTCTCAAAATCAAGCATACAAGCATTACAAAAGAAGTTGACATTACCGATGTCCAGTACCAGGTCTTTACAAACAACAGAAAGATGCATATCCCCTCCGATAGGGTCAGACACCTCTATCAAATGGCTAGCAAAGGATAAGGGAAGTTTCAAAGAGTCTACAATCTTCCTAGAAATAAATTAGTGGGTGGATCCAAAATCAAATTGGGTACACAAAGAATTCCCCAGAATTGAAATTGTACCTTCCAGTGTGGGCTGTCCCGATATCCAGGGGCTAACTACGAAGTGGCGCAACTTCTAGTGCATAGTTCTAGCCTCTTGTACCCTTCTTGGATTTCGAAAGTTGTTCGCCAAGTGTCCAATTTCATGGCAGTTAAAGCATTTCCCTTTAAACTCTATCTTTGCTAATTTTACTCTGCATCCCTCCGTTTCATTCCCTTTCTTGTGGCACCTAGAACAAATCTTGGATTCCTTTTTGAATTTTCCGCCCTTCTTCTTCTTAATCTAGTAATTCTTTTTCTTATTCTTCCCATTACCAGAAGTACCTTCTCCTTTATTAGCTGTCTTAACTTCCTTAACGTTTTCAGTAGAATATAAGGAAGTTGCCTCAACTAAAGCCTCAAATGTTTCTCCTAAAGTAACTTGTGCCAAAAGAATCTCCTTCAATGGTGAATTCAACCCCTTTACAAATCTGAGGGCTTTATTCGTTGGTGTGTCCACAAAAACTCTTCCAAATTTAGATAACTCAATAAACTTCGCTACATGTTCCTTCAACTCCATCTCTCCTTGCTTTAAATGGATAAACATTTCTAGCTGTAGGATCTTCTTTGTATTAGTTAGGAATTTGTTCTCGAAACGAGTCCTAAACTCTGCCCAAGTAAATACTCTACCCTTGTTCTCTTAATAAATTAGATTCCACCATTCTAGGGCCTCCCTCTCAATTGCCAGGCTGCTATCCTACGCTTTAGTTCGTCTTCCCATTTGGTAGCCTCAAAAATCCTTTCACACTCTGAAATCCAAGCTTGCACATCGACAAAGTTCTTTGTTCCTGAAAAGGTCTTGCTTATTAAGCTTATAAAATCTCAACAATGCGAGGGAAACTGAATGCCCCTTCAGTGGGTTGAGCATCTGGTTCCGTTGGGGTTGGATTAGCAACACAGACTTGTTCCATGGTCCTGAAATATTATTGGAACCATTTTGGAAATTAATGAGGCCTTGCCTAGTTTCCTTGTTCGGGATGATTGTCGGCCATATCTACTATCCAAAAAGGAAAAAACCTTCAGCGGACTTCCTGTGATAGTATCAAGGCCAACAAGAAAGACAAGATTGCCAATTATAATTGTGTATATTGTGTGGTTATATTATTTATATATAAAAAATGTAGTTTTGGAAACCCTTTTCAAATAACAAATATGTAACTCATACGTATATTTCTCGTAATCTGGTACCCTATCCTTCGATACTAAATGCGATAACACATTCAGAATGAGCCTAAATTCCGACTCAGAAAAGGCACACCGGAACTTAGAGCCACTCCAAAAAAAATCATTGGCTTCTGTAACGATTAGCTTAAAAAAATATAGAGAGCAATCTAAAAAGGAAATTAGAACTCACACGGTGAATGGAACAAAATATAATAGCATGAATATAAGATGTACCAAATATTAAAAACCACAATTCAGAATTACAACTTGTCTCAAACTTCAAGGCACATCATCATTATTCATCCAATTACATAACAATAGTAGTAAATAAGCAACAACCATAATAACTACATCTTCAAGAGGTCCCTCCTCAAAGAGATTGTCCTTCATCCTTGTAACACCCCGTATTTTCTGTTAACACTAAAACTAACGAATTAAAGAATACTTAATTATAAATGTGGGAATTAAGGGAGACGGTTATGCCATTGTGTTCGTCTCGGAATTCTGGTTGAGATAGAGTTCGAGCTTGCATGAATTAGACTTCGTATGAAGAAGTTACGGCTGTCGGAAGTTTCCAGAAAATTCAAAAATTCAAACAGCTCAAAAACAGGTTTAAAATTCGAAAACTGGACCAGGAGTGGGCTGGGCGGGAAAATTCCCGCCGAGGACCCAGGTCAACAAGGGGGTCGACTTGGGACCCAGGTCGACCAGGGGGTCGACCTATGGGTCGACCTATCCAGTCGACCTGGTCGAGTCTTGGCTGGCCTGGTCGGGTTCTGGGCGATTTTCTTAGTTCTTATGTGTCATTAGGGCTGATTTGTCACTTCCTGGTTGGCTCCTCTTTAGGTGAATGGTCTAGATTTATTCTATGATCATCTGACGGCTTAAATTAATTTAAAACTCTATATAAACACATGTAGACTCAACCCCTAAAACGTAAACAAAATTAGAACAATAGCCGTCATGTTGTCAGTCTGCAACCTTGAGTAGCCATCACCAACTAGAAGAAAGCTTATTCAACTCAAATCTAATCTTAACAACGAATTTGCCTACATCAAAGGAACGCTAATCAATTACAGAAAACAGATACAAGAACTCAAGACTCTTTCTTTGTTTGTGAGTTCGATTTCTCTAATAAGATAATTACTAAATTAATTAAGATGAGATGTAATTGTGGTTATATGGTCATGTTTGTGAATCATTGGAAAGATGTGGTATTTGGTGAATATATGCTAGTTGTTCATGATGTTAGTTTTGTTGTGAATCCCTTTTTTATATGCCAATCAGTTATGTTCAACTTGATTCATTGTGACATCATATTAGATGCAAGTTTGGTTGTTAGATTATATGCTAGTTTCTATGAGAAATGTTCACAAAGTTTACATGTGAATCAAGTAGAAATGATTTATGCAAATTTATACCTTTAAGCTATGCAAGTTTATACCTTTAAGCTATGCAAGTTTATACCTTTAAGTTATGCAAGTATACACCTTTAAGTATAGATCTATGATGTATATAACTTATGCAAGTTTACACCTTTTAGTTTGGATCTATGACATATATAACTTATGCAAGTTTACACCTTTTAGTTTGGATCTATGACATATATTGCTTATGCAAGTTTACACCCTTGAGTTTGGATCTATGACATATATAACTTAGGCAAGTTAACACCTTTTAGTTTGGATCTATGACATGTATATGCAAGTTTACACCTTTAGGTTTGGATCTATGACATGTATAGTTCATGCAAGTTCACACCTATTAGATCTATGTTTTTGGCCAGGACAATACAAAGTTATGCAAGTTATGTTGTAATTCTTATTTGCAAGTTAAATGCAAGTTAGATCTATTTTGTGTATTATGCCAATTTGTGATGTTTCTTCCCTTATATGTGTTAGACTATTTGCCAGTCTACTATATATATATATATATATATATATATATATATATATATATATATTTGTGTGTGTGTGTCGTGTTAAGCGAACGCACAACGTGGGTGCGATGGGTACAATATTGAATATACACATATTGTGAATTGGCATAAATGCCTTAAAAAGCATATAATTAATTTGTGATGTTAATTGGTATAATTTATGAACCATAAATGGATAGAAATAATTAAGGACATAAATAAATATGGAAATGAATGATAATTTGAATAGGGAAAGTAATTCAAATTTGGGGAAAATTAATTATGTATAATTACTCGCTTAAGACACGAGGTTAGACTCGTTTGTGGTGTAAGACTGGCCGGACCCGCCCTGCAAATCCAGCAACCACAAATTTCAGTCTAATGTGGGAGGTCTTAGGCATAAATTAAATGCATAACAAGTTGCAAAGACACGAGGTTTGACTCGTTTGTGGTAGAAGACGGCCCGGACCCGCCCGGCAAATACAGCAACCACAAATGTCAGTCTCTGATAGGTCTTGTAAGGGTTACGGCTTTATTGAATTAAGTAACACTTAACCAAGTTAAATATGTGGTGGGACATGGGGGTTAATTGGTTGCCTTGGGTGTCTTGTAAAAATACGAGTAGAAACACTTAACCAGATTAAAGACATGTAAGAAGACATGAAGGGGTTAAGTGGGGAATCTTAGTGGGGGTCCAAGCTAAAGTGGAAGGCTTGTGTCAAATATGGGGGCCCATCTCAAACCAGTAACCCATAAGTATCTTTGTGCGCTCGACCCAAGTCGAGGACGGGACACGCTTATTGGGCTTGACTGTAAGAGGCCAAAACGGGTTAGCGGTGGCAACATAAGTCCAACGGGGTCATGTGCGTGCGTGGACCCGGGCTGGTAGGTAAGACATTGTTGCATCGTGTAGATATAAGACGTGCATCCTTGAGATGTATCGGGTTGCCACTTTAGGGAGTGATACACCCCACTGTGGGACCAGCACAAGTATCTACGAGTTAGGGAGCCGATCACATGAGGGTAGTGGGTACACCTAGTGGAGATAGGGGCAGGTGGCACCTATGTAGTCACTAGGGGTACACGAAACTACTATTAAGGTTTCTAAGTTCAGTAAGAGGGATCAACCTTTAGGGTGCCTGGTGTGGTGCAGTGTAGTAATTATTCTCTAGTAATTAGGTGCGCCTTTAACGTTATCTTTGTTCATCTTATTACCTTTGGTTGCTTGGTCTTTCCATTTATTCGCAGTAATTTCCTTATTTACCAAGTTTATGTCTTATCCTAGTTACTTTAATAATTATATTGTTAGAGTTATCGGACTCTCCTGACTTTATGTCTGACCCCCTTTGTTTCCACCTCTTTTCTTCCTTTTCCCCCTCAGGTTCTCAGGGTGGGCCTAGTACTAGCGGAGCTTGATTGGATCGCTTTATCTCTCTCTCTCTCTCTCTCTCTCTTTTGGAAGTTGCTCGGATTGCTGAAGTAAAGTTTAGCTTATCATTTTCTTTATGGCTATTTGTAGCTGTGGGATTATGCTTTTATTTTATGTACTCTGATTTTACCAGGATGGATATTATGTACTTGACTCTAGTTTATGGTTTTTGATGATGTAACCAAACATATTTAACTTCTACTGCAATAAATGAATGTTTAAATTTTCAAGTACTGCTTTATATCGGTCTTGTTGTGATTTTCTGTTCTATATTCACCTAAAATGCTCCATGGAAGTTAATGCATTCCCTTTGTGAGTGACATTAATGGACGTGGGGTGTTACACGTGGTATCAGAGCTGAACGTTACTAGAACAGATAGAAATTCTGAAAAACTATTTTTCAAAAAGTATTTTTAGAACGATGTATTTTCAAAAATATGTCTTAATGAGTAATTTTAAGAGAAAAAGTTTTTATGAAAAACATAATCCCCAATAGCCATATATCTATCTTTCGAATTCTCCATTTTGAATCTTTCCTTTTTATTTTTAGCATGGCTGATCTACCCAATATACCAGAGGGCGTACAGATACCTGGATGGTTCAGAAGGTATCTGAAGGCAAGGGCTAATGCCGCAGGCCCAACAAACGCTTCTCCTCCTCCTCCACCCCGCATTGATGTTTTTTCTAAGACATGCAAGGACTTTAGGGCGATGGGTGGAAAACCTTTTAATGGCACATAGATGTTTGTTGAGGCTCGAAACTGGCTAACGGAGACTGAAGATCTGTTTGGTATCTTCGAATTGGAAGATGGAAGGAAAGTCCAATTAGCTGCTTGGTTAATGAAGAACGAAGCCGTGTTTTGGTGGGAGGTCACAAATGGGGAACGTCCAGTAGAAACATGGCTGGATTTCAAGCATAGATTCAAGATGAAATTCCTCTCATGGGCGGAACATAATTTATATATGGAAAGGTTCTTGGCATTAAAGTAAGGGAGCTTATCAGTGAAAGAGTACATCAACAAATTCAATCAGTTGGCAAGATTTGGCTTGGACTTAGTGAAGACGCCCGATAAGAAGGCCCTAAGATTCGTCAAAGGGTCGAATGAGCCGTTGCAGGGGTTAGCTATGACCCACATACCCATGGGGGCCACTTTTGAGAATTTGGTTGACATGGCGCTTATGCACGAAGAGAGAGGTGCTAATGCTAACAAGGCACCAGAGAAGAAAGGGGACCCGAAGAAATCGCAATACCAACACAAGAAAGGAGGAAAGGACAATAATGGCAAGGGAAAAAAGAGGTGCTTTAACTGTTGGACACCAGGCCATCTGAGCAAGGATTGCCTAGAGAAGAAAAAGACTGGCTGTTTTAACTGTGGCGAGGCAGGACATCTAATCAAGGATTACCCGAGGAGACAAGGGCATGGGCAGAGGACAGGGTCTTCATATGGAGGGAAGGTTCAAGCTCTCATGGCACCTGGGCAGGTGAGAGGGAAGGTTCAGGCTCTCATGGCACCAGGGCAAGAGCGAGGTACAAATATTTTTGTCGAAAGTTTGGTTTTTCCGTTCGATCATCCTGTTCGTACTTTATTTGATTCTGGTGCATCGCACTCTTTTGTATCAAATGCCTTTGTTGAGACACTGCACCTAGACACCAGTATAGTAGAGGATCCCTTAGTTGTTTCAAATCCAATTGGGGGCTCAGCTTATTTGTCGATGACTTGTTTGGATTTGAAAATTTCAATACTTAGCATTAATTTTAGATGTGATGCTTATGTTTTGGGCTTCACAGGCTATGGGTTAATTCTAGGCATGGATTGGTTATCAAGAAACAGTGCTGTCCTAGATTGCGAAAGGAGAGTGGTTAGACTCATGACTCGCCTCGGTAACACTCTCGAGATCTCTTGTAATCCCGTAAATTTTGTTATGCTAAGTTATCTAGAATCGGTTGATGCATCTGTAGAGAATTTGCAGTCTGTTAGAGTGGTCCGTGAATATTCGGATGTGTTTGAGGAGGTGAAGGGCATGCCTCCGATGCGGGAGATCAAAACCCGTCGCCTTACCTGTTAGGCACATGGCTCTAAGAGAGAGAAAAGAGCTCAGCAAGCAAGTTAGAGAGTTGCTTGAGAAGGGGTTTATAAGGAGGAGTATTTCAGAACGGGGTGCTCCAGTAGTTTTTGCCACGAAGGCAGATGGGTCCCTTAGACTATGTGTGGACTATAGAGAGCTTAATAAGATTACAAAGAAGAATAGGCACCCGCTGCCGAAGATTGATGATTTATTCGATCAGTTAGTTGGCGCCTCAGTGTTTTCGCAGTTGGACTTAGCCACTGGTTTTCATCAGTTGAGAGTGGCTGAAGATAGCATAGACTAGATTGCCTTTAGGACTCCGGACGGTTTCTTCAAATGGCTTGTCATGCCTTTCGGCTTGACAAATGCACATGCTTATTTCGTTGATTTGTTGAGTAGGGTATTCCGGGAATTCCTCAACAAGTTTGTGGTGGTCTTCGTAGACGACATTCTGATTTTCTCGAAGAATGAGGAAGAGCATGCTTTGCATTTGAGGGAAATCATGAATACTCTCTGTGCACATCAGTTGAAGGAAAAATTCTCCAAGTGTCACTTCTGGAGAGAAGAAGTAAGATTTCTTGGACATGTGGTGTCCAAAGAGGGGTTAGCCGTGGACCCCGCAAAAGTAGTTGCTATCCAGGATTGGAAGCCTCCAAAGAATGCAACTGAAGTCCGAAGTTTTCTTGGGCTAGCAGGCTTTAATCGCAAGTTCTTTAAAGACTTTGCGAAAATCTCAGCTCCACTTACAAGGTTAACGAAGAAGAATCTGACTTTCACTTGCGATCTGGATTGCGAAGTCGCTTTTCGACATTTGAAGAAGGCTTTGACAATAACCCCGGTTTTGACACTACCAGATGGGAGCAAGATGTTTACAGTATACACAGATGCATGTGGCACGGGTCTAGGCGCTGTTTTGATGCAAGAGGGGAAGGTAGTAGCTTACGGTGGAAGGCAGTTGAAAGTGCACGAGAAAAACTACCCAAACCATGATCTAGAGTTGGCAGCCATTGTTTTTGCGCTTAAGTCCTGGCGCCATTATCTCTTAGGTGAGAAATTTGAGCTGTATACCGACCACGAATCGTTGAAGTACCTTTTCTCGCAGAAAGATCTCAATCTTAGGCAGCAAAGATTGATGGAGTTTCTTGCCTCATACGATATTGAGATCTCCTATACTCCTGGCAAAGGCAATGTAGTAGCAAACGCCTTGAGTAGAAAGAAGCTGACCTTAAGTCCTTTGTTTGTAGAGCGGCAGAGTTTGAAGTATATATCTACCTTTGACTTCACACCCTCTATCGATTATGTACCCGGATTGTTGGCATCGCTAGAGGTGCAACCTACACTTTTTGGACGGATTGGAGAGGCACAACGAGATGACCCACAGTTGGTTGAGATAGTAGGCAAGCTTATAGGAGGGGAGTCTTCGAGCCATCTTAGTAGATACGCTATTGATGAGAGAGGCTGGTTACGTAGTGACGGGAGACTTTGCGTACCACAGGACGAGAGCTTGAGAAAGACAATTCTTGAAGACTCACATCGCTCTAAGATGACTATACATCCCGGTGGTGACAAGATGTATAAAGATACGAAGCGGGTTTTCTTCTGGGCCGGAATGAAGAAGGACGTGGTTGAGTTTATTTCTAGATGTTTGGTGTGTCAACAAGTCAAGGCGGAGCAAAAGAAGCCCGGTGGTTTGCTCCATCCTTTAGAGATTCCGCTGTGGAAATGGGAAAGTGTTTCCATGAATTTTGTAAATGGATTGCCAAGGTCAAGGAAGGGCAATACGGGAATTTGGGTAGTTGTAGACAGATTTACCAAAAGTGCCCATTTCATTCCCGTCAAAAGTAGAAGAACCGCCGCATGGTTAGCATCTGTTTATCTTCGAGAGATAGTTCGTCTGCACGACATACCCTCTAGCATTATGAGCGACAGAGATCCCATTTTCACTAGCGAGTTTTGGAAGATCTTACAAGAGGTGGTTGGAACCCAATTATGCTTAAATACCGCTTATCACCCTCAGACGGACAGCCAGACCGAGAGAGTGAATTGGATTCTCGAAGATCTATTGAGGCTGCGCATCTTAGAGTTTGGAGGAACATGGGAGGAACATCTTCCATTAGTGGAGTTCTGTAACAACCCGTAAAATGCGAGCCAGTTTGAAATTTTTATTTTGGCAATTATGGCGAATTTTGATTATTTAAAATGAATTATTTTAAATAATATCGACGAAAATTTATTTTGAATATAATTCGAGCGTATATATTATATACGTCGTCGTTAGAATATATAAATATTTATATATAATTATAAATAGAATTGAAAATGGCGCGGTAGTTCGATAATTCGATTTCAAACTTCAATTGAATGTACCGGGTGCAAAACAATCCGGATTTTAGTGAAACCAAAAATAATGGAATCTAATAGTGAATATCTTTCCAACGAATCCGAAAAATCAAGATTTCATATCGGGAATCAAAAGATATGTCCAGTTGAAAATTCTGAATAGTCGCTATGGAATTCAGGCCCTTAAAAATGGACATTTTGCAAACGACCTCGGATTTCGACGAAACCAGTTTTGTTGGATCCGCAGTGTAAAGTTATTGCTAGATTCCAAATTTCATAATTTTTCGAATCAATATGTGAGCGTGGCAAAGGAAAACGCGTTTGACCGGTTTCAGTTGATTTTAATCGACTGGAAATTGACCATTTTTCAAACGGTCTCAGAATTCGACGAAACTAGTTCTGTTAGGACCGTATCGTCAATACGAAGCTAGAAAATATTTTTCTGTAATTTTCCGAGTTAATATGTGACCCCGGTAATTTGAAATGTACGTTTAAAATTCAATATAGCGATTTAAATGTAAATTCAACGGAAACTGATTGAAACGGACGAATCAGCTTGCGATATATATCCCATTGTGTTCAGAATGGGGGTAAAACGCTATGGACGACAGGCGGTGGGCCTCGTTTTGAGGTCGTATGAAAAGTCAACTTAGGAGAGAGAAATTAAATTAATTTAATAATAATAAAAAAAATATCTCTTTTCCCCTTTTAACCAGGCCCCCCCCGAAGTTTTTTCAATTGAGTTTTCGAAGAACAGAAAAAAAAAAAAAAGAAGAGAAGAGAAGAACGCTTCTCCAGATCGGCGGCCGCCTCCCACCGCCCTCGCGGTGGCCTCCCAACGCCGGCGCCCCCTCTTCTTCCCCCTCCCCTCCTCTCGTGCGAAGCCCGAACCATCCCAGGACCCACAATCGAAACCACCCAATCGCCCCCCCCCCCCCCCATCGATGGAAGCCGTACCCCGTCAGCCGTGCACCCGCGAGCCCAGTCGAACGCCACCACCTCGCTGCGTGGATCCACCCACCCGTCGATGCCAAGGTCGACGACAGTACACCCCCTGCTCTCCTTTGATCCAAACCCTGAAAAGTAAGTTTTGACTATTTATTTTAATACAGTAATTATTTATTTTTAGTTCTGAAATTATATATATGTTGCCATTGTTTTTAAATCTGAAAATATATTGTTTTTAAAGCTGAAAATAAATTGTTTTTAAATCTGAAAATATAGGGTCTTTAAAATGAAAATATAAATAGAATTTGTAAAAGAATTTATTTTGAAAATACATATAGAATATAAATAGAATTTGAATTTGCAAAGTTTTAAAATAGGGAGAAGTAGTGTATTTAGAAATAAAATAACATAGTTTTTATGAAATAAAAATAGCAGTGTTTTTAAAATTGAAATTTACAGTAATTTTAAAATAAGAAACTTATAGCGATGTTTTGGAAATAAAAATAGGATTTTTATATGTTGAACTTCGAATTAAAAATAGGATTTTTATATGTTGAACTTCGAATTAAAAATAGGATTTTTATATGTTGAACTTCGAATTAAAAATAGGATTTTTATATGTTGAACTTCGAATTAAAAATATGATTTTTTATATACTGAACTTCGAATTAAAAATAGGATTTTTATATATTGAACTTTGAAATAAAAATTCGATTTTTATATATTGAACTTTGAAATAAAAATTCGATTTTTATATATTGAACTTTGAAATAAAAATTCGATTTTTATATATTGAACTTTGAAATAAAAAATCGATTTTTATATATTGAACTTTGAAATAAAAATTCGATTTTTATATATTGAACTTTGAAATAAAAATTCGATTTTTATATATTGAACTTTGAAGTAAAAATTCGATTTTTATAAATTGAATAACGAAGTAAAAATTCGATTTTTATATATTGAACTTTGAAATAAAAATTCGATTTTTATATATTGAACTTTGAAGTAAAAATTCGATTTTTATAAATTGAATAACGAAGTAAAAATTCGATTTTTATATATTGAACTTTGAAATAAAAATTCGATTTTTATATATTGAACTTTGAAATAAAAATTCGATTTTTATATATTGAATAGCGAAGTAAAAATTCGATTTTTACATAGGTAGTGAAAGCGGGCAACGAAGGTAACAAAAAGGCGAGAGCGACGAAGATTTCTATCAATGAAGAGTCAAGATGGTTGGATAGCTATATGTGAGAATTTCTCACCTTTCAATTTAATTTTTCTAGTTATATATATATACTAGGATGCAGACGGTGCTTAGTAGCACCCGACACAATCGTCCACAGACCATGGACTTGTTTGTTTGGTTGCATAGATTAGTTGAATTATTTGTTTGAATTGAATTGTTTGGTGAGATGAGATTGATTTGATTGATGTGTGAATGGCGTGGGCCTTCACTAGACCGGGGATAAGGCTAGGCCTCGTCCCGTTCCTAGTATCGTGCCGTTATGCCGCCGAAATTTTCTAAAATATGTTAGAAAAATAAAAATATCATTTTATTGAATAAATGAATTGAATAGAAATTCATAGGTTGAAATAAAATGTTTTATCGTTAAAAATATAATTTTTAACGTGAATATGAAAATAGTGAAGTGAATAAATAAATATTCATTTACAAACCAGATGGTTTGTTTATGTACACTTATTTGAATGACATTGATTGGGACGATAAATTTTACACATCGCCCAACTGCACAACTAAAATCTGTGTTTGATTGTTTGAAACCCCACACGGGTGTTGGGATGAAATATGAATTTCACTCATCCTGATTGATTAAATATGTCGATCGATTGATTGACAGGCTGTTATGAGCGTTGAATATCTATATTTGATGCTTATACAGTGTAGTGCACTTTGGTTGATGGTTGATTATTTTCAATGTTATTATATACATGTGTTGTATGAAAATCCATATAATTAATTTTATATGGTGATTGATTGGGCCTCATTCCAATCGTGAAAATAAAGAATATTTTGATAATAACAAATATTTTGATAATAGGAAATATTTGAAATAGAAATTTATGAAGCCGTGTTGATTAGATTGACGCCATTTTGACGTAAATGATATTTATATCGATTTTATTCATTTTGAAATGAATATTGAAAAGTAATCTCGAAATCGAAAATTTCGAAATGAATTGAATTGAAAACGATTTCGAAATGAATTGAATTGAAAACGATTTCGAAATGAATTGAATTGAAAACGATTTCGAAATGAAATGAATTGAAAACGATTTCGAAATGAAATGAATTGAAAACGATTTCGAAATGAATTGAATTGAAAACGATTTCGAAATGAATTGAATTGAAAACGATTTCGAAATGAATTGAATTGAAAACGATTTCGAAATGAATTGAATTGAAAACGATTTCGAAATGAAATGAATTGAAAACGATTTCGAAATGGATTGAATTGAAAATGAATTCAAATTGAATTGAAATTTGAATTGAATAGAAATGGATTTTAAAACGAATTTATAAAGAAGAATTCAATTTTGATTTGAATTGAAATGGAAGTTGAAAATGTTTTGAAACGAATTTAAAACTATTTATATAATTCGTTTTAAATAGAAATCGACGAAGTATATATTATATATATTATATATATAATATAATGGCCTGAATAGAACGCGCCGCGCCGCGGCAGTTCGTGAATTTCGACCATTTATTTCAAATGGACATTGCGGGAGATCCGACCGTCGGATTCTCCTAAAACCGGAACCGTTGGGTTCGTATCGAAAAATGCTTTCTAACGAATATTAGAAATTAGAAATCTAACGGTTGGATTTGGAGATACGTCCAAATCAAATTCGAAAAAGGTCGCTGTAAGTGCAGTTCGATGGCCGTTGATGGAAATCGACTGTACGGGCCTTGATAAAATTATTAAAAATAGTAATAATTTGTGTAAAATCATAAGAAATGATTTAGAAAGAATTGGGATGAAAAACTCCATACTTGAAAAGATAAAAATAGATTTTTATCGAAATGAACTAGTTTTGAACTAGAATTATAATTCTATTTATTTTTAAATAAATAAATTGAATTCGAAAAGGGTTTTAGAAATAACCAAAATTTCCAATGATTGCATTGGAATGGATTTGAATCGAAATTGTCTTCGGAATATTTCGATGTCGGAATTCGTGATTATACAGATGTGGTTATGGAAATTTGAAAGATATATATTTATATCGTTATTTCCAATACGACATTTGTTAATCGTAGAATTTGATATTGAATATAAGCCGATATATTTTCTATTCAGAGCCTTATATTGAATATCAAATGTGATTTGGGTTTGTCGTGAATGGTGTCTTCACTAACACTGTTCTTGAACCCAGTTGAGAAATGATTAAATCTTTTTATTTAGATTTAATGAAGTGTACCAATTAAATAATATTTAATTGGAATTGAATTGATATTGATTTTTGGGTTTATCGTGAACAGTGTTTTAAATAACACTTGTTCTTTAACCCGATAATTAATGAATGTGACTTTGGGTTTATCGTGAACCGTGTTTTAAATGACACTGATTCTTTAACCCAGTCGAAGATTAAGACTAAGTGGAGTTTTAATGAATCTTTAATTAGATTGAAATGATCGAGAATGGAGTATCACCAGTTTTGCTCCAGGCGATAGTTAAATCTTTAATTAGATTTGAACGTGAAATGGTAATTGAATTTACCAATAACACCGTGGTGTTAGATATGAAGTATAACCAGTTTTACTTCATGGGATGAATAGGTTGGGATTGGGAAATTAAAACAAATGATTACTTCGGTAAGGTTCGCTAATCCCGACTAGTTTGAATTGATATTCAAAAGTTGATTAAAGAATAAATTCAAGGAATTTATCTTTGATAAAATTAATGGGAATCTTTCCCTATGAATGTGAAATCAGAAACTAACTGTCGGTTAGCTAAGCAGAATGGTTTTCTGAATATTGATCTGATGTTGGTTTCGGCCTTCGGGGTTAATATTTGGGGAATTATTCTCTTGATTAATTTACGGTTAGTGACTGATGAATTGGAATGAGGCGTATGTTGTGTTTGTGTAACACTTTTATAATATATACGCGAGTTATTCGGAAAGACCGGGTTTATCCCATTCTGAATAACTGATACGACGATAAGTCGAAGATGAAGACGATGGTCGAAGACCGGAGGTCTTCACGTCGTTTGGGTAATTACTGATGATCTTGATTGGGCTGTACACCCAAGAAGATGGAAACAGTTAGTGATCGTCCAGACGTACTTGGAGATCGATGGATATGCGGGGTACTAGGTGCCTCCGGTTTCGTTCAGACCCAGAACGGACTTGTAAATGGACTGTGTGTCTGACATCGGATTTCATTCTGTGTGACTGATATCGGTTGCATAGGATGGTTTGCCTGTGTGGCATGCTAAGATGCAAATGATCAAGGCTTCTGTTGAAAAGCAAAGTCTTGTGGGGATGATCAAAGCACGGCCTTTGTGGCGTAGCTTTGTGTAACATTTACCTCGCGTGTTTCACACCCGGTATGAACCAAAAACGGGAGACGGACCTCAGGGAGGACTTGCGTTTCTTTCTAGCTAGAAGTGGCGTCAGTGGTTTTACACGCCCTGACGAGTTTGACTTATGTGGTTGTTGCTGTTGCGAGGCGCCTCGGTTATATCGGTTTCGGCCGATGCTTCTGGTCGGCTGACGGACCAGACTTACACCCCATAGGGTGGGGAAACGTAGTGTTCAGGCATAATAATCCACATCGGTGGACCGGCCCTGACGATCTAAAGGCTTGCCTGCGCGCTTGCCTGTGGCTCGGGCTAGAGAGTCACAAATCGGTTGAGGACTATCTTTTGCCTCGGTTCATAGACGGAAATCCAATTTCCAAATACGTGACTTTGCGGTTTTATTTGTAAACCTATATATGGCGACATAGTGGGATGGGGCGCTCATGCCGCCTATGATTGATACTTATGATTTGAAGTGTTTTACACATTATGCACTTATAATAGTATCAAATGATTTGTTTTAAACGTATCAAGCATTCTTTGGCTGTTATAAGGGAAAACCCTATCCTCGGCTGCGTTGCATTGTGTGATGGGACCTGGGTCTTATAACAGCTTCATTTTTCTTTATTTAGCATTGCGCTGTTTGTTTTATGCACTGGTATTCTTGGGAGGAAACCCGTTCCGTGTTATACGGCGTGGTCCCTTGATTTACCTAACTTTGAAAATAAAGATAATAACTGTTTTAGTTCTCACACCAGTCACATGACTGACCTGGAGTTTATTGTTTTAACCTAAACTCTGGGTGCCCTTATTTTGACACGGGCAGCTAGTAGTTTTGGTTTTGCAGATTTATATTCACAGGATCCTGGTTCACAGCTGGAACGATATCCGGAAAGCTTTGTATCCGTATATCTTCTTCTAGTTGTGTATTGTATTATTTTCCGCTGCTATGTATTTAAATGTAATTTAAATCTCTGATATTTCTGTGTAATATTCATTTATACTCTGTATATTCTTGTAATCTGATGTACTGTTGTTATATACAATGAAATGTTCTTTATATGCGTTCTATTTTGCCGTGTTCTCAAACGATAGGGCGTTTCGAACGGTCTGGGTCGGTTTAGCGACTGGTTCGGACCGAGCGAAATTCCTTGCCGCCACAGTTGGTATCAAAGCTTTGGTTTACAAAGCTAGAGAACAAGACACATTAGAACCGTACGAAAGAATTCATCAGATATTGGATTAGTAATATCCAATGAGGATGACTCATTAGAGATAGGATCAGTAGTATCCTAGAACGAGTGTGAAGAGTATATTTTTGAAAATGGAAACAAATCTTGTTTTGAAATATAAATCGACTATTCGTATTTGATTATCTATTTTTATTGATGTGGACAATCCAGTATATATAGATTTTGCGTATACGTCTGATCCGCGTGTATTCGAAATTTTAATATACTGGATAGATATAGAATTACACTCTAATCGCCCGGAGATGATTTTGATGATGGAGCTCCATCATTAGAATTTATGTTCGAGTGACGAAAGTGGGCTTTCTATATATTTCCTATTGGCTGGTGTGAGAACCAAAATTAGATAGGGCCTATTGTTGTGATTTGGCATCAAAAACATGATTTTTGTTTATGTACCAAAGTTATGAATTTGAAACTCTAATTCACTAATCGATTGATGTTTGGGTTGTTTGTTTATTTGTTTGCTAATTTTTAGCCATTTAGCCTAATTGAATCGAATATTGAATTATATTGAAAATTGGTCGCATTTGCTTGCATATGCATATATATCATTGAGCAGGTCATAGCAAAGAGGCTAGAGCCAGAGAATAAAATTTGTTTGCCCGACAAATAGGTACATGTTTACTACATAATTTACTGTTTTGTTTGGGTGATGATGATTTTGTGAGCCTATTGGCTAGCCGCTTGGCTTTTTCTTTTTCTTTTTGAGATCTGAAGGACCGGGGAAGCTATTTGAAATTCCCCGATGCTCCCGGTGCAGGGGAGGTTATGGCGAAATTTTTCAAAAATTTAGGGTGTTAGCCAAATTTTTGAAATTTTGGAAATTCTCAGAAACTAAAGAGTTGGAGAATGGAAGCCAGATCGAGCGTAGAGCTGAATAATCAAACCACTTTCGACTTTGTTCCTTTTCGGGGACGAAAAGTTTTAAGTGGGGGAGATTGTAACAACCCGTAAAATGCGAGCCAGTTTGAAATTTTTATTTTGGCAATTATGGCGAATTTTGATTATTTAAAATGAATTATTTTAAATAATATCGACGAAAATTTATTTTGAATATAATTCGAGCGTATATATTATATACGTCGTCGTTAGAATATATAAATATTTATATATAATTATAAATAGAATTGAAAATGGCGCGGTAGTTCGATAATTCGATTTCAAACTTCAATTGAATGTACCGGGTGCAAAACAATCCGGATTTTAGTGAAACCAAAAATAATGGAATCTAATAGTGAATATCTTTCCAACGAATCCGAAAAATCAAGATTTCATATCGGGAATCAAAAGATATGTCCAGTTGAAAATTCTGAATAGTCGCTATGGAATTCAGGCCCTTAAAAATGGACATTTTGCAAACGACCTCGGATTTCGACGAAACCAGTTTTGTTGGATCCGCAGTGTAAAGTTATTGCTAGATTCCAAATTTCATAATTTTTCGAATCAATATGTGAGCGTGGCAAAGGAAAACGCGTTTGACCGGTTTCAGTTGATTTTAATCGACTGGAAATTGACCATTTTTCAAACGGTCTCAGAATTCGACGAAACTAGTTCTGTTAGGACCGTATCGTCAATACGAAGCTAGAAAATATTTTTCTGTAATTTTCCGAGTTAATATGTGACCCCGGTAATTTGAAATGTACGTTTAAAATTCAATATAGCGATTTAAATGTAAATTCAACGGAAACTGATTGAAACGGACGAATCAGCTTGCGATATATATCCCATTGTGTTCAGAATGGTGGTAAAACGCTATGGACGACAGGCGGTGGGCCTCGTTTTGAGGTCGTATGAAAAGTCAACTTTGGAGAGAGAAATTAAATTAATTTAATAATAAAAAAAAATATCTCTTTTCCCCTTTTAACCAGGCCCCCCCCCCCGAAGTTTTTTCAATTGAGTTTTCAAAGAACAGAAAAAAAAAAAAAAAGAGAAGAGAAGAACGCTTCTCCAGATCGGCGGCCGCCTCCCACCGCCCTCGCGGTGGCCTCCCAACGCCGGCGCCCCCTCTTCTTCCCCCTCCCCTCCTCTCGTGCGAAGCCCGAACCATCCCAGGACCCACAATCGAAACCACCCAATCGCCCCCCCCCCCCCCATCGATGGAAGCCGTACCCCGTCAGCCGTGCACCCGCGAGCCCAGTCGAACGCCACCACCTCGCTGCGTGGATCCACCCACCCGTCGATGCCAAGGTCGACGACAGTACACCCCCTGCTCTCCTTTGATCCAAACCCTGAAAAGTAAGTTTTGACTATTTATTTTAATACAGTAATTATTTATTTTTAGTTCTGAAATTATATATATGTTGCCATTGTTTTTAAATCTGAAAATATATTGTTTTTAAAGCTGAAAATAAATTGTTTTTAAATCTGAAAATATAGGGTCTTTAAAATGAAAATATAAATAGAATTTGTAAAAGAATTTATTTTGAAAATACATATAGAATATAAATAGAATTTGAATTTGCAAAGTTTTAAAATAGGGAGAAGTAGTGTATTTAGAAATAAAATAACATAGTTTTTATGAAATAAAAATAGCAGTGTTTTTAAAATTGAAATTTACAGTAATTTTAAAATAAGAAACTTATAGCGATGTTTTGGAAATAAAAATAGGATTTTTATATGTTGAACTTCGAATTAAAAATAGGATTTTTATATGTTGAACTTCGAATTAAAAATAGGATTTTTATATGTTGAACTTCGAATTAAAAATAGGATTTTTATATGTTGAACGTCGAATTAAAAATATGATTTTTTATATACTGAACTTCGAATTAAAAATAGGATTTTTATATATTGAACTTTGAAATAAAAATTCGATTTTTATATATTGAACTTTGAAATAAAAATTCGATTTTTATATATTGAACTTTGAAATAAAAATTCGATTTTTATATATTGAACTTTGAAATAAAAAATCGATTTTTATATATTGAACTTTGAAATAAAAATTCGATTTTTATATATTGAACTTTGAAATAAAAATTCGATTTTTATATATTGAACTTTGAAGTAAAAATTCGATTTTTATAAATTGAATAACGAAGTAAAAATTCGATTTTTATATATTGAACTTTGAAATAAAAATTCGATTTTTATATATTGAACTTTGAAGTAAAAATTCGATTTTTATAAATTGAATAACGAAGTAAAAATTCGATTTTTATATATTGAACTTTGAAATAAAAATTCGATTTTTATATATTGAACTTTGAAATAAAAATTCGATTTTTATATATTGAATAGCGAAGTAAAAATTCGATTTTTACATAGGTAGTGAAAGCGGGCAACGAAGGTAACAAAAAGGCGAGAGCGACGAAGATTTCTATCAATGAAGAGTCAAGATGGTTGGATAGCTATATGTGAGAATTTCTCACCTTTCAATTTAATTTTTCTAGTTATATATATATACTAGGATGCAGACGGTGCTTAGTAGCACCCGACACAATCGTCCACAGACCATGGACTTGTTTGTTTGGTTGCATAGATTAGTTGAATTATTTGTTTGAATTGAATTGTTTGGTGAGATGAGATTGATTTGATTGATGTGTGAATGGCGTGGGCCTTCACTAGACCGGGGATAAGGCTAGGCCTCGTCCCGTTCCTAGTATCGTGCCGTTATGCCGCCGAAATTTTCTAAAATATGTTAGAAAAATAAAAATATCATTTTATTGAATAAATGAATTGAATAGAAATTCATAGGTTGAAATAAAATGTTTTATCGTTAAAAATATAATTTTTAACGTGAATATGAAAATAGTGAAGTGAATAAATAAATATTCATTTACAAACCAGATGGTTTGTTTATGTACACTTATTTGAATGACATTGATTGGGACGATAAATTTTACACATCGCCCAACTGCACAACTAAAATCTGTGTTTGATTGTTTGAAACCCCACACGGGTGTTGGGATGAAATATGAATTTCACTCATCCTGATTGATTAAATATGTCGATCGATTGATTGACAGGCTGTTATGAGCGTTGAATATCTATATTTGATGCTTATACAGTGTAGTGCACTTTGGTTGATGGTTGATTATTTTCAATGTTATTATATACATGTGTTGTATGAAAATCCATATAATTAATTTTATATGGTGATTGATTGGGCCTCATTCCAATCGTGAAAATAAAGAATATTTTGATAATAACAAATATTTTGATAATAGGAAATATTTGAAATAGAATATTTGAAATAGAAATTTATGAAGCCGTGTTGATTAGATTGACGGCATTTTGACGTAAACGATATTTATATCGATTTTATTCATTTTGAAACAAATATTGAAAAGTAATCTCGAAATCGAATATTTCGAAATGAATTGAATTGAAAACGATTTCGAAATGAATTGAATTGAAAACGATTTCGAAATGAATTGAATTGAAAACGATTTCGAAATGAAATGAATTGAAAACGATTTCGAAATGAAATGAATTGAAAACGATTTCGAAATGAATTGAATTGAAAACGATTTCGAAATGAATTGAATTGAAAACGATTTCGAAATGAATTGAATTGAAAACGATTTCGAAATGAAATGAATTGAAAACGATTTCGAAATGGATTGAATTGAAAACGAATTCAAATTGAATTGAAATTTGAATTGAATAGAAATGGATTTTAAAACGAATTTATAAAGAAGAATTCAATTTTGATTTGAATTGAAATGGAAGTTGAAAATGTTTTGAAACGAATTTAAAACTATTTATATAATTCGTTTTAAATAGAAATCGACGAAGTATATATTATATATATTATATATATAATATAATGGCCTGAATAGAACGCGCCGCGCCGCGGCAGTTCGTGAATTTCGACCATTTATTTCAAATGGACATTGCGGGAGATCCGACCGTCGGATTCTCCTAAAACCGGAACCGTCGGGTTCGTATCGAAAAGAGATTTCTAACGAATATTAGAAATTAGAAATCTAACGGTTGGATTTGGAGATACGTCCAAATCAAATTCGAAAAAGGTCGGTGTAATTGCAGTTCGATGGCCGTTGATGGAAATCGACTGTACGGGCCTTGATAAAATTATTAAAAATAGTAATAATTTGTGTAAAATCATAAGAAATGATTTAGAAAGAATTGGGATGAAAAACTCCATACTTGAAAAGATAAAAATAGATTTTTATCGAAATGAACTAGTTTTGAACTAGAATTATAATTCTATTTATTTTTAAATAAATAAATTGAATTCGAAAAGGGTTTTAGAAATAACCAAAATTTCCAATGATTGCATTGGAATGGATTTGAATCGAAATTGTCTTCGGAATATTTCGATGTTGGAATTCGTGATTATACAGATGTGGTTATGGAAATTTGAAAGATATATATTTATATCGTTATTTCCAATACGACATTTGTTAATCGTAGAATTTGATATTGAATATAAGCCGATATATTTTCTATTCAGAGCCTTATATTGAATATCAAATGTGATTTGGGTTTGTCGTGAATGGTGTCTTCACTAACACTGTTCTTGAACCCAGTTGAGAAATGATTAAATCTTTTTATTTAGATTTAATGAAGTGTACCAATTAAATAATATTTAATTGGAATTGAATTGATATTGATTTTTGGGTTTATCGTGAACAGTGTTTTAAATAACACTTGTTCTTTAACCCGATAATTAATGAATGTGACTTTGGGTTTATCGTGAACCGTGTTTTAAATGACACTGATTCTTTAACCCAGTCGAAGATTAAGACTAAGTGGAGTTTTAATGAATCTTTAATTAGATTGAAATGATCGAGAATGGAGTATCACCAGTTTTTCTCCAGGCGATAGTTAAATCTTTAATTAGATTTGAACGTGAAATGGTAATTGAATTTACCAATAACACCGTGGTGTTAGATATGAAGTATAACCAGTTTTACTTCATGGGATGAATAGGTTGGGATTGGGAAATTAAAACAAATGATTACTTCGGTAAGGTTCGCTAATCCCGACTAGTTTGAATTGATATTCAAAAGTTGATTAAAGAATAAATTCAAGGAATTTATCTTTGATAAAATTAATGGGAATCTTTCCCTATGAATGTGAAATCAGAAACTAACTGTCGGTTAGCTAAGCAGAATGGTTTTCTGAATATTGATCTGATGTTGGTTTCGGCCTTCGGGGTTAATATTTGGGGAATTATTCTCTTGATTAATTTACGGTTAGTGACTGATGAATTGGAATGAGGCGTATGTTGTGTTTGTGTAACACTTTTATAATATATACACGAGTTATTCGGAAAGACCGGGTTTATCCCATTCTGAATAACTGATACGACGATAAGTCGAAGATGAAGACGATGGTCGAAGACCGGAGGTCTTCACGTCGTTTGGGTAATTACTGATGATCTTGATTGGGCTGTACACCCAAGAAGATGGAAACAGTTAGTGATCGTCCAGACGTACTTGGAGATCGATGGATATGCGGGGTACTAGGTGCCTCCGGTTTCGTTCAGACCCAGAACGGACTTGTAAATGGACTGTGTGTCTGACATCGGATTTCATTCTGTGTGACTGATATCGGTTGCATAGGATGGTTTGCCTGTGTGGCATGCTAAGATGCAAATGATCAAGGCTTCTGTTGAAAAGCAAAGTCTTGTGGGGATGATCAAAGCACGGCCTTTGTGGCGTAGCTTTGTGTAACATTTACCTCGCGTGTTTCACACCCGGTATGAACCAAAAACGGGAGACGGACCTCAGGGAGGACTTGCGTTTCTTTCTATCTAGAAGTGGCGTCAGTGGTTTTACACGCCCTGACGAGTTTGACTTATGTGGTTGTTGCTGTTGCGAGGCGCCTCGGTTATATCGGTTTCGGCCGATGCTTCTGGTCGGCTGACGGACCAGACTTACACCCCATAGGGTGGGGAAACGTAGTGTTCAGGCATAATAATCCACATCGGTGGACCGGCCCTGACGATCTAAAGGCTTGCCTGCGCGCTTGCCTGTGGCTCGGGCTAGAGAGTCACAAATCGGTTGAGGACTATCTTTTGCCTCGGTTCATAGACAGAAATCCAATTTCCAAATACGTGACTTTGCGGTTTTATTTGTAAACCTATATATGGCGACATAGTGGGATGGGGCGCTCATGCCGCCTATGATTGATACTTATGATTTGAAGTGTTTTACACATTATGCACTTATAATAGTATCAAATGATTTGTTTTAAACGTATCAAGCATTCTTTGGCTGTTATAAGGGAAAACCCTATCCTCGGCTGCGTTGCATTGTGTGATGGGACCTGGGTCTTATAACAGCTTCATTTTTCTTTATTTAGCATTGCGCTGTTTGTTTTATGCACTGGTATTCTTGGGAGGAAACCCGTTCCGCGTTATACGGCGTGGTCCCTTGATTTACCTTACTTTGAAAATAAAGATAATAACTGTTTTAGTTCTCACACCAGTCACATGACTGACCTGGAGTTTATTGTTTTAACCTAAACTCTGGGTGCCCTTATTTTGACACGGGCAGCTAGTAGTTTTGGTTTTGCAGATTTATATTCACAGGATCCTGGTTTACAGCTGGAACGATATCCGGAAAGCTTTGTATCCGTATATCTTCTTCTAGTTGTGTATTGTATTATTTTCCGCTGCTATGTATTTAAATGTAATTTAAATCTCTGATATTTCTGTGTAATATTCATTTATACTCTTTATATTCTTGTAATCTGATATACTGTTGTTATATACAATGAAATGTTCTTTATATGCGTTCTATTTTGCCGTGTTCTCAAACGATAGGGCGTTTCGAACGGTCTGGGTCGGTTTAGCGACTGGTTCGGACCGAGCGAAATTCCTTGCCGTCACAAGTTCGCCTATAATAACAGCTTTCAGGCTAGCATTGGCATGGCACCTTTTGAGGCTCTTTATGGACGACCATGCCGATCACCCACTTGTTGGCAGGAATCAACGGATAAGGTTTTGCTTGGACCCGATATGATTAGGGAGACTACGGAGAAGATAGACTTGATTCGACGGTGAATGAATACGGCGCAAGACTGACAGAAGTCATATTCTGACAAGAGACGAACCGATCTTGAATTCGAAGTTAGGGACATGGTCTTTATTAAAGTGTCACCACTAAGGAACGTAGTCCGTTTTGGATCAATAGGGAAGTTGGCACCGAGGTTCGTAGGACCCTTGCCTATTACAGAAAGGACTGGACTGATGGCGTACAGAGTAGCACTGCCAGAGAAGCTCAGTGGTGTTCATGTTGTGTTTCACGTCTCGCATTTGCGTAAGTGTTTACATGATACGGCGGAGGTGGTACAACCGAGCACACTCAAAGAAGTGGAAATAGAATGAGATGCCACAGTCAGATGAGCACCTACACGCATACTTGGATCAAAGGTCAAAAAGCTACGCAACAAAGAGGTCAAGTTGGTCAAAGTGCAATGGGGAGATGATCTTAGAGACGCGACTTCGGAGACGGAAGACAAGATGCGTACGCAGTACCCTTTTCTTTTTTAGGGTATGTTTTTAACTTCTCCTTTTTCTACCGCTTTGTTTATACTTGTCCTATCATTTGAAATGTCTTTGCGATGATATCTTCGATCTTTAGTTAGGGACAATCCTTGGTTGTAAACATGTGTTTGAGACATGTTATGTTTGGTGGATGCTAGTGGATGCAAGTGTTTACTAGTGGATGCTCGTGGATGCATTTACACACACATTAGGCACTAGATCGGCTCAATCACTTTCATATTGCATATAAATGTGTGTGCATGTTTAAATTAATGGATGTATCATGGATGTTTTATCATATGGATGCTGCATTCAGATGAATGGTTGTGCACTCATGTAGAAATAATATGTATCATTAGGGATCTCTTGCGTACATAATGGACGAATGGCACTATCATGATTCACATTAAGGAGGTCAACTGAATCGGTAGACTGCCTGATTTTGCATTAAATACGTACGGACATGTACACACACTATGCATATAAACATGAAAGCATTAGAAGTCTGTTAAGGACAATGGATGCATGTGTTTGATGGTTGAGTAGATGGATGATTGGATGGTAGGATATACATTTTTCTTGACGTGATAATTTCAGGGTCGAAATCCTTTAAGGAGGAGAGAATGTAACACCCCGTATTTTCTATTAACACTAAAACTAACGAATTAAAGAATACTTAATTATAAATGTGGGAATTAGGGGAAACGGGGGATGCCATTGAGTTCTTCTCGGAATTCTGGTTGAGATAGAGTCCCAGTTTGCGTGAATTGGACTTCGTATGAAGAAGTTATGGCTGTCGGAAGTTTCCAGAAAATTCAAAAATTCAATCAGCTCAAAAACAAGTTCAAAATTCCAAAACTGGACCAGGAGTGGGCTGGGCGGGAAAATTCCTGCCCAGGACCCAGGTTGACCAGGGGGTTGACCTATGGGTCGACCTACCCAGTCGACCCATTCGAGTCTTGGCTGGCCTGGTCGGGTTCTGGGCGATTTTCTGATTTCTTGTGTGTCATTAGGGCAGATTTGTCACTTCCTGGTTGGCTCCTTTAAAGGTGAATGGTCTTGATTTATTATATGATCATCTGACGACTTAAATTAATTTAAAACTCTATATAAACACATGTAGACTCAACCCCTAAAACCTAAACAAAATTAGAACAATGGCCATCATGCTGTCAGTCTGCAACCTGGAGTAGCCGTCACCAACCAGAAGAATGCTTATTCAACTCAAATCTAATCTTAACAACCAATTTGCCTACATCAAGGGAATGCTAATCAATTGCAGAAAACAGATGCCAGAACTCAAGACTCTCTCTTTGTTTGTGAGTTCGATTTCTCTAATAAGATAATTACTAAATTAATTAAGATGAGACGTAATTGTGGTTATATGTTTATGTTTTTGAATCATTGGAAAGATGTGGTATTTTGTGAATATATGCTAGTTATTCATGATGTTAGTTTTGTTGTGAATCCCTTTTTTATATGCCAATCAGTTATGTTCAACTTGATTCATTGTGACATCATATTAGATGCAAGTTTGGGTGTTAGATTATATGCTAGTTTCTATGAGAAATGTTCACAAAGTTTACATGTGAATCAAGTAAAAATGATTTATGCAAGTTTTTACCTTTAAGCTATGCAAGTTTATACCTTTAAGCTATGCAAGTTTATACCTTTAAGTTATGCAAGTATACACCTTTAAGTATAGATCTATGACGTATATAAATTATGCAAGTTTACACCTTTTAGTTTGGGTCTATGACATATATAACTAATGCAAGTTTACACCTTTTAGTTTGGATCTATGACATATATAACTTATGCAAGTTTACACCCTTGAGTTTGGACCTATGACATATATAACTTAGGCAAGTTTACACCTTTTAGTTTGGATCTATGACATGTATATGCAAGTTTTCACCTTTAGGTTTGGATCTATGACATGTATAGTTCATGCAAGTTCACACCAATTAGATCTACGTTTTAGACCATGACAATACAAAGTTATGCAAGTTATGTTGTAATTCTTATTTGCAAGTTAAATGCAAGTTAGATGCAAGTTAGATCTATTTTGTGTATTATGTCAATTTGTGATGTTTCTTCCCTTATATGTGTTAGACTATTTGCTAGTCTAATATATATATATATATATATATATATATATATATCTGTGTGTGTGTGTGTGTGTCATGTTAAGCGAACGCACAACGTGAGGGCGATGGGGATAATATTGAATATACACATATTGTGAATTGGCAGAAATGCCTTAAAAAGCATATAATTAATTTGTGATGTTAATTGGTATAATTTATGAACCATAAATGGATAGACATAAATAAATATGGAAATGATTGATAATTTGAATAGGGAAAGTAATTCAAATTTGGGGAAAATTAATTATGTATAATTAATCGCTTAAGACATGAGGTTAGACTCGTTTGTGGTGTAAGACTGCCCGGACCCGCCCGGTAAATCCAGCGACCACAAATGTCAGTCTAATGTGGGAGGTCTTAGGCATAAATTATATGCGTAACAAGTTGCAAAGACACGAGGTTAGACTCGTTTGTGGTAGAAGACTGCCCGGACCCGCCCGACAAATCCAGCAACCACAAATGTCAGTCTAACGTGAGAGGTCTTGCAAGGGTTACGGCTTTAATGAATTAAGTAACACTTAACCAAGTTAAACATGTGGTGGGACATGGGGGTTAAGTGGGTGCCTTGGGTGGCTTGTGAAAATACGAGTAGAACACTTAACTAAATTAAAGACATGTAAGAAGACATGAAGGGGCTAAGTGGGGAATCTTAGTGGGGGACCAAGCTTAGGTGGAAGGCTTGTGTCAAGTATGGGGGCCCATCTCAAACCAGTAACCCATAAGTATCTTTGTGAGCTCGACCCAAGTCGAGGACGGGACACGCCTACTGGGCTTGACTGTAAGAGGCCAAAACGGGTTAGCGGTGGCAACGCAAGTCTAACGGGGTCATGTGCGTGCGTGGGCCTGGGCTAGTAGGTAAGACGTTGTTGTATCGTGTAGATATAAGCCGTGCATCCTTGAGTTGTATCAGGTTGCCACTTTGGGGAGTGATACACCCCACTGTGGGACCAGCACGGGTATCTACAAGTTAGGGAGCCGATCGCATGAGGGTAGTGGGTACACCTACTGGAGATAGGGGCAGGTGGCACCTATGTAGTCAACTAGGGGTACACGAAACTACTATTAAGGTTGCTAAGTTCAGCAAGAGGGATCAACCTTTAGGGTGCCTGGTGTGGCGCAGTGTAGTAATTATTCTCTAGCAATTAGGTGCGCCTTTAACGTTATCTTTGTTCATCTTATTACCTTTGGTTGCTTGGTCTTGCCATTTATTCGTAGTCATTTCCTTATTTACCAAGTTTATGTCTTATCCTAGTTACTTTAATAATTATATTGATAGAGTTATCGGACTCACCAGACTTTATGTCTGACCCCCTTTGTTTCCACCTCTTTTCTTCCAACCCCCCCCCCCCCCCCCCCCCCCAGGTTCTCCGGGTGGGCCTAGTACTAGCGGAGCTTGATTGGATCGCTTTATCTCTCTCTCTTTTGGAAGTTGCTCGGATTGCTGAAGTAAAGTTCAGCTCATCATTTTCTTTATGGCTATTTGTAGTAGTGGGATTATGATTTTATTTTGTGTACTCTGATTTTATCAGGATGGATATTATGTACTTGACTCTAGTTTATGGTTTTTGATGATGTCACCAAACATATTTAACTTCTGCTACAATTAATGAAGTTTTAAATTTTCAAGTACTGCTTTATATCTGTCTTGTTGTGATTTTCTGTTCTATATTCACTTAAAATGCTCCATGGAAGTTAATGCATTACCTTTGTGAGTGATATTAATGGACGTGGGGTGTTACAATCCTTAATCACATGTCTTACCTATTGTCTTGTTAATGTTAAGAGGAGAGAGGTCAAAACATAAAATTCTGGGGAATGAAATACAAGTTAAGAAGGCTATTCTCTATAATTGGAAGTTGTAAACTTTTTGGGTTAAGTCTTTGTAACAAACACACAAGGCAAACATATTGGGAGGGCGTCCTAAAAGTCACTTACTACCCTAAACCGAATTAAGGGCGGGCACCTACTACGGTCACTTAATACAATATTTATTTAGGGCGGGGTCCCTCTAGTCACTTATTACCCAATGGAGCACCCCAAGACACTTAAGGCCCCACTCTAACGTTAATACGTTATAAGTGATAACTCTCTTTTAGGAAGAAAAATAGTAATGGTTACTTAATACCAGGCTATGGGTCAGGAACACGACTTTTATGAGAAGAACCACCCCTAGCGAACCCTCTTGTTACTATCTCGCTGTCACTGCGAGTGAACTCCTAGCCGCTTAGTACTTCCCTTCGACAGTGGTTCCTTAGGCCTTGTGTACATAATTTGTCCCTAGGTCAGAAATCACTAGCTCCTAGATAAAAGCAGACATTACTGGGAGAACTACCCCACACAAGTTATTGTGTATCAGGACCATTTAAAACCTTATAGGAGAAAGAGGGACCCAATAACCATTTACTTCTCGAAGGGCAGGCCAAATGACTTAGGTCCTGAACCAAGGAGTGAATCTTGGTAATGAATCTAGTCCTGACCACTCAATACCTAATAAGAGATAGGTCAACCACTTAATACCTTTTTCCAAGGCAGGCCTACTTCGCAACCCCCCATATATATATACGCACATTAGATATCTCACACTAGGTATGCATACAAGTATCTTACATTAGGCCAACCACTTGTAGATGCAGGATTTACCGGGCGGTTCCAGGCAGACTTCTACTTCAAGTTGGGCCTAACCCCACATCATAACATACTAATTATAATGGCCCATGGCAACTAGACCTCTCACATTAACCAGATTTACTTGTAGATGCTGGATATGCTGGTTTGTTCCCGCCAGAAATTTACTACAAGTAACGGTTATCCTCGTGTCTATGTGTCATTAAGCCATTAAGTCATACACATACAAGCATACAAATACTATGGGAATATCTAAGTTCTACTCCTAATTTAATTTTATGTATAACGCTCTTAGTATGCATTTATATACGTCAATTATGTTTTATATATGTGTGTATATATATGTGTATATATATATATATATGTGTGTGTGTGTGTGTGTGTGTGTGTGTGTCTGTAAGAGTGAAATAAGCGAACGAAATTAATGTCCTTACCACGTATTTGAAATGTCAATCCTATTAATTTTTTGAGGTGTACAAGTCATTTTCCCATAGTTCTCCTCAACCATATCATAAGTGTGCATATGACAATAAAATGAGAAGAACAATCACAAACACATATAAACTTGCAACCCAGGTTTTTACTTGATTATTGCAACCACAAAAGATGAACATAGCAAGAACAACATATGTTTATAACTCCTATTTTGAATATATTTGTTTTTTTATATTTTTTTGTATGCAAAACATTAATATTTATATATAGTAAATAATACGTTATAATTCCCTTATTTTGAAAAATAGAGATTCAAACTTATTGAATTTACAACTATCTAAATCTTAATCTCTTACCCAAAAATTAAACATGTGAATTTACAATAATAATAGAATAAAAAGGAATCCTGTCAATATAGAAAATCCGAACAATATAGAAAATCATGCAAAAGAATCATGTTCTTCTTTTATTATTACATTTACCGAATATCCAAATATAAGTTGATTGAACATTTCTACGAACAATAAAATAAACGGAGGATTTGAAGGGTTTAATCATGTTTTCTTTTCGTATATTCCAAATCCCCTACAGCACAACAACCAATTCTATAACTATCAGATTACAGAAAACAGTAACTTAGATGGATTCCAATCACAAAGCTATTACAAAGAGTAGCAACAAGATCGAATAGAACAGAAATTGGATTTGGCCTTCAATAACGAATGTATGCTCCAAGCCTTTCAGATACATATATATATATATATGTCTATATACATATATATATGTATAAGAATGACCATTAGACTCTTATGTATATAGGTATGAATCTAAATTCCAGATAAATCTGAAATCTAAATATTATGACAAGACAGAGAAGATAAAACAGGTTAGAATTGATTTAGAGTAATAGAAGAAATCTAAATCTTTTAAGCTTTCTAGAATTTGAGATAAAAGAAAGGCAGAGTTGACTTGTTGAGAGAAATGGATGTCGGGTATAGAATGAGGGAAGGGGCTATTTATAGTTTCTATCATGTATTTGAACTGTTAGATTAGCTTGATTATATCTAAACAGTTGAATTGATATATATTATAAATAAATCCCTACATAAAACAATCCGCACCGAACTTCCCTACGGGAAAGCGGTTGACACCCTTCCTAAAAGGGCGGTTAACCCCCTTCTGGAGTCAGACCAAGAGGAAATTCCTCCAGAACATTACTTTTTTTATCGTTCTTCGATTAATTCTTTTATTTCTTTCCTTAGTTAATTTATCCTTGTCCCCTACTGTGTGAAAATATATGCACGTAAGTTTGAAATTAAAGGGAATATTCTTTTCATACTTATCCTATTTAATATATTCCCAGCTTGTATATATATTTACCTGAAATTCAAACCTGTGTGTATTAATATTTACGTACAACTTAATTAATAACTTTTGCATACGTACTCTGTTTTTAGCAAATAAAATATGAAAACGGATCAGAATCTCGCCACGAATGCAACTATTATACTTTTGTAATCCAATTCTTAATTGTCCGAAATTCCATGTTCACCTTCTTAACATATTATTAATTATTACTATTTATTTTTAAATTAAGTTAACCTACGTCTAAATTATGTACATTTTAAAGGGTTTTACAAGATCACCATGCAAAACAAAAGAGGAACTGATAAAGGACATATAATATAAGGGTTAACCAATAGATAAAACAAACATGGAGACTAAATTACAAACCAACAATGACATAAATGATGCACGAACTAAAATTAGGTTATTCTTTTTTTGGAGTAATGAATAAGTGGCTTTTGGCAAAATCATTTAGTCCCACATCGGGGAAAACTATCACCTTTGCCACTACTTATACTAGGGCTTGATATGTTGTTACAAAAGAAAGAGGAGATGGAAGAGAGAGGCAGTGGCATGAACTATGGCATGATAAGAGCTCATATCTAATGGTCAAAAAGATAGGGCCTTGGGCCTTGCGACTCTTGGGGTCTGATGATCAATTTGGCCTCCGAATGCCGATGGACTCGCTGCGCTGCGGAACTGCTGTTTTTGAATTTGGCCACGCAATTGCCAGCGGAAATGTCTATTGGTAAAGGGTCGCAACCTTTTCAATAGTCGTAGCCGTTGCAATTCAAACAGATATGCCTATTCTCCGCACAAAGTGAATAAATTGAATATAGGACCATACCCTAGTAGCAAGATAACATAACAAGGGATAAGGCAAGTTAAACAGAATATACCATCGCACCTAATTCTATTCTCTGCACCTAACTAGCTTCATGTGATCGTAATGAAACGATCGTCTTATCGATCGGCTTCTACTCACATGCATTCAATACATGTGTCGTTCGGCCCCACTTGACTGTAGATACCTATGCTGGTCCCATCATGGGGTGTACCAGTTCCTATGGTGGCAACTCGACTCTAATCAAGATGCACAGTGTATAACTACTGATGCTCAGTGCCTTCTTTTTCCACTTCGGAGTACGTGCACGCCTGTACTCCGTCGGAACCTACACTGACGCACCACCCACCGCTATTTTGACCACTTATAGTCAGCCCAGTAATCGTGCCCCACCCTGCCTAGTTCAGGGTACCATGATACATCTATGTAGGTTACTACTGAAATGGGTCCCCGTTACTAGGGTTTCCTAATCAACATGTTATAACGGTTAAGAGTCCCCAATTTAACCTAACCCCATCCATCTGTTTACTTAACATGTTGTATTGGTTAAGTGTTGCCTTTATTAACTTAACCCTTCCATTCTTAGCTTGTCTTGTTCATTAGCATTGATTGATTTATTAATCCACCAACCTCTCACATTAGATATGTGTTGTTGTGGTTATTGGATATGTCGGGCGGTTCCGGGCAGTTTTACACCATAACTCAATCTAACCTCGGGTTTTTCTTGGGCATGGTGCACTAACCTCCCACATTAGATCGGTGTTGTTGCGGTTACTGGATGTGCCGGGTGGTTCCGAGCAGTTTTACACCACAACTCAATTTAACCTCGGGTTAGGCACGTTCGTCTTTTCTCTGATTTACATACTTCCTATTTATGTCCAATTTTATATATAAATTATTCCCAATTTAAATTATGTCACATTTACTATTTAAATTATTACCATAATTCTAGGTATACAAATTATATCTTTTCATGCTACTTAATCATTTACATGATTATGAGCTAATCTATGCCAATAGCACGTAATTTGGTATTTTCCCAATGTTTCCCCAGTTATACGTTCGCATAATTCACATAGAACATTAGGCTCGCAAATTAGCCTAACTTATAAACAAAAGGAAAAAGAAAGGAACATGCAACTTTCCAACAGGCATATAATAATATATATATCTACTAATCATGTGTAACTAGGCATAGAACATCATCAATTCAATTAAACATCTAAATGTGAACTTGCACTTAAATTGGATCTAATTAACATACGACTGATATAGATATAACATAGGAACATGTCGTTTTAATCATATAAACATATATGAACAAGACTTAGCATATTAACTTGCGTATGTTAAAACATAAGAGAACCACAAATTTAATTTGCAACAAGATAAGTTCCATTGAATCAACCACAATAATATCATAGGCATAGATAATTTAAGATGAACATGAATCAAGATTGTTAATCTTGTACTTAAGCACCGTTCTAGATTCAACTTATAACAAGTCAAGATTTCTATTAATAAAAGAAAACATGTGTTTAAATCTAAGTAATAACTGAACTTATAGAAAAAGAACAGTTCTTGTATTCTGGGATCTGATTTCTGAAATTGAAAAGCTTATCCTTTGATCTAGACATTTAATTCTTTAGTTTTAATTTAGATTGGAGCTTTCTAACTTAATTTCTAGCTTAGAGAAAAATGGAGGCTATGCTAGTTTGGCCATGGACAACATGTTGAGGTTTGGGTGATTAAATAGAAGTTTAGTATAATGTGAGCTGTCAGATCATCATAGGAGAAATCAGAGCCATCCAGACCAAATAGAGCCAACCAGAAGTCGCCACATATTCCCTAATACCTCAGAATTCGTCACAGGAACCAGATCTGAAAGGGGTCGACTCCCTACGGGGGGGGGGGGGGGGGGGGTCGACACCTATGTCGACTCTCCTATAGGGGGTTGACACCCTCTAAGTGGGAAATTTCCCGCTCAGGCCTTCTGACGAATTTTTTGAAATTTGAACCTAATTTTTGAATTTCGAATTCTGGTTTGACCTTTTATTAATATTTTAATTTATTTTCTGTTTAAACTTGAAATCTTCCGAACTCCATAACTTCTTCATACGGGGTCCGAATTATGCAAACTCGGACTCTATCTCAAGCATAATTCCGAGACGAATGCAATGGCATAACCCGTTTCCCTTAATTCCTCTTCTAAAAATTAAGTATTCTTTAATTCATTACTTTAATATTTACAGAAATTACGGGGTGTTACATTCTATCCTCCTTAAAGGATTTCGTCCCCGAAATCTTCAAGTCAAGAAGAATGTATCCTAACATCCAGTCGTCCATCTACTCAACCATCAAACACAGGCATCCATTGTGCTTAAAAGATTTCTAATGCCGAATGAACAAATGCAAAGAGTGTGTGTATATGTTCCTTATCTAATGCAGAATCAGGCGGTCTACTGATTCAGTTGACCTCCTTAATGCAAGTCATGATAGTGCCATGAGCCCATTATGTATGCAATTACTCCTAATCATACTTATTAATTTCTACATGGGTGCATAATCATTCATACAAATGCAGCATCCATATGATAACACATCAAGTTCCAATCCCTATGCAAACACATGTATGCATATGCAATATGAAAGTGACTGAGCTGATCTAGTGCCTAATGTGTGTATATGCATCCACGAGAAACCACTTGCAACCACTTTCAACCATCAATCAGAATATGTACATGTTTACATCCATTGGTTTCTACTTAAGGATCAAGGATAGGACTGAGAAGATATACTTAAAAGATAGATATAAGCATTCATAAAATTATGGAAAAGAGATCAAGGATGCACCCTCAAAAAGAAAAGGGTAGGCTGCGCGTATCTTGTCCTCAGTCTCCTAAGTCGCGTCTTCTTCTGCGTCACTTCATTGTACTTTGACTAGCTTGACTTCACGATTGCACAACTTTTTGACTTCTGTTCCCATGATACGAGTTGGAACTCTCCTCACCGTTGCTTCTCGATCCACTTCTACTTCCTCTAGGATGCTTGGCTCCACCATTTCAGCAGACTCATGTAAGCACTTTCATAGGTGAGAAACATGAAAAACATTACGAACTCCAGCCAAACTTTCGGGCAACTCCACTCTATAAGCCATCTTCCCAATCCTCTCAATGATAGGAAACGGCCCTACAAACCTTGCTGCCAACTTTCCTGCGGACCCAAAGCGAACGACATTCCTCAAAGGAGAAACCTTAGGGAAGACTCTGTCTCCAACCTCAAACTCAAGGTCGGTCCTTCTTTTATCCGCATAGGACTTCTGTCTATCTTGTGCGGTCTTCATTCGTCTTCGTATCAAGTCCATTTTCTCTGAAGTCTCTCTGATCATGTCGGGTCCAAGTACAAGCTTGTCTATAGATTCCCACCAACAAGTTGGTTAGCGACACGGTCTTCCATTTAAAGATTCAAAGGGTGCCATGCCTATGGTGGTTTGGTAGCTATTGTTGTAGGCGAACTTGTAACACCCCATGTCGGTTAATGTCACTCACAAAGGGAATGCATTAACTTTCATGAAGTATTATAAGTAAACAGAACAGACTATTACAAGACAGATATGTAAAATAGTACTTGAAAATTTTAAAACTTCATTGCAGCGGAAAACAGAAATATGTTTGGTTACATCTTTCTAAAACTACAGTACCAAAACCCAAGTACAACAAATATCAGTCTTGTACAAAAAACCTTCGGAATACATAATATAACCATAATCCCCAATAGAAATTGCCCTAAATGAGTAGAGTCGAAGCCAAGCAATACTTCAAGCACTTCATGCAGAGAGAGAAATCTGAATCAAGCTCCTATGTTCCTATCCTGAGAACCGGGGGGGAACGGAAGAAAAGAGGAGAAAACAAACGAGGTCAGACATAAAGTCTGGCGAGTCCAGTTACTTTCGGCATATAAACAGATAACGGAATCATGACATGTGCATAAAGATGGATGAGAGATAATAGCAACAGGAGTAGCAGGTATACTTAGGTCAAACAAAAGAAACAGAATGATATAGACCAAGCTATGCTTCTTACTTATATCTTACTTCTCTGCACTAATACTAGTATAACAGGATTAGGTATTACCCTAATGTTTAAACTAAATAAGAAACGGAGACAGAATGATCTCTATAAAACGGAATGCTATTAATGGGCTTTTACCACCCCAACAGAAATAGACGGTACAGAAACAAAATTCTAGTAATGGGCTTTTACCCCTCTAACAGGGAGAGAGGTACAGAAACAGAATCCGAGATGGAAACAGAATAATCCCTACGGAAACAGAATGTTAGAATTAGGTGTACAATAGTAATAGGCCTTTACCACCCCAACAGATGGTACCACGCAGAAACAGACAGGTATTATACCTTTAACAGAAACAGACGGTACCCCAACAAAAACAGATAGAACTAAGTGTACCCTAAATTCTACCCCAAGCGATCGGCTCCCTAATACATAAATACCCTGTGTCGGCCCCACAGTAGGGTGTATCACTCCCTAAAGTGGCGACCTACGGAGTGACACAGACCTATTATAGATGTCACGGCGTCTTAACTTCCCTAGAGCAGACCGGATCCATGCACGCACATGACCCGGTTGGAATGCGCCATCAACACCCCTCACCATTATCAAAATGAACCTCTTACAACTAGTTCAGTAAGCGTGCCCGGACCCTACCTAGTGTTGGGTCATAGTTTTGATACCAGAAAGGGTTACTGACTAGTATGGGTCCCAAACAACAGATGACACAAGTAATTACCCCTCCTAACCTTCTGTCCCCAAACTAACAGATTTCATATTGTCTTGCTTACAGATTTCAGATGCACAAAGCTCAGATTAACTAGTTCTCAGATCAGACATACATGTTAAAAAGTTTCAAAACTAACGGATCAGATGTACGAATTCACAGACTTACAGATTGTTTCACCTAACCTTATATTAGGCCTACAGATTTACGAAACGGGTTTACCAGATTTATCCGCCCAGTTGATTTAACCCCATCCACTAGGATCTCCCACTTAACCCCTTCTTATTCATGTTCCTTACATGTTTCAACTTGGTTAATTGTTTCTAATCGTATTTCACAAGCCACCCAAGGCACCCACTTAACCCCTATGTCCTACTTACGTGTTTGTCTTGGTTAAGTGTTACTTAATTCATTAAGACCGTAACCACCTTGTAAGACCTCCCATATTAGACTACCCTTTACGGTTGCTGGATTTGCCGGGCGGGTCCGGGCAGTCTTATACCGGAAACGAGCCTAACCTCGTGTCTTACAATTGTTATGCATTTAATTCATGCCTTTAACCTCTCACATTAGGCTACCGCTTGTGGTCGCTAGATTTTCCAGGCGGGTCCGGGCAGTCTTATACCACAAACGAGCCTAACCTCATATCTCAGGCGTTTATTATTACACATAATTATTTAACCCCAAATATGGATTAATTATCCCTTTTCAAACTGTCAATAATTCCCATGTCCATAATTGTCACTTAAATTATGATCATGATTTCTATGCACATAAATTATGCCAATTAATGTCTCTCTTTAATTATATGCTTTTAAGCCACTATATGCAAGTTTCAAAATATAAACTTCTTTACAAGTTACAGCAGATTACTCAAAGTTCCATAAACATGTTTTACTCAATTTTTAGATTGAGCCTACAGATTTCATACCCGAATTACAATATTCAGTTTCAACAGATTTAGCAGATTAGGAAATTTAACAGATTTAAACATTCCTCGAAGTTCCAATGACATATCTTGCCTAATAATAAATTAAGCCTAAATTTACATGCCCAAATCATGGTCAGAATTCACAATATAACATATGCCCCAAATTTTAGTTAAATTTGCACTGTACAGAATATTCTCTGAAAACCCCAAATCATGATGCATAATATAAATTATGCCAAATTATAGCCTTTGATTACTGCATATGTAATGTATCTAAAAATCCAAATTAGGCGTATTCACATTAATAGTTATCCTATTTAATATAGGTTTTCCAGGCCTAAGTCACATATCCTTTTCTTCCAAATCATAAATTGTCATATAAAATATGCCTCAAGTCTAGATCTTATTGTACAACATATATTGTGTTCTCAAAATCAGATCTTGAATTATAACATGCATTATGTCCCCAAATTACAAGTCATTTGTTATCATACAATAATCTTTCTTTTTTCCAAATCATGAACCGTAATATATAGTATGCCCAGATCTAGATCTTAAATTACAACCTATGTTGTGTTCTCAAATCAGTCACAAATCAGTTATGTCCAATTATGCATCATCCACTATTTTCCCCAAATTTAGCGTTTGTGCGTCGATCTCTTATGAGATTTGGCTCAGGCTCGTGGCAGCCCGGATATAGAACAGAAGGAAGGAAGAGATACGGGATAGTTACTATAACATTAATAAGATAGATCTACACAGAAAAACAGATCTGATAAACAAGAATATGCATAATCTCAAATTCAGATTTATAACGATGTAAGGATTATAATTAAATTTCATATCTGAAATTAACTGCACTCACCTTGGTTGGATTCTAAAAGAAAAAGGTGTTGAAGTTGTTCTCTTTTAATCCTATTCAGATTGGAAGAAGCACTAGTTCTAGCTTAGGTTTCAACAGAGTAGAGACGCCACTGATTTATTTTAATTATAATTAGAGCATAGTATAGACGTAATGAAGTTGTGTGGAGAAAGTGAAGTTTGGGGGTGTTTATATAGTGTAGAACTCATGAATCTAGTCCAGAAATCAGCCCGGATACGTAAAAATGAATTCTTCCTCGGATCTAGAAAAACAGGGCAGGTCGACCCCCAGGTCGACCTATAATGGGGAGGTCGACCCCTGGTAGACCTGGTTAGGGAGGTCGACCCCCTGGCCGACCCCCTGGTCGACCTGGCTGCCTGGGCTGGAATTTTCCCGCATAGCCCAGGTTTTCGATTTTTGAAATTCTGAATTCGGATTTTGAATTTTCTAAAACTTCCGAAGGCCATAACTTTTTCATACGGAGTCCGATTTATGCAAACTCGGACTCTATCTCAAGCAGAATTCCGAGACGAACGCAATGGCGTAACCTGTTTCCCTTAATTCTTCTTTTAAAAATTAAGTATATTTTGAATTGTTACTTTTATGTTCACAGAAAATACGGGGTGTTACAGAACTCCACCAAAGGAAGATGATCTTCCTATGTTCCTCCGAAATTAAGAATGCACAACCTCAAAAGATCTTCTAATAATCTGTTCACCCTTTTCGTCTGACCATCGATTTGAGGATGATAAGCAGTGCTTAAGCATAGTTGTGTACCTATAGCCTTCTACAAACTCTTCCAAAACTTGCTTGTAGAGATAGGATCTCGATCGCTTACTATGCTCGAGGGTATCCCGTGTAGTCGAACTATTTCTTTAAGATAAAGGGATGCTAGTGATGAGGCAATCCTCCTACTCTTAACAGGTATAAAGTGAGCGCTTTTAGTGAGCCTGTCAACTATTACCCAAATGCTGGTATTGCCCCTTCTTGACTTAGGCAACCCATCTATAAAGTCCATCGAAATGCTATCCCATTTCCACTGTGGGACCTCTAGAGGATGAAGCAGACCACCAAGCTTCTTCTGTTCCGCCTTGACTTGCTAGCATATCAAGCACTTAGAGATGAATTCAGCTACATCCTTCTTCATGCCACTCCAAAAGAAAACTCTCTTTATGTCCTTGTACATCTTCTCCGCACCTTGGTGTATGGTCAACTTAGAATGGTGTGCTTCTTCAAGAACTATCTTCACCAAATCCCTTGCTTGTGGGACACATAGCCTTCCATCCCGTCTCAACCAACCCTTGTCGTTTAGGGAGTATCTATTGAGGTGACTAAAAGTCTCACCCCTAATTAACTTACCCATCATATCAACTATCTAAGGGTCATCACGTTGCGCGGCTCCTATCGAGTCCAATAGCGTAGGCTGCACCTCCAGCGTTGCCAGCAAACCAGGTACAAACTCAAAAGAGGGTTTAAGGTCAAAGGCTACTATGTACTCCACGCTTTTCCTTTCCACAATGAGAGGACTTAAAGTTAGCTTTTTCCTACTCAAGGCTTCTGCTGCCACATTGCCCTTGCCAGGGGTGAAAGCAATCTCGAAATCATATGAGGCAAGAAACTCCATCCACCTTTGTTGTCTTAAGTTAAGTCTTTTTGTGAGAAAACATATTTTAATGATTTATGGTCAGTAAACAATTCAAACCTTTCCCCTAGGAGGTAATGACGCCATGACTTAAGAGCAAAACAATGGCAGCTAGTTCTAAATCATGAGTTGGGTTGTTCTTCTCATGTACCTTCAACTGCCTTCCTCCATAGCAAATCAACTTGCCTTCTTGCATCAAGACAGTGCCAAATCCATTGCCACATGCGTTTGTGTATACAGTAAACATCTTACTCCCATCAGGCAATGTCAGAACTGGGGCTGTTGTAAGAGCCCTTTACAAGCGTTGGAAAGAAACATCACAATCCAGATCCCAAGCGAAAGCTAGGTTCTTCTTTGTCAACCTTGTAAGTGAGGCTAAGATCTTCGCAAAGTCTTTAATGAACTTTCTGTAATAGCCCGCTAGCCCTAGAAAGCTTCGTACTTCGGTTGCATTACGTGGAATCTTCCAATCTTGCACCGCAACTACTTTTGCGGGATCCACAGCTATGCCTTCTTTGGACACCACATGTCCAAGAAACCTCACTTCTTCTCTCCAAAAAATGGCATTTGGAGAATTTTGCTTTCAGCCGATGCGCTTGCAGGGTATCCATAACTTCATTTAAATGCAAAGCATGATCTTCCTCACTCTTTGAGAAAATCAAGATGTCGTCCACAAAGACCACCACGAACTTATTAAGGAACACCCTAAACACCCTGCTCATCAAGTCAACGAAGTAAGCAGGTGTGTTTGTCAAGCCGAAAGGCATGACAAGCCATTCAAAGAAACCGTCCGATGTCCTGAATGCGGTCTTATCTATGCTATCTTCAGCCACTCGTAGCTGGTGAAATCCGGTAGCCAGATCTAGTTGGGAGAAAACAGATGCACCTACAAGCTGGTCAAACAAGTCGTCTATTTTTGGAAGTGGGCGCCTGTTTTTCTTGATCAGCTTGTTTAGCTCCCTATAATCCACGCAAAGGCAAAGTGAACCATCCGCTTTGGTTGCAAATTGTAACACCCCGTATTTCTGTTAACACTAAAGTTACTAATTTAAGATTAACCAATGCTTAATATAAAAATAAAGGGGAGATGTATCTAATATGCATACAAATTTAATAATAAATGTGTAAAGGGGAAATGCATCTAATGTGCATACAAATTTAATAATAAATGTGTAAAGGGGAGATGTATCTAATGTGCATACAAATTTAATAATAAATGTGTAAAGGGGAGATGTATCTAATGTACATTAAGAAAGTAATTGTGAACATAATTGGCTTCTCTTTAGAACGGATGGCTTTGATTAACCTTGGCTTCATCGACGGTTCAAATTAACTTGCAATTCTATATATACATCCTAGGTCTCTAGACTAAAATTCACATAAAATATAAGAAATGGAGTCCCATGCTGTCGGGAGAAAACTAAGGAAAGCCTCCACTTGAAGAGACGAACAACAAATCAATTACAACTACAACAATTCTGCATCAAGTTTGATCAGTTGTTCATAATTCTTTAACCATGAAAGGCAAGTTCGATTTCCCTAATAAGATAATTATTAAATTAAGTAAGATTAGATATAATTGTGGATTATATGGATATGATGCGAATTATTGACCGTATGATATGATTATGTTGTAAAATTGTGATGTTATCATACATGTTGTAAATTCTACGATTTTATGTTGTCATCTATGTTGTAAAGTTATGATCTATGTTGTAATTCTATGATTGATTCATGTATAATCAAATCATCATGTTATTTAAATGCTAGTTTGGTTATGTTGACTCATATGATAGATTATATGTATGTATGCAAGTTTAGATGTTGATTTAGACATAAATCACATGCAAGTTAGTAAATATTATGACATCTATTTTAGATCAAAAGTTGGGCTAGGACATGTATAAGTTATATGCTAAATATTTACATGCTAGTTTATATATTTAGAGGTAAATTTACACCATTGTTATGTTGCATAAATCACATATGCAAGTATATATAGAAATATGAGTTTGGAATATGAATCATGTTATGCAAGTTTGTAGTTATTGCCTATGTAAGTTTTGTGATGAAAATCTTGTTCATAACATGTAGGTTCTTACCTTTTAGGCCTATGTTTAGATCGATGATTTTTATGCAAGTTAGGCCTATTTTGTATGTTATGTGAATATGTGGTGTTTTTCCCTTTTTCATGTGTTAGACTATTTCTTAGTCTATCATATATTCTATACGAATGGACGCCGCGGGGTTATGGGAAAAATATTGATTATGTTAATAAATGTGAATTGGCATGTAAGGGCCTTAAAAGAGGCATATATGTAAATTGAAATATTAATTGGCAAAGTGATATATGGACATAATTAATGTGAATTATGGTCATAAAGATAATTGTAATTTTATTAACATATTTGATTAGGAATAATTAATCCAAATATAGGATGAAGATATTATGTTAATAAATGTGAATTGGCATGTAAATGAGGCATATATGTAAATTAATTTGAATTTGAATAGGGATATTAAATATTGAGATAAAATGCCTTTAATGGCATATAATAAATTTGTGATGAAATTGGTATGATTTTGCATACCAAAAATGGATGGACATAATTGAGTCAATTATGGACATCATTAAATTTGGAATGAATTAATAATTTGAATAGGGAAATTAATTCAAATTGGGGTAAAAGATTATAAGTGATAATCAATGCTTAGGACACGAGGTTGGACTCATTTGTGATGTAAAACTGCCCGGACCCGCCCGACAAATCCAGTAGTCACAAATGGTAGCCCAATGTGAGAAGTCTTAGGCCCAAACTAAAAGCGTAACAGTTGTAAAGACACGAGGTTAGGCTCTTTTATGGTGTAAGACTGCCCAGACCCGTCAGGCAAATCCAGCTGCCATAAATGTTAGTCTAATGTGAGAGGTCTTTATAAGGTTACGACCTTAATGAATTAATAAATACTTAACCAGATAAGCATGTAGTGGGTACACCTTGTGGAGATAGGAGCAGGCGACACCTATGACGTCAGCTAGGAGTACATGGAATTACCATTATTACTTATTGAAGGGGTACATCTAGCGGGGACAGGTACACACTGGGTGCCTATGATAGCAACTAGAGACATATAGTCAAACATAGAGGATAGTGGGTACGTCTAGTGGTACACGAAGCTATCATCATTCTATTTGGCCAAGAGGGATCAAATTTCTAGAGTGACTAGTAGGGGTGCAGTTAGAGTTAATACAGTACAATACGGTACAGTGCAATAGAATATAGTAACCTACATTGATTAGGAAGCGCAATTAATGTTATCTTTGTTTCTCTTGATTGCTTTGCCATTTATTCACAGCCATTTCCCTATTTGCCAAGCTTATGACTTATCCTAGTTACTTTAATAATTATATTATTGGACTTATCGGACTTGCCCGACTTTATGTATGACCCCCTTTGTTTCCACCTCTTTTCTATCCCCCCCCCCGGTTCTCATCGTGGGCTTGGTATTAGAGGAGCTTGATTTGGATCTCTTTTGGGAGCACTTGGATTTGGATTGCTAAAGTAAAGTCCAGCCTATCATTTTTTTTTCTTTATGGCTATTGGTAGTAGTGGTATAATGTCTTTACTTTATGTACTCTGATTTTATCAAGATGGATATTAAGTACTTGACTCTTGTTATGGTTTTGATGATGTACTCAAACGTATTTACCTTCCGTTGCAATAAATGAAGTTTTTAATTTTCAAGTACTGCTTTATATCTGTCTTGTTGTGATTTTTTGTTCTATATTCCCTTAAAATACTCCATGGAAGTTAGTGCATTCCCTTTTTGAGTGACATTAATGGAAGTGGGGTGTTACATGTGGTATCAGAGCTGAAGGTTACCAGAACAGATAAGATATTTTGAAAAACTACTTTTCAAAAAGCATTTTTATAAAGAATACTTTCAAAAATATGTTTTAAGGAGAGTATTTTTAAGAGAAAGGTTTATTTTAAAAACATAATCCCCAAGAGCCATATATCTTTCCTTTTATTCTTCGTTTTGAATCTCTTTCTCTTTCCCTTTCTGAATCTCTTCCTCCGCGTATAGATGCTTTTTCTAAGATATATAAGGACTTCCGTGCGATGGGCAGAAAATCACTTCATGGGAGACATGGATAGGACACACGATAAGAAAGCGGATCCAAAGAAAGGCGGTAAGGATGACAAGGGCCAAGAGAAAGGGAAGAACCGCAATTGTGAAATATCGGCCCACTTAAAGAAAGGCGTTAGAAAGAAGAAGAAGACTAGTTGTTATTATTACGGAAAGATAGGACATCTTATCAGGGTTGTCCAAAGAGGCAAGGGCAAGGGTAAGGACAAAGTACAGGATCTTCGGAAGGGCAGGTTGCGTTCTTGTGACTAGTATATAGGAAAGAGATAGGAAGTCTCGGTTGAAAGTTCGATTTCTTTTTCCTAGAACTCTTTTCAACTTTTGCGCTTCGCACTCGTTTGTACCTACTTCGTTAGTTGAAACACTGCACCCAAAAACTAGTCTAGTTATGGATCCCATTGTAGTCTCAAATCCTATGGGTGGTTTGGCTCACTTATCTATGGTTTGTCGGGATTTGAGAGTGTCTAGCTTGGGCGTTGGGTTTGAATGCAACGCCTTTATTTTTGATTTCGTGGGCTACAATCTGATTCTAGGTTTGGATTGGCTAGTCAGACTTGGTGCCATCCTAGACTATGAGAGAAGGGTAGTTAGACCATTGACTCATTGGGGGAAAGACCCTTGATATTTCTTACGACCTTATAGATTCGGTGATGCTACCTAGAATCACTTGACGCGTCCGTCGATGATCTGAAATCTGTTCGAGTGGCCCGTGAGTATGATGACGTTTTTGACGAAGTTCGGGGTCTACTCCGAAGCGCGAGATAGACCTCCGTACATACTTAGTAGATGATGCAAAGCTAGTTATGCAACCAATGATAGTCATGGGGCAAGATTGGCGAGGATAGCCAGGGCCGGTTAAGTGCCCAATTATTTGTTTTGCTAGTATCATCTCACGTAGACTATCTGAAATCGGAGGAGGTACTCCTTGGGTGTTTGTCTGATATTAGTTTAGTCCTTTGGGGCTTGTGCTTGGGGGATATCGAGTTCGACTAGGATGGTTTGCGTGGGAGATGGATAGTTGTGATGAGTTCATATGGATAGTATCTCGATAGATTTTGTTGATGGGTTGCCAAGATCGATAAAGGGTAATACAAGGATTTGGGTTGGGGTAGACAGACTTACTAAGAGCGCCCATTTCATTCCCGTAAAGAGTAAGAGGACTGCCCCGAGGTAGACTCGATAGAGTTATGGGGTGAATCGAGAGGGAATCGAGAAAAAGGTCAAGTAATGGATTATTTAGGACCCTATGTTGATACCATTTTGGGAGAAGTCCATAAAGAACTTTGTAAAGATATTACCTTCACAGTTGACGAAGAAAAGACTTAACTTTTTGGGAGTGGGAGACTTTGCGAGGACTTGGGAAAGACGATCCTTGAAGAAGCACATCATTCTAGGATGATCTAACATAGGATTGGATGGGTTGAGTAATTCTTCGAGTGTCAATCTGATTTTGATTTCGGTCTTCGGGGTTGATGCTTGGGGAGTTACTCTCTTAACCGATATTTATGTGAGTTAAGATGTGCCTAATTATAAATAGGGTAGAACATGTTCGATCGAGATTCCATTCTCACAAATGAATTTTGGGGAGCTTGCATGAAACCATGAGAGTATACTAGAAGGAGAATAAGTGAAAGTGGAGCGAAGGGCAACAGTGAAATGAGCTCCAACTCATATTTTCGAAATAAAAATCAAGAAGCTACAAAATTGTGACGTTAAAGATGGATAACGCACAATGGAGTTAAGCTCGAGGAAATGCGACTCAGAAGATTGAAGACTAGATATGCGCATCAAATCTCTTTTTAAGAGAATATCCTTGATTCCTCCTTTCCTGTAGAGCTTACTTGCATGCTATCTCTTAAGCATATCCCCTCGGTCCTATTCTCAATCCTATTTCTGTTGCAAACCCTATAGGGAGTATGACTCATCTGTTAGTAATACATGTTGGGGCTTGAGGGTGTCCGTTGGGTTGACTAAACTTTTTGGGTTTTATAAGATATGGGTTGGTTTTAGGAGTCCATCATGTTTAGTTTCCTAGAATCACACATATATTGGTTGGATTAAGAATTTCTTTGGGTGTCAGTCTGATGTTGATTTCGGTCTTCGGGGCTGGTGCCTAGGGGGTTCTTCTCCTAATCAGTATATATGTGATGTAGATTTCCAGTTTAGATATTGCCTAATAGGCACAAAGTTTTTACTTGCTTCTATCATTTGACTATATCTTTAGGTACGAACAATTGGGTGTAAACATGTGATTGAGGCATGTTATGATTGATGGTTGCAAGTGGTTGCCAGTGGATGTTCGTGGATGCATATACACACACATTAGGCACTAGATCAGATCAATCACTTCATGTTGCATATATATGTGTGTTTATTTTTCGTTAATGGATGTATGATGGTTGTGTTATCATATGGATGTTGCATTCGGATGAATGGTTGTGCACGCACGTAGAAATAATATGTATCATTAGGGTTCTTTTGCATACAAAATGAATGCATGGCACTATCATGGTTTGCATTGAAGAGGTCAACTGAATCAGTAGACCGCCTAATTTTGCATTAGATACAGACATGTACACACATTGTGCATATAAACACGAAAGCATTAGAATTCTTTAAGGACAATGGATGCATGTATTTGATGGTTGAGTAGATGGATAATTGGATGGTAGGATTTACATTCTTCTTGACTTGAAGATTTCGGGGTCGAAATCCTTTAAGGAGGGGAGAATGTAACACCCCGTATTTCTGTTAACACTAAAGTTACTAATTTAATAATAACCAATGCTCAATATAAGAATAAAGGGGAGATGTATCTAATGTGCATACAAATTTAATAATAAATGTTTAAACGGGAAATGCATCTAATGTGCATGCAAATTTAATAATGTGTAAGGGGGAGATGTATCTAATGTGCATACAAATTTAATAATAAATGTGTAAAGGGGAGATGTATCTAATGTGCATACAAATTTAATAATAAATGCGTAAAGGGGAGATGTATCTAATGTACATTAAGAAAGTAATTATGAACATAACTGGCTTCTCTTTAGAACGGATGGCTTTGATTAACCTTGGCTTCATCGACGGCTCAAATTAACTTGCAATTCTATATATACATCCTAGGTCTCTAGAATAAAATTCACATAAAAACAAGAAATGGAGCCGCCATGCTGTCGGGAGAAAACTAAGGAGAGCCTCCACTTGAAGAGACGAACAACAAATCAATTACAACTACAACAATTCTGCATCAAGTTTGATCAGTTTTTCATAATTCTTTAACCACGAAAGGCAAGTTCGATTTCCCTAATAAGATAATTATTAAATTAAGTAAGATTAGATATAATTGTGGATTATATGGATATGATGTGAATTATTGACCGTATGATATGATTATGTTGTAAAATTGTGATGTTATCATACATGTTGTAAATTCTATGATTTTATGTTGTCATCTATGTTGTAAAGTTATGATCTATGTTGTAATTCTATGATTGATTCATGTATAATCAGATCATCATGTTGTTTAAATGCTAGTTTGGTTATGTTGACTCATATGATAGATTATATGTATGTATGCAAGTTTTTATGTTGATTTAGACATAAATCACATGTAAGTTAGTAAATACTATGACATCTATTTTAGATCAAAAGTTGGGCTATGACATGTATAAGTTATATGCTAAATCTTTACATGCTAGTTTATATATTTAGAGGTAAATTTACACCATTGTTATGTTGCATAAATCGCATATGCAAGATTATATAGAAATATGAGTTTGGAATATGAATCATGTTATGCAAGTTTGTGGTTATTGCCTATGTAAGTTTTATGATGAAAATCTTGTTCATAACATGTAGGTTCATACCTTTTAGGCCTATGTTTAGATCGATGATTTTTATGCAAGTTATGTGGTAAATTCTCATATGCAAGTTAGGCCTATTTTGTATGTTATATGAATATGTGGTGTTTTTTCCTTTTTCATGTGTTAGACTATTTCTTAGTCTATCATATATTCTATGCGAATGGATGCCGCGGGGGTTATGGGAAAAATATTGATTATGTTAATAAATGTGAATTGGCATGTAGTGGCCTTAAAAGAGGCATATATGTAAATTGAAATATTAATTGGCAAAGTGATATATGGACATAATTAATGTAAATTATGGTCATAAAGATAATTGGAATTTTATTAACATATTTGATTAGGAATAATTAATCCAAATATGGGATGAAGATATTATGTTAATAAATGTGATTTGGCATGTAAATGAGGCATATATGTAAATTAATTTGAATTTGAATAGGGATATTAAATATTGAGATAAAATGCCTTTAATGGCATATAATAAATTTGTGATGAAATTGGTATGATTTTGCATACCATAAATGGATGGACATAATTGAGTCAATTATGGACATCATTAAATTTGGAATGGATTTATAATTTGAATAGGGAAATTAATTCAAATTGGGGTAAAAGATTATAAGTGATAATCAATGCTTAGGACACGAGGTTGGACTCATTTGTGATGTAAAACTGCCCGGACCCGCCCGGCAAATCCAGTAGTCACAAATGGTAGCCCAATGTGAGAGGCCCTAGGCCCAAATTAAAAGCGTAACAGTTGTAAAGACAAGAGGTTAGTCTCTTTTATGGTGTAAGACTGCCCGGACCCGCCCGGCAAATCCAGCTGCCATAAATGTCAGTTTAATGTGAGAGGTCTTTATAAGGTTACGACCTTAATGAATTAAGAAATACTTAACCAGATAAGCATGTAGTGGGTACACCTAGTGGAGATAGGAGCAGGCGGTACCTATGACGTCAGCTAGGAGTACGTGGAATTACCATTATTACTTATTGAAGGGGTACATCTAGTGGGGACAGGTACACACTGGGTGCCTATGATAGCAACTAGTGACATACAGTCAAACATGGAGGATAGTGGGTACATCTAGTAGTACACGAAGCTATCATCATTCTATTTGGCCAAGAGGGATCAAATTTCTAGAGTGACTAGTAGGGGTGCAGTTAGAGTTAATACAGTACAATACGGTACAGTGCAATAGAATATAGTAACCTACATTGATTAGGAAGCACAATTAATGTTATCTTTGTTTCTCTGGATTGCTTTGCCATTTATTCACATCCATTTCCCTATTTGCCAAGCTTATGTCTTATCCTAGTTACTTTAATAATTATATTGTTGGAGTTATCGGTTCTCAGGGTGGGCTTGGTATTAGCAGAGCTTGATTTGGATCTCTTTTGCGAGCACTTGGATTTGGATTGCTGAAGTAAAGTTCAGCCTATCATTTTTTTCTTTATGGCTATTGGTAGTAGTGGGATTATGTCTTTACTTTATGTACTCTGATTTTATCAAGATGGATATTAAGTACTTGACTCTAGCTATGGTTTTGATGATGTACTCAAAAGTATTTACCTTCTGTTGCAATAAATGAAGTTTTTAATTTTCAAGTACTACTTTATATCTGTCTTGTTGTGATTTTCTGTTCTATATTCACTTAAAATACTCCATGGAAGTTAATGCATTCCCTTTGTGAGTGACATTAATGGAAGTGGGGTGTTACACAAATACTACTGGAGCGCCCTATTCAGAAATGCTCCGTCTTATGAACCCCTTTTCGAGAAGCTCTTTAACTTGCTTGCTGAGCTCCTTCCTCTCCCTTGGAGCCATGTGTTAACGGGTAAAGTAATCGGTTTAGCATTATCAACCAGATAGATACAGAAATCTATCTCCCGCTTTGGAGGTAAACCCTTCAATTCTTCAAAGACATCAGAGTATTCACGGACTACTCTCACAGATTGCAAGTGTTCAATAGACGCATCAAGAGATTCTAGGTAGCTAAGCATAACAGAATTTATAGGATTGCAAGAGATTTCGAGAGTATTATCGAGGCGAGTCATAAGTCTAACTATTCTCCTTTCACAATCGAGGACGACACCATTACTGGATAGCCAGTCCATGCCTAGAATCATTTTATAGCCCGTGAAGCCCAAAACATAAGCATTACATCTAAACCCAATGCTTAGAATAGAAATTTCCAAATCCAAACAAATCATTGATAAATAAGCCGAACCCCCAATTGGATTTGAAACAACCAAGGGATCCTCTACTATACTGATGTCTAGGAACAGAGATTCAACTAAAGCAGTATATATAGAAGAGTGGGATGCGCCAGAATCAAAGAGGGTACGAACAGGATGATCAAAAAGATAAATTAAACTCTCAACATAAATATTTCTACCTCTTTCTTGCGGAGGCGCCATGAGAGCATGAACCTGCCCTCCAGAAGTGGATCCTCTCCTCTGCCCTTACCCTTGCTTTCTTGGGCTGTCCTTAGCCATATTTCCTGTTTCGCCGCATTGAAAGCAACCGCCCATCTTTGTTTTCTTCTTCCTGCAGTCCTTAATCAAATGTCCAGGTACGCCACAAAAGTTACACTTCCTCTTGTCACGGGGTTTGTTGTTCTTCCCACCCTTCTCGGAATCCGTCTTCTTGTTCTGCGATCCCTCCACTTTCTTGTCTACAGATCCTTCCATCTTTGCCTCTTTCTTACCATCCTTGTCTTCCTCGTGTAACAGTGCCATATCCACCAATCTCTCATAAGTCTCCCCCATAGGTATATGGGTCATAGCTAGGCTGTGCAGTGGCTCATTCAACCCTTTAACGAAATGGAGAGCCTTTTTATGTGCAGTATTTACCAACTCCAGACCGAATCTAGCCATCTGGTTGAATTGATTGACGTATTCCTTGACCGATAGGCTTTCCTGTTTGAGAGATAAGAACTTCTCCACCTGAAGGCTTTGTTCAGCTTGCGAGAGGAACTTCATCTCAAATCTCATTCCGAAATCCTCCCAAGTCTCAACTGGTCTCTTAGCATTAGTAACCTCCCACCAGAAAGAGGCTTCGTCCTTAAGTAACCATACAGCCAACTGTATCTTCTGCCTATCGTCTACTTCGAAGATGACAAACAAATCTTCTGTCTCCTTGAGCCAGATTCTTGCTTCCACGAATGATTCAGTCCCATTGAAGTTTTTTCCGCCCATAGCTCGGAAGTCCCTACATGTCTTCGAGAAAGCATTCAATCGCGGAGGGGGAGAAGGAGGAGCGATGGGTGCAACAGGAGGAATGTTTCCTTGGCCTTCGGCGGGTGACGTAGCCTCCAAATACATGCGGAACCATCCAGGTATGGTGACTCCCTCCGGGATATTAGGGATGTTTTGTTCCCCAGACATGCTGAAATGAAAAGGAAAAAGATTAAGAACAAAGGATAGATAGATAGTGCATATGGCTTTGGGGAATATGCCTTTAAATAAAACAATACTTTACTTGAAAATGCTTCTTTTTAAAACCTTTTTGAAAATAGTTTTCAAAAACTTTTATCTAATCTGGTAACCTTATGCTCTAATACCAAGTGAAACACCCCACCTCTATTAAGGTCACTCACCAAGGGAATGCCTTAACTTTGGTAGAGCATTATAGGTAAACAGGCATAGAATAATTAGAAGACAAATATAAATATAGATAGAAGTGGAAATTACATAAATTTTATTTCAGACATAAATCATAATCCAGTGGTTTATAATAGCATAAGTCACAAAACCATTACAACAAAATATTTCTGTCTTGCATAACAAAATAAAGAAGCATAAAATGACAATAATATTCCCCAATAAAGCATGAGCCAGCCATAGCAGTGAAAAAGAGAGAGAGAGTCCAAAGCAATACGTCGACTATCTTCGAGCCTGGAAAGAAAACTAAACTAAGTTGATGTATTCCCTCCCTGCGGACCTGGGGGAGAATCGGAAGAAAAGAAGACGAAAGAAAATGGGTCAGACAATAAGTCTGGTAAGCTCAGTGATTACTAGCATTTAAACAAGAAAAGGTATCATGACATGAACAAATTGAATATAGGACCATACCCTGGTAGCAAGATAACATAAGAAGGGATAAGGCAAGTTAAACAGAATATACCATCGCACCCAATTCTATTCTCTGCACCTAACTAGGTTCATGTGATCGTAATGAAATGATCTCCTTATCGATCGGCTTATACTTGCATGCATTCAATACTTGTGTCGTTCGGCCCCGCTTGACTGTAGATACCTGTGTTGGTCCCACCATGGGCTGTATCAGTTCCTATGGTGGTAACCCGACACTAATCAAGATGCACATTATATAACTACTAATGCTCAGTGCCTACTTTTTCCACTCTGGAGTACGTGCACGCCCGTACTCCGTCAGAACCTACACTGATGCACCACCCACCGCTATTTTGATCGCTTATAGTCAGCCCAGTAATCGTGACACACCCTGGCTAGTTTAGGGTACAATGATGCATCTATTTGGGTTACTGCTGAAATGGGTCCCCGTTACTAGGGTTTCCTAATCAACATGTTATAACGGTTAAGTGTCCCCAATTTAACCTAACCCCGTCCATCTGTTTAATTAACATGTAGTATTGGTTAAGTGTTGCCTTAATTAACTTAACCCTACCATTCTTAGCTTGTCTTGTTCATTAGCATTATTAATGCACCAACCTCTCACATTAGATATGTGTTGTTGCGGTTACTGGATATGCTGGGCGGTTCCGGGCAGTTTTACATCACAACTCAATCCAACCTCGGGTTTTTCTTGGGCATGGTGCACTAACATCCCACATTAGATAGGTGTTGTTGCGGTTACTGGATGTGCAGGGCGTTTCCGGGCAGTTTTACACCACAACTCAATCTAACCTCGGGTTAGGCACGTTCGTCTTTTCTCCGATTTACATATTTCATATTTATGTCCAATTTTATATGTAAATTACTCCCAATTTAAATTATGTCACATTTACTATTTAAATTATTACCATAATTCTTAGTATACAAATTATACCTTTTCATGCTACTTAATCATTTACATGATTATGAACTAATCTATGCCAATAGCATGTAATTTCGTATTTTCCCAACGTTTCCCCCGTTATATGTTCGCATAATTCACATAGAACGTTAGGCTCGCAAATTAGCCTAACTTATAAACAAAAGGAAAAAGAAAGGAACATGCAACTTTCCAAACGGCATATAATAATATATATATATATATCTACTAATCATGTGTAACTAGGCATAGAACATCATTAATTCAATTGAACATCTAAATGTGAACTTGCACTTAAATTGGATCTAATTAACATACGACTGGTATAGATATAACATAGGAACATGTCGGTTTAATCATATAAACATATATGAACAAGGCTTAGCATATTAACTTGTGTATGTTAAAACATAAGAGAACCACAAATTTAACTTGCAACATGATAGGTTCCATTGAATCAACCACAATGATATCATAGGCATAGATAATTTAAGATGAACATGAATCAAGATTGTTTATCTTCTACTTAAGCACCGTTCTAGATTCAACTTATAACAAGTCATGATTTCTATTAAGAAAAGAAAACACGTGTTTAAAGCTAAGCAATAACTGAACTTATAGAAAAAGAACAGTTCTTGTATTCTGGGATCTGATTTCTGGAATTGAAAAGCTTATCCTTTGATGTAGACGTTTAATTCTTTAGTTCTGATTTGGATTGGAGCTTTCTAACTTAATTTCTAGCTTAGAGAAAAATGGAGGCTATGCTAGTTTGGCCATCGACAGCATGACGGCTTCTTAAAGAAAGATTACGAGGTCTAGGGTTGAGGTTTGGGGGTGATTATATAGAAGTTTAGATTAATGTGAGCCATCAGATCAACCCAGGAGAAATCAGAGCCATCCAGACCAAATAGACCCAACCAGAAGTCGCCACATATGCCCTAATACCTCAGTATTCGTTACAGGAACCGGATCTGAAAGGGGTCGACTCCCTACAAGGGGGGTCGACACCAATGTCGACACCCCTGGGTGGGGGGGGGGGGGTCGACACCCCCAGAGCGGGAAATTTCTTGCTCAGACCTCCTGATGGATTTTTTGAAATTTGAAACTGAATTTTGAATTTTGAATTTTGAATTCTGGTTTGACCTTTTATTATTATTTTAATTTATTTTCTGTTTAAACTTGAAATCTTCCAAACTCCATAACTTCTTCATACGGAGTCCGATTTATGCAAACTCGGACTCTATCTCAAGCAGAATTCCGAGATGAACGCAATGGCATAACCTGTTTCCCTTAATTCTTCTTCTAAAAATTTAGTATTCTTTAATTCGTTACTTTAATGTTTATAGAAATTACGGGGTGATACAAGATGCTTTTCTACCTGACAACCTTGGGGCTGGCCAAATACCTTTCGGAGGATCCCCCGTTTGTTAAATAATTGGAGCTTGACGCCACCAAAGTCAAGGCACTTACAGCATGGAAGAATTCTGACTTCACCTGTAAGAATTACATTCTCAATGGTTTAGAAAATAGTTTATATAATGTATATTGTACCGTTGAGACTACAAAGGTTCTTTGGTTATCACTTGAAAATAAGTACAAGACTGAAGATGCCGAAATGAAGAAATTCATTGTCCGGAAGTTTCTGGACTTCAAAATAGTCGATTCCAAAACAGCCGTCAGTCAGATTCAAGAACCCCAAGTAATCTTTCATGAAATTCATGACGAAAAGATGGAGTTAAGTGAGTCATTCCAAGTGGCTGCCAATATCGAAAAGTTGCCTCCGTCATGGAAGGATTTCAAAAACTATTTGAAGCATAAGTGCAATGAAATAACCATGGAGGATCAGGTTGTTGGTCTGCAAATCGAAGAGGACAACAGAAAATCAGAGAAAAAGGCTACCAATTCATTACAGGCAAATGCCAATGTGGTTGAGGATGAAAAGACAAAAAAAGGAAGCGCGAGCAGAATCCTAATGCAAAGAAACAAAAGAAGTTTCAAGGATCTTGCCATAATTATGGGAATAAAGGCCACAAAGCATCAGTGTATCGTGCACCCAAAAAGAAGAAACCTGAAGCAAATATGGTAGGAAATTCAGATGATGTCGTAGATATGGATTTGTGTGCAGTTGTTTCTGAATGCAACCTTGTTGAAGACAACAAGGAGTGGTTTCTAAACACATGAGACACTCATCATATATGTGCCAACAAGTGGATGTTTACAACTTACAAACCTGCCAGTGATAAAGAGCAACTATTCATGGGTAACTCGTCCGCATCAAAGGTGGAAGGCAAGGGAAAGATTGTACTGAAGTTAACTTCTAGAAAGGAACTAAAATTGAATGACGTTCTCCACGTTCCAGAAATCCGCAAGAACCTGATTTCAGGATCGTTGCTCGGCAAGCATGATTTCAAATTAGCATTTGTTGCTGATAAGTTTGTAATATCAAAGAACGGAGTGTATGTTGGAAGAGGATATGTGTGTGATGGCTTGTTTAAAGCAAATGTAACCACTGTTGTACCAAACAATGATATGAATAAAATTGAATCTTCTGTTTATATTGTTGACTCTTCTAACATATAGCATTCTAGATTAGGGCATGTAAATTTTGATACATTGCGAAAATTGATTAACCTAGAATTCATACCAAAATGGAATATAGATTCCAACTATAAATGTCAAGTTTGTGCAGAAGCAAAATTGACAAGAACCTCGTTTCATCACGTTGAACGAGAGACCAAACCTCTAGAATTAATACATATTGATGTATGCGATTTGAAAATGTGTCAAACTAGAGGTGGAAAGAGGTACTTTATCACATTCATTATTGATTGTACCAAATATTGTTATATATATCTCCTTAGAAGCAAGGACGAAGCAATCGACATGTTTAAGCAGTATAAGGCAGAAGTTGAGAATCAACTCAGTAAGAAAATAAAATCTTTTAAGAAGTGATAGAGGAGGAGAATACATCAAACTACATCCCCGTATTCACCTCAATCCAACAGTATAGCCGAACTGAAAAATAGAACTCTTAAAGAAATGATGAATGCCTTACTAATTAGTTCTGGCTTGGCAGATAACTTTTGGGGAGAAGCTATTCTTTCGACAAATCATATTTTGAATAAAATACCACGAAAGAAAACATCTAGATCTCCACATGAACTTTGGAAAAATAGACCACCATCCTATAAATACTTGAAAGTGTGGGGGTGTCTTGCCAAAGTAGAAATATCAAAATCGAAAAAGGTCAAAATTGGACCAAAGACTATAGATTGCATATTCATTGGATATGCTCATAATAGTAGTGCATATCGATTTTTGGTGTATAAATCTGAAATTGATGACATTCATGAAAACACCATTATCGTGTCACGAAATGCGAGATTCTTTGAACACATTTATCCTCTAAAATCCTCTATTGAGACAATTGTTCAAAAGAGATCAAGAGATACATATACTCATGAGGATAATGTTAATCAAAACTCGTATGAGAGAAATGTTGAAACTGAGGAAGAGGAACCCAGAAGGAGCAAACGTCAAAGGACTTCTAAAACCTTTGGACCCGATTTCTATGCATAATGATAGAAAATGAACCTATTACTTACCAACAAGCAATATTATCTCTTGAGACTCCATACTGGAAGGAGGCTGTCAACAGTGAAATAGAATCCATTTTACAAAACCATACGTGGGAACTAGTGGATCTACCCAAAGGATCAAAACCACTAGGATATAAATGGATATTTAAGAAAAAATTAAAAGTTGACATCTCAATAGACAAGTACAAAGAGAGACTTGTAATAAAAGGATTTATACAGAAGGAAGATCTAGATTTCTTTGATACGTATTCACCAGTAAAAAGAATAACATCGATTAGGATGCTTATTGCAATCGCGTCCATATTAAATTTGGATATACACCAAATGGATGTGAAAACTGCGTTTTTGAATGGTGAACTAGAAGAAGAAATATATATGCAGCAACCTGAAGGGTTTCTAAGCCCAGGAAATGAAAATAAGGTGTGCAAATTAGTAAAATCACTTTATGGCCTTAAACAAGCTCCAAAACAATAGCATGAGAAATTTGATGAAACTATGTTATCAAATGGATTCAAAATAAATGAATCAGACAAATGCGTATATGTAAGATATACGGATATTGGATATGTAATTGTATGTCTTTATGTTGATGATTTGTTAATCCAAGGGAATAATAAGGCCATAATAAAATCTACGAAGGGCATGTTGTCCTCTAGATTCGATATGAAAGACCTAGGAGCGGCTGATGTAATATTTGGTGTGAAAATTATAAAAACTCCACAAGGATATGCATTATCTCAGTCACATTATATTGCCCAATTACTTGAAAGGTTCAAGTAGCATAATATAGCGATTGCAAAATCACCAGTGGGTATGAACCAAAATTGGGTAAAGAATACCGGTGATGGAATATATCAGCTTGAATACTCTCGTATACTAGGAAGTATTATATACATTATGAATTGTACTAGGCCTGATATTGCATACGCTACAAGCAAGTTGAGTAGATATACCAGTAATCCTGGCAAACATCACTGGAAAGCAATAATCAGTGTCCTAGGATATCTAAAATACATACAAAACTATGTGTTGCAATATGAGAAGTATCCTTCAGTAGTAGAAGGATATAGTGATGCCAATTGGATAACTGGCTCAAATGACCCAAAATCCACAAGTGGATACGTGTTTACATTAGGAAATGGAGCAATCTCATGGAAATCATCCAAACAGACTTGCATAGCAAGGTCAATAATGGAATCGGAGTTCATTGCTCTAGATAAAGCCGCAGAAGAAGCAGATTGGCTTAGGAGTTTCTTGAAAGATATACCAAATTGGGAAAAACCTGTACCTCCAATATGTATACATTGTGATAGTCAATCTGCTATAGGAAGGTCAAATAGTACATTATATAATGGTAAGTCTTGACATATTCATCGTAGACATAAAACCGTAAGACAACTTCTCTCTAATGGAGTTATCACTATTGACTATGTAAGGTCAAAAGATAACATAGCGGATCCACTAACAAAAGGCTTGCCAAGAGAGAAAGTTCAAACTTTATCGATGGGAATGGGCTTAAGACCTACGAACTAAAAGTTTTCTAAAACAGAAAGCCCACCTAGTTGACTGGAGATCCCAAGATCTAGGTTCAAATGGACAACTAAGTTTAAGATAAACTTGACGGCACTGTTAAATACAAACCATTCCTATGATAAGTCAGTGCACAATCCGTCAGAGAATAGGATAAGCTTGGCTTTTATGTCTATACTGTGGTGTTATAAAGAACCAAGTGGGGTGTTATAGGATACTCTTTATAGAATCACATATGTAAGTGCGAAGGCGCCGCTTCAAGAAGAATTGTAAGGTCGAATTATTCTAAAACACTCATGAAACCAAGGCAATGTTCATGGCAAAAACGAACACAAACAGAGAACCAAGGAGTTTAAGAGCATTTATCATGTGTTATCTTTATAGACTTACATAAACAACTTACAGTTCAAAGATGGTCCGGTCTACTGATTCGCCAGTTAGTTAGAATGATAAAACACTAGGAAAAGTTCAAGGCCTCTGTGCTACTTTTACCGATATGATACATGTTACACAAAGTTTCAGAACAGATTGTACATCCACTCATTCATGTAGGGGATTGTTGGAGGAATGAACAAGTGGGTTTTGGCAAAATCATTTAGTCCCACATTGGGGAAAACTATCACCTTTGCCACTACTTATACTAGGGCTTGATATGTTATTACAAAAGAAAGAGGAGATGGAAGAGAGAGACAATGGCATGAACTATGGCATGATAAGCGCTCATATTTAATGGTCAAAAGGATAGGGCCTTGGGCCTTGGGGCTCTTGGGTTTAATGATCAATAAGGCCTCCGAATGCCAATGGGCTCGCTGCGGTGCGGGACCGCTATTTTTTAGTTTGGCCATGCAATTGCCAACGGAAATGTCTGTTGGTAAAGGGTCGCAACATTTCCAACAGTCGTAGCCGTTGCAATTCAAACTGATCTGCCTATCCATGAAAAGATGCCTCTTCCTGCCTATATATAGGCCTGCATAATTCGAATCAAACTTATATAATTTTAATTCTGATTTCTCTCCTCTTTATCTTCTTCCTCCTTACTCTGTTCTATAAAATAAAATACTCATTGCGTTCATCGTCGATCTGCGATTGTAGCGCAACATCGCAGACAAGAACCGTTTCATCCTTGGGAAACGATTGCTCAATCAAACCTTCCAGTGCCGTAGAGGAAACAATTTCGTTTCAAGGAAACAGCATTCGCTGGACTCGGTCATTAATCGGTAATCTTACTCCTGATTTCTTACTTAATCAATACTGTTTCTTTTTAATCCCTTGCAAAACTGTAATTGATAATTGTTGTTGCAAATTGCAATATCATTGAATCAATATTGCTAACGCTTGTAAGCGTTGTTGTTCATAGAAACGGTTTTATGCCGTTTTCCGGTGATTGGTTTATAACATCTTTTACCTAAAGTAGGATAGATAATCGATTATAGATTTAGTATCAGAGTTATTCTTTACCGCGGCAATCGGATTCAGATATGCAACGAATATGTGATCTGAAGTCAATAATCCCAAATTAGAGTACAACAAACAGTAATACTTATTATATAGCACCTTAGGCGTTACCAAATCCATACATGACAAGGGCTAACATTATAATATGATGATTAATAATGGAGGAAGATAAAATAAAAAATCAATGTTATACCTTCAATCTTCCTATCTCGTGTCATTTGAAGTTGGAAATGGCGATTTTCTTCTAAATTTCTTAAGTTTAATGTTGAAATTATCGAAAATTTGTCTTTCATTTGCTTATTTTTTGAAATAGTCTGCAGAGTCTCAACGATGAAAAAGTAGAATTTTCGTGCGTATAGGGTTTTCAAATGAGTGAAGAAGGATATAGACAGAACTTTTGTTGTTACATTTGAAAATAGACACGTAATTTTAGTCAGGTTTAACAGAAGCCCTTTCGAATATCCATTTAGTACGTCCCTCCGTCTCTCTGTATCGAGGCAGGTGAATCCTAAAAATAATATGAAACTTTTAACCATGAAAATATTGAAATGGTGTGTTCTTCTGCTGTGAAGACGTTCACAGACGGAGAAAGCAAAATGTCTGGTACTATGAGTCTCACATCATCTGACTATTTTTTTTCCGTTCATCTGCAGAATGTTTGCTCTTCTCCGTAGTAGAACTGCTAGAAATCCAATTTCATGCCCAATAATCGGGAATATTCTTCTGCAATTTGAATTGAAATATTCGTCAATTTCGCAAATTTATGAAAATCGAATCGGAGATGCTCCGTCTTCAGCAAGAACAGAAGATGCAATTGCTTCAGTTACAAAACTTCTCAGATCGTACGAATTCACAGATCCCCAGATCGCAAAATTCTGCACAAAGGTGAAACCCTCGTATGATCCGACAACTTTCATAAAACCCATGTTGGATTTCTTCTTTGACATTGGGTTTCCCCGCATTTAACTCGCGAAATTCATATTTTCAAATCTCAATTTATTGAATTACAGCTTAGAAAAATGAATAAAGCAAACGCTCTTCTACTCAAAGACTTCTATGGAACTGAAGAATTTTTATTTCGTGCTCTTTTTAAAAGCTCCAGCTTATTACAAAGCAAATTAGAAAGCAATTTCTTCTCCAATGTTAGAACAATGGTAGATCATGGAATTCCGCGTGCATACATTGTAAGATTCGGCAGCAAATATCCAAGAATGCTACAATTTCCTGCAAAAAAGTTTAGGAAGATGGTCCAGTTAGTCGTTTCTAAGGGATTTAACCGATGCTCAACCTTGTTTTGCTCAGCTGTTCATATAGTTTCAGGTATAAATCCTACTACATGGAAGAAAAAAGTGAGTTTGTATAGGAATTTAGGATGGTCCGAGGAAGATGCTTTCTCTGCATTTTTAAAACAGCCATGGTGCATGGCTGCATCTGACATAAAGATTAAACTGGTAATGGAATTTTTTATTCATGAAAGGCAGTGCGAGCCATCTTATCTGGCATTTAACCCTGTGATAATTAGCTTAAGTTTGGAAAAGAGGATCAAACCGAGGTGTCCTGTTATTGATATACTTATGAAGAAGCAATTAGTTAAGAAGAGAGATACATTTAGCTATTTGAAGAGTAGTGACAAGGATTTCTTGGAGAAGTACGTGGTGCCTTACCAAGATGTCGTACCTGAGATACTGCATGCATACAATGGTAATTCTTAGCCTATTTATCGTACAAAACTTAGTTATTGTCTGTCTGTTGATCTTCCTTTACAAAGCTTAAAAGCTGGAAACTTGTGGGACTTGTGGTTATTCTAGACTGGAAGTGTATAGCATCTTTTTAAGGGGAAAAAATCACTGGAAAAAACTGCATGTAATTTAGCTTTAATGAAGCCAGAGTGTGCTTCGTAACCATGTAACGCCTGTGAAAGTTATTCTAGAAAAATACAATGAATGGAGTGTCTTTTTAAGAAGCAAGCAATTGTGGCCGATGATATGCATATTAATATCAATTTTTGTTCTTAAGGTGAAACTGTGAAAGTTAGTAGAAATGTCTAGCACACATTATGTGCAATATATGCTTCTAGGTTGCCAACAATTTCAGCATGAATGATCATTTTCAAAAGCTTAAAAAGCTCCCTAATTTACACTCAGCATTTATATTAAAATAAGTGAGTGGAAGGTGAAAGAATAAATGAAAGGAGAGAGAGGAAAAATACTTGGTGAAAAATAGGGAGGCCAAATGAGTGTTACACTGTTTCGGGTGCCATTGAACCTACCTATATATATATATATACACACACACACACATAGTGTAACTACAGCCTTTTCCTGCCTGTCAAATGCCACAGTTTTGACAGGCTTAAATAAAAAAAAAAAAAACACACACACACATACAAACACACACATACAAAAGATGAATATATACCCACTAAATATATAATACCCACAAATGTACATATTAACCATGTATTTCTTTCCTTTTTCAAAGAGGAATGTCATGTTAAAACATTTTGTTATCACATGGCAATTTTTTATAAAAATTGGACAGAGTAGGTGAACGTTAGCAGAAGATGAAGGTGCAATCAATTATGGATATCGATTTTTATCTATTGTTTAATATGTGGATAAACTGTTATGAATGACACAGACAAGCCCAGCAAACCACAATCATCAATGATTAAAGCAAATAATCACCAAAACAAGAGATAATAATAAAGTAAGAGCACACGAATTTTTAACGTGGAAAACCTCTTCGATGTGAAGAGTAAAAACCACGGGACCAATGACGGGGTTCCTCCCAAACTTCTCTTACTATGATAATGGAGTGGTATACAAATCCAAATCCAAGTCACAAAGTGGATACACAAATTATTCAACAATGTTAGCAATAACAGCATCAAAACAAAAGCGAGAAAAGTGAAAAATATCACCGGGAATCAAAGCTCAGAAAAGCTGAGGGATCTCGCATAAACACTCCAGCAAAGGGCAATCTCAAAGAAGTAGAAGCAGCCCACAAAGTTTTGGAGAAACCGACAAAGTTTTGATGTTGTTGTCTTGTGTATTGTGTGTATATTTGCTACCCAAAAATGGATGTATATATAGCCACCAATGAGGCACCTTAAAGTCTCCATTCAACCACCTTATTTAATAAGATGACAATTCCAATAAAGGTGCAAATACCAAAGCACACCAAATGTCAAATAGTCACCTATTCAAATAAAAGCATGAAATACCATAGCAATACTTATTGCTATAATTAATTAAATATGAGTTTTTCAACATAGGAAGGGACTCATTCCCAACATAAACAATCTAATGGACATAAATTGCTTACATATGATGCATCATCTATTGTTGTGACATAATGTCTAAATTCCAATGACTTTGGATTTATTCAAAAAGTTCACGGCCATTTACTTTGTTGATGTTATTTGAAAAAAAACTAAGTGAAGTCTGTAGATCAAAAAAGCACGGTGAACATTTTTTAAAGCATACAATCCGTCAGTGTCAGCAAGTGGAGTAAGTGTAAAAAACCGGTACTTAGTTAGTAACATATGAGACAACCAAATCATGGTAATTGAAATTAATAAGAACTATGAAAAAAATAGATGTTTTATCCCTTCCATCGTAGTGTGTGCATTAGCGATTGAATCCAACAGAGCTGTAGTGTTTTGACTTCTTTTGTATCATAAATTATGTCCCAGGTTTTCTCCCTTTGTATATTGTAGGGCTAGCAGCCCTGTCATGTTTCTTGCTTTTTTATGTATCCCTTTTTCCTATGGATCCTTTTAGTTGCAAAGCTTTGTTAACAATTGAACCTACTATACTGTAAGCTATGCAACAGCCCATTCATCCTTCCCCATCAAGCAATTGAATATTTTGCCACCGAATTGTATGCACTCGGGCTGTAAAAAAACATTTAGCAATTAAAATGTTTAATTTGAATTCTGGTGATTTTATTTATTAATATATAGATCATGAAGCTTTTATTTCTTCTGAAGCACTTGAATGAAAATTCTAAAACCACAGCCCCTAATCAAGCTTATAAATATATATAAACCAAATTACACACAACATTTTTGCAATATAGATAGCCCAAATGATCATATGCAAATTTCATATAAAGCCAAGAAGCTTAAATTTGTGTACTTATGAAAATTATCAACTTATGAACATAAATCTTGCATATATAAAAGAGTCAAATCTTATAGTTTTTGAAGTACAATGTAAAACATGGACATGGATGTCACAAAGCCCACATAGGCATAATTAAACAACATTGATCCTTTCTTATTTGCAAATTGTCGGCTAAAAACAAAATAGCTCCAACATATGATCAAATTTGAGTTAAAATTCAATAAAAGTTAGCTTTCACAAAACTAAATTTGAATTTTAGCATTTCTCAAAACAACGTTTATAGATTCGGAAAGTTTTACATTAGTAGTTTATAATAAACCAAATTTAACTTTTGTACAAAATTTTACAATGGAAAATTATACAAGTGACTGAAGCAAAGTGAGAATTGTTTTGCTAAAGTGGTATTACATTTACGTCATCTACAAATGCATATGTGACTATAAGCCTTATTTGTGATTTCAAACCTTTTGAAGTTAGATACGTACATGCAATGTTTTGTCTTTACTGCATGAACATCACCAATCATCATAATTTGATATGTGTTCAATGTAGCCTAAATTATTAATTAAGTCTCAGCATCATTGTGGTTAAGAACAATGAAATGTGATGAATGCTGCATTACAAAGAATTCACAACCCATAGCTTGAAATGCTAATCATATATTATCACGTTGAATAGGAACAAAAAACAAAATTTTACCTCAACCGACATTTTCTTAGGATTCCACAAAACCCAAGACCAAATATAATAGGAATTAGGAAGATCCATGTAATCAAAATTAGCTTTTATTGACTTTGGACTTGGACGTGGAAGTGATAAGTGTCACAGATCAATCACCATTGCTACACTATGAAAGAACTCCGACAACTAATTTCCAAACACTCTTTTTGGGCAATAGCTGGGTGGGAAAATAATATGGAAATATAAAGCAATGATGAAACATGTAAAACATTGAAGCTTATTTTCCTTAGATGAAAAAGGTAAGAGATGCAGAAATGAAATTAGTTAATATTGAAATAGCAATTGGAATAGCTAAAGATAACATGATTAATTTTGATATACAGTGCTATCTCGTCGTAAAATTTTAACTAGTACCCTAACAACTCTATTTTGTTTAATATGTGGATAAGCTGGATAGCATATAAATTTCTGATGAAGTGAACTCTTGGAGAAGTATGTATCAACAAATTGAGCGGTCTTTTGTAAGCTCAAACAACGCATTTATCTTTTCTTTTTTCTTTAAATATCTTAAGCACTTTATGTTAAATTTGGTGATACAAAATCACAAATAGGTGGAAATTAAATTTGCAAATGAAAAATAAATCTTTTTAATATGGATACACATAAATTGTTGATTGCATTTGCATGAGATAGCAATGAAATATATGAAGACATTATTTTCTCCCTTGTATACAATGGAAAGGAATTTGTTATTTTCTTTCTATGTTTACGTCGTTTGTTACCTCGGTAATTTACTTCAATTATTCATTATCATATCTTGGTAATTAGATTGATTGATGATTCGCATATATTTCGCTGGCTATATATTGGAGGTAGACTCCATTATAAACTCATCCTGGCATTCAATCATAGATCCCCAAATAGAGTGTCTTTTCTTGTTAATCCTAATTCAGGATTTTGGTTATGTAAACTCTTATTTTGTAATCTCTTGTATCTCTGTCTTATGTGGAATAAAATTTCTCTCCTTTGGACTGGACGTACACTATTTTCTTAATAATAGTGGAACCAGTATAAATATTGAATCTTTTTTCTTCTTTATAGTTATTTACTATTTTCTTGGACTAATAGAATAATTATTGTTAGATTGACTGATGTTCAATCAGCATATCCAGATCTTGCTTATTGTTCTTTCACTACTGAAAATAAAAAAGTAAAAACATTTACAGCTGCCCCTCTTGTTCTAAATAGAGACCATAAGACCTCTTAAAGCGCCTTCATTGTTATGAGAGGCAAAATTAGTTTTGCCCCAAAATATGCCGTCCCTACAGAATTTGAAGGGCAAATAGTTCCTTTAATTTGCCTCCAATTCAACATATTCCACGCAAGCAGGAAACAACCTGCAGCACTATTACAGACAAGTACATATGCCTCTAAAAGTTGCAGTACAGCTGGAAACATGCACTCTTGCTTTTTTGTAGCTATATATATATATATATATATATATATATATATATATATATATTATATGTTCGTGTTGGCCATAGCCATCCAGTAAATGTTATATAATTCAATTACAATATTAAACAAACATATCAAAGTAAAATATCATGAACTTTCATACCGCAAATGGGTAATGCTACAACAATTATAGTACAAATACTCATGCACATGGCAAAGTGACTAGCCAATAACATACTTTTAAAAGCATCGCTAATTTATACAACATAACTTATATTCTGATTCAAATTAAATACAAAACTAAGGTATGAATCAACTAATCTCAAATTCAATCTAACTTTCTAAAAATATGCACACTAGTGTTCCGCATTCAATTCCAGGCAGCAATGGTCCTTCAGCTTGTCCCTTAACTTGTGTCAAACTAAGCTTCCATTTTCTTCGTGTCCTATTTCAACTTAATGCTTCTTTTGAGTTGGTGTCTTGCTAAAACAGATGAGCTTGGATTTGCCTACAAGAATTCAACAATTCGGTTGCTTCTTCCAGCATATTATATGTGACGTAGTAACACAGGTTCCTTTTTGTGGGTCATAGTTCTTAGTCGAGCCATTTCCCTATGGCCTATGTGTGATTCATACCCCCCTCACTCCCTCCCCCCCTAGAAAAGCATCATTTGTAAAGTGATGGTTTTGTAAGGTTCTTTGCTCCTTTTCCATTGCATAAGTTAGTGCATGTAAAAAGATGAATGTATTGCTAATATGATATAAGTTTATAAGCATAACATCTTATTCATGATTTTTTTACAGAATATCCCACATACATAAGATATGGAATCTAGATTACAGTTACACCCAAGAAGGTTTATCAAATCTCAACAATCATATTGTAAAAGAAAATGTTGATAAAAAAATTTGTACGATCATATCGATGTTTACTCAAACCAACAAAATGTATTTTTTTTTTTGGCCTAAACGTACCAAAATTAAAATCATATTCATATTTTTTTTCCAAATGAACTAAAGGTTTGAAAGTTGAGAACATCAATTTACATTTACATGTCATTATCTCAAGAAAAGAGAATTGCAAAGGAATCTCAAGTTTCAACTCACATTAATCCTTTTATGTTTTAAATATTGCTCAAAAGACTAACCTCTTTATGTTCACTTCATATGAGTCAACAAACTTCGTTATGTTGGCTCGGCTTTATTACACTCTAGTATTTATTGATTCATATGTACATTTAACTTTTGGATAGTCATGTAATTTGATAAATGAATAAGTTGGGTATTCAGATCTAACCCTACAACATAAATTGGAAGTATCAAATTGAACTGAAAGTTAATGCAAGTCATAGTACAGAGTTTTACAGAATCAATTCTATTTTCATGCTTAATGGATTCTATAAAATAACTTTAATAATTTACTTCATACTTGTTAGTAGTAGTTACATCTACCATATGAAGCTTTTTTGTCAACTATATATTGTTAACTAGGCCAGGAAACATATGTTGTAGTAAAAACTATAAGATTGTTGGAAAAAGATGAATTATGTTAGTGAAACAAAGTTGAATAAACATTTGAGATTCAATAAAATTACTTAGAAAAACATAAACAAATATACAACAAGAGTAAATGCTTTATTCAGATGTGATAAGGTAACCTATGAATAGGAAACTTCATATTTATCAAAACTCAATGAAGGCACACGTAGCAATAAAAAAGTGCTTGTGACAAAGAACATGAAAATGAAATCACTAAATGCAGTCATCAATAGAAACCTGAATACACCTGCATGTATGGAGATAGCTCTAGCCATGAACTAGGAATACATGAATATGCTTTATTGGCTTCAACGTTTCTAAAGCGAAGGTATTTTCATAGTTTCACCATATTCAACCTTGAAAAATTAAACCATTATGTAAAAATGATTTGTTATCAGAATGAGACACTGCATATAGTCTGATGTCAAACTTAAAATAAAGAGCAACTTAATCTTTATCAACGTTTTATAATAATCCACCCACCAACCAAATAATTTATAGATCCCACTCCATGCACCTTGATTTATATTAAAGAAATATTAATTATGTTGCATTATGAAGACAAAAACTACATTTTAATTTCTTCAAAAGAAAATAAATATAGTATCCAAAACTGGCACATTATACAGATCAGTAAACATTATTTGCTATCCTTCCATTTCATATAAAACATGCATACAGCACCAAAATTTCATTAATTTAAGTACTAGGCATCATCGCAACATTTATAGTGCTTTGCTAACGAAAGGTGAGCTTCTTATCAGAGGCGCGGGTTTATTTGGTTTTTACATTTTTTATGAAATAGGAATTTGAAGCTCAGGTTTCTCGTGTAAATCCTTATCAATTTTACTGGTTCATTGTTCATTTTTATTTAAAAAAAAATAGCACGAAGAATACACATTGGAGACGAGCTTATATTTATTTGTTCTATGGGATTCCATCAACTTGGAATTATAAGGGTTTCCTAATCGATTCTGAGCCAAATCCTTGATCGATCCTTGGTTACAACCAAATCAATTCTCTTAAAGAACAAGAGAGAAGAAATCATAAGTAGACGAGAAGAAAGGAAAAAAAATAAACCTGCTGTAACGACCCGGAAAATCTGAACCAATTTAAAAATTTTAAATTGGCTAAAATAGTGGATTTTAAATATTTAAAATAAATAATTTGAATAATAGCAATGAAAAGTGAGTATGAATCGACGTTTGAAATCGAATATAATTAATTCTAATTATAAACAAGGCCTGAAATGGCGCGGTAGTTTCAAAGTTTGAATTCAAATTTCAACCGACTGTACCCGGTGCAAAACAAAACGGATTTGAGTGAAACCAAAAATATTTAAATCTGTTAGTGAATACCTTTCTAACGAATCTGAAAAATCGAAGTTTCATAGCGGAAAGCAAATGTAATGGCCAAACGAATTTTCAGAAAGGCCGTTATGGAATTTATATAGCCCGTGAAATTGGCCATTTTGCAAACGACCTCGGAATTCGAAGAAACCACTTTTGTTGGATCCGGGATGATAAATTATTGCTAGGTTTCAAATTTCATAATTTTTGAAGCTAGTATGTGAGCGTGGAAAAGGAAAACGTGTTTTTGTCAATTACAGTTAAATTGGATCGACCAGAAATGGGCCTTTTTGCAAACGGTCTCAGAATTCGACGAAACTAGTTTTGTTGGGACCGTATCGTCAAAACATAGCCAGATTTATTTTTCTGGAATTTTTTTAATCCGTTTGTGGCCTTGGCAAATTGAAATGTACGTTCAAATTAAATATTGAATGTTTTATATTTTAAATTGAAGGAAAACTGACTGAAACAGTCGAATGGGCCTACGAAACATATCCCATTGTGTTCGGAATGGGGGTAAAACGCTAGGGACGATAGTCATTGGGTTTGGATTGGTGTTAGTACGTAAAGAGGGGTATTTTTGGATTTTAAAAATTTATAAATATAAAAAAAATTCATTGGTCAAACTATTTTCTCTCTCCCCGATATCCTTCATCGACGAACGGCGGCAATAGTTCAAAACCTTCCCCCTCATTTTCCGATCGATCCAAGAAAACTTATCCCCTCCTCCAGTTGAAGATTTTGTAGAGCTAGGGAAGTTCTTCAAATCCATATAAGTATTGGATTTTTTCGTGCAGAATTGAAGGAGAATTTGAGCTCGAAAGTCGAGCCCTTCATCTCGCTGCCGCCGTCAACCAGAGCCGCCGAACTAGCCCCACCTCCAGGCGAACAGGCGCCTCTCCGTCCTCTTCCATGTGGCATCTTCCGATCGTCACCAAACCTCACGGATTGTAAGAAGAACTCCAATCTAGTTTCGAAGCAAACTGCGGAGGTATCGGCTATGTTTATTTTCAACAGTTTTAACACCTTTAAACCGTTGCAAACTTTGAAAAATCATATCTTTTTCGAGTGTTGACGAAATTCAGTGAAACAAGAGACAGTGGACTCGTGTGGACGTCTTCTACCTTCTAGAAGAGACCGCATATTTTTCTGAGCCTTCTGCTATTTTTGGTGGAGTGGAACCCAATGTGAGATTTCTAATTTATAAACGATACGGAAAACGATGATGTATAAATTATATAATCGATGTATGAGTTATATAAGCGTTGTACACCTCTTGTATAACCATTGTATAAGTTGTACGTTCGATGTATAAGTTGTATATGCATTGTAAAAATTATATATCATTTATAATATTTTATAACGATTTATCACTATTTTTATTTATTTTAAAATAGCCAATTTATTCAAAACGACGCTTCGGGCCATAACGCCGTCGTAGCGCTGTTTTTCTTCAGATTTTAGTTACACATATCTGAAAATATAACCGTTGGATCTTCACAAAATTTACATCATTAGAAAGATCTTTTCAAAACGAATCCAACGGTTCCAGTTTTGGGAAAATCCGACGGTCGGATCTCCCGGTATAATCGTTTGAAGTTTCGATTTCAAAATACAAACTGCAGCGTCGTTATTCGATTAAATATAATTATATATATATATATATATATAAATATAATCGATCCTAACGTTGTTTATTATATACGTGAGTTGCTCAGAAAGACCGGGTTTATCCCATTCTGAATAACTGAATCGAAGATAAGAAATCGAAGATGAAAACGGTGGTCGAAGACCAGAGATCTTCACCTCGTTTGGATGGTAACCGAGGTCCTGATTGGGAGGCATCCCGAAATATGGATAATGAGTGGTGATCGTCCAGACGTACGTGGTGATCGATGGGTTTGCGAGGTATATAGTGCCTCCAGTTTCGTTCAGACCCAGAACGAACTTGCAAATGGATAGTGTGTCTGACATTGGAATTTATTCTGTGTGATTGATAACTATCAGTTGAACGGTGTGAATTACCTGTGTGGCATTCTAAGATGTAGTGATCAGGGCTTCTGCTGAAAAGCAAAGTCTTGTGGTGATGATCAAAGCACCGCCTGTGTGGCATAGCTTTGTGTATAACGTGAAATCGCGTGCCTCACACCCCGGTATGAACCAGAAACAGGAGAGGACATCAGGGAGGGCATACGTTTCCTTCTAGTTTGAAGTGGCGTCAGTGGTTTTACACGCACTGACGAGTTTGACTTATGTGGTTGTTACTGTTGTGAGGTGCCTCGGTTAGATCGGACGATCTGGGTCCGATGGAGTCATTCGTTGGCTCATTTACGCCCCGTAGGGCAAGGAAACGCATTGTTCAGGAATTTTAATTCACATCGGTGGACCGGCCCTGACGATCCAAAGGCTTGACTGAGTACTTACCTGAGACATGGGCTAGATTGTCTCGAAGTCGGTAAGGACTATCTTTTGCCTTGGTTCATGATGGAAATCCAATTTCCAAATACGACACCATGCAGTTTTGATTGTATATATATATGGCGACATGATTATATGGTACCCATGCCGTTTATAATTGATAGTTATGATTGAAATTGTTTTTGAAACATATAAACACTAGTAATAATATCAAATGCTTTTGTTTTATTCGTATCAATCATATTTTGGTCATTATAAGGTAAAACTCTATCCTTCGGTTTGCGTTGCATTGTGTGATGGGAACTGAGTCTTATAATGGCTTCATTTTTATAAAAAGCATTGCGATGTTTAATAGAATGATTTGTTTTTAAAGCATTGGCAATCCTGTGGAGTAAACCCGTTCCACGAAAGTGGCGTGGTCCTGTGATTAGCCATATTATAAATGTGTTGAGTAGATTTCTCATACCAGTCCCATGACTGACTCGTAGTTTGATTCACTTCCAAACTCGGGTGCCCCTTTTTCTACACAGGCATCCTTATATTCAGGTTTAGCAGGCTTTATCCGGATAGCTGGAGCTGAAGATGGATTCTATCATTTATCTCTTTTTATGTTGTTCAGCTCCGGTTGTACATATTATGTTTATTTCCGCTGTAAACATCTATGTATAGCTGAACTGTATTTGTACTAAGTATGATCCTGTATATTGTGTAACTCTGATGATTATGTTTATCCAGTATATTCTATTGTGCATTATCTAGTGTATTTATTTATTTCTGTTCTGCTATTTTCTGTTTCTGTGTTATATTCCAAGGATTACCCTTGCCGCCGTCAGTACGGGGTTTGGGGTCGTCTCATTTGGTATAAGAGCCAGGTTTCGATCCTGGGACCTGCGGGTTATGGGCCCACTACGCTTCCGCTGCGCCCCCGAACCCCGTACTGATGGGGGCAAGGGTAATCCTTGGAATATAACACATAAACATATAACAGCTGAACAGAATAAAATAAATACACCAGATAATGAACAAATAATACACTGGATAAGCATAATCATCAGAGTTACACAGTATACAAGATCATACTTAGTACAAATACAGTTCAACTATACATAACTGTCTACAGCGGAAAACAAACATAATGTACAATAGGAGCTGAACAGCATAAAAAGAGATAAATGATAGAATCCATCTTCAGCTCCAGCTATCCGGATAAAGCCAGCTAAAACCTGAATACAAGGCTGCCCGTGTAGAAAAAGGGGCACCCGAGTTTGAAAGTGAAACAAACTACGAGTCAGTCATGGGACTGGTACGAGAAATCTACTCAACACATTTAAAATATGGCTAATCACAGGACCACGCCACTTTCGTGGAACGGGTTTACTCCATTGGATTGCCAGTGCTTTAAAACAAATCATTCTTTTAAACATCGCAATGCTTTTTATAAAAATGAAGCCATTATAAGACTCAGTTCCCATCACACAATGCCACGCAAACCGGAGGATAGAGTTTTTACCTTATAATGGTAAAAATATGCTTGATACGAATAAAACAAAAGCATTTGATATTATTACTAGTGTTTATATGTTTCAAAAGAAATTTCTAATCATAACTATCAATCATAGACGACATTAATGCCCCATACCACTATGTCGCCATATATAGGTATACAATCAAAGCCGCACAGTCACGTATTTGGAAATTAGATTTCCGTCATGAACCAAGGCAAAAGATAGTCCTTACAGACTTCGAGACTATCTAGCCCGAGCGTCTGGGTCAGAGCGCATCGACCCTTGGATCGTCAGGGCCGGTCCACCGATGTGGATTAAAATTCCTAAACAGTGTGTTTCCCCGCCCTATGGGGCGTAAGTGAGCCAAAAAATGACTCCATCGGACCTGGTATCGTCCGATCTAACCGAGGCGCCTCGCAACAGTAACAACCACATAAATCAAACTCGTCAGGGCGTATAAAACCACTGACGCCACTTCTAGCTAGAAAGAAACGCATGTCCTCCCTGAGGTCCTTTCTCCCGATTCTGGTTCATACCGGGTGTGAGGTTCGCGAATTCACGTTATACACAAAGTTATGCCACACAGGCGGTGCTTTGATCATCACCACAAGACTTTGCTTTTCAACAGAAGCCCTGATCACTGCATCTTAGCATGCCACACAGGAAATTCACACCGTGCAACTGATGGCTATCAATCACACAGAATAAATTCCAATGTCAGATACACTGTCCATTTGCAAGTCCGTTCTGGGTCTGAACGAAACCAGAGGCACTATATACCTCGCAAACCCATCGATCACCACGTACGTCTGGACGATCACCACTCATTATCCATATTTCGGGATGCCTCCCAATCAGGACCTCGGTTACCATCCAAACCAGGTGAAGATCTCCGATCTTCCACCATCGTCTTCATCTTCGATTTCTTATCGTCGATTCAGTTATTCAGAATGGGATAAACCCGGTCTTTCTGAGCAACTCGCGTATATAATAAACAAGTGCTACACAAACACTACTACGCATCATTTCAATTCATTAGTCACTAACCGTCAATCAGTAAGAGAACGATTTCCCAAATATTAACCCCGAAGGCCGAAACCAACATCAGATCAATACCCAAGAAACCACTCGACTTAGCTAACCTTCAGTTAGTTTCTAAATTTCATATCCATATCGTTTATAACATTTTATAACGATATATTGATATTTTTATTTATTTTAAAATAGCCAATTTATTCAAAACGACGCTTCCGGCCATAACACGGCCGTGGCGCTGTTTTTCTTCAGATTTGATTTACACATATCTGAAAATCTAACCGTTGGATCTTCACAAAATTTACATCATTAGAAAGATCTTTTCAGAACGAATCCAACGGTTCCAGTTTCGGGAAAATCCGACGAACGGATCTCCCGGTATAATCATTTGAAGTTTCGATTTCAAAATACGAACTGCAACGTCGTTATTCGATTAAATATAATTATATATAAAAATATATATATATATATATATATATATATAAATATAATCGATTCTGGCGCTGTTTTTCTTCAGATTTGAATTAAACATTCCAGACAATCCAACCGTTGGATTTTTACAAAGTTGGTGCCATTGGACAGATATTTCCAAAGCGAACCCAACGGTTGCGGTTTCACGAAAATCCGAAGGTCGGATCTCCCACACTAATCGTTTGAAATCACGGTTTCAAAATACGAACTACAGCTTCGTTATTCGATATATTTCAATTCTATTTATATATATATATATCGATTCTTCGATTTCAAAACTATATGATTTTCATAATTTGATAAAAATGATATTTTTATCTAACTTTCTATTTCAACACTTCACTATTTTTAACAATTCATGTATAATAAAAGTGTGATTTTTAATGTAAAACAATTTATTTCAAAACACGATTATTTTATATAGTTCATATAGATGATACAAATATGATTTTTATTATAAAACAATTTATTTCAAAACATGACTATTTTATATAGTTCATATAGATGATAAAAATATGATTTTTATTATAAAACAATTGATTTCAAAATATGAATACCACTCAACACCGGAATTTCAATTCAACGAATGAATTTCGATTCAACACATGAAGGTTTTCTATAGTTTGTATATATAGATAAAAAGGTGATTTTTATATTTAAAATCACGAATACCATTCAACACATGAATTCTATTCAACGAATGAATTTCAATTCAACACATGAAGGTTTTCTATAGTTTGTATACATAGATAAAAAGGTGATTTTTATATTTAAAAACACGAATACCATACAACACATGAATTCTATTCAACGAATGAATTTCAATTCAACACATGAAGGTTTTCTATAGTTTGTATATATAGATAAAAAGGTGATTTTTATATTTAAAAGCACGAATACCATTCAACACATGAATTCTATTCAACGAATGAATTTCAATTCAACACATGAAGGTTTTCTATTCAACAGACGAATATAATTTCAACACAGGAAAATAATTCTAACACATGAATATTATTCAAAATTTTGGCAGCATAACGGCAGGGTAGTTAAAACCGGGACCGTCCCTAGTATGGCTCCTCCTCTACCTTAAAGCCTCGTAGCTTTTGACAATTGGGAATCATGCATCTAGTTCGCACGCAGGCGACATGTATATTTTTTTCATTTCCACAAACTAATCCTATGTGGATTCAACCAAATATTTCTCAACCACAAACGGATATTTTTCAACCACAATCAATCAATTTCAACCACAAATAATTCCAATCAACCACTCGCTATCAATCAATTTTCACACCAATCACAACCAATAAATATCGTCCATGGTTTGTGGACGAGGGGCATATATATATATTTATATATAGCATTTCACTTCTACTTCAACACATTTATAATTTTTACAGCGCATATATAACTTATACATCGAACGTACAACTTATACAACAGTTATACATGAGGTGTAAAATGCTTGTATAACCCATACATTGTCTATATAATTTATACATCGTCGTTTTCCATATCGTTTATAAATTAGAAATCTCACATTGGGTTCCACTCCACCAAAAATAGCAGAAGGCTCAGAAAAATATGCGGTCTCTTCTAGAATGTAGAAGACGTCCACACGGTCACGATGTTTCCTGTTTCATCGAATTTCGTCAATACACGAAAAGGTATGATTTTTCAAAGTTTGCAACGGTTTAAAGATGTTAAAACAGTTGAAAATTAACTCAGCCATTACCTCTCTGAATTCTTCAAAACTAGGTTTGATCTTTTCGATCAAACGGTGAAGCGGATCAATGATCGGCCTTCGCAGCGAGGAAGAGGGGAGAGAGGCGCAATGGCGCCTGGAGCGGGGCCCACTTCGGTGGCCCTGGTTGACGACGGCGGCGAAATGGAGGGCTCGACTTTCGAGCTCAAATTCTCCTTCAATTCTGCACGAAAAAATCCAATACTTATATGGATTTGAAGATCATGAGAAGTACTACAAAAACCATAACTGCGGTGTTGGATTTCATTGAGCGAATCAAAAGAAAAAGAGGAGAGAAGGTAAGGACCAATTTCCGTCGTGTGCGCCTGATGATCGGGGAGAGAGAGATGTAGTGGCCAATTAGTTTTATTTATTTATTTATATATTTTAAATCTCTAAAATACCCTCTTCCACACACGAACACCAATTCAAACCCAACAACTGTCGTCTCTAGCGTTTTACCCCCATTCCGAACACAATGGGATATGTTTCGTAGGCCCATTCGACTGTTTCAGTCAGTTTTCCTTCAAATTAAAATATAAAACATTCAATATTTAATTTGAACGTATATTTCAATTTGCGAGGGCCACAAACTGATTTGAAAAATTCCAGAAAAATAAATCCAGCTATGTTTTGACGATACGGTCCCAACAAAACTTGTTCCATCGAATTTTGAGACCGTTTGCAAAATGGCCCATTTCTGGTCGATCCAATTTAACTATAATTGACCAAAACACATTTTCCTTTGCCACGCTCACATACTAGCTTCAAAAATTATGAAATTTTAAACCTAGCAATAACTTCACATCCCGGATCAAACAAAAGTGGTTTCGTCGAATTCCGAGGTCGTTTGCAGAATGGCCATTTTCACGGGCTATATAAATTCCATAGCGACCTTTCTGAAAATTCATTTGGCCATAACTTTTGCTTCCTACTATGAAACTTCGATTTTTCTGATTCGCTAGAAAGATATTCACTAACAGATTTAAATATTTTTGGTTTCACTCAAATCCGTTTTGTTTTGCACCTGGTACAGTCCGACAAAGTTTGAATTCAATTTTTGAAACTGCAGCGCCATTTCAGGCCTTGTTTATAATTAGAATTAATTATATTCGTGTTCAAATGTCGATTCAAACTTACTTTTCATCATTATTATTTAAAATATTTATTTTAAATATTTAAAATCCACTATTTTAGCTAATTTAAAAAATTTAAATTGGTTCAGATTTTCCGGGTCATTACAATCTCCCCCACTTAAAACTTTTCGTCCCTGAAAAGGAACAAAGTCGAAAGTGGTTTGATTAATCAACTCTACATTCAATCTGGCTTCCATTCTCCAACTTTTTAGTTTCTGAGAATTTTCAGATTCTTCAAAAATTTCGCTAACACCCGGAATTTTCGAAAATTTTCGCCATAACGTCCTTTGTACGGGGAGAGGTTTGGAAATTTATTGGGCCGTATTAGGTACCCAATAAATCCTATAAAGCATAAACATATTCATAGTGATATATTCTGGTGTTTATAGGGGAGCATGTATAGATAATAACTCTAGAGAATAAATTCTCGTCACCCTGTCAAAGCCTGAGGGAGTGTGTATTTTAATTGCTCCAGAGGATAAATCCTCGTCACCTCGTCCCATGTGGGAAATAAATAGTCCATGTGTCGTATCTAATAACTAGAGAGACGTGATTATTGTCAACTCCAGACCCGTGTGGGGTTTTTATTAATCTGGCCATTTTATCGTTACAATTTAAATAGTCCATATCAGTCATCAGTTCAACCTGTAAAATATAGTCATCACCATACAAGCCTCTCGCTCGTATGGTAAATCTTCCACCTCGTCACACAAGCTCCAAATGCTTATGTGGTATATGATGAAGTATTCCTATCTTCAGAAGTATGCCATGCAGTGTAGTTCAAAATTAATTGTTACTATCCTATGGCGATGTTTATTATTACACACAGAATAACCAGCACTCCGCATCCAATGGCATTCACAGGAGTTGATATAATAATATTTCGCATCCAACTCATTAAGGTTTACCTATTTGTCGGGCACGCAAATAAATTCTTTACTCAACAGCTATCCAATTACCTGTCCAAACATATATAATGCACAAGTATATATTTCTATCCATTTTCTAATCAGTTCAATGTGTGATTTAAATGAATAAATTCTACCATTATTCTATTATTGATTAAATTAACTATCGTTTTAATAATTTAATTAATCAAATCTACTATCACACAACACAAACAACAATCAAATTGTTTTTAACTTTTCAAAAATACACAACTAATCGATTTCTACACTCTTTAAAATCATTCAGACCATAGAATTAAAAATGCACATCCATGGAAAGAAAATAACAACAGAGTAGAGAACTAATTGGTAATGCCAAGTATGATAAATGTACCTTGCACCGGAGTCAATCAGAGATATCTACTCAACACTTAGGATAAGCTTTCTGTATTCTCTCCTCAGTTTCCCAAGTACAATCTTGCGGATCTCCACTCCATTGTACTTTGACTAAGTGAACCTTCTTGTTCCTCAGCTCTTTGGTTTCTTTGTCGACAATCTTGAGCGGCTCTCTTCTCACAGCTAATTCTGGAGTAATTTCAATATCCTGTTGAGCTGCTTCATCCACGATCAAGTCTGGATCATGAACGTGCTTTCGAAGTTGAGATATGTGAAATATATCATGAACTTCAGGTAATCAATCAGGCAATTTAACCCTATAAGCGAGAGTTCCGATCCGTTCCAGAATAGGAAACGGAGCAATGAATTTGGGTGCCAACTTCCAAGTTTTACCAAACCGGATAACTCCTCTCATCGGCGATACTTTCAGATATACATAGTCGCCAACAACAAATGATATATCTCTTCTTCTCCTAACATCATAGCTCTTTTGTCGGCTTTGAGCGGCGAGTAATCGTTTCATAACGAAGTCGACTTTATCCGCAGCCTCGCGAATCATATCAGGGCCCAATACAAGTCTATTGCCTGGCTCAACCCAACAAGCAGGGGATCGGCACGGTCTACCATACAATGCTTCGAATGGTGACATGGTCAGGCTCGCTTGGTAGCTGTTATTATATGAGATTTCAACCAAATGTAAATGGTCTTCCCATGATCCGCCAAAATCAAGAATACAAGCCCGCAATAGATCTTCCAGAATACGATTCACCCTTTCAGTCTGACCGTCTGTCTGAGGATGATATGCGGTGCTCAAGTTCAGTTTCGTTCCCAATTCTTCTTGGAATGCTTTCCAGAATTTACTAGAAAAAATTGGGTCACAATCACTAGCGATGCTCATGGGAACTCCGTGCAGTCTAACAATTTCTTTAAAATAAATTTGCGCCAGACTTTGAGCATTTCTATTTGATTTGACAGGTATGAAGTGAGCGGTCTTCGTAAATCGATCCACGGTCACTCAAATACCGTCATTTCCTTTTCTGGTCCTGGGCAAACCATCTATGAAATCCGTAGAAATCTATTCCCACTTTCCACCGGGAATTTCCAAAGGTTGCAATAGTCCAGCAAGCTTCTGCTGATCGCTTTTGATTTGTTGACAAGTAGAACACCGGCTTACATATAAGGAGATGTCTCATTTCATAGATCTCCACCAGAAAGTGCATTTGATATCGTTATACATCTTGCTCACTCCTGGGTGGATACTAAGCTTAGCTTTGTGACATTCATCCAATACTTCTCTTCGAAGTTTAGCAATGTTCGACACACATATTCGGCCTTTCAACCTTAGGATTCCCTCGTCATCTATCTGAAAACTCAAGGTCTCGCCTTTCTGTATTCTTTCTTTGATTCTTTGAATGAAGTAATCATCCTTCTAAAGAGCAGATATTTTATCAATCAATCATGTTGTAATGATAAAACTGGCGTTATTACATTCTTTCTACTCAGTGCATCTGCCACAACATTGTTTTTCCCTGGCGTGTACAAAATCTCAAAATCGTATGCCGCAAGAAATTCTAGCCAACGTTGTTGCCTCAGATTCAAGTCCTTCTGGGTGAACAGATACTTCAATGACTGATGGTCTGTATACAGTTCGAATTTCTCACCCAAAAGTTAGTGCCTCCTGATTTTCGAGGCGAATACGATGGCTAACAGCTCAAGATCATGAGTCACATAATTCTTCTCATGTGGTTTCAGCTGATGGCTAGCATATGCAATCACTTGACCTCTTTGCATTAATACCGCACCAAGGCCCTCTCTAGAAGCGTCAGTCCAGACTTTCAAATCCTCATTGCCATCTATTATTGTTAACACTGGAGCAGTTGTCAGTTTCAGCTTCAGCTCTTGGAAATCTTCCTCACATACCGGAGTCCAATTGAATCTCGAATGTTTCTTCGTCAGTTTCGTTAAAGAACTAGATGTCTTCGTGAAATCCTTAATGAATTTCTGATAATAACTGGCTAACCCGAGAAACAGATAATAGCAGAACAAAAATATATAAATACACCAGATAATGCACAATAGAATATACTGGATAAACGAAATCATCAGAGTTACACAGTATACAGGATCATACTTAGTACAAATACAGTTCAACTATACATAAATGTCTACAGCGAAAAACAAACATAATAGGTACAATAGGAGCTGAACAGCATAAAAAGAGATAAATAATAGAATCCATCTTCAGCTCCTGCTATCCAGAAAGAGCCAGCTAAAACCTGAATACAAGGCTGCCCATGTAGAAAGAGGGGCACCCGAGTTTGTAAGTGAAACAAACTACGAGTCAGTCATGAGACTGGTATGAGAAATCTACTCAACACATTTAAAATATGGCTAATCTCAGGACCATGCCACTTTCGTGGAACGGGTTTACTCCATCGGATCGCCAATGCTTTAAAACAAATCATTCTTTGAAACGTTTCAAAGATTTTTATAAAAATGAAGCCATTATAAGACTCAGTTCCCATCACATAATGCAACGCAAACCAGAGGATAGAGTTTTACCTTATAATGGCCAAAATATGCTTGATACGAATAAAACAAAAGAATTTGATATTATTACTAGTGTTTATATGTTTCAAAAACAATATCAAATCATAACTATCAATCATAGACGACATGAGCGTCCCATGCCACTATGTCGCCAAATATAGGTATACAATCAAAACCGCACAGTCATGTATTTGGAAATTGGATTTCCGTCATGAACGAAGGCAAAAGATAGTCCTTACCGAATTCGAGATGCTCTAGCCCGCCCCTCAAGAACAGCCGCAACTGCCCCTTGGATCGTCAGGGCCGGTCCACCGATGTGGATTATTATGCCTGAACAATGCGTTTCCCCGCCCTATGAGGCATAAATGAGCCAACGAATGACTCCATCGGTCCCGGATCGACCGATATATCTGAGGCGCCTCGCTATCCATCATCCACATAAGTAAAATGTCAGGCCGTATAAAAACACCAACACAACTCCTAGCTAGAAAGAAACGCATGCCCTCCCTGAGGTCCTTCTCTCGTTTCTAGTTCATATCGGGGTGTGAGGCTCGCTAATTCACGTTGTACACAAAGCTACGCCACACAGGCAGTGCTTTGATCATCACCACAAGACTTTGCTTTTCAACAGAAGCCCTGATCATTTGCCACTTAGGCATGCCGCACTAGCAATTCATGCCATGCGACTGATATCCATCGATATACAACCTCTGAGCTCATGCGTTTCAGAGAAGGGCGTTAAGCAAAAGAATAAATTCTCCGCCGCCAAACAGATGTATATTTAATAGAGATCAATCAACACAGAATAAAATCAAATGTCAGACACACAGTCCATTTACAAGTCCGTTCGGGGTCTGAACGAAACCAGAGGCACTATATACCTTGCAAACCCATCGATCACCATGTACATCTGGACGATCACCACTCATTATCCATATTTCGGGATGCCTCCCAATCAGGACCTCGGTTACCATCCAAACCAGGTGAAGATCTCCGGTCTTCGACCACCGTCTTAATCTTCGATTTCTTGTCGTCGATTTAGTTATTCAGAATGGGATAAACCCAGTCTTTCTGAGCAACTCGCATATATAATAAACAAGTGCTACACAAACACTACTACGCATCATTTCAATTCATTAGTCACTAACCGTTAATCAGTAAGAGAACGATTTCCCAAATATTAACCCCGAAGGCCGAAACCAACATCAGATCAACACCCAGGAAACCATTCGACTTAGCCAACCTCCAGTTAGTTTCTAAATTTCACATCCATATCGTTTATAATATTTTATAATGATTTATCGCTATTTTTATTTATTTTAAAATATCCAATTTATTCAAAACGACGCTTCGGGCCATAACACGGCCGTGGCGCTGTTTTTCTTCAGATTTGATTTACACATATCTGAAAATCTAACCGTTGGATCTTCACAAAATTTACATCATTAGAAAGATCTTTTCAAAACGAATCCAACGGTTCCAGTTTTGGGAAAATCTGACGGTCGGATCTCCCGGTATAATCGTTTGAAATTTCGATTTCAAAATACGAACTGCAGCGTCGTTATTCGATTAAATATAATTATATATATATAATCGATCCTGGCGCTGTTTTTCTTCAGATTTGAGTTAAACATTCCAGACAATCCAACCATTGGATTTTTACAAAGTTGGTGCCATTGGAAAGATATTTCCAATGCGAACCCAACGGTTGCGGTTTCTGGAAAATCCGATGGTCGGATCTCCCGCACTAATCGTTTGAAATCACGGTTTCAAAATACGAACTGCAGCTTCGTTATTCGATATATTTTAATTCTATATATATATATATCGATTATTCGATTCCAAAGCTATATTCTTTTCATACATTTGATAAAAATGATATTTTTATCCAACTGTCTTCTATTTCAACACTTCACTATTTTTAACAATTTATGTATATAGTAAAAATGTGATTTTTATTGTAAAACATTTTATTTCAAAACTCGACTATTTTATATAGTTAATATAGGTGATAAAAATAGGATTTTTATTATAAAACAATTTATTTCATAACAAGATTATTTTATACAGTTCATATAGATAATAAAAATAGGATTTCTATTATAAAACAATTTATTTCAAAACAAGATTATTTTATATAGTTCATATTGATGATAAAAATAGGATTTTTATTATAAAACAATTTCTTTCAAAATACGAATACCATTCAACACATGAATTCTATTCAACGAATGAATTTCGATTCAACACATGAAGGTTTTCTATAGTTTGTATATATAGATAAAATGGTGATTTTTATATTTAAAAATATGAATGCCATTCAGCACATGAATTCTATTCAACGAATGAATTTCAATTCAACACATGAAGGTTTTCTATAGTTTGTATATATAGATAAAAAGGTGATTTTTATATTTAAAAACACGAATACCATTCAACACATGAATTCTATTCAACGAATGAATTTCAATTCAACACATGAAGGTTTTTTATAGTTTGTATATATAGATAAAAGGATGATTTTTATATTTAAATACACGAATACCATTCAACACATGAATTCTATTCAACGAATGAATTTCAATTCAACACATGAAGGTTTTCTATACAACGAATAAATATAGTTTCAACAAATGAAAATAATTCTAACACATGAATATTATTCAAAATTTCAGCAGCGTAACGACAGGGTAGTTAAAACCAGGACCATCCCTAGTACGGCTCCTCGCTCTACCTTAAAGCCTCGCAGCTTTTGACAATGGGGAATCATGCATCTAGTTCGCACGCAGGCGGCATGTATAATTTTTTTTTTCATTTCCACAAACTAATCCTATGTGGTTTCAACCAAATACTTCTCAACCACAAATGGGTATTTTTCAACCACAATCAATCAATTTCAACCACAAACAATTTCAATCAACCATTCGCTATCAATCAATTTTCACACCAATCACAACTAATAAATATCGTCCATGGTTTGTGGGCGAGGGGCATATATATATATTTATATATAGCATTTCACTTCTATTTCAACACATATATAATTTTTACAATGCATATACAACTTATACATCGAACGTACAACTTATACAATGCTTATATAGGAGGTGTACAATGCTTATATAACTCATACATCGATCATAAAATTTATACATCGTCGTTTTCCATATCCTTTATAATTTAGAAATCTCACATTGGGTTCCACTCCAACAAAAATAGCAGAAGGGTCAGAAAAATTGCTCGTGGATGATGTTTTGAGTAGGTGGATGATTGGATGGTAGGATACGTTCTTCCGAACTTGAAGATTTCGGGGACGAAATCCTTTAAGGAGGGGAGAATGTAACAACCCGTATTTTCAATAACCTGTTATAACGTAAATCGAGGCAGAATTTAATTCTAAAATCTGAATCAAGGGAAACGGGCTATGCCATTGCGTTCGTCTCGGAAAAATACGCGAAATAGAGTCCAAGTTTTCAAAAATCGGAGTCCGTATGACCCGATTAAGGCCCAACGAAGTTTTCAGAAAATTCCAAAGCAAAAACAGATTTCAAATTCAAGTTTGAATTTGAAAATTTGGGCCAGTTTGGGCCAGGCGGGAGAATTCCCGCCAGTGCACCCAAGTCGACAGCCCTGTCGACTTGGGAGTCGATTTGGTTGGACCCAAGTCGACGGCCCGTCGACTTGGCTGTCGACTTGGTCCAGCCGGGCTGTTTATCCTGGTGCACCATTTTGAGATTGTGTTGAGCTTGGGGGCCAGATTCGGTTTTGAGGGCTGAGATTGGAACTAGGGTTTAATCCTATGGCCTAAAACACTTGCCTAATCTATAAATAAGACCCTAACCTACCCTAAATCATCATTATTCATTCATACAACTAAACTATGGCAAAATCAATCCTCTCATGGCCTCCACTCTCTTCACAAAATTTCTAAAATCAATTTCTAAGTGATTTTCCATGCATACAAGTGTTTTCAAACTTGTATGAGCATCATTAGCTTGCATTCAAGTCAAGTTTCTATATTTGCATCATAAAGGAAGGGTTTTGATCATTTTAGCTTGCATTTTGGGTTTAATTTGGTTGCATAAGGGCTTTGTCATATTTCTTAAGCCTTGTAAGCCCTATTCTACTTTCATACTTAAACTCTAAAGTTAAATGTATGATATGCAAGTTTATATGCAAGTTTACTATGCTATGAAATGCAAGTTTATCATGTTGTGATATGCAAGTTTATATGCAAGTTTACTACGCTATGAAATGCAAGTTTATCATGTTGTGATATGCAAGTTTATATGCAAGTATGCCAAGTTATGTTATGCAAGTTTGGGTTGAACACTTTGTTCATACTATCATGTTATGCAAGCTTATCTTGGGTTTATGAACATAAAGCTTCAAGCTTTGTGCCAAAGGTTGCATTTTGGCAACATGTAAGTTATCATATCTCTTATGATAACTTGCATGTGAGGCTAAATGCGAACTTATGGCCATGTCTACATGTCACTTAGCACCATGTATCTCCAATATGCCAAGTTTGGTTTTATGCATGCTTTTGAGGCCTAAAAATGTAATATGCAAGTATATGAACATATGTACATTTCATATGCCACCATGTTGAACTTGTGGCTTCAACACCTTTTATGTCATGATTATGCCAAGTTCCCTCTTTCTATCCTTTATGCGCTATTGCGATATGTAAGCGATGGGATTGCATTTGGGGTTGGGTAAAAGTAAAAGACAATAAAACATAAGCTTGGGAATTTACCTATTAAGTTAGGTCTACCCATTGGGAATTTACCTATTAAGTTAGGTCTACCCAATTGCTTGAAAACTTGTAACATGTTTTGGAAACATGATGGACATGACACTTAGAAAAGATAAGTGTGGCCAACTCGAGGTTGGGTTGAGTTTGTAGCGTAAACCTACCCAGAACCGACCGGCTTAACTAGTTGCTACAAACAATAGGACCCAATGTGAGAAGTTGGTCATGTTGTACCTTGAACCCGAGGTTAGACCAAGTGGTGGTGTAAAGCTACCCGGACCCGCCCGGCTTAACTAGTAACCACAACAAGGTCTAATGTGAGAGGTTAAGGCGCATTAAATTAATTAATGCCTCGTGATTAGGGTTAAGTCATGGTCCACTTAATACTTAACCAACTTGGGCTTGGTAGATTAATCGGGGTTAAGTCGTGAACTTATCGTTACACTTAACCAAGTTAATCCATGATTAGCAAGAGGGTTAATCCGTACTTAACCCACCAGAAAATCCTAGCAATGGGGGGCCCACTCTGCAGTAAATCCCCAAAAATTGGTATCATTAAGGCCCTAGGGACTAGGCTAGGGAGGGGGCACGATTACTGGGCTGGAGGTAAGCGACCCAATAAACGATGGCCGTGTGGTACGCCGATGTAGTTCCGGACGGACTATGGTCGTGCATGTAGTCCGTATTTGGAGAAGTCACCCATGGGTACCAGTAGATCGAGACTGTGCACTCATGTTTATGGTGTCCAGGGGTTGGCACCCTAGGGCTTGATACACCCGAAGGGTGGACCCGGCACAGTTCGACTACAATTATGTTTGGGCCGTATTGACACCAACACGTGACGAGTTAGGCTTAGGGAGCCGATCGACTAGACCGTTGGGTTGGACCTTGCATTAGGGGTCATTTCATGTTATTGGGCCAAGGCTTGGGCCAAGGGATCAATACTTGTTTATTCAAGTCATGTTAGTTTGCTAGTACACCTGTGGTGCAAAACCTTAATCCTGATTATGCGATGACACCTTTATCTACCTTGTTAGTAAATCATCATGCTAGTATCCTTATGATCATACCTGCTGCTCATGCCAGTTAACTTTATCAGTTTACATTGATTGTAGTAAGGCTTACTCAGTCTTTTTGACTGACCTGTTTTCTTTTGCCTCTTTTCTTCCGTTCCCCCCCTCCAGGTTCTCAGGGAGGGAATATTGGAGCTTAGCTTGGATTTCTGACCGCTTGCTTGTGGGATTTAGCTCATGTACGGTTTGACATGAAGCTGGCTATGGCTATCACTTCTTTTGGGGATTAGTACTTATGTATTTCAGTTTTTCAGTTGATGTTGTTTTATCTAGACTTGTTTGTTTGGAAAGTTGACATTATGATGTAACAGACTTGTTTTGAAATGGTTTAAAATCTTCCGTTGTTTTATCTATGTTATTTACTCTGTTTACGGATATACATATGTTCTTGTTCTGCCTTGATATATCATTATGCATGTTTACCTGATTCAAACGCCCCTCCAAAGTTAGAGTGCTTGCAAGAGTCACCCTGCCTTGATATATCTATGTTATTTAATCCGTTTTGTTTTGCACCCGGTACAGTCTGTCAAAGTTTGAATTCAAAATTTGAAACTACCGCGCCATTTCAGGCCTTGTTTATAATTAGAATTAATTATATTCGTTTTCAAACGTCGATTCAAACTCACTTTTCATTTCTATTATTTAAAATATTTATTTTAGATATTTAAAATCCAATATTTTAGCCAATTTAAAATTTTTAAATTGGTTCAGATTTTCCGGGTCGTTACAATCTCCCCCACTTAAAACTTTTCGTCCCCGAAAAGGAACAAAGTCGAAAGTGGTTTGATTAATCAACTCTACATTCAATCTGGCTTCCATTCTCAAACTTTTTCAGTTTTTGAGAATTTCCAAATTCTTCAAAAATTTGGCTAACACCCGGAATTTTCGAAAATTTTCGCCATAACCTCCTTTGTACTGGGAGAGGTTTGGAAATTTATTGGGCCGTATTAGGTACCCAATAAATCCTATAAAGCATACATATATTTATAGTGATATATTCTGGTGTTTATAGGGGAGCGTGTATAGATAATAACTCCAGAAAATAAATTCTCGTCACCCTGTCAAAGCCTGAGGGAGTGTGTATTTTAGCTACTTTAGCGAATTTTGATTATTTAAAATAGATTATGTTAAATAATAACGACGAGAAATTTATTTTGAATGGAATTCGAATGTATATATTTATTCGAATCGTCGTTAGAATATAATTATTTAATTATATTTATAAAAGGAATGGAAAATGGCGCAGTAGTTCGATAATTCGATTTCAAAATTCAAATGAATGTACCGGGTGTAAAAAAACCGAATTTTAGTGAAACCAAAAATATTTGAATCTATTAGAGAACATCTTTCCAACGAATCCGAAAGATTGAAATTTCATAGCGGGAATCAAAAGATATGTCCAGTTGAAAATTCTGAATAGTCGCTATGAAATTCAGGCCCTTAAAAATGGAAATTTTGCAAACGAGCTCGGATTTTAACAAAACCACTTTTGTTGGATCCGTGATGTCAATTTATTGCTAGATTCCGATTTTCATAATTTTTAGATTCAATATGTGAGCGTGGCAAAGAAAAACGCGTTTGACCAGTTTAAGTTGATTTTAATCGACTGGAAAATGGCCATTTTTCCAACGGTCTCGGAATTTGACGAAACTAGTTTTGTTAGGACCGTATCGTCAATACGAAGCTATAAAATATTTTTTGAGAATTTTTTTAGTTAGTATGTGACCTCTGTAAATTGAAATGTGCATTTAAAATTCAATATATAGATTTATATTTTAGTTTTGACGAAAGCTGATTAAAACATTAGAATTGGCTTATGAAACATATCCCATTGTGTTCGAAATGGGGGTATTTAGCTAGGGGCGATAGTCGTTGGGTTTGAATTGGAGTTCAGAACAATAAACAAAGAAGGATTGAATTAAATAATATTTAAATGGTATATATACTAGTATAGTATACGGTCAAAAACCCTACGATCTTCCCACCCGTGGTCAACGCAATTCTAGAGCCGCCTTCATCGATTGAACGATCGATTTGGTCAGTTATTAAATCCCAAAATTCTTCCAATTCAAATCAAATTAAAATCCATCTCCAAATCGAAATTAAAGAGAATTTCAGCAGCTTTGAAATCATATAGGTGTGATCAATTTTAGTGGTCTGAATTGCTCGAGATGGCGCCTCAAACTGCCGGAGTTCGTACGCGTTTTTCCACGTGAGGGCCCCACCGAGTTGCTCGAGGATGGAGGGGGTGGCGCATCTCACCTGGGGCGTCGACGTGGTGGCAATGGATGGTGGCCTGGACCACCGTGGTGGCGGGCACGGCTTGCTCTAGATATCGATGATGGGTTTCTTCAAACCCAAGAAGAAGACGCAGATGCTAAGGGTGATTAAAACCTTGATTTTCTTTGTTATTAATTAAACTATTTAAGGTTTAAAATAAAATTCAGATTTAAATATAAATAGTTTTGTTTTAAAATATATATATATATATATATATCATTAAAAATATAATTTTTATTATGTAAATAGCATGGATTTTTGAAAATATTAGTAGCATTGTATAAAAATAGGATTTTATTTTTGTATATGACATTGGTTTAAAAATCCAATTTTTATATATAACATGGAAGTAAAAATCTCATTTTTTTGTATATGGTTTTGAAATAAAATATGGGTTTATATATATATATATATATATATAACACTTTATTTTTAAAATGTGCTTTTAAAAATATAAACATACATTGTTTTAATAATATAAAATAACATGGTTTTAACAATATAAAAATATGATTTATATATATATATATATATATATATAGAAACGATATGAAAAATGTGATTTTTAATATATGTACCGCGTGAAACAGATTGCGATGGAACCGACTGGAGGCGAATAGAATTCAAACCATCGTCCGCTAAAGAATGATGGAGTGGAACCCTCGGTGAGAACTCCTCACCTTTTAATTTAATTTTCTAGTTAAAATATATACTAGGATGCAGACGGTGTTTAGTAGCACCCGACACCCGTCGTCCACAGACCATGGACGGCTTGTATGCTTGTTTGTTTGATTTTGATGTGTAGTTGATTGTGTGATTTGATGTGAAATGAAATAAAATATTTTATAGTTAAAAATAGAATTTTTAACGTGTATATTAAATGAAATAAAAATAAACAGATCGGACGATTCGTTTATATACACACATTTGACTGATATTGATTGGGACGATAAATTTTACACATCGCCCAACTGCACAAATAAAATATGTGTTTGATTGTTTGAAACCCCACACGGGTATTGGGATGATATTTGATGTACACTAATCCCGATTGTTTAGTTGTATGTCGATCGATTGATTGACAGGCTGTTATAAGCATTGAATATTTATATTTGATGCTTATACAGTGTAGAATGCACTTTGGATGATGGTTAATTATTCATCGTTGTTATTGTATACATGTGTTGTAGAAAATCCATATAATTAACATCATATGGTCATTGATTGGGCCTCATTCCAGTTTTTGAAAAAGGAAATATTTGAAATAGAATATTTGAAAAGGAAATATTTGAAATTGAATAATTGAAAATGAAATATTTGAAATAGAAATATTTGAAAAAGAAATATTTGAAATAGAATATTCGAAAATAGAAATATATGAAGCCGTGTTGATTAGATTGACGCCATTTTGATGTGAACGATATTTATATCGATTTTATTCAATTTATAATGAATACCGAAAGTGATTTCAAAATCTGATATTTTGAAAAGAATTGAAATTCGAACTGAAACCGAATAGAAATGAATTCGAATTGAAATTGAAAAGAATTGAAATTCGAACTGAAACCGAATAGAAATGAATTTGAATTGAAATTGAATTGAATTGAAAACGAACTGAAATTGAATTAGAAATCAATTTGAATTGAAATCAATTTGAAATGAATTTAAATCGAATTTATAAGGAAAAAAATTCCATTTTGATTTGAGTTTGAAAAGAAGTTGGAATCGTTTTGAAAACGAATTTACAACGATTCATAAAATTCGTTTTCAAAGGAAATCGACGAAGTATATATTATATATATAATATAATGGCCTGAATAGAACGCGCCGCGCCGCGGCAGTTCGCGAATTTCGACCATTGACTTCGAATGGATATTATGGGAGATCCGAACGTCGGATTCTCCTAAAACCGGAACCGTTGGGTTCGTGTCGAAAAGAGCTTTCTAACGAATATTAGAAATTAGAAATCTAACGGCTGGATTTGGAATTATGTCCAAATCAAATTTGGAAAAGGTCGCTGTAAGTGCAGTTCGATGGCCATTGATGGAAATCGACTGTACGGGCCTTGATAAAATTATTAAAAATAGTAATAATTTGTGTAAAATCATAAGAAATGATTTGGGAAGAATTGGGATGAAAAACTCCAACTTTGAAAAGATAAAAATAGATTTTTATCAAAATGAACAAGTTTGAACTAGAATAGTAATTTATTTTTAAAATAAATAAATTTGATTTGAAATGGTGTTGAAAATAACCAGAATTTCCAATAATTGCATTGGAATGGATTTGAATTGAAATTGTATTTGGATTATTTCGATGTTGGATTTCGTGATTATACAGATGTTGTTATGGAAATTTGAAAGATATATATTTATATCGTTATTTCCAATACGACATATGTTAGTCGTAGAATTTGATATTGAATATAAGCCGATATATTTTCTATTCAGAGCCTTGTATTTAATATCAAATGTGATTTGGGTTTGTCGTGAATGGTGTCTTCATTAACACTGTTCTTAAGCCTAGTTGAGAAAAGATTAAATCTTTTTATTTAGATTTAATGAAGTGTACCAATTAAATAATATTTAATTGGAATTGAATTGGTATTGATTTTTGGGTTTATCGTGAACAGTTTTTAAATAACACTTGTTCTTTAACCCAATAATTAATGGAACGTGATTTTGGGTTGTCGTGAATGGTATCTTCAATAATACTGTTCTTAGACCCAAAGGAGTTAAGAAAATCAGAAACTAACTGGAGATTAGTTTAGTTGAATGGTTTTTGGGATATTGATCTGATGTTGGTTTCGGCCTTCGGGGTTGATACTTAGGGAATTGCTCACTTGCTACTTTACGGTTAGGAACTGATTAAAATGTGATGTGATTTTGGGGTTTATCGCGAACCGTGTTTTAAATGACACTGATTATTTAACTCAGTCACAGATTAAAACTAAGTGGAGTTTTAATGAATCTTTAATTAGATTGAAAAAATCGAGAGTGGAGTATCACCAGTTTTGCTCCAGGCGATAGTTAAATCTTTAATTAGATCTGAACGTGAAATGGTAATTGAATTTACCGATAACACCGTGGTGTTAGATATGAAGTATGACCAGTTTTACTTCATGGGATAAATAGGTTGTGATTGGGAAATAAAATAAATGATTACTTCGGTGTGGTTCGCTAATCCCGACTAGTTTGAATTGATATTCAAAAGAAGATTAAAGAATAAATTTTGAAGGAATTTATCTTTGATAAAATTAATGGGAACCTTTCCCTAAGAATGTGAAATTTAGAAACTAACAGTCGGTTAGCTAAGCAGAATGGTTTTCTGGATATTGATCTGATGTTGGTTTCGGCCTTCGGGGTTAATATTTGGGGAATTATTCTCTGGTTAATTTACGGTTAGTGACTGATGAATTGGAATGAGGCGTATGTTGTGTTTGTGTAACACATGTTTATTACATACGCGAGTTATTCAGAAAGACCAGGGTTTATCCCATTCTGAATAACTGATACGACGATAAGTCGAAGATGAAGACGGTGGTCGAAGACCGGAGGTCTTCGCGTCGTTTGGGTGATTACTGATGATCTAGATTGGGCTGTACACCCAAGAAGATGGAAACAGTTGGTGATCGTCCAGGCGTACTTGGAGATCGATGGATATGCGGGGTACTAGGTGCCTCTGGTTTCGTTATGACCCAGAACGAACTTGTAAATGGACTGTGTGTCTGACATTGGATTTCAGTCTGTGTGATGATCATTTGCATCTTAGCATCTTGGGCGTATCATACTTAGAACAGAATTAACACATTAGATATGGAGTAATACCAGTTTTGCTTCAATGGATGAATAGGTTGGGATTGGGAAATAAAATAAATAATTACTTTGGTGTGGTTCACTAATATCGACTAGTTTGGAAAACCATAATTTGGTTTGATATGACATCCAATGGAAAATTAAAGAATAAACTTTAAAGAATTTATCTTTGATAAAATTAATGGGAACCTTTCCCTAAGATTATGAAATTTAGAAACTAGCTGTAGGTTAGCCAAGAAGAATGGTTTCCTGGGTATTGATCTGATGTTGGTTTCGGCCTTCGGGGTTAATATTTGGGAAATTGTTCTCATGCTGATTTATGGTTAGTGGCTGCTGAATTGGAATGAGGCGTATGTTGTGTTTGCGTAACATTTGTTTACTATATACACGGGTTATTCAGAAAGGCCGGGTTTATACCCATTCTGAATAACCGATTCGACGATAAGTCGAAGATGAAGACGGTGGTTGAAGACCGTAAGTCTTCACATCGTTTGGATAATTACTGATGATCTTGATTGGGCTGTACACCCAAGAAGATGGAAGTAGTTGGTGATCGTCCAGACATACTTGGAGATCGATCAATATGCGAGGAAAGTGCCTCCGGTTTCGTTCAGACCCACAACGGACATGTAAATGGATTGTGTGTCTAACATTAGATTTTATTCTTTGTTGATTGATTTCTATTAAATATATTTCTGTTTGGCGGCGGAGAATTTATTCTCTTTCTTAACGCCCTTCTCTGAGACGTACGAGCTCAGAGGTTATATATCGATAGATATCAGTCGCATGGCATGAATTGCCTGTGTAGAACGCCTAAGTGGCAATTGATCAAGGCTTCTGTTGAAAAGCAAAGTCTTGTGGTTGATGATCAAAGCACGGCCTTTGTGGCGCAGCTTTGTAGTATAACGTGAATTCGCGAGCCTCACACCTCGGTATGAGTTAAAAACAGGATAAGGACTGCAGGGAGAGCACGACGTTTCTTTCTAGCTTTGGTGGTGTCAGTGACTTACCAGCCCTGGCATTTATATACTTTTCACCTATGTGGTTGTTGGATGCAAGGCGCCTTGATTTTAGGTCTGTAAGGACCGGGAAACGTGTGTTCAGGAATTGTCAATCCTCAAACGTAAGAGAGGACCGTCCCTGAAGATCCAGGGGCTGCCCAGAGTGTGTAGTCCTGGGACATTTGCTAGAGTGTCTCGAATCGGAGAGGAGCTTGCCCCTTGCCTCGACTCATGACGGAAATCCAATTTCCAATACGAGATATTTCGGTTTTATTTGTAGAGCCTAGTATGGCGACATGATAGATGGTGCCCATGCCGCCTATGATTGATACTTATGATTGAAATTGTTTTAACACTATACGCTTATAATAGTATCAAATGATTTGTTTTAAACGTACCAAGCATGTTTGGCTATTATAAGGGAAAACCCTATCCTCCGGATAACGAACAAATAACAAACATAATATGTACAATACAGTACATAAACAGATAACAGCAGAACAGAATTAAATAAATACACCAGATAATGAACAAATAATACACTGGATAAACATAATCATCAGAGTTACACAGTATACAGGATCATACTTAGAACAGATACAGTTCGGCTATAAATAAATGTCTAAAGCGGAAACAAACATAATATGTACAATAGGAGCTGAACAGCATAAAAAGAGATAAATGATAGAATCCATCTTCAGCTCCAGCTATCCAGAGAAAGCCAGCTAAACCTGAATACAAGGCAGCCCATGTAGAAAAAGGGGCACCCGAGTTTGAATGTGAAACAAACTACGAGTAAGTCATGGGACTGGTATGAGAAATCTACTCAACACATTCAAAATATGGCTAATCACAGGACCACACCATTTTCGTGGAACGGGTTTACTCCATTGGATTGCCAGTGCTTTAAAAACAAATCATTCTTTTAAACATCGCAATACTTTTTATAAATATGAAGCCATTATATGTAACGACCCAGAAAATCTGAACCAATTTAAAAAATTTAAATTGGCTAAAATAATGGATTTTAAATATTTTAAATAATAGCGATGAAAAGTGAGTTTGAATCGACAATTGAAAACGAATATAATTAATTCTAATTATAAACAAAGCCTGAAATGGCGCTGCAGTTTCAAAAATTGAATTCAAACTTTGTCGGACTGTACCGGGCGCAAAACAAAACGGATTTGAGTGTAACCAAAAATATTTAAATCTGTTAGTGAATACCTTTCTAACGAATCTGAAAAATAATAGTTTCATAGCGGAAAGCAAAAGTTATGGCCAAATGAATTTTCAGAAAGGTCGCTATGGAATTTATATAGCCCGTGAAATTGGCCATTTTGCAAACGACCTCGGAATTCGACGAAACAACTTTTGTTGGATCCGTAATGCGAAGTTATTGCTAGGTTTCAAATTTCATAATTTTTGAAGCTAGTATGTAAGCGTGGCAAAGGAAAACGTGTTTTGGTCAATTACAGTTAAAGTGGATCGACCAAAAATGGGCCTTTTTGCAAACGGTGTCAGAATTCGACGAAACTAGTTTTGTTGGGACCGTATCATCAAAACATAGCCTGATTTATTTTTCTGGAATTTTTCGAATCAGTTTGTGGCCCTCGCAAATTGAAATGTACGTTCAAATTAAATATTGAATGTTATATATTTAAATTGAAGGAAAATTGATTGAAACAGTCGAATGGGCCTACGAAACATATCCCATTGTGTTCATAAAGAGGGTAAAACGCTAGGGACGATAGTCGTTGGGTTTAGATTGGTGGTCGTGTCAGAAAACACCTTTTAAAACCCACCGGCCAACCAGAATTTAATAAATAAAAAAAACTTTTTCTCTCTCCCCGATCGAAGGCGGAAGAGCCTCCCAACCTTCCCCCTCATTTTCTGATCAATCCACGCAATAAAACATCATGCTTCTTTGGAGATTTTTGTAGAGCTTCGCGAGATCTTCAAATCCATATAGGGGTTGATTTTTTTCGTTCGGATTTGGGGAGATATCGAGCTCGAGAGTCGAGCCCTTCCAACCGCCGCTGCCGCTTCCTCCGACCACCGAACACCGCCGCACCACCATCGAAGGCTGTGCCTTCCGACCCCCTACAACCCCGTGCTAACCGATTGTACTATCGTGCTTCAGATTTCAAAAGATTTGAAGACCTAGTTTTGAAGATTTAAAAAGGAGGTACAGCTGAAGAAGAAAAAACTATTTAATAGCAGTTTAAAGCGCTACGGCTTTCGATTTCACTGTAAAAATCATATCTTTTTCGTTTCTTGACGAAATTCAGTGAAACAGGAGACAGTGGACTCGTGTGGACGTCTTCTACATTCTAGAAGAGACTGCATATTTTTCTAAGCCTTCTGCTATTTTTGGTGGAGTGGAACCCAATGTGAGATTTCTAATTTATAAACGATATGGAAAACGACAATGTATAAATAATATAATCGATATATGAGTTATATAAGCATTGTACACCTCTTGTATAAGCGTTGTATAAGTTGTACGTTCGATGTATAAGTTATATATGCATTGTAAAAATTATATATGTGTTGATATAGAAGTGAATTGCTATATATAAATATATATGTAAATATACGCCCCTCGTCCACAAACCATGGACGATATTTATTGGTTGTGATTGGTGTGAAAATTGATTGTTAGCGAATGGTTGATTGGAATTGTTTGTGGTTGATATTGGTTGATTGTGGTTGAAAAATACCCGTTTGTGGTTGAGAAATATTTGGTTGAACCCACATAGGATTAATTTGTGGAAATGAAATAAATATATGCATGCCGCCAGCGTGAGAACTAGATGCATGATTCCCCATTGTCAAAAACCGCGAGATTTTAAGGTAGAGCGAGGAGCCGTACTAGGGACGGTCCCGGTTTCAACTACCTTGCCGTTATGCTGCCGAAATTTTGAATAATATTCATGTGTTTGAACAATTTTCATTTGCTGAAACTATATTTATTCGTTGAATAGAAAGCCTTCATGTGTTGAGTCGATATTCATTCGTTGGATAGAAATTCATGTGTTGAATGGTATTCATGTTTTAAATATAAAAATCACATTTTTATCTATACATATAAACTATAGAAAACCTTCATGTGTTGAATCGATATTCATTCGTTGAATTGAAATTCATATGTTGAATGGTATTCATGTTTTAAATATAAAAATCACATTTTTATCGATATATATAAACTATAGAAAACCTTCATGTGTTGAATCGATATTCATTCATGGAATTGAAATTCATGTGTTGAATGGTATTCATATTTTGAAATAAATTGTTTTATAATAAAAATCACATTTTTATCGATATATATAAATTATAGAAAACCTTCATGTGTTGAATCGATATTCATTTGTTGAATTGAAATTCATGTGTTGAATGTTATTCATATTTTGAAATAAATTGTTTTATAATAAAAATCACATTTTTATCATCTATATGAACTATATAAAATAATCTTGTTTTGAAAGAAATTGTTTTATAATAAAAATCCTATTTTATCACCTATATGAACTATAGAAAATAATCGTGTTTTGAAATAAATTGTTTTATAATAAAAATCACATTTTTATTATATAAATGAATTGTTAAAAATAGTGAAGTGTTGAAATAGAAGATAGTTAGATAAAAATATCATTTTTATCAAATATATGAAAAGAATATAGTTTTGAAATCGAAGAATCGATATATATATTTAAATAGAATTGAAATATATCGAATAACGACGCTGCAGTTCATATTTTGAAACCGTGATTTCAAACGATTAGTACGGGAGATCCGACCATCGGATTTTCCTGAAATCGCAACCGTTGGGTTCGCTTTGGAAATATCTTTCCAACGACACCAACTTTGTAAAAATCCAACGGTTGGATTGTCCGGAACGTTTAATTCAAATCTAAAGAAAAACAGCGCCAGAATCGATTATATTTATATTTATATATAAATATAATTATATTTAATCGAATAACGACGTTGCGGTTCGTATTTTAAAATCGAAACTTCAAACGATTATACCGGGAGATCCGACCGTCGGAATTTCACGAAACTGGAACCGTTGGATTCGTTTTGAAAAGATCTTTCTAATGATGTAAATTTTGTGAAGATCCAACGGTTATATTTTTAGATATGTGTAAATCAAATCTGAAGAAAAATAGCGCCATGGCCACGTTATGGCCCGAAGCGTCGTTTTGAATAAATTGGCTATTTTAAAATAAATAAAAATAGCGATAAATCGTTATAAAATATTATAAACGATATGGATATGAAATTTAGAAATTAACCGAAGGTTGGCTAAGCCGAGTGGTTTCCTGGGAATTGATCTGATGTTGGTTTCGGCCTTCGGGTTTAATATTTGGGAAATCGTTCTCTTACTGATTGACGGTTAGTGACCAATGAATTGAAATGATGCGTATGTATGTTTGTGTCGCACTTGTTTATTATATACGCGAGTTGCTTAGAAAGACCGGGTTTATCCCATTCTAAATAACTGAATCGACGATAAGAAATCGAAGATGAAGACGGCGGTCGAAGACCGGAGATCTTCACCTCTTCTGGATGGTAACCGAGGTCCCGATTGGGAGGCATCCCAAAATATGGATAATGAGTGGTAATCGTCCAAACGTATGTGGTGAGCGATGGGTTTGTGAGGTATATAGTGCCTCCGGCTTCGTTCAGACCCAGAACGGACTTGCAAATGGACAGTGTGTCTGACACTGGAATTTATTCTGTGTGATTGCTAGCCATCAGTTGCACGGTGTGAATTGCCTGTGTGGCTTGCTAAGATGCAGTGATCAGGGCTTCCATTGAAAAGCAAAGTCTTGTGGTGATGATCAAAGCACCGCCTGTGTGGCGTAGCTTTGTGTATAACGTGAAATCGCGAGCCTCACACCCCGGTATGAACTAGAAACAGGAGCAGGACCTCAGGGAGGGCATGCGTTTCTTCCTAGCTAGAAGTGGCATCAGCGGTTTTACATGCCCTGACGAGTTTGACTTATGTGGTTGTTGCTGTTGCGAGGCGCCTCGGTTAGATCGGACGATCCGGGTCCGATGGAGTCATTCGTTGGCTCATTTATGCCCCAAAGGGCGGGGAAACGTATTGTTCAGGCATAACAATCCACCTTGGTGGACCGGCCCTGATGATCCAAGGCTTGCCTGCGCGCTTGCCTGAGACTCGGGCTAGGCAGTCTCGAATTCGGTGAGGACTATCTTTTGCCTTGGTTCATGACGGAAATCCAATTTCCAAATACGATATCGTGCGGTTATGATTGTATACCTATATTTGGCGACATAGTGGCATGGGACGCTCATGTCGTCTATGATTGATAGTTATGATTGGAAATTGTTTTTGAAACATATAAACACTAGTAATAATATCAAATGCTTTTGTTTTATTCGTATCAAGCATATTTTGGCCATTATAAGGTAAAAACTCTATCCTTCGGTTTGCGTTGCATTGTGTGATGGGAACTGAGTCTTATAGTGGCTTCATTTTTATAAAAAGCATAGCGATGTTTAAAAGAATGATTTGTTTTAAAGCATTGGCAATCCAATGGAGTAAATCCATTCCACGAAAGTGGAGTGGTCCCATGATTAGCCATATTTTAAATGTGTTGAGTAGATTTCTCATACCAGTCCCATGACTGACTCGTAGTTTGTTTCACTTTCAAACTCGGGTGCCCCTTTTTCTACACGGGCAGCCTTGTATTCAGGTTTACCTGGCTCTTTCTGGATAGCTGGAGCTGAAGATGGATTCTATCATTTATCTATTTTATGCTGTTCAGCTCCTATTGTACATATTTTGTTTGTATTCCGCTGTAGACATTTATGTATAGCTGAACTGTATTTGTACTAAGTATGATCCTGTATACTGTGTAACTCTGATGATTACGTTTATCCAGTATATTCTATTGTTCATTATCTGGTGTATTTATTTATTTCTGTTTTGCTATTATCTGTTTCTGTGTTATATTCCAAGGATTACCCTTGCCACCATCAGTACGGGGTTTGGGGTCGTCTCAATTTGGTATCAGAGCTTTGGTTAAGCTTAGTTCTGGAATATAACATATGAACGAACTCGTCAGAAATAGAACCAGTAGTGTTCTATGATGGGTAACTCTATACAGATAGGATTAGTAATATCCTAGTATAAGTAAAGCAGAATGAAATACACCCCAGTAGACACATTTACATTCAAGTATTCGTCTCTATACTTTGAAATATCTTTTCTGTTGACCTGACACTTTGTCTGCTAATTGCGGACGTACTAGAAAATGAGTGACAGGAACAGAAGAAATAATCGTATGGCTCGACCAGCTAATGAGCCAGTTGTGCTCCCGCAGCCAGAATCAGATATAGAAGTTCTATTCAAGAGATTTCGAAATCTGGGTGGATCGCCATTCTTAGGCAAAGAGTCCAGTATGGAAACACAAGCTTGGATCCGTTCTGCAGAGAAAATCTTTGAGGGTTTAAAGCTAAGAGACGATCAGAAAAGATTACTGGCGTCTTGGGCACTCAAAGAAGAAGCTTTGTTTTGGCGGGATTCAGTTATTAAAGATAATCCAGAAGGTGATATCACCTGGGACAGATTCAAAGTGATTTTCTTAGAAAGATTTACTCCTCCCGAAGCAACCGAGCGATTATGTGATGAATTTTTTTATCTAATACAAGGTGATATGACCATCCCAGAATATCATAAGAAATTCAACGAACTTTCTCACTTTGCTCCTCATCTGATTCAAGATCCAAAGACGAAAAATCTGAGATTTATTCATGGCCTTCAAAGAAAATATCAGAATAGTATAATGAGGAATGTGAAGCTCCCCTTTCCTGAAATGATATACATGGCGTACCAGTTCGAAGATCTCGACAAGAAAGGTATGTTGCCTTGCGAAGAAGAGGTCAGCTCTAGCAAGAAAGTTGAGTCAAAAACTGATCGTCCTGAGGCCAGTACGATGCCTGAGGTCAGTAAGAAGCCTAAAGTCAATCGAAATAGGGCCAGATCTGAAAAGGAACCAGCCACGACGGCCACTTGCTCTAACTGCAAGAAACCAGGGCATTTAACCAGAAATTGTAAATCCTCGAAGAAACGAAAGGAGGATGGGTCTAAATCCAAGGGCAAGTTTCTTGTGACTCGAAAGTGCAATCTTTGTCATTAGGTCGGTCATATAAAGCGAGATTGCTGGCTGTTAAAGAAGACCAAAGAGGCTCAGGCAAATGAAGTGGCAAATGTGCCTGTCTCCTCGTCTATTCAGGAAAGGCCAGATGTTTTAGAAGGGACGCTAACTGTCAAAGACATCCCAGTTAAAGTACTGTTTGACACTGGCGCGTCGCGAAGCTTTGTTGCAAAGAATGCATCTAAGAAACTGGATTTAAATCTAAAGAAGCTCAATGAACCAATGACTGTCCAGAATTCGGTTGGGGGTTCCATTGATCTCAGTTGGGTTTGTGGAGTGCCGGTTTCCTTTTCTCGTTATCGGTTTCCTACCATCGCGATCATCGTGAATTTTGAAGAGTTTGATCTTATCTTGGGGTTAGACTGGTTGACCAAATATGAAGCTGAAGTTAAATGTGCCGATAGAGTCGTAAAGGTAAAGATAAAATCAGGTGATTATATAACCATTCCCTGTGAAGGTCAGAATGCTAATGGAAAAGACTTCTGGGCAGCTCTCGATGTTTCTCCAGCCCAAATAGAAAATATCCCTGAAATCATAGAGAATATTCCCGACCTAGTGAAAGATATTCCTGTCGTCAAGAACTATGCGGATGTGTTCGAAGAAGTTGTTCGCTTACCTCCGTAGAGAGAAATAGATTTCAAGATTGCTTTGATTCCGAATGCAAGGCCTGTAGTTCACGCTATTCGAAGAATGTCCTTGAAAGAGAAAGAAGAACTTGACAATCAAACACGACAGCTAGTATGGAAGGGTCTGATCAGGCCCAGTTTCTCTGATTGGGGAGCAGCAGTGGTGTTTGTCCCGAAATCAGACGGTACTCTGCGACTATGTGTAGATTATCGCGATTTGAACAAGCAGACAATAAAGAATAAATATCCATTACCGCGGATTGATGATTTGTTGGATCGATTAAATGGCGCACAAGTATTTTCATGAATGGACCTAGCTACAGGTTTCCATCAGCTTCGTATCGCTGAGGAGTGTGTTCCTTTGACAGCATTCAGAGGTCCAGACTTATTCTACTAGTGGTTAGTAATGCCCTTCGGCTTATGTAATGCTCCAGCCTATTTCGTCGATCTAATGAACAGAGTATTCAGAGGAGTATTGAATAAATATGTTCTGGTTTTCATTGATGATATCCTTATCTTCTCTAAGTTAGAAAGTGAGCACGAAAACATTTGGAACAAGTGTTAGAAATTTTCAGAAAGAATGTGTTGAAAGCAAAGTTTTCCAAATGTATATTCTGGCAAGAAGAAGTAAAATTTCTAGGCCATGTCGTGTCAAAAGAAGGAATTGCTGTGGATCCAAGTAAAATCACAGCTATTCAGAATTGGAAGCAGCCCAGTACTCCTACAGAAGTCTGCAGTTTTCTCAGATTGGCTAGTTATTACCAGAAGTTCATTAAAAACTTTTCGAAGATATCTAGTCACTTAATGAAGCTTACAAAGAAGCACTATAAGTTCAAATGGACTCCAGAAAGTGAAGAGGCTTTTGAAGAGCCAAAGTTAAGATTAACGACAACTCCAGTGTTAACCATCATCGATGTCAATCAGGATTTGAAAGTCTGGACTGATGCTTCAAGAGAAGGCCTTGGTGTCGTGTTAATGCAAAGAGGTCAAGTGATTGCTTATGCTAGCCGTCAGCTGAAGCCGCATGAGAAAAACTACGTAACTCATGATCTTGAGTTATTGGCTATAGTATTCGCCTTGAAAATCTGGAGACACTATCTTCTGGGTGAGAGATTTGAACTGTTTACAGATCACCAGTCGCTAAAGTATCTATTCACCCAGAAAGATTTGAATCTGAGGCAGCAACATTGGCTAAAGTTCCTTGCAGCATACGATTTTGAGATTATATACACTCCAGGGAAAGCCAATGTCGTGGCCGATGCGTTAAGCCGAAAGAATGAAATGATCGCAAGTTTTATCATTGCGACTTCGTTGATTGACAAGATATCGGCTCTCTAAAAAGACGACCAATTTATCAAAGGAATGAGTCAGCGAATTCGTGAAGGCAATGCTTCGGATTTTCAGCTTGACAGCGAAGGGATTCTGAGGTTAGAAGGTCGAATTTGTGTTCCAGAAATTCCTGAACTCAGAAGAGATGTGCTTTATGAATGCCACAAATTTAAGCTCGGTATCCATCCGGGTGTGAGTAAAATGTATAACGATATCAAGCGAACATTCTGGTGGAAGTCGTTAAAAAGAAACATCTCGATATATGTTAGTCAATGCCCTACTTGCCAGCTAGTCAAAAGCGACCAACAGAAACTTGCTGGATTATTGCAACCGCTAGACGTTCCTGGTTGGAAGTGGGAACATATTTCCATGGACTTCATTGATGGTTTGCCCAGAACCAGAAAAGGAAATGACAGTATTTGGGTGATCGTAGATCGCTTCACGAAGACCGCCCATTTCATACATGTCAGATCAAACAGAACTGCTCAGAGTCTGGCGCAGATTTACTTCAAGGAAATAGTTAGACTACATGGAGTGCCGCTCAGTATAGTCAGTGATAGAGACACGATATTCACTAGCAAATTCTGGGAGGCATTTCAAGTAGAACTGGGAACGATGTTTAACTTAAGCACCGCTTATCATCCTCAGACAGACGGTCAGACTGAGAGGGTGAATCGTATTTTAGAAGATCTATTGCGGGCTTGTGTTCTAGATTTCGGTGGATCATGGGAAGACCATCTGCATTTGGCTAAATTCTCATATAATAACAGCTACCAGGCGAGTCTGACAATGTCGCTATTCGAAGCATTATATGGCAGACCGTGCCGATCTCCTACTTGTTGGGTCGAACCCGGCAATAGACTTGTATTGGGGCCCGATATGATCCGAGAAGCTGCCGACAAAGTCGAATTTATTAAGAAGCGATTACTTGCCGCTCAAAGCCGACAAAAGAGCTATGCCGATAGAAGAAGAAGAGATTTATCGTTTGTTGTTGGCAACTATGTATATTTGAAAGTATCGCCAATGAGAGGAGTTATCCGGTTCAGTAAAACTGGAAAGTTGGCGCCCAAATTCATTGGTCCGTTTCCTATTCTAGAACGGATCGGAACTCTCTCTTATAGGGTTAAATTGCCAGATTGGTTGCCTGGAGTACATGATGTATTTCATATATCTCAACTTTGAAAGCACGTTCATGATCCAGACTTGATCGTGGAAAAAGCAGCTCAACAAGATATTGAAATTACTCCAGAATTAGCTGTGAGGAAGGAGCCGCTAAGGATTATCGGCAAAGAAACCAAAGAGCTGAGGAACAAGAAGGTTCACTTAGTCAAAGTGTAATGGAGTAGAGATCCGCGAGATTGTACTTGGGAAACTGAGGAGAGCATTCAGAAAGCCTATCCTAGATGCCGAGTGGATATCTCTGATTGACTCCGGTGCAAGGTACATTTACCATACTTTGCATTACCAATTAGTTTTCTATTCTGTTGTTATTTTCTTTCCATGGATGTGAGTTTTTAATTCTATAGTCTGAATGATTTTAAAAGAATATGGAAATTGATTTGTATGATTTTGAAAAGTTAAAAACAATTTGATTGTTGCTTGTGTTGTGTGATAGTAAATTTGATTATTTGAATTATTGAAACAATAGTTAATTTAATCAACAATAGAATAATGGTAGAATTTATTCATTTAAATTACACATTGAACTGATTAGAAAATAGATAGAAATATATACATGTGCATTATATATGTTTGAACAGGTAGATGGATTAGTTGTGTTGAGTAAAAATTTTATTTGCGTGCCCGACAAATAGGTAAACCTTAATGAGTTGGATGCGAAATATTATTATATCAACTCCTGTGAATGCCATTGGATGCGGAGTGCTGGTTATTCTGTGTGTAAAAATAAACGTCGCCATAGGATAGTATCAATTAATTTTGAACTACATTACATGGCATACTTCTGAAGATCGACATACTTCATCATATACCACATAAGCATTTGGAGCTTGTGTGACGAGGTGGAAGATTTACCATACGAGCGAGAGGCTTGTATGGCGATGACTATATTTTACAGGTTGAACTGATGACTAATATGGACTATTTAAATTATAACAATAAAATTGCCAAATTAATAAAAACCCCACACGGGTCTGGAGTTGCCAATAATCACGTCTCTCTAGTTATTAGATACGGCACATGGACTATTTATTTACCACACGGGACGAGGTGACGAGGATTTATCCTCTGGAGCATTTAAAATACACACTTCCTCAAGCTTTGACAGGGTGACGAGAATTTATTCTCTGGAGTTATTATCTATACACGCTCCCCTGTAAACACCAGAATATATCACTATAAATATGTGTATGCTTATTAGGATTTATTGGGTACCTGATACGGCTCAATAAATTTCCAAACTTCTCCCCGTACAAAGGAGGTTATGGCGAAATTTTTCGAAAATTCCGGGTGTTAGCCAAATTTTTGAAGAATTTGAAAATTCTCAGAAACTGAAAAGTTGGAGAATGGAAGCCAGATTGAACGTAGAGTTGATTAATCAAACCGCTTTCGACTTTGTTCCTTTTAGAGGACGAAAAGTTTTAAGTGGGGGAGATTGTAACGACCCAGAAAATCTGAACCAATTTTAAATAATAGCGATGAAAAGTGAGTTTGAATCGACAATTGAAAACGAATATAATTAATTCTAATTATAAACAAGGCCTGAAATGGCGCTGCAGTTTCAAAAATTGAATTCAAATTTTGTCGGACTGTACCGGGTGTAAAACAAAACGGATTTGAGTGAAACCAAAAATATTTTAATCTTTTAGTGAATACCTTTCTAACGAATCTAAAAAATCGAAGTTTCATAGCGGAAAGCAAAAGTTATGGCCAAATGAATTTTCAGAAAGGTCGCTATGGAATTTATATACCCCGTGAAATTGGCCATTTTGCAAACGACCTCGGAATTTAACGAAACCACTTTTGTTTGATCCAGAATGTGAAGTTATTGCGAGGTTTCAAATTTCATAATTTTTGAAGCTAGTTTGTAAGCGTGGCAAAGGAAAACGTGTTTTGGTCAATTATAGTTAAATTGGATCGACCAGAAATGGGCCTTTTTGCAAACGGTCTCAGAATTCGACGAAACTAGTTTTGTTGGGATCGTATCATCAAAACATAGACAGATTTATTTTTCTGGAATTTTTCGAATCAGTTTGTGGCCCTGGCAAATTGAAATGTACGTTCAAATTAAATATTGAATGTTATATATTTAAATTGAAGGAAAACTGATTGAAACAGTCGAATGGCCTACGAAACATATCCCATTGTGTTCGGAAAAGGGGTAAAACGCTAGGGACGATAGTCGTTGGGTTTAGATTGGTGGTCGTGTCAAAAAACAGCTTTTAAAACCCACCGGTCAATCAGAATTTAATAAAAAAAGAGAAAATTTTTTCTCTCTCCCCGATCGAAGGCGGAAGAGCCTCCCAACCTTCCCCCTCATTTTTTAATCAATCCACACAATAAAACATCATGCTCCTCTGGAGATTTTTGTAGAGCTTCGCGAGATCTTTAAATCCATATAGGGGTTGATTTTTTTCGTTCAGAATTTGGGGAGATATCGAGCTCGAGAGTCGAGCACTTCCAACCGCCGTCGCCGCTTCCTCCGACCTCCGAACGTCGCCGCACCATCATCGAAGGCTGCGCCTTCCGACCCCCTACAACCCCTTGCTAACCGATCGTGCTATCGTGCTTCAGATTTCAAAAGATTTGAAGACCTAGTTTTGAAGGTTTAAAAAGGAGGTACGGCTGAAGAAAAAAAAACTATTTAATAGCAGTTTAAAGCGCTACGGTTTTCGATTTAACTGTAAAAATCATATCTTTTACGTTTCTTGACGAAATTCAGTGAAACAGGAGACAATGGACTCGTGTGGACGTCTTCTACATTCTAGAAGAGACCGCATAATTTTCTGAGCCTTCTGCTATTTTTGGTGGAGTGGAACCCAATGTGAGATTTCTAATTTATAAACGATATGGAAAACGACGATGTATAAATTATATAATCGATGTATGATTTATATAAGCATTGTACACCTCTTGTATAAGCGTTGTATAAGTTGTGCATTCGATGTATAAGTTATATATGCATTGTAAAAATTACATATGTGTTGAAATAGAAGTGAATTGCTATATATAAATATTGTATATATACGCCCTTCGTCCACAAACCATGGACGATATTTATTGGTTGTGATTGGAGTGAAAATTGATTGATAGCGAATGGTTGATTGGAATTGTTTGTGGTTGATATTGATTGATTGTGGTTGAAAAATACCCGTTTGTGGTTGAGAAATATTTGGTTGAAACCACATAGGATTAGTTTGTGGAAATGAAATAAATATATACATGCCGCCTACGTGCGAACTAGATGCATGATTCCCCATTGTCAAAAACCGCGAGGTTTTAAAGTAAAGCGAGGAGTCGTACTAGGGACGGTCCCGGTTTTAACTACCCTGCCGTTACGCTGCCAAAATTTTGAATAATATTCATGTGTTTGAATTATTTTCATTTGATGAAACTATATTTATCCGTTGAACAGAAAGCCTTCATGTGTTGAGTCGATATTCATTCGTTGGATAGATATTCATGTGTTGAATGGTATTCGTGTTTTAAATATAAAAATCACATTTTTATCTATATATGTAAACTATGGAAAACCTTCATGTGTTTAATCGATATTCGTTCGTTGAATTGAAATTCATGTGTTGAATGGTATTCGTGTTTTAAATATAAAAATCACATTTTTATCGATATATATATAAACTATAGAAAACCTTTATGTGTTGAATCGATATTCATTTGTTGAATTGAAATTCATGTGTTGAATGGTATTCGTATTTTGAAATAAATTGTTTTATAATAAGAATCACATTTTTATCATCTATATGAACTATATAAAATAATCTTGTTTTGAAAGAAATTGTTTTATAATAAAAATTCTATTTTATCACCTATATGAACTATAGAAAATAATCGTGTTTTGAAATGAATTGTTTTATAATAAAAATCACATTTTTATTATATAAATGAATTGTTAAAAATAGTGAAGTGTTGAAATAGAAGATAGTTAGATAAAAATATCATTTTTATCAAATATATGAAAAGAATATAGTTTTGAAATCGAAGAATCGATATATATATTTAAATAGAATTGAAATATATCGAATAACGATGCTGCAGTTCGTATTTTGAAACCGTGATTTCAAACGATTAGTACGGGAGATCCGACCATCGGATTTTCCTGAAATCGCAACTGTTGGGTTCGCTTTGGAAATATCTTTCCAACGGCACCAACTTTGTAATAATCCAACGGTTGGATTGTTTGGAATGTTTAATTCAAATCTGAAGAAAAACAGTGCCAGAATCAATTATATATATATATGTAATTATATTTAATCGAATAACGACGCTGCAGTTCGAATTTTGAAATCGAAACTTCAAACGATTATATCGGGAGATCCGACCGTCGGAATTTCCCGAAACTGGAACCGTTGGATTCGTTTTGAAAAGATCTTTCTAATGATGTAAATTTTGTGAAGATCCAACGTTTAGATTTTCAGATATGTGTAAATCAAATCTGAAGAAAAATAGCGCCATAGCCACATTATCGCCCGAAGCGTCGTTTTGAATAAATTGGCTATTTTAAAATAAATAAAAATAGTGATAAATCATTATAAAATATTATAAACGATATGGATGTGAAATTTAGAAATTAACCGAAGGTTGGCTAAGCCGAATGGTTTCCTGGGTATTGATCTGATGTTGGTTTCGGCCTTCGGGGTTAATATTTGGGAAATCGTTCTCTTACTGATTGACGGTTAGTGACCAATGAATTGAAATGATGCGTATGTATGTTAGTGTTGCACTTGTTTATTATATACGCGAGTTGCTCAAAAAGATCGGGTTTATCCCATTCTGAATAACTGAATCGACGATAAGAAATCGAAGATGAAGACGGCGGTCGAAGACCGGGGATCTTCACCTCGTTTGGATGGTAACCGAGGTCCTGATTGGGAGGCATCCCGAAATATGGATAATAAGTGGTGATTGTCCAGACGTACGTGGTGATCGATGGGTTTGTGAGGTATATAGTGCCTCCGGTTTCATTCAAACCCAGAACGGACTTGCAAATGGACAGTGCGTCTGACATTGGAATTTATTCTGTGTGATTGATAGCCATCAGTTGCACGGTGTGAATTGCCTGTGTGGCATGCTAAGATGCAGTGATTAGGGCTTCCGTTGAAAAGCAAAATTTTGTGGTGATGATCAAAGCACCGCCTGTGTGGCGTAGCTTTGTGTATAACGTGAAATCGCGAGCCTCACACCCCGGTATGAACCAGGAACGGGCGCAGGACCTCAAGGAGGGCATGCGTTTCTTCCTAGCTAGAAGTGGCGTCAGTGGTTTTACACGCCCTGACGAGTTTGGCATATGTGGTTGTTGCTGTTGCGAGGCGCCTCGGTTAGATCGGACGATCCGGGTCCAATGGAGTCATTCGTTGGCTCATTTACGCCCCAAAGGGCGGGGAAACGTATTGTTCAGGCATAACAATCCACCTCGGTGGACCGACCCTAACGATCCAAGGCTTGCCTGCGCGCTCGCCTGAGACTTGGGCTAGGCAGTCTCGATTTCGGTGAGGACTATCTTTTGCCTTGGTTCATGACGGAAATCCAATTTCCAAATACGACATCGTGCGGTTTTGATTGTATACATATATTTGGCGACATAGTGGCATGGGACGCTCATGTCGTCTATGATTGATAGTTATGATTGGAAATTGTTTTTGAAACATATAAACACTAGTAATAATATCAAATGCTTTTGATTTATTCGTATCAAGCATATTTTGGCCATTACAAGGTAAAAACTCTATCCTTCGGTTTGCGTTGCATTGTGTGATGGGAACCGAGTCTTATAATGGCTTCATTTTTATAAAAAGCATAGCGATGTTTAAAAGAATGATTTGTTTTAAAGCACTGGCAATCCAATGGAGTAAACCGTTCCACGAAAGTGGCGTGGTCCTGTGATTAGCCATGTTTTAAATGTGTTGAGTAGATTTCTCATACCAGTCCATGACTGACTCGTAGTTTGTTTCACTTTCAAACTCGGGTGTCCCTTTTTCTACACGGGCAGCCTTGTATTCAGGTTTAGCTGGCTCTTTCTGAATAGCTGGAGCTGAAGATGGATTCTATCATTTATCTATTTTATGCTGTTCAGCACCAATTGTACATATTTTGTTTGTTTTCCGCTGTAGATATTTATGTATAGTTGAACTGTATTTGTACTAAGTATGATCCTGTATACTGTGTAACTCTGATGATTACGTTTATCCAGTATATTCTATTGTTCATTATCTGGTGTATTTATTTATTTCTGTTCTGCTATTATCTGTTTCTGTGTTATATTCCAAGGATTACCCTTGCCACCGTCAGTACGGGGTTTGGGGTCGTCTCATTATAAGACTCAGTTCCCATCACACAATGCAACGCAAACCGAAGGATAAAGTTTACCTTATAATAGCCAAAATATGCTTGATAAGAATAAAACAAAAGCATTGGATATTATTAATAGTGTTTACATGTTTCAAAACCAATTTCAAATCATAACTATCAATCATAGACGGCCTGGGTACCATATATCATGTCGCCATATATATATACAATCAAAACCGCATGATGTCGTATTTGGAAATTGGATTTCCGTCATGAACCAAGGCAAAAGATAGTCCTTACCGACTTCGAGATGCTCTAGCCCGTGTCTCAGGACCCAGACACAGGTGGGCCCTTGGATCGTCAGGGTCGGTCCACCGATGTGGATTAAAATTCATGAACAATACGTTTCCCCGCCCTTTGGGGCGTAAGTGAGCCAACGAATGACTCCATCAGACCCGGATCGTCCGATCTAACCGAGGCGCCTCGCAACAGTAACAACCACATAAGTCAAACTCGTCAGGGCGTGTAAAACCACTGACGCCACTTCTAGCTAGAAAGAAACGCATGTCCTCCCTGAGGTCCTTTCTCCCGTTTCTGGTTCATACCGGGTGTGAGGTTCGCGAATTCACGTTATACACAAAGCTACGCCACACAGGCGGTGGTTTGTTCATCACCACAAGACTTTGCTTTTCAACAGAAGCCCTGACCACTGCATCTTAGCATGCCACACAGGCAATTCACACCGTGCAACTGATGGCTATCAATCACACAGAATAAATTCCAATGTCATACACACTGTCCATTTGCATGTCCGTTCTAGGTCTAAACGAAAGCGGAGGCACTATATACCTAGCAAACCCATCGATCACCACATACGTCTGGACGATCACCACTCATTATCCATATTTCGGGATGCCTCCCAATCAGGACCTCGGTTACCATCCAAACGAGGTGAAGATCTCCGGTCTTCGACCACCGTCTTCATCTTCGATTTCTTATCGTCGATTCAATTATCCAGAATGGGATAAACCCGGTCTTTTGGAGCAACTCACGTATATAATTTTCAATTGCTACACAAACACTACTACGCATCATTTCAATTCATTAGTCACTAAACGTCAATCAGTAAGAGAGTGATTTCCCAAATATTAACCCCGAAGGCCGAAACCAACATCAGATCAATACCCAAGAAACCATTCGACTTAGCCAACCTTCAGTTAGTTTCTAAATTTCACATCCATATCGTTTATAATATTTTATAATGATTTATCGCTATTTTTATTTATTTTAAAATAACCAATTTATTCAAAACGACGCTTCGGGCCATAATGCGGTCGTGGCGCTGTTTTTCTCCAGATTTGATTTACACATATCTGAAAATATAACCGTTGGATCTTCACAAAATTTACATCATTAGAAAGATCTTTTCAAAACGAATCCAACGGTTCCAGTTTCGGGAAAATCCGACGGTCGGTTCTTCCGGTATAATCGTTTGAAGTTTCGATTTCAAATTACGAACTGCAGCATCTTAATTCGATTTAATATAATTATATTTATATATATATATAAATATAAACGATTCCGGCGCTATTTTTCTTTAGATTTGAATTGAACATTCCAGACAATCCAACCGTTGGATTTTTACAAAGTTGGTGCCGTTGGAAAGATATATCCAAAGCGAACCCAACTGTTGCGGTTTCGGGAAAATCCAATGGTCGGATCTCCCGCACTAATCGTTTGACATTCAAGGTTTCAAAATACGAACTGCTTCTTCGTTATTCGATATATTTCAATTCTATTTATATATATATATATCGATTCTTCGATTTCAGAACTATATGATTTCCATACATTTGATAAAAATGATATTTTTATCTAACTGTCTTCTATTTCAAGAATTCACTATTTTTAACAATTCATGTATATAATAAAAATGTGATTTTTAATGTAAAACAATTTATTTCAAAACACGATTATTTTATATATTTCATATAGGTGATAAAAATAGGATTTTTATTATAAAACAATTTATTTCAAAACAAGATTATTTTATATAGTTCATATCGATGATAAAAATTGGATTTTTATTATAAAACACTTTCTTTCAAAATATGAATACCATTCAACACATGAATTTCAATTCAACGTATGAATTTCGATTCAACACATGAGGTTTTCTATAGTTTATATATATCGATAAAAAGGTGATTTTTATTTTTAAAACAGGAATATCATTCATTCTAGTATTAATTAAAATTAACTATCTTTTTAATAATTTAATTAATCAAATCTACTATCACACAACACAAACAACAATCAAATTGTTTTTAACTTTTCAAAAATATACTAATCAATTTCTATACTCTTTTAGAATCATTCAGACTATAGAATTAAAAGTGCACATCAATGGAAAGAAAATAACAACAAAGTAGAGAACTAATTGGTAATGCAAAGTATGGTAAATGTACCTTGCACCGGAGTCAATCAGAGATATCCACTCGGCATTTAGGATAGGCTTTCTGATTACTCTCCTCAGTTTCCTAAGTACAATCTCGCGGATCTCCACTCCATTGAACTTTGACTAAGTGAACCTTCTTATTCCTCAGCTCTTTGGTTTCTTTGCCGATAATCTTGAGCGGCTCTCTTCTCACAGCTAATTCTGGAGTAATTTCAATATCCTGTTATGCCGCTTCTTCCACGATCAAGTCTGGATCATGAACGTGCTTTCGAAGTTGAGATATATGAAATACATCATGCACCTCAGGCAACCAATCTGGCAATTTAACCCTATAAGCGAGAGTTCTAATCCGTTCCAGAATAGGAAACGGACCAATGAATTTGGGCGTTAACTTCCCAGTTTTACCGAACCAGATAACTCCTCTCATCGGCGATACTTTCAAATATACATAGTCGCAAACTGCAAATGATATATCTCTTCTTCTCCTATCGACATAGCTCTTTTGTTGGCTTAGAGCAGCGAGTAATCGTTTCTTGATAAAATCGACTTTGTCGGCAGCTTCTTGGATCCTATCAGGACCTAACACGAGTCTATTACCGGGTTCGACCCAACAAGCAGGAGATCGGCACGGTCTACCATATAATGCTTCGAATGGCAACATTGTCAGGCTCGCCTGGTAGCTATTATTATATGAGAATTCAGCCAAATGCAGATGGTCTTCCCATGATCCACCGAAATCTAGAACACAAGCCCGCAATAGATCTTCTAGTATACGATTCACCCTATCAGTTTGACCATCTGTCTGAGGATGATAGGCGGTGCTTAGGTTCAGCTTTGTTCCTAGCTCTACTTGAAATGCCTCCCAGAATTTACTAGTAAATATTGTATCTCTATCACTGACTATACTGAGCGGCACTCCATGTAGTCTAACTATTTCCTTGAAATATATCTGCGCCAGACTCTGACCAGTTCTGTTTGATCTGATAGGTATGAATGGGCGGTCTTCGTGAAGCGATCTACGATCACCCAAATACTGTCATTTCCTTTTCTGGTTCTGGGCAAACCATCAATGAAGTCCATGGAAATATGTTCCCACTTCCATCCTGGAACGTCTAACGGTTGTAACAATCCAGCCAGCTTCTGTTGGTCGCTCTTTACTAGTTGGCAAGTAGGGCATCGGCTAACATATAAAGACTTCCACCAGAAAGTGCGTTTGATGTCATTATACATTTTGCTTACTCCCGGATGGATACTAAGTTTTGACTTGTGGCATTCATCCAGCACTTCCTTTCGGAGCTCAGGAATGTTAGGAACACAAATTCGACCTTTCAGCCTTAGAATCCCCTCATTATCAACTTGGAAATTCTAGGTTTCGCCCTTTTAAATTATCTCTCTGTTCTTCTGAATGAAGTGATCATCCTTCTGAAGAGCAGATATTTTATCTATCAATGAAGTCATGATAATAAAACTGGCGATCATTTCATTCTTTCGGCTTAACGCATCGGCCACGACATTGGCTTTCCCTGGAGTGTATATAATCTCAAAGTCATATGCTGCAAGAAACTCCAGCCAACGTTGCTGCCTCAGATTCAAGTCTTTCTGGCTGAACAGATACTTTAGCGACTGGTGATCTGTAAACAGTTCAAATCTCTCACCCAGAAGATAGTCCCTCCAGATTTTCAAAGCGAATACTATAGCCAATAACTCAAGATCATGAGTGACGTAGTTTTTCTCGTGCGGCTTCAGCTGACGGCTAGCATAAGAAATCACTTGACCCCTTTGCATTAACACTACGCCAAGGCCTTCTCTAGAAGCATCAGTCCAGACTATCAAATCCTGATTGCCATCGATGATGGTTAACACTGGAGCTGTCGTTAATCTTAACTTTAGCTCTTCAAAAGCCTCTTCACTTTCTGGAGTCCATTTGAATTTTGAGTGCTTCTTTGTAAGCTTCGTTAAGTGACCAAATATCTTCGAAAAGTTTTTATCGAACTTCTGGTAATAACTAGCCAACCCGAGAAAACTGCGGACTTCTGTAGGAGTACTGGATTGTTTCCAATATTGAATAGCGGTGATTTTACTTGGATCCACAGCAATTCCTTCTTTTGATACGACGTGGCCCAGAAATTTCACTTCATCTTGCCAGAATATGCATTTGGACAGTTTGGCTTTCAATACATTCCGTCTCAGAATTTTTAGAACCTGTTCCAGATGCTTTTCATGTTCGGCCTTTGATTTGGAGAAGATTAGAATATCATCAATAATAACCAGAACAAATTTATTCAGGACTCCTCTGAACACTCTATTCATCAAATCGATGAAGTATGCTGGAGTGTTACATAAGCCGAATGACATTACTAACCACTCGTAGAATAAGTCTGGACCTCTAAATGCTGTCATTGGAACACACTCTTCGACAATTCGAAGCTGATGGAAGCCTGTAGCTAGGTCCATCCTTGAAAATACTTGTGCTCCATTCAGACGATCCAATAAATCATCGATTCGCGGTAATGGATATTTTTTCTTTATGGTCCGCTTGTTCAAATCACGATAATCCACACATAGCCGTAGAATACCGTCTGATTTTGGGACAAACACCACAGCTGCTCTCCAATCTGAGAAACTAGGCCTGATCAGACCCTTCCATACTAGCTGTCGTGTTTGATTGTCAAGTTCTTCTTTCTCTTTCAAGGACATTCTTCGAATAGCGTGAACTACAGGCCTTGCATTCAGAATCAAAGCAATCTTGAAATCTATTTCTCTCTGCGGAGGTAAGCGAACAACTTCTTCGAACACATCCGCATAGTTCTTGGCGACAGGAATGTCTTTGATGAGGTCAGGAATATTCTCTGTGACTTCAGGGATATTTTCTATTTGAACAGAAGAAACATCCAAAGGTTCCCAGAAGTCTTTTCTATTAGCATTCTGACCTTCACAGGGAATGGTTATATAATCACCTGATTTAATCTTCGCCTTAACGACTCTGTCGGCGCATTTAACCTCAGCTTCATACTTGGTCAACCAGTCTAACCCCAAGATAAGATCAAACTCTGTAAAATTCATGACGACCACGATGGTAGGAAACCGACAATGAGAAAAAGAAACCGGCACTCCACAAACCCAACTGAGATCAATGGAACTCCCAATCGGATTCTGGACAGTCATTGGTTCCTTGAGCTTCTTCAAATTCAAATCCATCTTCTTAGCTGCATTCTTTGCAACAAATCTTCGCGACGCGCCGGTGTCAAACAGTACTTTAACAGGAATGTCTTTGACAGTAAGCGTGCCTTCTAAAACATCAGCCCTTTCTTGACTAGTTGAGGGCTCAGAAGTTTTTGCTACTTCATTTATATGTACTGCTTCAGATTCTTTCTTTAATAGCTAGCAATTCTTCTCAATATGACCAGCATGATGGCACTTCCGACATTTCCTAACTTCTCGAGACTTCCCACCGTGTTTGAATCCATCCTTACTTCGTTTCTTTAAGGGCCCGCAATTTATCGACAAATGCCCCTTTTGATGGCAGTTATTGCATACAACTGTCGTTACAGGTTTGTTCCCAGATTCAGCCCTTTTTCTCTTGGCACTGGGCTTCTTACTGACCTCAGACCTTGTACTGGCTTCAGGAATATCAGTTTTCGACTCTTCTTTGTTACTAGAACAGACTTCCTCTTCGTCTCCCAACATACCTTTCTTATGGAGATCTTCATATTGATAAGCCATATAAATCATTTCTGAAAAAGGAAGCTTCACATTCCTCATTACACTATTCTGATATTTTCTTTGCAGGCCATGAATAAATCTCAGATTTTTCCTCTTTGGATCTTGAATCAGATGAGGAGCAAAGTGAGAAAGTTCGTTGAATTTGTTATGATATTCTGGGATAGTCATATCACCTTGTATCAGATAAGAAAATTCATCACATAATCGCTCCGTCGCTTCAGGAGGAGTAAATCTTTCTAGGAAATTCTCTTTGATTCTGTCCCAGATGATATCACCTTCGGGATTATCTTTGATGATTGTTTCCCACCAGATTAAAGCTTCTTCTTTGAGCGCCCAAGATGCTACTATTGTACATTATATTTAAATCTGTTAGTGAATACCTTTCTAACGAATCTGAAAAATCGAAGTTTCATAGCGGGAAGCAAAATTTATGGCCAAATGAATTTTCAGAAAGGTCGCTATGGAATTAATATAGCCCGTGAAATTGGCCATTTTGCAAACGACCTTGGAATTCGATGAAACCACTTTTGTTGGATCCGTTACTTCCCCGTGAAGGAAAAGCGGATACTTTGAGAACAACTCACAATAGAATGCAGACGGAAGAACATTTCATTGCTATTACAACAATTCCATCAGATACAAGAATATACAGAGTATAAATGAATACTATACATTCGATAAATATCAGAGATTACAATAAATTACATAGCTGCGGAAAAACAATAGAAAACACAACTGAAAGTAATATTTTTACTATCTACATCATGTAAAAATCGTATTTTTATTCTTTCTATACTATAAAAATTATATTTTTAACCTTTCTATATGTATCAAAATCTCGTCTTTCTTCATATAAAAATCTTGTCTTTCTGCATGTAAAAATCCAAGCTTTATGTAATTAAAGATCTTATCTTTCTCCATCTAAAAACCCTAACTAGATATATATAGATAAATTCATTTTATAAAATTCAGTTTTACTTATAAAAATTCATCTTTAAAATTCAGTTTGAAAATCAAACAAATTTCAGTTCTTCATGCTATATAAAAAAAACAATAAATAAATTCAAAGACTTACGGATTTTAGAAGAGGGAGGGGTTTCAGAGCTCGGCGGTGGTGGTGGGCCCACCAGCAGGCGGCGGAGGTGGAGCATCGGCTTCAGGGGGGCAGATGGTGGTTGCGTCTGGCCGTGGGGGTTGTGGTGGGTTTAGGGGGGCGCGAGGTGGGTTTGGGATGGAGGAGGGAGGGTGGAGGGCGGTGGCCCCGCCTTGAGCGGCGGTGGCGGCTCGATCGGAGGAGCGACAGCTCCTCCTTCTATTTTTTTTATTTTTTAATTTTTTATTTTTGATTCAGTAAGAACAGACGGGGGGGGGGGGGGCTGAGTGAATAGAAGAGAGGGATGAGGGGTTTTATTATAAATTTTAATTACTTTATTTAATTATCTCCCAAAAAGCAACTTTTATTTTTGACCTCTAAACGAGGCCCACCGCCTGTCGTCCATAGCTAATTACCCCCATTCTGAACACAATGGGATATGTATCGAAGGCCAATTCGATCGTTACGATCAATTTTCGTCAAATCAAAATATAAATCTATATATTCAATTTTTTAAACGTACATTTGAAATTACCGGGGCCACATATAGTCACTAAAAATTCCCGAAAAATATTTTCTGGCTTCATATTGACGATACGGTCCTAACAAAACTAGTTTCGTCAAATTCTGAGATCGTTTGAAAAATGGCCATTTTCCAGTCGATTAAAATCAACTGAAACTGGTCAAACGCGTTTTCCTTTGCACTCTCACATATTGATTCTAAAAATTATGAAAATTGGAATCTAGCAATAATTTGACATCCTGGATCCAACAAAAGTGGTTTCGTCGAAATCCGAGGTCGTTTGCAAAATGGCTATTTTTAAGGGCTTGAATTCCATAGCGACTATTCAGAATTTTCAACTGGACATATCTTTTGATCCCCACTACGAAATTTTGATTTTTCGGGTTCTTTGGAAAGATATTCTCAATTAGATTCCATTATTTTTGGTTTCACTAAAATCCGGTTTATTTTGCACCCGGTATGTTCAATTGAAGTTTGAAATCGAATTATCGAACTACCGCGTCATTTTCAATTCCTTTTTACAATTAAAATAAATATTTATATTCTAACGACGACGTATATAAATATATACGTTCTAATTCTATTCAAAATAAATTTCTCATCGATATTATTTAAAATAATTCATTTTAAATATTCAAAATTCGCTAAAATTGCCAAAATAAAATAATTTTATATTGTCCAGCATTTCCGGGTTATTACAATCTCCCCCACTTAAAACTTTTCATCCCCGAAAAGGAATGAAGCCGAAAGTTGTTTAACAAATCAACTTAACTTCCATTCTTTTGATTACGGCTTAAGTTCTTCAACTTTTCAGTTTCTTAGAACTTTTCAAATTTTTCAAAAATTTGGCTAACACCCTAAATTTTCGAAAAATTTCGCCATAACCTCCCCTGGGCCGGGAGCATCGGGAAAATCCCGAAATTGCCATATATGCCCTCTGATCTCAAAAAGAAAAAGAAAAGGCCAAGCGGCTAGCCAATCGGCTCATAAAATCTTCATCACCCAAACAACACAGTAAATTATGGTAAACATGTACCTATTTGTCGGGCAAACAAATTTTATTCTTCTGCTCTAGCCTCTTTGCTATGACCTGTTCAATGTAAGTACATGTATATGCAAGCAAATGCGACAAATTTTCAATACTGTTCAATATTTGTTGCAATTAGGCATAATGTTTCAAAATTATTAAACAAAATGATATCTTTATTTTTCTAACTTATTTTAGAAAATTTCGATGGCATAACGGCACGATACTAGAAACGGGACAAGGCCTAGCCTTATCCCCGGTCTAATAATGGCCCACACCATACATATATCAAATCCATTCCATTTCACCAAACAATCAAATTCAAATCAAATAATCTAACCAACTACACAACCAAACAAACAAGTCCATGGTCTGTGGACGATGGTGTCGGGTGCTACTAAACACCGTCTGCATCCTAGTATATATTTATAACTAGAAAAAGAAATTTAAAGTGAGAAGTTCTCACATAAGCTATCCAATACCACGACTCTTCTGATGTAGAAGTCATTGTTGTTCTCGCCTTTTGTCACTTTCGTTGCCCGCTTTCACTACATATATAAAAACAGTGCCAGAATCGATTATATCTATATATATATATATATATATATTTATATTTAATGAATAACGATGCTGTAGTTCGTAATTTGAAATCGAAACTTCAAACGATTATACCAGGAGATCCGACCGTCGGAATTTCCCGAAACTGGAACCGTTGGATTCGTTTTGAAAAGATCTTTCTAATGATGTAAATTATGTGAAGATCCAACGGTTAAATTTTCAGATATGTGTAAATCAAATCTGAAGAAAAATAGCGCCACGGCCGCGTTATAGCCCGAAACGTCGTTTTGAGTAAATTGGCTATTTTAAAATAAATAAAAATAGCGATAAATCATTATAAAATAATATAAATGATATGGATGTGAAATTTAGAAACTAACTGAAGGTTGGCTAAGTCGAATGGTTTCCTGGGTGTTGATCTGATGTTGGTTTCGGCCTTCGGGGTTAATATTTGGGAAATCGTTCTCTTACTGATTTACGGTTAGCGACTAATGAATTGAAATGATGCGTATGTGTGTTTGTGTTGCACTTGTTTATCATATACCTGAGTTTCTCAGAAAGACCGGGTTTATCCCATTCTGAACAACTGAATCGACGATAAGAAATCGAAGATGAAGACGATGGTCGAAGACCGATCTTCACCTCGTTTGGATGGTAACTGATGTCCTAATTGGGAGGCATCCCAAAATGTGGATAATGAGTGGTGATCGTCCAGACGTACGTGGGGATCGATGAATATGCGAGGTATTTAGTGCCTCCGGTTTCGTTCAGACCCAGGACGAACTTGCAAATGGACTGTGTGTCTGACATTGGAATTCATTCTGTGCGATTGATGGCCGTCAGTTGCGTGGTGTGAATTACCTTTGTGGGATGCTAAGATGCAGTGATCAGGGCTTCTGTTGAAAAGCAAAGTCTTGTGGTGATGATCAAAGCACCGCCTGTGTGGTGTAGCTTTGTGTATAACGTGAATTCGCGAGCCTCACACCCCGGTATGAACCAAAAACGGGATAAGGACCTCAGGGAGGGCATGCTTTCCTTCTAGCTAGGAGTTGTGTCGGTGTTTTTACACGGCCTGACATTTTACTTATGTGGATTATGGATAGCAAGGCGCCTCGGATATATCGGTCGATCCGGGACCGATGGAGTCATTCGCTGGCTCATTTACGCCCCATAGGGCGGGGAAACGTAGTGTTCAGGAATTTTAATCCACATCGGTCGACCGGTCCTGACGATCCAAGGGTCGATGCGCTCTGACCCTGAGATATAGGCTAGATTGTCTCGAAGTCGGTAAGGACTATCTTTTTCCTTGGTTCATGACGGAAACCCAATTTCCAAATACAACATCGTGCGGTTTTGATTGTATATATATATGGCGACATGATATATGGTACCCATGCCGTTTTTGATTGATAGTTATGATTCGAAATTGTTTTTGAAACATATAAACACTAGTAATAATATCAGTTGCTTTTGGTTTAATTCGTATCAACCATATTTTGGCCATTATAAGGTAAAACTCTATCCTCCGGTTTGCGTTGCATTGTGTGATGGGAACTGAGTCTTATAATGGCTTCATTTGTATAAAAAGCATTGTGATGTTTAAAAGAATTATTTGTTTTACAGCACTGGCGATCTAATGGAGTAAACTCTTTCCACGAAAGTGGCGTGGTCCTGTGATTAGCCATATTTTAAATGTGTTGAGTAGATTTCTCATACTAGTCCCATGACTAACTCGTAGTTTGTTTCACTTTCAAACTCGGGTGCCCCTTTTTCTACACGGGCAGCCTTGTATTCAAGTTTTAGCTGGATTTATCCGGATAGCTGGAGCTGAAGATGGATTCTATTATTTATTATTTTTATGTTGTTCAGCTCCTATTGTACATTATGTTTGTTTTCCGCTGTAGACATTTATGTATAGCTGAACTGTATTTGTACTAAGTATGATCCTGTATACTGTGTAACTCTGATGATTACGTTCATCCAGTATATTCCATTGTGCATTATCTGGTGTATTTATTTATTTCTGTTCTGCTATTATCTGTTTCTGTGTTTTATTCCAAGGATTACCCTTGCCACCGTCAGTACAGGGTTTGGGGTCGTCTCATTTGGTAATCTTCTTCACCTCGTTTGGATGGTAACTGATGTCCTGATTAGGAGGCATCCCGAAATATGGATAATGAGTGGTGATCGTCCATACGTACGTGGGAATCGATGGATATGCGAGGTATTTAGTGCCTCCGGTTTCGTTCAGACCCAGAACGGACTTGCAAATGGAATGTGTGTCTGACATTGAAATTCATTCTGTGCGATTGATAACCATCAGTTGCATGGTGTGAATTGCCAGTGTGGCATGCTAAGATGCAGTGAACATGGCTTCTGTTGAAAAGCAGAGACTTGTGATTGATGATCAAAGTACCGCCTGTGTAGCGTAGCATTGTGTATAACGTGAATTCGCGAGCCTAACACCCCGGTATGAACCAAAAACGGGAGAGGACATCAGGGAGGGCCTGCGTTTCTTTCTAGCTAGGAGTCGTGTCAGTGTTTTTACACGACCTGACATTTTACTTATGTAGATGATGGATAGCTGGAGCTGAAGATGGATCCTATTATTTATCTCTTTTTATGTTGTTCAGCTCCTATTGTACATTATGTTTGTTTTTCCGCTGTAGACATATATGTATAGCTGAACTGTATTTGTACTAAATATGATCCTGTATACTGTGTAACTCTGATGATTACGTTTATCCAGTATATTCTATTGTGCATTATCTGGTGTATTTACTCATTTCTGTTCTGCTATTATCTGTTTATGTGTTATATTCCAAAGATTACCCTTGCCACCATCAGTACGGGGTTTAGGGTCGTCACACCTGCTATATGCGTGCTATTTGCCAATTATGTTTCGTTGCAGGCTATATTAAAATCCCTGCTGTGTTGTTAAATTAAATAATATATAACATGCTGCTATAATACCCTATATTCCTTGCTCGGTACATTAAAAAACTACTACTGCTTTTCAAATTTAAAAAAATGCATCTGTGTGTACGTATATATATATGTATATTTAAATTGCACTAGTTTATTTTATTTTTTTAATTGTACAGATCAAAGTTCAAAAAATGCTTTATGTTTCGAATGCCTTATATATGCAGTTTATTCGGATTAAACATTTAAATGTTAATGGTTGATTGTATTTGGTTTAAATTACTTTGAATGCTTTATATATCATATGAAATGGTATCAGATAGTAGCATTATTCTATGTTCTTTGTATATAATTTTTCATACATTATGCACGTATTATTTTTACATGAATAACTTGTACCTCAATGTCACGGAGCTTACATCTTGCCTTGCAAGCACCATAATGCTTTGAGTACGCTTTTGGGTTTTAAAACAGTTGTCATGACCATGTATTTCTTTTAAGTGGTTTGTAGAAAATTTACAGCTGGACACAATGAATGATTACCAAAACAGAATCTAGTAAACAAACTGAGGAGATCAAGACATTGGTCTGCGGTGAACGGACGTGGGATTCAGCCTTGGACGGCGGCGAGGGACCGCATATCATATACAGTGCCTGTTTTCTTTCCCCTACTAGGAATACGATTTTTTGGAGCAAATCACGGTGTTGTTACTCGCTTACTAACAATTCCCTTTGTTTATTTAAATATTCACGTAAAATGATAAGGTGAGAGAACAAAGATTGGGAGGAGAATTATGAAAATAAAAAAGGTGAAGAGCTATGGAAGGCTACAAGAGGAGGAAGAAGTGGTGTAGTTATTGACACTCCAATTATTGTTGGAGAGGAGGGGTCATTTTTTAAAAACACTCCACTCTTTGAAAAATTGTTAAGGGGCTACACAAATATATTATTTCACACTACTTAATATTCCTGGATTGCCCTTTGAAATTAGATTAAAAAAAACTTATTCGACAAGGGAAATCGAATTAAAATAAGCAGTTTGTCACCACTGCACTGAATGCAGCACGTAATCAATTATGTATGTATTTGAAAGTGATATGTCAAAAATTAGTAATCATTTTGGTACATTGCCTTCGTAATTATAAATTCGGCATATTTATGTCGACAAAAAAAAAGTTCGATCCTACTCTCCGAAAACGCTTATCCTTTAGGGTTCAAAAAAATCAATATATGCAAATTGAAAAAAAACAAAAAAAAACTATGACCCTTGCAATATTTGTTAAGGTAAATTATCTTTCTTTGTTAAGGGGCTAAATGGGTAATAAGGTAAAATTACCTTTATTTATTAAGGGGCTATTTTCCTCATAGGTACTTCTCTTAAGAATTTTTGAAAAAAACAAAAGATTGGCTCTCTCTTAACAATATTTGGAGTGTCAATAACAACCCCTGGAAGAAGAAGATTCTCATCAAAGTTTTGCTTAAAATTTCATAGCCCACTCAGTTCATACAGTAATGCCTTGGCCTTGGGTTAGCTAGAGATCGTTGTAATTCAAAAAAGCGAAAATGTATCCACGTTATTTCCATCGGCAGGGAAACCATCGCGTCATCCAAGGCTTGAATCGCCTTCTGAAATTTGGCAAAAATGTTCAAATTGTTAAGTTTCGACATTCCCTGCGTACCGTACACGCTTCACCATGCCTATCGGAGTCAACGGTCGAAGCCTCTCATGCCGGCGTCCCGATTGAACATGTCCAATCGCCTCCCATCGAGAATATAATTTGGTATTGGCAAACACTTATTGTGACAAAAGGAATCCTCAATGTTGCATGCCACCAATACCATATTTATACCACGATCTTTCTTAATATCTTGCGATGTGGGACAATTCTCCCATTCAATCCACGCACCCACTTCATTCCAATGTGAGCCACACCTAACAATCTCCACCTTGGTGAGCATTGCTCAAGTCATCTTAGAGATACACCTTGAGTTCTCTTCACAGTTAGCTAGGCTGCTATCTTCACAGTTGGCTAGGCTGCTACCCCGAGTTCTCATAAGCAGTGGCATCAGGCTGCTTTTACCATTGTATCTCCACCTTGACGAGCATCCCATGATCAAGCCCCTTTGAATCCATGCTTCGGTCATGCTACACATACCGGTCCCCTCGAACTATGGAGCTCTGATACCATTTAAAGTTTCAGCATTCCCTGCGCACCGTACGCGCTTCACCATGTTTGTCGGAGTCAACGGTCGAAGTCTCATGCCGGCGTCCCGATTGAACATCCCCCATCGCCTCCCATCGAGCATATAATTTGGTATTGGCAAGCATTTATTGTAACAAAAGGAATCACCCAATGTTACATGTCACCAATACCATATATATACCATACCACGATCTTTCTTAATATCTTGCGATATGGGACAATTCTCCCGTTCAATCCACGTACCCACTCCATTCCAATGTGAGCCACATCTAACACAAATCGGGGTCAACAAGTAATGGTACTGTTGGAAAGGGAAGAATGGAGAGAGAAAAATCAAGTGCACAAGGAAGGATCAAGGGGCTTAGGTTTCTGGACAAGGCAGGTGGGACCGGGTGGCCTGCAGTGTCAAACAGGTTTGATGAATTTTCGGTTGAAGGCAGGGTTTTAAAGGACATTTATGGGATAAGTATAGGCAGGGCAGAGTCTAAGGTGTTCGCAGAAGAGCTATTTGTAGCCATAGTAAGAAGACGAGGCATAGAACCTGATTTTGGTGTAACGAAAGAACAATTGCAAGAGTTATGGGAAGAAATGACTGATCAGAATTTTGACTCTTCTCTTTGTATATTCTTTGACATGTGTGACAAGAATGATGATGGTATATTATCAGAGGATGAAGTGAAACATCCAACAAGCTTGGGAAGTTGAAGGGAAATGCAGCAACTTTTGCATCATTCATAATGGAAGAGCTTGATCCAGATCATAAAGGATACATTGAGCTATGTCAACTTGAAACTTTGCTACAAGGACTGTTAAGCTCAGAAGGAGATGAAAAAGCAACCCTACGTGCGCATAATTTAGCAAAAACCATGATACCTTCAAGATACAGAAACCCAATCTGTAGATTCTTCACCAAGGCATCGGACTACACACTTGAAAACTGGAGACGAATATGGCACACTATGGTTGATCCTCAACATATCCCTATTTCTATATAAATTCTACCAGTACAAATCCAGATCAGCCTTCGAAGTCATAGGGTACTGTGTATGCATAGCAAAAGGTGCTGTAGAGACACTTAAACTGAATATGGCCCTTGTACTTCTACCAGTTTGTCGCAACACTATCACAAAGCTTAGATCTACTCTGAGCGCTATCAGAGCCGGCTCCGGCAGTTTGGATGTCGTAGGCGGTTCACAAATTTGTTGCCTGTAAACAGAAAAAAAAAGATGCCAAAAATCAGCTTTATATGCAAACTTCCTTCGCTATAGATAAGAACCGTGAGCTTGTTAAAAGATGCCAAAAATCAGCTTTTTTTCTTAGCTTGTTAAATGCCTCATGCCTCCTCTCTTTCACTCCTCCTAAAAGTACACTGAACTGCACAAACCAGCTATTGCTCCATTTCCCCTTCTTCATTATTACTGCATAAACATCAGAGTTTAGGATATTAATGCAAACTAGCAAACATGTATTATAATAAAATGCTGAATACCATTGTTGTAGCTGTAATTGTTATTGCTATGATCCATATTGAGTCCACAAAGCTCTGATTTTAACCTTGTGGCTACGTTCTCGTCTTATGCGGATATAAGATCCTATTTCACAGCATTCTGCTCTTCTGCTAAGCTTTTCCAATCTTCTGTGTTTTGTTTACAGTTTGGAGTAATGCCTGTGTAATCATGGTGACAAAGGTAAGATTACTGTTTTTGAAAGGAAGAAAATAATAATCAACTACTTATAGTGATATTATTATCTCTCAGCTTTGGTGCACATTTACTATTTGAATGTAAACAAAGCTACAAGTGGTTATTTAGAAGTTGTAGAATATATTTTTGAGACATAGTACCCAACCATATATGTATAACTGATGCTCTTTTTTCTATTCTTTATATACTTTACTCTTAATGACTATTTATGTATATCTGAAATGGATTTGCTGTCCACCTACACATTGCAAAATCATATTCAAGTCAGACCTAATTCTGAATTATTGAAAGGAACAATCTACCGTTAACTGTTAAATATCTCACCGGAAGCTTATTCAATTTTTACTTAACACTGACCTGAATATTTGTTAAACAGAGACATAATAAACATCATTTATAATAAAAAGCTTACAATTACGAAACTGAATATGATCATTCATTACACTATAGTGAATTAATAGTAGACATGGACATTATCATTCATTACACTATATTTTTACATAACAAAATGCACAAAATATATAATATAAAACCAAAAGTATGACAAAATGCACAAAATATCTTTAACACTAATATTATTCAACGAAAACAACTTCTTCATGCATTTTTAGAAGCAAACTCTTCAATTATGTCATCATACTTCAACGTGTTCAAATATTCTTTTTCAATGGAAATCATAGCCAACCCACTTAGTCGTTCTTGTGTCATAGTGGTTCAAAGATAATTTTTTATCAACTTCAACTTCGAAAAACTTCTTTCCGCTGAAGCTACCGTAACCGGAACCGTCAATAAAATTCGATATGCGACCCATACATTTAAAAATCCACTTACGTCACGATAAGATCTTATGAAATCAAGAACGCCATTTGATTTTGTTACTTCTAATGGCATTATTCTTCTCAATTGTGTAAGTTCAAGAAATAATCCTTTTCCACAAATATCACTCTCTTGATCATGTTTTAAAAACATTTCTAATCCCATACATTGCTCTTTCAATGTATTATCTTCAATGGTTTTGAATTTCGCATTCAAAATAAATCCAAAAATTCCTTCATAAAGTACGCATTGTTCAAAGCGATCATAAAGTGAAGTAAGAGCTTGATCAATTATATGAAGAAAGTAAGTAATCCTAAAATTATCTTCTATAGATTGAGTTTCATTAACATCAACGTCTACATCATCATCAACGTGCCTCTTTCGAAAAACAACCCTTTTCTTTGCAAATTTAGGTTCAATGCCAACCTCTTTCGTAAGTTCTTTTGCTTCATCTACCATGCTTTCAAATCCGTTTTGTCTAAAATTCTCGAAAAAAACAATATGTTCCCTTACTTTTATAATGGCAAACTCAATATTCACATCCTATTGTTGAAGCAACTTGCTAACTCGGTTAATATTATTCAGTATAGTGTACCAAATGCATAGACTAATCAAGAACTCAAAGTTTTCTAAAGCATTTTGACATAAACGCTTAGCTTCCACCATCACGGTGTCATCTTTAGAAGAATTATTTCCAATATCAATTAATGCTTCTCTTAGATCTGATGACTGAGTTCTTATTGCCTTTACACTTTCTATATGACTTTCCCAACGGGTTGCCGATAATGGTTTTGGAGACAATCCATTTACATATTTTCTAAGAGTTTCCCATCGATGCGTCGAACTAGAGAACAAAGTATAGATTTTTTGAACATAGGAAAAGAAACTTCAAGCTTTCATGCATGATTTTTCCATATCACACAAAGCAAGATTTAAGCTATGACATTCACATGGATTATAGAGCGCTCTAGGATTTATATTAAGAAGTCATTTTTGTACACCTTGGTGTTTACCTATATTAAATTCAAGTTATTTGTTACTTGAATGAATAAGATAAAAATAAATTATATACCTTTCATAAAAAATAATATACCTTTCATATTTGATCCATTGTCATAACCTTGACCTCGCACATCATCAATATTAAGCTTAAGATCCTTTAGAGTGGTCTCAAGTGTTCTAAAAAGGCCAAGAACCGGTGTATCATCAACCTCTATAAAGCCTAGAAAAAACTCCTCTACTTTGATAGCATCTTCAAAATCTACACATCTAATTATGATTGACATTTGTTCTTTGTGACTCAAATCCGGAGTACAATCAAGTATGATCGAATAATATTTCGCTCTTAAGATTTTTGCAAGCATTGCATCCTTAATCTTTTTTGCCAACAAAATTATAAGTTCATTTTGAATACCGTGGCTAAGATAATGTTACTTGTTTCATTTTCACTACGCGCCTAAGATGTTCTTCCATAATTGGGTCAAATTCGGCTATGGATTCTATAAATTGACAAAAAAGTCCATTGTTTTTATCATAAACCTTTTCATTTGAACCACGGAATGCTAAATTATTTCGAGAAAGTGTTTTCACAACACTAATTATGCGGATTAGTGCCTTTTTCCACCATTGTCTCTCTTGCTCAATTAAACATTCCATTCTTTTATTAATTGTTGCATTTGGTTGAAGACCTTTGTACAAATCTACCCACTTGATGAGACTTGCAATGTGTTCCATATTGCTTTCATGTTCATGCAATATTTTTGTGATATTATGCCAATCATTAACTCCTTCCTCCTCCAATTTGAATTTTTTTTGTGGGTTTTTAAATAATTTGCAACAAAGCAAAATACTCTATTCACTTCATTTGAGTAAACCAACTCGTTCATGCTCTTCTCCACTTGGATGGAAACCAATATAATGTTTAGAAGAGAAATACCTACCATCAATAACATTCTTAGGAAATTTATCATTTTCTTTCAACACCTTAATTGGACCACGTTTAACCAGCATTATTCTTTTAGTATCGGTCAATGATTTCCATAAATCCGGATCATAATTCAATTCAACATCCTTTTCAAGATCAAGCACAACCAAGCCACCAATGTCTTCTTCGCTAACATTGACCTCTTCATTCTCAATGATCTCTTCATGAGTGTTATCCTCATTATTTTTGTTTGCAACATTTTCATTATTCTCAACATTCTCATCATTGTCTTCGTTATCATCGCTTGCTTCATTAATCCAACTTGAAGTTGAACATTGAGATTGTTTGGTTTTTGCTTCAAACATCTTAGAAATTGAACCAACGAGGGATTTTGCTAGTTCGTCTTTCTTTTTCTTTAATCTTTTATTGTAAGCTCCAGAGTTTTGTTTTCGATATCTAATTCGATTTTTATCATCTTCGTTCTTCGTCGTATTTCCTAAACATTTGATATTCAATTTGGTATTCAAATAAAATAATTTATAAACAGTTGATTCAAAGAATCAGATTCTTTTTGACCGAAATTTGTATAAACTGATTTGAGTATTTAACATATACTAAATTTTATTTCGTGATTTGCAGACAACTAAATCAAATTTGTATACATTTATTTGAGTATTGACTGATTTTTGTAACTTACAAGCCTACAACTACAAGTCTGCAGACTGCAATTTTTGAAACTTTATTGAAAAAACGTGGTCCGATTAAGAGAGAAATACAAGCCTGCAAACTGTAATTTCAAAAATGTGAAAAAGGGCAAGCTACAAGCCTACAATTACAAGCGTAACAAGCCTACAAATTGAAATTTCAAAATTGGAAAAAGGGTATACCTTGAAGAAGCGGGTCTCTGAAATGTTTGGAGAAGGCGGAACTCCGAATTTGGGATAAACATAAGCGAGATCGATATTTTGGGAGAAGGCAAAACTCATAATTCCTTGGAGAAGCGGATCTCTGGAATGTTTGGAGAAGCGGATTTAGGGTTTTTTGGAGAAGGCGGAATTTTTGGAGAGCGGAAATCGGTTTCTGAAGGAAAGGAAGAGAGATAGTTTACGTTCTGAATTTTTTTTTAAATATGGGTGGGGGTTTGCTGGGCTAAGGGGGTTGCCATAGGCATTAGCCTATTTGGCCTACCCAGTTAGCCGGCTCTGAGCGCTATCATTCCTTTGACGACAGCATAAACTTCTATAAAGTAATTGCATTAGCAATCACAATAGGGGCATTGGTGCACACTTTTGTACATATTGGGTGTGATTTTCTAAGCTTGACCTCTTACCCTGAGGCAAAATTCATGAGCAAGTTAGGGCCTTACTTTGACTACAAGCAGGCTACGTGGTTGTCTCTTTTGTCAAGTGTTCCTGGTTATACAGGCAGTCTCATGATAGTTATTACGGCATTTTTCTTTACTCCAGCCACACATTATTTTAGAAGAAACGTTGTTAAGCTGCCATCACCATTGAATACTTTGGCTGGTTTAATGCATTTTGGTATGTGCGTCACTTGCTGATACTGCTCTATGCTCTATTGGTTGTAGATGGCACAAAACCATGACTGGGATGTACCTTGCAGTTCTAGTAATTTTCTATACTTGCGAGAGACTAACTAAGAGCGGTTCGGGAGAAAAAAAATACAATGTTTCAATCATGAAGGCTGTTAGAATTTGTGCAATATATGCTTCTAGGTTGCAAACAACAATTTCAGCATGAATGATCATCTACGTTTTAGGTTATAGTTTGTTTGTCAATAAAGCCAGGTTTTTAAGTGTTATTTCAATTAACTACTTGTTAATGGGTTGCATGCATCTATGGCTGATATGCAATGTTATCATGTCCGGACCCAACCGCGGTTCAACCACGAGAAACCGTCGACTGTGGGCTTTGCCGGTGCAGAGAGGTATTGGACCGCCTTCGTGCATCAGCCGTCGGTCAGACCTCGGAATCGTCGGAGAACCGCGCCCTATAATCGAACCGCACAGCTAGCTCTCCTAATTTTTCCCTAAACTGACAAACCCTAATAACTAAGTAGTTGGTGTTGCAACCTTCGTTACAGCCTCCTTCCCTAGCCGCCTCCTGTCTCCTCCCCTAAACGCCTCCAGTCCTAAGTGTTGTATTCACCTTTGGCGTGGCCACCGTTTGAAACTTCTGCAGGTATCTTGAAACTTAAAATGGTGATTTATGAGTTTTCCCTACTATTTAATTTAAAGCCTATTTTAACCCGTGACTGTAAAGAAGTATTCTTATGAGTTTATATTTAGTTTTGGAGGTAAATGTACTATTATTTTTAATATTTTTAGCAATAAACCTTTTTGGATATGATTATTTGGAGAAAGTAACAAGCAAGGTTATGATTTATTTTGGGTAAAGAAAGAAAAGGTTAGTTGTTGTTTGTACGAAGACATCAGGAAAAAGGAAGATGTTGAATATGATATCCTTGTGTATACATTGTTCCTTTTTGTGGCATATTGCTTAAGCATTGATCCTTTATTTTTCAAATTTTATCAAAAAATAACATGCACGGTTCTGACGGTCTAACCGATCGGACCTTTGAAACCTTAAACCTTGGGTCATTACGGTTCGATTCACGGTTCGGTCATGATAACATTGCTGATATGTTCCTGATACAGCATGATTTTAGAGCATCTTTAGTCATATTGGATGTTGAAAAACGTTGGGAAGTGGCATTTTTAGTCATGTTAAATTCTATATTCATCATCCTGCTCATGTACCGTGTTACGTGTGTTACAATTAAATGAAAGTGTCATGTACAAATGTGTTTGGGTTGAGTTTATACAACTTGATGAAAACGACTCGGTATATATCAGCCAAAATACTATTGCCTTCGACTTCTCGTAAAATTTGTTTTTATTATATTTTCTCGTGATGATCTGAGTTAAAAGTTGATCAGTGATACGAAGGTTGCGGGTCACGTTAAATATGTAAGTTGCATGCTAAGGTAAAGGTTTGCAAAGTGGTACAAAGGTTGCGGGTTACGTTAAAGGTCTGCCATTACTCACATGCACTAATATATCTCAAGTAGTTCAAGTAGTGCTTAACAATACCTCACATGCAACGCTTGACGACACCTCCATTTTGTATCATTCCTTCTCATCCATAGATTTCTACCACATATCTCGATTTATGTGATGTTATCTTCTCTCCTTTTGCGTTGACTCTATTATTTAAACCCAAACATGTGGTGAATTCAAAAGACCAGAAATGATGCATTCTATTACACCTTTGTTTTGTAGCAACCAAATTGCACTTTAGTTTTCTACACAAGTTTGTATTCAAATAACGAAGTAAGTGGAAAGTGAGAAATAAACATTATTTGTATAGAAACTTTGGGTGGAAACAAGGGGTAATTAAGGTGCTACATTGTTTGTGAATTCAATCTTTTTTATTAATATTTTGATTTCACAGTATTTTGTAACCATGCATGCATCTTATATTAATCAAAGACAATTAACATATATACAAACAGGGGATATATACATAATATATATTTAATATGTAAATAGTGAAAACTTAATATATACAAACAGAAAAATATTGGTTAGGAAAAAATTTAAGACTTTTGATTAGTTCCTAAATTTGGATAATATTACAATAAATTTCATTTTTTCGGTCTCTTCCAACCACTACTCCTCCAACTCCTTCTCATCCTTCTATCTCCGTTGTTTCTTCTCCCTATGAACTGCATGCATTGAGCTTGTCATCGGTTCCTCCACCGACTTAACGTTGATGATCCAATGATCGTTAAATCTTGCCTTCCTTCTATAACACCTCACGTTTCTTAACGTTACACATATGAGAATTTCATTAAGGAAATTAGTGCATTGTGGGTGTAAAGACATAAAACATCACAGAGACTAAGATTTCACAAAACATTAAACAATAAGTTTACAGCGGAAGAAGAAAACAATTTATATTAAAATGATAGAAACCATATTTATTTTAATTTAACCAAGTGGCTACAAAATATTATGCCTTAAAATATCAGTCAAGACAGTATTAGAGTGCAAAATTATATTATCCCCCAAATAGTTAAAGAAGATACAACCTAATCTTGGAAAAGAACAGAAAGCAATCCATCTTTTGAACGAATCCTTTCAAGATAGAACAACAATGAAATCTAAACTACACATTTCCTCCCTGTAAGCCTGTGGGGAAGAGAAGAGGAAAGAATAAAGGAAATTGGGTTAGACATAAATTCTGATGAGCTGCTATGATTACTAGCACAGCTAATAAGTTAAGAAAAATAGATAAAACAGTAGTTCTAGTATTATAAAAGGGTTAGAGTCTGTATACACCTAAGAGTGAACAATTACTGGTAGGATGACGTTAATAATTGGCTACTCTCGTTTAATGACAATGATGATAATAATGATCATACTATTGATAATAATCGCTACGATTGTTTTGCACTTCTACAAATTCGGACCGAAATAAACAATTAGGAAGGAATTTCCTAGTACTACCCATTGATCAACTTACGTACCTCAGCGTGATAACTTATGCCGAGTATGGTCCTGGGTTTATCAAACCCGATATATCAGCTTTAAATGACATAGTGTTTAATCACATGCATCACAACGTCTAATTTTTTCCAATCGGTGCGATGCACACTCATCGCCCCGCCTGAATGTGCCCGTACCCCTCCTCTTCTGGACCTCTTATTATCCAGTGCAGTAAAGCATGCCCTGGACTCCTCTTTGTGTGAGACCTCCATAGAATGATAAAAGGGATACTGCCCGATACATCTCCCTAACCAAAATGCAATTCGACATAAGTCACCCCTAGACTTTGTCCCCAATTTAATTTACTAACGCCAAGGTCCCCATAGAATTATTGTTAATTGCCTCATTATCCTAGGCCCTCATAATATTGTCAACAACCGCCTTGGTCACTAAAAACTAATTACTTTAGTTGGCCTCTTATTTTCTCAAATTAGCCTACTTTCACTGTCAGAACAGACCAATACTGCGAGCCTTTTATTTTCACCAATCAGTTGTTTGTTGCCGGAACGGACTCCAACTACACGTGCTTATTTATTTGTTTTAAATCTAACATCATTCTTAAGTTTATTAATAAGCTTATTGTTAGATCCAAAAGTGGCTCTAACATCCAAATTATCTGAATTGGCAGAGATTTATATCTAGAAATGCAAAAAACGCAGAAAATACACAAGATTTATAGTGGTTCGACGTTAACGAGCCTACGCCCACTTTATATCTATATTATACGTAAGATTCGTGTACAATCAATGATTTTTCTCTCAATATCCCTTTTACAATATTGATTCACTCAATGATTTCGAATTAATATTGGTAAGAAATAGTGCAGAGACAGTAATGGTAGGAAAAACATTCAGAGCTGCCAAAAGATCCTGAAAAATGCCAAGCCTGAGGCTATTTATAGGTGATATCTGTAGACGGATCGTGGTCACACATGGCACAAATCCCGAATATCTCGAACTGGTTCGTGGCTTGATGGAGAAATAGTCAATATTACGGTTGTATGCATGTGTCACGATATACGGGCTTTTCGGATCGTGGTATAGTAGTTCGTCGTCTTCGTTTTCTGGTTACATGGATCGAGTCGTGGAGCTCTTGAGAGGAATGATCGGGGGGATCATCACGAATGGGTCGTGACATAGCATCGCGAGGCGGAGACAACATGGTGTCCGTGAACCATCAAGGATGGGTCTGTCACGATCGAGCTTCCCGGGATTGGATGAGCAAAGCTTCGTATTGTCTTTGTGTATGAACCTTGGTGGCTTGGTCAAAAAGCTAGCCAATATTTTGCCCCTCGAAGTATGTTCTATCAAGGATAGAATATGCTTCGAAAACTGAACTATCTTTTCATGAAGTGATGTGAATCAAAAGTTGTATCTGTCTGAAACATCGTACTTCTTCAGGAGGTTGTATCCTTTTACTGGTATAAATACCGAGTTAAATCATCCATTATTTCTTTATTTATTGGCCGATTCCAAACTCTGGAAAGTATTGTGATTGATTAGTTAGGTAAATTCTTTTTTTCTCTCTTTTCTTTTATTTTTACTGTGCTTGAGTTCAGATAGTTAAACCTCGTCGTGGTTTGCACACGTGGCATTCGTCACGAATCAATGGTTGAGTGGGCCTCCCCTTGAGCTACGTTGGACTTTCTGGTTTCGAAACTGAAGTTCTGGTGGAGCGGGCCATATCACGAGTTGTAAGGGGCTCTTGCTCATGGCCCATCAGCTCCAAGTAAAACAAAAAAGAGGATACGAAGGGTCTTTGAAATTCTTGTATAAGCCGATCCCTACTCGCTCTTTTCCTTCTTCCTTTCTTTTGCAACCGCCACCTACTCTTTCAGTTGAAACCCTAATTTGAATTTCGCAAAAAACCAAGAAATTCTTTTGATTAAAAGGTAATGGCACGAGGTTTCTTTCCCATTTTGTTTGGCTTACTTTTCGCTTCTCTTCATTCATCTCAAATTTTTACTGAGATGGTGATGTTGACGACGAGGACTTTGGGTTTAGCGATGGTGATAATGGGTTCGGTTTCATGGATTTATGGATGAAGAGGAGAAGGAGAACGGAGAAGGAGCAGGTTGGGTCGATTCATGATGACGGAGAGATGATAGGAGAAAGGGTGAAGATAAGGCATTAATTTGACTAGTGGTTCGGGTCGTGGGAATGAAGGAGCGTCGGTTCGTGGAGGTGGGAAGTAGAGTGGAACTTGGGGGGTTTCTCATGACCTGTTCAGGTAGAGAATAATAGGCCAAGTACTTCAGTGTTCCACGATCCAAAGCTTCTCCACGATCCGGAGCTTCCCCACGATCCGGAGCTTTCCCACGAGCCAGTAAATTCTTTATGAACCATCGACACATAACGATCCGAACCCTGTCTCATGATCCAGTCTGATGAACGATCCGATGCACATGTTGACTAAATATTGCAATTTAATTCCGACATTTTAATGGACAATTAGGTTGGAGCCTTCGAGTTGAATTTTCTGGATTGAACAACAGCATAACCTAGCAGTGGACAATGGCCAATATCCATTTATCTGATTAATTTCACGCTTTCCTTATTGTATGCACATGCACACACTTGCACTTACATACAGAGGGAACGAGTAACTTGTGTTCTAATTTTTACTCGCCAACACAGCTATGTCGGATAAACAAGTGACTGAGACACCGAATGAAAGCACCGAATCAGAGACATCAGTACATCACAATCCTGATGTGCTTCCCTCCGATTCAAATGAGGAAAAATCCGATCCTGATTATGAGACGGATACCGATATAGAGTCAATGACTTCTGAGAGCACATCCCTTGAAGATGAGGATGATCGAGCTCCTGATGAAATTCCGAGTGTTAAGGAAATAGAGAAGTTCACCGACTCTTTACCCTCCAAGTTAGATGATATAAAACTTAAGAAGATATGTTTAAGACACGGAATTCCCTGGGACGATGTGAAAACTCCAGAAAGCGAAGATAGACCTCATTCCGCCCCAGAGGGATACATGACTGTTAGTCGACTCATATGCTGGGTAGGGGCTATTCCTCCTTTTCCTCCACTTGTCGTTGATCTCTTAAGACAGTTGCACATTGCCTCCATGCAACTCCATCTGAATGCCTATGCGGCTTTGTATACTTTGTATGTTGCTTATATGGAGATTCTGCAGACCGAACTTACCCTTAAAGATATGAAGTTCTATTACCACTTCAAGCATCGTTCCGCAGGGGCTCCCAATTTTTCTTTCTTCGAATCAGTTGCCAGCAGGAAAATTGTGACGGATGGTTACATTAATATAGGGGATATCAAAACTGACTGGTTTTATATAAAACACCAAGCTGGATGTGTGAGGAAGTGGCTACAAGCGAGTATGTTTTCAACTTTCCCGCGTTTAATTCGAATTCATAGTTTCAGCACTAACGAATCATTTTGTTCCATACAGATCACAACTTTGAGAGAACAGAAGGATTGATATATGAAGACCGAATGTCCCGCCTTCTCAAGAGTAACTCAGATTTCTTAAGGATTAAGAAATGTATCGCCGACGAGAACCTTCACATACACCGTCTTTTAGATATAAGATTCGGACTTGGAGCGGGCGGCAAACCTTACAAGTATATACCTCCAACTGAGGGAGAAGGAACTTCTCAAGCTGTAAAGACAACTACCCTTTGCAAGAGTCCTTCGCCAACGATTAGTCAGGATGACGAGGATTTAAACGTATACAAAAGAGATGAGGGGCAAGCTGACGAATCAAAGGAGGTCCCAACCTATGGGGGGGCAGTCTCCCTTAATAACTTCATCATCGGTTGAGTCTGTCGCTCAGGATGAATTAACGGAGGAACAGATACTCGGGGAATTAAATAAGATTCCTTTACCAGACAATATTTATACTCAGGAAGATTTCGGAGGGGAACCAATTTTTCCCATCTCTGAAGAGACGAGTGCCCCAGTTGAAGAAAAAGAAGTCATCCGAAGGAGCCTAACTCTGGGCCCTAGTCCGCTAGAAAGGGGATTTCACGGGATGCACAAATCACATGCACTATTTACCATAACATTCTTTTACCACTGTCGTTCATAGTTTTAACATGCACCTGTTTATTTTGCAGGGAAAATGTCTCGCAAACGGTCTTATTCTTATCATTCCCTTCGTGAGGGTACACCAAGCCTCCTTTCAGATCCCGAGCATGCTCATAGTGATAGTCCGGGAAGGGATAGTCGTCGGCCCCGGGATTATCATCAACCTTATTCCACAAGATCTCGATCTCCATCAAAGCAAGGTTCTGAAAAGCCTCACAGTCGTCCATCGTTACCGGCTGGGGGCAAGCAACTTCCTAGAGATTAGACCCCTCTGAAGAGTATGCCTTCTCATGTCCAGTCTTCTAAAAAACACCACAAGCCAGAGGACAAAAACAAAGATGAGGGTAAGATCGTAGAGAAAAGAAATACATCTCATGTTTCTTCTAGTGAGCACGACTTGGATACCACCGCTGCGCAGAATATTGCTCCCAATTCTGAAATTCAGGCCAGGCCAGAGCGCTTGCGTTAGCAGTTCCTTGATATTTTCTTTGAGAGGATGATGTTCGTCCCGGATCTTGAACCGGTCCCCGAGGATTGGGACATAGAGGTGATAGAGTACGTATGCCATGTGGCTAAACAATATGGGTAATTAAGAAGCATGCTGCCACACTTTCTACTGCCATCTGCCTGTTGGAGACGGAAGCAGCCAGAGTCAGAGTGAAGATTGATAATGATGCTAGGGCTAGGAGAAAAATAGAAAAAGAACTAGAGGATGCATAGGCCCTACATGCTTTAGCTCAGTGAGATGCAGAGAATTATAGGTCCGAGATGGAGAGTGCTAGGGGGCATTTTCGCAGTGAGCTTGACTCAAACAGCCAGGAACGAGTGGCTCTGAGGAAGGAAGTGGAAGAACTTAAGGCAATTAATACCGAACTGAAGATAGCACAGGAACGCTTTGCTGCTGAGAAAGATGCCTTGGAGAAAGAGAGGGCGAGCTTAAAAGACGACCTTGCTCTCGCCAAACAGGAAAAAGAAGTTTTAAATGATCAACTTGCCCAAGCTGAGGAGCGTGCAGCTCTCGCTGAAAGTAACGCCTATAATGCTCTTGAATCGGCCACTGCTGCTGCTGATAAGCTCGCTGAAAAAGAGAAAGATATAGCTGCTTTTGAGGAACTGTTGTTCGATTTCTTTGGTCAAGTCATCAAGACTCGAGACATCTCTTGGATTCCGGACTATCATGTTACTTTGGCCAATGTATGGGATGCAATTGTCAAAGGCGAGAAGCGACGATTGATGGTCGACGAGATTGACGAAAACCAGCTGATGTAGACCTTTCTTAGAGGTGAAGAACCTGAGACTTTGGAGAAAGGTAGACGCCTAATACATGAAGAGATCGAGTGGGAGAAGATTAAGCTCAAGGGCAAGGATAGTGGTGGAGCCCAAAACCTCTAAAGTTGAGGAATATAACCCTGATGATCCGTTGACCCCTTGGCTCCAACCCCTCCAATTTTCGGGACCACCACTACAAATCTGGGAGATGAGTCGGCTGAAGGTATCTCCATATTCTCTCCACAGTTCATCAAAGCAATCATAACTTGTCGTCGTCTCACGGGACAGACAACTGACATGGCCACATCTCTTCCTGATTCACTAACATTTGCTTCTCATGGTGTAGGTACCAAATTGGTCGAAAAAGGTGCAGAGGAGAAGGTAATGGCAGAGAAAGTTGATGTCCCCCTGGGTTCTGGTGTTGAAGTTTCTGAGATTCCAAAGCAAACCGAGGGTACAACAAGTGAGAGAGTCATGGTAGCATCCGTGGAATCCGGCACTGGTGCTCCTGCAGACACTGAGATTATTGCGGCTTTGCAAGACATGGATGGTGGTCACGGAGATGAGGAAGAGGAAGTTGTAATCATAGATGAGGCCAAGGATGATGATAGTGAAACCTTGGCTGACAAGCAGGCTAGGAAAGAAAAGCAGTTGGTTCTTAAGAAAGGGGAACATGATCCTGTATTCGTGCCCCTTATTTCTGAAATCGACCCCAAGACTGGGTTGGTTATAAGATTCTCTTCCAAATCAATAAGTTCACAACTTGCCTTCCAACCTTCTAGTCCTCCCCCGGAGCCTCTTGTTGATAAGAGGAAGAGGAAGAAAAGTGATCGCTCTGATGCTGACAAAGTGGGATTGGGGAAACAGAAGAAGGAAAAGAAATCAAAATCGTCTCCCAAGCGTAAAAAGAATGCACTTATTAGCTCATATTTAAGGTTTGGCCAAAAGATGTAGTTGTGAGAGTGGCCTTCACTTTTGTTTAGCTTCTCGTTCTTGTAAATCTTCTTTCAGTAAATGAAAAACTATTTCTTTTGCGTCATTGCATTCCTGCAAGTTCATCATGCTTGTAGAGTTTAAATAATCATAACCGAAACGATCATAATTAAATACTAAGGTCATGAGTAGCAATCATTAATCATAACCGAAACAATCATAATTAAATACTGAAGTCAGGAGTAATAATCATTGAGAAGTTCGTGTGCTAAGTAAATGTGTAGTGGTGTACGTATACGCCCCCAATCAATCGTCATTATAGTGTGTGACGGCCCGCTCCGCACTAGCCGACATTTCCTCCGAAAGTGCACTGTACACATATCCGAATAGAACGATACGGTCGCCAAAGAAAGGAAAAAAGAGAATGAACTAATCGAAAACCTGTAGAATGTCTCATAGCGCATGGATAAAAATATAACAATAATATACTTGACATAAAACAGGCGAGACAGTGCATAAGCTGGAAACTAAACATCATAGCAGCGGAAAATCCAGATACAGCTTATGTTCCACATCATTATTATTACAACTTTAAAACTGTCTCTAAAGTGAAAGAAAAGAAGGGTGCACTACTAATGCCCAAAGTAGTGAGCAGCAGCGACATAGGGAGAATATATATATATATATATATATATATATATATATATATATATATATATATATATCATACGTGGAAGCCTCCTGCTCGTCTCCGGTACATCTATCTGTGCATCACCAGCTAACCTGTCTCTAGTTTGCTCGTGAGAGCACCCATAGTAATAAGAAGAGACATAAAACTCTGGGTCAGACAAAAAGTCTGGTATGAGTGATAAGCAGCTAAACAGAACAATAACAGGTATACTAAACCATACTTGAACCTGGAGCTGCAATCAAAGAGTTAGCACTACATACCGTACAATACTCTCAGGTGCCACTGAAGAGATGGTGTAAAGATAACAGGGGTGGGGGTGTACATGTCATAATGATGGCAACAAATCAAACATAGCAATCATCCTCACATCTCTCACTCAGTGCGTAAAGTATACGATGTCCACTACTGTCAATCACTAGACCCATCGAAGTAGTGACGGAGTTCGACTTGTACGACTACTGCTACTACCAAGCTTGCCCCATGGAGTCATGACCATATCATTAAAATGACCCTACTTCATTGGTCTATAGCTCTTTAGTCGTACCTAGGCCACTGTGGATCTGAATCCGTTCACGTACCCACTATACATAGCGAACCAAAGTTATAGACATCGACAACCCCTTAGCACACGTCCCGCAGCAACGCCCAACTCATGAAGTTAACTCGTTGGTTCCCAACTGGATCCTGAGCTCTATTTCCTATTTGGACTTCCTTTGCGTCTCAGGTTTTGGTCGAACTGGAGTTGGTCTTCAGAAAAGTCGTCACGATGAAGTAAAAGTTTATATCTGGTTCGGTTCGGTGCCCCCAACCCGGTTCGAATCGATGGTCCTAGTCCATGCCTTGATCAGTGCTCCATTCCTCCTCGGTTCGGTCCGCTCACACTTTCTTGGTTCGGTTTGGAAGTATAGCGCCTATCCTCTGTTCGGTTCGGTGGTTTCTCCCTCTCTAGATATCCCGATCCGATCCCATCCTTCTTCATTCGCCCGATCCGATCCACTTTTGGTCTCTTCGATCTGATCCCCTGCCCAACTCCAACTCCAAGCAAATGGCCTTCCTTCTCGCCAAGCCCCTTATGCTAAGTTCCAATCTGAATCAAGTCCACTTGCCCGGTTCTCCTATCCGATCCGAGCCAAATGATCTGATCCGAGCCAAATGATCTGATCCGATCCGGTTTGAAACCCTGCATATTTCCTGCAACTTTCCAACGACCGTTTTACGACATACGACGGCCTTTCCAACCAATCTAACATCTCTAATCAATCACAAAGCATACCATACAGTCATAGCAACAAATAGAAGTGACCACAAACACTAAAACAACAATATGACAAGGTTAAACGGATCAAACATAGCCAAAATCCCATATTTTCCCCTAGGCATGTTTAGGCAAAACTAATGATACGATTAGCAAAACTTAACCAAACTAACCAAATTTTCTAACAGAGGCCTAAAACAATATTTCAAAATTTATGAATATTTTTTTAGAATTTAATAATGTTTAAATTTGCTAATTAACACTAATTACCCTTAATTAGCCATAATTAGTGAGGAACTATGCAAATCACTCACCTTGGCCACAAATAAAATACCAAATCTGAAATGAATCTCTGTTTGGCGCTATTCCCAATGCAACACAGCAGCTCTAACCTTGCTTTGTTGCTATTCCTCCTTAATTTGATGTTGCTAAGCTTAATCCTTGATTAGAAAGTGATTTGGAGATGTTTTAGAGGTTGGAGGCCATTATTAGGGTTCTTAGGAGGTAAATGGCGGCTAGAAAACTGAAATGAAATGAAAACCTAACTCATTTCAGCCTCCTCATAACCCTAATCCCAAGGTTATGGGCCCATTTACTAATCACCTCATTTGGCCCGGTTAAGCAATTTTTCACCTTCTGAAACTTGTTTCAGCCATATCTCCCAAACGATGAGTCCGTTTGGCTAATGTGACCACTCTACGGAATTGTAAACCATCATCCGGATCCAATGGAATGGTTTTAGGTCAAAAATCCTTTCCAATCAAAAGTTATGTCCAAAACAAGGTCAGCTAGGGGCAAAATAGTCATTTAAAAATCGGCAAAAATCATGAACATGGGAAATGACCCCAACAGTCGTCTCCCAAAGTTACATGACCATACGACTCCGTATGTGAAAGAAATAAATATTCTACGATCCTGCGATGCGTAGAATGCGGGTTGTTACATTCTCCCCCCTTAAGAAATTTCGTCCCCGAAATTTCTTAACTGAAAACATACAAAGGGTCCCGCATGCCTACCAGCCATATACAACAATCAATCATGCAAAACAAATAAAACAAACCTATCCTAGCATGCAGAATGACTAAATCAAAGTTCAAATCTTACCAGGCGAAGAGTTCTGGATACGTCTTCCTAATGCTCTCCTCTGTTTCCCAAGTACAATCATTCTTATCCTCGCCCCATTGAACTTTGACTAATTTCGCCGCCTTCCTTCGAAGTTGCTTCGTATCGTTCCCAACAATACGCATAGGCTTGCGGTTCTCAACCGCCTCGGGTTCAACCTCGATATCCTCCAACTGGTCAAGTGAAATAGTCACATCTGGGTCGTGTACGAACTTTCTTAACTGGGAAACATGAAATACGTTGTGAACTCCTGCCATCTTTTCTGGTAATTCAACTTTGTATGCCAAATTCCCAATTTGCTCAAGAACTGAGAATGGACCAACAAATCTTGGAGCTAACTTGCCTCTCCTGCTAAATCGTATCACGCTTTTCAATGGAGAAATCTTAACAAACACCAAGTCGCCAATGGAGAACTTTAATTCTCTTCTCCTCTTATTAGCATAACTTTTCTGCCTATTTTGGGCAGCCTCCATTCACTGTTGAATGATCTTGATCTTGTCTGAAGTTTCTTTTATCACATCTGGTCCAAGCACAAACTTCTCACCAGTTTCTAACCAACATGACGGTGAGTTGCACGGTCTTCCGTACAAAGCTTCAAATGGAGCCATACCGATACTGGATTCATAACTATTATTATATGCAAACTCTACTAGATGCAGATGGTCATCCCATGATCCACCAAAATCCAATAAATAGGCTCTCAAGAGGTCTTCTAATATACGATTCACCCTCTCTGTTTGACCATCGGTTTGAGGATGATATGCGGTACTGAGATGTTGTTATGATCCTAATGCCTCTTGTAAGCTCTTCCAAAATCCACTAGTGAACAACGGATCTCGATCACTCACAATGCCTTTGGGTATTCCATGAAATCTCACTACCCACTTTATATACAGTTCCGCTAACTTAGCTGCTGTTTTGTTTGACTTGACTGGTATAAACCTTGCACTCTTAGTCAGTCAGTCCACAATCACCCAAATGCTATCATGGCCCGATCCAGTCCTTGGTAACCCATCAATGAAATCCATTGATACTTGTTTCCATTTCCATTCTAGAATTTCTAATGGCTGCAACAAACCACGAGGCTTCTTTTGCTCAGCTTTAACTAGCTGGCAATTCATGCATTTGGATATAAACTTCCCAATGTCTCTTTTCATTCCTTCCCAGTAATAGGTCTGCTTCATGTCTCAGTACATCTTGTTACCACCGGGATGTATAGTCAGTTTTGAGTGATGACATTCTCTAAGAAATTCATCTCTCAATCCATTGAGATTGGGTACAACTAGTCTTCCATTCTTCCTAAGCCATCCATCTCGATCAAGCCCGTACTTATTCATCTCTTCGTCGATTCCCTTCTCTAACTTTGAGATGATTTCCAATAGGTTAGGATTGTCCCTCTGACTGGAACCAATCCGCTCAATCAAAGTTGGTCTGACCATCAAACTTACTAACGTTTCTGGATACAACTCGCACTTTGGTCTGAAATCATACCCAGCGATGTACTCTAGTTGCTTCCATTCAAGAAACATAGCCCCTAAACTGGCATGTCTTCTACTCAATGCATCAGCTACAGCATTGCCCTTTCCTGGTGTATATGCGATGTCAAAATCATAGGAAGCTAAGAATTATAACCATCTTTGTTGTCGGAGGTTTAGATCCTTTTGAGAGAAAAGATACTTTAACGATTTATGATCGGTAAACAGCTCAAATCTTTCTTCCAAGAGATAATGTCTCCACATCTTCAGTGCGAACACGATCGCTGCCAATTCCAAATCATGGGTAGGGTATCTTTTCTCATGCGGTTTCAGTTGCCGACTTTCATAAGCTACAACCCTACCTCCTTGCATCAATACAACACCTAGCCATATACCACATGCATCCGTATATACTGTCATCTCTTCATTTCCCTTAGGAATGACTAACACTGGTGCACATGTCAACTTTTCTTTTAGGCTCTTGAATGCATTCTCCCACTTTTCGTCCCAGACAAAAGCTTGATTCTTCTTGGTCAACTGAGTCAACAGTGCTGCTATCCTGGAGAAGTCTTGGATAAACTTACGATAATATCCAGCTAACCCCAAGAAATTTCTTATATCTATCGCATTCTTGGGCGTAGACCAATCTTGTACCCTAGCCACCTTCGCAGGGTCCATGGCGATACCATTCTCGGAAACAACATGGCCCAAGAATCTCACTTCCCTTCTCCAGAAGTGACACCTAGAAAATTTTGTTTTCAATTGGTGTTTTCTCAACACCTCCATCACTATTCTTAAACGTTCCTTGTGTTCTTCCTCTATCCTCGAATAAACAAGTATATCGTCCACGAACACAAGAACAAACTTATTCAACTGATCTCTGAATACCCTATTCATAAGATCCACAAAATATGCTGGGGCATTGGTCAACCCGAATTGCATGACCAACCACTCATAAAATCCAGACGGCGTCCGAAATGTCGTTTTAGCTATACTCTCAGCTTCCACCCTAAGCTGATGAAAACCTGTCGCGAGATCCAACTAAGAGAATACTCTCACGCCACTCAACTGATCAAACATATCATCTATCTGCTGTAGACGATATTTATTCTTCCTCGTCACTTTATTCAACTCGCGGTAGTCCACACACAATCGAAGCGAACCATCCGCCTTGGTAGCAAACACAACTGGTGCTCCCCAATCAGAAACACTCCTTCTAATAAATCCCTTCTTCAAAAGATAGCTGACTTGCACCCCGAGCTCCCGCTGCTCCCTTGGTGTCATACGACGAAGTGGCATCAGTATAGGTCTGGCATCATTCACTAAATCAATACGGAACTCAATCTCTCGGTGTGGTGGAAGCCCGGTCACTTCTTCGAAGACGTCCGGATACTGGCCAACCACGGGAAAACCTGACAACTCACTATGCGGTATGTCAAGGGAATTTAGAAAACTAGCCATTACCCCATCACTAGGTAGACCACCAAACACTACCCTCTGCCCATCATCCGCTTTAGCTGTCACCAAAAAGCCCTCACAGTCTACCACCACCCCGTATCTTTGGAGCCAATCGACTCCCAAAATAATGCCAAACCCAGTAAAGCCCAAAACAAAGCAATCACAAACAAACATGCATCCATGACACGATAAGACCACATTATGACAAATCATGTTAAGGTTAGTCGAACCACCAATCGGGTTCGTCACTACTAAAGGTCTATCGATAATTTCGGGCTCCAATCCCAACCTATCTACCAGGTCACTAGATATGAAAGAACTGGAAGCTCCGGTATCAAACAAAACTCTAACATGAACATCATAAACAGAAAGCATACCTTGAGTAACAACATTCTTTCCTTTCTCTGCCGCAGTTGGGGAAATCGACGAAGAAGGAACATCATTAAGGGCATATGCTTTCACCATCTGCTTTTCTTTAGGGGGTTTGTGATGTCCCACTTGGCCACAGTTGAAGCACTTCCTGTCTTCTGACTTTTCTCGACAATTACTAGCATAGTGGCCCTTCTTGCCACAGCTAAAGCACTCAACATCTTTCTTCTTCTTCTGGCCATCCATATTCTGGTTCTGCTTCCTCTTATTCTGAGAAACACTCTTGCCTCCACCGCTTGCTTGCGGTTTTGGTTCCTCTGCAAATGCGACCTCAGTCTCCGATTTAAGTTAAAGACTTTCCGATCTTAAAGCTTTCCCCATAATCGATTCAAACGTCTCATCGATGTGGTTAATAAGCCTTTCCCCCCAAGTATCCATCCAAGCCAGTTATGAACTTCTCGTTCTTCTTCTTGGCAGTATCTATTAGGGATAACCCATATTTCAACAAAGTGTCGAATTCGGCAATATACTCCGAGACAGCTTAGCCATTCTGCTTGATTCCAAGAATTTCTTAAACAGCACTGACTTCTAAGCAGCTGGAATGAACTTATCGCTAAAGCGAGCCTTAAACTGCTTCCAAGTAATATGATCCTTGGGAGTAGCTGCCTTTATAGCATTCCACTAATTCATTGCCCATCCTTACAGCTGACGGGATGCTAGCCTTCTTTTCATCGCATCATCGATACCCAAATCTTTGAAGATACGCTCGCAGCTATCCAACCAATCCTGAACATCCGTAGCCGACTCCGTTCCGTGGAACGGCTTCCCACCAAGACTATTATAATCCTTGTTCAGCTTGGCAAAATCGGAGGCGCCTGCACTATTGGACCACCTCCGTTGCCAGCATTGGGAGCTGCCCTCTGCACATCCCTAAGCATCTCTCCCATGAGGTCAGTAAACATCGTCCTCATGTCAGCAGCATTCCCATTATTGGCTCCTGTACCGGCACCTCTTGCGTATCGGCTCATCGTTCGATCTGTAAAGAGGAAACGATTAACCATCTCCATAGTGATGCCAGTGCAGTGCGACTTCATCCTTAACTATAGTAATAGTATATATATAGCTTTTGAAAACCAAAATAATCACAAATACGCGCTCTCATATAAGTATTATCTCTCCCTGGTGTCTTTCTCTAGGTTAACTACGCAACCTAGAGCTCTGATACCAAGTGTGACGGCCCGCTCCGCACCGGCTGGCATTTCCTCTAAAAGTGCGTTGTACACATATCCGACTAGCACGAGACAATCGCCAAAGAAAGGAAAGAAGAGAACGAACTAATCGAAAACCTATAGAATGTCTCACAGCGCATGGAACAAAATATAATAATAATATACTTGACATAAAACAGGCGAGACAACGCATAAGCTGGAAACTAAACATCATAGCAGCGGAAAATCCAGATACAGCTTGTATTCCACATCATTATTATTACAACTTTAAAACTGTCTCTAAAGTAAAAGAAAGGAAGGGTGCACTACTAATGCACAAAGTAGTGACCAACAGCGACACAGGGAGAATATATATATATATATATATATATATATATATATATATCATACGTGGAAGCCTCCTGCTCGTCTCTGGTATAGCTACCCGTGCATCACCAGCTAACCTGTCTCTAGTCTTCTCGTGAGAGCACCCAGAGTAATAAGAAGAGACATAAAACTCTGGGTCAGACAAAAAGTCTGGTATGAGCGATAAGCAACTAAATAGAACAATAACAGGTATACTAAACCATACCTGAACCTGGACCTGCAACCAAAGAGTTAGCACTACATACCGTACAATACTCTAAGGTGACATTGAACAAATGGTGTAAAGATAACGGGGGTGGGGGTGTGCATGTCATAATTGTAACAACCCTGAATTTTGGGGTAAATTTTAAAATTTTATTTTAAGCAATTTTGACAGAAATTGCTTCAGAGAAAAAAATCCATTTTTAATTATAAAAAAAAATAAGATGTTATTTAGGTATGATTTGAAATTCATGTCTAAAAAACATTTATTTGTAATTAGATAAATAGTGATTTATTACAACTGAAATTAATATCAAGTTGTATGTATATTTGTAATAATTAACTTCAAACAATTGATAATAAAAGAAAACAGTAGTTGAGTTATTGTTTTGTTAAAAAACTTTAATATAAGAGTTTTATGATAATTAATAATAAAATCAAAACATAATTTCTTCCATTAATTACGCATTCATTTCTTTTATTTATCTATTAATTTATTACTCTTCATTCTATTTTCACACACATATTCTCATTTCTTAAACCTAAATCCTTCTATTTTCTTTGTTCTTCCTTTCCTTTTATTATCTCTCCTCAAAAACAAATCAACTCCATTTATGTATATTCATTTATTTATTCTTACATAAGCATTGAATAGGTTGATTTGAAATAATATGTAGATTCTAAATAAATTATGACAACATGTCATTATGTTATAATATGTAAACATGTCATTATGTTATTTAATATTGCATGTTTTGAAATTTAAAAGGTTGCATTACTTAAACAATTGGGAAACAAAGAAAGCATTTAATTTGTTATAAATATAAAGAGGCATATAGGGGAAATAACTTATGCATTTATTCTCTGCTCTCTCTCCTTTTCTATTTATCATTCAAATTCATTTATAGATATGAAACTATTCCTTTTATTCCCCTTTTGTTCTCTCTTCTTTTTATATATTTATAATCTTCAGACCTCATATATAAATAAATAAAAATATTAATTAAATAAAGGAATAAAGACAATAATTTCCTCCACTATATAATCTCATTTTTACTTCCTTAACCCTAATCCCATTTCTTATCAGCCGCCGCCCTAATCAATGGCCGCCACCCATTTCTAATGGAAGGCCAGCGATCTCCAATTTTGATTCCACATTTTCTCTCAATCCATAAATGATTTCATGAATTCTATAAAACAAAAATAAAAGAGCACGTTAAGATCAGTATATTCAGCAGCCATGATCATCTCTGGTGGCTCCGTTCGACTGTGGCGGGTTTGCAAAAGCGGTGCTTTTCTAGTGAACGATGGGTCGAATGATTTCTGGAAGTATAAACGAGGAAGAGGAAGGAGAGAAATTCCAGTTGCGTTAGAATCGCAGAAACGAGATCTACGAGATGGAACTGACCAAGACCAGAACAGGGCACCTTGAAAATCCAACCAAATTTGAACACGAACGATTTCTGAAAACCGATCGATGCGTGATTCTCTTTTTAATAAATTTAATTTATTAGATTATTAATCGTTATTTAAATAATTGAACAATGAATGAAATAGAATTGAGATGTGATAATATTATGAATGATGGTTTACATGTATGTATGATTCCAGATCAATCATTTAGATCTGATGTTGGGTTGTTATTTTTCTCTTGTTTCAGCTCTATTATTGTAGATTTGTTAATGCGATCAAAATCTCATTATTGAGATTTATATAAAAATAAATATACGATTGGTTCCTTTAGTTTTGTTGCATTCAAAATTTACAATTGTGTAAATTAGAAATAGTAACAACATGAAATTTATGATGCGAATAAAATTACATTTCATATGTAATTATAGACATGAAATTGATGATGTTAATAAAAATAATTTTTTTTTTTAAGAATGACAATTTATATTGAAAACAAAGATTTTTTTTTTAATGTAACTTAGAATAACAGGTTACATTGAAAATAAGAAATCATATTTTTATGCCAAATAAAGAATGAAATTTTCGTAGAGAATGAAAATTCACATTTTTATATGTGAATTAAGGACGAGGATTTATATAGTAAGAAAATTTTCATTTCTATTATGTAAGTGAAGAGTAGAAGTTACATAGTAGGTAAAATTCTACTTTTTACATGTAAATAAAAGAAGGAATGTGACATGTAAAATAAAATTTACATTTTTATAATATAAGTAAAGACATGAATTTGCATTGAAATAAAATTTACATTTTTTTATGTAATGAGGAAGTAGGATTTACATAGTTTCTTTACATTTTTATGAAGTAAATAAAAAGTAGATTTTGATTTGTGGTGATTTGTTGATCGAATCGAACATAGTGGAAGAATTAGAATTGGGGACAAATAAAAATATCCATTTTATTTGTCATGATAAAATAGAAAATTGTGTGCAAGAACAAAACTCATTTTTTATTTTGTCATGTTTAAAGTAGAAATTTGTGTACAAATGAAAATTCACACATTTATTTGTCATGTTAAAGATAGGTATTTGTTTATCAATATGAATGTTCATCTTATTTGTTATGTAAAAATAGAAATTATAAACAAATAAAAGTATCAAATTTATTTGTTATGTTAAGAGTAAGAATCGTTTGTATAAATAAATATAGCACTTTTGGTTGTTATGCTGAATTAGAATGGTCAACATAAGATATCGTTTTAATTAGATAATGACATTTTATATTAAAATATCATTTTTGATTAGAAATGTCGTGTTGATGTAGAAATGTCATTTTAGATGAAAATGTCCTTTTATTTAGAACGGCTATATTTGATTAAAAAGTGATATTAGAATAAAAATCACATTTTGGTTATAAATCACATCTTTGTTATAAAATAACATTTTAGTTTATAAAATGTAAGTTATTTGAAAGGGCATTTATGTTAAATTTAAGAGGACATTTATGTTAAATTTAAAAGAACATTTATGTTAGAAATTTGAAAGAACATTTATGTTAGATTAAAAGACATTTATGTTAGAAATTTGAAAGAACATTTATGTCAGATTAAAAAAGTAGTCATTAAAATATATAAGGAAGAATGAAATTTGAAAGAACATTTATGTTTTGGGTTCCATATCTAGCCAACCCCAACTTGTTTGGGATACATGGCTTTGTTGTTGTTGTTGTTGTAAAATATATAAGGAAGAATGAAATTGGGTTAACATAAAAATGAATGTCTTTTTAATTGTGTTCCTTAACACAAATACAACATAGAAAATGATTATCTTTTTAATTGTGTTCCTTAACACAAATACAACATAGAAAAATGAATGTCTTTTTAATTGTGCTCCTTAACACAAAAACAACATTGGAAAATGAATGGTCCTTTTATTTGTGTCCTCTAACACAAATATAACTTAGAAAAATAAATGATCTTTTTATTTATGTTCTATAATGTAATTAAAAAGTAGATTTGACATGTAATCAAAATCACATTTTTGTATATAATTAAAAAGCAGAATTTGACGGTGTAATTAAAATCACATTTTTTATATGTAATTAAAGAAATTGAGAAAGTCCCAAGTTTATTTGAGTTTTGAAGGGTAGGTCATAGTATTTGGAATCAAGTTATTTTGGAAATATAGAATATTCCAAAATTAAGATATTTTGAAATGAGAAACATTTTAAAATAATATTTTTAATGGAACAATTATAATGGTTAATTAAAATTGTACTTGGACCCGAGCTTAGGTCACACTTGTGGTGGAAGTATGCCCGAACCCGACCGGCATATCCAGCAGCCACAAATGTTAGGCCTAATGTGAGAGGTCCAAGTGCGCAAATACAAATTGGGCTAAGACACGAGGTTAAGCCGACTTGTGGGATAAGTCTTCCTGGAACCGACCGGCCTATCCAGCATCCACAAGTTGCAGGCCTAATGTGAGAGGTCTGGCCCATATTAAAATACAAATAGTTAAATAGAAAATGAACATTATTTTCACCGTCGTGTTTAAAGAAGAGAAAATTACATTTTTATATAACTAGATTAAAAAAAGAAATTTATATTTTTATTAAAAGAAAGAAAGAAAATTACATCTTTATGTAATTAAAACCAAAGGTAAGAAATTTACATTTTTTTTGTGAAATTAAGGTTAAAGGTAAAAGTTACATTTTTAGTGTAATTGGTATAAATAAAGAAAAGTTTACATTCTAATGTAAATTAGATTAAAAAAGGAAAATTTTCATTTTTCATGCATCTAGATTAAAAGTGTGAAATTTCATTTTTTATGTAATTGGATTTTCATTAAAAAGGATAAGGATATGAAATTTACATTTTTATGTAAAGTGGTTTTTGATGAAAATTATAACGATGGAAATTTTCATTTTAAGGAATTTGATTTCATTTAGAGAGTAAAGATATGAAAAATTACATTTTTCAATGTAATCTTATATTGAAGCAAAAAGTCACATTTCAATGTAGTAATACATAGTACATTTTTGATCTGTAATCGTAATAAAAAGTATAAAATATTCCATTCTTAATGAAATCAAAGAAAAGTATAAAAATTATATTTTTACTTGTAATCAAAGCAAACTATTTGAAATTACAATTTTCAATGTAAATAAAGATTCCATAGGAATTTACTTCTTCCTATGTAAATATAGAATGAAATGGAAATTTGCATTTTTAATGCAATCAAAGGTTGTAGTAAAAGATCTCATTTTTAAATGAAATAATGCATTAAAAGAAAAGAGTACATTTCTAATGCAAGTCATGAAACTAGAAAAATGATCATATGTCTGAAATAAAAATATGTTTGCATCAAACACCACATTTTTTTATATAATATAATAAGGATGAAAACCAAACATTTATTTTTGTTATAAATGTTAGCATTAGCATAAAAGAACATTTTTTGTTATTAATGATAGTATTAGAATAAAAGATTCATTTTTGGTCATTAAGTAGGATTACATAAAGATGTTCATTTCATTAGTAAAGACAAATTAGGATAAAAAGGTCCATTTTTGTTAGAATGTCATATTAGAAGATAAAAGCACCGTTATGTGTTAAATAGAAAATTGACATTATGTACACTGTCATGGGTTAGAATAGAAATTTCATTATTTTCATCGTCATGTTTTAGAAATGAAAAATAGACATAATTTACTTTGCCAATTTGTTAGGAATGAAAAAATAGGACACGTCATATTTCCTCACCACATGTTTAATAATAATTGTATGTTGTTTGCTTGATTTATTGGTCGCCTTTATACATGAGCGATAATATGAATGGTTTATATTCATATTTATTTATAAATATAAATTATAATGAATAGATCGTCATTAATTACTAATAATGATATAAAATGATTTCCAACTTATATATATATATATATGTATGTATGTATATATATATGCGAGGATTATTTGGAAAGTCCGAGTCTATCTCATTCCAAATAATTTAAACGACGTTTAAAAATTCTAGATTTGAAGATGGCGATTGAAGACCGACGATCTTCACATCGAATGGACGACGACTATTGATGCCCGTGATTGGAGTAGCTACCTTGAAGGGGCTACAGTGGTGGCCGTCCGGACGTAGTGTTGATTTTTACGGATTTGGTTTTCGCTCAGACCCAGAGCATAAGCTTATAAATGTAATGTGTGTCTGATGTTGAATTTTATTCTATGTAAATTGATTTCTATTAATATACGACTGTTGGTGGCGGAGAATTTATTCTCCTGCTCAACACCCTTAGAGGTTGTGTATTAATAGTTATCAATCGCATGGCGCGTATTCTCAACGTGGCATGCTAAGATGAAGATGATCAAAGGTTTGTTGAAAAGCATGTCTTGTGGTTATAACGTTACTTCGCGAGCCTCACAACCCGGTTGAGTCTAAAACGGGAGAAGGGAACGCAGGGAGACCAGCACGTTTCTTTCTAGCTAGAAGTGGTGTCGGTGCTTAAACTGGCTGATATTTACTTATGTGGATGATGGAATGTGGCACGCCTCGGATGATAGGTCCTATAGGACCGGAAAACGTGTGTTCAGGAATAACTAATCCGCAACTCGTATGGTGGACCGACCCTGCAGCTATCCAAGGGTTCACTGCGGGGGATCCTGAGACATTAGCTAGTGTGTCTCGAATCAGTAAGGAGCTCCTCCCTAGCCTTGGCTCATGATGGAAACCAAATTCCAAATACGACCCTACGGACTTGATTGTGTTACTAGTATGGAGGCATAGTAGTATGGGATACTATTCTTCCTAGGATTGATACATTTACTTTGAAATATTTTGAAACATATATACACTAATGATAGTATTAAATTCGTATTTACCGTATTTAGCATGTTTAATCACCATAAGATAAAACTCTATCCTCTGGTGTGCGTTGCATTGTGTGATGGGACTTGAGTCTTATGATGATTCCATTTTCCAAAAGCATTACGCTGTTTTGACAATTCACTTAAATTATGCACGGCAACCCATTGGAATAAACTCGTTCCACGTTAGCGGCGTGGTCCTTGAATTTGCCTTATTACTAGTAGTTAAATTAGTAAAGAATTCTCACACCAGTCCCATGACTGACCCGTTGTTTGTTTCCACCTTTACAAACTCGGGTGCCCTCTTTTTCCACATGGGCAGTCGGGTAGCTTTCTGCAGATATTTACTTCTTGAGCAGGATTCTGGATTGAAGCTTAAAGCTGTTTCCAGAGCATAGATGTCTTCTACTGTATCTATTTTATTTCCACTGCACTGTATTGTATTAAATTTTGTAAAATTTTCTTCTACTGTATTTTAATTTCGATGTACTCTGATATATTCTGTACTTTGATGTTATATTATCATGATGTAATAAAAGTCTGTTGTTTTTGTTCTGATGTTGTTGTATTCCCGGAGTTAACGTACTCGGGTTTTGAACCTTCTTTGTCGATTTTGCGATCGATCGAGTCGGGCGGAATCCAGGTCGTTACAATAATGATGGCAACAAATCAAACATAGCAATCATCCTCACATCTCTCACTCAGTGCGTAAAGTATACGATTTCTGCTATTGTCAATCACTAGACCCATCGAAGTAGTGACAGAGTTCGACTTGTACGACTACGGCTACTACCAAGCTTGCCCCATGGAGTCATGACCAAATCTTTACAAATGACCCCACTTCATTGGTCTAGAGCTCTTTAGTCGTACCTAGGACACTGTGGTCCTGAATCCGTTCACGTACCCCCTACACATAGTGATCCAAAGTTATAGACATCGACAACCCCTTAGCACACGTTCCGTAGCAAAGCCCAACTCATGAAGTTAACTCACTGGTTCCCAATTGGATCCTGAGCTCTACTTCCTATTTGGACTTCCTTTGCATCTCGGGTTTTGGTCGAACTGGAGTTGGTCTTCAGAAAAGTCGTCACGATGAAGTATATACTTATACTTGGTTCGGTTCGGTGCCCCCAACCCGGTTCAGATCGGTGGTCCTAGTCCATGCCTTGATCAGTGCTTCATTCCTCCTCGGTTCAGTCCACTCACACTTACTTGGTTCGGTTCGAAAGTATAGCGCCTATCCTCTGTTCGGTTCGGTGGTTGCTCCCTCTCTAGATATCCCGATCCGATCCCATCCTACTTCATTCGCCCGATCCGATCCCCTTTTGGTCTCTCCGATCCAATCCCCTGCCCAACTCCAACTCTAAGCAAATGGCCTTCCTTCTCGCCAAGCCCCTTATGCTAAGTTACAATCTGAATTAAGTCCACTTGCCCAGTTCTCCTATCCGATCCGAGCCCAATGATCCGATCCGATCCGGTTTGAAACCCTGCATATTTCCTACAACTTTCGTGCGACCGTTTACGCCATATGACAGCATTTCCGACCAATCTAATAGCTTTAATCAATCACAAAGCATACCATCCAGTCGTAGCAACAAATAGAAGTGACCACAAACACCAAAACAACAATATGACAAGGTTAAACGGATCAAACATAGCCCAAATCCCATATTTTCCCATAGGCATGTTTAGGCAAAACTAATGATACGATTAGCAAAACTTAACCAAACTAACCAAATTTTCTAACAGAGCCCTAAAACAATATTTCGAAATTTATGAATATTTTTCCAGAATTTAATCATGTTTAAATTTACTAATTAACACTAATTATCCTTAATTAACCATAATTAGTGAGGAACTATGCAAATCACTCACTTTAGCCACAAATAAAATACCAAATATGAAATGAATCTCTGTTTGGAACTGTTCCCAATGCAACACAGCAGCTCTAGCCTTGCTTTGTTGCTATTCCTCCTTAATTTGATGTTGCTAAGCTTAATCCTTGATTAGAAAGTGATTTGGAGATGTTTTAGAGGTTAGAGGCCATTATTAGGATTCTTAGGAGGTAAATGGCGGCCAAAAAACTGAAATGAAATGAAATCCTAACTCATTTCAGCCTCCCCATAACCCTAATACCGAAATGGGTTATAGGCCCATTTACTAATCACCTCATTTGGCCCGGTAAAGCAGTTTTTCATCTTCTAAAACTTGTTTCAGTCATATCTCCCAAACGGTGAGTCCGTTTGGCTAATGTGGCCACTCTACGGAATTGTAAACCATCATCCGGATCCAACGGAAGTGGTTTCATATCAAAACTCCTTTCCAGTCAAAAGTTATTGCCAAAACAAGGTTAGCTAGGGGCAAAATAGTCATTTAAAAATCGGTAAAAATCATGAACATGGGAAATGACCCCAATAGTCGTCTCCCGAAGTTACATGACCATACGACTCCGTATGTGAAAGAAATAAATATTCTACGATCCTGCGATGCGTAGAATGCGGGTTGTTACATAGTGCCTGGCCAGGGCTTATTGGCGATTGATTAGGATTATATTTGTACTCCACCCCATGTCCGAAAACGAGGGGTTCAGACCCTTGTTTTCTTTATTGTCCCTACTCGTGTGGTGGGATGGGTGCCCTTGAGTGGCATATGTCATTGTGCCTTTATACTATCCCGATCTTTCAGCGGGGTAATATTTCTCGTGGCGCTAAGTCTCTAGCGTCTTTATACTCTCTCGATCCTTCAGAGGGTTAGAGTTCGAGCTCGATTCTTGGTTTGCTCACCGATCCCTTAGCGGGGCAGAAGTTCTGGGGGCGCTAAGTCTCTAGCGCCTGTATACTCTCCCGGATCCTTCAGCGGGTTAGAGTGTTATCAAGGCAGTTTTATCATGGTGCACCTTTACGCCTTGGGGACATTATCTTCGCGTCCTTTATACTCTCTCTCTAATCTCGAGAGTTAGAGTGCAAGCAGTATTGTGATTTACCTTGCTGCACCTTTTAGAGCTTTAGTTATCGTTAGTTTCCGATCTGATAGATGGCATTTTGGATCAGCTATTTTGAGATTACTACATAATTTTAAACAAACTTCAAAATGGTAATGATATATTAATTGAAATAAAAGAGAAGACAAAAAATAAATAAATAAAAGACGGTGCAGTAAAGGTAAATGACACACGATGTTTTTATAGTGATTCGATCGAATCATGACCTACGTCCACTTTATAATCTTTTGTTCAAGTAACCAGACTGTTCTAGTCAAGTCGAGCATTTTTACATGGTCCTAAAAAAAAGATTAAAACTGGCAATATAACGTCAGATAAGGCCGTAAATGCTGAGCATTCCACACTCTGGGGATTTCATCTCCATCCACGGTTGTTAGCCGGAAAGTTCCATTATCAAGCCTTCGTAAAATGGAGTACGGTCCTTCCCATTTCGGGCCCATATGTAGCAGGGGCAGAAAGACGCGCTTCAGAACCAAGTCTCCGGGTTCAAATGTTCGAGCTCGAACTCTTTTGTTGTAATACTGAGCTATTTGTTGTTTATGCCTCAGGGCACGTAAGTCGACTTCGTCCCTTTTTTCTTCAACCATGTCCAGGGATTCAAGGAGCAGCTCATTGTTGGTCATCGGATCGTAATAAATGGTTCGATGAGATGGTACTTCCAACTCGACTGAAATGACTGCTTCAGCTACAAAAGCAAGGGAAAACGGGTTGTGACCCGTCGCCGACTTGTACGTTGTTCTATAGGCCCATAGTGGCAGGGGCAACTCATCAACCCACATGGCTTTGGCCCTCTTCAATCTTTTCTTTAGAATGGATTTGATCACCTTGTTTGTTGCTTCAACTTGTCCGTTCGACTGCAGATTTGCCACAGAGGTGTCTCTTTTCTCGATGTGATACTTCTGACAGAAATCTCGAAACTCGGTGTTGTCGAATTGGGTCCCATTATCCGTTATGATGACTTTCGGAATCCTGAACCGACATATAATGTTCTTAACGACAAAGGTGATCACTCGCTTGGTTGTGATCATGGTCAAAGGCTCTGCTTCTACCCATTTAGTAAAATAATCCACGACCACAATAGCGAACTTTGCTCCACCCTTTGCTATGGGAAGGCTCCCAATAATGTCAATTCCCCACATAGCAAAAAGCCACGGGCTTGTCATTGGCTTCAACTGGTTAGGTGGTGCCCTAGGAATCTTGGAGAATTTCTCACAAGCATCACAACGTCGTGCATACTTGGCTGCATCCTTGTTTATGATAGGCCAGAAATAGCCATATCGCAATATCTTCTTTGCCAGCATTTGCCCTCCAGTGTGATCGCCACATTCGCCTTCATGGACCTCTTTCAGCACATGCTTGATGTCATCATGGGAGATACACCAGAGGAGGGGCATCGAGAAACCTTGTCTGCATAGGACATTGCCTTGCAACACATATCGGGAAGCTTTTCGTATAACTGCACGCCTCTCACTTTTCTTTGTTGGAAGCGTTCCATTTATCAAAAACTTCTTTAGAGGAGTCATCCATGACTCTCTCTCGAGCTCAATCTCTAGTACTAGATCAACTTCCATCTGATCTATGCTAGGAGACTGTAGTATTTCAATTGGGACCAGCTCCATATCCTGGGGATTATCTGAACTAGCCATTTTTGCTAACTTGTCTGCTTTTTGATTCTCCGTTCGGGGAATATGAGATATGCTGTGATGGTCAAAACCATCCAGCAACTTCTTCACTTTTTCCAAGTACGATATCAACCTTGGACTCTTGGCCTGAAACTTTCCAGTGAACTAGTTTACGACTATCTTGGAATCGCAAAAGATGTCTAGCTTTGTAATATCCAATTCCTTGTCGAGTTCCAGCCCGGCAATTAGGGCTTTATACTCAAAGTCGTTATTAGTGGCATGGAACTCCAGTCTAAGAGCGTAATAAATTAACCGTTTCTCTTGTGTTTCGAGAACTACTCCCGCACCATATCGTCTATCATTTTTAGCTCCATCTGTGTATAGTTTCCAGGCATTAGGGTCGAGGAGTAGCTTTGGCGGATCATCCTCCTCAGTTACTACATCATCATCTGGGATAGTAAACTCCGCTATGAAGTCTGCAAGCACTTGGCCCCTTATCGACCTTCGGGGCTGGAAATTCAAATCGAACTGACTTAGCTCAATGTTCCACTTGAGTAGTCTTCCTGATGCTTCTAGCCTTTGCAGAACCTGTTTAAGCGGGTGATCGGTGTACACAGTAACTGGATGAGCTTGGAAGTAGTGACGAAGTATTCTAGACGCAATTAGTAAGCTATACGTCAGCTTTTCTATTTTTGGATAATTCCGTTCTGCGGCCGCCAATTTCTTACTCGCATAGTACACCGGTCTTTGTACCTTATCCTCTTCTCTTACCAAAGCCGAACTGATTGCGTGAGATGACACTGCCAGGTACACAAATAATTCCTCGTGATCCAAGGATTAGACAGTATCGGGGGTCTTTCCAAATGGTTCAACAGATTCTGGAATGCTACTATACAATCGGGAGTCCATTTAAAGTTGCGTTTGCCTCGCTTTATCAGCTCGAAAAACGGGATGCATTTATCTGTAGCTTTGGAATGAACCTACTCAGTGCCGCCACCTTTCCAGCAAGGCTCTGGACGTCCTTAATTTGCTTTGGTTCTTGGATATTTCGAATTGCTGTAATTTGATCTGGATTGATTTCGATTCCACGCGAGCTGACGATGAATCCTAGGAATTTTCCAGATGCCACCCCAAATGAACATTTCAAAGGATTCAGTTTCATCCCATATTTTCAGAGAATCTCAAACATCTCTGCTAATTCGTTAGTATGATCTTATGATTGTCTGGACTTTACCAACATGTCGTCGATGTATACCTCCATAATTTTCCCGATTTGGTTGTAGAACATTCTATTCACCAATCGCTGATATGTAGCGCCGGTATTCTTCAAACCGAAAGGTGTCACCACATAGCATTATAATCCCAAATCTATAATGAAACTGGTATGCTCTTGGTCTGGGACATGCATGAGGATCTGATTGTACCCCGAGTATGCATCCATAAAAGAAAGAAGTTCATGCCCCGCGGTTGAACCTACCAACTGATCGATTCGAGGTAACGGAAAGCTGTCTTTTGGGCAGGCTTTGTTTAGATCTGAAAAGTCGATGCATGTATGCCACTTTCCATTGGCATTTTTTACCAAAACCAGTTTTGAAATCCAGTCAAAGTACGTTTAGTCATTAAGAAATCCACTACTCCCCAGTTTTTCGACTTCTTCCTTCAAGGCGGCAGACCTTTCTGGGCCAAGCTTTCGCCTTTTCTGCCTTACAGGAGGACGTTTCGGGTTGATGCTTAACGAATGACTCATAATCGAGGGAGATATCCCCTACATGTCCGCATGGGTCCAGGCGAATAAATCCAAGTTAGCTTTCAGGAAATTTGTTAATTCTTTGGCTCGAACAGGACCCAACTGGGATCCAATCTTCAGGAACTTCTTTGGGTCACTATCATCGATTGGTACGTCCACCGTCGCTTCATTGGGAGTCTCCATTCTACCCTCAGGCTCTTCATCCTCTCTGGGATCTATGTCCTCAGACAGCTCTCTAGGCAACCCTCCCGGAGGTATTTTCTTTATTTGGTACGACGATTCCTCCCTCGGAGGGTAGAACCACCTTTTGCTTCTACATCTTTCCCTTTGCGGAGCAACTTTAACTCTGCAATGTAGCATGCTCGTGCAACAACTTGATCTCCTCTGACTATGCCTATGCTAGCATCCATCGAGAACTTCAACAACAGGCACCAGGGTGCAATGCAAGCCCTGAATTTGGCTAGGGCTTGCTGGCCCAAGAAGGCATTGTACGGCGACTCAATGTCCAGGACTACAAAAGGGAGAATCCTCACTCTCTGGCGTTCTCCTTCCCTAAGGGTTACTGATAATTCCACGTATCCCATTGGAGCGGTCGAGGCCCCATTAAATCCACGTATCCAACCCTCGCATGGTTTTAAATCCTTCGGCTCGAGTTTCATTTGGTCGAATGTTTTCTTGAATAGAATGTTGACTGAACTCCCATTATCTACTAAGACTTTATGAATTATAACTGGAACGATGGTGACGGTGATCACTAATGGGTCTTCAGTTGGGGAGTGAATCCCCATACTCTCTCGCTCGCGAAATATGACGTCATCAGACATCGTCTTTTGCTGCTTAACGGAAGCGTTATCCTCGGGGTTGCTACATTCCCCCACTTCAAAATGCTGTTTAGCTGCATTGACGTATTGATCCATAGATCTGAAACCGTGCCCTGCCAGGTGAAGCCCACCAACTATGGTATTGATAACAATATTTTTTCCTTTTTGCTGAGCCATCGGTTTGGCAGCAAGTTGGCTTTGGTTCGGGGCTTGTACGGCTTGCCCCCTATCCTTAGGAATCACCTTATATTCATCAAGCTTCCCTTTTCGGAGTATTTTTACAATCACATCTCTTAGATGACAATATTCGTTTGTGGAATGACCATGGACCTGATGAAAAAGACAGAATTTCTCAGTTTCACGCTCTTTTTCTGTAGAATCTCTCGGAGGAGGTCTTTTGTATTGGCGGACATTATATGTATCTAGAAAGATATTTTCCAACGTATCATTTAACGGCGTGAAGCTCTCAAACGGTCTGGGCCAGGATCTTCTCTGAGAATCGTTTCCTCGATTTCTTTTCTGATTATTGTTATTACTATTCCCCGATTGGAGATCACTACGTTTCTTCTTGTTCGCGACATTAACTTCAACTTTTCCTGAGCTATCTCCCGTTTTCTTAATAGCCACATTAGTTGGGATATCCTCCTTATCAGCTGTCTTCCTCTTTCGGTTTGCGTAAATTTCCTCCAGACGTATGCGGATGTTGGCCTTTTCATAGAATATCTCTCTGGTTAATAGTGGTTTACCGGCTAGGTATCTTCCAAACTCTGTATCCTTATCCACTCCGTCAATCAGCACCATCAAAACAGTTTGTTCATGGGCATCTCTAACCTCTGTGACCGCTAAATTGAAGCGATCTAAAATAGGACCTCAAGGATTCGTCCAGACGTTGTTTAATGAGGGACAACTCAATGATATTCTTAGATCTTTGGGTATGTAATCAGAACTGATTTACAAATTGTTCACTTAATTCCCTGAAACTGGAGATTGATCGCGCTAGCAACCGAGTGAACCACATTAGCGCCATGTCCTCCATGAATATCGGGAACGCCTTACACTTCACAGCATCAGAGGCGGCAGCCGCGTTCATGTACCATGAATATCTCATCAGGTGCTGAACTGGATCAGCCTTCCCGCATAACGTTTCATGGATGGCATGTAAAATTTCCTAAGGAATCGGACCTATAAAATGTCATTTATGAAAGGCGAATGACTACGACCTATACCCAAATCTTCGGTTCTTTATCCGCGACTTTCCACCATTATTTTCCTAATTATGGCTTCGACATCCGCATGGGTCAGGGTGGATTCGGGATCAGCACTTTTTGCCTGGCGGGCTCCTCCAGCATTTCTTTGACATGTTGCTGCAAGGTCTGGGTCGTGGACAGAGCTCCCTTGCCCCTATTGCCGCGATCAGTCACACGACAAGCGGGAGGAACAGGTCGATTCTGAGTAGGATCAATAATTCCTCCATTCCTAGGCGGCAGTATGGGCTCATTTAAGTTATGATTATTGGTTTCCTGATTAACCACTTCTATATTCTCAGCACTTTCCAATGGAGGCCATCATCGGTTTCTCCGAGGCTCTTTAGATGAGGATGTATGTTCCAGGGATAAAGGGTAAGCTGGAGGTGGCAAAACCTGCCTTTGAATATCATCAATTCGCCTACCTAAGGCAGTAATATTCTGACGCAACAACGAGCTCTCCTGCCTTTGGGCGGCCAATTCATCAGTTTTCCTATCCAATGCTTCAAGTATTCGAGTCATATGTACTTCGGTAACTGGAGCAGAAGGGTCGAACTGGTAATCTTCATCTTCTCTTATACACAAGGAACTTGATCCGGGTTGAGCGTATGTACCAGCACGAGCAGAATGAGACATAATTTCCTTCGCAGGTCAAGTAGTAGTCTGATTGTCAGTTCGGATCGTCGTCCTCCTGGGTTGGTAGGTCGCGGTACCCACTTGACGTCGGGTCGTGGTGACAGGTGCAGGAGGGATCGTGGCTACCCTTTCAAATGTCTGGTTCATTGCTCCATCACTGGATCGGATCGCCCCAACATTGCCACGATCCTAGAGCTCTTCCTAGAGCTGTTAATGCACGCTTTCTTCAATTGCTTCGTTCGCAGCTTCACTCGCTTGCGAAGTTCTTACTTCCTTAGACTTCTTTCCAGCCATGATATATGAGCTTTACTGAAATCTTCAAAAATGGAAATAGTGGGGTTCTGGACTGTTTTCTTCGGACTTGACTATCCAAACAATAGAACTACAATCCAATATGCTGAGACTTCGTTCTCAGTGAAAGCACCAAAATGTTAGATCCAAAAGTGGCTCTAACACACGAATTATCTTAATTGGCTGATATTTATATCTAGAAATGCAAGAAAACGCAGAAAACACACAAGATTTATAGTGGTTCGGCGTTAACGAGCCTACATCCGCTTTATATCTATGATTATACGTAAGATTCGGGTACAATCAATGATTTTTCTCTCAATCTCCCTTTTACAATATTGATTCACTTAATGATTTCGAATTAATATTGGTAAGAAATAATGCAGAGACAGTAATGGTAGGAACAACACTCAGAACTGCCAAAAGATCCTTAAAAATGCCAAGCCTAGGGCTATTTATAGGTGATATCTGCAGGCGGATCGTGGTCACACGTGGAACAAATCCCGAAGATCTCGGACTGGTTCGTGGCTTGATGGAGAAATAGTCAATATGACGGTTGTAGACATGTGTCACGAGATCCGGGCCTTTTGGATTGTGGTATGCTAGTTCGTCTTCTTCGTTTTCTGGTTACAAGGATTGGGTTGTGGAGCTCTTGAGAGGAAGGATCGGGGGGATCATCACGAACGGGTAGTGACATAGCATCGCGAGGCGGAGACAACATGGTGGCCATGAACCATCAAGGACGGGTCTGTCACGATCGAGCTTCCAGGGATTGGTTGAGCAAAGCTTCGTATTGTCTTTGTGTATGAACCTTGGTGGCTTGGTCAAAAAGCTAGCCAACGCTTATTTTCCTTCATGTAACATTTCAGTCATTTCATAGGTTGCATGTAAATTTTACTGGTTGTCTATAAACATCTCTTATGGTTAATTCAATTTTACAACCCAATCCCCGTCATTTGCAGCTATCCAAATGTCATTTATTTAGTTATCAAAGATACAGTTTAGTTGTCTTTTATTGCACAATTTCAGTTAAGCCCAATTCGTCCTTTTTATACATATTTCTTACTTTTCCTCAATTGCGCTACTTTTGCCAACCTCATTCTTTAATCCAAATTTGCGCATAAATAAGAAGAAACAAAAGGTTTAGGCTTAAAAAAGCGTAAACTCAACGTCAAAATAAAAAGGACATTAACCTAAGCTCTCGCATGGCCTACACTCAGATAAATAAGAACAGGTCTGAAATAAAATAAGGCAGATACTGAAATATAATAAGATTACATACGAAGGAAAAGAGATATAGATTAACTGTACAATAACTGATTTACTGAAATAAACAGAAGAAATGATAGAAACGATAATCAGATCTACGTAGATTATTGACAGAAAATGGAATAAGAATTAGGGGAATCTACAACTTATTATACCATCAAGAAAAAACCCAATTTGTACTGAATCTTGCAATTACTGAAATAAACAGAAGAGATGATAGATGCAATAACAATTTTTTACATAGAGAGAATAAGGAATAGATGGATCTATAAATAAACCACAAATAAACTTAGATCTGTGTAGAACTACCGAAAAGTTTAAATCTAACATCAATGCAACTATTACTAAACCAGTTTAACCTCAACTTGGTAGAACTTTTTATAACCATAGAAAATACTCACCTAAAATTTAGGCAAATCCAATAAGCCCTGGTCATTGTTTCAAATCTCACAAATATCGCCCGAGATCTCCTCCGAGATTTTATTTTGGGCTCCTTCTGAAACGAGACAACAAATATCACCCTAAATCTCCTTTCAAATATATCGCCCGAAATATTGCAAATCGAACGACATATCGACCGAGACAAAATACTAGAATATCGTCCGAGATCTTAGTATTTTGGTTAAAATTTAAATTTGTGCTTGAACTAGAACAATAATTAAAAACTCAAATCTAGTCATGATAATCTTTTGTTATTTTGCATGTTAAATGACCATATTATATGTTCATATATGTTCTACAATGCTTACGATTTTCATGTTCGTCTTTTTTTACATTCACGTTGCTTAAGAAATTATGTATTTTATGGAATATTTATGCTGAATTTTATAATGTTTTGAATTCTTTTAATGTTTTATGTTTAACAATATTACTGTTTTAAGCATATTACGATTTAGATTATGAATGATCTTGTGCAAAATAAAAAATAATAAAGTTATTTTGTAATTCAAATTTAACTTACTACGTTTTTAACAGCATTCATAAAAATTATTTTGCAAAAATATCATTTTTTAACATATCATGTACCTCGAGATTGCCCCGATACGAACTTTCAGACCCGAGATGGATACCCAAGACAAACTCTTGAGTTAGACACATCTCATTCGAGATCTCCCCCGATACATGAACAAGTCTATAAAATCCCCAAGATGAAACACGGTTGATATCCGAGATTTAAAATCTTGGCCCTGGTAAGAAATATCTATCTATGAATATCCTCCAAAAATATGTGTAGAACCAAGCCTTAGTACTCTATTAGAAATATATTTGAGAAGAGAGATATTTGAGATGGAGGCATAAACATAGAGTAATAAGTATTTTGTCAGATTTTAGAGCATAATTGTAATTGAACTAGTATGTCTAGATTAGTTGGATTTTAGGTTTAGATTTTAGGCCATTAGATCTTGGAATACTCCAGAATAACGCACTATGAAGACAACCAAAAACAAATCGACAGCATGCGCACAAGGTTCGCAAGCTGCCCAGGTCGGGTTGACTCACTTGGGGTTTGGGTTGACCCCTTGGTCGACCTAGTTGATGGTGGGTTCGCCCAACAGTGCGCGATTTTCTCTTGAATTCATTGTTTATTCTATTTTAAAATTCGAATTTCAAACTTGTTTCTTTCATATATTCTTCATTTCAAGTCCGATTTTAACAAGTCAAATGTTTGTCTTTACTAGAATTTCGTAGCGGACCTAATGGCCTAACCCCCATTACCTAATTCTCAATATTTTTCTAAATAATATTTATTTATCTCAAATTATTCCTTAATTAATTAATTTGTCTATGTTAAAAGTTCGGGTTGTTACATTCTACCCTCCTTAAAGGATTTTATCTCCGAAATCTACAAGATGGAAGAATAATATATGTGTTTTCAACATCCGTCTTCTTATCCATCATCCACTTGCAAACACTGTCCTTAATTTTTATGATGCAATTTATGTATTTATGCAATAGCGTAATTTATATGACCTTAACTAATGCAAAAGATTAGGCGGTCTACTAATTAAGTCGACCTATTTTTTTATGCAATTATGTTTGTGTCATGCATCCAAATGTATGTAAAATCCTAATGATACAAATAATTCTGTATATGTGCATCAACCATCGTCCATATACAACAACCATATGGTAACATCTATATATTTCATCCATAGAAATAATAATAATAATAATATAAAATGTGCATATATTCGTATACATATGCAAGTGTCTTATTCGGCCAATCTTAGTGCCTAGTGTGAGTACATGCATCAACTACATCCACTTGCAAACACTTGCATCCATTCACAAACATCAACATAACATGTCTCAAAAACATGTTTCAACCATATCCTATCATCTACAAGCTCAAATCCGAAAAACTACCCTTCCCAAGGATATCTTAGAAGAAAGTCCCTAATAAAAGGAAGAAGCAACATGTAGAATACCAAAGAGGATATTTTTATCAAAAGAACATGGGTAAGACATTTGAATTCTCCCTATGAGATAAAAGATTTTATAACTGAGTCTGTTGGTGCCTCATCACATAATGGCTCACAATTAACTCTTACCCTTTCCCAATCTTTCAAACTGGATGGTTCCTCCTAAGACTGTTGAGTCCTTCTAACAAAGTCCTCGATATAATTCTTCCATATCATCCATCCTAGTTAGTTTAGGAAAAAATAATTCAAGTGAACTAATCCATCAGAATATTCCCAGTGAACAACCCCAAGTCTTATCCTATCTTACGAAAGAGTCACACTTTCCGTTTCCTTCCATTCGCTTTCCAGTCTTTACCTTCACTGCCTTATGTTATCTAAATTATTCCAATTGTATTGTCCCATCCCATAAGGACACACTTATACATATACTTTTTTATTCAAAACCTTATTTGAACAACTTTAGTATGGTAAAATTTTGGCCATAGAAGTTCCTTTTGATATATATATATATAATTTCTTTTATGAAATTTTAAAAAATATGAATTTTCATATCAAAACGTATTAGTCCTTCAAAATTTTCTTTCTAAAATTATGGGTTTCATATCAAAGTGGTTCTATGAATTTTCATTTTTCTTAAAGTAATCCTTCTTTCAATTCTTTCCTTGGAACACAATAATCTGTTTGAAACCTCAATACTCTTTTATCACTTATCTACTATCCAAACTCGTTAATTACCTCAATTTTTGTGGCCATAAAAAGATTTTTTAGTCAGTATTCCTAGAATTCACCTCTTTTGTCCAAATGAAAATAATAATAATGATAAGCTTTAAATCTCAAAAGTAGAATGTAACAATTAGTGAATTCCTATCCCATTTTTAAGATATAATCTCGGTTTAAATCTTCCTAGACTACAAAACATTCCCATCGATATTACATTTATCCTTAACCTCAAAAAGCCAAAAACTGTTAACTACATCCTTACCTTTATAAGGAAATATCAAAATTCATCAGACACTCGAATTCGATAAATTTTTGTTGTATTAGATCCTCAGTCCCTAGTAAGGAAACAACTAACCAACAACGTATGGTTAGTAAAAATTTAGACTTCCCTTGCAATAGGTGATGGCCTCTTTCTTATAACAAACTAATGGTAGTTAAATCAAAATGACTACCCTTACAAGTTTTCTTACCAATGTTACTTTAATAAAATTGGTACTAAAGCATTAACCCATAGATGGTTTTCTTATTTAGTTTTAGACCAACACTAACCTTGATAATTGCCCTGCAAGTCAATAACTAGGCTTATGTACGAGCTAGCCCAAGGTATGACAATAATTCCAAAAATCCGTTGGACGTTCTACAAACAACCTTTGTTCCCATATTTATTTTTCCACCACTTAGATCTTATCAAAATCATAAGCAAATAAATCTAACCACAGGGAAAATATAGCTCTCAACCATTCTTAAAAGACCGTCTACACGAGCCAAAAATAAATATTTCCTTTTAAAAAATTTCATTTATGATTACTACTATGTTCAAGGAATTATCTGCCTTTGCTACAAAAAAGAATGATACTTCTAATTCAAAAATGTTTACTCTCATTAATCATTTTCAAAAAGTGCCTTAGTTGGTTTTTTTTTCCCTGAAAACTTTTCGCTGCAACTGAAGTCCAATGGCTTCCTCAAAATACATGCGGAATGTTCCATCATAAGTTCCACACTTATTAACCAAAAGATAGGTTTAAGCGATAAAGTAATCCAGTCTAACCAATCCATCACAGGTCAGCACTTGGGGGCGCCTATAATACGTACCAATAAGAAAACTACTTTCCTCTCGATATCTGAGACGACTCATCATATTGATATCTTCCTAAACTCCAAACCCATCCAATGACATCATAACTCCATAGCTAGGGAAGATTCCAGTCATAAGCATAAAACACAATTCTCACTAACACCTAAGACTGTCAATGAATACTCAAAAAATTCGAAGTTCATCTGTATTCATATCCGAGAAGTGGATAAATATCCGATATCCAAGAAAATGGATTCGGATATGAGTATGTAGTATACACATCCAAAAATTATCCGTTCAATTTATTTTAACATTATGCTCAAAATTATATGTATTTTAGTACAATGAATGAGATTTACTAATTTATTTATTAAGTCGAAAGTTTATATTATGTGCACTAAATTCATATTTGCTACCCAAATCTATCTAATTTCGTCATATATGTTTATTTCTAATAACTTTGCAATCAACGGAATTGAAAAGCATTTATGTTAAACTAAAAAATTTCATTTATATTTCTTGATTTACCTTTTCTGGAGAGCCGTCTGGTATTTAAGGTAACCGCAAACACCTTTTATTATAACTAGTGATAAAAAATCTATGAAGTCAGGTGATTGTTAGTTAGCAATCAACAATCAGTTTTTAAGGTGGACCGTCCGCTGCCTACGGCATTTAACGGGAGCCGTCCACAGTATCTATCGTAGATTACAGTACATGAGCTATCTACGATACTATAAAACTATAAGTCTCCACGTAGGGAACAATTACATACTGTAAAAATAGTAAATTACATGAATTGTATTACATTATCAAGTGATGAAGAGTCAGCATCACATGCTGGATTTCTTGAGCCACACCCGAAATACGTTGGTCAAGAAAAAACAGTAAATCACATGGGCATGTTGACATTGCTTCTCGAGCCACACAAAAAACACAGCTTCTAATACTGTTGTAGAAAAGGCATCCGCAACAGGTAACTTACAAGCTCCACAAGTGAAGCAGTTTACATATCAGATAACATGCCATGCCGAAAACTTAAAACATGAAGACGAGGGTCATGACGCAGATGACATAGAAGTACACACCACCGTCAGAATTACTCAGAAAGGCATAATCTCGAAATTGGCTAGGTTCTGTACCGAAGCATCGCGTTTTTAGCCATAGATTAGGTGTAAAATCATCTAAGCAAAAACCAACTATGACATAGCATGCTGCATAATTACATATTACAGATCCAAGATCCAATAACTAAAGAATTGACCAAACACTTCCATAACACGTGAATCAACCAGGAACACAAGACTGTAAAACCAGTACTACCAACAAGACAACTGTACAACAAACATTGAAGAGAACCATCACAAACATATTGTCGAAATGCAAAATCAATTCAGCAATATAAGAGTTGTTGCTCATCGTGTAGACTCCACGTTAGTGTCAGTCATCCTTCAAATGCAAACCACCAGTTGAATAACTTGCGTAAGCAAGTGGTTGCCAGAAGTGGCTACACCAAAAAGAAAGTTTACAGTGGTGATTACAGGTAGAAGAGAGTTAAAGAGATGAGGCAAAGGAAATGGGGTTATTCGAATCTCAGATCGATTTCGTGGCAAAGCTTAAAAATGGATTGACAGATGGGTACACAGAGAAGGTATCACACATGATGAAAACAAAGGCATGAGGAGTCGAGAAGTTTGAGGAATCAGAATGGTGAAAAGAATTGATTTGAGGAGGTATGGAAACCTTGAAGAAATAGAAAGGTAAGATGGTGGTTTCCATGTCGCCATTTACAATATTTCTTTGTGTATCAAAGATTTTTTACATTTCAACATATTTCTTGATTTATCAATCGTTAGCAGGTAGGATAATTATCCGATACCCGTATGTATACGCGGATACAGATATATGATATCCGAAAATGATTTCAGATGCGGATACAGATATAACACTATCCATGTCCAAAAGTATCCGTTGGCATCCCTACTTACACCCACAAAACCATGTGCTTTATCCAAAATGCCACAAGTTTAGCATCGTCATAAATATTGATTCAAAATTCAATCCCTCTTCTAGGAGAAAATCTTTCAATTGCTTACCATATTCAGAACATATAGCACAAAGAGAACTAAATCAATAACGCCTAGAGATGCATTAAGGAGAATAAGAATGTCAACATGACTGACCCTTCGGTTCGCAAGAAGTCTCAAAAATTAGTCCACTATATATCTTAGCCTAGTTATCCTCTTATTGCAGTCAAAATAGCCCGCAGTTGGCTGAGTAATCTATCCTTTAAAATTTTCTTATCTCAAAACCGTTGAATATAAACACCTCAATCAAATCCTAATACTAGTGCAAAAAACTGGAATAACCAATTATATAGCTGATCTAATTAGGCCCAAACCATCCCACACCCGGAAATTCCCCTAACATCTCCTAAATCAAGGTTTTTAGTTTCAACCCTCAAATCACATTAGATAATCAAGCCGATCCGCCATGGGGTTAAGAAAAAACTACTAGGAGCAGAAAAGTTCCTAAATGCAGAACAGTCAACTAGTGTTATCCTCACACACTCGACGATTTACTTTATCTGTGAAAGACAGCTTTGTTAGGCCTACAATAAAGATGCTCCGGAGGACTTATCTCGTCTCAACATGGTTATAGCCCCACTCAGACACCCGAACTAATACACCAAAGATAAGGAAAAAAATACCTTAAAGCCAAATAAAATAGGAGAACTAAAAAGATCTAAATATAGATAACATTCCTTCTTCTATCAACACTTATTTACTTACATTTCCAATTCCTTTAATCAAATACCTTTCCTATAATACTATTTAATCATAACCTTCACTTCCAATTCACATGCACATCTGCGCCCTCGTTCCCAAGGTGCCCAATTTTCGCTCGTCATCCTTAAGTTTACCCTTTAGAAAATTTTGTTTGCTCCCAATTGATTTGTTACCGAAAATGTACAAAAATCTATTTTCATAGTATAAGGCAATCTACTTTAGTTGTGCGCAATACGGCTAACTCCCTATTTCGCACTAATTCATTCATTCTTGCAATGACGTTTTTTATGTTAATTACAAACTAAACTATGGAAACACATTCTTTTTACTAACCAACCAATCTTGGTTATCCTTAACTTCCTAACTTCCCTTTTTATCTCTAAGCAAATAAGGTTGTCATATCCATAATTAGCCCTGTTTATGTTAAACAACAAATCTCTCTTTAACTCTGACCTTTCCAATAACTGAGCTAAATGGATTTGTCCATTAATCGAAAACTTCAATCTATAAAGATTCTAGGTTCCTATACTTAGAAAATCTTACATATGTTGTTCTATATATAACTTAACATAGAGATTTAGAATTTAAAAGAGTTAAAGGAAGGCTATAGCTAACTAGAGGGGATAACTTTATTTTCAAAAACAACTTTTTGGTTTCTAAAAAATAAGCTTTCTTTCAAAATAATTTCTTTTAAAACTAATTTTTAGTGATCTTGTAACCTTAGGTTTTGATACCAAATATAACACCCCATATTTCTTAACGTCACCCATATGAGGATTTCGTTAAGGAAATATAGAGCGTTGTAGGTATAAAGACTAAAACATCAAAAAGACTAAGGTTTCATAAGACATAAGATAATAAATTTGTAGCGGAAGAAGAAAAAAATTTATATAAAAATGATAAAACCATATTTATTTCAATTTAACTAAGTTGCTAAGAAATATCACGTCTAAAAATCTCAATCAAAACAATATCAGAGTGCAAAATTATATTATCCCCCAAGTAGTCAAAAAAGATACAATCTAACATTGGAAAAGAACAGAAAGCAATCCATATTTTGAATAATCCATAAAGATAAAACCAACAATGAAATATGAACTACATACTTCCTCCCAATAAGCTGGGTGGGAAGAGAAGAGGAAAGAAGAAAGGAAAGGTGAGCTGCTATGATTATTAACACGACTGATAAATTAAGAAAAATAGATAAACAGTAGTTCTAGTGTCATAAAAGGGTAAGTGTCTGTGTATACCTAAGAGTGAGAAATTACTGGTAGGATGTCACAAAAGTCTATTCTCATCCAATGAAAATAATGATCATATTCATGAAATAATAGCTATGACTATTTTGCACTTCTGTACTTCAAACCGAAATAAATAATTAGGAAGGAATTTCCTATTACTACCCATTGATCGACTTACATACCCCAATTTGATAACCTATGCCGACTATGATGCCGGGTTTATCAGACCGGACCCATCAACTCGAAAGGACATTGCGTTAATCATAGGTGTCACATCGTCTTATTTTTTCTAACCGGTTTGATGCACGCTCATCATCATACCAGAATTCTCCCGTACCTACCTCCTCTTCCGGATCTTTTATTACCCGGTGCAGTAAAGTGTGTCCTTGCCTCCTTGTGTGAGACCTACATAGAATGATAATAGGGATACTGCGTGATATGGGTCCCCAACCAAAATACAATTAGACATAAGTCACCCCTAGACTTAGTCCCCAATTTAATTTACTAGCGTCAGGGCCCCATGGAATTATTGTTGACCGCCTAAATGTCCTAGACCTTGATAATATTTTCAACAACTGCTTAGGTTACTAAAATTTGATTATCTCAATTAGCCTTTTATTTTCCCTATCAGTCTACTCTCCTTGCCGAAACAGATCAATATTGTGAGCCTCTTATTTTTCCAAATCAGCCATCGCTGCCGAAACAGACCCCAACTACATCTTCTTATTAAGTAATTTATTTTAAACTTAACATTATTCTTAAGTTTATTAATAAGCCTACTTTCCTTCATGTAACTTTTCTGTTATTTTATAGGTTGTATGTAAAGTTTAATTTACAGATTATCCAAAAGCATCTCTTATGTTTAATTTAATTTTACAACCCAACACCTATCATTTGCGGCTATCCAAATAACATATATTAAGTTATCAAAGTTACAATTCAATTATCTTTTATTACACAATTTCAATTAAGCCCAATTCATCCTTTTTATACATATTTCTTACTTTTCCCCAGTTATGGTTCTACTGTCAATTTCATTCCTTAATCCAAATTTGCGCATAAGAAACAAATAAAATGTTTAGGCTCAAGAAGGCCCAAAGTCAACGTCAAAATAAAAAGGACAATGGCCTAGGCTCAGATAAATAAGAACAAGTCTGAAATAAAATATAGTTGATACTGAACTGTAATAGGATTACATGTGAAGAACAAGAGGCATAAATGAATTGAGTAAAACTAAAGTAACGGATTTATTGAAATAGAAAGAAGAAATAATAGAAATTTAATCAGATCTACATTGATTATTAACCAGAAAAGGGAATAAGAATCAGAGGAAGTCTACGACTTATTATACCATCAAGAGAAAACCCATTTTATACTGATGTGAAAACCCGGAACTTCCCCGTAAAGGAAAGCGTCGGATAGTTCGAGAACAAACCACAACAGAACTCATACAAAAGAACGTTTCATTGTATATTACAACAATGCATCAGATTACAAGAATATACAGAGTACAAACGAATATTACACAGAAATATCAGAGATTTAAATTACATTTAAATACATAGCAGCGGAAAATAATACAATACACAACTAGAAGGGATATACGGATACAAAGCTTTCTGGATATCGTTCCAGCTGTAAACCAGGATCCTGTGAATATAAATCTGCAAAACCAAAACTACTAGCTGCCCGTGTCAAAATAAGGGCACCCAGAGTTTAGGTTAAAACAATAAACTCCAGGTCAGTCATGTGACTGGTGTGAGAACTAAAACAGTTATTAATCTTTATTTTAAAGTTAGGTAAATCAAGGGACCACGCCGTATAACACGGAACGGGTTTCCTCCCAAGAATACCAGTGCATAAAACAAACAGCGCAATGCTAAATAAAGAAAAATGAAGCTATTATAAGACCCAGGTCCCATCACACAATGCAACGCAGCCGAGGATAGGGTTTTCCCTTATAACAGCCAAATATGCTTGATACGTTTAAAACAAATCATTTGATACTATAATAAGTGCATAGTGTATAAAACAACTTCAAATCATAAGTATCAATCATAGGCGGCATGAGTGCCCCATCCCACTATGTCGCCATACTAGGCTCTACAAAATAAAACCGTAAAGTCACGTATTTGGAAATTGGATTTCCGTCTATGAACCGAGGCAAAAGATAGTCCTCAACCGATTCGAGACTGTCTAGCCCGAGCCTCAGGAACAGCCGCAACTGCCCCTTGGATCGTCAGGGCCGATCCACCGATGTGGATTATTATACCTGAACACTACGTCTCCCCACCCTATGGGGTGTAAGTGAGCCAACTAAATGACTCCATCGGTTCGAGAACGACCGATCAATCCGAGGCGCCTCGCAACAGCAACAACCACATAAGTCAAACTCGTCAGGGCGTGTAAAACCACTGACGCCACTTCTAGCTAGAAAGAAATGCAAGTCCTCCCTGAGGTCCGTCTCCCGTTTTTGGTTCATACCGGGTGTGAAACTCGCGAGGTAAACGTTACACAAAGCTACGCCACAAAGGCCGTGCTTTGATCATCACTACAAGACTTTGCTTTTCAACAGAAGCCTCGATCAACTGCCACTTAGGCATGCCACACAGGCAATTCACTCTATGTGTTTGATATCCATCAGTATATAACCCCTGAGCTCGTATGTCTCAGAGAAGGGCGTTAAGCAAGAGAATAAATTCTCCGTCGCCAAACAGATATATATTTAATAGAAATCAATCACATAGACTAAAATCCAATGTCAGACACACAGTCCATTTACAAGTCCGTTCTGGGTCTGAACGAAACCGGAGGCACCTAGTACCCCGCATATCCATCGATCTCCAAGTACGTCTGGACGATCACTAACTGTTTCCATCTTCTTGGGTGTACAGCCCAATCAAGATCATCAGTAATCACCCAAACGACGTGAAGAACTCCGGTCTTCGACCATCGTCTTCATCTTCGACTTATCGTTGTATCAGTTATCCAGAATGGGATAAACCCGGTCTTTCCGAATAACTCGCGTATATTTTAAATAAGTGTTACACAAACACAACATACGCCTCATTCCAATTCAATAGTCACTAACCGTAAATTAATCAAGAGAATAATTCCCCAAATATTAACCCCGAAGGCCGAAACCAACATCATATCAATATCCAGAAAACCATTCTGTTTGGCTAACCGACAGTCAATTTCTAAATTTCACATTCATAGGGAAAGGTTCCCATTAATTTTATCCAAGATAAATTTCTTGAATTTATTCTATAATCTATTTTTGAATATCAATTCAAACTAGTCGGGATTAACGAACCTTACCGAAGTAATCATTTGTTTTAATTTCCCAATCCCAACCTATTCATCCCATGAAGTAAAACTGGTTATACTTCATATCTAACACCACGGTGTTATCGGTAAATTCAATTACCATTTCACGTTCAAATCTAATTAAAGATTTAACTATCGCCTGGAGCAAAACTGGTGATACTCCACTTCGATTATTTCAATCTAATTAAAGATTCATTAAAACTCCACTTAGTTTTAATCTGTGACTGGGTTAAAGAATCCGTGTCATTTAAAAACACAGTTCACAATAAACCCAAAATCACCTTCATTAATTATCGGGTTAAAGAACGAGTGTTATTTAAAAACACTGTCCACGATAAACCCAAAAATCAATATCAATTCAATTCCAATTAAATATTATTTAATTGGTACACTTCATTAAATCTAAATAAAAAGATTTAATCTTTTCTCAACTGGGTTCAAGAACAGTGTTAGTGAAGACACCATTCACGACAAACCCAAATCACATTTGATATTCAATATAAGGCTCTGAATAGAAAATATATCGGCTTATATTCAATATCAAATTCTACGATTAACAAATGTCGTATTGGATATAACGATATAAATATCTACATCTTTCAAATTTCCATAACAACATCTGTATAATCCCGAATTCCAACGTCGAAATATTCCGAAGACAATTTCGATTCAAATCCACTCCAATGCAATCATTGGAAATTTTGGTTATTTTTAAAACCCTTTTCGAATTCAATTTATTTATTTAAAAATAAATAGAATTACAATTCTAGTTCAAAACTAGTTCATTTCGATAAAAATCTATTTTTATCTTTTCAAATATGGAGTTTTTCATCCCAATTCTTTCTAAATCATTTCTTATGATCTTACATAAATTATTACTATTTTTAATAATTTTATTAAGGCCCGTACAGCCGATTTCCATCAACGGCCATCGAACTGCACTTACAGCGACCTTTTTCAAATTTGATTTGGACATAATTCCAAATCCAACCGTTAGATTTCAAATTTCTAATGTTCATTAGAAAGCTCTTTTCGATACGAACCCAACGGTTCCGGTTTTAGGAGAATCCGACGGTCGGATCTCCCGTAATGTCCGTTTGAAATAAATGGTCAAAATTCACGAACTGCCGCGGCGCGGCGCGTTCTATTCAGGCCATTATATTATATATATAATATATATTTCGTCGATTTCTATTTAAAACGAATTATATAAATAGTTTTAAAATTCGTTTCAAAAGCAATTTCAACTTCCATTTCAATTCAAATCAAAATTGAATTCTTCTTTATAAATTCTTTTTAAAATTCATTTCTATTCAATTCAAATTTCAATTCAATTTGAATTCATTTCAATTCGCTTTCAATTCAATTTGAAATCGTTTTCAATTCAATTCATTTCGAAATCGTTTTCAATTCAATTCATTTCGAAATCGTTTTCAATTCAATCCATTTCGAAATCGTTTTCAATTCAATTCATTTCGAAATCGTTTTCAATTCAATTCAATTCATTTCGAAATCGTTTTCAATTCAATTCATTTCGAAATCGTTTTCAATTCAATTCATTTCGAAATCGTTTTCAATTCAATTCATTTCGAAATCGTTTTCAATTCAATTCATTTCGAAATCGTTTTCAATTCAATTCATTTCGAAATCGTTTTCAATTCAATTCATTTCGAAATCGTTTTCAATTCAATTCATTTCGAAATCGTTTTCAATTCAATTCATTTCGAAATCGTTTTCAATTCAATACATTTCGAAATCGTTTTCAATTCAATTCATTTCAAAATGAATAAAATCGATATAAATATCGTTCACGTCAAAATGGCGTCAAACTAATCAACACGGCTTCATAAATTTCTATTTTCAAATATTCTATTTCAAATATTTCTTTTTCAAAATAGTTGTTATTATCAAAATATTTCGTTCAACACATGACCAATCTCAATGGATGAGTACTGTCAACACATGAACTTTTATTTTATAATATTCTTTATTTTTCAAATTGGAATGAGGCCCAATCAATTACCATATAAAGTTAATTATATGGATTTTCATACATTACACACATATAATAGCATTTTATTTTAACATATGAATTTCTATTCGGTTCATTTATTCAATAAAATGATATTTTTATTTTTCTAACATATTTTAGAAAATTTCGGCGGCATAACGGCACGATACTAGAAACGGGACGAGGCCTAGCCTTATCCCCGGTCTAGTGAAGGCCCACGCCATTCACACATCATTCAAAATCACCAAACAACCAAATTCAAATCACATCATATACTAATCTATGCAACCAAACAAACAAGTCCATGGTCTGTGGACGATTGTGTCGGGTGCTACTAAGCACCGTCTGCATCCTAGTATATATATATAAATAGAAAGGAAATTGAAAGGTGAGAAATTCTCACTGATAGCTATCCTAGCTCCACGGCACTTCATTGATAGAAATCTTCATCGTCCTCGCCCTTTTGTCACCTTCGTTGTCCGCCTTCACTACATATGTAAAAATCGAATTTTACTTCGTTATTCAATATATAAAAATCATATTTTTATTTCGAAGTTCAATATATAAAAATCATATTTTTATTTCGATGTTCAATATATAAAAATCATATTTTTATTTCGATGTTCAATATATAAAAGTCATATTTTTATTTCGATGTTCAATATATAAAAATCATATTTTTATTTCGATGTTCAATATATAAAAATCATATTTTTATTTCGATGTTCAATATATACAAATCATATTTTTATTTTCTAGATTATATAAAAATCAAATTCTTATCTTCACTTCTATTCGTTTTTGAATGAATAAAAATCACATCTTTTTAACCCTATGTTAATAAATGAATTTTTGAAAATAAAACAATGCTATTTTATATTTTTATAACCCAAGGTTATTTATATTTATTTTTTTTAAAAAAAACAATATCTATTTTTAAAACAAACAAAGCTGTTTATATTTTAAAAACTAAGTTGTTTATATTTCATAAAAATCTTATTTTTACTTTACAAAGCTATTTTCTTTTCGAAGTTCAAAATATAAAAATCCAATTTTTATTCAAAGTAAAAAAAACAAACTTTTCTACCTGGATAAAACTAATTTTATTCATGTTAACTAATCATTTAAATTAAATAATTGTAAAACTTACTATTTCAATTTCCTGCGAAGGGGGGGGGAGTCGGACCTCTGACCGTCGGTGAGGTGGCAGGTCGGAGGGGCCCACGGCAGTCAGGGCGTGGTGGCATTGGCAAGTGACGGCGCTCGTCGAGCTCGCGGTGGTCTCCTCGGCGGTGGAGCCGCCTGATCTGAACGGAGCGAAGGCGGGTTTTGGGCGTGCGTTGAAGGAAGGAGGGGAGAAATCATCAGAGGGGGGCGATGCCGTTGTCGGTGGTGGCTGGAGCTGCTTCCCCCTCGTCGCGACTTCGTTCGCTTCTTCTTCTTTTTTTTTTTTCAGAAGCGAATGAACGGGGAAAGGGGGGGCCAGAGTAAAAAGGGGGAAAGAGATTTTTTTTAATTATTATATTTGTAAAAAGTGGACTTTTACATACGACCTCGAAACGAGGCCCACCGCCTGTCGTCCATAGCGTTTCACCCCCATTCCGAACACAATGGGATATGTATCGCAAACTGATTTGATTGCTTTGATCAGTTTCCGTTGAATTTACATTTAAATCACTATATTGAATTTTAAACGTACATTTCAAATTACCGGGGTCACATACTAACTAGAAAAATTCCTGAAAAATATTTTCTAGCTTCGTATTGACGATACGGTCCTAACAAAACTAGTTTCGTCGAATTCTGAGACCGTTGGAAAAATGGCCATTTTCCAGTCGATTAAAATCAACTGAAACTGGTCAAACGCGTTTTCCTTTGCCACGCTCACATATTGATTCGAAAAATTATGAAATTTGGAATCTAGCAATAACCTGACATCACGGACCCAACAAAACTGGTTTCGTCGAAATCCGAGGTCGTTTGCAAAATGTCCATTTTTAAGGGCCTGAATTCCATAGCGACTATTCAGAATTTTCAACTGGACATATCTTTTGATTCCCGTTAGGAAATTTCAATTTTTCGGATTCGTTGGAAAGATAATCACAATTAGATCCCATTATTTTTGGTTTCACTAAAATCCGGATTATTTTGCACCCGGTACATTCAATTGAAGTTTGAAATCGAATTATCGAACTACCGCGCCATTTTCAATTCTATTTATAATTATATATAAATATTTATATTCTAACGACGACGCGTATAATATATACGTTCGAATTATATTCAAAAATAAGTTTTCGTCGATATTATTTAAAATAATTCATTTTAAATAATCAAAATCCGCTAAAATAGCCAAAATAAAAATTTTAAACTGGCCCAGAATTTCCGGGTTATTACAATCTCCCCCACTTAAAACTTTTCGTCCCCGAAAAGGAACAAAGTCGAAAGTGGTTTGATTAATCAACTCTACGCTCGATCTGGCTTCCATCCTCCAACTTTTCAGTTTCTGAGAATTTTCAAAATTTCAAAAATTTGGCTAACACCCTAAATTTTCGAAAAATTTCGCCATAACCTCCCCTGCACCGGGAGCATCGGGGAATTTCAAATAGCTTCCCCGGTCCTTCAGATCTCAAAAAGAAAAAGAAAAAGCCAAGCGGCTAGCCAATAGGCTCATAAAATCATCATCATCCAAACGAAACAGTAAATTATGTAGTAAACATGTAGCTATTTGTCGGGCAAACAAATTTTATTCTCTGGCTCTAGCCTCCTTGCTATGACCTGTTCAAGGTAAGTATGTATATGCAAGCAAATGCGACCAATTTTCAATAATGTTCAATATTTGATTCAATTAGGCTAAATGGATAAAAATTAGCAAACAAATAAACAAACAACACAAACATCAATCAATTAGTGAATTAGAGTCTCAAATTCATAAATTTTACTACATATAAAGAAAATCATGTTTTTGATGCCAATCCACAACAATGTGTTCTAGCTATATAAGTTTTGGTTCTCACACCAGTCTAATGGAAATATATAGAAAGCACACCTTTGAAACACGAAACTAATTACTAATGATGACGCGTCAATCATCAGAATCAGGTCCGGGCGACTAGAGTGTGATTCTATATCTATCCAGTATTTTAAAATTTTGAATACATGTGGATCAGACGTATACGCAAAATCTTTATATACTGGACTGTCCAACTCAATATAAATAAATAATCAAATACGTATAATTGATTTAAATTTTCAAAACAAAAATTTGTTTTCATTTTCAAAAATATACTCTTCACACTCGTTCTAGGATACTACTGATCCCATCTCTAACGAGTCATTCCATTGGGTATTACTAATCCAATATCTGATGAATTCTTTCGTATGGTTCTAATGCGTCTTGTTCTCTGAGCTTTGTAAACCAAAGCTCTGATACCAACTGTGAAAACCCGGAACTTCCCCGTAAAGGAAAGCCTCGGGTAGTTCGAGAACAAACCACAACAGAACTCATACAAAAGAACGTTTCATTGTATATTACAACAATGCATCAGATTACAAGAATATACAGAGTACAAACGAATATTACACAGAAATATCAGAGATTTAAATTACATTTAAATACATAGCAGCGGAAAATAATACAATACACAACTAGAAGGGATATACGGATACAAAGCTTTCCGGATATCGTTCCAGATGTAAACCAGGATCCTGTGAATATAAATCTGCAAAACCAAAACTACTAGCTGCCCGTGTCAAAATAAGGGCACCCAGAGTTTAGGTTAAAACAATAAACTCCAGGTCAGTCATGTGACTGGTGTGAGAACTAAAACAGTTATTAATCTTTATTTTAAAGTTAGGTAAATCAAGGGACCACGCCGTATAACACGGAACGGGTTTCCTCCCAAGAATACCAGTGCATAAAACAAACAGCGCAATGCTAAATAAAGAAAAATGAAGCTATTATAAGACCCAGGTCCCATCACACAATGCAACGCAGCCGAGGATAGGGTTTTCCCTTATAACAGCCAAACATGCTTGATACGTTTAAAACAAATCATTTGATACTATAATAAGTGCATAGTGTATAAAACAACTTCAAATCATAAGTATCAATCATAGGCGGCATGAGTGCCCCATCCCACTATGTCGCCATACTAGGCTCTACAAAATAAAACCGCAAAGTCACGTATTTGGAAATTGGATTTCCGTCTATGAACCGAGGCAAAAGATAGTCCTCAACCGATTCGAGACTGTCTAGCCCGAGCCTCAGGAACAGCCGCAACTGCCCCTTGGATCGTCAGGGCCAGTCCACCGATGTGGATTATTATACCTGAACACTACGTCTCCCCACCCTATGGGGTGTAAGTGAGCCAACTAAATGACTCCATCGGTTCGAGAACGACCGATCAATCCGAGGCGCCTCGCAATAGCAACAACCACATAAGTCAAACTCGTCAGGGCGTATAAAACCACTGACGCCACTTCTAGCTAGAAAGAAACGCAAGTCCTCCCTGAGGTCCGTCTCCCGTTTTTGGTTCATACCGGGTGTGAAACTCGCGAGGTAAACGTTACACAAAGCTACGCCACAAAGGCCGTGCTTTGATCATCACCACAAGACTTTGCTTTTCAACAGAAGCCTCGATCAATTGCCACTTAGGCATGCCACACAGGCAATTCACTCTATGTGTTTGATATCCATCAGTATATAACCCCTGAGCTCGTATGTCTCAGAGAAGGGCGTTAAGCAAGAGAATAAATTCTCCGCCGCCAAACAGATATATATTTAATAGAAATCAATCACATAGACTAAAATCCAATGTCAGACACACAGTCCATTTACAAGTCCGTTCTGGGTCTGAACAAAACCGGAGGCACCTAGTACCCCGCATATCCATCGAACTCCAAGTACGTCTGGACGATCACTAACTGTTTCCATCTTCTTGGGTGTACAGCCCAATCAAGATCATCAGTAATCACCCAAACGACGTGAAGAACTCCGGTCTTCGACCATCGTCTTCATCTTCGACTTATCGTTGTATCAGTTATCCAGAATGGGATAAACCCGGTCTTTCCGAATAACTCGCGTATATTTTAAATAAGTGTTACACAAACACAACAAACGCCTCATTCCAATTCATTAGTCACTAACCGTAAATTAATCAAGAGAATAATTCCCCAAATATTAACCCCGAAGGCCGAAACCAACATCAGATCAATATCCAGAAAACCATTCTGTTTGGCTAACCGACAGTCAATTTCTAAATTTCACATTCATAGGGAAAGGTTCCCATTAATTTTATCCAAGATAAATTTCTTGAATTTATTCTATAATTTATTTTTGAATATCAATTCAAACTAGTCGGGATTAACGAACCTTACCGAAGTAATCATTTGTTTTAATTTCCCAATCCCAACCTATTCATCCCATGAAGTAAAACTGGTTATACTTCATATCTAACACCACGGTGTTATCGGTAAATTCAATTACCATTTCACGTTCAAATCTAATTAAAGATTTAACTATCGCCTGGAGCAAAACTGGTGATACTCCACTTCGATTATTTCAATCTAATTAAAGATTCATTAAAACTCCACTTAGTTTTAATCTGTGACTGGGTTAAAGAATCCGTGTCATTTAAAAACACAGTTCACAATAAACCCAAAATCACCTTCGTTAATTATCGGGTTAAAGAACGAGTGTTATTTAAAAACACTGTCCACGATAAACCCAAAAATCAATATCAATTCAATTCCAATTAAATATTATTTAATTGGTACACTTCATTAAATCTAAATAAAAAGATTTAATCTTTTCTCAACTGGGTTCAAGAACAGTGTTAGTGAAGACACCATTCACGACAAACCCAAATCACATTTGATATTCAATATAAGGCTCTGAATAGAAAATATATCGGCTTATATTCAATATCAAATTCTACGATTAACAAATGTCGTATTGGATATAACGATATAAATATCTACATCTTTCAAATTTCCATAACAACATCTGTATAATCCCGAATTCCAACGTCGAAATATTCCGAAGACAATTTCGATTCAAATCCACTCCAATGCAATCATTGGAAATTTTGGTTATTTTTAAAACCCTTTTCGAATTCAATTTATTTATTTAAAAATAAATAGAATTACAATTCTAGTTCAAAACTAGTTCATTTCGATAAAAATCTATTTTTATCTTTTCAAATATGGAGTTTTTCATCCCAATTCTTTCTAAATCATTTCTTATGATTTTACATAAATTATTACTATTTTTAATAATTTTATTAAGGCCCGTACAGCCGATTTCCATCAACGGCCATCGAACTGTACTTACAGCGACCTTTTTCAAATTTGATTTGGACATAATTCCAAATCCAACCGTTAGATTTCAAATTTCTGATGTTCATTAGAAAGCTCTTTTCGATACGAACCCAACGGTTCCGGTTTTAGGAGAATCCGACGGTCGGATCTCCCGTAATGTCCGTTTGAAATAAATGGTCGAAATTCACGAACTGCCGCGGCGCGGCGCGTTCTATTCAGGCCATTATATTATATATATAATATATATAATATATATTTCATCGATTTCTATTTAAAACGAATTATATAAATAGTTTTAAAATTCGTTTCAAAAGCAATTTCAACTTCCATTTCAATTCAAATCAAAATTGAATTCTTCTTTATAAATTCTTTTTAAAATTCATTTCTATTCAATTCAAATTTCAATTCAATTTGAATTCATTTCAATTCGCTTTCAATTCAATTTGAAATCGTTTTCAATTCAATTCATTTCGAAATCGTTTTCAATTCAATTCATTTCGAAATCGTTTTCAATTCAATTCATTTCGAAATCGTTTTCAATTCAATTCATTTCGAAATCGTTTTCAATTCAATTCATTTCGAAATCGTTTTCAATTCAATTCATTTCGAAATCGTTTTCAATTCAATTCATTTCGAAATCGTTTTCAATTCAATTCATTTCGAAATCGTTTTCAATTCAATTCATTTCGAAATCGTTTTCAATTCAATACATTTCGAAATCGTTTTCAATTCAATTCATTTCGAAATGAATAAAATCGATATAAATATCGTTCACGTCAAAATGGCGTCAAACTAATCAACACGGCTTCATAAATTTCTATTTTCAAATATTCTATTTCAAATATTTCTTTTTCAAAATAGTTGTTATTATCAAAATATTTCGTTCAACACATGACCAATCTCAATGGATGAGTACTGTCAACACATGAACTTTTATTTTATAATATTCTTTATTTTTCAAATTGGAATGAGGCCCAATCAATTACCATATAAAGTTAATTATATGGATTTTCATACATTACACACATATAATAGCATTTTATTTTAACATATGAATTTCTATTCGGTTCATTTATTCAATAAAATGATATTTTTATTTTTCTAACATATTTTAGAAAATTTCGGCGGCATAACGGCACGATACTAGAAACGGGACGAGGCCTAGCCTTATCCCCGGTCTAGTGAAGGCCCACGCCATTCACACATCAATCAAAATCACCAAACAACCAAATTCAAATCACATCATATACTAATCTATGCAACCAAACAAACAAGTCCATGGTCTGTGGACGATTGTGTCGGGTGCTACTAAGCACCGTCTGCATCCTAGTATATAAATAGAAAGGAAATTGAAAGGTGAGAAATTCTCACTGATAGCTATCCTAGCTCCACGGCACTTCATTGATAGAAATCTTCATCGTCCTCGCCCTTTTGTCACCTTCGTTGTCCGCCTTCACTACATATGTAAAAATCGAATTTTACTTCGCTATTCAATATATAAAAATCATATTTTTATTTCGAAGTTCAATATATAAAAATCATATTTTTATTTCGATGTTCAATATATAAAAATCATATTTTTATTTCAATGTTCAATATATAAAAATCATATTTTTATTTCGATGTTCAATATACAAAAATCATATTTTTATTTCGATGTTCAATATATAAAAATCATATTTTTATTTTCTAGATTATATAAAAATCAAATTCTTATCTTCACTTCTATTCGTTTTTGAATGAATAAAAATCACATCTTTTTAACCCTATGTTAATAAATGAATTTTTGAAAATAAAACAATGCTATTTTATATTTTTATAACCCAAGGTTATTTATATTTATTTTTTTTAAAAAAAACAATATCTATTTTTAAAACAAACAAAGTTGTTTATATTTTAAAAACTAAGTTGTTTATATTTCATAAAAATCTTATTTTTACTTTACAAAGCTATTTTCTTTTCGAAGTTCAAAATATAAAAATCCTATTTTTATTCAAAGTAAAAAAACAAACTTTTCTACCTTGATAAAACTAATTTTATTCATGTTAACTAATCATTTAAATTAAATAATTGTAAAACTTACTATTTCAATTTCCTGCGAAGGGGGGGGGAGTCGGACCTCTGACCGTCGGCGAGGTGGCAGGTCGGAGGGGCCCACGGCAGTCAGGGCGTGGTGGCATCGGCAAGTGGCGGCGCTCGTCGAGCTCGCGGTGGTCTCCTCGGTGGTGGAGCCGCCTGATCTGAACGAAGCGAAGGCGGGTTTTGGGCGCGCGTTGAAGGAAGGAGGGGAGAAATCATCAGAGGGGGGCGATGCCGTTGTCGGTGGTGGTTGGAGCTGCTTCCCCCTCGTCGCGACTTCGTTCGCTTCTTCTTCTTCTTTTTTTTTTTTTTTTTTTTCAGAAGCGAATGAACGGGGAAAGGGGGGCCAGAGTAAAAAGGGGGAAAGAGATTTTTTTTTAATTATTATATTTGTAAAAAGTGGACTTTTACATACGACCTCGAAACGAGGCCCACCGCCTGTCGTCCATAGCGTTTCACCCCCATTCCGAACACAATGGGATATGTATCGCAAGCTGATTTGATTGCTTTGATCAGTTTCCGTTGAATTTACATTTAAATCACTATATTGAATTTTAAACGTACATTTCAAATTACCGGGGTCACATACTAACTAGAAAAATTCCTGAAAAATATTTTCTAGCTTCGTATTGACGATACGGTCCTAACAAAACTAGTTTCGCCGAATTCTGAGACCGTTGGAAAAATGGCCATTTTCCAGTCGATTAAAATCAACTGAAACTGGTCAAACGCGTTTTCCTTTGCCACGCTCACATATTGATTCGAAAAATTATGAAATTTGGAATCTAGCAATAACCTGACATCACGGACCCAACAAAACTGGTTTCGTCGAAATCCGAGGTCGTTTGCAAAATGTCCATTTTTAAGGGCCTGAATTCCATAGCGACTATTCAGAATTTTCAACTGGACATATCTTTTGATTCCCGTTAGGAAATTTCAATTTTTCGGATTCGTTGGAAAGATATTCACAATTAGATCCCATTATTTTTGGTTTCACTAAAATCCGGATTATTTTGCACCCGGTACATTCAATTGAAGTTTGAAATCGAATTATCGAACTACCGCGCCATTTTCAATTCTATTTATAATTATATATAAATATTTATATTCTAACGACGACGCGTATAATATATACGTTCGAATTATATTCGAAAATAAGTTTTCGTCGATATTATTTAAAATAATTCATTTTAAATAATCAAAATCCGCTAAAATAGCCAAAATAAAAATTTTAAACTGGCCCCGAATTTCCGGGTTATTACAACTGAATCTTTGGATTCTAAAATAAATAGAAGAGATGATAGAAGTAATAACAAGAATTTTTTATAGAAAGAGAATTAGGAATAGCGATATCTATAAATAAATCATAAATAAACTAGATATGTGTACAACTACCTAAAAGTTCAGATTTGAAATCATCGCAACTACTATTCAATCAATTTAACCTCAAAATCGTAGAAGTTTTGTAATCATAGAAAATACTCATCTAAAATTTAGGAAAATCCAACAAGCCTTACAGGAAATATCTAGTTATGAATATCCTCCAAAACTATGTGCAGAACTAAACCTCACTACTCCATTAGAAATATATTTGAGAAAAGGGTTATCTGAGATGGAGGTAGAGAAATAGAGTAGTTAGGATTAGGTTTTGGAGCATATTTATACTAGAGCTAGTGTGTCTAGATTCATTGGATTATAGGTTAAGATGCTGGGAATATTCTAGAAGAACGCACCAAAAAGACAACCAAAAACTGATCAACAACGTGCGCACAAGGCGCGCACGCTGCCCAGGTTGTCGACCCACTTGGGGTCTGGATCGACCCCATGGTCGACCTAGTTGATGGTTGGGTCGCCAAGTAATGCGTGATTTTCTCTTGAATTTAATTTTGATTAATTCATTGTTTTTTCTATTTTAAAATTCGAATTTCAAATTTCTTTCTTTCATATCTTCTTCATTTTAAGTCTGATTTCAACAAATCAAATGTTTGTCTTAACTATAGTTTTGTAGCGGATCTAATGGCATAACACCCGTAACCCAATTCTCAATATTTTTCTAATTAATACTTTCTTAAATTATTCCTTAATTAATTAATTTGTTAATTGATTACTATTTGTTAAAAATTTAGGTTGTTGCATTCTCTCTTCTTTAAAGGATTTCGTCCCCGAAATCTCCAAGGTAGAACAATAATATAAGTGTTTTCTACTTTCATCTACTCATCCATCATCCACTAGAAAAAATTGTCCTTAACTTTTTTGATGCAGTTTATATACTTATGCAATAGTGTAGTATATATGACCTTAGCTAGTGCAAAAGATTAGACGGTCTACTGATTTAGTCGACCACTTTTTTATGCAATTATGTTTGTATCATGTATCCAGATGTATGCAAAAATCCTAATGATACAGATAATTCTATATATGTGCATCAACCATCGTCCATATGCAGCAACTATATGATAACATCCATATATTTCATCTATAAAAAATAAAATAAAATGTGCATATATCCATATGCATATGCAAATGTCTTATTCAACCGATCTATGCCTAATGTTTGTATATGCATCCAATGCATCTACTTGCAAACACTTGCATCCATTCGCAAACATCAAACACAACATATCTCAAATGCATGTTTCAACTATAACTATCATCTGTAAGCTTATATTCTAAGATCTACCCTTCCCAATAATATCTCAGAAGAAATTCCCAATCAAAGGAAGAAACAATTGGTAGAATGCCAAAGAGGATATTTTTTTCAAAAGAACATGGGTAAGAAACTTGAATTATCCCTATGAGATAAAAGATTTTACAACTAAACCTGCCAGTGTCTCATTACATAGTGGCTCACAATTAACTCTTACCCTTTCCCATTCTCTTAAACTGAATGGTTCCTTCTAAGACTGCTAAGTCCTTATAACCAAGTCCTTAAAAGAGTTCTTCAATCGCATCTATCCTGGTTACTTTGGGAAAAAATAATTCAAGTGAACTAATCCATCAGAATATTCATAGCGTAATAATCCCAGTTCTTATCCAATCTTACCAGAAGAGTCACATTTTTCCCTTTCCTCATATCCCCTTTCTAGTCTTTACCTTTACTGTCTTGTGTTCCCCAAATTGTTCCAATTATATTATCTTACCCCATAAGGACTCACTTATACATTTTTTTCCAAAACCTTATTTGAAAAACTTTAATGAGGTAAACTTTCGATTACAAAAATTCCTTTTTGATATATATATATATATATATATAGTTTCTTATACGAAATTTCCAAAAATACATATTTTCATATCAAAACACATTAGTACTACAAAGTTCTCTTTCTAAAATTATGGGATTTCGAATCAAAGTGGTTCCACAAATTTTCAATTTCCTCAAAGTACTACTTTTTTCAAATCTTTTCTTTAAACAAAATTATCCATTTGAAACATTCATATTCTTTTATCACTTATCTACTATCCAAACTCGTTACTGGTCTAAATTTCTGTGGCCACAAAAAGATTTCATCAGTACTCCTAGAGTCCCCCTTTTTGTCCAAATGACAAAATCATGATAAACTTTAAATATCAAAAATAAAACGTAGCAATTATTGAATTCCTATCCCATTTAAAGATACAATCTTGGGTTATATCTTTTGGGTCTTACAAAACATTTTCATCGATAATACATGTACCCTAAAACCTCAAAAAGGTAAGAACTATTAACTACATCCTTATTTTTATAAGGAATATTAAAATTCATCAAGCACTTTAATTCAATAAAATTTCCTTGTCTTAAAGCCTCGGTCCCTAGTACGGAAACAACTAATCAACAACCTATGGCTACTGAAAATTTAGGCTTCCCTTATAATAGGTAATGGCCCGTTTCTCATAACAAACTAATGGTAGCTAATCCAAGATAACTACCCTTACAGGTTTTCTTTAGCAATGTTACTTTAATAAAATCTGTAATAAAGCATTAATCGGAAGAAGGTTTTCTTTGTTTTAGACCAATATGTTACCAACACCGACCTTCCCAATCACCTTATAAGTCAATAAATAGGCTTAGGTACGAGCTAGCCGAAGGGTATGACAACTATTCCAAAATTCCATTTTGTGTTATGTAAACAACCTTCGTTCCTATATTTCTTTTTCTACTACTTAGAACTTGTTGGAAATCATAAGAAAAGAAATCTAACCATAGGTAGTATCTGGCTTTCAACCATTCCTAAAAGACTATCCACACGAGTAGGAAAGAAAAATTTCCTTCTGAAAAATTTCTCTTATGGTTTCTACTGAGCAAAAGGAACTATTTGTCTTTGCTATAAAGACGAATGACACTTCTAATTTAAAAATGTTTACTCTCATTAATCCTTTTCAAAAGTTTTTTACTTGGCTTTTTAAATTATTTTCGCTACAACTGATGTTCAACGGCCTTCTCAAAATACATGCGGAACGTTCCGTCATAAGTGCCACACTAATTAACCAAAAGATATGTTTAAGGAGTAAAATAATTCATTCCTACTAATTCTTCACAAGTCAACACTTGGGTGCACCAATAATATGTGCCCCTAAGAAAAAAATAAATTCCCCTCAATATCTAAGATGACTCATCATACAAAAATCATATCTAAACTCCAAACCCATCCAATCGACAAAACAACTCATAGCTAGGAAAGATTCCAATCATAAGCATGAAACTCGATTCTCACTTACACCACAAAACCATGTGTTATATTCAAAATGCTACATGTTTAGCATCATTACAAATACAGATTCAAAAATCCAATCTCTCTCCTGAGAGATAATCTTTCAACCGCTTATCATATTTGGAACATATAGCACAAAGAGAACATAATCAATACTGCCTAGAGATTCACAAAGGAGAATATAAATATCAACATGAAGGATCCTTCGGGTCCTAAGAAGTCTAAAAAATTAGTCCACTATACACCCTAACTCGATTATTTTCTTCTTCCAGTCAAATTAGTCCCCAATTGGCCAAGTAATACATTCTCCTCAAAAAATTTCCATCTTAAAACCTTATAATATGAGCACCCCAATCAAACCTACTATTAGCTTACCCTACCTTTTGATGCAATGCTCATTGAAGCTACTCCATCTATTCCTCCTCTTGTGTCGAAACCTTCCCCGTTGTTGTTGCCTTCGAAGCCCCATCTGCGCCTCTCTTGAAGTCCTTGGACCATAAGGTAGGACCCTGGGCTGTCCAAGGAAGATAGATGGGATCCCCTAGCTAACTTGGACCTCTCTGACCCTTTCCCTCTCTCTCGGGCGGAATCTCCGATTAACCCTTCTCCTTCCACAACTTTTTCCACTTCCCCTCCTCCTTCTCCACCTCCTTCTCGTCCTCCTCCTCCTCCGACGGATGATCCGAACCGTCCCCTACCGGTTCCAGCACTCTCCTCGTTTGCAGTTAGAAGGAGTGCGGGGCTTCTTTTAGCCCAATCCGGTAATCATTCTTCGGCTTCTGGTAGTCTCTTTCAACACATTAATTTTTCGGCTGATAATATGTCTCTAAAAAGAATTTTGCACGTTGCATGGGTGTTGATGTTCTTTCTGAACATTATTCGACCATGCAATCATTGGAAAAAGAGCGTGCGTCCTTTTCGCACTGAGGATTCTTTTTGGAATATTAAAGGGATAAGGGACCCCAACAAAAGGTTTGTCATTAAGTACATTCTCTCTCATTTACGGTTTGACATTATTTTACTTCAAGAGACCAAACTCTCGAACCCCACCATTGTTAAAGTTTGTGCCCTAGAGGAAATCCATTTGATGTGATTAATAACATTGTTGATGTTATGTTATGTTTTGAATAAAAGATCTTATTGTGTTGTATTTACTGTGTAATATAAATATTAATGTAATAAAGTTCTTAGAGTAATAATACAAAATTATATATAGCTTAAGTAAGTGACTTGAATATGTGATCGTATAATGTGATATGTATTGTAGTTTTTAAATATCTCTTGTCAAGTTTCATTGTATATAGGACAAATGAAACATTGAGACAAGTATGTTGACTGACTGATGATCATATCTAATTGATCATTAATACATAAAGAAAAAAATCCATATTGAGAATCAACACACAAAATGGATTGCATTAGTTAATAAAAGGTTCTAAAAACATGCAACAGATTATTCTTCTACTATGCTTCTTTTTATGATTTGTTATGTCTACTTTTTCTCCAGTATAATCTAGTAATAACCACTACTACAAAAGTAGGCATATTTGACACTAATTTTATGTGGTCGTAAATCGAAAAAGCGTTGTCGTATGCCATTTTTTCAAATAGGCTACACCAGAGGGGCTGACATCTGCGGTCGTTGCATTAGCCCTCTAAGGCAACACTTTTACCCCTGTACTGCTACGGAAAGAAAGTGTTGCATTATAACCCTATTGCAACAGTACTTGCAAGTAATGCAACAAAATATAGCGTTGCCTTAAGTAGAAGCCTTCTAGGTCACGGTAGTGGGGCTCACATGATCTTTCCATCTCAGCTGCCAACGTGTCACATGCCATGTCAGCTATCCACGTGGAACCACGTCAGCTGTGGGTGCCACGTGTTGTACGCCAGTGGAATTAATAATATTTTATTTAATGCAACATCACTACATTATGTAATGCAACACCACTATCCTATAGTGCAACATCAGAAAAATATCAACTGCAACAGTAAAGAAGGCAAATGCTATATTGGAAGAAGGCAAATACAATGCTGTAATTGCAAATTCTATACTACCAGCTTTGTACATACAATAACCAATTCAAAACATTTTACATAGAATAAATCCATCCAAAACTTTCATCACCACATTCAAACAAACCAAAATATTCTACATACTAAACCACATCTTCAAATTGGACTTTCCTCCTAGCTTCAAAGTCACTGGTTTCAGGTTGCTTCTTGTTGTTGCTGCAAGTACAATCTTTTGTATCCGTGTTGACCTAGTAAATGCTGAGCTACAAATATAAACGTCATACATTTAGTTATCATAATAGGATCAGACGGAGAGCATTGACATTGTTAAATTGCATAGCAAGCGAGTAGCATCTAACTTATTGAACTAAGCAACAACCTTTTACTGGAAAACAAGCATTCTCTAAAACACACCAACTCAACAACACTTTCCAAAATGAGAAGATATGACTCCATAAACACACCACAACTGGAAGACCAAAACTTACAGCACGTAATTGAACAATTGGCATTTAGAAATCCTATACACAACTTTCATGATCTACCTTATAAAAAACAAAATGATAATATTAAGATATGTGATTGATATTATACGTATCAACAAAGAAAATCATAATCAGAAGCAAAATTTTCAAAAAAATAATGAAATTTACTTGAATTGAAAATAACAAAATAATAAAATATGAATCAAAATCCAGGATCGTGAACTTTGATTTACTCCTTGTTCTTTAAATTAAATACTTAGGTTACCAAATAAACATTAATGACTGTAACGAGCCTCTTAGTTTACTTAATTTGAGTAATAATCTAATGAGCCTAAATCCAAGGCTCATGAATCTCTGTAATCAGAAATGGAATTTGATTTACATTCAAATGAATTTATAAGAAAGAACTATAAAATGATATACTGGACCTTGAATTCGATACCTTCAGATTGAATGGTTTGATCCATGTCAAGATTATGTTCCTTGATTTCATTCACCTCCATTTCTCTTGATCTACTTTCATCTAAAACAGAAGGGACAGAAGATTGTACCAACATTTGTCCAGAGCCAGACAGTTCATGATCATCATTTTCAATAGAAGTACTGCCTTCAAATACTTTTTGAGGTGGAGCCACTTCTAAGGAATCTGCTTCCAAATTAAAGCACAGTGTACTGAAGCTCCTACTCAAACTAAAGTTTATCTAGTATTTTAAAGTAACAAGGGATCTATGTGTTGAGAATAGTTCCTTATAGGTTAACAATATTAATAGGCGCTACATAAATATTAAGATTCACACTTCAGATTAACAATGCTTTTGTGATTATAAGTGATACTCTAATATTATCCCTTTTAGAGAGAAGTATGAAATAATATGTTACGTTTTATAAAATACTACAATCACCATTCAGCATAATAGAGCAAATTTGATGTATTAATTTAATTATACTATTTGAAGATATAATACAGGTCATTTATTTAAAATAATTTGCTACAGAATTTCGATGTGAAAGTGGATGACGAGATATAGGTTAGAATAACTTCTACATACACCCATTTACTGCCCTTCACCAACAAAGATATCATTTAGCAGCGTATTGAACATGTGAACTATGAACAAATAAAACCCCTATTGTACTTTTTCATGGACCTAACCATAACAGTTCGTTGTTTATATTCATTTATTACATATCTGATATCTGAGCTTCAACAGCTGAAAATGTGCATGCAGTTGCAGGCTTGCAGTTTAGCCATTAGCAAACAATGCGCATGCAGCTACAATTTCAGAGACCGAAGATGACCAACCGCCACCGTTGCCTTGAGCTTGCCCGAGTTGCAAGCTAGTAATTCAATTTTTACTGCTATTTAGTACAACATCAATCTAATGTACACGTTATTACATTTGCAGTAACATTCAACGTAAATGACAATGAAGACTGGGATCGAGATCAGTCAGAATATATGACATTAATACTTCTACCGAAATTGAAATCGGGAAAACTATAGCGTGTTGTATGAGCAAGGTATATAAATATCAAAGTGATATTTGATATAGTATTGCAGGGTGCCACGAACCAAGTAGTCAGTGCGCATATCCAGAAAAAATGTAAATACTGAATCATGGATAGAACATGGAATACGTGGATGTTTGTTGGGCATGCTTACGTTATAGTAAACATTTTAGTTTGAAGAGTTGAATGATCAAATCTTCAGAATTATTTGTCAGTTAACAGTCCCGGAAGTGTTTAAAACGAAAATACTGAACCAGACATCAACAACTTTATGAGACACCAAATGAGTAAACCAAATAGCAACTTTTTTCTACAGTAATATGGCGAGGAAGATATAATGTTTGCTAAAAGCAATCAAATTCTGAAACACAGAAAATACAGCAAAAAGTAAATAAGTTATATCGTTACAGTAGTAAACAATTTTATGTATGTACATGTGTGAAACAAAACAAAAAACTGATGGAGTGAAAGTTACCTGTTGCAAGCCTTGACTCCCTTTGTAACCTCATGTGCCTGCGCACTCCTTTGATGCCCTGAAAGCTCTCCAAGTGATTAGAAATGCTTCCAGTAATGATATTCCGCTGGGTTTCTCTCGCTTAAGCTTGGCACTTCTGAAGAAGCGATTCTCCATAAGTTAGAAAATCAAAAGATAATTACAGACTGGAAATATATTTATGTAATGTTATATGGCATTTTTTGCCATTTATTCATCGTATTAATTTAAGCATTGATTTTGACAGCTGTAACCAAGAAACAAATGCGGCACAAAACAAAGTTACTTGTTTCATGACCTGTTTTTGAACGGTAACATGGCAAATTCAGTTCAAGGAATTATTCCTAGAGTCATTTGGTAATCCTTCTGAATCAAAACAGCTAGAATTATTAGATATATGTAGTGCATGTACTTACCAGCAGAATATATATATAGTATGTCTTATATAAGGCAAAAACGCCAGTGTGATTGAACATGCAAATTCTCACCATGTATGGACGGTGAGAACTTCAAGCTTAGCGTGCTAACAATGAATATCTTGTACGAACAAAATAATCTTGTTTCTGATTGCGATCGGATTGAGAAACAATATATTTTGGGAAAATAAATAAATTAGAAAGATTTAGCATTTCCGATCATTTTCTAATTTTGGAGAAAACTGCATATTGCATATTTCAAGTTCTTTTGATGCTAAAAAAATATCATTTTAAAACAGAACACTCATAAAACACCAAAGCAAATGCATCCTAAACTTTTATATTTTCATTCATTTTCACACAGGGTCATATTGCATATTTCAAGTTCTTTTGATGCTAAAAAAAATCACTTTGAGACAGAACACTCTTAAAACACCAAACCAAATGACACAAGGTTAAATCATTAAATCAGAATCTTTTTACCTCCAAGAGATTACCAGTCATGCTTGATGACAAATTTGAGCAGCAATTTCATTACGTGGAAGCCCAGCAGCAGAGAAGAGGGGAATATTCTGCCCTCGAGTAATGGAGCTCATCACATCAATAGTAGATATTCCAATCTGTATCATCTCTTCAGGATAAGTTCTCTCACTTGGATTGATAGAGCTTCCCGTGACACAGAATTGTTTAATCAATGGTATAAGAATCCTTAACAAATGGGTTAATTCGACAAACTGACTCTAGCCTAACTTTACACCGATGCTCTTGGGAAATTCTAAATACACAAACACTTAAAACTCTTAAGAAGGTAGAGCTAATATTATTTTGATTTTTTGGATGTTACATTTGACTGAATGCTTTGAGGGAATAGATGTGAAGTTCAATGTGGTCTAGGAGATACATGAAGCTATGCTCAAAGCAAAATAAGATAATAATCAACCAGATACACGCTTAGATCCACCACTGAACTCTATTAGCAGTGCACAAAAAATGTATTAATGAACAACGTAAAACAACAAAATCCATGATTCAATTCTCTAATCCTGTAAGTAATGAATTATATTTACAGTTCAATGGAGTTTACTGCCGCCTTCCTTGCCCTTGCGATTAGATGCGTAGGTCGATCCAAGAGGAAGTCGTTGGTCTTCTTCGATTGCTTTTTGAGATTGGAGACGAAATTATTAATCTTGAGCGAAAGCACTGCGCATAGACATGGTGCCCTAGAAATGGAAGCTGACATGAAATTAAGTTTAAATTTTGGTGAATAGTAAAAAGGGGAAGTTTAGAGAAGAAGATGTCAGATAAGATAAATGATGAGCAAGGTATTTCGTGAGGAGGGAAACGCGGCACCAAAATTTCACATAGCGAAATAATCTGACGAGGTGGTTGTCCAATTTTGTAGGTAGATTAATGTTCGGATAGGAAATGTATCTACGGTTGGGGCTTTATTTATGTTAATAATGTGGATCGCTGAGCTGGATTGTATATATGTAAAGCTACACTTTTAAACGGTGCTGCAAGTTAAAACACAAGAATTCCAACCGCAAAGTGCATTCATGTCTAATGCAACAACATATAAATATTGATGCAGAAGATCAAAACAGCTTAGCTTTTGCAACGTTTTTCTTGCAACGCGCACATATTAGTGTTGAATATGCCCAATTTTGTAGTAGTGAACTGACTATAGTTTTGTTATATTTATAGGTGGATCTTTGGAACCAACAACCCTATGATGATTTAAGGTTATCATCCTCAATGTCGCGTTCCAAACTATAATTTTTTATGAATTCTCTCATTTGATTCATTGCCTTTAATCATTTATATGCTTGTTATTTGTGAATTTGTTCAAAACTACAATTATCCTATCTTGTTCGATCTTTTCATCTGTGCTAGAATATGTATCGATAACTCAGTGTCCTCGTATTTTTAACTTCATCGACGTTAGTATTGTATACCACTGTTTTCTCATGTTGATAATTTAGCTTGGTTCACAGTAGCACCGTTAGCGACATCACACAAATGGCTCAGCTATAGTGCACAACATAAGGATAACAGACAATAATAGGAAGGTTTCTTTCATCCATTTATTGTAATACATAGTCGACCACTATCAATGTAGAAATTTGATGTTGAAAATTGGGCTCAAACATAGCATAACTCATAATGTTAAGAACCAAAGTTATGTCTTATTTCCTTTGAATAACTAATTGTTACAAAATTTAACTAGTAGACCCAAAAAAGGAACATGTATGGTCGAGATACTAATCTCATTACGAGGTTTTGTTTTTTGTGAATTTTTAATAACTAGTGTCACATGAGGATATATATATATATATATATATATATATACACACACACACACACACACACACATATATATATATATATATATATATATATATATATATGTGTGTGTGTGTGTGTGTGTGTATATATATATATATCACACATCAATGCAACAGTCAGATTGCTCATAACTATCATTACTTATAACTATTAAATTCATCCTCATTATTATCATAGATTAGTAGGTATTATCCTTTTTCATTGATTAAATAGTTCTCGGTCTACATCTTCCTGTTTGTTTGTTGTTTCACACCGTTGGAATAGTAGTATTTATTTTTGTTTTCCATTATTGGGATATTTAAGTTTGGGTAATCATGTTTTATTGTTTGAGTTTAAATTGAATAAAAAATGATTGAAAATACAAGGGATCACTTACCATTGCTATAGTACTACGAAGTTTTAAGATTTTTTTTCCTGTTTTTGATTTTATAATATATTTAACTTTTATAATTTACCATTGCTAAGGGGCATGTTTTCTCTTTTAAATATATGAAACAAACATCCTCCCATTTTAAAATAATGATCTATTAGTTACTCCCCAAAATTTAATTAAAACCCTAAAAACTAAAGAGCACGATCTCCCGACAAAACTGCTTGGTACTTCCCCTCTTCCTCTTTTCATTTTTGTCCTGGAGCATCAATTTCAATGACTCTAACATCTTTGTTTCTGCTTTCTTGCAAATACCGACTGACTGGTTTTATGGGAATATTGTAGTCTAGGTTCTTGCAAATATCAACCGATTGTGAATCTGTGTTCTTTCTGGGAATATTGTAGTTTTGTTTTGGTTTTCATGATAGTGGATCAATTTTAAAGTTTCAATATTTGATTATAGTAGTTATGCGAACTCCTACTTGTGTTATATATGAGGTACCATATTTTGTTTAAAAATATTAATCTTCATCTAAGTTATTGTCAACCGTTTTTTGGTTAATAGGTGTAAGTACTCGTATATTCATGGTAATTTTGTGTACAAGCAATGGTTAAATCATATATATTGTGCCTAAGTTTTGTTCTCAATGTCACATACTTAAACAAGTTCAAAAGGCCTAAACTTATATTTAATACTCAAATCAAGTATTAGTGCGAACTTAGCTTAACTTGATTTGTAAATTCCTGCTTTATATGAGATTTTATATATATTTGTTTTGGCCTTCTCTAAAAAAGTTTGGATTGTTTCTATCGCTCAACTGAATTCCCGACATAGATAGGGTGTTGAAATGGAATTATTATGATTGTTTGTATTAGTTAACTGAATCCCAGATAGATCATATTTCAAAATGAAATTGTGCAAGACGTCACTTTACATGATCAAATCTTAAATACGCTTATGTATCTTAAAATGCAGTGGATAGTTTATAAGGTTGAACATGATATTAATATTTCAGTTGACTTACTTGTGTAATGGGACTAATGCTATGTTTAGCGTCATCGTATTAGGATGATTTGGATTACTCTAAGAATGTATGTCACTCATTAGTGTAAATTGGAGCCTTAGTCAGCCCACTAGAGTTCTGCCATAGTTGCCAATGATATAGATGCAGATCTTCGTAAAGACTCTCATAGGAAAGACCATTGCCTGGGTCGAGAGCTAAGATACAATCAACGATGTCAAAGCCAAGAATTAGGACAAAGATGGTATTCCTTCCAAACAACAACGACTTAATATTTGTAGATAAACAATTGGAAGAAGGAAGAACGATAGTGGAATACAATATTAAAAAAGAATCAATGCTCCACTTACTTTTGAGACTGAGAGGAGGCATGCAAATATTTGTAACAATAGTGACAGGGAGGACCATAACTCTGTAGGTAGAGAGCTTAGACATCATTGATAATGTGAAGGCAAAGATTCATGATAACTAGGGCATCCTGTTGTATATAACGGTGTTGTATACCCAATTATATGATTTTTGTTTGATGATAACAAACAAGTATATATTATTTTGAATGTGTTTGTTATTGTACTGTTATATCACATTACAGACAGGAATATATTATATATATTTAAACAAAATGCATCTATACAGAAACCCAGATATCTACACAGTATTTTGGTTAAATATAATATTTTATTTCAAATATTCTAACTGTACAACTATTTATAACTCCACTATTTAAACACATCACATCTCGTATACATTCACAGAATATAGTCTTGTAAATTCACTCAGTTATACAATCATTCATACATGCATTCAGTTACACTCAATCTCATTTGTACATTTCACTTATATCACTTTGACACAATGTTTATCCACTGTCTTCTGTCTCTGTCTTCTGTCTCTCCAGTCTTCTTGTCAGCCTTTAGTCAGTCCAATCTTCTTACCTGTCACATGAAACACACACACACACACACACACAGTACACTGCAATAGAAATAAAAACTGTATTCATGCAAATATTAATTAAAAAAAAAATTAAAAAAAAATTTGCCTCAGTTTTTTTTTTGGTGTGTTTCTCATCATTTTTCATGACCTGATCTGATTCATCTGTGTCTAGACAGACAGTTTGTATATGTACAGGGACAGGAAATTTTCTGATGGCTGCAAATACACACGTGTATAAATACACGTATGCAGTGCCACGCCAATCAATATGCAACTGAGGAGTAGCCACGTGGACCATCTCAACTCAGTGCATGTGTATACAATTCAACATGATTTTCAAAACAGTTGTGAGCAAGTCAAAGTGGTCAAAGCAGTTCAACAAAGATGTCGAGCAACAAAGTCAAGACAGCACGACCAAGTATAGGTGCAGCAGCTAATATATGCACAGAACAGTATGGTGCAAAGTTGCAAAAATAGTTAAGCAAACTATACAACATGTTTCAAGTAAACAGTTCAGCATGGATTCAAGAAGCAAGTACACACACACAAGTCAAAATGGTCAGAGGAATGGGTGCAACTACAAAATGGCAACATGGAGCATAAAGTATGGTTCAGCATTGATAAGTTTCAGAAGCATGAATGGGTGGACAGTGGAATATGTATGCATGTCAGGTGTGTTCAAGCAAGTGCCACAAAGATCAAGTTCACTCAAGACACAAATGGTTCGGTAAGCTCAAACATTGCATATGGTGCAACAGGGAAGATTTCATGTTTGTCAAAACAGTTCTCAAAGCAATGTAGTGCCAACTTGAATGACAACAAACTAGAACATGGTTCAGCACAAATGTACACAGGTTGCAAGTTCAACTCAATATCAATGGTGAAAAGCAAAGTGATCAAGTGTCGAGAAAATCTCAGCAATATAAACAAAGTGCCAAATGGACAAGTCAAAGCATTTCAGTTTAAAAGGTCAATTCAGCCATAAGTGCAAACATATACAGTCCACAATGGTGCAATATAGCAGCTGCATGGGTATAAGGAAGAAATACAGTGGAGCTTTGTTCAGGAATAGTGCAGCTAAATGATTGCATGACACATATACAAGTGAGGTAGCATACACAAGACAAATCAGCATGGTTCAATAAAGAATGGCCGAGCAGCAAGCAAGAAAACATATCAGCAACAATGGAGTTGTGAACATACTATGGTATGGATATCCAACATAAATGAATGACAGGAAATTCAAGTATTTCCAGTTGTGAATCAATCAGTGGAACTTTTTTTTGAAATCACTTTAAAGAGCCAAGTCAGAAACAACATGGTGTATGGTCAAGACAGCAATTAGACATGCAGAAATAATTTTTTGGTGCATCTATAAACTCAACATTTTTTAGCAAGAAGTCAATGTCAAGTTAGGCTCAAGTAATATGGACACTATGTTCACGTGACAAAGCAAAACTAATATTTGCATGGTTCATGATCAATACATCAGTAATTAGTTCAAGTTTTTTGAAATATGTCAGTTTTTGATTTATCAATTAAGACAATGCATAGAAGCATTAGAGCATGCAAGTAATCAGGAAATTATTCAGTTGGCAACAATTTAAATCTGTTAAGGAATGGCAAAAATTAATCCAAGAATTTCCTGAATCTACAGAGAGACAAGAGACAAAATTTTCCATTTTTTTATGTGAGCAATTTATCATGAATGTCAGCATTCAAAGGAAATCAGAAATGCCATGCATGTATTCTACCAAGTCCAGAAAATCGAATTATATATTTCCAGATTCATGGATGGACAAAATCAAGTCTGGATTTAAAGCCAACAAACATGCAAAATCAGTATCTGATTTAAGGCAAGTTTTTATACATATATGGGATGATTCAATTCAGCATGAACCAAGAATCTAACTGGAATATAACGCAAGAATTCAAGGCCCATTTTTTTTATTCAAGGTCGAGAAAATCAAGGGCAACCAAAAAAGGAATTCAATTCAAAACCGAAGAAAACAAAAGGGGAAAGCATCGCAATTTCAGATCGAGTCAATTACGTGAAATCAGAGTTTCAGTAATAGGATTGCTAATCCTATTTTAACACCATTTTTGCATCACTGGCTAGCATTGAAAAAAAAAAACCACAGAACAAATTCAAGGAATTAAAAAGAAAAATCCAGAAAACTCACATTGTTTTTTCGATCGCAACAATTAATCCCAAATCAGTGAGACGAAGAGCATCATCAATCGACCACGAAGGAACACATAAGAACACAAAGCCATCAAGATATTTTTTTAGCAAAGCAATCGATCGATTTGGGGAAGAGTTCAGAAAACCCTAGCCGCCATTTTAGTTTCTATGAGAGAGGGAGCATCGGGCAAAAGCAAATAGAAAAGGAGGCCGGCCTACTTGGTTGGCTAAGCCAAGCCAATTGCTTTTGAAAGAGAAGTTTTAAATTTAATTTTAAAAACTAGGGTTTCTTTTTGTTTATTTTTTGTATTGTTTCGTTTTTCATTTTCTTCTGTAAACAATTCTGAACTATTTTTCTAGAAGTCTGTAAAATTCTAGAGTTCCAGTCAGGGTGTTGACTGGCAGTCCACTAGAGTCTGTAAATTCTAGGGTTACGAGTTACAGGGTTTGTAATTCAGGAAATCTGATTGAGGGGATATCAGTCAGTCTAGGGTTTTGAGCGTAGGGTTAGGACAGGAGCAGGCGCTGCGAGTATACATCGTCTTGTATGCGGGATCTATTTATAACACCTAGTAGAAACCTCAGGAATGCAGCAGTAGGCAGGGTTTTGCCGAAGCTGGGTATATCTGTGTGTGATTTATTTTCTGCACTTTTATTTCTGCTGCATTCTGTGATCTGTTTATTATTTTAATATCCTGTCAGTTTTTGAATTCAGTTTAAAAACTGTGATAAACCCTATTCACCCCCTCTAGGGTTAATCTAGATCCAACAATTGGTATCAGAGCAGGTATTCGGTTAACTCTAGAGCAATGGTAATTCCTAGTAATCAATCCATAGAGAGTCAGTCCAGTCACATTCCAAATATTTTTGATGGTACAGATTTTTTAAACTGGATATCCAAAATGGAATTTTATTTAAAAACTGTTAATATTAAATGTTGGAATGTTGTTATCCATGGATTTGATAGTGTAGGTATTACTTTCAATACCCGTGCTATGAAAATTATATTTGATTATCTTAGTACTGAACAGTTTAATCTTATCTGCCATTGTTTATCTGCACAGGAAATCTGGAATACTCTCAATACGAAGTATGGAAAATCTGACAACAGCTCAAAACCCCAGATTGTCAACTCAGATTCAGAATTCTGTTTAACAAGATTTACAAATGAGAATTCAGAAGGATCGGATGATGGAGAATCAACGGATGCTGAAGTTGAAAATTTCTCATACGAAGATTTGGTTTATATGTGTGTTGATTTAACTAAATCTGTTGATAAACTCAAATCTAAAAACAAAACTCTAAAATCTAGGAATTCTGAGTTGACCAGCAAAATTAATGATTTGGAATCACAGCTTGAATATTTTAAAAATTCTTCAAATTCGGACTGCAAAAATTGTTTAAAATTGAAAACCATTCTTGTTCATCTCAATAAAAATATTCAAAAGTTTGAAAAGGAAATTCTGATCTTAAAAGAAAACAAGATTGAGTTATCAAGTTTGAATAACTTTTTACAAAAGGAATTTGAAAATTTTAAGACTGATATATATTCCAAATTTGAAATTGCTGAAAATGAAAATTTGGTGAAAAGTGGTTTGATTTTGAAAGAACTTGAAAATGAGATTGAAAAATCCAAGAATTTTGAGTCTGAAAAACAAAAACGATTTGAACTTGAAATTTCTGAATCCCAAGTCAAAATTAAATTGCTTGAAAATGAGAATTTGGTTTTGAAACAGTCCAATGCTAAACAGAAGATCGCTATAAATAATTGCTCAAATTTACTAAAAGAAAATAGCGATCTAAAATCCAAAATTCAATGATTAGAATCAACTTTGGATAAATTTTCTAATGGGGAAAAATCGTTGAATATGCTGTTACAAAACCAAGTTTCTATTGGAAATAAATCTGGTCTTGGCTTCGGGAAAAATGATGTTTTTGAAAAACAAAATTCAAATGATTTGAAAAATCCCTCAAACAGCTTTGGAAAGAACTACTTAGAAAATTTGAACACTGAGAATTTCAAAGGTTTTTTGAGTCAAAATTGTGATGAGATATTGTTTTATAATAAACCATTTAAACATTCTTGGATCCCAAAAAATAAAACGGCCTTCGTCAAGTTCAAACAGATTTGGGTTCCTAAGGGAACAAAAGTTAATTCTAATGGTTTGTTATACAAACAAGTCTGGGTACCAAAACATATGAATACAACTGTGAGTGGTTTTACTAATTTTGTTAGACCACTCGATTCTATGAATTGTTAGGTACCGAAGGAGGCTGAGGAACTGCTGTACAAAAAGAAATTTGAAATCAAGTTGGCCTATACTTCTGTATCATTCACAGTTCCTCCAGCCAAGATTGATGAGTTAGAGATTCTGATTTACAATGGATTCTGGTATGATCTCTAAACTCACCTCTGTAAATATTTTCTGTTTTTTGATTTTTTTTTTCTTTTGTTTATTTCTTCTTCTTCTCCCTTCTATCTCTTTCTTCTATCTATTCTGATTTGATTTATCACTGCCATATTTTTTTGTGCTTCTTGAATTGCAGCATTCATGATATTCTGGAAATTTGTTTTGTGTGTATAGAACTCTGATACTTTTAATCATGTCCAGATACTGAATTTTTTTTCTGCAATTGTTTTGAAGTTCATTTTTTTTGTTTTCTGAATTCCTAACGGTGTTGACATATTCTTGTTATATCTTGAACACTGTTAATCTGAATTCTAAATTGTTTTGAAGATCTGAAAATTATATGGAAACTCACACACCTTTGCTGTTCTAAGTTTATTCTAATTCATTTTAGAAAAGCTCAAGATATTATACTCATTACAGCACACTGCTATTTATCAGTTGTGACAATTCCAGTAATTTTCAGATTGGCTTGAATATCTTTTTTGAAATGTCTTGTCTCAGTAATACATATTAAAATTCATTTTTATTCATGATCAAGTTGAAATTAGTTTGTTTGAAATCATCTGAAATTCCTGATATTTTGAATCTCACACACCTCCTAAATTTGAAATTATCAACCTTGTGTGACTGATTCATTATATCCCAGAACTTGACATTGATTCAAGTGATTTCAAATAAATTACTTTAATTTTCTAGTTCATGAATACCTCTCAAATTTGATGTAAATGATCTGAATTTAATCTCACACTTGTCAGAGATACTTGTGTAAATTTCTTTTGTAAAACTGGTCTTAAAATTCTCTGTTATTTCATGATTATTTGATTTAAATATTTATTTGTTTTAAAAATCATTTGAAATTATTGATTTATTGAATCACACACATATCTTGAATCTGAAACTAATAATTTGGTGTGATTGATTCATTGAATCTAGAGTTTTTCATATTCCTCAATTGATTTTAAATAAACGGTATATTTTTTAAATCATTGGATCATGAATCATCTTGTGTGAGCAACATCTTAACAAGTCTATTTGAAATTATTTCTGTTGTGCTGCTCTGATACTGTTTTCAAATAACTGCCTGCTTTAATCTGACTGCTGCTCTGATAATTGTGCCAAATGTGTAATCTTGTCTGTTTGGGCTTTGTGTTTGAAATTTCTGTAATCTGAGATATCAAGGGTGTGAATGAATTCCTCGATAAGGGAGACTACAATTGGTATAAGCTTTTTTTCATCCATCTGTTTTGAATTTTCACCTGGTAGAGACTCGTAAATGGAACTGTATGAATTCCTCTTGTAATTGTTTTTCAATTTTAAAATTATTTATTGATTATTCATTCAAAAATTGAAATCAATATCCAAATTGAACTGTATTTATAATCCATCAAAATTATTATCAGTTTTTGAAATTGTGATGAATTGTGACTGTAGTATATTTCACAACAAGAGGAGATTTTATTTGGATTTTCATGATAGTTGAATATTTATTATAATTTCTTTGAACTGGCAATTATTTCAGGACCATCTCCTTTATCTATCACCCGTCTGCCATCCATCATGATTTTATATTAATGTGGAGAGTTTATTTTTTTTTAAAAAAAGGAAAAATCATCTTGTGTTTAAATCAGTGAAAATTATTTGTGATAGAAATGGGACTATATTATTATTATTCAGAATTAGTGATAATTGAAAATTTTCAATAATCCCGGTACAGTCGAGCTTATTTCATAATATAATTAATTTAGAAATTTATTTCACAGTCCATTTCTGTATCTACCACATTTCTATCATTCATATTGGTTTCATATACCGAGGAGTTTTTCCTTTATAAAGCTGAAAATGATAAAAATGTAATTAATATATAAGAGTGTCTCTAACCTCATTTAAAAATCCAAGCTCTGGTTATGCATGGTTATGAGACGTCTTATAATTTAAGCTGCGACTGATCCCATTTAAAGATCCAGGCTCTGGTTATGCGTGGTCAGTGTGCTCTTAAATAAAAAATAAATAAAAAGGAAATAAAGTGCTAAAAATAGAAATAAATTTGAAATTCTCCTCAGTGTATAAAAACCAGCCTATCAACCCATCTTTCTAATCTGTGAAATGTGTTGAAATATTATGACGTATTATGATTTGTTGATTGATAGATATTGGGATTTGAGATTATTCGATCTTTCACTTAAATTGAATTATTTATTATAGTCCAAATCGATCACTGTTTTTGTGCTTTATTTTTATAAAAATCCTTAGAAAATAATTGGAAATAATTTGTTTTTTAAACTCTCTCCATTTTATATAAAATTCATCGTATATCCGTCATTCTCTAAAATGTGAAATATGCCTCCAGTTCTTAGAATATTATGATTTTTGTTTGACTGATTGAAATTTGTGATGACCGTTCTTCCTCTTAAGCTGAAATTATATTTTTAGTCAATTTTCATTTGTATTTTAAAATCTGTGTCCTTTTGATGATAACAAAAGGTGGAGAATGGATTAGATTTTGATTTATGAGTTAATATTTTATAAATATTTTTAATTTTGAAAATTTATTATTATTCATACATTTCACTCATGCACAGTTATAGGGGGAGTTTCTATTGTGGGGGAGCATTTAAATAGGAGGAGTTCAAATATTCACGAACAAACACATTTATTATATTCAAAATCTTTTATTTGTTTGTCATCATCAAAAGGGGGAGATTGTTGTATATAACGGTGTTGTATACACAATTATATGATTTTTGTTTGATGATAACAAACAAGTATATATTATTTTGAATGTGTTTGTTATTTACTATTATATCACATTACAGACAGGAATATATTATTTATATTTAAACAAAATGCATCTATACAGAAACTCAGATATCTACATAGTATTTTGGTTAAATATAATATTTTATTTCAAATATTCAAACTGTACAACTATTTATAAATCCACTATTTAAACACATCACATCTCGTATACATTCACAGAATATAGTCTTGTAAATTGACTCAGTTATACAATCATTCATACATGCATTCAGTTACACTCAATCTCATTTGTACATTTCACTTATATCACTTTGACACAATGTTTATCCACTGTCTTCTGTCTCTGTCTTCTGTCTCTCCAGTCTTCTAGTCAGCCTTTAGTCAGTCCAATCTTCTTACCTGTCACATGAAACACACACACACACAGTACACTGCAATAGAAATAAAAACTGTATTCATGCAAATATAAATTAAAAAAAAAATTGCCTCAGTTTTTTTTGGTGTGTTTCTCATCATTTTTCATGACCTGATCTGATTCATCTGTGTCTAGACAGACAGTTTGTATATGTACAGGGACAGGAAATTTTCTGATGGCTGCAAATACACACGTGTATAAATACACGTGTGCACTGCCACGCCAATCAATATGCAACTGAGGAGTAGCCACGTGGACCATCTCAACTCAGTGCATGTGTATACAATTCAACATGATTTTCAAAACAGTTGTGAGCAAGTCAAAGTGGTCAAAGCAGTTCAACAAAGATGTCGAGCAACAAAGTCAAGACAGCACGACCAAGTATAGGTGCAGCAGCTAATATATGCACATAACAGTATGGTGCAAGGTTGCAAAAATAGTTAAGCAAACTATACAACATGTTTCAAGTAAACAGTTCAGCATGGATTCAAGAAGCAAGTACACACACACACAAGTCAAAATGGTCAGAGGAATGGGTGCAACTACAAAATGGCAACATGGAGCATAAAGTATGGTTCAGCATTGATAAGTTTCAGAAGCATGAATGGGTGGACAGTGGAATATGTATGCATGTCAGGTGTGTTCAAGCAAGTGCCACAAAGATCAAGTTCACTCAAGACACAAATGGTTCGGCAAGCTCAAACATTGCATATGGTGCAACAGGGAAGATTTCATGTTTGTCAAAACAGTTCTCAAAGCAATGTAGTGCCAACTTGAATGACAGCAAACTAGAACATGGTTCAGCACAAATGTACACAGGTTGCAAGTTCAACTCAATATCAATGGTGAAAAGCAAAGTGATCAAGTGTCGAGCAAATCTCAGCAATATAAACAAAGTGCCAAATGGACAAGTCAAAGCATTTCAGTTTAAAAGGTCAATTCAGCGACAAGTGCAAACATATACAGTCCACAATGGTGCAATATAGCAGCTGCATGGGCATAAGGAAGAAATACAGTGGAGCTTTGTTCAGGAATAGTTCAGCTAAATGATTGCATGACACATATACAAGTGAGGTAGCATACACAAGACAAATCAGCATGGTTCAATAAAGAATGGCCGAGCAGCAAGCAAGAAAACATATCAGCAACAATGGAGTTGTGAACATACTATGGATATCCAACATAAATGAATGACAGGAAATTCAAGTATTTCCAGTTGTGAATCAATCAGTGGAACCTTTTTTTGAAATCACTTTCAAGTGCCAAGTCAGAAACAACATGGTGTATGGTCAAGACAACAATTAGACATGCAAAAATAAATTTTTGGTGCATCTATAAACTCAACATTTTTTAGCAAGAAGTCAATGTCAAGTTAGGCTCAAGTAATATGGACACTATGTTCACGTGACAAAGCAAAACTAATATTTGCATGGTTCATGATCAATACATCAGTAATTAGTTCAAGTTTTTTGAAATATGTCAGTTTTTGATTTATCAATTAAGACAATGCATAGAAGCATTAGAGCATGCAAGTAATCAGGAAATTATTCAGTTGGCAACAATTTAAATCTTTTCAGGAATGGCAAAAATTAATCCAAGAATTTCCTGAATCTACAGAGAGACAAGAGACAAAATTTTCCATTTTTTTATGTGAGCAATTTATCATGAATGTCAGCATTCAAAGGAAATCAGAAATGCCATGCATGTATTCTACCAAGTCCAGAAAATCGAATTATATATTTCCAGATATCAACATTTCAATTTTGGCAAGAAAACATATACAGGAAAGTCAAGGAGGCAAATTTATATTTCCAGATTCATGGATGGACAAAATCAAGTCTGGATTTAAAGCCAACAAACACGCAAAATCCGTATCTGATTTAAGACAAGTTTTTATACATATATGGGATGATTCAATTCAGCATGAACCAAGAATCTAACTGGAATATAACGCAAGAATTCAAGGCCCATTTTTTTATTCAAAGTCGAGAAAATCAAGGGCAACCAAAAATGGAATTCAATTCAAAACCGAAGAAAACAAAAGGGGAAAGCATCGCAATTTCAGATCGAGTCAATTACGTGAAATCAGAGTTTCAGTAATAGGATTGCTAATCCTATTTTAACACCATTTTTGCATCACTGGCTAGCATTGAAAAAAAAACGCAGAACAAATTCAAGGAATTAAAAAGAAAAATCCGGAAAACTCACATCGTTTTTTCGATCGCAACAATTAATCCCAAATCAGTGAGACGAAGAGCATCAACAATCGACCACGAAGGAACACATAAGAACACAAAGCCGTAAAGATAATTTTTCAGCAAAGCAATCAATCGATTTGGGGAAGAGTTCAGAAAACCCTAGCCACCATTTTAGTTTCTATGAGAGAGGGAGCATCGGGCAAAAGCAAATAGAAAAGGAGGCCGACCTACTTGGTTGGCTAAGCCAAGCCAATTGCTTTTGAAAGAGAAGTTTTAAATTTAATTTTAAAAACTAGGGTTTCTTTTTGTTTATTTTTTGTATTGTTTTGTTTTTCATTTTCTTCTGTAAACAATTCTGAACTATTTTTCTAGAAGTCTGTAAAATTCTAGAGTTCCAGTCAGGGTGTTGACTGGCAGTCCACTAGAGTCTGTAAATTCTAGGGTTACGAGTTACAGGGTTTGTAATTTGGGAAATCTGATCGAGGGGATATCAGTCAGTCTAGGGTTTTGAGCGTAGGGTTAGGACAGGAGCAGGCGCTGCGAGTGTACATCGTCTTGTATGCGGGATCTGTTTATAACACCTAGTAGAAACCTCAGGAATGCAGCAGTAGGCAGGGTTTTGCCGAAGCTGGGTATATCTGTGTGTGATTTATTTTCTGCACTTTTATTTCTGCTGCATTCTGTGATCTGTTTATTATTTTAATATCCTGTCAGTTTTTAAATTCAGTTTAAAAACTGTGATAAACCCTATTCACCCCCCCTCTAGGGTTAATCTAGATCCAACACATCCTACCTGATCATCAAAGATTGATATTTGCAGAAAAGAGGCTAGAGTACAGTAGAACCCTTGCGGATTACAATATTAAAAAAGAGTCAACTCTAAAAATATCAACCCCACGGGGGACAATTGATGATGTAGTTAATTAAATATTTCCTTCACTTCATCCTCTTTCTGCTGCTAACTTTCATTCTTGCTCTATCTCCCCTTTTGATTCCTGCCATAATATATGTAATGATCTTTTTTGCACAGAAGGTGTTGTTGTTTCCATCAACGGTTAGTGTAACATTCTCATTCGTCCTTCTAATAATTTTTTTCCATAAAACATTCATCCCAAATTTAGATCATTGTTCTAATGGATGAAAAGCCCTTCAAACAACAACCATCAAATGTTGGTTAGAGGACTTCGATTTACGTTGCTTGAATAATTATCCACTATCTGTTAGGGAATGCGGAATGGATCTTAAGACAAAACTAACACTAGAAGGGAGTGAGTAGTGTTTTCAAGGAAATTAAGAAAATCTAAAACTTATATGATCTACTATATGAATCACATACACCATAGAGATGATCATAAACGCAAAATCAATCATAAACACAGAAATGGACAAAAATAGAATGAAGAAAAGGAAAGGACACACCAGATTCTATACTGGTTCGAATTGCTTCTACGTCCAGTCCTACACAACGAGGTATTGCACAGAGTTTTATTACTAGAACAAAATCTCAGTGCAATCCCCTTGATTTCACGGTTATAAGGTTAACACCGTTTCCACCACCCTTAGTTTCTCGGCCACAAGGTTAACACCATTTCTTTTCCTTGATTTCACAACTACAAGGAACACACCGTTTCCAAAACTATCCTAAAATAATCCCAAATTATTACAACAACCCTATAACTCTTCAATAGCAATTCGATTCAGAGAGTAATGAGTAGAAATTGAGAAGAGAAGAAGTTTTATGTATTTAAAATAGAAATCGACAGCGTATAAGTGTAAAAATCATAAAAATAAGAAATAATAATTGTGGAATGAAAAGGGATGAAGACAGAGAAGAACAATGAATAAAAAATTCAAAATCAATCCCTATTTATAAGATTTGAGTGGTTGCAATGCTTCTGGAACGTTACAAATGGTGAAAAGACACTTCCTTTCAAAACTGAAAATATGACAGTTGTATGTCGACATCCCTACATATGTAATGTATTTGAAAATTTGAAATATGAATATTTTTCAAGTGTTTTAGTATATATATAATTCTGTAAACTCTTGAATTAAAACATAGTGATATAAATAGGTATTATAAAGTAGAAAATCATATGAAATCATAAATATAAATTATATAAACATATTTATAAAATTATAAAGTTTAAAGCTATATAAATATGAAAGTATATAACTATATAGATATAAAAACTTATAAACTTTGAAATTTAAGTTTAAAATCAAAAGTAAAATAGAAAATTTTAACTAAAATTAGAATTTGAATTTTGAAAATAGAATTTGAAAATCAAAATTTGAAAAAACAGAATTTGAACTTGGAGAGCTATTCAGAGTTTTACATATAAAATAGACTTTGTTACTATATTTATCTTGAACTCTTGATTTCTTGATTACTCATGAGTCTTGAATCTTCTCTGAATTATGAATCTCTTGGATCTCTAAAACTGCACAGTCTTTAGTATTAATTCCTGTATAAAAATCCTGCATATACGTGTATATGTGTATATATATTCTAGATGGATATGTTAGTATGTATTTTGTAATAAATTAATATTGAAATAAGGTTGTTGTCATCAAAAATCCATTCTCCAACAATCTCCCCCTTTTTGATGATGACAACCTTAGTTTATGAAATATATATACTTGTTCATACCTGTGGATGTTGATCCATCTAATACACTCCCTATCAATATGAATCATGTATACTCTACTTAAACTAAGTCTATATTTTATAATTTCTCTCCCTTTGGTATTATCAAAAAGAAATTCTAAAAATACTCCCCCTAAATCCTATATATATATCATATGATTATTCAATGCTAAAGTACTAGTATAAATAACTCCACCTAAATTTATGCTATAAATGTTTCTAATATAACTATCCCTGATTCTATAATATCCTTATATCTCCCTCTAGATCTTTGCTTCTAAGCCTAAAATATTATAACTCCCCTTAAAATTATGACTACACTAGTCTAATAATCTAAATAAAAGGATAATAAACTAAGCAAAACCAATCGAATTTTATAATCAATTCAAAAAAGCAAATTAATCCAATCAAGAAAATCAAACAAACAAGCAATTCAAACAATCAATCTAAACAACCAAAGAAAAAGTATGGGTCAATTCAAAAACACTTTGAAACTTCAACTATTCCTTAGAAACTATAAAACTCCCCCTTAATCTAATATAAGACTAAACCTATCCTAAATTCTAATTCCCTTTAAAATAAATAAGACTTTAATCTAGGCTAAGAATTAACTCTGATAAGATATCCTTAAAATTATGATATAAGTTAAGCAAAGCAATTTAATTCAAACAATCAACCTAAGTTTTGTTGTCACAAAACGTCAACTCAAATAAATTCAAACATAAAACCAAACAAGTCAATTAATCCAATCAATTCAATCATGCCAATCAATTCAATCAAGCCAGTCAATTCAATCAAATTAATCAAGACAAAGTAAATATGTTATGTATTTGATTAATAATCCTATATTACTAATAAAAAACTTCCCATATAATATACTTGTTATGTATGGAGCTAAAGTTAACATGTAATGTAGTGTGTTAGTGATAATGCATTATGTCATATGCAAAAATATACGAAGTGATATATTGAATGAAGTGTAGCTTGTGATGTGAATGATTTTTGACATGTATTATAATAACAGAGGTATGATATGAAATAATATGTGTAATAATAATATATAGAATGATTTGATGATGATATGTATTGTTGTAAAGGATATTTAAAGCACTATTTAACAATTATGTATATGCATATATATTATAAATTTTTTGAATGAAATAAAGGTAATATACATTAATTTCTAGATTAGGTTAAAATTACTAATGAAAGAGATAAAAGGATAGTAAACATAAAAGTTTCTATACATACATACATACACACACACATATATATATATATATATATATATATATATATATATATATATACTCATGATAGTTAGTAATAAAAATAAAAAGTATTCAAAGTAATTTTCTAGAAATATGAATGTAATTTTAAAAGGGTGCATATTTAATATAGGCAAAATTGAAGATCTTTTTAAAGAGAATATAGAATTGTATCATATAAAGTAAACTATTTTTATATAAACATATATTCATAATTGTGTATATATAAACTAATTTTAAAAAGGACTTAAAATTTAATTTATTATATAAATCAATCTTTTGATACAAATCAATTTTAAATTTACACTTTTTTTTTGGCAATGCCGACGGGGTTAAATGGACCCCGACCACTTTTTATTAATGCACTCGGAATAGAATGAAGTACAACACCAACAAGAAAACATAGAAACATTGTGCATTAATCACTCGAAGACAAGAAGAAAACACTTATGTACAGGAAACAATAATCATCTTGAAAGCCTTATCGAAATTCCCGGATCAAAAGTAAAGTTGAGTAGATTCAGCCCACTACGAATGTCTGACTTAATTCCTTTCCTTAACTGTTCTTCACTTTTCGAAAGCAACACAGTGAATACCCTTGTGTTTCTCTCTCTCCAAATTGCAGACGTGTATTTTTTGAGTACATAATTTAATAGTCTTCCTTCATTACACTTTTAGAAATCAAAATATATTAAATTTTTTAAAGAGCCGTTTATATGATAAAACTTTAAAAGAAATCTACAGTCATAACAAAATTATGTAATCTGGATATAAATTAAACTATAGAACTATAACTTCTTATATTTAAACTACATATTTAAGACATAAAATCATATATATATATATATATTATTTTTATACCAAAATATTAGGTTAGTATTCAAGCTTTTATAAATCTTAATAAGAAATCAAAATAAGTATTAAGTTACAAATAATATTTGTGATAATGTATCCCAAAATTATTGTGAAATCATATGAATAATATATAAGTTAAACTATGTGTAGAAATCAAAATTGGTCTCAACACCAAAGATACTTCGCGAGTACTTCACCAAATGGTTAAAAACTGGAAAAAGGAGCCAAAATCACAAAATATAAGGGAAAAAATAGAGATCGCAATGTTTAGTGTGGATTGGCTAAAGGAAAGCCTACATCCACTATGAGAATAACTTTCATTATCATATTCAAGTTTACAAAGCATGAATTCTCTCTCACTATATTCATTTTCTCTTTGATCAATTCAAATTAGCCAAGGATCTTGATAGAATTCTCTAAGTATAGCAAGTAGCAATGTAGATCTATGATTCTTTGAGCATTTGAGTGAATTTCAACAAATCTGTGGCAAACTTGGTGCTAGGTCTTTGATTGAAGATGATTAATGGAGTTGGAATCACTTTGAATTGTGGAGAAAATAGTTGATAGCCCTTCGGGATCTTAGAAATCGGTCCCCATTAATGTGGAGTTCATCACCTATTTATAGGTGTGAGGATGGATGAAATATAGTGTGCAGGTTTTGGGTCGGCCTCAAAGTTATTTACGAAGATGCCACTGTCGGTTGTTGCCTGCTGTTGCTAGCTATTGCCAGTTGTCAAGTCCCTGACCAACCATGATGATACAGACCGACGCAAACATCTCTGACCGACCAAGTTGGAACCGAATGACCCATTTAAGGATCCTGTCTCGAATTAAAGCCGACCCGCTTGCTTTATGTTTGAAGCTGACCCGTTTCCTTTGGATCAAGATCGACCATTGCTACTGAGATCAACCCGATGTTTCTGAAATGAGACCAACCCATTTTGGAAGATTTAGACTGACCCGTATCCTTTGCTGAATAGACCAAGCTATACTGTTTAGTGCCGACCCGTTGTATACTGATTCTGACTGACCCGCTACATGGCGATCTTGACCGACCCATTGTATGCTGCTTTTGACCAACCCGTATCAGAAGTGATCAGGACCGATCCATAGTTAACTACACGATTAAATCTCACTTGTTTTATTTGTTCGATCCATCAGAAAATGAATGATTTTAAATGGATAACATTTTGCCCCTCGGAGTTTATATTTTTTATTTATAAAAAATCATAGGCTCTGAAGTAACTATTTTAAATACATTATATTCTCATGGATTTTTCATTATGAGTCGGTCGTGAATCAATTTAAGTGGAGCAGGTGTGTCATATTTCATGGATCGGTGCTCCTCTTCTTGCGGACTGGTCAGCTTATTTGTAATGGGTTGAGTCAGCCCGACACTCATGGCTTATTATATAATCTTCCTCTGCCCCTCGCACTTCTCAACTATAAGCTTCTTAATGGCGGTCAAAGCCCTTTGAGGGAGATCCACTCCAAAAATCTTCAATTCTTTGTTCCAACTAAATCTGCACCCCCAACTACATAATCACTGCCTCATTCACAATTGAGATAAGCCAGCGCCGAATCGATTCTTCTAAACTAGGGAATTTTCAACATCTTCAAACCTGTGACATTCCTTATTCTCCAAGTTCAGTTACTTGCCGACGTCATAGGTATTATATTTCTTTGGAATTTGTGTTGATTTCGGCAGTTATCGAATTAGTAGTTTAGATTTAGGATGGGTTTTTGGGTTTTGATGTACAATTTATGGTTTTCTATGATGCTTGGGATTGTAGTAGCTTAGTTTTGAATATGAATTGGGTTTAATTTTATGCATGGGAAATTTGGACTGTTTGATCCTCTTTAAGTTTGGTTCCAGCTTCATGCCCATATGATGTTTGTTGAAATGTCTAGGACTTGAAATCGCATGGTATGCTTATGTTCCCATACTTAATTTTGCTACTAGTAATCATTGTTGTATTTTGTTTGGCCATTTAAATTGTTCAAGTCCGCGCCTTATAAACATGGTTAAATTGCCTTGGAGTGCAAAAAATTACATACCACAATGGACCAGTTGTCACCGATCCAGATATGGGCAGTTGGGACCGACCCATTTTGGGTCGGCTGAGACCGACCCATTCTGGGTCAGTTGAGGCTGACCTATTCTGGGTCTGTTTAGACCGACCCATTTTGGGTTAGTTCAGACCAACCCATCATGGTTGGTTGATGCTGACCCATTTCGAGTCAATTCATACCGACCTACTTTAGGTTGATTGAAACTGGTTCCCCTATGCCTTGTGTCTTAAATAAGCTTTTCCATATTGACTCATACCCTGCAAACAAACACTTGTTTTGGGCCGGTATACTCTACTGTCGATTGCCCATATAGACAATAAGTTAGATAATTATGCAGAAAATTTATAACAAACTATATAACTTGTACTTGAATGATATGTTCGCATCGGAGTGCTTTACCAACCATTTTAATTTAAATGCACATATCCTTACGCAATTTAAACATTCAAATGTAAACCCGTAGTAAGGCTAGGGATAGATTAATCAATTCACACTGATCTTAAAACCCAAGCCCTTATCTCATATAGTTGTAAGCGATATTTCTCTATATTAGGAAATGTGCACCTGTAATTTGTTTTTCAAGCATAGCTATTTGTGTAGAAATGGATACTGGAAAAAAATCGCGCCAACAACTTGAGGAAGCGTCAAAGTCCACACAGGCTAACACTTCTTCCCAAGTCGCTGATGTAGCTGTAACTAATATTCCCAGATCATACATTAATCCAAAATTCCCCATGCCTAAGCCTCTTACCGAAGTGCTTAGCGAGAGAAAATCAACCCAATTTTCTGAGCGTTCATATAAGAATTTATGTGCCCAGTTTAGGGTTTTAGAATCTGATTCCAAACTCCCAGAGAAGAATGAATTTGCAGATTCTCCACCTCATGGGTATGTCGTAGTTAATCGACACATGCTATCAATAGGAGTTGTACCTCCTTTTAACTCATTCCTGGAAACAATCCTTAAACACTTAGCAATCGCCTCCATGCAGTTACACCCCAATGGCTATGCCATCCTAAATGGTCTTTATGTGCTTTGCATAAGGGTCAAGCAACGTGCTCCCACATTCCAAGAGATATGTTCCTTATATCTTTATAAGGAGGCAAGATAAGCCATCGATTATTTTCATCGAAGGGAAATACCATAAGATTATAACTGACTTGTTGGAAAGCGTTAAAGGATTTGCAGATCATTATTTCTTTATACGGTGTCCTAATAGCTTTTACGGAAGGTGGATGGAAGGAGGTGAGAATATACTATCTCATATTCCTTTATCAACTCCTATACTTAGGTTCTGAGTATTAAATCTTTTCTTTGTTTTACAGAACTCCCACCTTCTGATCCAGAAGAAACCGCTAGCTAGAAGTTGTTTGACACTTTGAAAACTGTCAATGAGGAGGAGAGAAGTAGGAGATACTTGATCATAGAACAGTTTCTTTGTCAATACCATCTGCTTGACCCTCCCTATACTCTTAAATTAGACCTGACTTTCAATAAAGAGATTGCCAGTGAATCCCCGGCTAAGAAAGCCCCTTTAAAGAGATGCACTGACATCGCAGGTAGTAGTAAAACGACTCCTAAGTCTAAAATGGTTTCCAATGGAGAAGAGGAGTCTCAACAGCGTGAGGATGAGAGCGGACAGGTTAAGAAGGAAACCGAGCTAATTAAAAAGGATAGAACTACTTCAGAAACCCTCTTGGATCCAATGAAGGGGCTCAAACAATCTCGAGAAGCCGAAACAACTTTTAAGGATAATGCGGATAAGGTGATGAGAACCCTATTACCCAAGTTACTCAAGGTGAGAGTTATATAAATACTTATAAGGGCTTGAGTGATCTTAGTTCAGCCAGAGATATTATTCGGAGTGAAATTGTCATCCAATCTCCTAAACCTCAAACCACAGAAATAGGAGCTAATATAGCTGGAGCTCCTATCACTCGACTGGGAAAATTGCTTGCAAGTCTAGAAATTGCCTTAGAACCGACTGTAAAACTTGGTTCGCTATTGGATACACATTAACATCCGTTTACTTATGCCATGAATTTATGATTCCTTGCATTAGTTTTTCAATTTTCCTTCGTATCTTTCAGTATGAGGATTGAACTTTAACTTTGTTTCTTTTTCCAGGTCTAAAGATGATGCCGAAGCCTTCATTTATGAAAGATTTAATGAAAAAGTCCAGCCAACAAAATCCAATGCATCTTTTAAACAAATCTCGTCCTTCGCGACATTCCCAGCGATCCAATCGTCCACAACATCCACAACCTCCCCAGCAATCTCGACCAATTCCGGAACTTCTTGAGATTAATGATCAAAGGCGTTGGAGCGAGGATCTTGAAGCTAGGTTAAAAGAACAAAAGAGGAAGGAAGCGCAGAAAAAGAAAACTGGTTAGAAAAGAGATAAGGATGATCGGGACAAGGACGACTCTCGAAAGCATCATAAGCCAGATAATATTCCAATGCCAGACATTCAAAATACTTGCAAACAAGTGTCCTTGGCTTCTCTGTCCGTGACCCCCACTTCTGCTATCCTTCAGATGAATATAAAAATACATCGCTATAATCCTGGACCGGCCGACTTTGGCTTTGATAACCGATTCCCGAGCTGGTGCCTAAGAGGGATGTATCTTCAATTTGAACATATTTCCTTTTGACAAGCGGGACATTCTCGAAGAATTCGATGCCATGAAAGGTCGTATGTTTACGCAATTTGACATGGCCAAGAGTCAACTCGAAGTTCAGCTAGATACAATTAGTGACCATGCTAAGAAGCAATTGGGCGAATGGTATGTTTTTGCACATGAGCTCCAAACAGTTAACGGAGTTACCATTAATCGCATTGCTACATTACAGAATGACAAAGATGAGTTGATCAAAGTTCTTAAGTCCCAGGAGAGAACTATTGGATCTTACAATCAAAGGGAGACAGAGCTATCGAGCTTAGAGGCTGAAAATAAGAAACTTAGAGAGGAGCTTGCTGTTGCGAAACAGAAAGAGAATACACTAATAGTGTAAGTCCAAGAGGCTCAAACTGCCCAGGAGCTCACTGAATCTCATCTAACCATAAAAAATGCTTCTGCTGCCCATTAGCAAGAAAATACTATCCTTTGGGAAAAGACCTCTTTTCTGAGTGCAGCTCTTTCCGCAGCGCAAGACGATAATAAGACTCTTGAAGAAGAAAGACTTAAAGTTGTGGCTGATCTTGAAAAAGCTCAATTGGACCCCAATACTTCTTTGTTCCGTTTTTATGTCATCTGTGTAATGAGTAAAGGAAGCTTACATTATCTAGAAGATAAGTTTGAGATTACTCTGGCTCTTATCTGGGAGCAAATACTAGAGATTAATGAAGGCGATCGCAGTGAAGACGATCTTGTCGAAGATCTCTTAGATGAGGAGTCCCGCAAAGCTTTAGCTGTGGGGAAGGCTCAGTTAGCGAAAGCGCGAAACTAACTAAGTGACATGATCTGACCTTCAGGGGAGCAAGCTCAAAACACAAAAGATGTTGATGCCGCTACTCTTCTTGTCAATGTTGAAGCTTCCGACTCGCAAACTCCGATTAATCCTCCTGCTGATCTCAAAGGAAAAGACACAGTTACGGAGGAGCACAATGTTGAGGCAGGAATTTCTGAGGAGCATAACAAAGATGATGAGGATGACGATGATAATGATGCAGATATATTTAAGGTCGATGAGCACAGAGATATTCAAGCAAGTCTTATAGCCACATGTAAAACTGAAATGTTCCAAACTATGCTATACTTAGACTACCTATGCCCTTCACTTGGGACAACCGCATTTCATGATCACTATTCATCTGTCTTAGATTTGATTTTACCAGAGCCTCCTTCCGGCAGGTTTACTGCTATGATGACTGAAGCTATGGTCACTGACTCGACTCTAGTGTCAATTCCACCTGCCCCAGTGACTATCCCCCTCCGGGTGACGCATCTTTGCTCGGTACCAAGACCCGAGAATCACAAGCGACCTAAATTGGTGCACTTGCCAATTCAGACGGTGATCATGACTATATGCCAAGTGACGAGGATTCTGACTATACTGATGAGACCCTAGGAGAAGATTCTAAGGATCTCAAAAAGCAGAAAACCAATTCTACATCATCCTTGAAGCAAAAAGGAGGAAAGCATGCTGTTGAGAAGAAATGGATTATCACTTTATCCTTTAAAGAAAGTCCTAACAGCCCGGTGATCAAAAGGGAAGCCGACCAACTAGTACTCCCCCTCATTCTTCTACTAAGCCTTCTCTAAGGTCAGGCGACTCCAAGAGCGGAAAGAAGAGGTGATGCTTATGACCGACTTTCCTCACTTTATGTTACTTCCATTTATGTTCTACATTTAGACCGGTTGTATATACGGGTTCTCGCCCTTGCTTATTAATCTACGTTACTATGTTTACGAAACTTCTGTTCTTGACTTTGTGTTTGACTTACGTTGTTGCAATGAAACTGTGCTCTGCTTGTTGTACTTTAGATTTTTGTTTGGCTTTGTTATACTTTTTATTTGCACATTGCACTCGCACATTACACTTGTCTCACAAACATCTTATCGACCATAAGGTTGTGACGATCTTATGGTATGTAGAGTTAGCATTGTTAGTTTGCTTTAATGTTGTGGTTATGCCCTGATACTGAAGTTTGTCACAATCTCATTAGGCGGGAACTGATCAACTTTCCTGAATTCTCTTGGTCATAGCTAGAATACTGGAAGCTTTTGCCCATTAACTTAGGTCTTTGACTTTGTTATTGGATTTTGAGCTTCTCGGCTTGCCTAGCGATGAAATTCAGTTTGGTTGGTTGATTCATGCCATTTTTCCTATGTCCCTACTCAAGAGGTCTTATATTTACAACATATTCAATCATCTTTTTTGCTAACCTGGCAGTCTAGGCCCTTCGAAGATTAGATTTGAATATATGCCCCTGGGTAGGTTTTGGTTTTTGTTCCTTCGAGGAGGTCTTTTATTCAATATCCTTCGTATCCAGGATGGCCATATGCTACATAGATAATTGAATGCCTCCAAAGAGGTCTTTTACGTAGTCAATCGGATCAGGTATTACTGACACTGATGATCGACTGAGCCTCCAAAGAGATCTTTTTAAATTCATTATTCGTTGTGACTGAACAATTCAGACATTTATCGAATTTGTCGGATGCCTTCGAAATGATCTTTTGAGTCCGCTAATAACCAAATTTGGAATACCCAACTTTAGGTCGGATGCCCCCGCAGAGGTCTTTAGAGTCTGCTAGTAACCGAATTTGGAATTCCCAGCTTCTAATTGGATGTCCCCGCAAAGGTCTTTTGAGTTTGCTAGTAACCGAATTTGGAATACCCGACTTCTGCTCGGATGCCCCACAGAGGTCTTTTTCCTTCAAAGAGGTCTTTGAATTCCGGTATTTTTCACAATCGGGTCAGGTACTTCCTGACATAGGCAATCAAATGAGTGCCTCTGGAGAGATCTTTGGTTTGGGGTTGCATTGTTTCACGGGGCGGATGCTAGTTCATTTATTGGGTTTTATCATGATTTGTAGAACTAGGGTCCTGGACCGTGAAATTAAGAAGGTGCCCCTATGGTGAAACTTACAACTTTGTCTATGGTCTGGATATTGCATCATTTGACTATTCGGCTTTTGGTGTCCCTTTTTTGGAAGGTTGTGCTCCACACCTTTGTATTTGTTGCGAATGATGTTAAGAGCACTAGGCACTTGAGCTTTCCCAATCAGGACGTGCTATAATAGTCACTAGGCCTTAGTAGGTTATGGATGTGTCAACGTTCTTTAAGGGGGCCTGCAATCAAAATCGAATTTTAGCAACTTGTAAACATTAATTTGCAAATGTACGATTTAGGCAAGCAAGGCAATTTCTTTAATTAATATGTACAAAGTTTATCTACTATATTTGTAGAATATTTACAACCTTTTACAAGGCATATGAAAGAAATTTCAAGCAAAGTATCGGCGGAGGCGAATATTGTTCCAGGCTCTAGGAATTTCAATTCCATCCATTTTCTTTAGTTTGAAGTTGCCATCTAAGAGCTTTTGGCTTACTATGTAAGGTCCTTCCCAGTGGAGTCCGCAAGCACTAGTCCCTATTAAGACTCTTTTCAGAACAAGGTCCCCAATTTTGCAGGTCCTTTGTTTAACTTTAGAATTAAAATGCCTGGCAACCCTTCTTTGATGAGCAGCGATCCCGAGTTTTGCTTCTCGCCTTCTTTCTTTGAGCAAATCTAATGCTTCCAGTTGCAACTTCGTGTTCTCCTGTTGGTTGAAATGAATTCTGCGGTGAGCGGGAACCTCCAGCTCTACCAGAATCATAGCCTCGGATCCGAATGCAAGGGAGAATGGAGTGTGCCCAGTCACAATTTCATTAGTTATACGATATGCCCATAGTGCAAATTGAAGCTCTTCCACCCAACTACCTTTAGCTTTCTCGAGGTGTTTTTTGATGGTTGACTTTATGATTTTATTCACTGCTTCAACTTGCCCGTTGGCCTATGGATGAGCAACGGCTTCAAAACTCTTTTAAATCTTGTATTTGGCACAGAAATTCTTGAACTCGTCACTTTCGAATTGAGTCCCATTGTCCGTGATTATTTTCTATGGCACACCAAATCCGCAAATTATGTTCTTCAAGACAAAGTTGATAATTTTCTTCGAGGTCATGGTGGCCAGTTGCTCTACTTCATCCCACTTGGTGAAATAATCAACGGCAACAATGGCGTACTTCATGTTTGACTTGGCTGTAGGTAAGGCTCCGATCAGATCGATGCCCTAGATGACAAATAGCCATGGGCTGACCATTTGGGTCAACTCTGTAGGCGATGTTCTCGGTATCTTTGCAAATCTCTGGCATTTATCACACTTTTTAGCATAGGTCATGGCATCTAGGTTCACATCAGGCAAAAAGTAGCCATATCAAAGTACTTTCTTGGCCATTATTGTCTGCCTATATATCCCCCACATTCACCCTCATGTAATTATGTCAGGATTGCTCTGGATTCTTCTTTAGTCATGCATCGAAGCAGGGGCATGGAAAAGCCTCGTATGTATAATCTTCCATCTTGGATGAGATATAATGGGGCTTTACGCAAAAATAATTGTTGCTTTTTAGAATCCTCTGGAAGTGTACCATTGAGGAGGTACTCTTTAATCGAGTAATCCATGAGATTGGCTCTTCATCAGTCTGCATGACCCTGTCGACGTATGCATCTTCGATGCTGGGAAAGAACTTCAATAGCTTGATGGTAATATGGGATATTGTGTAGTAATCCCAGAACCTGAGCATCTTTGGAACTGGGACATTTGGCGAGTGAATAGCTTTCATGTTTTCCTCTCTTGGAATATGGGATATTGTGCAGTAATCCAGGCCACCGAGTAGTTCCCAAGATTTAGAAAGATAAGCAGGAAGATTTCCGACCTTGGCCTGGAATTCTCATCGGACTTGATACACTACTATCTGCGAGTCGCTAAGAATTTGCAGGGATTTTAGGTTAAACTCTTTCTCCAACTTCAATCCTGCAATTAGAGATTCATACTCGGATTCATTGTTGGTTGATGGGAATTTCAATCTTAAAGCATAGCATAGAGGATGGCCTTCAGGAGTTTCTAAAACACACCTGCCCCCGACCAGTAATCATTCTTGGAAACATTAATGAACAACTTCTATCTCACAATTGCTTCAACTGGCTCCTCCTTCTCTTTCCTTTTATCTGTGAATTCAGCGACGAAATCGACTAAAGCCTGCCCGTTTATAGCTCTTCGAGGATAGTAAGTGATATCATATTAGCTATGCTCAATATTCCACTTCAACAATCTTCCCGAAGTTTCAGGGAGGAAGAGAAGTTGCTTTAGCGGCTGATCAGTAAGAACTTTGATAGAGTGGGCTTGGATGTATGGCCTTAACTTGCGATGAGCAAACAATATGTATGCTTCTCCAACTTAGGATAGTTCAGCTCTGCCCCAGCAAGCCTTTTGCTAATGTAGTACACTAGCCATTAAATCTTTGCATCCTCCTGGACAAGTGCAGCGCTTAGTGTGTGAAATGAGACATCCAAGTATAGGAACAATTCTTCTCAATGTTTAGGCTTTGACAGCGTTGGCGGATACTCCATCTGTTTGATTAATTCTTCGAAGGCTGCTTAGCATTCAGGAGTCCATTTGAAATTTTTCTTTCCTTTCTTCAAAGCATCAAAGAGTGAAATGCACCGATCCGTGGCTTTTGAAATAAATCGACTCAAACGCAACAACCTTCCCATTTAAGATTTGAAGTTCTCTCTTTGTTCTAGGAGTTCGCATTTCTCGCAGAGCTATAACTTGAGCGGGTTTAGCCTTTATGCCCCTGGCATTGACAATGAATCTGAGGAACTTTCCCGATGCGACTCTAAATGAACATTTAAGTGGATTTAGCTTCATTCCAAACTTCCTGAGGATATGAAACATTTCTGCCAAGTTCTCTAATTAATCATCAGCTTTCTTCGATTTTACCAGCATATCGTCCACATATACTTCCATTATTTCCCCAATTTGTGATTCGAACATGGAACTTACAAGGCGCTGTTAAGTTGCTTCTGTGTTTTTTAGTCCGAAAGGCATGACCTTGTAGCAATATAATCCCCTATCAGTTATGAAACCTGTGTTTTCTACATCTGGCTTATACATCATTATCTGATTATATCCGGAGTAGGCATCCATGAAAGATAAGAGTTCATGCCATGTTGTCGCATCAACAACCTGATCAATTCTAGGCAGCGGAAAACAATCGTTGGGACATACCTTATTAAGGTCTGAATAATCGATGCATACCCTCCATTTGCCGTTGTACTTTCCACAAGGACCGGATTAAAGACCCAATCAGGGTATGTTGATTCACGTATAAAGCCATTTTCGAGTAACCTATGCACTTCTTCTTTTAATGCTCTAGATCTTTCAGGTCCTTGAGTTTGTCTTTTTTATTTTATTTGATTCATAGTTGTATCAATATTCAATTTATGTACTATTATATCAGATGAATTACATACATTTTAGAATGATTCCACACAAAGGCATCCAAATTTTCTTTTTAAAACATAGTTAAGTCTTTTTGCAACTTCAAGCCCAACTGAGAGCCTATTTTCAACACTTTTTCGAGATTTTTGTCATGAACTGGAATCAGGATTGTGGCTTCAGCTGGTGCCGCTCTATTCTGCCCCGCACTGGCATTCCTTGGTACATTTCTTTTTGAGCTCCGCTGTGCTCGGCAATGTAAGGGCCCCGCCCTGGTTTCCATATGGAGGTGTCACGAATGCGGAGAGGAGCCTCCACATTCTTCCCTATCTCCTTTTTCCTAACTTCGACTAGCTCTGCCATATAGCATTCTCTAGCTGCTTTTTGGTCTCCCTTTATAACGCTAACTCCATTTTCTATTGGAAATTTCATGGTCATACAACATGGAGCTAGCACAATTTTGAATGCAGCCAGAGCAGGCCTTCCAAGGAAATCATTGTAGGCTGAAAGCTCGTCAACTATTACAAAGGTTTGCATCATGGAAACCTTTCGATTTCCTTCACCATGTTCAACTAGAGATCCATCACTCCAATCGGTTGTGTTGGATGCCCGGTGAACTCGTGAATTTTGTTCTGACATGCTGTAACTTCTGACATGGGGATATTCATCTTATTGAAAGCACTAATGAAAAACACATTGACAAATACCCCGCTGTCCACCAGAGCCCTCCTGACCATAGACGACCTTACGCCAATGGTGACCACCATTGGATCAACCGTCGGTGTTAATAGTCCATTCGAATCCCTGTCTTTGAACACTTCGTCTTATCCTAACATTTTTGGCAATTTGATGGGGAATGAATTGTTGAGGACCAAATATCCTTCTTCCTTTGGAGGATTATTTAGCTCATTAGCATATTTCACTTAATCCCCTCAGCTTCTTCCTGCTGGTGGGGACCACCTAAGATTGTGTAGATGATTAGCTTTTGGTTGACAGAAGTTGGAGCTTTTCTACTAGGGGATTGCTCTGCCCTTGTTTAGTCTGAGAATTCTGAGGGTTTTTTACATACTGCTGCAACCTGTTCTTCCTTATTAGTTCCTTAACCAGGTTCTTTAAAATGTCTGCACTCATTATTGTTGTGGCCCAACAGGTTGTGGAACCTACAAAACCTTCCTGAGTTTATGCTAGCATCGCTGACTTTCACAGGCTTCCGCGTTGGGAAGTTTCGGTGTCCTTTGTGGCCATGTAGACATTCTCCAGGGTGTCACTGAGAGGGGTCAACTCTAAGTTCTGAAATAAGCAAAATCTCTTATTTCTCTTGTTATCTTTACTATCATTACTCCTCTTTTGGCCCCTAGAGTTCTTTTGGCCACCCTTCACGTTATTGTCCGTTGACGGTCAAAAGTGGGCCTAGTGACTGTCAACCCCCAAACGAATAGTAATCATAGAGAAAGCAAGTAAAAGACAAAGAACACACGAGGTTTTATAGTGGTTCAGCAAAGATGGTGCTTACGTCTACTTTAAATATATTGATCTTTGTCTTTGATTACAAGTACAAAATGCTTTCTTTCTTGAAGAAAAGTGGGAGATGAGAAGTTTTTCTTTTTGAAGATTAAGAGTTGTCTATTTGGAGATAAGTCATGTTTTTTTTTTGAAGTTTTTTGTGTTCGAAAATCCCCTTTTCTTCATTGGGGAAGAAGGTATTTATAAGTGAGGAAGTCAGTTAGGCCTGGAGTGATGTGGCCGCGCTACCTGGGAAGTTTGGACACGTGGGGTCTTCCCCTTGGATGGAATTACAGCTGGAAAACTGACTCCACTGTTTGTTAATAGTATCTTCGGATATCGTGGCTTATGTGGCATTCAAGGAGAGGTGTATGTCCGGACTTAGTTGGCTGCCCTTGATGCCTTGAGATTCACATGGAGTGTTGAATGACTCAGCTAGATGTGTCCAGGTGGACCCAAGATATTTGGTTGATTTGCCTTTGATGGATGCGGCTTACTCGGTTGACAGGGGAGAGCGATTCTTCCGGGGTGAGAAAGTTATTTAACTGAAGGAAACTGGCCCGGGCCGAATGATGGAAGAATGTCGGTTTAAGCCGAGCCTTGGTTGGGCCTTCTGGAGGACTGATTGCATGAATTGATTGGTTGATCAATGCTGGGGGAGACGCTTCAGAATATTGGGCTTCGATCTGAACCGTGACGGCTTTTGTCAAAAAGTTGCTCAACACTTTGCCCCTCAGAATGCATCTTCTTCGTTAGAGGGTGGTGTGTTCTGAATGTTGTATCGAAGCACAATGCTCGTGTAGCTATGGTCATGCTGGACCATATTAATGCCGAAAACCCGATGGTCCTGATGGTTGTATTAAGGCTAGGAAACTGACGACCGTGTTTGATCATATTAAGGCTAGAAAACCGACAACCACCAGAAACCGTATTAAGGATGAATGGATTATGGAAGTCATTCTCGCTTTAACGCTGGGTACCTACAAAGATAATGTGAGCCGTTCCCGGTCTAGAGAAGGCTTTAAAATTAATTGAGCGAATGTTACACTTGGCTTCGGGAAGTGGCGAGTATTATCGATACTCGACTTATGGGAATGGTGAGTGTTATCTGTACTCGGCTAAATGAGGGGCGAGCGACATCTATGCTCAGATTTGTGGTGCGAGCATTACATATGCTCGGCTAATAGCAAGTGGTTAATCATGCTCAGTTAACTTGAATTATTCTATAATTGTTTTTTAGTGGAATCTACTGGGCGTATGTTGGCATGCATCGGCCATGTTCTTAGAGATAGTGGTGAGCACAGACCAAGGCCAAAGACGTTTGAGTTATGAGAAATTTGGCTAGTAGGCAGTGTACTCGGCCGAAGAAGAGTATCGAGTATGCTCGGTTTATAGAAAAAGGGGACCGAACTATGCTCAGGGAGTTAGTTTGGTTATGGTAGCAAGTATTGACCATGCCCTATGGACGGTGGCTAACATTGACCATGCTCATAGTTGACGAGCGACTGTATGGTATGGATTTTCTCAAACATACCAAATGTTCGAGAGAAAGAAAAAAACTGTATTGCGGCCACAGAGCCTGAAAAAACTGTTCTAATGGAGTGACAATCAAACTTAAAGCATGTCCAGGGGGTATCCCCGTTTATGCGTAATTCAACATGACTCATTTTTCAAAAAAGCAAAAAATACAACAATATAACTAATTAATTATAATGTCGCAACTACTGGGCTCAAGGTCCTTTCCGTCCCTGGGAGCTCGAGGACTGACCTGAGAGCTTGGGCAGATGATGGTAGCGGCAAGGCCTGTGCAGGTTTCTTGACATACTCGGGAAGCTATCCACGCCTACCCTTGTCCTCAACGAGATCGCATAGGTATCTACATTCGTGGTGGCATGACCAGCCTTGTTGTGGTACATGCAGCGCTTCCCAGATTCGATCTCTTTCTGGGTCGGCTCTCTTCGAGGAGGCTTTGGAGAGGGAAGAGTCGCTCATATGTCAAGAAAGATGTATAGGAGGGGAGAGTTGAGCTCAGTATACCTGTCATACTTGTCCTCTCTTCGGGGACATATATTTCGATCGCTCCATTTGGGGACCTTCCCTTTACCTTTGTTCTGGTCGTTGAAGTTTGATGGGCCTTCATCCTTGGCAGCGAGCACCTCGAGGCTTTCCATTTCAAGGTTGGTGTTTTCTTGTCGGAGGAACCCTTTGGCCACAGGATAGAACTCATCACTCTGGGTAGATCTCCAGTTATAGAGATCCAGAATTCTGATCGGTTCTGAATGCCTGCGATGGCAGGCATGAGCAGCACCAACGGCTCGGGTCGGCTAACTAATGCTACGGGCGCGTTGAATCACCCCAGGAAAGACCGTAAAGTCTCCTCGGGGCATTGCTTGATGGTAGAGAGGAAAATGACGCTCTTCGGTTGCGGGGATATATGAACTCTGAACTGCTCGATGAAACGAGTGACCAACATGTTCCGGTTCTTAATTGACTCAGTTGTTAGCTTCCGGAACCACATGCCTGTTATGCCAGTGAGATAGAGAGGGAAGCACTTGGCCATGACATTGGTCGATGCACAAAGTACTTCCATGTGGTGCATGTGCTGCATGAGATGGATGGTCGGGTCAGTCCGACCATTGTAGGGTTCTATGGCTGGAAACTTGAAGTCCGGGGGATTCCGAGAGTTTTTTATCTCCCTGGTGAATGGGCTTCAATGGACGTCATCTATCTCATGTTGAGAAGATGTACCCCGAGTGAAGCGTCTGATGATGCTGGCAAGCTGGGTTCTATCTCCAAGGAGATGCTACCATGAACCAAGTCCGACACTCAGGAGAGTTCCAACACTAGGACCTAACGAAAGCGTTCTCGGAAGGGTGGCAGTTGGTTGGGCCCGACCTCCGAGAGTAGAGTGAAGGTGAGAGTGAGGATGAGTCCCGGCTGTTGGTTCTGTACGGACTGGCCCCTCTTGAACCTGATGAGTATTGGAGCGAGCCATACTTGAGATAGGGAGTCCTGGTTGGTTCAGTATAGTCTGTGATATTCAGGGTTCGGCATTACCCCAGTCGGGGCAATGTTAGAAGGATCAACAGTAGCGTTTTCCTCCATAGTTGTGGTAAGCGGTATGTAGAGTGTTCTCCCTGGTTCGAAGGGTAGGCTCCTCCAGCTCTTTGTTGGAGGAGAGGCGGCATAAGACGAGTCTGTGGTAAGATACTGGATTGTAATGGAAATGTCCATGATCCTAGTTGACTTAGATGCAGTTTGGTTAATCCAGGAAATAGAGTGGTTGCTCGAGGTGGAGGCGGAATTGTCGACCGATCTGGATTTTGGTCGCGGGCCTCCTGCGAATAAGCAGCTATGGAAACGCTGGTCGCTGGAAGTGAAGCTCTTGGTAGTGGATGATCTGGAAGTGAAGACGAGCTAGGAAGAAGAAAAGATATGATCTGATCAGTGGCTTGATTCCGCGCAAACTGAAGGTCGGTTGTTGCCCCAGTCCCGGTCGGTGGAGGAATTGATATTGAAGAATTAAATCTCACATCCACCTGGCCGAGAAGGTGATCCATCAACTGACATTGATGTTCGAGGAGTTTTCCCTAAGATGTCATCTGGTCTCTAAATTCAGCCAGAATCTTGTCCATGTCATCCCGAGTGATATGTCGGGACGTGTCTGCATGAGAAGAGGATTCGTGACTTATCTCTACAGCATGTGAAGCCTCCGTGTTGGCGTTAGTGGGATGAGAGGATATTGCATCCTTCTTTCGCCTGATTGCCACTGGTTAGGATTTGCAGAAGGTCGTTGGGTATGTCAGATGTAATCCTCTGCCTAGCGTGCCACAGTGTTGACGGTCAAAAGTGGGCCTAGTGCTTGTCAACCCCCAAACGAATAGCAATCACAGAGAAAGCAAGTAAAAGACAAAGAACGCATATGGTTTTATAGTGATTCGGAAAAGATGGTGCCTACGTCCACTTTATATATATATTGATCTTTCTCTTTGATTACAAGCACAAAATGCTTTCTTTCTTGAAGAAATGTAGGAGATGAGAAGTTGTTCTTTTTGAAAATTAAGAGTCAGCTATTTGGAGATAAGCCGTATTTTCCTTTTCTTTTTTTGAAGTTCTTTATGTTCAAAAATCCCCTTTTCTTCATTGGGGAAGAAGGTATTTATAAATGAGGAAGTCAGCTAGGGCTGGAGTGACGTAGCCCTCCCTATTTGAGAAGTTTGGACACGTGGAGTCTTCCCCTTGGATGAAATTATGGTTGGAAGACTGACTCCACTGTTCATTAATAGTATCTTTGGAAATTGTGGCTTATGTGGCATTCAAGGTGAGGTGTATCAAAGGAGAGCTTTGTCCGGACTTGGTTGACCGCCCTTAATGCCTTGAGATTCTGACGAAGTGTAGAATGACTCAGCTAGATGTGTCTAGGTGGACCCGAGATATTTTGTCGATATGCCTTTGATGGATGCGGCTTACTCGGTCGACAGGGGAGAGCGATTAACTAAAGGGAACTGGCTCGAGCCGGATAACAGAAGAATGTCGGTTTTGGCCGAGCCTTGGTTAGGCCTTCTAGAAGACTGATTTCCCGAATTGATCGGTTTAATAATTCTGGAGGAAGCGCTTCTAAATATTGGGCTTTGATATGAACCGTGATGGCTTTTGTCCAAAATTTGTTCAACATTGTCTTCCTTTTCAGGCTGCGTACTACTTTCAGGGATATCCAGGGTGTAGCCTGTATCTTCTTCCACACTTTATACTCTTCGGCTTTATTGTATAGCTGCTCGAGCGTACTCAGCTTTTTCTTCTTGATCCATCACCCTAGTTTAGTCTTTTTGTTTACGGATCCCTTTAAAGCCGTCAATACCAAGCAAGGCTCGTGATTTCCAACCTTGGCTGCAGTAGCATTAAATCGAGTGAGAAAGGCCATGACTGGTTCTCCTGGCCTTTTCTTAACCTTGTTTAGCTCCATAACATCTTGGACCTTAGTAGTTTTGAGCCTAATGTGCTCTCTAAACAATTTGGCTAGAGTAGAGAAATTATCCACAAATTTTGGTGATAACTTGGTGAACCAAAGGGTAGCCACCCCCTCTAGAAAAGTCAGGAAGTATAGACATTTAAGCTTATCTGTAGCATGTGACCCATCCATATGTTGGTCGTACTTGAACAGAAACACGTTGGGATCGCCAGTCCCATTGTAGGTCTGTACCATCGGAGGTTTGAACTTCTTCGGGTATGGGGCAATTTTGATTCTCTATAGAGTGGAGTCTTGGTAGGCGCGAATCCCCACTCTTTTTCATCATCGTTTTTTAAAGCTTTCCTTCATAATCTTGCGAACCATTTCCGATAGGCGTTCCATATCGTTGTTCTAGTCCACGAGGCGGACACCATCCCCCTTTCTAGATGTTTGCCTTGGCAAACAGTCACAGTTTGGGTTCCGGGGCCCTATGCCTCCCTTTTGGGGAGGTGCCTCTTTAGTGGAGCCATGCACTTGTCGAGAGGTTGCTTTCTCAGAATGCTTGCGTGCAGGTGGTTTTGCCTCTCCATAATGAGGACTATTTGGGTTAGTAACCTCTTGAATGGATTTGTCCCAATTCAGACTAGAACATGAAGAAAATGCATTTTTTGTATGAGTAGTTTGAGCAGGTTTAGTAATGACTTTTGCTGTTGCACTTTGAAGAGAAAACATGGCTTCTAGCTTTTTCATCATAGCTTTTGTCGAGATTTCCATATGACTTGTCAATCCTACGACAACCTCATCCAATTCTTTCCTAGTTATGGTCGCTTTGGCCCCAGAGGATACACCAACTTCAAAGCGGTTGGAAAGTGGCGTGGCATCATCGGCAAAATTGTCGTTTTCTTCATTGGTCTTACTAGCGGTTTTCTTCTCATTTCAGACAATGCTTTGAACTTTGAAGAGAGTTTGTTGATTGGCCCAGACTTTAGAATTTGAAGAATCTATAGTAAGAATGAGTTCCAAACTTTATCTCCACAAAACACTTAGAGAATGGAAGTGCGAACGTGGCCCCACGGTGGGCACCAAATGTTGAAATCAAAATTGGTCTCAACACCAAAGATACTTCGCGAGTACTTCACCAAATGGTTAGAAATGGGAAAAAGGAGCTACAATCACAAAATATAAGAAGAAAAATAGAGAACACAAACTTTAGAGTGGCTCGGCTAAGGGAAAGCCTACATCCACTATGAGAATAGCTTTCATTATCATATTCAAGTTTACAAAGCATGAATTCTCTCTCATTACATTCATTTTCTCTCTCACAAGCTCTTCTCTTTGATCTATTCAAATCAGCCAAGAAACTTGATAGCTCTCTTTGTATAGCAAGTAGCAATGTAGATCTATGATTCTTTGAGCAATTGAGTGAATTTCAACGATTCCATGGCGAATTTGATGTTAGATCTTTGATTGAAGATGATTAATGGAGTTAGAATCACTTTGAATTGTGGAGAAAATAGGTGGACAACCCTTCGTGATCTTAGAAATCGGTCCCCATTAATGTGTAGTTCATCGCCTATTTATATGTGTGAGGAATGGCTAAATATAGTATGCATGTTTTGGGTCGGCCTCAAAGTTATGTATGAAAATGCCACTACCGGTTGTTGCTAGCTGTTGCCAGTTGTCAAGTTCCTGACCGAACAGGATGATACAGACCGACCCAAACATCTCTGATCGACCAGTTGGAACCGACCCGACCCATTTAAGGGTCCTGTCTCCAATTAAAGCCGACCCGCTTGCTTCATTTTGAAGTCGACCCGTTTTCCTTTGGATCAAGACCGACCGTTGCTACTGAGATCAACCCGCTGTTTCTGAAACGAGACCGACCCATTTTGGAAGATTCAAACTAACCCGTATCCTTTGCTGACAAGACCAAGATATATTGTTTAGTGCCAACCCGTATCCTTTGTTGATCGACCCATTGTATATTGCTTCTTACCTACCCATATTAGAAGAGATCATGACCGATCCATGGTTAACTGGATGAGTAAATAGCACCAAAATGTTAATGATATTTCTCGTCAACACCGGAGATAGGTCTATGGAAATGGACCTAAGGAGAAAATGGGATTACTTGTTCCTCGCAAGCCTGGGTTAGCTCACTGATTCCTTAGGCTAGCGGTTTCCTAGTGATTTATGACTTGGGGAGGGGACGGTGGGAAATGCTTACCCTGAAGAGGAAGCGTTAAGTTGCTGAGAACCTAACGGCCTATGCGAGGATGTTCTGATAATCCTATCAAATGTCAGAATATATACAGAAATATATAAAAGAAAAATATCGTATGTAGGAAAAGTAAGAACACACAATTTGTAGTGGTTCGGTTCGACTTGAACCTATGTCCACTTTAAGGGGCTTTCATGATTTTATTCATGGAGGAGGTTACATAAGAAATCCCCAAAATTAATTTACAAATTAAGGTCTACTCTCTAGAATGCTGGAGAAAGAGAAATGAGAATTCTCTTGAGGAATCAGATATCGGCTCAGGAAATGAGAATTTCATCTAGGAAATTAGGATTAGGCCCCCTTCAATGTGACCCCCAGAGTCTTATTTATAGAGGATTTGGCGCCCCTTCTGCCGTTGGACCGTTGGGCCTGCAGGAACCTCTTTCAACTGATTCTCTCCTTGGTCTTAGATTTTTTTGCTTCTGGCCGCTTCGTGGTGCTAATTATAGATTATGTAGTGAAGGTTTTGGTTAGTCAGGAGCCTCTTTGAAAATAATATTAATTTGATGTTGTAACAGCTCTTGGGAGGGTATTTGAGCTTCCGGTTGTATGCTCATAGTCGTAAGCTTTCAGATGTGGGCTTCTGGTTTTCCTGTGACTACTTAGAGGAGCTTACCCTCAGGATGTATTTGGATAGCTTCTGTGGACTTAGCAGAAGCCCTTTTTGGATGCATAAACAAGGTTTTGGCAGAAAGGCTTCGGCCGCCTTTCTTCCTATAAAATGACTTCGTGGACGCTTCTTTGCTTTCTGAACATCCATCTTGGAATCTTGGGAGTGGTTCTGGTGCCATAACTTTTGGTAGTTTGGGCCTCAGGATTTGAGAGTTTGGCTTTGTTGGCTTTCAGAATACCTTCCAGTGATGCCGAAGATGCTTCTTGATGTTGGTATCGGTAGGCTCTTTCCTTCTCCTGCTTATGTTTTGGATTACATACTTTCGGTGATCCACTCGCCACCTGCTTCTGGTATCAAGTATAATGCTCTTGGAATTGTTACTCTATGCCCCTCTTTGTTTCGGCATTATCTTGGTTGTATCTTCTTTTCATATATCAATTTTGTACTTTCTTCCATCACAACCTTTCGGAATATTTAATTTTACTTTCTACCTTTAGCTGTCGGAATTAGACCGATGTTGTTGGGTTCTGATTCCTCTTGGTTGTCGGTATCTGCTTTTGCCTTTCTCCCTTTGCCCTGTGGTTTTGTTGTTGGCTCTTGGACTTTGATTCCAACAACTCGTCATATTCGCTCTTTTCTTCACAAACCTTGTTTTGCTTTTCGAAAACCCTTTGCCCTTTTAGCTTTAAGGCTTCCGCTTCTTCATATTTGATTGGTACAAAGTTTGGTGTTAACAGTTAGCCCCCCAGTATGAAGAAGCTTTGGTTCTTTAGGACGAACCTCTTTGCTGCCTGTGTTATCTTTTTGTAGATCAAGAATTTTTATAATAGGTTTAGCATTAACCTTGTAAAACTCGAGATATAATGTTAGGAGGGCACAATCTTTCTTATTTAGTCACTCGGTTGACTTATTCTACAGACAACATGTTAGATATAGTTTTGAACAATGCAGGTAATCATGAGGTTAGGAATAAGTACAAGTTTAGAAAAGTATCCCTGCATAAGGTGAGGAATTATGGCCTGCATTTGAAGGCTCTTGAGGTAATGGACTATGACTATTGTTTTGGGTATTGACAGTCGACCCCCTTCGCAGGGGTTGAGATTAAAACTTCCTTGACCCAAATTAATGTTTAAGCTGGAAGTCCTGAACTTTGTTTCTGATGGTGTGAGGGGAGATGTCAGAGCCATAGTTGGGGGAACCTGTAAGAGAGGACTAGATATTTATAGTGACGACTAGCAACTTTGAAAACCAGATTCAGGTATTGTGGATGGATATCCATAAACCCATTTTCATATTAATTGGGAGTTTCAGACCATATCCTTGATTCAAATAATCAGCAGAAGGCTAGACATCTTGATCCAGATTCGAGCACTTGAGTGAGGACCTGAAATCTGCTTTCGGTATGTAATAGAGGCCCCGAATCAAACCGGATTCAAGTATTAAGAATTGCAGATCAGAATTCCACTTTTGGTAACTAATGGAAACGAAGAACCAAAATCAAAGTGTTTCAATAAAGACCATAAACCCACTTCCAGATTGTGATAAAGTACCGAATCGAACCCATATTGTGACGATCCCAAAATCCGTGTGACGGTATTAAGGATAATCATTGGAAAATAACACATCAATCATCATAGCAGAGTACAGATAATAGCAAAAACAATAAAGAGAATATTTTTTCATAGATATGACAGCGGAATCATAACATGCAACAACATCAGAATAGCACAATGTAGGATATAACTTAGTAAATAAAGGGGGAATGATCAGTCACCATCGCCAGAGGCGGAATATATACATGCAGTGAGACATAATAAGGGTAGCAGTCTACATCGCCGAAGGCGGTACATATACATACGATAATAAGTACTGGAAGTAAAACAGTCTGCATCGCCTGTGGCAGAATCATAATATTGATACGATAATGGCGGAAAATGTCAAAGTCATCTCGGTGAAGTCAGCCTCGCCATGAGCCAAAAATGCACTCCATACTACAGTGCTAAGCCAAAACAACCTGTCACCTATGAACTAGGCTGTCTGTGTGAAAATAAGGACACCCGCGTTTGCAAAGTGAAACAAACAACGAGTCAGTCATGGGGACTGGTATGAGAAATCTACTTAATAGTTCGAACAACAGTAATAAGCAAATCATAGGACCACGCCACTTTCGCGGAATGGGTTTACTCCAGTGATTGCTGGTGCATTTAAACCAAAGTAAATTCTTTAAAACAACGCAATGCTTTTAAAAAAGAATGAAGCCCTTATAAGACTCAAGTCCCATCATACAATGCAACGCAAGCCGGAGGATAGAGTTTTACCTTATAATGGCCAAATATGCTTGATACATGTAAAGCAAAATCATTTGATATTATTACTAGTGCATATATGTTTCAAAAACGAATAGCATCATAAATATCAATCATAGACGGCATAAGTGCCCTATAACACTATGTCGCCATACTAGTTCTACAATCAAATCCGTTATTTCGTATTGGAAATTGGATTTCCGTCATGAGTCGAGGCAAGGGGCAAGCTCCTTTCCGCTTCGAGACATTCTAGCAAATGCCTCAGGACTACACACTCTGGGTAACCCCTGGATGCTTCAGGGCCGGTCCTCTCTTACGTTTGAGGATTGGCAATTCCTGAACACACGTTTCCCGGTCCTTACAGACCTATAATCGAGGCGCCTCGCATTCCAACAACCACATAGATGAAAAGTAGATATAAATGTCAGGGCTGGTAGGTCACTGACACCACCATAGCTAGAAAGAAACGTCGTGCTCTCCCTGCAGTCCTTATCCCGTTTTTAATTCATACCGAGGTGTGAGGCTCGAGAATCCACGCTATACACAAAGCCAGGCCACGTAGGCCGTGCTTTGATCATCAAACACAAAACTTTGCTTTGCAACAGAAGCCTTGATCACATCATCTTGGCATGCCACATAGGCAGTCCACTCCATACGACTGATTTCCATCGATATATAACCTCTGAGCTCGTACGTCGCAGAGAAGGGCGTTAAGCAAAAAAATAAATTCTTCGCCGCCAAACAGATATATATTTAGCAGAGATCAATCAGTATAGAACAAAATCCAATGTCAGACACACAGTCCATTTACAAGTCCGTTCTGGGTCTGAACGAAACCGGAGGCGTAAAATTCCTCGTATATCTGTACAATCAACACATACGCTCAGACGGCTACTACTTCCGTTCCTTCACGGTAGCTACTCCAATCAGGAACCTCAGCAGCGCCCATCCAACCGATATGAAGATCGTCGGTCTTGCATCGTCTTTGTATTTTCCAATTCGAATCGTTCGATAAATTATTTGAAAGGAGGGTTAGCTCGGCCTTTTCAAATAATTCACGTAATTAGAACTCAAATCAATTCTTTCCATGGTTATATTATTCGACATTCATATTTCAGTTCTTTAGTGTTATTTTCGTGTAAAACACATACAACCATCAAATATCAAACAGATCAAGCCAAATTGGTTTATTTCTAATCTATGTTGCTTATAATATTTTATAACGATTTTTCGCCATTTTTATTTATTTAAAAATGACCATATTTAATTAAACGACGTTTCAGGTCGTGCCGTGGCACTGTTTTCCCCTAATTTGTTTTACACATATCGGAAAATCTAACCGTTGGATTTCTACAAAGCCTATATCAGTGGGAAGATAATCCCAAAGCGAACCCAACAGTTCTAGTTTCGTGAAAATCCGACGGTCGGATCTTCCACACCAGTCGTTTGAAGTTACGGTTTCAAAATTCGAACTGCAGCGTCGTTATTCGATTTAATTTAATTATATTTATATTTATATATAAATATAAACGATTCTGGCGTTGTTTTTCTTCAGATTTGAATTAAACATTCCAGACAATCCAACCGTTGGATTTTTACAAGGTTGGTGCCGTTGGAAAGATATTTCCAAGGCGAACCCAGCGGTTGCGGTTTCGGGAAAATCCGATGGTCGGATTTCTCGTACTAATCGATTCAAATTACGATTCCAAAACACGAACTGCACGGCTTCGATTCCTTTCAATTCTATTTATATATATATATATATATATATATAAATAAAGTTCATTCCTTTATTTCAAATATAGTTCATTCATTACTTCAACATCGTTTTCACTTCAAATATTTCACTAACACCTTAATATTTCGAAAAATTTCGCCATAACCTCCTTTGTACGGGAAGGGGTTTGGAAATTTATTGGCCGTGTCAGGTACCCAAAAAATCCTATAAAGCATCCACATATTTATAGTGATATATTCTGGTGTTTACAGGGGAGCGTGTATAGATAATAACTCCCGAGAATAAATTCTCGTCACCCTGTCAAGCCTGAGGGAGCGTGTATTTTTAATTACTCCAGAGGATAAATCCTCGTCACCTCGTCCCATGTGGGAATAAATAGTCCATGTGCTGTATTTAATGACTAGAGAGACGTGATTATTGTCAACTCCAGACCCGTGTGGGGTTTTTATTAATCTGGCAATTTATCGTTATATTTTATATAGTCCATATCAGTCATCAGTTCAACCTGTAGTATAAAATCATCGCAATACAAGCCTCTCGCTCGTATGGTAAATCTTCCACCTCGTCACACAAGCTCCAAATGCTTATGTGGAATATGATGAAGTATGCCTATCGTCAAGGAGTATGCCATGTAGTGTAGTTCAAAATTAATTGTTACTATCCTATGGCGATGTTTATTATTTCACACAGAATAACCAGCACTCTGCATCCAATGGCATTCACAGGAGTTGATATAAAAATAAAATTGGGCAGCCAACTCATCAAGGCTTACCTATTTGTCGGGCACGCAAATAATTTCTTTACTCTACAGCTAATCCATTTTCTTGTTCAACACATGTATATATATGCAGAACAAAGCTAATAATGATATTTCTAGCAAACTAATATTTATTTCAACACGTGTGTATTTTTATTAAAGCGTATACATGATAAAAGAAATATTTTTATCATCAAAAATATTTATTCAACACGTGAAAGTTTTTAACACTTCATATTCACAATAAAAATGTAGTTTTTATTGTCTATTCATTTTATTTTAAAATACGATAGCATTCAACACATGAATTTCAACTTGACGAACGAATTTCAATTCAACACATGAATATTCTCTATAGTTTTATATATATAAAAATGTGATTTTTATCGTTAAATCTATTTGTTTAAATTCGAATAATATTCAACACATGAATTTCAACTCAACGAATGAATTTCAATTCAACACATGAATATTCTCTATAGTTTGTATATATATAAAAATATGATTTTTATCGCTAAAGCAATTTGTTTAAAATCCGAATAATATTCAACACATGAATTTCAACTCAACGAATGAATTTCAATTCAACACATGAATATTCTCTATAGTTTGTATATATATAAAAATGTGATTTTTATCGCTAAAGCTATTTGTTTAAAATTCGAATAATATTCAACACATGAATTTCAACTCAACAAATGAAATTCAATTCAACACATGAATATTCTCTATAGTTTGTATATATATAAAAATGTGATTTTTATCGCTAAAGCTATTTGTTTAAAATTCGAATAATATTCAACACATGAATTTCAACTCAACGAACGAATTTCAATTCAACACATGAATATTGGTTTCAACATATGTAATTAATTTCAACAAATGAAAATTATTCTAACACATGAATATTTCAGAAAATTTCGGCAGCATAATGGCAGGGTAGTTAAAACCGGGACCGTCCCTAGTATGGCTCCTCGCTCTACCTTAAAACCTCGCGGTTTTTGACAATGGGGATCATGCATCTAGTTCGCACGCAGGCGGCATGTTTTATTTTCATTTCCTCAATCCTATTCTAATTTGTTTCAACCACAAGAGGGTATTTTTCAACCACAAAGGTATTTTTCAACCACAATATCAACCACAAACAATTATTTCCAACCATTCGTCATACCATATAATATCACGCCAATCACAAGCAATAAATATCGTCCATAGTCTGTGGACGAGGGGAGTGTATATATATATATATTATTTCTATAATTCACTTGCATTTCATCACAATTCAAAGCATATGTGTTTCATACAACGCTTGTATAATTTATACATCGCTAATATAACTTATACAACACATGTACATGAGGTGTACAATGCGTATATAATTTACACTTCGCTTATATAATTTATACAACACGATTCCATTCGCACAATTTAGTTTAGATTCCTCACATTGGTTTTTGAAGTGCTAAAAATCGTAGGAAGATCAGAAAAATCCGCGGCTTCTGCTAGATGGTAGAGAGCCTCCCTACGGTCCCGATGTTTCCTGTTTCATCGAATTTCGTTAACACACTAAAAAGATATGATTTCTCAAAGTTTTGCAACACTTAAAAGTGTTATTTTCAATTCAGAAATTTCAAAGTAGATGACTTTGCAAACCTTCCAAACTAGGTTTTTAATTCTCGAACAATCCGTGTTGTTTCGTCTCGATTGGATGCTGCGACGTCGAAGAGCTTTGAGCAGGCTTCTCGGCACCTGTGGTGGCAGCGAACTCGGTGGCTCCAGGGACGATCGGCGGCGCTCCAAAAGGTGCACACTTCCTGGGCGAAATTCGACGTCGATAGGGGATGGTTAAGTCGAGGGTTGGTTTGATTGGAAGAGGGGAGGAAGGCGTTCGGAAATGCCAACTGGGGGCGGTGGCGATCGAGGTGGAAAGGTTTGAACGGGTTTCGCCGTTCGTTTCTGGGGTTGACCGATTTTTTTTTTTTTTTTTTGAGATGGGAGAGAAAATGAAAGATATTTTCTAATATATTAAATTTTTAAATTCCTATAATATCCTTTCTAGCCAACGTACACCAATTTCAACCCAGCGACTGTCGCCTCTAGCTAAATACCCCCATTCCAGACACAATGGGATATGTTTCGTTGGCCAATTCGACTGTTACAATTAGTTATTTTTCAAATTAAAGTATAAAACATTTTATATTCAATTTGAATGTACATTTCAATTTGCCAGGGCCACAAACTGAATCGAAAAATTCCAGAAAAATAAATCTAGCTTTGTTTTGACGATACGATCCCAACAAAACCAGTTTCGACGAATTCTGAGCTCGTATGCAAAATGTCTATTTTCAGGTCGACCCATTTTAACAAAAAATGACCAATCACATTTTCTTTTGCCCCGCTCACATACTAGCTTCAAAAATTATGAAATTTGAAACCTAGCAATAGTTTGACATCCTGGATCCCACAAAAGTGGTTTCGTCGAATTCCGAGGTCGTATGCAAAATATCTATTTTCAAGGGCTATATATGCTATATAGCGACCTTTCTGAAAATTCATTGGGCCATAACTTTGGATTCCTGTTATGAAACTTCGATTTTTCAGATTCGTTAGAAAGGTATTCATAAACAAATTTAACTATTTTTGGTTTCGCTAAAATCTGTTATATTTTCCACCCGGTACAATTAGACAAAGTTTGTATTCAAATTTTCAAACTGCCTCACTATTCCCAATTTCTTATTTTATTGAAATATGCTATTTCAATTGTTTAAATTCTTTGACAATAACCAATTTTAAAAATTTTAAATTGGTTCACATTTTCCGGGTTATTACACATATTCAGGTATTTAATCTTTGCTTCGAGTTAGCATTTCGGTCTTCTGAGCCACTCCCTGGGATTTTGTTTTGATTTGCATGTTGCTTCCCAGAGCATTGATTGAGTCTAATGAGCTACTTCTCTGGGCTTTGATCAGACGTTTCGGCTTTGTTCTTTTGAGCGTAGATTGTGTGTGCTTTTGAGTGTTCCTTTCGAGCCTTTTTTTCCCTTTTACGGAATGGAATTTGAGCAGAGGATGTACGTGCTTCAATCGCTCCCTACGAGCTTTTTGTTCCCTTCTACGGGATGAAATTTTAGCAGAGGAAGTACATGCTCCAAGTGCCCCTTCGAGCTTTTTGTTCCCTTCTACGGGATGGAATTTGAGCAGAGTATGTACGTGCTTCACCGCTCCCTTCGAGCTTTTTGCTTCCTTCTACGGAGTATGTATGTGCTTCAAGCGCTCCCTTCGATCATTTTGTTCCCTTCTACGAGATGGAATTTGAGCAGAGGTACTCATATAGAGCATTAGTCGGATGTACCCATATAGGGCATTGGTCAGACGTACCCATATAGGGCATTGGTCAGGTGAGCACACGGATTGTGTACCGATAAGCACATAGCTCGCGTCGTAATGAGCATATAGCCCACGCAGTGTAAAAATGCTTAAAGCGGAACTGTAGTTCCGCAGATGGCCAAACCACTAATGACCATCACGGATGATATGGAACGTGTATCCATAAAAAGCTTTGCAGACATGTGAGATTAACAAAATGTCGCCTAGTTTCTTAGCATGAAATCTCGTTAAACGAAATGGAGAACTAGCCATTAGACACAAAACAAAGCTATTGTGTTAGAATCTACAATGTCGAGGCATTTTAGGAAAACCCATCGACGTCGTGGTTTCCTTGGCTAACATCAAGGTTCATAGTATGTCTTGAAAGAAAAGCAATGCAATCATTCATACAATCGTCCATGACACTTGGCGGAAGACCTCCAATTCACCCTAAACTCTTAGAGCCAACGATTCTAAAAATCACTCTTAATTCCTTTTGCTAAAAAGGGGAGGACTGGGCCTAAAGGCTACTAGGCTGGAACCTTATATCGATCTTAATACTGTAGAAGCCTTAAATAGACACGTTAATCTTAATACAACTATCTATACTTAAATCATACATAACACTCACCAGCAAGCACACGGTGCATATAAAACTTAAAAATTGATAGAGTGGCGTCTACTCGATTCAAAAGGAGTGTCATTAGGAGCTTACTTAATACCTAATCACCTTTTTCGAAATGCAGGGAATAAAGTGTTGCATGCCCCGAAGTTTGGAAAATGCGACAAGTACGGGTCTCTGAACACTTACTAGAGTAACGGTCCTTTGACCCATAATTCTAACTATTCGCCTGAGAAGGGTTGGAAGTTCCAAGTCCAGAGGGTTCTTCCCTTCCTCCGACCTCAGGGCATTTGCCATAAGAGTTAGCAAACCTTGATTTGGGAGGCATAGGCACGGAAGTGGTCCTGGCTGCTGGGTCATTTGGCTCAAGACCAAGTTGTTGTTGAGTTGACTCCAGTTCATCTTTGATGAATTCTTCTAGGTGTCCTTCTTGAATGAGCCTTTGTATCACACCTTCCAACACCCTGCATTTGTTGATGCCCATGCCTCTTGGGATATTTGTAGTACCATCCTCCCTTGAAAGGTTCAGGATGCTTCTTGGATTTGAAAGGCACTGAGAAGTTGACTCTCTCCTTCATCATAGCATATATGTGTGAAATAGGTTTGCTTAAGGTTACGATATTGGAACTTGGTCCTCCCTCCATTGGCTTTCTTTGGTCTTCATGGAATCTAGGCTTCTCATCCTGAAGATCCTGACGAGCGTGAGATTTCCCATTTTCTTTGTAACAACCAAGTCTCCTTTTCAAATGATACAACTCTTCCACGCAAATGAATGTATTTGCCCAATGGTAAAATTCTGGCAAGTCTTTGCATCCGCTTATGTACAGCTCTTCCCAGAAAGGTGTTTTCTCAATCAACCCTGCATGTATGGCGACAAGCTTATCGCGGTTGCTCATACCTTCCGCTCTCGAGGCTTCAGTATCAAACCGTCTTAAGTAATCAGCTAAAGATTCCCCTTGCCCTTGTTTTTTGCTTATAATTGTGGGCCAGTCCACCACGGGATTCTTATGGCTACAAAACTATGAAGAGAAATCATGGAAGAATTATTCCCAAGAATTGATGTCCTTCCCTTGATATCGGCAATACCATTTAGCAGTTGCTTCCCGTAGTGTTAGTGGAAACATTCGGCATCGCATAATTCCAGAAGCATTATGAAAATCTATATAACTCTCAAAGGCAGCGATATGTTCTTCCGGGTTTGTAGTCCCATCATATATCATGTATGGCATCTTTATACTAGGCAGAACTTCAGCCTCCCTTTCCTTCCTTTCTTCTGGTGGCAACAAACTTCTGTTCTCCTCTGAACTAGCTGCTTCGTTTGATATTCTATTGTCCCTTTTTAAAACTGGATTAGTTTGTAGGTCCACCAAGGGTTAATTCAGCTATTTGACACTTGAGGTGCTATTACTCTTGGTTCTACTTCATAAGGTGCTCTATTTGAGGACAATCGGGCCAAGTCTGCTTCGATGAATCTTCTAGCACCATCATCTGTGTTGCCAAGTGCAATATTTCCAATTCGCTACTTGCTTTTCTTGTTAAGGTTGAGGACTCCTTTATTTATGACTTTGCTGGATTGGTAACCCCATGGCATCTTGTTGGAATACTCATATACGACGGTATAACCGTTCTTTCGGCCTTGTCAACAAAGAGTAACATCCTTTCATCATTACTAATGCGTTGATCCAAGGCTCCTTTTTCTTTGCTTTTGGGTAGATTTACGATTGTATTCCCTACCATGTCTCTCAAGTAGGCCTTTAGATTTCCACAGTTTGGGCTTTCGGAGCTGGATCCTCCATCGTTTGAACTCCTGAATTTCCTTTGCCCTTTCTGCCTCGGTTTTCTTCGTAATTAATACTTAATGAAATCAGTTTTTCTGAAATTTCTTGTGATTAAGCCTTCTCCCATTGAGTTTTCATTTCAGGCACCCATCGTTCCAGGACCTTGATCTTTTCGGCACTTTCATTTTCAGAACCTAAGATTAGAGGTTGTGTTAGAACTAGTGGTTTACCTGCTACAACAACATCTGGTTGAACAGTGTGGGTATATCTCTCTTTGCATCGGTTGTTGTCCTTGATGTTTGATCATCCTTTTGTGAAACAGAACAAGTTCGTAGCTTGTACAAGGATTTATCTTTACTATCGAACTCAGGGGTACCTTCGTCTTTAACTCTTTTTGATAGGTTTCCATTCCAAAAGTTCTTTGGGGTGAATTCTCTTCAATAGATCTCCTAGCTGCATCAACCTGTAAAGTTAAGTATGGTGCTTCCAATTCATCATTCTTTCCTTTTGCTAAAATCGAAGGCTTCCATGCCCCTCAATTTGTAGAGTTAGCACTTGATGGTATGCTTGCTTCTATAGCAGAGGATTCGGTTAAGCTTTATTCCAAATTTTCCTGCTGCCTATTCATTTTAAGGAGTCCAGAGAATATCTTGTTACGATGAAATACAGCATGAAGATGGTATGGGTAATAAGGAAGGAGATGTGAGAGGAAAGGTAGGAGGTTTTAAGATTAGATAGATCTTCAATCAACGACACTCTAAGTAGCAAGTTGAAGGTTTAGAATTTCCTCTCCAAGACTCTTTCTCTTCGGCTTTTTCTTCTTCAACACTTAGTCCACTCCGGGATGGAACAACCAGTGATATGGAAAGGTTTCCTGAGATGTTCGATGGTTCAGCCCTCCTTCTAGCACCAAAATGTTAATGATATTTCTCGTCAACACCGGAGATAGGTCTATGGAAATGGACCTAAGGAGAAAATGGGATTACTTGTTCCTCGCAAGCCTGGGTTAGCTCACTGATTCCTTAGGCTAGCGGTTTCCCAGTGATTTATGACTTGGGGAGGGGACGGTGGGAAATGCTTACCCTGAAGAGGAAGCGTTAAGTTGCTGAGAACCTAACGGCCTATGCGAGGATGTTCTGATAATCCCATCACATGGCAGAATACGTAAAGAAATACATTAAAGAAATATGCAGTATGCAGGAAAATTAAGAACACATAATTTATAGTGGTTCTGTTCGATTTGAACCTGTGTCCACTTTGAGGGGCTTTCATGATTTTATTCATGGAGGAGGTTACATAAGAAATCCCCAAATTGATTTACAAATTAAGGTCTACTCTCTAGAATGCAAGATAAAGAAAAAGGAAGGAGAATTCTCGTGAGGAATCAAAACTCCGCTCAGGAAATGAGAATTACATCTAGGAAATTAGGATCAGGCCCCCTTAAACGTGACCCCCGCGGTCTTATTTAAAGAGGATTTGAGGTCCCTTCTTCTGTTGAGCCGTTGGGCCTGCAGGAACCTCTTTCAGCCACTTCTCTCCTTGGTCTTGAATGTTTTTCCTTCTGATTGCTTCGTTGTACTAATTATAGCTTTCGTAGTGAAGATTTTTATTAGTTAGGAAGCTCTTGAAACTAATAAGAATTTGATGTTGTAGTAACTCTTGAGACGTATTTGAGCTTCCGGTTATATGCTCTCAGTCATAAGCTTTCAGATGCAGGCATTAGGTTTTCCCGTGAATACTTAGAGGAGCTTACCCTCAGGATGTATTTAGATAACAGCTGTTGACTTAGCAGAAGCCTTTTTGATGCGTAAACGAGGTTTCAGTAGAATGGTTTCGGCCACCTTTCTTCCTATCAAATGTCTTCGTGGACGCTTCTTTGCCTTCGGAATATCCATCTTGGAATCTCGGGAGTGGTTCCGGTGCCATAACTTCTAGTAATTGGGTCTCGGGATTTGAGATTTCGGCCTTGGTTGCTTTCGGAATACCTTCCGGTGATGCTGAAGATGCTTCTTGATGTTGGTATTGGTAGGCTCTTTCCTTTTCCTTCTTATGTTTTGGATTACATACTTTCGGTGATCCACTCGCCCACCTGCTTACGGTATCAAGTATAATGCTCTTGGAATTGTTACTATGTGCCCCTCTTAGTGTCCACATTATCTTGCTGGTATCTTCTTTTCATATATCAATCTTGTGCTTTCTTTCGTCTCGACCTTTCTGAATCTTCAATTCTATTTTCTAACTTTAACTGTCGGAATTAGACCGATATTGTCTGGTTTTGATTCCATTTGGTTGCTGGTATCAGCTTTGGATTTCCCCCTTCGCTCTATGGTTTTGTTGTTGGCTCTTGAACTTTGCTTCCAATAACTCCTCAGATTCGCTCTTTTCTTCACAAATCTGGTTTCGCTGTCCGAGATCCCTTTACCCTTTCGGCTTTAAGGCTTTCACATCTTCATATTTGATTGGTACAAAATTTGGTGTTAACAATGTCGACATAAGGACATATGCATGTCGATATTCATGCATAAATTTGGAAGAACATATAGTTTTGTGACTTTGTTTTTAAATTATCGATTTATATTTCAGGTTTAACAATTTCCTAAAATAATATTAATCCTAACAAACATACAAAATTTATTTTATTATTATATTTATTATTTATTGTTTTGTTGATATTTTGAATTTAAAAATTCAAAATTCAAATTTCAAATTGAATTTTAAATTTCACATTTGAGTTTTAAAGTTTTAAATTTCAAATTTAAAGAAAAGCAAACAAGCACGACAATCAAGCATCCACTCAACCAAAAAATTTCAAAATCAATTAAAGCATACCCGGTTTTTAGACCTATTTCTTTGATATTTTCTAAATTTTGAATTGCGGGGAAATACATTTTGAATTTTGGGTTTCTGGCTCTTCTTCGCTTGATGATGAATTATAAGCCCAAAAGTAATATCTCTTCATAAGATCTTCTTTCGATTAACGATCATCTTGGTGTCTTTTGGCCAACAGTCATCAGATATAACTACTTGTAACACCTCGTATTTTCTATAAACATAAGAATGACAAACCAGAGAATAATTAAATTGTAACAGAATAATTAAGGGAAACGGGTTACGCCATTGCGTTCATCTCGAAATTCTTCTTGGAATAGAGTCCAAGTTTGCGTAAATCGGACTCCGTATGAAGAAGATATGACCTTCGGAAGTTCCAATAAAAACCAGCCCGAAATTCAAATTTCAGATTTCGAAATTCAAAACGGACACCCGGGCTGGGTGAAAAAATTCCTGCCCAGGACCCAGGTCGACACTAGGGTCGACCTGGGGGTCGACCTGGGTAAACAGGTCGACCTTAGGGTCAGCCTCCCCTCTATTTCCAGATCCGTGGGCAGATGCATTTTTCTGTATTTAGACGCCTGTTCTGACTAGATTCGTGACCCCTATGCTATTTAAACACCCCCAAACCTAGCTTTCTCTCCACACAATTTCATTCTGCCTATACTTTGCCTCTATTCTAATTAAAAATAAAAATAGCATCGCTACTCTGCTAGAATCAAAACTAGAACTAGTGCATCCTCTTCCAATCTGAATAGAGTTAAAAGAGAACAACTATTTTCTAATCTAATCGATAGTCTACGCCAAAGGAGCACTATTCAATGTCAGAATACAGATCCCAGAAATCAAGACTTACCTTTTCAATCGTGAGTACAGTTATTTTTAGATATGAAATTTAATAATTATCTTGACATTTTTGTGAATCTGGATCTGAGGTTATGAATACTTTTCTGTGGATCTATCTTGATTGTGATTGTTCTATATCTGTTCTCTCTTTTCTTCCTTTTTGTTTATAGCCAGGCTACCACAAGCCTACGCCAAATCTCATAAGAGATTAACAAACAAACGCTAAATTTTGGGACAATTAATGGATAATGCATAATTGGACATGACTAATCTTTGACTGATTTGAGAAATGGACATACGTTGTAAATTAGGTCTAAATCTGTGTATACTCTGTAATTTGGAAGAAGAGGAATCATTATATGATAACATGTGACTTGAAACTTAGGGACATAATGCATATAAAGATTAATATCTGATTTTGAGATGTTATAATTTAAAGATCTAGACTTTTTGGGTAAATTTTTATGTAACGATTAATGACTTGAAAAAAAGAATATGTGACCTAGGCGTAGAGACCTATATTATAATAGGATAACTATCAACATGGATACGCCTAAAAGTGGATTTTTGGATATTTGGCATTAAAGGCTATAATTTGGCATAATTCATATGGTATATCATGATTTGGGCTTTTAGAGGATATTCTGTACTGTGCAAAGTTTAACTAAAGATTTGGGCATATGTTGTATTATGAATTATGACCATGACTTAGGCATGTAAGTTTAGGCTAAATTTATGATTAGGAAAGATATGTAAATAGAGTTTTAGAATTATATAATCTTTTGAATTGCCTGATCTGCTAAATCTGTTGAATCGCCTAATCTGCTAGATCTGTTGAATTGCCTAATCTGCTAAATCTGTTGAATTGCCTAATCTGCTAGATCTGTTATTTGTTGAATTGCCGAATCTGTTGAAAGCTAAATAATTGTAATTTGGTTTAAAAATCCATAGGCTCGATCTAAGATTGAGTAAAACATGGAAATTTGATTAATTTGCTGTAATCTATAAAGAAGTTTAATCTGTTAAATAAACAGAATTAGTCTGATATCTGTATAATCTGTATTGGAATGAATTTGCTATGACACGATGTTAGACTCTGTTTGCGGTAGAAGCCTACCCGAAACCAACCGGCTTAACCAGCAACCGCAAACTGTCAGTCCAATGTGAGAGGTCGTAGGCATAAATAAAATATGCTTAGACACGAGGTTAGGTCTGGCTTGTGGCAGAAGTCTGCCCAGAACCGCCCAGCACATCCAGCGACCACAAGTTACCAACCTAATGTGAGAGGACTATGCATTAATATTTAATTAATTCAAATTTAAGAGAAATGTGGTGTCTAAAAACGTGTTGGGTGGATAGGGTTAAACCAACTGGACTGATGAATCTAATAAACCCGTTTTGTGAATCTATAGGCCAATATAAAGTTAGACTATCTGTAAGTCTGTTACATCCGTACATCTGATCTGTTAATCTAAAAACTTGTTAACTTGATTATCTGATCTGTGAACTAGAAATATGAACACTATCTGAAATCTGTAAACAATTTAATCTAAAATCTATTAGTCTGCGGACACAAGGTTAGGAGAGGAATTACTTGTGTCATCTATTGTGTGGAACCCATATTAGTCAGTAACCCTTTCTGGTATCTAAACTTTAACCCCACGCTATGTAGGGGTCCAGGCACGCTTACTGAACTAATTATAAGCGGTTCATTCTGATAATGGCGAGGGGTGTTGATGGCGCATTCCAATAGGGTCATGTGCGTGCATGGATCCGGTCTGCTCTGAGGATGTAAGACACCATGACATCTGTAAATAGGTTTGTTCCAATAGGTTGCCAATTAGGGAGTGATACACCCTACTGTGGGGGCCGACATAGGGTATTTATGTATTAGGGAGCCGATCACTTGGGGTAGGACTTAGGGCACACTTAGTTTTGTCTGTTTCTGTTGGTACCGTCTGTTTCTGTTGGGTGGTAACACATGTCTGTTTCTACGTGGTACCGTCTGTTGGGGTGGTAAAGGCCCATTACTAGTGTACACCTAATCCTAACATTCTGTTTCTGTAGGGATTATTCTGTTTCCGTCTCTAATTCCGTTTCCGATTCTGTTTCCGTAACTTCTGTCTGTTGGGGGTGGTATAGGCCCATTATTAGTATTCTATTTCTGTCTGTTGGGGTGGTAAAAGCCCATTATTAGCATTCTATTTCTGTACCGTCTGCCTCTGTTTGGGTGGTAAAGGTCCATTACTAGCATTCTGTTTCTGTAGAGATTATTCTGTTTCCGTTTCAGTTTCAGTTTAGACATTAGGGTAACACCTAATCCTGTTATACTAGTATTAGTGTAGAGAAGTGAAAATTTTAGCTTAGCCTATATCATTCCGTTTCTTCTGTTAACCTGCTATTCTAGTTACGGTTATCTCTCATCTAGTTTTATTTACATGTCATGGTACTATTGTTTGTTTATATGCTGAAAGTCACTAGACTCACCAGACTTATGTCTGACCTAGTTTTTTCGCCTCTTTTCTTTCCGTTCCCCCTCCCCCCAGGTTTTCATGATGGAAACATAGGAGTTTGATTCAGATTCTCTCTGCTCGAAGTGTTTAAAGTATTGCTTGGCTTTGGCTCTATCTTTCCATGGCTGTTTATATTGGGGATTATGGTTTTAAAAACTATGCATTCTGAAGGCTTTTGTACAAGACCGATATTTATGTACTTGAATTCCGATATTGTGATTTTGAAAGATGTAACCAAACTTATTTCTGTTTCTGTTGTAATAAAGTTATAAAATTTTCTAGTACTACTTTATCTGTCGTGTAAATTTCTATTCTTTCTACTAAAAACGCTCCACCAAAGTTAAGGCACTCCCTTTACGAGTGACCTCAATGGAGGTGGGGTATTACACTTGGTACCAGAGCTGAAGGTTACCAGATTTGATAAAAAGTTTTGAAAACTATTTTCAAAAAAAGGTTTTAAAAAGGAAGTATTTTCAAAAGTAGATTTTATTTTGAAAAACATATTCCCCAAAGCCATATGCCTATCTTTCTATCCTTTGTTTTGAATCTTTCCTTTTCTCTCGTTTCAGCATGTCTTGGGATCTTAACCTTCCGGAGGGCGTAAAGATACCTGGCTATTTCAGGAGGTACCTAGAAGCTAGGGCTAATGATGCGGGCCCAGCAGACGTCCCTCCTCCCCCAGCTGCAACAGTTCCTCCTCCTCCTCCGCGCATGAATACTTTCCCGAAGATATGTAGAGACTTTCGAGCCATGGGTGGGAAGAATTTAATGGAACTGAATCCTTCGTGGAGGCAAGGAACTGGCTCAATGAAACTGAGGATTTGTTCATTATCTTCGAGGTGGACGATAGGCAGAAGATACAGTTAGCGGTATGGTTGCTTAAAGACGAAGCTTCTTTTTGGTGGGAGGTCAGAAATAGAGAGCGTCCTTTAGAGAGATGGATGGATTTCAGGCATAGGTTCGAGATGAAATTTCTCTCACGAGCGGAAGAGAGTCTATACAGAAAGAGGTTCTTGGCGTTGAAGCAGGGGGAATTTGTCAGTGAGAGAGTACGTCAACAAGTTTAATCAGTCGGCGAGATTCGGTTTAGATTTGGCAAATACACCGCATAAGAAGGCACTAAGGTTTGCTAAAGGTTTGAACGAGCCGCTACACGGATTCGCAATGTCCCACATTCCAATGGGGACTACCTTCGAGAAATTAGGTTACATGGCATTGATGCATGAAGAGGAAACCAAAAGTGAGAAGAAAGAAGAAAAGCTTGAAGGACCACAGAACAAGAAGGCGGGGCCCAAAAAGGAAACACAAAAGAAGGATGAGAAGTCTGAAGATAAGAAGGAGAAGAAGTGCTTTACTTGTGGAAGCTCAATCCATCTGAACACGAATTGAAGAAAGATGAAGGGCACTTGCTTCAACTATGAAGAAATGGGGCACTTCACTAGGGACTGCCCAAAGAAACGAGGACAAGGACAGAGGGCAGGACCTACTTCTGGAGGGCAGGCGAATACCCTCGAGAGTGGTGGATAGGATAAGAAATAGGAAAACTTTCTGTAGAAGGTATAATTTCCTTATTTGATTGTGGAGTTAAAACTCTTACTGATTCTGGCATTTTGATTCTGTAATTGAAACTCTGCACTTTAATACTAGACTTGTTTCTGATCCCGCTGTGGACTTAGACCCATAAGGGTTATGACTCATCTATTTGTGATAAGTTGGGGTTTGAGGGTATCTGTGTTGGGAGTTAAGTTGACTAGGACGCATACATTCTGGGTTTTATCATGCTTAGTTTCCTAAAAAATCATTTGGTAATCTGATCTGTACCAGTGGTCTGTAAGTATTTGAATATTTCTGATAAGGTCAAGAGTTTTTACTCGAAGCGCAAAGTAGATTTCCAAATGGGCATTTGTTTAATGGGAGTGATTCTCTGAGCATCAATCTGATGTTGATTTCGGTCTTCGGGATTGATACTTAGGGGGTTATTCTCTTAAACCGATGTCTGATAGGAACAAATCTTTTGTTTTGATTGTACTTGCTTCTATCACTCGGCTGTATCCTATCGATCGAATCTTCGACCTTTAGGTAGAAACTAATGGGTGTAAACATGTGTTTGAGACATGTTATGTTAGATGTTTGCAAGTGCATGCAAGCGGTTGCTCGTGGATGCATATACACACACTAGGCACTAGATCGGCTCAAAAACACTCTCATACTGCATATAGATGTGTGTGCATTTTTAAATTTTTTATGGAGGCGAAGTGGTTGACTCAACACATGGATGTTGCATATGAATAAATGGTTGTGCATTCATATAGAAATGATATGTATCAAATAGGAAAATTGCATACATGTTGGACTCATGGCACTGACATAATTCGCATTAAGGAGGTAACCGGATCAGTGGACCGCCTAATCTTTGCATTAGATAAGGAACACATACACACACTTTTGCATATGTTCATACAACATTAGAAGTTTTCTAAGGACAATGGATGCTTATGGATGATGGTTGAGTAGATGGGTGATTGGATGGTAAGACACATTCTGCCTAATTTGAAGATTTCGGGGATGAAATCCTTTAAGGAGGGGAGAATGTAATACCCCGTATTTTCTGTAAACATAAGAATGACAAACCAGAGAATAATTAAATTGTAACAGAATAACTAAGGGAAATGGGTTACGCCATTGCGTTCGTCTCGAAATTGTGCTTGGAATATAGTCCAAGTTTGCATAAATCGGATTCCGTATGAAGAAGATTTGGCCTTCGGAAGTTTCAATAAAAACCAGCCCGAAATTCAAATTTTAGATTTCGAAATTTAAAACAGATACCCGGGCTGGGCGGGAAAATTCCCGCCCAGGACCTAGGTCGACACTAGGGTCGACCTGTGTAAACAGGTAGACACTAGGGTCGACCTCCCCCTATTTCCAGATCCATGGACAGATGCATTTTTTTGTATTTAGACGCCTGTTCTGACCAGATTCGTGACCCCTATGCTATTTAAACACCCCCAAACCTAGCTTTCTCTCCACACAATTTCATTCCGCCTATACTCTGCCTCTATTCTAATTAAAAATAAAAAGGGCATCGCTATTCTGCTAGAATCAAAACTAGAACTAGTGTATCCTCTTCCAATCTGAATAGAGTTAAAAGAGAACAACTATTTTCTAATATAATCGATAGTCTACGCCAAAGGAGCGCTATTCAGTGTCAGAATACAGATCCCAGAAACCAAGACTTACCTTTTCAATCATGAGTACAGTTATTTTTAGATATGAAATTTAATAATTATCTTGACATTTTTGTGAATCCGGATCTGAGGTTATGCATACTTTTCTGTGGATCTATCTTGATTGTACTGTTCTGTGTCTGTTCCCTCTTTTCTTCCTTTTTGTTTATAGCTAGGCTACCACGAGCTTGCACCAAATCTCATAAGAGATTAACGCTCGAACGCTAAATTTTGGGACAAATAATGGATAATGCATAATTGGACATGACTGTTTTTTGACTAATTTGAGAAATGGACATATGTTGTAAATTAGATCAAGATCTATGTATACTCTGTAATTTGAAAGAAGAGGAATCATTATATGATAACATGTGACTTGAAACTTAGGGACATAATGCATATAAAGATTAAGATCTGATTTTGAGATGTTATAATTTAAAGATCTAGACTTTTGGGGTAAATTTTTATGTAACGATTAATGACTTGAAAAAAAAAGAATATGTGACTTAGGCGTAGAGACCTATATTATAATAGGATAACTATCAATATGGATTCACCTAAAAGTGGATTTTTGGATATTTGGCATTAAAGGCTATAATTTGGCACAATTCATATGGTATATCATGATTTGGGCTTTTAGAGAATTTTCTGTACTGTGCAAAGTTTAATAAAGACTTGGGCATATGTTATATTATGAATTATGACCATGATTTTGGCATGTAAGTTTAGGCTAAATTTATGATTAGGCAAGTGTTAGACCCAAAAGTGGTTCTAACACCCAAATTGAATAAAAGCAAATAAGATGAGATAGAAATAAGAATGAACACACAGGATTTATAGTGGTTCGGCGAACAAATGCCTACGTCCACTTATCTTTCACTATATTCAATGATTCAGTTGCAAATACAATGTAGTTGTCACTTGATTTCACTCACAACTCGCTTATATTCACTCAATAGATTAAAACAAATAATGAAAGAAGATTTGGATTCTCCGGGAGTAATGGAGCTCGGGTTATGGAGGTAGTTGAATTCTCAAAGTGCCTAAAAAGATCCTTCTCTTTGTCTCCAGACGGGGTATTTATAGGTGTGAATTTGCTCAAAACTTGATCCGGGTCGGGGCCACATGTCGTCAATCCCACTGTCTTCGGGTTCGGATGAACTATTATGTTGACAACGCATCAAAGGAACGGACGTTATGGGTAGGAACTGGTCACAGCCGGTCCGGATATCCAGGCGCTTTTGCAGGAGAATAATATGGAACATGGGCTCTGGTCGGAGACGCACAGATAAGGGGTTCGGATCGGGATATCCGATCCGACCCGGATTGGCTTGGATGCAACGCTCTCTTCTTCTCTAATCTACTCCGCTCCGATCCATTTTCGTGGCAAACAGGTGGCTTTCCGATCCAATTGAGATCATGTTGCCCTCCGATCCGATTAGATACACCTTACCAATTTCCTCAGCAGCAGTTCACCGATCCGAACAGAAGGCTCTATCCGACCCGAACCGATATGTTGCTCTGACCCGACCCGAACAACTGCAGCTATCCAATCTAGATTGTAGTGTCTTCTCCAATCTGAACCGAAGTCTTCTAATTAAAAATGCTGTTCAATGTCTGGTTTCTTGACTTTGTGTTGCCTAGTTCACAAAGTAGGCTAACACTTTGCCCCCTCAAAGGATGCTTCCGTGGGGAACGGAGCATGCTTTGACTGCCATAGCGCAAAAGCTTCATTTTTCCTTTCGAATTCACACGTTAAGTTGTCGTACTTCATCCTGTTCAGTTCGGATTCCGACCCGAACGGATTTCTGGCTTGGGTTCCGACCCGAACAGCTCTCCTTCCTCCTGTACTCTGCGATGAACCAGTGGGCCAAGCTGTGTTACTGGGCTTTTCGAGCCGGTCCGATCGGGAATACGAATAGTCAGCTTGTTGTTTATATAAATTCACTTCTTCTTTCTTCTTTTCTTTCATTTATTGTTTTCGTTTATCCGAACCGATTCCATATCGAAGCTCCAGCCTTTGCAAGAAACTTCAAATTTTCGCTTCCATCTTCGAATCAAACACATAGGTAGTCTTGTAATCTTAAATCTTGTCGCCATAATCGCTTTTAATTTACATTCACGGTTAGTTTGAACGACTTTAACAAAGTAATTGAATAGTTCCATCACTGCACCTTCTTCCTTCCTCCGCCTTCGTCGTCAATGACATCGACGCCATTTCGAAGCGTTGGAGGAAATTATTGACACTTGAGTGCTCAATCTCTCGACTTTAATTAAAGCTTGGGATTTCAAGTTGGGTTCGCTATTTAAGAGGAGGAAGAGGAAGAAAACTGAAGAAGGTTGGTTCGGGTAGGGGAACAGTAGGAGGAAAAGAGGAAAAGAGGGAAATTTACAGAGCCGGATCGGGTCGGAGAAATAGGGCCAAGAAATGGGTCTTAAACCGCTTGACCGGGTCGGGTCGGATTTGCGAATACAATGAAGGCCAAGACTTATGCGCTCGGATCGGACCCGGTTGAAAAACAAAAGAGAGAATAGGGGTCTGGTTATCCAAGTTAATCCGACCCGCTCCGGGTGTCAATCTCCGAACCGATCCGGATATATCTTACTGAGTGTGGGCCTTTGTTCATCCGATCCGAACCTGGTGTCTGCATCCGAACCGAGCACTACTCAATTTAAAACATAATCTCTCGTCCAACTATTTAAAAGATATTACTTCCAATTTTACGAACAGTTAGGATAGTGCCTTGCGGACATAAGTGAACATTAAGAACTACTCTGACTATCACTTTCTCTTCAAAGTTTCGTCTTACATTGCTGTACTTTTACTTTGCATTTCTCACATTTGCTGCACACATTTTAGTTCACACACATACACAGGGGGCACGGGATAATTTACTCTAATCCGTGCTATTGCTTCTTCAATAGTTCTATGACAATGAGGCCCAGATGCTCTTCCCGACTAGCTGAGAGGAAAGATGCCCCGGAAACTTCTAACAAAATCACTCTTGAGGATATATCTTCTTCGTCTGATCCAGAATGGGACAGTGAGGGTCCAGACTACGGGGTTGGAAATCGAGAAAGCAACGAGGCGTCTTCGGAGAACGAGGTTTCTCTGGGTTTTGAGGAGGAAGGAGGGATCGGTGACGATCGAGCCCCTGACGAATTTGAATCAGCCATTATATTGGAATCACCTCCAGATTCCGTAGAATCGACAATCGACAACGATCGACTTGTTCGAATTTGCTTAAAGTATGGAATAATGAAAAGGGACACCCTAGTGCCCTCACGCTCTGACCGTCCCCACAACCCTCCAGAAGGATATATGACGGTCACTCGATTGATGTGCATGGTCGGTGCCATTCCTCCATTCTCTCCCTTCATTGTTGATTTTTTAAGACAAATGTGGATTGCCCCCATGCAACTGCACCCCAATTCATATGCCTATCTGCACACCTTGTACATAGCATATCGTGAAATCTTAGGCATAGAGCTCACATTCGATGACGTTCACTTTTTCTATAATTTCAAGCATCGGACTCGAGAAACTCCATCTTTCTGCTACTTTGAATCAGTTCCAAAATGGAAGATAATCTCTGCACCATTTAGCAGTAAAGCTGGAGATTCCAGATTAGAATGGTTCTACGTGAAGCGACAGCCTGGATGCGCCAGGAGGTGGACAAAATCAAGTAAAGCACTGATTTTCTAAATCCGGGCTCTATACATTTGAATCATCACCTTGACTTGTTTTTCCTTTTTTTTTTCTGGCATTTCTTTTATACTCTCCCTCTTTCTCTTGGGAGTTAGAGTTCGAGTTCAGTCATCTGTTTATTCCCCGGTCTTTCAACGGGGAAAGATTTCTTTCTCAGCGCTCAGTCAGAGACGCTTTTATACTCTCTCTCTCTCTGGAGAGTTAGAGTTAGGAGGAGAATCTCTTTTTCAGCGCTCAGTCGGAGATGCTTTTATACTCTCTCTCTCTCTCTGGAGAGTTAGAGTTAGGAATAGAATCTCTTTTTCAGCGCTCAGTCGGAGACGCTTTTATACTCTCTCTCTTTCTCTGGAGAGTTAGAGTTAAGAATGTCGTTTTCTCATTCTTTTATGTCTTATCGCACAAATAATCGTTGTGCTTCTTTTTATGTCTAAACTGTTTTCAACCTTTTTAGGCTGTGAGTCACCCTGTACTTCATACCTACAACAGAATAATTAACAAATGTATATATACATAGTGCATAAAGGTAAATAACACACAATATTTTTATAGTGGTTCAGCTAAGTCGTAGCCTACATCCACTTTATAGTCCTTTATTCATATCGTCAGATTTTCCCAAGGCAAGTCGTGCCTTATTACAGAGTTTATAAGAAAAATAACACAAAGTACAGTGTTTTTTAATCCAAATATCGCATTGAGTGTTGGGCGTTCCATGCTCTGGGGACTTCTTCGCCATCCACGGTCGTTAACTTGAAGGTTCCTTTTTCAAGTTTCCGTTGAATGACAAAGGGTCCTTCCCATTTTGGACCAAGGTGAGGAAGGGATGGAAAGACTCTCTTTAGCACCAAATCTCCTGGTTCAAAAGTTCTGAGGCGAACTTTTTTGTCGTAATAGCGTGCCATCTGACGCCGATGTCTTGCTGCACGCAAATCTGCTTCGTCCCTTTTCTCTTCAACTTCATCAAGAGACTCAAGTAAAAGTGCCCGATTTGTCATCGGGTCATAATATGTCACCCTGTGGGAAGGAACTTCTAGTTCAACTGGAATTACAGCTTCTGAGCCAATGGAGAGAGAGAAAGGGGTATGACCGGTGGCCGTTTTAAATGTTGTTCGATATGCCCATAAGGCTAGGGGCAATTCATCAACCCACTTTGCCTTTGCACGCTCTAATCGCTTCTTGAGGATGGATTTTATTACTTTGTTTATTTCCTCTACTTGCCCATTCGATTGCGGATAGGCAACTGCAGTATATCGTTTGTCTATCTTATACTTCTGGCAAAAATTTCTGAATTCAGTGCTATCAAATTGGGTCCCGTTGTCAGTTATAATCGTCCTTGGGATCCCGAATCGATATATAATATTTCTAACCACAAAACTTATCGCCTTCCTTGTTGTGATCTTGGTCAAGGGCTCAGCTTCCACCCACTTCGTAAAATAGTCCACGGCTACTACTGCATACTTAGCTCCTCCTTTAGCAATTGGTAGAACTCCAATGATATCAATTCCCCATGTGGCAAATGGCCAGGGACTCACCATTGATTTAAGCTGAGTCGACAGTGCCCTGGGGATTTTAGCGAATCTCTGGCACTTATCGCAGCGTCGTGAATAATCAGCTGCATCTTTATTGATCGTAGGCCAGAAGTATCCATATCGCAATATCTTCTTTGCTAAAGTTTGACCTCCTGTATGATCTCCACACTCACCGTCGTGTACTTCTCTTAGTACACGCTTGATGTCGTCGCGTGCTATACATCGTAACAGGGGCATAGAAAATCCTTGCCTATAGAGGATATCATCTTGTATGACATATCTGGTAGCTTTGCGAACTACAGCTCTTTTCTCACTCTTCTTCGATGGGAGTGTCCCATTCTTAAGGAAATTCTTAATTGGAGTCATCCATGACTCCTTCTCTGGTTCCGCTTCAAAAGCGAATTCAATTTCCATTGACTCAAAGCTTGGCGATTCCAACGTTTCAATTGGAATTACTTCAGTCTCTTCTGGATTGTCGGAACTAGCCAGCTTTGCCAGTCTATCCGCTTTCTGGTTTTCAACTCTGGGAATATGTGTTATGTTGTACCGCTCTAAGCTATTTAATAGCGCTTTCACTTTCTTGAGGTAGGCGATAAGTCGAGGTCCTCGAGCCACGAATTCCTCTCGCACTTGACAAACAAAAATTTTAGAGTCACAAAATATGTTCAGCCCGGCGATCAGGGCTTCATATTCAGAGTCATTGTTAGTTGCCGAAAATTCTAATCGCAGGGCGTAATATAACGACCGTCCCTCGGGAGTGACTAAGACAATTCCAGCTCCGGACCTTCGGTCATTCTTGGCTCCATCTGTATATAGTTTCCACGGATTCATCTTTAGCTCATCTTCGGACTTAACCGCTCTATCATTGATTATTTCCTCCTCTGGAATGGTGAATTCCGCAATAAAGTCTGCTAGAGCTTGCCCCCTGATTGACTTTCGTGGTTGAAAATTCAAATCAAACTGACTTAGTTCTATGTTCCATTTGATCAACCTTCCCGATGCTTCGGGCCTCTGTAACACCTGCCTTAAAGGCTGGTCGGTGTATATGGTTATTGGATGGGCTTGGAAATAGTGACGAAGTTTTCGGGATGCGATCAGGAGGCTATAAGCAAGCTTCTCAATTTTTGGGTAGTTGCGCTCTGCCGCTGCTAATTTCTTGCTTACATAATACACTGGCCTTTGTACTTTGTTTTCTTCTCGAACCAGAGCTGTGCTGACAGCGTGAGCCGAGACTGCCAAGTAAACAAACAATTCTTCATGATCTATGGGCTTTGATAAAATCGGCGGTTTCTCTAGCAGTTCCAACAGATTTCGAAAGGCCTCAAGACAATCCGGAGTCCACTCGAAGTTCTTCTTTCCCCTTTTAATCAAATCAAAAAACGGAACACATTTATCTGTGGCTTTGGAGATGAATCTACTCAGCGCCGCTTCTTTCCCTGCAAGACTTTGGACATCTTTAATTCTCCTCGGTTCTTCGATATTTCTAATCGCTGCTATCTGGCTAGGGTTGATTTCAATTCCTCGGGAACTCACAATGAAGCCAAGGAACTTTCCCGATGCCACTCCAAATGAGCATTTCAGAGGATTCAATTTCATCCGGTACTTTCGCAAGATACCAAACATTTCCGCCAAGTCTTGCGTATGGCTGGAAGACTGCTTTGATTTGACAAGCATATCATCCACATAAACTTCCATAGTTTTTCCTATTTGATCATAAAACATTCTGTTTACCAAGCGCTGATAAGTAGCTCCAGCGTTTTTTAATCCGAATGGCATTACAACATAACAATATAACCCCAAATTCGTAATGAAGCTCGTATGTTCTTGGTCTGGTACGTGCATAGGAATTTGGTTGTATCCAGAATATGCGTCCATGAAAGAGAGAAGTTCATGACCTGCTGTCGAGTCTACAAGCTGGTCAATCCTGGGAAGTGGGAAACTATCTTTTGGGCAAGCTTTATTTAAATCTGAAAAGTCAATGCAAGTCCGCCACTTTCCGTTTGGCTTCTTTACTAAGACGGGATTCGATATCCAATCGGGATATGTCGAATCTCGAATAAATCCATTCTGCTTCAACTTCTCTACTTCCTCTTTGAGAGCAGCCGACCTCTCTGGGCCCAGCATGCGTCACTTTTGCTTCACAGGCGGATGCTTCGGATTTACATTCAATTTGTGACTTATCATGGATGGTGATATCCCACACATGTCAGCATGGGTCCAGGCGAATACGTCTAAGTTTGCCTTCAAGAAGTACGTTAGTTCTTTAGCTCGACGTGGATCCAATTGAGAACCAATCTTCAAAACTTTTGTCGGATCAGCTTTATCAATGGGAATTTCCACTGTCGCTTCATTAGGAGTTGCATTCCTAGCCTCTGGTTCCTCGTCTTTTCTGGGATCCAGGTCTTCAGGCGTTCCTTTGGGCAACTCCCTCGGGGTCAATCTCTCTAATTGCTATGCCGAGTCCCCCTTTGAGGGAGACGAGGCATCCTTACTCTCAACGTTAAGTCCTTTCATCAACATCTTTTACTCGGCCACATAGCAGGCCCGTCCGGAAACCTGATCCCCTCTCATTACTCCAGTTCCGGCTTCGGTTGGGAACTTAAGTAACAAGCACCAAGGGGCGATACAAACTCTAAATTCAGCGAGGGCAGGTCTTCCCAAAAATGCGTTATAAGGCGAATCTACGTCCAATACTACGAACTGAAGCATTCGCACTCTTCTACGTTCTCCTTGCCCCAGGGTTACAGGCAACTCTATGTATCCCATGGGAGCTGTCGACGCCCCGTTGAAGCCTCTGATCCATCCTTCACAAGGCTTCAGGTCTTCGGACTCAAGCTTCATCTGATCAAATGACTTCTTGAACAAAATATTAACGGAACTTCCATTGTCTACTAATACCTTATGGACCAAGGCCGGCCTAATGGTGGTAGTAATAACCAACGGATCATTGGTGGGTGATTGTATCCCAGTATTGTCTCGGCTTCGAAATACCACGTCGTCAAACATGGTCTTCTGTTGTTTTATGGGGGTGACATCTTCCAAATCATCACCTTCATTCACGTCTAGAGGCTTGGCAGCATTCACATATTGATCCATTGATCTGAAACTTCGGATTGCTGGGTGAGGTCCGCCTACTATGGAGTTGATAACAATTCCTTTACCTTTCTGTTGCGCTGTAGGCTTGGGAGCAGGTAGAATCTGTTTTGGAGCCTGCTCTCCTTGCCCCCTGTCCTTCGGGGCAACCTTGTACTCATCCAACTTCCCTTCACGCAACAGTTTCTCAATCACATCCCTCAAATGCCGACATTCATTAGTTGAATGCCCGTGAGTTCCATGAAACAAACAAAACTTCCCTGTCGCCATTTCTTTCTCGGTCGAATCACGAGGTGGCGGACTTTTGTATTGTAACACATTATACGTATCCAGGTAAATATTTTCCAGGGTGTCGTTCAATGGTGTATAATCCTCGTAGTTCTGGAATCGGGGTCTTTTGTTAGGGTCACTTCCCCTATTTCTGTTTCTTCTGTTACCGTTTGGATTACGGTTATTGTTGTTGTTACCCCCGCTTCCAGCATTGCTATTTCCACCCTTGTTTCCTACATTTACTTCAACCTTGCCAGAACTTTCCCCAGACTGCTTCACGGCGATATTACTCTGCACATTCTCCTTTGAAGCTGTCTCAGACTTACTCTTTCGGTTTGCCCTAGCCTCCTCTCGTCTTAGATAAATATCGGCTTTTTCGTAGAATATCTCCCTTGTGGAGGGTGTTTTCCCAGAAAGGTAGTCTCCAAACTCAGATTCAGGATCGACTCCTTCCTTCAATGCCATCAGAATAGTGGGCTCGTGCGGGTCACTGACCTCAGTTACGGCTTGGTTAAAACGATCAAGATATGCCCTTAAAGATACTCCTGGCGCCTGCTTGATTCTTGACAATTCAATAACACTTTTGGACTTTCGGGCATGGAGTCGGAACTGGTTCATGAAACGCTCGCTTAATTCCTTGTAATTCGAAATCGAACGAGGAGGAAGTCGGGTAAACCAGAACAGCGCCACATCTTCTAAGTAGATTGGGAATGCCTTGCACTTCACTTCATCAGGGGCGGCAGCAGCATTCATGAGCCATGAGTACCGCATTAAATGCTGTCCCGGATCAGTCCTTCTGTTGTATTTATCCATCTGTGGCAAGTTAAAGCGTCGGGGAAATTGGAAGTCGAGGATATCATCGGTGAAGGGAGTATGGCTTCGTTCGATGCCATAATCCTCATTTGTATAGTTCCGACTCTCGGACATGATCTGGCGAACCATTTCCTGCACATCAGCATTAGTTAGGGGCCGCTCAGGTTCCCTGGCCCTGGTATCCGAGCTCCTTCTGGGCTCTTGTTCAGGAGACGCCCTTCTTCTTCGAGCTGCCTCTGCTCGATTCCGTTCCCTGCGCTCCCGGTCGATCTCGGGAGGAGGGGATTGGAGTCTTTGCCCTCGAGTGGGCTCATTGTTTCCTAGCGCTCGTGCAATATCCTCACGAGATCCCAAAGATCCAAATGTCAGCTGCTCCACGTTCTGAGGTCGTTCGAGTGGCCTTCGTTCACGGGGCCTCTCTTCCTCGGAAGATGAAGATTGATCCACTGGTGTGTGACGAACCGGTGATGGAGTTCTCTGTCGACGGAGTTCACTAATTTCCCGACTCATGAGCCTCATATTTTCCTGCATCATGAGATTAGTGCGCTCGTGAACTTTCATGGCCTCCCTCGTGCTCTCAAGCATGTCAAGCAAGCGCGAGAAATCTCCTTGAGTGATGGGCGCAGATGGATTGATCTGATCACCAACCCTGGTGGCTGGAATTGGAGCATTCGTAGGGGCTCGAGTAGAGGTTCCAGCTTCACCAAGCATCGGGTCGGGTCGGAGGTAGGAGGTCGGATAGGATCGGAGCTGGGGAGCCTGGTCGGATCGGTATGTGGCAAGCAGCTCGGGTCGGTTCAGATTGGGGGAATGCACTGCTTCAGAATCTCCCACCCGGATCGGATCGGAGCTCTCCCCCTGTTGTCGGCTAGGATTTCCTGCATTGGTTCTTCCTGCTGCTGAACTCTGCCCCCAAGACCTTGTTACAACCGCATTTTGCTGATCTTCGCCAGCTCCATTTCCTCGAATAGACTGAACTTCTTTGCTTTTTCCTTTGGCCATGAGTCTTTGACAATCACTTCAACAAATATGAAAGAGCGAAAAAACTTAAGGATTAACTTCTTTGAACCCAACGGTCCAAAAAGTAGAAAGAAATCCCGGAAAATGAAGAATTTAGATGATGATTCTCAGTGAAAGCACCAAAATGTTAGACCCAAAAGTGGTTCTAACACCCAAATTGAATAAAAGCAAATAAGATGAGATAGAAATAAAAATGAACACACAGGATTTATAGTGGTTCGGCGAACAAATGCCTACGTCCACTTATCTTTCACTATATTCAATGATTTAGTAGCAAATACAATGTAGTTGTCACTTGATTTTACTCACAACTCGCTTATATTCACTCAATAGATTAAAACAAATAATGAAAGAAGATTTGGATTCTCCGGGAGTAATGGAGCTCGGGTTATGGAGGTAGTTGAATTCTCAAAGTGCCTAAAAAAGATCCTTCTCTTTGTCTCCAGACGGGGTATTTATAGGTGTGAATTTGCTCAAAACTTGATCCGGGTCGGGGCCACATGTCGTCAATCCCACTATCTTCGGGTTCGGATGAACTATTATGTTGACAACGCATCAAAGGAACGGACGTTATGGGTAGGAACTGGTCACAGCCGGTCCGGATATCCAGGCGCTTTTGCAGGAGAATAATATGGAACATGGGCTCTGGTCGGAGACGCACAGATAAGGGGTTCGGATCGGGATATCCGATCCGACCCGGATTGGCTTGGATGCAACGCTCTCTTCTTCTCTAATCTACTCCGCTCCGATCCATTTTCGTGGCAAACAGGTGGCTTTCCGATCCAATTGAGATCATGTTGCCCTCCGATCCGATTAGATACACCTTACCAATTTCCTTAGCAGCAGTTCACCGATCCGAACAGAAGGCTCTATCCGACCCGAACCGATATGTTGCTCTGACCCGACCCGAACAACTGCAGCTATCCAATCTAGATTGTAGTGTCTTCTCCAATCCGAACCGAAGTCTTCTAATTAAAAATGCTCTTCAATGTCTGGTTTCTTGACTTTGTGTTGCCTAGTTCACAAAGTAGGCTAACAGCAAGATATGTAAATAATGTTTAGAAATATATAATCTGTTGAATTGCCTGATCTGCTAAATCTATTATCTGCTAAATCTGTTGAATCGCCTAATCTGCTAGATCTGTTTTCTGTTGAATTGCCTAATCTGCTAAATCTGTTATCTGCTAAATCTGTTGAATCGCCGAATCTGCTAGATCTGTTATCTGTTGAATTGCCGAATCTGTTGAAAGCTAAATAATTGAAATTTGGTATGAAAATCCGTAGGTTCGATCTAAGATTGTGTAAAACATGGAAATTTGGTTAATCTGGTGTAATTTGTAAAGAAGTTTAATATGTTAAATAAACAGAACTAGTCTGATATCTGTATAATCTATATTAGAATGAATTTGCTATGACACGATGTTAGACTCTGTTTGTGGTAGAAGCCTACCCGGAACCAACCGGCTTAACCAGCAACCGCAAACTGTCAGTCCAATGTGAGAGGTTGTAGGCAGAACTAAAATATGCTCAGACATGAGGTTAGGTATGGCTTGTGGCAGAAGTCTTCCCGGAACCGCCCAGCACATCCAGCGGCCCCAAGCCACCGACCTAATGTGACAGGACTATGCATTAATATTTAATTAATGCAAATTTAAGAGAAATGTGGTGTCTAAAAACCTGTTGGGTGGATAGGGTTAAACCAACTGGACTGATGAATCTAATAAACCCGTTTTGTGAATTTGTAGGCCCAATACAAAGTTAGACTGTCTGTAAGTCTGTTACAACCGTACATCTGATCAGTTAATCAGAAAACTTGTTAACTTGATTGTCTGATCTGTGAACTAGAAATATGAATTCTGTCTGAAATCTATAAACAATTTAATCTGGAATCTGTTAGTCGGCGGACACAGGGTTAGGAGAGGAATTACTTGTGTCATCTGTTGTGTGGAACCCATATTAGTCAGTAACCCTTTCTGGTATCAAAACTTTGACCCCACGCTATGTAGGGTTCCGGGAACGCTTGCTGAACTAATTATTAGCGGTTCATTCTTATAATGGCGAGGGGTGTTGATGGCGCGTTCCAACCGGGTCATGTGCGTGCATGGATCCAGTCTGCTCTGAGGATGTAAGACACAATGACATCTTGCCACTTTAGGGAGTGATACACCCTATTATGGGGCTGACACAGGGTATTTATGTATTAGGGAGCCGATCGCTTGGGGTAGGACTTAGCGTATACTTAGTTCTGTCTGTTTCTGTTGGGTGGTAACACCTGTCTGTTTCTGCGTGGTACCGTCTGTTGGGGTGGTAAAGGCCCATTACTAGTGTACACCTAATCCTAACATTCTGTTTCTGTAGGGATTATTCTGTTTCCATCTCTAATTCCGTTTCCGATTCTGTTTCCGTAACTTCTGTCTGTTGGGGGTGGTAAAGGCCCATTATTAGTATTCTATTTCTGTCTGTTGGGGTTGTAAAAGCCCATTATTAGCATTCTGTTTCTGTACCGTCTGCCTCTGTTTGTGTGGTAAAGGTCCATTACTAGCATTATGTTTCTGTAGAGATTATTCTGCTTCCGTTTCTGTTTCAGTTTAGAAATTAGGGTAACACCTAATCCTGTTATACTAGTATTAGTGCAGAGAAGTGAAAAACTTAGCTTAGCCTATATCATTCCGTTTCTTCTGTTAACTTGTTATTCCTATTACGGTTATCTCTCATCCAGTTTTATTTACATGTCATGATACTATTATTTGTTTATATGCTGAAAGTCACTGGACTCACCAGACATATGTCTGACCTAGTTTTTTTTTGCCTCTTTTCTTTCCGTTCCCCCCTCTAGGTTTTCAGGGTGGAAACTTGATTCAGATTCTCTCCGCTCGAAGTGTTTGAAGTATTGCTTGGCTTTGGCTCAGTCTTTCCATGGCAGTTTATATTGGGGATTATTGTTTTAAAAACTATGCACTCCGAAGGCTTTTGTACAAGACCGTTATTTATGTACTTGAATTCCGATATTGTGATTTTGAAAGATGTAACCAAACTTATTTCTGTTCTGTTGTAATAAAGTTATAAATTTTTCAAGTACTACTTTATCTGTCTCGTAAATTTCTGTTCTGTCTACTAAAAACGCTCCACCAAAGTTAAGGAACTCCCATTGCGAGTGACCTTAACGGAGGTGGGGTGTTACACTACTTTTCCTGCAAAACAACAAACCTTTTCGAAGAATCAAGTGACTTTTCAAAATAACTAGTTGTAATTTGAGATAATAACATCATGATGATACTGTGATATATCCATTTAAACTTTTCAAGAAATCGTATCATGAGAACTTAATTTTTTTCAATAAAATTGAATGCAGACTCATCTAATACTGATGCAATGCATGAATTTAAACTAGTGTTCAAAATTTACCATTTAATATTTTCGAAAGTCAGATTATGAACTTTTTGAAAAACCTTGCTCTGATGCCAATTGTTAGGGAATACAGAATGGATCTTAAGGCGAAACTAAAACTAAAAAGGGGGAGATGAATAGTGTATTCAAGGAATTTAAGAAAATAAAAAACTTTTATACTCTGTTTTATGAATCACACACCACAAAGATGATCACAGACACAGAATCAATCACAAATATAGAAATAAACAAAAATAAAATGCAGAAAAGGAAAGAATACATCAGGATTTTATACTAGTATGGATTGCTCCTGCATCTAGTGCCACGCAATGCTGGATTGCATACAGTTTTATTACTAGATCAAATTCTCAGTACAATCCCCTTGATTTCATGGCTACAAGGTTAACTTCGTTTCCACCAGCCTTGATTTCCCGCTACATGGTTCACACCGTTTCCTTTCCTTGATTTCACGGCTATAAGGAACACACCATTTCCAAAAATATCCCAAAACAATCCCAAATGATTACATCAGCCTTATAACTCTTCAGTAGCACTTCGATTCAGAGAGTAATGAGTAGAGAGTGAGAAGAAAAGAAGTGTTATGAGATTAGAATAGAAATTAGCAGAGTACAAGTGTAGAAATCATAAAAATATGAAATAGTAATGGAGGAATGAAAATGGATGAAGATAGAGAAGAACAAGAAATAAAAAAATTGAAATCAACTCCTATTTATAAGATTTAAAAGGTTGCAACGCTCTTGGAACGTTACAAATGGTGAAAAGACACTTACTTTCAAAACTGAAAACATGACAAGTGTATGTCGACATCGCCACATATGTATGTCGACATATGTGTTTGAAATTTGGAATTTTGAATATTTTTCAAGTGTTCTAATATATATATATATATAAAATTCTGGAAATTCTTGAATTAAAACATTGTGATACAAATAAGTGTTATAAAATAGAAAATCATATGAAATCATAAATATAAATAATATAAACATATTTATAAAATTATAAAGTTTAAAACTATATAAATATAAAAGTATATAAACATAAAAACGTATAAACTTTAAAACTCAAGTTTAAAATCAAAAGTAAGACAGAAAACATAATTAAAATTAGAATTTGAATTTTGAAAATAGAATGTAAAATTTGAAAATCAGAATTTGAAAAAACAGAATTTGAATTTGAATCTGGAGTGCTATTCAGAGTCTTACATGTAAACTATACTCTATTACTATATTTATCTTGAACTCTTGATTTCTTGATTATTCATGAGTCTTGAATCTTCTCTGAATTTTGAATCTCTTGAATCTCTAAAACTCTAAAACTGTACAGTCTTCAGTATTTATTCCTGTATACAAATCCTGCATATAAGTATGTATGTATGTTTGTATATGTATATATATATATTCTAAACAGAGATGTTAGTATATAATTTATAGGGTGAGTTTGGCAAAGGTCCGTATTGAGTTTAAAAATTAGGCTCACATCTGGTCCAAAACTTATTATAAATTACATCCCTATTTTTTGAAAATTCATAAAAAATAAAATAAAGTTTTTTTACGTAAATTCGTATTTAATAAAAACACGTAAACGTAAAAAAATTCTGCCCAAAAAACAACCGAAAAAGCACCAAAAACAAAAAAGAACGAAAAATAACGAAACTGTAGTTAATTGCATCAAAGATGCATATATTTAAATTATTGCATTCATATGTGCAACTATTTTAGCGTTGCATCTAGGTTGACTTTTTTACATACAAGCATGCAAGAAATACAGAATTCTTGCATACAAGTGTGCTATAATTTGTAGGCATGCAAACCAATTCATATATATTTGCATATATGCATGCAAGTAAAAGAGAATACTTGCATACATGTATGCAACAGTCTGTAGGTACAAATATCAGTTCATTTTTACTTGCATACATGTATGCAAGAAAACAGAAATTTGCATACATGCATGCAGGTATTCATGCAGATTTTCAGTGTAAATTTCTTCGTAAATACTTGCATACATGTGTGCAACTATTGTGTATACTTGCATACGTGTATGCAAGTTTTTTTTCCGTTATCTTTTAGAAATATTTGTAGGTTTTAGATTTTTTTTTTATATGGCAGTGCGTTTTTTTTGGCAAAACATGTAAATTCATTTTTGGGACCCGCATTATATAAATAAGTTGGGATGGAGGCCGTTTTAATTTCAAAAGTTTTTAAGGACATAACACTTATTTTCACTATTTTATAATCAATTAATATTGAAATAAGGTTGTTTTCATCAAAACTCCATTCTCCAACACTATCATCAATATGTTACCATGTAAGTGGAACTTTCTACCTTACTGTGCTTTCCAAACAATTGTTTATCCTTCAGCACAGTCTGTCAATAATAAATTTAGTCATCATACTCATTTCATTTTAGATATGGGTACAGTTTTGCACTCTTGTACAACGTAGACGAACTGTTATAGCTTCAACTTATTAGCCAAGTTGTGAAGTTTTTGAACTTTTTAACATATTATATTTTGTTTCTAGAGGCAAAACACTGTACTTTTAGTAAATATTCAGAAACTTATGAGGTAAAATGTTCAAATAGTTCTTTAGTTCTAGTGAATCGGAATTAACTAGTTCTGGCTAAATGCAGATCATTTCGCAAGCAAAATTCCCGTGCCCATCTCTAAGGAATCCTTCAGATCGTTTACTATGCTGAAATAACTCGGATTTTGACAAAGTTAAAATTACTTTGAGAGCATCAAGAAGGGAAATGGTATGCCTTGTTATTCGGTTAAATTGCCCAGAAAAATATGGTAGTAGTTTCGACAGTTTCTTATAACTACACGGCTAAATTTACATTTTTCTACATTAGTCATCGCATATTGAAATTAATAATGATCCGCTAAAAATAATGACTATAATCGATGTTATAAGGGTATAATAGAGTTTTACATTTGATTCTAAGTATAGTTTTGCAGCAATAATGAAAATTGAGGACATCTCTAGAATCATAAGCGCTATAAAATCTATTGCTGTACGTATGTGAATTAATATTAAATAGCCTCATTAGCTAAGATCAAATCAAATCCCGTGTACCCAAAATTCCATATCCCCTATCTCCAACCAATCAGGGCTCCCTAAACTCCACTTTTTTGCACTTAAGTCCTCTTTCTTTCTCTGACTTAATTGCAAAAAGATGAAAAACAAAAGTCCTGATTGGTCGAAGGTAGGGGATAGGAGATTTTGGGTACAGATAATTTGCTCTTAGCTAAGATACATGCAATGAAATGAGAAAAGTTTAATCTAGTTTTGTGCATGCAATTTATGGGTACTCATTGTATTATATTCATTATTTCAGCCATTTTCCGTTTGTGAGGTTTAATTGTCGTCCTACATGTATACAAATTAATATAATTCATTTATTCTACATGCAGTTTGAATTACGCTGCAGCTAGCTACCGCCTGTTTTGGCATTTTTTTTCTTTTTAAAACGGTTAAGATGCATGACAACTTGACTGTTTGTGTTACTACCAAAATCAACATTGAAGAAAGCTGACTATGAAGGGGTGCCGGATGACCGAAAGCTAGCTAAAGGCTTAAGAGTAAGTAGGACCCGACAATGAAAAAGAGCAAAGGCAAGAAAACATGATCCGAAAGGCCGCCACGACCAACTTCTTCGCCAAAGTCAGTCCGACAAGACCCTTTCGACAACATCTGCTCAACGAAAGGCCCCGAGTAAAGAACCACCCTGATCCGGAACCAAAAAAGCAGAAGCAACAAACCCAACAGACGACCTTCAATAACAACCTGTCCAAATACCGACACACCCAAAGGTGAAAGCACTAGAAGTACTAAACCAAAGGAGCACGAAGGAAACCCGGAACCCCCCCCCCGAGCACCTATCGCATGGACACTGAAAGGACGAAGTCACAAATTATAGGAGTAACGGTAGAAGCCATCCCTCGGGAATCCAGACCACAAAAACCCTACCGAAATGCCAACCGAGACCCAAGCGAATAAACAGACGACCCATACTAATTCACTTAGTACCAAAACCACTGGCGGTTTCAAACCGGCAGATATCAACATACACCGCGAGGCCCAGTCCCTCCATGTATTCATGATAAAATCGAAAGCCTACATCCGAAAGCTCATGTCCACAATCCTACATTTACGAGTCACTTTCAGAAATTCAAGTATCGTTCAGGGACCAATGTGACGACCCAAATTTCCAGTACCCTTTGAGCTGAACAATCAACACCAGTCCAACCCAAATTGTACTGAAAACTTAGATGCCAATAGAAAGAAATTAGAGGGTGAGAAGAAGATAAGAAAGAAATATTAGAATAGAAGAAGAAAAATCAACACAACATAGAATCTCACATCGCAGTGGAACAAAATATAATATAGAAGTAAATCTTTATTGAGAGCTTTTAAATAAAAACTTACAATCATCAGAGTACATCAACACATCTGGACAGTTATAATAACCTGTCCTCATATACAGTTACACAGCGGAATAAATACTAGATATTATACGTCTGAACAACTCTAGCTCGTCTCTGGACTTTGCAGCATATGATAACCTGGACCTGTACATTACAAACACCGGATCAGTCTAACCCCAGCAGTAAAAACACCGGGTCAGTCTGGTGGACCAAAGTGAGAACAACACACTAAGTTTAAGGGGAATTATCCAACTTGATTTTAATGTTTAAAAAACTTTTTGAAAGAAAAGGATAATTGTAAGACCAAATCCACACATAAATATGGACGGTTTTTACCTTACGATAACCCAAAACATTTTGAAAACATATATATCATCTGATATTATAATAGTGTCAAAATACAAATAGATATCAATCTAGCGGAACGCTTGCATCTCACGCTCCACACATCTAGTATACAATCAAAACCGCGGGCGCTTATTAGAGATTGGATTCCGACTATGACAAGGTATGGAACCACCTGCCGATAGTGTATCTCTATAGGCGAATATACTGGGTTCAACAAGATCGTCTTGCAACCCGGCCCACACATGACCGGCCACTCATTTCGCGTGAGTTATCAAATGTATATCACCAACGGTTGGGATCAGCAACTGTTTCCCGAAAAGGGACAACATCGATAGGTTAAAGAAGCAAAAGGAATTTCTCTAGATAGGTGAGTATACACCCTAATGGGTGTGACCCGCATAGCCATGCTGCCTTCCCGATTTTTGTCATTTCCCGGTTGTGAGACTTGAGGCTTGAATTTACTTTTAGAATATCTGATCATCTTTTACTTTGAATGTCACATTGTCAGATCCGCCAGATATCACTAATTGATGTCCACAAAAATACTCTACTTGATAAGAGAACCATTGTCCTCTGCCACAACCATGGTAAGTTTGAAGAAATCAACGTCCGTGATTCCTTTGGAAATATCTGTCAGACACTCGTCCATACAAGTCATTCAGAAACAGGATGAACCAAAGGCACTCTATTATCACGTCCTAGGAATCACCCTATAGATTGATAGTGAGTAGTCCTTGCAATCCGTAGATTCCAACCACGAAAGAACTATAGGTTATCTCGGGCCACTAAACCTGAGGTTATGAGTAATCCTTACGCTTATGAAGATCTACGGTCTTCAATGCTCCATCTTCAATCTACTCTTCTTGTATTTGCTGGTCGGAATGGTTTTCAAATATAAATTCGATCCCGGTCTTTTCGTACCAATCAATCATAAAGGTCAGATTTGATAGTCGGTGATTTAACTATCAAATAATAATTGTGTGAATATAATGAGTTCATTAGTTCAGTACTCAGCATCACTTGGCCGTTTAATTTAAAATAATTAATAAATGGTTATTTTAAACTTCTAAAACATTCTACAATTTAAAACATGGTATTCGATTCTCATTTCAATATATTAATCTTCTCAAAACCATTTAAATCTAATATTTGGAATTATTTGATAACCATATTCAATTTCTATTTTACTATTATTTTCAAACATTAATTACAACACCATTTATTATTGATCATCGATTCAACATATCATGCGTAAAACAATCGTTACGACATCTCTTTTGATTTCGTTTTTTGAACACTATAATCTCACTTACCCTTTTAGAATAAACTCATTTTAAATTTCATCTTCTTACTTTGGAAATATCGTTATACTTTTCACAATCTTTTTTATTTCTTTTTCTATGGAAATATCATTTCATATTCTCAAGCCCTTTTTGATTCCCTTTTAACATCTTCACCACTAAAACTAATATCATCTCTCGATAATCCTGAAGTCGTTCAAGTTGGGGTATTTTAAATTACCTCTTAGACCTTGATCAACAACCTTCTTATTTTTACTCATCATCAACCCATTATATTCCACTTCTAATTCATTTAACCATTTTCCACTTTGAAAATCTCGTTTCAAATTCCATTGTTAAGTAACGTTAATTTAAAACTTTAACATTTTGCCTCACTCCCTTTTTCAATTTTCATTTACCTCTCTGGTTTAATATAAACCCTTTTTAACGCGATCCCTTCTTACTTAATTTAAATATTAAGTAAACATTATATTTAAGCTATCGCATTGACTTAAAAACTCCTGTATAACTTCGTTTATAAAATCTCGGTTTTTAAATCTCAACACTACTTTTTGAGTCCAATTATATTTCAATATCAATTTTGATTCTTACTTCGATGAATCTCATTCACGGGTTGGTCACTTAAATGATTATTCATTAAAATAATAATTTACATCGTCATTAACCATCGTAGAAATAGTTAACTTCTTATTTAACTAAATTAAACAGTAAATTTCCTTTTTAAAATCTTATTAAAGATAAAACAAATATTTTACTAGATTAATTAAAATAAATTAATCAAATAAATAATTCTAATTGAGTTGACTTCATCAGCTCAAACCATGATTATCTCGTTACTTAACTCCACTTAGTTCTTCTTTTAATTTAATTAATAATATAATTATTTTAAATATCTCATTAAATTTTCACTGAGAAATAATTAATCCAAGTCGAAACCGTTATGTTAATTTCTTCTCGTTTGTTATAAATCTTAAAAGAAATGTTTATAAAATCATTTAAATAATAACTTAAACTTGAATAATAAATAAACATTTTAATTTCCTTTATTCAAAATAATAGAATTAAAATCTATCTCAATTATCAAATAAATTCTACAACTTTATTACCATCGATTTACTTGACGGTAAATCGTCATTTGTAAACTGATTTATTCTCAGGCCAACTACTGCCAATTACTCAACCAATACTGCCCATTGGTTAATATCAACAAATGTCGAATTTAGATTCAACAAATCAATGATCCATTCACATTAGTTAAACAGTTCATATAAACGAAAATAAACAATAAATTTGAGATATCTAGTTGGATCCGTCCAACCTGGCTTCCCTGCATTTCAATATGTTATTTCAAACAATATCATTTATTTCAATAAACAGATATAATATTCAACAGTCAAACAATAACAGTAAACCAAACAGCCAATTTCAATTTAATACGTTTATATTATATAAACGTAACCGATGAGGTAAGTTACCTCATTTGAAATTGATCGTTAAAATAACAATTGGTTTATATTAATTTAAACGAACGTTTAATTTAAATCAATTCAGTCAACACAAACAAATATATATTCAGTAACCATCACATAATTAACAACCATAGCAAACAAATATTTAAACCCGACTTATATAAAAAATAAGTGGGATAAAACTGAGTGAGTTGAACTCACCTTGCCGTTGTCAAAACGGTTTGTTTTTCCAAGCTTCTAGCTGCGTTCAACTCCGTCTGTCCAATCCCATAATATTACATCCGTCGGTACGGTCGGAAAGTCCTTTGGTTTGTCTGATTCTGTGTAGGTATGGATGAGTTACACGTATTAAAATATACGATTTAATTTAAATAAATATTTTATTTATTTATTCACAATTCTATAACCAGGGTGAATTGATTTCTCATTTAAAAACAAACCGATATACGTCCGAACTAATTTACACCGGTAGGTAACAGTTTTAATGAATACTTGCCACACATTATCATGTACGCAAGGCCATACGAGATAGAACATCATATGACTAAACAACATCATGTAACTATCAGTTTAGGTGAAAATGCCCATGTTAAATTAACGTTATAAAATGTGTATAACTCGTGCATAAAACTCTTGCATTTATGTTTATAAGTCTTTAATTTGGCAGGAACTGTATATGTTGGAAACAGTAGCCATGTGATACTTATATACCTAGTATACTATTTTGGGCACATTAATATATGGTTAACACGTTATCAAGCATACTTAAGTGCTTACATAATTATAAATTTATCATTATAAATTAGGGGATTAGGCAATTAGTTCTTCACCTGCTCTGTTTTATCCCCTGCGTGAGAAAGCACCAACATCAAACCATCCTCGCCTTCCACGCACTGCAGCATCCCCCACCACTGTCGCCATCACTTGGCGACACCACCACAGCATTAGCCCTACCCTGAACAACTTCCAAACGACGATCTCTTCTTTTCATTTATAACAAATGCCTCACCACGTTGTACAGTCATATGGGAACCCATGCTCCATGCATGCACAAAACTCCTGCTGTTTGTATTCAATAGTCCACTCCCCCATCCTTTCTCCGCCTCGCGAGCTCTTTTCCCCCTGACACGAAACTCTTCTCCCATCAGTTGTGTTCAAAGATAACCCCTCTGAAACGCAGTGACATCCCTCCCCTCCAAATACATACAGCTGTTGCGTTCATGCTACAACTCCCTGTTTACCTTCCTTCACACGCGCGTGCTCCATGACTTCCAGAGCAGCGCCGCTCTTCATCGTATTATATCCTGTGCAGAAGAGAAAGGTGTGCTGGGAAAAGAAGAACAAGGAGGAGTGTGTTTCTTTCTGGTGTGCTGGAAGGAATATGGTGCATATATACTTATATAGCGAAGTAATTACTTGGCACTCAAGCTTCAGGCTAGTAGACAGTGTAGGCTAGACCGGTGATGGTGGATGAGAAGTCTGGTGATGGTGAAATTACAGTATGTGGAGGTGACAGATTAGACTAGCTGGCCAATATCTCATTTCTTAAAAGGGAATAATAGACTGCTTTGTGCTTTCATATCAACATGTTGCTGCGCGATTTGAGAGAATAGCATGTGTAGTTTCAGTATCTAGGGTTTAGGCAACTGTAAACCCATGTTTCGGTCTGTCTAGTTGTGTATGATATTTTATGGTGGGTACCGTTGTGTTTTCATTTCATAGATATGCAGATAGGTTGTCTTGCATTGTCTTAGGGTATGTAATATCTGTCGTAACTTTGCAATGAAGTAAGAGTATGATATGAATATTTTATATATCTTAGTCTGATGTGTTCTAGGTAAGTTTGGTTATTAAATTATACCGTCAACTGTCGTTGCATGTTTTATAATCGCACTACAAAACACGAACCCCAAACACAACAAAAATAAATATATATCGTTATGTCTTGACGTCCCGGTCTTAGTGAAATTAATTTCACAGAAAACGAACTCCGTTCGTACAACGCTGTTATTTAAATTTATCAGTTCACCTTTGAATTACGCCTACGAATAAAACAACTCCAATTGGCTTCAAACTAGAAATTTAGCAATAGCTAGTTATACATATTTCAATAAAATTCGTTTCGTTAAAAACGAAGAATGTTCGAAAAATGATGATTTTTAAGGCCTATGTAATAACGATAAAATATAATTAAATAAAAGAACAATTCTACTTTAAATAAATAATAAATTATCATTATCGATACGGTTTCAAAATAAACCAATCTAGATTTTAAACTCAATATTAAAAATTTCAAGTTAAAACGATATTCAAATATATAAAAAAAAAACCTTACATTTACTTAAATAAACGTTATCGTTTGTTAATGAATTCCATAGCGACTATTCAAAAATTTGAATTGGACGTAACAAAATATCTTAAATATCTAATTACCGAAAATGTGGGATGTTACAGACCATGACCGATGCACCGAAAGTGACCAAAGGTCCTGCTCCCGATGCCAAGAATAAAGCGACCGACAAGGATCCCTACGGGCCCACTGGCCCATCGATGGGAGGAGTCCTATACCACTATAAATAGGGCTTCAGATGCCACATTCAAAGGGACCATTTTCCCTTACTTTTTGTATCCTCAGAAATAACTTAGAAAATCATCAATGGAGAATTCTTTCTCTGCGACATCTATGTATTCTCATTAAAAGCTTAATAAAGGGAGAACTTCTTAATAAAATTGCTCTGTAAGTGTGCATATTTATCTCTCTAATTGTTATCATCGCGATTTATTATCCATTTTATATAGGAGCTCAGATTTACACCCATCACACACTTGAATGGTGACCGAATTCCATTCGCTGATCTTAGATCCAATCTAGTAAACCGCAATGAGCCTACGCCAAATAGCCTTAGTATCCCAATCCACCACTAAAGTCGAATGGGAAGGAGAAACAATCCACCTGATTTTCCCTTAAGATTTACCCCCAGTGGTCCATTTCTGGTGTTGACGAAAAATATCGTTAACATTTTGGTGCTAGAAGGAGAGCTAGAACATCCGACCTTGTGGTTAACAGCCACAAATCTACCTGTGTTGTTCCATCCCGGATCTGACTGGCTTTGAATAACCAAGGTTATGAGAAAAAGACTTAGACGAAGATTCTCAGGATCTCGAACGAATAAGTCGAGAGCCTCTAGCCGTAGGTTGACGAAAGAGCAAGAGTTACGTGTAGAGGCTTTACGAGCAATAAGGGGGAAGAGTAAGATGGACCTACATGCCTGCGAGGCGGAGAATAACAACTCTTCCTACATAGAACAAACCATGGCGTTCTCACCCATTGGATCTACATCATAAGACATTAGCGTTTTCCCCCAGTTGAAGGATGCTCTCTACAGGCAAGTTAAGGGAATGATGCTTGAACGTGAAATAATGGATGACTTCAATTGCTTTGCCCATAGATGGACCAAATAGGCGACAATTCGACCCCGATATGTTCTGAAAAGAGAGGACAAGGGTATAAGAACCATAACTGAAACAATTCACAAAAGGATTAGGCCCCGTCGGTAGAAAGGGAAATGTACACCTAAAATACCTCAGCAATGCCACCTTACTACTTCTAGGGAGAATATTTACTTCCTAGCCAAACACGAACTCAACTATTGGACCTCCATGAAGAAGAGACCCAAATATGAAAGAAAGATAGGAGGGCCTTACTGTCATTATCACATGATGAATGGACATGAGACTAATCGCTGTAGAACTCTCGGGCAAGCCATTGTCAGATTCGCCAGTCAAGGCCGACTATGGGAATTTATCAAGAAATTGAGGTGAATTCAAGAAAATCCTTAGGAAAAGGGTTAATTCATGTGTGTTGGTGTACGGAAAGCCCATTCTTAAGAATTTTAGAAGGAAAACCCAAAAGGGGTCCAATTATCAACGGATTAAATCCCTCGTCATCGCCAAATTGGCCGGGGTGAGGCATCCCCCCTAAAGGGGGGATGATTATGTTAGTCTTTCTCCTTGACCAAACCAGAGGGGGTAGGGTTAAAGCATTGAAAGCGTAAGCCGCCATTTCACACTAGAAATGGTCGTGGCGGTGCATCTAAAAATTAGCACACCCTGCCTCTGCTCGCAAAAGAGTACGCCCTGCCTCTGCTTGAACTAAGCACATCCTACCTCTGCTTGCAGAAGGGAACGTCCTACCTCTTCTTATGTTCCGCGTTACCCGCAAACGGGAACGCATACACCTATCATCACCTACGATGGTCAGGATTGGGCACTCCTTGGAGGGGGTGGCTTATAAGCCTCTTTCAGTGCCTACGATGGCCCGTGTAGAGCGTCAAAAGAGTAAAACCTTAGTTCTGTGCCTATGATATCTCCGTCTAAGTTTCCAAGCCCTTATCATCGTCTATGATGGTCAGGATGAGGCACCTCCTAGAGGGAGGTCGGGTAAGTCCTTGGGCCATGCTTGTGGATAAGCTAGCCAAGCGCACCGGTCGCACTGGCCCAGAGAATGGCCAACAAAGAATGTATATCCTCTGCTTTGACGACGAAAGCCCAAGGGGAGGCTCAAGAAGCATGTACAACCTCTTCTTCCTAAATCAAATATGAAGGGGATACTTGCTTTATTAATACCGAAAGGGATGCCGGTTCTCTATATTAATACCCGAATCTGGGTCGATTTGGCACTTCATTAATACCGGAAGTGGTTCCAGTCTCCTATGCTAAATACCCAAATCTGGGTCAATTTGGCACTTCATTATTACTAGAAGTGGTTCCGTCTCCTATGCTAATACTCGAATCTAGGTTGATTCGGCACTTCATTAATACTGGATGTGGTTCCGGTCTCTTATGCTAATACCCGAATCTGGGTCGATTCGGCACTTCATTAATTCCGAAAGTGGTTCCAGTCTCCTATGCTAAATATCTGAATCTGGGCCGATTCGGCACTTCATTAATACCGGAAGTGGTACCAGTCTCCTATGCTAAATACCTGAATCTGGGTCGATTCGGCACTTCATTAATACCGAAATTGGTTCTGGTTCCCTATGCTAATACCCGAATCTGGGTCGATTTGGCACTTCATTAATAATGGAAGTGGTTCCGGTCTCCTATGCTAAATACCCGAATCTGGGTCGATTCGGTACTTCACTAATACCGGAAGTGGTTCCGATCTCCTATGCTAGCAAATACCCGAATCTGGGTCGATTCGACACTTTATTAATACTGGAAGTGGTTCCGGTCTCCTATGCTTAATACCCGAATTTGGGTCGACTCGACACTTCATTAATATTGGAAGTGGTTCCGGTCTTCTATACTAGTATGTGAATCTGGATCGATTCGGCGTTTCATCAATACCGGAGAAGGTTTCGGTCTTCCATACTAAGATCCGAATCTGGAACAATTCAACGCTTCACAAATACTGAAGGGGATTTCGATCTTCCATGCATACTCGGATCTATGACAACCTAACCCTTCACAAATGTTAAGGGAAGCAATTTAACTCTATCTCAACATCGAATCACGATGCAAATCACACATCGGTAGCTTTTCTCATTTCTCCTTTGTACTCAGGAAACTGCCTTTGATTTACATGGATGCACCAAATATTCGCACTACCACACAAGAAACAAGCAAGTATTTTGGATCTTTTATGATTGAGCGTGTTACGGTACTGTTAGTCCCATAGAAGGGTACATGACACTGTTCGCAAGGCCATGAGACGGACCCCAACATAACATTCTGTGCTTAGTCACGATATAGTGATGGTTAAAAGAAAAGCATCGAGATCATAATACACAATTGCATGCCAAATCATATCATTATAGGTCCAACCCTTATCAGTGTGCGCTATTTATATAAAATGCTACACTTTGTTATTAAAATACATGATACCTTACGCATTACACAGATGCTTATGAAACACTTAAGAAAACAAAAATATTCCCAAAGAAAAGAAAAGGGAAGAGAGCACGCCCTGACACAACAACTCCTGTATGAGTAATAGACCAACTTCCCAAAGGATGCGCTTTTTCCATGGAACCAGGAGGAAGAATGATGAATCATGGCACACAAATGCTCGTCGACCTTTGGCATTTTTTTCTTCACCACACCAGGGTCTTCTGGGAGTTCAGGTTGCCACTTTATAGCTTGATTGAAAACCTTGCCCATCGCACAGAGATTTTTCTTTTCCTTTCTCGGATCGAAAGCATCTCTACGTAAGAGTTGTTTCTCCTTTTGTAAATGCTTAAGTTTGGAGGTATAATAGTCAGCACAACGAGAGCTGCTCTCAACCTCCTTCCTGTCATAAAGGCTTTTTATGCATGCCTTAACCCGTCTATGCCACCTGTTGGCAAAGGAGTGACCTACCCAGGGGATTGATCCCCAATATAAAATTTTGAAGAGACGCATTCCGTCGAGACCCATGATTCGCTAGAGGCAGAGACCACAAGAGCACATCCAAATACAGTCTCCCATTTTTTGCATTTCACTAGTACATCTTTGTGTTTTGCCTCTAAGTCCCTAACCTGGCGCTGCAACTCATCCCGTTCTTCATAGAAATCAGTCGTAGTATTCGTTTTTATACTCCTCTTTGCCTCGAGGATGTCCTTATCTTTTTGCCCTATTCGAGTCTCCAACACACATATTTGTTCTATCAAACATTGCGCCAATCGTTTCTCGGATGGGGTACATCCGCCACCTACAGTGGTAGGAGAAGTTCCCGAAAAATCTCCCAAACACTAGGGAAACAATGCACCTCTATCTATAAGATAGTAAGTGTCTTCAGGTAAATCGTCCTATTTAAATAAGCATATGAGCTACCTTTTATGATGTTATTTCGAACCCAAGAAAAGCATGCAGCAAAAAAGGGTAAAAGCAAATACAACTTACATTCACACACACTATTGTCAAGAAACATATAGATATAACAGATCATCTTCCCCCAATATTTTTTTCCTTCATGTTACATATCAACTTTGCATGATGAGTCCTAAGTTTCTTAAATATTATCTCCTTATCGTTCCCCAGGAATTTGAAAGATAACTGAGGATACTTCAGATAAATATTTTTTAGTTCTTTCGAGAAGCGTTCTCTGCCAGATCTAAAAAAGGGCTTGGTGAGAAATCCCCTCTTCAGCTTAGAAAGAGAACAATGATCACCTCTAAAGATAAAAATAAAAGAGGAGAAGTGAGCAACAAGGACATCATTCCTAGCTCTGTGAGAACAAGACATCAAAATTCAATTGATACAGGTAAAGAAAGAATCAAGAGGATAGAATTTATACCTGGAGAATAGGGGAACCTGTGTGCACCATCTGCTTTCTCTCACCAAGCTCCAGAAGATTTACCCCTTTTTCCGGACCATCATCTCCATACGGGCTGTCAACATTACCGAATTCTGTATGCAAGATCGAATTTTCACTATCCCTGGGTGATGGGCGGTCGAACATCTTTTCAACAAACAAAAGATCCCCGACCTTCACTTTCCCTCTTTCCGAATCTCTAGTATCCTGATTCATGGCAATAGTACCACTCGAGATTTTGTTTCAAAGGGATGGAGGAATAGAAAGGTAGCCCATGTGAGGAAACTTGTCATGGTTATCAAGGTAAACTGAGAGGGGAACCTTCACATAACAATCAGACATCATATCTGGAAGATGCACTTTCAAGAACAAAGAAATACGATTCCGAGCTTCGTGAATTATTCGCTTGGCATCAGAAAGAGCCGCTTCCCTTGTTTTTAGTCTCTCCGCATGGTGCATCATCATATTTGACCATTCACGCTAAAGAGCCAAAACTTCGGCAGTCAAGGAACTGTTGACAACCCTTACCCTCTCAAGAGGTTCCATCAACTTACCACGAACCTCTTCATTTCTACTCTTCGCCAAGGATAGATAGTGAACCTTAGTCTCTAACACGGCTTTCTCTCTCTGAAGCTCTTCCTTATCCCGGAGCAGAGAGGCGGCTACAGGTCTGGTAATATACCAATCCTTGGTTATCTAAAAAAAAGAGGAGGGGGAGTGCGCCAACGGTGATGCAGTGTTAGTCCTTACATCAATAAGATGAATAAAAAAAGCACAAGGGGACAGAGATGCGAACCAAGAATTGTCGTTTAACAAAGTTGAGATAAAAATCAAACCATCCTTTAGAAACAAGTTTGTGAATATCGAGGACATTGACAAATAATAAAGAAGATCCTACAATTGTATCAAAGTTTGAAACCTGAAAAGAGGGACCCATGGGGTTACACAAATGATGAGAACAAGGGAAAGGTTCACACTCTCTTAAATCTAGATCTTCCTGAAAATCAGACCTTAAGAGAACGATGACGAAATCACTTCCAGTAGTCTCTAAAGAGGAAGGATAGACGTTGTGAAAACTTCCAGGAGAAGGTACAAAAGGGGTATGCAAAAGTGGTCGATGGGGCGACGCAACAATTTCACCTTTATAAGGACAGAAGCAAAATTTACTTTTTTATGATACCAGAAGGAATCGCTATCGAAACCTGGAGCAGATCTTTTCTTAGGCAGAGATTTGGGGGAAGAAAAGGCCATGAGGAGAGAGAGTAAGCTATCTCCAAGAAACATAGAACAAGAAGGGGAAGTTTGTTTTAGATGACTCCTTCTCAAAGAAGAAGAGACATAATTGGGAAAATATTTTGAGGGCAACGGACCAGAGTCTGGTCAAAGACGCCTGGGATCTTACTTAAAGCACCGCTCACTTGGAGTTCCCTCAACCCAAAACCTCCCTCTGTCAAGCAAAGCTGAGATTCATCAAGAATGAATTCGCCAATTTGTGTAATCTCACACATGGCCCAGCCAGGTGGTACCGTAACATAAATATGTAGTTCAATCTAATTTTTCTTTGATAGTTATACACAAATACCACATGGGCATACGAACGATTTGAAATTTCGTCAACCTATAAGACAATAACCCTAGCGATGGAAAATGATGTCAGTATGTTGATTTATCCACCAATATACTTACAGCCAGTTAAAGTTTATATCTTAGGAAAATAATGCAACAAATTCAGAAGAACAGTAACTTTGCTTTGGTAAAATGCTAAACGGGAAAAGGGAGAAGAAAGAGGGAGAAAAAGATTTATCTTTCCTCCCAGTTGTCCACCTGAAAAGGAATCAATGAGCGAGATCCATACAAGAAAAGTAAGGCCACTGTACGAGGGTAAAAGGAAGGAGAGTGTTCTTTGAATTCAAAATGCAGAGGCATTACAGATCAATCAAAAGAGGATCAATCAACGTTCCCGATTGAAGGAAGGAAGAAGACACAAAGGTAACACTTCAAAGAAAAGACAAAAGCTTGACTTGAAAAGAGAAAACACCCAATAAGGAAGGGCAAATGTTACTGCCAAAATCAACATTGAAGAAATCTGACAGTGAAGCGGTATCGGATGACCGAAAGCTAGCGGAAGGCTTAAGAGAAAGTAGGAACCAAAAATGAAAAAGAGTGAAGGCAAGAGAACATGATCCCAAAGGCCGTCACAACCAACTTCTTCACCAAAGTCAGTTAGACAAGATCATTTCGACATCATCGACTCAACGAAAGGCACCGGGTAAAGAACCACCTTGATCTGGAACCAAGGAAGTCAGAAGCAACAAACCCGACTGACAACCTTAAATAATAGCCTGTCCAAATACTGACACACCCAAAGGGAAAACACTAGAAGCACTAAACCAAAGGAGCACGAGGGCAACCCGGAACCAACCCCTGGAGCACCTTCCGCATGGACACTGAAAGGATGAAATCACAAATAGCAGGAGTAACATCAGAAGTCATCCCTTGGGAATCCAGGCTACCACAAAAACCCTACCGAAAGGCCAATCGAGACCCAAGCAGATACACAGGCTTGCTTTACTAATTCACTTAGTACTGAAACCCAAGGCGGTTTAGAACCGGCAGACATCAACATACACCGCGAGGCCCAATCCCTTCATGTATTCACGATAAAGCTGAAAGCTTACATCCGAAAGGTCATATCTGCAAGCCTACATTTACGAGTCACTTTCAGAAATTCAAGTATCGTTCTTGGACCATGACCGATGCACCGAATGTGACTAAAGGTCCCGCTCCCGAAGCCAAGAATAAAGCGACCGACAAGGATCCCTATGGGCCTACTGGCCCATCGACGGGAGGAGTCCTGAACCACTCTAAATAAGGCCCTAGATGCCACATTGAGAGGGACCTTTTTTTCCTTACTTTTTGTATCCTCAGAAATAACTTAGAAAATCATCAATGGAGAATTCTTTCTCTGCGACATCTATGTATTCTCATTAAGTGCTTAATAAAGGAATAACTTCTTGATAAAATTGCTCTGTAAGTGTGCACATTTATTTCTCCAATTGTTATCATCGCGATTTATTATCCATTCTATAGAGGAGCTCAGATTTACACCCATCACACCCTTGAATGGCTATCGAATCCAATTGCCGAGCCTCGATCCAATCTAGTAAACCACAGTGAGGCTACGCCTAATAGCCTTAGCATCCCAATCCACCACTAAAGTCGAATGGGAAGGAGAAACAATCCACCTGATTTTCCCTTAAGATTTACCCCTAGTGGTCCATTTCCGGTGTTGACGAAAAATATCGTTAAAAGTTTGTGAACATAGAAATTATTTATTGAGAATTGTCGGCTTTTATATTTCTGTTCTGTTATCTTCTATTTATATTTTACTATGTCAAAACAATAGTTTTGCAAAAAAAATAATGACATCAAATTTCATTAAAAGTCAACTGTATTGTCAAAAGTATTGATAAATTAATAATGAAATTGCACACAAACAATATGTCACATTTGCAGACACATTCAAAATGTAAAACAAATGCATGTTCCCCTCTTACACTAGTACATTTTAATTACTTCTTTTGCATTGGTATTTTTACTCATAATTGCTGTTTAATATATTGTTTAATGAGCTTGATAACTCAACATATAGAGGTATAGAACGTTCAATTTATTTTTTGTACATTTCATTTGTTGAATGTTCAATTATTTTTCATACATTGCATTTTGTTAAATGTTGCAAATTGGCATAAATACGGTCCAAACTTAAATTTTCCATTAATGTTAATCGCGTATTCGAAATGATCACGCAATAAGTTTAGTGTAGAGAAGGGAAAAACATACAAAGATATGGGAAAAGAAATTTACTACATTGCAATTTTTGAATAGTGGGGGAGACTTATATCATACATTACTCTTAACAACGAACTACAAGCTATTACAAGTTATTATGCACTTCAAAAGGTAATTCAACCACTCCAGAACATTGTTTGCTTCTTTGCACAGTAAAATGAATCAAGTTGTCCCAAAAAAGGTTTTTAAATGCATTGTGTATTGCTTTATGTAGTAAATTGTAAGCACTAAGTTAAATAATGGGGTCATGTAAATAAAATTACAAAATTTGTCTGTCTATCGCAAACTGTGACAACATACATGAATTGTGCGATGCATGAACTATCATATATATATATATACTTAAACACACATGATGGATGTATACTTACAGTCGTTGGCATTTCAATTTTGTTTAACAAAAATATTTCATGGTCAGTAAGATATCTTGCTGTATAATACTACATCTACCGTCAACTGGTACTTGAAGAATATTCTAGGCGAATTGGTTAAATCCCACGCAAACAAAACTGGATAAATCTAGATCATTAGGCGGATATGCCTAATTCACGATTTATGCATAAAATTTCTACATGGTACGTAAATACTTGCATGATATCTCTAGAATTGTTATTGATTGACATATATGAATTTTTGCCATCAATGCATGCACAACTATGTGTACATACTTTCTAAAAAAATTTAATATCTATTTATAAAAAGTTGAAAGCTTTACGAAAAAAATTCTAAAAATTTCACGAAGTAAATGCCTTAAATTCGATTTGCATATTGCAGGTATAAGTTATCTTCTTCTGACTTGGGTCAAATGCTATCAAGTAGTTGCTGACTTGGAGTTTGTATTTATGATGACCTCTGCTGCCTTCAGTGGAAAATAAAAATTAATTGATGCACTTAAATGTAAATGTTTGATCAGTATATATTCGACAACATCTGTTTTTAATATTACATACATAAGTGATGGATCCTATGTTGTAACAACCCGTATTTTGATAACGTGTTATAACCATAAATTTAGGCAGAATTAAATTGTAAAATAAGAACTTAGGGAAACGGGTTGCACCATTGCGTTCGTCTCGGAATTCTGCATGAAATCGAGTCCGAGTTTTCAAAAATCGGAGTCTGTATGACCAAGTTATGGCCCTCCAAAGTTTCAAAAATAATTAGAGTTCGAAACAGCTCGAATTCGAATTCAAAATTCGAATTTCAAACGCAGAACAGACTGGGCGGGAAATTTCCCGCCCAGACCCAGGTCGACTGGGGAGTCGACTGGGCAGTCGACATCCCCAGGGCCAGGTCGATTGGGGAGTCGACTTGGGTGTCGACCTGGTCCCCGAGCCCATTTTTGGGCCAGTGTTCGTTTTGATGTATCTAGTCCGATTTCTGTCCAGATTCATCTGCCTAACCCTATATAAACAGCCCCAAACCTAGCCTTCTCTACGCACAATTCTATTCTGCTTCTACTCTGCCTCTGTTCTAAACAAAATTAAAAATGGCATCGCTACTTTGCTGGAATCAAAACTAGAAGCTAATCAACATCAAACTAAGCAACTCAATTCAAACTAGAGATTAAAGCTTCTGCAACGATCCTACAACAATTTCTGTTCTTAGTTCTCAAAAACCACGATCTATAAGCCCAGTTACTCGTAGATCTAAACTGTAAATTTAACATGAACACGATGTAAACTGAAATTATGCCTAAACATCATAACTAGGTTGGATCTATCGTTGTAAATCCTTGATCTATGACTATCCTTTTTAGACCAACTATTTTGGATCTAATTTGTACACCCTAGATCTATTCATGTGAAACTTTGACTTGTGGATTAATGTATGAACATGATTTGGGACATATTCATGTTATTAACCTAAAACCTCTCATGACCTTTATCTAAACATTACCTGTGATGTTGAAACTAGTATTGGGGATATTACCTTATGTCAATCCATTACCATGTCTATCACCATATTCTGCCAAGTTGATGTTGAGACCCTTATTCATATGCCTGAAATGTTATAATCGTCATGCTTGACTTGTAAAAACCTTTGCCATCCTATGACTATCCTTTTTGTGTTATTCCCTATCTTGATATCTTGTGTTGATGCGAATTCACATACTTTGGGATACGTTTGGGGTAGATTAGGCAAACTTGAAATTGGCTATAAAATTAACATGATATGACATGAAAACATGACATGTAAACTTGACATGAAATTATACTTGAAAACTTGAATCATGAACATGGTCAACACGAACTTGAACTTGACATGAAAAATTAAGCATGGACATGACACTTAGATAACTTGAACGTGGCCAACTCGAGGTTGGGTTGAGTTTGCAGTATAAATCTGCCCGGAACCGCTCGGCGAATCCAGTAACTGCAAACAATAGGACCCAATGTGAGTAGTTGGTCATATCGCACTCGAAACCCAAGGTTAGACTAGGTTATGGTGTAAAACTGCCCGGACCCGCCCGACACATCCAGTAACCATAACCAAGTCTAATGTGAGAGGTTAGGGGTGCATTAAGTAAATTAATGCCACTGGGTAGGGTTAAGTCGTGGACCACTTGAATATACTTAACCAATTTGACACGTTGATTTGATAGGGTTAAGTCATGAACCGCTTGAACACACTTAACCAACCTGACACGTGGTTCGTAGGACTAATTTTGAACTAGAACGACACCCTTAGTCAATTTGACATGACACGTAGATGGGGTTAAGTCTCGATTTTAAATGACAACTTAACCTACTGAACGAAACCCTAGTTACGCGGTCCTTTTCAGTAGTAACCCACTAGATGTATCACGGTACCCTGGGACTAGGCAGGGTGGGGCACGATTGTTGGGATGATTATAAGCGACTAGAACGACGGCTGAGTTGGTGCGCCATTGTAGGTTCAGGCGGACTAGGGTCGTGCACTTAGTTCGGAGTTGAAAAAGCAAGCATTGGGCATCAGTAGGATTATCTGTGCATTCTTGATTCGTGTCGGTGGTTGACACCCTAGGGCTTCATACACCCTATGGTGGACCTAGCACAGGTGACTACATTCGTGATAGGGCCATATGACATAGACACACGACGAGCTAGACTTATAGGGAGCCGATCGATTAGATCATACCGTTGGACCCCGAATTGGGTCACTTCACGATATTGGGCAAGGGATTATTTCTTGATTTATAGTTGACACGGGATTAGTACACCAGTATAGTTGGTATGGCGAACCTTGAATACGCAATGTTAGACTTGAGTTATCTTGTTAGCTTAGGTATCATGTCATACTTATCATCATTCCTATGTTTAATTCCAGTTTATTCATGTCTTGTTAACTTTACTAGTTTCTATGCTGATAGTCACTAGGGCTTACCAGTCTTTTTGACTGACCCGTTTTCTTTCGCCTCTTTGTCTTTCGTCCCCCCCCCACAGGTTCTCAGGGATGAAACTCTAGCTCTTAGCTTGGACGTTGCTTGCTTTCTGACAGCTCATGTACGGTTTGGTCTTGAGCTATGCTATGGCTGCACTCATGCACTTTTTGGGGAATAATATTTTACTTATGTTGTTTTAAGTACTTTGCTTCTTTAGAACTTGATGTAATGAAATAATGACTTGGCATTTTGATGTAAGAGGTTTTGACTCTATTTTTCAGTAATGAGATTTGGTTTTAAAGTTTATATCCGCTGCTTTATACACTCTATTTTTATCTATGTTCTGTCTTGTTTTATCTCTGTGCCTGTTTACTAGATAATACCCCTCCAAAACTAAGGCATTCCCTTTGTGAGTGACCCCTAGAAGAGGTGGGGTGTTACATTTGGTATCAGGGCAGAAGGTTACCAGACTGGGCAAAAGTTTTCAGAAACCTTTTGAACTAGTTTTCAAAACATTTACAAAGAAGCAAATTTTCAATAAAATTTTGTTTTGATTAATAGGCATATTCCCCAAAGCCATATGCACTATCTTTTGATTCCCCCTTGAAATCTCTCCTCTCTTTCTTTTCACCATAATTTCGTAGGCATCCGACATATGTCGGAGGGCAAAGAAGTGCCCAACCTCCATCTGTAGCCGCAGTAGTTCCATCTGCGTCTAATCTTATTTCAAGTTGTGTAGAGTTGCCGTGCATTGGAGGTAGCTTCGAGAGACTTGTCAACAAACTATACAAGGATAGTAAGAATAAGAAACTAGTTGTTATGGCTTAATCCACGAAGGAGGAAAAAGGTGAAAGGAAAGAGGCCAAAGTGAAAGAATAGTAGAACCCATGACAAGAGAGAGTATCTTTAGTATGGTAAAAAGGGACATGTAGTTAAGTATAGGACAAGGACAAGGGAAAAAAAGGCAAGATCGTCGAGAGGGCAATTGTATACCTAAGAGAGGCGGTAATGTTTCTGTTAAAAGTTTAGCTTTCTTTTCTATCATCCCACTAGAACTTTGTTTTTGTACATCGCATCCTTTTAATTTTGCTTCGGTAGTTGAGTCTCTGCACCTTAGTACTAGCGTAGTAGAGGATCCCATTTTTGTCTCAAATCCTGTTGGGGAATCGGCTCATTTATTCATGATATGTTTGGATTTGAGAATGTCTATGCTAAGTTTTGAGTTTAGATGTGAGCTATGGGTTGATTCTAGGGATGAAGTGGTTATCCAATAAGGGTGCCATTCTCGGTTTCGAAAGAAGGTTAGTTAGACTTTTGACTTGCCTCGGTAATACCCTCGAAGTCGCGTGTAACCTTTAGGGTTCTATTCGAATTAGTTACCTAGAATCTCTTGATACATTAGTTGATCCGCTCGAGTAGTGTTTGCTACTAAGACGGATGGGTCATTTTGCGTATGCACGAGTTGAAGAGAGTCACCTAAGTAAGTACATTGGGCAACATAGTTGACATTTGTTTATTTTCAAGAGACAATTCATCTATGTGGAATACTTTCTAGTAAGTGAATGAGATCCAAGATTTACTAGTGAATTTTGGAGAGCTTGTGTGAAACCATGAGTACGATGTTATGTGTAAGCCGAGTATACAAAAAGGAGAATAAGTGAAAGTGGAACGAGAGGCAATAGTGAAATGAGTTCCAACTCATACTTTGGAAACAAGAATTAAGAAGCTATGAAATTGTGAAGTTAAAGATGGTCAAAGCACAATGGAGTTAAGCTCAAGGAAATGCGACTTAGAAGATTGAAGACTAGATTCGCGCATCACATCTCTTTTTAAGAGTATATTCTTGATTCCTTTTTCCTATAGGGCTTACTTGCATACTATCTTTTGTGTACATCCTTTCGATCCTATCTTGAGAACCTTAGGTAGAATCCTATGAATGTAAACATGTATTTGAAACATGTTATGCTTGATGTTTGCGAATGGTTGCAAGTGGTTGCAAGTGATTGCTCGTGGTTACATAACACACATTAGGCACTAGATCGGCTCAGACACATTTTCATATTGCATATGCATGAGTGTTTACACTTATTTATGTATGAAATTGAATGTGTTATCATATGAATGTTGCATATGGATGAATGTTTGTGCACACATATAGTGCTTACGTGACAAGGATTATTTGCATACAAGTTGGATTCATGACACTAAACATATTTTGCATTAGAAAGAACAATCAGGCCTGATCATTTGCATTAGATAAGGAACATATACACACACTTTTTGCATATGTTCATACGGCATTAGAAATCTCTTAAGGACAATGTTTGCTTGTGGATGATGTTTTGAGTAGATGGATGATGGATGGTAGGATATGTTCTTCCTAACTTAGAGATTTCGGGGACGAAATCCTATAAGGAGGGGAGAATGTAACAACCCGTATTTTGATAACGTGTTATAACCATAAATCTAGGAAGAATTAAATTTTAAAATAAGAATCAAGGGAAACGGATTGCGCCATTGCGTTCGTCTCGGAATTCTACATGAAATCGAGTCCAAGTTTTCGAAAATCGGAGTCCGTATGACCAAGTTATGGCCCTCCAAAGTTTCAGAAATAATTAGAGTTCGAAACAGCTCGAATTCGAATTCAAAATTCGAATTTCAAACGCAGAACAGACTGGGCGGGAAATTTCCTGCCCAGACCCAGGTCGACTGAGGAGTCGACTGGGCAGTCGACACCCCCAGGACCAGGTCGACTGCGCAGTCGACTTGGGTGTCGACCTGGTCCCCGAGCCCATTTTTGGGCCAGTGTTTGTTCTGATGTATCTAGTCCAATTTCTGTCCAGATTCATCTGCCTAATCCTATATAAATAGCCCCAAACCTAGCCTTCTCTACACACAATTCTATTCTGCTTCTACTCTGCCTCTGTTCTAAACAAAAATAAAAATAGCGTCGCTACTCTGCTGGAATCAAAACTAGGAGCTAATCAACATCAATCTAAGCAACTCAATTCAAACTGGAGATTGAAGCTTCTGCAAAGATCCTACGACAATTTCTGTTCTTAGTTCTCAAAAACCACGATCTGTAAGCCCCAGTTACTCTTAGATCTAAACTGTAAATTTAACATGAACACGATGTAAACTGAAATTATGCCTAAACATGATAACTAGGTCGGATCTATCGTTGCAAATCCTTGATCTATGACTATCCTTTTTAGACCTACTATTTTAGATCTAATTTTGTACACCCTAGATCTATTCATGTGAAACTTTGACTTATGGATTATTGTATGAACTTGATTTGGGACATATTCATGTTATTAACCTAAAACCTCTCATGACCTTTATCTAAGCATTACCTGTGATGTTGAAACTATTATTGGGGATATTATTTTATGTCAATCCATTACCATGTCTATCACCATATTCTGCCAAGTTGATGTTGAGACCCTTATTCATATGCCTGAAATGTTATAATCGTCATACTTAACTTGTAAACACCTTTGTCAACCTATGACTATCCTTTTTGTGTTATTCCCTATCTTGATATCTTGTGTTGATGCGAATTCAAATACGTTGGGGATACATTTTGGGTAGATTAGGCAAACTTGAAATTGGCTATAAAATTAACATGATATGACATGAAGACATGACATGTAAACTTGACATGAAATTATACTTGAAAACTTAAATTATGAACATGGTTAACACGAACTTGAACTTGACATGAAAAATTAAGCATGGACATGACACTTAGATAACTTGAACGTGGCCAACTCGAGGTTGGGTTGAGTTTGCAGTATAAATCTGCCCGGAACCGCCCGACGAATCCAGTAACTGCAAACAATAGGACCCAATATGAGTAGTTGGTCATATCGCATTCGAAACCCGAGGTTAGACTAGGTTATGGTGTAAAACTGCCCGGACCCGCCCGGCACATCCAGTAACCATACCCAAGTCTAATGTGAGAGGTTAGGGGTGCATTAAGTAAATTAATGCCACTGGGTAGGGTTAAGTCATGGACCACTTGAATATACTTAACCAATTTGACACGTTGATTTGATAGGGTTAAGTCATGAACCGCTTGAACACACTTAACCAACCTGACACATGGTTCGTAGGACTAAGTCTTGAACTAGAACGACACCCTTAGTCAATTTGACATGACACGTAGATGGGGTTAAGTCTCGATTTTAAATGACAACTTAACCTGCTGAACAAAACCCTAGTTACGCAGTCCTTTTCAGCAGTAACCCACTAGATGTATCACGGTACCCTGGGACTAGGCTGGGTGGGGCACGATTGCTGGGCTGATTGTAAGCGACCAGAACGACGGCTGAGTTGGTGCGCCATTGTAGGTTCAGGTGGACTAGGGTCGTGCACTTAGTCCGGAGTTGAAAAAGCAGGCATTGGGCATCAGTAGGATTATCTGTGCATTCTTGATTCGTGTCGGTGGTTGGCACCCTAGGGCTTGATACACCCTATGGTGGACCTAGCACAGGTGACTACATTCGTGATAGGGACGTATGACACAGACACACAACGAGCTAGACTTGTAGGGAGCCGATCGATTAGATCATACCGTTGGACCCCGAATTGGGTCACTTCACGATATTGGGCCAAGGGATTATTTCTTGATTTATAGTTGACACAGGATTAGTACACCAGTATAGTTGGTATGGCGAACCTTGAATACGCAATGTTAGACTTGAGTTATCTTGTTAGCTTAGGTATCATGTCAGACTTATCATCATTCCTATGTTTAATTCCAGTTTATTCTTGTCTTGTTAACTTTACTAGTTTCTATGCTGATAGTCACTAGGGCTTACCAGTCTTTTTGACTGACCCGTTTTCTTTCTCCTCTTTGTCTTTCGTTTCCCCCCAGGTTCTCAGGGAGGAAACTCTAGCTCTTAGCTTGGACGTTGCTTGCTTTCTGACAGCTAATGTGCGGTTTGGTCTTGAGCTATGCTATGGCTGCACTCATGCACTTTTTGGGGAATAATATTGTACTTATGTTGTTTTAAGTACTTTGCTTCTTTAGAACTTGATGTAATGAAATAATGACTTGGCATTTTGATGTAATAGGTTTTGACTCTATTTTTCAGTAATGAGATTTGGTTTTAAAGTTTATATCTGCTGCTTTATACACTCTATTTTTATCTATGTTCTGTCTTGTGTTATCTCTGTGCCTGTTTATTAGATAATACCCCTCCAAAACTAGGGCATTCCCTTTGTGAGTGACCCTAGCGGAGGTGGGGTGTTACATATGTCATGCTGACTTTTTCACTTCATTTTCGCTTAAGCAAGTGAGGATTATTTTGATTTGTTAACAAGTATATTTGTTGAATTTTACTAACTCTAGATGATTTTTTTAAAATGGTATGCTTTCGTATGTTGGTTGCATTCAAATAAAATGTGTACAAGTAATCAAGTATTGAAAAATTGCCCAACCATGTATTGCATTGAGTTAGTATAAATAATGATTATAAACGAGTGTTAAGCACAATTTATACTAAAAGGCCAATTTCATGCTTTATATCACACAACTACTTTTATTTACTTTATTTTTAGACCATTTAGATAGTTAAAATTTATTCGGGTAAGGAGGCAATGTTAATTTTGGGCGATTGAAATATATTAATGAGAATGCATTATTTGTTTCCATAATCAAGTCAAATATTGGAAACAAATTAATATGGAGAAGGTAATTGATTTAAAGAATCAATCAAGAATTGGTGGGGTAAGAGAGGATTAATTGTTTCCATAATCAAGCCAAATATGGGAAACAAATTAATTGATTTGGGGAATCAATCAAGAATTTATATAGGTCGAAACAAAATAAATGCGCAAGATTTGTGGTGAATCAAATCAAGGAAATTTCAAAATATCTTCATCCTTATCTTATAGAATTCTCCTCCTATATACATGAAGCCATTTGCTTACTTTTGGATGATTATTATAAGAAATATATATCTCCATATTATTCCTCAATAAGATCCCTATTTCTGCTTCTATAGGGTGAGAATTTGTATTGAGTTTTGTTGTAATTCTTCTCATTTTGTAACCTCCTCTTAAAGTAAAGTAATAAAGGTTGTTGGGTCCGTGGACATAGGCTAAGCCGAACCACATTATATTGGTGTGTTCTTTTCTCCCTTTTCTATTTTCGTTCTCTCTATAATTTGTGCCATTTAATTTTCTTTTATTTTTGGTATTATTGAAATTGTTGACAGACTAGATCATTGGGTTTATTCATTTTCCGCTGCCTAAATCTCTAATTCTGCACTACAGAATGGTATCAGAGCCAGGTTGTCCCGATCAAAGACTTTTCAGCCATGTCAAATTCCGCAACCTCCGTTAAGGTCACTTGCAAAGGGAATGCCTTAACTTTGGTGGGGCATTTTAGTAGACAAAACAGAAATTTATGAGACAGATATAGTAGTACTTGAAAATTTTATAACTTTATTACAACAGAAACAGAAATGAGTTTAGTTACATCTTTCAAAATCACAATATCGGAATTCAAGTACATAAATATCGGTCTTGTACAAAAGCCTTCAGAATGCATAGTTTTTAAAGCCATAATCCCCAATATAAACTACCATAAAAAGATAGAGCCAAAGCCAAGTAATACTTCAAACACTTTAAGCAGAGAGAATCGGAATAAAGCTCATATGTTTCCACCCTGATAACCTGGGGGGAGGGGGGAACGGAATAAAAAGGCAAAACAAACTAGGTCAGACATAAGTCTGGTGAGTCCATTGACTTTCAGTATATAAACAGATAATAGTATTATGACATGTAAATAAAACTGAATGAGAGATAACGATAACAGGAATAGCAGGTTAACAGAAGGAACGGAATGATATAGGCTAAGTTAAGCTTCTTACTTAGTTTTCACTTCTCTGCACTAATACTAATATAACAGGATTAGGTGTTACCCTAATATCTAAGCTGAAACGGAAACGGAAACAAAATAATCTCTACAGAAACAGAATGCTAGTAATGGGCCTTTACCACCCGAACAGAGGCAGACGGTACAGAAACAGAATGCTAATAATGGTCTTTTACCACCCCAACAGACAGAAGGTACGGAAACAGAATACTAATAATGGACCTTTACCACCCAACTAATGGGCCTTTACCACTCCAACAGACAGAAGTTACGAAAACAGAATGATATAATTAGGTGTACACTAGTAATGGGCCTTTACCACCCCAACAGAAGTTACCACGCAGAAACCGACAGGTGTTACCACCAAACAGAAACAGATGGTACCAACAGAAACAGACAGAACTAAGTGTACCCTAAGTCCTACCCCCAAGCAATCGGCTCCCTAATACATAAATACCCTGTGTCGGCCCCACAGTGGGGGTGTATCACTCCCTAAATTGGAAACCTATTGGCACAGACCTATTTACAGATGTCACAGTGTCTTACATCCTCAGAGCAAACCGGATCCATGCACGCACATGACCCGGTTGAAACGCACCATCAACACCCTCGCCATTATCAGAATGAACCGCTTATACTTAGTTCAGTAAGCATGCCCGGACCCCTACATAGCGTGGGGTCCAAGTTTTGATACCAGAAAGGATTACTGACTAATATGGGTCCCAAGCAACATATGACACAAGTATTTCCCCTTCTAACCATGTGTCTCCAAACTCACAGATTACAGATTAACTTGTTTACAAGTTTCAAACAGAGTTCAGATTACTAGTTCACAGACCAAACAATCAAGTTAACAAGTTTTTTAGATTAACAGATCAGATGTACGGATTTAACAGACTTACAGACTGTCTAACTTTGTATTGGGCCTACAGATTCACGAAACGGGTTTGTTAAATTCATCAGTCCAGTTGGTTCAACCCTATCCAGCAACACGTTTTAGATATCATATTTATCTCAGATTTTCATTAATTAAATATTAATGCACAGACCTCTCACATTAGGTCGGTAGCTTGTGGTCGCTGGATATGCCAGGTGGTTCCGGGCAGACGTCTGCCACAAGCCAGATGTAACAACCCGTATTTTCTGTGAACGTATAAGTAACAAATAAGAGAATAATTAATTTTTGAAAAAAGAATCTAGGGAAACGGGTTGCACCATTACATTCGTCTCGAAATTCTACTTGAAAACGAGTACGAGTTTTAGAAAAACGGAGTCCGTATGACGAAGTTATGACCCTCCGAAGTATCAGGAATTTAAATAAAATAAAACAGCTTGAAAATAAAGCCAGAAATTCGAAATTCAAATCCAGAGAAGGCTAGCGGGAAAATTCCCGCCCATATACCCAGGTTGACTGGGGGTCGACCCCCCTCCCCCCAACCAGGTCGACTGGGGAGTCGACTGGGGTGTTGTAACACCCCACACCCGCTAAGGTCACTCACTAAGGGAATGCCTTAACTTCGGTGGAGCATTTTAAGTGAGTATAGAACAGAAAAATTACAACAAGACAGATATAAATACTTGAAAATCTAAAACATTCTTTCATAGCAGCAGAAGGTAAACATGTTTAGTTACAACACCATAAAGAGTCAAGTACTAAATATCCATCCTGATAAAAACATAAGTACATAATCCCACTACATAAACAATAGCCATAAAAGAAAAGATAAGTTGGGCTTTACATCACGATCCAAGCTCCAGAAGATAGATAAAGATGTCTGATCAAAGCCCACTAGTGCTAGGCCCAACCTGAGGACCTGAGGGGGGAAAAGATAAAAACAACGGGGTCAGACATAAGTCTGAGTGAGCCCTATAACTTTAACCACACAATCATTAAAACAATTAGGGTATGACATAAACTTGGCACGGGATGACTGGGGATAAATGACTACACCAAGTAGCCAACTAGACATAGGATAACTAAGATAACGGTAAAGACGCATCTACCCACCCAGGGATAATTACTAACTGCACCACACCAGTCATTCCTACTTAAAGGTTGATCCCTCTCAAGGACTTAGTAAATTTTCCGAGTAGTTTCGTGTACCCCTAGCTGACTGCATAGGTGCCGTCTGCCCCTATCTCCACTAGGTGTACCCACTATTCCCAAGCGATCGACTCCCTACCGTAGATACCCGTGCTGGCCCCACAATGGGGTGTATCACTCCCCAAAGTGGCAACCCGATACGACAAATAGTGCACGACTTATATCTACATGATGCAACAACATCTTACCTACCAGCCCGGGTCCACACACGCATATGAAACCCGTTGGACTCGCGTTGCCACCGCTACCCCGTTTTGGCCTCTTATAATCAAACCCAGTACGCGTGTCCCGTCCTCGACATGGGTCGAGCCCAATAAGATACATATGGGTTACTGGTTGAAATGGGCCCCAACAAGCTACCACCTAAGCTTGTCAATTTATCTAGTGCGTCCCACTTAACCCTTTAATCATGTTTAATTACATGTTTCCACTTGGTTAAGTCATCTAATCGTATTTTCTATTGCCACCCAAGGCAACCTACTAGATTTCCTCATGCCACCCAAGGCACTTACTTGATTTCCACATGCCACCCAAGGCACCCACTTAACCCCTCATGCCCACTACATGCTTATCTGGTTAAGTGTTTCTTAATTGATTAAGAACTTAACCGTTGTAAAGACCTCTCACATTAGACTATCTTTTATGGCAGTTGGATTTGCCGGTTGGGTCCGGGCAGCCTTACGCCATAACCGAGTCTAACCTCGTGTCTTTACACTTGTCACATATATAGTTTGTGCCTAAGACCTCTCACATTGGGCCAATCATTTGTAGCCGCTGGATTTGCCGGTCGGTTCCGGGCAGTCTTATGCTACAAAAGGGTCCAACCTCGTGTCTTAGTCGATTAATTACACCAAATTAATTACCCCCGAATTAATTTTCCCTAATTAATTCCAATTTTAACGATGTACATAATTGACTCAATTATGTCCATCACTTTATGGTATGCATAATCATACCAACTTCACACCATTTCATTAACATGTTTATTAACCCCATCGTTCCCCACGTAATTCGCTAACATGACATAAAAGGGAAGATTCATCATAAATGTAATGGGTTCAACTTGCATAACATTAGCATCAACATGGGTTTAAAGGTGTCAACATGCATATAGCATCAAACCCAACTAGCATAGATAATCAACCCAAACTTGCATGAATCACATATGTCATAAGGAGGTTAACTTGCATAAGTTTCTTATGTCATACAAAGGGGTAAACATGCATATGTATGTATGACATGTAAAGGGGTTAACTTGCATAAGTTTCTTATGTCATACAAAGGGGTAAACTTGCATATGTCACTTGCATATAATCAAACATCATACTTGCATAACATGTCATATGTAAACTTGCATATTATCATACACCAAACTTGCATACATATCATACATGAACTTGCATATCATCATGAATATGTAACTTGTGACTTGCATAACTTGCATAACATCATGAACATGTAACATATGGCTTGCATAACTTGCATAGCATCTCAAACATGTAGCATATTACTTGCATAACTTGCATAATATCACAAACACATAGCATATAACTTGCATGTCATGCATAACATCATTAACACATAGCACATAACTTGCATAACATGCATAACATCATTAACACATAGCATACAAATAGCATAACTTGCATTGATCCACATTCGTAGCCATAACCTCATTATATCCTATCATAATCATTTCAATAATTGGTCATTAAGGCTATAGAAAACTCACAACTTGTTGATTAGCCTTCTTATGAATATATTAAAAGATTGAGACGAAGCCACTAAGCTATCAACTCAAAAACTCCAAATAAGAATGCTCCAAATGAAAAGCCTTGAGCCAAATCAATAATAAAGATCCTAGCTTTGATGAAGAAAAGCCTTGAATCAAACTTAGAAACACTTAAGCAAGCTTAGGAACTCTTATACTTCTTTAGAAACCCTCTCATATGATTAGAGATGGAGATTATGACAAGAGGATGAGGGTGGAGGCCATGAGAGAATATTTTGGCATAGTTTAGCTATAGGATTGAATAATGAGCATTTAGGTTTAGGTTAGGGGTCTTTTTATAGAAGACTAGGATAGTTTTAGCCATAGGATAAACCTTAGTTTAGATCCTAGCCATCAAAGCATGTCTTGGGGAAGAAGTCAAGTGTAGGAACCATCTAGGGCCTTTAGATTAAAGCTGAACCATGAGAACCATTCAAATGCAAAATCTGCATTTGAGTGAATCGGCCCACGGGTTGATAGCCAAACACCCTGGATTAACCCCTAGTCGACCCAGCGGGCTTGGGTCGACCTCAAAAATCGGCCGGTTCGGTTATTCCCCTCTCCCAATTCGTTGTTTTGAACATTTTTGCATATTTATTTATTTAATTTTCAATTATATATATATATATATATATCAATATATATATATTTCTCTGCACAACCCATTTCACTTAATTAAGTATACTTTAATTTTTGAATTTTTATGTTCAAATTACGGGGTGTTACATTCTCCCCTCCGTAAAGGATTTCGTCCCCGAAATCTCTAAGTCAAGAAGAACGTATCCTACCAACCAAACAACCATCTACTAAACCATCAAACACTGGCATCCATTGTCCTTAAAATTTCTAATGACGTATGAACATATGCAAAAAGTGTGTGTATATGCCCATATACTAATGCTAAATCAGGCGGTCTACTGATTCAGTTGACCTCCTTAATGCAAACCATGATAGTGCCATGCATCCAATATGTATGCGGAAGAACCCTATCGACACATACTATTTCTACATGTGTGCACAACCATACACCAAAATGCATCATCCATCTGATAACACAACCATTATACATCCATAAATATAGCTACCTACACACAATTATATGCAATATGCAATATGAAGTCACTGAGCCGATCTAGTGTCTAAAGTGTGTGTATATGCATCCACGAGCAACCATTAGCAAACACTTGCATCCACATGCATCCATCAATCATAACATGTCTCAAACACATGTTTCAACCATAGGTTTTACCCTATCTAAAGGTCAAAGGTACTCATGAGAGGACATACTAAAGATAAGAAAAGTACTGGACAAACGATAAAGGAGAAGTTAAAAGACATACCCTCAAAAAGGAATGGGTATAGTGAACGCATCTTCGCTTCAGTCTCCCAGGTAGCATTGCTCTCATCTTCTCCCCATTGCACTTTGACTAGCCGCACCTCTCTGTTCCTCAACTTCCTAATCTCTGACCCAAGGATGCGGGTAGGAGCTCGTCGAATAGTTGCATCACGCTCTACCTCCACTTCTTTAAGCAAGCTCGGCTCCACCACCTCTGCGGTCTCATGTAGGCACTTCCTCAAATGTGACACATGGAATACATCATGCACCCCACTAAGTCTCTTGGGTAAATCCACCATATATGCCATCCGTCCAATCCTTTCCTTAATAGGAAACAGCCCAACAAATCTTGGAGCTAACTTCCCAACAGACCCAAAGCGAACTACATTCCTTAATGGAGATACTTTGACAAAGACCATGTCCCCAACCTCAAACTCCAGATCCGTCCTCCTCTTGTCCGCATAAGATTTTTGCCTATCCTATAGGTATCTACCAGTCCTCCTCCTTCTTGAACCAACTTCTAATCCGACAAATGTCTAAGTCCCTTGAAGTGGTTTTCCATTCTTATCTATCTTAGAAAGATCATCTATACACGGAGGGGAAATTCAAAAAGAGAGAGGAAGAGATTCAAAACAGAGAATTCGAAAGATAAAGATATGGCTATTGGGGATTATGCTTTTCTTTCAAAAACTTTTCTCTTGAAAGACATGTTTTTGAAAATACTTCTTCCAAAAATGTTTTAGAAAAATAGTTTTTCTAAAAAATTTATCTGTTCTGGTAACCTTAAGCTCTGATACCACGTGTAACACCCCACACCCGCTAAGGTCACTCACTAAGGGAATGCCTTAACTTCGGTGGAGCATTTTAAGTGAGTATAGAACAGAAAAATTACAACAAGACAGATATAAATACTTGAAAATCTAAAACATTCTTTCATAGCAGCAGAAGGTAAACATGTTTAGTTACAACACCATAAAGAGTCTAGTACTAAATATCCATCCTGATAAAAACATAAGTACATAATCCCACTATATAAACAATAACCATAAAAGAAAAGATAAGCTGGGCTTTACATCACGGTCCAAGCTCCAGAAGATAGATAAAGATGTTTGATCAAAGCCCACTAGTGCTAGGCCCAACCTGAGGACCTGAGGGGGAAAAAGATAAAAACAACGGGGTCAGACATAAGTCTGAGTGAGCCCTATAACATTAACCACACAATCATTAAAACAATTAGGGTATGATATAAACTTGGCACGGGATGACTGGGGATAAATGACTACACCAAGTAGCCAACTAGACATAGGATAACTAAGATAACGGTAAAGACGCATCTACCCACCCAAGGATAATTACTAACTGCACCACACCAGTCATTCCTACTTAAAGGTTGATCCCTCTCACGGACTTAGGAATTTTTCCCAGTAGTTTCGTGTACCCCTACCTGACTGCATAGGTGCCGTCTGCCCCTATCTCCACTAGGTGTACCCACTACTGCCAAGCGATCGGCTCCCTACCGTAGATACCCGTGCTGGCCCCACAATGGGGTGTATCACTCCCCAAAGTGGCAACCCGATACAACAGATAGTGCACGGCTTATATCTACACGATGCAACAACGTCTTACCTACCAGTCCGGGTCCACACATGCATATGAAACCCGTTGGACTCGCGTTGCCACCGCTACCCCGTTTTGGCCTCTTATAATCAAACCCAGTACGCGTGTCCCGTCCTCGACATGGGTCGAGCCCAATAAGATACATATGGGTTACTGGTTGAAATAGGCCCCCACAAGCTACCACCTAAGCTTGTCAATTTATCTTGTGCATCCCACTTAACCATTTAATCTTGTTTAATTACATGTTTCCACTTGGTTAAGTCATCTAATCGTATTTTCTATTGCCATCCAAGGCAACCCACTAGATTTCCTCATGCCACCCAAGGCACTTACTTGATTTCCACATGCCACGCAAGGCACCCACTTAACCCCTCATGCCCACTACATGCTTATCTGGTTAAGTGTTTCTTAATTGATTAAGAACGTAACCGTTGTAAAGACCTCTCACATTAGACTATCTTTTATGGCAGCTGGATTTGCCGGTTGTGTCCGGGCAGCCTTACGCCATAACCGAGTCTAACCTCGTGTCTTTACACTTGTCATGTATATAGTTTGTGCCTAAGACCTCTCACATTGGGCCAATCATTTGTAGCCGCTGGATTTGCCGGTCGGTTCCGGGCAGTCTTATGCTACAAAAGGGTCCAACCTCGTGTCTTAGTCGATTAATTACACCTAATTAATCACCCCCGAATTAATTTTCCCTAATTAATTCCAATTTTAACGATGTACATAATTGACTCAATTATGTCCATCACTTTATGGTATGCATAATCATACCAACTTCACACCATTTCATTAACATGTTTATTAACCCCATCGTTCCCCACGTAATTCGCTAACATGACATAAAAGGGAAGATTCATCATAAATGTAATGGGTTCAACTTGCATAACATTAGCATCAACATGGGTTTAAAGGTGTCAACATGCATATAGCATCAAACCCAACTAGCATAGATAATCAACCCAAACTTGCATGAATCACATATGTCATAAGGAGGTTAACTTGCATAAGTTTCTTATGTCATACAAAGGGGTAAACTTGCATATGTATGTCTGACATGTAAAGGGGTTAACTTGCATAAGTTTCTTATGTCATACAAAGGGGTAAACTTGCATATGTCACTTGCATATAATCGAACATCATACTTGCATAACATGTCATTTGTGAACTTGCATATTATCATACACCAAACTTGCATACATATCATACATGAACTTGCATATCATCATGAACATGTAACTTGTGACTTGCATAACTTGCATAACATCATGAACATGTAACATATGGCTTGCATAACTTGCATAGCATCTCAAACATGTAGCATATTACTTGCATAACTTGCATAATATCATAAACACATAGCATATAACTTGCATGTCATGCATAACATCATTAACACATAGCACATAACTTGCATAACATGCATAACATCATTAGCACATAGCATACAACTTGCATAACTTGCATTGATCCACATTCATAGCCATAACCTCATTATATCCTATCATAATCATTTCATTAATTGGTCATTAAGGCTATAAGAAAACTCACAACTTGTTGATTAGCCTTCTTATGAATATATTAAAAGATTGAGACGAAACCACTAAGCTATCAACTCAAAAACTCCAAATAAGAATGCTCCAAATGAAAACCCTTGAGCTAAATTAATAATAAAGATCCTAGCTTTGATGAATAAAAGCCTTGAATCAAACTTAGAAACACTTAAGCATGCTTAGGAACTCTTATACTTCTTTAGAAACCCTCTCATATGATTAGAGATGGAGATTATGACAAGAGGATGAGGGTGGAGGCCATGAGAGAACATTTTGGCATAGTTTAGCTATAGGATTGAATAATGAGCATTTAGGTTTAGGTTAGGGGTCTTTTTATAGAAGACTATGATAGTTTTAGCCATAGGATAAACCTTAGTTTAGATCCTAGCCATCAAAGCATGTCTTGGGGAAGAAGTCAAGTGTAGGAACCATCTAGGGCCTTTAGATTAAAGCTGAACCATGAGAACCATTCAAATGCAAAATCTGCATTTGAGCGAATCGGCCCATGGGTTGACAGCCAAACACCCTGGATTAACCCCTAGTCGACCCAGCGAGCTCGGGTCGACCTCGAAAATCGGCCGGTTCGGTTATTCCCCTCTCCCAATTCGCTGTTTTGAACATTTTTGCATATTTATTTATTTAATTTTCAATTATATATATATATCAATATATATATATATTTCTCTGCGCAACCCATTTCACTTAATTAAGTATACTTTAATTTGTGAATTTTTATGTTCAAATAACGGGGTGTTACAGGTGTCGACCTCCCCATGACCAGGTCGACTGGGGAGTCGACCTAGGGGTCGACTTGCTCCCGAAACCCAGTTTTTGAACCTGATTCATTCTGATGTATCTGGTCTCGTTTTCTGTCTAGATTCGTCTGCCTAATCCTATATAAACAGCCCCCTAGCCTCATTCTCTCTACACAATTTCATTCTGTCTATACTCTGCCTCTGTTCTAATTAAAAATAAAAATGGCGTCGCTACTTTGTTGGAATCAAAACTTGGGCTGATGCATCTTCTTCCAACCTGAATAGAATTAAAAGCTAAATCAAATCACAAATCAAAGTTTAGAGCTAAAACAACAATTAAAGAGGAGTACTTCAACACTTCTGCATCAACAACAGTTTATTTTCCTTTCTTAAAACCACAAAAGGCAAGTACAGTTATTTTCCGCTATAAACTGTAATTATAATTGTGACATGATTGTAAATCTGAATTTGAGGTTGTGTACGTTCTGTTCTGATATATTTTATTCTATATCTTTTTCTTCTTTCTGTTCTATAGCTAGGCTACCACGAGCCTGCGCCTCATCTCATAAGAGATTAACGCACGAACGCTAAATTTTGGACAAATAATAATGCATAATTGGACATGAAACTGTTGCCTATGAGAAAATTGCCTATGACTATGATTCATTGACTATGAGACAATTGCCTATGACTATGATTCATGACTATGAGACTATTGCCTATGACATTGAATAAGAAACTATTGTGATTAGTTGCCCGTGACTATTGTGGTTAGTTGCCTACAACTATTGTAGTTAGTTACTTTTGTCTATTCCCTTAATGATGTTTGATCTCATATTTAGTATGTAACTTTTCTAGTTTATTCCCATTCACTGTTATGTACATCGAGCCTATAGGGCCATTTCATAAGTATTTAGAGAACTTGTGGAAACATGTTATACGGGGATTGGGCGTAGCTTAACTAAGTAAATCTGGCATAGCAAATATGTTGGCATAATCTGAGTTGGCTATAATAGAGAATGATTTACATGTGTATTAGTCTTGGACATAAATGGTGAACTAGAATATTAAATCTAGTTTTGACATGAACTGTAAATGGGAATATTAAGTCTAAAATTTGGGGCATATACTGTATTATGAATTATGACCTCGATTTAGGCATGTAAGTTTAGGCTAAATTTATGATTAGGCAAGATATGTAAATAGAGTTTTATATATATAAAATCTGCTAAATCTGTTACCTACTAAATCAGTTAAATTGCCTAATCCGTTATCTGCTAAAACTGTCGAATTGCCTAAACAGCTAAATTTGTTATCTGCTAAATCTGTTGAATCGCTTAAACTGCTAAATCTGCTATCTGTTGAATTGTCTGATCTGTTAAAACTAGATAATAGTAATCTGGGTATGGAAAGCCGTAGACTCGACCTAAGATTTAGTAGAACATGGAAATTTGATTAATCAGTTAATATCCTATGAATAAGTTTAATCTGTTAAATAAACAGAATTAGTCTAATATCTGAAAAATCTGTATTGGAATGAATTGGCTATGACACGAGGTTAGACTCTATTTGCGATAGAAGCCTGCCCGGAACCAACCGGCTTAACAAGCGACCGCATACTGTCAGTCTAATGTGAGAAGTCGTAGGCATAACTAAAATATGCTTAGACACGAGGTTAAGTCTGGCTTGTGGCAGAAGTCTGCCCGGAACCGCCCGACATATCCAGCGGCCACAAGCTACCGACCTAATGTGATGGGTCTGTGCATTAATATTTAATTAATGCAAATCTGGGATAAATATGATGTCTAAAACGTGTTGGGAGGATAGGGTTTAACCAACTGGACTAATGAATTTAACAAACCCATTTCGTGAATCTGTAGGCCCAATTACAATGTTAGACAAATTTGTAAATCTGTTAAACCCGTATATCTGATCCGTTAGTCTGAAAACTTGTCTGATATATGAACTAGTTGATCTGAACTCTGCATGTCTGAACTTGTAAACAAGTTAATCTGAAATCTGTTAGTCTGGGGACACAAGGTTAGGAGGGAAAATACTTGTGTCATCTGTTGTTTGGGACCCATATTAGTCAGTAACCCTTTCTGGTATCAAAACTTTGACCTAACGGTAGGTAGGGTCCGGGCACGCTTACTGAACTAATTATAAGCGGTACATTCTGATAATGGCGAGGGGTGTTGATGGTGCGTTCCAACTGGGTCATGTGCGTGCATGGATCCTAATCTGCCTCTGAGGATGTAAGAGGCCGTGACATCTGTAAATAGGTCTGTGCCAATTGGTTGTCACTTTAGGGAGTGATACAACCTACTGTGGGGACGACACAGGGTATTTATGTATTAGGGAGCCGATCGCTTGGGGTAGGGTTTTAGGGTACACTTAGTTCTGTCTATTTCTGTTGGTACTGTCTGTTTCTGTTGGGTGGCAACACCTGTCTGTTTCTGCGTGGTACCGTCTGTTCGAGTAGTAAAGACCCATTTACTAGTGTACACCTGAGTCTACATTCTGTTTCCGTGGGGATTAATCTGTTTCTGTACCTTCTATTCGGGTGGTAAAGGCCCATTATTAGCATTATGTTTCTGTTCAGGTGGTAAAGGCCCATTATTAGCATTCTATTTCTGTCTGTTTCTGTTCGGGTGGTAAAGGCCGATTATTAGCACTCTATTTCTGTCTGTTTCTGTTCGGGTGGTAAGGGCCCATTATTAGCATTCTGTTTCTGTCTGTTTTTGTTCGGGTGGTAAAGGCCCATTATTAGCATTCTATTTCTGTCTGTTTCTGTTGGGATGGTAAAGGCCCATTACTAGCATTCTCTTCTGTGGAAATTATTCTGTTCCCGTTACTGTTTCAGTTTAGACATTAGGGTGACACCTAATCCTTTATACTAGTATTGGTGCAGAGGAATGAAAAGTAATATTATTCTGTTTCTTCTGTTTAATCTAAGTACATCTGCTGCTCCTGTTACCGTTATCTCTCATCCAGTTTTATTTGCATGCCATGATTATTATTATCTGTTAATATGCTGAAAGTCACTGGACTTGCCAGACTTTATGTCTGACCTTGGTTATTTTCGCCCCTTTACTTCCATTCCCCCCAGGTTTTCCAAGGAGGGAATACTTTAGCTTAATCCGGATTTCTTCTGCTTGAAGTGCGTAAAGTATGGCTTAACTTCTTATGGCATCTTCTGTGGGGATTATGATTTTAAAGTTTTGTACTCTGATGACTTTCTGAACAAGACTGATATTTATGTACTTGAGTTGTTGGTAAAGATGTAACCATACTGATTTCTGTTTTCCGCTGTAATAAAGTTATAATTTCTCAAGTATTGTTTATCTGTCTTGAAATTTTCTGTTCTGTTTACTAAAATGCTTCACCAAATTTAAGGCATTCCCCTTGTGAGTGTCCTTAACGGAGGTGGGTGTTACACTTGGTATCAGAGCTGAAGGTTACCAGACTGGGTAAAGTTTTTGAAAACTATTTTCAAAAAGGTTTTAAAAGGAAGTATTTTCAAAAAGTAAAGCTTATTTTTGAAAAACATAATCCCCAAAAGCCTTATATTTATCTTTTGATCCTCTGTTTGAATATTTGTTTCCTTCTTTCTCTAGGGCTCCCTGCTTTCTGGGAGGTAACCTCATCGCGGCATGATTCTGTAGGCTTGATAAGACCACGACACCGGTCAAAAGGGCAAATAAGCGCCCGACTTCGATCTGTAGCCGCAGTAGTCTCACCTATGGCTAATTTTCTTTCGAGATTTGTAGGATTTTCCATGCGATGGAGGCCGTTTTCAAGGGACTTGTCAAATGTTACACACGGATAATAAAGATGAGAATGAGGGAGTTTGGCTAAGGAGCACAACCCAAGGATGAGAAACTCTTGGATATGGACTTGGTTCACAAAGGAGGCGAAAAGGAAACACAGAAGATGGAAGAAAAGTCTGAAGATAAAGGAGGAGAAAAGTGCTTTACTTATGGAAGCTTAACTCATCCGAACAAGGATTGTCGAAAGAGGAAGGACACTCACTTCAACTGTGGTGTGATAGGACACTTCACTAGGGACTGCCCAAAGAAACGAGGGCAAGGACAGAGGACATGACCTACTTCGGGAAGGCAGACGAATGCTCTCATAGTTGGTGGATAGGATAGAAGTAGGAAATTTTTTGTGGAGAGTTTAGTTTCCTTATCTGATTATTGAGTTAGAACTCTTTCCGATTATGGCATTCTGATTCTGTAGTCGAGTCTCTGCACTTTAATACTAGTTTTGTTTCTGATCTGGTTATAGTCTCTAATCCCATAGGGGTTACGACTCATCTGTTGGTGGTAGGTTGGGGTTTGAGGGTATCTGTGTCAAGCGTCATGTCAATTATAATGCATACATTCTGGGGTTTTGGGGGATATGGTGGGATTTTCCCATGCTTAGTTTCATAAGAATCATTTAGTAATCTGATCTGTACCAGTAATCTGTAAATATCTGAATATTTCTGATAAGGTTGAGATTTCCGATTTTGACATTGTCTAAGGAGGATAATCCTACGGGTGTCAATTTGATGTTGATTTCGGTCTTCGGGGTTGATACTTAGGGGAATTTGTCTCTCAACCAAGGTCTAATGGAAGCCAAGTTTTTGTTTTATCTGTACTCGCTTCCATCATTCGACTGTATCCTATCGATCGAATCTTCGAACTTTAGGTAGAAACTAATGGGTGTAAACATGTGTTTGAGACATGTTATTTTTGATGGTTGCAATTGGATGCAAGTAGTTGCTAGTGGTTGCAAGTGGATGTAAGTGGTTGCTAGTGGTTGCTCGTGGATGCATATACACACACTAGGCACTAGATCGGCTCGAAAACACTCTCGTACTGCATATGGATGTGTGAGCATTTTCAATTTCTGTGGATGCAAAATGATTGACTCATCACATGGATGTTGCATATGAATGAATGGTTGTCACTCTTATAAGAATAATATGTATCAAATAGGAAAATTGCATACATGTTGGACTCATGACACTGACATAGTTCGCATTAAGGAGGTCAACTGAATCAGTGGACTGCCTGATCTTTGCATTAGATAAGGAACATATACACACACTTTTGCATATGTTCATACAACATTAAAAGTTTTCTAAGGACAATGGATGCTTGTGGATGATGGTTGTGTAGATGGATGACTGGATGGTAGGGCACATTCTTCTTAACTTGAAGATTTCGGGGACGAAATCCTTTAAGGAGGGGAGAATGTAACACCCCGTATTTTCTGTGAACGTATAAGTAACAAATCATAGAATAATTAATTTTTAAAATAAGAATAAAGGGAAACGGGTTGCGCCATTGCGTTCGTCTCGAAATTCTTCTTGAAAACGAGTCCGAGTTTTCGAAAAATGTAGTCCGTATGACCAAGTTATGACCCTCCGAAGTTTCAGGAATTTAATTAAAATAAAACAGCTCGAAAATCAAGCCAGAGATTCGAAATTCAAACCCAGAGAAGGCTGGCGGGAAAATTCCCATCCATATACCCAGGTCGACGGGGGAGTCGACCTGCCCCCCGACCAGGTCGACTGGGGAGTCGACTGGGGTGTTCCCCATGATCAGGTCGACTGGGGAATCGACCTGGGAGTCAACCTGCTCCTGAAACCCAGTTTTTGAACCTGATTCATTCTGATGTATCTGGTCTCGTTTTCTGTCTAGATTCGTCCGCCTAATCCTATATAAACAGCCCCCTAGCCTCATTCTCTCTACACAATTTCATTCTATCTACACTCTGCCTTTGTTCTAATTAAAAATAAAAATGGCGTCGCTACTCTGCTGGAATCAAAACTTGGACTGATGCATCTTTTTCCAACCTGAATAGAATTAAAAGAAAAATCAAATCTCAAATCAAAGTTTAGAGCTACAACAACAATTAAAGAAGAGTAATTCAACATTTCTGCATCAACAACAGTTTATTTTCCATTCTTAAAACCACGAAAGGCAAGTACGGTTATTTTCCGCTATAAACTGTAATTATAATTGTGACATGATTGTAAATCTGAATTTGAGGTTGTGTACATTCTGTTCTAATATATTTTATTCTTTATCTTTTTCTTCTTTCTGTTCTATAGCCAGGCTACCACGAGCATGCGCCTCATCTCATAAGAGATTAACGCACGAACGCTAAATTTTGGACAAATAATAATGCATAATTGGACATGAAACTGTTGCCTATGAGACAATTGCCTATGACTATGATTCATTGACTATGAGACAATTGCCTATGACTATGATTCATGACTATAAGACTATTGCCTATGACATTGAATAAGAAACTATTGTGATTAGTCGCCCATGACTATTGTGGTTAGTTGCCTATAACTATTGTAGTTAGTTTCTTATGCATATTCCCTTAATGATGTTAGATCTCATATTTAGTATGTAACTTTGCTAGTTTATTCCCATTCACTGTTATGTACATCGAGCCTATAGGGCCATTTCATGAGTATTTAGAGAACTTATGGAAACATGTTATACGGGGATTGGGCATAGCTTAATTAAGTAAATCTGGCATAGCAAATATGTTGGCATAATCTGAGTTGGCTATAATAGAGAATGATTTACATGTGTATTAGTCTTGGACATAAATGGTGAACTTGAATATTAAATCTAGTTTTAACATGAACTGCAAATGGGAATATTAAGTCTAAAATTTGGGGCATATACTGTATTATGAATTATGACCTTGATGTAGGCATGTAAGCTTAGGCTAAATTTATGATTAGGCAAGATATGTAAATAGAGTTTTAGATATATATAATCAGCTAAATCTGTTATCTGCTAAACCAATTAACTTGCTTAATCCATTATCTGCTAAAACTGTTGAATTGCCTAAACTGCTAAAATCTGTTATCTGCTAAATTTGTTGAATCGCTTAAACTGCTAAATCTGCTACCTGTTGAATTGTCTGATCTGTTGAAACTAGATAATGGTAATCTGGGTATGGAAATCCGTAGGCTCGACCTAAGATTTAGTAGAACATGGAAATTTGAATAATCTGTTATATCCTATGAAGAAGTTTAATCTGTTAAATAAATAGAATTAGTCTGATATCTGAAAAATCTATATTGGAATGAATTGGCTATGACATGAGGTTGGACTCTGTTTGCGGTAGAAGCCTGCCCGGAACCAACCGGCTTAACCAGAGACCGCAAACTTTCAGTCTAATATGAGAGGTCGTAGGCATAACTAAAATATGCTTAGACACGAGGTTAGGTCTGGCCTGTAGCAGAAGTCTGCCCAGAACCGCCCGGCATATCCAGCGGCCACAAGCTACTGACCTAATGTGAGAGGTCTGTGCATTAATATTTAATTAATGCAAATCTGGGATAAATATGATGTCTAAAACATGTTGGGAGGATAGGGTTAAACCAATTGGACTAATGAATTTAACAAACCAGTTTCGTGAATCTGTAGGCCCAATTACAAAGTTAGACAAATCTGTAAATCTGTTAAATCTGTATATCTGATCCGTTAGTCTGAAAACTTGTATGATCTGTGAACTAGTTGATCTGAACTCTGTATGTCTGAACTTGTAAACAAGTTAATCTGAAATCTGTTAGTCTGGGGACACAATGTTAGGAGGGAAAATACTTGTGTCATCTGTTGTTTGGGACCCATATTAGTAAGTAACCCTTTCTGGTATCAAAACTTTGACCCAACGGTAGGTAGGGTCCGGGCACGCTTACTGAACTAATTATAAGCGGTTCATTCTGATAATGGCGAGGGGTGTTGATGGTGTGTTCCAACTGGGTCATGTGCGTGCATGGATCCCAGTCTGCCTCTGAGGATGTATGACGCTATGACATCTGTAAATAGGTCTGTGCCAATTGGTTGTCACTTTAGGGAGTGATACACCCTACTATGGGGCCGACACAGGTATTTATGTAATAGGGAGCGGATCGCTTGGGGTAGGGTTTTAGGGTACACTTAGTACCATCTGTTTCTGTTGGGTGGCAACACCTGTCTGTTTCTGCGTGGTACCGTCTGTTCGGGTGGTAAAGGCACATTTACTAGTGTACACCTAATTCTACATTCTGTTTCCGTAGGGATTAATCTGTTTTTGTTTCTGTACCTTCTGTTCGGGTGGTAAAGGCCCATTATTAGCATTCTGTTTCTGTCTGTTTCTGTTCGGGTGGTAAAGGCCCATTATTAGCATTCTATTACTGTATGTTCTTCTTTGGGTGGTAAAGGCCCATTATTAGCACTCTGTTTCTGTCTGTTTCTGGTCGGGTGGTAAAGGCCCATTATTAGCACTCTGTTTTTGTCTGTTTCTGTTCGGGTGGTAAAGGCCCATTATTAGCATTCTATTTCTGTCTTTTTCTGTTGGGGTGGTAAAGGCCCATTACTAGCGTTCTCTTCTGTGGAAATTATTCTGTTCCCGTTTCTTTTTCAATTTAGACATTAGGGTAACACCTAATCCTTTATACCAGTATTCGTGCAGAGGAATGAAAAGTAATATTATTCTGTTTCTTCTGTTTAACCTAAGTACATCTGCTGCTCCTGTTACCGTTATCTCTCATCCAGTTTTATTTGCAAGCCATGATTATTATTATCTGTTCATATGCTGAAAGTCACTGGACTTGCCAGACTTTACGTCTGACCTTGCCTGTTTTCGCCCCTTTTCTTCCTTTCCCCCCAGGTTTTCCAAGGAGGGAATATTTTAGCTTGATCCGGATTTCTTCTGCTTGTAGTACTTGAAGTGCGTAAAGTATGCTTAACTTCTAATGGATCTTCTGTGGGGATTATGATTTTAAAGTTTTGTACTCTGATGACTTTCCGAACAAGACTGATATTTATGTACTTGAGTTGTTGGTAAAGATGTAACCATACTGATTTCTATTTTCTGCTGTAATAAAGTTATAATTTCTCAAGTATTGTTCTATCTTGAAATTTTCTGTTCTGTTTACTAAAATGTTCCACCAAAGTTAAGGCATTCCCCTTATGAGTGTTCTTAACGGAGGTGGGGTGTTACACCAGACCTAACCTCGTGTCTAAGCATATTTTAGTTATGCCTACGACCTCTCACATTAGACTGACAGTTTGTGATTGCTGGTTAAGCCGGTAGGTTCCGGGCAGTCTTCTACCGCAAGCGGAGTCTAACCTCGTGTCATAGCCAATTTATTCCAATACAAATTATACAGATATCAGACTAATTATGTCCATTTAACAGATTATACTTCTTTACAGGTTACAACAGATTAATCAAATTTCCATGTTTTACTCAATCTTAGATCGAGCCTATAGATTTTCATACCCAAATTCCAATTATTTTGCTTTCGACATATTAGCCAATTCAATAGATAACAGATCTAGCAGATTAGGCGATTCAACAGATTAGCAGATTAGGCAATTCAACAGATTTAGCAGATTAGGCAATTCAACAGATTTAGCAGATAGCAGATTTAGCAGATTATATATTTCTAAAATTCTATTTACATATCTTGCCTAATCATAAATTAAGCCTAAACTTACATGCCTAAATCGTGGTCATAATTCATAATACAACATATTCCCAAATCTTTAGTTAAACTTTGCACAGTACAGAATATTCTCTAAAAGCCCCAAATCATGATATACCATATGAATTATGCCAAATTATAGCCTTTAATACCGAATACCCAAAAATCTTCTTTTAGGCGTATTCACATTGATAGTTATCCTATTATAATATAGGTCTCTACGCCTAAGTCACATATTCATTTTTCAAGTCATAAATAAAAACATGCCCAAGAATCTAGGTCTTTAAATTATAACATCTCAAAATCAGATCTTAATTTTAATATGCATTATATCCCCCTAAGTTTTCAAGTCATATGTTATCATACAATGATTTCTCTTATACAAAATTACAGAGTATACACAGATCTAGATCTAATTTACAACATATGTCCATTCTCAAATCAGTGAAAGATCAGTCATGCCCAATTATGCATTATCCATTATTTGTCCCAAAATTTAGCATTCATGCGTTAATCCCTTATGAGATTTGGCACAGGCTCATGGTAGCCTGGCTATAAACAAAAAGGAAGAAAAGAGGGAACAGATACAGAACAGTCACAATAATATTAACAAGATCGATCCACAGAAAAGTATGCATAACCTCGGATCCAGATTCACAAAAATGTCAAGATAATTATTAAATTTCATATCTGAAAATAACTGTACTCACAATCAAAAAGGAAAATCTTGAATTTTGGGATCTGTATTCTGACACTGAATAGCTCTCCTTTGGCGTAGACTATCAATTAGATTAGAAAATAGTTGTTCTCTTTTAACTCTATTCAGATTGGAAGAAGATGCACTAGTCCTAGTTTTGATTCTAGCAGAGTAGCGATGCCATTTTTATTTTTAATTAGAATAGAGGCAGAGTATAGGAAGAATGAAATTGTGTGGAGAGAAATCTGGGTTTGGGGGTGTTTAAATAGGTTAGAGCTCACGAATCCGGTCAGAAAGGCGTCCAGGTGCAGAAAAATGGATCTGTCTCCGGATCTGAAAAAGGGGGAGGTCGACCCTAAGGTCAAACCTAGTGTCGACCTGTTTACCCAGGTCGACCCTAGTGTCGACTTGGGTCCTGGGCGGGAATTTTCCCGCCTAGCCCGAGTGTCTGTTTTGAATTTTGAATTTTGAATTTTGAATTTTGAATTTCAGGCTGGTTTTTATTGAAACTTCTGAAGGTCATATCTTCTTCATGCGGAGTCTGATTTACGCAAACTTGGACTCTATTCCAAGCAAAATTTCGAGACGAACGCAATAGTGTAACCCATTTCCCTTAATTATTCTGTTACAATTTAATTATTCTCTGGTTTGTCATTCTTATGTTCACAGAAAATACGGGGTGTTACATTCTCCCCTCCTTAAAGGATTTCATCCCCAAAATCTTCAAGTTAAGAAGAATGTGTCCTACCATCCAAGCACCCATATACTCAACCATCATCCAAAAGCATCCATTGACCTTAGAAACTTCTAATTTTGTATGAACATATGCAAAAGTGAGTGTATATGTTCCTCATCTAATGTAAAGATCAGGCGGTCCACTGATTCAGTTGACCTCCTTAATGCGAATTATGTCAGTGCCATGAGTCCAACATGTATGCAATTTTACTATTTGATACATATCATTTCTATATGAGTACACAACCATTCATTCAAATGCAACATCCACGTGCTGAGTCAGCCATTTTTCATCCATAAAAATTGGAAATGCACACACATCCATATGCAGTATGAGAGTGTTTTTTAGCCGATCTAGTGCCTAGTGTGTGTATATGTGTCCACGAGCAACCACTGGCAACCACTTGCATCCACTTGCAACCATCAAACATAACATGTCTCGAGCACATGTTTACACCCATTAGTTTCTACCTAAAGGTCAAAGATTCAGTCGATATGATACAACCGAGTGACAGAAGCAAGTACGATTGAAACAAGTGCTCTGTTCCTACTAGACATCAGTTAAGAAAATAATTCCCTAAGTATCAACCTCGAAGACTGAAATCAACATCATATTGACACCCAATGAATTACTTCCATTAAACAATGCCATACTGGAAATCTACTTCACCCTTCGAGTAAAAACCCTTAACCTTATCAGAAATATTCAGATACTTACAGGCTACTGGTACAGATCAGATTACCAATTGATTCTTAGGAAACTAAGCATGATAAAAACCCAGAATGTATGCGTCATTGTCAACTTAACGCCCAACACAAATACCTTCAAACCCCAACTTATCACAAATAGATGAGTCGTAACCCTCATGGGGTTTGAGACTATAGCGGAATCAGAAACAAGGCTAGTATTAAAGTGCAAAGTTTCAATTATAGAATCAAAATGCCAGAATCAAAAAAAGTTTTAACTCAATAATCAGATAAGGAAATTAACCCTTCTACAGAAAGTTTTCCTATTTCTATCCTATCCACCAGCCTCGAGGGTATTCGCCTGCCCTCCAGAAGTAGGACCTGCCCTCTGCCCCTGCCCTCGTTTCTTCGGGAAGTCCCTTGTGAAGTGTCCCATCTCACCATAGTTAAAGCAGGTGCCCTTCCTCTTTCTGCAATCCTTTTTCAGATGGGTCGAGCTTCCACAAGTAAAACACTTCTTCTCCTTCTTGTCTTCATACTTTTCATCCTTCTTTTGTGTTTCCTTTTTGGGCTCTGCCTTCTTGTCCTGTGGTCCTTCAAGCTTTTCTTCTTTCTTCTCACTTTTGGTTTCCTCTTCATGCATCAATGCCATGTCAACTAATTTCTCGAAGGTCGCCCCCAAAGGAATGTGGGACATTGCCAATCCGTGTTGCGTCTCATTCAAACCTTTAGCAAACCTTAGTGCCTTCTTATGCCGTGTATTTACCAAATCTAAGCCGAATCTCGCCAACTGATTAAACTTGTTGACGTACTCTCTTACTGATAAATTCCCCTGCTTCAATGCCAAGAACCTCTCTACGTATAGACCCTCTTCCGCTCGTAAGAGAAATTTCATCTCGAACCTATGCCTGAACTCCATCCATGTCTCTACCGGACGCCATCAATTTGTGACCTCCCAACAAAAAGAAGCTTCTTCCTTAAGCAACCATACTGCCAACTGTATCTTCTGCCTATTGTCCACCTCGAAGATAACGAACAAATCCTCAGTTTCTTTGAGCCAATTCCTTGCCGACACGAAGGATTCAGTTCCATTAAAGTTCATCCTACCCATGGCTCGAAAGTCTCTACATATCTTCGGGAAAGTATTCACGCGCGGTGGAGGAGGAGGGGGAACCGCTGCAGCTGGGGGAGGAGGGACGTCTGCTGGGCGCACATCATTAGCCCTAGCTTCTAGGTACCTCCTAAACCAGCCAGGTATCGGTATGCTCTCCGGAAGGTTAAGATCCCCAAGTTTCAAGTCACATCACCATTAATGTCTAAACTCTGATACCAAGTGTAACACACCACCTCCGTTAAGGTCACTCGCAAAGGGAATGCCTTAACTTTGGTGGAGCATTTTTAGTAGACAGAACAGAAATTTACAAGACAGATACAGTGGTACTTGAAAATTTTATAACTTTATTACAACGGAAACATAAATGAGTTTAGTTGCATCTTTCAAAATCACAATATCGGAATTCAAGTACATAAATATTGGTCTTGTACAAAAGCCTTCAGAATGCATAGTTTTTAAAGCCATAATACCCAATATAAACTACCATGGAAAGATAGAGCCAAAGCCAAGCAATACTTTAAACACTTCAAGCAACGAGAATCAGAATCAAGCTCATATGTTTTCACCCTGAGAACCTGGGGGAAATAGAAGAAAAGAGGCGAAACAAACTAGGTCAGACTTAAGTCTGGTGAGTCCAGTGACTTTCAGCATATAAACAGATAACATTATCATGACATGTAAATAAAACTGGATAAGAGATAACTGTAATATGAATAGCAGGTTAACAGAAGAAAAGGAATGATATAGGCTAGGCAAAGCTTCTTACTTAGTTTTCACTTCTCTGCACTAACACTAATATAACAGGATTAGGTGTTACCCTAATGTCTAAGCTGAAACAGAGACGGAAACAGAATAATCTCTACAGAAACAGAATGCTAGTAATGGGCCTTTACCACCCGAAAAGAGGCTGACAGTACAGAAACAGAATGCTAATAATGAGCTTTTACCACCCCAACAGACAGAAGGTACGGAAATAGAATACTAATAATGGACCTTTACCACCCAACTAATGGGCCTTTACCACCCCAACAGACAGAAGTTACAGAAACAGAATGTTAGAATTAGGCGTACACTAGTAATGGGCCTTTACCACCCAAACAGACGGTACCACGCAGAAACAGACAGGTGTTACCATCCAACAGAAACAGACGGTACCAACAGAAACAGACAGAACTAAGTGTACCCTAAGTCCTACCCCCAAGCGATCGGCTCCCTAATACATAAATACCCTGTGTCGGCCCCACGGTAGGGTGCATCACTCCCTAAAGTGGTAACCTATTGGCACAGGCCTATTTACAAATGTCACGGTGTCTTACATCCTCAGAGTAGACCGGATCCGGGCACGCTTGGGCCCTTACCACCCAAACAGACGGTTCCACGCAGAAACAGACGGTACCCACAGAATAGACAGAACTAGGTGTACCCTAATGTCTAAACCGAAACAGAAAGGAAAACAGAATAATCTTTACAGAAACAGAATGCTAGAATTTGGTGTACACTAGTAATAGGCCTTTGCCACCCGAATAGAAGGTACCACGCAGAAGCAGACAGGTGTTAGCACCCAACAGAAATAGACGGTACCCACAGAACAGACAGAACTAGGTGTACCCTAATGTCTAAAATGAAACAGAAACAGAAACAGAATAATCTTTACAAAAACAGAATGCTAGAATTAGGTGTACACTAGTAATGGGCCTTTACCACTCGAACGGACGATACCATGCAGAAACAGACAGGTGTTACCACCCAATAGAAACAAACGGTACCCATCGAAACAGACCGAACTAAGTGTACCCCAAGTCCTATCCCCAAGCGATCGGCTCCCTAATACATAAATACCCTATGTCGGCCCCACAGTAGGGTGTATCACCCCCTAAAGTGGCAACCTATTGGCACTGACCTATTTACAGATGCCACGGTGTCTTACATCCTCAGAGCAGACCGGATTCATGCACGCATATGACTCGGTTGGAACGCGCCATCAACACCCCTCGCCATTATCAGAAGGAACCGCTTATAATTAGTTCAGTAAGTGTGCCCGTACCCCTACATAGCGCGGGGTCAATGTTTTGATACCAGATAGGATTACGGACTTATATGGGTTCCACACAACAGATGACACAAGTAATTCTCCTCCTAACCTTGTGTCCCCCAGACTAACAGATTTCTGATTAACTTGTTTACAGATTTCAGACAGAATTCAGATGTAACACCCCACCTCCGTTAAGGTCACTCACAAAGGGAATGCCTTAACTTTGATGGAGCATTTTAGTAAACAGGACAGAAACTTACAAGACAGATAAAACAGTACTTGAAAAATTTATAACTTTATTACAACAGAAACCGGAATAAGCTTGGTTACATCCTTTCAAATCACAATATCAAAATTCAAGTACAAAATATCAGTCTTGTACAAAAGCCTTCAGAATGCATAGTTTAAAATCATAATCCCCATGGAAGAAGACAAGCCATACTTTAAGCACTTCAAGCGGAAGAAATCTGGATCAAGCTAGAGTATTCCCTTCTACAAAACCTTGGGGGGAACGGAAGAAAGGAGGCGAAACAACAAGGGTCAGACAAAAAGTCTGGCAAGTCCAGTGATTTTCAGTTATGAACAGATAATAATAACATGACATGAACATAAAACTGGATGAGAGATAACTGTAATAGGTGTAGCGGATATAACAGAAGAACAGAATGACATAAGCTATTTCTTTACACTTCTCTGCATTAATACTAGTATAACAGAATTAGGTGTCACCCTAATGTCTAAACTGAAACAGAAACAGGTACAGAATAATTTCCACGCTGGTCATGGGCCTTTACGACCCGATCAGAAACAGACAGAAGTAGAATATAGCATAAGGTGTACACTAGTAATTGGGCCTTTACCACCCGAACAGACGGTGCCACGCAGAAACATACAGGTGTTGCCACCCAACAGAAACAAACGGTACCAACAGAAATAGACAGAACTAAGTGTACCCTAAAACCCTACCCCAAGCGATCGGCTTCCTAATACATAAATACCCTATGTCGGCCCCACAGTAGGGTGTATCACTCCCTAAAGTGACAACCAAATGGCACAGACCTATTTACAGATGTCACGGCGTCTTACATCCTCAGAGAAAGACCGGAATCCATGCACGCACATGACCCGGTTGGAATGCACCATCAACACCCCTCGCCATTATCAGAATGAACCGCTTATAATTAGTTCAGTAAGCGTGCCCGGACCCTACCTACTGTTGGGTCAAAGTTTTGATACCAGAAAGGGTTACTGACTAATATGGGTTCCAAACAAAAAAAGACACAAGCAATTCCCCTCCTAACCTTGTGTCCACAAACTAACAGATTTCAGATTAACTTGTTTACAAGTTTCAGACATACAGAGTTTAGATCAACTAGTTCACAGATTAACAGACTTACAGAATTACTGGTTGCAGATTAACCGGTTACAGATTGTCTAACTTTGCATTGGGCCTACAAATTCATGAAACGGGTTTATCATATTTAATTGGCTTAACCTTACCCACCCAACACGTTTTAGACATCATATTTATCTCATATTTTCATTAAATATTAATGCCCAGACCTCTCACATTAGACTGACAGTTTGCGGCTACTGGTTAGGCCGGTTGGTTCCGGGCAGGTTTCTGTCGCAAACTGAGTCTAACCTCGGGTTTCAAGCACGTTATGACTAACTTCTCACATTAGAACCTATTGTTTGCGGCCACTGGAATATGCCAGGGGGTTCCGGGCAGAATTACGCCGCAAACTCATTCTAACCTCGAGTTAGCCATGTTTATCTTTGCGGCCAATTAATTAATTAATAATTTACCATTTATGCTCATGCCTAATATACAAGTCAATTATTCATAGCTAATTCAGATTATGTCAGTAACAGACTGAATATATCAACTTAACAGACATAGCAGATAACAGATTTAGGTGACTTAACGGATTCAGCAGATTAAGCAAATAGCAGATTTAGCAGATAACAGTTTAGGCATCTCAACAGATTTAGTTTGGCATTTTCAAATGACTTAGCAGATGACAGATTCGGCAGATGAACAGATCTAGCAGACTAGGCAGTAGATTAGGCAATATAACAGAACTAGCAGATTAGGCAAATATAGCAGAACTAGCAAATTAGGCAAATATAACAGATTTAATCATTCCTTAAAGTTTCACAAACATATCTTGCCTAAATATAAATTTTGCCTAAGTTCACATGCATAAATAATAGTCATGATTCACAATATGATCATATACCCCATGTTTGCATTAAATTTACATAGCACAGATTATGGTCATAATTTATCATATATCATATGTTTCAATTTTTATTATACTTGCATAGTACAGAAGATCCATATATAATTTATACCAAATATAGCCATATATTACTATGCATGTCATATATTCCAAAGGTCCCTTACTTAGGTGTTTATTTACATTTATAGATATCCTACTTTCATGTAAATCTTTATACCGAAGCCATATTCTTTTTATCTCAAATCATATGTTTAATACAGTCTATATTTATGTCCAATTACATACCTTTTATGTCGTGTCCACAAATCATATGTTCAATACCCTTTATGTTATAAATATAACATGTCCAGTCATATGTCTCAGATTTATGTTCTAGCTACTGTCCATGTTCTTTCCTCAAATCAGTCACCTATTGGTCATGCCCAATTCATGCATCATTCATTTTACTGTCCCAAACATTTTAGCGTATGTTAATCTCTTATGAGATTGGTTCAGCCTCGTGGTAGCCTGGCTATAGAACAAAAAGAGGAAAGAGATACAGAATAAGATAAATCTAATCAGAACAGAACCTCAGATTCAGATTTACAATTCATATCACAATCAAAATTAACGTTTATATCGGAAAATAACTGCACTTGCCTTGGTTGGGTTAAAGAAAGAACTTTAATTGTGGTCGAATTGTTGCAGAAGCTTTAATCTCTAATTTGAATTGAGTTGCTTAGGTTGATGTTGGTTAGCTTCTAGTTTTGATTCCAGCAGAGTAGCAACGCCATTTTTATTTTTATTAGAACAGAGGTAGAGTAGAAGCAGAATAGAATTGTGTGTAGAGAAGGCTAGGTCTTAGGATGTATTTATAGGTGTAGGAACTCATTTAGGCCCCTCAGATTAACCCTAGAACTCATCAGGTCTGTCCAAACACGTCACAGCCCTCAAAATCGCACACACATGCATCAGGTTCGACCAGGGAGGTCGACCCCCAGGTCGACTGCCCAGTCGACCTGGTCTGGGGGGGTCGACTGCCCAGTCGACTCCCCAGTCGACCTGGGTCTTGGGAGGTCGACTACCCAGTCGACTCCCCAGTCGACCTGGGTATTTCCCGCCCAGCCCACTTCTGGGTTTGAATTCGAATTTTTGAATTTGAATTTTCGAACTGTCTTCGATTCTGAAAATTTCTTAAACTTCGGAGGGTCATATCTCCCTCATACGGACTCCGATTCTTGCAAACTCGGACTCGTTTCCAAGAATAATTCCGAGATGAACGCAATGGCGCAACCCGTTTCCCTTGATTCTGATTTTAAAAATTAATTATCCTCTGATTTGTTACTTATACGTTCATAGAAAATACGGGGTGTTACATTCTCCCCTCCTTAAAGGATTTTGTCCCCGAAATCCTCAAGTTAAGAAGAATGTGTCCTACCATCCAACATCCATCTACTCAATCATCAATCACTGGCGTCCATTGTCCTTAGAAACTTCTAATGTTTTATGAACATATGCAAATGTGTGTGTACACGTTCCTTATATAATGCAAAGATCAGGTGGTCCACTGATTCAGTTGACCTCCTTAATGCGAATTATGCCAGTGCCATGAGTCCAACATGTATGCAATTTCCCTACTCGATACATATCATTTCTATATGAGTGCACATCCATTCAGTCATATGCAACATCCATGTGCTGAGTCAATCATTTTTGCATCCACAAAAATTGAAAATGCTCACACATCCATATGCAGTATGAGAGTGTTTTCGAGCCGATCTAGTGCCTAGTGTGTGTATATGCATCCACGAGCAACCACTAGCAGCCACTTGCATCCACTTGCAACCATCAAACATAACATGTCTCAAACACATGTTTACACCCATTAGTTTCTACCTAAAGTTCGAAGATTCGATCGATAGGATATAGTCGAATGATGAAAGCGAGTACAGATAAAACAAAAACTTGGTTCCCATTAGGCATAGGTCCTAAGTATCGAGCCCGAAGACCGAAACCAACATCAAATTGACACCCAGAGGATTACCCTCTTTAGATAATGTCAAAACTGGAAATCTTAACCTTATCGAGGATATTCAGATATTTACAGATTACTGGTACAGATCAGGTTACCGAACTAAGCATGATAAAACCCAGAATGTCTGCGTCCTACTTGACGCCTAACACAGATATCTATCAAACCCCAATCTATCACAACAGATGAGTCATAACCCTTATGGGTCTGAGTCTATAGTGGATTCAGAAATAATACTAGTATTAAAGTGCAGAGTATCAATTACAAAATAAAAATACCGGAATCAGAAAGAGTCTTAACTCCATAATCAGATAAAGAAATTAAACTACTATTTCCTATTTCTATCCTAGCCACTAGCCTCAAGAGTGTTCGCTTGCCCTCCTTGCCCTTGTTTCTTCGGGCAGTCCCTAGTGAAGTGTCCCATCTCTCCACAGTTGAAGCAAGTTCCCTTACTTTTTCTGCAATCCTTGTTCTGATGAGTCGAGCTCCCACAAGTAAAGGACTTTTTCCCCTTCTTATCTTCAGACTTTTCATCCTTCCTTTGTGTTTCCTTTTTTGGCCTTGCTTTCTTATTCTGTGGTTCTTCCTTCTTTGTCTCTTTCGGGCCCTTGTCTTCCTCGTGCAGCAGTGCCATGTCCACCAATTTCTCGTAAGTCTCTCCCATGGGTACATGGGTCATGGCTAGGCTGTGCAGTGGCTCGTTCAATCCTTTAACAAAGCGGAGAGCCTTTTTATGCTGAGTGTTGACTAAATCCAATTTGAACCTAGCTAGTTGGTTGAACCGGTTGACGTATTACTTGACCGTCATACTTCCTTGCTTAAGAGATAAGAACTTTTCCAGTTGTAAACTTTGTTCAGCTTGCGAGAGAAATTTTGTCTCGAACCTTGTTCTGAAATCCATCCATGTCTCAACCGGCCTCTCGGCGTTAGTGACTTCCCACCAGTAGGAAGCTTCGTCTTTGAGCAGCCATACCGCCAACTGTACCTTCTGCCTATCGTCCACCTCAAAGATAACGAATAGATCCTCAGTTTCTTTGAGCCAGTTCCTCGCTTCTACGAATGATTCAGTTCCCTTGAAATCCTTTCCACCCATGGCCCTAAAATCTCTACAGATCTTTGAGAAAGTAATTGCACCAGGAGGGGGTGGAGGAGGGGGATCATTTGTTGGACCTGCGGCGGCGGTCCTAGCCTCAAGATATTGACGAAACCAACCGGGTACATGAACACCGTCTTGTATCCTAGATGCTTCAGACATGCTGAAACGAAAAAGGAAAGATTCAATTACAAAAAGGACTGAAGGAAAGATATATGGCTCTTGGGGATCATGTTTTTCAAAATAAGCTTTATTTTTGGAAATACTTCCTTTCAAAACCTTTTCGAAAATAGTTTTCAAAAACATTACCCAATCTGGTAACCTTCAGCTCTGATACCAAGTGTAACACCCCACCTCCGTTAAGGTCACTCACAAAGGGAATGCCTTAACTTTGATGGAGCATTTTAGTAAACAAGACAGAAACTTACAAGACAGATAAAACAGTACTTGAAAAATTTATAACTTTATTACAACAGAAACCGGAATAAGCTGGTTACATCCTTTCAAATCACAATATCAAAATTCAAGTACAAAATATCAGTCTTGTACAAAAGCCATTAGAATGCATAGTTTAAAATCATAATCCCCACGGAAGAAGACAAGCCATACTTTAAGCACTTCAAGCGGAAGAAATCTGGATCAAGCTAGAGTATTCCCTTCTACAAAACCTGGGGGGAAACGGAAGAAAGGAGGCAAAACAACAAGGGTCAGACAAAAAGTCTGGCAAGTCCAGTGATTTTCAGTTATGAACAGATAATAATAAAATGACATGAACATAAAACTGGATGAGAGATAACTGTAATAGGTGTAGCGGATATAACAGAAGAACAGAATGACATAAGCTATTTCTTTACACTTCTCTGCATTAATACTAGTATAACAGAATTAGGTGTCACCCTAATGTCTAAACTGAAACAGAAACAGGTACAGAATAATTTCCACGCTGGTAATGGGCCTTTACCACCCGATCAGAAATAGACAGAAGCAGAATGTAGCATAAGGTGTACACTAGTAATTGGGCCTTTACCACCCTAACAGACGGTACCACGCAGAAACAGACAGGTGTTGCCACCCAACAGAAACAGACGGTACTAATAGAAACAGACAGAACTAAGTGTACCCTAAAACCCTACCCCAAGCGATTGGCTTCCTAATACATAAATACCCTGTGTCGGCCCCACAGTAGGGTGTATCACTCCCTAAAGTGACAACCAATTGGAACAGACCTATTTACAGATGTAACGGCGTCTTACATCCTCAGAGGCAGACCGGAATCCATGCATGCACATGACTCGATTGGAACGCACCATCAACACCCCTCGCTATTATCAGAATGAACCGCTTATAATTAGTTCAGTAAGTGTGCCCGGACCCTACCTATTGTTGGGTCAAATTTTTGATACCAGAAAGGGTTACTGACTAATATGGGTCCCAAACAACAAATGACACAAGTAATTCCCCTCCTAACCTTGTGTCCCCAGACTAGCAGATTTCAGATTAACTTGTTTACGAGTTTTAGACATACTGAGTTTAGATCAACTAGTTCACAGACTTACAGAATTACTGGTTATAGATTAACCGGTTACAGATTGTCTAACTTTGCATTGGGCCTACAGATACACGAAACGGGTTTATCAGATTTAATTGGCTTAACCTTACCCGCCCAACACGTTTTAGACATCATATTTATCTCAGATTTTCATTAAATATTAATGCCCAGACCTCTCACATTAGACTGACAGTTTGCGGCTACTGGTTAGGCCGGTTGGTTCCGGGCAGGTTTCTGTCGCAAACTGAGTCTAACCTCGGGTTTCAAGCACGTTATGACTAACTACTCACATTAGAACCTATTGTTTGCGGCCATTGGAATATGTCGGGCGGTTCCGGGCAGAATTACGCCGCAAACTCATTCTAACCTCGAGTTAGCCATGTTTATCTTTGCAGCCAATTAATTAATTAATAATTTACCATTTATGCTCATGCCTAATATACATGTCAATTATTCATAGCTAATTCAGATTATGTCAATAACAGACTGAATATATCAACTTAACAGACATAGCAGATAACAGATTTAGGAGACTTAACGGATTCAGCAGATTAAGCAACTAGCAGATTTAGTAGATAACAGTTTAGGCATCTCAACAGATTTAGTTTGGCATTTTCAACAGACTTAGCAGATGACAGATTCGGCAGATGAACAGATCTAGTAGACTAGGCAGTAGATTAGGCAATATAACAGAACTAGCAGATTAGGCAAATATAGCAGAACTAGCAAATTAGGCAAATATAACAGATTTAATCATTCCTTAAAGTTTCACAAACATATCTTGCCTAAATATAAATCTTGCCTAAGTTCACATGCATAAATAATAGTCATGATTCACAATATGATCATATACCCCATGTTTGCATTAAATTTACATAGCACAGATTATGGTCATAATTTACCATATATCATATGTTTCAATTTTTATTAAACTTGCATAGTACAGAAGATCCATATATAATTTATACCAAATATAGCCATAGATTACTATGCATGTCATATATCCCAAAGGTCCCTTACTTAGGTGTTTATTTACATTAATAGATATCCTACTTTCATGTAAATCTTTATACCTAAGCCATATTCTTTTTATCTCAAATCATATGTTCAATACAGTCTATATTTATGTCCAATTACATACCTTTTTATTTCGTGTCCACAAATCATATGTTCAATACCCTTTATGTTATAAATATAACATGTCCAGTCATATGTCTCAGATTTATGTTCTTGCTACTGTCCATGTTCTTTCCTCAAATCAGTCACCTATTGGTCATGCCCAATTCATGCATCATTCATTTTACTGTCCCAAACATTTTAGCGTATGTTAATCTCTTATGAGATTGGCTCAGGCTCGTGGTCGCCTGGCTATAGAACAGAAAGAGGAAAGAAGTACAGAATAAGATAAACCTAATCAGAACAGAATAGATATAACCTCAGATTCAGATTTACAATTCATGTCACAATCAAAATTAACGTTTATATCGGAAAATAACTGCACTTGCCTTGGTTGGATTAAAGAAAGAACTTTAATTGTGGTCGAATTGTTGCAGAAGCTTTAATCTCTAATTTGAATTGAGTTGCTTAGGTTGATGTTGGCTAGCTTCTAGTTTTGATTCCAGCAGAGTAGCAACGCCATTTTTATTTTTATTAGAACGGAGGTATAGTAGAAGTAGAATAGAATTGTGTGTAGAGAAGGCTAGGTCTTAGGATGTATTTATAGGTGTAGGAACTCATTTAGGCCCCTCGGATTAACCCTAGAACTCATAAGGTCCGTCCAAACACGTCACAGCCCTCAAAATCGCACACACACGCACCAGGTTCGACCAGGGAGGTCGACCCCCAGGTCGACTGCCCAGTCGACCTGGTCTGGGGGGGTCGACTACCCAGTCGACCTGGGTCCTTGGGGGTCGACTGCCCAGTTGACTCCCTAGTCGACCTGGGTATTTCCCGCCCAGCCCGCTTCTGGGTTTGAATTCGAATTTTTGAATTTGAATTTTTGAACTGTCTTCGATTCTGAAAATTTCTGAAACTTCGGAGGGTCGTATCTCCTCATACGGATTCCGATTCTTGCAAACTCAGACTTGTTTCCAAGCAGAATTTCGATACAAACGCAATGGAGCAACCCGTTTCCCTTGATTCTTATTTTAAAAATTAATTATCCTATGATTTGTTACTTATACGTTCACAGAAAATACGGGGTGTTACATCAGATTACTTGTTCACAGATCAGACAATCAAGTTAACAAGTGTTCAGATTAACAGATCAGATGTACGAATTTAATAGACTTATATATTGTCTAACTTTGTATTGGGCCTATAGATTCACGAAACGGGTTTATTACATTCACCAGTACAGTTGGTTTAACCCTATCCACCCAAAACATTTTTAGACACCACATTTCTCTTAAATTTGCATTAATTAAATATTAATGCATAGACTTCTCACATTAGTTCGGTAGCTTGTGGCCGCTGGATGTGCTGGGCTGTTCCGGGAAGACTTCTGCCACAAGCCAGACCTAACCTCGTGTCTAAGCATATTTTAGTTATGCCTACGACCTTACACATTAGACAGACAGTTTGTGGTTGTTGGTTAAGCCGATTGGTTCCGGGCAGGCTTCTACCGCAAATGGAGTCTAACCTCGTGTCATAGCCAATTTATTCCAATACAGATTATGCAAATATCAGACTAATTATGTCCACTTATCAGGTTAAACTTGGTTACAGCAGATTAATCAAATTTCCATATTTTTACTCAATCTTAGATCGAGCCTACGGATTTTCATACCCAAATTACAATTATTTAGCTTTCAACAGATTAGCCAATTCAACAAATAACAGATCTAGCATATTAGGCGATTCAACATATTAGTAGATTAGGCAATTCAACATATAACAGATCTAGCAGATAAGGCGATTCAACAAATTAGCTGATTAGGCAATTCAACAGATTTAGCAGATTAGGCAATTCAATAGATAACAGATTTAGCGGATTATATATTTCCAAAATTCTATTTACATATCTTGCCTAATCATAAATTAAGCCTAAACTTTCATGCCTAAATCATGGTCATAATTCATAATACAACATACGCCCAAATCTTTAGTTAAACTTTGCACAGTACAGAATATTCTCTAAAAGCCCAAATCATGATATACCATATGAATTATGCCAAATTATAGCCTTTAATGCCAAATATCCAAAAATCTACTTTTAGGCGTATTCACATTAATAGTTATCCTATTATAATATAGGTCTCTACGCCTAAGTCACATATTCCTTTTTCAGGTCATGAATAAAAACATGCCCAAGAATCTAGGTTTTTAAATTATAACATTGCAAAATCAGATCTTAATTTTAATATGCATTATGTCCCCCAAGTTTTCAAGTCATATGATATCATGCAATGATTTCTCTTCTTCCAAATTACAGATCTAGATCTAATTTACAACATATGTCCATTTGTCAAATCAGTCAAAGATAAGTCATTTCCAATTATGCATTATCCCTTATTTGCCCCAAAATTTAGTGTTCGTGCGTTAATCCCTTATGAGATTTGGCCCAGGCTCGTGGTAGCCTGGCTATAAATAAAAAGGAAGAAAAGAGGGAACATATTACAGAACAGTCACAATAATATTAACAAGATAGATCCACAGAAGAGTATGCATAACCTCAGATCCAAATTCACAAAAATGTCAAGATAATTATTAAATTTCATATCCGAAAATAACTGTACTCAAGATTGAAAAGGTAAATCTTGATTTCTGGGATCTGTATTCTGACACTAAATAGCGCTCCGTTGGCATAGACTATCAATTAGATTAGAAAATAGTTGTTCTCTTTTAACTCTATTCAGATTGGAAGAAGATGCACTAGTTCTAGTTTTGATTCTAGCAGAGTAGCGACGTCATTTTTATTTTTAATTAGAATAAAGGTAGAACATAGGCAGAATGAAATTGTGTGGAGAGAAAGCTAGGTTTGGGGGTGTTTAAATAGGTTAGATCTCACAAATCCGGTCAGAAAGGCGTCCAGGTGCAGAAAAATGGATCTCTTTCTAGATCTGGATAAATGGGGGGAGGTCGACCCTAAGGTCGACCCTAGTGACGACCTGTTTACGCAGGTCGACCCTAGTGTCGACCTAGGCCCTGGGCGGGAATTTTCCAGCCCAGCCCAGATGTCTGTTTCGAATTTCGAAATCTGATTTTTGATTTTCGGGCTGGTTTTTACTGAAACTTCTAAAGGTCGTATCTTCTTCATACGGAGTCCGATTTACGCAAACTTGGGCTCTATTCCAAGAAGAATTTCGAGACGAACGCAATGGCATAACCCGTTTCACTTAATTATTCTGTTACAATTTAATTATTCTCTGATTTGTCATTCTTATGTTCACAGAAAATATGGGGTGTTACAATAACGGTGGTAGAAGCGCTACAAATTATGGAGTCGCTAGGCTTGATGGAAATGGGGATTTTGGCACATTGAAGATGAAGATGGAAGCGGTGTTGAAGAAAGAGTGGACATTTAAGGTTGTCCTAGATCCAGAGAAATTAAAGAAATTAGCACCTGAAGAGATTGAAGAATTGAAAGAGGATGCTCTTACTACCATCCAACTTAGCCTTTCTGATGAAGTACTTAGTTTTCTCATGTGAAAAATGCTATGGAATTGTGGGTTGCTCTTCAGAGAAAGTTCTACGACAAGTCTCTCACCAACCACATCATCTTACGGTAACAACTTTATTCTTTCAAAATGAGGCCCAGAACAGATGTATTTGCTTATATAGATGCCCTCAACACACTTGTCATGAATCTTCGAGCAGTGATGGAAAGATTGAGAATGAGGCACAAGCTGTTATTCTTTTATGTTCTTTACCTACAGAGTATAACAATTTTGTTAACTCTATGATCAATGGACGTTCGTCTATTTGCTTGGAGGATGTGAAGGAAAATTTGCAAAACTAGATGTTGAGAGGAAAGTTAGCAAGCATGAGCATGGAGAATGATTTTGAAAGCCTTGTTGCACAGAGAGGAAGAAATAAAAGTAGACTTAAATATGGTGGAGATAGAGCTAAGTCCAGATCTCAATCAAGAGGAGCTCGGAAGGGAGTTTGTCACTATTGTAGAAAACCTGGACATTATATTGCAAGTTTCCCCAAGTTGGAGAATAAGAATAAAGCTGTTACCCAGAAGGCTTCAACATCTACAGCAGAGACATCAGATTCAGATAATGATCCTGGCATTTTTACAGCTTTCTCCTCTCCTATGAAGAGTACTATGTGGATTATTGACTCGGGAGCATCCTATCACATAACACCTGATAGGCACTCTTTTTCCACTTATCATCAGTTTGATGGAGGAGAGGCGCTCATGGGAAATAATGCTTTTTGTTGCATGATTGGTATTGGAATAGTAAAAATCAGGATGTTTGGTGGTGTTGTTCGTACTTTGTGTTATGTCAGACATGTGCCTGATTTAAGGTATAGTTTGATCTCCATTGGAGCATTATGCAATTTTGGCTTGAAGTGTGTAATAGGAAAGATTTGTTAAAAATTACAATTGGCTCATTGATAGTAATGAAAGGGGTAAAAGATGGTAATCTTTATTTGCTGAAGGGTACAACTGCTGTTGCGGATTCTGCTTTGGTTATTGATTCAGTTGATTCCGATTTTACCAGATTGTGGCATTTTTGTATGGGTTACATTGAAAAGCGCAGTTTAGAAGTAGTGATAAAGCGAGGCTTGATTGATGGTGTTCATTATTCAAAATTTGACTTTTGTGAAGGATGTGTACTTGGAAAGCATACGAAGGTTTCTTTTGGCATTGCAAAGCATAAGCCTAAAGATGTTTTAGAGTATCTTCATACTGATGTTTGGGGCCTCACACCATGCCTATCTTATGGAGGAGCCAGTCATTTTGTTTCATTTGTTTATGATTTTTCCAGAAAATTATGGGTTTACTTTATGAAGTCCAAAGGTGAAACTTTTGATAGGTTTCAAAGTTGGAAATCTCATGTTGTGAAGCAGTCTGGAAAGAAAGTAAAGGTTCTTCGTTTAGATAATGGTGGTGAATTCACTTCTAAAAAATTCATCAAATTTTGTGAGTCCGAGGGAATCAAAAGACACTACACCATGCCAGGAGACCCTCAGTCAAATGGGGTTGCAGAGAGAATGAATCTGACTTTATTGGAAAGAACTCATTGCTTACGGCTGACTGTGGGATAAAATAAGAGATTTTGGGCAGAAGCATTATCTACGATTGTGTTCCTTATCAGCCGCACACCTTCTACCACCATAGATTTGAAAATTCCTGAAGAAGTATGGAAGGGAGAGCCTGTATCATATCAGAGTGTTTGGTTGTTCAACTTATGTGCATGAGAGCAAAGGGAAGTTGGATCCAAGACCGCGCAAGTGTATTTTTCTTGGCTATAAGAAAGGAATTAAGGGTTATAGGTTGTGGTGTCCTACTACCTAGAACATTGTTACTAGCAGGCATATTGCATTTGATGAGAAGGCTATGTTGAAGGTTGAGCCTTCTTCTTCAGTTAATGATGTTGAGAGGGCAAATTCAAAATACCAAACACAAGGTAGATCATCAGACTTCCATCAAGAGTAAAAATGGTGATTCCGATGACACCGTGATTGATAAGGAAGAGACAGAAAATCAATCTCAAGGTGGAGCTCAAATTTGAACTTGACCAACGAGAGAGAAGAAAAGACCTACATAGCCTGATGATTTTGTGGGATTAAGCATTGAAGATATTGACTTCGACGACATGGCAGCTTATGCATTAAGCATATATCATGATGAACTAAGGGACTACAGAGATGCCATTAGTTCATTTGATAGCTCCAATTGGCTAGTAGCAATGTAGGAGGAGATTGAGTCTTTGCACAAAAATCACACTTGGGATTTAGTGCCACTTCCTTCCGACAAGGGAGCAATTGGATGTAAATGGATCATAAGGTGAAAGATGGAGGCAATGGTGACTAGAGGTACAAAGCAAGATTAGTGGCGAAGGGTTATGTTCAGAAGAAAGATGTGGAGTTTCATGATATTTTTTCTCCAGTTGTTAGACACACTTCCATTCGCATTCTTTTGGCATTGGTTGTTCGCTTCGACATGGAGTTGGAACAACTAGATGTCAAGACATCATTCTTGCATGGTGATCTAGAGGAGGACATTTACCTACAGCAGCCAGAGGGGTTCATTGATAGCAGCATGCCAGGTTATATTTGTAAACTTTACAAATCTCTTTATGGCTTAAACCAGTCTCCTAGATAGTGGTATAAGAAATTTGATAAGTTTATGATCTCGTATGGTTACTCTAGAAGTTTTAGGGACCAATGTGTCTATTTGAAAAATGTAATGATGAAATCATCTACTTGTTAATTTATGTTGATGATATGTTGGTAGAGCTTAAGAGCATGTCTAAAATTTCGGAGTTGAAGATAAAGCTTAGTAAGGAATTTAGGATGAAAGATTTGGGAAACGCATAGTGTGACGACCCAAATTTCCGGTACCTTTTGAGCTAACCAAACAACACTAGTCCAACCCAAGGTGTACTGAAAACCCAATTGTCAATAGAAAGAATTTAGAGGATGAGATAAGAAAGAAATATTATAATAGAAGAATAAGAAGAAGAACAACACACAGAATTAGAGTCTCACATTGTAGTAGAACAAAATATAATATAGAAATAACTTTTATTGAGAGCTTGTAAAATACTTACAATCATCATAGAACATCAATATGTCAGGACAGTTATAATAACCTGTCCTCATGCATAACACACAACCGAATAATAACTGTATAACATCATACATCTGAACTCTTCTAGCTTGTCTCCTAAACTTCGTAGTATCCAATAACCTGGACCTGTACAACTTGGTCTAACCCGAGCATTACAAACACCGGGTCAGTCTGGTGAGCCAGAGTGAAAAAAACACGTTAAGTTTAAGGGGAATCATCCAACTTTATTTTAAAGTTTAAAATCTTTTCGTTAGAAAAGGGTATTCGTAAGACCAAATCCACACATAAATACGTACGGTTTTTACCTTATGATAACCCAAAACATTTTGAAAATCGTATATTAGTCTGATATTATAATAGTGTCTAAATACAAACAAATAGCAATCTAGCAGAACGCTTGCATTTCATGCTCCACATATATAGTATACAATCAAAACCGGGAGCACTTATTGGAGATTAGATTCCGACTATGACAAGATATGGAACCACCTACAGATAGTGTATCTCTAGAGGCGAATACGCTGGGTTCAACAAGAATGTCTTGCAACCCGGCCCACACATGACCGACCACTCATTTCGCCTGAGTGTATCAAATGTATATCACCAACGGTTGGGATCAGTAACCATTTCTCGAAAAGTGACAGCATCGATGATTAAAGAAGCAAAAGGATTTTCTCTAGATAGGTGATTATACACCCTAATGGGATCGACACACATAACCATGTTGCCTGCCCGATTTTTGTCATTTTCCGTTTGTGAAGCTTGAGGTCATAACGTATCTTTTGGAACACCTGGCCACCATTCACTTTGAGTGTCACATCATCAAATCCTCTAGAAATCACTAATTGATTTCCACAAAAATACTCGGGATGTTAAGTTAAGAGAAGGTGTCTTCTTGCCACCACAGAAATATGTTTGAGGAAATCAACGTTTGTAACCCCTTTGGAAATACTCTGTCAGACATCCATCCATACAAGTTGTCCTGGGACTAAATAAACCAAAGGCACTCTCCTACTGCATCCACAGGATCAGTAGCGAGAAGTCCTTGCAACCCTCAAAATCTCAACCATGATTGAATCACAGTTTAAAAACCTCTGGTAGCTAGCTAGAAAAATTCAATAGCAATTCTTCCGCTTATGAAGATCCATGGTCTTCAATGCTCCATTTCGACCATCTTCTGGTATCTTCAATGTTTATGTATTTGCTGGTTAGAATGGTTTTCGAATATAAGATCGGTCCAGGACTTTCCGTACCAACAATCGATTTGGCCAAATTTTGAGAGTCGGTGATTTAACTATCAAAATAAACGACCATCATCCATAGAAAAATAAAGTGGATTCATTGGTTCAGTATACAACATCATTTGGTCATTAATTTAACCAGTTGTTAATTAAATTTTTAAATCCATCAACATTTGAAGTACCGCCCTTTTACTTCTTATTTCCAAATTAATTATACAATTTATAACCCTTCAAATTCTAGTTTATAATATCCTTCGCGTAAATATAAATTTTTAATTTCTTTAACTCCCCTTATTTCTAAACTAATATCATTCTTGGATAAACATGGAGTCGTTCAAGTTGGGGTATCTTATTTACCTCTCATATCTTGAGTCGACAACATTCTTACCTTTTGAATACAAAGAAGCTTATCAACGAAATCTCATTTTATCATTTTCCCAAATACTTATTAAATTTAGAATCCCTTTTTAAAATAACCACTTTCTCTTAGTTTTGCTCAACCAACTCCTTTCAGAATTAAAATATTCATCTCTAGAACTTTATCGTTAGATTTTCACTTTTAAAACTAAGTTCAATCTACTAAAAACTCCGTTCGATTTCAACTCACATTTAATCATGTTTAAAACTCTCCTTTAATAAAATTCCATTTCGGAAATAAATCCAAAATCTAACTCATATAAATATGAGAAAACTTATTAAAAACCTTTTTAATTGTAAATAAGGTTTTACTCGATTAATCCCCTTTATCACCATTCCCATTTCAACCTGGTTTCATTATTCACTTGAAAGATTAACATTATCCTTTTTGTATGATTCATAACTCGATATATCAACAACTTGGTTCCATTTGAAAAAACTATTATATATTCAAATCTTCTCTATCGAGTCACTTTATGAATTCATATTCATAATATACTTTAAAAATCCCATTATTGGTCAACTCCTTGTTACTTGACTAACACCATTTACATCGATAGTTTACTACATTATCAATTATAAATAAAATAATTAATCATTCTAAAAAGGTTATTCTAAAATGATATTTAATTTCAATAATAATTAACAATCCAATAATAGTTTTTAATAATCAATTCTCTTTCAAGTAGTTGACTTAGTGATTTCAAAACAAGGTTACTTCGTTAACCATTTCCATTTGGTTACTTCTTTTAAATAAAATTTATTTAATTAACTTCATTTTATTTAACAATCTAATTAAATTAGATAATCTCATTTAATTTCTTATTGGAAAAATAATAAATTTATCCCTTGACCATTTTGTCCATTGTGGCTCTCTTGTTTACAAAAACTCATTAACCGACAAAGCTCACTTTATGTACTCATTTTATAATTACAAGATAAAAATAATTATTGGTTTCCTTTATTTACTTCATTTAAAAATAATCTATATAAAATAGATTTCCAAACTTGTCTTTAGTTATGAAACAATTTTATATCTTTCTGATGATAAATCAATTCTATAAAGTGATTCATTTATAGACCATCCGCCGATAATTACTCAACCAATATCACCCATTGGTTAATATCAAACAAATGTTGAGTATGGATTCAACAATCAACAATCAATCAGGTTGATTAAAGAGTTCACATAAATAAACAACATATTTGAGGAATCCAGTTGGATTCCTCCAATCTGTCCTTTCCTGCATCAAACGGGTTACCGAAAATTCAATACGAAACTATATTTATTCATCATGGCAAACAGAAATAAACAGTTTAACTAATAACAGTCAACGAACTATTTATCAATCAATCAAACATTCAATTATTTATTTAATACGTTTATATTATTATAAACGTAATCAACGAGGTAAGTTACCCTGTTTGGAATCTTATTGTTAAAATAACGATTTAATTCGATTAAATTAAACAATGCTTAACTTAACCCATGAATATTAAATAATATTCAATATACAAATAGTCATCCAAGCATCAACCATTCACAAATATTGCACACAAAATAAAAACCCAGCTTATATAAAATATAAACGGGATAACTGAGTGAGTTGAACTCACCTTGGTTTCGTCTTTCACTGAAACAATTCGTTTGAATAACTCGCAGTTGCGCCCAACTTTGTCCAAATCAGCTTTACAATATTTCGTCGATCGATACGGTTCCGACGTCCTTTCGTTTGATCATTCCGTCACTGTATGAAACGGTTACTAGTTTAATACGGTATTTACTTTGATAAATATATATTATTAATACTTAAGTAATACGTTATATTTAGAACTTCACTTATGTTTTAAATAAACCACTTATAAACTGGACTGGCTTTATTAAACAAATTTGAGTACTACCCAGGCGTGTTATTATTACAATATGGGTTAGGCAAGATAAAACATCATCAGGCACTTTTAACTGTCCTTCTAAGTCTTACCTACTACATTCCTGGTTGAACACGTGTATTCATCATATATAGTAGTAAATGATTGGGCACCTTTAATCTAAGCATTAAGCAACTAAAATATAGTGTGAAACTTATGAAATGGTTATTGTTCAACTCTTCCATGTTTTAGACCTGCTGCTAACTTCTCTAACCTGTCACGTCTCATCCACTCCCTCTTCTATGTCGCCAATCCACATGTCCTTGTACCCAAACACCAAAAGAAAACTTCTCCCAACTAACAGTTTGCTTCTTCTCCTCACCGTTCTTTAAGTGAACCGCACAGCTGAACACACGCAAACACTCCTCTCCTTTCCTTTCCACTGTTCGAAACCAAAGTGCCACTTTTTGTTTCTAGTTCATGCAGACTCCTTCCACTGAATGAACCCACGCCTTCTCTTTACTTCATCCCTTATGTGAATTCTACTTCTTCCCTTATAACTCCAACCTGCTACTGATTTTACCACCTCCTTACTCCCGATGACTCCCCGCCCTAACAATATCTGCCAAACACTAATGCCTCTACATTCTTGCCTCAGCGAATTAAGGAAAGGAAATATTTGTATTATTACTTCCCTTTTTCCGAAGTGAAGAAAATGATGTTTATGCTTTAAATATACAGTTGGGTTTCAAGTTCATCATTGTAATAACCCGGAAATCAGAGCTAATTTAAAATTTTTATTTTGGCAATTTTAATGAATTATAAATATTTAAAATGACTAATTTTAAATAATAGCGACGAGAAATTTATTTTGAATAGAATTATAAGTATATATTTATATAGATCGTCGTTAGAATATAAATATTTATTTTTAATTATAAAAGGAATTGAAAATGGCGCAGTAGTTCGAAAATTCGATTTTGAATTCAAATGAATGTACAGGATTCAAAATAATCCGGATTTTAGCGAAACCAAAAATATTAGAATGTAATCAAGAATATCTTTCCAACGAATCCGAAAAATTGAAATTTCATTGCGCAATAAAAAGTTATTGTAACGACCTAGAAAATCTGAACCAATTTAAATATTTTAAATTGGCTAAAATAATGGATTTTAAATATTTAAAATAAATATTTTAAATAATGGCAATGAAAACTGAGTTTAAATCGACAATTGAAAACAAATATAATTAATTATAATTATAAACAAGGCCTGAAATTGCTCTGCAGTTTCAAAAATTGAATTCAAACTTTGTCGGACTGTACCGGGTGCAAAACAAAACGGATTTTAGTGAAACCAAAAATATTTAAATCTGTTAGTGAATACCTTTCTAACGAATCTGAAAAATTGAATTTTCATAGCGGAAAGCAAAAGTTATGGCCAAATGAATTTTCAGAAGGGTCGATATGGAATTTATATAGCTCGTGAAATTGGCCATTTGGCATACGGCCTCGGAATTCGACGAAACCACTTTTGTTGGATCCGGGATGTGAAGTTATCGCTAGGTTTCAAATTTCATAATTTTTGAAGCTAGTATGTGAGCGTGGCAAAGGAAAATGTGTTTTGGTCAATTACAGTTAAATTGGATCGACCAGAAATGGGCCTTTTTCCAAACGGTCTCAGAATTCGACGAAACTAGTTTTGTTGGGACTGTATCGTCAAAACATAGCTAGATTTATTTTTCTGGAATTTTTCGAATCAGTTTGTGGCCATGGCAAATTGAAATGTACGTTCAAATTAAATATTGAATGTTTTATATTTTAAATTGAAGGAAAACTGACTGAAACATTCGAATGGGCCTTCGAAACATATCCCATTGTGTTCGGAATGGGGGTAAAACGCTAGGGACGACAGTCGTTGGGTTTATATTGGTGTTCGCGTCAGAAAACCCCTTATAAAACCCATCGGCCAATCAAATTTAAAAAAAAAAAAAAAATCCTTTAATTTTCTCTCTCCCCGATATCGATTCACGGCGGAAAACCTTCCTGAGCTTCCCGTCCATTTTCTGATCGATCCACTCACTAATATCAAGAGCTCCAGTTGAAGATTTTGTAGATCTCGGAGAGATCTTCAAATCCATATATAGTTTGGATTTTTTCGTGCAGCGTTTGGAGAGTTTTGACGCTGGGAAGATCCGCCGTTTCGAGCCAGATCGCGCCTCCACCGCCGCGCCGAGTTGAGCGCCACCACCCTCGTCCTGAGCGCCTCTCCAAGCTCTTCACCGCTGCGAAGGTCGATCATCCTAACATGCATCGATTCACGCGAAATCTGGTGACCTAGTTTCGAACAAACCAAGAGAGGTTCGGTTTTTATTTTCTGAACTGATTTCAACAGTTTAAAACTGTTGCAAACTTCAAAAAATCATATCTTTTTGCTGTGTTAACAAAATTCGATGAAAAGGAAACACCGTGACCGTGTGGACGCCTTCTACATTTTAGAAGAGACCGCATATTTTTCTGAGCCTTCTGCTATTTTTTGTGGAGTGGAACCCAATGTGAGATTTCTAATTTATAAACAGTATGGAAAAACGACGATGTATGAATTATATAGTCGATGTATGAGTTATATAAGCGTTGTACACCTCATGTATAAGCGTTGTATAAGTTGTACGTTCGATGTATAAGTTGTATATGCGTTGTAAAAATTATATATGTGTTGAAATAGAAGTGAATTGCTATATATATATATATATATATATATATATATATATATATATATATATATATATATATATATACGCCCCTCGTCCACAAACCATGGACGATATTTATTGATTGTGATTGGTGTGAAAATTGATTGATAGCGAATGATTGTTTGGGATTGTTTGTGGTTGATATTGATTGATTGTGGTTGAAAAATACCCGTTTGTGGTTGAGAAATATTTGGTTGAAACCACATAGGATTAGTTTGTGGAAATGAAATAAATATATACATGCCGCCTGCGTACGAACTAGATGCATGATCGCCATTGTTTAAAAACCGCGAGGTTTTAAGGTAGAGCGAGGAGCCGTACTAGGGACGGTCCCGGTTTTAACTACCCTGCCGTTATGCTGCCGAAATTTTGAATAATATTCATGTGTTTGAATTATTTTCATTTGCTGAAACTATATTCATTCGTTGAATAGAAAACCTTCATATGTTGAATCGATATTCATTCGTTGATTAGAAATTCATGTGTTGAAAGGTATTCGTGTTTTAAATATAAAAAAATCACATTTTTATCTATATATAGAAACTATAGAAAATCTTCATGTGTTGAATCGATATTCATTCGTTGATTAGAAATTCATGTGTTGAATGGTATTCATATTTTGAAATAAATTGTTCCATAATAAAAATCACCTTTTTATCATCTATATGAACTATGTAAATGACCTCGTTCTAAAAGAAATTGTTTTATAAGGAAAATCCTATTTTTATCACCGATATAAACTATATAAAATAATAGTGTTTTGAAATGAATTGTTTTACAATAAAAATTACATTTTTATTATATACAAGGATCGTTGAAATGTGAAGTGTTAAAAATAGCAACTCGTTCAATGCATGAGTCGAAATATTCACTAATTGGCTAATGATATGATTCTCGCCTATGCATGCAACATTAGAATGAATTGTGTTTTTAAACCAAATGGAATCAAATATGAAGTTGAATGGAAAATGATAAGTGATAAGAGCTGTATATATGTACATGCATATTTATTGAACAGGTTATGGCAAAGGGGCTAGAGAAGAGGAATAAAATTTTGTGCCCGACAAATAGGTACACATTTACTGTTTTGTTTGGGTGATGATTTTATGAGCCTATTGGCTAGCCGCTTGGCTTTTTCTTTTTCTTTTTGACATGGGACGCCCGTATGGCTATTTGGGAATTTTCCCAGCCCCTCCCGTACAAAGGAGGTTATGGCGAAATTTTCCAAAATTTAAAGGCGTTAGTGAAATATTTGAGGTGAAAACGATATAGGAATTTTTGAATGAACTATATTTATATAAATATATAAATATAAATAAAATTAAAACGAAACGTGGCCGTGCAGTTCGAGTTTTGAAACCGTGATTTCAAACAACTAGTGCGGGAAATCCGACCATTTGATTTTCCCGAAACCGCAACCGTTGGGTTCGCCTTGGAAAAATCTTTCCAACGGCAACAACTTTGTAAAAATCCAAAGGTTCGATTGTCTGGAAAGTTTAATTCAAATCTGAAGAAAAACAGCGCCAGAAACAATTATATTTATATATATATATATATATATATATATATATAAATATAATTATATATAATCGAATAACGACGCTGCAGTTCGTATTTTGAAATCGAAACTTTAAACGATTGTACCGGGAGATCCGACCGTCGGATTTTCCCGAAACTGGAACCATTGGATTCGTTTTGAAAAGACCTTTCTAATGATGTAAATTTTGTGAAGATCAAATGGTTAAATTTTCAGATATGTGTAAATCAAATCTGAAGAAAAACAGCGACACGGCCGCGTCATGGCCCGAAGCATCGTTTTGAATATATTAGCTATTTTAAAATAAATAAAAATAGCGATAAATCGTTATAAAATATCATAAACGATATGGAATGGAAATAATCTGAATTTGCTCGATTTATGTGGTATTTGAAGGTTGAATGTGTTTGGTGTGAAAATTACATTAAAGAACAAAATTGGTGTTGTCGAATGATTTAACCATTGAAATAAATTGATTTGAAATTCTAAATATACGTGAATTATTTGAAAAGGCCAAGTTAGTTCTCATTTCGAATAATTGACCGACGATTGAAATTCGAAGATGAAGATGGTGGTTGAAGACCGGAGATCTTCACCTCATTTGGATGGTAACCGAGGTCCTGATTGGGAGGCATCCCGAAATATGGATAATGAGTGGTGATCGTCCAGACGTACGTGGTGATCGATGGGTTTGCGAGGTATTTAGTGCCTCCGGTTTCGTTCAGACCCAGAACGGACTTGTAAATGGACTGTGTGTCTGACATTGGAGTTTATTCTGTGTTGATTGATTTCTGTTAAATATACATCTGTTTGGCGGCGGAGAATTTATTCCCGTTCCACGGAAGTGGCGTGGTCCTATGATTAGCCAAATTATATATGTGTTGAGTAGATTTCTCATACCAGTCCCATGACTGACTCGTAGTTTGTTCACTTTCAAACTCGGGCGCCCCTTTTTCTCCACGGGCAGCCTTGTATTCAGGTTTAGCTGGTTCTTTCTGGATAGTTGGAGCTGAAGATGGATTCTATCATTTATCTCTTTTTATGCTGTTCAGCTCCCATTGTACATATTATGTTTGTTTTCCGCTGTAGACATTTATGTATAGCTGAACTGTATTTTTACTAAGTGTGATCCCGTATACTGTGTAACTCTGATGATTACTTTTATCCAGTATATTCTGTTGTTCATTATCTGGTGTATTTATTTAATTCTGTTCTGCTATTATCTGTTTCTGTGTTATATTCCAAAGATTACCCTTGTCTCCGTCCGTACGGGAAATGGGGTCGTCTCATTTGGTATCAGAGCTTTGGTTAAGCTTAGTTCTGGAATATAACATTTGAACGAACTCGTTAGAAATAGAACCAGTAGTGTTCTAGGACGGGTAACTCTATACAGATAGGATCAGTAATATCCTAGTATGAGTAAAGCAGAATGAAATTAGACCTCGATAGACACATTTACATTGAAGTATGTGTTTCTATATTTTAAATTATCTTTTCTGTGACCTGACACTTGATCCGCTAATTGCAGAAGTACTAGAGGAAAATGAGTGCCAGAAACAGAAGGAATACAGAACCCGATCTAGAGGCTCTATTAAAGAGATATCGAAATCTGAACGGAGCACAGTTCTCGGGCATTGAATCTATTATTCAGACTCAAGCTTGGATGAGTTCTGTCGAAAGAATATTTGAGCGTATCCAGCTGAGGGATGACCAGAAACGGTTAGTAGCATCTTGGGCGCTCAAAGAAGAAGCTTTAATCTGGTGGGAAACAATCATCAAAGGTAATCCAAAAGGTGATATCACCTGGGACAGATTCAAAGTGATTTTCCTGGAAAGATTTACTCCTCCTGAAGCGATGGAGCGAGTATGTGATGAATTTTCTTATCTAATACAAGGTGATATGACCATCCCAGAATATCATAAGAAATTCAACGAACTTGCTCACTTTGCTCCTCATCTGATTCAAGACCCAAAGAGGAAAAATCATAGATTTATCCATGGCCTGCAAAGGAGATATCAGAATACTGTAATGAGAAATGTGAAGCTTCCTTTTTCAGAAATGATATACATGGCTTATCAGTATGAGGATCTCCATAAGAAAGGAATGTTTCGCGACGAAGAAGAAGTCTGTTCTAGTGACAAAACAGAGTCGGAAACTGATATTGCTGAAGACAGTATGAGGTCTGAGGTCAATGAGAAGCCCAGTGCTAAGAGAAAAAGGGCTAAGTCTAGGAAAGAACCAGTAACAACTGCTATTTGCTCTAACTGCAATAAGAAAGGACATTTGTCGATAAGTTGCAGATCTTCAAAGAAACAAAGAAAAGAGGGATATAGAGCAAATCGAAAGCAAAAGAAGAAAAGGTTCAGAACTGACGGGGAGTTCCAAGAGGATAGAGAGTGCAAACAATGCCACGAGGCTGGTCATCTTGCAAAGGATTGCCCGCAGTTAAACAAGCCTGAAATAGTTCAAGTAAATGAAGTAGCAGAAACTTCTGAGCCCTCAGCTAGTCAAGAAAGGGCCGATATTTTAGAAGGCACGCTAACTGTCAAAAAAATTCCAGTCAAAGTACTGTTTGACACAGGCGCGTCACGAAGCTTCATTGCAAAGGATGCAGCTAAGAAACTAGATTTGAATTTGAAAAAGCTCAAGGAACCAATGACTGTCCAGAATCCGGTTGGGGTTTCCATTGATCTCAGTTGGATTTGTGGAGTGCCAGTTTCTTTCTCTCGTTATCGGTTTCCTACCATCGCAGTCGTCATGAATTTTAAAGAGTTTGATCTTATCTCGGGGTTAGACTGGTTGACCAAATATGAAGCTGAAGTTAAGTGCGCCGACAGAGTCGTAAAGGCGAAGATTAAATCAGGTGATTATATAACCATTCCCTGTGAAGGTCAGAATGCTAATAGAAAAGACTTCTGGGCAGCTTTGAATGTTTCTCCAGCCCAAATAGAAAATATCCCTGAAGTCGCAGAGAATATTCCTGACCTCATCAAAGATATTCCTGTCATCAAGAACTATGCGGATGTGTTCGAAGAAGTTGTTCGCTTACCTCTGCAGAGAGAAATAGATTTCAAGATCGCCTTGATTCCCAATGCAAGGTCGGTAGTTCACGCTATTCGAAGAATGTCCTTGAAAGAGAAGGAGGAATTAGACAATCAAACACGATAGCTAGTATGGAAAGGTCTGATCAGGCCTAGTTTCTCTGATTGGGGAGCAGCAGTGGTGTTTGTCCCAAAATCTGACGGTACTCTACGTCTATGTGTGGATTATCGTGATCTGAACAAACAGACAATAAAGAACAAATATCCATTGCCGCGGATTGATGATTTGTTAGATCGATTAAATGGAGCACAAGTATTTTCACGAATGGACCTAGCTACAGGCTTCCATCAACTTCGAATTGCCGAAGAGTGTGTTCCAATGACAACATTCAGAGGTCCCGACTTATTCTACGAGTGGTTAGTAATGTCGTTCGGCTTATGTAACGCTCCCGCTTACTTCGTCGATCTGATGAACAGAGTATTCAGAGGAGTATTGAATAAATTTGTTCTGGTTTTTATTGATGATATTCTAATCTTCCCTAAATCTGTGGCCGAACATGAAAAGCATCTGGAACATGTTCTAGAAATTCTGAGGCGAAATGTATTAAAAGCCAAATTTTCCAAATGTATCTTCTGGGAGGATGAAGTGAAATTTCTGGGCCACGTTGTATCGAAAGAAGGAATTGCTGTGGATCCAAGCAAAATCACAGCTATTCAAAATTGGAAACAGCCCAGTACCCCCACTGAAGTCCGCAGTTTTCTCGGATTGGCTAGCTATTACCGGAAGTTCGTTAAAAACTTTTCGAAGATATCTGGTCATTTAACGAAGCTTACAAAGAAGCACTCTAAATTCAAATGGACTCCAGAAAGTGAGGAGACTTTCGAAGAGCTAAAGTTAAGATTAACAACTGCTCCAGTGTTAACCATCATCGATGGCAATCAGGATTTGAAAGTCTGGACTGATGCTTCTAGAGAAGGCCTTGGCGCAGTGTTAATGCAAAGAGGCCAAGTGATTGCTTATGCTAGCCGTCAACTGAAGCCGCACGAGAAGAACTATGTAACTCATGATCTTGAGTTATTGGCCATTGTGTTTGCTTTGAAAATCTGGAGACACTATCTTCTGGGTGAGAGATTTGAACTGTTTACAGATCATCAGTCGCTGAAGTATTTGTTCACCCAGAAGGACTTGAATCTGAGGCAGCAACGTTGGCTAGAGTTCCTTGCAGCATACGATTTTGAAATTATATACACTCCAGGGAAAGCTAATGTCGTGGCCGATGCGTTAAGCCGAAAGAATGAGATGATCGCCAGTTTCATTATCACGACTTCATTGCTAGATAAAATATCTGCTCTTCAGGAGGATGATCACTTCATTCAGAAGATCAGAGAGATAATTCAACAAGGCGAACCCTCGAGTTTTCAAGTTGATAATGATGGAATTCTAAGGCTCAAAGGTCGAATCTATGTCCCTAACATTCCTGAGCTTCGAAAGGAAGTACTGGATGAATGCCACAAGTCAAAACTTTATATCCATCCGGGAGTAAGCAAAATGTATAATGACATCAAACGCACTTTCTGGTGGAAGTCGATGAAAAGGGACATTTCCTTATATGTTAGCCGATGCCCTACTTGCCAACTAGTCAAAAGCGACCAACAGAAATTGGCTGGTTATTACAACCGCTAGAAGTTCCGGGTTAGAAGTGGGAACATATTTCAATGGATTTCATTGATGGTCTGCCCAGAACCAGAAAAGGGAATGACAGTATTTGGGTGATCGTAGATCGCTTCACGAAGACCGCCCATTTTATACCTGTTAGATCAAACAGAACTGCTGAGAGTCTGGCGCAGATATACTTCAGGGAAATAGTTAGACTACATGGAGTGCCGCTCAGTATAGTCAGTGATAGAGATACAATATTTACTAGCAAATTCTGGGAAGCATTTCAAGTCGAACTGGGAATGAAGTTGAATTTAAGCACCGCTTATCATCCTCAGACAGACGGTCAGACTGAGAGGGTGAATCGTATTTTAGAAGATCTATTGCGGGCCTGTGTTATAGATTTCGGTGGATCATGGGAAGACCATCTGCATTTGGCTGAATTCTCATATAACAACAGCTACCAGGCGAGCCTGACAATGTCTCCATTCGAAGCGTTGTATGGTAGACCGTGCCGATCTCCTGCTTGTTGGGTCGAGCCGGGAAATAGACTTGTGTTAGGGCCTGATATGATCCGAGAAGCTACCGACAAAGTCGATTTTATTAAGAAGCGATTACTCGCCGCTCAAAGCCTACAAAAGAGCTATGCCGATAGAAGAAGAAGAGATATATCCTTTGAAGTTGGCGACTATGTATATTTGAAAGTATCGCTGATGAGAGGAGTTATCCGGTTTGGTAAAACTAGAAAGTTGGCGCCCAAATTCATTGGTCCGTTTCCTATTCTGGAACGGATCGGAACTCTCGCCTATAGGGTCAAATTGCCTAATTGGTTGCCTGGAATTCATGATGTATTTCATATATCTCAACTTCGAAAGCACGTTCATGATCCAGACTTGATCGTCAAAGAAGCAGCTTAGCAGGACATTGAAATTACCCCAGAATTAGCTGTGAGACGAGAGCCGCTAAAGATTGTCGGCAAAGAAACCAAAGAGCTGAGGAACAAGAAGGTTCACTTAGTCAAAGTGCAGTGGAGATCCGCGAGATTGTACTTGGGAAACTGAGGAGAGCATTCAGAAAGCTTATCCTAGTTGCCGATTAGATATCTCTGATTGACTCCGGTGCAAGGTACATTTACCCTACTTTGCATTACCATTTAATTCTCTACTCTGTTGTTATTTTCTTTCCATGGATGTGCACTTTTAAATTCTATAGTCTGAATGATTTTAAAAGATTATAGAAGTGGATCGGTATATTTTTGAGAAGTTAAAACAATTAGATTGGTTGTTGTGTTGTGTGATTGTAGATTTATCAAACCACTTTCGACTTTGTTCCTTTTCGGGGACGAAAAGTTTTAAGTGGGGGAGATTGTAACGACCCAGAAAATCTGAACCAATTTAAATATTTTAAATTGGCTAAAATAATGGATTTTAAATATTTAAAATAAATATTTTAAATAATGGCAATGAAAACTGAGTTTAAATCGACAATTGAAAACGAATATAATTAGTTATAATTATAAACAAGGCCTGAAATGGCGCTGCAGTTTCAAAAATTGAATTCAAACTTTGTCGGACTGTACCGGGTGCAAAACAAAACGGATTTTAGTGAAACCAAAAATATTTAAATCTGTTAGTGAATACCTTTCTAACGAATCTGAAAAATCGAATTTTCATAGCGGAAAGCAAAAGTTATGGCCAAATGAATTTTCAGAAGGGTCGATATGGAATTTATATAGCCCGTGAAATTGGCCATTTCGCATACGGCCTCGGAATTCGACGAAAACACTTATGTTGGATCCGGGATGTGAATTTATCTCTAGGTTTCAAATTTCATAATTTTTGAAGCTAGTATGTGAGCGTGGCAAAGGAAAATGTGTTTTGGTCAATTACAGTTAAATTGGATCGACCAGAAATGGGCCTTTTTGCAAACGGTCTCAGAATTCGACGAAACTAGTTTTGTTGGGACCGTGTCGTCAAAACATAGCTAGATTTATTTTTCTGGAATTTTTTGAATCAGTTTGTGGCCATGGCAAATTGAAATGTACGTTCAAATTAAATATTGAATGTTTTATATTTTAAATTGAAGGAAAACCGACCGAAACATTCGAATGGGCCTTCGAAACATATCCCATTGTGTTCGGAATGGGGGTAAAACGCTAGGGAGGACAGTCATTGGGTTTAGATTGGTGGTCGCGTCAGAAAACCCCTTATAAAACCCATTGGCCAATCAAATTTTTTTTAAAAGAAAATCCTTTAATTTTCTCTCTCCCCGATATCGATTCACGGCGGAAAACCTTCCTGAGCTTCCCGTCCATTTTCTGATCGATCCACTCACTAATATCAAGAGCTCCAGTTGAAGATTTTGTAGAGCTCGGAGAGATCTTCAAATCCATATATAGTTTGGATTTTTTCGTGCAGCGTTTGGAGAGTTTCGACGCTGGGAAGATCCGCCGTTTCGAGCCAGATCGCACCTCCACCGCCGCGCCGAGTTGAGCGCCACCACCCTCGTCCTGAGCGCCTCTCCAAGCTCTTCGCCGCTGTGAAGGCCGATCATCCTAACATGCATTGATTCACGCGAAATCTGGTGACCTAGTTTCGAACAAACCAAGAGAGGTTCGGTTTTTATTTTCTGAACTGATTTCAACAGTTTAAAACCGTTGCAAACTTCGAAAAATCATATCTTTTTGTTGTGTTAACGAAATTCGATGAAACAGGAAACATCGTGACCGTGTGGACGCCTTCTACATTTTAGAAGAGACCGCATATTTTTCTGAGCCTTCTGCTATTTTTGGTGGAGTGAAACCCAATGTGAGATTTCTAATTTATAAACAATATGGAAAAACGACGATGTATGAATTATATAGTCGATGTATGAGTTATATAAGCGTTGTACACGTCATGTATAAGCATTGTATAAGTTGTACGTTCGATGTATAAATTGTATATGCGTTGTAAAAATTATATATGTGTTGAAATAGAAGTGAATTGCTATATATATAAATATACATATATATATATATATACGCCCCTCGTCCACAAACCATGGACGATATTTATTGATTGTGATTGGTGTGAAAATTGATTGATAGCGAATGATTGTTTGGGATTGTTTGTGGTTGATATTGATTGATTGTGGTTGAAAAATACCCGTTTGTGGTTGAGAAATATTTGGTTGAAACCACATAGGATTAGTTTGTGGAAATGAAATAAATATATACATGCCGCCTGCGTGCGAACTAGATGCATGATCCCCATTATTTAAAAACCGCGAGGTTTTAAGGTAGAGCGAGGAGCCGTACTAGGGACGGTCCCGGTTTTAACTACCCTGCCGTTATGCTGCCGAAATTTTGAATAATATTCATGTGCTTGAATTATTTTCATTTGCTAAAACTATATTCATTCGTTGAATAGAAAACCTTCATGTGTTGAATCGATATTCATTCGTTGATTAGAAATTCATGTGTTGAAAGGTATTCGTGTTTTAAATATAAAAAATCACACTTTTATCTATATATATAAACTATAGAAAACCTTCATGTGTTGAATCGATATTCATTCGTCGATTAGAAATTCATGTGTTGAATGGTATTCATATTTTGAAATAAATTGTTCCATAATAAAAATCACCTTTTTATCATCTATATGAACTATGTAAATGACCTTGTTTTAAAAGAAATTGTTTTATAAGGAAAATCCTATTTTTATCACCGATATAAACTATATAAAATAATAGTGTTTTGAAATGAATTGTTTTACAATACAAATTACATTTTTATTATATACAAGGATCGTTGAAATGTGAAGTGTTAAAAATAGCAACTCGTTCAAATAGATATGCATGAGTCGAAATATTCACTAATTGGCTAATGATATGATTCTCGCCTATGCATGCAACATTAGAATGAATTGTGTTTTTAAACCAAATGGAATCAAATATGAAGTTGAATGGAAAATGATAAGTGATAAGAGCTGTATATATGTACATGCATATTTATTGAACAGGTTATGGCAAAGGGGCTAAAGAAGAGGAATAAAATTTTGTGCCCGACAAATAGGTACACATTTACTGTTTTGTTTGGGTGATGATTTTATGAGCCTATTTGTAACACCCCACCTCCGCTAGGGTCACTCACAAAGGGAATGCCCTAGTTTTGGAGAGGTATTATCGAGATAACATCACAGAATTATCACAAGACAGAACATAAATAAATAATTAAGTAAACAGCGGAAGAATTTCTGAGCAAAACAGAACTTCATTTCATTCCAAATTAAACCATGTCTTTTACAAGCATTTCAAGTAAACTCATTGCAATTGTCTTGTAATAATAGCCAAAGAAGCAGTAATTTAAAAACAGTAAAACAGCTTATTCCCCAAGTGCAGTCAAAAGAAGCAGCCATAGCAAACCGTACATGCTGAGCCAAAGCAAGTGATATCCAAGCTAAGAGCTAGTTATTCCTCCCTGAGAACATGGGGGGGGGGGGAACGAAAGAAAAAGAGGCGAAAGGAAAAGGGTCAGTCATAAAGACTGAGTAAGTTCTAATGACTTTCAGTGTAAAAACGGTTAAAAAACCTCTCATGTATGAACTGGAACTAGACTTAAGAATAGTGTCAAGGTGAACAAGATAGACTAAGGTGATCAGTATAAGTCAAGACAAGTCAAGTAGAGCATCACATGTTCGAGATCCGTTGCATCGACTTCACTAGTATACTAAGCCCGTGTCACAAGTTAATCACGAAATAAATCCCACGGCCCACTATCATGAAATGACCCTGAAACGGGGTCTGACCCAAGTACGGGGTCCTACGGAGCGATTATCTAGTCGATCGGCTCCCTACAAGTTCTAGCTCGTCAAGTGTCCGTGTCATACGGCTAATCACGAATGTAGTTACCTGTGCTGGGTCCACCTTCGGGTGTATCACCCATAAGGTGTCAACCCCTGACACGATTCAAGATGCACAGATAAATCTACGGATACCCAGTGTCTGCCCCGGATACGTGCACGATCGTAGTCCGCCGAACCTACACTGGCGTACCCCACTGCCGCCGTTCACCTCTTACAATCAGCCCAGTAATCGTGCCCCCACCCGGCCTAGCCCCAGGGTACCTTGATACATCTAGAGGGTTACTGCTGAAAGGGGTCGTGTCTAGGGTTTCGCCTAATAGATTAGGTCATGTAATTCGTGACCCAACCCGCCTAACAGATTAAGTCATGTAATTCGTGACTCAATCCTTTTCTAGTCTAGTCATGTCAAGATGTTTAAGCATGTCATTTCAGTTCGCGACTTAACCCGCCTACGTGTCATGTCAAGTTGGCTAAGTGTCGTCGTTTTCAAGTTCATGACTTAGCCCTTCAAATCGTGTTCAAGTTGGTTAAGTTGTCTTTTTCATGTTCATGACTGAACCCTACTTGGCATTAATTGATTCGTTAATGCACCGAACCACTCACATTGGATCCTGTTGTTCGTAGCCACTGGATTTGCCGGGCGGTTCCGGGCAGGTTTACACTACGAACTCAACCCAACATCGGGTTTCAAGCGCGATGTGACCAACTACCCACATTGGATCCTATTGTTTGTAGCAACTGGATTTGTCGGGCGGTTCCGGGCAGATTTACACTACAAACTCAACCCAACCTCGAGTTGGCCACTTTCTTGTTTTCTAAAGTCATGCCCATGTTCTTATCAGAATTTTGATATCATGTTCATATGTCAACTTCGTGCCCAACTAAGGCATGTTTAAAGTCAAGTTATGGCATGTTCAAGTCAAGTTTTTCGTGCCATATTTCATGTTCTACTTATGCCAAATTTCATAGTTTATGCTTATAATTAATACAAGTTTTGCCTATTCTACCCAATCGTATCCCCAACGTATATAAACGTACTTCGTTCACAAGTATAAACAGTTCAAGAGATAAAGGGGAATAATACCAAACATGTGATAGGCATATGTGACAGTTATAACATTACTTGCATAATAAACAGGCTATAACATATCACATAGTTGCAATACTAGTATGGTGATAACTTGGCATAGTGATGATTCCAACTTAATTTAACATGATGTTTTCAACTTTCCATCATAGGCATAATAATCATTGCGGCATCATAAAAATTTTATTATAAACATGAAACATTAAAGGCATAGTAATCCTAATGGGCATAGTGGATTCCAATTTAGCATTTTTAACATAATGATTCTCATAGACATAATAATTCCAATTTATCATAATGATTCTCATCTAATATTATAAACATAATGGTTCCAACTTAGCATTATTAACATAATGATTCTCAACTAACATGATAGACATAATGATCCCAATTTAGCGTTTTTAACATAATTAACATGATAGACATAATGATTCCAATTTAGCGTTTTTAACATAATTAACATGATAGACATAATGATTCCAATTTAGCGTTTTTAACATAATTAACATGATAGACATAATGATTCCAACTTAGCGTTTTTAACATATCTAACATTATAACAATTTCAACTTTTCATCATAGCCTAGCAATACCCTATTTTTCATAAATCATGATGGGTATAATAACACCACAGGCATAATTCCATCAATATTCATAGCCATGGTCTAATTAGCATCATAGGCATGGTTTAATCAACATAAATATTTCAATAAACATAGCGATTTCATGGACATGTATTAGTCCAACTTGCCAAACAATTAAGCCCAAGTGATTCATAACAACATCAAAATCATGACAAGTTTAACTTGCAACGTTGCCATAGCAATATCCCCAAATTATAATTCAACGATAAATAATATAAACAATGGATTAGCAATAGTTCATAAATTCGGTTTCAATTCATCGCATGTCCATATTGTTTTAGCGTTTTTGCCTAAAAAGTAACATAGAACTTACAATATGAAGCAATTAAAAATCCCAAATCAATTAGTCTCGAATTCGTTGTCTAAAGCGTCGTAGTTGTTGTAGCTTCTAGTTGTAGCCTTCAAGAATCGTCCTCCATCTTCTATAATTTTATTCTTTATATTTTTAATTCAGAGCTCTAGGTTTAATGGCGGCGGCCTGAGGCTAAAATGAAATAGTATGATTTAGGCTAGGTCTTAGGTCCTTTTTATAATGTTTGTGAGTTGTTTTAGACCGTCGATGGAGCTTGATTCAACAATAGCCGTTCAGTCAGGATAGAGTTATCCTATTGACTCAGCCATGAGTCAGAAATGACTCAGCATTGACTCAGCGATGAGTCAGAAATGACTCAGCGTATTAAATGTTCACCAATTCAAACGTAAATACGTATTTAATAGATACATTTTCCCCTTTACCGTATTAATTACCCATATATAAATATTTATTTATATATGAATAAATATTTTCTTACCTTTAATTTGTCATAATTAAAAATTGGAGAAGGCCAAAAAAAAAACCATCCTTGACAACCAAAAATGCGCAACGTACGCTACATGATGCGTACACGTCATATATATATATATATGTATATATATATATATATGCGTATATGTATATATATATTATATATATATTCATTTTTTCTCTATCTTCCCAATTACCCATTTTCACACTAAACCACTTTTTGAACTGCGTTCACACTAGGCTATTTTAAGCCATTCCCCTAAAACAAAAATAGGGCGCTGGCGGGGATCGAACTCTGTACCTCTTGTATGCAAGTCATGTGTTCCAACCAAATGAGCTACTAAGTCTTTTGCTTACAAACCCTAGAACAATGCTAAACATTATTCGTTTCCCATTCTTCTTTTTTTTTCTTCATGTTTTGCTGCGATATTTAAATTAAAGATATCTTCTTCACACGTTATCCGTTTTGCGTAAACTCGGACTCTATCTTAAGCAGAATTTCGAGGCGAATGCAATGAATGGTGTAACCCGTTTCCCTTAATTCTTTGATTTCAAATTAATTATACTTTAATTTGTGAATCTCACTGTTATAGAATACACGGGGTGTTACATTCTCCCCCACTTAAAAGGATTTCGTCCCCGAAATCTTCAAGTTAGGAGGAATGTATATCCTAACATCCAAACATCCATCTACTCATCCATCAAACACGAGTATCCATTGTCCTTAAAAGACTTCTAATGCTTTATGATCATATGCGATGTGTGTGTATATGTTCCTTAGCTAATGCTAATGATCAGGCCTGATTGATCTTCTAAATGCAAAATATGTTTAGTGAAATGAATCCAATATGTATGCAAATTTTTCCTACTATAATTCACAATTTCTACATGAGTGCTCAAACATTCAATCATATGCAACAACCAAATGATAGCACAACCAAGTTTCCAAAATAAACACTCATGCATATGCAATATGTAAATGTGCCTGAGCCGATCTAGTGCCTAATGTGTATTCATGCATCCACGAGCAACCACTTGCGACCACTTGCAACCATTTCGCAATCATAACATGTTTCAATTACATGTTTACATCCAAAAAGATTCTACCTATGGTTCTCAAGATAGGATCAAAGAGATAACAAAACAAACATGGATAGCAAGAGAAATGTATGTAAACCTATAGGAAAAATAGATCTAGAATGTACCCTAAAAAGAAATGGGTATAGCGCGCTTAGCTTTTCTTAAATTTCCCAAGTTGCGTCTTCTAGGGCTTCACCCCACTGTATTTTAACTAGCTTGACTTCTTGATTCCTTAGCTCCTAGATCTCCGTTCCTAAGACACGAATCAGAACTCGCCTCAATGTTTCCACTTTTACGCCTTCAAGGATGCTTGGCTCAATCACTCCGGAAGACTCATCCAACTTATCTTTATCCTTATCACTCATACCTATCCTATATAACATTTTAACAAGCCTCACGAAAACTATCTCCATCATACGGGAAAACCCCCTACGAAGCTAGAAAGAAGATTAGCCGCAGGTAAAGCTACAGTGACTATAGATGGAGAAAAGAAAGGGAAAGAGATTCAAATAAGGAAACAAAGGATAGTGCTAATGGCTTTTTGGGGAATAGCCTTTAAAAACTTTTTCTTGGAAAATGCTTCTTTGTAAATGGTTTTGAAAAAAAATTCAAAAGGTTTTCAAAACTTTTGCCCAGTCTTGGTAACCTTCTGCTCTGATACCAAGTGTAACACCCCACCTCCGCTAGGGTCACTCACAAAGGGAATGCCCTAGTTTTGGAGAGGTATTATCGAGATAACATCACAGAATTATCACAAGACAGAACATAAATAAATAATTAAGTAAACAGCGGAAGAATTTCTGAGCAAAACAGAACTTCATTTCATTCCAAATTAAACCATGTCTTTTACAAGCATTTCAAGTAAACTCATTACAACTGTCTTGTAATAATAGCCAAAGAAGCAGTAATTTAAAAACAGTAAAACAGCTTATTCCCCAAGTGCAGTCAAAAGAAGCAGCCATAGCAAACCGTACATGCTGAGCCAAAGCAAGTGATATCCAAGCTAAGAGCTAGTTATTCCTCCCTGAGAACATGGGGGGGGGGGGAACGAAAGAAAAAGAGGCGAAAGGAAAAGGGTCAGTCATAAAGACTGAGTAAGTTCTAATGACTTTCAGTGTAAAAACGGTTAAAACAACCTGTCATGTATCAACTGGAACTAGACTTAAGAATAGTGTCAAGGTGAACAAGATAGACTAAGGTGATCAGGATAAGTCAAGACAAGTCAAGTAGAGCATCACATGTTCGAGATCCGTTGCATCGACTTCACTAGTATACTAAGCTCGTGTCACAAGTTAATCACGAAATAAATCCCACGGCCCACTATCATGAAATGACCCTGAAACGGGGTCTAACCCAAGTACGGGGTCCTATGGAGCGATTATCTAGTCGATCGGCTCCCTACAAGTTCTAGCTCGTTAAGTGTCCGTGTCATACGGCTAATCACGAATGTAGTTACCTGTGCTGGGTCCACCTTCGGGTGTATCAGCCCTAAGGTGTCAACCCCTGACACGATTCAAGATGCACAGATAAATCTACGGATACCCAGTGTCTGCCCCGGATACGTGCACGATCGTAGTCCGCCGAACCTACACTGGCGTACCCCACTGCCGCCGTTCACCTCTTACAATCAGCCCAGTAATCATGCCCCCACCCGGCCTAGCCCCAGGGTACCTTGATACATCTAGAGGGTTACTGCTGAAAGGGGTCGTGTCTACGGTTTCGCCTAATAGATTAGGTCATGTAATTCGTGACCCAACCCGCCTAACAGATTAAGTCATGTAATTCGTGACTCAATCCTTTTCTAGTCTAGTCATGTCAAGATGTTTAAGCATGTCATTTCAGTTCGCGACTTAACCCGCCTATGTGTCATGTCAAGTTGGCTAAGTGTCGTCGTTTTCAAGTTCATGACTTAGCCCTTCAAATCGTGTTCAAGTTGGTTAAGTTGTCTTTTTCATGTTCATGACTTAACCCTACTTGGCATTAATTGATTCGTTAATGCACCGAACCACTCACATTGGATCCTGTTGTTCGTAGCCACTGGATTTGCCGGGCGGTTCCGGGCAGGTTTACACTACGAACTCAACCCAACCTCGGGTTTCAAGCGCGATGTGACCAACTACCCACATTGGATCCTATTGTTTGTAGCAACTGGATTTGCCGGGCGGTTCCGGGCAGATTTACACTACAAACTCAAACCAACCTCGAGTTGGCCACTTTCTTGTTTTCTAAAGTCATGCCCATGTTCTTATCAGAATTTTGATATCATGTTCATATGTCAACTTCGTGCCCAACTAAGGCATGTTTAAAGTCAAGTTATGGCATGTTCAAGTCAAGTTTTTTGTGCTATATTTCATGTTCTACTTATGCCAAATTTCATAGTTTATGCTTATAATTAATTCAAGTTTTGCCTATTCTACCCAATCGTATCCCCAACGTATATAAACGTACTTCGTGCACAAGTATAAACAGTTCAAGAGATAAAGGGGAATAATACCAAACATGTGATAGGCATATGTGACAGTTATAACATTACTTGCATAATAAACAGGCTATAACATATCACATAGTTGCAATACTAGTATGGTGATAACTTGGCATAGTGATGATTCCAACTTAATTTAACATGATGTTTTCAACTTTCCATCATAGGCATAATAATCATTGCGGCATCATAAAAATTTTATTATAAACATGAAACATTAAAGGCATAGTAATCCTAATGGGCATAGTGGATTCCAATTTAGCATTTTTAACATAATGATTCTCATAGACATAATAATTCCAATTTATCATAATGATTCTCATCTAATATTATAAACATAATGGTTCCAACTTAGCATTATTAACATAATGATTCTCAACTAACATGATAGACATAATGATCCCAATTTAGCGTTTTTAACATAATTAACATGATAGACATAATGATTCCAATTTAGTGTTTTTAACATAATTAACATGATAGACATAATGATTCCAATTTAGCGTTTTTAACATAATTAACATGATAGACATAATGATTCCAACTTAGCGTTTTTAACATATCTAACATTATAACAATTTCAACTTTTCATCATAGCCTAGCAATACCCTATTTTTCATAAATCATGATGGGTATAATAACACCACAGGCATAATTCCATCAATATTCATAGCCATGGTCTAATTAGCATCATAGGCATGGTTTAATCAACATAAATATTTCAATAAACATAGCGATTTCATGGACATGTATTAGTCCAACTTGCCAAACAATTAAGCCCAAGTGATTCATAACAACATCAAAATCATGACAAGTTTAACTTGCAACGTTGCCATAGCAATATCCCCAAATTATAATTCAACGATAAATAATATAAACAATGGATTAGCAATAGTTCATAAATTCGGTTTCAATTCATCGCATGTCCATATTGTTTTAGCGTTTTTGCCTAAAAAGTAACATAGAACTTACAATATGAAGCAATTAAAAATCCCAAATCAATTAGTCTCGAATTCGTTGTCTAAAGCGTCGTAGTTGTTGTAGCTTCTAGTTGTAGCCTTCAAGAATCGTCCTCCATCTTCTATAATTTTATTCTTTATATTTTTAATTCAGAGCTCTAGGATTAATGGCGGCGGCCTGAGGCTAAAATGAAATAGTATGATTTAGGCTAGGTCTTAGGTCCTTTTTATAATGTTTGTGAGTTGTTTTAGACCGTCGATGGAGCTTGATTCAACAATAGCCGTTCAGTCAGGATAGAGTTATCCTATTGACTCAGCCATGAGTCAGAAATGACTCAGCATTGACTCAGCGATGAGTCAGAAATGACTCAGCGTATTAAATGTTCACCAATTCAAACGTAAATACGTATTTAATAGATACATTTTCCCCTTTACCGTATTAATTACCCATATATAAATATTTATTTATATATGAATAAATATTTTCTTACCTTTAATTTGTCATAATTAAAAATTGGAGAAGGCCAAAAAAAAAACCATCCTTGACAACCAAAAGTGCGCAACGTACGCTACATGATGCGTACACGTCATATATATATATATATATATATATATATATGCGTATATGTATATATATATATATGCGTATATGTATATATATATTATATATATATTCATTTTTTTTCTCTATCTTCCCAATTACCCATTTTCACACTAAACCACTTTTTGAACTGCGTTCACACTAGGCTATTTTAAGCCATTCCCCTAAAACAAAAATAGGGCGCTGGCGGGGATCGAACTCTGTACCTCTTGTATGCAAGTCATGTGTTCCAACCAAATGAGCTACTAAGTCTTTTGCTTACAAACCCTAGAACAATGCTAAACATTATTCGTTTCCCATTCTTCTTCTTTTTTTTTTTCATGTTTTGCTGCGATATTTAAATTAAAGATTTCTTCTTCACACGTTATCCGTTTTGCGTAAACTCGGACTCTATCTTAAGCAGAATTTCGAGGCGAATGCAATGTATGGCGTAACCCGTTTCCCTTAATTCTTTGATTTCAAATTAATTATACTTTAATTTGTGAATCTCACTGTTATAGAATACACGGGGTGTTACACTATTGGCTAGCCGCTTGGTTTTTTCTTTTTCTTTTTGACATGAGATGCCCATATGGCTATTTGGGAATTTTCCCAGCCCCTCCCGTACAAAGGAGGTTATGGCGAAATTTTCCAAAATTTAAAGGCGTTAGTGAAATATTTGAAGTGAAAACGATATAGGAATTTTTGAATGAACTATATTTATATAAATATATAAATATAAATAAAATTAAAACGAAACGTGGCCGTGCAGTTCGTGTTTTGAAACCGTGATTTCAAACAACTAGTGCGGGAAATCCGACCATTGGATTTTCCCGAAATCGCAACCGTTGGGTTCGCCTTGGAAAAATCTTTCCAACGGCAACAACTTTGTAAAAATCAAACGGTTGGATTGTCTGGAATGTTTAATTCAAATTTGAAGAAAAACAGCGCCAGAAATGATTATATTTATATATATATATAAATATAATTATATTTAATCGAATAACGACGCTGCAGTTCGTATTTTGAAATCGAAACTTTAAACGATTGTACCGGGAGATCCGACCGTCCGATTTTCCCGAAACTGGAACCGTTGGATTCGTTTTGAAAAGACCTTTCTAATGATTTAAATTTTGTGAAGATCCAACCATTAAATTTTCAGATATGTGTAAATCAAATCTGAAGAAAAACAGCGCCACGGCCGCGTCATGGCCCGAAGCGTCGTTTTGAATATATTAGCTATTTTAAAATAAATAAAAATAGCGATAAATCGTTATAAAATATCATAAACGATATGGAATGGAAATAATCTGAATTTGCTCGATTTATGTGGTATTTGATGGTTGAATGTGTTTGGTGTGAAAATTACATTAAAGAACAAAATTGGTGTTGTCGAATGGTTTAACCATTGAAATAAATTGATTTGAAATTCTAAATATATGTGAATTATTTGAAAAGGCCGAGTTAATTCTCATTTCGAATAATTGACCGACGATTGAAATTCGAAGATGAAGACGGTGGTCGAAGACCGGAGTTCTTCACCTCGTTTGGATGGTAACCGAGGTCCTGATTGGGAGGCATCCCGAAATATGGATAATGAGTGGTGATCGTCCAGACGTACGTTGTGATTGATGGGTTTGCGAGGTATTTAGTGCCTCCGGTTTCGTTCAGACCCAGAACGGACTTGTAAATGGACTGTGTGTCTGACATTGGAGTTTATTCTGTGTTGATTGATTTCTGTTAAATATACATCTGTTTGGCGGCGGAGAATTTATTCTTTTGCTTAACGCCCTTCTCTGAGACGCACGAGCTCAGAGGTTGTATATCGATGGACATCAGTCGCATGGCATGAATTGCCTGTGTGGCATGCTAAGATGCAGTGATCAGGGCTTCTGTTGAAAAGCAAAGCCTTGTGGTGATGATCAAAGCACCGCCTGTGTGGCGTAGCTTTGTATATAACGTGAATTCGCGAGCCTCACACCCCGGTATGAACGAGAAACGGGAGGAAGGACCTCAGGGAGGACATGCGTTTCTTCCTAGCTAGGGTGGTGTCAGTGACCTACCAGCCCTGATATTTATATACTTTTCACCTATGTGGTGGTTGCTGTTGCAAGGCGCCTCGGTTTGATCGGACGATCCGGGTCCGATGGAGTCATTCGTTGGCTCGTTTACGCCCCAAAGGGCGGGGAAACGCATTGTTCAGGAATTTTAATCCACATCGGTGGACCGGCCCTGTCGCTCCTAGGGTCACTCGATCTCTGATCCTGAGACTCGGGCTAGGCAGTCTCGAATTCGGTAAGGACTATCTTTTGCCTTGGTTCATGACGAAAATCCAATTTCCAAATACAACATCGTTCGGATTTGATTGTATATATATATGGCGACATGACATATGGTACCCATTCCGTCTATGATTGATAGTTATGATTCAAATTGTTTATGAAACATATAAACACTAGTAATAATATCAAATGCTTTTTCTTTATTCGTATCAATCATATTTTGGCCATTATAAGGTAAAACTCTATCCTCCGGTTTGCGTTGCACTGTGTGTTGGGAACTGAGTCTTATAACGGCTTCATTTTTATAAAAAGCATTGCGTTGTTTAAAAGAATGATTTGTTTTAAAGCACAGGCAATCCAATGGAGTAAACCCGTTCCACGAAAGTGGCATGGTCCTATGATTAGCCAAATTATATATGTGTTGAGTAGATTTCTCATACCAGTCCCATGACTGACTCGTAGTTTGTTCACTTTCAAACTCGGGTGCCCCTTTTTCTCCATGGGCAGCCTTGTATTCAGGTTTAGCTGGTTCTTTCTGAATAGCTGGAGCTGAAGATGGATTCCATCATTTATCTCTTTTTATGCTGTTCAGCTCCCATTGTACATATTATGTTTGTTTTCCGCTGTAGACATATATGTATAGCTGAACTGTATTTTTACTAAGTGTGATCCCGTATACTGTGTAACTCTGATGATTACTTTTATCCAGTATATTCTGTTGTTCATTATCTGGTGTATTTACTTAATTCTGTTCTGCTATTATCTGTTTCTGTGTTATATTCCAAAGATTACCCTTGTCTCCGTCCGTACGGGAAATGGGGTCGTCTCAGTTATGCCCAGTTGAAATTTCAGAATAGTCGCTATGGAATTCTGGCCCTTAGAAATGAAAATTTTGCAAACGACCTTTGTTTTCGACAAAACCACTTTTTTTGGATCCGGGATGTCAAATTATTGCTAGATCCCAAAATTCGTAATTTTCTGAATCAATATGTGAGCGTGGCGAAGGAAAACGTGTTTTGACAGTTTTAGTCAATTTTGATCGACCAGAAAATGGTCATTTTTCAAACGGTCTCAGAATTTGACGATTAGTTTTGTTAGGACCGTATCGTCAATACAAAGATAGAAAATATTTTTCGAAATTTTTTAAAGTCAGTATGTGGCCCCAGTAAATTAAAATGCGCGTTCAAATTCAATATATAGATTTATATTTTAATTTGAATGAAAACTGATCGAAACAATAGAATTGGCTAACGAAACATATCCCATTGTGTTCGGAATAGGGTTAATTAGCTAGAGACGAAAGTCGGCGGGTCTCGTTTGGAGTTCGAATTAAAAAGTTGCTTTTTGGATTTTAAATTAAATAAATATATATTATAATGGGTCAACGCCCTATATCCCTTCCCCTACCCTCCCGTTCAAATCAGAAAAGAGGAACAAAAAAAACCCCGATCCATCCCTTAACCCGACCCGTCGCTCCCCTTGCCCGCTGAAACGCCGCCGCCCTCATCAGAATTCCGCCGCCTCCACCGCCGTGCCTCCCCAGGCCGGCGCTTCCAACCTCGACGCCCCCCTCCTCTGAACGCCCTCCTGGCTTCTCTCCTCCATTCGAAACCCACAACCCCCAAAAAAAGAAAACCTCCGACGCCCTGTAGCCGCCTACTCCGACCAATTGCCGCCTCCTGCACCGCCTAGCAGCCCTCCTCCCCCTTTGAACAGTAAAAAGTGAGTTTTATTATATTTTACTTCATGTAATTATTTAAATTTACTCATTGAGTTTCCATCAAAGTATGTATGACATTATACAATATAAAGTTAAGATTTTTAACACTAAAAGTATGACATTTAGTTGTGTAGAAATGTAACTTTTATATGAAATAAAGCTATGACTTTTATGTATATGTATAGCAAATCAAGATTCGATTTTTATATGTGTGATAGCAAGATAAAGATTCAATTTTTATATACACCATTTCAAAATAAAAATATGATCTTTATGTACATGTAGCGTTGAAATAAAAATATAATTTTTATTTGTGTAGTGAAGTAAAAATATGATTTTTATTATATGAGAAGTAAAATAAAAATAAGATTTTTATGGTAGAATAAAGTTATGATCTTTATATATCTTAGCAAAGTAAAAATATAATCTTTACAATGTATAAAGCGATATAAAAATAAAACTTTTATCCATGGAGTGATAATATAAAAATGTGATTTTTATATATGTAGCGAACATGGACGACGAAAGTGACAAAAGGCGAGGACGGTGAGATGTTCTATATAAGAAGAGTCGCGGTGTATTGGATTAGCTAGTCGGTGAGAACTCCTCACTTTTATTTTAATTTCTAGTTTGAAATATATGCTAGGATGCAGACGGTGCTTAGTAGCACCCGACACCCGTTGTCCACAGACCATGGACGACTTGTGTGATTGTTTGTGTTGTGAAATTTGATTGTTGATTGTGATGTGAAAAAATTATATTCATGTGTTGAAATAAAATATATATTCATGTGTTGAAATAAAATATATATTCATGTGTTGAAATAAAATATATATATTCATGTGTTGAAATAAAATATATATTCATGTGTTAAAATAAAATATATATTCATGTGTTGAAATAAAATATATATTCTGTGTTGAAGTAAAATATATATTTATGTGTTGAAGTAAAATAAATATTCATTTACAAATCAAACGATTTTTTTATGTACACCGATTTGACTGATATTGATTGGGACGATAAATTTTACACATCGCCCAACTACACAAATAAAATATGTGTTTGTTTGATTGAAACCCAACATGGGTATTGGGATGATATTTGACGTACACTAATCCCGATTGTTTAGTTGTATGTCAATCGATAGGTTAACAGACTGTGTAAGCGTTAATTATTTATATTTAATGCTTATGCAGTTGTGTGGTGCAATCTGGATGATGGTTGATGATTTATCGTTGCTATTATATACATGTGTTGTAGGGAATCCATATGATTAACGTTATATGGTAATTGATTGGGCCTCATTCCAATTTGGAAAATAAGGAATATTAAAAGAAAATTCATGTGTTGAATAGAAATAAAGTTACGTGTTGAATAGAAATAAAATTCATGTGTTGAATAGAAATAAATTCATGTGTTGAATAGAAATAAATTCATGTGTTGAATAGAATAAAAATTCATGTGTTGAATAGAATAAAAAATTCATGTGTTGAATAGAATAAAAATTCATGTGTTGAATAGAATAAAAATTCATGTGTTGAATAATATGAATATTCATGTGTTGAATAGAATAAATATTCATGTGTTGAATAGAATAAACATTCATGTGTTGAATAAAAGCCGTGTTGAGTAGATTGACGCCATTTTGATATGAACGATATTTACATCAATTTTATTCATTTTTATAATGAATATAAGAAAGAAAGTGATTTCAAAATATAACGTTTTGAAAATATTATCAATAGTATATCGATGATGTGGAATATTCAATTTTAATTCGAAATTGAATATGAAGTTGAAATCGTTTCGAAAACGAATTTAAAACAATTTATAAAATACGTTTTAAAAGGAAATCGACGAAATATATAATATACATATATTATATATATTAAATGGCCTGAATAGAACGTGCCGCGCTGCGGCAGTTCGCGAATTTCGACCATTGACTTCAAATGGATATTACGGGAGATCTGACCGCCAGATTCTCCTAAAACCGGAACCATTGGGTTCGTATCGAAAAGAGCTTTCTAATGAATATTAGAAATTAGAAATATAACAGTTGGATTTGGAATTATGTCCAAATCAAATTTGGAAAAGGTCGTTGTAAGTGTAGTTTGATGGCTGTTGATGAAATTCGACTGTACGGGCCTTGATAAAATTATTAAAAATAGTAATAATTTGTGTAAAATCATAAGAAATGATTTGTGAAGAATTGAGATGAAAAATTCCAAATTTGAAAAGATAAAAATAGATTTTTATCGAAATGAACTAGTTTTGAACTAGAATAATAATTTATTTATTTTTAAATAAATAAATTGGATTTGAATGGGTTTTAAAAGTAACCAGAAGTTTCGATAATTGAATTGGAATGGAATGTGATTTTGGTTTTATAGTGAACCGTGTTTTAAATGACACTGGTTCTTTAACCCAGTTAAAGACAGGATATGATTTCCCAAGTTAAATAACCATTGATTGTGATTATTGGGAAGATTAAAACCAAGTGGAGTTTTAATGAATCTTTGATTAGATTCAAATGATCGAGAATGGAGTATCACCAGTTTTGCTCCAAGCGATAGTTAAATCTTTAATTAGATTTGAACGTGAAATAGTAATTGAATTTACCGATAACACCGTGGTGTTAGATATGAAGTATTACCAGTTTTACTTCATGGGATGAATAGGTTGGGATTGGGAAATAAAATAAATGATTACTTCGGTGTGGTTCACTAATCCCGACTAGTTTGAATTGATATTCAAAAGAATATTAAAGAATAACTTTAAAGAATTTATCTTTGATAAAATTAATGGGAACCTTTCCCGAAGAATAAGAATATTTGAATAAAAGAATATTCTGAATTGGAATGAGGCATATGTTATGTTTGTGTAACACTTGTTTATTATATATGCGAGTTATTCAGAAAGACCGGGTTTATCCTATTCTGAATAACTGATTCGACGTGGTGTCGAGGATGAAGACGGTGTTTGAAGACCGGAGGTATTCACATCGTTTGGGTGATTACTGATGATCTTGATTGGGTTGTACACCCAAGAGGAGGGAATTAGTTAGCGATCGTCCAGACGTACTTGGAGATCGATGGATATGCGAGGTACAAGGTGCCTCCAGTTTCGTTCAGACCCGGAACGAACTTGTAAATGGACTGTGTGTCTGACATTGGATTTTATTCTGTGTGATTGATTTCTATTAAATATATATCTGTTTGGCGGCGGAGAATTCATTGTCTTGCTTAACGCCCTTCTCTGAGACGTACGAGCTCAAGGTTTATATATTGATGGATATCAATCGCATGGAGTGAACTGCCTGTGCGGCATGCCTAAGTGGCAAATGATCAAGGCTTATGTTGAAAAGCAGAGTCTTGTAGTTGATGATCAAAGAACGGCCTGTGTGGCATAGCTTCGTGTAGCGTTGATTCGCGAGCCTCACACCCCGGCTGTGAACTAGAAATGGGAGAGGACCTCAAGGAGGGCATGCGTTTCCTTCTAGCTAGGGTGGTGTCAGTGACCTACCAACCCTGACATTTATATTATTTTCACCTATGTTGTTGTTGCTATTGCGAGGCGCCTTGGATATATCAGTGACTGTGTGGAGCTGATGGACTCATTTGGCTGACCCCCCAAAGGGCGGGGAAACACAGTGTTCAGGCATTTTAATCCACATCGGTGGACCGGCCCTGACGATCCAAGGGCCCCCCTGAGTCTGGGTCCTAAGACACGGGCTAAAGCGTCTCGAATCGGTAGAGGACTATCTTTTTCCTCGGTTCACAGATGGAAATCTAACTTCCAATACGTGACATTTGCGGTTTTGATTATAGAGCCTAGTATTGGCGACATGATATATGGTACCCATGCCGTCTATGATCGATACTTATGATTTGAAGTTGTTTTATACACCATGCACTTATAATAGTATCAAATGATTTGTTTAAACGTACCAAGCATGTTTGGCTATTATAAGGGAAAACCCATCCCCCGGCTTGCGTTGCATTGTGTGATAGGACCCGGGTCTTATAATAGCTTCATTTTTCCAAAAAGCATTGCACTGTTTTTTTATATGCACTGGTATTCTTGGGAGGAAACCTGTTCCGTGTTATACGGCGTGGTCCCTTGATATATCTGATTTAAAGTAAAGCTTTAAATAACTGTTTTAGTTCTCACACCAGTCACATGACTGACCTGGATTTTATTGTTTTAACCTAAACTCTGGGTGCCCTTATTTTGAAATGGGCAGCTAGTAGTTTTGGTTTTGCAGATTTATATTCACAGGATCCTGGTTTATAGTTGGAATGATATCCGGAAAGTTCTGTATCTGTATATCTCTTTCAGTTCTGTATTGTATTATTTTCCACTGCTACGTAATGTAGTTTAATCTCGAATATTTATTGAATGTATCTTATTCATTCATACTTTGTATATTCTTGTATTCTGATGGAATTGTTGTAATATACAATGAAAAGTTCTTCTGTTTGCGTTCCGATTTGTCTTGTTCTCAAAACAATCAGGGGTTTCGAACAGTCTTGGTCGGTTTAGCGATCGATTCAGATAGAGCGAAATTCCCGATCATTATAATAATGGCTTCGAGTTCATAATGGCTTTGTGAGGAACCGTTTCGGTTGTTTGACAGGAAAAAGGAGATCACTAGGTTATAATTGATAGTGGAATTCCTAGGAGATGGATTCGGTTCTATATTTCGTGGACTGGAAAGGGTTAAATGGGGAGTTTGATTCTTTGTAGGAGGACATTTTAAAATAGCGTTTCATGGTAAGAAACAAGAAGGAAAGACATGATGCGTGGCTATATATATATATATATATATATATATATATATATATATATATATATATATATAGGCGGGGAGAAAACTAATAGGAACAACGCCCTCTTATATTTTATAGAGTAGGAGCGAGGTAGGCAGCTGATGTGAAATGGGGCAGTGGTGTTGTGGCAGACAGCTTGCATTTTTCTTTCAGAATGTCGGTTGGTCGGTGGAGCGTTGAAATGAAATATCAACATATTTTTAGATTGAGACATGGTAGGCTAGGTCGGCTTCGAAAAGAAATGAAAATAGGATGGCAGCTTTTATTTTAGGTCGGCCGATATGAGGGGAGTCTGCATTTGATTTTGAAATTTTTATATGCATTTACTTTCATTTCATTTCAATGTTACTGGCCATGTACAAATTTGCTTGGATGTAGAAAACACAGCGGGACAGTGTTTTTATTTATGTTGGACTGTGGGTCTGCATTAGGTCTGCGCTTTAAAATAATAGGTCGGCTGCTGATTTAGTATAGGGGCAAATGCAAATTTTGTACATGGTAGGCTGCGTTTAAAAAAATAGATTTTAGTTAACATGGTACCGCTAATTGCATTTACGTCTTAAATATTCGCTGATACACACGAACTACGAAAATAACGAGAATAGACGTCATGATATAATTTAACGTTACGGCCCTAATGAAACTAGTTTTGTTGAAACGAATTTCGTTTGCAAAAATAGTGCTAAAAAGATCCCAATTTATTCTCCGGTTCCCTTTTAAAATTCATTTACCGACAAAACAACTTCGTTTGGCTCTAAATCGAAAACGCTACAATAATTAGCTGTACACATTCCAATAGAACTTATTTTTATCGAAAACGGAGATCGTTTGAAAATAAAATTATTCCTAAAGCCCATAAAACATCGATAAAATAATATTAAATTCAAAACAATTTTATTTAAAATAAAAATAAATTATTATTATCGTATACATATCCAAATGAACTAACCGATATATATTTTAAACTCAATATTCAGAAATCAGGTTAAAACGGTATTCAAATATACAGAAATTCCTTTATATTCATTAAATAAGCGGTATTGTTTGTTAATCATTTCCATAGCGACAAATTGGACATAAATAACAATCTATACGATGAAATTTCGACTTTTCTCTTTCAATGGAAAATTATAATCAAATCGATTCAAACGGTTCTTGTTTCACAGAATTCCGACTTTAAATAGATTTTGTACATTTAACTAAAGTTCAAATCGTAAATTACGAACTGTCGCCACATTTCGAGCTTGTTTTAATTCTATTATAAATTATATATATATATATCCGAACTCCATTTTAAAAATAAATTCCATATAAAATCCATTAAATTTCCAATATAATATACAAACAGATTTAAATATTCCAATTTCAATAGTAGGAAAATCTTTGACGTTACATTCTTCCTCCCTTAAAAGAATTTCGTCCCCGAAATTACAAGGTAAGAAGAATGATCTGAACTCAAATATTTTAAATTAATTATTCTTGAATTATAATTAGAACAAATTCAAACTCTTTAAAAATTTTGAAAATTTCGCCAGCACCTTCTCTGCACGGCTCGATCAGAACAACTATAACTCGCCACTCCGAGCCTTACTTTTCCAAAATAAACCAAAACCAAATGATTACCCAACTCAGGGGTATAAAATCAATCAATCCAATCAATAATATTAAGGCTTACCTCTTTGTTGGGCAATTTAATTCCAATTCCAAAGAAATCAATCAACTACTCTTCAACTGTATTCCCTATCTGTGTAACTAAATAAATTCCATATCATTATGGGATTTGCACTAAACTCAACTTACCATGCAAGTAATAAATACGGGTTTAAATGATTCAATTTCATTTCATAACCGATTTTATTTCCAATCCATTATACTGGAATATATATCCAATTCATTCGGCTTCTTTGTTGATCCATTTGATGAATTCTGTTCAACCACTCGACGTTCAAATAACAAACAACCAAATCATCTAAATTATATTCAATCATTGATACTTACTCGTCTACATCAATTTGGTTAAACATATTAATAATAATCGATTAATACCTGATTTATTTTCATTGTTATCCGTTCGAAATCTCAAATCCTAAATTTATTCAATTCCATTAATTCAACTTAACCAAGTTAAGTTTTTATTTTCATACTCAATTCAACAATTGGTTTCTAACCAATTCAAAAATTCAATTTGAGTTCGAATCAAGTCAAACAAAATAAAAAAAACAATCAACATTACAATAATATAGAAAATTTATACCTTTTTCTATAAAAATATAATTTTGGGTAAAATTATTTCATTTACCCTATTAATAAAACAATATCGTATCAACTGCTAATTCAATATGCTTTCCCAACACTTGAACCGATCAATCAACACAATACAAAACATTTTTATGCAAAATCTACAAATACGTTCTCTCGTATACATACTCAAACTCAATCTAGGGTAATACTAACCCCATCTCTATCGAGTTACGCCACAGAGCCAAGGTTACTCCTCAACCAATAGCTCTGATACCAATTGTGACGACCTAAATTTCCGATACCTTTTGAACTGACCAAACAACACCAGTCCAACCCAAAGTGTACTGAAAACCCAGTTGTCAATAGAAAGAATTTAGAGGATGAGATAAGAAAGAAAGAAATATTAGAATAGAGGAATAAAAAGAAGAACAACACACAGAATCAGAATCTCACATCGCAGCAGAACAAAATATATTATAGAAATAACTTTTATTGAGAGCTTGTAAAACACTTACAATCATCAGTGAACATCAATACTTCTGGACAGTTATAATAACCTGTCCTCATACACAATACACAGTGGAATAATAATTTTATAACATCAAATGTCTGAACTCTTCCAGCTTGTTTCTAAACTTCATAGTATCCAATAACCTGGACCTGTACAACCCAGTCTAACCCGAGCATTACAAACACCGGGTCAGTCTGGTGAACCAGAGTGAGAAAAAACTCGCTAAGTTTAAGCGGAATCATCCAACTTTATTTTAAAGCGTAAAATCTTTTCGAAAGAAACGGATAATCATAAGACCAAATCCGTACATAAATACAGACGGTTTTTACCTTACGATAACCCAAAACATTTTGAAAATCATATATTAGTCTGATATTATTATAGTATCTAAATACAAATAAATAGCAATCTAGCAGAACGCTTGCATCTCATGCTCCACATATATAGTATACAATCAAAACTAGGATTGTAATAACCCGGAAAATCTGAGCCAGTTTAAAATTTTTATTTTGGCAATTTTAGCGAATTTTGAATATTTAAAATAGATTATTTTAAATAATATCGACGAGAAATTTATTTTGAATGGAACTCGAACGTATATATTTATATACGTTGTCGTTAGAATATAAATAATTATATATAATTATAAATAGAATTGAAAATGGCGCGGTAGTTCGATAATTCGATTTCAAACTTCAATTGAATGTACCGGGTGCAAAACAATCCGGATTTTAGTGAAACCAAAAATGATAGGATCTAAATGATGATATCTTTCCAACGAATCCGAAAGATCAAGATTTCATAGCGGGAATCAAAAGATATGTCCAGTTGAAAATTCTGAATAGTCGCTATAGAATTCAGGCCCTTAAAAATGGGAATTTTGCAAATGACCTTGGATTTCGACGAAACCACTTTTGTTGGGTCCGTGATGTCGAATTATTGCTAGGTTTTAAATTTCATAATTTTTCGAATCAATATGTGAGCGTGGCAAAGGAAAACGCGTTTGATCAGTTTCAGTTGATTTTAATCGACTGGAAAATGGCCATTTTTCCAACGGTCTCAGAATTCGACGAAACTAGTTTTGTTAGGACCGTATCGTCAATACGAAGCTAGAAAATATTTTTCTGCAATTTTTAGAATTAGTATGTGACCCCGGTAATTTGAAATGTACGTTTTAAATTTAATATAGTGATTTAAATGTAAATTCAACGGAAACTGATCAAAGCGATCGAATCAGCTTGCGATACATATCCCATTGTGTTCGGAATGGGGGTGAAACGCTATGGACGACAGGCGGTGGGCCTCGTTTCGAGGTCGCAAGTAAAAGTCAACTTTTTGAAAATTAAATTAAATAAAATTTAAAATATATAAACCCCCTTCTCGTTTTCATTCAACAGAAAAAAAAAAATGGAAAGAAGAGGGCATCGGGGGGGAGAGCCGCCGCCACCACATCCCCCCCCCCCCCCCAGCGACGCTGCCGCCGCCGCTGCTTCCTCTTCTTCCTCCTTCCTTCTTCCCTTCCTCCGTTTCCATCTCCTCCATCGAAACCCCCCCCCCCCCCATCGCGCCAGCAACCGCCGCCTCCCCCTTCGAAACCCCTGCTCCGCCCGCCTCCTTCTTCTTCCTGCTCTCCTCCTCCCTGACCCCGCCTGTCGCCCCCTAGACCCGAACCCGCACTCCCCCTGGCGCCGCCGTGAGCCGCGAAGCCCACCCTCGAGCCACCCGAAGCCCCCTCCGACGAAAGTGAAACCCCCCTAGCTTCGATTCTGTGGCGAAAATTATAGGGTAAGTTTTATGTTTTTTTATTTAATTTAAAACCTCATGTTAATTTAGTCTAAAAGCTAAATTCTATTTGTTTTAAAACTGATTTTTATGTGATGTAAAAAGAACAGATTTTTAAAATGTAAAAAGAACAGATTTTTAAAATGCAAAAGAACAGATTTTTAAAACATAAAGATGAGATTTTTCATATAGGAAAGATATGATTTTTCATGATAGAAAGATGTGATTTTTAGCAATGTAAAAATATAATTTTTCTATATGAAGTAGTAGCGATAAAAATTTGATTTTTTTTACTTATGTAGTGGATTAAAAATATAATCTTTATGAGAAATAGAATGTAAAAATATCATCTTTGTATATGTAGCGAAATAAAAATCTGATTTTTATTTTATATATGTTGAAATAAAGAGGGAATTTTTATATTGATGAAAGGCGAAAACTTTATTTTTATAAAGGCGAAATCAATATTTTTGAAATGGAATTTTTATCTATATGACACCAAGGTAAAAATTCGATTTTTATATATTGAATAGCAGAGTAAAAATTCGATTTCTAAATATATGAAGTGATTATAAAAATATGATTTTTAAATTGAAAGTGAATAAAAATGTGATTTTTATTTTAAAGACATCAAAATATAAAAATGTGTGATTTCTATACGTAGTGGCTACGGGCAACAAAGGAGATGAAAAGGCGAGAACGACAAAGATCTCTACAATAGGAGTGTCGTGGTATTGGATAGCTTTCGGTGAGAACTTCTCACTCTTCAACTTCTTTTTCTAGTTATATATATATATATATATATATATATATATATATATACTAGGATGCAGACGGTGCTTAGTAGCACCCGACACCCGTCATCCACAGACCATGGATGGCTTGTTTGTTAAATTGTTTGGTTGAGTAGTTGGTTAGTTTGTTGGGTTTGAATTGTATTGTTTGGTGAATTGAAATTGATTTGATTAATGTGTGAATGGCGTGGGCCTTCACTAGACCGGGGATAAGGCTAGGCCTTGTTCCGTTTCTAGTATCGTGCCGTTGTGCCGCCGAAATTTTCTAAAATATGTTAGAAAAATAAAAATATCATTTTATTGAATAAATGAACTGAATAGAAATTCATGTGTTAAAATAAAATGTTTTATCGTTAAAAATATAATTTTTAACGTGAAAGTGGATAAATGAATATTTATAAACAAATCGGCCGATTTGTTTATATACACTGATTTGACTGATATTGATTAGGATGATAAATTTTACACGTCGCCCAACTGCACAAATAAAATCTGTGTTTGATTGTTTGAAACCCCACACGGGTGTTGGGATGAAATTTGAAGTTCACTCATCCTGATTGATTAAATATGTCGATCGATTGATTGACAGGCTGTTATAAGCGTAAGATATCTATATTGATGCTTATACAGTGTAGTGCACTTTGGTTGATGGTTGATTATTTTTCAATGCTATTATATACATGTGTTGTATGGAATCCATATAATTAACATTATATGGTGATTGATTGGGCCTCATTCCAATCGGGAAAATAATGAATATTATAAAAGAAAATTCATGTGTTGAATATAAAAATAGTCATGTGTTGACGATGTTCATGTGTTGAGTGAAATATTTTATACAATGAAATTACATCTTTATCATATTTAAAATTAGAACTACTTCCCAGTAGAAGTCTAATTGAAAATCAAACGATAGATACCATAGTTTTATAAAATATTTTACATAACAAAAATAGTGATGTGTTGACAGTACTCATATGTTAAGATTAGTCGTGTGTTGAAAGAAATATAGATTCATGTGTTGAATGGAATAAATATTCATTTATTGAATAGAATAACAGATTTATTGAAATATATAAAGCCGTGTTGATTAGAGTTGCGCTATTTTGACGTGAACGATATTTATATCGACTATATTCGTTTTTATAATGAATATAGAAAAGAAGTGATTTCAAAATATAACGTTTTGAAAATATTATCATTTATATAGTAATGATATAAAATATTCAGTTTTGATTAGAAATTGAAAGAGTGTTGAAATGGTTTTGAAAATGAAGTTAAAACGATTTATAAAATACGTTTTAAAAGGAAATCGACGAAATATATAATATATATATATATATATATATATATATATTATATATATAATGGCCTGAATAGAACGCGCCGCTCCGCAGCAGTTCGTAAATTTCGACCATTGACTTCGAATTGACGTTGCGGGAGATCCAACCGTCGGATTCTCCTAAAACCGGAACCGTTGGGTTCGTATCGAAAAGAGCTTTCCAATGAATATTAGAAATTTGAAATCTAACGGATGGATTTGGAATTATGTCCAAATCAAATTCGAAAAAGGTCGCTGTAAGTGCAGTTCGATGGCCGTTGTGGGAAATCGACTGTACGGGCCTTGATAAAATTATTAAAAATATTAATAATTTGTGTAAAATCATAATATGTGAATTGGAAAGAACTGGGATGAAGAATTTCACATTTGAAATGATAAAAATAGATTTTTGTCGAAATGAACTAGTTTTGAGCTAGAATTAAAATCAATTTATTTGTGAAATAAATAAATTGAATTTGAAAGTGATTTTAAAAAAATAATCGATATTTCCAATACATGGATTGGACTGGAGTTGAATCGAAACTATCTTCGGAATATTTCGATGTTGGATTTCGTTACTATACAGATATTGTTATGGGAATTTGAAAGATATATTTTATATCGTTATTTCCAATACAATATTTGTTGGTTTCGGAATTTGATATTGAATATAAGCCGGTATATTTTCTATTCAGAGCCTTGTATTTAATATCAAATGTGATTTGGGTTTATTGTGAGTCGTGTTTTAGATGACATTGGTTCTTTAACCCAGTTAAAGGCAAGATATCGATTTCTGAAAAGATTAAAACTAAGTGGAGTTTTAATGAATCTTTAATTAGATTAAAATGTGAATTGATAATTTAAATTATCAAATCTGAAAAGTGATCGAGAGTGGAGTATCACCAGTTTTGCTCCAAAGCGATAGTTAAATCTTTAATAAGATTTGAACGTGAAATGGTAATTAATTTTACCGATAACGCCGTGGTGTTAGATATGGAGTATTACCAGTTTTGCTCCATGGGATAAATAGGTTGGGATTGGGAAATAAAATAAATAATTACTTCGGTGTGGTTCGCTAATCCCGACTAGTTTGAAATGATATCCAAAGGAAGATTAAAGAATAGATTTAGAAAATTTATCTTGGATAAAATTAATGGGAACATTTCCCTAAGAATGTGATTTTGTGAATAAAAGAATATTCTGAATTGGAATGAGGCGTTTGTTGTGTTTGTGTAACATTTGTTTATTATATACGTGGGTTATTCAGAAAGGCCGGGTTTATACCCATTCTGAATAACCGATTCGACGAGATGTCGAAGATGAAGATGGTGGTTGAAGACCGGAAGTCTTCACATCGTTTGGGTGATTACTGATGATCTTGATTGGGCTGTACACCCAGGATGAGGTTATCAGTTGGTGATCGTCCAGACGTACCTGGAGATGGATGGATATGCGAGGAAAGTGCCTCCGGTTTCGTTCAGACCCAGAACGAACTTGTAAATGGATTGTGTATCTGACATTGGATTTTATTCTGTGTTGATTGATCTCTATTAAATATACATCTGTTTGGCGGCGGAGAATTTATTCTCTTGCTTAACGCCCTTCTCTGAGACGTACGAGCTCAGAGGTTGTATATCGATGGACATCAGTCGCATGGAGTGAATTGCCAATGTGGCATGCGTAAGTGGCAATTGATCAAGGCTTCTGTTGAAAAGCAAAGTCTTGTGGTTGATGATCAAAGCACGGCCTGTGTGGCGTAGCTTTGTGTATAACGTGAATTCGCGAGCCTCACACCTCGGTATGAGTCAAAAACAGGATAGTGACTGCAGGGAGAGCGCGACGTTTCTTTCTAGCTAAGGTGGTGTCAGTGACCTACCAGCCCTGACATTTATATACTTTTCACCTGTGTGGTTGTTGGATACGAGGCGCCTCGGATATAGGTCTGTAAGGACCGGGAAACGTGTGTTCAGGAATTGCCAATCCTCAAAAGTAAGAGAGGACCGGCCCTGAAGATCCAAGGATCATAGTGGGGTCCTGAGACATTTGCTAGAGTGTCTCGAATCGGAGAGGAGCTTGCCCCTTGCCTCGGCTCATGACGGAATCCAATCTCCAATACGTGTGTTTCGGTTTTATTTGTAGAGCCTAGTATGGCGACATAGTAGATGGTAGCTATGCCGCCTATGATTGATACTTATGATTGAAATTGTTTTGACACTATACACCTATACTAGTATCAAATAATGTGTTTTTAACGTATCAAGCATGCTTTGGCTGTTATAAGGTAAAAACCCTATCCTCTGGCTTGCGTTGCATTGTGTGATGGGACCTGGGTCTTATAACAGCTTCATTTTTCTTTATTTAGCATTGCGCTGTTTGTTTTATGCACTGGTATTCTTGGGAGGAAACCCTTTCCGTGTTATATGGCGTGGTCCCTTGATTTACCTAACTTTAAAAATAAAGAATTATAACTGTTTTAGTTCTCACACCAGTCACATGACTGACCTGGAGTTTATTGTTTTAACCTAAACTCTGGGTGCCCCTATTTTCCGCACGGGCAGCTAGTAGTTTTGTTTTTGCAGATTTATATTCACAGGAACCTGGTTTACAGCTGGAACGATGCTCAGAAAGCTCTGTATCCGTGTATCACTTTCAGTTGTGTTTTGTGTATTTTCCGCTGCGATGTATTTAAATGTAATCTCTGATATTTATCGAATGTAATTTATTCATTTATACTCTGCATATTCTTGTATCTGATGGAATTGTTGTAATAACAATGAAATGTTCTTCCGTATGCGCTCATTTGTGTGTTGTTCTCAAAGTATTCGTGCTTTCCTTCGCGGGGAAGTTACGGGTTCTTACAGAGTGCTTATTGGAGATTGGATTCCGACTATGACAAGGTATGGAACCATCTACCGATAGTGCATCTCTAGAGGCGAATACACTTGGTTCAACAAGAACGTCTTGCAACCCGGCCCACACATGACCGATCACTCATTTTGCATGAGTGTATCGAATGTATATCACCAAAGGTTAGGATCAGTAACCATTTCCCGAAAAGGGACAACATCGATTGATTAAAGAAGCAAAAGGAATTTCTCTAGATAGGTGATTATACACCCTTATGGGAGCGATCCACATAGCCATGCTGCCTACCCGATTTTTGTCATTTTCCGGTTGTGAAGCTTGAGGTCATAACATATCTTTTGGAATACCTGGCCACCATTCACTTTGAATGTCACATCATCAAATCCTCCAGAAATCACTAATTGATTTCAACAAAAATACTCGGGCTGTTAAGCTAAAAGAAGGTGTCTTCTCGCCACCACAGAAATATGTTTTAGGAAATCAACGTTCGTAACCCCTTTGGAAACACTCTGTCAGACATCTGTATGTACAAGTTGTCCTGGGACTGAACAAATCGAAGGCACTCTCCTACTGCATCCACAGGATCAGTAGCGAGAAGTCCTTGCAATCCGCAAAATCTCAACCACAACTGAATCACAGTTTAAAAACCTCTGGTAGCAAGCCAGAGAAATTCAACAACAATTCTTTCGCTTATGAAGATCTACGGTCTTCAATGCTCCATCACGACCATCTGCTGGTATCTTCAACGTTTACGTATTTGCTAGTCGGAATGGTTTTCGAATATAAATTCGATCCCGGACTTTCCTTACCAACAATCGATTTGGCCAGATTTTGATAGTCGGTGATTTAACTATCAAAATAAACAACCATCATCCATAGGAAAATAAAATGGACTCATTGGTTCAGTATGCAACATCACTTGGCCATTTAATTAACCAGTTGTTAATTAAATTTATAATCCTTCAACATTTGAAATATCGCCCTTTCACTTCTTATTTCCAAATTAATTATACAATTTATAACCCTTCGAATTCTAGTTTATAATATCTTTCGCGTAAATATAAAATTTTAATTTATTTAACTCCCCTCGTTTCTAAACTAATATCATTCTTGGATAAACATGGAGTCGTTCAAGTTGGGGTGTTTTATTTACCTCTCAGACCTTTAGTCGACAACATTCTTACCTTCTGAATAGATAGAAGCTTGTCAACGAAATCTCATTTTATCATTTTCCCAAATACTTATTAGATTTAGAATCCCTTTTAAAAATAACCACTTTCTCTTAGTTTTGTTCAACCAACTCCTTTCATAATTAAAATATTCATCTCTAGATCTTAATAGTTAGATTTTCATTTTTAAAACTAAGTTCAGTCCACTAAAAACTCCATTCGATTTCAACTCACATTTAATCATGTTTAAAACTCTCCTTTAATAGAATTCCATTTCGGAAATAAATCCAAAATCTAACTCATATAATATGAGAAAACTTATTAAAAACCTTTTTAATTGTAAATAAGGTTTTACTCAATCAGTCCCCTTTATCACCATTCCCATTTCAACCTGGTTCCATTATTCACTTGAAAGGTTAACATTATCCTTTTTATACGATTCGGAACTCGATATATCAACAAATCGGTTCCATTTGAAAACACTATTATATATTTAGATCTTCTCTATCAAGTCACTTTATGAATTCATATTCATACTAAACTTTAAAATCCCGTTACAGGTCAATTCCTTGTTACTTGACTAACACCATTTACATCGAATAGTTTACTACATTATAAATTCTAAATTCTAAATAAAATAATTAATCTTTCTAAAAAGGTTATTCTAAAATGATATTTAATTTCAATAATAATTAACAATCCAACAATAGTTTTTAATAATCAGTTCTCGTTCAAGTAGTTGACTCGGTGATCTCAAAGTAAGGTTACTTCGTTAACCATTTCCACTTGGTTACTTCTTTTAAATAAAATTTATTTAATTAACTTCATTTGATTTAACAATCTAATTAAATTAGATAATCTCATTTAATTTCTTATTGGAAAATTAATAAATTTATCCCTTGACCATTTTGTTCATTGTAGCTCTCTTGTTTACAAAAACTCATTAATCGACAAATCTCGCTTTATGTACTCGTTTTATAATTACAAGATAAAAATAATTATTGATTTCCTTTAATAACTTCATTTAAAAATAATCTATATAAAATAGATTTCAAAACTTGTCTTTAGTTATGAAACAATTTTATATATTTCTGACGGTAATTCAATTCTCTAAAATGATTTATTTATAGATCATTCGCCGTTAATTACTCAACCAATATCACCCATTGGTTAATATCAAAAACAAATGTTGAGTATGGGTTCAACAATCAACAATCAGTCATGCTGATTAAAGAGTTCATAAATAAACAACATATTTGAGGAATCCGGTTTGATTCCTCCAACCTATCCTTTCCTGCATCAAATGGGTTACCTCAGATTCAATACGAAACTATATTTATTCATCATGGTAAACAGAAATAAACAGTTTAAATAATAATAGTCAACAAACTATTTATCAATCAATCAGACATTCAATTATTTATTTAATATATTTATATTATTATAAACGTAACCAACGAGGTAAGTTACCTCGTTTGGAATCTTATCGTTAAAACAACGATTTAATTTGATTAAATTAAGCAAACGCTTAATTTAACCCATGAATATTAAATAATATTCAATATATAAACAAACGATTATCCAATCATCAACCATTCACAAATATTGCATACAAAATTAAAACCCAGCTTATATAAAATATAAACGGGATAACTAAGTGAGTTGAACTTACCTTGGTTTTGTGTTTCACTGAAAAAATTCGTTTGAATAACTTGCAGTTGCGCCCAACTTGTCCAAATCAGCTTTACAATATTTCGTATGTCGATACGGTTCCGACGTCCTTTCGTTTGATCATTCTGTCACTGTATAAAACGGTTACTAGTTTAATACAGTATTTACTTTGATAAATATATATTACTAATACTTAAGTACCACATTATATTTAGGACTTCACTTATGTTTTAAATAAATCACTTATAAATTGGACTACCTTTATTAGACAAATTTGAGTACTACCCAGGCGTGTTATTATATCAATATGGGTTAGGCAAGATAAAACATCATCAGGCACTATTAACTATCCTTCTAAGTCCTACCTTCTACATTTCCTGGTCGAACACGTGTATTCAACATATATAGTAGTAGTATATGATTGGGTGCCTTTAATCTAAGCATTGGGCAACTAAAATATAGTTTGAAACCTACGAAATGGTTACTGTTCAACTCTTCCATGTTTTACACCTGCTGCTAACTTCTCTAACCCGTCACATCTCATCCTCTCCCTCTTCTATACCGCCAATCCACGTGTCCTTGTACCCAAACACCAAAAGAAAACTTCTCCCATCTAACAGTTTTCTTCTTCTCCTCACCGTTCTTTACATGAACCCCACTGCTAAACACATGCAAACACTCCTTTCCTTTCCACTGTTCGAAAGCAAAGTGCCACTTTTCTTTTTTGGTTCATGCAGACTCCTTCCACAGAATGAACCCAAGCCTTCTCTTTACTTCATCCCTTACATGAATCTTACTTCTTCCCTTATGACTCCAACCTGCTACTGACTTTACCACCTCCATACTCCCGACGACGCCCCGGCCTAACAATATCTGGCGAACCCTGCTGCCTCTACATTCTTGCCTCAGCAAATCAAGGAAAGGAAATATTTGTATTACTACTTCCCATTTTCCGAAGTGAAGAAGATGTTGTTTATGATTTAAATATACAGTTGGGTTTTGAGTTCATAATGGCTTCGTGAGGAACCGTTTCGGTTGTTTGAAAGGAAAAAGGAGATCGCTGGGTTATTAAATAAACGTTATTGCTTATTAACGATTTCCATAGCGACTATTTGAAAATTTGGATTGGACACAAATAATAATCTATATGATGAAATTTTGACTTTTCTCTTTCATTAGAAAATTATAATCAATCGATTCAAATGGTTCCTGTTTCACAGAATTCCGACTTAAAATGGATTTTGTACATTTAACTAAAGTTCAAATCGTAAATTACGAACTACCGCGACATTTCGAGCTCGTTTTAATCCTATTATAAATTGTGTGTGTGTGTATATATATGTATAAATCTGAACTCCATTTTTTAAAATAAATTCGATATAAAATCCATTATATTTCCAATATAATATATAAACAGATTTGTATATTCCAATTTCAATAGCAGGAAAATATGGGATGCTACACACAGAGAATTTTGGGAATGGAGATTCAGAGGGATAGAAAGCAAAGAGTTGTGAGGCTCACTCAAACTCAATACATCGAGGAAGTCTTGTCTCGACTGGTATGGAGAATGCTTAACCGGTGGCTACTCCATTAGGCTCTCAATTCAAGCTACCCATAGATATGTGTCCCACACCGGATGAAGACAAAACAGATATGTGTAATATTACTTATTCTAGTGCGGTTGGAAGCCTGATGTATGCTATGGTATGCACAAGGCCCGATTTAGCTCATGCAGTTGGTGTTGTTAGCAGATACATGTCTAACCCAGACAAAACTCATTGGCAAGTAATAAAGTGGATTCTTAGATATTTGAGGGGAACTTCTGACGTTGGCTTGTTGTTTGGAGGTAATGACATAACTCTAAGGGGTTATTGTGATTCAGATTATGCTGGGGATAGAGATGACAGAAAATCAACTTCGGGCTATTTTATACACTTGGTATAGGCCCGATTTCTTGGAGATCCAGGCTACAAATCTTTGTAGCTTTATCAACTACAAAGACAGAGAAATTTTTTATTGTGGAAGCGAATAAGGAAGGATTGTATTTGTTGTAGATTTTGGATGATTTATTAATGATGCAGAAGACCGTAGAGTTGTTTTCAGATAGTCAAAGCGTCATTCATCTTGTGGAAAATTAAGCCTACAGCTCGTAGACAAAGCACATTGATGTTAGGAGTTTCTTTCTCATGCTTGATGAAAAGAGAAATAAGGTAAAGCTGTTGAAGATCCATGCAAATGACAATCCATCCGACATGCTAACAAAGTCGGTTCCGAAAGACAAGTTTAAGCATTGCTCAAACTTGATTGGTGTGGTACGAGAAACTTAGCACCATGGGGCGCAGACCCAACAAACATTTTTGATGACTGATGAATATATTTAACCGAGGTGGAGTGTTAAATTTGGGTGATTGAAATATATTAATGAGAATGCATTATTTGTTTCCATAATCAAGTCAAATATGGGAAACAAATTAAAATGGAGAAGGTAATTGATTTAAAGAATCAATCAGGAATTGATGAGGTAAGAGAGGCATTAATTATTTCCATAATCAAGCCAAATATGGGAAACAAATTAACTAATTTGGAGAATCAATCAAGAATTTATATAGGTGGAAACAAAATAAATGCGCCATATTTGTGGTGAATCAAATTAAGGAAATTCCAAAACATCTTCATCCTTATCTTCTAGAATTCTCCTCCTACATATATGAAGCCATTTTCTTACCTTTGGACGATTATTATAAGAAAATATATCTCTCCATATTATTCCTCAATAAGATCCCTATTTCTGCTTCTATAGGATGAGAATTTGTATTGAGTTTTGTTGTAATTCTTCTCCTTTTGTAACCTCCTCTGGAAGTAAAGTAACATCCTTAAATTTAGTAAAATATTCATATTAACGAAAAACCATGAGTCATACAAATCTGGAGAAGAGTTTCGTGCGTTTCACAGTGTTTTATGCAATTTTCTTTTTTACTCTTACATCAGTATTTTTAATGCTGAAAAAATTATTCAGTAACAAATAATCTACAACTTGACTTTTATTTCTTCTGCAGGTGATCGCATTTTTTATATCTTCTTTGGCATTTTCCATGAACTGCATAATATTGGGATTTAAAATAGACAGGATTTTAATTACTGTAATGATTCTACGAGTAATTATAGTCAAACTTCAGTTTAAACAAGTAATTTTATTTTTTGCACGTTACTCTGTTTTTGAAAATGTGTAATTGTTTTACTACCAAAAAGAAATTTCTAAAGTTTCGTTCTTTGCAAAGCCTTTGCTGTAAAATGGTGTGTTAAACTGACCTTTTCCACTGTATTTTATGTTGTAAAATGTGTAACTGTTTTTTTTTCACATTACGCTTTTTCAGCATTCGGTTGGTAGAAAATTATTACAACATGTTGTTTCTATGCATCTTTAGCTTACTATTTGTGATACAAACTTTTACTACTTTAACATTACCCAGGATTACTAAGACCTTATGTTGATTCTATGTTGTACTGAGACAAAAGTATAAAACATTTTAAATTCTACAAATTACAATCTCAACTTTCACTTTTAAACAGTGTTTTAAAGACCCCATCAAATCACGGTTAAACCGCAGTTAACCTTCAACCTTGGAACGTGACAGCTCTAAAAATAAAATAACTTTGCGCGTGCAAAGACCCACGGTTTAACTATAAAACGCTGTAAAAACCTCTAGACCAATCTCTTCGAACCTCATGGTTCTTCATATTTAAGAAAAATAATAATTGTTTCACTCTTTTTTTTTTGACATAATATGTTTAACAAATAATTTCATAGCAATTATCATTAAATTTTGGATGATATAATTCGTTATTGTGTAAATTTTGCAAATTATTGTTGAACTAACCCTCTTGCAGTATAAGAAATCGCTAGTTCACGACTTTGCTATTATAAGTTGTTATATAATTATTCCAATTATGCAATATATAACATATTACATAACAAGTGGGTTGAAAACGAAAATTAAACTCATGAATCTTATATTATACTACCACAGTTTGAGATATTCCTAGAGCTGTGCTTTTAAACAAGGCAAATTCTATTCAAACCCAGATAATTCCTTAGTAGCCTCCTGTTTTTATGAAATAATTCAAGGACGAAACTACCTTTTTCGATTATATTTTTTTTTAAACTTTCAGCTTATCTCGTAGGGGCTCTATGTGGTTTGTAAGGAAACCATTTAGGAGCACTGCGTAGTACACTATAAAACCACGTAGGGCCCTTACGTGGTTTTGCAACATACCGCGTACTGCTCCTACGTGGTTTTCTTACAAACCACGTAGTGCCCCTATGAGGTAGGGCATTTTAGTTTTTTTTTTATAATTCCATGGGGGCTATTTAGCAAAATTGAAGGGAGGGAGGGGGGAGGTGTATATTGGTTTTTATATATTTTGGGGGGCTACTAAGAAATTACTTGGGTTTAATTGCGGTCCTGAAAAATTCTTATATGCTAATTAGAGGTAAACTTTAAATTAATTTTCCTTTTTAATAGCGATCCTAAAGTACCGGAACACTGTTAAACCTAAAAATTGTAAAAAAAAGGTGGGTTCTCTTATGTTCTCATGGTACATTCATCAACGGAGAATGCATAGTCTCTGGTACCGTGAGTCTCACATCAACTGATTATTCTTTTTTCAATTCATTAGCAAAATGTTTACTCTTCTCCGTGGTGGAACTGTTAGAAATCCAATTTCGTGCCCAATAATCGGAAATACTCCTGTGCAATTTGAATCAAAATATTCGTCAATTTCGCGAATTTATGAAAAACGAATCAGAGATGCTCCGTCTTCAGCAAGAGCGAAAGTTTCAGTTACTTCAATTACAGAACTTATCAAATCGTACGAATTCACAGATCCCCAAATTGCAAAATTCTGCGCCAAACTCCCGATTAAGCCCTCGTACGATCCCACAACTTTCGTAAAACCCAAGTTGGATTTCTTCCTTGACATTGGGTTTTCCCGCACTCAACTCGCGAAGTTCATCTCTTCAGATCTCAGTTTGTTGAATCGCAGCTTTGAAAAACGAATAAAGCCAAACGCTCTTCTACTTAGAGACTTCTATGGAACCGAGAAATTTCTATTTCGTACTCTTTTTAATAGCTCCAGCTTATTATATTGCAAATTAGAAAGCAGTTTCTTCTCCAATGTTAGAACAATAACAGATCACGGAGTTCCTCGCACCAACATTATAAAGTTCAGCAACAAATATCCAAGAAAGCTACAATTTCGTCCAAAAAGGTTTAAGAAGATGGTCGAGTTAGTCGTTTCTAAGGGATTCAACCCTTGCTCATCCTTGTTTTGTTCAGCACTTAATGTAGTTTTTGGAATAAATTCTGCTGCATGGAAGAAAAAAGTGAGTTTGTATAGGAATCTAGGATGGTCCGAGGAAGATGCCGTCTCTGCATTTTTTAAACAGCCATGGTGCATGGCTGCATCTGAGAGGAAGATTAAACTGGTAATGGATTTTTTTATTCATGAAAGGCAGTGCGAGCCATCTTATCTGGCATTTAACCCTGCGCTTATTAGCTTAAGTTTGGAAAAGAGGATCAAACCGCGGTGTCATGTTATTGATATACTCGTGACGAAGCAATTGGTCAAGAAGAGAAATAAATTTAATTATCTGATGAGTAGCAACAAGGATTTCTTGGAGAAGTACGTTGTGCCTTTCCAAGATCTCGCCCCTGAGATACTGCATGCATACAAGGGTAATTCTTAACTTTTTATCTTACAAATCTTAGTTATCGTCTGTCTGTTGATCCTCCTCAAGAAGCCTTAAAAATCACTGGAAACTAGGGGGACTTGTGGTTATTCTAAACTAGAAAAGCATAACGCTTTTTAAGAAAAAAAAATCAAAAAATCATTGGAAAAATTGAATATGATTTAGCTTTAATGAAGCCAGAGTGTGCTTGGCAACCATGTAATGCCTATGAAAGTTGTTCTAGAAGAATACAATGAATGCAACGACTTTTTAAGAAGCAAGCAATTGCAGCCGATGATGTGCATCTTAATTTTAATTTTTGCTAAGTTGAAAGTAAAATTGTCAGGCACACATTCGGTGCAATATATGCTTTTAGGTTGTCAAAAGTTTCAGCCAATGTTATCATGACCGAACCGTCAATCGAACCATGATGTTCTAAGGTTTAAGGTTTTTAGAATTCGACCGGTCGGTCCGTCAGAACCGTGCATGTTATTTTTTGACAAAATTTGGAAAATAAAGAATCGGTATATACACAAAAATGTTACAAAATCATAAGATCATTGTACGACAGTAGGCATGTAACTTATTCTGTAGAATAAACAAATAAACAGAAACTTTTCATGCTAGATCAAAACCAGAGAACTACTAAAGCTGATTACTCTTTCAACTATGCAAAATCATTTGCGAGGTTTTGATAAAACCAGAGGTACAAGTCCATATGAAACGACTAATGCAAATAGAAGACAAAGCAGATTAACCATGAATTTTTGTGAATTTGGTTGAATTAAACATGAACGGTCCTGAGCATATAGCGGTATTGTTGGGAAAAAAAGAAGGAACAAAAATTAAAATTAAAATGTATAATAAAATTGTGTCCGTAAGCAATATTATGTTTCTCTGCCTACCTCACAAATAAACAAATGATTTTCCACTGCAAAAATAAAGTAAGGAAACATTCGCTGGGTTTACATTGAAAACAAAAACTCAAATATTCACATCTATCAATTCCCAAAATCAGTAGCCCTTTTTCAAAATCAAAGCAAACTAAAAGTCATCAATTACCTAATCTTGTCAACAAAGCAGATTATGACACCGGCTAATGGAGTGGATTCCGACTGAAGTGAAGGCAGCAGATTCTTGCTGAAGTGAAGGCAGCAGGTTGCGACAGTGGAGAATTTCATATTCCGACTGATTTAGAGTTCCGCCCAGCTCAACCACGTTTTCACGGTTTAACCTCGTTTTCACGGCTCCGCCGACGACTTTTGCAGATGAGCGATCCAATTGTGCTCCGGACCGGCTGCCTCCGCGGCCGACGATTTTTCACGGTCCGACCGTGGCACAGTATGGTCTTAATAACACTGGTTTCAGTATGAATGATCATCTATGTTTTAGGTTATAGTTTGTTTATCAATATTTGGCTGATAGGGTCAAGTAAAGCATGGTTTTAAGGGTGCGTTCTTAACTAACGCGAGCGGGACATTTGAGCGGGGTATTTGAGCGTGGTACTGTAGCAAACGGGGAATGTGTTTTTAGCGGCGAACGGGGTATTTGAGCATGGTATTTTTAAAATAAGATATAAATAGATTTGATTAGACAAATACGACTACAAATACAGATACAGTTTCTAATACAAATACAAGTACAGTTACAGATACAAAGACGAATTAGCACAGACCAGCCGAAACCAACCGATCTCTAATGTTATCTCGAACTAATGTCATTTCTTGGTTTCCATCTGGGTGTACACGTTTAGTGCCTCTATTCGTCATATTTCTCATACTGTAATATTCCACCATGTAGTGATCGGGGGTTAGTTCAGGATTATCATCAAACGCCATAAAATCAGGGTCACCGCTATTATATTTGTGTATGAAATTGTGTAAGACCATTGTAGATACGACAACTTTCACTTGAGTGTTGAACCGAAATGGGCATCTTGTTGAGAATGGTAAATTTCTTTTTTCAAATGCCAAATGTTCTTTCGACGGCCATCCGTAGACTCATGGGAGTAATTAAACACTTCATTGGCTTACTTTGGTTGATTCGTGGTATCACGGAAATGCGGAATATGGTACCACATATTTCGGTATGGCGGTAAATATCCAGTCTGAAGTGGATAGCCCGAATCAACCAAATAATACTGTCCAGTTGGAGGGCTAGGAAAGTTAGAGCTTCTATCGTTTGTAACAGCATTAAAAATTCTACTATCATGTGCAGTCCCTTCCCAACCCGCCATAATATACGTAAACTATAAATCGAAATCACAAACCGCGAATATATTTTGAGTTGCAAAACCCTTTCTTCCGATATAAGGGATAATTTGATCAGTGGGTAAATATGTAGATACGTGTGTACCATCTATAGCGCCAATACAGTTTCTGAAATACGGATAATACCGGGTTGAATTTCTGATGTGAGGTGGAACAGTAGTAAATTGTTGTTCTCCTGGCTTTATTACATCCGCAGCGATTATTTGAAAAGCGTTTAGGACATCATGAAAACAAATGGAAATTATGCTACCTGATCGTTGAAATCTTTCTTGAAGTTGTCTATTTGAAAGCCCAGTAGCCATTGTATAATTGAAAATTCCAACCATTTCGACGACACAAATTTCTGGTCTGGAAGCGAGACCATGATGTTGCAGTTTTTCACATAATGCGTGAAAGCAAAATCTTTTCATCCGGAAATTATTTTGACATCGGTTTTGATGACCATTCAAAATTTCGTTGATCCAAGATAAGCCAGTGAACTCCGAAGTATTAAACCGCGTCATATGATTTCTCGTTTCAGCCCGAATCAGATATACCCCATAGAGATCAATCATATCGTCATAATCGGAGGATGAATCGGAGTTAGACATTAATCGAAAAAGTAGAAAGCGTTGAAGAAGTTGTTGAAGGAGTATTGTGAAAGGTGTTAAGGGTAGAGGAGGTGATTTATAGAGAGGAAGAGGAGTTGAAAATTAAGCCGTTGGCGTCCGACGCGTCGGACACCAACGACTTGATTTTCAACTTCTAGTCAGCGTTCCATTTGACAGTGGAAATTAGTGCTCGCGTCCGACGCGACAAAAATTTCCAGCGTGCCTACAATTGACTGCAAACGCATCCTAAGTGTTATTTCAATTAGCTACTTGTTAATGGTTGGTTGCATGTATCATGTATGGCTGATATGTACCTGATACAACATGATTTTGGAGCATCTTTAGCCATTTTGGATGTTGAAAACCGTTGAGTAGCTGCATTTTTAGTCATATTAAGTTCTATGTTCATCATCCAATTTTACAAATGAAAACTTGTTCAATATACAGTTACTTTCTATATTGGCAAATGCTTGGAGAATGAGCATTCAACGTCTCTCTTTGTGTTTATATTGGCCAATGTGGGGAAGAGGAGGAAAAAAGGAGGTCTTTCTACTTCTGATTTGGCAATTAAAAAAGAAAATTAATTTAAAGTTTACTTTTAATTGGCATATAAGAATTTTTTTCATGTGCATATTATTTTATTAATCAATCAGTGTTTGAAAAATGCTCTGTTTATTCTCCTATATCTGTTGAACTATAATATTTTCTAAACTAAAATATGCTTCCAAGTAAAATACACTTTTAAAAGCAGGAAACAATTTGAAAAATGCTTTCTGCACCACAACACTCACACTGAAACTGTTCCATCTCCTCACTCTCACCTCCCTCCTCCTCACCACTGCCCTCTCCTGCCGCCCCTACAACTACAACACCACCACCCCCTTCGACGATTCAAAAATATACGTAGGTTCATCCACCTTCGTCCACCGTTTCTAATTGTTGGACCACGACATACTCCGACCAAACTGGGTCCAATGTAACCAGAGTTGTACGGCTTGGAATGGAAAAGAACGATCGGAGGTGCTCGCATAGGAAAATGCTCACTCGGATGACCGTTCAGGACATTATTAAAGCTCGTTACGATCGGGAATAATCCGTTGCCGATTGACACGAGAGGTGGGATCTACCTTGTTCTTACTTCTGATGATGTTGGTGTGCAGGATTTCTGTAGCTCGGTATGTGGATTCCACTACTTCACCTTTCCCTCAAAAGTAGGGTACACATTGCCCTACGCATGGGCCGGAAACTCTGGCAAGCAATGCCCTGACATGTGAGCGTACCCCTTTGCAATAACTTCATTTCCAGGCAACGCCCCTAGAACTCCCAAAAAGGCCCCCAACAACGACACAGGCGTGGATGGCATGATCAGCGTCATCGGCCATGAACTAGCAGAAATAGATTCGAATCCGTTGGCCAACGCATAGCGACAGATCCGTCATTTCCCACCGAGATAGCGGATTTGTGCGAGGGCATGTACGGCACTTGAAGGGGAGGTGCCTACACGGGACAGATGTCAACGGACGGTAGGAGCGGAGCGGCTTATAATCTGAACGGTGTCGGGGGCTTTGGAACCCTATTCTTAGTTACTGTGTTGGACCTAACGCTATAGGTCAATGATGGTACTCTTGTTGATCTTTCAAGTCTATGTTATGTTGTATAGATAGAGATGGATGTGGGTTTTCTTGATTTGTACGAGTTTTCTGCTGCTTAAATGCTTCATGATTATTCAAAATTTGGGGTAATTTCTTATTCTTTCTTTGTGTTACTGTATTGGAATCATGCTCGTTTGTACTGTGAGAAGGTTCAAAATGAACGACGCTTTTGACAAAATGGGTGCGGCGTTTTAAATGTGGAACATATTTGCTGTATAGCCTAATATGTTGAAAATTGACTGATTGATTGGTTGGATTTACATGATTTGATTTATGGGTTCAAGTAAAATACACTTTTAGGCGAATGCAAGTAATAAACTGAAACAGTTGAGTTTATGAAAGGGCTACACTACATCGACCGCAAATTTTACGGTAGAATAGATTGCACCAAATGAAGAAATACACGGTAGAAATTCAAGGGGCAAATTCATCCCACGGCTGTTGCATATGTCGTAGTTTTTGACTCCCCTAATTTTGGTTGAGCAAGTTTTTTCGTTTATGAAATCTCATGATTTATCATGGCCTGGCTATTACCAACATCATTGTTCTAGTTGTACTTTGATCGTCAACTTTGAAGAATTTGTCTAAGTCCAAAACGATTTGATTATACTTATAACTCAAGACATCTCAAGTAGTTCATGCAACTCTATATTTAATAGCCTAGGCTGCACACATGTGCATATGCGCAGAGTAATTAAATAACAACAACACAGATAATAATCAGAATAAATGCGGAAAATAAATAACACACAGATATACCCAGCTTCGGAAAAACCCTGCCTGCTGCTGCATTCCCCAAGTTTTCTACTAGGAGTTAAAACAATCTTTACGCCTACAATCCCTTGTAAAATCGCGACACTCGCTCCCAACTGTTCTCTGGTATGATTTTTAATTCGAATTTCTCTTTGATTGTGCTTGGACTTGGATGATTAAAGCCAGTGATGATTGGGTGTATTTATAGGATTAAAAATCCTAAAACTTCTCTGATTTCATGAGTGATTCGGTCTGATTTGGTCTTCGGTATATACTTAAATATTGCGTGAATTTTGGTGTTAAAATCCTTGGCTTTGATTTGAATATATCAATTCTAGAAAGATTTAAATTTGAGTTTTGCTGCCTTAAAAAGCATTGATTCAAAAACTGATTTGTTCGAGAATTGTTCTTCCTATTTAAAAAAAAACTTGCTAAATTTCTGGAACCATAATATCTATAAAAAAAATCTTTCCATCATAAATCCTTGAATGAAAACTGCAAATACGAATTGCCATTCACGTATGTTAGCTCCATCATTTCCCTATTCTTTTGTATGATCAAAAACTGTTGTCCTACTTGCATTGCTGTGTGAATATCCTGCCATGTATGTAATGTAATGTTACTTGATTTAATCGATCCTTTACCGGTAAAAATTTAGACATTTATTCGAAAAATATTTCTAGAATATGTTACGAAATTGGGTGATCTCTGAAACTTTGAAATTCCTTTCTCTTTGTTATTTTCAACCTAGCCATTAAACACGCCATTGCCTTGAAGCACACTTGAATTGTCCCATGTCTGATTGAGAAGATGCTATACACGATCATCCCTAGTTCATAATATTTGTGCTGTTCAACTTGATTGTTGTTCTGTCTTGTTCACCTATGCTTCATTTGTAAACTGTTTTAGCCATTGCACCATGCTGAATTTTGTAAATTTTGTCACCATAGAATGTTCACACTTGATTCTTTCCAAAAACATATTTTTGATTTCTTTGAATTGATGAATGAAATTGTAACATGCCGTAAGTGTTCATTCAAAGATTTGGACAAATTTTTTCTTTGTAAAACAGGAAAGTAAGGACTTGATTATTTTCCTCAATACATTTTTGTTGAAATCTGGATGCTCTTTTAAAACCATGAATTAATCTTTTTAAAACAATTTCTAAAAAGCTGGAAACAATAAAAATGCTTCTTGCCAAAAGATATTGGGATGCACTTTTCTAGAAACTTTTTAGTCTTGCATTCACTTTAACCATGAAGTTGTGTAGTGTTGGACCATCCTTGTTGTTACTCACTGTTCTTAGTAGTTGCACAAACAATCTTTGTTGTAGCATGAAAACTGCAGCTGTTCTTCTGCTATGCCTGCTGCAAATTTGAAAACTGAATTACAAACTGGCTTGACCACTTTGAACATGAGATTGAGTTTGCTGTTCTTCTCCCCCTATGAACATGTTTGCTTGTTGTGCTCCTTGTATATGCATTGATTTTATGTTATGTATGCACTTGCTAAACTCTTGAGTTGTTACACCAGCTTTGCTTGCTTGTCGAGTTGAAACTCACTAATTCTTGAACATGTCCATGCTGCTTTTAAAACTTCATGCTTGTGTGCTTACTGTGTTGGTCTTCATGTATATTTGGGCCGCCTTGATCACTTGTACCATGTTTGACTTGCTTATGAGCTTTATGTAGTTTTGCTGTGAGCATGTAATTCATGCTTGTCTCTCCTTGGCTTATGTACTTGAGAAAATTTGTTGAAATACTTGATGATGAACACACACACCCTGCTCCATGTTTGTGCATCTCCCTTTTTTTTGGCACTAGTATTGCATTGATTACTTGCTTTCTCGGCTCTTTTGTATACTTGCATCATCTTTGATTTTTTTTTTCCGACCATTTTGGCTTTCTATTTTTATTTGCACTTTTGTCTCGACCGTTTGCACACTGATTTGCACCGAGTCAAGAAGGTCCACGTGGCTACTCCTCAGTTGCACACTGCTGTATTTTGATTGGCGAGGAAGTGCACACATGTATATTTATACACGTGTGTATATGCAGCCATTAGAATGATCTTCCTGTCCTTGTATATCAGACTGAATCAGAAAAATGATGAGAAACACACCGTAATTCTAAGGCAAATAAAATTTAAAAATAAAATTTTATTTTCTTGTATTTAATTTTATTTTTGTTCCAGTTTACTGCGTGTGTGTGTTTTGTGACATGTATGGAGATGATTGGATTGGAGCACGTGAAGATTCAGAAGACTGAAGACCGAGTGTCAGTGTGTGTGTATATGTAAATATACTGAGTGATGAGTGATGTATGTAATGAGGAATCTGTGCATATGAAATCGATTATAGGCGTGAATAAAATTGTACTGTTATTTGTAATAAACAGATTTGATTGAAATAAAATATTAATTCATTGTGTTCAATTCAATCTATATATTTTTATTTGTATTCCTTCAGTATTACAATTTCATGTGTGATGTGTCATGTCAGAAATATTCAAACATATTTAAGTGAATTGTAAATAATGGAGTTATAAATAATTGTACTGTTTGAATGTTTGAAATATAATATTTAATTTAAATAAAATACCGTAAGAATATATGAATGTCTATGCAGTCGTATTCTATTTAAATATAAATATTATATTCCTGTCTGTGATGTATATATAGAACAGTACAGTAACAAACACATTTAAAATAATATTTATTTGGTTGTTATCATCAAACAAAAATCATATAATTGTGTATACAACTATGTCATATACAACAATCTCCCCCTTTTGATGATGACAAACAAATAAAAGATTTTGTGTACAATAAATGTGTTACAGTGAATATTGAACTCCCCATATTTATTAGCTCCCCCTACAACTAAACTCCCCCTATTTATGTGGGAAATATGAATGATGAAATCCAGTTGACCATTCTCCCTCTAGATATTTAATTTCCAATCTTAAATATATTTTTGAATTAAATACTCATCAATCAAAAACTTGATCATTCTCCCCCTTTTTTTATCATCAAAAGGATAATAGAGATCGAAATAGTGACAAATTTAGACCGTAAATATAAATTCAAATTCATAGAGAGAATATATATTGCAAATCCCATTTAATCAAACAAAAATCATAATAATCTTTAAATCAGAATCAAATTTCACTTTCATAATGAATGGATTTACGATGGATTTTATAGAATGAGGAGAGTTCAATAAAATTGAATATTTGAATATGAATTTTAAAGATTTTAAATAAGCCCAAAAATGTGTTAAGCACTTGCTAACCACACACAGCCCAAAGGTCTTTTAAATGGAGTTAGTAGTAACTTAACTTTATCCTCTCTAATGAGTTCCGTCCATGCACAGCCCAAAGGTCTTTTAAGTGAGACTGGAAGCACATAGAGATTAAGGTAATTCACCCACTCATAACCGCAAGGACTTTTAAATGGGAGTGAATACCAAGGATAAATTATTTATTTTTTTATTTTTATTTTTATTTTTAATTCCAAGAATAATTAGAACTCCCCAAATTAAATAAAACCATGATGAATGACAGAAATATGGTAGATATAGGAGATGGTCGTGAAATAAGCTCTAATTCAAAGATATTATAAAATCTGTCCAATCATCATGAGATTTAAAATAACATCTCCTCTAGTTATGAATTATACCATAGTGACTACTCATCACAAATTCATAAATCTATTAATAATTTTGGTGAGTCACAAAACGATTCAAATCAATCAATAATTTCAATTTTTGAACAAATAATCAAAAATAATTTTAAAATTGAAAATATCAATTTCAAGAGGAGTATATCAATACAAATTTGAAAATCAGTTTCAAAAATCAATCAGTAGAATATGAAATTATCTAATATTTCTAATGCTGATTGTTCCTAGACAATTTTTAAACAACTTAAATATTTAATTCAAATTGTCTATGGAATTTAAAGATATTTAATTACTGATTTTTCAACTCATCGTCTAGTCACCAAGAAATTCAAACGAATCAAATCAATTTTCTTGTCAGAGCAGCACAAGATCATTTTCAAAGAAAGAATCACAAGTAAATTTTTTAGAGAACTTTTAGGAAAGTACAAGAAACAGTCAAACGATCAAATCTGAAGGTAATTATTTGAAATCATCTTGAAAAAAATCAAATTTTTATAATCCAAGAAATTCAACAATCAATAACAAATGATTTCAAAATCAATATTATCAAGCCAAGTAAAAAAATAAAATTCACAACTAATCAATCATGTCTTTCAAGTAATCCGCTGTATTGAGTTCAGTTTTTCAATATTTTCCAAATTTAAGAAGAAACTCAAAACATAAAAAATGTGTGAAATTTCATTAGTCATTCGAAAGCATCACAAATTTAAAAATTTCGATTAGCAGTGTTCAAAAAAATGCTCAAAATATTACTGCCCAGTCAATATAAATCAGCATAAAAAATAAAGGAAATAAAAACAAAAAGGGAAATAAAATAAAAAGGAAATAAAAATACGAGTTTACAGATCATACCTGACTTACCATAATCGATGTGAACCTATGAATCTCTAACTCAGAATCTATGGCTAAGGAACTCCAAATAATTCGATAATATGAATCAATTTGAATTTTATCTCTCTTAAGCACAGTTATTCCTTAGCCTCCCACAGTACCTAAATATTTATATGATCGAGTGGTCTAACAAAAGTTGTTTTACCACTCTTATCTTTGTTTACACGTTTTGGTACCCAAACCCGTTTATATAACAATCCATTAATATCCACTAGTGTACCCTTTGGAACCCAAATTCGTTTAGACTTATTCAAATTCATTTTGTTATTTTTTGAATCCAAAAAGGTTTAAATGAATTGTTTTTAAACGAGTTATCATTTTTTCATGCTTTAAAAACCCTTTGAAATTACTAGATTTCAAAATTCCAATTTGATCATTTTCAAAGTCATTTAAAGGATTTTTAAAATCCTTAGGATTTTGTTTTTCAACTTGATCAGATCCAAAACCAAGTCCCTTTTTATTCTGAACAAAAAAATGGTTTTTTAACAACATATTCAATGATTTCTCTCCTTTAGAAAATTTAGTCAAAGTAGACTCAAGTCTTTGAATTTTAAATTTAAGATCGCTATTTTCTTTCATTAAATTTGAACAACGATTAATAGCGATTTTCCTCTTTTCAGCATCATTTTGTTTCAAAACCAAATTTTCGTTTTCAAGTGCTTTGATTTTAGCATTGGACTTAGAAATTTCAATTTCAAATTGATTTCGTTTTTCAAAATCAAGTTTTTCAGATTCTCTAAGCTTTTCAATCTCCTTCTCAAAATCACGATTTGCGTTCTTCAAATTCACATTTTCACTTTTAAGTGACTCAAAATCAGTTTTGAATTTCAAAAGATCATTACTTAAAAATTGACATTTTTCGCATTCTGAAAACGCTGAATTCTTAACTTTTCCAAGTTTTCTTTCTGGACTGTTATTTTCTTGAACTAATTTTGACCTATCAGATTTTAATTTCTTAATTTTTAGTTCAAGAGAATCAATGGTTTTTGTGAGATCGTGACACATTAAAATTAAACCTTTATAAGTAAAATTCGATACCTCGCTTGAATCCTCTTCACTACTTTCCGAATCAGATTGAGCTATAAGACACAAGTTAGCTTCCTCTTCATCACTTTCAGAAACTTCTTCTCCTTCTTCGTCATCCCATGTAGCAGCAAAAGTCTTCTTCCCTTCTGAACTTCTTCTTCTTTTCATTTTTAAGGTGTGGGCAATTTGGTTTGATATGTCGGGGTTTCTTGCAATTGTAGCAAAACACTTCATCGTCAGAACTTTCAGAGATTTCGGATTTGTCAGTTTTTGAATTCTTCTTTTGTGGTTTGTAATTTCCTTTGGCCCATTTTCTCAAAACTATGGCTAGCTCTTCAGCGGGATCTTCTTCATCACTTTCAACTGTATTATTTAAAGAGATCGTCTTTTTCTTTGATTCAGAATTCTTTCGTTCTTCTCTTGCTTTTAACTCCATCTCGTAAGTGATGAGATTTCCAATCAACTCCTCCATGCTTATTTTATTCAGATCTTTTGATTCTTGAACGCCGTAACCTTAGCTTCAAAATTCATCGGTAGCACTCTCAATATTTTTCTGATCAATTCAACTTCGGTATAAGTTTTGCCAAGAGCTTTTGCATTGTAGACTAGTGATGAGAAGCGTCCATACATCTCTTTTATATCTTCGTCCTTTTGTGTAACAACCCGGAAAATCAGAACCAATTTAAAATTTTTATTTTGGCAATTTTAACGAATTTTGAATATTTAAAATGAATTATTTTAAATAATAACGACAAGAAATTTATTTTGAATAGAATTAGAACATATATATTTATATAAATCGACGTTAAATTATAAATAATTATTTTAATTATAAAAGGAATTGAAACGGTAGTTTGAAAATTCGATTTCAAATTTCAAATGAATGTACAGGATTTAAAATAAACCAGATTTTAGCAAAACCAAAAGTGTTAGAATCTATTTGATAATATCTTTCCAACGAATCTGAAAAATTGAAATTTCATAGCGGGAATAAAAAGTTATGCCCAGTTGAAAATTCAGAATAGTCGCTACGGAAATATAACCCTTAAAAATGAAAATTTTGCAAATGACATCCTTTTTCGACGAAACCACTTTTGTTGGATCCGGGATGTCAAATTATTGCTAGATTCCAAAATTCATAATTTTTGGAATCAATATGTGAGTGTGGCAAAAGAAAACGTGTTTTAACAGTTTCAATCAATTTGGATCGACCATAAAATGACCATTTTTCAAACGGTTTTTAAATTTGACGAAATTAGTTTTGTTAGGACCGTATCGTCAATGCAAAGCTATAAATAATTTTTCTGGAATTTTTAGGGTCCGTATGTGACCCCAGTAAATTGAAAGGTACGTTCAACTTAAATATATAGATTTATATTTTAATTGAAACGAAAACTGATCGAAACAGCCAAAATGGGTTACGAAACTTATCCCATTGTGTTCGGAATGTGGGTAATTAGCTAAGGGCGACAGTTGGTGGGTTCGAACTAGGGTTAAAACGAATAAGTAACTTTATGGACATTAATTAATTAAATATATATATTTAAATATTAACCCTTTCTCTCTTGCACTAAACCCCCCCTGTTATCTTTTTTTCTCTAATCAGATATCGAGGCCCCAAATTTGAAAATGGTGGCCACACCCCGTCGCTCCCTCCACCCCCCTCCGCCGCAACCACCACCATCCCTTCCTCCGCTTCTCCTCTTCCATCTCGACCACGACCAACCCCTCCGTCCTCGCTCCCCCTTTTAAACCGCAAACCCCGCGTGCCTTAGCCCCTGAAATCCTAGACCGCCACTAGCACCCTCGGCCCATCACCACGGCTGCCAAACTCCCTACGCCACCTCTTCCACCGGCCGCACCCCTGACTCCCTCCCTTCGACGCAGCGCACAACCCCCTCTCACTAATTAAACTGTAAGTTTTTTTTATTCTTTTCCTTGTTTTCCTTAAATTAGAGAAGTAATTAGTTATGTAGAAAAATATGATTTTTTTTCTATATATAGGAATAGTTTTAAAATAAGGATATGGATTTTTATATAAACAACATGATATTAAAAAGATTCGATTTTTAACTTTGAAAAGAATAGATTTTTAATTTTAAAAAGATTAGATTTTTAATTATTTATGAAGAGAAGAACAAATTTGATTTTTTATATATACAATAGCATAATAAAAATATGATTTTTATTATGAAGTTAGCGGGATAGAAATATAATTTTTTTATTATGAATAGCAAGAAAAAGATTAGATTTTTGTTCTATGTATTAAATATTTTGGTTAATAAAAATATGAACTTTATTTTTTATCATGAAGTACCGTATATAAAGATTCGATTTTTATATGAGTAGTAGATTAAAAATATGATTTTTATATTATAGAGATAATAGAAATATGATTTTTATATTATAGAGATAATAAAAATATGATTTTTATTGTATGAACATCGAAATAAAAATATTATCTTTATAGTGTAAACATCATATTAAAGTTGTGATTTTGACACATATGGTTTTGAAGTAAAAATATAATTTTTAGCCTTTGTATGTTATTTATAAAATAATCATACAAAGAAAAAATTATTGATTGGTTAGAAATATAATTTTTAACGTAGGTATACTACATAGATCGACAATCAAAGCACGACGGAGTGGATCCCAAAGGTGAGAACTTCTCACTTTAACTTTATTTTCTATTTAAAATATATACTATGATGCAGATGGTGCTTAGCAGCATCCGACACCCATCGTCCACAGACCATGGACGACTTGTTTGATTGTATGTTGTGGTGTGAAATTGTTGGTGTTTGTGATGTGGAATAAAATATACATGTTTTGAATAAAATAATATATCGTTAAAAATATATTTTTAATGTGTATATGAATAAAATAAATATTCATAAACAAATCGCACGATTGGTTTATGTACACGTATTTGACTGATATTGATTGGGACGATAAATTTTACACATCGCTCAACTACACAAATAAAAATCAGTGTTTGTTGTTTGAAACCCCACACGGGTATTGGGATGATATTGGACATACAGTAATCCCAATATTTAGTTGTATGTCAATCGATTGGTTGACAAGCTATGTAAGCGTTGAATATTTATATTTAATGCTTATGCAGTGTAGAATGCACTCTGGATGATGGTTGACTGTGTTTGATTTATATTATGTACATGTGTTATATGAAATCCATATAAATAACGTTATATGGCAATTGACTGTGTCTGATTCCAGTTCAGAAAGAATGAATATTTTAAAATGATGAATATTTTAAAGTAATGAATATTTTATAATAATATTCAGTAAAAGATCAAAATCTGATTTTGATGTCCGATTTGGGATTGACAAGAATATATTTAAATATATAAAGCCGTGTTGATTAGATTAACGCCATTTTGACGTGAACGATATTTATATCGATTTTATTCATTTATATCATGAATATCGAAAAGGAAGTGATTTCAAAATTTAATGTTTTGAAAATATTATCATTTGTATATCGATGATATGGAATATTCAATTTTGATTTGAAATTGAATATGAAGTTGGAATCGTTTTGAAAACGAATTTAAAATGATTTATATAATACGTTTTAAATGGAAATCGATGAAATATATATAATATACACTATATATATATAATGGCCTGAATAGAATGCGCCGCACCGCGGCAGTTCACGAATTTCGACCATTGACTTCAAACGGACATTACAGGAGATCTGACCGTCGGATTCTCCTAAAACCGGAACCATTGGGTTCGTATCAAAAAGCGCTTTCCGATGAATGTAAGGGATTTGAAATCTAACGGTTGGATTTTGAATTATGTCCAAATCAAATTTGAAAAAGGTCGCTATGGATGTAGTTCGGTGGCCGTTATTGGAAACCGACTGTACGGGCCTTGATAAAATTACTAAAAATATCAATAATTTGTGTAAAATCATAATAATGATTTGGAAAGAATTGGGATGAAAGATTCCATATTTGAAAATATAAAAATATATTTTTATCGAAATGAACTAGTTGTGAACTAGAATTAAAATCCAATATTTTAAAAATAAATAAATTGGATTTGAAATGGTTTTAAAAATTACTAGAATTTCCATTATACGAATTGGAATGGATTTGAATCGAAAATTCTTCGAAATATTTCGATATTGGATTCCGTGATTATACGGATATTGTGGAGGAATTTGGAAGATATATGTATCGTTTTTCCAGTACGATATTTGTTGATTTCAGAATTTGATATTGAGTATAAGCCGATATATTTTCTATTCAGAGCCTTGTATTTAATATCAAATTGGTTTTTGGGTTTGTCGTGAATGATGTCTTAAATAACACTGTTCTTGAACCCCGTGTGAAAAGAATAAATCTTTTAATTAAGATTATTAGTGTTTCCAATTAATTAGCATTTAATTGGAATTGAAAATGGAATGTGAATTGAGTTTATTGTGAACTGTGTTTTTAACGACATTCGTTCTTTAACCCGATTTACAGTGAAATGGGATTTGGAATTATAAATCTTTTTATTAAGATTTAAAGGGAATTTTCCAAAGTAACAATTTCCAATTTAATATATTAAATTGGAATTGAATGGAATTCAATTGATAATAATCGAAGTGAACTTCCGTGGAGGAAGACTGTTAATCATATGGAGTTTAAAAGGCTTTGCTGTTATTCCATTTATATTATTAGTCGGATATGGAAATTGATATCGTTTATATATTGATTTGTTTTTCCGTGAAGACTCCATAATTAATGGAATGATATATGGGTTTATCGTGAACTGTGTTTTAAAAGACATAAGTTTTTTAACCCAATTAAAGGCAGGATTACATGTCTGTCATTGTATTTCGAACTGGACGGTTGATCTCTGCTAAATATATATCTTTTTGGTGGCGGAGAATTTATTCTCTTGCTTAACACCCTTCTCTGAGACGTACGAGCTTAGAGGTTATATATCGGCAGAAATCAATAGTACGGTGCAGATTGTCAATGCGACATGTTTGTGTTTCCAAAGTTAAATAATCATTAATATTGATTTTTGGGAAGATTAAAACTAAGTGGAGTTTTAATGAATCTTTAATTAGATTGAAATGTGAATTGATAATTTAAATTATCAAATTTGGGAAATGATCGAGAGTGGAGTATCACCAGTTTTGCTCCTAGCGATAGTTAAACCTTTAATTAGATTTGAACGTGAAATGGTAATTAAATTTACCGATAACACCATGGAGTTAGTTGTGGGGTAATACCAGTTTTGCTCCATGGGATGAATAGGTTGGGATTGGGAAATTAAATAAATGGTTACTTCGGTAAGGTGCGTTAATCCCAACTAGTTCGGAAAACCTTAATATGGTTTGAATTGATATCCAAAGGAAGAATAAAGAATAAATTTAAAAGAATTTATCTTTGATAAAATTAATGGGAACAAATCCCTAAAGATGTGATTATTTGAATAAAAGAATATTCTGGATTGGAATGAGGCGTATGTTGTGTTTGTGTAGCATTGGTTTATTTTATACGTGAGTTATTCGAAAAGGTCGCGTTCATACCCATTCTGAATAATTGTTTCGACGATAAGTCGACGATGAAGATGATGGTTGAAGACCGGAGGTCTTCACATCGTTTGGATGATTACTGATGTCTTGATTGGCTGTACACCCAAGACGAGGTAATAAGTGGTGATCGTCCAGACGTACTTGGAGATCGACCGGATATGCGAGGACCTCTCTCCTGTATTGGACATACGGGATGAGGAATAAGGTGCCTCCGGTTTTGTTCAGACCAGAATGAACTTGTAAATGGATTGTGTGTCTGACATTGGATTTTATTCTGTGTTGATTGATTTCTATTAAATATATATTTGTTTGGCGACGGAGAATTTATTCTCTTGCTTAACGCCTTTCTCTGAGACGTACGAGCTCAAAGGTTATATATCGACAGATATCATCGCATGACATGAATTGCATGTGTGGCATGCTGAGATGCAGTGACCAAGGCTTCTGTTGAAATGCAAAGTCTTGTGGTTGATGATCAAAGCATGGCTTTAATGCAGCGTAGCTTTGTGTATATCGTTAATTCGTGAGCCTCACACCTCGGTATGAGTCAAAAACGGGATTGTGACCTTGTTATGGGTGGTGTAAGTGTTTTACAAGCCCTGACATTTATATTATTTTTACCCATGTGGTTGTTAAAATGCGAGGCGCCTCGGATGTATCGGTCTCTACGGAGCCGATGGATAGGTCTGATAGGACCGAGAAACGTGTGTTCAGGAATAACTAATCCTCAAATGTAACGGAGGACCGGCCCTGAAGATCCAGGGGTTACCCAGAGTGTGTAGTCCTGAGACATTTGCTAGAGTATCTCGAAGTGGTGAGGAGCCATCCCTGGCCTCGACTCATGACAAAAATCCAATTTCCAATACGTGACATTTTAGTTTTTATTTGTAGAGCCTAGTATGGCGACATGATGGATGGTACCCATGCCGCCTATGATTGATACATTTATATTTGAAGTTGATTTCTTCACTTATAGTAATAATAAAAGATTAAATTTCACGTATCAAGCATTATTTGGCTATTATAAGATAAAACGCTATCCTCCGGCTTGCGTTGCATTGTGTGATGGGACCGGGGTCTTATAATAGCCCCGTTTTCTTTATTTAGCATTGCGTTCTTTGTTTAATGCACTGGTATTCTTGGGAGGAAACCCGTTCCGTGTTATACGGTGTGGTCCCTTAATTTGTCGAACTTTAAGAATCAAATTAAAAACCGTTTTAGTTCTCACATCAGTCACATGACTGACCTAGAGTTTATTGTTTTAACCTAAACTATGGGTGCCCTTATTTTCCACACGGGCAGCTAGTAGTTTTGGTTTTGCAGATTTATATTCACAGGATCCTGGTTTACAGCTGGAACGATATTCGGAAAGCTCTGTATCCGTTTATCTCTTTCAGTTGTATTTTGTATTATTTTCCGCTGCTATGTAATGTATTTTAATCTCTGATGTATAATATTTATTCATACTCTGTATATTCTTGTAGTCCAATGTAAATTGTTGTAATAAGCAATGAAACGTTCTTCTGTTTGTGTTCTGATTTGTCGTGTTCTCAACTCAATCCGGGCTTTCCTTTACGGGGAAGTTCGGGTCGTTACATTTTGCACAATTTTTTTTTCATATTCGTTGCTAAGTAGAGCGAGACGAGATTCCTTCACTTGAGATGTTCCTTCTTGTGTGACCTCCAACGCATGCCAGATTTCCTGTGCAGTTTCACAATATGAAATTCGATTAAATTCAATTTCATCAAGAGCACAAATTAAAGCATTTATCGCTTTAGCATTAGCTGAAAATAATTTTTTATCATTAGCATCCCACTTGTCTTTTGATTTCGAAACTTCAATACCATTAACAATAACAGTAGGAGATCTATAACCCGTTTCAGTAATATCCCACACTCATAATCGACTGAACACAAATAAATTTTCATCCTATCTTTCCAATAGGCATAATCAGTTCCATTAAACATTGGTGGCCTACCTATGGACTGACCCTCGGAAAAAGCGTTATTAGACATATTCATGACTCTAGATTTAAAATATAATTAAAATACCAGCTCTGATACCACTTGTAGGTTCTAAATTAACTCTAGAGGGGGGAGGGGGTGAATAGGGTTTATCGCAGATTTTTGCAGAGTAATTAAATATCAACATCACAGATAATAATCAGAATAAATGCGGAAAATAACACATAGATATACCCAGCTTCGGCAAAACCCTGCCTACTGCTGCATTCCCCAAGGTTTCTACTAGGAGTTAAAACAATCTTTATGCTTACAATCCCTTACAAACTCGCGACACTCGCTCCCAACTGTTCTTAACCCTACGCTCAAAACCCTGCACTGGTTTCTATCCCCGAAACCAGATTTCCCCGAATCACAAATCCCGTAATTCGTCTCACTAGTTTTAGAGACAAACTAGAAAACTATACTCGATTACAAATTAAAAATTAAAAATAATAAAAACAATTTGAAATAGAAACCCAAGTTTTAAGTAGAAAACCATAGAAATTAAAATAAGGGTTATCCCTTTTATTTGAGATCTTGGCTTAGTCTAACTCCAAGTAGGTCGGCCCTCACATCATTTGCCCAATGCTTTTCTCTCTGGAAAACTAGAAATGGCAGCTTGAATGAAAGCTAGGGTTTTTCTTTAATCCCAAATCTCTTCGCTTGAGTGATGGAGTGCGATTCTCTGATGCTCGACTTCAATGTTGCTTTCAGATGCTTCGATTTGGATCCAAGTTACTTGCTTGTTATCTGGTATGATTTTTAATTCGAATTTCTCTTTGATTGTGCTTGAACTTGGATGATTAAAGACAGTGATGATTGGGTGTATTTATAGGATTAAAAATCCTAAAAATTCTCCGATTTCATGAGTGATTTGGTATTGCGTGAATTTTGGTGTTAAAATCCTTGGCTTTGATTTCAATATATCAATTCTGGATAGATTTAAATTTGAATTTTGCTGCCTTAAAAAGCCTTGATTCAAAAACTGATTTGTTCGAGAATTGTTCTTCCTATTTAAAATAAAACTTGCTAAATTTCTGGAACCATAATATCTGGAAAAAATTCTTACCACAATAAATTCTTGAATGAAAACTGGAAACACGTATTGCCATTCATGTATGTTGGCTCCATCATTTCCCTGTTCTTTTGTATAATAAAAAACTATTGTCAAGTTTGCGTTGCTGTGTGAATATCCTGCTATGTATGTAATGTAATGTTACTTGATTTAATCGATCCTTTATAGGTAAAAATCTGGACATTAATTCGAAAGATATTTCTGGAATATATTACGAAATTGGGTGATCTCTAGAACTTTGAAATTCCTTTCTCTGGGTTATTTTCAACCTGGCCATTAAACATGCTATTGCCTTGAAGCACACTTGAATTGTCCATGACTGATTGAACAAATGCTATACACGATCATCCCTTGTTCATAATATCTGTGCCGTTCAACTTGATTGTTGTTCTTCCTTGTTCACCTATGCTTCATTTGTAAACTGTTTTAGCCATTGTACCATGCTGAATTTTGTAAATTTTGTCACCATTGAGTGTTCACACTTGATTCTTGTCAAAAACAGATTTTTGATTTCTCTTAATTGATGATTGAAATTGTAACATGCCGTAAGTGTTCATTCGAAGATTTGGACAAATTTTGTCTTTGTAAAACAGGAAAGTAAGGACTTGATTATTTTCCTTAAAACATTTTTGTTGAAATATGGATGCTCTTTTGAAACCGTGAATTAATCTTTCCAAAACAATTTCTGAAAAGCTGGAAACAATAAAAATGTTTCTTGCCAAAAGATATTGGGATGCAGTTTTCTGGAAACTTTTTAGTCTTTCATTCACTTTAACCATGAAGTTGTGTAGTGTTGGACCAGCCTTGTTGTTGCTCACTGTTCTTAGTAGTTGCACAAACAATCTTTGTTGCAGCATGAAAACTGCAGCTGTTCTTCTGCTATGCCTGCTGCAAATTTGAAAAACTAAATTACAAACTGGTTTGACCAATTTGAACATGAGATTGATTTTGCTGTTCTCCCCCATGAACATCTTTTCTTGTTGTGCTCCTTGTATATGCATTGATTTGATGTTATGTATGCACTTGCTAAAATCTTGAGTTGTTACACCACCTTTGCTGGACGGTCGAGTTGAAACTCACTAATTCTTGAACATGTCCATGTTGCTTTGAAAACTTCATGCTTGTGTGCTTACTGTGTTGGTCTTCATGTATGTTTGGGCTACCTTGATCACTTGTACCATGTTACATTCATGTTTGACTTGCTTATGAGCTTTATGTAGTTTTGCTGTGAGCATGTAATTCATGCTTGTCTCTCCTTGGTTTGTGTACTAGAGAAACTTTATTGAAATACTTGGTGATGTCCACACACACCCTGCTCCATATTTGTGCATCTCCCTGTTTCTTTCTTCCTTTTTTTTTTGCATGCACCAGTGTTGGATTGATTACTTGCTTTCTCGGATCTTTTGTTTACTTGCATCACCTTTGAATTTTTTTGTTGTTGACCATTTTGGCTTTCTATTTTTATTTGCACTTTTGGCACGACCATTTGCACACTGATTTGAACTGAGTCAAGAAGGTCCACGTGGCTACTCCTCAGTTGCACACTGCTGTATTTTGATTGACAAGGCAGTGCACACGTATATATTTATGCACGTGTGTATATGCAACCATCAGAATGATCTTCCTGCCCTTGTATATCCGACTGAATCAGAAAAATGATGAGAAACACATTGTGATTCCAAGGCAAATAAAATTTAAAAAATAAATGTTTATTTGCTTGTATTTACTTTTATTTTTGTTCCAGTTTACTGCGTGTGTGTGTTTTGTGATAGGTATGGAGATGACTGGATTGGAGCACATGACGATTCAGAAGACTGAAGACAGAGTGTTAGTGTGTGTGTATATGTAAATATACTGAGTGATGAGTGATGTATGTAATGAGGAATCTTTGTATATGAAAAAGATTACAGACGTGAATAAAATTGTACTGTTATTTGTAATAAACAGATTTGATTGAAATAAAATATTATTTTATTGTGTTCAATTCAATCTGTCTATTTTTATTTGAATTCCTTCAGTATTACAATTTCATGTGTGATGTGTCATGTCAGAAATATTCAAACATACTTAAGTGAATTGTAAATCATGGAGTTATTCATAGTTGTACTTTTTGAATGTTTGAAATATAATATTTAATTTAAATAAAATACTGTATGAATATACGAATGTCTGTATAGGTTGTGTTCTATTTAAATATAAATATTATATTCCTGTCTATGATGTATATATAGAACAGTACGGTAACAACGCATTTAAAATAATATTTATTTGGTTGTTATCATCAAACAAAAATCATATAATTGTGTATACAACTACGTCATATACAACACTTTCTACCCCTAATAATCTGCTCGTTCGTTCTTGATTCAAATACAAATATAAGTTGATTCCATCGCACATGGTAAACAACAACAAGCTACCTTGATTTAGGAATTAAGGTTCTAAGCAATTTTTGGAGAGGTAAAATGAAATCATCTATTTGTTCAAAGCTCGGTTTAACCATCGATCTAGGGGTTTAGCTGTCAATATATACATGATGGAGATCGAATTCGATTCCAGAACGTTGTGGTTTGGGGTCTGCGCTTCTTCACGGTCGGACCACGGTTGGGTTCGGTTATGATAAGTGTGGTTCTAGTACACGTATGTTTTGTTGCGACAGAATTGCACTTTCTTTTCAACATAAGTTTGTATTCGAATTACGAAGTGAGTGGAAAGTTAAAGAAATAAATATTATTTATATAGAAACTTTGAGTGGAAATAAGGAGCCATTAAGGTGCTACATTGTTTGTGAATTCAAACACTGTTATTAATATTCTGATTTCATAGTATTTTGTAACCATGCATACATCTTATATTAATCAAAGGAAAATAACATATATACAAACGGTGAATGTATGCATAGTAGATTTTTAATATATACAGGAAAATATAGGTTATGATAAAATTTAAGGTTTTTTCAAACCTGAGGACAACTCAGAAAGAATTTATCCACAATGATAATACATTGCAAATTTAAATCAGCCGTAACTCTCGCGTGCGCTTTTAAATTCTTTTCCTTGTTCGATCGGTCTGAGATTTCATTTCTCGATCTATAATTTTGGTGCATATACTATCTTGATCTGAGATTTTATTTCTTGATCTTTAATTTCGGTGCATTTATGAACTTTAATTTTCAATCTGAGATTTTTCCTGCTACAAAATTTGGGTTTTCATGCGCTTTCTGGATTTGCATGTTTCTATCTTGACTAACAATCAAGTTAAACTTGGTTTTCGTTTGTTTGTTTTTTGGTCAATAGCATCGTAATTTTTTTTGAATTGATCGATCTGGTGGTTTTGCTTCATTTGGTGATTAATGGTTTCTTGTGCTAGTACGAGTTGGTTTGTTATTTTCTTTTTGTTGATGAGACGTTTCTTTTAATCTATGATTCTATTGTGACTATTGGGTATCAATTTTTGATCTTAAAGCATTGGTTTATTTTCTTTTTGTTGATGAGACGTTTCTTTTAATCTATGATTCTATTGTGACTATTGGGTATCAATTTTTGATCTTAAAGTATTGGTTTTTTTTAATTAAAAGTATACTTGTTTTAAATTTTGGAACTGTTGTTATTATATAATTTGTACTATTGCATTTATCATAATCTTTTGAATGAAACTGCTTCCTTTTTGTCTATGATATAAATAGTTTTTGTAGTGGTTATGTATCATTTTTGTTTTAATACAGTAGCAATTTTTGGGTATCAGTTTTATATTATTAGGTATCAGTTTTATATCTGTGCGTGTCAAAATTGTGTAATGTGGGTATCAGTTTTGAATATTTGTTTGTTGATTGCTTTTTTATTTATTAAATTTCTTTTCCAATGATGAAAGTTGTCTTCTGGTTCCATTTGTATCAGTGATTCTTCTTTAGTACTCAGTTATTCGTGTATGAACTAACTCCTCTATCGCTTAAGATTACTTATGTACTTGAGAACAAAACTATTAGCGTTGACACCGATTATGATCTTTAAAGTATAGTTTATTTTCAACTACATAAAAAGAGTGTTTTTTTTCTTTCACTGTTGAGGTGAAGAATTCTCAATTGGAAAATATCAATGATGATTCTATTTCACTTTCATTCAATGCGTCAATACATTCATTGTCCAGTGTATCTTTATGCTCAAATATTATCATGCATAGCAAAAATTATTTGAAAGATGTGATTAAGAGAGACTCTACATTGCCTATTTTCGATTTTATTGATTTTTGTTTTTGTGGAGTTAATGATTTTAAACTATATTTAATGGCATACCAAATTCAATAGGGATATGAGTTAAGTTTTTTGAGAATAGTTCTACTTGGATTATGGTTGTTTGCTCTTCATCTTCAAGTGGATGTCCTTTAAAGTGCATTCTTCTTATGTTTTTGGATAACTTAACAAATTTCTTGTTTAGAATTTGATCTGTGAGCGTTCCTGCGATGGTGGTCTTAGAATTTTGAATAGTTCTCATCTTTCTAGTTCATTTGTTAAATCTTTAATAATTGAAGAAATTTGAGATCATCCAAGTAAAAAAAAAAACTAAATATATCATTAATGATTTTCATAGAGAACACAATCTTCAGTTGTCTCACTCTTTTTCCTATTGTTAAATGCAACCTTCTTTAATGGAAATGCACCATAATGATGCCATGTCTTATGATGAATTGAGCTGGTATTTGAAGGCATAAAAAAATCATAATTCGAGTACTAATGTTGACATGGAAGTTAATGCTTCTGCGAACCAATTTGAGAGTCTTTGTTGGTCTATGTGCTTGTATTTTTGAGTTTAAGTACTATCGAGATATGATATTTCAAAATGTTACTCATTTAAAGGGGATGCCAAGTGTATTAGTGGAGGTTACAACAAAGAATTATAATCAAGGTATGATGTTAATGTTCATTAGTATCAGTTTTAAGTGTATGACAATATCATATTTCAGTTTCATTGCATATTTGTGAGTATCAGATTTAAATGTGTGATAGTATCATTTTATAATGTTGATAGTGTCATTTTTTAGTTTATGACCTTTAGGTATCATTTTTAAATGTCTGTTAGTATCAATTTTTTAGTATTAGCTTTTAGGTATCAGTTTATAGTGTCTGGTAGTATTAGTTTTATATTTAAGAGTTTATTATGAGTATTATTGTGTATTTCATACTTATTATATATATTTTTGCTCTTTACATGTTTAATTTATGAAGTATTATTTGTTCTTAATATTATTATCAATTTAATCTCTCCAGCATTTAGGTATCACTTTTTTTATACTCTAGGTATCAGTTTTTTTTTTAACTAGGTGCATTGGTTTTTATATATTTTTATTTATATTTTTGAATATCTTCTGTAGGTTTGTTTTCTTTTAGCAATGGCTGCAGTCTCTATTGGAAATGTGGACAATTGTAGTTGGTTTGTATGTCATTTAAAGGAAATGCTTCAAGAAAGTCATGATTTAGTTTTTATGTCGGATTTTCATCTAGGTTTAATTTTAGGTATTCGTAAGGTTTTCCTAAAGGCATTTCACAGTTATTGTTACCTTCATATGGAATAGAATTTGCTGTCTGCAGTTAAGACAAGGAATGGGAATATTTCCATTGTTGAGTTTTTTAAGACATGTACTAGAGCTTAATTTTTTTTTGAATTTGAAGATGCTCATTCCAACTTTTTTTGGAAATTGGTGTTGTCGCGACTGTGAATTTTTTAAAGAATAAACCATTTGATAAGTGGGTTGACTTGGTTTTTCAAGGTAAATGATATGGGAAATATAGTTCTAATGTGCTTGAAAGTGTTAACAGTTGGATTTTGATGAATTGGCAATGTCTATTACATCATTCTTGGATGGAATTCGTATTAAAGTTATGGAACAAATGGATGAAAGGAGAGAAATGTCGATTATGGAATACCATTCTATGCCCTTTTATGGAAATTCGATTGAAAAAGTTGATTGAAGATGGTTTTGTATGGATTATTTACAAATCTTTCGAGTTTCTTTTTGAAGTAAAATTTCCGTTTTTCTCATCAAGTTGATCTTAAGGATTGAGTTGCAGTTGTAATCGTCGGAGAGTGACAGATTTCCTTGTGCGCATGCTATAAATGCATTAATAAATCGGAATTATGTGTTTATGACTTTATTGAACAGTATTTTATTGTAGATATTTATCAATCTTCATGTTATAACACTGTGAATCCTATTCCTACCTAATATATTGTTGATTTTAGTAGTAAAAAAGTGATTAAGCTTCCAAAGGATAAACATGGAGCCAGGAGTCCATCTACAGAACGAAAAGAAGGGTTTGCATTCTTTCAAAGAAAACAAAATAGATGTTGCGTGTGCAAACAATATGATCATAACAAGCATCCAAGCTTCTAATAAGATGCGGTTTTTATAGATTTGTTTTAGGGCCTAAAGGTACTTTTCAGATTTTATTCAAATATTTTTTTACATCTAAGTACATTGATATAGAATATATTGCTAATGTGTTGAATATTTTATAGTTTTTGTGACGGCCCGCCCGGCACCAACCGTCATTTACTCCAAAGGTGCGCTGTACACATGTCCAGTTAGCACGGAACGGGTCGTCAGAAGGAAAAGGAAGAAGAAAGAAATGAACATACAAAGAACCTGTAGAATGTCTCACAGTGCATGGAATAAAATATAGTAATAACATACTTGACATAAAACAGGAGAGACAGTGCATAAGCTGAAAATCAGAACTAAACATCATAGCAGCGGAAACCAAAATATAGCTTATTACAACTTTCAGACTGTCTCAAAGCAAAAGTAAGATAAAGGAGGTACACTACTAATGCCCAAGTAGCAACCACCAACGACACAGGGAGAATGTGTATATATATATCATACGTGGAAGCCTCCTGCCCGCCTCCGAATCAGCTACTCGCGCATCACCAGCTAACCTGTCTCTAGTCTGCTCGTGTGAGCACCCAGAGTAATAAGAGGAGACATAAAACTCTGGGTCAGACATAAAGCCTGGTATGAGCGATAAGCATCTAAAGAGAACAATTACAGATAGACTAGAAACATACCTGAACCTGGACCTGCAACCAAAGAGTTAGCACTACATACTGTACAACACTCTAAGGTACCATATCAAACGGTGTAAAGATACAGAGGTGGGGGAGGTGTGCATGTCATAGTGATGGAAAACAATCAAACATAGCATCCATCCTCACATCTCTCACTCAGTACGTAAAGCATACGATATTCACCACTTCGATCACCCAACATACTTCGCTACGATCACTTTGCCCCATGAATTCACAAATGGCTTCACTGCATTGATAACGTAGCCAAAAATCCTTCGCTATGTCCACTTTGCCCCATGGAGTCACAAGAACCCCACTGCACTGGCTCATAGCCTTACTAATCCTTACTATGTCCACTCTGCCCCATGGAGTCACAAGAACCCCACTGCATGGGCTCATAGTTTTACTACGCATCACTTTGCCCCTCGAGTCGTAATGACTCTACTGCACCGATAACGTAGTCTTCCTACCATCACCTTGCCCCTCAGGTCATAATGACCCTACTGCACTGATAAGTAGCCCATCATTCCTTTTCAGTGGTGAATCGAAGTTATGAACATCGACAACCCCTTAGCACACGTCCCGCAGCAAAGCCCAACCATGAAGTGAACTCATCGGTTCCCAACTGGATCTTGAGCTATAACTTTCATTTGGACTACCTTTGCATCTCGGGTTTTAGTCATCACCGGATCAGTCTTCTTCTTTTGGTTCGCAACCCCATGCCTCGCGTCCAAGCTCCTTGGTTCGGTTCGTGGTCAGCTTGCTCTGGCGTCAGTTCATGGTCCACCTTGCATCGACTCGTGGTCCTCTTTCCTTCCTGGCACGGCCGCGGTGTGTGTATCATGCTCCTCCCCACAGTCGGGGTGTGCGGATCGTGCTCCTCCCCATAGTCGGGATGTGCGGATCGTGGTCCTACCCACGGTCGCAGTGTGCGGATCGTTCTCCTCCCCACGGTCGCGGTGTGCGGATCGTGGTCCTCCCCACGGTCGCGGTGTGCGGATCGTTATACTTCCTCACGGTCCAAGTGTGCGGATCGCTATACTTCCTCACGCTCCAGGTGTGCGGATCATGCTCTACCCGCGGTCCAAGTGTGCGGATCGCTATACTTCCTCACGCTCCAGGTGTGCGGATCGTGCTCTACCCCGCGGTCCAAGTGTGGGGGGCGATCCGATCCGGTGTATTTCCTGCACTTTGTTCCAGCGACTGTTTTTGGCCATACGACGGCGTTTTCGACCAATCTAACTTTTCTAATCAATCATAAATCATTCCAAACAGTCATAGCAACATATAAAATCGACCATAAACACCAAAACAGCAATATATCATGTAAAGATGGATCAAACGTACCCAAAACCCATGTTTTCCCCTTAATCATGTTTAACAACAACTAACAGTAGGATTAGCAAAACTTAACCAAATTAGCTAAATTTTGTTACAGAGGTCTAAAACAACATTTATGAATTTATAAACATTTTTCCAGAATTTAATAAAGTATAAGTTCGCTAATCTTCACTAATTAGCCTTAATTAATCGTAATTAGTGCAAAAACTATGCAAATCACTCACCTTAGCCACAAATAAACTAAGATCTGAAATAAATCTCTGATTTGATGTGAATCTCAATGCTAAACAGCAGCTCCAATGTTGCTTTAGTGTAGATCTTCCTTGATTAGAGGTTGCTAAGCCAAATCCTTGACTAAAAGGTGATGTGGAGGTGATTTAGAGGTTGGAGGCCATTTTTAGGGTTCCTTGGTGATAAGTGGAGGCTAGAAAACTGAAATAGAATGATCCTCTATCTCATTTCAGCCTCCCCATAACCCTAATCCTGAAATGGGTTATGGGCCTACTCATTAATCACCCGATTTGGCCCGGTTAAGCAGTTTTTCACCCTCCAAACCTTATTTCAGCCATATCTCCCAAACGGTAAGTCCGTTTGGCCATTATGACCACTCTACGGAAAGGTAAACCATCAAACGAATCCAATGGAAGTAGTTTTAGGTTAAAATTCCTTTCCAATCAAAAGTTATGGCCAAAACAGTACCAACTATGGGCAAAATGGTCATTTAAAAAATCGACAAAAATCATGAACATGGGAAATGACTCTAATGGATGTTTCCCAAAGTTACATGACCATACGACTTCATATGGGAAAGAAATAAATTTTCTACGATCCCCCGGTGCGTAGAATGCGGGTTGTTACACTCTCCCCCCTTAAGAAATTTCGTCCCCGAAATTCCCTAATCCAAACACACACAAAGGTCCCGCATGCCTATCAATCATAAAACAACAATCAAACATGCAAACAAGCAAAACAAATCTACCCTAGCATGCGGAAAACTAAATTGCAAAGTAAATCTTACCAGGCAAAGAGTTCTGGATATGCCTTCCTAATGCTCTCCTCTGTCTCCCAAGTACAATCATTCTCGTCCTCGCCCCACTGAACCTTGACTAGCTTCACCGACTTCCTTCGAACTTGCTTCGTATCGTGCCCCACAATACGAATCGGCTTGCGGTTCCCGACCGCCTTGGGTTCTACTTCGAAGTCCTCTAACTGATCAGGTAAAATAGTCATATCTGAGTCGTGAACGAACTTCCTTAATTGGGAAACATGAAACACATTGTGAACTCCCGCCATTTTCTCTGGTAAGCCAATTCTATATGCCAAATTCCCGACTAATTCAAGAACAGGGAATGGGCCAACAAATCTTGGTGCCAACTTGCCTCTTCTGCCAAATCGTATCACGCTCTTCAACGGAGAGATCTTGAAAAACACCAAGTCACCAACGGAGAATTTCAAGTCTCTTCTCCTCTTATCAGCATAACTCTTCTGCCTATCTTGGGCAGCTTTCATTCGTTGCTGAATGATCTTAATCTTATCCGAAGTTTCTCTCACCACATCTGGTCCAAGCACAAACTTCTCGCCAGTCTCTATCCAACATGATGGTGAGTTGCACGGTCTTCCGTACAAAGCTTCAAATAGAGCCATACCGATACTGGATTGGTAGCTATTATTATATGCAAACTTTACTAGATGCAAATGGTCATCCCATGATCCACCAAAATCCAATATACAAGCTCTCAAAAGATCTTCCAACGTACGATTCACCCTCTCCGTCTGACCGTCGGTCTGAGGATGATATGCGGTACTGAGATGTAATTCTGACCCTAGAGCCTCTTATAAGCTCTTCCAAAACCCATTAGTGAACAACGGGTCTCGATCACTCACAATGCTTTTGGGTACTCCATGAAATCTCACTACCCACTTCATATACAAATCTGCCAACTTGGCTGCCGTTCCGGTCGATTTGACTGGTATAAATCTTGCACTTTTAGTCAATCGATCCACAATTACCCAAATGCTATCATATCCTGATCTAGTCCTTGGTAGGCCATCGATGAAATCCATTGAGACTTGCTCCCATTTCCATTCGGGAATTTCTAATGGTTGCACCAACCCACTAGGTTTCTTTTGCTCAGCTTTAACTAGCTGGCAATTCATGCATTTGGATATAAACTCCCCAACGTCTCTTTTCATCCCTTCCTAGTAGTAAGTCTGTCTCATGTCTCGATACATCTTATTACCACCGGGATGTATAGTTAGTTTTGAGTGATGACATTCTCTAAGCACTTCATCTCTCAAACCATTCACGTTGGGCACAACTAGTCTTCCATTCTTCCAAAGCCATCCATCTCGATCAAGCCCATACACATTCATCTACTCATCGATACCCATCTCTAATTTGGGGATGATTTCCAATAGGTTAGGATCGTCCCTCTGACTAGAGCTGATCCTCTCAATCAAAGTGGGTCTGATCGTCAAACTTGCTAACATAACTGGATCTAAGTCGCACTTTGGTCTGAAATCAAACCCCGCGATATACTCCAGTTGCTTCGACTCAAGAAACATTGCCCCTAAGCTGGCATGTCTCCTACTCAAGGCATCGGCTACCGCATTACCTTTCCCAGGTGTGTATGCGATATCAAAATCATACGAAGCCAAGAACTCTAACCATCTTTGCTGACGGAGATTCAGATCTTTCTGAGAGAAGAGATATTTTAACGATTTATGATCGGTAAACAACTCAAATCGTTCTCCCAAGAGATAGTGTCTCCACATCTTCAGCGCAAATACAATCGCTGCCAATTCCAAATCATGGGTAGGATACTTCTTCTCATGCGGCTTTAGCTGTCGACTAGCATAAGCTACAACCCTACCTCCTTGCGTCAATATAGCACCCAGTCCGGTACCACAAGCATCCGTGTATACCGTCATCTCTTCATTCCCTTTAGGAATGACTAACACTGGCGCACGCGTCAACTTCTCTTTTAGACCCTTGAAGGCATCCTCACTCCGTTCCAGACGAAGGACTGATTCTTCTTAGTCAATTGAGTTAACGATGCTGCTATCTTGGAGAAGTCTTGGATAAACTTACGATAATATCCAGCTAATCCCAAGAAACTCCTTACATCTGTTGCATTCTTTGGCGTAGGCCAATCCTGTACCGTAGCCACCTTCGCAGGGTCCACGGCAATACCACTCTCTGTAACAACATGACCCAAGAATCTCACTTCCCTTCTCCAAAAATGACACTTAGAGAATTTCGCTTTCAATTGGTGTTTCCTCAACACCTCCATCACTATCCTCATGTGTCCCTTGTGTTCCTCCTCTGTCCTTGAATAAACAAGGATATCATCCACGGACACAAGAACAAACTTATTCAACTGATCTCTGAATACTCGATTCATAAGATCCACAAAGTAGGCTGGTGCATTGGTCAACCCAAATGGCATGACCAACCACTCATAAAATCCAGACGGCGTCCTAAATGCCGTTTTCGGAACACTCTCATCTGCTACTCGGAGCTGATGAAATCCTGTCGCGAGGTCCAACTGGGAGAACACTCTTGCTTCTTCCAGTTGATCAAATAAATCATCTATCCGCGGTAGAGGATACTTATTCTTCCTCGACACCTTATTCAACTCGCGATAATCCACACACAAACGAAGGGAACCATCTGCCTTAGTGGCAAACACAACTGGTGCTCCCCACTCGGAGACACTCCTTCTAATAAATCCCTTCTTCAAAAGATTGCTGACTTGCACCCCGAGCTCTCGCTGCTCTCTTGGTGCCATACGACGAAGTGGCATCACTATAGGTCTGGCATCTTTCACTAAATCAATACGGAACTCAATCTTTCAGTGTGGCGGAAGCCCGGTCACCTCCTCGAAGACGTCCAGATACTGGCCAACCACGGGCACATCTGACAACTCATCCTGCGGGATGTCGAGGGAATTTACAAAACTATCCATAACCCCATCACTAGGTAGACTACCAAACACTACCCTCCGCCCATCATCCGCCCTCACTGTCACCAAAAATCCCTCACAGTCTACCACCACCCCGTATCTTTGGAGCCAATCGACTCCCAATATAATGTCGTACCCGGTAAAGCCCAAAACAAAGCAATCACAAACAAATATACATCCATGACTCGATAAGACCAAATCCCTGCAAATCATACTAAGGCTAGTCGAACCACCAATCGGGTTTGTCACAACCAATGCTCTATCGACTATCTCGGGTTCCAGTCCCAACCTATCTACCTGGTCACTAGATATGAAGGAACGGGAAGCCCCAGTATCAAACAAAACCCGAACTGGTATATCATAAATAGAAAGCATTCCTTGAATAACAACATTCTTTCCTTTCTCCACCGCAGTTGGTGCATTCGACGAAGAAGGAACAGCATCAATAGCATATGCTTTCACAATCTGCTTCTCCTTAAGAGGTTGTAGACACTTATCCTTATGATGTCCCACTTGACCACAGTTGTAGCACTTCCTTTCCTCTGGCTTGGCCCGACATTCTTTAGCATAATGGCCCTTCTTACCACAGCTGAAGCACTCAGCATCCTTCTTGCTCTTCTTCTGGCCACCTTTAGATTGGTCCTGCTTCCTCTTATTCTGAGAGTTATTTTTGCCTCCACCGCCTGCTTGCGGCTTTGGCCCTTCTGCAGATGCAGCCTCAGTCTTTGACTTAGGGTAAAGGCTCTCTGATCTCAAATCTTTCCCCACGATCGATTCAAAAGTCTCATCGATGTGATTGATAAGCCTTTCCCCCAAGTACCCATCCAAACCAATAATGAACTTCTTATTCTTCTTTTCAGGAGTGTCAATGAGAGACAGTCCATACTTCGACAAAGTGTCGAACTCAGCAATATAATCAGAAACTGCCCTTCCGTTCTGCTTGAGCTCCAAGAACCTCTTAAACAATACTGACTTCTGGGCAGCTGGAATGAACTTCTCGCTAAAGCGAGCCTTGAACTGATCCCAAGTAACCTGATCTTCTGGAGTAGCTGTTCTAATAGCATTCCACCAATTCATCGCTCGCCCTTGCAGCTGACGAAACACTAGCCTTCTCTTCATCGCATCATCAAGACCCAAGTTATCGAAGACACGATCACAGCTATCCATCCAGTCTTGAACATCTGTGGCCGACTCCGTCCCGTGGAACGGCTTTCCACCAAGGTTAGTGTAATCCTTGCACAACTTGGAGAAATCGACCCTAGGCGTCTGCACTACTGGGCCAACACCAACTCCGGGATTGGGAACTGCCCCTTGCACTTCTCTAAGCCTGTCTCTCATGAGGTTAGTAAACATCGCCCCCATGTCAGCCGCATCCCCATGGTTGGTCCCTCTACCAGCACCCCTTGTATCTCGGCTCATCGTCAATCTGAAAAAGGGAAACGATTAACGATCCCATAGTGGCGCTAGTGCAGTGCGACTTCATTCTTATACTACTAATAGTATATATATACATAGCTTTTGAAAATCAAAATAATCACAAATACGCGCTCTTATATACGTACTATCTCTCCCTAGTGTCTTTCCCTAGGTTAACTACGCAACCTAGAGCTCTGATACCAAGTATGACGGCCCGCCCCGCACCAACCGTCATTTACTCCAAAGGTGCGCTGAACACATGTCCAGTTAGCACGGAACGGGTCGTCAGAAGGAAAAGGAAGAAGAAAGAAATGAACATACAAAGAACCTGTAGAATGTCTCACAGCGCATGGAATAAAATATAGTAATAACATACTTGACATAAAACAGGAGAGACAGTGCATAAGCTGAAAATCAGAACTAAACATCATAGCAGCGGAAATCCAAAATACAGCTTATTACAACTTTCAGACTGTCTCAAAGCAAAAGTAAGATAAAGGAGGTACACTACTAATGCCCAAGTAGCGACCACCAACGACACAGGGAGAATGTGTATATATATATATATATATCATACGTGGAAGCCTCCTGTCCGCCTCCGAATCAGCTACTCGCGCATCACCAGCTAACCTGTCTCTAGTCTGCTCGTGTGAGCACCCAGAGTAATAAGAGGAGACATAAAACTCTAGGTCAGACATAAAGCCTGGTATGAGCGATAAGCATCTAAAGTGAACAATAACAGGTAGACTAGAAACATACCTGAACCTGGACCTGCAACCAAAGAGTTAACACTACATACTGTACAACACTCTAAGGTACCATATCAAACGGTGTAAAGATACGGAGGTGGGGGAGGTGTGCATGTCATAGTGATGGCAAACAATCAAACATAGCATCCATCCTCACATCTCTCACTCAGTGCGTAAAGCATACGATATTCACCACTTCGATCACCCAACATACTTCGCTACGATCACTTTGCCCCATGAAGTCATAAATGGCTTCACTGCACTGATAACGTAGCCACAAATCCTTCGCTATGTCCACTTTGCTCCATGGAGTCACAAGAACCCCACTGCACTGGCTCATAGCCTTACTAATCCTTACTATTTCCACTCTGCCCCATGGAGTCACGAGAACCCCACTGCATTGGCTCATAGTTTTACTACGCATCACTTTGCCCCTCGAGTCGTAATGACTCTACTGCATTGATAACGTAGTCTTGCTACCATCACCTTGCCCCTCAGGTCATAATGACCCTACTGCACTGATAAGTAGTCCATCATTCTTTTTCAGTGGTGAATCGAAGTTATGGACGTCATCAACCCCTTAGCACACGTCCCGCAGCAAAGCCCAACCATGAAGTGAACTCATCGGTTCCCAACTGGATCCTGAGCTCTAACTTTCATTTGGACTACCTTTGCATCTCGGGTTTTAGTCATCACCGGATCGGTCTTCTTCTTTTGGTTCGCAACCCCATGCCTCGCGTCCAAGCTCCTTGGTTCGGTTCGTGGTCAGCTTGCTCTGGCGTCAGTTCATAGTCCACCTTGCATCGACTCATGGTCCTCTTTCCTTCCTGGCATGGTCGCTGTGTGTGTATCGTGCTCCTCCCCACAGTCGGGGTGTGCGGATCGTGCTCCTCCCCACAGTCGGGGTGTGCGGATCGTGGTCCTACCCACGGTCGCAGTGTGCGGATCGTTCTCCTCCCCACGGTCGCGGTGTGCGGATCGTGGTCCTCCCCACGGTCGCGGTGTGCGGATCGTTATACTTCCTCACGGTCCAAGTGTGCGGATCGCTATACTTCCTCACGCTCCAGGTGTGCGGATCGTGCTCTACCCCACGGTCCAAGTGCGCGGATCGCTATACTTCCTCACGCTCCAGGTGTGCGGATCGTGCTCTACCCCACGGTCCAAGTGTGCGGATCGCTATATTTCCTCACGCTCCAGGTGTGCGGATCGTGCTCTACCCCACGGTCCTAGTGTGGGGGGCGATCCGATCTGGTGTATTTCCTGCACTTTATTCCAGCGACTGTTTTTCGCCATACGACGGCGTTTTCGACCAATCTAACTTTTCTAATCAATCATAAATCATTCCAAAATGTCATAGCAACATATAAAATCGACCATAAACACCAAAACAACAATATATCATGTAAAAATGGATCAAACGTACCCAAAACCCATGTTTTCCCCTTAATCATGTTTAACAACAACTAACAGTAGGATTAGCAAAACTTAACCAAATTAGCTAAATTTTCTAACAGAGGTCTAAAACAACATTTATGAATTTATAAACATTTTTCCAGAATTTAATAATGTATAAATTCGCTAATCTTCACTAATTACCCTTAATTAACCGTAATTAGTGCAAAAACTATGCAAATCACTCCCCTTAGCCACAAATAAACTAAGATCTGAAATAAATCTCTGATTTGATGTGAATCTCAATGCTAAACAGTAGCTCCAATGTTGCTTTAGTGTAGATCTTCCTTGATTAGAGGTTGCTAAGCCAAATCCTTGACCAAAAGGTGATTTGGAGGTGATTTAGAGGTTGGAGGCCATTTTTAGGGTTCCTTGGTGATAAGTGGAGGTTAGAAAACTGAAATGGAATGATCCTTTATCTCATTTCAGCCTCCCCATAACCCTAATCTCGAAATGGGTTATGGGCCTACTCACTAATCACCCGATTTGACCCGACTAAGCAGTTTTTCACCCTCCAAACCTTATTTCAGCCATATCTCCCAAACGGTAAGTCCGTTTGGCCATTATGACCACTCTACGGAAAGGTAAACCATCAAACGAATCCAATGGAAGTGATTTCAAGTTAAAATTCCTTTCCAATCAAAAGTTATGGCCAAAACAGTACCAACTAGGGGCAAAATGGTCATTTAAAAAATCGACAAAAATCATGAACATGGGAAATGACTCTAATGGATGTTTCCTAAAGTTACATGACCATACGACTTCATATGAGAAAGAAAGAAATATTTTACGATCCCCCGATGCGTAGAATGCGGGTCGTTACAGTTTTAATCGAATTCTTTATATTGTACTATTTTTTTATTGTTCCACTGTTGTGTTGTTGGTGTAATAGGGTATCGTGCTTTTATGCTCACTGATAGCAGCTTTGTACCCTGATTGTTATCTTTTTTTGTTATGTTGTGTGTTAACATTAACTGGGTAACAGTTTTATACGTATACTAGTATCAACTTTCTTATGTTGATGCATTATTAACTGCAGCAGGGTATCAGTTTAATATGGTTACTGGTATCAATTTTGTCATGTTGTTGTTTTGTTTACAGTAACATAGTATCGGTTTTATACCCTTGTGGGTATCAGTTTTGTCATGTTATTATTTTATTTACAGTTACTAGATATTAGTTTGTGAAAATAAGGGACACTTCCCTAAAAAGTTTCAAAATTTAAATGGCATCCTCCCCAATTTTCAAATGCAAAGCAGGCCCCTATTTTAAGACCTTATGTGTTTTAAAAAAAAAACGCTGATGGCTAAAAAAAAAATTTCCAAAAAAATCGCAAATATTTCCAAAAGCATGCCAAAAAAACCTAAAAAAGTTTGTCAAAGTATGCAACTATTACCAATATATGCATACATGTATGCGTATATTCATCCAGGGTTTATATTGAAAATCTTAATGAATATATGCGTACATGTATGCATATATTGGTAATAGCTGCAAAGATGTATACATATAAAGTTGAACTAATCTGCATGGGCTACGAATTATTGCAGAAATGTATGCATTAATTTTATATTATATGCAGAAATGTATGCAACAAAGTTAAAACGGATGAAGGCTTATGAATATGTACAGAAATGTATGCATTTATTACATATAAATGTAGAAAGGTATGCAACAATGTTTAAAAACTGTGTATGCTTGGGAAACAGGATAGGATTGAATTAATGAATCAAATGATGCATTTATTGTAGTACTAGTGCATTCATTTCAGCTTTATATTGCAGTTTGATGCATAGCTGAAATACATGCAGAAATGTACGTAACTATTACAAATAAGTACATTGTTTAATGCATAATACTGGTGATTCGCTGTTTTTTTGTTATTTTTGTTTTGAGTTGTTTTTTGTTGGTTTTAATGACTGAATTTGATGATGATTAGTTGTTATATTAATTTTTGAATTTTCGTGATTTTTTTAATTTTTTGTTTGTTTTTTTTTCGAAAAAAGGGACCTAATTTATTAAAATTTAAGGGAGGGATGTTAGCCTAATTTTGAAACTTAACAGGGACCTGAGACAAACCATCCTATTAGTTTTATACCCATGTAGGTATCAATTTTGTCATGTTATTGTTTTAGTTATATTAAATAGGTATCGGTTTTATACTCCTGTAGGTATCAATTTTTAAAAATATTAATTGTATATGCAGTTGCACAATATCACTTCTGCATTATAATAGGTATCAGTTCAATAATTATACATGTATAACAAAGACATCATCAATATTTCATTCATCAAAATATATATCACCAACAACATTAACTATACAAAAGCAAATAACACAAACTTCTTTTGCAAGACAAGAAAAATCTCTAAAACAATAAAACTATTTCACGTAAAATATCTAAAACACAATGGAACTAAAACATTGATGGCAAGACACATAACACTATTATGCAACACTGTATATTTACATATAAAAATGTCGCCCAACACTACAAATGACTTTAGCCTAATTCAACTTCAACACTGTTCTGCAACACCACATTCAAGTTCAACACTGTTCTGCAATACTACACTCGATTCTTTTTACTAAGTCAAGCAAGTCCCAACAGTATCCAATATCTAGTAATATATCATTAGCAATTCTTGCTCTTGTCTTCAGCATGTTTGTCGGAGTAACTTTAAGTGGTATTTTAGAACTATACAATGATATTATAAAAATCATTACGTAGATTCCACAATCTGCTCTCCATGAATGAAATATGTTGTTGGTGAGAAATAATGGTTGTAGTATATGATATAAGTGAGGATAATACTGAAATAATCAATCTTAGGTTTGAGAATGTGACTAACGATCAGGCATTAATGTTTATAGCTGACGGTTTCAAAAAGTTATAGAGACCATGCATTGATAAACAATATTTTGGCATGCATCATATATTATCAATTAATTATTTAAAACTTGAATACTAGTCAATATGCATCCTATCTTATTCTTCTTAATGCGTTAACCTCGAATAAGAATGCCATGCGACCTAAAAACACTGAATAATATTCTCAATTTTCACATTTTGCTCTACATCATAATCTGCTACATGTTTTGTCAAAAGAGAGCATTTAAGTGGTACTGATCGTGATGCCAGCTTTTTTCATTTTTTTACAATAATCTAATACTAGCTTACAATAAATTGATACTGATGTTGGTTTCACACTTGAACCGCACCTCATTCCTTAATTTTAGCATGTGACCGTTGCTCCTTATTTCAGCATGTGAACATTGGGTCTTTATAGGAAGGTTCCTTAATTACAGCACAAATGTTGCTCCTTGATTTTAGCATGTGACCGTTGAGCAATCTTCTATTTATTCTCTCGTTTTGTATCTCTTTCCTGTATCAGAGAAATTACAATTAATAATATATTTCTACTGCATCTCTCCTCTTTATCTCCATTACTTTTCTTTATACTTTCAATATGGTATCAGAGCACCACCGCCGAAAGGCTTAAACACTGAACTAAAAGTCCTATTTCTCCATTGTCTGTTGCATCACTCTTTTCCTCAGTTTTTCAGCTGCAGTTCCGTGCCTCGCAGACCTCTGAACAGCCATGGCAAATAACAACGAAGCCACCTCTAATGTCTCTGATAGCGTGGCCCATGATGCTCCGCCAAACTGGCACAAACTAATCAAACCAAAAAGCCATGTCATTACCACATCTCTGGATGAAGACAATTACATATTGTGGAAATATCAAATTGAAATTGCTCTCAAAGGATACGGTTTTCAAAATTACATAAAAGGTACGCTATCTATTCCACCAATTATGATTACTGATCAAGGGGGAAACACCATACCAAACCCCGACTACACAAATTTTCAAAAACAAGATAGTTTGCTATCGTCATGGCTCCTATCATCTATTAGTCCGAATCTACTGTCACAAATCGTGGGGTGCAATTCATCATATGAAATATGGACCACTATAGAGCAGATTTTCAACTCACAATCCGCCGCACGTGTGATGCAATACAGAAGGGAATTACAAAACTCAAGAAAAGAGGAAATGAGCATGCAAGAATACTTAAGCAAGATAAAAAATTTGTGTGAAAAACTGAATGCAGTGGGACACAAAATAAGTGATAATGAACAAATTCTCTTCATTACCGGCGGATTAGACGAAGAGTACGAGTCATTAGTTACGGTTATTGCGACTCAACAAACATTACCTGACTTACAGTTCGTTAGATCTGCGCTCCTCACCCATGAAGGGAGAATAGACCAAAGGAAAACTGTACAAGGGGTTTTCTCTGCAAATTATGCTGCGGCTAAAACAAGCAAATTCAAAGGAACAATAACTCAAATAAACTAGAAAGCCAGTATCAGAGAGGATACCAACCCCAGAGGGCATATCAACCACAGAGAGGTCGTGGACGAGGCAGATGGAACAACAACAACAACAGGGAAAAGTGCCAAATTTGTCAAAAATTTGGACACATGGCGAACCGCTGCTATTTCAGATACAATAGCGACCACAGTGAACCACAAACAGACCAAAACAGCCAAACACCAAGAGCAAACACGGCTGCCATGGACAATCAAAACAAAAGCGCTATTGGGGACAAAGGCAAAGGTCAAACCAGCAATGAAGGCAAGACTGATGAGGATGAACTGGACGACTGGTACCCAGACTCTGGAGCCACACATCATGTCCCAAACAGGCTTCAGAACTTAAACATTGGAAGCAAAAGCTATACAGGTACAAAATCACTACACATGGGTAACGGCAACACTGCCAACATCACACACATAGGTAAAGGTACCATGCAGGGAAAAAGGCAACTTATGCTAAACAATTTACTTAGAGTTCCCACTATTAACAAAAATTTATTAAGTGTTTCTAAGTTTGCTAAAGATAATAATGTTTTCTTCGAATTTCACCCCAAGTTTTGTCTAGTCAAGGACCTCCTAAGTCGAGAAATATTGCTACAAGGTGACCTTCACGATGGTCTTTACAAATTTGGCAACTTGAAGACTGGGAATGCGTTGAATAAAGAAATATGGTGCAATAGCAGTTGCAATTATGATTCTCTTAGTAATAGGAACAATGGATGTAATGATGATAATAATAATATAGATGATTCTTGGCATATGAAACTTGGTCATCCCAGTTTGGAAACTGTTAGAAATGTTTTAAATAATAATGGCATTTATTTTGAAAATGTACCTGTGAAACTCACTTGCACACACTGCCAACTTGGCAAAAGCCACAAACTGCCTTTTAGTAAGTCTGAAACCACGTACAACAAACCCCTGGAGCTTGTCGCAGTTGATTTGTGGGGACCAGCACCACTAAACTCATATCGAGGACACAACTACTATCTATCCCTTGTTGATGCTTATTCAAGATACACGTGGATATACATGCTAAAAAACAAATCAGAAACATGCAGTACAATCATTCAGTTTATAACTTTTATTGAAAAGCAGACCAACTGTAATGTAAAAGCTATACAAACAGATGGTGGGGGTGAGTTCAAACCACTCACAAATTTCTTCATCCAAAAGGGGATAAGACATAGGCTAACCTGCCCCCACACATCTGAACAAAATGGTTTGGTCGAAAGAAAGCACAGACATATAGTTGAAACTGGTTTAACATTGCTATCACAAGGGGCATTACCAATGAAATATTGGAACGAAGCATTCAACACTTCTGTGTATCTCATAAATAAATTACCCACAAAAGTGTTGAACAGTAGAACCCCACATGAAATGATATTCAATGAAAAACCAGACTATAAAATATTGAAAAACTTTGGGTGCCTATGCTTTCCATGCCTAAGGGACTACAACACGCACAAACTTAGCATGAGATCATGCCCATGCACTTTTATTGGTTACCCACAAAATCAAAAGGGTTATAAATGCTTGGCCAAAAATGGAAAAATCTATATATCAAGGCAAGTCATATTTGATGAAAATGTTTTTCCACATGCAGATAAACAAGCCACAAAGGAAGAGTGCAGACAAGATTATGGAATCAAAGTTATCAATATGCCACCACTAATGGAGCAAGAGACAAACAATAACAACAACAAAGAGGGACACGACACATGCAACATACACACACATACAAGTAATAATCAAACAAACACAGACGATGGTAACAATGAAGAAACTTACAGTAATCAGCAAGAACATGAGAACGAGGAAAGCAACAGTGACAGAATCAGCCCAGACCATCAACCTCAAGCACAAGAAACACAAACCGGACATCATATGGTGACCAGATCAAAGCATGGGATTTTCAAACCCAAGGTATATAATCTATCAATGAATGAGGTTGAACCTGGAAATTATAGTGAAGCAGCCAAATCTGAAAAGTGGAAACAAGCTATGAATGATGAATACGAGGCATTGATGAAAAATAAAACTTGGAGCTTGGTTGCACCACCCACTCACAAGAACATCATAGGATGCAGATGGACTTACAAAATAAAAAGGAAGGCGGATGGGACCACGGACAAATACAAGGCTAGACTTGTTGCTAAAGGATACGCTCAACAGTTTGGATTTGACTTTAACGAGACTTTTTCACCAGTCATAAAACCCACAACCATTAGAATCATTCTGACTATAGCTTTGTGTAAAAAATGGAATATCAAGCAATTGGACGTGAACAATGCTTTTCTAAACGGTGAGTTAACTGAAGAAGTTTATATGCCACAACCAGAGGGATATGAGGTTAACAATGGCGACAAACCTTTAGTATGCAAGCTGCACAAAGCTATATACGGCCTCAAGCAAGCGTCGAGGGCATGGTATGAAAAGTTAAAGCTAACCTTATCTAGAATTGGTTTCTCACAAATAAAATCCGACAACTCCCTATACATGAAAAAGGATAATGAAAATGTCATATACATCCTTGTATACGTGGATGACATGCTAATAACAGGGAATGACACACGGGAAATCAACAGGATCAAAAAAGTTCTCGACCAAAGCTTTGCCCTCAAAGATCTTGGCGAATTAAACTATTTCTTAGGGATTCAAATCAAATGAAAATGAAATGTTCCTATCTCAACAGAATTATATTGCTGAAATCTTACAAAGGACTAACATGCATCAAGCTAAATCGCTACCAACACCTATGACCAGCAGTTCCCGCCTATCTAAATTTAAAGGTGAAGCCATTAATAACGCTACTCAATACAGAAGTATAATTGGAGCATTGCAATATGCAACAATTACACGACCAGACATATGCTGTAGCATAAATAAACTAAGCCAATACATGCAAAATCCGTTGTCTGAACATTGGATAGCCGTCAAGAGGTTATTGAGATACTTGCAAGGAACCAGACACCACGGAATAACAATAAGTGCCGATAAAGAAATGAACTTACAAGGATTTAGTGATGCGGACTGGGCTAATGACATTGATGACAGAAGATCCGTATCAGGATACTGCGTGTTTCTTGGCACAAATCTTGTCTCATGGTGCACCAAGAAGCAGACAACCACATCGAGGTCAAGTACTGAAGCGGAATACCTTGCCCTTGCTAGTGCCACCGCTGAAATCTTATGGATTGAGTCGCTATTACATGAATTAGGTTTCACTCCTAAAAGAAAACCAGTCATCTGGTGCGACAATAGAGGGACAGTATCCTTGTCTCTCAATCCAACTCAGCACTCAAGATCCAAACACCTCGAGATAGACCTACTTCGTACGAGAACGAACCCAAAGTGGAAAGTTAATGGTATGCCACATCCCATCATATTATCAGAGAGCTGATGTGCTTACAAAGCCACTATCGACAAAGAATTTTATGAGATTAAAAGAGGAATTAAGGGTGAGCGACAACGGCGGAATGAAGAAGACAGAAAAACCCATTTTTGTTTGAGGGGAGCTAATGTTGGTTTCACACTTGAACCGCACCTCATTCCTTAATTTTAGCATGTGACCGTTGCTCCTTATTTCAGCATGTGAACATTGGGTCTTTATAGGAAAGTTCCTTAATTACAGCACAAATGTTGCTCCTTGATTTTAGCATGTGACCGTTGAGCAATCTTCTATTTATTCTCTCGTTTTGTATCTCTTTCCTGTATCAGAGAAATTACAATTAATAATATATTTCTGCTGCATCTCTCCTCTTTATCTCCATTACTTTTCTTTATACTTTCAATAGATACCCACAGTAAAATGGTTCCAATAGATTGCAAAACTTGTATGAAAAAATAATATATATCATGTTTGAAATTTTGAGTAAGAGGAAATTGTGGTTTCGATATGGGATCAATTGAATTGATGGTACCAATTGAAGTGATGATTATGGTGGTGATGGCAGTGGTTAGGGGGTTTTGGTGCTTAGATGAATGGTAATAGAGATTTTATATTGTAATAACAAGAAATACACAATAGTAGCATTCACTATCACACATCAATGAAACAAATCAAACACCCAAACTGCAAAGAAAACAAAACAAAAAACTTTTTTTAATGTACTTGAATAAAGTAATCGCGAGGGGAAAGCGCACCTTAAACACAGCAGGGCCTAACATGTTTTAATAAAACAAAGCAAGAGCGCATATTAGCATATTTCAGGTTTATACAACAAAGCAAGGTAGGTATATCAACATGTGTGCTTCAATAGAGTGTGAGAGATACATCATGACAACATTATTAACAACAGCATTAACAACAAACAAAGCATCAACTATTATATTTCAGTTGTCGTTGATGTTGAAATACATGCAAAAAGTAGATTGTGAGTAAACTCACCTTGCATGGATCTGATAAAGACAAGAACAAATACGGATAACATCCAATCCCAAGAAGCGAGTTTGACTATGATTTTTTTTTCTTTTGAGAAGGAGGATGGACAAAATTTAAGAAGTGGATATCGCGAATTTTTAGGGCATGTAATAACCCGGAAAATCTGGGCCAGTTTAAAATTTTTATTTTGGCAATTTTAGCGAATTTTGATTATTTAAAATGAATTATTTTAAATAATATCGACGAGAAATTTATTTTGAATATAATTAGAACGTATATATTATATACGACGTCGTTAGAATATAAATATTTATATATAATTATAAATAGAATTGAAAATGGCGCGGTAGTTCGATAATTCGATTTCAAACTTCAATTGAATGTACCGGGTGCAAAATAATCCGGATTTTAGTGAAACCAAAAATAATGGGATCTAATTGATAGTATCTTTCCAGCGAATCCGAATAATCAAAATTTCATAGCGGGAATCAAAAGATATGTCCAGTTGAATTTTCTGAATAGTCGCTATGGAATTCAGGCCCTTAAAATGGACATTTTGCAAACGACCTCGGATTTCGATGAAACCAGTTTTGTTGGATCCGCAGTGTCAAATTATTGCTAGGTTTCAAATTTCATAATTTTTCGAATCAATATGTGAGCGTGGCAAAGGAAAACGCGTTCGACCAGTTTCAGCTGATTTTAATCGACTGGAAATTAGCCATTTTTCCAACGGTCTCAGAATTCGACGAAACTAGTTTTGTTAGGACCGTATCGTCAATACGAAGCTAGAAAATATTTTTCTGGAATTTTTCGAGTTAGTATGTAGGCCCGGTAAATCAAAAGGTGCGTTTAAATTCAATATATAGAGTTATATTTTAAATTTGACGAAAATTGATCAAAAAGATCGAATTGGCCTACATGGCATATCCCATTGTGTTCAGAATGGGGGTAAAACTCTAGGGACGACATTCGTTGGGCTCGAATCGATGTTCATTTGAAAAGTCAATTTGAAGGGAAAAAAAATATAATAAATTAATTAATAAAAAAAACTTTACAATAAACCCCCCCTCGTTTTCTTTCTTCCCCTACCTTCACTTTTCTCAGATCCGAAAAACGAAAAAAAAAAAACCGCACTACAGATCGATGTCGCCCCCCCCCCCTCTAGGTCCTTCGTCGCCGCTCCAGGAGGCCATCGCCGCCTCCGAGGATCGTGCGCCACCCCCCTCCCAACTCCGACGCCCAAACCAAGTTCAACCCCCAAATGGCAGCTGACCTCTTCCGCACCACTGCCTCCGCTCCCCCTCCTTCTCCATCCATCCTCCGACCCCCTCTCCGCCCGCTGCAGCGCGCGTCACCGCGGATCCGCCCCCCCCCCCCCCCCCCCCAATTTCAATCGGTGAGCATTCTCTTTGGTTCTTCTTTCTTTTATTTAAATCAAATTGTTTTTAAAATGGATACCAAAATGTTTTTCTTTAAAACTGAAATTAGCACTAAGTTTTCAGAAATATATAAAGATGTATAATTTTGCTTTAGAAATGAAAATATAGTTTTGCTTTAGAAATGAAAATATAATTTTGCTTTAGAAATGAAAATATAATTTTGCTTTAGAAATGAAAATATAATTTTGTCAAGAAATAAAAATATGATTTTTATATTTTTAAAGTATTAAAAATATAATTTTTATATTTTTAAAGTAGTAAAAATATAATCTTTCATATTTAAGAAAGATAAAAATATGATCTTTGCATTGTAGGAATATTAGAAATAACATCTTTGTATAGGTAGCAAAAATAAAAACGATATTTTGATATGAGTAGTGAAGTAAAAATATGATTTTTACTTCGAGAAAAATATAAAATTTATTTTTGAAAAGGAGAAATCTTTATTTTTAGATGAAGGCGAAATCTATATTTTGAAATAGGATTTTTATATATAGAATAGCAAAGCAAAAATTCGATTTTTATATATAGAATAGCAAAGCAAAAATTCTATTTTTATATATAGAATAGCAAAGCAAAAATTCGATTTTTATATATAGAATAGCAAAGCAAAAATTTGATTTTTATATACAGAATAGCAAAGCAAAAATTCGATTTTTATATATAGAATAGCAAAGCAAAAATTCGATTTTTATATATAGAATAGCAAAGCAAAAATTCGATTTTTATATATAGAATAGCAAATCAAAAATTCGATTTTTATATATTGAATAGCGAAGTAAAAATTCGATTTTTACATAGGTAGTGGCTACGGGCGACTAAAGTGAAAAGAGGCAGAACGACGAAGATTTCTATCAATGAAGTGTCGTGAAGTAGGATAGCTATAAGTGAGAATTTCTCACCTTTCAATTTCTTTTTTTTCTAGTTATATATATATACTAGGATGCAGACGGTGCTTAGTAGCACCCGACACAATCGTCCACAGACCATGGACTTGTTTGTTTGATTGCAAAAATAAGTTAGATTGTTTGATTGAAATTGAATTGTTTGGTGAGATGAATGGATTTGATTGATGTGCGAATGGCGTGGGCCTTCACTAGACCGGGGATAAGGCTAGGCCTTGTCCCATTTCTAGTATCGTGCCGTTATGCCGCCGAAATTTTCTAAAATAAGTTAGAAAAATAAAAATATCATTTTATTTAAAGAATGAACTGAATAGAAATTCATATGTTGAAATAAAAATGTTTTGTCGTTAAAAATATAATTTTTAACGTGAATGTGAATAAATAAATATTCATTTACAAACCAGACGGTTTGTTTATGTACACCTATTTGAAGGACATTGATTGGGTCTATAAATTTTACACATCGCCCAACTGCACAACTAAAATCTGTGTTTGATTGTTTGAAACCCCACACGGGTGTTAGGATGAAATTTGAAGTTCACTCATCCTGATTGATTAAATATGTCGATCGATTGATTGATAGGCTGTTATAGGCGTTAGATATCTATATTTGATGCTTATACAGTGTAGTGCGCTTTGGTTGATGGTTGATTATTTTTCAATGCTATTATATGTGTGTAATGTATGAAAATCCATATAATTAACATTATATGGTGATTGATTGGGCCTCATTCCAATTTAGAAAATAAAGAATATTATAAAATAAAAGTTCATGTGTTGAACGAAATATTTTAGTAATAAAATTTACATCTTTATCGATATAAAATAAAAGTTCATGTGTTGACAGTACTCATCCATTGAGATTGGTCATGTGTTGAACGAAATATTTTAGTAATAAAATTTACATCTTTATCGATATAAAATAAAAGTTCATGTGTTGACAGTACTCATCCATTGAGATTGGTCATCTGTTGAACGTAATATTTTGATAATAACAACTATTTTGAAAAAGAAATATTTGAAATAAGATATTTGAAAATAGAAATTTATGAAGTCGTGTTGATTAGATTGACGCCATTTTGACGTGAACGATATTTATATCGATTTTATTCATTTCGAGATGAATTGAATATATAACGATTTCGAAATGAATTGAATATATAACGATTTCGAAATGAATTGAATTGAAAACGATTTCGAAATGAATTGAATTGAAAACGATTTCGAAATGAATTGAATTGAAAACGATTTCGAAATGAATTGAATTGAAAACGATTTCGAAATGAATTGAATTGAAAACGATTTCGAAATGAATTGAATTGAAAACGATTTCGAAATGAATTGAATTGAAAACGATTTCGAAATGAATTGAATTGAAAACGATTTCGAAATGAATTGAATTGAAAACAATTTCGAAATGAATTGAATTGAAAACGATTTCGAAATGAATTGAAAACGAATTCAAATTGAATTGAAAGCAAATTGAAATGAATTCAAATTGAATTGAAATTTGAATCGAATAGAAATGAATTTTAAAACGAATTTATAAAGAAGAATTCAATTTTGATTTGAATTGAAATGGAAGTTGAAGTTGCTTTTGAAACGAATTTTAAAACTATTTATATAACTCGTTTTAAATAGAAATCGACGAAATATATATTATATATATAATATAATGGCCTGAATAGAACGCGCCGCGCCGCGGCAGTTCGTGAATTTCGACCATTCATTTCAAACGGGCATTACGGGAGATCCGACCGTCGGATTCTCCTAAAACCGGAACCGTTGGGTTCGTATCGAAAAGAGCTTTCTAAAGAATATTAGAAATTAGAAATCTAACGGTTGGATTTGGAATTATGTCCAAGTCAAATTCGAAAAAGGTCGTTGTAAGTGCAGTTCGATGGCCATTGATGGAAATCGACTGTACGGGCCTTGATAAAATTATTAAAAATAGTAATAATTTGTGTAAAATCATAAGAAATGATTTAGAAAGAATTGGGATGAAAAACTCCATATTTGAAAAGATAAAAATAGATTTTTATCGAAATGAACTAGTTTTGAACTAGAATTATAATTCTATTTATTTTTAAATAAATAAATTGAATTTGAAAGGGTTTTGAAAATAACCAAAATATCCAATGATTGCATTGGAGTGGATTTGAATCGAAATTATCTTCGGAATATTTCGATGTTGGATTTCGTGATTATACAAATGTTGTTATGGAAATTTGAAAGATATAGATATATATATCGTTATTTCCAATACGATATTTGTTAGTCGTAGAATTTGATATTGAATATAAGCCGGTATATTTTCTATTCAGAGCCTTGTATTGAATATCAAATGTGACTTGGGTTTGTCGTGAATGGTGTCTTCACTAACACTGTTCTTGAACGCAGTTGAGAAAAGATTAAATCTTTTTATTTTAGATTTAATGAAGTGTACCAATTAAATGATATTTAATTGGGATTGAATTGATATTGATTTTTGGGTTTATCGTGAACAGTGTTTTAAATAACACTCGTTCTTTAACCCGATAATTAATGAAAGGGGATTTTGGGTTTATCGTGAACTGTGTTTTAAATGACACAGATTCTTTAACCCAGTTAACGATTAAAACTACGTGGAGTTTTAATGAATCTTTAATTAGATGGAAATAATCGAAATGGAGTATCACCAGTTTTGCTCCAGGCAATAGTTAAATCTTTAATTAGATTTGAACGTGAAATGGTAATTGAATTTACCAATAACACCGTGGTGTTAGATATGAAGTATTACCAGTTTTACTTCATGGGATGAATAGGTTGGGATTGGGAAATTAAAACCAATGATTACTACGGTAAGGTTCGCTAATTCCGACTAGTTGAATCGAAATTCAAAGGAAGATTAGAGAATAGATTCAAGAAATTATCTTGGATAAAATTAATGGGAACCTTTCCCTATGAATGTGAAATCAGAAACTAACTGTTGGTTAGCTAAGCAGAACGGTTTTCTGGATATTGATCTGATGTTGGTTTCGGCCTTCGGGGTTAATATTTGGGGAATTATTCTCTTGAATAATTTACGGTTAGTGACTGATGAATTGGAATGAGGCGTATGTTGTGTTTGTGTAACACTTATTTAAAATATACGCGAGTTATTCGGAAAGACCGGGTTTATCCCATTCTGAATAACTGATACGACGATAAGTCGAAGATGAAGACGATGGTCGAAGACCGGAGGTCTTCACGTCGTTTGGGTGATTACTGATGATCTTGATTGGGCTGTACACCCAAGAAGATGGAAACAGTTAGTGATCGTCCAGACGTACTTGGAGATCGATGGATATGCGGGGTACTAGGTGCCTCCGGTTTCGTTCAGCCCCAGAACGGACTTGTAAATAGACTGTGTGTCTGACATTGGATTTTAGTCCGTGTGATTGATCTCTATTAAATATATATCTGTTTGGCGGCGGAGAATTTATTCTCTTGCTTAACGCCCTTCTCTGAGACGTACGAGCTCATGGGTTATATATTGATGGATATCAATCGCATGGAGTGAATTGCCTGTGTGGCATGCTAAGATGCAAATGATCAAGGCTTCTGTTGAAAAGAATAGTCTTGTGGTTGATGATCGAAGCACTGCCTTTGTGGCGTAGCTTTGTGTAACGTTGATTCGCGAGTATCACACCCGGTATGAATCAAAAACGGGAGATGGACATCAGGGAGGACATGCGTTTCTTTCTAGTTAGGAGTGGCGTCAGTGCTTGAACTGGCTGACGAGTTTGATTCATGTGGATATTGCTTATTATTACTTGCTGAAAAGCGAGGCGCCTCGTGATATCGGTTTCGGCCGATGCTTCTGGTCGGCTGACGGGCCAGGCTTACGCCCCAAAGGGCGGGGAAACGCAGTGTTCAGGAATTTTAATCCACATCGGTGGACCGGCCCTGACGATCCAAAGGCTTGACTGAGTACTTGCCTGAGGGGCAGACTAGAGCGTCTCAAATCGGAGAGGATCTTGCCCCTAGCCTCGGTTCATACCATAAATGATAACCCAACTTCCAATACGACATTGCGGTTTTGATTGTAAACTTATATATGGCGACATAGTGTTATGGGGCATTCATGCCGCCTATGATTGATACTTATGATTTGAAGTTGTTTTATACACTATGCACTTATAGTAGTATCAAACGATTTGTTTTAAACGTATCAAGCATTCTTTGGCTGTTATAAGGGAAAACCCTATCCTCGGCTGCGTTGCATTGTGTGATGGGACCTGGGTCTTATAACAGCTTCATTTTTCTTTATTTAGCATTGCGTTGTTTGTTTTATGCACTGGTATTCTTGGGAGGAAACCCGTTCCGTGTTATACGGCGTGGTCCCTTGACTTGCCTAACTTTAAAAATAAAGATTAATAACTGTTTTAGTTCGTACACCAGTCCCATGACTGACCTGGAGTTTATTGTTTTAACCTAAACTCTGGGTGCCCTTATTTTGACACGGGCAGCTAGTAGTTTTGGTTTTGCAGATTTATATTCACAGGATCCTGGATTACAGCTGGAACGATATCCGGAAAGCTTTGTATCCGTATATCTCTTCTAGTTGTGTATTGTATTATTTTCCGCTACTATGTATTTAAATGTAATTTAAATCTCTGATATTTCTGTGTAATATTCATTCATACTCTGTATATTCTTGTAATCTGATGCATTGTTATAATAACAATGAAATGTTCTTCCGTCAGCATTCTGTTGTGGCTTGTTCTCGAACTATCCGACGCTTTCCTTTACGGGGAAGTTGCGGGTTTTCACAGTTGGTATCAGAGCTTTGGTTTACAGAGCTCGAGAACAAGACACATTAGAACCGTACGAAAGAATTCATCAGATATTGGATTAGTAATATCCAATGGGAATGACTCGTTAGAGATGGGATCATTAGTATCCTAGAACGAGTGTGAAGAGTAAGTTTTCAAAGTGAAAACAAGTTTGGTTTTGAAAATTTGAATCAACTATTTGTATTTGATTATTTATTTGTATTGATTTGGACAGTCCAGTATATAAAGAATTTGCATATACGCCTTGCAAACGTATATTCAAAGTTTTAATATATTGGATAGATATAGCAACACACTCTAGTCGCCCGAAGATGATATTGATGATACCGGTCGCATCATCAACATTTATGTTCGAGTTGCGAAGGTGAGATTCCTATATATTTCCATTAGACTGGTGTGAGAACCAAAATGAGATAGGGCTTATTGTTGTGATTTGGCATCAAAAATGTGATTTTGACTATATATCAAAGTTATGAATTTGAAAAGCTAATCAACTAATTGATTGATGGTTGTGTTGCTTGATTACTGTTTTGATTAGTTTAAATTTTAACCATTATGCCTAATTGAATTAAATATTGAATTGTATTGAAAATTGGTCGCATTTGCTTGCATATACCTATACTTACATTGAACAGGTCATAGCAAGGAGGCTAGAGCAGAGAATAAAATTTGTTTGCCCGACAAATAGGTACATGTTTACTACATAATTTACTGTTTTGTTTGGGTGATGATGATTTTATGAGTCTATTGGCTAGCCGCTTGGCTTTTTCTTTTTCTTTTTGAGATCTGAAGGACCGGGGAAGCTATTTGAAATTCCCCGATGCTCCCGGTGCAGGGGAGGTTATGGCGAAGTTTTTCGAAAATTTAGGGTGTTAGCCAAATTTTTGAAATTTTGAAAATTCTCAGAAACTGAAAGGTTGGAGAATGGAAGCCAGATCGAGCGTAGAGTTGAATGATCAAACCACTTTCGACTTTGTTCCTTTTCGGGGACGAAAAGTTTTAAGTGGGGGAGATTGTAATAACCCGGAAAATCTGGGCCAGTTTAAAATTTTTATTTTGGCAATTTTAGCGAATTTTGAATATTTAAAATGAATTATTTTAAATAATATCGACGAGAAATTTATTTTGAATATAATTAGAACGTATATATTATACACGTCATCGTTAGAATATAAATATTTATATATAATTATAAATAGAATTGAAAATGGCGCGGTAGTTCGATAATTCGATTTCAAACTTCAATTAAATGTACCGGGTGCAAAATAATCCGGATTTTAGTGAAACCAAAAATAATGGGATCTAATTGATAGTATCTTTCCAGCGAATCCGAATAATCAAAATTTCATAGCGGGAATCAAAAGATATGTCCAGTTGAAATTTCTGAATAGTCGCTATGGAATTCAGGCCCTTAAAAATGGACATTTTGCAAACGACCTCGGATTTCGACGAAACCAGTTTTGTTGGATCCGCAGTGTCAAATTATTGCTAGGTTTCAAATTACATAATTTTTCGAATCAATATGTGAGCGTGGCAAAGGAAAACGCGTTCGACCAGTTTCAGCTGATTTTAATCGACTGGAAATTAGCCATTTTTCCAACGGTCTCAGAATTCGACGAAACTAGTTTTGTTAGGACCGTATCATCAATACGAAGCTAGAAAATATTTTTCTGGAATTTTTCGAGTTAGTATGTAGGCCCGGTAAATCAAAAGGTGCGTTTAAATTCAATATATAGAGTTATATTTTAAATTTGACGAAAACTGTTCAAAAAGATCGAATTGGCCTACATGGCATATCCCATTGTGTTCAGAATGGGGGTAAAACTCTAGGGACGACATTCGTTGGGCTCGAATCGGTGTTCATTTGAAAAGTCAATTTGAAGGGAAAAAAATATAATAAATTAATTAATAAAAAAAAAACTTTACAATAAACCCCCCCTCGTTTTCTATCTTCCCCTACCTTCACTTTTCTCAGATCCGAAAAACGAAAAAAAAAAACCGCACTATAGATCGATGTCGCCCCCCCTCTAGGTCCTTCGCCGCCGCTCTAGGAGGCCATCGCCGCCTCCGAGGATCGTGCGCCACCCCCTCCCAACTCCGACGCCCAAACCAAGTCCGACCCCCAAATGGCAGCTGACCTCTTCCGCACCACCACCTCCGCTCCCCCTCCTTCTCCGACCATCCTCCGACCCCCTCTCCGCCCGCTGCAGCGCGCGTAACCGCGGATCCCCCCCCCCCAATTTCAATCGGTGAGCATTCTCTTTGGTTCTTCTTTCTTTTATTTAAATCAAATTGTTTTTAAAACGGAAACCAAAATGTTTTTCTTTAAAACTGAAATTAGCACTAAGTTTTCAGAAATATATAAAGATGTATAATTTTGCTTTAGAAATGAAAATATAATTTTGCTTTAGAAATGAAAATATAATTTTGCTTTAGAAATGAAAATATAATTTTGCTTTAGAAATGAAAATATAATTTTGTCAAGAAATAAAAATATGATTTTTATATTTTTAATGTATTAAAAATATGATTTTTATATTTTTAAAGTAGTAAAAATATAATCTTTTATATTGAAGAAAGAGAAAAATATGATCTTTGCATTGTAGGAATATTAGAAATAACATCTTTGTATAGGTAGCAAAAATAAAAACGATATTTTGATATGAGTAGTGAAGTAAAAATATGATTTTTACTTCGAGAAAAATATAAACTTTATTTTTGAAAAGGAGAAATCTTTATTTTTATATGAAGGCGAAATCTATATTTTGAAATAGGATTTTTATATATAGAATAGCAAAGCAAAAATTCGATTTTTATATATAGAATAGCAAAGCAAAAATTCGATTTTTATATATAGAATAGCAAAGCAAAAATTCTATTTTTATATATAGAATAGCAAAGCAAAAATTCGATTTTTATATATAGAATAGCAAAGCAAAAATTTGATTTTTATATATAGAATAGCAAAGCAAAAATTCGATTTTTATATATAGAATAGCAAAGCAAAAATTCGATTTTTATATATAGAATAGCAAAGCAAAAATTCGATTTTTATATATTGAATAGCGAAGTAAAAAATTCGATTTTTACATATGTAGTGGCTACGGGCGACTAAAGTGAAAAGAGGCAGAACGACGAAGATTTCTATCAATGAAGTGTCGTGAAGTAGGATAGCTATAAGTGAGAATTTCTCACCTTTCAATTTCTTTTTTTTCTAGTTATATATATACTAGGATGCAGACGGTGCTTAGTAGCACCCGACACAATCGTCCACAGACCATGGACTTGTTTGTTTGATTGCAAAAATAAGTTAGATTGTTTGATTGAAATTGAATTGTTTGGTGAGATGAATGGATTTGATTGATGTGCGAATGGCGTGGGCCTTCACTAGACCGGGGATAAGGCTAGGCCTTGTCCCGTTTCTAGTATCGTGCCGTTATGCCGCCGAAATTTTCTAAAATAAGTTAGAAAAATAAAAATATCATTTTATTTAAAGAATGAACTGAATAGAAATTCATATGTTGAAATAAAAATGTTTTGTCGTTAAAATATAATTTTTAACGTGAATGTGAATAAATAAATATTCATTTACAAACCAGACGGTTTGTTTATGTACACCTATTTGAAGGACATTGATTGGGTCTATAAATTTTACACGTCGCCCAACTGCACAACTAAAATCTGTGTTTGATTGTTTGAAACCCCACACGGGTGTTAGGATGAAATTTGAAGTTCACTCATCCTGATTGATTAAATATGTCGATCGATTGATTGACAGGCTGTTATAAGCGTTAGATATCTATATTTGATGCTTATACAGTGTAGTGCACTTTGGTTGATGGTTGATTATTTTTCAATGCTATTATATGTGTGTAATGTATGAAAATCCAAATAATTAACATTATATGGTGATTGATTGGGCCTCATTCCAATTTAGAAAATAAAGAATATTATAAAATAAAAGTTCATGTGTTGAACGAAATATTTTAGTAATAAAATTTACATCTTTATCGATATAAAATAAAAGTTCATGTGTTGACAGTACTCATCCATTGAGATTGGTCATGTGTTGAACGAAATATTTTAGTAATAAAATTTACATCTTTATCGATATAAAATAAAAGTTCATGTGTTGACAGTACTCATCCATTGAGATTGGTCATGTGTTGAACGAAATATTTTGATAATAACAACTATTTTGAAAAAGAAATATTTGAAATAAGATATTTGAAAATAGAAATTTATGAAGCCGTGTCGATTAGATTGACGCCATTTTGACATGAACGATATTTATATCGATTTTATTCATTTCGAGATGAATTGAATATATAACGATTTCGAAATGAATTGAATATATAACGATTTCGAAATGAATTGAATTGAAAACGATTTCGAAATGAATTGAATTGAAAACGATTTCGAAATGAATTGAATTGAAAACGATTTCGAAATGAATTGAATTGAAAACGATTTCGAAATGAATTGAATTGAAAACGATTTCGAAATGAATTGAATTGAAAACGATTTCGAAATGAATTGAATTGAAATCGATTTCGAAATGAATTGAATTGAAAACGATTTCGAAATGAATTGAATTGAAAACGATTTCAAAATGAATTGAAAACGAATTCAAATTGAATTGAAAGCAAATTGAAACGAATTCAAATTGAATTGAAATTTGAATCGAATAGAAATGAATTTTAAAACGAATTTATAAAGAAGAATTCAATGTTGATTTGAATTGAAATGGAAGTTGAAGTTGCTTTTGAAACGAATTTTAAAACTATTTATATAACTCGTTTTAAATAGAAATCAACGAAATATATATTATATATATTATATGTATAATATAATGGCCTGAATAGAACGCGCCGCGCCGCGGCAGTTCGTGAATTTCGACCATTCATTTCAAATGGGCATTACGGGAGATCCGACCGTCGGATTCTCCTAAAACCGGAACCGTTGGGTTCGTATCGAAAAGAGCTTTCTAAAGAATATTAGAAATTAGAAATCTAACGGTTGGATTTGGAATTATGTCCAAGTCAAATTCGAAAAAGGTCGCTGTAAGTGCAGTTCGATGGCCATTGATGGAAATCGACTGTACGGGCCTTGATAAAATTATTAAAAATAGTAATAATTTGTGTAAAATCATAAGAAATGATTTAGAAAGAATTGGGATGAAAAACTCCATATTTGAAAAGATAAAAATAGATTTTTATCGAAATGAACTAGTTTTGAACTAGAATTATAATTCTATTTATTTTTAAATAAATAAATTGAATTTGAAAGGGTTTTGAAAATAACCAAAATATCCAATGATTGCATTGGAGTGGATTTGAATCGAAATTGTCTTTGGAATATTTCGATGTTGGATTTCGTGATTATACAAATGTTGTTATGGAAATTTGAAAGATATAGATATATATATCGTTATTTCCAATACGATATTTGTTAGTCGTAGAATTTGATATTGAATATAAGCCGGTATATTTTCTATTCAGAGCCTTGTATTGAATATCAAATGTGACTTGGGTTTGTCGTGAATGGTTTCTTCACTAACACTGTTCTTGAACCCAGTTGAGAAAAGATTAAATCTTTTTATTTTAGATTTAATGAAGTGTACCAATTAAATGATATTTAATTGGGATTGAATTGATATTGATTTTTGGGTTTATCGTGAACAGTGTTTTAAATAACACTCGTTCTTTAACCCGATAATTAATGAAAGGGGATTTTGGGTTTATCATGAACTGTGTTTTAAATGACACTGATTCTTTAACCCAGTTAACGATTAAAACTACGTGGAGTTTTAATGAATCTTTAATTAGATGGAAATAATCGAAATGGAGTATCACCAGTTTTGCTCCAGGCGATAGTTAAATCTTTAATTAGATTTGAACGTGAAATGGTAATTGAATTTACCAATAACACCGTGGTGTTAGATATGAAGTATTACCAGTTTTACTTCATGGGATGAATAGGTTGGGATTGGGAAATTAAAACCAATGATTACTACGGTAAGGTTCGCTAATTCCGACTAGTTGAATCGAAATTCAAAGGAAGATTAGAGAATAGATTCAAGAAATTATCTTGGATAAAATTAATGGGAACCTTTCCCTATGAATGTGAAATCAGAAACTAACTGTTGGTTAGCTAAGCAGAACGGTTTTCTGGATATTGATCTGATGTTGGTTTCGGCCTTCGGGGTTAATATTTGGGGAATTATTCTCTTGATTAATTTACGGTTAGTGACTGATGAATTGGAATGAGGCCTATGTTGTGTTTGTGTAACACTTATTTAAAATATACGCGAGTTATTCGGAAAGACCGGGTTTATCCCATTCTGAATAACTGATACGACGATAAGTCGAAGATGAAGACGATGGTCGAAGACCGGAGGTCTTCACGTCGTTTGGGTGATTACTGATGATCTTGATTGGGCTGTACACCCAAGAAGATGGAAACAGTTAGTGATCGTCCAGACGTACTTGGAGATCGATGGATATGCGGGGTACTAGGTGCCTTCGGTTTCGTTCAGCCCCAGAACGGACTTGTAAATGGACTGTGTGTCTGACATTGGATTTTAGTCCGTGTGATTGATCTCTATTAAATATATATCTGTTTGGCGGCGGAGAATTTATTCTCTTGCTTAACGCCCTTCTCTGAGACGTACGAGCTCAGGGGTTATATATTGATGGATATCAATCGCATGGAGTGAATTGCCTGTGTGGCATGCTAAGATGCAAATGATCAAGGCTTCTGTTGAAAAGCAAAGTCTTGTGGTTGATGATCGAAGCACGGCCTTTGTGGCGTAGCTTTGTGTAACGTTGATTCGCGAGTATCACACCCGGTATGAATCAAAAACGGGAGACGGACATCAGGGAGGACATGCGTTTCTTTCTAGTTAGGAGTGGCGTCAGTGCTTGAACTGGCTGACGAGTTTGACTCATGTGGATATTGCTTATTATTACTTGCTGAAAAGCGAGGCGCCTCGTGATATCGGTTTCGGCCGATGCTTCTGGTCGGCTGACGGGCCAGGCTTACGCCCCAAAGGGCGGGGAAACACAGTGTTCAGGAATTTTAATCCACATCGGTGGACCGGCCCTGACGATCCAAAGGCTTGACTGAGTACTTGCCTGAGGGGCGGACTAGAGCGTCTCAAATCGGAGAGGATCTTGCCCCTAGCCTCGGTTCATACCATAAATGATAACCCAACTTCCAATACGACATTGCGGTTTTGATTGTAAACTTATATATGGTGACATAGTGTTATGGGGCATTCATGCCGCCTATGATTGATACTTATGATTTGAAGTTGTCTTATACACTATGCACTTATAGTAGTATCAAACGATTTGTTTTGAACGTATCAAGCATTCTTTGGCTGTTATAAGGGAAAACCCTATCCTCGGCTGCGTTGCATTGTGTGATGGGACCTGGGTCTTACAACAGCTTCATTTTTCTTTATTTAGCATTGCGTTGTTTATTTTATGCACTGGTATTCTTGGGAGGAAACTCGTTCCGTGTTATACGGCGTGGTCCCTTGACTTGCCTAACTTTAAAAATAAAGATTAATAACTGTTTTAGTTCTCACACCAGTCCCATGACTGACCTGGAGTTTATTGTTTTAACCTAAACTCTGGGTGCCCTTATTTTGACACGGGCAGCTAGTAGTTTTGGTTTTGCAGATTTATATTCACAGGATCCTGGATTACAGCTGGAACGATATCCGGAAAGCTTTGTATCCGTATATCTCTTCTAGTTGTGTATTGTATTATTTTCCGCTGCTATGTATTTAAATGTAATTTAAATCTCTGATATTTCTGTGTAATATTCATTCATACGCTGTATATTCTTGTAATCTGATGCATTGTTGTAATAACAATGAAATGTTCTTCCGTCAGCATTCTGTTGTGGCTTGTTCTCGAACTATCCGACGCTTTCCTTTACGGGGAAGTTGCGGGTTTTCACAGGGCAAAGGAGGCTGATAAACGTAGAAAGGAATTCAGATTTAGTTTTCTTTTTATGTGGAGAGGAGGAAGAAGTTTTAACATTTATAGAAGACAATTACAAAGAAAAACAAAAAGAATGAGAAAGAAAATTGAAAAAGATACGTGATTTATTTCTCAATCATATATTGTAGGTTACAATGGAAATAAATTGGCGATTAAGGTTGAGGTGACAATATTTATTTCTCATTTAGATTTCAAAAGCAAATCACAGAGAAATATATATATATATATAGGTTAATTCGTTTTCGGAGAGAAATAATGAAGGAAAAAAGGGAAAGGTGAAATAAGAGGATGTAAATTTAAGGAATAAAAGTACATAAATAAAATAAGATGCGTGAAAATAGAATAAAGGGAAAGAAAAAATAGAATTAAGGGAAAGAAATTAATAGAATAAGAGAAAGAAATAAATGTGCACTTAATGGATAAAGTAAGTGGAGAGATAGGAGGTAGTTCATTTGAGGAAAATAGAAAAAGAAGAGGGAAGAAATTGATAAAATGATGGAAAGAAATGAATGTTGCATTAGGGAAACAATGAAGAGGGAAGGACATTGAAAACTTTTAAAACTATTCACATTTCAAAATAAATAAATTAATGAAGGTTTTCCAAATTCCTAGATGTTACAATTTAAATAGACAGGGAAAGAAATAAAGAAGATAGCCAAAGATGTATACACGTATGTTGCTAGAATTTATTTGATCTAGAATATATACATTATTTGCAATCAAACTTTCAACAGAAATTAAAAAAATTCATTAGTACCATAATAAATTTTACTTCGAAACAATTTTAAATACAATAATTAAATTTAATTCAACAACTTAAATAGTCAGAATTTACGGGATGTTGGAATTTTCCCTACTTAGAAGTTTTCGTCCTCGAAAAAGAACGAAATAAGGAACTAAAGTTTAAACGATATACCATTCATATACATATTTACTTCGATTTTTTGTTCGAACACAAAATTTTTCTTCTAATTAGTATTGGTAACCCGACTACTCTTGTACGAGCTTCTGATTTGACTTCTTGATTAGAAACTTCTATTCTCCTTACACAGCAATAAGCTATGATAGAAAATTTTCAGATTCACATAAAAAACTCTTCTCATTGTCCGTTGTCGACAATAAAGCAAACAATTCTATTTAGAATCAATACTGTATACTTAAACAAAATCAAAACTGTTATGCGAATAAAATGATTTTCAACTACATATTCATTCCATTCGTTCTTTTCCTTTTCGGAGACGAAAATTAGTATTTTGATTTATTTCAAAGTTGTGAACTTGCAAAAATTTTAACATATCTTTCTTAATTTATCATAGCGAAGTGATACAATGTTAAATTTTCATGTTATTGATTTGTTATTTAATGTCAAAATACTTTTATAACTCGAAGGCTGTAACGAACTGGTATTTTGACCCAGAAAATCAACGTAAAACCCATGTCAATTATTCAGGCATTGAACATTCCAGATCATTAATAGAAAGAAGTTAGAGGGTAAGAATAGATAAGATAGAAAATTAGAATAGAAGAAGGAGAAGAACACAACAACAGAATCAGAGTAACACGAATCTCTATCACCCCACCCCACACTCTCAATGCAATGTTCGATGCCTGAATAAATAATAGGAGTTTTATGTTGATTTTCTGGATCGAAAATTCTAGTTCGTTACAAAGGCTTAACAAGTATATTTTTGTTCTTAAAAAATTTATACATACGTTGATCAGACGCATGACTAAAAATCTTCCAGTACTCAATATACTAATTTCAACTTCTAGTGAAAATACTTAAAATTTAACGACCCGGGGAAAAGCTCGACACTCGAATTTTCGACAATAATATATAAACCCATATTACTTGCCAAAAACCCAAGTACCGAACCCCAGATTGTCATGAGAAAGAATTTAGAGGGTGAGAAAAGAAAGAAAGAAATATTAGAATAGAAGAAAGAAGAAGAACACATCAGAATCTCACAGCGGAACGAATAAAATATAATATCTAATCTCTTTATACAAAAGAACTGTATATACATACCAATCATTAGAGTACAACATATATCAGTCATAGCGGAAAAATATGTGTATATAAGTAACGGTGAAGCCTCCTGCTTCCAGCTCCTGAAACTCCAAGCGAACCTAACCTGGAACATACTCGGTCTGACCCGAGCACATTTGAAGCAAAGAAAAATACACCGGGTCAGTCTGGAATACTATCAGTGATAAATTCACGGAACACACAACTTGTTTAACTTTGAAAATTCTTTCTGAAGTCAAAGGATAATAGTAAGACCAGCCCACACATAAACATGGATGGTTTTTACCTTACTATAACCCAAAACATTTTTGAAATCATAGCTTATTCTGATATTATCATAATGTCTACATACAAATAATTAACAATCTAGTGGAACGCTTGCATCTCACGCTCCACATATATAATATACAAACCAAAACCGCGGGCGCTTATTGGATATTGGATTCCAACCTTGACAAGGTATGGGACCACCTTCCGACTGTGTATCTCTAGAGTCGAATACACTGGGTTCAACAAGAACGTCTTGCAACCCGGCCCACACATGACCGACCACTCATTTCGCTTGAGTGTATCGAATGTATATCACCGACGGTTGGGATCAGCAACCGCCTCCCAAAAAGGGACAACATCGAAATATAGATTAAAGAAGCAAATGGAATTTCTCTATATAGGTGATTATGCACCCTAATGGGAGCGACCCACATAGCCATGCTGCCTGCCCGATTTTTGTCATTTCCCGGTTGATGACGCTTGAGGCTAGAAATTTATCTTCTAGAACATCTGATCATCATTCACTTTGAATGCCTCATCGTCAGATCCATCAGATATCAATAATTGACGTCCACCGAAAATACTCTAGTTGGGAGCTAACTAACTATAATACATTTGAAGAAATCAACGTACGTGATCCTTTGGAAATACTCTGTCAGACATTCGTCCATACAAGTCATCCAGGAACAGGATGAACCGAAGGTACTCTCCTACTGCATCTCATATAGGAATCACCCCAAGGATCAGTAGCGAGAAGTCCTTGCAACCCTTAGATTCCAACCACGACAGAATCACAGTTTATCCCTGCTTGCAAGGCAGAGAATCTTAGTGGTTCTACCGTTTATGAAGATCTACGGTCTTCAATGCATCATCTCGATCTTCTTCTAATATCTTTACGTATTCTTCGGTCAGAATGGTTTTCAAATATAAATTCGATCCCGGTCTTTCCATACCAACAATCGTGTTGGTCAGGTTTGATAGTCGGTGATTTAACTATAAAATTCAATAGTGTGAATGAGTTTATTGATTCGGTACTTGGCATGACTTGGCATGTTTAAAATATATTTGACATATGGTTAATCCACTTTTAATTCTTCCTATATATTTAAACCTTATATTTTTTCCTCCATTATGACAAAAGCTATTTTAAATACTTTAGAACATGTATATCAGTATACACCCAGTTTTCCATCCCTATTTGAAATATAGATATATTTCTTTAAACCTTTTTAACTTGGATTACATTTCCAAAAAAATCCCTTTATCAATATTAAACACAAACATTTGTGTATATTTCCTTTGCGTTGGAATTCTTATTTCAATTACCATGTTTTGCTTAATACACTTCTTATATTTTATTTCAAAAACCACCACCATATTTTAGCCCACTTTTAACCTATTAAGCATCTCCTTATTAATCTCATGCGATTGAATTTTCTTCTCTTAATCTAACAATTAAGAAAAGTCTTATTTAAATCCCTATATTTACTTACCCATTTCTATTGACCATTAGTGTTTGAAAACTTGGATTTATAAATCCCTTTATAAATTCTTTCCCTTGGGAGTCTTTATTCCATTCAAATCCACCTTACTTAATTAAAAATTAAGTAAAAATCTTATTTAAATCTTTATACTCCCTTACCCATTTCATTTACCATGTTTATTGAACACTTGGGTCATAAATCCTTTTATAATATCTTATTCCCCCTTTTAATCAAGCCGTAACGTCAATTAACCACTTGTTAATTGAATTTCCCTTTTATCAATCTCGCTTGGAACTGGGGTTCATAAATCTCTTTTATAAACTTGCTTAAAAACTTTATCTATAAATTTCTAATCTAATTAATTATATAAAATGACTGAAAAGCTTCAGTTCAGTTATAAAATAATTTATAACTTTAAAACTGCGTCAATTTACCGAACGGTAAACCGACGTCTAAAACAACACATTTTAGGCCATTCACTGCCAATTACCCAATCAACACCGTCGGTTGATTTTAAACACAACACAGGTGAGTATTTATTCAACCATCATGTTCAAACAGGTTTTATTATCATATGGGGTTCAATCAGTTCAAATATCAGCAATATAAAACAAACAAAAAAACATATATAATATCTGAGGAATCCGGTCGGATCCCTCCAACCTATTCTTCTCTGCATCACAGCTCCTTATACATTTCATAATAATATATGAAATAAATTTCATACGATCAACTAATTTAAAACGATGGAATATAAACGGCAGCTACCAATCAAACAGTAAACAACCAATAACAACCAAGCAACCAATTTATATTTTTAACGGTAAATTATATTTTAAATATGAATTTACCACATCACAGGATTCTAGAAGGTGTGAGAATTAACTCACCAGATCATTTCGGTTGGCGGTTGACGCGTTTGAACGTTCAAAATTAGCTGAAATTTCAACTGCCTCAGATCAGTGCCTAGTCAACGCCATCGTCTAGGCCTCGTTCCTGCGATCTCAACGGATCTAGTTTCGTTTAAATCCAACATCGTATGAATAAGTTATAACTGTTTAAAGTTTATATATTTTAAACGATTAATTAACTATACTAATTATTAATTAATTAAATCTTTAAAACTAATTACCTTTAATACCTGCCATGTCATCATAGGATTAAGTAAAAAACGCGTTTTCCTCTTGGGTCCTTCATTCAAACCCGATCATCCCCATCTCAAAGAAAAACATGAATAGGATTAGCCACTTTGGCCCATCGTTGCGCCACCATGGCGAACTTGAACCACTTGCGACCGATTTTGCCGTGACCGTCCCCTCATGCCGCTCCGCCTCCAACCGTTCTCGCCTTCCACCGTCGCCATTAGCGCCAGTGCGGTCCCGAAAACCGAAATCCCCTTGTCAACGTTAAACTTCGCCCAACTCCGTCCATGGACCAGCGGAACCTCCACGACCGCCGCCGTTCTCACCGCCATCTCCCCTCCTTCGTCGACCTTCAGACCCCAGACCATCATGTCGCCGATTCCTGCCATATTTTCCCCAAAACCGTCCACGACTTTAAAAACCGAACCCAAAAAGGACACCTTCGTTCATCTCGACCCCCACGCCACCACAAGCCACCGGAGACCCTGAGACCACAGCCAAACGAAAGCCTGGTCTTCCCTCTTCCATTCCCCCAAGGTCCTGTCTCCTCAAATCAACTCAATCCCCTTAATTTCTGAAAAGAACGAAACCCATTTTCTACGGTTTAACACCGATTCCAGCCACCACAACCCTCCGACCACCCCCAAATTTTCTCAACAAGTAGATATGGACCCGACCTACAAGTTTACATCAGTTTGCCCCTACTGATTCAATACAGATTTGAAGATATAATTGATTTTACATTGAGGGGCTTTTCTGCAAAACTGAAGTGTATTGAATGGAAAGGGTTGGTTTTTCTGGTTTGGGGCTAATGAAAGTTTATATTTATAAAAGAAAAATATTATTTATTTATCTCGATGTGACAGACGATATTTTATTTCATGTCTATCATGTTTTCGAACGTCATTTATTCGCTCCTGCGCTCACATACAAACCCCGTTCGATATTCGAATGGACGACATAGTATAATTTGAAGATACGGTCCTAATGAAACTTGTTTCGTCGAATTCCAAGTCCGTTTTCTCGAATGGCCCTCGTTCACTTTCAAATGGTTGTTTTTATTTGTATTTTATTTTTCCACGCTCACTAATTAACCCCGGTTAATGCGCCACTTGAAATCTAGCAATAATTTACTGTTGCGGTCCCAATAAAATTTGTTTTGTCGAAAACAGAGGTCGTTTGAATAAAGGCCCTTTTATAACTGCCCAATTCAAATAAAATAAACCAATTTTAAAATACCTCAATATAATAGTATTAAAATATTGAAATTGGCCATATACGACTAGAATATCGTATATTACCAGGATAAAATAACTCGGGTTGAGATTGAAGCCAAATTGATTTTATAAAAATTTAAAAACCCCCATATTTAATATAAATAACGATAAAATTTATAAAGGAATTCCACAGCGACTATTTCAAAATTTGATTTGGACATAAAACAAAATCTACAACACGAAAACTCGATTATTCTCTTTCATTAGAAAAAATATTATCCAACAGATTCGGACGTTTCTTGTTTCGAGAAAATCCGACTCGTATTGGGCCCTGTACAGCCGTTTGAAGTTCAAAATGCCAAATTACGAACTACTGCGCCGCTGCAACTCTTTTTATAATTAAATTATAAGTTAAATATTCTGATGTCGTTTTATAAACGGAACCGCCACTATAATTTCAATAAAAACCATATTAAACCAACTTAAATTGCCCGATCACTTTAAACTGCAAATTCTACATTTCCCAAATATCCCGAAAATAAAATATAATTATATATTAATATAATTTTAATTTTCAAATAAAAATTGTTAAATTGATTATTTAAACTCAAATCAATATTTTAGATAAATAAGATATTTCAATAAAATGGCCAGAAAATATGTGACATTACATTCCTTCCCCCTTAAAGTAATTTTGTCCTCGAAATTGCTAAGGTAGAAAGAACGTTACAACCCATTATCTTTATAATAATATTTAATTTAAAACTCGATTTTATTTCGAAAACTATTCTAATCGGTCGTAAAACCAAATTATTTCAAATAAAAGAATTTTCCAAAAATCTTCAGAATTTTTCTAACACCTTAAATTTTGGAATTTTTTTGGTATAGTCTCCCCTATACGGAGGGACATCTGCAATATCGCAGGTTCAAGGAATATATATACATCGACTCTCATAGTCGGAAAAATTCAAAACCAAACTCAAAACCCAAATAAAAATCAAAATTTCGTATTTGCGTAGGCGTAACTTTTGTCGAGCGCTATTATGCGATAAGCGATAATATATACTTGAGCTGTCTTAATTATTATGCAGCTCGATTCGAACTGGATTTGATTAACTCCAGAATTTCCTCTTGGATGGATTTTAAACTGAATTGCTCTTCAGCACCTGTTTCTCAACTCAAATGGATTTCATTAGTCCTCAAACAATATCAACAAGGTTCAAAACATCCATATCATTCATATCAACCCATTTTACACACAATTCAATCCATACGAGGTTATAATTATTAATAATCACTTCATTTATTTCTTTAATTATCCATTCAGATTTATTAAATTTGGATAAATTTATCCAACTTATTTATTTCATATTTGTTTTAACCAAATCGACTCATGTTCAGGTTCATATTCAAGCAACCAACAAAACAATCCAAACATATCACACAAACAAATCAATCGATTCCCTATATTATAATAATTCGTGAAAATTATTACTTTTATTATTTATAAAATAATTTGGGCAAACAAATTTCAAAAATAATATTATATCAAATTACAAATACGTGCTCTCATATATACACTCAAACTCGATCTAGGGTATTACTAACCCCATCTCTACCGAGTCATGCCACAGAGCCAAGGTTATCACTAAACCAATAGCTCTGATACCACTGTAATGACCCGGGGAAAAACTCGACGCTCGAATTTTCGGCAATAATATATAAACCCATATTACTTGCCAAAAACCCAAGTATCAAACCCCAGATTGTCATGAGAAAGAATTTAGAGGGTGAGAAAAGAAAGAAAGAAATATTAGAGTAGAAGAAAGAAGAAGAACACATCAGAATCTCACAGCGGAATGAATAAAATATAATATCAAATCTATTTATACAAAAGAACTGTATATACATACCAATCATCAGAGTAAAACATATATCAGACACAGCGGAAAAATATCTGTATATAACTAACGGTGAAGCCTCCTGCTTCCAGCTCCTGAAACTCCAAGCGAACCTAACCTGGAACATACTCGGTCTGACCCGAGCACATTTGAAGCAAAGCAAAATACACCGGGTGAGTCTGGAATACTATCAGTGATAAATTCACGGAACACACAACTTGTTTAACTTTGAAAATTCTTTCTGAAGTCAAAGGATAATAGTAAGACCAACCCACACATAAACACGGGCGGTTTTTACCTTACTATAGCCCAAAACATTTTTGAAATCATAGCTTATTCTGATATTATCATAATGTCTACATACAAATAATTAACAATCTAGTGGAACGCTTGCATCTCACGCTCCACATATATAGTATACAAACCAAAACCGCAGGCGCTTATTGGATATTGGACTCCAACCTTGACAAGTTATGGGACCACCTTCCGACTGTGTATCTCTAGAGGCGAATACACTGGGTTCAACAAGAACGCCTTGCAACCCGGCCCACACATGACCGACCACTCATTTCGCTTGAGTGTATCGAATGTATATCAACGACGGTTGGGTTCAGCAACTGCCTCCCGAAAAGGGACAACATCGAAATATAAATTAAAGAACCAAATGGAATTTCTCTAGATAGGTGATTATACACCCTAATGGGAGCGACCCACATAGCCATGCTGCCTGCCCGATTTTTCTCATCTCCCGGTTGATGAGGCTTGAGGCTAGAAATTTATCTTCTAGAACATCTGATCATCATTCACTTTGAATGCCACATCGTCAGATCCATCAGATACCACTAATTGAAGTCCACCAAAAATAATCTAGTTGGGAGCTAACCAACCATAATATGTTTGAAGAAATCAACGTACGTGATCCTTTGGAAATACTTTGTCAGACATTCGTCCATATAAATCATCCAGGAACAGGATGAACCGAAGGCACTCTCCAACTGCATCTCATATAGGAATCACCCCAAGGATCAGCAGCGAGAAGTCCTTGCAACCCATAGATTCCAACCACGACAGAATCACAGTTTATTCCTGCTTGCAAGGCAAAGAGTCTTAGTGGTTCTTCCTTTTATGAAGTTCTATGGTCTTCAATGCTCCATCTCGATCTTCTTCTAATATCTTCACGTATTTGTTGGTCGGAATGGTTTTCGAATATAAATTCGATCCCTGTCTTTCCATACCAACAATCGTGTTGGTCAGGTTTGATAGTCGGTGATTTAACTATTAAATACAATAGTGTGAACGAGTTTATTGATTCGGTACTTAGCATGACTTGGCCTGTTTAAAATATATTTGACATATGGTTAAGCCACTTTTAATTCTTCCTATATATTTGAACCTTATATTTTTTTCCTCCATTGTAACAAACGCTATTTTAAATACTTTAGAACATGTATATAAGTATACACCCAGTTTTCCATTCCTTTTGGAAATATCGAAATATTTCTTTAAACCTTTTTAAATTGGATTACATTTCCAAAAAAGCCCTTTATCAATATTTAACACAAACGTTTGTGTATATTTCCTTTGTGTTGGAATACTTATTTCAATTACCATGTTTCGCTTAATAAACTTCTTACATTTTATTTTAAAAACCATCACCATATTTTAGCCCACTTTTAACCTATTAAGCATCTCCTTATTAATCTCATGCGATTGAATTTTCTTCTTTTAATCTAACAATTAAGAAAAGTCTTATTTAAATCCCTGTATTTACTTACCCATTTCTATTCACCATTCTTGTTTGAACACTTGGATTTATAAATTCCTTTATAAATTCTTTCCCTTAGGAGTCTTTATTCCATTCAAATCTTCATTACTTAACTAAAAATTAAGTAAAAATCTTATTTAAATCTTTATACTCACTTACCCATTACATTTACCATGTTTATTGAACACTTGGGTCATAAATCCTTTTATAATCTCTTATTCCCCCTTTTTATCAAGCCTTAACGTCAATTAACCACTTGTTAATTGAATTTCCCTTTTATCAATCTCGTTTTGAACTAGGGTTTATAAATCTCTTTTATAAACTTGCTTAAAAAATTTATTTATAAATTTCTAATTTAATTAATTATATAAAATGACTGAAAAGCTTCAGTTCAGTTATAAAATAATTTATAACTTTAAAACTGCGTCAATTTACCGAACGGTAAACCGATGTCTAAAACAACACATTTTAGGCCATTCACTGCCAATTACCCAATCAACACTGTCGGTTGATTTTAAACATAACACAGGTGAATATTTATTCAACCATCATGTTCAAACAGGCTTTATTATCATATGGGGTTCAATCAGTTCAAATATCAACAATATAAAACAAACAAACAACATATATAATATCTGAGGAATCCGGTTGGATCACTCCAACCTGTTCTTCTCTGCATCACAGCTCATTATACATTTCATAATAATATATGAAATAAATTTCATATCATCAACTAATTTAAAATGATGGAATATAAACGGCAGCAACCAATCAAATAGTAAACAACCAATAACAACCAAGCAACCAATTTATATTTTTAATGGTAAATTATATTTTAAATATGAATTTACCACATCACAGGATTCCAGAAGGTGTGAGAATTAACTCACCAGATCATTTCGGTTGGCGGTTGACGCGTTTGAACGTTCAAAATTAGTTGAAATTTCAACTGCGTCAGATCAGTGTCTAGCCAGCGCCATCGTTTAGGCCTCGTTCCTGCGATCCCAACGGATCTAGATTCGTGTAAATCCGACATCGTATGAATAAGTTATAGCTGTTTAAAGTTTATATATTTTAACGTTTAATTAACTATACTAACTATTAATTAATTAAATCTTTAAAACTAATTACCTTTAATACCTGCCATGTCATCATAGGATTAAGTAAAAAACGCGTTTTCTTCTTTGGTCCTTCGTTTAAACCCGATCATCCCCATCTCAAAGAAAAACACGAACAAGATCAGCCACTTTGACCCATCACTGCACCACCACGGCGAACTTGGACCACCTGCGACCGATGCTGCCGTGACCGCCCCCTTAAGCCGCTCCGCCTTCGACCGACCTCGCCTTCCACCATCGCCATTAGCGCCAAAACTACTCTGAAAACCGGAAGCCCCTTGTCAACGTTCAACTTCGCACAACTCCGTCCATGGACCACCTGAACCTCCACGACCGCCGCCATTCTCACCACCATCTCCCCTCCTTCATCGACCTTCAGACGCCAGACCATCATGCTGCCTCTTCCTGCCATATTTTCCCTAAAACCGTCCATGACTTTAAAAACCGAACCCAAAATGGACACCTCCGTTCATCTCGACCCCCACGCACCCACAGACGACCAGAGACCCTGAGACCACAACCAAACGAAAGCCTGGTCATCCCTCTTCCATTCCCCCAAGGTCCCGTCTCCTCAAATCAAACCAATCCCCTTAATTTCTGAAACGAACGAAACCCATTTTCTATGGTTTAACACCGATTCCGGCCACCACAACCCTCCGATCACACCCAAATTTTCTCAGTAAGTAGATACGGACCCGGTCTACAAGTTTACTTCAGGTTGCCCCTACTGATTCAATACAGATTTGAAGATATAATTGATTTTGCGTTGAGGGGCTTTTCTGTGAAACTGAAGTGTATTAAATGGAAAGGGTTGGTTTTTCTGGTTTGGGACTGATGAAAGTTAATATTTATAAAAGAAAAATATTATTTATTTATCTCGATGTGACAGACGATATTTTATTTCATGTCTATCGCATTTTCGAACGTCGTTTATCCGCTCCTGCGCTCACATACAAACCCCGCTCGATATGCGAATAGATGGCATAGTATAATTTGACGATACGGTCCTAATAAAACTTGTTTCGTCGAATTCCGAGTCTGTTTGCTCGAATGGCCCTTGTTCACATTCAAATGGTCATTTTTATTTGTATTTTATTTTGCCATGCTCACAAATTAACCCCGATTGACGCGCCACTTGAAATCTAGCAATAATTTACTGTTGTGGTCCCAATAAAATTTGTTTCATTGAAAACTGAGGTCGTTTGAATAAAGGCCCTTTTATAACTGCCCAATTCGAATAAAATAAACCAATTTTGAAATACCTCAATATAACAATATTAAAATATTGAAATTGGCCATGTACGACTAGAACATCGTATATTACCAAGATAAAATAACCCGGGTTGAGTTTGAAGCCAAATCGATTTTACAAAACTTTAAAAACCCCCTTATTCGATATAAATAACGATAAAATTTATAAAGGAATTCCGCAGCGACTATTTCAAAATTTGATTTGGACATAAAAACAAAATCTACAACACAAAAACTCAATTTTTCTCTTTCATTAGAAAAAATATTATCCAATAGATTCGGACGTTTCTTGTTTCGAAAAATCCGACTCATATTGGGCCTTGTACAGCCGTTTGAAGTTCAACACGCCAAATTACGAACTACCACGACGCTGCAGCTCGTTTTATAATTAAACGTTCTGACGTCGTTTTATAAACAAAACCGCCACTATAATTTCAATACAAACCACATTAAACCAATTTAAATTGCCCGATCACTTTAAACTGCAAATTCTACATTTCCCAAATATCCCAAAAATAAATATAATTATATTATCAATATAATTTAAATTTTCAAATTAAAATGGTTAAATCGATTATTTAAACTCAAATCAATATTTTAAATAAATAAAATATTTCAATAAAATGGCCAGAAAATACGGGACATTACATAAAAAAATCTTAAAATAGATATGGAAAATACATTCTCCCATGGATCACGGTTACTTGGCGGTTACGCTACTATCCCACTAGAATCTCTTATAACCATAAGTATCACACCCCTGGAATTTTATCATGGTGGTTGCCATAGATCGTAGTTACATGGCGGTTAGGCCACTATCCCAATGGAATCGCTTGTAACTGTAGGTATCTCACTCCTCGAATTACGCTATGGTTATAGATAAATAACAATAATCAAGTTGACCCCACCAAATGGGATTCCAGTACAATGGATACTCCAATCAACAAAGCACCAACGTAGCTACGATTTTCAATTTTCAATAGGCACTCTCAACAAGCGTCAACACAACCCCTCTCATTAGGAATTGCGATTTCAATGGAAGACACTTCCCATATCTTCATTTCGAAAACATACATTCTCCATCTTTCTCTCTCTCTCTCTCTATATATATATATATATATTTATATATAAAACTTCATTTCACTTTTCGCATATATCGCACTTCCATAAATATCAATTCACATAAGACTTTCTTTCCAAATCATGTTTTTCAAACATATCATTCTCATATAAATTCTATTATAAGACTATCATTTCAGTCAATTATCTTCCAAATTAGTGGTTTCGAATTAATCTCATACTTATATAAGTCATATAAGTTTCAAACATCTCATATAACAATATTTATAGGCTGATAATCTTCCAAATTTTCATTTCAATATCAAATTAAACAGATTTCAAATTGATTCGAGTACTTAATGTCATTTCAAAATTTTAAATTAATATTTACAAATCGGTTCATTATCAAATATTCAAAATCAAATGTTCTCAAAATTCCATTTCAATACCAATTTAGTTTTTAATTCACAATTGATTTGAATATTCAATATCATTTCGAGTCTAGTTCATATTAGCAATCAATTCACTATTAGAACATCACTTTCGATTTGACTTTCATATCACAAATATCACTATTCAATTGAACCTTTATACACAATTTATTTCGTCTTAAATTGCTTGGTTCTGAAATCTCCTTTTATCTTAAAATAACTAGATACAAAATAGTTTAAAATAGTAACTTTGCAATAAGATATGTTTTGATATAAAGTAAGTGTGCAAAAATTGTTCATAATAAAAAATAGACTTGATATAGAATAATCAAATAAAATAGATAAATTTAATACTTTAGGACAAATAAAACAACAATCAAACATATATAGTTGTGAAAAAAAAGTATTAATTTCAAAATTATTCCAATCCGAATCATTTTTCCGAACATTTCAAAATTTTAGTTAACATAGATTCTGATGTTTCAAGTCAAACACAAATTTAACTAAAGATTCAATTGTTAACATTTCAGTTTGAATGAAGTATTCGAATAAGATCACAACTCAAGTATCTCATCTTCATTTTCTCTTGAAATTTAATTTTTTCATTCATTCCACATCATTGGTTCCAAACCAAATGATAAGTTCATTCGTTAAATTGATTCCTTACAAGTCAAATTTGAATCTATTAACATTCAAATTTAATAAAATTCTTAAGTTAACCAACTCAAATTTTTTAAATTTAAACATCATTTAAACTTTGCATTTATTTTCAACTTTCAAACTACCAAACTAAATTTCAATAAGTTAAATCCATTCATTGAATTAGTTCCATGAACTTATGCCTTCAGTTGAATTATTTTAACATATTAGTTTAATTTTGCAATTTAATATCAAATCCATTTGATTCATATTGTCAAGCTAAAATAAATTTTTTTTCTTAATTATTAGTTTTGGTAAAATATTATCTAAAACAAATTTTGTTCAAAATATTCGAAAACTTTCATACTAATAAGATTCCTTTCATTTCCATTTCCAATGTTTAATTTGTAGCGACCCAAACTTCCCCGGTCTCCGAAGAGATGAGAAAGAACGAATTACTGTGAGGACAAGACAAAACAGAACGCAGACGGAAGAACATTTCATTGTTAATTACAACAATTCCATCAGATACAAGAATATACAGAGTATAATGAATAAATTACATTTGATAAATATCAGAGATTACAATAAATTACATAGCAGCGGAAAATAATACAAAGCACAACTGAAGGTGATATACGGATACAGAGCTTTCCGGATATCATTCCAGCTGTAGACCAGGATCCTGTGAATATAAATCTGCAAAACCAAAACTACTAGCTGCCCGTGCAGAAAATAGGGGCACCCAGAGTTTAGGTTAAAACAATAAATTCCAGGTCAGTCATGTGACTGGTGTGAGAACTAAAACAGTTATTAATATTGGTTTTAAAGTTAGGTAAATCAAGGGACCACGCCGTATAACACGGAACGGGTTTCCTCCCAAGAATACCAGTGCATAGAATAAACAGCGCAATGCTTTTTCGAAAAATGAAGCTATTATAAGACCCAGGTCCCATCACGCAATGCAACGCAAGCCGGAGGATAGGGTTTTCCCTTATAATAGCCAAACATGCTTGGTACGTTTAAAACAAATCATTTGATACTATAGTAAGTGTATAGTGTCAAAACAATTTCAATCATAAATATAAATCATAGACGGCATGGGTACCATATATCATGTCTCCATACTAGTTCTACAATTGAAACCGCGATACACGTATTGGAAATTGGATTTCCGTCATAAGTCGAGGCAAGGGGCAAGCTCCTCTCCGCTTTGAGACACTCTAGCAAATGCTTAGGACTACACACTCTGGGCAGCCACTTGGATCGGTTGGGCCGGTCCTCACTTACGTTAGAGGATTGGCAATTCCTGAACACACGTTTCTCGGTCCTTACAGACCTATAATTGAGGCGCCTCATTCCAACAACCACGAAGGTGAAAAGTATATAAATGTCAGGGCTGGTAAGTCACTGACACCACCAAATCTAGAAAGAAACGTCGTGTTCTCCCAACGGCCCGTATCCCATTTTTAACTCATACCGAGGAGTGAGGCTCGCGAATTCACGTTATACACAAAGCTGCCACAAAGGTCGTGCTTTGATCATCAACCACAAGACTTTGCTTTTCAACAGAAGCCTTGATCATTGCATCTTAGCGTGCCACATAGGCAATTCATGCCATGCGACTGATGTCCATCGATATACAACCTCTAAGCTCGTACGTCTCAGAGAAGGGCGTTAAGCAAAAGAATAAATTCTCCGCCGCCAAACAGATGTATATTTAATAGAAATCAATCAACACAGAATAAAATCCAATGTCAGACACACAATCCATTTACAAGTTCATTCTGGGTCTGAACGAAACCGGAGGCACTTTCCTCGCATATCCATCCATCTCCAAGTACGTCTGGACGACCACCAACTATTTCCATCCTCTTGGGTGTACTGCCCAATCAGGATCGTCGGTAATTATCCAAACGATGTGAAGACTTCCGGTCTTGAACCACCGTCATCATCTTCAACATATCGTCGAATCGGTTATTCAGAATGGGTGTAAACCCGGACTTTCCGAACGACCCGCGTATATTAAAAACAAATGTTACACAAACACAACATACGCCTCATTCCAATTCATTAGTCACTAACCGTAAATCAACCAGAGAACAACTTCCCAAACATTAACCCCGAAGGCCGGAACCAACATCAGATCAATACCCAGGAAACTATTCTTCTTATCTAACCTACAGCTAGTTTCTAAATTCCACATTTTTAGGGAAAGGTTCCCATTAATTTTATCCAAGATAAATTCTTTAAAATTTATCCTTTAATCTTCCTTTGGATGTCGTTTCAAACCAAATTATGGTTTTCCAAACTAGTCGAGATTAGCGAACCGCACCGAAGTAATTATTTATTTTATTTCTCAATCCCAACCTATTCATCCCATGAAGCAAAACTGGTAATACTCCATATCTAACACCACAGTGTTGTCGATAAAATTAATTATCATTTCACGTTCAAATCTAATTAAAGATTTGACTATCATTTTGGAGCAAAACTGGTGATACTCCATTCTCGCTCAGTTTCTAAATTTGATAATTTAGATTATCTATTCACATTTGAATCTAATTGCAGATTCATTAAAACTCCTTTTACTGGGTTAAAGAACTAGGTGTTATTTAAAACACAGTTCAGGACAAACCCAAATCACATTCTATTTGTTATCGGGTTAAAGAACTAGTGTTATTTAAAACACCGTTCACGATAAACCCATTTCAAATCCAATCAAATATATTAGAAATTCCGATTATTTAAAACCCCTTTTTAAATCTAATTCATTTATTTAAAAATAATTGGGTTTTTAAATTTAGTTCAAAACTAGTTTATTTCGATAAAAATCTATTTTTATCTTTTCAAATATGGAGTTTTTCATCCCAAATTTTCCCAAATCATTTCTTATGATTTTACAAAATTTATTACTATTTTTAATAATTTTATCAAGGCCCGTACAGCCGATTTCCATCAACGGCCATCGAACTGCACTTACAACGACCTTTTTCAAATTTGATTTGGACATATCTCTAAATCCAACCGTTAGATTTCAAATTTCAAATATTCGTTAGAAAGCTCTTTTCGATACGAACCCAATGGTTCCGGTTTTAGGAGAATCCGACGGTCGGATCTTCCGTAATATCCGTTTGAAATAAATGGTCGAAATTCACGAACTGCCGCGGCGCGGCGCGTTCTATTCAGGCCATTATATTAAATATATAATATATATAATATATATTTCGTCGATTACTATTTAAAATGAATTTTGTAAATCGTTTTAAATTCGTTTCAAAAACAGTTTCAACTTCCATCTCAATTCAAATCAAAATTGAATCTTTCCTTATAAATTCGTTTTAAAATTCATTCCAATTTAATTCAAATTTCAATTCAATTTGATTTCATTTCAATTCGTTTTAAATTCAATTTGAATTCGTTTTCAATTCAATTCCAAAGTCGTTTTCTATTCGATTCAATTCAAATTGGTTTTCTATTCGATTCAATTCAAATTGGTTTTCTATTCGAATCAAATTCGTTTTCTATTCAAATCAAATTCGTTATATATTCAATTGAAATCAAATTCGTTTTCTATTCAAATCAAATTCGTTATATATTCAATTGAAATCAAATTCGTTTTCTATTCAAATCAAATTCGTTATATATTCAATTGAAATCAAATTCGTTTTCTATTCAAATCAAATTCGTTATATATTCAATTGAAATCAAATTCGTTTTCTATTCAAATCAAATTCGTTATATATTCAATTGAAATCAAATTCGTTATATATTCAATTGAAATCAAATTCGTTTTCTATTCAAATCAAATTCGTTATATATTCAATTGAAATCAAATTCGTTTTTGTGAAAACCCGTAACTTTCCCGTAAAGGAAAGTGTCGGATAGTTCGAGAACAAGCCACAACAGAACGCATATAAAAGAACATTTCATTGTGTATTACACCAATGCATCAGATTACAAGAATATACAGAGTATAAATGAATATTACACAGAAAATATCAGAGATTACATTTAAATACATCGCAGCGGAAAATAATACAATACACAACTAGAAGTAGATATACGGATACAAAGCTTTCCGGACATCGTTCCAGCTGTAAACCAGGATCCTGTGAATATAAATCTGCAGAACCAAAACTACTAGCTGCCCGTGTCAAAATAAGGGCACCCAGAGTTTAGGTTAAAACAATAAACTCCAGGTCAGTCATGTGACTGGTGTGAGAACTAAAACAGTTATTTATCTTTATTTTAAAGTTAGGTAAATCAAGGGACCACGCCATATAACACGGAACGGGTTTCCTCCCAAGAATACCAGTGCATAAGACAAACAGCGCAATGCTAAATAAAGAAAAATGAAGCTGTTATAAGACCCAGGTCCTATCACACAATGCAACGCAAGCCGGGGGATAGGGTTTTCCCTTATAACAGCCAAAGAATGCTTGACACGTTTAAAACAAATCATTTGATACTATTATAAGTGCATAGTGTATAAAACAATTTCAAATCATAAGTATCAATCATAGGCGACATAAGCGCCCCATCCCACTATGTCGCCCTACTAGGCTCTACAAATAAAACCGCAAATGTCACGTATTTGGAAGTTGGATTTCCATCTATGAACCGAGGCAAAAGATAGTCCTCAACCGATTCGAGACGCTCTAGCCCGCCCCTCAGGAACAGCCGCAACTGCCTCCTGGATCCTCAGGGCCGGTCCACCGATGTGGATTATTATGCCTGAACACTACGTCTCCCCACCCTATGGGGTGTAAGTCTGGTCCGTCTGCCGACCAGACTGCATCGGCCGAAATTGATATAACCGAGGCGCCTCGCAACAGCAACAACCACATAAGTCAAACTCGTCAGGGCGTGTAAAACCACTGACGCCACTTCTAGCTAGAAAGAAACGCATGCCCTCCTTGACGTCCTCTCCCGTTTTTGGTTCATACCGGGTGTGAAACTCGCGAAGTAAACGTTACACAAAGCTACGCCACAAAGGCCGTGCTTCGATCCTCAACAACAAGACTTTGCTTTTCAACAGAAGCCTTGATCATTTGCCACTTAGGCATGCCACACAGGCAATTCACTCCATGTGTTTGATATCCATCAATATATAACCCCTGAGCTCGTACGTCTCAGAGAAGGGCGTTAAGCAAGAGAATAAATTCTCCCCCGCCAAACAGATATATATTTAATAGAGATCAATCACACGGACTAAAATCCAATGTCAGACACACGGTCTATTTACAAGTCCGTTCTGGGTCTGAACGAAACCAGTGATACTCCATTCTCGATCATTTCAATCTAATTAAAGATTCACTAAAACTCCACTTAGTTTTAATCATTAACTGGGTTAAAGAATCCGTGTCATTTAAAACACGGTTCACGATAAACCCAAAGTCACATTCCATTAATTATCGGGTTAAAGAACGAGTGTTATTTAAAACACTGTTCACGATAAACCCAAAAATCAATATCAATTCAATTCCAATTAAATATTATTTAATTGGTACACTTCATTAAATCTAAATAAAAAGATTTAATCTTTTCTCAACTGGGTTCAAGAACAGTGTTAGTCAAGACACCATTCACGACAAACCCAAATCACATTTGATATTAAATACAAGGCTCTGAATAGAAAAGATCCCGGATTATATTCAATACTAAATTCTACGACCAACAAATATCGTATTGGAAATAACGATATATATATCTATATCTTCCAAATTTCCATAACGACATATGTATAATCACGAAATCCAACATCGAAATATTCCGAAGACAATTTCGATTCAAATCCATTCCAATGCAATCATTGGAAATTCTGGTTATTTTCAAAACCATTTCAAATTCAATTTATTTATTTAAAAATAAATAGAATTATAATTTTAGTTCAAAACTAGTTCATTTCGATAAACATCTATTTTTATCCTTTCAAATATGGAGTTTTTCATCCTAATTCTTTCTAAATCATTTCTTATGATTTTACACAAATTATTACTATTTTTAATAATTTTATCAAGGCCCGTACAGTCGATTTCCATCAATGGCCATCGAACTGCACGTATAGCGACCTTTTTCAAATTTGATTTGGACATAATTCCAAATCCAACCGTTAGATTTCAAATTTCTAACCTTCATTAGAAAGCTCTTTTCGATACGAACCCAACGGTTCCAGTTTTAGGAGAATCCGACGGTCGGATCTCCCGTAATGTCCGTTTGAAATAAATGGTCGAAATTCACGAACTGCCGCGGTGCGGCGCGTTCTATTCAGGCCATTATATTATATATATATATAATATATATTTCGTCGATTTCTATTTAAAATGAATTATATAAATAGTTTTAAATTCGTTTCAAAAGCAATTTCAACTTCCATTTCCATTCAAATCAAAATTGAATTCTTCTTTATAAATTCGTTTTAAAATTCATTTCTATTCAATTCAAATTTCAATTCAATTTGAATTCATTTCAATTCGCTTTCAATTCAATTTGAATTCGTTTTCAATTCAATTCATTTCGAAATCGTTTTCAATTCAATTCATTTCGAAATCGTTTTCAATTCAATTCATTTCGAAATCGTTTTCAATTCAATTCATTTCGAAATCGTTTTCAATTCAATTCATTTCCGAAATCGTTTTCAATTCAATTCATTTCGAAATCTTTTTCAATTTAATTCAGTTCAAAATGAATAAAATCGATATAAATATCGTTCACGTCAAAATGACGTCAATCTAATCAACACGGCTTCATAAATTTCTATTTTCAAATATTCTATTTCAAATATTTCTTTTTCAAAATAGTTGTTATTATCAAAATATTTCGTTCAACACATGACCAATCTCAATGGATGAGTACTGTCAACACATGAACCTTTATTTTATATTGATAAAGATGTAAATTTTATTACTAAAATATTTCGTTCAACACATGACCAATCTCAATGGATGAGTACTGTCAACACATGAACCTTTATTTTATATTGATAAAGATGTAAATTTTATTACTAAAATATTTCGTTCAACACATGACCAATCTCAATGGATGAGTATTGTCAACACATGAACCTTTATTTTATATTGATAAAGATGTAAATTTTATTACTAAAATATTTCGTTCAACACATGACCAATCTCAATGGATGAGTACTGTCAACACATGAACCTTTATTTTATATTGATAAAGATGTAAATTTTATTACTAAAATATTTCGTTCAACACATGACCAATCTCAATGGATGAGTACTGTCAACACATGAACCTTTATTTTATATTGATAAAGATGTAAATTTTTTTACTAAAATATTTCGTTCAACACATGACCAATCTCAATGGATGAGTACTGTCAACACATGAACCTTTATTTTATATTGATAAAGATGTAAATTTTATTACTAAAATATTTCGTTCAACACATGACCAATCTCAATGGATGAGTACTGTCAACACATGAACCTTTATTTTATATTGATAAAGATGTAAATTTTATTACTAAAATATTTCGTTCAACACATGACCAATCTGTAACGACCCAACTTTCGAACACATCTCAAGTTGTGCCATTAACAAGAAATGAGAATAGATAGAAGATAAAACACAGAAACATCAGAATCTCACAGCGGAATTTTTCACAAAAAATAGTACTTTATAATATTACACAACAGTACATGATACAACAGAACATCATATGACTAGTGGTACAACCCATACCTAGTACATCAGTAATTATACATAACACGGGCGACTAACTTGCACACTTAATTATACAGTAGATAAGGTAGGTAGACCAGCACACAGGTAATCTTCATCCAGCTTCACAAGTTTCTACATCCTGATTCACTTGTCTATTCATAACAAGTGTTATGAATACCCAAGAGTTTAAGGGAAACACAGAAAAATAAACTCCGGGTCAGTCAGGGGACTGGTATGAGTAAACAGTTTAAAACAGCTTAAGAAAAATATCTCATAAGACCACGCCGTGAAGACGGAACGGGTTTTTCTCCTTATGAGATCAAAACATTTTGTATACTTGAAACGGATATTATTATAATATCAAGGGCTTTCACAAATAATTTAGAAATCTAGGAGAATGCTTGCTTCTCACATTCTCCGATATAGTATACAAATAAAAACTGCTTGGCGCTTAGGGAAATTGGATTTCCAACTTGACAAGGTATGGGTCCACCTTCCGATGATGTATCTCTAGAGGCAAATACATCTGGGTTCAACAAGAACATCTTGCAACCCGGCCCTCACATGACCGACCACTCATTTCTCTTAAGTGTATCGAATGTATATCACCGATGGTTGTGTACGGCAACCATCCCCGCATGGGCAGAATCGATAGATTAAGAACAAAAGGAATTTCTCTAGATAGGTGATACTACACCCTAATGGGAGCGACCCACATAGCCATGCTGCCTGCCCGATTTTTGTCATTTCCTGGGTGTGAGGCTTGAGGCTAGACACGTCTTTTCATCATCACTGGTTCATATCCTTGGAATGCCACATCGTCCTACCCGTCAGAAATACTCATTCGATTTCCCAAATATACCACGGGCAATAAAGCTAAGAGAAACGAATTTCTCCGCCACCAACGAAATATATTTACGTAAATTCGATGTGTATAATCTGACTGATATACGTTGTCAGACACTCGTCCATTCAGGGTTGTTCTGGGACTGAACAGACCGAAGATACAATCTTCTTGCACACCGTCGTCTTCAGTTTGAACATCTCTGACGCGCGGCGTCTAATCAAATCAAAATGGAAAATAAATCCGGTCTCTTTGAAATGATTACGAACATTTTCTTTCAAATTCTTTAATCTAACCGATTAAAATTACTGCATATACAGTCAAATTAAACATCATATGATCATCCTGTTTATATTTGGTATTTTGATCATAACTTAGAATTGGACAATGTTAGTGTGCGCGCTGCACGGGTTTTCTTTCTATCTTGTTCGTCGCTTCTGAAAATGAATCCTTATATTATTCTTTTCAGAAATTTATCCTTCCTCGACTGCCTTAAATTCTGATTCTTTACAATTAAATTTAAAATTTTATTCCTCATTTACAGCTTTTATATTGTATATTTTTCTGTGTCAAATTCCTTTGATTCCTTGACTGAATCTTCTGCTTCCTTTTTATAATTTAAACAAATCTCCTCCTTTTTAAATTATCCAACTACACAGAATAAAACACTGTTTTGATTCACACCAGTTCCGACATTACAATATTATCCGTTATGTTGTGATAGAGATTTTTGATTTATAGATTTGAACTTGGCAGTTCCAGTGTACATGAAATACTCTTATTCTATTACTTTAAACCAAATATTTTAATTTGAAAAAATTCAAATTTAATTTTAAACTAAATCGATAACAAATCCCACTTCTGCATTTCCCGAAGAAATTCCGTCAGATCTTCCTTTTTGATCTGATTTACTCCTCCTTTCATTCTATACTGATAAATGTTCCCTTTTTATCTATACGATCAAAAATATACGTTACAGTTCTTATTTCAGCGAATACCGAACTGTACATTACTGGCTTCTTGCATTCACAGTCTAAACGTTCAGATTTCAGCATATGTGAGACATACGTCTTCTTATCTTTTAAAAGATCTGAATATCTTATTAATAACAAATGCTAATCTAAATTATACACTAAATTTAGAGTTTATAAAATTTACCATTTCAGTATTGATTTTCAACTCCTTGACGAAACACAATATCCTGATTCACCTTCCTTTTTACTAGGCCTGTTATACACAAAATGTTCTTTATATTTCACTTGTTTATTTGTATTCAATTATAACTTAAATTATACTATTAATACCTATTTAAAACTTAAATTAAACTAAAAATAAGAATTCACTCACATATTCAACTGGAATAAACTAAAGTTTTAAAACCTATTAAAACCAAAGTGTTAAGCTACAAATCTAAGGTGTCAATCTAAACAAAACTCAGTGCCAACCCAGGAAGACCAACATGCGAGTTGCCTGGAAAGAACTAAAGTGCCAACCTGGAAATCCAAAATGTCAAGCTCAAACCAAAATGCCAAGCTTAAATACAAGGTGCCGAGCTCCAGTTCACAGTACCAAATCATGTTCAAAGTACCAAATTCAAGTTACACCCTGTTCACACAACAAAACCCATGGTTCCCTTCAATTTGCACAGCTCTGTGCACGTGCACAGCCATGTCAGACCTCGGACGACGCTTCGACCACCACTCGCAAGTCACGTTTCCGTCCAGGGTCACCATCATCAGATCGTTCAACCTCCAGAACCACTGATCCTCAAAAACACAGTTTGATCCCTTCTTCCCAAATTACACAGCACAGGTTGACCCACTTTCCTTGATCCGCCTGCCTGGCTTCGATCACCAGAAGGGCTGCCGCCACCTTCGACCAACTCCCCGGCCACTCGAGCTCCTCCCCTCCCAAAAACCGGACCACTCGAACCAGTGGGGACCTCAGACGAGGCGCCTAAAACCCATGAACCCATTAACAGCAAACAACCCTATTTTGCTAAATCTCTCTTAATTCACTCATTTAAAAATTCATTTCGCATTTTTTCCTACATCTCTACTCCCCTCCACTCCTCCCGACCAAGCACCATCGTCCCTTATCCCATGGATCAACGGGGATTCCCCCAATTCTATCCTATGGCCATCTCTTTCTCTCCCATGATTTAGACTTCTAAAAATCACGACTTTTGTTTTAAAAATCATTATCTTGTTGCCTTAACATGTTTATGAAGTCAAAACCTGTTTTTATTTAGTTTGAAAAACCCACTTGAAGTCTTGAAACAGAGAACTGCTAATGATTCCTGTTGTTTTATCTTAACATGACAGTAAGGTTTTTTTTCTTGGCTAAGTTTACTTCAAATTTGAATATTTTAAATAATCAGATGAGTATTTAAATATGGTATACTCTATTAGTTCCAATTTCTTAATCTAGATCCATCGATCTATTTGATTTGATCAAGTTTTTCACAACTTGACATGTCTAGAACAACCAAACAGTCAATGCACTTCTAATCATATGGCACTTAAGGTTTTATCAACAAATCAAAGTTTCCTACTTCATATCAGACAGCAAACAACACATGATGGGATACTCATACAAGATCATGAAAGAAATTCAAGACCACTTCATAGTTCAACAACCAAAACTGCAGTAATTTAAAACAGAAAATGTAATGCAAGTTTACTCACTTATTTTGATGCTTGGAAACCTTGCTTTCTTTTGATGAAAACTCTCGAACTTGCTGTGTTTTTGTGTATATAAAATGATGCATGGACTGGTCCTTATATAGGGTAGAAAATAATAAACAAATGAGTGCATTAAATGCTTGTTTATGAATGAGGAGACAAAACAGTTTTTTCCTGTTTTTGATGGCCATTGGAAGACAAAAAGAAATACCATCACACACAAATACCTAGGACTCCACATGGCTTTAGCAGCCATTTCATGTGAAATTTCCATGTGCAAGAACCCTTATTGGTGAACTAAGAACCATCACCTTAAATGCATCACGTACTTTATGTATTTTACTAAATATATCATAGGACTTCAGCCAAAAAGAGTAGCTTCTTATTGTACCATTTAGCTCAGTTTTCACATGTACGTAGCTCTCACCTTCCTTACACAACATGTGCTGATTTAACATGAGTATGAAATATGATACCTTGGCTTCCAAGGCATGAACAAAATCTGAATTTTTTTGCACAGTTTTAGCTTATGGCCAGGCCATTGTTTGTGCAAAGAAAACTTTAAAAAAACATTTCTTGAAGCCTATCAAGGTAGTAAAGAAACATGTTTGTTTATACATGTTTTTTGTGGTCTTCTAGTACATGTACTTTGTCAAAAATGCAAGTGTTTTAGGGAACCATAAAAGAAGAAACATTCAGGAAAGAAAACATGAAAGGATTTAAAAATCTGAAAATGTTTAGACAAAAAGTTATTTGCCATGTGCAAGTGTACAAGCTTTCAAATCCATTAATTCTTGTGTAGGACTTTACTTGTGTAGTTGCATCTAGGTGTGTATATGTTCATGAAGATGTTTGCAAAGATATATGTGTTCATGCTTGCAAGAAAATGATGTATTCATGTGAGTGAAACAACATGCTTTCTTGTTCTTGCCAACCAAACATGGTTCTAATAAAATTTGGTCGAAAAATGCTTTGTTAAAAAAAAAAAAAAAAAAAAAAACTAGAAATTAACTTAGAAATATATAAAGCTTTAAAATCCCTCTTTAAAAAGAACTAAACATATGTGAAAGAAAGATGGCATTTTAAAATGCTATAACAAGTGTTATTATCTATACATAAGAGAAATAAATTTTAAACAACGCTATTAAATTCATGCTATCACATATACATGTGTAAAATAAAACAAATGCTGAATATGCAAAAACTAGTGTTTGTAAGTGCTGTGCTTATGCAGGTGCTATCATACATATTTCAACATGTATTAGAAGTTTAAAGTTTGAAACTTTAACTCGTATTTACATACACGTACTTACGATCAAATATTATCAGTGTTAACGATGTGTAAAAAGTCCGGGTCATTACACAATCTCAATGGATGAGTACTGTCAACACATGAACCTTTATTTTATATTGATAAAGATGTAAATTTTATTACTAAAATATTTCGTTCAACACATGACCAATCTCAATGGATGAGTACTGTCAACACATGAACCTTTATTTTATATTGATAAAGATGTAAATTTTATTACTAAAATATTTCGTTCAGCACATGACCAATCTCAATGGATGAGTACTGTCAACACATGAACCTTTATTTTATATTGATAAAGATGTAAATTTTATTACTAAAATATTTCGTTCAACACATGACCAATCTCAATGGATGAGTACTGTCAACACATGAACCTTTATTTTATATTGATAAAGATGTAAATTTTATTACTAAAATATTTCGTTCAACACATGACCAATCTCAATGGATGAGTACTGTCAACACATGAACCTTTATTTTATATTGATAAAGATGTAAATTTTATTACTAAAATATTTCGTTCAACACATGACCAATCTCAATGGATGAGTACTGTCAACACATGAACCTTTATTTTATATTGATAAAGATGTAAATTTTATTACTAAAATATTTTGTTCAACACATGACCAATCTCAATGGATGAGTACTGTCAACACATGAACCTTTATTTTATAATATTCTTTATTTTTCAAATTGGAATGAGGCCCAATCAATTACCATATAAAGTTAATTATATGGATTTTCATACAACACATGTATAATAGCGTTGACAAATAATCAACCATCAACCAAAGTGCACTACACTGTGTAAGCATCAAATATAGATATCTAACGCTTATAACAGCCTGTCAATCAATCGATTGACATATTTAATCAATCAGGATGAGTGAACTTCAAATTTCATCCCAACACCCGTGTGGGGTTTCAAATCAACAAACATTTATTTTTATTTGTGCAGTTGGGCGATGTGTAAAATTTATCGTCCCAATCAATGTCCTTCAAATAGGTGTACATAAACAAACCGTCCGGTTTGTAAATGAATATTTTATTTTATTCACTTCACGTTAAAAATTATATTTTTAACGATAAAACATTTTATTTTAACATATGAATTTCTATTCAGTTCGTTCTTTAAATAAAATGAAATTTTTATTTTTCTAACTTATTTTAGAAAATTTCGGCGGCATAACGACACGATACTAGAAACGGGACGAGGCCTAGCCTTATCCCCGGTCTAGTGAAGGCCCACGCCATTCACACATCAATCAAGTCCATTCATTTCACCAAACAATTCAAACCAAACCAAATAGTCTAACTAATTTGCAATCAAACAAACAAGTCCATGGTCTGTGGACGATTGTGTCGGGTGCTACTAAGCTCCGTCTGCATCCTAGTATATATATATAACTAGAAAAATAAATTGAAAGGTGAGAAATTCTCACAGATAGCTATCCAATCATCTTGACTCTTCTTTTATAGAATTCTTCTTCATTCTCGCCTTCTCATCATCTTCGTTGCCCGTAGCCACTACATATGTAAAAATCGAATTTTACTTCGATGTTCAATATACAAAAATCACATTTTTACTTCGATGTTCAATATATAAAAATCACATTTTTACTTCGATGTTCAATATATAAAAATCACATTTTTACTTCGATGTTCAATATATAAAAATCACATTTTTACTTCGATGTTCAATATATAAAAATCACATTTTTACTTCGATGTTCAATATATAAAAATCACATTTTTACTTCGTCATTCTCTATATAAAGATTATATTTTTAACTTCTCTATTATATAAAAAAATATATTTTTAACCTTCCTATATTATAAAAATCGAATATTTCTTGAAAACAAAGATCGAGTCTTTCTTTATCTAAAAATCTCAACTTTGTCTAAATAAAACCCTCACCTTTTTTCCTATTAATTATCGTATTTTTACCTTATCAAAAATCTAATCTTTAACCTTATAAAAATTCGATCTTTCCCCTTATAACATAAAAGAGAATAAAAAAAAAAAAGACGCTCACTATCGATGGAGGCTCGAGGAGTTCAGCGGCTTCTGGTGGCGCTGGGGCTCGCGACAGGTGGAGGTGGTGTGCTATAACCGACTGGAGGTGACGGGTTTTTGTGGTTTGAGGGTTTGGGAACGGCGCTAGAAGGGGAGAAGGAAGCGGGGTGACCGGAGGGTGGAAGCTCGACGTCAGGGGGGAGATGCGGCGGGATGGTGGCCAATTGGCCTAGGGTTTCGCGGCTTCTTCGGAGGAGCGTGGGGAGAGAGGGAAGGGACTGGAGGGTCTCGCGTCGGTGGGGGGAGATGCTGGAGGGGCGGCGACATCCCGGCGGTGGAGCGGTGATCCTCCGACGAGCAGTGAGGCTCGAGATTATTTTTTTCTGTTTAATGAAATCGGGGGGGGGGGGGGGGGGGCAGAAAGATAAAAGGGAGGGAGATATTTTTTTTTATTAATTAATTTAATTGCATAAAGTTGACCTTTACCCACGACCTCGAAACGAGGCCCACAGCCTGTCGTCCATAGCGTTTCACCCCTATTCCGAACACAATGGGATATGTATCGTAAGCTGATTTGATCTTTTCGATTAGTTTCCGTTGAATTTACATTTAAATCACTATTTTGAATTTTAAACGTACATTTCAAATTACCGGGGTCACATACGAACTTTAAAAATTCTAGAAAAATATTTTCTAGCTTCGTATTGACGATAAGGTCCTAACAAAACTAGTTTCGTCGAATTCTGATACCGTTAGAAAAATAGCCAATTTCCAGTCGATTAAAATCAACTGAAACTGATCAAACACGTTTTCTTTTGTCACGCTTACATATTGAATCGAAAAATTATGAAAATTGGAACCTAGCAATAATTTGACATCACGGACCCAACAAAACTGGTTTCGTCGAAATCCGAGGTCGTTTGCAGAATGTCTATTTTTAAGGGCCTGAATTCCATAGCGACTATTCAGAATTTTCAACCGGACATATCTTTTGATTCCCGCTATGAAATTTTGATTTCCCGGATTCCTTGGAAAGATATTCACAATTAGATCCTAATGTTTTTGGTTTCACTAAAATCCAGATTGTTTTGCACCCGGTACATTCAATTGAAGTTTGAAATCGAATTATCGAACTACCGTGCCATTTTCAATTCTATTTATCATTATATATAAATATTTATATTCTAACGACGACGCGTATAATATATACGTTCGAATTATATTCAAAATAAATTTCTCGTTGATATTATTTAAAATAATTCATTTTAAATAATCAAAATTCGCTAAAATTGCCAAAATAAAAATTTTAAACTGGCCCAGATTTTCGGGTCGTTACAATCTCCCCCACTTGAAACTTTTCGTCCCCGAAAAGGAACAAAGTCGAAAGTGGTTTGATTAATCAGCTCTACATTCGATCCGGCTTGCATTCTCCAACTTTTCAGTTTCTGATAATTTTCAAATTTTCAAAAATTTGGCTAACACCCTAAATTTTCGAAAAATTTCGCCATAACCTCCCCTGCACCGGGAGCATCGGTGAAATCTCAAATAGCTTCCCCGGTCCTTCAGATCTCAAAAAGAAAAAGAAGAAGCCAAGCGGCTAGCCAATAGGCTCATGAAATCATCATCACCCAAACAAACAGTAAATTATGTAGTAAACATGTACCTATTTGTCGGGCAAACAAATTTTATTCTCTGGCTCTAGCCTCCTTGCTATGACCTGTTCAATGTAAGTATATGTATATGCAAGCAAATGCGACCAATTTTCAATACAATTCAATATTTGATACAATTAGGCGTAATGGTTCAAAATTATCAAACAAATAAACAAACAACACAAACATCAATCAGTTAGTGGATTAGAGTTTCAAATTGATAATTTTGATACATATACAAAAATCATGTTTTTGATGCCAATTCACAACAATAAGCCCTATCTAATTTTGGTTCTCACACCAGTCAATAGGAAACATAAAAGAAATCGCACCTTCGGAGCACGAACATAAATATTGATGATGTCATGGTCATTATCAACATCATCTCCGGGCGACTAGAGTGTGATTCTATATCTATCCAGTATATTAAAATTTCAAACACACGTGGATAAGACGTATACGCAAAATCTTTATATACTGGACTGTCCAACTCAATATATATAGATAATCAAATACGAATAATTGTTTTAAATTTCAAAACAAGATTTGTTTTCATTTTCAAAAATATACTCTTCACACTCGTTCTAGGATGCTACTGATCCCATCTCTAATGAGTCATTCTCGTTGGACATTACTAATCCAATATCTGATGAATTCTTTCGTATAGTTCTAAGGTGCCTTGTTCTCTAGCTTTGTAAACCAAAGCTCTGATACCAACTGTGAAAACCCGTAACTTCCCCGTAAAGGAAAGTGTCGGATAGTTCGAGAACAAGCCACAACAGAACGCATATAAAAGAACATTTCATTGTGTATTACACCAATGCATCAGATTACAAGAATATACAGAGTATAAATGAATATTACACAGAAAATATCAGAGATTACATTTAAATACATCGCAGTGGAAAATAATACAATACACAACTAGAAGTAGATATACGGATACAAAGCTTTCCGGACATCGTTCCAGCTGTAAACCAGGATCATGTGAAAATAAATCTGCAAAACCAAAACTACTAGCTGCCCGTGTCAAAATAAGGGCACCCAGAGTTTAGGTTAAAACAATAAACTCCAGGTCAGTCATGTGACTGGTGTGAGAACTAAAACAGTTATTTATCTTTATTTTAAAGTTAGGTAAATCAAGGGACCACGCCGTATAACACGGAACGGGTTTCCTCCCAAGAATACCAGTGCATAAGACAAACAGCGCAATGCTAAATAAAGAAAAATGAAGCTGTTATAAGACCTTGGTCCTATCACACAATGCAACGCAAGCCGGGGGATAGGGTTTTCCCTTATAACAGCCAAAGAATGCTTGATACGTTTAAAACAAATCATTTGATACTATTATAAGTGCATAGTGTATAAAACAATTTCAAATCATAAGTATCAATCATAGGCGGCATAAGCGCCCCATCCTACTATGTCGCCCTACTAGGCTCTATAAATAAAACCGCCAATGTAACGTATTTGGAAGTTGGATTTCCATCTATGAACCGAGGCAAAAGATAGTCCTCAACCGATTCGAGACGCTCTAGCCCGCCCCTCAGGAACAGCCGCAATTGCCCCCTGGATCCTCAGGGCCGGTCCACCGATGTGGATTATTATGCCTGAACACTACGTCTCCCCACCCTATGGGGTGTAAGTCTGGTCCGTCTGCCGACCAGAATGCATCGGCCGAAACCGATATAACCGAGGCGCCTCGCAACAGCAACAACCACATAAGTCAAACTCGTCAGGGCGTGTAAAACCACTGACGCCACTTCTAGCTAGAAAGAAACGCATGCCCTCCCTGACGTCCTCTCCCGTTTTTGGTTCATACCGGGTGTGAAACTCGCGAAGTAAACGTTACACAAAGCTACGCCAAAAAGGTCGTGCTTCGATCCTCAACAACAAGACTTTGATTTTCAACAGAAGCCTTGATCATTTGCCACTTAGGCATGCCACACAGGCAATTCACTCCATGTGTTTGATATCCATCAATATATAACCCCTGAGCTCGTACGTCTCAGAGAAGGGCGTTAAACAAGAGAATAAATTCTCCGCCGCCAAACAGATATATATTTAATAGAGATCAATCACACGGACTAAAATCCAATGTCAGACACACAGTCCATTTACAAGTCCGTTCTGGGTCTGAACGAAACCGGAGGCACCTAGTACCCCGCATATCCATCGATCTCCATGTACGTCTGGACGATCACCAACTGTTTCCATCTTCTTGGGTGTACAGCCCAATCAAGATCATCAGTAATCACCCAAACGACGTGAAGACTTCCGGTCTTCGACCACCGTCTTCATCTTCGACTTATCGTCGTATCAGTTATTCAGAATGGGATAAACCCAGTCTTTCCGAATAACTCGCGTATATTTTAAATAAGTGTTACACAAACACAACATACACCTCATTCCAATTCATCAGTCACTAACCGTAAATTAATCAAGAGAATAATTCCCCAAATATTAACCCCGCAGGCCGAAACCAACATCAGATCAATATCCAGAAAACCATTCTGCTTAGCTAACCGACAGTTAGTTTCTAAATTTCACATTCATAGGGAAAAGTTCCCATTAATTTTATCCAAGATAAATTTCTTGAATTTATTCTTTAACCTATTTTTGAATATCAATTCAAAACTAGTCAGGATTAGCGAACCTTACCGAAGTAATCATTTGTTTTAATTTCCCAATCCCAACCTATTCATCCCATGAAGTAAAACTGGTAGTACTTCATATCTAACACCGCGGTGTTATCGGTAAATTCAATTACCATTTCACGTTCAAATTTAATTAAAGATTTAACTATCGCCTGGAGAAAAACTGGTGATACTCCATTCTCGATCATTTCAATCTAATTAAAGATTCATTAAAACTCCACTTAGTTTTAATCATTAACTGGGTTAAAGAATCCGTGTCATTTAAAACACGGTTCACGATAAACCCAAAGTCACATTCCATTAATTATCGGGTTAAAGAACGAGTGTTATTTAAAACACTATTCACGATAAACACAAAAATCAATATCAATTCAATTCCAATTAAATATTATTTAATTGGTACACTTCATTAAATCTAAATAAAAAGATTTAATCTTTTCTCAACTGGGTTCAAGAACAGTGTTAGTCAAGACACCATTCACGACAAACCCAAATCACATTTGATATTAAATACAAGGCTCTGAATAGAAAAGATCCCGGATTATATTCAATACCAAATTCTACGACCAACAAATATCGTATTGGAAATAACGATATATATATCTATATCTTCCAAATTTCCATAACAACATCTGTATAATCACGAAATCCAACATCGAAATATTCCGAAGACAATTTCGATTCAAATCCATTACAATGCAATCATTGGAAATTCTGGTTATTTTCAAAACCATTTCAAATTCAATTTATTTATTTAAAAATAAATAGAATTATAATTCTAGTTCAAAACTAGTTCATTTCGATAAACATCTATTTTTATCCTTTCAAATATGGAGTTTTTCATCCCAATTCTTTCTAAATCATTTCTTATGATTTTACACAAATTATTACTTTTTTTTAATAATTTTATCAAGAGCCGTACAGTCGATTTCCATCAATGGCCATCGAACTGCACGTATAGCGATCTTTTTCAAATTTGATTTGGACATAATTCCAAATCCAACCGTTAGATTTCAAATTTCTAACCTTCATTAGAAAGCTCTTTTCGATACGAACCCAACGGTTCCGGTTTTAGGAGAATCCGACGGTCGGATCTCCCGTAATGTCCGTTTGAAATAAATGGTCGAAATTCACGAACTGCCGCGGTGCGTCGCGTTCTATTCAGGCCATTATATTATATATATATAATATATATAATATATATTTCGTCGATTTCTATTTAAAACAAATTATATAAATAGTTTTAAATTCGTTTCAAAAGCAATTTCAACTTCCATTTCCATTCAAATCAAAATTGAATTCTTCTTTATAAATTCGTTTTAAAATTCATTTCTATTCAATTCAAATTTCAATTCAATTTGAATTCATTTCAATTCGCTTTCAATTCAATTTGAATTCGTTTTCAATTCAATTCATTTCGAAATCGTTTTCAATTCAATTCATTTCGAAATCGTTTTCAATTCAATTCATTTCGAAATCGTTTTCAATTCAATTCATTTCCGAAATCGTTTTCAATTCAATTCATTTCGAAATCGTTTTCAATTTAATTCATTTCAAAATGAATAAAATCGATATAAATATCGTTCACGTCAAAATGGCGTCAATCTAATCAACACGGCTTCATAAATTTCTATTTTCAAATATCCTATTTCAAATATTTCTTTTTCAAAATAGTTGTTATTATCAAAATATTTCGTTCAACACATGACCAATCTCAATGGATGAGTACTGTCAACACATGAACCTTTATTTTATATTGATAAAGATGTAAATTTTATTGCTAAAATATTTCGTTCAACACATGACCAATCTCAATGGATGAGTACTGTCAACACATGAACCTTTATTTTATATTGATAAAGATGTAAATTTTATTACTAAAATATTTCGTTCAACACATGACCAATCTCAATGGATGAGTACTGTCAACACATGAACCTTTATTTTATATTGATAAAGATGTAAATTTTATTACTAAAATATTTCGTTCAACACATGACCAATCTCAATGGATGAGTATTGTCAACACATGAACCTTTATTTTATATTGATAAAGATGTAAATTTTATTACTAAAATATTTCGTTCAACACATGACCAATCTCAATGGATGAGTACTGTCAACACATGAACCTTTATTTTATATTGATAAAGATGTAAATTTTATTACTAAAATATTTCGTTCAATACATGACCAATCTCAATGGATGAGTACTGTCAACACATGCACCTTTATTTTATATTGATAAAGATGTAAATTTTATTACTAAAATATTTCGTTCAACACATGACCAATCTCAATGGATGAGTACTGTCAACACATGAACCTTTATTTTATATTGATAAAGATGTAAATTTTATTACTAAAATATTTCGTTCAACACATGACCAATCTCAATGGATGAGTACTGTCAACACATGAACCTTTATTTTATAATGATAAAGATGTAAATTTTATAACTAAAATATTTCGTTCAACACATGACCAATCTCAATGGATGAGTACTGTCAACACATGAACCTTTATTTTATATTGATAAAGATGTAAATTTTATTACTAAAATATTTCGTTCAACACATGACCAATCTCAATGGATGAGTACTGTCAACACATGAACCTTTATTTTATATTGATAAAGATGTAAATTTTATTACTAAAATATTTCATTCAACACGTGACCAATCTCAATGGATGAGTACTGTCAACACATGAACCTTTATTTTATATTGATAAAGATGTAAATTTTATTACTAAAATATTTCGTTCAACACATGACCAATCTCAATGGATGAGTACTGTCAACACATGAACCTTTATTTTATAATATTCTTTATTTTTCAAATTGGAATGAGGCCCAATCAATTACCATATAAAGTTAATTATATGGATTTTCATACAACACATGTATAATAGCATTGACAAATAATCAACCGTCAACCAAAGTGCACTACACTGTGTAAGCATCAAATATAGATATCTAACGCTTATAACAGCCTGTCAATCAATCGATTGACATATTTAATCAATTAGGATGAGTGAACTTCAAATTTCATCCCAACACCCATGTGGGGTTTCAAATCAACAAACATTTATTTTATTTGTGCAGTTGGGCGATGTGTAAAATTTATCGTCTCAATCAATGTCCTTCAAATAGGTGTACATAAACAAACCATCCGGTTTGTAAATGAATATTTTATTTTATTCACTTCACGTTAAAAATTATATTTTTAACGATAAAACATTTTATTTTAACATATGAATTTCTATTCAGTTCATTCTTTAAATAAAATGATATTTTTATTTTTCTAACTTATTTTAGAAAATTTCGGCGGCATAACGGCACGATACTAGAAACGGGACGAGGCCTAGCCTTATCCCCGGTCTAGTGAAGGCCCACACCATTCACACATCAATCAAGTCCATTCATTTCCCCAAACCATTCAAACCAAACCAAATAGTCTAACTAATTTGCAATCAAACAAACAAGTCCATGGTCTGTGGACGATTGTGTCGGGTGCTACTAAGCACCGTCTGCATCCTAGTATATATATAACTAGAAAAATAAATTGAAAGGTGAGAAATTCTCACAGATAGCTATCCAATCATCTTGACTCTTCTTTTATAGAAATCTTCTTCATTCTCGCCTTCTCATCATCTTCGTTGCCCGTAGCCACTACATATGTAAAAATTGAATTTTTACTTCGATGTTCAATATATAAAAATCACATTTTTACTTCGATGTTCAATATATAAAAATCACATTTTTACTTCGATGTTCAATATATAAAAATCACATTTTTACTTCGATGTTCAATATATAAAAATCACATTTTTACTTCGATGTTCAATATATAAAAATCACATTTTTACTTCGTCATTCTCTATATAAAGATTATATTTTTTAACTTCTCTATTATATAAAAAAAAATTATTTTTAACCTTCCTATATTATAAAAATCGAATATTACTTGAAAACAAAGATCGAGTCTTTCTTTATCTAAAAATCTCAACTTTGTCTAAATAAAACCCTCACCTTTTTTTCATATTAATTATCGTATTTTTACCTTATCAAAAATCTGATCTTTAACCTTATAAAAATTCGATCTTTCCCCTTATAACATAAAAGAGAATATATATAAAAAAAAGACGCTCACTATCGATGGAGGCTCGAGGAGTTCAGCGGCTTCTGGTGGCGCTGGGGCTCGCGATAGGTGGAGGTGGTGTGCTATAACCGACTGGAGGTGACGGGTTTTTGTGGTTTGAGGGTTTGGGAACGGCGCTAGAAGGGGAGAAGGAAGCGGGGTGACCGGAGGGTGGAAGCTCGACGTCAGGGGGGAGATGCGGCGGGATGGTGGCCAATTGGCCTAGGGTTTCGCGGCTTCTTCGGAGGAGCGTGGGGAGAGAGGGAAGGGACTGGAGGGTCTCGCATCGGTGGGGGGAGATGCTGGAGGGGCGGCGACATCCCGGCGGTGGAGCGGTGATCCTCCGACGAGCAGTGAGGCTCGAGATTTTTTTTTTCTGTTTAATGAAATCGGGGTGGGGGGCAGAAAGATAAAAGGGAGGGAGATATTTTATTTATTTATTTTATTAATTAATTTAATTGCATAAAGTTGACTTTTACCCACGACCTCGAAACGAGCCCCACCGCCTGTCGTCCATAGCGTTTCACCCCCATTCCAAACATAATGGGATATGTATCGTAAGCTGATTTGATCTTTTCGATTAGTTTCCGTTGAATTTACATTTAAATCACTATTTTGAATTTTAAACGTGCATTTCAAATTACCGGGGTCACATACGAACTTTAAAAATTCTAGAAAAATATTTTCTAGCTTCGTATTGACGATAAGGTCCTAACAAAACTAGTTTCGTCGAATTCTGAGACCGTTAGAAAAATGGCCAATTTCCAGTCGATTAAAATCAACTAAAACTGGTCAAACACGTTTTCTTTTGCCACGCTTACATATTGAATCGAAAAAAATATGAAAATTGGAACCTAGCAATAATTTGACATCACGGACCCAACAAAACTGGTTTCGTCGAAATCCGAGGTCGTTTGCAAAATGTCTATTTTTAAGGGCCTGAATTCCATAGCGACTATTCAGAATTTTCAACCGGACATATCTTTTGATTCCCGCTATGAAATTTTGATTTCCCGGATTCGTTGGAAAGATATTCACAATTAGATCCTAATGTTTTTGGTTTCACTAAAATCCGGATTGTTTTGCACCCGGTACATTCAATTGAAGTTTGAAATCGAATTATCGAACTACCGCGCCATTTTCAATTCTATTTATAATTATATATAAATATTTATATTCTAACGACGACGCGTATAATATATACGTTCGAATTATATTCAAAATAAATTTCTCGTCGATATTATTTAAAATAATTCATTTTAAATAATCAAAATTCGCTAAAATTGCCAAAATAAAAATTTTAAACTGGCCCAGATTTTCGGGTTGTTACAGTTTTCTATTCAAATCAAATTCGTTATATATTCAATTGAAATCAAATTCGTTTTCTATTCAAATCAAATTCGTTATATATTCAATTGAAATCAAATTCGTTTTCTATTCAAATCAAATTCGTTATATATTCAATTCATTTCGAAATCGTTTTCAATTCAATTCATTTCGAAATGAATAAAATCGATATAAATATCGTTCACGTCAAAATGGCGTCAATCTAATCAACACGGCTTAATGTATTTCTATTTTCAAATATTCTATTTCAAATATTTCCTATTATCAAAATATTTGTTATTATCAAAATATTTCGTTCAACAGATGACACTACAACAAAAACACCATATTACAACTTTAATTTTACAACTGTGGAAAAAGCACAGTTGTAATAAATGTTTATTACAACTGTGGGAAAAGCACAGTTGTGATAAATGTTTTTTTACAACTGTCATCTCTCTAAAGTTGTAATAAACATATTTTTAACAACTTTTACATTTCATTAGTTGTAATAGATGTTGTTACAAACTTCATGTTTGTAATATCTTTTTTTGATAACTAATTATATTAATATTTAATAATAATAATAATTAATAATAAACATAGAAATCAGTATTTTTTATCAATTATTATTAAATAATTAATAGTTAATAAGTAGTAATTTATTTTTAATAGTTAATGTATGTTAACTACTTACTAATAACTGGTATTAGTAATTTATATATTTAATGAGAAATTAATAACTGGCAATTAATATTTAATAAGTAATTAATATTTATTATTTAATAAGTAGTTAATATTTAATATTTGGTAATTAGTACTAGTAAATATAGTTAATTAATAATTAATATTCAATAATTGGGTATTAAATTATTATTAATAATAAATAAACTAGTAGTAATTATCTAATTAATAATTTATAATCTACAATTTATAAATAACTCACTATTGAATGCTATAATTTATAATTAATTATAAAATTTTATAAACAATGTTGATTAATCGAACAATAATTAAATAATAATAGTTAAAATTAAATTAAAATAACATACGGTATATGAATTTAACTATACATAAAATTTAACTACGAAGAAACTAGTATTAATTATAACTAAGAATAAATTAGTAATAATTAACAATAACGTTATTGATAAGTAATATTTAATATTTTAGTAAAAACTAATTTTGAAAAAATTCATATTATATTTAATATAAAATTTAACATATTAATTCTAACTTATAATTTTTAATTATTTAAATTCTGGTAAAATTTTAGTTTTGAACTATGGAAATCTGGCACTCATGATAATGCAGAACGATGAAACAAAGAAAGGCGATAAAACTATGATGAAACGTAGGAAGGCGGTAAAACTGAAAATTTCGCTCGATGGGAATTTGTGTCTTATATTTCTAGCGTCTTCTGTGGGCCGATCTCTCAAAGTAACTACAAATTAAATCGCGTCTTGTTCTTTTTTGTATGTCAAAACGGATCCCTAATTTATTTGGATCTTTTTCGTGAGGACTGGCGATTTCTTTCCCTCAGCTCCCCTCTTCTTAAACCTACTTTCAGCTACTATCTTCAGCGGCGGATCTATTCAGCTGTTTCCTCTACTAATGGTGACTAGGGTCTTTTCTTCACTGCCGCCTACCCTTTGACTTCTTCCTTCGTTTCTCCCCTTTGATTCTCTCTCTTTTCCATTCTTCTGACCTAGCTTTCTATATTAACGCTGGTTCGGTTTCGTTTCCACTATTTTAGTCCTCATTTCGCGATTCACTTCCAGATCTAAATTTTGGTTCCACCACATCACATTTTCCCAATTGCTATTCTCTCCTCCGATCTTTTCTCATGCAGTTTCGCTTACGACTCTTCCTCTTTCAAACCTTGGTTTCTTAGGTTTCTTTACGCGTCTTCTCCTTTTATTCTGCCCAGATCTATTTGGCTATCGAGGGATTCTCTATGACTACGGAAAGGCAAGCTAACTTGTTAGCTGTGGAACGCATGAGCATCATGCTGATTTGCGATTTTTATCCCTTGTCAGTTTTTAGTTTCTGTGTTGTTGCTTGCTAGTGCTTGGTAGGAGATTTTTGAGTTGCTGCGTTGTGGTTTGTTTCGCCTTGAGACTGTTTGTCGTTTGGAGTTTATTGTACGATATTGTCTTTTGGTTCTTGGTGTTGCTGGTGGTAGCAGTTATTCTGTCCGATCTTTTTTACGGCTTCTGTGGTGGAAGTGAGGTTCCTTTCATAGTGTGCTTTAGGGTACTTTTTAGATGAGGTAACTTGCAGTGGTTGGCATTCTTGGCGCTGACACTGTTCATGTTAATTTAACACTTGTTGTTCGAGTGCATGACACCTTGTAATTTGGTAATAGCTTGTCTGCTGCAGTTCAAGTCAGTGTGCTGATTTGCTACTTTGGTTGTTCAGCTTGCAACCAAATCTGGTGATCTCTCTGCTTGGCAGTGTGACATATTTGGAGTTTCTTTGTGACTACTTTGCTTTCACACTTTTCCTTTTGCACTTATTATTTCATATTTTTATACTTCTGACTTTCTTTGTTTAACCAGGATGGAACTTGAATTCCGGGAAGCCACTGCTCAAGTTAAGTCATGTTTGGATGAAGTGGTATCGGACTTGGTGGAGATGCATAAATTCGAGCTTGAGGTAAATATTTAAACTAGTATGATACTTGATATACTCCAAAAGAAGTTATCAATTTTTTTTGCTTTTCAGTTACTGTTATTTTCCTTTAGACTGTTATCAGTTCCAACACTATATTGTAGAAGTAAACAAATAGTTACTAACTACAATTGTAGATCCTTTAGAATTAAGTTGGACTACATTGAAATAGTTATTCATGTACTCGAATGTTAGAATCGAATCATATTTGAAGTTCTGTTTAAACTCGTTTTTCAAATATACTATGTTTCAAAAGTACAGTAAGTTCTATAAAATGTAAGCAAGTGTTGCGTCTACTTTACATAGTTTTATTTTTTTGAGTCTATTTTGAACCATAATTCTATATGTTTTGGAAAAGCATAAAAATCCTGTTACTGATTCTTCCTTATCATCGAAAGACTATTCTTTTGAATTTTATAGGGACAAAGATGCATTTTTCGATGATACCAAGGAGTTAATCAATAGAGATGAGCAATGCAAGCGGAGAAAGTTGATCATAAATCTCTTTGCTATTTCATGCATAAATTTCTACTCAAGGTATGGTATGACTTTTGAAACCAAATTGATTTCAGTTTGCAGCCAACTGAATGTTCTACTCAAGGTATGGTTTTTCTTGAATATGCCTTTTTGGTGTTAGTTATAAGTGCGGGGTTTTAAATGTTTGGTCTGGTCCTGTTTTGGTGAATGCACATGCCAATTCTCACTACACAGTAGCATACCAGCTTCTATAAATCTTTTCTGTGTGAGCAAGTTTTTATATGTTGTGTATAAATAAATGAACAAAATCTCAATGTATGTTGGATAGTGCTGGCTTAAACAAGTTGTCTATAATTCTCATTGAGATACACAGTAGCACTGTTCAGCAAGGTTTTCTATAATTCTCATTGAGATATTGTTCAGTATAAAAGTGACAAGTTTTTATATGTTGTGTATAAATAAATGAACGTACGTTTCAGTGCAGCATGGGTTCTAGTTAACAGTTTAATTGTATAAAGCGTGTCATGTTGGTAAACACGTCTGGAACCCTTTTATGTTTAAAGGTACACTGCTAAGTGAGTAAGATTCAATACAAAATGGGATTCCAGTTTATCTGTTATTCATGGTTATGAAATTAGTAAACACAATGATTTGAACTAAGTTTATATACATTTGTATAAGTGAATGCTGAGTCCTTCGTGCAACTGTTTTAATAGCATGAGTCTTATGTTTAACAAATATTAGAAATAAGTGGTTTATAAACCGTTAAGCCTGGAACGGAACAATGACTTATTGATGTAATGAAGTACCAATAATATGACTTGATTATGTTCATATCTTGGTTGATATATAAAGTGTAACTATATATATGTATGTATAATAATGGAGAAAACATGAATTATTAATTATAAAGGAATAGAAAGGCATTGTTTTGAATGCGCGTAGTCATAGAGTGATGCTAGATATATATTGTTGGCTTAAAAAAACACTTTATGTTCGTTTTTCTGACAACATACGTATTCTAATGCAACAGGTTTCAGATCACTGTAGTGAACTTGCAGCAAAAAGATAAATGGCGTAAATATTTTGTTGTCTTCGAGTTGTGTACTCCCATAGGATATGTAATTTTTGTGGATAACTTGTGCTTATACTAAGTTGCTTTGTAACGGTCAAGTATGTAATAATGCGCGAAATGTTTTCTAAAACTTATTGTTTGTAATACTGAAAATTTGAGTATTTTAATAAATTAGTTTGCAAATAATTGTAATATCTGATTTGCTTATGGAATATTGCTACATTTAGTGTATAGTTCATTTCATTTGCAAAAGGTCTATTTTTTTTAAAATGCAACTATCAATCACAACGGTGCATAACAGTTGTAGTAGATATTATTACAACGGTGCATAACTGTTGTAATAAAGTTTATTACAACGGTGGGAAAAAGTTGTAAAATATACATATTACAACGGTGTTGCAACGGTGCAGAAAAGTTGTAAAAGATTTTAGTCTATTACAACTTCTTAATACACGACGGTTAGCCCACCGTTGTAAAATGTATATTACAACGGTGTTCCACCGTTGTAATAGGGTCATTTTGTTGTAGTGTGACTAATCTCAACGGATGAGTACAGTCAACACATGAACCTTTATTTTATATTGATAAAGATGTAAATTTTATTATTAAAATATTTCGTTCAACACATGACTAATCTCAACGGATGAGTACAGTCAACACATGAACCTTTATTTTATATTGATAAAGATGTAAATTTTATTATTAAAATATTTCGTTCAACATATGACTAATCTCAACGGATGAGTACAGTCAACACATGAACCTTTATTTTATAATATTCTTTATTTTCTAAATTGGAATGAGGCCCAATCAATTACCATATAAGGTTAATTATATGGATTTTCACACATCACACGTATATAATAGCATTGAAAAATAATCATCCATCAACCAAAGTGCACTACACTGTATAAGCATCAAATATAGATATCTAACGCTTATAACAGCCTGTCAATCAATCGATCGACATATTTAATCAATCAGGATGAGTGAACTTCAAATTTCATCCCAACACCCGTGTGGGGTTTCAAACAATCAAACACAGATTTTATTTGTGCAGTTGGGTGATGTGTAAAATTTATCGACCCAATCAATATCAGTCAAATCAGTGTATACAAACAAATCGGTTGATTTGTTTATAAATATTTATTTATTCACATTCACGCTAAAAATTATATTTTTAACGATAAACTATTTTATTTTAACACATGGATTTTTATTCAGTTCATTTATTCAATAAAATGATATCTTTATTTTTCTAACATATTTAAAAAATTTCGGCGGCACAACGGCACGATATTAGAAATGGGACGAGGCCTAGCCTTATCCCCGGTATAGTGAAGGCCCATCCCATTCACACATCAATCAAATTCACCAAACAACCACATTCAAATCAAATCATCTAACTAATCTATGCAACCAAACAAACAAGTCCATGGTCTGTGGACGATTGTGTCGGGTGCTACTAAGCACCGTCTGCATCCTAGTATATATATATAACTAGAAAATGAAATTGAAAGGTGAGAAATTCTCACAGATAGCTATCCAATCATCTTGACTCTTCTTTGATAGAAATCTTCATCGTTATCGCATCTTCGACAGCTTCGTTGCCCGTAGCCACTACATATGTAAAAATCGAATTTTTACTTCGCTATTCAATATATAAAAATCGAATTTTTACTATGCTATTCAATATGTAAAAATCCTATTTTTACTATGTTATTCAATATGTAAAAATCCTATTTTTACTATGTTATTCAATATGTAAAAATCCTATTTTTACTATGTTATTATTCAATATGTAAAAATCCTATTTTTACTATGTTATTCAATATGTAAAAATCCTATTTTTACTATGTTATTCAATATGTAAAAATCCTATTTTTACCATGTTATTCAATATGTAAAAATCCTATTTTTACTTCGCTGCTATATAAAAAGATTTCGCCTTTCTATAATATAAAAATTATATTTTCCTCGAAGTAAAATCATATTTTTACTTTACTACTCATCTCAAAATATCGTCTTTTCATATCTAAAAATATCGTCTTTTCATATTTAAAAATATCGTCTTTTCATATTTAAAAATATCGTCTTTTCATATTTAAAAATATCGTCTTTTCATATTTAAAAATCAAAATTTTCTCCATACATTTAAAAATATAAAAATTATATCTTTATTATCCATACAATATAGAAATAACATTTTTAATATTTCTACTATAGAAAAATTATATCTTTAACATTTCTATTATATAAAAGTATAATCTTCCTTATAAATCAAAATCATAATTTTTTTATAACACCTCTAACTTATCATTAACTAATAAATTAACACATTAGTTTTTAAAAAAAATCAAACTTTCCTTATTTAAATTTGAATATTCCCTAATTGCTTTAAATTAAAACAAATGAATTTAGATAAGGTAAAAACTTACTTTGCTTTCAGTTTTTAGAGGAGTGGGAGGGGGTTTCTGCGTCAACCGGAGGAGAGTGGTTAGGGCGGTGGCGTTCAGGCGGCCAAGGGGAGGAGCTGCGGCGGTTGCGGTCGTCGGATGTGGGTCAGGGGGCAGGTGGCGGCGGCCGTTTAAGTCGATGGGGGTGGGGCTCGCATTTTGGGGTAACGGAGGGGCTGTAGGGGAAGATGGACGGCGAGAAGAGGGGGATGGCCTTGGTGGGGCTCCGGCGATGGGGAGGTCGCCATCGATTGCGGCGCGCTAGGGCAGGCGCGTCCTCCCCCTTTTCGTTTTTTTTCATTCTGAATTTCATTTTGAACTGGGGGGGGGGGGGGTGGGGGCAGGAGGATTTAAGGGGAGGGAGAGAAGATTATATTTTTTTTATTTAATTTATTTAATTATTTTATTTACTAGAAGTTGACTTTTTATTTCGACCTCGAAACGAGGCCCACCGCCTGTCGTCCATAGCGTATTACCCCATTCCGAACACAATGAGATATGTATCGTAGGCTGATTCGATCGTTTCGATCAGTTTCCGTTGAATTTACATTTAAATCTATATATTGAATTTTAAACGTACATTTCAAATTACCGGGGTCACATACTAACTCTAAAAATTCTCGAAAAATATTTTCTAGCTTCGTATTGACGATACGGTCCTAACAAAGCTAGTTTCGTCGAATTCTGAGACCGTATGAAAAATGGCCAATTTCCAGTCGATTAAAATCAACTAAAACTGGTCAAATGCGTTTTCCTTTGCCACGATCACATATTGATTCAAAAAATTGTGAAATTTGGAATCTAGCAATAATTTGACATCACGGATCCAACAAAAGTGGTTTCGTCGAAATCCGAGGTCGTTTGCAAGATTTCCATTTTTAAGGGCCTGAATTCCATAGCGACTATTCAGAATTTTCAACTGGACATATCTTTTGATTCCCGCTATGAAATTTCGATTTTTCGGATTCGTTGGAAAGATATTCACAATTAGATCCTAATGTTTTTGGTTTCACTAAAATCCGGATTGTTTTGCACCCGGTACATTCAATTGAAGTTTGAAATCGAATTATCGAACTACCGCGCCATTTTCAGTTCTATTTTTAATTATGTATAATTATATATATTCTAACGACGGCGTATATAATATATACGTTCTAAATATATTCAAACTAATTTTTTTTTGTCGATATTATTTAAAATAATCTATTTTAAATATTCAAAATTCGTTAAAATTGCCAAAATAAAAATTTTAAACTGGTTCAGAATTTCCGGGTTATTACAATCTCCCCCACTTAAAACTTTTCGTCCCCGAAAAGGAACAAAGTCGAAAGTGGTTTGATCAATCAACTCTACGTTCGATCTGGCTTCTATTCTCCAACTTTTCAGTTTCTGAGAATTTTCAAATTTTTTCAAAAATTTGGCTAACACCCTAAATTTTCGAAAAATTTCGCCATAACCTCCCCTGCACCGGGAGCCACGGGAAAATCCCGAAATTGCCATATAGTCCTTCTGATCTGAAAAAGAAAAAGAAAAATCCAAGCGGCTAGCCAATAGGCTCATAAAATCATGATCACCCAAACAAAACAGTAAATTATATAGGAAACATGTACCTATTTGTCGGGCAAACAAATTTTATTCTCTGCTCTAGCCTCCTTGCTATGACCTGTTCAATGTAAGTATATGTACATGCAAGCAAATGCGACTAATTTTCAATAATATTCAATATTTGATGCTATTAGGCATAATGGTTCAAAATTATCAAACAATTAAACAAACAACACAAACATCAATCAATTAGTGGATTAACGTTTCAAATTCATAATTTTGATATATATACAAAAGTCTTGTTTTTGATGCCAATTCACAACAAATGAATTTATCTATATAAGTTTTGGTTCTCACACCAGTCTAATGGAAATATATAGATATCACACCTTCGAAACACGAACATAAATACTGATGATGTCATGACAATCATCAGTACTATCTCCGGGCGACTAGAATGTGATTCCATATCTATCCAATATATTAAAACTTCGAATATACGTTCATGACGCGTATACGCGAAACCTTTATATATTGGATTGTCCAAATTCAAAATAAATAAATATTCAAATACGTATACTTGAATTTAATTTTCAAAAAAAAAATTTGTTTTCATTTGAAAAATATACTCTTCACACTCGTTCTAGGATACTACTGATCCTATCTCTAACGAGTCATTCTAATTGGATATTACTAATCCAATATCTGATGAATTCTTTCGTATGGTTCTAATGTGTCTTGTTCTCGAGCTCTGTAAACCAAAGCTCTGATACCAAATGTAGCGACCCAAACTTCCCCGGTCTCCGAAGAGATGAGAAAGAACGAATTACTGTGAGGACAAGACAAAACAGAACGCAGACGGAAGAACATTTCATTGTTAATTACAACAATTCCATCAGATACAAGAATATACAGAGTATAATGAATAAATTACATTCGATAAATATCAGAGATTACAATAAATTACATAGCAGCGGAAAATAATACAAAGCACAATTGAAGGCGATATACGGATACAGAGCTTTCCGGATATCATTCTAGCTGTAGACCAGGATCCTGTGAATATAAATCTGCAAAACCAAAACTACTAGCTGCCCATGCGGAAAATAGGGGCACCCAGAGTTTAGGTTAAAACAATAAAATCCAGGTCAGTCATGTGACTGGTGTGAGAACTAAAACAGTTATTAATATTGGTTTTAAAGTTAGGTAAATCAAGGGACCACGCCGTATAACACGGAACGGGTTTCCTCCCAAGAATACCAGTGCATAGAATAAACAGCGCAATGCTTTTTCGAAAAATGAAGCTATTATAAGACCCAGGTCCCATCACGCAATGCAACGCAAGCCGGAGGATAGGGTTTTCCCTTATAATAGCCAAACATGCTTGGTACGTTTAAAACAAATCATTTGATACTATAGTAAGTGTATAGTGTCAAAACAATTTCAATCATAAATATAAATCATAGACGGCATGGGTACCATATATCATGTCGCCATACTAGTTCTACAATTGAAACCGCGATACACGTATTGGAAATTGTATTTCCGTCATGAGTCGAGGCAAGGGGCAAGCTCCTCTCCGCTTCGAGACACTCTAGCAAATGCTCAGGACTACGCACTCTGGGCAGCCACTTGGATCGGTTGGGCCGGTCCTCACTTACGTTAGGGGATTGGCAATTCCTGAACACACGTTTCCCGGTCCTTACAGACCTATAATCGAGGCGCCTCATTCCAACAACCACAAAGGTGAAAAGTATATCAATGTCAGTGCTGGTAAGTCACTGACACCACCAAAGCTAGAAAGAAACGTCGTGTTCTCCCAACGGCCCGTATCCCGTTTTTAACTCATACCGAGGTGTGAGGCTCGCGAATTCTCGTTATACACAAAGCTGCCACAAAGGCCGTGCTTTGATCATCAACCGCAAGACTTTGCTTTTCAATAGAAGCCTTGATCATTGCATCTTAGTGTGCCACATAGGCAATTTATGCCATGCGACTGATGTCCATCGATATACAACCTCTAAGCTCGTACGTCTCAGAGAAGGGCGTTAAGCAAAAGAATAAATTATCCGCCGCCAAACAGATGTATATTTAATAGAAATCAATCAACACAGAATAAAATCCAATGTCAGACACACAATCCATTTACCAGTTCGTTCTGGGTCTGAACGAAACCGGAGGCACTTTCCTCGCATATCTATCCATCTCCAAGTACGTCTGGACGACCACCAACTATTTCCATCCTCTTGGGTGTACTGCCCAATCAGGATCGTCAGTAATTATCCAAACGATGTGAAGACTTCCGGTCTTCAACCACCGTCTTCATCTTCGACATATCGTCGAATCGGTTATTCAGATTGGGTGTAAACCCGGACTTTCCGAACGACCCGCGTATATTAAAAACAAATGTTACACAAACACAACATACGCCTCATTCCAATTCATTAGTCACTAACCGTAAATCAACCAGAGAACAACTTCCCAAACATTAACCCCGAAGGCCGGAACCAACATCAGATCAATACCCAGGAAACTATTCTTCTTAGCTAACCTACAGCTAGTTTCTAAATTCCACATTTTTAGGGAAAGGTTCCCATTAATTTTATCCAAGATAAATTCTTTAAAATTTATCCTTTAATCTTCCTTTGGATGTCGTTTCAAACCAAATTATGGTTTTCCAAACTAGTCGAGATTAGCGAACCACACCGAAGTAATTATTTATTTTATTTCCCAATCCCAATCTATTCATCCCATGAAGCAAAACTGGTAATACTCCATATCTAACACCACAGAGTTGTCGATAAAATTAATTATCATTTCACGTTCAAATCTAATTAAAGATTTGACTATCGTTTTGGAGCAAAACTGGTGATACTCCATTCTCGCTCAGTTTCTAAATTTGATAATTTAGATTATCTATTCACATTTCAATCTAATTGCAGATTCATTAAAACTCCTTTTACTGGGTTAAAGAACTAGGTGTTATTTAAAACACAGTTCACGACAAACCCGAATCACATTCTATTTGTTATCGGGTTAAAGAACTAGTGTTATTTAAAACACCGTTCACGATAAATCCATTTCAAATCCAATCAAATATATTAGAAATTCCGATTATTTAAAACCCCTTTTTAAATCTAATTCATTTATTTAAAAATAATTGGGTTTTTAAATTTAGTTCAAAACTAGTTCATTTCGATAAAAATCTATTTTTATCTTTTCAAATATGGAGTTTTTCATCCCAAATTTTCCCAAATCATTTCTTATGATTCTACACAATTTATTACTTTTTTTAATAATTTTTTCAAGGCCCGTACAGCCGATTTCCATCAACGGCCATCGAACTGCACTTACAACGACCTTTTTCAAATTTGATTTGGACGTATCTCCAAATCCAACCGTTAGATTTCAAATTTCAAATATTCGTTAGAAAGCTCTTTTCGATACGAACCCAACGGTTCCGGTTTTAGGAGAATCCGACGGTCGGATCTCCCGTAATGTCCGTTTGAAATAAATGGTCGAAATTCACGAACTGCCGCGGCGCGGCGCATTCTATTCAGGCCATTATATTATATATATAATATATATAATATATATTTCGTCGATTTCTATTTAAAACGAATTTTGTAAATCGTTTTAAATTCGTTTCAAAAACAATTTCAACTTCCATCTCAATTCAAATAAATATTGAATCTTTCCTTATAAATTCGTTTTAAAATTCATTTCTTTTCAATTCAAATTTCAATTCAATTTGGATTCATTTCAATTCGTTTTAAATTCAATTTGAATTCGTTTTCAATTCAATTCAATTCCAAAGTCGTTTTCTATTCGATTCAATTCAAATTGGTTTTCTATTCGATTCAATTCAAATTGGTTTTCTATTCGATTCAATTCAAATTGGTTTTCTATTCGAATCAAATTCGTTATATATTCCATTGAAATCAAATTCGTTTTCTATTCAAATCAAATTCGTTATATATTCAATTGAAATCAAATTCGTTTTCTATTCAAATCAAATTCGTTATATATTCAATTGAAATCAAATTCGTTTTCTATTCAAATCAAATTCTTTATATATTCAATTGAAATCAAATTCGTTTTCTATTCAAATCAAATTCGTTATATACTCAATTGAAATCAAATTCGTTTTCTATTCAAATCAAATTCGTTATATATTCAATTGAAATCAAATTCGTTTTCTATTCAAATCAAATTCGTTATATATTCAATTGAAATCAAATTCGTTTTCTATTCAAATCAAATTCGTTATATATTCAATTGAAATCAAATTCGTTTTCTATTCAAATCAAATTTGTTATATATTCAATTGAAATCAAATTCGTTTTGTATTCAAATCAAATTCGTTATATATTCAATTCATTTCGAAATCGTTTTCAATTCAATTCATTTCGAAATGAAAAAAATCGATATAAATATCGTTCACGTCAAAATGGCGTCAATCTAATCAACTCGGCTTAATGTATTTCTATTTTCAAATATTCTATTTCAAATATTTCCTATTATCAAAATATTTGTTATTATCAAAATATTTCGTTCAACACATGACTAATCTCAACGGATGAGTACAGTCAACACATGAACCTTTATTTTATATTGATAAAGATGTAAATTTTATTATTAAAATATTTCGTTCAACACATGACTAATCTCAATGGATGAGTACAGTCAACACATGAACCTTTATTTTATATTGATAAAGATGTAAATTTTATTATTAAAATATTTCGTTCAACACATGACTAATCTCAACGGATGAGTACAGTCAACACATGAACCTTTATTTTATAATATTCTTTATTTTCTAAATTGGAATGAGGCCCAATCAATTACCATATAAGGTTAATTATATGGATTTTCACACATCACACGTATATAATAGCATTGAAAAATAATCAACCATCAACCAAAGTGCACTACACTGTATAAGCATCAAATATAGATATCTAACGCTTATAACAGCCTGTCAATCAATCGATCGACATATTTAATCAATCAGGATGAGTGAACTTCAAATTTCATCCCAACACCCGTGTGGGGTTTCAAACAATCAAACACAGATTTTATTTGTGCAGTTGGGCGATGTGTAAAATTTATCGACCCAATCAATATCAGTCAAATCAGTGTATACAAACAAATCGGTCGATTTGTTTATAAATATTTATTTATTCACATTCACGCTAAAAATTATATTTTTAACGATAAAATATTTTATTTTAACACATGGATTTTTATTCAGTTCATTTATTCAATAAAATGATATCTTTATTTTTCTAACATATTTTAGAAAATTTCGGCGGCATAACGACACGATACTAGAAACGGGACGAGGCCTAGCCTTATCCCCGGTCTAGTGAAGGCCCACGCCATTCACACATCAATCAAATTCACCAAACAACCACATTCAAATCAAATCGTCTAACTAATCTATGCAACCAAACAAACAAGTCCATGGTCTGTGGACGATTGTGTCGGGTGCTACTAAGCACCGTCTGCATCCTAGTATATATATATAACTAGAAAATGAAATTGAAAGGTGAGAAATTCTCACAGATAGCTATCCAATCATCTTGACTCTTCTTTGATAGAAATCTTCATCGTTATCGCATCTTCGTCAGCTTCGTTGCCCGTAGCCACTACATATGTAAAAATCGAATTTTTACTTCGCTATTCAATATATAAAAATCGAATTTTTACTATGCTATTCAATATGTAAAAATCCTATTTTTACTATGTTATTCAATGTGTAAAAATCCTATTTTTACTATGTTATTCAATATGTAAAAATCCTATTTTTACTATGTTATTCAATATGTAAAAATCCTATTTTTACTATGTTATTCAATATGTAAAAATCCTATTTTTACTTCGCTGCTATATAAAAAGATTTCGCCTTTCTATAATATAAAAATTATATTTTCCTCGAAGTAAAATCATATTTTTACTTCACTACTCATCTCAAAATATCGTCTCATCATATCTAAAAATATCGTCTTTTCATATTTAAAAATATCGTCTTTTCATATTTAAAAATATCATCTTTTCGTATTTAAAAATATCGTCTTTTCATATTTAAAAATATCATCTTTTCATATTTAAAAATATCGTCTTTTCATATTTAAAAATATCGCCTTTTCATATATAAAAATAACGTCTTTTCATATTAAAAAAAAACGTCTTTTCATATTTAAAAATATCGTCTTTTCATATTTAAAAATCAAAATTTTCTCCATACATTTAAAAATATAAAAATTATATCTTTATTATCCATACGATATAGAAATAACATTTTTAATATTTCTAATCTTCCTTATAAATCAAAATCATAATTTTTTTTATAACACCTCTAACTTATTATTAACTAATAAATTAACACATTAGTTTAAAAAAAAAAAATCAAACTTTCCTTATTTAAATTTGAATATTCCCTAATTGCTTTAAATTAAAACAAATGAATTTAGATAAGGTAAAAACTTACTTTGCTTTCAGTTTTCAGAGGAGTGGGAGGGGGTTTCTGCGTCAACCGGAGGAGAGTGGTTAGGGCGGTGGCGTTCAGGCGGCCAGGGGGAGGAGCTGCGGTGGTTGCGGGCGTCGGATGTGGGTCAGGGGGCAGGCGGCGGCGACCGATGAAGTCGAGGGGGTGGGGCTCGCGTTTTGGGGTAACGGAGGGACTGTAGAGGAAGAGGGACGGCGAGAAGAGGGGGATGGCCTTGGTGGGGCTCCGGCGATGGGGAGGTCGCCATCGATGGCGGCGCGCTAGGGCAGGCGCGTCCTCCCCCTTTTCGTTTTTTTTTGCATTCTGAATTTCATTTTGAACTGGGGGGGGGGGGGGGCAGGAGGATTTAAGGGGAGGGAGAGAAGATTATATTCTTTTATTTAATTTATTTAATTATTTTATTTACTAGAAGTTGACTTTTTATTTCGACCTCGAAACGAGGCCCACCGCCTGTCGTCCATAGCGTATTACCCCCATTCCGAACACAATGAGATATGTATCGTAGGCTGATTCGATCGTTTCGATCAGTATCCGTTGAATTTACATTTAAATCTATATATTGAATTTTAAACGTACATTTCAAATTACCGGGGTCACATACTAACTCTAAAAATTCTCGAAAAATATTTTCTAGCTTCGTATTGACGATACGGTCCTAACAAAGCTAGTTTCGTCGAATTCTGAGACCGTATGAAAAATGGCCAATTTCCAGTCGATTAAAATCAACTAAAACTGGTCAAACGCGTTTTCCTTTGCCACGCTCACATATTGATTCAAAAAATTGTGAAATTTGGAATCTAGCAATAATTTGACATCACGGATCCAACAAAAGTGGTTTCGTCGAAATCCGAGGTCGTTTGCAAAATTTCCATTTTTAAGGGCCTGAATTCCATAGCGACTATTCAGAATTTTCAACTGGACATATCTTTTGATTCCCGCTATGAAATTTCGATTTTTCGGATTCGTTGGAAAGATATTCACAATTAGATCCTAATGTTTTTGGTTTCACTAAAATCCGGATTGTTTTGCACCCGGTACATTCAATTGAAGTTTGAAATCGAATTATCGAACTACCGCGCCATTTTCAATTCTATTTTTAATTATATATAATTATATATATTCTAACGATGGCGTATATAATATATACGTTCTAAATATATTCAAAATAAATTTTTTTGTCGATATTATTTAAAATAATCTATTTTAAATATTCAAAATTCGTTAAAATTGCCAAAATAAAAATTTTAAACTGGTTCAGAATTTCCGGGTTATTACATTATTCCTTTGAGCTATTTAGATTATATTCAACTTAAAATTCAAATCTTGTTTAGCGAAGGTTGGATTATTCAAATATGCGGAAAAAATTATCTTTCAATTCAACAATTGGAAATCATGAGTTCAATCTTTTTTTTAAAGACATCTCTTCTAGATGTACCATTTCATTATCCTAATAAATAGTATTATCATTCAACCAAACTCGAGAGTCAACTTCGGATTTTTCTTTCAGTCATTAAAATATACTAATAATCGTATACCAAATCACGCTTCACAAATCAATTTTGTTTGATCAAGATAAACATGTAGCTAAGCTACCAAAGTGGACTCCCCCACTTTGAGACTCTAGAATAAATTCCGATGACAAAGAAATACCATCGTAATTATTTTCTAGTGATGAAAGTCAGTTCTCCATTCGTATATTTCTTTTTGAAAATATTCCAGAAAAACATCTCTGTTCTAAAATACTTATGTATACTACTAATATTTTGTTTTTCAAAACCTTAGAATTCAGTTTCAAAAAAAAAAACCGGAATCAAGTTCTCAAATTTAAGTCAAATGATCTCCTGAATTATAAATAAATTGATATATCATCTTATTGCATGATTTGTCTTCATTAGCAATACACACTTCTTATTTTATTTCGTGGTTCAACAATTCCAGTTCATCATACATATTTAGTTAACACTTCCTTCTCAAAATATTCCTTGTCAAAACCTTTATTAACCATTTCTTATATATGTTAGGTTTCATATATACCAAAACTATTAAGAAATCTATTTCAACCCATTTCAATTATCTTTTACATCACATTTCAACACTTCCATTAACATAGTATAAAATCAATACTACGAAAATTCAATTGTTAATTCAAAGTTCGAATATGTGTTTCAAATCAAAAGCAATGTCATTAATCCAACTTTATTTTAGACTTTTTCTGATGCATGGTAAACGAAAGGGTACAAAGATATGAATTTAGCAGTGGCATAAGTAAAACAAAGGTGAGCAGGTCAGCAACAATTAAAGCTAAGTGAATGAATCAAAATGAACAAAGGAACTATCTATTTTGAAGACCAGGGGTGTAAATGATACATCTGCAAATTATGTTCTTTTCCTACTTTTAATTGGTTTTGCTTTAGTTCATATTTCAAAATATTCACTTGTCATCATATTTTTTTTCTATTTCATTCAAGTCATTCACCATTAACTATTCAAGTTTACAATTTAATTCTGAAACATTTATTCGTAAATTCTACTTATATTTAACAACAACGTAACTTTATTTTAATTTTGATCATTTATCCAGGTTCACATTAATTTTACCAAAGCATCTTCATTAAAAGCTATCCAAATCGTTTTCAAATAATTATCAAAATAATTAGTCTAAGTATTTATCATCGTTACAATCAGAATCGTATAGTCTCCCACTTTAAAAACTCGAAAATAAATACTGGTCCTGTCGCGACAATCACCAGAATCGTCTCCAAGTGACTAGAGTGTGACTTCATATCCATCTAGTACGTATAAGACTTTGTACATACGCTAGCCAGACGTATATTCGAAATCTTCACATACCGACGGTCCAATCATGACTTCAAATAAAATATTCAAACTCCTATTATAAGATATATTTCAAAATAATCATGTTAAATGGTTTATTTAATTTCAAAATAATTTATATTTCAAAATGCGCTCTCTCTACAGTGATTCTAGTGATGATTCCACTCATTCTGGGGTATAACTACCCTATCTCTAATGACTTTTTGAATGCGACAAGCTAAGCTTTGTATAATCAAAGCTCTAATACCAACTGTAACGACCTACCCTTATTGACCGCTTCAAGTCAGTAATTAAACCAACTTAAACCGCTCGAAACGACAGACTATTATTTAGCTTATGGGTATATATAGAAACCAGACAGAGAAATCCTAGAATATGTAAACTACAATGTCTCACAGCGGAAGCATTTTGTACAAAATATCAGAGTTCTACATAAATTTTACATAGAGTAATAAAATAAATAAATTTTAATTAAAATTAAATAAACTTCATTGAAATTTTCAATTTAGAGTGTGCGCGTCTTCACATGTCTCTAACTTGATAGTTGAAATCGTTAAGCTGTAACACACGATATGACCCGAGCGTTCCATGCAAAACACAAAACACTCGAGTTAGGATTAACTTTATTCAAATAAATCAATGCCAATAAGGTACTGAAATAATAATACTTATTCCTAACAACATTATCTAAAGTTATCAAATTCATAATGAAAATACCACACATATATTATGTCCTGTACAAAGGGTGTTGTATGCTTGTTACATAGGACAACCCAAAAAATTTAAGTAGCAAGCTAAGCAACACATAGTAGTATTAATATCGGAAATATATATGCTTTCTGAATAAAACAATAGTGCATTTAATATTTCGACATTATAAAGCAAGTGGATATATGTGCATGGGGAAAAAGGCATACATGTCAAGAGGTGGAATGTTAAGTGGCATGTGCAATAGATATAACAAGCTGCAGTTTCATGGGTGGAAGGAAACATGGTTTGAATATGTATAAAAAAAACTATACACATATATACATAACAATAAATACATACATGTTAGTGATTAAAGTCAAGGGATATTTACAAATTTACATGGTAGTAGTTTCATTGAGAATTTAAAGATTGTATAATATTATTAAATTATATTTCAAAGGATATATATGTCATTTCCAAAAGTTACGTTAACATAAATCAAAGATATCAAACAAAAGTTGTTCTACTAAAAGAGCCCAATTCATGTACTAATTGATTGTGCAAAAAGGGTTCGACTTGTCTGTGTGCGGCTTAGAGGAATGGTAACAAAGAATTTATATTGTAATAATAAGAAACACAATAGTAGCATTCACTGTCACACATCAATGAAACAAATCAAACACCCAAACTGCAAAGAAAACAAAACAAAAACCTTTTTTTGATGTACTTGAATAAAGTAATCGGGAGGGGAAAACCCACCTTAAATGCAGTAGGGCATGACAAGTTTTAATAAAAAAAGCAAGGGTGCATACTAACGTATTTCAGGTTTATACAACTAGGCAAGGTGGGTATATCAACATGTGTACTTAAATAGGGTATGAGAGATACATCAGGACAACATTATTATCAGCATTAACAATAAACAAAGCATCAACTATTATATTTCAATTTTCATTGATGTTGAAAAACATGCATAAAGTAAATCGTGAGTAAATTCACCTGGCATGGATATGATGAAGACAAGAAACAAATACGGGAGACAACCAATCCTAAGAAGCGAATTTAAACATAAAAAAAAAAAAAATCCTTTTTTGCTTTTGAGAAGGCGGATGGACAAAATTTAATAAGAAGAGGATACCTCTAATTTTTATGGAAGAGGAGACTGATAAAGGTAGAAAAGAATTCATGTTTAGTTTTCTTTTTATTTGGAGTGGAGGAAGATGTTCTAACTTTTATAAAAGACAATTGCAAAGAAGAAACAAAAAGAATGAGGAAGAAAATTGAGAAAGATACTTGATTTATTTCTCATTCATATATTGTAGGTTACAATGGAAATAAATTGGTTAATTAAGGATGAGGTGACAATATTTATTTCTCATTTAAATTTCAAAAGTAAATAACAGAGAGAAAAGGGTGCTGCTATTCACACCCCGATTTACACTTCCGGCCACCTTTCTAATTTAATACAAATGATTATTTTTTATATTCTTCTGGATACCATATATTATTCTTTCACTCAGTTATTCACCACCATACTTTTAACTAGTATAACAGTATAACGGTGGGAAAACCGACTTTGTAATACAATACAACTGATAATTTTTTTTATTTTGTTGTACTTATTTAATTATTTAAAACTACATATGAATGAAAATAAATGAAAGAAAAATTATATATATTATTAAAAACAAAAAATAATTATTTTTACCAATCATGTCAGCACAAAAATTAAATACACAAACAAATATTCATGAAAAATATCAAAAAAATATTGGTATGATGATTCAAATCTATGTATTGCATATCTATAAAAAAATCATTTTAAGTAGTAATGAGATATTTTTATATAATATATACAGCTAGGGAAAGTCCATCTCGGTTTGTTTGGTTAAATTTCACAATATGAGATTAAATGTGATTAAATTTCACTATATGCTAATCTATAAAAAAATAAAGAGCAGAGAACTAAATGTGTGATTTAATTTCACAATATGGGATCAGTTAGGGAAAGTCCACCTTGGTGCAGTTAGGAAAGGTGTGATCTTATTTTTTCATATATAACATTCATACATAGCATGTTTACCATTTGAAATCAATTACGCATACATACATATTTTTCCTTGATTGATGTTGCCGTTTTTAGAAGAATTAATTGGCTACCATTTCAGGTATTCCTTTTTTAATGTTCTGAAGAATATAATCAATAATTTAAGGCATGCTAGGCATTGCCTGATATTTTATTACTCCAACTTTTATTATTCTCCCTCTTATACATCCAAATAAAAATAAATGGTAACATAACTAATTGATTGTGATTGTAGAATGATCACACAAATTAAATGCAGTAAATTAATTGATATTTGGAAGACTACATATTTTATTCACCAAGCATAAAACAGAAAATCATAGAAATGATTTTACGTTAGAGGCAAAAAGAAAAAACAGATTGCGTACAAATGATTTTACATTAGAAGAAAAAAGAAACAAAATTACGTAAGTGGAAAAATTAGTTTTTCTTCCAAATATAAAGTTAATTAAGTCACACAATTAATGAGCATTATTGAATCAAATAGACTACGTTAAAATTAAATCGGAGAGCTCAAATAAGGCAATTCAAGGATTCAGAACTACATTAAATTAATGTATAAGTCATAGGATGACCAAATGGGTATTGTTAAAAAGCTTCAGACAGATGGAATTTATTGAAGGCTCAGTTGAATTAAGAAAAACCGACAAAGTCGGTTTGATTAAAAAAGACATACTTCTCTACAATTTCAAACCTTTAACCTTAACAAAAGCGGACGTTATTATGTGCCTAATAGAGATGGAAGATGAAGATAAAAAAGAGATTAGATTTTCTTGATTTTTATTGTTTTCTATTATTTTATATAACATGTTGTTAGGGATTTTATTAATGGTTAGGGATTTCCATGTCATTTTTAGGATATTTTTTCCGCTGCACTGGAATTGGAGGACATTATATTTGATGATGTTGTAATAGGGAACAACAATGTAAGTTTTCATTTGTAGGGTTTTATCCATATAACTTACGTATCTTGTTTTACAAATCGATACATTAATTTTTTTTTTGGTTCGTTTGATAGATGGAGTATTTGAATGATGATAAATTGGACAATGTCTTTATTGTTTCAGATGATAAACATGAAGGTTGTAATAATATGATACAAGATGTTCGATCAAATGACTCAAAAGACATAAATGTTGATTTGACAAATCGTTTCACAACTGACGAAGTAAGTACTAATTTATAAAAATTAAAATTACTAAAGTGGCTATGAAAATAGATTATGTTAATATTTTCTTGAACTATTTGACTTTAGGTATTTAATGCAAGGAAGGAAGTATTCATTTAGATGAGGGTAATGGCGGCCTCTCAATTTTTACGTTATTAACTTAGATAGTGGACAACAAAGGAAAATAGAAATATTTGGGGTGGTTTTAGTTTTGGTGGCCGGAAGGGTAAACCAGGGTGTGAATAGTAGCACCCGAGAGAAAAAGAATAAACACTAATTGTTTGAAAGTTTGTGACTTCTCAAATTTCAAAACATGGAATATTAAAATTTCATAATTTAAGGAATCTAATGAATGGGTAGGCAAGAATAAAAAGAAGACAAATATGTACATGGGTTAATTCTTTTTGGAGAGAAATAATGAAGTAAAAACAAGGGAAAGGAGAAATAAGAGGATGTAAACTTAAGGAATGAAAGTACATAAATAAAATAAGATGCATGAAAACAGAATGAAGGAAAAGAAATTAATAGGATTAAGGAAAAGAAATTAATATAATAAAGGAAAGAAATAAATGTATACTTAATGGGGAAATAGTGTGGAGAGAGAGGAGATAGTTAATTTGAAGAAAGTAGAAAAAGAAAAGGAAAGAAATTGACAAAATGAAGGAAAGAAATGAATGTTGCTTTAAGGAAATAACGAAGAGGGAAGGGCATTGAAAACTGGTAAACCAATTCACATTTCAAAATAAATAAATCAATGAAGGTTTTCCAAATTCCTAATTGTTACATTTTTAATAGACAGGGAAAGAAATAAAGATAATAGCCAAAGATATATACACATATGTTGCTAGAATTTATTTCATCTAGAATATATACATTATTTGCAATCAAACTTTCAACAAAAATAAAAAAATTCATTAATAACATCATAAATTTTATTTAGAAACAATTTTAAATTTAATTTAATTCAACAACTTAAATTGTCAGAATTCATGGGATATTACCATGCTTTTTCCACAACTGTTGTAATATTTGTTCAGCATCAAATCTCTGCAAAAAATATACATCAGTATCATTTTTTTAAAAATATTCTGAAAATTATTATATAACAATATCGTCACTTCTTTTAGACTTGAATTACTTTGTTTATTCAATCTTCTTTGGCGCATGACCATTGCATTGTTGCACCTGTCAACGTAACAAGTGTCCAATGACTATCATAATGCAGTGGGAAGTATATAATATCTGTTAACTCATTTAGGACAGCTTCTTCTAAGAATGCAATAATTAAATGATTTAGATTCCTTCTTCCTTTCCAATTAATCATTTCTTCTCAAATCAGAGTGAATGTTAATATTTGATCATTAATTTAAATTACATTTTTTTAATTTGTGCACTGAAATTGTAATTACTGTCAATGTTGTTGTCATCACATAATTATTTTCCAACAAGGCACATTTTGAAGTGAACCGGTCAATATACTGCATTATGAATGAAAAAAATGTTACACAAACTAAATTTCAGTGTAAAACACAATTTTAATTTTAATATCAACTTGATGTATATGTATCATGGTTGTATAGATATCAACTTGATGTATATGTAGGTATCAGATATTCAATTACATGTAGTGAGTATCGGTTTTTTTTATTATTTGGGTATAAATTTCAATATTTGAAGGTTCTATATTTAGTACCCAGATTTTGGGTATCAGTTACATATATAACTAGGTATAAGTTTCATATATATACATTTATTTTGGGTATAATTTTAATATGTAATTAGGTATTAGTTTCAAAATATAAATAATTATCATATTTCACAAATAAATTCCATCGTCGATGAAGTTTCCTTTCATCACATGTATTAGCATGTCCTTCATAATAACGCATCCTCCATCCACTGAATTGTCATTTGACCATGCAGCTTGACTATTCTATTTTCTCCCAAAGAAAATAGTAAATAAATATTTCAACAAACTGTAATAGACAAAGAAAAAGAGTCATTTACTTTTCTGTTGATTTCACAATGATTTTTTTAACAACTCTATGTTGTTCTAGAGTTAATAATTTAACAGTTATAATGTGTTATAACTGTATTTCTGCCCACGATGGTTCTACGACTACAAGCGGCTTTATCACTCAATTTTTCCCTTGCTTCTTCATCTTCTTTTCCAACTTTAAATTCACATTTTTCTTCCTTCTGGCCTTCTTCTATGGTTGATTTTTCTACACACTCAAATGAATCTTTTTTTTTTCGATTTTCTCGTTCTTCCCTTCAATCTCTTTATGTACGAAGGTGTTTTTCTTCTGCTCTTTGTTTTCTTCTTTCTTCACTGACTCGGTTTTGCATTTCCAACAGTTTTCTTTTCCTCGCACTCTTGTGTTATGTTCAACTCAAAATTTGGAGGTGTGAAATCGAGAATTGTTTTTTCAGTAATTATTATTCGTTTATTTGAAGTGTTATCCTCCTCATTTGTAAGCCGTGTTTTTGGGGATTGTATAGATTGATTCTCAACTATAGTTTGTTCCTTCTTATCTTTTTTTGGTTCTTCAATACCAATGCTCTCTTTTTCCATATTTTTGTTTGTTTGTTCCAACTGATTTTCAATGTTCAATTCAGTTTTTTCTCTCTGTTTTTCATTTGGACTTTGTGCAGTAGGTATATCATCCACTGTTTACTCTGAATCCACCGTTATCTCCAAATGCTTCTCTTTCAACTCTAAAACTTTTGATTTCAACTATTGTATTAATTTGAATGCTTCTTTTTCTCCTTCTTTCCTGTTTTTCCTTTCTCTTCTCACCTCTTTATTTTTTGGTTTTTTCCTCTAGCTCTTCGATATGATGCTGTAAGATTCTAATCGGCATGTCCAGTTCTAACGATACCATTGTTGTTTCTCTTTCGTCATGCTTTCTTTTTCTTGTTCCTGTTGCTTTCCCTTATCTTTTTCTCGAAGATAACACTTCTGAATTTTCCAACAGCTTTTGTTCATGCGGATGAATGTTTGAAATTTGTTAAACCTTCATATTTCCTGTAAATTTTACAGCATTGTTATGCATGTACATGTAGTTAATACTGTTTTGCATAAGTTGATACTACAAAATAATGTGAATAAGAATTATTGTGAATAAAATGATATTATATGATCGATGCTTTCTAAGAACTAGAAAGACGCGAATTTTGTAATAATACTTCAAGCTCACAGATCGTGCAATATGCAGGTCGAACACAGGGAGGAATCTTAAATTTTATTATTTATATACTTCTTAGGCGAGTTCGACAGAACTTGGAGGTTAATTTTGAAACAAACAAAATTGAAACTGCAAATAAAACTATTATTGGATTGAATCAGATCTGAATCAAATCCATATTCAATCCAATATGACCTAAGAAAGCAATAAAAAGAACAGATATTAAAATAACAAACAGGAAATAAAATTAGGATTACCACTGAATCTAATCAGATGGTCAATCATTAATGAAAATAAGGGCAAAATACAAATAGTGCTCTACCAAACCTAATTGTGTAGACAACACTAATTGCTAAGAAAATAAAAAATGCTGAAAAGAGAAATAGAAGAAAACTTTATTAATTCTCGGATTAAAATTTTACAATGAGAATACAAGGGTATTTATTGTATACATAGCTAACCTAAACCCTAATTCAATCTATGCATATATAGGCTTGTTAATCAGCAATTATTCCTCCCCTCTTAATTAGCCATTATTCCTCCCCTCTAAATTAGCCATTATCCTCCCCTCTAAATTAGCCATTATTCCTCCCATATCTTCCTTTTTTGGCATGTGATTAATTAAAGGGAGATAAGATTTCAGGAGATTTCTTCTACCAAAGATGAACATATCTTAAACTCCCAAAGAAACACAATGCGAAGTCTTGATCTGCAGATCTTCATATGTATATACACATCATTTTGATCTTTATTTTCTACTTTATGGCTGCATGTGGCTTGGTATATCTGTAAAAGTGAAAAAATAATACCCAAGTAATATTTATTTATATACAAAAGAGAAGATATAAGAGCATAAAATAAAAACATTTCTATGTTAATCAAATACCCCCACACTTTTCTTTTACTCATCCTCGAGTAAAAAAAAATGAAAAACTAAACTAGATATGTAGGTCACACTTTCGTAGGAAACACGATTACATTGAGCATATGAAACAAGTCGTTAAACCTCTAAGAGTCCCTAGTAAGACGAGTGGTGTTTCGTGAGGGTCTTCAGCGGATACAACCCACAAAATCCAAATGCAGTGTGTAATGATGTTAATGCAACTATATGAATGCACGGACATTTTGCAAATGAAAACCAAAAAAATGAAAACACGATTTATGTCAAAAAAGTGGTACAACAAATTAAATTAGCAATTTCTAGTTAGTTGATTTTATTTTAGATACCTCAACTTGTCACAAATTTTCAACATAATTCAAGTTTTCAATGTTAAACTCTAGTTTGGCCAGTTGATTCGGTTGATAACATAATGCAGCCATGAAATAAATTCTTAGTTTGATGTTCACAATTTGTAAAGTGGTATTCTAATTTCCTTGTGTATGGCTAGTCAAATCAATAAGATCAAGAAGTGTTTGGGCATCATCTCTTATTCTCAATCTTTATAAAAATGAAGCTTTATAAGTAATTACATACACCTAACTTAAAGACCAAGATATACCACCCATGCACTACCTTGCAGACTGACGGAGAGTTAGGACAGAGCTTGGCGAATTGTGCAGACAGACGCTGACTTTGTCGACAAGATGTCGGTAATCCTTAGGTGTCCAGCTCATAAAATGAGACCAAGATATACCAACGCTGACTTGTCAACAATATGTCGGATAGAGATTGGCGGGTTTGCACACCTACTCTAGATTTACAAGCAATGTTGGATACCCTTGGATTACTATTATTATTATTATCGAAAATATAAGAACAAGAGAGCGTTACGCGAATTCAGCTTAATACAACTTAGTTTTAAAGAATCAAAAAGCCAATATAAGTATTTTAAGACCTCCACTCATTAAACAAAGGCTACAATTTAGAATAAACTTCATGGCCATCACCTAAGAATCTTCCTATGTACCGGTTACACTAATATCCCTCAAAATTCAACTTTCCATTACATTTCTTATTCGATCTTAGTTGAGAGAAAAAAAGACTACCAACTGACTAATAATTGTTAACTTATTTTTTTTGTATCAATCTAAAATGAGTCGTATTTCAAAAAAAATGCCATGTTACTACGATATAAAATGTATGATGGTCTTATCTAAATGCATGAAAATGAAAATAAAAATAAAAAGGATGCAATGCAGACTCCCCCCCACACTTGGACAAAACAGTGTCCACACTATAAACACGTTTTCTAAATGTGAAAGATAGCACCCAAAAATGGATGAGATGCAAAATTATTTATAGAATGAAATGCAATCTAACTATATGTAAGAATGGATCATATGTACAATGATATATGTATTTGCGATGCACGCGATGCAAAGAATGCCACCCAATTTTCCCTCCACACTTGGTTCTAGCCTGATGAATCCCATTTCCACTATGTCTAGGCATGTTTTCTAATAAGCAAAGGTTTTTGAAAACCATCTCATCTTTATACCTAGATTTATAGTCCAGTAAATGAATGTCCAGTGTCATCCTAACATGAAGTTTTTCAACTAAGCTAACATTCCAAAAATAATTCATGTGTTCAACAAATTTATCAGTGTATTGTTCAAAAATTTGTGATCGTATATAAACTCAGTTGCAATCGAGAAATTTTGATCTGAGTGTTGTTCTAGGCAATGTGATCACATTTCTCAATTTTATTAATTGATAACGTATTTTCGACACTAACAATTTCAAGTTTGTTTGAAACCTCAAAATCAAAATTTTCAAACTTGGATTTGTGGTTTGATTCCATTTCATCCTCATTTGGCAACTCATACAATCCAAAAAATTCATGTTCATTAAAATAGTTCTCCAATTTTGAGTTTTTGAAAAATTCAACATTTTTTTGTTGTTCAATTTCTAAAATTTCAAGTTTCTCGCAGCTTGAAAGAGAAAGATCAAAATCAGAGCTTAGTTCTTTTCCCTGAAAAGAATCGAAGTCCAAATCATTTGTTGAATTTTGAAAAACTTCATTTAGATCGTTATTCTCAATTTTTGAAGTTGTAATTTGAAAATCTTCGCTGTCAGTAAAAATTGGATTATTTTATGATTCAATTCCGATTTTATTTGTTGCTCGCGTTGTTCTACAAAAGATGTCATTAAACAAAGAAGTTCATCCATCTTTTTATCTACCCTTTCTTCCCTCTCTCTAAGAATGTTAAGATGATATTCTTCAAAATCGTTGATTTGAGAGATCTCATTTTGGATTTCTTGATTCTCAAAATTATAGTCCACATCACTTTCACGATCAACATTATTTCCAATGTGGTGGTTTTATGAATTTTCAGAAAAATGATAATGATATTGGAAATCATTTTGATTGTAAAAATTATGTTTGTAACCAAATCTATTGAAATTCGAGGGAAAATTGCAATTTGTTTATTTTCAAGATGTTGGTATGGGCTATAACTTTGAAAATTTTGGTTTACAACCACATATTGATGTGGATCAAAGTTTTATTGGGATTCAAAGCTATTTTGATGTGGATGTGGTCCATAATCGAAATTACTAAATTTTGAATTGAAATTGCAATTTTTGCTCATTTTGGAAATGTCGGTTAGTTGGAAAATTTTGAAAATTGTTGGCATTAGGCTCACGAAATTTCGGAAAATTCAGCCTCATGAGTTGTAATTCATACTCATACTTTTCCAGGGGATTCTTCTTAGGTTATTTTCACACAATTCCCTAAGGGAATTTTTTTTTTTGAATCAGACATTTTAATGAAGCCAAGACAAGACAGAAAATATTCTCACTTCAAAATAGTATAAAATATAAGTTGTGCTATATTAATTAACTAACTCAATTAGAAGGGGGAAGAGGGTCTGATGGCCGTTCATGTGTAGTATAAATACTAAGAGATGCAGCCCATGTTTTACGGGTAGTATGCAACCTCTTTTGCTAATTGTTCAATAAATTGAACTACCATATATCCGCGATCCAATTATACGAGACAATCAACTTCACAAAGCACCACTTTTCAGTTATATTATTTTAACGTTTAATGAAATTTAAAGTTGAAAACCAATGAGAGTGATAATTCAAGTTATGGAAATTAATTCCTAGCAATCAAATTTAGAAATTTCAATCACAAAACAGTCACAGAATAATAAATTGCAGAAATAAATTTTTTACAAGTGAGCCGCGGCACCTACAAAAAATCATTGCAAGCAATTTTTATATATATTTCAAGTAGCAGCAGACCCTATAGTGTTCAGGAAATTTTACAGTGGGATATGATTGTCCGTCCAGAAAATTTGAGTAGCACTGAAAATTCAAATCAACTATTTGCAACTTGATTGATCTTTGAATTCCCCGTTTGTTTGCTTGACTACTATCTTCCTTTGATCTTTGTGTCTTTTTTGAAAGCAAATAAAACAAGCAAAAACTAGATTGGAATTGAAAAAGAGTTGAAAAAAATCTAAACTCAACCAACATAAAAATCTAAGATTACAAAAGCGCTAGTCTCGACAAGACTACCGTGGAATCAAACTATATAGGCTCATATATTCAAGTTCAAGCTACACACTCAACCCTATTAAATGCACACAAGTTGAATTCCACTACAGATGCACTCAACGATTTCAGAAACAATTTAGTCTCACGTCCTAAAAGAAAATTTCAACCCTAAAAAAATAAAATCTACAAAGTAGATCAAGCCACGCCGCCAATAAGATTACCACAAATAAACTACCAGAACCCAACGTTTGTGTCCTTAAATTCGAGTACTTACTCACAATCAACTACGCCCCCTTTTTCTCTCAGAAGGAAAAAATAAAATAAAACGAATTTATGGAAACAAATTGTAACGTCCCGTATTTTTACGGTATAATAATAATTTAATTTAATTATTTAAATAATGATTTGGTAATTTAATGGTTTAAATTAAATAACTTTGAATATTTAATTAATATAATAATTAAATAAAATATTTAAATTCCAGAATAGTTGGAGAATAGTAGAATTCACAATATTGTGTTAATTGGATTATTTATAATATTTAATTCAGTTTAGAATTGAATTATATTGACGAATTTATTTATTAATGTCAGTTGAATTGTAACGACCCGCATTCTACGCATCGATGGATCGTAGAATATTTATTTCTTTCACATACGAAGTCGTACGGTCATATAACTTTGGGAGACGACTATTGAGGTCATTTCCCATGTTCATGATTTTCCCCTATTTTTAAATGACTATTTTGCCCCTAGCTGATCTTGTTTTGGCCATAACTTTTGATTGGAAAGGAGTTTTGACCTGAAACCACTTCCATTAGATCCAAATGATGGTTTACAATTCCGTAGAGTGGTCACAGTAGCCAAACGGACTCACCGTTTGGGGGATATGGCTGAAACAAGTTTCAGAAGGTGAAAAACTGCTTAACCAGGCCAAATGAGGTGATTAGAAAATGGGCCCACAACCCATTTCGGGATTGGGGTTATAGGGACGCTGAAATGAGTTAGGTTTTAATTCTATTTCAGTTTTGTAGTTGTCACTTACCTCTTAGAAACCCTAACAATGGCCTCCAACCTCTAAAACACCTCCAAATCACTTTCTAACCAAGGATTAGGCTTAGCAACATCAAATCAAGGCGGATTAGCACAAGAATCGGAGTAGAGCTGTTGTGTTGCATTGGTATTCGTGCCCAAATAGTAGAGTTTCGGTTCTAAAGGTTTTATTTGTGGCCAAGGTGAGTGATTTGCATAGTTCCCCACAAATTATGGTTAATTAAGGGTAATTAGTGTTGATTAGCGAATTTATACACTAATAAATTCTGGAAAAATATTTATAAATTCTTAAATGATGTTTTAGACCTCTGTTAGAAACTTGGGTTAATTTGGTTAAGTTTTGATAACCCTATCATTAGTTTTGCTTAAACATTCTTAAGGGAAAATATGAGATTTTGGGTATGTTTGATCCATTTTACATGCTATGATTGTTGTTTTATTGTTTGTGGATGATTATACATGTTGCTATGGCTGTATGGTATGCTTTGTGATTGTCTATAAGTGATAGATTGGTTGAAAACGCCGTCGAATGGCGTAAAACAGCCGCTGGAAAAGTTGCAGGAAAATGTGCAGGGTTTCGGATCGGATCGGGATAGGAGGCTCGGATCGGATGGTGGACTGGGCAGAGAAACCGAACCAGATCGGAACTTCGCACTAAAGGAGACTTGTCGAGAAGGAAGGCCATTTGCTTAAAGTTGGAGTTGGGCAGAGGATCGGATCGGAGGGACAAAAAGGGGATCGGATCGGAGCTAAGGTGTGGGATCGGATTGGCTACCGAACCGAACCGGAGCTGGCATCTTTTGAGGCGTGCAAACGAAAGAGACAACAGGGAAGGTTGGATCGGATCAGAACTTGACACTATAAGGAGGACCTTGGCTCTTTACCACCGGACCGGACCGAGCCACATGTGAGAAGCTGAATCGAACCGCATGGTGGAGATGAACCCGAACCGAACCGAGCATGGGTGATCGAACCGAACCGAGCGTGTACTTCTATTCTACGTGACGACTCTTCTGAAGGCCAACTCCAATTCAACCAAAACCCGAGATGCAAAGGAGGTCCAAATGAGGAGCTTTAACTCGGGATCCAGATGGGAACCAATGAGTGAGCTTCATGATTGGGCTTTGCTGCGGGACGTATGCTAAGGGGTTGTCGATGTCTATAACTTTGAATCAATATGTGTAGGGAGTACATGAACGGATTCAGGGCTAAAGTGGCCTAGGTATGACTAAAGAGCTATAGACCAATGAAGTGGGGGCATTTGTAAAGATTTGGTCATGACTCCATGTGATGAGCTTGGTAGTAGCAGTAGTTGTACAAGTCGAACTCCGTCACTACTTCGATGGGTCTAGTGATCGAAGCGGTAGATATCGTATGCTTTACGCACTGAATGAGAGATGTGAGGATGGTTGCTATGTTTGATTTGTTTGCCATCATTATGACATGCACACTCCCACCCTCGTTATCTTTACACCATATGTTCAGTGGCACCTTAGAGTATTGTAGGTATGTAGTGCTAACTTTTTGATTGCAGGTCCAGGTTCAGGTATGGTTTAGTATAATTGTTATTGTTCTGTTTAGCAACTTATCGCTCATACCAAACTTTTTATCTGACCCAGAGTTTTATGTTTCTTCTTATTACTCTGGGTGCTCTCACGAGCAGACTAGAGACAGGTTAGCTGGTGATGCACGAGTAGCTGTACCGGAGACGAGCAGGAGGCTTCCACGTGTGATACATATATAGATATTCTCCCTGTGTCGCTGCTGGTCACTACTTTGGACATTAGTAGTGCACTCTTCCTTTCTTTTGTTTAGAGACAGTAATTTGAAAAGCTGTAATAAGCTGTATTTATACTTCCGCTGCTCTGATGTTAATGTTGGTTTTAGTTATCAGCTTATGGACTATCTCACCTGTTTTAAGTCAAGTATGTTGTTATTATATTTTATGCCATGCGATGTAAGACATTCTACAGGTTTTCAATTAGTTTATTCTCTTCTTTCCTTTCTTTGGCGACCGTTCCATGCTAGTCGGGCATATGTACAGCGCACTTATGGAGGAAATGTCGGCTGATGCGGGGCAGGCCATCACACTTGGTATCAGAGCTCTAGGTTGCGTAGCTAACCTAGGGAAAGACACCAGGGAGAGATAATACGTATATGAGAGCGCGTATTTGGGATTATTTTGGTTTTCAAAAGCTATATATATATACTATTAGTATAGATAAGGATGAAGTCGCACTGCACTAGCACCACTAGGGAGATGGTTAATCGTTTTCTCTTTACTTGAATGATGAACCGATACGCAAGAGGTGCCGGTAGAGGAGCCAATAATGGGAATGCTGCTGACATGAGGACGACGTTTACTGACCTCATGAGAGAGATGCTTAGAGATATGCAGAGGGCAGCTCCCAATAATGGTAATGGTGGTGGTCCAATAGTGCAGGCGCCTAGGGCCGATTTCGCCAAGCTGAACAAGGATTATACTAGTCTTGGTGGGAAGCCGTTCCATGGAACGGAGTCGGCTACGGATGTTCAGGATTGGTTGGATAGCTGCGAGCGTATCTTCGAAGATTTAGGTATCGAGGATGCGATGAAAAGAAGGTTAGCATCCCGTCAGCTGCAAGGACGGGCAATGAGTTGGTGGAATGCTATAAAGGCAGCTACTCCCGAGGATCAGATTACTTGGGAGCAGTTTAAGGCTTGCTTTAGCGATAAGTTCGTTAAAGCTGCTCAGAAGTCAGTGCTGTTTAAGAAATTCTTGGAGCTCAAGCAAAATGGCAGAGCTGTCTCGGAGTATATTGCAGAATTCGATACTTTATTGAAGTATGGACTATCTCTTATTGATACAGCCGAGAAGAAGAACGAGAAGTTCATAACTGGCTTAGATCAGTACTTGGGGGAAAGGCTTATTAACCACATCAATGAGACGTTTGAATCGATTATGTGGAAAGCATTGAGGTCCGAGAGTCTTTACCCTAAGTCGAAGACTGAGGTCGCATCTACAGAGGAGCCAAAGCCGCAAGCAAGTGGTGGAGGCAAGAGCGGTCCTCAGAATAAGAGGAAGCAGAACCAGAATAAGGATGGCCAGAAAAAGAATAAGAAAGATGTTGTGTGCTTCAGTTGTGGTAAGAATGGCCATTATGCTAGTAATTGTCGGGCCAAGCCAGCGGATAGGAAGTGCTTCAACTGTGGCCAAGTGGGACATCACAAGGAAAAGTGTCCGCAACCCCCTGGAGAAAAGCAGATGGTGAAAGTATATGCCCTTAATGCTATTCCTTCTTCGTCGAATGCCCCAACTGCGGTGGAGAAGGGAAAGAATGTCGTTATTCAAGGTATGCTTTCAGTTTTTGATGTTCCTGTTAGAGTATTGTTTGATACTGGAGCTTCCAATTCTTTCATATCTAGTGACCTAGTAGATAGGTTAGGATTGGAGCCCGAGATTGTCGATAGACCTTTAGTAGTGACGAACCCGATTGGTGGTTCGACTAACCTTAACATGATTTGTCGCAATGTGGTCTTATCGAGTCATGGATGCATGTTTGTTTGTGATTGCTTTGTTTTGGGCTTTACTGGGTTTGGCATTATTTTGGGAGTTGATTGGCTCCAAAGATACGGGGTGGTGGTAGACTGTGAGGGCTTTTTGGTGACAGCTAGAGGTGATGATGGGCAGAGGGTAGTGTTTGGTGGTCTACCTAGTGATGGGGTAATGGCTAGTTAGATAAATTCCCTCGACATCCTGTATAGTGAGTTGTCAGGTTTGCCCGTGGTTGGCCAGTATCCGGACGTCTTCGAGGAAGTGACCGGGCTTCCACCACAACGAGAGATTGAGTTCCGTATTGATTTAGTGAAAGATGCCAGACCTATACTGATGCCACTTCGTCATACGGCACCAAGGGAGCAGCGAGAGCTCGTGGCGCAAGTCAACGATCTTTTGAAGAAGGGATTTATTAGAAGGAGTGTTTATGAATGGGGAGCACCAGTTGTGTTTGCTACCAAGGCGAATGGTCCCCTTCGTTTGTGTGTAGACTACCGCGAGTTGTATAAAGTGACGAGGAAGAATAAGTATCCTCTACCGCAGATAGATGATTTGTTTGACCAGTTGAGTGGCGCGAGAGTATTCTCTCAGTTGGATCTCGCGACAGGTTTTCATCAGCTTAGAGTGGAAGCTGAGAGTATAGCTAAAACGACATTCCGGACGACGTCTGGATTTTATGAGTGGTTGGTCATGCCATTCAGGCTGACCAATGCCCCAGCATATTTTGTTGATCTTACGAATAGGGTATTCAGAGATCAGTTGAATAAGTTTGTCCTTGTGTTCGTGGATGATATTTTGGTCTATTCGAGGACAGAGGAAGAACACAAGGAACATTTAAGAATAGTGATGGAGGTGTTGAGAAAACACCAATTGAAAGCAAAGTTTTCTAAGTGTCACTTTTGGAGGAGGGAATTGAGATTCTTGGGTCATGTTGTTTCAGAGAATGGTATTGCCGTGGATCCTGCGAAGGTGGCTACGGTACAAGATTGGTCTACGCCCAAGAATGCAACATACATAAGAAGTTTCTTGGGGTTAGCTGGATATTATCGTATGTTTATCCAAGACTTCTACAAGATAGCAGCACCGTTGACTCAGTTGACCAAGAACAATCAAGCCTTTGTCTGGGACGAAAGGTGCGAGAATGCATTCAAGAGCCTAAAAGAAAAGTTGACATGTGCACCAGTGTTAGTCATTCCTAAGGGGAATGAAGAGATGACAGTATATACGAATGCATGTGGCACAGGGCTAGGTGCTGTATTGATGCAAGGAGGTAGGGTTGTAGCTTATGCAAGCCGACAATTGAAAGCACATAAGAAAAGATACCCTACCCATGATTTGGAATTGGCAATGATCGTGTTTGCACTGAAGATATGGAGACATTATCTCTTGGGAGAAAGGTTCGAGTTGTTTCCCGATCATAAATCGTTAAAGTATCTCTTCTCTCAGAAAGATCTAAACCTCCGACAGCAAAGATGGTTAAAATTTTTAGCTTCCTATGATTTCGACATCGCATATACACTAGGAAAGGGCAATGCGGTGGCTGATGCATTGAGTAGAAGACATGCCAGTTTAGGGGCTATGTTTCTAGAATGGAAGCAACTGGAGTACATCGCTGGGTATGATTTCAGACCAAAGTGCGAGTTGGATCTAGAAATGTTAGCAAGTTTGACAATCATACCCACTTTGATTGAGCGGATTGGTTCCATTCAGAAGAACGATCCTAACCTATTGGAAATCATCTCAAAGTTAGAGATGGGAATCGACGAAGAGATGAAAAAGTATGGGCTTGATCGAGATGGATGGCTTAGAAAGAATGGAAGATTAGTTGTACCCAATGTCAATGGATTGAGAGATGTAGTGCTTAGAGAATGTCATCACTCAAAACTGACTATACACCCCGGTGGTAACAAGATGTACCGAGACATGAAGCAGACCTACTACCGGGAAGGGATGAAAAGAGACGTTGGGAAATTTGTATCCAAATGCATGAACTGCCAACTAGTTAAAGCTGAGCAGAAGAAGCCTAGTGGTTTGCAACAACCATTAGAAATTCCAGAATGGAAATGGGAACAAGTGTCAGTGGATTTCATTGATGGGTTACCAAGAACTAGATCAGGCCATGATAGCATTTGGGTGATTGTGGACCGATTGACCAAAAGTGCAAGATTTATACCCGTCAAGTCAAGCAGGATGGAAGCTAAGTTAGCGGAACTGTATGTAAAGTGGGTAAGTGAGATTTCATGGAATACCCAAAGGCATTGTGAGTGACCGAGATCCGTTGTTCACTAGTGGATTTTGGAAGAGCTTACAAGAGGCGTTAGGATCAGAACTACATCTCAGTACCGCGTTTCATCCTCAAACCGACGGTTAGACAGAGAGGGTGAACCGTGTATTGGAAGATCTCTTGAGAGCTTGGATATTGGATTTTGGTGGATCATGGGATGACCATTTGCATCTAGTAGAGTTTTCATATAATAATAGTTATCAATCCAGTATTGCTATGGCTCCGTTTGAGGCTTTGTACGGAAGACCGTGCAACTTGCCGTCGTGTTGGGGAGAAACTGGTGAGAAGTTTGTACTTGGACCCGATGTGATAAGAGAAACTTCTACTAAGATCAGGATTATCCAACAGCGAATGAAGGTTACCCAAGATAGGCAGAAGAGTTATGCCGATAAGAGGAGAAGAGAATTAAAGTTCTCCATTGGGGACTTGTCGTTTGTCAAGATATCTCCGTTGAAGAGCGTGATATCTCCGTTGAAGAGCGTGATACGATTTGGCAGGAGAGGCATGTTAGCACCAAGATTTGTTGGTCCATACCCAGTTCTTGAGAAAATTAGGAATTTGGCATACAAACTTGAATTACCAGAGAAGATGGCAGGAGTTCACAACTTATTTCATGTTTCCCAGTTAAGGAAGTTCGTACACGACCCAAATGTGACTATTTCACCTGATCAATTGGATGATATCGAAGTTGAACTCGAGGCAGTTGGGAACCGCAAGCCTATGCGTATTGTTGGAAACGATACGAAGCAACTTCGAAGGAAAGTAGTGAAGTTAGTCAAAGTTCAGTAGGGCGAGAATGAGAATGATTGTACTTGGGAGACAGAGGAGAGCATTAGGAAGACGTACCCTGAACTCTTCGCCTGGTAAGATTTTAACTTCGATTTAGTCTTTCTGCATGCCAGGATAGGCTTGTTTGACTGTTTTGCATGTTTGATTGTTGTATGTGGCTGGTAGGCATGCGAGATCCTTTGCATGTTTTGGGTTAAGGAATTTTGGGGACGAAATTTCTTAAGCGGGGGAGAGTGGAACGACCCGCATTCTACGCATGAAGGATCGTAGAATATTTATTTCTTTCACATACGAAGTCGTATGGTCATGTAACTTTGGGAGAAGACTATTGAGGTCATTTCCCATATTCATGATTTTTCCCGAATTTTAAATGACTATTTTGCCCCTAGCTAATCTTGTTTTGGCCTTAACTTTTGCTTGGAAAGGAGTTTTTACCTGAAACCACTTCCATTAGATCCGGATGATGGTTTACAATTCCACAGAGTGGTCACATTAGCCAAACAGACTCACCGTTTGGGAGATATGACTGAAACAAGTTTCAGAAGGTGAAAAACCGATTAACCGGGCCAAATGAGGTGTTTAGCAAATGGGCCCACAACCCATTTCGGGATTAGGGTTATGGGGAGGCCGAAATGAGTCAGGTTTGCATTCTATTTCAGTTTTCTAGCCGCCACTTACCTCTTAGGAACCCTAACAATGGCCTCCAACCTCTAAAACACCTCCAAATCACTTTCTAATCAAGGATTAGGCTTAGCAACATCAAATCAAGGAGGATTAGCACAAGAATCGGGGTAGAGCTGTTGTGTTGCATTGGTATTCGCACCCAAATAGTAGAGTTTCGGTTCTAAAGGTTTTATTTGTGGCCAAGGTGAGTGATTTGCATAGTTCCCCACTAATTATGGTTAATTAAGGGTAATTAGTGTTGATTAGCGAATTTATACACTAATAAATTTTGGAAAAATATTTATAAATTCTTAAATGATGTTTTAGACCTCTGTTAGAAACTTGGGTTAATTTGGTTAAGTTTTGATAACCCTATCATTAGTTTTGCTTAAACATGCTTAAGGGAAAATATGGGATTTTGACTATGTTTGATCCATTTTACATGCTATGATTGTTGTTTTGCTGTTGTGGATGATTATTCATGTTGCTATGGCTGTATGGTATGCTTTGTGATTGTCTATAAGTGATAGATTGGTCAAAAACGCCGTCGAAAGGCGTAAAACAGCCGCTGGAAAAGTTGTAGGAAAATGTGCAGGGTTTCAGATCGGATCGTGATAGGAGGCTCGGATCGGATGGTGGACTGGGCAGAGAAACCGAACCGGATCGGAACTTCGCACTAACGGAGACTTGGCGAGAAGGAAGACCATTTTCTTAGAGTTGGAGTTGGGCAGAGGATCGGATCGGAGGGACAAAAAGGGGATCAGATCGGAGCTAAGGTGTGGGATCAGATCGGCCACCGAACTGAACCGGAGCTGGCATCTTTTGAGGCGTGAAAACGAAAGAGACAACAGGGAAGGTTGGATCGGATCGGAACTTGACACTATAAGGAGGACCTTGGCACTTTACCACCGGACCGGACCGAGCCACATGTGAGAAACTGAACCGAACCACATGGAGGAGATGAACCCGAACCGAACCGAGCATGGGTGATCTAACCGAACCGAGTGTGTACTTCTATTTCTACGTGACAACTCTTTTGAAGGCCTACTCAAATTCGACCAAAACCCAAGATGCAAAGGAGGTCCAAATGAGGAGCTTTGACTCAGGATCCAGATGGGAACCAATGAGTGAGCTTCATGATTGGGCTTTGCTGCGGGACGTGTGCTAAGGGGTTGTCGATGTGTATAACTTTGAATCACTATGTGTAGGGAGTACGTGAATGGATTCAGAGCCACAGTGGCCTAGGTACGACTAAAGAGCTATAGACCAATGAAGTGGGGTCATTTGTAAAGATTTGGTCATGACTCCATGTGATGAGCTTGGTAGTAGCAGTAGTTGTATAAGTCAAACTCCGTCACTACTTCGATGGGTCTAGTGATCGAAGCGGTAGATATCGTATGCTTTATGCACTGAATGAGAGATGTGAGGATGATTGCTATGTTTGATTTGTTTGCCATCATTATGACATGCACACCCACACCCCCGTTATCTTTACACCATCTGTTCAGTGGCACCTTAGAGTATTGTACGGTATGTAGTGCTAACTCTTTGGTTGCAGGTCCAGGTTCAGGTATGGTTTAGTATACCTGTTATTGTTCTGTTTAGCTGCTTATCGCTCATACCAAACTTTTTGTCTGACCCAGAGTTTTATGTCTTTTCTTATTACTCTGGGTGCTCTCACGAGCAAACTAGAGACAGGTTAGCTGGTGATGCACGAGTAGCTGCACCGGAGACGAGCAGGAGGCTTCCACGTATGATACATATATAGATATTCTCAATGTGTCGCTGCTGGTCACTACTTTGGGCATTATTATTACACTCTTCCTTTCTTTTGTTTAGAGACAGTAATTTGAAAAGTTGTAATAAGCTGTATTTAGACTTCCACTGCTCTGATGTTGATGTTGGTTTTAGTTATCAGCTTATGCACTGTCTCACCTATTTTATGTCAAATATGTTGTTATTTTTTTTATCCCATGCGCTGTGAGACATTCTATAGGTTTTTGATTAGTTCATTCTCTTCTTTCCTTTCTTTGGCGACCGTTCCATGCTAATCGGGCATATGTACAACGCACTTATAGAGGAAATGTCGGCTCATGCAGGGCGGGCCGTCACATGAATGTATAATTTATATTATGATTATAATGGAGCTCGAAATGGCGCGGCAGTTCGAAATTTGGCGATTCGAACCTTAAATGAATATACAAAATCCATTTTAAGTCGGATTTCTGTGAAACAAGAAACATTCGGATCTGGTGAAGTATATTTTTCTAATGGAAGAGAAAAATCGAGATTTCATCGTTTAGATTTTTGTTTATGATCAAATCAAATTTTCGAAAAGTGGCTATGGAATTACTTTATAATCTATAACGATTTATTTATATTATAAATGGATTTTCAATACAAATTGAATACCGATTTAATCTGGATTTAAAATGTCGAGTTATAAATTCAGATAGGAATATTTTGGAGCTGTATGATATTCTATGTGAACATATATGATAATATTAATTTATTCATAATAAATTTAATTATTTTTAAATATATTAATTTTTAAATGGGTTTATTTAGAGCTTCAAAAATAGCCATTTTTGCAAACAACCTCCGTTTTCGACGAAACTAATTTTGTTGGATCCGGAATATTAAATTATGGTTAGATTTAAATTTTCGTTATTTTTTGAGTCAGTATGTGTCCTTATGGGATTTTAATGTAAAAAACAGTCGATGATTTGACTTTAAAAATATGTTGTGTGAGCAATCAAATTCGGAATTCGACGAAACAAGTTTCGTTGAGTCCGTATTGTCGAACTGTAGCTGCCTATTCATTTACATCAAATCTGGATATTGTATGTGATCGTATGAATTTTTAAATGGTAATTACAAACAACGATTGATTATAATTGAATTAAATAATCAATTAAAAAAGTAAAATAAAATATTTTCTTATTCCTATAAATATTCACTAACTCCTCGTAACCGTAGTACTACATTTTATTTAGTCAATCTGAATTCCGCTACTTCAGAAAAAGAAAACATGAAAAGGTTCACTTCAAAAATCATTATAAAATCAAATAAACTTCTATAAGTTCAAAGGATGAAAATTTTGAGTTGCTGTGACTTTCATTTTCACACTAGTATCCTTTTCGTATAACTCGATATAGATTTTGAAGTCGAAAATTCAGCAGCGAGACCAGGGTTTGATCTTTTGTGAGTATTAGGCATCGATTGAGGAATTCGAGTGTATAGTGATGTTTATGGAGGAGATTGGTATCATTTCTGAAATTCTGGGATTTTCGGAGCAAAAATAGTTCGATTATTTGTACTGTACACCATCGTGGGAACCTGGAGAACGACGCATGTGATTTGGGTGTTTTAGTTAGAAGAAAGTGGTATGGAGGAGTTGAGATTTCGAAAAGAAGAGTGATGGTGATTTAAGTTTTTGAATTTTTGGATGTATGATGGTGTTCGAGTTGGAGGAAGCTACTTTAATGGAGTGTGGGTTGCGTTATGGATAAAGGGGAGTGATCCATGTTTGGAGAAGATGAACGGTGAGCCAACGGGTTTTAACATGGATAGTTGGGCCCGATACTAAGGTTAAAGCCCATAATCAGAATAAATATAGTCTAATTAAATTTAAGTAGTGTTTATGAACTTTTATATGTGATATATAATCCATACATTGTCAGAATCATGAACGGTCAGATCTGTTGGAATCGTGTGGACGGCGGCTACACAATGAAACTGATTCGGAGTGAATGGGAGCTCGTTACAATTTATAGTGAAATAAATTGCCAGATCCAAATCAATGATCATTATTCATTATTTGACGATAACTATCCAGTGTGAGTAAATCTCACTAACTCTGTCAGTTTATATTTCTATAAATATAATCTAATATTGATAAATGATGATTGATTGCTGTGTGATGATTGTTTGGTTGAAATTATAGATAACGATATATATATATATATATAAATCGTTAATCAAATATTGATTCTGTTTATCAGAGTATTTCATATTGAAATGAAATTGATGTTATTTATATTGTTTAACATCAGTGGATGCAGGGAAATAGGTTGAAGGGATCCAACTGGATTCCTCAATATTTATAATACTGTTAGTTTTCATATATTGTGATATATGATGTGATTTAAAACCTGTGATTGATTATGATGATACTGGTCTGTTTAATTGGTATTTTAAATACAATAAGAAATACTGAAATGTAAAAAGAGAATTTTCAAAGTGTATTTTGAAAATGAAATATTTATAGGAAATAAATAGGATATTATACATGAAATATTTATTTGGAAGATAAATATAATTATAAAAGGAATATTTATTTGGAAAATAAATATAATTATAAAAGGAATATTTATTTGGAAAGTAAGTAGAATTATAAAAGGAAATATTTGGAAAATGAATAGAATTTTATAAAAAGAGAATTTTACATTAGGAAGGTTTAGACCCGTGCTTCGCACATGGGTGTAACATGATATTCATTTAAAGTAGATATTTAATAGTAATCTATTTTAACAGATAAATTGAGGAGAATAATTTATAAACGATGTTTATAAATTAAGGAAGTATTTATCATTTTATTAATTGAATATATAAATTGGAATTTATATAGAGATGTAAAATCAGTTTTAACACCGATTATTGAAATGGAATGTGAATGTAGTAGTTAAAAAGGAAATTTGCAATGAGATTATAAATGTTGGAAATGGAATAAGATTTGAATGAATAATTCTGCAAATAAAAATATAAATAGAATTTGGGTTTGAGATATTGTTTTTAAACACGAAATCAAACTGTTTTGATTATATAAAGTAATATTATTCACATTCTATGTGAAAAATTAGATTAAAGTAAATATTTTACAAATAAAATATTATAAAGGAATTTGGGGTTTGAATTAGGAATTTAAATGGAATTACTGAAATTAGAAACTGACTGGAAATTAGTTGTGTTGAATGGCTTTCTGGGTACCGATCTGATATTGGTTTCGGCCTTCGGGGTTTATACTTGGGAGGTTGTTCTCTTACTAGTTTACAGTTAAAGACTGATAGAGGTGGGAAGATAATGATGCGTGAATCAGAAATAGAAACGTTTTCCAAAGTTAATAATGTATATCTTCTAATTTTAGAAAATAAGGAATTTATGAATATATGAAAATGGTAAATGGGAAATTGGGAAATGAAATGTAGATTGATCGGTAACATTTCCATTTGGGAATACGACCGTTGTTTGTACACATGTTTTCCTTTGATAGTTAAACAACCGACTATCAAAGTTTTGACCATTTCCGTTGTCAATACGGAGAGACCGAGATCGGATTTATTATCTGAAAACCACTCTGTTTGGGCATTACCGTTTCGAATCAAATATATTGAAGACAATTGAAGACAGAGTTTATGCAAGTTTTATTCTGGCGATCCTAGGTAGAAATTACCTAAGATGGATTTACAGAATAATTCCTTTAGATTGTCCAGTCCCAGGACAACTTGAGTGGATGAGTGTCTGACAGAGTATATCTCGTGGATCGCGTAAATTGATCGTTTCAAACGTATTTATGTTGGTGGCGGATGAATTCGTTTCTCTTAGCTTATACCCGTGGTATTTTGGGGAAATCAATTTGTGATTTGATGGGTATGACGATGTGGCATTCAAAGTAAATGAAATATGATTTGTTAAAGATATGTTATGACCTCAAGCCTCGTCAAATCGGGCTGGCAGCATGGCTAAATTGGTCGCACCCAATTAGGGTATATTGTCACCATCTAGAGAATATACATATTTGATACTTTGTTCAGTTCTGTATCTCCCGGGAATAGTTATTTTGGTATACCAACCGTAAGGTGATAATATATTCGAAACATTCATGCAAAATGAGTGGCCGGTCATGTGTGGTCGAGTTACAAGATGTTCTTGTTGAACTCCAGTGTATCGCTTCTAGGGTACACTGATCGGAAGGTGGTTCCATACGTTGTCATAGTTGGGAATTCATTATCCAATAAGAGACCCCGATTTTTGATTGTATATTGTATATGTAGAGCGTGAGATGAAAGCGTTCTACTAGATTGCTATTTATTTGTTTTAGACGTTATTTTAATACCAGAAGAGTATGGATTATAAAAGAATGTTTTGGGTTATCGTAAGGTAAAAACCATCTGTGTTTATGTGTGGGTCGGTCTTACGATTATTCTTTCTTTTAAAAGGATTTTAAAAGTTAAACAAATGGTTGGAGTTTACTCACATTAATCACATGAATGACCCAGAGTTTATTTTGTTTTGTTTTCCCTAGAATCTTGTGTGCCCAATTTTGTACGGGCGGTCAAGTAGTCGGGATTTTACAGATACATGAAGAGCTGGAGCAGGAGGCTTTAGGATTATATAGCTATTGTTTAGTTCCGCTGTGTTATAAGTGCTGTACTTTGATAGTGATATGTATATTCAAGTACAGATTTGTATTGCAAAGTTTAAGCTATATAGTTATTTTATTCATTCCGATGTGAGGTTCGTGTTACTCTGATGTTGTTGTGTTCTTCTCCTTCTTCTATTCTAATTTTCTATCTTATCTATTCTCACCCTCTAACTTCTTTCTATTAATAATCTGGTATGTTTGATTTTGTAATAGTTGACATGGTGCTGTATGTCGATTTTCTGGGTCGAAAATCCCACTTCCTTACAGTGGTATCAGAGCTGAAGGTTAAGTAACTACCTTGGCTCTGTGGCATGACTCATTAGAGATAGGATTAGTGATGCCCTAGACTGAGTTGAGTGTATATATACGAGAGAGCGTATTTGTAGATTTTATAAAAATTGTTTTATATTGTGGTGATTTATTGGTTGAGTTGTTTATAAGTTCTAGTCGATCGGTTTGATCCACTGTATCGGTAGAGTTTTTAAACACTTGAATACGATGAACTGACACGGTATGTTTTGAAAAGGGTAAATGAATATAATTTTACCCAAAATATATTTTGATATGAAGAAAATATTTATCTTGGAATTATTGTAAAATATTGGATGTGTCGGTTATTATTATAATCCAATAAGATTATAATTGAAATGATTATAGCTAATCAGAATCCATTTAAGTGTAATATATGAAATTAGATGAATTAAATCTGAATTTAAATTAGAACTGGAATTAAAACCTTGGAAACCTGGAAAGGTATTTACAATTGGATTTGGATTAAATATACAAAATTTTTAAAATCGCGGGAGATTTTGGAAATGTTTTCCATGCGTTGAGAATGATATTTTGAATTGATTTCAAAATGGAAATGTGTAAATATGAGTTTTGTAAAGTGATATAGTATTGAACTCACTTCGATCGCTGGGCAATAACTCTGATGATGCGGGCCACATCATCAGTGTTCATTTTCAAGTTCTAAGTGATAGATTACTACCAAATATATTGTTTTGGAATTGTTTTGAGAAAACAAGTGGTTTTGATTTCCAAAAAGGAATATTGGATGTTTGAAAGGGGTAGTTGTTTAAAACTCCTAGGAGGATTGTTTTGAATTAAAAACAAATTAAGGTAGAATTTGTGAAAGCAAATTGGAATTAAATTGAAGTCAATTAAGTGGAAATTGAATTGAATTAGAATATAATGATATCGAGTAAGCTGGATTGAATTTGAAATGGATAATGGACTCTGAGTCCATAATGGAAATTGGCTTAGTTATAAGTCAATGGTTGGATTTAAAGTTAAATTGATTGGAGTTTGATTGGGATGACATCGGTATATGCTGAATTGGTAGTAGATGGAAATGATATAATGATATGCCCAATAAAAAGGTACAAGTTTATTTTATATGAGTTTGGTGATTTATGAGCCTGTTTGGCAAGCTGCTTGGCTATTTGATTTTCTTTTGGGTTGGAGAAGACCTAGAGAGGCGTGTTGTAGTTGTACCGATTGAGCCCTACAAAAGAGGTGCTGGCGAAATTTTTCGAAAATTTCGGGTGTTAGAAACTTTTCAGAATTTTTTGTAAATTTTCGTTAATAGAAATGATTTAATATTTTAGTTAAAATTAAATAGGTTCACTTGAAACTGAAGTTAAAAGTAAATAAATAATTTTTAACCCAGTTAATAGGGTTTGTTTTCTACCTTAGCAACTTCAAGGACGAAATTATTTTAAGGGAGAAGAATGTAACGTCCAATATTTTTACGGTATAATAATTTATTTATTTAATTATTTAAATGATGGTTTGGTAATTGAATTGTTTAAATTAAACAACTTTGAATATTTAACTAATATAATAATTAAATAATATATTTAAATTCCAGAATAGTCCGAGAATAGTAGAATACACAATATTGTGTGAATTGGATAATTTATAATATTTAATTTAGTTTAGAATTGAATTATATTGACGAATTTATTTATAAATGTCAATTGAATGTATAATTTATATTATAATCATAATCGAGCTCGAAATGGTGTGGCAGTTCGTAATTTGGCGATTCGAACTTTAAACAAATATATAAAATCCGTTTTAAGTCGGATTTCCATGAAACAAGAAAGTTCGGACCTGGTGAAGTAATTTTTCTAATGGAAGAGAAAAATCGAGATTTCGTTGTATAGATTTTTGTTTATGATCAAATCAAATTTTCAGAAAGTCGTTATGGAATTCCTTTATAATTTATAACGATTTATTTATATTATAAATGGATTTTCAATATAAATTGAATACTAATTTAATCTGGATTTGAAACGTCGAGTTATAAATTCAGATAGGAATATCTTGGAGCTATATGATAATCTATGTGAATATATATGGTAATATTAATTTATTAATATTAAATTTAATTATTTTTTAACATATTAATATTTAAATGGGTTTATTTAGAGCTTTAAAAATAGCCATTTTTGCAAACGACCTCCATTTTCGACAAAACTAATTTTATTGGATCCGGAATATTTAATTATGGTTAGATTTCAATTTTTGGAGTCAGTATATGGCCATACGGGATTTTAATGTGAAAAACAATCAATAATTTGACTTTAAAAATATGTTGAATGAGCAAACAGATTCAGAATTCGATGAAACAAGTTTCGTTGAGTTCGTATTTTTGAACTGTAGCTGCTTGTCCATTTTTATCGAATTTGGATACTGTATGTGATCGTATGAATTTTTAAATGGTAATTACAAACAACGACTGATTATATTGAATTAAATAATCAATTAAAAAGGTAAAATAAAATATTTTCTTATTCCTATAAATATCCACTAACTCGTCCTAACCCTAGTACTTCATTTTCTTTGGTCAATCTAAATTCCGCCGCATCTGAAGAAGAAAACATGAAAAGATTCACTTCAAAAATCATTATAAAATCAAATAAACATCTATACATTCAAAGGATGGAAATTTTGAGTTATTGTGACTTTTATCTTCACGCTTGTATACTTTTCGTATAACCCGGTATAGATTTCTGAAGTCGGAAATTCAGCAGCAAGACTAGGGTTTGATCTTTCATGAGTATTAAGCATCGATTGAGGAATTCGAGTGTATAGTGATGTTTATGGAGGAGTTTGGTATTATTTCTGAAATTTTGGGATTTTTTGGAGCAAAAATAGTTCGATCATTTGTAATGTACACCATCGTGGGAACCTGGAGAACGACACAGGTGATTTGGGTGTTTGAGTTAGAAGAAAGTGGTATGGAGGAGTTGAGATTTCGAAAAGAAGAGTGACGGTGATTTACATTTTTGAATTTGTGGATGTATGATGGTGTTCGAGTTGGAGGAAGCTACTGTAATGGAGTGTGAGTTGCGTTCTGGGTAAAGGGGAGTGATCCACGTTTGGAGAAGATGAGCGGTGAGCCAATGGGTTTTAACATGGACAGTTGGGCCCGATACAAAGGTTAAGGCCCATAATCTGAATAAATATAGTTTAATTAAATTTAAATAGTGTTTATGAACTTGTATATGTGATATATAATGCATACGTTGTTAGAATCACGAATGGTCTGATCCGTTGGGATCGTATGGACGACGGTTACACAATGGAACTGATTCGGAGTGAACTGGAGCTCATTACAATTTATAGCAAAATAAATTGCCAGATCCAAATCAATGATCGTTATTCGTTATTTGACGATAACTGTCCAATATGAGTAAATCTCACTAACTCTGCCATTTTATATTTCTATTAATATAATCTAATATTGAAAAATGATGATTGATTGTTGTGTGATGATTGTTTGGTTGAATTGCTGACTTATTGTTTGAAATTATAGATAATGATATATATATATATTTAAATCGTTAATCAAATATTGATTCTGTTTATCAGGGTATTTCTTATTGAAATGAAATCGATGTTATTTATATTGTTTAACATCTGTGGATGCAGGGAAACAGGTTGGAGGGATCCAACTGGATTCCTCAATATTTATAATACTATTTGTTTTCATATATTGTGATATATGATGTGATATAAAACATGTGATTGATTATGATGACACTGGTCTGTTTAATTGGTATTTGAAATACCATAAGAAATACTGGAATGTAAAAAGGGAATTTTCAAAGTGTAATTTGAAAATGAAATATCTATAAGAAATAAATAGGATATTATACATGTAATATTTATTTGGAAAAATAAATATAATTATGAAAGGAATATTTATTTGGAAATTAAATATAATTATAAAAGGAATATTTATTTGGAAAGTAAATAGAATTATAAAAGGAATTATTTGGAAAATGAATATAATTTTATAAAAAGAGAATTTTACATTAGGGAGGTTTAGACCCGTGCTTCGCACACGGGTGTAACATGATATTGATTTAAAGTAGATATTTAATAGAAATCTATTTTAATAGATAAAGTAAGGATATTAATTTATAAACGATGTTTATAAATTAAGGAAATATTTATCATTTGATAAATTGAATATATAAATTTGATTTTATATAGAGAAGTAAAACCAGTTTTAACACCGATAATTGAAATAGAATGTGAACGTAGTAGTTGTAAAGGAAATTTGCAATGAAATTATAAATATTGGAAATGGAATAAGATTCGTATGAATAATTCTACAAATAAAAAAAAATAGAATTTGGGTTTGAGATATTGTTTTTAAATACGAAATCAAACCGTTTTGATTGTATACAGTAATATTATTCACATTCTATGTGAAAAATTATATTAGAGTAAATATTTTGCAAATAAAATATTATAAAGGAGTTTAGGGTTTGAATTAGGAATTTAAATGGAATTGCTGAAATTAGAAACTGACTGGAAATTAGTTGAGTTGAATGGCTCTCTGGGTATCGATCTGATGTTGGTTTCGGCCTTCGGGGTTTATACTTGGGAAGTTGTTTTCTTACTAGTTTACAGTTAAAGACTGATAGAGGTGGAAGATATTGATGCATGAATCAGAAATGGAAACGTTTTCCAAAGTTAATAACGTATATTTTCTAATTTTAGAAAAATAAGGAATTTATGAATATATGAAAACAATAAATGGGAAATTGGGAAATGAAATGATGATTGATCTGTAACATTTCCATTTGGGAATACGGCCGTTGTTTGTACACATGTTTTCCTTTGATAGTTAAATAACCAACTATCAAAGTTTGACTATTTCCATTGTCAATACGGGGAGACCGAGATTGGATTTATTATTTGAAAACCACTCCGTATGGGCATTACCATTTCGAATCAAATATATCAAAGACAATTGAAGACGGAGTTTATTCGAGGTTTATTCTGGTAATCCTAGGTAGAAATTACCTAAGATGGATTTACAGAATATTTCCTTTAGATTGTCGAGTCCTAGGACAACTTGAGTGGACGAGTGTTTGATAGAGTATATCTGTGGATCGCGTAAATTGATCATTTCAAACGTATTTACGTTGGTGGCAGAGGAATTAGTTTCTCTTAGCATATACCCGTGGTATTTTTGGGAAAATCAATTTGTGATTTGATGGGTATGACGATGTGGCATTCAAAGTAAATGAAATATGAGCTGTTAAAGATACGTTATGACCTCAAGCCTCATCAACCGGGAAATAACAAAAATCAGGCTGGCAGCATGATTAAGTGGGTCGCACCTAATTACGGTATATTGTCACCATCTAGAGGATATTCATATTTGTTACTTCGTTCAATTCTGTATCTCCCAGGAACGGTTATGTTGGTATACCAACTGTAAGGTGATGATATATTCGGAACATTCAAGCGAAATGAATGGCCGGTCATGTGTGGCCGAGTTACAAGATGTTCTTGTTGAACTCCAGTGTATCGCTTGTAGAGTACACTAATCGGAAGGTGGTTCCATACCTTGTCATAGTTGGGAATTCATTATCCAATAAGAGCCCGCGATTTTTGATGGTACATTATATATATAGAGCGTGAGATGAAAGTGTTCTACTAGATTTCTATTTATTTGATTTAGACATTATTATAATATCATAAGAGTATGGATTATAAAAGAATGTTTTTGGGTTATCGTAAGGTAAAAACCATCCGTATTTATGTGTGGGTTGGTCTTACGATTATTCTTTCTTTTAAAAGGATTTTAAAAGTTAAACAAATGGTTGGAGTTTACTCACACCAGTCACATGACTGACCCAGAGTTTATTTTGTTTTGTTTTTCCTAAACTATTAAGTGCCCAATTTTGTACAGGCAGTCAAGTAGTTGGGATTTTACAGATACTTGAAGAGCTAGAGAAGGAGGCTTCAGGGTTATATAGATAATGTTTATTTCCGCTGTGTTGTAAGTGTTGTACTTTGATAATGATATGTATATTCAAGTACAGATTTGTATTTCAAAGTTTATGTTATATAGTATATTTTGTTCGTTCCAATGTGAGGTTCGTGTTACTCTGATGTTGTTGCGTTCTTCTCCTTCTTATATTCTAACTTTCTATCTTATCTATTCTCACTCTCTAACTTCTTTCTATTAATGATCTAGTATGTTCGATTCTGGAATAGTTGACATGGTGTTGTATGTCGATTTTCTGGGTCAAATATCCCAATTCATTACATAAATCAACTCAGATTCTCTATTTTTTTTTTGGCTTGATTTCCGAATTCGAATTTGGGTTGTTCGGGTATCGAAGTGGTTCTGCGTGGATTGTGGAGTCTGCGATTTGTTGAAAGGGACGATGTGCGATTTTATTGAATTGATGGTGGTAGGGCTTGCGTTTTGCAGTTAGTGTTGATGGAATATGGGATTGTGTTGAAGATGAAGAGGGTTTGAAAGTTCGGTTTTTGAAAGACAGATGGTTCCGATAGTGAGGCGTTTTCGGATCTAAGGGGGGTATGGTTGTGTGATGTTGATGGAAGAAGGTTGGTGGAGTTGCAAATCTAGTTTGAGGCAGAAGGATTGTGATCGGCTAAACTGGTGATGTAGAGTTTCGAATGTTCGGTCATTGTGCTTTGTGAACGGTTTGGGGAAGAAGTTGATCAGCAACAGAGAAAGAAAGTAGAGAAGAAAACATGGTACTCGTTGAACGTGAAAATGAGGGTGAAAGATGCAAAGAAAATAGAAAATAGAAGAGGAAAAGATGGGAAGAAATAAGGATTTTTTTAATTAATTTATTTTGTTTTGGGAAAAGGCAAAGTAATTATGGAGATTGAAGGGAGATTGAAATAAGGAAAGCAACAAAAGAGAGGAAAAAAACAGAAAGAAGATAAGAAAACGGAAGGAGTTTTTTTTTCTTATTGCTTTGAAAGTTGAAGAGGGAAAGAATGTAAAAGGAAAAAAATTGAAAAGGGGAAAGAAATAAATTGAAAAAGGGAAAGTAAACGAAATAAAACAAAAATTGACAAGTTTTTTATGGGGCTTATATTATCATTGAATAATACCTAATCAGACCAATTAAGAACTTTCTTCTATATACACAAGAAAACAAAAGGACAAAAAATAAAAAATAAAAAGTAACACAAATCGGAAATTAAATAAATAATAAAATTTAATTGTTACCTCCCAGGCAACAGCGCCAAAAACTTGATCGACGCTTTATAAGAACTAGAAAGACGCGAATTTTGTAATAATATTGCAAGCGCACAGATCTTGTAATATGCAGGTCGAATACAGGGAGGAATATTAAATTTTATTACTTATATACTTCTTAGGAGAGTTAGACAAAACTTGGAGGCTGATTTTGAAACAAACAAAATTGAAACTGCAAATAAAACTATTATTGAATTGAATCAAATCTGAATGTAATCAAATCCATATTCAATCTAATATGACCTAAGAAAGCAATAAAAAGAACATAAATTAAAATAACAAACAGAAAATAAAATTAGGATTACCGCTGAATCTAATTAGACAGTCAATCACTAATGATAATAAGTGCAAAATGCAAATAGTGTTGTACCAAATTTAATTGTGTAGACAACACTAAATGCTAAGAAAATAAAAAAATGCAGAAAAGATAAAAAAGAAGAAAACTTTATTAATTCCTGGATTAAAAACTTACAATGAGAATACAAGGGTATTTATAGGATACATAGCCAACCTAAACCCTAATTCAATCTATGCATATATAGGCCTATTAATCAGCAAATATTCCTCCCCTCTTAATTAGCCATTATTCCTCCCATATCTTCCTTGTTTGGCATGTGATTAATTAAAGGGAGATAAGATTTCAGGAATTTTCTTCTACCAAAGATGAACATATCTTAAACTCCAAAAGAAACACAATGCAAAGTCTTCACCTACAGATCTTCATATGTATATACACAGCATTTTGATCTTTATTTTTTACATTGTGGCTGCATGCGGCTTAGTTGTGTAGGATCTAAATTAACCCTAGAGGGGGGTGAATAGGGTTTATCACAGATTTTTGCAGAGTAATTAAATAAAAACAACACAGATAATAATCAAAATAAATGAGGAAAATAAATAACACACAGATATGCCCAGCTTCGGCAAAACCCTACCTACTGCTACATTCCCCAAGGTTTCTACTAGGAGTTAAAACAATCTCTATGCTTACAATCCCCTGTAAACTGGCGACACTCGCTCCCAACTGTTCTTAACCCTACGCTCAAAACCCTGCACTAGTTTCTATCCTCGAAAAAAAAATTCCCCGAATTACAAATCCCGTAATTCGTCTACCTAGTTTTAGAGACAAACTAAAAAACTCTAAATCTTGGTTACAATTTTAAACGAATAAAAAAAATTAAAAAACCTAAAAAATATATATAAAAACCCCAGTTTGAATTTATTTAAAAAACACTTTAAGCCTTTAACTCCTTTGATTAACTTGGCCGGCCACTTTTTTTATCTTTCTTCACCCTCTCTATTTTGGTTCAATCTTCTTGTTTCTCTGGAAAACAAAAATGGCAGCCTACCAATACGAACTAGGGTTTTATCTGATGCTCCAAATCGCTGCTTAAATTACTTGAGGGAATTGATTCTCTGATGCTCGATTATTTGATTCTTCAATGGCTAGCAATTTGAGCTTCTGGCAATCGAAAACTGTAAGTTTTAGAGATGATTTTCTTTGATATGCTTTAGGGTTTTACAGCTTTTTTCGATACTCTTGCCAATGAGGAAAAGGGTGTAATTTATAGGATTATAAATTCCTGATATTTCTCTGATTTAGAAATGACTTGGTTTGGTATATACGAAATTTGTACGTGAATTTTAGGGCTTTTTATTTCTTCTAAAATCCTAGTAATTTGATCTGTATATATCTGTAACTTTTGGAATTTGATTGAGGTTGAAAAATTCAAACTTCCTGGAGGCTTGCGTGATATCTGGCTATGAATTCTGGCTTGTTTTTTATCATTGTTGATTTCGGTTGAGTTGGAAACATAGGAAACACAAATATTTTGCTCCCAATTAAACTGTTGCCATAAAATCTGAAACCTGATTTCTGGAATGATTTAAACATTTCCAATTTCTAGAAACAAATAAACCAGTCACACTTTGTCAAAAAATGAATTCAACATCACTATGCATTGTTGTGTTCCACGACTTGATTAAATATAGCAAGATTCCCTTGCATTTCACTCGAATTAAATCTTCCTTGAATTCGAACCTAATTTGTTGTTGTTATAAAACTTGAACTTGTTTAGCTACTGTCTCGACCACATTGACTTGAACACTTGCTACTTGAAAACATGCTTAGTCATTCTTCGTCTATATATGTTGTGTCATTGTGTATTGAAACATGCATGTAAACACATGTTAATGCTGTTGCATCTTTGACCATAAACTTGCTTGTCCATTTGCATTGTTGACACTTCTGTTTCACCATATGCCATGCTTGAGCTTGCCGAAGACCTGGCTTGCATTTCTGGACCATTTATTTCCTTGATTGTACACAAAATTGCGCACACTTGACACATGAAGTTAGAAACTGGACACATGACTTTGTCGCTTGGGCTCGACTGCTTGTTGTATACTATGAGCACTATATATCATTATGCTGCTGTACACTTCATTTTGCACTGACTATTTGTGTTTGTTATACCATCATCATTTTGAGCTGCACTGAAAAATTATACATGCTGCACTGTGTATGAGTGTGTCATTTTGACCATTAGTTTGCTACATCACCTTGGACTGAGTTCTATGTTATTATTGCCGACCCATTTGTTGATGTACATGTCTTAACTAGTCTTGTGTAACGAACAAGGATTTTCGACCCCGAAAATCAACACAAAAACACCATGTCGACATTCAAGCACCGAAAATACCGGAACATTAATAGAAAGAAGTTAGAGGATGAGAATTAGAAAGAAAGAATTATTAGAAAAAAAGAAGAAGAACACATCAGAATCTCACAGTGGAACGAATAAAATATAATATATCGAATCACTTTATACAAAGAAAACTGTATTTACGTACCAATCATCAGAGTACATCATATATCTGTCACAGCGGAAATACACTTTATATAACTAGCGGTGAAGCCTCCTGCCTCCAGCTTCTGAACTCCAAGCGAAACCTAACCTGGAAATATACTCGGTCTGACCCGAGCACATTTGAAGCAAAGCAAAATTCACAGGAATCAGTCCGGAATACTGTCAGTGATAAATTCACATAGCAAACAACTTGTTTAACTTTGGAAAATCATTTTTGAAAGAAAAGGATAATAGTAAGACCAGCCCACACATAAACATGGACGGTTTTTACCTTACTATAAACCAAAACTTTTTTTTTTTGAAATTAATATATTTTCTAATATTATAATAATGTCTATCAAACAACAAATAAATAATAATCTAGCAGAACGCTTGCATCTTACGCTCTACACATATAGTATACAATCAAAATCGCGGCTCTTATTGGAGAATGGATTTCCTGGCAAGGTATGGGATCACCTTCCGACAATGTACCTCCGGAGATGGATACATTAGGGTTCAACAAGAACGTCTTGCAACCCGGCTACACATGACCGGCCCCTCATTTCGCTTGAGAGTACCAAATATATCATCACCACGGTTGGGGGCCAGCCAACCGAACCGATAGCATATAAATAAATTAAAGGGACAACCGAAGGCATTTGATTTCTCTTGATCAAGTAATGATATACCCTTTTAATGGGTGCGACCCACATAGCCATGCCGGCTACCTGATTTTGTGCCATTTCCCGGCTGATGAGGCTTGAGGTCACGTTTGGTACATCTTCATTTACTTTGAATGCCACATCGTCAGATCCATCAAATCACTAATTGACACCCACAAATACACTCTGGGTGTTAAGCAAGAGAATTTCTCCGCCGCCAAACTTGGTATATTTGTAAAAATAAATGTACATTATTCTTAAGGAAATACTCCATCAAACATTCGTACATACAAGTCATCCAGGAATAGGATGAACCGAAGGCACCCTCCTATCGCATCCTAGGAATCACCCTATAGATCAGTAGCGAGTAGTCCTTGCAATCCATAGATTCCAACCACGATAGAACCACAATTTATCTCGGGGCACGAACCCGAGATTATAAGTAGTTCCTCCATTTTATGAAGATCTACGGTCTTTAATTTCTCCATCTTCATTTGTTGTAAGTTGGTTTCGTACGTAACGTTAATTCGAAGTTGTTTTGGGTCTAGTTCCCATTACGGACTCTTCGAAACGACACGACAAAAGGTTCGATAATATATTCAGTTGATAGTCAGGTTTTTAACAATCAATATCAAATAGTACATTAAGTATATTGGCAGCTCAGACCCTTATTATTTAAAATAATTCATTAAACCCCTTTATCAAATCATTTAAAATCATTTCATTGATTAAGAATTCGATTCCATTTATTTTTCTCGACAAAACACTTTACCTTCATTATTTGGAATTTACAACTATATTCACCAAACTTCGCTTTACTAATATCACTTATTTATATAAAATCCTTTTTATTTCCTTTTTCTCGGAAATATTAGATCATATTTCAAAAACTCCTTTAGTCTTCCTTTACTTCGGAAATAATGATATATGTATTCTATATGTATATATATATATATTCTATTCAATATTCAATTATCATTTCTTATATGACCAAACAATGCCGAACGACATCTTATATCATTATATAAACCAAAATGTTAAATTTGAAGATTTCCATTCAGTACGGGTAGTATATATAAATATATTATCAGATCTCAATTATTTATTTTTACCCCTAACTCATTATAGCTTATCTCTTCAGAAAAATATCATTATTACATAGCACTTAGACCAAGTGGATTTCAGACCAAACCATTTCCAGTTTCTAGGGAAGAGTGCTGTATATATATTAATCACGCTTAAGCTTGGTCAACAACGTTACTTTATCGTTATAGTTCAAAAACCTGCAATACGCTGCAATATTCCTCTTTATAACTAATCTCGACATCTCTTTCCGTTACAAACTAATACCATTCCTCGATAATAGTGAAATCGTTCAATTTGGGGTATTTTAATTACCTCTCAGACCTTGATAAACAATGTTCTTATCTTAGAACAGATATAAGTTTGTAACTCTAACTTCATTATTACTTATAATATCCATCTAACCGTATTTCTTGCTTTATTTGAAATATGGTTTTATGACACCATATCTTTACTTTGAAAGCTCGTTTGTTTATAATTATTTACATTAAACATTAACTCTTTGCTTCATCTTCCTTATAAAATTCCATTTACAACTTCTTTACCAAAAACCTTTTAAAGCTCTTCTTCTTTTGACATTTTCCTTTTTATTTGAATTAGTATTTAAGTGAACATCTCATTACAAATCCAATATTATCTTAAATGAATTCCATTTAAGAAACAATTACTTTAATTAAAATGATTAAATAGTAATTAACTTTATCATTGCTGAAATAAAACAGTTTATTTCATTATTAATTTAAAATGGATTAGTTGCTTACTTTAATAAACAATAACTGGTTAACTAGTTCAATAATCTTTTAAACTTCATTAATTAAGAAGGATAATTAATAAGAAATCTTATTAATTTTGATCAATTTACTGCTAAATCATATCATTAGATTAACTAAAGACCAATTAATTAAATAATCAACTTCCAATAAAACAGTTGATTTAATCAACTTCAAACCATCAGTTAATTCTTTAACTGATCTTAATAACTTTTTACTATTAAATTAATCTAATAATATTTCTAAATTGTTTGTCTTAAAATAATTATTCAAATATTTAATCGTAGGATAATAACAGCTTTTTAAACTTATTTAAACGTCAAACAATCGTTTATATTTACTTTATAAAATCGAACTATAAAATGTTAGTTTATAATAGAACTTCTATTATAATTTAAAACTTTTCTTTAATTAAAAATAATAATTTTTCTTTATAACTTAACTCTGTTCATTCGCCTGTCGGCCAATCAACGCCTTTTCAAAAAGGTGGATTTAAGGTCATCTACTGCCAAACCCTTAATCAATAGCGTATATTGATCGAAACAACAATAACGTTGAATTTCCATTCAACATCAACATCCAAACAGGTTTCATATGTCATTTGGGTTCAAATAGTGCACATATATCAGCAATATAAAAACAAATTGTACATTAAATATTTGAGGAATCCAGTTGGATTCCTCCAACCTGTGCTGCCCTGCATCACAAATATTATAACATTTTATAATAATACGTGAAATAGAAAATTTATCTAATTAAATAAAATTAACGACAACCAATATCAAACAAATAATATCCATTGCATTCAGATCAATCGATTTATAATATTAGTGATAAATTTTTAATTATATGAGTTTGATCACAACATGGAATTACAGAAGGCGCGAGAATTAACACACCTTTGTTGTTGATTTATCGGTTCGTCTCGTTTCATTTAATTTTAAACATACGTTTAAAAATTAAATGAAACTCCAGTTGTTTCCAGACTCTTCTGAATCGGGATGACAATATAGTATTTTCAATCACGATCCCAATTAGTCCAACTTTGTTTGAGTATGTTAATGTAGGTGCAAGTTAAAAAAAATATAAATACACGATTTTAATAAAAACACATAATGTCTTAATTTATTATTAAATTACCTAATTACATGTCGGGTTCAGGCCATCCTTCCACGACCTTTGTTGTCTTCACACTGTTAAGCAAACACCCCCTTCACGCAAGCCATTAGTTAATTATTTATTTGCTTAATTAAGGGTAAATGTGCATTAATTACTTAGTTATTAGGTCAATACCCTTTTGGTTGAATACTGGTTCGTTCCTTTGAATCCTTTCCATCATTCCAGACCTTTTACCACTCTACATTCCCTTTTATACTCCTGCTCCTGTTCGAATCAATGACACATATAAGCTATGCCATGTTGTTAAATAAATTCCATTTCTTAATTATATAATTATTAACATTTTATTACCTTAATAATATGATTAACTTACCTTTTGTTCACTGCTTTAATTTCCACTTGCCTTTTTGTTCAATCCGAAAGTCTTGTCTTCCCAATTTTTCGTTCTTCCCCGCCTTATTCTTGTAAACAAACACGCAACTCCCTCCCTTTCGCTGCTTCACGCATGAACTTCCCACACAGTCTCCACCTATTCGTTCCCATCCGTATACAGACTTCGCCCATCCTTCTGCTACACAAATACAAACCGAACCCCTTCCTCTTTGTTTACAATGCCCCATGTAAAAACAATAGCTCCATCACTTCACCTACTGTTCTTTAGCTCCATACTTCATTCAAAAACCCAAGGTGTCCCCCATGTACGCATAGCTCCATGATATATCCTGCCCAAACCGAGGCTTTACCATCGCCCAAACAACATCCCAAGTTCCTCTCCTTTACCCTGCTCACTCCGAATGCATTGGCCACACCCCCTTCGAGACCATCGAACGCCGATCCGATCCAAATTCCGAAATCTCATCAGGTGCCTCCATCTCGAGAGCGACCACCACCGCAATACTCGACCCGAAAACCTCCCCGCCAAATGTCCCCATTAAACATCAAAACCCCTCGAAATGCGTCCACTTCCTGGTTCGATTCCAGCTACTCCGATAATCGATATTCGATCAGGGCCATTGATAATGTAACCCTCTCACAGCCAAAGCTTTTAGCTATTGAAAGATTTTAGTGGAGATGAGCGGTTTGGATGAGATTTGATGGAAGTGGGATGGGTTGTAGGCTGTTCATTTTCTTAGTGATTTATATGATTTTCGAAAACAAGGGAAACGGAAGTTGTATTTAAAAGAGGAGATGCTACTTTTAGGCAACAGTGAACATGTTGTGAAAAGGACAGACATGGTTGATTTTATTTAATTGGCCTGCTAATTCCTTACTGGTGAAGGGTTCGAAAGTGCAGAAGAGCATATACGTGATCATTTCTGAATGAATGAAGACATATTATATATATATAATTGTGTCGAGATTTCGAAACAAGGACAACGTTCTTATCCATGCTGACTACTGAGATTAGATAACCTGGACGGAGATTTTTCTGATGCGACATATATATAATCCCGAGTGGAAACAACTTTGCCGCATTGTTTGACCACAAGAACGTGATATGGCAAGATTTCCTTCAGTCCGTGGATTCGCTTTTGTTTCAAGGACAAGCACATGAATTTTTTTGTTTCTTTTAGAAGCTGACATAGTGAGATTTTGGTGGAAGTTTGTCTTACATTTGGTTTACGCATCTGCAAAAGCATGTGCCAAAGGCTTACAAAAAGATTAAGAAATATCTGATCAAGATTTATGGGTGGATATGGTGAGATCTTGTTTTAAGATATGCTAAAGATAACATGGATTTTCTTTCGATTTTGAAGTCATTTGTCAAGGATATCATACTGCTTTGTACAGACCGTGCAAGATTTTGTGGGATTTGTTTAAATGTTGAAAGATTTTGCAGTGAACAGAGTAATAGGCACCGATTTGCTCAGGTTTTGGTAAGGATTTGTGTTACATCCTTGTGAAGATTTTGTGCACGAGGTACTAATAATAATTCCCAATTCTGTGTTCCAAATAAAACGCCGCACTGAAGTTTTTAGCTTAACTGTTATATTGATTATGTTGGAACTGACTGCAAGGTTCAACTCGACCGCAGGGAAAAGATATAAAATTATAATCTATGTTTTTTTTATAGTTAAATTATTTCAACTGTTAATTTATATGCGTGTACACCACGCATGGTCACTAAATAACTTCAAATAAATATTTAAATTAATAAAATAATTTAAATATCTGACTATAGAAAATATGGGATGTTACATTCATTCCCCCTTAAAAGAATTTTGTCCCTGAAATTACTAAGGCGTAAAGAATGCTACAACCCATTATTTTTACAAACAAAACCACCGTTTCATTTCCAAAACTAATATGATTGGTTTTTAAACCAATTTATTTCCAATAATAAATTTTTCTAACACCTTAAATTTTGGCAGCATCTCCTCTGTATGGAGGACTTCTGCAATATCGCAGGCTCAACAAATATATATACATCGACTCAAACGGTTGGAAAAATTCATAATCCAATCACAAAACCCCAAATAAAAACCGAAAATTTATATTTTGCATAGGCATACCTTTTTGCTAGCGTTTATAAGCGATTAGCAATATATTATTCTTGAGCCTGCTCAATCATAATGCAGCTCTAACGAAACAGGATTCAATCAGCTCCAGAAATCAACCAATAATTGGTCTTGCGCCTGTTCTTATCTCAAACGAGCTTCATTAATTTCATAATCATCAAGCTAGATTCAAACATATGTTCCTAACAATTTCTCATTCAATTCAGTCATTTCTATATATGATCCAATTCTCATGGATTTTATTTACAAACATTTCTTAACAATCCATTTATCTATTTAAATATCCGTATAGAATCATAAGTTCTGGTCGGTTCTCAATCAAGTTTTAAATCATACCCATGCAACCAATCATCCAATCCAAACATTTTACATACTTGTTCACCGCATATGATTTTTCTTCATAACCATTTCTTTTCAATCCCTTTGGATACATCAATCAACTCCTCATATCTTATTCAAAATCATTTTCTTGAATTAATTGAATTCCATTCAAATTTATTAACTTAGATTCATTTTAGTGGATTCGATTCATTTATTTATGATTTTCTTTTAAATCAAGTTTATCCTATAATCATGCAACCAATTTCAACCATACAATTCACCTTGTTTTTCAAACACTCCAATTGGATTATTTGCATGTATTTCAATTTTCCAAACTCATGTCAAATTTTAATACTCTAGTCAAATTCCTTTACTTACCCAATTCTTTTAACTCAACATGAGTTAAATTAAATGTTAAACTTTAATTCATACATTTCATATTAGGAATTCCAATTTCACTCAGATTTGTTTCATTCAAGCTTAAATTTATATTCATGAAATCAATTTCAGCCATTTCACTTGGATTTACTAATTTCTATTGACATGAATCAAATTTTATTTCAATATTCAAATTTAAACTTATAAAATTCAATTTAACTTAACATAAGTTAAATTCATAATTGAAATCCCCTCTTGGTTAAATCTTTTCAATTCCACAATCAAGTTTATTCATATCAACCAATCAGGCCAATACGAGCTTAAAAAGCCCATTAATAATTTGAGAGAAATTATTAATTTTCTCTATAAAAATATGATTCAGGTAAAATTATCCGATTTACCCTCTTTACAAAATAATTTAAAAATAATTTTATATTCAAATTACAAATACGCTCTTATATATATATGCTCAAACTCAATCTAGGGTATTACTAACTTAATCTCTATTGAGTTATGCCACGTAGCCAAGGTTATTCCCAAACCATTGCTTTTATACCACTATAACGAACAGGGATTTTCAACCCCGAAAATCAACACAAAAACACCATGTCGACATTCAAGCACCGAAAACACCGAAATGTTAATAGAAAGAAGTTAGAGGATGAGAAGTAGAAAGATAGAATTGTTAGAATAAAAAAAATGAAGAACACCTCAGAATCTCACAGCGGAACGAATAAAATATAATATATCGAATCTCTTTATACAAAGAAAATTGTATTTACATAACAATCATCAGAATACATCATATATCTGTCACAGCGGAAATACACTTTATATAACTAGCGAAGAAGCCTCCTGCTTCCAACTTCTGAACTCCAAGCGAAACCTAACCTGAAAAATATACTCGGTCTGACCTGAGCACATTTGAAGCAAAGCAAAATTCAGCCAGATCAGTCTGCAATACTGTTAGTGATAAATTCACATAGCAAACAACTTGTTTAACTTTAGAAAATCCTTTTCGAAAGAAAAGGATAATAGTAAGACCAGCCCACACATAAACACTGACGGTTTTTACCTTACTATAACCCAATTTTTTTTGAAACCAATATATTTTCTGATATTATAATAATGTCTATCAAACCACAAATAAATAATAATCTAGTAGAACGCTTGCATCTCACGCTCTACATATATAGTATACAATCAAAACCGCGGCTCTTATTGGAGAATGGATTTCCTAGCAAGGTATGGGATCACCTTCTGACAATGTACCTCCGAAGATGGATACATTGGGGTTCAACAAGAACGTCTTGCGACCCGGCTACACATGACTGGCCCCTCATTTCGCTTGAGAGTGCCGAATATGTCATCACCACGGTTGGGGGCCAGCCAACCGAACCGATAGCATATAAATAAAGTAAAGGGACAACCGAAGGCATTTGATTTCTCCAGATCAGGTAATGATATACCCTTTTAATGGGTGCGACCCATATAGCCATGCTGCCTACCCGATTTTGTGCCATTTCCCGGTTGATGAGGCTTGAGGTCACATTTGGTACATCTTCATTTACTTTGAATGCCACATCGTCAGATCCGTCAAATCACTAATTGACGTCCACAAATACAATCTGGGTGTTAAGCAAGAGAATTTCTCCGCCACCAAACTTGGTATATTTGTAAAAATCAATGTACATGATTCTTAAGGAAATACTCTATCAGACATTCGTCTATACAAGTCATCCAGGAACAGGATTAACCGAAGGCACCCTCCTATCGCATCCTAGGAATCACCTTATAGATCAGTAGCGAGTAGTCCTTGCAATCTATAGATTCCAACCACGACAGAACCATAGTTTATCTCGCGGCGCGAACCCGAGATTATAAGTAGTTCCTCCGTTTTATGAAGATCTATGGTCTTCAGTTCCTCTATCTTCATTTGCTGCACGTTGGTTTCGTACGCAACGTTGATTCGAAGTGGTTTTGGGTCTAGTTCCCATTCCGGGCTCTTCGAAACGACACGACAAAAGGTTCGATAATATATTCTATCGATAGTCAGGTTTTTAACTATCAATATCAAATAATACGTTAAGTATATTGGCAGCTCGGACCCTTATTATTTAATATAATTCATTAAACCCCTTTAACGAATCATTTAAAATCATTTCATTGATTAAGAATTCGATTCCATTTATTTTTATCGACAAAACTCTTTACCTTCATTATTTGGAATTAACAACTATATTCACCAAACTCCTCTTTACTAATATCATTTATTTATATAAAATCCTTTTTATTTCCTTTTTCTCGAAAATATTACATCATATTTCAAAAACTCCTTTAGCCTTCCTTTACTTCGGAAATAACGATATATATATTCTATATATATATTCTATTCAATATTCAATTATCATTTCTTATACGACTAAACAATGTCGAACGGCATCTTATATAATTATATAAACCAAAATGTTAAATTTGAAGATTTCCATTCAGTACGGGTAGTGTGTGTGTGTATATATATATTATCAGATCTCAATTATTTATTTTTACCCCTAACTCAGTATAGCTTATTTGCGTTGCTTCAGAAAAATATCGTTATTACATAACACTTAAACTAAGTGGATTTCAAACCAAACCATTTCCAATTTCTAGGGAAGAGTGTTGTATATATATTAATCACTCTTAAGCTTGGTCAACAACTTTTCTTTATCGTTATAGTTCAAAAACTTGCAATACACTGCAATATTCTTCTTTATAACTAATCTCGACATCTCTTTCCGTTACAAACTAATATCATTCCTCGATAATAGTGAAGTCATTCAAGTTGGGGTATTTTATTTACCTCTCAGACCTTGATCGACAACGTTCTTATCATAGAACAAATAAAAGTTTGTAACTCTAACTTCATTATTACTTATAATATCCATCTAACCGTATTTCTTGCTTTATTTGAAATATGGTTTTATGAGACCATATCTTTACTTTGAAAGCTCGTTTGTTTATAATTATTTACATTAAATATTAACTCTTTGCTTCATCTTCCTTATAAAATTCCATTTACAACTTTTCCAAAAATCCTTTAACACTCTTTGTCTTTTGACATTTTCCTTTTTATTCGAATTAATATTTAAGTGAACATCTCATTACAAATCCAATATTATCTTAAATGAACTCCACTTAAGAGACAATTACCTTAATTAAAATGATTAAATAGTAATCAACTTTATCATTGCTGAAATAAAATAGTTTATTTCACTATTAATTTAAAATAGATTAGTTGCTTGCTTTAATAAACAATAACCGGTTATACTAGTTCAATAATCTTTTAAACTTCATTAATTAAAAAGGATAATCAATAAGATTTCTTATTAATTTTGATCAATTTACTGCTAAATCATTATTATTAGATTAACTGAAGACTAATTAATTAAATAATCAATTTCTAATAAAACAGTTGATTTAATCAACTTCAAACCATCAGTTAATTCGTTAACTGATCTTAATTACCTTTTACTATTAGATTAATCTAATAATATTTCTAAATTGTTTGTCTTAAAATAATTATTCAAATATTTACTCGTATGATAATAACAGCTTTATAAACTTATTTAAATGTCAAACAATCGTTTATATTTACTTTATAAAAACAAACTATAAAATTTTAGTTTGTAATAGAACTTCTATTATAATTTAAAACTTTGCTTTAATTAAAAATAATAATTTTTCTTTATAACTTAACTCTATTCATTCGCCTGTCAGCTAATCAACGCCTTTTCAAAAAGGTGGATTTAAGGTCATTTGTTGCCAACCCCTTAATGAATAGCGTATATTGATTGAAACAACAATAACGTTGAATTTCCATTCAACATCAACATCCAAACAGGTTTCATATGTCATTTGGGTTCAAATAGTGCATATATATCAATAATATAAAAACAAATAGTACATTAAATATTTGAGGAAACCGGTTGGATTCCTCCAAACTATTTTGCCCTGCATCACAAATATTATAACATTTTATAATAATATGTGAAATAGAAAATTCTTCCAATTAAATGAAATTAACGGCAACCAATATCAAATAAATAACATCCATGGCATACAAATCAATCAATTGATAATATTAGTGATAAAATTTTAATTATATGAATTTGATCAAATCATGGAATTCCAGAAGGTGTGAGAATTAACTCACTTTTATTGTCGATTTGTCAGTTCAGATCGTTTCATTTAATTTTAAACATATGTTTAAAAATTAAATGAAATTCTAGTTGTTTCCAGACTATTCTGAATCAGGACGACAGCATAGTATTTTCAATTACGATTCCAGTGAGTCCAATTTTGTTTGATTCTGTTAATGTAGGTGCAAGTTAAACAAATATAAATACACGATTTTAATAAAAACACATAATGTCTTAATTTATTATTAAATTACCTAATTACATGTCGGGTTCAGGCCATCCTTCCACGACCTTTGTTCTCTCCAAAATATTAAGCAAACACCCCCTTCACGCAAGCCATTAGTTAATTATTTAGTTGCTTAGTTATGGGTAAATATGCATTAATTACTTAGTTATTAGGCTAATGCCCTTTTGGTTAAATACTGGTTCGTTCCTTTGAATCCTTTCCATCGTTCCAGACCAGTTACCACTCTACATTCCGTTTTATACTCCTCCTCCTGTTCGAATCAATGACACATATAAGCTATGCAATTTTGTTAAATAAATTCCATTTCATAATTAAATAATTATTAACGTTTTATTACCTTAATAATATGACTAACTTACCCTTAGTTCACTGCTTTAATTTCCACGTGCCTTTTTGTTCAATCCGAAACTCTTGCCTTCCCAGTTTTTCGTTCTTCCCTGCCTCATTCATGTAAAACAAACACGCAACTCCCTCCCTTTCGCTACTTCACGCATGAACTTCCCTCACAATCTCCACTAGTTCGTTCCCATCCATAAACAGACTTCGCCTATCCTTCTGCTACACAAATACAAACTGAACCCCTCCCACTTCGTTTACAATGCCCCGTGTAAAAACAATAGCTCCGTCACTTCACCTACTGTTTTTTAACTCCATACTTCATTCAAAAACCCAACGTGTCCCCCATGCATGCACAGCTCCATGATATCCTGCCCAAACCAATGCCTCACCATTGCCCAAACAACAGCCCAAATTACTCTTCTTTACCCTGTTCACTCCGCATGCCTTGGCCTCACCCCCTTCGAGACCATTGAATGCCGATCCGATCCAATCACCGAAACATCATCAGGCGCCTCCGTCTCCAGCGCGACCACCACCGCAATACTCGACATGAAAACCTTCTCGCCAAATGTCTCTATTAAACATCAAGACCCCTCGAAACGCGTCCACTTCCTGGTTCGATTCCAGCTACTCCGATAATCGATATTCGATTAGGGCGGTTGATTATGTAACCCTCTCATAGCCAAAGTCGTTTGTTGTTGAAAGATTTTAGTGGAGATGAGCGGTTTGGAGGAAAGTTGATGGAAGTGGGATGGGTTGCACATAGTTCATTTGCTTAGTGATTTATATGATTTTCGTAAACAAGGGAAACAGAAGTTGTATTTAAAAGAGGAGATGCTGCTTTCGAGCAACAGTGGACATGTTCTGAAAAGGACAGACATGGTTGATTTTATTTAATTGGCCAGTTAATTCCTTGCTGGTGAAGGGTTCGAAAGTGCAGAAGAACGTATACGTGTTCGGTTCTGAATGAATGAAGACATATTATATAATTATATATATATATATAATTGTATCGAGATTACAAAACAAGGACAACGCTCTTTTCCTTGCTGACTATTGAGATTTGGTAACCTGGGCGGAGATTTTGCTGATATATATATATATATATATATATATATATATATATATATATATATATAAAATCCCGAATGAAAACAACTTTGCCGCATTGTTTGACCACAAGAACAGTGATGTGGCAAGATTTCCTTCAGTCAATGGATTCGCTTTTGTTTCAAGGACAAGCACATGATTTTTTTTGTTTCTTTTAGAAGCTGACATGGTGAGATTTTGGTGGAAATTTGTCTTACTTTTGGTTTACGCATCTGCAAAAGCATTTGCCAAAGGGTTACAAAAAGATTACGAAATATTTTGATCAAGATTTGTGGATGGATATGCTGAGATCTTGTTTTAAGATATGCTGAAGATAATATGGATTTTCTTTCGATTTTGAAGTCATTTGTCAAGGATATCATACTGCTTTTACAGACCGTGCAAAGATTTTGTGGGATTTGTTTAAATGTTGAATTTTTTTACAGTGAACAAAGTAATAAACACCGATTTGCTCAAGTTTTGGTAATGATTTGTGTTGCATCCTTGTGAAGATTTTATGCACGAGGTACTAATAATAATTCCCAGTTCCGTGTTCCAAATAAAATACTGCACTGACGTTATTAGATTAACCGTTATATTGATTATGTTGGAACTGGCTACAAGGTTTAACTCGACCGCAAGGACAAGGTATAAAATTATAATCTATGTTTTTTTATGTAGTTAAATTATTTCAACTGTTAATTTATATGCGTGTACACCGCGCACGATCACTAAATAACTTCAAATAGACATTCATATTAATAAAATAATTTAAATAACTGACTACAGAAAATATGGGACATTACATTCCTTCCGCCATAAAAGAATTTCGTCCTCGAAATTACTAAGGCGAAAAGAATGCTACAACACATTATTTTTACACATAAAACATCAGTTTCATTTCCAAAACAAATATGATTGGTTTTAAAACCAATTTATTTTCAATAATAAATTTTTCTAACGCCTTAAATTTTGGCAGCGTCTCCCGTGTATGGAGGACTTCTGCAATATTGCAGGCTCAAAAATATGTATTCGTCGACTCATATGGTCGGAAAAATTCAAAATCCAATCACAAAACCCCAAATAAAAACCGAAAATTTATATTTTGCATAGGCGTACCTTTTTGCTTGCGTTAATAAGCGATTAGCAATATATTGTTCTTGAGTCTGCTCAATCATAATGCAGCTCTTACCAAACTGGATTAAATCAGCTTCAGAATTCAACCAATATTTGGTCTTGCGCCTGTTCTTATCTCAAACGAGCTTCATCAATTTCATAATCATCAAGCTAGATTCAAACATATGTTCCCAACAATTTCTCATAAAACTCAATCATTTATATGTATGATCCAATTCTCATGGATTTTATTTACAAACACTTCTTAACAACCCATTTATCTCTTTAAATATCCGTATAGATTCATAAGTTCTGGTCGGTTCTCAATCAAGTTTTAAATCATACCCATGTAACCAATCATCCAATCCAAACATTTTACATACTTGTTCACCGCATATGATTTTTCTTCATAACCATTTCTTTTCAATCCCTTTGGATACATCAATCAACTTCTCATATCTTATTCAAATTCATTTTCTTGAATTCATCGAATTCCATACAAATTTATTAATTTAGGTTTCATTTTAGTGGATTCAATTCATTTATTAATGATTTTATTTTAAATCAAGTTTATCCTATAATCATGCAACCAATTTCAACTATGCAATTCACCTAGTTTTTCCAACACTCCAATTGGATTGTTTGCATGTATTTCGATTTTCCAAACTCATGTTAAATTTTTCGTTAACTTATGTCAAATTTTAATACTCGAGTCAAGTTCCTTTACTTTCCCAATTCATTTAACTCAACATGAGTTAAATTAAATGTTAACCTTTAATTCATACATTTCATATTGGGAATTCCAATTTCACTCAGATTTGTTTCATTCAAGCTTAAATTTATATTCATGAAATCAATTTCAACCATTTCACTTAGATTTACAAATTTCTATTGACTTGCATCAAATTTTATGTCAATATTCAAATTTCAACTTATAAAATTCTATTTAACTTAATATAAATTAAATTCACAAGTGAAATCCCCTCTTGGTTAAATCTTTTCAATTCCACAATCATGTTTATTCATTTCAACCAATCAGGCCAATACGAGCTTAAACAACCCATCAATAATTTAAGAGAAATTATTAACTTTCTCTATAAAATCTGATTCAGGTAAAATTATCCCATTTACCCTCTTTACAAAATAATTTAAAATAATTTTATATTCAAATTACAAATCCGCTCTTGTATATATATATATGCTCAAACTCAATCTAGGGTATTTCAACACCATTAACAGTAACAGTAGGAGATCTATAACCTGTTTCAATAATATCCCACATATCATAATCGTCTGAACTCAAATAAATTTTCATCTTAGCTTTCCAATAGGCATAATCAGTTCCATTAAACATTGGTGGCCTAGGTATGGACTAACCCTCAGAAAAAGCTTATTAGACAGATTCATGACTCTAGAGTTAAAATAAAGTAAAAAATACCTACTCTAATTCCACTTGTAGGATCTAAATTAACCCTAGAGGGGGAGGGGGTGAATAGGGTTGATCGCTAATTTTTGCAGATTAATTAAATAAAAAAACACAGATAATAATCTGAATAAATGTGGAAAATAAATAACACACAGATATACCCAGCTTCGGCAAAACCCTGCCTACTGTTGAATTTCCCATGGTTTCTACTAGGAATTAAAAAATCTCCACGCTTACAGTCCCCTGTAAACTCGCGACACTTGCTCCCAACTATTCTTAACCCTACGCTCAAAACCTTGCATTGGTTTCTATCATCGAAACCAGGTTTCCTCAAATTACAAATCCCTTAATTCCTCTCCCTAGTTTTAGAGACAAACTAGAAAACTCTAAATCTTGATTACAATTTGAAACAAATAAAAAACAATTAAAAAACCTAAAAGCAAATATACAAAACCCTAGTTTGAATTTATTTAAAAAACACTTTAAGCCTTTGACTCCTTTAATTAACTTGGCTGACCACGTTTCTATCTTGCTTCACCCTCTCTATTTTGGTCTGATCTTATTGTCTCTCTGGAAAGCAAAAATGGCGGCCGACGAATACAAACTAGGGTTTTATCTGATGCTCCAAATAGCTGCTTAAATTCTTGAGGGAATTGATTCTCTGATGCTCGATTCTTTGATTCTTCGATGGCTAGCAATTTGAGCTTCTGGCAATCGAAAACTGTAAGTTTTAGAGATGATTTTGTTTAATATGCTTTATGGTTTTCAGCTTTTTTCGATGCTCTTGCCAATGAGGAAAAGGGTGTGATTTATAGGATTATAAATCCCTGATATTTCTTTGATTTTGAAATGACTTGGTTTGGTATATACGAAATTTGTACGTGAATTTTGGGGCTTTTAAATCTTCTGAAATCCTGGGTAATTTGATTTGTATATATCCGTGACTTTTTGAATTTGATTGAGGTTGAAAAATTCAAACTTCTGGGAGGCTTGCGTGATATTTGGCTATGAATTCTGACTTGTTTTTTATCATTGCTTTATTTCGGTTGAGTTGGAAGCATAGGAAACACATATATTTTGCTCCCAATTAAATTGTTGCCATAAAACTTGAAACCTGAATTCTGGAATGATATAAACATTTCCGATTTCTGAAAACAAATAAACCAATCACACTTTGTCAAAAAATGAATTCAACATTACTATGCATTGTTGTGTGCAACAACTTGATTAAATATGGCATGATTCCCTGGCATTTCACTCGAATTAAATCTTCCTTGAATTTGAACCTAATTTTTTGCTGTTATGAAACTTGATGCATGTATTCACCATGAACTTGAACTTGTTCAACTATTATCTCGACCAAATTGACTTGAACACTTGCTACTTGAAAACATGCTTAGTCGTTCCTCATCCATATATGTTGTATCATTGTGTATTGAAACTTGTATGTATACACATGTTAATGCTGTTGCATCTTTGACCAAGCACTTGCTTGCCCATTTGCATTGTTGACACTTCTGTTTCACTATATGTCAAGCTTGAGCTTGCTGAAGAGCTGACTTGCGTTTCTGGACAATTTATTTCCTTGAATGTACACAAAATTTTGCAGACTTGACACATGAAGTTAGAAACTGGACACATGACTTTGCCACTTGGGCTCGACTACTTGTTATATACTTTGAGCACTATATATCATTATGTTGCTGTACACTTCATGTTGCGCTGACTATTTGTGTTTGTTATACCATCATCATTTTGAGCTGCATTGAAAAATTATACATGTTGCACTATGTATGAGTGTGTCATTTTAACCATTAGCTTACTACATCACCTTGGATTGAGTTCTATGTTATTATTGTTGACCCATTTGTTGATGTACATGGCTCGACTAGTCTTGCTTGCCTATTGTATATGTGCTTTGTCCCTGTCTTGTGTGAGTTAGCCTTGTCATCTTAACTGCTTGAATTTGAGCTGTGTTGACTCTGTTTGACCATACCTTGCACTTGAGCTTGAATTATTATGCTCCACCTTGTTCTTTGTTGACTTTACCAACCTGACTAATATTTGTGTACACTACTTTTGTCCATACTGCCTTGCTTAGTTACTTCATTTCATGTAAAGACCCGCAAATCCCCGTTGTTCGAATCGACCATAAACCACACAGGTCTGATCCAAAAAGTGGAAACCTACGAATACTTTAACTTTGGGCATACAACACATTACAACAGATAACAGAAGACTTTTATAAAACTATAATAATTGTTACATCAGAGTACAGAATATACATATCAGAGTACATTGGAATATAATTACAGTGGAAGAATAAGTTACATTAAAATGTAATATACTGCAACGGAAGAACACAGCGGAAGACTCTCTATCTCTGGACACAGCTTTAAGCTTCAACCCAAAATCCTATTTAATATATCTGCAAAAATAGCTACTCGACTGCCCGTGTGGAAAATATGGGCACCCGAGTTTGCCAGTGGACAAACTACAGGTCAGTCATGGGACTGGTGTGAGAATTCTACTTAACCTATATAATATAATAAGGCTAATCATAGGACCACGCCACTTTCGCGGAACGGGTTTTCTCCTATGAATTGCCAGTGCAAGACTAAAGTAAATCGTCAAAATAACGCAATGCTTTTTAGAAAAATGAAACCATTATAAGACCCAAGTCCTGTCACACAATGCAACGCAAACCGGAGGATAGGGTTTTACCTTGTAATGATCAAAAGATGCTTGATACGATAAACACGGTATGATATAATAATAGTGTGCAACCAATTTGAAATACATCAAAGTAAATGTATCAATCCTAAACGGCATGAGTGCCCCATCCCACTATGTCGCCATATATAGGTATACAATCAAAACCGCATGATGTCGTATTGGAAATTTGGGTTTCCATCTGAGTCAAGGCTAGGGAGGAGATCCTTACCAATTCGAGACACTCTAGCAAGTGCCCCAGGATTGGGAATCTGTCCAACCCTTGGATCCTGCAGGGCCGGTCCATACGTTAACGCTAAATGGATTGGCAATTCCTGAACACACGCTCCTCGGTCCTTTTGGACCTATCATACGGCCAGAGGCGACTGCATAAAACCGAGGCCTCGAAAAATCCAACAACCACAATGAATAAATGCCAGCGCTGGTAGGTCCCTGGCATCACTCTAGCTAGAAAGAAACATGTGCACTCCCTGCGTTCCCTTCTCCCATTTTAGACTCTACCGGTGTGTGAGGCTCGCGAAGTCACGATATACACAAAGCTATGCCTAAATAGACTGTGCTTTGATCATCAACCACAAGGCCTGCTTTTCAACAAATCCTTGATCAATTGCATCTTAGCATGCCACATTGTCAGACCATACCATACCATTGATCATCTACCAATATATATATAACCTCTAAGCTCATATGTTTTAGAGAAGGGTGTTAAACACCAAACAGAAATATATAATTAGTAGCGTTCAACAAATATAGTAGAAAGGAATACAATGTTAGTCACACAATCCATTTACAAGTCCGTTCTGGGTCTGAACGAAACAACATGTCCGTTAATCTCCAAATGCCTTTGGACGATCATTACTAAATACCTTGCCTTGGAATGTACAGTCCCAATTCAAGATACCAGTCATCATCATCCCAACGATGTGAAAACCTTCGGTCTTCAACCACCGCCCTCATCTTCGACTCTTGATCGTCGTGATGATTATTCAGAATGGGTTAAAACTCGGTCTTTCTGAATAACTCGCGTAATTTGTGATTAAAAATCAAATATTGGAACATCACACATTACGCCTCATTCCAACTCAGAATATTCTTTTAATAAGATATTCATATTAAAAGATTCTCATTAATTATATCAAAGATAAATTAATAAATTAACTCTTAAATTTTTCCTTAAAAGATTTATTAAAAATTCTATATTTGATTTAATATCAAAAATCATTATTACAAGATCATTTATTTTAAGGAATAAATCTTGTTTTAAACGGGTTAAAGAACTCGTGTTATTTAAAACACTGTTCACGATAAACCCACAAATCAATTTCCAAAATATGGAATTACACAGAAATCAATCAATACATACGCGATTTGAACTTCTGAATCGGACCAACAATATACATGGAATAACGGCAGAGCCTCTTAAATTCCATATATACTATCGGTCTTCTTTTACATAAATCCCATTTCGATCATTATCAATCGAATTTCCACTTAATTACAATTTATTATATTAATATGGAGAACTTGATTTTTAGGAAATACTCTTTTTAAATCTATACAATAGATTTATAAATTCCAAATAGTAATTTCAATGTAAATTGGATTAAAGGACGAATGTCATTTAAAAACACCGTCCACGATAAATCCACTTCACATCTCAATTTATTTCATATCATAAAATAAGATTGCAAATTCTAATAATCTTAATTAAAGGATTCCTCTTTAAATATTAATTATTATAAGAAAAACATATTTTAAATAATCATTAAAAATATCCTTTATATAACAGATTTTTATCTTTTACAAATATTCTTTATTATAACATATACTTAATTAAAATATCTTTTATGAAAATACATCCTTTATATAAAAGAATTTCTAATGTAAGAATATTCTTATTTTAAAGAACACCTGAATCGAAATGCGACTCAACCATTTACCATATAATTTGGATTATATGGATTTCACACATCATATATATAACAATAACAATATAATCATCAAGTCATCCATTTACATCCAAAGTGTAACTTCCACTGTGTAAGCGTTAAAATTTAATAATAACGCTCATCATAGACTGTCGATCTAATGATCAACATACAACTAAATATTGGGATTAGTTTATGTTAACGTTCATCCCAACACCCGTGTGGGGTTTCAGCCAACAACAAATAGTAAGTTATTTGTGCGCTTGGGCGATGTGCGAAAATTATCGACCCAATCACATAAACGAGTCGGGTAACTTGTCTATGGCAGTGTAACATTTCAACATCATAACATATATAATGATAAGCTATTTCATACATAATGACAATAAAATTCTAATCTTTTATTTCAATCCTTTTAATTGTTAACAAATGACAATAAACATCTTAACTCATATTTATTTACCAAAATGTAAATTTTTTTTAGCCTCATTCATTTTAATGGCAAAGGTGTATTTCTGCTTCGTACTTTTTAATGTGACAAAAATGTCCATTACTAATTCATTCTTTTTAATGTATATAAAAATATACAATTTAACTCATTCTTTTTAATGTAAGAAATATGCATTCTTAACTTCTTCTTTTTAATGTATAAAGATTATATATTTTCAATTCTTCTTTCTAATGTAAACAAATATGATTACATTTATAATATTAGTCCGATTTGATGTAATCAATGAAATAAGACATTAGAAAATGATGATTTTGTTTGTGACTTTTAATGTAAACAAAATGGTGATTTTGTTTGTTACTTTTAATGCAAACAAAATGTGAATTTTGTTTCATAACTTCTAATGCGAACAAAATGGTGATTTTGTTTATAAACTTCAAATGCAACAAAATGTGAATTTTGTTTATAAAATTTCAATGCGAACAAAAGTGTTAATTTTGTTTATAAAACTTTAATGCAAACAAAAATGTTAATTTTGTTTATAAAAATTTAATGCAAACAAAAATGCTAATTTTGTTTATTAAACTTTAATGCAAAAAAAAATGTTAATTTTTTTTATAAAACTTTAATGCAAACAAAAATGTTAATTTTGTTTATAAAACTTTAATGCAAACAAAAATGTTAATTTTGTTTATAAAATTTGAATGCAAACGAAAATGTTAATTTTGTTTATAAAACTTTAATGCAAACGAAAATGTTAATTTTGTTTATAAAACTTTAATGCAAACGAAAATGTTAATTATGTTTATAAAACTTTAATGCAAACGAAAATGTTAATTTTGTTTATAAAACTTTAATGCAAACAAAAATGTTAATTTTGTTTATAAACCTTTAATGCAAACAAAAATGTTAATTTTGTTTATAAAACTTTAATGCAAACAAAAATGTTAATTTTGTTTATTAAACTTTAATGCAAACAAAAATGTTAATTTTGTTAATTTTCCTTTAATGTAAACAAAATGAGGATTTCGCTTATTAACTCTTCAATGTAAACAAAATGAGGATTTTGTTTAACCCTTTTTAGTGTACAAACTATGAGAATTTTGTCATATTCATTTCTAATGTACAACATATGCATTTTTCCAATCCATTCTTTTAATGTATGAAAAAATGTACATAAAAAGTAAACTTCTTTTTCTAAGTTTTATTTGTGTTGAGTGAACACAAATAAAATAAAAATCTTATTGCTCGTGTTTTGTTCGCATTGTGGAACACAAATAGAAAGTAAAGTTAGTCTTTTTATTTAAAGATACATTTGTGTTGTTAACACAAATAAAAAGTCCATTTATATTTCTATGTTGAATTGATAGTCTAAACCAATTCAATAAAAAGACAAATTATATTTTCACCGTTGAATTGATAAAACTAAATCAACTCAATATAAAAAGACATTTCTGTTTTCTCGTTGAATTGACAAAACTAATATCAATTCAAATAAGAAGACATTTTTATTTTCTACGTTGAATTGACAAAACTAGTATCAATTCAAATAAGGAGACATTTTTATTTTCTACGTTGGATTGACAAAACTAATACCAATTCAAATAAGAAGACATTTTTATTTTCTACGTTGGATTGACAAAACTAATATCAATTCAAATAAAAAGACATTTTTATTTTCTTTCTTTAAACAAAAATGTTAGTTTTTGTTCTCTTTCTTTTCTTTAAACAAAAATGTTAGTTTTTGTTCTCTTTTCATTTAAGTAAAAATGTAATCCTCTTGATTTCATTTGAACAAAAATGAAGTTTTTGTTCTTTGTTCACATTTCACAAAAATGTAACTTCTTGTTCTTTTGTTACATTACACAAAAAAAAATGTAACTTATTGTGGTCCCCTTTGATTCATTAAACAAAAAGGCAAATTTTTGTTCTCTTTTGATTCATTAAACAACATGTAAATTTTTGTGCTTTTTCTTACATTTAAACAAAAATGTAATTTTCTTCTTTGATCTATATTTCAGAAAAATGTCAATTTCCTTTTCTTTGATTACATTTCATAGAAATGTAAATTATTTTTTTTCTTTATACTTTGATTTCAAAACCTTAAAAATGTAGAATGTAGCTTTTCCAGTGTAAATGCATTTCTATAATAATGTCCTATTTAATGTCCTCGTATACATTAAATATAATTTTCCTTTTTCTTTCAATAGACATGCATTCCTGTAATGATGTTTTATTTTAGTGTTTCATATACATAAAAATATAAAATCCAATATCAAACATTTTTATTCCAAAATGTTTATTATAGTGTTGCATTTACATTTAAAGTGTAAACTAGAATATAAATACATTCTATATTACCATGTTTACTTTTCATGTTATAAATACATTAAAATTTGTAAATTTCTAATGTAAATACATATTACTTAACAATCGATTAATTTTGATTTACCACAAATATATGAATTTAATGTTCACATATAATGATCACATATAATGATCATCTTCACGCTCATGCAAATATTAAAATCTAATTTTCATATTGATCACACAATTATATATACAACAATATGAATATTTCACAACACAAGTGTTAATCCCTAATTCAATAATTCTAATAAGCAAGGTGATAACTTTGTTTAATCAAATATTCATTAACACCAATGTTAATTTCAACAGATCTAACAAACACATATCAAATCACAACAATTAGCAGAATATCACAACGTGTGTATAATTCTATTATTATGATTAATGAATTTTAACTACAAGATTAAAAGAATAGAGTTTATCACTTTGCTTTGAATTTTCCCAAGGATTGTGGACCGCTCCATTTCTGTCCACACTTTCTCCATCGGGTAGATCTTGCTCTTACGGTTCCAACGAACCCTTTTTCATCTATTTCTGACATTATTTGAATAAGTTATCGACCTCTAAGGTTTGAATAATTTATTAAACAAATTAAATAATAATTACTTGTGTTAATTACATTACATCACTAAGCCAAAGGCCGCTCCTTTCTTCTTCACGAACAGATGGCCGATGGTTTCACCAATAGGTTCGAACTTAGGACTTACGTTCTGGCATTTCAGGCGTCGATACGGGGTGATGACCATATGAGTTGAAAGAGGAGAAAAAATCTCTTTAATAATTTAACTGGAGTGTGGTCTAATTCTTGGAGGAGGAGGAGATTTTAGTGGGAGAAAGAGGAAGCAAGTTCGGCCATTGATGGATAAGGGTGGCGGCTGTTAACAATGAAGAAGGGTTTCAAAAAAATGAATTTCTTATTATTTATGATAAGATATTATTAAATAACGCTAAAGGCCCGCTAATTTGTACGTTAAAAAAGAAAATGAATTGAATTATTGGAAAGGATTCATGTTTCCAAAATATTCTCTTTGATTGTTAGGTGCGCAACCTTTTTCCTTAATCCAGATATATACCATGTTTTTAATTGTACATTAATATGAAATTTCAAATTGATCATGTTCCTAGGCATTAAAGATAATCAAAAAGTGTAAATGCATGATGAAATGTAATAACGCATATTTCCGCACATATAAGTTTGCATAAAGTCTCAATAATTCTCATTAATTACCTACCAAACTTTATCCCGCTCAAAATATAAATAAATAATTTCTTTATTAAGAATTGTAGATATTTAGCTCAAAAATAGGCAGCTAACCACTTTGTAGTGAAAAGAGTCATAATGGGCATAAACTATATTATTATTATTATTAACATGAATATATTCTCTAAATTAAGGTCAATGACAAATTAACATGTTTCTTAATTGAACATAATTTCCTAATTAATGTCCATTAACTTATTTTCTCTAGTTAATGCCTATATTAACATGTTTACATATTCACAAATCAATGTTAATCCATGCCAATTATTAACGTGTTTTAAAATCAATGTAAAATAGCATGTTTACCTAATAAATGTCGTGTTTACAAATCAAAGTCAATTAACATATTTTTTTTTAAAAAAAGCTAAGTGTTAATTTTGCATCACCAAATATGTACCGTTGATTACATTCATTTTTATTACTAAGGAATTCTAATACCTTTCAACATTTCCACTTTTGGACTTTTTATTTAAAACCATTTTGATTTCTATAACTAAATTAAATTACATATACTTAAATAATCGAAACATACGGGATGTAAAGATAACAAATTTATACTCCTTATTCTTCAAAATAGCTTAAATTTAATATTATTCGTTTTAAATTCAATTAAAATAAATTTTTAATCATTATTATTTAAAATAAATAATTTTAAATACTTAAAAATCCTTTAAAATAAAAATTTAAATTGGTCCTGATTTTGCTGGTTGTTACAATCTCCCCCACTTAAAAATCTTTTCGTCCTCGAAAAGGAAATGAGCTAAAAGTCGGTTATTTAACTAATTTAATTTTCATTCTTCTAATGTTTAACAATTTTATTAGTTCAATTTATATCCACACAACACAATCATCAATCAATAAATTAGTTGATTAAATTTTCAAAATATATATAACCTTTATATATTCAAAAATCATATTTTCTACGATCAAATTATATATATATATAATTACAAATACGTTAATCATAAACTTGGCACTCTGAACTCATTCTAGGGCATTGCTAACCCCATCTCTAATGAGTTTACTCATTCTAGGATACAACTGATCCTATCTCTAATGAGTATTCTGTTTTATAGGACATTACTAATCCTACCTTTAATGAGCCCTCTGTTCAGTTATAACGAGTTGTACCTCAAAGATTTGAGCTAACCAGAGCTCTGATACCAACTGTAAAGACCCGCAAATCCCCGCCCTTCGAATCGACCATAAACCACACAGGTCTGATCCAAAAAGTTGAAACCTACGAATACTTTAACTTTGGGCATACAACACATTACAACAGATAACAGAAGACTTTTATAACACTATAATAAATGTTACATCAGAGTACAGAATATACATATCAGAGTACATTGGAATATAATTACAGCGGAAGAATAAGTTACAATAAAATGTAATATACTGCAATGGAAGAACACAGCGGAAGACTCTCTATCTCTGGACACAGCTTTAAGCTTCTACCCAAAATCCTGTTTAATATATCTGCAAAAATAGCTACTCGACTGCCCGTGTGGAAAATATGGGCACCCGAGTTTGCCAGTGGACAAACTACAGGTCAGTCATGGGACTGGTGTGAGAATTCTACTTAACCTATATAATATAATAAGGCTAATCACAGGACCATGCCACTTTCACGGAACGTGTTTTCTCCTATGAATTGCCAGTGCAAGACTAAAGTAAATCGTCAAAATAGCGCAATGTTTTTTAGAAAAATGAAACCACTATAAGACCCAAGTCCCATCACACAATGCAACGCAAACCGGAGGATAGGGTTTTACCTTATAATGATCAAAAGATGCTTGATACGATAAACACGGTATTATATAATAATAGTGTGCAACCAATTTGAAATACATCAAAGTAAATGTATCAATCCTAGACGGCATGAGTGCCCCATCCCACTATGTCGCCATATATAGGTATACAATCAAAACCGCGTGATGTCGTATTGGAAATTTGGGTTTCCCTCTGAGTCAAGGCTAGGGAGGAGATCCTTACCGATTCGAGACACTCTAGCAAATGCCCCAGGATTGGTACTCTGTCCAACCCTTGGATCCTGCAGGGCCGGTCCATACGTTAACGCTAAATGGATTGGCAATTCCTGAACACACGCTCCTCGGTCCTTTTGGACCTATCATACGGCCAGAGGCGACCGCATAAAACCGAGGCCTCGAAAAATCCAACAACCACAATGAATAAATGCCAGCGCTGGTAGGTCCTTGGCATCACTCTAGCTAGAAAGAAACGTGTGCACTCCCTACGTTCCCTTCTCCCATTTTAGACTCTACCGGTGTGTGAGGCTCGCGAAGTCACGATATACACAAAGCTATGCCTAAATACACTATGCTTTGATCATCAACCACAAGGCCTGCTTTTCAACAAATCCTTGATCAGTTGCATCTTAGCATGCCACATTGTCAGACCATACCATACCATTGATCATCTACCAATATATATAACCTCTAAGCTCATATGTCATAGAGAAGGGTGTTAAACACCAAACAGAAATATATAATTAGTAGCGTTCAACAAATATAGTAGAAAGGAATACAATGTCAGGCACACAATCCATTTACAAGTCCGTTCTGGGTCTGAACGAAACAACGTGTCCGTTGATATCCAAATGCGTTTGGACGATCATTACTAAATACCTTGCCTTGGAATGTACAGTCCCAATTCAAGATACCAGTCATCATCATCCCAACGATGTGAAAACCTTCGGTCTTCAACCACCGCCCTCATCTTCGACTCTTGATCGTCGTGATGATTATTCAGAATGGGTTAAAACCCGGTCTTTCTGAATAACTCGCGTAATTTGTGATTAAAAATAAAATATTGGAACATCACACATTACGCCTCATTCCAACTCAGAATATTCTTTTAATAACATATTCATATTAAAAGATTCTCATTAATTTTATCAAAGATAAATTAATAAATTAACTCTTAAATTTTTCCTTAAAAGATTTATTAAAAATTCTATATTTGATTTAATATCAAAAATCATTATTACAAGATCATTTATTTTAAGGAATAAATCTTGTTTTAAACGGGTTAAAGAACTCGTGTTATTTAAAACACTGTTCACGATAAACCCATAAATCAATTTCCAAAATATGGAATTCCACAGAAATCAATCAATACATACTCGATGTGAATTTCTGTATCGGACCAACAATATACATGGAATAACGACAGAGCCTCTTAAATTCCATATATACTATCGGTCTTCTTTTACAGAAAACCAATTTCGATCATTATCAATCGAATTTCCACTTAATTCCAATTTATTATATTAATATGGAAAACTTGATTTTTAGGAAATACTCTTTTTAAATCTATACAATAGATTTATTAGTTCCAAATAGTAATTTCAATGTAAATTGGATTAAAGGACGAATGTCATTTAAAAACACCGTCCACGATAAATCCACTTCACATCTCAATTTATTTCATATCATAAAATAAGATTGCAAATTCTAATAATCTTAATTTAAGGATTCCTCTTTAAATATTAATTATTATAAGAAAAACATATTTTAAATAATCATTAAAAATATCCTTTATATAACAGATTTTTATCTTTTACAAATATTCTTTATTATAACATATACTTAATTAAAATATCTTTTATGAAAATACATCCTTTATATAAAAGAATTTCTAACGTAAGAATATTCTTATTTTAAAGAACACCTGAATCGAAATGCGACTCAACCATTTACCATATAATTTGGATTAAATGGATTTCACACAACATATATATAACAATAACAATACAATCATCAAGTCATCCATTTACATCCAAAGTGTAACTTCCACTGTGTAAGCGTTAAAATTTAATAATAACGCTTGCCACAGACTGTCGATCTAACGATCAACATACAACTAATTATTGGGATTAGTTTATGTTAACGTTCATCCCAACACCCATGTGGGGTTTCAGCCAACAACAAATAGTAAATTATTTGTGCGCTTGGGCGATGTGCGAAAATTATCGACCCAATCACATAAACGAGTCGGGTAACTTGTCTATGGCAGTGTAACATTTCAACATCATAACATATATAATGATAAGCTATTTCATACATAATGACAATAAAATTCGAATCTTTTATTTCAATCCTTTTAATTGTTAACAAATGACAATAAAAATCTTAACTCATATTTATTTACCAAAATGTAATTTTTTTTTTAACCTCATTCATTTTAATGGCAAAGGTGTATTTCTGCTTCGTACTTTTTAATGTGACAAAAATGTCCATTTCTAATTCATTCTTTTTAATGTATATAAAAATATACAATTTAACTCATTTTTTTTAATGTAAGAAATATGCATTCTTAACTTCTTCTTTTTAATGTATAAAGATTATATATTTTCAATTCTTCTTTCTAAAGTAAACAAATATGATTACATTTATAATATTAGTCCGATTTGATGTAATCAATGAAATATGACATTAGAAAATGATGATTTTGTTTGTGACTTTTAATGTAAACAAAATGATGATTTTGTTTGTGACTTTTAATGCAAACAAAATGTGAATTTTGTTTCATAACTTCTAATGCGAACAAAATGGTGATTTTGTTTATAAACTTCAAATGCAACAAAATGTGAATTTTGTTTATAAAATTTCAATGCAAACAAAAGTGTTAATTTTGTTTATAAAACTTTAATGCAAACAAAAGTGTTAATTTTTTTATAAAACTTTAACGCAAACAAAAATGCTAATTTTGTTATAAAACTTTAATGCAAACAAAAATGTTAATTTTGTTTATAAAACTTTAATGCAAACAAAAATGTTAATTTTGTTTATAAAACTTTAATGCAAACAAAAATGTTAATTTTGTTTATAAAACTTTAATGCAAACAAAAATGTTAATTTTGTTTATAAAACTTCAATGCAAACGAAAATGTTAATTTTGTTTATAAAACTTCAATGCAAACGAAAATGTTAATTTTGTTTATAAAACTTCAATGCAAACGAAAATGTTAATTTTGTTTATAAAACTTTAATTCAAACGAAAATGTTAATTTTGTTTATAAAACTTTAATGCAAACAAAAATGTTAATTTTGTTTATAAAACTTTAATGCAAACAAAAATGTTAATTTTGTTTATAAAACTTTAATGCAAACAAAAATGTTAATTTTGTTTATAAAACTTTAATGCAAACAAAAATGTTAATTTTGTTTATAAAACTTTAATGCAAACAAAAATGTTAATTTTGTTAATTTTCCTTTAATGTAAACAAAATGAGGATTTCGCTTATTAACTCTTCAATGTAAACAAAATGAGGATTTTGTTTAACTCTTTTTAGTGTACAAACTATGAGAATTTTGTCATATTCATTTCTAATGTACATCATATGCATTTTTCCAATCCATTCTTTTAATGTATGAAAAAATGTATATAAAAAAGTAAACTTCTTTTTCTAAGTTTTATTTGTGTTGAGTGAACACAAATAAAATAACAATCTTATTGCTCGTGTTTTGTTCGCATTGTGGAACACGAATAAAAAGTAAAGTTAATCTTTTTATTTAAAGATACATTTGTGTTGTTAATACAAATAAAAAGTCCATTTATATTTCTATGTTGAATTGATAATCTAAACCAATTCAATAAAAAGACAAATTATATTTTCACCGTTGAATTGATAAAACTAAATCAACTCAATATAAAAAGGCATTTCTGATTTCTCGTTGAATTGACAAAACTAATATCAATTCAAAAATAGAAGACATTTTTATTTTCTACGTTGAATTGACAAAACTAATATCAATTCAAATAAGAAGACATTTTTATTTTCTACGTTGGATTGACAAAACTAATATCAATTCAAATAAGAAGACATTTTTATTTTCTACGTTGGATTGACAAAACTAATATCAATTCAAATAAAAAGACATTTTTATTTTCTTTCTTTAAACAAAAATGTTAGTTTTTGTTCTCTTTCTTTTCTTTAAACAAAAATGTTAGTTTTTGTTCTCTTTTCATTTAAGTAAAAATGTAATCCTCTTGATTTCATTTGAACAAAAATGAAGTTTTTGTTCTTTGTTCACATTTCACAAAAATGTAACTTCTTGTTCTTTTGTTACATTACACAAAAAAAAAATGTAACTTATTGTGGTCTCCTTTGATTCATTAAACAAAAAAGCAAATTTTTGTTCTATTTTGATTCATTAAACAACATGTAAATTTTTGTGCTTTTTCTTAAATTTAAACAAAAATGTAATTTTCTTCTTTGATCTATATTTAAGAAAAATGTCAATTTCCTTTTCTTTGATTACATTTCATAGAAATGTAAATTATTTTTTTTCTTTATACTTTGATTTCAAAGCCTTAAAAATGTAGAATGTAGCTTTTCCAGTGTAAATGCATTTCTATAATAATGTCCTATTTAATGTCCTCGTATACATTAAATATAATTTTCCTTTTTCTTTCAATAGACATGCATTCCTGCAATGATGTTTTATTTTAGTGTTTCATATACATAAAAATATTAAATCCAATATCAAACATTTTTATTCCAAAATGTTTATTATAGTGTTGCATTTACATTTAAAGTGTAAACTAGAATATAAATACATTCTATATTACCATGTTTACTTTCCATGTTATAAATACATTAAAATTTGTAAATTTCTAATGTAAATACATATTACTTAACAATCGATTAATTTTGATTTACCACAAATATATGAATTTAATGTTCACATATAATGATCACATATAATGATCATCTTCACGCTCATGCAAATATTAAAATCTAATTTTCATATTGATCACACAATTATATATACAACAATATGAATATTTCACAACACAAGTGTTAATCCCTAATTCAATAATTCTAATAAGCAAGGTGATAACTTTGTTTAATCAAATATTCATTAACACCAATGTTAATTTCAACAGATCTAACAAACACATATCAAATCACAGCAATTAGCAGAATATCACAACGTGTGTATAATTCTATTATTATGATTAATGAATTTTAATTACAAGATTAAAAGAATAGAGTTTCTCACTTTGCTTTGAATTTTCCCAAGGATTGTAGACCGCTCCGTTTCTGTCCACACTTTCTCCATCGGGTAGATCTTGCTCTTACGGTTCCAACGAACCCTTTTTCATCTATTTATGACATTATTTGAATAAGTTATCGACCTCTAAGGTTTGAATAATTTATTAAACAAATTAAATAATAATTACTTGTGTTAATTACATTACATCACTAAGCCAAAGGCCGCTCCTTTCTTCTTCACGAACAGATGGCCGACGGTTTCACCAATAGGTTCGAACTTAGGACTTACGTTCTGGCATTTCAGGCGTCGATACGGGGTGATGACCATATGAATTGAAAGAGGAGAAAAAATCTCTTTAATAATTTAACTGGAGTGTGGTCTAATTCTTAGAGGAGGAGGAGATTTTAGTGGGAGAAAGAGGAAGCAAGTTCGGCCATTGATGGATAAGGGTGGCGGCTGTTAAAAATGAAGAAGGGTTTCAAAAAAAATGAATTTCTTATTATTTATGATAAGATTTTATTAAATAACGCTAAAGGCCTGCTAATTTGTACGTTAAAAAGGAAAATGAATTGAATAATTGGAAAGGATTCATGTTTCCAAAATATTCTCTTTGATTGTAAGGTGCGCAACCTTTTTCCTTAATCCAAATATATATATACCATGTTATTAATTGTACATTAATAAGAAATTTCAAATTGATCATGTTCCTAGGCATTAAAGATAATCAAAAAGTGTAAATGCATGATGGAATGTAATAACACATATTTTCGCACATATAAGTTTGCATAAAGTCTCAATAATTCTCATTAATTACCTACCAAACTTCATCCCGCTCAAAATGTAAATAAATAATTTCTTTATTAAGAATTGTAGATATTTAGCTCAAAAATAGGCAGCTAACCACTTTGTAGTGAAAAGAGTCATAATGGGCATAAACTATATTATTATTATTATTATTAACATGAATATATTCTCTAAATTAAGGTCAATGACAAATTAACATGTTTCTTAATTGAACATAATTTCCCAATTAATGTCCATTAACTTATTTTCTCTAATTAATGCCTATATTAACATGTTTACATATTCACAAATCAATGTTAATCCATGCCAATTATTGACGTGTTTTAAAATCAATGTAAAATAGCATGTTTACCTAATAAATGTCGTGTTTACAAATCAAAGTCAATTAACATAATTTTTTTTTTCAAAAAAAGCTAAGCGTTAATTTTGCATCACCAAATATGTACCGTTGATTACATTCATTTTTATTACTAAGGAATTCTAATGCCTTTCAACATTTCCACTTTTGGACTTTTTATTTAAAACCATTTTGATTTCAATAACTAAATTAAATTACATATACTTAAATAATCGAAACATACGGGATGTAAAGATAACAAATTTATACTCCTTATTCTTCAAAATAGCTTAAATTTAATATTATTCATTTTAACTTCAATTAAAATAAATTTTTAATCATTATTATTTAAAATAAATAATTTTAAATACTTAAAAATCCTTTAAAATAAAAATTTAAATTGGTCCTGATTTTGCGGGTTGTTACATTTCACTTCCGTGTTCACTATAGTGTTGCACCACATATATGTTGCCTGCTAGCCATGAATACTTGCTGATGCTTGCCTTTCTGCGTGCCTTGATCATTGATGTGTACATGTCTCGGCCATGTTATCTGAGTTGTTCCTTATATTTGATTATCCCACTATTGATTGTGCACTAAGTCGAGATGGTCCACGTGGCTACTCCTCAGTTGCACACTGATTGGCGAGGTAGTGCACACGTGTATAATTTATACATGTGTGTATATGTAGCCATCAGACAGAATTTCTTATCCCTACATAGAAATATTTTGTATATACACTGACTGCCTTGTGGTGTTTATAGTGTATCACTGTGAATATCACAAGATGTCTAGATACAGATTGATAAATATATAACTTAGATCGAGTCAGAAAAATGATGAGAAACACACCAAAAATCTGAGACAAATAAAAATTTTAAAAAATAAAATTTATATTTGTAAATATTCAGTTTAAATTTTATTGCAGTGTATTGTGTGTATGTTTCATTGTGACAGGTAAGTAGATGATAACTGGACTGAAAGAGAAGATGTTGTGAAGACAGAAGACTGAAGATGACAGAGAAAAATATATAAGAATATCTGTATATGAGTGAGTCTGTAAACTGAGTGTAGTGTATATGAAAATGTACTAAGTGATGAATGAACTGTAGTGAGGAGTTGTGAGAGAATTGTACTGATATAAACAAATTTGATTGAAATAAAATATTATTTTATTGTTGTCAAACAAACTTGTCTATCGTATTCAGTTAATTTACAAGTACAATCTCACGTGAAGTGAATAAATAGTGAAGTTATAAATAGCTGTACTGTTTGAATATTTGAAATATATTATTCAATTTAAATAAAATACTGTATGAATATATGAATGTCTTTACAGTCGTATTCTATTTAAATATAAATATTATATTCCTATCTGCGATGTATATATATAACAGTACAGTAACAAACACATTTTGAAATAATATTTATTTGGTTGTTATCATCAAACAAAAATCATATAATTGTGTATACAACTACGTCATATACAGCAAGTTGGCATATCTGTAAAAGTGAAAAAATAATACCCAAGTAATATTTATTTATATACAAAAGATAAGATATAAGGGCATAAAATAGAAACATTTCTATGTTAATCAATATACAATACTATGGTATCAGTGTTGCATTAGTTTTGGCATCAGTATTGAATAACTTAAATATAAAACAATAACATGGTATCGGTTTGGTATTTATTTAGATATCAATTTAAAAATGTTAATGTTACACTGTAATTAGTATCATCTTATTATGAATTAAGGTATCGGTTTTAAAAGACATAATACTACAGAGTTAATTAGGTACCAGTTTATTCTCAATTTAGGTATCAAATTAGGAAAATGCATTAATACCCAGTATTAAGTTATCATTTTTGCACTATTTTGGGTATCATTTTTCCAATCAATACTGGTTTTGTATAGACTGTTGTACCAGTAATTTATTGACCGTGGTATCAGGTTTTTAACACCACTGTATTTTTTGTAATAGCAGACATGAAATAGTAAGATAAATTTAGTATTTATACCAGACCTTCTTTCGCTTCATCCAGAAATTGTTTAACAACAATTGATTTCAACTTCTTTACATCCAACCTTGCAAACCGTGGGAGTGTGTCAGTAATGCTTCACCGTTTTTTAAATAACTTCATCATCCTACACATGCAATACTTCGAACTAGGAAAAGCAAAAATTAAAAAAAAAAAATGATGAACATAAGTTGTTATCTTTGAATTATATATTCGAATTTGTCAAATAACTAATCTTACTAAAGGAAGGATTGAACATCCAGACATGTTACTAAGTTTGTGAATAATTTTCTTCATAAACTTGTTGAAAAAGTTTGAATTTTCTGTGGCTAGGAGACAGTCTTCATATTCTCAAATTCTTATGCATATATAAGGCAAAAAATCTCATCTCAGCTTTTTGTTGATTGTTGGTACGGGTGAGCGTTCAGTCGGTTCAGTTCATTTGGCTCGGTAACCGATTTAACCGAAATTGAAGGATGAATTATTATTCAAATAATGGATTCACTCGAATTAATACACAAATTCATATCTGAAGAAATGTTATATAGTAAAATTTATGTTTATGGTGAGCTTTGAACCATTTGCAACAAATGTCTTTGTATTATATAACTAAACTAAATTTTAAAGTACTACAATACCATAAAATTAAATAATAAATTAAAAGTTTGGTTAATTCAGTTAAACCAATAACCAAAAAAAATATTTTACAAACAAAATTCAATCCAATTTAATTTTAAAACCGTACTGAACTGGACGAAATGAACCAGTTTGGGCGGTTAACTCGGCTTGAACCGAATATTGCTTACCCCTAATTATTGGGGAAGAAGAAGGTTAGCAAATTTTCCATGATGATAAGCATAGGCAAATCTTCATCATGTTGTTTCTTCTTATTTGCACTTCTTCGTTTGTTTTTCTTTCAAGTAGTGTTCTGGTGATGAATATGGCTGCTCCAAAATTTCTTTCAGCAAGAATTTTGCACTCTAAAGAAATGGTTATATTTGTCATCTTTGCAATTGGTTTAATATTGATTCTACATAAGCGCATGTAAAACAAGATGCTAGTATATTTATTAGTGATTCTGAGTTCAACTTCACCAAATATAAAAGCTTCTCTGTCCGCTGAATAACAAATATCAATAACATTTAAATTTTCTTGATGCTTTTTGTACTCCTTTAAAGCAATTTTCTCTTCATAGAAGATGTTGAAAATTTCATAAAATGGTGTATGTTTAAGCAATTCCAGTTATTTTTACTCGATCCTTTCTTATACTTCACAAGTTTAATAATCTTATATATTGCTTGGAGGCCACATTTATAAGAACACTTAGATTTTGGGTCTTCATTTGTTGAGATCTCTTTGGTTTTCTTTGCTGCCTCCATTGCTTTTGAATCTCGTGGACGCGGATGTTAAAAATCATCATCCTAATATGTTAAAAAAATTGCCAATATCAATTGTATATACAACTGTTGATATGAAAGAATGATAGGTATCAATATCAGTTTTGTATATAAACAATGCTAGGTATTATCACTAGTTGAATACTAAAATATTATAAAATTTTTACATGAAAGAATCAACGCAACCGTCCCTGGCCCAGTGCTAACTGGGCCATTGGACAGGGCAGCAATATCGTGGGGGCATAAAAAAAATACTTAGGCAAGGCAGAAACACGTAAAAACACGAACTAAAGAAAGTCAGGGCAAACGAAATCACGTGAGGAGGAAGAAGATGCGAAATGCAAGGAGAAGAAACCAATTACAAAGAAGAAGAAATAGACAAGCACACAATCTGATCTGAGCTCCGATTTATGAAATAGTAACCCTAATTTCTAAATTATCCTCTTTTAATATGCAATGATTTCAAATCATACAATATTCAATTTGAATTGATTTGTAAGCAATTAATCTGTTCAGTATAACCTGATTCAATTTGTCTTGCTGAAATTAGAAAATCTATTATGTTTACCCAAAGTTTTTTCATTTGCAGAAATTAGTAAACCTATGCATTATAGCAGGATTCAATTTGTCTTGCATTATAACCTGGTTCTAAATTATCCCATACAGGGTGAAGATGATAGTTTACTGGGGCTTGAGCGTTTGATTTCTAAATCTAATTATGCAAAAAACATCACTCTAAATTTCCATGTGTTGATAATGATTTTTTTTTAACGTTAACAAAATCGAAGGTTCTTGGAAATTTATTAATGTTGAGATAAAATTCTGTTTTCGGTTGTATTTAAGTGTGTAATCATTCAGCTTACTCTTAGTGAAAGAGAGAAAATAGTTCTACAAAATGAATGTTCATTTATAATTGTGATGCTCCAAACTTCCCCTTATGGGAAAGCCCGGATTTGCTTTGAGAACACGACGCGTCAGAACATGAACAATAGAACATTTCATTGCTTATTACAACAATTTGCATCAAAGTACAAGAATATATTAGAGTATGAATAAATATTACATAGAAAAATATCAGAGATTTAAAATACGTAGCAGCGGAAATAAAATGCATAAATACAATGCGTTGCGGAAGTACATCAACTAGTACAACTGAATGAAATACACGGATACAAAGCTTTCCGAATACAACTCCAGCTGTAATCCAAGATCCTAGGAAAGGAAATATTTGCGAAAACCAAAACTGCTAGTGGCCTGTGTGGAAAATATGGGCACACAAAGTTTAGGTTAAAACAATAAACTCCAGGTCAGTCCTGGGACTGGTGTGAGAACTCAAAGCAGTTATTAGCTATTATTTTAAAGTTAGGTAAATCATGGGACCACGTTGTATAACATGGAACAGGTTTACCCCCCATGAATACCAGTGCATAAAACAACAACGCAACGCTAAATAAAAGAAAAATGAGGCTATTATAAGACGCAAGTTCCATCACACAATGCAACGCAAGCCGGAGGTTAGAGTTTTACCTTATAATAGCCAAATATGCTTGGTATGCAAAATTTATCTTTTATTATTACTATAAGTGAAGAAATCAACTTCAAATATAAATGTATCAATCATAAATGGCATGAGCGCTCCACCCCACTATGTCGCCGAATATATAGGTATACAACAAAAACCACAAAGCTCGTATTGGAAAGCTGGATTTCCATCATGATGACTGCTGATTCGAAAGATCTATCATGTAGTGCAATTTTCCACGGCATACGTCTAGGGCTTTTGTAAAACACCGTAATGCACATCCGCCATATCAAATGGGAATCAAGGGGGGAGGGGGTGTGCCCCTATCCCTACTGGTGTGGGGCGACCACACCCAGCATCATCTTGGTCGACCGAACCTATGACAATCCTAAAGGTATCTATCCTCATCTCAAAAGCATACTAACCTGACCATCAGTTCACCACCATACCGGTGTGTGAGGCTCGCGAATTAATGTTACACAAAGCTATGCTAATTAAAGCTATGGTTTGATCATCATCCACAAGGCTTTGCTTTTCAACAAAAGCCTTGATCCATGCATCTCAGCATGTCACATTGTCAATCCATACCATACCATTGATTTCTTCCAATATATAACCTCTAAGCTCGTACGTCATAGAGAAGGGTGTTAAGCAAGAGAATAAATTCTCCGCCACCAAACAGTTATATATTTAGCAGAGATCAACGAATACATCATAAAGGAATACAAGACATACCACCCATTTGCAAGTCCGTTTTGGGTATGAACGAAATAGGAGCCACCTTATTCCTCATCCCATATGTCCAATACAGGGGAGAGGCCCTCGCATATCCGGACAATCAACAAGTACGTCCGGACCACTACCACTGTAACCCCTCCGTGGGAGGTACCCAAATCCAGGGGATCAATAGTAATCCATTCGATGAGAACATCGTCGGTCTTCATCCACCGTTATCAATATCTTCGGCTTTTTATCGTCATATTAGCTATTCAGAATGGGTTAAACCTAGTCTTTCCGAATAACTAGCATATCTTATAATCAAGTGCTATAAAAACACATCATATGCCTCATTCCAATCTAGAATATTCTTTTATTCAAATATTCTTTACATTGGGAATTATTCCCATAAATCTTATCAAAGATTTAATTCATTTAAACCACTTGTTTAAATCTTCACTTGAAAACCATTTCAAAAGATTTTGTACTATCTTTTCACAACTTTAAACAAAATCAAGGTTTATCAAACTAGTTGGGATTACCGAACCTTACCGAAGTAATCATTTATTTTATTTTTCCAATCCCAACCTATTCATCCCATGTAGCAAAACTGGTAGTACTCCATATCTAATACCCACTTTGTTATTGGTAAATTCAATTACCATTTCTCGTTCAAATCAAATTAAAGATTTAACTATCGCATGAAGTAAAACTGGTGATACTCCATTTTCGAACACCTCTCAAATTTGGAAAATTTAATTACCACATTAACATTCCAATCTAATTAAAGATTCATTAAAACTCCATCTTAGTTTTAATCTCCAAAAATCATTAATTAATTGTTATTCAAATTTAGGAAATAAATCTTGTCTTTAACTGGGTTAAAGAATCAATGTTGTTAAAAACACAGTTCGCGATAAACCCAAAATCATCTTCCATTAAAATGAAATCTACACGGAAGTCATAACAGTATATAATTGATATAAATTCCCGTATCCGACTAACAATATAAATGGAATGATGGCAAAGCCTTTTAAATTCCTTATATAGCAATGGTATTCCTTCACAGAAGCTCATAACGATTATTGCAAAATCGAATTCCATTCAATTCCAATTTAATATATTAAATTGGAAATCTTTTACTTTGGAAATTTCATTAATCTTAATTTAAAAGATTATAAATTCCAAATCATATCTTCACTGTTAATTGGGTTAAAGAACAAGTATTATTTAAAACACCGTTCACGATAAACCAAAATTTCCAATTCTTTTATTCAATTCCAATTAAATATTAATTAATTGGTAATTTCACTAAATCTTAATTAAAAGATTATTCTATTCTCAACTGGGTTTAAGAACAATGTTATTTAAGACACCATTCACGACAAACCCAAAATCTAATTTGATATCAAATACAAGGCTCTGAATAGAAATTGTATCAGCTTATATTCAATATCAAATTATGAAACTAACACGTATAGGGAATAATGATATCTGTATCTTCCAAATTCCTCTACAATTTCCGTATAATCACAAAATCCAATATTGAAATAGTCTGAAGATGATTTCCATTCAAATCCATTCCAATATATACATTGGAAAATTTTGGTTATTTCAAAACCATTTACTAATCCAGTTTATTTATTTAAAAATATTGGTTTATTTTTCTAGTTTAATAACTAGTTCATTTAGATAAAACTACCTTTTATCTTTTTAAAACTTGGATTTTTTCATCAATAATCCTTCTAAATCATTTATTATTATTTTACATAGTTTTTCCATATTTTTAGTAATTTTTATAAGGCCTTTAAAGTCGGTTTCCAATATCGACCACCGAGCTACATTCACAGCGACCTTTTCTTAAATTGATTTGGACATATCTTAAAACCTATCCATTAAATTCAAATCTCTTATATTCATTAGAAAGCTCTTTTCGATACGAACCCAACGGTTCCGGTTTTAGGAGAATCCGGCGGTCGGATCTCCCGTTCAATCAATTTGAAGTTAATGACCGAAACTCGCGAATGGTCGCTGCGTGGCGCATTCTATTCAGGCCATTTAATATATATAATATATTATATATATTCCGTCGATTTCCATTTAAAACGTATTTTATAAATTCGTTTATAAATTCATTTCAAAATGATTTCAACTTCATTTTCGTTTTAAAATCAAAATTGAATATTCTATATCATTATAATATTAAAATGATAATATTTTCAAAATATTTGATTTTGAAATCCATTTCCTTTTCGTATTCATTATAAAAGGAATAAAATCGATTGATAAACCCATTCGGGATAAAATAGCGTATATTAACTTAACTCGGCATCATATACTTCAATATTTTCGTGTCTATCCAAAATCGGACATCAAAATCATATTTTGATTATTCACTGACTATTATTTTAAAATATTCGTTATTTTAAAATATTCGTTATTTTTGAATCGGAATCAGACTCAATCAATTACCATATAATTTTATTTATATGGATTTCATACATCACATGTATTCAAAAATAGTGATAAACAACTGTTAAACTGCCAAATCACATCCGGAGTGAAATTTACTACTGTATAAGCATTTAATAATTAAATAAGGCTTATCACAGTCTGTAGATCCATTGGTTGACATATAATTAAATTCAGGGGAATGTGAATAAATTATCATCCTTAGACCCGTGTGGGGTTTTCAAACAACAACAGCTTATTTAAATAAATCATTGATTAACAAATTTAACCAATTCTAATTAGGTTTGAATTATTTTTTAATTAGCTAATTTTCACTATTTAAAATTATAAATAGATATTTATAATTCAATTCCAACTACCACATTATAATATTAATTCATTTTTAATATTTTAAACATTTCAGCATCACAATCAAAACACAATACAACCAGTTAAATCGTTCATGGTTTGTGGACGAGGGAAGTGAACTAACATGCACTGTATACAATTTATAATGATTAAAACTGATAAAAATTTACACAGACAATTCTATATATTTTTATACATGAATACAATAACAAGATAAAATATAATTTAGTGAGAAGGGGTTCTCACTTTGATTGGTTAGAAATCATTTAATAACGACTGATCAGTCAAATTAAATTGAACGTTAAATTTGACTAAAAACTGTAACTTGCTCCAAATTCCTCCCAGTCGATTCCAAAATGTAGTACACGCTGTCACGAGTCCAATGGTTCTTGTTTCACTAGATTCCAACACCATACGAGAGAGTTATTAACGTTTAAAGGTTAATGACATCATTAAAGATAACTAATAAATTAAAATAATAAACTTTTCTTCCTCGTTAACACGTACAACACCGTCGAACAACTGTCAGAAGCTAGGGTTGGATTTCGCGTTGTCAACAACCACCGTGACGGCGATCAGCCGTCACCATGAGCTCCGCATTCGAGAGAGCTTCCAGCGCCGCCCCTTAATACCAAACTCGAACGCCTCTCCATCACCAAAAATCAAAGGGAACGGTGGCGCTTCAGGTAAGGAAATCGAGAAAACCACGCCCCTATATTCGATCTCTACCGTTTGATTTATAGATCGTGTTGTCCTATTCAACTTTCCCTCATAAACTCTCGTGAATTGTTGCGTGGATTTTCAGATCGAACGAGATTTAATTTTGAGCAACTTCCACCTTTAAACGAGAGAGAACGGCGGTTTTTAATTTGCTGGATAAAGTGGCTAGGGTTTAAAATTATTTTTCTATTGGCTCATGTTATATTTTAATTTATTTAATTCTTTTAATTCCGATAATACCCATTAATTAATACGAACTCCAAATAAAACCCAATGACTGTCGTCCCTAGCTAAATACCCCCATTCCGGACACAATGGAATATGTTCTGTAACCCCATTCAACTTTTTCAGCAAATTTTTCTCAAAATCAAAATATATAACATTAAATATTGAATTTGAATGTACATTTTAATTTACTGGGGCCATATACTGACTCCAATAGTTACAAAAATTAAATTTAGCTATGTTTTGACGATATAGTCCTAACAAAACTAATTTTGTCGAATTTGGAGACCATTTGAAAATGGCTTTTTTCCACTCGATAAATTCAAACTAAAATGACCAAACACGTTTAAATTTACCACACTCACATATTAATTCCAAAAATTATGAAATTTGAAACCTAACAATAAATTGACATTCCGGATCCAAAAAAAGTGGTTTCGTTGAAAACGGAGGTTGTTTGCAAAATGGCTATTTTTAAGGGCTATATATTATATTAAAATATATCTAAATTCCTTAGCGACTATTTCAAATTTTAAACTGGGCATAACTTTTAGTTTATAATATGAAATCCCAGTTTCTCACATTCATTAGAAATATATAATTAAACAGATTCTAAAGTTTCTTATTTTACTAAAATCCGATTTATTTTGAATCTTATACATTCAATTGAAATTTAAAATTGAATTTTCAAACTACCACGCCATTTCAGGCTCATTTTATAATTAAAATAAATTAATACATTCTAACTTCAATTTAAACAAATTTTTAGTCGTTATTATTTAAAATAAATTATTTTAAATATGCAAAATCCATTAAAATAGCTAAATAAAAATTTTAAATTGGTTTAGAAATTCCGGGTTGTTACAATAATTCTTGCAAAATACATGAGCAAAATGTAATTGTTCAGAATAATTATTTTTTATTAGTTGTTTAAGAAGAATTTGAATTTTGATACCTATATTAAAGTCTCCAAATGTGAAGTGTGTTTTCTTTCTTTTTTTTTTAAAATCTATTTTTTTAGAAGTTTGATGAACATTGTGTTGTTAAAAATAATATGACTTTATCTTACTGCAGTATTGATTTTTTTTAAATGAATTGTATTTATAAATTGAAAAATAAAATAAATAGTGGTAGTAATTTTTCCATGAAAACAACAATATGGATGCTTTGATGAGCATCCTACTTCCAAAAAGTTTAGAGATCACGTTTATTTATACAATTCGGTATTTGTTTGTAGGTTTTAGTTTTCTTCACATAATTTGTTCCCTAGATTGTGTACTGATAGACATTTGGTTTCATGCCATCTTTTGCTTATATAGTTGTGCTTCTAATCGAATTAGGATTTGGTTCCACTGGCCACTACAGTGAACCGCTATGGATTTTGAAATAGACATGCACGTGAAGTTGCTACGAGATTACTTTGGTTAACAAATTGTATGATGTATTTTATTCACCTTTTAACATTTTGTTCATCTAAAAAGAAAACGTACATTCAAATACCAAGATGAGTCATACTTAACGTCGATTTGTTGAATGTAAGTACAAAAGTAATGCTTCGTTTTTCATTTTATTTTGAAGAAATATGAAATATGTACTGCTGCATGACATTGTGTTAACTTAGTAATATGATGGAAGCAACGAAGTTTCTAGTAGGTGGATTCAAGTTTTGTATGTAAAATTTCTTCATATTTAGACCTATTATTTACGGTATTTTGTATTATATTATGTTATTTTTATTTATCTTGTTTGCATTCTTAACCCGTAGTAATAGTGCTGAATTTTCAAATATTGACTATGCGTTACAAATATTATTTAGTATCATTATGCAAAATTTAACGTGGAATCATTTAGTAAATCGCACTAGACATCAAAAGTCTCAGGACCTGCTCTGAGAATCAGTATTCGTAAAATATTAGTAAATCCTATCCCGTTTTATGGTATCAGTTTTGATTGTATTCAAGTATGATTTATGCTAATTTTTTGTTGCTTGTAGAATTAGGTGCATGGTATCAGCTTTTGAATGTGATATGGTATCATTTTTACTAAATCAAAATAACATTTTACTATGCTTATGTGAATAGTATCGTTTTTGCAAGTTCTATAGTATCAATTTTGTCAAAAAATTAAACGTTTTAACATGCTCAGGTGCATGGTATCAGTTTTTATACCATACGAGTATCAATTTCCTAACAAAAAAAATTTAGTATCATTTTTCATTTATATTACCTATGAAGTGTTTACAGTTTTTATGCTACAATGGTATCGGTTTTTTGGGCAAATAAAGTGACACAATGTTATCAATGCCTCAAATCTATAATTTACCCAAACAAACTAAATTTACTCTAGTAATAATGTTTATGATATTGCCGAATCATCTTGGTTGTCTTTAGATTCTTTATTTCCAGTTTATTCCCCCTCTTGATCTTCTCTTTCCTGTTAAACAATTTTAGTACACTCAGACAATATTACTGATAGTATTATTTTTTAAAACCTATGGTATCAGTTACCTTAACATTTTCTATTCTTTCCTTTTTCTTTTCCACTAGTTTAGCACTTTGTTTCTTATTTTTTATTTTCATTCTTCTTTTCCTAGTTCATAGAGTCTGTTCTTCATTTTCCTTTTTGCATTGTCGCCTCTTTTGACTCAACTAGGGTTTTATCCAACACATCTCGTATAACCTACACTGGAGCATCAACATCGATTTAAGGCCCATTGGTGGTTTATTCATGTATTTCATTGTATTTTGTGCTTGAGATTGAATATCAACTAGCAATTTGAGTTTGACTATAGTATCACTTTGCTCATAACTAAGATAACATTCAGTTGTTTTAATGCGGTTGATTGGGAGATGTATTTTGGTCTTCACATGAAATTTATGGTGCAATTGAAGAAGATGGAGTTGATTTGTAATTAATTTTGGTAAAGTTATAAGACCGATAAAGGAAAAGAGAGTGCGACGGAAGAATATAGAATGAATAGAAAAACGATTATGGCAAAATTTTGACTGACTTTTTGTCCTTTTGACCAAAAAATTCGGCATGTGTCCTTGCACTTAATTTTAATAGATAATTTGTCCTTATAATTTTCCCTAATGTTAATTTTGTATAAAAATTAGATGTAGTTTAGGTGAACGTTAGCGAAAGAAGGTGCAATCAATTATTGACATCACTTTTTATCTTTTCCTTCTTGATGTGATAATATCTAGGTATAATCCTATGATCGTTCCTATTTTAAATACCAAACAATAATTCTTACTCTAAACATATTTCATATGCATGCCAAACATTATATATTATATAAACATTTACACAAGCATATGTAAATAATCTGGCTTTCTTACATATAAAGTGGGGTATTCTGAATACGTGTGTACATACATACTTATTGTAACAACCCTGGTTTTACAATTATCTGTTAATAATAATAGCGAATTATAACGAGATTATAATTTATTATTCAAGTGATCAATATATTTTCGAGTAGATAATTTAAATAATTATCTAAGATTGAGTTGGCGCCGCACATCAATTATCCATGTGATATGGTGGTAGAGACGATGCTAAGAAATGAGGAAATGTTTTCTTTTGTTGATAACAATGCTAGTGGGTCTCAGAGCGGGAAAAGCCATAAAAGAAAATTTTATCCCACGAAGGAAGCTTAGAATGGTGGAGCAGGCAAGAAAGGAAAAGCAGATCTTGTATGTTATAGGTGCAACAATAAAGTTTACTATTTGGACAAATATCATTAAAAAGATGGTAAGGCTTTCTTCAAAAGGGAGAATATCCAGTGTTAAACCACGACCAGATGGATGTTATAATATTCATAGCTAGCTAAGTAGGACGTATTTACTTTCGATCCTTCTACCTCATTGCCGACAATAGAGGAGAAAGGGAAATCTATGGTGATATATATAATGTTGATTTACGGCTTATGTATTAAAATATTGTTTAACGCTGGTTTATCAAATTCTTTCATATCCCATTGTTTAGTGCTAAGCTTAATTTAGAACCATCATACCTTATTACTTAATGGTAGCTTATCATGTAGAAGTCAATGAAACTCTAGGAGTAAGACGTAACCCCTTAGAGTTTAAGTTGCTAGGTTGTACTTTTCCTTGTACATTGTTTGTGTTTGATTTCATTGGCTTTGAGATCATATTAGGTATTTATTGCTTAAATAAGCATAATACTAGAGTATTCTTCCAGGATAGGAAAATATTATTGGGACATTTTAGTTGTAGTAACCAAGTTGTATACACGATAGAGGATGCAAATTCTAAGATTTATGTATTATTGGGCACAACAGAATTGAATGTCATAGCAAGCCAGTTTTCTATTTTAAAGAAGTTCGCATATATTTTTGAACCGATTGTAGAATTATCACCAGATAGAACTATAAAATTCAAAATTGATCTTGTGCTTGAATCAGAACCTGTGGGTAAACCATCTAACACGATGACACCAACCGAGATTAAGGAGTTAAAGGAGCAGCTAGTGGATTTGGAGGGAAAGAGCTTTACTAGACCAAGCACTCATCTTCGGAAGCTATCGTGGTATTCATGTAAATGCTCAACGAATCATTAAAGTTATTTGTCAACTATCAAAAATTGAACAAGGAGACGATAAATGTAATGACCCGCATTGGCAGAGGTATCGTGATTAATTTATTTAATTATATTAATGGTGGTTTAGAGAATTTAATAGTCATGGAATTAAATAATGGTGAATATTTAATTTAAATAATAAATTAAATAATATATTTAATTCTGAAATAATCAGAATTGGCTGAAATGACGATATGGTGTGAACCAGATCATCTGTGATATTTAATTCAGCTTGGAATTGAATTTGAATGACGAATATATTCAATCGTCGATAGTTGAACGTATAGTTTATAATATAATTATAAACGAGCTCGAAATGACGCTGCAGTTCGTAAATTGGCGATTTGAACTTCAACTGAATGCACGGGATTCGTTTGAAGCTGGATTTCTGTGAAACAAGAAACGTGTGGAGCTGGTGAAGTATATCTTTCTAGTGGAAGAGAAAATGCGGGATTTCATTGTGTAGATTTTGAGATATGTCCGAATCAAATTTCAGAATAGTCGCTATTGAACCGTTTATCGACCATAACAGTTATTTCAAAATAACTAGATATCGGGTTTGAATTTAAACAAGGTTCTTTTGGGAAATAGCGATAATTTAATTTGTAGAATTTTTCTGTAATTTTTAATTAATTTATTTAGCAACTTTTTATTTGAAGTATTTCGCACCCTGAAATCAACATTTTGAAGTTTCAAAATATGAGTTAATCTACCGGTATTATAATATTTTCAGGACCGTGGCACATCGCTCGATATGACCGTATACTTATTTCTGTCTATAGAGATTCGAACATGAATGAAATCTTATGTGACATGGTATACTAAAACTCAAAACAATTATATGGATATCATTTCTTTCCGTGGTTCTCTTCTCAACCACTAGTTTCCTGTGGTCCTCAAAAGCAATTCGTGGCATTTCATATTTCCACAAGAAATCAACGTCTAAATGATATAAATCCCTTCAAACCTTTAAGACCTAAAAACCCTTTTTCCATCTCCTGTACGAAATAAATGAGCCGCCACTTCCTCATATTTTTCTCAGCACAAACGCAAGTTTGGAAAAATCAAAATCAATCGAAATAAAATCGTATAAATTAGCAAAGTATATGATCGAATTCCTAAAGAGATTCTCTATCTTTCTATGTGGATTTTGCTGAATTCGAACAACCTTTTGTTCGCTTGTTTGGGTCTGTCGTGAGTTAGGGCTGTGTGATTCTTGGATCTTGAGGCTTCGAGTGTGGTTTAAAGTATGTATCTGAGTTCAGGGGGTTGAATCGCTCGTGTGTGGAAGTTTATGAGGTGTGCGACGGCAATTAGAGGATCGCGAGATCCTGGTAGTCGCGAGTTTGCTGCCATCGAGTTTGGCAAAACTGGTATGGGGAGAAAGAGCTTGGGATGAGGAAGAAAGTGGTGGTTTTCGTTTGGTCTTCAATGTGAGGAGGGAGGAGCGCTCGTTGGGGAAAATCGACGGAGTAGTGTTTGGGTTTACAGGAGGATCGATACTGAGGCATCGTGGAAGAAGGGAGAACCCGTATAGGCTTTGAAGGGAGTAGTTGGGCCTGTTGAATAGGTAAAGGCCCGTTAGTTAATATAATTAAGTTTTGTTTTAATTAAATAGTGAACTAACTTAAATGGTGATATCTTGGTCGTACGTGGACGAAATTCAGAGAAACAAGATCCGACAGGATCGTATGGACGGGCACTACCAAATGGGACTGACTGGAAGTGGATTCGAGCTCATTTGGATTTACAGCGAAATAATTTGTTTGATTCAAATCAAATAACGGTTTACCGTTCTTTAACGATGAACTGCCAATGTGAGTAAATCTCACTAACTCTGAACAGTTTATAATTTCATGTTGTATTTTTAGAACTGTTAGATATTGGTTGATTTACTGTATGTTGACCGTTTGATTGAACTGCTAGTCAGTTAGTTAAATTTTCTATATTGATTCTGTTTAACAGAATATATCATATAGAACTGAAAGTGATGTTATCTATATTGTTTAACATCTGTGATGCAGGGAAACAGGTTGGAGGAATCCAACTGGATTCCTCAACATTTATTTTACTGTTTTGCATATATTGTGAAATATGGTGGGTTATATAATCTGTTATGGATTATGGGCGTTGGAATGATATTGATCATTGTTATATGATATTTTTAATATCATAAGAAACCCTGGGATGTAAAAGAAGAAGAAGAAGTATTTCAATGTATATTGAAGTAAAGGAATTTTATAAAATCACAGGATTTTATAAAAGGAAATATTTATAAAACGAACACGGTTTTATAAAAGGGATATTTATTTAGAAAATAAATAGAAATAGAAAAGAAATATTTATTTAGAAAATAAATAGAAGTTATAAATAGGATATATTTGTAACGGTAAATAGAAGTTATAAATAGGATATATTTGTAACGGTAAATAGAAGTTATAAATAGGATATATTTGTAACGGTAAATAGAAGTTATAAATAGGATATATTTGTAACGGTAAATTGGAGTTATAAATAGGATATATTTGTAACGGTAAATAGAAGTTATAAATAGGAAATATTTGTAACGGTAAGTAAACGTTATAAAAAGGAAATAGTTGTAACGGAAAACGTAGTTTAATCAAAGGAGTTAATCGATGTTAGTTTAATCGATTAGAGAATAAAGTTAAAAAGAAGTTAATCGATGTTAGTTAATCGATTAGAGAATAAAGTTAAAAAGAAGTTAATCGATGTTAGTTAATCGATTAGAGAATAAAGTTAAAAAGAAGTTAATCGATGTTAGTTTAATCGATTAGTGTTAAAGTAAAAAGAAGTTAATCGATGTTAGTTTAATCGATTAGAGAATAAAGTTAAAAAGAAGTTAATCGATGTTAGTTAATCGATTAGAGAATAAAGTTAAAAAGAAGTTAATCGATGTTAGTTAATCGATTTGAGAATAAAGTGAAAGGAGTTAATCGAATATAGTTTATTCGAAGAAAGTCAAAAGGAGTTAATCGAATATAGTTTATTCGAAGAAAGTCAAAGGAGTTAATCGATGTTAGTTAATCGATTTGAGAATAAAGTTAAAAAGAGTTAATCGATGTTAGTTTAATCGATTAGAGTTAAAGCAAATGAGTTAATCGAATATAGTTATTCGAATAGAAAGTAAAAGGAATTATCGAATATAGTTTATTCGAAAAGAGTAAGTGAAATGAGTAAATAAATAGCGTTAGTCAAATAGTGTTAGTCGAATAGAGTTAAGTGAAAAGAGTCAATCGAATATAGCTATTCGAAGGAGGGTTAATTAAGGAAGTCAGTAAAAGGAATATAAAGTGAACTTTGCCTATTTCAAAGTTAGAAATGTTGTTCAGTTAAGGTCTGAGAGGTAGTTCTACCCCAACTTGATTGGCTTCGTTTTTAACTAAGGAATAGTTAAGGTTCGGTAGTAAAGGAAATGGTTTGAGTTGGCATCGCGATGGTTTGTTTAAAACATCTGTCTAAGTCCAATGAAGAAGCTTTGGAAATGTTTTCCAAAGAAGAAACCAGAAATGTTTTCTTATAAAGGAAACAAGGAAATGGAAATGTTTTCCGTTGTTAATAACGTATATTTTCCCAATTTATAAAATAAGGAATATTGAACGTAGGGAAACAGGAAATAAGTAAATTAATGGAATAAAGAGATAAATGTTGAATGATGTTTGATTGATATAAATTTCCTCCGGGAAATAATATCGTTGTTTGCACACCTGTTTTTATTCGATAGTAAATCACAGACTATCGAAGTTTTGACCATTTTAACGTTGTTAATATGGAGAGACCGGTTGGATTATTATCCAAAGAACCACTCTGTATTGGCATAAGCGTTGCGAATCATATATGCCAAAGGAAATTGAAGACGGAGTTATGCAAGGGCTATCCTGTTTACAGAATAGTGCCTTCGATTCATCCTGTTCCTGGATGACTTGTATGGACGGATGTCTGACAGAGTATTTCCAGACGATCACGTATATTGATTTCTCCAACCGTAACAAGAGTGGAAGCGAAGAAGGAAACTTCTTTTAGCTAACACATAATGTATTGTTGAGGACGTCAATCGGTGTTTGGATGGATTTGATGATGTGGCATTCAAAGTGAATCTGGTATGAGGATAGAGCATAGCTTCTAGCCTCATCATCCGGTAAATGACAGAAATCGGGCAGGCAGCATGGCTAAGTCGGTCGCACCGAAGTAGGGTGTATAATCACCTGATCTAGAGTTTCATTTACTTCTAAAAATCTATTGTTGATGCTGTCCCATTCGGGAAACGGTTGCTGATCCCAACTGTTGGTGATATACATTCGATACACTCAAGCGAAATGAGTGGTCGGTCATGTGTGGCCGGGTTGCAAGATGTTCTTGTTGAACCCAGTGTATTCCTCTCTAGAGGTACACAAGCGGAAGGTGATTCCATACCTTGTCATAGTTGGAAACCCATTACCCAATACGTGCTTGCGGTTTTGATTGTACACTATATATGTAGAACGTGAGATGAAAGCGTTTCTGCTAGATGATTATATATACTGTGGTTGATAGACATTATTATAATATCAAAAGGTTTTTGATATAAAAGATATTTTGGATTCTCATAAGGGAAAAACCCGTTCCGTTATGCGGCGTGGTCTTATGAGATATCGTTCACTTGTTCGAACTGTTTTTAAACTGTTTTACTCATACCAGTCCCATGACTGACCCGGAGTTTACTTTGTTGTTTTCCCTAAACTCTTGGGTGCCTAAATTTGTACGGGCAGTCAAGTAGTCGGGATTTTACAGATACACTTGAAGAGCTGGAGCAGGAGGCTTCAGGATCATATAGCTATAGTTATTTCCGCTGTGTTGTAAGTGCTGTACTTTGATAATGATATGTATATGCAAGTACAGATTTGTATTTCAAAGATATGTTATGAAATATATTTATTCGTTCCGTTGTGAGATTCGTGTTACTCTGATATGGTGTTCTTCTTCTTCTTCTATTCTAAGTTTCTATCTTATCTTTCCTCACCCTCTAATTTCTTTCACTAATTACCAGGATTTTTCGACGTTTTGGTTATCGACGTCGTGCTTACGTCGATAACCAAAGTCGCTCAAAATCCGGGTCGTTACAGTTGGTATCAGAGCTTAAGTTAAGAATTACTTGGCTCTGTGGCGTGACTCGGTAGAGATAGGGTTAGTAATATCCTAGACTGAGATTGAGTGTATATATACGAGTGAACGTATTTGTTATTGATATAAAAATTTGTTTTATATTGTGGAGATCCATTGGTTGAGTTGTTTGTGAATTCTGATCGATCAGTTTGATCCACTGTATCGGTAGGAGTTACTAAACACTTGAATACGATGAACCGTCATGGTATGTTTTGAAAGAGGGTAAACGAAATAGTTTACCCAACGTATATTTTGAATATATTGGATATATTGGTTGTTATTATAATCGTGTAAGATTATAAATTAAATGGTTATGTAAATAACCAATCAGAATTCATATAAGTGAAATACGTGAAATCAGATGAGTAAAATCTGAAATTAAAACTCTGGAGAATTGGATAAGTGTTTGTAAATGGATTTAGATTAAAAATAAGGAAAATTTAAGATCCTGGGAGATTTTAAATTATTTTACAAGCAGTGTGAATTATATTTTGAAATGAATTTCAAAGTGAAATGTTTTGAAATGGTTTTATAGTATTGAACTCACTTCGATCGCTGGAAAATAGATTCTGATGATGACAGCTGCATCATCAGTATTCATTTTCGAGTTGTAAGTGACGAATTACTACCAAAGATACTGTTTTGAATTTGTTTTGGGAAAGACAAGTTGTGTTGAATTTCAAAATGGGATTTGAAAAATAGAATTTGAGATTTATAATATAGAATTCGAAATATTAACTTGTTTTAAAAGAAATAAAACGAGAAGTTCCTTTATAAACGAAGTTTATAAATGAAGTGAAAAGAATTATCATTGGATAATTCAGAAATAAAAATACAAGTGTAAGATGGAAAGGGAAACCTATTTTCCAAAGGTAGTAATATCGATTTCAAAAGGAATTGAAATCGAGACTTGTGTAAAGAATGAATAAAGAAAGTTTGAAAAGGAATTTGAAGAAAGGAAGTTCAAACATAGAATTTGAATAAGAAAATTCAAAGAGGATTTGAATATAGGAATTCAAAGGGAGTTTGAATATATGAAATTCAATGGAAGTGATATAGAATTTGAATATAGAAATTCAAATGGAATTCAAATATAGAATTTGAATATAGAATTCAAATAGAGTGAAATGAAATTTGAATATAGAATTCAAATAGAGTTGAAATGGGAATTGGAATATATAATTCAATGGGAATTGGAATATATAATTCAATGGGAATAGGAATATATAATTCAAATGGAGTTTGAAAATAGATTTGAATAATGAAATTCAAACATAGAATTTGAATAAGAGAATCGAAATGAAATTTGAATATAGGAAATTCAAATAAAAATTGAAATGGAATTCAACTAGTTGATAAACAAGTTAAACCTATATTTGAACATGTATACTCAAATATAAAAAGGTGAAATGGGCAAACCAGCAATTTGAAAATCACTTAACGAACTAAGTTAAATGATTGGGTTAAGTTGAAATGAATTAGAAATGTATAAATATACATGAGTTAGGTATGGATAAGGTATGAAGGTATATAGATAGAATGCTCGACGAAAGGTATGTATTTAATTCATATATGAGATTTTATGCGCCGTATCGGCTAGCTGCTTGGCTTTTCTTTTTCTTTTGATTGGAGAAGGCCTGTGTGGCAGTTTGGGGATTTTCCCGATGCTCCTAGTACAAAGGAGGTTATGGCAAATTTTTCCGGGAAATTAAGGAGTTAGAATATTTTTAAGATAATTTGATAGTTAGAAATCAACGTATCGATATATATATATATATAGAAGTCGATAAGGAAACGAACTTAGAAATAGAATAGTAAAATCAAAAAGGAAGACTAAGAATAAAATCTAGTAAGAATAAAAAGAGAAGGTGTACGTGTTTAAAAGTGAATAAGTAATTGTATGGTATTGATTTTTCGAGTAAGTAGTCATATCTGTTTTGACGTTATAAATGTTATTCAGTCAAGGTCTGAGAGGTAGTTATACCCCAACTTGATTGATTTCATTATTAACAAATAAGCAGTAAGATTTCAGGCTCGAAGATCAATGTTGAATAAGAGTTAGTTGAATATAATATTTGGGTGGTCGTAACGATGTTTTACACAACATCCGTTTTAACCCAAATGAGTGTAACTTGGAAATAGAATAAAGAATGTTTCCTAAGTTTAGAAATAAAAGAGATCGGAAAAGAGATAAGTAATTGGAATATTTTCCAATTATAAATAACATATATTTTCTAAAGTTTAGAAAATAAAGGAAGGCGATATTCGGAGATGTTTTCCAATAACATAAAAAGCCAATATGGTTATTGAAAATATTTGGTTAACAAATATTGATTTAGAAATAGAGAAGTGATTTAACTAGTGGAATATTAATGAAGGGTTCAGTGATAGGTTCAAAAAGGAAAATTTGCTTTTTGAAAATAGTAAACTGTTTGAAAATTCCCAGGGAAAGACTGTTTGAATTAAAAACAAATTTAACTGAAATTTGTGAAAGAAAATTTGAATTAAAAGTAAAGCCAGTAAAGTGGTAACTGAGATTGAATTTGAATGATATCGAGACAGATTGGATTTGAGAAATTAGAATCCGAAATGGTATTGGATTGAGGAGTTAAGGAAGGGAAAATCAAGAACGAAACTTGAGTTGAAATGATATTTGGCTTAGATATAAGCGAATGTTTGTGTCGTGGATAAAAGCAGATTGGATTTGATTGGGGTAACTCTTGTATATGCTGAGTTGATAGCATATGGAAGTGACAGAGTTGATATGCCCGACAAAAAGGTACAAGTTTATATTCCTATTGGATATAAGGTTTATGAGCCGAATTAGCAAGCCGCTTGGCTGTCTGATTTTCTTTTGGGATGGAAATGGCCTAGAGAGGCGAGTGATGATTTGACCGATTGACCAGTACAAAGGAGGTGCTGGCGAAATTTTTCGAAGAGTTAAGGCGTTAGAAAATTTTCAGGATTTTTGGAAATTTTCGTTGATAAGAATTAATTAATGATTTAATTGAAATTAAATTCGTTCAGTTGAAACTGAAGTTAAGAAGTGAACAAATATGTTCTAACCAGTCGATAGGGTCGTCCCCTACTTTTTAGCAATTTCGAGGACGAAATTATTTTAAGTGGGGAAGATTGTAATGACCCGCATTGGCAGAGGTATCGTGATTAATTTATTTAATTATATTAATGGTGGTTTAGAGAATTTAATAGTCATGGAATTAAATAATGGTGAATATTTAATTTAAATAATAAATTAAATAATATATTTAATTCTGAAATAATCAGAATTGGCTGAAATGACGATATGGTGTGAACCAGATCATCTGTGATATTTAATTCAGCTTGGAATTGAATTTGAATGACGAATATATTCAATCGTCGATAGTTGAACGTATAGTTTATAATATAATTATAAACGAGCTCGAAATGACGCTGCAGTTCGTAAATTGGCGATTTGAACTTCAACTGAATGCACGGGATTCGTTTGAAGCTGGATTTCTGTGAAACAAGAAACGTGTGGAGCTGGTGAAGTATATCTTTCTAGTGGAAGAGAAAATGCGGGATTTCATTGTGTAGATTTTGAGATATGTCCGAATCAAATTTCAGAATAGTTGCTATAGAACCGTTAATCGACCATAACAGTTATTTCAAAATAACTAGATATCGGGTTTGAATTTAAACAAGGTTCTTTTGGGAAATAGCGATAATTTAATTTGTAGAATTTTTCTGTAATTTTTAATTAATTTATTTAGCAACTTTTTATTTGAAGTATTTCGCACCCTGAAATCAACATTTTGAAGTTTCAAAATATGAGTTAATCTACCGGTATTATAATATTTTCAGGACCGTGGCACATCGCTCGATATGACCGTATACTTATTTCTGTCTATAGAGATTCGAACATGAATGAAATCTTACGTGACATGGTATACTAAAACTCAAAACAATTATATGGATATCATTTCTTTCCGTGGTTCTCTTCTCAACCACTAGTTTCCTGTGGTCCTCAAAAGCAATTCGTGGCATTTCATATGTCCACAAGAAATCAACGTCTAAATGATATAAATCCCTTCAAACCTTTAAGACCTAAAAACCCTTTTTCCATCTCCTGTACGAAATAAATGAGCCGCCACTTCCTCATATTTTTCTCAGCACAAACGCAAGTTTGGAAAAATCAAAATCAATCGAAATAAAATCGTATAAATTAGCAAAGTATATGATCGAATTCCTAAAGAGATTCTCTATCTTTCTATGTGGATTTTGCTGAAGTCGAACAACCTTTTGTTCGCTTGTTTGGGTCTGTCGTGAGTTAGGGCTGTGTGATTCTTGGATCTTGAGGCTTCGAGTGTGGTTTAAAGTATGTATCTGAGTTCAGGGGGTTGAATCGCTCGTGTGTGGAAGTTTATGAGGTGTGCGACGGCAATTAAAGGATCGCGAGATCCTGGTAGTCGCGAGTTTGCTGCCATCGAGTTTGGCAAAACTGGTATGGGGAGAAAGAGCTTGGGATGAGGAAGAAAGTGGTGGTTTTCGTTTGGTCTTCAATGTGAGGAGGGAGGAGCGCTCGTTGGGGAAAATCGACGGAGTAGTGTTTGGGTTTACAGGAGGATCGATACTGAGGCATCGTGGAAGAAGGGAGAACCCGTATAGGCTTTGAAGGGAGTAGTTGGGCCTGTTGAATAGGTAAAGGCCCGTTAGTTAATATAATTAAGTTTTGTTTTAATTAAATAGTGAACTAACTTAAATGGTGATATCTTGGTCGTACGTGGACGAAATTCAGAGAAACAAGATCCGACAGGATCGTATGGACGGGCACTACCAAATGGGACTGACTGGAAGTGGATTCGAGCTCATTTGGATTTACAGCGAAATAATTTGTTTGATTCAAATCAAATAACGGTTTATCGTTCTTTAACGATGAACTGCCAATGTGAGTAAATCTCACTAACTCTGAACAGTTTATAATTTCATGTTGTATTTTTAGAACTGTTAGATATTGGTTGATTTACTGTATGTTGACCGTTTGATTGAACTGCTAGTCAGTTAGTTAAATTTTCTATATTGATTCTGTTTAATAGAATATATCATATAGAACTGAAAGTGATGTTATCTATATTGTTTAACATCTGTGATGCAGGGAAACAGGTTGGAGGAATCCAACTGGATTCCTCAACATTTATTTTACTGTTTTGCATATATTGTGATATATGGTGGGTTATATAATCTGTTATGGATTATGGGCGTTGGAATGATATTGATCATTGTTATATGATATTTTTAATATCATAAGAAACCTTGGGATGTAAAAAAAGAAGAAGAAGTATTTCAATGTATATTGAAGTAAAGGAATTTTATAAAATCACAGGATTTTATAAAAGGAAATATTTATAAAACGAACACGGTTTTATAAAAGGGATATTTATTTAGAAAATAAATAGAAATAGAAAAGAAATATTTATTTAGAAAATAAATAGAAGTTATAAATAGGATATATTTGTAACGGTAAATAGAAGTAATAAATAGGATATATTTGTAACGGTAAATAGAAGTTATAAATAGGATATATTTGTAACGGTAAATAGAAGTTATAAATAGGATATATTTGTAACGGTAAATAGAAGTTATAAATAGGATATATTTGTAACGGTAAATAGGAGTTATAAATAGGAAATATTTGTAACGGTAAATAGAAGTTATAAATAGGAAATATTTGTAACGGTAAGTAAACGTTATAAAAAGGAAATAGTTGTAACGGAAAACGTAGTTTAATCAAAGGAGTTAATCGATGTTAGTTTAATCGATTAGAGAATAAAGTTAAAAAGAAGTTAATCGATGTTAGTTAATCGATTAGAGAATAAAGTTAAAAAGAAGTTAATCGATGTTAGTTAATCGATTAGAGAATAAAGTTAAAAAGAAGTTAATCGATGTTAGTTTAATCGATTAGTGTTAAAGTAAAAAGAAGTTAATCGATGTTAGTTTAATCGATTAGAGAATAAAGTTAAAAAGAAGTTAATCGATGTTAGTTAATCGATTAGAGAATAAAGTTAAAAAGAAGTTAATCGATGTTAGTTAATCGATTTGAGAATAAAGTGAAAGGAGTTAATCGAATATAGTTTATTCGAAGAAAGTCAAAAGGAGTTAATCGAATATAGTTTATTCGAAGAAAGTCAAAGGAGTTAATCGATGTTAGTTAATCGATTTGAGAATAAAGTTAAAAAGAGTTAATCGATGTTAGTTTAATCGATTAGAGTTAAAGCAAATGAGTTAATCGAATATAGTTATTCGAATAGAAAGTAAAAGGAATTATCGAATATAGTTTATTCGAAAAGAGTAAGTGAAATGAGTAAATAAATAGCGTTAGTCAAATAGTGTTAGTCGAATAGAGTTAAGTGAAAAGAGTCAATCGAATATAGCTATTCGAAGGAGGGTTAAGTTAGGAAGTCAGTAAAAGGAATATAAAGTGAACTTTGCCTATTTCAAAGTTAGAAATGTTGTTCAGTTAAGGTCTGAGAGTTAGTTCTACCCCAACTTGATTGGCTTCGTTTTTAACTAAGGAATAGTTAAGGTTCGGTAGTAAAGGAAATGGTTTGAGTTGGCATCGCGATGGTTTGTTTAAAACATCTGTCTAAGTCCAATGAAGAAGCTTTGGAAATGTTTTCCAAAGAAGAAACCAGAAATGTTTTCTTATAAAGGAAACAAGGAAATGGAAATGTTTTCCATTGTTAATAACGTATATTTTCCCAATTTATAAAATAAGGAATATTGAACGTAGGGAAACAGGAAATAAGTAAATTAATGGAATAAAGAGATAAATGTTGAATGATGTTTGATTGATATAAATTTCCTCCGGGAAATAATATCGTTGTTTGCACACCTGTTTTTATTCGATAGTTAAATCACAGACTATCGAAGTTTTGACCATTTTAACGTTGTTAATATGGAGAGACCGGTTGGATTATTATCCAAAGAACCACTCTGTATTGGCATAAGCGTTGAGAATCATATATGCCAAAGGAAATTGAAGACGGAGTTATGCAAGGGCTATCCTGTTTACAGAATAGTGCCTTCGGTTCATCCTGTTCCTGGATGACTTGTATGGACGGATGTCTGACAGAGTATTTCCAGACGATCACGTATATTGATTTCTCCAACCGTACCAAGAGTGGAAGCGAAGAAGGAAACTTCTTTTAGCTAACACATAATGTATTGTTGAGGACGTCAATCGGTGTTTGGATGGATTTGATGATGTGGCATTCAAAGTGAATCTGGTATGAGGATAGAGCATAGCTTCTAGCCTCATCATCCGGTAAATGACAGAAATCGGGCAGGCAGCATGGCTAAGTCGGTCGCACCGAAGTAGGGTGTATAATCACCTGATCTAGAGTTTCATTTACTTCTAAAAATCTATTGTTGATGCTGTCCCATTCGGGAAACGGTTGCTGATCCCAACTGTTGGTGATATACATTCGATACACTCAAGCGAAATGAGTGGTCGGTCATGTGTGGCCGGGTTGCAAGATGTTCTTGTTGAACCCAGTGTATTCCTCTCTAGAGGTACACAAGCGGAAGGTGATTCCATACCTTGTCATAGTTGGAAACCCATTACCCAATACGTGCTTGCGGTTTTGATTGTACATTATATATGTAGAACGTGAGATGAAAGCGTTTCTGCTAGATGATTATATATACTGTGGTTGATAGACATTATTATAATATCAAAAGGTTTTTGATATAAAAGATATTTTGGATTCTCATAAGGGAAAAACCCGTTCTGTAACACCCCGAATTTTAGTTAATACTAATTACAGGATAAATAATCTCAGACGTGGGAATTGGGGGAAACGGGCTGCGTCATTACGTTCGTCTCGGAAAAATACGCGAAATAGAGTCCGAGTTTTCGAAAATCGGAGTCCGTATGGCCCAGTTATGGCCCAATGAAGTTTGCAGAAAATTTAAAACTAAAACAGATTTAAAAATTTAAAATATTCAGATTTGGAATGGGCCAGGCGGGGTCAGGCGGGAAGCTTCCCGCCCAGCCCATGTCGACAGGGCTGTCGACAGGCCTGTCGACAGGGGTGTCGACATGCCTGTCGACTTGCCTGTCGACAGGGTGGCGCCGTTCTGTGAACCTGGGTGCACCAGGTTGCACCAGGTTGGGTTTCAGGCTGGCTAGGAGGGCTGGTTCTAGAGATTTCCTAAATCTAAGGGTCCTAATCTAATCTAGGGTTAATCTAAGGGCCTAAAACACTCACCTAATCCTATAAATAAGACCCCAACCCTACCCTAATTCATTCATAATTAAGTCTTGTAACTAAACTATGGCAAAATGAAATTTGGGCATGGCCTCCACTAGATCATAAAGAAAGTTGCAAGCTAATTCCTCTCTAATCAATCCTTAATCATCATTATCTTCATAGCTAGCAACTAATTCTACTTCATAAGGTTGCTAATCTTGAGTTTGGTGAGTTTCTATCACTTTAACATCAATTGTTAAAGTAAGTAGATTGGGTGTAATAAGACTTATGGTCTTAAATGCGGATTAGTGAGTATGAATCATGTATAATGATATGTTACTCTATGTTGTTCTATGTTTATGCATATTTGATGAGTTGGTTTATGCATGCTTAATAAGTTGATTTATGCATGTTTAACAAGTTGATATATGCATGTTTAATAAGTGGATTTATGCATATTTAATAAGTGGAATTATGCATGTTTAGTAAAGTGTTATGCAAGTTAAGTGTATGTTTAAATGCAAGTTGAAAGTGATATGCAAGTTAAGTGTATGTTTAAATGCAAGTTGAAAGTGATATGCAAGTTATGCATGCTTATGCAAGTGTATGGATGCTTATGCAAGTCATATATATGTTTAATGCAAGATTTATGTGATATGCAAGTTATGCATGTTTATGCGAGTATATGAATACTTATGCAAGATATGTATATGCTTAAATGACATGATATGCAAGTTATGCAAGTATGTGAATGCCTATGCAAGTATGTGAATGCTTATGCAAGTTATGTGTATGCTTAAATGCATGTTTAACATGTTATGCAAGTTTGAGAATGCCTATATGCAAGTTTAACATGTTATGTAAAATACGTGTATGATAATATGCAAGCTCATATGCAACATGTTATGCAAATCATATGTATGATAATATGCAAGTTTGGGTTATATGTAGTTGGGTTAATATATGCTCATATATGCAAGTTGACATCCTCTTAACCCATGACAAAGTTGTATGTTAAACCCATGATACTTGTGATGATCTTCCCCTTTATTATGTCATGTAACGAGAACGATTTACGTGGGGAACGATGGGGTTGGTAAATATGTTAATAAATGAATGTTTGGGTATGATTAAGCATACCATAAAAATAAATTACCATAAGTGGGAATTTACCTATTGAGTTAGGTCTACCCCATGGGAATTTACCTATTGAGTTAGGTCTACCCATGTTATGGAAAACTTGATATTAATTAGGGATAATTAATATGGGGGTGATTAATTAGGTGTAATTAATCGACTAAGACACGAGGTTGGACTCATTTGTAGTGTAAAACTGCCCGGACCCGACTGGCTTAACCAGTTGCTACAAATGTCAGCCCAATGTGAGAGGTCTTAGCCATAAATTAAATACGTGATTAAGGTAAAGACACGAGGTTAGACTCTGTTATGACGTAAGACTGCCCGGGATCTACCGGCTTAACCAGGCGGTCATAACAGCCAGTCTAATGTGGGAGGTCTTTACGGGAGATCACGGTCTTAATTAATTAAGAAACACTTAACCATAATAGCATGTAGTGGGACATGAGGGGTTAAGTGGGTGCCTTGGGTGGCATGAGGAAATTTGGTGGTTGCCTTGGGTGGCATGTGGAATCTAGTGGGTTGCCTTGGGTGGCAATAGAAAATACGATTAGAATACTTAACCAAGTGGAAACATGTAATTAAACATGATTAAAGGGTTAAGTGGGATACACTAGATATTTGACAAGCTTAAGTGGGTAGCTTGTGGGGGCCCATTTCAACCAATATCCCAAACGTATCTTTGTGGGCTCGATCCATGTCGAGTGACGGGACACGCATATTGGGCTTGATTATAAGAGGCCAAAACGGGTTAGCGGTGGCAACGCAAGTCCAACGGGCTTCATATGCGTGTGTGGGCCCGGGCTGGTAGATAAGCCGTTGTTGCATCGTGTAGATATAAAGCCGTGCACCGTTATTATTGGGTAGCCACTTTAGGGGAGTGATACACCCCACTGTGGGACCAGCACGGGTATCTACGGTAGGGAGCCGATCGCTTGGGGAGTAGTGGGTACACCTAGTGGAAATAGGGGCAGACGGCACCTATGTAGGGGTACACGAAACTACTGGGTAAGATTACTGGGTACACCTAGTGGAGATAGGGGCAGACGACACCTATGTAGTGGGCTAGGGGTACATGAAACTACTGGGGAAATTTTCTAAGTCCTTGGAAGGGATCAACCTTTAAGTAGGAATGACTGGTGTGGTGCAGTTAGTAATTATCCTTGGGTGGGTAGATGCGTCCTGACGATTATCTTAGTTTATCCTAAGTCTACCAAGCTGCTTAGTGTAGCCATTCATCCCCAGATATTACCGTAGGTCAAGTTTATGTCTTCTCTGGTTACTTTAATGATTGTATTGTTAAAGTTATAGGACTCACTCAGACTTATGTCTGACCCCGTTGTTTTTATCTTTTTCCCAACCCTCAGGTCCTACGGTGGATCCTAGTGGTAGTAGAGCTTGATCGGATTGCTGTTCCAGTCTCGAGGAGCTTGGATAGACGTAAAGCTCCAGTTATCCAGTTATCTTTTCTTTTGTTATGGCTATTGTATGAGAGAGTGGGATTATGTACTTCTTTATTTTGATGGATATTGTACTTGACTTTTATCATGGTTTTATGATGTAACCAGACATGTTTATTTTCCGCTGTTATGAGATGATGTTTTAAAATTTCAAGTACTATTTATATCTGTCTTGTTGTAATTTTTCTGTTCTATATTCACTAAAATACTCCACCGATGCTATGGCATTCCCTTTGTGAGTGACCCTAGCGGGCGTGGGGTGTTACACGTTCCGTTATGCGGCGTGGTCTTATGAGATATCGTTCACTTGTTCGAACTGTTTTTAAACTGTTTTACTCATACCAGTCCCATGACTGACCCGGAGTTTACTTTGTTGTTTTCCCTAAACTCTTGGGTGCCTAAATTTGTACGGGCAGTCAAGTAGTCGGGATTTTACAGATACACTTGAAGAGCTGGAGCAGGAGGCTTCAGGATCATATAGCTATAGTTATTTCCGCTGTGTTGTAAGTGCTGTACTTTGATAATGATATGTATATGCAAGTACAGATTTGTATTTCAAAGTTATGTTATGAAATATATTTATTCGTTCCGTTGTGAGATTCGTGTTACTCTGATATGGTGTTCTTCTTCTTCTTCTATTCTAAGTTTCTATCTTATCTTTCCTCACCCTCTAATTTCTTTCACTAATTACCAGGATTTTTCGACGTTTTGGTTATCGACGTCGTGCTTACGTCGATAACCAAAGTCGCTCAAAATCCGGGTCGTTACAATAAAGAACAAATATTCTTTACCGAGAATAGATGACTTGTTTGATCGATTGAGTGATGACAAAGTGTTTTCTTTGTCCAATTTGGCAACAGAGTTCCATTAGTTGATGGTTGTTGAATCAGAAAATTGGCTTACAAGATAGAATCACCGAGAAGATTAGTTGAGGTCCATAACTTTTTTAACGTTTCTCATCTTAGAAAAAGTGTTAAGGATCCAAAGGCTATTATGGATTCCAAGACATTGGAAGATTTAGCAATGGAGCAAGATTTTATAGAAATTATAAATCGAGTTGGGATGAAATGATCCAGGGATTTTTGACCCCGAAAATTGACATAAAATCACCATGTCGACTATTCAAGTATCGAAAACACTGGATTGTCATGAGAAAGAAATTAGAGGGTGAGAAAAGAAAGAAAGAATATTAGAATAGAAGAAAGAAGAACACATATCAGAATCTCACAGCGGAACGAATAAAATATAATATAACAAATCTTTTATACAAAGAACTGTATATACATACCAATCATCAGAGTACAATATACATCAGACACAGTAGAAAAATATCTGTCTATAACTAACGGTGAGGCCGCCTGCTTCTAGCTCCTAAAACTCCAAGCGAAACCTAACCTGGAACATACCCGGTCTGACCCGAGCACATTTGAAGCAAAGCGAAATACACCGGGTCAGTCTGGAATACTATCAATGATAAATTCACAGTACACACAACTCGTTTAACTTTGGAAAATCCTTTTGAAATAAAAGAAAATAGTGTAACGACCCGCATTTTTCAGCGATATAATTTATTTATTTAATTATTTAAATAATGGTTTGGTTATTTAAAATGACCATAATTGAATAATAGTGAATATTTAATGAAAATAAATAATATAATAATATATTTAATTTTTGAAATAGTTAGAAATAGTGGAATTCACAATATAGTGTGAATTGGATTATTTAAAATATATATATATATATCAGTTTAGAGTTGAATTATATTGGCGAATATATTATTTAACGACAATTTGAACGTATAATTATATTATAATTAAAATCGAGCTCGAAATGGCACGGTAGTTCGCTATTTGGCGATTTGAGCTTCAACTGAATGTATAAGGTCCATTTTAAATCGGATTTCTGTGAAACAAGAAACGTTAGGAGTGGTGAAGTATATTTTTCTAATGGAAGAGAAAAATCGAGATTTCATCGTATAGATTTTTAGTTATGTCCAAATCAAATTTTAAAATAGTTGCTATGGAATTCCTTTATAATTTATACCAATTTATTTATATTTTAAAATGAATTTTTGAATATAAATAGAATAGCTATGTAACACTGGATTTGAAATATCGAGTTATAAATCCCAGTGGAGCAGTATGATATTATGTTGTGAATATATATACGATAATATAAATTTGTTTATATTTAATTTAATTGTTTTTAAATATACTTATATATTTAAAATGGTTATTTAGAGCTTTAAAAATAGCCAGTTTTCCAAACGGTCTTAGAATTTGACGAAACAAATTTTGTTGGATCTGCAATGTTAAATTATTGTTAGATTCCAGTTTTCGTGATTTTTGAAGTCAGTATGTGGCCTACCGATTTTTAAAGTGAAAAACAGTCAGTATTTTGACCGTTAAAAATACGTTGTGTGAGCAAACGGAGTCGAAATTCGACGAAACCAGTTTTGTTGGGTCCGCAATGACAAACTGTGGCTGCATATCCATTTTTGTGATTTATGGGTATTGTATGTGCTCACAGGAATTTTTAAACACAAATGAAAACAGCGATAGCTCAAATATAAATAAAATAATCGATTAAAATATTTTTTCCTCTACCTATAAATACTCTTTTTCCATCCTAACCCTAAAGACAATTCTCGCTTCAGCTATTTGGAGCCGCCACCATCTTCTGAGCTAAAACGTGAGAAATGGATCGTCTAAAATCCATATAAATTTATACAATACTCTATTAATCATGATATAGCATAGATGGGTTCAGCAAGGCTAGATCTTCATTTCTATATCAAAATCTTTGAGTTCAATGCATATTCTGGTAGGTCGAGGGTTAGCAGCGAATGCCTAGGGTTCGAGTTATGGGCAAATACAGGCATTAATTCGCGGACTCGAATTTGGATTTGGGATGAGCTAATCGAATGGAAACTTGCGTGTATTTTTGGTGTAATCCGATTCAGATTCTGTCGCACCTGGTACATGGCAGCGGAGGGTGGGTTCCAGGTTGGTTTCTGGAGGAATGGTGCGAGCCAGTGGTGAAGGGGATCAGTAGGTTGACCTCGAGACGGGGAACACAGCTGCGAAGTCCGTTCGCCAAATAGAAATCAGGAGCTCGGTGTCAGTGGGAAGGAGTGCACGCTGTGTACAGCGTATAAGGAAGAAGGAGCAGGATATTTTGCTCAATTGGGGGAGAAGAGGTTTCACGTGGGTCTGGACTGGAATGAGATGAAGTTGGGCCGGGGATTTATGTGAGGCCCATTTATATATTTATTTGGGTTTAATTCTAATTTAAAAACATGTGTAACTTGTAAATTTAATAACTTCATCATACGTAATCAGAATTTGATAAAACAAGTTTCGTTGGGATCGTATAGATGAGCACTCCATAATGAAACTGACTGGAAGTCCATTGGAGCTCGTTTGAATTTATGGCGAAATAAATTGTTTGATCAGAATCAACTAACACAAATCGTTATTTAACGGTTAACGCGAAATGTGAGTAAACTCACTAACTCTTCTCAGTTATATTTTTCTAAAGTATTTTTAGAAATTATAAATAATGGTTGTTTGCTGTGTGTTGACTGTTTGGTTAAACTGCTAGTCAGTTGATTGAAAATATAGATAACGATATAGATATAAATCGTTAATCGAATATAAATTCTGTTTATCAGAATACTTCACATCTGTGTTATTTATGTTGATTAACATATGTGGATGCAGGGAATCAGGTTGGAGGGGCCCAATTGGGTTCCTCAACATTTATTTTACTGTTTTTCATATATTGTGTTATATGATGTGATATGAAATATGTTGTTGATTTCGTATGTTTGAATGATGCTGATCATTGTTGTATGGTATGTTAAATACCATAAGGAATACTGGAATGTTGAAAAGGGAATTTTCGATGTTATATTCCAAAAGGATTATTTATAAAATCAAAGATTTTATAAAAAGAAAACCATTTATTTAGAAATTAAATAGATTAAAAAGAAATACTTATTTGTTAATCAAACGGATAGAATTGAAGGGAAATATTTGTAAAACATTTACAATTATAATTAAAAGAAATATTTGTATAACATTTACAAATAGAATTGAAAAGAAATATTTGTAACTATTTTCAAATAGAATTGAAAGAGATATTTATTCAAAAATAAATAGAATAGAAAGAAGGAAAATATTTATATAACCAATAGAAAAGGGGAATATTTGTATAACAAATAGTAAAGGAAATATTATTTAGAAAATGAAAATTGTATATTAGAAATAAAATATTTATAAAATCAAAGGATTTTATAAAAAGAATATTTATCATTTGATAAATAAAATAGAAGTGATATTTATTTAGAAAATAAATAGATGTTAAAAGAAAATACTTGAAAAGTGACTAGAATTGAAACACCCCACCTCCGTTAGGGTCACTGTCAAAGGGAATGCCCTAATTTTGGTGGAGGTTTATAAGTATAAGTCACAGATACACTTTGAACAGCGGAAAACAACAGCAACTTTTATTTCATCAAAATACGTGTTACACAAACCATGCCACAGTTGTCTTACAATACCTCCAAAAACATTACATTTTCATAACTGCCTTGATTTCATAACTTAAAGAAGCGTAAAAACATAAGTAAACTGCATAAGTCCCCATAATTGCTATCCAAACCCATAGTCCAAAACGAAAGAGATCCAAGCAATACATTCTTTCTCTTCAAGCTGGATGTGAAAACTGGTCAAGCTGCGATATTCCCTCCCTATGGTCCTAGGGGGGGGGGGGGGGACGAAAGAAAAGAAGACGAAAGAAAAGTAGAGTCAGACATAGAGCCTGAGTAAGTCTAGGACTATTCAGTCTATGAATAAAGAAATGAACATGATAAGTACAAACGGGAAATGGAGAAGCACCATAAACTAAGTTAAGTTGTCTAGAGTCGAATAGATTATCGTACCCCATATTAATCTCTGCACCCCTATAAACTAGTTCCCAACAGGCACCCCATAATCAGGGTGAAGTGATCCATTTCTAATAATCGGCTCCTACTCGCATAGTTACATGTGTCTTACGGCCCCCGATGTTGTAGTTACCTATGCTGGTCCCACCATGGGGTGTATCAAGTCCCATTGTGGTGGCTCGACACAACTCTAGAATGCACAGGTATACTACTGGTGCCCAGTGCCTAATTTTTCTGTGCCAGAGTGTGTGCACGCCCGCACCCCATTAGAACCTACACTGCTGCACCACCACCGTCGATTTGACCTCTTACAGTCAGCCCAGTAATCGTGCCCCACCCTGCCTAGTTCAGGGTATCCTAATACACCCTGTAGGGTTACTGCTGAAAAGGGTCCCCCGCTACTAGGTTTTCTATTTCTAGCCAACATGCTAAGTTGGTTAAGTGTTTGTAAACCTGACCCCCTATCAGTCTGTATAGTTTAGCATGTTCAATTTGATTAAGTATTAATTCAATTTACTTAATCCTATCAATCCTGACTCAGCCTTAATTGTCTTATTCAAGCCTCGACCTCTCACATTAGACTGGTATTGTTGTGACTGCCTGTTGCCGGTTGGTTCCGGGCAGTCTTACGTCACAACTCAGTCTAACCTCGGGTCTTTAATGGGCTCAATGTTTAACCACCCACATTGGATAGGTATTTTTGTGACTACTGGACAGCCGGGCGGTTCCGGGCAGGTTTACGTCACAACTCAATCCAACCTCGGGTTAAACACATCGTATATTCTAAGTTTACATATTTTGTCTCTTTTCTTTTTATATGTAAATATTTGCAGCCCATTATTCAAATTCATCTTTATTGGGTAAAATTAATTTATACCCCTTAAATGTTCTCAAGGTCATTGGCATGCGTTAGACATGCCAACACATATGTTTTATATTTTTAACCCAACGTCGTTACCCTCGTTTTATACGTTCGCTATAATATAACATATGTTGGGTTTAACATTTAAACCCAACTTAGCCACATGAAAAAGGGGAGGCTTAGAACATGGTGTTTGTATATTCTAAGTAACATCAAAAAGGGGAGTGTGAACGCATGAACTTGCAACATAACGAACTAAATAACATAAATTAGGCACTTGTGAACTTGCATTGTAATAGCATAAAATCATGACATAAAACATACTTAAACATGAATCATGGTTTTTATCTAGTCATGTAAACTTGCATTATGTGTCACATATATTATCATTTGATTTTGATAACAACATGGGCCTAAAACATATTTTCAATTAGGCATAACACCAAACATAATCTAATCATGTTCATAGAGTCAACACAAGTTCACGTAGATGCTTACTTTTGTCACTAATACAAAAGTATGTTTTTACACTAGAATCATAATTCCTATTTCATCATAAATCATAACCCAAATGTATCCAACTACACTAAACATGATCTTAAAAATATACATAGAAGGGTCTAAAGTCATGTTGGCATAAATAGTGAATCACATACTTGCATGAATCTCAACTTTGTTGTAATAAACGACCACAAACATATAGTTGTTAACTTTCAACATGAATCATATACTTGCAAATATCCAATAGGTGTTGAAATAAACTACCACAAACATATAGCCGTTAACTTTCAACATGAGCCATTTACTTGCAAATATCCAATAGGTCTAACATCATTATACCACAACATCCCAAATCTATTCACAATTAGAATCATAACAACATACCATTATGAATTATCATCACCACAAATTAAGTACGATTCCATTTCTCATTTTACACAAATCAAAACACATCATTCACATTGGAATAGCACTCTACTTACAACGTATGACGAATCTTCAATTCAGGAATCTGAATTCTAAATTTGGAGATGCTATCCTTTGTTGTAGGCGTTCTTTTGATTTAGTTGTCGTTGCTTTAAGCTTTTGAATCGACTCCTAATCATCTCTCAATTTTGACGGCTCCTCCTAGTCTTTCCTCAGCAGCATGACGGTCTCATTCTCAATTTTATTTGTATGAATTAGGTGGAGTCTTAGGTCCTTTTTATAGAGTTTGTGAATTGATTAGAACCGTCGATGGAGATTGGATTAATAATAGCCGTTCGTTTGAAAGAGAGACCAATCAGGAGCTGACACCTAGCCCTAGTGACAAGGAAAGGCTCAGAAATTCAGCCAAGCACAGACTAGGCCAGCCAGGAGGGGCTGGGTTCGACCTGGCTCAGGGGCCAGGTCGACTACCCAGTCGATCACCAGGTCGACTATGTAGTCGACCTGGGTGCCCCAGGTTGACTACCCAGTCGACCTGGGTGGCCAGGTCGACTACCCAGTCGACCTGGGTGCCTTGGGCGGGAAAATTCCCGCCCAGCCCAATCTGGGTCCGATTTTTGAAATTCGAATTTGTTTCTGAGTTGTTTCTATCTGTTTGAATTTTAAACTGAATTCTGAAACTTCCGGAGGCCATATCTCCCTCATACATAGTCCGTTTTACGCAAACTCGGACTCTATCTCAAGCAGAATTCCGAGAAGAACGCAATGGTATATCCTGTTTCCCTCAATTCTTTGATTTGAACTTAACTATACTTTAATTTGTGAATTTCACTATTATAGAATACACGGGGTGTTACAAGAATGGTATAAAAGGAGAATTTACATTTGAAAGATTTAAAACCCGTGCTTCGCACACGGGTATAACATGCTATGAATTTAAAGCAAAGATTTTAAGTAAAATCGGTTTTAACAGGTAAAGTAAGAAGAATAATTCATAAATAATATTTTATAAATTAAACGAAATATTAATCATTTGATAAATGGAATATATAAGTCAGAACTTATATAGAGGAGTAAGAATTGATTTCAACATCGATATGTGAAACTGAATAATCAGTTAGAGTTAATTTGATAGAGTTAATCGAATTAGAATTAATTGAATATTAGTTTTTCAATTAGAGTTAGTCAAACATAGTTAGTTAGGATGTGTTGCCATTTTGTACGACTACTAGCGTAATTCGCTGGGTTGTAGACAGCCTATGGCGGTCAGATGTTTCCTGAGGGAATCAGGCGTAACCATTGTGATTGCTGCGATCTAGAGTCAAGCGAATGGAGTCAAATCAAACATTAGTTAATCGATAGAAGTAATTAAGTCGAGTTAATCAATTAGAATTAATCGGTTAGAGTTAATCAGTTAGAGTTAACCAGTTATGGCAAATCGAATTAAGGTTATTCAAATGGAATTAATCAACTTCAAGTTAGTCGAGTATTAGTAGATTAAATAGAGTTAGACAAAAGAATTTACCAAATATCACTTATTCGAAGTAGGGTTATCGAATATAGTTTACTCAAGAAGAGTAATCGAATATAGTTCATTCGGAGTGAGTTAAATCGAATATAGTTATTCGAAGGAGAGAATTATCGAATATGGTTTATTCGAAGAGGGATTATCGAATATATTATTCGAAGAAAAGGATTATCGAATATTGGTTATTCGAACAGAGGAATCAAATATAGTTTATTCGAAGGAGAGTTTTCAGATAGTGGTTACTCGAGAATGAATTATACATTGGAATTCGATTATATCGAATTAAGGAAAGTAATGTTTACTTCCTGTTTCAAATCAAGTTTTACTTATTTGTTAATAAATTATTGGTTTGTTTATTTATCCAAATTAAGATATAAAAGGTATATTTAAGTTAACATATGTTGAAAGCATGGAATTATAACATTTTAGCTATAATCAAATGATTTGTAGAGGAAGTGGATTCGTAAATAGAATCCGAGAGTTTCGCAAAGAAGTTTCTTAAAGATTTAAAGTTTGAACTTTGTCTATTTCGAGGTTAGAAATGTCGTTCAGTAAGGTCTGAGAGGTAATTATACCCTAACTTAATTGACTTCAGTTTTAACTAAGAAGTGGTTAAGGTTCGATAGAGAAAGTTGGTTAAGAAGTTGAGTTAATGACCGTGATGGTTTAGATTGTAAACATCTGTTTAAATCAAATGAATAAATTTTGGAAACACTTTCCAAATATAATCAGAGATATTTTCTAATCATAGAAAATGAAATGTTGATGAGAAGGAATACTGGAATGACAGTGATATGTGAAATAGAAATGGAAATATTCCCAATGACGGATGACGTATATTTCCTGAATTTAGAAAATAAGAAATAGCGAGTATATAGAAATGGGAAATGAATAAATAGATGCTTAATTTAATTAAAAGGGATAAATGTGGATTGATGATTGATCGATAGAATTTCCATCAGGAAATAATATCGTTGTTTGCACACCAGTTTTTCTTTGGTAGTTAAATCACCGACTATCGAAGTTTTTGACCATTTTTCAGTCGTCAATACGGAGAGATCGGGACCAGATATATTATCTGAAAAACACTCCGTATGGACGTTAGCGTTGCGATCAAATATTGAAGACGGAGTTATGGAAGGGCTATCCTGTTTACAGAATAGTGTCTTCGATTTGTCCAGTCCCAAGACAATCGTGAATGGATGAATGTCTAACAGAGTATATCTAACGGATCGCGTAAGTAGATCTCTTCAAACGTACTTACGTTTGGTGGTGAAGGAATTCGTTTCTCTTAGCTTTATACCCGTGGTACTTTTGAGCAAATCAATTTGGGATTTTACGGGTATGACGATGTGGCATTCAAAGTGAATGGTGGTCAAGTGTTTCAAAAGATATGTAATGACCTCAAGCCTCATCAACCGGGAAATGAAAGAAATCGGGCAGGCAGCATGGCTAAGTGGGTCGCTCCCATTAGGGTGAGTATCACCTATCTAGAGAAAATCCATTTCATTCTTTTATCTATTATCGATGCTATCCCTTTTTGGGAAGACGGTGGGTAGCTCCCAACCGTTGGTGATATACATTCGATACACTCAAGCAAAATGAGTGGTCGGTCATGTGAGGGCCGGGTTGCAAGATGTTCTTGTTGAACCTAGTGTATTTTCCTCTAGAGATACACTATCGGCAGGTGGTCCCATACCTTGTCATAGTTGGAATCCAATCTCCAATAAGCGCCCGCAGTTTTATTTGTATACTATATTTGTGGAACATGAGATACAAGCGTTCTGCTAGATTCTAATTATTTGTGATTAGACATTATTATAATATCAGAGAAGTATTGATTTCCAAAACTGTTTTGGGTTATCGTAAGGTAAAAGTCGTCCGTGTTTATGTGTGGATCGGTCTTATGATTATCATTTATTTCGAAAAGGATTTTGAAAAGTTAAACCAAATGGTTTGAGTTTACTCACACCAGTCCCATGACTGACCCAGAGTTTATTTTATTTTGTTTTCCCTAAACTCTTGGGTGCCCAAATTTGTACGGGTAGTCAAGTAGTTCAGGTCTTTATAGATATACTTGGAGGAGCTTGGAGTAGGAGGCTTCAGGATTATATAGCTATTGTAATTTCCGTTGTGGGTAAGTGTTGTACTCTGATAATGTTATCCTGTATATACACTATTTTATTGCAAAGTTATGTTATGTATTATATTTTATTCGTTCCGCTGTGAGATTCGTGTTTACTCTGATTGGGTTCATTTTCTTCTTCTATTCTAATTTTCTATCTTATCTATTCTCATCCTCTAACTTCTTTCTATTAATGATCTGGAATGTTCGATGTCTGAATGGTCAACATGGTAGTTTGGTGTTGATTTTCGGAGTCGAAAATCCCAGTTCGTTACAGTGGTATCAGAGCAGAAGGTTAAGTGATTACCTTGGCTCTATGGCGTGACTCGGTAGAGATAAGGTTTGTAATAACCTAGATTGAGTTGAGTGTATATACATACGAGTGAACATATTTGTCATTTGATATAAAAATTGTTTTATGCTGTGGAGATTTATTGGTTGAGTTGTTTGTGAATTTTGGTAGATTAGTATGATCCACTATATCGATAGGAGTTTCTAAACACTCAAGTACGATAAACCGACACAGTACGTTTGGAAAAAGGGTAGATGAAATAATTTTACCCAAAGTATATTTCGATATAAAGAAAATATTTATATTCGAATTATTATAGTATGTTGGATATGTTAGTGGATTATAATGGAAATGGCTATATAAATAACCTATTTGAATTCGTAAAATATAAAAGCAAATTAATTAAATCTGAATTAAATCAGAATTGGAACTAAAATTCTAAAACTGGGGAAAAAGGTGTTGTAAGTGGATTTGAGTTAAGTATAAGAAAATTTTTAAATCCTGGGAGATTTTAATTTGTTTACAAGCATCGTGAAGAATATTTTGAAATGTATTTCAAAATGAAGTGTTTAAATATGGGTTTGATAAGTGATATAGTATTTAACTCACTTCGATAGTTGGGAAATAACTCTGATGATGCTGGCCAAATCATCAGTGTTCATTTTCGATTTTTAAGTGACGGATTACTACCAAAGATTTTGATTCCGGATTATTTTGGGAAAAACAAATTGTTTGAAATCCAAAAGTCTATTTGATTTTTGTGGAAAGCAAAGTTATTTATAACTCCCAGGAAGATAGTATGAATTAAAAGCAAATTAAGGAAATTTGTGAAAGCAAATATGAATTGAAACCAATTAACTGGAAATTTAATTGGAATATAATATATCAAGTAGAATCATATTTTGAATTGTGAGATAAGAATCTGAAATGGTATTGGATTGGTGAGTTAAGAATTTGGAATCGAGAACAAAACCTGGGTTTGAAATGGTAAATTGGCTTGTTTAAGCGAATAGCTGTGTTGAGGATAAATTGATCAGAGATTGATTGGGATGACTTTGGTATATGCTGAATTGGCAGCAGAATAAAGGGATTTAATGATATGCACGACAAAAAGGTACATGTTTATTTTTATGGATTTGGTCATTTATGGGCCGATTTGGCAGGCCGCTTAGCTGTTTGATTTTCTTTTGGATTGGAAAGGGCCTAGAGAGGCGAGTTGGGGTTTGAACTATTGACCGGTACAAAGGAGGTGCTGGCGAAATTTTTCGAAAATTTCGGGTGTTAGAAAATTTTCGTTGATAAGAATAAATTAATATTTTAATTGAAATAAATTGGTTCGGTTGGAAATGGAGTTAAAAGTGAACGAATAGTTTTTAAACCAATTAGTAGGGTCTGTCTTCTACTTAGCAATTTCGAGGACGAAATTATTTTAAGGAGGGAAGAATGTAACGACCCACATTTTAAAGCGATATAATTAATTTATTTAATTATTTAAATAATGGTTTGGTTATTTAAAATGACCAGAATTGAATAATAGTGAATATTTAATTAAAATAAATAATATAATAATATACTTAATTTCTGAAATAGTCAGAAATAGTGGAATTCAAAATATAGTGTGAATTGGATTATTTAAAATGTATATATATATATATATATCAGTTTAGAGTTGAATTATATTGAAGAATATATTATTTAACGACAGTTTGAACGTATAATTATATTTTAATTAAAATCGAGCTAGAAATGGCGCGGCAGTTCGCTATTTGGCGATTTGAACTTCAACTGAATGTATAGGGTCCATTTTAAATCGGATTTCTGTGAAACAAGAAACGTTAGGAGCTAATGAAGTATATTTTTCTGATGGAAGAGAAAAATCGAGATTTCATCGTATAGATTTTTAGTTATGTCCAAATCCAATTTTAGAAAAGTCGCTATGGAATTCCTTTATAATTTATATCGATTTATTTATATTTTAGAATGGATTTTTGAATATAAACAGAATAGCGATGTAACACTGGATTTATCGAGTTATAAATCCCAGTGGAGCAGTATGATATTCTGTAGTGAATATATATACGATAATATAAATTTTTTTATATTCAATTTATTTGTTTTTAAATATTTTTATATATGTAAAATGGTTATTTAGAGCTTTAAAAATAGCCAGTTTTGCAAATGGTCCCAGAATTCGACGAAAATAATTTTATTGGATCCGCAATGTTAAATTATTGTTAGATTCCAGTTTTCGTGATTTTTGAAGTCAGTAGGTGGCCGTACCGATTTTTAAAGTGAAAAAGAGTTAGTATTTTGATCGTTAAAAATATGCTGTGTGAGCAAACAGAGTCGGAATTCGATGAAACCAGTTTCGCTGGGTCCGCAATGCCAAACAGTAGCTGCATATCCATTTTTGTGATTTTTTGGTATTGTATGTGCTCACAGGGATTTTTAAACACAAATGAAAACAGCGATAGCTCAAATATAAATAAAATAATCAATTAAAATACTTTTCCCTCTACCTATAAATAATCTTTTCCCATCCTAACCCTAAAGACAATTCTCGCTTCAGCTATTGAAGCCGCCATTATCTTCTGAGCTAAAACGTGAGAAATGGATCGTCTAAAATCCATATAAATTTAGATAATACTCTATAAATAATGATATAGGCATAGATGGGTTCAGAAAGGCTAGATATTCATTTCTATATCATAATCTTTGAGTTCGATGCATGTTCTGGGGTTCGAGTTATTGGCAAATACTGACATTAATTCGCGGATTCAAGTTTAGATTTGGGATGAGCTAATCGAATGAAAACTTGCGTGTATTTTTGGTGTAATCCGATTCAGATTCTGTCGCACCTGTTAAATGGCAGCGGAGGGTAGATTCCAGGTCAGTTTCTGAAGGAATGGTGTGAGACAGTGGTGAAGGGGATCAGCAGGTCGACCTCGAGACGGGGAACACAGCGGCGAAGTCCGTTCGCCAAATAGAAGTCGGGAGCTCGGTGTCAGTGGGAAGGAGTGCACGCTGTGTACATCTTATAAGGAAGAAGGAGCAGGATATTTTCCTCAATTGGGGGAGAAGAGGTTTCACGTGGGTCTGGGCTGGAATGAGATGAAGTTGGGCAGGGGATTTGGGTGAGGCCCATTTATATATTTGTTTGGGTTTAATTCTAATTTAAAAACATGTGTAACTTGTAAATTTAATAACTTCATCATACATAATCAAAATTTGACAAAACAAGTTGCGTTGGGATTGTGTGGACGAGCACTCCTCAACAAATCTGACTGGAAGTCCATTGGAGCTCATTTGAATTTAGGCGAAATAAATTGTCTGATCAGAATCAACAAACGCAAATCGTTATTTAACGGTTAACGCGAAATGTGAGTAAACTCACTAACTCTTCTCAGTTATATTTTTCTAAAGTGTTTTTAAAAATTATAAATAATGGTTGTTTGATGTGCGTTGACTGTTTGGTTGAACTGCTAGTCAGTTGATTGAAAATATAGATAACGATATAGATATAAATCGTTAATCGAATATAAATTCTGTTTATCAGAATACTTCACATCCATGTTATTTATGTTGATTAACATTTGTGGATGCAGGGAAACAGGTTGGAGGGGCCCAATTGGGTTCCTCAACATTTATTTTACTGTTTTTCATATATTGTGTTATATGATGTGATATGAAATCTGTTGTTGATTTCGTATGTTTGAATGATGCTGATCATTGTTGTATGGTATGTTAAATACCATAAGGAATACTGGAATGTTGAAAAGGGAATTTTCAATGTTATATTGAAAAAGGATTATTTATAAAATCAAAGATTTTATAAAAAGAAAACCATTTATTTAGAAAGTAAATAGATTAAAAAGAAATACTTATTTGTTAATCAAATGGATAGAATTGAAGGGAAATATTTGTAAAACATTTACAATTATAATTGAAAGAAATATTTGTAAAACATTTACAAATAGAATTGAAAAGAAATATTTGTCACTATTTTCAAATAGAATTGAAAAAGATATTTATTCAAAAATAAATAGAATAAAAAGAAGGAAAATATTTGTATAACCAATAGAAAAGGGAAATATTTGTTTAACAAATAGTAAAGGATATATTATTTAAAAAATGAATAAAATCCTTTAAAAGTGTATATTAGAAATAAAATATTTATAAAATCAAAGGATTTTATAAAAAAGAATATTTATCATTTGATAAATAAAATAGAAGTGATATTTATTTAGAAAATAAATAGATGTTAAAAGAAAATAATTGAAAAGTGACTAGAATGGTATAAAAGGAGAATTTACATTTGAAAGATTTAAAACCCGAGCTTCGCACATGGGTATAACATGCTATGAATTTAAAGCAAAGATTTTAAGTAAAATCAGTTTTAACAGGTAAAGTAAGAAGAATAATTCATAAATAATATTTTATAAATCAAATGAAATATTTATCATTTGATAAATGGAAGTCAGAACTTATATAGAGGAGTAAGAATCGATTTCAACATCGATATGTGAAACTGAATAATCTGTTAGAGTTAATTTGATAGAGTTAATCGAATTAAAATTAATTGAATATTAGTTTTTCAATTAGATTTAGTCAAACATAGTTAGTTAGGATGTGTTGCCATTTCGTACGACTGGCAGCGTAATTCGCAGGGCGGTAGATAGCCTATGGCGGTCGGATGTTTCCTGAGGGAATCTGGCATAACCATTGTGATCGCTGCGATCTAGAGTCAAGCGAATGGAGTCAAATAAAACATTAGTTAATCTCTAGAAGTAATTAAGTCGAGTTAATCAGTTAGAATTAATCGGTTAGAGTTAATCAGTTAGAGTTAACCAGTTATGGCAAATCGAATTAGGGTTATTCAAATGGAATTAATCAACTTCAAGTTAGTCGAGTATTAGTAGATTAAATAGAGTTAGATAAAAGGAATTTACCGAATATCACTTATTTGAAGTAGAGTTATCGAATATAGTTTACTCAAGAAGAGTAATCGAATATAGTTCATTCGGAGTGAGTTAAATCGAATATAGTTATTCGAAGGAGAGAATTATCGAATATGGTTTATTCGAAGAGGGATTATCGAATATATTATTCGAAGAAAACGATTATCGAATATTAGTTATTCGAACAGAGGAATTGAATATAGTTTATTCGAAGGAGAGTTTTCAGATAGTGGTTACTCGAGAATGAATTATACATTGAAATTCGATTATATCGAATTTAGGAAACTAATGTTTACTTCCTGTTTCAAATCAAGTTTTACTTATTTGTTAATAAATTAGTGGTTTGTTTATTTATACAAATTTAGATATAAAAGGTATATTTAAGTTAACATATGTTGAAAGCATGGAATTATAACATTTTAGCTTTAATCAAATGATTTGTAGAGGAAGTGGATTCGTAAATAGAATCCGAGAGTTTCGTAAAGAAGTTTCTTAAAGATTTAAAGTTTGAACTTTGTCTATTTCGAGGTTAGAAATGTCGTTCAGTTAAGGTCTGAGAGGTAATTATACCCCAACTTGATTGACTTTAGTTTTAACTAAGAAGTGTTTAAGGTTCGATAGAGAAGGTTGGTTAAGAAGTTGAGTTAATGACCGTGATGGTTTAGATTGTAAACATCTGTTTAAATCAAATGAATAAATTTTGGAAACACTTTCCAAATATAATCAGAGATATTTTCTAATCATAGAAAATGAAATGTGGATGAGAAGGAATACTGGAATGACAGTGATACGTGAAATAGAAATGGAAATATTTCCAGTGATGGATGACGTATATTTCCTGAATTTAGAAAATAAGAAATAGCGAGTATATAGAAATGGGAAATGAATAAATAGATGATTAATTTAATTAAAAGGGATAAATGTGGATTGATGATTGATCGATAGAATTTCCATATGGAAATAATATCGTTGTTTGCACACCTGTTTTTCTTTGGTAGTTAAATCACCGACTATCGAAGTTTTTGACCATTTTTCCATCGTCAATACGGAGAGACCGGGATCAGATATATTATCTGAAAACCTCTCTGTATGGACGTTAGCGTTGCGATCAAATATTGAAGACGGATTTATGCAAGGGCTATCCTATTTATAGAACAGTGCCTTTGATTTTTTTAGTCCCAGGACAATCATGAATGGACGAATGTTTGATAGAGTATATCGAACGGATCGTGTAAGTTGATCTCTTCAAACGTACTTACGTTTGGTGGCGGAGGAATTCGTTTCTCTTAGATTTATACCCGTGGTATTTTTGAGGAAATCAATTCGTGATTTGAGGGTATGACGATGTGGCATTCAAAGTGAATGGTGGTCAAGTGTTTCAAAAGATACGTAATGACCTCAAGCCTCATCAACCAGGAAATGACAGAAATCGGGCAAGCAACATTGCTTAGTGGGTCGCTCCCATTAGGGTGTGTATCACCTATCTAGAGAAAATCAATTTCATTCTTTTATCTATTATCGATGCTGTCCCTTTTCAGGAAGACGGTGGGTAGCTCCAAACCGTTGGTGATATACATTCGATACACTCAAGCGAAATGAGTGGTCGGTCATGTGAGGGCCGGGTTGCAAGATGTTCTTGTTGAACCTAGTGCATTTTCCTCTAGAGATACACTATCGGCAGGTGGTCCCATACCTTGTCATAGTTGGAATCCATTCTCCATTAAGCGCCCACGGTTTTATTTGTATACTATATTTTTGGAACGTGAGATGCAAGCGTTCTGCTAGATTCTAATTATTTGTGATTAGACATTATTATAATATCAGAGAAGTATTGATTTCCAAAATTGTTTTGGGTTATCGTAAGGTAAAAGCCATCCGTGTTTATGTGTGGATCGGTCTTACGATTATCATTTCTTTTGAAAAGGATTTTGAAAAGTTAAACCAAATGATTTGAGTTTACTCACACCAGTCCCATGACTGGCCCAGAGTTTATTTTGTTTTGTTTTCCCTAAAATCTTGGGTGCCCAAATTTGTACGGGCAGTCAAGTAGTTCATGTCTTTACAGATATACTTAGAGGAGCTTGAAGCAAGAGGCTTCCGGATTATATAGCTATTGTTATTTCCGTTATGGGTAAGTGTTGTACTCTGATAATGTTATCCTGTATATACGCTGTTTTATTGCAAAGTTATGTTATGTATTATATTTTATTCGTTCCGCTGTGAGATTCTGTTTACTTTGTTTGGGTTCTTTTCCTTCTTCTATTCTAATTTTCTATCTTATCTATTCTCACCCTCTATCTTCTTTCTATTAATGATCCGGAATGTTTGATGTCTGAATGGTCAACATGGTAGTTTGGTGTTGATTTTCGGAGTAGAAAATCCCAGTTCGTTACAAATAGTAAGACCAATCCACACATAAACACGGACGGTTTTTACCTTACTATAACCCAAAACATTTTAGAAATCATAACTTGCTCTGATATTATCATAATGTCTAAATATAAATAAATAAAATCTTGAGGAACGCTTGCATCTCACGCTCCATATATATAATATACAATTAAAAACCGCGGGCGCTTATTAGAAATTGGATTCTGACTTTGACAAGGTATGGGTCTACCTGCCGATAGTGTATCTCTAGAGGCGAATACACTGGGTTCAACAAGAACGTCTTGCAACCCGGCCCACACATGACTGACCGCTCATTTCGCTTGAGTGTATCGAGTGTATATCACCGACGGTTGGGATCAGCAACCGCCTTCCCTAATAGGGACAGCATCGAACATAGATTAAAGAAGCAAATGGAATTTCTCTAGATAGGTGGTTTTACACCCTAATGGGAGCGACCCACATAGCCATGCTGCCTACCCGATTTTTGTCATTTCCCGGTTGATGAGGCTTGAGGTCAGAACACATCGGGTTATCATACACTTTGAATGCCACACCATCAGATCCGTCAAATCAATAATTGACGTCCACAAATATACTCTGGATATTAAAGAAGTGCCCTTCTTTGCCACCAACTCGGTATATTTGTAAAAATCGATGTACGTGGTTTTAGGGAAATACTCTGTCAGACATTCGTCCATACAAGTCATCCAGGAACAGGATGAACCGAAGGCACCCTCCTACTGCAACCTTATATAAGAATCACCCCAAGGATCAGTAGCGAGAAGTCCTTGCAATCCGTAGATTCCAATCATGACCGAATCACATTAGAATAACTCTAATTGCAACTCAGAGAATATTCGTCAAGTAATCCTTCCGCTTATGGAGATCCACGGTCTTCAATTTCTCTATCTCCAATTGACATCTTCACGTATTTGTTGGCCGGAATGGTTTTCGAATATAATTCGATCCCGGTCTTTCCATACCAACAATCGTATTGGTAAGGTTTGATAGTCGGTGTTCTAACTATCAAATAACAATTGTGTAAATAACATGAGTTTGCTGATTCAACACTTGACCTAACCTGGCTTCTTTAAAATATATTTAACCCAATAGTTAATTAACCTTTAAATCTTCTAATACATTCAAAACATTTGATTTAACCTTATTCTATTATAACAGGACTGTTTATATGATTTTGAGTACGTATACATACATATATATATATATATATATATATATATATACCTAGCTTTCCATTTCCATCGGGAATATCGATATATTTCTTTAAAACCCTTTTCCCTTTTTCTTATATTCAAGCAACTCATGATATCCATATATATATATATATATATATATATGTACTTAATGATATAAACCAAATTTCCTCTGATTAACTCTGACTGATTTACTTTGATCGATTAACTCTAACTTGACTAACTCGACTTATTTAACTCAACTGGACTAACTTTACTTGATTACTCCTATCAATTAACTTATATTCGACTTACTCCATTCGCCTGACTCTAGATCGCAGTGATCACAATGGTTACGCCTGATTCCCTCAGGAAACATCCGACCGCCATAGGCTATCTGCAGCCCTGTGAATTACGCTAGCAGTCGTACGCAATGGCAACTCTTCCTGAATAACTATGTTTGATTAACTCTATCTCAAATACTATATTCGATCAACTCTAATCGAATAAAAAATGTTCAATAAAATTTGAAATCAATGTACTTATTTCTTTTGAAACAAATATTCATATTTCTTTTGAAACTAATATTGCAATATTATTTAATTTCCTAAGACCCTGCATTAGAGTTCGATATTCCTCGTATAGAGTAAAACCAATTTCACCACCTTCACTCGCTCCAAACTAATACCATTCCTCGATAATAGTGAAGCCAATCAAGTTGGGGTATTTTAGTTACCTCTCAGACCTTGATCGACCCGTTCTGACCTCTGAATAATATTAATTTAACTACTAACATCAAAATCTCATTTTTCCTCTGATTTCAAATCGGGTTTTATAAAACCGTTCCTTATATTTGAAATCTTCGCTCCAAATCCTTTTACTTAATTCCTTTAATTAAGTCTTTATTAACAATACACCTTTTAACTTTAAAACCCTTTTCCTCTTATAACCTTTGGATTTAAATAAAAACCCACATTTAATAATTCGCTTCCATTTACTGGAGTATCCTTAAAACAAAACCTTACCTTGGATTTATAACTAAAATCTGCCTACCACTTATTGACCCAACCTTAACACCATCTAATCACTTCAATGAACTCTAATTAAAACCCATCATTTTAATCCTTATTAATTAAAACAATAATTAACTTTGAATATTAACTATAAAAATCAGTTAACTTGGCTATTAATTTAGAATTGTATAATTATCATTTTTAAAAGCTTATTAAATAACTATATTAACACCAACCAACTTGATAATCACTTATCAAATATAGTTGATCGACATTTAGTTAACATTTAACCTTTTGGTTGTGACATTTAACAAATACTTTAGAAATTTCAAACCAATTTAATCCAATTACCACCTTCAATTAAAAACAGTTGAATTTACTGATCATACATCTCAGTTAACCTCTAACTACATTAATTGTTATTTCCCCTTTTAAAATTTATTAAATAACTTCATAAATTTAAAAACCCCATTAATTTAAAAAAAACAATTATTTCCTTTTACCAAACCGTAGGAAATTCTTGGTTTTTGCTTTTCAAACTGATCTAAACCAGTTAACTAATTTCCTTTATTACTTGGTTTAATATATTTATTTGTAAATTTCCAATTTAAAACCTCATACAAAATTATTTAAAAACTTTAATTTAGTTATAAATAAATTTATAACTTTGAAACAATGTCGATCCACCTGACGGTAGACGACACTTACAACAACATATTTCAGGCCATTTCCTACCAATGACCAGATCAACACTGTCAATTGACTTCAATCACAACAATGATGACGATCTATTCAACCATCACATTTAAACAGATTTTGGTGTCAGTCAGGTTGAACAATTCATATATATGCACAATAAACAAAAATACAGTTTATTTGAGGAATCCAGTTGGATCCCTCCAACCTGTCCTTCTCTGCATCACAGATAACAGTTATACCAATTAAATTTTAAAATCTACTATTTAAATCTGATGGGTTCTAAATAACAACAATCAATCAAACAACCAACAACATTCACAGTGGCAAATCAACCAATTTCTACTGTTGATGGACAATTATATTTTTCTATGAATTTACCACATCATAGGATTCCAGAGGGTGTGAGAATTAACTCACCCGATTTATACGGTTGACGGTTGATGCTTTTGTTCCTTTTAATCTTGAACAGACATTCAAAATTAACTGAAATTTCAACAGCGTCAGATCACTGTCTAGTCAGTGCCATCACCTAGGCCTCGTCCCTGCGATCCCAATGGATCAAGTTTCGTCAGATTTCATTAACGTATAAGAGAGTTACAATGGTTTAAAGTTTTTTTTTTTTATATATATATATATATAGTTTATAACTTAAATTAATAATTAAATAAAATAAAATAAAATTAACATTACCTTAAAATACTGCCATGTCATCATGGTTATAATCGAAACAACGCGTTTCTCCCAGGTTCCACAAACCCGTATGTTCTCCTTGATGCCGCCGAACCCAAAGCAACAACCATCTCGTTCACCTCCTACGCCAATCCAAGCCACTGTAGGCCCACCCAAGACCGCCACCATCATCCCCGTTACGCCCAGCGTCTCTGTCCCGATCGCCAGCTCCCCTATTGCTCCGTCGGCATGAATTTCCGGTTCCACCAATTTCCGTCAAAACCCCAATTTCCTCCACCACGAGGCACGATAACCAACGCCACCACCACTATCCTGACCGTCGATCTCCTCTGCACCATCGCCTTCAGACACCCGCCACCCACACTGACCAACGACGCCGGAATTTGGCCACTAACCATTTTTGTTTTCGAAAATACCCAAAACTGAACACCTCCGTTCATCTCCCAATTCCCGTCAACTCTGACCATGGTAGCACCCGAGACCGACGCCAAATCGAAGCCTCGTCTCCCCTCCACATCCTCCTTTAACAGCTCCACCAATCGCCAACCCAGTTTCTTCAAAAACCAAGAAAACGAAAATGAAATCATGGCTTTAAACAACGATTCCGGCCGCCAAAACCCTCCGTTCCACCCCAACTTTTTACAACAGCTAAGCATTGTCCGATCTACCCCTTTCCCTTTGGAACCCCGCTCGAATTCACCATGGATTTAAAGAAATAAATTAAAATGTAACCGAGGGCTTATTTGCAAATATTTTGGATGAAATTTGGAGAAGTGTCGGTAAATTCTGATCATAGGGGTTTATATAGTGTGAAAATAATATAATTTAAGTTGATGTGACCAGCGACGTTGACTAACGATTTTTATTTTGTACCTATCGTGTAACGCCCGGTCCCTAGTCCCATGCTAACCTAGAGCAAAACTAAGTATTACTATCAGAAAGCACGGAGAATGGGACTCTATAGGGCTAAAAGTTGTACTCATTCCCTTGAACGAACACTGACACGAGATTTTTTTTTTTTTTAATTTCTCAACTTACCATTCGTGCTCAGTATAAGTTCAAAGCAACGGTACAAGAAAATTTCCCAAGTTACATAGTACAAAATATAATAGCATCAAGCGTAGCACAATAATAACAGCAGAATACATAATACACATCATAATGGAGATGTCCAAATACATAGTCCATCATACATAATATCACTTCCCAAAATACATAATAGTGTACCTACCATAATACTACACGCTACTGATAGTATGAAGCTGCATAGTCCAAAACCCCAAAAAGTGGAAAAGGATAAAAGTGACGCTGCAGTCCACGCAAACCTAACCTGCCAACAATCCTCAGCCTGACCCGAGGATTGTTTTAACAAAAAAATCACACGGGTCAGACTATGTCTAGTGGGAGTGAAGTAAGTATCTATGGACATCAAATAATTTAACAAAGAAGTAAAGGTGTCACATGTATAAGTCAACATGAGGCGTATGAATGTTACAATATATGAACAATTTAGCATAGTCATCGCATTAATATGCCATAATCTCAGGCATCAGTATTGTATGTAAAGCAATAAAATACCAAACAATTATCATATGTAAAACAATATGATAATATATAAAAGACTAAGATTAAAAGGCACGGGTATTGTATGTAAAGCAATACAATACCAAGCAATTATCATATGTAAAGCAATATGATAATATAAAAAGTAAGATTAAAAGGCACAGGTATTGTATGTAAAGCAATACAATACCAAAACAATTATCAAATAAAAAACAATATGATAATATAATACTGGGTTTCCTAATTAACTTGGGTAATATGCCAACCTTATTCAAGTAAATAAGAGGGTAATAAAGAATTATGGGAACCACGGGATAAATATAATATGACTCATAACAGATACCAAATAAACTGACGCTAATATTGTAAAATCACAGAGGTAGAGCTCGAGTGCGCGCGGAGACATCAGCACCGTAACCTACTCATAATGCCATAACGACACCTGGCGATCAACCCAGGATAACCAAGACGGTGTTAGGCGAAGGCCGTATGCTACCCATTCACGGCACTACACGTGGCACACCCACGCCTCCATCTGATGTAGCCCGTGACCCGCCGATTGGGAATCGCGATAAAAACAACAAAATTGCCTAATGCAGCAGACTGTTTGACCTTTGGTGGTAGGTGAGTGGAATTTAAAACCAATGTGATTCAGGTAGCGAACCTGAATCAGGTCGACCAAGATAGAGTTTTGGCCCATTGGTACAACAGAGTCCAATCTATCCCAATCCCAAAATTAAAAGTATTTTAAAAATATATTATTTTGTAAATCATGCCTTAAAAATTCATAGTGTTTATAACATCAAAACACTATATAAAACCAATCATGGCAACATTCATACAAGTAAGTTTTATAAAACCCAGTATATTTTGCAGAAAGGTTAACAACGCATGTCCATAGATGGTTACACTACCGTTTCGCTCTAATACACAAGTACCCCATAATACTTGTATATCATAACGAAACATAAGCATTGTTTAGCATGTTTAACTTGTTTGGAATTAATACAATTATTTGACCTTTTAATTAATATGTTAGCAAAATTTTCGTTTGTAGAAAAAAAAAATTGCTTTCAAAAAATTTGTAGGATGAATTTCAGGATGGAAAGCCTCATTTCTAATGATCATATTCACTGTTTGCTCAGGATGCCCAATGATCTGAAGTCTATCATAACCAAGAAGATCAACCATACATTTACAATTTATCCAAGAGTTAAACCATAGATAAGTATTTTCCCCTTTGTATATTTTCCTGTTAAACAATTGCCTTGAGTTTGATCTTAATTTCAGAATTGATTTCCAAGTACTAGATGCATTAGGATCACGTGCCATTGACAAAAAAAATCATTTTTACAATATCTGTTTTGAATCCATCTACTCTGAAGAGATGAATTAGATAGAAAATTCCATAATAATTTCACACAAGCAACTTTTTTAAGGTCAGAAAATTTCTTCAAACCAATCCCCCCCTTCTTTCTAAGGTTTACACAAGGTTGACCAAGCTACTTTATGCGCAGTACCCCCCCCCCCCAAAAAAAATCTGCACATAATGATTGCAATTTGTCCAAAGTGAACTCTGGTATTTGATAAATTAGAAGCCATTATAAAATGATTACAGTTAATACTAAATTGATTAGCTCAGCACGACCTGCAAAACTCAGTAATTTAGTGTAACGACGCGCCTTTTTGCCCAGTTCTTACCGGTAATTAAACCAACTCAAACCGTTCAAAAGACGAATTGTTATGGTTGCATACATATATTGAACAAAATAACAGAATTTTTCATTGCGAAATACAATGTTACATCAGAGTTACATAAAATATCAAAGTTACATAAAATATCAGAGTTACAACACATACAGCGGAAGAAAAGAAAATACACTCTCAGCGGAAGAAAATCGTATGATATAGCGGAAGCTCCAAACTCCATCGTGTACTCCAACTCAGAAAGCGCTCCGAACTTTGCTCCGGTGAACTCAAACTGCAAAACTAAACTACTAGCTGCCCATGTGAAAATTATGGGCACCTAGAGTTTAGGAAGGAACAATAAACTCCAGGTCAGTCGTGGGACTGGTGTGAGAACTCAAAACAATTATCATTAGGTTCTTTTTAAAGTTGGGAATTTCACCGGACCACGCCGCTAACGTGGAACGGGTTTACTCCATGTGAACACCCGTGCATATAAATGCGCAATGACTTTTGAAAATGAAGCTATCATAAGCTCGTCCCACAACACACAATGCAAGCGCACACCAGATGGGCGAGTTTTATCTTATGATAACCAAACATGCTTTCATACGTAAAAATCCGCTTTCAAAAAAAACATAATACATACATATAATGTGGAAAACATTTCGCAAATAAATGTATTAATCCTAGACGGCATAATACCCCATAATATTATTTCGCCATATATATATGCAATAAAAATCGTATGGCTCGTATTGGAGATTTGGGTTTCCAACTTGATAATTCCTTGCACGAAAGATCAATCAGAACACAAACGAAATGTAATCAAGGGTTTTCATCCAGACGTGGACACTAATACAAATCGCGAGGTAGATCAACGGTTTTTGACCAGACGCGGCCCCCCGAACATACCCTATTCCATAAGTCATAAGTGGTTTCCCACTGCTGCAGCGGTCATCATCAATTCATATATATACACAACCTAACCGCCAGTTTCTCATCATCCGGGGTGTGAGGTTTGTCGATGTCACGTCATACACAAAGCTATGCTTCGATAAGCCATTCTTGGATCATCACTAGCTCGTTTCCTAACTTGGGTATGTCACATTGACAATTCACGACATATCACTGATTTCAATCAATGCATACCCTCTAAGTTCATATGACTTAGAGACGAGGATAATATATTGCCACAAATCCAATATTCATTAACGGAAATCAGTGCTATGCAGTCAATTTCAATGTCAGACACACCATCCATACAAGACCGTCCTTGGTCTGAACGGAACAACCCGAAAATACTTAAATTTGTTCAGGTCTCATGCAACTCACATCTCGTATCGGGTGGCCTACCCAACTGAGACATTAATCAATAATCAATATAAACAATTCAAATATTCCTGGTCTTCATTCGTCATTTACCAAGTCCTGAATTGCTTCATAACGTCGTATTATTACTTGGAATGGTTTTCGAACATATGCTCGATCCCGGTCTTTCCAAGTAATAAGCGTACTTTAAACAGCAGCTATGGTTCACACAGGCTTTTCAATTCAAATCTCCTTCCACATAGTTATCAATTCATTTACAACTAAAGATTTGAATTTCTATAATTTCGTACATCTCGTTATCATCTTCAATTCTTCTTTGAAATCAAAGAGTATACCTTCGCTTCAATTTCTTACTTTTAATTCCCTCGGATCGGAGATTTTGACTAAATTCCAATTACGATACGAATTTCCACAACTCAATCTTATTGGGTTTCAAGAATGGTATTATTGAAGATACGATTCACGACAGAACCCAAATCAATCGTCATTGAATCATAAATTACACAGAAATTTTATCCATTTATATTCGATATAAATTCTCATAATCAACAAATATTATAAGTAGAATAACGATATAATAATATCTTTCAAATTCCCCAGATAGTATACATTTACATCATGAGGTTCATACCAAATATCGAAGATTATTTCTATCTAGCTTATTTAAATCAAGGTGAGAACCCGTATCTTAATTGAAAGGTTTATTCAACTCTTTGACATTAGATTTGGATAGAGATACCATCAACTTATCTTCAATATTAATTTCCGTATCCAACTCACATTATAAGCGGAATAACAGTGAATTACCTTTTAAATTCCTCAGATAATAAGAGTTTTCATTTACCGAACTAATATCAAACATCCAAAGATTTATCTCCAACCATATCCAATTATTTAGTATTAAAACCCGTATTAGTATCAATCTAAATTCCATATAAAATATTTCTTATACTCTTAAACCTTTGAAAACATTCCACAAATCATTACTTACAGTTCGGAAAATCATTTACGGGTTAAAACATAAAAATAGATTGTTTTCGAAGAAAGCGTTACAATAGCGTTCCAAAAGTGTTACAAAAGTGTTAAAAAACAGTTATCTTAACTATTTTGATCAAAATATCGCTTATCTTAGCCAAAACTTAAACTTTACAATTGAAAACACCTTTTCATAAGTTGTAATGATTTTACAATTTTTTTTCCATATTTTTAAATAATGTAAAAATAGATGTTTATAGTTATGGGCAACAATTGTTCTTAAATTTATCTTTTCCAAAACGGTTTCAAACATAATTTGAAAATTATAACTCGAATTTAAAATCCGCTTTCACTCATTTGAAAGTTCTTGTTTATATAAATCAAATGTTTTTCGTTTCATGGAAATCCGATTTAGATTGCAAAAGTTATAAGCGTTTAAAGTTTGCATCTAAAATACGTAAATTATCGTTATGCGACAAGCTCTATTTTTACCATAATAACCATTATTCAACAATACTTCAAATTATCTTAGAAAAACATTACATCCTAATATAACCCTTTTAAAATCATTTAAATTTACTTTCCAAATTATTTTGGATTTAAAATTCAATTTTCGTAAATTCCAATTCATTTCTGAATTCGAATAACTTCAAATTAACCTTCCCATTCGTTGGATCAGTTAGGGATAGCCAGGGAGAGCAGGAAACTTCATTTTCCAAACCCAAGCCTAGAGACTATCCTCTCTGTCATCCTAGAACGTTCTGGTGTATATTCTATTATTAATATAAAGAGACATCGTTCATATTCAAATTTCAAAATCTCATTTCGAATTTAAATTGAAAATAATATATTTTACCAAAATTGGTTTCAGATAGATATAAATATCGTTGTACAGAATCAATACATAATTCAAATTATTTCCAATCCTAATTCAATATTTAAAAAGTTAATATTTAATTCAAAACTAACAATTTAAATATTATTTAATGATTAAATAAAATCGTATATAGGAAGGAGATTTTAAATCGATCACCTATATATTTCCACAACCATGGGGTGTGTGTGTAATATCATGCAATGCAATCATATTTATCCAAATGAACCATATGACCAGATGGATACGAATTCATTTATCACAAACAAACAGTTTAACGGTGCACAAGCGTTACGGTCAATAACGCTTACCAGTGTTCAGTGTATTATCTAACTACATGCACATCCATTCACATAATAACATCCATCACACAATCATCATCAACAATTTTAATTATCTCATCTATTTATAATTAACTAATTTAAACAAATAATTTTAAATTATAAGTTCTCACCTAATAGCTCTCCAAATCTTCACGGTAGGCGAGCCTAGTTGAGTGAATCGTCGGACAGTATTTCAACGCAACGTCTTCTTCACCAAAATATATATAATATAATATACACTAATCTCTCTTTATATTATAAGGGGAGAGGAGGAGGAGAATGACGAACTTTGGCAAGGTGGTGGTGGAAAAGAGGAAGACTTATGCCATGGAAACCATGGCCATAAGCTTTAAGAAGAGGAGAGAAAGAAAAGAAGTGAGAATGAATGAAAAAGTGGAAGGAAAGGGTGGTATTTATAGGAAAAGAGGAGTAAGGAGAGAGTGACACATCATAGGACATGTGTATTACATGCATGGAATGTTGCATGCAAAATTACAAGTGTCTTAACACTTGTAAAAAGGAGAAGGAATGTGTTTTTGGTAGCATTTACCTTAAACGTTATGAAAACAAAGAGCAACGCATAATACTAATGCTACTAATTTATGTTATCTTTTGACAAATCCGATCGAACGACAAATAATATCAGTAAATCCAACTTATTAATAATCATTCTTGTAAAACCATAAAATAAATTTTCCTTTACCAAATTCATATTTTACAAATAAATATTATCAAAATTTTCAAAATTTGAAAATATTATTACTTAAACATAAATCTTAAATATAAATTTTTTAAAAATAAGTTTTTCTTATACAAAGTCATATTTAATAAAACAAAATACTTGTTCAATATTTATATTCAATCCTTATAAAAGTCAATTTATATTTAAAAAATAAAAAATTATACAAATAAAAATCCAAATCAAACTTAGTTAAATTTCTGGAATGTTACATTCACCCCCCTTAAAAACTTTTCGTCCTCGAAAAGGAAGTCGGGTAAATTTAAACTCCTTAACCAATTTTAAATTCTCATTTCTATCTTAGTATATCGAAGATGTAATGGTCAGAACCACAACTCATATCATTCCCAAGGTCCTCTGTCTGATTCTCACTAAAGGTAGAGTCTAAGGAAACTTCTATAATCTCGCGATTACTGGGGCCGTCACTGGTCTTGTTTTATAATCGAATTCTCTGAGTTAGACTCAGAGCTGCTACCACTACCGCTAAGGAGAAAGTAGGATAGATACTGTCTAGTACTTAGAGGTCTACGATTCTTAAGAAAATTTTATAGTTTGAAAATTATCTTTCTAACTTACCCCTGCGGAACCTATGGTTTTCTTATCAATTTTAAGACTAAGTGCTTAAATTAGAAATTTAAATCCAAGTTCTCAAATAAATCTTTTCCCCTAATCATTATCTTGCAAAATAACATCTTGGCTAAATTCAGTATTAGAAATTCTATTGCACTCAATACAAATTCAAGTTCAATTTAAGAGATAATTCAAAATACTGGTTTCAAATCTAAATTAGTTCACTTGTCCAAGACTTTATCTGAGCAGGGCAAAAGGAAGAATTCCGAAATAAAGTTGAATAATGACAATTCGGGGTGATATTCAAAATATGACAATGGGCCGAGCAAAACCAAGCGACAAGGGAAGAGATAGAATTATATTCCCGAAATACTCATTCTATTTCAAATTTTTATTTCAATCGTTTCCAATATAATCTCATATTAACCCATTTATAAGTTAACTTTTGTACTCATTTAATATTCAAATTTTTGTTGTCATATTCACCTAATCGAATAACACTTTTTCTAAATCCACTTTAAAATTCAAAATATATAAAATCTCTTTTTCATTCTTGTTTAAATATCATGTCTTGTTTTGAAACATTTTCTTACTTAACTAGCCGTAAAATCTCTTTAAACGGTTTTATTTAAAAATACCATCACGCTTCCTCTGCGCACTCTGATTATGCGTATATTCAAACTAGTATTGGTAAAAACATCCCAAAACATTGATATCAAAATTTCTGGAACCAAATCCTCAAAATTAATATTTAAAAAATCCAAATTTTCTTGCATAAGTTGGATTCTATATTTCAAAGAAAGCTCATTTATTGAGGTTCTGTTACAAAATATCTTGGACAAATTAAAGTTATCGACACGGTTTCACACGGCACAAAGAAGCATACATAGATCATGTCAAAGTTCCATGTGCTCAAGCCAAGTAAAGATGCATAGAAGTTCCATGCTAATTTGTGCATGAAAGGTATACATAGACCAAATCAGGTTTCATGAGCTTGGAATAGAAATTCGACATCTAATGAGCATCAACAGGTGCAAAGGTTCGAATCAAATACTTGGCCAAATGCACATGATACAAAGGTACGAATGACACTACTCAATAGCAAATGGTTGGAATTTAAATGGACAGTCTAGCGCAAGATGGGGACTCACATGCAAACAAGGATACAAATTCTAACAGTTTAATCATGTGTTACTCGTTAAATTTTCATAATTTTCCTCTTGAATAAATCTTACTTTAACAACTTCATTTTCTTCCTTTGTGCTTCAAGTGAATACTTGTTGAGAAATTTTCATTTGACCCACTCGTTCATGCCGGTTTCTCTTAACAAGGGAAAATATAAAACTCAATCGATTTGTTCAATACATATCCCATTTTATCATATTAACCTTGTTGCTCAAAATTTGTATAGCTTCAGGTGGGAAAATTGGTTTTCTCCCCCACTTAAGACATTTACCATAATTTGATTAAATTGCATCGTCAAAATCGAAATATGGGGTGAACCAAGCTCGCTTACATGCATTTTCAAAATTTCACTTTTCAGTTCTTCAAGTGAGATTAGGTTCTAAAATATATCCTTGCGGTTTTGACAAAATAGTCCGATTCACGCTTCTAATTATCAGTTAAGTATGCGTTTAACATAACTACCTTATGTTAAATTCATTTTTCGCATATCCCATTTCATAACATCATACATTCAATACTTCGAAAGTCATTTGCGAAATCAATTTTACAATTGTGAGGACGTCGCAAAACACTTTCAATTGTTTATCTTTACAGCTTTAAGTACTTCTTGACGTCTTGATCAGAAACATATAGTCATCCCACTTTCGAAACCCAAAAATAAGACTGATGATGATCGATCAATCACCAGAATTATCCCCAAGCGACTAGAATGTGATTCTATATCCATCTAGTATATATTGGCTTCGCATATACATTGATCAGACGTATATTCAAAACCCTTACATCCTCGATAGTCCAATCATGATGCCGAATAAAACACCCGAAACCCTTATTTCCAATTATATTTCAAATAATTATCTTTTTCAAATGATTTACTTATTCAAAAATACCTTATATAGATTTCAAATATTCGCTTTCTCGTCATAATATTCCAAAATCTCATTCTAGGGCATTTCTAACCCTATCTCTAATGAGATACTATAGCTCTGATGAGTCATATCCTTTGTTCAAATTATGTACGTACCCCATAGCTTTGTATAACCAAAGCTCTGATACCAACTGTAACGACCTGCCTTTTTGCCCAGTTCTTGCTGGTAATTAAACCGACTCAAACCGTTCAAAAGACGAATTGTTATGGGTGCATACATATATTGAACAAAATAACAGAATTTTTCATTGCGAAATACAATGTTACATCAGAGTTACATAAAATATCAAAGTTACATAAAATATCAGAGTTACAACACATACAGCGGAAGAAAAGAAAATATACTCTCAGCGGAAGAAAATCGTATGATATAGCGGAAGCTCCAAACTCCATCGTGTACTCCAACTCAGAAAGCACTCCGAACTTTGCTCCGGCGAACTAAAACTGCAAAAATAAACTACTAGCTGCCCATGTGAAAATTATGGGCACCCAGAGTTTAGGAAGGAACAATAAACTCCAGGTCAGTCGTGGGACTGGTGTGAGAACTCAAAATAGTTATCATTAGGTTCATTTTAAAGTTGGGAATTTCACCGGACCACGCCGCTAACGCGGAACGGGTTTACTCCATGTGAACACCCGTGCATATAAATGCGCAATAACTTTTGAAAATGAAGCTATAATAAGCTCGTCCCACAACACACAATGCAAGCGCACACCAGATGGGCGAGTTTTATCTTATGATAACCAAACATGCTTTCATACGTAAAAATCTGCTTTCAAAAAAAAAACATAATACATACATATAATGTGGAAAACATTTCGCAAATAAATGTATTAATCCTAGACGGCATAATACCCCATAATATTATGTCGCCATATATATATGCAATCAAAATCGTATGGCTCGTATTGGAGATTTGGGTTTCCAACTTGATGATTCCTTGCACGAAAGATCAATCAGAACACAAACGAAATGTAATCAAGGGTTTTTCATCCAGACGCGGACACCAATACAAATCGCGAGGTAGATCAACGGTTTTCGACCAGACGCGGCCCCCCGAACATACCCTATTCCATAAGTCATAAGTGGTTTCCCACTGCTGCAGCGGTCATCATCAATTCATATATATACACAACCTAACCGCCAGTTTCTCATCATCCGGGGTGTGAGGTTTGTCGATGTCATGTCATACACAAAGCTATGCTTCGATAAGCCATTCTTTGATCATCACTAGCTCGTTTCCTAACTTGGGTATGTCACATTGACAATTCACGACATATCACTGATTTCAATCAATGCATACCCTCTAAGTTCATATGACTTAGAGACGAGGATAATATATTGCCACAAATCCAATATTCATTAACGGAAATCAGTGCTACGCAGTCAATTTCAATGTCAGACACACCATCCATACAAGACCGTTATGGGTCTGAACGGAACAACCCGAAAAGACTTAAATTTGTTTAGGTCTCATGCAACTCACATCTCGTATCAGGTGGCCTACCCAACTGAGACATTAATCAATAATCAATATAAACAATTCAAATATTCCCGGTCTTCATTCGTCATTTACCAAGTCCTGAATTGCTTCGTAACGTCGTATTATTACTTGGAATGGTTTTCGAACATATGCTCGATCCCGGTCTTTCCAAGTAATAAGCGTACTTTAAACAGTAGCAATGGTTCACACAGGCTTTTCAATTCAAATCTCCTTCTACATAGTTATCAATTCATTTACAACTAAAGATTTGAATATCTGTAATTTCGTACATCTCGTTATCATCTTAAATTCTTCTTTGAAATCATAGAGTATACCTTCGCTTCAATTTCTTACTTTTAATTCCCTCGGATCGAAGATTTTGACTAAATTCCAATTACGATAAGAATTTTCACAACTCAATCTTATTGGGTTTCAAGAATGGTATTATTAAAGATACGATTCACAACAGAACCCAAATCAATCGTCATTGAATCATAAATTACACAGAAATTTTATCCACTTATATTCGATATAAATTCTCATAATCAACGAATACTATAAGTAGAATAACGATATAATAATATCTTTCAAATTCCCCAGATAGTATACATTTACATCATGAGGTTCATACCAAATATCGAAGATTATCTCTATCTAGCTTATTTAAATCAAGGTGAGAACCCGTATCTTAATTGAAAGGTTTATTCAACTCTTTGACACTAGGTCTGGATAGAGATACCATCAACTTATCTTCAATATTAATTTCCGTATCCAACTCACATTATAAGCGGAATAACGGTGAATTACCTTTTAAATTCCTCAGATAATAAGAGTTTTCATTTACCGAACTAATATCAAACATCCAAAGATTTATCTCCAACCATATCCAATTATTTAGTATTAAAACCCGTATTAGTATCAATCTAAATTCCATATAAAATATTTCTAATACTCTTAAACCTTTGAAAACATTCCACAAATCATTACTTACAATTCGGAAAATCGTTTACGGGTTAAAACTTAAAAATAGATTGTTTTCGAACAAAGCGTTACAATAGCGTTCCAAAAGTGTTACAAAAGTGTTACAAAACAATTATCTTAACTATTTTGATCAAAGTATCGCTTATCTTAGCCAAAACTTAAACTTTACAATTGAAAACACCTTTTCATAAGTTGTAATGATTTTACAATTTTTTTCCATATTTTTAAATAATTTAAAAATAGCTGTTTATAGTTATGGGCAACAATTGTTCTTACATCTATCTTTTCCAAAACGGTTTCAAACATAACTTGAAAATTATAACACGAATTTAAAATTTGCTTTCACTCATTTGAAAGTTCTTGTTTATATAAATCAAATGTTTTTCGTTTCATGGAAATCCGATTTAGATTGCAAAAGTTATAAGCGTTTAAAGTTTGCATCTAAAATACGTAAATTGTCATTATGCGACAAGCTCTATTTTTACCATAATAACCATTATTCTACAATACTTCAAATTATCTTAGAAAAACATTACATCCTAATATAACCCTTTTAAAATCATTTAAATTTACTTTCCAAATTATTTTGGATTTAAAATTCAAATTTCGTAAATTCCAATACATTTCTGAATTCGAATAACTTCAAATTAACCTTCCCATTCGTCGGATCAGTTAGGGATAGCCAGGGAGAGCAGGAAATTTCATTTTCCAAACCCAAGCCTAGACAATATCCTTTCTGTCATCCTAGAACGTTCTGGTGTATATTCTATTATTAATATAAAGAGACATCGTTCATATTCAAATTTCAAAATCTCATTTCGAATTTAAATTGAAAATAATATATTTTACCAAAATTGGTTTCAGATAGATATAAGATCGTTGTACAGAATCAATACATAATTCAAATTATTTCCAATCCTAATTCAATATTTAAAAAGTTTATATTTAATTCTAAACTAACAATTTAAATATTATTTAATGATTAAATAAAATCGTATATAGGAAGGAGATTTTAAATCGATCACCTATATATTTCCACAACCATGGGGTGTTTGTGTAATATCATGCAATGCAATCATATTTATCCAAATGAACCATATGACCAGATGGATACGAATTCATTTATCACAAACAAACAGTTTAACGGTGCACAAGCGTTACGGTCAATAACGCTTACCAGTGTTCAGTGTATTATCTAACTACATGCACATCCATTCACATAATAACATCCATCACACAATCATCATCAACAATTTTAATTATCTCAGCTATTTATAATTAACTAATTTAAACAAATAATTTTAAATTATAAGTTCTCACCTAACAGCTCTCCAAATCTTCATGGTAGGCGAGCCTAGTTGAGTGAATCATCGGACAGTATTTCAACGCAACGTCTTCTTCACCAAAATATATATAATATAATATACACTAATCTCTCTTTATATTATAAGGGGAGGAGGAGGAGGAGAATGACGAACTTTGACAAGGTGGTGGTGGAAAAGAGGAAGACTTATGCCATGGAAACCATGGCCATAAGCTTTAAGAAGAGGAGAGAAAGAAAAGAAGTGAGAATGAATGAAAAAGTGGAAGGAAAGGGAGGTATTTATAGGAAAAGAGGAGTAAGGAGAGAGTGACACATCATAGGACATGTGTATTACATGCATGGAATGTTGCATGCAAAATTACAAGTGTCTTAACACTTGTAAAAAGGAGAAGGAATGTGTTTTTGGTAGCATTTACCTTAAACGTTATTAAAACAAAGAGCAACACATAATACTAATGCTACTAATTTATGTTATCTTTGACAAATCCGATCGAACGACAAATAATATCAGTAAATCCAACTTATTAATAATCATTCTTGTAAAACCATAAAATAAATTTTCCTTTACCAAATTCATATTTTACAAATCAATATTATCAAAATTTGAAAATATTATTACTTAAACATAAATCTTAAATATAAATTTTTTAAAAATAAGTTTTTCTTATACAAAGTCATATTTAATAAAACAAAATACTTGTTCAATATTTATATTCAATCCTTATAAAAATCAATTTATATTTAGAAAATCAAAAATTATATAAATAAAAATCCAAATCAAACTTAGTTAAATTTCTGGAATGTTACATTTAGTCTACCAGCCTTGTATCTTGCTCTGTACTCTTTGAATCAGTGAATTACACTCAGAATAGTGTAAATAATTAGATGATAAGGGGACTCCTGGGTATTTAACTGGTAATGATCCTTGCTCAAAACCTAGAATATTCCTTATTTCTGAATGGTTTAAAACTGAAATATTAAAAAATATTTTAGTTTTTGTAGCATTGACATTCAGACCTGCATACATGCTAAGCTTCTGAAAAATCATCTTTAAATTTGCATTTTGACATGAAGTTTTTCCAAATACCAATAGGTCATCTGCATATAACAAATGAGAAACCACAGGCTGAATTTTATTGCTTGGCTGAAAAGAATTAGAAATTATAGCTTCATCCATTAGAAAAGTAAAATATTGCATTGCCAAAGCAAATAGATAAGGAGAAAGAGGATCTCCTTGTCTTATTCCTCTTGTAGATGTTATGAAACCCTTTCGAATTCCTTGAATCATTATAGAAAAAGTGACTGTTGACATGCATTCATAGATCAAATTTATAAAGTGAGTAGGAAATTTCATGCATTCCATCACATAACAAATAAATTCTCTATTCACCCTGTCATAAGCTTTCTATAGATTAACTTTGGCACTCATTTTTGGCATACCTGATTTCTTGAAATCTCTTAACAATTCATGTACAAGTAAAATATTGTCTCCAATATATCTTCCTTTTATAAATGCACTCTGATTTTCAAAAATCAGAAAAGGGAAAAAAGGTTTTAGTCTATTGCATAAAATTTCTGAATTTTTTTTGTAATAGACATTGCAACATGAAATGGGCCTATAATGAGCAATTTCTGATGGTCTGTCATTTTTTGGTATTAGTGTAATGAAAGTATGATTTAAAGCTTTGGGAATTTTACCTGACTTAAAAATATCTGAAATAGCATTAAGCAGATCAATTTTTATTGTTTCCCAATGCAATTTAAAAAATTTGACACTAATACCATCTAGACCTGGACTAGACTCATCATGTATAGAAAAAACTGCTTCTTTGACTTCATCAAGTTCAATATTCCTCACTAAATTACTTTGGCCTTGGTCATTAATATGAGAAATTGGTTGAAAACTTAGAAAACCAGATGTGGTTGAACCATTGAACATAGAAGAAAAATAATCAATGGCTTCAGTTTCTATATCATCAGGTTTATACAGCAGATTACCATTTGAATCAATCAGAGCTCGGATTTGGTTGAAATATCTTCTGTTTGTCATTCTGGAATAGAAAAATTTAGAATTTGTATCACCTTGTTGCAACCAAGAAATTTTTGCTTGTTGTTTTAAACCTTTAAATACCATAACCTGAACATTATGCAAATCCCTTTTAGCATGCAGGTAATCATCATACAATCGAAGATCATCAGGATGAAGATCCACATCAGATTCTAAAAGAGAAACTTTCTATTCTGCTAAGGTAAGATTAGTTTCAGTTCTACTTCTCAGTTTATTCCAATTTTTAAGTTCTATTTTGCAATTTTTAGTTTTTGCTGAAACTGATAACTAAGAAAACCCCACACATTTGAGCTTAAACCTTTTCGAATTGCATCATTATAGACATTATAACAACTCCAATCATTTCTATACCTAAAGGGAAACCCTTAACCTCTTGAGTAGGAATAAGATCCAAGAGAATGGGATTATGATCACTTGATTTTTGTGGGAATGAGAGAGCTTTCATATTGAGAAATTGATTCATACACACATTATTCACCAAGATTTTATCAATGTTAGTAGCATTTCCTCTTCTTCTCCAAGTAAAATTAAATCCCAAAGGCTTTAAATCAGTCAAATCTGTTTGTATAAAAAACTTTTGGAATTCTCTTATATGATGATATGGTATTGGAGCTCCCCCTTTTTATCGTTAGGAGGTAAAGGATTATTAAAATCCCCCATTAAAATCTAAGCATTTGAATAAGAAATTGATTCTCTAACAAGAGTTTTCCATTGGACCAACCTCTCTGCAAAAGTATTACTACCATAGATAACTGTGAAAATCATCATAAACCCCCCTTGATTAACTGCCTTCACTGTCAAGTGCTGAGGTGAAAAAGAGATCAAATCAAGATGCCAAACCTTTGAATCCCATATTAACAAAATCATCCCTGAACTCAAAACAGAGTTATTTGTCAAAAATTTCCAATCATTAGGTAATAAAGAAGAAAATAACACCAAATTTGCTGATGATAATTTGGTTTCAACTAAACCAACCATAGTTTATTTAGTCTTATTTAGGAGTGTGAATACTTCTTTCATATGAAAAGTTGTATTCATACCCCTAATATTCCATGTTATTAGTGTCATTTAATAGATGAAGAACTCCTCGTAGCTCTTTTATCAGGAGTATGATTTTTGGTATAGAACTTTGCAAATAATTCGCATTTTTTTCAACCATAGAGGACGTTTCAACTTGCTTTCCTTTATCCTGATTTATCACTTTATCTATCTCCTCTATATGATCAGCAACATTATTTAACATGTCAGGAATCAAAGTTTCTGGAAGTTTAGATGAATTAAGATCTACTTTATCATCAGAGGAATTAACAGGTTGAGACTGACCAAGTATTTCAACTTCAGTGTTATCTGAATTTCCAATCTTATGAGATACTGGAATCTCATTTTGTAGAGCAGAATTATCATTTTGAGCTTCAGATTCCTGATTTTGAGTTTCATTATGAATGTTAGGAGGTTTCTATCTTGGATCCGTGGATTTTTCATGATAATCTTCATCATGACCAAATAAACTACACTGAAGACATTTCATAGGTACATACTCATATTCAACTTGTATTTTTAATTTCTGACCATTATGCATATGAATAGGAATTTCATTTTTGAGTTCAGTTAAAGTATCTACTAAAATTAGAACTCTAGCACATTTTGTGTACTTTTTCTCGGCTATGTTAACATCAATCAATAGGGGTTTTGATATAAAACTAGCCATCATTTGAATTGCTTCATTAGTCCACAACTCCAATGGTAGATCTAACAATCTAACCTAGATCTGAACCATTGAACTTTGTTTGCTGTTAAAATCGAAGCCAGGGTACCAAATCTCAACAAACAATAATATACCAAAATAAGAATATGTAGTACGCTCTGTAAGACGATCAAAATCCTCTTTGAAATCAAATTGAACCACAAAGTTGAAACCAGGAGTAGAATGAACATTGAAAGTACCAATAGGTTTCCAAACTTTTGATACAAATTCCTTAAGTTTAATTGTAAATAACCTGAAATGAATCATGATCAGTGCAATAGTATTCTTCCAGGAGGTCTCTGATTTGTTGCATATGATTTTAGGAATAAAAACAAGATCTGGAGCTGGTTGCACAAACTTGAGCTTACGTTTGCTCAGATCCGAAACCAGATCTGAATTTGCTGAAGCATTTGAGACTACTTTAAATTAGATTTTTCAATGGATAAAGTTGTATTAATAGATATGTTTTGATGAGAAAACGTAGTTGTATTCTTCTGGTTTGTTTCCTCCATTAAGGTGAAGAAAAAACCCAAATTAGAATATCTCCTTAAAGTAAATTTCCAGTTATTAAAAATATATATATAAATTCTGTAGCAGCTATTTTAATTTTTAAAATGGACATAACTTTGAATTTATATTATGAAATCTCAGTTTTTCACATTCATTAGAAAGATATAATTAAACTGATTCAAATATTTCTTGTTTTACTGAAATCCGATTTATTTTGAATCCTGTACTTTCAATTGAAATTTAAAATCGAATTTTCAAACTACCGCTCCATTTCAGGCTCATTTTATAATTAAAATAAATTTGTTCGTTCTAGCTTCGATAAAAATAAAGTTTTAGTCGTTATTATTTAAAATAAATCATTTTAAATATTCGAAGTCCATTAAAATTGCTAAAATAATTTTTTTTAATTGGTTTTGAAAATCCAGGTTGTTACAAGTTGATTTTGGGTTTATTATGAACAATATTTTAAATAACATTAGTTATTTAACCCATTATAGTGAAGTTATGATTTGGAATTTATAAATCTTTTAAAGAAGATTTAATGGAATTTCCAAAGTAAAGTTTTTTAATTTAACATATTTAATTGGAATTGAATGGAATTTGATTTAGTGATAACCGAGATGAACCTCGATGGAGGAAGACTGGTACGATTTCAAGAATTTAGATGGCTTTGCCATTATTCCTCTTATAGTATTAGTTTGATATAGAAATTCATATCGATTATATACTGTTATGATTTCCGTGAAGGTTCCACATTTAAACAAAGATGATTTTGGGTTTATCGTAAAAGGTGTTTTAAATGACTTTTGTTATTTAACCCAAGTAAAGGTAGGATTAATTTCCCAAAACCGAGTAATCATTGAATATTGATTTTTGGATATTAAATCTTAGTCGGAGTGTTAATGAATCTTTAATCAGATTATAATGAGAAAGGGGTAATTAAATGGCAATTAAATTTACCGATAACATGATGGGTGGTATTATGGAGTATTACCAATTTTGCTTCATGGGATGGATAGGTTGGGAATGGGACAACGATATGAAATATTATCTTTTGTGTAAGGCACGTCGATTGTAGCAACCCGAACTTCCCCGTGAAGGAAAGAACGAATTGCTTTGAGGACAAGACGAATCAGAACACAAACAGAAGAACATTTCATTGTTTATTACAACAATTCCATCAGAATACAAGAATATACAGAGTATGAATAAATATTACACATTTGATAAATATCAGATATTTAAATTACATTATTGCAGCGGAAAAATAATACAAAATATAACTGAAAGAAATACGCGGATACAGAGCTTTCCAAATATCACTTCGGCTATAAACCAAGATCCTGTGAATATAAATATGCAAAACCCAACTACTAGCTGCTCGTGCGGAAAATAAGGGCACCCAGAGTTTAGGTTAAAACAATAAACTCCAGGTTAGTCATGTGACTGGTGTGTGAGAACTAAAACAGTTATTAATCTTTATTTTTAAAGTTAGGTAAATCAAGGGACCACGCCGTATAACACGGAACGGGTTTCCTCCCAAGAATACCAGTGCACAAAACAAACAGCGCAATGCTAAATAAAGAAAAATGAAGATATTATAAGACCCAGGTCCCATCACATAATGCAGCGCAAGCTGGAGAATAGGATTTTACCTTGTAATAGCCAAATAATGCTTGATATGCTAAATTTCATCTTTATTATTACTATAAGCGAAGAAAACAACTTCAAATATAAATGTATCAATCATAGGCGACATGGGTACCATATATCATGTCGCCAATACTAGGCTCTACAATCAAAATCGAAATATCACGTATTGGAAATTGGATTTTTGTCATGAGTCGAGGCAAGGGGCAAGCTCCTCTCCGTTCGAGACACCCTAGCAAATGTCTCAGGACTACACACAGCGATCCTGGATCTTCAGGGCCGGTCCTCTCTTACTTTTGAGGATTAGTTATTCCTGAACACATGTTTCCCAGTCCTATCAGACCTATATCCGAGGTGCCTCGCATTCCAACAACCACACAGGTAAAAAGTATATAAATGTCAGGGCTGGTAGGTCATTGACATCACCTATAGTTAGAAAGAAACGTTGTGCTCTCCCTGTAATCATTATCCCGTTTTTGACTCATACCAAGGTATGAGCCTCGCGAATTAACGCTATACACAAAGTTGTGCCACATAGGCCGTGCTTTGATCATCAACCACAAGACTTTGCTTTTTAACAAAAGCCTTGATCATTTGCCACTTAGGCATGCCACACAGGCAATTCATGCCATGCGGCTGATATCTGTCGATATATAACTTCTAAGCTCGTACGTCTCAGAGAAGGGCGTTAAGTAAGAGAATAAATTCTCCGCCACCAAACAGATATATATTTAATAGAAACCAATCACATAGAATAAAATCCAATGTCAGACACACAGTCCATTTACAAGTTCGTTCTGGGTCTGAACGAAACCGGAGTAACCTTATTCCTCGCATATCCATCGATCTCCAAGTACGTCTGGACGATTACTAACTGATTCCCTCCTCTTGGGTGTACTGCCCAATCAAGATCATCAATAATCATCCAAACGACTTGAAGAGCTCCGGTCTTCAACCACCGTCTTCATCTTCGACTTATCGTCGAATTGGTTATTCAGAATGGGTATAAACCTAGCCTTTCCGAATAACCCATGTTATAATAAACAAGTGTTACACAATCACAACATACGCTTCATTCCAATTCAGAATATTCTTTTATTCAAATATTCACATTCTTAGGGAAAGGTTCCTATTAATTTTATCAAAGAAAAATTCTTCTAAATTTATTCTTTAATCTTCCTTTGGATATCATTTCAAACCATGTTAAGGTTTTCCAAACTAGTTGGGATTAGAGAAACACACCGAAGTAATTGTTTATTTTATTTCCCAATCCCAAACTATTCATCCCATGGAGCAAAACTAGTAATACTCCATATCTAACACCACAGTGTTATCGGTAAATATTAATTACCATTTCACGTTCAAATCTAATTAAAGATTTAACTATTGCTTTGGATCAAAACTGGTGATACTCTATTCTCGATCATTTCAATCTAATTAATGATTCATTAAAACTCCACTTAGTTTTAATCTTCCCAAAAATCAATATCCTATCATTAACTGGGTTAAAGAACCAATGTCCTCTAAAACACGGTTCACAATAAATTCAAAATCACATTCCATTGTTAATCGGGTTAAAGAACAGATGTTATTCAAAGCACCACTCATGATAAACCCAAAAACCAATTTAAATTCAATTCCAATTAAATGCTAATTAACTGGACAATTTCACTAAATCTTAATTAAAAGATTTATTCTTTTCTAAACTGGGTTCAAGAACAGTGTTATATAAGACATCATTCACGACGAACCCAAAATCCCATTTGATATTAAATACAAGACTCTGAATAGAAAATATGTCGGCTTATATTCAATATCAAATTCTGAAACCAACAAATATCGTATTGGAAACAACGATATAAATATATCTTTCAAATTTCCACAACCATATATGTATAATCACGAAATCCAACATCAAAATATTCCGAAGATAATTTCGATTCAAATCCATTCCAATTCATATATTGGAAATTCTGATTATTTTTAATGCCACTTCAAATCCATCTTATTTATTCAAAAACGTTGGATTATAATTCTAGTTCATAACTAGTTCATTTCGATAAAAATATATTTTTATCCTTTTTAAATATCGCATTTTTCATCCCTGTTCTTTCTAAATCATTACTATGATTTTACATAAATTATTGATATTTTTAATAATTTTATCAAGGCTCGTACAGTCGATTTCCAATAACGGTCGTGGAACTGCACTTACAGCAACCTTTTCCAAATTTGATTTGGACATAATTCCAAATCCAACCGTTAGATTTCAAATTTCCAATATTCGTTGGAAAGCTCTTTTCAATACAAACCCAACGGTTCCGGTTTCAGGAGAATCCGATTGTCGGATCTCCCATAACGTCCTTTCGAAGTCATTGGTCGAAATTCGCGAACTGCTGCGGCGCGGCGCGTTCTATTAAGGCCATTTAATGTATATAATATGTATATTCTATATACTTCATCGATTTCAATTCTAATTGTATTATACAAATCGTTTTCAATTCGTTTTCAAAACAATTTCAACTTCATAATCAATTTTAAATCAAAATTGAATATTTCATATCATTAATATAAAAATGATAATATTTTCAAAACGTTATAATTTGAAATCACTTCCTTTTCTATATTCATTATAAAAACGAATATAATCGATATAAATACCGTTCGCGTCAAAATGGCGCATATCTAATCAACAGGGCTTTATATATTTCTATAACTTCGTTATTGTAATGACCCGTGTTTTTCGACTATTTAAATATGAATATTTAAATTAGTTTTAAATAGTATGTTGGGAATATTAATGGAATTTAATATTTAATTCGTTATTAAAAACGAAGTTGAACGTTATAATTTATATATAATATAATCGAGCTTGAAAATGGCGTGCAGTTCGTGAAATGAAGTTTTGAACTTCATCTGAGAATACAGGATTCGATATAAGTCGGATTTCTGTGAAACAAGACATGTTGGAGCCGTATTGGCAATAGCTTTCATATGAAAGAGAAAAATCCAGATTTCGTGTTATATATTGCGAGTTATGGCCAAATCAAAATTTGAAATAGTCGCTATGGAAAAATCGTTATTAAATTATAGGCCTTTAAAATAGCCGTTTTGCAAACGGACTCTGTTCTCGACGAAACCAGTTTCATTAGAACCATATCGTTAAATTATTGCACGGTGTTAAATGGCGTGGCAAACCGATGTCGTATGTGACCACAGCAACCATAAACGCCAGTTCAAATTCTATAGCACGTATTCAAATAAGTAAATAGATATTTGAATGTAACTGGAGCAGACGATCGAACTAAGCCACGAAACCAGTTCCGTTGAGTTCGTATCGTCGATTAGAGTCAGGATAGGTATATAGTTTGTTATTTTTGAAGACTGTGAAATTTGGTGTTAAAAAGGGTAGTGCGGTGCGCGTTAAAATGGCCTACCGGGGCAACAGTCTCAGAATGCGACGAAATTAGTGCCGTTGGGTTCGTATCGAAAAGTTATTATCGATGTTCGCAGTTTCAAGTTGATTTGATTTATCTGGTGACCGTAAAAAAATAAAATGCGTGTTTATTTCTGGTTTTATAAAGGAAATTTTTTCATATGACCTCGGATTTCAATGAAACTTGTCACATTGGATCCGGAATAACTTTTTACATTAAGATAAGCCTTTTTATCAGAAAACAGAAATCGTTTGTGGTAGTTTTTAACACGATATCTCATACGCAAGTATCGTTATAATTGAATAATATTTAATTCATACTATACTCTTTATGAAAGGAGAAGCAATGCATATTTAAACCATCCAACTGCCGTTCTTTTAACTTGCGTACACTGCCTAACAGGCCAAACTTTGTTAAGGTGACTTGCGCCTCACACATTTTACTTTATTCTGTACAAAATTTCTGATTTGCTTGGTCGCAAATTCTTCAAACCGTGCCGACAAAGGGTGTTAAAATCTTTCCCATCACACAGCTATCCTATTCATTTATACAGACCTACGTACCCTAAAGCTTGGATCCCACGTTGTCTTCTCAATATAAATACCTGCTGCATTCTCTCCTTCTTTTCTTTTCATTAACGAAAACTGTGATTCCTCAATTAAAATAAACTTCAAAATGGGATCAGCACCTCTCTTTCGTATACTAAAAAAAAAAAATAGTGAAGAAACCCGCATAAAGAAACAAGCAAAGGACGTGGGCGCTACTGTGCGTGGGCTAAGTCTCGGGTATCCTAACAAAGGGCGAGGGGAGCAATGGTTTGACCATAGGAGGAAGCCGCGGGTTCATATATTCACATGAAGGGGAGAGAACGAAGGAAGTGGGAAGTGGCGGGGTGTATGGGTATCAGACGGGAAGTGGAGAGGAAATGGAAGAAGAGGAGGGACTTGCGTTGAGGGGGATTGATGGAGGAGTGGACGTTGAAACCTGGGATGCATGGGACGTGGGAGGAGTTGGATCGAAACACAGCAGGTTCGAACATAATGGGTTTTCACGTACAAATATGGAACAGCAACTCTTAAAGCTTCGAAGTGGAGAAGGAAGGCGCATGGGGCCTGTACCTGTACACATGTGGAAATGGAACGTGAAGACTTAAAGTGGGGGGAAATGGGATGGGTACGTGTAAATAGGTGGACTGGTCCGTAACATGCAATGGAGGACGGTGACCGGTTCAAATATTTAGGGGGAGGATCACGTGCTGTTTACGTTGGCACTTGGGGGAGGTTCCAAGGTGGAGTGATGTTTTGGATGGGGCGTAGGATCCGAAGCAAAGTGGGCGCGGTGGTATTTGATGAAGAGGAAGAAGCAACAGTTGGTTTCGAAATAAACATTGGTGAAGATGAACAGTACCAGAATGATGCAAACTGTGGTGCACGGGAATCCGATGAAACATGTTATGGCGGGACCGTATCGACAACATAACGTCATGGAATGAGACGGATAGGGTTGAACGCAGCTGGAGGGTTGTAGAACAAACCGTTATGATGACAAATCAGGTGAGTTAAACTCACTCAGTTACCCTATTTTTATATTTTATATAAATTGGGTGTTTTTATTTTGTGTGCTCTGCTTGCCAATGGTTGACTGCTTTGCTAGTTATCTATTTAACTGTTAATTTAACCGATGAAATTAAACCGTGTTTAATTTCAGTGAATACCAAACCGTTATTTTTAACGATTGATTCCAATAAAGGTGACTCACCTTGGTTGGTCATGTTTATTTATAAACATGTTTCAATGGTTGAATTGTTTGAATTGCTTATGGTTGATGTTAAATGGTCGTTATTTAATTTATCAGTTAAACAAAACTGAACCGTCTGATTTGAGATAACCATTTGAATACAGGGAAGGACAGGTTGGAGGGATCCAACCGGATTCCTCAAATGTATTATTTATTTTCATATTATCATATATGAACTGATCTGTTTGTGTGATTGATTTGGTGGTTGATTGAATATTCAACCTCTGTTTGGTTTGAACCAATAGGTGATATTGGTTAAGTGTTTGGCAGAGTATGGCCTTTAAAAATCAATCGGTTTATAGATATGGATTCACCGTTAGGTGAGTCGATAAAAGTGAAGTTATAAAGTTTATTTTATAACTGGACTCAGATTTTGAAATATATTATTTGAATAAAATATAAAAGGGAATTAAATAAATATTTTATTAAGACCTTGATTTATGGTTGGTTTATTTTATAAAGTATATGCTGATGTTAATCGGATTTTCAAGTATGAAGATAAGAAATGAATCGAAAGGGTTAAACTTTGATCATTGTTTTGTAAAGAAAACAAATAATTAGAATCTATCTAAATTAATTATATTTTTAATTAATTTAAAGCGAGGATTGTTGAAATCGGTTAATGAGGTAATCAAGTTTTTGAGTTAACTAAATCGACCGTTTGGAATTAGAATTTGTTTATCAAGTTAATGTGTTTTGACTAAAATAGTTAAACGAATATTGTTTGAATTTAAATAAGGATTTGAAAGGGGTTTAATATTTAATTTAGTTAATAAAGGGATTAACTACTAAAGTAGTAAAAGTTTGAAATAAGTTATTATTTTAATTAATGATGAATTTAGGAATATATTTTTAAATGGGGATTCATTTAAAAAGTTACCGAATGTGAGATGCAAGCCAATTGAATGGTGAAAGGAAATAAACGTACTCAATTATATGAATTAAGTGAAAGGAGATTTCGATAAAAGAGTTTATTATAAACTAGAGGTTTTAAGTGGAATTTAAAGTGTTAAGACGTTAATTTTACATTAACGTTATTTGAAAACGAGATCTAGTAAAAAGGAGAATTTTAAATGAGATTTCAAAATGGGAAATTGAATATAGTTATTCGAGATAGAATTAGCCAAACATAATTATTCGTCTAAGTTGCCATTTCGTACGACTGCTAGCGTAATTCGCAGGGCTGCAGATGGCCTACGGAGGTCGGATGTTTCCTAAGGGAATCAGGCGTAACCATTGTGATCGCTGTGATCTAGAGTCAAGCGAATGGAGTTAAGACGAATGTTAATTAATCAATTAGAGTTATTCAAATATCATATTTTTGAATATTAAAAGAATGGGAAGTTTCAATTTAACAAAAAGGAAATTGGTTTGTTAAAGGCCAAGTGATGTTGAATACTGAACCAGTGAACTCATTGGAGTGTCATGTTGAAACACTGTATATTTTGATAGTTAAAACACCGACTATCAAATATGTCCAATACGATTGTTGGTATGGAAAGACCGGGATCGAATTTATTTTCGAAAACCATTCCAACCAACAAATACGTGAAGATCTCAGAAGATGATCGTGATGGAGCATTGAAGACCGTGGATTTTCATAAACGGAAGAACTACTAATATTCTCTGCCTGGCAAACAGAGGAAAGCTGTGATTCGGTCGTGGTTGGAATCTACGGGTTGCAAGGACTACTCGCTACTGATCCATGGGGTGATTCCTATATGGATGCGGTAGGAGAGTGCCTTCGGTTCATCCTGTTCCTGGATGACGTATATGGACGAATGTCTGACAGAGTATTTCCAAAGGGTCACGTATGTTGATTTCTTCAAACGTACGATAGTTGTTGGCGGGGAATCGCCGTTCTCTTAGCTTAACTGCTAGAGTATTTTTGTGGACGTCAATTAGTGATATCTGATGGATCTGACGATGTGGCATTCAAAGTGAATGGTGACCAGATGTCAAGAGTTAATTCTGGCCTCAAGCCTCATCAACCGGGAAATGACAAAAATCGGGCAGGCAGCATGGCTATGTGGGTCGCTCCCATTAGGGTGTATGATCACCTATCTAGAGGAAATCCTATTTGCTTCTTAAATCTATGTTTCGATGCTGTCCCTTTTCGGGAGACGGTTGCTGATCCCAACCGTCGGTGATATACATTCGATACACTCAAGCGAAATGAGTGGTCGGTCATGTGAGGGCCGGGTTGCAAGAAGTTCTTGTTGAACCCAGTGTATTCGTCTCTAGAGATACACTATCGGAAGGTGGACCCATACCTTGTCAAGTCGGAATCCAATCTCCAATAAGTGCCTGCGATTTTGATTTGTATACTATATATGTGGAGCGTGAGATGCAAGCGTTCTACTAGATTCTATTTACTTGTATTTAGACATTATTATAATATCAGAAAAGATATTGGTTTCAAAACTGTTTTGGGTTATCGTAAGGTAAAAACCGTCCGTGTTTATGTGTGGATTTGGTCTTACGATTATCCTTTTCTTTGAAAAGATTTTTGAACTTTAAAATCAAGATTGGATGATTCACCCTTATTACTGTGCGAGTTTATCTCACTCTGGTTCACCAGACTGACCCGGTGTTTTGTAAATGCTCGGGTTAGACCGGGTTGTACAGGTTCAGGTTATCGACTGCTGTGAAGAGATGAGCTGGAAGAGTCCAGACGTATGATATTACTATTCCGCTGTGTGTTATATGAGGACAGATTAGTATCACTGTCCAGATGTGTACTCTGATGATGTAAGTATTTTAAAAGCTTTCAATAAAGATTATTTCTGTATTATATTTTATTCCGCTGCGTTGTGAGACTCTGTGTGGTGTTTCTTCTTCTTCTTCTATTCAATATTTCTACCTTATCTATTCTCACCCTCTAACTTCTTTCTATTAATGATCTGGAATGTTCGATGTCTGAATGGTCAACACGGTAGTTTGATGTTGATTTTCGGAGTCGAAAATTCCGGTTCGTTACAGTGGTATCAGAGCTGAAGGTTAAGTGATTACCTTGGCTCTGTGGCGTGACTCAGTAGAGATGGGGTTAGCAATACCCTAGATTGAGTTTGAGTGTATATATATGAGCGCGTATTTGTAAATTGATATAAAAACTGTTTATATTGTGTTGGTTGGTTTGTCGAGTAGTTTATGAATTCTGGTCGATACAGTAATGCAAACTGTGTCGATAAGTGTTTCTAAACTCTTGAACAGAATAATTCGACACAGTATGTTTTGAAAAGAGGGTAAATGAAATAATTTTACCCAAAGTATATTTTGATATAGAGGAAATATGTATATTGTAATTATAATATATTAGATGTGTTGGTTGTGATTATAATCCAATAAAATTATAAAATGTGAAATGGTTATATATAATCAATCAGAATTCATATAAGTGTAATATATGGAAATCAGAGGAGTTAAATCTGAATTTAAATCAGAATTGGAATTAAAATTCCTAAATGTGGGAAAAGTGTTAACAAATGAAATTGGGTTAAATATATGAGGAATTTAAGATCCTGGGAGATTTTAAAATTGTTTTACAAGCCTTGAAAAGGATATTTTGAACTGATTTCAAAATGGAAGTGTTTAGAAATGGTTTTGAAAGTGATATAGTATTGAACTCACTTCGATAGCTGGAAAATAGATTCCGATGATGATCCGGACATCATCGGTGTTCATTTTCGAGTAGTAAGTGACAGATTACTACCAAAATTTTTGTACTTGAATTGCTTTGAGAAAAACAAGTTGTTTTGAATCCTGAAAAGGAATATTTGAGTTTTAAAGGAACTGATCTATTTAAAAACCCCAGGGAGATTTTGTGAACAAAAACAAAATTTAATAGAAATTTGTGAAAGCAAATATGAAATGAGTTGAAACCAATTACCTGAAAATTAATCGGGATATAATATATCAGGTTGAATTAGATTTTGAATTGGGAGACAGGAATCTGAAATGGTGTTGGATTCGTAATTTAAGAATTGAAATCATTGATGGATGATGATTGAGTTAAGAATGGAATTTGGCTTGGACGCGTCAAGAATTTGGTTCGGAGGATAAAATTGGAATTTGGTTTAAAAGTGCATTTGTATATGCTAACAAGGTAGCAGATGGAAGGGATATAATGATATGCCGACAAAAAGGTACACGTTTATTTTTATATGGATTTGGTGATTTGTGAGCCTGTTTGGCAAGCCGCTTGGCTATTTCATTTTCTTTTGGATTGGAGAAGGCCTAGAAAGGCGAGTTGTGGTGGTACCGATTGAGCCGTACAGAGGAGGTGCTGGCGAAATTTTTCGAAAATTTAAAGTGTTAGAAAATTTTCGATATTTTTGAAAATATTTATTTACAGTATTGAATTGGTTTCTAATTTAATATAAAAATAGATTTGAAATTAATGAATTTATAACGTTCTTTCTTACCTTAGCAATTTCGAGGACGAAATTATTTTAAGGGGGGAAGAATGTAATGACCCGTGTTTTTCGACTATTTAAATATGAATATTTAAATTAGTTTTAAATAGTATGTTGGGAATATTAATGGAATTTAATATTTAATTCGTTATTAAAAACGAAGTTGAACGTTATAATTTATATATAATATAATCGAGCTTGAAAATGGCGTGCAGTTCGTGAAATGAAGTTTTGAACTTCATCTGAGAATACAGGATTCGATATAAGTCGGATTTCTGTGAAACAAGACATGTTGGAGCCGTATTGGCAATATCTTTCATATGAAAGAGAAAAATCCAGATTTCGTGTTATATATTGCGAGTTATGGCCAAATCAAAATTTGAAATAGTCGCTATGGAAAAATCGTTATTAAATTATAGACCTTTAAAATAGCCGTTTTGCAAACGGACTCTGTTCTCGACGAAACCAGTTTCATTAGAACCGTATCGTTAAATTATTGCACGTTGTTAAATGGCGTGGCAAACCGATGTCGTATGTGACCACAGCAACCATAAACGCCCGTTCAAATTCTATAGCACGTATTCAAATAAGTAAATAGATATTTGAATGTAACTGGAGCAGACGATCGAACTAAGCCACGAAACCAGTTCCGTTGAGTTCGTATCGTCGATTAGAGTCAGGATAGGTATATAGTTTGTTATTTTTGAAGACTGTGAAATTTGGTGTTAAAAAGGGTAGTGCGGTGCGCGTTAAAATGGCCTACCGGGGCAACAGTCTCAGAATGCGACGAAATTAGTGCCGTTGGGTTCGTATCGAAAAGTTATTATCGATGTTCGCAGTTTCAAGTTGATTTGATTTATCTGGTGACCATAAAAAAATAAAATGCGTGTTTATTTCTGGTTTTATAAAGGAAATTTTTTCATATGACCTCGGATTTCAATGAAACTTGTCACATTGGATCCGGAATAACTTTTTACATTAAGATAAGCCTTTTTATCAGAAAACAGAAATCGTTTGTGGTAGTTTTTAACACGATATCTCATACGCAAGTATCGTTATAATTGAATAATATTTAATTCATACTATACTCTTTATGAAAGGAGAAGCAATGCATATTTAAACCATCCAACTGCCGTTCTTTTAACTTGCGTACGCTGCCTAACAGGCCAAACTTTGTTAAGGTGACTTGCGCCTCACACATGTTACTTTATTCCGTACAAAATTTCTGATTTGCTTGGTCGCAAATTCTTCAAACCGTGCCGACAAAGGGTGTTAAAATCTTTCCCATCACACAGCTATCCTATTCATTTATACAGACCTACGTACCCTAAAGCTTGGATCCCACGTTGTCTTCTCAATATAAATACCTGCTGCATTCTCTCCTTCTTTTCTTTTCTTTTCATTAACGAAAACTGTGATTCCTCAATTAAAATAAACTTCAAAATGGGATCAGCACCTCTCTTTCGTATACTAAAAAAATAAAAAAAAATAGTGAAGAAACCCGCATGAAGAAACAAGGAAAGGACGTGGGCGCTACTGTGCGTGGGCTAAGTCTCGGGTATCCAAACAAAGGGCGAGGGGGGCAATGGTTTGACCATAGGAGGAAGCCGCGGGTTCATATATTCACATGAAGGGGAGAGAACGAAGGAAGTGGGAAGTGGCGGGGTGTATGGGTATCAGACGGGAAGTGGAGAGGAAATGGAAGAAGAGGAGGGACTTGCGTTGAGGGGGATTGATGGAGGAGTGGAAGTTGAAACCTAGGATGCATGGGACGTGGGAGGAGTTGGATCGAAACACAGCAGGTTCGAACATAATGGGTTTTCACGTACAAATATGGAACAACAACTCTTAAAGCTTCGAAGTGGAGAAGGAAGGCGCATGGGGCCTGTACCTGTACACATGTGGAAATGGAACGTGAAGACTTAAAGTGGGGGGAAATGGGATGGGTACGTGTAAATAGGTGGACTGGTCCGTAACATGCAATGGAGGACGGTGACCGGTTCAAATATTTAGGGGGAGGATCACGTGCTGTTTACGTTGGCACTTGGGGGAGGTTCCAAGGTGGAGTGATGTTTTGGATGGGGCGTAGGATCCGAAGCAAAGTGGGCGCGGTGGTATTTGATGAAGAGGAAGAAGCAACAGTTGGTTTCGAAATAAACATTGGTGAAGATGAACAGTACCAGAATGATGCAAACTGTGGTGCACGAGAATCCGATGAAACATGTTATGGCGGGACCGTATCGACAACATAACGTCATGGAATGAGACGGATAGGGTTGAACGCAGCTGGAGGGTTGTAGAACAAACCGTTATGATGACAAATCAGGTGAGTTAAACTCACTCAGTTACCCTATTTTTATATTTTATATAAATTGGGTGTTTTTATTTTGTGTGCTCTGCTTGCCAATGGTTGACTGCTTTGCTAGTTATCTATTTAACTGTTAATTTAACCGATGAAATTAAACCGTGTTTAATTTCAGTGAATACCAAACCGTTATTTTTAACGATTGATTCCAATAAAGGTGACTCACCTTGGTTGGTCATGTTTATTTATAAACATGTTTCAATGGTTGAATTGTTTGAATTGCTTATGGTTGATGTTAAATGGTCGTTATTTAATTTATCAGTTAAACAAAACTGAACCGTCTGATTTGAGATAACCATTTGAATACAGGGAAGGACAGGTTGGAGGGATCCAACCGGATTCCTCAAATGTATTATTTATTTTCATATTATCATATATGAACTGATCTGTTTGTGTGATTGATTTGGTGGTTGATTGAATATTCAACCTCTGTTTGGTTTGAACCAATAGGTGATATTGGTTAAGTGTTTGGCAGAGTATGGCCTTTAAAAATCAATCGGTTTATAGATATGGATTCACCGTTAGGTGAGTCGATAAAAGTGAAGTTATAAAGTTTATTTTATAACTGGACTCAGATTTTGAAATATATTATTTGAATAAAATATAAAAGGGAATTAAATAAATATTTTATTAAGACCTTGATTTATGGTTGGTTTATTTTATAAAGTATATGCTGATGTTAATCGGATTTTCAAGTATGAAGATAAGAAATGAATCGAAAGGGTTAAACTTTGATCATTGTTTTGTAAAGAAAACAAATAATTAGAATCTATCTAAATTAATTATATTTTTAATTAATTTAAAGCGAGGATTGTTGAAATCGGTTAATGAGGTAATCAAGTTTTTGAGTTAACTAAATCGACCGTTTGGAATTAGAATTTGTTTATCAAGTTAATGTGTTTTGACTAAAATAGTTAAACGAATATTGTTTGAATTTAAATAAGGATTTGAAAGGGGTTTAATATTTAATTTAGTTAATAAAGGGATTAACTACTAAAGTAGTAAAAGTTTGAAATAAGTTATTATTTTAATTAATGATGAATTTAGGAATATATTTTTAAATGGGGATTCATTTAAAAAGTTACCGAATGTGAGATGCAAGCCAATTGAATGGTGAAAGGAAATAAACGTACTCAATTATATGAATTAAGTGAAAGGAGATTTCGATAAAAGAGTTTATTATAAACTAGAGGTTTTAAGTGGAATTTAAAGTGTTAAGACGTTAATTTTACATTAACGTTATTTGAAAACGAGATCTAGTAAAAAGGAGAATTTTAAATGAGATTTCAAAATGGGAAATTGAATATAGTTATTCGAGATAGAATTAGCCAAACATAATTATTCGGCTAAGTTGCCATTTCGTACGACTGCTAGCGTAATTCGCAGGGCTGCAGATGACCTACGGAGGTCGGATGTTTCCTAAGGGAATCAGGCGTAACCATTGTGATCGCTGTGATCTAGAGTCAAGCGAATGGAGTTAAGACGAATGTTAATTAATCAATTAGAGTTATTCAAATATCATATTTTTGAATATTAAAAGAATGGGAAGTTTCAATTTAACAAAAAGGAAATTGGTTTGTTAAAGGCCAAGTGATGTTGAATACTGAACCAGTGAACTCATTGGAGTGTCATGTTGAAACATTGTATATTTTGATAGTTAAAACACCGACTATCAAATATGTCCAATACGATTGTTGGTATGGAAAGACCGGGATCGAATTTATGTTCAAAAACCATTCCAACCAACAAATACGTGAAGATCTCAGAAGATGATCGTGATGGAGCATTGAAGACCGTGGATTTTCATAAACGGAAGAACTACTAATATTCTCTGCCTGGCAAACAGAGGAAAGTTGTGATTCGGTCGTGGTTGGAATCTACGGGTTGCAAGGACTACTCGCTACTGATCCATGGGGTGATTCCTATATGGATGTTGTAGGAGAGTGCCTTCGGTTCATCCTGTTCCTGGATGACGTATATGGACGAATGTCTGACAGAGTATTTCCAAAGGGTCACGTACGTTGATTTCTTCAAACGTACGATAGTTGTTGGCGGGGAATCGCCGTTCTCTTAGCTTAACTGCTAGAGTATTTTTGTGGACGTCAATTAGTGATATCTGATGGATCTGACGATGTGGCATTCAAAGTGAATGGTGACCAGATGTCAAGAGTTAATTCTGGCCTCAAGCCTCATCAACCGGGAAATGACCAAAATCGGGCAGGCAGCATGGCTATGTGGGTCGCTCCCATTAGGGTGTATGATCACCTATCTAGAGGAAATCCTATTTGCTTCTTAAATCTATGTTTCGATGCTGTCCCTTTTCGGGAGACGGTTGCTGATCCCAACCGTCGGTGATATACATTCGATACACTCAAGCGAAATGAGTGGTCGGTCATGTGAGGGCCGGGTTGCAAGAAGTTCTTGTTGAACCCAGTGTATTCGTCTCTAGAGATACACTATCGGAAGGTGGACCCATACCTTGTCAAGTCGGAATCCAATCTCCAATAAGTGCCTGCGATTTTGATTTGTATACTATATATGTGGAGCGTGAGATGCAAGCGTTCTACTAGATTCTATTTACTTGTATTTAGACATTATTATAATATCAGAAAAGATATTGGTTTCAAAACTGTTTTGGGTTATCGTAAGGTAAAAACCGTCCGTGTTTATGTGTGGATTTGGTCTTACGATTATCCTTTTCTTTGAAAAGATTTTTGAACTTTAAAATCAAGATTGGATGATTCACCCTTATTATTGTGCGAGTTTATCTCACTCTGGTTCACCAGACTGACCCGGTGTTTTGTAAATGCTCGGGTTAGACCGGGTTGTACAGTTTCAGGTTATCGACTGCTGTGAAGAGATGAGCTGGAAGAGTCCAGACGTATGATATTACTATTCCGCTGTGTGTTATATGAGGACAGATTAGTATCACTGTCCAGATGTGTACTCTGATGATGTAAGTATTTTAAAAGCTTTCAGTAAAGATTATTTCTGTATTATATTTTATTCCGCTGCGTTGTGAGACTCTGTGTGGTGTTTCTTCTTCTTCTTCTATTCAATATTTCTACCTTATCTATTCTCACCCTCTAACTTCTTTCTATTAATGATCTGGAATGTTCGATGTCTGAATGGTCAACACGGTAGTTTGATGTTGATTTTCGGAGTCGAAAATTCCGGTTCGTTACAGTTATTCTATTCAACAAATGAATATTTTCTTCAACACATGAATATATATTTTATTCAACACATGAATATTTATTAATTATTACTTACAATAAAAATATGAACTTTATTGTATAAATATTTCATTTAACACATGAATTTTCTTTCATTCAACACATGAATATTCTTTTATTCAACACATGAATTTTCTTTTATTCAACACATGAATATTCTTTTATTCAACACATGAATATTCCTTTATTCAACATATGAATTTTCTTTTATTCAACACATGAATATTCCTTTATTCAACATATGAATTTTCTTTTATTCAACACATGAATTTATATTTTTAACGATAAATAATTTATTTCAACACAAGAATATATTTCCATTCATTCCACATCACGATCAATCTTCACAACACAACAAAATCAAACAAGTCGTCCATGGTCTGTGGACGACGGGTGTCGGGTGCTGCTAAGCACCGTCTACATCCTAGTATATATTTTCAACTAGAAAACAAGAATTAAAGTGAGAAGTCCTCACCTTTGGTTTTCACTCTGTCATTCTATACGGGACGATGGTCTGGTTTTACTCGACATTCCAACTCAATCTCTTTGTAACGACTTGGATTTTTCAACTATTTGATTCGAATATTTAAATTTATTTTAAATATTTTATTTGGAATTTAATATCGAAATCGTTAATTAAACGATGACTGAGCGATTATATTTATATTTAATTTAAAACTAACTCGAAACAGCGCGGTAGTTCGTAAAATTGAATTTCAACTTCAATTGACTATACTAAATCCGTGTTAAGTTGGATTTCAGTGAAACGAGAAGCGTCTGAATCTACTTGATAATATTTTTCTAATGGAGGAGAAAATTTGAGTTTTCAGATTGTAGATTTTATTTTATGTCCAAATCAAATTTTGAAATGGTCGCTGTGAAATCGTTTATACGCCATAATGATTTATTTAAATATAATTAAATATTGGCTTCGAATTTGGATAAGTCCTTTGAGGCATAGTTATAATTTAATTTTTGGAATTTTACTGTAATTTTTATTTCATAAAATAAGCTACTTTTTATTTGGAGTATTTTACACTCTGTATCAACATTTAAGGGTTTCACAATATAAGTTAAACTACCGATATTATTATATTTTTGGGATCGTGGCACACTACTGAGCGCGGTGATATTTTTTTTTTCCATCGATGGCACGTCGTATACGGACAGAATTTTATATGCGATGCACGTTTAACTTTATTACAATAAAATCATTGGTCATATCAACGAAAATATTCCTGCAAAACTTGCGTTGTCCTTAGATCGTGACTTAAATGAAGTGCCCATCTCGTTGAGAAAGAAATGTGGCCACTGTTGTATCATTCATTAATCGTGAAAGCAACGCATCAAATTTTCTTTCTTCCTAGCATCTAAAACTGTCTGTCCTATAACTACAGCCTGAATGATCATATCATGTCCCTTAGATTGAACAACACGTTTGTGTATTTTCAATGTATTTTCAAATCAACTTCTACCATATATGAAAGAAATGTGTGCTGGCCTATGAAAGAAAGTTGTGCAGAACTAAGCAGTAGATTTCAGACAATGTTTAAAGCTTCCTGCCGAGAACCACTTTATGATCAAATCGCATCAGCCTACCCGAAATCTTAACTTTCTACAAGCAGATGAAAAAATCAAATCACGCACAGCTACGTGAAAACGATATATTCATGCAGCTATACCCCTATGACAACACATACACCACAGGTCTACATCCTATACAATTTCCTTGCATCCCACACTTCCACATGTATAAATATACATCGCATGTTTCCCCTTTATCTTCCACTGAGCTAATCCTTTTCTTCCTTTCAAATAGACAAAACCGTTATTCATAAATAAATAAATAAATAAATAAATAAATAAATAAGAGTGGGTATGGTGAGATGCTGGATGAGTTTATATCAAGAACAAAAGAAAAATAAAGGGCAATGACGTGGAATATGAAGAATGGTAGGGGAGTGGGGGCTTGTGTACAGGCGACGTGATGTTTTTCAGTTTGGGAGTTGTAAGAGGACGCAGTCTTGGTAGCAGATGGTAATAGTGGTATTTGCGCAGGTAGGGGACGGAGTATCTTGAACGAAGAAGGAGGAGACTTGCGTGTTGGCTTCAGGAATTTATATTTGCATGGATTTTAAGTGGAGGGGTCTCTGACAGACTGTTGGCGGCTTTTGTGTGAACGTGAAGGAGGCTGAGTTGATCGTTGGCTCGAAACAGTGACGCAAAGGATGGTGTGCGAGCTGGCCTTCATGAAGTCAGTTTCAGGCAGACACGGGGTTCGTGACGGCGGTCCGTGTTCAAAGTTTTTGGGTGGCACGAAGGGGGTTTGCATGACATTTCACATTGATGACCCAATGGGTAAAAAAGGTAAGAAGTATGGGGCGTATGGGAGGAAGAAAATGCTGATGGGGTTTGTACTTCGTTTGAGATGGAGAGGGAAGCAAGTGAGAGTTGCGTATGGGAGCTGCAGGCGGTTTTGGTGATTCAAAGAGGAGAAGCATGATTTAGGGAAGGTGGGCCGTGTGTTTGCCATCTGGGTTTGTGCCTGTGTGTTAACTTAAAACAAAAACGAAAAGCAGTAGGAGGTTTTTCGGTGGTGAAATCAGGTAAGCTCCATGCTTATTTCATGGGAAGAAGGGCTGGTCTAAACAGTAATAATAACAAAGAAGCCAGATTGTTGAATCCTGTGGACCTGTTGAATACTGGTAGGATCACTTAAATAGAAAAGGATAAGGTAAGCGACTTAACAAAGGTGATTTACCGACCAGAAGATTAAATCGGGTTGAGGAGGCCCATCGGAGAAATCACGAGAGGTCAATAATGGGTTACACATGGATTAACAACAATGAAAGATAACTAAGGTAAGCTAACCATTGAGTTAATTAATAATTAATGATTTAATTAAATAGTTTATAAAATATGCGTTCAATCTTGTATTGGTTCGTTCGAAATTAGAATTCTGCGAAACCGGAAACGATGGAATCATAGCGAAGGCTACTGCATTGCTGAGCAAATTCGGACAGGACCGAAAGTAGTCAAGTTTCAGTTTAAAACGAGCGAACCGCCAATCAAAACTAAGGTAAGTTAATTCTCACACTTTTCTGAAAAACTTTGATGTGATTAAATTCGTAGAATTTAATCTAATTACTGATAATTGGTTGAATGGATACCCTGGATGCCTATGGTTGCTTTAATGGTTGACGTTAACTATATTATCGTCGTTTAAAATATTTATATGTACTGATATGAAATATTATAATGGTCTGTGTTGCAGGGAAGAACAAGTAGGTGGAATCAAACCGGTTCCTGAAATATTTAATATGCTGTTATTTCATATTTTATGAACTGTTTAAATCCCCGTTGACATTTAAACCCTGTTGGTTGTTGATTGTGGTTGAGCCTTAGATCAATATATAGTATTGATTACGAAAGAAACAGCAGATGGCCCTTAAATACACCGTTTTATAAAGTTCGATTCACCGTCAGATGAATCGCTAGAAACGAAGTTATGAAATTATTTTATAACCAACATAGATTTTTAAAATATATTATTTTAAATAAAGTTCTAATAAGGAGAATAAACCAACTACACAAATACGTTGATTGGTATAAACAAATCGACTGTGCGCGAAGCATGTGTTTATTAAGTGATTATTAAAAATGACTTTATTTAGCTAATTCAAGTGGCCAGATTGGACGAACAATTAGAACGGGTTTACATTGATATTGATTTAATAGAAATCAGAGTGAATAGAATTATTTAGATTAATTAATTATTAATTAATTCAAATGGCAAGATCAATAACGATTGACTAACAGGTTAGTCATGTTTGAGTTGAACAAGTTAACGGCGTTAAATGAAATTGTTTATTGGATTAGTTCATAAATCTAAAGGGGGTGGTTAAGGGTTAAGTAATCCTGTTTTTTATTTCAGTAAATATTGAAACTTGATTATTAGTCATTTAAATAATGATCGAAGTGATAATTTGGAATGTAGATTATATTAAGGAAAGTTTTGAAGTTTAAATCTATGTTTATGGTAAATAAAGCAATTTAAATATTTATAATTAGATATTGAAGTTTTAACTCATATTCTTACTGAAATATTTTGGATCCTATGAATCCAAGTTATGTGTAGTTCTAAAACCCAATTTGAATCAGAGTAGTTAAACGAACTAAGATGAGATATAGAATCGCCATTTTTAAAGAAGAGATGATATTCCATCACAATGGAATTATAATGGGATTTGTCGTATTGAAATGAGTGTTGGGTCTTGTACTACAACCGATATCAATCTTATGATAAAAACGTTGTTGGTCAAGGTTTGAGAGGTAATTAAAATACCCCAACTTGAACAACTTCAGGATTTTCAAAGGATGATATTAGTAGTAATGGTAAAGATGTTAAGAGTAAATTATTTTGGGAAAATAACATTGTAACGCTATGGAATATATAATGAGTTTCCGAGGTAAAAGAAACAAAAAAGGGGCTGGATGGTATGAAATAATATTCCCATTGTAAAATAAATAAAAAAGGAGATTGGTGAAAATATAACGGTATTTTCAAAATTTAAGTAATGGAATTTAAATGAGTTTATTCTAAAGAGATGAGTGGTAATTTTGGTGTTCAAATAACGAAGCTAAAGAAGATGTCAAAATGACTGTTTTACGAATGATAGGTTGAATCGGTAAGATAATAAGAAATGTTATAACAATGTTTTGAAAGGTTAGTTGAAGATTAAATTATATATGAATTCAAGATATTTTCTAGGTATATAATTAAAAAGGATTTGAGAACATTAATATATTTGAACTAATTTATTATTTTCGGGTACTTTAACTGATACAGTATTTTTAATGGCCAAGTGATGCTGTGTATAAACCAATGGATCTGTTTTGTTTTTATGATTGTTTGTTTTGATAGTTAAATAATCGACTATCAAAATCTAACCCAACGTTATTGGTACGGAAAGACCAGGATCGAATTTATATTCGAAAACCATTCCAGCCAATAAATATGAATACGTCAAAAATGCTGATCGAGATAGAGCAATTGAAGACTGTATGTCTCCATGAGCGGAAGAACTATTGTTAAATACCTCTGGCTGATCCCCAGAGTCAACGATGATTCTACCGTGATTGAAATCTATGGATTGCAAGGACTATTCGCTACTGATCTATAGGGTGATTCCTAGGATGCAGTAGGAGGGTGCCTTCGGTTCATCCTGTTCCTAGATGACGTGTATGGACGATGTGAATGTGGCCAGATGTTTCAAAAGTCGATTATAGCCTTAAGCCTCATCAATCGGGAAATGACAAAAAAATCGGGCAGGCAGCATGGCTATGTGGGTCGCACCCATTAGGGTGTATTATCACCATCTAGAGAATATTCATATTTGTTACTTCTTTTCAGTTCTGGATCTCCCGGGAACTACGGTGGTTGCGCGATAAAAAGCCGTAAGGTGACAATATACTCGATACACTCAAGAGAAATGAGTGGTCGGTCATGTGTGGGTCGGGTTGCAAGACATTCTTGTTGAACCCAGTGTATTCGTCCCTAGAGATACACTATCGGCAGGTGGTCCCATACCTTGTCATAGTTGGAAATCCCATCTCCAATAAGCGCCTACGGTTTTGATTGTATACTATATATGTGGAGCGTGAGATGCAAACTTACTGCTAGATTCTATTTACTTGTATTTAGACACTATTATAATATAAGAAGAAGATATTGATTTCAAAATGGTTCGGGTTATAGTACTGTAAAAACCGTCCGTGTTTATGTGTGGACTGGTCTTACTATTATCCTTTCCTTTCAAAAAGATTTCAAAGTTAAACAAGTTGGTTGTTGTATGAATTTATCACTGAAAGTATTTCAAACTGATCCAGGTGAATTTTGCTTTGTTTCAAATGTGCTCGGGTCAGACCGAGTATATTATCAAGTTAGGTATCGCTTGGAGCTTCGGAAGAGGAGTTGAAGTCGAGACGTGTTCCATATATATACTGGTACTAGTTTATTTTCGATGTGTTTTGTATTAATCCAAATGTATAATCTGATGTTGCAATATACAGTTCTTTTATAAAGTATTATTGATTATTATATTTGTTCGTTCCGCTGTGAGATTCTGATCTTCTTGTTTCTTCTATTCTCATATTTCTTTCTTTCTTTTCTCACCCTCTAACTTCTTTCTAATAGCTTTCTGGGTTTTTCGATTCTTGAATTTGGAATGTGTCGTGTTAGTGTCTGGGTTCGAGTGTCAAATTACCCGGGTCGCTACAGTTGGTATCAGAGCAATGGTTTAGGAATAACCTTGGCTCTGTGGTGTAACTCGATAGAGATTAGGCTAGTAATACCCTAGATCGAGTTAAGTGTATATACGAGAGTGCGTAATTGTAATTTGAATATAAAATTATTATTATTTTTGACCCGGTATATTTTATAAAAAGGTAAAGTTTATATTTGCTCATATTATTATTTTATTCTAATTTGTATGGAGTTGGAAACATTTCATATATGAAATGGGAATAAATTTTTACTTGTATGAGTTAAAATGAATCCTTTGAATTGGAATGGAGACAAGCCAACAAGGATTTGACTTATGTTTGGGGAAAATGACAGTGAATAAATCCCAAATGAAATATTTGAAAATAAGTTGAATTGCGTGATTGGAGTTGATTGCATAGACTTGGTTTGAACAAACCTTAATGAGATGGAATTGATTTAGGTAATTGAATCGGAATGAGATATAAGGGATGGGTTGATATATCTAAATGGATTGCTAAAAATAGTTACGACTATGAATTGAAAGGTATGTAGAATGTGTTAGGAATGAGTAATATGGATTTGAATTGGATTTAGAACCAATAAATGAGTTAAGCCCATTAAAATGAGATTCAAGTATAATGAATTTGAATAATATCCAAACTGGAGCTAAGTACAGGTTTCAGAAAGCTATGGTATTGGTTACACAGACTGGAAGCCAAGATTGAAAGACGAAGAGCAGTTACTTGGTTTTCTTCAAAATTGAGATTGAGTTGCCCGACAAAAAGGTAAACCTTATTTTTTGATTGGGTGTTTTGAGTTTATACACAAGATGGGTAGCCGTTTGGCTTTTTTTTCTTTGGATCAATATGAGAGGCCTAGAGTGGCGTTTGTAGTTGTTTGGATCGAACAGTACAGAGGAGGTGCTGGCGAATTTTTCGAAAAATTTTGAAACTTAGAAACATTTTTGATAATATTTTAAATTAATTATTTTGGTTATACTTGGAGTTTGAACATTCTTCTTAACCTAGAAATTTCGTGGCGAAATTCATTTATGGGGGAAAGAATGTAACGACCTGGATTTTTCGGCAATTTGATTCAAATATTTAAATTTATTTTAAATATTTTATTTGGAATTTAATATCGAAATCATTAATTAAATGATGACTGAGCAATTGTATTTATATTTAATTTAGAACGAACTCGAAACAACGCGGTAGTTCGTAAAATTTAATTTCTACTTCAATTGACTATACTGAATTCGTGATAAGTCGGATTTCTGTGAAATGAGAAGCGTCTGAATCTACTTGATAATATTTTTCAAATGGAGGTGAAAAATCGAGTTTTCGTATTGTAGATTTTATTTTACGTCCAAATCAAATTTTGAAATAGTCGCTGTGTAATCGTTTATACGCCATAACGATTAATTTAAATATAATTAAATATTGGCTTCGAATTTGGATAAGTCCTTTGAGGCATAGTTATAATTTAATTTTTAGAATTTTACTGTAATTTTTATTTCGTAAAATAAGCTACTTTTTATTTGGAGTATTTTACACCCTGTATCAACATTTTAGGGTTTCACAATATAAGTTAATCTACCGATATTATTATATTTTTGGGATCGTGGCACACTGCTGAGCGCGATGATATTTTTTTCCATCGATGGCGCATCGTATACGGATAGAATTTTATATCGCGATGCACGTTTAACTTTATTACAATAAAATCATTGGTCATATCAACGAAAATATTCCTACAAGACTAGCGTTGTCCTTAGATCGTGACTGAAATGAAGTGCCCATCTCGTTGAGAAAGAAATGTGGCCACTGTTGTATCATTCATTAATAGTGAAAGTGACGCATCAAATTTTATTTCTTCGTAGCATCTAAAATTATCTGTCCTATAACTACAGCCTGAATGATCATATCATGTCCCTTAGATTGAACAACATGTTTGTGTATTTTCAAATCAACGTCTACCTTATATGAAAGAAGTGTGTGTTGGCATATGAAAGAAAGCTGTGCAGACCGAAGAAGTAGATTTCAGACCATGTTTAAAGCTTCCTGCCCAGCACCAGTATATGATCAAATCGCATCAGACTACCCTAAATCTAAATTTTGTACAAGCAGATGGAAAATTCAAATCACGTACAGCTACGTGAAAACGATATATCCATGCAGCTATACCCCTATGACAACACATACACCACAGGTCTACATCCTATACAATTTCTTTGCTTCCCACACTTCCACATGTATATATATACATCGCATGTTTCCCCTTTCTCTTCCACTGAGCTAATCCTTTTCTTCCTTTCAAATAGACAAAACCGTTATTCATAAATAAATAAATAAGAGTGGGTATGGTGAGATGCTGGATGAGTTTATATCAAGAACAGAAGAAAAAGAAAGGGCAATGACGTGGAATATGAAGAATGGTAGGGGAGTGGGGGCTTGTGTACTGGCGACGTGATGTTGTTCTGTTTGGGAGTTGTAAGAGGACGCAGTCTTGATAGTAGATGGTAATAGGGGCATTTGCGCAGGTAGGGGACGGAGAATCATGAACGAAGAAGGAGGAGACTTGCGTGTTGGCTTCAGGAAGTTATATTTGCATGGATTTTAAGTGGAGGGGTCTATGACAGACTGTAGGCGGCTTTTGTGTGAACGTGAAGGAGGCTGAGTTGAACGTTGGCTCGAAACAGTGACGCCAAGGATGGTGTGCAAGCTGGCCTTCATGAAGCCAGTTTCAGGCGGACACTGGGTTCGTGACGGAGGTCCGTGTTTAAAGTTTTTGGGTGGCATGAAGGGGGGTTTACATGACATTTCATGTTGATGACCCAATGGGTATTAAAGGTAAGAAGTATGGGGCGTATGGGAGGAAGAAAATGCTAATGGGGTTTGTACTACGTTTGAGATGGAGAGGGAAGCAAGTGAGAGTTGCGTATGGGAGCTGCAGGCGGTTTTGATGATTCAAAGAGGAGAAGCATGATTTATGGAAGGTGGGCCGTGTGTTTTCCATCTGGGTTTGGGCCTGCGTGTTAATTTAAGAAAAAATTGAAAAGCAGCAGGAGGTTTTTTGGTGGTGAAATCAGGTAAGCTCCATGCTTGTTTCATGGGAAGAAGGGTTGGTCTAAACAGTAATAATAACAAAGAAGCCAGATTGTTGAATCCTCTGGACTCGTTGAATACTGGGAGGATTACTTAAATAGAAAAGGAGAAGGTAAGTGGCTTAACAAAGGTGATTTTCCGACCAGAAGATTAAATCGGGTTGAGGCGGTCCATCGGAGAAATCACGAGAGGTCAGTAATGGGTTAAACATGGATTAACAACAATGAAAGATAACTAAGGTAAGCTAACCGCTGAGTTAATTAATAATTAATGATTTAATTAAATAGTTTATAAAATATGTGTTTAATCTTGTATTGGTTCGTTCGAAATTAGAATTCCGCGAAACCGGAAACGATGGAATCATAGCGAAGGGTACTGCGTTGCTGAGCAAATTTGGACAGGACCAAAAGAAGTCAAGTTTCAGTTTAAAACGAGCGAACCGCCAATCGAAAATAAAGTGAGTTACTTCTCACACTTTTTCTGAAATACTATGATGTGATTAAATTCATAGAATTTAATCTAATTACTGATAATTGGTTGATTGGATACCTTAGATGCCCATGGCTGCTTTAATGGTTGACGTTAATTATATTTTCGTCGTTTAAAATATTTCTATGTACTGATATGAAATATTATAATGGTCTGTTTTGCAAGGAAGAACAGGTAGGAGGAATCAAATCGGTTCCTCAAATATTTAATATGCTGTTATTTCATATTTTATGAACTGTTCAAATCCCCTTTGACATTTAAACCCTGTTGGTTGTTGATTGTGGTTGAGCTTTAGATCAATATATAGTATTGATTACGAAAGAAACAGCAGATGGCCCTTAAATACACCGTTTTATAAAGTTTGATTCACCGTCAGATGAATCGCTAGAAAAGAAGTTATGAAATTATTTTATAACCAACATAGATTTTTAAAATATATTATTTTAAATAAAGTTCTAATAAGGAGAATAAACCAACTACATAAATACGTTGATTGGTTTAACCTAATCGACCGTGCGCGAAGCACGTGTTTATTAAGTGATTATTAAAAACGATTTTATTTAGCTAATTCAAGCGCCAGATTTGACGAACAATTAGAACTGGTTTACACTGATATTGATTTAATAGAAATCAAAGTGAATAGAATTATTTAGATTAATTAATAATTAATTAATTTAAATGGCAAGATCAATAACGATTGACTAACAGGTTAGTCATGTTTGAGTTGAACAAGTTAACGGCGTTAACTAAAATTGTTTATTGGATTAGTTCATAAATCTAAAGGGGGTGGTTAAGGGTTAAGTAATCCAGTTTTTTTATTTCAACAAATATTGAAACTTGATTATTAGTCATTTAAATAATGATCGAAGTCATAAGTTGGAATGTAAATTATATTAAAGAAAGTTTTGAAGTTTAAAGCTATGTTTATAGTAAATAAAGCAATTTAATTATTTATAATGAGATATCGAAGTTTTATCTCATATTCTTACTGAAATATCTTGAATCCTATGAATCCAAGTTATTTGTAGTTCTAAAACCCAGTTTTAATCAGAGTTGTTAAACGAACTAAGATGAGATATAGAATCGCCATTTTTAAAGAAGAGATGATATTCCATCACAATGGAATTATAATGGGATTTGTCGTATTGGAAATGAGTGTTGGGTCTTGTATTACAACTAATATCTATCTTATGATAAGAACGTTGTTGGTCAAGGTTTGAGAGGTAATTTAAATACCCCAACTTGAGCAACTTCAGGATTTTCAAAGGATGATATTGGTCGTAATGGTAAAGATATCAAGAGAAAATTATTTTGGGAAAATAACATTGTAACGCTATTGTAACGACTAGCCATTTGATCGCACCAAATGGTATTTAAACCAACTCAGAACGTTCAAAACGACAACTCGTTATTAGCTTACAGGGTTTAAATAGAATCCACACAGAATCACGCTACACAATATTTGCAGCGGAATAAAATTTTATACATATATCAGAGTTTACAAAAAAAAAAAAACACTTTACGACGGAAGATTAAATAATGTATACATAAGTTTTAAATGAAAAAGGCTTTACAGTTATGTCGAGTACGCCACATGCATCCTTACGCTTCTCCACTTCTTTGCGAGCTGAATTCTATAAATCTGCAATGCTCGTATCTGACCTGAGCGTATTGCATAAAAAAAACACAACAAACACTCGGATCAGGATTAATCATTGTTCAAGTAAATTAACTTCGGAAAAAAAAATTGAATATAATATTAAACCATAACAAGATCTTAAGGTATCAATCATATATTTCAGTCAATAACGAGGCTACAAGCATGTAATTTCTTTCAGCAAGGCCAGTAGAACATATAGCATGTCATATTCGGTGTCAGTTTTAGGCAAAGACACAGAGAAGAAGTTCAGGTGTACGAGGCAACAAAAGACTATGAAAAATACACAAACTTGAACCAAAATGGCAAATATAACCCATGCATACCACTAATGAATCACTCATGTATGCAATTAGCCTGTAGGGTGTACATATCTGTGACTAATTGCAAGACAACATATGCAAAAATATAACTTCATTTGTTAACCGAGGCAAGTCGACTAGAGATGAAATGGACAAACACATAAATGCATGACCAAACCATATTTCAAATTTACAGAAGGAAACCAATATGAACAAATAGCATGGCCATAGCCATGTTTACAAGTAAATTTTGCATAAGCTGAGTAAATATATACATTAATATGTGTAGTAGCATATAGGTCCATTCACAAGAAACTGAGTGCAACTCAGGTTTAAATAAACAGAGATTTCAGTACTTTAATTTTTTTTCTTTCTTTTTAGTTTGCAAATAATAGGCTTCAGAAATTTTAGTAGAAAAATAATTCCAACTAGGCATATACAAGTTTCAACATGTAACGGATTTAATGCAGCAAAACTTCAAGTCTAACAGTCAAGCAAAGGCATCCTTTTTACTTCTACAGGCTATTATAACAAGCCAATCCCATGGAACAAAAGTATCACTAGGTTTAAATAAGGCAACAGGTTTTCAAAGTTTGCCACAATTACTTACAAAATGAAGCAATAATTGCCTGCATGTGTTACAGGCCAATAAGCAATTCTGTAGGCCATAAACATGATGTAGCAACCAACTTATCTTAGATGTACAACTACAAATGCATGCAATACAAATTAACAAGAGGGATTTTATTATTTTACTTTAGTTCATACCAAAGTAAAAATCCTTGAACAAGAATTAATCAATCGTGAGTAGTTACTCACCTCAAAACGCGAAGAAGAAAAAAAAGTGCAGTGATGGAGTTATTGAACGGCGCACAGATATGGAGCTCGTGGCAGTTCAATCGGAAGCAACGGACAGTGCGGTTATGGTTTACAGTCTCCACAGTGGTGACTGACTTCAAGGCGACGGCTTTGGGTTGGCGACAGGAAGCGGTCTCGAGTTGATTTGCGTCAGTGGGGATTTATTGGGTGAAGGTGGAAGGCCACTAATTGGGGAAAATTTGGATTGAGGGATACACCATTATCAGTTTTGAGGCAAGACGAATTTTGCTGAAGAAACAAATGAAAAAGGGGATAAATAATGTGGGGAAAGGTGGAGGAGCAGTTATAACATGAGTAAAATGTAGAAAATCACAGAGCCAAGAGTCAGGCATGGATCCCATAATCACGCGCCCCAAGTATCACCGGTTTACTAGGTCACGTATTTACCAATTCAAAATTTTTTGTTTGCTTTATAGTTGTATTAACTTTAATTTATTCCGACATGTTAACTTGGTAGTCTGCAAAATTAAAATTCCAGCATGGATACCAATTCCAAAACACGTTTCAGTTTCTTTTCCTTTTTTTTTAGAGTGACATGCAAAATATATTGTTGCTATTTGCTTCATGTGTCGGGTTCGAAAGTCTTGGAACCGCAAAAAGAATCAAACAGTCGGAAGAGCAAAAAGTAATAATGAAGGGAAGGATGAAAGAATGTTTCAGTAGGCGCATTCAAATATATATATTACGCTTATATATATATATATATATATATATATATATATAATAATGGGCTTGGATTCAAGTGGGTGGCTTCAGCTTAAGCGCATGCATTGAAAATATAAAGACAAAGCAAAGACAAAGACAAAGCAAAATAACATGATGCATGCATGTTAATTATGTTTGAAATGGTAGTAGAAGGGGAAGGAAGCAAACGTGTTTCACTTTAGGAAAGGAGAAGGCTACAGGTTGTAATGTAATAGTAAGCTTAGGAAAAATGTAAATGTATAGGTGGTAGTTTAAATGAACATGAGATGCCACCTTCATATCCATGCGTTTAGTATTATCTATCCACGTTTTTGTCCTTTCACGTGCCATGGGAACGTTATAGACTGGATTTGCAGACCCAAAATGGCTACGAAAATCTGCTGGATTAGAATAGGGACACGTCACACTCAAATGACTCTATTTTCAGAATGAACTGTGCAAGCCCTTTCGCAATTTCAGCGTGAACCCCGCACCGAAATTGACAAACGAATATATATCGGTAATCAGTTCGATGAGACGGTCCCAAAGATATATAGTTTGCAGTGTCAGGACGCTCCGTTCAAAACGGCATTTCGGACCACTTTTAAAAGGAAAAAGGGCACGAGAAAACAATTAAACGAAGATCAAAACGTCCGAATTTTACGAAACGAATTTTACCGTTGGATTCGTGACAACGAATAGAATATTTTTCATGTTTGTCCGAACTGGATTCGGAGAGATTATAAAATCGTTAAATTTGAACTGTTATGCGCAGCTTTGCACCGAAAAATACGCGATCGTCAAACATTCAAATTTTCCGATGAAATTTTCTCTACTACTATATCTCCCTATACGCATTTCAAGTTTTAAATCCCCGTTACGAGAAATTATAGAATATTATAAAATTTAAATCGAGGATATAATTTTTATTAATATTGAAAACAAATTATATAATACAACTTTACTATTTAAAATTTAAAATATAAAAATAAATTCAAATTCAACTAAATAAACTCGATTTAATTTATATAAAAAATAAGATCGAAATTGAAAATGTTATTAAAATATTTTCATATCAAATCAAATTCATTCGTTATATAAAACCAAGATAAATTTAGTTTTTAATTCAAAATAAAAATAGTTGTAAAATATAATAAACCGAGTTTTAAATGAATAAAATAAAATCAAAAATCAAAATTTAAACTAAATAATCAAATAAAAATACACTTAAAATCTCGGGTTGTTACATTCTCCCCCACTCAAACCTTTTCGTCCCCGAAAAGGAACGAGACCAGGAAATAGTATTTAAATAATTAATATATATATATATATATATATTTTTTTAAAAAAACAATAGTTTAAATTTATTTTCATATCCATATATACATATTACGAAATTTATATAAATCAAAAGTTAAAATATTTTCAAACATTTCAAAATTAGTTTTAAGTATCCACTCGACGTCTCGATTGGCGATATATATCTATCCCACTTTCGAAACCCGAAAATAGATATCGATGATGCTGCGCAGTCATCACCAGAATCATTTTCAAGCGACTAGAGTGTGACTCTATATCTATCAAATACTAATAGGATTTAACATATACGTTGATCAGACGTATACCCAAATCACTAGGTATTTGATAGGCCAATTTTAACGTCAAATAAATACTCAAAACACTTTTCTATATTTAGATAGATTCATTTATAAACAATATCATTATAGATTTTAACTAAAATAAAAATCATTTATATGCAAAATCTACTTCTTACTTTGTTGTAAATAAGGATAATTTGTAGAATTCGAATAAAAGCTGAACGAACGGAAGAACCTAATCAAAGAGGATCTACGAAGGAAGATGGATTCAAATGAAAAGGAAAATTTCCGAAAGAAGATTTAAATATTAAAGAGAATTTTATATTCGAAAATATTTGTTTTAAAAACATTTAAAATCTCTTTCTTAGTTTATTATTTTGAGGTTATATATAAATTTAATTGCAAATTATTGGTTTGTTATTTTACATTTAAAAATACTTGATAACTCGAAATTTAACAAGTTTACTGTCGTTCTTACAGACATTAGGCATACGCTGGCCAGGCGCATGACTAAAATTTCTAAGTACTAAATATACTTGTTTCAACTCCCAGTGAAAATACTTAAAAAAAACATTTAAAATAGATATGAAAAAAATACTTTCCCCCATGGATCGCGGTTACTCGGCGGTTGCGCTACTATCCCAGTAGAATCGCTTGTAACCATAGGTATCACACCCCTCGAATTTCCCCATGGTTGTTGCCATAGATCGCAGATACGCGGCGGTTACATCACTATCCCAGTGAAATCGCTTGTAACTGTAGGCATCTCGCCCCCCGCATTTCGCTATGGCGTCTAGATCACAGTTACGCGGCGGTTACGTCACTATCCCAGTAAAATCGCTTGTAACTGTAGGCATCTCGCCCCTCGAATTACGCTATGAAACATCAAGTGAATATAAATAAATCAGAGTGACCCCACCGAGTAGGATTCCAGTATGTGTTCCTACCGAGTAGGACCCCGATTTCCAATGGACACCCCGTGCGGAGTTCCAACGCAACCCTATCGAGTGGAATCACGATTTTCGATAGAAAGTACTTCCCATATCTTAATTTCGAAAACATATATACTATATATATAGTACTTCATTCCACATTTCGCATATATCGCACTTACGTAAATGTCAATTTACATATAAGATTTCCCTTTCAACATCATGTTTCAAATATATCATTATTATATAAATTCATTATATAAGGTTTCATTTTAAATCAATTACCTTCCAATCGATAGCTTTCGAGTTAATCATAATTCTAATATAAATCTTCCAGATATATGTATATATATATATATATATATATATATATATATATATACGGTTCAAAACTTCATATCAAATAATTCAAAATCAAAGATTCTCGAAATTCCGTTTCATTACAATTTAGTTTTGGTTTTGCTATCCATTTGAATATTCAATATCATTCCAAATCTGGTTCATATCCACAATCAATTCATTATTAAACTACACATTCGATTTGGGTTACATATCACAATTTTCATTACTCGATTTGAATCTTTACCTTCAATCATTTCGGATTTAAATTGCTCGGATCGGAAGTTCTTTTTTTTTAATCTCAAAATAGCTAGATACGAAATAGTTTAAATAGTAAGGTTGATAATAAGAAAGGTTTTGGAAAAATAAGTTTGAGTAAATTAGATAGATTTTTGATGAAAATAGTTTATAATATTTTAGATGGATTTGATATAATAGGTTTGAAAATAAAATAGATACGTTTTGGTCTAAAATAGTTTAAATAAATTAGATAGATTTTATAAAATATGTTTGAATAAAATAAATATGTTTTAATACAAAATAGTTTGCAAACTTTCTCAGAATCAAGTAGATTTGGTATAGGATAATCAAATAAGATAGATAAATTTAATTCAAATAAAACAATGGTAAAACATATAATAAAATAAATAATACTAATTTCAATAATTATTTCAATCCGATCCAATTTTCTGAACCTTTAAAATTTTAACTAACATCATTTCCAATATCGAAGTCAAACTTAAATTTTAACTTAAGATTCAATTTAAAACTTTTCAGTTTCAACCAAGTGGTCGATTTAAATCATGGCTCAAATTTCTCATTCCAGTTTGAATTCTTCATTCTTCCATATTATTGATTTTTAACCAACTTCCGAATTCTAAATATCGAGTTCAACGCTTAAATCAATTCTTCACCAGTTAAATCTTAACTTTCTTTGATAGTTAATTATTATAATCCAAATTGACACTTCTTAAATTCAACATTCGAAGCTTTACGACATTCATTTCATAAAGTTCAAAATTCTTCCAACCTTAAGTACTAACTAAACAAAGCCTTGATATTTTTTTAAATAGGTACATAGGAGATTGAGGAACACAAAATGAAGCATTACCAACAGATCTAACGATTAGGGTTCAGAATCATTGAGGACTATCTGCTTCTTGTCCGGTAATCCGCATCTTCGTCGAAATTCCTCCTCGGTGCACACTATATTGGGTTCAGGTCGTATTGCAGGGGAATTAGTACATTCCAAATCAATATGTCCCCAATCTCTACAATTCCAACAAAAGTACGTGGTGCCCCCATCATCATTTACTTTCTTTACACTTTTCGCTCTAGCTGGACGGAACACAGCTTGCCTTCCACGCTGCCTCTCAGTACAGTTTCGAGCTATATGTCCAGTTTGGCGAAAAAGATAACAGACTGTAGATCGATCAACGGGTAAATCGAGTGTTTGTTTCTTCCTTTTTACTTCAGGGCAGTGGTTAAGGAAATGACCTTCCTTTTGACACTTAAAGCAAACAATCTCGAAGCGAGCATAACGATCTTTCACATTCCTTCTCTTTCTCTTTCCTCGGCACATGGCAGCATAATGCCCCTTCTCATGACATCGATAACATAAAACGTTATCATATGGACCAGGCTCTTGTCTCTCCTTAATTCTCCTTTCAATTTCCTGAAATGCCTCGTTTGCCTCTCTACGAGAAATTTCCCTTCGTTCCCGACGTGCCGCCTTCTGTGCTTCAGTTCTTGCCATTTCAATTAAAGCGACGATTTATCACAATTTCCTATCAAAATTTGGAGTCCTCATTAGTTTGCGTTGAACTTAAATAATTTTAACCAAATATATTGTACCCCTTTTAATGGTTTAACAATTTCACTTATTAATCTATTTATTAATTAGCATCATCAACTTATCAACTTAGTTATCATACATCTTTATTAGTTGATATTCCCAAAAACTTAACAAATCTTCTTAGCCCGTCATTTCTCTTACAATAGGTATTTCCAAAAAAACTAATTCAAATCTATTTAGTGAATAACCAATTTAATTTATTTATTTACATATTCTCGACCAACCACGGCAACTCGAAGAGGGTTTCAAACGGAATCAAGTTTCAGATCTAAAGAAACCTTAACGAAGAAAGCTATTAATTGAACGGATTCGAAGAGTGGGGTTTCAAAAAGATTTAATTTCAAAATACCATATATTTCAAAATAATTTATATTTCAAAATACTTTATTTTCCAAAATAATTTATGTTTCAAAATAATATATCAGTTTCAAAATAATTTATATTTTCAAAATACGCTCTCTCTACAGTGATTCCTATATCGATTCCACTCATTCTAGGATAATACCACCCTATCTCTAATGAGCTTTTACCTCATAAACTAAAGCTTTGATAAACCAAAGCTCTGATACCAACAGTAACGACCAGCCATTTGATCGCTCCAAGTGGTATTTAAACCAACTTAGAACGTTCAAAACGACAGCTCGTTATTAGCTTACAGGGTTTAAATAGAATCAACACAGAATCACGTTACACAATATTTGCAGCGGAATAAAATTTTATACATATATCAGAGTTTACAAAAAAAAAAAAAACTTTACAACGGAAGATTAAATAATGTATACATAAGTTTTAAATAAAAAAGGCTTTACAGTTATGTCGAGTACGCCACATGCGTCCTTACGCTTCTCCACTTCGTTGCGAGCTGAATTCTATAATATCTGCAACGCTCGTATCTGACCCGAGCGTATTGCATAAAAAAAAACACAACAAACACTCAGATCAGGATTAATCATTGTTCAAGTAAATTAATTTCGGAAAAAAAAATTGAATATAATAATAAACCCTAACAAGATCTTAAGGTATCAATCATATATTTCAGTCAATAACGAGGCTACAAGCATGTAATTTCTTTCAGCAAGGCCAGTAGAACATATAGCATGTCATATTCGGTGTCAGTTTTAGGCAAAGACACAGAGAAGAAGTTCAGGTGTACGAGGCAACAAAGGACTATGAAAAATACACAAACTTGAACCAAAATGGCAAATATAACTGTGAAAACCCGTAACTTCCCCGTAAAGGAAAGCGTCGGATAGTTCGAGAACAAACCACAACAGAACGCATACAAAAGAACATTTCACTGTATATTACAACAATGCATCAGATTACATGAATATACAGAGTATAAATGAATATTACACAGAAATATCAGAGATTTAAATTACATTTAAATACATCGCAGCGGAAAATAATACAATACACAACTAGAAGAGATATACGGATACAAAGCTTTCCTGATATCGTTCCAGCTGTAAACCAGGATCCTGTGAATATAAATCTGCAAAAACCAAAACTACTAGCTGCTCGTGTCAAAATAAGGGCACCCAGAGTTTAGGTTAAAACAATAAACTCCAGGTCAGTCATGTGACTGGTGTGAGAACTAAAACAGTTTTTAATCTTTATTTTCAAAGGTAAATCAAGGGACCACGCCGTATAACACGGAACGGGTTTCCTCCCAAGAATACCAGTGCATAAAACAAACAGCGCAATGCTAAATAAAGAAAGATGAAGCTGTTATAAGACCCAGGTCCTATCACACAATGCAACGCAAGCCGGGGGATAGGGTTTTCCCTTATAACAGCCAAATAATGCTTGATACGTTTAAAACAAATCATTTGATACTATAATAAGTGCATAGTGTATAAAACAACTTCAAATCATAAGTATCAATCATAGGCGGCATGAGCGTCCCATGCCACTATGTCGCCATATATAGGTTTACAAATAAAACCGCAAAGTCACGTATTTGGAAATTGGATTTCCGTCTATGAACCGAGGCAAAAGATAGTCCTCAACCGATTCGAGACGCTCTAGCCCGCCCCTCAGGATCAGAGCTCGAGTGACCCTTGGATCCTCAGGGCCAGTCCACCGATGTGGATTAAACTTAAACCCTGAACATGCATTTCCCCGCCCTATGGGGCGTAAACGAGCCAACTAAATGACTCCATCGGTTCGAGAACGACCGATCAATCCGAGGCGCCTCGCAACAGCAACAACCACATAAGTCAAACTCGTCAGGGCGTGTAAAACCACTGACGCCACTTCTAGCTAGAAAGAAACGCATGCCCTCCCTGACGTCCTCTCCCGTTTTTGGTTCATACCGGGTGTGAAACTCGCGAAGCAAACGTTACACAAAGCTACGCCACAAAGGCCGTGCTTTGATCATCACCACAAGACTTTGCTTTTCAACAGAAGCCTCGATCCATTGCCACTTAGGCATGCCACACAGGCAATTCACTCCATGCGTTTGATATCCATCAATATATAACCCCTGAGCTCGTACGTCTCAGAGAAGGGCGTTAAGCAAGAGAATAAATTCTCTGCCGCCAAACAGATATATATTTAATAGAGATCAATCACACGGACTAAAATCCAATGTCAGACACACAGTCCATTTACAAGTCCGTTCTGGGTCTGAACGAAACCGGAGGCACCTAGTACCCCGCACATCCATCGATCTCCAAGTACGTCTGGACGATCACCAACTGTTTCCATCTTCTTGGGTGTACAGCCCAATCAAGATCATCAGTTATCACCCAAACGACGTGAAGACCTCTGGTCTTCGACCACCGTCTTCATCTTCGACTTATCATCGTATCAATTATTCAGAATGGGATAAACCCGGTCTTTCCGAATAACTCGCGTATATTTAAATAAGTGTTACACAAACACAACATACGCCTCATTCCAATTCATCAGTCACTAACCGTAAATTAATCAAGAGAATAATTCCCCAAATATTAACCCCGAAGGCCGAAACCAACATCAGATCAATACCCAGAAAACCATTCTGCTTGGCTAACCGACAGTTAGTTCCTAAATTTCACATTCATAGGGAAAGGTTCCCATTAATTTTATCCAAGATAAATTTCTTGAATTTATTCTCTAATCTATTTTTGAATATCAATTCAAACTAGTCGGGATTAGCGAACCTTACCGAAGTAATCATTTGTTTTAATTTCCCAATCCCAACCTATTCATCCCATGAAGTAAAACTGGTTATACTTCATATCTAACACCACGGTGTTATCGGTAAATTCAATTACCATTTCACGCTCAAATATAATTAAAGATTTAACTATCGCCTGGAGCAAAACTGGTGATACTCCATTTCGATTATTTCAATCTAATTAAAGATTCATTAAAACTCCACTTAGTTTTAATCGTTAACTGGGTTAAAGAATCAGTGTCATTTAAAACACGGTTCACGATAAACCCAAAATCACATTCATTAATTATCGGGTTAAAGAACGAGTGTTATTTAAAACACTGTTCACGATAAACCCAAAAATCAATATCAATTCAATTCCAATTAAATATCATTTAATTGGTACACTTCATTAAATCTAAATAAAAAGATGTAATCTTTTCTCAACTGGGTTCAAGAACAGTGTTAGTGAAGACACCATTCACGACAAACCCAAATCACATTTGATATTCAATATAAGGCTCTGAATAGAAAATATATCGGCTTATATTCAATATCAAATTCTACGATTAACAAATGTCGTATTGGAAATAACGATATAAATATATATCTTTCAAATTTCCATAACAACATCTGTATAATCACGAATTCCAACATCGAAATATTCCGAAGACAATTTCGATTCAAATCCACTCCAATGCAATCATTGGAAATTCTGGTTATTTTTAAAACCCTTTTCAAATTCAATTTATTTATTTAAAAATAAATAGAATTATATTTCTAGTTCAAAACTAGTTCATTTCGATAAAAATCTATTTTTATCTTTTCAAATATGGAGTTTTTCATCCCAATTCTTCCCAAATCATTTCTTATGATTTTACACAAATTATTACTATTTTAAATAATTTTATCAAGGCCCGTACAGTCGATTTCCATCAACGGCCATCGAACTGCACTTACAGCGACCTTTTTCAAATTTGATTTGGACGTAACTCCAAATCCAACCGTTAGATTTCTAATTTCTAATATTCGTTAGAAAGCTCTTTTCGATACGAACCCAACGGTTCCGGTTTTAGGAGAATCCGACGGTCGGATCTCCCGTAATGTCCATTTGAAATAAATGGTCGAAATTCACGAACTGCCGCGGCGCGGCGCGTTCTATTCAGGCCATTATATTATATATATAATATATACTTCGTCGATTTCTATTTAAAACGAATTATATAAATAGTTTTAAATTCGTTTCAAAAGCAACTTCAACTTCCATTTCAATTCAAATCAAAATTGAATTCTTCTTTATAAATTCGTTTTAAAATTCATTTCTATTCAATTCAAATTTCAATTCAATTTGAATTCATTTCAATTCGTTTTCAATTCAATTTGAATTCGTTTTCAATTCATTTCATTTCGAAATCGTTTTCAATTCAATTCATTTCGAAATCGTTTTCAATTCATTTCAATTTGAAATCGTTTTTCAATTCATTTCATTTCGAAATCGTTATATATTCAATTCATTTCGAAATCGTTATATATTCAATTCATTTCGAAATCGTTATATATTCAATTCATTTCGAAATCGTTATATATTCAATTCATTTCGAAATCGTTATATATTCAATTCATTTCGAAAACGTTATATATTCAATTCATTTCGAAATCGTTATATATTCAATTCATTTTGAAATCGTTATATATTCAATTCATTTCGAAATCGTTATATATTCAATCCATTTCGAAATCGTTCTATATTCAATTCATTTCGAAATCGTTCTATATTCAATTCATTTCGAAATCGTTGTATATTCAATTCATTTCGAAATCGTTATATATTCAATTCATTTCGAAATCGTTATATATTCAATTCATTTCGAAATCGTTATATATTCAATTCATTTCGAAATGAATAAAATCGATATAAATATCGTTTACGTCAAAATGGCGTCAATCTAATCAACACGGCTTCATAAATTTCTATTTCAAATATTTTATTTCAAATATTTCTTTTTCAAAATAGTTGTTATTATCAAAATATTTCGTTCAACACATGACCAATCTCAAAGGATGAGTACTGTCACCACATGAACCGTTATTTTATATCGATAAAGATGTAAATTTTGTTACTAAAATATTTCGTTCAACACATGACCAATCTCAATGGATGAGTACTGTCAACACACGAACGTTTATTTTATAATATTCTTTATTTTTCAAATTGGAATGAGGCCCAATCAATCACCATATAATGTTAATTATATGGATTTTCATACAACACATGTATATAATAGCATTGAAAAATAATCAATCATCAACCAAAGTGCACTACACTGTATAAGCATCAAATATAGACATTTAACGCTTATAACAGCCTGTCAATCAATCGATCGACATATTTAATAAATCAGGATGAGTGAACTTCAAATTTCATCCCAACACCCGTGTGGGGTTTCAAACAATCAAACACATATTTTATTTGTGCTGTTGGGCGATGTGTAAAATTTATCGTCCCAATCAATGTCATTCAAATAGGTGTACATAAACAAACCGTCTGGTTTGTAAATGAATATTCTATTTTATTCACTTCACGTTAAAAATTATATTTTTAACGATAAAACATTTTATTTCAACCTATGAATTTCTATTCAATTCATTCTTTAAATAAAATGATATTTTTATTTTTCTAACTTATTTTAGAAAATTTCGGCGGCATAACGGCACGATACTAGAAACGGGGCGAGGCCTAGCCTTATCCCCGGTCTAGTGAAGGCCCACGCCATTCACACATCAATCAAACCAATTCATTTCACCACACAATTCAATTTCAATCAAACAATCTCTAATCTATGCAACCAAACAAACAAGTCCATGGTCTGTGGACGGTTGTGTCGAGTGCTACTAAGCACCGTCTGCATCCTAGTATATATATAAAACTAGAAAAGAAATTGAAAGGTGAGAAATTCTCACTGATAGCTATCCTAGCTCCACGGCTCTTCATTTGCAGAAGTCTTCATCGTTCTGCCTCTTTGTTGCTGTAGCCACTACATATGTAAAAATCGAATTTTTACTATGCTATTCAATATATAAAAATCATATTTTTATTTCGAAGTTCACTATATAAAAATCACATTTTTAATTCGCTACCCAGTATATAAAAATCGAATTTTTTCTACTATGTTATATAGATAAAAATTATATTTTTATCACGCTATTTTCCATATAAAGATTTCGCCTTTCCCATTTCAAAAATTCAATCTTTTCCATAAATAAAATCCTAACTTTTCCATTTTAAAAATTCAATCTTTTCTATGAATAAAATCCTAACTATTTCATTTTAAAAATTCAATCTTTTCTATGAATAAAATCCTAACTATTTCATTTTAAAAATTCAATCTTTTCTATGAATAAAATCCTAACTATTTTAAATCTTAAAATAAATCAGTTTATAAATCAATTAAAAAAATCTGCTCTTAAATAAAAACTGAAATTTATAAAGAGGAAGGTTATAAAACTTACTTTTATTGTCAAAATCGAAGTTGTCGCTGCCGTGGAGGGTCCACGTCAGAACCAGGACCGGAGGACAGGCGCCAGGGGTCGTCGGGGGGGGGGGGGGGGGGGTGCGGTGGAGTCTAGCATGGCCTGCGGTGGAGTTTCAGGCGGTTAAGGGGGTGGGCGACGGGTCTTCGCGGAGAGGGGGAAAACTGCGTCGAGGTGAGAAGGAGGAGGGGGATCCGGCAGGTGGTGGGGCTTCTATCGAGGCGACGCGGTGGAGGGGGGGGTGTGGCGGCTGAGCAGATCGGCGGCGCCCCCTTTTTCCTCTTTTTTTTTTATTCTAAATCGAATTATCTGATTTCAAAAGTAAGGGGGGGGCCAGAACGATTTTGAGGAGGAAAGGTTTTTTATTATTATTATTATTATTTTATTATTTATCATTAAAAAGCAACTTTTATTTTCGACCTCTAAACGAGGCCCACCGCCTGCCGTCCATAGCGTTTTACCCCCATTCTGAACACAATGGGATATGTATCGTAGGCCAGTTCGGCTGTTTCGATCAGTTTTCGTTGAATTTACATTTAAATCACTATATTGAATTTTTAAACGTACTTTTCAAATTACCGGGGTCACATAACAAAACTATAAATTCTCGAAAAATATTTTCTAGCTTCGTATTGATGATACGGTCCTAATAAAACTAGTTTCGTCGAATTCTGAGACCGTTAGAAAAATGGCCATTTTCCAGTCGATTAAAATCAACTGAAACTGGTCAAACGCGTTTTCCTTCGCCACGCTCACATATTGATTCGAAAAATTATGAAATTTGAAACCTAGCAATAACTTGACACTGCGGATCCAACAAAACTGGTTTCGTCGAAATCCGAGGTCGATTGCAAAATGTCCATTTTTAAGGGCCTTATATATATAAAAATATATATAAATTCCACAGCGACTATTTCTAATTTTAAACTGGACATATCTTATCATTTCTAAGATGAAATCTCCGTTTGTCAACTTCGTTACAAAGATATAGTTATACAGATTCAAATATTTCTTGTTTCGTTCAATTCTGACTTATATTGAATTCTATATATTCATTTGAAATTAGAAATCGAATTTTCGAACTACCACGCCATTTTCAATTCCTTTTATAATTATATATAATTATTATATATTCTAACGACGATGCGTATAAATATATATGTCGAATTCTATTCAAAATAAATTTTCTCGTCGATATTATTTAAAATAATTCATTTTAAATATTCAAAATTCTCTAAAATTGCCAAAATAAAAATTTCAAACTGGATCGCATTTTACGGGTTGTTACAATCTCCCCCACTTAAAACTTTTCGTCCCCGAAAAGGAACAAAGTCGAAAGTGGTTTGATTAATCAACTCTACGTTCGATCTGGCTTTCATTCTCCAACTTTTCAGTTTCTGAGAATTTTCAAAATTTCAAAAATTTGGCTAACACCCTAAATTTTTGAAAAATTTCGCCATAACCTCCCCTGCAATGGGAGCATCGAGGAATTTCAAATAGCTTCCCCGGTCCTTCAGATCTCAAAAAGAAAAAGAAAAAGCCAAGCGGCTAGCCAATAGGCTCACAAAATCATCATCACCCAAACAAAACAGTAAATTATGTAGTAAACATGTACCTATTTGTCGGGCAAACAAATTTTATTCTTCGGCTCTAGCCTCCTTGCTATGACCTGTTCAATGTAAGTACAAGTATATGCAAGCAAACGCGACCAATTTTCAATACAATTCAATATTTGATGCAATTAGGCATATTGGTTTAAAAATTATCAAACAAACAACTCAAACATCAATCAATTAGTGAATTTAACGTTTCAAATTCATAATTTTGATATATATACTGAAAATCTTGTTTTTGATGCCAATTCACAACAAAGTGTTCTAGCTATATAAGATTTGGTTCTCACACCAGTCTAATGGAAAAATATAGGAATCTCACTTTCGTCACTCGAATATAAACACTGATGATGAGGCCTCATCATCTGAATCATCTCCGGGCGACTAGAGTGTGAAGCTATATCTATCCAATATATTAAGACTTTGAATACACGCGGATCAGACGTATACGCAAAATCTATATATATTGGGTTGTCCACATCAATATAAGTAAATAACCAAATACGAATAATTGATTTATATTTCAAAACAAAAATTGTTTTCATTTGAAAAATATACTCTTCACACTCGTTCTAGGATACTACTGATCCTATCTCTAACGAGTCATTCCCATTGCATATTACTAATCCAATCTCTGATGAATTCCTTCGTATGGTTCTAATGTGTCTTGTTCTCTGAGCTTTGTAAACCAAAGCTCTGATACCACGTGTGAAAACCTGTAACTTCCCCGTAAAGGAAAGCGTCGGATAGTTCGAGAACAAACCACAACAGAACGCATACAAAAGAACATTTCACTGTAAATTACAACAATGCATCAGATTACATGAATATACAGAGTATAAATGAATATTACACAGAAATATCAGAGATTTAAATTACATTTAAATACATCGCAGCGGAAAATAATACAATACACAACTAGAAGAGATATACGGATACAAAGCTTTCCGGATATCGTTCCAGCTGTAAACCAGGATCCTGTGAATATAAATCTGCAAAAACCAAAACTACTAGCTGCCCGTGTCAAAATAAGGGCACCCAGAGTTTAGGTTAAAACAATAAACTCCAGGTCAGTCATGTGACTGGTGTGAGAACTAAAACAGTTTTTAATCTTTATTTTCAAAGGTAAATCAAGGGACCACGCCGTATAACACGGAACGGGTTTCCTCCCAAGAATACCAGTGCATAAAACAAACAGCGCAATGCTAAATAAAGAAAGATGAAGCTGTTATAAGACCCAGGTCCTATCACACAATGCAACACAAGCCGGGGGATAGGGTTTTCCCTTATAACAGCCAAAGAATGCTTGATACGTTTAAAACAAATCATTTGATACTATAATAAGTGCATAGTGTATAAAACAACTTCAAATCATAAGTATCAATCATAGGCGGCATGAGCGTCCCATGCCACTATGTCGCCATATATAGGTTTACAAATAAAACCGCAAAGTCACGTATTTGGAAATTGGATTTCCGTCTATGAACTGAGGCAAAAGATAGTCCTCAACCGATTCGAGACGCTCTAGCCCGCCCCTCAGGATCAGAGCTCGAGTGACCCTTGGATCCTCAGGGCCAGTCCACCGATGTGGATTAAACTTAAACCCTGAACATGCGTTTCCCCGCCCTATGGGGCGTAAACGAGCCAACTAAATGACTCCATCGGTTCGAGAACGACCGATCAATCCGAGGCGCCTCGCAACAGCAACAACCACATAAGTCAAACTCGTCAGGGCGTGTAAAACCATTGACGCCACTTCTAGCTAGAAAGAAACCCATGCCCTCCCTGACGTCCTCTCCCGTTTTTGGTTCATACCGGGTGTGAAACTCGCGAAGCAAACGTTACACAAAGCTACGCCACAAAGGCCGTGCTTTGATCATCACCACAAGACTTTGCTTTTCAACAGAAGCCTCGATCCATTGCCACTTAGGCATGCCACACAGGCAATTCACTCCATGCGTTTGATATCCATCAATATATAACCCCTGAGCTCGTACGTCTCAGAGAAGGGCGTTAAGCAAGAGAATAAATTCTCCGCCGCCAAACAGATATATATTTAATAGAGATCAATCACACGGACTAAAATCCAATGTCAGACACACAGTCCATTTACAAGTCCGTTCTGGGTCTGAACGAAACCGGAGGCACCTAGTACCCCGCACATCCATCGATCTCCAAGTACGTCTGGACGATCACCAACTGTTTCCATCTTCTTGGGTGTACAACCCAATCAAGATCATCAGTTATCACCCAAACGACGTGAAGACCTCTGGTCTTCGACCACCGTCTTCATCTTCGACTTATCGTCGTATCAGTTATTCAGAATGGGATAAACCCGGTCTTTCCGAATAACTCGCGTATATTTAAATAAGTGTTACACAAACACAACATACGCCTCATTCCAATTCATCAGTCACTAACCGTAAATTAATCAAGAGAATAATTCCCCAAATATTAACCCCGAAGGCCGAAACCAACATCAGATCAATACCCAGAAAACCATTCTGCTTGGCTAACCGACAGTTAGTTCCTAAATTTCACATTCATAGGGAAAGGTTCCCATTAATTTTATCCAAGATAAATTTCTTGAATTTATTCTTTAATCTATTTTTGAATATCAATTCAAACTAGTCGGGATTAGCGAACCTTACCGAAGTAATCATTTGTTTTAATTTCCCAATCCCAACCTATTCATCCCATGAAGTAAAACTGGTTATACTTCATATCTAACACCACGGTGTTATCGGTAAATTCAATTACCATTTCACGCTCAAATCTAATTAAAGATTTAACTATTGCCTGGAGCAAAACTGGTGATACTCCATTTCGATTATTTCAATCTAATTAAAGATTCATCAAAACTCCACTTAGTTTTAATCGTTAACTGGGTTAAAGAATCAGTGTCATTTAAAACACGGTTCACGATAAACCCAAAATCACATTCATTAATTATCGGGTTAAAGAACGAGTGTTATTTAAAACACTGTTCACGATAAACCCAAAAATCAATATCAATTCAATTCCAATTAAATATCATTTAATTGGTACACTTCATTAAATCTAAATAAAAAGATTTAATCTTTTCTCAACTGGGTTCAAGAACAGTGTTAGTGAAGACACCATTCACGACAAACCCAAATCACATTTGATATTCAATATAAGGCTCTGAATAGAAAATATATCGGCTTATATTCAATATCAAATTCTACGACTAACAAATGTCGTATTGGAAATAACGATATAAATATATATCTTTCAAATTTCCATAACAACATCTGTATAATCACGAATTCCAACATCGAAATATTCCGAAGACAATTTCGATTCAAATCCACTCCAATGCAATCATTGGAAATTCTGGTTATTTTTAAAACCCTTTTCAAATTCAATTTATTTATTTAAAAATAAATAGAATTATATTTCTAGTTCAAAACTAGTTCATTTCGATAAAAATCTACTTTTATCTTTTCAAATATGGAGTTTTTCATCCCAATTCTTCCCAAATCATTTCTTATGATTTTACACAAATTATTACTATTTTTAATAATTTTATCAAGGCCCGTACAGTCGATTTCCATCAACGGCCATCGAACTGCACTTACAGCGACCTTTTTCAAATTTGATTTGGACGTAACTCCAAATCCAACCGTTAGATTTCTAATTTCTAATATTCGTTAGAAAGCTCTTTTCGATACGAACCCAACGGTTCCGGTTTTAGGAGAATCCGACGGTCGGATCTCCCGTAATGTCCATTTGAAATAAATGGTCGAAATTCACGAACTGCCGCGGCGCGGCGCGTTCTATTCAGGCCATTATATTATATATATAATATATACTTCGTCGATTTCTATTTAAAACGAATTATATAAATAGTTTTAAATTCGTTTCAAAAGCAACTTCAACTTCCATTTCAATTCAAATCAAAATTGAATTCTTCTTTATAAATTCGTTTTAAAATTCATTTCTATTCAATTCAAATTTCAATTCAATTTGAATTCATTTCAATTCATTTTCAATTCAATTTGAATTCGTTTTCAATTCATTTCATTTCGAAATCGTTTTCAATTCAATTCATTTCGAAATCGTTTTCAATTCATTTCAATTTGAAATCGTTTTTCAATTCATTTCATTTCGAAATCGTTATATATTCAATTCATTTCAAAATCGTTATATATTCAATTCATTTCGAAATCGTTATATATTCAATTCATTTCGAAATCGTTATATATTCAATTCATTTCGAAATCGTTATATATTCAATTCATTTCGAAAACGTTATATATTCAATTCATTTCGAAATCGTTATATATTCAATTCATTTCGAAATCGTTATATATTCAATTCATTTCGAAATCGTTATATATTCAATTCATTTCGAAATCGTTATATATTCAATTCATTTCGAAATCGTTATATATTCAATTCATTTTGAAATCGTTATATATTCAATTCATTTTGAAATCGTTATATATTCAATTCATTTCGAAATCGTTATATATTCAATTCATTTCGAAATCGTTATATATTCAATTCATTTCGAAATCGTTATATATTCAATTCATTTCGAAATCGTTATATATTCAATTCATTTCGAAATGAATAAAATCGATATAAATATCGTTTACGTTAAAATGGCGTCAATCTAATCAACACGGCTTCATAAATTTCTATTTCAAATATTTTATTTCAAATATTTCTTTTTCAAAATAGTTGTTATTATCAAAATATTTCGTTCAACACATGACCAATCTCAAAGGATGAGTACTGTCAACACATGAACCGTTATTTTATATCGATAAAGATGTAAATTTTATTACTAAAATATTTCGTTCAACACATGACCAATCTCAATGGATGAGTACTGTCAACACACGAACGTTTATTTTATAATATTCTTTATTTTTCAAATCGGAATGAGGCACAATCAATCAGCATATAATGTTAATTATATGGATTTTCATACAACACATGTATATAATAGCATTGAAAAATAATCAATCATCAACCAAAGTGCACTACACTGTATAAGCATCAAATATAGACATTTAACGCTTATAACAGCCTGTCAATCAATCGATCGACATATTTAATCAATCAGGATGAGTGAACTTCAAATTTCATCCCAACACCCGTGTGGGGTTTCAAACAATCAAACACATATTTTATTTGTGCTGTTGGGCGATGTGTAAAATTTATCGTCCCAATCAATGTCATTCAAATAGGTGTACATAAACAAACCGTCTGGTTTGTAAATGAATATTCTATTTTATTCACTTCACGTTAAAAATTATATTTTTAACGATAAAACATTTTATTTCAACCTATGAATTTCTATTCAATTCATTCTTTAAATAAAATGATATTTTTATTTTTCTACGGCGGCATAATGGCACGATACTAGAAACGGGACGAGGCCTAGCCTTATCCCCGGTCTAGTGAAGGCCCACGCCATTCACACATCAATCAAACCAATTCATTTCACCACACAATTCAATTTCAATCAAACAATCTCTAATCTATGCAACCAAACAAACAAGTCCATGGTCTGTGGACGGTTGTGTCGAGTGCTACTAAGCACCGTCTGCATCCTAGTATATATATAAAACTAGAAAAGAAATTGAAAGGTGAGAAATTCTCACTGATAGCTATCCTAGCTCCACGGCTCTTCATTTGCAGAAGTCTTCGTCGTTCTGCCTCTTCGTTGCTGTAGCCACTACATATGTAAAAATCGAATTTTTACTATGCTATTCAATATATAAAAATCATATTTTTATTTCGAAGTTCACTATATAAAAATCACATTTTTAATTCGCTACCCAGTATATAAAAATCGAATTTTTTCTACTATGTTATATAGATAAAAATTATATTTTTATCACGCTATTTTCCATATAAAGATTTCGCCTTTCCCATTTCAAAAATTCAATCTTTTCCATGAATAAAATCCTAACTTTTCCATTTTAAAAATTCAATCTTTTCTATGAATAAAATCCTAACTATTTCATTTTAAAAATTCAATCTTTTCTATGAATAAAATCCTAACTATTTCATTTTAAAAATTCAATCTTTTCTATGAATAAAATCCTAACTATTTTAAATCTTAAAATAAATCAGTTTATAAATCAATTAAAAAAAATCTGCTCTTAAATAAAAACTGAAATTTATAAAGAGGAAGGTTATAAAACTTACTTTTATTGTCAAAATCGAAGTTGTGGCTGCCGTGGAGGGTCCACGTCAGAACCAGGACCGGAGGACAGGCGCCAGGGGTCGTCGGGGGGGGGGGGGGGAGGGGGTGGTGCGGTGGGGTCTAGCATGGCCTGCGGTGGAGTTTCAGGCGGTTAAGGGGGTGGGCGACGGGTCTTCGCGGAGAGGGGGAAAACTGCGTCGAGGTGAGAAGGAGGAGGGGGATCCGGCGGGTGGTGGGGCTTCTATCGAGGCGACGCGGTGGAGGGGGGGTGTGGCGGCTGAGCAGATCGGCGGCGCCCCCTTTTTCCTCTTTTTTTTTTTTTATTCTAAATCGAATTATCTGATTTCAAAAGTAAGGGGGGGGGCCAGAACGATTTTGAGGAGGAAAGGTTTTTTTTTATTATTATTATTTTTATTTTATTATTTATCATTAAAAAGCAACTTTTATTTTCGACCTCTAAACGAGGCCCACTGCCTGCCGTCCATAGCGTTTTACCCCCATTCTGAACCCAATGGGATATGTATCGTAGGCCAGTTCGGCTGTTTCGATCAGTTTTCGTTGAATTTACATTTAAATCACTATATTGAATTTTTAAACGTACTTTTCAAATTACCGGGGTCACATAACAAAACTATAAATTCTCGAAAAATATTTTCTAGCTTCGTATTGATGATACGGTCCTAATAAAACTAGTTTCGTCGAATTCTGAGACCGTTAGAAAAATGGCCATTTTCCAGTCGATTAAAATCAACTGAAACTGGTCAAACGCGTTTTCCTTCGCCACGCTCACATATTGATTCGAAAAATTATGAAATTTGAAACCTAGCAATAACTTGACACTGCGGATCCAACAAAACTGGTTTCGTCGAAATCCGAGGTCGATTGCAAAATGTCCATTTTTAAGGGCCTTATATATATAAAAATATATATAAATTCCACAGTGACTATTTCTAATTTTAAACTGGACATATCTTATCATTTCTAAGATGAAATCTCAGTTTGTCAACTTCGTTACAAAGATATAGTTATACAGATTCAAATATTTCTTGTTTCGTTCAATTCTGACTTATATTGAATTCTGTATATTCATTTGAAATTAGAAATCGAATTTTCGAACTACCGCGCCATTTTCAATTCCTTTTATAATTATATATAATTATTATATATTCTAACGACGACGCGTATAAATATATATGTCGAATTCTATTCAAAATAAATTTTCTCGTCGATATTATTTAAAATAATTCATTTTAAATATTCAAAATTCTCTAAAATTGCCAAAATAAAAATTTCAAACTGGCTCGCATTTTACGGGTTGTTACAATAACCCATGCATACCACTAATGAATCACTCATGTATGCAACTAGCCTATAGGGTGTACATATCTGTGACTAATTGCAAGACAACATGTGCAAAAATATAACTTCATCTGTTAACCGAGGCAAGTCAACTAGAGATGAAATGGACAAACACATAAATGCATGACCAAACCATATTTCAGATTTACAGAAGGAAACCAATATGAACAAATAGCATGGCCATAGCCATGTTTACAAGTAAATGTTGCATAAGCTGAGTAAATATATACATTAATATGTGTAGTAGCATATAGGTCCATTCGCAAGAAACTGAGTGCAACTCAGGTTTAAATAAATAGAGATTTCAGTACTTTAATTTTTTTTTCTTTCTTTTTAGTTTGCGAATAATAGGCTTCAGAAATTTTAGTAGAAAAATAATTCCAACTAGGCATATACGAGTTTCAACATGTAACGAATTTTATGCAGCAAAACTTCAAGTCTAACAGTCAAGCAAAGGCATCCTTTTTACTTCTACAGGCTATTATAACAAGCCAATCCCATGGAACAAAAGTGTCACTAGGTTTAAATAAGGCAACAGGTTTTCAAAGTTTGCCACAATTACTTACAAAATGAAGCAATAATTGCCTGCATGTGTTACAGGCCAATAAGCAATTTTGTAGGCCATAAACATGATGTAGCAACCAACTTATCTTAGATGTACAACTACAAATGCATGCAATACAAATTAACAAGAGGGATTTTATTATTTTACTTTAGTTCATACCAAAGTAAAAATCCTTGAACAAGAATTAATCAATCGTGAGCAGTTACTCACCTCAAAACGCGAAGAAGAAAAAAAAGTGCAGTGATGGAGTTATTGAACGGCGCACAGATCTAGAGCTCGTGGCAGTTCGATCGGAAGCAACGGACAGTGCGGTTATGGTTTATAGTCTCCACAGTGGTGACTGACTTCAAGGCGACGGCTTTGGGTTGGCGACAGGAAGCGGTCTCGAGTTGATTTGCGTCAGTGGGGATTTATTGGGTGAAGGTGGAAGGCCACTAATTGGGGAAAATTTGGATTGAGGGATACACCATTATCAGTTTTGAGGCAAGATGAATTTTGCTGAAGAAACAAATGAAAAAGGGGATAAATAATGTGGGGAAAGGTGGAGGAGCAGTTATAACATGAGTAAAATGTAGAAAATCACAGGGCCAAGAGTCAGGCATGGATCCCATAATCACGCGCCCCAAGTATCACCGGTTTACTAGGTCACGTATTTACCAATTCAAAATTTTTTGTTTGCTTTATAGTTGTATTAACTTTAATTTATTCCGACATGTTAACTTTGTAGTCTGCAAAATTAAAATTCCCGCATGGATACCAATTCCGAAACACGTTTCAGTTTCTTTTCCTTTTTTTTAGAGTGACATGCAAAATATATTGTTGCTATTTGCTTCATGTGTCGGGTTCGAAAGTCTTGGAACCGCAAGAAGAATCAAACAGTCGGAAGAGCAAAAAGTAATAATGAAGGGAAGGATGAAAGAACGTTTCAGTAGGCGCATTCTAATATATATATTACGCTTGTATATATATATATATATATATATATATATATATATATATAATAAAGGGCTTGGATTCAAGTGGGTGGCTTCAGCTTAAGCGCATGCATTGAAAATATAAAGACAAAGCAAAGACAAAGCAAAATAACATGATGCATGCACGTTAATTATGTTTGAAATGGTAGTAGAAGGGGAAGGAAGCAAACGTGTTTCACTTTAGGAAAGGAGAAGGCTACAGGTTGTAATGTAATAGTAAGCTTAGGAAAAATGTAAATGTATAGGTGGTAGTTTAAATGAACATGAGATGCCACCTTCATATCCATGCGTTTAGTATTATCTATCCACGTTTTTGTCCTTTCACGAGCCATGGGAACGTTATAGACTGGATTTGCAGACCCAAAATTGCTACGAAAATCTGCTGGATTAGAATAGGGACACGTCACACTCAAATGACTCTATTTTCAGAATGAACTGTGCAAGCCCTTTCGCAATTTCAGCGTGAACCCCGCACCGAAATTGACAAACAAATATATATCGGTAATCAGTTCGATGAGACGGTCCCAAAGATATATAGTTTGCAGTGTCAGGATGCTCCGTTCAAAACGGCATTACAGACCGCTTTTAAAAGGAAAAAGGGCACGAGAAAACAATTAAACGAAGATCAAAACGTCCGAATTTTACGAAACGAATTTTACCGTTGGATTCATGACAACGAATAGAATATTTTTCATGTTTGTCCGAACTGGATTCGGAGAGATTATAAAATCGTTAAATTTGAACTGTTATGCGCAGCTTTGCACCGAAAAATACGCGATCGTCAAACATTCAAATTTTCCGATGAAATTTTCTCTACTACTATATCTCCCTATACGCATTTCAAGTTTTAAATCCCCGTTACGAGAAATTATAGAATATTATAAAATTTAAATCGAGGATATAATTTTTATTAATATTGAAAACAAATTATATAATACAACTTTACTATTTAAAATTTAAAATATAAAAATAAATTCAAATTCAACTAAATAAACTCGATTTAATTTATATACAAAATAAGATCGAAATTGAAAATGTTATTAAAATATATTCATATCAAATCAAATTCATTCGTTATATAAAACCAAGATAAATTTAGTTTTTAATTCAAAATCAAAATAGTTATAAAATATAATAAACCGAGTTTTAAATGAATAAAATAAAATCAAAAATCAAAATTTAAACTAAATAATCAAATAAAAATACACTTAAAATCTCGGGTTGTTACATTCTCCCCCACTCAAACCTTTTCGTCCCCGAAAAGGAACGAGACCAGGAAATAGTATTTAAATAATTAATATATATTTTTTTATAAAAAAAACAATAGTTTAAATTTATTTTCATATCCATATATACATATAACGAAATATATATAAATCAAAAGTTAAAATATTTTCAAACATTTCAAAATTAGTTTTAAGTATTCACTCGACGTCTCGATTGGCGATATATATCTATCCCACTTTCGAAACCCGAAAATAGATATCGATGATGCTGCGCAGTCATCACCAGAATCATTTTCAAGCGACTAGATTGTGACTCTATATCTATCAAATACTAATAGGATTTAACATATACGTTGATCAGACGTATACCCAAATCACTAGGTATTTGATAGGCCAATTTTAACGTCAAATAAATACTCAAAACACTTTTCTATATTTAGATAGATTCATTTATAAACAATATCATTATAGATTTTAACTAAAATAAAAATCATATATATGCAAAATCTACTTCTTACTTTGTTGTAAATAAGGATAATTTGTAGAATTCGAATAAAAGCTGAACGAACGGAAGAACCTAATCAAAGAGGATCTACGAAGGAAGATGGATTCAAATGAAAAGGAAAATTTCCGAAAGAAGATTTAAATATTAAAGAGAATTTTATATTCGAAAATATTTGTTTTAAAAACATTTAAAATCTCTTTCTTAGTTTATTATGTTGAGGTTATATATAAATTTAATTGCAGATTATTGGTTTGTTATTTCACATTTAAAAATACTTGATAACTCGAAATTTAACAAGTTTATTGTCGTTCTTACAGACATTAGGCATACGCTGGCCAGGCGCATGACTAAAATTTCTAAGTACTAAATATACTTGTTTCAACTCCCAGTGAAAATACTTAAAAAAAACATTTAAAATAGATATGAAAAAAAATACTTTCCCCCATGGATCGCGGTTACTCGGCGGTTGCGCTACTATCCCAGTAGAATCGCTTGTAACCATAGGTATCACACCCCTCGAATTTCCCCATGGTTGTTGCCATAGATCGCAGATACACGGCGGTTACGTCACTATCCCAGTGAAATCGCTTGTAACTGTAGGCATCTCGCCCCCCGAGTTTCGCTATGGCGTCTAGATCACAGTTACGCGGCGGTTACGTCACTATCCCAGTAAAATCGCTTGTAACTGTAGGCATCTCGCCCCTCGAATTACGCTATGAAACATCAAGTGAATATAAATAAATCAGAGTGACCCCACCGAGTAGGATTCCAGTATGTGTTCCTACCGAGTAGGACCCCGATTTCAAATGGACACCCCGTGCGGAGTTCCAACGCAACCCGACGGAGTGGAATCACGATTTTCGATAGAAAGTACTTCCCATATCTTAATTTCGAAAACATATATACTATATATATAGTACTTCATTCCACATTTCGCATATATCGCACTTATGTAAATGTCAATTTACATATAAGATTTCCCTTTCAACATCATGTTTCAAATATATCATTATTATATAAATTCATTATATAAGGTTTCATTTTAAATCAATTACCTTCCAATCGATAGCTTTCGAGTTAATCATAATTCTAATATAAATCTTCCATATATTCAACATTCAAATAATTCAAAATCAAAGATTCTCGAAATTCCGTTTCATTACAATTTAGTTTTGGTTTTGCTATCAATTTGAATATTCAATATCATTCCAAAATCTGGTTCATATCCACAATCAATTCACTATTAAACTACACATTCGATTTGGGTTACATATCACAATTTTCATTACTCGATTTGGATCTTTACCTTCAATCATTTCGGATTTAAATTGCTCGGATCGGAAGTTTTTTTTTTAATCTCAAAATAGCTAGATACGAAATAGTTTAAATAGTAATGTTGATAATAAGAAAGGTTTTGGAAAAATAAGTTTGAGTAAATTAGATAGATTTTTGATGAAAATAGTTCATAATATTTTAGATGGATTTGATATAATAGGTTTGAAAATAAAATAGATACGTTTTGGTCTAAAATAGTTTAAATAAATTAGATAGATTTTATAAAATATGTTTTAATACAAAATAGTTTGCAAACTTTTTCAGAATCAAGTAGATTTGGTAAAGGATAATCAAATAAGATAGATAAATTTAATTCAAATAAAACAATGGTAAAACATATAATAAAATAAATAATACTAATTTCAATAATTATTCCAATCCGATCCAATTTTCTGAACCTTTTAAATTTTAACTAACATCATTTCCAATATCGAAGTCAAACTTAAATTTTAACTTAAGATTCAATTTAAAACTTTTCAGTTTCAACCAAGTGGTCGATTTAAATCATGGCTCAAATTTCTCATTCCAGTTTGAATTCTTCATTCTTCCATATTATTGATTTTTAACCAACTTCCGAATTCTAAATATCGAGTTCAACGCTTAAATCAATTCTTCACCAGTTAAATCTTAACTTTCTTTGATAGTTAATTATTATAATCCAAATTGACACTTCTTAAATTCAATATTCGATGCTTTACGACATTCATTTCATAAAGTTCAAAATTCTTCCAACCTTAAGTACTAACTAAACAAAGCCTTGATATTTTTTTAAATAGGTACATAGGAGATTGATGAACACAAAATGAAGCATTACCAACAGATCTAACGATTAGGGTTCAGAATCATTGAGGACTATCTGCTTCTTGTCCGGTAATCCGCATCTTCGTCGAAATTCCTCCTCGGTGCGCACTATATTGGGTTCAGGTCGTATTGCAGAGGAATTAGTACATTCCAAATCAATATGTCCCCAATCTCTACAATTCCAACAAAAGTACGTGGTGCCCCCATCATCATTTACTTTCTTTACACTTTTCGCTCTAGCTGGACGGAACACAGCTTGTCTTCCACGCTGCCTCTCAGTACAGTTTCGAGCTATATGTCCAGTTTGGCGACAATGATAACAGACTGTAGATCGATCAACGGGTAAATCGAGTGCTTGTTTCTTCCTTTTTACTTCAGGGCAATGGTTAATGAAATGACCTTCCTTTTGACACTTAAAGCAAACAATCTCGAAGCGAGCATAACGATCTTTCACATTCCTTCTCTTTCTCTTTCCTTGGCACATGGCAGCATAATGCCCCTTCTCATGACATCGATAACATACAACGTTATAATATGGACCAGGATCTTGTCTTTCCTTGATTCTCCTTTCAATTTCCTCAAATGCCTCGTTTGCCTCTCTACGAGAAATTTCCCTTCGTTCCCGACGTGCCGCCTTCTGTGCTTCAGTTCTTGCCATTTCAATTAAAGCGACGATTTATCACAATTTCCTATCAAAATTTGGAGTCCTCATTAGTTTGCATTGAACTTAAATAATTTTAACCAAATATATTGTACCCCTTTTAATGGTTTAACAATTTCACTTATTAATCTATTTATTAATTAGCATCATCAACTTATCAACTTAGTTATCATACATCTTTATTAGTTGATATTCCCAAAAACTTAACAAATCTTCTTACCCCGTCATTTCTCTTACAATAGGTATTTCCAAAAAACTAATTCAAATCTATTTAGTGAATAACCAATTTAATTTATTTATTTACATATTCTCGACCAACCACGGCAACTCGAAGAGGGTTTCAAACGGAATCAAGTTTCAGATCTAAAGAAACCTTAACGAAGAAAGCTATTAATTGAACGGATTCGAAGAGTGGGGTTTCAAAAAGATTTAATTTCAAAATACCATATATTTCAAAATAATTTATATTTGAAAATACTTTATTTTCCAAAATAATTTATGTTTCAAAATAATATATCAATTTCAAAATTATTTATATTTTCAAAATACGCTCTCTCTACAGTGATTCCTATATCGATTCCACTCATTCTGGGATATTACTACCCTATCTCTAATGAGCTTTTACCTCATAAACTAAAGCTTTGATAAACCAAAGCTCTGATACCAACTGTAACGACCAGCCATTTGATCGCTCCAAGTGGTATTTAAACCAACTCAGAACGTTCAAAACGACAGCTCGTTATTAGCTTACAGGGTTTAAATAGAATCAACACAGAATCACGTTACACAATATTTGCAGCGGAATAAAATTTTATACATATATCAAAGTTTACAAAAAAAAAACCTTTACAACGGAAGATTAAATAATGTATACATAAGTTTTAAATGAAAAAGGCTTTACAGTTATGTCGAGTACGCCACATAGTCCTTACGCTTCTCCACTTCGTTGCGAGCTGAATTCTATAATATCTGCAACGCTCGTATCTGACCCGAGCGTATTGCATAAAAAAAACACAACAAATACTCGGATCAGGATTAATCATTGTTCAAGTAAATTAACTTCCAAAAAAAATTTGAATATAATAATAAACCCTAACAAGATCTTAAGGTATCAATCATATATTTCAGTCAATAACGAGGCTACAAGCATGTAATTTCTTTCAGCAAGGCCAGTAGAACATATAGCATGTCATATTCGGTGTCAGTTTTAGGCAAAGACACAGAGAAGAAGTTCAGGTGTACGAGGCAACAAAGGACTATGAAAAATACACAAACTTGAACCAAAATGGCAAATATAACCCATGCATACCACTAATGAATCACTCATGTATGCAACTAGCCTGTAGGATGTACATATCTGTGACTAATTGCAAGACAACATGTGCAAAAATATAACTTCATCTGTTAACCGAGGCAAGTCAACTAGAGATGAAATGGACAAACACATAAATGCATGACCAAACCATATTTCAGATTTACAGAAGGAAACCAATATGAACAAATAGCATGGCCATAGCCATGTTTACAAGTAAATGTTGCATAAGCTGAGTAAATATATACATTAATATGTGTAGTAGCATATAGGTCCATTCACAAGAAACTGAGTGCAACTCAGGTTTAAATAAACAGAGATTTCAATACTTTAATTGTTTTTCTTTCTTTTTAGTTTGCAAATAATAGGCTTCAGAAATTTTAGTAGAAAAATAATTCCAACTAGGCATATACAAGTTTCAACATGTAACGAATTTTATGCAGCAAAACTTCAAGTCTAACAGTCAAGCAAAGGCATCCTTTTTACTTCTACAGGCTATTATAACAAGCCAATCCCATGGAACAAAATTGTCACTAGGTTTAAATAAGGCAACAGGTTTTCAAAGTTTGCCACAATTACTTACAAAATGAAGCAATAATTGCATGCATGTGTTACAGGCCAATAAGCAATTCTGTAGGCCATAAACATGATGTAGCAACCAACTTATCTTAGATGTACAACTACAAATGCATGCAATACAAATTAACAAGAGGGATTTTATTATTTTACTTTAGTTCATACTAAAGTAAAAATCCTTGAACAAGAATTAATCAATCGTGAGCAGTTACTCACCTCAAAACGCGAAGAAGAAAAAAAAGTGCAGTGATGGAGTTATTGAACGACGCACAGATCTGGAGCTCGTGGCAGTTCAATCGGAAGCAACGGATAGTGCGGTTATGGTTTATAGTCTCCACAGTGGTGACTGACTTCAAGGCGACGGCTTTGGGTTGGCAACAGGAAGCGGTCTCGAGTTGATTTGCGTCAGTGGGGATTTATTGGGTGAAGGTGGAAGGCCACTAATTGGGGAAATTTGGTTTGAGGGATACACCATTATCAGTTTTGAGGCAAGACGAATTTTGCTGAAGAAACAAATGAAAAAGGGGATAAATAATGTTGGGAAAGGTGGAGGAGCAGTTATAACATGAGTAAAATGTAGAAAATCACAGGGCCAAGTGTCAGGCATGGATCCCATAATCACGCGCCCCAAGAATCACCGGTTTACTAGGTCATGTATTTACCAATTCAAAATTTTTTGTTTGCTTTATAGTTGTATTAACTTTAATTTATTCCGACATGTTAACTTTGTAGTCTGCAAAATTAAAATTCCAGCATGGATACCAATTCCAAAACACGTTTCAGTTTCTTTTCCTTTTTTTTTTTAGAGTGACATGCAAAATATATTGTTGCTATTTGCTTCATGTGTCGGGTTCGAAAGTCTTGGAACCGCAAGAAGAATCAAACAGTCATAAGAGCAAAAAGTAATAATGAAGGGAAGGATGAAAGAACGTTTCAGTAGGCGCATTCAAATATATATATTAAGCTTATATATATATATATATAAAATAATGGGCTTGGATTCAAGTGGGTGGCTTCAGCTTAAGCGCATGCATTGAAAATATAAAGACAAAGCAAAGACAAAGCAAAATAACATGATGCATGCACATTAATTATGTTTGAAATGGTAGTAGAAGGGGAAGGAAGCAAACATGTTTCACTTTAGGAAAGGAGAAGGCTACAGGTTGTAATGTAATAGTAAGCTTAGGAAAAATGTAAATGTATAGGTGGTAGTTTAAATGAACATGAGATGCCACCTTCATATCCATGCGTTTAGTATTATCTATCCACGTTTTTGTCCTTTCACGTGCCATGGGAACGTTATGGACTGGATTTGCATATCCAAAATGGCTACGAAAATCTGCTGGATTAGAATAGGGACACGTCACACTCAAATGACTCTATTTTCAGAATGAACTGTGCAAGCCCTTTCGCAATTTCAGCGTGAACCCCGCACCGAAATTGACAAACGAATATATATCGGTAATCAGTTCGATGAGACGGTCCCAAAGATATATAGTTTGCAGTGTCAGGACGCTCCGTTCAAAACGGCATTACGAACCGCTTTTAAAAGGAAAAAGGGCACGAGAAAACAATTAAACGAAGATCAAAACGTCCGAATTTTACGAAACGAATTTTACCGTTGGATTCGTGACAACGAATAGAATATTTTTCATGTTTGTCCGAACTGGATTCGGAGAGATTATAAAATCGTTAAATTTGAACTGTTATGCGCAACTTTGCACCGAAAAATACGCGATCGTCAAACATTCAAATTTTCCGATAAAATTTTCTCTACTACTATATCTCCCTATACGCATTTCAAGTTTTAAATCCCCGTTACGAGAAATTATAAAATATTATAAAATTTAAATCGAGGATATAATTTTTATTAATATTGAAAACAAATTATATAATACAACTTTACTATTTAAAATTTAAAATATAAAAATAAATTCAAATTCAACTAAATAAACTCGATTTAATTTATATACAAAATAAGATCAAAATTGAAAATGTTATTAAAATATATTCATATCAAATCAAATTCATTCATTATATAAAACCAAGATAAATTTAGTTTTTAATTCAAAATCAAAATAGTTATAAAATATAACAAACCGAGTTTTAAATGAATAAAATAAAAACAAAAATCAAAATTTAAACTAAATAATCAAATAAAAATACACTTAAAATCTCAGGTTGTTACAGCTATGGAATATGTAATGAGTTTCCGAGATAAAAGAAACAAAAAAAGGGGTGGATGGTATGAAATAATATTCCCATAGTAAAAGAAATAAAAAGGAGATTGGTGAAAATATAACAATATTTTCAAAATTTAAGTAATGGAATTTAAATGAGTTTATTCTAAAGAGATGAGTGGTAATTTTGGTGTTCAAATAACGAAGCCAAAGAAGATGTCGAAATGACTGTTTTACGAATGATAGGTTGTATCGGTAAGATAATAAGAAATGTTATAGCAATGTTTTAAAAGGTTAGTTGAAGGTCAAATTATATATGAATTCAAGATATTTTCTAGGTATATAAGTAAAAAGGATTTGAGAACATTAATATATTTGAACTAATATGTTATTTTCGGGTACTTTAACTGATACAGTATTTTTAATGGCTATGTGATGCTATGTATAAACCAATGGATCTGTTTTGTTTTTATGATTGTTCATTTTGATAGTTAAATAATCGACTATCGAAATCTGACCCAACGTTATTGGTATGGAAAGACCGGGATCAAATTTATATTCGAAAACCATTCCGACAAATAAATACGAATACGTCAAAAATGCTGATCGAGATGGAGCAATTGAAGACCGTAAATCTCCATGAGCGAAAGAACTATTGTTAAATGCCTCTTGCTGATCCCCAGAGTTAACAATGATTCTGTCGTGATTGAAATATGCAGATTGCAAGGACTACTCGCTACTGATCTATAGGGTGATTCCTAGGATGCGATAGGAGGGTGCCTTCCGTTCATCCTATTCCTGGATGACGTGTATGGACGATGTGAATGTGGCCAGATGTTTCAAAAGTCGATTATAGCCTTAAGCCTCATCAATCGGGAAATGGCAAAAAAATCGGGCAGGCAGCATGGCTATGTGGGTCGCACCCATTAGGGTGTATTGTCACCATCTAGAGAATATTCATATTTGTTACATCTTTTCAGTTCTGGATCTCCCGGGAACTACGATGGTCACGCGATAAAAAGCCGTAAGGTGACAATATACTCGATACACTCAAGAGAAATGAGTGGTCGGTCATGTGTGGGTCGGGTTGAATGGCATTCTTGTTGAACCCAGTGTATTCGTCTCTAGAGATACACTATCAGCAGGTGGTCCCATACCTTGTCATAGTTGGAAATCCCATCTCCAATAAGCGCCCACGGTTTTGATTGTATACTATATATGTGGAGCGTGAGATGCAAACGTACTGCTAGATTCTATTTTCTTGTATTTAGACACTATTATAATATTAGAAGAAGATATTGATTTCAAAATGGTTCGGGTTATAGTACTGTAAAAACCGTCCGTTTTTATGTGTGGACTGGTCTTACTATTATCCTTTCCTTTCAAAAAGATTTCAAAGTTAAACAAGTTGGTTGCTCTATGAATTTATCACTGAAAGTATTTCAGACTGATCCGGGGGAATTTTGCTTTGTTTCAAATGTGCTCGGGTCAGACCGAGTATATTATCAGGTTAGGTATCGCTTGGAGCTTCGGAAGAGGAGTTGAAGTCGAGACGTGTTCCATATATATACTGGTACTAGTTTATTTCCGGTGTGTGTTGTATTAATCCAAATGTATACTCTGATGTTGTAATATACAGTTCTTTTATAAAGTATTATTGATTATTATATTTTGTTCGTTCCACTGTCAGATTCTGATCTTCTTATTTCTTCTATTCTCATATTTCTTTCTTTCTTTTCTCACCCTCTAACTTCTTTCTAATAGCTTTTTGGGTTTTTCGATTCTTGAATTTGGACACGGGACGTGTTAGTGTCTGGGTTCGAGTGTCAAATTACCCGGGTCGCTACACTCTTCAAGTTGTTCATATTAAAAATCACATTTTTATTATTGTTCTATCCGCATAAAAATTACATTTTTATTTGTCTACTATATAAATAAAAATCATATTTTTATTTCTACTTCACATATATATATATATATATATATATATATATATATATTCGATCCCCGCAAAGTTTATAAACGTTAATTTGGGTTAAGTTTATGAAAAGATATTATAAATTCTTTTGTAACAATTTCGAAAGATTGATTTAATCAAGTTTAATTGAAGTATAACTTTGACAAGATTTAAGGGAATAATTCCCATTGTAAAGAATAATTGAATAAAATAATATTCTGGATTGAGATGTATGATATGGTTATGTATCCCTAAATTTGAAAGATCGCGACAGTTATTCGGAAGACCGGGTTTAACTCAATCTGAATAACTGATACGACGATTAAAAGTCGAATATATGAAGATAATGCATGAAAATCGGAGATCTTCACATCGTTTGGATTATTGTTGATGTCTCAATTAGGATGTACAACCTAAGACAAGGTTATAAGTTGTGGTCATCCAGACGTACTTGGTGATCGATTGGATTTGTGAGGGCCTCTCTCCTGTATTGGACATATAAGATGAGGAATAAGGTGCCTCTGGTTTCATTCAGACCCAGAACGGACTTGCAAGTGGATTGTATGTCTGACAATGTATTTTGGGCTGTATTTGCTGATCTCCACTAAATATATATCCTTCTCTGAGACATACGAGCTTTGAGGTTATATATTGGTAGACATCAATGATATGGCATGAATTGACCATGTGGCATGCTGAGATGCAGTGATCAAAGCTTCTTGGTGAAAAGAAGATCTTTACGGTTGATGATCAAAGCATGGCAGTGTAGCTTTATGTGTCATGACTTTGACGAGCCTCACCACCTGTGAATGGCTGATGCTGGATAATAAATGGCATTTTGGAATCGGTTATGCTCGATACAAGTGTAAGTCGCGGGGCAATGAAAACCCACGTGAACGTCCGCATGGCAATGCATGCTTCCTGGGGGATTCAGGCGCAACCATCATATTGCAGCGATTCTAGGTCGAGAACAGACAAAGGTTCAATTGCTCCCTGGAGGATCCAGGCGTAACCATTGTGTATCTAGGGTCTAGAGAGAGGATTCAGGAGCACCCCGATAAATGTAACTTCCACTACGAGGAATCCATGTTCGCCCTAATAAAGGCGATGGTTAGTGGGTCAGACGTACTTGATTCTGGACACCCTAATCAGGTGATTCGAAAGTTTGAGACCTCCATTAGTGGTGTCAAGAAACCTTCAGTCATTAATGGAACCCAACTTCCAATATGACCCTTCATAGTTTTTTTATTTGTAACATGTGTATGTAGTCATAGTGCACTACGTTTGCTATGATTGATATAATAATTTATGAAAAATGATTTTTACACTAAGCGCTAGTGATAATAAAAGAGGAAATTGCATATAAAGCATTTTGGCTATCATAAGGGAAAACTCTATCCTCTTGTTTGCATTTCATTGTGTGATGCGATTGAGTCATATAATAACTTCATTTCTCAAAAAGCATTTTGATTGGTATATGATTGGTATTCATGTGGAGGAACATGCTCAAAATTATACGGCGTGGTCCCATGATTTTCCCAGCTTTAAAATGAAGTATAATTATTGTATTTGGTTCTCACACCAGTCCTTGTTAAGCATGCCTAGCAATTGGATGCAGCATGATGGGGGGGTTCTCGCTTCGCGTTTGCTTGCGAGCCGGAGACTCTTACCCCTACAAGTCCCTTACTAGGGTTGGTTAGGCATGAGGCCGGGACGCCTGAAAGGGTTGTCGTAAAACAAGGTATCTGGGGTATCGCTTTAAGCCATGACGGGTAATTACCAACTGCTTTGTGGGTAGAGGAATAGTTGAAAAGCCTACCGAAATCGTTAGGCCATTTTAGGTGGTATTAGATCTTTGGTTTACAAAGCTTGGGGATACGACTCATTAGAACAAGAAGAAAAAACTCATCAGAAATAGGATTAGTAATATCATATAACAATGAATCATTAGAGATGGGATCAGTAGTATCCCAGGATGAGTGATTCGTTAGAGATGGGGTTAGTAATACCCTAGACTGAGTTGGAAAAGTATTATATATATAGAATAAAATGGATTTCCATATTTGTTAGCCTTCTTTTTGGTAAAAGTCGCAACAGGCCATCGAAGCCCAAACGCGCAACCAATCAAATTAGGCAGATCGCACTCCAGGAAGCCCAAAAGAAGCTTGGCCCGAAGTAACCACATATCAGGCCAATCAAGCCTATATCTCACCCCGGAAGACTCTTTCTCCCATTCAATCGAGAGAACCGCTCTCATACAGGGCATATCGACCGAGTAATCTACATAAAAATATTCAACTGAGCTATTCAAATACTTGTCCCGACTCTCAAGGAAGAAAAGACGGTCAACCACATCCGGAGAAAGTTCTACTTTTGATACACCTCACTATGGATGCCATGTAAGCCGCAACTTCCGGGGATACTATTTATGAATAGTGGAATCAGTCTTCCAATCACTATTCTATCGAAGGAATGGATTCCATGCATCCAAGTCTTCCCAGAAAGAACGGGCCACGTCACAACAGCCCAAGTCGCCGTCTCCACCTATAAATACCGTAAAGCTAAAAGAGAAAAGGAAAGTTTTTTCCGACTTTAACTTCTTCTTCTTCCTAGAAAGGTTTTATCTAGAAGAGAAAAGGAGTTGTCTCCTTTCTTTTCTTCAAAATAGAAAAAGCATTGTACCTGTAATTTAAAGCAGACATAATATATAAAGTGGACGTAAGCGCAGTCTTTGCCGAACCACTATAAAAAGACTATGTGTTTTCCCCGTTTCCTTTAATTTTTCTGTATTTTATAATCAGTATTTGGGTGCTCTTCACACGATTGGAGGTTGAAACGTCACTAGTGACCAACTTTTGACGTCAGCAGTATTCATAAATGAATTTGGTTTTTTGAAAAATTATATTTCAAGTACAAAAAGGAATCTATTTGGAAAATATATGGATAACCTACCTGATTTTCCTATAAGAGTTTGAGTGTTTATTTTGATGATAAAGTTGGAATATCGAGTAGAAGATCTTTATATATACGCTTGCCAGAAGTACTTACGAATTCTCAAATATACTGGATCAATATAGAATCACATTCAAGTCGCTTGAGGATGATTATGATGATTGATGCATCATCATCATCAGTGTTTATTTTTGAGTTTCGAAAGTGGGATAACTATATAATTCCAACTAAAACGTTGAAATATACTTAAACTAATTTGAGTATGTAGTTTGAAATGATTTGAGCTGTGAAATTTAAGAAGTATTGGTTAAATAGATTAAAAAGTGAATGAAACGAATTAAAATTTAACATTGAAGTTAAATAAAATTAAAATGATACAACCAATGTAAATATGAAAAATTAAATTTTGTTAAGTCAAATTGATTGGAAATTAGTTGGGACTGGATATATATATATATATATATATATATATATATATAAGACAGGTTATGGAAGCTAACAAAAGAAATAAAATTGTATGCCGGACAAATAGGTACGTATTTACTGTATTGATTGGGTTTGACGATTTTATGAACTGATTGATAAGCTGCTTGGTTTTTTGATTGATGAGGGCCTAGAGAGGTGAGTTGTAGTTGTATCGATCAACTTGTACAAAGGAGGTTACGGTGAAATTTTTCGAAAACTTAAGGCATAAGCCAAATTTTGAGAAATAGGAAAGTTGTCAGAAACTGGAAATTTGAAGAACTTGAACTAGAATAAAGGTTGAGTTGGTTAAGTAAATGACTTTTGATTCGATCCTCCTTTTCGAAGATGAAAAGTTTTTAAGTAGGGGAGATTGTAACAACCCTAAATTTTGGAACCAATTTAAAATTTATTTTAATGAAAATTAAATATTTTAAATGATTTATTTTGAGAGTAAATGACTTAGAATTTATTAAGAATGAAGTTTGAAGGTAAGAATTTAAATTTTTATTAAAACGAGCTCATAACATTGCGGTAGTTCGAAAATTTTAGTTTTGAATTTCAATTGGATATACCAAATTAAATATAAGTCGAATTCCGGTAAAACAAGAAGCATTAGGATCTAATTATTATATCTTTCTAACAAATGTGAGAAATTAATATTATATAAGTTGTAAGTTATTTCCAAATTAAAATATCAAATAGTCGCTATGGAATTTTTTTATGTTTTTATACTATATAAGTCCTTAAAAGTGAGCATTTCGCAAACGACCTCCTTTTTCGATGAAACAATTTTGTTGGATCTAGAAAATCAAATTATTGTCATGTTAAAATTCTTAAGTCAATTGGAATTCAAATGTTAGTGTGGTAAATTAAATGCGTGGTAATAAGCTAGAAATAAGGTCATTTTTTAAACAGCCTCCAAATTTGAAGAAACTAGGTTCATTAGAACCGTATTTGTGGAACATAGCTAGATTTCAAATTTCGTAATTTTTGGAGTTAGTATGTGGTCGTGGTAAATTAAAACGCACATTCAAATTCAATATTGAACGTTATATTTTAATTTTGAGAAAAACCTACTGAAACAACCAAATTAGCTTACGAAACATATTCCATTAAGTCCAGAATAAGGGTATTTGATTAGGAACGTCGGTCGTTAAGATTCATTTGGAGTTCGAATGGAAAATTTTCAAGGCTAAGTAAATAATTAAATAAAATAATAATATTACAAGGTATAAATACAGTCAAATCAACCTAACCCTAACTCTAATGAGTGCAGCGCCTCCATCCTCTTATTCATGTATGATATTGTCTTAATTTGATCATCAAATCATGCCTAAATATGAAAAATTTAAGTGTGATTTCTACATGAAAATTGAAGAGCTCAACGAGATCTTCAAAACCAACGGATACGATATGATTTAATATAGTAGGTTGTTTGTGGGGTCGATCTCGCAGCCATACTGGCGATAGTAACACACACGAAGGACGACGTGGTGGTCAATTCTGATCAGGGTCCAGCCCTTTGGATAAGCATGCGCAGGTGGATGTTTTAATCAACATTGTTTTGTTTGGGGTTTTTGGAGAACGATAACGAAGGGATTAAAAGTGGAAGGTTAAAATGTTAATTAATGGTTAATTATAATTATTATTTGTTTAATTATGTAATTAATGTATAAAATTCATAACTTGTTCATATCGCATCAGAACTCGATGAAACTGAATCCATTGAAACCGTGGAACCGAGAACTAGCAATGGAATCAATTTGGAGAGAGGAGTTAGTTGCAGTTTTTAGTTAACTTGAACTCACTATTTAATTTAATAAGAAATAATTGCTACAATGATTTTGAACTGATCAAAGTGAGAAGTCTCTCACTCAACTATTTTGTTATGTTATTATATCATATTTAAAAGTAAATTGATTGCCTGTGATTACTTCTTATTTTAAATATTATATTTGTGTAGATTTAATTGCAAACACATTGTTAATAATTAGCTGTTAGTGATCAAGTGAATATGAATTTATGATATGATTAGAAAAGTGAAACTGATTAAATTGGTAAGTTAAAATATTGCTAATTTATTAATGGTAGCGTATGTGAGAAAGTTGAATTTTATTTTTTAAATTATCACAAATTGTTATACGGTATACAGCAGCTCACATCACAAATTTTTTACAAACCCGATGGATGAATGTACATTAATTGCCAGTGATTGTAATGTCTGCTTTGTGGTTGATGGGTTTTTTATTTAATAGTTTTATTATTAATATTATTATAATGTGAATATAAGCGTTGTCAATAGAAACGCTAATATTATTATTATTGGTTGATGAATGGTAGTTGATATGGATGTGTTTTCATTTTTAACACAAAATTTAAACCACAAGTATGGAGATTTGAAATTTATTGAATTTAGAAAATTGGAAATGGGATTTTAAAATCCAAACTATTTTAAAAATGAGGTGGTTGTAATTTCAAACAACTATTGAAATGGAATTGAAAGAAATTTGGATTAAAAATGACTTGTTTTAATTTGAATGATATTTTGAATAGTAATTTCAAAATGTGAAATCGAGTTAAGTATATAAACGACCTTTTAAACTCAAATAGATTTTTCCATTGTTCTTATATATTTTTATAACATTGTGAAAAAGATTCGGATTTCAAAAATAATACATTTTGAAAAATATTATTATTTTAATATTATAATAATATGGATTATTCAATTTTGATCTAAAATTGAATGGAAGACGGAAATCGATTTTAAATGAGATTTCAAATGTTTTATAAAATATATTTAAATGTAATCGATGGATTTTATTATAAATAATAAAATAGTTTGAATAGGACGAGCAGCGACTGTTCATGAATTTCAACCGTTAACTTCAAATAGACATCATAGGAGATCCGACTGTTGGATTCTCATGAAATTGGATGCAATGGGTTCCTAATGAAAAGAGCTTTCAAATAAATAAGAAATTCTAAAATCCAATGGTTTGATGTGAAAATAAGCCCAATAAGTTTTGGGAAAGGTCGTTATGAATGCAGTTCGGTAGCCGGAATTGGAAACCAACTGTAAGGGCCTTAATAAAATTATTGAAAATATGAATAAATTATGTTAAATCATAATAAATGATTGAGAAATATTTTGGATGAAATATTATGAGTTTGTAATGACAAAAGATATTTTTATCTGAATAAGTTGTTTATCAACTTGAGTAATGAACAGGAAGAAATTATTATGGTTTTATAATAACCACAGTTTTCCAACATATAAACTGGAATGGACTTGAATGGAAATAATCTTCAGATATTTCGATGTTGGATTCCGTGATTATGCGGATATCGTTGAGGAATTTGGAAGATATCATTATTCGCGATACGATATCTGTTGGTTTTAAAATTTGATGTTGAATATAAGTCAATATGTTTTCCAATTAGAGCCTTGTATTTAATATCAAATTGGATTTTGGGTTTGTCGTGGATAGCGTCTTAAATATAACTGTTCTTAAACCCAATTGTAAATAAAATTTTGGGAATAAATCTTTTGATTAAGATTTAATGTAGTTTTCCAAAGTAAAGTTTTCCAATTTAATAAATTTAATTGGAATTGAGTTGAAGTTGATTTTGGGTTTATTATAAACAATGTTTTAAATAACATTAGTTCTTTAACCCATTAACAGTGAAGTTATGATTTGGAATTTATAAATCTTTAGAATAAGAATTAATGGAATTTCCAAAGTAAAATTTTCCATTTTAATATATTTGTAACACCCCACCTCCGCTAGGGTCACTCACAAAGGGAATGCACTAGGTTTGGTGAAGCATTATTGAGGTAAATATGCACAGAAATATTACAAGACAGAACATATATATAAATAAAACAGCGGAAGTAAAACAAATTTTATTACCTTATAAAATAAGGTCTAAAGCCTTTTACATCAGAATACATCAAAACCTGTCTTGCAATAATAAAGAAGCATAAAACCATTTCATAAATTATTCCCCAAGTAAACTAGTAAAGTAGCCATAGCCAAGAGAAGTCCAAGCCATGCGTGATGACCTTCAAACAGAAGAAGTCCAAACTAACAATAGCATTTCCTCCCTGTAACCTAGGGGGGAAACGGAAGACAAGAGGCGAAACAAAACGGGGTCAGTCATAAAGACTGGTAAGCCCTTTCTACTATCAGTATATAAACTAGTAAAGTTAACTGGCATGAGGAACTGAGATGAACATAAGTATGATGACAAGATAGATAAGCTAAACCAAAATAACAGGATGCACTACTGTACCAAGATACACGAGTGTGTCATGAAAAACTACGGTGTCAAGATAAATCAAGGTATCACATTGTCAGGTTTCTATCAAGTATACTATCCCAAGGTATCTATCCAGTATAACATCCCACGGTATCTATCATGTATATTTCCCCTAGTTCTAAAATGTATATTTGCTCTGCACCTTTCGTACTAATATCCCAACCCGCGTCATGTGTTAACTATGAATGTCCCTTGCCCAATGTCATGTAATGGTCCATGTCAACCTAATATATAGCATATGTAGGTTTTCCTAACTCGTATGTTTCTTTCCGTGTATAAGTTCAGTCCTTTGCCGTAGGCCATACGGGCTTTCCCGTGCAAACGTTTTATCCTTAAAGCTATTTTGGACTGCTACCCTCGATCTAGTTATGTTTTCTTACCATGAACTATCGCGTGTCCACTTAGGATTTATGCCACCTAGGACCACTAGGGATTATGCTACCTAATGAACGTTTCCGTGTCTTGGTTTGGGTTCAGCCACCTAGGGCCACTAGGGATTATGCCACCCGTCAACCGCGCCCTTTATCCCACGTATGTATCGTGAATCGTTTTCCATGTCCAGACGCATATGTTCCTCAATGTGCCATCCGAGTTCCGTGCCAGGGCAAATCAAGAAATACGGGACTCGGTCGGGAGCTTTAAGTCGTCTGCTGATGCAGATATCAAGGTCTGTTTTTGTACTCGTGGCTATGGTCCCACGTGACCCCTTCCTCAACTACTGAAAGGCAATCCAAGAAAAATCATGTATGAGAACTACACTAAGGCCCATCAATGCCCACTTCCAGATAGCCAACCTCACCCATAACTTGATAGCTAGTATATGGTCTTTTGGGAGTTCCCTGCCTTTCCGTACCTACACGATTGACTAAAGATGGTAGGTAGTCGGCGACCTGCTATCCCGGGGCAAAATCAAGTATCGTCGACTCCACGCTAACCCATCCTAGTCTTTTGGTCGCTCGCATAGAAACCAAGGCATATTCTTGGCTCTTCTACCGCAGACCTTAACCTCTGTGAGGCCGGGTTTCATGGACCACACGCCACCTCACAGAGGGATACCAAGAGTACCCTCACGTTCCCCGAAGCTTCCGCTTCGTTACCCAGTTCGCTGGAGCTTTTATCCAAGTCAGATAACTTGCTCCTCCTCGTATACTAAGCGATGACATACCGTACAAGGTTACTCATCTCTTTATGAACTAGTCCTATGTCCTTAGCTAAGAATTATTACTTAGTTACCCTTAACTAAGGTTTACCACTTAGCCCCTCTTTCCGCTATCCTTGTTAACTACGATTTCCAACCTAGTCCCCTGAGCTAGGGTTTTGTCAAATGGGTTAAATGTTGTTATCCAAGTTCATGACTTAACCCGCCTACGAATCTTGTCAAGATTGGCTAAGTACTCAAGTTCAAGGCTTAGCCCTACAAGTTGGTTAAGTGTACCAAGAAGCTCGTGACTTAACCCTATCAAGTCAAATTGGTTAAGTATTTATTTGTCTTAACCCTATCAGATTATCATGTTAGATTGATTAAGCATGGATTATCTTAATCCCATCAGATTATCCAGTCGGATTGGTTAAGTATGGGTTAGCTTAACCCCATCCACTAATCGTATTACAATGGTTAAGCCTAATTTTGAAAGGCCTTGTGACTTGACCCTATCAGGTCCACCTATTAGATTGGTTAAGTATTGGTTACTTATCCTCATAAAATCATCATGTATAATTGGTCAAGTATAAGTTACTTAACCCCATTAAATTACTGTGTTAAGTTGGTTAAGTACTGGTTACTTAACCCCATTAAATTACCGTGTTAAGTTGGTTAAGTACTGGTTACTTAACCTCATTGAATTACCACGTTTAGATTGGTTAAGTGTTTAACTTAACCCCATCGAATTACCGTGTTTAGATTAGTTAAGTGAAGGTTACTTAACCCCATCTAATTACCGTTTTTAGATTAGTTAAGTGAAGGTTACTTAACCCCATCTAATTACCAAGTCGGATTAGTTAAGCGTAAATTACTTAACCCCATCCCCTAATTGTCTTGTATGGTTAAGTGTCATTAGTCAAACTTACTTAACCTTATCATGTGGCATTAATTTAATTAATGCACTCTCAACCTCTCACATTAGACTTTGTTGTGGTTACTAGTTAAGCCGGGCGGGTCCGGGTAGTTTTACACCACAACCTAGTCTAACCTCGGGTCTTAAGCGCGTCATGACCAACTTCTCATATTGGATCCTATTGTTTGTAGCCACTAGTTAAGCCGGGCGGGTCCGGGTAGATTTATGCTACAAACTCAACCCAACCTCGAGTTGGCCATTCTCATGTTTGGTCTAGTGTCTTATTACACTTACAACCCATACGTGTCAAGTTTTCAAGTCCTATGCTAATAGCCAAAGTTACATGTTGCCATGTTTATACCCATTTACCCAAATCATGTTTCACGTCATTAAAGTTTTACCCATAACGTAACCCAACGCTTTTAAACTCGCATATACATTCGCAACAATGCATAATGGATTAAAAGAAGGAACTTGGCAAAGGCATGACAAAAAGGGGTATAAGGCCACAAGTTAAACAGGGTGGCAAATGAGGTATAAACGTGTTCATTAACTTTCATATTACATTATTAGGCCTCAAAAACATGCACAACCTCAAACTTAGCACATAGGTGAATCATGGTGATACATGACATAGAAAGATGACTAGAAGTTCGCATATGGCATTACATGTAAGCTATCATAAGGGACATGATAGTTCTCATGTTGCCAAAATGCAACATTCAACATAAAGTTTATATCTTTAAGCCCACAAGATCAAGATAATGACTTTTTAGTCATGATAGGATACATAACATGATAGCATGCAACATACTTAATGTTCAATCCTAACTTTCAACATGTCACATTAAGTTTAAAGTTAATATCTAAGAGTAGGAAGAGGGCTTACAATGCTATGAAGGAACAAATCAACATATAAAACAAAGATTGAGATGAAGCCATTCATGCTATCACCCAAAAACCCCAAAAGAACAAGCTCCAAATGAAACCCTTGAGCAAATATCAATAAAAATCCTTACTTTGAAGAAGAAAGGTTTCAACATTGGCTTTGAATTAAGCTTATGAGCTCTCATGCAAGATCCTTGCTTTTTGGTCAAGAAAAGGTTGCAACTTTGGCTAGAATGCAACTTATGAACTCTCATACAAACATGAAATCACTCAAATGATCATAGAATCTCTCATGAATGAAGAAAAGAGGCTCCTTTACTTTGAAACTAGCTTAGAACACTTAAGCTATCATGAAGAAGAAGATGGAGGCCATGGGTTGAATTGGAGGCCATGATGAGGAATCATTTTGGCATAGTTTAGTTGTAGGATCAATTTATGAGGGTTTTAGGAGAGGGTTAGGGGTCTTTTTATAGAAGACTAGGATAGTTTTAGCCATAGGATAAACCCTAGAACCAATCCTAGCCTTTAAAGCATGTCTTGGGGCAGAAGTCACATGTAGGAACCATTTAGGGCCTTTAGATTAAAGCTGAACCATGGGAACCATTCAAATGCAAAATCTGCATTCGAGCGAATCGGCCCACGGGTTGACAGCCAAACACCCTGGATTAACCCCTAGTCGACCCAGCGAGCTCGGGTCGACCTCAAAAATCGGCCCGTTCGGTTATTCCCCTCTCCCAATTCGCTGTTTTGAACATTTTTGCATATTTATTTATTAAATTTTCAATTATATATATATATATATCAATATATATATATTTCTCTGCGCAACCCATTTCACTTAATTAAGTATACTTTAATTTGTGAATTTTTATGTTCAAATTACGGGGTGTTACATTCTCCCCTCCTTAAAGGATTTCGTCCCCGAAATCTCTAAGTCAAGAAGAACGTATCCTACCAACCAAACAACCATCTACTCAAACCATCAAACACTGGCATCATTGTCCTTAGACGATTTCTAATGCCATATGAACATATGCAGAACGTGTGTGTATATGCTCCTTAGCTAATGCTAATGATCAGGCCTGAATGATCTTTCTAATGCAAAATATGTTTAGTGCCATGAGTCCAACATGTATGCGAATAGTCCTAGTCATATAAGTACTATATGCATGCACAAACATTCATTCATATGCAACATCCGCATGATAACACATTCAATTTCATCCATAAACAAGTATAAATACTCGTGCATTTGCAACATGAAACGTGACCGCGTCAATCTAGTATCTAATGTGTATTCGCGCATCCACGAGCAACCACTTGCAACCATTTGCAACCATATAAATCATAACATGTTTCAAATACATGTTTACATCCATAGAGTTCTATCTAAGGTTCCCATGATAAGATCGAGGAGATAAACAAGACAAACTCCTTACGGGGTTTGTAACAGAAACAGGACCGAGAGGATACCCACCAAGCGATAGCATGTAAGTAAGCTCTACAGGAGAACCAGGGATCAACGATATACTCTTACAAAGAGACACAATGCGCGCGTCTAAGCCGCATTTCCTCGAGCTTAGTTCCAGTGTGTCTTAACTGCCTTTGACTTCATGATTTCGTAGTTCCTTTATTCCTATTTCCAAGGTATGAGTCGGAACTCTTTTCACTGTCGCCTCTCGTTCCACTTCCATTTATTCTTTCCCTAGTATACTTGGCTCAACCATATCTACGTACTCATTCAAGCTCTCCAAAATTCACTAGTGAATTCTGGATCTCGTTTACCAATGCCAATTTATGTTACCACGTGCACTTACTAGGGTGATTCCTATAACCCATGCTTAAGCGGAATGAACCATCCGTCTTATTGGCGGACGTTACTCAATTGGATCAGAGATTTTCGATAAATGCATCAAGAGATTCTAGGTAACTAACCATGACAGAACCTAAAAGGTTACACGAGACTTCGAAGGTATTACCAAAGCAAGCCAAGAGTCTGACTGCCCTCTTTTCAAAACCGAGAATGGTATCCCTTACTGGATAACCACTTTACCCCTAGAATCCATCCATAGCTCAACAATAGAAGTATTGCTTCTAATCTCAACACTTGGCATAGACGTTCTCAAATCCAACAAGTCATGAATAAATGGACCGACTCTCCAACCAGATTTTGGGACAAAAACTGGGATCTTCGACTAAGGTGCAGAGACTCAACTATCCAAGCAGACTTAAATGATACGATGGTCAAGACAAAGTCTGGACGGGATGATAGAAAAGAACGACTAAACCTTTACCAGAAACGGTACCATTTCTTTTAGGTACCCAAGAAATGGGAGCGTACAATTGCCCTCTCCGATGATCTTGTCCTTGTCCTCCTTGATGGGCTAAGCCATACCAACAAGTTGCTTATCCTTAAGCCCGCGTCCTTTATCCTTACTCTTATTATCCTTCCTTGCACCACGGCAACAGGCCTCTGGAGAACCACCTCTATCGTACGGAAAACACCTTCGTGGCTAGACAAAGATTAGTCACAGTTAGAACTACTGTGACTACAGATGGAGGAAAGAAAGGAAAAGAGATTCGACCAAGGAATCAAAGGATAGTGCTAATGGCTTTTGGGGAATAGCCTTTAAAAACTTTTCTTGAAAAATGCTTCTTTATAAACGGTTTTTCAAATAGTTTTCAGAAGGTTTTAAAAACTTTTGCCCAGTCTGGAAACCTTCTGCTCTGATACCAAATGTAACACCCCATCTCCGCTAGGGTCACTCACAAAGGGAATGCACTAGGTTTGGTGAAGCATTATCGAGGTAAACATGCACAGAAATATTACAAGACAGAACATATATATATACATAGATATATATATATATATAAAATAGCGGAAGTAAAACAAATTTTATTACCTTATAAAATAAGGTCTAAAGCCTTTTACATCAGAATACATTAAAACCTGTCTTGCAATAATAAAGAAGCATAAAACCATTTCATAAATTATTCCCCAAGTAAACCAGTAAAGTAGCCATAGCCAAGAGAAGTCCAAGCCATGCGTGATGACCTTCAAACAGAAGAAGTCCAAACTAATAATAGCATTTCCTCCCTGTAACCTGGGGGGGGGACGTAAGACAAGAGGCGAAACAAAACGGGGTCAGTCATAAAGACTGGTAAGCCCTATCTACTATCAGTATATAAACTAGTAAAGTTAACTGGCATGAGGAACTGAGATGAACATAAGTATGATGACAAGATAGATAAGCTAAACCAAAATAACAGGATGCACTACTGTACCAAGATACACGAGTGTGTCATGATAAACTACGGTGTCAAGATAAACCAAGGTATCACATTGTCAGGTTTCTATCAAGTACACTATCCCAAGGTATCTATCCTGTATAACATCCCACGGTATCTATCACGTATATTTCCCCTAGTTCTAACATGTATATTTGCTCCGCACCTTTCGTACTAGTATCCCAACCCGCGTCATGTGTTAACTATGAATGTCCCTTGCCCAATGTCATGTAATGGTCCATATCAACCTAATATATAGCATATGTAGGTTTTCCTAACTCGTATGTTTCTTTCCATGTATTAGTTCAGTCCTTTGTCGTAGGCCATACGGGCTTTCCCATGCAAACGTTTTATCCTTAAAGCTATTTTGGACTGCTACCCTCGATCTAGTTATGTTTCCTTACCATGAACTATCGCGTGTCCACTTAGGATTTATGCCACCTATGACCACTAGGGATTATGCTACCTAATGAACGTTTCCGTGTCTCGGTTTGGGTTCAGCCACCTTGGGCCACTAGGGATTACGCCACCCGTCAACCGCGCCCTTTATCCTACGTATGTATCGTGAATCGTTTTCCATGTCTAGATGCACATGTTCCTCAATGTGCCACCTGAGTTCCGTGCCAGGGCAAATCAAGAAATACGGGACTCGGTCGGGAGCTTTAAGTTGTCTGCTGATGCAGATATCAAGGTCTGTTTTTGTACCCGTGGCTATGGTCCCACGTGACCCCTCCCTCAACTACTGAAAAGAAATCCAAGAAAAATCATGTATGAGAACTACACTAAGTCCCATCGATGCCCACTTCCAGATAGCCAACCTCACCCATAACTTGATAGCTAGTATATGGTCTTTTGGGAGTTTCCTGCCTTTCCGTACGTAAACGATTGACTAAAGATGGTAGGTAGTCGGCGACCTTCTATCCCGGGGAAAAATCAAGTATCGTCGACTCCACGCTAACCCATCCTAGCCTTTAGGTCGGTCGCATAGCAACCAAGGCATACTCTTGGCTCTTCTACCGCAGACCTTAACCTCTGTGAGGCCGGGTTTCATGGACCACACGCCACCTCACAGAGGGATACCAAGAGTACCCTCACGTTCCCCGAAGCTTCCGCTTCGTTACCCAGTTCGCTGGAGCTTTTATCCAAGTTAGATAACTTGCTCCTCCTCGTATACTAAGCGATGACCTACCGTACCAGGTTACTCATCTCTTTATGAACTAGTCCTATGTCCTTAACTAAGAATTATTACTTAGTTACCCTTAAATAAGGTTTACCACTTAGCCCCTCTTTCCGCTATCCTTGTTAACTACGATTTCCAACCTAGTCCCCTGAGCTAGGGTTTTGTCAAATGGGTTAAGTGTTGTTGTCCAAGTTCTTGACTTAACCCGCCTACGAATCATGTCAAGATTGGCTAAGTACTCAAGTTCAAGGCTTAGCCCTACAAGTTGGTTAAGTGTACCAAGAAGCTCGTGACTTAACCCTATCAAGTCAAATTGGTTAAGTATTTATTTGTCTTAACCCTATCAGATTATCATGTTAGATTGATTAAGCATAGATTATCTTAATCCCATCAAATTATCGAGTCGGATTGGTTTAGTATGGGTTAGCTTAACCCCATCCACTAATCGTATTACAATGGTTAAGCCTAATTTTGAAAGGCCTTGTGACTTGACCCTATCAGGTCCACCTATTAGATTGGTTAAGTATAGGTTACTTAACCTCATCAAATCATCATGTATAATTGGTCATGTATAAGTTACTTAACCCCATTAAATTACCGTGTTAAGTTGGTTAAGTACTGGTTACTTAACCCCAATAAATTACCGTGTTAAGTTGGTTAAGTACTGGTTACTTAACCTCATTGAATTACCACTTTTAGATTGGTTAAGTGTTTAACTTAACCCCATCGAATTACCGTGTTTAGATTAGTTAAGTGAAGGTTACTTAACCCTATCTAATTACCATGTTTAGATTAGTTAAGTAAAGGTTACTTAACCCCATCTAATTACCAAGTCAGATTAGTTAAGCGTAAATTACTTAACCCCATCCCCTAATTGTCTTGTATGGTTAAGTGTCATTAGTCAAACTTACTTAACCTTATCATGTGGCATTAATTTAATTAATGCACTCTCAACCTCTCACATTAGACTTTGTTGTGGTTACTAGTTAAGCCGGGCGGGTCCGGGAAGTTTTACACCACAACCTAGTCTAACCTCGGGTCTTAAGCGCGTCATGACCAACTTCTCACATTGGATCCTATTGTTTGTAGCCACTAGTTAAGCCGGGCGGGTCCGGGTAGATTTATGCTACAAACTCAACCCAACCTCGAGTTGGCCATTTTCATGTTTGGTCTAGTGTCTTATTACACTTACAACCCATACGTGTCAAGTTTTCAAGTCCCATGCTCATAGCCAAAGTTACATGTTGCCATGTTTATACCCATTTACCCAAATCATGTTTCACGTCATTAAAGTTTTACCCATAACGTAACCCAACGCTTTTAAACTCGCATATACATTCGCAACAACGCATAATGGATTAAAACAAGGAACTTGGCAAAGGCATGACAAAAAGGGGTATAAGGCCACAACTTAAACATGGTGGAAAATGAGGTATAAACGTGTTCATTAACTTGCATATTACATTATTAGGCCTCAAAAACATGCACAACCTCAAACTTAGCACATAGGTGAATCATGGTGATACATGACATAGAAAGATGACTAGAAATTCGCATATGGCATTACATGTAAGCTATCATAAGGGACATGATAGTTCTCATGGTGCCAAAATGCAACATTCAACATAAAGTTTATATCTTTAAGCCCACAAGATCATATATAATGACTTTTTAGTCATGATAGGATACATAACATGATAACATGCAACATACTTAATGTTCAAACCCAACTTACAACATGTCACATTAAGTTTAAAGTTAATATCTAAGAGTAGGAAGAGGGTTTACAATGCTATGAAAGCACAAATCAACATATAAAACAAAGATTGAGACGAAGCCATTCATGCTATCACCCAAAACCCCCAAAAGAACAAGCTCCAAATGAAACCCTTGAGCAAATATCAATAAAAATTCTTGCTTTGAAGAATAAAGGTTTCAACTTTGGCTTTGAATGAAGCTTATGAGCTCTCATGCAAGATCCTTGCTTTTTGGTCAAGAAAAGGTTGCAACTATGGCTAGTATGCAACTTATGAACTCTCATACAAACATGAAATCACTCAAATGATCATAGAATCTCTCATGAATGAAGAAAAGAGGCTCCTTTACTTTGAAACTAGCTTAGAACACTTAAGCTATCATGAAGAAGAAGATGGAGGCCATGGGTTGAAGTGGAGGCCATGATGAGGAATCATTTTGGCATAGTTTAGTTGTAGGATCAATTTATGAGGGTTTTAGGAGAGGGTTAGGGGTCTTTTTATAGAAGACTAGGATAGTTTTAGCCATAGGATAAACCCTAGAACCAATCCTAGCCTTTAAAGCATGTCTTGGGGCAGAAGTCACATGTAGGAACCATTTAGGGCCTTTAGATTAATGCTGAACCATGAGAACCATTCAAATGCAAAATCTGCATTCGAGCGAATCGGCCCACGGGTTGACAGCCAAACACCCTGGATTAACCCCTAGTCGACCCAGCGAGCTTGGGTCGACCTCAAAAATCGGCCGGTTCGGTTATTCCCCTCTCCCAATTCGCTGTTTTGAACATTTTTGCATATTTATTTATTAAATTTTCAATTATATATATATATATATATATCAATATATATATTTCTCCGCGCAACCCATTTCACTTAATTAAGTATACTTTAATTTGTGAATTTTTATGTTCAAATTACGGGATGTTACAATATTTAATTGGAATTGAATGGAATTAGACTTAGTGATAATCAAGATGAACCTTTGTGGAGGAAGACCGGTACAATTTGAGGAATTTAGAAGGCTTTTCCATTATTCCTATTATAGTATTAGTTTGATATAGAAATTTATATCGATTATATATTGTTATGATTTCCGTGAAGGTTCCATATTTAATGGAAGATGATTTTGGGTTTATAGGGAATGGTGTTTTAAATGACATTTGTTCTTTAACCCAAGTAATGGCAGGGTTAATTTCCTAAAATTGAGTAATCGTTGAATAATGATTTTTGGATATTAAAACTAAATTGGAGTTTAAATGAATCTACAATTAGATTAAAATGAGAAAGGGGTAATTAAATTTACCAAACACAAGAAGTGTTCGAGAATGGAGTATCACCGGCTTAACTCCATGTTATAGTTAAATCTTTAATTAGATTTTGAATGTTAAATGGCAACTAAATTTACCGATAACATGATGGGTGGTTGTATGGAGTACTACTAGTTTTGCTCCATTGGATGAATAGGTTGGGAATGGGATAACGATATGAAATATTATCTTTTGCGTAAGGCTCATTGATCCAATAAAACTTATAAACCATAATTTGGTTTAAGTCTATGAAAAGATATTAAAAAATCATTCGCAATGATTTCCAAAAAATGATTTAAATAAGAAGTTTAAATGAAGTAAATCTTTGATAAGACTTAAAGGAATAATTCCAAATGTAAATAATATTTGAATAAAATAATATTCCAGATTGAAATGAGTTGTATGATACTGTTATTTATCACTTGACTTGATAGATATGATAGTTATTCGGAATGACCGGGTTTAACCCATTTTGAATAACTCATACGACAATAGAATGTCAAAGATGTGAAGATGGTGGTTGAAGACCAGAGATCTTTACATCATTTCGATTATTGTTGACATCTCGATTATGGTGTACAACCCAAGACGAGGTTATTAGTGGTGGTCGTCCAGACGTACTTATCGACTGGATATGCGAGGGCCTCTCTTCCATATTTGACATATGAGATGAGGAATAAGGTGCCTACGGTTTCGTTCAGACCCAAAACAGACTTGCAAATGGATTGTATGTCTGACATTGTATTTTGGGTTGTATTCGTTTATCTCTACTAAATATATTTCAGTTTGGTGGCGAAGTATTTATTCTCTTTGCTTTACATCCTTCGCTGAGTTGTATGAGCTTAGAGGTTATACATAGGTAGACATCAATGATATGGCATGGATTTACAATGTGGCATGTTGAGATGCAGTGATCAAAGCTTCTTGTTGAAAAGCAGAGTTTTATGGTTGATAATCAAAGCGTGGATAATATAGCGTAGCTTTTTCTGTTATGACTTCGACGAGCCTAATAACCTGTGAATGGTTGATGTTGGATAATAAACGACATATTGGAATCAGTTGTCCTCGATACTAGCGTATGTCGTAGGGCTGTGGAATCCCACGTGAACGCCTGCACCGCAGTGGGTTCTTCCTGAGGGATCTAGGCATAACCATCGTATTGCAGCGATTCTTGGTCGAGAATGGACAAAGGGTACAGATGCTTCATGGGGGATCCAAGCATAACCACTGTGTATTAGGGTCCAAAAAGAGGGTTCAGAAGTATCCCGATAAAGGTGACTTCCACTAAGAGGAATCCATATTTTCCCCGATAAAGGCAATGGTTAGTGGGTTAGACGTACTTGGTCCTAGACACCTGATCAGGTGATCTGAAAGGTTGGGACACTCATTAGTGGTGTCAAGAAAGCCTCTGTCATTGATGGAACACAACTTCCAATACGAACCTTCGCGGTCTTTATTTGTAACCTATGTATGTAGTCATACTACACTACTTCTGCCATGATTGATATATTTATTTATGAAAAATGATTTTTACACTAAGCACTAGTGATAATAAAAGAGGACACTGCGTATAAAGCATTTTTGGCTATTATATGGGAAAATTCTATCTTTCTATTTGCTTTGCATTGCGTGATGGAATTAAATTTTTTAATAGCTTCATTTTTCAAAAAGCTGTGATTGGTTTATAATTGGTATTCATGTTGAGGAAACCCGTTTCGTGTTATACGGCATAGTCCCGTGGTTTACCCAACTTTAAAATAAGGATAATAATTTTTTTGGTTCCCACACCAGTCCTTGATTGGCATGCCTAGTAATAAGATGCATCATGATATAGGGTTCTAGCTTCGCGTTAGGTGACGAACCGGAGACTCTTACCCTTACATGCCCTTTCTAGGGTTGGTCAGGCATGAGGCAGGGGCACTCGAAAGAGTGGGTGTAAACAAGGTGTCTGGGGTATCACTTTAAGCCACGGTGCGATATTACCCGCTACTTTGGGGGTGGAGGTATGGTTGAAAATCCTACCAAAATTGTCAGGTTGTTATAGGTGGTATCAAAGATTTGTTTTACAAAGCTCGGGATACAGCTCATTAGAATGAGAAGAAATAATTCATTAGGGATAGGATTAGTAATATCCTATAAGAATGACTCATTAGAGATGAGATAAGTAGTATCCTAGGATGAGTGACTCATTAGAGATGGGGTTAGTAATACCCAAGAATGAGTTGGAAGAATATTATATATATAGATGAAAATGAATTTTCAAATTTATGAATGAATTTGGTTTTTTGAAAGATTATATTTCGACTACAAAAAGGAATATGTTTTGAAAATATAGGGGTAACCAACCTGATTTTTTTATAAGAGTTTAAGTGTTTATTTTGACTCTAAGGCTAGACAATCAAGTATAAGAAGATTTTGATATTTACGCCTGGCCGATGTATATACGAAGTCTCAAATATAGTGGATTGATATAGAGTCACATTCTAATCGCTTGAGGATGATTCTAGTGATTGATAGATCATCATAAGTGTTTATTTTTGAGTTTTGAAAGTGGGATGACTATATAATTCCAATTGAAACGTCGAAATTTTCATAAACTAGTTTAAGTATTTTGAATTGATTTGAGAAATTAAATTTAACTAATATTGGTTAAATATATTGAAAAGTGAGTGAAACGAATTTAAATTTAACATTGAAGTTAAATAAAATTGGAATGATAAAGCCAATGTAAGAACGAAAAATTGCATTGAGTTAAGTCAAATTTAATGTTAAACAGATTTTAAATTAGTTGGGATTGGATATATATATATATATTTTGTGGATAGGTTATGGAAGCTAAGAAGAGGAATAATTATGGAAGCTAAGAAGAGGAATAAAATTGAATGACCAACAATCAGGTACATATTTACTGTATTGATTGGGTTTGATGATTTTATAAGCATACTGGCAAGCCGCTTGGCTTTTTGATTTTCTTTTTGATTGATGAGGGCATAGAGAAGGGAGTTGTTATTTTACCATTCAACTCGTAAAAAAAAGGTTATGGCGAAATTTTTCGGAAATTTAAGGCGCTAGCCAAATTTCGAGAAATTGGAATGTTCTTAGAAACTGAAGAGGTGAAGAACTTGCGCTAGAATGAAGGTTGAGTTGGTTAAGTAAACGACCTTCGATTCGATCTTCCTTTCTAGCGACATATAGTTTTCAAGTAAGAGAGATTGTAACAACTCGTAATTTCTGAACCAATTTTAAATTTATTTTTAATTGATTTTAATAGAAATTAAATATTTTAGATGGTTTATTTTGAGAATAAATGACTTAGAATTTATTTAAAATGAAGTTTGAACGTAAGAATTTAAATTTTAATTAAAACGAGCTCATAACATTGCGTTATTTCGAAAAATTTAGTTTTGAACTTCAATTGGATATGCAGAATTCGATAGAAGCCGAATTGTAGAAAAACAAAAAGCGATAGGATCTAATTAATTATATCTTTCTAATGAATGTGAGAAATCGAGATTTAGTGTTATAAATTGTAAGTTTTGTCCAAATTAAAATTTCGAATTGTCGCTATGGAATTTATTAATATTATATAAGTCCTTAAAATGAATTTTTGCAAATGACCTCCGTTTTTTGACGAAACCAATTTTGATAAATCTGAAATGTCAAATTATTGTTAGGTTTCAAATTTCAAGTGAATTTGAATTCATATGTAAGCATGGTAAATTTAAATGCGTGTTGAAATTTAGTCAAACTTTAATATGCTAGAAATAAGGTCATTTTTCAAATGGCCTTTAAATCTGACGAAACTAGGTTCATTAGAACTGTATTTGTGAAACATAGCTAGATTTCAAATTTCGTCGTTTGGAGTTAGTATGTGGTTGTGGTAATTTAAAGTACATTTAAATTCAATATTTAACATCATATCTTAATTTTGAGAAATACTGACTGAAACAATCTTTCTGACTGAAACAATCAAATTAGCTTACGTAACATATTCCACTGAGTCCGGAATAGGGGAAATATTGGACATATGAGGCAAGGAATAAAGTGCCTCTGGTTTTGTTCAGAGCCAGAATGGACTTTACAAATAGATTGTTTGTCTGACATTGTATTTTGGGCTATATTAATTGATCTCTACTAAATATATATCTATTTGTTGGCGGAGAATTTATTCTCTTTGCTTAACATCCTTCTCTGAGACATACGAGCTAAGATGTTATATATTGGTAGACAACAACGATACGGCATGGGTAAACAATGTGGCATGCTGAGATGCAGTGATTAAAGCTTCTAGTTGAAAAGCAGAGCTTTATGGTTGATGATAAAAGTATGGATGATATAGCATAGCTTTTTGTGTTGTGACTTCGACGAGCCTCACAACCCGTGAATGGCTGATGTTCGATAATAAACGGCGTGTTGGGATCGGCTATGCTTGATACTACAGTAAGTTGCATGGCTATGAAAGCCAACGTGAATGCCTACACGGAAACATATGCTTCCTGGGGGATCCAAGAGTAACCAATTGTGTTGTACCGATTCTAGGTCGAGAACGGACAAATGGTATAATTGTTTCCAAGGGGGATCAAGGCGTAACCATTGTGTATCTTAGGTAGAAAGAGAGAGGATTCAGGAGAACCCAGATAAAGGTGACTTCCACTAAGAGGAATCTAGATTTGCCCCGATAAAGGCGATTGTTAGTGGGTCATATGTACTTGATCCTGTACACACTGATCAGGTGATTCGAAAGGTTGGGACACCCATTAGTGGTGTCAAGAAAGCTTCATCCATTGATGGAACCCAACTTCCAATATGAACCATCCCGATTTTTTTATTTGTAACCTATGCATGTTGTCGTAGTACACTACGTCTGCTATGATTGATATATTTATTTGTGAAAAATGATTTTTACACCAAGCACTAGTGGTAATAAAAGAGGATATTGCGTATAAAGCATTTTTGGCTAGTATAAGGGAAAAAATCTATGCTTCTGTTTGCGTTGCATTGTGTGATGGGATTGAGTCTTATAATAGCTTCATTTTCAAAAATCATTGTGATTGGTTTATGATCGGCATTTATGTGGAGGAAACCCATTCCAAGTTATGTGGCATGGTCCCCTGATTTACCCAACTTTAAAATAAAGTATAATAACTATTTTTTGCTCTTATACTAGTCCCATGACTGACTCGAATTTATTGTTTCCCACCTAAACTCCGGGTGCCCATATTTTCCACATGGAAATCTAGTAGTTTGAGTTTTGCAGACATTTTTAAACAGGATTCTGGATTTTGGCTGGAGCTATGCTCTAGATTGTTCGCTGTCTTATGCTGATAATATTTACATATTTAAAATTTCGTTGTATTCTAATTTATTATTCTCTGATATTTTTTAATGCAAATTATAATTATTTGTACTCTGATGTAAAAAATTTGTAATAGCAATGAAGCGTTTTTTTGCGTTATGTTTAGATGCGTTCTTATCCCATAATGGTTTGAGTATTTTTGTCTTTTGGATTGGACCAATGTGGTTTACAGTCGATTGAAAGGGCGAGATTTTCGGGTTGCTACAAGTTCTCATAGAGGTATCCACTCCACCAAATTTTCAGAGGTAGGACCTTTTCTACTTATATGACTCTGGACTCCACTTTAACAACCAAGATAGAAATTTTCATACTTTATGTGACGACCCCAAACTTCCATAGTACGAAAGAAGGATAATCATAGGAGCATAACATAATTACAACAATAGAAGATCTCAGATAACATCATAACACATAAATTATTGTAACGGAAATAGAAATGTCATCACATCAAAGAAATCAGAGTACGCAGTTACAGGATACACTTAGAAAATAGAAGTCTAAACAAAAAGAGAAATTTGTCTCAACTCCATCAAATACATCATTGATCAATAATATCTAAATGTCTCAAAGGCAAATAAAAGATAAAAGAGAAAATGTTCTTTAACATCTTTCCTTAAGCAAGCTCTACTCCAGAATGTATACATACCTAATCCTGTCACTTGGCTACCCGTGTGAAAAGCGGGCACCCGAGTTTGCAAAGCGAAACAAACTACAAGTTAGTCATGGGATTGGTATGATAAATCTTTCTTAACTAACAAAATGGCTAATCACAGGACCACGCCGCTAACGCAGAACGGGTTTACTCCATTGGATTGCCAGTGCATATGTTTAATAAATTTTTATTCAAAAACAACGCAATGCTTTTTAGAAAAATGAAATCATTATAAGACTCAAGTCCCATAACACAATGCAACGCAAACCGAAGGAAAGAGTTTTACCTTATAATGATCAAACATGCTTGATACGTAGAAAATAATATTTTAATATTATTATTAGTGTCTAATTAGTTTTAAAATACTTCAAAGTAAAGGTATCAACCCTAGATGGCATAGCTACCATATACTATGTCGCCATACATAGGTTTACAATCAAAACCGTAATGTCATATTGGAAATTGGGTCTCCATCATGACTTAAGGCTAGGGACGATCTCCTTACCGATTCAAGACACTCAAGCAATGTCTCAGGATCCCCCGTAGTGAACCCTTGGATCCTGCAGGGCCAGTCCACAAATATACCTTAGTGGATTAGCAATTCCTGAACACAAGTTTCCTGGTCCTATTGGACCTATAAAATGGTCACTATCGACCAATAAATCCGAGGCGCCTCATTCCATCAACCACATAAAGTAAAATGTCAGGGCTTGCAAAACCCTGATACCACTTCTAGCTAGAAAGAAACGTGTGCACTCCCTGCGTTCCCTTGTCCCGTTTCTGACTCTTACCAGGGTGTGAGGCTTGCGAGGTAATGTTATACACAAAGCTATGCCGAAATAGGCTATTCTTTGATCATCATCCACAAGGCTCTGCTTTTTAACAATAGCCTCGATCAATTGCATCTTGGCATGTCACATTGAAAATTTACACCATGCGATCGATAACTACCAATATATAACCTCTAAGCTCATGCGTCTCAGAGAAGGGTGTTAAGCAGGAGAATAAATCCTCCGCCACCAACTGATATATATTGAACAGAAATCGATTTACATGGAATGAAATCCAATGTTAGACACACATCCATTTACAAGTCCGTTTTGGGTCTAAACGAAACCGGAGACACCTTATTCCTCACCCCGTATGTCCAATACGGAAGAGAGGTGCTCACTTATCTGGACAATCAACAAATACGTCAGGACAACTACTGCTTCAACCCTTTACTGGGATCTAACCAATGTCGGGCATCAGCAGTTATCCTTTCGATATGAAGATCATCAGTCTTCAATCGTCGTCTTCAATATCTTCGGTGTAACTCGTCGTATAATCATTTGAAATGAGATTGAGCTCGGTCTTTTCAAATGATTCTGGCATATATGTAATTTAAAATCATTTCATAGTATTTAATGATGATTTATCGCAAAAAAATAGCTAAATCAATTTGACGACGCTTCGGGTCAGTAGGCGGCCCTGGCATTGTTTTTATTAAAATTTGATTTACACTTGTCTCGACATCTAACCGTTGGATTTTAACAAAGTTTATATCGTTGGAAAGATCTTCCCAAAGCGGTCCTAATGGTTCCAATTTTGGGAAAATCCGACGGTTGGATCTTACGGTATAAACATTTAAAGTTACGATTCAGAAACGCGAACAACCATGCGCGATTCGTTAAATTTTAATTTATATTTATACATATAGTTATATATGAATATAAACCATTCAACGATTCCACTAACGTGTTTAACATGCCAAATAAAAGAATGTTTTTATTGGCATATCATATCTACATATTCGTCATGTCAAACAAAATATATTTACACGAAAATTGAACCAATGACAAATAAAAGCTAATTTTTATTTGTATTTCTATTTTTAACTTTAAGAAATAAAAAGAGAATATTTTATTTGTATATATTTTTCAGTGAATGTTTGTATAATAAAAATAATTCATCCAGATTCTAAAGTACGTGTTGTAAATAAAATGATATTTTAACTATGCATATAAATTCTAATATATGCATTGTAAATAAAAATGTAGTTTTACTATGCATATAAATTCTAATATATGCAATGTAAATATAAATGTAATTTTAACAATGCATATAAATTCTAATATATGCAATGTAAATATAAATGTAATTTTAACAATGCATATTTTGATGTTTTCAATTTTCTAACAACTCCATTTTTAAACAAAATGTATGAAAGCAATGTTTACATAAAATTTTTTCTGATTTTAATGTTTCAACACTTTTATTACACTTTTATTCAAATATGAACAATTTCATATGAATCATTCTTTTATAAATAGAATGATATTTTTAATGTCAACATGCCTTTGTTTTAAAAAGCAACATTTTCTAGTGATTCATTCATTTCATTAAACACAAAGTTTTTAATACGAGCATTTTTTAATTTTAAAACATGCATATTTTTCCAATTCCTAACATTACATAAGAAAATGAATTTTTAATGTAAAACATGTTTTCATTTTAAAACGTGAATATTGGTTTAACTTCTATTATCACATTAAAAAGTGAATTTTTAATGTAAAACATGCTTTCATTTTAAAACATGAATATTTGTCTAACTTCTATTATCACATTAAAAAGTGAATTTTTAATGTAAAACAAGGTTTCATTTTAAAACATGAATATTTGTGTATATTTCTAACATTACTTTAAAAGTGAATTTTTAATGCAAAACATGTTTTTATTTTTAAACATGAGTATTTGTTTTAACACCTATTTTATATTAAAAAGTGAACTTTTAATGTAAAACGTGTTTTCACTTTAAAACATGAATATTTGTTTAACTTCTATTATCACATTAAAAAGTGAATTTTTAATGTAAAACTTGTTTTCACATTAAAACATGAATATTTTTCTATATTTATATTATAACATTAAAAGTGAATTTTTAATGAAAAATACGTTTTTATTTTGAAACATGAATCGTTTCTATATCTTATACTAGACATTAAAAATGTGAATTTCTAATGTAATCATATTTTTATTTAAAACATGAACATGTTCTTAATTCCTATTTTAACTCAACAAATTGTACAAAATTTCATTTTTTGGGGAGACTTCTTGTTCAACAAAACGATAAATTTGACATCTCATTTTTGTTGAAAACTCTAGTTCAACAAAATGAAAAAACTGTATATTTTATTTTTTTGTTGAAAACTCTAGTTCAACAAATGATAAGAATGTATATTTTATTTTTGTTGAAAACTCTAGTTTAACAAATGACAAAAATTGGTGCTTCATATTTGTTGAAATTTCTAATTTCACAAATTGAAAAAAAGTTTAGTGTTTCCTATTTGTTGAAAATTTTAATTCAACAAATAGACAAAAATTGGTGTTTCATATTTGTTGAAATTTCTAGTTTCACAAATTGACAAAAATTGGCGTTTTCTATTTGTTGAAATTTCTAATTCAACAAATAGACAAAAATTGGTGTTTCATATTTGTTGAAATTTCTAATTTAACAAATTGACAAAAATTGGTGTTTCCTATTTGTTGAAATTTCTAATTTCACAAATTGACAAAAAATGGTGTTTCCTATTTGTTGAAATTTCTAATTTCACAAATTGACAAAAATTGGTGTTTCCTATTTGTTGAAATTTATTATTCAACAAATAGACAAAAATTGATGTTTCATATATTTTGAAAATTCAAATTCAACGAATAGACAAAATTGATATTTCATATTATTTTCATAACAATTTGATTTAAACGAAAATGTTCATTTTTGTTTTGGCCAATTTAATTTAAACAAAAATGACAATTCCAATGCAACTATTCTAATCCTGACAACAATGATGATTTTTGTCCTATAGTTCCAATCTGACAAAAATGACAAGTTTTGTCCAAATATTTCAAATATCAAGGTGATTAATTATTTTAATCAACTATTCTAATAAAGCCAAAAAGGATAATTCTTGGTTCCACTATTTTAACTAATAAAATGATAAATCTTCTCCAATGATGCTAATTTGATCATTTTATCTAAACAAAAATTATATATTTTTGTTTTACTCAATTTATTACTACAAATTGATCTAAATGTTTCTAACAAATTTATCACTACAGATCAATATGTTTTAACAATTATATCACCACACAATATCTCCAAACAACCAGATCTACATATTACATCCATCACAGAACAAATCATGAATCATAACAAACAGGAATTAACTACAGATTGGTGATAATAAAATCAGAATTATTTCTAATTATTTAAAAAAAGAAATAAATAGATTTCTCACAGTCATTTAAATCTGAATAGTTCAGATCTGAAATTTTGGCCAAAATTTGATCGGCTCAGAAATGGTTTTAGTCAGTCCAGAAGCGTAGATCTCGGATTCACAATCGTAGCGGATCTGAAATCGTTCAATTTCGAGTCTATATGCATTAGTTATGGTTTCATTTAGATTGATAATATAACTAATTAACTATTTATTTAAAATAGGATTATACCCTTTCTTCTTCACTCAGATAACAAGGCCGATAGGTTTTGAATTTGGTTCGATCCTAGGGCTCCACTTTTCTTCCGATCCGCTAAGTTTCGTGACGATAAGAGACCACCACAATGACAAGCACAGGGAGGCGCACCAGGAGAACCCACTATGTTAGGCGCGACGGCGGGTATGGGGCACGACGGCGGTCGAAACGGGACCACTTTTCTGGTCTGGAACTCGTCAGTTGCTCGACTATGGGGGATGTTAACGGTACTGATCTGAAGGGGGACGAGAGAGCTACAAAATCGTCAAAAGGATGAGAGAATTTTATTGAGTGGATCGCTTGAATTTAATGGGGTGAGGATGGGGCTGTATTAGCCATGGATTTCAGGGGGGCGACGACTCGGTAGTGAATAGTACTAGGGTTTTAAAAAATGAATGTATTATTTATAATATTTAATTACCAGTTTTGCAAATAAACCTGTAAATCCTTAACAGCTCCAATTTCAGTCCAACAGGAGCTATTTCTACCTAATTGACCCTGTTTCGGAACCAATGGGCTTGGTCCCGTCAGCACAAACGATTGTTTTCGGCCTGATTTCTTTAGTTGAAAATTTAAATCCTTTATTACATTAATTCGATCGTACATTTAAATTCACCGGGGCCACATACGGACTCCGAAAATTCCCAAAAAATAAATCTAGCTAGGTTTTGACAATATGGTCCTAACAAAATTAATTTCATTGAATTTGGAGACCATTTGAAAAATGGCATTTTTAACGGTCGATTAAATTCAATAGAAATTATCGAATCATAGTTTAATTTACTACGCTCATAAATAAATTCCAAAAATTATGGAAAATTATACTTAGCACTAATTTGACATTTCGGATCCAACAGAAGTGGTTTTGTCAAAAACGGCAGTTGTTTGTATAATGGCCTTTTATACGGGCCATAAATTATACTATATTCCATAGCGACTATTCTTAATATTCAACTGGCCATAACTTTTTATTCCTGCTATGAAATTTTGATTTTTCGGATTCATTGGAAAGATATTTTTGAACATATTTAGATACTTTTGGTTTCACTAAAATCCGTTTCATTTCGAATCCTGTACATTCAGTCAAAGTTCAGATTCAAATTTTCAAACTACCGTGCTATTTCTAATTCCTTTTAAAACTAAAATAAATATATTCGTTCTAACTTCATTTTGAATAAATTTTAAATTGTTATTATTTAAAAAAATTATTTTAACTACTCAAAATTCATTGAAATAGCCAAAATAAAAAATTTAAATTTGTTCTGATTTTCCGGGCTGTTACAATCTCCCCTACTTAAAAGCTTTTTGTCCCCGAAAAGGAAACAATAGTAAAGTAGGAAACAAAACGGAAAATGCAAGGTATTATAGATGTACCTCAACACAAAAGTTACTCGGAGATGTCCACTCTGCACTTGGGATAGGCCTGTTTGATGTTATCCTCAGTCTCCAATGTACAGTCTCTAGGATCCCCGCTCCACTGCACTTTGACTAAGTGGATCCTCTTGTTCCTCATAACTCGGGTTTCTTTGCCAACTATTTTCACTAGCTCCCTTCTCACTGCTAAGCTCTGGGTAATCTCCAAATCTTGTTGTGCTGCTTCCTCCACAATTAAGTCCGGATCATGAACATGCTTCCGAATTTGAGACACATGGAATACATCATGAACCCTTGGCAACCAGTCAGGCAACTGCACCCTATAAGCGAGAGTTCCAATCCTTTTAAGAATAGGGAGTGGACCAATGAATCTTGGTGCCAACTTCCCAGTCTTCCCAAATCGAATTACACCTCTCAGTGGCGAAACCCTAAAGTACACAAGATCACCAATAGAGAATTCGAAATCCCTTCTTCATGAGTATGCATAGCTCTTCTGTCGGCTTTGAGCAGCCAGTAATCGCTTCTTAATAAAATCAACTTTGTCTAATGCTTCATGAATCATGTCAGGACCAAATACTAATCGATTGTCGGGTTCCACCCAACATGCGAGAGATCTGCATGGCTTGCCATATAATGCCTCGAATGGGGGACATCTGCAAGCTTGCTTGGTAATGTTATTATAAGGGAACTTAACCAAGTGCAAGTGAGCATCCCATGACCCGCCAAAATCAAGAATGCATGCTTGCAACAAGTCTTCCAATATGCAGTTCACCCTCTCAATCCGGCCATCTGTCTGAGGATAATTAGAGGTGCTCACATTTAACTTGGTCCCCAGGTATTCTTGGAATGCTTCCCAGAATTTGCTAGCAAATAACGGATCGCGATCACTAATAATGCTACTGAGAACTCCATTTAGTCTGACAATCACTTTGAAATAAAGCTGCGCCAGACTTCGAGCTATTCTATTAGACTTGACAGGGATAAAATGGGCAGTCTTCGTGAAACGATCTACAATCACCAATATACTATCATTCCCTTTTTTAGTTTGGGGCAAGCCATCAATAAAGTCCATAGAAATTTGGTCCCACTTCCAACTTGGAACCACTAGCAGTTGCAACAATCCTGCAAGCTTCTGCCGATCGCTTTTGACTTGCGGCAGGTGGGGCATCTAGCAACATATGTCTCTCTTCATAGATTTCCAGCAAAATGTGTGCTTGAGGTCATGATACATTTTGCTCACCCCTGGATGAATACTGAGCTTAGATTTGTGACATTCATTCATTACTTCCTTTCTGAGCTCAGGAAGGTCGGAACACAAATTCGGGTTAATAGCCTAAGAATCCCCTTGTCGTCAATCCGGAAACTCGTGGGTTCTCCTTCCCTTACTCTTTTGCTAATTGTCTGAATAAATTCATGATTCTTCTGAAGAGCAGAGATCTTATCAATCAAGGAAGGTGTAATAATGAGATTGGTGAGGATAAGATTGGTGCTGGCCATATTCTTCCTATTGAGTACATCAGCTACAACATTGGCATTCCCTGGAGTATATAAGATGTCCAGGTCATAGGCCGCAAGAAATTCAACCCAATGTTGTTGCCTCAAGTTCAAATCTCTTTGGGTGAATAGATACTTCAAGGATTTTTGATCGGTATAAAGTTCGAACTTCTCACCCCATAGATAGTGCCGCCACATCTTTAAAGTAAATATGATGGCCATCAACTCAAGATCATGAGTGGGGTATTTCTTCTCATGTGGTTTCAACTGGCGGCTAGCATATGCGACTACTTTGTCCCTTTGCATTAACACCACACCAATACCTTAAATAGATAAAAGGGTAACATGTTAAAATAAGATTTGTCATTTAAAAATGTCATCTCTAACATGTTTGTTTAGATAAAAGGAATAACCTTCAGTAGAAGCATCTATCCAGATTTCAAATCCTGATTGCCATCAATAATGGCCAACACAGGGGAAGTGGTCAACCTCCGTTTCAGCTCTTGGAAAGCTGCTTCACATTCGGGTGTCCAAATGAACTTTGTATGCTTCTTAGTCAGCTTTGTCAATGGACAAGATAATTTCGAAAATTCTTTAATGAATGTCTGATAATAGCCTGCCTGTCCTAAGAAACTTCTAACGTCTGCAGGAGTGCTAGGCTGCTTCCAGTCTTGGATGGCTGAGATCTTTCCTGGGTCTACTGAAATGCCTTTCTTTGATACAACGTGGCCGAGGAATTTCACCTCTTACTGCCAAAATATACATCTAGAGAATTTGGCTTTCAACACATTCCTTCGCAAAATCTCCAAGACTTCTTTCAGATGCTTTTCATGTTCATCAGTGGATTTAGAAAAGATTAGGATGTCATCGATGAAAACCAACACAAATTTATTTAAAACATCTCGGAATACTTTATTCATCAGATAAACAAAGTAGGCTGGAGCCTTACATCAGCCGAAGGGCATTACTAGCCATTTATAGAATAAGTCTGGTCCTCTGAAAGCTGTCAAAGGAACACATTCTTCGGCAATGCGCAATTGATGGAAGCCTGTAGATAGGTCCATCCTAGAGAATACTTGCCCTCCATTCAAACAGTCCATCAGATCATCAACACGTGGCAGTGGGTATTTATTTTTCAACGTTTGCTAATTGAGGTCACGGTAGTCCACACATAGCCTGAGGGTACTGTCTGACTTTAGGACAAACACCACTGCCGCACGCCAGTTTGAGAAGCCAGGCCTGATCAGACCCTTCCACAAAAGTTGTTTAGTTTGATTGCTCATCTCCTCTTTTTCTTTCAGTGTCATTCTCCGAATAGGATGCACAACGGGCCTCGCATTAGGAACCAAGTCAATCCTGAAGTCGATTTCTCTGTGCGGAGGTAAGCTATCAACTTCTTCAAACACATCCGCATAATCTCTGACGATAGGAAAATCCTCAATAGAAGCATGAGTGACTTCTAGAGAAGACCAAAATTCTTTCATATCTGTGGCTAAGCCGTAGCATGGTATAACAATAATATCTCTGAATTTGGTTTTAATTCTGACTACTCTTTCAGTGCATAGTAACTTAGCCTCATACTTTGTTAGCCAATCTAGCCCAAGTATGATGTCATATCCAAAAAAACTCATAACGATCAAGTCAAAAGGGAACTTGAAGTAAGAATAAGAAACATGCACTCTACAATACCGATCGAGCATAAGTGAACCTCCTATCGGACTATGGGCTCTAATCGATTCTTTAAGTTTTCTTGGTTTGAGTTTTAACTTTTTTATTGTGTCACTAGATATGAAACTTCTTGATGCGCCAGTGTCAAACAATATTGTAATAGGGATTTCTTAATATTAAGGGTACCTCCTAAAACATCGAGTTTTCCTGCTCCCTTGGAAGAAGCCGATGCAGCCGCCCCATCATAGACAGGCGCCACCTGAAAATTCTTCAGCAATGGGAAGTTTGGCTTGATGTGCCCCTTCTGGTGACAATTATAGCACTCCCTCTTATCCTGAGAACTTGGACTAGGCCCAGACTCATTTCTCCTTAGCCTTTTTGGAGCTCGACATTCGTAGTCGAAGTGTTCCAGCTTCTGACAATTGAAGCATCTCACTTTGTATTTGTCTCTTTTCATTTTCCCTTGGGGCTTGGCGGCTGAAGAGCAGCTCGCTTCTGGTTGCTTGTCGCTTGCTTTCTTTTGTTATTATTCTGATTCTTCTCATGCTCCTGCTGTGCATTTCTGTCATTATCCTCATAACAACAAGCCATCTCGATCACTTCATTAAAGGACAGCTTGATATGAGCTGTGACTCTGTTCAAATATTTCTTGGAGAGGCCATTGATGAACCTTTTTGTCTTTCGCACTGGCACATGAACTAACTCTGGAGCATAGCGTGAGAGTTCTTCGAACTTCCGCACATATTCTGAAATAGTCATATCTCCCTGCTACAAATTGGAAAATTGATCGTGGAGCCACTCTACTTCCTAAGAAGGGATAAACTTATCGTTGAATAGCCCAAGACATGTCGACATTATTATTGCCAATTTTGACTGTATCCCACCAATTTTCAGCTTCGTCTTTCAATAGCCATGATGCCACAAAGCGCTTGCAGTGGTCTTCCAATTCCATCCCTCCAAATATTTTCTCGCAGTTCTTTAGCCATGCCCGTGCCTCAATCATTGTCTCTCGCCTAGTAAATAATATGCCCCCTAATTTTCTGAACTTCTTGGCCACTTTAACCAAGTCAAACGGCTATGGGGGTGGAGGTGGTGTTACAACCTCGGGAGCAGGTTGCCTCTGAGCTATGGGAGTCTTATCTCTTACTGTTCCTCTATCCCCAACTCTGCGTTGGGCTCTAGCTCTCGCTCTAGTGCTCATTATCTAGTTAGTTTTGTACCATCAAGGAAAGAGTCAGACTAACAAAAATGATAATTTTAAAGGAAAGGTTAAAGCAGAGACATATGATAAGATGATGGTGATGTAATGACTGATTAATATGTGTTATTCTGTTGTGCTCATTCTAGGACATTACTAATCCTATCTCTAATGAGCTACCTGCCTTAGAATACTGTTGATTCTATCCAGACGAATTGTTTTAAAAATGATATACTCCGAAGCTAAGGTTAACCTTTAGCTCTGATACCAACCATGACGACCCCAAACTTCCATAGTACAAAAGCAAGGATAATCAAAGGAGGATAATATAATTACAACAATAGCAGATCTCATATAACATCATAATACATAAATTATTGCAGCGGAAATAGAAATGTCATCACATCATAACATCAAAGGCATTAGAGTACGCAGTTATAGGATACACTTAGCAAATAGAAGTCTCAACAAAAAGAGAAATAAGTCTCAACTCCATCAAATACATCATAGATCAATAATGTCAAAATGTATCAAAGGCAAATAAATGATAAAAGAAATATGTTCTTCAACTTCTTTCCTTAAGCAAGCTCCACTCCAGAATGTATCCATACCTAAACCCGTCACTTGGTTGCCCATGTGAAAAGAGGGCACCCGAGTTTGCAAAGTGAAACATACTACGAGTCAGTCATGGGACTGGTATGAGAAATCTTTTTTAACTAACAATATGGCTACCATGACGCTAACGTAGAACAGGTTTACTCCATTGGATTGCCAGTGCATATGTTTAATAAATTTTTATTCAAAAACAACGCAATGCTTTTTAGAAAAATGAAATCATTATAAGTGCAACACCCCACACCCGCTATGGTCACTCACTAAGGGAATGCCATAGCATCGGTGGAGTATCTTAAGTGAATATAGAACAGAAAAATTACAACAAGATAGATATAAGTAATACTTGAGAATTTAAAACATCATTTCATTGCAGCGGAAAGTAAAACATATTTGGTTAGATCACAAAACCATAAACAAGAGTCAAGTACATAATATCCGCCTTGATAAAACAAAAGTACATAATCCCACAACATAAGTAATAGCCATAATAGAAGAGATAAGCTGGGCTTTACATCACGGTCCAAGCTCCAAAAGATAGATAAAGCAATCTGATCAAAGCCCACTAGTGCTAGGCCCACTCTGAGAACCTGAGGGTTGGGGAAAAAGATGAAAACAACGGGGTCAGACATAAGTCTGAGTGAGCCCTATAACTTTAACAATACAATCATTAAAGTAATTAGGGTATGATATAAACCTGGTATGGTACGACTGGGGATAAATGACTACAATAAGCCGCCAACTAGACTTAGGATGAACTAAGATAACGGTAAAGACGCGCCTATCCACCCAAGGATGAATACTACACTGCACCACACCAGATCTACCCACCCAAGGGTAATTCCTACACTGCACCACACCAGATCTACCCACCCAAGGGTAATTCCTAACTTAGAGATTGATCCCACTAAGTGTACTTAGTAATCTTAATAGTAGTCTCGTGTATCCCTAGCTGACTACATAGGTGTCGTCTGCCCCTATTTCCACTAGGTGTACTCCAGATAACGGTATAGACGCATCTACCCACCCAAGGATGAATACTACATTGCACCACACCAGATCTACCCACCCAAGGGTAATTCCTACACTGCACCACACCAGATCTACCCACCCAAGGGTAATTCCTAACTTAGAGATTGATCCCACTAAGTGTACTTAGTAATCTTAATAGTAGTCTCGTGTACCCCTAGCTGACTACATAGGTGCCGTCTGCCCCTATCTCCACTAGGTGTACCCCAGATAACGGAAAAGACGCATCTACCCACCCAAGGGTAATTTCTAACTGCACCACACCAGTCATTCCTACTTAAAGGTTGATCCCACCCAAGGACTTAGAAAATTTACCCAGTAGTTTCGTGTACCCCTAGCTGACTACATAGGTGCCGTCTGCCCCTATCTCCACTGGGTGTACCCACTACTCCCCAAGCGATCGGCTCCCTACCGTAGATACCCGTGCTGGCCCCCACAATGGGGTGTATCACTCCCCAAAGTGGCAACCCGATACTATCAATGGTGCACGACTTATATCTACACGATGCAACAACGTCTTACCTACCAGCCCGGGTCCACACACGCATATGAAACCCGTTGGACTTGCGTTGCCACCGCTAACCCGTTTAGGCCTCTTATAGTCAAGCCCAGTACGCGTGTCCCGTCCTCGACATGGGTCGAGCCCAATAAGATACATATGGGTTACTGGTTGAAATGGGCCCCCACAAGCTACCCACCTGAGCTTGTCCCTTCTAGTGTATCCCACTTAACCCTTTTGAATAATCATGTCCACTTACATGTTTAAAGTTTGGTTATGTCATCTAATCATATTTCAATTGCCATTCAAGGCACCCACTAGATTTCCCATGCCACCCAAGGCACCTACTTGATTTCCACATGCCACCCAAGGCACTTACTTAACCCTTTAATCATGTTTAATTACATGTTCCACTTTGGTTAAGTATTCTAATCGTATTTTCTATTGCCACCCAAGGCAACCCACTAGATTTCCATATGCCACCCAAGGCACTTACTTAACCCTTTAATCATGTTTAATTACGTGTTCCACTTTGGTTAAGTATTCTAATCGTATTTTCTATTGCCACCCAAGGCAATCCACTAGATTTCCACATGCCACCAAAGGCACTTACTTAATCTCCACATGCCACCCAAGGCACCCACTTAACCCCTCATGCCCCACTACATGCTTATCTGGTTAAGTGTTTCTTAATTGATTAAGAACGTAACTGTTGTAAAGACCTCTCACATTAGACTATCTTTTATGGCAGCTGGATTTGCCGGTCGGGTCCGGGCAGCCTTACGCCATAACCGAGTCTAACCTCGTGTCTTTACACTTGTCACGTATTTAGTTTGTGCCTAAGACCTCTCACATTGGGCTAATCATTTGTAGCCGCTGGATTTTCCGGTCGGTTCCAGGCAGTCTTATGCTACAAAAGGGTCCAACCTCGTGTCTTAGTCGATTAATTACACCTAATTAATCACCCCCATAATTTGTATTAATTATCCCTAATTAATTACAAATTTAACGATGTACATAATTGACTCAATTATGTCCATCCACTTTATGGTATGCATAATCATACCAACATCACACCATTTCATTAACATGAATATTAACCCCATAGTTCCCCACGTAAATCGCTAACATGACATAAAAGGGAAGATTCATCACAAATACAATGGGTTCAACTTGCATAACATTAGCATCAACATGGGTTTTAAAGGTGTCAACATGCATATATGACCATGGCATCAAACCCAACTAGCATAAATAATCAACCCAAACTTGCATGAATCACATATGTCATAAAGAGGGTAACTTGCATAAGCTACTTATGTCATACAAAGGGGTAAACTTGCATATGTATGCATATCATACTAAGGTGTAAACTTGCACATGTTACTTGCATATAATCAAACACCAAACTTGCATATAATCATATACCAAACTTGCATAACATGGTGTCATAATGGATCAATGTTTATCATAGCGATCTGCATAACTAGCATCATGAACACATAGCCCAAAAATTGCATAACTTGCATAACATCATGATCACCTAGCATATGACTTGCATAACTTGAATAACATCATGATCACATAGCATATGACTTGCATAACTTGCATAACATCAAGATCACATAGCATATGACTTGCATAACTTGCATAACATCATGATCACATAGCATATGACTTGCATAACTTGCATAACATCATGATCACATAGCATGTAACTTGCATAACTTGCTTATCATCATGAACACATAGTATATAACTTGCATAACTTGCATAACATCATGAACACATAGCATATGATAACATAACTTGCATTGATCCACATTCATAGCCATAACCTTATTATATCCTGTCATAGTTATTTCAACAATTGGTCATTAAGGCTATAGAAACTCACAACTTATTGATTAGCACTCCTATAAAGAAGATTAAGTTGCTAGAGTTGATTAGAAGTTGATTTGAGAATCTATCATCCTCTTTAATTTGATGGAGGCTCCTTCAAGTTGCATTTTGACGGCATAACGATGTTGTATCAATTTTTAGTATGAATTAGGGTAGTCTTAGGGTGTATTTATAGATTAGTTAAGTGTTTTAGGCCATTAGATTAACCTTAAATCAGACTAAAGCCGTCAGATCTCGTCACTAGCAACCAAGCACAGCCCAAAAGCCAAAATGGTGCACCCAGGTCACACAGACCGAAAGGGGGGGTCGACCCCTGGGTCGACCCCTCGGTCGACCCCTAGGGAGGGGGTCGACACCCATGTCGACCCCTGGGTCGACTCCCTCACCCTGGCTGGAATTTTCCCGCCTCTTCTGAAACTTGAAATTTTTATATTTAAATCTGTTTTGAATTTTCTGAAAACTTCTACGGGCCTTAACTGGGTCATACGGACTCCGATTTTTGAAAACTCGGACTCTATTTCGTGTATTTTTCCGAGACGAACGCAATGGAATAGCCCGTTTCCCCTGATTCAGATTTTAAAATTTAATTCTGCCCTGTTTTGTATTATAGCATGTTATTCAACATACGGGGTGTTACATTCTCCCCTACTTAAAGGATTTCGTCCCCGAAATCTCTAAGTCAAGAAGAACGTATCCTACCATCCAAACAACCATCTACTCAAACCATCAAACACTGGCATCCATTGTCCTTAAAGTTTCTAATGCTGTATGAACATATGCAAAGAGTGTGTGTATATGTTCCCTGTCTAATGCAAAATCAGGCGGTCTACTGATTCAGTTGACCTCCTTAATGCAAACCATGATAGTGCCATGCATCCAATATGTATGCGAAAGAACCCTATCGACACATACTATTTCTACATGAGTGCACAATCATTCACCAAAATGCATCATCCATATGATAGCACAACCATTATACATCCATTAATATAGCTACCTACACACAATTATATGCAATATGCAATATGAAGTGACTAAGCCAATCTAGTGCCTAGAGTGTGTGTATATGCATCCACGAGCAACCACTAGCAACCACTTGCATCCACTCGCATCCATCAATCATAACATGTCTCAAACACATGTTTCAACCATAGGTTTACCCTATCTAAAGGTCAAAGATACTAATGAGATGACATACTGAAGATAAGATAAGTACTAGACAAATGATAAAGGAGAAGTTAAAAGACATACCCTCAAAAAGGAATGGGTACAATGAACGCATCTTTGCTTCTGTCTCCCAAGTAGCATTGCTCTCATCCTCTCCCCATTGCACTTTGACTAGTCGAACCTCTCTGTTTCTCAACTTCCTATTCTCTGACCCAAGGATGCGGGTAGGAGCTCGTCGAATAGTCGCACCACGCTCTACCTCCACCTCTCTAAGCAAGCTTGGCTCCGCCACCTCTGCGGTCTCATGTAGGCACTTCCTCAAATGTGACACATGGAATACGTCATGTACCCCACTAAGTCTCTCGGGTAAATCCACTCTATATGCCATGGAGCAGTCCTCTTGCTCTTCACGGGTATGAAATGGGCGCTCTTAGTAAGTCTGTCTACCACAACCCAAATTCCCGTATTACCCTTCCTCGATCTCGGTAACCCATCAATAAAATCCATCGAGACGCTATCCCACTTCCATTGTGGAACTTCCAATGGGTGAAGCAACCCACCAGGTTTCTTTTGCTCCGCTTTCACTTGTTGGCACACCAAGCATCTAGCGACATACTCGGCCACATCTTTCTTCATACCGGCCCAAAAGAAAACTCGCTTCATGCCTAGGTACATCTTGTCCCCACCGGGGTGAATGGTCATCTTCGAACGATGCGCATCATCAAGTATAGCGTTCCTCAAACCCTCGTCTTGCGGTACACAAAGTCTACCGTCTCTACGCAAGCACCCCCTTATCATCTAGGGTGTACCTACTCAAATGGCTGGATGACTATCCCCTTATGAGCCTCTCTACCAACTCAACCAACTGTGGGTCGTCCCGCTGTGCCTCGCTAATCCGTCCCAAAAGAGTAGGTCTGACCTCTAAGGATGCTAGCAAACCGGGTACAAAGTCAACAGAAGGTCTGAAATCAAACATCGAGATAAATTCCAAGCTTCGTCGTTCCACGAACAATGGACTCAAGGACAACCTTTTTCTGCTCAAGGCGTCCGCCACCACGTTACCCTTGCCAGGGGTATACGCTATCTCGAAATCATAGGATGCTAAGAACTCCATCCACTTTTGTTGTCTTAAGACTATGCGCTCGCAGAGTCCCCAACACTTCCCTAAGATGTAAGGCATGCTTTTCTCCACTTCTAGAGAAAACCAGGATATTCTCCCATGCAAAATCGTCACAACTATCCATCTCTCACGCAGATCATCTTAGTTGAACTCGACATCCCCCAAGTGCAAGCCCCAAAGGCCTAAACCAATATCAGACAAACACCCAAGGGATACCTCCTTCGAATTCAGACGACCTACGTGAGATGATACTAGTAAAAACGGCTAAACAATTAAGCACTTGTCCAACTCTGGATGTCCTTGCCAGTCTCACTCCAAAACCACCGTTGATCAAATAACTGGCTTTGCTTAACCTATTAAGGACATACGAAAACTTATTTCGCTCTTAGAGAAGACCAAGATGTCATCCACAAAGACCACCACGAACTTATTAAGGAACTCCCTGAACACCCTACTCATCAAATCAACAAAGTATGCAGGGGCGTTCGTCAAACCAAATGGCATCACCAGCCACTCATAGAAACCATCCGGAGTCCTAAAGGCAGTCTTGTCTATGCTATCCTCAGCCACTCTCAACTTATGAAACCCCGTGGCCAAGTCCAACTGCGAAAACACTGAGGCGCCAACCAACTGATAAAAGAGATCATCAATCCTCAGCAAATGGTGTCTATTCTTCTTTGTGAGCTCGTTGAGTTCTCTATAATCTACACAAAGTCTGAGGGACCCATCCGCCTTCGTGGAAAAAACTACTGGAGCGCCCCACTCCGATATACTTCGTCTTATGAACCCCTTCCCAAGCAACTCCCCTACTTGCTTATGGAGTTCCCTCCTCTCACGAGGAGCCATGTGGCGCACTAGTAAAGATATTGGTTTAGCATTGTCCACCAGATATATTCGGAAGTCTATCTCCCGCTTCGGAGGTAAGCCCTTCACCTCCTCAAACACATCCGAGTACTCCCGGACCACTCTAACAGATCGCAAACTCTCGACCGAAGCGTCAAGCGATTCAAGATGACTTAGCATAACAGAATCTATGGGATTACAAGAGATCTCGAGAGTGTTACCCAAGCGGGTCATGAGCCTAACAACTCTCCTTTCACAATCAAGAACGACACCATTACTGGATAACCAGTCCATGCCCAAAATCAACCCATAGCCCGTGAAGCCCAAAACAAAGGCATCACATCTAAACTCAACGCTAAGTATAGAAATCTTCAAACCCAAACATATCATGGACAAATAAGTGGAGCACCCAATTGGGTTTGAAACAACCAAGGGATCATCTACTAGACTGGTGTCTAAGTGTAGTGACTCAACTAATGCTGATGAGATAAACGAATGCGATGCGCCAGAGTCGAATAAAGTTCGAACAGGATGATCGAGAGAACCAAATTTCAACCTAGACGGTCCTACCCCCATCAGGTATACCAGCCATGAGGGAATACATCTACCCTCCAGAGGATCCTGTACTTTGTCCTTACCTCTTTGGACAATCCTAATAAGGTGTCCTATTTCTCCAAAACAACTAGCCTTCTCCTTCACATTCTCCTTTCGTGACCTCCCACCACGATGAGGTTTCGTCCTTTATTTACCTAATAGCTATTTGAACCTTCCTCCCTCGTCCATCTTAAAGGTACCCACAAGCCCTCCACCTCCTTGGACTAACTTCTCAGCACAACAAACGTCTTAGTCCATTGAAGTGGTTCTTCCGTCCTTCATACGGAAGTCCTTATTTATCTTAAAAAGACATCTATACGCGGAGGGAAATTCAAAATGAGAAAGAGGAAGAGATTCAAAACGGAGAATCAAAGGAAGGATATATGGCTCTTGGGGATTATGTTCTTTTCTTTCAAAAACTTTTCTCTTAAAAGACATGTTTTTGAAAATACTTCTTTCAAAAATGTTTTTAGAAAAATAGTTTTTCTAAAAGTTTTATCTGTTCTGGTAACCTTAAGCTCTAATACCACGTGTAACACCCCACACCCACTACGGTCACTCACTAAGGGAATGCCATAGCATCGGTGGAGTATCTTAAGTGAATATAGAACAGAAAAATTACAACAAGACAGATATAAGTAATACTTGAGAATTTAAAACATCATTTCATTGCAGCGGAAAGTAAAAACATGTTTGGTTACATCACAAAACCATAAACAAGAGTCAAGTACATAATATCCGCCTTGATAAAACAAAAGTACATAATCCCACTACATAACTAATAGCCATAACAGAAGAGATAAGTTGGGCTTTACATCACGGTCCAAGCTCCAAAAGATAGATAAAGCAATCTGATCAAAGCCCACTAGTGCTAGGCCCACTCTGAGAACCTGAGGGTTGGGGAAAAAGATGAAAACAACGGGGTCAGACATAAGTCTGAGTGAGCCCTATAACTTTAACAATACAATCATTAAAGTAATTAGGGTATGATATAAACCTGGTATGGTACGACTGGGGATAAATGACTACATTAAGCAACCAACTAGACTTAGGATGAACTAAGATAACGGTAAAGACGCGCCTATCCACCCAAGGATGAATACTACACTGCATCACACCAGATCTACCCACCCAAGGGTAATTCCTAACTTAGAGATTGATCCCACTAAGTGTACTTAGTAATCTTAATAGTAGTCTCGTGTACCCCTAGCTGACTACATAGGTGCCGTCTGCCCCTATCTCCACTAGGTGTACCCCAGATAACGGTAAAGACGCATCTACCCACCCAAGGATGAATACTACACTGCACCACACCAGATCTACCCACCCAAGGGTAATTCCTACACTGCACCACACCAGATCTACCCACCCAAGGGTAATTCCTAACTTAGAGATTGATCCCACTAAGTGTACTTAGTAATCTTAATAGTAGTCTCATGTACCCCTAACTGACTACATAGGTGCCGTCTGCCCCTATCTCCACTAGGTGTACCCCAGATAACGGTAAAGACGCATCTACCCACCCAAGGGTAATTTCTAACTGCACCACACCAGTCATTCCTACTTAAAGGTTGATCCCACCCAAGGACTTAGAAAATTTACCCAGTAGTTTCGTGTACCCCTAGGCGACTACATAGGTGTCGTCTGCCCCTATCTCCACTAGGTGTACCCACTACTCCCCAAGCGATCGGCTCCCTACCATAGATACCCGTGCTGGCCCCATAATGGGGTGTATCACTCCCCAAAGTGGCAACCTGATACTATCAATGGTGCACGGCTTATATCTACACGATGCAACAACGTCTTACCTACCAGCCCGGGTCCACACACGCATATGAAACCCGTTGGACTTGCGTTGCCACCGCTAACCCGTTTTGGCCTCTTATAGTCAAGCCCAGTACGCATGTCCCGTCCTCGACATGGGTCGAGCCCAATAAGATACATATGAGTTACTGGTTGAAATGAGCCCCCACAAGCTACCCACCTGAGCTTGTCCCTTCTAGTGTATCCCACTTAACCCTTTTGAATAATCATGTCCACTTACATGTTTAAAGTTTGGTTATGTCATCTAATCATATTTCAATTGCCATTCAAGGCACCCACTAGATTTCCCATGCCACCCAAGGCACCTACTTGATTTCCACATGCCACCCAAGGCACTTACTTAACCCTTTAATCATGTTTAATTACATGTTCCACTTTGGTTAAGTATTCTAATCGTATTTTCTATTGCCACCCAAGGCAACCCACTAGATTTCCATATGCCACCCAAGCCACTTACTTAACCCTTTAATCATGTTTAATTACATGTTCCACTTTGGTTAATTATTTTAATCGTATTTTCTATTTCCACCCAAGGCAACCCACTAGATTTCCACATGCCACCCAAGGCACTTACTTAATCTCCACATGCCACCCAAGGCACCCACTTAACCCCTCATGCCCCACTACATGCTTATCTGGTTAAGTGTTTCTTAATTGATTAAGAACGTAACCGTTGTAAAGACCTCTCACATTAGACTATCTTTTATGGCAGCTGGATTTTCCGGTCGGGTCCGGGCAGCCTTACGCCACAACCGAGTCTAACCTCGTGTCTTTACACTTGTCACGTATTTAGTTTGTGCCTAAGATCCCTCACATGGGGCCAAACATTTGTAGCCGCTGGATTTGCCGGTCGGTTCTGGGCAGTCTTATGCTACAAAAGGGTCCAACCTCGTGTCTTAGTCGATTAATTGCACCTAATTAATCACCCCCATAATTTGTATTAATTATCCCTAATTAATTACAAATTTAAAGATGTACATAATTGACTCAATTATGTCCATCCACTTTATGGTATGCATAATCATACCAACATCACACTATTTCATTAACATGAATATTAACCCCATCGTTCCCCACGTAAATCGCTAACATGACATAAAAGGGAAGATTCATCACAAATACAATGGGTTCAACTTGCATAACATTAGCATCAACATGGGTTTTAAAGGTGTCAACATGCATATATGACCATGGCATCAAACCCAACTAGCATAAATAATCAACCCAAACTTGCATGAATCACATATGTCATAAAGAGGGTAACTTGCGTAAGCTACTTATGTCATACAAAGGGGTAAACTTGCATATGTATGTATGACATACAAAGGGGTTAACTTGCATATGTATGCATATCATACTAAGGTATAAACTTGCACATGTTACTTGCATATAATCAAACACCAAACTTGCATAACATGTTATATATGAACTTGCATATAATCATACACCAAACTTGCATAACATGGTGTCATAATGGATCAATGTTTATCATAGCGATTTGCATAACTAGCATCATGAACACATAGCCTAAAACTTGCATAACTTGCATAACATCATGATCACCTAGCATATGACTTGCATAACTTGCATAACATCATGATCACATAGCATATGACTTGCATAACTTGCATAACATCATGATCACATAGCATATGACTTGCATAACTTGCATAACATCATGATCACATAGCATGTAACTTGCATAACTTGCATATCATCATGAGCACATAGTATATAACTTGCATAACTTGCATAACATCATGAACACATAGCATATGATAACATAACTTGCATTGATCCACATTCATAGCCATAAACTCATTATATCCTATCATAATCATTTCAACAATTGGTCATTAAGGCTATAGAAACTCACAACTTATTGATTAGCACTCCTATGAAGAAGATTAAGTTGCTAGAGTTGATTAGAAGTTGGTTTGAGAAGATATCATCCTCTTTAATTTGATGGAGGCTCCTTCAAGTTGCATTTTGATGGCATAACGATGTTGTATCAATTTTTAGTATGAATTAGGGTAGTATTAGGGTGTATTTATAGATTAGTTAAGTGTTTTAGGCTAATAGATTAACCCTAAATCAGATTAAAGCCGTCAGATCTCGTCACTAGCCACCAAGCACAGCCCAAAAGCCAAAATGGTGCACCCAGGTCACACAGACCGATAGGGGGGGTCGACCCCTAGGGAGGGGGTCAACACCCATGTCGACCCCTGGGTCGACTCCCTCAGCCTGCCGGGAATTTTCCCGCCTCTTCTAAAACTTGAAATTTTTATATTTAAATCTGTTTTGAATTTTCTGAAAACTTCTACGGGCCTTAACTGGGTCATACGGACTCCGATTTTCGAAAACTCGGACTCTATTTCGCGTATTTTTCCGAGATGAACGCAATGGCATAGCCCCTTTCCCCTGATTCAGATTTTAAAATTTAATTCTGCCCTGTTTTATATTATAGCAAGTTATTCAACATACGGGGTGTTACAATAAGACTCAAGTCCCATCACACAATGCAATGCAAACCGGGGGATAGAGTTTTACCTTATAATGATTAAACATGCTTGATATGTAGAAAATAATATTTTAATATTATTATTAGTGTCTAATCAGTTTTAAAATACTTCAAAGTAAATGTATTAATTCTAGACGACATAGCTACCATATACTATGTCACCATACAAAGGTTTACAATCAAAATCTTAATTTCGTATTGGAAATTGGGTCTACATCATGAGTCAAGGCTAGGGACGATCTCCTTACTGATTCGAGATGCTTTAGAAATGTCTCAGGATCCCCAGCAGTGAACCCTCGGATCCTACAGGGTCGTTCCATAAATATACCTTAGTGGATTGGCAATACCTGAACACACGTTTCCCGGTCCTATTGAACCTATAAAATGGTCACTATCGACCAATAAATCTGAGGCACCTCATTCCATCAACCACATAAGTAAAATGTCAGGGCTTGCAAAACCCTGATACCACTTCTAGCTAGAAAGAAACGTGTGTACTCCATGTGTTCCCTTGTCCCGTTTCGGACACTTACCGGGGTGTAAGGCTCGCGAGGTAACGTTATACACAAAGCTATGCTGAAATAGGCTATGCTTTGATCATCATCCACAAGGTTCTGCTTTTCAACAAAAGCCTCGATCAATTGCATCTTGGCATGTCACATTGACAATTTACGTTATGCGATCGATAACTACCGATATACAACCTCTGAGCTCATGTGTCTTAGAGAAGGGTGTTAAGCAAGAGAATAAATCCTTTGCCACCAATATATATATATATATATATTAAATAGAAATCAATTTACATGGAATGAAATCCAATGTCAGACACACATCAATTTACAAGTCCATTCTGGGTCTGAACAAAACCGGAGACACCTTATTCCTCGGCCCGTATGTCCAATACGGAAGAGAGATGCTCGCTTATCCGGACAATCAACAAGTACTTCCAGACAATTACCACTTTAACCCTTTACTGGGAGCTAACCAATGTCGAGCATCAGTAGTAATCCTTTCGATATGAAGATCGTCGGTCTTCAATCGCCATCTTCAATATCTTCTGTTTAAATTGTTGTATAATCATTTGAAATGAGATTGAACTCAGGCTTTTCAAATGATTCACGCATATATATAGTTTAAAATCATTTCATAGTATTTAATGACGATTTATCGCTAAAAAATAGCTAAATCAATTTGACGACGCTTCGGGTCAGTAGGCGGCCCTAGCGCTGTTTTTATCAAAATTTGATGTACACTTATCTCGAAATATAACCATTGGATTTTAACAAAATTTATATCGTTGGAAAGATCTTCCCAAAGCAGTCCTAACGGTTCCAGTTTTGGGAAAATCCGACGGTCGGATCTTACGGTATAATCTTTTAAAATTATGATTCTGAAACACGAACTACTGTGTGCAATTCGTTAATTTTTAATTTATATTTATACATATAGTTATATATAAAATAAACAATTCGACGATTCCACTAATGATTTTAACATGCCAAATAAAAGAATGTTTTTATTAGCATATCATATCAACATATTCATCATGTCAAACAAAATATATTTACAGCAAAATTGAACCAATGACAAATAAAAGCCAATTTTTATTCGTATATCTATTTTTAAATTTTGACAAATAAAAAGAGATTAATTTATTTGTATAAAGTATTCAGTGAATGTTTGTACAATAAAAATAATTCATACAGATTCTAGCGTATATATTGTAAATAAAATGATATTTTAACTATGCATATAAATTATAATATATGCATTGTAAATAAAAATGTAGTTTTACTATGCATATAAATTCTAATATATGCAATGTAGATATAAATGTAATTTTAACAATGCATATAAATTCTAATGTATGCAATGTAAATATAAATGTAATTTTAACAATGCATATAAATTCTAATATATGCAATGTAAATATAAATGTAATTTTAACAATGCATACTTTGATGTTATCAATTTGCTAACAACCCCATTTTTAAACAAAATGTATAAAAGTGATATTTACATAAAAAAATATGATTTTAATGTTTCAACACTTTTATTCAAATATGAACAATTTTATATGAATCATTCTTTTATAAAAAATGATATCTTTAATGTCAACCTGCCTTTGTTTTAAAAAGGAATATTTTCTAATGATTCATTCATTTCATTAAAAAAAATGTTTTTAAAGCAAACATGTTTTTATTTTAAAACATGCATATTTGTCTAGTTCCTAACACTAGATTAAAAAATGAATTTTTAATGTAAAATATGTTTTCATTTTAAAGCATGAATATTGTTTTAACTTCAATTATCACATCAAAAAGTGAATTTTTAATGTAAAACATGTTTTCATTTTAAAAGATGAATATTTGTCTAACTTCTATTATCACATTAAGAAGTGATTTTTTAATGTAAAACATGGTTTCATTTTAAAACATGAATATTTGTCTATATTTCTAACGTTACATTAAAAGTGAATTTTTAATGCAAAACATGTTTTTATTTTTGAACATGAGTATTTGTTTTAACACCTATTATTTGTAAGAACCTGGAAATCTGGCCAATTAAAAAATTTTATTTCAGCAATTTCGATGAATTTTGAATATTTAAAATGAATTATTTTAAACAGTAATGGCGAGAAAATTATTTTGAATAGAATTCGAACGTATATATTTATATAGATTGTCGCTAGAATATAAATAATTATTTATAATTATAAAAGGAATTGAAAATGGTGCGGTAGTTTGAAATTTCGATTTCAAAGTTCAAATGGATGTACAGGATTCGAAATAAACTGGATTTTTGCGAAACGAAAAATATTAGAATCTAATTGAAAATATCTTTCCAACGAATCCGAAAATCAACCACACAGGTGAAAAGTATATAAATGTCAGCTAGTGTAAGCACTGACACCACCACTAGCTAGAAAGAAACGTCGTGTTCTCCCAACGGTCCGTATCCCATTTTTGACTCATACCGAGGTGTAAGGCTCGCGAATTCACGTTATACACAAAGCTATGCCACACAAGCTGTGCTTTGATCATCAACCACAAGACTTTGCTTTTCAATAGAAGCCCTGATCATCTGCCACTTAGGCGTGCCACACAGGCAATTCACTCCATGCGACAGATGTCCATCGCCCTATGAGCTCATACGTCTCAAAGAAGGGCGTTAAGCAAGAGAATAAATTCTCCGCTGCCAAACAGATGTATATTTAATAGAGATCAATCAACACAGAATAAAATCCAATGTCAGACACACAGTCCATTTACAAGTTCGTTCTGGCTCTGAAAGAAACCGGAGGCACTTTCCTCGCATATCCATCGATCTCCAAGTACGTCCGGATGATCACCGACTGATTCCCTCCTCTTGGGTGTACAGCCCAATCAAGATCATTAGTAATCACCCAAATGATGTGAAGACTTCCGGTCTTCAACCACCATCTTCATCTTCGACATATCGTCGAATCGGTTATTCGGAATGGGTATAAACCCGGCCTTTCCGAATAACCCGCGCATATAATAAACACGTGTTACACAAACACAACATGGGCCTCATTCCAATTGAAAAAAAAAGAATATTATAACAAAAATAGTCATGTGTTGACAGTACTCTTGTGTTGGGAATATTCATGTGTTGAAAGAAATATATATTCATGTGTTGAATAGAATAAATATTCATTTGTTGAATAGAATAACGAATTTATTGAAATATATAAAGCCGTGTTGATTAGAGATGCGCCATTTTGACCTAAGCGATATTTATATCAATTATATTCGTTTTTATAATGAATATAGAAAAGGAAGTGATTTCAAAATATAACGTTTTGAAAATATTATCATTTATATAGTAATGATATGAAATATTCAATTTTGATTCGAAATTGAATATGGAATATTCAAGTTGAAATCGTTTCGAAAATGAGTTTAAAACGATTTATAAAATACGTTTTGAAAAGGAAATCGATGAAATATATATAATACATATATTATATATATATGGCCTGAATAGAATGCATCATGCTGCGGCAGTTCGTGAATTTCGACCATTGACTTCGAATGGACATTACAGGAGATCCGACGGTCGGATTCTCCTGAAACCAGAACCGTTGGGTTCGTATCGAAAAGAGCTTTCCAATGAATATTAGAAATTTAAGATGCCATTCACGAAAGGGGTGGGATTAGTGTATTTTTTTAATAATTATTGGAAAGCTCTGTATCCGTGTATTACTTCTAGTTGTGTATTGTATTATTTTCCGCTGCTATGTAATGTATTGTAATCTCTGATATTTAATAATGTGTAATATTTATTCAAACTCTGTATATTCGTGTATTCTAATGGAATCGTTGTAATTAGCAATGAAATGTTCTTCCGTCTGCGTTCTTTTGTGTGTTGTCCTCAAAGTATATGCTCTTTCCTTACCGGGGAAGTTACCGGTTTTTACATTATTACATTAAAAAGTGAACTTTTAATGTAAAACATGTTTTCACTTTAAAACATGAATATTTATTTAACTTCTATTATCACATTAAAAAGTGAATTTTTAATGTAAAACATGGTTTCATTTTAAAACATGAATATTTGTCTATATTTCTAACATTACATTAAAAGTGAATTTTTAATGCATAACATATATTTATTTTTAAACATGAGTATTTGTTTTAATACCTATTATACATCAAAAAGTGAACGTTTAATGTAAAACATGTTTTCACTTTAAAACAACATATTTGTTTAACTTCTATTATCACATTAAAAAGTGAACTTTTAATGTAATACATGTTTTTCACTTTAAAACATGAATCTTTTTCTATATTTCTATTATTACATTAAAAGTGAAATTTTAATGCAAAACATGTTTTTATTTAAAACATGAACATGTTCTTAATTCCTATTTTAATTCAACAAAATGTACAAAAGTTCATTTTTTGGTGAGACTTCTTGTTCAACAAAATGATAAATTTGACAGCTTATTTTTGTTGAAAACTCTAGTTCAACAAAATGACAAAACTATATATTTCATTCTTTTGTTGAAAACTCTAGTTCAACAAATGACAAGAATATATATTTTATTTTTTGTTGAAAGCTCTAGTTCAACAAATGACAAAAATTGATGCTTCATATTTGTTGAAATTTCTAATTTCACAAATTAAAAAAAATTGGTGTTTCCTATTTGTTGGAAATTCTAATTCAACAAATAGACAAAAATTGGTGTTTCATATTTGTTGAAATTTCTGATTTCACAAATTGACAAAAATTGGCGTTTCCTATTTGTTGAAATTTCTGATTCAACAAATAGGCAAAAATTTGTGTTTCATATTTGTTGAAATTTCTAATTTCACAAATTAACAAAAAATGATGTTTTCTATTTGTTGAAATTTCTAATTTGACAAATTGACAAAAAAAATGGTGTTTCCTATTTGTTGAAATTTTTAATTTCACAAACTGACAAAAATTGGTGTTTCTTATTTGTTGAAATTTCTAGTTCAACAAATAGACAAAAATTGGTGTTTCATATTTGTGGAAAATTCAAATTCAACAAATAGAAAATTTTGATATTTCATATTTGTTTTCATAACAATTTGATTTAAACAAAACTGTTCAATTTTGTTTTGGACAATTTAATTTAAACAAAAATGACAATTCCAATGCAACTATTCTAATCTTGACAACAATGATGATTTTTGTCCCATAGTTCCATCTGACAAAAATGACAAGTTTTGTCCAATTATTCCAAATAATAAGGTGATAATTATTTTAATCAACTATTCTAATAAACCCAAAAAGGATAATTCCTGGTTCCACTATTTTAGCTAATGAAATGATAAATCTTGTTCAATTACACTAATTTATCATTTTATCTAAACAAAAATTATATATATTTGTTTTACTCAATTTATTACTACAAATTGATCTAAATGTTTCTAACAATTTTATCACTACAGATCAATATGTTTTAACAATTATATCAGCACACAATATCTCCAAACAACAAGATCTACATACTACATACATCACAGAACAAATCATGAATCATAACAAACAGGAATTAACTATAGATTACTGATAATAAAATCAGAATTATTTCTAATTATTTAAAAAAAGAAATAAGTAGATTTCTCACAGTCGTTTAAATCTGAATGGTTCAGATCTGAAATTTTGGCCAAAAATTGATCTGCTCAGAAATGGTTCTAGTCAGTGCAGAAGCATATATCTCGGACTCACGATCGTAGCGGATCTGAAATCGTTCAATTTCGAGTCCGTATGCATTAGTTATGATTTTATTTAGATTGATAATATATTTAATTAATTAATTAAATATTTAAAATAGGATTATACCCTTTCTTCTTCACTCAGATGACAAGATCGATAGGTTTTGATTTTGGTTAGATCCTAAGGCTCCACTTTTCCTCTGATCCGCTGAGTTTCGTGACGATCAGGGGCCACCATAACAACGAGCACGGGGAGGCGCACCAGGAGGGACCCACCACGACAGGCGTGATGGCGGGTATGGGGCACGACGGCGGTCGAAACGAGATAACTTCCCAGGTCTAGAACTCGTCGGTTGCTTGACTTTGGGGGGTGTTAACCGTACTGATCTGAAGAGGGAAGGGAGAGCTACAAAATCCTCAAAAGGATGAGAGGATTTTATTGGGTGGATTGCTTGAATTTAATGGGGGAAGGATGGAGCTGTATTAGCCATGGATTTCAGGGGGGCGGATGCTCTGTAGTGAATAGTACTAGGGTTTTAAAAAATGAATGTATTATTTATAATATTTAATTACCAGTTTTGCAAATAAACCCGTAAATCCTTAACAGCTCCAATTTCAGTCCAACAGGAGTCGTTACCACCTAACTTCCCCTGTTCCGGAACTAACAGGCTAGGTCCCGTTAGCCCAAATGATTGTTTTTGGCCTGATATCTTTAATTTAAAATTTAAATCCTTTATTAAATTAATTCGATTGTACATTTAAATTCACCGGGGCCACCTACGGACTTTAAAAATTCCCAAAAAATAAATCTAGCTATGTTTTGACGATATGGTCCTAACAAAATTAATTTCCTCGAATTTGGAGACCGTTTAAAAAATGGCCTTTTTAACGATCGATTAAATTCAACAGAAATTATCGAATCATAGTTTAATTAGCTAAGCTAACAAATAAATTCCAAATTTTATAGAAAATTAAACTTAGCAATAATTTGACATTCCGGATCCGACAAAAGTGGTTCTGTCGAAAACGGAGGTCGTTTGTATAATGGCCTTTTATACGGGCTTATACTATATTCCATAGCGACTATTCTGAATATTCAACTGGCCATAACATTTTATTCGCACTATGAAATTTCGATTTTTTGGATTCGTTTGAAAGATATTTTTAAACAGATTTAGATATTTTTGGTTCCCTAAAATCCGTTTCATTTCGAATCTATGCATTCAGTCAAAGTTCAGATTCAAATTTTCAAACTACCGTGCTTTTTTTAATTCCTTATAAAATTAAAATAAATATATTTGTTCTAACTTCGATTTAAATAAATTTTAAATCGTTATTATTTAAAATAAATTATTTTAACTACTCAAAATTAATTGAAATAGCCAAAATAAAATTTTTAAATTGGTTCTGATTTTCCGGGTTGTTACACTTTAATTCACTACATACTCAAGTATATAGGCATATATATTTTTATTTGGCACTAGGAAGAGAAAGCTTTGGTTTTTAAGACATTTAAGGGGTAAAAGAGGGGTTTTGGGTCAAAGAGGAGGCTTGGCCTACATGAGTGCTCATGAAAATGAAGAAATAGAGTATGTTTGAGGTGCAAAGTGTTGTGGGGTATATATGAGGTGTAATGGTGGTAGAAGAGTGCAGGAGCTAAAGGTAGTGGAGAATGTAAGAAAGGTGAGAGGTTTTACGGTTTTAAGGAAGAAGAGGTGTGCTTGGTCATGTGCGGCTCTTGACATGGTAGAGGGGAGCTACGCATGCGGTAGGGAGATAGGGTGGTTGGCGCATGGTGGGAGGGTAGGGAGGAGGTAGCCATTATGGTAGAAGAATAGGGAAAGAAAATGGAAGTGAAAAAATGAAAAGTAAATGCTCTCTCTCTTATCACATGCATAAGTATCATGGAAATGGGTGAAAATGAAGAAATGGACATGTGTTGGGGTAAGTGCTTGAGTTTTTTAATGGAGGAGGTTTTGGGTACTTAAGTGTTAAGGCATTTCTTTATTAATATTTCAAATAAAGGTTTATATAAGGAAGGCTTCATCTCTACTTAATTAGTTAAACCTTATGAAACCATTTGCATGTTAATATACCAAAATAAGGTGCCATTAACCAATAAAAAAATACTAGCATGGGTTTATAAATGGCCATTAACAATTGTTATTCTCAAAACAATTCAAATTTCCAATTTAAAACTAGTGTTAACAATACACGTGTCTTATATCGATATAAATCAACTATAAATTTAAAAAACGAGTTCAATATTATATATGTTTATCTTTAAAACATTTCAGGTCTATTTTATCAGTATTTTCAATTTTTCAGTATTATCCCAATATCGCTTAATTTAAATCAAATTTCAAAATGACGGTTTCTATGTGTTTTCAAATTGTATGATCAAACAGTAAGTCCAATCAATACGAAATTCGAAATCCAACTATATTTCACCAGTACCGATCCAACGGAACTGAACTAATTGAAATCCGACATCGTTGAAAAATGTCTACTTTTAGACTAAAATAATATTTAGTTATCAAATTTCAATATATTTACTTTTAAATCAATTTTTAAAAGTTCACTAACCATATTTTATCTTTAGTAAAATATAAAACAATGTTAGAATTCAATTTCAATATTTTTTTAAGTCTAGATTCAATATTTGACTTAAAATCCAACAAAAATAAATTAAAAAATTTATATTCTAAATTGACTAAAATACGGGTCGTTATAATCTCCCTACATAAACCTTTTGTCCTCCAAAAGGAAAGAAGGCGTAAGTAAACTTATTTATAATCCTGTAACGACCCAGAAAATCTGAACCAATTTAAAATTTTTAAATTGGCTATTTTAGTGGATTTTAAATATTTAAAATAAATATTTTAAATAATAACGAGGAAAAGTAAGTTAGGGTCGACATTTGAAAACGAATATAATTAATTCTAATTATAAACAAGGCCTGAAATGGCGCTGTAGTTTCAAAATTTGAATTCAAACTTTGACTGACTGTACCGGGTGCAAAACAAAATGGATTTGAGTGAAACAAAAAATATTTAAATCTGTTAGTGAATACCTTTCTAACGAATCTGAAAAATCGAAGTTTCATAGTGGGATGCAAAAGTTATGGCCAAATGAATTTTCAGAAAGGTCGCTATGGAATTTATATAGCCCGTGAAAAGGGCCATTTTGCAAACGACCTCGGAATTCAACGAAACCTCTTTTGTTGGAACCGGGATGTGAAGATATTGCTAGATTTCAAATTTCATAATTTTTGAAGCTAGTATGTGAGCGTGGCAAAGGAAAAAGTGTTTTGGTCAATTACAGTTAAATTGGACCGACCAGAAATGGGCCATTTTACATACAGTCTCAGAATCCGACGAAACTAGTTTTGTTAGGACCGTATCGTCAAAACATAGCTAGATTTATTTTTCTGGAATTTTTCGAATCAGTTTGTGGCCCTGGCAAATTGAAATGTACGTTCAAATTAAATATTAAATGTTTTATATTTTAATTTGAAGGAAAACTGACTGAAACAGTCGAATGGGCCTACGAAACATATTCCATTGTGTTTGGAATGGGGGTATTTAGCTAGGGGCGACAGTCGTTGGGTTGGAATTGGTGTTCGTTTGGATAAGAAGATATTTTTGAATTTAAAATAAATTAAAAATAAAATATAAAGGGGCCAATCAATGCCTTTCTCTCTCATTCCCTTTTGACTGGTCAACCTGCCTCCTTCCACTCTCGTTCACGGCGGAAAGAGCTCCGTTTTTCTTCCCCATTTTCTGGCGAAACCTCTCATCAAAACCCACCACTCCTTTGCAACTTTTATAGCATATTTCCTCTTCTTCAAATCAAGACAAACCCCGTCTTCTATCGTGCACCCTATCGCGAGAATTTCCTCTCCAAAGTTGGCCAGTTTCGCACCATTTTCTGGCCGAGATTGGAGTTTGAGCTCCACCAACTTCCTGGCGCGGAGGCGCCTCTCGAGGCCCGTCAACGTGGTGCAGTTGGATCTCGACGAAGTGTAGCGGATTTGATTTTAATTCGAACCATAGTTTTGAAGAATCAGAGAAAGGTAATCGGCTGAGTATATTTAAATCAATTTTAACACTTTTAAACAGTTGCAAACTTGTAAAAATCATATCTTTTTCGTTTCTTGATGAAATTCAGTGAAACAAGAGACAGTGGACTCGTGTGGACGTCTTCTACCTTCTAGAAGAGACCGCATATTTTTCTGAGCCTTCTGCTATTTTTGGTGGAGTGGAACCCAATGTGAGATTTCTAAATTATAAACGATATGGAAAACGGCGATGTATAAATTATATAGTCGATGTATAAGTTATATAAGCGTTGTACACCTCTTGTATAAGCATTGTATAAGTTGTACGTTCGATGTATAAGTTATATATGCGTTGTAAAAAATTATATATGTGTTGAAATAGAAGTGAAATGCTATATATATATATATATATATATATATATATATACGCCCCTCGTCCACAAACCATGAACGATATTTATTGGTTGTGATTGGTGTGAAAATTGGTTGATTACGAATGGTTGATTGAAATTGTTTGTGGTTGAAATTGATTGATTGTGGTTGAAAAATACCCGTTTGTGGTTGAGAAATATTTGGTTGAAACCACATAGGATTAGTTTGTGGAAATGAAAAAAAATATACATGCCACCTGCGTGCGAACTAGATGCATGATTCCCCATTGTCAAAAGTTGCGAGGCTTTAAGTAGAGCGAGAAGCCGTACTAGGGACGGTCCCGGTTTTAACTACCCTGCCGTTATGCTGCCGAAATTTTGTATAATATTCACGTGTTAGAATTATTTTCCCGTGTTGAAATTATATTCGTCTGTTGAATAGAAAACCTTCATGTGTTGAATCGAAATTTATTCGTTGAATTGAAATTCATGTGTTGAATGGTATTCGTGTTTTAATATAAAAATCACCTTTTTATCTATATATATAAACTATAGAAAACCTTCATGTGTCGAATTGAAATTCATTCGTTGAATTGAAATTCATGTGTTGAATGGTATTCGTGTTTTAAATATAAAAATCACCTTTTTATCTATATATATAAACTATAGAAAACCTTCATATGTCGAATCGAAATTTATTCGTTGAATCGAAATTCATGTGTTGAATGGTATTCGTGTTTTAAATATAAAAATCACCTTTTTATCTATAAATATAAACTGTAGAAAACCTTCATGTGTTGAATCGAAATTCATTCGTTGAATTGAAATTCATGTGTTGAATGGTATTCATATTTTGAAGAAATTGTTTTATAATAAGAATCCTATTTTTATCATCAATATGAACTATATAAAATAATCGCATTTTGAAATGAATTGTTTTACAATAAAAATCACATTTCTACTGTACACAAGAGTTGTTAAAAATGGTGAAGTGTCGAAGTGAATGTTAGTTGGATAAAAATATCATTTTTATCAAACGTATGAAAATCATATAGTTTTGAAATCGAAGAATCGATATATATATATATAAATAGAATTAAAATATATAGAATAACGAAGCTGCAGCTCGTATTTTGAAACCGTGATTTCAAACGATTAGTGCGGGAGATCCGACCATCGGATTTTCCCGAAACCGCAACCGTTGGGTTCACTTTGGAAATATCTTTCCTACGGCGCCAACTTTGTAAAGATTCAATGGTTGGATTATCTGGAATGTTTAATTCAAATCTGAGGAAAAACAACGCCAGAATCGATTATATTTATACATATATATAAATATAATTATATTAAATCGAATAACGACGCTGCAGTTCGTAGTTTGAAATCGAAACTTCAAACGATTATACCCGGAGATTCGACCGTCGGATTTTCCAGAAACTGGAACCGTTGGATTCGTTCTGAAAAGATCTTTCTAATGATGTAAATTTTGTGAAGATCCAACGGTTAGATTTTCAGATATGTGTAAATCAAATCTGAAGAAAAACAGCGCCACGACCGCGTTATGGCCCGAAGCGTCGTTTGAATAAATTGGCTATTTTAAAATAAATAAAAATAGCGATAAATCATTATAAAATATTATAAACGATATGGATGTGAAATTTAGAGACTAACTGAAGGTTGGCTAAGTCGAATGGTTTCCTGGGTTTTGATCTGAAGTTGATTTCGGCCTTCGGGGTTAATATTTGGGAAATCGTTCTCTTACTGATTTACGGTTAGCGACTAATAAATTGAAATGATGCGTATGTATGTTTGTGTTGCACTTTTTTATTGTATACGCGAGTTGCTCAGAAAGACCGGGTTTATCCCATTCTGAATAACAGAATCGACGATAAGAAGTCGAAGATGAAGACGGGGGTTGAAGACCGATCTTCACCTCGTTTGGATGGTAACTGATGTCCTGAATGGGAGGCATGCCAAAATATGGATAATGAGTGGTGATCGTCCAGACGTACGTGGGGATCGATGGATATGCGAGGTATTTAGTGCCTCAGGTTTCGTTCAGACCTAAAACCGATTTGCAAATGGACGGTGTGTCTGACATTGGAATTCATTCTATGCGATTGATAACCATCAATTGCATGGTGTGAATTGCCGGTGTGGCATGCTAAGATGCAGTGATCAGGGCTTCTGTTGAAAAGAAAAGTTTTGTGATTGATGATTAAAGCACCGCCTGTGTGGCGTAGCTTTGTGTATAACGTGAATTCGCGAGCCTCACACCCCGGTATGAACCAGAAACGGGAGAAGGTGCTCAGGGAGGGCATGCGTTTCCTTCTAGCTAGGAGTTGTGTCAGTGTTTTTACACGGCCTGACATTTTACTCATGTGGATGATGGATTGCGAGGCACCTCGGTTATATCGGTTGATCCGGGACCGATGGAGTCATTCGTTGGCTCATTTACGCCCCATAGGGCGGGGAAACGTAGTGTTCAGGAATTTTAAACCACATCGGTGGACCGGCCCTGTCGCTCCAAAGGGTCACTCGAGCTCTGATCCTGAGACATGGGCTAGATTGTCTCGAAGTCGGTAAGGACTATCTTTTGCCTTGGTTCATGACGGAAATCCAATTTCCAAATACGTGACTGTGCGGTTTTAATTGTATACCAATATATGGCGACATAGTGGCATGGGACGCTCATGTCGTCTATGATGATAGTTATGATTTGAAATTGTTTTTGAAACATATAAACACTAGTAATAATATCAAATGCTTTTGTTTTATTCGTACCAAGCATATTTTGGCTGTTATATGGTAAAAACTCTATCCTCCGATTTGCGTTGCATTATGTGATGGGAACTGAGTCTTATAATGGCTTCATTTTTATAAAAAGCATTGCGATGTTTAAAAGAATTATTTGTTTTAAAGCACTTACAATCCGATGGAGTAAACCCGTTCCACGAAAGTGGCGTGGTCCTGTGATTAGCCATATTTTAAAGGTGTTGAGTAGATTTCTCATAACAGTCCCATGACTGACTCGTAGTTTGTTTCACTTTCAAACTCGGGTGCCCCTTTTTCTACACGGGCAGCCTTGTATTCAGGTTTAGCTGGCTCTTTCTGGATAGCTGGAGCTAAAGATGGATTCTATTATTTATCTCTTTTTTTGCTGTTCAGCTCCTATTGTACATTATGTTTGTTTTCCGCTGTAGACATTTATGTATAGCTGAACTGTATTTGTACTAAGTATGATCCTGTATAACTCTGATGATTACTTTTATCCAGTATATTCTATTATGCATTATCTGGTGTATTTATTTATTTCTATTTTTCTATTTTCTGTTTCTGTGTTATATTCCAAAGATTACCCTTGACACCGTCAGTGCGGGATTCGGGGTCGTCACAACGGGTATCAGAGCTTTGGTTAAGCTTAGTTCTGGAATATAACATATTAACGAACTCGTTAGAAATAGAACCAGTTGTGTTCTAGGATGAGTAACTCATTACAGATAGGATCAGTAATATCCTAGTATGAGTAGCAGAATGAAATAACACCTAGATAGACGCATTTACATTCAAGTATTTGTCTCTATATTTTGAAATATCTTTTCTGTTGACCGGACACTTTGTCTGCTAATTGCAGACGCTCTAGAAAATGAGTGCCAGAAACAGAATAAGTAATACTGACCCAGATATATAAGCCCTATTCATGAAATATAGAAATCTGGGTGGAAAACCCTTCTCGGGCGAAGAGTCTATTATGAGAATACAAGCATGGATTCGTTCGGCTGAGAAATTTTTTGAAGGATTAAAGCTGAGGGATGACCAGAAAAGATTACTGGCCTCCTGGGCACTCAAAGACGAAGCTTTGTTCTGGTGGGATTCAGTTATTAAGGATAATCCAGAAGGTGATATCACCTGGGATGGATTCAAAGTGATTTTCCTGGAAAGATTTACTCCTCCTGAAGTAATTGAACGGCTATGTGATGAATTTTCTTATCTGATACAAGGAGATATGACCATTCCCGAATATCATAAGAAATTCAATGAACTTTCTCACTTCGCCCCTCATCTAATTCAGAATCCAAAGAGGAAGAATTTGAGATTTATCAACGGGCTTCAAAGAAAATATCAAAACAGTGTAATGAGGAATGTGAAGCTTCCTTTTTCTGAAATGATATACATGACTTACCAGTACGAAGATCTAGACAAGAAAGGCATGTTACGCTACGAAGAGGAGGTCAGCTCTAGCAATAAGGTTGAGTCTGAAACTGACCGTCCTGAGGCCAGTACGATGTCTGAGGTCAGTAAGGAGCCTAAAATCAATCGGAAAAGGGCCAGATCTGAAAAAGAACCAGCAACGACTGCCATTTGCAATAACTACCATAAGCCAGGGCATTTTCAGGGAAATTGCAAACCCTCGAAGAAGCGAATAAAGAGTGGATCTAAATCCGGTAAGAAGTTTCAAGAGAATAGAAAGTGCAGTCAATGCCATCAGACCGGTCATCTTTCAAAGGCCTGCCCGCTATCCAGAAAACCTGAAGCAGTACATGTAAATGAAGTGGAAGAAGTGCCTGCATCTTCGTCTGCTCAGGAGAGGTCTGATGTTTTAGAAGGCACGCTTAATGTCAAAAACATTCCAGTTAAAGTGTTGTTTGATATAGGCGCGTCGCGAAGAATTATTGCAAAGAATGCAGTTAAGAAACTGGATTTGAATTTGAAGAAGCTCAAAGAACCAATGACTGTCCAAAATCCAGTTGGGGGTCCCATCGATCTCAGTTGGGTTTGTGCAGCACCTGTCTCTTTTTCCTGCTATAAATTCCCTACTATCTTTATCGTCATGAATTTTACTGAATTCGATCTTATTCTGGGATTGGATTGGCTAACCAAATATGAAGCAGAGGTTAAATGCGCCGAAAGAGTTGTTAAGGCGAAGACCCAATCAAGGAATTATATAACCATACCATGCGAAGGTCCGAATTCCAATAGAAAAGACTTTTGGTCAGCTCTAGATGTTTCCCCTGCTCAAATTGAAAATATCCCTGAAGTCACAGAGAATATTCTCGACCTAGTGAAAGATATTCCTGTCGTCAAGAACTATGCGGATGTGTTCGAGGAAGTTGTTCGCTTACCTCCGCAGAGGGAAATAGATTTCAAGATCGCTTTGATTCCGAATGCAAGGCCGGTAGTTCACGCTATTCGAAGAATGTCCTTGAAAGAGAAAGAGGAATTAGACAATCAAACATGACAGCTCGTATGGAAGGGTCTAATCAGGCCTAGTTTCTCTGATTGGGGAGCAGCAGTGGTGTTTTTCCCAAAGTCTGACGGTACTCTACGGCTATGTATGGATTATCGTGATCTGAACAAACAGACAATAAAGAACAAATATCCATTGCCGCGAATCGATGATTTATTGGATCGTCTGAATGGAGCACAAGTATTTTCAAGCATGGACCTAGCTATAGGCTTCCATCAGCTTAGAATTGCCGAAGAGTGTGTGCTTCCATCAGCTTAGAATTGCCGAAGAGTGTGTTCCAATGATAGCATTCAGAGGTCCAGACTTAGTCTACGAGTGGATAGTAATGCCGTTCGGCTTATGTAACGCTCCAGCTTACTTCGTCGATCTGATGAATAGAGTGTTCAGAGGGGTTTTGAATAAATTTGTTCTGGTTTTTATTGATGATATTCTAATCTTCTCTAAATCAAAAGCCGAACATGAAAAGCATTTGGAACAGGTTCTAGAAATTCTAAGAAAGAATGTATTGAAAGCCAAACTGTCCAAATGTATATTCCGGCAAGATGAAGTGAAATTTCTAGGCCATGTCGTATCGAAAGAAGGAATTGCTATGGATCCAAGTAAAATCACAGTTATTCAAAACTGGAAGCAGCCTAGCACTCCTACAGAAGTCCGCAGCTTTCTCGGATTGGCTAGTTATTACCGGAAGTTCGTTAAAAACTTTTCGAAGATATCTGATCATTTAACAAAGGTTACAAAGAAGCACTCAAAATTCAAATGGACTCCAGAATGTGAGGAGGATTTTGAAGAGCTAAAGTTAAGATTAACGACTGCTCTAGTGTTAACCATTATTGACGACAATCAGGATTTAAAAGTCTGGACATATGCCTCTAGAGAAGGCCTGGGAGCAATACTAATGCAAAGAGGTCAAGTGATCGCTTATGTTAGCCGTCAGCTGAAGCCACACGAGAAAAACTATGTCACTCATGATCTTGAGTTGTTGGCTATCGTATTCTCTTTGAAATTCTGGAGACACTATCTTCTGGGTGAGAAATTCGAACTGTATACAGACCATCAGTCGTTAAAGTATCTGTTCACCCAGAAAGACCTGAATCTGAGGCAGCAACGTTGGCTAGAGTTCCTTGCAGCATATGATTTTGAGATTCTATACACTCCAGGGAAAGCCAATGTCGTGGCCGATTCGTTAAGCCGAAAGAATGAAATGATCGCCAGTTTTATCATTGCGACTTCTTTGATTGACAAGATATCGGCTCTCCAAAAAGACGACCAATTTATTAAAGGAATGAGTCAGCGAATTCGTGAAGGCAATGCTTTGGATTTCCAGCTCGACAGCGAAGGGATTCTGAGGTTACAAGGACGAATTTGTGTTCCAGAATTTCCTGAACTCAGAAGAGATGTGCTTGATTAATGCCACAAATCTAAGCTCGGTATCCATCCGGGTGTGAGTAAAATGTATAACAATATCAAGTGAACATTCTGGTGGAAGTCGTTAAAAAGGGACATCTCGATATATGTTAGTCGATGCCCTACTTGCCAGCTAGTCAAAAGCGACCAACAGAAACTGGCTGGATTCTTAAAACTGCTAGACGTTCCTTGTTGGAAGTAGGAACATATTTCCATGGACTTCATAGATGGTTTTCCCAGAACCAGAAAAGGAAATGACAGTATTTGAGTGATCGTAGATCGCTTCACGAAGACCGCCCATTTCATACATGACAGATCAAATAGAACTGCTCAGAGTCTAGCGCAGATATACTTCAAGGAAATTGTTAGACTACATGGAGTTCCGTTCAGTATAGTCAGTGACAGAGACCCGATATTTACTAGTAAATTCTGGGAGGCGTTCCAAATAGAACTGGGAACAAAGCTGAATCTAAGCACCGCTTATCATCCTCAGACAGATGGTCAAACTGAGAGGGTGAACCGTATACAAGAAGATCTATTGCGGGCTTGTGTTCTAGATTTCGATGGATCATGGGAAGACCATCTACATTTGGCTGAATTCTCCTATAACAACAGCTACCAGGCGAGCCTGACAATGTCACCTTTTGAAGCATTGTATGGTAGACCGTGCTGATCCCCTGCTTGTTGGGTCGAACCTGGTAATAGACTTGTGTTAGGGCCTGATATGATCCGAGAAGCTGCCGATAAAGTCGATTTCGTTAAGAAACGATTACTTGCCGCTCAAAGCCGACAAGAGAGCTATGCCGATAGGAGAAGAAGAGATATATCATTTGATGTTGGCGACTATGTATATTTGAAAGTATCGCCGATGAGAGGAGTTATCCGGTTCGGTAAAACTGGGAAGTTGGCACCCAAATTCATTGGTATGTTTCCTATTCTTGAACAGATTGGAACTCTCGCTTATAAGGTTCAATTGCCTGATTGGTTGCCTGGAGTGCATGATGTATTTCACGTATCTCAACTTCGAAAGCACGTCCTTGATCCAGACTTGGTTGTGGAAGAGGCCGCACAACAAGATATTGAAATTACTCCAGAACTAGCTGTGAGAAGAGGGCCACTAAAGATCATCGGCAAAGAAACCAAAGAGCTGAGGAACAAGAAGGTTCACTTAGTCAAAGTGCAATGGAGTGGAGATCTGCGAGATTGTACTTAGGAAACTGAGGAGAGCATTCAGAAAGCTTACCCTAGATGTCGAGTGGATATCTCTGATTGACTCCGGTGCAAGGTACATCTACCATACTTTGCATTACCAATTAGTTCTCTACTCTGTTGTTATTTTCTTTCCATGGATGTGCACTTTTAATTCTATAGTCTGAATGATTTTAAAAGAGTATAGAAATTTATTAGTATATTTTTGAAAAGTTAAAAACAAATTGCTTGTTGTTTGCATTGTGTGATAGTAGGTTTGATTAATTAAATTATTAAAACGATAGTTAATTTAATCAATAATAGAATGAATGGTAGAATTTATTCAATTAAATCAAATATTGAACTGATTAGAAAATAGATAGAAATATATACTTGTGCATTATACATGTTGGAACAGGTAAATGGATAGTTGTTGAGTAAAGATTTAATTTGCGTGCCCGACAAATAGGTAAACCTTAATGAGTTGGATGCGAAATATTATTATATCAACTCCTGTGAATGCCGGATGCGGAGTGCTGGGTATTCTGTGTGTAATAATAAACGTCGCCATAGGATAGTAACAATTAATTTTGAACTACATTACATGGCATACTTCTGGAAGATAGGCATACTTCATCATATACCACATAAGCATTTGGACCTTGTGTGACAAGGTGGAAGATTTACCATACGAGGGAGAGGCTTGTATGGCGATGACTATATATTACAGGTTGAACTGATGACTAATATGACCATATAAAATTTGTAACGATAAATTGCCAGATTTATAAAAAAAACCACACGGGTCTGAAGTTGACAATAATCACGTCTCTCTAGTCATTAGATACGACACATGGATTATTTATTTCCCACACAGGACAAGGTGACGAGGATTTATCCTCTGGAGCAATTAAAATACACACTCCCACAGGCATTGATAGGGTAACGAGAATTTATTCTCCGGAGTTATTATCTATACACGCTCCCTTGTAAACACCAGAATATATTACTATAAATATGTGTATGCTTATTAGGATTTATTGGGTACCTAATACGGCCCAATAAATTTCCAAACCTCTCCCCGTACAAAGGAGGTTATGGAGAAAAAATTTCGAAAATTCCGGGTGTTAGCCAAATTTTTGAAGAATTTGAAAATTCTCAGAACTAAAAAGTTGGAGAATGGAAGCCAAATTGAACGTAGAGTTGATTAATCAAACCACTTTCGACTTTGTTCCTTTTCGGGGATGAAAAGTTTTAAGTGGGGGAGATTGAACGACCCGGAAAATCTGAACCAATTTAAAAATTTTAAATTGGCTATTTTAGCGGATTTTAAATATTTGAAATAAATATTTTAAATAATAACGAGGAAAAGTAAGTTAGAATTGGCATTTGAAAACGAATATAATTAATTCTAATTATAAACACGGCCTGAAATGGCGCGGCAGTTTGAAAATTTGAATTCAAACTTTGACTGACTGTACCGGGTGCAAAACAAAACGGATTTGAGTGAAACCAAAAATATTTAAATCTGTTAGTGAATACCTTTCTAAAGAATCTGAAAAATCAAAGTTTCATAGCGGGATGCAAAAGTTATGGCCAAATGAATTTTCAGAAAGGTCGCTATGGAATTTATATAGCCCGTGAAAATGGCCATTTTGCAAACGACCTCAGAATTCGACGAAACCACTTTTTTGGATCCGGGATGTGAAGATATTGCTAGATTTCAAATTTCATAAGTTTTGAAGCTAGTATGTGAGCGTGGCAAAGGAAAACGTGTTTTAGTCAATTACAGTTAAATTGGATCGGCCAAAAATGGGCCATTTTACAAACAGTCTCAAAATCCGACGAAACAAGTTTTGTTGGGAACGTATCGTCAAAACATAGCTAGATTTATTTTTCTGGAATTTTTCGAATTAGTTTGTGGCCCTGGCAAATTGAAATGAACATTCAAATTAAATATTAAATGTTTTATATTTTAATTTAAAGGAAAACTGACTAAAACAGTTGAATGGGCCTACGAAACATATCCCATTGTGTTCGGAATGGGGGTATTTAGCTAGGGGCGACAGTCGTTGGGTTGGAATTGGTGTTCGTTTGGATAAGAAGATATATTTGAATTTAAAATAAATTAAAAATAAAATATAAAGGGGCCAATCAATTCCTTTCTCTCTCATTCCCTTTTGATTGGTCAACCCGGAGCTCTTTCCACTCTCGTTCACGGCGGAAAGAGCTCCGTTTTTCTTCCCCGTTTTCTGGTGAAACCTCTCATCAAAACCCACCACTCCTTTGCAACTTTTTATAGCTTATTTCCTCTTCTTGAAATCAAGACAAACCACGTCTTCTATTGTGCACCCTATCGCGAGAATTCCCTCTCCAAAGTTCGCCAGTTTCGCACCATTTTCCGGTCGAGATTGGAGTTCGAGCTCCACCATCTTCCTGGCGCGGAGGCGCCTCTCAAGGCCCGTCAACGTGGTGCAGTTGGATCTCGACAAGTGTAGCGGATTTGATTTTAATTCGAACCCTAGTTTTGAAGAATCAGAGAAAGGTAATCGGTTGAGTATATTTAAATCAATTTTAACACTTTTAAACCATTGCAAACTCGTAAAAATCATATCTTTTTCGTTTCTTGACAAAATTCAGTGAAACAAGAGACAATGGACTCGTGTGGACGTCTTCTACCTTCTAGAAGAGACCGCATATTTTTCTGAGCCTTCTGCTATTTTTGGTGGAGCGAAACCCAATGTGAGATTACTAAATTATAAACGATATGGAAAACGACGATGTATAAATTATATAGTCGATGTATGAGTTATATAAGCGTTGTACACCTCTTGTATAAGCATTGTATAAGTTGTACGTTCGATGTATAAGTTATATATGCGTTGTAAAAAATTATATATGTGTTGAAATAGAAGTGAAATGCTATATATATATATATATATATATATATATATATATATATATTCCCCTCGTCCACAAACCATTGACGATATTTATTGGTTGTGATTGGTGTGAAAATTGGTTGATTACGAATGGTTGATTGAAATTATTTGTAGTTGAAATTGATTGATTGTGGTTGAAAAATACCCGTTTGTGGTTGAGAAATATTTGGTTGAAACCACATAGGATTAGTTTGTGGAAATGAAAAAAAAATACATGCCGCCTGCGTGAGAACTAGATGCATGATTCCCCATTGTCAAAAGCTGCGAGGCTTTAAGGTAGAGCGAGGAGCCGTACTAGGGACGGTCCCGGTTTTAACTACCCTGCCGTTATGCTATCGAAATTTTGAATAATATTCATGTGTCAGAATTATTTTCCCGTGTTGAAATTATATTCGTCTGTTGAATAGAAAACCTTCATGTTTGAATCGAAATTCATTCGTTGAATTGAAATTCATGTGTTGAATGGTATTCGTGTTTTAAATATAAAAATCACCTTTTTATCTATATATATAAACTGTAGAAAACCTTCATGTGTTGAATCGAAATTCATTCGTTGAATTGAAATTCATGTGTTGAATGGTATTCGTGTTTTAAATATAAAAATCACCTTTTTATCTATATATATAAACTATAGAAAACCTTCATGTGTTGAATCGAAATTCATTCGTTGAATTGAAATTCATGTGTTGAATGGTATTCGTGTTTTAAATATAAAAATCACCTTTTTATCTATATATATATAAACTATAGAAAACCTTCATGTGTTGAATCGGAATTCATTCATTGAATTGAAATTCATGTGTTGAATGGTATTCATATTTTGAAGAAATTGTTTTATAATAAAAATCCTATTTTTATCATCAATATGAACTATATAAAATAATTGCATTTTGAAATGAATTGTTTTACAATAAAAATCACATTTCTACTGTACACAATAGTTGTTAAAAATTGTGAAGTGTCGAAGTGAATGTTAGTTGGATAAAAATATCATTTTTATCAAACGTATGAAAATCATATAGTTTTGAAATCGAAGAATCGATATATATATATATATATATAGAATTAAAATATATCGAATAACGAAGCTGCAGTTCGTATTTTGAAACCGTGATTTCAAACGATTAGTGCGGGAGATACGACCATCGGATTTTCCCAAAACCGCAACCGTTGGGTTCGTTTTGGAAATATCTTTCCAACGGCACCAACTTTGTAAAGATCCAACAGTTGGATTGTCTGGAATGTTTAGTTCAAATATGAGGATAAACAACGCCAGAATCGATTATATTTATACATATATATAAATATAATTATATTAAATCGAATAACGATGCTGCAGTTCGTATTTTGAAATTGAAACTTCAAACGATTATACCGGGAGATCCGATCGTCGGATTTTCCTGAAACTGGAACCGTTGGATTCGTTTTGAAAAGATCTTTCTAATGATGTAAATTTTGTGAAGATCCAACGGTTAGATTTTCAGATATGTGTAAATCAAATCTGAAGAAAAATAGCGCCATGGCCGCGTTATGGCCCGAAGCATCGTTTGAATAAATTGGCTATTTTAAAATAAATAAAAATAGCGATAAATCATTATAAAATATTATAAACGATATGGATGTGAAATTTAGAGACTAACTGAAGGTTGGCTAAGTCGAATGGTTTCCTGGGTTTTGATATGATGTTGGTTTCGGCCTTCGGGGTTAATATTCGGGGAATCGTTCTCTTACTGATTTACGATTAGCGACTAATAAATTGAAATGATGCGTATGTATGTTTGTGTTGCACTTGTTAATTATATACGTGAGTTGCTCAGAAAGTCCGGGTTTATCCCATTCTGAATAACTGAATCGACGATAAGAAGTCGAAGATGAAGACGGGGGTTGAAGACCGATCTTCACCTCGTTTGGATGGTAACTGATGTCCTGATTGGGAGGCATCCCGAAATATGGATAATGAGTGGTGATCGTCCAGACGTACGTGGGGATCGATGGATATGCGAGGAATTTAGTGCCTCCGGTTTCGTTCAGACCCAGAACGGACTTGCAAATGGACGGTGTGTCTGACATTGGAATTCATTCTGTGCGATTGATAACCATCAGTTGCGTGGTGTGAATTGCCAGTGTGGCATGCTAAGATGCAGTGATCAGGGCTTCTGTTGAAAAGCAAAGTCTTGTGATTGATGATCAAAGCACCGCCTGTGTGGCGTAGATTTGTGTATAACGTGAATTCGCGAGCCTCACACCCCGGTATGAACCAGAAACGGGAGAAGGACCTCAGGAAGGGCATGCGTTTCCTTCTAGCTAGGAGTTGTGTCAGTGTTTTTACACGGCCTGACATTTTACTTATGTGGATGATGGATTGCGAAGCGCCTCGGTTATATTGTTCGATCCGTGACCGATGGAGTCATTCGTTGGCTCATTTACGCCCCATAGGGCGGGTAAACGTAGTGTTCAGGAATTTTATCCACGTCGGTGGACCGGACCGGTCGCTCCAAAGGGTCACTCGAGCTCTGATCCTGAGACATGGGCTAGATTGTATCGAACTCGGTAAGGAATATCTTTTGCCTTGGTTCATGACGGAAATCCAATTTCCAAATACGTGACTGTGCGGTTTTAATTGTATACCTATATATGGCGACATAGTGGCATAGGACGCTCATGTCGTCTATGATTGATAGTTATGATTTGAAATTGTTATTGAAATATATAAACACTAGTAATAATATCAAATGCTTTTGTTTTATTCGTATCAAGCATATTTTGGCCGTTATAAGGTAAAAACTCTATCCTCCGGTTTGCGTTGCATTGTGTGATGGGAACTGAGTCTTATAATAGCTTCATTTTTATAAAAAGCATTACGATGTTTAAAAGAATTATTTGCTTTAAAGCACTGGCAATCCGATGGAGTAAACCCGTTCCATGAAAGTGGCGTGGTCATGTGATTAGCCATATTTTAAAGGTGTTGAGTAGATTACTCATACTAGTCCCATGACTGACTCGTAGTTTGTTTCACTTTCAAACTCGGGTGCCCCTTTTTCTACACGGGCAGCCTTGTATTCAGGTTTAGCTGGCTCTTTCTGGATAGCTGGAGATGAAGATGGATTCTATTATGTAATGACCCGCATTGGCAGAGGTATTATAATTAATTTATTTAATTATATAAGTGGTGATATAGTGAATTAAATGGTGGTTTAATTAAATAACTGGAAATATTTAATTAAAATAATATATTAAATAATATAATTAATTCTGAAATAATCATAATTGGCTGAAATGGTGATATGGTGTGAACTGGATCATCTATAATATTTAATTTAGTTTAGAATTGAATTAGAATAACGAGTATATTTAAATAACCACAGTTTGAACGTATAATTATAATATAATTATAATCGAGCTCGAAATGGCGCTGTAGTTCGTAAATTGGCAATTCGAACTTCAACTGAATGTACAGGATACGTTTTAAATCGGATTTCTGTGAAACAAGAAACGTTAGGAGCTGGTGGAGTATATTTTTCTAGTGGAAGAGAAAAATACGGATTTCGTCATGTAGATTTTGACTTATGTGCAAATAAAATTTTAGAAAAGTCGCTGTGGAATTCCTTTATACTTTGTAACGCTTTATTAACGTTATAAAAGGGTTTTCAATATAATTTAATATTGGTTTCGAATCTGGACAAGATTCTTTTGGGACGTAGTTATAATTTAATTTTTAGAATTTTATGGTAATTTTTAATTAATTTAATAAGTAACTTTTTATTTGGAGTATTTTGCACCATGTAATCAACATTTTTAGGTTTCACAATATGAGTCAACCTACCGGTATTTTTATATATTTGGGGTCATGGGACATCGCTCGTCCCACTGATATCTTTATTTCTGTCAGCAGCAGTCCATGAAGTAACGGAATTAAATAAATTAGTAAAAGGGGATATTATTATACCCTTAAAAATATCCTAAGTGGTTCTAGGCCAAAAACAAAGACACGCAAGTTCCTTGTTTCACCACCAGCTCGTTTGGTCCTCGAGACAAAACGTGGAAGTCCCTCATCCATCAAATATGTACACCTACCCCAAACTAATACGTCGACATTAAGGTGCCTCACACTATAAATACACATCCTCACTCACTGTAAACTCTCATTTCTTCATTGTAGACAACGAAACATTTCAGCTGCCACCAAAACCCTCACTTCAAACATTCCTGGACCTGCGTTTGAAATTAAAGGGGGGTCTGGCCTTGAGTTATATGAGGAGGAGGTGGGTTCTTTCCAACAGCGAGTGGAAGGAGATGAAGTGGGTTTGGGTAAGTCTCGAATGGTGGGAAACACTGAAGACGTAGGGAGTTGGAGGGGTTTGCCAAGTGTAAAACTTGTACAGGTGCTCACGTAAATTGCTGATGAGGGAGAGCAGGAGGTAGGTGCGGGTGGTGTGCATGGAGGATCAACGAAAAAGGGATGGTCCTGTAGATTCATGAGTGGATTTAGACAATAGCAGCACACGTGTTTGAAATAATATGGGACAAATGGTGAGGTGTTATGCGTGTATGATAAACAATGCATGAAAAGAAAGAGGCGTACTATGTTTAATACGAATCATGTGAGGTAGTAGGAAACTGAAACTAAGGAGCAGTAGGCATTCAAACAATCGGCTATGGTTATGTTTTCTTGACTTCGAATTTTTATTACCGAGGAGGTGGATGAAGGTACCGTGTAATACGGTGGTAGTGTAGAACGTGTGATAAGCGCGGATTGGTTTGTTTGGGCCTTGGACAGGGATGATAAGGAATCCGACGAAAAATGACTCCATGGAACCGTCTCAACGCAGACTACACCAAGAAAATTGATCTGGATCAGCACTTTGGAGATCATTACAATTTTTGGGGTAATAAATGCTTGACTGGATTCATCGACCGCAAATCGTTATTTAACGGTTACACGAAATGTGAGTAAATCTCACTAACATTGAACAGTTTATAATTTCATGTTGTATTTTTAGAACTGTTAAATATTGGTTGATTGACTGTTTGTTGACAGTTTGATTGAACTGCTAGTGAGTTAGTTGAATTTCTATATTGATTCTATTTAACAGAATATATCATGTGGAATTGAAAGTGATGTTGATTTTATTGTGTAACATCTGTGGATGCAGGGAAACAGGTTGGAGGAATCCGACTAGATTCCTCAACAGTTATTTTACTGTTTTCATATATTGTGACATATGATGTGATATATAATCTGTTGTCGATTATATGTGTTTGGACGATGTTGGTCATCGTGATTTGATATGTTGAATACCATAACATACCAAAATGTTGATAAGAGAATATTTTCAAAGTGATAACTGAAAATAAGATATATATATATAAATGGAATATTTATAAATAAGAAGCATTTATAAATTGGAATATTTATAAATAGGAGATATTTAGAAAAAGGGAAAACGTTATAAAAAGGAAACTGTTATAAGAAGGAAATCATTTTAAAGTGGATAACCGTTACTAAAAGTAAATCATTAAAATGAATAACTGTTGTTAAAAAGGAATTCTTTATAAAGCGAATAAAGGAGTTAATCGAATATAGTTTATTCAAATAGAGTAAAAGGAGTTAATCGAATATAGTTTATTCGAATAGAATAAAAGGAGTTAATCGAATATAGTTTATTCGAATAGACTAAAAGGGGTTAATCGCATATAGTTTATTCGAATAGAGTAAAAGGAGTTAATCGAATATAGTTTATTCGAATAGAAAGTAAAAGGAGTTAATCGAATATAGTTTATTCGATAGGAGTTAAGTGAATAGAGTTAAAGTTAAATCAAAAGAGTTAAGTGAATAGAATAAATTGAATATAGTTATCGAATATACCTTATCGAAGGCAAGAATTATCGAATAGGAAAGATTTGAAAGAGAGTTACGTAAGGAAGTTTGTTAAAGAATTAGAAGGGTGAACTTTGTCTATTTGAAGGTTAGAAACGTTGTTCAATTAAGGTCTGAGAGGTAGTATTACCCCAACTTGATTGACTTCATTTTTAACTAAGAAATGGTTAAGGTTCGATAGTAAAGGATGGTTCAGTGAATTTAGTAATTAAAGGAAATGGTTTGAGTTGGCATCGCGATGGTTTGTTTAAACATCTGTCTAAGTCCAATGAAGAAGCTTTGGAAATGTTTTCCAAATAAGAAACCAGAAATGTTTTCTAATAAAGAAAACAAGAAATGGAAATGTTTTCCATTGTTAATAACGTATATTTTTCAAATTTAGAAAATAAGAAATACTGAATATAGGGAAACAGGAGATAACTAAATTTATGAAATAAAGAGATAAATGTGGAATGATGTTTGATTGATATAAATTTCCATTTGGAAATAATATCGTTGTTTGCACACCTGTTTTTCTTCGATAGTTAAATCACAGAATATCGAAGTTTTTGACCATTTTAACGTTGTTAATATGGAGAGACCGGTTGGACTATTATCCAAAGAACCACTCTGTATTGGCATAAGCATTGCGAATCATATATGCCAAAGGAAATTGAAGACGGAGTTATACAAGGGCTATCCTATTTACAGAATAGTGCCTTCGGTTCATCCTGTTCCTGGATGACTTGTATGGACGGATGTCTGAAAGAGTATTTCCAAACGATCACGTATATTGATTTCTCCAACCGTACCAAGAGTGAAAGTGGAGAAGGAAACTTCTTTTAGCTAACACATAATGTATATTTGAGGACATCAATCGGTGATTTGATGGATTTGACGATGTGGCATTCAAAGTGAATCTAGTGTGATGATAAAGCGTAGCTTCTAGCCTCACATCTGGGAAATGACAGAAATCGGGCAGGCAGCATGGCTAAGTCGGTCTCACCGAAGTAGGGTGTATAATCACCTAATCTAGAGTTTCATTTACTTCTAAAAATCTATTGTTGATGCTGTCCCATTCGGGAAACGATTGCTGATCCCAAACGTTGGTGATATACATTCGATACACTCAAGCGAAATGAGTGGTCGGTCATGTGTGGCCGGGTTGCAAGATGTTCTTGTTGAACCCAATGTATTCCTCTCTAGAGGTACATTAGCGAAAGGTGGTTCCATACCTTGTCATAGTTGGAAATCCATTACCCAATACGTGCTTGCAGTTATGATTGTATACTATATATGTAGAACGTGAGACGAAAGCGTTTCTACGAGATGATTATTATATTGTTTTGATAGACATTGCTATAATATCAAAAGGTTTTTTATATAAAGATATTTGGATTCTCATAAGGGAAAAACCCGTTCCGTTATACGGCATAGTCTTATCAGATATCGATTACCTGCTTGAACTGTTTTAAACTGTTTTACTCATACCAGTCCCGTGACTGACCCGGAGTTTATTTTGTTTTGTTTTCCCTAAATTCTTGGGTGCCTAAATTTGTATGGGCAGTCAAGTAGTCGGGATTTACAGATATACTGGAAGAGCTGGAGCAAGAGGCTTCAGGATCAAATAGCTATAGTTAATTTCCGCTGTGTTATAAGTGTTGTACTTTGATAATGATGTATATTCAAATACAAATGTATATTTCAAAGTTATGTTACAGATATTATATGTTATTCGTTCCGCTGTGAGATTCGTGTTACTCTGATATTGTGTTCTTCTTCTTTTATTCTAAGTTTCTACCTTATCTTTCCTCACCCTCTAATTTCTTACACCAATGACCGGTATTTTTCGACGTTTGGTTAGTCATCATTGAGTTTATGGCGATAACTAAAGTTGACAAAATCCCGGGTCATTACAGTTGGTATCAGAGCTTACGTTAAGTGAATTACCTTGGCTCTGTGGCGTGACTCGGTAGAGATAGGGTTAGTAATACCCTAGATTGAGTTGAGTGTATATATACGAGTGAGCGTATTTGTTATTGATATAAAAATTTGTTTTATATTATGGAGATTTATTGGTTGGGTTGATTATGAGTTCTGGTCAATCAGTTTGATCCACTGTATCGGTAGGAGTTTATAAACACTCGAATACGATGGGTCGTTACGATATGTTTTGAAAAGAGGGTAAATTAAAATAAGTTTACCCAAGGTATATCTTGATATAGAGAAGATATATATATCAAAATTATAATATAGTGGATATATTGGTTGTTATTATAATCGAGTAAGATTATAAATGAAATGGTTATGTAAATAACCAATCAGAATTCTTATAAGTGAAATACGTGAAATCAGATGAGTTAAATCTGAAATTTAAACCAGAAAATTGATTTAAAATTCTGGAAAATTGGATAAGTGTCTGTAAATGGATTTGGATTAAAAGTAAGGAAAATTTAAGATCCTGGGAGATTTTAAATTGTTTTATAAGAAGTGTGAATTATATTTTGAAATGAATTTCAAAGTGGAAATGTTTAGAAATGGTTTTATAGTATTGAACTCACTTCGATTGCTGGAAAATAGATTCTGATGATGACAGCTACATCATCAGTATTCATTTTCGAGTTGTAAGTGACGAATTACTAACAGAGATATTGTTTTGAATTTGTTTTGGGAAAGACAAGTTGTGTTGAATTTCAAAATGGGATTTAAAATATAGAATTTGAATATAGAAAATTCAAAGGGGATTTGAATATAGAAAATTCAAAGGGGATTTGAATATAGAAAATTCAAAGGGGATTTGGATATAGAAAATTCAAAGGGGATTTGAATATAGAAATTCAAATGAGAATTGAATAAAGAAGATTTAAAAAATGGAAAATTGAATACAGAATTCATATAGAGTAATAATGAAAATTTAATATATATTTCAAATAGAGTTGAAATGGGAATTGGAATATATAATTCAAATGGAATTCAAATATAGGATTTGAATATCGAAAGTGAAATGGAATTTGAATATAGAAATTCAAATATGGAATTTGATTATAGAATTCAAATGGAATTTAAACTATAGAATTCTAATATATAGAAGTTGAATAATAGAAGTGATATAAAAATTGAATGGAATTAACTCAGTCGAAGAGGAATTAGTTAATCGAGTTTTGAATTTGAAGTTAAACTTTGAAAGGTGAATTGGATTTGTAAATGGATATTCGAAATCGAACATAGAACTTAAATTTGAAATTTGGATTCCAATTAGTTAATAAGCAAGTTAAAATATATTTGAACATGTCATATTCAAATATAAAAGTGAAATAAACTAAAGAGTTAATAAGGAAATTAATTAACGAATTGAGTTAAAATGATCAGGTATAGTTAAAATAGATTGGGCAGGTATAAATATACATGAGGTAGGTATGGATAAAATATAAAGGTATATAAATAGAATGCTCGATGAAAAGGTATGTATTTAATTCATATATGAGATTTTATGCGCCGTATCGGCTAGCCTCTTGGCTTTTTCTTTTTCTTTTGAATTGGTGAGGGCCATGGGAGGCTATTTGAAATATCCTGATACTCCTGGTACAAAGGAGGTTATGGTGAATTTTTCCGGGAATTTAAGGAGTTAGAATATTTTTAAGATAATTTGATAGTTAGAAATCAACGTATCGATATATATATATATATAGAAGTCGATAAGGAAACGAACTTAGAAATAGAACAGTAAAATAAAAAAGGAAGACTAAGAATAAAATCTAGTAAGAATAGAAAGAGGAAGTGTATACGTGTTTAAAAGTGAATAAGTAGTTGTATGGTATTGATTATTCGAGTAAGTAGTCATATCTGTTTTGACGTTATAAATGTTATTCAGTCAAGGTCTGAGAGGTAGTTATACCCCAACTTGATTGATTCCATTATTGACAAATAAATAGTAAGATTTCAGGCTCGAAGATCAATGTTGAATAAGAGTTAGTTGAATATAGTATTTGGGTTTTCGTAACGATGTTTTACACAACATCCGTTTTAACCCAAATAAGTGTAAACTTGGAAATAGAATAATAAATACATATTTCCTAAGTATAGAAATAAACAAGATAGGAAAAGAGATAAGTAATTGGAATATTTTCCAATTATAAATAGCATATATTTTCTAAAGTTTAGAAAATAAAGGAAGCCGATATTCGGAAATGTTTTCCAAATAACATAAAAGGCCAATATGGTTATTAAAAATATTTGGTTAACAAATATTGATAAAGAAATAGAGAAGTGATTTAACTAATGGAATATTAATTAAGGGCTCAGTGACACGTTCAAAAGGAAAATTTGATTTTTGAAAAGAATAAACTGTTTAAAAAACTCCCAGGGAAAAACTGTTTGAATTTAAAACAAATTTAACAGAAATTTGTGAAAGAAAAATTGAATTAAAGTAAAGCCAGTAAAGTGGTAACTGAGGTTGAATTAGAATGATATCAAGACAAATTGTATTGTGAAATTCAAATTTGAAGTGTAATGGGATAATCAAGTTAAGAGTTGGGAATCGAGAAGAAACTCGAGTTGAAATGATATTTGGCTCGGATATAAGCGATTGGTTGTGTTGTGGATAAAAGCAGATTGGAATTTGATTGGGATGACCCTTGTATCCGCTGAATTGACAGCAGGTGAAAGTGATAGAGTTGATATGCCTGACAAAAAGGTACAAGTTTATATTCGATATAAGCACGAGATTTATGAGCCAAATTGGCAAGCCGCTTGGCTGTTTGATTTTCTTTTGGGATGGAGATGGCCTAGAGAGGCGAGTGGTGGTTTGACGTATTGACCAGTACAAAGGAGGTGCTGGCGAAATTTTTCAAAAAGTAAAGGTGTTAGAAAATTTTCAGGATTTTTGAAAATTTTCATTGATAAGAATTAATTAATATTTTAATTGAAATTAAATTGGTTCAGTTGAAACTGAAGTTAAGAAGTGAACAAATATGTTCTAACCAATCGATAGGGTCGTCCTCTACCTTTTAGCAATTTCGAGGACGAAATTATTTTATGTGGGAAAGATTGTAATGACCCGCATTGGCAGAGGTATTATAATTAATTTATTTTATTATATAAATGGTGATATAGTGAATTAAATTGTGGTTTAATTAAATAACTGGATATATTTAATTAAAATAATAATTAAGTAATATATTTAATTCTGAAATAATCAGAATTGGCTGAAATGGCGATACGGTGTGAACTGGATCATTTGTAATATTTAATTCAGTTTAGAATTGAACTAGAATAACGAATATATTTAAATAAGGACAGTTTGAACGTATAATTATAATATAATTATAATCGAGCTCGAAATGGCGCTGCAGTTCGTAAATTGGCAATTCGAACTTCAACTGAATATACAGGATTCGTTTTAAATCGGATTTCTGTGAAACAAGAAATGTTAGGAGCTGGTGGAGTGTATTTTTCTAGTGGAAGAGAAAAATGGGGATTTCGTCGTGTAGATTTTGACTTATGTGCAAATAAAATTTTAGAAAAGTCGTTGTGGAATTCCTTTATACTTTGTAACACTTTATTTACGTTATAAAACGGTTTTCAATATAATTGAATGTTGGTTTCGAATCTGGACAAGATTCTTTTGGGACGTAGTGATAATTTAATTTTTAGAATTTTATGGTAATTTTTAATTAATTTAATAAGTAACTTTTTATTTGGAGTATTTTGCACCCTGTAATCAACATTTTTAGGTTTCACAATATGAGTCAACCTACCGGTATTTTTATATATTTGGGGTCGTGGGACATCGCTCGTCCCACTGATATCTTTATTTCTGTCGGCAGCAGTCCATGAAGTAACGGAATTAAATAAATTAGTAAAAGGGGATATTATTATACCCTTAAAAATATCCTAAGTGGTTCTAGGCCAAAAACAAAGCCACGCAAGTTCCTTGTTTCACCACCAGCTCGTTTGGTCCTCGAGACAAAACGTGGAAGTCCCTCATCCATCAAATATGTACACCTACCCCAAACTAATACGTCGACATTAAGGTGCCTCATAATATAAATACGCATCCTCACTCACTTTAAACCCTCATTACTTCATTGTAGACAACGAAACATTTCATCCGCCACCAAAACCCTCACTTCAAACATTCCTGGATCTGCGTTTGAAATTAAAGGGGGGTCTGGCCTTGAGTTATATGTGGAGGAGGTAGGTTCTTTCCAACAGCGAGTGGAAGGAGATGAAGTGGGTTTGGGTAAGTATCGAGTGGTGGGAAACACTGAAGATGTAGGGAGTTGGAGGGGTTTGCCAAGTGTAAAACTTGTACAGGTGCTCACGTAAATTGCTGATGAGGGAGAGCAGGAGGTAGGTGCGGGTGGTGTGCATGGAGGATCAACGAAAAAGGGTTGGTCCTGTAGATTCATAAGTGGAGTTAGACAATAGCAGCACACGTGTTTGAAATAATATGGGATAAACGGTGAGGTGTTATGCGTGTATGATAAACAACGCATGAAAAGAGAGAGGGGTACTGTGTTTAATACGAATCGTGTGAGGTAGTAGGAAACTGAAACTAAGGAGCAGCAGGCATTCAAACAATCGGCTATGGTTATGTTTTCTTGACTTCGAATTTTTATTACTGAGGAGGTGGAAGAAGGTACCGTGTAATACGGTGGTAGTGCAGAACGTGTGATAAGCGCGGATTGGCTTGTTTGGGCCTTGGGAAGGGATGATAAGGAATCCAATGAAAAATGACTCCGTGGAACCGTCTCAACGCAGACTACACCGAGAAAATTGATCTGGATCAGCACTTTGGAGATCATTACAATTTTTGGGGAAATAAATGATTGACTGGATTCATTGACCGCAAATCGTTATTTAACGGTTAACGCGAAATGTGAGTAAATCTCACTAACATTGAACAGTTTATAATTTCATGTTGTGTTTTTAGAACTGTTAAATATTGGCTGATTGACTGTGTGTTGACTGTTTGATTGAACTACTAGTCAGTTAGTTGAATTTCTATATTGATTCTGTTTAACAGAGTATATCATATGGAACTGAAAGTGATGTTGATTTTATTTTGTAACATCTGTGGATGCAGGGAAACATGTTGGAGGAATCAGACTGGATTCCACAACAGTTATTTTACTGTTTTTCATATATTGTGATATATGATGTGATATATATTCTGTTGTTGATTATATGTGTTTGGACAATGTTGGTCATCGTGATTTGATATGTTGAATACCATAACATACCGAAATGTTGATAACAGAATATTTTCAAAGTGATAAATGAAAATAAGATATTTATAAATGGAATATTTATAAATAAGAAATATTTATAAATTGGAATATTTATAAATAGGAGATATTTAGAAAAAGGGAAAACGTTATAAAAAGGAAACTGTTATAAGAAGGAAATCATTTTAAAGTGGATAACTGTTACTAAAAGTAAATCTTTAAAATGAATAACTGTTGTTAAAAAGGAATTCTTTAAAAAGAGAATAAAGGAGTTAATCGAATATAGTTTATTCGAATAGAGTAAAAGGAGTTAATCGAACAAAGTTTATTCGAATAGAGTAAAAGGAGTTAATCGTATATAGTTTATTCGAATAGAGTAAAAGGAGTTAATCGAATATAGTTTAATCGAATAGAAAGTAAAAGGAGTTAATCGAATATAGTTTATTCGAATAGAGTAAAAGGAGTTAATCGAATATAGTTTATTCAAATAGAATTAAAAGAGTTATCGAATATAGTTTACTGGATAGGAGTTAAGTGAATAGAGTTAAAGTTAAATCAAAAGAGTTAAGTGAATAGAATAAATTGAATAGAGTTATCGAATATACCTTATCGAAGGCAAGAATTATCGAATAGGAAAGATTTGAAAGAGAGTTACGTAAGGAAGTTTGTTAAAGAATTAGAAGGGTGAACTTTGTCTATTTCAAGGTTAGAAACGTTGTTCAGTTAAGGTCTGAGAGGTAGTATTACCCCAACTTGATTGACTTCATTTTTAACTAAGGAATGTTAAGTTTGTATAGTAAAGGATGGTTAAGTGAATTTAGTAATTAAAGGAAATGGTTTGAGTTGGCATCGCGATGGTTTGTTTAAACATCTGTCTAAGTCCAATGAAGAAGCTTTGGAAATGTTTTCCAAATAAGAAACCAGAAATGTTTTCTAATAAAGAAAACAAGAAATGGAAATGTTTTCCATTGTTAATAACGTATATTTTCCAAATTTAGAAAATAAGAAATACTGAATATAGGGAAATAGGAGATAAGTAAATTTATGAAATAAAGAGATAAATGTGGAATGATGTTTGATCGATATGAATTTCCATTTGGAAATAATATCGTTGTTTGCACACCTGTTTTTCTTCGATAGTTAAATCACAGACTATCGAAGTTTTTGACCATTTTAACGTTGTTAATATGGAGAGACTGGTTGGATTATTATCCAAAGAACCACTCTGTATTGGCATAAGAGTTGCGAATCATATATGCCAAAGGAAATTGAAGATGGAGTTATGCAAGGGCTATCCTGTTTACAGAATAGTGCCTTCGGTTCATCCTGTTCCTGGATGACTTGTATGGACGGATGTCTGACAGAGTATTTCCAGACGATCATGTATATTGATTTCTCCAACCGTACCAAGAGTGGAAGCGGAGAAGGAAACTTCTTTTAGCTAACACATAATGTATGGTTGAGGACATCAATCGGTGATTTGATGGATTTGACGATGTGGCATTCAAAGTGAATCTGGTGTGATGATAAAGCGTAGCTTCTAGCCTCACATCCGGTAAATGACAGAAATCTGGCAGGCAGCATGGCTAAGTCAGTCGCACCGAAGTAGGGTGTATAATCACCTAATCTAGAGTTTTATTTACTTCTAAAAATCTATTGTTGATGCTGTCCCATTCGGGAAACGGTTGCTGATCCCAACCGTTGGTGATATACATTCGATACACTCAAGCGAAATGAGTGGTCGGTCATGTGTGGCCGGGTTGCAAGATGTTCTTGTTGAACCCAGTTTATTCCTCTCTAGAGGTACATTAGCGAAAGGTGGTTCCATACCTTGTCATAGTTGGAAATCCCTTACCCAATACGTGCTTGCGGTTTTGATTGTATACTATATATGTAAAACGTGAGATGAAAGCGTTTCTACTAGATGATTATTATATTGTGTTGATAGACATTATTATAATATCAAAAGGTTTTTGATATAAAGATATTTGGATTCTCATAAGGGAAAAACCCGTTCCGTTATACGGCGTGGGCTTATGAGATATCGATTACCTGCTTGAACTGTTTTAAACTATTTTACTCATACCAGTCCCATGACTGACCCGGAGTTTATTTTTTTTGTTTTCCCTATACTCTTGGGTGCCTAAATATGTACGGGCAGTCAAGTAGTCGGGATTTACAGATATACTGGAAGAGCTGGAGCCAGAGGCTTCAGGATCAAATAGTTATAGTTAATTTCCGCTGTGTTGTAAGTGTTGTACTTTGATAATGATGTATATTCAAATACAAATGTATATTTCAAAGTTATGTTACATATATTATATGTTATTCGTTCCGCTGTGAGATTCGTGTTACTCTGATATTGTGTTCTTCTTCTTCTATTCTAAGTTTCTACCTTATCTTTCATCACCCTCTAATTTCTTACACTAATGACTGGTATTTTTCGACGTTTGGTTAGTCATCATTGAGTTTATTGCGATAACTAAAGTCAACAAAATCCCGGGTCATTACATATTATTTATCTCTTTTTATGTTGTTCAGCTCCTATTGTACATTATGTCTGTTTTCCGCTGTAGACATTTATGTATAGCTGAACTGTATTTGTACTAAGTATGATCCTGTATACTGTGTAACACTGATGATTACTTTTATCCGGTATATTCTATTGTGCATTATCTGGTGTATTTATTTATTTCTGTTCTGCTATTTTCTGTTTCTGTGTTATATTCCAAAGATTACCCTTGACACCGTCAGTGCGGGATTCGAGGTCGTCACAAATCCCATCTAGGTAACCCTATCTAATTATCTCCCAAATAACTTTTAGTTAAAATTGAGAAAGTTAGTTCACAAGGTACTCGTAACTACCTATTCATTAAATTTCTTACCTATCAGGTTTTAGAACTTATCGACTTTTCAAATACTTGATATCTCAATTTTTAATCCCAATCTCTTTATACTTAACATAAGCAATCCTTTTTATATTTAAAATATAACCTTTCAAAATCCTTTATATTCAAAATAAAATTTTCCAAAGCCAATTCTTAAAATTAATTTATTATTACGAATGTGCTTTCTCGTATGTGTAATACTCTTAACTCATTTTAGGGCATTACTAATCCCATCTCTAATGAGCTACTCATCTTACGACACTATTAATTCCATATCTGATGAGTTTTTCTTCTAGGATATTACATATCTTAGCTCTATAAATCTTTTCCTTCTTTTCTAATGAGTCACAACCCGAGGCTTTATAAATCAAAGCTCTGACACCGAAATGTAACATTCTGTTTTGGGCCTGGTTCAACTCAGCAATGAAATTGACTTAAACCGTTCTTAGTGGTGGATTGTTATGGTACTTACACATTGGAACAAACAAAAAAACTTTTTTCACTAACATCTTCACAAGATTACATCAGAAAAATAACATATCTCAGAGTATACTAAAAATACATACACAACAGAAATGTAAAACTCTCAGCGGAATATTAAGAAAATGCTCTAGAGTATTGCTCTAGCCATAATCCAGAATCCTGCTCTAAAAATGAATCCAAGGCTAAATATGCAAAACTAAAACTACCAAGCTGCCTGTATGGGAAATATCGGCACCCAGAGTTTTGGTGGGAAACAATAAACATCTAGTCATTCATAGGACTGTTGTGGAAACTAAAAACAGTAACTTTCATTTTAAAGCAAGGTATATCATAGGACCAAGCAGTATAACACGAAACAGGTTTCCCCATCGGAATACCAATGCATTAAAAAACTGTAACAACCCGGATAATCTGAGCCAATTTAAAAATTTTAATTTGGCTATTTTAGTGAATTTTAGATATTTAAAATAAATTATTTTAAATAATAACGACGAAAAGTGTGCTTGAATCAAAGTTTGAAAATAAATATAATTACTTTGAATTATAAACAAGGCCTGAAAGGGCGTGGCAGTTTCAAAATTGAAATTCAAACTTTGACAGACTGTACCAGGGGTAAAATAAAACGGATTTTAGTAAAACCAAATATATTTAAATCTGTTAGTGAATATCTTTCCAACGAATCTGAAAATTCGAAGTTTTATAGCGGGAGTCAAAGTTATGGCCAAATTAATTTTCAGAAAGGTCCCAATAGAGTTTATATAGCCCGTGAAAATAGCCATTTTGCAAACAACCTCAAAATTCAGCGTAACCACTTTTGTTGGATCCGGGATGTCAAATTATTGCTAGGTTTCAAATTTCATAATTTTTGAAGTTAGTATGTGAGCGTGGCAAAGTAAAATGTATTTGGTCAATTTCTGTTAATTTGGATCGACCAGAAAAGGGTCGTTTTTCAAACAGTCCCAGAATTAGACAAAACTAGTTTTGTTGGGACCGTATCGTCAAAACATAGCTAGATTTATTTTTTTTTGGAATTTTTAGAATCAGTATGTGGCCCCGACAAATTGAAATGTACGTTCAAATCAAATATTGAATATTTTTATATTTTAATTTGAAGGAAAACTGACTGAAACAGTCGAATGGGCCTACGAAACATATCCCATTGTGTTCGGAATGGGGGTATTTAGTTAGGGGTGATAGTCGTTGGGTTCCATTTGGGGTTCGTCTACGAAAATTGATTTTTAGAAATAAATAAATAATAAAATATTTATTATAGATAGCCCATTTATTTCTAAACCCTAGCCCCAAAGAATCCGCCGCCACTCAGCAAGGAACGGACGATATTCTTCGATCCGATTCCCCCAATTTTCTTCCAATCTGCTTCAAATTGATTTATGGTTCTTAAGCGAAAATTGTGGACCAACTCAAGCCCCTCAATTTCGTACGACTTTGATACTCTCTGGTGTTGAATCCATCACGATTTCTAGCCAGAAAGGGCGGCCGTTCATTGCCAATTTCAGTCATCGAAGGCTGATCGAGTTCGCCACTGGTGATAGGGGGAGATGCGGCTCACCTAGGTCGTCAACGTGGAAGTGTCTGATCTACCTCCGGCGGTTTCTGGTGGTTGGGAAATCAAGCCCTAGGTGGCAACGACGATGGGTTCTGGTTATCGGCCTGTGTTGATGAAGAGGGAAGATGAAGTAAGGTCTTAATTTAAAATTAATTATCTCCTTAAGTGATTAACGCATTGAATTGAATATCTTTTTGCTATGTTGTCGAAATCCAGTGAAACAAGAGATTGTGTACTCATGTGGACGCCTTCTACATTATAGAAGAGAACGGATATTTTTCTGAGCCTTCTACAATTTTTGGTGGAGTAGAACCCAATGTGAGATTTCTGAATTATAAACGATATGGAATCAACGATGTATAAATTATATAGTCGAAGTATGAGTTATATAAGCGTTGTACAACACATGTATAAGCGTTATATAAGTTGTATGTTCGATGTATAAGATATATATGCGTTGTATAAGTGATATATGCGTTGAAATAAATTGAAAAGATATTGAAATGAAATCGAAATATAGTTATATACGTGTATATATATATATATATATATATTCCCCTCGTCCACAGACCATGGACGATATATTGGTTGTGATATTGTTTGGATTATTGGTTGAGGTGAATATTTGGTGAATATCATGAATGGTTGGCTTGAAATAATTGATTGTGATCGAAATCCCAATTGGATTAGTATATGGAAAAATTCGTCTGCGTACGAACTAGATATTGAAAATCCCCATTGTCAAAAGCTGCAAGGCTTTAAGGTAGAGCGAGGAGCCGTACTAGGGACGGTCCCGGTTTTAGCTACCCTGCCGTTATGCTGCCGAAATTTTCTGAAATATTTCTGTGTTTGATTTATATTCATGTGTTGAATGTTGAAATTAAAATTCATGTGTTGAATGTTGAAATAAATTCATGTGTTGAATGGAGTTCGTGTATTGAATAAATTCTTTGAAAGATAAAAATAACATTTTTATCATATATATAGACTATATAAAATAATCGTGTTTTGGAATAAATTTTTTTGCAATAAAAAATCACATTTTTATTATATATATAGACTATATAAAATAATCATGTTTTGAAATAAATTGTTTTGCAAAAAAAAATTACATTTTTATTATATATATATAAACTACAGAAAATATCCATTTGTTGAATGTTGAAATAAAATTCATGTGTTGAATAGAAATTCCTGTGTGGAAATAAAATTAATAAAATTCATGTGCTGAATAGAAATTCCTGTGTGGAAATAAAATAAACAAAATTCATGTGTTGAAATAAATATCTGTTGGATAAAAATATCGTTTTTATCAAATATGTGAAGTGAAAATGGTTTTGAAGTCGAAGAATCGATTATATTTATATATATATATATACTTAAAATATATCAAATAACGAAGCTGTAGTTCGTGTTTTGAAATCGTGATTTTAAACGATTAGTGTGGGAGATCCGAACGTCGGATTTTCCCGAAACCGAAACCGTTGGGTTCGCCTTGGAAATATCTTTCCAACGATACCCCCTTTGTGAAGATCCAATGGTTGGATTGTCTGGAATGTTTAATTCAAATCTGAAGAAAAACAGCACCAGAATCGATTATATATATAGATATAAATATAATTAAATTAAATCAAATAACGACGCTGCAGTTCGTATTTTGAAATCGATACTTCAGACGAGTGTACCGGGAGAACCGACCGTCGGATTTTCCCAAAACTGAAACCATTGGATTCGTTTCGAAATGATCTTTCTAATGACATAAAATTTGTGAAGATCCAACGGTTAGATTATCAGATATGTATAAATCAAATCTGAAGAAAAACAGTACCATAGCCACGTTATGGCCTGAAGCGTCGTTTGAAGGAATTGGCTATTTTTAAATAAATAAAAATAGCGATAAATCATTATAAAATATTATAAATGATATGGAATGGAAATAAACTGAATTTACCCGGTTTAGTGGATATTTGATGGTTGAATGTGTTTGGTGTGAATTGTTGTCGAATAATTTAACCATTGAAATGAATTGATTTAAATTCTAAATATACGTGAATTATTTGAAAAGGCCGAGTTAAATCTCATTTCAAATAATTGATCGGCAGTAAGAAGTCGATGATGAAGACGGTGGTTGAAGACCGGATATCTTCACCTCGGTTGGATGATAAATGATGTCTTGACTGGGAGGCATCCCAATATATAGATAATAAGTGGTGATAGTCCAGACGTACGTGGAGATCGATGGATATGAGAGGTATGTGGTACCTCCGGTTTCATTCAGACCCAGAACGAACTTGTAAATGGACTATGTGTCTGACATTGGATTTTGTTCTATGCCGATTGATCTCTATTAAATATATATTTTTTTGGCGGTGGAGAATTTATTCTCTTGCTTAACGCCCGTTTTTAAGACGTACGAGCTTAGAGGTTATATATCGATAGAAATCAGTCACATGGAATGAATTGCCTGTGTGGCGCGCCTAAGTGGCAAATGATCAAGGCTTCTATTGAAAAGCAAAGTCTTGTGGTTGATGATCAAAGCACGGCCTGTGTGGCATAGCTTTGTGTATAACGTGAATTCGCGAGCCTCACACCTCGGTATGAACCAGAAACGGGAGAGGACCTCAGGGAGGACATGCGTTTCTTTCTAGCTAGAGGTGGTGTCAGTGCTTATACTGGCTGGCATTTATACTATTTTCACTTGTGTGGTTATTGCTGTTGCGAGGCGCCTCGGATATATCGGTTACTATGTGAAGCCGATGGAGTCAGAGTACTCATTTATGCCCCCAAAGGGTGGGGAAATGCAGTGTTCAGGCATTTTAATCCACATCGGTGGACCGGCCGGCCCTGATGATCCAAGGGTCACTCGAGCTCTTATCCTGAGGCTCGGGCTAGGTAATCTTGAAGTCGGTAAGGACTATCTTTTGCCTTGGTTCATGACGGAAATCCAATTTCCAATTACGTGACATTGCGGTTTTGATTGTATACCTACATATGGCGACATGATATATGGTACCCATGCCGTCTATGATTGATACTTATGATTTGAAATTGTTTTTGAAACACATAAACGCTAGTAATAATATCAAATGCTTTTGTTTTATTCGTATCAAGCATATTTTGGCCATTATAAGGTAAAAACTCTATCCTCCGGTTTGCGTTGCATTGTGTGATGGGAACTGAGTCTTATAATGGCTTCATTTTTGTAAAAAGCATTGCGATGTTTAAAAGATTTACTTGTTTTAATCACTGGCAATCCAATGGAGTAAACCCATTCTGCGAAAGTGGCGTGGTCCTGTGATTAGCCATATTATAAAATGTGTTAAGTAGATTTCTCATACTAGTCCCATGACTAACTCATAGTTTGTTTCACTTACAAACTCGGGTGCCCCTTTTTCTACACGGGCAGCCTCGTATTCAGGTTTTAGAAGGCTCTTTCTGGATAGCTGGAGCTGAAGATGGATTCTATAATTTATCTCTTTTTATGCTGTTCAGCTCCTATTGTACATATTATGTTTGTTTTCCGCTGTAGACATTTATGTATAGCTAAATTGTATTTGTACTAAGTATGATCCTGTATACTGTGTAACTCTAATGATTATGTTTATCCAATGTACTGTTTGTGCATTATCTGGTGTATTTATTTAATTCTGGTCTGCTATTATCTGTTTATGTGTTATATTCCAAAGATTACCCTTGCCACCGTCGTACGGGGTTTTGGGGTCGTCACAAAAACACTCAAAGTGCTTTTTAGAAAATGAAGTTACCGTATGCTCTCGTGCCACACACATAATGCGACCGCATACTTGTGCGAAGTTTCCCTTATAATAATTGAAATATGCTTGATATGTTGAAAATTCTCTAATAATATTATTAGTGCATAGTGTGAAAATCACTTTGCAATTAAATCTATAAGTCTTTGCCAACATAGGTATCATAATACTATACTGACCTCCTACATGTTTTATGCAGGATCAACAATAGAAAATTGTAGGGGCGGTAGCTGATAAGTTTGGATTTCCAACAAATGACCAAGGCTAAGAAACTTCTTGACTGAATGGGAACGCCTCTAGAGGGACAACCGAGAAGAAATCGCTTCTCTACCAACAGAACGCCGTTGGTGCTGTTCAAAGCCATGCCATACGAGTATGTCATTTCCTGATCGTTACCGACCTTCCTCTACGGGTACCCAAATTTCCAATAAAATGAAAATAGTAAAATGTCAAGGCTCCATACCATGGCACTACCATATAATAACTACGTAGAAAACACTTGGGCTCCATACCATAGTGTTTATTCAAAAATCTAGAAGGAAATGGTCACCCCTAAGGGTCGCATACCACATAAACTTGCCACCAGTTTCGGTCATTTCTGGGATATGAGGCTTGCCGAAGTCTCGTTACACAAAGCTAATCATCGATAAGCCATGCGTTAGTCATCAATAGCCCATCACTTAGCATGCCACATTGTTAATTGATAACATATAATCAGTGCATATTAATATATAATCCTCTGAGTATATAAGTCTCAGAGGAGAGTGTTAAGCTAAGAGAATAATTTCTCTGCCGCGAACAGATATATCATCAATATACCTCAATTTGTTTTTCCATAACTTACAATGTCAGGCACACATCTAATTACAAGTTTGTTATAGGATTGAAAAAACCGAAGGTAGTTTATTAAATGACCCTACTTGGGTGCGAAAGCCCTTGAAATCTTAATCGCTCCAAGTATGATCTAATAATAGTTATAATATAACCTCATAATAGTGGATTAGCCCGAGGCATCAATGAGCAATCTATCCAACGTGAAGATGTCATGTCCTCAATCACCATCATCGCCATTCTTTGTTGCTCTTTTCACATCGTATAGTTATTCAAAATGGGTGCAAACCCGATCTTTCCGAATAAGAAGCATATATTTACAACATGTGGAGAATACAAAGGGATATCCCAAATTTCATTCAATTTCAGATTATTCCTAAATTTTCAATTATACCTAAACACAAAGGTTATTACTAAAATCAAAATCTCATTCCATCCATATAATGGAACATAGAGACGGACACTATTCCCATTATATCGGTCTAAGGCAATTTCAACTTACGATAGAATATTACTAGCTCCTTACCTCAAACCCATATCTGCATTAATCATAGCAAGTTCTAATTACCTTCATCAATCCCTTTCTCATTTCATTCATTCAAATCTTTATAAAAGAATTATTTAAAACTCTAACTTAGTTTTGAATCTTCAAAATCATTCTTTTCATTGAATGGGTCAAGAACAATGTTATTAAAAACATTGGTTATAAAAATCAAAATCATACTTCCATTCGTAATGGAATCTTTAAGGAAATCACACCAGCTCATAGTCGATATAAATTTCCATATTGGACTAATATTATAAGCGGAATAACGACAAAACCTTTTAAATTCCTTAAATATAAAGGTCTTCATCCACAAAGACCCTTCTCGATTATCGCAAAATTGATTTCCATTTAATTCCAATTTAATACATAAATTGGAAAACTTAACGTTAGAAAACTTCATTAATCTTAATTAAAAGATTGGTCATTACATTTTATTCAAATCATCTCTTAATCATAGTTGGGTTTCAAATAATGTTATTCAAGACATTATTCACAACAAACCCAAAATCCAATTGATATCAAATATAAGATTTTAAACAGAAATTATATCACCTTATATTTGGTATCAATTTCCGAAATAAACAAATACTATAAGTGGAATAAGGCTATAAATATCTTTCAAATTTCTCAAATAGCATAAGTCTAAACAACGGATTCCGTACCGAATATCCGAAGATTTATTTCTGTCCAAATCTAATTAATTAAAGATTGGAAAACCTTTTTCTAAATCAAAATATTTATTGAAACGTACCTTTAGGCATTATTTATATTTGATAAACCAAATAACTTGGACTTGCTGGGATAAGGACGATGTTATCAAAGACATCATCCACAACAAATCCAAAACCAATTTCGAAAAATCACAAATTAGCTTTTCATCATTCAAAAACCTGATATATTTAATCCAAATCACTTTGATATCATTTAGTATGATTTATCATAATTTTTCCCTATTTTTAATAATTTAAAAGTAGCTCATTTCACGAAATCCCGTTTTGGGTCCAGAACTGCACTAGCGGGATTTTTATTCAAATTTGGTTTGGATTAATTTAAAACCTAATCTTTGGATCATAAAACTTTCTTCTTCATTTGAGAACTCTTTTCATTTTAAGCCCAACATTTTTCACTTTTGGAAAAGACGATGGTCAGATTCCCCGGTACGTCGATTCAAAGTTGATGGTCGAACTTCGCGAACTTTCGCTACGCTACTATTTCTATTCAGACCAAATTTCGATTTATAATTAAAATTAATAATTACTTCCAAAATATTTTATTAATTGTGTAAAACATATAATTACTTTCGAAACTACATTTCATTTATTTCTCCTTAAAATCAAATATCCCATTATTTAATCATTTTAATATTGTTTAAATCGTTAAAATAATAATATTTTTCAAAATTTGTTATTTGAGGTCCAAATGTTTCTAAAGTCCATTATAAAAATAAATAAGATAATTTTTGGAAAATAAAATATTATTAAAACATTTCCTAGATACTCAAACCAAACTTTATTTTCTAAAGTTACTATTCATTTTCAATTTAAATTTGAGGCATGCCTTTATTGCTTGAAAATTTCTTCAAATAAAATTTCATTCTTTACAAAACTAATTGTAATTACCTAAACTATCTTTCCAAATCATTTCAGATTTTAAAATTCACATTTTTATTTTTCACTTCATATTTTATTAATAAAATATTCAATTAAATTCCAAATTGGAATAAAGCTCAATTAATCCTCGTATCTTCCATATTTATGTGTAGCGAATCCATAATCACTATTAGCATTTCAAATATGATTTATCATTACTAAATCATCCATTTACATATACGTATATGCGTATATATACATGGTGTACGTATATACACATATCATTCCTTAAATTATACGGCATAAGCGTTAAACAATTAACGCTTATAATTTGTCAATCAATTGATTAACCGAAATTATCCAATCATCAATCCATCTTTAGCATTCAATGACATCATACAACATCCAATAAAAACACAAAGTGTCATTTACATAAGGCTTTGTACTAAATTCACACAAAGGTGACATTTTTAACCATTTACACTAAGTGTTTACATTTTTAACACCTGAGGACAACATTTTTAACAATTTAAATTAAGTGTTCATGCTTTAAACATACAAAGGTAACACTTTCTTACAATCAAACTAATTCAGTGTCACATTAATAACTACCATAATCATCATTAGTCATCACATAACATCGTTAGCAAGTTATTAACATCATAAAAAACTTATAAAACATTATTAGCAAACATAGGTAGCTAATTATCAAAATGAGAGTGAGGAGTTCCCACTAAGGTATCCACTCCACCAAACTTTCAAAGGTAGGACCTTTTCTACCTATATAACTCCGGACACCACTTTAACTACCAAGATCGAAATTTTCATACTTTAAATCACTAAAAATTCAAGTATATAAGCATTTATATTTTTTTCACTAAGGAAGAGAAAGCTTAGATTTTTAAGCGGTTTAAGGGGTAAAAGAGGTCTTTTTTGGCTAAAGGAGGAGGCTTGGCCTACATGGGTTCTCACGTCCATGAAGGGGGAGGGTATGGGTGAGGCACAAGGTAGTGTGGGGTCTAGGGGAGGTGTAGTGGTGGTAGGAAGAGAGTAGGAGATAAGGGTAGTAGGAAAATGGAAGAAAGGTGAGAGTATTTATGGTTTTAAGGAAGAAGAGGAGTGCTTGACCATGTGGGGCCCATGACATGGGTTGAGGGGAGTTGTGCATGGGGTGGGGGGAGCCAGGGTGTTTGGGGCGTGGATGTACGGTAGGGAGGAGGTAGTTGTTAAAGTGGAAGAGTGGAAGAAGAAAACAAAAGAAAATTAAAAAGAGAAAACAAATGAAAAGGAGATGCTCTCTCTTATCACATGCACAAGTACCATGGAAAGGGGTGAAAGGAAGATATAAACATGTGTTAGGCTAAGGACATGAGTTGTCTAATAGTGGGGTTTTTGGGTACTTAAGTGTCAAGGGTTTTCTTAATTAATTTTTCAAATTAAGGTCTCCACTTAATTATATAAATCTATAAAACTGCATGCACGTTAATATACCAAACTAAGGTGCCATTAGCCATTAATTTTTTTTAACACGAAGGATATATATATATATATATATATATACATATAACAAAAAGAAGAATCTATCCACTTTCCAAAGGCTCACTAAAACAGATTATGCAGATATGACTACATAACCTGTGCATATTCAATATCTAAAAGAGACATGAGAACGGTAGGTACAAACAAACAACAAAAACAAGACCGCAACACCACAAAGGCACCAGGTGGATTTCTGTTGATCGACGCCAATGAAGAAGAAGGCAGCACAACAGATAGGAACTGGAGATCAGGTGGATACACTCTGTGCTAAAAGATCCCACGTCTGGAGAAAGGAAAGATCGGAAAAAGATACATCCTCAGGCATAAGAAGCTTGCGATCCTGTCAGGTAACAAGCTCTCTACCCATGCGTAAGACCGACTCCAAAACTCCACCGACCAGAGAACCAACAACCTTTATATCCAGAACCTATAGTACTAGCAAATGATATAAGCCACTAAAAAGGAGTGTTGGGGGAAGGTGAGGAAAGGATAATGGGATAGCTCTCGATAACCTCAGCAAAAAAAGTCAAATGATTCCCGCTCTGGTGGTTGCAGTAACCGTTGAAACATCAAAGGTTATGGCAAGTTGCGGCGAGCAGGAGCTGAAAGAACCTCTTAACAGTCTGCCTCGAAAAGCAAGGAACACATCATTCCTAACCTTTCAGATGATATTTGAGGGGTCCATAGACACCTCATCAAAAATATCCCTATTCCGCATGCACCAAATGTGCCATTAGATAAGATAAGGGAGAAGACAGAAAAGGATAGAAAAAAATATAACCATTAAAAATATTAATATGGGTTTATAGGTGGCCATTACCAATTATATTCTCAAAATAGTTCAAATTTCCAATTTAAAACTAGTGTAAACATTACTATCGTTAAAAATATAACAATTTTCTGTTAAAAAAGGCGACTTCTGGTTCATCCAAAATCCGAAATCAGAAAACTAAAATTATTTGTAACTTGGATTCTGGTCAACGATCAACTGATCCACCTGATAATTATTCATCAGAGAAATATGGAGAACATGGAAGATCTCAATTTCATGGTATAAATTCTTCTCTTGATCTTAATTTTAAAAAGGATTTTTCAGATCTGGTTCCTAGTGATTTGAATGTTGTAAATCTAGTTATCACTAAACATTTAAAGGAATAAATTGAAGTAGTCATTGAAAATAAGTATCATCAATCCTCTATTCAGCTTAAGTTTTTCGAAATTGCATGCTTAGGTAATCTTAAAGTAGCTATAATTAATGAGAAATTGACAAAGAAAACGAGAGAGAGAGATGCGTTAATTCAATAGTATTTTATGTATTCGGACACAAATCGTATTACTTCTTCCTTAAAGAATACATAGATTGGACTTGGAATTTGAATGGGAAATTCTAATTATTTCAAGAGAAAATGGTTTTTACATAGTTAAATGTGAGAATGAGGATGTTTATGATAGGATTTTAAATGAAGAAACATATTACTACAATAAAAAGTTATAAATTATGAAAAAATGGGAACCTGGACTGAAACTAAATCGGGTTTTCTTACATTTCTTACCTATTTAGCTATGTCTACCTAATCGACACTTAGATTTTTGGTCTGTTGAAGGAATTAACAGAATTGCTTCATTATTGGGTCGTCCATTGAAATTGGATAGTTCTACGGAAAATGTAGTTCGAATAGTGAATTCTGAATTCCAGTTTCTTGAGCTTATCCCTATTCAATGCTTCAGTGGGTAGGTTATGTAGCAAAAGTTGTTTATGAATGGGTTCCCCCTATGTGTTCAGTTTGTAGGACTTTTGGACATTTGAAAACTGCTTGTAATTCTATTAAAGTTTGGTCTCCAAAAATGACTTCAAATGTTGAGAATGTAATGGATGTTGGTGCCTCAGTTGATAATCTGAATAAGACTAACTATGTGAGTAATGGTAAGGATACTTATTTGGGTAGTTTCTCTACATCTATGAGGAACAATTAACAAAACGAGGTTGCACAGTGTAATGATTTTACTAAGGTTATTATTGTACCTAATGTTATTAAACAGAATAAGTGTGTCGAAGTTAATGATCTGTTGGACTTTCAATTTCTCTGAATGTCGAAGGGTCCCATATTGTACCTATATGTGAAGGGTTAGAAGGTTCTAAACATAGAATTGGTGATAATATAGACATGAATTTTTGATACAATGAAGGTATTCAAGAAGGGAAACAGTTCGGAGGAGATGAAAGTAATAGAGGTCAAGTTATAATAAAAGGTGATAAGAGAATGTTTGCAAGAGAAGATGATATAGACAGAGATGAATTATCATCATAGGTATCGTTAGATTCTCAGTTTGATGTAATTAACAATGATCAGTTCCAATTTGATTTCAACAATCTTCAGGATTGTAACATGTTAGATTCTAATTTTTCCTCTAGTAGTCTTAAGAGAAAGAGGAATGGACACAAGGTTATCAAGGGGATGAAGGTAAAAGATGATCCTATAGGTAATAATAGTAGTGATTGGTGTAAATTTGTGTCACATTATAATATTAGATCAAGGTCAAAAAGAATAGGGATGAAAGTGACAATTTGAATAATGTTATTAAGGGAGGTATTTCAAATAAGTGATTTCCCCTTTCCTCTTTGATATCTTGTGTTTATATGAGATTGCAACATGTTGTTGAATTGGGTATTTTGGTTTGCTATTAGTTCATTTGTTGTATGACTCTTATTTGACGCTTTCTAGGAATTTGAAAAGAACAAATTTTTATACATGTGCACATGTATGCAGGTCAAACACAGGGAGAAAACTAAATTTTATTATTTATATATTTCATGGGAGTAAGACGAAATTGAGGGATTTAATTGAAATAAAATTGAAATTGCAAATTGGTTCAAAACAAATCTAATTAAACGATAACCAAATCACAATTGTCAATTGAAACAAATTAAAGTTGCAATTGAATTCACTACGGATTCATATCTAATCAGATCTATAATAAATTCAATGATAGAAAAATAAACCGAATATAGAAATAAAAGCTACAAAAAGGAAATAAACAAACGGAAATAAAAATTAGGATTACCATTGAATCTAATCGGACGGTCAATCACTAATGAAAATTAAAATTGCAAAGACAACTTATGCCCTACCAAATCTAATTGTATAGATAGCACAAGTTGCTTGAAAATAAAATAATGCAGAAAAAGAAAAGAAAAGAGAGCTTTATTAATGGAGAAAAGAAGTACATAAAAATGAATAGAAAATTTACAATGAATACAATGGGTATTAATAGGGATGCAGTCTCCTTTCTATGAAAATAATTGGGACAAAAATTAATTTCTTGAAATAATCTATTTACAAATAAAAGAGATGTGAAGATGGACTAGAATCGGGAATGAGAGGGTAGAATATGGTGGTTGATGGTGTTTTGAAGTTGATGAAAATTGTTTGGGTTTGAGAACTGTTGCGTATGTCTCAGATGTTATTAGTTCGTATATGGATTGCAATTTGGGGATGCTGCGATTCGCAAATTTCAGACTTGGCCATATGACGGTTGTGTCGAAAATGAACTTAGTCGGTGCGTTGGCTGGTGGAAGGTTATTTTGAAATTCTGGATGGTGATGGTGGCGTTCGGTTGGTTAGATTGGTGGTGTTGAAAGGTTGATCAGAATTGTGGATGTGTTGTGATTGGAAAATCAGATCATGGGTATGGTGACAATGGAAATCAGGTGGAGAATGGAGTATATAGGTTCGTGGAGGCTGCCGTATGTTGATTTAGGCTAGTAGAAGTGGTGGAGAGGATGTTGATCGATGGTGCTATGAGTATGTGATCAAGGTGTTTGTGAACCGGGTATTGCGTTGAATAATAGGATGTGGAGAAAAGTATTGATCGAATAAGTTGGGTATTTGGCAAAGGATGTTGTGTTCTGGTGGAGATATGCAGAGAGCTTAACGCAGAAGAAACAGAGAGGAAAGAAAAGAAGAAAAGGAAAGCAATATCTTTTTGGCCTTTTTTTTTAATTTGTAAGAATCGTAAAAAGGAAAGAAATTTGTAAAAAGGAAAAGAAATAAATGAGAGGGAAGGAAATAAAATCAATGAAATTAGGCAAATATTTTTTTCTCCTCTTAGACATTTCAATATCAATAGATTAATACCAAATCATCCAATCAAGATTCTTTTTCTTCTGTACATACAAGAAAATAGAAGGAAAAATAAAAGGAAAAATAACACTAATCGGGAATAAAATAAATAACAAAATTTAATTGTTACCTCCCCGACAATGGCGCCAAAAGCTTGTTTGACGATTTCTAGGAATTAGAAAAACGCAAATTTTGAGATAAATTACTGCAAGCGCATAGGTGTATAACATTCAGGTTAAACACAAGGAGAAAATTAAATTTTATTATTTGTATATTTCGTGGGCGAGTTATTAGAAAATGGGGGATTTGACTGAAATAAAATTGTAATTGCAAATTGGTTCAGAACAATTCTAATTGAACCGATGACTAAATCACAATTATCAATTGAAAAAAAGTAAATTGCAATTGAGTCCACTACAGATTCGAATCTAATTGGATCTATAATAAATTCAATGATAGAAAAATAAACATAATAATGAAATAAAAACTATAGAAAGGAAAAAACACACATAAAATATCCATGTTCCTTTCTTCAACAATAATAGGGCTTGACATGAATTGAACTCAGGCCACTCTCTCTAAATTTCCAAGCCTTTACCTTTATGCTGCAGCTTCTTTTATGATTGAAAATTTGTTGAGTCCAAATAGTAGCATTTTCTATTCAAATGGTATTTAATTGAATGAAGGAGGCATTTATTGAACAATCTGTGAAAATACACGAAAATACCCAAAGTAATATTTATTTACAATAAAGATAAGATATGAGCATAAAAAAACACTTATACGTGTTAATCAACTCTGTTAGCATGTTTTGGATGATGGATTTCATATTATTCTAGACATTGCTTCACGTATATCTGCCTGGTGTGATGGATTTTAGGTTTCTTGTTTTGTGAGCTTCTTTGGAGGTTGAAGCTTACCGTTTCCTATTATTTAATTCTTCATTATGGTCAGTTATATGAGTCATATCTGAATGTTAATCTATGTTACAGGTTTTATTGTTGTTTGTAGTGATTTTTGTGGTGTTGTGGTGTATTTTATTTTGTTTGAGTTAGCTTTTATCAGTAAAGCATTTGCTGTGTGTGTTGTAATGTTTTTGCCAACTCAAACTATCTGTAACTCTTCCTCTGTAATTAAGTACCCTTTTCTTTCAAAAAAAACAATAACAATGTTTTTTATCAATATAAATTAACTATAAATTTTATAAACGATTTCATTATTATATTTATTTATCTTTAAACCAATTCAAGTCTATCTTATCAATATTTTCAAATTTTAAGTATTATCGTAAAACTGCTTAATTTAAATCGAATTTCAATAAGATAATTTCTAAGCATTTTCAACATGTTTGATCAAATAGTAAGTCCGGTCAATACGAAATTTGAAATCCTACTATATTTCACTAACATGAATCCAATGGAACTGATCTCGTTGAGATCCGAGATCATTTGAAAAATGTATATTTTTAGGCTATTAGAATAATATAAAGTTATAGAATTTCAATATATTTACTTTAAATCAATTTTAAAAGTTCATTAACCTTAGATCATCTTTAGAAAAATATAAAACAAAGTTAGAATTCAATGTCAATAGTTTTTCATCTCTAGATTCAATATTGTTGTATCTAACAATTACATGATTATTGTTTGAATATAACAAACATATTTTTATTATTATAAATGTGTTTGAAATTGTATTGTTATAGTACATCACAGACAGGAATAAAAATTTACATTTAAATAGAATACTACTACACAAGAATTTAAATATTCAAACAGTATTTTATTTAAATATGATATTTTATTTCAACATTTCAACGGTGCAAGTTCATAACTCTAGTATTCGTATATTTCATATTTAATTTCATTTGTATATATTGCTCCTCACTACAGTTCACTCAGTCACTCAATTATACAGATACTCATATACACTGTTGCCTCACTGCATTTCTCTCAATCACTCATGTATTTATTGATACATACACTGACACTGTCACTTGTCTTCTGTCCGTCTTCTTCACTGTCAGTCCAGTCTTCTGCTTAACTGTCATAGAAGAAACACACAGTAAACTGGAACAAAAATATTTTTAAATTCTAGTAGATATATTTTTTATTTTTAAAAATTTATTGCCTCAGAACTTTGGTGTGCTTATCATCATTTTTCATGACTTGATCTAATTTATATGGACAACTTCTGTATCTAGACAACTTGTGATGATAGGGATTACGGAATGGACCGTTAAGGAAAAACAGACACTATAGGGGGGATGAATAGTGTTTTTGAGAATTAAAACAAAATATAAATCTTATATGAACTACTATATGAATCAAACACCACAAAGACAATCAAAGACACAGAATCAAACATAGACACAAATACAAACAAAAGTAAAGAGTAGAAAAGGAAAGAACACAATGGATTTTATACTGGTTTGGAAGTTCTCCTATGTCCAGTCCCATGCAATGATGGATTGTGCAGAGTTTTATTACTATATCAATATCCAATTACAACCTCCTTGATCTCACGGCTACAAGGGATACCACCGATTCCAACCTCCTTGATTTCATGGCTACAAGGGATACCAACGATTACCCATCCTTGATTTCACAGCTACAAGGGATACCACTGATTTCTTACATAACCCAAACAATTACAAACAACCCTATAACTCTTCAATAGCCTTGATTCAGGGAGTAATGAGTAGAGAGTGTAGAGAGAAGAAGTTTAATGAAAACAAAATTGAATTTTGCAGAGTATTGGTGCAGAAATAAAAAAAATGATAAAGAATAATGGTGTAATGAAAGGCAATGAAGATGAAGAAGAAGAAGTGATAAAAAAATTCGAAATCAGCCCCTATTTATAACATTCGAAAGGCTGCAACATTTCTGAATCATCACAAATAATAAAAAGACACTTCCTTTCAATTTGAAAAAAAATGACAGTTATATGTCGATATATATATATATATGTATGTATGTATGTTGACATATATATGTACAGATTTGAATATTTTTCAAGTGTTTTGGTATATAGATATATATATATATATAATTCTGGAATTTCTTGAATTAAAATATGGTGTTATAAATAAATATTATAAATTAGAAAAGCATATGAAAATATAAATATAAACATATTTATAAAATGATAGAGTGTAAAACTATATAAATATAAAGTATATAAAATATAAATATATAAAACTTATAAAGTATAAACTTACAAAATTTAAGTTTAAAATCAAATTAAAATAGGAAGTAAAATAGAGAAGAAAGAGACCGAAGATAGACTTTGAAAAGCAGAATTTGAAATTATTTTGAATTTGAACCTGGAGTGTTATTCAGAGTCTTACATAATCTAGACTCTATAACTATATTTATCTTGAACTCATGAAATCTTGAATGCTCATGAGTCTTGAAACATCGCTGAATTATGAATTTCTAACATCTTTAAATTTTACAGTTTTCAGTAATAATTCCTGTATATAAATCCTTACACATAATTCAGAAATGAGATGCTAATACTTACATGAAAATACTCAACCAGAAGAAAATGACATAAAGAACAAGATACGTATAACTAACATAGTACATTTGTGCATTTTTGACTGCTAAAACATCCAACCTAACTCTGACTGCTACGAGTCCAACACGATGAAAGATGTTCGATTTGAATCTAGTACGAATTACATTTTTCACTTGTAGGTTTCCGATTCTACTTGATAATTTGTTTAAATCAATTTGAAACAATATATTTACCTTCTTCCTCCTATAACAGCTACAAGCCTGATGGCCACACAACAACCAAGTTGTACAACTACGCTATCTCCCCTTTCAAATTACTAAAGTATTTCTTGCAACACTCAACACCATTTATATCCAATTCCTCCTTAGTCAAGCCATTTTCTCTTCCAACTAATCACCATGATTCTCCTCCTTAATATCAATATCCGAAAACAAACTGAGCGTAGTTTATAATTCACTTCCACAACTAGCCACAAAAATCAAAATAGTTTCTCGAATAGCAAACAACCCGACCATCACTACAGCTACACACTCAATCGTTAATTCTCTTACTATTGTGCAAATATAGCATCACTAACAGCCATACCACACATACATTGCTGCAACAATGTCTACCCTTACACCATTACCTACTTCGCAAAATTATACAATACAAACTTAAATATTTCGTCTCTTCATATAAGAATATTTTTCATTTTGCAAAATTCGAATAATAACGATATTTTTTGTTTTGCAAAACTTAAATAATAGGTGATACCCAAATAATAACGATATTTTTCGTTTTGCAAAACTCGAATGTTGTTACCTGAATACCTAATTTTAGATCAAAAATGCACAAATGTACTATGTTGGTTATATGTATCTTATTCTTTATATCATCTATATTCTTCTAGTTGAGTCTTTACATGTAAGTATTAACATCTCATTTCGGAGAAAGAAAAAGAATTTCCTCCCCATTCCTTCTTCGCCCATGCCTTCTTCCTCCTTATAAGACTCAAAACGAAAATGTACACATAGTTCAACATTCAAATCTGGAAGAAAAGAAAGAAGAAGAAAAAAGGATATAGCGCTTAAAAAAAGAGGATGCAAATAAATGAAGCCTGGAGCTTTATCTACTACTACAATTTGGCTGCAACCCTATTTTCCCATTTTCCCATTGTTCATGAATGTGTATCCAACTTCATTTTTTACCCGCACTCATCGCCTAATCCCATCAGTCACCAACATCTCCTCGACTTGCATTTGGGTGCCACCCCAGCAACTCCGCCGAAGCCATGTTCTCCAACTCCTTACACTCCGATTCCCCTTCCAATCGAAGCCACGCCCCACCAGCTGTAGTGCCACCGCCAGTCACATGCTTTCCTACATGAAAGCCACTGGATTCAAACCTCGTCCCTCCTCTATCCGCGAGCCAGAACCCACCGGAGTCCAATCGCTGGTTAGACCACCTTTTTCCCTATCCGCCCTGCTTCTGTTTCTCTATTTCATTTGCCTTCTCTTTCGTGTATATTTTGTTGTCTGCTAGTGCTTATCATGGCACCTAAGCGCTACCACAGGTGATGCTACCATATTGCCAAGCCTGGATTGAGCACTCCTGCCTCGGCAGATCACGCACTTGCCTCCTCCATTCAAATGAACCAAGCCCAGCTTCAAAAAAAAAACTAAGCTTGGTAGTAGCATGAGTTGTAACCATGCAGAGCATTAGCACATTTGGACATTGTGCTATATTATTGTATTAGGGCTAGAGTTTTGACTTGTGAGAAACGATGAAGAGACAAAACGTTGAAGTTAGTATAGTGTAATTTTTTGAAGTAGGTACTGATGTGTAAGAGTCAACATTCTATAATAGTGTATGTGCGATATTGTTGCTGGTGATGCTTTCTCTTGCGTAGTAATAAGAAAACAGGTGATTGACACAGACAGACAAGGTTAGCGCTAATCAGCTAGTGTTAATCTGTGACGGACCGCCCCGCACCAGCCTGCATTTCCTCCAAAAGTGCGATGTACACATGCCCGACTAGCACAAGACGGTCGTCAGTAGAAAAGAAAGAAGAGAATGAACTAATCAAGGAACCTGTAGAATGTCTCACAGCGCATGGAATAAAATATAATAATAATAATATACTTGACATAAAACAGGTGAGACAGTGCATAAGCTGATAACTAAAATCAACATCAACATCAAAGCAGCGGAAATCCAAATACAGCTTATTACAACTTTCCAAATTTACTGTCTCTAACAAAAGAAAGCTAAAGCGGAAGATGCACCACCAATGCCCAAGCAATGATCTTCAACAACACAGGGAGAATACTATATATATATGTTACGTGGAAGCTTCCTACTCGTCTCCGGATCATCTACCCGTGCATCACCAGCTAACCCGTCTCTAGTCTGCTCGTGTGAGCACCCAGAGTAATAAGAGGAGACATAAAACTCTGGGTCAGACATAAAGCCTGGTATGAGCGATAAGCATATAAACAAAATAATAACAGGTATACTAAACCATACCTGAACCTGGACCTGCAACCAAAGAGTTAGTACCACATACCGTACAACGCTCTAAGGTGCCATAATAAATAGTGTAAGAATACGGGGGTGGGGTGTGCATGTCACAATGATAGCAAACAAATCATCCATAGCAACCATCCTCACATCTCTCACTCAGTGCATAAAGCATACGATATCTACCACTTTGGAACACTAGACAAAATGAGGCAACGACGAATCCCGACTTGTAGAAACCCTGCTATGACCAAGCTAAACATATGGAGTCATGACCAAACATTTCAATGACCCACTTCATTGGTTGTAGACCTTGGTCCTACCGATGCCATAATGGCCCTGAATCCGCCTTCGTACCTCCTACACATAGTGGTCCAAAACTATAGACGTCGATAACTCCTTGGCACGCATCTCGCAGCAAAGCCCAATCATGAAGCGAACTCGTTGATTCCCATCTGGATCTTGAGCTCTAGCTTCTCATTTGGACTACCTTTGCATCTCGGGTATTGATCATCATCTTCTTCCGGATCAGTCTTCATCTTGCTCCACTCGCTTCGGATCGGTCAAGAATCATCGGTTCGGCTCGGTCAACCTTCAGCTTCCGGTTCGGTTCGAGGCCTTCATCTCGTGGCGGTTCGGATCGGTCGCGGTCGCTCCTAGCGGATCGGGTCGGCCTTCGAGTCCAATCGTCACCCATCGGTTCGGGTCGGAGTAGCTCATGCTCACGAGAGGCGGATCGGGTCGGGTGGTGTGAACGGGTCGGTTCGGATAGTGTGCTCCAACTTGTGATCCTCCATGGCCATCAATTCACAAGCTTCTAGGTGGTCCGGATCGGTCTCCATCACCACAAGCGGTTCGTAGGGACGGCTTCACAACGGTTCGGTTCGGGCCTCCCATCCGATCTAATCCGGTTCAGGTACTTTCCTGCACTGACTTTCCAGCGACTGTTTTGCACCATACGACGGCGTCTTCGACCAATCTAACTATTCTAATCAATCACAATTCATGTCAAACTGTCATAGCAACATATAACATCAATTTCAACACCATAACAACAATTCGATAGATTAAAATGGATCAAACATAGCTAGAACCCCTCATTTTCCCTTAATCCCTCTTAATCATGTTTAAGCATACAATTTGCAAAACACATCGAAATTAACCCAAATTTCTAACAGAGCCTCAAAACATTATTTTAGAATTTTAGGAATTTTTCCAGAATTTATTTACGTATAAATTCGCTAATCTTCACTAATTACCCTTAATTAACTGTAATTAGTGTCAAAACGATGCTATCACTCACCTTGGCCACAAAGTAAAACACCAAATCTGAAATACTCTCTGTTTGGGTCGAATTCCTATGTATAGCAGCAGCTCCAACCTTGCTTTGTTGCTATTTGGCCTTGTTTTGATGTAGTCTAGGCTTAATCTTCACTAAAAATGTGTTTAGGAGTGGTTTTAGAGGATGGAAGCCATTACCAAGGTCTCAAGAAGGTTTGTGGCGGCTCAAAACTGAAATGGAAATGATTTCCTAACCCTAATCAGTCCTCCTATACCTCTAAACCCGAAATTCCCTTCTGGGCCTAGCTGCTAATCACCCGGTTAAGCCCAATTAAGCTGTTTTTCACCATCTGAAACTTGTTTCAGCCATATCTCTCAAATGGCGAGTCCGTTTGGCAAATGTGACCACTCTACGGAAAGAGAAACCATCATCCGGAGCCAATGAAAGTGGTTTCAGGTCAAAATTCCTTCCCAGTCAAAAGTTATGGCCAAAACAGTGATAACTAGGGGTAAAATGGTAATTTAAAAATTGGGAAAAATCATGAACATTGGAAATGACCCCAATAGTCGTCTTCCAAAGTTACATGACCATACGACTTCGTATGTGAAAGAAATAAATATTCTACGATCCTATGATGCGTAGAATGTGGGTCGTTACACTCTCCCCCCCCCCCCTCCCCCTTAAGAAATTTCGCCCCCGAAATTCCCTAATTAAGAAACAAACAAGGAATCCCGAATGCCTACCAATCATTTGCAACAATCAAACATACATAACAAACAAACAAGTCTATCCTAGCATGCGGAAAACTAGATCGAAAATAAAATCTTACCAGGCAAAGAGTTCTGGATTCGTCTTCCTAATGCTCTCCTCTGTCTCCCAAGTACAGTCGTTCTCGTCCTCGCCCCACTGAACCTTGACTAGCTTCACCGCCTTCCTTCGAAGTTTCTTCGTATCGTGCGCAACAATACGAATCGGCTTGCGGTTCCCAACCGCCTCGGGTTCTACTTCGAAGTCCTCTAACTGATCAGGTGAAATAGTCATATCTGGGTCGTGTACGAACTTCCTTAGTTGGGAAACATGAAATACGTTATGAACTCCCGCCATCTTGTCTGGTAACTCAACTTTATATGCCAAATTACCAACTTGCTCCACAACAGGGAATGGACCAACAAATCTTGGTGCTAACTTGCCTCTCCTGCCAAATCGTATTACGCTCTTCAACGGAGAAATCTTGACAAACACCAAGTCGCCAACGGAGAATTTTAAGTCTCTTCTCCTCTTATCAGCATAACTCTTCTGCCTATCTTGGGCAGCTTTCATTCGTTGTTGAATGATCTTGATCTTATCTGAAGTTTCCTTCACCACATCTGGTCCAAGCATAAACTTCTCGCCAGTCTCTATCCAACATGATGGTGAGTTGCACGGTCTTCCGTACAAAGCTTCAAACGGAGCCATACCGATACTGGATTGGTAGCTATTATTATATGCAAACTCTACTAGATGCAAATGGTCATCCCACGATCCACCAAAATCCAATATACATGCTCTCAAGAGATCTTCCAAAATGCGGTTCACTCTCTCCGTTTGACCGTCGGTCTGAGGATGATATGCGGTACTGAGAAGTAACTCTGACCCTAGAGCCTCTTGTAAGCTCTTCCAAAACCCACTAGTGAACAACGGGTCTCGGTCACTCACAATGCTTTTGGGTACTCCATGAAATCTCACTACCCACTTCATATGCAATTCTGCCAACTTGGTTGCCGTTCTGGTCGATTTGACTGGTATAAATCTTGCACTTTTAGTCAATCGATCCACAATCACCCAAATGCTATCATGTCCCGATCTAGTCCTTGGTAAACCATCGATGAAATCCATCGAGACTTGCTCCCATTTCCATTCGGGAATTTCTAATGGTTGCAACAACCCACTAGGTTTCTTTTGCTCGGCTTTAACTAGCTGGCAATTCATGCACTTGGATATAAACTTCCCAACGTCTCTTTTCATCCCTTCCCAGTAGTAAGTCTGCTTCATATCTCGATACATCTTGTTACCACCGGGGTGTATAGTTAGCTTTGAGTGATGACATTCTCTAAGCACTTCATCCCTCAATCCATTGACATTGGGTACAACAAGCTTTCCATTCTTTCTAAGCCATCTATCTCGACCAAGCCCATACCTGTTCATCTCCTCATCGATACCCATCTCTAACTTGGAGATGATTTCCAATAGGTTAGGATCGTCCCTCTGACTAGAGCCGATCCGCTCAATCAAAGTGGGTCTGATCGTCAAACTTGCTAACATTTCTGGATCCAATTCGCACTTTGGTCTGAAATCAAACCCCGCGATAAACTCCAGTTGCTTCCATTCAAAGAACATAGCCCCTAAGCTGGCATGTCTTCTACTCATTGCATCAGCCACCGCATTGCCCTTTCCCGGTGTATATGCGATGTCAAAATCATAGGAAGCTAAGAACTCTAACCATCTCTGCTGACGGAGATTCAGATCTTTCTGAGAGAAGAGATACTTTAACGACTTATGATCCGTAAATAGCTCAAATCTTTCCCCCAAGAGATAGTGTCTCCACATCTTTAACGCGAACACGATCGCTGCCAATTCTAAATCATGGCTAGGGTATCTTCTCTCGTGCGGTTTCAATTACCGACTTGCGTAAGCTACAACCCTACCGCCTTGCATCAGTACAGCACCCAGTCCGGTACCACAGGCATCCGTGTATACCGTCATCTCTTCATCCCCCTTAGGAATGACTAACACTGGTGCGCTTGTCAACTTGTCCTTTAGACTTTTGAATGCATTCTCGCACCTTTCATCCCAGACAAAAGCTTGATTCTTCTTGGTCAACTGGGTCAATGGTGCTGCTAACTTGGAGAAACCTTGGATAAACTTACGATAATATCCAGCTAACCCCAAGAAACTTCTTACATCTGTTGCGTTCTTGGGCGTAGGCCAATCCTGTACCGTAGCCACCTTCGCCGGGTCCATGGCAATACCATTCTCTGATACAACATGGCCCAAGAACCTCACTTCCCTCCTCCAGAAGTGACACTTGGAAAACTTTGCTTTCAATTGGTGTTTTCTCAACACCTCCATCGCTACTCTTAAATGTTCCTTGTGTTCTTCCTCTGTCCTCGAATAGACCAAAATATCATCAACGAACACAAGGACAGACTTATTCAACTGATCTCTGAATACCCTATTCATAAGATCCACAAAATATGCCGGGGCATTAGTCAGCCCAAATGGCATAACCAACCATTCATAAAATCCAGACGGCGTTCGAAATGCCGTTTTAGCTATACTCTCAGCTTCCACTCTAAGCTGATGAAAACCTGTCGCGACATCCAACTGAGAAAATACTCTCGCGCCACTCAACTGATCGAACAAATCATCTATCCGCGGTAGAGGATACTTGTTCTTCCTCGTCACTTTATTCAACTCGCGGTAGTCTACACACAAACGAAGGGAACCATCCGCCTTGGTAGCAAACACAACTGGTGCTCCCCATTCAGAAACACTCCTTCTGATAAATCCCTTCTTCAAAAGATCGCTGACTTGCACCTCGAGCTCTCGCTGCTCCCTTGGTGCCATACGACGAAGTGGCATCACTATAGGTCTGGCATCTTTTACCAAATCGATACGAAACTCAATCTCTCGGTGTGGTGGAAGTCCGGTCACGTCTTCGAAAACATCCGGATACTGGCCAACCACGGGCAAACCTGACAACTCACTATGCGGAATGTCAAGGGAGTTTAGAAAACTAGCCAATACCCCCTCACTGGGTAGACCACCAAACACTATCCTCCGCCCATCATCCGCTCTAGCTGTCACCAAAAAGCCCTCACAGTCTACCACCACCCCGTATCTTCGGAGCCAATCTACTCCCAAAATAATGCCAAACCCAGTAAAGCCCAAAACAAAGAAATCACAAACAAACATGCATCCATGACTCGATAAGACCACATTACGACAAATCATGCTAAGGCTAGTCGAACCACCAATCGGGTTCGTCACTACTAAAGGTCTATCGACAATCTCGGGCTCTAATCCCAACCTATCTACCAGGTCACTAGATATGAAAGAACTGGAAGCTACGGTATCAAACAAAACTCTAACAAGAACATCGTAAACAGAAAGCATACCTTGAATGACGACATTCTTTCCCTTCTCCGCCGCTGTTGGGGCATTCGACGAAGAAGGAATAGCATTAAGAGCGTAGGCTTTCACCATTTGCTTTTCCTTAGGGGGTTGTGGACACTTGTCCTTGTGATGTCCCATTTGGCCACAGTTGAAGCACTTCCTATCCGCTGGCTTGGCCCGACAATTACTAGCATAATGGCCCTTCTTACCACAGCCGAAGCACTCAACATCTTGCTTATTCTTTTTCTTCTGGCCATCCTAAGCTTGGTTCTGCTTTCTCTTATTCTGGGAACTACCCTTTCCTCCACCACTTGCTTGTGGCTTTGGCTCATCTGCAGATGCAACCTCAGTCTTCGACTTAGGGTAGAGACTTTCTGATCTTAAAGCTTTCCCCACAATCGACTCAAACGTCTCATCGATGTGGTTAATAAGTTTTTCCCCCAAGTACTGATCCAAACCAGTTACGAATTTCTCATTCTTTTTCTCCGCAGTATCAATAAGGGATAACCCATATTTTGACAAAGTGTCAAATTCAGCAATGTACTCCGAGACAGCTCTGCCATTCTGCTTGAGCTCTAAGAATTTCTTAAACAGCACTGACTTCTGAGCAGCTGGAATGAACTTCTCGCTAAAGCGAGCTTTAAACTGCTCCCAAGTAATCTGATCTTCGGGAGTAGCTGCTTTTATAGCATTCCACCAATTCATTGCCCGCCCTTGCAGCTGACGGGACGCTAGCTTTCTCTTCATCGCATCCTCGATACCCAAATCCTCGAAGATACGTTCGCAACTATCCAACCAATCTTGAACATCCGTAGCCGACTCTGTTCCGTGGAATGACTTCCCACCAAGACTAGTATAATCCTTATTCAGCTTGGCGAAGTCGACTCTTGGCGCCTGCACTATTGGACCACCACCATTTCCACCATTAGGAGCTGCCCTCTGTACATCTCTAAGCATCTCTCTCATGAGGTCAGTAAACATCGTCCTCATGTCAGCAGCATTCCCATTATTGGCTCCCCTACCAGCACCTCTAGAATATCGGCTCATCGTCAATCTGAAAAAGGAAACGATTAACGACTCCATAGTGGTGCTAGTGCAGTACGACTTCATCCTTATACTACTAATAGTATAAATATAGCTTTTAAAAACCAAAGTAATCACAAATACGCTCTCTCGTATACGTATATTATCTCTACCTGATAACTTCCCTAGGTTAACTACGCAACCTAGAGCTCTGATACCAAATGTGACGGCCCGCCCCGCACCAGCCTACATTTCCTCCAAAAGTGCGCTGTACACATGCCCGACTAGCACAAGACGGTCGTCAGTAGAAAAGAAAGAAGAGAATGAACTAATCAAGGAACCTGTAGAATGTCTCACAGCGCATGGAATAAAATATAATAATAATAATATACTTGACATAAAACAGGTGAGACAGTGCATAAGCTGATAACTAAAATCAACATCAACATCAAAGCAGCGGAAATCCAAATACAGCTTATTACAACTTTCCAAATTTACTGTCTCTAACAAAAGAAAGCTAAAGCGGAAGATGCACCACCAATGCCCAAGCAGTGATCTTCAACAACACAGGGAGAATACTATATATATATATGTTACGTGGAAGCCTCCTGCTCGTCTCCGGATCATCTACCCGTGCATCACCAGCTAACCTGTCTCTAGTCTGCTCGTGCGAGCACCCAGAGTAATAAGAGGAGACATAAAACTCTGGGTCAGACATAAAGCCTGGTATGAGCGATAAGCATATAAACAAAATAATAACAGGTATACTAAACCATACCTGAACCTGGACCTGCAACCAAAGAGTTAGTACCACATACCGTACAATGCTCTAAGGTGCCATAATAAATAGTGTAAGAATACGGGGGTGGGGTGTGCATGTCACAATGATAGCAAACAAATCATCCATAGCAACCATCCTCACATCTCTCACTCAGTGCATAAAGCATACGATATCTACCACTTTGAAACACTACACAAAATGAGGCAACGACGAATCCTGACTTGTAGAAACCCTGCTATGACCAAGCTAAACATATGGAGTCATGACCAAACATTTCAATGACCCACTTCATTGGTTGTAGCCCTTGGTCCTACCGATGCCATAATGGCCCTGAATCCGCCTTCGTACCTCCTACCATAGTGGTCCAAAGCTATAGACGTCGATAACTCCTTGGCACGCGTCCCGCAGCAAAGCCCAATCATGAAGCGAACTCGTTGATTCCCATCTGGATCTTGAGCTCTAGCTTCTCATTTGGACTACCTTTGCATCTCGGGTATTGATCATCATCTTCTTCCGGATCAGTCTTCATCTTGCTCCACTCGCTTCGGATCGGTCAAGAATCATCGGTTCGGCTCGGTCAACCTTCAGCTTCCGGTTCGGTTCGGGGCCTTCATCTCGTGGTGGTTCGGATCGGTCGCGGTCGCTCCTGGCGGATCGGCTCGGCCTTCGAGTCCAATCGTCACCCATCGGTTCGGGTCGGAGTAGCTCATGCTCACGAGAGGCGGATCGGGTCGGGTGGTGTGAACGGGTCGGTTCGGATAGTGTGCTCCAACTTGTGATCCTCCATGGCCATCAATTCGCAAGCTTCCAGGTGGTCCGGATCGGTCTCCATCACCACAAGCGGTTCGTAGGGACGGCTTCACAACGGTTCGTAGGGACGGCTTCACAACGGTTCGGTTCGGGCCTCCCATCCGATCTGATCCGGTTCAGGTACTTTCCTGCACTGACTTTCCAGCGACTGTTTTGCGCCATACGACGGCGTCTTCGACCAATCTAACTATTCTAATCAATCACAATTCATGTCAAACTGTCATAGCAACATATAACATCAATTGCAACACCATAACAACAATTCGATAGATTAAAATGGAACAAACATAGCTAGAACCCCTCATTTTCCCCTAAACCCTCTTAATCATGTTTAAGCATACAATTAGCAAAACACATCGAAATTAACCCGAATTTCTAACAGAGCCTTAAAACATTATTTTAGAATTTTAGGAATTTTTCCAGAATTTATTTACGTATGAATTCGCTAATCTTCACTAATTACCCTTAATTAACTGTAATTAGTGTCAAAACGATGCTATCACTCACCTTGCCCACAAAGTAAAACACCAAATCTGAAATACTCTCTGTTTGGGTTGAATTCCTATGTATAGCAGCAGCTCCAACCTTGCTTTGTTGCTATTTGGCCTTGTTTTGATGTAGTCTAGGCTTAATCTTCACTAAAAATGTGTTTAGGAGTGGTTTTAGAGGATGGAAGCCATTACCAAGGTCTCAAGAAGGTTTGTGGCGGCTCAAAACTGAAATGGAAATGATTTCCTAACCCTAATCAGTCCTCCTATACCTCTAAACCCGAAATTCCCTTCTGGGCCTAGCTGCTAATCACCCGGTTAAGCCCAATTAAGCTGTTTTTCACCATCTGAAACTTGTTTCAGCCATATCTCCCAAATGGCGAGTCCGTTTGGCTAATGTGACCACTCTACAGAAAGAGAAACCATCATCCGGAGGCAATGAAAGTGATTTCAGGTCAAAATTCCTTCCCAGTCAAAAGTTATGGCCAAAACAGTGATAACTAGGGGTAAAATGGTCATTTAAAAATTGGGAAAAATCATGAACATGGGAAATGACCCCAATAGTCGTCTTCCAAAGTTACATGACCATACGACTTCGTATGTGAAAGAGATAAATATTCTACGATCCTATGATGCGTAGAATGCGGGTCGTTACATAATCATAGATGTAAGAAGGTTAACCTGTTCAAATAAGAATAATAGTCGTGAGCTCTTTGCCAGTGATTGTTTGGTTAACTGACTTGTCCTGACACGACCTAACATTTTGACGACCTGCTTGCCTCGTTAGGTCGCCGAACGACCTATCATATGAGCGACTTGGAACCTCGACGATCTGAAGCCTTGTAACTCAAAACAACCGAGAGGAAAGCGAACAACCTAACCTTGAGCCATATTTTTATAGATTAACATTTGCCCCTCGAAGTTTGTATTATTGCGAATAATATGGGCTTCGACGTGAATGATCTTAGTATTGTTTTGACATTTCTTTATTAGGTCGTTGTCACATATACCGTATCAGGTCGTTCGGGGCTCTTCTGAACTGATTGAGCTTGGCCGAGCTTGTTTTACATGCCTTTATAATATCTTTTATGTCGCTGCTTCCCCATTTCATCTCCTTCATTACTAGAAAACTTTTTAATGGCGGTTGTGTACTCAAAACTCCCATCTCAACACACATCCATTGCTCAAATCCTCCACAGTTGACCAACCTCAATCATTGGATCTTCAGTCTTCAATGTGTTTGATTGTGCCCTCGATCAAAGTCAAGTCAATTCAATTCAAAATCAATCTCCTCCAGATCTGAATCATTCCATCATCGTTAAGCTACACCAGAGCCGTCACATTAAATTCCGATCGTCTTCGTCCATTGTTAGCAACTCGTGTAATGTAACCTTTCTCTTTTTCGACCTTTGACGAACTGTAATTTTGGGATCTTGATTCAAATTGAATTTGCTTGGCAAGTCCGATGTTTTAATTACACATTTCAATTTGTATTTTGTAACCGGATTTGGATTTGTCAAAATTGATATCTACCATGGCTGAACCACTGAGTTAACTTGCAACTTTCGTTAATATACAATGTGCATTATCAACTGAGCATGTAAATGATACCAATTTTTAAATACTTGTTGTGGGTTTGACATGATAACTGTCATGCTGTAATTGTAGTTGTCAATGAACGCATGTTGTTTGAACAATAACAGTGTATCATGAGCATTATTAATTCTTGTACTTGTGTGAATAATCATGATGTATCCATGAATCATTTGACAATCTGATCAATCATTCAGCACCTTTAGAATTTAGGTCGAAACCACTAGGTCGTTGAATGACCCATGCCATTAGACAGCGGACTGACCTAAGCCTTCATCTCATTGAGCAATTCAAATTCCTAGATCATGGAAAAGAACTAATCTCTTGGGTCGTCAAAGAAAACATAGCTCTTAGGTCATCGAAGCGAACTTGGCTCTTAGGTCATTGAAGTGACTAAAGCCATCTTGAACCAACAAACAACCCATAACTCTAGATCATTCGGATGGCCTATGCTTTTTGGTTGATACATGATCCAAACCCTTGAACAAGCCTGCGACCTAAATCCATTGAGCCAGCATGATCCTGATGTCGACAGGTCGTTGGCCTGACCAATGCCCTCTATTTGACATGCGATCTAAAAACTTTATATTGGCAAGACGACCTGGCATCAGATCATTGGAATGTTTGAGTGGCCCAAGCTCGCACGCGACCTATGACCTATAATCTTTAGATGACACAATGACCTGAGCTTTTGATGTAATGAAATGATCTAAGATTCAGGTAGTTATGTGACTGAGTGTCAGATCATTGAGAAATGTATTAGCTAGATCGTTGAAAGACCTATCTATTAAGTCGTGGACTGACCTAACTATTAGGTCGCTGAACAATCTGACTATTAGGTCGTGAACGACCTAACTGTTAGGTCGTGAATGCCTTAGTTTTTCATGATTTGAATCATGCTCCTGAGGCATATGCAATCACACAATTTGGACTTTGACCAATTCATAATGATATCTTGAAAACTGAATGCCCATATGCCCTATTTCCTGCCTTACAACAACAATGAACATTGGCATGTTTTGGACTTAAACGTCACCATCGATCGATAGAAGATTAGATAATAAATCATATCAAAATAAATTTCAAGACTTAAATTAGATGGCACAACTATAAAATCTTATCTCGTTTAACAGTTTGTAACCTGTCAACCTTTGCCTGCATACACACGACACTTTAGTTTAAGTCAATAGCGGTGCTCGAGATCGACTAATCGACATAAGTTAGATTTGTGGATTTCAAGCCTCGCTTTTATATAACTTGTATAATTCTGCACGACAGTTTGCATTTAAGGAGTGCGTACCTTGGATATGTTTATGAATAAGATTGTTTGTATAGAATGACTACCGGGCAGCAATCACGCCTCCAAAATGAAGGGTTGTCTTCTTCTGCTCAAGTTGATACTTCTGCAACTACTCCTGAGGCTACAATGACTAATGCACCCATCTTGGTACCTTACCAACTATTTACTATGCCTCGTCCTCTTAATGCTCCGCCTTCAGAAAGACATTCCACCACTATTAATCAGTATTTATTTGAACAATTCTGCGGTCAATATGGTAATCCTGTCACTATTGCAGTATTGCCAGGTGAGGGTGTATTTGTTGATCAACCCCCAAGAGGGTATGTGGCCATTAATTGTCATACGCTAGCGGGTGGCGGTATCCCTCCCTTTAATCCTTTCCTAGAGATGATGATATTGAATCATATGGGCATTTCCCTTTCCAACTTCACCCAAATGGCTACACCATTTTGTTAGGGCTTTATTTGCTTTTTATCCAAGTGAAGGAGCGTGAGCCTACATTTCAAGATATCTGCTACTTGTTCTCATTTAAAAAGAGGAAAGATACCTAATCCATCATACATGTTGAGGGTGCACAGAACCAGAAACTTGTACTTAGGCTTGGCGGATAGTGTCTCTGGATTTCTGAACCAATTCTTCTTCATTTGTTGTCCTAATACTTTCCATGGAAACTGGACGAAATTAGGTGAGCATATTTGTATATATCCATTCTCATTCAATTTCCATTAGATTTTAATAATTGAAACCTTTTTTCTTGATTATAGTCGTTACGGCTGCAGTAAAGGACAATAAAGATTCTTCCCCCTCGAGGCTATTTATGAAACTTTAAAAGCCGTTGGTGAAAAGATAGAGGAAGAAAATTATTAATAAAAGAAGAATTTCTTTGTAAGAACGATTACTCCATCCTTTAATGAAGTTTCCTTCCAAACAGGACCTTCCACAACTAAGACTACACCTACAACATTAGATGTTGGCGCTTCTAAAGATGTTGGTGTATCGCAAAGTCAGACTAATGAATCCTTTCTAAAGAGGTGCTCGTACCCCGCCAGCGGCAAAAAACACCCTCCATGTCTCAATTGCCTTTGATCGAAGAAGAAGAATTTACACATCGCGAAGGCAAAGGTCTCTTGACATCTATTGAACAAGTTGAGGAGGGTGAGACCCCTCTAGGAGATAATTTAAATTTTGAGAAAGTTGGTGAGGATTCCGAATACCCGTAAGGAAAGTTCCATGGATATTTTTAATACTTAGAGTGATCTCAGCACCACGAAAGACCTTCCAAGTGAGATTGCAACTTCGTAGCTTGCAACCAAAGTTAAAAATGTGGGCACTGAGATAGCTTTAACTCGAACCCCTCCATTGCGAAGGACATTCTCTGATATAGGGCCTGCACTAGCTTCACCATCGAAGAGTGGTTCGTTATTAGATGCGCTTTAGACCACACATCACATACACTTTAAGCTTTTGTTGCTTTTTCACATACCCTATTCTTTTCCCCAGTACTTTTCGATCAAAGTACTGAAATCCTGCTTTTTCCTTATTTCAGGTTCCGATATGAGTCGTCAATTTATGAAGAACTTTAAGCACCGAACTAACTCTTATAATTCAATGCACCTCATATAGTCTCATCATTCACAGTGCACGCAATACGCCAGCAATCTCAATGTTCCCAATACTCGCAATATTCTCATTGGCCTCAGCAAACTCATGGCCACATAGAAACATAGGAATGAAGGAAGTGGAGGCATAAGGCTCTGGAGCAACAAGAAAAAGAAAACCAGGAACGGGAAGAGGAGATAATCCGAAGAAGAAAGAGAGACAGGGATGGGCAGGGATGAACCTCAGATGTGCCCCAGATCAGATAAACTCCTCGCCCCTGCTATTTAGACTACTTCTATCTATTTGCCTCTGGATACACTGCCTGTAACTCCTCCTCCTGCCGATATTGGGAAGATGGTACATAGGCCCCGTTATGGACTTAAATGAGCTTATACCACACTCATCGAGCGATTCATAAATTGGGGTCTGAAAGGAGTGCCTTTGACTTAGACATAGATCCATTTAACATGAATGATATACTTAAAGAGATGGACGCCTTGAAAGGCGGCAATATTAAGCAGATGGACACTATCAAGAGTGAGCTTGAGAAGAAGCTTGACATTGTTAAGGGCCGAGGTGATAAACAAATATCTTTATGGTACAAGCTAGCTGAAGAGCTTCAATGTGTTAATAGGCGTAACCTAGATCAAATCGTTACATTGGAGAACGACAAGGTTTAGTGGGCCAAGGTTCTCGAGTCCGAGGAGGCTAACATTGCATCTCTTATGCAAAGGAGTACTGAGCAAGAGAAGCTAGAAGTCAAGAACCATAGTCTCAAAGAAGAGCTTGCGAGAGAAAATGTGCTGATATCGCAAGTTAAAGACGCTCAGTCTGCTCAACAGACTGCTGAAACCCAACTGGCCATGGAAAAGCGAGCTTCCGCCACTTACCGACATGAGATGAATATTGCCCAAAAATTGGCAATTTATAAGCTGTCAACTAAAGCAGAAATTTTCGAGCAGGAGAAGGATAAAGCTTTGGCTGGTAAAGAAACTGTTGAAAAGCGTTTATTGATGCTGAGACGGATGCCAATGCCACTTTATTCAGATTTTACATCTTCAACGTCATGAGCCAAGGCAACCTACGTTATTTGGGACCTGATTTTCCAATGACTTTGGCTCTAGTCTGGGAGTTAGTGCTTGTGTAGGTTAGAGATAGTTATGATGAAGAATACCTCCTAGAGAACCTTTTTAATGAGGAATCCCGCAAGGCTTTAGCCAAGGGGAAGATAATGCTTATGAAGGAGCTAGGATTGCTAGGTGATGAAGCTGAATCCTCTTCCACTAGGGAACAAACCCCAGATGTAGTCGCTATAGATGCCCTTACGCATTCTATTAATGTTGTGGTTTCCAACTCTCATATTCTGATTGTGCCTCCCACTGGTCCTTATGTGATTCACGAGGAAAAGGAAAAGGCTGCTGATAAGCATACTATTGAGGAGCACATCACTGAGGAGCCTACAAGAGATGGTGAGGGTGATGAGGAAAACCCGGATAACTATGAGGTTAAGCACAGAAATCTTCTAGCTGCAGGTAAAACAGAGATTGAACAGGCCGTATCAGACTTGGACTGTTTTTGCACTTCACCGGGATAAATTGAATTTCATGCTCATTGTTCATTTTTATTAGGCCTGATCTCACAAAAACCTTCTCTTGTAGTGGTTGAAACAATGACCGAAGCTATTATGACCACCTCAACTCGGGCGTCAACTACTACTGCTTTGATTACCACTCCTCCTCCAAGCGATGCGTCTTTACTTGCTGCTTCTACACCAGCTTCACAACCGAGGTCACAAGATGCAAATATTAGAGCAATCATTGATTTGGATGACGTTGATTACACTCCTAGTGATGAAGCATAAGATCTTGACAACGCGAATGAAAACCCTGGGAAGGGAACCGAGGTCCAGGAAAAGAAGAAGATTAAGCCTTCATCATCATCGAGGCGCAAGGGGGAGCGCACTACTCAAAATAAAGGAGGACTTGTCATTTTATCTTCTCTTTAGAGTCCCATTGGCGGTACAGAAGCTAAGGACGGAAGTCAACCAATAGATACACCTCCTCCTTCCTCCATCAAGATCAATAAACCATCTCCGAGGTCTAGTGGTTCTAAGAATGGAAAGAAGAAGAATTAGTGCTTATGGATCCCTTACTTTACTTTCTGTAGCCTTCTTTATGTACTTCATTTAGACTGGTTATATATGCGAGTGTTGGTCCTCGCTTATGACTTTGCGGATGATGTACCTGAGACTTATGCTTTGCATTTGTGTTGATGTGATGAAACTGTGTGTTGCTTATTGTACTTTAGCCTTCTGTTTTAGCTTTACTATACTTTTCTGCTTGCACACTTGTCTCTGTACATAGTACAAGTCTTTTGTTTGGTGTGAAATCATGATGAGCTTGTGTTATGTATTGTAGGCATTATTAGTTCGCCTTAATGCAGTGATGATGCCCCATACCAAAGGTTGTCACGAACTTCTTAGGCCATATGTGATCACCTTTACTAGGTTTCCTTAGTTATGGCTAAAATACTGGAAGTTCTTGCTTTATTGGCTAATTCTCTTACTTTTTCCATTGCGCTTAGAGCTTCTTAGCTTGCTAATTAACCATGAAATCTAGTTTGGTTGATCGAACTCATTCCTTTAGTTGAAAAAGTTTTCTAGCTTCTGTGTCCCTACTTGACATGTCTTATATTTCTAGCCTAATGTTCATCTGCTATCCAGCTAGTTATTTCAGGCATTGGAGACTCTCATCTGCAATTAGACTGATTAACAATAGCATCGGCTACTTCACTGGGTGCCCTCGGAGAGGACTTTGGTTAGAGCCCAACAACCGTTGCAATCTTAATAAATCAGGCACTAACCGAGTCAATTGGACGCGCTCCAAAGAGATAATTTATAGCCAGCTGTTCGCTGAGTCTGAGATGACCGGACAATAACGAACTAATCGAACGCCTCTGAAGAGGTCATTAAAATCCCGCTGATCGCTGAGTTTAAGATGATCAGACACTAACAAACTAATTGGACAACTCCAAAAAGAGGTCATATAAAGCCCGCCGATAGTCGAGTCTAAGATGATCAGACACTAAAGAATCAATCGGACGCCTCCAAAGTGGTCATTTAAAGCCCAAACACTCGATTCATCGCATCTGACATAATCGGATACTATGCGAGTTAAATGGACCCCTCCAAGGATGTCTTTTAAAGCCCGATGTTTATCGTAATCAGGTCAGGTACTTCTTGGCACTGAAGATCTACCTGGTGCACCCGGAGAAGTCTTCGGTCTCACCCCAACATTTTTCGTAATCAGGTCAGGTAGTTCCTGACACTAAAGATCTTATTGGGTGCCTCCAGAGAGGTCTTTCGCTTTTCTTATGAATCCAATCATACGATTCGCTAACTTGGTAATCCAGGTCCTTTAGAGTGCAGATTGGATGCATGCCCCCTTATGGATAGGACTTCTGTAGGCTTCGCTATAAGAGGCTCTAGTATTGCGTAGTTCCACGAGGTGGACTTGTAACGACCCGCACTCTACGTATCGGAGGATCGTAGAATATTTTTTTTATTTTCATATGAAGTCATATGGTCGTGTAACATTGGGAAACGACTATTGGGGTCATTTCCCACATTCACGATTTTTACCGAATTTTAAATGACCGTTCTACCCTTGGTAAATTTAGTTTTGCTTATAAATTTTGATTGGTAAGGAGTTTTGACATGAAACCACATCCATTGGAAGATGAAGGTTTCCTATTCCATAGAGTGGTCACATTAATCAAACGGACTTACCGTTTGGGAGATATGGCTGAAATAAGATTTGTAGATGGAAAAACAACCTAATTGGACTAAATTAAGTGATTAGCAGCTAGGCCCATAACTTATTTCGGGATTGGTATTGTGGAAGGACTGAAAGGAGCTGGAGAATCATCTCCTTTCATTTTTCTAGCCATTACAAACATTTCTCTAGCCCAAAACTTGGCTTCCATCTTCCAAATCTCTCTCTCTAATCAGTTTCTAATCACTAATTAATCCAATCTACAACAAATCAAGCCGAATTAGCACAAAATTTAAGGTAGAGCTGCTGCACCACATTGGGATCTGAGCCAAATCAGTAAAAGTTTCATATCTAATATTTATTTTTGGCTAAGGTGAGTGATTTACATGTTTATACCCTAAGTATGGCTAATTAGGGGTGATTATTGATAATTAGCGAAATTATACATCTGAAAATTCAAGAAAAATATGTGAAAATTCTAAAATCATATTTTATGTCGCTGGTATGAATTTAGGTTAATTTGGATTAAGTTTGCTAATCCTATAGTTAGACATGGTTAAGGGGAAAATCACATGGTTAAAAGGAAAATCATGGGTTTTGGCATGTTTGATCCTAATTAACATATGAAATCATTGCTTTTATTTTTTGGTTGATTCTACATTTTACTACTGCTCTTTGGTATGTTTTGTGATTGCATAGGAAAGTTAGAATGATTGAAAATGCCATTGCTTGGCGAAAATAGCTTGTTGGAAAACTTGTAGAGTTTCGGTCCGAATAAGAGGAGGAGACCCAATCTGAACCGGATAGGAAAGGAGGCCCGATCCGAACCGAATAGAAGAAGGAGACCTGATCCGAACCAGATACGGGAAGGAGAACAGATCCAAACCAGATAGGAGGAGGAGACCCGAACCAAACCGGATAGGAGGGCGAGACCTGAATGAATCGGGTAAGAGGAATAGACCCGAACCCCGAACCAGATAGGAGGAGGAGACCCAAACTGATATGGATAGGAAGAGAGACCCGAACTGAACCGGATAGGAGGAGGAGACCCGTACCAGATAGGATAGGAGATACAGAACCAATCCGAACACCAATTCGACCAAAACCCGAGATGCTAAGGAAGTCCAAGTGGGGAGTTATCGCTCAGGATCCAGATGGGAACCAATGAGTTAACTTCTACAGTTGGGGTTTGCTGCGGGACGTGTGCAAAGGAGTTATCGTTGTCTATAACTTTGGCTCACTATTGAGAGAGGAGGAATGTAGACGAACCGGGGCGAGGGAAATGTGGATTGGTTGGCCCGTATCCCAGAGCCAGGGCAGTGTGGAGTGGGTATGGTTATTGACTATAGACCAAAGTTGTATGTCTTTGCAATAGAGTCCAGTGTAGTATGGACCCATCATAGCGCCAATGTATTTGGTGATCAACGCGGTGGATATTGTATGCTTTACGCATTGAGTGAGAGATGTGAGGATGATTTCTATGTTTGATGATTGATATCACTATGACACATACACCTCCATTTTACACTCTATGTTAGTGTTTACCTTAGAGTATTGTACATAGTGTTGTGCTAACTCTTTGGTTGCAAGTCTAGTTCAGGTATGATTATTTGTACATGTTATTGCTTTATTTAGTGGTATTGATTTGTTATCGCTCACACCAAACTTTCATCTGACCCAGAGTTTTATGTCTCTTCTTACTACTCTGGGTGCTCCTAAACGAGCAGACTAGAGGCAGGTTATGTGGTTATGCACGAGTAGCTGTCTGGAGATGAGAAGGAGGCTTCCACATACTATATATATATTCTCCCTTTGTTGTTGTTGGTCACTGCTTTGGGCAGTAGTAGTGTACCTCCTTTATTTCCTTTTAGAGACAGTATTTTAAAGTTATAATAATGGGATATGAAGCTGTATTTTGGATTCCACTACTCTGATGGATATGGTTTAGTCTTCAGCTTATGTACTGTCTCGCCTGTTTTATATCAAGTTATGTTATTATTATATTTTATTCCATGTGTTGTGAGATACACTACAGGTTCTTGGTGATTCATCGTTTTAACCCTTTTGACGATTGTCCCGTGTTATTCGGGCATTGGCACAATGCATTTCAGGGAAATATTTGATGGTTCAGGGCTGCCGTCACACTTGGTATCAGAGCCTAGGTTGAGTGGTTTAACCTATGGGAAGACATCAGGGAGAGATAGTATGCTTATATGAGAGCGTAGTTTAACCTAGGGGAAGACATCAGGGAAAGATAATATGCGTATATGAGAGCGCTTATTTGTGATATTTTGGTTTCAAAAGCTATATATATACTATTAGTATATCTAAGAATGAAGTCGCACTGCACTGGACCACTAAGGAGAAGGTTAATCGTTTTCTCTTTACACATTGAACGATGCGCCGAAATACGAGGAGCACAGTAAGGAACCCTGCATCGGGAGTTGAAGAGGGAATGGGTTCATGGGCCAACAATGGAAATGTCCCTAATATGAGGGCGATGTTTACGAACTTCATGTGAGAGATGCTTAGGGATGCTCAGGGAGTAGTTCCTTATGCTACTAATGGTGCTGGTGCAGTAGTGCAGGCGCCTAAAGTCGATTTCGCCAAGCTTAACAAGGATTATAATAGTCTCGGTGCGAAGTCGTTCCACGGAACTGAATCGGCTACGAAGGATCAGGTTTGGCGTGATAGTTGTGAGCGCATCTTCGAGGATTTGGGGATTGATGTTGCAATGAACAGAAAGCTTGCATCACGTCAGCTTCAAGGACGGGCAATGAATTGGTGGAATGCTATTAAAGTGGCTACTCTCGAGGATCAAGTTACCTGGGATCAGTCTAAGACTCGCTTCAATGACAAGTTTATTCCAGCTTCTCAGAAATCAGAATTATTCAGGAAGTTTTTGGAGCTTAAGCAGAATGGTATGGTAGTCTCAGAGTATATTGCTGAATTTGATACCTTATCGAAATATGGATTATCTCTTATCAGTACTGTTGAGAAGAAGAACGAGAAATTCATAACTTACCTAGATAGGTACTTGGGGGAAAGACTTATAAACCATATCGACTTATAAACCATATCGATGAGACATTCAAATCTATTGTGGGGAAGGCATTGAGATTGGATAGCCTTTACCCTAAGATGAAGACCGAGGTTGCTATTACATCTGCAAAGGAGCCAAAACCGCATGCAAGCGGTGAAGGCAAGAGGAATTCCCAGAATAAGAGGAAACAGAACTAGATCAAGGATGGATAGAAAAAGAAGAAGAATAAAGATATCTAGTGCTTTGGTTGCGGCAAGAAGAGCCACTATGTAAGATATTATCGAGAAAAGCCCGGGGAGAGGAAGTGTTTCAACTGTGACCAAGTGGGACATTTTAAGAATGAATGCCCACAACCGCTAAGGAGAAGCAGATCGTGAAAGCACATGCTACCAATGTTGTTCTTTCTTCATTGAATGCCCCAACTGGGATGGAGAAGGGAAAGGGTTTCGTTATTCAAGTTATGCTTTTTATTTATGATATTCTTGTTCGAGTATTGTTTGATACTGGGGCTTCAAATTCCTTCGTATCAAGTGACCTAGTAGATAGGTTAGAATTGGAACCCGATATTAACGATAACCTTTAGTTGTGATGAAACCGCTTGGTGGTTCAGCTAGCCTTGTATGATTTGTCGTAGTTTGGTCTTATCGAGTCATGGATGTATGTTTGCTGATGATTGCTTTGTTTTGGGTTTTACTGGGTTTGGAATTATTTTGGGATTCGATTGGCTCCAAAGGTATGGGGTGGTGGTAGCCTGTGAGGGGTCTTCGGTGACCATAAGAGCGGGTGATGGGAGGAGGGTGGTATTGTGTTACCTACCTAGTGATGCGGTGATGGCCATTTTTATAAATTCCCTCGACATCCCACATGATAAGTTACCAGATGTGCCTATTGTTGGCGAGTATGTGGACATGTTTGAGGAAATGACCGGACTTCCACCAGATCGATAGATCGAGTTTCGAATTAATTTAGTGAAAGATGAAAGACTTATAGTGATTCCACTTCGTCGTATGGCACCAAGGGAGCAACAATAGCTTGAAGTGCAAGTAGGCGATCTTTTGAAGAAGGGATTTATCTGAAGAAGTGTTTCCCAGTGGGGAGCACCAGTTGTGTTTGCTACTAAGGGCAATTGTTTCCTTTGCTTATGTGTGAACTACCACGAGTTAAACAAGTTGGCTAGGAAGAATAAATATCCTCTTCCACGGATAGATGATTTGTTTGATCAACAAATGGAGCAAGAGTGTTCTCCCAATTGGATCTTGCGATATGATTTCATCAACTCCGAGTAGCAACTGAAAGTATACCTAAAACGACATTTCGGACGTCGTCTGGATTCTATGAGTGGTTAATCAAGCCATTCGGGTTGACCAATGCACCCGCATATTTTGTGGATCTTATGAATAAGGTTTTCAGGGATCAATTAAATAAGTTTGATCTTGTGTTCATGGATGATATCTTGGTTTACTCGAGGACCGAGGAATAACACAAGAAACATTTTAGGATAATGATGGAGGTGTTGAGGGAACACCAATTAAAAGCGAAATTTTCTATGTGTCACTTCTAGAGGAGGGACGAAGGTTATTGGGCCACGTTGTTTCAGAAAATGGTATTGCTGTAGACCCTGCGAAGGTGGCTGTAGTGGAAGATTGGTCTACGCCCAAGTATGCAATGGACGTAAGAAGTTTCTTGGGAATAGTCGGATATTGTTGTAAGTTTATTCAAGACTTCTCCAAAATAGCCGCTCCGTTAACTCATCTGACAAGGATGAATCAAGATTTTGTTTGGGACGAAAGGTGTAGAATGCATTTGAGAGTCTAAAGTAGAAGTTGGCGTGTGCACCAGTGTTAGTTATTCCTAAAGGGAATGAAGAGATGACGGTATACATGGATGCTTATGGTACCGGACTAGGTGTTGTACTAATACAAGGCGGTAAGGTTGTAGCTTATGCTAGTCGGCAACTGAAACCACATGAGAAAAGATATTCTACCCATGACATGGAATTGGCAGTGATCGTGTTCGCGTTGAAGATGTGGAGACACTATCTCTTGGGAGAAAGATTTGAGTTGTTTACCGATCATAAATCATTAAAGCATCTTTTCTGTTAAAAGGATTTAAATCTTCGTCAATAGAGATGGTTAGAGTTCTTGGCTTCATATGATTTCAATATCGCATACACACCCGGGAAGGGCAATGCAGTAGCTAATGCATTGAGTAGGAGACATGCCAGTTTAGGGGCTATGTTTCTTGAATGGAAGCAACTTGAGTATATCACGGGATGTGATTTCTGACCTAAGTATGGATTAGATCCAGAGATGTTAGCAAGTTTGACGATCAGGACGACCTTGATTGAGTGGATCGGTTCCAATCAGAGGGACGATCCAAATCTATTGGAGATCATCTCCGAGGTAGAGATGAGTATTGACGGCGAGGGAATAGACTAGTATGGACTTGATCAAGAAGGATGGCTTCGAAAGAATGGGAGACTAGTTGGGAAGTTATATCCAAGTGCATGAACTGCCAGTTGTTAAAGCCGAGCAAAAGTAGCATAGTGGTTTGTTACAACTGCTAGAAATTCCGAATGGAAATGGGAAAAGTCTCAATGGATTTCATTTATGGTTTACCAAGGACTAGATCGGGTCATGATAGTATTTGGGTGATTGTGGATTGATTAACCAAAAGTGCAAGGTTTATACCGGTTAAGTCGAATAGAACTGCAGCTAAGTTTGCGGAACTGTATATGAAGTGGGTAGTGAGGTTTCATGGAGTACGTAAAGGAATTGTGAGTGGCCGAGATCCATTATTTACTAGTGGGTTTTGGAAGAGCTTACAAGATTCCGTAGGGTTAGAATTACATCTCAGTACCATGTACCATCCTCAAACTGGTGGTCAAAAAGAGAGGGTAAATCGTGTATTAGAGGATACCTTGAGAGCTTGTATATTGGATTTGGGGGTAGGGGGAGTTCATGGAATGACCATTTGCATCTGGTTGAGTTCACATATAATAATAGTTATCAGTCCAGTATTGGTATAGCTCCATTTGAAGCTTTGTATGGAAGACCGTGCAACTCACCATCATGTTAGTTGGAAACCGGTGAGAAGTTTGTGCTTGGGCCGGATGTAATAAGAGAAACTTCAGATAAGATAAAGGTTTTTCAACAGTGAATGAAGGCTGCCCAAGATACGCAGACGAGTTATGCTAATAAAAGTAGAAGAGACTTGAAATTCTCCATTGATGACTTGGTATTCGTCAAGATCTCTCCGTTGAAGAGTGTGATTCGGTTTTGTAGGAGAGGTAAATTAGCATCAAGCTTTGTTGGTCCATTTCCAGTTCTCGAACAAGTTAGGAATTTGCCGTATAAAGTTGGATTACCTGACAAGATGGAGGGAGTGCACAACGTATTTCATGTTTCTTAGTTAAGGAAGCTCGTGCACGATTCTGATATGAGTATTCCACCTGATCTGTTGGATGATATCGAGATAGAACCTGAGGCAATTGGAAAGGCAGTTGGAAACCGCTGACCGGTTCGTATTGTCGAGCACGATATGAAGCAACTTCGGAGGAAGACAGTGAAACTGGTTAAGGTCCGGTGGGGTGATAATGAGAATGACTGTACTTGGGAAACCGATGAGAGCATAAGGAAGTCATATCCAGGCACTTTACCTGGTAAGATTTTTAATCGCGATATAGTTATTCCCTTGTTAGTAAACCATGTGCTAGGATAGGCTTGTTGTGTTATTATGTATGTTTGATTGTTTGTAAATGGTTGATAGGAATGTTGTGCACCATTGTATGTTTATTTCAAGGTTCAGGAATTTTGGGGGCGAAATTTCTTAAAGGGGGAGAGTGTAACAACCCGCACTCTACGTATCAGAGGATCGTAGAATATTTGTTTTACTTTCATACGAAGTCATATGGTCATGTAACTTTACGAAACGACTATTGGGGTCATTTCCCACATTCATGATTTTTACTGAATTTTAAGTGATTGTTCTACCCTTGGAGAATTTGTTTCGCCTATAAATTTTGATTGGTAAGGAGTTTTGATTTGAAACCATTTTTAATGGATTCAGATAATGGTTTCCCATTCCGTAGAGTGGTTATATTAATCAAACGAACTTACCAAGCCAATTAGCAGACAAACTAATGTGACAAATCCTATACTTGACGAGCTAGTTTCAGTTGTTGGTCTCTCAACCTTCTCTTGACAAGTAAAGAGCTAGAGGATTAGGTCAGGCACAAAAGAGGCTGTTTCAATCCAGCGGATACAGTACTTATGAAGCATGAAACTTTGGGCATTGCTAGCGGGAGATATGGCTGAAATAAGATTTGAAGATGGAAAAACAGCTTAATTGGGCTTAATTAAGTGATTAGCAGCTAGGCCCATAACCCATTTCGGGACAAGGGTTATGGGAGGGATGAAAGGAGTTGGAGAATCATATCTTCTCATTTTTCTAGCTGCCACAAACATATTTTTAACCCTAATCGTGTCTTCCATCTTCCAGATCTCTCTCTACTCACTTTCTAATCACTAATTGATCAAATCTACAACGAATCAAGCTGAATTAGCACCAAATTCAAGGTAGAGCTGCTGCAGCATATCAGAATCCGAGCCAAATCAGTAAAAGTTTGAGATCTAACATTTATTTTTGGCTACGGTGTATTTACATGTTTGTACACTAATTTTGGCTAATTAGGGGTGATTAGTGATAATTAGCGAAATTATACATCTAAAAATTCTGGAAAAATATATGAAATTTCTAAAATCATATTGTATGTCGTTGATATGAATTTAAGTTAATTTGGATTAAGTTTGCTAATTCTATAGTTAGACATGGTTAAGGGCAAATCACATGGTTAAGGGGAAAATCATCGTTTTGGGTTTGTTTGATCTTAATTAACATATGAAATTATTGTTTTGATGTTTTTTGGTTGATTATACATTTTACTACTGTAGTTTGGTATGTTTTCTGATTGCATAGGAAAGTTATAATGGTTGAAAACGCCATCATTTGGTGAAAATAGCTTACTGGAAAACTTGTAGAGTTTCGGTCCGGATAGGAGGAGGAGACCCGATCCGAACTAGGATAGGAGAAGGAGACCCGATCCAAACCTGATAGGAGAAAGGGTCGCGATCCGAACCGAATAGTAGAAGGAGACCCGATACGAACCAGATAGGAGGAGGAGACCTGATCTGATCTGGATAGGAGGGGTGGACCCGAACCGAACCGAATAAGAGGAAGAGACCTGAACCGAACGGGAAAGGAGGAGGAGACCTGAACCGATCCGGATAGGAGGAGGAGACTCGAACCGAACCGGATAGGAGGAGGAGACCCGACCGAACTAGATAGGGGATAACAAACCGAGCCGAACACCAATTCGACCAAAACCCGAGATGCTTAGGAAATCCAAGTGGGGAGTTATCACTCAAGATCTAGATGGGAACCAACGAGATAACTTCAAGAGTTGGGCTTTTCTGCGGGACATGTGCAACGGAGTTATCTATATCTATAAATTTGATTCACTATTGAAAGAGAGGCATGTAGACGAACCAAAGCCAATGAATTGTGGACTGGTTGGCCCGTATCCCAGAGCCAGGGCAGTGTGGACTGGGTAGGGTTATTGACTATAGACCAGAGTGGTATGGTCATAACAGTAGTTTTACGGAGTCTAGTGCGGTATGGATCCGTCATGGCCCCAATGGATTTGGTGATCAAAGCGGTGGATATCGTATGCTTTACGCACTGAGTGAGAGATGTGAGATTGATTTCTATATTTGATGATTGTTGTCACTATGACACACACACCCTTCCATTTTACACTCTATATTAGTGTTTACCTTAGAGAATTGTACATCGTGTTGTGCTAACTCTTTGGTTGCAGGTCCAGGTCAAGTATGATTATTTATACCTGTTATTTCTTTATTTAGTGGTATTGATTTATTGTCGCTCACACCAGAATTTCGTCTGAACAAGAGTTTAATGTCTTTTCTTATTATTCTAGGTGCTCCTAAAAGAGCATACTAGAGGTAGGTTTGGGGGTTATGCATGAGTAGCTGTCCGGAGGTGAGCAGGAGGCTTCCACGTACTATATATATATATATATTCTTCTTGTGTAGTTGTTAGTCAGTGCTTTGGGAATTAGTATTGTACCTCTTTTATTTCCTTTTAGAGACAATATTTTAAAGTTGTAATAATGGGATATGAAGCTGTATTTTGGATTCCACTACTCTAATGGATATGATTTAGTCTTCAGCTTATGTACTGTCTCGCCTGTTTTATATCAATTTATGTTATTATTATATTTTATTCCATGCGCTGTGAGATATACTACATGTTCTTGGTGATTAATCGTTTCAACCCTTTTGACGATTGTCCCGTGCTAGTCGGGTATTGGGACAGCACATTTTCGGGAAATATCTAATGGTACTGGCCGACCGTCATAGGACGCCAGTCCCTTTACCGGATGCTAGATTTAACAAGCTATCCTAGCAACAGAACCAGGGTCCTGGATCACTCTTTCAGGAGATACCCCTTTGGTAAAACTTGCAACTTTTGTCTTTAATTTACTCGTTGCATCTTATCACCATGTTGACTCTTCATGCCCTTTATTTTTCATTTGCAAGGTGATGCTTTACACCTTCGTGTTTGTTGCGAACAATGCTTATGGCACTCGTAACTTGAGCTTTCCCCATCGGGATGTGCTATAAAGGTCAATAGGTCTTATCAAGTTGTAGGTGAACGAGAGATCTTTAAATGACCTGCAATCAAAATCGACTTTTTAGCAACTTTTGAATTATTTAACAAGGGTTTGCAAAGGTATGATTCAGGCAAGCAATTTTACTTTTTCATTCATATGTACAAAGTTCAATCACAATGCTAATAAGTATTTACAATTTTTTTTACAGGAAATATAAATGAAAAATCAAGTAAAATAATGACGAAGGTGATTGTTGTTTCAAGCTCTAAGGATTTGAATTCCATCCGTTATCTTCAATTTTTAGGTGTCATCTAGGAGCTTTTGGCTTATAATGTAGGGTCCTTCCAAATTATGCCCAAAACTCCAGATTCAGTCATCAGTTTCTTAGTACCAGATCTCCAACTTTGAAGGTCCTTAGCTTGACTTTTGGGGTTTAAATGCCTGGCAATCCTTCTTTGATGAGCAACAACTCTGAGCTCTACTTCATTTCTCCTTTCTTCGAGTTTGTCAAGCACTTCAAGCTGCAGATTTTCAATATCTTCTTGGCTGAAGTGAATCCTGTGGTGAGTGGGAACTTCTAATTCTACTGGGATCATAGCTTCGGATCCAAATGTTAGAGAGAACGGAGTGTGCCTAGTCACATATTTGTGAGTCATGTGATACGCCCATAGTGAAAGTTGAAGCTCATCAATCCAACCACCTTTCCCTTTCTCAAGACAATTTTTGATGGTTGTGTAACAACCCGCCCGGAATGGTCCTAAATTTCGACCCAGAAAAGGCCCACCGAAATTAGAGCCATTCAAAATGGGTCGTTGGTTTCTGTAAGGATTACATTCGCACGGATAATATATACTTCAAATGGAAATCTCACATAGTGAAAGGAGAAAATATAATACCAAAATAAGATGTACCATTTATTTCAAAATCACAGAAATACATAGCCACAGTTACATTTATTCATTAGGTACATCAGATTGTTCATTCTCACAAGTTTCCAAAAGAAGTAAAGCGATAACTACTAATAGTAACATAATAACTTCATTTTCTTCATTAGCTTCAATCATCACTTCGTCCTGGCTTTCACCCTACCTATTGACATGTTGGTTATGTGGAGGATAGGAGTCAGAACTTAAAGTTCTATGTGATTGAAATATAGTTTTACTAAATGTCCATACCCTATATTTTTAGCAGGTTACACATGTCAAGGTATGTCTATGCAACACACAACAAATATTAAGTTTCTAGCCAATGGGTCTATATCCGAGTCAATCACCTATTAGGGTTTTTAGGTTAAAGACCCAACGAGGTGGCATTCTCGGTCACATATGGACCTATTAAAGGTGGATTCTTATAATCTCTTATAACCTTGAGGCGGACCCCTAGCCCTTTAAGAACCCGGTCCTAGTTAATTAACATTCTTAAGTATATTCTCTCATTTGTAATATGAGAAGTAGTATTACGAACGTTACTACTTAACTGATATTACTCGTTAGGACACCTATGTCACTTAAGACGTCCCTTAGATAGTTAGTAAGCATGCAATGGCCACATATCTTTTCAATTACCAACTTGCCCCTAGTAGAGTCCTTACAAGCTTCTAGAGGAAGTGGAAATCCTCGTGAACTACCCGAATCGTTTTATGCTTCGACCACTTTTGAAGGAGGACCCAAAGATCTACATTAGTACTAATAAGGGTGGGTCCCATGGCTTTGGTTCCTTTCCAAGGAATAAACCTTCGGAGGGATCCAAGTCCTAACCACTCAAGACCCAAACTAGATAAAAATGTGAGTCAACCACTTAAGACCTTCTTAAGGCGTAGTGAAACTATTTATTTTCACACATTAACTGTTATATATATACATACACTAGACCTCTCACATTAAACCATATACCTGCAGATGCTGGATATGATTGTCGGTTCCGGGCAGGCTTCTACTGCAACTCGGTTTAAGCTCGTGTCTAGTGTACTAAGTTTATGAATGGCCCATGACAGCTAGACATCTCACAATAGTTGATCCTACTTTTGGTTGCTGGATATGCCGGTTGGTTTCGGGCAGGCTTCTACCACAAATGGCAACTAACCTCGTGTCTGTGTGCCATTTATTTGTATATATTTAAGCCATTCTAAATATATGCACACATAAGAAAATAAATATATGTATGTATATTTGTTAAAGGGACATTTCAAATTCTAATCTAATCGCATTTATTACGCTAATATAACGTTATTTACATTTAAATAAGTAAAATAATAATAGAGCCTAATTAACGTTAACATTTGTATAAATGGGGAAACGTTCTAACGAGGTGGCAATTGTCATCTTATTCAAATTATGGCATGCAAGATAGATTTTTCCATATTTTACCGCTACACATAAACATTACGGTGTAACGAACATATGACAAATAGTAATGAGTGGAAAACATATACATATATATAACAATTATAACTTGTATCCTTAGGCATTTAGAAATGATTTAAATATTAAATTAAAAGTAGGGTATTTCATACTCCATATTTCACCTAATTCACCTTTCTGTGCTGTTATACACCCAAAAATGTTTACATTTGATTCATTCCAAATTATGAATGCGTTTACACCCAAATTAGGATACAAACCCAATTCAACTATGAAACAATTCAAATCCAAACCTTCTTAGGCTTAATCAAATGATAATGGTGAATTGCATAAAATATAATTGATAATACAATACTCATGTTTACCTTTAATTCAATGAAAAGACCACAATTCTATAAAACCAATTTAATATGACAATTTCCTACATGATTACAAAGTAGTAGATTTGGGGATTTTTCATGTTATATTATCGCATAACCAAATCTTCATAGGCATTATCAAACTATTAAAAATATGAACATTACTTTAAGTAAAACAAGATTCCACACACAAATCAGATGGCGATGTGGTAGAAATTCAAGATCTGCAATGATACCTAACATTCAAGCGAGCTCTGATTCTTCTCCTAATAATATATGTAACAGCTTACATTTTATGTATCGAAAGATCGTAAAATATTTTTATTTTATTCCTTAAGGGTTGGATCATTCTCGTCTTTTATGCTTGTGGGGATGTGAAACATATCCATAATTTTTGCTAATTTTGTTTGTGACCATTCTGCCCCTTTCAATCCTGTACGGGGCAAAATTTTGAATCAGGTCAAATCAGAGGGTGATACCTATGCAATTGGAAAGGAATTGATGTTTATCTTTCCATAGAGTGGACACATTAAAAATTTGGCTCAGTGGTTTGGGAGAAATCGATGTTTTAAGGTTTTTCAGTTGGCCGTCCAGGTTTTTGGAGTCCAATGAACTGATTTGGGGAAGGCCCATTAGTAGGCTGATGGAAGGGTATAAATAGGGGGTGAGGGATATGGGAAATAATTTAGTTTCACATTCTCTCATTTGGTGCCTTGTGCTCCTCCTTCCTCTAACACCTTTCCACCATTAGAAATCATAATCGAAGGAGGGAAAACATAGATCTACACCATTGGAGGCTAGATCTACATCAGACGAGGCAAGGATTCAGCAGATCAAGTTGTTTGGTGTGAGATGCTTACTGTCTGGATTCTTGTTTCCTCAATTTTAGCTTGTTTTGGGGAATCGGAGAGTGATTTACATCTCTCACACGGATGCAATGAATTATATGAATGTTTGATCATGTTTTTCATCATATTTAAGTACTAATCATAGATCTATGTCCATTTTCATATTAATCACCTTATAATCTGATATAGCTAGTTTAGATTAGTTATTTCAATGCTATTTAATGTGTATATGCAAGTTAGATCTATAGTTTTGTTTATATTGACATGTATGATGATTTTGGTGGATCTTACACGAATATTGGTGAAATGGTCAAATTGGTGATGTTAGTGGTTTCATAACTTGTTCATGATGGTGTTGAATGGACCAGTTGAGTTAGTTTCGTGGAACGAATCGTTTTGGCGAAGTTTTGATTGAAATTGTGGTTGCATTGGAGGATGCAGCTTTTGGGTCGAACATGGTGGGTCGATCAGACCACGGAAAGATTTCTTGGAGGAAAAGAAACGGGCCTGGTCTGTCAAACATGCAGGGTCAAGCTCAGTGGGTCGGTCATGCAAAGAGGGTCGAGCATGAACGGGTCGGTCAAAAGCATGGGTCGGTCAACATGTGGATGTTGTTGGGGTCCATTGTGCACCCATAATCTGGTCAGTCATGCTTTGGGTCGAGCAAGCATATGAGGTCGAGCATGGACCTAGTTGAGCCACTTCGGGTCGAGCAGGATGGTTGGGTCGGTCTCTGTTGTTTGGGTCGGTCATGAACTTAAATAAAGTGTCGGTCGTACACTTAGGTAAGGGGTCGGTCGAACATGGACATGGATCGGTCACAGGATCATTTTCTGAAAAATTATATTTTAGGGTATGACTCAGATTTGAAGAAAAGAGCTTGAAAAAATATTTTTCGGGGGCGACCCCCAAAACCCTAGTCAATCCGCAGCGTAGTGATGTAATTTAGCTTGGTAATGGTGTGACTTCGAAGTAAACTCAAGTAGGGATATTCGAAGTGTTGAATGTGTTCGTTGATCGGGTAGAACAACGAATAGTATGACAACTCAAAGGTATCCTGTGTAGGGTGATAATGCTATAAACTATATTGAACCTTATATTGAAGTTATTTGGTTTGATGGTGGTCGTGGCCTCGACGATAGTCCAGATGGGGATGTTCGAAGTGATGTGATTTGTTCGTTGTTTGTTGTATACGACGAATGTGGAAATGACTCAAGGATGTATTGAGTTCAAGTAAAAGAATGACTCAAGGATGTATTGAGTTCAGGTGAAAGAACGACTCAAGGATGTATTGAGCTCGTGGGTAACGGCTACTCTAAGGTGTTATGAGCTTTGGGATAGTTGCAAGGGATGATGACGAAAGATGGCCGAGGGATAATTATGTCGTAGTTTCTAGCGGGCCCAAAATAGGGGTATAATAGTGGCACTTAAAAGACCAGATGTAGGTCGAGTACCCTGGGTACCGTTGAAAAGGCCTAGGTACGTATCGATGCAAATGCGTATCGGGTTTTACTGGGACTAGCGTCACCATTGGCTCTTGACGGATGGCAGTATAAGCTAGTCATATGATTATGATGGTTTCAAAGCAGGATTGGCGGTGATAGTCAGAGTTAGTCATGGATGATTGGTTGTTATGTTTGTACCATCTCACGTGGGTTATCCAAAGTCGTGGGAGATGTTCCTTGAGTGCTTGACTGATATTGATTTAGGCCTATGGGGAGAGTGCTTGAGCGATGTTAAAATCGATTAGGATTGTCTACGTGAGATCTAAGTAATCTGGATGCGATGAGTGTTATCAATGGTTGTTTTGATTGCCATGGATGAATTGTTGTTACCTTGGATGTTATGGGTTGTAAAGGCTATCACTGTCCGATCTGGGGGAAGATGGGAGTTGAGTTCTTCTCTGGTGTTTGGTAGATTGGTTTGTTAATCTACCTATCCTCGTATACTTTATTGATGATGTTTGTTAGCTATTTTATCGCTCATTAAGACTGTTTTCTGACTCAAGGTTTTATGTTTCCTCTTATTACCTTGGGATGTTCATCCATTTTTAGGTGGGCATACTAGGTGGCATGTAACAGATGATAGCTTAGTAAAGACGATGTAGCAGTTCGGAGGCAAGCAGGAGGCTAGCGTACTATCTCTCTTACTATATAGTAATTGGGTTTTTCGCTTTTGGATGTTCTACTCTAAGTGATGTAGTGGGGAAAATTTGTACAGACATATGTTGAAAATCCTGGTGTAAGGATATCTTTCTTATTGTTTGAAAATTTGAGATTTCTGCTCAAATATGCTTCACCACTATTACCTGTTGTATATATGTTCTATTATATTTTATCCTTGCGCTGTGATATTTACGACATGTTCCACTTGTGTTAACATACCTTGAAAGTCGTCCATAGCTGCCTGGCACACCCTTCAGCGCACTTTTCCTCTTGTTTATTGCATGGGTTGTGGGCGGTCGTCACATTTGGTATCAGAGCTCTGGTTAACGGTTTTAGCCAAAGTTCTGAGACGTAATTACGTAAGAGAGACGTATTTGTAGATTTCAATTGGATGTATACTATATAGTAGTGTATAGTAGAATAGGGTTTGGATTGCATTCCTATTATTATCTCAGATGTGGACCAATCATTCTATTTTTTAGATTTAGATTAAACTGTCAAACATTAGGAAACACTACTAAGTACGAGCCTGAGACGGGAAGATTAGGAGATGGAAGCCAATTATGAGCTTTGGCCGTTGTACCGGAATATCTGGTTATGTTCGGGGCAACCATGATGCCAGTAGCAATGTTAAGGATACCTATTCCAGAATCGGCAGTATAGTGTGGTGTTCCTGTGCAAGTACCCAGAAGGGATTCTGCTAAGCGGTAGAGGGATTATTCTCCTACGTATGAAGAAACCTTAATTGGCCCCAGTGCTACAAAGAAGAAACCCAAGAAGAATGACTTTTCTTTGACTGTCAACTAAAGGGCCATTATGCCAAAAATTGTAAGAAGCCAAGGGCCGAAATGAATTGCTTTAGATGCGGCAAGCCTTGCATAAGAAGAAAGACTGCCAGGTTTTTCTGAAGGATAAGCAACTGGAGGAATTATGTGTTACGGAAGCTATTCCGATTTCCTGTTGCCTTCCTGATGAGAATTAGAAGAAGCTGTTGCTAGTTGGCATGTTCTTTCTGCTAGTGGAGTATGTTTGAGTTCTATTCGGTACTAGAGAATTGTCTTCTTTTACCTATAATAAGACTGTGTGTTAAATGGGTTCAGAACTTGGAGTTGTAATAGACCTTTAGTTGTATCTATTCAGTACTAGAGAATTGTCTTCTTTTACCTATAACAAGATTGTGTATTGAATGGGTTCAGAACTTGGAGTTGTAATAGACCTTTAGTTGTAACTAATCTAGTATGGGTTCATCTTCTCTTTGCATACTTTGTTGCTCTAGTATCATTTGACCAAGGATGCTTAATGTGACTTTCGCTGGGTTTAGGATCATCTTGGGTGTGGATTAGCTCAAGAGGTATGAGGTAAGTGTGATTAGCAAAAAGCTAGAGGTGAAAGTCGGGAACGTGGAAGGGCGAAAGGTTTTGGCTCGGGGTAAACTCGAGGATGGTGTCTTTGTGAGTTGTTATATTCGCTTGTGATTCCACAAGAAGACTTGTCATCTGTGCTAATCGCTAATGAGTATAAGGATGTCTTTGACGAAGTCAAAGGGTTTCCACCGCATCGTGAGATCGAGTTTAGGATCGATTTGGTCGAGGGTGCTAGACTAATCATTATGCCTCTTAGGTGGATGACGCCTAAGGAACAACGAGATTTGGAGGTGCAAGTTCGAGACTTTTCGGAAATGATTCATTCAGAGGAGTGTATCCGATGGGGTGCACCAGTCGTGTTTGCAACCAAGGCAGATGGCTCGTTAAGCTTGTGTGTGGACTATTATGAGCTGAACAAGGTGACAAATAAGAAAAAATATCTGTTGCCAAGGATTGATGACTTGTTTGATCAGCTTTACGAATCCAAAGTGTTTTCTCAAATGGATTTGGCAACGGGATTTCGCTAGTAAGGAGAGGATAAAGCTTTGGTCTACACAAGTCAATAGCTAGAGCCGCATGAGAGGAATGCCCAAATCATGATTTGGAGTTGGCGGCGATTGTGTTTGCTCTGAAGAAGTGGGGACGTTACTTATTGGGAGTTCGATTCGAGTTGTTTACTGATCATAAGTTGTTGAAGTATCTTTTCTCCAAAAAGGATTTGAATCTTGACAGTAACGATGGTGAGAGTTTATAGCATCATGTGGTTTTGTTATAGCCTATACTCCTGGAAAAGAAAACGCAGTTGCAGATGCATTGAGTTTATTACATGCATGTTTGGGAGCGATGTTTTCAAAATGGAAGAGCCTTGAGTATTTAGCAAGGTTTGATTTCAAGCCAAGATGCGATTTGGAACCTAAAATGTTGGCAAGCTAATCGAATTTGGAACTAGAAGATAAAGAGTTTGAAGTCGATAGAGAAGGTTGGCTTTGAAAACAAGGACAATTAGTTATTCCTGACATTAATGGAATGAGAGATGAGGTTCTAAGAGAATGCCATCACTAGAAGTTGACGATTCATCCCGGTGGTAATAAGATGTATCAGGACATGAAGCGAGTCTACTACTGGGAAGGGATGAAGCGAGATATTGGAAAGTTGATTTCCAGGTATATGAATTGTTAGTTGGTGAAAGCTGAACAGAATAAGCCGAGTGGTTTGCTTCAGCCATTGGAAGTTCCTACATGGAAGTGGGAGTGAGTATCGATGGAATACCTAAAACCAGGGCAGGAAATGAAGGGATTTGGGTCATCCTGGATCGTTTGACCAAAAATACGATTCATTCCTTTCAAGTGGACTAGGACAACATCGAAATTGGCTGAACTTTATGTGAAATGGATAGATTGATTCCATTGTTTCCCAAAGAGTATAGTGAGTGACCGGGATCCATTATTTACAAGTGGATTTTGGGAGAGTCTACAAGAAGCTTTGGGAACCGATTTGTGATTTAGTATGGTATATCATCCCTAAACCGATGGTCAGACTGAGAGTGTCAATCGAGTTTTGTAAGATCTCCTGAGGGCTTGTATGTTAGACTTCGATGGATCATGGAAGTACCATCTACATCTAGTTGGGTTTTCATACAATAGTAGCTACAGTCGAGTATCGGGATGGCACCATACAAAGCATTTAATGGGAGGTCGTGCAATTCTTCAGCTTATTGGTTAGAAACTGGAGATAAGTTGGTACTTTGGCCTGAAATAATTAGAGAAACCTCGGATTGTGTCGAGATCGTTCGGCAATGAATGAAGGCATCCCAAGATCGTCAGAAGAGTTATGCTGATAAACGTCATAAGGATTTGGAATTCGACGTTGGCAATGTAGTTATTGTGAAGATTTCTCCATTGAAGCATGTGGTTCGATTTGGCAATAAAAGGAAGTTAGTTCCTAGGTTGTTGGACCATTTCCGATAGATGAGCAAATCGAAAAGATCGCGTATAGATTGATTTTACACGAGAGATGTAGAGTGTGCATAATGTTTTTGTGAGTTGTTTTTGTGAAAATATTCGCATGCTCTGATGTGGTAGTACTACGGAGTAGTACGTTGACCTTATAGTTGAGTTTGTAGTTATGGAATCTCGTAAGCCGCTTCGTGTTATGGCGAATGACATGAAACATCTTAGGGAAAAGACATTGTACGATGAAGCGGGGATGGCAACGATGTTACGTGGGAGACGGGGATAGTATAAAGACGACCCATGCAAAACTCTTCATTCGTATGACCCATTTATATCGTACCATCATTATTACTTGTTAATTTTGTTATTGTTTGATAGAATTCCGCGTGCTATGATAAGGCTATGGATGCATGGCTTGATGGTTGCTAGTTTGGGTGATAGAATTGGCTTCTCATGGATGATAGGCATGTAGAATTGTTGTGATTGCTTGTGTTTTCTTGGAATTTAGGGGCGAAATTCTTAAGGGGGAGAATGTAACAGCCCTCATTTTACATATCGGAGGATCGTAAAATATTTTTATTTTATGCCCTGAAAGTTGGATCAGTCTCATCTTTTAATATGTTTCTTGTTGGGATGGGAAACATGTCCGTAATTTTTACCAATTTTGTTTATGACCATTTTGCCCCTTTCAGTCTTGTACAGGGCATAATTTTGACTCGGGCATATCAGAGGGTGAGACCTGTGCCATTGGAAAAGAATGGATGTTTGCCTTTCCATAGAGTGGTTACATTAAAAATTTGGCTCAGTGGTTTGAGAGAAATCGCTGTTTTAAGGTTTTTCAGTTGGTTGTCCAGGTTTTTGGAGTCTAATGGACTGATTTGGGGAAGGCCCATTAGTGGGCTGATGGAAGGGTATAAATAGGGGGTGAGGGTTATGGGAAATAGTTTAGTTTCTCATTATCCCATTTGGTGCCTTGTGCTCCTCCTTCCTCTAACACCTTTCCACCATTAGAAATCATAATCCAAAGAGGGAAATCATAGATCTACACCATTGGAGGCTAGATCTACATCAACTAAGGCAAGGATTCATCGGATCAAGGTGTTTGGCATGAGGTGCATGTCGTCTAGATTCTTATTTCATCAATTTTGGCTTGTTTTGGAGAATCGGTGTGTGATTAACATCTCTCACATGGATTCAATGAAGTACATGAATGTTTGATCATGTTTTCATCATATTTAAGTATTTGTTCATAGATTTATGTCCATTTTCATATTAATCACCTTATAATCTGGTATAGCTAGTTTAGATTAGTAATTTCAATGCTATTTCATGTGTATATGCAAGTTGGATCTATAGTTTTGTTTATATTGACATGTATGGTGATTTTGGTGGATTTTACATGATTATTGGTGAAATGGTCAAATTGGTGATGTTAATGGTTTCATAACTTGTTCATGATGGTGTTGAATGGACCGGTTGAGTTAGTTTCGTCGAACGAATCGTTTTGGCGAAGTTTTGATCGAAATTGGGGCTGCATTGGAGGATGCAGGTTTTGGGTCGAACATGGTGGGTCAATCAGGCCACGGAAAGATTTCTTGGAAGAAAAGAAACAGGCCTAGTCGGTCAAACATGCAGGGTCGAGCTCAGTGGGTCGGTAATGCAAAGTGGGTCGAGCATAAACGGGTCGGTCGAAAGCATGGGTCGGTCAACTTGTGGATGTGGTTGGAGTCCATTGTGCACCCATAATCTGGTCAGTCATGCTTTGGGTCGAGCAAGCATATGGGGTCGAGCATGGACCTGGTTGAGCCGCTCTGGGTTGAGCAGAATGGTTGGGTCGGTCTCTGTTGTTTGGGTCGGTCATGAACCTAAATAAAGTGTCGGTCGTACACTTAGGTAAGGGGTCGGTCGAACATGGACACGGATTGGTCACAGGATCATTTTCTGAAAATTTATATTTTAGGGTACGACTCGGATTTGAAGAAAAGAGCTTGAAAAAATATTTTTCGGGGGCGACCCCCTAAACCCTAGTCAATCCGCAGCGTAGTGATGTAATTTAGCTTGGTAATGGTGTGACTTCGAAGTAAACTCAAGTAGGGATATTCGAAGTGTTGAGTTTGTTCATTGATCGGTGTAGAATAATGAATGGTATGACAACTCAAAGGTGTCCTGAGTGGGGTGATAATGCTAAAGACTATATTGAACCTTATATTGAAGTTGTTTGGTTTGATGTTTATGGTGGCTTCGACGAGAGTCCAGATTAGGATGTTCGAAGTGATATGATTTGTTTGTTGTTTGTTGTATACAACGAATGTGGAAATGACTCAAGGATGTATTTAGTTCAAGTGAAAGAATGACTCAAGGATGTATTGAGTTCGTGTGAAAGAACGACTCAAGGATGTAATGAGTTCGTGGGTAATGGCTGCCCTAAGGTGTTATGAGCTTTTGGATAGTTGCAAGATATGATGACTAAAGATAGGAAGGCCGAGGGAATATCGTATCGTAGGTTCTAGCGGGCCTAAAAAGGGGTATAATAGGGGCACCTAAAAGACCGGATGTAGATCAAGTACCCTAGGTATCATTGAAAAGGCCTAGTTACGTATCGATGCAAATGCGTATGGGGTTTTGCTAGGACCTAGGTCACCATTAACCCTTGACGTATGGCAGTATGGGCCAGTCATACGATTACGATGGTTTCAAAGCAGGATTGGTGGTTATATCTAGAGTTAGTCATCGATGATTGGTTGTTCTGTTTGTACCATCTTACGTGGATTATCCAAAGTCGAGGGAGATGTTCCTTGAGTGCTTGACTGATATTAGCTTAGACCTCAGGGGAGAGTGCTTGAGGGATGTTAAACTCGATTAGGATTATCTACGTGAGATCTAAGTAATCTAGATGCTATGAGTGTTATCGATGGTTGTTCTGATTGCAATGGATGAATTGTTGTTACCTTGGATGTTATGGGTTGTGAAGGCTATCACTGTCCGATGTGGGGGAAGATAGGATTGGAGTTCTTCTCTGGTGTTTGGTAGATTGGTTTGTTAATCTACCTATCCTCGTTTACTTTATTGATGAAGTTTGTTAGCTGTTTTATCACCCACTAAGACTACTGTCTGACTCAATGTTTTATGTTTCCTCTTATTACCTTAGGTTGTTCATCCATTTTTGAATGGGCATACTAGGTGTCAGGTGACAGGTGGTAGCTTAGTAAAGACGATGTAGCAGTTCAGATGTGAGCAAGAGGCTAACATACTATCTCTCTTACTGTATAGTATTTGGGTTTCCCGCTTTTTGATCTTCTACTCTGAGTGATGTGGTGAGGCAAATTTGTTTCATATTGTTTGAAAATTTGAGATTTCTGCTCAAATATGCTTCACCACTATTACCTATTGTATATATATTCTATTATATTTTGTCCTTGTGCTGTGTGATTTATGACAGGTTCCGCTTGTGTTAACAAACCTTGATAGTCGTCCATAGCTGCCTGGCACACCTTTCGGTGCACTTTTCCTCTTGTTTAGTGCAGGGGTTGTGGGCGATCGTCACAATATACATATAAGAAACATATAATTAGATTTTTATATATATTGTTTATGCTAAATTCCAAATTCCTAAGCTTATATAAAAAAGAAATAAAGAGATATCGAATGGAGGTAGAGAAGTAGAAGAACCCTCACCCTTCTTCTCTTTATTTTCTATGAAATTCAGCAGCATGGATCCAGGGGACTAGAATAATTATGGTTTTTAGTGTTGGGTTTGAGGAGATATTTATACTTGCTTGTGTGAGCGAGAGCCGTCGGATTAATAAAATTTAATCTGAGCCTTCCATATAATCAGAACCTCTTAGAAAACAGTAATTACTTAGCCTCATTGGGATGTTCCAACCGCCAGGAGGGTCGATCCCTACCTGTCGACACCCCTTATGCTGGAATACCCAATTTGCCTCATTTGCTGAGCTGTTAATTTTCATGAATACATTCTTAATTTTTTCCAATGTTTTCCATATATCCAATATTCTCTGTCCCCTTGATATTATCTTAAATTTGAAATTCAAATCTTCCCTATAAATTTTTATATTATCTTTAATTTATTATTTGGACAATATATATAATATTCATATAATTATGTATATACGTATGCGTACATTGTCCGAATTCATTTGTTCATAAATTCTTTATATGTTAACCGTTTTTAGCATATTATATGTGAAAATGATGTAGAATTTTGCGACGAATCCAAATAAAAGATTTTCACAACCAAATCGCTAAACCTATGAAAAAAACTCATTTTCCAACTATACCATTTAGTTGCTTATTTTTTAGTTATTTGATTATTTATTAATACATATGAATTTTACGGGGTTTTACACTCTCCTCCCTTAAAATAGATTTCGTCCTGAAATCTGTTTAGGCGGCGAAAATACAACTGGCTCAAAACATCATGTTGTACACCCATGTTATTTATAGTTCATCCATAAGCATCCATGACTCGCAATGACTATGAACTGCAAACTAACTAAAGTGAGCTCTATCCTAGTATGTAGATGTAATAAGTGATTTAATATGTATGCAAATAACCTAAATTCGCATATATTTCTATATGAGTGCGCCGTGCAATGGCGTTGCATCTATTTCCTAATATCCAATCTAGCAATCACGATGCATCCATAAATGATATTTTAAGGAAACTTTTACCCGTGAAAAGCTCTGGGTGAGTCTATATTTTCTTATCCTCAGTCTCCCATGTGCTTTCTGCAGGGTCATTTCCCCATTATACTCGGACTAGGCGAATGGTTTTGTTGCAGAGTCTCTTGATTTCGTGCTCCACAATCCTTGCAGTTGTAAAGGGCACCATAGGCTCCAACTAGTGTTCCTCTATGTCCCCAATTTCATCAAGCTCGAGTCTGATAGAAAAATCATGAAGGCATTTTCTTTGATGAGTTACATAAAAACCATTATGGATTCCCGACAGATGCTCAGGGAGATCCACTCGATAAGCAAAAGATTTCATCTTCTCAATGATACTAAAAGGCCCAATAAATCTTGGAGCCAACTTCCCAGTCTTTCCAAACCAAACAGTTTTCTTAAGAGGGGATACTTTCACGAACACCAAGTCTCCACATTAAATTCTAGTTCCCTCCTACGCTTATCGGCATACGATTTCTGACGGTCTTGGGCTGCCTTCATTCTCTTCCTAATCAAAGACATGTTCTCCGTGTATTCACGGACAAAGTCTGGTCCGAGTATAACCTTGTCGGTGTTTCCCACCAACAAGTTGGCAATTTGCATGGCTTTCCATATAGCGCTTTGAAAGGGGTCGTACCTATTGTTGGTTGAAAACTATTATTATACATGAATTCTACAAGCTGTAGGTGCTGCTTCCAAACTCCCCTAAAGTCGACGATGCAAGCTCTACGCAAGTCTTCTAAGATTCTATTTACTTTCTCCGTCTGTCCGTCGGTCTGTGGAAGATAAGTTGTGCTTAACTTAAGGGTCGTCCCCAGTACTGCTTATAGGCTTCTCCAAAGTTCGCTCATAAACAAGGGATCTCTAAAGGTAACAACAATCCTCCGGGCTTCCCTTGCTCTGCCTTGAATATTTGGCATGTTAAACATTTGGCCACGAACTTGGCTACGTCTTTCTTTATTCCTTACCAAAGGAGATTCCTCTTTATATCCTTATACATTTATCCCTACCAGGGTGTATGGTCGTTTTTGACCTATGGCACTCTTCTAAAACGTCCCTTCTCAACTCTTCATCCTTAGGGAGGTAAAGTTGTCCATCCCAAAGTAAACTCCCAACATTATGGATTGAATACCTAACCGATTGAGGAAAGGTCTCTTGTTTTACCACTTTCTCCTTTATCCTTCTTAACTCTTCGTCAAGGCCTTATGCACATTGGACTCTTTCTCTTAGGGTAGGTCTAATTATCATAGCCCTAAGGAAACCAATGGAAGTGGTTTGTTAGGGTTGCAAATTAAAATTTTCGAGGAACTCTAATTGTTTCCATTCTATCATCTCATTTAATGTGGTGTGTCTCCTACTTAAAGCATCCTCCACAACATTCCCCTTACTTGGGGTATACTGAATGTAAAGTCAAATGAGGCAATATATTCCATCCATCTTTGTTGTCTCAATTTTGACTCAAGTTGAGAAAATAAATACTTAAGCGGTTTATGGTTGGTAAATAATTCAAACTTCTTCCCTAAGAGATAACGCCTCCACATCTTAAGGGCGAACACTACTGTGGCTAACTCAAGGTCATGCACTGGATATTTTTTCTCAGGAACCTTCAGTTGTCTATTATCATAGGCAACTACTCTTCCTTCTTGCATAAGGACTGCTCCTAAACCGGTCCCACATGCATCAGCGAAAACGGTAAATGATTTTGATCCATCGGGTATAATTAGGATTGGAGCGCTAGCCAATGCCTCCTTTAATTTTAAAGATCGTATCACTTTTATTACTCCAAGTGAAAACTAAGTTCTTTTTTGTCAATTGGCTTAATGGAGAAGCAATCTTTGCGAAGTCTTTAATGAGTTTCCTATAGTCCCCGACTAATCCAAGGAAACTTCTTACCTCTGTCGCATTTCGAGGTATTCTTTATTCCTTGATTGCCTCGATCTTCGCGGGGTCTACGGCCATGCCTTAACTCGACATGATATGCCATAAAAATCTTACTTCTTCCCTCTAGAAATGGCACTTTGAGAATTTAGCTTTTGACTGATTCTTTCTTAATATCCCTAACATTTGTCTCAAGTGTTTCTCATGCTCTTTTCGATCTTTCGAAAATATATGGATATCATCTATGAAGACTCCCACAATTTTATTTAGAAATCCCTTAAACACTGTACTCATGAGGTCAACAAAGAAAGCGGGTGCATTCGTTAATTCGAATAGCATAACTTCCCATTGGAACAATCCGTCTGGCATCCTAAACGCAGTTTTTTCCTTGTCGTCCTCCGCAATTACTAACTAGTGAAATCCAGTAGCAAGGTCTAGTTGGGAAAATAATCTGGCTCCTCCCAAGTGGTCAAAAAGGTCATTGACTCTTAGCTAAGGGTGCCTGTTTTTTTTGGTCAATTTATTAAGTTCTCTATAGTCCACACAAAGTCAACAAGTGCACCCCATTTTGAGGTACTTCGACGAATAAAACCTTTTTTAAATATCTATGAAATTTGATTGTCCAACTCCCTTCTTTCCTTGGGCGTCCTATGCCTCAAGGGTAGTGCTACAGGCCTAGCGTCTTTCTCCAGGTCTATACGGAACGAGATTTCTCTATGAGGTGGAAATCCTGTGACTTCCTCAAAAATGTCTAAGAACTCACAAACTATATGGACTGAAGATAGCCCTTTAGAACCAGGAGACAAGGAACATAATAAGGATCTATCCATGTTTCTAACATTATAATGAATATTTAGGTTGCGTCCTCCTCGGCTCCTAAGACAAACGAGTCTCTTATCACAATCTTGGATAGCCCCATAAAATGATAGCCAGTCAATTCCTAAAATAGGGTCATACCCCATAAAATCCAATGCATACGCTTCGCAATGGAACTGGACTACTAGGTCTTTACACAACATCTCTAGATACTTAGACCCTCCGATAGGGTTAGCCACCTCAATCGGACTATCCAAGATAGATATGGAAAGGTTCAACAGATTTACTAATCACTTGGAGATAAAAGAATGGGTCGCTACACAATCAAACAAGGTGTATGTTGAATTTCTTAAAATAGAGATTATACGTTCAATTTCGGGCTGCCTTTAGACTCTCGGGGGTCGGCTTTGAATTGGGGTTGCTTCGATTGCATAATTCTTGCCACTCTTGGCCACTTCGGGATTTGGTTAGTCTCTGGAAATGTGTCCCTCTTCATGCTGTTGTAGCATTTTTCCTTAAACTCCTTCTTTGCCAACGAGGCCCAACAATCCTTAGCCTTATGGCCCTTGAGGTTGCACCTTGTACAAGTCTTTGTTTCCTTTTTGAAGTTCTTCTTCTTCTTGTTTTTCCACCATTCCTTCTTCTTATTTTTGTTGGAGCTTTCTCCTTTTACACCCTACTTACCCTCCTTGGAGCTTTCAGCCGTGCAAAGGGTAGCTGCCTCAACTAGAGTCTAAAAAGTTGCCCCAAATGCTACTTGGGCCAATAAGGTTTCCTTCAACGGGGAGTTCAGTCCTTTTACAAACCTAAGGGCTTTGTTCATGGGGGTGTCTATCAATCCGTACCAAACTTACATAACTTAGTGAACTTGGACATGTATTCTTGCAGACTCAAGCTTCCTTGCTTGAGGTGGAAGAATTTCTCTGGCTGAATGGTCATTTCTATCCTTAGCGAAAATTTCGCTTCAAAACGGGTCTTGAACTCGGCCCATGTGAAGATCCGATCCTTGTTCTCCATTGATATTAAGTTCAACCACTCTAAGGCTTCATCCTTCAAATGCCAAACCTCTGTCCATCTTTTTATTTCATCGTCCAGGCAATATCATCAAAGATTCTTTCACAATCTATGACCCAAGATTGGGCACTAGCATAGCCTTCCTTTTCAGAAAACGGTTTCCCTCCAAAATTCATAAAGACCTTACATAAGCAAGAAAAATCAAAGGCTACATTAGCGGTAGAAGCTGCGGGAGCCGCCGAGGTAGGATTAATTAAACAGACCTGCTCCACAGTACCGAGGTACTGCTGGGACCATTCTGGCAAGTACCGGGGTCTTGCCTGGTTGCCCTGCTCATTAAGATTTTCAGCCATTTTACTATCTGAAAAGAAAAGGAAGAATCCCTTAGTGGGTACTCCTGAGATAGTATTTAAGCTTAAAAAGAAAGAAACGATGAAGGTGCCTAGTATAAATGCGCATGCTTAGTGGGGTAAATATATATATTATATTTATAGTTTGAAAAGTCTTTTTGAAATAGCAAATACGTCTCTCATACGTATATTTCCCCTATAATCGGGTAACCTATGCTCCAATACCAAATGTAACAACCCGCTCGGAATGGTTCTAAATTATGACCAAGAAAATGTCAATCGAAACTTAGAGCCATTCCAAATGGTCTGTTGGTTCCTGTAAGGATTATAATTGCAGAGATAATATTAACATGTACTTCAAATAGAAATCTGAAACAGCAGAAAGAGAAAATATAATACCAAAATAAGATGTACCATTTATTTCAAAATCACAGAAATACGTAGTCATGGTTACATTTATTCAATAGGTACATTAGATTGTTCATTCTCACAAGTTTCCAAAAGAAGTAAAGTGGTAACTACTAATAGTAGCATACAACTTCGTCTTCTTCATCAGCTTCAATCATCACTTCGTCCATGGCTTTTACCCCACCTATTAACCTATTGGATTTGTTGAGGAGAGGGGTCAGAACATAAAGTTCTATGTGACTGAAATATAGTTTTACTAAATGTCCATACCCTATATTTTTAGTAGGTTACACATGTCAAGGTATGTCTACGCAGCACACAACAAATATTAAGTTTCTAACCAATGGGGTGGATATCCGAGTCAATCGGCCATTAGTGTTTTTAGGGTAAAGACCTAATGAGGTGGCATTCTCTGTCACTTATGGCCCTATTAAAGGTGCATTCTTATAATCTCTTATAACCCTAAGGTGGACGCCTAGCCCTTTAAGAACCCCTCTCTAGTTCGTTAACGTTCTTAAGTCTATTCTCTCATTTGTAATATGAGAAGTAGTATTGTGAACATTACTACTTAACTGATATTACTTGGTAGGACACCTATGCCACTTAAGGCTTTCCTTAGATAGTTGGCGTGCATGCAATGGCCACATATCTTTTCAATAACCAACCTGTCCCTAGTTGATCCCTTACAAGCTTCTAGAAGAAGTGGAAAACCCCGTGAACGACCGTGCTTCGTTAATCGTTTTTTAACTTAACCACTTTTAAAAACGGAGGACCCAAAGGCCAACCTTAATACTAATAAGGGTAGGTCCCATGACTTTGGTTCCTCTCCAAGGAATAAACCTTCAGAGGGATCCTAGTCCTAACCGCTTAAGACCCAAACTAGATAAAAAGTGAGTTAGCCACTTAAGGCCTTCTTAAGGCATAGTAAACCTATTTATTTTCACACGTCAACTTATATATATACACACACACTAGACCTCTCACATTAAACCACATGCTTGTAGTTGTTGAATATGCCAGTCAGTCCCGGGCAGGCTTTTACTACAAGTCGGTTTAACCTCGTGTCTAGTGTACTATGTTTATGGATGGCCCATGACACCTAGACATCTCACATTAGTCGGGACTACTTGTGGTTGCTGGATATGTCGGTCGGCTCGGCAGGCTTCTACCACAAATGGCAACTATCCTCCTGTCTATGTGTTATTTATTTATATATATTTAAGCCATTCTAAATATATGCACACACAAGCAAACAAATATATGTATGTATATTTGTTAAGGGGACATTTCAAATTCTAATTCTGATCTAATCGCATTTATTACGCTAATATAACGTTAATTACGTTTAATAAGTAAAATAATAATAGGGCCTAAGTAACGTTAACATTCGTGTAAATGAGGAAACGTTCTAACGTGGTGGTAATTGTCATCTTATTCAAATTAAGGAATATAAGATAGATTTTTCCATATTTCACTGCTACACATAAATATGATGGAATAATGACCATATAACAAACAGCAGTGAATGGAAAACATATACATAACAATTATAACTTGTATCCTTAGGCATGTAGAAATGATTTAAATATTAAATTAAAAGTAGAGTATTTCATACTCCATATTTCACCCAATTCACCCTTTTTGTGGTGGTATGCACCCAAATATGTTTACATTTGATTCATTTCAATTTATGAATGCGTTTACACACAAAATAGGATGCAAACCAAATTCAACTATGAAACAATTCAAATCCAAACCTTCTTAGGTTTAATCTAATGATGACGGTGAATTGCATAAAATATAAATAATAATACAGTACTCATGTTTACCTTTAATTCAATATAAAAACCACAATTCTACAAAACCAATTCAATATGACAATTTTCTACGTGATTACAAAGTAGAGGTTGGGATTTTTCATGTTATATTATCGCATAACCAAATCTTCATAAGCATATCAATCCATATAACAAATTATTAAAAATAAGAATATGTCTTTAAGAAAAACTAGACTCCACTCACAAATCAGGGGGGTATGGTAGAAATTCAAGATCTGCAATAATTCCTAACGTTCAAGCGAGCTTCGATTCTTCTTCTAACAATATACATATAAGAAACAAATAATTAGATTCTTATATATATTGTTTACCCTAAATTCGAAATTCTTAATCTTATATAAAAATGAAATAAAGAGATATAGAATGGAGGTAGAGAAGTATAAGAACCTTCACCCCTTTTCTCTTTATTTTTCTATGGAGTTCGGCTGCATGGAGGCAGAGTTTTAGAATAATTAGGGTTTCTAGTGTGGAGTTTGAAGGGTTATTTATACTTGCTCGTGTGAGCGAGAGCCATCGAATTAATAAAATTTAATCCGACTTTTCATATAAACACAACCTTTTAGAAAACCCTAATTACTGCCTCATTGGGATGTTCTAGCCGCTAGGGGGTTAACCCCTAGTGGTCGACCGCCGGTCGACCGCCGGTCGACACTCGTTAGGGAGGCGGTCGACACACTTTAGGTCAGAACTCCCAATTTGGCTTGTTTGCTGAGTTGTTAATTTTCATTACTATGTTATTAATTTGTTTCATTGTTTTTCCACATATCCTATATCCTCTGTCCCCTTGATATTTTCTTAAATTTGAAATTCTAATCTTCCCTCTAAATTTTTAATTATCTTTATTTTATTATTTGGGCAATATATATAATATTCATATAATTTTATACATATATTTTTTTGTGTACACTATCCAAATTCATTTGTTTAGAACTTCTTCATATGTTAACCGTTTTCGGCATATTATATATGAAGACGATGTAGTACTTTGCCACGAATCCCAAATAAAAAATTTCCGTAGCTAAATTTCTAAAGCAGTAAAAATCTTATTTTCTAGTCATACTATTTGATTATTTGTTTTTAGTTATTTGATTATTTATTAATACTTATGATTTTTATGGGGTGTTACAGATTGACTTTATGATCTTGTTCATTGCTTTTACTTGCCCGTTGGCCTGCAGATGAGCCACTCTACAAAACCCTTATGAATCTTATACTTAGCATAGAAGCTTTTGAATTCATCACTTTCAAACTATGTTCCACTGTCTGTGATTATCTTCTGTGGAACACCAAACCTACAAATGATGTTCTTTAGCATGAAGTTGATCACTCTCTTTGAGGTAATGGTGGTTAGTAGCTCTGCTTCAGCCCACTTGGTGAAGTATTTCAACAGCTACAATGGCATATCTTAAGCTGGAATTTGCTGTTGGAAGTACTCCAATTAAATCAATGCCTCATACAGCAAATGGCCATTGGCTGACCGTTTGACTCAATTTTGTGGATGGTGCTCTGGGAATCTTTGCAAATCTATGTCATTTATCACACCTCTTGGTATAGGTTGTAGAATCCAGGTTCACATCAGGCCAAAAATAAATGTATCACAGAACTTTCTTCGCAAATGTCTGACCATCGGTGTGACCTCCACATTTAACTTCGTGTAATTCCACCAAAATTGCTTTAGATTTCTCTTTGGTCACACACCGAAGTAGAGGCATAAAGAAGCCTCTCCCATATAGTCTACCGTCCTGGATAAGATACACTAAAGCCTTTCACAAAATCTTCTTTTGCTTTTTCGATTCTCTCGGCAGTGTTCTGTTGAGAAGATACTCCTTGATCGGGGTCCTCCACAAGTCAGGTTCCCCAACGGTCTCCATAATCCAATCAACATCCACATCTTCAATATTAGGATTTGAGAGAACTTCGATGGGTACTAATCCTAGTAACTGTGCTTCTCCTGAACTTGCATTTTTAGCGAGTGAATCTGCTTTCACATTCTCTTCTCTAGGGATATGGGATACTATGCAGTAGTCTACGTCATTAAGAGGTTTCTAAGTTTTAGTTAGATAAGCTGGGAGATTTACGCCCTTGGCCTGGAAAACTCTTCGAATTTGGCATACCACTAGCTGCAGGTCACTGAAGATTTGCAAAGTTTTCAAATTCAACTCCTTTTCTATCTTTAGCACGATGATTAGCGCTTCGTACACAGCCTCATTATTGGTTGATGGAACTCTAACCTCAAATCATAGCACATGGAGCGTCCCTCAGGAGTTTCTAGAACCACTCCAGTCTCTGAGCAATAATCATTCATGGACCCATCAACGAACGACTTCCATCTAACCATTGCCTCAATTGATTACTTCTTCTCCTCCCCTTCATATGTAAATTCAGCAATAAAGTCTGCTAAAGCCTATCCATTAATAGCTCTTTGAGGATGGTAAGTGACATCATATTGACTAAGTTCAATATTCCACTTCAACATTCTTCCCAAAGATTCTGGAGGAAATTGAACTTGCTTTAGAAGTTGATCTGTAAGAATTTGATAGAGTGGGCTTGGAAATATGGCCTAAGCTTCTTCGAGGCGACGAGCAAACAGTATGCTAGTTTTTCCAATTCGGGATAATTGAGCTCTACCCCAACAGGCCTTTTACTAATATAGTTTACGGGCCGTTGAACCTTTGCATCTTCTCGTACTGATGTCGCACTTAAGGAATGAGACAAAAATACCAAATGCAGAAATAACTCTTCTCCATCCTTGGACTTTGACACCATTGGATGTGATTCCATGTGCTTCACTAGCTCCTCAAAAGCCACTTGACATTCGGGAGTCCATTGGAAGTCCTTATTCACTTTCCTCAGCGCATCGAAAAGTGGAATACACCGATCTATTGCCTTCAAATTAATCGACTCAATGCAACGATTTTCCCATTCAAGCTTTAAAGTTCCTTCTTCGTTCTAGGAGATCACATCTCTCGCAAAGCTGAGACTTGAGCGGGATTGGCCTCGATACCCATGGCATTGACCATAAACCCGAGGAACTTTCTTGAAGCAGCCCCAAACGAGCATTTAAGTGGGTTCAATTTCATTCCATAATTTCTGAGAATGTGAAACATTTCAGCCAAATTTTTTAAGTGATCAGAAACCCTTCTCGACTTCACCAACATATCATCGACATATACCCGATTTGTTAATTGAACATTGCATTCACTAGGCGCTAGTAAGTCGCTCTTGCATTCTTCAATCCAACCGGCATAACATTGTATAAGTATAATCCCACATCTATTATGAAGCTTTTTCTCTTGGTCTGGTTTATGCAACATTATTTTATTATACCTTGAATAAGCATCCATGAACGATAACAATTCATGGACCGCTGTTGCATCAACTAGCTGATCGATTTTGGGTAGCGAAAAACTATCCTTGGGGCATGCTTTGTTGAGGTCTGAATAATCAATACACACTCTCTATTTACCGTTGGATTTCATCACAAGCACTGGATTAGAGATCCAATCAGGATATGTGGAGAGCCCTGGATCTTTCAGGTCCCTGAATCCATTGTTTTTGCTTTACTAGTGAGACGCTTGGATCTACATTCAGCTGAACTGCCACATCAAAGAAAATCCCGCACATGTCGGAATGGCTCGAAGCGAACACATCCAGATTAGCTTTCAAAGACACAGTCAACTCTTTCTATAATTTCAGGACCAGCTGAGAGCCTATCTTTAACACTATATCTGGATCTTTTTCATGAACTGGAACTGAAATTGTGACCTTTGCTAGCATCGCTCGCCCCACCCGTGTACTGTCCTTTCATGGATCCATATCCTTTTGGACCCTACTATGCTCGCTATTACAAAGGTCATGCCCATATTGCTATAAGGAATTTTCATGAATACGAAGGGGAACCTACACACTCTCCGACAATCTCCTGGTCTTCTTTAACCACACCGACCCCCTTATCTGTTTGAAACTTCATCGTCAAGCACTAGGAGGCTAGTACAGTCCTGAAAGCTGCCATAGCTAGTCTTCCCAGAAAACTTTTGTACACAGACAATTCATCTACAAGAATAAAGGATTGCATCATAGAAGCTTTCCTTTCACCATCTCCAAGTTCCACAAGCAAAACAATAACCCCAATGGGCTACATCGGTTCCGCTGTGAAGCTTTGGATTTTCTTCTGGCAGGCTCGCACGTCCGACATAGAAAGCTTCATTTTATCGAAGGTGTTTTTGAATAGCACATTTACTGAGGTACCACAATTGACTAGCATACTTTTCACGGTGGCTGGACCTATCCTAACCGATACGACCATAGGTCTTGAGTTGGAGTGACTACTCCTCCCTCATCATTTCCATTGAACATGATCTCTCCAAAGGAAGTCTTATGTTGCTTCACAAACATTGTATTATTAAGAATCAAGCACTTTTCTTCCTTTGAAGCATTCTTGAGTGCATTGGCATATCTTTCGATACCTCCCCGACTTGCCCTAACTGGATGAGGACCCCATGAAATAGTGTTAGTCACCGGCCTTTGGCTAACTTGTGTTGGGGCTTTGTCTCCTGATCTAGATGCATTTTGCTCTTGGGCGTCTTGAGGAGGATTGGCGGATTACGACTTTTTGACACATTGTTGCAATTTGTTCTTTCTTATAGATTCCTCAATCAAGCATTTTAGACGCCTACAATCATTCGTGTTATAGCCTGGTTGATTGTGGAATCGGAAAAACCGTCTATAGTTTTCCTGGTTGTCACCAACCTTCTATGGCTTTGGCTTTGGATAATCTTCGGCATCCTTGGTAGCAACAAAGATGTTATCCAAAATCTCAGTTAATGGGGTCAATTCCATGGCTTTAACAAAGCGTAACTTCTTTCCATTTTGATTATCCTTTCCATCATATCCTCGCTTTTGACCTTCATTGTTCTTCTGACCAATTTTAACACCATTATATTTCTTCTCCGGTACCGAACTACCCTCAGCAACATCCATAGCAAAAGAAGGATCATCATCCACACTGATGTATTCTCCTGCTTTCGCATAGAACCTTTCTAGGTTGTTAGGCTTCTTCATTTTAATCCTCTTTTCGAAATACAAGTTTTTATCTATGGATCGTTTCAATGCCATTAATTCCAGTCGATGTTATGGATCCCCAACTTCTGCTGCAGCAGCATTAAATCTTGTAATGAAGGCTTTAACTGACTCATCTGGTTTTTGTTCCATGGCATTTAATGACATTACATCTTTAACCTACGTGGTCTGCAGCCTAAAGTGCTCCCTAAATTACTTAGCCAAGAAAGAAAAGTTATCCACGGACCTTGGGGGTAACTTGGCGAACCACAACGTTGCTACTCCGTCCAAGTATACAGGGAAATATAAGCACTTGAGCTCACCTGTAGCTGTTGCACCATCCATATGCTAATTGTACCTATACAAGAACAAATTAGGATCCCCAATCCCATTATAAGCTTGTATCATTAGCGGATTAAACTGTCTTGGGAACTTGGTCATTTTAATCCGTTCGGTGAGTGAAGTCTCAGTTGGAGCAAACTCCCACTCCTTCTCATTATCACTTCTCTCCATGCTTTCCTTCATAATCTACTAGATCATTTCTTCAAAACATTCCTTCTCGTCGTGCCGATCCGCGGGGAGGACGCCGTCTCCTTTGCCAGACGTTCGCCCAAGAAAACGGTCACGGCTAGGGATCCGGTGCCCTGTGCCTCTCTTATGGGGAGGTTCCCCTTTAATGGAACTATTCGCTTTACGAGAAGTAGCTCTTTTAGAATGGTTCATAGCAGGTGGATTAGATTCTTCACGACCAGCATTGTCCGGATCGTTAATCTTTTGAACAGATCGATCACGATTTGGACTTGAGAAGGAAGAGTTAGCACCCTCTACATGGGTGACATTAGCATTAACTTTCACTGTGTCGGCTTAGGTAGAAAAGAGAGCCTCTAACCTTGCCATCATGGCCTTATTCGAGATCTCCATCTATTGCGTCAAACCAACAACGACTTCATTTAGTTCATCTCTCGTTATGCCAACTCCTGCTGCCGAGGATTGGCCAATCTCACGAAGACTAGTTTGCGGAGTGAGAGGATTATCCGCGACATTCTCTGAGCCCGAAGCACTTACGGACTTACTAATCAGCTTCTTCGGTGGAATTATGTCAAACAAGTTTCCAAACTTTGAAGATAATCCGTTAACCGGCCTGGATTGTAACAACCCACCTAAAATGGGCCTAAATTTCTACCTAGAAAAGGCCCATCAAAGCCTAGAGCCATTATAAACGGGTCGTTGATTCCTGTAAGGATTACATTTGCACAAATAATAATAACATATACTTCGAATGAAATCTCACACAACGGAAGGAGAAAATATAATACCAAAATAAGATGTACCATTTATTTCAAAATCACAGAAATACACAGTCACAGTTACATTTATTCAATAGGTACATCAGATTGTTCATTCTCACAAGTTTCCAATAGAAGTAAAGCGATAACTAATAATTCTAGCATAACAACTTCGTCTTCTTCATCAGTTTCAATCATCACATTGTCCATGTCGTTTACCCCACCTGCTGACCTATTAGATAGGCTGAGGAGAGGGGTTAGAACATAATGTTTTGTGTTACTGAAATATAGTTTTACTAAATTCCATACCCTATATTTTTAGCAGGTTACACGTGTCAAGGTATGTCTACGTAGCACACAACAAATACTAAGTTTCCAACCAATGGGTTGGATATCCGAGTCAATCACCCATTAGTATTTTTAGGGTAAAGACCCAACAAGGTGGCATTCTCGGTCACTTATGGCCCTATTAAAGGTGGATTCTTATAATCTCTTATTACCTTGAGGCAAACCCCTAGCACTTAAAGAACCCCGCCCTAGTACGTTAACGTTCTTAAGTTCATTCTCTCATATGTAATATGAGAAGTAGTATTGCAAATGTTGCTACTTAACTGATATTACTCGGTGGGACACCTATGCCACTTAAGACTTCCCTTAAACATTTAGTGAGCATACAATGTATACAAATATTTTCAATTACCAAATAAGCTTCTAGAGGAAGTGGACATCCACGTCAATTACCCTACTCCGTTAATCGTTTTATGCCGTTACCACTTTTAAAGAAGGACCCCAAGACCTACCATAATACTGCTAAGGGAGGGTCCCATGACTTTGGTTCCTCTCCAAGGATAAACCATCTGAGGGATCCTAGTCCTAACCACTTAAGACCCAAACTAGATAAAAAGGTGAGTCAACCACTTAAGACCCTCTTAAAGCATAGTAAACCTAATTATTTTCACACATCAACTTATATATATAGTTATATATATACACACTAGACCTCTCACATTAAACCATATACCTGTAGATCCTGGATATGCCGGTCGGTTCCGGGAAGGCTTCTACTGCAAGTCGGTTTAACCTCATGTCTAGTGTACTAATTTTATGAATGGCCCATGATACCTAGACATCCCATAGTAGTTGGGCCTACTTGTGGTTGCTGGTCATGTTAGTCGGTTTCGGGCAGGCTTCTACCATAAATGGCAACTAACCTCGTGTCTATATGTCATTTATTTATGTATATTTAAGCTATTCTAAATATACGCACACACAAGAAAACAAATATATGTACGTATATTTGTTAAGGGGGCATTTCAAATTCAAACTCTAATCGAATCGCATTTATTATGCTAATATAATGTTAATTATGTTAGTTACGTTTAAATAAGTAATATAATATAACGCCTAATTAACGTAACATTCGTACAAATGGGGAAACCTTCTAACGAGGTGGCAATTGTCATATTATTCAAATTAAGGCATACAAGATAAATTTTTCCATATTTTATGGCTGCACATAACATGATAGCATAATGAACATATAGTAAATAGTAGTGAATGGAAAACATATACATATACATAACGATTACAACTTGTATCCTTAGGCATGTAGAAATGATTTAAATATTAAATTAAAAGTAGAGTATTTCATACATTCACTATATGTTTACAATCCATATTTCAACCAATTCACCTTTTTCGTGGTGTTATACACTATAACGACCCGTATTTATACGGATAGTAATTAATTTATTTAATTATTTAAATAGTGAAAATGGTTGTTTAATTAAATTATATTGAATATTTAATTATTATGAATAATAGAATAATATATTTAATTTCTAAAATAATCAGAAATAGTGAATTGACAATATAATGTCAACTGGACAATTCAAAGTATTTAATTCAGCTTAGAATTGAATTAGAATGAAGAATATATTATTTGAATGACAGTTTGAACGTATAATTATATTATAATTATATTCGAGCTCGAAATGGCGCTGCAGTTCGTAAATTGGCAATTCGAACCTCAACTGGATATACATGGTTTGTTTTAAATCGGATTTCTGTGAAACAAGAAAAGTTCAGAGCTGGTGAAGTATATTTTTCTAATGGAAGAGAAAAATCGGGATTTCGTCGTGTAGATTTTGGTTTATGTCCAAATTAAATTTTAGAAAAGTAGCTATAGAATCGTTTATCGACCGTAATGGTTTATTCGATATAACTTGACACCGGTTTCGTATTTAGACAAGATTCTTTTGAGATGTAGTGATAATTTAATTTTTATAATTTTATTGTAATTTTTAATTAATTAAATAAGCAACTTTTTATTTAGAGTATTTTGCACCCTCTAATCAACATTTTGAGGTTTCACAAAATGAGTTAATCTACCGATATTATTATATTTTTGGAATCGTGGCGCCTTGCTCGTCACAACAATATGTTTATTTTTGTCGATAGAAATCCGCAAACAAGTAGAGTTTCATATAACGGATACGCTAAATTCAAATGGACACACCGCACATGAAGGAACATGCAACTAAATTATAAATTCTGAATATATGAACTTCAGTACAGACGAGCTATAAATGGTGCACTAGAAACATTAATGATGATATATATGGGTTGCACATATAAACGTCTAACTAGAAACTGAAATTTACAAACAGGAATTTTACAACAAGACTTGCCTTCCCGGAATGTGCCTACATAAACAAGTACTGAAGCATTTCAACATAAAGATTGGCTCTTGTGATTCCGCATTCCAACAGAAGGAATGGCTCTCATGATTCCACATTTCAACAGACAAAAACATTCGAACATCATATATAAATACAGACCCATACCTAGCCTAAACCAAATCCCTCTTTCTCATTTTCCGCCATTGTTTTTCTTTTATGCAGCAAGAAAATGGTGAACAAAATAAATCAAAAGAAATAAAAGTAAAATTCTAAAATCATAATATATATATATATATCGTTGAACTCCTGAAGTGCTGCTCTTCAATGCAGTGTTTTTTTCGTCGTGCTCGAACACCAATGGTGACGGTGGATATTTTCCAGCGAAACTAAGGTTGAACGCCATTGGAAGCTGAAGCAATTATTGGTGAATTCGAGTTCATAATGGGTTTAAGGGGACCAAACCGCATGAGTATACGTGAAATTTGGGGAGTTCAGTGCTGAGAGCTATCGCTCGACTGTTGTACCATGCTCCAGAAACTGTCTGACACAAGGAAGAGATGAGGTGCGAGTTGCACATGTTTAGGATGTGGTTGAAGAGATTTGTAAGAGAAGATTTGTGTGTGATTTGTAGTGAATGGTTTAAGGAACGGTTTGGGCTTGAAATTGGAGAAATGGGGTTCAGTAGTTGGTTTCTGGAGAGCGATGTAAATTGTGGAAGAAACAATCATGGGTGGGGAGGTCTCCAAGAGGGATGTTGGGATAAGGTTTAGTAGGTGAGCCCAATATAATAAGTCATGAAATTTATTTACTTAAATGTGTACGTAACTTGTAAAATTTATATCTTTGTCATACGGGAACGGAATTCAGCGAAACTAGTCACGTTGGGATCGTATGGACGGGAGCTACACCATGCAATGGATTGGGAGTGAATCCGAGCTCGTTACAATTTATAGCAAAATAAAACGTCTGTCTGAATCAACAGACGCAAATCGTTGTTTAACAGTTAACGCGAAATGTGAGTAAAACTCACCAACTCTGAATAGTTATATTTTTATAACGTATTTTTAGAACTGTTAATCATCCATTGATTGATGTGTGTTAACTGTTTGGTTGAATTGCTTATGTATTGGTTGAAAGTATAGATAACGATATATATATAAATCATTAATCGAATAATTATTCTTTTTATCAGAATATTTTATATAAATGTTGTTTAACATTTGTGATGCAGGAAAACAGATTAGAGGGATCCAACAGGATTCCTCAATATTTATAATATTGTTTGTTTTCATATATTGTGTTATATGATGTGATGTTTAATCTGTGATTGATGATAATGACACTAGCCCTGTTATTTGGTACTATGAATACCGAAAGAAATATTGGAATAGAAAAGGGAAATTTCAAACTGTGTATTGAAATAGAATATATAAAATCAAGAGATTTTATAAAAAGGAATTTGATAAAGAAAATATTTATAAAATCAAATAAAGGTATAAAAAGGATTATTTACTTAGAAAGTAAATAAAGGTATAAAAAGGATTATTTACATAGAAAGTAAATAAAGGTATAAAAAGGATTATTTACTTAGAAAGTAAATAGAATTATAAAAGGAATATCTAGTTAGAAAATAAATAGAATAATTATAAAAGGAAAATTTCAATGTTATATTGAAAAGGAAAATTTATAAAATCAAAGGATTTTATAAAAAGAAATATTTATTTGTTAAATAAGTAGAATTGGAAACGAAATATTTATTTGTTAAATAAATAGAGTTATAAAAACGAAAATTAGCAGGATATAAAGGAAACGGAAAATATTTATTTAAAGTGAGATTAAATAGAAATCTGTTTTAACAGATGAACTGGGAAGATTAATTTATAAACAATAGTTTATAAATTAAGTAAAATATTTATCATTGGATAAATGGAATATATAAGTCAAGACTTACATAGAGAAGTAAGAATCGATTTCAACATCGATATTTGAAACTGAATATGGACGTAGAGTTAACCAAAGGAGTTAATCAAAATGAGTTAGAGGAGTTAATCGATTAGATTTAGAGTTAATCGATTAGCGTTAGAGTTAATCGATTAGAATTAGAGTTAACCAGTTAGAGTTAACCAGTTAGAGTTAATCGATTAGAGTTAAATCGAACTAGAGTTATTCGAATATTAGTTATTCGAAAGGAGTTATTCGAATAGAGTTAATCGAACTAGAGTTATTCGAATAGAGTTAATCGAACAAGAGTTAGTCGAATATTTGTTATTCGAATAGAGTTAATCGAACAAGAGTTAGTCGAATATTTGTTAATCGAATGGAGATAATTGAATTAGAGTTAGTCGGATTAGAGTTATTTGAATATTGTTTATTCGAAGAAAGAGTTATCAAATAAGGTTTTTCAAAGAACAGAATTAATCGAATATTAGTTATTCCAAAGGAATTATCAAATATTAGTTGTTCGAAAGGAATTATCGAATATTAGGAGTTAATCGAATATTAGTTATTCGAAAGGAGTTAATCGAATATTAGTTATTTGAAAGGAATTATCGAATATTAGTTATTCGAAAGGAATTATCGAATATTAGTTATTCGAAAGGAGTTAATCGAATATTAGTTATTCGAAAGGAATTATCGAATATCAGTTATTCGAAAGGAATTATCGAATATTAGTTATTCTAAAGTAGTAATCAAATATTAGTTATTCGAAAGGAGTAAATCGAATATTAGTTATTCGAAAGGAGTTAATCGAATATAGTTTATTCGAAAGGAGTTAATTGATAAGAGTAAATTAGTTGGAGTTAATTGAAGAGAGTTAATCCAATAGAGTTAATCCAGTAGGGTTAATCAAATAGAGTTAATCCAATAGAGTTAATCAAATAGAGTTAACCGAATAGAGCTAACCGATAAGAGTAAATCGATTAGAGTTAATCGAATAGTGTTAATTGAATAGAGTTAATCGAATAGGGCTATTCGAAGAGAGATTATCGAATATAGTTTATTCGAAGGAAAGAGTTATCGAACAGAGATTTATTCGAAAGAGAGTTACGTAAGGAAGTTTGTTGAAGATTTAAAAGATAAACTTTGACTATTTCGAAGTTAAAATGTTGTTCAGTTAAGGTATGAGAGATAGTTATACCCCAACTTGATTGACTTCCTTCTTAACTAAGGAATGGTAAGGTTTGATAGTGAATGATGGCTAAGTGAATTTAGTAAATGGTTTGAGTTGGCATAACGATGTTTTATTTAAACATCTGTTTGAATCCAATGAAGGAACTTTGGAAATGTTTTCCAAATAAGAAATCAGAAATGTTTTCTAATATAGAAAACGGGAAATGGAAATGTTTTCCATTGTTAATAACGTATATTTTCTAAAATAAGAAATGTTGAATATATGGAAACAGGAGATAAGTAAATTAATGAACTAAAGAGATAAATGTTCAATGATGATTGATCGATAAAATTTCCATTTGGAAATAATATCGTTGTTTGCACACGTGGTTTTCTTTGATAGTAAAATCACAGACTACCAAAGTTTTAACCATTTTAACGTTGTTAATATGGAGATATCGGTTGGATTATTATCCGAAGAACCACTCCGTATTGGCATAAGCGTTGCGAATCATATATGCCAAAGATAATTGAAGATGGAGTAAAGTGCAAGGGCTGTTGTATAAATCTTAGGTAAAGATTGCCTAAGAGGGTTGTACTGAATAGTACCTTCGGTTTGTCTATTCCCAAGATGACCTGTATGGAAGAATGTCTTACATAGTATACGTAATAGATCGCGTTAGTTGATCTCTTCCAACGTATTTACGTTTGGTGGCAGAGGAATTCGTTTCTCTTAGCTATATACCCGTGGTATTTTTGGGGAAATCAATTTGTGATTTGGCGAGTATGACGATGTGACATTCAAAGTGAATAAATGTGTGATCTGTCAAAGATAAGCGTGGCCTCTAGCCTCATAACCGGGTAATGACAAAAATCGGGCAGGCAGCACGGCAATATAGGTCGCACCTATTAGGGTGTATAATCACCTGATCTAGAGTTTCATTTACTTCTAAAAATCTATTATCGATGTTGTACCATTCGGGAAATGGTTGTTGATCCCAACCGTTAGTGATATACATTTGATACACTCAAGCGAAATGAGTGGTCGGTAGTGTGTGGCAGGTTTGCAAGATGTTCTTATTGAACCCAGTGTACTCCTCTCTAGAGGTACACTAGCAGAAGGTGGTCCCATACCTTGTCATAGTTGGAAATCCATTACCCAATATGTGCTTGCGGTTTTGATTGTATACTATATGTGTAGAACGTGAGATGAAAGCATTTTTTCTAGATGATTATTATATTGTGGTTGATAGACACTATTATAATATCAATGAGTTTTGATATGAAGTTTTGTTTTGGATTCTCATAAGGGAAAAACTCGTTCCGTTATACGGCATGGTCTTATGAAATATAGTTTGATGGCGCAAACTGTTTTACTCATAACAGTCCCGTGATTGACCCAGAGAGTAACAACCCGGAAACTCTGAGCCAATTTAAATTTTTTATTTTGGCAATTCTAATGAAATGTGATTATTTAAAATGGAAATTTAGCAAACGACCTCGGATTTCGACGAAACCACTTTTGTTGGATCAGTGATGTCAAGTTATTGCTGGATTTCAAAATTTGTGATTTTTGGAATCAATATGTGAGCGTGGCAAAGGAAAACGCGTTAGACCAGTTTTAGTTGATTTTAATCGACTTGAAAATGTCTATTTTTTAAACGGTCTCAGAATTCGACGAAATTAGTTTTCTTAGAACCGCATCGTCAATACGAAGCTAGAAATATTTTTTCTGGAATTTTTAGACTCGGTATGTGGCCTCGGTAAATTAAAATATGTGTTCAAATTGAATATATACTGATTTATATTTTAATTTGAATAAAAAATGATCGAAACAGTTGAACTGGTTTACGAAACATATCCCATTGTGTTCGGAATGGTGGTTTTTAGCTAGGGGCGACAGTCGTTGGGCTCGATTTGGAGATTGTATCGATGAACATGTATTTTTGAAATTAAAATAATATTAAAATAAATATATAAAATTCCTTTTCCGCTAAAACCCTAGCATTATATCAGCCGCGCCTCCACTGAAGAAACCGATGACAGAAATCGCTCCACCTTTCTTCCATTCGATCTTCAAATTCACACAATAAATTTCCAAACTTTTTAAAGGAAATCGAAGATCTAAACGAGCTCTATAATCTGTCCAGTTGAGATCTGAAAATGTTTTGTGGATTGGGAGATTTCTTAGCCCAAAACCGCCACGTTCGAGACCACTTTGGAGGGCTGGGGTTGCACCGAGATTAACGCCAATGGAGGCGTGGGTGGAGGTTGGCGAGGGCTTCACGGTTGTGGTCTTTGATTCAGGTCCGGCGTTGGCAGGTTGGTGCGACGGAAGGAGGAATGGTTCGAGTAATAGGTTGCGTGGTTACAGAACAAACAAGGAAGAAGATTACGGTAAGAAGGGGATTAAGGTTAAACACATAATTAAGAGGATAATTAATTATTATATTATGCTTAGAATGTTTATATTCAATTGAAATTTGAAATGACTGTAAATTTTGCAAATCAAATCGGAATTCAGCGAAACTGGAAGCATTGGAACCATGACGAAGAGATCTACACAATAGAACTGACTAGGACCAAAACCGAGCAAATCAGAATTTGAGGAGAATTCAGATTAAACAGAACAATTCAAAAGTTCAGAAATAAAACCAAAGGAGTGGAAAATCAAGGTGAGAATTCTCTCACTTTAAAAATTATGTACAGTTATTTATTTTGTAACTGCATATATGAACTGCTCCCCATCGTCCACAGACCATGGACGACTTGTTTGATTAAATTCTATGTGAAAATTGATCGTGATGTGAAATGAAATAAATTGATCGTAATGTGAAATGGTTTTAAAAATAACCCACAGGTCCCAGGATCATTACAGCTACTTTTTGGAAATTAATCCTGTTTTTACGTGGGTTAAAGAACTAATGTCATTTAAACACAGTTCACGACAAACCCCACACGGGTCAAAGAACTAATTAATTGGGACGATAAATTTTACATATCGCCCAACTGCACAAATAAAATCTGTGTTAGATTGTTTGAAAACCCCACACGGGTATTGGGGTTATATATGACATACTAATCCCAATAATTAGTTGTATGTCGATCGATTGATTGACAGAATGTTATATGCGTTGAATATTTATATTTGATGCTTATACAGTGTAGAATGCACTTTGGATGATGGTTGATTATTTGTCATTGTTGATATATACATGCGTTGTATGGAAATCCATAGAAATAAAATCTATGGTAATTGATTGGGCCTTATTCCAGTTTTGAAAAGAAATATTTGAAATAGGTGAAGACGGTGGTTAAAGACCGGAGGTCTTCGCGTCGTTTGGATAATTACTGATGATCTTGATTGGGCCGTACACCCAAGAGAGGAAATCAGTTAGTGATCGTCCAGACGTACTTGGTGATCGATGGAGATGCCGGGTACTAGGTGCCTCCGGTTTCGTTCAGACCCAGAACGAAGTTGTAAATGGATTGTGTGTCTGACGTTGGATTTCAGTCTGTGTGATTGATTTCTATTAAATATATATCTGTTTGGCGGCGGAGAATTTATTCTCTTGCTTAACGCCCTTCTCTGAGACGTACGAGCTTAGGGGTTATATATTGATGGATATCCATCGCATGGAGTGAATGGCCTGCGTGGCATGCCTAAGTGGCAATTGATCAAGGCTTCTGTTGAAAAGCAAAGTCTTGTGGTTGATGATCAAAGCACCGCCTGTGTGGCATAGATTGTGTAGCGTTGATTCACGAGCCTCACACCCCGGTGTGAACCAAAACGGGAGAGGACGTCAGGGAGGGCATGCGTTTCTTTCTAGCTAGATGTGGCATCTGTGGTTTTACACACCCTTACGAGTATGACTTATGTGATTGTTGCTATTGCAAGGCGCCTCGGTTTGATCGGACGACCCGGGTCCGGTGGAGTCATTCGTTGGCTCGTTTACGCCCCATAGGGTAGGGAAATGCATGTTTAGGGTTTAAGTTTAATCCACATCGGTGGACTGGCCCTGAGGATCCAAGGGCTCACTTGTGTCTGGGTCCTGAGGCTCGGGCTAGAGAGTCTCGAATCGGTAGAGGACTATCTTTTGCCTCGGTTCACAGATGGAAATCCAATTTCCAAATACATGACTTTGCGGTTTTGATTGTAGAGCCTAGTATGGCGACATGATATATGGTACCCGTGCCGTCTATGATCGATATTTATGATTTGAAGTTGTTTTATACACTATGCACTTATAATAGTATCAAATGATTCGTTTCAAATGTACCAAACATGTTTGGCTATTATAAGGGAAAACCCTATCCCCCGGCTTGCGTTGCATTGTGTGATAGGACCTGGGTCTTATAATAGCTTCATTTTTCCAAAAAGCATTGCGCTATTTTGTTATATACACTGGTATTCTTGGGAAGAAACCCGTTCCGTGTTATACGGCGTGGCCCCTTGATATATCTTATTTAAAGTAAAGTTTTAAATAACTGTTTTAGTTCTTGTAATGTCCTGCATTTTTAACGGCTGAATAATTTATTTATTTAATTATTAAATATCGATTTGGCGATATCGATAACTTGAATTAAATAATATTTATATTTAATTAACATAAGTAATAGAATAATTTATTTATTTTCGAAATGATCAAAAACAGTAGAATTCACAATATTGTGTGAATTGGGCAGTATAAGAGATTTGGTTAAGTTTAGATTCAAATTTTTATAACGAATCTATTCAATAAACGACGATAGAACGTATAAATTTTATTTTAATTATAATCGAGCTCGAAATGGCGCGGCAGTTCGTAAATTGGCGATTCGAACTTTAAACGAATATACAAAACTCGTTTTAAGTCAGATTTCTGTGAAACAAGAAACGTTGGGGGCTGGTGAAGTATATTTTTCTAGTGGAAGAGAAAAATGGTGGTTTCATAATATTGATTGCAAGTTACGCCCAATTTAAATTTTCAAATAGTCGCTATAGAATCGTTCATCGACCGTAACAGTTTATTTGAAATAACTGCATACTGGATTCGAATTTAGACATGGTTCTTTTGAGACGTAGTGTTAGTTTAATTTTTAGAATTTTACTGTAATTTTTAATAAATTAAATACACAAATTTTTATTTGGAATATTTTGCACCCTATATCAATATTTTAGGGTTTCACAATATAAGCTAATCTACCGATATTATTATACTTTTGGGATCGTGAGGCATTGCTGATCGCAAGATATTTTTATTTCTGTCCATAGTTTTTGTATAGATGAATGAAATGTTTCGTAACAGACACCGTATAAAATCCATCACACTATTTTCAACGCAGTTCGCTTGGACAGTAAGGGAAAATTAAATATCCCCGTACCCATTCCTTTCAAACGTCATACCCTAATACTAGGCCTGACAATTTGACACGTGACACGCTAACACGAAACGAAACGACACGAAATAAACGGTTATGGGTTTTGATTTTTGGTATACGAAACACGAAAGTACACGAACACGAAATTACACGATAAATTTCGTGTCGGATATGGGTTTTCACTTTCAATACACGAAAGTACACGAAATATTTTATATATAATTTTTATTTTTTATATATCATATAATATATTAATTTCGTGTACACAAAAATACACGAAAGTACACGAACAGGTATACGAAAGTACACGAACAGGAAGTACACGGAAGTACACGAAAGTACACGAAATTAATTTCGTGTACTTTTCGTGTCGTTTCGTGTTTACACGAATTATTTCGTTTCGTGTTCGGATCGGGTAAACAGGTACACGAAATGATTTCGGGTCGTTTTCGGTTTTAGCTCTGAGTACACGAAAACACGAAAGTACACGAAACGAAAGTACACGAAACGACACGATTGCCAGGCCTACCTAATACCCCTCACCATACGGCTATAACAGCTACACAACTCTAGAAATGAAAATACACTGTGTGCCTACCCCTTTGTCTAAGCCTAACACCTACCAATCCATTCACGCACATATTATTCTGTAAACAAGTGAATGAACAAGATGCTGCACCTACATCTGTCTTGATATTTCTTTTCAAATTCACTGCTTTGTAATTTCTTTTCGGCGGAGATATTGTCTGAAAACTCAATTGCTATTCCTTCTTTTCAATCAGCCCATCTACATGAAAACACACTGCTCGTCTCATCCTTTCATGCCAGACCTATATACTGTGTACAACAACTACAAACCTCTATACCCTAAGAGCATCCCCAACACAGCGTGTTGGAGGACATCCCATCACGTTGGTTGGGGAAGCAACTCACCCCAATGGGATGAGTTGCTTTTGGGATTATCCGGCTTTTAAAAAGCCGGATAAAAAATTTGTTTTTATCCGGCTTTATAAAAGCCGGATAACACTGCTATAAGGGGGTGGACAGAATTAAATGTCCACCCCCTTATACGGCTTTTTTAAAGCCGTGCAAGGGGAAAATGAATTTTCCCCTTACACGGCTTTAAAAAAGCCGTATAAGCCATATCCGGCTTTTAATAAGCCGGATATGGCTTATGTTTAAAGCAACCCTCTGGGTTGTCTTGACAACCTTCGGGGTTGCCAAGGCAACCCAGATGGGACTTACCGACCCCCCGTTGGGGGTCGGTTGCTCCCCAACCAACCCCGCGTTGGGGTTGGTCTAAACAACGTGATACCCAAGTTGTATTCCAACTATAAATATACAACTTCTTGCACCTTGTTCCTCCATTTTAACACAACTCTGAAACCGAAAGCTTCCATCAAAACAAAACTTCCATTCTCGTTCGGGATGTATTTAAAACAGAGATCCACTTTTACTAAATAATAAAAAGTAAAACGCTGCAGAAGGGTCATTTGTGAATGCTCTTGATGGCGAACAAAGAAATAAAGTGGTGATCGGTCTTATAGAAGAAAGGACAAACTCGTGCATGGTATTTTCCTACATGCTGAGTATGGACCGATGACGCAGAGTAGATGAAGTGAAGAAGTTCGGTTGTGCTAAAAGGAGTTGCAGCAGTTTTCGAGAAGAGAAGGTGTGTGTATACTTTGGTGAAAAGGGGGGTGTGTGGGATGAAGATCAGTGCAGTGCTGTCCATCTGAAGCAATTTTAATGTGTGAAAAGGGTGAAAGGTGAGGGATGTTTGAATTGAGGTGGTGCCACGCTATACCTGTACGTTTCATAAAGAAGAAACAAAGAAAAGAAGAGGACAGCGTGCCCATGCAGATGGAAGGAGTAAAGAAATCAAAGGAAAGGAAAATTTGTATACAAGATGCTGAACAGAAAATGCGTGGAGGGGAGGGTGCGTGACTGTGAGTAGGAGTGGTTACATGTATACTGGAGGAGTGGTTCACGTGAAGGTGAAACTGGAAGAAGAAGAAAGCAAGGGGGAGGCGGGCCATGCAACAGTCGTTCGTGGGCTTGGGCTTTTACAAAAAAGGAAAAAAAAGAAAAAAGAAAAGAAGGGCGATAACGGAAACGGGGGACAGCACGGGGGAGGAGTATTCAACATTTGGAGTGGCCTTAGCATGGGAAAGGAGGACTTTTGTGCACATGGGATACACGGAGGAGTTGTTGGTTTAAGCACAGTAGAAGAGGGTTTAGTTAGAAAGGGTAAGGGGACGGTTTACTTGAAGCAAGAAGAAAAGTATGGTTTAACTGTGAAGCACAAAGGGGGAGCGGGCCGTGTATGTGTGACTAGTGGTGAATCGGGCTTGGGCCAGGGCGTGAAGTAAGAGGGGAAAAATAGAATAAAATAAATTTAGATAAATTACTTCAAAAAAAAAAAAATTTAGATAAGAAGGATGCAACATTGGTATGGTGGACGGAAGAAGATTACCGGGAAGAAGACCGTGTTTCTGTGATGTCTGAGGAGAAAGCCATCGCAAGTAAAGGAATTTAAAGTCCTGGATTAGCCATTTCACACGGTAATTACCTTAGATTAATTAATTTAATAAATTAAAGGGGGATTTTTTTTTTAAATGAATCGATCTTGTGTCATCAATCGTTCGTTCATACAATAACAGAATTACGCCAAAGGGATCCTTTGGAATCGTGTCGTCAAGGGCTATACTGCTGAGCTGATTCAGAAGGACCTGGAAGCTGTCGGGTTTTATTTAATTTTAAACGTCAGTTTAAAATTAAATAAAACAACGCGGGAACCGTGAACCGAAAACAAGGTGAGTTAATTCTCAACTTCTCTGAAATACTATGATGTGTTAAATTCATAAAAAAATAATTTATCGTTGATTGGATGCCTTGGTTGATTGGTTGTTTAATGTTTGTCGACAAATTATATTTGTCGTATTGGTTTATTCTAATTTAAATACTGTTATCATATATTTTTATCTGTGATGCAGGGAAGAACAGGTTGGAGGAATCCGGCCGGATTCCTCAAAATATTTCCTATGTTTATTATTTTCAAATTATCTAAATATGATCTGTTTACCCCCAAAACAACACTATATCATGTTGGAAATGTTGATGGATGATTATATACCGAATGTTGAATTGAAATTCAATTTTGATATGATGTTTTTAGTCAATAAACGACATTGATTAAGTATTGGCATCAAATGATCTGAAACGCGGTCGTTAAGACATTAGTTCGCCTTCAAGTAAATTAACGTAATTAAAGTTATAAAGTTTATTTTATAACTAAAATGAAGTTTTAAAATTTATGTTTATTTAAATAAAAGTTTAAACGAGACAATATTTATAAAAATCGTTATGGAATATTTTGCAGCAATTTTCAATAAGTGTAGAAGCCAGAATTTAATGTATGGGTTATTGTTTCAAAACAGCTGTTTAAGTAAAACAGTTAAGCGATATAATTAGATTAATTATATTAATCTAATGAGAAAAATAATCGTAATCAGTTTATACATAACTGATATTTAAGTTGACGAAGTCGGCCGTTTAATTAAGAGTTGAGAATTTCATTAATCATTCTTCGATTAATGTAATGGAAATGGGTTAACAAATAATTATTTTTATTTAATAAGATTTGTTTTTACTAATTATTTAATTAAGTGAAGTGAAGTATGATTTCAAAGCGGAAATGATTCTAAGAGATCTTCAAATAGAATCCAAGGTTCGTAAATACGATTTTTAAAGGAATTTAACCGCAGGCGATGAACTTAAATGAGTTTCTATTTAAGGAATTGAGTTGACTGGAATAAGTTCAAATCGAAGAAAGTTTTGAAAAGCAAAAAGAATTGCGTTAGAAAATCTACTTGAATAAAAGTAAAAGAGATTTGTTTTGAGAACAAATATACCAATTGAAAGAAATGGTTACTAAAACCACGTTTGAATAACTGAAATGAGAATAATTGGAACGATAGGTTTGGGTTTCAAACTTTTATCTATTCTTAGATAAGAACGTTGTCGGTCAAGGTCTGAGAGGTAATTAAAATACCCCAACTTGAACGACTTCACTATTATTGAGGAATGATATTAGTTTGTAACAGTTAGAATTGGTTTATTATTATAAGAGAATATTAAAAATGTTAATCGCAAGATTTTGAACTAATGAGTAAACGATGTATAAATTTAACATCGTCTGATCAACGTTGAAGTATAAATTTATTTATATCCTTGAGATAAGATTATAATGAATTCTTCAAGGCAAGGATAATATAAGAGATTTGGCAAGTGTATAGTGCGGGTTTTGAAATAAGGAAATGAAATGGGTTTTGTAAATAAAGATATATCATTATTTTCAATGTAATGAATAATGGAATTCCAGATAAGAGGATATGGAATCGATTTCTAAGGATCAATAAAATCGTTTAGCAAATGAATCAGAGCTGCCAATATACTTGATTGTATTGTTTGATATTGATAGTTAAATCACCAACTATCAATGGAATATATTGACCTTTTTGACGTGTTGTTTCGGGGAGACCGGGATGGGAACTAGACCCAAAACTACTTCGATTCAACGTTACGTACGAAACTTGCTGACAGCAAAATGAGGATGGAGCATTGAAGACCATAGATCTTCATGAAGCGGAAGAACTACTTATAATCTCAGGTTAGCCCCTTGAGATACACTGTGGTTCTGTCGTGGTTGGAATCTATAGGTTGCAAGGACTTCTTGCTACTGATCCTTGGCGTGATTCCTATAAGGATGCAGTAGGAGAGTGCCTTCGGTTCATCCTGTTCCTGGATAACGTGACGATGTGGAATTCAAAGCGAATGGTGGCCAAATGGTTCAAAAGTAGATTTTAACCTCAAGACTCATCAACCGGGAAATGACAAAAATCGGGCAGGCAACATGGCTATGGGGTCGCGGCCATTAGGGTGTATTGTCACCATCTAGAGAATATTCATATTTGTTACTTCTTTTCATTTCTGTATCTCCCTGGAACTACGGTGGTCGCGCGACAAAGAGCCGTGAGGGTGACAATATATTCGATACACTCAAGCGAAATGAGTGGTCGGTCATGTGAGGGCCGGGTTGCAAGATGTTCTTGTTGAACCCAGTGTATTCGCCTCTAGAGATACACTATCGACAGGTGGTCCTATACCTTGTCAAAGTCGGAATCCCATCCCCAATAAGCGCCTGCGGTTTTGTTTGTATACTATATATGTGGAACGTGAGATGTAAGCGTTCTGCTAAATTCTAAATACTTGTGATTAGACATTATCATAATATCAGAGAAGTATTGATTTCCAAAACTGTTTTGGGTTATCGTAAGATAAAAACCGTCTGTGTTTATGTGTGGACCGGTCTTACAATTATCTTTTCTTTTGAAGAGGATTTTGAAAAGTTAAATCAATAATTTGAGTTTACTCGTACCAGTCCCATGACTGACCCAGAGTTTATTTTTGTTTTGTTTTTCCCTAAACTCTTGGGTGCCCAAATTTATACGGGCAGTCAAGTAGTTTAGGCATTTACAGATATACTTGGAGGAGATTGAAGCAGGAGGCTTCAGGATTATATAGCTATTGTTATTTCCGCTGTGTGTAAGTGTTGTACTCTGATAATGTTATTGTATATATATACTGTTTTATTTCAAAGTTATGTTATATTATATTTTATTCGTTCCGCTGTGAGATTCGAGTTTACTCTGATTGAGTTGTTCTTCTTCTTCTATTCTAACTTTCTATCCTATCTATTCTCACCCTCTAACTTCTTTCTATTAATGATCAGGTATTTTTGATGTCTGAATAGTCAACATGGCAGTTTTGTGTTGATTTTCAGAGTCTAAAACCCCGGGTTGTTACAGTTCTCATACCAGTCCTTGTTGCAGTCATGATGGGGGGTTCTCACCATGTGGTTTGGTGGTGAACAGTGGGCCCATAACCCATAGGTCCCAGGATCGAAACTAGCTCTGATACCAGGAAGTAACGACCGAGAATTTCGCTCGATCTGAATCAGTCTCTAAACCGACCAAGACCGTATGAAATGCCAGATGGTTTTGAGAGCACGACAAATTAGAACGCAGACATAAGAACATTTCATTGTCAGTTACAACAATTCCATCAGAATACAAGAATATACAGAGTATAAATCAATATTACACAGAAAATATCAGAGATTTAAATTACATTACATAGCAGCGGAAAAATAATACAATACACAACTAGAAGTAATACACAGATACAGAGCTTTCCGAGTATCGTTCTAGCTGTAAATTAGGATCCTGTGAATATAAATCTGCAAAACCAAAACTACTAGCTGCCCATGTCAAAATAAGGGCACCCAGAGTTTAGGTTAAAACAATAAACTCCAGTTCCGTATATTTTGTTTTGTTTTCCCTAAACTCTTGGGTGCCCAATTTTATACGGACAGTCAAGTAGTCAGGATTTACAGATACTTGAAGAGCTGGAGAAGGAGGCTTCAGGATCATATAGCTATTGTTTATTTTCGCTGTGTTGTAAGTGTTGTACTTTGGAAATGATATGTATATTCAAGTACAGATTTATGTTTCAAAGTTATGATATATATTATATGTTATTTGTTCCGCTGTAAGGTTCGTATTACTCTAATGTTGTGTTCTTCTTCTTCTTATATTCTAAGTTTCTATCTTATCTATTCTCATCCTCTGTTTTCTTTCTATTAGTTTTCTGTTTTCCAATAGAATGTGGGTTGGACTTGTGTTATTTGGTCAGCTCAAATTGGACCGGAATTTCGGGACACTACAGTTGGTACTAGAGCATAAGGTTAAGTATTACCTTGGCTCTGTGGCGTGACTCGGTAGAGATAGGTTTAGTAATACCCTAGATTGAGTTTGAGTGTATATATACGAGTGAACGAATTCGTTATTTGATATAAATTTTTTTTTTATATTGTGGAGATTTATTGGTTGAGTTGTTTATGGATTCTGGTCGATCGGTTTGATCCACTGTATCGGTTGAAGTTTCCGAACACTTGAATACGATGAACTGACACGGTACGTTTTGAAAAGAGGGTAAATGAAAATTTTTGCCCAAATTATATTTTGATATAAAAGATTGATATCCAAATGATTATAATATATTGGATATATTGGTTGTAATTATAATCGAGTAAGATTATAAATTAAATGGTTATGTATATAACCAAGTAGAATTCAGATAAGTGTAATATATGAATTGAAATGAATTAAATCTGAATTCAAATCAGTATTTAAATTAAAACCCTGGAAAATTGGAAAGGTGTTTGTAAATGGATTTGGATTAAATATATGTGAATTTTAAAATCCTGGGATATTTTAAATCGTTTTACAAGCCGTGTGAATGGTATTTTGAAATGTATTTCAAAATGGAAGTGTTAGAAATGGTTTTGAAAAGCGATATAGTATAGGACTCACTTCGAAAGCTGGAAATAGATTCCGATGATAATCATGACATCATCGGTGTTCAATTTCGAGTTGTAAGTGACAGATTACTACCGAAAAGATTTTGTTTTTTAATTGTTTTGAGAGAAACAAGTTGTTTGAAATCCAAAAAGGAATATTTGGCTTTAGAAAAGCGAAGCTGTTTAAAACTCCCAGGAAGAGACTATTTGAATTAAAAACAAATTTAATAGAAATTTGTGAAACCAAGCTGGAACTAAATTGAAACCAATTAACTAGAAATTGAATTGGATACGATATATCAAGTAGAATCAGATTTTGAATTGTGAGATAGAATCTAAAATGGTACTGGACTGATGAGCTAAGAATAAAAGAATCGAAAATGGAACTTTGATTTGAAATTAAATTCAACTTACGTATAAGCGAATGGTTGGATTTGTGGATAAAAACAGATTGGAATTCGATTGGGATGACCCTTGTATCTGCTGAATTGATAACAGGTGGAAAGAATATAATGATATGCCGATAAAAATGTACAAGTTTATATTTGATATAAGCATGAGATTTATGAGCCGAATTGGCAAGCCGCTTGGCCATTTGATTTTCTTTTGGGTTGGAGATGGCCCAGAGAGGCGAGTTGTAGTTTTATCGATTGACCAGCACAAAGGAGGTGCTGGCGAAATTTTTCGAAAAGTTAAGGTGTTAGAAATTTTACATGATTTTCGTTAGTTGGAATAAATAAATATTTAATTGAATTTAAATTAGTTCAGTTGAAACTGAAGTTAAGAAATGAATGAATAATTTTTTAACCCAGTTAATAGGGTTTGTTTTCTACCTTAGCTATTTCGAGGATGAAATTATTTTAAGTGGGGAAGAATGTAACAACCCGTATTTATACAGATAATAATTAATTAATTTAATTATTTAAATAGTGAAAATGGTTGTTTAATTAAATTATATTGAATATTTAATTAATATAAATAATAGAATAATATATTTAATTTCTGAAATAGTGAATTGACAATATAATGTGAACTGGACAATTCAAAGTAGTTAATTCAGCTTAAAATTGAATTAGAATGACGAATATATTATTTGAATGACAGTTTGAATGTATAATTATATTATAATTATAATCAATCTCGAAATGGCGCTGCAGTTCGTAAATTGGCAATTCGAACTTCAACTGGAGATATAGGGTCTGTTTTAAATCGGATTTCTGTGAAATAACAAACGTTCAGAGCTGGTGAAGTATATTTTTCTAATGGAAGAGAAAAATCGTGTAACGTCCCGCCTTTTTGACTGCCTCAAATTGGTATTTAAACCCAATTAAAACGTTCAGATCGACGGATCGTTATTTAGCTTATGGTGTTTAAAAGTAGAATCAACACAGAATAAATAAATAACATAACCTTGAACAGCAAAAACACACTTTATTATATAACCAAAATCTTGATACATTATTTTCCATACAGCAGTTTTAAACGAAAATTTGAATACAAGAAAATATTAGTGTTTTAAAACATCAGAGTGCGCCGTCTTCTGGAATCCCCAACTTCTCCATTCTTCGGATCCTGAACCGTGATGTCTAAATCTGCACTGCTCGGATCTGACCCGAGCATTCCATGCAAAAACATACAATACTCGAGTCAGGATTAATCATAGTTCAAGTAAATTAACTTCAATATAAACTGAAATATAACAGTTAATTCCAACATCATATATATAATAAACAGTTGTGGTATATGTTCATATCAGTGTATCTATTTAAGGACAAATGGTCACGGGTGCCTACGAGTGTATGCGTGTATATATATATATATATATATATATATATAGATACATGTACACCGCCTCAGCATCCCAAATTGAATAGAATAATGGTTTGCGTGCTTCAGGAGCTTGCTTATACACGTGTGTGTATATACACACACGCGTATTGCCTCAACATCCCAAAAAACACCACATTGGCTCAACCTCCAATCTCATAAGTGTACAAGTGTTGACACGTGATAGGGTGGTCAAGTACAGGGCAGAACTAAACAGGACAAGTGATCGAACATGCTGCAGTAACACTAATGCGGTCAAGTGAGATCATACATACTGCAATAAATAAAAATGTGGTTAAGATTTTCATCAATTTCAATATAGCAAAACAAATATGGTTCTAGCAAATTTCCATTTAGTAAACAAATATGGCTTCAGCAATTTCCATTTTCAGTGAACGAAATGGGTTCAACAATTCCATTTTAGTAAACAGGATGGTTTCAACAATTGTCCCCAACAACTAATTTAAATTAATGTTAAACCAATGTCTAGTAATTAATATTCTAGCATGGCAGCATAGTAACAGATGTTTTGGAATTAATATACAAACAAAGGACCTTTTGTTGCTTACAAAAATAAGGGGGTGACACAAGAACCAGCAGAGACGCATCATGCATGAAAAAGGCAATGAATTGAGGACCTTAAGCCCAAAACCAATGGGGATATACTTAGATAAGGATATAAGAAGCATACAGCAGTGGACGCGTAGAAAAAGGTTTCGTAGGAATAATAAACAATCAAAACACTCTGATCATACCCCAAAAAAAATGGATCGCAACAAAAAAAAAATGACTGCTTACAAAATGCAAGTACGAGCATACGTATTCTGTACTTTCTTTCGATGTATGCATTTTACAATATGATATATGTGCATGGCTCCAATGAGGAACCGATAAGCATTCAACTGAGATGTGTGCCTAGGACTAATTAAATAAGGACGAACTGTATGTATAAATACGTCACAACAATAGAACATAATAAAGATGTAAAATGAACTAGAACCTTGTGTTAATATGAACATGGTTCAGTCCTCAAGTAGTAGTCAAGCTGTTGTTTCACAAGGTTACAGTTCCCATCACAAACACAGAAAATACATGATTTGTTCTTATTGTATACCTTTTCCATTGATTATGATTATTATTATTTCCTCGAAAATTATAATTTCCCAAATGCAGTATAAGAAAAAGGTAAAGATTTAAGGGCCCATGATATAAAGATATGTGGACAACAAGTGAATCGGTTAAGGAAGTACCATTTCATCGAAATTAATCAAAAATCATTTTAACAGAAAGCTTCAAAGAAATAACAAAGGACAGGAAAATGGACCAATGTTACGCCGGCTGTGAGGAGAAAAATGCTTTTAATTTAGTTATTAGTTTATTTTCAGAATAACAGTAACATTGAAATCACATGTATCAATACCATGGCACTTAACCTAAATTTAGCAAAAACACTTGCCATAACTGCAGTAACCGAAGCTATATTTGTGTAGTAACAAAAAAGTAAAGAACCAGTGAACAGGGTATAAGGCCAACACTACTGCACAAAGTGTAGCTTTACTACAAGCAGGTCTCAAACTTATAATCAATTCATACACGAGAACACTGCATAGGTTATAAAAAAATATTTCCCTGTAAATTGTGGTTTAACAGTAAATAAACTGACCATAAACAAACCTTTTCATTTTATTTATTTTTAAGCCTGGACACACACAACTGACAGAGGTGAAACTTGCAATAAAACAAGGCATGTGAATGATCATCAGAGCTGGCTCAGGTTCGATACTATCAAGTGCAAGAAAAAGGGCAAAGACTAACTACTCTTATGCAATGTAAATGGTATAAACAAGGCAAGCTATTACAGGGAAGCAAGCGGATCAACTATGAAGATGCGGATGGCACATAAGCGAAGCAAAACATCCGCAAATGGACTTACTGACTTAATTAAATTTTAATAGGGTAAGTGTAGTTAATCAACATATAGTTTGCACTGTACTAGGTTATGATCTCAGAAAATATACGCATGAAAGCTTTAAAAAAATTACAACCTGCAGGCACCAACACGGTCAAGCAAACAACACATCTTTACTCAAGTTTCAGAAATATATTCACATATACCTATAACCAAGTTCTTTCAGGTGACAATACACCGAAATATACTAAGCCAGTGAGAATATAAACAATTTCATGTGGTGCAGGTTCCATCTTAAGGATTCTTTCTCAATTCCACTCGTCATAACCAGTTAAATCTAGTTACAATTAAGGTTGAAGGCATTGAACAAAAAGGGAACCAACAACATAAATATGGGTGAAGCACAATTTAGCAAGCATCGAGCGACAGGCAATTCATTACGAAAATCAAAACCCAAATCTAGCTATTCTAAATCAGTTCTACTGAAATTGAAATACTTGAATTAAAATTAATCAATCGTGAGTTCCTAAAGAAACTCACCTTCGCACGGTGAAAGAAAAGCAGAAAGTTTGGACTTTTGCTTCGAATTGATGTAGGAGATCAACGAACTCGACGACGGCCTTCGATCCGTGGCTCTTGGTGGCGACACGGTGGTTGCTGGCGGCACGACGCTGGAGTGTTTTCGATGGTGAGCAGCTATCTTGGATTTCCGATTTAAATTAGAGGAGTCGAGGTCGATCGATGGTGGTGAAAGGTTTTTACTTTAGGGTTTTAGGGAAACGAAATTGATTTTGGTGGAAGGAGAAGAAGCGGTGGACGGAGAATAACTTGATTGAGACCATTAAAAGGGGAAAAGCATCGATTTTTTTATCCGGGAAGCAAGAATGATTTTCTATGAAGTAAATAGGGAAAGAGGGTTTCAATTTATAAGTAAAGAACCGTGGCATCCAAGGAACGAACAGTAGCTCACGTATTTAACTAAGGAGGGTAATATCTGGGGAGGCAACGTACAGGGAGATATTTATTTGGGGAATGATTTATTTATGGTTAACTTAATATTAAAACTACACCGTAAACTGACGTTGAACACTCAGTATTTGTTCCGTAAACATAGTTTCAAATACGACAAAAATCATATGTACCCTTTCATTTTCTCATCCTGAATTCATTAAAATTAATTTAATTGTAATACGACTCCGTTCGTACACAACGATATTTTAATTTTAAACTGTTTCATTGTCTGTTTACAAAATAATCCCGTTCAATTCTAATTCTTGCAAATGTTAAATTTTAATTCCTTTATGAATAAACACATATGTCTCAACAAATAAAATTCTCCTAATTATTTGACGTTAATTAACATTTAATTTATTATTATTTTTTTAATCCAATCATTGAAATTATTCAATCAAATTTCAAATCAAATCAACCAAATTTCATTCAAATGTTAAATACTAAATATTTAATCCTAAATCGACCATTCTGACTTTAAATATGAAATTCAATTCAGCTCAAATGATATATTTGATTTTACTCAGGTATCAAAATAAACTGATTACAAATAATTAAATCTCTAATTATTTATTTTAGCTGGCGAAATTTCTAGGAAGTTACGTTAGAGTTACGAACTTTCAAGGAAATACGCGTGTGTGTATATACACGCACGTGTATATGCAAGCTCCTGAATCACGCAAACCATTATTCTATTCGGTTTGGGATGCTGAGGCGGTGTACACGTATGTATGTATGTGTATATATATATATATATATATAGGTATATATATACGCATACACTCGCAGGCACCCATGACCATTTGTCCTTAAATAGATACACTGATATGAACATATACCACCACTGTTTATTATATATATATATATGACATCGATGTTGGAATTAACTGTTATATTTCAGTTTATATTGAAGTTAATTTACTTGAACTATGATTAATCCTGACTCGAGTATTGTATGTTTTTGCATGGAATGCTCAGGTCAGATCCGAGCAGTGCAGATTTAGACATCACGGTTTAGGATCCGAAGAATGGAGACGCTGGGGATTCCAGAAGACGGCGCACTTTGATGTTTTAAAACAGTAATATTTTCTTGTATTCAAATTTTCGTTTAAAACCGCTGTATGGAAAATATTGTATCAAGATTTTGGTTATATAATAAAGTGTGTTTTTGTTGTTCAAGGCTATGTTATTTATTTATTCTGTGTTGATTCTACTTTTAAACTCTGTAAGCTAAATAATGATCCGTCGGTTTGAACGTTTTAATTGGGTTTAAATACCAATTTGAAGCGGTCAAAAAGGCGGGACGTTACAGTTGGTATTAGAGCTTTGGTTTATTCAAAGCTTAGCTTATCGAGTTTAAATGAGTAGGATCGATACTAGGAAAGCGAATTTTGGAAATAAAAAGGTTTCGAAATATGAATTTGAAAATGAAAATAATTTTAAAATAGATTTCGAAAAAAAAAATATTCTGAATAAATTATTTTTGAGACTATTATTCTGAAACTAATACAGCGGAAAAAGAATTTTGAGATTTAAATATTGTTCGGAATCCTCAGTCTTCAGAAGTCTTCGAATCTAGGTTTGCGAGAATTATTTTTCGATAAGCTTCCCTTAGATTTGAATCTTGTATCGACCATCGAATGGAATCCAAGAAAGATGAGTATAAGAGAATCGACGAATTTAATTCTCTAATCCTGCATTTTGGCAATAAAAGAGAACTGAAATTTATTGGAAGTAAGAATTCAATTAGAAATTTGAATGAAGCTAATTTGATGTGATGAATCCGGATTCCTATCTAAGGAATAATATTTATTGTTAGAAGTCAATAACGTTTGAAAGCAAATATGTTGCAAACGAAATTGGAGATAGAGGAAATGAAGTTAACCATTACGGAGAGGTTATTCTGAAGTTCAGAATATAAATTAAGTGAAATTTTTCGGAAGTTTGGAATATGTAATCGAATACGAGATTATTCGAAAAAAGGTTGTGCGTGAAGTCAATTGTGTTGAATTTCAGAAAAATGCTATTTATTTTCCATTTTAACTAATAATTCAATATATTATTAGATAATTATTCAGATGAATGAATAGAGTATAATTCAAAGTTACATATTTTTGAAAGCGTAGATTATTATTATAATCAGCGATATTCGTAAAAGAAACAAACTCTTAACTTGAAATCAGAAATTACGAGAATGAATATTTGGTTGGTATTCATTGTTGAGAATTTTATCTATTTCAAAGTTAATAATGTTGTTCAGTTAAGGTTTGAGAGATAATTATACCCCAACTTGATTGACTTCGTTGTTGACTAAGAAGTGGGTAAGGTTCGATAGAAAGTGTTTGTTAAGTGAATTAAGTTAATGGGTGTCAACAATTAAGTAGGAATAATGATGTTTTATTTAACATCTGTTTTAATACAAATAACGAATGAGGATAAAGTATATTTTCTATAGAAAATAAAGGCAAGCGAATAAGAGCTTTTCTAGAACCGTAGAAAATAAATATGATAACTGGAAATGTCTTCAAAAAGATAGTGAGCGGCTGGCGGGTTTTGATAAATGGCGAAAATTGAAGAGTAAAAAGTAGTACGACGAGAACGAAGAGCAGCGGAATGTAAGAGAGGTGGATTCGAAAATTGAATCCGAGAAATTTCGTAGGCATTGATTTAATAAGAATTTAAGAGTTGGGATTAAGGAATTTAAAAACTGACTGTAGATTAGTTAAGCTGAATAATTTCCTAAGTATTGATCTGATGTTCGTTTCGACCTTAGGGATCGATGCTTAGGGAGTTGTTCGCTTGCAAATTTACGGTCGAAGTATGTGAGTATAGTGGAGTAATAATGCGTGAATGGGAATTTAAAGAAGGCGATGAACTTGATAATGGGGAAACTGAAAGAAATTTTGGTTTATCACCAATTAATTCATAAAATCTAAGTTCAAAGGATATTAAATATCTGAATTGATAAAGAGATCAAATTGAAATTTGAATGGAAATTTGAGGATATTCGATTTGAGATATTGGATATTGAAGATTTTGAAAAATATAAATATGAATATAGCGAATTCGGAAACCATTGATTTGGACGGTAAAGAATTGAGACAAAGTTTATATAACAAAATTTATATAAGAATGAGATGAGATGTTTGAAAATATGATTTGAAAAGTAGATCTTATGTAAGTTGACATAAGTATGATTTAGGAGGATTTTGAAATGGAGTACTATATGTATATAGTATTATATGTTTTTATGGAAAAATAAGGGAAATACCATCCTTCTCCTTGGAACTTCGAGCTTAGCTAAAACATGCTGCTGGCGGCTGTAGGTTGTCCGGACATAAAACTCATGAGTTGCCATTGAACACGACTGCTAACGTAATTCGCAGGGCAGCAAATAGCCTACGGCGGTCGGATGTTTTCTGAGGGAATCAGGCGTAACCATTGTGATCGCTACGATCTAGAGTCGTTGGAATTCGACCGTGTAGTGAAATTCGTAGGGCTGCAGATAGCCTACGGCGGACGGATGTTTCTTGGGGGAACCAAGCGTAACCATTGTGACTGCTGCAATCTACAGCCGAATTATAAGGACGTAATCCGCAGAGCTGTGAAAGCATACGGGTATGGATGTTTCCTGGGGGACCCAGGCGTAACCATTGTGTACCTGCGGTCCACTTAGATATCTTAATGATAGTGAGCCACCTGTTTAATGCAGCAGTTGTCTTTGTGACTAGATTTGTCTTCGTGACTTGATTGGTCCTCGTGACTTGATTTATCTTCATAATTTCATGATTTTTTTTCGTGACTTTGAGAGAGAGCAACCAACGCTCAATGACCTCAGATTTTCTTTTGATTCTTAAATATTGTCCGTTGATCTGTCCATGACGAAATTTGCAGGGAAGTGAATTCCTACGGATACGGATGTTTTCAGGGGGATCCAGATGGAACCATTGTGTATCTGCGATTCATGAACAATCAACATTATCGATATCACATTGGTACTTTCTGTATCTATTTTAAAGAGAATTTTTGAAATATATTTTCACTGGAAGTTGAAGCAAGGATATTTAGTACTTGGAAATCTTAGTCTTGCGCCTGGCCAGCGTATGCCTAACATCTGTGAGAACGACAATAGACTTGTCAAACTTCGAGTTATCAATTATTTTCAAATAAATAATTTGAAATCAAAATATACAAGATTTAATAAGTAAGAAAAAAAATTCGAAGTATTTTCGAGTCCATAGCTTTGTAATAATATTCTTGGGCATGGATTTCATGTTCTGTGTAAATATTACAAAAGATGCCAGATTTAAAAAAAAAAACTTTCAAGTCGACAAATTGCAAAGAAGGGATGTTATATACACTCTCTAATGAGTGAGGAAAATTTAATGGATTGAATGCGAGGAGATTGGATTGAAGTAATATTGACAGATGAGATTATAAATTTGGTATAATTTGCAGGATTTGAAATTTAAGAATAGATTCAATATGAAAGAAAATGTGGTTTTCCAAATTAATTGGGTATAATGGTAATCATTGAGAATCGATAGCTTAAATATCGATATTTGAATTAATGGTGGAAGGTTTTCACCTAAAGATGGAAATTTGGAGTATACGTTGATGTAACTCTATCGATCTTTCCTTTTCGAGGACGAAAAGTTATAAAGGGGGGAAGAATGTAACGTCCTAGAAATTTCGCCAGCTAAAATAAATAATTAGAGAATTAATTATTTGTAATCAATTTATTTTGATACTTGAGTAAAATCAAATATAACATTTGAGCTGAATTGAATTTCATATTTGAAGTCAGAATGGTCGATTTAGGATTAAATATTTAGTACTTAACATTTGAATGAAATTTGGTTGATTTGATTTGAAATTTGATTGAAGAATTTCAATGATTGGATTAAAAAAACAATAATAAATTAAATGTTAATTAACGTCAAACAATTAGGAGAATTTTATTTGTTGAGACATATGTGTTTATTCAAAAAGGAATTAAAATTTAACATTTGCAAGAATTAGAATTGAACGGGATTATTTTGTGAACAGACAATGAAACAGTTTAAAATTAAAATATCATTATGTACGAACGGAGTCGTATTACAATTAAATTAATTTTATTGAATTCAGGATGAGGAAATGAAAGGGTGCGTATGATTTTTGTCGTATTTGAAACTATGTTTACAGTACAAATACTGAGTGTTCAACGTCAGTTTACGGTGTAGTTTAATATTAAGTTAACCATAAATAAATCTTTCCCCAAATAAATATCTCCATGTACGTTGCCTCCCCAGATATTACCCTCCTTAGTTAAATACGTGAGCTACAGTTCGTTCCTTGGATGCCACGGTTCTTTACTTATAAATTGAAACCCTCTTTCCCCATTTACTTCACAGAAAATCATTCTTGCTTCCCTGATAAAAAAATCGAAGCTTTTCCCCTTTTAATGGTCTCAATCAAGTTATTCTCCTTCCACCGCTTCTTCTCCTTCCACCAAAATCAATTTTGTTTCCCTAAAACCCTAAAGTAAAAACCTTTCATCACCATCGATCGACCTCGAGTCCTCCAATTTAAACCGGAAATCCAAGACAGCTGCTCACCATCGAAAACACTCCAGCGTCGTGCCGCCAGCAACCACCGTGTCGCCACCAAGAGCCACGGATCGAAGGCCGTCATCGAGTTTGTTGGTCTCCTACATCAATCCGAAGCAAAAGTCCAAACTTTCTACTTTTCTTTCACGGTGCGAAGGTGAGTTTCTTTAGGAACTCACGATTGATTAATTTTAGTTAATTTCAGTAGAACTGATTTAGAATAGCTAGATTTGGGTTTTGATTTTTTGTAATGAATTGCCTGTCGCTCGAAGCTTGCTAAATTATGCTTCACCCATATTTATGTTGTTGGTTCCCTTTTTGTTCAAAGCACTCAACCTTAATTGTAACTAGATTTAATTGGTTATGACGAGTGGAACTGGGGAAAAATCCTTAAGATGGAACCTGCACCACATGAAATTGTTTATATTCTCACTGGCTTAGTATATTTCGGTATATTGTCACCTGAAAGAACTTGGTTATAGGTATATGTGAATATATTTCTGAAACTTGAGTAAATATGTGTTGTTTGCTTGACCGTGTTGGTGCTTGCAGGTTGTGATTTTTTTAAAGCTTTTATGCATATATTTTCTGAGGTCATAACCTAGTACAGTACAAACTATATGTTGATTAATTACACTTGCCCTATTAAAATTAAATTAAGTCAGTAAGTCCATTTGCGGATGTTTGCTTCGCTTATGTGCCATCCTCATCTTCATAGTTGATCTGCTTGCTTCCCTGTAATAGCTTGCCTTGTTTACACCATTTACATTGCGTAAGAGTAGTTAGTCTTTGCCCTTTTTCTTGTTCTTGATAGTATCGAACATGATTCAGCTCTGATGATCATTCACATGCCTCGTTTTATTGCAAGTTTCACCTCTGTCAGTTGTGTGTGTCCAGACTTAAAAATAAATAAAATGAAAAGGTTTGTTTATGGTCATTTTATTTACTGTTAAACCACAATTTACAGGGAAATATTTTTATAACCTATGCAGTGTTCTCGTGTATGAATTGATTATAAGTTTGGGACCTGCTTGTAGTAAAGCTACACTTTGTGCAGTAGTGTTGGCCTTATACCCTGTTCACTGGTTCTTTACTTTTTCGTTACTACACAAATATAGCTTCGGTTACTGCAGTTATGGAAAGTGTTTTTGCTAATTTCAGGTTAAGTGCCATGATATTGTTACATGTGATTTCAATGTTACTGTTATTCTGAAAATAAACTAATAACTAAAAGTAAAAGCATTTTTCTCCCCACAGCCGGCGTAACTTTGATCCATTTTCCTGTCCTTTGTTATTTCTTTGAAGCTTTCTGTTAAAATGATTTTTTATTAATTTCGTTGAAATGGTACTTCCATAACCGATTCACTTGTTGTCCACATATCTTTATATCACGGGCCCTTAAATTTTTACCTTTTTCTTATACTGCATTTGGGAAATTATAATTTCGAGGAAATAATAATAATCGTAATCAATGAAAAAGGTATACAATAAGAACACATCATGTATTTTCTATGTTTGTGATGGGAACTGTAACCTTGTGAAACAGCAACTTGACTACTACTTGAGGACTGAACCATGTTCACATTAACACAAGGTTCTAGTTCATTTTACATCTTTATTATGTTCTATTGTTGTGACATATTTATACGTACAGTTCATCCTTATTTAATTAGTACTAGGCACGCGTCTCAGTTGAATGCTTATCGGTTCCTCATTGGAGCCGTGCACATATATCATATTGTAAAATTCATACATCGGAAGAAAGTACAAAATATGTATGCTCTTACTTGCATTTTGTAAGCAGTCATTTTTGTTTTGTTGCGATCCAATTTTTTTTGGGGTATGATCAGAGTGTTTTGTTTGTTTATTATTCCTACGAAACCTTTTTCTAAGCGTCCACTGCTGTATACTTCTTACATCCTTATCTAAGTATATCCCCATTGGTTTTTTGCTTAACGTCCTCAATTCATTGCCTTTTTCATGCATGATGCGTCTCTGCTGGTTCTTGTGTCACCCCCTTATTTTTGTAAGCAACAGAAGGTCCATTGTTTGTATACTAATTTCAAAACATCTGTTACTATGCTGCCATGCTAGAATATTAATTACTGGACATTGGTTTAACATTAATTTAAATTAGTTGTTGGGGACAATTGTTGAAACCATCCTGTTTACTAAAATGGAATTGTTGAACCCATTTCGTTCATTGAAAATGGAAATTACTAAAGCCATATTTGTTTACTAAATGGAAATTTGCTAGAACCATATTTGTTTTTCTATATTGAAATTGATGAAAATCTTAACCACATTTTTATTTATTGCATTATGTATGATCTCACTTGACCGCATTAGTGTTATTGCAGCATGTTTGATCACTTGTCCTGTTTAGTTCTGCCCTGTACTTGACCACCCTATCACATGTCAACACTTGTACACTTATGAGATTGGAGGTTGAGCTCATGTGGTTTTGTTTGGGACGTTATGAACAAATATTTGTGACTGGATTTGTCTTCGCACGGTTAAATAAAAGCAGAAAGTTTGGACATTTGCTTCGAATTGATGTAGGAGACCAACGAACTCGACGACGGACTTCGATCCGTGGCTCTTGGTGGTGACACGGTGGTTGCTGGCAGCACGACGCTGGAGTGTTTTCGATGGTGAGCAGCTGTCTTGGATTTCTGATTTAAATTGGAGGAGTCGAGGTCGATCGATGGTGATGAAACGTTTTAATTTAGGGTTTTAGGGAAACAAAATTGATTTTGGTGGAAGGAGAAGAAGCGGTGGACGGAGAATAACTTGATTGAGACCATTAAAAGGGGAAAAGCTTCGATTTTTTTTATCAGGGAAGCAAGAATGATTTTCTGTGAAGTAAATGGGGAAAGAGGGTTTCAATTTATAAGTAAAGAACCGTGGCATCCAAGGAACGAACAGTAGCTCACGTATTTAACTAAGGAGGGTAATATTTGGGGAGGCAATGTACAGGGAGATATTTATTTGAGGAAAGATTTATTTATGGTTAACTTAATATTAAAACTACACCGTAAACTGACGTTGAACACTCAGTATTTGTACCGTAAACATAGTTTCAAATATGACAAAAATCATACGTACCCTTTCATTTCCTCATCCTGAATTCAATAAAATTAATTTAATTGTAATACGACTCTGTTCGTACACAACGATATTTTAATTTTAAACTGTTTCATTGTCTGTTCACAAAATTATCCCGTTCAATTCCAATTCTTGCAAATGTTAAATTTTAATTCCTTTATGAATAAACACATGTCTCAACAAATAAAATTCTCCTAATTATTTGATGTTAATTAACATTTAATTTATTATTATTATTTTAATCCAATCATTGAAATTCTTCAAACAAATTTCAAATCAAATCAATCAAATTTCATTCAAATGTTAAATACTAAATATTTAATCCTAAATCGACCATTTTGACTTTAAATATGAAATTCAATTTAGCTCAAATGATATATTTGATTTTACTCAAGTATCAAAATAAATTAATTACAAATAATTAAATATCTAATTATTTATTTTAGCTAGCGAAATTTCTAGGATGTTACAAATCGGGATTTCGTCATGCAGATTTTGGTTTATGTCCAAATCAAATTTTAGAAAAGTCATTATAGAATCGTTTATCAACCGTAACGGTTTATTCGATATAACTAGACACTTGTTTCGAATTTAGACGAGATTCTTTGGAGACGTAGTGATAATTTAATTTTTAGAATTTTATTGTAATTTTTGATTAATTAAATAAGCAACTTTTTATTTGGAGTATTTTGCACCCTGTAATCAACATTTTGAGGTTTCACAAAATGGGTTAATCTACTGATATTATTATATTTTTGAAATTGTGGCGCCTTGCTCGTCACAACAGTATGTTTATTTATGTCGATAGAAATCCGTAAACAAGTAGAGTTTCATATAACGGATACGCTAAATTCAAATGGACACACCGCACATGAAGGAACATGCAACTAAATTATAAATTCTGAACATTTGAACTTTGGTACAAATGAGCTATAAATCATGCACTACAAACATTAATGATGATATATATGGGTTGCACATATAAACGTCTAACTAGAAACCGAAATTTACAAACAAGAATTTTACAACAAGACTTGCCTTCCCGGCATATGCCTACATAAACAAGTACTGAAGCATTTCAACATAAAGAATGGCTCTCGTGATTCCACATTTCAACAGAAGGAATGGCTCTCGTGATTCCACATTTCAATAGACAAAAACATTCGAACACCATATATAAGTACAGACCCATACCTAGCCCAAACCAAATCCCTCTTTCTCATTTTCCGCCGTTGTTTTTCTTTTATGCAGCAAGAAAATGGCGAACAAAATAAATCAAAAGAAATCAAAGTAAAATACTAAAATCATAATATATATATCGTTGAACTCCTAAAGTGCTGCTCTTCAATGTAGTGTATTTTTCGTCGTGCTTGAAAACCATTGGTGACGGTGGATATTTTCCAGCGAAACTAGGGTTGAACGCCATTAGAAGCTGAAGCAATTATTGGTGAATTCGAGTTCATAATGGGGTTAAGGGGACCAAACCGCATGAGTATATGTGAAATTTGGGCGATTCGGTGCTGAGAGCTATCGCTCGAATGTTGTACCATGCTTGAGAAACCGTCTGACACAAGGAAGAGATGAGGTGCGAGTTGCATATGTTTGGGATGTGGTTGAAGAGATTTGCAAGAAAGGATTTGTGATGATTTGTGTGCGATTTGTGGTGAAGGGTTTAAGGAACGGTTTGGGTTTGAAATTGGAGAAATGGTGTTCGGTAGTTGGTTTCTGGAGAGTGATGTATATTGGGGAAGAAACAATCACGGGTGGGTCGGTCTCCAAGAGGGATGTTGGGCCTAGGTTTAGTGGGTGAGCCCAATATAATAAGTCATGAAATTTATTTATTTAAATGTGTACGTAACTTGTAAAATTTATATCTTTGTCACACGGGAACGGAATTCAGCGAAACTGGTCACGTTACGATCGTATGGACGGGAGCTACACCATGGAACTGACTAGAAGTGAATCCGAGCTTATTACAATTTATAGCAAAATAAATTGTCCGTCTGAATCAATAGATGCAAATCGTTATTTAACGGTTAACGCGAAATGTGAGTAAAACTCACCAACTCTGAACAGTTATATTTTTATAACGTATTTTTAGAACTGTTAATCACCTTTTGATTGATGAGTGTTAACTGTTTGGTTGAATTGCTTATGTACTGGTTGAAAGTATAGATAACGATATATATATATATATATATATATATATATATATATATATATATATATATAAATCGTTAATCGAATATTGATTATGTGTATCAAAATATTTTATATTCGTGTTGTTTAACATCTGTGATGCAGGAAAACAGATTGGAGGGATCCAACAGGATTTATAATACTGGTTGTTTTCATATATTGTGTTATATGATGTGATGTATAAACTATGATTGATGATAATGACACTGGTCCTGTTATTTGGTACTCTGAATACCAAAAGAAATATTGGAATAGAAAAGGGAAATTTCAAACTGTGTATTGAAATAGAATATTTATAAAATCAAGGGATTTTATAAAAATGAATTTAATAAAGAAAATATTTATAAAATCAAATAAAGGTATAAAAAGGATTATTTACTTAGAAAGTAAATAGAGGTATAAAAAGGATTATTTACTTAGAAAATAAATAGAATTATAAAAGGAATATCTAGTTAGAAAATAAATAGAATAATTATAAAAGGAAATTTTTAATGTTATATTGAAAAGGAAATATTTATAAAATCAAAGGATTTTATAAAAATAAATAGAATTGGAAACGAAATATTTATTTGTTAAATAAAAAGAGTTATAAAAAGGAAAAGTGGCATGATATAAAGGAAATGGAAAAGATTTATTTAAAGTGAGATTAAATAGAAATATGTTTTAACAGATGAACTGGGAAGATTAACTTATAAACAATATTTTATAAATTAAGTAAAATATTTATCATTGGATAAATGGAATATATAAGTCAAGACTTATATAGAGAAGTAAGAATCGATTTAAACATCGTTATTTGAAACTGAATATGGACGTAGAGTTAACCAAAGGAGTTAATCAAAATGTGTAAATCAAAATGAGTTAGAGGAGTTAGTCGATTAGATTCAGAGTTAATCGATTAGAGTTAGAGTTAAACGATTAGAATTAGAGTTAACCAGTTAGAGTTAATCAGTTAGAGTTAATCGATTAGAGTTAATTCGAACTATAGTTATTCGAATATTAGTTATTCGAAAGGCGTTATTCGAATAGAGTTGATCGAAGTAGAGTTATTCGAATAGAGTTAATCGAACAAGAGTTAGTCGAATAATTTTTATTCGAATAGAGTTAATCAAACAAGAGTTAGTCGAATATTTGTTATTCGAATGGAGCTAATTGAATTAGAGTTAGTCGGATAAGAGTTATTCGAATATAGTTTATTCGAAGAAAGAGTTGTCGAATAAGGTTATTCGAAGAAGAGAATTAATCGAATATTAGTTATTCGAAAGGAATTATCGAATATTAGTTATTCGAAAGGAATTATCGAATATTAGTTATTCGAAAGGAGTTAATCGAATATTAGTTATTCGAAAGGAGTTAATCGAATATTAGTTATTCGAAAGGAATTATCGAATATTAGTTATTTGAAAGGAATTATCGAATATTAGTTATTCGAAAGGAGTTAATCGAATATTAGTTATTCAAAAGGAGTTAATCGAATATTAGTTATTCGAAAAGAGTTAATCAAATATAGTTTATTCGAAAGGAGTTATTTTGTAACGACCCAGAAAATTTGAACCAAATTTTTTTTTAATTGGCTAAATTAATGGATTTTAAATATTTAAAATAAATATTTTAAATAATAGCAATGAAAATGGAGTTTGAATCGACAATTGAAAACAAATATAATTAATTCTAATTATAAACAAGGCTTGAAAAGGCGTTGCAGTTTCAAAAATTGAATTCAATCTTTGTCGGACTGTACCGGGTGCAAAACAAAACAGATTTTAGTGAAACCAAAAATATTTAAATTTGTTAGTGAATACCTTTCTAACAAATCTGAAAAATCGAATTTTCATACCGGAAAGCAAAAGTTATGGCCAAATGAATTTTCAGAAAGATCGCTATGGAATTTATATAGCCCGTGAAATTGGCCATTTTGCATACAATCTCGGAATTCGACGAAACCACTTTTGTTGGATCCGGGATGTGAAGTTATTGCAAGTTTTCCAATTTCATAATTTTTGAAGCTAATATGTGAGCGTGGCAAAGAAAAATGTGTTTTGGTCAATTACAGTTAAAATGGATCGACCAGAAATGGGCCTTTTTGCAAACGGTCTCAGAATTCGACGAAACTAGTTTTGTTGGGTCCGTATCGTCAAAACATAGCCAGATTTATTTTTCTTGAATTTTTCAAATCAGTTTGTGCCCTGACAAATTGAAATGTACGTTCAAATCAAATATTGAATGTTATATATTTTAATTTGAAGGAAAACTGGCTGAAACAGTCGAATGTGCCTACGAAACATAATCCATTGTGTTCGGAATGGGGGTAAAACGCTAAGGACGACAATCATTGGGTTTAGATTGGTGGTCGCGTCAGAAAACCCCTTATAAAATCTCCCGGCCAATCAGAATTTAATAAAAAAAATTCTCTTTCTCTCTCCCCGACGTCGAAGGCGGAAACACGTTCAAACCTTCCCTTTCATTTTCCGATCAATCCACGCCGAATTAGCTTCTGCCACAGTTGAACTTTTTGAAGATCTTCTCGAGATCTTCAAATCCATATAAAGTTTGGATTTTTTCGTTGAGTGGTTTGGGAGAATCGGGCCTCCAAACCTTCACCGTTCAAACCGCCGCCGTGACGTACAGGCGCCGCCGAACCCGACCGCACCACCACCGATTCTTGCGCCTCTCCTCCCTCTTCGACCTCATGCAACCCGATTCCAATATCGTGCAACGGTTTGGGCGAAAGATCAAAACCTAGTTTTGAAGAAAAATAGAGGTATACGGCTGTTTAATTTAAAACTGTTTTTTAACAGTTTAAAACCGTTGCAAACTTTGAAAAATCATATCTTTTTGTTGTTTGACGAAATTCGATGAAACAGGAAACACCGTGACCGTGTGGATGTCTTCTACATTCTAGAAGAGACCGCATATTTTTCTGAGCCTTCTGCTATTTTTGGTGGAGTGGAACCCAATGTGAGATTTCTAATTTATAAACGATATGGAAAACGACGATGTATAAATTATATAGTCGATGTATGAGTTATATAAGCATTGTACACCTCTTGTATAAGCGTTGTATAAGTTGTACGTTCGATGTATAAGTTATATATGCATTGTAAAAATAATATATGTGTTGAAATAGAAGTGAATTGCTATATATAAATATATATATATATATATATATATATATATATATATATATACGCCCCTCGTCCACAAAACATGGACGATATTTATTGGTTGTGATTGGTGTGAAAATTGATTGATAACGAATGGTTGTTTGGGATTGTTTGTGGTTGATATTGATTGATTGTGGTTGAAAAATTCCCGTTTGTGGTTGAGAAATATTTGGTTGAAACTACATAGGATTAGTTTGTGGAAATGAAATAAATATACATGCCGCCTGCGTGCGAACTAGATGCATGATCCCCATTGTCAAAAACCGCGAGGTTTTAAGGTAGAGCGAGGAGCCGTACTAGGGACGGTCCCGGTTTTAACTACCCTGCCGTTATGCTGCCGAAATTTTGAATAATATTCATGTGTTTGAATTATTTTCATTTGTTGAAACTATATTTATTCGTTGAATAGAAAACCTTCATGTGTTGAATCGATATTCATTTGTTGATTAGAAATTCATGTATTGAATGGTATTCGTGTTTTAAATATAAAAATCACAATTTTATCTATATATATAAACTATAGAAAACCTTCATGTGTTGAATAGATATTCATTCGTTGAATTGAAATTCATGTGTTGAAAGATGTTCGTGTTTTAAAATATAAAAATCACATTTTATCGATTTATATAAACTATAGAAAACCTTCATGTGTTGAATCGATATTCATTCGTTGAATTGAAATTCATGTGTTGAATGGTATTCATATTTTGAAAGGAATTGTTTTATAATAAAAATCCCATTTTTAACATCAATATGAAAAGTGTAAAATAACCTTGCTTTGTAATAAATTGCTTTACAATAAAAATCCTATTTTTATCCCCTATATTAACTATACGAAATAATAGTGCTTTGAAATGAATTGTTTTACAATAAAAATCACATTTTTATTATATAAACGAATTGTTAAAAATAGTGAAGTGTTGAAATAGAAGATAGTTAGATAAAAATATCATTTTTATCAAATGAATGAAAAGAATGTAGCTTTGAAATCGAAGAATCGATATATATATATATATATATATATATATATATATATATAGAATTAAAATATATCGAATAACGACGCTGCAGTTCGTATTTCGAAATCGAAACTTCAAACGAATATACCGGGAGATCCGACCGTCGGATTTTCCCGAAACTGGAACCGTTGGATTCATTTTGAAAAGATCTTTATAATGATGTAAATTTTGTAAAGATCCAACGGTTAGATTTTCATATATGTGTAAATCAAATCTGAAGAAAAACAGCGCCACGGTCACGTTATGGCCCGAAGCGCCGTTTTAAATAAATTAGCTATTTTAAAATAAATAAAAATAGCGATAAATCATTATAAAATATTATAAACGATATGGATGTGATTTAAAAATTAACTGAAGGTTGGCTAAGTCGAATGGTTTCCCGCGTGTTGATCTGATGTTGGTTTCGGCCTTCGGGGTTAATATTTGGGAAATCGTTCTCTTACTGATTGACGGTTAGTGACTAATGAATTGAAATGATGCGTGTATATGTTAGTGTTGCACTTGTTTATTATATACGCGAGTTGCTCAGAAAGACTGGGTTTATCCCATTCTGAATAACTGAATCGACGATAAGAAATAGAAGATGAAGACGATGGTCGAAGACCGGAGATCTTCACCTCGTTTGGAGGGTAACCGAGGTCCTGATTGGGAGGCATCCCGAAATATGGATAATGAGTGGTGATCGTCCAAACGTACATGGTGATCTATGGGTTTGCGAGGTATTTAGTGCCTCGGTTTCATTCAGACCCAGAACGGACTTGTAAATGGACTGTGTGTCTGACATTAGATTTTATCCTGTGTTGATTGATCTCTATTAAATATACATCTGTTTGGCGGCGGAGAATTTATTCTTTTGCTTAACGCCCTTCTCTGAAACGCACGAGCTCAGAGGTTGTATATCGATGGACATCAGTCGCATGGCATGAATTGCTAGTGTGGCATGCCTAAGTGGCAAATGAACAGGGCTTCTGTTGAAAAGCAAAGTTTTGGGGTGATGATCAAAGCACCGCCTGTGTGGCGTAGCTTTGTGTATAACGTGAATTCGCGAGCCTCACACCCTGGTATGAACCAGAAACGGGAGAAGGACCTCAAGGAGGGCATGCGTTTCTTTCTAGCTAGGGTGGTGTCAGTGACCTACCAGCCCTGACATTTATATACTTTTCACCTGTGTGGTTGTTGCTGTTGCAAGGCGCCTTGGTTAGATCGGACGATCCGGGTCCGATGGAGCCATTCGTTGGCTCATTTACACCCCAAAGGGTGGGGAAACGCAGTGTTCAGGAATTTTAATCTACATCGGTGGACTGACCCTGGCGATCCAAGGGTCGATGCGCTCTGACCCTGTGGCTCGGGCTTGAGAGTCACGAAGTCGGTAAGGACTATCTTTTGCCTTGGTTCATGACGGAAATCCAATTTCCCAATACGTGACAGTGCGATTTTGATTGTATATATATATATATATATATATATATATATATATGGCGACATGATATATGGTACCCATGCCGTCTATGATTGATAGTTATGATTTGAAATTGTTTTTGAATCATATAAACACTAGTAATAATATCAAATGCCTTTGTTTCATTCGTATCAATCATATTTTGGCCATTATAAGGAAAAACTCTATCCTCCAGTTTGCGTTGCATTGTGTGATGGGAACTGAGTCTTATAATGGCTTCATTTTTATAAAAAGCATAGCGATGTTTAAAAGAATGATTTATTTTAAAGAACTAGCAATCCAATGGAGTAAACCCGTTCCATGAAAGTGGCGTGGTCCTGTGATTTGCCATATATTAAATGTGTGGAGTGGATTTCTCATACCAGTCCCATGACTGACTCGTAGTTTGTTTCACTTTCAAACTCGGGTGCCCCTTTTTCTACACGGGCAGCCTTGTATTCAGGTTTAGATGGTTCTTTCTGGATAGCTGGAGCTGAAGATGGATTCTATCATTTATCTCTTTTTATGCTGTTCAGCTCCTATTGTACATATTTTGTTTGTTTTCCGCTGTGGACATTTATGTATAGCCGAACTGTATCTGTACTAAGTAAGATCCTGTATACTGTGTAACTCTGATGATTACTTTTATCCAGTATACTCTATTGTTCTTTGTCTGGTGTATTTATTTAATTCTGTTCGGCTATTATCTGTTTCTTTGTTATATTCCAAAGATTACCCTTGTCTCTGTCTGTACGGAATTTGGGGTCGTCACGACGTGGTATAAGAGCTTTGGTTAAGCATAGTTCTGGAATATAACATTTGAACGAACTCGTCAGAAATAGAACCAGTAGTGTTCTAGGACGGGTAACTCTATACAGATAGGATCAGCAATATCATAGTATGAGTAAAGCAGAATGAAATTGCACCTCGATAGACACATTTACATTTGAAGTATATGTTTCTATGTTTTAAAATTATCTTTTCTGTGACCTGACACTTGTTCTGCCATTTGCAGAAGTACTAGAAAAATGAGTGCCAGAAACAGAAGGAATACAGAACCCGATCTAGAGGCTCTATTAAAGAGATATCGAAATCTGAACGGAGCACAGTTCTCGGGCAATGAATCTATAATTCAGACTCAAGCTTGGATGAGTTCTGTAGAAAGAATTTTTGAGCGTATCCAGTTGAGGGATGACCAGAAAAGGTTAGTAGCATCTTGGGCACTCAAAGAAGAAGCTTTAATCTGGTGGGAAACAATCATCAAAGATGATCCAGAAGGTGATATCACCTGGGACAGATTCAAAGTGATTTTCCTAGAAAGATTTACTCCTCCTGAAGCGACGGAGCGATTGTGTGATGAATTTTCTTATCTAATACAAGGTGATATGACCATCCCAGAATATCATAAGAAATTCAACGAACTTGCTCACTTTGCTCCTTATCTGATTCAAGATCCAAAGAGGAAAAATTTGAGATTTATTCATGGCCTGCAGAGGAGATATCAGAATAGTGTACTGAGGAATGTAAAACTTCCTTTCTCTGAAATGATTTTATGGCTTATCAACATGAAGATCTCCATAAGAAAGGAATGTTGCGCGACGAATAAGAAGTCTGTTGTAGTGACAAAGAAGAGTCCGAAACTGATATTCCTGAAGCCACTACGAGGTCAGAGGTCAGTGAGAAGCCCAATGCTAAGAGAAAAAGGGCTAAGTCTGGGAAAGAACTAGTAACAACTGCTATTTGCTCTAACTGCAATAAGAAAGGACATTTGTTGATAAGTTGCAAATCTTTAAAGAAACAAAGAAAAGAGGGATATAGAGCAAATTGAAAGTTGAAGAAGAAAAGGTTCAGAACTGACGGGGAGTTCCAAGAGAATAGAGAGTGCAAACAGTGCCACAAGGCTGGTAATCTTGCAAAGGACTGCCCGCTCTTAAACAAGCCTGAAATAGTTCAAGTAAATGAAGTAGCAGAAACTTCTGAGCCCTCAACTAGTCAAGAAAGGGCCGATGTTTTAGAAGGCACACTAACTGTCAAAGATATTCCAGTTAAAGTACTGTTTGACACAGGCGCATCACGAAGTTTCATTGCCAAGGATGCAGCTAAGAAACTGGATTTGAATTTGAAAAGGCTGAAGGAACCAATGACTGTCCAGAATCCGGTTGGGGGTTCCGTTGATCTCAGTTGGGTTTGTGGAGTGCCGGTTTCTTCCTCTCGTTATTAGTTTCCTACCATCGCAGTCATCATGAATTTTAAAGAGTTTGATCTTATCTTGGGGTTAGACTGGTTGACCAAATATAAAGCTGAAGTTAAATGCGCAGACAGAGTCGTGAAGGCGAAGATCCAGTCAGATGATTATATAACCATTCCCTGTGAAGGTCAGAATGCTAATAGAAAAGACTTTTGGGCAGCTTTGAATGTTTCTCCAGCTCAAATAGAAAATTTCCCTGAGATCACAGAGAATATTACCGACCTGGTGAGAGATATTCCTGTCGTTAAGAACTATGCGGATGTGTTCGAAGAAGTTGTTCGCTTACCTCCACAGAGAGAAATAGATTTCAAGATCGCTTTGATTCCCAATGCAAGGCCGGTAGTTCACGCTATTCGAAGAATGTCCTTGAAAGAAAAAGAAGAACTTGACAATCAAACACGACAGCTAGTATGGAGGGGTCTGATCAGGCCTAATTTCTCTGATTGGGGAGCAGCAGTGGTGTTTGTCCCAAAATCTGACGGTACTCTACGTCTATGTGTGGATTATCGTGATCTGAACAAGAAGACAATAAAGAATAAATATCCATTGCCACGGATTGATGATTTGTTGGATCGATTAAATGGCGCACAAGTATTTTCACGAATGGACCTAGCTACAGGCTTCCATCAACTTCGAATTACCGAAGAGTGTGTTCCAATGGCAGCGTTCAGAGGTCCCGACTTATTCTACGAGTGGTTAGTGATGTCGTTCGGCTTATGTAACGCTCCTGCTTACTTCGTCGATCTGATGAATAGGGTGTTTAGAGGGGTTTTGAATAAATTTGTTCTGGTTTTCATTGACGATATTCTAATCTTCTCTAAATCAAAGGCCGAACATGAAAAACATTTGGAACAAGTGTTAGAAATCCTCAGAAGGAATGTATTGAAAGCAAAGTTTTCCAAATGTATATTCTGGCAAGATGAAGTGAAATTTCTGGGCCACGTCGTATCGAAAGAAGGAATTGCTGTGGATCCAAGTAAAATCACGGCTATTCAAAACTGGAAACAGCCTAGTACTCCCACTGAAGTCCACAGTTTTCTCGGATTGGCTAGCTATTACCGGAAGTTCGTTAAAAACTTTTCGAAGATATCTGGTCATTTAACGAAGCTTACAAAGAAGCACTCTAAATTCAAATGGACTCCAGAAAGTGAGGAGGCATTTGAAGAGCTAAAGTTAAGACTAACAACTTCTCCAGTGTTAACCATCATCGATGGCAACCAGGATTTGAAAGTCTGGACTGATGCTTCTAGAGAAGGCCTTGGCGCAGTGTTAATGCAAAGGGGTCAAGTGATTGCCTATGCTAGCCGTCAGTTGAAGCCGCACGAAAAGAACTACGTAACTCATGATCTTGAGTTATTGGCTATTGTGTTCGCTTTGAAAATCTGGAGGCACTATCTTCTGGGTGAGAGATTTGAACTGTTTACAGATCACCAGTCGTTAAAGTATCTGTTCACTCAGAAAGACCTGAATCTGAGGCAGCAACGTTGGCTGGAGTTTCTTACAGCATGCGATTTTGAAATTATATATACTCCAGGAAAGCCAATGTCGTGGCCGATGCGCTGAGCCGAAAGAATGTAATGATTGCCAGATTTATTATCACGACTTCCTTGATTGACAAAATATCTATTCTTCAGAAGGAGGATAACTTTATTAAGGATATGATCAAAAGGATTCAGAAAGGCGAACCCTCATGTTTTCAAATAAATAACGACGAGACCTTGAGGTTGAAAGGAAGGATTTGTGTTCCTAACATCCCAGAGTAAAAAGGGAAGTGTTAGACGAGTGTCACAAGTCCAAGCTGAGTATCCATCCTACTGTGGCCAAAATGTATAACGATCTCAAACGAACATTCTGGTGGTAGGCTATGAAAAGAGACGTTTCAATATATGTTAGCCGATGCCCTACTTGCCAGCTAGTCAAAAGTGACCAACAGAAATTGGCTGAATTGTTACAACCACTAGAAGTTCCTGGTTGGAAGTGGGAACAAATTTCTATGGATTTCACTGATGGTCTGCCCAGAACCAGAAAAGGGAATGGCAGTATTTGGGTGATCGTAGATCGCTTCACGAAGACCGCCCATTTTATACCTGTCAGATCAAACAGAACTGCTCAGAGTCTGGCGCAGATTTACTTCAAGGAAATAGTTAGATTACGTGGAGTGCCGCTCAGTATAGTCAGTGATAGAGATACAATATTCACTAGCAAATTCTGGGAGGCGTTTCAAGTCGAGCTGGGAACGAAGTTGAACTTGAGCACCGCTTATCATCCTCAGACAGACGGTCAGACTGAGAGGGTGAATCGTATACTAGAAGATCTATTACGGGCTTGTGTTCTAGATTTTGGTGGATCATGGGAAGACCACCTAAATTTGGCTGAATTCTCTTATAATAACAGCTAGCAGGCGAGTCTGACAATGTCGCCATTCGAAGCGTTGTATGGTAGACCGTGCCGATCTCCTGCTTGTTGGGTCGAACCTGGAAATAGACTTGTGTTAGGGCCTGATATGATTCGAGAAGCTGCCGACAAAGTCGATTTTATTAAGAAGCGATTACTCGCCGCTCAAAGCCGACAAAAGAGCTACGCCGATAGGAGAAGAAGAGATATATCCTTTGCTATTGGCGACTACGTATATTTGAAAGTATCGTCGATGAGAGGAGTTATCCGGTTCGGTAAAACTAGAAAGTTGGCGCCCAAATTCATTGGTCCGTTTCCTATTCTGGAACGGGTCGGAACTCTCGCTTATAGAGTCAAATTGCCTGATTGGTTGCCTGGAGTTCATGATGTATTTCACATATCTCAACTTTGAAAGCACGTTCATGATCTAGACTTGATCGTGGAAGAAGCAGCTCAGCAGGATATTGAAATTACCCCTTAATTAGCTGTGAGAAGAGAGCCGCTAAAGATCATCGGCAAAGAAACCAAAGAGCTGAGGAACAAGAAAGTTCACTTAGTCAAAGTGCAATGGAGTGGAGATCCATGAGATTGTACTTGGGAAACTGAGGAGAGCATTCAGAAAGCCTATCCTAGATGCCGAGTAGATATCTCTGATTGACTACGGTGCAAGGTATATTTACCATACTTTGCATTACCAATTAGTTCTCTATTTTGTTGTTATTTTCTTTCCATGGATGTGCACTTTTAGTTCTATAGTCTGAATGATTTTAAAGGAATATATGAATTAATTTGTATGATTTTGAAAAATTAAAAACAATTTGATTGTTGTTTGTGTTTTGTGATAGTAGATTAGATTAATTAAATTATTGAAACGATAGTTAATTTAATTAGTAAGAGGATAATGGTAGAATTTATTCATTTAAATCACACATTGAACTGAGTAGAAAATAGATAGAAATATATACTTGTGCATTATATATGTTTGAACAGGTAAATGGATTAGCTGTTGAGTAAAGATTTTATTTGCGTGCCCGACAAATAGGTAAACCTTAATGAGTTGGATGCGAAATATTATTATATCAACTCCTGTGAATGCCATTGGATGCGGAGTGCTAGTTTTTCTGTGTGAAATAATAAACGACGCCATAGGATAGTAACAATTAATTTTGAACTACACTACATAGCATACTTCTGAAGATAGGCATACTTCATCATATACCACATAAGCATTTGGAGCTTGTGTGACGAGGTGGAAGATTTACCATACGAGCGAGAGGCTTGTATGGCGATGACTATATTTTACAGGTTGAACTGATGACTGATATGGACTATTTAAATTGTAACGATTAAATTGCCAGATTAATAAAAAAACCACATGGGTCTGGAGTTGACAATAATCACGTCTCTCTAGTCATTAGATATGGCACATAGACTATTTATTTCCCATACGGGACGAGGTGACGAGGATTTATCCTCTGGAGCATTTTAAAAACATACTCCCTCAGGCTTTGACAGGGTGACGAGAAATTATTCTCTGGAGTTAAGATCAATACACACTCCCATGTAAACACTAGAATATATCACTATAAATATGTGTATGCTTATTAGGATTTATTGGGTACCTAATACGGCCCAATAAATTTCCAAACCCCTTCACGTACAAAGGAGGTTATGGCGAAATTTTTCGAAAATTCCGGGTGTTAGCCAAATTTTTGAAGAATTTGAAAATTCTCAGAAACTGAAAAGTTAGAGAATGGAAGCCAGATCGAACGTAGAGTTGATAAATCAAACCGCTTTCGACTTTGTTCCTTTTCGGGGACGAAAAGTTTTAAGTGGGGGAGATTGTAACGACCCAGAAAATCTGAACCAATTTTTTTTTTTTTTAATTGGCTAAATTAATGGATTTTAAATATTTAAAATAAATATTTTAAATAATAGAAATGAAAACGGAGTTTGAATCGACAATTGAAAACGAATATAACTAATTCTAATTATAAACAAGGCTTGAAAAGGCGCTGCAGTTTCAAAAATTGAATTCAAACTTTGTCGGACTGTACCGGGTGCAAAACAAAACGGATTTTAGTGAAACCAAAAATATTTAAATCTGTTAGTGAATACCTTTCTAACGAATCTAAAAAATCGAATTTTCATAGCGGAAAGCAAAAGTTATGGCCAAATGAATTTTCAGAAAGGTCGCTATGGAATTTATATAGCCCGTTAAATTGGCCATTTTGCATACGATCTCAGAATTCGACGAAACCACTTTTGTTGGATCCGGGATGTGAAGTTATTGCTAGGTTTCAAATTTCATAATTTTTGAAGCTAATATGTGAGCGTGGCAAAGAAAAATGTGTTTTGGTCAATTACAGTTAAATTGGATCGACCAGAAATGGGCCTTTTTGCAAACGGTCTCAGAATTCGACGAAACTAGTTTTGTTGGGACCATATCATCAAAACATAGCTATATTTATTTTTCTGGAATTTTTCAAATCAGTTTGTGGCCCTGACAAATTGAAATGTACGTTCAAATCAAATATTGAATGTTATATATTTTAATTTGAAGGAAAGCTGGCTGAAACAGTCGAATGGGCCTACGAAACATATTTCATTGTGTTCGGAATGGGGGTAAAACGCTAGGGACGGCAGTCGTTGGATTTAGATTGGTGGTCGTGTCAGAAAACCCTTTATAAAATCTCCCGGCCAATCAGAATTTAATTTAAAAAAAATCTCTTTCTCTCTCCCCGACGTCGAAGGCGGAAACACGTTCAAACCTTCCCCTTCATTTTCCGATTAATCCATGCCGAATTAGCTCCTGCCACAGTTGAACTTTTTGAAGATCTTCTCGAGATCTTCAAATCCATTTAAAGTTTGGATTTTTTCATTGAGTGGTTTGGGAGAATCGGGCCTCCAAACCTTCGCCGTTCAAACCACCGCCGCGACGTACAGGCGCCGCCGAACCCGACCGCACCACCACCGATCCCTGCGCCTCTCCTCACTCTTCGACCTCATGCAACCCGATTCCAATATCGTGCAACGGTTTGGGCGAAAGATCAAAACCTGGTTTTGAAGAAAAATAGAGGTATACGGCTGTTGAATTTAAAACTGTTTTTAACAGTTTAAAACCGTTGCAAACTTTGAAAAATCATATCTTTTTGCTGTGTTGACGAAATTCGATGAAACAGGAAACACCGTGACCGTGTGGACGTCTTCTACATTCTAGAAGAGACCGCATATTTTTCTGAGCCTTCTGCTATTTTTGGTGGAGTGGAACCCAATGTGAGATTTCTATTTTATAAACGATATGGAAAACGATGATGTATAAATTATATAGTCGATGTATGAGTTATATAAGCGTTGTACACCTCTTTTATAAGCGTTGTATAAGTTGTACGTTCGATGTATAAGTTATATATGTGTTGTAAAAATTATATATGTGTTGAAATAGAAGTGAATTGCTATATATAAATATATATATACGCCCCTCGTCCACAAACTATGGACGATATTTATTGGTTGTGATTGGTGTGAAAATTGATTGATAGCGAATGGTTGTTTGGGATTGTTTGTGGTTGATATTGATTGATTGTGGTTGAAAAATACCCGTTTGTGGTTGAGAAATATTTGGTTGAAACTACATAGGATTAGTTTGTGGAAATGAAATAAATAGACATGCCGCCTGCGTGCGAACTAGATGCATGATCCCCATTGTCAAAAACCGCGAGGTTTTAAGGTAGAGCGAGGAGCCGTACTAGGGACGGTCCCGATTTTAACTACCCTGCCGTTATGCTGCCGAAATTTTGAATAATATTCATGTGTTTGAATTATTTTCATTTGTTGAAACTATATTTATTCGTTGAATAGAAAAACTTCATGTGTTGAATCGATATTCATTCATTGATTAGAAATTCATGTGTTGAATGGTATTCGTGTTTTAAATATAAAAATCACATTTTTATCTATATATATAAACTATAGAAAACCTTCATGTGTTGAATCGATATTCATTCGTTGAATTGAAATTCATGTGTTGAAAGGTGTTCGTGTTTTAAAATATAAAAATCACATTTTATCGATTTATATAAACTATAGAAAACCTTCGTGTGTTGAATTGATATTCATTCGTTGAATTGAAATTCATGTGTTGAATGGTATTCATATTTTGAAAGGAATTGTTTTATAATAAAAATCCCATTTTTAACATCAATATGAAAAGTGTAAAATAACCCTGCTTTGAAATAAATTGCTATACAATAAAAATCCTATTTTTATCCCCTATATTAACTATACGAAATAATAGTGTTTTGAAATGAATTGTTTAACAATAAAAATCACATTTTTATTATATAAACGAATTGTTAAAAATAGTGAAGTGTTGAAATAGAAGACAGTTAGATAAAAATATCATTTTTATCAAATGAATGAAAAGAATGTAGCTTTGAAATCGAAAAATCGATATATATATATATATATATATATATATATATAAATAGAATTAAAATATATCGAATAACGACGCTGCAGTTCATATTTCGAAATCGAAACTTCAAACGATTATACCGGGAGATCCGACCGTCGGATTTTCCCGAAACTGGAACCGTTAGATTCGTTTTGAAAAGATCTTTCTAATGATGTAAATTTTGTAAAGATCCAACGGTTAGATTTTCAGATATGTGTAAATAAAATCTGAAGAAAAACAGCGCCACGGTCGCGTTATGGCCCGAAGCGCCGTTTTAAATAAATTAGCTATTCTAAAATAAATAAAAATAGCGATAAATCGTTATAAAATATTATAAACGATATGGATGTGATTTAGAAATTAACTGAAGGTTGGCTAAGTCGAATGGTTTCCCGGGTGTTGATCTGATGTTGGTTTCGGCCTTCGGGGTTAATATTTGGGAAATCGTTCTCTTACTGATTGACGGTTAGTGACTAATGAATTGAAATGATGCGTGTATATGTTAGTGTTGCACTTGTTTATTATATACGCGAGTTGCTCAGAAAGACCGGGTTTATCCCATTCTGAATAACTGAATCGACGATAAGAAATAGAAGATGAAGACGATGGTCGAAGACCAGAGATCTTCACCTCGTTTGGACGGTAACCGAGGTCCTGATTGGGAGGCATCCCGAAATATGGATAATGAGTGGTGATCGTCCAGACGTACGTGGTGATCGATGGGTTTGCGAGGTATTTAGTGCCTCCGGTTTCGTTCAGACCCAGAATGGACTTGTAAATGGACTGTGTGTCTGACATTAGATTTTATCCTGTGTTGATTGATCTCTATTAAATATACATCTGTTTGGCGGCGGAGAATTTATTCTTTTGCTTAACGCCCTTCTCTGAAACGCACGAGCTCAAAGGTTGTATATCAATGGACATCAGTCGCATGGCATGAATTGCTAGTGTGGCATGCCTAAGTGGCAAATGAACAGGGCTTCTGTTGAAAAGCAAAGTCTTGTGGTGATGATCAAAGCACTGCCTGTGTGGCGTAGCTTTGTGTATAATGTGAATTCGCGATCCTTACACCCCGGTATGAACCAGAAACGGGAGAAGGACCTCAGGGAGGGCATGCGTTTCTTTCTAGCTAGGGTGGTGTCAGTGACCTACCAGCCCTGACATTTATATACTTTTCACCTGTGTGGTTGTTGCTGTTGCGAGGCGCCTCGGTTAGATCGGACGATCTGGGTCCGATGGAGCCATTCGTTGGCTCATTTACACCCCAAAGGGTGGGGAAACGCAGTGTTCAGGAATTTTAATCCACATCGGTGGACCGACCCTGACGATCCAAGGGTCGATGCGCTCTGACCCTGTGGCTCGGGCTAGAGAGTCACGTAGTCGGTAAGGACTATCTTTTGCCTTGGTTCATGATGGAAATCCAATTTCCAAATACGTGACTGTGCGATTTTGATTGTATACCTATATATGGCGACATAGTGGTATGGGGCATTAATGTCGTCTATGATTGATAGTTATAATTTGAAATTGTTTTCAAAACATATAACACTAGCAATAATATCAAATGCCTTTGTTTTATTCGTATCAAGCATATTTTGGCCGTTATAAGGTACAAACTCTATCCTCCGGTTTGCGTTGCATTGTGTGATGGAAACTGAGTCTTATAATGGCTTCATTTTTATAAAAAGCGTAGAGATGTTTAAAAGAATGATTTATTTTAAAGCACTGGCAATCCAATGGAGTAAACCCGTTCCACGAAAGTGGCGTGGTCCTGTGATTTGCCATATATTAAATGTGTGGAGTGGATTTCTCATCCCAGTCCCATGACTGACTCGTAGTTTGTTTCACTTTCAAACTCGGGTGCCCCTTTTTCTACACGGGCAGCCTTGTATTCAGGTTTAGCTGGTTCTTTCTGGATAGCTGGAGCTGAAGATGATTCTATCATTTATCTCTTTTTATGCTGTTCAGCTCCTATTGTACATATTTTTTTGTTTTACGCTGTAGACATTTATGTATAGCCGAACTGTATTTGTACTAAGTAAGATCCTGTATACTGTGTAACTCTGATGATTACTTTTATCCAGTATATTCTATTGTTCTTTGTCTGGTGTATTTATTTAATTCTGTTCTGCTATTATCTGTTTCTGTGTTATATTCCAAAGATTACCCTTGTCTCTGTATGTACGGGATTTGGGGTCATCACATAATTGATAAGAGTAAATTAGTTAGAGTTAATTGAATAGAGTTAATCCAATAGAGTTAATCTAGTAGGGTTAATCAAATAGAGTTAATCCAATAGAGTTAATCAAATAGAGTTAATAGAATTGAGTTAATCAAATAGAGCTAACTGATAAGAGTAAATCGATTAGAGTTAATCGAATAGTGTTAGTTGAATAGAGTTAATAGAATAGGGCTACTCGAAGAGAGATTATTGAATATAGTTTATTCGAAGGAAAGACTTATCGAATAGAAGTTTATTCAAAAGTGAGTTACGTAAGGAAGTTTGTTAAAGATTTAAAAGATAAATTTTGACTATTTCAAAGTTAAAACGTTGTTCAGTTAAGGTATGAGAGGTAATTATACCCCAACTTGATTGACTTCCTTCTTAAGTAAGGAATGGTATGGTTTGATAGTGAATGATGGTTAAGTGAATTTAGTAAATGGTTTGAGTTGGCATAGCGAAGTTTTATTTAAACATCTGTTTGAATCCAATGAAGGAACTTTGGAAATGTTTTCCAAATAAGAAATCAGAAATGTTTTCTAATATAGAAAACAGGAAATGGAAATGTTTTCCATTGTTAATAACGTATATTTTCTAAAATAAGAAATGTTGAATATATGGAAATAGGAGATAAGTAAATTAATGAACTAAAGAGATAAATGTTCAATGATGATTGACCGATAAAATTTCCATTTGGAAATAATATCGGTGTTTGCACACGTGTTTTTCTTTGATAGTTAAATCACAGACTATCAAAGTTTTGACCATTTTAACGATTTTAATATGGAGAGACTGGTTGGATTATTATCCGAAGAACCACTCTATATTGGCATAAGCATTGCGAATCATATATGCCAAAGATAATTTAAGACGGAGTAAAGTGCAAGGGCTGTTGTACAAATCTTAGGTAAAGATTGCCTAGGAGGGTTGTACTGAATAGTGCCTTCAGTTTGTCCAGTCCTAGGACGACCTGTATGGAAGAATGTCTGACATAGTGTATTTAATAGATCGCGTAAATTGATCTCTTCAAACATATTTACGTTTGGTGGCGGAGGAATTCGTTTCTCTTAGCTGTATACCCGTGGTATTTTTGGGGAAATCAAATTGCGATTTGGCGGCTATGACGATGTGACATTCAAAGTGAATAAATGTGTGATCTGTCAGAGATAAGCGTGGCCTCTACCCTCACAACCGGGAAATTACAAAAATCGAGCAGGCATCATGGCTATGTAGGTCGCACCTATGAGGGTGTATAGTCACCTGATCTAGAGTTCCATTTACTTCAAAAATCTATTGTCGATGTTGTCCCGTTCGGAAAACGGTTGTTGATCCCAACCGTTGGTGATATACGTTCGATACACTCAAGCGAAATGAGTGGTCGGTCATGCGTGGCCGGGTTGCAAGATGTTCTTGTTGAACCCAGTGTATTCCTCTCTAAAGGTACACTAGCAGAAGGTGGTCCCATACCTTGTCATAGTTGGAAATCCATTACCCAATACGTGCTTGCGGTTTTGATTGTATACTATATATGTAGAACGTGAGATGAAAGCGTTTCTGCTAGATGATTATTATATTGTGGTTGATAGACACTATTATAATATCAACGAGTTTTGACATAAAGTTTTGTTTTGGATTCTCATAAGGGAAAAACCCGTTCCGTTATACAGCGTGGTCTTATGAGATATCGTTTGATGGCTCAAACTATTTTAAACTGTTTTACTCATACCAGTCCCATGACTGACCCGGCGTTTATTTTGTTTTGTTTTCCCTATACTCTTGGGTGGCCCAATTTTATACGGGCAGCCAAGTAGTCGGGATTTACAGACACTTGAAGAGCTGGAGCAGGAGGCTTCAGGATCATATAGCTATTGTTTATTTCCGCTGTGTTGTTAGTGCTATACTTTGGAAATGATATGTATATTCAAGTACAGATTTAATATTTCAAACTTATGATGTATATTATATGTTATTAGTTCCGCTGTGAGGTTCGTGTTACTCTGATGTTGTGTTCTTCTTCTTCTTCTATTCTAAGTTTCTATCTTATCTATTCTCCCCCTTTATTTTCTTTCTATTAGTTTTCTGTTTTCCAGCACAATGTGGGTTGGACTTGTGTTATTTGGTCAGCTCAAATTGGACTGGAATTTCTGGACATTACATACACTTAAAATGTTTACAATTGATTCATTTCAATTTATGAATGTGTTTACACCTAAATTAGGATCCAAACCCAATTCAACTATGAAACAATTCAAATCCAAACCTTCTTAGGCTTAATCAAATGATGATCGCGAATTGCATAAAATATAAATGATAATACAATACTCATGTTTACCTTTAATTCAATATAAAAACATAATTCTACAAAACCAATTCAATATGACATTTTCCTACATGATTACAAAGTTGAAGATTTGGGGATTTTTCATGTTATATTATCGCATAACCAAATCTTCAAAGATGTATCAATCCATATAGAAAACTATTAAATATACGGATATGCCTTTAAGCAAAACTAGATTCCACTCACAAATCAGATGGGGATTTGGTAGAAATTCAAGATCTGCAATGATTCCTAACGTTCAAGTGAGCTCTGATTCTTCTCCTAACAGTATACATATAAAAAACATATAATTAGATTCTTATATATATATTATTTATGCTAAATTCCAAATTCCTAAGCTTATATAAAAATGTGATAAAGAGATATACAATGGAGGTAGAGAAGTAGAAGAACCTTCACCCTTTTTCTTTTTATTTTTCTTTGGAATTCATCAGCATGGAGGCAGAGGTTTAGAATAATTAGGGTTTTTAGTGTGGGTGTTGATGGGTTATTTATACTTGCTCGTGTTAACGAGAGCCGTTGGATTAATAAAATATAATCCGAGCCTTTCATATAAACAAAACCTCTTAGAAAACCCTAATCACATAGCCTCATTGGGCTATTACAACTGCCAGGGGGATGACCGTCGGTCGACACCCCTTAGGCTGGAATGCCCAATTTGGCTCGTTTGCCGAGCTGTTAATTTTCATAAATACGTTCTTAATTTGTTTCAATGTTTTCCAAATATCCAATGTTCTTTGCCTCCTTGATATTATCTTAAATTTGAAATTCAAATCTTCTCTCTATATTTGGAATTATCTTTAATTTATTATTTGGACAATATATATAATATTCACATAAATGAATTTGGACAGTGTATGTAGAAATATATATATATATATATATATATATATATATATATATATATTTCTGCATACACTGTCCAAATTCATTTAAACATATCTTCTTCATACGTTAACCTTTTTTGGCATATTATATATGAAAATGTTATAGAATTTCGCCACGAATCCAAATAAAAGATTTTTGTGGCCAAATTCCTGAAACGGTAAAAACCTCATTTTCCAGCCATTCTATTTAATTGCTTGTTTTTAGTTATTTAATTATTTATTAATACTTATGAATTTCACGGGGTGTTACATCCTCCCCTCCCCCTTTAAAATAAATTTCATCCTTAAATACGTTTAGGAGGCAAAAATACAACTCGTTCGAAACATCCATGTTGTACACCCATGTTGTTTATAATTCATCCATAAGCATCCATGACTCGCAGTGATTATGAACTGTAGACTCACTAAAGTGAGCGTTATCCTAGCATGTAGATGTAATAAGTGATGCAATCTGTATGCAAACAACCTAAATATGCATATATTTCTATATGAGTGCACTTTGCAATGATGTTGCGTCCATTTCCTAACATCCAGTCTAGCAATCATGATGCATCCATAAACTATATTTTAAAGAAAATTTCACCTGTGAAAAGCTCTGGGTGGGATTGTCTCATCTTATCTTCGGTTACCCATGTGCTTTCCGCAGGGTCATTTCCCCATTGTACTCGGACGAAGCGGACGGTTTTGTTGCAGAGTTTCTTGATTCTGTGCTCCACAATCCTTGTAGCTACATGGGGCACCCTGGACTCCAACTCGAGTTTCTCTATGTTCCCAATTTCATCAAGCTCGAGTTTGATAGCAGAATCATGTAGGCATTTCCTTAGATGAGATACATGAAATACATTATGTATTCTCGATAGACTCTCTGGAAGAACCACTCGATAAGCCAAAGATCCTATCTTCTCGATGACACTAAAAGGCCTAATAAACTGGGGAGCCAACTTCCCAATCTTTCCAAACTAAACATTTTTCTTAAGAGGGTTTACTTTTACGAACACCAAGTCTCCCACATTAAATTCTAGTTCCCTCTTTCGCTTGTCGGCATACGATTTCTGATGGTCTTGGGCTTCCTTCATTATCTGTCTAATCAGAGATATCTTCTCCATGGATTCACGAATGAAGTCCGGTCCAAGTATAATCTTGTCGGTAGTTTCCCACCAACAAGTTGGCGATTTGCATGGCCTTCCGTATAGTGCTTCGAAAGGGACCATACCAATCATTGCTTGAAAACTAGTATTATACGCGAATTTTACAAGTGGTAGGTGCTGCTCCCGAACTCCTCCAAAATCGATGATGCAAGCTCCAGGCAAGTCTTCTAAGATTGTCTCCGTTTTTCCGTCGATTTGCATATGATAAGCTGTGCTTAGGTTAAGGGTCGTCCCTAATTCTGCTTGTAGGCTTCTCCGAAATTTGCTCGTAAACAAATGATCTCTATCACATGATACTTGATGGAATACTAGGAAGTCTAGCTATCTCTTTGACATATGATTGAGCTAACGAGGCTGCAGACCTTGTCTTCTTGACCCGTATTAAATGTGCGCTTTTGGTTAAATGATCTACCACGACCCAAATGACCTCTTTCCCTTTTTGGCTTCTAGGAAATTTGTACCTCTTCCATGTTGGGACCTCTAAAGGTAACATCAATCCTCCAGGCTTCCCTTGCTCTGTCTTGACTTTTTAGCATGTTAAACATTTGGCCACGAACTCGGCTACATCTCTCTTCATTGCTTCCGAATGGAGATTCCTCTTCATATCCATGTACATCTTATCCCCACTGGGGTGTATGGTCAATTTTGATCTATGGCACTTTTCTATAATTTCTCTTCTCAACTCTTCATCCTAAGGGACATAAAGTGGTCAGTAAACTCTCATCATTATGGATCGAATACCCAACCAAATGAGGAAAGGTCACTTGCTTTACCACTTTCTCCTTTATCCTTCTTTACTCTTCGTCAATGTCTTATGCTCTTTGGTTTATTTCTCTTAGGGTAGGTCTAATTATCATAGCCCCAAGGAAACCATTGGAAGTGGTTGGTGAGGGTTGCAAATTAAATTCAGCGAGGAACTCTAACTGTTTCCATTCTATCATCACATTTAAAGTCGCATGTCTTCTACTTAAAACATCCACCACAACATTCCCCTTGCCTGGGGTATACTTAATTGTAAAGTCAAATGAGGCAATATATTCCATCCGTCTTTGTTGTCTCAATTTTGGGTCACGTTGAGAAAATAAATACCTAAGGGATTTATGGTCGATAAATAATTCAAACTTCTCCCCTAAGAGATAATGCCTCCACATCTTAAGGGCGAACTCTACTACGGCTAACTCAAGGTCAAGCACTGGTTATATTTTCTCAGGATCCTTAAGTTGTCTATTAGCGTAGACAACTACTCTTCCTTCTTGCATAAGGACTGCTCTTAAACCGGTCCCGCATGCATCAACGTAAACGGTAAATGATTTTGATCCGTCGGGTATAATTAGGACTGGAGCGCTAGTCAATGCCTCCTTTAATTTCTTAAAGGTTATATCACTTTTATTACTCCAAGTGAAAACCAAGTTCTTCTTTGTCAGTTGGCTTAATGGAGAAGAAATTTTTGTGAAGTCTTTAATGAGTTTCCTATAATACCCGGCTAATCCAAGGAAACTTCTTACCTTAGTCGCATTTTGAGGTATTCTCTATTCCTTGATTGCCTCGATCTTCGCGGGGTCTATGGACAAGCCTTTACTCGACACGATATGTCCTAAAAATCTTACTTCTTCCCTCCATAAATGGCACTTTGAGAATTTTGAGTTCAATTAGGTCTTTCTTAATATCCCTAACACTTGTCTCAAGTGTTACTCATGCTCTTCACGATCTTTCGAAAATATAAGGATATCTTCTATGATGACTACCACAATTTTATTTAGAATGCCCCTAAACACTCTACTCATGGTGCCTACAAAGAAATCAGGTGCATTCGCTAATTCGAAGGGCATAACTTCCCGTTGGAATAATCCTTCTGGTGTCCTAAATGCAGTTTTGTCCTTGCTGTCCTATGCAATTCTTAACTGGTGAAATCCAGTAGCAAGGTCTAGTTGGGAAAGTACTCGGGTTCCTCCCAAGTGGTCAAAGAGGCCATTGATTCTTGATAAAGTATACCTGATCTTTTTGGTCAATTTATTAAGTTCCCTTATAGTCCACACAAAGTCTCAAAGATTCATCAGCTTTGGTGGAAAATACAACAGGTGCACCCCATTCTGAGGTACTTCGACGAATAAAACCTTTTTGTAATAACTCGGAAATTTGTTTATACAACTCCCTTCTTTCGTAGGGCGCCATGTGCCCCAAGGGTAGTGCTACAGTTCTAGCGTCCCTCTCTAGGTCAATACGGAAGGAGATTTCTCTATAGGGTGGAAATCCTGTGACTTCCTCAAAAAGTCTAAGATCTCAAACAATTGGGACCGAAGATGGTCCTTTAGAACTAGGAGACAAGGAATATAATAAAGCTATATCCTTGTTTCTAATAGAAGGAATATTTAGGTTGCGTCCTCCTTGGCTTCTAAGACGAACGAGTCTCTTATCGCAATCTAGGACAGCCCCATAAAATTATAGCCAATCCATACCTAAGATAAGGTCATACCCCATAAAACTAATACATCTGATTCACAATGGAGCTCGACATTGTCGACCTCCAATACTAGGTCTTTACACAACAACTCAAGATACATTGATCCTTCAATAGGGTTGGCCACCTCAATCGGACTATTCGAGATAGGCATGGGAAGGTTCAACAAATTTACTAATCGCTTGGAGATAAAAGAATAGGTCGCTCCAGAATCAGACAAGGTGTATGCTGAATTTCCTAAAATAGAGACTATACCTTCAAGTGTGGGCTGCCCTTGGTCTCTTGGAGGTCGTCTTGGAATGGGGGTTGCTTCAATTGCATAGTTCTTGCCACTCTTGGCCACTTTGGGCGTTGGCAGTCTCTAGAAATGTGTCCTTCTTTACGGCACTTTGCACGCACATTGGCTATTCGTATAAAGTGATTTTTTTAGTGGGGGCATACATATCTAAGCATGCGCAGACATGAACCCATATATATATATATATATATATATATATATATATATATGTATGTATGTATATGTATGTACATATATGATGTCTTAATATGTTGCTTGGATCCTACGCAAATTAATATGTTAGTTGTGAGTATGGGAACTAAATACATGTTCGCTTTTTTTGGAATGCATGTAAATCAAGATTAACTATTAAAAATTTAGTTTGTTACTAAAGTTGATTTACTTGAATAAAGGTTAATCTAACTCAAGTGTTTTGTGTTTTGCATGGAATGCTCGGGTCAGATTCAAGTGTTGCAGATTTAAGGATCTCAACTATTGAAGTCAGTAAGCAATGAAGACGCCCTCTTTTAGTCCACTTAAAAGTTGTAAACTTTTCGTAAATATATTAATGTATATTTTTTCTTCTGCTGTGAATATATACTTTGTAAACTCTGATATTTTGTGTAAAATGCTTCTGCTGTGAGATATTGTAGTTTATTTTTATTCTATGATTCTATGTCTGAATCTGTTTAATCCCATAAGCTAAATAACAATATGTCATTTCGAGCGGTTTAAGTTGGTTTAATTACCGACTTGAAGGGGTTGAAAAGGCAGGTCGCTACAGTGTTATATTATCTCATAACCAAATCTGCATAGGCATATCAATCCATATAGAAAACTATTAAAAATAAGAATATGCCTTTAAGCAAAACTAGATTCCACTCACAAATCAGACGGGGATATGGTAGAAATTCAAGATTTGCGATGATTCCTAATGTTCAAGCGAGCATTGATTCTTCTCCTAACAATATACATATAAGAAACATATAATTAGGTTCTTACATATAATGTTTATGCTAAATTCCAAATTCCAAATGTGAAAACCCGTAACTTCCCCGTAAAGGAAAGCGTCGGATAGTTCGAGAACAAACCACAACAGAACGCATACAGAAGAACATTTCATTGTATATTACAACAATGCATCAGATTACAAGAATATACAGAGTACAAATGAATATTACACAGAAATATCAGAGATTTAAATTACATTTAAATACATAGCAGCGGAAAATAATACAATACATAACTAGAGGAGATATACGGATACAAAGCTTTCCGGATATCATTCCAGCTGTAAACCAGGATCCTATGAATATAAATCTGCAAAACCGAAACTACTAGCTGCCCGTGTCAAAAATAGGGGCACCCAGAGTTTAGGTTAAAACAATAAACTCCAGGTCAGTCATGTGACTGGTGTGAGAAGTAAAACAGTTAATCTTTATTTTAAAGTTAGATAAATCAAGGGACCACGCCGTATAACACGGAACGGGTTTCCTCCCAAGAATACCAGTGCGTAAAACAAACAGTGCAATGCTAAATAAAGAAAAATGAAGCTGTTATAAGACCCAGGTCCCATCACACAATGCAACACAGCCGAGGATAGGGTTTTCCCTTATAACAGCCAAAGAATGCTTGATACGTTTAAAACAAATCATTTGATACTATTATAAGTGCATAGTGTATAAAACAACTTCAAATCATAAGTATCAATCATAGACGGCATGAATGGCCCATAACACTATGTCGCCATATATAAGTTTACAATCAAAACCGCAAATGTCGTATTGGAAGTTGGGTTATCATTTATGGTATGAACCGAGGCTAGGGGCAAGATCCTCAACCGATTCGAGACGCTCTAGTCCGCCCCTCAGGATCAGAGCTCGAGTGACCCTTGGATCGTCAGGGCCGGTCCACCGATGTGGATTAAAATGCCTGAACATGCGTCTCCCCACCCTTTGGGGCGTAAGCCTGGCCCGTCAGCCGACCAGAAGCATCGGCCGAAACCGATATCACGAGGCGCCTCGCTTTTCAGAAAGTAATAATAAGTAACATCCACATGAGTCAAACTCGTTAGCCAGTTCAAGCACTGACGCCACTCATAACTAGAAAGAAACGCATGCCCTCCCTGAGGTCCGTCTCCCGTTTTTGATTCATACCGGGTGTGAAACACGCGAATCAACGTTACACAAAGCTACGCCACAAAGGCCGTGCTTTGATCATCAACCACAAGACTTTGCTTTTCAACAGAAGCCTTGATCATTTGCATCTTAGCATGCCACACAGGCAAACCATCCTATGCAACCGATATCAATCACACAGAATGAAATCCGATGTCAGACACACAGTCCATTTACAAGTCCGTTCTGGGTCTGAACGAAACCGGAGGCACCTAGTACCCCGCATATCCATCGATCTCCAAGTACGTCTGGACGATCACCAACTGTTTCCATCTTCTTGGGTGTACAGCCCAATCAAGATCATCAGCTATCACCCAAACGACGTGAAGACCTCCGGTCTTCGACCATCGTCTTCATCTTCGACTTATCGTCGTATCAGTTATTCAGAATGGGATAAACCCGGTCTTTCCGAATAACTCGCGTATATTTTAAATAAGTGTTACACAAACACAACATACGCCTCATTCCAATTCATCAGTCACTAACCGTAAATTAATCAAGAGAATAATTTCCCAAATATTAACCCCGAAGGCCGAAACCAACATCAGATCAATATCCAGAAAACCCTTCTGCTTGGCTAACCGACAGTTAGTTTCTAAATTTCACATTCATAGGGAAAGGTTCCCATTAATTTTATCAAAGATAAATTCTTGAATTTATTCTTTAATCTATTTTTGAATATCAATTCAAACTAGTCGGGATTAGCGATCCTTACCGAAGTAATCATTCGTTTTAATTTCCCAATCCCAACCTATTCATCCCATGAAGTAAAACTGGTAATACTTCATATCTAACACCACGGTGTTATCAGTAAATTCAATTACCATTTCACGTTCAAATCTAATTAAAGATTTAACTATCGCCTGGAGCAAAACTGGTGGTACTCCATTTTCGATCTTTTCAATCTAATTAAAGATTCATTAAAACTCCACTTAGTTTTAATCTGTGACTGGGTTAAAGAATCAGTGTCATTTAAAACACGGTTCACGATAAACCCAAAATCACATTTCCATTAATTATCGGGTTAAAGAACGAGTGTTATTTAAAACACTGTTCACGATAAACCCAAAAATCAATATCAATTTAATTCCAATTAAATATTATTTAATTGGTAAACTTCATTAAATCTAAATAAAAAGATTTAATCTTTTCTCAACTGGATTCAAGAACAGTGTTAGTGAAGACACCATTCACGACAAACCCAAATCACATTCGATATTCAATACAAGGCTCTGAATAGAAAATATATCGGCTTATATTCAATATCGAATTCTACGACTAACAAATGTCGTATTGGAAATAACGATATAAATATATATCTTTCAAATTTCCATAACAACACCTGTATAATCCCGAATTCCAACATCGAAATATTCCGAAGACAATTTCGATTCAAATCCACTCCAATGCAATCATTGGAATTTTGGTTACTTTTAAAACCCTTTTCGAATTCAATTTATTTATTTAAAAATAAATAGAATTATAATTCTAGTTCAAAACTAGTTCATTTCGATAAAAATCTATTTTTATCTTTTCAAATATGGAGTTTTTCATCCCAAACTTTCACAAATCATTTCTTATGATTTTACACAAATTATTACTATTTTTAATAATTTTATCAAGGCCCGTACAGTCGATTTCCATCAATGGCCATCGAACTGCACTTACAGCGACCTTTTTCGAATTTGATTTGGACGTATCTCCAAATCCAACCGTTAGATTTCAAATTTCTAACATTCATTAGAAAGCTCTTTTCGATACGAACCCAACGGTTCCGGTTTTAGGAGAATCCGACGGTCGGATCTCCCGCAATGTCCGTTTGAAATAAATGGTCGAAATTCACGAACTGCCGCGGCGCGGCGCGTTCTATTCAGGCCATTATATTATATATATAATATATATAATATATACTTCGTCGATTTCTATTTAAAACGAATTATATAAATAGTTTTAAATTCGTTTCAAAAGCAATTTCAACTTCCTTTTCAATTCAAATCAAAATTGAATTCTTCTTTATAAATTCGTTTCAAAATTCATTTCTATTCAATTCAAATTTCAATTCAATTTGAATTCATTTCAATTCGTTTTCAATTCAATTCATTTCGAAATCGTTTTCAATTCAATTCATTTCGAAATCGTTTTCAATTCAATTCATTTCGAAATCGTTTTCAATTCAATTTGAATTCGTTTTCAATTCATTTCATTTCGAAATCGTTTTCAATTCAATTTGAATTCGTTTTCAATTCATTTTGAATTCGTTTTCAATTCATTTCAAAATATTCGATTTCGAAATCACTTTTCAATATTCATTTTTAAGATGAATAAAATCGATATAAATATCGTTCACGTCAAAATGGCGTCAATCTAATCAACACGGCTTCATAAATTTCTATTTTCAAATATTCTATTTCAAATATTTCTTTTTCAAAATAGTTGTTATTATCAAAATATTTCGTTCAACACATGACCAATCTCAATGAATGAGTACTGTCAACACATGAACTTTTATTTTATAATATTCTTTATTTTTCAAATTGGAATGAGGCCCAATCAATCACCATATAAAGTTAATTATATGGATTTTCATACAACACATGTATATAATAACATTGAAAATAATCAACCATCAACCAAAGTGCACTACACTGTAAAAGCATCAAATATAGATATTCAACGCTTATAACAGCCTGTCAATCAATCGATCGACATATTTAATCAATCAGGATGAGTGAACTGCAAATTTCATCCCAACACCCGTGTGGGGTTTCAAACAATCAAACAAATATTTTATTCGTGCAGTTGGGCGATGTGTAAAATTTATCGTCCCAATCAATGTCATTCAAATAGGTGTACATAAACAAACCGTCTGGTTTGTAAATGAATATTCTATTTTATTCACTTCACGTTAAAAATTATATTTTTAACGATAAAACATTTTATTCCAACATATGAATTTCTATTCAGTTCATTCTTTAAATAAAATGATATTTTTATTTTTCTAACACATTTTAGAAAATTTCGGCGGCATAACGGCACGATACTAGAAACGGGACGAGGCCTAGCCTTATCCCCGGTCTAGTGAAGGCCCACGCCATTCACACATCAATCAAATCAATTCATTTCACCACACAATTCAATTTCAATCAAATAATCCAACTAATCTACGCAACCAAACAAACAAGTCCATGGTCTGTGGACGATTGTGTCGGGTGCTACTAAGCACCGTCTGCATCCTAGTATATATATATAACTAGAAAATGAAATTGAAAGGTGAGAAATTCTCACATATAGCTATCCTAGCTCCACGGCACTTCTTTTGCAGGAAATCTTCATTGCTATCGCATCTTCGTTGCTGTAGCCACTACATATATAAAAATCGCATTTTTACCTTGCTATTCAATATATAAAAATCATATTTTTACTTCGATGTTCAATATATAAAAATCACATTTTTAATTCGAAGTTCAATAGATAAAAATCACATTTTTAATTCGAAGTTCAATAGATAAAAATCACATTTTTAATTCGAAGTTCAATAGATAAAAATCAGATTTTTAATTCGAAGTTCAATAGATAAAAATCACATTTTTAATTCGAAGTTCAATAGATAAAAATCACATTTTTAATTCGAAGTTCAATAGATAAAAATCAGATTTTTAATTCGAAGTTCAATAGATAAAAATCACATTTTTAATTCGAAGTTCAATAGATAAAAATCAGATTTTTAATTCATAGATCTCGCCTTTTCTAATATAAAAATCTAATCTATTTCATTTTCAAAATCTAATCTTTTTGACATATGAATTTCTATTTTTACTTCAATGCCCTATACATATAAAAATCAAAATTCTCTTCTATTAAAAATCTAAACTATATACTATATAAAATAAAAATCTAACTTCAGTTTTTAAATATAATCAAATTCAGTTTTTAAATATAATCAAATTCAGTTTTTTTTTATATAATCAAATTCAGTTTTTACTTATAATCAAATTCAGTTTTTTTTATATAATCAAATTTTTCTTGTTTTAAAAATCTAAAAATTATCATGTTGATTTTTTTTATAAAAACAGAAAAATAAAAACCAATGCTCCTTAAAAAAAAATTAAATTAAATTAACTTACAGTTGATTGGACAAGGAAGGTGGGGATTCGAGATCGTCGGAGGGGGCTGAGGGGGCGCTGGTCATAGGTGGTGGCGGCAGGCTGTGATGCTCAGGGCGCGACTAGGGTTTGTGGATTGGGGGGTCTCGGGGTTCCTTGAACAGAGCTCGGTGGAGAGGAGAGGGAGGGGAGGAGAGGCGTTAGCGTGGAGCAGGGCTCGTGGGGGGTGGCGCTGCCACGATGGGCGGCGGATCGGTGATTGGGGGGGCTTCGATCCGTGTTTCTCTTTTTTTTTTTTTTTTTTTTTTATCTGAAAAGAACGACTTAGGGGAGAGAAAGAATAGGATGGGTGGTGTAAAGGAAAAGAATTTTATATTTTTTTTATTAATTAAATTTCAAAAAGCAACCCTTTTTATTCGAACCCGAAACGAAACCCAACGACTGTCGTCCCTAGCTAATTACCCCCATTCCGAACACAATGGGCTATGTATCGCAAGCTGATTTGATCGTTACAATCAGTTTCCTTGGAATTTACATTTAAATCACTATATTGAATTTTAAACGTACATTTCAAATTACCGGGGCCACATACGAACACGAAAAATCCCAGAAAAATATTTTCTAGCTTCGTATTGACGATACGGTCCTAACAAAACTAGTTTCGTCGAATTCTGAGACCGTTAGAAAAATGGCCAATTTCCAGTCGATTAAAATTAACTGAAACTGGTCAAACGCGTTTTCCTTTGCCACGCTCACATATTGATTCGAAAAATCATGAAATTTAAAACCTAGCAATAACTTGACATCACGGACCCAACAAAACTGGTTTCGTCGAAATCCGAGGTCGTTTGCAAAATTGCTATTTTTAAGGGCCTGAATTCCATAGCGACTATTCAGAATTTTCAACTGGACATATCTTTTGATTCCCGATATGAAATCTTGATTTTTCGGATTCGATAGAAAGATATTATCAATTAGATCCTAAGATTTTTGGTTTCACTAAAATCCGGATTGTTTTGCACCCGGTACATTCAATTGAAGTTTGAAATCGAATTATCGAACTACCGCGCCATTTTCAATTCTATTTATAATTATATATAAATATTTATATTCTAACGACGACGCGTATAATATATACGTTCGAATTATATTCAAAATAAATTTCTCGTCGATATTATTTAAAATAATTCATTTTAAATAATCAAAATTCGCTAAAATTGCCAAAATAAAAATTTCAAACTGGCTCGCATTTTACGGGTTGTTACAATCTCCCCCACTTAAAACTTTTCGTCCCCGAAAAGGAACAAAGTCGAAAGTGGTTTGATTAATCAACTCTACGCTCGATCAGGCTTCCATTCTCTAACTTTTTAGTTTCTGAGAATTTCCAAAAATTCAAAAAATTTGGCTAACACCCTAAATTTTCGAAAAATTTCGCCATAACCTCCCCTGCACCGGGAGCATCGGGGAATTTCAAATAGCTTCCCCGGTCCTTCAGATCTCAAAAAGAAAAAGAAAAAGCCAAGCGGCTAGCCAATAGGCTCACAAAATCATCATCACCCAAACAAAACAGGAAATTATGTAATAAACATGTACCTATTTGTCGGGCAAACAAATTTTATTCTTCGGCTCTAGCCTCCTTGCTATGACCTGTTCAAGGTAAGTATGTATATGCAAGCAAATGCGACCAATTTTCAATAATGTTCAATATTTGATTCAATTAGGCTAAATGGATAAAATTTAGCAAACAAATAAACAAACAACACAAACATCAATCAATTAGTGAATTAGAGTCTCAAATTCCTAAATTTTACTACATATAAAGAAAATCATGTTTTTGATGTCAATCCACAACAATGTGTTCTAGCTATATAAGTTTTGGTTCTCACACCAGTCTAATGGAAATATATAGAAAGCACACCTTTGAAACACGAAACTAATTACTAATGATGACGCGTCAATCATCAGAATCAGGTCCGGGCGACTAGAGTGTGATTCTATATCTATCCAGTATTTTAAAATTTTGAATACACGTGGATCAAACGTATACGCAAAATCTATATATACTGGATTGTCCACATCAATAAAAATAATCAAATACGAATAATTGATTTAAATTTTCAAAACAAAATTTGTTTTCATTTGAAAAATATACTCTCCACACTCGTTCTAGGATACTACTGATCCTATCTCTAACGAGTCATTCCCATTGGATTTTACTAACCCAATATCTGATGAATTCTTTCGTATGGTTCTAATGTGTCTTGTTCTCTAGCTTTGTAAACCAAAGCTCTGATACCAACTGTGAAAACCCGTAACTTCCCCGTAAAGGAAAGCGTCGGATAGTTCGAGAACAAACCACAACAGAACGCATACAGAAGAACATTTCATTGTATATTACAACAATGCATCAGATTACAAGAATATACAGAGTATAAATGAATATTACACAGAAATATCAGAGATTTAAATTACATTTAAATACATAGCAGCGGAAAATAATACAATACATAACTAGAGGAGATATACGGATACAAAGCTTTCCGGATATCATTCCAGCTGTAAACCAGGATCCTGTGAATATAAATCTGCAAAACCGAAACTACTAGCTGCCCGTGTCAAAAATAGGGGCACCCAGAGTTTAGGTTAAAACAATAAACTCCAGGTCAGTCATGTGACTGGTGTGAGAACTAAAACAGTTAATCTTTATTTTAAAGTTAGATAAATCAAGGGACCACGCCGTATAACACGGAACGGGTTTCCTCCCAAGAATACCAGTGCGTAAAACAAACAGCGCAATGCTAAATAAAGAAAAATGAAGCTGTTATAAGACCCAGGTCCCATCACACAATGCAACGCAGCCGAGGATAGGGTTTTCCCTTATAACAGCCAAAGAATGCTTGATACGTTTAAAACAAATCATTTAATACTATTATAAGTGCATAGTGTATAAAACAACTTCAAATCATAAGTATCAATCATAGGCGGCATGAATGGCCCATAACACTATGTCGCCATATATAAGTTTACAATCAAAACCGCAAATGTCGTATTGGAAGTTGGGTTATCATTTATGGTATGAACCGAGGCTAGGGGCAAGATCCTCAACCGATTCGAGACGCTCTAGTCCGCCCCTCAGGATCAGAGCTCGAGTGACCCTTGGATCGTCAGGGCCGGTCCACCGATGTGGATTAAAATGCCTGAACATGCGTCTCCCCACTCTTTGGGGCGTAAGCCTGGCCCGTCAGCCGACCAGAAGCATCGGCCGAAACCGATATCACGAGGCGCCTCGCTTTTCAGCAAGTAATAATAAGTAACATCCACATGAGTCAAACTCGTCAGCCAGTTCAAGCACTGACGCCACTCATAACTAGAAAGAAACGCATGCCCTCCCTGAGGTCTGTCTCCCGTTTTTGATTCATACCGGGTGTGAAACACGCGAATCAACGTTACACAAAGCTACGCCACAATGGCCGTGCTTTGATCATCAACCACAAGACTTTGCTTTTCAACAGAAGCCTTGATCATTTGCATCTTAGCATGCCACACAGGCAAACCATCCTATGCAACCGATATCAATCACACAGAATGAAATCCGATGTCAGACACACAGTCCATTTACAAGTCCGTTCTGGGTCTGAACGAAACCGGAGGCACCTAGTACCCCGCATATCCATCGATCTCCAAGTACGTCTGGACGATCACCAACTGTTTCCATCTTCTTGGGTGTACAGCCCAATCAAGATCATCAGCTATCACCCAAACGACGTGAAGACCTCCGGTCTTCGACCATCGTCTTCATCTTCGACTTATCGTCGTATCAGTTATTCAGAATGGGATAAACCCGGTCTTTCCGAATAACTCGCGTATATTTTAAATAAGTGTTACACAAACACAACATACGCCTCATTCCAATTCATCAGTCACTAACCGTAAATTAATCAAGAGAATAATTTCCCAAATATTAACCCCGAAGGCCGAAACCAACATCAGATCAATATCCAGAAAACCCTTCTGCTTGGCTAACCGACAGTTAGTTTCTAAATTTCACATTCATAGGGAAAGGTTCCCATTAATTTTATCAAAGATAAATTCTTGAATTTATTCTTTAATCTATTTTTGAATATCAATTCAAACTAGTCGGGATTAGCGATCCTTACCGAAGTAATCATTCGTTTTAATTTCCCAATCCCAACCTATTCATCCCATGAAGTAAAACTGGTAATACTTCATATCTAACACCACGGTGTTATCGGTAAATTCAATTACCATTTCACGTTCAAATCTAATTAAAGATTTAACTATCGCCTGGAGAAAAACTGGTGGTACTCCATTTTCGATCTTTTCAATCTAATTAAAGATTCATTAAAACTCCACTTAGTTTTAATCTGTGACTGGGTTAAAGAATCAGTGTCATTTAAAACACGGTTCACGATAAACCCAAAATCACATTTCCATTAATTATCGGGTTAAAGAACGAGTGTTATTTAAAACACTGTTCACGATAAACCCAAAAATCAATATCAATTCAATTCCAATTAAATATTATTTAATTGGTAAACTTCATTAAATCTAAATAAAAAGATTTAATCTTTTCTCAACTGGGTTCAAGAACAGTGTTAGTGAAGACACCATTCACGACAAACCCAAATCACATTCGATATTCAATACAAGGCTCTGAATAGAAAATATATCGGCTTATATTCAATATCGAATTCTATGACTAACAAATGTCGTATTGGAAATAACGATATAAATATATATCTTTCAAATTTCCATAACAACACCTGTATAATCCCGAATTCCAACATCGAAATATTCCGAAGACAATTTCGATTCAAATCCACTCCAATGCAATCATTGGAATTTTGGTTACTTTTAAAACCCTTTTCGAATTCAATTTATTTATTTAAAAATAAATAGAATTATAATTCTAGTTCAAAACTAGTTCATTTCGATAAAAATCTATTTTTATCTTTTCAAATATGGAGTTTTTCATCCCAAACTTTCACAAATCATTTCTTATGATTTTACACAAATTATTACTATTTTTAATAATTTTATCAAGGCTCGTACAGTCGATTTCCATCAATGGCCATCGAACTGCACTTACAGCGACCTTTTTCGAATTTGATTTGGACGTATCTCCAAATCCAACCGTTAGATTTCAAATTTCTAACATTCATTAGAAAGCTCTTTTCGATACGAACCCAACGGTTCCGGTTTTAGGAGAATCCGACGGTCGGATCTCCCGCAATGTCCGTTTGAAATAAATGGTCGAAATTCACGAACTGCCGCGGCGCGGCGCGTTCTATTCAGGCCATTATATTATATATATAATATATATAATATATACTTCGTCGATTTCTATTTAAAACGAATTATATAAATAGTTTTAAATTCGTTTCAAAAGCAATTTCAACTTCCTTTTCAATTCAAATCAAAATTGAATTCTTCTTTATAAATTCGTTTCAAAATTCATTTCTATTCAATTCAAATTTCAATTCAATTTGAATTCATTTCAATTCGTTTTCAATTCAATTCATTTCGAAATCGTTTTCAATTCAATTCATTTCGAAATCGTTTTCAATTCAATTCATTTCGAAATCGTTTTCAATTCAATTTGAATTCGTTTTCAATTCATTTCATTTCGAAATCGTTTTCAATTCAATTTGAATTCGTTTTCAATTCATTTTGAATTCGTTTTCAATTCATTTCAAAATATTCGATTTCGAAATCACTTTTCAATATTCATTTTTAAGATGAATAAAATCGATATAAATATCGTTCACGTCAAAATGGCGTCAATCTAATCAACACGGCTTCATAAATTTCTATTTTCAAATATTCTATTTCAAATATTTCTTTTTCAAAATAGTTGTTATTATCAAAATATTTCGTTCAACACATGACCAATCTCAATGAATGAGTACTGTCAACACATGAACTTTTATTTTATAATATTCTTTATTTTTCAAATTGGAATGAGGCCCAATCAATCACCATATAAAGTTAATTATATGGATTTTCATACAACACATGTATATAATAACATTGAAAATAATCAACCATCAACCAAAGTGCACTACACTGTAAAAGCATCAAATATAGATATTCAACGCTTATAACAGCCTGTCAATCAATCGATCGACATATTTAATCAATCAGGATGAGTGAACTGCAAATTTCATCCCAACACCCGTGTGGGGTTTCAAACAATCAAACAAATATTTTATTCGTGCAGTTGGGCGATGTGTAAAATTTATCGTCCCAATCAATGTCATTCAAATAGGTGTACATAAACAAACCGTCTGGTTTGTAAATGAATATTCTATTTTATTCACTTCACGTTAAAAATTATATTTTTAACGATAAAACATTTTATTCCAACATATGAATTTCTATTCAGTTCATTCTTTAAATAAAATGATATTTTTATTTTTCTAACACATTTTAGAAAATTTCGGCGGCATAACGGCACGATACTAGAAACGGGACGAGGCCTAGCCTTATCCCCGGTCTAGTGAAGGCCCACGCCATTCACACATCAATCAAATCAATTCATTTCACCACACAATTCAATTTCAATCAAATAATCCAACTAATCTACGCAACCAAACAAACAAGTCCATGGTCTGTGGACGATTGTGTCGGGTGCTACTAAGCACCGTCTGCATCCTAGTATATATATATAACTAGAAAATGAAATTGAAAGGTGAGAAATTCTCATATATAGCTATCCTAGCTCCACGGCACTTCTTTTGCAGGAAATCTTCATTGCTATCGCATCTTCGTTACTGTAGCCACTACATATATAAAAATCGCATTTTTACCTTGCTATTCAATATATAAAAATCATATTTTTACTTCGATGTTCAATATATAAAAATCACATTTTTAATTCGAAGTTCAATAGATAAAAATCACATTTTTAATTCGAAGTTCAATAGATAAAAATCACATTTTTAATTCGAAGTTCAATAGATAAAAATCAGATTTTTAATTCGAAGTTCAATAGATAAAAATCACATTTTTAATTCGAAGTTCAATAGATAAAAATCACATTTTTAATTCGAAGTTCAATAGATAAAAATCAGATTTTTAATTCGAAGTTCAATAGATAAAAATCACATTTTTAATTCGAAGTTCAATAGATAAAAATCAGATTTTTAATTCATAGATCTCGCCTTTTCTAATATAAAAATCTAATCTATTTCATTTTCAAAATCTAATCTTTTTGACATATGAATTTCTATTTTTACTTCAATGCCCTATACATATAAAAATCAAAATTCTCTTCTATTAAAAATCTAAACTATATACTATATAAAATAAAAATCTAACTTCAGTTTTTAAATATAATCAAATTCAGTTTTTTTTTATATAATCAAATTCAGTTTTTACTTATAATCAAATTCAGTTTTTTTTATATAATCAATTTTTTCTTGTTTTAAAAATCTGAAAATTATCATGTTGATTTTTTTTATAAAAACAGAAAAATAAAAACCAATGCTCCTTAAAAAAAAAATTAAATTAAATTAACTTACAGTTGATTGGACAAGGAAGGTGGGGATTCGAGATCGTCGGAGGGGGCTGAGGGGGCGCTGGTCATAGGTGGTGGCGGCAGGCTGTGATGCTCAGGGCGCGGCTAGGGTTTGTGGATTGGGGGGTCTCGGGGTTCCTTGAACAGAGCTCGGTGGAGAGGAGAGGGAGGGGAGGAGAGGCGTTAGCGTGGAGCAGGGCTCGTGGGGGGTGGCGCTGCCACGATGGGCGGCGGATCGGTGATTGGGGGGGCTTCGATCCGTGTTTCTCTTTTTTTTTTTTTATCTGAAAAGAACGACTTAGGGGAGAGAAAGAATAGGATGGGTGGTGTAAAGGAAAAGAATTTTATATTTTATTATTAATTAAATTTCAAAAAGCAACCCTTTTTATTCGAACCCGAAACGAAACCCAACGACTGTCGTCCCTAGCTAATTACCCCCATTCCGAACACAATGGGCTATGTATCGCAAGCTGATTTGATCGTTACAATCAGTTTCCTTGGAATTTACATTTAAATCACTATATTGAATTTTAAACGTACATTTCAAATTACCGGGGCCACATACGAACACGAAAAATCCCAGAAAAATATTTTCTAGCTTCGTATTGACGATACGGTCCTAACAAAACTAGTTTCGTCGAATTCTGAGACCGTTAGAAAAATGGCCAATTTCCAGTCAATTAAAATTAACTGAAACTGGTCAAACGCGTTTTCCTTTGCCACGCTCACATATTGATTCGAAAAATCATGAAATTTAAAACCTAGCAATAACTTGACATCACGGACCCAACAAAACTGGTTTCGTCGAAATCCGAGGTCGTTTGTAAAATTGCTATTTTTAAGGGCCTGAATTCCATAGCGACTATTCAGAATTTTCAACTGGACATATCTTTTGATTCCCGATATGAAATCTTGATTTTTCGGATTCGATAGAAAGATATTATCAATTAGATCCTAAGATTTTTGGTTTCACTAAAATCCGGATTGTTTTGCACCCGGTACATTCAATTGAAGTTTGAAATCGAATTATCGAACTACCGCGCCATTTTCAATTCTATTTATAATTATATATAAATATTTATATTCTAACGACGACGCGTATAATATATACGTTCGAATTATATTCAAAATAAATTTCTCGTCGATATTATTTAAAATAATTCATTTTAAATAATCAAAATTCGCTAAAATTGCCAAAATAAAAATTTCAAACTGGCTCGCATTTTACGGGTTGTTACACCAAAGCTTATATAAAAATGGAATAAAGAGGTATAGAAGGTAGGTAGAGAAGTACAAGATCATTCACCCTTTTTCTCTTTATTTTTCTATGGAATTCAGCAACATGGAGGCAAAGGTTTAGAATTATTAGGGTTTCTAGTGTGGGGTTTGATGGGTTATTTATACTAGCTTGTGCAAGCGAGAGCCATCGGATTAATAAATTTAATCTGAGCCTTTCAAATAAACACAACCTCTTAGAAAACCCTAATTACTTAGCCTCATTGGGCTGTTGCAGCCGCCAGTGGGGTCAACTGCCGCCGACACCCCTTAGGGGGGGCAGTCAACACCCCTTAGGCTGGAACGCCTAATTTGGCTCGTTTGCTAAGCTGTTAATTTTCATTAATACATTCTTAATTTGTTTTATTATTTTACACATATCCAATATTCCCTGTCCCCTTGATATTATCTTAAATTTGAAATTCAAATCTTCTCTCTAAATTTTGAATTATCTTCAATTTATTATTTGGTCAATATATATAATATTCACATAATTATATATATATATATATATATATATATATATATATATACGTACACTATCCAAATTCATTTGAACACAACTTCTGCATATGTTAACTGTTCTCAGCATATTATATATGAAAATGATGTAGAATTTCGCCACGAATTCAAATAAAAGTTTTTCGCAGACAAATTCCTAAAGCTGTAAAATCTCATTTTCCAGCCATTCAATTTAATTTCTAATTTTTAGTTATTTGATTATTTATTAATACTTATGAATTTTATAAGGTGTTACATGGATATTAAATTTGGAGAATCTATTATAGAAACAGGCTTCGAATTTCAATGCCTCCATAAAGCACTTTACCTTGGAAAGTGGATGTGGCCCCTCAGTGGGCGTTAAAATGTTGATGTCAAAAATTGATCACCAACACCCAAAGTTGTAATTCTATACTTCAAAAATGATTAAAACCTAGAACAGTGGTAGCCCCAAACATAAAAGTAGTAAAAGGAAGAAATTTATAGTGGTTCAGCCTGGAATTGGCCTACGTCCACTTTGAAGAGAATTCTCGTTATCACATCAAATTTACAAGGTACATAATTTCTTCTACTTTACTCATTTTCTCTCTTTTTACAATAATATTCTCTACGTTCTCTCTCTTAACTTTTGTTTCACTCAAATTCACTAAGGAAATAATGAGATCTCTTAGATTGTGATGGTTGTTGGAGTAGATCTTCAACAACTTGAGCACTTAGATGGTCTTCGACAAATCCGTGGAGGTTGAGATGTTGAATCTAGGCTTGAAAGAGGATTAATTGTTGTTTGATTGGTTTGGAGGAGTTTAGAAATGATTTGGGCTGGCATATACAGGGCCTTAGGTCGTTCAGACGACCTGGAACTCAAGGCCATAACCGACTGAGCTTCTTAGGTTGTAATCGACCTAGCATCTTAGGTCATAAATGGCCTGGTTGTAATAGGCTCCAAGCAGTGATATGGCGTACCACGACCTGACTATAATCGAGGGCCAACGACCCTCTTTATGATTGTTTCCATGACTTGGATGGATGACTCGGTGGTGTTGAGCAGCTCTAGGGTTAGCCGAACTGTCTTGACATGACCTAACGTTCTGACAACCTGCTTGTCTGGTTAGGTCGTCGAACGACCTATCATATGAACGACTTGGAGCCTTGACGATCTAAAGCCATGTAACTCAAAACGACCTAACTAAGAGGAAAGCGAACGACCTAACCTTGAGCCATAGTTTTATGGATTAACATTTGTTATATGACTTGAGCACATGTGACACAAACATTCTCAATATATGACACGAAAGTTGTTTTAATGACAATTATGACATGTGCTAATTTTGTGTGTGGTATTGTATGAAATCGTTCGCACACTGCAAGTTCCTATGGATTTAGGAATCATTATGGACTGAAATGATACATACCCGAACGAAGGTATGGATTTTGGAATTAAAGCTGAAATTATATTTTAAGTGAAACTTTAAACCCTTATTAAACTTAAAACTTTTAATTATAAAAATGGAAAATTTTAGTTTGATACGAAGGATAACATTATATGTCTGAAATTCGAATTGATAGAGATCTTTGTTTTGTTTTGGAATTTTATTTTTTACTTGTTATATTATATATAAATAAACATAAAAATAAAATTAAATTAAATTAATTAATACATGACAAATTAAACGATGTAATGTAGAAATGTATTGTATTAATATAGATTTTATAAATGACACCTTTAGCGCTTAATAAATAACAGAGTGTTAAGGAATTTGAATGTTTGGATGGGTTTAAATTTAACGCAAGCTTAATTGTATTTTCAATGCAAAGATTTATTTATAACTATATTTAAAATATGTCTTAAAGAATAAAGACAGGTTCAAAAGTTGTTATAAAAATTTAAGTTATGATATCGTGGAAATATAATTTGATTTTATGATAAACTCAATAACTCGACTTTTGATAATTAAAAAAAATTAATTACTTAGTTAATCTAATTCCAAAAAATGTGTAAAGCTAGTATTCTGAAAATCGATCAAAGCGGTAAAATGATGTAATTTATTAAGTTGAGAATTTGGTTAAGATATGATATTTAGAAAGATTTAGTTTAAAAATAGACTTAATAATTTGATATCACTAGAACAAATAAATTTAATTGATTTAGTTAAAATTACTTTAAGATGTATTGAAGTTAATAGCTTGAAGGTCAAATTGTATGAATTATCAAGTTAGGTTAACTGGGTCTTAAGATATAGTACACTCAAATTGCATGACGTGACTTACTAATGAATGGGAATTTAGATTCGAAATAAGAAATATGTCAAGTTTTGGAATATAAATCTACGCTTCGAATTGGATTATTTTTGAATTATGTTACATTTCAATTATTTGTACCAAGTTATTCACTTAAACTAGTCTTCACTTTATTATTGCTTCCATGACTTTTTCCTAAATATTTAGTTTGAACTAGTATATTTATTATTACTATTTAAATAAAATTATTTAATAAAACTATTTTTCTATTAAATTTAAAGTGTAGGTATATTAATTTTAACTAATCTTAAATGTATTTTATTAATCTAAATTAAGTCGAGAACCGATTCGTGCTATTAAGTCTAAGGTGATAATACCTTGATAAAATTAATATGATATATATATACTATTTATCTGGTTATATATATATGTATATGTATGCGTTTTACTGTCTAATTTCATTTGCTTGTAACTTCTTCATACTATAACCGTTTTCAGCATATTATATATGAAAATGATCCAGAATTTTGCCACGAATCCAAATAAAAGATTTTTGTAGCCAAATTCTTAAAGCTGTAAAATATAATTTTCTAACATTTATATATTTTATTATTAAATTATTTATTTTTATTTATTATTAATATTTATGTCTTTAGGTATATTTTACAGGGTGTTACAAGAATACAAGAAAATAAAAAAACATCGGGAGAATGCAATAACTTTATAGTGGTTTGGCCTAATACAAGCCTACGTCTACTAATAATCTTTGTTTACACTGTTGATTACAGATTACAGCTGTTTGATTCATAAGAAAGTAGAGAAAGAAAATGAATTATACAAAATCCTTATATTAAAGTTCGGCTCGATTCAGTAATGGTGCAATAGCCTTGCACTTGAATCAGAGAAGCCAAACAAAAGCCTGAGTCCCTCTCTTGGCTTTTGAACTGAATATTTATAGGCAGATTCTGGGTTGGCTCGACATGCCATGTGGCGACCATCCCGGGTCGGGTTGGTCATGTGTCAAGTAATGACGATAATCAGGATTAGGCAGTCAGGCCTAGTCTTCACATGAATCATGACACTACTCATATTGTGTGCATAAGGGTTGTTCGATCCGAAAATTAAAGAGGTAGAGTAGGTCATAGCTGACCAGGAAAAGTGCCTCTATGACTGGATTTATAGCTTTGAACATCTCCAGGCATCAAGTCGGTATAGGTCGGCTCAGTATGACCTACTCTAGCAGTTTCAACCCAAAAGGTTGGTAGAGGAATTGAAGAGCCATGTCTACCTGGATCAGGCTGACTATAAGGTCCTGTATTTTTTACGGTATAATAATTAATTTATTCAACTGTTTAAATAGTGATTTAGAGATTTAAATGGTTGTTTAATTAAATAATATTGAATATTAAATTAATATAAATAATAGAATAATATATTTATTTCCGAAATAGTGGAATTCACAATATTTTGTGAATTGGATTATTTATAAGGTTTAATTCAGTTTAGAATTGAATTATAACAACGAATATATTATTTAAATGACAGTTGAACGTATTAATTATAATATAATTATAATTTAGCCCGTAATGGCGTTGTAGTTCATAATATTGAGTTTTGAACTTTAATTGAATATATAGAATCCAAATTGGATTTCTGTGAAACCAGAAACGTTCAGATCTGGTGAACTATATTTTTCTAATGGAAGAGAAAAATCGAGATTTCGTCGTGTACATTGTGAGTTATGAACAAATCAAATTTTCAGAAAGTCGCTACAGAATTCGTTTATAAATTATAATGATTTATTTAAGTAATAAAAGGATTTTTATTATATATTTAATATCGATTATCTTGGATTTGTAAATATCGAGTTATAAATCTAAATATGTATATTTTGGAGTTGTACGATATTCTATTGGAATATATAAGATAATATTAATTTATCAATACTAAATTTGATTGTTTTGAATATATTAATATTTTAATTGGTTTATTTAGACCTTCGAAAATAGACATTTTTACAAACGATTCCGTTTTCGATGAAACTAATTTTGTCGGATCCGGGATATTAAATTATTATTAGATTTCAATTTTCGTGGTTTTTGGAGTCAGTATGTGGCCGTACGGGATTTTAATGTGAAAAACAGTCAATAACTTGACTTTAAAAATACGTTGTGTGAACAAACGGACTCGGAATTCGACGAAACAAGTTTCGTTGGGTTCGTAATGTCAAAATATAACTATATGTCCATTTTCATTGAAATTGGATATTGCATGTGATTACATGGATTTTTAAACACTGAATGAAGATAAAAATTCATTAAAATTAGATAAACAATTCAAATAAAAAAATAATAAAAATATCCTTATCCTCCAAACCCTTATACATTTTCCCCATAATCAACAATCTCTTAGCCTCCTTTTCTTCTACTTCTTAAATAAAATCGCAGCTTTAAAAATAAATAAAAATTCAAAGAAAAATCCCATAAATCACCTAACTTGTATATTGGAGTTCCTGATGTCATTTTCTTCATTTCCGTATAAGTTTTGAGGAGTGCGAGATCATTTTGGGTCGCTGCTTCTCCAACGCAACAGCTAGGGTTTTCTGTTGGGGAGGTCACAAGCGGTAGGAGGAGGAATCGTGGGTGGCGCTGGCCTTGGGAAGGTGAGGCGCACCTTGTGTGTGATTTTAGAAGGGTTCGGTAGCATAATTTGTTGCTGCTTCCAGGTGGGGGTTCGAACGCAAATTGCTACGGATGATCGAGCTGTGTGAAAATAGGACGGGGTGATGCGGATTGTTATGAGGAGTTCAACGGTATTATTAATTTGAAGTATCATGGTGTTCGAAGTATCATGGTGTTTCACGAGAGCGAGTTCAAAAATCTGCAATGGCAGACTGTGAAGGGCTGATATCGTGTTTTGCTTTTGGGGTAGGGGATGGAGGTGATGATGGGAAATCGATATGTGTTTTCAGTTTTGAGGTTCGTGGGTTAAGGAGCGAGTTAAGGCAGGATGAAGTCGGCATGAAACTACTAAAATACGGGTCTCTGTCATTTCGAAGAGAGGATGATGAACATGAGTTTAAGCGCTTGTTTGGGTTTAATAAAGTAAATAAGCTTTTGATTTGTATTTAAGTTATTGGTTAAATATCTTATCTATATATATAACCCGTGTTAAAAGAGCTCGTGGGTCCTCTAGGGTCACGAAGGAGCTGCTGGTACCCCATTTTTGTGGAAGAACACGTGGTAGGGAGAAGGGTATGAAAAGAGAGTTGAAAAATGAAGAGGTTAATGGTGTTTTTGTCTGAGGATTTGTGGGTAGAACGAGGATTAAAGATGCGGGAGTGGCCAGAAATGAGGAGCGGTGTATCACAACAGATCGGGGGAGAAGGATATATGTCAGTCTGGGCTTCAATGGGTTGATGAACCGTTGTGAGGAAATGGTAAGGCCCGGTTCAAAAATAAATTTGCCTAGTTTTAATTTAGAATCCATTTAAATATTTGTATAAGCTTGTAATAACAATAACTTACTCATATGTTAGCGGAATTCAACAAAACAAAATCTGCTGGAACCGTATTGGCAAAGGCTACAAAATGGAACTAGTTTGGAGTGAATTGGAGCTCGTTACAAGTTATGGCAGAATAGAACGCCTGAATAAAATCAACGATAATTATCGTTATTTAACGATAAACATCCAATGTGAGTAATCTCACTAACTATGAATAGTTATATTTTTACAACACATTTTTAGAATTTGATGAAATATGGTTGATTGCTGTGTGTTGATTATTTGGATTTATTTGCTAATTAATTGGTTGAAATATCGATATAGATTTATATATACATTAATTAAATATTGATTCTGTTTATCAAAATATTTCATATTGAAATGAAATTTGATGTTAATTATATTGTTTAGCATCTGTGGGTGCAGGGAAAAAGGTTGAAGGGATCCAATTAGATTCCTCAATATTTACAATAATTTTTTTTTCATACATTGTGATATATGATGTGATATATAATCTATGATTGATTATGATGACACTGGTCTTGTTATTTGTATTTTAAATACCATAAGAAATACTGGAATGTAAAAAGGGAATTTTCAAAGTGTATATTGAATATAAAAGGGATAGAATTATAAAAGGAATTATGTGGGAAATAAATAGAATTATAAAAGGAAATATTTGGGAAATAAATAGAATTATAAAAGGAAATAGGGGATATAAAAAGAACTGTGAAATGGATTTAAAGTAGATTTTAAATAGAATCTGTTTTAAAAGATAAATTAAGAAGATTAATTTATAAATAATGTTTCTAAATTAATCATTTGATAAATGGAATATATAAGTCTGAAATTATATAGAGAAGTAAAATCGGTTTCAACACCGATATTTCAAATCGTATGTGAACGTAGAAGTTGTAAAGGAAGTTATAAATAAGATTTTTACGAATAGGCTATAGATAGAAGTATAAATAGAATTTGGAATTAGGGTAATATTTTTAAATGCGAAATTAAACTGTTTGATATGATAAAAGATATATTTTTCACATTTGATGTGAATAAGGGATTTAAGTAAATATTTCACGAAATGAAAATATTATAAAGGAAACTGGGTTTTGAAATAGGAATTTAAATTGGAGTTATTGAAATTAGAAACTGACTGGAGATTAGTTACGTTGAACAGCTGTCTGTGTATTGATCTGATGTTGGTTTCGGCCTTCATGGTTGATATTCAGGGAATTGTTCTCTTACTAGTTTACAGTTAGAAACTAATAGATGCGGGAGGATAGTGACGCATGAAAAAGGAATGGAAATGTTTTCTAATGTTAATAACATATATTTTCTAAATTTAGAAAATACGAATTCATGAATATATGGAAATGGGGAAATGAATAAATTAATGATAAATTAATTTAAAGGGAAAAATGTTGATGATGATTGATCAATAAAATTTCCATTTGGAAATATGACCGTTGTGTGTATGGATGTTTTTCTTTGATAGTTAAATAACCGACTATCAAAGTTTTGACAATTTTTCCATCGTCAATATGGAGAGACCGGGATCAGATTTATTATTTGAAAACCCCTCCGTATGGGCATTAGCGTTGTGAATCAAATATAATGAGGATAATTGAAGACGTATTTTATGCAAAGGCTGTTCTGGAAAATCCTAGGTAGAAATTGCCTAAGATGGGATTACAGTATAGTGCCTTCGGTTTGTCCAGTCCTAGGACAACCTGTATGGAAGAATGTCTGACAGAGTATATTTAATAGATCGTGTAAGTTGTTCTCTTCAAACGTATTTACGTTTGGTGGCGGAGGAATTCATTTCTCTTAGATGTATACCCGTGGTATTTTTAGGGAAATCAATTTGTGATTTGGCGGGTATGATGATGTGACATTCAAAGTAAATAAAGATGTGATTTGCACATTATGGCCCCTAGTCTCACAACTGAGAAATATTATAAAATCGGATAGGTCACATAGCTAAGTTGGTAGCTCCCAATTCGGGTGTATTGTCACCTGATTCAGAGAAAATCCATTTGCTTCTTTAAACTATTTCGGTGTTGTCCATTTCGGGAAACGGTTGTTGATCCCAACCATTGGTGATAATACATCTGGTACACTCAAGCAAAATGAGTGACCGGTCATGTTTAGCCTGGGTTACAAGATGTTCTTATTGAACCCGGTGTATTTGTCTCTAGAGATACATTGTCGGAAGGTGGTCCCATGCCTTGCCAGTTGGAATCCATTACCCAATAAGCGCCCGCGGTTTTTGATTATATATTATATATGTGGAACGTGAGATGAAAGTGTTCCACTAGATTGCTATTTATTTGATTTAGACATTATTATAATATCCGAAGAGTATGGATTTTAAAAGAATGTTTTGGATTATCGTAAGGTAAAAAGCCTTCCGTGTTTATGTGTGGATTGTTCTAATGATTATTCCTTCTTTTAAAAGAATTTTAAAAGTCAAATAAATGCTTTCAGTTTACTCACACCAGTCACATGACTGACCCAGTGTTTATTTTTTTTGTTTTCCCTAAACTCTTGGGTGCCCAATTTTGTACGGGCAGTCAAGTAGTCATGATTTTACAGATATGATTGGAGAGCTTGGAGCAGGAGGCTTCAGGATCATATAGTGATTATTTTTTTCCGCTATATTGAAAGTGTTGTACTCTGTTAATGTAGTGTATACAGATACTGGTTTTATTTCAAAGTTATCTTGTATAATATATTTTATTCGCTCCGCTGTGAGATTCGTGTTTTACGCTGATTCTGTTGTTATGTTCTTCTTCTTCTATTATAATTTTCTATCTTATCTACTCTCACCCTCAACTCTTTCTATTGACATTCTGGTATTTTTGATTCTTGAATAGTTGACATGGTATTGTGTCGATTTTCAAGGTCTAAAATCCCAGTTCGTTATAGTGGTATCAAAGCTGAAGGTTAAGTGGTTACCTTGGCTCTGTGGCGTGACTCGATAGAGATAGGGTTAGTAATATCCTAGACTGAGTTCGAGTGTATATATACGAGAGAGCGTATTTGTAGATTTTATAAAAAAGGTTTTGTATTGTGGAGATTTATTGGTTGAGTTGTTTATGAGTTCTGGTTGATCAGTTTGATCCATTGTATCGATAGAAGTTTCTAAAACACTTGAGTACGATGAACCGACATCGTATGTATTGAAAAGAGGGTAAATGAAATAATTTTTCCCAAATTATATTTTGATATAACAGAATGATTAATATTTGAAGTATTATAGTATATTGGGCTTGTTGGTTGTTATATTAATCAAATAAGATTGTAACTAAGTTGGTTGTATAGGTATAACCAAATAAAATTTATATAATATTATGAAATGTATTTAAGCTAGTTTTAGCCCAGAACTGGAAATAAAACTCTAAAAATTTGAATAAGTGTTTGTAATTGGACTTGGATCAAACATATGAGAATTTTATAATCTTGGGAGATTTTAAATTGTTTTACAAACATAAAGATGGATATTTTGAAATAATTTCAAAATGAAAATGTTTAGATATGAGTTTTGAAAAGTGATACAGTATTGAACTCACTTCGATCACTGGGAAATAATCCTGATGATGTTGGCCACATTATCAGTGTTCATTTTTGAGTTCAAAGTGATGGATTACTACCAAAGGTATTATTGCTTTTGAATTGTTTTGACAAAAACGAGTCGTTTTGAATATTAGAAAGGGATATTTGATTTTAGAAAAGCTAAGTTATTTAAAATTCCCGGGAAGAGATTGTTTTAAATTTAAAAATAAATAAATAGAAATTTGTGAAAGAAAATAAAAATAAAACCAGTTAAGTGGTAATTGAATTAGATTAGAATGATATCGAGAAAATTTGGATCTATGAGATAGGAATCTGAAATGGCATTGGGTTGATAAGCTAAGAGTTTAGAATCAATAATGGAACTCGAGTTGGAATTAATATTTGGTTTGTATATAAGCGAATAGCTATGTTGAGGATAAATAGATTGGAGACTGATTGGGATGACATTAGTATATGCTAAATTGATAGTAGATGGAAAGGATAAAATGATATGCTCGACAAAAAGGTACAAGCTTATATTTCATATGAGTATGAGATTTATGAGCCTATTTCGCAATCTACTTGGTTATTTGATTTTCTTTTGAATGGAAAGGGCCTAGAGAGGCGAGCTAGAGTTTGAACTATACAGTCATACAAAGGAGGTGCTGGCGAAATTTTTCGAAAATTTAAGGTGTTAGAAAAATTTCAGGATTTTTGGAAATTTTGGTTAATAAAAATGCATTAATATTTAAATGAAATTAATTGGTACTGCGAAACTGAAATTTAAGAAGTAAACAAATAATTTTTAACCCACAGGGTTTGTTTTCTACCTTAGCAATTTTGAGAACGATTATTTTAAGGGGTGAAGAATGTAACGTCCCATATTTTTTACGGTATAATAATTAATTTATTCAATTTTTTAAATAGTGATTTAGAGATTTAAATGGTAGTTTAATTAAATAATATTGAATATTTAATTAATATAAATAATAGATTAATATATTTATTTCTGAAATAGCCGGAAATAGTGGAATTCACAATATTGTGTGAAATGTATTATTTATAAGTTTTAATTCAGCTTAGATTTGAATTATAACATTGAATATATTATTTAAACGACAGTTGAACGTATTAATTATAATATAATTATAATCGAGCCTGTAATGGCTTGGTAGTTTGTAATATTGAGTTTTGAACTTCAATTGAATATACAGAATCAGTTTTAAATCGGATTTCTGTGAAACCAGAAACGTTCGGATCTGGTGAACTATATTTTTCTAATGGAAGAGAAAAATCGAGATTCGTCGTATAGATTGTGAGTTATGATCAAATCAAATTTTCAAAAAGTTGCTATGGAATTCATTTATAATTTATAATGATTTATTTATATAAGAAAAGGATTTTTATTATATATTTAATATCGATTAACTTGGATTTTAAAATATCGGGTTATAAATCCAAATATGTATATTTTGGAGCTGTATGATATTCTATTGGAATAGATACGATAATATTAAATTTAATTTTTTTGAATATATTAATATTTTAATTGGTTTATTTAGACCTTAGAAATATCCGTTTTTAAAACGAGCTTCGTTCTCGATGAAGCTAATTTTGTTGGATCAATGATATTAAATTATTGTTAGATTTCAATTTCCATGATTTTTGGAGTCAGTATGTGGCCGTACGGGATTTTAATGTGAAAAACAGTCAATAATTTGAGTTTAAAAATACGATGTGTAAGCAAACGAAATCGAAATTTGACAAAACAATTTTTTTGGGTACGTAATGTTAAAATATAGCTATGTGTCCATTTTCATTGAAATTGGATACCACATGTGACTGCACAGATTTTAAACACTGAATGAAGATAACGATTCATTAAAATTAAATAAACAAATCAAATAAAAATTAATAAAAATATCCTATATAAACATCCTTATCTTCCAAACCCTTATACATTTTCCCCATAGTCAACAACCTCTCAGCCACAATTTCTTCTACTTCTGAAATAAAATCGCAGCTTTAAAAATAAATAAAAATTCAAAGAAAAATCCCACAAATCACCTAACTTGTATATTGGAGTTCCTGATGTTATTTCCTTCATTTCCATGTAAGTTTTGAAGAGTGTGAGATCATTTTGGGTTGCTGCTTCTCAAACGCAGCAACTAGGTTTTTTCTATTGAGGATGTTACAGGAGGTAGGAGGAGGAATCGTGGGTGGCGTTGGCCTTGGGAAGGTGAGGCGCACCTTGTGTGTGATTTTGGAAGGGTTCGGCAGCATAAGTTGTCGCTGCTTCCAGGTGGGGGTTCGAACGCAAATTGCTATAGATGATCGAGCTGTGTGAAAATAGGATGGGGTGATGTGGATTGTTATGAGGAGTTCAATGGTATCAATAGTTCGAAGTATCATGGTGTATTGACGAGAGCGAGTTCGAAAGTCTGCAACGACAGACTTTGAAGGTTGATATCTCGTTTTTCTTTTGTGGTAGGATATGGGGATGATGGTGAGAAGTCGATATGTGTTTTCAATTTTGAGGTTCGTGGGTTAGGGAGGGAGTTAAAGAAGGATGAAGTCGGCATAGAACAGCTGAAATACGGGTCTTTGGCATTTTGAAGAGAGGATGATGAACATAGGTTTAAGCGCCGATTTGGGTTTAATAAAGTAATTAAGGTTTTGATTTGCATATAAGTTATTGGTTCAATGGGTTGATGAACCCGTGTTAAAAGAGTTTGTGGGTCCTCTAGGGTCACGAAGGAGATGATGGTACCCCATTTTTGTGGAAGAACACATGGTAGAGAGAAGGGTATGAGAAGAGAGTTAAAAAATGAAGAGGCTAATGGTGTTTTTTGTTCTTAGGATTTGTGGAGTAGAACGAGGACTTAAAGATGTGGGAATGGCCAAAAATGAGGAGCGGTGTATCACAACAGATCGGGGGAGAAGGATATATGTCAGTCTGGGCTTCAATGGGTTGATGAGTCGTTGTGAGGAAATGGTAAGGCCAGGTTCAAAAATAAATTAGCCTAGTTTTAATTTAGAATCCATTTAAATATTTATATAAACTTGTAATAACAATAACTTGCTCATATTTTAACGTAATTCAGCAAAACAAAATCCTGGAACCGTATTGGCGAAGGCTACAAAATGGAACCAGTTTGGAGTGAATTGGAGCTCATTACAAATTATGGCAGAATAGAACGCCTGAATCAAATCAACGACAGTTATCATTATTTAACGATAAACATCCAATGTGAGTAATCTCACTAACTATGCACAGTTATATTTTTATATCGTATTTTTAGAATTTCATAAATGATGGTTGATTGCTGTGTGTTAATTGTTTGGATTTATTTGCTAATTAATTGGTTGAAATATCGATATAGATTTATATATATCGTTAATCAAAAATTAATTCTGTTTATCAGAATATTTCATATTGAAATGAAATTTGATGTTAATTATATTGTTTAACATATGTGGATGCGGGGAAACAGGTTGGTGGGATTCATTGGATTCCTCAATATTTATAATACTGTTTTTTTTCATATATTATGATATATGATATAATATATAATATGTGATTGATTATGATGGCACTAGTCTTGTTATTTGGTATTTTGAATATCATAAGAAATACTGGAATGTAAAAAGGGAATTTTCAAAGTGTATATTGAAAATAAAATATTATATAAAATAAATAGAATCATAAAAGGAATTATTTAAGAAATAAATAGAATTATAAAAGGAAATATTTGGGAAATAAATAGAATTATAAAAGGAAATGGCGGGATATAAAAAGAACTATGAAATGGATTTAAAGTAGTTTTTTAATAGAATCTGTTTTAACAGATAAATTGAGAAGATTAATTTATAAATAATGTTTTATAAATTAATCATTTTATAAATGGAATATATAAGTCTGAAATTATATAGAGAAGTAAAATTTGTTTCAACACAGATATTTGAAATCGTATGTGAACGTAGCAGCTGCAAATGGAGTTATAAATAAGATTTTTATGAGTAGTCTATAAATAGAGGTATAAATAGAATTTGGAATTGGGATATTGTTTTTAAATGCGAAATCAAACTGTTTGATTTGATAAAAGAAATATTTTTCACATTTGATGTGAATAAGGGATTTAAGTAAATATTTTGCGAAATGAAAATATTATAAAGGAAACTAGGTTTTGAAATAAGAATTTAAATTGGAGTTAATGAAATTAGAAACTGATTGGAGATTAGTTACATTGAAAAACTATCTGGGTATTGATCTGATGTTCGTTTCGGACTTCGGGGTTGATTTTCAGGGAATTGTTCTCTTACTAGTTTACGGTTAGAAACTGATAAATGTGGGAGGATAGTGACGCAAGAAAAAGGAATGGAAATGTTTTCCAATGTTAATAACATATATTTTCTAAATTTAGAAAGTAAGAATTTACAAATATATGGAAATGGGGAAATGAATAAATTAATGATAAATTACTGTAAAGGTGAAAATGTTGATTGATGATTAGTCGATAAAATTTTCATTTGGAAATAAGATCACTGCATGTATAGATGTTTTCCTTCGATTGCTAAATAACCGACTACCAAAGTTTTGATCATTTTTCCGTCGTCAATATGGAGAGACCAAGATTAGAATTATTATCTGAAAACCACTCTGTATGGGCATTAGCGTTGCGGATCGAATATGATCAAGATAATTGAAGACAGAGTTTATACAAGGGCTATTCTGGAAAATCCTAGGTAGAAATTTCCTAAGATGGGTCTACAGAATAGTGCCTTTGGTTTGTCCAGTCCCAGGACAACATATATGGAAGAATGTCTGGCAGAGCATATTTAATAGATCGCGTTAGTTGTTCTCTTCAAATGTATTTACATTTGGTAGCGAAGGAATTCGTTTCTCTTAGCTGTATACCCGTGGTATTTTTGGCGAAATCAATTTATGATTTGGCGGGTATGATGATGTGACATTCAAAGTAAATAAAGGTGTGATCTGTACGTTATGGCCTCTCGTCTCACAACCGAGAAATGGTATAAAATCGGGTAGGCCACATGGCTAAGTCAGTAGCTCCCAATTAGTGTGTATTGTCACAAGATCTAGAGAAAATCCAATTGCCCTTTAAACAATTTTGATGTTGTCGCTTTCAGGAAACGGTTGTTGATCCCAACCGTTGGTGATAATACATTTGGCACACTCAAGCGAAATGAGTGACCGGTCATGTTTAGCCTTGGTTACAACATGTTCTTGTTGAACCCAATGTATTCTAGATATACACTATCGGAAGGTGGTCCCATACCTTGTCGGTTGGAATCCATTACCGAATAAGCGCCCGCGGTTTTTGATTATATATTATATATGTGGAACGTGAGATGAAAGTGTTCCACTAGATTGTTTTTTATTTGATTTAGACGTTATTATAATATCATAAGAGTATGGATTTTAAATGAATGTTTTGGTTATCGTAAGGTAAAAACGTTTCGTGTTTATGTGTGGATTGGTCTTATGATTATTCCTTCTTTTAAAAGAATTTTAAAAGTTAAACAAATGGTTGGAGTTTACTCACACTAGTCACATGACTGACCCAGAGTCTATTTTGTTTTGTTTTTCCAAAGCTCTTGGGTGCCCAATTTTGTATGGGCAGTCAAGTAGTCAGGATTTTACAGATATAAGGGGAGACCTTGGAGCGGGAGGCTTCAGGATCATATAGCTATTATTGATTTCCGCTATGTTGTAAGTGTTGTACTCCATTAATGGTATTGTATAAAGAAACTAGTTTTATTTCAAAGTTATGTTATATACTATATTTTATTCGTTCCGCTGTGAGATTCGTGTTTTACTTTGATTCTGTTGTTATGTTCTTCTTCTTCTTCTTCTATTCTAATTTTCTATCTTATCAACTCTCTAACTTCATTCTATTGACATTTCGGTATTTTCGATTCTTGAATAGTTGACATGGTTTTCTGTCGATTTTCAAGGTCGAAAATCCCAGTTCGTTAATGTGATGTCCCGTATTTTTGGTAGTCAAATATTTAATTCAATTTATTATTTTAAATATTGATTTTGAATTTTAAATGGATTTAAAATATATATTTAGATTATATAACAAAGTTTGAACGTGAAATTTATATATAATATAAATCGAGCTCGAAATGGCGCGGTAGTTCGTAATTTACAATTTGAACTTCAATTGAGCATACAGAATCTGTTTTAAGACGGATTTCTGTAAAATAAGAAACAATGGGATCTTATTGATTATAATTTTCATATGAAAGAGAAAAATCCAGATTTCGTGTTATGGATTGTTAGTTATCTCCAAATCAAATTTTAAAATGGTCGTTATGGAATTCGTTAATAAACGATAATGTTTATTTAATATATATATATATATATATATATATATATATATATATATATATATATATTAATAATGGTTTTTATATAATTTGGACAGCGTTTAACTCGAAATTGATGATATCGTGTTGTATAATTTATATTTGGAGCTATATGATATTTCCAGTGGGTATTTATGATTATAATAATTTATTATTATTTAATTTGATTATTTTGGAATTTATAAATATTTTATTAATATTATATAAGCCTTAAAATAACGATTATGTAAACAAAGTTTGTTTTCAGCGAAACAAATTTCATTAGAACAGTAACATCATGACATACAATGTGTTCATTTTCGTGGCTTTTGAGGTTCGTATTTGGATGTACGTTTATATAACGATCAATGTGAAAAAGGTAGAATTTATAACCGTATAAACAATATAAATTAGTAATCAAACTCTAAGCACTTTTAACATAAAAACACTTAGTTGTGTTCGTTGTTATGTTTTCCTACCCGAGGCCAAATATATAACAAGAAAACGAAATGTTGCAGCACATAGCAAGTGCCAATCTACCATTTAAAATTCACACACATGCTTTCACTTATAGGAACCCACAACACAGGCTATATTTGGGAAAATCAACCCAACCAATACCACATGGAGGATATGCAGCGAATGCACATGTCAAGAATCATTCTAATTCAATAGCCTATATTTTCACCTACTCTAAAAGCATACCCTATCAAAAATTAAAGAGGAGTACAAGCCCACCCGTCCATACTTCATTATTAAGCAAAAATAAGCATACACATCTTACATGCACAATTGAATCAGCTCTCTATTTTCTCTGCAAACCTATATTGCCTAAACTGTGGCTTCCACGTCGCCTTCTCTACATAACACACGGTTCTCCATTTCTTTAATTCCTTTGCTCGAGTTATGGTCAAACTATAAATAATTCTACCAAAATTTAATCCATACAAACTGAATTAAACCTTCTGAAATCTCTTCACAAAACAAAGCTTCTGTATCAATTTCTCTGATCTTCACCGAATATAATATACATGAAAGCATTTTCTTCTTTTAAAATAAAATAAAGACACCAGTTCTCGTCGGGTGTGAGGTGGAGAAACATTGGACTGGGCTTACTGAGTCATCGGTGATGGTGGTCTCAAGCCGGTGCGGAGGTGGGCGGTTTCAGGTCAGAGCTCGGGAGATCGGTGGTGGTGAAACTGTGGCAAAGAGGGAAGGGCTGTGCGGGTTTTCAAATCATAGGCAAAGTGGGTGATGCAGGCACAGGTGGCATGAGATGGTGGTGCTTCGGTGGACGTTGACGTTGGAGTTGCGATGGGAGGAGCGAAGCTAGCATGGGAAGCTTTTGAATCATGCTACATGGGTTGAAGCGGCGATGGAAGAGAAGAGATGGGGATCAGGAGGAACACGTATGAACAGTGTTAGCATGGAATGGGTTCGAAACATACAGAAGTATGGTAGAAATAATGAGCCAACCCTAACAACGTAAATCATGTATTCATAACTGATTAGTTGAACTAATTTGTGGTAAATAGTAGATTAATTAGTTAAATTGGGCATTTATGATGCAGACGAAAAGAAAGGAAGGATCGGTTACAATTCGCATGCGGTGAAGAAATGTTGGGCAGGTATTGGTCTGTTTTGGAAGCGTTAATGGGTTTGTGAACTTCATATCGGTTGAAGGGGGACTGACAAATGATGGAGGGTTTTGGAGGGTCGGGATTCGGTTCGAATGTAGAGGAGGATGGCGCGGATTTTCTGGTGACAATGGATTGGTCTCTGAATGGTGGTTCGATCGGCATGGGGCGGCGCAAGGTTGACAATGGCGTGAGCAGTATTTTCGGGCGAAGGCAGAAGTGTAGGGACTAAGGAGATTGTTGCGGAAAATAAATGGATAGGAACGGATTGATGGTGAGGAAAAACAAACAAAGATAGTCACCAGCAAAGTAATCACAGATCTAGCAATAAAAGAAATAACACAAGAGGTTTATAGTGATTCAACTAACGTCTTGTTAGTGTACGTCCACTTGGGGAGAGGAGATTTTATTACTTTTCTCAATAAGAAAAAATTACAAGACTGATAGTAGCGAAGAAGAAGAACTTTAAGAGATGATGCACCTCACATTTTTGAGATGATGATGATACATTCACCTAATCCCTATCCTTATATAAGGATTAATGCTTGGGATTAAAGTAATTGATTTATGATATAAATCAATTCCTAATTAATTCTCCAATTCTCCTGATAGGATTCCTTATTTAACCCACCAATTAGGGAATTAATTCCTTACTTCACTATCCCAAAAAGAAACCTTCTTCAAATCCTTCCACTTATGTAGGTAATTTATTGCCTATCCCTTTTACAAATAAAAGAGCAATAAATGTCTGATATCTTTCAAATCTTTTGCAAATTGGAAATATTATATTCCCAAATTAACAATATTTCCCAAATCTTCTCTAATTGGAAATATTCTATCACCATAATCAATAATATCTCCCAATCTTCAGCAAATGGAAATGTTGTATCACAAATTCTAACAATCTTCACCTTGATACTATATTTCCTTGAAAGCATACCAACTCCACCTACATCCTCTTACTCTAAGCATCTTCTCGGACAAGACAACATGGTTACTTCCTAATGAGCTTCGGCATGGTCATCACCCATTGCACTTTGTTAACAAACTCCGGCAACGCCACCGCCTGCCAACAAAGTGTACAAAGTAACCCCTTCAAGTTAGAATTATCAATCTTCACCATGAAAACAAACGTCTCCATGAACCATCTCAACCCTCTCCCCACACCGTGCAACCACGTGGCACCTAACAATTCGATAAGCGATTCCAGTTCGAGCAATGCCCGAACTTACCAGTCTGCAAAGACTTATGCATATCCACTGCTATCTCCTTTGATCTCTGACCAACTTCAGACGATCCCTTTTTCCGCTTATCAAGCACATCCTCTTGGAAAAATCCCACCATGTTGAAGCTTTCCCCTTTGGTCATATTCTGCCTATGCAGAAACTCAAAGTCCCTTCTCGTATGCCTAGCTTTGACATCTTTCCACGAGAACTGTAGGCTCCAACCCTTGACTCTCCAAGTACAGTGCTTCCCATCTCTTGACTTTATTTTCTTCTTCTCCCCTCTCACCATACCAGCTAACAAGGCTTCCATACTACTTCCCCCTCTACCTTCACTCAACCCCTTCATCTGATCCTTCAAGTCCTCAAATAGAAGACCTGCCTTCACATCAAGATGTGCCTTCACTGAAGTACCCTCTCTCATCCACATGGTGAAAAACGTCTTCAGCAAAATCAGACGGTTGGTTAGTGACTTCTTTAGATAGAGTTTTTCCAGCTTGGTCCAAATGTCCTTAGCAGTGGTCTCACCGCTAATCTCTGAAATAACATTTTCTCCCATTGCTAATTGTAAAGTAGTAAACGCCCATCGTTCCATCTTCTTCCTTTCCACGGCTGAAATATCATCTGTCAACTCCTCAGGAGCAAATACCACAGGATGAACATTGTTTCTCATCAGAACAGCTTTCATCCTCCATTGCCACTTCTTGAAGTCTTTATCCCCGTTCCATCTTTCTATTGCTAACTGAGATCCTGCTTCCATATATGTCCCTTTGACATATGGCCATGATACAATTGCTGAATTCTCGTTATCTCCTGCCATAATGCCTAACACCCTTTCTCGATCAACCTAGTTGCTCTGATACCAATTGTTGCCGAAAATTAACGGATAGGAACGGATTGATGGTGAGGCAAAACAAACAAAGATAGTCACCAGCAAAGCAACCACAGATCTAGCAACAAAAGAAATAACACAAGAGGTTTATAGTGATTCCACTAACGTCTTGTTAGTGTACGTCCACTTGGGGAGAGGAGATTTTATTACTTTTCTCAATAAGAAAAAATTACAAGACTGATAGTAGGGAAGAAGAAGAACTTTAAGAGATGATACACCTCACATTTTTGAGAGGATGATGATACATTCACCTAATCCCTATCCTTATATAAGGATTAATGCTTGGGATGGAAGTAATTGATTTATGATATAAATCAATGCCTAATTAATTCTCCAATTCTCCTGATAGGATTCCTTATTTTACCCACCAGTTTGGGAATTAATTCCTTACTTCACTATCCCAAAAAGAAACCTTCTTCAAATCCTTCCACTTATGTAGGTAATTTATTGCCTATCCCTTTTACAAATAAAAGAGTCAAATAAATGTCTGATATCTTTCAAATCTTCTGCAAATTGGAAATATTATATTCCCAAATTAACAATATTTCCCAAATCTTCTCTAATTGGAAATATTCTATCACCATAATCAATAATATCTCCCAATCTTCAGCAAATGGAAATATTGTATCACAAATTCTAACAATCTTCACCTTGATACTATATTTCCTTGAAAGCATACCAACTCCACCTACATCCTCTTACTCTAAGCATCTTCTCGGACAAGACAACATAGTTACTTCCCAATGAGCTTCGGCATGGCCATCACCCATTGCACTTTGTTAACAAACTCCGGCAACGCCACCCCCTGCCAACAAAGTGTACAAAGTAACCCCTTCAAGTAAGACCTATCAATCTTCACCATGAAAACAAACGTCTCCATGAACCATCTCAACCCTCTCCCCACACCGTGCCACCACGTGGCACCTAACATTTCGATAAGCGATTCCAGTTCGAGCAATGCCCGAACTTAGCAGTCTGCAAAGACTTATGCATATCCACTGCTTTCTCCTTTGATCTCTGACCAACTTCAGACGATCCCTTTTTCCGCTTATCAAGCACATCCTCTCGGCAAAATCCCACCTTGTTGAAGCTTTTCCCTTTGGTCATATTCTGCCTATGCAGAAACTCAAAGTCCCTTCTCGTATGCCTAGCTTTGACATCTTTCCACGAGAACTGTAGGCTCCAACCCTTGACTCTCCAAGTACAGTGCTTCCCATCTCTTGACTTTATTTTCTTCTTCTCCCCTCTCACCATACCAGCTAACAAGGCTTCCATACTACTTCCCCCTCTACCTTCACTCAACCCCTTCATCTGATCCTTCAAGTCCTCAAATAGAAGACCTGCCTTCACATCAAGATGTGCCTTCACTGAAGTACCCTCTCTCATCCACATGGTGAAAAACGTCTTCAGCAAAATCAGACGGTTGGTTAGTGACTTCTTTAGATAGAGTTTTTCCAGCTTGGTCCAAATGTCCTTAGTAGTGGTCTCACCGCTAATCTCTGAAATGACATTTTCTCCCATTGCTAATTGTAAAGTAGTAAACGCCCATCGTTCCATCTCCTTCCTTTCCACGGCTGATATATCATCCTTCAACTCCTCAGGAGCAAATACCACAGGATGAACATTGTTTCTCATCAGAACAGCTTTCATCCTCCATTGCCACTTCTCGAAGTCTTTATGCCCATTCCATCTTTCTATTGCTAACTGAGATCCTGCTTCCATATATGTCCCTTTGACATATGGCCTTGATACAATTGTTGAATTCTCCTTATCTCCTGCGACAATGCCTAACACCCTTTCTCGATCAACCTAGTTGCTCTGATACCAATTGTTGCGGAAAATAAACGGATAGGAACGGATTGATGGTGAGGCAAAACAAACAAAGATAGTCACCAGCAAAGCAATCACAGATCTAGCAATAAAAGAAATAACACAAGAGGTTTATAGTGGTTTCACTAACGTCTTGTTAGTGTACGTCCACTTGGGGAGAGGAGATTTTATTACTTTTCTCAATAAGAAAAAATTACAAGACTGATAGTAGGGAAGAAGAAGAACTTTAAGAGATGATACACCTCACATTTTTGAGATGATGATGATACATTCACCTAATCCCTATCCTTATATAAGGATTAATGCTTGGGATTGAAGTAATTGATTTATGATATAAATCAATGCCTAATTAATTCTCCAATTCTCCTGATAGGCTTCCTTATTTAACCCACCAATTAGGGAATTAATTCCTTACTTCACTATCCCAAAAAGAAACCTTCTTCAAATCCTTCCACTTATGTAGGTAATTTATTGCCTATCCCTTCTACAAATAAAAGAGCAATAAATGTCTGATATCTTTCAAATCTTCTGTAAATTGGAAATATTATATTCCCAAATTAACAATATTTCCCAAATCTTCCCTAATTGGAAATATTCTATCACCATAATCAATAATATCTCCCAATCTTCAGCAAATGGAAATATTGTATCACAAATTCTAACAGAGTAGGCTAAATGAAGAAAGAGGGTCCGCCTGATTCTAGAATGGCCAAATGTAATGAGTGTTTAACCATCATATAATTAAGTAAATCATTTGTTAATAATTTATGTAAAACATAATAACTTAGTTAGTTATTTTGTTATGGGAAAGTGCAGAACCGTTGGATAATATAAGAAAGGGAATCAGACCTGATTCCTCATTCCAGATTAACTAACATAATTTGTTATATGATTGTACAATTAAGTATTCACATTTTTTAATTTAATCCATCCATTTAAAATTTCCAGATCAGGAAGATAACAATGGGAAGTAACAGTATGGTGTTGGAACAGTAAGAACTGAAATAGTGCGAGGGAATTTAATTGACCAAGTAAATTTACACCCTAATGTAATTAATTAGTGGTTAATTAACACTTAGGAGTTTATTACAATTAAAATCTTGTTTATTAAAATGTTGATTTTGGTGTAGGCGTCTTTGAACAACAGGAAACAAAGGAACGTAGTGGTTTAGGAAAATGGCCATTAATTATAAATGTAATTAGCAAAATTTTAATATATACAATTAGTTAAGTTAAACCCTACTTAGTTAGTTAATTAATTTATAATTAAATCGTCTAACTTATAAATGTTATAATTTATTCATTTGTAACCAGAATTGGACGATTAAAGAGACATTGGACTCGTCTCGACTAGTACTACATCATGGAACATAAGTGGACGGGATTGGAATCAAAATGGATTTTTGATTAAATTAAACACTTGTTTAAATATTAAAACTCGTCGTTTGAACAACGATTCAGATCTAGGCGAGTTAAACTCATCAGTTATCCCACTTATATTTTATATAAATCGGGTTTTTATTTTGTGTGTTATGGTTGCTATAGTTAACTGTTTTTTAAAAATATATTCATATATTGATTAAACCAATTAAATTAGATGTTGTTTTATTTCAGTGAAATACCAAATCGTTATTTTAACAATTGGACCCAATGGAGGTAACTTACCTTGTTGGTCACGTGTATAAAATAAACGTGTTAGATTGTTCGAATTGTTGTGTTAATTGGGTGATGTTAAACAGTTATTATTTACTGTTACATAAATTATTAGTTAAATGGAACTGAATAACCTAATTTGAGATAACCGATTTGGATACAGGTAAGAACAGGTTGAAGGGATCCAACCAGATTCCTCAAATATATTTAATTTATTTTCATATTATCATTATATGAACTGTTCGGATTGAATGATTGATTTGATTGTTGATCATTGACTGAAATATCAACATTTGTTTTGTTTAAACCAATGGGTGATATTGGTTGAGTAATTGGCAGTATATGGCCTACAAGTCAATCGGTTTCTAAATATTGATTTACCGTCAGGTAAATCGATATAAATGAAGTTACAAAATTTATTTTATAACCAGAGATAGATTTTTAAATCTATTATTTTGAATAAAAGTTTACTAAAAGGAAATAAATATTTGTTATTTATTATTTAATTATTAATTGATTTTATAAAGTAAATTTTGATGTTAATTAGATTTATAAGCAAGAGAATAGAAAATTAACCTAACGGTTAAAAGTGAATAATTGTTTTTAAGAAAACAATTAAATGGATTTATTCAAATTAATTATTATTAATTATTTTAAAGAAAGGACTAACTGGATTCAGTTAACGAATAATAGCGTGTAAAGTGAGAGTGATTATTAATTGGTTTTTTTTGAATTAATCTAAGAAAATGGCTTAACGAATATTTGTTTTAATATTAATGAGAATTTAAAAAGGAAATTTATTATTTATTTTAGTTAATAAAGAAATTAACTATTCTACAGTTTTTAATGATTAAAGTAAATTATTATTTTACTTAATATTAATTTAGGAGACTAACTTTTATTTGAAATTCATTTAAAAAGTAATCGAAGTTGAAATGGAATTGAATTGTAAAAAGAGTTATGAATGGGTTTATATTTTAAACCCAAATTTTGATAACAAAGTTATGAAAGGATTTTTAAGCAAATATGAAATCTTAAATTAATTATTTACTTAATATTAGAATTAAGGAAAAGGAAATTGAGAGAAAAGGGTTTTATATTAAACCAGAGTTATATATATGAAGTTTATAAAAAAGAGATGAGGTGTTAAAATGTTAATTTTAGGTTAACGATGCTTAATAATGGAATTAAGAGAATGAACGGAACTGAAATAAGATTTTTAAAGCGGGAAATAGAGAAAAGGGATTATTAGAAGTGAATTTAGTAAAGAAGAAAATAGTCGGAGTTTGGAACAAAGTCCGATTTTCAAAGATGTAATAGAGAAAAGGGATTGTTAGAAGTAAATTTATTAAAGAAGAAAATAATCGGAGTTTTTAACAAAGTCTGAGCTATAAAATGAATTGTTAAAGGAGTAGAAGTTAAAGGGTGATGTTTTAATAATAAATTACTTAATCAAACAATCAAGGAATAATGATTATATTTGAGAAGGAGATTTCTAAAGTAAGAGAGTTTTATAAAACCATATTTTAAATAAAATAGTTAAATAAGATTTTTTTATATATTAGAATAAATATCAATTTTTGTATTACAATTCATATCTATCTTCAGATAAGAACGTTGTTGATCTAGGTCCGTGTAACACCCTGTATTTTCTTTAAACATAAGAGTTAAAAATCAAGGTATAATTAATTTTTAGGAGAAGAAATAAGGGAAACGGGTTGCGCCATTGTGTTCATCTCGGAAAAATACGCGAAATAGAGTCCGAATTTGCGTAAATCGGAGTCCGTATGAAGAAGATATGGACGAACGAAGTTAGGCAGAAAAACCGGAAACAGGCTAGAATACACTGGCGCACTTGTGAAGTGCGCCAGTACAAAAATACACTGGCGCACCTGCCAAGTGCGCCCATACAAATTCCGCACCGAATTCTGGAGTGTTCTGTGGTGACGTGTCTTCTTTTGAGTGGCTGGATGATGTGTATTCGAGCTGTACGATTCTGATGACTTCTGGACTGATCTGAAGGCTCTAAATCACCCTATCCTCCTATAAATACATCCCTAACCTAAACCTAGGTTTCTTACACAATTCTCTAGCCTCCATTGCTCTCTTCTTCTAATTAAAAATAAAAATGGCGTCGCTGCTCTGCTGGAATTAAAACTAGGACTGATGTAAAAGCTAAATCAAATCTCAAATCAAAGGGTAGATCTACAACAACAATTAAAAAGGAATAATTCAGCATTTCTGCATCAACAACAGTTTATTATCCTTTCTTAAACCATGAAAGGCAAGTACAGTTATTCTCCGCTATAAACGTTAATTATAATTTTGATATGCTTTTAAATCTGAGTTTGAGGTTGTATATATATTCTCTTCTGTTAGATCTGTTTTCTGTGACTATTCTGTATTCCTTTCTTCTTTTCTGTTTCTATAGCCAGGCTACCACGAGCCTGTGCCCAATCTCATAAAGAGATTAACGTATGAACGCAAAATTTGGGACAATTAATGAATGATGCGAAATTTGACAAGACTGAATTGAACGTATGACTTTAGATCTGAACATAAAATATATTGGACATGTGACTTGGGATTGGATGCATAAATTTGACTATGAACATGTAATTTATATATTGCATGCATAGAGTATGTTGTAATTTAGATCTGTAACTAATTAGAGAAATGAACATATGATATTTAGATTTGTAATTAATTAGAAAAATGAGCATATGTTGTAAACTAGATTTAGATCTATGCATATTCTGTAATAAAAGTCAAGATCTGATTTTTAGGAGATATAATTTAAAGATTTAGATTGTTGGGTATATTTTGCATTATGATTCATGACTTGAAAAGAAAAAGGATATGGAAAGTTAGGTGTAAAGATTTACATTAATTAGGATATCTATTATTGTGATTACACCTAAATAGGAATTTTTGGATATATGGCATGCATTGTAATTAATGATTATATTTGGTATAATTTACATGTAAAATGCTAGTTTAACAAAAATTGGAACATATGTTATATGGTAAATTGTGTCCATATTCCGCGCTATGTAAATTTATGCAAACGTGGAATATATGTTTATATTGTGAATCATGACAATTATGTAGGCATATGAACTTAGGCCTAATTTATGATTAGGCAAGGCATGTAAATGAACCTTTAGAAATATTAAATCTGCTAAATCTGCTAATTTGCCAAGTTGCCTAAACTGCTAGTTTTGTTATATTGCCTAGACTGCTAATTAGATTGAAATGCCTAATCTGTTAAATTTGTCGGTTGAAATGCCTAACCTGTTATATGCCAAAATCTGCTAAGTTGTTAAATCTGTTAAATCCGTTAAGTCATATAAAATCTGTTATCTGCTAAAATCTATTATCTGCTGTGTTGATATAATCATCATGTTATTGATATAATCTGAATTGGCATATATATTGGGCGTGCGCATAAACGGTAAATTATTAATTAATTGGCCGCAAAGATAAATATGGCTAACTCGAGGTTAGAATGAGTTTGCGGCGTAAACCTGCCCGGAACCGCCCGGCACATCCAGTGGCCGCAAACAATAGGTTCTAATCTGAGAAGTTAGTCATAACATGCGCAAGACACGAGGTTAGGTCTGGCTTGTTGCAGAAGTCTGCCCGGAACCGCCCGGCATATCCAGCAGCCACAAGCTACCGACCTAATGTGAGAGGTCTGTGCATTAATATTTAATTAATGCAAATCTGAGATAAAATCTGAGATAAAATCTGAGATAAATACGATGTCTGAAATGTGTTGGGTGGATAGGGTTAAACCAACTGGACTAATGAATTTAATGAACCCGTTTCGTGAATCCGTTGGCCCAATACAAAGTTAGATAATCTGGAACTAGTTAATCTGTAAGCCTGTTAATCCGAACATCTGATCCGTTGGTCTGAAAACATGTTAACTTGATTGTCTGATCTGTGAACTAGTTAACCTAAGTTTTGTATGTCTGAAACTTGTAGACAAGTTAAGCTGAAATCTGTTAGTCTGGGGACACAAGGTTAGGAGGGGAATTACTTGTGTCATCTGTTGTTTGGGACCCATATTAGTCAGTAACCCTTTCTGGTATCAAAACTTTGACCCAACAGTAGGTAGGGTCCGGGCACGCTTACTGAACTAATTATAAGCGGTTCATTCTGATAATGGCGAGGGGTGTTGATGGTGCGTTCCAACCGGGTCATGTGTCATTCTGTTATACTAGCATTAATGCAAGTGGTTGCAAGTGTTTCAGTTTAGACATTAGGGTGATACCTAATTCTGTTATACTAGCATTAATGCAGAGAAGTGTAAAGCAATAGTCTATGTCATTCTGTTCTTCTGTTATATCTGCTACACCTGTTACAGTTATCTCTCATCCAGTTTTATGTTCATGTCATATTATTATTATCTGTTCATATGCTGAAAGTCACTGGACTTGCCAGACTTTTTGTCTGACCCTTGTTGTTTCGCCTCCTTTCTTCCGTTCCCCCCCAGGTTATCCAAGGAGGGAATACTTTAGCTTGATCCGGATTTCTCTTTGCTTGAAGTGCTTAAAGTATGGCTTGGCTCTGTATAGCTTCCGTTCCATGGGGATTATGATTTTAAACCATGCATTTTGAAGGCTGTTGTACAAGACTGATATTTTGTACTTGAATTCTGAAATTTGAAAGGATGTAACCATATTAATTTCTGTTTCCACTGTAATAAAGTAAAAAAAAATTCAAGTACTGTTTTATCTGTCTTGTAAGTTTCTGTTCTGTTTACTAAAATGCTCCACCAAAGTTAAGGCATTCCCTTTGTGAGTGACCTTAACGGAGGTGGGGTGTTACAGTCCGAGAGGTAATTAAATACTCTAACTAGAACGACTTTAGGATTATTTGAGATGATATTAATTGTAATGGTAAAAGGGTGTAATAATTTATTATTTCCATTAGAGAAATAATAATGCAGCATTATTAGTGAAAATGTAAAGAAAATGTAATAAGAATTCTGAAGTAAAGGAAATTAAAAAGGATTTGATGATATAAATGATGTTACCAAAGTTAAAGAAAATTAAAGGAGATTGCATGAAATTATAACGATATTTTCGAGTTAAAGGGAAATTAAAAGTTGAGTTTTAAAATAGGTTTATTCGATAAGAATAAGCAGTTGGTATTGTTTTAAATAATGAAACAAAGTGGTTTCGTAACATTATTTTACGAGTAATAAGTTGAATTAATTTCCCAATTATAGATAATGAAGATTGATGAAGCAAATGTTTTAAATGGAAATTGTGTATAGTTATTAGATATTTTTCCAAGTGTTGAATGAAATAGTCTTGAGAATCATTAGTATGTTGAAATAATAAGTAATTTAACCACCATACATATGTTGATTGTTTTAGCCATAAATCACCATTTTTGTACCAAAATCTGCCATGTGCGAAGAGCATGTTTCAGTTTTTAATTGAACATTTATTAATTATTTAGGCCAAGTGATGCTGAATATTGAACCAATGAACTCGTTTCATTTCCATGATTGAAAAACTGTTTATTTTGATAGTTAAATAATCGACTATCAAATCTGGTCTACACGATTGTTGGTATGGAATGACCGGGGTCGAATTTATATTCGAAAACCATTCCGACCAACAAATACAAGTAGATATCAGAAGATGATCGAGATGGAGCATTGAAGACCGTGGATCTTCATAAATGGAAGAACTACTAATAATCACTTGTTTAGCGACCAGAGATATAGTGTTATTCTATCGTGGTTGAAATCTACGGATTGTAAGGACTTCTCCCTACTGATTCATAAGGTGATACCTACGATGTGGTAGGAGGGTACCTTCGGTTCATCCTGTTCCTGGATGACTTGTATGGACGAGTGTCTGCAGAGTATTTCCAAAGGAGTCACTCACATTGATTTCTTCAAACGTATTTCTATTGAGGGCGAAAATGTGTGCACTTCTTTTAGCTTAACAGCTAGAGTATTTTTTATGGACGTCAATTAGTGATATTTGGCGGATTTGACAATGTGGCATTCAAAGTAAATGTTGGCCAAATGTTCAGACGAAAATTGAATAAATAAATTTGACCTTTAGCCTCATCAACCGGAAAATGGTATAAAATCCGGTAGGTCGCATAACTATGTGGGTCGCACCCATCAAAAGGGTATATCATTACCTGATCTAGTTAAATTAAATGCCTTCGGTTGTCTCTTTTTATTTATGTATATATGTTATCGGTTCGGTTGGCTGGCCCCCAACCGTGGTAATGATATATTCGGTACTCTTAAGAGAAAGTGAGGGGTCGGTCATATTTATCTTGGGTTGCAAGATGATATCGTTGAACCCCAATGTATTCATCTTCAGAAGTACATTGTTGGGAAGGTGGTCCCATACCATGTCAGGAAATCCATTCTCCAATAAGAGCTCACGGTTTTGATTGTGTACTGTATATGTAGAGCGTGATATGCAAGCATTCTACTAGATTGATATTTATTTGTATTTAGACACTATTATAATATCAAAGAAGACATTGATTTCAAAAACGTTTTGGGTTATCATAAGGTAGCCGTATTTATGTGTGGATTTGGTCTTACGATTATCCTTTCTTTCAAAAGGATTTTGACTTTAAAATCAACTTGTGTGATACCTATAAATTAGTGTGTTTTTGTCACTCTGGTTCACCAGACTGACCCGTCGTTTATAATGCTCGGGTTAGATCGAGGTGTGCAGGTCCAGGTTATCGGATGGTGCGAAGTCCAGAGACGAGCTGGATGTGTTCAGGCATATGATATTATATAATACATTGTTCCACTGTGTGTTGTATATGAGGACATGTTATAATAACTGTCCAGATGTGTGATATACTTTGATGACTGTAAGTTTTATTTAAAGCTCTAAACAAAGATAATTATATATTATATTTTGTTCCGCTGCGTTGTGAGACTCTGTGTTGTGTTAGTTCTTCTTCTTCTATTCTAATATTTCTTTCTTTCTTATCTCACCCTCTGATTTCTTATCTCACCCTCTGATTTCTTTCTAATACTATATATGTAGAGCGTGAGATGCAAGCAAGCGTTCTACTACATTGATATTTATTTGTATTTAGACACTATTTTAATATCAGAGAAGATATCGATTTCAAAAACAGTTTAGGTTATCGCAAGGTAGCCATATTTATGTGTGGATTTGGTCTTACGATTATCTTTTCTTTCAAAAGGATTTTGACTTTAAAATCAAATTATGTGATACCTATAAACTTAGTGTGTTTTTCTCACTCTGGTTCACCAGACTAACCCGTCGTTTGTAATGCTCTTGTTAGGCCGAGGTGTATAGGTCCAAGTTATCAGATGCTGCGAATTCCAGCGACAAGCTGGATGTGTTCAGACGTATGATATTATATAATATATTGTTCCACTGTGTGTTGTATATGAGGACAGTTTATAATAACTGTCCAGATGTGTGATGTACTTTAATGACTGTAAGTTTTGTTTAAAGCTCTCAATAAAGATATTTCTATATTATATTTTGTTCTGCTACGATATTTCTAATTTGAGATAACCGATTTGGATACAGGGAAGAACAGGTTGGAGGGATCCAACCGAATTCCTCAAATATATTTAATTTATTTTCATATTATCATTATATGAATCGTTCGGATTAAATGATTGATTTGATTGTTGATCATTGACTGAAATATCAACATTTGTTTTGTTTAAACCAATGGGTGATATTGGTTGAGTAATTGGCAATATATGGCCTATAAATCAAAAGATTTCTAAATATTGATTTGCCGTCATGCAAATTGATATAAGTGAAGTTATAAAATTTATTTTATTAATGAAGATAGATTTTTAAATCTATTATTTTGAATAAAAGTTTATTAAAAGGAAATAAATATTTATTATTTTAGTTTATAATTAATTATTAATTGATTTTATAAAGTAAATTCTGATGTTAATCAGATTTATAAGAAAGAGAATTGAAAATTAACCTAACAGTTAAAAGTGAATAATGGTTTTTAAGAAAACAATTGTATGGATTTATTCAAATTAATTATTATTAATTATTTTAAAGAAAGTACTACTTGGAATCAGTTAACGAACAACTGCATGTAAAGTGAGAGTGATTATTAATTGGTTTGTTTTGAATTAATCTAAGAAAATGGCTTAACGAATATTTGTTTTAATTTTAATAAGAATTTAAAAAGGGAATTTATTATTTATTTTAGTTAATAAAGAAATTATCTACTTCTGCAGTAGTTAATGATTAAAGTAAATCATTATTTTAATTAATAATAATTTAGGAGACTAACTTTTATTTGAAATTCATTTAAAAAGTAATCTAAGAAGAAATGGAATTGAATTGAATTGTGAAAAGGGTTATGAATGGGTTTATAATTTAAACCCAAATTTTGATAACAAAGTTATAAAAGGATTTTTAAGCAAATATGATATTTTAATTTAATTATTTACTTGTACTAGAATTAAGGAAAAGGAAATTGAGAGAAAAGGGTTTTATATTAAACCAGAGTTATATAAACGAAGTTTATAAAAAGAGATGAGGTGTTAAAATGTTAATTTTAGGTTAACGATGCTTAATAATGGAATTAAGAGAATGAATGGGACTAAAAATTTTCAAAGCGGGAAATAGAGAAAAGGAATTGTTAGAAGTGAATTTAGTAAAGAAGAAAATAATCGAAGTTTGGAACAAAGTCCGATTTTCAGAGCGGGAAATAGAGAAAAGGGATTGTTATAAGTGAATTTAGTAAAGAAGAAAATAATCGGAGTTTGGAACAAAGTCCGAGCTATAAATTGAATTGTTAAAGGAGAAGAAGTTAAAGGGTGGTGTTTTAATAATAAATTACTTAATCAAAGAATCAAGGAATAATGATTATATTTGAGAAGGAGATTTCTAACGTAAGAGGGTTTTATAAAACCATAATTTAAATAAAATAATTAAATCAGATTTGTTTTTATATTAGAATAAATATCAATTTTTGTATTACAATTCATATCTATCTTCAGATAGGAACGTTGTTGATCTAGGTCTGAGAGGTAATTTAAATACCCCAACTAGAACGACTTTAGGATTATTTGAGATGATATTAGTTATAATGGTAAAGGGGTGTAATAATTTATTATTTCCATTAAAGAAATAATAATGCAGCATTATTGGTGAAAATGTAAAGAATATGTAATAAGAATTTCGTAGTAAAGGAAATTAAAAAGGATTTAATGATATAAATGATGTTTCCAAAGTTAAATAAAATTAAAGGAGATTGCGTGAAAATATAACGATATTTTCGAGTTAAAGGGAAATAAAAAAATTGAGTTTTAAAATAGGTTTATTTGATAAGAATAAGCAGTGGTTATTGTTTCAAATAGTGAAACAAAGTGGTTTCATTACGTTATTTTACAAGTAATAAGTTGAATTAATTTCCCAATTATAGATAATAAAGAATGATGAAGCTAATGTTTTAATTGGAAATTGAGTATAGTTATAAGATAATTTTCTAAGTGTTGAATGAAATAGTCTTGAGAATCATTAGTATGTTAAAATAAGAAGTAAGTATAGTATTTTAACCACCTTATATATGTTGATTGTTTTAACCACAAATCACCATTTTTGTACCAAAATCTGCCATGTGCGAAGCACGTGTTTCAGTTTTTAATTAAGCATTTATTAATTATTTAGGCCAAGTGACGCTGAATACTGAACCAGTGAACTGATTTTATTTCCATGATTGAAAAACTGTTTATTTTGATAGTTAAATAACCGACTATCAAATCCGGCTAATACAATTGTTGGTATGGAAAGACCGGGATCAAATTTATATTCGAAAACCATTCCGACCAACAAATACATGAAGATATCAGAAGATGATCGAGATGGAGCATTGATGACCGTGGATCTTCATAAATGGAAGAACTAGTAATAATCTATGGTTTAGCGGCCAGAGATATACTGTGATTCTATCGTGGTTGAAATCTACGGATTGTAAGGACTTCTCACTACTTATTCATAGGGTGATACCTAGGATGTGGTAGGAGGATACCTTCGGTTCATCTGTTCCTGGATGACTTGTATGGACGGTTGTTTGACAGAGTATTTTCAAAGAAGTCACTTACATTGATTTCTTCAAAGTTTTTCTGTTGATGGCGGAAAAGTGCGCACTTCTTTTAACTTAACAGCTAGAGCATTTTTTGTGGAAATCAATTAGTGATATCTGGTGGATTTGACAATATGGCATTCAAAGTAAATGTTGGCCAAATATTCAAAAGAAAATTAAATACTTTAATTTGACCTCTAGCCTCATCAACTAGAAAATGGCATAAAATCAGGTAGGTCGCATGTCTATGTGGGTCGCAAACATCAAAAGGGTATATCGTTACCTGATCTGGTGAAATTAAATGCCTTCGGTTGTCTCTTTTTATTTATGTATGTGTGCTATTGGTTCAGTTGGCTGGTCCCCAACAGTGGTAATGATATATTCGGTGCTCTTAAGAAAAAGTGAGGGGTCGGTCATGTTTAGCCTGGGTTGCAAGATGTTCTTGTTGACCCTTAATGTATTCATTTCGAGAGGTACATTATCGGGAAGGTGGTCCCATACCTTGCCAGGAAATCCATTCTCCTATAAGAGCTCGCGGTTTTGATTGTATACTGTATATGTAGAGCGTGAGATGCAAGCATTCTACTAGATTGATATTTATTTGTATTTAGACATTATTATAATATCAGATAAGATATTGATTTCAAAAACGTTTTGGGTTATCGTAAGGTAGCCGTATTTATGTGTGGATTTGGTCTTACGATTATCCTTTCTTTCAGAAGGATTTTGACTTTAAAATCAACTTGTGTGATACCTATAAATTAGTGTGTTTTTCTCACTCTGGTTCACCAGACTGACCCGTCGTTTGTAATGCTCGGCTTAGACCGAGGTGTGCAGGTCCAGGTTATCGGATGGTGCGAAGTCCAGAGACGAGCTGGATGTGTTCAGACGTATGATATTATATAATATATTGTTCCGCTGTGTGTTGTATATAAGGACAGGTTATAATAACTGTCCCGATGTGTGATGTACTTTGATGACTGTAAGTTTTATTTAAAGCTCTAAATAAAGATATTTCTATATTATATTTTTTTCTGCTGCGATGTGAGACTCTGTGTTGTGTTAGTTCTTCTTCTTCTTCTATTCTAATATTTCTTTCTTTCTTATCTCACCCTCTGATTTCTTTCTAATAGCTATCTTCTTTTCTGTATAATTTGAGATGACATGGTTTGGTAAATGTTGGCTTAAACTGTACTAAAAAGTGGGTGGTTACCCCAACCTGGGGAATTTTGACCCTGAGGATACTTTAGTTTTAAGGACTGGAAGTGCGAGTCTTGGTCGAACCGATCTAAGTCAACCTGAGACCCGGGGTAAAAAGAAGCTTAATATTGTGATATCGTATCCAAGTAATTAATCTAGAGAGATATTATACCCACATCCTGAACACCTCTTCTGACAGAAATCTGAGTCATTACGGCCTTGGTAAAAGGCACATCCACACTTTTCCCCGCAAAGCATATCTTTCTTGATGAAGGAAGGTATGCTCTAGATAATTCACTATCCATAGAAATCCAAGAGAGTTAACCAAAAGAAATCCAAAGAGCTACGCTGGATCACATTAACAGAAAATCAGAAATCCATGGTTGCACCAGATCATATTACAAGAAAGCCATTATAAAAGAAATCCAAGAAAACCAGGGCTTTGTCGGGCCTACCGTGTGTTAGAATAATCCATACCTTTAAAGAAATCAGGCAAACATTTATATCAAATCCTAACAGTCATCGTTTGACTTTTTCAAGCATAAAGCATGCTCAGACAGCCAAGTGACCATAATCCATACTCGATCTGTGACTGAATTGCCTTGTCAAGACCTAATAAGATAACTTAACCCCTTGGGCATAAACCATTCCCAGAAATCCAATCTGAGTATAAGCCATACTTAGGTTATAATTGAGTTTTCCCGTCACAACCTGACAAGTCAATTTGTCCTTGTGGGTATAAACCATGCCAAGAGTTTTAGATCGAGCATAAACCATACTCTAGAATCCAAATCGAGTATAAACCATACTCATGTCGTGGTAGAACTAAACTTGTCATAGCCTGACAAGATAGTCCATCCCTAGGCATGATCCATACCTAGGACCAAGAGATGAGCATGATCCATACATATTCAGGTATGTATTGAGGATCTAGCCAAATCCTGAACAGATAGTTATGCATAATAAAAAATAATCCATGCCTGAAAGTTTACTTTATTGAGTCTACAATTATTATGTAACCAAAAAAAATCCTGATTGGTTTATTATTGAATATTGAGCATGCTTGATTATATCATATTCTTGTACGTGTGTACTTTAACTTAGCCACTTATTCATCGGATGAATTTATTATCGAGAATGAAGTATGTTCAAGGATTAAATTTTAATCCACATACACATTTGATTCGACATAGTGATCCGAAAATCAAATATAAGAAAGTAAATATCTTATCCTTAAGAAGGTGAAATCCATGGTGATCTAGTCCAGATCAACTAATAACGATCCCGTAGTTTCTCGGTACAGGATCATTCCCGTTCTGAGGAGCATGGACTAGTGGCAGATCCGGTATAAGTGTTACTGATTGTTTGACATATTCGGGTAGCTCTGCCCATTGGATCTGCTCTTCAATAAGGTCACGCAAGTGTCTGCGTTCGTTAGTGGCATGGCCTACCATGTCGTGAAATATGCAATGCAACCTAGAATCCCGCTCCTTCTGAATTGGCTCCCTCGTAGGAGGCTTAGTGAAAGGAAATGTTCCTCGCACATCAAGGTATATATCCAGTAATGAGGAATTGGGCCCGGTACACTTTTCTAACTTGAATTCCTTCCGAAACTACACATTCCTCTCATTCTTTAACACGACCTTTCCCTTTCCTTTGCTCTTTCCGGGTTTGAATGATCCTCATCCTTTGCCAAGTAAACATCGGGGCCATCCACCTCGATGTTAGCATCCTCTTGTCGTAAGAACCGGTCGGCCTCCAAGAAGAATTCACCAAGGTCTCTACATGGATCTCGACGTAAGGAGATTTTGAAATATTTCCTGTCCAAGATGCCGGAGACCGCAATCATGATTACCATGGTAGGATCCGGTCGGTCCAAATTCCACCACCGCATCAAACCATCTCAAATATGAGCACATGTTTTCGTCGTACATTTGTTATCGAGATGAGAGTCATAACGTTCCTAGGCCGAGATATGTGGACTGTGAACTGCTCTATGAAACGAGCAACTAATGTGTTCTAGTTACTGGTAGATTCAGACTTCAGCTGTCGGAACAACATAACAACGATGTTGGTTAGGAAAAGGGAGAAGCACTTGGCTATGACTTTATCTTACAACGTTAGCACTTCCATGTGGCGCATGTAGCGCATCAGATGCAGAACAGGGTTGCTTCTACCATAGTATGGCTCCAAAGATAGAAGCTTGAAGTCAGGCAGGTTGCGAGAGTTTTTTATTTCCTATGTGAAGAGATGTGATTGACGTTATGTGCATCACCTTGAGATGTAACGCCTCTAGAAAATTGTCGAATTAAATTGTCAAGCTGGCTCCCATCTCCAAGAAATTACTGCCAATTGTGCAATTCGGGGTTAGGGGCTTTGGCTTCGAAGCTCAGAAGATGGTGGAAGTATATCTTGCACAACCAAATGCACCTCGTATGTCTCCCCAGTTCTCGGGTCGGTATGGTCGAACCGACTCGGGTCGGTCTGATCCACCTGGACTTGGATAGCATTTTCAGTTCTTATCTCTGAGTTGCCCCTTGTTGGGGCTATATTTGTAACAACCCTGAATTTTGGGGCATAAATTAAAAAGTTACATTGTCATTTTGTTGAAATGAAAAGATTTAATTTTCAAGGTAATAAAAGTTTGCATTTTTGTCATATAAACAAGTTTGCATTTTTGTCATATAGGCAAAATAAAACCATTGTTGTGTCGCATTAATTTACACAATTGAAATATAATGTATCATTTCGTTTACATTAAAGAGTTTGCATTGTAATTTTTGTTTACAATAAAGAGAATGAAATGTATCATTTTTATTTACATTAAAATGTTTAAAAGAAAAAAGTATTATTTTTGTTGCAAAAAAAAATATTCATTTTTCTTAGAATTAGAATGACGCACAAAATATCCATTTTGTGGAATAGTAAATGACACATAGAATTACAACTTTTGTGAATTGAAATGAATTAGGATTTACATTTTTTATGTAAAGAAATGAAAAAAAAGGAAGGATTCATCTTTGAAATATAATTTAATGTAAATAAAGGGATAAAATGAATAGAAGAATATTTTTAAATGTTTGGGAAAATTTACAGAAGTTAATAGGATTTTAAATCTTAGCAAGTTAAAAACATAAGAATGATTTTTCTATTAAGTAGTTTGGACTAGATTGTATATAAATTGAAATTAACAAATTTGTAAATGAGTAAATTTAGAAATTTAGAAATAAGCATACATGTAATAAGTACGTTAAAAATATAAATAAATAAATATATATATATATATATATATATATATTGATACTATATCCATCCAAAAACACAAGTAATCAATGCTAGTTATTATTAATATTAGGTAAACGTTAAATGTAGTTTTGAATTTGAAACTTTCTCCGATACTTATGCATATTAATTAACATTACCTATAATAAAAGGAGAATTTACAATTGTAATCGTTGGTGTTAATGGGAGATAAATGTGGAAATAAATGGTAATGAAGCCAGAAAGGTTGCAATTAGTACAAATGAGAATTAAATGTTGTAACTCTAAATTAGGGGAAATTAATATAACAAATATATACATATATATACACACACATAATAAAGAACTAAAATAAATGACAGTGTAATAAGTGGAAATTACAATAAATTGGAACAATGAAATAAAAAGGGACTAGCATAAATGTTATTTATTTGAATGTCTATTGCCTTAGGTAAAAGTGAGCATTGTGGTTATTAATGACATATGGTAGTTATGGTAATTAAAATAAATGAGGATATGAGTGGGAACCACTATGGTAAATACTAAGTCCAATAAATCACCTTAAAACATATAATAATCTTACCCAAGCTAGGAAGGTCTGTCGTTAGGTCTGAATCAGAGTTATTAAAAAAAGGGCATTGTTATTGACAATCCATTTTCTATTAAGGGAAGGCCAAATTTTAAGGACACTCCACTTTATTTAAATTGTTAAGGGAGGGATCAATGTAAATGACTATTTTTTTTATTTTTTACGTTTTTACCCTTACTTCCAAAAATTACTCACCATAAAGGCAAATTCTATTTATACACCGAAAATTCCTTAACATACACCATTATTTTTTCTATAAAATTTTATTGCTAAATTACCCTTTTCTCATAGTTGCTTTTTTAATATTTCTGCATATAAAAAGTCAAATTATTCTTAAAAGTATTGAAATTTGATACAAACTAAATATGTTTACGAATTATTTAATCATGAAATCTAAAATTTCAATTAAGAAAACATTCATAAATAATGGTCTAATTTAGAATTGTTGATTTATTTTGTAAAATTATAGTAATTTTGTTGAAACTGATTTTTTTTTTCATAAAGTTAATAAAAGTTGCCATATTAGTACAAGAAATATATTTCATTTTGTAAAATTTTACTCAATTTTATGCAAAGAGTTTCTAATTTTTGGTAATTGTGTTTTAAGTTTGAAAAAGGAAAGAAAAAGAAGACGAGAACATGGATATTTTAGTAAAAGAAACGGTGTATGTAAAGTAATATATGGTGTATATTAGTTTATTATAATTTTTGGTATATGTTTAACAATTTTTGGTGTATAAATAGAATTAGCCAACTGTAAAATCATAAGTCTCCTAAATCACAAAAACCCAAATTAACCCTAAATGGATAATAATGTAAAAGTACATTTATTTGTTAAGGGGCTACTTTCCTCCTTGGTACTCCCCTTAACAATTTTTAAAAAAATAAAAAATTGGCCTCCCCCTAACAATATTTGGAGTGTCAATAACAATGCCCTAAAAAAATATTGGATTTAAGTGTAAAATACACATTAAAATATTATAAAAGAATGGAAATTTCATAAAACCCTAATTCTAATTATACAGTAGCCGCCACCCCTATTATTCAATGGCCGAATTGCACCCATCATTCTCCACTAACTTCTCTCTCTTCCCTACAAATTAAACTCCAACCTATACATCATATCGAAGAGATTTTCTTCCTCTACAATTCTATACCACTTGATCATCCTCTGGTGCCAAAATCCCCGAGAACCGAGCCCCTCAACATCGGCCAAAACCACCGCCGCCGTGCTTCCTTTCAGCGTGCGAGTGGCCCCCCTTGCAGGCGCACGTGCGCCTCACCTAGGCTGTCGCAGTGGCACCTTCTGATCATCCAACTGTTATTCCAATCAATTGCAAAAGCCAGACTTAGATTTGAAGTAGTGGGCTCTTCTTACGGCTGAATACAGTAAGGTAGAAGAAAGATTAACACCTTAATGACCTTGTTAATTTAATTTTAAATTAATTACCAATCGTATTTGGTCCATAACTAACTCATACGTAAACGAAATTCGACAATTTCAGTTCCTGTGGAATCGTACGACGAAGCTCTACAATCATAGACTGAAAAAGGGACAATTCTAAGCAGTTGAAATTTTGACAAATCGCGAACGACGGTGAGATTTCTATATTTTAAATTTTAAAATTAATTATTTATTCTACTGTGGAATTTATATTTGTTCTATTTAAAATTCATGTTAATGTTGTGTATGTAATGATTTCAGTATTGACTATTTTATGTTGATGATGAATTACTGAATTGTTTGTGTGTTTCATGGTAGTTATGATACGAATAAAAACTAGTTATCACAAATAAAATCTCTTTTATTTTTCGTATTAGAATAAAGAAATTGATGTGACAAATAAAATTCCTTTTATTTGTCATATTAAAATACAGAATTGTTTTGACAAATAAAATTCCTTTTATTTGATATATTAGAACATAAAGATTGTTCTGACAAATAAAATTCCTTTTATTTGTCATATTAGAGTATAGAAGTTGATTTACAAATAAAATCTCTTTTATTTGTTATTGAAATGCATAGAAAATCTTGACGTATAAAATATTTCTTTATATGACATTGAAATACATAGAGAGAATGTTTTAATATAAAATATCCTTTTATATGTTACTAGAATGTATAGAAAAGAATAAACAAATAAAAGGATTCTTTTATTTGTTGTTAGAACATATAGATGACATGTATGTTCGATTTGAATTGACAAATTATAGATGCCATGTATGTTCGATTCGAATTGACAAATTATATATGTCGTATATATTCTATTGAATTTGACAAATTATATATGTCATGTATGTTTAACTAGAATTGTACACCAACAAGAAAATTTCCTTTTTATTAATATTATGCTAGATTAAAGAAACAACATTTTTATTTGTAGTGCTATGCTAGAGAAAAATCAACATTTCTGTTATGAAATGTTACATTAGGAAAAAAAATTGCTATAGAATGTGGATTAGAAATAAAGCAACATTTTTGTAATGAAATGTTATTCATTTAGAACCAGGATTTGTAAATAAATCGTTATTCATTTAGAATATATTATGTAAATAAAATGCCATATTATGAAATGTTAACGATGTTAGAAATATCATTTTTATAAAAAGTTAACAATGTCAGAAATATCATTTTATGAAATGTTAGCGATGTTAGAATCAAAAATAACATTTTTATATAGAAATGTTACAACATTTTATATTAGGAATGTTACGTTAGATGGAAAAATAACATTTTATATTTGGAAGGTTAAATTAGATAAAAAGGCCACTTTTATTAGAAATGTTAAATTAGAACAAAAATATCACTTTTGTTAGTAATGAAATATTAGCATATAAAGATGTCTTTTTAGTTAGAATGTTAAAATATCGTTTTTGCTATAAATTTTAGGTTAGCTTTAAGGTGTCATTTTTGGTAAAATAATGTTTTACAAGAAATGGTTGTTTAAAAAAAAAGATCATCTTTATTAGAAATGTTTGAATAGGATTGTTATGTTAGAAAATAAAATTGGTGATTAATGTTATATTAGTACAAATTGTGCCATTTTGTCATTTATGTTATGTTAGAAAATAAAATTGGTAATTAATGTTATATTAGTACATATTGTGCCATTTTGTCATTTATGTTATGTTAGAAAATAAAATTGGTAATTAATGTTATATTAGTACAAATTGTGCCATTTTTGTTATGTTAGAAAATAAAGTTGGTCATTATTATTATACTAGTACAAATTGTGCCATTTTGTCATTTAGGTTAGAATTCAAGAACATCATGTATGATTAGAAAGCACATTTACGTTAGAAAGAACATTTATGTTAGAAATAAACATTTATAAGGGAATTCAAGTTGTTGACGCTAATGAAAATCATTTCTTGGATTATACTTTTGTACATCAACAATAAAACCTTTCATATGCTAATGAAAATAGGATAATCATTTATTGAATTCAATACTTGTACATTAAAAATGCCACCTTCAATAGGTTATGAAAATAAAATAATCATTTTATGTAAGGGTACATTTCTATATGAAAAAGAAACATATTTATATAAAAGAAATATATTTATGTAAGAGTACATATTTATGTAAAGTACCTTTTTATATATATAAAGAGGTTACATTAAAAGCCTGGGCTTTACTATTACAATAGGAAGATTGGAATATATAAAGAGCATTTTTAGTATGAGGATTATTTTAATAAAGAACGTTTAAAATAATTTTCATTAAAGTATTTATAATCATAATTAAAAATTACAATTGTACTTGGACCCGAGGTTAGGTCACATTTGTGGTGAAAGTCTGCCCGGACCCGACCGGCATATCCAGCAGCCACAAATGTTGGGCCTAATGTGAGAGGTCCAAGTGCACAAATACGAATTGGACCAAGACACGAGGTTAAGCCCAACAAGTGGAATAAGTCTGCACAGAACCAATCGGCATATCCAGCATCCACAAGTTGCAGGCCTAATGTGAGAGGTCTGGCCCATATTAAAATACAAATGGTTAAATAGAATATGAACATTATTTTCACTGTCATGTTTAAAAGAAATAAAAGTACATATTTTTGTAATTAAAACCAAAAGTAAGAAATTTACATTTTTTGTGAAATTAAGATTAAAGGTAAAAGTTACTTTTTTTGTAATTGGTAAATAAAGAAAAGCTTACATTTTAATGTAAATTAGATTAAAAAGGGGAAAATTTCATTCTTTCATGCATGTAGATTAAAAGTGTGAAATTACATTTCTATGTAATTGGATTTAACTAAAAAGAATGAGGATATGAAATTTATATTTTAATGAATTAGATTTTCATTAAAAAGATTAAAGATATGGAAATTTCATTTTCATGTAAATAGATTAGCACACAAAATTATCATTTTGTTTGTAATGTAAAATTATTATTTTTGTGTTTTGCATTGAAAAGATAACAAAATTATAAATTTTGTTACATTGAAATAAACAAACAAAAATACTCATTTTTGTAGGAGTAAAAGTGGATGATCAAAAAAAAATCGTTTGTTGAAATTGAAATGAAACACAAGAATGCCTATTTTTGTTGGAATTGGTTTGATACACAAAATACATTTTGTGTAATTCGAAGGATGAAACAAGAGAATGTACATTGTTATGTATAAGATGTGTATGTGTATGAAAATAAAAATAAACAATATGGTGTGTACATTGTACGTTAATATTGTATATACGAGTAGGAATGTTTTTCGTTAGCAAAATGTAATGAAATAAAATAAATTTCATTACACATTATAAACATTTCGATAGGTTGTGAAGCAAAACATTCACTACTTGTTATGTAATTACGTTAATGAAATGGAATTTAATTTTTTTTTTATATATATAAAAATAAAGATAAATCGTCACAAATTACTAATAATGATATGAAATGATTTCCAACTTATATATATATATATATACGAGAATTATTTGGAAAGTCCGAGTATATCTCATTCCAAATAATTTGAACGACGTTTAAAATTCAAGAGTTGAAGACGGCGATTGAAGACCGACGATCTTCATATCGAATGGACGACGATTGTTGATGCCCGTGATTGGAGTAGCTACCTTGAAGGGGCCACAGTGGTGGCCGTCCGGACATAGTGTTGATTTGTACGGATTTGGCTTTCGCTCAGACCCAGAGCATAAGCTTATAAATGGATTGTGTGTCTGACATCGTACTCCATTAAATATCATGTTATTAATCTTCTGTCGAATGTATGGATGTTTGGTGGCGGAGAATTTATTCTCTTGCTTAACACCTGTTCATATATTTCGGTAAAGGATTTGTAGTGTGATATGGAGTGACGATGACGCATGCTAAGATGCATATGATCAAGGCTTTGTTGAAAAGCAGGCCTTGTGGGATAATCAAAGCATAGCCTGTTTAGGCATAATTTTGTGTATAGCGTGACTTCGCGAGCCTCACACACCGGCGGAGTCTAAAACGGGAGAAGGGAACGCAGGGAGAGCAGCACGTTTCTTTCTAGCTAGAAGTGGTGTTTGGGCTTTAACACGGCCCGGCATTTTACTTATGTGGATGATGGAATGAGGTGCCTCGGATGATAGGTCCTATAGGACCGGGAAACGTGTGTTCAGGAATAACTAATCCGCAACTCGTATGATGGACCGCCCCTGCAGCTTTCCAAGGGTTCACTGCGGGGGATACTGAGACATTAGCTAGAGTGTCTCGAATCGGTAGGAGCTCCTCCCTAGCCTTGACTCATGATGGAAACCAATTTCCAATACGACCCCATTCGGATTTGATTGTATTACTAGTATGGAGGCATAGTAGTATGGGATACTATTCTTCCTAGGATTTATACATTTACTTTGAAATGATTTGATATATACTATTAATAATATTAAACTCGTATTTGCCTTATTTAGCATGTTTAATCACTATAAGGTAAAACCCTATCCTCTGGTTTGTGTTGCATTGTGTGATGTGACCTGGGTCTTATGGTGATTCCATTTTTCTCAAAAGCATAACGTTGTTGTATGATTCACTTATTATTTGTTCTGACACTTTTATGCATGGCAATCCGTTGGAATAAACCCGTTCCGCGTTAGCGGCGTGGTCTTTGGATTTACCCTATTAATAGTGATTAATTAGTTAAGAATTCTCACACCAGTCCCACGACTGACCCGTTGTTTGTTTCCACCTTTTTGCAAACTCAGGTGCCCTCTTTCCACACGGGCTGGGACGATCCCAAAACCCCGTGACACGGTGTTAAGGATAATCATTGGAATATAACACATTAACCATCATTAGCAGATAACAGAAAATAGCATAAACAGAAAATTGAGTAATTTACACACATATGACAGCGGAATCATATAGATATCATCACATCAGAGAAGCACAGTACAGGATACAACTTAGTGCATAATAATACATAATCAGTCACCATCGCCAGAGGCGGTATCATACATAAAGAGTACTCAAAATAAATATCAGTCTACATCGCCAATGGTGGAATCATAATATAGATACAATAATGGCGGAGAAAATCCAAGTCAGTACGGTGTAGTCAAGCCTCGCCATGAGCCAAAAGGTGCGTCAGAAACCTGTAACTAGGTTGCCCGTGTGAAAATGAGGGCACCCGAGTTTGCAAGGTGAAACAAACTACGAGTCAGTCATGGGACTGGTATGAGAAATCTACTCAACTTAGTAATAAAAATAATAAGGCAAATCAAAGGACCACGCCACTTTCGCGGAACGGGTTTACTCCAACGAGTGCTAGTGCATGAGATAAAGTAAACAGATTAAATCAACGCAATGCTTTTTATAAAATGTAGCCATTATAAGACTCAGGTCCCATCACACAATGCAACACAGGCAATCCACTCCATGCGACTGATTTTTGTCAATGTATAACCTCTGAGCTCGTACGTCTCAAAGAAGGGCATTAAGCAAGAGAATAAATTCTCTGCCGCCAAACAGATATATATTTAACAGAGATCAATCAACACAGAACAAAATCCAATGTCAGACACACAGTCCATTTACAAGTCCGTTCTGGGTCTGAACGAAACCGGAGGCACCAATTCCTCGCATATCCGTACAATCAACAGTATGTTTGGACGGCTACTATTTCAATTCCTTCATGGTAGCTACTCCAATCACGAGCATCAGTAGCGCCCATCCATCCAATGTGGAGATCGTCGGTCTTCAGCCGTCTTCGACTCTTTGACTTCTCAACGTCAATCGATTATTCGAAATGAGGTAAACTCGGCCTTTTCAAATAACCCATGTATATTTAGATTTTCAAATCAATTAATCACATGGTTGGACCATTCAACATTCACTTTTCAGTTGTCTAGTTATAATTTTCATGTCAAATACATTCAACCATCACATATCAAGCAAACACAACAAAATTGGTTTATTTCCACTCTATATCATCTATAGTATTTTATAACGTTATATCGCCATTTTTATTTAATTTAAAACAGCCAAATATAATTAAACGACGTTTCGGGTCGTGTCGATGCACTGGCGCTGCTTTTCACTAATTTTGTTTTACACTTATCTGAAAATCTAACCGTTGGATCTTCACAAATTTTACATCATTAGGAAGGTCATTTCCAAACGAATCCAACGGTTTCAGTTTTGGGAAAATCCGACGATCGGATCTTCCACACTAGCCATTTGAAGCTACGATTTCAATTTACGAACTGCAGCGTCGTTATTCGATTTAATTTAATTATATTTATATGTATATATAAATATAATCGTTTCTGGCGCTGTTTTTCTTCAGTTTTGAATTAAACATTCCAGACAATCCAACCGTCGGATCTTCACAAAGTTGGTGTCGTTGGAAAGATATTTCCAAGGCGAACCCAACGGTTGTGGTTTCGGGAAAATCCAATGGTCGGATTTCCCGCACTAGTCGTTTGAAATCACGGTTTCAAAACACGAACTGCACGGCCACGTTTCGTTTTAATTCTATTTATATTTATATATTTATATAAATATAGTTCATTCAAAAATTTCTATATCGTTTTCACTTCAATTATTTCACTAACGCATTTAAATTTCGGAAAATTTCGCCATAACCTCCTTTGTACGGGAGGGTCTGGGAAAATTACCAAATAGCCACACGGGCGTCTCATATCAAAAAGAAAAAGAAAAAGCCAAGCGGCTAGCCAACAGGCTCATAAAATCATCACCCAAACAAAGCGCTAAATGTGTACCTATTTGTCGGGCACAAAATTTTATTTCTCTTCTCTAGCCCCTTTGCTTTAACCTGTTCAATAGATATGCATGTACATATATACAATTTCTATCACTTATCATTTTCCATTCAAATTCATATTTGATTTACTTTGGTTTAAAAACACCATTCATTCTAATGTTGCATGCATAGGCTAAAATCATATCATTAGCTGATTAATGTATATTTCAACTCATGCACGTTTATTTGAACAAGTGGCTATTTTTAACACTTCACATTTCAAAGATGATAATTTTGGCGAACTAAAATATATTTCAACACATGACTATTTTATTTAGTTCCTATGCATGTTAAGAAGAATATTTCTTTCACAAATATTTATTTCAACGTCCGCATATCTTTAGCATATCATAAATATGATAAAAATGATATTTTTATCATTCAAATATTTATTCGACAAATGGATGTTTTCAACACTTCATAGTTTTAATGAAAATGTAATTTTTATTGTTCGATCTTTTTATTCAACACATGAACTTTTCCGCTACACACACTTCTCAACAAATGAGCATATCCACACATGGACATTTTATTTATGTTGTTCATATTAGAAAGATAGGATTTTTATTATTGAAACTATTTATATAAGGCGAATATTTTTCATACTTCATATATATAAAAATGTGATTTTTATTGTTTAAACACTTCATTCATTCACAAATGAATCTAATTTTCACACAACACTTTTCAACACACAAACATTTCCACTCATGGATATATTTTCAACATATGGCTTTAATTTCAACGCATGAAAAATAATTTCAACATATGAAAATAATTCTAACACACAAAGATTATTCAAAATTTCGGCAGCATAACGGCAGGGTAGTTAAAACCGGCACCGTCCCTAGTACGGCTCCTCGCTCTACCTTAAAACCTCGCGGTTTTTGACAATGGGGATTCATGCATCTAATTCGCACGCAGGCGGCATGTTTATTTTTATTTCCACAAATATTTCCAATTCATTTCAATCACCAATGGGTATTTTTCAACCACAACCAAACAATATCAACCACAAACAATTATTCAACCATTCGTATTTTTCATCCAATATTTCACACCAATTCACCACAATAAATATCGTCCATGGTTTGTGAACGAGGGGAGTATATATATATATATAAATATATATTTGCTATATTTCACTTAGCATTTCAACACATATATCAATTATTCTATGCATGTAAAATTCATACTTCGCTTATATAGCTTACACTATGCATGTACATGAGGTATACGACACGTATGTAATTTATATTTCGCTAATATAAATTATACACTACATTTTCCATTCAATTTCACGTTAATTTAGATTTCTCACCTTGGTTTTCGGAGCGCTAAAAATCGATACGATGTCAGAAAAATCCGTGGCTTCTTCTATTGGGTAGAGAGCTTCCTTGCGGTCCCGATGTTTCCTGTTTCATCGAATTTCGTCAACTCACCAAAAAGATATGATTTTTCAAAGTGTAAAGATCAAAGAAAAACTCACTTTCACGAAGCTTCAAAACTAGGTTTACAGTTTTCGCGAAATCAGTGGCTCGAGGGGATGATCGGCGAGTTGGACATGGAAGAGGGAAGAGAGGGCTTCACGGCGCTGGTGGTTTGAGGGGGTGCGGTGGCAGATCGGAGTGGTGGCGGCGCTGGGAAGGTCGGGACATCCTGGCCTCGATTCAGGCGGAGGAGGCGACGAGGGTGGCGATGCTGGGGTCGGATTTGAAGAGGGGGCTGAGACGCGTCGAATGATGGCGGTAGCGAAGTCTGGAAGCAGCTGTAGCGGCGGCAGTGGAGGAGAGAAGGTCAGGAGCGGGTTTCGCCGTTGATCCGGGGGGGTTTATTTTTTTTTATTTTTAAAATTTATGAATGGAAAATTCTGATTGGCCGAGGACTATATTAAATTTTAAAATAGTGTTTTCTCAAACGAACTCCTTTTTAAACCCAACGACTGTCGCCCCTAGCTAAATACCCCCATTCCGAACACAATGGGATATGTTTCGTAGGCCAATTCGACTGTTACAGTCAGTTATTTTTCAAATTAAAGTATAAAACATTTAATTTTTAACTTTCAACGTACATTTCAATTTGCCAGGGCCACAAACTGATTCGAAAAATTCCAGAAAAATAAATCTAGCTATGTTTTGACGCTACGGTCCCAACAAAACTAGTTTCGTCGAATTCCGAGGTCGTTTGAAAAATAGCCATTTTCTGGTCGATCCACTTTAACAGAACTTGACCAAACACATTTTCTTTTGCCACGCTCACATACTAGCTTCAAAAATTATGAAATTTGAAACCTAGCAATAATTTGACATCGCGGATCCAACAAAAGTGGTTTCGTCGAATTCCGAGGTCGTATGCAAAATATCAATTTTCCAGGGCTATATATTCTATATACCGACCCTTCTGAAAATTCATTCGGCCATAACTTTTGATTTCCGTTATGAAACTTCGATTTTTCAGATTCGTTAGAAAGGTATTGACTAACAGATTTAAATATTTTTGGTTTCACTAAAATCCGTTATATTTTCCACCCTGCACAGTCAGTCAAAGTTTGAATTCAAATTTTCAAACCGACTCACTATTTCTAATTCACTATTTTATTGAAATATTCTATTTCAATTGTTCAAATTCCTTTGAAATCACCATTTTAAAATTTTAAATTGGCTCGTATTTTCCGGGTTATTACAATCTCCCCCACTTAAAACTTTTCGTCCTCGAAAAGGAAACAACAGTAAAGTAGGAAATAAAATGTAAATGTAAAGTATTGTAAAGGTACCTTGCACCGGAGTTAGTCAGAGATATCCACTCTGCATTTGGGGTAAGCTTTCTTAATGCTTTCCTCAGTTTCCCGAGTACAGTCTCTAGGATCACTGCTCCACTGCACTTTAACTAAATGAACCTTTTTGCTTCTAAGTTCTCTAGTTTCTTTGCCAACAATCTTTAATGGCTCTCTTCTGAGTGCTAATTCTGGAGTTATCTCCACATCCTGTTGCGCTGCTTCTTCTACAACAAGATCTGGATCATGCACATGTCTTCTAAGTTGAGATATGTGAAATACATTGTGCACTCCAGGTAACCAATCTGGTAATTGAACCCTATAAGCAAGAGTTCCAATTCGTTCAAGTATAGGAAAGAGACCAATAAATCTCGGTGCCAACTTCCCAGTCTTGCCAAATCTGATTACTCCTCTCATCGGAGAAACCTTCAAATAAACATGATCACCAACAGCAAATGTCAAATCTCTCCTTCTAGAGTCTGCATAACTTTTCTGTCGGCTTTGGGCGGTTCTCAAACGCTTTTTGATGAAGTCGACTTTATCAGATGCTTCTCTAATCATATCGGGTCCTAACACAAGTCTGTTGCCAGGTTCTACCCAATGTGCTGGAGATCTGCAGGGTCTGCCATATAATGCTTCAAATGGCGACATCCTCAAACTTGCTTGATAGCTATTGTTATATGAGAACTCTGCCAAATGCAAATGATCTTCCCATGACCCACCAAAATCAATTATACAAGCCCGCAATAAATCTTCCAGAATTATATTCACCCGATCAGTTTGGCCATCTGTTTGTGGGTGATAAGCGGTGCTCATATTCAGTTTCGTTCCCAATTCTGTCTGGAAAGCCTCCTAGAATTTGCTAGTAAATAGGGGATCTCTATCACTGACTATGCTGATGGGAATTCCATGCAGCTTAACAATTTCTCTGAAATATATCTGTGCTAGACTTTGAGCGGTTCTATTGGACCTGACAGGTATAAAATGGGCAGTCTTCGTGAAGCGATCTACGATTACCCAAATGTTGTCATTACCTTTCTTGGTGCGTGGCAAACCATCTATAAAATCCATGGAAATCTGTTCCCATTTCCAGCCTGGGAATCTCTTTTCATTGCCTTCCACCAGAAAGTGTGTTTGATATCGTTGTACATTTTACTCACCCCAGGATGGATGCAAAATTTGGATTTATGGCATTCATCCAGTACTTCTCTTTTGAGCTCAGGAAGGTTGGGAACACAAATTCTCTCATTCAGCCTCAGAACTCCTTCTTTATTTACTTGAAAGCTTGAGGGTTCTCCTTTCTGGATTCTTTCTTTGATCTTTTGAATGAAATAATCATTCTTCTAGAGAGCACATATCTTATCGATCAAGCTAGGTGTAATTATAAGATGGGCAACAATTGCGGTTTTTCTACTAAGTGCATCCGCTACAACGTTAGCCTTCCCCGGCGTATACAGGATATCAAGATCATACGCTGCAAGAAATTCTAGCCGACGCTGCTGTCTCAGATTCAGATCTTTCTGGGCATATAAATACTTCAACGATTGATGATCTGTGTATAGTATAGATTTCTCGCCCAATAAATAATGCCTCCAGATTTTCAAGGCAAAAACGATGGCTAGCAACTCAAGATCATGAGTCACATAATTCTTCTCATGCGGTTTCAGTTGGCGGCTTGCATAAGCGACTACTTGGCCTCTCTACATTAACACTGCACCAAGGCCTCTAATAGAAGCATCTGTCCAAACCGTTAAATCCTGATTACCATCAATAATAGTTAACACTGGAGCGGTGGTCAGCTTCGATTTCAATTCCTGGAAAGCTTCTTCACAGTCTGAAGTCCACTTAAACTTCTCATGTTTCTTTGTGAGCTTCGTTAACGGACCGGATATCTTCGAAAAATCCTTAACGAACTTTCGATAATAACTAGCCAACCCCATAAAACTTCTAACTTCTGTGGGAGTAGTGGGTTGTTTCCAGTCTTGAATCGCTGTTATTTTGCTTGGGTCAACAGAAATTCCTTTCTCTGACACAACATGGCCAAGAAATTTGACTTCTTCTTGCCAGAAGACACATTTAGAGAATTTGGCTTTGAAGACGTTCTTCCTTAGAATCTCCAATACTTGTTCTAAGTGTTTTTCATGCTCGGGTTTGTATTTGGAGTAGATCAAAATATCATCGATAAACACGAGGACAAATTTATTCAGAACTCCCCTGAACACTCTATTCATTAGATCGACAAAGTATGCTGGAGCGTTGCATAGGCCAAACGGCATTACTAACCATTCATAAAATATGTCTGGACCTCTGAAAGCGCTCAAAGGAACACAATCTTCTGCTATTCTCAATTGATGAAAACCTGTAGCTAGGTCCATTCGGGAAAATACCTTCGCCCCATTCAATTGGTCTAGCAAATCATCAATGCGGGTTAATGGATACTTATTTTTAAGCGTCTGTTTGTTGAGGTCTCGGTAGGAGTACCGTCTGACTTTGGGACAAACACAACAGCTGCATCCCAATTAGAAAAACTAGGTCTGATTAGACCCTTCCATGACAGTTGACGAGTTTGATCGCCCAATTCTTCTTTTTCTTTCGGAGTCATTCTGCGAATTGGATGTACCACTGGTCTGGCATTGGGAATTAGATCGATTCGGAATTCTATTTCTCTTTGCGGAGGTAAGTTTTCAACTTCTTCAAACACATCCGCATAGTTTCTAACAATCGCAATCTTTTCTATGGAAGTGGGGATAAGTTCCAATACTGACCAAAATTCTTCTCTATTCGGATTCGAACCATGACAGGGAACCGTAATATATCCAAGCTTCGTTCAAATTTTAACGATTCTTTCTGCACATTTCACTTCAGCTTCATACTTCGTTAACCAATCCAGCCCGAGAATAATATCGAATTCGGGAAAATCCATAACGATTAAATCAAAAGGAAACTTGTATCGAGAAAAAGAAATAGGTACTTTACAATATGAACCTAGAGTAATAGGACCCCCTATCGGGTTGTGAACTTCCACTGTTTCTTTAAGCTCCCTCTGTTTTAACTTTAATTTGTGCACTGTGTTCTTAGAAATAAAACTACGCGACGCACCCGTGTCAAACAATACAGAAACAGGAATATTTTAATTGTAAGGGTACCTCCCAAAACATCGGGTTTACCTGCTCCATAGGAAGCAGCTGGCGGGCTCGACCCGTCATAGACGTGAGCTACTGTAGCTTTCTTCAGCAAAGGGCTGTCTTTGACCAGATGATCGGTCTTTCGACAATTGAAGCACGAGCGAGGGTTCTGAGAGCCTTGGCTCGAGCCTTGAGAATTTGTTTTCTGCCTCTTCGGAGCTGTGCAAACGTTTGAGTAGTGCCCCGGCTTACCACAATTAAAGCAATTTCCTCTTGGCGGCTTGCCAGTCTGAGGTTTTGAAGTTGCTGCTTGGCTTGACTCGCCTTGATTTGCAGCAGGCTTGCGCTTGTTTCCGGCTTGGCTTCTAGCGCGATCCTGATCCAGATGCCTTTGATCAAGGTCTTCATAGTTGCATGTCATTTCCACCAGCTCGTTGAATTCCAGCTTGACATGGGCCATGGCCCTATCATGATATTGTCGTCTTAGCCCAAGGATAAACCTCTTATTTTTGGACTTCGCAGTGGCGACGAGTTCTGGAGCATAGGGCGACAACATTGTAAATTTATTCAGATAATCCTGCACAGAAAGATCCCCCTGCTAGAGATTGGCGAAGTCATCGTGCATTCTTTCTAGAGCTTGTTCGGGGACATATTTTTCTTGGAAGAGTTCCTTAAATCCATCCCATGTTCTTCCAGCTTCTCTATTCCCGGCGGTAAGAGATTCCCACCATAATTCAGCTTGTTCCTGCATACGCCAGGCACCCATAATAGCCTTGTCTTCGTCTCCAAGCCTTAGGCCTTCAAGAATTTTCTCGCATGTTTTGAGCCATGCAAGGGCCTCTATTACGGTGCCAGTTCCCGAGAAGGTCTTGCCTCCTAAGTTCTTATATCTCTTAGCTACACGGTCATGCTCGAAGTATTGAGCTGCCGGAGGTTATATCAAAGGTCCTTCTTGAGCTGGGACTTCTCCCCTTCCTCGGCCTCGGCCAGCACGGCCTCCTCTAGCGGCGGCTGCTTTGGTAGCCATTTGTCAAATTCTGTATAAGCAACGGAAAAGTCAGCTAACAGAAATGATAGTCTATTGCATAGTTAAGCAGAAAATTTTACGGAAAGATAACGATGGACTGATCAAATTGTTTTTGCTATTCTGCTCAGCTCATTCTAGGACTTTACTAGTCCTATCTCTAAAGAGCGACTCGCCTTAGAATACTACTGATTCTATTTTGACGAAGTGTTTAATGTGTTAGACTCCAGAACTAAGGTTAACCAAAGCTCTGATACCAGCTGTGACGATCCCAAAACCCCGTGACACGGTGTTAAGGATAATCATTGGAATATAACACATTAACCATCATTAGCAGATCACAGAAAATAGCATAAACAGAAAATAGAATAATTTACACACGTATGACAGCGGAATCATATAGATATCATCACATCAGAGAAGCACAGTACAGGATACAACTTAGTGCATAATAATACATAATCAGTCACCATCGCCAGAGGCGGAATCATACATAAAGAGTACTCAAAATAAATATCAGTCTACATCGCCAATGGTGGAATCATAATATAGATACAATAATGGCGGAGAAAATCCAAGTCAGCACGGTGTAGTCAAGCCTCGCCATGAGCCAAAAGGTGCGTCAGAAACCTGTAACTAGGCTGCCCGTGTGAAAATGAGGGCACTCGAGTTTGCAAGGTGAAACAAACTACGAGTCAGTCATGGGACTGGTATGAGAAATCTACTCAACTTATTAACAACAATAATAAGGCAAATCAAAGGACCACGCCACTTTCGCGGAACGGGTTTACTCCAATGAGTGCTAGTGCATGAGATAAAGTAAACAGATTAAATCAACGCAATGCTTTTTATAAAATGAAGCCATTATAAGACTCAGGTCCCATCACACAATGCAACGCAAGCCGGAGGATAGAGTTTTTACCTTATAATAGCCAAAAATGCTTCATACGAATAAAACAAAAGTGCTTGATATTATTACTAGTGTATATATGTCTCAAAAGCGATTTCAATCATAAATATCAATCATAGGCGGCATAAATGACCCATACCACTATGTCGCCATACTACTAATACAATCACATCCGCATATTTCGTATTGGAAATTGGATTCCTTCATGAGTCGAGGCAAGGGGCAAGCTCCTCTCCGATTCGAGACACTCTAGCAAATGTCCCAGGACCCCACTATGATCCTTGGAATCGGCTGGGCCGGTCCTCTCTTACTTTTGAGGATTGACAATTCCTGAACACACGTTTCCCGGTCCTTACAGACCTATAATCGAGGCGCCTCGCATTCCAGCAACCACACAGGTGAAAAGCATATATAATGTCAGGGCTGGTAGGTCACTGACACCACCATAGCTTGAAAGAAACGTCGTGCACTCTCAGCGGTCCGTCTCCCGTTTTTGACTCATACCGAGGTGTGAGGCTCGCGAATTCACGTTATACACAAAGCTACGTCACACAGACTATGCTTTGATCATCAACCACAAGACTTTGCTTTGCAACAGAAGCCTTGATCATATGCCACTTAGGCGTGCCACACAGGCAATCCACTCCATGCGACTGATTTCTGTCAATGTATAACCTCTGAGCTCGTACGTCTCAGAGAAGGGCGTTAAGCAAGAGAATAAATTCTCCGCCGCCAAACAGATATATATTTAAAAGACATCAATCAACACAGAACAAAATCCAATGTCAGACACACAGTCCATTTACAAGTCCGTTCTGGGTCTGAACGAAACCAGAGGCACCAATTCCTCGCATATCCCTACAATCAACAGTATGTTTGGACGGCTACTATTTCAATTCCTTCATGGTAGCTACTCCAATCACGAGCATCAGTAGCGCCCATCCATCCAATGTGGAGATCGTCGGTCTTCAGCCGTCTTCGACTCTTCGACTTCTCAACGTCAATCGATTATTCGAAATGAGGTAAACTCAGCCTTTTCAAATAACCCACGTATATTTAGATTTTAAAATCAACTAATCACATGGTTGGACCATTCAACATTCACTTTTCAGTTTTCTAGTTATAATTTTTATGTCAAATACATTCAACCATCACATATCAAGCAAACACAACAAACTTGGTTTATTTCCACTCTATATCATCTATAGTATTTTATAACGATATATCGCCAATTTTATTTAATTTAAAACAGCCATATATAATTAAACGACGTTTCGGGTCGTGTCAATGCACTGGCGCTGCTTTTCACTAATTTTGTTTTACACTTATCTGAAAATCTAACTGTTGGATCTTCACAAATTTTACATCATTAGGAACGTCATTTCCAAACGAATCCAACGGTTTCAGTTTTGGGAAAATCCGACGATCGGATCTTCCACACTAGCCATTGAAGTTACGATTTCAATTTACGAACTGCAGCGTCGTTATTCGATTTAATTTAATTATATTTATATGTATATATAAATATAATCGTTTCTGGCGCTGTTTTTCTTCAGTTTTGAATTAAACATTCCAGACAATCCAACCGTCGGATCTTCACAAAGTTGGTGTCGTTGGAAAGATATTTCCAAGGCGAACCCAACGGTTGTGGTTTCGGGAAAATCCAATGGTCGGATTTCCCGCACTAGTCGTTTGAAATCACGGTTTCAAAACACGAACTGCACGGCCACGTTTCGTTTTAATTCTATTTATATTTATATATTTATATAAATAGAGTTCATTCAAAAATTTCTATATCGTTTTCACTTCAATTATTTCACTAACGCATTTAAATTTCGGAAAATTTCGCCATAACCTCCTTTGTACGGGAGGGTCTGGGAAAATTCCCAAATAGCCACATAGGCGTCTCATATCAAAAAGAAAAATAAAAAGCCAAGCGGCTAGCCAACAGGCTCATAAAATCATCACCCAAACAAAGCGCTAAATGTGTACCTATTTGTCAGGCACAAAGTTTTATTTCTCTTCTCTAGCCCCTTTGCTTTAACCTGTTCAATAGATATGCATGTACATATATACAATATCTATCACTTATCATTTTCCATTCAGTTTCATATTTGATTTACTTTGGTTTAAATACACCATTCATTCTAATGTTGCATGCATAGGCTAAAATCATATCATTAGCTAATTAATGTATATTTCAACTCGTGCACGTTTATTTGAACAAGTGGCTATTTTTAACACTTCACATTTCAAAGATGATAATTTTGGCGAACTAAAATATATTTCAACACATGACTATTTTATTTAGTTCCTATGCATGTTAAGAAGAATATTTCTTTCACAAATATTTATTGCAACGTCCGCATATCTTTAGCATATCACAAATATGATAAAAATGATATTTTTATCATTCAAATATTTATTCGACAAATGGATGTTTTCAACACTTCATAGTTTTAATAAAAATGTAATTTTTATTGTTCGATCTTTTTATTCAACACATGAACTTTTCCACTACACACACTTCTCAACAAATGAGCATATCCACACATGGACATTTTATTTATGTTGTTCATATTAGAAAGATAGGATTTTTATTGTTGAAACTATTTATATAAGGCAAATATTTTTCATACTTCATATATATAAAAATGTGATTTTTATTGTTTAAACACTTCATTCATTCACAAATGAATCTAATTCTCACACAACACTTTTCAACACACAAACATTTCCACACATGGATATATTTTCAACATATGGCTTTAATTTCAACGCATGAAAAATAATTTCAACATATAAAAATAATTCTAACACAAAAAGATTATTCAAAATTTCGGCAACATAACGGCAGGGTAGTTAAAACCGGCACCGTCCCTAGTACGGCTCCTCGCTCTACCTTAAAACCTCGCGGTTTTTGACAATGGGGATTCATGCATCTAATTCGCACGCAGGCGGCATGTTTATTTTTATTTCCACAAATATTTCCAATTCATTTCAATCACCAATGGGTATTTTTCAACCACAACCAAACAATATCAACCACAAACAATTATTCAACCATTCGTATTTTTCATCCAATATTTCACACCAATTCACCACAATAAATATCGTCCATGGTTTGTGAACGAGGGGAGTATATATATAAATATATATATATATATATATATATATATATTTATATATATATATATATATTTGCTATATTTCACTTAGCATTTCAACACATATATCAATTATTCTATGCATGTAAAATTCATACTTCGCTTATATAGCTTACACTACGCATGTACATGAGGTATACGACACATGTGTAATTTATATTTCGCTAATATAAATTATACACTACATTTTCCATTCAATTTCACGTTAATTTAGATTTCTCACCTTGGTTTTCGGAGCGCTAAAAATCGATACGATGTCAGAAAAATCCGTGGCTTCTTCTATTGGATAGAGAGCTTCCTTGCGGTCCCGATGTTTCATGTTTCATCGAATTTCGTCAACTCACCAAAAAGATATGATTTTTCAAAGTGTAAGGATCAAAGAAAAACTCACTTTCACGAAGCTTCAAAACTAGGTTTACAGTTTTCGCGAAATCAGTGGCTCGAGGGGATGATTGGCGAGTTGGACGTGGAAGAGGGAAGAGAGGGCTTCACGGCGCTGGTGGTTTGAGGGGGTGCGGTGGCAGATCGGAGCGGCGGCGGCGCTGGGAAGGTCGGGACTTCCTGGCCTCGATTCAGGCGGAGGAGGCGACGAGGGTGGCGATGCTGGGGTCGGATTTGAAGAGGGGGCTGAGACGCGTCGAATGGTGGCGGTGGTGGTGGCGAAGTCTGGAAGCGGCTGAAGCGGCGGCGGTGGAGGAGAGAAGGTCAGGAGCGGGTTTCGCCGTTGATCCGGGGGGGTTTCTTTTTTTTATTTTTAAAATTTATGAATGGAAAATTCTGATTGGCCGAGGACTAAATTAAATTTTAAAATAGTGTTTTCTCAAACGAACTCCTTTTTAAACCAAACGACTGTCGCTCCTAGCTAAATACCCCCATTCCGGACACAATGGGATATGTTTCGTAGGCCAATTCGACTGTTACAGTCAGTTATTTTTCAAATTAAAGTATAAAACATTTAATTTTTAACTTTCAACGTACATTTCAATTTGCCAGGGCCACAAACTGATTCGAAAAATTCCAGAAAAATAAATCTAGCTATGTTTTGACGCTACGGTCCCAACAAAACTAGTTTCGTCGAATTCCGAGGTCGTTTGAAAAATAGCCATTTTCTGGTCGATCCACTTTAACAGAACTTGACCAAACACATTTTCTTTTGCCACGCTCACATACTAGCTTCAAAAATTATGAAATTTGAAACCTAGCAATAATTTGACATCCCGGACCCAACAAAAGTGGTTTCGTCGAATTCCGAGGTCGTATGCAAAATATCAATTTTCCAGGGCTATATATTCTATATACCGACCCTTCTGAAAATTCATTCGCCCATAACTTTTGTTTTCCGTTATGAAACTTTGATTTTTCAGATTCGTTAGAAAGGTATTGACTAACAGATTTAAATATTTTTGGTTTCACTAAAATCCGTTATATTTTCCACCCTGCACAGTCAGTCAAAGTTCGAATTCAAATTTTCAAACCGACTCACTATTTCTAATTCACTATTTTATTGAAATATTCTATTTCAATTGTTCAAATTCCTTTGAAATCACCATTTTAAAAATTTTAAATTGGCTCGTATTTTTCGGGTTATTACACGGGCAGTCGAGCAGTTTGTCTACAGGTTTATCTCTTTAGCAGGATCTTGGATTGAAGCTTAAAGCTATGTCCAGAACATTGGAAGTCTTCCGCTGCATTGGTTATTTTATTTTTGCTGCAATGTATTATAATATTGTAATTTACCTTCCGTTGTATTATTAGTCAATATACTCTGATATTCTGTACTCTGATGTAATATTTATTATGGATGTTGTAAAAGTCTGCTGTTGTTGTTCTGATGCATTGTATTCCCAAAGTTAACGTAGGCGGGATTTGAACGGTTTTGGTCGATTTTGCAATCGATTAAGGCAGTGCAAAATCCGACTCGTTACAATTGGTATCAGAGCTTTGGTTAGCTCAAATCTTTGGGGTACAACTTGTTAGAACTGAACAAAAGACTCATCAGAGATTGGATTAGTAATATCCAATAAGAATACTCATTAGAGATAGGATCAGCAGTATCCTAGAATGAGAAAACCCATTAGAGATGGGGTTAGTAATGCCCTAGAATGAGTTGAGAGTAACAAGCTTATAATTAACGTATTTGTAATTATAATCTATTTTAGAAAATATGATTTTTAAATATATAAAAGTTATATATATTTTAAAGGTTAATCAACTAATAAAATTATTGAGATTAATAAAGAAGAAAAAATAAAGTGGGATAATTAAACACTTTAGCTTCGTTCCTTTTCGAGGACGAAAAGTTTTTAAGTGGGGGAGACTGTAACAACCCTGAATTCTGGGGCTTAAATTAAAAAGTTACATTGTCATTTTGTTGAAATGAAAAGATTTCATTTTCAAGGTAATAAAAGTTTGCATTTTTGTCATATAAACAAGTTTGCATTTTTGTCATATAGGCAAAATAAAACCATTGTTGTGTCGCATTAATTTACATAATTAAAATATAATGTATCATTTCGTTTACATTAAAGAGTTTGCATTGTAATTTTTGTTTACAATAAAGAGAATGAAATGTATCATTTTTATTTACATTAAAATGTTTAAAAGAAAAAAGTATTATTTTTGTTGCAAAACAAAATATTCATTTTTGTTAGAATTAGAATGACGCACAAAATATCCATTTTGTTGAATAGTAAATGACACATAGAATTACAACTTTTGTGAATTGAAATGAATTAGGATTTACATTTTTTATGTAAAGAAATGAAAGAAAAGGAAGGATTCATCTTTGAAATATAATTTAATGTAAATAAAGGGATAAAAGGAATAGAAGAATATTTTTAAATGTTTGGGAAAATTTACAGAAGTTAATAGGATTTTAAATCTTAGCAAGTTAAAAACATAAGAATGATTTTTCTAGTAAGTAGTTTGGACTAGATTGTATATAAATTGAAATTAACAAATTTGTAAATGAGTAAATATAGAAATTTAGAAATAAGCATACACGTAATAAGTACGTTAAAAATATAAATATATATATATATATATTGATACTATATTCATCCAAAAACACAAGTAATCAATGCTAGTTATTATTAATATTAGGTAAACGTTAAATGTAGTTTTGAATTTGAAACGTTCTCCGATACTTATGCATATTAATTAACGTTACCTATAATAAAAGGAGAATTTACAATTGTAATCATTGGTGTTAATGGGAGATAAATGTGGAAATAAATGGTAATGAAGCTAGAAAGGTTGCAATTAGTACAAATGAGAATTAAATGTTGTAACTCTAAATTAGGGGAAATTAATATAACAAATATATACATATATATACACACACATAATAAAGAACTAAAATAAATGATAGTGTAATAAGTGGAAATTACAATAAATTGGAACAATGAAATAAAAAGGGACTAGCATAAATGTTATTTATTTGAATGTCTATTGCCTTAGGTAAAAGTGAGCATTGTGGTTATTAATGACATATGGTAGTTATGGTAATTAAAATAAATGAGGATATGAGTGGGAACCACTGTGGTAAATACTAAGTCCAATAAATCACCTTAAAACATATAATAATCTTACCCTAGCTAGGAAGGTCTATCGTTAGGTCTGAATCAGAGTAATTAAAAAATATTGGATTTAACTGTAAAATACACATTAAAATATTATAAAAGAATGGAAACTTCATAAAACCCTAATTCTAATTATATAGTAGCCGCCACCCCTATTATTCAATGGCCGAATTGCACCCATCATTCTCCACTAACTTCTCTCTCTTCCCTACAAATTAAACTCCATTCTATACATCATATCGAAGAGATTTTATTCCTCTACAATTCTATACCACTTGATCATCCTCTGGTGCCAAAATCCCCGAGAACTGAGCCCCTCAACATCGGCCAAAACCACCGCTGTCGTGCTTCCTTTCAGCGTGCGAGTCCCCCCCCCCCTTGCAGGCGCACGTGCGCCTCACCTAGGCTGTCGCAGTGGCACCTTCTGATCATCCAACTATTACTCCAATCAATTGCAAAAGCCAGACTTTGATTTGAAGTAATGGGCTCTTCTTACGGCCGAATACAGTAAGGTCGAAGAAAGATTAACACCTTAATGACCTTGTTAATTTAATTTTAAATTAATTACCAATCGTATTTGGTCCATAACTAACTTGTACGTAAACGAAATTCGACAATTTCAGTTCCTGTGGAATCATACGACGAAGCTCTACATTCATAGACTGAAAAAGGGACAATTCTAAGCAGTTGAAATTTTGAAAAATCGCGAACGATGGTGAGATTTCTATATTTTAAATTTTAAAATTAATTATTTATTCTATTGTGGAATTTATATTTGTTTAATTTAAAATTCATGTTAATGTTGTGTATGTAATGATCTCAGTATTGACTGTTTTATGTTGATGATGAATTACTGAATTGTTTGTGTGTTTCATGGTAGTTATGATACGAATAAAAACTAGTTATCACAAATAAAATCTCTTTTATTTTTCGTATTAGAATAAAGAAACTGATGTGACAAATAAAATTCCTTTTATTTGTCATATTAAAATACAGAATTGTTTTGACAAATAAAATTCCTTTTATTTGATATATTAGAACATAGAGATTGTTTTGACAAATAAAATTCCTTTTATTTGTCATATTAGAGTATAGAAGTTGATTTACAAATAAAATCCCTTTTATTTTTTATTGAAATGCATAGAAAATCTTGACGAATAAAATATTCCTTTATATGACATTGAAATACATAGAGAGAATGTTTAAATATAAAATATCCTTTTATATGTTACTAGAATGTATAGAAAAGAATAAACAAATAAAAGGATTCTTTTATTTGTTGTTAGAACATATAGATGACATGTATGTTCGATTTGAATTGACAAATTATAGATGCCATGTATGTTCGATTCGAATTGACAAATTATATATGTTGTATATATTCTGTTGAATTTGACAAATTATATATGTCATGTATGTTTAATTAGAATTGTACACCAACAAGAAAATTTCCTTTTATTAATGTTATGCTAGATTAAAGAAACAACATTTTTATTTGTAGTGCTATGCTAGAGAAAAATCAACATTTCTGTTATGAAATGATACATTAGAAAAAAAAAATTGCTACAGAATGTGGATTAGAAATAAAGAAACATTTTTGTAATGAAATGTTATTCATTTAGAACTAGTATTTGTAAATAAATCGTTATTCATTTAGAATATATTATGTAAATAAAATGCCATATTATGAAATGTTAACGATGTTAGAAATATCATTTTTATAAAAAGTTAGCAATGTTAGAAGTATCATTTTATGAAATGTTAGTGATGTTAGAATCAAAAATAACATTTTTATATAGAAATGTTACAACATTTTATATTAGGAATGTTACGTTAGATGGAAAAATAACATTTTATATTAGGAAGGTTAAATTAAATAAAAAGGCCACTTTTATTAGAAATGTTAAATTAGAACAAAAATATAACTTTTGTTAGTAATGAAATATTAGCATATAAAGATGTCTTTTTAGTTAGAATGTTAAAATATCATTTTTGTTATAAATTTTAAGTTAGATTTAAGGTGTCATTTTTGGTAAAATAATGTTTTACAAGAAATGATTATTTAAAATAAAAAGATCATCTTTATTAGAAATGTTTGAATAGGATTGTTATGTTAGAAAATAAAATTGGTAATTAATGTTATATTAGTACAAACTGTGCCATTTTGTCATTTATGTTATGTTAGAAAATAAAATTGGTAATTAATGTCATATTAGTACAAATTGTGCCATTTTGTCATTTATGTTATGTTAGAAAATAAAATTGGTAATTAATGTTATACTAGTACAAATTGTGCCATTTTTGTTATGTTAGAAAATAAAGTTGGTCATTATTATTATACTAGTACAAATTGTGTCATTTTGTCATTTAGGTTAGAATTCAAGAACGTCATGTATGATTAGAAAGCACATTTTCGTTAGAAAGAACATTTATGTTAGAAATAAACATTTATAAGAGAATTCAAGTTGTTGACGCTAATGAAAATCATTTCTTGGATTATACTTTTGTACATCAACAATAAAACCTTACATATGCTAATGAAAATAGGATAATCATTTATTGAATTCAATACTTGTACATTAAAAATGTCACCTTCAATAGGTTATGAAAATAAAATAATCATTTTATGTAAGGGTACATCTCTATATAAAAAAGAAACATATTTATATAAAAGAAATATATTTATGTAAGAGTACATATTTATGTAAAGTACCTTTTTATATATATAAAGAGGTTACATTAAAAGACTGGGCTTTACAATTACAATAGAAAGATTGGAATATATAAAGAGCATTTTTAGTATGAGGATTATTTTAATAAAGAACTTTTAAAATAATTTTCATTAAAGTATTTATAATCATAATTAAAAATTACAATTGTACTTGGACCCGAGGTTAGGTCACATTTGTGGTGGAAGTCTGCCCGGACCCGACCGGCATATCCAGCAGCCACAAATGTTGGGCCTAATGTGAGAGGTCCAAGTGCACAAATACGAATTGGACCAAGACACGAGGTTAAGCCCAACAAGTGGAATATGTCTGCCGGAACCAACCGGCATATCCAGCATCCACAAGTTGCAGGTCTAATGTGAGAGGTCTGGCCCATATTAAAATACAAATAGTTAAATAGAATATGAACATTATTTTCACCATCATGTTTAAAAGAAATAAAATTACATCTTTTTGTAATTAAAACCAAAACTAAGAAATTTACATTTTTTGTGAAATTAAGATTAAAGGTAAAAGTTACTTTTTTGTAATTGGTAAATAAAGAAAAGTTTACATTTTAATGTAAATTAGATTAAAAAGGGGAAAATTTCATTCTTTCATGCATGTAGATTAAAAGTGTGAAATTACATTTCTATGTAATTGGATTTAACTAAAAAGAATGAGGATACGAAATTTATATTTTAATGAATTAGATTTTCATTAAAAAGATTAAAGATATGGAAATTTCATTTTCATGTAAATAGATTAGCACACAAAATTATCGTTTTGTTTGTAATGTAAAATTATTATTTTTGTGTTTTTCATTGAAAAGATAACAAAATTATAAATTTTGTTACAATGAAATAAACAAACAAAAATACTCATTTTTGTAGGAGTAAAAGTGGATGATCAAAAAAAAAAATCGTTTGTTGAAATTGAAATTAAACACAAGAATGCCTATTTTTGTTGGAATTGGTATGATACACAAAATACATTTTGTATAATTCGAAGGATGAAACAAGAGAATGTACATTGTTATGTATAAGATGTGTATGTGTATGAAAATAAAAATAAACAATATGGTGTGTATGTTGTACGTTAATATTGTATATACGAGTAGGAATGTTTTTCGTTAGCAAAATGTAATGAAATAAAATAAATTTCATTACACATTATAAACATTTCGATAGGTTGTGAAGCAAAACATTCACTACTTGTTATGTAATTACGTTAATGAAATGGAATTTAATTATTTTTATATATATAAAAATAAAGATAAATCGTCACAAATTACTAATAATGATATGAAATGATTTCCAACTTATATATTTATATATATATATACGAGAATTATTTGGAAAGTCCGAGTCTATCTCATTCCAAATAATTTGCACGACGTTTAAAATTCAAGAGTTGAAGATGGTGATTGAAGACCGATGATCTTCATATCGAATGGACGACGACTGCTGATGCCCGTGATTGGAGTAGCTACCTTGAAGGGGCCACAGTGGTGGCCGTCCGGACGTAGTGTTGATTTGTACGAATTTTGGCTTTCGCTCAGACCCAGAGCATAAGCTTATAAATGGATTGTGTGTCTGACATCGTACTCCATTAAATATCATGTTATTAATCTTCTGTCGAATGTATGGATGTTTGGTAGCAGAGAATTTATTCTCTTGCTTAACATCCGTTCATATATTTCGGCAAAGGATTTGTAGTGTGATATGGAGTGACGATGTGGCATGCTAAGATTCATATGATCAAGGCTTTGTTGAAAAGCAGGCCTTGTGGGATGATCAAAGCATGGCCTGTTTAGCCATAGCTTTGTGTATAGCGTGAGTTCGCGAGCCTCACACACCGGCGGAGTCTAAAACGGGAGAAGGGAACGCAGGGAGAGCAGCACGTTTCTTTCTAGATAGAAGTGGTGTTTGGGCTTTAACACGACCCAGCATTTTACTTATGTGGATGATGGAATGAGGCGCCTCGGATGATAGGTCCTATAGGACCGGGAAACGTGTGTTCAGGAATAACTAATCCGCAACTCGTATGGTGGACCGGCCCTGCAGCTTTCCAAGGGTTCACTGCGGGGGATCCTGAGACATTAGCTAGAGTTTCTCGAATTGGTAGGAGCTCCTCCCTAGCCTTGACTCATGATGGAAACCAATTTCCAATACGACCCCATTCGGATTTGATTGTATTACTAATATGGAGGCATAGTAGTATGGGATACTATTCTTCCTAGGATTTATACATTTACTTTGAAATGTTTTGATATATACTAATAATAATATTAAACTCGTATTTGCTGTTTTTAGCATGTTTAATCACTATAAGGTAAAACCCTATCCTCTGGTTTGTGTTGCATTGTGTGATGGGACCTGGGTCTTATGGTGATTCCATTTTTCTCAAAAGCATAACGTTGTTGTACGATTCACTTATTATTTGTTCTGACACTTTTATGCACGGCAATCCTTTGGAATAACCCCGTTCCGCGTTAGCGGCGTGGTCTTTGGATTTACCCTATTAATAGTGATTAATTAGTTAAGAATTCTCACACCAGTCCCACGACTGACCCGTTGTTTGTTTCCACCTTTTTGCAAACTCGGGTGCCCTCTTTCCACACGGGCAGTCGAGCAGTTTGTCTACAGGTTTATCTCTTTAGCAGGATCTTGGATTGAAGCTTAAAGCTGTGTCCAGAACATTGGAAGTCTTCCGCTGCCTTAGTTATTTTATTTTCGCTGCAATGTATTATAATATTGTAATTTACCTTCCGTTGTATTATTAGTCAATATACTCTGATATTCTGTACTCTGATGTAACATTTTGTAACAACCCGAAAATCTGGGCCAGTTTAAAATTTTTATTTTGGCAATTTTAGCGAATTTTGATTATTTAAAATGAATTATTCTAAATATATCAACGAGAAATTTATTTTGAATATAATTAGAACGTATATATTATATACGTCGTCGTTAGAATATAAATAATTATATATAATTATAAATAGGAATTGAAAATGGCGTGGTAGTTCGATAATTCGATTTCAAACTTCAATTGAATGTACCGGGTGCAAAACAATCCGGATTTTAGTGAAACTAAAAACCCCTTCCCCTTAAAAAACCTGTTGCCCCCCCTTCTCGTTTTCATTCCAGAAAAAAAAAAGGAAAAACACTAAACTATCGACGCGCCGCCGTCCAGGAGAGGGCCTCGCCTCCCCATCGCCACCTCCGAACCACCGCACCCCCCCTGTTGCTCCCCCACCTCCGTCGCCCTACCACCCGCCACCTACTCGCAGGCCGCGCTGCCTCATCGACACCCCCCCTTCAGTTTTCCCCAAATTCGCATCGCACCCTCCCTCATTCGCCACGTCAATGCAGTACCCCCCTCCCTGCGAGCACCCTCCGACCATCCCGGACCACCACTTCGCCTCGTCAACGCCAAATGTAAGTTTTACTTTAATTGTTCAGCTTAATTCATTTAAAAATTTGATTTTTATTGAAGTAAATAGCTTGCTCTTCATATATATAACTTCGTAAAGGAAATGCGATTTTTATTCCGGTAATTATACGATTTTTAGTGTTGAAAGGTGGTATAAAAATATGATTTTTATATTTTTAAAGTATTAAAAATATAATCTTTATTATGTAGAAGGTGTAAAAATATGATTTTTGTTTATGTAGAGAATTAAAAATATAATTTTTACATGATAGGAATATTAGAAATATCATCTTTATTTGTATAGCAAAATAAAGAGGTGATTTTTATAGTGGTGAAATTGAAAAGGCGAAATCTTTATAATAGAAAAGGCGAAATCTTTATAATAGAAAAGGCAAAATCTATATTTTTGGAATGGAATTTTTATCTATATGACATCGTAATAAAAATTCGATTTTATATATTGAATAACAAGATAAAAATTTGATTTTTATATATTGAATAGTATAATAAAAATTCAATTTTTATATAGTGAATAACAAAGTAAGAATTCGATCTTTACATATGTAGTGGCTACGGGCAACGAAGATGATAAAAAGGCGATAACGACGAAGGTTTCTGCAAAAGAAGTGCCGTGGAGTTAGGATAGCTTTTGGTGAGAATTTCTCACTCTTAAAATTTCTTTTTTTTCTAGTTATATATATATATATACTAGGATGCAGACGGTGTTTAGTAGCACTCGACACAATCGTCCACAGACCATGGACTTGTTTGTTTGGTTGCATATATTAGTTAGATGATTTGATTTGAATTTGGTTGTTTGGTGAATTTGATTGATGTGTGAATGGCGTGGGCCTTCACTAGACCGGGGATAAGGCTAGGCCTTGTCCCGTTTCTAGTATCGTGCCGTTATGCCACTGAAATTTTCTAAAAATAAGTTAGAAAAATAAAGATAACATTTTATTTAATAAATGAACCGAATAGAATATTCATAGGTTGAATAAAATAGTTTGATCGTTAAAAATATAATCTTTTAATGTGAATGTGAATAAATAAACATTCATTTACAAACCGGACGGTTTGTTTATGTACACCTATTTGAAGGACATTGATTGGGACGATAAATTTTACACATCGCTCAACTGCACCAATAAAATCTGTGTTTGATTGTTTGAAACCCCACACGGGTATTGGGATGATATTTGACGTACACTAATCCCGATTGTTTAGTTGTATGTCGATCGATTGATTGACAGACTGTTATAAGCGTTGAATATCTATATTTAATGCTTATACAGTGTAGAATGCACTTTGAATGATGGTTGATTATTCATCGTTGTTGATATATACATGTGTTGTAGAAAATCCATATAATTAACATTATATGGTAATTGATTGGGCCTAATTCCAGTTTCGAGAAAGAAATATTTGAAATAAAAATATTTGAATAAAAATATTTGAAATAGAAATATTTGAATAAAAATATTTGAAATAGAAAGATTAAAAGAGAAATATTCGAATAGAAATATTTGAAATAAAAATATTTGAAATAGAAACATTTGAAATAGAATATTTGAAAATAGAAACACATGAAGCCGTGTTGGTTAGATTGATGCCATTTTGACGTGAACGATATTTATATCGATTTTGTTCATTTTATAATGAATAACGAAAGTGATTTCAAAATCTGATTTTTTCGAAAAGAATTGAAATTCGAATAGAAATTGAATATAAATAGAAATGAATTCGAATTGAAATTGAATTGAAAACGAACTGAAATTGAATTAGAAATCAATTCGAATTGAAATCGATTGGAAATGAATTTAAAACGAATTTATATTAGAATATTCAATTTTGATTTGAAATTGAATATAAAGTTGAAACCATTTTGAAAATGAATTTAAAACGATTTATAAAATTCGTTTCGAAAGGAAATCGATGAAGTATATATTATATATATATTATATATAATATAATGGCCTGAATAGAACGCGCCGCGCCGCGGCAGTTCGCGAATTTCGACCATTGACTTCGAACGGATATTACGTGAGATCCGACCGTCGGATTCTCCTAAAACCGGAACTGTTGGGTTCGTATCGAAAAGAGCTTTCTAATGAATATTAGAAATTAGAAATCTAACGGTTGGATTTGGAATTATGTCCAAATCAAATTTGAAAAAGGTCGGTGTAAGTGCAGTTCGATGGCCGTTGATGGAAATCGACTGTACGGGCCCTGATAAAATTATTAAAAATAGTAATAATTTGTGTAAAATCATAAGAAATGATTTGTGAAGAATTGGGATGAAAAACTCCATATTTGAAAAGATAACAATAGATTTTTGTCAAAATGAACTAGTTTTGAACTAGAATTAAAATTCTATTTATTTTTAAATAAATAAATTGAATTTGAAATGGTTTTGAAAGTAACTAGAATTTCCAATGATAGCATTGGATTGGATTTGAATCGAAATTGTCTTCGGGATATTTCGATGTTGGATTTCGTGATTATACAAATGTTGTTAGGGAAATTTGAAAGATATATATATATCGTTATTTCCAATACGATATTTGTTTGTCGTAGAATTTGATATTGAATATAAGCCAGTATATTTTCTATTCAGAGCCTTGTATTTAATATCAAATGTGATTTGGGTTTGTCGTGAATGGTGTCTTGACTAACACTGTTCTTGAACCCAGTTGAGAAAAGATTAAATCTTTTTATTTAGATTTAATGAAGTGTACCAATTAAATAATATTTAATTGGAATTGAATTGATATTGATTTTTGGGTTTATCGTGGACAGTGTTTTAAATAACACTCGTTCTTTAATCCGATAATTAATGGAATGTGGTTTTGGGTTTATCGTGAACCGTGTTTTAAATGACACTGATTCTTTAACCCAGTTAACGATTAAAACTAAGTGGAGTTTTAATGAATCTTTAATTAGATTGAAATGATCGAGGATGGAGTATCACCAATTTTTCTCCAGGCGTTAGTTAAATCTTTAATTAGATTTGATCGTGAAATGGTAATTGAATTTACCGATAACACCATAGTGTTAGATATGAAGTATTACCAGTTTTACTTCATGGGATGAATAGGTTGGGATTGGGAAATTAAAACAAATGATTACTTCGGTAAAGTTCGTTAATCCCGACTAGTTTGAATTGATATTCAAAAGTAGATTAAAGAATAAATTCAAGGAATTTATATTGGATAAAATTAATGGGAACCTTTCCCTATGAATGTGAAATTTAGAAACTAACTGTCGGTTAGCTAAGCAGAATGGTTTTCTGGATATTGATCTGATGTTGGTTTCGGCCTTCGGGGTTAATATTTGGGGGGGGGGGGTTATTCTCTGGTTAATTTACGGTTAGTGACTGATGAATTGGAATGAGGCGTATGTTGTGTTTGTGTAACACTTATTTAAAATATACGCGAGTTATTCGGAAAGTCCGGGTTTATCCCATTCTGAATAACTGATACGACGATAAGTCGAAGATGAAGACAATGGTCGAAGACCGGAGGTCTTCACGTCGTTTGGGTGATTACTGATGATCTTGATTGGGCTGTACACCCAAGAAGATGGAAACAGTTGGTGATCGTCCAGACGTACTTGGAGATCGATGGATATGCGGGGTACTAGGTGCCCCCGGTTTCGTTCAGACCCAGAACGAACTTGTAAATGGACTGTGTGTTTGACATCGGATTTTAGTCTGTGTGATTGATTTCTATTAAATATATATATCGGTTTGGCGGCGGAGAATTTATTCTCTTGCTTAACGCCCTTCTCTGAGACGTACGAGCTCAAGGGATATATATTGATGGATATCAAACGCATGGAGTGAATTGCCTATGTGGCATGCCTAAGTGGCAATTGATCAAGGCTTCTGTTGAAAAGCAAAGTCTTGTGGTGATGATCAAAGCACAGCCTGTGTGGCACAGCTTTGTGTAACGTGAATTCGCGAGCTTCACACCCGGTATGAACAAAAAACGGGAGACGGACCTTAGGGAGGGCATCTGTTTCCTTCTAGCTAAAAAGTGGCGTCAGTGGTTTTACACGCCCTGACGAGTCCGACTTATGTGGTTGTTGTTGTTGCGAGGCGCCTCGGTTTGATCGGACGATCCGGGTCCGATGGAGTCATTTAGTTGGCTCATTTACGCCCCAAAGGGCGGGGAAACGCAGTGTTCAGAAATTTTAATCCACATCGGTGGACCGGCCCTGACGATCCAAGGGTCACTCGAGCTCTGATCTTGAGACACGGGCTAGATTGTCTCGAATCGGTTGAGGACTATCTTTTGCCTCGGTTCATAGACGGAAATCCAATTTCCAAATACGTAACCTTGAAGTTTTAATTGTAGAACTAGTATGGCGACATGATATATGGTACCCATGCCGTCTATGATTGATACTTATGATTTGAAGTTGTTTTATACACTATGCACTTATGATAGTATCAAATGATTTGTTTTAAACGTATCAAGCATTCTTGGCTATTATAAGGTAAAAACCCTATCCTACGGCTTGCGTTGCATTGTGTGATGGGACCTGGGTCTTATAATAGCTTCAAATTTTTTTTGGCTTTATTTAGCATTGCGCTGTTGTTTTATGCACTGGTATTCTTGGGAGGAAACCCGTTCCGTACTATACGGCATGGTCCCTTGATTTACCTAACTTTAAAATAAAGATTTAATAACTGTTTTAGTTCTCACACCAGTCTCATGACTGACCTGGAGTTTATTGTTTTAACCTAATCTCTGGGTGCCCTTATTTTGACATGGGCAGCTAGTAGTTTTGGTTTTGCAGATTTATATTCACGGGATCCTGGTTTACAGCTGGAACGATATCCGGAAAGCTTTGTATCCGTATATCTCCTTCTAGTTGTGTATTGTATTATTTTCCGCTGCGATGTATTTAAATGTAATTTAAATCTCTGATATTTCTGTGTAATATTCATTTATACTCTGTACATTCTTGTATTCTGATGGAATTGTTGTAATATACAATGAAATGTTCTTCCGTCTGCGTTCTATTTTGTCTTGTTCTCAAAACGATCAGGCGTTTCGAACGGTCTGGGTCGGTTTAGCGACTGGTTCGAACCGAGCAAAATTTCTTTTCGTCACACATTTATTATGGATGTTATAAAAGTCTGCTGTTGTTGTTCTGATGCATTGTATTCCCAAAGTTAACGTAGGTGGGATTTGAACGGTTTTGGTCGATTTTGCGATCGATTAAGGCCGGGCAAAATCCGACTCGTTACAGTTGGTATCAGAGCTTTGGTTAGCTCAAATCTTTGGGGTACAACTTGTTAGAACAGAACAAAAGACTCATCAGAGATTGGATTAGTAATATCCAATAAGAATACTCATTAGAGATAGGATCAGCAATATCCTAGAATGAGAAAACTCATTAGAGATGGGGTTAGTAATGCCCTAGAATGAGTTGAGAGTAACAAGCTTATAATTAACGTATTTGTAATTATAATCTATTTTAGAAAATATGATTTTTAAATATATAAAAGTTATATATATTTTAAAGGTTAATCAACTAATAAAATTATTGAGATTAATAAAGAAGAAAAAATAAAGTAGGATAATTAAACACTTTAGCTTCGTTCCTTTTCGAGTACGAAAAGTTTTTTAAGTGGGGGAGATTGTAACAACCCTGAATTCTGGGGCTTAAATTAAAAAGTTACATTGTCATTTTGTTGAAATGAAAAGATTTCATTTTCAAGGTAATAAAAGTTTGCATTTTTTTCATATAAACAAGTTTGCATTTTTGTCATATAGGCAAAATAAAACCATTGTTGTGTCACATTAATTTACACAATTGAAATATAATGTATCATTTCGTTTACATTAAAGAGTTTGCATTGTAATTTTTGTTTACAATAAAGAGAATGAAATTTATCATTTTTATTTACATTAAAATATTTAAAAGAAAAAAAGTATTATTTTTGTTGCAAAACAAAATATTCATTTTTGTTAGAATTAGAATGACGCACAAAATATCCATTTTGTTGAATAGTAAATGACACATAGAATTACAAATTTTGTGAATTGAAATGAATTAGGATTTACATTTTTTTATGTAAAGAAATGAAAGAAAAGGAAGGATTCATCTTTGAAATATAATTTAATGTAAATAAAGGGATAAAAGGAATAGAAGAATATTTTTAAATGTTCGGGAAAATTTACAGAAGTTAATAGGATTTTAAATCTTAGCAAGTTAAAAACATAAGAATGATTTTTCTAGTAAGTAGTTTGGACTAGATTGTATATAAATTGAAATTAACAAATTTGTAAATGAGTAAATATAGAAATTTAGAAATAAGCATACACGTAATAAGTACGTTAAAAATATAAAAATATATATATATTGATACTATATCCATCCAAAAACACAAGTAATCAATGCTAGTTATTACTAATATTAGGTAAACGTTAAATGTAGTTTTGAATTTGAAACGTTCTCCGATACTTATGCATATTAATTAACGTTACCTATAATAAAAGGAGAATTTACAATTGTAATCGTTGGTGTTAATGGGAGATAAATGTGGAAATAAATGGTAATGAAGCCAGAAAGGTTGCAATTAGTACAAATGAGAATTAAATGTTGTAACTCTAAATTAGGGGAAATTAATATAACAAATATATACATATATATACACACACATAATAAAGAACTAAAATAAATGACAGTGTAATAAGTGGAAATTACAATAAATTGGAACAATGAAATAAAAAGGGACTGGCATAAATGTTATTTATTTGAATGTCTATTGCCTTAGGTAAAAGTGAGCATTGTGGTTATTAATGACATATGGTAGTTATGGTAATTAAAATAAATGAGGATATGAGTGGGAACCACTGTGGTACATATTAAGTCCAATAAATCACCTTAAAACATATAATAATCTAACCCTAGCTAGGAAGGTCTATCGTTAGGTCTGAATTAGAGTTATTAAAAAAATATTGGATTTAAGTGTAAAATACACATTAAAATATTATAAAAGAATGGAAACTTCATAAAACCCTAATTCTAATTATACAGTAGCCGCCACCCCTATTATTCAATGGCCGAATTGCACCCATCATTCTCCACTAACTTCTCTCTCTTCCCTACAAATTAAACTCCAACCTATACATCATATCAAAGAGATTTTCTTCCTCTACAATTCTGTACCACTTGATCATCCTTTGGTGCCAAAATCCCCGAGAACCGAGCCCCTCAACATCGGCCAAAACCACTGCCGCCGTGCTTCCTTTTAGCGTGCGAGTGGCCCCCCTTGCAGGCGCACATGCGCCTCACCTAGGCTGTCGCAGTGGCACCTTCTGATCATCCAACTGTTACTCCAATCAATTGCAAAATCCAGACTTAGATTTGAAGTAGTGGGCTCTTCTTACGGTCGAATACAATAAGGTAGAAGAAAGATTAACGCCTTAATGACCTTGTTAATTTAATTTTAAATTAATTACCAATCGTATTTGGTCCATAACTAACTCGTACGTAAACGAAATTCGACAATTTCAGTTCCTGTAGAATCGTACGACGAAGCTCTACAATCATAGACTGAAAAAGGGACAATTCTAAGTAGTTGAAATTTTGACAAATCGCGAACGACGGTGAGATTTCTATATTTTAAATTTTAAAATTAATTATTTATTCTACTGTGGAATTTATATTTGTTCTATTTAAAATTCATGTTAATGTTGTGTATGTAATGATTTCAGTATTGACTGTTTTATGTTGATGATGAATTACTGAATTGTTTGTGTGTTTCATTGTCGTTATGATACGAATAAAAACTAGTTATCACAAATAAAATCTCTTTTATTTTTCGTATTAGAATAAAGAAATTGATGTGACAAATAAAATTCCATTTATTTGTCATATTAAAATACAGAATTGTTTTGACAAATAAAATTCCTTTTATTTGATATATTAGAACATAGAGATTGTTTTGACAAATAAAATTCCTTTTATTTGTCATATTAGAGTATAGAAGTTGATTGACAAATAAAATCCCTTTTATTTGTTATTGAAATGCATAGAAAATCTTGACGTATAAAATATTCCTTTATATGACATTGAAATACATAGAGAGAATGTTTTAATATAAAATATTCTTTTATATGTTATTAGAATGTATAGAAAAGAATAAACAAATAAAAGGATTCTTTTATTTGTTGTTAGAACATATAGATGACATGTATGTTCGATTTGAATTGACAAATTATAGATGCCATGTATGTTCGATTCGAATTGACAAATTATATATGTCGTATATATTCTATTGAATTTGACAAATTATATATGCCATGTTTGTTTAATTAGAATTGTACACCAACAAGAAAATTTCCTTTTTATTAATGTTATGCTAGATTAAAGAAACAACATTTTTATTTGTAGTGCTATGCTAGAGAAAAATCAACATTTCTATTATGAAATGTTACATTAGGAAAAAAATTGCTATAGAATGTGGATTAGAAATAAAGCAACATTTTTGTAATGAAATGTTATTCATTTAGAACCAGGATTTGTAAATAAATCGTTATTCATTTAGAATATATTATGTAAATAAAATGCCATATTATGAAATGTTAACGATGTTAGAAATATCATTTTTATAAAAAGTTAGCAATGTTAGAAGTATCATTTTATGAAATGTTAGCGATGTTAGAATCAAAAATAACATTTTTTATAGAGAAATGTTACAACATTTTATATTAGGAATGTTACGTTAGATGGAAAAATAACATTTTATATTAGGAAGGTTAAATTAGATAAAAAGGCCACTTTTATTAGAAATGTTAAATTAGAATAAAAATATCACTTTTGTTAGTAATGAAATATTAGCATATAAAGGTGTCTTTTTAGTTAAAATGTTAAAATGTTAAAATATCATTTTTGTTATAAATTTTAGGTTAGATTTAAGGTGTCATTTTTGGTAAAATAATGTTTTATAACAAATGATTATTTAAAATAAAAAAGATCATCTTTATTGGAAATGTTTGAATAGGATTGTTATGTTAGAAAATAAAATTGGTAATTAATGTTATATTAGTACAAATTGTGCCATTTTGTCATTTATGTTATGTTAGAAACTAAAATTGGTAATTAATGTTATATTAGTACAAATTGTGCCATTTTTGTTATGTTAGAAAATAAAGTTGGTCATTATTATTATACTAGTACAAATTGTGCCATTTTGTCATTTAGGTTATAATTCAAGAACGTCATGTATGATTAGAAAGCACATTTACGTTAGAAAGAACATTTATGTTAGAAATAAACATTTATAAGGGAATTCAAGTTGTTGACGCTAATGAAAATCATTTCTTGGATTATACTTTTGTACATCAACAATAAAACCTTTCATATGCTAATGAAAATAGGATAATCATTTATTGAATTCAATACTTGTACATTAAAAATGCCACCTTCAATAAGTTATGCAAATAAAATAATCATTTTATGTAAGGGTACATTTCTATATGAAAAAGAAACATATTTATATAAAAGAAATATATTTATGTAAGAGTACATATTTATGTAAAGTACCTTTTTATATATATAAAGAGGTTACATTAAAAGACTGAGCTTTACTATTACAATAGAAAGATTGGAATATATAAAGAGCATTTTTAGTATGAGGATTATTTTAATAAAGAACGTTTAAACTTATTTTCATTAAAGTATTTATAATCATAATTAAAAATTACAATTGTACTTGGACCCGAGGTTAGGTCACATTTGTGGTGGAAGTCTGCCCGGACCCGACCGGCATATCCAGCAGCCACAAATGTTGGGCCTAATGTGAGAGGTCCAAGTGCACAAATACGAATTGGACCAAGACACGAGGTTAAGCCCAACAAATGGAATAAGTCTGCCCGGAACCAACCGGCATATCCAGCATCCACAAGTTGCAGGCCTAATGTGAGAGGTCTGGCCCATATTAAAATACAAATAGTTAAATAGAATATGAACATTATTTCATCGTCGTGTTGAAAAGAAATAAAATTACATCTTTTTGTAATTAAAACCAAAACTAAGAAATTTACATTTTTTGTGAAATTAAGATTAAAGGTAAAAGTTACTTTTTTTGTAATTGGTAAATAAAGAAAAGTTTACATTTTAATGTAAATTAGATTAAAAAGGGGAAATTTTCATTCTTTCATGCATGTAGATTAAAAGTGTGAAATTACATTTCTATGTAATTGGATTTAACTAAAAAGAATGAGGATACGAAATTTATATTTTAATGAATTAGATTTTCATTAAAAAGATTAAAGATATGGAAATTTCATTTTCATGTAAATAGATTAGCACACAAAATTATCGTTTTGTTTGTAATGTAAAATTATTATTTTTGTGTTTTGCATTGAAAAGATAACAAAATTATAAATTTTGTTACATTGAAATAAAAAAAAAATCATTTTTGTAGGTGTAAAAGTGGATGATCAAAAAAATAAATTCGTTTGTTGAAATTGAAATGAAACACAAGAATGCCTATTTTTGTTGGAATTGGTATGATACATAAAATACATTTTGTGTAATTCGAAGGATGAAACAAGAGAATGTAGATTGTTATGTATAAGATGTGTATGTGTATGAAAATAAAAATAAACAATATGGTGTGTACATTGTACGTTAATATTGTATATACGAGTAGGAATGTTTTTCGTTAGCAAAATGTAATGAAATAAAATAAATTTCATTACACATTATAAACATTTCGATAGGTTGTGAAGCAAAACATTCACTACTTGTTATGTAATTACGTTAATGAAATGGAATTTAATTATTTTTATATATATAAAAATAAAGATAAATCATCACTAATTACTAATAATGATATGAAATGATTTCCAACTTATATATATATACGAGAATTATTTGGAAAGTCCGAGTCTATATCATTCCAAATAATTTGAACGACGTTTAAAATTCAAGAGTTGAAGACGGCGATTGAAGACCGACGATCTTCATATCGAATGGACGACGACTGCTGATGCCCGTGATTGGAGTAGCTACCTTGAAGGGGCCACAGTGGTGGCCGTCCGGACGTAGTGTTGATATGAACGGATTTGGCTTTCGCTCAGACCCAGAGCATAAGCTTATAAATGGATTGTGTGTCTGACATCGTACTCCATTAAATATCATGTTATTAATCTTCTGTCGAATGTATGGATGTTTGGTGGCGGAGAATTTATTCTCTTGCTTAACACCCATTCATATATTTCGGCAAAGGATTTGTAGTGTGATATGGAGTGACGATGTGGCATGCTAAGATGCATATGATCAAGGCTTTGTTGAAAAGCAGGCCTTGTGGGATGATCAAAGCATAGCCCGTTTAGGCATAGCTTTGTGTATAGCGTGACTTCGCGAGCCTCACACACCGGCGGAGTCTAAAACGGGAGAAGGGAACGCAGAGAGAGCAGCACGTTTCTTTCTAGCTAGAAGTGGTGTTTGGGCTTTAACACGGCCCGACATTTTACTTATGTGGATGATGGAATTAGGCGCCTCGGATGATAGGTCCTGTAGGACCGGGAAACGTGTGTTCAGGAATAACTAATCCGCAACTCGTATGGTGGACCGGACCTGCAGCTTTCCAAGGGTTCACTGCGGGGGATCCTGAGACATTAGCTAGAGTGTCTCGAATCGGTAGGAGCTCCTCCCTAGCCTTGACTCATGATGGAAACCAATTTCCAATACGACCCCATTCGGATTTGATTGTATTACTAGTATGGAGGCATAGTAGTATGGGATACTATTCTTCCTAGGATTTATGCATTTACATTGAAATGTTTTGATATATACTAATAATGATATTAAACACATATTTGCCGTATTTAGCATGTTTAATCACTATATGGTAAAACCCTATCCTCTGGTTTGTGTTGCATTGTGTGATGGGACCTGAGTCTTATGGTGATTCCATTTTTCTCAAAAGCATAACGTTGTTGTACGATTCACTTATTATTTGTTCTGACACTTTTATGCACGGCAATCCTTTGGAATAAACCCGTTTCGCGTTAGCGGCGTGTTCTTTGGATTTACCCTATTAATAGTGATTAATTAGTTAGGAATTCTCACACCAGTCCCACGACTGACCCATTGTTTGTTTCCACCTTTTTCTAAACTCGGGTGCCCTCTTTCCACACGGGCAGTCGAGCAGTTTGTCTATAGGTTTATGTCTTTAGCAGGATCTTGGATTGAAGCTTAAAGCTGTGTCCAGAACATTGGAAGTCTTCCGCTGCCTTAGTTATTTTATTTTCGCTGCAATGTATTATAATATTGTAATTTACCTTCCGTTGTATTATTAGTCAATATACTCTGATATTCTGTACTCTGAAGTAACATTTATTATGGATGTTATAAAAGTTTGTTGTTGTTGTTCTGATGCATTGTATTCCCAAAGTTAACGTAGGCGGGATTTGAACGGTTTTGGTTGATTTTGCGATCGATTAAGGCCGGGCAAAATCCGACTCGTTACAATATTAGCTTGATTCACGATAGCGTTTTCTTTCGTAGCACCGAGAGATGATGTGGTAGTTTGCTGCTCGAGGAATTGAGGTTGACTGCCCTCAATCGTGCTCGGGTCGGTATGTATAGTAGGCCAACCGAGGGTTACATAAATATGGTTTGTGGCAAGATATCGGGCCGAGGCTGAGCTTGGGTAGACCCGAACTGTGGTGCCACTGCTCCAGCGGTGCTATTCTTGGGAGACTTTTTGGGATGCCATGTCTTCCATCCAACCAGGAAAAGAAAGTCTCCATCATCTCATGCAGCTTGCGAATAAGTTTATCCTGATGCTCCATCCTTGTTCTCAATTACTTGAGAACACCATTCATCTCTTCCCTTGTTAAGTATAGAGAGGGATTTCCATGGAAGGAAGCCTCCTGGCTTATCTCATTGCCTACGGCCTATGTGTAATACCCCATGTCCATTATTGTCACTCACAAAGGGAATGCATTAACTTCTATGGAGCGTTTTAAGTGCGTATAGAACAGAAACTTAACAACAAGACAGATATAAAACGGTACTTAAAAATTTAAAACTTCATTCATTGCAGCGGTAAACAAATAAGTTTGGTTACATCATCAAAACCCAAAGACTAAAGGTCAAGTACATAATATCCATCTCTACAAAATCAGAGTACATAAAATAAAAAGCGTAAACCCCAAAGTAGATAGCCATAGAGAAGATGAGCTAAAACTTTACTTTCAGCAATCCAAGATTTTCCAAAAGGGAGAGAAATAAAGCGATCCAAATCAAACTCCACTAGCACTAGTCCCACCCTGAGAACCTTGGGGGGGAGGAAGAAAAGAGGCGAAAACAAAGGGGGTCAGACATAAAGTCCAGTGAGTATAATAACTTTAACAATGTAATTATTAATGTAACTAGGATAAGGCATAAGCTTGCAAAACAAGGAATGACATCGAACAAAATGGGCATGGCAAGGCAAACAAGAGGAATAAGACAACGTTAATTGCACCTCCAACACTATAGGATAATTACCATACTGCACCAATACTAGTCACCCTAAAAATTGATCCGCCTACTGAACATAATAATCATAATGGTAGTTTCGTGTACCCCTAGATGTCTTCATAGGTGCCGCCTGCTTCTATCTCCACTAGTTGTACCCGCTACCCTCCCCTTTTCTAATCACAATGTTTATAGTATGGTAGTTGCACTCCTAGCTGCCGTCATAGGTGCCGCCTGCTCCTATCTCCGCTAGTCGTACCCACTACCTTTCTCATTCGATCGGCTCCCTAACTTGTAGATACTCGTGCTGGCCCCACAGTGGGGTGTATCACTCCCCAAAGTGGAAACTCGATACTACCAAAAAAGCACGGCTTATATATACATGATGCAACAACGTCTTACCTACCAGCCCGGGGCCACACACGCACATGACCCCGTTGGACTTGCTTGTCACCGCTAACTCATTTTGACCTCTTACAATCAAACCTAGTACGCGTGTCCCGTCCTCAACTTGGGTCGAGCCCACAAAGATACTTAATGGGTTGCTAGTTTGAAAAGGGCCCACATGTATGACGCAATTTTTCCACCTATGCTTGGTCCTCTCTAAGGTTTTCCCCACTTAACCCCGTTCTTATTCACGTCCTCTTACATGTTTCAATTTTGGTTAAGTGCATCTAATCGTATTTCATATGCCACCCAAGGCACCCTCTTAATTTCTCATGCCACCCAAGGCACCCACTTAACCCCCCACGTCCCACCACATGTTTATCTGGTTAAGTGTTTCTTAACTCATTAACACCGTAACCTTGTAAAGACCTCCACATTAGACTGACATTTGTGGTAGTTGCCGGGCAGGTCCGGGTAGTCTTACACCAAAAACGAGCCTAACCTCGTGTCTTTACAACTGTTACGCATTTAATTCATGCCTTTGATGTAACAACCTGAAATTTTGGGCAGTAAATATTTAAATATTGAGGTTATTTAAATATTTAAATGTTGGATTTAATATATTTTTAACCGTGATTAAATCCCTTTATAACTAATAATTAAAGAGAAGAAAATATGTTGTTGAATTTCTGTTTACAAATATAAGTAGTCCAAAGAAAAATCGATAATGTGGCCGAAAATAATTTTGTCGATAAACGAGGTTCTGGTTATTAAAAGTTGTTGGAATATCGTGCATGTAGTAACGTTAGAAGAACACATATATGTGTATGTACATATTATAGAAGTAACGTACAAATGGTATATGTGTACATGTTCTAGAAAATGAGAAATGGCTTAAAATGATAGGGACATGTATCATAAAATGAAAGGTGCACAAGTCATGAGAATTAAGGAGGTAAAGGCACATATACACATTAGGTGTCCATGTGTAGAATCCTCTTAAGACACATAAGAGGGCATGTGTCTACATCGTAAGGAATGCAAGAATATGTAATGCACAAGTGTCCAAAGCTAAATTACCAAACTAGCCTTGAAAACTACTATATAAAGGGATGAAATATTCACCTCATTTCATACATTCACAAATGGAAAACAAATGCAAGAGGAGTAGAAGTTGGGAGAAGCTTAGAGAATAAATACAAGATGAAGATACAAGTATAAGGTGAGAAAAACTATTTAAGTTCATGTATTCATTTCATATTTTGAAGAAAAATTGAGAATTCTATGAACGAATATTTGGATGTGAACCCCTGAAAATGACGTTCGGTATTTTGGGTATAACTTTTGCAGTTCTTAATGAAATTTCGACTTCTCTATCAATTTGGAAAGCAAATTCAAAGTGCTACAACTTTGTCTTCGGCCACCTTTACTAATTCGGTCTTTTTCATACTCGAAAAATGGATGCAAAGTAAGGTAAAAATTAGCCCGAATTAGACATGTTAAAAACGCCTTGTATTGTTGAATTTTATTTATTGAATAGATAAATAATTTTAATGGTTTCTTTTTATGATAATTAAGTAGACAAAGATAGCTTCTTTCTGTACAAAAGATTTGGGGTCAAACTCTATTTTTATCATAGAGAAACAGTGTCAAACATTTCACCCAAAAACTGGAAAAAAAGCTGATTTTCCGAAACTTGAAACACTTTGGAAATTTGAAACGCTTTCTGAATGGTCCTAACGTAGAAGTGTGTCTAAACAGAACTTTCTATAGCACTTCCGAAGCGCTATCTTTTCACTGAATTGATTATAAAGCCTTGAACACAACCAGAACTGTAACACCCCACACCCGCTATGGTCACTCTCTAAGGGAATGCCATAACATCGGTGGAGTATTTTAAGTGAATATAGAACAGAAAAATTACAGCAAGACAGATATAAGTAATACTTGAAAATTTCAAAACGTCATTTCATTACGGCAGAAAGTAAAACATGTTTGGTTACATCACAAAACCATAGTAAGAGTCAAGTACAAAATATCCATCCTGATAAATAAAAGTACATAATCCCAATAAATGAACTGATAGCCATAAAAGAAAGGGTAAGCTGAGCTCTACACCTATGGTCCAAGCTCCAAAAGAGAATAAAGCAGCCTGATCAAATCCCACTCGTACTGGGCCCACTCTGATAACCTGAGGGTTGGAAAAAGAAAGATAAAAACAACGGGGTCAGACATAAGTCTGAGCGAGTCCTATAACTTTAACAATACAATCATTAAAGTAACCAGAGAAGACATAAGCTTGATATACGGTAACGTCTGGGGATGAACGGCTACACTAAGCAGCTTGGCAGACTTAGGACAAACTAAGATAACCATAAAGACGCATTTTCCCACTCAAGGATAATTCCTAGATTTCACCACCCCAGATCTACCCTCCCAAGGGTAATTCCTACACTGCACCACACCAGTTCTACCCACCCAAGGGTAATTCCTACTTAAAGGTTGATCCCACTAAGTGTACTTAGAAATTTCACCCAGTAGATTCGTGTACCCCTACATAGGTGCCGTCTGCCCCTATCTTTACTAGGTGTACCCACTACTCCCAAGCGATCGGCTCCCTAGCATAGATACCCGTGCTGGTCCCACAATGGGGTGTATCATTCCCCAAAGTGGCCACCTGATAATATCAACGGTGCACGGCTTTATATCTACACGATGCAACAACGACTTACCAACCAGCCCGGGTCCACACACGCATATGAAACCCGTTGATCCTGCGTTGCCACCGCTAACCCGTTTGGCCTCTTATAGTCAAGCCCAATATGCGTGTCCCGTCACTCGACTAGAGTCGAGCCTACTAAGATACGTTTGGGATATTGGTTGAAATGGGCCCCCACAAGCTACCACCTAAGCTTGTTATTTCTAGTGAATCCCACTTAACCCTTTAACCATGTCCACTTACATGTTATAAATTTTGGTTAAGTCATTAATCATATTTTAATTGCCATTCAAGGCACCCACTAGATCTCTACATGCCACCCAAAAGCACTTACTTAACCCTTTAACCATGTTTTAATTACATGTTCCACTTTGGTTAAGTATTCTAATCGTATTTTCTATTGCCACCTAAGGCAACCACTAGATTTCCTCATGCCACCCAAGGCACCCACTTAACCCCTCATGTCCCACTACATGCTAATAAGGTTAAGTGTTTCTTAATTAATTAAGACCGTGATCTCCCATAAAGACCTCCCACATTAGACTGGCTGTTATGTCCGCCTGGTTAAGCCGGTAGGGTCCGGGCAGTCTTACGTCATAACAGAGTCTAACCTCGTGTCTTTACTTTAATCACGTATTTAATTTATGGCTAAGACCTCTCACATTGGGCTGACATTTGTAGCAACTGGTTAAGCCGGTAGGGTCCGGGCAGTTTTACACTACAAATGAGTCCAACCTCGTGTCTTAGTCGATTAATTACACCTAATTAATCACCCCCATATTAATTATCCCTAATCAATATCAAGTTTTTCATAACATGGGTAGACCTAACTCAATAGGTAAATTCCCATGGGGTAGACCTAACTCAATAGGTAAATTCCCACTTATGTTAATTTATTTTTATGGTATGCTTAATCATACCCAATCATACTTTTATTAACATATTTATTAACCCCATCGTTCCCCACGTAAATCATTCTCAATTCCTGACATAATAAAGGGAAGATCCATCACAAATATCATGGGTTTCACCAAATCTTAGCATATAACTTTGTCATGGGTTAAGAGGAGGTCAACTTGCATATATGAGCATATATTAACCCAACTACATTTAACCCAAACTTGCATATTATCATACACATGACTTGCATAACATGTTGCATATGAACTTGCATATTATCATACATATGACTTGCATATCATGTTGCATATGAACTTGCATATTATCATACACATATCTTGCATAACATGTTGAACTTGCATATAAGCATTCTCATAACTTGCATAATATGTTAAACATACATTTAAGCATACACATAACTTGCATAAGCATTCACATTCTTGCATAAGCATTCACATACTTGCATAAGCATGCATAACTTGCATATCATGTTAAACTTGCATTTAAGCATACACATAACTTGCATAAGCATTCACATTCTTGCATATAAGCATACACATAACTTGCTTAACATGTTGAACTTGCATTTATGAATTGCGTCTTAAAGGAGGGTAAACATGCATATATATATATATATATATATATATATATATATATATATATATATACATAGCATATAAAGGTGTCATTTTGCATATGTATGCATCACATTTAAGAGGGTAAACTTGCATGTCATGATTTATGCATAATACCAAACACTTAGCATGCATAAAACCACATACTTAGCATGCATAGAATCAATTACTTATTATGCATAAACCCACCACTTAACTTGCATAAACCCACATACTTACTTGCATAAACTCACATATTCAACTTGCATAAACTCACATATTCAACATGCATAAACTCGCATATTCAACTTGCATAAACTCACATATTCAACATGCATAAACATAGGATTAATATTAAACATAGATTAGCATATTCACATCATATCATATGACTTGAAAACCCATTAATCCTCATGCAAAACCATAGATCTCATCATATCTCATCTACTTAATTTAACAATTGATCATCAAAGTGATAGAAAATCACCAAAACCTAGATTAGCAAACTTATGAAGTGGAATTAGTTGCTTTAGTTGAAGAAGATGTTGATTAGAGGTTGATTAGCTTGCAACTCTCTTCATTGATTTGTGGAGGCCATGATCAAGTTTCGTTTTGCCATAGTTTAGTTACAAGATCTAATTATGAATAAATTAGGGTAGGGTTGGGGTCTTATTTATAGGATTAGGTAGTGTTTTAGGCCCTTAGATTAACCCTAAATTAGATTAGGACCCTTAGATTTCGGCACCTTCCAGAAACCAGCCCTAAGACCAAGCCCAAACCCCAAACTGGTGCACCCAACCACAGAACTCTCTAGAAACTGTGCAGGTTTCCTGGCTCGGCACGGGCGCACTTCCCAAGTGTGCCAGTGTATTTTTGTACTGGCGCACTTCATAAGTGCGCCAGTGCATTTTTGTACTGGCGCACTTCACAAGTACGCCAGTGCATTTCTGGCCTGTTTCTGGTTTTTCTGCCTAACTTCGTTCGTCCATATCTCTTTCATACATTACCCGTTTTACGCAAACTCGGACTCTATTTCGCGTATTTTTCCGAGACGAACGCAATGACGCAGCCCGTTTCCCCTAATTCCCACATCTGAGATTAATTATAGTTTAATTTGTGAATTTTAGCATTAACCGAAATTCAGGGTGTTACATTCTCCCCTCCTTAAAGGATTTCGTCCCCGAAATCTCTAAGCTAAGGAGAATGCATATCCTACCATCCAAACAACCATCTACTCAATCCATCAAACACGGGCATCCATTGTCCTTAAAACAATTTCTAATGATGTATGAGCATATGCAAAGAGTGTGTGTATATGTTCCCTATCTAATGTATGAACATATGCAAACCATGATAGTGTCATGCATCCATTATGTATGCGAGATAACCCTATCGACACATACAGTATGTAACACCCCACCTCCGTTAAGGTCACTCACAAAGGGAATGCCTTAACTTTGGTGGAGCATTTTAGTAAACAGAACAGAAACTTACAAGACAGATAAAACAGTACTTGCAAAATTTTAACTTTATTACAGCGGAAACAGAAATTAATATGGTTACATCCTTTCAATTTCAGAATTCAAGTACAAAATATCAGTCTTGTACAAAAGCCTTCAAAATGCATAGTTTAAAATCATAATCCCCATGGAACGGAAGCTATACAGAGCCAAGCCATACTTTAAGCACTTCAAGCAAAGAGAAATCCGGATCAAGCTAAAGTATTTCCCTCCTTGGATAACCTGGGGGGGGAACGGAAGAAAGGAGGCGAAACAACAAGGGTCAGACAAAAAGTTTGGCAAGTCCAGTGACTTTCAGCATATGAACAGATAATAATAATATGATATGAACATAAAACTGGATGTGAGATAACTGTAACAGGTGTAGCAGATATAACAGAAAAACAGAATGACATAAACTGTTGTTTTACACTTCTCTGCACTAATACTAGTATAGCAGAATTAGGTGTCTCCCTAATGTCTTAATTGAAGCAGGAACGGGTACAGAATACTTTAACAGAAACAGAATGCTAATAATGGGCCTTTACTACCCGATTAGAAACAGACAGAAGAAGAAACAGATTTATCCCTATGGAAACAGAATGTGGAATTAGGTGTACACTAGTAATGGGCCTTTACCACCCGAACAGACGATACCACACAGAAACAGACAGGTGTTACCACCCAACAGAAACAGATGGTACCAACAGAAACAGACAGAACTAAGCGTACCCTAAAACCCTACCCCAAGCGATCGGCTCCCTAATACATAAATATCCTGTGTCGGCCCCACAGTAGGGTGTATCACTCCCTAAAGTGACAACCAATTGGCACAGACCTATTTACAGATGTCACGGCGTCTTACATCCTCAGAGGCAGACCGGGATCCATGCACGCACATGACCCGGTTGGAACGCACCATCAACACCCCTCGCCATTATCAGAATGAACCTCTTATAATTAGTTCAGTAAGCGTGCCCGGACCCTACTTACTGTTGGGTCAAAGTTTTGATACCAGAAAGGGTTACTGACTAATATGGGTCCCAAACAACAGATGACACAAGTAATTCCCTCCTAACCTTGTGTCCCCAGACTAACAGATTTTAGATTAACTTGTTTACAAGTTCAGACATACAGAATTCAGATTTACTAATTCACAAGTTAACAAGTTTTCAGACTAACGGGTCAGATGTACAGATTTTTCAGATTTGTCTAACCTTGTATTGGGCCTACAGATTCATGGACGGGTTTTACTACATCTATTAATCCCTTTGGTTTAACCCTATTTTCCCCAATATGTTTTAGACGTCATTCTTATCTTAGATTTGCATTAATTAATTATTAATGCACAGACCTCTCACATTAGGTCGGTAGCTTGTGGCCGCTGGATATGCCGGGCGGTTCCGGGCAGACTTCTGCCACAAGCCAGACCTAACCTCGTGTCTTACGCATGTTATGACTAACTTCTCACATTAGAACCTATTGTTTGCGGCCACTGGATGTGCCGGGCGGTTCCGGGCAGATTTACGCCGCAAACTCATTCTAACCTCGAGTTAGCCATGTTTATCTTTGCGGCCAATTAATTAATAATTTACCGTTTATGCGCACGCCCAATATATATGCCAATTCAGATTATATCAATAACATGATGATTATATCAACATAGCAGATAACAGATTTTATATGACTTAACGGATTTAACAGATTTAGCAACTTAGGAGATTTTGGCATATAACAGGCTAGGCATTTCAACCGACAAATTTAACAGATTAGGCATTTCAATCTAATTAGCAGTCTAGGCAATATAACAAATCTAGTAGTTTAGGCAACTTGACAAATTAGCAGATTTAGCAAATTTAATATTTCTAAAAGTTCTATTTACATGCCTTACCCAATCATAAATTGGCCTAAATTCATATGCTCGCATAATTGTCATGATTCACAACATATACTCCATGTTTGCATAAGCGCAGAATATGGACATAATTTGCCATATAACATATGTTCCAATTTTTGTTAAACTAGCATTTTACAGCAGATTAAATTATACCAAATATAACCATTAATTTCAATGCATGCCATATATCCAAAAATCCCTATTTAGGTGTAATCACAATAATAGATATTCCTAATTAATGTAAATCTTTACACCTAAGTTTCCATATCTTCTTAATTTTAGGTCATGAATCATTATGCAAACTATACCCAACAATCCTTAAATCATATCTTTTAAAAATCCAATCTTGACTTTTATATGCATTTTGTCCAAAGTCTCAAATCATATGTAATCATACAATGGTTCCTCTTTTCTTTTATCATAGAATACGCATAGATCCAAATCTAGTTTACAACATATGCTCATTAATTACAAATCTAAATTACAACATAACTATGCATACAACATGCATAAATTATATGTTCATAGTCAAATTTATGCATATGTCCAATATATTTTATGCCTCAGACCTAAAGTCATACATTCAATTTAGTCTTGTCAAATTTTGCATCATTCATTATTTATCCCAAAATTTGCGTTCATACGTTCATCTCTTATGAGATTAGGCACAGGCTCGTGGTAGCCTGGCTATAGAAACAGAAAAGAAGAAAAGGGATACAGAACAGTCACAGAGAAACAAATCTGACAGAAGAGAATATATATACTATCTCAGATTCAGAATTAAAAACATATCAAAATTATCATCAATCGTTTATAGCGGAAAATAACTGTACTTGCCTTGATTGGATTAAAGAAAGAGCTTTAACTTGTTGTAGAATCTTTGCAGAAACTTTAATCTCTAGTTTGAATTGAGTTGCTTAGGCTGATGTTGATTATCTTCTAGTTTTAATTCCAGCAGAGCAGCGACGCCATTTTTATTTTTTTATTAGAAGAAGAGAGCAATGGAGGCTAGAGAATTGTGTAAGAAACCTAGGTAGAGTCTAGGGTCATTTTTATAGAGGTTATGAACTGATTAGGACCATTGATGTTGCTTGGATTGATCGTAGCCATTCATTCGAAAGAGAGACCAATTAGAGCCTGCCACCTAGTCCTAATGACAAAGCAGACTACAGAAAATCGACCAACATAGAATAGGCCAGCCAGGTTGGGCTGGGTTCGACCTGGCTCTGGACCAGGTCGACAGCCCTGTCGACAGCCCTGTCGACCTGGCTAGACCAGGTCGACAGCCCAGTCGACCTGGGTGTCTTAGGCGGGAATTTTCCCGCCCTGGCCAATTGGGCCCGATTTTTAATTTTAAACTTAATTCAGAAACTTCCAGAGGCTATATCTCCTTCATACGGACTCCGTTTTTCGAAAACTCGGACTCTATTTCGCGTATTTTTCCGAGACGAACGCAATGGCGTATCCCGTTTCCCTTAGTTCTTTGAGTTCAAATTAATTATACTTTAATTTATGACTTTCACGGTTATAGAATACACGGGGTGTTACATTCTCCCCCACTTAAAAGGATTTCGTCCCCGAAATCTTCAAGTTAAGAAGAATGTGTCCTACCATCCAATCATCCATCTACTCAATCATCAACCACAGGCATCCATTGTCCTTATAGACTTCTAATGCTTTCATGTTTAAATGCACAGTGTGTGTTCATGTCCGTATCTAATGCAAAATCAGGCGGCCCACTGATTCAGTCGACCTCCTTAATGCAAATCATGTTAGTGCCATGAGTCCAATATGTATGCAAATTTTCCTATTTGATACATATCATTTCTATATGAGTGCACAACTGCTCATTCATATGCAACATCCATGTGCTGAATCAACCATTTTGCATCCACAAGAATTGAAAAATGCTCACCCATCCATATGCAGTATGAGAGTGTTTTCGAGCCGATCTAGTGCCTAGTGTGTGTATATGCATCCACGGGCAACCACTAGCAACCACTTGCATCCACTTGCAACCATCAAACATAACATGTCTCAAACACATGTTTACACCCATTAGTTTCTACCTAAAGTTCAAATATTCGATCGATAGGATACAGTCGAATGATGGAAGCGAGTACAGATAGAACGAAAATTTGGTTCCCATTAGACATGGGTCCTAAGTATCGGCCCCAAAGACCGGAACCAACATCAAATTGATACCCCACGAAAACTCAGAATGTATGCGTCATACTTGACGCCTAACACAGATATCCCTCAAACCCCAGTCCCAAACAGATGATCCATAACCCTTATGGGTCTGAGTCTATAGCGGAATTCAGAAATAATACTAGCATTAAAGTGCAGAGTATCGATTACAAAATCAAAATACCAGAATCAGAAAAAGTCTTGACTTCATAATCAGATAAATAAATTAAACCTACTATAGAAATTTTCCTGTTTCTATCCTAGCCACTAGCCTCAAGAGTGTTCGCCTGCCCTCCTTGTCCTCGTCTCTTCGGGCAGTCCCTAGTGAAGTGTCCCATCTCCCCACAGTTGAAGCAAGCGCCCTTCCTTTTTCTGCAATCCTTGTTCAGATGAGTTGAGCTCCCACAAGTAAAGCACTTTTTCCCTTTCTTATCTTTAGACTTCTCATCCTTCTTTTGTGTTTCCTTTTTGGGCCCCGCCTTCTTATTCTGTGGTTCTTCCTTCTTTGTCTCTTTCGGGCCCTTGTCTTCCTCGTGCAGTAATGCCATATCCACCAATTTCTCGTAAGTTGCTCCCATGGGTACATGGGTCATGTCTAGGCTGTGCAGTGGCTCATTCAATCCTTTAACAAAGCGGAGAGCCTTTTTATGCTGAGTGTTGACTAAATCCAATCCGAATCTTGCTAGTTGGTTGAACTGGTTGACGTATTCCTTGACCGTCATACTTCCTTGCTTAAGAGACAAGAACTTTTCCAATTGTAAACTTCGTTCAGCTTGCGAGAGGAATTTTGTCTCAAACCTTGTTCTGAAATCCATCCATGTCTCAACTGGTCTCTCGGCGTTAGTGACTTCCCACCAGTAGGAAGCTTCGTCTTTGAGCAGCCATACTGCCAACTGTACCTTCTGCCTATCGTCCACCTCGAAGATAACGAATAGATCCTCAGTTTCTTTGAGCCAATTCCTTGCTTCTACGAATGATTCAGTTCCTTTGAAATCCTTCCCACCTATGGCCCTAAAATCTCTACAGATCTTTGAGAAAGCAATTGCACGAGGAGGGGGTGGAGGAGGGGGATCATTTGCTGGACCTGCAGCGGCGGTCCTAGCCTCAAGATATTGACGAAACCAACCGGGTACATGAACACCCTCTGGTATCTCAGATGCTTCAGACATGCTGGAACGAAAAAGGAAAGGTTCAACACAAAAAGGACTGAAAGAAAGATATATGGCTCTTGGGGATCATGTTTTTCAAAATAAGCTTTATTTTTGAAAATACTTCCTTCCAAAACCTTTTTGAAAATAGTTTTCAAAAACTTTAACCAATCTGGTAACCTTCAGCTCTGATACCAAGTGTAACACCCCACCTCCGTTAAGGTCACTCACAAAGGGAATGCCTTAACATTGGTGGAGCATTTTAGTAAACAGAACAGAAACTTACAAGACAGATAAAACAGTACTTGCAAAATTTTATCTTTATTACAGCGGAAATAGAAATTAATATGGTTACATCCTTTCAATTTCAGAATTCAAGTACAAAATATCAGTCTTGTACAAAAGCCTTCAAAATGCATAGTTTAAAATCATAATCCCCATGGAACGGAAGCTATACAGAGCCAAGCCATACTTTAAGCACTTCAAGCAAAGAGAAATCCGGATCAAGCTAAAGTATTTCCCTCCTTGGATAACCTGGGGGGGAACGGAAGAAAGGAGGCGAAACAACAAGGGTCAGACAAAAAGTCTGGCAAGTCCAGTGACTTTCTGCATATGAACAGATAATAATAATATGATATGAACATAAAACTGGATGTGAGATAACTGTAACAGGTGTAGCAGATATAACAGAAAAACAGAATGACATAAACTGTTGTTTTACACTTCTCTGCACTAATACTAGTATAGCAGAATTAGGTGTCTCCCTAATGTCTTAATTAAAGCAGGAACGGGTACAGAATACTTTAACAGAAACAGAATGCTAATAATGGGCCTTTACTACCCGATCAGAAACAGACAGAAGAAGAAATAGATTTATCCCTATGGAAACAGAATGTGGAATTAGGTGTACACTAGTAATGGGCCTTTACCACCCGAACAGACGGTACCACACAGAAACAGACAGGTGTTACCACCCAACAGAAACAGACGGTACCAACAGAAACAGACAGAACTAAGCGTACCCTAAAACCCTACCCCAAGCGATCGGCTCCCTAATACATAAATATCCTGTGTCGGCCCCACAGTAGGGTGTATCACTCCCTAAAGTGACAACCAATTGGCACAGACCTATTTACAGATGTCACGGCGTCTTACATCCTCAGAGGCAGACCAGGATCCATGCACGCACATGACCCGGTTGGAACGCACCATCAACACCCCTCACCATTATCAGAATGAACCTCTTATAATTAGTTCAGTAAGCGTGCCCGGACCCTACTTACTGTTGGGTCAAAGTTTTGATACCAGAAAGGGTTACTGACTAATATGGGTCCCAAACAACAGATGACACAAGTAATTCCCTCCTAACCTTGTGTCCCCAGACTAACAGATTTCAGATTAACTTGTTTACAAGTTCAGACATACAGAATTCAGATTTACTAATTCACAAGTTAACAAGTTTTCAGACTAACGGGTCAGATGTACAGATTTTTCAGATTTGTCTAACCTTGTATTGGGCCTACAGATTCATGGACGGGTTTTACTACATCTATTAATCCCTTTGGTTTAACCCTATTTTTCCCCAATGCGTTTTAGACGTCATTCTTATCTTAGATTTGCATTAATTAATTATTAATGCACAGACCTCTCACATTAGGTCGGTAGCTTGTGGCCGCTGGATATGCCGGGCGGTTCCGGGCAGACTTCTGCCACAAGCCAGACCTAACCTCGTGTCTTACGCATGTTATGACTAACTTCTCACATTAGAACCTATTGTTTGCGGCCACTGGATGTGCCGGGCGGTTCCGGGCAGATTTACGCCGCAAACTCATTCTAACCTCGAGTTAGCCATGTTTATCTTTGCGGCCAATTAATTAATAATTTACCGTTTATGCGCACGCCCAATATATATGCCAATTCAGATTATATCAATAACATGATGATTATATCAACATAGCAGATAACAGATTTTATATGACTTAACGGATTTAACAGATTTAGCAACTTAGGAGATTTTGGCATATAACAGGCTAGGCATTTCAACCGACAAATTTAACAGATTAGGCATTTCAATCTAATTAGCAGTCTAGGCAATATAACAAATCTAGTAGTTTAGGCAACTTGACAAATTAGCAGATTTAGCAAATTTAATATTTCTAAAAGTTCTATTTACATGCCTTGCCCAATCATAAATTGGCCTAAATTCATATGCTCGCATAATTGTCATGATTCACAACATATACTCCATGTTTGCATAAGCGCAGAATATGGACATAATTTGCCATATAACATATGTTCCAATTTTTGTTAAACTAGCATTTTACAGCAGATTAAATTATACCAAATATAACCATTAATTTCAATGCATGCCATATATCCAAAAATCCCTATTTAGGTGTAATCACAATAATAGATATCCTAATTAATGTAAATCTTTACACCTAAGTTTCCATATCTTCTTAATTTTAGGTCATGAATCATTATGCAAACTATACCCAACAATCCTTAAATCATATCTTTTAAAAATCCAATCTTGACTTTTATATGCATTTTGTCCAAAGTCTCAAATCATATGTAATCATACAATGGTTCCTCTTTTCTTCTATCATAGAATACGCATAGATCCAAATCTAGTTTACAACATATGCTCATTAATTAAAAATCTAAATTACAACATAACTATGCATACAACATGCATAAATTATATGTTCATAGTCAAATTTATGCATATGTCCAATATATTTTATGCCTCAGACCTAAAGTCATACATTCAATTTAGTCTTGTCAAATTTCGCATCATTCATTATTTATCCCAAAATTTGCGTTCATACGTTCATCTCTTATGAGATTAGGCATAGGCTCGTGGTAGCCTGGCTATAGAAACAGAAAAGAAGAAAAGGGATACAGAACAGTCACAGAGAAACAAATCTGACAGAAGAGAATATATATACTATCTCAGATTCAGAATTAAAAACATATCAAAATTATCATCAATCGTTTATAGCGGAAAATAACTGTACTTGCCTTGATTGGATTAAAGAAAGAGCTTTAACTTGTTGTAGAATCTTTGCAGAAACTTTAATCTCTAGTTTGAATTGAGTTGCTTAGGCTGATGTTGATTATCTTCTAGTTTAAATTCCAGCAGAGCAGCGACGCCATTTTTATTTTTTTATTAGAAGAAGAGAGCAATGGAGGCTAGAGAATTGTGTAAGAAACCTAGGTAGAGTCTAGGGTCATTTTTATAGAGGTTATGAACTGATTAGGACCATTGATGTTGCTTGGATTGATCGTAGCCATTCATTCGAAAGAGAGACCAATTAGAGCCTGCCACCTAGCCCTAATGACAAAGCAGACTACAGAAAATCGACCAACATAGAATAGGCCAGCCAGGTTGGGCTGGGTTCGACCTAGCTCTGGACCAGGTCGACAGCCCTGTCGACAGCCTTGTCGACCTGGCTAGACCAGATCGACAGCCCAGTCGACCTGGGTGTCTTAGGCGGGAATTTTCCCGCCCTGGCCAATTGGGCCCGATTTTTAATTTTAAACTTAATTCAGAAACTTCCAGAGGCTATATCTCCTTCATACGGACTCCGTTTTTCGAAAACTCGGACTCTATTTCGCGTATTTTTCCGAGACGAACGCAATGGCGTATCCCGTTTCCCTTAGTTCTTTGATTTCAAATTAATTATACTTTAATTTATGACTTTCACGGTTATAGAATACACGGGGTGTTACACAGTATCTATATGAGTGCACAATCATTCACCAAAATGCATCATCCATATGATAACACAATCTTTATACATCCATAAATATAGCTATCTACACACAATTATATGCAATATGCAATATGAAGTGATTGAGCCGATCTAGTGCCTAGAGTGTGTATATATGCATCCACGAGCAACCACTAGCAACCACTTGCATCCACATGCATCCATCAAACATAACATGTCTCAAACACATGTTTCAACCATAGGTTTACCCTATCTAAAGGTCAAAGGTACTAATGAGAGGACATACTAAAGATAAGATAAGCACTAGACAAACGATAAAGGAGATGTTTAAAGGACATACCCTAAAAAAAAATGGGTATAACGAACGCATCTTCGCTTCTGTCTCCCCAGTAGTACTGCTCTCACCTTCTCCCCTTTTCATTTTGGACTAGTCGAACCTCTCTGTTTCTCAACTTCCCAATCTTTGACCCAAGGATGCGGGTAGGAGCTCGTCGAATAATCACATCACGCTTTACTTCTCTAAGCAAGCTCGGCTCTACCGCCTCTGCGGTCTCATGTAGGCACTTCCTCACATGGAATACATCATGTACACCACTAAGTCTGTCGGGCAACTCCACCAATGGAAGATGCTCTTCCCTTGTACCTTCAAAATTCAAGATACATTTCCTCAGAAGGTTTTCTAAAATACAATTCACCCTCTCGGTCTGACCGTCCGTCTGAGGATGATATGCGGTACTCAAACACAACTGAGTCCCTACCGCCTCTTGCAAACCCTTCCAAAACTCTCTAGTGAAGTTAGGACCTCGATCGCTCACTATACTGGAAGGTACACCATGCAATCTAATAATCTCTCGAATGTAAACTGAAGCTAGACATGGAATAGTCCTCTTGTTCTTCACGGGTATGAAATGGGCACACTTAGTAAGTCTATCTACCACAACCCAAATCCCCGTATTACCCTTCCTTGATTTCGGTAATCCTTCGAGACACTATCCCACTTCCTTAGCGGAACTTCCAATGGGTGAAGTAACCCACTTGGTTTCTTTTGCTCCACTTTCACCAAGCATCTAGCGACATATTCGGCCATGTCTTTCTTCATACCGGCCCAAAAGAAAACTCGCTTTATGTCTTGGTACATCTTGTCCCTACCGGGATGAATGGTCATCTTCGACCGATGTGCATCATCAAATATAGCCTTCCTCAAACCCCTGTCTTGCGGTACGCAAAGTCTACCGTCTCTACCAACTTAACTAACTGTGGGTCGTCCCGCTGCTCCGCCAATACGTCCCAAAAGAGTAGGCCTAACCTCCAAGGAGGCTAGCAAACCGGGTACAAAGTCAACGGAAGGTCTAAAGTCAAACATAGTAATAAACTCTAAACTCCGTCGTTCAACGAACAATGAACTCAAGGACAACCTTTTTCTTCTTAAGGCATTCGTCACCACGTTACCCTTGCCATGGGTATACGCTATCTCAAACTCATAGGATGCCAAGAATCCCATCCACTTTTGTTGCCCTAAGACTATGCGCTCGAAGAGTCTCCAACACTTCCCTAAGATGTAGGGCATGCTTTTCTCCACTTCTAGAGAAAACCGGGATAATACCAAAATCATCAAAACTGTCCATCTCTCACGCAGACCACCCTAGTCGAACTCGACATCCCCCAAATGCAAGCCCCAAAGGCCTAAACCAATATCAGACAAACAACCAAGGGATACCTCCTTCGAATTCAGACGACCTACGTGAGATGATACTAGTAAAAACGGCTAAATAATTAAGCCCTTGTCCAACTCTGGATGTCCTTTCCAGTCTCACTCCAACACCACCGTTTATTCCATAACTGGCTCGGCTCAACCTATTAAAGCCATCCGGAGTCCTAAAAGCAGCCTTCTCTATACTATCCTCAGCCACTCTCAACTGACGAAACCCCGTGGCTAAGTCCAGTTTATGAAACTACTGAGGCGCCAACTAATTGGAAAAAGATCATCAATCCTCGGCAATGGGTGTCTATTCTTCTTTGTGAGTTTATTTAGCTCTCTTTAGCCTACACAAAGTCTGATGGACCCATCCGCCTTCATAGCAAAAACTACTGGAGCACCCCACTCCGATATACTTCGTCTTCTAAACCCCTTCTCAAGCAAATCGCCTACTTGCTTATGGAGTTCCCTCCTCTCACGAGGAGCCATATGGCACACTGGCCAAGATACTGGTTTGGCATTGTCAACCAGATATATTCGGAAGTCAATCTCCCGCTCCGGAGGTAAGCCCTTCACCTCCCCAAAACACATCCGAGTATTCCCGGACCACTCTACAGATTGCAAACTCTCGACCGACGTGTCAAGCGATTCTAGATAACTTAGCATAACAAATTCCATGGGATTACAAGAGATCTCGAGAGTGTTACCCAAGCGGGTCATAAGCCTAACAACTCTCCCTCCACATTAAGAACGGCACCATTACTGGATAACCAGTCCATGCCCAAAACTAACCCATAGCCCGTGAAGCCCAAAAAGCATCACATCTAAACCCAGCGCTAAGTATAGCAACTTTCAAACCCAAACACATCATGGAGCCCCAATTGGGTTTGAAACAACTAAGGGATCACCTACTAAACTGGTGTCTAAGTGCAGTGACTCTACTAACAATGATGAGATAAACGAATTCAATGCGTCAAAATCATATAAAGTACGGACAGGATGATCGATCAGAAAAACTAGACTTTCAATAGAAATAGTTCTACCTCTTTCCCGAATCGCGAGAGCCTGTACTTGCCCCCTAGCCTGACCTGGTGCCACAAGAGCTTGCACCTGTCCTCCTGAGGTAGACCCCGTCCTTTGCTCCTTCTTTGGACAGTCTTTCATCAGATGCCATGCTTCGCTACAGTGGAAGCAGCCAGTCTTAGTCTTCTTGCGACAATCTTTGTTTAGGTGGCCTAGTGTCCCACAATTGAAGCACCTCTTCTTTCCCTTGCCACCCTTACCTTTCGCACCCTTATTTTGTTGTTGAGGTTTCTTCTGATCTCCATTCTTCTCGGGTGCCATAATAGCATTGGGGCCCCTCTCTTCCTTATGCATGAATTCCATGTCTACTAACTTCTCGAAGGTGGCCCCCATAGAGATGTGGGTCATAGCCAACCCATGCATCGGTTCGTTCAAGCCTTTAACGAACCTCAAAGCCTTCTCTTCCGGTGTGTTTACCAAGTCTATATTGAACTTCGCTAACTGATTAAATTTGTTAACATATTCTTTCATTGACAAGTTCCCTTGCTTTAAGTTCAAGAACCTTTCCACGTGCATATTTTCTTCCACTTTTGAGAGAAACTTTGCCTCAAACCTTTGCCTGAAATCCACCCAAGAGTCAATAGGGCGTTCTCCATTAGTGACCTCCCACCAGAACGAGGCCTCTCCTTCCATTAACCAAGCGGCTAACTTGACTTTCTTTCCCTCTTCCACTTCCAAGATTTCCATCAATTCTTCCGTCTCATTAAGCCAATCCCTAGCTCCCACAAAAGGTTTCCCTCCCATAGCCTTAAACTTCTTACAAGTCTTAGCAAAAGTATCCGTGCGAGGAGGAACGGGTGCAACGGGTGAAGGAGGAACATTTGTTGGACCTGCAGCGGCGGCCCTAGCCTCTAACAACCTCCTATACCATACTGGTACCGCTACACCGTCCGGAAGATAAAGATCTTCAGCCATGCTGAGACGAAAAAGGAAAGATTCAAAACGGAGAATTCGAAAGATAAAGATATGACTATCGGGGATTATGCTTTTCTTTCAAAAACTTTTCTCTTTAAAGACATGTTTTTGAAAATATCTCTTCCAAAAATGTTTTTAGAAAAATAGTTTTCTAAAAATTTTATCTGTTCCGGTAACCTTAAGCTCTGATACCACGTGTAACACCCCACACCCGCTATGGTCACTCTCTAAGGGAATGCCATAACATCGGTGGAGTATTTTAAGTGAATATAGAACAGAAAAATTACAGCAAGACAGATATAAGTAATACTTGAAAATTTCAAAACGTCATTTCATTACAGCAGAAAGTAAAACATGTTTGGTTACATCACAAAACCATAATAAGAGTCAAGTACAAAATATCCATCCTGATAAATAAAAGTACATAATCCCAATACATGAACTGATAGCCATAAAAGAAAGGGTAAGCTGAGCTCTACACCTATGGTCCAAGCTCCAAAAGAGAATAAAGCAGCCTGATCAAAGCCCACTCGTACTGGGCCCACTCTGATAACCTGAGGGTTGGAAAAAAAAAAAGATAAAAACAACGGGGTCAGACATAAGTCTGAGCGAGTCCTATAACTTTAACAATACAATCATTAAAGTAACCAGAGAAGACATAAGCTTGATATACGGTAACGTCTGGGGATGAATGGCTACACTAAGCAGCTTGGCAGACTTAGGACAAACTAAGATAACCGTAAAGACGCATTTTCCCACTCAAGGATAATTCCTAGATTTCACCACCCCAGATCTACCCTCCCAAGGGTAATTCCTACACTGCACCACACCAGTTCTACCCACCCAAGGGTAATTCCTACTTAAAGGTTGATCCCACTAAGTGTACTTAGAAATTTCACCCAGTAGATTCGTGTACCCCTACATAGGTGACGTCTGCCCCTATCTTTACTAGGTGTACCCACTACTCCCAAGCGATCGGCTCCCTAGCGTAGATACCCGTGCTGGTCCCACAATGGGGTGTATCATTCCCCAAAGTGGCCACCTGATAATATCAACGGTGCACGGCTTTATATCTACACGATGCAACAACGACTTACCAACCAGCCCGGGTCCACACACGCATATGAAACCCGTTGATCCTGCGTTGCCACCGCTAACCCGTTTGGCCTCTTATAGTCAAGCCCAATATGCGTGTCCCGTCACTCGACTAGAGTCGAGCCTACTAAGATACGTTTGGGATATTGGTTGAAATGGGCCCCCACAAGCTACCACCTAAGCTTGTTATTTCTAGTGAATCCCACTTAACCCTTTAACCATGTCCACTTACATGTTATAAATTTTGGTTAAGTCATTAATCATATTTTAATTGCCATTCAAGGCACCCACTAGATCTCTACATGCCACCCAAAAGCACTTACTTAACCCTTTAACCATGTTTTAATTACATGTTCCACTTTGGTTAAGTATTCTAATCGTATTTTCTATTGCCACCTAAGGCAACCACTAGATTTCCTCATGCCACCCAAGGCACCCACTTAACCCCTCATGTCCCACTACATGCTAATAAGGTTAAGTGTTTCTTAATTAATTAAGACCGTGATCTCCCATAAAGACCTCCCACATTAGACTGGCTGTTATGTCCGCCTGGTTAAGCCGGTAGGGTCCGGGCAGTCTTACGTCATAACAGAGTCTAACCTCGTGTCTTTACTTTAATCACGTATTTAATTTATGGCTAAGACCTCTCACATTGGGCTGACATTTGTAGCAACTGGTTAAGCCGGTAGGGTCCGGGCAGTTTTACACTACAAATGAGTCCAACCTCGTGTCTTAGTCGATTAATTACACCTAATTAATCACCCCCATATTAATTATCCCTAATTAATATCAAGTTTTTCATAACATGGGTAGACCTAACTCAATAGGTAAATTCCCATGGGGTAGACCTAACTCAATAGGTAAATTCCCACTTATGTTAATTTATTTTTATGGTATGCTTAATCATACCCAATCATACTTTTATTAACATATTTATTAACCCCATCGTTCCCCACGTAAATCATTCTCAATTCATGACATAATAAAGGGAAGATCCATCACAAATATCATGGGTTTCACCAAATCTTAGCATATAACTTTGTCATGGGTTAAGAGGAGGTCAACTTGCATATATGAGCATATATTAACCCAACTACATTTAACCCAAACTTGCATATTATCATACACATGACTTGCATAACATGTTGCATATGAACTTGCATATTATCATACATATGACTTGCATATCATGTTGCATATGAACTTGCATATTATCATACACATATCTTGCATAACATGTTGAACTTGCATATAAGCATTCTCATAACTTGCATAACATGTTAAACATACATTTAAGCATACACATAACTTGCATAAGCATTCACATTCTTGCATAAGCATTCACATACTTGCATAAGCATGCATAACTTGCATATCATGTTAAACTTGCATTTAAGCATACACATAACTTGCATAAGCATTCACATTCTTGCATATAAGCATACACATAACTTGCTTAACATGTTGAACTTGCATTTATGACTTGCATCTTAAAGGAGGGTAAACATGCATATATATATATATATATATATATATATATATATATATATACATAGCATATAAACGTGTCATTTTGCATATGTATGCATCACATTTAAGAGGGTAAACTTGCATGTCATGATTTATGCATAATACCAAACACTTAGCATGCATAAAACCACATACTTAGCATGCATAGAATCAATTACTTATTATGCATAAACCCACCACTTAACTTGCATAAACCCACATACTTAACTTGCATAAACTCACATATTCAGCTTGCATAAACTCACATATTCAACATGCATAAACTCGCATATTCAACTTGCATAAACTCACATATTCAACATGCATAAACATAGGATTAATATTAAACATAGATTAGCATATTCACATCATATCATATGACTTGAAAACCCATTAATCCTCATGCAAAACCATAGATCTCATCATATCTCATCTACTTAATTTAACAATTGATCATCAAAGTGATAGAAACTCACCAAAACCTAGATTAGCAAACTTATGAAGTGGAATTAGTTGCTTTAGTTGAAGAAGATGTTGATTAGCTTGCAACTCTCTTCATTGATTTGTGGAGGCCATGATCAAGTTTCGTTTTGCCATAGTTTAGTTACAAGATCTAATTATGAATAAATTAGGGTAGGGTTGGGGTCTTATTTATAGGATTAGGTAGTGTTTTAGGCCCTTAGATTAACCCTAAATTAGATTAGGACCCTTAGATTTCGGCACCTTCCAGAAACCAGCCCTAAGACCAAGCCCAAACCCCAAACTGGTGCACCCAACCACAGAACTCTCTAGAAACTGTGCAGGTTTCCTGGCTTGGCACGGGCGCACTTCCCAAGTGCGCCAGTGTATTTTTGTACTGGCGCACTTCATAAGTGCGCCAGTGCATTTTTGTACTGGCGCACTTCACAAGTGCGCCAGTGCATTTCTGGCCTGTTTCTGGTTTTTCTGCCTAACTTCGTTCGTCCATATCTCTTTCATACGGTACCCGTTTTACGTAAACTCGGACTCTATTTCGCGTATTTTTCCGAGACGAACGCAATGACGCAGCCCGTTTCCCCTAATTCCCACATCTGAGATTAATTATACTTTAATTTGTGAATTTTAGCATTAACCGAAATTCGGGGTGTTACAAGAACTCTTTTTATAGCACGCAGAAACGCTGTAGTAGCTGAATTTAGTCTAAAACCATTATAGACTAACCAGAACTTTCCATAGCATGGCTGAAACGCTGTTGATAGCTGTTTTGAGCCTAAAACCATCTGAAACTTGTCCTAACACTTTAAAACGCTGCAGTTTTTATTTTATGATGCTGAAGCTTTTTATAGTACTTTTTAAATGTTACCTTTTCTTTGTTTCAAGTAGTTTCGAGGTTCTTCTTAACATAGACTGGAATAATTTGAGATAGTTTGGTTTTGTCTTAAACCCTTTAAAAGCATGAATTTAAAAGTAGGAGATCTTCCTATTACCAATATAACACCCTAATTGTTGCGCGAATGCATATATATTTATAAAGTATCTTTCAAAATGAATGACTGGAACGTTCTAGGGTGACAGAGAGGGTAGTGTCTAGGCTTGAGTTTGGAAAATATAGTTTCCTGCTCTCTCTGGCTATCCCTAACTGATCCGACGAACGGGATGGTTAATTCAAAATTATTTGAAAAGTAATTTAAGAATACTTTTGAAAATCTCTACACGATACAAAGAGTAATTTGGAAGTAAACAATGATGATGATTTTAAATGTTTTGTATAAAGAAGAACTACGTTGGCTTGATCCTTTATCTAATTGCTTACCCAATTAGATAAAGGTACGTAGGCAGTCGCAAAGGGTAGTGACGCAGTTGCTTTATTAATAAAAAAATATTTTTTTTGTTGATATTACAAAATAGAGCTATCATAAAATGGAAATTCGCGTATTTGAGTTATAAACTTTAAATGTTTATAAATTTTGGAATTTATATCGGATTTTCACCAAATAAAGAACGTTTTATTTATATTGACAAAAGCTTTCAAATGAGTGAAAGCAGATTTTAATTTCGAGGTATAATTTTCAAGTTATGTTTCAGACTGTTTCGGAAAAGAACGCTATAATTGCAATTATCGACCATAACCATAAATAGTTATTTTAATGTTTTAAAAATATGGAAAAATATTGTAAAATTATTATAAATTATGTAAGAGTGGATTGAATTGGATTGGTGCATTTTTCATGTTTATTATTTAAGTCATGCTAATGTGTTTATCAAGTGTGCAGGAATGAATATCGATGTCCATCTTATTGGAGTTGCACAATGGTAGATTTACGGTAATTGTGTTTAATTTTAGCACAAAAGCTAATTAGATAAGTGCCATTTATTAAAAAAAAATATGTAGAGCAATTATTGATATTGTATGTTTATCAAATAAATGGCAACGATCATTGTTTGTTGTTTTTGGACGCACGGCGATTTCGGCAATTTTGACTGGTTGGAAATTCCGGGGCGTTACATTTGACCTCTCACATTGGACTGGCATTTGTGGCTGCTAGATTTGTCAGGCGGGTCCGGACAGTCTTACACCACAAAAGAGTCTAACCTCGTGTCTTAGACGGTTTATTATTGCACATCTTTATTTAACCCCAAAGTGGATTAATATCCCTATTCAAATTTGTCAATCATTTCCATATTGCCCATAATTATCACCCTAATTATGTTCATCTATTTATGGTATATAAATTACACCAATTAACATTACAAACTAATTATATGTCTTTTAAGGCATTTATGCTAATTCACAATATTAAATATTTTAATATTATCTCATTGCCCCCACGTTGTACGTTTGTTCGTTTAACGTGAAATATATGTTAGACTCGCCATAGTCTAAGAAAGGAAACATCACAACATGCATAGCACATAAATTAGATCAAATTATAAAATTTGCATAGTCAACTATATAGATCTACACATAAAGAGGTGAACTTGCATGTGTGACTATGGTTTTCATCTAAACTTGCGTAGACAATGGGTGTGTAAAACCTATATTTGCATAACTCATGTATTATCATGGATCTAAATATAGATCTAACATAAAGGAGTGAACTTGCATATGAATCTCAAACTTACATTTAAACTAGCATATGATTCATATCCCAAATATGTATATTTACTTGCATATGTGATGATGTAAACTTGCATATGAATCTAAACTTGTAAATTATGATCTACATGTAAACTAGCATAAAAGCTTGTGTATAATCAGCATACATACTTGCATATAACTCACATATGTCTTAGGATATACTTTAGATCCAAACTTACATATAAAATAGATGTCATAAATCAAGTTAAACGTACAAAGTTGCATATGATTCTCATTAAACTTGCATATGATTCATGTATAAATTAACATATCCAAACTTGCATATCAAGTTAAACATACATATGATTTAACATATGAATTAGATCCACTAACATAACAAAACTAGCATATGAAGCATCATTATGAATCGATTGTACATAAGCCAGCAACTAACATAGATTTATAACATAGGTAATATCATAGCAGTCAATGATTCTCAAACTTGTGTATAAATTGATGTCATAAAAAAAATGAATCAAGACATATGTGATTGGTCATATAAAATAGATCCACAACATGAATTAAATAGACTATCATATGTTCACAAAAAAATATAAGTAACGTCACATGATTCAACAGGCATGTTCTTGTAATCCAAATTATAAACTTATCTCAATTAAATTAACAATTACTTTGTGAATGAAATTGTACTCACAAATAAAAAGAAAGTCTTGAGTTCTGAGATCTGTATTCTGTAATTGATTAGTGTTCCCTTGATGTAGGCAAATTTTGATTTAGATTAGACTTGAGTTGAATTGAATTGTTGTTAAGCTTCTTCTAGTTGGTGGCGGCTACTCTAGGTTGCGGGGTGATAGCATGACGGCCATGGTTCTAATTTTGATTAGGTTTTAGGGTTTGAGTCTACATGTGTTTATATAGAGATTAGGATTAATTTAGGCCATTCGATCAGTCTAGAATCAATCAACACCATCCAATCAAGATAGAGTGACACCTCAGCCTTAATGACTCAGCACTAAGTCACAAAATCGCCATCTTTCAGATCTGCCAAGGGGGGAAGGTCAACCACCAGGTCGACACTAAGGTCGACCTGTATAGTGGGAGGTCGACACTAGGGTCGACCCCCTGGTCGACCTGGTCCCTGTTATAATTTTTTTTTTTTGAACCTGAGCTGTTTTTAAATTAATTAATTTCTGAAACTTCGGAAGGCCATAGCTTCTTCATACGAAGTCCAATTCACACAAACTCGGACTCTATCTCAAGCAGAATTCCGAGACAAACGCAATGGCACAACCTGTTTCCCTTAATTCCCACATTTGAAATTAAGTATTCTTTAATTTGTTAACTTTAATTTTTAAAATTACGGGGTGTTACACTATGCTTGGGAAGACGCTCCATCCTTCTTCCACTTTACAATTCTTAATCAAAAAAGGGTTATCTGAAGCCTTTCAACCTAGAAATTTCTGAAGGCGCGTGCCTGCTCCAACTGGACGCGCAAAAGTTCTAACATCAAAAAATGGAACTCTTGACTATCAATCCCTAAAGCATGTGATCCACACACAAATCACAGATTATTCTCACAATCTCAATCACAGAATGAAAGAAAATAAACAAACACAGGGAGCACGCAACAATTTTATATTGGTTCGTCCAAATCCAAGCCTAGGTCACTTATAATCTCTATTTATATATATAGTCGATTATAGGTTATAGTTGGTTGATTTGTAAGAAAGTAGAGAAAGAAGATGAATTATACAAAATCCTTGTATTAAAGTTTGGCTTGGTTCAGTAATGGTGCAACAACCTTGCGTCTGAAACAGAGAAGCCAAACAAAAGCCCAAGTCCCTCTCCCAGCTTTTGAATTGAGTATTTATAGGAAGATTATTGGTCGGCTCGATCTGCCACGTGGCGTCCATCCGGGGTCGGGTCGACCACGTGTCAGGCTATGCCGATTATCAGGAAGTGTGAATCTAGGTCTAACCGACCTATGCCGACCCGAGATCTGGGTTGAACCGAAGCTTAATATTGCAATATCGTATCCAAGTAAAATGATCTAGCTAGAGGTTATGCCCACATCCTCAATATCCCTTCTGATGGAAATCCAAGTTGTGACAGACTTAAGAAAAAGGCGTGTCAACATATTTATATATAAAGTTGTAATTTCATGATAGAATCCTATCTATTATATTATATGAAAACACAATCTTTCCTCAAATTCCTTTCCGATCCACTTTCGGCAAAAAATCAGGATTGTGCCATCTGTCCCCAAAAAACATCGTTCATTCTTGGTTCTCCATATGCTCGCACGTGTTTCTTTTTTACCGTTTACCCCCCAGCAATTGGTCCCCTACCCATCTCATGCTAATTCATGGGTAATTAAGTCAGTTTTAATTTTTCTTAATCTGTGTGCAAATCTATAAAACGTCCAATATATTGGACTAGAGGGAGTATTATATTTAATAACTATATTATTTGGCAAATGTGCAATGAATTCTTATAACATATAAATTGAATTATAGTATTCCTAATTAACTCAAGCTTCTTTAATATTTAATGAAATACTAAGAGCTTTTAACATGTTAAATTAGGATAACAAATGATTCATTTGGCAAGTTATCATATATGGTGCTACTGTCTATCTGGTCCATATCTGTTATCAAACTTCAAATTAAATTTTAAATGTCGACCAATGTCAATAATTTCCTTGGTATCAGTATAATAATATTGATTATTGTCATTCCAGGTCAAGTTTAACGACGGACAAAGCTTTGCAGAGTTCATTTTGTAGGGTAGTGGCAAACCTATGGCACCCCTATCAGTACCCATCACACAGTAACAAATATGTAAAAGAATCCCTAAATTTTACACCAACAGTTGACCTAATTTTCTTCAAAAATAGCTTATATCATAACACTTGCAGGTTCTTATTTCCTTTTATGAAAAGTATGTTTGTAACAACCCGTATTTTCAATAACCTGTTATAACATAAATCGAGGCAGAACTTAATTCTAAAATCTGAATCAAGGGAAACGGGCTATGCCATTGCGTTCGTCTCGGAAAAATACGCGAAATAGAGTCCGAGTTTTCGAAAATCGGAGTCCGTATGACCCAGTTAAGGCCCATTGAAGTTTTCAGAAATTTCCATGTTAAAAACAGATTTAAATTTTAAATTAAAAACAGGGATTAGGGCTAACTGGCGTTAGGCAGGAAAACTCCCACCAAAACCCCCATGTCGACAGGCATGTCGACAGGGGTCTTAGGGTGTCGACTGCCCTGTCGACAGCCCTGTCGACACGGGGTGGCCAGGCAATTTTGCCTGGCGCACCATTTTGATTTGGGCTTGGTCTTGTGGCTTGGTTCTAGAGAATTCCGAAATCTGACGGACCTAAACTAACCTAGGGTTAATCCTAGGGCTAAAAACACTCTAATCTTCTATAAATAAGCCCCTAATCCTACCCTAAAACCTCATTATTCATTCTAGCAACCAAACTATGTCAAATTGAATTCTCAAATGGCCTCCACCTAAAAACCTAGCCTCCACCCTCTTCAAAAATCATTTCTATGAAGGTTTTGATGTTCATACAAGCATTTCTAAGTTGTATGAATGATCATTAGCTTGCATACATCATCAAGTTGCAAGCTTTATTTGCTAAGCTAGAGTTTTTGGGATTTTTGTTAATTGGAGCTTTGTTTTGGGTTTTTATATGCTTGCACAAGGGGCTTCTCAATCTTTATTAGTAGATTTGTGTCTTCATAATATTTGTAAGCCCTCTTACCTTCATTTTAGAAACTCTAAAGTTAATATGTGATGAAAGTTGGGATTTATGCATGTTTAACAAGTTATGCAAGCTTATGCGAGATCACTATGCTATGTTATTCATGTTTAATGAGTTATGCATGTTTATGTGAGTTCACTATGCTATGTTACACATGTTTGATAAGTTATGCATGTTTATGCAAGTTCACTATGCTATGATTTGCAAGTTTAACAAGTTATGCATGTTTATGCAAATTCACTAAGTCATGATTTGCAAGTTTATCAAGTTATGCATGTTTATGCAAGTTCACTAAGCCATGATTTGCAAGTTTATTGAGTTATGCATGTTTATGCAAGTTCACTAAGTCATGATTTGCAAGTTTAACAAGTTATGCATGTTTATGCAAGTTCACTAAGCCATGATTTGCAAGTTTATTGATTTATGCATGTTTATGCAAGTTCACTATGCCATGATTTGCAAGTTTAACAAGTTATGCATGTTTATGCAAGTTCACTATGCTAAGTTATGCAAGTCCAACATGTTATGCATGTTTATTATGATAAGTAAGATTTATCATGTATGTTGTGCCAAGTTCCCTCTTTCTATCCTTTATGCGTTACAACGAATATGTAAGCGATAGAATGACGTTGGGGGGGGGGGGGTTTGGGTAAAACTTAAAATACATAAAAATATAAGATTGGGAATTTACCTATTAAGTTAGGTCTACCCCTTGGGAATTTACCTATTAAGTTAGGTCTACCCAAGTATTTGTTAAACTTGTGATTGTGGTTTGAAAATAAAGTGGACATGACACTTAGAAAACATAAGTGTGGCCAACTCGAGGTTGGGTTGAGTTTGTAGCGTAAACCTACCCGGAACCGACCGGCCTAACTAGTTGCTACAAACAATAGGACCCAATGTGAGAAGTTGGTCATGTGTACCTGGGACCCGAGGTTAGACCAAGTTGTGGTGTAAAGCAACCCGGACCCGCCCGGCTTAACTAGTAACCGCAACAAAGTCTAATGTGAGAGGTTAAGGCACAATTAAAGTAATTAATGCCTCATGATTAGGGTTAAGTCATGGCCCACTAATGCTTAACCAATTTTGGGGATACGAGGGATTAAATGGGGTTAAGTGGTGAACTGTTGGTTACACTTAACTAATTTAATCCATGATTAGTGAGGGGTTAAACCACACTTAACCCTCTTAGAAAACCCTAGCAACGTGGTCTGTTCCAGCAGTAATCCCAGTTTGGTATCATTCACAACCCTAGAGGCTAGGCTAGGGCGGGGCACGATTACTGGACTGATGTAAGCGACCAAAGCGACGGCTGAGGGGTACAGCGGTGCGGGTCCAGGCGGGCTACGGACGTGCACGTAGTTCGATGTTGGACAAACTCGAGGCACGGGTACCAGTAGGTTTAGACTGTGCATTATTGCTTAGGTGTCTGGGGTTGACACCCGAGGGCTTGATACACCCAAAGGTGGACCCAGTACAGTCTGACTACAACCATATGTGGGCCGTATGGACACCAACACTTGACGTGTTAGGTTTATAGGGAGCCGATCGACTAGACCGTTGGGCTGGACCTTGCATTAAGGTCACCTCATGCTATTGGGCCAAAGTTTGGGCTGAGGGATCAATACCTGTTATGTTAGTTTGCTAGTACACTGTGGTGCAAAGCTTAATCTTCTCTATGTGATGACACCTTTATCTATTGCCAGTATGTTCATCTCAGTTTCCATCATGATGTTAACTTTATTAGTTTATAGACTGATCGTAGTAGGGCTTACCAGTCTTTTTGACTGACCTGTTTTCTTTCGCTTCTTTTCTTCCGTTTCCCCCCTCCCCCCAGGTTCTCAGGGAGGGAACAGTGGTGCTTAGCTTGGATCGCTTGCTTGTTTGCTGGATAGCTCATGTATGACTGGACATTGAGCTCGCTATGGTTTATCATCTTTATTTTGGGGATAGCACTATGTATTTCAGTATTTCTGTTTATGATGTACTAGACATGTTTATTTTGGCAGTTGACTTTATGATGTACTAGACTTGTTTTGAGATGGTTTGAGATATTCCGCTGTTTTATTCTCACTTACTCTATTTTACATATATATTTATGATTCTTGTTCTGCCTTGATATATCATTATGCATGCTTACCCAGTTCTAACGCCCCCCAGAAGCTAGTGCCCCCGAAAGAGTGACCCTAGCGGAGGTGGGGTGTTACAAATTTGGTATCAGAGCCTATGGTTTACAAGAAAGAACAAAAAGTTTTTTTTTTAAAAAGACTTTTGAAAAACTATTTTCAAAACAAGTATAAAGTATTTTCCAAAGAAAAGTCTAGTATTTTAAAAAGGCTATTACCCAAAAAGCCATTAGCGTTATCCTTCGTTCCCTTGACCTAATCTTATCTTATCTTTCGTTTCAGTATGGCTGAGAATCTTGCCATCCCGGATGGAGTAAACGTACCACTCTGGTATAGGAGACTTCTAGAAGCTAGGGCGGCAGCCGGCCCCGCAAACCCTACTCCCACTACTCCTCCTGTAGTTGAGAATCCTACCCCTAATGTCCCTCCTCCGGTGGTTCCTGCTCCTCCTCCTCCGGCTGTTAATATTCCACCTCCCGTTGCTAATGTTCCTCCTCCTCCTGTTGCTGAGGCTCCTCTTCCTCCTCCTCCCCCTCAGCATCCTCAGGTTGAGTTCACGAAGGTTTGTAAAGACTTCAAGGCGATGGGAGGCAAGAATTTCCTAGGCACGGAATCTTTTGTTGAAGCTAGGAATTGGCTGAAAGACACTGAGGACTTGTTTGCTATCTTTGGGATTGATGACGAGAGGAAAATTTTATTGACAGTGTGGCTTTTGAAGGATGAAGCAGCCTATTGGTGGGAAGTCACCAATGGGACGAGGCCCGTTGAGACTTGGGCCAATTTGAGGGCTAGATTTGTGGCCAAGTTTCTATCTTCTGCTGAGGCAAATTTACAGATGGAGAAGTTCATTGCATTAAAGCAAGGTGATATGTCTGTCAAGGAGTATGTGAACAAGTTTAATCAGCTAGCCCGTTTTGGTTTGGATATGGTGAACAATCCTGAGAAGAAGGCTCTTCGATTTGCTAGAGGGTTGAATGAGCCGCTGCAGGGTTTGGCAATGTCACATATTCCGCATGGGGCTACTTTTGAGAGTTTGGTCAATATGGCTCTACTTCAGGGAGATGGGAAGAAAGAGATCAAGTCGAGTGATACTCAAGCAAAGAAGACTGATTCTCAAGGTAAAGGCAATCAAGGTGGTCAAAGCAGTCAGGGGAATCAGAGCAAGAACAAGAAGGGGAACAACAACAAAGGCAAGGGAAAGTGCAATTACTGTGGTGTGCCTGGACACTTTGCTAAGGATTGTAGGAAGAAGAAAAGGAAGCTTAGTGGTGGATGTTTTTCCTGTGGTGAGACTGGACACTTCAGCAAGGAATGCCCAAAGAAGAAAGGGCAGGCTGGACCTTCAGGAGGGCAAGTTCATGCTCTCAATACCGCTCCAGTTCCCGATCGAGGTAGTGTTTCTGTTGAGAACCTTGTTTATGTTTATGATCTTCCAGTTCGTACCTTGTTTGATTCTGGTGCATCACATAGCTTTATTTCATCTGATCTTGTTGATAGCTTGCACCTTAGTACTAGCTTAGTGGATGATCCCGTTTTTTGTTTCGAATCCCATTGGGGGTTCTGCTCATCTATCTATGATATGTGAGGATCTGAGGATCTCTATACTCAGTGTAGAGTTCTTGTGTAGTGCATATGTTCTTGGTTTCAGGGGATACGGATTGATATTGGGCATGGATTGGCTGTCCCGATATGGAGCCATTCTTGATTGTGAGCATAGGGTTGTGAGGCTTGTGACTCGCCTTGGCAACACCTTAGAGATTTCATGCAATCCGAAGGACCCCGTCATGTTGTGCTATCTTGAATCTCTCAACTCGTCAGAGGAAGCCCTTCAGTCTGTAAGGGTGGTCCGAGATTATCCAGATGTTTTTGAAGAAGTTAAGGGGTTGCCCCCAAAACGAGAGATTGATTTTCGCATTTATCTGGTGGATAATGCTAAGCCTGTTTCTTTGCCCGTTCGGCATATGGCTCCGCGTGAGAGACGGGAGCTCAGCAAGCAAGTAAAGGAGTTGCTTGAGAAGAACTTCATCAGACGAAGTATATCCGAATGGGGAGCGCCAGTGGTGTTTGCTACTAAGGCAGATGGTTCTCTTCGACTCTGTGTGGACTATAGAGAATTGAATAAGCTGACTAAGAAGAACAGACACCCGTTACCGAGGATCGATGATCTCTTTGACCAGCTTGTTGGTGCTTCTATTTTCTCTCAGCTTGATCTCGCTACTGGATTTCATCAGCTCAGAGTGGCTGAAGATAGTATAGACAAGACCGCATTCAGAACTCCAGATGGATTCTTTGAATGGCTTGTTATGCCGTTCGGTTTGACGAACGCACCCGCGTATTTCGTGGACTTGATGAGTAGGGTGTTTCGAGAGTTCTTGAACAAGTTTGTCGTGGTCTTTGTGGATGATATTCTGATCTTCTCCAAGGATGAAGAAGAGCACGCGAGGCATCTTGTAGAGGTGATGGATACGCTTAGAGCGCATCAGTTAAAGGCCAAGTTCTCCAAGTGTCACTTTTGGAGAAGGGAAGTTAGATTCCTTGGGCATATCGTATCCAAGCAAGGCTTAGCGGTGGATCCCGCTAAGGTGGTTGCAGTTCAGGATTGGAAGACTCCAGGGAATGTAACCGAGGTGAGAAGTTTTCTGGGTCTTGCGGGTTTTTACCGGAAGTTCATCAAGGACTTCGCGAAGATATCCGCTCCTCTTACTAAGTTGACGAAGAAGAACTTAGTTTTTGCTTGGGATATGGACTGTGAGCTTGCTTTTCAAAGACTCAAGAGAGCCCTTACCTCAGCACCAGTTCTAGCTTTACCCGATGGTAGTAAGATATTTACCGTGTACACTGATGCTTGTGGCACGGGATTGGGCGCCGTTCTGATGCAAGAGGGCAGAGTTATATGTTTTGGTGGGAGGCAACTTAAGGTGCATGAGAAGAATTATCCTACTCATGATCTAGAGCTGGCAGCGATAGTATATGCACTCAAGGCTTGGCGTCATTATCTTCTGGGAGAGAGATTTGAGCTGTATACTGATCATAAGTCTTTGAAGTATCTCTTTTCGCAGAAGGATCTGAACTTGAGGCAACAAAGGTGGATGGAATTCTTGGCGTCCTATGATTTTGATATAGCCTATACCCCTGGCAAGGGGAATGTTGTAGCGGATGCATTGAGTAGAAAAAGGTTGACACTAAGTCCTCTATTTTTTGAGATGAAGAATTTAGAGTTCTTGGCAACCTTTGATTTCTCTTTGGCGGTTGAGTCGATGACCGGTTCTTTAGCATCTCTTGAGCTCAGGCCTACCCTTCTGGATCAAGTTGGGGCTTCGCAGAAGGAAGACCCTCAGATAATTGAGATCATGGATAAGCTGATTCGAGGGGAGACATCTAGTCACCTTGCTCGGTATTCTATAGATGATAAGGGTTGGCTGAGGAGAGACGGAAGGCTTTGTGTTCCGATGGTAGAAGACTTGGTGAGGAAAGTTCTTGATGAAGCACATCGCTCCAAGTTGACTATACATCCAGGTGGAGATAAGATGTATAAGGATATGAAGCGCATTTTCTTCTGGCCTGGAATGAAGAAGGATGTGGCAGAGTTTGTCTCTAGATGTGTTGTTTGTCAGAGAGTGAAAGCCGAGTCGAAGAAGCCCGGTGGGCTATTGCATCGTCTAGAAGTCCCGCTATGGAAGTGGGAGAGTATTTCTATGGACTTTATTGATGGGCTTCCAAGGTCAAGGAAAGGGAATACGAGCATATGGGTCATTGTAGATAGGCTTACGAAGAGTGCTCATTTCATTCCGGTGAAGAGCAAAAGGACCGCATCTGGACTAGCATCAGTATATCTTCGTGAGATAGTACGACTACATGGAGTCCCTTCCAGCATAGTCAGTGACCGAGACCCCATCTTTACTAGTCAGTTCTGGAACAGTTTGCAGGAAGCTATGGGCACGAGGTTGAACCTGAGTACGGCCTATCACCCACAAACGGACGGTCAGACAGAAAGGGTGAATAGGGTACTTGAGGACTTGTTGAGGCTTTGCATTCTGGATTTTGGTGGTGCTTGGGAAGACCATCTTCCTCTTGTTGAGTTTGCATATAATAACAGTTATCAAGCAAGCATAGGGATGGCACCATTTGAAGCTTTATATGGGAGGCCGTGCAAGTCGCCTACATGTTGGTGGGAGACTACAGAGAAGCTCATACTTGGGCCGGATATGATCAGAGATACGTCCGAGAAGATTGAGTTGATTAGAAGACGAATGAAGGCGGCCCAAGACCGACAGAAATCCTATGCTGATAAGCGAAGATCCGATTTGGAGTTTGATGTTGGGGATATGGTTTTCGTAAAGGTTTCTCCTTTGCGGAATGTAATCCGATTTGGAGCTGTTGGGAAGTTAGCACCGAGATTTGTTGGACCCTTCCCTATCATAGAGAGAATTGGGAAGATGGCTTATAAAGTGCAATTGCCCGAGAAGCTGTCCGGAGTGCATAATGTCTTTCACGTCTCGCATCTCCGAAAGTGCCTACATGAGTCCGCTGAGGTGGTTGAACCTGGCATTCTTGAAGACGTGGAAGTAGAGAAAGAGGCAACTTTGAGAAGAGCTCCGATTCGTATCTTGGGGACGGAGACCAAGAAGCTAAGGAATCGAGAGGTCAAGCTGGTGAAGGTTCAATGGGGTGAAGCCGAAGAAGACGCAACTTGGGAAACCGAGGAGAAGATGCGTGGGCTTTATCCATTCCTTTTCGAGGGTACACTCTCAATCTCTTTCCTTTGTTAGCATATCTTTCTCTTTGCTATCCATGTTTACCTAGTTATCGTGCTAATCTTGTCATGAGAACCTTAGGTAGAAACCCTTTGGATAAAACATGTGTTTGAGACATGTTATGTTTGATGGTTGCAAGTGGTTGCAAGTCTTTGCAAGTGGTTACTCGTGGATGCATGATACACATTAGGCACTAGATCGGCTCACACACTCCTCATATTGCATGTGCATGAGTGTTTATGCTTATTCTTGGATGAAATTTGTATGCAATCACATGGATGTTGCATATGGATGTATGATTGAGCACGCATGTAGATATTATACATTATGTTAGGGATTTGCATACATATGGATACATTTCACTAACATATTTTGCATTGATCTTTGCATTAGATAAGTACATATACACACACTTTTGCATATGGTCATACAGCATTTAGAATCTTTTAAGGACAATGATTGCTCGTGGATGATGCTTTGAGTAGATGGATGATTGGATGGTAGGATACGTTCTTCCTAACTTGAAGATTTCGGGGACGAAATCCTTTAAGGAGGGGAGAATGTAACAACCCGTATTTTCAATAACCTGTTATAACATAAATCGAGGCAGAACTTAATTCTAAAATCTGAATCAAGGGAAACGGGCTATGCCATTGCGTTCGTCTCGGAAAAATACGCGAAATAGAGTCCGAGTTTTCGAAAATCGGAGTCCGTATGACCCAGTTAAGGCCCATTGAAGTTTTCAGAAATTTCCATGTTAAAAACAGATTTAAATTTTAAATTAAAAACAGGGATTAGGGCTAACTGGCGTTAGGCGGGAAAACTCCCTCCAAGACCCCCATGTCGACAGGCATGTCGACAGGGGTCTTAGGGTGTCGACTGCCCTGTCGACACGGGGTGGCCAGGCAATTTTGCCTGGCGCACCATTTTGATTTGGGCTTGGTCTTGTGGCTTGGTTCTAGAGAATTCCGAAATCTGACGGACCTAAACTAACCTAGGGTTAATCCTAGGGCTAAAAACACTCTAATCTTCTATAAATAAGCCCCTAATCCTACCCTAAAACCTCATTATTCATTCTAGCAACCAAACTATGTCAAATTGAATTCTCAAATGGCCTCCACCTAAAAACCTAGCCTCCACCCTCTTCAAAAATCATTTCTATGAAGGTTTTGATGTTCATACAAGCATTTATAAGTTGTATGAATGATCATTAGCTTGCATACATCATCAAGTTGCAAGCTTTATTTGCTAAGCTAGAGTTTTTGGGATTTTTGTTAATTGGAGCTTTGTTTTGGGTTTTTATATGCTTGCATAAGGGGCTTCTCAATCGTTATTAGTAGATTTGTGTCTTCATAATATTTGTAAGCCCTCTTATCTTCATTTTAGAAACTCTAAAGTTAATATGTGATGAAAGTTGGGATTTATGCATGTTTAACAAGTTATGCAAGCTTATGCGAGATCACTATGCTATGTTATGCATGTTTAATGAGTTATGCATGCTTATGTGAGTTCACTATGCTATGTTACACATGTTTGATAAGTTATGCATGTTTATGCAAGTTCACTATGCTACGATTTGCAAGTTTAACAAGTTATGCATGTTTATGCAAATTCACTAAGTCATGATTTGCAAGTTTAACAAGTTATGCATGTTTATGCAAGTTCACTAAGCCATGATTTGCAAGTTTATTGAGTTATGCATGTTTATGCAAGTTCACTAAGTCATGATTTGCAAGTTTAACAAGTTATGCATGTTTATGCAAGTTTAGTGAGGTATGCATGTTTATGCAAGTTCACTATGCCATGATTTGCAAGTTTAACAAGTTATGCATGTTTATGCAAGTTCACTATGCTAAGTTATGCAAGTCCAACATGTTATGCATGTTTATTATGATAAGTAAGATTTATCATGTATGTTGTGCCAAGTTCCCTCTTTCTATCCTTTATGCGTTACAACGAATATGTAAGCGATATAATGACGTTGGGGGGGGGGTTGGGTAAAACTTAAAATACATAAAAATATAAGATTGGGAATTTACCTATTAAGTTAGGTCTACCCCTTGGGAATTTACCTATTAAGTTAGGTCTACCCAAGTATTTGTTAAACTTGTGATTGTGGTTTGAAAATAAAGTGGACATGACACTTAGAAAACATAAGTGTGGCCAACTCGAGATTGGGTTGAGTTTGTAGCGTAAACCTACCCGGAACCGACCGGCCTAACTAGTTGCTACAAACAATAGGACCCAATGTGAGAAGTTGGTCATGTGTACCTGGGACCCGAGGTTAGACCAAGTTGTGGTGTAAAGCAACCCGGACCCGCCCGGCTTAACTAGTAACCGCAACAAAGTCTAATGTGAGAGGTTAAGGCACAATTAAAGTAATTAATGCCTCATGATTAGGGTTAAGTCATGGCCCACTAATGCTTAACCAATTTTGGGGATACGAGGGATTAAATGGGGTTAAGTGGTGAACTGTTGGTTACACTTAACTAATTTAATCCATGATTAGTGAGGGGTTAAACCACACTTAACCCTCTTAGAAAACCCTAGCAACGTGGTCTGTTCCAGCAGTAATCCCAGTTTGGTATCATTCACAACCCTAGAGGCTAGGCTAGGGCGGGGCACGATTACTGGACTGATGTAAGCGACCAAAGCGACGGCTGAGGGGTACAGCGGTGCGGGTCCAGGCGGGCTACGGACGTGCACGTAGTTCGGTGTTGGACAAACTCGAGGCACGGGTACCAGTAGGTTTAGACTGTGCATTATTGCTTAGGTGTCTGGGGTTGACACCCGAGGGCTTGATACACCCAAAGGTGGACCCAGTACAGTCTGACTACAACCATATGTGGGCCGTATGGACACCAACACTTGACGTGTTAGGTTTATAGGGAGCCGATCGACTAGACCGTTGGGCTGGACCTTGCATTAAGGTCACCTCATGCTATTGGGCCAAAGTTTGGGCTGAGGGATCAATACCTGTTATGTTAGTTTGCTAGTACACTGTGGTGCAAAGCTTAATCTTCTCTATGTGATGACACCTTTATCTATTGCCAGTATGTTCATCTCAGTTTCCATCATGATGTTAACTTTATTAGTTTATAGACTGATCGTAGTAGGGCTTACCAGTCTTTTTGACTGACCTGTTTTCTTTCGCTTCTTTTCTTCCGTTCCCCCCCCCCCCCCAAGGTTCTCAGGGAGGGAACAGTGGTGCTTAGCTTGGATCGCTTGCTTGTTTGCTGGATAGCTCATGTATGACTGGACATTGAGCTCGCTATGGTTTATCATCTTTATTTTGGGGATAGCACTATGTATTTCAGTATTTCTGTTTATGATGTACTAGACATGTTTATTTTGGCAGTTGACTTTATGATGTACTAGACTTGTTTTGAGATGGTTTGAGATATTACGCTGTTTTATTCTCACTTACTCTGTTTTACATATATATTTATGATTCTTGTTCTGCCTTGATATATCATTATGCATGCTTACCCAGTTCTAACGCCCCCCAGAAGCTAGTGCCTCCGAAAGAGTGACCCTAGCGGAGGTGGGGTGTTACAATGTTTATAAGAAGAAATTTTTTCATAATTTTTGAATTGGTCCACCTTTAGGATATGGATAATTTTATCATAAGATTATCTAACTAAGATGGAATCATCTCAGCGTTCGTTCTTTCAGCAACATATTAAAATTATATAGGCATTTATATTTTGTTTTAATCAAAGTTATCCCAACCTGTACCATTATAGAATTATTTTTAAGTCAAATCACCCAACCTTGGGATAATGCTGATTGTAGAAATATCCTGTCATCTGCTTCTGCATGTTGACGTAAAGGAGAGGAATCTGAATGAGGTATGATTTTATTCAATGGCATCACCACATAGGTTATATTATATTGTATTCTATAAGTTACCATGTGTCAAGTAGTCATTGTAACTTGGTAACTGTGTTTTTGTTTTCAATTCCACACGCATGCACGCACGATATATACATATATACATACATACATACATACATATATATATATATATATATATATATATATACACACACACATACATACATACATACATACATACATACATATATAAAGGGCAATTACAACACTAACGATCTTTGTATTATAACCCATTACCGTATTCTTATTCCCAAAATATGCGGTTTTTTCATTCTGCGAGATATGAAAACTCCTTTTGGCTAAGGTGAAAGATGATCATGATTCTATGTGACATTTTACGAGCATTTTTTCATTTTATTGATTCACTTTGGATGTATGTGTTTTTAGTTTAAATAATTATGTCCCAGTCATCTACGACTTTCCATACTCAAAACAGTACATTTCAATATCCATCTTTGACTGCCAGCTACGTTTGGTTTCAATTTTTAAATTTATAAAAGTACCATATCCTATAAACTACAATGCATTATCCAAAGGAAATGAGCGCAATTAATCTTCCCATACTCAGAACATCACACAGCATGTATATATCATGCTTGCTACATTGTGTCAATTAAACTAGAGGATGTCCTTATATTTTCATATTAAACACTCCCACGTGTTACCTCATACAGTCATAATAAAAATTTTAAACTAGAGGATGTCAATATATAAATTTTTATTTATTGTAGACGTTTGACTTATTTTGAAAACAATTTTGTCCTGCAAATGTTGTAGTAGCATAAACTCTGTGCTGAGCATGCTTTCTTCTCTCAACATATTCGCCTGGACTAGAAATCTTGCCAATTACGATGTTTCTCTCCTTTTTCTTTAGCTAAATATATTGTCAACGGTATTTTTTTTACTGCAATGTACGGATATCGTATTCAATAATATATAATATATTTTTGTTGTGATCATGTTTAGAGGCCTATGCTTTCTCTTTGTTTTTCCATTTACTGAACGCTGTTTGTATGCTATTTGAATGATGTAAAATTGAATTTTTTTTTTCTAGAATTATCAAACCGACTGTTAGAGAAGTTTGTTTACTGTCACTTGGCCAAAATCAATTTTTCTAAAGCACAAAAAACATGAAACATGTCTATAATATGTCTACTTAAATATCTCCAATCTAATTAACTTAATTTTCTCCACGTTTTTCTCTTTAGATCTCTTCAATTTTAAATATGCTCTATCACATTACTTTCTTATGTTTAACTAAAACTTTAAAAAATCAATTTTTTTTTAAACTATACGATCTAACGGTCGGTTGTCCACCGTTGTGCGGTAATACTAGTTTTCAATCTAGTTCCTAAAGCTTAAGTATGTAGCAAAATGCATATCCACAAATGACACAAATTTCTTCTTCAACTAACAAAATTATGTATACAAAACTTTCTATATAGCCCGTGTGCGTAGCACTGATTCGCACTAGTTTTGAAATAAAGGACCAAGAACAAGTGCACATAAAACGTATCACTTTCTCGTTCTACAATTTAAATGGTAGATTTGCGGTCAGTGGAAGCTGGAAACTCGTTATTTGTCAATTTTGTTATTTTTCTAGAGGTGGGCATAAAACGCACCGCAATGCGGAAACCGCCCAGACTGGATCGCATAAACGGTGCGGAAAACCGTACCAGATTCCCTCTCTAAAGCTAACAACCCAAACCGAACCGACCCACAACAATACGGTTCGGTTGCGGTTTGGACTGTTACCAAACCATATTAAACCGAACCGCATAGCTACGCCGGTAATGTTATTATAAAAAATTAACAAATTCCTATCTAACTTTTTATTTTTACTATATATATTCTATTTTCAGCATATGTTGTAGTTATATCAATTCAAGATAACACTATGTGTCTTAACGTTCATGTGACACAACGTCATACAATCATAAATTGATTGCTGACGGAAGTAATTCTCTTGTTCCATATTTAATACGGATTCAAACCGGATCGAACCAAAATCAGATTGTATTATATTGAAACCAAACTGAAACTGAATCGTTTGAACGGTTAGTATAATGGTTTGTATTTTTGATTAAACGTTTGATGCGGTGTAGAAGCGGTTTCTGTGCGGATTGGGACGCTTTTTATTTGTCTGTTGTCAGGCATCGTTCATCCGTAAAAATAGGCCCAAACACTCGTCACACTTCAATAGCATGAACCCTAAAAATCTTCGAACCGTTGGACCCTAAAATTGTAAAAATGGTGGGTTCTTCACTTCTTCTTCCTATGTTATCCTCATCATACATTCATTAATGGAGAAAGCAGAAACCGGAACAAAATCTCTGGCACTGTAAGTCTCACATCAACCGTCTATTTTTCTGCATTCCCTCGGAAAATGTTTGCTCTTCTCCGTAATAGAATTGTTGTTAGAAATACAATTTCATGCCCCATCGAAGGAAATGCTCTTCGGAAATTTAATTCCAAATATTCGTCAATTTCGCAAATTTGCGAAAATCGAATCAGAAAAGATCCAACTTCAGTGAGTGCAAAGGATGCAATTGCTTCACTTACCAAACTGCTCAAATCGTACGGATTCACAGATATCCAAATTGCAAAATTCTGCACTAAATTCCGGATTAAGTTCTCGTATGATCTGACAAATGTCATAAAATCTAAGTTGGATTTCTTCCTTAGCATTGGGTTTTCCCACACTCAATTAACAAAGTTCATCTCTTCAAATCTCAATTTGATGGAATCAAGCTTAGAAAATCGAATAAAGCCAAATGCCATTCTACTCAAAGACTTCTATGGAAACGAGGAAATTCTAATTCGTTCACTTTTTAGGGGCTCCAGCTTATTACGAAGCAAATTAGAAAACGGTTTCTTCTCCAATGTCAGAACAATGACAGAACAAGGAGTTCCTCATATCAACATTGTTAAGTTCGCCAGCAAACACCCAAGAGCGATACAAGTTTCTGCAAAAAAGTTTAAGATGATGGTCCAGTTAGTTGTTTCTAAGGGATTCAACCAACGCTCGACTTTGTTTTGCTCGGCACTTTATGTAGTTTTGGTAGCTAATCCTGCTACATGGAAGAAAAAGGCGAGTTTGTATAGGAATCTAGGATGGTCTGAGGAAGACGCTGTCTGTGCTTTCCGTAGATGTCCAGGGTGCATGGCTACATCAGAGAAAAAGATTAAAAAGATAATGGAGTTTTTTGTTAACGACATGCAGTGTGAGCCATCTTATTTGGCATTTTACCCTGAGATTTTTGACCTCAGTTTGGAGAAGAGGGTCAAACCAAGGTGTCTTGTTATCGATATACTCGTGAAGAAGCAGTTAGTCAGGAAGACACATGCATTTCGGTATTTGAAGAGCAGTAACAAAGATTTCTTGGAGAAGTATTTGGTGCCCTATCAAGACCTCGCTCCTGAGATACTTCATGCATACAATGGTAAGTTTTAGTTTCTTTTCCCTGATGAATCTTAGTTTTTTCTCTTGTGAGTCTTGGTTTTTTATTTTTCTCTTGATCTTCTTCGAGAAAGCTTAAAATTTGTTGCAATTGTGGTGGGGACTATGGCTATTCTAGACTAGGAAATAGTGGGGAAAATTGTATATCATTTAGCTTTAATGAAGCCAGGGCATGCTTTATGAACCATGTTATGCTTATGAAAGTTGCCCTGGAAGAGTGCTGTGGAAAAGTATCTATTTAAGTAGCAGGCATTTGCAGTAAATGATGTGCATATTAAGTTTCATTTTTTACTCTTAAGTTGAAAGTTAGTAGGAATGTCGAGCACAAATTATAATATCAGCTTCTTGGTGGCCAACATTTTCAGCATGAAAGATCATGTATGTTTAGGTTATAGTTTGTCAATACCTGGTTTATATGGTCATGTAAGTAGGCCTATGAACGAATGTTGTTGTGTATCCAGAAATAAAATTTCATGTCCGAATCCATATCCGATATAGTTGGATATTCAATTTCACCTCTTCTCCAAACTGAAGTCAAAAAGCAAAGGGTTGAATGCCAAGTAGTAAAATTGTATATTCAATTTCACCGCCAACAGATGTTATAGTATATGGATACCGCCAGAGCCGGCCCTGGGCCTGGGCTGTCTGGGCGACCGCCCAGGGCCCAGGTCAGGAGGAGGGCCCATTAGAGATGCAAGTTTTTACAATATAGCTTGTAACATGAAAGCTGAACAAGGGTAAGTTTGGATTAGTGGTAATGCATATGGTTGGTAAACATGAGGTGCCCAGTTCGAGCTCTACATGCTACATGTTGGTTTTTGGTTGATTTTTGTACCTTAAAGCTTATTTGCCTTACAGTTTAGTTGTTGCTAGTTTTGCCCATGGCCTTATATTTAGTTGGACCTTATATTTAGTTGGACCGGGCCTGGATACCGCGCGCCATATTAGTATATATGTTAGAAATAAAACATGGTCGTTGAATATTAGCATCCGCTTGTCGAATGTCGGATATTTTCCTTTCAAATTCGATGTGATTCGGATGTGGATCGGTTTTGGATATTTCATGTGCTGTCAGAGCCAACTTTTGGAGGTTTTAAATGTTATTTCAGTTAGGGATGAGCGACTACTTGTTAATGGGTTTCATGCATGTATAATGGCTTTTACGTATCTGGAAAATGCATATTTTTGTAGCATCTCTATTCTCTAGTCATTTTGGATGTTGGAAAATAGTGCATTTCTAATCATATTGAATTCCGTATTCATCATTCAGTTTTACAGACGGGAAAATTTTCAATATGTAGTTCTCTTTGTATTGGCAAATGCGTGCTGAACGAGTATCTAATGCATGGTTTTCCTTGAGTTTCTAGTACCATTTATCTAGGTATAAGCGGTTTTAAGACCATTACCAACCATCCGTTCTGTTCAGTTATTCTCTCTCATGTTCTGAAACTGGTCCAACGAGCCGAACACCCAGAAGGGGAGAACCAGCCGCAGACTGGTTGAGGAGTGGGGATACAACGGCAAAGATATTGCCGTTATAATATTACAACGGTAAAGTCTTTGCCGTTGTAATATTATAACGGCAAACACTTTGCCGTTATAACATTATAACGGCAAAGTGTTTGCCGTTATAATGTTCCCCCCAAAAACCCTCGCCGCCACCCCTCCTCTGCTCCATTTCCCTTTCTCCTTCTTCAAACTCGAAAACCCATATTCCTCCCCCATTTTTCACCCAATTTTCTCCACCAATTCCCGAATCCGTCAGTTTTTAACCAAATTAACTAGCTTGTGTGAGATATTAGTTCGAAAATATGGCTAGATTACTAAAAAAAATCGCCAAAAAATTCATGCACGGCGACGATCGTGGCGCCGGCGGGAGTGGTGAAGGTGGTAGTGGCCAACAGCCAGTGCTCGGAATAGAAGACTTACTTGTAGCCGCCGAAAACATAGAGAACGAAGAAGCAGAGGTGCAACAGGGAGGCGGTCATCAGGGACGTGGCGGGCATAGAGGCGGATGAGCAGGCAGGGCACGTAGGGGTGTTGGATCAGTTGCCGCTAGAGAGGGCCAACTCGATGGCTATGTGGATATGAACCTCAGCGCCGCGAAGCTTCCTGCGCTATCCAACTTTCGCATTCTTCCAGATGACGAAGTACACGTTAGCACGCAGCCGAGTTTGGCTGTAAGTATTTTTAGTATTATTTACATAGTATTCTTTGAGTGTTATATATTGGGTAGATGGTATAACATTTTGTTGAACCGTTAACAGTCGCGGAATATACGTCCACGTGGTTCGTTAGCGACCACACTTAGATATTATCATGCACACTTGGCGGGTAAGGAGGGGGTCGCAGGACTGTTACATGCTCTTGGATTTCAATTTTTTCTAGGTAATATTATAGACCTTTTAATGAAATAAGCGGATAATTTAGTAGTCATATTTTATCTTATTGTGCGATTTGCTATTTTAGGAATAAACCATGTTATAAATGCCGATGTCCAATTGTGTGCGGCCATTGCTCTACGGTGGTACAAAACCACCCACACATTTCACTTTCCTTGTGGTGAGTTAGGACTTACACCGCTTGATTTCTCCATGCTTTCTGGTATTAGCATTGGAGTAAGTGCTTATCCCCAACTGCCTTATGACGATGGTCGATGGCGTGATCGTGCACTTTTTCATGATCTACTGCCTCATTTGGATGTTTCTGCTACGTCGTATCAGGCAGAAGGCGATATTAGAGTGAGCGCGATCCGTGCGGCTATGGACAGGATACTCGAGTACTACTCTGTTGATGACGACTTGGAGCTTGCTCGATTATTTGTGTTATACCTTATGGGTAACTTTTTCTTTAGTTCTTCGAGCAGTAGCGTTCCTGTGGGGTTTTTTGCGGTCGCGGCTGAGATAAATGCCGATGGGGCGATTTTATATGATTGGGGCACACTTATCCTTGCATACCTATACAGATGTCTCGACATGCAGTGCACCATCACTGATTCTCAGGTTTCTTTATTTGGATTCTGGGAGTTGTTACAGTATTGGTACTTTGAGTACTCTATGAACTTTCATTTTATCACCCGTATTGCAGACCCATCGACCTTTTTCCCCCGTATATGCTTTTGGACTGCGGACAACCGGGGGCCCAGAGATAATGAGTCACGCCATGTGTTTCCCGTTGCCCATAACCAGATCGAGCTGAGGATGTATAGGGATCAGATTCTATGGCATCCATTTGAGCAGAGTACATCCATCGATCTTGAGATCATACAGATTGCTAGGATGCTTGCCGGACGGAGATTTCCACTTATATCTTCTCCCGTGGCGCTAGGTGCTTATTGGTATCTTGGTGAGAGGTGCTGGAGACAGTTGTATGACTTCGATGCTATTCCGGATGATCCACACCCACATACTTATCGGTGTATGATTTACCCGACGGAGCAGCTAGATATAGCCAGGACAGCAGGCTGGTGGACGGCTGAGAGCTTTGTTATTATCAGGGAGTGTTACCTTACCTTCTAGCGTAGATTTTTCACCGGGTCCTCAGATACGATTATGCATGCAGCATCGATTGATTTAGTAGGGCCATCTGCTATACGACACGGCATACGTCCACCTGTTGTTGAGGATGTTACCCAGCCCAGTCAGAGTTTTCGTGCAGCTGATCATGTGGCGGCCGCCAGTCATTTTGGATGGACCATGGCAGTGCCCACAATTGGACCGGATCGTTACGTTGACGTGTTTCATCCTCCGGCCCATCACGATTACCCGGATCCTACACAGATATCATATCATGATCTGTATGATATGCAGATGGGGATTAGGCATACGGGCTATATAGAGCATAGGCGTAGCCTAGATTACTATGATGGTGAGCTACGTCGTGTTGCAGAGGAGGCACGACAGCAGCAGGCGCATTTAGAGGTCCAGCTTGAGGCAGAGCGCAAGTGACTTCAGGACTTGCAGATGTATTACCACCATATGTCTAGTGCTGGGTCCAGTCAGCCTCCAGATGTTGGTGATCATGAGAGACGTCATCGGCGCCGCACACGTCCACGTACACATTCAGATGACTCGGACGAGTGAGTTACTATCACTTTTATGTACTTTAGCAGTTGTTAGGTGTATGGTCCTACTGTTGGAGTAGACATTCTGCATTTTTTGAGTACCAGTGTTATGTATTTTTGTTGTATTACCACTGTTATGTACTTTTGTTGTTCTACGTATTCCTAGTTGATAGTTGTCTGTTCTTGTTGTTTGAGTAGACGTTCTGTATTTGTTCACTACCATGATTATGTACTTTCGATGTTTTATGTTTTCGCAGTTGTCAGTTGTATGTTCATATTGTTTGAGTATGCGTTCTGTATTTGTTGACTACCGCTATCATGTGCTTTCGATTCATTTTGTGTACGTTTTGATTATGTTTCTGTGTAGAGACTACATTTGGTTATGTGTAGAGACTGTATTTATGTGTAGAGAATGTTTTTGTGTAGAGCCGGTATCTTCTGTTGTTCTAGTTCCTGTAAGTGTTATTTGGAATGTAATAACGTTTGAATTTGATGTTGAACAAGGTTTCCCTCTTCTCGTGTAGAAATGCAAAATTCTTAAACAGCACGCCAACATAACAAGGTTTACAGATAACTCCATATTCTACGCACAAACAGCAAAGTAAATAGACAGTAAAACAACAATAAAATCACAATACCATAAGCCTACTCTGTTCCATAGCGGGTCAACCAACTGTAGCGTAGTTTATACGCTTCGTAACCAACGAACTCCTCACCATACTCGAAAAGGTAACGAGAATCATATGTTGCTTGATTTGTTTTAAATATGTTCTCGTCTTCAACAGTTTCGATAATCTTTGTGTACCGATTACAAGCGTCTGCAAAATGACGATTAGCCATTTGGATTTCAACCGATGTTCGTGTAGTGGGCCGGGAACGATGGTTGTTGTATAGCCTCGTGATCATTGCCCATCTTTCTTCATATGTTAAACCCCCTCCACTTTGCATTAGCAACTCATCTCTCTTTTCAACCTCAATATAGGATTTTACGAGGGCCAGCAAATCCTTAGACGAAAAATCTGGAGTAGGAGAATTATTACAAGCACTATTACTAGGTCGTTGATTTACTGGAGAAGGACGCGGAGCTGTAACCGCTCGATGCTGAATCGCGACGGGCACCTCTTCAACTTGTGTATCATGAACTAAACCCTTTTCGTTATCGTTCACTAAGTTTCGTTCGTACTCATCAAAAATCCTTCCCATTTCTTCATCACTTATTTTTGAATTGTCCATGTAACCTGTGCATCAGTAGAATTAGTAGAATAACTAGAAGTACGAATTTTGTTGATAATAAACGTTACCTTTAAGAAAACAAGAAAATAAATATTCTCCCTTTACTCTACAACGGTGCTGCTTGAAGCTGTAGAAGGTATGAGATGGATTATCAGATATGGAGTACTTATAAGGGCAATGTACGACCAACAGTTACAATTCAACATACTTGAATACGGTTTACAGGGTTCTCATGTTATTATGGTTGATTCTGTACAATGTCCGGTCACATCATTGCAGCACGAAAAATGGTGCCATCACATGAAATGTTGGCATTTACTATTAATCTCATGATATTACGTTAGATTCCCTACAGTGTCCGGTCACATCATTGCAGCACGAAAAATGGTGCCATCACATGAAATGTTGGCATGTACTATTAACCTCGTGATATTATGTTAGATTCTCTACATTGTCCAGTCACATCATTGCAGAACGAAAAATGGTGCCATCACATGAAACGTTAGATTCCCAACAGTGTCCGGTCACATCACAACAAATGTGGGCAATTACTATTAATTTCGTATACTGTTGTCATTTAATTCGGAAGAGACTACCAGCACCAAAAAAAGGGTCGTCCACCAGTGCTTTAACCATTTCAATTCACGAAATGGTTACGAAAAATGGGTCGTTCCTAGGTGCCTTATTTCTGCTTGCGACAGAATGAAAACAACTATAATATCACGACAACTATTAGAACTATTGACAAACCATAATCATACAAACTTCAACAACTAGTACAACTATTGAGCAATTAAAACAACTGGAACAACGACAACTAGTAGAACAGAAGGAAATGCTAAACCATAATCATACAAACTACAACAACTGAGCACACCAGCATCAAATTCAAACACGTACACCTACCATGGTTTAGGGAAAGGACCATCTCTTGTCTTACCGGCATTAATCTTGCTCAAGCGTCTTATTTCTGCTTGTGCTTCGAGTGCGTACTGACGTCCACGTTCGCAAATGGGAGGGTCAATCCACTCCTTAAAGCAACAACAATCAATGGCATCAGGATAATTCATGTGGTCGTTGAAGGCTTCACAACCGAAAAATCGACGACCGGCATTTGTTTCGGTCTCGTCAACAACAACGACCGACACTTGTCCACAATAGCAAACAGGGTTGGATCCAATCGTCCCTAGTGGCTCGGAAACCTTCCCTTCGAGTACAATTTCTTTTCCATCTCTTTGATAAACGGAATGAGCATCGTCATTTGAATACTGTTGGGGTTGGACTGGACGTTGCAAGGGATATGACGACGAGTGCTGTTGGGATAGGGGTTTCTTGCTTACACCTTTTTTTCCGCTTCGCTTGGGTGCAGAAGAAGACATTTTTTGGGTTGTACAACTTGAAGTTGAAAAGGTAGTGTGTTAGTGTGGAAGAAGGAGGAGGTAGGTTGATATATAATGGGAGGGATTGCGACCGTTTAAGTAGCCGTTGGGGCGCAACGGCTATAAAATAAAAAGGCAAACAGTTTGCCGTTATATTTTTATAACGGCAAACAATTTGCCGTTATATTTTTATAACGGCAAACTCCTTTATGCATTGGTAACTGCATCTCCTCCTACATATATCGAATGTCGTTTCACTAAAACCTTATCCATCTACTTAGAGCGTAGTCATGCCAATTTCTTATCCATCTTCTTACAATTACACGGACCTTATTTCTGGACCATCAAATCCTAATCCGTCCGCATCTAGAGAACCAACCGAGTGGTATATTGAAATGGAAGAGCGACACAATGACGAGGTGCGACAATTAGAGCTCGAAGCAGGAATGCACGAAATGGAAATAAGCAATCAGCAAGACAATCCAGCACGACAACATGACCGTAGGGCTAACCTTGTAATTCCTCGTGTAAGAGCCATGGTTGAAGAAGGCGAGGTGCAATCCGCAAATATTGTATGCTTTTGTGGTTTTGAAGCACCGCAGTTAGTCGTCCGTCATGGAAAAGACGTTGGACGACGATATTATACTTGTCTAGTATGAAACAACGTATGCGAGTTCAGACAGTGGATAGATGATCGCTTTCCCCGTCGAGCAATTACGTATGCTTTGGAACTAGAGGAAGAAATAAGAAAGCTGCGAAATCAAGTTAACGACCTAAGTAATTCAAATTATCGACTCCAACGTGGATTAAATTAGGATTTAAATAATTTATGTTATGCTAATATGGACTGTATCGTTACGCGTCCTATCACTTGTATCGTATCGCTTGTATCGTATCACTTGTATCGTTATTTGATGTTACTATGTTCTGCTGTTCTAGTTCCTGTATGTGTTGTTTGAAATGTATTAACGTTTCGTAACCATCTGTAGTTGGTCGACGGACTGTAGCACATTGACTGGTCACGTCTTGCACAGTTCGCATAGTGCAGTCATCTTTTATGTGACAGTGGCGTCATGTCACTCTTTGTCGAGAGTTATTGGAATATAGTCCAGCTCTCAGTCTGTAGCCACAGGGGGTCGTCCTCGATACACTTTATCACTAAAAAGAAGATTCCCTACAGTGTTCCCTACAGTCGTACCAATGACCGGTTACATCAGTATTTTGTTGGTTTACCTACACAAGCTTTGAAAATCACAAAGTGTAGCTGGTGACCATTCACACCATAACTAATATTGCAGCTATATGTACATATGTTACTTAGTCACAACTTACCGCACTCAAACACCTTTGTTCTCATTCTTAGAGCACATCATTCTATTAGAACTCACTGAAGATGTCTTCGTGGTCATCTTCTACAGAATCCGAGGAATAGGCGTACAACGAAATGAGGCTACAGGAGCTTGAAGATGAATTCCAGTTCCTAAACCAAATTAGACCGCAAACTGAACCGCCGTACGAACAGCTGAACGTTCAACCTCCATATGAAACTCAAGTCCCACCTGTTCAAGTATCATCTGAACAAGCTGTCACTCAGTCAACTCAGGAAGCAGAGTTCTTTCGTGTACCACTGCAGGAACAAATAGTTGATTCCTATCCAGTTCATTGCTACTGCGGGTACGCGGTTGAAGTTGTGGTTCAAGCAGAGGGAAACAATATAGGTCGGCGCATTCAGCGATGCCTAGCCTTTCCAAATGGTTGCAATTACACGGAATGGATAGACCAACCTTTGTGTCCTCGGGGAATAGCATATTGTAACAAACTCGAACGGGAAAATAGACGTGTTCGAAGTGATAATGAGCAGTTGCGATTGAACATCAGGCGACGCCCGTAAGACTAAACGTAAAATGCATTTTAATGAAGTTACTAATTCCTACTCCATGCTTTGATTGAGCTAGTTCGCATGTACTATCGTCAGTTGTTGTGTCTGTATGAACTATTTCAATCATAAATATAAATTTCAATCATAAATATAAACCGTTTGAAAAATGGCTATTTTCCAGTCGATTAAAATCAACTGAAACTGGTCAAACACGTTTTCCTTTGCCACGCTCACATATTGATTCGAAAAATTATGAAATTTGAAACCTAGCAATAACTTGACATCACGGATCCAACAAAAGTGGTTTCGTCGAAATCCGAGGTCGTTTGCAAAATTTCCATTTTTAAGGGCCTGAATTCCATAGCGACTATTCAGAATTTTCAATTGGACATATCTTTTGATTCCCGCTATGAAATCTTGATTTTTCGGATTCGTTGGAAAGATATTCTCGATTAGATCCTAATGTTTTTGGTTTCACTAAAATCCGGATTGTTTTGCACCCGGTACATTCAATTGAAGTTTGAAATCGAATTATCGAACTACCACGCCATTTTCAATTCTATTTATAATTATATATAAATATTTATATTCTAACGACGACGTATATAATATATACGTTTGAATTATATTCAAAATAAAATTCTCGTCGATATTATTTAAAATAATCTATTTTAAATGTCCAAAATTCGCTAAAATCGCGAAAATAAAATTTTTAAACTGGTTCAGAATTTCCGGGTTATTACAGTGACATTGATTGTTAGTTATGTTTGTTTTAAATTTTAAAATAGTCGCCAACCTTTCACATCACAACAACTGTCCGAATTGACTACTCAATGACAGAGCCATTATTGGCAACCAATTAGTGCCAACCTTTCACATCACAACAACTGTTCGAATTGAGTACTCAATGACAGAACCATTATTGCCAACCATTTAGTGCCAACCTTTCACATCACAACAACTATCCGAATTGACTACTCAATGACAGAACCATCATGTTGGAACCATTACTGCCACCCATTATTGCCTACATGTACTCTATGTCAGAGATATTTAGTTCACCATCCCTGCTTATATATATCTTTCGTTCGGATACGCTTAGAGAGAACAACGAAACTCAACTTATAAAAAAGTAAGCAATGGATCCAAATCTATACTACCATTACTACAAAAATAAGAAGAATCAAACTGATAATTCCGAACTAGAAGTGGAGCAAGAGACGGAGGAGGAGCTGGAACAGCACGCAATGGTTGCGTATTCCAATTATTTCGCTGAAGGCTCAACTAGCAACCATCGGGGTAGCATGCATGGCCGGATTGACCGACGGTATAAGAGAGACTACAAGGATGGACATGAAAGACTAATGATTGATTACTTCATCGACAATCCAACCTTTGATATAACTTTGTTCCGCCGTCGTTACCGTATGAGTCTGGCTATTTTCTCAAAAATATATCTTAAACTTCACCAGTCAAATACATATTTCACTTATAGACTGAACGGAACACAAGAAATCGGCTATTAACCACACATCAAAATCACCTCGGCGTTGAGGATGTTAAGCTATGGAACATCTGGCGATCAAATGGATGAATATTTCAGAATCGCAGCATCAACAACAAGTGTTTGAAAGAATTCTATAAAACAGTTGTTGCAGAGTTTGGGAAGGAGTATCTACGGACGCCTGGACCTAACGATATAACCAGGATACTACGCAGGGCAGAAGCCAGAGGATTTCCAGGTATGATTGGAAGTTTAGATTGCATGCATTGGGCTTGGAAAAACCGCCCAACGGGATGGAAAGGAATGTTCACCGGACATAAGAAAGTGCCATCAATGATCCTTGAAGCAGTAGCAACAGACGATTTATGGGTTTGGCATGCTTTTTTTGGAGTCCCAGGTTCATTGAATGATATAAATGTTTTAAAACAATCATATCTTTTCACAGAACTTGCTAACGGACTGTCAACAGATGTTTCATATAAACTTGGTAATATCGAACACAAAACTGGGTACTACCTAGTCGATGGAATATACCCAAAGTGGAGAACTTTGATGCAAGGGTACAGAGTTCCATCAAATGATAAAGAAAGGTATTTCACTGAAAAAGTAGCTAGCTATAGAAAGGACATCGAACGTACGTTTGGTGTTTTACAAGCCCGATTTCATATTTTACGAAATCCTGCTCGTTTTCATGATGCAAGAGTGCTTTCAGAAATCATGTATGCTTGTATAATAATACATAACATGATTGTGGAGTCTGAAAGAGGCGGATATAAGAATCAAAAGTCTAATTATCCTGACATGTTTACGGGCTCAAATGCAAAACCCCAAAAAGATGTAAACTCAATGGAAGAATATGTTGATATGGTTCAACACATTGAAGATCAAGCTGCACACTTCCAATTGCGTGACCAGTTGGTGGAACATTTGTAGGCGCATAAAGGAAGGAATAGTCGGAATCAGTAGTTGGTACTAGAACTATGTATCAGTGTGTAGTCGTGTACTATGTATCATTTGAACTATCTATCAGTGTGTACTTGAGTCAATAAATCTGGTTTCCAATCATATTGTAGATTGTATCATTATTTCAACTCAACCCAACATATACAGCTCGTACATAAACAACAACTACTACATTAATACTAGAAACAGGTCACAATCATATTACAACTCACCCCAACATATATATCTAGTACATAAATACTACAAACAGTTTACAATCATATTACAACTTAACCCAACATACATAGCTAGTCCATATACGAGCCACTAACGCTTCCGCTTCTGCTTCCTTTGTTTTTTCTGTACTCTCCAATCTGCTCGGCTACTAGTTCTTGCTGTAGAGGGGTAAGCTTACTAAAATCACATGTAATCATTTTAACATTATTATTCTCTCGCGCCAAAGCTTTCTGCTCCTCCAGCTTCTTTTCTTCCATGGCTTGTTTCTCCGCATGTTCTTGTCTGCGGAGCTCTCGATCATCCCTAACTGCCTTTTGGAAATCTTCGTCGCTACAGTTTCTTTCCACCGAAAATCGAGCTCTATGCTCTTTTGTTGCCTTAGATGAACTCTTCATTGTTTCCATAAATCTAGCAAACTCTGCACCTCGTTGCTCCAGCTGAATTGCCTTGGATCTGCCGACAGGTCGTCCATCACTACTTCCAAATAAAGGGTTTCTTTCTTGCGAACTCGGACCACTTCCTGGACTAGAATCAGAGTAGTTCATCCTTCTAGCTTTGTTCTGCTGCTCAAACATGAAGTTGCTGGGGTTCTTCCACTTCGGCAACCTAGATAGAAGCTCATAACAGTCTTGAAATTTAAATGGATGACCATACTTTTGCTGGTAGGCCTTTCGTGACTCTTCAATCCGTAACACAAAGTGGATATTGTATGAGCGTATGTCATTTCTAACTAATCGATCATAGTATAGTAAGTTATTTTTCAAAGTAATCTACGGTACTTACAACGTCATAAGGTGCAGCACCGCTTTGCTGTCTGTTCTCCAAGGCTGTCAGTATTGCAAGATAGTTCTGACATGCGACATTCATAACTCTATAACCGCCTCTAAGTGATGCCCATGTTCTATTCCTCGCTTCCAACGAATTGTAGAACTCTGCTACTCTTTCCCAAAATTTCTCACCTTTCATATTATTTCCAACAATGTTGTCTTGTGAAATGCGTATCGACGATTTAGCAAGTGAAACGTACTGCTCGGAAGTAAACTTACATTGTTTTCTTCTTCCATCCGCTGGTATATCTTCCCCTTCAGCATTATCATCCTCAATATCTTCTATTCCGTGATTCGGCTCCGATTCAACTTCAGTTTGGTGTCGTTTACTGAAAATGCTCCTTAAAGACTTCACCTTCTTCTTCTTCTTTTGGTTATATTCGGGACTGATAGGTGCAACGTATTCTTCATTCAATTCTTTAGAATTTGTAACATTTACTTCCTCATTTGCATCTTCCTCCTCCTCCTCCGTAGAAGTCCCAACATTTTCTTCGGTAGTAGGAGAGACATACCCATACGAAAACTGTCTTTGTAGATTTTGCATCGCTTCGCGGTCACGAACCTCGGTCTGTTGCGGAGTTAGGTGAGGTTGTTGACTTTGCTCGGTCTGCATCATCATTGACATATACGACGAATGATCATCGTACACGCCTACCCCGGGCGGTCGTTGGTAAAACTGTGGCGGGACGGACGATTGGATGGGAGGAAAATTAGGAGGACCGAGCGGTTGGTACGGTGGACGGTATGGATAATTTGAAAACGGCGAGTAGCCATATTCGTGAGATGGATGCAACGGTTGCTGTTGTTGGATTGACCGTTGCATGGCATACGATGACGAGTGCGGTTGGGACATGAGTTTCTTGTTTATGGTTTTTTTCCCGCTTCGCTTGGGTGCAGACGAAGACATTTTGTTGATGAAGAAGTTGGGAAGGTGGAGTGGTTGTGTGGAGGAGGAAGAAGAAGGAGGTAGGGTGGTTTATAGGGAGGAAGTGAACTAGCCGTTGGTGTTGCAACGGCTAGTGACTACAACGGCAAACTGTTTGTCGTTATAAGATTATAACGGCAAACACTTTGCCGTTATAATCTTATAACGGCAAAGTGTTTGCCGTTATAATCTTATAACGGCAAACAGTTTGCCGTTGTAAGAACCAGTCTCTGTTGGGTGAACCAGCCACGGAGGAGCTCAAAACTAGCCACAGACCAGCCACGGGTGAGTGAACAAGCCACACCTGGTTGCTCCGTGGCTTGTTTAGTAACTGAACAAGCCATTGTTGTTTGTGCTCTAAATAGAAATTATCCAGATATAAACGGTTTTATGTTTACCGTTTAGAATTCTAAGCAACTTTGAAATACCATTTACCTAAACGGTTTTCGGAAATAGTTTAGGTATTCACATTCAAAATAAAATAAATGGAAGAAAATCTATTTTATCTTTCTTTCTTTTCTTTTTTTTCCCACTCAAATTCACGCTATTGCACCTTGCGAACGCGCCAATTCTTCAATTCCAAAATTAAATGTGCCCTTGTGTCTCAACCAATCGAAGCTCCTGATTTTCGTCTTTTGCACTTAAACTCCTGAATTCTTTTTATACTTAAATGCAAAAAAAATGGAGGAATTTGATTGAAGGAACATGATGGTAGGGGAAATGGGTACAAAAGAATTGGTCTACTTTGCGAAAGGGAAAATAAACTGGAGTTTGAATCATTTTTCTCTCCTTTGTTTCGGCCGAAGATACTCTTATGATTTGACAATAACAAAATTAAGTGAAAGTTTACTTTTAATTGGTGTATGACGATTTTTTACATGCATGTTTTAGGGAATGTTTTCGCCCTGTAGGAATTCTGTTATACCATAATATTTGTAAGTAAAAATATATTTCGAGCACTGTGTAGACAGTTAGGGTGCGTTTGCAGTTAAAAATTGGCACGCTTAAGTTTTTGTTGGCGTCCGACGCGTCGGACGCCAACAACTTTTACCCCTTCTTGATTCCATGATTCTCGAACGTTGGAAAAGTAACTGTTGGTGTCCGACGCGTCAGACGCGTCGGACGCCAATGGTTAATTTTCCAACGTATCGATTCATCAACTATAAAACCAACGCCACCCCTCATTTTCCACCATCATAACCCGAAAACACTCCTCAAAACCCCTAAAAACTGAATTTTTCAAGTAATTTGAAGCTGCAAAAAATGTATTTTTTTATACCGTTGTGTTTATTTTTCAATTTCCTATAACATATTTTTTTCGAATTTTTCTGATTTTTTTGTTTTTGTTTATGCAGATGTCTTCCTCTTCCACCTCTGCTACCTCGCAGCCATTTGCGAATTGGACGGTCGACCGAGAGTCCGCTTTCATAGATATTTGCGTTGAGTTTATAGCCGAGCGCGATACAGGCGTCATTGGGTTCTACTCAACAATCGCGGCAGCAATGAACGACCGTTTTAATCTGGAATTCACAAAAACCCAGATCAAAAATAAATGGGACAACTTGAAGCGCACTTTTCGCGATTGGGACAGACTGCTAAGAACACCTGGCGGTATATGGATGCAGAGTTCGATTATCTGGACGGTCCTGATGATTTTTGGAGTACCGGCGGTGGCAGACCATACAGAAAATTCAGGAAGAACTCGCCGTTGAAGTTCCGAGATCAGGACATTATGTTCGAGGGTTCTTTGCGCAAAGATACTTGTGCGTATCCGATTCCTGAGGTTGCGCCTCCTACTGCACCTGCACCTCCATCAGCGCCTGTGCCAGCTGCTTCTTTCTCCCCTGCCGAAGCGAGTTACTATACTGGTTGGATGACTTCGGGTGATCCCCCTTCTGGTCAGCCCTCTAGGCACAGACATGTAGAGCATGCCAGCTCGTTTATGACCGACCAGCTGAGACAGCTTGCTTCTCGTTGATCGGAGCTTGTTCAGGGACCGGGCACGCGTGTGGAGCTTTGGGAGATTCTGACGATTTTCCGTAATGATCCGCGGAATGTGGATATTGTTCAGGAGCTTACCGATGAGGGCATACGTGGATTTATTATAGCGGAGTTGAGCTTATTACCTCATCGTCGTTTATTTTAGATTTTCATGTACTTGTTTTAATTTCAGTCTTATTGTGTTTTTTATGTTTGTATTTTTGATCGTGTGCTGAAAAATGAAGTCGTTTAGTTTTATGCAATTAGTATTTAATTAATTCAAAACAATTAATTTAAGAATTAGATACCACGCTCAAATATCCCGTTCGTAGCTAAAAACACATTCCCCGCTCGCTACAGTACCATGCTCACATTTCCCGCTCAAATACCCCGCTCACATTCGTTAAGAACGCACCCTTAGGCCTTTAAAAACCAAAGATTCTCTAGTTTGCCGGCAGCCAAAGCTATTCTATACTTTATTGATTGATCGATCATGGACTTTGAAATTTATATTTAAAGCCGAATACGGTTTGATCATTCTTACATTACGATTTAAACAACTCAAAAAACCCATGTACCTCAATTTGTGTGTGTGTGTGTGTGTGTGTGCGTGTATATATATATATATATATATATATGTATGATATATATATATATATATATATATATATATATATATATATGAGGAGCGTTCAATAGCAACCCCTAAATTGTAGCACCCTTTTAGCCCCCCTGATTTCCACCACACAATCCCATTTCTCTCTCCTCCCACTAATTCTCTCTCCCTCCACTAACTTATTTAACTATAAACGAGAGGCTGTGGTTCGGATGCAAATGGGATGCCAAAAATTTTGGGTGCCATATAACCCACATATATATATATATATATATATATCTCACTACACCAGAAACAGTGATTTGCAACGGCTTTAGGCCGTTGCAAATTGATTTTGCAACGGCTCAAAGCCGCTTCAAAATCTGGAGTTGCTAAAATTTTGCAACGGCCTAAGGCCGTTGCAATTTCTTGTATTTGCAATGGCCTTAACCAGTTGCAATCTGTCATTTTGCAACGGCTAAAGTCCGTTGCTTATTTCTGTTTAGCAACGGCTTTTAGCCGTTGCTAATTGATATTAAAAAAAAAAAAAAACTGTTACAGCTTATTTCGGTAGTTCATATTCTGTACAAACGGTTACCTATTTGACATGATATCAGAAATGAAATATCAATAAACTAAAAACTTCAATAAATTCAACATAAAAAATCTAATTTAACAACAAACTAATTTTAAAGTTCAACAATATATTACAAATGTAAAAGTCAACAGTTTGCAGCAACAAAAATAATATTACCGTGCACTCCAAGTTCAACAGTAGTAGCCAAAATTATAGTACGGTACATTTCAACTTCACCATAATAATATTACAATATTAATTGTTCAAATATATCATACATTATGTAATAGTATTGTTGCTTAAATTCTTCTTGAGCAAACCTCTATCATCACCGGAAATCAGCAATCTAACATTGTTGAAAGGCAAATTTTCAGATTTATAAAGCCATACTCATAATAATACATGTGCTAAGTTAATACAGAGATAAGAAACAAGTAATTAAGTAAAGCTTACATGAGGATCATCCACATCAATAGCTATTTGAATTCTAGTACTCTATATCAACGGGGCTTTGTCTACTGCTGCATAAGCCAAAGATTTATTAGCAAAGTATAACTTATTTTAACTAATGATTTTGGCCGATACATTTCTATATGGAAAATCGTAGTTTCATTAAAAAAGGACAATATATTTCGAAATTCACTTGAATTTCAGTTATCAACCAATAGTGATCGCAATATCAAACTGTATCCGAATGTATAAGCTAACAAATACAGGAAGAACAAATAATAATAAAACCTGCAGTAATGTCCACTCTTGAGACTCAGCAGATACAATTGATATTATCAAAAAAACTATACTGAAAAAATTATAAGCAACCGATCATTAAAAAGATTAGTGTACTCAGGTTGAAATTCAAAGAGTCAGTAGAAGATAAAAAATGCAGTGTGGCGTGGGTATATGATCAGTGAGATAACAACAAAGGCAAAAGCAAAGTCCAATGAACAAGTCATAGACTGTCTACATCATCTGGTGTTATTAAGTAATGTATCCTTGAATGATGTATGATTGAATCCTTAATAAGGTTGACCTGATGTTGGCCGCAAGGAGAAATCATAGTGGTAGAGAAAAATTATTGCAGATTTGGTGGCAAACTGTATAAACCATGACAATTTCGAAATTATTGCAATTAACATATATGTGCTTTAGGAAAACATAGGTATATCCAACCGTGGAAAAGAGGGCATTTCATGGTAAAATATATTCAATTCTAAACATTCCTATTTTATTACAACCATCTGTAAACTCAGTTTTAACCCCACTTGCCAATTATGGCTGTATCATGTAAGTTTATGTCAGTGTACTAGTCTCTGTTAAATGCATGCAAGTCGCATATCCAATGGAACTGGTAGTAAGCTATATACCCTTTTTACAGGCTCCCAACCTCTATAAAAGCATGCAAGTAGTTGCACTATTAACACACAGGAAGGAAAAATAAATCTCTTCCCTAAAGATCAACAAGCCATGGCTCGGATTCTCAACTTTCACACAAAAACAAAGACTAGCGATTCGTTTCTCCTACATCCTTTAAACATAATGCTTGATTTTCTCTTCTAAAGAAAAAGTCTAGCATTAGCTACCAGAACAAAGGGCCATATATTCATATTGCGTGTACTGTGATTAAGAATACAAGATCTAAAGCCAATAATATTACAATATTTCGAAAAACTTGTACAATTTCGAAAGGCTATAATGTTGAGTATGGTTCCAAACTGTTTGAACTGGCACAAGAAGAAAACTGGCGCTACTTGGAATTTTTTTTGAATGGTATGGTCACAGAACAAATGTGGGACAAGAACTTATACCATTTCGAAAGTTAGCCTAGAAAATTGGTGCTACTTGGCACAAGAACAAATATGGGAGTGCGGTGTTTATGACTGCAGGCCAGGAATTACAAAAATATTACAACATACTGGAATTCCATGCATGTGGCTACGATAAAGATAGACATTAAATGCCACATAATGTGCAGCTTGTATTACGAACAGAAGAATTTAACCAGATCATATATGTATACATTCCTTAGATAAATACCAATCCCAAAATGTTTATAGATAGATACCTAATGAGAAAGCTGGATGAAGCAACAAGTGGAACTGAAGTATTGAACAAGCCACAGTTGAATCAAAATGCTAAATCAAAGGCCTATAAACATGCTTCAAATGAAGGACTGAAACATGCTCAGAATATCAATAATACTTGCTTGCTGTTTTCAATTTAAAATCTTATGTGTTTGCCAAAACACTTCGAGTATTATTGGGGAAATGCCTCTAAGCCATTACTACTGCTTACCGCTAAAATAAATCATTACGTGGTTGCACAGCTGTATATGGTCAAATTTAGTTGAACAAAGAAAGGAGCTACATGATTATATTCTTTATCAATCTACCAGTTCAATCTTCCCTGGATAATTTTAATGCCGTTATTTCCCCCTCATTATAGATTGATTAACTGTTTTCATAATTCGATAGGAAAAGCTGATTTCATGGACTGCATCATTAATTCAAAATTGATTGAACTTGAGTTTACAAGTAATTTTTATACTTGGATGGGTGGTAACAAATTTTCTATTGGTAGTAAAATTGATAGAGTATTTGTCAACAATCTTTGCGAAGATAGTGATTCACGTAGGAGGTATGAGTAGATTAATGAAGATCAGTCAAATACTATGAGGAAAGTTGCATATGAAAATGCTCAACCAATGGAACTTAATTGGTTCAAGGGTGACAAAACTTCTAGTTTCTTCTATTTTAAAATGAAAAACCTCAAGCATGTTCACAGATGCCCAAAAAAAAAAAAAAGAAGAAGAAGATGATGATGATGATGGCAATTTGTACTATACTTTAGGAGAATTCGCTCAAGAACCAATTATTCATTTTCGAGCTTGTTGTATTTAGTATTTTCTTTTCAGGATTTGGGCTAATTTTTTATTTTCAAAGTTTATCTTTCTACCTACCTCTTATCCAAATTTGTCTAAAATTGCAAATGTTCACCGTTCAAGCTTTTTTGCCACTTTTGCTGTATTTTTTGTACTGACTTGTCATTATCGTTTGTTGTGATTAAAAATAGCTAATCATGTGTCCAACTTTTTATTTTTAAAATATATTCACTCCAACAAGTTAAAATGACTAGCTTGAGGTCGTTCTTGATAATCTACACTTTCAAAATATTTTACTAAGTAAAATTTACAAATAAATTTATGCTTAAAATTGGCAGGACTTGGACTTCCAGGTGGTATTGTGCTCATTAGTCATTTCATACAGCATTTTATTTTCTTCTTCGATATTTGCATACTCAATAAATTTGAACAAATACAGACAAGGATTAAAGTGAGCATCGTTCAGTGCATCATAAGGATAAGTATATACATGGAATTAACATGAGTATCTTTTAACGCCTCATGATCAAATATTTTTGGAGATGTAATATTCCGTCATATTGAAATATTTTATAAAACAGTCCTATGCTACTACAATTTTCACATCAAATTATTGTTTTAATAATATCACACTTCGCATGCTATGGAATAAAGATGCAAACGCATCTTTTGATGTTAAGAAATTTGCTAGAGAGCATTTTGGTAACCAACTATACATTTGTACGCTCAGTTGTAAACAACAGCAAGAGGAAAACATTCTTTCTGTCGATTTTTTATTTTACCAAGTATACTTTTGTACGCTCAGTTATATTTTGGTAAAGTCAGGACCTGATTTTGCACATAAGATCTTTGTCTAACAGATGCACCAAGTGCCAGAAATCATGAATATGGATGTATGATATATGGTGACCTATTTACTAGTTTCAATGTGGTATATTATTAAGTTCAGGATTCTAGCCGAACTTACACCAGATTGGACATTATGTTTAGTTCAGAGTCTATGAATGAAAAAAATGCAGCAGTTTACAAGGAGAAAGTAGAGATCTAGAAAAAAATGGGCATGCATTATGTTGTTGTATTGATTCGGCCATAACTTTCAAACTTACTGTAACCAAAACCAACCAAGATGTTAACCAGCTGAAAAACAGCAAACTCCGGTCGCTCACAACTGATCGGTCACCAGCATCACCATCTGGTCGGTCTACTTGCTAGCGACCTGGTCGGTCTTGAGAAGAGAACCATCTGGTCGGTCCAAGCTAAAGCTAATCTGGTCGGTCATTCCATCAAGCACACGTAAGCAGGGGTCGTGCATAGCTTCCCAGAAGCCCAGGTCGTACTCCGCCTCTACAACGCGGTCGTTCATTACAGATTTCGTCGAGCAAGCGAACGGGGTCGAGCATCCTGTTCATTTAAGCTTGATCGGTTCGGAATGGCATCAGCGGATGGTCGATCTCATCAGTTTCGGATCGTTCTTTCTCACATCAGAGCGTCTGGTCGGTTCCGGCACCTCAACATATTTGATCGGTCCCGCTTTCCGGAAGCCCGCTCCGTCTTAATATTGGAAGATTCCTGGTCGATCCTCCCATTGCTGAAGCCTTTTGGTCGTCCCTTTAGTCTCTGGTCGGTCCATACTCCATAAAGCTGGATCGATACTACAAGACATAAACATGCAAAGCCAATAGTGGCAAAGTTATAAAAAAGAGTGTATCGACCAGCATAAAAAAGGAGTGTAAAACCGACCAGCAGCCTAAAAGGAGTGTAAAACCGACCAGCAGCCTAAAAGGAGTGTAAAACCGACCAGCAGCATAAAAACGGAGTGTAAAACCGACCAGCAGCCTAAAAGAAGCATAAAACCGACCAGCAGCATAAAAACGAGTGTATGGCCGAATAAAAACGAGTGTACTGGCCAAAATGTAAAAAAAGAGTGGCAGTTTTGTAAATATGACAATGCCAACCTAGCGCCAACTTTACACTCTAAATTACAAGTTTGCCACTACCCTTCAACTCCAACTATAAATACCCCTCATAATTCATATGAAAGGGGGGGGGGGACTTTCCGGGAACTACAAGGAGGTGCTGTCAAATAGCTTTTTGGATTTCTCCAAACATTTCAACATCTCTTCTTCACAATTAATTGAAGATCTAGCAAGCTTTCAATCATGGCTTTTATGGAAGGATTAGCATAATCTCTTCAAGCTCTCTACCATTCTTATGTGGATTCAAAGGCAAATGCATGTAAAAGGAGCTTTTATGAATGTATAAAGGAGCAAATATTGTAAATCTCATGGTGATTAATGGAATGCTATCTTCAAAGTGGACGTAGACTCGAATAAGAGTCGAACCACTATAAACTCTTGTCTTCTTTTCCTTCTTTTCTTAATTTTGGTATTTTGATGCTTATGGAATGTTGGATACGGCCTCATATATAATTCTAAAGGTTTTCTAACACCCCGCCTTTGAAAAGGTGACGTGCTTTCCAAGCATCTCGCCTCTGATTTGGTAACGTGTTCAGAAACACCTCTTTGGTTGTTATACCAATTTTTGGTGTAAACAATTAGGCGTCCACCGTGGGGCCGTGATCACATCTTCAATCTCAATCACCCGTCCGGAGTTGGAATCCCTGGAGAAGCTCTCTTCGAAGTTCGGATCTATAACCGAAATGATGGCGAAATCCAAAAAGGCGAATAGCAAATCCGTTGGAGGAGCCGAAAGTATCGCCAACAATGAAGCTACACCTCAAACTAATCTTCTGGAGGTTGGCCAAAATTCCATAAGCGGAGCTGGTGTCACAAAAGGCGAGCTAGATGTTGTGGTTGCCAACATAAACCAACGAATTGATGCCGCTTCCAAAGCTATGATGGAGAAATTGGATGCCATCCTCGGTGTTCGCCCTAATCCTACTCTTCAAAGGGCTCAAGTCAATCTCGATGAGAAGGAAGGTTCTTCCGCTTCCGACCAAAGTCTTAACAATGACATGGAGGATGTTGAAGGACAAGAACATGACAATAATGGAGCCAAGGTTGTGGACGCCAATCCACGTGCTAACAATCATTCTGCCTGATGTACTCGAAATGTTGTTAGTCCCACAAGGGCACTTCCTACATCCTTGAACCGTGTTGACTTGCTAAGGCAAAGATCCGGTAAAGGGATCGAAGTTGGTACCACGGAACAACGCAACACTGAAGAGTATATTGCAGGAATGATTGAGCAGGCTATGAAAAAGAACCAAGCTTGCAAGGATGACGAAAGGGACTGGGACTTCTCTCCAAGTCGAACTCCATTCACCGAGAGGGTCCTGCAAGCGGACTGTCCAAAGAAGTTCACTCCTCCCACTTTACCTCCATACAATGGTCTTACTGATCCCAATTATTTCTTGTTCAAGTATGAGTGGGGCATGACCGCAGCTAAAGCTACCGACGAGATGAGATGCACTTACTTTCCCCTTTATTTGGAAGGAGCTGCCTCATTATGGTTCACCAAGCTGCCACCAGAATCTATTGATCAGTTTTCGGATCTGACCAAAAAGTTTAAGGAGCAATTTCGCTTATATGCTGTTAAGTCTAAGGATGCTATAACTCTCTCATCGATGAAACAAAATCCCGGTGAAACAGTCAAAGCATTTCTTAGTCGCTTTAATGTTGCTCTTTCCGAAGTACGAAATGCGGAGCCTCGCATAATCCTCATGTCACTTCTCAGCGCAATAGATGCAGATAGCGAATTTGGAAAATGGATTAAAATGAAAGAGCCAACCACGCTTGATAAATTTTACAAGAAAGCGGAAGAATACATGAGGATAGACAAAGATCCTTCAGTTGGCCTAAGTAATACTACAGAGGATAAAAAGAGTGATAATGCCCACAAACCTCAGTGGCAAAAACGATTTAATGATGGGAATGGGAACAAAGCTAACAAGGAACCTCGCCCGATAAAGATGAATGACTATTTGCTCAAATCTGGGAAGTATTGTATTTACCAAAAGCAGTCTGGCCACGACACCAATGATTGTAAACAACTAAAGTTGTTATTTGAAGAACTAATCAAGAAAGGTCATCTGCAACAGTACATAAAAAGCCCTCAAGCTGCAACATCTCAAGGGCAGGGAGCTGCTCAAAATGATTCAAGGCCAATAATCAATTGACAACCATTGTCATTCTTAATAGGCTAAGAATAAGCGATCATCATCGCTCTCCTTTTACTTACCATTTTATTTCTTTACTTTACCTTCTGTTACATTTGAAATTTCGTGTAAACAGTTTGTAATAATTGCTAAGTAAAGCACTGAACTATAGTCCTGTAACCGAAAGCATATATGCTTAGTCGAGTTCCTTGCTTACAATGTTATGAACAATTCAAAATTCGAACTTTGCTAAGGAATGATTTCTCATGACAGTCATCCAATAAATGCTTGATTTCCTCAACAATCTGATGAAATATGGCGATTCCCAATGATTTCAAATTTCATAGTGCAAAAATATCAGCGCAACGATGAAAGGCACATCATGGAACGTGAGCAAGGGAAACTGCCAAAAGTCAGATGGAAAAAATTCAACAAATACAAAGCGTAACCTCATAGAGGTCCAGCTCCTTCAGTCGGGAGACGAAACACTCATAACAATGAGTGAAAAACCCAAGACCTCTCCGGGGGCAAAAAACCCAAGACCTTTCCGGGGGCAAAAAACTCAAGACCTCTCCGGGGGCAAAAAAACCAAAGACCTCTCCGGGGGCAAAAAACCCAAGACCTCTCCGGGGGCAAAAAACCCAAGACCTCTCCGGGGGCAAAAAACCAAAGACCTCTCCGGGGGCAAAAAACCCAAGACCTCTCCGGGGGCAAAAAAACCAAAGATCTCTCCAGGGGCAAATAAACAAAGTCCTCCCATAGTGAGGCAAAATAAATTCCTACCACAGAGAGACAAGTCCCTTCATAGCAAGGGTCAAAGACCTCCCATAGCAGAGGCAAAATAAAAACCCCAACCTTCAAAGGTTCATGGAGGTCCAGGCTACTTCAGTCGGGATGCGAGCACTTATGACGATAAGTAAATGCAGCCGATGACTGATGCCCGCTCCGTGAATCAATATAACCTTCACCCAATCGTTTGCAGGAATCCGTACGCGCAAAACGAAGCACGGGAGCTTGCTAAGGCGAGATGAAGTGTGGGAGTTTGTAGCGTGGAGCAATGCAACCCTCACTTAAATATACGAAATAATGCGATAATCTACAAATCCTTTCCATAGAAAAAGTTATCTCTCCAAAGCAGAGATCAAAGATACAATGGCTTCTCCAAGTAGAAGTCCCAAATTTATCAATTAAATTCAAAATCGAATACCATGTTTATGCAAATAACGCTTAACAAATCATAACTGTTAAGTAAAGCAGTTCTGCATAGATATGACATTCAATTTGTTATACATCATTCATCAATGAATAACTAATCTGTTATTGATGTGGACGATAAATAACAACGTATAAGTCCAAAACCGTGCAAGTGCTTGTTTTCATTACAGAACAGGTGCTATAGAACATATAAATCCAATCAACAAGTTCATAACTTGGAGCGTATGGAATCAATGAGTCAAAGCAAGATTTGCCATAGCAAGTAAAAGGCTACGACTGGATTCCAACGAAGACCATGACAGCAATGATCATTTCGAAGCCCGCATTTCTCGCAAGCGAAAAATACAAGCTTCGAGGGGCAAATGTTAACCAGCTGAAAAACAGCAAAATCTGGTCGCTCACAACTGATCGGTCACCAGCATCACCATATGGTCGGTCTGCTCGCTAGCGACCTGGTCGGTCTTGAGAAGAGCACCATCTGGTCGGTCCAAGCTAAAGCTAATCTGGTCGGTCATTCCATCAAGCACACGCAAGCAGGGGTCGTGCATAGCTTCCCAGAAGCCCAGGTCGTACTCCGCCTCTACAACGCGGTCGTTCATTACAGATTTGGTCGAGCAAGCGAACGGGGTCGAGCATCCTGTTCATTTAAGCCTGATCGGTTCGGAATGGCATCAGTGGATGGTCGATCTCATCAGTTTCGGATCGTTCTTTCTCACATCAGAGCATCTGGTCGGTTCCGGCACCTCAACATATTTGATCGGTCCCGCTTTCCGGAAGCCCGCTCCGTCTTAATATTGGAAGATTCCTGGTCGATCCTCCCATTGCTGAAGCCTCCTGGTCGTCCCTTTAGTCTCTGGTCGGTCCATACTACATAAAGCTGGATCGATACTACAAGACATAAACATGCAAAGCCAATAGTGGCAAAATTATAAAAAAGAGTGTATCGACCAGCATAAAAAAGGAGTGTAAAATCGACCAGCAGCCTAAAAGGAGTGTAAAACCGACCAGCAGCCTAAAAGGAGTGCAAAACCGACCAGCAGCCTAAAAGGAGTGTAAAACCGACCAGCAGCATAAAAACGAAGTGTAAAACCGACCAGCAGCCTAAAAGGAGTGTAAAACCGACCAGCAGCATAAAAACGAGTGTATGGCCGGATAAAAACAAGTGTACTGGCCAAAATGTAAAAAAGGAGTGGCAGTTTTGTAAATATGACAATGCCAACCATGCGCCAACCAATTGCCAACCTAGCGCCAACTTTACACTCTAAATTACAAGTTTGCCACTACCCTTCAGCTCTAACTATAAATACCCCTTATAATTCACATGAAAGGGGGGGGGGGACTTTCCGGGAACTACAAGGAGGTGCTGTCAAATAGCTTTTTGGATTTCTTCAAACATTTCAACATCTCTTCTTCACAATTCATTGAAGATCTAGCAAGCTTTCAATCATGGCTTCTATGGAAGGATTAGCATAATCTCTTCAAGCTCTCTACCATTCTTATGTGGATTCAAAGGCAAATGCATGTAAAAGGAGCTTTTATGAATGTATAAAGGAGCAAATATTGTAAATCTCATGGTGATTAATGGAATGCTATCTTCAAAGTGGACGTAGACTCGAATAAGAGTCGAACCACTATAAACTCTTGTCTTCTTTTCCTTCTTTTCTTAATTTTGGTATTTTGATGCTTATGGAATGTTGGATACGGCCTCATATATAATTCTAAAGGTTTTCTAACACCCCGCCTTTGAAAAGGTGACGTGCTTTCCAAGCATCTCGCCTCTGATTGGTAACGTGTTCAGAAACACCTCTTTGGTTGTTATACCAATTTTTGGTGTAAACACAAGATATCAGAATTTTATCTTGGCCAGTATATCGCCGATATACCGAGCTCTCGGCCGATATACGAAAAATGAGGTTTTCACCAAAATTTTGCGTTTCGTTTTGCCAGAACTTCTCCCTAAGATCTCAACCGAGATAATGGCCGAAATTTGAAAGTGTTGTCTTAAAGCTAAAATAAATCATTTAAAAAAATATTCTTTTGATAACATTTACTATATGACACAATGAAATGTACGATGAAACATCATTATACCATAAAAATCACCAAACATTTTTCTTTTTCAACTAAACGGTAATTTAACATCACCACTGTAATGCTTATGGTTTTATAAGTATCGAATATTTCAATGTTTTTCGTGCTCGCTTTCTGACTTAGAGAAGATAAGGATATCATCAATGAAAACCAGAACAAATTTATTCAATACTCCTCTGAATACTCTGTTCATTAGATCGACGAAATAGGCTGGAGCATTACATAAGCCGAAGGGCATTACTAACCACTCGTAGAATAAGTCTGGACCTCTGAATGCTGACAAAGGAACACACTCCTCGGCGATACGAAGCTAATGGAAACCTGTAGCTAGGTCCATTCGTGAAAATACTTGTGCGCCATTTAATCGATCCAACAAATCATCAATCCGTGGCAATGGATATTTATTCTTTATTGTCTGCTTGTTCAAATCGCGATAATCTACACATAGTCGCAGAGTACCGTCTGATTTCGGGACAAACACCACTGCTGCTCCCCAATCAGAGAAACTGGGCCTGATCAAACCCTTCCATACTAGCTGTCGTGTTTGATTGTCAAGTTCTTCTTTCTCTTTCAAGGACATTCTTCGAATAGCGTGAACTACCGGCCTTGTATTCGGAATCAAAGCAATCTTGAAATCTATTTCACTCTACGGAGGTAAGCGAACAACTTCTTCGAACACATCCGCATAGTTCTTGATGACAGGAATATCTTTCACTAGGTCGGGAATATTCTCTGTGATTTCAGGGATATTTTCTATTTGGGCTGGAGAAACATCGAGAGCTGCCGAGAAGTCTTTTCCATTAGCATTCTGACCTTCACAGGGAATGGTTATATAATCACCTGATTTTATCTTTGCTTTTACGACTCTGTCGGCGCATTTAACTTCAGCTTCATATTTGGTCAACCAGTCTAACCCCAAGATAAGATCAAACTCTTTAAAATTCATGACGACCGCGATGGTAGGAAACCGATAACGAGAAAAGGAAACCGGCACTCCACAAACCCAACTGAGATCAATGGAACCCCCAACCGGATTCTGGACAGTCATTGGTTCATTGAGCTTCTTTAGATTTAAATCCAGTTTCTTAGCTGCATTCTTTGCAACAAAGATTCACGACGCGCCGGTGTCAAACAGTACTTTAACTAGGATGTCTTTGACAGTTAGCGTCCCTTCTAAAACATCTGGCCTTTCCTGAATAGACGAGGAGACAGGCACTTCTGCCACTTCATTTACCTGAGCCTCTTTGGTCTTCTTTAACAGCCAGCAATCTCACTTTATATGACCGGCCTGATGACAAAGACTGCACTCTCGAGTCACAGGAAACTTGCCCTTGGATTTAGACCCATCCTCCTTTCGTTTCTTCGAGGATTTACAATTTCTGGTCAAATTCCCTGGTTTCTTGCAGTTAGAGCAGGTGGCCATCGTGGCTGGCTCCTTTTCAGATCTGGCCCTTTTTCGATTGACTTTGGGCTTCTTACTGACCTCAGACATCGTACTGACCTCAGTACGATCAGTTTCTGCTCAACTTTCTTGCTAGAGCTGACCTCTTCTTCGTAAGGCAACATACCTTTCTTGTCGAGATCTTCGTACTGGTAAGCCATGTATATCATTTCAGAAAAGGGGAGCTTCACATTCCCCATTATACTGTTCTGATATTTTCTTTGAAGGCCATGAATAAATCTCAGATTTTTCCTCTTTGGATCTTGAATCAGATGAGGAGCAAAGTGAGAAAGTTCGTTGAATTTCTTATGATATTCTGGGATGGTCATATCACCTTGTATCAGATAAGAAAATTCATCACATAATCTCTCGGTTGCTTCGGGAGGAGTAAATCTTTCTAAGAAAATCACTTTGAATCTGTCCCAGGTGATATCACCTTCTGGATTATCTTTAATAACTGAATCCCACCAAAACAAAGCTTCTTCTTTGAGTGCCCAAGACGCCAGTAATCTTTTCTGATCGTCTCTCAGCTTTAAACCCTCAAAGATTTTCTCTACAGAACGGATCCAAGCTTGTGTTTCCATAATGGACTCTTTGCCTAAGAATGGCGATCCACCCAGATTTGGAAATCTCTTGAATAGAACTTCGATATCTGATTCTGGCTGCAGGAGCACAACTGGCTCATTAGCTAGTCAAGCCATACGATTATTTCTTCTGTTCCTGTCACTCATTTTCTAGTACGTCTGCAATTAGCAGATAAAGTGTCAGATCAACAGAAAAGATATTTCAAAGTATAGAGACGAATACTTGAATGTAAATGTGTCTACTGGGGTGTATTTCATTCTTCTTTACTTATACTAGGATATTACTGATCCTATATGTATAGAGTTACCCATCCTAGAACACTACTGGTTCTATTACTGACGAGTTCGTTCATATGTAATATTCCAGAACTAAGCTTAACCAAAGCTCTGATACCAAATTGAGACGACCCCAAACCCCGTACTGATGATGGCAAGGGTAATCCTTGGAATATAACACAGAAACAAATAATAGCAGAACAGAAATAAATAAATACACCAGATAATGAACAATAGAATATACTGGATGCTCTATTTTCGGCGTCATATACATAGTTAGCACATTCTTCATAGTTAGCAGCTCCGTATCAAGGTCATCATCAATATCGTCACTATCACTAATATGGATATCGTCACTATCATCAATAAGATCATCAGCGTTACACAATATACAGGATCATACTTAGTACAAATACAGTCCAGCTATACATAAATGTCTACAGCGGAATACAAACAAAATATGTACAATAGGAGCTGAACAGCATAAATTAGATAAATGATAGAATCCATCTTCAGCTCCAGCTATCCAGAAAGAGCCAGCTAAACCTGAATACAAGGCTGCCCGTGTAGAAAAAGGGGCACCCGAGTTTGAAAGTGAAACAAACTACGAGTCAGTCATGGGACTGGTATGAGAAATCTACTCAACACATTTAAAATATGGCTAATCACAGGACCACGCCACTTTCGTGGAACGGATTTACTCCATTGGATTGCCAGTGCTTTAAAACAAATCATTCTTTTAAACATCGCTATGCTTTTTATAAAAATGAAGCCATTATAAGACTCAGTTCCCATCACACAATGCAACGCAAACCGAAGGATAGAGTTTTTACCTTATAATGGCCAAAATATGCTTGATACGAATAAAACAAAAGCATTTGATATTATTACTAGTGTTTATATGTTTCAAAAACAATTTCCAATCATAACTATCAATCATAGACGACATGAGCGTCCCATGCCACTATGTCGCCAAATATAGGTATACAATCAAAACCGCACGATGTCGTATTCGGAAATTGGATTTCCGTCATGAACCAAGGCAAAAGATAGTCCTCACCGAATTCGAGACTGCCTAGCCCGAGTCTCAGGAAAGCGCGCAGGCAAGCCTTGGATCGTCAGGGCCGGTCCACCGAGGTGGATTGTTATGCCTGAACAATACGTTTCCCCGACCTTTAGGGCGTAAATGAGCCAACGAATGACTCCATCGGACCCGGATCGTCCGATCTAACCGAGGCGCCTTGCAATAGCAACAACCACATAAGTAAAACTCGTCAGGGCATGTAAAACCACTGACGCCACTTCTAGCTAGGAAGAAACGCATGCCCTCCCTGAGGTCCTGCTCCCGTTTCTGGTTCATAACGGGGTGTGAGGCTCGCGATTTCACGTTATACACAAAGCTACGCCACACAGGCGGTGCTTTGATCATCACCACAAGACTTTGCTTTTCAACGGAAGCCCTGATCACTGCATCTTAGCATGCCACATAGGCAATTCACACCGTGCAACTGATGGCTATCAATCACACAGAATAAATTCCAATGTTAGACACACTGTCCATTTGCAAGTCCGTTCTGGGTTTGAACGAAACCGGAGGAACTATATACCTCGCAAACCCATCGATCACCATGTACGTCTGGATAATCACCACTCATTATCCATATTTTGGGATGCCTCCCAATCAGGACCTCGGTTACCATCCAAAAGAGGTGAAGATCTCCGGTCTTCGACCGCCGTCTTCATCTTCGATTTCTTATCGTCGATTCAGTTATTCAGAATGGGATAAACCTGGTCTTTCTGAGCAACTCGCGTATATAATAAACATGTTCAACACTAACATACATACGCATCATTTCAATTCATTGGTCACTAACCGTCAATCAGTAAGAGAACGATTTCCCAAATATTAACCCCGAAGGCCGAAACCAACATCAGATCAATACCCAGGAAACCACTTGGCTTAGCCAACCTTCAGTTAATTTCTAAATTTCATATCCATATCATTTATAATATTTTATAACGATTTATCGCTATTTTTATTTATTATAAAATAGCCAATTTATTCAAAACGACGCTTCGGGCCATAACGTGGCCATAGCGCTGTTTTTTTTCAGATTTGATTTACACATATCTAAAAATATAGCCGTTGGATCTTCACAAAATTTACATCATTACAAAGATCTTTTCAAAACGAATCCAACGGTTCCAGTTTCGTGAAATTCCGACGGTCGGATCTCCCGGTATAATCGTTTGGAGTTTCGATTTCAAAATACGAACCGCAGCATCGTTATTCGATTAAATATAATTATATTTATATATATATAAATATAATCGATTCTGGGGCTGTTTTTCTTCAGATTTGAATTAAACATTCCGGACAATCCAACCGTTGGATTTTTACAAAGTTGGTGCCGTTGGAAAGATATTTCCAAAGCGAACCCAACGGTTGCGATTTCAGGAAAATCCGATGGTCGGATCTCTCGTACTAATCGTTTGAAATCACGGTTTCAAAATACGAACTACAGCGTCGTTATTCGATATATTTCAATTCTATTTAAATATATATATCGATTCTTCGATTTCAAAACTATATTCTTTTCATATATTTGATAAAAATGATATTTTTATCTAACTGTCTTCTATTTCAACACTTCACTATTTTTAACAATTCATTTATATAATAAAAATGTGATTTTTATTATAAAACAATTCATTTCAAAACACGATTATTTTCTATAGTTCATATAGGTGATAAAATAGGATTTTTATTATAAAACAATTTCTTTCAAAACAAGATTATTTTATATAGTTCATATAGATGATAAAAATGTGATTTTAATTATAAAACAATTTATTTCAAAATATGAATACCATTCAACACATGAATTTCAATTCAACAAATGAATATCGATTCAACACATGAAGGTTTTCTATATTTATATATATTGATAAAAATGTGATTTTTATTATAAAACAATTTATTTCAAAATATGAATACCATTCAACACATGAATTTCAATTCAATGAATGAATATCGATTCAACACATGAAGGTTTTCTATAGTTTATATATATCGATAAAAATGTGATTTTTATATTTAAAACACGAATACCATTCAACACATGAATTTCAATTCAACGAATGAATATCGATTCAACACATGAAGGTTTTCTATAGTTTATATATATATAAAAAAAATGTGATTTTTATATTTAAAACACGAATACCATTCAACACATGAATTTCTATCCAACGAATGAATATCGACTCAACACATGAAGGCTTTCTATTCAACGAATAAATATAGTTTCAGCAAATGAAAATAGTTCAAACACATGAATATTATTCAAAATTTCGGTAGCATAACGGCAGGGTAGTTAAAACCGGGACCGTCCCTAGTATGGCTCCTCGCTCTACCTTAAAACCTCGTGGTTTTTGACAATGGGGAATCATGCATCTAGTTCGCACGCAGGCGGCATGTATATATTTATTTCTTTTCCACAAACTAATCCTATGTGGTTTCAACCAAATATTTCTCAACCACAAACGGGTATTTTTCAACCACAATCAATCAATATCGACCACAAACAATTCCAATCAACCATTCGCTAACAATAAATTTTCACACCAATCACAACCAATAAATATCATCCATGGTTTGTGGACGAGGGGCGTATATTTACATATATATTTATATATAGCAATTCACTTCTATTTCAACACATATATAATTTTTACAACGCATATATAACTTATATATCGAACGTACAACTTATACAATGCTTATACAAGAGGTGTACAACGCTTATATAACTCATACATCGATTATATAATTTATACATCGTCGTTTTCCATATCGTTTATAAATTAGAAATCTCACATTGGGTTCCACTCCACCAAAAATAGCAGAAGGCTCAGAAAAATATGCGGTCTCTTCTAGAATGTTGAAGACGTCCACACGAGTCCACTGTCTCCTGTTTCACTGAATTTCGTAAAGAAACGAAAAAGATATGATTTTTACAGTGAAATCGAAAACCGTAGCGCTTTAAACTGCTATTAAATATTTATTTTCTTCAGCCGTACCTCCTTTTTAAATCTTCAAAACTAGATCTTCAAATCTTTTGAAATATGAAGCACGATAGCACGATCGGTTAGCACGGGGTTGTAGGGGGTCGGAAGGCGCAGCCTTCGATGCTGGTGCGACGGCGTTTGGTGGTCGGAGGAAGCGGCGGTGGCGGTTGGAAGGACTCGACTCTCGAGCTCGATATCTCCCCAAATTCTGAACGAAAAAAATCAATCCCTATATGGATTTGAAGATTTCGCGAAACTCTACAAAAATCTCCAAAGGAGCATGATGTTTTATTGCGTGGATTGATCAGAAAATGAGGGGGAAGGTTGGGAGGCTTTTCCGCCTTCGATCGGGGAGAGTGAAAAAGTTTTTTTTATTAAATTCTGATTGGCCGGTGGGTTTTAAAAGGTGTTTTCTGACACGACCACCAGTCTGAACCCAACGACTATCATCCCTAGCGTTTTACCCCCTTTCCGAACACAATGGGATATGTTTCTTAGGCGCATTCGATTGTTTCAATCAGTTTTCCTTCAATTTAAAATATATAACATTCAATATTTAATTTGAACGTACATTTCAATTTGCCAGGGCCACAAACTGATTCGAAAAATTCCAGAAAAATAAATCTGGCTATGTTTTGATGATACGGTCCCAACAAAACTAGTTTCGTCGAATTCTGAGGCCGTTTGCAAAAAGTTCCATTTCTGGTCGATCCAATTTAACTGTAATTGACCAAAACACGTTTTCCTTTGCCACGCTTACATACTAGCTTCAAAAATTATGAAATTTGAAACCTAGCAATAACTTCACATTCCGGATTCAACAAAAGTGGTTTCGTCAAATTCCGAGGTCGTTTGCAAAATGGCCAATTTCACGGGCTATAAAAATTCCATAGCGACCTTTCTGAAAATTCATTTGGCCATAACTTTTGCTTTCCGCTATGAAAATTTGATTTTTCAGATTCGTTAGAAAGGTATTCACTAACAGATTTAAATATTTTTGGTTTCACTCAAATTCGTTTTGTTTTGCACCCGGTACAGTCCGACAAAGTTTGAATTCAATTTTTGAAACTACAGCGCCATTTCAGGCCTTGTTTATATTAGAATTAATTATATTCGTTTTCAATTGTCAATTCAAACTCACTTTTCATCGCTATTATTTAAAATATTTATTATAAATATTTAAACTCCATTATTTTAGCCAATTTAAAATTTTTAAGTTAGTTCAGATTTTCTGGGTCGTTACATATAATGGCTTCATTTTTATAAAAAGCATTGCGATGTTTAAAAGAATGATTTGTTTTTAAAGCACTGTAAATCCAATGGAGTAAACCCATTCCACGAAAGTGGCGTGGTCCTGTGATTAGCCATATTTTGAATGTGTTGAGTAGATTTCTCATACCAGTCCCATGACTAACTCGTAGTTTGTTTCACTTTCAAACTCAGGTGCCCCTTTTTCTACACGGGCAGCCTTGTATTCAGGTTTAGCTGGCTTTCTCAGGATAGCTGGAGCTGAAGATGGATTCTATCATTTATCTCTTTTTATGCTGTTCAGCTCCTATTGTACATATTATGTTTGTTTCTGCTGTAGACATTTATGTATAGCCGAACTGTATTTGTTCTAAGTATGATCTTGTATACTGTGTAACTCTGATGATTATGTTTATCCATTGTATTATTTGTTCATTATCTGGTGTATTTATTTAATTCTGTTCTGCTGTTATCTGTTTATGTACTGTATTCTACGTATTACGTTTGTTATTTCATTATCCGGAGGATAGGGTTTTCCCTTATAATAGCCAAACATGCTTGGGACGTTTAAAACAAATCATTTGATACTATTATAAGTGTATAGTGTCAAAACAATTTCAATCATAAGTATCAATCATAGGCGGCATGGGTACCATCTATCATGTCGCCATATTAGGCTCTACAAATAAAACCGAAATATCTCGTATTGGAAATTGGATTTCCGTCATGAGTCGAGGCAAGGGGCAAGCTCCTCTCCGATTCGAGACACTCTAGCAAATGTCCCAGGACTACACACTCTGGGCAACCCTTGGATCTTCAGGGCCGGTCCTCTCTTACGTTTGAGGATTGGCAATTCCTGAACACATGTTTCCCGGTCCTTACAGACTTAAAATCGAGGCGCCTCGCATCCAACAACCACATAGGTGAAAAGTATATAAATGTCAGGGCTGGTAAGTCACTGACACCACCAAAGCTAGAAAGAAACGTCATGCTCTCCCTGTAGTCCTTATCTCGTTTTTAACTCATACCGAGGTGTGAGGCTCGCGAATTCACGTTATACACAAAGCTGCGCCACAAAGGCCGTGCTTTGATCATCAACCACAAGACTTTGCTTTTCAACAGAAGCCTTGATCAATTGCCACTTAGGCGTGCCACACAGGCAATTCATGCTATGCGACTGATATCTATCGATATATAACCTCTGAGCTCGTACGTCTCAGAGAAGGGCGTTAAGAAAGAGAATAAATTCTCCGCCGCCAAACAGAAATATATTTAATAGAAATCAATCAACACAGAATAAAATCCAATGTCAGACACACAATCCATTTACATGTCCTTTCTGGGTCTGAACGAAACCAGAGGCACTTTCCTCGCATATTAATCAATCTCTAAGTACGTCTGGACGATCACCAACTACTTCCATCTTCTTGGGTGTACAGCCCAATCAAGATCATCAGTAATTATCCAAACGATGTGAAGACTTCCGGTCTTCAACCACCGTCTTCATCTTCGACTTATCGTCGAATCGGTTATTCAGAATGGGTATAAACCCGGCCTTTCTGAATAACCCGCGTATATAGTAAACAAATGTTACACAAACACAACATATGCCTCATTCCAATTCAGCAGCCACTAACCATAAATCAGCAAGAGAACAATTTCCCAAATATTAACCCCGAAGGCCGAAACCAACATCAGATCAATACCCAGGAAACCATTCTTCTTAGCTAACCTACTGCTAGTTTCTAAATTTCATAATCTTAGGGAAAGGTTCCCATTAATTTTATCAAAGATAAATTCTTTAAAATTTATTCTTTAATTTTCCATTGGATGTCATATCAAACCAAATTATGGTTTTCCAAACTAGTCGAGATTAGCGAACCACACCGAAGTAATTATTTATTTTATTTCCCAATCCCAACCTATTCATCCCATGAAGCAAAACTGGTAATACTCCATATCTAATGTGTTAATTCTGTTCTAAGTATGATACGCCCAAGATGCTAAGATGCAAATGATCATCACATAGACTGAAATCCAATGTCAGACACACAGTCCATTTACAAGTTCGTTCTGGGTCTGAACGAAACCGGAGGCACCTAGTACCCCGCATATCCATCGATCTCCAAGTACGTCTGGACGATCACCAACTGTTTCCATCTTCTTGGGTGTACAACCCAATCCAGATCATCAGTAATCACCCAAACGACGTGAAGACCTCCGGTCTTCGACCACCGTCTTCATCTTCGACTTATCGTCGTATCAGTTATTCAGAATGGGATAAACCCCGGTCTTTCTGAATAACTCACATATGTAATAAACATGTGTTACACAAACACCACATACGCCTCATTCCAATTCATCAGTCACTAACCGTTCTGCTTAGCTAACTGATAGTTAGTTTCTAAATTTCACTTCTTAGGGAAAGGTTCCCATTAATTTTATCAAAGATAAATTCCTTCAAAATTTATTCTATAATCTTCTTTTGAATATCAATTCAAACTAGTCGGGATTAGCGAACCACACCGAAGTAATCATTTATTTTATTTCCCAATCACAACCTATTTATCCCATGAAGTAAAACTGGTCATACTTCATATCTAACACCACGGTGTTATCGGTAAATTCAATTACCATTTCACGTTCAGATCTAATTAAAGATTTAACTATCGCCTGGAGCAAAACTGGTGATACTCCACTCTCGATCTTTTCAATCTAATTAAAGATTCATTAAAACTCCACTTAGTTTTAATCTGTGACTGGGTTAAAGAATCAGTGTCATTTAGAACACGATTCACGATAAACCCCAAAATCACATCACATTTTAATCAGTTCCTAACTGTAAAGTAGCAAGTGAGCAATTCCCTAAGTATTAACCCCGAAGGCCGAAACCAACATCAGATCAATACCCCAGAAACCATTCAACTTAACTAATCTCCAGTTACTTTCTTATTTTCTTAACTCCTTTGGGTCTAAGAACAGTATTATTGAAGATACCGTTCACGACAACCCAAAATCACGTTCCATTAATTATTGGGTTAAAGAACAAGTGTTATTTAAAAAGTGTTCACGATAAACCCGAAAATCAATACCAATTCAATTCCAATTAAATATTATTTAATTGGTACACTTCATTAAATCTAATTAAAAAGATTTAATCTTTTCTCAACTGGGCTTAAGAACAGTGTTAATGAAGACACCATTCACGACAAACCCAAATCACATTTGATATTAAATACAAGGCTCTGAATAGAAAATATATCGGCTTATATTCAATATCAAATTCTACGACTAACAAATGTCGTATTAGAAATAACGATATAAATATATATCTTTCGAATTTCCATAACAACATCTGTATAATCACGAAATCCAACATCGAAATAATCCAAAGACAATTTCGATTCAAATCCATTCCAATGCAATTATTGGAAATTCTGGTTATTTTCAACACCATTTCAAATCCAGTTTATTTATTTTAAAATAAATTACTATTCTAATTCAAACTAGTTCATTTTGATAAAAATCTATTTTTATCTTTTCAAATTTGGAGTTTTTCATCCCAATTCTTCCCAAATCATTTCTTATGATTTTACACAAATTATTACTATTTTTAATAATTTTATCAAGGCCCGTACAGTCGATTTCCATCAATGGCCATCGAACTGCACTTACAGTCGATTTCCAAATTTAATTTGGACATAATTCCAAATCCAGCCGTTAAATTTCTAATTTTTTAATATTCGTTAGAAAGCTCTTTTCGACACGAACCCAACGGTTCCAGTTTTAGGAGAATCCGACGGTCGGATCTCCCATAATATCCATTCGAAGTCAATGGTCGAAATTCGCAAACTACCGCGGCGCGGCGCGTTCTATTCAGGCCATTATATTATATATATAATATATACTTCGTCGATTTCCTTTTAAAACGTATTTTATGAATCGTTGTAAATTCATTTTCAAAACGATTCCAACTTCTTTTCAAATTCAAATCAAAATGGAATTTTTTCCTTATAAATTCGATTTAAATTCATTTCAAATTGATTTCAATCCAATTTGATTTCTAATTCAATTTCAGTTCGTTTTCAATTCAATTCAATTTCAATTCAAATTCATTTCTATTCGGTTTCAATTCGAATTTTAATTCTTTTCAATTTCAATTCGAATTCATTTCTATTCGGTTTCAGTTCGAATTTCAATTCTTTTCAAAATATCAGATTTTGAAATCACTTTCGATATTCATTATAAATTGAATAAAATTGATATAAATATCGTTCACGTCAAAATGGCGTCAATCTAATCAACACGGCTTCATATATTTCTATTTTCAAATATTCTATTTCAAATATTTATTTTTCAAATATTTCTATTTCAAATATTTCCTTTTCAAATATTCTATTTCAAATATTTCCTTTTTCAAAAACTGGAATGAGGCCCAATCAATTACCATATAATGTTAATTATATGGATTTTCTACAACACATGTATACAATAACAACGATGAATAATCAACCATCATCCAAAGTGCATTCTACACTGTATAAGCATCAAATATAAATATTCAACGCTTATAACAGCCTGTCAATCAATCGGTCGACATACAACTAAACAATCTGGATTAGTGTACATCAAATATCATCCCAATACCCGTGTGGGGTTTAAACAATCAAACACATATTTTATTTGTGCAGTTGGGCGACGTGTAAAATTTATCGTCCCAATCAATATCAGTCAAATGTGTGTATATAAACAAATCGTCCGATCTGTTTATTTTTATTTCATTTCATATACACGTTAAAATTTCTATTTTTAACTATAAAATATTTTCCATAATAAAATATTTTATTTCGTTTCACATCACACAATCAACTACACATCAAAATCAAACAAACAAGCATACAAGCCGTCCATGGTCTGTGGACGACGGGTGTCGGGTGCTACTAAACACCGTCTGCGTCCTAGTATATATTTTAACTAGAAAATTAAATTAAAAGGTGAGGAGTTCTCACTGAGGATTCCACTCCATCATTCTTTAGCGGACGATGGTTTGAATTCTATTCGCCTCCAGTCGGTTCCATCGCAATCTGTTTCACGCGGTACATATATTAAAAATCACATTTTTCATATCGTTACTATATATATATAAATCATATTTTTATATTGTTAAAACCATGTTATTTTATATTCTTAAAACAATGTATATTTATATTTTTAAAACCACATTTTAAAAATAAAGTTATATATATATACCCATATTTTATTTCAAAACCATATACAAAAAAGTTAGATTTTTACTACCATGTTATATATAAAAATTGGATTTTTAAACTAATGTCATATACAAAAATAAAATCCTATGTTTATACAATGCTACTAATATTTTTAAAATCCATGCTATTTACATAATAAAAATTATATTTTTAATGATATATATATATTTTAAAATAAAACTATTTATATTTAAATCTGAATTTTATTTTAAACCTTAAATAGTTTAATTAATAACAAAGAAAATCAAGGTTTTAATCACCCTTAGCATCTGCGTCTTCTTCCTGGGTTTGAAGAAACCCATCATCAACATCTAAAGCAAGCCGTGCCCACCGCCACGGTGGTCCAGGCCACCATCCATTGCCACCACGTCGACGCCCCAGGTGAGATGCGCCACTCCCTCCATCCTCGAGCAACTCCGTGGGGCCCTCCTATGGAAAAATGCGTACGAACTCTGGTAGTTTGAGGCGCCATCTCGAGCAATTCAGACGACTAAAATTGATCACACCTATATGATTTCGAAGCTGCTGAAATTCTCTTTAATTTTGATTTGGAGATGGATTTTAATTTGATTTGAATTGGAAGAATTTTGGGATTTAATAACTGATGAAATCGATCGTTCAATCGGTGAAGGCGGCTCCAGAATTGCGTTGACCGCGGGTAGGAAGATGGTAGGGTTTTTGACCATATACTATACTAGTATATATACCATTTAAATATTATTTAATTCAATCCTTCTTTGTTTATCGTTCTGAACTACAATTCAAACCCAACGACTGTCGCCCATAGCTAAATACCCCCATTTCAAACACAATGGGATATGTTTCAAAAGCCAATTCCAATGTTTTAATCAGCTTTCGTCAAAACTAAAATATAAATATATATATTGAATTTTAAACGCACATTTCAATTTACAAAGGTCACATACTAACTTGAAAAATTCCCAAAAAATATTTTCTAGCTTTGTATTGACGATACGGTCCTAACAAAACTAGTTTCGTCAAATTCCGAGACCGTTTGAAAAATGGGCATTTTCCAGTCGATTAAAATCAACTGAAACTGGTCAAACGCGTTTTCCTTTGCCACGCTCACATATTGAATCGAAAAATTATGAAAATTGGAATCTAGCAATAAATTGACATCACGGATCCAACAAAAGTGATTTCGTCGAAATCCGAGGTCGTTTGCAAAATTTCCATTTTTAAGGGCCTGAATTTCATAGCAACTATTCAGAATTTTCAACTGGACATATCTTTTGATTCCCGCTATGAAATTTCAATCTTTCGGATTTGTTGGAAAGATATTCTCTATTAGATTCAAATATTTTTGGTTTCACTAAAATCTGGTTTATTTTGCACCCGGTACATTCATTTGAATTTTGAAATCGAATTATCGAACTACTGCGCCATTTTCCATTCCTTTTATAAATATAATTAAATAATTATATTCTAACGATGATTCAAATAAATATATACATTCGAATTCCATTCAAAATAAATTTCTCGTCGTTATTATTTAAAATAATCTATTTTAAATAATCAAAATTCACTAAAGTAGCCAAAATACACACTCCCTCAGGCTTTGACAAGGTGACGAGAATTTTTTTTCGAGAGTTATTTTCTATACACGCTCCCCTGTAAACACCAGAATATATCACTATAAATATATGTATGCTTTACAGGATTTATTGGGTACCTAATACGGCCCAATAAATTTCCAAACCTCTCCCAGTACAAAGGAGGTTATGGCGAAATCTTTCGAAAATTCCGGGTGTTAGCCAAATTTTTGAAGAATTTGGAAATTCTCAGAAACTGAAAAGTTTGAGAATGGAAGCCAGATTGAACGTAGAGTTGATTAATCAAACCACTTTCGACTTTGTTCCTTTTCGAGGACGAAAAGTTTTAAGTGGGGGAGATTGTAACGACCCGGAAAATCTGAACCAATTTAAAAATTTTAAATTGGCTAAAATAGTGGATTTTAAATGTTTAAAATAAATATTTTAAATAGTAGCAATGAAAAGTGAGTTTGAATCGACGTTTGAAAACGAATATAATTAATTCTAATTATAAACAAGGCCTGAAATGGCGCGGTAGTTTCAAAATTTGAATTCAAACTTTGACAGACTGTACCGGGTGCAAAACAAAACGGATTTGAGTGAATACAAAAATATTTAAATCTGTTAGTGAATACCTTTCTAACGAATCTGAAAAATCGAAGTTTCATAGCGGGAAGCAAAAGTTATGGCCAAATGAATTTTCAGAAAGGCCACTATGGAATTTATATAGCCCGTGAAATTAACCACTTTGCAAACAATCTCGGAATTCGACGAAACCACTTTTGTTGGATCCGGGATGTCAAGTTATTGCTTGATTTCAAATTTCATAATTTTTGAAGCTAGTATATGAGCGTGGCAAAGGAAAACGTGTTTTGGTCAATTACAGTTGAATTGGATCGACCAAAAATGGGCATTTTTGCAAACAGTCTCAGAATTCAACGAAACTAGTTTTGTTGGGACCGTATAGTCAAAACATAGCCAGATTTATTTTTCTAGAATTTTTCGAATCAGTTTGTGGCCCTGGCATATTGGAATGTGTTCAAATCAAATATTAAATGTTTTATATTTTAATTTGAATAAAAACTGACTAAAACATTTGAATGGGCCTTCGGAACATATCCCATTGTGTTCGTAATGGGGGGTAAAACGCTAGGGATGACAGTCATTGGGTTTGATTTAGAGTTCGTGGCGAGAAACCCTATTTTCTGAAATAAATACTCTCCCAGCCAATCAGAAAAATAAAAATAAAGGGCGCATCGTATTTTCTCTCTCCCCAAAGCAGATCTGAAGGCGGAAACCCGCTCAAACTTTCCACCTCATTTTCCGATCAATCCACGCCGAATTAGCTCGTGCCACAGTTGAACTTTTTGAAGATCTCCCCGAGCTCTTCAAATCCATATCTGGTTGGGATTTTTTTGTTGTGTGGTTTGGGAGAGTCGACGCCAGGAAGATCACGACTTCAAACCGCCGCCGCGAGCTCCTCTGACCACCGAGCTAGTCCGCACCCCCCTGCGCATGTGCGCCTCTCCTCCCCCTTCGATGCTGCGAAGGCCGATCGACGAATAGCTACACGGATTTCGAGACAAATGCAAACCTATTTTTGAACAGTTTGCTGAAGGTACGACTATGATAATTTTCAACAGTTTTAACACCTTTAAACCGTTGCAAACTTTGAAAAATCGTATCTTTTTCGTGTATTGACGAAATTCGATGAAACAGGAAACATCGTGACCGTGTGGATGTCTTCTACATTCTAGAAGAGACCGCATATTTTTCTGAGCCTTCTGCTATTTTTGGTGTAGTGGAACCGAATGTGAGATTTCTAAATTATAAACGATATGGAAAACGACGATGTATAAATTATATGATCGATGTATGAGTTATATAAGCGTTGTACACCTCCTGTATAAGCATTGTATAAGTTGTACGCTCGATGTTTAAGTTGTATATGCATTGTAAAAATTATATATGTGTTGAAATAGAAGTGAAATATATCGAATAACGAAGCTGCAGTTCATATTTTGAAACTGTGATTTCAAACGATTAGTGCGGGAGATCCGACCATCGGATTATCCCGAAACCGCAACCTTTGGGTTCGCATTGAAAATATCTTTCCAACGGCACCAACTTTGTAAAAATCCAACGGTTGGATTGTCTGGAATGTTTAATTCAAATCTGAAGAAAAACAACGCCAGGATCGATTATATATATATATATATATATATATATTTAATCGAATAACGATGCTGCAGTTCGTATTTTGAAATCGAAACTTCAAACGATTATACCGGGAGATCCGACCGTCGGATTTTCCCGAAACTGGAACAGTTGGATTCATTTTGAAAAGGTCTTTCTAATGATGTAAATTTTGTGAAGATTCAACGGTAATATTTTCAGATATGTGTAAATCAAATCTGAAGAAAAACAGCGCCACGGCCGCGTTATGGCCCGAAGCGTTGTTTTGAATAAATTTGATATTTTAAAATAAATAAAAATAGCGATAAATCGTTATAAAATAATATAAACGATATGGATGTGAAATTTAGAAACTAACTGGAGGTTGATTAAGTCGAATGGTTTCCTGGGTGTTGATCTGATGTTGGTTTCGGCCTTCGGGGTTAATATTTGGGAAATCGTTCTCTTATTGATTCACGGTTAGTGACTAATGAATTGAAATGATGTGTAGTAGTGTTTGTGTAGCACTTGTTTATTATATACGCGAGTTGCTCAGAAAGACTGGGTTTATCCCATTCTGAATAACTGAATCGACGATAAGAAATCGAAGATGAAGACGGTGGTCGAAGACCGGAGATCTTCACCTCGTTTGGATGGTAACCGAGGTCCTGATTGGGAGGCATCCCGAAATATGGATAATGAGTGGTGATCGTCCAGACGTACGTGGTGATCGATGGGTTTGCGAGGTATATAGTGCCTCTGGTTTCGTTCAGACCCCGAACAGACTTGTAAATGGACTTTGTGTCTGACACTGGATTTTATTATGTGTTGATTAATCTCTATTAAATATACATCTGTTTGGCGGCGCAGAATTTATTCTTTTGCTTAACGCCCTACTCTGAAACGCACGAGCTCAGAGGTTGTATATCGATTGATATCAGTCGCATGGCATGAATTGCTAGTGTGGCATGCCTAAGTGGCAAATGATCAGGGCTTCTGTTGAAAAGCAAAGTCTTGTGGTGATGATCAAAGCACTGCCTGTGTGGTGTAGCTTTGTGTACAACGTGGATTCGCGAGACTCACACCCGGGTATGAACTAGAAACGGGAGAAGGACCTCAGGGAGGGCATGCGTTTCTTTCTAGCTAGGAGTTGTGTCGGTGTTTTTACACGGCCTGACATTTTACTTATGTGGATGATGGATAGCGAGGCGCCTCGGATATATCGGTCGATCCGGGACCGATGGAGTCATTCGTTGGCTCATTTACGCCCCATAGGGCGGGGAAACGCATTGTTCAGGCATAATAATCCTCATCGGTGGACCGGCCCTGACGATCCAAGGGGCAGTTGCGGCTGTTCCTGAGGGGCGGGCTAGAGCGTCTCGAATTCGGTAAGGACTATCTTTTGCCTTGGTTCATGACGGAAATCCAATTTCCAAATACGTGACTGTACGGTTTTGATTGTATACCTATATTTGGCGACATAGTGGCATGGGACGCTCATGCCGTCTATGATTGATAGTTATGATTTGAAATTGTTTCTGAAACATATAAACACTAGTAATAATATCAAATGCTTTTGTTTTATTCGTATCAAGCATATTTTGGCCATTATAAGGTAAAACTCTATCCTCTGGTTTGCGTTGCATTGTGTGATGGGAACTGAGTCTTATAATGGCTTCATTTTTATAAAAAGCTTTGCAACGTTTCAAAGAATGATTTGTTTTAAAGCATTGGTGATCCAATGGAGTAAACCCGTTCCACGAAAGTGGCGTGGTCCTGAGATTAGCCATATTTTAAATGTGTTGAGTAGATTTCTCATACCAGTCTCATGACTGACTCGTAGTTTGTTTCACTTTCAAACTCGGGTGCCCCTCTTTCTACATGGGCAGCCTTGTATTCAGGTTTTAGCTGGCTCTTTCTGGATAGCAGGAGCTGAAGATGGATTCTATTATTTATCTCTTTTTATGTTGTTCAGCTCCTATTGTACATATTATGTTTGTTTTTCACTATAGACATTTATGTATAGCTGAACTGTATTTGTACTAAGTATGATCCTGTATACTATGTAACTCTGATGATTTCGTTTATCCAGTATATTCTATTGTGCATTATCTGGTGTATTTATATATTTTTGTTCTGCTATTATCTATTTCTCGGGTTAGCCGGTTATTATCGAAAATTCATTAAGGATTTCGTGAAGACATCTAGTTCTTTAGCGAAACTGACGAAGAAACAATCGAGATTCAATTGGACTCCGGTATGTGAGGAAGCTTTCCAAGAGCTGAAACTGACAACTGCTCCAGTGTTAACAATAATAGATGGCAATGAGGATTTGAAAGTCTGGACTGACGCTTCTAGAGAGGGCCTTGGTGCAGTGTTAATGCAAAGAGGTCAAGTGATTGCATATGCTAGCCATCAGCTGAAACCACATGAGAAGAATTATGTGACTCATGATCTTGAGCTGTTAGCCGTCGTATTCGCCTCGAAAATCTGGAGGCACTACCTTTTGGGTGAGAAATTCGAACTGTATACAAACCATCAGTCATTGAAGTATCTGTTCACCCAGAAGGACTTGAATCTGAGGCAGCAGCGTTGGTTAGAATTTCTTGCGGTGTACGATTTTCAGATTTTGTACACACCAGGGAAAGCCAATGTTATGGCAGATGCGCTGAGTAGAAAGAATGTAATAATGCCAGTTTTATCATTACAACATGATTGATTGATAAAATATCTGCTCTTTAGAAGGATGATCACTTCATTCAAAGAATCAAAGAAAGAATACAAAAAGGCGATACCTTGAGTTTTCAGATAGATGACGAGGGAATCCTAAGGTTGAAAGGCCGAATATGTGTGCCGAACATTGCTGAACTTCGAAGAGAAGTATTGGATGAATGTCACAAAGCTAAGCTTAGTATCCACCCAGGAGTGAGCAAGATGTATAATGATATCAAATGCACTTTCTGGTGGAGATCTATGAAACGAGAAATCTCCTTATATGTAAGCTGGTGTTCTACTTGTCAACAAATCAAAAGCGATAAGCAGAAGCTCGCTGGACTATTGCAACCTTTGGAAATTCCCGGTGGAAAGTGGGAATAGATTTGTATAAATTTCATAGATGGTTTGCCCAGGACCAGAAAAGGAAATGACAGTATTTGGGTAATCGTGGATCGATTTACGAAGACCGCTCACTTCATACCTGTCAAATCAAATAGAACTGCTCAAAGTCTGGCGCAGATTTATTTTAAAGAAATTGTTAGACTGCATGGAGTTCCCATGAGCATCGTTAGTGATTGTGACCCAATTTTTGCTTGTAAATTCTGGGAAGCATTCCAAGAAGAATTGGGAACGAAACTGAACTTGAGCACCGCATATCATCATCAGACAGACGGTCAGACTGAAAGGGTGAATCGTATTCTGGAAGATCTATTGCGGGCTTGTGTTCTTGATTTTGGCGGATCATGGGAAGACCATTTACATTTGGCTGAATTCTCATATAATAATAGCTACCAAGCGTGCCTGACCATGTCACCATTCGAAGCATTGTATGGTAGACTGTGCCGATCCCCTGCTTGTTGGGTTGAGCCTGGCAATAGACTTGTATTGGGCCCTGATATGATTCGCGAGGCTGCGGATAAAGTCGACTTCGTTAAGAAACGATTACTCGCCGCTCAAAGCCGACAAAAGAGCTATGACGATAGGAGAAGAAGAGACATATCATTTGCTGTTGGCGACTATGTATATCTGAAAGTATCGCCGATGAGAGGAGTTATCCGGTTCGGTAAAACTTGGAAGTTGGCGCCCAAATTCATTGGTCCGAGTAGATATCCTAACTGTCGAGTAGATATCTCTGATTGACTCCTGTGCAAGGTACATTTATGATACTTTGCATTACCAATTAGTTCTCTACTCTGTTGTTATTTTCTTTCCATGGATGTGCATTTTTAATTCTATGGTCTGAATGATTTTAAAAGAGTGTAGAAATTGATTAGTTATGTATTTTTGAAAAGTTAAAAACAATTTGATTGTTGTTTGTGTTGTGCGATAGTAGATTTGATTAATTAAATTATTAAAACGATAGTTAATTTAATCAATAATAGAATAATGGTAGAATTTATTCATTTAAATCACACATTGAACTGATTAGAAAATAGATAGAAATATATACTTGTGCATTATATATGTTTGGACAGGTAATTGGATAGCTGTTGAGTAAAGAATTTATTTGCGTGCCCGACAAATAGGTAAACCTTAATGAGTTGGATGCGAAATATAATTATATCAACTCCTGTGAATGCCATTGGATGCGGAGTGCTGGTTATTCTGTGTGTAATAATAAACATCGCCATAGGATAGTAACAATTAATTTTGAACTACACTGCATGGCATACTTCTGAAGATAGGAGTACATCATCATATACCACATAAGCATTTGGAGCTTGTGTGACGAGGTGGAAGATTTACCATACGAGCGAGAGGCTTGTATGGCGATGACTATATTTTACAGGTTGAACTGATGACTGATATGGACTATTTAAATTGTAACGATAAAATGGCCAGATTAATAAAAACCCCACACGGGTCTGGAGTTGACAATAATCACGTCTCTCTAGTTATTAGATACGACACATGGACTATTTATTTCCCATACGGGACAAGGTGACGAGGATTTATCCTCTGGACATTTAAAATACACACTCCCTCAGGCTTTGACAGGGTGACGAGAATTTAATCTCTGGAGTTATTATCTATACACGCTCCCCTGTAAACATCAGAATATATCACTATAAATATGTGTATGCTTTATAGGATTTATTGGGTACCTAATATGGCCCAATAAATTTCCAAACCTCTCCCCGTACAAAGGAGGTTATGGTGAAATTTTTCGAAAATTCCGGGTGTTAGCGAAATTTTTGAAGAATTTGAAAATTCTTAGAAACTGAAAAGTTGGAGAATGGAAGCCAAATTGAACGTAGAGTTGATTAATCAAACCACTTTCGAATTTGTTCCTTTTCGGGGACGAAAAGTTTTAAGTGGGGGAGATTGTAACGAACCGGAAAATCTGAACCAATTTAAAAAAAATTAAATTAGCTAAAAAAGTGGATTTTAAATATTTTAAATAAATATTTTAAATAATAATGATGAAAAGTAAGTTTGAATCGACATTTGAAAACGAACATAATTAATTATAATTATAAACAAGGCCTGAAATGGCGCTGCAGTTTCAAAAATATAATTCAAACTTTGTCGGACTGTACCAGGTGCAAAACAAAACGGATTTGAGTGAAACCAAAACTATTTAAATCTGTTAGTGAATATATTTCTAGCGAATCAGAAAAATCGAAGTTTCATAGTAGGAAGCAAAAGTTATGGCCAAATGAATTTTCAGAAAGGTCGCTATGGAATTTATATAGCCCGTGAAAATGGCCATTTTGCAAACGACCTCGGAATTCGACGAAACCACTTTTGTTGGATCCGGGATGTGAAGTTATTGCTAGGTTTCAAATTTCATAATTTTTGAAGCTAGTATGTGAGCGTGGCAAAGGAAAATGTGTTTTGGTCAATTACAGTTAAATTGGATCGACCAGAAATGGGCCATTTTGCAAACGGTCTCAGAATTCGATGAAACTAGTTTTGTTCGGACCGTATCATCAAAACATAACTGGATTTATTTTTCTGGAATTTATCGAATTAGTTTGTGGCCCTGGCAAATTGAAATATGCGTTCAAATTAATTATTGAATGTTCTACATTTTAATTTGAAGGAAAACTGACTGAAACAGTCGAATGGGCCTACGAAACATATCCCATTGTGTTCGGAATGGGGGTAAAACGCTAGGGACGACAGTTGTTGGGTTTGAATTGGTGTTCGTGTGTGGAAGAGGGTATTTTAGAGATTTTAAAATATATAAATAAATAAAAAAATCTAATTGGCCACTACATCTTCTCTCTCTCCCAGATCATCAGGCGCACACGACGGAAATTGGTCCTTACCTTCTCTCCTCTTTTTCTTTTGATCCGCTCAATGAAATCCAACACCACAGTTATGGTTTTTGTAGTACTTCTCATGATCTTCAAATCCATATAAGTATTGGATTTTTTCGTGCAGAATCGAAGGAGAATTTGAGCTCGAAAGTTGAGCCCATCATCTCACCGCCGTCGTCAACCAGGGCCACTGAAGTGGGCCCCGCTCCAGGCCCCAGTGCGCCTCTCTCCCCTCTTCCTCGCTGCGAAGGTCGATCATCGATCCGCTTCACCGTTTGACTGAAAAGATCAAACCTAGTTTTGAAGAATTCAGAGAGGTAACGACTGAGTTAATTTTCAACTGTTTTAACACCTTTAAACCATTGCAAACTTTGAAAAATCATATCTTTTTCGTGTATTGACGAAATTCGATGAAACTGGAAACATCGTGACCGTGTGGACGTCTTCTACATTCTAGAAGAGACCGCATATTTTTCTGAGCCTTCTGCTATTTTTGGTTGAGTGGAACCCAATGTGAGATTTCTAAATTATAAACGATATGGAAAATGACGATGTATAAATTATATGATCGATGTATGAGTTATATAAGCGTTGTACACCTCCTGTATAAGCATTGTATAAGTTGTACGTTCGATGTATAAGTTGTATATGCGTTGTAAAAATTATATATATGTTGAAATAGAAGTGAAATGCTATATATATATATATATATATATATATATATATACGCCCCTCGCCCACAAACCATGGACGATATTTATTAGTTGTGATTGGTGTGAAAATTGATTGATAGCGAATGGTTGATTGAAATTGTTTGTGGTTGAAATTAATTGATTGTGGTTGAAAAATACCCATTTGTGGTTGAGAAATATTTGGTTGAAACCACATAGGATTAGTTTGTGGAAATGAAAAAAAAATATACATGCCGCCTGCGTGTGAACTAGATGCATGATTCCCCATTGTCAAAAGCTGCGAGGCTTTAAGGTAGAGCGAGGAGCCGTACTAGGGACGGTCCTGGTTTTAACTACCCTACTGTTATGCTGCCAAAATTTTGAATAATATTCATGTGTTAGAATTATTTTCATTTGTTGAAACTATATTTATTCGTTGTATAGAAAACCTTCATGTGTTGAATTGAAATTCATTCGTTGAATAGAATTCATGTGTTGAATGGTATTCGTGTTTTTAAATATAAAAATCACCTTTTTATCTATATATACAAACTATAGAAACCTTCATGTGTTGAATTGAAATTCATTCGTTGAATAAAATTCATGTGTTGAATGGTATTCGTGTTTTTAAATATAAAAATCACCTTTTTATCTATATATACAAACTATAGAAAACCTTCATGTGTTGAATTGAAATTCATTCGTTGAATAGAATTCATGTGTTGAATGGTATTCATATTTTTAAATATAAAAATCACCTTTTTAACTATATATACAAACTATAGAAAATCTTCATGTGTTGAATCGAAATTCATTCGTTGAATAGAATTCATGTGTTGAATGGTATTCGTATTTTGAAAGAAATTGTTTTATAATAAAAATCCTATTTTTATCATCAATATGAACTATATAAAATAATCTTGTTTTGAAATAAATTGTTTTATAATAAAAATCCTAATTTTATTATCCATATGAACTATATAAAATAATCTTGTTTTGAAATAAATTGTTTTATAATAAAAATCCTATTTTTATCAGCTATATTAACTATATAAAATAGTCGAGTTTTGAAATAAATTGTTTTACAATAAAAATCACATTTTTACTATATACATAAATTGTTAAAAATAGTGAAGTGTTGAAATAGAAGACAGTTGCATAAAAATATCATTTTTATCAAATGTATGAAAAGAATATAGCTTTGGAATCGAAGAATCGATATATATATATATATATATATATATATATAGAATTAAAATATATCGAATAACGAAGCTGCAGTTCATATTTTGAAACCGTGATTTCAAACGATTAGTGCGGGAGATCCGACCATCGGATTTTCCTGAAACTGCAACCTTTGGGTTCGCATTGAATATATCTTTCCAACGGCACCAACATTGTAAAAATCCAACGGTTGGATTGTCTGGAATGTTTAATTCAAATCTGAAGAAAAACAACGCCAGGATCGATTATATATATATATATATATATATATATATATATATAATCGAACAACGACGCTGCAGTTCGTATTTTGAAATCGAAACTTTAAACGATTATACCGGGAGTTCCGACCGTCGGATTTTCCCGAAACTGGAACCGTTGGATTCGTTTTGGAAAGATCTTTCTAATGATGTAAATTTTGTGAAGATCCAACGGTTAGATTTTCAGATATGTGTAAATCAAATCTGAAGAAAAACAGCGCCACGGCCGCGTTATGGCCCGAAGCGTTGTTTTGAATAAATTGGATATTTTAAAATAAATAAAAATAGCGATAAATCGTTATAAAATATTATAAACGATATGGATGTGAAATTTAGAAACTGACTGGAGGTTGGCTTAGTCGAATGGTTTCCTAGGTGTTGATCTGAAGTTGGTTTCGGCCTTCGGGGTTAATATTTGGGAAATCGTTCTCTTACTGATTCACGGTTAGTGACTAATGAACTGAAATGATGCGTAGTAGTGTTTGTGTAGCACTTGTTTATTATATACGCGAGTTGCTCAGAAAGACTGGGTTTATCCCATTCTGAATAACTGAATCAACGATAAGAAATCGAAGATGAAGACGGTGGTCAATGACCGGAGATCTTCACCTCGTTTGGATGGTAACTGAGGTCCTGATTGGGAGGCATCCCGAAATATGGATAATGAGTGGTGATCGTCCAGACGTACGTGGTGATCGATGGGTTTGCGAGGTATATAGTGCCTCTGGTTTCATTCAGACCCCGAACAGACTTGTAAATGGACTGTGTGTCTGACATTGGATTTTATTCTGTGTTGATTGATCTCTATTAAATATACATCTGTTTGGCGGCGGAGAATTTATTCTTTTGCTTAACGCCCTTCTCTGAAACGCACGAGCTCAGAGGTTGTATATCGATGGATATCAGTCGCATGACATGAATTGCTAGTGTGGCATGCCTAAGTGGCAAATGATCAGGGCTTCTATTGAAAAGCAAAGTCTTGTGGTGATGATCAAAGCACCGCCTGTGTGGTGTAGCTTTGTGTACAACGTGAATTCGTGAGCCTCACACCCGGGTATGAACTAGAAACGGGAGAAGGACCTCAGCGAGGGCATGCATTTCTTTCTAGCTAGGAGTTGTGTCGGTGTTTTTACACGGCCTGACATTTTACTTATGTGGATGATGGACAGCGAGGCGCCTCGGATATATCGGTCGATCTGGGACCGATGGAGTCATTCGTTGGCTCATTTATGCCCCATAGGGCGGGGAAACGCACTGTTCAGGCATAATAATCCAGATGGGTGGACCGGCCCTGACGATCCAAGGGGCAGTTGCGGCTGTTCCTGAGGGGTGGGCTAGAGCGTCTCGAATTCGGTAAGGACTATCTTTTGCTTTGGTTCATGACGGAAATCCAATTTCCAAATACGTGACTGTACGGTTTTGATTGTATACCTATATTTGGCGACATAGTGGCATGGGACGCTCATGTCGTCTATGATTGATAGTTATGATTTGAAATTGTTTTTGAAACATATAAACACTAGTAATAATATCAAATGCTTTTGTTTTATTCGTATCAAGCACATTTTGGCCATTATAAGGTAAAACTCTATCCTCTGGTTTGCGTTGCATTGTGTGATGGGAACTGAGTCTTATAATGGCTTCATTTTTATAAAAAGCTTTGCGACGTTTCAAAGAATGATTTGTTTTAAAGCATTGGCAATCCAATGGAGTAAACCCCTTCCACGAAAGTGGCGTGGTCCTGAGATTAGCCATATTTTAAATGTGTTGAGTAGATTTCTCATACCAGTCTCATTATTGACTCGTAGTTTGTTTCACTTTCAAACTCGAGTGCCCCTCTTTCTACATGGGCAGCCTTGTATTCAGGTTTTAGCTGGCTCTTTCTGAATAGCAGGAGCTGAAGATGGATTCTATTATTTATCTCTTTTTATGCTGTTCAGCTCCTATTGTACATATTATATTTGTTTTTCGCTGTAGACATTTATGTATAGCTGAACTGTATTTGTACTAAGTATGATCTTGTATACTGTGTAACTCTGATGATTTCGTTTATCCTGTATATTCTATTGTGCATTATCTGGTGTATTTATATATTTTTGTTCTGCTATTATCTGTTTCTCGAGTTAGCCAGTTATTATCGGAAATTCATTAGGGATTTCGCGGAGACATCTAGTTCTTTAACGAAACTGACGAAGAAACATTCGAGATTCAATTGGACTCCGGTATGTGAGAAAGCTTTCCTAGAGCTGAAACTGACAACTGCTCCAGTGTTAACAATAATAGATGGCAATGAGGATTTGAAAGTCTGTACTGACGCTTCTAGAGAGGGCCTTGGTGCAGTATTAACGCAAAGAGGTCAAGTGATTGCATATGCTAGCCATCAGCTGAAACCACATGAGAAGAATTATGTGACTCATTATCTTGAGCTGTTAGCCATCGTATTCGCCTCGAAAATCTGGAGGCACTACCTTTTGGGTGAGAAATTCGAACTGTATACAAACCATCAGTCACTGAAGTATCTGTTCACCCATAAGGACTTGAATCTGAGGCAGCAACGTTGGTTAGAATTTCTTACAGCGTACGATTTTGAGATTTTGTACACGCCAGGGTAAGCCAATGTTGTGGCAGATGCGCTGAGTAGAAAGAATGTAATAACGCCAGTTTTATCATTACAACGTGATTGATTGATAAAATATCTGCTCTTTAGAAGGATGATCACTTCATTCAAAGAATCAAAGAAAGAATACCGAAAGGCAAGACCTTGAGTTTTCAGATAGACGACGAGGGAATCCTAAGGTTGAAAGGCCGAATATGTGTGCCGAACATTGCTGAACTTCGAAGAGAAGTATTGGATGAATGTCACAAAGCTAAGCTTAGTATCCACCCAGGGGTGAGCAAGATGTATAATGATATCAAATGCACTTTCTGGTGGAGATCTATGAAACGAGAAATCTCCTTATATGTACGCATGTGTTCTACTTGTCAACAAATCAAAAGCGATCAGCAGAAGCTCGCTGGACTATTGCAACCTTTGGAAATTCCCGGTGGAAAGTGGGAATATATTTGTATGGATTTCATAGATGGTTTGCCCAGGACCAGAAAAGGAAATGACAGTATTTGGGTGATCGTGGATCGATTAACGAAGACCGCTCACTTCATACCTGTCAAATCAAATAGAACTGCTCAAACTCTGGCGCAGATTTATTTTAAAGAAATTGTTAGACTGCATGGAGTTCCCATGAGCATCGTTAGTGATTGTGACCCAATTTTTGCTAGTAAATTCTGGGAAGCATTCCAAGTAGAATTGGGAACGAAACTGAACTTGAACACCGCATATCATCCTCAAACAGACGGTCAGGCTGAAAGGGTGAATCGTATTCTGGAAAATCTATTGCGGGCTTGTATTCTTGATTTTGGCGGATTATGGGAAGTCCATTTACATTTGGCTGAATTCTCATATAATAACAGCTACCAAGTGAGCCTGACCATGTCACCATTCGAAGCATTGTATGGTAGACCGTGCCGATCCCCTGCTTGTTGGGTTGAGCCAGGCAATTGACTTGTATTGGGCCCTGATATGATTCCCGAGGCTGCGAATAAAGTCGACTTTGTTAAGAAACGATTACTTGCCGCTCAAAGCCGACAAAAGAGCTATGACGATAGGAGAAGAAGAGATATATCATTTGCTGTTGGCGACTATGTATATCTGAAAGTATCGCCGATGAGAGGAGTTATCCGGTTCGGTTAAACTTGGAAGTTGGCGCCCAAATTCATTGGTCTGTTTCCTATTCTGGAACGGATCGAAACTCTCGCTTATAGGGTTAAATTGCCTGATTGGTTGTCTGAAGTTCATGATGTATTTCACATATCTCAACTTCGAAAGCACGTTCATGATCCAGACTTGATCGTGGAAGAAGCAGCTCAACATGATATTGAAATTACTCTAGAATTAGCTGTGAGAAGAGAGCCGCTCAAGATTATCGGCAAAGAAACCAAAGAGATGAGGAACAAGAAGGTTCACTTAGTCAAAGTACAATGGAGTGGAGATCCGCAAGATTGTACTTGGGAAACTGAGGAGAGAATTCAGAAAGCTTATCCTAACTGTCGAGTAGATATCTCTGATTGACTCCGGTGCAAGGTACATTTATCATACTTTGCATTACCAATTAGTTCTCTACTCTGTTGTTATTTTCTTTCCATGGATGTGCATTTTTAATTCTATGGTCTGAATGATTTTAAAAGAGTGTAGAAATTGATTAGTTATGTATTTTTGAAAAGTTAAAAACAATTTGATTGTTGTTTGTGTTGTGCGATAGTAGATTTGATTAATTAAATTATTAAAACGATAGTTAATTTAATCAATAATAGAATAATGGTAGAATTTATTCATTTAAATCACACATTGAACTGATTAGAAAATAGATAGAAATATATACTTGTGCATTATATATGTTTGGACAGGTAATTGGATAGCTGTTGAGTAAAGAATTTATTTGCGTGCCCGACAAATAGGTAAACCTTAATGAGTTGGATGCGAAATATTATTATATCAACTCCTGTGAATGCCATTGGATGCGGAGTGCTGGTTATTCTGTGTGTAATAATAAACATCGCCATAGGATAGTAACAATTAATTTTGAACTACACTGCATGGCATACTTCTAAAGATCGGAGTACTTCATCATATACCACATAAGCATTTGGAGCTTGTGTGACGAGGTGGAAGATTTACCATAAGAGCGAGAGGCTTGTATGGCGATGACTATATTTTACAGGTTGAACTGATGACTGATATGGACTATTTAAATTGTAACGATAAAATGGCCATATTAATAAAAAAACCCACACGGGTCTGGAGTTGACAATAATCACGTCTCTCGAGTTATTAGATATGACACATGGACTATTCGGGACGAGGTGACGAGGATTTATCCTCTGGAGCATTTAAAATACACACTCCCTCCGGCTTTGACAGTGTGACGAGAATTTAATCTCTGGAGTTATTATCTATACACGCTCCCCTGTTATATCACTATAAATATGTGTATGCTTTATAGGATTTATGGGGTACATAATACGGCCCAATAAATTTCCAAACCTCTCCCCGTACAAAGGAGGTTATGGCGAAATTTTTCGAAAATTCCGGGTGTTAGCGAAATTTTTGAAGAATTTGAAAATTATTAGAAACTGAAAGGTTGGAGAATGGAAGCCAAATTGAACGTAGAGTTGATTAATCAAACCACTTTCGACTTTGTTCCTTTTCGGGGACGAAAAGTTTTAAGTGGGGGAGATTGTAACGACCCGGAAAATCTGAACCAATTTAAAAAAATTTAAATTAGCTAAAATAGTGGATTTTAAATATTTAAAATAAATATTTTAAATAATAACAATGAAAAGTAAGTTTGAATCGACATTTGAAAACGAATATAATTAATTCTAATTATAAACAAGGCCTGAAATGGCGCTGTAGTTTCAAAAATTGAATTCAAAATTTGTCGGACTGTACCAGGTGCAAAACAAAACGGATTTGAGTGAAACCAAAAATATTTAAATCTGTTAGTGAATATCTTTCTAGAGAATCTGAAAAATCGAAGTTTCATTGTAGGAAGCAAAAGTTATGGCCAAATGAATTTTTAGAAAGGTCGCTATGGAATTTATATAGCCCGTGAAAATGGCCATTTTGCAAACGACCTCGGAATTCGACGAAACCACTTTTGTTGGATTCAGAATGTGAAGTTATTGCTAGGTTTCAAATTTCATTATTTTTGAAGCTAGTATGTGAGCGTGGCAAAGGAAAATGTGTTTTGGTCAATTACAGTTAAATTGGATCGACCAGAAATGGGCCATTTTGCAAACGGTCTCAGAATTCGATGAAACTAGTTTTGTTGGGACCATATCATCAAAACATAGCTGGATTTATTTTTCTGGAATTTTTCGAATCAGTTTGTGGCCCTGGCAAATTGAAATATACGTTCAAATTAAATATTGAATGTTCTACATTTTAATTTGAAGGAAAACTGACTGAAACAGTCGAATGGGCCTACGAAACATATCCCATTGTGTTCGGAATGGGGGTAAAACGCTAGGGACGACAGTTGTTGGGTTTGAATTGGTGTTCGTGTGTGGAAGAGGGTATTTTAGAGATTTTAAAATAAATAAATAAATCTAATTGGCCACTACATCTTCTCTCTCTCCCCGATCATCAGGCGCACACGACGGAAATTGGTCCTTACCTTCTCTCCTCTTTTTCTTTTGATCCGCTCAATGAAATCCAACACCACAGTTATGGTTTTTCTATTACTTCTCATGATCTTCAAATCCATATAAGTATTGGATTTTTTCGTGCAGAATTGAAGGAGAATTTGAGCTCGAAAGTCGAGCCCTTCATCTCGCCGCCGTCGTCAACCAGGGCCACTGAAGTGGGCCCCGCTCCAGGCACCAGTGCGCCTCTCTCCCCTCTTTCTCGCTGCGAAGGCCGATCATCGATCCGCTTCACCGTTTGATCGAAAAGATCAAACCTAGTTTTGAAGAATTCAGAGAGGTAACAGCTGAGTCAATTTTCAACTGTTTTAACAGCTTTAAACCGTTGCAAACTTTGAAAACTCATATCTTTTTCGTGTATTGATAAAATTCGATGAAACAGGAAACATCGTGACCGTGTGGACGTCTTCCACATTCTAGAAGAGACCGCATATTTTTCTGATCCTTCTGCTATTTTTGGTGGAGTGGAACCCAATGTGAGATTTCTAATTTATAAACGATATGGAAAACGACGATGTATAAATTATATAGTCGATGTATGGGTTATATAAGCGTTGTACACCTCATGTATAAGCATTGTATAAGTTGTACGTTCGATGTATAAGTTATATATGCGTTGTAAAAATTATAAATGTTTTGAAATAGAAGTGAAATGCTATATATAAATAAATAAATATATATATATGCCCCTCGTCCCCAAACCATGGACGATATTTATTGGTTGTGATTGGTGTGAAAATTGATTGATAGCGAATGGTTGATTGGAATTATTTATGGTTGAAATTGATTGATTGTGGATGAAAAATACCCGTTTGAGGTTGAGAAATATTTGGTTGAATCCACATAGGATTAGTTTGTGGAAATGAAAAAAATATACATGCCGCCTGCGTGCGAACTTGATGCATGATTCCCAATTGTCAAAAGCTGCGAGGCTTTAAGGTAGAGCGAGGAGCCATACTAGGGATTGTCCCGGTTTTAACTACCCTGCCATTATGCTGCCGAAATTTTGAATAATATTCATGTGTTAGAATTATTTTCCTGTGTTGAAATTATATTCGTCTGTTGAATAGAAAACCTTCATGTGTTGAATTGAAATTCATTCGTTGAATAGAATTCATGTGTTGAATGGTATTCGTGCTTTTAAATATAAAAATCACCTTTTTATTTATACATACAAACTATAGAAAACCTTCATGTGTTGAATTGAAATTCATTCGTTGAATAGAATTCGTGTGTTGAATGGTATTCGTGTTTTTAAATATAAAAATCACCTTTTTATTTATATATACAAATTGTGGAAAACCTTCATGTGTTGAATTGAAATTCACTCGTTGAATAGAATTCATGTGTTGAATGGTATTCGTGCTTTTAAATATAAAAATCACCTTTTTATCTATATATACAAACTATAGAAAACCTTCATGTGTTGAATCAAAATTCATTCGTTGAATTGAAATTCAGGTATTGAGTGGTATTCATATTTTGAAATCATTTGTTTTATAATAAAAATCATATTTTTATCATCTATATGAACTATATAAAATAGTCGTGTTTTAAAATAAATTGTTTTATAATAAAAATCATATTTTTATCATCTATATGAACTATATAAAATAATCGTGTTTTGAAATAAATTGTTTTACATTTAAAATCACATTTTTATTATATACATGAATTGTTAAAAATAGTGAAGTGTTGAAATAGAAGACAGTTAGATAAAAATATCATTTTTATCAAATGTATGAAAATCATATAGTTTTGAAATCGAAGAATCGATATATATATATATATATATATATATATATATATATATATAGAATTGAAATATATCGAATAACGAAGCTATAGTTCGTATTTTGAAACCGTGATTTCAAACGATTAGTGCGGGAGATCTGACCATCGGATTTTCCCGAAACCGCGACTGTTGGGTTTGCTTTGGAAATATCTTTCCAACGGCACCAACTTTGTAAAAATCCAACGGTTGGATTGTCTGGAATGTTTAATTCAAATTTCAAGAAAAACAGCGCCAGAATCGATTATATTTATGTATATATATAAATATAATTATATTTAATCGAATAACGACGCTGCGGTTCGTATTTTGAAATCGAAACTTCAAACGATTATACCGGGAGATCCGACCGTCGGATTTTCCCGAAACTGGAACCGTTGGATTCGTTCTGAAAAGATCTTTCTAATGATGTAAATTTTGTGAAGATCCAACGGTTAGATTTTCAGATATGTGTAAATCAAATCTGAAGAAAAACAGCGCCACGGCCGCGTTATGGCCCGAACCGTCGTTTTGAATAAATTGGCTATTTTAAAATAAATAAAAATATTGATAAATCATTATAAAATATTATAAACGATATGGATATGAAATTTAGAAACTAACTGAAGGTTGGCTAAGTCGAATGGTTTCCTGGGTATTGATCTGATGTTGGTTTCGGCCTTCGGGGTTAATACTTGGGAAATCATTCTCTTACTGATTGACGGTTAGTGACTAATGAATTGAAATGATTCATAGTAGTGTTTGTGTAGAACTTGTTTATTATATACGTGAGTTACTCAGAAAGACCGGGTTTATCCCATTCTGAATAACTGAATCGACGATAAGAAATCGAAGATGAAGACGGTGGTCGAAGACCGGAGATCTTCACCTCGTTTGGATGGTAACCGAGGTCCTGATTGGGAGGCATCCCGAAATATGGATAATGAGTGGTGATCGTCCAGACGTACGTGGTGATCGATGGGTTCGCGAGGTATATAGTGCCTCCGGTTTCGTTCAGACCCAGAACGGACTTGCAAATGGACAGTGTGTCTGACAATGGAATTTATTCTTTGTGATTGATAGCCATCAGTTGCACGGTGTGAATTGCCTGTGTGGCATGCTAAGATGCAATGATCAGGGCTTCTGTTGAAAAGCAAAGTCTTGTGGTGATGATCAAAGCATCGCCTGTGTGTCGTAGCTTTGTGTATAACGTGAATTCGCGAACCTCACACCCGGTATGAACCAGAAACGGGAGAAAGGACCTCAGGGAGGACATGCGTTTCTTTCTAGCTAGAAGTGGCGTTAGTGGTTTTACACGCCCTGACGAGTTTGACTTATGTAGTTGTTACTGTTGCGAGGAGCCTCGGTTAGATCGGACGATACTGGGTCCGATGGAGTCATTCGTTGGCTCACTTACGCCCCATAGGGCGGGGAAACGCACTGTTTAGGAATTTTTATCCACATCGGTGGACCGGCCCTGACGATCCAAGGATCGATGCGCTCTGACCCTGAGGCTCGGGCTAGACAGTCTTGAAGTCGGTAAGGACTATCTTTTGCCTTGGTTCATGATGGAAATCCAATTTCCAAATACGTGACTTTGCGGTTTTGATTGTATACCTATATATGGCGACATAGTGGTATTGTAACACCCCGTGAATTCTATAATGTTAAGCTTCACAAATTAAAGTATAATTAATTATAAATTATGAAATCAAGGGAAATGGGTTACACCATTGCGTTCACTTCGAAATTCTGCTTGAGATAGAGCTCAAGTTTGCGTAAAACGGATATCGTATGAAGAAGATATGGACGAACGAAGTTGGGCGAAAAAACCAGAAAACGGGTCAGAATGCACTGGCGCACTTGGGAAATGCGCCAGAACAGAAATGAGCTGGCGCACTTGGGAAGTGCGCCAGTACATTTTTAGCTTGGCGCACCAAGTGCGCCCAGGTCAGAATGACCTGCTGGTCAGGTCTTGGCTGGCCTGGTCTGTGCTTAGCCGAATTCCTGAGCCTTGCCTTGTCACTAGGGCTAGGTGCCAGCTCCTGATTGGTCTCTCCTTCAAATGAATGGCTAATATTAATCCAAGCTCCATCGACGGTCCTAATCAATTCACAAACTCTATAAACAGGACCTAAGACTCCATCTAATTCATGCAAATAAAAAATGAGAATGAGACCGTCATGCTGCTGAGGAAGGACTAGAAATAGACATCAAATTTGAGAGACGATTAAGAGACAATTCAAAAGTTTAAAGCATCGACAACTAAATCAAAACAACGCCTACAACAAAGGATAGCATCTCCAAATTCAGAATTCAGATTCCTGAATTGAAGATTCGTCATACGTTGTAAGTAGAGTGCTATTCCGATGTGAATAAATAATTGTGTTTTGATTTGTGTAAAATGAGAAATAGAATTGTATTTGATTTGTGGTGATAATAATTCATATTTGAATGTTGCTTTGATTCTAAACGATTTGGGATGTTGTGGTATAACGATTGGATATTTGCAAGTATGTGATTCATGTTGAAAGTTAACAACTACATGTTTGTGGTAGTTTATTTGAGATTCATGCAAGTATATGATTCACTATTATGCCAACATAATATATATTATAATCACTTTTAGTGTAGTTGGATCCATTTGGGTATTATGACTTATGTGAATTTATGTTGGAATTGGCATCATGATTCAAGTGTAAAACCATACTTTTGTATTAGAGACAAAAGTAAGCATCTTTGTGAACTTGTGTTGACTCTATGAACATAACTAGACTATGTTTGGTGTTATGCCTAATTGAAAAACCTGTTTTAGGCCTATATTGTTATCAACAATCATATGATAATATATGTGACACATAGCTAAGTTAGATTTACATTCCAATTGCAAGTTTGCATGAATAAATTAAAAACCATGATTTCATGTTTAGGTATATTTATGCCATGATTATATGAATAGATCAAAAACCATGATTTCATGTTTCGGTATGATTATGCCATGATTATATGCTATTACAATGCAAGTTCACAAGTGCCAAATTTATGTTAATTGGTTCGCTATGTTGCAAGTTCATGCGTTCACACTCCCCTTTTTATATTACTTAGAATATACAAACACCATGTTCTAAGCCTCCCCTTTTTTCATGTGGATAAGTTGGGTTTAAATGTTAAACCCAACATATGTTATATTGTAGCGAACGTATAAAACGGGGGTAGTGACGTTTGGGTTAAAATACAAAACATATGTGTTGGCATGTTTGACGCATGCCAACGACCTTGAAAAACAATTAAGTGGTGTAAATTAATTTCACCCAATAAAGATGAATTTGAATAATGGGCCGCAAATATTTGCATATAAAAAGAAAAGAGACAAAATATGTAAATTTAGAAAATACGATGTGTTTAACCCGAGGTTGGATTGAGTTGTGATGTAAACCTGCCCGGAACCGCCCGGCTGTCCAGTAGTCACAACAATACCTATCCAATGTGGGTGGTTAAACACGGAGCCTAATAAGGACCCGAGGTTAGACTGAGTTGTGGCGTAAGACTTCCCAGACCCAACCGGCAACTGGCAGCCACAACAACATCTGTCTAATGTGAGAGGTCGAGGCTTTAATAAGACAATTAAGGCTGAGTCAGGATTGATAGGATTAAATAAATTGAATTAATACTTAATCAAAATGGAACATGATAAACTATACAGACTGATTGGGGGTTAGGTTTACAAAACACTTAACCAACTTAGCATGTTGGCTAGAAATAGAAAACCTAGTAGCGGGGGGACCCTTTTCAGCAGTAACCCTACAAGGTGTATCAGGATACCCTGAACTAGGCAGGGTTGGGCACGATTACTGGGCTGATTGTAAGAGGTCAAATCGACGGCGGTGGTGCGACAGTGTAGGTTCTAACGGGGTGTAGGCGTGCACACACTCCGGCGTAGAAAAATAAGGCACTGGGCACCATTAGTATACCTGTGCATTCTAGAATTGTGTCAGGCCGCCACCATGGGACTTGATACACCCCATGGTGAGACCAGCATAGGTAACTACAACATCAGGGGCCATAAGACACATGTAACTATGCGAGTAGGAGCCGATCATTAGAAACGGATCACTTCACCCTGATTATGGTGTGCCTTTTGGGAACTGGTTTATGTGGATGCAGAGATTAATATGGGGTACGATAAGTATATTCGACTCTAGACAACTTAACTTAGTTTATGGTGCTTTCCCATTTCCAGTTTATACTTATCATGCCCAATTCTTTATTCATAGACTGAATAGTCCTAGACTTACTCAGGCTTTATGTCTGACTCTACTTTTCTTTCGTCTTCTTTTCTTTCGTTCCCCGCCAAGGTCCACAGGGAGGGAATACCGCAGCTTGACCATTTTTCACATCCAGCTTGAAGAGAAAGAATGTATTGCTTGGATCTCTTTCGTTTTGGACTATGGCTTTGGATTGCAACTATGGGGACTTATGCAGTTTACTTTTGTTTTTATGCTTCTTTAAGTTATGAAATCAAGACAGTTATGAGAATGTAATGGTTTTTGGAAGTATTGTAAGAAAATTATGACATGGTTTGTGTAACACGTATTTCATTGAAATAAAAATTGCTGTTGTTTTCCGCTGTTCAAAAATATGTGTATTTATATCTGTCTGGTGTATCTGTGACTTATACTTATAAACCTCCACCAAAATTAGGGCATTCCCTTTGAGAGTGACTCTAACGGAGGTGGGGTGTTTCACTTGGTATCAAAGCATAGGTTTACCAGATAAGATAAAAAGTTTTGAAAAATTCATTTCCAAAAACAAAAATTTAAAGAAGCATTTTTAAAGATAAAATGTTATTTTATTTTAAAAAGGCAAAGTTCCCCCAAAGCCATAGGTACTATCTTTTATCCTTCATTTTGTATCTATCCTTTTTGTTTTAGCATGTCCAAAGAACTTAACTTGCCAGAGGGTGTACCAATACCTGGTTGGTTCAGACGATTCTTAGAAGCGAGGGCCACTCAGCCAGGTCCTACCGTTCCCCCTCCCCCAGCTGCGGGAAATCATCCAGCTGCAGCAGCACCTCTTCCACCACCTCCTCCGCGGGGTAATACTTTTGCTAAGATATGTAAAGATTTCAAAGCTATGGGAGGAAAGGACTTTCATGGAACCGAGTCCTTCGTGGCAGCCAGGAATTGGCTGAAGGAAACCGAGGATTTATTCGTCATCTTTGAGGTAGAAGATAGGCAGAAGGTACAACTGGAAGTATGGCTACTTAAAGGCGAGGCTTCCTACTGGTGGGAAGTCACCAATGCAGAAAGACCAGTGGAAACATGGGAGGACTTTAGGGCAAGGTTTGAGGCTAAATTTCTCTCAAAAGCTGAAAGGAGTCTTCAGTTGGAAAAATTCTTATTTCTTAAGAAAGGGAATATGACAGTCAAGGAGTATGTTAATCAGTTCGATCAGCTGGCTAGGTTTGGACTAGACCTAGTCAACACTCCGCACAAGAAGGCTCTCCGCTTTGTCAAAGGATTGAATGAGCCATTACATAGTTTGGCCATGACCCATATACCCATGGGAGCTACGTATGAAAGGTTGGTGCAGATGGCATTGCTGAACGAAGAGGATAAGGGAAAGAAGGAGACAAAGGAAAAAAGCTCTCAAGGGAAGAAAGAGGGTTTACAACCTAAGAAAACAGACTTTAAGAAGGGCGGGAAAGACAACAAAGAGAAGAGGAAGTGTAATTTCTGTGGAAAAGTGGGGTACTTAGTGAAAGATTGCCGGAAAAAGAAGGCCAAGATGAATGTTGGGTGCTTTTCTTGCGGTGAGACAGGCCACATGGCTAAGGATTGCCCAAAGAAACGAGGGCAGGGGCAGAGGGCTAGATCCACCTCAGGGGCACAGGTTCATGTGCTAGAAGCGCCACCTCTGCAACAGCGAGGTATAAATACTTCTGTAGAAAGTGTAGTTTATCTTTATGATCACCAGTTCGCACTTTATTTGATTCTGGCTCATCACACTCCTTTATTTCATCTGCTTTAGTAGAATCTCTGCACCTAGAAACTAGTATGGTAGAGGACCCCTTAATTGTTTCAAATCCAATTGGGGGCCCAGCTCATCTGTCTATGATCTGTATGGGATTGAAAATTTCTATTCTAAGCATAGAATTTAGATGTAGTGCCTTTGTTTTGGGCTTCTCGGAATATGGTTTGATTTTGGGCATGGATTGGCTATCCAGTAATGGTGCCATCCTTGATTGTGAGAAAAAGGTGGTTAGGCTTCTGACCCAACTCGGTAACACTCTGGAAATTTCTTGTAATCCCTCGTATGCGATTATGCTTAGTTATCTTGAATCTCTAGATGCCTCTGTTGAAAGTTTGCAATCGGTTAGAGTGGTCCGGGAGTACCCGGATGTCTTCGAAGAGATGAAGGGCTTACCTCCGATGCGGGAGATAGACTTCCGCATATATCTTATAGATAATGCAAAGCCCGTTGCATTGCCCGTTAGACACATGGCTCCACGGGAAAGGAAGGAGCTTAGTAAACAGATTAAAGAGCTTCTAGAGAAGGGGTTCATTAGAAGGAGTATTTCAGAATGGGGCGCTCCAGTGGTGTTCGCCACAAAGGCGGATGGTTCACTCCGTCTGTGTGTTGACTATAGGGAGCTCAACAAGCTAACGGAAAAGAATAGGCACCCTCTCCCTAGAATTGACGATCTGTTTGATCAGCTTGTAGGAGCGTCTGTTTTCTCCCAACTCGATTTGGCGACCGGTTTTCATCAGCTAAGGGTGGCTGAAGATAGCATCAATAAAACGGCATTCAGAACCCCATACGGCTTCTTTGAATGGCTTGTCATGCCTTTTGGCTTGACAAACGCACCCGCTTACTTCGTGGACCTAATGAGTAGGGTGTTCAGAGATTTCCTCAACAAGTTCGTAGTGGTTTTCATAGACGATATCTTGATCTTCTCAAAGAGTGAAGAGGAGCATGCCCAACACCTAAGGGCAATCATGGAAACTCTGCGAGTCCATCAGTTAAAAGCCAAATTCTCCAAATGCCACTTTTGGAGAGAGGAAGTAAGGTTTCTTGGCACATAGTATCCAAAAATGGGTTAGCTGTGGACCCTGCTAAAGTAGTAGCGGTGCAGGATTGGAAGACACCAAGAAACGCGACTGAGGTCCGAAGTTTTCTAGTGCTAGCAGGTTTCTACCGAAAATTCATAAGGGATTTTGCGAAATCTCAGCTCCGCTCATAAGGCTGACCAAGAAGAATCTAGTGTTCAATTGGGACTTGGATTGCGAGTTTGCTTTCCAACGACTAAAAAGGGCTCTTACAACAGCCCCAGTTTTGATGTTGCCAGATGGAAGCAAGATGTTCACAGTTTATACAGATGCATGTGGGACAGGGCTAGGCGCTGTCTTAATGCAAGAAGGAAGGGTAATAGCTTATGGCGGAAGACAATTGAAAGTTCATGAAAAGAACTACTCGACCCACGATCTTGAGTTAGCCGCCATCGTCTTTGCACTCAAGTCTTAGCGACACTATCTCCTAGGTGAGAAGTTTGGACTTTACACTGACCATAAATCGTTGAAATATCTTTTCTCGCAGTAAGATCTTAACTTGAGGCAACGGAGATGGATGGAGTTTCATGCCTCGTATGATTTCGAGATCTCCTACACTCCGGGCAAAGGCAACGTAGTGGCAGACACGTTGAGCCGAAAGAAACTGACCCTAAGCCCGCTATTTGTTGAAAGACAAAGCCTAGAGTTTATAGCCAGCTTAGACTTTAGGCCCTCCTCCGATTTTGTAACGGGCTTGCTGGCATCTCTCGAAGTACGCCCAACTTTAGTGGACTCAATAGGGACAGCACAACGCGAAGACCCTCAGCTTGTGGAAACGATTGATAGGCTAATTATGGGTGAGACTTCAAGTCACCTCAACAGATACTCCATCGACAATAAGGGTTGGCTAAGGCGAGATGGAAGACTATGCATCCCACAGACAAGGGATTTAGTAAAGACGGTTCTCGAGGAAGCACATCACTCCAAGATGACGATACATCCAGGCGGAGACAAAATGTACAAGGACATAAAGAGAACTTTCTTTTGGAGCGGCATGAAGAAAGACGTAGCAGAATTCATTTCAAAGTGTATGGTTTGCCAACAGGTTAAGGCGGAACAGAAGAAACCTGGCGGTTTGCTCCATCCTCTAGAGGTCCCGCGGTGGAAGTGGGATAGCATTTCAATGGACTTCATTGATGGGCTGCCTAGGTCTAGAAGAGGCAACACTAGCATTTGGGTAATAGTGGATAGGCTTACTAAAAGCGGCCACTTTTTACCCGTCAAGAGTAACAGAACTGCCTCATCCCTAGCATCTTTCTACCTCAAGGAAATTGTTCGACTCCATGGAATACCCTCCAGCATTGTTAGTGACCGAGACACTATCTTCACAAGTGAGTTTTGGCGGAGTCTGCAAGAAGTGGTAGGCACACAGTTATGCTTGAGCACAGCCTATCACCCTCAAACCAACGGCCAGACGGAAAGAGTGAACAGAGTTTTGGAGGACCTTTTCAAACCGTGCGTCCTTGACTTCGGAGGGACGTGGGAAGACTATCTTCCTTTGGTGGAATTTGCCTACAACAACACCTACCAAGCCACCATCGGAATGGTGCCCTTCGAAGCTTTATATGGAAGACCGTGCCAATCGCCCACTTGTTGGTGGGAGTCTACTGATAAACTCATACTTGGGCCAGATATGATCCGAGAGACTTCAGAAAAAGCAGACTTAATACGGAGAAGAATGAAGACAGCCCAAGACAGACAAAAATCCTACGCCGACAAGAGGAGCACCGACCTTGAATTTGAGGTTGGGGATAGAGTTTTTCTTAAGGTATCTCCGCTAAGGAACGTTGTTCGTTTTGGAACCACAGGGAAGCTAGCACCAAGATTCGAAGGGCCATTTCCTATCATCGAGAAAATAGGGAAAATGGCCTATAGATTAGAGCTACCCGAAAAGCTGACTGGAATTCACAACGTCTTTCACGTTTCGCACCTCCGAAAATGTCTACAAGAATCTGCTGAAGTGGTAGAGCCAAATATCCTAAAAGAAGCTGAAGTGGAACGCGAAGCAACCGTGAGGAAAGTTCCAACCCGCATATTAGGAACGGAAGTGAAAAAGTTACGCAACCGCGAAGTCAAGCTCGTCAAAGTTCAGTGGAGCGACGCCGAGGGAGACGCAACTTGGGAAACTGAAGCTAGAATACGCGCTGCCTACCCTTTTCTTTTCGAGGGTACATCTTTGATCTTTCTTTTTCCTTAAGTTGCGCTTTTATCTATCTTTTTAGGTATATCTCCTCGACCTTATCTTTTAGGTAGAAACTCTTTGGATGAAAACATGTAATTGAAACATGTTATGGATGATGGTTGCAAGTGGTTGCAAGTGATTGCTAGTGGTTGCTCGTGGTTGCATATACACACACAATTTAAGTTTTAGATCGGCTCAGTCACTTCATGTTGCATGTGCATATATGTATTTATATTTGTATATGGTTGAAGTTTAATGTGTTGCCATATGGATGTTGTATTTATATGTGAATGATTGTGCACCCATGTAAAATCATGAATAGGAAAATTTGCATACATAATGGATTCATGACACTTACATAATTTGCATTAAGGAGGTCAACTGAATCAGTAGACCGACTGATTTTACATTAGATAAGTACATGTACACACACTTCGCATATGATCATGAAGCATTAGAAGTCTTTTAAGGACAATGGATGCTCGTGTTTGATGGATGAGTAGATGGATGTTTGGATGTTAAGATATACATTCTTCCAAACTTGAAGATTTCGAGGACGAAATCCTTTTAAGTGGGGGAGAATATAACACCCCGTGAATTCTATAACGTTAAGCTTCACGAATTAAAGTATAATTAATTATAAATGATGAAATCAAGGGAAATGGGTTACGCCATTGCGTTCGTCTCGAAATTCTACTTGAGATAGAGCTCAAGTTTGCGTAAAACGGATATCGTATGAAGAAGATATGGACGAACAAAGTTGGGCGAAAAACCAGAAAACGGGTTAGAATGCACTGGCGCACTTGGGAAGTGTGCCGGAACAGAAATGAACTGGCGCACTTGGGAAGTTCGCCAGTACATTTTTAGCCAGGCGCACCTACTAAATGCGCCCAGGTCAGAATGACCTGCTGGTCAGGTCTTGGCTGGCCTGGTCTGTGCTTAGCCGAATTCCTGAGTCTTGCCTTGTCACTAGGGCTAGGTGTCAGCTCCTGATTGGTCTCTCCTTCAAATGAATGGCTAATATTAATCCAAGCTCCATCGACGGTCCTAATCAATTCACAAACTCTATAAATAGGACCTAAGACTCCACCTAATTCATACAAATAAAAATGAGAATGAGACCGTCATGCTGCTGAGGAAGGACTAGAAATAGCCGTCAAAATAGAGAGACGATTAGGAGACAATTCAAAAGCTTAAAGCATCGACAACCAAATCAAAACAACGCCTACAACAAAGGATAGCATCTCCAAATTCAGAATTCAGATTCCTGAATTGAAGATTCGTCATACGTTGTAAGTAGAGTGCTATTCCGATGTGAATAATAATTGTGTTTTGATTTGTGTAAAATGAGAAATAGAATTGTATTTGATTTGTGGTGATAATAATTCATATTTGAATGTTGCTTTGATTCTAAACGATTTGGGATGTTGTGGTATAACGATTGGATATTTGAGATTCATGTTGAAAGTTAACAACTACATGTTTGTGGTAGTTTATTTGAGATTCATGCAAGTATATGATTCACTATTATGCCAACATAATATATATTATAATCACTTTTAGTGTAGTTGGATCCATTTGGGTATTATGAATTATGTGAATTTATGTTGGAATTGGCATCATGATTCAAGTGTAAAACCATACTTTTGTATTAGAGACAAAAGCAAGCATCTTTATGAACTTGTGTTGACTCTATGAACATAACTAGACTATGTTTGGTGTTATGCCTAATTGAAAAACATGTTTTAGGCCTATATTGTTATCAACAATCATATGATAATATATGTGACACATGGCTAAGTTAGATTTACATTCCAATTGCAAGTTTGCATGAATAAATTAAAAACCACGATTTCATGTTTAGATATATTTATGCCATGATTATATGAATAGATCAAAAACCATGATTTCATGTTTAGGTATGATTATGCCATGATTATATGCTATTACAATGCAATTTCACAAGTGCTAAATTTATGTTAATTGGTTCGCTATGTTGCAAGTTCATGCGTTCACACTCCCCTTTTTATGTTACTTAGAATATATAAACACCATGTTCTAAGCCTGCCCTTGTTTCATGTGGCTAAGTTGGGTTTAAATGTTAAACCCAACATATGTTATATTGTAGCGAACGTATAAAACGGGGGTAGTGACGTTTAGGTTAAAATATAAAACATATGTGTTGGCATGTTTGACGCATGCCAACGACCTTCAAAAACAATTAAGTGGTGTAAATTAATTTCACCCAATAAAGATGAATTTGAATAATGGGCCGCAAATATTTACATATAAAAAGAAAAGAGACAAAATATGTAAATTTAGAAAATACGATGTGTTTAACCCGAGGTTGGATTGAGTTGTGATGTAAACCTGCCCGGAACCGCCCGTCTGTCCAGTAGTCACAACAATACCTATCCAATGTGGGTGGTTAAACACGGAGCCCAATAAGGACCCGAGGTTAGACTGAGTTGTGGCATAAGACTGCCCGGAACCAACCGGCAACAGGCAGCCACAACAACATCTGTCTAATGTGAGAGGTCGAGGCTTTAATAAGACAATTAAGGCTGAGTCAGGATTGATAGGATTAAGTAAATTGAATTAATACTTAATCAAAATGGAACATGCTAAACTATACAGACTAATTGGGGGTTAGGTTTACAAAACACTTAACCAACTTAGCGTGTTGGCTAGAAATAGAAAACCTAGTAGCGGGGGGACCCTTTTCAGCAGTAACACTACAAGGTGTATCAGGATACCCTGAACTAGGCAGGGTGGGGCACGATTACTGGGCTGACTGTAAGAGGTCAAATCGACGGCGGTGGTGCGGCGGTGTAGGTTCTAACGGGGTGCGGGTGTGCACACACTCCGGCGCAGAAAAATAAGGCACTGAGCACCAGTAGTATACCTGTGCATTCTAGAATTGTGTCGGGCCGCCACCATGGGACTTGATACACCCCATGGTGGGACCAGCATTGGTAACTACAACATCGGGGGTCGTAAGACACATGTAACTATGCGAGTAGGAGTGATCATTAGAAACGGATCACTTTACCCTGATTATGGGGTGCCTGTTGGGAACTGGTTTATGTGGATGCAGAGATTAATATGGGGTACGATAAGTATATTCGACTCTAGACAACTTAACTTAGTTTATGGTGCTTTCCCATTTCCAGTTTATACTTATCATGCCCAATTCTTTATTCATAGACTGAATAGTCCTCGACTTACTCAGGATTTATGTCTGACTCTACTTTTCTTTCGTCTTCTTTTCTTTCGCCCCCCCCCCCCCCCAGGTCCACAGGGAGGGAATACCGCAGGTTGACCAGTTTTCACATCTAGCTTGAAGAGAAAGAATGTATTGCTTGGATCTCTTTCGTTTTGGACTATGGCTTTGGATTGCAACTATGGGGACTTATGCAGTTTACTTTTGTTTTTATGCTTCTTTAAGTTATGAAATCAAGACAGTTATGAGAATGTAATGGTTTTTGGAAGTATTGTAAGACAATTATGACATGGTTTGTGTAACACGTATTTCGTTGAAATAAAAATTGCTGTTGTTTTCCGCTGTTCAAAATTATGTGTATTTATATCTGTCTTGTGTATCTGTGACTTAAACTTATAAACCTCCACCAAAATTAGGGCATTCCCTCTGAGAGTGACCCTAACGGAGGTGGGGTGTTTCAGGTATGGGGCATTAATGCCGTCTATGATTGATAGTTATGATTAGAAATTGCTTTTGAAACATATAAGCACTAGTAATAATATCAAATGCTTTTGTTTTATTCGTATCAAACATATTTTGGCCATTATAAGGTAAAAACTCTATCGTCCGATTTGCGTGGCATTGTGTGATGGGAACTGAGTCTTATAATGGCTTCATTTTTATAAAAAGCATTGCGATGTTTAAAAGAATGATTTGTTTTAAAGCACTGGCAATCCAATGGAGTAAACCCGTTCCACGAAAGTGGCGTGGTCATGTGATTAGCCATATTTTAAATGTGTTGAGTAGATTTCTCATACCAGTCCCATGACTGACTCGTAGTTTGTTTCACTTTCAAACTCGGGTGCCCCTTTTTCTACACGGGCAGCCTTGTATTCAGGTTTTAGCTGGCTTTATCCGGATAGCTGGAGCTGAAGATGGATTCTATCATTTATCTTTTTTTATGCTGTTCAGCTCCTATTGTACATTATGTTTGTTTTTCGCTGTAGACATTTATGTATAGTTGAACTGTATTTGTACTAAGTATGATCCTGGATACTGTGTAACTCTGATGATTATGCTTATCCAGTGTATTATTTGTTCATTATCTGGTGTATTTATTTTATTCTGTTCAGCTGTTATCTTTTTATGTGTTATATTCCAAGGATTACCCTTGCCGCCGTCAATATGGGGTTCGGGGGCGCAGCGGAAGCGTAGTGGGCCCATAACCCATAGGTCCTAGGATCGAAACCTGGCTCTGATACCAAATGAGACGACCCCAAACCCCGTACTGACGGCGGAAAGGGTAATCCTTGGAATATAACACAGAAACAGAAAATAGCAGAACAGAAATAAATAAATACACCAGATAATGCACAGTAGAATATACTGGATAAACATAATCGTCAGAGTTACACAGTATACAGGATCATACTTAGTACAAATACAGTTCAGCTATACATAGATGTCTACAGCGGAAATAAACATAATATGTACAACAGGAGCTGAACAACATAAAAAGAGATAAATGATAGAATCCATCTTCATCTCCAGCTATCCGGATAAAGCCTGCTAAACCTGAATACAAGGCTGCCCGTGTAGAAAAAGGGGCACCCGAGTTTGGAAGTGAAACAAACTACGAGTCAATCATGGGACTGGTATGAGAAATCTACTCAACACATTTATAATATGGCTAATCACAGGACCACGCCACTTTCGTGGAACGGGTTTACTCCACAGGATTGCCAGTGCTTTAAAAACAAATCATTCTTTTAAACATTGCAATGCTTTTTATAAAAATGAAGCCATTATATGACTCAGTTCCCATCACATAAAGTAACGCAAACCGGAGGATAGAGTTTTACCTTATAATGGACAAAATATGATTAATACGAATAAAACAAAAGCATTTGATATTATTACTAGTGTTTATATGTTTCAAAAACAATTTCAATCATAACTATCAATCATAGACGGCATGGGTGCCATATATCATGTCGCCATATATATATACAATCAAAAATGCATGGTGTCGTATTTGGAAATTGGATTTCCATCATGAACCAAGGCAAAAGATAGTCCTTACCGACTTCGAGACAATCTAGCCATGTTTCAGGCAAGTACTCAGTCAAGCCTTTAGATCGTCAGGGTCGGTCCACCGATGTGAATTAAAATTCCTGAACAATGCGTTTCCCCGCCCTACGGGGCGTAAATGAGCCAACGAATGACTCCATCGGACCCAGATCGTCCGATCTAACCGAGGCACCTCACAACAGTAACAACCACATAAGTCAAACTCGTCAGGGCGTGTAAAACCACTGACGCCACTTCTAACTAGAAGGAAACGCATGCCCTCCCTGATGTCCTCTCCCGTTTCTGGTTCATACCGGGGTGTGAGGCTCACGGTTTCACGTTATACACAAAGTTATGCCACACAGGCGGTGCTTTGATCATCACCACAAGACTTTGCTTTTCAACAGAAGCCCTGATCACTACATCTTAGCATGCCACACAGGTAATTCACACCGTGCAACTGATAGTTATCAATCACACAGAATAAATTCCAATGTCAGACACACTATCCATTTGCAAGTTCGTTCTAGGTCTGAATGAAACTGGAGGCACTATATACCTCGCAAACCCATCGATCACCACGTACGTCTGGACGATCACCACTCATTATCCATATTTCGGGATGCCTCCCAATCAGGACCTCGGTTACCATCCAAACGAGGTGAAGATCTCCGGTCTTCGACCACCGTCTTCATCTTCGATTTCTTATTGTCGATTCAGTTATTCAGAATGGGATAAACCCAGTCTTCTGAGCAACTCGCGTATATAATAAACAGCGTCAGGATCGATTATATATGTATATATATATATATATATTTAATTATATTTAATCGAATAACGACGCTGCAGTTCGTATTTTGAAATTGAAACTACAAACGATTATACCGGGAGATCCGACCGTCGGATTTTCCCGAAACTGGAACAGTTGGATTCGTTTTGAAAAGATCTTTCTAATGATGTAAATTTTGTGAAGATCCAATGGTTATATTTTCAGATATGAGTAAATCAAATCTGAAGAAAAACAGCGCTACGGCCGCGTTATGGCCCGAAGCGTCGTATTGAATAAATTGGCTATTTTAAAATAAATAAAAATAGCGATAAATTTTTATAAAATATTATAAACGATATATAATTTTTACAACGCATATACAACTTATACATCAAATGTACAACTTATACAACGCTTATACAAGAGGTGTACAACGCTTATATAACTCATACATCGATTATATAATTTATACATCGTCGTTTTCCATATCGTTTATAAATTAGAAATCTCACATTGGGTTCCACTCCACCAAAAATTGCAGAAGGCTCAGAAAAATATGCGGTCTCTTCTAGAAGGTAGAAGACGTCCACATGAGTCCACTGTCTCTTGTTTCACTGAATTTCGTCAACACACGAAAAAGATATGATTTTTCAAAGTTTGCAACGGTTTAAAGGTGTTAAAACTGTTGAAAATAAACATAGCCGATACCTCAGCAGTTTGCTTCGAAACTAGGTCGGAGTTTTTCTTGCAATCCGTGAGTTTTGGTGACGATCGGAAGATGCCACGTGGAAGAGGACGGAGAGGCGCCTGTTCGCCTGGAGGTGGGGCCAGTTCGGCGGCTCTGGTTGACGGTAGCGGCGAGATGAAGGGGCTCAAATTCTCCTTCAATTCTGCACGAAAAAATCCAATACTTATATGGATTTGAAGATCTTCTCTGGCTCTACAAAATCTTCAACTGGAGGTGGGGCTAATTCTTCTTGGATCGATCGGAAAATGAGGGAGAATGTTTTGAACTATTGTCGCCGTTCGTCGCTGAAGGAAATCGGGGAGAGAGAAAATAGTTTGACCAATGAATTTTTTTATATTTATAAATTTTTAAAATCCAAAAAGACCCCTCTTTACGTACTAACACCAATCCAAACCCAACAACTGTCGTCCCTAGCGTTTTACCCCCATTCCGAACACAATGGGATATGTTTCGTAGGCCCATTCGACTGTTTCAGTCAGTTTTCCTTCAATTTAAAATATAAAACATTCTATATTTAATTTGAACGTACATTTCAATTTTCCAGGGCCACAAACTGATTCAAAAAATTCCAAAAAAATAAATCTGGCTATGTTTTGACGATACGGTCCCAACAAAACTAGTTTCATCGAATTCTGAGACCGTTTGCAAAAAGGCCCATTTCTGGTCGATCCAATTTAACTGTAATTGACAAAAACACGTTTTCCTTTGCCACGCTCACATACTAGCTTCAAAATTCATGAAATTTGAAACCTAGCTAAAACTTCTCATCCCGGATCCAATAAAAGTGGTTTCGTCGAATTCCAAGGTCGTTTGCAAAATGGCCAATTTCACGGGCTATATAAATTCCATAGCGGCCTTTCTGAAAATTCATTTGGCCATAACTTTTGCTTTCCGCTATGAAACTTCGATTTTTCAGATTCGTTAGAAAGTTATTCACTAACAGATTTAAATATTTTTGGTTTCACTCAAATCTGTTTTGTTTTGCACCGGGTACAGTCGGTTGAAGTTTGAATTCAAATTTTGAAACTACCGCGCCATTTCAGGCCTTGTTTATAATTAGAATTAATTATATTCGTTTTCAAACGTCGATTCAAACTCACTTTTCATTGCTATTATTTAAATAATTTTTTTTTAAATATTTAAAATCCACTATTTTAGCCAATTTAAAATTTTTAAATTGGTTTAGATTTTCCGGGTTGTTACCGCAGGTATATTTTTTTTCCTTTCTTCTCGTCTACTTATGATTTCTTCTCTCTTGTTCTTTAAGAGAATTGATTTGGTTGTAACCAAGGATCGATCAAGGATTTGACTCAAAATCGATTAGGAAACCTTTATAATTCCAAGTTGATGGAATCCCATAGAACAAATAAATATAAGCTCGTCTCCAATGTGTATTCTTCGTGCTAATTTTTTTAAAATAAAAATGAACAATGAACCAGTAAAATTGATAAGGATTTACACGAGAAACCTGAGCTTCAAATTCCTGTGTCATAAAAAATGTAAAAACCAAATAAACCAGCGCCTCTGATAAGAAGCTCACCTTTCCTTAGCAAAGCACTATAAATGTTGCGATGATGCCTAGTACTTAAATTAATGAAATTTTGGTACTGTATGCATGTTTTATATGAAATGGAAGGATAGCAAATAATGTTTAATGATCTGTATAATGTGCCAGTTTTGGATACTGTATTTATTTTCTTTTGAAGAAGTTAAAATGTAGTTTTTGTCTTCATAATGCAACATAATTAATATTTCTTTAATATAAATCAAGGTGCATGGAGTGGGAACTATAAATTATTTGGTTGGTGGGTGGATTATTATAAAACGTTGATAAAGATTAAGTTGCTCTTTAGTTTAAGTTTGACATCAGACTATATGCAGTGTCTCATTCTGATAACAAATCATTTTTACATAATGGTTTAATTTTTCAAGGTTGAATATGGTGAAACTAAGAAAATACCTTCGTTTTAGAAACGTTGAAGCCAATAAAGCATATTCATGTATTCCCAGTTCATGGCTAGAGCTATCTCCATACATGCAGGTGTATTCAGGTTTCTATTGATGACTGCATTTAGTGATTTCATTTTCATGTTCTTTGTCACAAGCACATTTTTATTGCTACGTGTGCCTTCATTGAGTTTTGATAAATATGAAGTTTCTTATTCATAGGTTACCTTATCACATCTGAATAAAGCATTTACTCTTGTTGTATATTTGTTTATGTTTTTCTAAGTAATTTTATTGAATCTCAATTGTTTATTCAACTTTGTTTCACTAACATAATTCATCTTTTTCCAACAATCTTATAGTTTTTACTACAACATATGTTTCCTTGCCTAGTTAACAATATATAGTTGACAAAAAAGCTTCATATTGTAGATGTAACTACTACTAACAAGCATGAAGTAAATTATTAAAGTTATTTTATAGAATCCATTAAGCATGAAAATAGAATCGATTCTGTAAAACTCTATACTATGACTTGCATTAACTTTCAGTTCAATTTGATACTTCCAATTTATGTTGTAGGGTTAGATCTGAATACCCAACTTATTCATTTATCAAATTACATGACTATCCAAAAGTTAAATGTACATATGAATCAATAAATACTAGAGTGTAATAAAGCCGAGCCAACATAACGAAGTTTGTTGACTCATATGAAGTGAACATAAAGAGGTTAGTCTTTTGAGCAATATTTAAAACATAAAAGGATTAATGTGAGTTGAAACTTGAGATTCCTTTGCAATTCTCTTTTCTTGAGATAATGACATGTAAATGTAAATTGATGTTCTCAACTTTCAAACCTTTAGTTCATTTGGAAAAAAATATGAATATGATTTTAATTTTGGTACGTTTAGGCCAAAAAAAATACATTTTGTTGGTTTGAGTAAACATCGATATGATCGTACAAATTTTTTTATCAACATTTTCTTTTACAATATGATTGTTGAGATTTGATAAACCTTCTTGGGTGTAACTGTAATCTAGATTCCATATCTTATGTACGTGGGATATTCTGTAAAAAAATCATGAATAAGATGCTATGCTTATAAACTTATATCATATTAGCAATACATTCATCTTTTTACATGTTATCAAGATAAACATGCACTAAATTATGCAATGGAAAAGGAGTAAAGAACCTTACAAAACCATCACTTTACATATGATGCTTTTCTGGGGGGGGAGGGGGGGAGGGAGTGAGAGGGGTATGAATCACACATAGGCCATAGGGAAATGGCTCGATCGACTATGAACTATGACCCACAAAAAGGAACCTGTGTTACTACATCACATATAATATGCTGGAAGAAGCAACCGAATTGTTGAATTCTTGTAGGCAAATCCAAGCTCATCTATTTTAGCAAGACACCAACTCAAAAGAAGCATTAAGTTGAAATAGGACACGAAGAAAATGGAAGCTTAGTTTGACACAAGTTAAGGGACAGGCTGAAGGACCATTGCTGCCTGGAATTGAATGCGGAACACTAGTGTGCATATTTTTAGAAAATTAGATTGAATTTGAGATTAGTTGATTCATACCTTAGTTTTGTATTTAATTTGAATCAGAATATAAGTTATGTTGTGTAACACCCCACGCCCGCTAGGGTCACTCACAAAGGGAATGCCATAGCATCGGTGGAGTATTTAGTGAATATAGAACAGAAAAATTTCACCAAGACAGATATAAATAGTACTTGAAATTTTAAAACATCATCTCATAACAGCGGAAATAAACATGTCTGGTTACATCATAAAATCACGATAAAAGTCAAGTACAATATCCATCAAAATAAAGAAGTACATAATCCCACTCTCTCATACAATAGCCATGACAAAAGAAAAGATAACTGGATAACTAGAGCTTTACATCTACCCAAGCTCCTAAAGACTGGAACAGCAATCCGATCAAGCTCTACTACTGCTAGGATCCACCGTAGGACCTGAGGGTTGGGAAAAAGATAAAAACAACGGGGTCAGACATAAGTCTGAGTGAGTCCTATAACTTTAACAATACAATCATTAAAGTAACCAGAGAAGACATAAACTTGACCTACGGTAATATCTGGGGATGAATGGCTACACTAAGCAGCTTGGTAGACTTAGGATAAACTAAGATAACCGTCAGGACGCATCTACCCACCCAAGGATAATTACTAACTGCACCACACCAGTCATTCCTACTTTAAAGGTTGATCCCTTCCAAGGACTTAGAAAATTTCCCCAGTAGTTTCATGTACCCCTAGCCCACTACATAGGTGCCGTCTGCCCCTATCTCCACTAGGTGTACCCAGTAATTCTTACCCAGTAGTTTCGTGTACCCCTACATAGGTGCCGTCTGCCCCTATCTTCATTAGGTGTACCCAGTACTCCCCAAGCGATCGGCTCCCTACCGTAGATACCCGTGCTGGTCCCACAGTGGGGTGTATCACTCCCCTAAAGTGGCTACCCAATACTAACGGTGCACGACTTTATATCTACACGATGCAACAACGGCTTATCTACCAGCCCGGGCCCACACACGCATATGAAACCCGTTGGACTTGCGTTGCCACCGCTAACCCGTTTTGGCCTCTTATAATCAAGCCCAATATGCGTGTCCCGTCACTCGACTTGGGTCGAGCCCACAAAGATACGTTTGGGATATTGGTTGAAATGGGCCCCCCACAAGCTACCCACTTAAGCTTGTCAAATATCTAGTGTATCCCACTTAACCCTTTAATCATGTTTAATTACATGTTTCCACTTGGTTAAGTATTCTAATCGTATTTTCTATTGCCACCCAAGGCAACCCACTAGATTCCACGTGCCACCCAAGGCAACCACCAAATTTCCTCATGCCACCCAAGGCACCCACTTAACCCCTCATGTCCCACTACATGCTATTATGGTTAAGTGTTTCTTAATTAATTAAGACCGTGATCTCCCGTAAAGACCTCCCACATTAGACTGGCTGTTACGACCGCCTGGTTAAGCCGGTAGAATCCGGGAAGTCTTACGTCATAACAGAGTCTAACCTCGTGTCTTTACCTTAATCACGTATTTAATTTATGGCTAAGACCTCTCACATTGGGCTGACATTTGTAGCAACTGGTTAAGCCGGTCGGGTCCGGGCAGTTTTACACTACAAATGAGTCCAACCTCGTGTCTTAGTCGATTAATTACACCTAATTAATCACCCCCATATTAATTATCCCTAATTAATATCAAATTTTCCATAACATGGGTAGACCTAACTTAATAGGTAAATTCCCATGGGGTAGACCTAACTCAATAGGTAAATTCCCTCTTATGGTAATTTATTTTTATGGTATGCTTAATCATACCCAAACATTCATTTATTAACATATTACCAACCCCATCGTTCCCCACGTAAATCGTTCTCGTTACATGACATAATAAGGGGAAGATCATCACAAATATCATGGGTTTAACATACAACTTTGTCATGGGTTAAGAGGATGTCAACTTGCATATATGAGCATATATTAACCCAACTACATACAACCCAAACTTGCATATTATCATACACATGATTTGCATAACATGTTGCATATGAGCTTGCATATTATCATACACATATCTTATGTTAAACTTGCATATAGGCATTCTCAATCTTGCATAACATGTTAAACATGCATTTAAGCATACACATAACTTGCATAAGCATTCACATACTTGCATAGGCATCCACATACTTGCATAGACATTCACATACTTGCATAACTTGCATATCATGTCATTTAAGCATATACATATCTTGCATAAGTATTCATATACTCGCATAAGCATGCATAACTTGCATATCACATAAATCTTGCTTTTAAACATATATATGACTTGCATAAGCATCCATACACTTGCATAAGCATGCATAACTTGCATATCACTTTCAACTTGCATTTAAACATACACTTAACTTGCATATCACTTTCAACTTGCATTTAAACATACACTTAACTTGCATATCTCACTTTGCTAAATATGCATAATTCCACTTATTAAATATGCATAAATCCACTTATTAAACATGCATATATCAACTTGTTAAACATGCATAAACCAACTTATCAAATATGCATAAACATAGAACAACATAGAGTAATATATCATTATACATGATTCAAACTCACTAATCCGCATTTAAGACCATAAGTCTCATTACACCCAATCTACTTACTTTAACAAATGATGTTAAAGTGATAGAAACTCACCAAACTTAAGATTAGCAACCTTATGAAGTAGAATTAGTTGCAAACTATGAAGATAATGATGATTAGAGATTGATTAGAGAGGGATTAGCTTGCAACTTTCTTTATGAACTAGTGGAGGCCATGCTCAAATTTCATTTTGCCATAGTTTAGTTACAAGACTTAATTATGAATGAATTAGGGTAGGGTTGGGGTCTTATTTATAGGATTAGGTGAGTGTTTTAGGCCCTTAGATTAACCCTAGATTAGATTAGAACCCTTAGATTTAGGAAATCTCTAGAACCAGCCCTCCTAGCCAGCCTGAAACCCAACCTGGTGCAACCTGGTGCACCCAGGTTCACAGAACGGCGCCACCCTGTCGACAGGCAAGTCGACAGGCATGTCGACACCCCTGTCGACAGGCCTGTCGACAGCCCTGTCGACATGGGTTGGGCGGGAAACTACCCGCCTGACCCCGCCTGGCCCATTCCAAATCTGATTTTTAAATTTAAATTTGAATTCCTAAATCTGTTTTTAGCTCTAATTTTCTGCAAACTTCCTTGGGCCATAACTGGGTCATACGGACTCCGATTTTCGAAAACTCGGACTCTATTTCGCGTATTTTTCCGGGACGAACGCAATGACGCAGCCCGTTACCCCCAATTCCCACATCTGAGATTATTTATCCTATAATTAGTGAATTTTAGTATTAACTAAAATTCGGGGTGTTACATGTTGTATAAATTAGCGAAGCTTTTAAAAGTATGTTATTGGCTAGTCACTTTGCCATGTGCACGAGTATTTGTACTACAATTGTTGTAGCATTACCCATTTGCGGCATGAAAGTCAATGATATTTTACTATGATATGTTTGTTTAATATTGTTATTGAATTATATAACATTTACTAGATGGCTATGGCCAACACGAACATATAATATATATATATATATATATATATATATATATATATATATATATATATAGCTACAAAAAAGCAAGAGTACATGTTTCCAACTGTACTGCAATTTTTAGAGGCGCATGTACTTGTCTGTAATAGTGTTGCAGGTTGTTTCCTGCTTGCGTGGAATATGTTGAATTGGAGGCAAATTAAAGGAACTATTTGCCCTTCAAATTCTGTAGGGAAGGCATATTTTGAGGCAAAACTAATTTTGCGTCTCATGACAATGAAGGCGCTTTAAGAGGTCTTATGGTCTCTATTTAGAACAAGAGGGGCAGCTGTAAATGTTTTTACTTTTTTATTTTCAGTAGTGAAAGAACAATAAACAAGATCTGGATATGCTGATTGAACATCAGTCAATCTAACAATAATTATTCTATTCCAAGCAAATAGTAAATAACTATAAAGAAGAAAAAAGATTCAATATTTATACTGGTTCCACTATTATTAAGAAAATAGTGTACGTCCAGTCCAAAGGAGAGAAATTTTATTCCACATAAGACAGATATACAAGAGATTACAAAATAAGAGTATACATAACCAAAATCCTGAATTAGGATTAACAAGAAAAGACACTCTATTTGGGGATCTCTGATTGAATGCCAGGATGAGTTTATAATGGAGTCTACCTCCAATATATAGCCAGAGAAATATATGCGAATCATCGATCAATCTAATTACCAAGATATGATAATGAATAATGGAAGTAAATTATCGAGGTAATAAACGGCGTAAACATAGCAAGAAAATAACAAATTCCTTTCCATTGTATAGAAGGGAGAAAATAATGTCTTCATATATTTCATTGCTATCTCATGCAAATGCAATCAACAATTTATGTGTATCCATATTAAAAAGATTTATTTTTCATTTGCAAATTTAATTTCCACCTATTTGTGATTTTGTATCACCAAATTTAACAAAAAGTGCTTAAGATATTTAAAGAAAAAAGAAAAGATAAATGTGTTGTTTGAGCTTACAAAAGACGGCTCAATTTGTTGATACATACTTCTCCAAGAGTTCACTTCATCAGAAATTTATATGCTATCCAGCTTATCCACATATTAAACAAAATAGAGTTGTTGGGGTACTAGTTAAAATTTTATGACGAAATAGCACTGTATATCAAAATTAATCATGTTATCTTTAGCTATGCCAATTGCTATTTCAATATTAACTAATTTCATTTCTGCATCTCTTACCTTTTTCATCTAAGAAAAATAAGCTTCAATGTTTTACATGTTTCATCATTGCTTTATATTTCCATATTATTTTCCCACCGAGCTATTTCCCAAAAAGAGTGTTTGGAAATTAGTTGTCGGAGTTCTTTCATAGTGTAGCAATGGTGATTGATCTGTGACATTTATCACTTCCACGTCCAAGTCCAAAGTCAATAAAAGCTATTTTGATTACATGGATCTTCCTAATTCCTATTATATTTGGTCTTGGGTTTTGTGGAAGCCTAAGAAAATGTCGGTTGAGGTAAAATTTTGTTTTTTGTTCCTATTCAACGTGATAATATATGATTAGCATTTCAAGATATGGGTTGTGAATTCTTTGTAATGCAGCATTCATCACATTTCATTGTTCTAAACCACAATGATGCTGAGACTTAATTAATAATTTAGGCTACATTGAACACATATCAAATTATGATGATTGGTGATGTTCATGCAGTAAAGACAAAACATTGCATGTACGTATCTAACTTCAAAAGGTTTGAAATCACAAATAAGGCTTATAGTCACATATGCATTTGTAGATGATGTAAATGTAATACCACTTTAGCAAAACAATTTTCACTTTGCTTCAGTCACTTATGTAATTTTCCATTGTAAAATTTTGTACAAAAGTTAAATTTGGTTTATTATAAACTACTAACGTAAAACTTTCCGAATCTATAAACGTAGTTTTGAGAAATGCTAAAATTCAAATTTAGTTTTGTGAAAGCTAACTTTTATTGAATTTTAACTCAAATTTGATCATGTATTGGAGCTATTTTGTTTTTAGCCGACAATTTGTAAATAAGAAAGGATCAATGTTGTTTAATTATGCCTATGTGGGCTTAGTGACATCCATGTCCACATTTTACATTGTACTTCAAAAACTATAAGATTTGATTCTTTTATATATGCAAGATTTATGTTCATAAGTTGATAATTTTCATAAGTACACAAAGTTAAGCTTCTTGGCTTTATATGAAATTTGCATATGATCATTTGGGCTGTCTATATTGCAAAAATGTTGTGTGTAATTTGGTTTATATATATTTATAAGCTTGATTAGGGGCTGTGGGTTTAGAATTTTCATTCAAGTGCTTCAGAAGAAATAAAAGCTTCATGATCTATATATTAATAAATGAAATCACCAGAATTCAAATTAGACATTTTAATTGCTGAATGTTTTTTTTACAGCCCGAGTGCATACAATTCAGTGGCAAAATATTCAATTGCTTGATGGGGGAAGGATGAATGGGCTGTTGCATAGCTTACAGTATAGTAGGTTCAATTGTTAACAAAGCTTTGCAGCTAAAAGGATCCATGGGAAAAAAGGATACATAAAAAAGCAAGAAACATGACAGGGCTGCTAGCCCTACAATATACAAAGGGAGAAAACCTGGGACATAATTTATGATAGAAAAGAAGTCAAAACACTACAGCTCTGTTGGATTCAATCGTTAATGCACACACTACGATGGAAGGGATAAAATGTCTATTTTTTCATAGTTCTTATTAATTTCAATTACCATGATTTGGTTGTCTCATATGTTACTAACTAAGTACCGGTTTTTTACACTTACTCCACTTGCTGACACTGACAGACTGTATGCTTTAAAAAATGTTCACCGTGCTTTTTAGATCTACAGACTTCACTTAGTTTTTTTTTCAAATAACATCAACAAAGTAAATGGTCATGAACTATTTGAATAAATCCAAAGTCATTGGAATTTAGACATTATGTCGCAACAATAGATGATGCATCATATGTAAGCAATTTATGTCCATTAGATTGTTTATGTTGGGAATGGGTCCCTCCCTATGTGGAAAAACTCATATTTAATTAATTAGAGTAATAAGCGTTGCTACGGTATTTCGTGCTTTTATTTGAATAGGTGACTATTTGACATTTGGTGTGCTTTGGTATTTACACCTTTATTGTAATTGTCATCTTATTAAATAAAGTGGTTGAATGGAGACTTTAAGGTGTCTCATTGGTGGCTATATATACATCCATTTTTGGGTAGCAAATATACACACAATACACAAGACAAAAACATCAAAACTTTGTCAGTTTCCCCAAAACTTTGTGGGCTGCTTCTACTTCTTTGAGATTGCCCTTTGCTGGAGTGTTTGTGCGAGATCTCTCAGCTTTTCTGAGCTTTGATTCCTGGTGATATTTTTTACTTTTCTCGCTTTTGTTTTGATGCTGTTATTGCTAGCTATTGTTGAATAATTTGTGTATCCACTTTGTGACTTGGATTTGGATTTGTATATCACTCCATTATCATAGTAAGAGAAGTTTGGGAGGAACCCCGTCATTGGTCCCGTGGATTTTACTCTTCACATCGAAGAGGTTTTCCACGTTAAAAATTCGTGTGTTCTTACTTTATTATTATCTCTTGTTCTGGTGATTATTTGCTTTAATCATTGATGATTATGGTGCATTTTGCTGGGTTTGTCCGTGTCATTCATAACAATTTATCCACATATTAAACAATAGATAAAAATCGATATCCATAATTGATTGCACCTTCATCTTCTGCTAACGTTCACCTACTCTGTCCAATTTTTATAAAAAATTGCCATGTGATAACAAAATGTTTTAACATGACATTCCTCTTTAAAAAAGGAAAGAAATACATGGTTAATATGTACATTTGTAGGTATTATATATTTAGTGGGTATATATTCATATTTTGTATGTGTGCATGTGTGTGTATATGTGTGTGTATATATATATATATATATAGGTAGATTTATTGGCACCCGAAACAGTGTAACACTCATTTGGCCTCCCCATTTTCCACCAAGTATTTTCCCTCTCTCTCCTATTTATTCTCTCACCTTCCACTCACTTATTTTAATATAAATGCGGAGTGTAAATTAGAGAGCTTTTGAATGCTAAGTTTTTGGGGTGCCATTGAACGCTCACAATATATATATATATATATATATATATATATATATATATATATATATATATATATATATATATATATATATATATTGATTGTGAGCGCGCGCGTGTGTGTGAATTGCCTTAATTTAATTTTGATTAATGTAAGATGAATGTATCGTTACAAAATATTATGAAATCGAAATATTAATAATGAAGAATAATCGGTGCAGCATCCTAAATACCACTTATTTCCATCCAAAGTTTCTACATAAGTAATACTTATTTCTCTTACTTCGTTATTTAAAATTGAACTTTTGTAGGAAACGAAAGTGCACTTTGGGCGCTACAAAACAAAAGTGTAGGAGAACACATCATTCCTGCCAAACAATAGAGTTAGTGCCAGCTGCCAAAAAAGAAAGTGGCAGGTTAAGCGTTGTATGCGCGTGCGTCTACATATATATTTGTATGTAAATGTGTAGGCACATGCATTCGCGTGCGCGTGACCGTTTCAGATGTGTGTGCGCACAGGTGTGCTGCTTGGACTAATAAATATAAGGTTGCATGAACTAGTTGAGATGTCTTGAACTATAAGTATAATCAAATCATTTTGGGCTTTAGGCAAATGCTTCAAAGTTGACGATAACGCTATCAGCATAATGGCACGTCGATAATACCCGAAGTTCACAATCGACCTACCAGTAGAACAACGACGTTGGCAATAGCTAAGCCATGGTAATTCTTCGGATTTTAAAAACTCGCCTGTCTCGGTTTATTACTGACATACTGGTAAAAGTATATTTAACTTAAAAGCTTATTTAAGCTTAGAAAATATTATGGTATAACAGATATAGGGGGAAAATAGAGCATTTTTCAAACATTGAATGACTACTCAAAATAATATACACATGTAAAAATTCTTATATTCCAATTAAAAGTAAACTTTAAGTTAATCTTTTTTATTGCCAAATCAGAAGTACGAAGACCTCCTCTCTTTTTTTTTTTTTTTTCCACACGTTTGCCAACATAAACACAAACATTGAATACCCATTCCCCAAGCATTTTTCAATACAGAAAGTAATTGTATATCGGCCAACTTTTCATCTGGAATATTGGAAGATGAATATAGAATTCAATATCTGACTAAAAATGCCACTTCCCAACGGTTTTCAACATCCAATATGACTGAAGATGCTCCAAAATCATGCTATATGATCAGGAACATATCAGCCATACATGCATGCAACCCATTAACAAGTAGCTAATTGTAATAACGCCTAAAACCTGTCTTTACTTGACCCTATCAACCAAATATTGACAAACAAACTTTCACCTTGAAGCATATATTGTTGTTTGCAACCTAGAAGCTTATATTGCACATGATGTGTGTTTGACAGTTCTACTAACTTTCACCTTAAGAGCAAAAATTAAAATTAATATGCACATCATCGATTGCAATTGCTTGCTTCTTAAAAAGACACTCCATTCATTATACTCTTCTAGATCAACTTCCATAGGTGTTACATGGTTGCGAACCACACTTGGCTTCATCAGAACTAAATGATATACACTTTTTTCTAATGATTTTTTTTTTTTTTTTCTTAAAAAATGATATACTCTTCTAGTCTAGAATAACCATTAGTCCCCCAAGTTTCTAGTAATGTTTAAGCTTTCTCGAGGAAGATTAACAAACAGACAATAACCAAGATTACTATGATAAAAAAGCTAAGAGCTACCACTGTATGCATGCAGCACCTCAGGGGCAAGATCTTGGCAAGGCACGACGTACTTCTCCAAGAAATCCTTGTTACTACTCATCAAATAGTTGAATTTATCTCTCTTCTTGATCAATTGCTTCTTCGTGAGTATATCAATAACAAGACACCTCGGTTTGATCCTCTTTTCCAAACTTAAGCTAATAAGCACAGGGTTAAATGCCAGATAAGATGGCTCGCACTGTCTTTCATGAATAAAAAAATCCATTACCAGTTTAATCTTTCTGTCAGATGCAGCCATGCACCATGGCTGTTTAAAGAATGCAGAGACGGTGTCTTCCTCGGACCATCCTAGATTCCTATACAAACTCACTTTTTTCTTCCATGTAGTAGGATTTAATCCTAAAACTATTTGAACAGCTGAGCAAAACAAGGTTGAGCATGGGTTAAAACCCTTAGAAACGACAAACTGGACCATCTTCCTAAACTTTTTTGGAGGAAATTGTAGCGTTCTTGGATATATGCTGGCGAACCTTACAATGTAGGTATGAGGAACTCCGTGACCTGTCATTGTTGTAACATTGGAGAAGAAACTGCTTTCTAATTTGCATCGTAATAAGCTGGAGCTATTAAGAAGAGCACGAACTAGAAATTCCTTGGTTCCATAGAAGTCTTTGAGTAGAAGAGCGTTTCGCTTTATTCGTTTTTCTAAGCTTGAATTCAATAAACTAAGATCTGAAGAGATGAACTTTGCGAGTTGAGTGTGGGAAAACCCAATGCCAAGTAAGAAATCCAACTTGGCTTTTACGAAAGGTGTCGGAACATACGAGGGCTTAAGCGGGAATTTTGCGCAGAATTTTGCGATTTGGGGATCTGTGAATTCGTACGATTTGAGAAGTTTGGCAATTGAAGTAACTGCATCTTCTGCCCTTGCTGAAGACGGAGAATCTCTGATTCGATTTTCAGAAATTCGCGAAATGGACGAATATTTGGATTCAAATAGCGCAAGAGTAATTCCGATTATCGGGCATGAAATTGGATTTCTAACGGCAGTTGTACTACGGAGAAGAGCAAACATTTTGCAAATGAATAAAAAATATCAGTCAGTTGATGTGAGACTCACAGTGCCAGAGAATTTGCTTTCTCCGTCGATGAACGTATGATGAGAAGAGAGCAGAAGAACACACCACCATTTTTACATTTCCAGGGATGTCCCAGATCCGAGAAATGAAGGGTTTGTAGAAATGCACGGTACTAAATGAATATCCGAGATCCGTCCGGTTGAGATTTTCCTTCGCCTTATTTTATTTTGGTTTCATCCATGCAGATTTTGTTTGAAAATGAGCAGGAAGGGAAAACTATTGTAGTTGTAAACAACAAACTAATCAAAAGATAGTCAGTGATCGACAACTATACAACTGAGCGTAAGATATTTTGTACTGTAGCTTTTGTTTGAAAATCATTATTCTAACAATATTAACATGTTCGAATATTGTTGTCATCAACATTTGTTACAACACCCAACGGGTTCAACGAATGGTCGAGCCACAATAAATGAAAAATGAGCAATAGAGTAATAGAATTGCAAGAGAAATAGACATGGGGATTTATAGTAGTTTGACGTTGATTGATCCACGTCCACTTTGAAGATTTGTTCACTTTATTGCTGAATTATAAAATTACAAGTGCTCAAATCGATAACACTCCGAATATAATATGCAAAAGAGAGAAAATTTATCAAAAAAAATGTTCTTTTTGAACTATAACCATATGGCAAAGCCAACTTCGTTTCTCTGGGGAGCCACTGTAAATGGCGATAAGGAAGATATTATTTCTCTCTCTCTCGTCTCCTCAAAACCTCATCTTCTGTTTCCTTGTTTTCGCTGCGCGTAGTGGTTCCCCAGTTAACCTCTTCCACCTCCAAATCTAAGCTGCCATTAAATCGATCTGAGCTTTATAACCCTAATTTCTTCAACCTCATCCTCCAGCTCGCAACCCACTCAAATCCATAATGAATCTCTCCTTTCCACGACAACGGTCAAATTCAGGCAACTTCTTCATTATCCGTAGCTAGATATTCAATTGTTAGACCCTGTAATGGCAAGGTTTTAGGCACTAACGCGAAGTTTCTTGACTTGTAGGAACTCTCATAAGGTTTGACTTTATTACACGTTTCGGCACTTGTGTCAGTGATGGATCTGGTTAATCTTATGGATATTGAATGTACTTCAAGTCTCGTCTTGTTGGTAGTCAGAATTTGTCATTTTTTTGTGTTTGTTACATCCCCTGTTGTGGTATTTGGTTTCTTCCTTGGTTGGAGCTCAGTTCCTTTGTTTAAGTAATTTATTGTCAGTGTTTCCCAAGTCCATGTTTGAGTATGTTAGGGTCTTAGCCATGAGTTAGCTAAAACAATGTGCGCAAGCACTGACCATTGCTTCTTTGTCGGTGGTGAGCCTGCAACACTCTATTTCATGGACTAGGGAAATTGCTTTCGGTTATAAATGTATTGTTTTTGGTCTAATCTGTGAAGACGAGGGTTAGATGAATTGGAACTTTGTGGACATGGTCGGTCAACGACACAAGTGATGCTTTTTGCACTCGACGTTGTTTGGCACTTGTGATCATCTATTCCTCCAACGCTGATTTTTTCTACATTTTGGGCTAATTTGTGGGACCTCCTTAGCCTTGCTACTTTGCTTGTCTGGGGGCCATGCTAATGTTAACTCGTGTTGCCATATTGATGTGGAACGCATGAAACTCTATAGCAGTTGTTTAGTCAAGACTTACTTTTCCCTGCTACTCCCATGAAATTGTACACAACATTGTGTGTACCTTGTACTTATCATTTATTTATTGTGTATATATGTGTCATCCAATTTCTTAATTTAAATATGTAACGTAACATGTAATTTCCTCCTTATATGGAGAGACATAGTAGTTTAGTTACATAAACTAGCTCCTCAATTGTAATCTAGTTTAGATTTAGTGGACGACCCACTATAAATGTCGATGACGGTGGGTAGTCCACCTTAAAAACCAATACTTTAGCTGACTGCTAACTACAGTCGCCTGTACCATATTGTAATTTTATTATTAGTCATAATAAAAGAGTGTTACATAACACTATAAAAACCGGTCGGTTATGCCAAAAATTGTTTTGTCAAAAAGATCTATTTTCCATCTATGTAGTGGGTATTTATAGATGTTGGTTAGGCAGAAAAATCAGAGGACCGTTGGAGAATGAGTCATAGGAGGATAAAGCCCATTTTGAGCTAAGTATTCAATCACTCATAATCCCCTTATAGGGATTGATACCAATAGCTCTATATGAGGGCTATGAAGTTGTGGTTTCTCCAGCGGGTCCCATATAGTGTCCTGTGTTGCTCCATGAAATTTCATGTCGTTTGGACTTCGGATTTGCAAGTTATGGTCCTTTGATTATTGAAGTTGTGTTATTTTGCTGATACATCTCGGAATTATACCGATCCATCGATATTGATTTTGTCGATCTCTCCGTAGAAGAGCTCCCGGGCATTATTTAGATAAGCTAAAGTGATCGTCATTGTATAGCGCTATCCGAACTTGATCTTTAGGCTTTCAAGTGATATTTCTGAGCTAATAGCTTTGATACTTGTCAAGTCGTGGGCCCGTGACAATCCGAATAGCTTCTTATAGCCAGGCTAAAGAGTTGGGTAACATTTGCCTTCTAAAGTGCGTTTTGTATGAGAATCATGTGCATAGAACCGAAATAAGTCCTAGTGGTAGGAATGAACTTCATGCTGCGCTCAACATGTAGTCATGATCTTCCCTTTGAGTAGTGCTTACCAAGGTGTACTTTGCTTCTGAATAGTTGTAATGTTTGGCCGAGCGCTAATGGTACAAGCATTGTCATTCTAGCTTTGTTAATGATTTATTTCGTCTGGCTAAATTCAACCACTGGATGTGAATTTGTCGGAATTGTGAGGTAAGCATCTAATTTTTGTCAATTCAAAAGATTACACTACGCTAAAAACGAATCAGATAATAGTGATCACACAACATAAGCTTGATTTAATGTTGTCCCAACATTTTCCATAGTTTCGCACAACATATGGAAATAATACCCTACTGTTTGAATAAGTATTTGAATTCTCTATGTACAGCCTTGGAATTAAGACAACATTTTATGTCGTCTGATTTAAGTTATCAGTTTTTTTAGTTTTGGCTCCAACTTTTCCCTCTTAGTTATTTCGTGGTCGCTCTTTTTATTTTGTTTCCCTCGAATATTTCGGGGGTCGCCTTCCACAGATTATTCCCCATCAATATTTTGTGTTCCCTCTTCTCTCCCTCTCAAAACAAAATCAGCGAAATCCTTTAATCTCACTCTTAAAACCAAATTGATAAAACAAAATCGACCATGTTCCCTCTTCTCTCTTTTCTCACTTATCGTCTCTTATCTGTTGTATATAACAAATCTATGATTTTTGTTTGATGATAACAAGCATATATATAATTATAAATGTGTTTGCTACTGTACTATTCTATTACATCACAGACAGAATTAAATATTTATATTTAAATAAAATACTACTATACAAAAATTTAAATATTCAAATGGTATTTTATAAAAATATAATATTTTATTTCTACATTTGAATCGTGTAGATTTATTTCATAACTACGATATTTGTACATCTCATTAATACAATACATTTCAATGTCAATTTCATTTGTTACATTACTTCTCACTACAACACTTAACTCTCAGTTTCACTTGGTTATACAGTCACTCACTCATTTACATTCACTCTCTCTATTATACATACATTGACACTCACTGACACAGTCTTGTCCTCTGCCTGCTTCTCTGTTAGTCCAACCTTTTTCGATCTGTCACAGAAACACACATGGTAATCTGGAACAAAAATATTTTTAAATTCTAGAAGATAAAATTTTATTTTTAAAAATTATCTACCTCAAAATTTTGGTGTGTTTCTCATCATATTTCATGACTTGATCTGATTTGTTTGTATATCCATCTATGTCTAGACATCTTGTGATATTCACAACCATTCGCTGTAAATACCACAAGGTAAACATCGTCTGTAGTGCTCACACACACACACACACACACACACACACACACACACACACACACATATATATATATATATATATATATATTGCACGGTACGTATATACACATACATGTGTATGTATATACACATATATTCTGTGTAGGGGCAATATGGTCAGGAAGGGACAAATATATCAAATATGATGTGTCAGATGAAGCTTGACAACATTTTCATGTTGCAAGCATCCATGAACACACAAGTCAGCAGCTCTTAAAATAGTGCATAGCAAATACAATTATATGTATATATATATATATATACACACACACATAAATATGTACAATAGTGATGTGCGTGCATCATGGCAGCATGCATACACAGTACACTACACACGTGTATGCAATGTATGAGTGGCAAGTTCAAAAGTCAAGACGAGTCAAGCCGTGAACACAACCAAACAGTAGAGCACAAAAATAAATGACATTGCACCAATATTTGCAGTAATACAAGGTTCGAATTCAGGGTCACAAGGAAAACAATGACATGTACAGGACAGAGCACATATGTGCACAAGTCAAAACAGGATGGTGCACTTGAATGGTTCATCGTTTATACTTTTTTCAAGTTATACATGTCAGACAGCAAGGCCAAAACATGTAAGCATGGCCACATGAGCAACACAAAAATGAACAGGGCAGTTTTCAACCAGAATATGCAAAATGAACATGCACAGATGAAAGAAATGGTTTCAAACATCAAACCAGGCTAAAGAAAATGTATATAGTGGCAGAAACACACACATACATATATACATGATGGTATATATGTGTGCATGGAGTTCGAAAGCAAACAGGTGCTCAGGGCAGTGCATATTTGTGCAAATACAAGGAATGGATGAGGCCTGAATTAACAGCATCAAGCCAGTGCACACTAGAAACACACGCAGAATTGAAGACAAAGAAAAGATGGGAAACTCAGTGAGAAGAAATAAACAGGTTTAGGTTGCTTTTTCATGTCAAAAAAAAGTTTATGTGTAAATATGCAAGAATTTGAAGTGGTGCAAATTCATGCAGCAATAATACAAAAAATGTCGAGCCAGTTTATAAAAACATATAGGCTTAAATACGTGCACATGCCAAACTGATCTAGCCAGATTAAGATTAGCAAGGAACTTCAAGTGAACAATCAAAATTCAATTTCCAGAAATGAACATCTTTTTGGCAAGTGTATAAGCATGCAAAGTATACTCAGAAATGCTCATGTCATTTCAAATCTTGTGTTTCCAAAAAGTCAATTAAGGGCTGAAAACAAATCATGGAATCAATCAGCTGTTTCAAGGGGAAGAAAATCATTTTGAATTGTTTCTAAAATTTCTAGGTTTCGAATATACATATATAACAAGGGTTCAACAAATCATTCCAGAAATATCATGATATCACAATTTGTTTTTCTAGAAATCAAATAGGTAATTCACGGCAAGAACTTAATCAAGCAAGTCATCAAAGCCGAGGAAACAAAGGGGACAAATTCACGTAGCAATCGCGACCAGTCATATTGTGAAATCAGAGCTAATTTAGGATTGTATAATCCTATTTAAACACCATATACATCACAGGCATTTTTTATTAAAACCACTACAAATGCGTATTAGAAAAGGAATCAAAATCAAAAATCACTCACAGGGTTTCAACCGCAAAGTGCTCAAATTGATCGACAAAGCAAGCCACGATCTGTTAAAGCTTCATAGAATTTAATCATTCATATTCAACGAATCGCGATTTCGATTTAAAGAAAAACCCTAATTTGTCTAGAGGCAGTCACCATTGAAGATCAAAAGCGGGGGCCAGTTTTAATTTAACAAAGAATAAAGGGTGGACCATTTTTTTATCTAGGGTTTTCTTTTGGTTTTTGTTTTTCTTTTGTAATTTTTACATCTGTTTTCTAGTTTGTTTGTAAAACTAGGGGTTTATAATTTGCCTGTAAAACTAAGATTTACTAGTTAGTTATAGGTTTTATAGTTAGGGTTTACAGATTATGGGTTTGTAATTCGGGGAAAATCTGATCTTGGGATATAGATCAGTCTAGGGTTTTGAGCGTTGGATTAGAACAAGAGCAGAATTTGCGAGTTTATAGGGTTTTGTAAGCGGGATCTGTTTTAATAACTAGTAGAAATCTTGGGAATGCAGCAATAGGCAAAGTTTTCCGAAGCTAGGTAAAATCTATGTTATTTATTTCCTACATTTACTTTCCCTACTGCATTCTGTGTTGTGATAAATTTTAATATCTCATAAAACTCTAATAAACCCTATTCACCACCCATTTGGGTTAATCTAGATCCAGCATTATAAAATCATGACTTTGATGTTGGAAATAGGTGGATGCTTGAAAATTAGGGCTTCTCGTCTCTTATCAAATCACGAGTTCGATGTGTGAATACTTCATCGTTACTTTGATTCTCTACAGCTTTAGTCGCCTCTCCTCCTTGTCGAGCTCAATTAAGAAAGGTACGAACTTTTACCTTTTTGATTTGTGTTGCCCCAATTTGGATATCTGCCAATGATGAACAAGTGAAATTTATATGGTTTAAAACCCTTAGTATCTGATTTTGATTGTCGATTACTTGCTCAAACTGTGTGCCTTGATTAATGAATTTGTTGCCATATATGATGTTACTGATTCCTTGATTTGTTGCTTTTATATTGGTTGATTTCGGCCTTTGATTTTGAATAGAATTATTTTTTTTACTTTATTTCATGTGATTTTGATCTCGAAATTCTTGATTCTTGCATCTGGTTCTGCTTGCATTTTACTTTGTGACTTTGTTGAACTTGCATCTTGTTGCCTGATATTGGTTGGTGTATGGTTTTCTTTACACCTGATATTGGTTGATGTTTGCGGATCTTGTTGCATGATATTGTCTGATCTTGGTTGATGTTTATTTTGCAATTTAGATTCATTACCTTTACCCCTGAAAAATATATTGTCGTATACATATACTACTGCATCTTCTTGTAGAGAATTCTATGCCAAAAACATAATGATTTTCTCTGATTGCATTTGCAATACAAACTTGGTATGTAATGCATCTATCTGTTTATATATATATATGTATGAATATACACATATTATATATATATATGTTCTTAATTATATGTTAAGTAAAACAGGCTAGATTCACAATTGGTTGTCCTGACACGTGTGTTCTTGATTATAAATCAAGACTTGATTTCTAGTGGCAAGTTATTTCACTGTAATGGCAATCAGATGCATCTAGAATATCAAATGCGTTTAGAATATATTTATTTTCAATTTTTCCTAAAAACAATAAAAAAATGTTGATGCTTGAACTGTTTTTCTCTTGACTGATTGTTTCAATTCTTGTATTGATGAGTATACTTGTTAGTGGTTGATGAATTTTCGATGCCAATGTATGTGTATGCATATATTCATATATATATATATATATATATATATATATATATATGTATATATGTACATACTCACTGTTCTTGTACTCGACTTTATCACTTGCATTGATGCTCTGCCTTGTTAAGCGGTACACACTTGCAATTATGTTTGTTTACCTTTACCCATGTTCCTTGTTGGATTGTTGATCTTGTTGCATTGTTTCAGTTTGTGAAGTATCTTTCATGTACATACATACATATGTATGTATGTATGTGTGAATGTTCTTTTGATTTCACTATATCCATGCATACATATGTATGTATATATATATATATGTGTGTGTGAATGTTACACTTTTAATTTGTTGTTTAATGTGTGAACTTCCAAGCTTATGTTTCCATGAGCTTGAACCAATTGTTGAATTTCTTTGATTGACTCCCTGAAGTTTGCAATGTTTTAGTCTTGAACAGGGCAGTGTGCATTGCCTTGAATTTTTTCGAGATGAACCATTTTTAATTACTTGAGTTTGAACCATTTTCTAAACCATTTTGAATTGCATTTTCACCATGAACAAGGCGGTGTTTGCACTGCCATGAACAAAGCAGTGTGCATGCTACCATGCAGTGTGTGGCCTGAATCTGATTTCCATTTTGGCTTACTGATTTTGTGTAACGACCTAGCATTTTGCCCGTCTCAAGTCAACAATTAAACCAACTCAAAACATACAAAACGATAGATTGTTATTGGCTTACACGGTTTAAACAGAATTAATACAGAATCACAGAGTACAATAATTTGCAGTGGAATGAAATTTCTCATAAATATCAGAGTGTTACAAATTTGTACAGCGGAAGTTAAATAAAATATGAATACATGAACTTTTTCAAAATAAATTTACTGTTTGTCGAGAAGCGTCTTCACGTTCTCTCTAGTGTGTGAGATGTTATCTTTTAAACCTGGAACACTTGGGGCTTGACCTGAGCGTCCCATGCAAAATACACAAAACACCCGAATCAGAATTAAACTTATTTCAAGTAAGCACACTTTGATAAACATAAAATATAATCCATTTACATCTAATAATATATTAATAACTTGAATTTAACAAACCATGAACTGCTGACATACAACAAAGAAGGAACCTACGGACGAGGAGGTCGGGGAGATTGTAACGACCCGGAAAATCTGAACCAATTTAAATTTTTTTAAATTGGCTATTTTAGTGGATTTTAAATATTTAAAATAAATATTTTAAATAATAATGATGAGAAGTGAGTTTGAATCGACATTTAGAAACGAATATAATTAATTCTAATTATAAACAAGGCCTGAAATGGCGTGGTAGTTTCAAAATTTGAATTCAAACTTAGACTGACTGTACCGGATGCAAAACAAAACGGATTTGGGTGAAACCAAAAATATTTAAATCTGTTAGTGAATACCTTTCTAACGAATCTGAAAAATCGAAGTTTCATAGCGGGAAGCAAAAGTTATGGCCAAATGAATTTTCAGAAAGGTCGCTATAGAAATTATGTAGCCCGTGAAAATGGCCATTTTGCAAACGACCTCGGAATTCGACGAAACCACTTTCGTTGGATCCAGGATGATAAACTATTGCTAGGTTTCAAATTTCATAATTTTTGAAGCTATTATGTGAGCGTGGCAAAGGAAAATGTGTTTTGGTCGATTTCTATTAAATTGGATCGACCAGAAATGGGTCATTTTGCAAACGGTCCCAGAATTCGACGAAACTAGTTTTGTTGGGACCGTATCGTTAAAACATAGCTAGATTTATTTTTCTAGAATTTTTCGAATCAGTTTGTGGCCCTGGCAAATTGAAATGTACGTTCAAATCGAATATTGAATGTTATATATTTTAAATTGAAGGAAAACTGACTAAAACAGTCGAATTGGCCTACGAAACATATCCCATTGTGTTTGGAATGGGGGTATTTAGTTAGGGACGACAATCGTTGGGTTTGGATTGGAGTTCGTATGTGGAAGGGGGTATTTTCGGATTTTAAAGAATAAAAAAATAAAATAAAAAGGAACCGGCCAATCACTTCCCTCGTTGGCTTTCAAAAACCCGCTCCCTCTTCATCGTCGAACGACGGAAACACCTTCTCCCCTTCTCTCTTCGATCGCTCCTCCCACACTCCACAAAACCATCAGCGCCATAGTGGATTTTGAAGCCCTAGACCTGAGCTTCAAATCCGAACTTGGAGCAACCACTATCGTCGTGTCCTCCTCGAGAACGAAGCCCTCAAAATCGATGAGTTTCAGTCGCCGCCGAGGACACCTGGGACCACCGATCTAGGCGCAACCACCGGCGATGTGAAGCCCACTCCTAGCTCTATGTTGTGGCGCTGGCCGATCGTTCTGAAGTGGCATGGATTTCGAGAAAAGTGCAAACCTAGTTTTGATCGAACGTGAGAGGTATACGACTATTTTTATTTTAACTATATTATAGCACTTTAAAGCGCTACGGTTTTTGATTTCACTGTAAAAATTATATCTTTTTCGTTTGTTGACGAAATTCAGTGAAACAAGAGACAGTGGACTCGTGTGACGTCTTCTACATTCTAGAAGAGACCGCATATTTTTCTGAGCCTTCTGCTATTTTTGGTGGAGTGGAACCCAATGTGAGATTTCTAAATTATAAACGATATGGAAAACAACGATGTATAAATTATATAGTCGATGTATGAGTTATATAAGCATTGTACACCTCATGTATAAGCGTTGTATAAGTTGTATGTTCGATATATAAGTTATATATGCGTTGTAAAAATTATATATGTGTTGAAATAGAAGTGAAATGCTTATATAATATATATATATATATGCCCCTTGTCCACAAACCATGGACGATATTTATTGGTTGTGATTGGTGTGAAAATTAATTGATTACGAATGGTTGATTAGAATTGTTTGTGGTTGAAATTGATTGATTCTGGTTGAAAAATACCCGTTTGTGGTTGAGAATTATTTGGTTGAAACCACATAGGATTAGTTTGTGGAAATGAAAAAATATACATGCCGCCTGCGTGCGAACTAGATGCTTGAATCCCCATTGTCAAAAGCTGCGAGGCTTTAAGGTAGAGCGAGGAGCCGTACTAGGGACGGCCCCGGTTCCAACTACCCTGCCGTTATGCTGCCGAAATTTTGAATAATATTCATGTGTTAGAACTATTTTCATGTGTTGAAACTATATTCGTGTGTTGAATAGAAATTCATCTATTGAACGGCATTCATGTTTTGAAAATAAATTGTTTTGTAATATAAAAATCACCTTTTTAATCTATATATATAAACTATAGAAAATCTTCATGGGTTGAATTGAAATTCATTCGTTGAACGGAAATTCATGTGTTGAATGGTATTCGTGTTTTAAATATAAAAATCACCTCTTTTATATATATATATATATATATATATATATATAAACTATAGAAAACATTCATGTGTTGAATTGAAATTCATTCGTTGAACAGAAATCCATGTGTTGAATGGCATTCGTGTTTTAAATATAAAAATCACCTTTTTATCTATATATATAAACTATAGAAAACCTTCTTGTGTTGAATTGAAATTCATTCGTTGAATAGAAATTCATGTGTTGAATGGTATTCGTGTTTTAAATATAAAAATCACCTTTTTATCTATGTATAAAAACTATAGAAAACCTTCATGTGTTGAATTGAAATTCATTCGTTGAATAGAAATTCATGTGTTGAATGGTATTCGTGTTTTAAATATAAAAATCACCTTTTTATCTATATATATAAACTATAGAAAACCTTCATGTGTTGAATAGAAATTCGTTCGTTGAATAGAAATTCATGAATTGAATGGTATTCGTGTTTTAAATATAAATTGTTTTATAAAAAAAACATATTTATACCATCTATATAAAATAGTCATGTTTTTGAAATAAATTGTTTAACAATAAAAATCATATTTTTATTATATACATGAATTGTTAAAAATAGTGAAGTGTTGAAATAGAAGTTAGTTTGATAAAAATATCATTTTTATCACAGATATGAAATGAATATGGTTTTGAAATCGAAGAATCGATTATATATATAAATATAATTAAAATAAATCGAATAACGAAGCTGTAGTTCGTGTTTTGAAATCGTGATCTCAAACGATTAGTGCAGGAAATCCGACCATCGGATTTTCCCGAAACCGAAACCGTTGGGTTCGCTTTGGAAATATCTTTCCAACGACACCAACTTTGCAAAGATCCAACGGTTGGATTGTCTGGAATGTTTAATTCAAATCTGAAGAAAAACAGCGCCAGAATCGATTATATATATATATAAGTATAATTAAATTAAATCGAATAATGACGCTGTAGTTCGTATTTTGAAATTGAAACTTCAAATGATTGTACCAGGAGATCCGACCGTCGGATTTTCCCAAAACTGGAACCGTTGGATTCGTTTTGAAAAGATCTTTCTAATGATATAAATTTTGTGAAGATCCAACGGTTAGATTTTCAGATAGGTGTAAATCAAATCTGAAGGAAAATAGCGCCACGGCCGCGTTATGGCCTGAAGCGTCATTTAAATAAATTGGCCATTTTTAAATAAATAAAAATAGCGATAAATCGTTATAAAATCATATAAACGATATGGATGTAAAATTTAGAAACTAACTGAAGGTTGGCTAAGTCGAATGGTTTCCTGGATTTTGATCTGATGTTGGTTTCGGCCTTTGGGGTTAATATTTGGGAAATCGTTCTCTTACTGATTGACAGTTAGTGACTAATGAATTGAAATAAAGCGTATGTCGTATTTATGTAGCACTTGTTTATTATATACGCGAGTTGTTCAGAAAGACCTGGGTTATCCCATTCTGAATAACTGAATCGACGATAAGAAGTCGAAGATGAAGATGGTGGTCGATGACCGGAGATCTTCGCCTCTTTTGGATGGTAACTGATGTCCTGATTGGGAGGCATCCCGAAATATGGATAATGAGTGGTGACCGTCCAGACGTACATGGAAATCGATGGGTTTGCGAGGTATATAGTGCCTCCGGTTCCGTTCAGACCCAGAACGGACTTGTAAATGGACTGTGTGTCTGACATCTGACACTGGAATTCATTCTGTGTGATTGATAGCCATCAGTTGCACGGTGTGAATTGCCTGTGTGGCATGCTAAGATGCAGTGATCAGGGCTTCTATTGAAAAGCAAAGTCTTGTGGTTGACGATCAAAGCACCGCCTGTGTGGCGTAGCTTTGTGTATAACGTGAATTCGCGAGCCTCACACCCCGGTATGAACCAGAAACGGCAGAGGACCTCAGGGAGGACATGCGTTTCTTTCTAGCTAGAGGTGGTGTCGGTACTTAAACTGGCTTACATTTATATTATTTTCACCTATGTGGTTGTTGATGTTGCGAGGCGCCTCGGTTTCGGTCGATCCGGGACCGATGGAGTCACTCGTTGGCTCATTCACGCCCCCAAAGGGCGGGGAAACGTATTGTTCAGGCATTATAATCCACTCCGTGTGGACCGGCCCTGTCGCTCCAAGGGGCAGTTGCGGCTGTTACGGAGGCTCGGGCTAGAGAGTCTCGAAGTCGGCAAGGACTATCCTTTGCCTTGGTTCATAACGGAAATCCAATTTCCAAATACGACATCGTGCGGTTTTGATTGTAAACCTATATTTGGCGACACAGTGGCATGAGACGCTCATGTCGTCTATGATTGATATTTATGATTGTGTATGAAATTAGAAACTAACTGTAAACAAGATAAGATGGATGGTTTCCTGGGTATTGGTCTGATGTTGGTTTCGGCCTTCGGGGTTAATACCTATGGAATCGTTCTCTTACTATTTTACAGTTGGAGTCTGATTATCAAATGATTTGTTTTGCTCGTATCAAGCATATTTTGGTCGATATAAGGTAAAACTCTATCCTCCGGTTTGCGTTGCATTGTGTGATGGGACTTGAGTCTTATATCGGCTTCATTTTTATAAAAAGCATTGCGATGTTTAAAAGATTTAATTGTTTTAAAGCACTGGCAATCCAATGGAGTAAACCCGTTCCGCGAAAGTGGCGTGGTCCTGTGATTAGCCAAATTATATAATGTGTTAAGTAGATTTCTCATACCAGTCCCATGACTGTGTCGTAGTTTGTTTCACTTGCAAACTCGGGTGCCTCTTTTCCCACACGGGAAGCCTTGTATTCAGGTTTTATCTGGCTCTTTCTGGATAGCTGGAGCTGAAGATAGATTCTTCATTTATCTCTTTTTATGATGTTCAGCTCCTACTGTGCATATTATGTTTGTTTTCCGCTGTAGACATTTATGTATAGCTGAACTGTATTTGTACTAAGTATGATCTTGTATACTGTGTATTATTTGTTCATTATCTGGTGTATTTATTTATTTCTGTTCTGCTATTATCTATTTCTGTTTTATATTCCAAAGATTACCCTTAACACCGCAGTACCGGTTTTGGGGTCATCACAATAATCCAACCGGTCTCTCTATATTGACAACGATATTGGCAAACACTTCGGTAGTCAGTTATTTAACTATCGAAGAAAAACAAACAAACATTCATCCATAACATCCATCAATCACTGGGCCTGTTAATTAATATTTCATTAATTAATTCACTTCCTCATTTCCCTACTAATATTCGTTAACCAAATATTTTCAGTGATCTTGTTGGACTCTTACGCTGTTTGGAAAAACATTTCCCTATATCACCTCCTTTTTTTTCTACACTTAGAAAATATTCTATTTGAAATTGAAAACAATTTCAATCACTTATCTCTTTCCCGACTACTTTAATTATACTCAGGAAATATTTACTTTTATATTTCCAAAATTCCATCATCTGGGTTAAAACGAATGCTGTGTAAAACCTCGTTACATCAACCCAAAATATTTTATTCAACTAACTATTATTCAACACTTCTCTTCGAGACTGGATCTTGCTATTTATCAATTAAAAATGAAATCAATCAAGTTGGGGTAAAATTACCTCTCAGACCTTGACTGAAAACATCATTAACTTCAAAACAAACAAAACCACTTACCTCGAAAAATCAACATTGTAAAAAATAATTATTCATTTTTAAACGTATATATGTTTCTCTTTCTATTACCAGCCTATCGATTTCCTTTTTATTTATAATATTCTATTTTAAATTCGTTTCCTTATCTAATTCTATATATATATCGATACATTGATTTCTAACTATCAAAATTTCTTAAAAATATTCTATCTCCTTAAATTTCCGGAAAATTTCGCCATAACCTCCTTTGTACCGGGAGCATTGGGATATTTCAAATAGCCTCCCATAGCCCTCACCAATCCAAAAGAAAAAGAAAAAGCCAAGCGGCTTGCCGATACGGCGCATAAAATCTCATATATGAATTTAAACATGTACCTTTTTGTCAGGCACATAAATTAAAATCTTCATATACTTCATCCCATACCTGTCTAACACATGCTCACCTGTTTCCAATTCAATTCAACTCAATCCAATAGTATGAATTCAGTTTCGCTAATTTATTCCTTAATTAGCTATTTTGCCTATTTCACTTCTTTGTTTGAACATAACATGTTCAAACAAAATATTTAACTTGCTCATAACCAAACTGAATTTCAATTTCAATTCTAGTTTCCTTTTCGATTTCGAATATAAATTTTCAAATCGAATTCACTTATTCAAAGCCCAATATCAATTCAAATTCTCATTAACTAATTACTATTCGAATTAGTTAATTCTATTCAATAGTCAAAAATCTGATTTTCGTTTCAAAAATCAATTCATTACTCCACTTAAGTTCACATATAATTTACAACTCAAAATCTGAAATTTTCTAAATAGAAATTCGTATTTTATTCTCTTAAAATCCTTTTATAAAATTAAATAAACCGTTATGGTTTTTAAATGGTTATGGCGCTGTTTTTCTGAAAATTTTATTTTGACATAACTCAAGATCTATATGACGAAATCCAGATTTTTCTCTTTCATTAGAAAACTATTATTCAACCGGTCCCAACGGTTCTTGTTTCAAAGAATTCCGACTTCAATTGAGTTCTGTATACTCAATTGAAGTTCGAATCGCCAATTTACGAACTATCGCGCTGTGGCGAGTTCGTTTTAATTATATTTATAAATATAACCGTTTTAACTTTGTTTATAATAAGTTCAACTTCATTCTGATATATTTTTAATATATATCAAATCCAATTTTCCAATTCAACATAATATTCCCGATCTTCCAAAATTGTCGATTTTCCCTAACTCGGAAATAAATTTATTTATACTTCGATCTTCTATATTCTAATTCCAATTGAATTCTATATTCAAATTACATTTGAATTTCTATATTCAAATTCTATTTCAAATCTCTTATTCAAATTCTATTTGAATTTCTCTTATTCAAATTCTATACTCACATTTCGTTTAAATTTCTATATTCAATTTCTATTTAAAAATTCTATTTTTAAATTCCTACTTGAATCCTGTACTCAAATTCCAATTCAACTCTATTTGAATTCTATATTTAAACTCCATTTCACTTCTATTTGAATTCCTATATTTAAACTCCATTTGAATTCCTATATTTAAACTCCATTTGAATTCTATTTTCAAATCTCTATATTTAAACTCCATTTGAATTCTATTATCAAATCTCTATATTTAAACTCCATTTGAACTTTCTTTATTCAAATCCATTTGAATTCCTTTGAATTCAAATTCTATTTTAATTCCTTTGAATTCAAATTCTATTTCAATTCCTTTGAATTCAAATTCTATTTAAATTCCTTTGAATTCAAATTCTACTTAAATTCTATATTCATTCTTAAACGAGTCTCGTTTTCAATTTCTTTTGAAATTGATATTTCTACTTTTGGAAAATAGATTTCCCTTTTCAATTTCACAATCGTATTTTTATTTCTGAATTATCCAATGATAATTCTTTTCACTTCATTTATAAACTTCGTTTATAAAAGAACTACTTGTTTTTATTCTATTAAAACAAGTTAATATTTTTATTCTGTTCTAAAATTTCAAACTCTATTTTTAAAAACAGAATTTTCCTTTTTAAATCTCAAATATACTTTTCACGACATTTTAAATAAATTAACATTTAGGCCCAATGATATTTAAAACAATCAAATCATCCAATTTTCAATCATTTGATTTTTTTTACACGTCATATGTGAATATATATGAAATCAAGCAAGCAAACAAACAAATAATATATTTTTGAGGAATCCAGTTGGATCCCTCCAACCTGTTTTTTCTGCATCCACAGACGTTAGTCAACATAGTAATACGCATCCTGCTTCGAGGCAGGACATCGCGGTATGAAGGTCATCCACTAATATATATTTGTGGGGCGTATAGGGAAATCATCCGCTAATGATACCGCGGGCAACCGCTAATGATACTGCGGGAATCAATCCAATCATCAACCCAATAACTATATAATAGTCAACCCTAATTAACTATATATATATTTAAAACAAGCAGAAAGCATTCAAACAAGCAACAAACAATTATTTTTAACGAATAAAAATAATTCTAAATAAAGAGTGAGCGAGATTTACTCACCTTGATTTTATTTGATCCATTCTGATTTCCGAATTATTTTCAGCTTATGAAATCCACAGCTTATGAATTTTCGATCGCCTCCATTCAATAAAAACCCTAATCTCCCGTCCTTTAAGAATCGACGCACAATAACCTTCTTCAAACACAACTTTGACCACTCAACCCCTACCAATGCTGCCTTAAGGCTATCGGATCCTATCACCAGCAAATTTCGAATAACCTAGCACACCAACCACTATCAAACAACACCATAACTTCCTTTTCCTTTAATTTGAAGTCTCTGTAGTTGCTTGTATACTATAACCATACCCGAACATCCCTTCATTACCTATTCAAAAATTCACGAATGAAACAACAACAGTTTGGTTGAGCTGCTCTTCCCTTTCTCTACCGAATGATCAGCATTCTTCCTAAATCGATCTCCTCCAAGTCACTGCGGCTTCAGCAAATCTGTGGTAAAAGGCGCAGCCTTTATTTTCCCCAAGCCCATCAAGTTTCTGACGCAAAGGCCTCTCGCGTTGATTTCCAAATTGAAGACTCCAAACCCAAAAATCGATGTCCACCCTGAATCGCGACTTCGAACTGCACTCCTCCTAAACTCGCAACAGTATACCGTAGCCCTTCACTTCACATCACCGGAGCACCCACTGTTGCAACCAAAATCTCGCGTCCAGTTCACCGTACTTCCACTCTAGGTTCACCCCTGATGGAAATCAAGAAAATGGAGCTCGCGTCACACCATAACCCTTCCGCCGCCTTCTACAGGCATCGAAACCTCTTGATTCGAGTTCCCTTCTAACTACACAGCAAGGCACGCCTCCTTGCCACCCTTGCATCACTAATCCTAGCTCAACTCTGAAACTATCGAACCCCTCCAGATCTCGTTCCTCACCGCCCTCGAGCCCTAAATCGCACAGTGTCTCAACTGTCACATCCTAGTTTGCACGAATTCCACTCTCACTCGCGATCTCCCTTTCTATTTTCGTTCGATTTGATAAAGATACGGTTTTGAGTTCTTTTGAGATGTTGAACGAAATTAGCTTGATGTAAATAAAAGGAAACAGGAAAAAAAATAAGCTTTTGCTTTGGTTTTTCTGAGGAACGTTAAATGGGAAGAATAAGAGGGAGGGCAATTTGTTTATATACGTAGAGAATCCTTTACCATTAAGTAATTTTTGATTTGACCATACATTAATAAGATTTGATTTCTATTTAATGCGATTTGAAATAAAGAGATTTTTATCCTTTTTAAATAGATATCGATTTGATTTTGATCCTATCCACTGATAAAATAAATCGGGGTTGAAAATTAAAAATCGTGAACCGCTATTTTAGCGTACCGACCGTCATTCCAATGTTATAGCATTATACTGAACTCAACAGAATATTTTCTGAAATTTAATTTGAACGTATATTTAAAATAACCATATTAAATTAAATTTAAATTTAGACAAATAAATTTCTCGATAATAAAATATTATTATTATCGTATATATATTCAAACAGAATTTATATCGGTCATCTGAATTGTTTTGATTCAGTTTCCAACTTTGATTTCAATTATATCTCGTATTACGATAATTTAACATATTCGATATTAAATCAAAATCGATTCTTTTTTTTTAAATTGATAACTTAATATAAAAAATCATTTATATCATCAACACAATATTTAAAACGATATTAAATATTTAAAATTAATCATTCAAAAATCTGGGTCGTTACATCGGTCGTTTAGCTTCTTCTTCTCTGAACGGATTGCTTGATTTTTCTCTGCAAGTCTTCTCAAAAGCGAGGTGTTGAATAGTTTAATTTTACTTTATCGGATTTGTATTGTTCAAGATAGTTCAGCGACATCATGTCTAAAGTTATACTCGATGTTACGATACTTTTATTTTGACAATTCTTCGAGATCTATGTTCTTCGATGTGTATTCTTCGAGATCTAATAAAGCTAACTGAAACTAACTACCTACCCTTCTCAGCTAAACTTTACATTATTGTTCATTTGTTCACTTGCACTGAACGATTTCTAAACTGAATAACGGATTATTAATCTGTGATTGAGAGTTTATTCAGCTATAAAACTGGCTTAAGACACAGTTATGTTAGAAATAACATAGACATATGATTGAATTTAACCTTATTTAATTGAAGAAACAATTTATATTTCAGTACAGTACATGAGAATGCATTGTGCATTCATAGGCACATTATATATCTGCTAGAACAAGCAAAAGTACATGTCTATTCGTATTTTTATCAAAATAAAATATACTCAGGTTATGGAACAACTGTTATAGAACTATCAATAAGACATGAACTATATATGTATGCCGGAGATCTGTTAGTAATTGCCAATCCAAAACAGCTGTTAGATTACCAGGTTCATATATATGGCCTTGCCTTCAGTTATGGAACTATCAATAAGACATGATCTCTCAATGGGTAACTAATTTGAAGAGCAAACAGAAGATCAACATTTTTGTGGACAGTTAATTATTATACTATCAAAAAAACAGTGCTTTGAACATGTACATCTTACTACAAATCAGCTAATTACTGCAAAAAAATTCTAAAGCATGGTGAAAACACTAAATTATTGTCTCATCAGATCGTAGACTTGAGAAACTTTAATTACACGAAATAAGATTCATTTGTTCCTTCTAATTTGTTTTTGTAGATCTTGACGACACTCTATACCTCTTAAATGTTGCCTTTGTTGACACTGTTACCAAGAATATTGAAGGTAGGAATCCTCAGTGATTCACATTGTAATTTTATTTTATTTATATATTCAACATAATGTAACAATGAATTATGTAGTCGACTGATTTTAATTTTCTTTCTTTTTTATTTATAGTTGATAGACTCGGAATTGATTGAAGTAAGTATGAGTAATTGTCTAATTTACTCTACAAATATTATGGGACAACCAGGCTAGATAAGGGTGCACAATTTTAATATTTTCCATTTATTTATTTATTTTTCTACTTGTACAATTAACTAATAATGTAATGACATCATACAAGTAGGCTATTGGTTATTCTTCAGCTATGATGAGTATCACGGGTAATTTGGTCTTATACTTAACATTATATAACACTTGCTGCCATAGTTTCATTCTTTACCTTTGTTTATTTGTGTTATACACATATTCAACTATAATGCGTTTAATTCTTTACCTATGAGAAACTTTGAAATTTACAAATCTAGTGCATGTAACTTTGTTCAATTTTCAGTAAATAGCAGACAAAAAGAAGCGGCTAGTGTGCCTGTAAATATGTACGCATAATGAAATTTAAATTTGAACCGTATTGAGCGGGTCTTAGAATTGGCTCTATGGGCTTTTTTTGGGGGACAGATTGTGAATGGTTTATGCTGGTAGTTAGTTGATGCACGTCGGAAGGTCTTTGGTTGATTTTTGTGTTTCTTCGGGCGTTTCAGCGTGATAGTTGTTGGCACGTTTGGTTCTCTTTGGGGGTTATCGTCTTATGGCTTGGAGACTGGTGGTTTTGGACAGTTGTTTACGTGTAGCTTGTTTTAGCAACGTTTGGTTTTGATGGTGGTCTCTATTTGGTTATCAGTTGTTTCTGCAGCAAGGGTTGCCCTATTCCAGACTTTGGTGTCTCTCTATGGGCTGTTATGTTTAGCTCATACTAGAACGTTTTTCCTTATATTGCTTTGCTATTTTGAGCTATCATTTTTAAATTTTGGGTCTTCAGATGTATGTGTTTTAGGGTCATGTTATGTGTATGTGTTTTAGAGTCATGTTGAGTTGGCAAATGTATGTGTTTTTTAGAGAGAGAGAGAGAGAGAGAGAGAGAGAGAGAAAATTCAATGGCCTTATGAGAATTCAATGTCCTAGCCAAAATGGTATAATTATTTTAATTGGTATTTGCAATTAATTTTAGATATGAAAATATAACAATTATATGAAGTTGTAGATGTAAATTTGATGCAGAGGTGTGGTATGGCACAAGGTGAAGCATCCAAATCTAAGATTGTTTCACTGTATAGGTTTCCCTACCAAGATTGCTCATTCTGAATCTGAATCTAAGATTGTTCATTCTTAGATTGTTTCAATGCAATTATCAATCTGAAGCGAGAACAAACGAGGGGAAGAAAGGCGAAAATGGGGGAAGAATGTAAGATTGTTCATTCTGCCGTGCTCACTTAGACTTCTATGAGACCTCTCCTCACTCTCTGCCCTCCATTTGTCATTTTACTGTAAGTGCTCACTGTCTTTTCTCAAATTTTTCCCCTCTTGTTTTTTTTCACTGTATGCTTATCTACTGTATTTTATGCTTCAGTTTGAATCATCATGTGCTGGCTTTGTTTATTCGTTGGTGTAGTTCATCAGATTGATGTATCATTGACCGTTATAAGTGAGATATAGCTAATTATTTTGCTAATCTATAAGCTTCTGGAATCTAGAATTTTTTGATTGTTTTTGCTTATTATATTTTGTAAGAAAATGATATTGTGTTTGGGCAGATGTGTTCTATGGTTCATGCTGATGGGTCTATATTGCAGACGTTTTGGTACTTAAAGGAAAATGGATTGCAGGGGTTTAAGGATATATGGACAACGCCATTCTCTCCTCAAACATGAAAATTGAGTTTAATTTATGGGTGCATGTGAAGCATTTCTTCAAATGGCCCTTCCTGGTAAAAGAGTGGAAGGACTAGTTTCTCCTACCGGGCATGTGCCGGTGTATAAGGTTTGAGTTACCGAATCTATTTTCATTCAAGAATCTAAAGATAAAATATTTTATTTGTTAGTGTGCAGTAGCTCAAGCTGTTAAATAGTGTGTGCTAATTTACTAATAGACAAAGTATGCCAAAACAGGTTACTTTCCATTTTATGTAGTAAGGGATACAGTTGTTATGTTATCTTTCACATGAATAGGCTTCATAATAATTGGCTTAGGCACCAAGTTGACCCCAGAAAAAGAAAAGAAAAAGCCACTATATTTGATCGAAACCAGATATTTAGTTGATAATTATGACTTTTTACAGCCAAATCTGCCATCTCATGTTTTCATTCTATGTAATTCCATACCGGTTTATTCATGCAGGCAAATGGGTTGCAAGCGTATGCAGTGACACTGGTTACCTATATTGGCCTTTGGTGGTAAGAGTTGGGAGTTCATCTATCATCAGACATGCATTTATGTCTTTTTCTTCTTTTTTGTTGTTCATCAAGAGGAAGTGTTGGAATTATTCAATTTAAATTACTGCACTCCAATGTATTACTAGTCTTTAAATATGCATGATACAATTTCATTATACTTGGATAAATCAAATAGAGGTTTATATAGTCATTATATGTTTATTTTGTCAGAAACTAATATTCTTTTGATCTTTGCACTCAGGTTTAAGATATTCAACCCAGCAGTGGTATATGATCCCTTAGGAGAAATTATTCATCACTTTTATTGGGTAGTTCAGTTTTCTGTGTATTCCTTTACATAAAAGTGAGTGTATTTCCTTACACGATTATGCTTGAGCTGTTTCTTTTCTTTATGGATTCATTTTCATATTAAACTTTGTTATCCATGACATGAAGGGACTTTTGGCGCCATCTTCATCTGATCATGGATCATCGGGCAACATGATAATTGATTTTTACTAGGTGATTTGTAACGACCCGGGGAAAACTCGACGCTCGAGCCTTCGACAACGATACATAAACCCTTATCACTTGCCAAAAACTCAAGTATCGAACCCCCAGATTGTCATGAGAAAGAATTTAGTGGATAAGAATAGAAAGAAAGAAATATTAGAATAGAAGAAAGAAGAAGAACACATCAGAATCTCACAGCGGAACGAATAAAATATAATATCAATACCTTTATACATAAGAACTTTGTATACATACCAATCATCAGAGTACAACATTCATCAATCACAGCGGAATAACTTTATATAACTAGCGGTGAAGCCTCCTGCTTCAAGCACCTGAAACTCCAAGCGAAACCTAACCTGGAACATACTCGGTCTGACCCGAGCACATTTGATTTAAAACAAAATACACCAGGTCAGTCTGGAATACTATCACTGATAAATTCACATAACACACACTGGTTTAACTTTGGAAATTCTTTCGAAATAAAAGGATAATAGTAAGACCAGTCCGCACATAAACACGGACGGTTTTTACCTTACTATAACCCAAACCATTTTTGAAATCAATATCTTGATCTGATATTATCATAATGTCTAAATTCAAGTAAATAACAATCTAGAGGAACGCTTGCATCTCATGCTCCCCATATATAGTATACAATCAAAACCGCGGGTACTTATTGGATATTGGGTTCCAACTTGACAAGGTATGGGACCACCTTCCGCATGTGTATCTCTAGAGGCGAATACACAGGGTTCAACAAGAACATCTTGCAATCCGGCCCTCACATGACCGACCACTCCTTTCGCTTGAGTGTATCGAATGTATATCACCGACGGTTGGGATCAGCAACCGCCTGCCCGAAAAGGGACAACATCGAATATAGATTTAAGAAGCAAATGGAATTTCTCTAGATAGGTGATCATACACCCTAATGGGAGCGACCCACATAGCCATGTTGCCTGCCCGATTTTTGTCATCTCCCGGTTGATGAGGCTTGAGGCTAGAATTCCTTTTCAACATCTGGCCACCATACACTTTGAATGCCACATCGTCAGATCCTCTGGACATCACTAATTGACGTCCACAAAAATACTCTAGTTGATAAGAGAACCGTCGTCCTCCGTCACCAACTATCGTACGTTTGAAGAAATCAACGTACGTGATCCCATTGGAAATACTCTGTCAGACACTCGTCCATACAAGTCATCCAGGAACAGGATGAACCGAAGGCACTCCTACTGCATCTCATATAGGAATCACCCCATGGATCAGTAGCGAGAAGTCCTTGCAACCCGTAGATTCCAACCACGACAGAATCATAGTTTATCTCTGCTTGCAAGACAGAGAATCTTAGTGGTTCTTCCGTTTAGGAAGATCTACGGTCTTCAATGCTCCATCTCGATCATCTTCTAATATCTTCACGTATTTGTTGGTCGGAATGGTTTTCGAATATAAATTCGATCCCGGTCTTTCCATACCAACAATCCTATAGGTCTGGTTTGATAGTCGATGTTTTAACTATCAAATAACAAAGGTGTGAATAAATTGAGTTGCTGATTCAGTACTTGGCAATACCTAGCCTTTTACAATATATTTAACAAAATGGTTAATTAACCTTAAATTCTTTCAATATATTGAAACATTATATTTATCCTTATTTAACAAAAATCATTTAAACACTTTCGAGCATATATATAAGTATACACCTCGCTGTCCATTCCCTTTTGAAAGTATCGATATATTTCTTTAAACTCTTTTCCCTTTTTCTTATAATCGAACAACTCACGATATCCATGTACGTATATACTTAATGGTATAAACCAAATTTCCTTTGATTAACTTTGACCGATTTACTTTGATCGATTAACTCTAATTTGACTCTCTCGACTTATTTATCTCAACTGGACTAACTTGTCTTGATTAATATTCGACTTACTCTGTTCGCTTGACTCTAGATCACAGCAATCACAATGGTTACGCCTGATTCCCTCAGGAAACATCCGACCGCCGTAGGCTATCTGCAGCCCTGCGAATTACGCTAGCAGTCGTACGCAATGGCAACTCTTCTTGAAAAAAAACTATATTTGATTACTCTACCTCAAATACGATATTCGATCAACTCTAATTGAATAAACAAATATTCAATATAATTTGAAAACAATATTCTTATTCCTTCTGAAAGTAATATTGAAAATTTATTTATTTATTTTCCAAAACCTCGCATTTATTTTCAATACTTCACGTATGGGACATCACGCCAATCACAACACCTTTCACTCGTTTCAAACCAATACCATTCCTTGATAATAACGAAGTCGTTCAAGTTGGGGTATTCTATTACCTCTCAGACCTTAATTGAACCACATTCTCAAACTTTGAAATAGTCAAAGCTCACACTCCACACAAAACACTGCTTATGCGACACTCAGATTCGATCTAAGAGTCCACTTCCTTTACGGAAAATATTGATTTTAACTGTAGCGTTTTAATCGCTATTTCCAAATATTTGATTTATAAAACATTGCTATTAACAACAGCGTTACAATCGCTGTCTAGAGTTATAGAACATTTATTGTAGCAACAGCGTTAAGATTGCATTATAATGGCAACGTTAAAAATCGTTGTTCAGAACTTACAAAGCATTTATTACAACACAGCGTTAAAATCGCTGTTTAGATTCATAGCACTTTTATTATAATAGCAGTGTTATAATCGCTGTTTAGATTCAAATTCTAATTACCCTTTTGAATTCATTCTTTTCCAATCCTTGCCCAATTCCTTCATAACCATTTTGGTTTACCAAAATGTTATTACAATATATTTTATATTCCAAATGTTGGAATAAAACTCATCGTTTTCATTTTAACGATTATCCATTTTCCTTTCCCATAAATTTCTAATTTGAATTCATATTTCAAAATCTAAATTTCCTTTAGAGATGTTTTATTTATAAAATATTTCCTTTAATCCATTATTCACATTAGTCGTGAATATATTCCTTTCATATACAATCATCTGGTTTCGTACTTATAAATATTCCTTTAAACCGAAATTTATTTATAACCTCTATTCGGAATTTTCAAACAATATACTTTTATTTCAATAATTTAAAATCTCGTTTATGATTTCTTATAATTTGCCGAGTTCAAATCTTATTTCAAAAATTGCTTTCAAAACCATTTTCCACTTTCCATTTACTTTCAATTTAATCCAATGACAATATTTTACTAAATTTTTCCACATGTTTAAAATCAACTTCTTGTTTTATTATTAAAACAAGTTCCTACTTTCAGGTCCATTCAAAATTCAATTTTCTACTTTGGAAATAAATTTCCCTTTTAAATTTCAAATCCCTTTTACTATTCGAAATTATTTTACGGAATTAAAATACCAAATTTCTAGGGCAGGGAATTTAACACAACATAATTTATCATAGTAAACAATAATATAAATGTTGAGGAACCCAGTTGGGTCCCTCCAACCTGTTTCCATGCATCCACAGATGTTAATCAACATCAATAATATTATTTCACATCAATACGAAATATCATAACTAATCATCGATCAACGATGTAATCATATCAACCAATTTTATCAACCATTCAACCAAGCAACCATTTCACAGTATAAAATAAATTTAAAACTCGTTTATATAAAAATATAAACGAGTCAGAGTTTAGTGAGGTTATTCACCTTGTTTCGTAGTTGACGATTCTGCGTTTGTTTTGCTTAAAATCGAATAGACATTTGATTTTATCACAAAATTTCGGTAGCTCTATTCCCAGCCACATCAGTTCTACTATGTAGATTTCATTCTTATAATTCCAATGGACCCAGCTTCATCCAATTCTAATAACGAACAAACAAATTATACAGTTTATGAGATTTAACGAATATTATGTAATCTAACTACCATTAACGAATATTAATATTTTTATAAATGAATCGTCAACACAGAAGCTCACCTCGCAGCGGAACAAAATATAATACAGAATCTGGATTACATAGTAAGAAGTGAAATTTAAATTAAATTATAAATTTAATTCAAAAATAAGAAGTAGAAATGATTTCCAAATATAAATTCCAAACTGTAGAGTCAAGCAGAAGGAAGCCGGTCGAGTGAGAAAGATCAGATCCGGTTTGTGACAAGAGTTGAGTAGTCGAAACTGTAATTTTTGTTAAATTATAAATTTATTTCATGATTTAAAATTTGAATTTAAGTTTCGTCGAAATCCGAGATCGTATGAAAAAAATTCCTTTATAAAACCAGAAATAAACATGAGTTTAATTTTTTTATGATCACTGGATAAAGCTGATCAACTTGAAACTTTGAAATCTTACAATAATTCATTGATACGAACCCAACGGCACCAGTTTCGTCACATTCTGAGATTGTTTCCCCGGTAGGCTATTTTTATGCGCACCGCAATGCCATTTTTAACGCCAAATTACCCGGTCCTCAAAATAACAAACTATATACCCATCTTGACTCTAATCGACGATATGAACTCAATGGAATTGGTTTTGCGGCCTAATTCGATCTTCTATTCAAGTTATACCCAAATAACCCTTTATAAAATAAATTATGTGCTATAGAAATTAACTGAGCGTTTACGGCTACCGTGGCCACATACGACTTTGGTTTGTCACGCCATTCAACACCGTACAATAATTTAACGATACGGTTCTAACGAAATTGATTTCGTCGAAATCTGGGTTCGTTTGCAAAATGGCTATTTTAACGCGTATATTTTAATAACGATTTCCATAGCGATTATTTCAAAATTTGATTTGGTCATAACTAACAAATTATAACACGAAATCTGGATTTTTCTCTTTCATATAAAAATTATCGTCAATATGCTTCCAACGTGTCTTGTTTCACAAAAATCCGACTTATATCGCATCATGTATTCTCAGTTGAAGTATAAAACTAAAATTGACGAACTGCAGGGCCATTTCGAGCTCGATTTATAATTATATAAATATATAACGTTCAAACTTTGTTTAAATAACGAATTCAATATTAAAATCCACTTATATTTCAAATATAATATTTAAAATAATAAATTAAATCAAATATTTGACGGCCAAAAATACGGAATGTTACATTCTTCCCCCCTTAAAATAATTTCGTCCTCGAAATTGCTAAGGTAAGAAAGAACGTAATAAACACACTGTCTTTATAATAATATTTAATAAAAATTCCTTTTTTATTTCAAAACAATTTTAATTGGTTTTAAAACCAGTTTAATTCAAACAAAAGAATTTTCCAAAAAAATTCAAAAAAATTTCTAACACCTTATATTTTGTAAAATTTTTGGCAGAATCTCCCCTGTATGGAGGACATCTGCAATATCGCAGGTTCAAGCAATATATATACATCGACTATCAGGGTCGGAAAAATTCAAAAACCAAATTCAAAACCCAAATAAAACCCAAAATTTTATATTTTGCGTAGGCGTACCTTTTTGCAAGCGTTATTACGGGATAACGATATATTATACATGAGCTTGGTTAGTTGCTATGCAACTCTATTCAACTGGATTCGATTAACTCCAGAATTCTCTTGGAGGGGTTTTAAAGCTGAATTAGCACTTCTGCACCTGTTCTTAACTTCACTAAACTCATTAGTCATCAAAACAATATCAATTAAATTCAAAACATCCACATCATCCATTTTGACAAATTTATACACAATCCAATTCACATGGGATTAAGAATTCTTTCTAATCATTTCATTTATTTCTTTAATTATCCTTTCGGGTTTATTAAATTTGGATTGGTTACCCAACTTATTTATTTCATATTGGTTTCAACCAAGTCTACTCATGTTCAGGTTGATATTTATGAAATCGAACACACAATCCAACCATACCATCCAAATCAACATTAACAAATTTAACTGATTGCCCAGAATGTAACAATTCGTGAAAATCATTACTTTTATTATTTTATAAAATAAACGGGCAAAAACAATTTCAAAAATAATTTTATATCAAATCACAAATACGCCCCCTCATATAAATACTCAAACTCAATCTAGGGTATTGCTAACCCCATCTCTATTGAGTCACGCCACAGAGCCAAGGTTACCTCTAAACCAATAGCTCTGATACCACTGTAACGACCCGGGGAAAAGCTCGACGCTCGAGCACTCGACAACGATACATAAACCCGTATCACTTGCCAAAAACCCAAGTATCGAACCCCCAGATTGTCATGAGAAAGAATTTAGAGGGTAAGAATAGAAAGAAAGAAATATTAGAATAGAAGAAAGAAGAAGAACACATCAGAATCTCACAGCGGAACAAATAAAATATAATATCAATACCTTTATATAGAAGAACTTTGTATACATACCAATCATCAGAGTACAACATTCATCAATCACAGCGGAATAACTTTATATAACTAGCGGTGAAGCCTCCTGCTTCAAGCACCTGAAACTCCAAGCGAAACCTAACCTGGAACATACTCGGTCTGACCCGAGCATATTTGATTTAAAACAAAATACACCAGGTCAGCCTGGAATACTATCAGTGATAAATTCACATAACACACACTGGTTTAACTTTGGAAATCCTTTCGAAATAAAAGGATAATAGTAAGACCAGTGCGCACATAAACACGGACGGTTTTTACCTTACTATAACCCAAACCATTTTTGAAATCAATATCTTGGTCTGATATTATCATAATGTCTAAATACAAGTAAATAACAATCTAGAGGAACGCTTGCATCTCACGCTCCCCATATATAGTATACAATCAAAACCGCGGGTACTTATTGGATATTGGATTCCAACTTGACAAGGTATCGGACCACCTTCCGCACGTGTATCTCTAGAGGCGAATACACAGTGTTCAACAAGAACATCTTGCAATCCGGCCCTCACATGACCGACCACTCATTTCGCTTGAGTGTATCGAATGTATATCACCGACGGTTGGGATCAGCAACCGCCTGCCCGAAAAGGGACATCATTGAATATAGATTTAAGAAGCAAATGGAATTTCTCTAGATAGGTGATCATACACCCTATTGGGAGCGACCCACATAGCCATGCTGCCTGCCCGATTTTTGTCATCTCCCGGTTGATGAGGCTTGAGGCTAGAATTCCTTTTCAACATCTGGCCACCATACACTTTGAATGCCACATCGTCAGATCCTCTGGACATCACTAATTGACGTCCACAAAAATACTCTAGTTGATAAGAGAACCGTCGTCCTCCGTCACCAACTATCGTACGTTTGAAGAAATCAACGTACGTGATCCCATTGGAAATACTCTGTCAGACACTCGTCCATACAAGTCATCCAGGAACAGGATGAACCGAAGGCACTCCTACTACATCTCATATAGGAATCACCCCATGGGTCAGTAGCGAGAAGTCCTTGCAACCCTAGATTCCAACCACGACAGAATCACAGTTTATCTCTGCTTGCAAGACAGAGAGTCTTAGTGGTTCTTCCGTTTAGGAAGATCTACGGTCTTCAATGCTCCATCTCGATCATCTTCTAATATCTTCACGTATTTGTTGGTCGGAATGGTTTTCGAATATAAATTCGATCCCGGACTTTCCATAGCAACAATCGTATTGGTCTGGTTTGATAGTTGGTGTTTTAACTATCAAATAACAAAGGTGTGAATAAATTGAGTTGCTGATTCAGTACTTGGCAATACCTGGACTTTTACAATATATTTAACAAAATGGTTAATTAACCTTAAATTCTTTCAATATATTGAAACATTATATTTATCCTTATTTAACAAAAATCATTTAAACACTTTCGAGCATATATATAAGTATACACCTCGCTTTCCATTCCCTTTTGAAAGTATCGATATATTTCTTTAAACTCTTTTCCCTTTTTCTTATAATCGAACAACTCACGATATCCATGTACGTATATACTTAATGGTATAAACCAAATTTCCTCTGATTAACTTTGACCGATTTACTTTGATCGATTAACTCTAATTTGACTCTCTCGACTTATTAATCTCAACTGGACTAACTTGACTTGACTAATATTCGACTTACTCCATTCGCTTGATTCTTGATCACAGCGATCACAATGGTTACGCCTGATTCCCTCAGGTAACATCCGACCGCCGTAGGCTATCTGCAGCCCTGCGAATTACGCTAGCAGTCGTACGCAATGGCAACTCTTCTTGAAAAAAAAACTATATTTGATTACTCTACCTCAAATACGATATTCGATCAACTCTAATTGAATAAACAAATATTCAATATAATTTGAAAACAATATTCTTATTCCTTCTGAAACTAATATTGAATTTTTTTTTTTTTTTTCCAAAACCTCGCATTTATTTTCAATACTTCACGTATGGGACATCACGCCAATCACAACACCTTTCACTCGTTTCAAACCAATACCATTCGTTGATAATAACGAAGCCGTTCAAGTTGGGGTATTCTATTACCTCTCAGACCTTAATTGAACCACATTCTCGAACTTTGAAATAGTCAAAGCTCACACTCCACACAAAACACTGCTTACGCGACACTCAGATTCGATCTAAGAGTCCGCTTCCTTTACGGAAAATATTGATTTTAACTATAGCATTTTAATCGTTGTTTCCAAATATTTGATTTATAAAACATTGCTATTAACAACAGCGTTACAATCGCGGTCTAGAGTTATAGAACATTTATTATAACAACATCGTTAAGATTGCATTATAACGGCAGCGTTAAAAATCGCTGTTCAGAACTTACAAAGCATTTATTACAACACAGCGTTAAAATCGCTGTTTAGATTCATAGCACTTTTATTATAATAGCAGTGTTATAATCGCTGTTTAGATTCAAATTCTAATTTCACTTTTGAATTCATTCTTTTCCAATCCTTGCCCAATTCCTTTATAACCATTTTGGTTTACCAAAATGTTATTACAATATATTTTATATTCCAAATGTTGGAATAAAACTAATCGTTTTCATTTTAACGATTATCCATTTTCCTTTCCCATAAATTTCTAATTTGAATTCATATTTCAAAATCTAAATTTCCTTTAGAGATGTTTTATTTATAAAATATTTCCTTTAAACCATTATTCACATTAGTCGGGAATATATTCCTTTCATATACAATCATTTGGTTTCGTACTTATAAATATTCCTTTAAACCGAAATTTATTTATAACCTCTATTCGGAATTTTCAAACAATATACTTTTATTTCAATAATTTAAAATCTCGTTTATGATTTCTTATAATTTGCTGAGTTCAAATCTTATTTCAAAAATTGCTTTCAAAACCATTTTCCACTTTCCATATACTTTCAATTTAATCCAATGACAATATTTTACTAAATTTTTCCACATGTTTAAAATCAACTTCTTGTTTTATTTTTAAAACAAGTTCCTACTTTCAGGTCCATTCAAAATTCAATTTTCTACTTTGGAAATAAATTTCCCTTTTAAATTTCAAATCCCTTTTACTATTCGAAATTATTTTACGGAATTAAAATACCAAATTTCTAGGGTCAGGGAATTCAACACAACATAATTTATCATAGTAAACAATAATATAAATGTTGAGGAACCCAGTTGGGTCCCTCCAACCTGTTTCCCTGCATCCATAGATGTTAATCAACATCAATAATATTATTTCACATCAATATGAAATATCAGAACTAATCATCGATCAACGATGTAATCATATCAACCAATTTTATCAACCATTCAACCAAGCAACCATTTCACAGTATAAAATAAATTTAAAACTCGTTTATATAAAAATATAAACGAGTGAGAGTTTAGTGAGGTTACTTACCTTGTTTCGCAGTTGACGATTCTGCGTTTGTTTTGCTTAAAATCGAATAGACATTTGATTTTATCACAAAATTTCGGTAGCTCTATTCCCAGCCACATCAGTTCTACTATGTAGATTTCATTCTTATGATTCCAATGGACCCAGCTTCGTCCAATTCTAATAACGAACAAACAAATTATACAGTTTATGAGATTTAACGAATATTATGTAATCTAAGTACCATTAACAAATATTAATGTTTTTATAAATGAATCGTCAACACAAAAGCTCACCTCGCAGCGGAACAAAATATAATACAGAATCTGGATTACATAATAAGAAGTGAAATTTAAATTAAATTATAAAATTAATTCAAAAATAAGAAGTAGAAATGATTTCCAAATATAAATTCCAAACTGTAGAGTCAAGCCGAAGGATGCCGGTCGAGTGAGAAAGATCAGATCCTGTTTGTGGCAAGATTTGAGTAGTCGAAACTATAATTTTTGTTAAATTATAAATTTATTTCATGATTTAAAATTTGAATTTAAGTTTCGTTGAAACCGAGATCGTATGAAAAAAATTCCTTTATAAAACCAGAAATAAACACACGTTTAATTTTTTTATGATCACTGGATAAAGCTGATCAACTTGAAACTTTGAAATCTTACAATAATTCGTTGATACGAACCCAACGGCACCAGTTTCGTCCCATTCTGAGATTGTTTCCCCGGTAGGCTATTTTTACGCGCACCGCAATGCCATTTTTAACGCCAAATTACCCGGTCTTCAAAATAACAAACTATATACCCATCCTGACTCTAATCGATGATATGAACTCAATGGAACTGGTTTCGCGGCCTAATTCGATCGTCTGTTCAAGTTATACCCAAATAACCCTTTATAAAATAAATTACGCGCTATAGAAATTAACTGAGCGTTTACGGCTACCGTGGCCACATACAACTTCGGTTTGTTATGCCATTCAACACCGTACAATAATTTAACGATATGGTTCTAATGAAACTGATTTCGTCGAAATCTGGGTCCATTTGCAAAATGGCTATTTTAACACGTATATTTTAATAACGATTTCCATAGCGATTATTTCAAAATTCGATTTGGTCATAACTAACAAATTATAACACGAAATCTGGATTTTTCTCTTTCATATAAAAATTATCGTCAATACGCTCCCAATGTGTCTTGTTTCACAAAAATCCGACTTATATCGCATCCTATATTCTCAGTTGAAGTTCAAAACTCCAATTTACGAACTGCAGGGCCATTTCGAGCTCGATTTATATTTATATAAATATATAACGTTCAAACTTCGTTTAAATAACGAATTCAATATTAAAATCCACTTATATTTCAAATATAATATTTAAAATAATAAATTAAATCAAATATTTGACGGCCAAAAATACGGGATGTTACATGATTCTTCTATTTTAACGCTTTCTAAAGCTAATCATGCTAGCTATGTGTATGTAACGATACGGATTTTGCCCGGACCTATTCAGTCGCAAAATCGACCAAAACCGTTCAAATCCCACATACTTTAACTTTGGGAATACAACACATCAGAACAAATAACAGAAGACTTTTATAAACACTATAATAATGTCACATCAGAGTACAGAATATCAGAGTACATCAAATTATATTACAGCGGAAGATAATTTTACATTAAATATAATACATTGCACAGTGGAACAAATAAACTTAACACATCGGAAGACTATCATTGCTCGGGACACAGCTTTAAGCTTCGATCCAGAATCCTGCTGAATATATCTACAAAAAAACTACTCGACTGCCCGTGTGGAAAATATGGGCACCTAAGTTTGCCAAGTGAAACAATCTTCGGGTCAGTCATGGGACTGGTATAAGAAATCTTACTTAACCTATTTGATAATAAGGCTAATCACAGGACCACGCCGCTAACGCGGAACGGGTTTACTCCATTGGATTGCCAGGGCATAAACATCAACCATAAATAACATATGGATCTACAATGCATCAATCAACATGCAATTTCTTAATTTATCCATTTAGGCTTAATCCCTAAATTTAGATTTCAAAATCCAATTCATTTTACAGAAATTATTTCTTTGGACTTTATTTCCCGATTTCTTTTATTTCAAATCATTTGAAATACATATCTAGCTTTTCTATCAAAGTAGATTTTACTTCGGGATCTCAAAAATAAAACATTTGGAAATATGAATTCCAGAACGTAACAATGTATACAAAACAAGTATGCAACCAAATATCGGTCATGTTCCCTCAGACAAGGCTGTACGCGCCTTAACCAATATATATATATATATGTGTGTGTGTGTGTGTGTGTGTGTGTGTGTGCACCAAACGGCTACACTAACGATGCACCATCCCACCTATGGGGGAAAACATACACTAACCTCCACTTTTAGTCAATCTCGGGTCACCCGGTCTCTAGCCACATACTTGCTAAATCATTTTATATCCCAAAGTTGGGAAAACCATTTTACAACATAATCACGAGTATAATCAAATCTATATAGATTCTACTTTCAAATCATTCCAAAATCATCGGGTGTAGTCTACGAAATCCTTTCTGTTTTATAAAATATTTTATAAAACATCCCCTGTCCAAAATCGGGAATACTATTCTTTTTACTTAGGAAATCACTTTTCAAAATCATTCATTAAATTTTGAACTAAATAACATCGCTAAACACCTTATAGTCAAATTGCGAAGTGTTTCACAAGGTGTTAGCATACTTATATTTCTACCTAACCCAATGCTATATGTAAAAACCTATTTTGCTCATAAACTGGTCGAGCATAATCCATTCAATCAATCAACCATAACATGTCAATTTTATATTTTGTATTCATATGTAAAAAATTTAATATTTCAACATTTATAGTCATATAATGAATATTTCACATATTTTCATTCAGTACATTAAAAATGTAAATTTTCATGTTTTAACATTTATAATTATATAATGAATATTTTATATATATTCATTCATTACATTAAAAATGTAAATTTCAATGTTTCTAACATTTATACCTCAAACATGAATATTTCATAAATCTTATCTTTACGTTGAAACATACTTTACACTAAAATATAACTTTCAATGTTTTCCACATTTCTATCTGTACAATGTATATTTTACATAAACCATACTCTATATTAAAAATGGAATTTTTAATGTTTCCACATTTTTATCTATACAACGTATATTTTACATAAATAATACTTTACATTAAAAATAGAATTTTTAATGTTTTCACATTTTTTTCAATACAATGAATATCTCATTTCATTCTTACATTAAAAATCTGGTTTTTTTTATGTTTCAATATTTTATTTCAAACAAATGATCATTTTTCATCTTTTCTACATATACGATAAAAATGTGAATTTTATCGTTAACATATTTTAACATAACATTTTCTGATAAAATGACATTTTCTAATGACATTTTTAATATGATGACATTTCTAACCAAAATGATATTATAATTCTAACATAACATTTCATAACCAAAATGATGTTATAATTCTAATGTGACCTTTCATATCAAAATGATGTTATAATCCCAATTCACACAAAGGATATTTTTATATGACAATTTTAATTCACATAAAAGTGATATGTTCATATTTTGATTCTAATATAACATAGAAGTGGTATGTTTGTATGACAATTCTCATATGACACAAAAGTGATATGTTTATATGACCATTCTAACATAAAAGTGATATGTTTATATTTCATACAACCTATCTTAACCAAAATGAGGTTTTTGTTTGACAATCTAGTTTTAACAAATACGACAATTTTTTTTGTCGATTCTATGTATTCTAATGACAAAAGAATATTTTATTTGTCACATTTTCTATGTTAACTTAGCAAATTAAATGATAATTTTATTTGTTAACAAATTTCTAAATAACCACAAATGATGTTTTGGTTTCAACAATTTTTTCTTAACAAACATAAGATATTGGTTTTCAACAAAACAAACAGGATATATTTGTTTTCAACTAAACAAACATGATATGTTTATTTTCGACTATTTCATAACAAACAAGACATATTTATTTTCAGCAATCTTATTTTAACAAACATGATAATTCTAATCCACATATCAACATAACAGTATCATCAACCCAATCAAATCACGTATATAACAAATTGAATTCAAAAACAGATTTGATTTCTAACACGATCAGAAATTAATAAATTTTATTTATTAAAAATAAAGAATTCTCACATTGATTTTTATCAGAATTTCCAACGTGCTCTTTTCAGATCTGGTATGTTCCATCATCTAGATCTCGGAAAGGCGATTTCAACGGATTCAGTTTCTTCAGATTCTGATAATGTATGAAATATATATTGATTTTTAAACATTGGATAGTTTAATCGTCATTTACAAAGTGATTAATTATAATTAAACTCTAATTAGTTATGCCCTTCTTCTTCCTTTTGTCTTTAAACCGCTCCAGCACGAACCCATTCTCGATTGTAAAAATCCAACCACGGCCTTCACGTCAGTTGACCAGGGTTCGATCCGGCGTGTCCACGCCGTTGGCCTTGGGGTGGGCCATCACCAGCAGGAGAGGTGGCAATCTCGGCTGTCTCTGGCACCGTGAAAAGAAAGGTGACACCGGCCAGTTTGAGCATTGATTTCGGTGAGCTCACTCGATGAAAAACGATCATCCTAGTGCGAAAACGATGATTGAGAGAAGCTCTTTGAATTTTGCTTTACAAGTTTTAGGAATTATTGAATGAATTGATCATAATTAGTGAATTAAAATGGCATGTTTTCAGCCATCGAAAGAATAGTGGCGGCTCCTGTAGAATTTAGGGTTAGGGGAATACGGTACACGGTTTAGGTGTATTTATACATATCATTATTTTTATTTTATTTATTTATTTTATTTATTTAATTCCAATATACATGTTTATCAATTCGAACTCCAAATCGAACCCAACGACTATCGCCTCTAGCTAAATACCATCGATCCGGACACTATGGAATAGGTCTCATCATCCCATTCAATCGTTTTCACCCACTTTCCTTTAATTTAAAATATAAATCATTTAATTATTTAATTTGAACGTACATTTTAATTTACCGGTGCCACATATGGACTCTAAAAATAACAGAAAAAATATTTCTAGCTATGTTTTGACGATACGGTTCTAACAAGACTAATTTCAATGAATTCCGAGACCGTTTTGAAAAATGGCCATTTTCTGGTCGATCCGATTTGACAGAAACTGACAAAACACATTTTCTTTTGCCGCGCTCACATATTAATTCTAAAAATTATGAAAGTTGAAACCTAGCAATAATTTGACATACCGGTTCCAATAAAAGTGGTTTCGTCGAAAACGGAGGTCGTTCGAAAAATGGCTATTTTTAATATCAATATATATATATACATATATATATATATTCTACAGTGACTATTCTAAATTTTAAACTAGGCATATGTAACAACCCGGAAAATCAGAACCAATTTAAAATTTTTATTTTGGCAATTTTAATGAATTTTGGATATTTAAAATGAATTATTTTAAATAATAACAACGAGAAATTTAATTTGAATAGAATTAGAAAGTATATATTTATTTTAATCGACGTTAGAATATAAATATTTATTTTTAATTATAAAAGGAATTGAAAATGGCGCAGTAGTTCGAAAATTCGATTTCAAATTTCAAATGAATGTACAAGATTCAAAATTAATCGGATTTTAGCGATACTAAAAATATTAGAATCTATTTGAAAATATCTTTCCAACGAGTCCGAAAAATCAAAATTTCATAGCAGGAATAAAAAGTTATGCCCAGTTGAAAATTCAAAATAGTCGCTATGGAATTTTGGCCCTTGAAAATGGAAATTTTGCAAATGACCCCCGTTTTCGATGAAACCCCTTTGTTGGATCTGGGATGTCAGGTTATTGCTAATTCCAAAATTCATATTTTTCTGAATCAATATGTGAGCGTGGCAAAGTAAAACGTGTTTTGATAGTTTCAGTCAATATGGATCGACCAGAAAATGGCCATTTTTCAAACGGCCTCCAAATTTGGCGAAATTAGTTTTGTTAGGACTATATCGTTAAAACATAACCAGATTTATTTTTCTGGAATTTTTGGCATCCGTAGTGGCCCCGGTAAATTGAAATGTACGTTTAAAATTCAATATAATGATTTATATTTTAACTTGAATGGAAACTGATCAAAACATTAGAAATGGGTTACAAAACATATTCCATTATGTTCCGAATGGTCGTAATTAGCTAGGGGCGACAGTCGTTGGGTTTGAATCAGGGTTGGGTTAAAAAGTCAACTTTTAGGGCATTAAATTAAATAAATAATTATAATTATATAATATCACCCACCCCCTTTCTCTTTCTGCACGCAGTCAAACAAGAAAATCGAAATAGAATATAAAAAAGGGGTGATGGATCAGCAACCGCCGCTAACGAAGTCCCCTCCCCTTCCAAGACCGCCGCGTTGGCCGACGCCCCCTCCCTCCTCTCGCGCTCGCTCTCTCCATCTCTCCCTCCTCCCCCGAATAGAACGACGCCTAAATTCTCCCCCCCCCCCCTCCCCACCCACCAAGCCACCTGAAAGCGAACGGCGCCCTACCCGAACGGACCCGCCTCCGACCATTCTCCGGCCTTGTGACTGATGAAGGTGATTTTTTATTTTTATTTTATTAAATCAGTTTTTAATTTAATTTTAGTTTTATTATAAATTAGTTTTACATGTAGTATGAAATGGATAAAGAAGTAAATGATGTTTATTTATATTGTAAGGTATAAAAATATGATTTTTAGCTAATAGTAAAGATTATATTTTTATCATAGTAAAGATTATATTTTTGTCATAGTAAAGGCGATATTTTTAACCATAGAAAGTTCAATATTTTTATATATAGAAAGGCGGTATTTTTATATATAGGAAAGCGATATTTTTAACTATAGAAAGTTCAATATATATATATATATATATATATATATATATATATATATATATATAAAAGCGGTATTTTTATATATAGGAAGGCGATATTTTTAACTATAGAAAGTTCGATATTTTATATATAGAAAGTTCGATATTTTTATATATAGGAAGGCGATATTTTTAACTATAGAAAGTCAAAATTTTATATATAGAAAGGCGGGATTTTTATATATGTTGTAGTGAAATAAAAATTCGATCTTTATATAAGAGGCAGAAATAGAAAAATATAAGTTTTATATAGAAAGAAGCGTTGTAAAAATATATGAACTAGAAATAAAAATATGATTTTTATTTATTGGAATGAAGCGATAAAAATATGATTTTTATATATGAAATGCCGTTGTAAAGATGTGATTTTTACTATAAACAGCAGGAAAAGATCGCATTGGATTGTCGGGCAAATCCGAACCGTTCAGAAATAGAGGATGGAGGAGTGGAATCCAAAGGTGAGAACTTCTCACTTTAATTTTATTTTCTAGTTAAAATATATACTAGGATGCAGAAGGTGCTTAGCAGCACCCGACACCCATCGTCCATAGACCATGGACGACTTGTTTGTTTGTTTGATTTTGTTGTAAAAATTGATTGTGTGATGCAGAATGGAATAAAATATTTTATAGTTAAAATATAATTTTTAACATGTATATGAATTTAATAAATATTTATAAACAAATTGGACGATTTGTTTATGTACACTGATTTAACTGATATTGATTGGGACGGTAAATTTTACACATCACCCAACTGCACAAATAAAATTCATTATTTGTTGATTGAAACCCCACATGGGTATTGGGATGATATATGACATGCACTAGTCCCAATAATTAGCTGTATGTCGATCGATTGATTGACAGACTGTTGAATATTTATATTTGATGCTTATGTAGTGTAGAATGCACTTCGGATGATGGTTGACTGTGTTTGATTGTTGTTGTGCACATGTGTGTATGAAATCCATATAAATCACATTATATGGTAATTGACTGTGTCTGATTCCAGTTCAGAAAGAATAAATGTTTTAAAATAACGAATATTTTAGAATAATGAATATTTTAAAAATAATATTCTGTAAAAGAATCAAAATTTGATTTTGATGTCCGATTTGGGATAAACATGAAAATATTTAAATATATAAAGCCATGTTGATTAGATTAACGCCATTTTGACGTGAACGATATTTATATCAATTTTATTCATTTTTATAATGATTATCGAAAAGGAAATGATTTTGAAATATAATGTTTTGAAAATATTATCATTTATATATCGATGATATGGAATATTCAATTTTGATTAGAAATTGAATATGAAGTTGAAATCGTTTTGAAAAAGAATTTATAACGATTTATAAAATACGTTTTAAATGGAAATCGATGAAATATAATATATATATATATGTATATATATGTATAATGGCCTGAAAAGAACGCGCCGCGCCGCGGCAGTTCGCTAATTTCGACCATTGAATTCGGACGGACATTACGGGAGATCCGACCATCGGATTCTCCTAAAACAGGAACCGTTGGGTTCATATCGAAAAAATTTCCAAAGAATATTAGAGATTTGAAATCTAACGGTTGGATTTGGAACTATGTCCAAATCAAATTTGGAAAAGGTCGATGTAAGTGCAGTTCGATGGCCGTTTATGGAAATCGACTGTACGGGCCTTGATAAAATTATTAAAAATATCAATAATTTGGGTAAAATAATAATAAATGATTCGGAAAGAATTAGGATGAAAAATTCCATTTTTGAAAAGATAAAAATAAATTTTATCAAAATGAACTAGTTATGAACTAGAATAGAAAGTCCAATATAAATGGAATAAATAAATTGGATTTGAAATGGTTTTGAAAATAACCGGAATTTCCAATATATGAATTGGAATGGATTTGAATCGAAATTATCTTTAGAATATTTCGATAGTTGATTTCGTGATTATGTGGATATTGTGGAGGAATTTGCAATATATATATATATATATATATATATATATATATATATATCGTTATCCCAATACGATATTTGTTGGTTTTAGAATTTGATATTGAATATAAGCCGATATATTTTCTATTTAGAGCCTTGTATTTAATATCAAATTGGATTTTGGGTTTTTCGTGAATGGTATCTTTAATAATACTGTTCTTAAACCCAATAGAGTTAAGAAAGTTAGAATCTGACTGGAGATTAGCTAAGTTGAATGGTTTCCCGGGTATTGATCTGATGTTGGTTTCAGCCTTCGGGTTTAATACTTAGGGAATTGTTCTCTTTCTAATTTACGGTTAGAGATTGATGAGATTTTGGGTTTGTCGTGAATGGTGTCTTCATCAACACTGTTCTTGAACCCAGTTGAGAAAAGAATAAATCTTTTTATTTAGAATCAACGAAGTATACCATTTAATTAATATTAATTGGAATTTGTTTTTGGGTTTATCGTGAACGGTGTTTTAAATAACACGTGTTCTTTAACCTGATTACCAATGGAATGAGATTTTGGGTTGTCGTGAATAGTATCTTTACTAATACGGTTCTTAGACCCAAAGGAGTTAAGAAAATCAGAAACTAACTGGAGATTAGTTAAGTTGAATGGTTTCCTGGGTATTGATCTGATGTTGGTTTCGTCCTTCGGGGTTAATACTTAAGGAATTGCTCACTTGCTAATTTATGGTTAGAGGCTGGTGGAATGGAATGTGATTTTGGGTTTATCATGAATTGTGTTTCAAATGACATTGGTTCTTTAACCCAGTTAAAGACAGGATATGATTTCCTATGTTAAACAATCATTAATATTGATTTTTGGGAAGAATAAAACCAAGTGGAGTTTTAATGCATCTTTAATTAGATTGAAATGATATCCAAAGTGAGATTAAAGAATAAATTTAAAGACTTTTTCTTTGATAAAATTAATGGGAACCTTTCCCAAAGTATGTGAATATTTGAATAAAAGAATGTTCAGAATTGGAATGAGGTGTATGTTGTGGTTTATAGCACTTGTTTATTATATACGCGAATTATTCGGAAAGGCCGGGTTTATACCCATTTTTAATAACTGATTCGACGAGGTAATAAGTGGTGATCGTCCAGGCGTACTTGGAGATCGACGGATATACGAGGACCTCTCCCCTGTATTGGACATATTGGGGAGGAATAAGGTGCCTCCGGTTTTGTTCAGACCCAGAACGAACTTATAAATGGATTGTGTGTCTGACATTGGATTTTATTCTGTGCTGATTGATTTCTATTAAATATATATATATATATATATATATATATATATATGTTTGGCGGCAGAGAATTTATTCTATTGCTTAACGCCCTTCTCTGAGACGTACGAGCTCAGAGATTATATATCGATAGATATCAGTCGCATGCATGAATTTCCTGTGTGGCATGTTGAGATGTAGTGATCAAGGCTTTTGTTGAAAAGCAGATTCTTGTGGTTGATGATAAAAGCACGGCTTTAATGTAGCATAGCTTTGTGTATGTCGTTAATTCGCGAGCCTCACACACCGGTATGAGTCAAAAACGGGATTATGACTGCAGGGAGTGCGCGATGTTTCTTTCTTGCTATGGGTGGTGTCAGCGTTTTACTAGCCCTGACATCGTTGTTTATTATACCCTTATGGATGTTGGAATGCGAAGCATCTCGTATATATCGGTCTCTACGGAACCGGTGGATAGGTCCGATAGGACCAGGAAACGTGTGTTCAGGAATAACCAATCCTCAAATGTAAGAGAGTACCGGCCCTGAAGATCCAAGGGTTCTCTGCGGGGAGTCCTGAGGCATTTGCTAGAGTGTCTCGAAGCGGTGGAGCTTGCCCCTTGCCTCGACTCATGATGGAATCCAAATTTCCAATACAAAATAACGGATTGATTGTAACTTATATATGACGACATAGCGGTATGGGGCACTTATGCCGTCTTGGATTGATATTTACGATTGAATTTGCTTTTGAAACATATATGCACTAGTAATAATATCAAATGATTTTGCTTTACACGTATTAAGCATATTTTGGCTATTATAAGGTAAAACTCTAACCTCTGGCTTGCATTGCATTGTGTGATGGGACCTGGGTCTTATAAAACTTCTTTTTTCAAAAAGCATTGTGTTGTTTATGACTGTTTGTGCACTAGTATTTTTGGGAGGAAACTCGTTCCGTGTTATATGGCATGGTCGCTTGATTTACTTTATTTTTGAAGTAAAGATTTAATAACTATTTTAGTTCTCACACCAGTCACATGACTGGCCTGGAGTTTATGTTTTAACCTAAACTCTGGGTGCCCCTATTTTCCACACGGGAAGCTAGTAATTTCAGTTTTGCAGATTTATATTCATAGGATCCTGCTTTGCAGCTGGAATGATATTCAGAAAGCTCTGTATCCATTTATCTCTTTCAGTTATGTTTATGTATTATTTTCCGCTGCTATGTAATGTATTGTAATCTCTGATATTTAACGAATGTATTTTATTTATTCATACTCTGTATATTCTTGTATTCTGATGGAATTGTTGTAATATGCGATGAAATGTTCTTCTGTTTGTGTTCTGATTCATCATGTTCTCAACTCTATCCATTCTTTCCTTCGTGGGGAAGTTTGGGTCGCCACATTTGGTATCAGAGCTCTGGTTTACAGAGCTCGAGAACAAGACACATTAGAACCAAACAAAAGAATTCATCAGAGATTGGATTAGTAATATCCAATAGGAATGACTCGTTGGAGATAGGATCAGTTACATCCTAGAACGAGTGTGAAGAGTATAAAAATGAAAACAAATATTGTTTTGAAAATTTAAACCTTATTCAACGTATTTGAATATCTATTTGTATTGAATTTGGACAATCCAATATATACAGATTTTGCATATGCGCCTTGCAAATGTGTATTCGAAGTTTTAATATACTGGATAGATATAGAATCACACTCTAGTCGCTCGGAGATGAAACTAATGATGACTGTATAGCATCAGTCGTTTGTGTTTGAGTTTCGAAGGTGTGATATTTATCTATTTCCAATTGACTAGTGTGAGAACCAAAAACTAGATAGGGCTATTGTGTGAATTGGCATCAAAAACATGATTTTTTTTGTATATGTATCAAAATTATGAATTTGAAACGTTAATTCACTAATTGATTAATGATTGTGTTGTGTGATTATTTATTGAAACCAACATATGAAAGAAAGGTAAATTTAGGCCAAATTGAACCAAATTTGAACTGACTTGAAAATTGCTTGAATTTGCACGCATATACATGTGTGTACATTGAACAGGTCATAGCAAGGAGGCCAGAGAAGAGGAATAAAATTGTTTTCCCGACAAATAGTTACATGCTAATTGTATTTCTTGGGGTTTTGGATGATTTTATGAGCCGCTTGGCTATTTCTTTTTCTTTTTGGATTGGAGAGGCCTGTATGGTGATATCGGGATTTTCCCAATGCTCCCGTACAGGGGAGGTTATGGCGAAATTTTTCGAAAATATAGGGCGTTAGCCAAATTTTTGAAAAAATTGAAAAGTTCTTGTAACAACCCGTATTTTGATAACGTGTTATAACCATAAATCTAGGAGGAATTAAATTTTAAACTAAGATCCAAGGGAAACGGGTTGCGCCATTGCGTTCGTCTCGGAATTCTGCATGAAATCGAGTCCGAGTTTTTGAAAATCGGAGTCCGTATGACCAAGTTATGGCTCCCCAAAGTTTCAGGAATTTTCAGAGTTCAAAACAGTTCGAATTCGAGTTCAAATTCGAATTTCAAAACCCAAAAAGACTGGGTAGGAAATTTCCCGCCCAGCACCCCAGGTCGACTTGGGAGTCGACTGGGCAGTCGACTCCCCCAGGACCAGGTTGACTGTGCAGTCGACTTGGGTGTCGACCTGGTCCCCGAACCTGGTTTGGGCCTGGTTGCACCTGCTTGACCCTGTTGGCTTGTTTGAGGGCCTATGACGATCTTTGGCGGTTCAGATCGATTCTAGGGTTTATCCTATGGCCTAAACTAGTTGTTGCAACTATAAAAACACCCTAAGACCTAGGCTAATCCACAACAAATCTTTCTAACACCATTATGCTGCTAAGTCTCCTCTTGAACCATGGTCGCCGCCTCCAACTTGAAGCTTAAACATTCAAACTAGATCCAAATCGAAGGCCAACGTTTCTACAACAATTCAAGGGAATAGATCAACATCTCAACAACGATCCTACGACAATTTCTGTTCTTAGTTCTCAAAAACCACGATCTGTAAGTCCCAGTTACTCTTAGATCTAAACTCTAAACTTAATATGGACATGTGTAAATTGAAGTTGAACATAAACATGATAACTACTTGAGACCTACTCTTGTATATCTTTGATCTATGACTATTCCTTTTTGATCTATTATTTTAGATCTACTCTTGTTCACCCTAGATCTATTCACCTTGAACCTAGTACCGTTCATATTGAACCTTGATTTGTGGAATACTGATAAGAACTTGATTTAGGGGCCTGTTCATGTCATAACCTAAACCCTATCATTATTTTAACATGCCTGTGATGTTGTGATCTTGAAACTTTTGCTAGTCACAAGTTTAGGATTATCATCTTATGTCATTTATTGCTATGTTTATCACCCTATTTCATATGCCAGTGATGTTATGATCATATCTCAAGTTACACCATGCTTGCCTTGAAATCACCTTTGCCACTTTATACCCATCCTTGTTATGTTATTCCCTAGTTACGTCTATTGCCTTGATTCGAATTCACGAGCGTTGGGGATGCGATTTGGGTAGTTTAGGAAAACCTGAATTTAGTATGAACTTGAAAACATGAATATCGTTATAACTTGAGCTTGGATAGGAACATGAACTTGACATGAAATTATACTTGAAAATATGAATTTGGGACATGACACTTAGATAACTTGAACGTGGCCAACTCGAGGTTGGGTTGAGTTTGCAGTATAAATCTGCCCGGAACCGCACGGCGAATCCAGTAACTGCAAACAATAGGACACAATGTGAGTAGTTGGTCATATCGCACTCGAAACCCGATGTTAGACTAGGTTATGGTGTAAAACTGCCCGGACCCGCCCGGCACATCCAATTACCATAACCAAGTCTAATGTGAGAGGTTAGGGGTGCATTAAGTAAATTAATACCACTGGATAGGGTTAAGTCATGGAACACTTGAATATACTTAACCAATTTGACACGTTGATTTGATAGGGTTAAGTCATGAACCGCTTGAACACACTTAACCAACCTGACACATGATTCATAGGACTAAGTCCTAAACTAGAACGACACACTTAGTTAATTTGACATGACACGTAGATGGGGTTAAGTCTCAATTTTAAATGACAACTTAACCTGCTGAACGAAACCCTAGTTACGCGGTCCTTTTCAGCAGTAACCCCTTAGATGTATCACGGTACCCTAGGACTACGCAGGGTGGGGCACGATTGCTGGGCTAATTGTAAGCGACCAGAACGACGGCTGAGTTGGTGCGCCATTGTAGGTTCAGGCGGACTAGGATCGTGCACTTAGTCCGGAGTTGAAAAAGCGAGCATTGGGCATCAGTAGGATTATCTGTGCATTCTTGATTCGTGTCGGTGGTTGGCACCCTAGGGCTTGATACACCTTATGGTGGACCTAGCACAGGTGACTACATTCGTGATAGGGTCGTATGACACAGACACACGACGAGCTAGACTTGTAGGGAGCCGATCGATTAGATCATACCATTGGACCCCGAATTGGGTCACTTCACGATATTGGGCCAAGGGATTATTTATTGATTTATAGTTGACACGGGATTAGTATACCAGTATAGTTGGTATGGCGAACCTTGAATACGCAATGTTAGACTTGAGTCATCTTGTTAGCTTAGTTATCATGTCAGACTTATCATCATTCCTATGTTTAATTCCAGTTTATTCATGTCTTGTTAACTTTACTAGTTTCTATGCTGATAGTCACTAGGGCTTACCATTCTTTTTGACTGACCCGTTTTCTTTTGCCTCTTTGTCTTTCGTTCCCCCCCCAAAGGTTCTCAGGGAGGAAACTCTAGCTCTTAGCTTGGACTTTGCTTGCTTTCTGACAGCTCATGTACGGTTTGGTCTTGAGTTTTGCTATGGCTGCACTCATGCACTTTTTGGGGAATAATAGTTTACTTATGTTGTTTTAAGTACTTTGCTTCTTTAGAACTTGATGTAATGAAATAATGACTTGGCATTTTGATGTAAGAGGTTTTGACTCTATTTTTCAGTAATGAGATTTGGTTTTAAAGTTTATATCCGCTGCTTTATATACTCTATTTTATTTATGTTCTGTCTTGTGTTATCTCTGTGCCTGTTTACTAGATAATACCCCTCCAAAACTAGGGCATTCCCTTTGTGAGTGACCCTAGTGGAGGTGGGGTGTTACAGTTCTTAGAAACTGAAAAGTTGAAGAACTTAAGCCATAATTAAAAGAATGAAAGTTGAGTTTGTTTGTAAAACAACTTTCAGCTCCATTCCTTTTCGAGGACGAAAATATTATAAGTGGGGGAGACTGTAACAACCCGGAAAATCAGAACCAATTTAAAATTTTTATTTTGGCAATTTAATGAATTTTGGATATTTAAAATGAATTATTTTAAATAATAACGACGAGAAATTTAATTTGAATAGAATTAGAAAGTATATATTTATTTGAATCAACGTTAGAATATAAATATTTATTTTAATTATAAAAGGAGTTGAAAATGGCGCGGTAGTTCGAAAATTCGATTTCAAATTTCAAATGAATGTATAGGATTCACAATTAACCAGATTTTAGCGAAACCAAAAATATTAGAATCTATTTAAAAATATCTTTCCATAGAATCCGAAAAATCAAAATTTCATAGCGGGAATAAAAATTAATGCCCAGTTGAAAATTGAGAATAGTCGCTATGGAATTTTGGCCCTTTACAATGGAAATTTTGCAAGAGACCTCCGTTTTCGACGAAACCACTTTTGCTGGATCTGGGATGTCAAGTTATTGCTAGATTCCAAAATTCGTAATTTTCTGAATCAATATGTGAGCGTGGCAAAGTAAAACGAGTTTTGACAGTTTAAGTCAATTTGGATCGACTAGAAAATGGCCATTTTTCAAACAGTCTCCAAATTTGACAAAACTAGTTTTGTTAGAACCGTCTCGTCAAAACATAACCAGATTTATTTTTCTGGAATTTTTGGGGTCCGTATGTGTCCCTGATAAATTGAAATGTACGTTTAAAATTCAATATAATGATTTATATTTTAATTTGAATGGAAACTGGTCGAAACGTTAGAACTAGGTTACGAAACATATCCCATTATGTTCGGAATGATGGTAATTAGCTAGGGGTGACAGTTGTTGGGTTCGAATTAGGGTTCGGTTAAAAAGTCAACTTTTGTAGCATTAAATTAAATAAATAATTATAACTAAATAATATCTCCCAACCCCCTTTCTCTTTCTCCACGCAGTCAAACGAGGAAATCAAAATAGAATATAAAAAAGGGGGTGGATCGACGATCGCCATCGCTCCTGGCGCGCGCCCCACCAGCAACCGCCGCCGTCGAAGTCCCCTCCCCCTCCAAGACCGCCGCACTGGCCGACGCCCCCTCCCTCCTCTCACGCTCGCTCTCTCCACCTCTCCCTCCTCCCCAAAATAGAACGACGCCTGAATCTCCCCCCCCCCCCAAGCCACCTGGAAGCGAACGACGCCCCACCCGAACGGAGCCGCCTCCGGCCAATCTCCGGCCTTGCGACTGATGAAGGTGATATTTTATTTTTATTTTATTAAATCAGTTTTAATTTAATTTTTGTTTTATTATAAATTAGTTTTACATGTAGTATGAAATGGATAAGGAAGCAAATGGTGTTTATTTATATTCTAAGGTATAAAAATATGATTTTTAGCTAATAGTAAAGATTATATTTTTATCATAGTAAAGATTATATTTTTATCATAGTAAAGGCGATATTTTTAACTATAGAAAGTTCGATATTTTTATATATAGAAAGTCCGTATTTTTATATATAGGAAAGCGATATTTTTCACTATAGAAAGTTTGATATTTTTATATACAAAAAGGCGGTATTTTTATATATAAGAAGGCGATATTTTTAACTATAGAAAGTTCGATATTTTATATATAGAAAGTTCGATATTTTTATATATAGGAAGGCGATATTTTTAACTATAGAAAGTCGAAATTTTCATATATAGAAAGGCGGGATTTTTATATATGTTGTAGCGAAATAAAAATTCGATCTTTATGTAAGAGGCAGAAATATAAAAAGATAATTTTTATATAGAAAGAAGCGTTGTAAAAATATATGAAGTAGAAATAAAAATATGATTTTTATTTATTGGAATGAAGCGATAAAAATATGATTTTTATATATGAAATGCCATTGTAAAAATGTGATTTTTACTATGAACAGCGGGAAAAGATTGCATTGGAATGTTGGGCAAATCCGAACCATTCAGAAATAGAGGATGGAGGAGCGGAACCCAAAGGTGAGAACTTCTCACTTTAATTTTATTGTCTAGTTAAAATATATACTAGGATGCAGACGGTGCTTAGCAGCACCCGACGCCCGTCGTCCACAGACCATGGACGACTTGTTTGATTGATTGATTTTGTTATAAAAATCGATTGTGTGATATGGAATGGAATAAAATATTTTATAGTTAAAAATATAATTTCTAACGTGTATATGAATGAAACAAATATTTATAAACAAATCGGACGATTTGTTTATGTACACTGATTTGACTGATATTGATTGGAACGGTAAATTTTACACATCGCCCAACTGCATAAATAAAATTCATTATTTGTGGATTGAAACCCCGCATGGGTATTGGGATGATATATGACATACACTAGTCCCAATAATTAGCTGTATGTCGATCAATTGATTGACAGGCTGTTATAAGCGTTGAATATTTATATTTGATGCTTATGCAGTGTGGAATGCACTTTGGATGATGGTTGACTATGTTTGATTGTTGTTGTGTACATGTGTGTATGAAATCCATATAAATCACATTATATGGTAATTGACTGTGTCTGATTCCAGTTCGTAAAGAATAAATATTTTAAAATAACGAATATTTTAGAATAATGAATATTTTAAAAATAATATTCTGTAAAAGAATAAAAATTTGATTTTGATGTCTGATTTGGGATGAACACGAAAATATTTAAATATATAAAGCCGTATTGATTAGATTAACGCCATTTTGACATGAACGCTATTTATATCGATTTTATTCCTTTTTATAATGAATATAGAAAAGGAAATGATTTTGAAATATAATGTTTTGAAAATATTATCATTTATATATCGATGATATGGAATATTCAATTTTGTTTAGAAATTGAATATGAAGTTGAAATCGTTTTGAAAACAAATTTAAAACGATTTATAAAATACGTTTTAAATGGAAATCGATAAAATATATATAATATATTATATATATATATATATATATAATAGCCTGAATAGAACGCGCCGCGTCACGGCAGTTCGCGAATTTCGACCATTGACTTCAGACGAATATTACCGGAGATCCGACCGTCGGATTCTCCTAAAACCGGAACCATTGGGTTCGTATCAAAAAGAGTTTCCAAATAATATTAGAGATTTGAAATCTAACGGTTGGATTTGGAATTATGTCCAAATCAAATTTGGAAAAGGTCGTTGTAAGTGCAGTTCGATGACCGTTTATGGAAATCGATTGTACGGGCCTTGATAAAATTATTAAAAATATCAATAATTTGGGTAAAATCATAATAAATGATTTGGAAAGAATTAGAATGACAAATTCCATATTTGAAAAGATTAAAATATATTTTTATCCAAATGAACTAGTTGTGAAGTAGAATAGAAAATCCAATATAAATAGAATAAATAAATTGGATTTGAAATGGTTTTGAAAATAACCAGAATTTCCAATATATGAATTGGAATGGATTTGAATCAAAATTATCTTTAGAATATTTCGATATTTGATTTCGTGATTATACGGATATTGTGGAGGAATTTGGAAGATATATATATATATATCGTTATTCCAATACGATATTTGTTGGTTTTAGAATTTGATATTGAATATAAGCCGATATTTTTTCTATTCAGAGCCTTGTATTTAATATCAAATTGGATTTTGGGTTTTTCGTGAATGGTATCTTTAATAATACTGTTCTTAAATCCAATAGAGTTAAGAAAGTTAGAATCTGACCGGAGATTAGCTAAGTTGAATGGTTTCCGGGGTACTGATCTGATGTTGGTTTCGGCCTTCGGGTTTAATACTTAGGGAATTGTTCTCTTTCTAATTTACGGTTAGAGACTGATGAGATTTTGGGTTTGTCGTGAATGGTGTCTTCATCAACACTGTTCTTGAACACAGTTGAGAAAAGATTAAATCTTTTTATTTAGAATCAATGAAGTATACCAATTAATTAATATTAATTGGAATGGAATTGGAATTAGTTTTTGGGTTTATCGTGAACGGTGTTTTAAATAACACTTGTTCTTTAACCCGATTACCAATGGAATGATATTTTGGGTTGTCGTGAATGGTATCTTTAATAATACCGTTGAGTTAAGAAAATCAGAAACTAACTAGAGATTAGTTAAGTTGAATGGTTTCCTGGGTATTGATCTGATGTTGGTTTCAGCCTTCGGGGTTAATACTTAGGGAATTGCTCACTTGCTAATTTACGGTTAGAGGCTGGTGGAATGGAATGTGATTTTGTGTTTATCGTGAACCGTGTTTTAAATGACATTGGTTCTTTAACCCAGTTAAAATAGGATATGATTTCCCAAGTTAAACAATCGTTAATATTGATTTCTGGGAAGATTAAACCAAGTGGAGTTTTAATGCATCTTTTATCAGATTGAAATGATATCTAAAGGAGGATTAAAGAATAAATTTTAAGAATTTATCTTCGATAAAATTAATGGGTACCTTTCCCAAATTATATGATTTGAATAAAAGAATATTCAGAATTGGAATGAGGCGTATGTTGTGGTTTATAGCACTTGTTTATTATATACGCGAGTTATTCGGAAAGGTCAGGTTTATACCCATTTTGAATATCTGATTCGACGATATGTCGACGATGAAGACGGTGGTTGGAGACCGAAGGTCTTCACATCGTTTGGATGATTACTGATGTCTTAATTGGGTTGTACACCCAAGACGAGGTAATAAGTGGTGATCGTCCAGGCGTACTTGGAGATCGACGGACATGCGAGGACCTCTCCCCTGTATTGGACATATGGGGGAGGATTAAGGTGTCTCCGGTTTCGTTTAGACCTAGAACGAACTTATAGATGGATTGTGTGTCTGACATTGGATTTTATTCTGTGCTGACTGATTTCTATTAAATATGTATCTGTTTGGCGGTGGAGAATTTATTCTCTTTCTTAACGCCCTTCTCTGAGACATACGAGCTCAGAGGTTATATATCGATAGATATCAGTCGCATGGCAAGAATTGCCTGTGTGGCATGCTGAGATGCAGTGATCAAGGCTTTTGTTGAAAAGCAGAGTCTTCTGTTTGATGATCAAAGCACGGCTTTAATGTAGCGTAGCTTTTTGTATTTCGTTAATTCGCGAGCCTCACACATTGGTATGAGTCAAAAACGGGATTGTGACTGCAGGGAGTGCACGACGTTTCTTTCTTGCTATGGGTGGTGTCAGCGTTTTACTAGCCCTGACATCATTGTTTATTAAACCCTTATGGATGTTGGAATGCGAGGCGCCTTAGATATATCGATCTCTACGGAGTCGGTGGATAGGTCCGATAGGACCGGGAAACGTGTGTTCAGGAATAACCAATCCTCAAACGTAAGAGAGGACCAGCCCTGAAGATCCAAGGGTTCTCTGCGGGGAGTCCTGAGGCATTTGCTAGAGTGTCTCGAAGCGGTGAGGTGCTTGCCCCTTGCCTCGACTCATGATGGAATCCAAATTTCCAATACAAAATCACGGATTTGATTGTAACTTATATATGGCTACATAGTGGTATAGGGAACTTATGTCGTCTAGGATTGATATTTATGATTGAATTTGCTTTTGAAACATACATGCACTAGTAATAATATCAAATGGTTTTGCTTTACACGTATTAAGCATATTTTGGCTATTATAAGGTAAAACTCTATCCTCTGGCTTACGTTGCATTGTGTGATGGGACCTGGGTCTTATAATAGCTTCATTTTTCAAAAAGCACTGCATTGTTCATAACTGTTTGTGCACTAGTATTGTGACAACCCTCAAATTCTGAACCAATTTAAAAAATTTATTTTAGAAAATTTTAATGAATTTTGAGGTTATAATATAATTTATATAAATAATAATGGCTAGATTTTATTTTAAACGAAGTTAAAATGAATAGATTTAATTTAAATATAAATGGAGTTAGAAATGGCGCGGTAGTTTTAAAATTTTAATTCTGAACTTTAACTGAATGTTCAGGATTCAAAGTAAATCAGAATTGAGTGAAACAAGAAATATTTTAATCTGTTTAATCATATCTTTCCAACGAATCTGAAAAATTGAAATTTCATAGCGGGAATCAAAAGTTATGGCCAATTCAATATTTAGAAAGGTCTCTGTAGAATTTATATATATAACATATATGGCCCAAAGGGCTACTTTTCACATATGAAGGAATTTCGACTCGAAACCACTTTCATTGAGTCTAGAATAATGTTTCTGCATTTAAAAACTATAAATACTTATATATTTTGAGTTTCGGAAATTATTTGTTTAAAATGTATTTTTAATATTAAATATATAGCACTTGAAAATAGTCAATTTTCAAACGACCTTCGTTTTCGACGAAACCACTTTTGTTTGAACCGGAATGTCAAATTATAGCTAAGATTCAATTTTCAGAATTTTTCGAATTAAATGTGGGCGTGGCAAAAGAAGATGTGTTTTGACTATTTTAGTTAAATTTAAACGACTTGAAAATAGCCATTTTTCAAACAGTCTCAGAATTCGATGAAATTAGTCTTGTTAGAACCGTATCGTCATAAGAAAGCTAAAAATATTTTTTTCGTAATTTTCTGAGGTCATATGTGGCCCCGACATATTTAAATGTACGGTCAATATTTAATTAATTAATTTTTAATGGGATTTTATATAAAAATTTCTACAAATTTCAGAATTGGACCCCGAGACCTGTCCCATTGCGTTCAGAAGGCCTCAAAACATTTAGATCGACAGTAAGCAAGCCCAATTCTGAGACAGTCCAGAAATCCACCTTTATAACACGTTTTATGAGAATTTTAATAACAAAAAAATAAAAAATAAACCCTAACCCTAATGGCCAGCCGCTTCTTGTTCCTTTCGATGGCCAGAAAGCTCCGATTTTCAAACGTTAATTTCTCTCAATCCGTTCAGTGAAATCAACAAATTATATATCAAATCGAAGAGAATCCAGAGAGCTTCGAATCTATACGGATAAGATCGGGTTTTGGTGCACGGATTTCGCGAATTTTGAGCAGGAAGGGGCGCCGTTCGTAGTGGTTTTCGGGTGCCTAGGGACCGCGAGCTGTCCATGGTGGGGGGCGCAGGTGCGGTGATCGAAGGTGTTCGAGGTGGTGATGTCCGATCGGTAGTGGGTGGCTCGGTTTGGCGCGCGCAAGGGGGAGTTGGAGGTGGAATTGGGTTCGGCCGAACGATGTAACGAGGAGGAAGAAGGGATTATTTTAATATTATTTTATTTATTTAATATTTAAATTATCCAATCTTTAAAATCAATATATCTTTCATACGAGGGCCGTTTGACAAACCGTAAGTTGCGTTAGACTCGTCTTTCAGAGATCTTCGCAATGGCGCAGACCAGAGCTGAATCCAAGAAAGTCGAATTTTCAGCCATATCTATGTGAGAACTCTGAATTTTATTATTCAATTAATTATAAATTATTTTTCTTGCATTAAAAATAATTGTATAATGATGTAAATTCAGATCTGAAATGTTCTGTGATTGATGAATTGTTGATGATTGCTTGTGGTATGTTTGTTGGTCATGCTATGCTAGATCCGCATTGAAATCTCATATATGGTTGAGTTCTATTTGTGGTTAGAAATTTAAATCTAAATTTAGATTTAAATCATATTTTATTCATATCTAGTTACTCTCATTTATTTTAAATTATTAAAATATTATTTTTTTATTATTCTGTAATGAACAATAAAATTTGAACGACAAATAAAGAAATTTATTTTTATTTGTTGATGTTACAATAAAATTTGAACGACAAATAAAGAAATTTATTTTTATTTGGTAATGTTACAATAGAAGTTGAAAGACAAATAAAATTTTATTTTTGTTTATTTGTTTACTTTGCAACAGAAAATGAACAACAAATAAAACCTTATTTTTATTTGTTTACTTTGCAATAAGATTTGAACGACAAATAAAATATTATTTTTATTTGTTTATTTACAAATAGAATATATTTGTATTTGTTTCATTACTACAGAATTTGGCTAACAAGTAAAATCCCATTTTTATTTGTTTACATTTAGAACATGGTTTATGAATTACAGTAAAAATTTCCTTTTTACTGTTACCTTAACATAAGAGGTTATAGAATAAGAATAACAATAAAATATTAAATTTTGTTGTTAATATTAAAAACATATTAGTAAAATAAAACTTTATTTACATTATATTTGTAAATTAAAGGTTATATTTGGAAACCACCTTTTTGTTCACATTTTTATGTAAACAAAAATACATATTTTGGAAATCACACTTTTGTTTACATTTTATATGTAAATAAGAAATTATTTTCAGAAGTTACATTTTTGTTTGCAAATATATTTTAAAATATAATTCATTATTTTATTTGAATTCACTGATGCTAATAAACTTTAAAAATAAATTTTATTATTTTATTTGCATTCACCATTGCAAATATATATAATAAATAGAAGTTGTTCTTTATTTGCATTTACCAATGCATATATATATTGAAACAAATTATTCTTTCTTTTGCACTCACCAATGCAAATACATATATTGAAAATATAGTTTATTCCTTTATTTGCATTTATCAGTGCATATATGCATTGAAATTAAGGTTTATTCTCTTATTTGCATTTATCAATGCAAATATTCAATGAAACTAAAGTCTATCTTTTTATCTACATTTACCAATACAAATGTACACATTTTTATACACTGAATAGAATTTGTTAAAAATATACTTTGAAATAAATTTTGTTCTTTTATTTACGTTCACTAATATAAATATAATTTGTAAACAAAACTATTCTTTGTTTGCATTCATAAATGCAAATACTCTTTTAAATAAAATTTGTTTCTTTTATTTACATTCACTAATGTAAATACACATTGGGAATGAGTTCCTTTTTACATTCACTCAAATATACTTTTAAATAAAAAGTTACATTTGTTAATTGCTTTCCTTGTTGCAAATAAAACATTAAATAAAAGTTTCATTTTTGTTTGCAATCCTCCATGCAAACCAAACATCAAAATGGAAGTTACATTTTTGATTTATAATTTTGATATGAATATAATATTGATAGAAATAATAGTTTTTAGAAATGCATTTTTATTGCAATTCTATATGAAATGAAAAGAGCAAATTGGTCAAAGGTCTTATATGTAATAAAATGAGTCTTTTTTTGTCACTTCAAAAAGAATGAATTGAAAATGTTTATTTAAGCTTTTGTAAAGAAGGAATAACTAAACATTCATATTTTTATCATTAATGTAAAATAGACAAAAAAAACTCTTATTTTGTCTAAATTAAAAGAATGAAATAGAATATAGCATTGGAATATTTTATTAGAATTGAAATACAAATTAATCTCTAACGTAAATTTATATTAGTTAAAACCAACTTTCCACTTTTATCAACTTACATTTGTTGAAAACAATTATTTATTTTAGTCAATTTATACTAGTTAAACCAAAATAGACATTTTGTCCAAAATATTCATTTTGTCAAAATGAATTAGTTGAAGCAATTTTAGTTACATACATACATATCTATATATATATATATATATATATATATATATATATATATATATCATATGTTTGGCAAGGCATATACTTGTCAAGATAGGTTAGTTAAATCAAAATTATCATTTTGTCTCATTAGAATTGCCAAAACAATATAACCATGTTTGCTTGAGTTTAAACTAGCGGAATAGGAATTGTAAATAGAGACGAAGTTATTATGCTTATTCATTCATTGCAATAGAGATATTTTCTTCTCATCATTATATGTATTGTGTATTACACTTCCATTCACAAGTTACTTGACTTGTTTATGTGATTGGGACGATTATTTTCACATATCGCCCAAGTGCACAAATTAGTTTATTATTTGTTTGTTGGTTGAAACCCCACACGGATGAAAATTTACATACACGAATCCCAATATTCAGTTGTATGTTGATCGTTAGATCAATAGGCTGCGATGAGCGTTATTATTTAATTTTAACGCTTACACAGTGGAATTTACACTTTGGATGTGGATGGATGATTTGATGATTATACTGTTATTATCATATATATGATGTGTGTGAAATCCATATAATCCAAATTATATGGTAAACGATTGAGTCGCATTTCGATTCAGGTGTTCTTTTAAATAAGAATATTTTTACATTTGAAATTTTCTTTTTTATATAAAGTATATATTTTCATAAAATAGAAAAATATATTTTTAATGAAGTATATGTTAAAACAAAGAATATTTGTAAAAGATAAGAAATTGTAGTATAAAGAAAACTTCCCTTTTAGAATCTTTTATATAAAGAATATTTTTAATGATTATTTTAAAACATGTTTCTAAAAGATTATTAGGATTTGCAATTATATTTTGTGATATGAAATAAATGGAGATGTGAAGTGGATTTATCGTGGACGGTGTTTTAAACGACATTTGTACTTTAATCCAATTTACATTGAAATTATCATTTGGAATTTATAAATCTATTTTATAGATTTAAAAAGGGCATTTTCTAAAAATCAAGTTTTCCAATTTAATATCTTAAATTGGAATTAAGTGGAAATTCGATTGGTAATAATCAAAATGGGCTTCTGTAAAAGAAGACCGATATTATAGATGGAATTTAAGAGGCCTTACCGTCATTCCATTTATATTATTAGTCCGATACAGAAATTTTATATCGATTATGCATTGATTTGATTTCTGTGGAATTCCATATTTTGGAAATTGATTTGTGGGTTTATTGTGAACTGTGTTTTAAAGAACAGCAGTTCTTTAACCTGTTTAAGACAAGATTTATTCCTTAAAATAAATGATCTTGTAATAATGATTTTTGATATCGAATCAAAACTGGAGTTTTAATAAATCTTTTAAGGAAGATTTAAGGTTTTATTTTCAGAGTTTATCTTTGATAAAATTAATGAGAATCTTCTAATATGAATATCTTATGAAAAGAATACTCAGAGTTGGAATGTGGCGTAATGTGTGATCTTCCAATATTTGCTTTTTAATCACAAAATACGCGAGTTATTCAGAAAGACAGGGTTTAACCCATTCTGAATAATCATCACAACGGTCAAGAGTTGAAGATGAAGGCGGTGGTTGAAGACTGAAGGTTTTCACATCGTTGGGATGATGATGACTGGTATCTTGAATTGGGATTGGCCTTCCAAGGCAAGGTATTTAGTAATGATCATCCAAACGCATTTGGAGATCGATGGACACGTTGTTTCACTCAGACCCAGAGCAGACTTGTAAATGTGCTGCGTGTCTGACATTGCATTCATTTCTACTGTATTTGTTAAACGCTACTGATTATATATTTCTGTTTGGTGGTGAAGAATTTATTCTTTACTTATCACCCTTCTCTAAGACGTATGAGCTTAGAGGTTATATATATATTGGTGGATGATCAATAATATGGTAGGGTCTGACAATGTGACATGCTAAGATGCAAATGATCAAGGCTTTGTTGAAAAGCAGGCCTTGTGGTTGATGATCAAAGCACAGTCTATTTAGGCATAGCTTTGTGTATATCGTGACTTCGCGAGCCTCACACACCGGTTGAGTGTAAAACGGGAGAAGGGAACGCAGGGAGTGCACACGTTTCTTTATAGCTAGAAGTGGTGTTGGGTTTTAACACAGCCCGACATTCGCTTATGTGGTTGATGGAATTTTTGCGAGGCCTCGGTTTATTCTTATCGGTCTCCCTCGGCTGATTTGTAGGTCCAATAGGATCGGGGAGCGTGTGTTCAGGCATAACTAATCCACTAAAGTATTTGTGGATTGGCCCTGCTGTATCCAAGGGTTCGCTAGCGTCCGAATCCTGAGACATTGCTAGAGTGTCTCGAACCGGTCAGGAGCTCCTCCCTTGCCTTGACTCATGATGGAAACCCAATTTCCAATACGCCCCTTGCGGTTTTAACTGTATAATTAGTATGGAGACATAGTAGATGGTAGTTATGCCGTCTAGGATTGATATTATATTTGAAATGTTTTAAATATATATATATACACACCAATAATAATATTGTTTTTACGTATCAAGCATCTTTTGACCATTATAAGGTAAAACCCTATCCTCCGGTTTGTGTTGCATTGTGTGATGGGACCTGGGTCTTATAATGGTTTCATTTTTCAAAAAAGCATTGCGTTATTTGACGATTTACTTTATTTTATGCACTGGCAATCCAATGGAGTAAACCTGTTCCGCGTTAGCGGCGTGTCCTGTGATTAGCCTTATTATTAGATAAGTTAAGTTAGGATTTCTCACACCAGTCCCACGACTGACCTGTAGTTTGTTTCACTTTGCAAACTCGGGTGCCCTCTTTCCATACGGGCAGTCGAGTAGCTTTTTACAGATATAGTTAAGCAGGATTTTGGATTGAAGCCTGAAGCTGGGTCCAGAATGTTGATGGCCTTCCGCTGAGATTAGTTCCGCTGCAATGTATTAATTTATTGTAATTTATCTTCTGTTGTAATTTATCTTCCACTGTAATTTATCTTCCGCTGTATTATTTATTGATGTACTCTGATATATTCTGTACTCTGATGTAACATTTATTATTGATGTTATAAAAGTCTGTGTTATTGTCCTGATGTGTTGTATGCCCAAAGTTAACGTACGCGGATTTTGAACTATTTTGATCGATCTTGCGATCGATTGGGGTCGGGCGAAATCCGGGTCGTATCAGCTGGTATTAGAGCCAGGTTGGCTCAAATATTTGGGGTACAATTCATTAGAACTAAACAGAAGACTCATCAGAGGTTGGATTTGTAATATCCAATAAGAATACTCATTAGAGATAAGATCAGCAGTATTCTAGAATGAGAATACTCATTAGAGATGGGGTTGGCAATGCCCTAGAATGATTCATAGTGGAAAATTTATAATTAATGTACTTGTTATTGTATGTATAATTCGATTTTAGAAAATATGATTTTGAATATATAAAAGTTATATATTTTTGAAAATTTAATCAACTAATTGATTGATGATTGTGTTGTGTGAATATGAATTCAACTAATAAAATTATTAAACAATTAAAGAATGGAAATTAAATTAGTTAAATAAACAACTTTAGCTTCATTTCCTTTTCGAGGACGAAAATATTTTAAGTGGGGGAGATTGTAACAACCCGCAAATTCTGAACTAATTTAAAAAATTTATTTTAGAAAATTTTAATGAATTTTGAGGTTATAATATAATTTATATAAATAATAATGGCTAGAATTTATTTTAAACGAAGATAAAACGAATAAATTTAATTTAAATATAAATGGAGTTAGAAATGGCGCGGTAGTTTTAAAATTTTAATTTTGAACTTTAACTGAATGTACAGGATTCAAAGTAAATCAGAATTGAGTGAAACTAGAAATATTTAAATCTGTTTAATCATATCTTTCTAAGGAATCTGAAAAATTGAAATTTCATTGTGGGAATCAAAAGTTATGGCCAATTCAATATTTAGAAAGGTCGTTGTAGAATTTATATATATAATATATATGGCCCAAAGGGCTACTTTTCACTGAAGGAATTTCGACTCGAAACCACTTTCATTAAGTCTGGAATAATGTATCTGCATTTAAAAAGTATAAACACTTATATACTTTGAGTTTCGGAATTTTTTGTTTAAAAATGTATTTTTAATATTAAATATATAGCACTTGAAAATAGTCAATTTTCAAACGACCTCCGTTTTCGACGAAACCAATTTGGAACCGGAATGTCAAATTATAGCTAAGTTTCAATTTTCAGAATTTTTCGAATTAATATGTGAGCGTGGCAAAAGAAGATGTGTTTTGACTATTTCAGTTAAATTTAAACGACTTGAAAATAGCCATTTTTCAAACAGTCTCAAAATTCGACGAAATTAGTCTTGTTAGAACCGTATCATCATTAGAAAGCTAAAAATATTTTTTTCGGAATTTTATGAGGTCATATGTGGCCCCGGCATATTTAAATGTACGGTCAATATTTAATTAATTAATTTTTAATGGGATTTTAAATAAAAATTTCTACAGATTTCGGAATTGGACCCCGAGACCTGTCCATGGGGGGGGGGGGGGCGCAAGTGCGATGGTCAAAGGTGTTCGAGGTGGTGATGTCTGATCGGCAGTGGGTGGCTCGGTTTGGCACGTGCAGGGGGGAGTTGGAGGTGGAATTGGGTTCAGCCGAACGATGTAACGAGCCGGAAGAAGGGTATATTTTAATATTATTTTATTTATTTAAAATTTAAATTATCCAATCTTTAAAAATCAATATCTCATTCATACGAGGGCCGTTTGACGAACCGTAAGTTGCGTTCGACTCGTCTTTCATAGATCTACGCAATGGCGCAGACCAGAGCTGAATCCGAGACAGTCGAATTTTCAGCCATATCTATGTGAGAACTCTAAATTTTATTATTTAACTAATTATAAATTATTTTTCTTGCGTTAAAAATAATTGTATAATGATGTAAATTCGGATCTGAAATGTTCTGTGATTGATGAATTGTTGATGATTGCTTGTGTTATGTTTGTTGGTCATGCTATGCTAGATCCGCATTTAAATCTCATATATGGTTGAGTTCTATTTGTGGTTAGAAAATTAAATCTAAATTTAGATTTAAATCATATTTTATTCAGATTTAGTTGCTCCCATTTATTTTAAATTATTAAAATATTATTATTTTTATTATTCTGTAATGAACAATAAAATTTGAATGACAAATAAAGAAATTTATTTTTATTTGTTGATGTTACAATAAAATTTGAAATACAAATAAAGAAATTTATTTTTACTTGGTGATGTTACAATAGAAGTTGAAAGACAAATAAAAACTTTATTTTTGTTTATTTGTTTACTTTGCAACAGAAAATGAACAACAAATAAAACCTTATTTTTATTTGTTTATTTTGCAATAAGATTTGAACGACAAATAAAATATTATTTTCATTTGTTTATTTACAAATAAAATATATTTTTATTTGTTTCATTAATACAGAATTTGGCTAACAAGTAAAATCCCATTTTTATTTGTTTACATTTAGAACATGATTAATGAATTACAGTAAAAAAATCCTTTTTACTGTTACCTTAACATAAGAGGTTACAGAATAAGAATAACAATAAAATATTAGATTTTATTGTTGATATTAAAAACATATTAGTAAAATAAAACTTTATTTACATTATATTTGTAAATTAAAGGTTATATTTGGAAACCACCTTTTTGTTCACATTTTTATGTAAATAAAAATACATATTTTGGAAATCACAATTCTGTTTACATTTTATATGTAAATAAGAAATTATTTTCAGCAGTTACATTTTTGTTTGCAAATATATTTTAAAATATAATTCATTCTTTTATTTGAATTCACTGATGCTAATAAACTTTAAAAATAAATTTTATTCTTTTATTTGCATTCACCATTGCAAATATATATAATAAATAGAAGTTGTTCTTTATTTGCATTTACCAATGCAAATATATATTGAAACAAATTTTTCTTTCTTTTGCACTCATCAATGCAAATACATATATTGAAAATACAGTTTATTCCTTTATTTGCATTTATCAATGCATATATGCATTGAAATTAAGGTTTATTCTCTTATTTGCATTTATCAATGCAAATATTCAATGAAACTAAAGTCTATCTTTTTATCTACATTTACCAATACAAATGTACACATTTTTATACACTGAATAGAATTTGTTAAAAATATACTTTGAAATAAATTTTGTTCTTTTATTTACATTCAGTAATGTAAATATAATTTGTAAACAAAACTATTCTTTGTTTGCATTCATAAATGCAAATACTCTTTTAAATAAAATTTGTTTCTTTTATTTACATTCACTAATGTAAATTCACATTGGGAATGAGTTCCTTTTTACATTCACTCAAATATACTTTTAAATAAAAAGTTACATTTGTTAATTGCTTTCCTTGTTGCAAATAAAACATTAAATAAAAGTTTCATTTTTGTTTGCAATCCTACATGCAAACCAAACATCAAAATGGAAGTTACATTTTTGATTTATAATTTTGATATGAATATAATTTTGATAGAAAGAATAGTTTTTAGAAATGCATTTTTATTGCAATTCTATATGAAATGAAAAGAGCAAATTTGTCAATGGTCCTATATGTAATAAAATGAGTCTTTTTTTGTCACTTCAAAAAGAATGAATTGAAAATGTTTATTTAAGCTTTTGTAAAGAAGGAATAACTAAACATTCATATTTTTATCATTAATGTAAAATAGACAAAAAAACTCTTATTTTGTCTAAATTAAAAGAATGAAACAGAATATAGCATTGGAATATTTTATTAGAATTGAAATACAAATTAATCTCTAACATAAATTTATATTAGTTAAAACCAACTATCCACTTTTATCAACTTACATTTGTTGAAAACAATTATTTATTTTAGTCAATTTATACTAGTTAAACCAAAATAGACATTTTGTCCAAAATATTCATTTTTTCAAAATGAATTAGCTGAAGCAATTTTAGTTACACACACACACACACACACACACACACACACACATATATATATATATATATATATATATATATATATCATATGTTTGGCAAGGCATATACTTGTCAAGATAGGTTAGTTAAATCAAAATTATCATTTTTGTCCCATTAGAATTTCCAAAACAATATAACCATGTTTTCTTGAGTTTAAACTAGCAGAATAGGAATTGTCAATAGAGACGAAGTTATTATGCTTATTCATTCATTGCAATAGAGATATTTTCTTGTCATCATTACATGTATTGTGTATTACACTTCCATGACTTGTTTATGTGATTGGGACGATTATTTTCACACATCGCCCAAGTGAACAAATTAGTTTATTATTTGTTTGTTGGTTGAAACCCCACACGGGTGTTGGGATGAAAATTTACGTACACTAATCCCAATATTCAGTTGTATGTTGATCGTTAGATCGACAGGCTCCGATGAGCGTTATTATTTAATTTTAACGCTTACATAGTGGAATTTACACTATGGATGTAGATGGATGATTTGATGATTATACTGTTATTATCATATAAATGATGTGTGTGAAATCCATATAATCCAAATTATATGGTAAATGATTGAGTCGCATTTCGATTCAGGTGTTCTTTTAAATAAGAATATTTTTACATTTGAAATTTTCTTTTTTATATAAAGTATATATTTTCATAAAATAGAATAATATATTTTTAATCAAGTATATGTTAAAACAAAGAATATTTGTAAAAGATAAGAAATTGTAGTATAAAGAAAACTTCCCTTTTAGAATCTTTTATATAAAGAATATTTTTAATGATTATTTTAAAACATGTTTCTAAAAGATTATTAGGATTTGCAATTATATTTTGTGATATGAAATAAATGGAGATGTGAAGTGGATTTATCGTGGACGGTGTTTTAAACGACATTTGTCCTTTAATCCAATTTACATTGAAATTATCATTTGGAATTTATAAATCTATTTTATAGATTTAAAAAGGGCATTTTCTAAAAATCAAGTTTTCCAATTTAATATCTTAAATTGGAATTAAGTGGAAATTCGATTGGTAATAATCGAAATGGGCTTCTATAAAAGAAGACCGATATTATAAATGGAATTTAAGAGGCCTTGCCGTTATTCCATTTATATTATTAGTCCAATACAGAAATTTTATATCGATTATGTATTGATTTGATTTCTGTGGAATTCCATATTTATGAAATTGATTTGTGGGTTTATTGTGAACTTTGTTTTAAAGAACACTAGTTCTTTAACCTGTTTAAGACAAGATGTATTCCTTAAAATAAATGATCATGTAATAATGATTTTTGATATCGAATCAAAACTGGAGTTTTAATAAATCTTTTAAGGAAGATTTAAGGTTTTATTTTCAGAGTTTATTTTTGATAAAATTAACGAGAATCTTCTAATATGAATATCTTATGAAAAGAATACTCGGAGTTGGAATGTGGCGTAATGTGTGATCTTCCAATATTTGCTTTTTAATCACAAAATACGCGAGTTATTCAGAAAGACCGGGTTTAACCCATTCTGAATAATCATCACAACGATCAAGAGTCGAAGATGAAGGCGGTGGTTGAAGACTGAAGGTTTTCACATCGTTGGGATGATGATGACTGGTATCTTGAATTGGGATTGGCCTTTCAAGGCGAGGTATCTAGTAATGATCGTCCAAACGCATTTGGAGATCGATGGACACGTTGTTTCACTCAGACCCAGAGCAGACTTGTAAATGGACGTCGTGTCTGACATTGTATTCATTTCTACTGTATTTGTTAAACGCTACTGATTATATATTTCTGTTTGGTGGCGAAGAATTTATTCTTTACTTATCACCCTTCTCTAAGACGTATGAGCTTAGAGGTTATATATATATTGGTGGATGATCAATAATATGGTAGGGTCTGACAATGTGACATGCTAAGATGCAAATGATCAAGGCTTTGTTGAAAAGCAGGCCTTGTGGTTGATGATCAAAGCACAGTCTATTTAGGCATAGCTTTGTGTATATCGTGACTTCGCGAGCCTCACACACCGGTTGAGTCTAAAATGGGAGAAGGGAACGCAGGGAGTGCACACGTTTCTTTCTAGCTAGAAGTGGTGTTGGGTTTTAACACGGCCCGACATTCGCTTATGTGGTTGATGGAATTTTTGCGAGGCCTCGGTTTATTCTTATCGGTCACCCTCGGCTGATTTGTAGGTCCAATAGGATCGGGGAGCGTGTGTTCAGGCATAACTAATCCACTAAAGTATTTGTGGACCGGCCCTGCTATATCCAAGGGTTCGCCAATGTTCGAATCCTGAGACATTGCTAGAGTGTCTCGAACCGGTCAGGAGCTCCTCCCTAGCCTTGACTCATGATGGAAACCCAATTTCCAATACGCCCCTTGCGGTTTTGATTGTATGACTAGTATGGCGACATAGTAGATGGTAGCTATGCCATCTAGGAGTGATATTACATTTGAAATGTTTTAAATATATATATATACACACCAATAATAATATCGTTTTTACGTATCAAGCATCTTTTGACCATTATATGGTAAAACCCTATCCTCCGGTTTGCGTTGCATTGTGTGATGGGACCTGGGTCTTATAATTGTTTCATTTGATTTACTTTATTTTATGCACTGGCAATCCTATGGAGTAAACCTGTTCCGCGTTAGCGGCGTGGTCCTGTGATTAGCCTTCTTTTAGATAAGTTAAGTTAGGATTTCTCACACCAGTCCCACGACTGACCTGTAGTTTGTTTCACTTTGCAAACTCGGGTGCCCTCTTTCCACACGGGCAGTCGAGTAGCTTTTAACAGATATAGTTAAGCAGGATCCTGGATTGATGCCGGAAGCTGGGTCCAGAATATTGATGGCCTTCCGCTGAGATTAGTTCCGCTGCAATGTATTAATTTATTGTAATTTATCTTCCATTGTAATTTATCTTCCGCTGTATTATTTATCGATGTACTCTGATATATTATGTACTCTGATATATTCTGTACTCTGATGTAACATTTATTATTGATGTTATAAAAGTTTGTGTTGTTGTCCTGATGTGTTGTATGCCCAAAGTTAACGTATGCGAGTTTTGAACGGTTTTGATCGATCTTGCGACTGATTGGGGTCGGGCGAAATCCGGGTCGTTACAAGTATTCTTTGGAGGAAACCCGTTCCGTGTTATACAACGTGGTCCCTTGATTTACTTTATTTTTGAAGTAAAGATTTAATAACTGTTTTAGTTCTCACACCAGTCACATGACTGATCTGGAGTTTATTGTTTTAACCTAAACTCTGGGTGCCCCTATTTTCCACACGGCCAGCTAGTAGTTTTGGTTTTGCAGATTTATATTCACAGGATCCTGGTTTACAACTGGAATGATATTCGGAAAGCTCTATATCCGTTTATCTCTTTCAGTTATGTTTATGTATTATCTTCCGTTGTTATGTTATGTATTGTAATCTCTGATATTTACCAAATGTATTTTATTTATTCGTACTCTGTATATTCTTGTATTTTGATGGAATTGTTGTATTAAGCAATGAAATGTTCTTTTGTTTGTGTTCTGTTTCGCCTTGTTCTCAACTCAATCCGTTCTTTCCTTCGCGGGGAAGTTCGGGTCGCCACAGCATAACTTTTGATTCCCGTTATGAAATTTCAATTTTTTGGATTCGTTGGAAATATATTTTCAAACAGATTTAGATATTTTTGGTTTCACTAAAATCCGTTAGATTTCGAATCCGGTACATTCAGTTAATGTATAGGTTTGACTTTTTAAACTACGTACTATTCCTAATTCCTTTTATAATTAAATAAAATTTATTCGTTCTAACTTCGATTTAAATGAATTTTTCGTCTTTATTATTTAAATTATATTATTTTAACTACTAAAATTCCATTAAATTTTCTAAAATAAAATTTTTAAATTGGTTCAGAATTTGCGGGTTGTTACAATCTCCCCCACTTAAAATCTTTTTGTCCTCGATAAGGAACGAAGCTAAAAGTTGTTTAATTAGCCAATTTAATTTTTCTTTTTTCTTTTGTATTGGTTTTAATAATTTTATTAGTTGAACTAATAATCACACAACACAACCATCAATCAGTTAGTTGATTAGCTTTTCAAATATATATAGCTTTTATATATTCAAAAATCATATTTTCTAAATCGGATTATATATATAATCAAAAATACGATAATTATAAACTTGTTACTCTCAACTCGTTCTAGGGCACTTCTAACCCCATCTTAATGAGTTTTCTCATTCTATGATACTACTAATCCTATCCCTAATGAGTATTCTTATTGGATATTACTAATCCAACATCCAATGAGTTTTTTGTTTCGTTCTAATGAGTTGTACCCAAAGATTTGAGCTAACCAGAGCTTTGATACCAACTGTAATGATACGGATTTTGCCCGGACCTAATTGATCGCAAAATCGACCAACACCATTCAAATCCCGCATACGTTAACTTTTGGAATACAACACATCAGAAAAAATAACAGAAAATTTTCTAAACATTATAATAATGTTACATCAGAGTACAAAATATCAGAGTACATCGAATTATATTACAGTGGAAGATAATTTTACATTAAATATAATACATTGCACAGCGGTACAAATAAACTGAACAAAGCAGAAGACCATCATTGATCTGGACACAGCTTTAAGCTTCGATCCAGAATCCTGCTGAATATTTCTGCAAAAAAACTACTCGACTGCCCGTGTGGAAAATATGGGCACCCGAGTTTGCAAAGTGAAACAAACTACGGGTCAGTCATGGGACCGGTATGAGAAATCTTACTTAACATATTTGATAATAAGGCTAATCACAGGACCACGCTGCTAACGCGGAACAGGTTTACTTCGTTGGATTGCCAAGGCATAAACGTCAAATATAAATAACATATGGATCTACAATGCATCAACCAACATGCAATTTCTTAATCTACCCATTTAGGCTTAATCCCTAAATTTAGATTTCAAAATCCAATTCACTTTACAGAAATTATTTCTTTGGACTTTATTTCCCGATTTCTTTTGTTTCAAATCATTTGAAATACATTTCTAGCTTTTATATCAAAGTAGATTTCACTTCGAGATCTCAAAAACAAAACATTCAGAAATATGAATTCCAGAACGTAACAATGTATACAAAACAAGTATTGTAACGACCCGGAATTTCGGGGCCAATTAAAATTTTTTAATTTAGAAATTTTAATGGATTTTATATATTTAAAATAATTTATTTTAACTAATAACGACTAAAAATATTTTTAAAATGAATAAATTTAAGTTAATTATAAAAGGAGTTTAAAACATCGCTGCAGTTTGAAATTTTGAATTTGAACTTTGACTGACTGTACAGGATTCATTTTAAATCAGAATTGAGCGAAACTAGAAATATTTAAATCTGTTTAATCATATCTTTCTAACGAATCTGAAAAATTGAAATTTCACTTTATAATTTGAAAGTTATGTCCAGTTTAAAATTTAGAAACGTCATTGTAGAATCTATATATATATATATATATTTTAATATAATATATTGGCCTTAAAAATAGTCATTTTTCAAACGACCTCTGTTTTCGACGAAACAACTTTTGTTGGAACCGGAATGTCAAATTATTGCTAAGTTTCAATTTTCATAATTTTTCGAATTAATATGTGAGCGTGGTAAAAGAAAATGTGTTTTGACTGTTTTAGTCAAATGTAATCGACTAGAAAAAGGCCATTTTTCAAACGGTCTCAGAATTCGATGAAATTAGTCTCGTTAGAACCGTATCATCAAAACATATTTTCTGTAATTTTTAGAGTTAGTATGTGTCCCCGGTAATTTTAAATATACGTTTGAATTTAATTTCAATTAAATGATTTATAATTGAATTTAAAGAAAAACATATCGTAACAGCCTAACTGGGTTACGAAACATATTCCATTGTGTCCGGGACGGGGGTTATTAGCTGCGGGCGACACTCGTTGGGTTTGATTTGAAGTTTGTAGCAACTTACATATAAATTTGAAAAATAAATTAAAATACGATATAAATACAGTATAAATACCATTGGAATAGTAAACCCTAGCCATTTTGTACAGCCGCCGTATACTTTAAACCAATGGCCGAAATACTCCAAATTTCAATCCTTAAAATCCCCTTCCACAAATCGAATTAAGTTGTGAACCCATGATTGACATAGAAATGTGTTTATTTTATGCTCTTATATCTTATCTTTTGTATATAAATAAATATTACTTGGGTATTGTTTTGTTATTTTTACAGATAGTCCAACCCAGCCCGCATGCAACCAGAAATGTAGAGAAATAGAGTTCAATTTGCTGTGTATTTGCATTTTGAAGAATTGTAGATGAAGATATCACATCTAGTTGCTGTTGGACAAGAAAAGGAGTGATAAAAAGGCTTTGCACATCACAAATCAATGAAGAAATATCAAGGAAGCAAGAGGAAAAAGAGAAAAGACCCAAATTTGCTTTATTTATCTAAGGCCCATTTATGTTTCTCATTGTAAACTAATTAGTGGTGTAATGACCAGGCCCATTTACCATTAGGGTTAGGGTTAGGGTTTGGCTATCTACCCTATATATACCCTTGTAATGGCATTGTAGCCACCATCCTATCATATATCTCATTCTATTCTCTTCTTCATCAATAAAACTCATTTTTCTTTTTATGCAATTTTCTATTTTTCTTAGCAATTAGTGTTGTCTACACGATTAGATTCGGTAGAACACTATTTTGTCTTTTGCATTTCTTTTCATTAGCGATTGACCGTCTGATTAGATTCAGCGGTAATCCTAATTGTTATTTTCTGTTCGTTTAATTATGTTCTGCAATTTTATTTTCATTGTTCTATTTTATCTTTAATCGTTGAATTTATTACAGATCTGATTAGATTCGAATCTGCAGTAAATTTAATTGCATCTTTTAATTGTAGTTTCACTTTTTATTTTTTTTTACAAAATCATCCTCCAGCTTCGTCTAACACGCCCAAGAAAATAAATAAATAATAAGTTTTAATTAAACCTCCCTGTGTTCGACCTGTATGCTACACACCTGTATGCTTGCAGAATTTATTACAAATGTCGCGCTTTTCTAATTCATAGATTAGCGTCGATCAAGTTTTTGGCGCCGTTGCCGGGGAGGTAACGATTAAATTTTATTATTTATTTGATTTCTGATTCGTGTTAGTTTTGTTTTATTTTTATTTTTAATTTTATTTTGATTTTCTTTATAAAAAAAAATGTTCTTAGTTTTGTTTCTTTGACATATAGAAAAAATCTCAATTAGTTAATTTGGTATTGATTGATGATACCGTAATCTTCTATACAAGAGAGAAAAAAAAACTTGCCAATTTTTCTTAATTTCTTTCTTCTTTTCAAATTCCTTTTTCCATTTATTTCTCTTGTTCTCTACACTCTTTCCTTCTTGCAAAAAAAAAAAACATACACAGATCATCTTCGCTCTCCACATACCACGCAGCACCATCATTATCCCAAATTACACAGTTCTGCAAATACCCTCTCATCCAATACTCCATACAAACCTTCTCCCATCAGCAGTTCTGCACCAAACAAGTTTTCGACACCAATTTGCACAATTTCTTCCATACTACCCCTCGCATAGCCATACTCCTTCAACCAATTCAACTCATTCAACTCATTCCTACCTCACCACCTTCACTGCCAGACCATAAAACCACACCAACAATCCTCCATCTTCACCCCACGTCCACAATTCAAACCAGGTCCTCATCTTCGCCCACGTACCATCGCAATACACAAAGCAAAACAGCCCAGTTTGTCCTTTCAGCAAACCAACGCTTCCAGTCACGCTCCTCACGTGGAAACCATATACTCGAACTACCCGAGCTTCACAAAACCCGAACCCGAAATCGCAACCCGTTTCGGAAAACCCGATACAATCAAAAACCGATTTGAAATCGACAACTCCATCAGCACGCAGACTTCCCCAATCGCAGTACCCACTTCGAACAACCAATTCGATCTCCAATTCGCAGTTCGAACTCGGGAATACCAAAAACAGAAAATAGAAAACCCTTGCCTCTAATCTGCAAATCCCCAACCCATACCAAATCACCGATTCGAATCCTGAAACCCCTTCTTTTTTGTTTTTTTTGTTTTTGCGGTAGAACTTTGTGATTAGTAAGGAAAAGGTGCTGGTTACTTAATAACTTGGGGAGGGTGGAATATAATGGGATTCTGACTTGGAATTGGGGAACGCATTTCTCCTATTGTTAGTTTTGAGTTGTTTGGTGGACCCTTTCTACTGAGTTTTTATTTTCATTTTTTTTTCTTGCTGGTTTGGGTCCAGTCTTAGATTTTGTTGAGTCCTAGTTTGTTTGCTTTATTTTGTTTTTCCTCCTATTGTCAGCTTGCTTTCTTCGTCAAAAAAAAAAAAAAAAAAAAAAAACCTTGCTTTCAAAAAAAAAAAAAAGGAGAATTTTTCAAAAACAGGTACAGCTGAAATTAATAGAAGAGGACAACAACAGAAAGTGTAACGACCCAACTTTCGAACACATCGGAAGTCGTGCCATTATTAAGAAATAAGGATAGATAGAAGATAAAACACAGAACATCAGAATCTCACAGCGGAAATTTCACAAAGATAATATTTTATAATGTTACACAACAGTACATAATACATCAGAGCAACATAGGTCTAGTGATACAACTCCTTCATAGTACATCAGTAATTATACAAATCATAGGTGATCAATTGATAGACTTAATTAAACAGTAGATAGGTGGACCACCACACAGCAAAAACCTTCATTCCAGCTTCACAAGTTCCATCGAATCCTGATTTCACTTGCCTATTCATAACAAGTGTTATGAATACCCAAGAGTTTAAGGGAAACACAGAAAAATAAACTCCGGGTCAGTCAGGGGACTGGTATGAGTAAACACTTTAAACAGTTAAAGAAAATACCCCATAAGACCACGCCGTAAAGACGGAACGGGTTTTTACCTCATGAGATCAAAATCACTTTGTATACTTGAAACCAGACATTATCAAAATGTTTATTTGATTTTTCATAAATAAATTAGAATCTAGGAAAATGCTTGCATCTCACATTTCCCAATATAGTATACAAACAAAACACGCTTGGCGCTTATGGAAATTGATTTCCCAACTTGACAAGGTATGGGTCCACCTTCCGCTGATGTATCTCTAGAGGCAAATACATCTGGGTTCAACAAGAACTTCTTGCAACCCGGCCCTCACATGACCGACCACTCATTTCGCTTGAGTGTATCGAATGTATATCACCGATGGTTGTGTACGGCAACCATCCCCGAATGGGCAGAATCGATAGATTAAGAAACAATAAGAATTTCTCTAGATAGGTGATACTACACCCTAATGGGAGCGACCCACATAGCCATGCTGCCCGCCCGATTTTTGTCATTTCCTGGGTGTGAGGCTTGAGGCTAGACTCGTCTTTTTATCATCACTGGTTCATTTCTTTGAATGCCACATCGTCTAGACTTCCCGATCACTAATTGACTTCCTCAAAAATACATTATAGGTATACGACGAGAGAAACGAATTCCTCTGCCACCATATAATTACGTTTGAAAAGATCAACGTACGTGACCAGTTAGAATTACTTTGTCGGACACTCGTCCATGCAAGTTGTTCTGGGTTTGAACAAACCGAAGGCACTATTTAAAAATAGTCCTTGTACAACTCCGTCTTCTATTATCTTCGATAATCTCTGACGCGCATCGTATAATCAAATTCAAAGTGGAATATAAATTCCGGTCTCTTTGAAATGATGTTGCGAACAAATTTCACTTAAAAATGTAATTCTAACAGGATTATAATCAAATCTGTATAAACGGTTACAGTCAAACCAACCAGTTCATGATCATCTTGTCAATATCTGGTATATTGACCATATTTTCAAAACAGTCAAATTTAGCGTGTGCGTCGCACGGGTTTTTATCTTCGTTTGTTCATCACTTCTAAAAATAAATTCTTTCTTTATTTATCCTCAGAAAAATATTTCTCATCATTATTTACTTACTTTGATTACCATACATGACTTAAGCTATGCTTTAATTATTTATGTTATACTTATACACTTGGTATTCTCTCGTTAGATTTCCCTTTTCGATCATTAATTCTTGATCTACTCATTTTCTTTCTATACTGATAAAATTTCTTCTCTTCATTATCAGTCTAGAAACCATTAAAACATTTATTCACAGTTCTTGTTTTCAAAATACAGAACTGTTCATGATCAGTTCCTTATATCTGATATTTAAGATTTCGGATAAAAGTGACCATTTCTACCGTATGTGTCACATACTGTTTTCCTTTACCTTGTCTTTAGCATTTGAATATTCCAAATATTTTTACTAGAAATAAATTCAATCTTAAATTATTTATAATTTAAAATTTACAGCTTTTGTTGACTTCTCGATTTTTGTCAAAAACGTCTGGTTTTTTTTCCCTCTCGATTGACTGTCTTCTCGTTTAACTTTGTAGTTTGAGATCTACATTAGAAAATTATTTCTAATTCTTATTATAATTAAAATTTATAACTTTATTTAAATTCTACTTCTGTATTTTATTTCCAGTTTATGACGAAACTACATTTCCTAATAAAAATTCTATTTTATTTAAATATTTATTCATACTATTTATTTGAAACCTTATTTTGTTTAAAAACTAATTTAAACTTTTAAAACATTGTTCAAACTATTGTTTTCAAACTAAAATAACAAAGTACCAATATGGCAAGGTACCAGTCTCAAAATCCTAGTGTGCACTCACCGAAATGGGCCTGGTCACCGTGATTTCAGCTCAGTACCACATAAACTGGTAGTACCACTTTCACTCTTAGCAAACTACCAAAAATCAAAGTACCACTTTCAAACTCCAGCTATTTTCCTTGCCCAACCACCCAAAAATGCGTGTGCACCCCATTGCAAAGCCCCCACTGGTACTTTGCCAAAGTACCATGTCAATCTTCCAGTGATTTTCCTTGCCCGATCCCAAAAACTCACGGTGGCCAGCCTTCTTCTCCTTCACCTGCCTCGTGCCCTGGCTGTGCACGTGCACAGCCACGTCCGTTACTTCCACCACCCCACGACAGCTCAGCCACGTCGGCCACCAACTCCTGACCATCCCGCGACCATCAGAACCACCCCTACCTCGCCGGAACAGGAAATGGCCGTACCACCACTTTCCCAAAAGAAACGTCGTCACAGAAAAAGCCACGCCAGCGCCTTGGTCCTCCACCGATCGACGTCCGCTTCCAACCCTGACACCACGACCCCCTGACGCCCCGAAACCCCCTGGACCGCACCCCTGAATCCCCACCATTTCCGAGCAGTTTTGACTCAAGCAACCGAACCCAAACCTAGGTTTAAAACTCTATTTCCTTTGTTTTCACCAAATCTACTCATTAGAAAAAAAATATTGCATTTTTCCTTGAATCTCCGATCCTTGATGATGCTCCATTCCCATCCACGTGCCTCCCCTCGGCCGGGATGACCAGAATTTGGCCGTAGCTCAAACTTTGATCATCTCAACCACTCTCTTAATTTAAAGAACTAAAAATCATGATTTTCGTTTTAAAAATCATTATTTGATTTGCTGATCATGTTAATGTAACCAAACATTGTTTTAATTCAATTTGAAAATCCACCTTTGGAATGAGCAACAGAGGACAAACTGTTGTTTTCTTCTTCAACAGCAGTGAATGGTTTTTGCACAAGTTCCTTTATTCCTAAACATTTGGATGGGATGCCAGGGGTTTTTAAGACACAATTAACACTCTATTTTAATCCACTAAATATAGATCTACTGATTCATTTGGTTTTGCCAGGGTTTGAAATCATAACAGGAACTTGTGAACACACAACAACAAACAGACAATGCACCTCTTCTATTTTATGATTTTAAAAGGTTTTTGTCAATACAACTCGAGGATTTCTATATCATAATACGTAGCAATACATCAGGCCATATCACTTGCATAGTATCACAAACAAAACCAAGTTCGATCCATAATTCAACACCAAAAACTGCAGTGTTTGAAACAGAAAATAAAATGGATATTTACTCACCTGTGTTAAGAGGCTTCACTGATTTTCCTTCTACAGGTTTTGCTAGAAAAGTGTTTTGAAGTTGTGAAGAAAGTAATGCATGCTATGTCCTTATATAGTAGTAGGAAAACATTATAATATGTGGTGCATTAAATGCATGTTTTGAAAGGAGAGACAAAGAAACATTTTTTTCAGTTTTTATGGCTCTTGAAAGTCAAATTAAAAAACCATTTCTCTCAACAACACCACACACAAATCTAGGATTCACATGGCCTTAAGCCGCCACTTCAGGTAGGATATTTCCTGTACAAGGATTTTAATTGGTGCACTAAGAACCATCAAATTAAATGCTTCTTTCTTTACATGTCATTTTCTAAATCTATCCTAGGACTTAGCCCAAAAATAGAACCCCTTATAGTACCAAACTAGGCTCAGTTTCACATGGTTTTAGCTTCCCTTTTCCTTATGCAAAGTATGCTGATTTAACAAAAATTATAAAATATAAATACCTTGGCATTCAAGGCAAACAAACTCTGAAATTTTCTGCACAGTTTTTAGCTCACGGCTAGTACTTGTTTGTGCAAAGAACTCTTGAAAAAAACATTTCTTTAGGCTTGACTAGGGTAGTGATGAACTATGTTTATTTGTACAAGTTTTTGGTGGCTTCTAGTACATATATATGACAAAATGCAAGTGCTTTTGGGAATATAAAGGAGAAATTTTCAGAAAATAAACATGAAAAGATTTAAAAATTGAAAATGTTGAAACAAGGAAACATTGCCATGTGCAAGTGTTCAAACGCTTTCAAATCATTGTCCTAGAGTAGTCCCTAGTCTAGGCTTTCTCTTGTGTAGTTGCAACCTAGGTGTAGGTGTATGTTTGTCTATGAAATCATGTTTGCAAGTAAATGGGTATTCATGTTTTAATGTTTTAATGAAACATGCATGTTTTGTTAATCTTGCTTTTCAAATTGTATTTGTACTCAAGATAAACTAAACTGTTGTTTGTGATTGACGTAAACACCGGGTCATTACATTCTACCCCCCTTATAAAAATTTCGTCCTCGAAATTTGTAAGTAGTGTATTTAGAGTTATCGACTTATAAACTCACATCAATAAAACAACATCAGCAATTATTCCTATTCAAAAATATCTGCCCAAATCCCCTTAACTCACAAGTCAATCTTCTAAACTTCGTTAAGTATTTTCCCAAAACTTTAATTTACATACTTAACGATCTCTATTTCAAAACTCAACATGATTTGTTTTCACAAATCGACCCATTCACTTTGACTGAGTCCACACACAAATAAATACTTAAGTCTAGTCTCAATTTCAGTAAAATCCAAATTTTAACTCAATTTAAAATTCTAACTCGATCTCCGGTATTAATGTGATTGGATATTACCCCAATTTAATCCACCCATATTCATTTTATCTCGAGGCTGACCCTAGTTTGTTAACTCCTTTTATAAGAAAAGAGTAAGGTACCTTCTGAAACATCTTCCATTTTCACACTCTCAGAAGTTGATGGCTTATCCATTAAAGCGTAGACCTTTGGTTGCTGTGACTTCTTCATAAGCGGACAGTCTTTAACCAAGTGTCCAGGCTGATGGCAGTTATAGCATGAAAACTTCTGTGGAATAACATCACTTGTTCCCTTTGGTTGCTGTTGCCCCGGCTGCTGAGTCTGCTGTGGCTTTTCTGCTGCTGGCTTGGTGCAGAACTTGGCAATGTGTCCCTTCTGCAAGCATTTATGGCATGTGGTATCCTTGAACCTCTCCTTGGCTTTTTCTCCCATCACGGGTATTCCCTTATTATTGTTCCAGTTCGGATTGAATTTCCTTTTATTTGGATTCTCACTATTAGGTCCTCCTGTCCGTGCTTCTTTTGCCACTATCTTCTTACTTTCCAGTGCCTCATAACGAACAGCCATATCCACTAGATCAACGAATGGAACCTTGAGATGTCCAATCATCTGAACTTGTAGGCTATCCTTTAATCCTGCTATGAACATTTCATTCTTCTTAAGTGAAGTGTTTATCAGTTCTGGGCCGAAACAAGAAAGCGAGTTGAATTTGTTCTCATATTCTGATACTTTCATGTTCCCCTGCTTGAGATCAATAAAATCTCGATACATCCTTGTCTTTCCTGCAGCAGGTAGAAACTGTGCTTCGAAAGCTTCTTTGAACTTGTCCCAAGTGAAATCTTCCTCGGGAACATTAGTAGTCTGAGCGTCCCACCAAATCCCAGCAGCTTCTTGAAGTTGCCATGATGCTAAAAGACGTTTCTGATCGTCATTCAACTTCAACCCTTTGAAAATCCTTTCACATGATCTCATCCAGGCTTGAACTTCACTGAAAGACTCCGTCCCTTTGAATACCCTTCCTCCTAGAGTTGTATACTCCTTACAAATAGTCGCAAAACTTTTGTCTTGTTGAACTGGTGCAACTTCCTCCATTGTTTCTGCTTGATCCTGGGATCCAATAGTACGACCAGTAGTAGTGGACGACCCTCTAGCTCGACCTCTTCGTACACGGGTGCTCATTTTGATCACCTGACTATAACAGGTTGTCAATCGAGTCTTGATAGGGTATAACTAACCTAGGTATAACATCCAAGTTATTTTAAGTTCATTTTAAATTCTATATAAAAATACGCTCTCTCACACTCACCCAAAGCCTAGGTAATCAGAAACCTGGCTCTGATACCAACTGTAACGACCCAACTTTCGAACACATCGGAAGTCGTGCCATTATTAAGAAATAAGGATAGATAGAAGATAAAACACAGAACATCAGAATCTCACAGCGGAAATTTCACAAAGATAATATTTTATAATGTTACACAACAGTACATAATACATCAGAGCAACATAGGTCTAGTGATACAACTCCTTCATAGTACATCAGTAATTATACAAATCATAGGTGATCAATTGATAGACTTAATTAAACAGTAGATAGGTGGACCACCACACAGCAAAAACCTTCATTCCAGCTTCACAAGTTCCATCGAATCCTGATTTCACTTGCCTATTCATAACAAGTGTTATGAATACCCAAGAGTTTAAGGGAAACACAGAAAAATAAACTCCGGGTCAGTCAGGGGACTGGTATGAGTAAACACTTTAAACAGTTAAAGAAAATACCCCATAAGACCACGCCGTAAAGACGGAACGGGTTTTTACCTCATGAGATCAAAATCACTTTGTATACTTGAAACCAGACATTATCAAAATGTTTATTTGATTTTTCATAAATAAATTAGAATCTAGGAAAATGCTTGCATCTCACATTTCCCAATATAGTATACAAACAAAACACGCTTGGCGCTTATGGAAATTGATTTCCCAACTTGACAAGGTATGGGTCCACCTTCCGCTGATGTATCTCTAGAGGCAAATACATCTGGGTTCAACAAGAACTTCTTGCAACCCGGCCCTCACATGACCGACCACTCATTTCGCTTGAGTGTATCGAATGTATATCACCGATGGTTGTGTACGGCAACCATCCCCGAATGGGCAGAATCGATAGATTAAGAAACAATAAGAATTTCTCTAGATAGGTGATACTACACCCTAATGGGAGCGACCCACATAGCCATGCTGCCCGCCCGATTTTTGTCATTTCCTGGGTGTGAGGCTTGAGGCTAGACTCGTCTTTTTATCATCACTGGTTCATTTCTTTGAATGCCACATCGTCTAGACTTCCCGATCACTAATTGACTTCCTCAAAAATACATTATAGGTATACGACGAGAGAAACGAATTCCTCTGCCACCATATAATTACGTTTGAAAAGATCAACGTACGTGACCAGTTAGAATTACTTTGTCGGACACTCGTCCATGCAAGTTGTTCTGGGTTTGAACAAACCGAAGGCACTATTTAAAAATAGTCCTTGTACAACTCCGTCTTCTATTATCTTCGATAATCTCTGACGCGCATCGTATAATCAAATTCAAAGTGGAATATAAATTCCGGTCTCTTTGAAATGATGTTGCGAACAAATTTCACTTAAAAATGTAATTCTAACAGGATTATAATCAAATCTGTATAAACGGTTACAGTCAAACCAACCAGTTCATGATCATCTTGTCAATATCTGGTATATTGACCATATTTTCAAAACAGTCAAATTTAGCGTGTGCGTCGCACGGGTTTTTATCTTCGTTTGTTCATCACTTCTAAAAATAAATTCTTTCTTTATTTATCCTCAGAAAAATATTTCTCATCATTATTTACTTACTTTGATTACCATACATGACTTAAGCTATGCTTTAATTATTTATGTTATACTTATACACTTGGTATTCTCTCGTTAGATTTCCCTTTTCGATCATTAATTCTTGATCTACTCATTTTCTTTCTATACTGATAAAATTTCTTCTCTTCATTATCAGTCTAGAAACCATTAAAACATTTATTCACAGTTCTTGTTTTCAAAATACAGAACTGTTCATGATCAGTTCCTTATATCTGATATTTAAGATTTCGGATAAAAGTGACCATTTCTACCGTATGTGTCACATACTGTTTTCCTTTACCTTGTCTTTAGCATTTGAATATTCCAAATATTTTTACTAGAAATAAATTCAATCTTAAATTATTTATAATTTAAAATTTACAGCTTTTGTTGACTTCTCGATTTTTGTCAAAAACGTCTGGTTTTTTTTCCCTCTCGATTGACTGTCTTCTCGTTTAACTTTGTAGTTTGAGATCTACATTAGAAAATTATTTCTAATTCTTATTATAATTAAAATTTATAACTTTATTTAAATTCTACTTCTGTATTTTATTTCCAGTTTATGACGAAACTACATTTCCTAATAAAAATTCTATTTTATTTAAATATTTATTCATACTATTTATTTGAAACCTTATTTTGTTTAAAAACTAATTTAAACTTTTAAAACATTGTTCAAACTATTGTTTTCAAACTAAAATAACAAAGTACCAATATGGCAAGGTACCAGTCTCAAAATCCTAGTGTGCACTCACCGAAATGGGCCTGGTCACCGTGATTTCAGCTCAGTACCACATAAACTGGTAGTACCACTTTCACTCTTAGCAAACTACCAAAAATCAAAGTACCACTTTCAAACTCCAGCTATTTTCCTTGCCCAACCACCCAAAAATGCGTGTGCACCCCATTGCAAAGCCCCCACTGGTACTTTGCCAAAGTACCATGTCAATCTTCCAGTGATTTTCCTTGCCCGATCCCAAAAACTCACGGTGGCCAGCCTTCTTCTCCTTCACCTGCCTCGTGCCCTGGCTGTGCACGTGCACAGCCACGTCCGTTACTTCCACCACCCCACGACAGCTCAGCCACGTCGGCCACCAACTCCTGACCATCCCGCGACCATCAGAACCACCCCTACCTCGCCGGAACAGGAAATGGCCGTACCACCACTTTCCCAAAAGAAACGTCGTCACAGAAAAAGCCACGCCAGCGCCTTGGTCCTCCACCGATCGACGTCCGCTTCCAACCCTGACACCACGACCCCCTGACGCCCCGAAACCCCCTGGACCGCACCCCTGAATCCCCACCATTTCCGAGCAGTTTTGACTCAAGCAACCGAACCCAAACCTAGGTTTAAAACTCTATTTCCTTTGTTTTCACCAAATCTACTCATTAGAAAAAAAATATTGCATTTTTCCTTGAATCTCCGATCCTTGATGATGCTCCATTCCCATCCACGTGCCTCCCCTCGGCCGGGATGACCAGAATTTGGCCGTAGCTCAAACTTTGATCATCTCAACCACTCTCTTAATTTAAAGAACTAAAAATCATGATTTTCGTTTTAAAAATCATTATTTGATTTGCTGATCATGTTAATGTAACCAAACATTGTTTTAATTCAATTTGAAAATCCACCTTTGGAATGAGCAACAGAGGACAAACTGTTGTTTTCTTCTTCAACAGCAGTGAATGGTTTTTGCACAAGTTCCTTTATTCCTAAACATTTGGATGGGATGCCAGGGGTTTTTAAGACACAATTAACACTCTATTTTAATCCACTAAATATAGATCTACTGATTCATTTGGTTTTGCCAGGGTTTGAAATCATAACAGGAACTTGTGAACACACAACAACAAACAGACAATGCACCTCTTCTATTTTATGATTTTAAAAGGTTTTTGTCAATACAACTCGAGGATTTCTATATCATAATACGTAGCAATACATCAGGCCATATCACTTGCATAGTATCACAAACAAAACCAAGTTCGATCCATAATTCAACACCAAAAACTGCAGTGTTTGAAACAGAAAATAAAATGGATATTTACTCACCTGTGTTAAGAGGCTTCACTGATTTTCCTTCTACAGGTTTTGCTAGAAAAGTGTTTTGAAGTTGTGAAGAAAGTAATGCATGCTATGTCCTTATATAGTAGTAGGAAAACATTATAATATGTGGTGCATTAAATGCATGTTTTGAAAGGAGAGACAAAGAAACATTTTTTTCAGTTTTTATGGCTCTTGAAAGTCAAATTAAAAAACCATTTCTCTCAACAACACCACACACAAATCTAGGATTCACATGGCCTTAAGCCGCCACTTCAGGTAGGATATTTCCTGTACAAGGATTTTAATTGGTGCACTAAGAACCATCAAATTAAATGCTTCTTTCTTTACATGTCATTTTCTAAATCTATCCTAGGACTTAGCCCAAAAATAGAACCCCTTATAGTACCAAACTAGGCTCAGTTTCACATGGTTTTAGCTTCCCTTTTCCTTATGCAAAGTATGCTGATTTAACAAAAATTATAAAATATAAATACCTTGGCATTCAAGGCAAACAAACTCTGAAATTTTCTGCACAGTTTTTAGCTCACGGCTAGTACTTGTTTGTGCAAAGAACTCTTGAAAAAAACATTTCTTTAGGCTTGACTAGGGTAGTGATGAACTATGTTTATTTGTACAAGTTTTTGGTGGCTTCTAGTACATATATATGACAAAATGCAAGTGCTTTTGGGAATATAAAGGAGAAATTTTCAGAAAATAAACATGAAAAGATTTAAAAATTGAAAATGTTGAAACAAGGAAACATTGCCATGTGCAAGTGTTCAAACGCTTTCAAATCATTGTCCTAGAGTAGTCCCTAGTCTAGGCTTTCTCTTGTGTAGTTGCAACCTAGGTGTAGGTGTATGTTTGTCTATGAAATCATGTTTGCAAGTAAATGGGTATTCATGTTTTAATGTTTTAATGAAACATGCATGTTTTGTTAATCTTGCTTTTCAAATTGTATTTGTACTCAAGATAAACTAAACTGTTGTTTGTGATTGACGTAAACACCGGGTCATTACAGAAAGCAGCGGACGATTCAAATGGGTTGGAGCGGTTGCACACCAAGTGGGGTGTGAACGCGCTAGCGCTTCCCAAATTCACTGGAGGACTGCCGATCAAGGTGAAAATTTTTAAAAACACTACAGGTGCTCTGCTGCAAAGAAAAATATATATAGACAATTGTTGTAAAAAAATTTGCAGGGGCAGCGGCTTTGAATGTACAATTTTTAATTTCTACAGCTATTTTGTGTAATTGTTGTTATTTCTGCATTTTTATTCATTCTGTTAAGGGCAATACCCCAATTCACATAAGGTGAGGGATTTCATCACCCTTTCCTTGGCCCACAAATTGCATTTCATCGTAGAATCTGACTAATAATAACGGTTAGACGTTGGACTTAAGGGAGTCACGGGCTCATCTAGGGCTTAATTATATTGTGATAGTTGATTAATTTGGAACGAATTATTTCTTGGTGTCTAGACTACGGCAGAGAAATAACCGTTTATAAATATTACGGTGATTCGTAAATATTATATCGGTTGTTACTCTGAAGGTACTTAAACCTTCGGCTGCATTGCTAGGGTGATTCCTGGTGCACCGATAACTCCTGTCCGTTAACTGGCCAAGAAATCTTTTGATCTAAGTAATCAAACGCATCACTTTATAATTTTGAGTTAAGAGCCAATAAGGACAGAAAACTTCATTGTAGCTAATTTCTGTGCTTGCAGTTAACAACAATGAGTGAAAAAAGTGTTAGCCAACAAAATTCTCCTAGGGGTTCTCGAATCAACCAAAACTTTCCAACCGAATTGGATCAAAATCGAGTGAATCAAAACTTTCAAAACTTTGGGGATCAAAACCAACTAAATCAAAATTTTCAAAACCTCAATATCCAAATGGATAGACCCTTGTCCCTTCGTGATCGATGTTATCCTACTAGGACCGTTCATCCATCTGTCATTATGTTCCCACCAGCTGAAGGAAACAATTTTGAGCTAAAACATTCTTTTATCCAAGGGGTACCAAAATTTACTGGGTCTGAAAATGCTTATGAATTTCTGAGTGAATTTGAATTGTATGCCTCCACAACAAAAATGCAACAACTATCTAACGAATCGATCAAGCTAAGGCTAATTCCATTTGCACTACTTGAAAGCGCTAAAAGATGGCTAAATTCTCTTCCACGACATTCCATAAGAAGTTGGGATGAATTTGTCACTGCATTCTTGAAAAAGTTTTTCCCTTTCCATAAAACTCTAAAAATTCGAACTGAGATAAATCAATTTTGTCAAAATGAGGGGGAAACTTTTTCAAAATACTTTGAAAGATTCAACCAACTATTATATAGTTGTCCTCATCATGGAATTCTAAAAGATCACTTATATCAAATTGCATATGAAGGGCTAAACTATCAGACTAGAACTCAACTAGAATCAATGTGTGGAGGAGACTTTATGTCTAAAACAGCCGATGAAGCTTGGCGGTTTTTAGAAGATTATTCTGAAAAGGACATGCAGTGGGAATCAATTCGAGTTCCCATTTGTACTTCTACTAGAGGAGTGCATGTCGTGGACCCAAGTCAAGTTCCCTTAGAAAATCAAACTCCTCAAGCCGGAGAAGGGTTACCCCACTATTACTCTCAAGACCAAGCCAATGCCATAGCTCAAAATAATCCTTACTCTTCCACGTACAACCCTGGTTGGAGGAACCACCCAAATTTTTCTTGGTCGAACCCCAATAATTCGGCTAACCCATCTCACGTGCAGCCCTTTATTCCCAATCCGAATTACCAAGGTCCACCCCCCAATTCTCAAACCTCTCAAGCTACACCTCAATCCAAACAACCTTATAGGCACCCCAATTTTCAATCATCAAACCAATCATCTCAATCTTCTCAACCGTCACCAGACATTGTGCGTTTAGAAAAACAAATGGAACAAATGATGAATATGATAAAGGAACTAGCAAAAAAAATAACGAGAAAGGAAAGTTGCCTAGTCAACCTGAGGTGAATCCAAAATATAACTCTCGTGCTGTAAATTCTTGTGAGGACGAAAACCATAATCCAGTCAACGCTATTACCACCCTTCGATCTGGAAAGAGGATTGATAATAACGTGGGCAACCCTGGCGAATCTTCTAACTCGACCCCAATCCCTAGTCTTGATGATCATCCATTGGCTTCGAATGCCAATTCTTCTAAACCTCCATTTTCCTCAAATGTTGGCAATCCCAACAGTTCTTCTCCCAGTGTCGGCAAACCCGACCCACCTTCGAAAAATAATGTTGGCAATACCAACATACCATCTACTACGACCTTACCACCTTCTCTTCCCTTGGATAAACCTTTTTCTTCGAATGATGAAACTCATCCCAGAATCGAAAAACCAGTAGCTCCTTTTCCTCATAGACTCAATAATAAGAAGAAAGCTGCAAATTTCGATAAAATCTTGGAAATTTTCAAACAAGTCCGTGTGAACATTCCTCTTTTAGACACCATTGAACAAATCCCTCAATATGCCAAATGTCTTAAGGAATTGTGCACACAAAAACGTGCGACCAATGTCCCAAAAACCGCCTTTCTAACTGCGAATACAAGCTCTGTTCTTTCGAATCTTGCCCCAGTCAAGTATAAAGACCCTGGCTGCCCTACGATTGATTTTAAAATAGGAAACACTCACATCTCTCGTGCCCTACTCGACCTTGGTGCCAGTGTCAACCTTCTCCCTTATACTGTCTATCGTCAACTTGGACTAGGGGAGATTAAACCAACAAACATCACACTTCAACTAGCCGATCGATCTGTCAAAAAGCCATTGGGAATTATTGAAGACGTCTTGATACAGATCGAGCAGTTTTACTTCCCTATCGATTTTATAGTTCTAGAAACAGAGCTTGTCTCAAATCCCAACGTTCAAATACCATTGATCTTAGGACGCCCTTTCTTAGCAACCTCTAATTCTGTCATTAATTGCAGGAATGGTCAGCTTCGACTTTCCTTCGGGCACCTAACCATTGAGCTAAACATCTTTAATCTCAACAAACAACCTAGGGATTTTGAGATCGATGAAATTGACATGATTCAAACCACAGTTGATGAAACCTCTAGTGACACTTCTGAAGCCCTGAAAATGTGTCTTGACCATTTCGACTCTGATTTCAATGAACTCGAATACATTTCTGAACTCAACAAAATTCTTGACTCCGACACTTCGTCACCTGAATCTAACCAAGGAATGTTGACCAATGTTGATACACAAGAACTTCCTAAGTTAGACCTCAAACCCTTGCCACCAGACCTTAAGTATGCCTACCTAGACTCCTCAGAAACTTTCCCCGTAATCTTGGCCTCTGATCTTACCGAAGACCAAGAAGAAAGGGTTTTGGAAACTTTACGGGAAAATAAGGATGCCTTGGGATGGGAAATTAGCGATATAAAAGGAATCAGCCCATCAATTGTGGAACATCGCATACATTTAGTTGATGAGGCTAAACCCACCCGTGAGGCTCAAAGGCGATTAAACCCAAACATGAGAGAAGTGGTCAAGGAGGAGATAATCAAATGTCTAGACAATAACATCATCTATCCCATCTCTGATAGTACTTGGGTGAGCCCGGTACAAGTTGTACCAAAGAAGTCAGGAGTCACAGTGATCAAAAACGACAGTAATGAACTCGTCCCAACAAAAATCAAAACCAAATGGCGTGTGTGCATCGACTATCGAAAGCTTAACTCAGCCACACGAAAAGACCATTTTCCCTTGCCTTTTATTGACCAAATGCTCGAACGCTTAGCGGGACATGAGTACTACTGTTTTCTCGATGGATACTCTGGCTATAACCAAATTCCTGTTGCTTTAGAAGATCAACATAAGACCACCTTTACTTGTCCCTTTGGAACCTTTGCTTATCGTCGCATGCCTTTTGGTCTTTGTAATGCCCCCGCGACTTTCCAAAGGTGCATGATGAGTATATTCTCTGATATGGTGGAAGAATTCTTGGAAATATTCATGGATGATTTTTCAATATATGGATCATCTTTTTCCCAATGTCTCACTCATTTAGAACTCGTCCTTAAGCGTTGTAAGGAGAAATCACTTGTGCTTAATTGGGAGAAATGCCACTTTATGGTAAAAAGGGGGATAGTTCTAGGTCATGTCATCTCCAAAGATGGCCTAGAAGTCGATAAATCCAAAATCGATTTGATTGCTAATTTACCTCCTCCTAAGTCTGTCAAAGATGTTCGTTCATTTCTTGGCCATGCGGGATTCTATAGAAGATTCATTAAGGATTTCTCGAAAATTTCAAAACCTCTCTCGAATTTACTTGCCAAAGACGTAAAGTTTGAATTTTCCAATGATTGCAAAACATCTTTTGAAACTCTTAAATCACTCTTGACCACAACTCCCATCATTCAACCTCCTGATTGGACTCAACCCTTTGAACTTATGTGCGACGCTTCTGATTTTGCTATTGGAGCCATCTTGGGTCAGCGTGTCGATAAACTCCCTCGAGTCATTCATTACGCTAGCAAAACCTTAAACGAGGCCCAGTTGAATTACTCAACTACTGAAAAGGAATTTTTGGCAGTTGTCTTTGCTCTTGAGAAATTCAGACCATATCTCATAGGATCCAAAGTCATAGTTTACACTGACCACGCTGCCCTACGATATTTGCTTTCTAAAAAGGATGCCAAGGCCCGCTTGATTCGTTGGATCCTTCTTCTTCAAGAATTCGATATAGAAATACGAGATAAAAAGGGTTCTGAAAATGTCGTAGCTGATCATCTCTCTCGAATTGTGCACGAAAATGATAACGACACCTAAATCAATGACTATTTTCCTGACGAACAACTCCTTTCGATCTCTAACACCCCTTGGTACGCTGACATTGTGAATTATCTTGTCACACAACAAATGCCCGCTGAATGGTCGAAACGAGATAAACAAAAATTTCTCTCGAAAGTTCGAAACTTCTATTGGGACGACCCATATCTTTTCAAATATTGTCCAGACCAAATCATTCGAAGGTGTGTGCCCGATCATGAACACCAAAGTATTCTCTCCTTCTCACATGACCATGCTTGTGGCGGTCATTTTGGAGCAAGAAAAACTGCTGCAAAAGTTTTGCAAAGCGGTTTTTATTGGCCCACACTCTTCCGTGACGCTTTCGAATTTTGCTCTAAATGTGAGCGATGTCAAAGAACGGGTCGAATCTCTAAGCGAAACATGATGCCTCTCAACCCCATTTTAGTGATTGAGTTATTCGATGTTTGGGGTATCGACTTCATGGGACCATTCCCCAATTCATTTGGGAATCTTTACATCTTGCTTGCAGTAGATTATGTCTCAAAATGGGTTGAAGCCATTCCGACCAAAACCAACGACAACAAGGTTGTTGTCAAATTCCTCAAAGAAAACATCTTTTCACGCTTTGGCACACCTCGAGCTATCATTAGCGATAATGGCACTCACTTCTGTAATCGTGCTTTTGAGTCCTTGCTCAAGAAATACTCAATCACACACAAGCTGTCGACCCCCTACCATCCACAAACGAGTGGGCAAGTAGAAGTTTCCAATAGACAAATTAAACAAATTCTTGAGAAAACCGTGAATTCCAATAGAAAAGATTGGTCTGTAAAACTGATTGATGCACTTTGGGCTTTTCGCACTGCTTATAAAACCAATCTAGGGATGTCACCATATCGATTAGTCTTTGGAAAGGCCTGTCACTTACCTCTTGAATTAGAGCATCGTGCTCTTTGGGCCATAAAATTTTTGAACTTTGACTTAGAAAAAGCCGGCTCACACAGGAAGTTACAAATTTCTGAATTAGAGGAATTAAGAAATGAGGCGTATGAAAATGCGAAAATCTACAAAGAAAGAACCAAAGCCCAACACGACAAAAACATACTTCGTAAGGAATTCAACATAGGTCAAAAAGTTCTTTTATACGACTCTAGACTTCACTTATTTCCAGGAAAACTCAGATCTCGATGGACTGGACCTTATGTCGTGAAAACAGTATACTCTCATGGAGCAGTTGAAATTGAAAATCCTAGGGATGGAAAAGTCTTCAAAGTAAACTGTCAACGACTGAAACCATTTTTGGAATTCGAACAATATGACGAAGATGACTCTATCGATCTGCATGATCATCCACCATGAAATCAGGTGGTACACGTTCTTTTTCTTTTATTTTTCTTTTTCGTTTATTTAATTTTATTTTTGTTTTTCTGCCTTAGACAGTTGGGACACTGTCTCAATCAAGTGTGGGGGGGAGTCTGCATTTCATCCATTTTCATTTTTTCTTTGTTTTTATTTCTTTTTATTTTCAGCCATTTAAGTAGGACCATCATGCATTTTAGACTGTAGTAACATGCCATTTTTTTTTTGAAATACGACTCATTTTCAATTGATACAGCAAAATAAGTTTACAATTTTTAGCCAGTTGATAGTATTTTTCTCTCTCAACTTAGATCGAATAGGAAATATAATGAAAAGTTTAATTTTGAGGGATAATAGTGTAACCGGTACATAGGGAGATTCTTAGGTGATGGCCATGAAATCTATTCTATATTGTAGACTTTGTTTAAATAAGTGGAGGACTTAAAATACTTATATTGGCTTTTCAAATCTTTAAAACTAAGTTGTGTTAAGTTGAATTCGCGTAACTCTCTTTTGTGCTTATATTTTCGATAATAATAATAATAGTATTCCAAGGGTATCCAACATTGCTTGTATATCGAGCGTTGGTGTGCAAACCCGCCAAGCTCTATCCGACACGTTGTTGACAAAGTCAAAGTTGGAATATCTTGGTCTCATTCTATGAGATTGGACACGTAAGGATTACCGACACGTTGTTGACAAAGTCAAAGTCGGCCTGCACAATCCGCCAAGCTCTTTACCTACTCTCCGTTAGTCCGCGAGGCAGTGCATGGGTTGTAAACCTTGGTCTTCTAAGTTAGGTGTATGTACTTCATCATAAATTTTAAAAATTTTATAGAATAAAGAATAAGCGATGATGCCCAAACACTTCTTGACCTTATTGATTTGACTAGCCATACATAAGAAAATAATAATACCACTTTGCAAACTGTGCCAAGCAAACTAAGAATTTATTTCATGGCTGCACTATGTTATCAACCGAACTAACTGGCCAAACTGGAATTTAACATTTGAAAACTTGGTTTATATTGAAATTTTGTGACAAGTTGAGGTATCTAAAATAAAATCAACTGATTAGAAATTGTTAACTTAAATTGTTGTACCATTTCCCGAAACAAGTCGTGTTTTCATTTTTTGTTTTCAATTGCATAAGTCCTCTGCATTCATTTAGTTTCATTAGAACCATATCATACTGCATGTGGATTTTGTGGGTAGTATCCGCTGAAAACCCTCACGAGACACCACTCGTCCTACTAGGGACACCTAGAGGTTTAACGGCTTGTTGCATACGCTCAATGCAATCGTGTTTCCTACGAAAGTGTGACCTATCTAGTTTAGTTTTTCATTTTTGTTTTACTCGAGGACGAGTAAAAGATAAGTGTGGGGGTATTTGATTGACATAGAAATGTGTTTATTTTATGCTCTTATATCTTATCTTTTGTATATAAATAAATATTACTTGGGTATTGTTTTGTTATTTTTACAGATAGTCCAACCCAGCCCGCATGCAACCAGAAATGTAGAGAAATAGAGTTCAATTTGCTGTGTATTTGCATTTTGAAGAATTGTAGATGAAGATATCACATCTAGTTGCTGTTGGACAAGAAAAGGAGTGATAAAAAGGCTTTGCACATCACAAATCAATGAAGAAATATCAAGGAAGCAAGAGGAAAAAGAGAAAAGACCCAAATTTGCTTTATTTATCTAAGGCCCATTTATGTTTCTCATTGTAAACTAATTAGTGGTGTAATGACCAGGCCCATTTACCATTAGGGTTAGGGTTAGGGTTTGGCTATCTACCCTATATATACCCTTGTAATGGCATTGTAGCCACCATCCTATCATATATCTCATTCTATTCTCTTCTTCATCAATAAAACTCATTTTTCTTTTTATGCAATTTTCTATTTTTCTTAGCAATTAGTGTTGTCTACACGATTAGATTCGGTAGAACACTATTTTGTCTTTTGCATTTCTTTTCATTAGCGATTGACCGTCTGATTAGATTCAGCGGTAATCCTAATTGTTATTTTCTGTTCGTTTAATTATGTTCTGCAATTTTATTTTCATTGTTCTATTTTATCTTTAATCGTTGAATTTATTACAGATCTGATTAGATTCGAATCTGCAGTAAATTTAATTGCATCTTTTAATTGTAGTTTCACTTTTTATTTTTTTTTACAAAATCAACCTCCAGCTTCGTCTAACACGCCTAAGAAAAAAAATAAATAATAAGTTTTAATTAAACCTCCCTGTGTTCGACCTGTATGCTACACACCTGTATGCTTGCAGAATTTATTACAAATGTCGCGCTTTTCTAATTCATAGATTAGCGTCGATCAACCCAATCTCAAATCGAAGGGTGATTCCTGAGCTTTAGTTCCATATGGAGATGATGAAGTATCGTGACCCCTGACGCTAGAATATGGACAACGACTGGCTCAGTTCGCACGCATCCCCAGGGCAGTGGGGGCCACTGAGTTGGCCAGGACTGGGCACGAGTGGAGGTGCCTCGAAGGCGGTGAAGGTGGTGGTCTCGGATCGGATTCCGGTGGTGGCTATGTACGGCGGCGACGAGGCTTTAAAATGAATGATGGGTTTACACAGTGATGAAATTATCTGAAGGAAGAAGAAGGTAGAGCGTGAGGGATTAATTACTAATCAAGTAATTAAACTAATTAACTATTTAATTATTTTAAATTATGTGGTAAAAGTAAAAAATTCAATATCTTTTGCAAATGAAATCAGAAATTGATGAAATCAGTCGCGTTGGATTCACAACGGAAAACTCTACAACATAGAACTGACTAGATCTGAAACAGAGCATCTTGGAAATTCAGAAAATTTTAGATCTAAATTATTTCGGTGAGATTTTTATTAAAAAATAATTATTTATTTTATCATGAAATTTACATTCATTCTCTATTTAAATTTCATGTTGATGTGGTATGCGTTATTTCAATGTTAATTTGGTTGTGGTTGAGATGAATAAATTGGATTGAATCATGTGGATCTAGACGTTGCTTACAATAAAAATCAAAATTTTATTGTATTTATAAATATTCATGTTTGTGATAAAAATATGTTGACCAACAAAATTTATATTTTTATTGTGTACAAAAGGATAGTCATGTTATATTAAAAATATCATTTTGGTGGAATCATGTTATGTTAGAAATAAAATGTCAATTTTTTTGTATTAAAATTGATAATATAAATCATGACATTATTGTGGAATCAAAATGTGATGACCCCAAACTTCAGTTGACCGAAAGAAAGGATAATCATTTTGGAATACAACATAATTACAACAATAAACAGATCTCAGAGAAAGAACATAACACATAAATATTTCAGCGGAAATAAAATGTCATCAGCAACACAACAGAACATCAGAGTATGTAGTTTTACAGGATCCACTTAGCAATACAGTAAGTCTCAAAAGATAAGGAAATAAATTCCAAATTCCATTACATACATCAAAAGCAAAAGATGGAAAAATGTCTCAAAGCAAGATAAAACTAGATAAAAGGCCTTCTTCTTCTTCCGTCCAAGCAAGCTCCAAACAGAATGTATCACCTGAACCTGTCAATTGGCTGCCCGTGTGGAAAGAGGGCACCCGAGTTTGCAAAAGTGAAACAAACTACGAGTCAGTCATGGGACTGGTGTGAGAATTCTTAACTAAATTATCTAACTACGTGGCAAATCTCAGGACCACGCCGCTAATGCGGAATGGGTTTATTCCATTGGATTGCCAGTGCATAAGTTTATAAAGTTTGTATAAAATAGCGAAATGACCTTTGGAAAATGAAATCATCATAAGACTCAGATCCTATCACACAATGCAACGCACACAGGAGGATAGAGTTTTCCCTTATGATGATCAAATATGCTTAATACGTGAAAAGTAATATTTTAATATTATTATTAGTGTCTAGGCAATATTAAAATACTTCAAATTTAAACATATCAATCCTAGACGACATAGTACCCCATCCTACTATGTTGCGGCATATAAGTTTACAATCAAAACTGAAATGTTGTCGTATTGGGAATTGGGTTTCTGTCATGAAGACGAGACTAGGGATCTTCCTCTTCCGATTCGAGACACTCTAGCAAATGCCTCAGGATCACACCTATGGGCAACCCTTGGAACGGTAGGGTCAGTCCCCACCTAACGGTAGTGGATTGGAAATTCCTGAACATACGTTTCCCGGCCCCTTTGGACCTATAATGTGACCACTTCCGGCCTATAAAAACGAGGTACCTCAATCCATAATCCACATAGTAAAATGTCGGGCCGTGTTAAAACCCAAACACCACTTTTAGCTAGAAAGAAACGTATGCACTCCCTACGGTCCATATCCCGTTTTTGACTCATACCAGGGTGTGAGGCTCGCGAAGTCACGTTATACACAAAGCTATGCCTAAACAGGCTATGTTTTGATCATCGACCAAAAGGTCTGCTTTTCAAAAAAGCCTTGATCATTGCATCTTGGCGTGCCACGTTGACAATTCAACGCCATGCGATCGATAACCATTCCTACATATCAGGTTGTTAAGTAGAAAATAAATTCTCTACCACCAAACAGACATATATTAATTGAAATCGATTTAATTACATGAAGTGAATTTCAACGTCAGATACGCATCCATTTACAAGTCCGTTCTGGGTCTGAACGAAACCAGAGACACCAAAAAGGCGCTCGCTTATCCGCACGACCAACACACACGTCCGAACAATTACTGCTTCAACCCTGTCCTGGGAGCAAATCAGTCCAAGGTATCAGAAGTCATCGTCCATTCGATGTGAAGATCGTCAGTCTTTAACCATCGTCTTCTTACATTTTTGATTTAATCGCCGTGCAATTATTTGAAATGAGTTAAACTCGGCCTTTTCAAATAATTGTTGCATAATTATAATTTAAAACATTTCATATTTATTTATAGCTATTTATCGCTATTTTTATTTATTAAAAATTGCTCAAAATAAATAAATGACGTTTCGGGCCAATGGGCGGCACTAGCGCTGTTTTTACCAAAATTAGATTTACACATATCTTAAAATCTAACCGTCGGATTTTGATGAAATTTATATCGCTGGAAAGCTCTTCCCAAAGCGGTCCTAACGGTTCTAGTTTTGGGAAAATCCAACAGTTGGATCTTTCTATATATTCGTTTGAAGTTACGATTGTCGATACATGAACTTAATTTTATATTTTATATTTATATAAACAATTTGGCGATTTCCCTTATTAAAATCCATTCCTTTTGTATTCTATAAAGGCAATATTTTCGTCCACCAATTCTAATGCGACAAAAATGATGTTTCAACAATGTATAATTTTATATCAAATAAAAATGACATTTTTTTCGCCAACTCTAATGCGACAAAAATGATGTTTTTAAAATGTATATTTCATATTCAATAAAAATGACATTTTTGTTCGCCAATTCTAATGCGAGAAAAATGGTGTTTTTAAAATGTATTCTTTCTTTAATTATAAAAATGTGCTTTTATCCTATTTGTTTTAAAGACATAAAAATGAACCTTTTTATTCTATTTGTTTTAAAGACATAAAAATGAACTCTTTATGCTATTTGTTATAATAACATACAAATGAACTTTTTAACCTATTTCATTTTTATAACATAAAAATGAACTTTTATCGTATTTCATTTTTATAACTTAAAAATGAACTTTTATCCTATTTCATTTTTATAACATAAACATGAACTTTTATGTTTTTATAAAATGTATAGATTTTATCTCCTTTTCTTTTACAATGAAAAATTTAAATTCTTATATCTTTACATTGGAAAAAGTAAACCTTACATTATCACAAAGGAAAATAGTAAATCTTTCATCTTCACCTAGAAAAAGGTAAATCTTATATTTTGCACAGAAAATAGTAAATTTTCTATCTCTCTTCATTTCTATGGAAAGATGTAAATTTCCTATTACTCTTTATTACATTAGAAAAATGTAAAATTTTTCTTATTTTTCTAAGTTTCAATTTTTTTAACCCAACACCAAAGTATGTTCATTTCAACTAAATAGACATAACGATGAAATTTTGATACATTTCAACTAAATTAACATAACTATGAAATTTTTGTGTCATCACAACAATGACAACATAACGATGAAATTTTGTGTCACTACAACCAAATTAACATAACGATGAAATTTTGTGTCATTACAACCAAATTAATATAACGATGAAATTTTGTGTCATCACAACTAAATTAACATATGATCGGGTGTATAATTTCCATGAATCAAAATAAAAGGTCCCACCTTTATTTTGTAAAATCAAACGTAATATCTGGACTTTATTTAATTTATACATTAGAATAAAAGATCAAATCTTTATTTATTATATAAATCCAACTTTCTTTTATTTTATAAATTAAAATAAAAGATCAAATCTTTATTTATTATATCTCAAAATAATAGATCAAATCTTCTTTTATTTTATTATATAAATCAAAATAGAAGGCTCAACTTTGTTTCGATTTGTTCAAGAACAAAAGATCAAAATTTTATTATATTTTGTTTTCAAAAGATCAAAACTTTGTAAATTTTGTAAATCAAATTAAAATTCTAACTTTGCTTTTTGTTTCAAAATAAAAATTCAACTTTAATAGAAAGGAATAAAAAAAAGATGTGAAATTTATTATGATTACATCAGAATTTTACAGATCCAAACTGTCATACTATAACATGATATCACAACGAATATAATTCAACTATACAACAATCACCACATAACAGATCAAATAACATACAATGATTCAACTGATCGAATATAATTAAATTATTTAATTATTCAAATTCAGAAATCTCACAGTCGTTGAAGATTTTGGCCAAAATTCAAACTGTTCAGAATGGTCCTGTTTCAGTCTCAACGCGTTCTATTTGCTGTTATGATTCCAATGCTTCCGAAATCGTCAAATTTTGAGTTGTAACGAATCAGTTATGATTAAATGAAGTTTTGAAACAATTTAAATTAATTAATTAATAAATTAGTTAAGAAAATACCCCTTTCTTCCAAATCAAAGTATCGGTCATGTTCTTTCAGTTTCAGCTCAAAACTTTGGTTCGATTTTTCACCAAATCGGTTGCAGGGTTCATCGATAAGAAGGGGGGACGTCGGAGCGGGTCGGACGGCGCACGCGGGGGGGGGGGGAGGGGGGTGGTTTGGCCGAGCTCGGTCGAGCCTAGGGGGGCCGACGCAGTGGAATGCGGTGGACTTCGGGGGTCTGGAGCGAGCGCTACAGGCGATTACAGGGTGGTTCATCGTACGGATGTGCGGAGGAGAAGGTCCTCTACAAAAACCCAAATAGGAGTAGGATGTTTCAGTGAGAGGATTGCAGGATTTTGATGGTGGAAGGGAGGAACAAATTCGGCCATAGATGAAGGGGGGCGGCGGCTAGGAGATAATGAATAGTGAACTAGGGTTTTAAAAATCCTATATTTATAATATTATTTAATGTATTTTTACAAAAAAAAACCATATCTTTCAAACCGGTTCACTTTCAGTCCAGCAGAAAGTGACCCTAGCCAATAGCTCATATTCCGGATCCAATGGGACAGGTCCCGTCAGCCCAAACGGCTGTTTGTGGCCTGTATTATTTAATTCAATATTTATTTCCTTTATTAATTTAATTCGTCTGCATAAATAAATTCACCGAGGCCACAAACGGACTCAGAAAAATCCAGAAAAAATATATTTGTCTATGTTATGACGATACAGTCCTAACAAAACTAATTTCGTCGAATTCTGAGACTGTTTGAAAAATGGCTATTTTTCAGTCGATTAAATTTGACTATAATCGACCAAACACATTTTCCTTCGCCACGCTCACATATTAATTCGAAAAATTCTAAAAATTGAAACCTAGCAATAATTCAACATTCCGGTTCCAACAAAGGTGGTTTCGTCGAAAACAGAGATCATTTGAAAATTGACCATTTTCACTGGGTTTAATATTATTTAAAAATGGAAATTTTTAATTTCTGCCACATTTTTCCACCAAATAATTTAAATAAAATTTTTAAATTTATTCGGATTTTCCGGGTCATTACAATCTCCCCCACTTAAGAATTTTCGTCCTCGAAAAGGAAACAAAGTAAAGTAGGAACCAAGATGGGAAAATGTAAATTGGTATAAACGTACCTTAAACAAGAGTTATTCGGTGATATCCACTCTGCACTTGGTGTAAGACTTTTTGATGCTATCTTCTGTCTCCCAAGTACAGTCTCTAAGATCCCCACTCCATTGAACCTTGACTAGGTTGATCCTCTTGTTCCTCAAAATTTTGGTTTCTTTGCCAATGATCTTAATCGGGTCCTTCCTCACTGTCAGATTTGGAGCAATATCTAGGGCCTGTTGGTTTAGTTCATCCTCAATCAGATCTGGATCGTGCACATGCTTGCGGAGTTGAGACACATGAAATACATCATGCATCCCTGGCAACCAGTCGGGCAGCTGCACTCTATAAGCGAGAGTACCAATCCTTTCGAGAATAGGGAATGGACCAATGAACCTCGGTGCCAACTTTCCCGTCTTCCCAAAACGAATCACGCATCTCAAAGGAGAAACCTTCAAGTATAATCGATCACCCACAGAGAATTCTAGATTTCTTCTTCGCTGGTCTGCATAGCTCTTTTGTCGGCTCTGAGCAGTCAACAAGCGCTTCTTAATCAAGTCGACCTTATCCGATGCTTCACAAATCATGTCGGGGCCCAAGACTAGTCGATTTCCTGACTCCACCCAACATGCCGGAGATCTGCACGGCCTGCCATAAAGTAATTCAAATGGTGACAACCCCAAACTTGCTTGGTAGTTATTATTATAGGAGAATTCCACCAAGTGCAAGTGGTCCTCCCATGAACCGCCATAATCAAGGATGCAAGAACGCAATAAGTCTTCCAAAACACGATTCACCCTCTCAGTCTGGCCATCTGTCTGAGGGTGATAGGCAGAGCTCAGATTTAACTTGGTCCCAAGCTCTTCTTGAAATGCTTCCCAGAATTTGCTGGTAAATAATGGATCCCGATCACTGACAATGCTTTTGGGAACCCCATGCAGTCTGACTATCTCTTTGAGATAAAGCTGTGCCAAACTACGAGTTGTCCTATTGGACCGAACAGGGGTAAAATGGGAAGACTTTGTTAAGAGATCCACAATCACCCATATGCTATCATTGCCTTTTCTGCTTCGGGGCAAGCCATCTATAAAGTCCATAGAAATTTCCTCCCACTTCCAACCAGGCACTCCTAGCGGTTGCAACAAACCTGCCAGTTTCTGTTGATCACTTTTAACTTGCTGACAAGTGGGAAATCTAGCAACATAAATAGAAATATCTCTCTTCATCGATTTTCACCAAAAGGTGCGCTTGAGATCATGGTACATTTTGTTTACACCTGGATGGACGCTGATTTTAGATTTGTGGCACTCATCCATCACTTCTTTTTTTAGCTCAGCAATGTCTGGCACACAAATTCGTCCTTCCAATCTAAGGGTCCCATTATCGCCAATCTAGAAACTTGAGACTTCGCCCTTACGAACTCGCTCACAAAGCTTCTGAATAAATTCATCATTCTTCTGAAGAGCAGAGACTTTATCAATCAAAGTAGGAGTCATAATGAGATTGGCGATAATGAGATTGTTGCATTCTTCATTCTTTCTACTGAGTGCATCGGCTACAACGTTGGCTTTTCCCAGAGTATATAGGATATCCAGGTCATATGATGCAAGAAATTCGACCCAGCGCTGTTGCCTCATATTCAAATCTTTTTGGGCAAAAAGGTGTTTCAAGGATTTGTGATCCGTGTAAATTCCAAATTTCTCACCCAAAAGAATGCCTCCATATTTTAAGAGCAAACACAATGGCCATTAGTTCAAGGTCATGCGTGACATAATTCTTCTCATGCGGTTTCAGCTGACGGCTAGCAAATGTGACTACTCTGCCTCTTTGCATCAACACCGCACCAATACATTCAATAAATAAGGGATAACATGTTAAAATGAGATTTGACATGAAAGGAAAAATGTTACCTCTGACATGTTAATTTATAAAAGAAACAACCTTGCTTAGAAGCATCGGTCCAGACCTTCAAATCCTGATTGACATCTATGATGGTCAACACAGTAGCATTGGTTAACCACTTCTTTAGCTCTTGGAAAGCTGTCTCGCATTCCGGTGTCCACTTGAATTTTGTATGTTTCTTGGTCAGGTTTGTCAATGGGAAAGCTACCTTCGAAAAATCTTTGACAAATTTCCGATAATAGCCAGCCAGTCCTAAGAAACTTTTGACCTCCGTGGGAGTTCTAGGCTGCTTCCATTCTTAGATGGCTGAGATCTTTCCTGGATCTACTGAGATGCCTTCCTTTGATACAACATGGCCGAGGAATTTCACCTCTTCTTGCCAGAATATGCATTTAGAAAATTTTGCTTTCAGCACATTTCTTTGCAAAATCTCTAAGACTTCTCTCAGATGTTGTTCATGCTCAGTAGTGGATTTAGAAAAGATAAGGATGTCATCGATGAACACGAGCATAAATTTTTTTTAAACATCACTGAACACTCTATTCATCAGATCAACAAAATATGCTGGAGCATTACATAGACCGAAGGGCATTACTAGCCATTCATAAAAGATATCTGGTCCTCTGAAAGCAGTTAAAGGCACACACTCCTCTGCAGTGCGAAGTTGATAGAAGCCTGTAGCTAGGTCCATCCTAGAGAATACTCGTGCTCCATGCAAGCGGTCTAGTAAGTCATCAATACGAGGCAGTGGGTATTTGTTTTTCAGAGTTTGTTTGTTGAGATCACGGTAGTCTACACATAGCCTAAGAGTACCATCCGATTTTGGGACGAACACCACTGCTGCTCCCCATTCTGAGAAGCTGGGCCTGATCAGACCCTTCCACAAAAGCTGCTTGGTTTAATTTTTCAGCTCCTATCTTTCTTTTGGCGACATTCTCCGAATGGGATGTATGACAGGCCTTGCATTTGGTGCTAAATCAATTCGGAAGCTGATTTCTCTATGCGGAGGTAGGCCCTCAACATCTTTGAAAACATCAGTGTAATCTTTGACGACAGGGATATCCTCAATAGAAGTAGGGATAACTTCTAGAGAAGACCAGAATGTTTTCCTGTCGGTGGTTAAGCCATGGCAGGGGATACATACATTGCCGATATTAATTTTAACTTTGATAATTCTTTCGGCACATTTGACTTCGGCCTCATATTTTGTCAGCCAATATATTATCTATCCCAAGAATGACATCATAGCCGGAGAAACACATAACGATCAAGTCAAAGGGAAATTTGCAGCGAGAATAAGAAACAGGTACTCTACAATACTGATCAAGAATAAGAGAACCTCCTATCGTGCTATTAGCTCTAATCAAATTTTTGAGTTTCCTTGGTTTCAGTTTCAACTTTTTAATCGGATCATTACAAATAAAGCTTCGTGTAGCACCAGTATCAAATAAGACAGTAATATGGATGTTCTTAATATTAAGCGTACCTCTTAAGACATCGGGTTTATCAGGCCCCTCAGTCGAAGCTGGTGCAACTGCTCCCTCATAAACATGTGCCACTTCGGTTTTCTTCAACAGGGGACAGTTTCTGGCAAAGTGCCCCGGCTTATGGCAGCTATAGCAATCCTGGGTGTTCCTGGGGTTCTGACCACGGTTCTGGGGATTCTGACCACGGTTCTGACTAGGGCCTGAATCATTTCTCTTGACCCTTTTAGGTGCTCTACACTCGTAATCAAAATGCCCAATCTTGTCGCAGTTATAGCAGGTCACCTTGCTCCTATCCCTCTTCTTCCCTTGGGGTTTAGCTGTAGAAGAATTCCTTGCCTCTTGTTTCTTGTTAGCCTGTTCCTTCTGGGTTGTTGCCTTGATTTTTTCCTTTATCCTGCGGTCCAGACTCGTCATTTTCCTCATAGCGGCACGCCATCTCAACTACTTCATTGAAAGGCAGCTTGATATGGGCAGTGACTCGGTTCAAATATTTCTTGGACAACCCCTTGATAAATTTCTTATTCTTCTCTATCGGATCTTGAATCAAACTAGGAGCATATCGTGAAAGCTCATCAAACTTCCTCACATACTCAGAAACGGTCATATTCCCTTGTTGTAGGTTAACGAACTGCTCGCGCAGGCGCTCTCTAGCTTGTAGGGGTATATACTTCTTATTGAAAAGTTCCTTAAATCTGGCCCAAGACATATTGGTCACATCATTGCAGATTTTGATCGTATCCCACCAATGCCCTGCTTCCTCTTTTAGTTGCCAAACTTCCAGATAATGCTTTCGCTGATCTTCCAATTCCAAGCCCTCTAGGATCTTTTCATAATCTTTAAGCCATGCTTCTTCCTGAATCGCAGACTCTCGCCAGTAAAAGGTACACCTCCAAGGTTTTTGAATTTCTTTGACATTCTCTCCAAATCGAAAGGCTGTGGAGGTGGAGGTGGTTCGCCTACGACCTCTGAATTATGTTGTTCCTGAGTGATGGGTGCCTCGTCTCTAGCTTACCCTCCAGCTCCTAATCGGGCTCCTCCTCTAGCCCCGCCTCGAGCTCCACCACGGGCTCCGCCTCGGGCTGTTCTTGCTCTAGTATCCATTTAAATCAGTCTGTACCATCAAGGAAAGAGTCAGACCAACAAAAATGAGAATTTTCAAGAAAAGATAAGATAAGGACGAGATGAAAAGATGATGATGTAATGACTGGTAAATATGTGCTATTCTGTTGTGCTCACTCTAGGACATTACTAGTCCTATCTCTAATGAGCTACTCGTCTTAGGATTATGTGGATTCTATCTAGACGAATTGTTCTAAATATGTTATACCCCGAAGCTAAGGTTAACCTTAGGCTTTGATACCAACTGTGATGACCCCAAACTTCCGTTGATCGAAAGCAAGGATAATCATTTTGGAATACAACATAATCTCAGAGAAAGAACATAACACATAAACATTTCAACGGAAATAAAATGTCATCAGCATCACAACAGAACATCAGAGTATGCAGTTTTATAGGATCCACTTAGCAATACAGTAAGTCTCAATAGATAAGGAAATAAATTCCAAATTCCATTACATACATCAAAAGCAAAAGATGGAAAAATGTCTCAAAGCAAGATAAAACTAGAGAAAAGGCCTTCTTCTTCTTCCGTCCAAGCAAGCTCCAAACAGAATGTATCACCTGAACCTATCAATTGGCTACCCGTGTGGAAAGAGGGCACCCGAGTTTGCAAAAGTGAAACAAACTACGAGTCAGTCATGGGACTGGTGTGAGAATTCTTAACTAAATTATCTAACTACGTGGAAAAACTCAGGACCATGCCGCTAATGCGGAACGGGTTTATTCCATTGGATTGCCAGTGCATAATTTTATAAAGTTTGTATAAAACAACGAAATGACCTTTGGAAAATGAAATCATCATAAGACTCAGATCCTATCACACAATGCAACGCACACAGGAGGATAGAGTTTTCCCTTATGATGATCAAATATATTTAATACGTGAAAAGTAATATTTTAATATTATTATTAGTGTCTAGGCAATATTAAAATACTTCAAATTTAAACATATCAATCCTAGACGGCATAGTACCACATCCTATTATGTCGCCGTATATAAGTTTACAATCAAAACCGAAATGTTGTCGTATTGGGAATTGGGTTTCTTTCATGAAGTCAAGGCTAGGGATCGTCCTCTTCCGATTCGAGACACTCTAGCAAATGCCTCAGGATCACACCTATGGGCAACCCTTGGAACGGTAGGGCCGGTCCCCACCTAACGGTAGTGGATTGGCAACTCCTGAACATACGTTTCCCGGCCCCTTTGGACCTATAATGTGATCACTTCCGGCCTATAAAAACGAGGTACCTCAATCCATAATCCACATAGTAAAATGCCAGGCCGTGTTAAAGCCCAAACACCACTTCTAGCTAGAAAGAAACGTATGCACTCCCTACGGTCCATATCCCGCTTTTGACTCATACCGGGGTGTGAGGCTCGCGAAGTCACGTTATACACAAAGCTATGCCTAAACAGGCTATGCTTTGATCATCGACCACAAGGTCTGCTTTTCAACAAAGCCTTGATCATTGCATCTTGATGTGCCACGTTCACAATTCAATGCCATGCGATCGATAACCATTCCTACGTATTAGGGTGTTAAGTAGAGAATAAATTCTCTACCACCAAACAGACATATATTAATAGAAATCGATTTAATTACATGAAGTGAATTTCAACGTCAGACACGCATCCATTTGCAAGTCCATTCTGGGTCTGAACGAAACCGGAGACACCAAAAAGGCGCTCGCTTATCCGCACGACCAACACACACGTCCGGACAATTATTGCTTCAACTCTGTCCTGGGAGCAAATCAGTCCAAGATATCAGAAGTCATCGTCCATTCGATGTAAAGATCGTCGGTCTTCAACCATCGTCTTCTTACATCTTTGATTTAATCGCCGTGCAATTATTTGAAATGAGTTAAACTCGGCCTTTTCAAATAATTGTCGCATAATTATAATTTAAAACATTTCATATATATTTATAACTATTTATTGCTATTTTTATTTATTAAAAATAGCTCGAAATAAATAAACGACGTTTCGGGTCAATGGGCGGCACTAGCGCTGTTTTTACCAAAATTTGATTTACACATATCTTAAAATCGAACCGTCAGATTTTGATGAAATTTATATCGCTGGAAAGCTCTTCCCAAAGCGGTCCTAACAGTTCCAGTTTTGGGAAAATCCAACGGTCGGATCTTTCTATATATACGTTTGAAGTTACGATTGTCGATACACGAACTACCGCGCTCGTTTTGTTTAATTTTATATTTTATATTTATATAAAGAATTTGGCGATTTCCCTTATTAAAATTCATTCCTTTTGTATTCTATAAAAACAATATTTTCGCCCGCCAATTCTAATGCGACAAAAATGATGTTTCAACAATGTATAATTTTATATCAAATAAAAATGACATTTTTGTTCGCCAACTCAAATGCGACAAAAATGATGTTTTTAAAATGTATATTTCATATTCAATAAAAAATGACATTTTTGTTCGCCAACTCTAATGCGACAAAAATGATGTTTCAACGATGTATATTTCATATTCAATAAAAATGACATTTTTGTTCGCCAACTCTAATGCGACAAAAATGATGTTTTTAAAATGTATATTTCATATTCAATAAAAATGACATTTTTGTTCGCCAACTCTAATGCGACAAAAATGATGTTTTTAAAATGTATTCTTTCTTTAATTATAAAAATGACATTTTTGTTCGCCAACTCTAATGCGACAAAAATGATGTTTTTAAAATGTATATTTCATATTTAATAAAAATGACATTTTTGTTCGCCAACTCTAATGCGACAAAAATGATGTTTTTAAAATGTATATTTCATATTCATTAAAAATGACATTTTTGTTTGCCAACTCTAATGCAACAAAAATGATGTTTTTAAAATGTATATTTCATATTCAATAAAAATGACATTTTTGTTCGCCAATTCTAATGCGACAAAAATGATGTTTTTAAAATGTATTCTTTCTTTAATTATAAAAATGACATTTTTGTTCGCCAACTCTAATGTGACAAAAATGATGTTTTTAAAATGTATATTTCATATTCAATAAAAATGATATTTTTGTTCGCCAATTCTAATGCGACAAAAATGATGTTTTTAAAATGTATTCTTTCTTTAATTATAGAAATGTGCTTTTATCCAATTTGTTTTAAAGACATAAAAATGAATCTTTTTATTCTATTTGTTTTAAAGACATAAAAGTGAACTCTTTATGCTATTTGTTTTAATAACATAAAAATGAACTTTTTATCCTATTTCATTTTTATAACATAAAAATGGACTTTTATCCTATTTCATTTTTATAACATAAAAATGAACTTTTATGTTTTTATAAAATGTATATATTTTATCTCCTTTTCTTTTACAATGAAAAATGTAAATTCTTTTATCTTTACATTGGAAAATGTAAACCTTACATTATTACAAAGGAAAATAGTAAATCTTTCATCTTCACCTAGAAAAAGGTAAATCTTATATTTTACATAGAAAAAAGTAAATTTTCTGTCTCTCTTCATTTCAATAGAAAGATGTAAATTTCCTATTACTCTTTATTACATTAGAAAAATGTAAATTTTTCTATTCCTCTTTATAACATTAGAAAAATGTAAATTTTCCTATTCCTCTTTATTACATTAGAAAAATGTAAATTTTCCTATTCCCCTTTATTACATTAGAAAAAGGTAAATTTTCCTATTTATCTTTATTACATTAGAAAAATGTAAATTTTCCTATTCCTCTTTATTACATTAGAAAATTTTAACTTTTTTCTTATTTTTCTAAGTTTCAATTTTTTAAACCCAACACCAAAGTATGTTCATTTCAACTAAATAGACATAACGATGAAATTTTGATACATTTCAACTAAATTAACATAACTATGAAATTTTTATGTCATCACAACAATGACAACATAACGATGAAATTTTGTGTCATTACAACCAAATTAACATAACGATGAAATTTTGTGTCATTACAACCAAATTAACATAATGATGAAATTTTGTGTCATCACAACTAAATTAACATATGATCTGGTGTATAATTTCCATGAATCAAAATAAAAGGTCCCACCTTTATTTTGTAAAATCAAACAAAATATCTGGACTTTATTTAATTTATAAATTAGAATAAAAGATCAAATCTTTATTTATTATATAAATCCAACTTTCTTTTATTTTATAAATCAAAATAAAAGATCAAATCTTTATTTATTATATCTCAAAATAATAGATCAAATCTTCTTTAATTTTATTATATAAATCAAAATAGAAGGCTCAACTTTGTTTTGATTTGTTCAAGAATAAAAGATCAAAATTTCATTATATTTTGTTTCCAAAAGATCAAAACTTTGTAAATTTTGTAAATCAAATTAAAATTCTAACTTTGCTTTTTGTTTCAAAATAAAAATTCAATTTTAATAGAAAGGAATAAAAAAAGAAAAAGATGAGAACTTTATTATGATTACATCAGAATTTTACAGATCCAAACTGTCATACTATAACATGATATCACAACGAATATAATTCAACTATACAACAATCACCACATAACAGATCAGAAATAACATACAATGATTCAACTGATCGAATATACTTAAATTATTTAATTATTCAAATTCAGAAATCTCATAATCGTTGAAGATTTTGGCCAAAATTCAAACCGTTCAGAATGGTCCCGTTTCAGTCTCAACGCGTTCTATTCGCTGTTACGATTCCAACGCTTCCGAAATCGTCAAATTCTGAGTTGAAACGAATCAATTATGATTAAATGAAGTTTTGAAACAATTTAAATTAATTAATTAATAATTTAGTTAAGAAAATACCCCTTTATTCCAAATTGAAGTATCGGCCGTGTTCTTTCAGTTTCAGCTCAAAACTTTGGTTCGATTTTTCACCAAATCGGTTGCAGGGTTCGTCGATCAGAAGGGGGGACGTCGGAGCGGGTCGGACGGCGCACGCGAGGGGGGGGGGTTTGGCCGAGCTCGGTCGAGCCTAGGGGGCCGCCGCGGTGGAAAGCGACGGACTACGGGTGTCTGGAGCGAGCGCTACAGGCGATTACAGGGGGGTTCACCGTACGGATGTGTGGAGGAGAAGGTCCTCTACAAAAACCCAAATAGGAGTAGGATGTTTCAGTGAGTGGATTGTAGGATTTTAATGGTGGAAGGGAGGAACAAATTCGGCCATAGATGAAGGGGGGCGGCGGCTGGGAGATGATGAATAGTGAACTAGGGTTTTAATAATCCTATATTTATAATATTATTTAATGTATTTTTACAAAAAAAAACCATATCTTTCAAACCGGTTCACTTTCAGTCCAGTAGAAAGTGACTCTAGCCAATAACCCATATTCCGGATCCAATGGGACAGGTCCCGTCAGCCCAAACATCTGTCTGTGGCCTGTATTATTTAATTTAATATTTAATTCCTTTATTAATTTAATTCGTCTGCATAAATAAATTCATCGAGGCCACAAACGGACTCAGAAAAATCCAGAAAAAATATATTTGTGTATGTTATGACAATACGGTCCTAACAAAACTAATTTCGTCGAATTCTGAGACTGTTTGAAAAATGGCTATTTTTCAATCGATTAAATTTGACTGTAATCGACCAAAAACATTTTCCTTCGCTACGCTCACATATTAATTCGAAAAATTCTAAATTGGAACCTAGCAATAATTCAACATTCCGGTTCCAACAAAAGTGGTTTCGTCGAAAACAGAGATCGTTTGAAAATTGACTATTTTCACTGGCTTTAATATTATTTAAAAATGAAAATTTTAATTTCTGCCACATTTTTCCACCAAATAATTTAAAATAAAATTTTTAAATTGGTTCGGATTTTCCGGGTCGTTACACAAAATTGACAAAGTGAACATGTCATTTATGTGAATTAGAATTGACAATATAAAATTGTCCTTTTTGTTAAACTGAGAATTGACAATTTTGTCAAAATATGGTTATTGAGATAAAATAACATTTTGTGTTAAAAATGTTAGTGAATTAGAAAATGAACTTTTTTTTCATTAAAAAGGATATATCAAAATTCACATTTTGATTACATTAAAAAGGATATATCAAAATTCACATTTGGATTTCATTAAAAAGGATATATCAAAATTCATATTTTAATTACTTTAAAAGAAAACATTCTCTTTAGAAATGCTAAATGTGATAAAAAGGAACATTTTGTTTAGAAATGTTAATGATGATAAAATGGACATTTTTGTAAATTAAAAGGGAATGCAGCAAAAATTTACATTTTTGTTTATTTAAAAGACTAGACAAAAATTCACATTTTTGTCAAATAGAGTTACAGAAATAAAAAGATTCATTTTTGTCGCATGTAAAAGAATGAAATGAAGATGTATATTTTTATACATTAAAGAAGTATGAATTGAAAATGTATATTTTATACATTAAAAAGTATTAGAATAAAAAGTACATTTTTACTAGAAATGAATATTAAAATAAAAGACACGTTTTTGTCCAAAGATGTTTAAATAAAAGACACAATTTTTGTCAAAACTTGATTTGTGAAAAGAATAACATTTTTGTCAAAACTTGATTAGTTAAAAGGAATTATACAAAATTGGATATTTTGTACTTTAAAAAGGAATTATACAAAAAACGAATATTTTCGTACATTAAAGATGAGTTAGACAAAACTATCATATTTTGTCACATTGAAAGGGTTAGGCAAAATTATCATATTTTTGTACATTGGAAAGAATTAGCATAACAAAAGTATTCATTTTTATTGGTTGTATCAAACATGGTTTTGTCAAAATATAGTTATTAAAATAATAACATACATTCTTGTCACTTTAAGGGAATGAATTGAAAATGTTCATTTTAGCCATTATAAATGAGTGAATTAGAAAGGTTCATTTTTGGTCATTATAAAAGAGTGAACAACTAAACATTCTTTTTTTTTAATTAAAGTAGAAGTAGACAAAAATACTCATTTTTGTCAAAATTAAAAGAATGAAACAAAATATGCATCTTTATGTTATATTAGATTTGAAACACCAAATATACACTTTTGCCGATTTACATTAGTTAACACCAAATATACACTTTTGTCGATTTACATTAGTTAACACCAAATATACATTTTTGTCAATTTACATTAGTTATTACAAAATAATCACTTTTGTCGATTTACAATAGTTGAAACCGATTATTCACTTTGGTCAATTTATACTAGTTGAAAACCAATTTTTCACTTTTGTCAATTTACACTAGTGAAACAAAATATGATTTAAAGATCATCATTTTGATTGCAATTTTAGATGAAAACAAATATTACATTTTTATGTTTTTAGTTAGAAATAGAAATATACATTTTTGTTTGCAAATTTAGTTGCAAACAAACATTTAATAAAGATTATATTTTCTTTTATTGGCATATTTAGATGCCAATAAACATCGTAGTTAAAAGATTATATTTTTATTTGCATATTTAGAGGCAAATAAACACCGTAGGGAAAAGACACATTTTGTTTGCAACTCTAGATGTGAACAAAACTTTAAATTTAAAAGTTATCCTTTTTATTTGCAATCCTTGTTGCAAATAAAACTAGAAATAAAAAGGTTACATCCCTCGATGTAAATAAACATAAAAAGTTGAATCTTTATTTGGATTCTCTTTTGCAAAAGTACCAGGTCGGCCTCCCTGGTCGGCCAGGTCGGCCTCCCTGGTCGGCCAGGTCGGCCTGGTGCACCTGTTTTGGCTCCTGGGTCGTGTTTTGGAGGCTTGTGACGATTTTTGAGGGCTTGGATCTATCCTAGGGTTAATCTAACGGCCTAAACTACTCCTAATCTCTATAAAAAGACCCCTAAGCCTACCCTAAACCCTCACAAATCACTCATGCCACGAAGTGCTGCCCAAATGCCAAGTGATCATGGCCTCCATCTCCAACTCCAAGGGCTTATGCATTTAAATCGGGTCCGAATCAAAGGTGCTAGCTTGCTACATCAAATCAAGGGAGTGGATCAACGTTGCTAGGCCAATTTCATGATGATTCTTCAACAAAGAGCCACCTTTCTTCGTCAAAACGATTCATGCTCCTAGCCCTCTTGCCACGCTATGTAAGTTCTAGCTACTTCGAGATGTTAACGGTAGTGTAATCATGGCATGGAATAAAATGTGGTTAAACATGAATGCTATAACCTATGCGAGCCAAGTTTGCTCCTTTATCATGAACATATGACTTTGGGTTATTTTTTAGCGACTAAACCATGCTATTCATGTCGCATTGGACTTAGTTTGCCATGCAAGATTGGACCTTTACTTGTAGTATGATAGCATGAACACTTAGAGCCACTTTGACTTGTGAAATAGTTGCATGAATTGGACTTCGGGGCTTATGCATGTAAATGAAACCAATCCTCTTATGATATCATGTTTATGTGTGGCCAAATCCCGTTATGACATCATGCATGTTTATGGCCAAATTCACTTATGATACTATGCATGTTTGTGGCCAAATTCCCTTATGATACTATGCATACTTGTGGCCAAATTCCCTTATGATACTATGCATGTTTGTGGCCAAATTCCCTTATGATACTATGCATATTTGTGGCCAATATGTTGGCATAATACCCTACTATGTGACTCGCTTCCACTTGGGTTGGAAATACGTTTGGGTAGCTTAGGAAAAACGTGGGTATGACATGAAAAACTTGACATGGGGCTTACATGAGAACATGACATTCATGATACATTTAAATATGGTCATGGCACGTGGGAAAACATGGAACTTGAACTAGACATGGGTGGGTTGTAAGTGGAAAAAAAAAGACACTAGACCAAACATGAAAGTGGCCAACTCGAGGTTGGGTTGAGTTTGTAGCATAAATCTACCCGGACCAGCCCGGCTTAACTAGTGGCTACAAATAATAGGATCCAATGTGAGAAGTTGGTCATGTCGCGCTTAAGACCCGAGGTTAGACTAGGTTGTGGTGTAAAACTACCCGGACCCGCCCGGCTTAACTAGTAACCACAACAAGGTCTAATGTGAGAGGTTGAGAGTGCATTAATTAAATTAATGCCACATGATAAGGTTAAGTAAATTTGACTAATGACACTTAACCGATATGACACGAATGGGTAGGTTAAGTGGGACCGGGCTTGATTTCTTAATGACACTTAACCATACAAGACAATTAGGGGATGGGGTTAAGTAATTTACGCTTAACTAATCCGACTTGGTAATTAGATGGGGTTAAGTAATCCACACTTAACTAATCTAAACACGGTAAATTCGATGAGGTTAAGTAATCCATACTTAACTAATTTAACACGGTAATTAGATGGGGTTAAGTAACTTAGACTTAGCTAATCTAAACATGGTAATTCGATGGGGTTAAGTTAAACACTTAACCAATCTAAACTTGGTAATTCAATGAGGTTAAGTAACCAATACTTAACCAACTTAACACGGTAATTTAATGGGGTTAAGTAACTTATACTTAACCAATTATACATGATGATTTGATGAGGTTAAGTAACCTATACTTAACCAATCTAATAGGTGGACCTGATAGGGTTAAGTCACAAGACCTTTTAAAATTAGGCTTAACCATTGTAATACGATTAGTGGATGGGGTTAAGCTAACCCATAATTAACCAGTCCGACTCGATAATCTGATGGGATTAAGATAATCTATGCTTAATTAATCTAACATGGTAACCTGATAGGGTTAAGACAACTAAATACTTAACCAATTTGACTTGATAGGGTTAAGTCATGAGCTTCTTGGTACACTTAACCAACTTGTAGGGCTAAGCCTTGAACTTGAGTACTTAGCCAATCTTGACATGATTCGTAGGCGGGTTAAGTCATGAACTTGGATAACAACACTTAACCCATTTGACAAAACCCTAGCTCAGGGGACTAGGTTGGAAATCGTAATTAACAAGGATAGAAGAAAGAGGAGCTAAGTGGTAAACCTTAGTTAAGGGTAACTAAGTAATAATTCTTAGCTAAGGACATGGGACTAGTTCATAAAGAGATGAGTAACCTGATACGGTAGGTCATCGCTTAGTATACGAGGGGGAGTAACTTATCTGACTTGGATAAAAAGCTCCAGCGAACTGGGTGACGAAGCGGTAGCTTCGGGGTACGTGAGGGTACTCTTGGTATCCCTCTATGAAGTGGCAGGTGGTCCATGAAACCCGGCCTCACAGAGGTTAAGGTCTGCGATAGAAGAGCCAAGAGTATGCCTTGGTTGCTATGCGAGCGACCTAAAGACTGGGATGGATTAGCGTGGAGTCGACGATGCTTGATTTTGCCCTGGATAGCACGTCGCCGACTACCTACCATCTTTAGTCAATCGTGTACGAACGGAAAGGTAGAGAACTCCCAACAGACCATGTTCTTGCTATCGAGTCATGGGTGAAGTTGGCCCATAGGAAAGTGGGGCTATAGTGGTGCCGGGATGTAGTTCTCATACATGATTTTTCTTGGATTGCCTTTCAGTAGTTGAGGGAGGGGTCACGTGGGACCATAGCCACGGATACAAAAACAGACCTTGATATTTGCATTAGCAGACGACTTAAAGCTCCCGACCGAGTTCCGTATTTCTTGATTTGCCCTGGCACGGAACTCGGATGGCACATTGAGATACATGTGCGTCTAGACATGGAAAACGATTCACGATACATACGTGGGATAAAGGGCGCGGTTGACGGGTGGCATAATCCCTAGTGGCCCTAGGTGGCCTGAACCCAAACCGAGACACGGGAACGTTCATTAGGTAGCATAATCCCTAGTGGTCCTAGGTGGCATAAACCCTAAGTGAACACGCGATAGTTCATGGTAAGAAAACATAACTAGATCAAGGGTAGCAGTCCAAAACAACTTCAAGGATAAAATGGTACTACGTTAAGGTGGTATAGATTTACATGGGAAAGCCCGTACGACCTACGGCAAAGGACTGAACTTATACATGGAAAGAAACATACGAGTTGTGAAAACCTATATATGCTATATATTAGGTTGACATGGACCATTACATGACATTGGGCAAGGGACATTCATAGTTAACACATGACGCGGGTTGGGATACTAGTACGAGAGGTGCAGAGCAAATATACATGATAGATACCGTGGGATGTTATACATGATAGATACCTGGTGATAGTATACTTGATAGAAACCTGACGATGTGATACCTTGATTCTTGACACCGTAATTTATCATGATACCTTAGTTTATCTTGCTACAGTAGTTCATCCAGTTATCTTGGTTTAGCTTATCTATCTTGTCGTCGTCCTTATGTTTACTTTCAGTTTATGCATGTCATGTTACTTTTACCTGTTTTTATACTGGAAGTAGATAGGACTTACCAGTCTTTATGACTGACCCCGTTTTCTTTCGCCTCTTTGTCTTCCGTTTCCCCCCCCCCCCCCAGATTTTCAGGGAGGAAATGTTGTTGTTTAGTTTGGACTTCCTCCGCTTGAAGGTCATCATGCATGACTTGGACTTTTCTTGGCTATGGCTACCTTACTGTTTTATTTGGGGAATAATTTATGAAAAGGTTTTATGCTTCTTTATTATTGCAAGACAGGTTTTGATGTATTTTGATGTAAAAGGCTTTAGACCTTATGTTATAAGGTAATGAAATTTGTTTTACTTCCGCTGTTTTATATATATGTTCTGTCTTGTAATATTTCTGTGCATGTTTACCTCGATAATGCTTCACCAAACCTAGTGCATTCCCTTTGTGAGTGACTCTAGCGGAGGTGGGGTGTTACATTTGGTATCAGAGCAGAAGGTTACCAGACTGGGCAAAAGTTTTTAAAACCTTCTGAAAACTATTTGAAAAACCGTTTACAAAGAAGCATTTTTCAAGAAAATTTTGTTTTCAAAGGCTATTCCCCAAAAGCCATTAGCACCATCCTTTGTTTCCTTGATTGAACCTCTTTTCCTTTCTTTCCTCCATCTGTAGTCACAGTAGTTTTAACTATGACTAATCCTTGTCTAGCTACGTAAGTGTTTTCCCGTGCGTTGGAGGAAGTTCTCGAGAGACCTGTTACCGAAGTTATAAGAAGGGATAATAAGAGCAAGGATAAAGGACACGAGCTTAAGAATAAGAAACTTGTTGCTATGGCTTAGTCCATCAAGGAGGACAAGGACAAGATCATCAGAGAGGGCAATTGTACGCTCCCATTTCTAGGGTACCTAAAAGAAATGGTACCGTTTCTGGTAAAGGTTTAGTCGTTCTTTTCTATCATCCCGTCCAGACTTTGTCTTGATCATCGTATCATTTAAGTCTGCTTGGATAGTTGAGTCTCTGCACCTTAGTACTAGCATGGTAAAGGATCCCAGTTTTGTCCCAAAATCTGGTTGGAGAGTCGGTCCATTTATTCATGACTTGTTGGATTTGAGAACGTCTATGCCATGTGTTGAGATTAGAAGCAATGCTTCTATTGTTGAGCCATGGATGGATTCTAGGGGTAAAGTGGTTATCCAGTAAGGGATACCATTCTCGGTTTTGAAAAGAGGGTAGTCAGACTCTTGGCTTGCTTTGGTAATACCTTCGGAGTCTCGTGTAACCTTTTGGGTTATGTCATGGTTAGTTACCTATAATCTCTTGATGCATTTATCGGAAATCTCTGATCCAATCGAGTAACGTCCGCCAATAAGACGGATGGTTCATTCCGCTTGAGCATGGGTTATAGGAATCACCCTAGTAAGTGCACGTGGTAACATGGATTGGCATCGGTAAACGAGATCCAGAATTCACTAGTGAATTTTGGAGAGCTTGCATGAGTACGCAGATATGGTTGAGCCAAGTGTACTAGGGAAAGAATAAGTGAAAGTGGAACGAGAGGCGACAATGAAATGAGTTCCGACTCATACCTTGGAAATAGGAATCAAGGAGCTACGAAATCATGAAGTCAAAGGCGGTCAAGGCACAATGGAATTAAGCTCATGGAAATGCGGCTTAGACACGCGCATCATGTCTCTTTTTAAGAGTATATCTTTGATCCTTGGTTCACCTGTAGAGCTTACTTGCATGTTATCACTTGGTGGATATCCTCTCGGTCATGTTTCTGTTACAAACCCCGTAAGGAGTTTGTCTTGTTTATCTCCTCGATCTTATCTTGGGAACCTTAGATAAAACTCTATGGATGTAAACATGTATTTGAAACATGTTATGATTGATATGGTTGTAAATGGTTGCAAGTGGTTGCTCGTGGATGCGCGAATACACATTAGATACTAGATTGACGCGGTCACGTTTCATGTTGCATATGCACGAGTATTTATACTTGTTTATGGATGAAATTGAATGTGTTATCATGCGGATGTTGCATATGAATGAATGTTTGTGCACGCATATAATACTTATATGACTAGGACTATTTGCATACATGTTGGACTCATGGCACTAAACATATTTTGCATTAGAAAGATCATTCATGCCTGATCATTAGCATTAGCTAAGGAGCATATACACACACGTTTTGCATATGTTCATATGGCATTAGAAATCATCTAAGGACAATGGTTGCCTGTGGATGATGTTTTGAGTAGATGGATGATGGATGGTAGGATGCATTCTTCCTAACTTGGAGATTTCGGGGACGAAATCCTTAAAGGAGGGGAGAATGTAACAACCCGAATTTTAACAACGTGTTAAGACAAGAATAAAGGCAGAATTAAATGTTAAAATCTGAATCAGGGAAAACGGGTTGCGCCATTGCGTTCGTCTCGGAAAAATACGCGAAATAGAGTCCGAAATTTCGTAAATCGGAGTCTGTATGACCAAGATATGGCCTCGCAAAGTTTCACGAAAAATTCAAATTCGAAAACAGATTCAAATTTTCAGAATTCAGAGTAGGCGGGAAAAATCCTGCCCAGGCAGGTCGACAGGGAGGGTCGACACTAGGGTCGACCTCCCCCCCAACAAGGTCGACTCTAGAGTCGACCTGGGGGTCGACCTAGGTGTCGACCTCCCTGGTCGGCCAGGTCGGCCTGGTGCACCTGTTTTGGCTCCTGGGTCGTGTTTTGGAGGCTTGTGACGATTTTTGAGGGCTTGGATCTATCCTAGGGTTAATCTAACGGCCTAAACTACTCCTAATCTCTATAAAAAGACCCCTAAGCCTACCCTAAACCCTCACAAATCACTCATGCCACGAAGTGCTGCCCAAATGCCAAGTGATCATGGCCTCCATCTCCAACTCCAAGGGCTTATGCATTTAAATCGGGTCCGAATCAAAGGTGCTAGCTTGCTACATCAAATCAAGGGAGTGGATCAACGTTGCTAGGCCAATTTCATGATGATTCTTCAACAAAGGAGCCACCTTTCTTCGTCAAAACGATTCATGCTCCTAGCCCTCATGCCACGCTATGTAAGTTCTAGCTACTTCGAGATGTTAACGGTAGTTTAATCATGGCATGGAATAAAATGTGGTTAAACATGAATGCTATAACCTATGCGAGCCAAGTTTGCTCCTTTATCATGAACATATGACTTTGGGTTATGTTTAAGCAACTAAACCATGCTATTCATGTCGCATTGGACTTAGTTTGCCATGCAAGATTGGACCTTTACTTGTAGTATGATAGCATGAACACTTAGAGCCACTTTGACTTGTGAAATAGTTGCATGAATTGGACTTCGGGGCTTATGCATGTAAATGAAACCAATCCTCTTATTGTACCATGTTTATGTGTGGCCAAATCCCGTTATGACATCATGCATGTTTATGGCCAAATTCACTTATGATACTATGCATGTTCGTGGCCAAATTCCCTTATGATACTATGCATGTTTGTGGCCAAATTCCCTTATGATACTATGCATGTTTGTGGCCAATATGTTGGCATAATACCCTACTATGTGACTCGCTTCCACTTGGGTTGGAAATACGTTTGGGTAGCTTAGAAAAAACGTGGGTATGACATGAAAAACTTGACATGGGGCTTACATGAGAACATGACATTCATGATACATTTAAATATGGTCATGGCACGTGGGAAAACATGGAACTTGAACTAGACATGGGTGGGTTGTAAGTGAAAAAAAAGACACTAGACCAAACATGAAAGTGGTCAACTCGAGGTTGGGTTGAGTTTGTAGCATAAATCTACCCGGACCCGCCCGGCTTAACTAGTGGCTACAAACAATAGGATCCAATGTGAGAAGTTGGTCATGTCGCGCTTAAGACCCGAGGTTAGACTAGGTTGTGGTGTAAAACTACCCGGACCCGCCCAGCTTAACTAGTAACCACAACAAGGTCTAATGTGAGAGGTTGAGAGTGCATTAATTAAATTAATGCCACATGATAAGGTTAAGTAAATTTGACTAATGACACTTAACCGATATGACACGAATGGGTAGGTTAAGTGGGACCGGGCTTGATTTCTTAATGACACTTAACCATACAAGACAATTAGGGGATGGGGTTAAGTAATTTACGCTTAACTAATCCGACTTGGTAATTAGATGGGGTTAAGTAATCCACACTTAACTAATCTAAACACGGTAAATTCGATGAGGTTAAGTAATCCATACTTAACTAATCTAACACGATAATTAGATGGGGTTAAGTAACTTAGACTTAGCTAATCTAAACACGGTAATTCGATCGGGTTAAGTTAAACACTTAACCAATCTAAACTTGGTAATTCAATGAGGTTAAGTAACCAATACTTAACCAACTTAACACGGTAATTTAATAGGGTTAAGTAACTTATACTTAACCAATTATACATGATGATTTGATGAGGTTAAGTAACCTATACTTAACCAATCTAATAGGTGGACCTGATAGGGTTAAGTTACAAGACCTTTTAAAATTAGGCTTAACCATTGTAATACGATTAGTGGATGGGGTTAAGCTAACCCATACTTAACCAATCCGACTCGATAATCTGATGGGATTAAGATAATCTATGCTTAATCAATCTAACATGGTAACCTGATAGGGTTAAGACAAATAAATACTTAACCAATTTGACTTGATAGGGTTAAGTCATGAGCTTCTTGGTACACTTAACCAACTTGTAGGGCTAAGCCTGGAACTTGAGTACTTAGCCAATCTTGACATGATTCGTAGGCGGGTTAAGTCATGAACTTGGATAACAACACTTAACCCATTTGACAAAACCCTAGCTCAGGGGACTAGGTTGGAAATCGTAATTAACAAGGATAGCGGAAAGAGGATCTAAGTGGTAAACCTTAGTTAAGGGTAACTAAGTAATAATTCTTAGCTAAGGACATGGGACTAGTTCATAAAGAGATTAGTAACCTGATACGGTAGGTCATCGCTTAGTATACGAGGGGGAGCAACTTATCTGACTTGGATAAAAAGCTCCAGCGAACTGGGTGACGAAGCGGTAGCTTCGGGGTACGTGAGGGTACACTTGGTATCCCTCTGTGAGGTGGCAGGTGGTCCATGAAACCCGGCCTCACAGAGGTTAAGGTCTGCGATAGAAGAGCCAAGAGTATGCCTTGGTTGCTATGCGAGCGACCTAAAGACTGGGATGGATTAGCGTGGAGTCGACGATACTTAATTTTGCCCTGGATAGCACGTCGCCGACTACCTACCATCTTTAGTCAATCGTGTACGAACGGAAAGGCAGAGAACTCCCAACAGACCATGTTCTTGCTATCGAGTCATGGGTGAGGTTGGCCCATAGGAAAGTGGGGCTATAGTGGGGCCGGGATGTAGTTCTCATACATGATTTTTCTTGGATTGCCTTTCAGTAGTTGAGGGAGGGGTCACGTGGGACCACAGCCACGGATACAAAAACAGACCTTGATATCTGCATTAGCAGACGATTTAAAGCTCCCGACCGAGTTCCGTATTTCTTGATTTGCCCTGGCACGGAACTTGGATGGCACATTGAGATACATGTGCGTCTAGACATGGAAAACGATTCACGATACATACGTAGGATAAAGGGCGCGGTTGACGGGTGGCATAATCCCTAGTGGCCCTAGGTGGCCTGAACCCAAACCGAGACACGGGAACGTTCATTAGGTAGCATAATCCCTAGTGGTCCTAGATGGCATAAACCCTAAGTGAACACGCGATAGTTCATGGTAAGAAAACATAACTAGATCAAGGGTAGCAGTCCAAAACAACTTCAAGGATAAAATGGTACTACGTTGAGGTGGTATAGATTTACATGGGAAAGCCCGTACGACCTACGGCAAAGGACTGAACTTATACATGGAAAGAAACATATGAGTTGTGAAAACCTACATATGTTATATATTAGGTTGACATGGACCATTACATGACATTGGGCAAGGGACATTCATAGTTAACACATGCCGCAGGTGGGGATACTAGTACGAGAGGTGCAGAGCAAATATACACGATAGATACCGTGGGATGTTATACATGATAGATACCTGGTGATAGTATACTTGATAGAAACCTGACGATGTGATACCTTGATTCTTGACACCGTAATTTATCATGATACCTTAGTTTATCTTGCTACAGTAGTTCATCCAGTTATCTTGGTTTAGCTTATCTATCTTGTCGTCGTCCTTATGTTTACTTTCAGTTTATGCATGTCATGTTACCTTTACCTGTTTTTATACTGGAAGTAGATAGGACTTACCAGTCTTTATGACTGACCCCGTTTTCTTTCGCCTCTTTGTCTTCCGTTCCCCCCCCCCAAGGTTTTCAGGGAGGAAATGCTGTTGTTTAGTTCGGACTTCCTCTGCTTGAAGGCCATCATGCATGACTTGGACTTTTCTTGGCTATGGCTACCTTACTGTTTTATTTGGGGAATAATTTATAAAAAGGTTTTATGCTTCTTTATTATTGCAAGACAGGTTTTGATGTATTCTGATGTAAAAGGCTTTAGACCTTATTTTATAAGGTAATGAAATTTGTTTTACTTCCGCTGTTTTATATATATGTTCTGTCTTGTAATATTTCTGTGCATGTTTACCTCGATAATGCTTCACCAAACCTAGTGCATTCCCTTTGTGAGTGACTCTAGCGGAGGTGGGGTGTTACAAAAAGACTAACGAATCATCCAAGAAAACATAAAAACATGTTAGAGATTTTTCTAAATACGCACAACTTCCCCAATCAGCATCACTATATGCTTTATTCTATAATGCAGCTTTAGCAGCATAAAAAAAGCTATGATTCAGTGTGCCTTTCAAGTATTTTAAAACATGTAGTGCTCCATAAAAATGTGGAGTTCTAGGATCTTGCATGAATTGACTGAGCTGTTGAACAGTGTTATGGTACAAAAGTTTTCTAATCAATCTTCTATACGTTTCTGGATCAACTAATTTTGTACCTTCAATAGTGCTAAATTTCAATCCTTTTGGAAGAGGAAAAGGAGTTGTTTTAGAATTTTCCCTGTTTGTAGAACCGATCATGTCCAGTATATATTTTCTTTTATTCAGTAGAATCCTTTCTTTTTTTCTTGTAGCTTCTATCCCAAGAAAAAAATAAGATCCCCTAGATCTTTAATTATAAAAGCTTGATGCAAAGCTTTCTTGATTTCAGAAATAATTCTTATACTTGAACTAGTGACAAGCAAATAATCCACATAAGAAACAATACTAGTGAGATATGCATGATCAGTTCTGGTGAATAAAGAATAATCCTATTTAGATCGAACAAATCCAAGATGAATAAGAAATTTTTTAAGTTCTTTATTCCATTGTCTAGCAGCTTGTTTAAGACCATAAATTGATTTTCTGAGCTTAGAAACTTGACTAGGTTTAGTTTTTGTGTAACCAAGAGGAGGTTTCATATATAAATCTTCAACAATATATCCATGTAAAAAGGCATTGTTTATATCTAGTTCATGCAAATGCGAATTATTAGCTGCTGCTAAAGCTATATCAATTCTAACAGTCATAAATCTTGCAACTGGACTAAAAGTAAAATTGAAATCTTTACCTTTAATTTGCTTGTCTCCCCTTGCTACAATTCTGGGCTTCTTTCAACATCATCATTCTTTAAAAACTTCGTCTTACAAACCCATTTATTGCATATTGCTATTTTACCATGTGGAAAATCCACTAAATCCCAAGGGTGATTCTTCTTCATTGCTTATATTCCCTTTTCCTCAGCCTCCATCCATTTAGGATCCTCTTTTGCCTGATTATAAGAAGTAAGTTCATGTGTAGATAACATTTTCTTAAGGCTATAAAGAGAAACTAAATCCAAATGTTCCAATGAAGGTTCTGTAAATACATTAAAATCCATGAATGTCGAAGAAATATCATGTGGAGTAGAGAAAAGCTTAGTATGTCGAATTTCAAAATCTTTGAATTTCGATGGCAACTTTGATGGTCTGGAAGATCTTCTTAATGCATGAATTAATGAATTAACAGTTTCATGTTGATGATCAGAAGCAGTAGAAGTTTCATGATGAGGAACAGAAGAAGAAGAATCTTCTAGTATTACATCAGTATTGACAAGAGGAGTTTGTGAAACACGAAAAGGAGAAATATTCAAATTTGAACCATAAATTTGCTCATCATGATTAAAATTTTGATCCTAAGGTGGTGAAAATTATAGCTGAAAGAGATTTTTCAGTATGATAAGGAAACATAGATTCTTGAAAAATTACATCTCTGTTATGTATAATCTTATGATCATCCAGATTATATAATTTGTATCCTTTTATAGCATAAACATAACCTATCAATATGCATCATTTTGCTCAAGGGAAAATTTGTCATTTGATTTTGTTGTTGGATAACACGAACATCCAATTACTATATGATGTGTTTGGCCGGGTGCTTTTCCCATTAATTTTTCATTTGGAGTTTTCCAATGAAGAATATAACTTGGCATAATAGTGATTAGATGTGCAGCGACTAAAATGCAATCCCCTCAAAACTTAATAGGTAAATTAGAATGAATTATTACTGCTTTAGAAGTTTCTAACAGATGTTTATGTTTCCTTTCTACTTTTCCATTTTGTTGAGGTACCTCTGACATACTTCGTTGATGAATGATTCCTTTTTGTGCAAACAATAAACTACATGATTCATTGAATATTTCAGTACCATTATAACTCCTTATCACTTTCACTTTGCCATTAAATTGAGTTTCAACATAAGCAAGAAATGCAAAAATTATGTTATATACTTTTTGTTTGCTAGGCAAAAGATGACCCTAAGTTGTTCTTGTATAATCATCAAGAATAGTCAAAAAATAAATTGCTCCAGACAATGTAGGTGCTCTGTATGGTCCCCATAAGTCTTTATGGACTATTTCAAAAGACTGAGCAACAATAAAATAAGATAACACAAATGGCAATTTATGATGTTTACCTAAAATACATGCTTGAAAGGTAAAATCATCATTTCTATTGTTAGAACATGAGCTTGTTAAATGCTTTATATTAGAGACACTTATATGTCCTAATCTTGAATGAAAAATGCTAAAACTAGGTGAAAAAGTAGAATTATTTACTAACACAATGTTAGACTTTTCAGGAGTAAAACTATCACTATTTGTTAAAAGTAACAAGGAAGAATAACTACAACTAGGTCTTAAAAGTTTTCCATCGAATTTGTATAATCCATCTTCTCTTTTTCCAGATCCCTTTATTTGTCTAGAGTGTAGGTCCTAAAATAAACATCTTGTTTGATCAGAATAAGCAATCTGCTTGTTATGATTAAGTAATCTTCCAATAAAAATCAAATTATGGTTAAAATCAGGAATATATAATACTTCATTGAAAATTATCAGTGGTGTGAGATGAATTGTTCCTGATTTTGTCATATTCGTAATAGTTCCATCAGGTAAACTAACACTCAAAGGATGCTTTAGTGTCAAGATTGAAGCAAAACACTTTAAATCATATGCCATGTGATCAGATGCACTAGAATATATAATTTAAGGGCTATGATATGTTTCATTTGAATCATAAACAACATTTGAAGCTATTATAACTGCAAAGTAACCTGTAGAATAATTTTGTGACAAAGGATCAAGAGATGAGTTCTCTTGTTGCATCATTTGCATCACTGGCTTGTAGACTTCAGAAACTACCTTCTGATCAACATGAAATCCTGAATTATTGTTCTCAGTATTCTACATAGGAGCACTTCCAAGAATGCCATATCCAGATACATTTGTTGCCAGCTTGCCAGTTGATTTTGTATTCTTTCCTTGGTGAAACCATTCTGGATAGCCTATGAGTTTAAAGCATTGATCAATAGAACGTCCCTTCATCTTGCAATGTTCACAAATCATTTCACTCTTAAGCTTTTTGAATTCTCGTTTTTTAGAAATTATTGGTGAAGATTTTTGTGAATTTTGCTTTGTAGTTTGTACTTGAGTAGCACTAGTATTAGCAATGAAATTGTTGATTCCATTCAAATTTTGCCTTCAAACTGCTGTAGAATGTTATAAGCACGATCCACAATTGGTAATGGGTCAGAACTAAGTAAATTGATTCTAACTTGATCATAATCTTTATTGAGATGAGAAAGAAATTGAATTAACTTCATCCTTTGATCAGCTTCAACAAGTTTCTTAAGAATTCCACAACTGCAATCCTTCAACACTCCACACGTACAATCACGAAAACCATCAATAATTTTAGTTCACCCCAAACTCTTTTCATTTTACAATAATATTCAAAGATTGATAAACTTCCCTGTTCAATCAACAGTAATTGATGATGCAAGTTATATAATTATGGAACATTTGTTTTTCCATACCTCTCAGCGATTTCAGTCCACAATTAACTAGAAGACTCGCTGAAAATAAAATTTCAGAAATCGATTTATCAATAGAATTCGACAACCAATTCATTACCACATAATCATTTCAGATCCATTTGTGATAGTCAGGAGAAGTCATCTCTGGTTTTGACACTGTCCCATCGATAAACCCTAATTTGTTTCGAGCAATCAGCGCCATCCTTATCACCCTACTCCAGTTGATAAAATTGCTTTCATTAAAAATGTAACTAATGATTAGTACAGTCGAAGTACCTCCAGATGTGAGGAAGTATGGATCATTGTAGGAAATAAAAACATTTCTTGGTTGAGGAATCGAATTGAATGTTGAATTCTCTGATTCGTTTGTCATGCTAAGAGAAATTAGGTAAAATATGAAAGAAAGAAAATAAACTAGGTATCGATCTGCTATGATACCATGAATATCGCCATTAAAGTGAAAATGAAGTGTAAATCAAAAAAGAAGATTATTATTTTCACTCTCTCCTGCTGTCTTACATTTCCATTATATATAAATCGTATACAATGCAATACACCTTTTACAGAAAACACCAAAACATTGTTATATTTACAAATTTATTACAATAATACAACTTAATAGTATTGGTGCAACTATGAACGCTGAAAGGAATGGCAATTTTTCACCAACCGACCACTAGCGGGTGTTGGGCCGCCACTGAGAGGAAGTCTGCCCCTTGCCAGCATCTTCTCTTCAGACAAACCTTACCCTCGACGCCTCTAGCTCCCGTAAAATACCCAAATCCAAAAACAACTCACCAACCTTCAACTCCATCTTCCGCCCTCCATAAGCCACCGCACCACCCCAAACTCCTCTAACTTGTCGCCCTTACCACCCATTACAACTTCCTAGTTAAAGTCGCCGTCAAATTCTTCGCCATTTGGAAGATTAAATTAAAAGTTTAAAATGAACGAAATAGGCTGTGGCGGCTGCGTTTTGACTTTGGTTTAGGGTTAGGAAAAGTTTAGGATATATTTATAGAGTATATATTTTATTATTTTATTCACACATATTCATTTCAAGTGTTTTAAGCTCGGATGACCACATACATCGTTTAATTGAAACGAAATTCGAAACCCTATAATAACTCAATATTCCGGACCCTATGGAACTAGTTTCGTCGAATTCCGAGACTACATGAAAAACTCATATTTTAATTTCAAAACGTAAATCAATACGCGTTTATATCGCGCAAGATCACACAATAACTCTCATTGACCTGAAACTAGGAATCTTACAATAATTAATCATTACGGATTTTATAAAACTGTTTTCGTTGAAATCCAGGGTCGTTTGAAAATTGGCTATCTTCACGCATTAAATTAAATTGATAGACTCCAGATAAAAATTCATTTATATTTCCTATTCAACATTTAAAATAATGTTAAATGTTCAAAACTAAATGGCTAAAAATTCGGGTCGTTACAAATTTCTTCAAACATTAATTTATGTTTTACTTTGAGTGAATTCATCTTTTGAATAATAGTGTCAACTTCAAGTTTGGTTAAATCGGTTACCGACCAAATTTACCGAAATTAATTCGGTTCGCTTTAGAAAATTTTCGGTTTTAATTTAGTTTGAATTTTTTTTACCATAAAACCAACCGAACTAACTGAACGCTCATCCCTAGCTGTCACCAACATCCACCGTACTCAAACAACAACTCTGCAGCCTCACCTTCTCGTTTAATCATCGGTATCCACCGTACTCAAACACATATTTAGGAGCAAATATTACCTATGTAAAAAAAGTACGTTCAAAGCACATGACTTATGAATTTTAATAGAAAGATAATAAAATTTGTGGTTTAATGTGAAAACGAAATTGAAATCCGATAAATTTATTGAAAGATATCACGTTTTAAATATTTTAAATATTTTAGTAACATAATGTCTAACCATGAAAATTCAACGATGATTAGAACAAAAAATTGCAAAGACGTAATTTGTATTTCTAAGTATAGAAGGCGTTTTGATCTAATAAAGTTTGAAAGTAAGGACGTGTTTTACCTTTCACATCAAAATTTGGCATTAGCATAAGGGATTCTAGGATGTTTTAACACATGGTTGAGTATAGTAGGGTAAACTTTGATGGTTGAGTAGAGTCCGAGTTGTGGTTGCTGGTGATTTGCCGCTTGAAGGCAAAGGAGACTAACGGTTGATCAAGGCAAAAAGCGGAGGGAAGAATGATTGCTAATGGTTCTGTTTATCTACAAGGTGTTGGTTTATGGATTCAAGAGGTTGTAGAGGATGTCTATTTGTGATTGAGGATAGTGCTGTTTCAAATATGGAAAGAAAGAGGCGACCGTAGATTGTATGGAAAAGGGGAAGAAATGCACAACAATTGTAGACTAAGATGAGAATTATATGTAATGGAAGGAACATAAAATATAAGAAAAAAATTAGACTACAATGCTATTCTTTTTTTAATCCGCAACCTAACGTAAAGGTAAACAAAATTTGAAAATAGCAAACATGAAATAATAAAGTAATGTACTGTTCACAGCAACTACGAAAACAGTAACAAAATGAAAACAATCAAACGAACTGTGGCTCTTTTTCCGAACGAAAGCGAACACAGATAAAACCAAATCCAGAAATGAAGACCCGCAGACGCATGCAAAAGCAAAAATGACCCGTATCTCGACTGCAGGATAATTCAGTAATTTCTCATCTCTCGGAAACCCTAATACTTATCCCATCCTCACATATATAAAATGGCTCGGCCTCCATTTCGTTCACCATCCCCGCATCGACCGTTCTCTATTTTCCAACCCGAGTTCTTCCATTCGCAGCTGATCGGTAATTTTCCTATTTCATCTTTCCTATTTCATCGAGGGCTATGATGCGTAATACTACCTATTTTATGATAATTCACTATCTGATTAAAGATACCAATGGATCCTTCTGAGCCTTCCTTGTTTTTTCTTTCAATGGTTTTCCTTCTGAAATCGTTGAGATGATGATAAATCATTTGCGGAATTGCTTATGTCGACCAAAAATACAGACTACAATTATCTGATCAACTGTTGAATAATGAATTTTATTTTAGTTTCTCGTGTTGAATAAGCCGATGCTCTGGATTTGACAAATTTAGAAAGAAGGAAGCATGGTAATGAACACGAAAATAGAAGTAAACGGTCACTATGTCTGCCTGCCTTGATGCTTTCGGGTATTGATTTGGTGGGCCTGGATTAGACCTACAGTTTTACTCAACCCAAAAGAATTTATCTTTTTTTGCTCGTTGGTGCTGCATAGCTTTCATTAATCCCAATTAAAAGTTTATTGAAGTAGTTAATTGATTCATAGAAGGCTGATAACCCCATTCTCGTATTTTTAGATATGTCTCTTTAGTAACTACTCATATAAACTTGTTTGGTTTTGTTTTTCAAATACTTGTAGTTGAACTAATACAAGGTTGTATAATGAAATCAGTTTGGATTAGCTGAATAATTGTTATGATTTATTGTTGGATTAAAACATGGTCAATGATGAAATTTGAAAACAAAGAACACCATCTTTCGGGACTGATTGGTTGAAAAGCCATGCTGTTATGTTTTAAATTCTGAGGCTGTTTTTTATTGGGTATAACCCCGTGTTATTTGTAATTTCTTAACTGCCCACACAAACCGTGCGGTAATTCATCTTTCAAAACTAACAAACGAATTGATTTGCTGAATGCCTATTTCTTTAGACGTTAGGGGGTTTGCGTTAGCTATATTTTGTTTTATATGGTGCTTTTATCCTTATATCTAGTTCCAATTTTCTAAAAGCTTCGTTGGTAATCCTAATGGCTTGTTATTTTTCTCGTTCTCCCTTCATTTATTTATATGACTTATAATAACATTATTTCTAATCCATTTGTTTTGGATTTGTTTCTAATGTGACTTTGCTTATTATACATTAGAAAATAAACATTCTTACCAGAAGTTTTTGTTTTTAAACATTTTAGTTTAGGTTTCTAATGTATTTGGTAGATAAACAATTTTGCTCTTTATCTTGATAAAATCATTCTAATTGAACTTTTTTATTTTCTCGGTAGCACTGATGTTTTTTTGTTAATTGTTTTATAGTATCTGCCATTAATATTTTTTTTGTTTTTCAAATTGAAATCATTATCGTACGTATGCTACACAAATGTTAGTTTTTTTGTTTTGTTTGTGTCATGGTATCTATTTTATTATTGAAACAAAGTAAAACCCATGAACTTGTATGCACTTTGATAAAGATTGGTGTATTCTTATTTTGATCCCTCAGTATTAGTTAAGAAATAATAGAGAACTGGCGATTGAGGGGGTGCTATGTTGATGGAATGCTTAAATTTTCTTTTAATTATTTTCAAAATCCAAAAAAAGTAAGATGCTTTTTGATTTGTTTACTTTATTTTTAATCATCTTTTTTTCATGATGTTGGAGTGTTTTGCACTCTTATTATGGGTGAAACATTAAAATTGATAAATCGATTGTATCTTTTTACATGTAAAATCTTGTTAGGTTTTGTGATACAATGCTACTTGTTCGATTTATAATTACTTGTAGAACCTGCATTACTTCTCTATTGTTTTATTGTTGCTTATATCTTTTACTTTTAACGGTTGGTACTTGGTTTAATTTTTTTTGCTATGTTGCCAACATCCAAAAAAACATGGTATGTGTCATAATTTATTTGTATTGATAGTAAAATTGCTAATTTATTATTGATTCTGCCCTAGGGATGAGTTACATGCTAATTTCATTATAGCAGATTGTTGGAATTTGGCTTATTGCCTCATTTATTATTTTGTTTTTTCTTAGATGTACAAAGCATTTAAAAAAATTGATATACTCTTGCAACAATTTTTGTGTTCTAAAACATACCACATGCCTATTTATTTGTGTAACAAAATAAGCTTAAAACGAAAGTAGTTTGTATTTGAATTTTGGTAATTTATAATTGGTGTTAAGTTTGCCAACTTAACTTGAATTTGATTATAATTGTTTTGTTGTAATTAACTGTTTATTAGTATAAATTTTTATATTTATATGCATTATCAATGACTATAATCATCCTTTTCGTTGATGCTTGATGAGTTATTGTCTAATCTTCGACTTATTGAGTACTTGTTTGGTTCAAGACATTTTAGGGTAGATGTTACTATGATCCAACATTCATTATTTCTTCGGTTGTGATGTTGAAGATTTAAACTATTGTTTGAGTTGTAGAAATGTTTAAAAATTGTAGATAGGGTTAAGTGACGCAAATTAATGTTTTAAAAGATGGATTTTAGATTATTTCACTTAATTAATACTATTTATTAATTAATAATAATATATTATTGTTGAATTTTAATTTAACAATGAAACATTCAAACATAATGTAACGTTGTTTGGGTTGATCAGTTCATATTTGAATAATATGACAAAAACGTAACTTTCAAAATATTTGAGGAATCATTTTGATCTTTTAAACGTGTCTTTTCTATATCATAGATCATAATATCTTCAATCTAGTGCAATTATCACTACTGAAATATAAATATTGTCAATCAACCATTAAAAAACAATAATTTGTTATATCCACAAATTAGTTACAATAATTTTTTGTCTTTAATAGCTTCTAACTTAAAATTTATAAATCTAATAATTTCAAACTATACAAGGCTTAGTTAGCATTTGGAGTTTTATGAACATGTTTGAGTTTGAAACTCCACATTTCTAAAACATTGGAAGTGTTGGCTAGTATAGTCCTAGTTAAGAAAATAAAATTTATACTATTTGAACACGTTTGTAATATCCACAAATTAGTTACAATAATTTTTTGTCTTTAATAGCTTCTAACTTGAAATTTATAAACCTAATAATTTCAAACTATACAAGGCTTAGTTAGCATTTGAAGTTTTAAGAACATGATTGTGTTTGAAACTCCTTCTTTCTAAAATATTGGAAGTGTTGGCTAGTATAGTCCTAGTTAAGAAAATAAAATTTATACTATTTGAGCACGTGACGCATTTAAGTTTGTAGTTTGCAATTTTAATTTATTAATGCAGCTATATTCTTGTATAAATGCAAATTTTTGGGATGTTTTAATCAATCATGGAATAGTTATAGAATAATAAATTGTAAAAATAATCTTTTTGCAAGCAAGCCTGTGATATTTACACAATCTTTTCGAGCAATTTTTATATATTTTAAAAGTAGCAGCATACCCTATAGAGTATAGAAATTACTTACTTAGATTGACAGTCCGTTCAGTGCAACTGAGTAGCTTTAGCGCGTTCACATCTCGCTTGGATTGCATTCGTTTCTCACCAAATCTGTTTGAAAATTGCTTGGCTGAACTCGTTGTTTCTCAGTTGCACACGAGAAGTGTAATGTTCAACCAAGCGATTTTCAAATAGATTTGGTGAGCAGCAGTTGCACAAAGTGGGGGTGTGAACGCATTAGCACTACTCAGTTGCACTGGATGTATAGTCGGTCTGAGTGAGTGATTTCTAAAATGTACAAGGTCTGATGTGGCTTAAAAATTATATACAATTTAGTTGTAAAGATTTCGTGTAGGTGTTGCGGTTTGTTTGTAAAATAAAGTATTTTTGCAATTTATTTTTTTGTGACTATTTTATGGTTAATTTACATTATTTTAGAAAATTGCATTTATACTAGAAAAAAACTACGTTAATAAATAAAAATTGTAGACATTGGAGTTAAGGTTGTCACGTATTCAATTAGGATAAAGATTATTTTCTTAATAAATAGGGCTATACTAGCTAACTGTCCCCGTGTCAGTTTGGAGTTTCGGATTCTATCTAGTTTTTAAAACATTAGCTGTATTGCTACGAAGATTCGTGGTGTATTGATAAATCCTGATCCGATTTGGCTGTGACTTGTTATTTGTATAGTTTGAAATTATTATGTTTATAAATTTTCAATTAGCAGTTATTAAGAACAGAAAATTTTATTGTAGCTAATTTGTGTGTGTTTGATTGTTTTGTAAATTGCAAATTAAAAAAAATTGAACTCCTCAAAAAAAAAAAAAAAATTGAAAAATAAAAACTGTAGTTTATCTTCTAAATCTCCCATTTTCGAAACTTGTTGTTGAGTTGTCTCCGTCATGGTTACGAAATATGGTCGTTATGTCAAATTGTATACGATGGATTCAATAATAATTCTAGGCAAATGTAGAGTCTTTGTGTCAGGGTAATTTTCTAAAATAGACTGACGTTAAAGCTTGGAATTTCTGGATGAGTTAGCAGAAAAATCTAAACAATGGAAATGAACCAATGAAAAATCTCTCTATTTGCTTTTTAGTAGTAATTCTATCGAACCATCTTCTACTAATACTCTTGCAGATGTCATTACTGAACGTTGTTAGATAACACACTCTGTTTAATAACGTTTTCCAAGCAATGTGTCACTTAGTGGTGTGGCTCCTGGATAAAATTTTCCGTCCTTAATAGCTTCAATAAAATGTTAATTTATTAATATATATTAACAACAATAAATGTTAATTTATTCATTTTCAACTTTTTAGAAAACGTGAGAATTAATTCATGCTTCATACTTTGTTATAGAATCGTTGATTGAAATGTAATGTCCGTTATTATCACGTTTTTTGAATTATTGGATGTGATTAAATTCTTTTTTATTGATATTAGTATAAATTGAGTTTCTGAATGCTTTGGATAATTATTGTTTGACTGTTGATTGGCGATATTTAGATTAGATTTCCGTTCTTTGAAATGCATTAGTTTAAAGTTTTTGCTTTATATACATTTATTCAATAATATTATAAGCAGTGATGTAGGAAAAACAGGTTTAAGAGATCCAACTGAATTTCTAAATTATTTTATATGATATTTAATTTCTTATTATTTATATGCAAACTACTTAACCTAAGTGATGTTAAGATTTGGTTTGAATATTGATTGTTGAATTGAAATTTAACATTTGTTGTGTTATTAATTAATAAACGGTGTTTAAGTAATTAATAGTATATGGGTTATATTTCAAATTTCAAAATGTTGATTTGTCGTTGGATGAATTTACTATCTTGAAGTTATTACTGAAGCAAAGTTTACAATTATATTTTCATAACTTATATAAAAACATGAATTTTGTAGATAAATCTATATTTATAAATAGATTTTTGTAAAGTATTTACATTTACAGGAAAAAATTGTGAAGGACAAAAAAACCAAAAAAATTGCCCAAAAGGACAAAGGGCAAAAAACTTGTCCAAAAGGACAAGTTTTAGTGCAAAGTGAAAAAACATGGGACGCCCTGAAATTCACCATTTGCACTAAAATTTGTCCTTTTGAGCAAATTTTTTGGTGGTTGTTCTTTTGGGCAAATAATTTGGTGAGTTTGTCCTTGTGGGAAAAATCCCCAAGTATTTATTGAATATTTTATATAGCAATTTCAAACTTTTAAGTATGTTTTATAAGTTAGTCAGAAATTTATCTAAGGTTAATAATTTAGAATAATTGTTTTTATGGAAATAATTAAGCAACATTATAAACTTATTTAAGTTTTTAATTAATTTAAGAGGAAATCAGTTAACAAGATTGGCTGTATTTTCATGTTGATTACGTCTGTTGTTTTAATTGAAATTGTTTATTACATTAATTTGTTTTCAATTAATTTAATAGAAATAGTTTATTATAAACAATAGTCTAACTTGATAAGATTTTTAAAATCTAATTAGTATTTTAGTTAACTGTAATTCAGGGCAATTATTGAGTTGTTTATTATTAATAACGTTAATTCTTGTTTTAATAACTTTTATAAGAGATTAACTATTCAATTTTCAGTTAATTACGTAGTAAACAACATTTATCTGTGTTAATGTTAAAGTTAATATTTTTTTTTTAATTAATTGTAATTAAAGCGATTAACTTTTTAATGAATTTTCATTTAAGGAAGTAATCAAGTTCATAATGAGATTTTGGTTGAAATTTGAAAGGCTGTATAAAGGTATATTATTATAAATTCAAGTTTTATAAAAAGATTTGATATTAATGCGTCTGTTTTATCCAAGCGGTTACTTAATTGTGAAATCAAGTAAAATGATGATAAACGTAAATGGATTTTCAAAAATCTGAAAGGTTAGATGTTAAATGAATTTGAGTAAATAATTTGATAAATGGTTTTTAGTAATAAAATCCAAATTAAGTCTTATAATAAGATACTAAATAATTTTTGAGTAAAGATTTGGTAAATGTATTTGTATAATTAACCAAAATTGTAAATGAATTGTATTAAAAGGTTTAAAGTTAAAGATTTATGTTTTAATAAGTGGTTACTTAATACTGCAGCCTCTCCCAAAAAAATCCTCACCGTAAGCAAAAGTAATCTGAGAAATGAACAACAAAGAATTCGGCGGCAGCCGCCAATCACTGGAAATCCATCCTTAGGTGTCTCAATCATTGTTGTTGTATTCTCTCTCCTTGGTGGTGCTTTCATTGTTCATAACATCTACAAACCCAACTTAGCTCTACCATCGGTTGAAGATAAGAAGACTCTTCATGATTAATTAGCTACAGAGATAATCTTTTCTAAGGAGTAGGAATAATTAGCAATTCTAATAATACAACTAATAAAAGCAATAACGGGAATAAAACTGTATAAGTAGGGTTTCAAAGAAGGATGAAAATCGCATATTGAGATTGAATGTTCTTTGATCTTTCTTTTCTTTTCTTTTTGTTTTCGCAAGTGTCACTTGCTTTGGTTCCTAAGTTACTACCTTAGCTTTCTCTTATTGCCATGTTACCTGTTTCAGCTTTGGTGCTTGGTGTAATAATTCTATTGGGGGAAGCTATTAAAAGGACGGTTGGTGTTCAGTTGTCAACATCGACAATGGTGATTTTTCATTTGCTGTTTCTTCGGGAGTCTACATTGCCATGATTCAGCTATTCCATCCTTGTTGGATGCTATAATCAACGCTGAATGTGCTATATTGTTGTTTGGCCTTTATAGAAATCTTCAACATTCTCAAGGGATAGATTTGGCTAAATTTGTAAAAACAACATCCAAATATTTGATCACCATTGCCCTGCTTTTGGAAAATGCATAGGTCGGAAGAATCAATGCACATTTATAATGCTTCTGATTGGTTTTATCATTATGGAGACATCATTACAATGTCATCTGCTCAATATATAACCAAATCTCTAAAACCGTGTGAGGTTGGATTCCAGAATAAGCTTCTTGGGAATTTAGTTATCAACCCATTACTATTCACTGTCCTACAATTAATATGGCAGGTTCTCTTTTTGATATGGAATGTATACTGCATATGCACCAATATTAAAACAGATGAGTGGTTCAATTGGAAAAGGTACCCTAAGTTTTGGCTTTTTATCTAACCTCAGCCCGGGAACTCTGAACTTAGATTCTTAAACCCATATGATAAGGGATTACTTGGTAGCATAAAGGACTTCTTAAAGCCAATTTGAGTTAAAAAACGGTCAGTGTTGAACTTGATGAAGAAATAAAACTATATTTGAATGAAAAAAAGTGGTTATTTAATGAAGAAATTAAGTAAAATAATTATCATTGAAAAGAGATTTTTCAAATTTAAGCAATAGTTTATAAAAATATATTTGAATGAAAAATGTTTGGTTTATGTTTAAAATACATATAACTTAAAAATGTTCAGTGCAAATTTAAGCTATTAATTGTTGTAGAAAACTTTCCCCCTATTTCCTTTCTTCATGTTCTTTCTTCATTCTTTTCCGCCTCCACTCCAATCGAATCACCACTCTTCATTTTCTCTTCTCATCCTTTCTGTTTGTGCTTGCGTGGCTTTGGATCCGTATCAGGTTTTTTAATTTTTGGATCTACCTTTTTCTGTCTAAAGATTCCCTTGAATTCCCAAATCCTTGTCTATCCTACAAACTTGTAGCCTATCTCGCGATAGTCGTCTCTTCATCTCCTACTTCTCTGGGTCTAAAAGGTGTGACTTCTACGTGGAGGGTCTTTATTCGCTATGATGGTACTGAATTGTGTTTGATATTCAATGAGGGTAAGAATATCGTCTTGTAGGATCTGTTTTGTTTGTTGTTGTATGGTTTAGGTTATTTGTTTTGTGGATTGTGGATGTTAGGATTATCTTCTTGGGACTTTGGGGTGCTGTTTTTTGTGGTTTCATAATGTTGGGGTTTGAGGTTTGATAATGTTTGGCTGCCCTCTTTCAACGCATGAAGGTGAAGCTTAATAGCTCTTATGGCGGCCTTATGTATGCCAGGTTGTTATTCCCACAAGTTGCTGACCATTGTTGTAAATGATCAAGTCACTTTATCATGTCATCTATTCATGTAAAAAAATTCTGTGTCATAGTAGTAGAACTTGCAACCTGCTATGTTCTAGTGTTAGCCATTGGCTATGTAAACTTCATGTTGTTCTAATGTCATGCCTTTGGGTTTGGAATAAAATATATTAATACTCTTTACAAAGAGAAAACTATATATTTTATAGTGGAACAAATAAAATATAATATATTAATATTGTTTACAAAGAGAAAACTGTATATATGAACACACAGTCAGAGTACACAACTAGATCAGTACAGTACTGATAAATATTATCATACAATTTTTAATCATATTATAGTATTTTAGAATGCGTGAGCGTTAACCTGCCACTATGTAACAACCTTGTTTCCTGGGCCAAAGATTTTACATGTGTTAATTAAAGTGGAGATATAAGATTTGAATTAGGACGATTTGTTAATTGAATACACAGATTAAAATTTGATAAAGCTGTTTGTGATATTAAATAATTTCATTTTATATATATGATTGAAATAAAATGAAAATATAATCTTTTTATATTAAATGTCAGATTATCAAATAAACACTGAGCGTTGAGTAAAAATAAAATATATGCGAGAGCTTATAGAACATGACGCGTGTTAAATTATAACGGATATAAAATAGCTTTAGAATTGTTAATTTTTTTTACAAATAAACGAATAAAATAAGAGTTTTTATTTTTATTTTTTTATTGAATGTTGAATTAATAAATAATATGGTCAAGCATTGAATTGAGTATAACCGATTATAATTGAATTGAAAATTGTTCCGTGGAAGATTAATCATTTGGTTGATATATATATATATATATATATATATATATATATATATATATATATATATATACACATACATACATATATATGTATATATATATATGTATATGTCATTGAAAACCATTTTGAGTGGTAAATTTAAATTGGGTATATGAGAAGTTAATCAAGCGATACATTAAAATAATAATAGTTATTAAAGTAGTGTAGTACTAAAAGCACCCAAAAATATGCTGCCTAATACCATAACCAAAGGCCACCTTAAAAATAACTCAGTCATGCTACACTATACCATAACAGGCTACCCTAAAACCTAAAAAATAATTTTCCGCTTCTCCACCTATCGTTCCTCAATTACTGTCGTTCTCACTTCTCATTGACTATATTCTCCAATACATCTATATCATGGTTGTGCCAAGTAAAGTGAGATTATTTTTAATAATAGAGCAGCTTTAATGAATTTTGACATCCTATTAATGATAATTTACACGGTTTAACAGAAAAATAATAGAGCAGTTTTAATGAATCATGTTTGTTACTCACACCTGAGATCTTCTAAAAAAGCTAGATGTTAGGGTTTTAGAATTTGTGATGGAGGAGCAAAAAGATTTGATTAAAGAAGGAAACGTGGAAGTTAGGGTTTTTGGTTTTGGAATTTGAAAAGGACGTGATGGAGAAGAAACAAAGCGTTTTAGTTCAGTGATTAGGCACTGAATGGAGAATTAGGAGTGGCATTTAGAAGCATATAGATTAATTAGCACTAATTAATTTCTGTAATGGTATTAAGCAGCATATTTCTGGGTGCTTTTAGCACTACACATTAAAGTAAATTTCCCTAACCAAAACCACCTGAAGCCCAAAGCCCACTAGCCTAGACAAATCTAGAACCGTCATCTTCAATAGACAAATCTAGAACCGTCATCTTCAATCACTGAGAGGTCTAAGGGGTTCGAAGAGGGGCTCCTACACGGGAATTCCCATTTTTGATGCCTTTAACCTAAAATCACAAAAGGAAAAAAAAGAAGAAGAGGGAATCAATTCCGCTCTCGATTGAAGAAGGCCGACCACCATAGGCTCTTGGGGGCAAGCGAGCTTCGTTGGAAGGAGGCGCAACCCCTCCTGGTTTTCACACGCGTGAACGGAAGTGGCAAGATCAAGTTGAGCATGGAAACTTCCGGTCGATTCGGTTTTGCTAGTGGTCCTAGGCTGAGCGAGTTGGGTCATGAGGAGTCGATTTAGGTTGCAGAATTGATACTGAGAAGGGAAGATGCAGCGACAATAGTTGTGAATGAAGTTAAGGTGGAGATTAAATGCATTCAGGTGTAACATATAAATCATAGTGATTGAGCCGCGTTTGGTGAGTTTCCCCTCACTCACATCCATATCTACATCCATTTTAGTTATCTATATAACATTATCAGTGATGATTGTCTTATTGGATGGTTAGGTTATTGAATTTACTCGGTTATGATTTAATCGGTTGCTTGATGGGTGTGATTGATTGATGAAATTGTGCGTTGGTAGGATGTTTGGAACATAGAAGGGATATTGTCCATTGTTATTTTTAATAGTGGTTATATAATTATTCACTTTGAAGATTGGTCAATTTATGATATTTATATAACTTGAGATAACTTATATATATGTATGTAAAAGTTTAATAACATCATGACGTTATTAATTAGAGTATACAATGCCATTTAAAATATTGATTGGTTACACAAAGTATAAACAGATTATGTTTAACAATATACGCATATGTGTGTGTGTGTGTGTGTGTGTGTGTGTGTGTGTATATATATATCAATATAAGGCCTATTATTAGATATATATTAGCGTTTTAGTTTATAATATGGATATTTTTATTAATATGATAATTTAATTTAATGTATTTTGTCAAGTTTGAACATTTTATTTGAGTTTTTCCTTTCAAAATAACTCTATTTGGTTTTGTTTGACTAAAAGAATATTTTACCGTTACATCGAATAAATCATTTGAGGAGCATTGTCTTATCTTATCTTATAATAATAATTTGATTACATGTACTTCTCAAGTTAAAATTTTTAATTAAAAACCTTATTCTAGGATAATTTTATTTTGTTGTTTGACTACTCAAAATATGTTACCGTTAATCTAAATAAGTCAACTGAGAAGCCCTCGTTTTATTATGTCTTGAAATAGTTTTTGTCAATGTTTTGCATGTTAATGGATTTCTTTTATACAATATATTTTATTGCTTGCACAAATTTGTGATAACAGTTTATGTTCTACATACACTTGAATATGATCTTTATTATATATTCCTTATCTAATTATTCTTATTTTCATGTTTGTGTTTATTCATTTACATTTTCTCTTATATGCATTTTAGTTTCTGAAACGATTCACCGTTGACATTGATTTGATTTCTGATACAGTGATGACACCTTTCAAATAACCTATAAGATTATATTCTATGTAATAAGAAATTTGAATAAACGGTTTGGTGAAACCGTTTGGTATGGTACTTTCGGTGTCGCCTTTCTGGTTATTCATTAGACTTGTTATATAGAGTATTGAATTATAAGGGTAGTGTAAACCATTGTCTATACTGAGAAGTCCTATGCAACTATCTCCTCACCAGTACTAAATGGTCCTGAGCGGCTATCATGGTGGTCCTGAGTGACTATGCCATATTGGACTTGAGAGTCTAACTTATGGAGATATGAGTATCTTCCATTATAGGCCTCAAAATTGTTTAGTACTTGTATATGATATTTTCATTGCACGTGCGGCGTTGTTGAGTCCCGCCAATGTTGATATGCGTGCGGTGTTGCTGAGTCTCGTCAATGTTGATGTGCGTGTGGCGTTGCTCTGAGTCTTGCCAATGTTGATATGCGTGCGATGTTGTTGAGTCTTGCCAATGTTGATATGGATCCATATGATCTTTTATGATTTTTCTTATATCTCGTTGTGATTTATATATGATTTTTGTTTATGATTTCATGTTAATGTATTTGATGGCCTGGGAGCTATCGTGTGATTGTGATATTTTGGCGATTTCATAATGCGTTATAACTTTTGAATGAGATTCAACTGAATAAGATTACGTTGTCATTTGCATATGTTAATATATGGTAATGATTCCATAATATTTAGCCATGAGGCATCATTCATTAATGTCGATATTTGAGTGAACATAATGACTATGTTTATGACTTGAATGATCAGTGTGGATTAAATAATGTTGTACCTCTTTATGTTATTATTCTTATTTTGAGCACCCAAACATTTTTTATTAATTATACTGGATTTAAACATAGGTTGATCCGTTTATTATCTATATAATACTCGGGGTCAGGTCGAGACATTGCAGGTACAGGGACCTTGAGAACAACTTGTATTTATTGGGCTTAGAAGAGTGTAGCGACTTAGTATATTATTTATTAGCAGGAATTGTATGGATTGAAGTTATATGTATTGATGTGTAATAGATAAACGTGTATAAAATGTTAAATATTGTACATTATATTTATCGATGCGACGACTCTGTGATCTCTGTATTCATGTATTATTTTGTATTGTTCTGTTCTTGAGGCACACGTGTAATTGTTTTGTACCGACATTGAGTACGTAAGAGTAAGTAATACTTAAGAAATTTTAATACGTACCAGTGTTACTCCGAGAGAATTTGCACATGTGTGCCCTTACAGCCTCATTCTCCGTATTATTTGACGACATTACTTAGTAATATTCGTGGATAATATGGGTATATCGGTGGGGCGTTACAAAATGGATCGGAGCAGGTTTAGAACAATACATTATATATATGAAAGAGACATGAGTCCAGACCTTAGAAGAGACCTAGAGTCCCTGTCCCCTTGGGTGTAGGGTAGAATTTTTTTGTATATAAATTATATGATAATAAGAGTAGATGATGATTGTTGGGTAATCATCTGGGACGTATTCAATATTTTTCTATTGTATAATAATATATATTGATCTATTTTCCCCATAATTGGTGTTTATTTTTAATTGAAATTTAAATAATTCGGTGTGATTAAGAAATAAGAAGTTGCGCAGTGGAGATTAATGTGTAAATTTCCGCTGTAGGCGTTGTTTGTTTGTTCTCTGATTGCTGATTAGTTAAATTTGCATATTATAAGTGATTATCGAATTTAATGTAAAAGAAAATTTGGGATAATTATTAAATTCATACAAGTAAATGAATTATTAACAACAACAATAATGAAGTGAATTGTTGAAAGAATATATGGATAAATAAATGATTAAACGAATTAATCTTGAGTCGATTTGTCTGTTGGGTGATTTAAGAATTCCGGTCGGTACATCTGATCAACCCATCAAGAGGGATTCCGAAATGCTTGTGCAAGACGATTCGACACATTATTATAAAGATGAATTAAAATAGGTGTTAGATAAAAGAAAGATATAATTATATTCAAATATAATGGTTAATTATCATATTAGTAACCAAGGATGTATTACATATGGTATGGCAAAAACAAATGGTGTGAACTTGTCCGTTAAAATGTGTTGAGATGATTAGCCGATACGGGTGCACGCGTATTCAGTGGAGATTCTCAGACACCAGACAGGACATTTCAACATGGTCTTTAAGATAATAATAAAATAATAATGTTTTGGAGGAAAGAATAATAGTTGAAAAAAATCAGTGAGCATATAAAAGTAAAGTACCTTGATGACCAAAAGAAAAACATACTATGTGTTTGTGTTGCCTCTTTTTCTTTATGCCCTTCTGTAGTAAATAAATATATATATAAATGAGTCAACTTTAGTGATCAAATATGGAATATAATAGAAGAACTTGGTTCATTGTTAAAAAGGGTTCGAAATCAGGAAGTGCTATAAACTGAAGTTTCATGTGGGAACTAAGGCCTTTATTACAAGGCTAGTGGATCTCATGACCACATACCTTTGATTAACCCAATACTGATATATATATATATATATATATATATATATATATATATATATATATATATAGCGCCAATCGTTTGTGCTGTTTAGTCAAACCTTTTTTTTGTGCAAAGTGAGTATGGCTCGAAAAATATTCCCTACATAATAATGATTGTTTTACACGTGCGGATTAAGCGTACTTCAGACAATTATCCACCCAATAAACCAAAACAGAACTTCTATTTAGGATTTCCTATTTTATACCCAAGCATTCAGTTCTTGCAAGAAAGTTGTCCTAAACTGCAATTTTTTTTAGAAAACATCATTTTTCATTGCTAGAGTGGAATTAAGCGTAGAGTTAGTGCTTTTGCTAAATAATACTATGTTTTGGGGGATATAAAAAAAAAAAAATTAGTTACACGCAATTGATTTGTGCTTGAGCATTGTGTAAACGTTGTTATTTAACGAAGGGATATGAATATTCTTGCTTTATAGTTAAATATCACGTTCATGTTGAAAGTAGAAGAAAGCATCACAACTATCCAAATAGGTACTCATTCCTTTCCGTATACAGTGCAGGTTGGCTATAATTAATTAATCATTCCATCTCTTTAAGTGTAATGCCTTTAGTTATACATGTGGCATAATCAAGGCAAGATTATAATTTGACATTTATTTGACAGTAATACAACAATAGATGGTGGTTGGTTATTTAATCTTTGTCTTTGTTCCATGTTCTTGTTATCCAAGATAATAAGGTGGCAATTTAATTTTGCGTTAATATTTCCTAACTCTATAGAAAAATGGCATTCTACCTGGTATTTTTATAATTGAGTCAAGATTTGATGTAAAATTTGTTACTTTCTAGAATTTTATTCATATAACGTTATTTATGTTTCGTTTATTTTATAAAATGTTATGCAGACTTTTGGGAAAAAAATAATCTTAGCTGGAACCATTATGATCATCACTTTTGATTGGTTTATAAAAATTTGACGATCTTATACGTTCTGGAATGCTCAAAACCTAAGTTACAACTGTTATTTTGTTTGTTCCATGAAATTTTATCGTTTGCTAGGCTAAAAACAGTGATTTTTACCGTTGTCCTGAAAAATCCGTGCCGCTGCACGCTGGAAAAACCACTTATAACCCGTAATACACTTCATGTTTGGTACCGGAAAGACGGTTTAAAGAGGTAACACCCTACACAACAAATTGTTTTAGAAGATATGACTTGATTTGGAAGTTTGGGAATGTTAATGATAGTAAAAGTATAGGTAACATACAAATGTTTGGATGACTACAGATTTAACATTTTTATATGCGACTACTATTCGAATTGATATAAGCATAGGTACCGAAGAAGCTAGCTGGATTGTTAACTAATGAAGATGGATTGCTTCGCTCGCATGGTAAACATTGAAAATTGCTAAAAGAGCTAGCTAAATGGTATATTTTCAAATTAAATATAGCGAATTTGTGTTCTTGCATTGTTTCCCCGTGTTTCGGAATGCCCCGGGTTGGGATGCCTCTACGGAGATGTATATTTTGTGTTTATATTGTATTCGGTTTTTTCGAAACGTCCTCCGTACAAAGGAGACCATCCCGAAATTTTTCATAAATTTCAGGACTTAGAATATTTTCCTAAACTAAAATTGTATATCGAAAATATAAGATGTTAAAATTAATCCAATTAAAACGTATTGTGCATGCAATTGAATTGAGTGTATAAGACACATATTGAGATAAATTATGTACGATATAGAGTACATTAGGATTAGAGTATAAGTTGTCCACTTTTACCTATACGAAATTGCAACGACGTAATTTTTTTAAGGGGGGAAGTCTGTAACAACCCTGTTTTCCAGGCCAAATATTTTACATGTGTTAATTAAAGTGGAGATATAAGATTTGAATTAGGACGATTTGTTAATTGAATAAACGGATAAAATCTGACAAAGCTGTTTGTGAAATTAAATAATTTCATTTTATATATATGATTGAAATAAAATGATAATATAATCTTTTTATATTAAATGTTGGATTATCAAATAAACACCGAGCGTTGAGTAAAAATAAAATATATGCAAGAGCTTATTGAACATAACGCGTGTTAAAATGTAACGGATATAAAATTGCTTTAGAATTGTTAAATAATTTTACAAATAAACAAATAAAATAGGAGTTTTTATTTTTATTTTTTTATTGAATGTTGAATTAATAAATAACATGGTCAAGCATTGAATTAAGTATAACTGATGATAATTGAATTGAAAATTGTTCCATGGAAGATTAATCGTTCAGTTGATATATATATATATATATATATATATATGTATATATCATTGAAAACCATTTTGAGTGGTAAATTTAAATTAGGTATATGAGAAGTTAATTAAGTGATACATTAAAATAATAATAGTTATTAAAGTAGTGTAGTACTAAAAGCACCCAGAAATATGCTGCCTAATACCATAACTAAAGGCCACCTTAAAAATAACTCAGCCATGCTACACAATACCATAACAGGCTACCCTAAAACCTAAAAAATAATTTTCTGCTTCTCTACCTATCGTTCCTCAATTACTGTCGTTCTCACTTCTCATTGACTATATTCTCCAATACATCTCTATCATGGTTGTGCCAAGTAAAGTGAGATTATTTTTAATAATAGAGCAGCTTTAATGAATTTTGACAGCCTATTAATGATAATTAACACGGTTTAACAGAAAAATAATAGAGCAGTTTTAATGAATCATGGTTGTTACTCACACCTTAGATCTTCTAAAAAAACTAGATGTTAGGGTTTTAGAATTTGTGATGGAGGAGCAAAGAGATTTGATTAAAGAAGGAAACATGGAAGTTAGGGTTTTTGGTTTTGGAATTTGAAAAGGACGTGATGGAGAAGAAACAAAGCGTTTTAGTTCGGTGATTAGGCACTGAATGGAGAATTAGGAGTGGCATTTAGAAGGATATAGATTAATTAGCACTAATTAATTTCTGTAATGGTATTAAGCAGCATATTTCTGGCTGCTTTTAGCACTACACATTAAAGTAAATTTTCCTAACCAAAACCACCTGAAGCCCAAGGCCCACTAGCCTAGAAAAATCTAGAACCATCATCTTCAATCACTGAGAGGTCTAAGGGGTTCGAAGGGGGGGCTCCTACACGGGAATTCCCATTTTTGACGTCTTTAACCTAAAATCGCAAAAGGAAAAGAAGAAGAGGGAATCGATTCCGCTCTCGATTGAAGAAGGCCGACCACCATAGGCTCTTGTGGGCAAGCGAGCTTCGTTGGAAGGAGGCGCAACCCCTCCTGGTTTTCACACGCGTGAACGGAAGTGGCAAGATCAAGTTGAGCATGGAAACTTCCGGTCGATTCGGTTTTGCTAGTGGTCCTAGGCTGAGCGAGTTGGGTCATGAGGAGTCGATTTAGGTTGCAGAATTGATACTGAGAAGGGAAGATGCAGCGACAATAGTTGTGAATGAAGTTAAGGTGGAGATTAAATGTTTTCAGGTGTAACATATAAATCATAGTGATTGAGCCACATTTGATGAGTTTCCCCTCACTCACATCCTTATCTACATCCATTTTTGTTATCTATATAACATTATCAATGATGATTGTCTTATTGGATGGTTAGGTTATTGAATTTACTCGGTTATGATTTAATTGGTTGCTTGATGGGTGTGATTGATTGATGAAATTGTGCGTTGGTAGGATGTTTGGAACATAGAAGGGATATTGTCCATTAAATAATGGTTATATAATTATTCACTTTGAAGATTGGTCAATTTATGATATTTATATAACTTGAGATAACTTATATATATGTATGTAAAAGTTTAATAACATCACGACGTTATTAATTAGAGTATACAATGCCATTTCAAATATTGATTGGTTACACAAAGTATAAACAGATTATGTTTAACAATATACGCATATGTGTGTGTGTGTGTGTATATATATATCAATATAAGGCCTATTATTAGATATATATTAGCGTTTTAGTTTATAATATGGATATTTTTATTAATATGATAATTTAATTTAATGTATTTTATCAAGTTTGAACATTTTATTTGAGTTTTTCCTTTTAAAATAACTCCATTTGGTTTTGTTTGACTAATAGAATATTTTACCATTACATCGAATAAATCATTTGAGGAGCCTTCGTCTTATCTTATCTTATAATAATAATTTGATTACATGTACTTCTCAAGTTAATATTTTTAATTAAAAACCTTATTCTTTGATAATTTTATTTTGTTGTTTGACTACTCAAAATATGTTACCGTTAATCTAAATAAGTCAACTGAGAAGCCCTCGTTTTATTATGTCATGAAATAGTTTTTGTCAATGTTTTGCATGTTAATGGATTTCTTTTATACAATATATTTTATTGCTTGCCCAAATTTGTGATAACAGTTTATGTTCTACATACACTTGAATATGATCTTTATTATTTATTCCTTATCTAATTATTCTTATTTTCATGTTTGTGTTTATTCATTTACATTTTCTCTTATATGCATTTTAGTTTCTGAAACGATTCACTGTTGACATTGATTTGATTTCTGATACAGTGATGACACCTTTCAAATAACTTATAAGATTATATTCTATGTAATAAGAAATTTGAATAAACGGTTTGGTGAAACCGTTTGGTATGGTACTTTCGGTGTCGCCTTTCTGGTTATTCATTAGACTTGTTATATAGAGTATTGAATTATAAGGGTAGTGTAAACCATTGTCTATACTGAGAAGTCCTAAGCAACTATCTCCTCACCAGTACTAGATGGTCCTGAGCGGCTTTCATGGTAGTCCTGAGTGACTATGCCATATTGGAACTGAGAGTCTAACTTATGGAGATCTGAGTATCTTCCATTATAGGCCTCAAAATTGTTTAGTACTTGTATATGATATTTTCATTGCACATGCGGCGTTGCTGAGTCTCGCCAATGTTGATATGCGTGCGGTGTTGCTGAGTCTCGCCCATGTTGATATGTGTGTTGCGTTGCTCTGAGTCTCGCCAACGTTGATATGCGTGCGATGCTGCTGAGTCTTGCCAATGTTGATATGGATCCATATGATTTTTCTTATATCTCGATGTGATTTATATATGATTTTTGTTTATGATTTCATGTTAATGTATTTGATGGCCTGGGAGCTATCGTGTGATTGTGATATTTTGGCGATTTCATAATGCGTTATAACTCTTGAATGAGATTCAACTGAATAAGATTGTGTTGTCATTTGCATATGTTAATATATGGTAATGATTCCATAATATTTAGCCATGAGGCATCAATCATTAATGTCGATATTTGAGTGAACATAATGACTATGTTTATGACTTGAATGATCAGTGTGGATTGAATAATGTTGTACCTCTTTATGTTATTATTCTTATTTTGAGCACCCAAACATTTTTTTATTGAGTATACTGGATTTAAACATAGGTTGATCCGTTTATTATCTATATAATACTCGGGCTCAGGTCGAGACATTGCAGGTACAGGGACCTTGAGAACAACTTGTATTTATTGGGCTTAGAAGAGTGTAGCGACTTAGTATATTATTTATTAGCTGGAATTGTATGGATTGAAGTTATATGTATTGATGTGTAATAGATAAACGTGTATAAAATGTTAAATATTTTACATTATATTTATCGATGCGACGACTCTGTGATCTCTGTATTCATGTATTATTTTGTTTTGTTCTGTCCTAGAGGCACACGTGTAATTGTTTTGTACTGACATTGAGTACGTAAGAGTAAGTAATACTTCAGAAATTTTAATACGTACCAGTGTTAGTCCGAGAGAATTTGCACGTGTGTGCCCTTACAGCCTCATTCTCCGTATTATTTGACGACATTACTTAGTAATATTCATGGGTAATATGGGTATAGCGGTGGGGCGTTACAAAATGGTATTGGAGCAGGTTTAGAACAATACATTATATATATGAAAGAGACATCAGTCCAGACCTTAGAAGAGACCTAGAGTCCCTATCCCCTTGGGTGTAGGGTAGAATTTTTTTGTACATAAATTATATGATAATAAGAGTAGATCATGATTGTTGGGTAATCATCTGGGACATATTCAATATTTTCTATTGTATAATAATATATATTGATCTATTTTCCCCATAGTTGTTGTTTATTTTAAATTGAAACTTAAATAATTCGGTGCGATTAAGAAATAAGAAGTTGTGCAGTGGAGATTGATGTGTAAATTTCCGCTATAGGTGTTGTTTGTTTGTTCTCTGATTGCTGATTGGTTAAATTTGCATGTTATAAGTGATTATCGAATTTAATGTAAAAGCAAATTTGAGATAATTATTAAATTCATACAAGCAAATGAATTATTAACAACAACAATAATGAAGTGAATTGTTGAAAGAATACATCGATAAATAAATGATTAAACGAATTAATCTTGAGTCGATTTGTCCGTTGTGTGATTTAAGAATCCCAGTCGGTACATCTGATCAGCTTATCGAGAGGGATTCCTAAATGCTTGTGCAAGACGATTCGACACATTATTATAAAGATGAATTAAAATAGGTGTTAGATAAAAGAAAGATATAATTATATTCAAATATAATGGTTAATTATCATATTTGTAACCAAGGATGTAGTACATATGGTATGGCAAAAACAAATGGTGTGAACTTGTCCGTTAAAATGTGTTGAGATGATTAGCCGATTCGGGTGCACACGTATTCAGTGGAGATTCTCAAACACCAGACATGACATTTCAACATGGTATTTAAGATAATAAAAAAATAATAATGTTTTGGAGGAAAGAATAATAGTTGAAAAAAATCAGTGAGCATATAAAAGTAAAGTACCTTGATGAACAAAAGAAAAACATACTATGTGTTTATCTTCCCTCTTTTTCTTTATGCCCTTCTATAGTAAATAAACAAATATATAAATGAGTCAACTTTAGTGATCTAATATGGAATATGACAGAAGGACTTAGTTCATTGTTAAAAAGGGTTCGAAATCAGGAAGTGCTATAAACTGAAGTTTCGTGTGGGAACTAAGGCCTTTATTACAAGGCTAGTGGATCTCATGACCACATACCTTTGATTAACCCAATTCTGAGATATATATATATATATATATATATATATATATATATATATATATATAGTGCCAATCGTTTGTGTTGTTTAGTCAAACCTTTTTTTGTGCAAAGTGAGTATGGTTCGAAAAATATTCCCTATATAATAATGATTGTTTTACACGTGCGGATTAAGCATACTTCAGACAATTATCCATCCAATAAACCAAAATAGAACTTCTATTTAGGATTTCCTATTTTATACCCAAGCATTCAGTTCTTGCAAGAAAGCTGTCCTAAACTGCAATTTTTTTAGAAAACATCATTTTTCATTGCTAGAGTGGAATTAAGCGTAGAGTTAGTGCTTTTGCTAAATAATACTATGTTTTGGGGGATTAAAAAAAAAATTTAGTTACACGCAACTGATTTGTGCTTGAGCGTTGTGTAAACGTTGTTATTTAATGAAGGGATATGAATGTTCTTGCTTTATAGTTAAATATCACGTTCATGTTTAGAAGAAAGCATCATAACTATCCAAATAGGTACTCGTTCCTTTCCTTATACAGTGCAGGTTGGCTATAATTAATTAATCATTCCATCTCTTTAAGTGTAATGCCTTTAGTTATACATGTGGCATAATCAAGGCAAGTTTATAATTTGACATTTATTTGATAGTAATACAATAATAGATGGTGGTTGGTTATTTAACCTTTGTCTTTGTTCCATGTTCTTGTTATCCAAGATAAAAAGCTGGCAATTTAATTTTGCGTTAATATTTCCTAACTCTATAGAAAAATGGCATTCTACCTGGTATTTTTATAATTGAGTCAAGATTTGATGTTAAATTTGTTACTTTCTAGAATTTTATTCATATAACATTATTTATGTTTCCTTTATTTTATAAAATGTTATGCAGACTTTTGTGAAATAAAAAATCTTAGCGGGAACCGTTATGATCATCACTTTTGATTGGTTTATAAAAATTTGACGATCTTATACATTCCGGAATGCTCAAAACCTAAGTTCCGACTGTTATTTTGTTTGTTCCACTACAAGAAAAACAACCTTTTATAGCATTGAACAATACTTAATGAGAGCGTTTATAGATTGAACGCTCTTTTAAATAATAGGAAAAAAATAAAATTAACGTGTAGACGCTATATCATATTAAAGCAGGCGGGACAGTCAATTTATTGATGAAATAAGGCCAGGTTACATCTCAATTTTCTTTTCGTTCCTTCCCTCTGTTTCCTGAACCATGCTCTTATCTTGCCCTAAAACTTCAGAAACAAAACTAATGCATGAATCAAATCACTGATTGATCTCAAATTTCCCTTCCCTTTTGCAATCTAGGCTTTTTGTGACCCTTTCTCTTTCTTACTCATGTTTGCGGGAATAGGAGCAGAAATTTCTCTCGCTCTTCTCTTCTTGATTACGGGTACTAACAAACTGAAAATTTCATTACTAATTATTTGTTTTTTATTGTCTCAATCTAGCTTAATCGACATCTCTTTAGTTTCCGGTACTACTGATTTGTCTATGCTAGCTGGTACTCTTGAATTTCACTTAAATCTTATCTTGTTATTCTTTCATCGTGTTATTCTTTTGGAAAACTATATAAATAGTGTGTACAAAAATTTGGGACAGCCTACGCAACTGACACTAACCCCTTTTGATAAAGTCACCCTAGTTTCTATCTATATGTTTTTGGGTATTAAACAAGTAAATGAGAAAATCATAACTCATGGTCTTGATTATTATATATGTGGATGTTAATGAAATTTGACGCAGTAAAAGTTACTTTCAAAAAGTTCAATCATAATTCCTTTGAAAAAATGCACTTACTTTACTTAAAAGTGAAATCACTTGTTGTAGCAATGTACAACTTAACTATTGACACGTATAAGTTAGCATGAAAATGCTGTTTATAGGTCTAGCGTGTGATCTGAACGATAATGAATCATTTATACCAAACTTTCAAACTCATGTCATGGAAAGAAGAAATTTTTTGGTTAAGCATTTTATATGCCACCCATTTCCCAACTTTTTGTCTTAACATTAGGATAAGACTTAACATATTTTTACATGGTCTAGTATATGTTATTAATGAATTACCATGCTTTCTTAATGGTTAGCCAATCACCATCACCATTCGATTGCAGCAATACACTAAAACGTACCACTACACTATTGCCACAAATTAATGGCTCACTTCTCCGCTTTCATTCTTGCTGCGCTCCTCATTGCGCTCCTACTGGTCGGAATGCCTTAGGTCGAGGGTGCTGTCAGCTGTGGGATGGCGGTGTCGTCCTATCGTCGTGCATCAATTATCTGACCAAGGATGGCCCCCTCGGTGGCTGCTGCGTCGACATCAAGAAACTGGCGGGCGACCCCTACCAGTATGAAGACTATGCAGTTTCCACCCACGTTTCTTCTTTAGGATCTACTCCACTCAGTTTCATGTTAATTACTCACCAAGCACTTTTTCCTCCAACCAAAATCTTTTAATGAAGCATATTTTGTTTCAGGCTTTCATACATTTGGATAACTTCCAAATGAAAGAACCGAGAAGGTCCTTAGGGTCTTTTTGCAGAGAATGCAGAAACTAACTATTTTTTGGAAGCGTCTTCAGAGTTTGATACTTTATCGGTGGAATCTGCCACCCAAATTCAAATTTTAAACATGGTGCCCGCACCTCTCTCCGTTGGTTCTATAACTGTGTATTCAGGCACTTGAGATCGGATTTATCAAAGGTAATTAAATTTTGATTTTTGAGTATTATCTAAAGAGAGCTAGAAATTTTCCTATAAAAACAACATCTATAAAATTATTCTATACTGTATTGTTAATATTCAGTTTTAGATCTGTGAATCCATTGATTTTTTGGTTAAACTATAATCTGTTCTTTTTACTGATATATTTAATGTGTTCGTGGAAACTATAAATGTCTGTTTTCACTGCCTATTTGCTGAAAGTTGGTATATGTTAGGCATTAAGAAGCAGGATGCATCTAGTTGTGCCACAAATAGTTTCCATTTGTTATTAATCGTTTGATTCCTTTAACATTTATTTTTATGTTCATAGGCATCTCATCCGTGCAGCTGAAAATAGTCATAAATAACTGGACAAATCAACATATTTGGATATATGTAATTAGCTACTGCATTTTTAGTTTTGATCATTTGATTCTTTAACTATTACTTCTGTGCTAATGGAAAATAATGCAATTTACCTTCAACATGGATAATATCTGTTGTACAAGATCTGTAATCCAATTGTTTTACAGTATGGAAAAAACATCAGGTATGGCAATTGAAATAACATCAGGTATTTGATTTATTAGAATTTTAGCAATACAGAAATTTGAAACCAAGCTTACTTGAAATTTAATGTAGTCGACTTTCAAATGAAAAGAGTGGTAGCATCTGCATTGGATAATCCAGTCAGTGGTCAGAAATTACCATCTACCCAATTCCTCTTTGTCAACAAACAGATTCGTCCAAAATGTTTTGGACTGATTGGCACATAGGATCCAAAGGTATATTCTATTTTCTTTGATGTTTACGTGCACATGCATTTTTTTGGGGCCCTAATTAATCACCTGTTTGTAATGGGCCTGTATATGAATATCGGTTACTGCTGTTTTACATCATACGAACAATGGATTTGGCTTTTTTCCACTATAATTTATCTTATTCCACTGTAATATTGTTCATTGTAGTTATGCTTGCCAGTTATATTCGTTCTTGCAACGAACTTCCTTTCCACTTACAAAGTCTGATATGATATTTGTTTGTGGCTAAACATATATCATATTTGTTTGTGTATTTTAGATATGTTTCGCGAGCTGATACACAAGTGAAATTCTTTTCAGAGAAATCTCGATGAGTTGCCTAGTATAGTGAGATATATAGTTAATTACAATGTATGCTATTTTCAAAATAATATTGGTCTTGACGTTTTCCAACTTTTATATGCTCTATTACTATGTGGTACCTACCGTGTCTAATTATCTACACCAAACCATGATGGTAAATGAATGTTAATTTATCTAAACATGCAATTTTCAAGTCATGAATATTACAAGTAAACACCAAGTTATTTTCTATACATCTAACATTTGCCCGCACTGATAATGCACCTATTTCATTCTCTAATGCTTGTCTCTAAACATAAGCTGTCGCCACTCACAGGGTAATATTTTATGTAACCTAAAGGTTAACATTTATTATCCTCCTAATCTTCTATTATTATGAAGTGCATCAGTGTCATATGCAAATATAAAAATAAAATGAATAACGCCTCTTGCTTGGTAGCTATTCGATAAAATACGCTTGTAATTTTGGACTCACATGAATCTGATCTATTACAAATATACACAAATTATTACCTGTGCACTCTTGTTTTCTAATTTTTTTTTTTGCTTGCTTAGTACTCTTTTTGCTGGTTTTAGAATTGCCTGTCTGTTACAACCATTCCTTGAAATTGGGAAGGGGGGGGGGGATGCGACGAACAGGATATAACATATGAAGGAGCATAATGAACCTGAAGTTAAAAGCTGGAAAGGTTACATCGCCTTGTGTAGAGATGGAAATGGTTGGAAAAATCATACACAAATGATCTTCTTTGGGTATGGACTATCCGATTCCGTTATACTATGCAAATTTTGGAAAATTATTATTTTTTTATAGAAAAAAATGCATATTCTTTCAGCTTCTACTGATAAGTAAAATGATACATGGAGAGTTGTCTAATTGCATTGTATTGAACATAGCACAAGTGCGCTCGGTTATGAGCTGAGCACTTGGTAAAAGTACAAACAATACACTTAGTTCTAAACTGGGCCTTAGTTCTTGGAAAATTTGGTACAATTGATGTTAGTTGTAGTTTTAATGACTAATTCAAATTCTTTTTTGTATTAGCGCTACTACAACAATGAAATATAGTTTGATTTTCTAGAATGGTTTCCTGAGGTTTATGTTAAAAGCAATCTTATGTCTAGTCCTCTGTCTATGAATGTATTTTTCGTGAGAATGATTCTTATGTAACCTTTGACATCTACCCTTATTCATATGAAACGGGGTTGCTATTCTTCTGTCATAAGTGCACTCAAGTGTTTATCCAATGATTCAACCTACTTCTAAATTATGGATTAAAATAAGCCTGTAGTAATTTGTCCATATAAAATGTTAATTTTATTGAATATAAAATGAGATTCATGCAACAGATTTGTGATGATGGAATGGTTTCCAACCAGTAAATGTTACATGAGATGAATTTTCATGACTTCTGCAAAGAAATAAACCTCATCATTATGGGTTCTCCACATGTCCGTTCAAAAAAAAGGTATGTGCATTATTATAATTATTTTTTACTTTTATATTTTCACTAAAGACATTGACTATATTTAACTTCATAGATGATCAAAATTGCATCATGGGATGATATTTATATTATATATTATGGGTATGCTAATTAATCAAATATTTTCAAGTAAATTTCATAAAATTTCACTATATGTTGTCAGCTGTCCTCTTGCACCTGGCTCCATTGAGGATAAGTGCTATGGGCTTGAAATTCGTAACATAAATACAAATACAAATGGAATAATTGAGAACAAAAATGCTAAAATGGCAAGGATGGTTTATGTTTTTTTTTAATATCCAATTGCTGATCCCGCTAGCAAGGCGAATGCAATATGATGATTGATATCAAGTAGTTTGTAGCTTGAAATCTTCAAGAAAAACAAAATTTTAATCATGGAATTAAATCTAACCTGAAGATAGTTCAAATAGATGAACTTCACAAAAAGGTAGCTGGCATCATAAGCTCATGCTTTGTGGCTATATCTCAAATGACCACAAGTTGCAATTGTACCATACTGCCATTATGATGTTAGTACTTTCATTTTTAATTGAATCACTTGGCATGCATGTTCCATTCACTTTAAGTTTTTTTTTTCAACAAGCAACCGCCAGTTCCAGTGACATGCAGTGGAATGCCTTACATTGGCATTTACATGTAAAGTTAAAATACAAGTATCTCAATTAATAGTTCTTTTTCCCCAGAGTTACAACTGGGCTCTTGAATTTTCACGCTTTGGACTCATTTAGTACACCGGAACATAAAATTAATGCACAAGAGGATTTGTATTTTAGGAAAACTAAAATTAAGCACTGTAAATATTCACCGATAAAACTCAAGGAAGCAGTGAAAATTCTTGAAAGAAAAGCCGCAGCACATCACAGTATTTAGGCCAAATGTTTTAGGTTATACTGCAGCTACAATGATGAACTTTTTGCCTCAGAGACTCAACCTACATCTGCAGACTTGCCTTTTCCATTCACATCTTCTCCATCTCCTTTGTGGCACCAACCAATTCATCATTTACTAAGTTCAGTTGTTCTTGGAGTTATTTATTTCTCTCTACTTTTTCATCGTGCCACACCCTCCATGCAGCAGATTCGCCCATTGCCTCGAAATTAGCTCTTTCAAACTATCTCCTGAGATTTTCTCGGTCATTTGAGGTAAACGAAGTATCCTTCGAATCTGTTGTCCATAGGCGGATATATAGTGCCACTCCCAGAAATATTGCGATCGAGAATCCAAGAATTAGAGATTTGCTTCTTATTTTCATTTTCTTCTGATGTCTCATAAATTCCTATCTCCATTCACTTTAAGCTGTTCACTTATGCATATCTTTCCATCAATATTAGAAAGAAGCATTGGTTATAAAGGATTGTTTAATATTTTAAGGTGTGTATGTATCTGTGTAGTTTTTCTTGTGCATTGATTATTGCTCGTATAGTTTTTCTTGTGGTTGCTACTGAAATAACTGTGAGGAGCAACCCATTTATCTTCCTAGCTAGAGAGTATTAGAGATGATTTTATGAAACCTGTGGATCAAGTATAAATAATTAGGATCCTCATCCAATTGCAGATGAGGATGATGATTTATTTGGTGAAAGGTTTAGCATTGCTTACGAGCTTCATTGTGAATTTGGGTATGCATTGAGTTTTAGCTGAACTGTTTTCTTAATTTAAAAACATTCCGTTTTAGTTTCTTCTAAATTTTTTTGTTTTGTTTGCAGCGACCCGGTATTAAAGGTGCATATGGAATGCATTGTAGGTCAACCTGAAGAAATGGACAAACTGTCTAAAATGAAAGCTCAAATCATAGAGATTAAAGGAGTAACAATAGACAATATTGAAAAGGTAAAGTTTATATATATATATATATATATATGTGAGGAGGGTTCCGCTACACCTCTTATATTGCACGTAACCTCTCCCCCTGAATTTCAGCCAACCATTCCCCACTCATTCTCTCTCTTCTCATTTGAATATTGCTTGTTAGTGGGAAGAGAGAGAATGAGTGGGGGGATGAGTGGCTGAAATTCAGGGGGAGAGGTTACGTGCAATACAAGAGGTGTAGCAGAACTCTCTTCCATATATATATATATATATATATATATATATATATATTTGCAGCAAAGATGTTCTAATTGTTCATAATCATTCAATGTTATAATCATTAAATGAAGAAAATGTCAGGAAAGAGGAGGATGAAAAATTCTCTTGGCATTTACTAGGATTGAAAACCAATTTTTTTTTTAACAACCGATTTTTTTCCTTCTTACTCGCACCTGTTGGAGAATGTGGATAAGATATGCCGTATCAAGACTATTTTTTTTCTTTCGCAACAGTAACAACCTTTAGCCTCAACTATTAAAGTAAGAGAATTTACCTATAACATGTACAAAGAATTGAATACAAGAAATATAAACTGGAAATGTACCATATCAAGACTAATCAAACCTGCATCAAACCTAACTTCTTGCATGAAGCAAACAAGGAAGCAGCTCATGTTCAACAGGAGTAATCGGTAGGAGGGTCATTGTAATAACCCGGAAAATACGAGCCAATTTAAATTTTTTAAATTGGTTATTTCAAAGGAATTTGAACAATTGAAATAGAATATTTCAATAAAATAGTGAATTAGGAATAGTGAGTCAGTTTGAAAATTTGAATTCAAACTTTGACCGACTATGCAGGGTGGAAAATATAACGGATTTTAGCGAAACAAAAAATATTTAAATCTGTTAGTTAATACCTTTCCAACGAATCTGAAAAATCGAAGTTTCATAACGGGAATTAAAAGTTATGGCCGAATGAATTTTCAGAAGAGTCGGTATATAGAATATATTACCCTGGGAAATTGATATTTTGCATACGACCTCGGAATTCGACGAAACCACTTTTGTTGGGTCCGGGATGTCAAACTATTGCTAGGTTTCAAATTTCATAATTTTTGAAGCTAGTATGTGAGCGTAGCAAAAGAAAATGTGTTTGGTCGATTTCTGTTAAATTGGATCAACCAGAAAATGGCCATTTTTCAAACGACCTCAGAATTCGACGAAACTAGTTTTGTTGGGACCGTAGCGTCAAAACATAGCTAGATTTATTTTTCTGGAATTTTTCGAATCAGTTTGTGGCCCTGGCAAATTGAAATGTGCGTTCAGAGTTAAAAATTAAATGTTTTATACTTTAATTTGAAAAATAACTGACTGTAACAGTCGAATTGGCCTACGAAACATATTCCATTGTGTCCGGAATGGGGGTATTTAGCTAGGGGCGATAGTCGTTGGGTTTAAAAAGGAGTTCGTTTGAGAAAACACTATTTAAAAATTTAATATAATCCTCGGCCAATCAGAATTTTCCTTTCATAAATTTTAAAAAAAAAAAAGAAACCCCCCCGATCAACGGCGAAACCGCTCCCTACCTTCTCCCCCAAATCGCCGCCGCCACAGGCGATTTCCGCCTGCGCCACCCCCTACCTCGACGCGCCTCCCCCTCCTCTTCAAATCCGACCCCACCGCCGCCGCCACAGTCGCCTCCTCCGCCCGTATCAAAGCCAGGAAGTCGAGCACTTCCTGCCGCCGCCCTGAACGCCACCGACCACCGAACGCCACCAAACCACCACCGACTTGAAGCCCTCTCTTCCCTCTTCCACGTCCAACTCCCCGATCGTCCCCACGTGCCACTGATTTCGCGAAAACTGTAAACCTAGTTTTGAAGCTTCGTGAAAGTGAGTTTTTCTTTGATCTTTACACTTTGAAAAATCATATCTTTTTGGTGTGTTGATGAAATTCGATGAAACAGGAAACATCGAGACCGCAAGGAAGCTCTCTACCCAATAGAAGAAGCCACGGATTTTTCTGACATCGTATCGATTTTTAGCGCTCAGAAAACCAAAGTGAGAAATCTAAATTAACGTGAAATTGAATGGAAAATGTAGTGTATAATTTATATAAGCGAAATATTAATTACATACGTGTTGTATACCTCATGTACATGCGTAGTGTAAGCTATATAAGCGAAGTATGAATTTTACATGCATAGAATAATTGATATATGTGTTGAAATGCTAGTGAAATATAGCAAATATATATTATATTATATTATATATATATATATACTCCCCTCGTCCACAAACCATGGACGATATTTATTGTGGTGAATTGGTGTGAAATATTGGATGAAAAATACGAATGGTTGAATAATTGTTTGTGGTTGATATTGTTTGGTTGTGGTTGAAAAATACCCGTTGGTGATTGAAATGAATTGGAAAATTTTGTGGAAATAAAAATAAACATGCCGCCTGCGTGCGAATTAGATGCATGAATCCCCATTGTCAAAAACCGCGAGGTTTTAAGGTAGAGCGAGGAGCCGTACTAGGGACGGTGCCGGTTTTAACTACCCTGCCGTTATGCTGCCGAAATTTTGAATAATCTTTGTGTGTTAGGATTATTTTCATATGTTGAAATTATTTTCTTGCGTTGAAATTAAAGTCATATATTGAAACTATATCCATGTGTGGAAATATTCATGTGTTGAAAAGTGTTGTGTGAAAATTAAATTCATTTGTGAATGAGTGAAGTGTTTAAACAATAAAAATCACATTTTTATATGTATATGAAGTATGAAAAATATTCGCCTTATATAAATAATTTCAACAATAAAAATCCCATCTTTCTAATATGAACAACATAAATAAAATGTCCATGTGTGGAGATGCTCATTTATTGAGAAGTGTGAGTAGTGGAAAAGTTCATGTGTTGAATAAAAAGATCGAACGATAAAAATTACATTTTTATTGAAACTATGAAGTGCAGAAACATCTATTTGTCGAATAAATATTTTAAATGATAAAAATATCATTTTTATCATATGTGTGATATGCTAAAGATACGCGGACGTTGAAATAAATATTTGTGATAGAAATATTATTTTTAACATGCATAGGAACTAAATAAAATACACATGCGTTGAAATCTATTTTAGTTCGCCAAAATTATCATCTTTGAAATGTGAAGTGTAAAAAATAGCCACTTGTTCAAATAAACGTGCATGAGTTGAAGTATGCATTAACTAGCTAATGATATGATTTTAGCCTATGCATGCAACATTAGAATGAATGCTGTTTTTAAACCAAAGCAAATCAAATATGAAATTGAATGGAAATTGATAAATGTTAGAAATTGTATATATGTACATGCATATCTATTGAACAGGTTAAAGCAAAAGGGGCTAGAGAAGAGAAATAAAATTTTGTGCCCGACAAATAGGTACACATTTACCGCTTTGTTTGGGTGATGATTTTATGAGCCTGTTGGTTAGCCGCTTGGCTTTTTCTTTTTCTTTTTGATATGAGACGCCTGTGTGGCTATTTGGAAATTTTCTCAGACCCTCCCGTACAAAGGAGGTTATGGCGAAATTTTCCAAAATTTAAAGGCGTTAGTGAAATAATTGAAGTGGAAACGATATAGGAATTTTTGAATGAACTATATTTATATAAATATATAAATATAAAAAGAATTAAAACGAAACGTGGCCGTGCAGTTCATGTTTTGAAACCGTGATTTCAAACGACTAGTGCGGGAAATCCGACAATTGGATTTTCCCGAAACCGCAACCGTTGGGTTCGCCTTGGAAATATCTTTCCAACGGCACCAACGTTGTGATGATCCGACGGTTGGATTGTCTGGAATGTTTAATTCAAAACTAAAGAAAAACAGCGCCAGAAACGATTATATTTATATATATATATATAATTAAATTAAATCGAATAACGACGCTGCAGTTCGTAAATTGAAATCGTAACTTCAAATGGTTAGTGTGGAAGATCCGACCGTCGGATTTTCCCAAAACTGAAACCGTTGGATTCGTTTTGAAATGACCTTCCTAATGATGTAAAATTTGTGAAGATCCAACGGTTAAATTTTCATATATGTGTAAAACAAAATTAATGAAAAGCAGCGCCAATGCATCGACACGACCTGAAACGTCGTTTAATTAAATATGGCCGTTTTAAATTAAATAAAAATGGCGATATATCGTTATAAAGTACTATAGACGATATAGAGTGAAAATAAACCAATTTTGTTGTGTTTGCTTGATATGTGATGGTTGAATGTATTTGACATGAAAATTATAACTAAATAACTGAAATGTGAATGTTGAATAGTCCAACCATGTGATTAATTGATTTGAAAATCTAAATATACGTGGGTTATTTGAAAAGGCCGAGTTTATCTCATTTCAAATAATCGATCGACGTTGAGAAGTCGAAGAGTCGAAGACGACTGAAGACCGACGATCTCCACATTGGATGGATGGACACTACTGATGCTGGTGATTGGAGTAGCTACCATGAAGGAATTGAAGTAGTAGCCGTCCACACATACTGTTGATTGTACGGATATGCGAGGAATTGGTGCCTCCGGTTTCGTTCAGACCCAGAACGGACTTGTAAATGGACTGTGTGTCTGACATTGGATTTTGTTCTGTGTTGATTGATCTCTGTTAAATATATATCTGTTTGGCGGTGGAGAATTTATTCTCTTGCTTAACGCCCTTCTCTGAGACGTACGAGCTCAGAGGTTATGTATTGACAGAAATCAGTCGCATGGAGTGGATTGCCTGTGTGGCACGCCTAAGTGGCATATGATCAAGGCTTCTGTTGCAAAGCAAAGTCTTGTGGTTGATGATCAAAGCATGGTCTGTGTGACGTAGCTTTGTGTATAACGTGAATTCGCGAGCCTCACACCCCGGTATGAGTCAAAAACGGGAGAAGGACCCAAGGAGTGCACGACGTTTCTTTCTAGCTATGGTGGTGTCAGCGACCTCCCAGCCCTGACATTTATATCTACTTTTCACCTGTGTGGTTGTTGGAATACGAGGCGCCTCGATTATAGGTCTGTAAGGACCGGGAAATGTGTGTTCAGGAATAACTAATCCTCAAAAGTAAGAGAGGACCGGCCTTGGAGGATCCAGGGGATTGCTGTGTGCGGTCCCGAGGCATTTGCTAGAGTGTTTCGAACGGAGAGGAGCTTGCCCCTTGCCTCGACTCATGAAGGAATCCAATTTCCAATACGAAATATGCGGACGTGATTGTATTACTAGTATGGCGACATAGTGGTATGAGTCATTTATGCCGCCTATGATTGATATTTATGATTGAAATCGCTTTTGAAACATATATGCACTAGTAATAATATCAAATACCTTTGTTTTATTCGTATGAAGCATTTTTGGCCATTATAAGGGAAAACTCTATCCTTCGGCTTGCGTTGCATTGTGTGATGGGACCTGAGTCTTATAATGGCTTCATTTTATAAAAAGCATTGCGATGATTTAATCATTTACTTTATTTCATGCACTAGCACTCATTGGAGTAAACCCGTTCCGCGAAAGTGGCGTGGTCCTTTGATTTGCCTCAATATTGTTATTAATAAGTTGAGTAGATTTCTCATACCAGTCCCATGACTGACTCGTAGTTTGTTTCACCTTGCAAACTCGGGTGCCCTCATTTTCACACGGACAGCCTAGTTACAGGTTTCTGACGCATCTTTTGGCTCATGGCGAGGCTTGACTACACCGTGCTGACTTGGATTTTCTCCGCCATTATTGTATCTATATTATGATTCTGTCATTGGCGATGAAGACTGATATTCATTTTGTGTACTCTTTATGTATGATTCCGCCTCAGGCGATGGTGACTGATTATGTATCATTGTGCACTAAGTTGTATCCTATACTGTGCTTCTCTGATGTGATGATATCTATATAATTCCGCTGTCATATATGTGTAAATTATTCTATTTTCTGTTTATGCTATTATCCGTGATCTGCTAATGATGATTAATGTGTTATATTCCAATGATTATCCTTAACACCATGTCACGGGGTTTTGGGATCGTCACAGCTGGTATCAGAGCTTTGGTTAACCTTAGTTCTGGAGTCTAACACATTAAACACTTCGTCAAAATAGAATTAGTAGTATTCTAAGGCGAGTCGCTCATTAGAGATAGGACTAGTAAGGTCCTAGAATGAGCTGAGCAGAATAGCAAAAACAATTGATCAGTCCATCGTTATCTTTCCGTAAATTTTCTGCTTAACTATGCAATAGACTATCATTTCTGTTAGCTGACTTTTTTCGTTGCTTATACAGAATATGAAAAATGGCTACCAGAGCATCCGCCGCTAGAGGAGGCTGTGCCGGCCGAGGCCGAGGAAGGGGAGAAATCCCAGCTCAAGAAGGACCTTTGATACAACCTCCGGCAGCTCAATACTTTGAGCTTGAACGTGTAGCTAAGAGATATAAGAACTTAGGAGGTAAGACCTTCTCGGGAACTGGCACCGTAATAGAGGCCCTTGCATGGCTCAAAACATGCGAGAAAATTCTTGAAGGCCTAAGGCTAGGAGACGAAGACAAAGCTATTATGGGCGCCTGGCTTATGCAGGAACAAGCTGAATTATGCTGGGAATCTCTTACCGCCGGGAATAGAGAAGCTGGAAGAACATGGGATGGATTCAAAGAACTATTCAAGGAGAAATATGTCCCAGAACAAGCTCTAGAAAGAATGCACGATGACTTCGCCAATCTCCAGCAAGGGGATCTTTCCGTGCAAGATTATCTGAACAAATTTACAATGTTGTCGCCCTATGCTCCAGAGCTCGTTGCTACCGCAAAATCCAAAAATAAGAGGTTTATCCTTGGACTAAGACGACAATATCATGATAGAGCCATGGCCCATGTCAAGCTGGAATTCAACGAGCTGGTGGAAATGACATGCAACTATGAAGACCTTGATCAAAGGCATCTGGATCAGGATCGCGCTAGAAGCCAAGCCGGAAACAAGCGCAAGCCTGCTGTAAATCAGGGCGAGTCAAGCCAAGCAGCATCTTCAAAGCCTCAGACTGGCAAGCTGCCAAGAGGAAATTGCTTTAACTGTGGTAAGCCGGGGCACTACTCAAACGTCTGCACAGCTCCGAAGAGGCAGAAAACGAATTCTCAAGGCTCGAGCCAAGGCTCTCAGAACCCTCGCTCATGCTTCAATTGTCGCAAGACCGATCATCTGGTCAAAGACTGTCCTTTGCTGAAGAAAGCTACATTAGCTCACGTCTATGACGGGTCTAGCCCGCCAGCTGCTTCCGATGGAGCAGGTAAACCTGATGTTTTGGGAGGTACCCTTACAATTAAAAATGTTCCTGTTTCTGTATTGTTTGACACAGGTGCATTGCGTAGTTTTATTGCTAGACACACAATGCACAAATTAAAGTTAAAACAGCGAAAGCTCAAAGAATTGGTTGAAGTTCATAACCCGATAGGGTGTCCTGTTACTCTCAATTCCTGTTGTAAAGTGCCAATCTCTTATTCTTTCTACAAGTTTCCTTTCAATCTAGTCGTTATGGATTTTCCCGAATTCGATATCATTCTAGGGCTAGATTGGTTAACAAAGTATGAAGCCGAAGTGAAGTGTGCGGAAAGAATCGTTAAAATCCGAACGGAGCTTGGACATATATATATATACCCTGTCATGGTTCGAATCCGAATAGAGAAGAATTTTGGTCAGCATTAGAACTTATCCCCACTTCCATGGAAAAGATTCCGATTGTTAGCAACTATGCGGATGTGTTTGAAGAAGTTGAAAACTTACCTCCGCAAAGAGAAATAGAATTCTGAATCGATCTAATTCCTAATGCCAGACCAGTGGTGCATCCAATTCGCAGAATGACTCCGAAAGAAAAAGAAGAATTAGGCGATCAAACTCGTCAACTGTTGTCGAAAGGTCTAATCAGACCGAGTTTTTCTAATTGGGGTGCAGCTGTTGTGTTTGTCCCAAAGTCAGACGGTACTCTTCGATTATGTGTTGATTACCGAGACCTCAACAAACAAACGCTTAAAAATAAATATCCATTACCCCGCATTGATGATTTGCTAGACCAATTGAATGGGGCGAAAGTATTTTCCCGAATGGACCTAGCTACAGGTTTTCATCAATTGAGAATAGCAGAAGAGTGTGTTCCTTTGACAGCTTTCAGGGTCCAGACATATTTTATGAATGGTTAGTAATGCCGTTTGGCCTATGCAATGCTCCAGCATACTTTGTCGATCTAATGAATAGAGTGTTCAGGGGAGTTCTGAATAAATTTTTCCTCGTATTCATCGATGATATTTTAATCTACTCCAAATCAAAACCCGAGCACGAAAACCACTTAGAACAAGTATTGGAGATTCTAAGAAAGAACGTCTTCAAAGCCAAATTCTCTAAATGTGTCTTCTGGCAAGAAGAAGTCAAATTTCTCGGCCATGTCGTGTCAGAGAAAGGAATTTCTGTTGACCCAAGCAAAATGACAGCGATTCAAGACTGGAAACAACCCACTACTCCCACAGAAGTTAGAAGTTTTATGGGGCTGGCTAGTTATTATCGAAAGTTCGTTAAGGATTTTTCGAAGATATCCGGTCCGTTAACGAAGCTCACAAAGAAACACGAGAAGTTTAAGTGGACTTCCGACTATGAAGAAGCTTTCCAGGAATTGAAATCGAAGCTGACCACCGCTCCAGTGTTAACTATTATTGATGGCAATCAGGATTTAACGGTTTAGACAGATGCTTCTATTAGAGGTCTTGGTGCAGTGTTAATGCAGAGAGGCCAAGTAGTCGCTTATGCAAGCCGCCAACTGAAACCGCATGAGAAGAATTATGTGACTCATGATCTTGAGCTGCTAGCCATCGTTTTTGCATTGAAAATCTGGAGGCATTATTTATTGGGCGAGAAATTTATACTGTACACGGATCATCAATCATTGAAGTATTTATATACCCAGAAAGATCTGAATCTGAGACAACAACGTTGGCTAGAATTTCTTGCAGCGTATGATCTTGATATCCTGTATACGCCGGGGAAGGCTAACGTTGTGGCGGATGCACTTAGTAGAAAAACCGCAATCATTGCCAATCTTATAATTACACATGGATTGATTGATAGGAAACCTGTTCTTCAGAAAAGTGACAATTTTGTGACAGAGATGGTAAAAAGGATTCAAGGGGGCGATGGCTCCAGTTTCCAAGTGGATAGTGAGGTAGTTCTGAGGCTGAATAGAAGAATATGTGTTCCCGACATTCCCGAGCTTAAAAGAGAAGTGCTGGATGAATGCCATAAATCCAAATTTTGCATCCACCCAGGTGTGAGTAAAATGTACAACGATATCAAACGCACTTTCTGGTGGAAGGCAATGAAAAGAGATATTTCTTTGTATGTTAGCAGATGCCCTACTTGTCAATTGGTCAAGAGTGACCAACAGAAGCTAGCTGGACTGTTACAACCGTTGGAAGTCCCAGGCTGGAAATGGGAACAGATTTCCATGGATTTCATAGATGGTTTGCCGCGAACCAAGAAAGGTAATGATAGCATTTGGGTAATCGTAGATCGCTTCACGAAGACTGCCCATTTTATACCTGTCAGATCCAATAGAACCGCTCAAAGTCTAGCACAGATATATTTCAGAGAAATTGTTAAGCTACATGGAATTCCCATCAGCATAGTCAGTGATAGAGATCCCCTATTTACTAGCAAGTTCTGGGAGGCTTTCCAGACAGAATTGGGAACAAAACTGAATATGAGCACCGCTTATCACCCACAAACAGATGGCCAAACTGAAAGGGTGAATAGAATTCTAGAAGATTTATTGCGGGCTTGTATAATCGATTTTGGTGGGTCATGGGAAGATCATTTGCATTTGGCAGAATTCTCATATAACAATAGCTATCAAGCAAGTTTGAGAATGTCACCATTTGAAGCATTATATGGCAGACCCTGCAGATCTCCAGCATGTTGGGTAGAACCTGGCAACAGACTTGTACTAGGACCCGATGTGATTAGAGAAGCATCTGATAAAGTGGACTTCATCAAGAAGCGATTGAAAACCGCCCAAAGCCGACAGAAAAGTTATGCAGACTCTAGAAGGAGAGATTTGACATTTGCTGTTGGTGATCATGTTTATTTAAAGGTTTCTCCGATGAGAGGAGTAATCAGATTTGGAAAGACTGGGAAGTTGGCTCCGAGATTTATTGGTCCCTTTTCTATACTTGAGCGAATTGGAACTCTTTCTTATAGGGTTCAATTACCAGATTGGTTGCCTGGAGTGCACAATGTATTCCACGTATCTCAACTTAGGAGACATGTGCATGATCCGGATCTTGTTGTAGAAGAAGCAACGCAACGGGATGTGGAGATAAATCCAGAATTAGCACTCAGAAGAGAGCCATTAAAGATTGTTGGCAAAGAAACTAGAGAACCCAGAAGCAAAAAGGTTCATTTAGTTAAAGTGCAGTGGAGCAGTGATCCTAGAGACTGTACTTGGGAAACTGAGGAAAGCATTAAGCAAGCTTACCCCAAATGCAGAGTGGATATCTCTGACTAACTCTGGTGCAAGGTACCTTTACAATACTTCGCATTTACATTTTATTTCCTACTTTACTGTTGTTTCCTTTTCGAGGACGAAAAGTTTTAAGTAGTGGAGATTGTAATAACCCGGAAAATACGAGCCAATTTAAAAAATTTAAATTGGTTATTTCAAAGGTATTTGAACAATTGAAATAGAATATTTCAATAAAATAGTGAATTAGGAATAGTGAGTCAGTTTGAAAATTTGAATTCAAACTTTGACCGACTATGCAGGGTGGAAAATATAACGGATTTTAGCGAAACCAAAAATATTTAAATCTGTTAGTCAATACCTTTCTAACGAATCTGAAAAATCGAAGTTTCATAACGGGAATTAAAAGTTATGGCCGAATGAATTTTCAGAAGAGTCGGTATATAGAATATATAGCCCTGGAAAATTGATATTTTGCATACGACCTCGGAATTCGACGAAACCACTTTTGTTGGGTCCGGGATGTCAAACTATTGCTAGGTTTCAAATTTCATAATTTTTGAAGCTAGTATGTGAGCGTGGCAAAAGAAAATGTGTTTGGTCGATTTTTGTTAAATTGGATCGACCAGAAAATGGCCATTTTTCAAACGACCTCAGAATTCGACGAAACTAGTTTTGTTGGGACCGTAGCGTCAAAACATAGCTAGATTTATTTTTCTGGAATTTTTCGAATCAGTTTGTGGCCCTGGCAAATTGAAATGTGCGTTCAGAGTTAAAAATTAAATGTTTTATACTTTAATTTGAAAAATAACTGACTGTAACAGTCGAATTGGCCTACGAAACATATCCCATTGTGTCCGGAATGAGGGTATTTAGCTAGGGGCGACAGTCGTTGGGTTTAAAAAGGAGTTCGTTTAAGAAAACACTATTTAAAAATTTAATATAATCCTCGGCCAATCAGAATTTTCCTTTCATAAATTATAAAAATAAAAAAAAAGAAAAAACCCCCCGATCAACGGCGAAACCGCTCCCTACCTTCTCCCCCAAATCGCCGCCGCCACAGGCGATTTCCGCCTGCGCCACCCCCATACCTCGACGCGCCTCCTCCTCCTCTTCAAATCTGACCCCACCGCCGCGGCCACAGTCGCCTCCTCTGCCCGTATCGAAGCCAGGAAGTCGAGCACTTCCCGCCGCCGCCCTGAACGCCACCGACCACCGAACGCCACCAAACCACCACCGACTTGAAGCCCTCTCTTCCCTCTTCCACGTCCAACTCCCTGATCGTCCCCACGTGCCACTGATTTCGCAAAAACTGTAAACCTAGTTTTGAAGCTTCGTGAAAGTGAGTTTTTCTTTGATCTTTACACTTTGAAAAATCATATCTTTTTGGTGTGTTGACGAAATTCGATGAAACAGGAAACATCGAGACCGCAAGGAAGCTCTCTACCCAATAGAAGAAGCCGCGGATTTTTCTGACATCGTATCGATTTTTAGCGCTCAGAAAACCAATGTGAGAAATCTAAATTAACGTGAAATTGAATGGAAAATGTCGTGTATAATTTATATAAGCGAAATATGAATTACATACGTGTTGTATACCTCATGTACATACGTAGTGTAAGCTATATAAGCGAAGTATGAATTTTTACATGCATAGAATAAGTGATATATGTGTTGAAATGCTAGTGAAATATAGCAAATATATACTATATTATATATATATATATATATATATATATACACACTCCCCTCGTCCACAAACCATGGACGATATTTATTGTGGTGAATTGGTGTGAAATATTGGATGAAAAATACGAATGGTTGAATAATTGGTCGTGGTTGATATTGTTTGGTTGTGGTTGAAAAATACCCATTGGTGATTGAAATGAATTGGAAATATTTGTGGAAATAAAAATAAACATGCCGCCTGCGTGCGAATTAGATGCATGAATCCCCATTGTCAAAAACCGCGAGGTTTTAAGGTAGAGCGAGGAGCCGTACTAGGGACGGTGCCGGTTTTAACTACCCTGCCGTTATGCTGCCGAAATTTTGAATAATCTTTGTGTGTTAGGATTATTTTCATATGTTGAAATTATTTTCTTGCGTTGAAATTAAAGTCATATATTGAAACTATATCCATGTGTGGAAATATTCATGTGTTGAAAAGTGTTGTGTGAAAATTAAATTCATTTGTGAATGAGTGAAGTGTTTAAACAATAAAAATCACATTTTTATATGTATATGAAGTATGAAAAATATTCGCCTTATATAAATAATTTCAACAATAAAAATCCCATCTTTCTAATATGAACAACATAAATAAAATGTCCATGTGTGGAGATGCTCATTTATTGAGAAGTGTGAGTAGTGGAAAAGTTCATGTGTTGAATAAAAAGATCGAACGATAAAAATTACATTTTTATTGAAACTATGAAGTGCAGAAACATCTATTTGTCGAATAAATATTTTAAATGATAAAAATATCATTTTTATCATATGTGTGATATGCTAAAGATACGCGGACGTTGAAATAAATATTTGTGATAGAAATATTATTTTTAACATGCATAGGAACTAAATAAAATACACATGCGTTGAAATCTATTTTAGTTCGCCAAAATTATCATCTTTGAAATGTGAAGTGTAAAAAATAGCCACTTGTTCAAATAAACGTGCATGAGTTGAAGTATGCATTAACTAGCTAATGATATGATTTTAGCCTATGCATGCAACATTAGAATGAATGGTGTTTTTAAACCAAAGCAAATCAAATATGAAATTGAATGGAAATTGATAAATGTTAGAAATTGTATATATGTACATGCATATCTATTGAACAGATTAAAGCAAAAGGGGCTAGAGAAGAGAAATAAAATTTTGTGCCCGACAAATAGGTACACATTTACCGCTTTGTTTAGGTGATGAATTTATGAGCCTGTTGGCTAGCCGCTTGGCTTTTTCTTTTTCTTTTTGATATGAGACGCCCGTGTGGCTATTTGGGAATTTTCCCAGACCCTCCCGTACAAAGGAGGTTATGGCGAAATTTTCCAAAATTTAAAGGCGTTAGTGAAATAATTGAAGTGGAAACGATATAGGAATTTTTGAATGAACTATATTTATATAAATATATAAATATAAATAGAATTAAAACGAAACGTGGCCGTGCAGTTCATGTTTTGAAACCGTGATTTCAAACGACTAGTGCGGGAAATCCGACCATTGGATTTTCCCGAAACCGCAACCGTTGGGTTCGCCTTGGAAATATCTTTCCAACGGCACCAACTTTGTGATGATCCGACGGTTGGATTGTCTGGAATGTTTAATTCAAAACTGAAGAAAAACAGCGCCAGAAACGATTATATTTATATATATATATATAAATATAAATATAATTAAATTAAATCGAATAATGACGCTGCAGTTCGTAAATTGAAATCGTAACTTCAAATGGTTAGTGTGGAAGATCCGACCGTCGAATTTTCCCAAAACTGAAACCGTTGGATTCGTTTTGAAATGACCTTCCTAATGATGTAAAATTTGTAAAGATCCAACGGTTATATTTTCATATATGTGTAAAACAAAATTAATGAAAAGCAGCGCCAGTGCATCGACACGACCTGAAACGTCGTTTAATTAAATATGGCCGTTTTAAATTAAATAAAAATGGCGATATATCGTTATAAAGTACTATAGACGACATAGAGTGAAAATAAACCAATTTTGTTGTGTTTGCTTGATATGTGATGGTTGAATGTATTTGACATGAAAATTATAACTTAATAACTGAAATGTGAATGTTGAATAGTCCAACCATGTGATTTAATTGATTTGAAAATCTAAATATACGTGGGTTATTTGAAAAGGCCGAGTTTATCTCATTTCAAATAATCGATCGACATTGAGAAGTCGAAGAGTCGAAGACGACTGAAGACCGACGATCTCCACATTGGATGGATGGACGCTACTGATGCTCGTGATTGGAGTAGCTACCATGAAGGAATTGAAGTAGTAGCCATCCACACATACTGTTGATTGTACGGATATGCGAGGAATTGGTGCCTCCGGTTTCGTTCAGACCCAGAACGGATTTGTAAATGGACTGTGTGTCTGATATTGGATTTTGTTCTGTGTTGATTGATCTCTGTTAAATATATATCTGTTTGGCGGTGGAGAATTTATTCTCTTGCTTAACGCCCTTCTCTGAGACGTACGAGCTCAGAGGTTATGTATTGACAGAAATCAGTCGCATGGAGTGGATTGCCTGTGTGGCACGCCTAAGTGGCATATGATCAAGGCTTCTGTTGCAAAGCAAAGTCTTGTGGTTGATGATCAAAGCATGGTCTGTGTGACGTAGCTTTGTGTATAACGTGAATTCGCGAGCCTCACACCCCGGTATGAGTCAAAAACGGGAGAAGGACCCAAGGAGTGCACGACGTTTCTTTCTAGCTATGGTGGTGTCAGCGACCTCCCAGCCCTGACATTTATATCTACTTTTCACCTGTGTGGTTGTTGGAATACGAGGCGCCTCGATTATAGGTCTGTAAGGACCGGGAAACGTGTGTTCAGGAATAACTAATCCTCAAAAGTAAGAGAGGACCGGCCTTGGAGGATCCAGGGGATTGCTGTGTGCGGTCCCGAGGCATTTGCTAGAGTGTCTCGAACGGAGAGGAGCTTGCCCCTTGCCTCGACTCATGAAGGAATCCAATTTCCAATACGAAATATGCGGACGTGATTGTATTACTAGTATGGCGACATAGTGGTATGGGTCATTTATGCCGCCTATGATTGATATTTATGATTGAAATCGCTTTTGAAACATATATGCACTAGTAATAATATCAAATACCTTTGTTTTATTCGTATGAAGCATTTTAGGCCATTATAAGGGAAAACTCTATCCTCCGGCTTGCGTTGCATTGTGTGATGGGACCTGAGTCTTATAATGGCTTCATTTTATAAAAAGCATTACGATGATTTAATCATTTACTTTATTTCATGCACTAGCACTCATTGGAGTAAACCCGTTCCGCGAAAGTGGCGTGGTCCTTTGATTTGCCTCAATATTGTTATTAATAAGTTGAGTAGATTTCTCATACCAGTCCCATGACTGACTCGTAGTTTGTTTCACCTTGCAAACTCGGGTGCCCTCATTTTCACACGGGCAGCCTAGTTACAGGTTTCTGACGCATCTTTTGGCTCATGGCGAGGCTTGACTACACCGTGCTGACTTGGATTTTCTCCGCCATTATTGTATCTATATTATGATTCCGTCATTGGCGATGAAGACTGATATTCATTTTGTGTACTCTTTATGTATGATTCCGCCTCAGGCGATGGTGACTGATTATGTATCATTGTGCACTAAGTTGTATCCTGTACTGTGCTTCTCTGATGTGATGATATCTATATGATTCCGCTGTCATATATGTGTAAATTATTCTATTTTCTGTTTATGCTATTATCTGTGATCTGCTAATGATGATTAATGTGTTATATTCCAATGATTATCCTTAACACCGTGTCACAGGGTTTTGGGATCGTCACAGCTAGTATCAGAGCTCCGATATTCTATAAGAGATGCCTAATTCTTCACTAGACTACCTCCGAACTGCGCTTGCCTTTTGCATTAACCGAATTAACAACTGCACCACTTCTGATATCAACAGTCGAAACTCTGACTCTGGCTGAAATCATAGAGCAATAATATCAGCAAAACGTGAGAGAGACTTTGGTGGCCTCCGAACTGCGCTTGCTGTTTGCATTAACCGAATTAACGATTGCACCACTTCTGATATCAACGGTCGAAACTCTAGCTCCGGCTGAAATCATATACCAATAATATCAGCAAAACGTGAGAGAGACTTTGCTGGGTACATGCCATTCAGTGTAGGGTCAACCATTCTTGATAACGAGTCTATGTCATGAAGTTGTGGGGCTGCCCAACTTACAAGGGACTGCTCTGATCTTACCCTAGAACTATCAAGTGGTTTTCGACTAGTCAGTAATTCTAACATGACAAATTCGAAGTTGTACACATTACTTTTCACAGTATAGATGCCAGACATTGCAAATTTAGGAGCACTGTAACCGAACGATCCTACCATCTCAGTCAATAGCTATCTCTCTTTATTAGTTACTAAAGCATCTAGCAATATTAAGACTGTTATTGTACTGGGGAGGTATGAGGTTTGTTGTCCTATGATGTCTGCATGGGATCTCCACAGGGCATGGCCAGAGGCAGAATTAAAGGTTTGTTCTAACTGTTTCTTGAACCAAGCATAGTTCATGAAACTTAATATGTAATTTGAATTCAGATTAGTTTTATAGTTTCATGTAGCTAACGTGAGATGCATCAAGTAGCATTCTATACTTAAAATGTTAAACCTTTTGAAGTCTAAAAGCATATCAAACCCACATCCCCATACTTGGTCTTTGAAATACCCAAATTTAATTGCAATATAATATGCTACGAGTTCAATTGTTTTTGCAGAAGGGTATGTGGATTTGCTATATTTTTATTTGAGTATTAAGAGGAAACTTAGTGTCCTCGCAAACATTATTCAAAACTATATGGCTAATGCAACACGTTCTTATTAGGATTATATATGCCAATGTCAAGTATGAATAACTGTGAATTTTATGTTTTATAATATAGGTAGTGCCCGATGTTGGTCATTCGGCTAATGAGGTCTTGACTGCTGCGGGGCTTGTTGCTGCAAATGAAAAATTCAAAATGATTATGAAGACGGGCTAATCTTGATCCTTATTCATATGCTCAACGTTATTTATGTAGCAAGATTGTAGTGAGTGAACTTGTCAAATCTTTTATGCATGATACATCATCTACTTTGTATGGGAATGTACAGAACATAGAATAGTTTATGTCTGGGATTGTCATTAAAAATGAAAAAGAAAAAAGAAATATGTGGAATTTATTTGAATGATGTGCATGTAATACCGAGTATGGATATATGAAAAATTGTTTGAATTATATAAAATATTATGTAGTATTTGGTATACTTCTTGTTTGTAAACATTTGTTATATTTATATGCATATAAGAAACATTTAAATATGTGCTTATATATGAAAAAAAAAAGTTGGAACAATGATAAATAAAATCTATAAATTAATAATACAGACCATAGCGTTTTAGAAACACTATTGAACAAAAATGCTATAGAAACAAATACCTTGATAAATGCTATAAAAAATACAAATAAAACGCTATAAAAGCATATATACAAACGCTATAGAAAGTATGTATAGGATAGTATGTTGTATAGCGTTTTTGTCTTGATAGCAATCAAAAACGCTATGCAAAATAAATTTTTTATAGCGTTTTTATTTATGCTATTTAAAGTAAAAAGCCTAACATAGCATGTCGTTACATGGCGTTCTACGAAACGCTATGTTAAGATATAATAGCATTTTTCAAACGCTATGAAATCCCTATTTTGTTGTACTATTCCATGAAATTTTAACATTTGCTAGGCTAAAAACAGTGATTTTTACCGCTGTCCTGAAAAACCTGTGCCGCTGCACGCTGGAAAAACCACTTATAACCCGTAATACACTTCATGTTTTGCAAACGGAAAGATGGTTTAAAGAGGTAACACCCTACACAACAAATTGTTTTAGAAGATATGACTTTATTTGGAAGTTTTGGAATGTTAATGATAGTAAAAATATAGGTAACATACAAATGTTTAGATGAATACAAATTTTACATTTTTATATGCGACTACAATTCGAATTGAGATAAGCATAGGTACCGAAGAAGCTAGCTGGATTGTTAACTAATGAAGATGGCTTGCTTCGCTCGCATGGTAAACATTGAAAATTGCTAAAAGCGCTAGCTAAATGGTATGTTTTCAAATTAAATATAGCGAATTTGTGTTGTTGCATTGTTTCCCCGTGTTTTGGAATGCCCTGGGTTGGGATGCCTCTACGGAGATGTATATTTTGTGTTTATATTGTATTCGGTTTTTCCGTAATGTCCTCCGTACAAAGGAGACCATCCCGAAATTTTTCAAAAATTTCAGGAGTTAGAATATTTTCCTAAACTAAAATTGTATATCGAAAATATAAGATGTTAAAATTAATCCAATTAAAACGTATTGTGCATGCAATTGAATTGAGTGTATAAGACACATATTGAGATAAATTATGTACAATATAGAGTACATTAGGATTATAGTATAAGTTGTCCACTTTTCCCTATACGAAATTGCAAGGACGCAATTTTTTTAAGGGGGTAAGTCTGTAACAACCCTGTTTTCCGGGCCAAATATTTTACATGTGTTAATTAAAGTGGAGATATAAGATTTGAATTAGGACGATTTGTTAATTGAATAAATGGATAAAATCTGATAAATATGGTTGTGATATTAAATAATTTCATTTTATATATATGATTGAAATAAAGTGAAAATATAATCTTTTTATATTAAATGTTGGATTACCAAATAAACACCGAGCGTTGAGTAAAAATAAAATATATGCAAGAGCTTATTGAACATGACGCGTGTTAAATTGTAACGGATATTAAATTGCTTTAGAATTGTTAAATAATTTTACAAATAAACAAATAAAATAAGAGTTTTTATATTTATTTTTTATTGAATGTTGAATTAATAAATAATATGGTCAAGCATTGAATTGAGTATAACTGATGATAATTGAATTGAAAATTGTTCCATGGAAGATTAATCATTTAGTTGATATATATATACACATATATATATATATATGTGTGTGTGTGTGTGTGTATATATATATGTATATATGTCATTGAAAACCATTTTGAGTGGTAAATTTAAATTGGATATATGAGAAGTTAATCAAGCGATACATTAAAATAATAATAGTTATTAAAGTAGTGTAGTACTAAAAGCACCTAGAAATATGCTGCCTAATACCATAACTAAAGGCCACCTTAAAAATAACTCAGCCATGCTACACAATACCATAACAGGCTACCCTAAAACCTAAAAAATAATTTTCCGCTTCTCTACCTATCGTTCCTCAATTACTGCCGTTGTCACTTCTCATTGACTATATTCTCCAGTACATCTCTATCATGGTTGTGCCAAGTAAAGTGAGATTATTTTTAATAATAGAGCAGCTTTGATGAATTTTGACAGCCTATTAATGATAATTTACACTGTTTTACAGAAAAATAATAGAGCAGTTTTAATGAATCATGGTTGTTACTCACACCTGAGATCTTCTAAAAAAGCTAGATGTTAGGGTTTTAGAATTTGTGATGGAGGAGCAAAGAGATTTGATTAAAGAAGGAAACGTGGAAGTTAGGGTTTTTGGTTTTGGAATTTGAAAAGGACGTGATGGAGAAGAAACAAAGCATTTTAGTTCGGTGATTAGGCACTGAATGGAGAATTAGGAGTGGCATTTAGAAGCATATAGATTAATTAGCACTAATTAATTTTTGTAATGGTATTAAGCAGCATATTTCTGGGTGCTTTTAACACTACACATTAAAGTAAATTTCACTAACCAAAACCACCTGAAGCCCAAAGCCCACTAGCCTAGAAAAATCTAGAACCGTCATCTTCAATCACTGAGAGGTCTAAGGGGTTCGAAGGGGGGCTCCTACACGGGAATTCCCATTTTTGATGTCTTTAACCTAAAATTACAAAAGGAAAAAAGAAGAAGAGGGAATCGATTCCGCTCTCGATTGAAGAAAGCCGACCACCATAGGCTCTTGGGGGCAAGCGAGCTTCGTTGGAAGGAGGCGCAACCCCTCCTGGTTTTCACACGCATGAACGGAAGTGGCAAGATCAAGTTGAGAATGGAAACTTCTGGTCGATTCGGTTTTGCTAGTGGTCCTAGGCTGAGCGAGTTGGGTCATGAGGAGTCGATTTGGGTTGCAGAATTGATACCGAGAAGGGAAGATGCAGCGACAATAGTTGTGAATGAAGTTAAGGTGGAGATTCAATGCATTCAGGTGTAACATATAAATCTTAGTGGTTGAGCCGCGTTTGGTGAGTTTCCCCTCACTCACATCCATATCTACATCCATTTTTGTTATCTATATCACATTATCAATGATGATTGTCTTATTGGATGGTTAGGTTATTGAATTTACTCGATTATGATTTAATCGATTGCTTGATGGGTGTGATTGATTGATGAAATTGTGCGTTGGTAGGATGTTTGGAACATAGAAGGGATATTGTCCATTGTTATTTTAAATAGTGGTTATATAATTATTCACTTTGAAGATTGGTCAATTTACGATTTTTATATAACTTGAGATAACTTATATATATGTATGTAAAAGTTTAATAACATCATGACGTTATTAATTAGAGTATACAATGCCATTTCAAATATTGATTGGTTACACAAAGTATAAACAGATTATGTTTAACAATATACGCTTATGTATATATATATATATATATATATATATATATATCAATATAAGGCCTATTATTAGATATATATTAGCATTTTAGTTTATAATATGGATATTTTTATTATTATGATAATTTAATTTAATGTATTTTATCAAGTTTGAACATTTTATTTGAGTTTTCCCTTTCAAAATAAGTCTATTTGGTTTTGTTTGACTAATAGAATATTTTACCGTTACATCAAATAAATCATTTGAGGAGCCTTTGTCTTATCTTATCTTATAATAATAATTTGATTACATGTACCTCTCAAGTTTATATTTTAATTAAAAACATTATTCTAGGATAATTTTATTTTGTTGTATGACCACTCAAAATATGTTACCGTTAATCTAAATAAGTCAACTGAGAAGCCCTCGTTTTATTATGTCATGAAATAGTTTTTGTCAATGTTTTGCATGTTAATGGATTTCTTTTATACAATATATTTTATTGCTTGCAAAATTTATGATAGAAGTTTATGTTCTATATACACTTGAATATGATCTTTATTATTTATTCCTTATCTAATTATTCTTATTTTCATGTTTGTGTTTATTCATTTACATTTTCTCTTATATGCATTTTAGTTTCTGAAATGATTCACTGTTGACATTGATTTGATTTCTGATACAGTGATGACACCTTTCAAATAACTTATAAGATTATATTTTATGTAATAAGAAAGTTGAATAAACGGTTTGGTGAAACCGTTTGGTATGGTACTTTTGGTATCGCCTTTCTGGTTATTCATTAGACTTGTTATGTAGAGTATTGAATTATAAGGGTAGTGTAAACCATTGTCTATACTAAGAAGTCCTAAGCAACTATCTCCTCACCAATACTAGATGGTCCTGAGCGGCTATCATGGTAGTCCTGAGTGACTATGCCATATTGGACCTGAGAGTCTAACTTATGGAGATCTGAGTATCTTCCATTATAGGCCTCAAAATTGTTTAGTACTTGTATATGATATTTTCATTGCACATGAGGCGTTGCCGAGTCTCGCCAATGTTGATATGCATGCGGTGTTGCTGAGTCTCACCAATGTTGATATGCGTGTGGCATTGCTCTGAATCTCGCCAATGTTGATATGTGTGCGGCGTTGCTGAGTCTTGCCAATGTTGATATGGATCCATATGATCTTTTATGATTTTTCTTATATCTCGATGTGATTTATATATGATTTTTGTTTATGATTTCATGTTAATGTATTTGATGGCCCGGGAGCTATCGTGTGAATGTGATATTTTGGCGATTTCATAATGCGTTATAACTCTTGAATGAGATTCAATTGAATAAGATTATGTTGTCATTTGCATATGTTCATATATGGTAATGATTCCATAATATTTAGCCATGAGGCATCAATCATTAATGTTGATATTTGCGTGAACATAATGACTATGTTTATGACTTGAATGATCAGTGTGGATTAAATAATGTTGTACCTCTTTATGTTATTATTCTTATTTTGAGCACCCAAACATTTTTTTATTGAGTATACTGGATTTAAACATAGGTTGATCCGTTTATTATCTATATAATACTCGGGCTCAGGTCGAGACATTGCAGGTACAGGGACCTTGATAATAACTTGTATTTATTGGGCTTAGAAGAGTGTAGCGACTTAGTATATTATTTATTAGCAGGAATTGTATGGATTGATGTTATATGTATTGATGTTTAATAGATAAACGTGTATAAAATGTTAAATATTGTACATTATATTTATCGAGGCGATGACTCTGTGATCTCTGTATTCATGTATTATTTTGTATTGTTCTGTCCTGGAGGCACACGTGTAATTGTTTTGTTCCGACATTGAGTACGTAAGAGTAAGTAATACTTCAGAAATTTTAATACGTACCAGTGTTAGTCCGAGAGAATTTGCACGTGTGTGCCCTTACAGCCTCATTCTCCGTATTATTTGACGATATTACTTAGTAATATTCATGGATAATATGGGTATAGAAGTGGGGCGTTACAAAATGGTATCGGAGAAGGTTTAGAACAATACATTATATATATGAAAGAGACATGAGTCCAGACCTTAGAAGAGACCTAGAGTCCCTGTCCCCTTGGGTGTAGGGTAGAATTTTTTTGTACATTAATTTTATGATAATAAGAGTAGATGATGATTGTTGGGTAATCATCTGGGACGTATTCAATATTTTTCTATTGTATAATAATATATATTGATCTATTTTCCCCATAATTGGTGTTTATTTTTAATTGAAATTTAAATAATTCGGTGTGATTAAGAAATAAGAAGTTGTGCAGTGGAGATTAATGTGTAAATTTCCGCTGTAGGCGTTGTTTGTTTGTTCTCTGATTGCTGATTGGTTAAATTTGCATGTTATAAGTGATTACCGAATCTATCTATTATCTTATATGAAAGCACAATATTTCTCCGAAAACCTTTCAGATCCAGATTCTCCAAAAAATTCACAGGTCGGCACATGTACAGTGTTTCAATCCTCGCCATACAATAGAGTAACCGCCCTTATCTCTTCAGTGCCCACTTAATGTGAGCTTATACATGTGGGTCTTTTAATGTACTGTAGCAAGTAACTTCCACCACTTTCAAACGTTTGCTATTTAAAAACTTCCTTAATTAATGTTAAAAAGTAACTAACCTAAAATCTTTTTCACATACTGGCAAATATTATTGTCAATTTTTTATCATTTTTATTATTACTACATCTGGTATACTGTTCGATAGAATTAATTATAATGCTTTTAAGTTTAATCAATTCTTTATATTAGTTTTAAAAATGTCACATATGGAGAACTAACATAAATTAATATTCAAATGTTTTATCTTCTAGACATTCAAATTTTAACCAATCACATGCATTTATTTCACTATATTATATTTATATGCATGTAAAAAAGTCAAATTTTAAATGTTTTTACGTTTATATGAAGGCACAGTGTTCCTCTGGAGTCCTTTCGGTTCCAATTTATTAAAAAACACACGTATTGCCATGTGTCGTAGCACTTTAATTGTCATAAATTTATCATTACTTTTTGCTCACTACCGTTGTTTCTTAAAAGAATTCTAATGGACTTTTTAATGTTCGTAGTTTATCTTCATAATTATAGATATTTTTAAAGGGATTCTAATGGGCTCATTAACGTTTTGTAGATTATCTTAGTATTATACATTTAAAAAAAAATCAATTTGTATATTTGTCATTTTCTAATTATTTCACAGCTTCCACTTAATTTTCTCACATTATCGTCTCTTTTCTTCTCTAGATTTCAATGCATCCAAAAGTTTAAAATTTATTTATATATTATCTATTATATTATATACGAATGCACACTGTTCATTTCAAGTCCTTTCGTTTCCATTTGCTTCAATAAATCAAGATTCCACCATGTGTAACTATGCCCAGACCAAATGGTTGCTTTTTGCTCCCCGCACAAACTTTCACCTGCTCCCCAAAAATCTTCCACTTTCCTTCATCTATGATCCCCCCATTCTCAGCAGATACGAAAAAAAATTTACCTCTTTCTTTGCCTTCTCCAACCACTATAGAAAAACCCCACTCAACCACCATCCCCTTTTATCATTTTTATTATTACTACATCCGGTATACTGTTCGATAGAATTAATTTTAATGCTTTTAGGTTTAAGCAATTTTCTATATTAGTTTTAAAAAAGTCACATATGTGGAATTAACAACGATTAATATTCAAATGTTTTTATCTTCTATACAGTCAAATTTTAACCAATTACATGCATCTATTTCGCTCTATTAATTTATATGCATGTTAAAAAGTCAAATTTTAACTGTTTTTACATTTGTATGAAGGCACAGTGTTCCTTTGGAGACCTTTCAGTTCCAATTTATTAAAAACACACGTATTTGCCATGTGTGCGGCACTTCAATTGTCATAAATTTATCATTACTCTTTGCTAACTACCTTTGATTCTTAAAAGAATTCTTATGGACTTATTAATGTTCGTAGATTATCTTAATAACTATAGGTATTTTTAAAGGGATTCTAATGGGCTCATTAATGTTTTGTAGATTATCTTAGTATTATACATTAATAATATTCAGTTTGTATATTTGTCATTTTCTAATTCTTTCACTTCCACTTAATTTTCTCATAATATCGTCTCTTTTCTTTTCCAAATATCTATGCATCATAAGGTTTAAAATCTATTTATATATTATTTATTTTATTATATAGGAAAGCATACTGTTCATTTCAAGTCCTTTCGGTTCCATTTGCTTCAATAAATCAAGATTCCACCATGTGTAACTATGTAAACCAAACGGTTTCCTTTTCTCCACACACAAACTTTCAGCTGCTCCCCAAAAAACTTCCACTTACCTTCATCCATGCTCTTCCCCATTCCCATCAGATGCGAAAAAAAACCTACCTCTTTCTCTGCCTTCTCCAACCACTATAGAAAAACTTCATTCAACCACCATCCCCTTTTATCTTTCCTCCTTTTCATTATCTCCTGTGCCATATGGGTGAAAAGCTTACCTAAACCACCAGATCTAACAGTATCTACTACTCTGTTAATATTCTCTTCTACACCCAAATAGTATGCTACACTAATCTTTGATGATTTCTAGCATTATTGTCTCTGTGTATGCTCTAGCTTTCAGATGTTGTTCGGCTAGCTACGACTTTTTAATTTGATTGCAAATCAAGGTAACATATAACAAGGTACTCATTCTCATTAGTGCAATTTCTGTATATTTTATTTCTTACATTGCCTTTTGGTTATTTGTTCAAACATATGGAGTATTTAAATGATAATAATATACACAGTTTCACTGTAATTCATACATGTGTATGATAATCCATGTACAAATGAATATGATGGTTCACATTTTGAGTTAGATTTATCGTTGTTTTAACATTGTTTTGGAGGATGTGTGCAAAAATTTAGTATATAGTAGTAGTTGTTTCTTAAAAATATAATGTATTACAATCTTATATTACCTTATAGCAAGTAAAATATAACTCTGAATTATGGATTTTGATCTTCTATTGCAAAATTCTACCAAATCCTATATTTGCTTACTTCCGACGAAATACACAACGATGTTTTTCCTTTCTATGTTTAACTAATATAATTTTAGCAAAGGTTGAGGTAAATTCATTTTTTTAAATGAGCTGTCAAATATTTATTATTTTCATCTTTAGCCTTCCACAACATTGATCCGAATTTTCTTTCTTTGTCATTGGTTTAATTTACTTTCTTCACTGTAAAATGAATAAGTGCAAATTTGATGTTTTCAATTTTGTATTAATTGTGTTTCTAAGTGTGACTCAATGATTAGGGAAGTCATGGGTTCTACATAATTAACAGTCTTTCTTTTTTCACCATCAAGGGAGAACTGGAATACAGTGGAACCGCTACCTTCACTACCATTCATTTTAACGTCTGCATTGTGAGGTATTGCTATTAAAACATGTCTCCTTATTTTGACTCTGACATATGTTTATTTCCCCCTTTTATTTGTGAATTGCTTCATAATTTAATAAGTCAATAGCAGGAGATAAATATGGTTTTCCTACAGTTATTGTTTGTTTAGCTTCTTTGGCATTGACAGTATTGATGGGCAAGTGTATACAAACTTTTTTTTTACTTATTGGCTTAGGCCACTATTTATCTTCTTAGCTTTGTTGTTGTTATAAACTTTTGGGTGTTGTGTATGCACGTTGGTTTATTTTCCGCTATCTTTGTCCATTTGTTTGTGATAGCTTGTGCACATTAATTTATATGTTTGTGCCAATTTACATTTGTACAAGATTCTTCCTTGGATACCAGTAAAAAAACGATTTTTCATTGTATGTATTGATTTCTTTATATGGTGTTTATAATGCATATTTATTTTACGAATTTGAGTCCTGCAAGTTAAAAAATATGATAATTTATTTACTCATTTTAATACAAATTATTATGTTTCGTAACTACAATAAAAATGCAAAGTCAATAGCATTCCTTTGCATGTAAGTGTCAATTATTATTATTATTAAATTATTAAGTCAATGAATGAAAAAATTATTATATTTCTATCAGTTGATGAAATTAACAATTTTTTAAATATTGTAACCTATCGAGGTATTTCAGCAGTTGGTCCACCATGATTTGCTTCATGTGGATATACAACAATTTTTTTCTATTATTTCCCTTAGTTGTAAACTTCCCATTTATTATGAAGTATAGTGCAAAGGATTGGGCCCTCCTTGGTAATTTGATTTTGTCTCCATAATAATTAAAAACAAAAAGCAAATTGCCTTGGAAAGTTGATAGGCTCTCATAATTTTACGGTGAAACTATTACATACTGTTGATACTATGCCTATTAGGAATGAATACGCTGTGCAAACTACTGATTCACATAAGTTTTTATCCATGTGTTGATTTATTTGTTTTTTTATAGTTGGTTACATGAGGAAAATGAACAGTTGAGCATACAACAAAGAGAATGTTTTTTTGATAAACTTCAAATTTCCAACCTGTTACCCATGTACACATCTACAAGGTGTATAAAATGTAAAGCATATTTTGACATTTCCTTTTGTGTTTTGATTTATTATCCATCCTTAAAACAAGGTTTTACGCATGTATTTCATTGGTACGAACCTTTGCTAGCTGATATACCCAACCCCCCTCCCCCCCCCTCCCGGGGTTACAATTGAGGTAACCAATTAAAATTTTGTACATGTTTGATCTTGCTAATTTTTGAAGTTTGTCAAATAAAATGCCATCTTCAACTAAATTTACATGTAATGTACAATCCTTTATTTCTCCATATTTTCATGATTCAAACCATATCTTCTTCGTAGTTATCATTCGACTTAATATATGTCAATTGTGTTTATAATCTATTTGCTTTCCCTCTAAAAAGATTAACATGTATTCGTAATAAAACATGGATCTCAACCGTAGGGAATGGCAGTACCATGGAGGTTACTGCTCATTCCACTTTTATATTATTTTTATTTATGGAAATTGTATTCAAAATGTTTAACTTCAAAATTTGGAGTTGGTTGCTAGAACTTTTAACCGAACAATACTATTTCTTACAATTATGAACCAATGTTCAACATGTGTGATGCATTCTGAAATAATACGAAAATATTTCTTTAGGTTTTCAGATATCATTGATGTTCACAATTAGGAAGTCATTTATCTCATACGGAAACATTCTTAGCTAACTTGAGTTTTAAGAAATATAATCTTTCATATATTTTTATTATTAACATAATTCTTCCAGTTTTCCCATTTTAACCGCTTGAAAGTGTTAATGAATCTACCATAACCTTAGTCTAAGATGGCAAGCTAACCTTCCATAAACAATGGTAGCCACCTTCGTTATAGGTTAATGGATAAGGAGTTAGTCTAATTACTACATGTTCCACCTAACATGCATGTTGCACTCCATGAAATTGATTTATATGCATGCGTTATTGAAAGCTTGTTATTTCTTTCTTTGTTTGTTTCAGTAGGTTCATTGAAAATCCCATTTAATCACCATATAACTATCTCCTTTTACCAACTTTTTTAACATAAGCATGAACTAAAACACTAGAGTTTATAGTTATATGGTATATTGGTTCTTTACATAATTAACACATATTGGTTCATGGGGTAGACATTCAAATTTATGAAAATTAGACAATTGTTACAAGTAACAGTGTATTAAAAATCATGATTTTAACAATATTGGCATGTACATTGGAAAAAATTATATCCCACTTTGTTGAGCATTTTAAGCATTATTTCCATAGTAATGCTTTCTCAGTCATACCATAAATTTTTGTTGGAATGGAACTCTTTTAACATAGCATGAGTCTGCCTTTGTGAATAAATCTCAATGTTCATTATTTTTTCATTCAAGAGTAAATTTCAAGATTAGGTTCTTGCCTGGATTATGGATCTAATTTGCAGGTGGTGACCTAATACTGTACGGCTTGTGGGATGTGAACTTCTTTGTATCCAAAGTGGTAAATCATAGCGGTATCCTTAATTGGTACATTAAAATGGTTTGAATTTACATATTTCTTCATGGTGAACTAAGACTTTAAATGTACCGAACAATTTTAACTTTTTATGTGCAAAGCGTTCTTTAGGTTTTATACATGATATGGTATGCGTTGTTAACATCCAGCCAATTATGAGATTCTAATTTAAAGTTATATGTGTGAGCAGTGACATTCTTCTCTTACTTATCATATATAGTTTAAGTATCTATATGCATACATACACAAATATTTATTTATGTGCATATGAATATATGTTTATTTATGTTTGGTGATTGCAAGTTTGAGATATAATTTAGCTTCTAAGGACGAAATATTTTGAGAACTTGAATACTTGCTTATATTATGAATGCCTTGATTATCTAAATTGCAAGGTATTTTCTTGCATGGAGGCAATTATTATTATGAAGCGTGGGCCCATGAGGATGTTTGCCTAGATTATTTTTAAAAAGTTATGTAAAAGGGTCGGATCAAGTCTAAAAAAGGCAACTTTAACTATAAATTAATGATGTTTTTTCATATTGCTTAGACAATATGGTTACATATATTGTAAGTTTGTGTTTTACTATATTTATTTGTTAACCTCTATACAAATAAATTGCTATTGTGAAGCATAATTTGCATTGTTAACTTCTGAATGATTTTATTTATTATTTACAATTTTTTTGTAAAACGCATGACATCAAAAAAAATCAAGGACCAAGTGAAGTACTTCAATTAATCTACTGTCATAACTGTATCTTTACTATTTTGTTCTCAACGGAGATACATAAGCATGAGCTGGGCATAATTAAGGGTTCATCATATCAAACTACTTCTATTGTTCTAAATGCTTTTGGTTTAGTTTTATTTTAGCAATATCTTGATTCATGTCATTACAGGAAATGATTTATAACATGAGACGAGGAATATATGTTAATTCAAGTTCCAACTTCCTTCCACTTTTCTTCAATTAAATATGCTATCATAATTTTGTTGCAATCAATGCTATGAAAAACATGGTATAATCAATGTGGAATGTTTTATGTGATGGTTATTTATCTATGGCATTTTCATTTCTCATTGAGTTAAACAAAGAATCACTTAAGTCTGTACTCTCAGTTTAACTGTTTTGCAAATTTCTGCTTCTTGAATAATTCGCTTTTTGCTCCTATATTTTTTTTTACCTTTTCGTTATTTTTTTAATGTCAAAAATTAGATTCTTATTAAAAATAATTAAAACATAATTTGCATGCTCATAGTTACATAAGTTCCCATACATGTATTTTTTATTTTTTAATAGTTCTGTCGTGTAACACCCCGCCTCCGCTAGGGTCACTCACAAGGGAATGCACTAGCTTTAGAGGGGCATTATTGGTAAACATGCACAAAAATATCACAAGACAGAACATATAAAATAGCGGAAGTAAAATCAAACTTTCATAACATGAATAAATAAGGTCCAAAGCCTTTTACATCAGAGTACATCAAAACCTGTCTTGCAATAGTAAAGAAGCATAAAGACTTTTTCATAAATTATTCCCCAAGTAAAAACAGTAAAGTAGCCATAGCCAAGAAAAGTCCAAGCCATCCATGATGACCTTCAAGCAGAAGAAGTCCGAACTAAACAACAGTATTTCCTCCCTGTAACCTGGGGGGGGGGGGGGAACGGAAGAAAAGAGGCGAAACAAAACGGGTCAGTCAAAAAGACTGAGTAAGCCCTATCTACTATCAGCATAAAAACTAGTAAAGTTAACTGTCATGAGAAACTGAGATGAGCATAAGCATGATGACATGATAGATAAGCTAAATCAAAATAACAGGATGAACTAATGAACTCAGATAAACTAAGGTGTCATGATAAATTACGATATCAAGATAACACAAGGTATCACATCGTCATGTTTCTATCAAGTATAATATCCCCAAGATATCTATCACGTATAACGTCCCATGGTATCTATCCTGTACATCTGCTCTGCACCTACCGTACTAGTATCCCAACTGTATCATGTGTTATCCGTGAATGACCCTTACTCAAAAGTCGTATAATGGTCCAAGTCAACCTAATATGCCGCATATATAGGTTACTCAACTCATATGTTCCTTTTCGTGTATAAGTTTAGTCCCTTGCCGTAGACCATACGGGCTTACCCACGAGATTCTATATTACTTTAACATAGTTCCATGATCCTTAAGATCGGTTTGGACTGTTACCCTAAACCTAGCTAGGGTCTTCCAACATGAATTATAATTTGTACAACTAGGACTTATGCTACCTAGGGCTACTAGGGATTATGCTTACCTATTGCACGTTTTCGTATTTCGGTTTGGGTTCAGCCATCCAGGGCCACGGGGAATTACGCTAACCGTCAACCGCGCCCTTTTTCCCACGCATTCATCGTGAATCATTTTTCCATGACTGTATGCACATGTATCACATCGTGCCATCCGAGTCCTGTCACAGGGCAGACCAGGAAATACAGGACTCGGTCGGGAGCTTACGATTTATCTGCCGATGCAGATGCTAAGGTCTATTTTTCTATACGTGGCTATGGTCCCACGCGACCCCTCCCTCAACTAGTGAAAGACAAGACAGGATAAATACTGTATGAGAACACACTACTGGCCAACCCACAATCCTAGCCTTACCGCAACCATAATTAGATAGCAATTATGGTCTATTGGGTGTTCTCTGCCTTTCCGTACGTACACGCTTGACCAAAGATGGTAGGTAGTCTGACGAAATGCTATCTAGGGTACGACCGTGTATCGTCGACTATCCCCTATCCATCCCCGTCTTTAGGTCACTCGTATAGCAACCAAGGCATACTCTTGGTTCTTCTAACGCAGACCTTAACCTCTCATGAGCCTAGTATAATCACCTGGCAGCTCACAGAGGGATCCCAAGAATATCCTCACGTTCCCCGAAGCCGCTGCTTCGTTACCCAGTTCGCTGGAGCCTTTATCTAAATCAGATACTTGCTCCTACTCGTATATTTAAACGATGACCTACCGTATCAAGTTACCCATCTATCCATGAACTGGTCCAAATTTCCTTGACTAAGAATCATTACTTAGTTATTCTTCAACTAAGGTTTACCACTTAGCCTTATTCCCGTTATCCTTGTTAACTACGGTTATCCACTTAATCCTCAGAACTAGGGTTTACATAATGGATTAAGTGTCACTTAAGTTCATGACTTAACCCGTCTACAAATCATGTCAAAATTGGCTAAGTATCCAAGTCCAAGACTTAACCCTACAAACCATGCTCACGTTGGTTAAGTATGTATTAAGCAATTCACGACTTAACCTCGTCCAATTATCATTCTAGATTGGTTAAGTATATATTAACTTGACCCTATCACTTTACTTAGTCAAATCGGTCAAGTGTATTCAAGCGATTCGTGACTTAGTCTTATCATGTTTTCACGTTAGATCGGTTAAGTATAGGTTAACTTAACCTCAATAAGTTCACGAGTTAGATTGGTTAAGTATAGGTCACTTAACCACCTCAAATCATCATGTTAGATTAGTTAAGTGTTTAACTTAACTCCATTAAACTACCAAGTGGGATTAATTAAGTCTAGGCTAACTTAACCCCATCCGATTTCCATGTTTAGACTAGTTGAGTCTAATCTTAACCCCATCCATTAACTGTATTTTTCGGTTAAGCGTCATTAAGAAAACTTGCTTAAACTTACCAAGTTATCGCGTTGGATTGATTAAGTGTTGGTTAACTTAACCCCGTCCACTAGTCGTATCAAAATGGTTAAGTGTCATTAGGCAAATCAAGTTACTTAACCTACCCAACCTTGTCATGTTTCGTTAAGTATATTAGCCTAATCAATTTACTTAACCCGTTTGTCCATGTCATATTTGGTTAAGAGTCATTAATCAAATTAACTTAACCCTATCATGTGGCATTAATTACTTAATGCACCTCAACCTCTCACATTAGACTTTGTTGTGGTTACTAGTTAAGCCGGTCGGTTCCGGGTAGCTTTACACCACAACTTGGTCTAACCTCGGGTTCAAGCACAACATGACCAACTTCTCACATTGCGTCCTATTGTTTGCAACTACTAGTTAGGCCGGTCGGTTCCGGGTAGTTTTACGTTGCAAACTCAACCCAACCTCGAGTTGGCCACACTTATATTATCTAAGTGTCATGTCCATCATGTTTCCAAAACATGTTACAAGTTTTCAAGCATTTGGGTAGACCTAACTTAATAGGCAAATTCCCAAAGGGTAGACCTAACTTAATAGGTAAATTCCCAAGATTATGTTTTTATGCATACTTACATGTCAACTTCCATGTTATATTTCAAGTCATATTTCCAATTTATATTTTCATGTCATTAGAAATTTCCCATAACATAACCCAACGCTTTTAAACTCGCATATACGTTCGCAACAACGTAATGGATTAAAAGAAGAGACTTGGCAAAGGCATGACAAAAATGGATATTAAGCCACAAGTTAATCATGGTGGCAAATGAAGTACAAATGTGTTCATTAACTTGCATGTTACATTCTTAAGCCTCAAAAAACATGCATAACCCAAACTTGGCACATAAGCGAATCATGGTGACAAAAGACATGGAATGATGACTAGTAACTCGCATATATCATCATATAAGGGATATGGCTTCATATGCAAGTTGACATAAAGGTTATGAGGGTTCTCATGTTGCATAATGCAACATTTCAATATAAAGGTTGTAGCTTTTAGCCCACAAGATCAAGATAATGACTTCATAAACTTGCATGACATGATAGCATGTATTATACTCAATGATCAAACCCAAACTTGCACACAAACATTTAACTTCATAGTTAATATCTAAGAGTAGGGAAAGGGCTTACATTGCTATGAAGGCACAAAAGATGTGACAAAGCCCTTATGCAATCAACTAGACCCAAAATGCAAGCTCTAACATAGAAACCCTTGAGCCAAAATGATCAAAATCCTTGCTTTATGATGTAGATATGGAAACTTGACTTGAATGCAGGCTAATGAGGCTCATACAAGCTTGAAAACACTTGTATGCATGGAAAATCTCTCATAGAAACGATTTAGAAATTTTATGAAGAGAGTGGAGGCCATGAGAGGTAAAATTTTGCCATAGTTTAGTTGTATGAATGAATAACGATGATTTAGGGTTAGGTTAGGGTCTTATTTATAGATTAGGCAAGTGTTTTAGGCCATAGGATTAAACCCTAGTTGCAATCTCAGCCCTTAAAACCGAATCTGGCCCCCAAACTCAACACAAACCCAAGATGGTGCTCCAGGCAGAACTGCCCGGCTGGACCAAGTCGACAGCCAAGTCGACAGGGCTGTCGACTTGGGTCGAACCAAGTCGACTCCCAAGACGACAGGGCTGTCGACTTGGGTGCTCTGGCAGGAATTTTCCCGCCTGGCCCAGACTGGCCCAAATCTCCAAATTCAAATTTAAATTTGAAATCTGTTTTTACTTTGAAATTTTCTGAAAACTTCATTGGGCCTTAATCGGGTCATACGGACTCCGATTTTCGAAAACTCGGACTCTATTTCGCGTATTTTTCCGAGACGAACGCAATGGCATAGCCCGTTTTACTTGATTCAGAATTTAAACTTAAATTCTGCCTTGATTCTCGTTTTAACATGTTATCGAAATACGGGTTGTTACATTCTCCCCACCTTTTAGGATTTCGTCCCCGAAATCTCCAAGTTAGGAAGAACATATCCTACCATCCATCATCCATCTACTCAAAACATCATCCATAAGCAACCATTGTCCTTAGATGATTTCTAATGCTGTATGAATATATGCAAAACGTGTGTGTACATGTTCCTTAGCTAATGCTAATGATCAGGCCTGAATAATCTTTCTAATGCAAAATATGTATAGTGCCATGAATCCAACATGTATGCAAATAGTCCTAGTCATATAGATACTATATGCGTGCACAATCGTTCATTCATATGCAACAACCGCATGATAATACATTCGATTTCATCCATAAACAAAAATACTCGTGCATATGCAATATGAAATGTGACCGAGTCGAGCTAGTATCTAATGTGTATTCGCGCATCCACGAGCAACCACTTGCAACCATATCAATCATAACATGTTTCAAATACATGTTTACATCCATAGGGTTCTACCTAGGATTCCTTGGAACAGGGTCGAGAAGATAAACAAGACAAACTCCTTACGGGGTTTGTAACAGAAAATAGGACCAAGAAGATGTCCACAAAAGATAGCCTACAAGTAAGCTCTACAGAAAACAGGGATCAAGGATATACTCCCAAAAAGAGATATCATGCACGTATCTAGTCTTTGACCATCGAAGTCGTATTTCCTTGGGCTTAATTCCATTGTGCCTTGACCGTCTTTCAACTTCGCGATTTCGTAGCTTCTTATTTCCTATTTCCATAAAATGAGCTGGAACTCATTTCTTCGTCGCCTCTCGTTCCACTTGCACACTTGGCGCAAACATGACTGCGTACTCATGATCTCATGCAAGCTTTCCAAAAATTCACTAATGAATCTTGGATCTCGTTTATATACTATAAGGTATTCCATGTAGAAGAACTTTCTCTTGAAAGTAAACAGATGCCAACCAGGTTATCATGCGTACTTACTAGGATGACCTCTATAACCCATGCATAAATGAGGTAAACCATCCATCTTATTGGCGAACACCACTCGATCGGGCTTCAAATTTCCAATAAAGGCATCAAGGGATTCTAAGTAACTAGTCATGATAGGACCTCAAAAAGGTTACACGGTACTTCGAGGGTATTACCAAGGCTAGTCAAAAGGTCTAACTACCCTCCTATCAAAACCGAGAGTGGCACCCCTTACTGGATAACCACTTCATCCCTAGAATCCATCCATAGCTTATAAACATAAGCATCATTTCCAACCTCAACACTTGGCATAGACATTCTCAAATCGAAACAATCCATGAATAAATGGACTGATTCTCCAATAGGACTTTGAGACAAAAATGGGATCCTCTATTACACTAGTACTAAGGTGCAGAGACTCAACTACCAAAGCGGACTTAAATGATGCGGGGATCAAAACAAAGTCTTGGCGGGATGATAGAAAAGAATAACTAGATCTTCAACAAGGATGTTATCCCCCTACTCAGGTACTCTAGTGCGGGTATACAATTGTCTTCACGATGATCTTGTCCTTGTCCCACAATACTTAACTATCCGTCTTGTTTCACCATACCAAAGATACTTTCTCGTTATGGGTTGAGCCATACCAATAAGTTGCTCATCCTTAAGCTCGTATCCTTTATCCTCTTTCCCACGATCCTTTCTTATAACGCGGTCACTGGTCTCTCGAGAACCACCTCCATCGTATGGAAAGCACTTTCGTAGATAGAAAAGACTAGTCGCAGTTAAAACCACTGTGACTACAGATGGAGGAAAGAAAGGAAAAGAGATTCAATTAAGGAAACAAGGATAGTGCTAATGGCCTTTGGGGAATAGCCTTTTTCTTTTTAAAAGAAAATTTTCTTGAAAAATGCTTCTTTGTAAACGATTTTCAAATAGTTTTCAGAAGGTCTTTAAAAACTTTTGCCCAGTCTGGTAACCTTCTGCTCTGATACCAAATGTAACACCCCGCCTCCGCTAGGGTCACTCACAAGGGAATGCACTAGCTTTAGAGGGGCATTATTGGTAAACATGCACAGAAATATCACAAGACAGAACATATAAAATAGCGGAAGTAAAATCAAACTTTCATAACATGAATAAATAAGGTCCAAAGCCTTTTACATCAGAGTACATCAAAACCTGTCTTGCAATAGTAAAGAAGCATAAAGACTTTTTCATAAATTATTCCCCAAGTAAAAACAGTAAAGTAGCCATAGCCAAGAAAAGTCCAAGCCATCCATGATGACCTTCAAGCAGAAGAAGTCCGAAATAAACAACAGTATTTCCTCCCTGTAACCTGGGGGGGAAACGGAAGAAAAGAGGCGAAACAAAACGGGTCAGTCAAAAAGACTGAGTAAGCCCTATCTACTATCAGCATAAAAACTAGTAAAGTTAACTGTCATGAGAAACTGAGATGAGCATAAGCATGATGACATGATAGATAAGCTAAATCAAAATAACAGGATGAACTACTGAACTCAGATAAACTAAGGTGTCATGATAAATTACGATATCAAGATAACACAAGGTATCACATCGTTAGGTTTCTATCAAGTATAATATCCCCAAGATATCTATCATGTATAACGTCCCATGGTATTTATCCTGTACATCTGCTCTGCACCTACCGTACTAGTATCCCAACTGTATCATGTGTTATCCGTGAATGACCCTTACTCAAAAGTCGTATAATGGTCCAAGTCAACCTAATATGCCGCATATATAGGTTACTCAACTCATATGTTCCTTTTCGTGTATAAGTTTAGTCCCTTGCCGTAGACCATACGGGCTTACCCACGAGATTCTATATTACTTTAACATAGTTCCATGATCCTTAAGATCGGTTTGGACTGTTACCCTAAACCTAGCTAGGGTCTTCCAACATGAATTATCGTTTGTACAACTAGGACTTATGCTACCTAGGGCTACTAGGGATTATGCTTACCTATTGCACGTTTTCGTATTTCGGTTTGGGTTCAGCCACCTAGGGCCACTGGGAATTACGCTAACCGTCAACCGCGCCCTTTTTCCCATGCATTCATCGTGAATCGTTTTTCCATGACTGTATGCACATGTATCACACCGTGCCATCCGAGTCCTGTCACAGGGCAGACCAGGAAATACAGGACTCGGTCGGGAGCTTACGATTTATCTGCCGATGCAGATGCTAAGGTCTGTTTTTCTATACGTGGCTATGGTCCCACGCGACCCCTCCCTCAACTAGTAAAAGACAAGACAGGATAAATCCTGTATGAGAACACACTACTGGCCAACCCACAATCCTAGCCTTACCGCAACCATAATTAGATAGCAATTATGGTCTATTGGATGTTCTCTGCCTTTCCGTACGTACACGCTTAATCAAAGATGGTAGGTAGTCTGACGAAATGCTATCTAGGGTACGACCGTGTATCGTCGACTATCCCTTATCCATCCCCGTCTTTAGGTCGCTCGTATAGCAACCAAGGCATACTCTTGGTTCTTCTAACGCAGACCTTAACCTCTCATGAGCCTAGTATAATCACCTGGCAGCTCACAGAGGGATCCCAAAAATATCCTCACGTTCCCCGAAGCCGCTGCTTCGTTACCCAGTTTGCTTGAGCCTTTATCTAAATCAGATACTTGTTCCTACTCGTATACTTAAACGATGATCTACCGCATCAGGTTACTCATCTATCCATGAACTGGTCCAAATTTCCTTGACTAAGAATCATTACTTAGTTATTCTTCAACTAAGGTTTACCACTTAGCCTTATTCCCGTTATCCTTGTTAACTACGGTTATCCACTTAATCCTCAGAACTAGGGTTTACATAATGGATTAAGTGTCACTTAAGTTCATGACTTAACCCGTCTACAAATCATGTCAAAATTGGCTAAGTATCCAAGTCCAAGACTTAACCCTACAAACCATGCTCACGTTGGTTAAGTATGTATTAAGCAATTCACGACTTAACCTCGTCCAATTATCATTCTAGATTGGTTAAGTATATATTAACTTGACCCTATCACTTTACTTAGTCAAATCGGTCAAGTGTATTCAAGCGATTCGTGACTTAGTCTTATCATGTTTTCACGTTAGATCGGTTAAGTATAGGTTAACTTAACCTCAATAAGTTCACGAGTTAGATTGGTTAAGTATAGGTCACTTAACCACCTCAAATCATCATGTTAGATTAGTTAAGTGTTTAACTTAACTCCATTAAACTACCAAGTGGGATTAATTAAGTCTAGGCTAACTTAACCCCATCTGATTTCCATGTTTAGACTAGTTGAGTCTAATCTTAACCCCATCCATTAACTGTATTTTTCGGTTAAGCGTCATTAAGAAAACTTGCTTAACCTTACCAAGTTATCGCGTTGGATTGATTAAGTGTTGGTTAACTTAACCCTGTCCACTAGTCGTATTAAAATGGTTAAGTGTCATTAGGCAAATCAAGTTACTTAACCTACCCAACCTTGTCATGTTTCGTTAAGTATCATTAGCCTAATCAATTTACTTAACCCATTTGTCCATGTCATATTTGGTTAAGAGTCATTAATCAAATTAACTTAACCCTATCATGTGGCATTAATTACTTAATGCACCTCAACCTCTCACATTAGACTTTGTTGTGGTTACTAGTTAAGCCGGTCGGTTCCGGGTAGCTTTACACCACAACTTGGTCTAACCTCGGGTTCAAGCACAACATGACCAACTTCTCACATTGGGTCCTATTGTTTGCAACTACTAGTTAGGCCGGTCGGTTCCGGGTAGTTTTACGTTGCAAACTCAACCCAACCTCGAGTTGGCCACACTTATATTATCTAAGTGTCATGTCCATCATGTTTCCAAAACATGTTACAAGTTTTCAAGCATTTGGGTAGACCTAACTTAATAGGTAAATTCCCAAAGGGTAGACCTAACTTAATAGGTAAATACCCAAGCTTATGTTTTTATGCATACTTACATGTCAACTTCCATGTTATATTTCAAGTCATATTTCCAAGTTATATTTTCATGTCATTAGAAATTTCCCATAACATAACCCAACGCTTTTAAACTCGCATATACGTTCGCAACAACGTAATGGATTAAAAGAAGAGACTTGGCAAAGGCATGACAAAAATGGATATTAAGCCACAAGTTAATCATGGTGGCAAATGAGGCACAAATGTGTTCATTAACTTGCATGTTACATTCTTAAGCCTCAAAAAACATGCATAACCCAAACTTGGCACATAAGCGAATCATGGTGACAAAAGACATGGAATGATGACTAGTAACTCGCATATATCATCATATAAGGGATATGGCTTCATATGCAAGTTGACATAAAGGTTATGAGGGTTCTCATGTTGCATAATGCAACATTTCAATATAAAGGTTGTAACTTTTAGCCCACAAGATCAAGATAATGACTTCATAAACTTGCATGACATGATTGCATGTATTATACTCAATGATCAAACCCAAACTTGCACATGAACATTTAACTTCATAGTTAATATCTAAGAGTAGGGAAAGGGCTTACATTGCTATGAAGGCACAAAAGATGTGACAAAGCCCTTATGCAATCAACTAGACCCAAAATGCAAGCTCTAACATAGAAACCCTTGAGCCAAAATGATCAAAATCCTTGCTTTATGATGTAGATATGGAAACTTGACTTGAATGCAAGCTAATGAGGCTCATACAAGCTTGAAAACACTTGTATGCATGGAAAATCTCTCATAGAAATGATTTAGAAATTTTATGAAGAGAGTGGAGGCCATGAGAGGTAAAATTTTGCCATAGTTTAGTTGTATGAATGAATAATGATGATTTAGGGTTAGGTTAGGGTCTTATTTATAGATTAGGCAAGTGTTTTAGGCCATAGGATTAAACCCTAGTTGCAATCTCAGCCCTTAAAACCGAATCTGGCCCCCAAACTCAACACAAACCCAAGATGGTGCACCAGGCAGAACTGCCCGGCTGGACCAAGTCGACAGCCAAGTCGACAGGGCTGTCGACTTGGGTCGAACCAAGTCGACTCCCAAGACGACAGGGTTGTCGACTTGGGTGCTCTGGCGGGAATTTTCCCGCCTGGCCCAGACTGGCCCAAATCTCCAAATTCAAATTTAAATTTGAAATCTGTTTTTACTTTGAAATTTTCTGAAAACTTCATTGGGCCTTAATCAGGTCATACGGACTCCGATTTTCAAAAACTTGGACTCTATTTCGCGTATTTTTCCGAGACGAACGCAATGGCATAGCCCGTTTTACTTGATTCAGAATTTAAACTTAAATTCTGCCTTGATTCTCGTTTTAACATGTTATCGAAATACGGGTTGTTACATGTCGCCTAAAATAAAATACGTCTATGCACTCTTTGTACTTCCAAAGAAATAGTATAAAAACATATTATTGATTTGACACTTCTTTACGACTATACAAACAAATACAATGCAACTACGTTTATTTTGCAATGCCCGTGTGCGGAGCACGGGTGCGCACTAGTTTAATGTAAAAGCAAATTTGAGATAATTATTAAATTCATACAAGCAAATGAATTATTAACAACAACAATAATGAAGTGAATTGTTGAAAGAATATATCGATAAATAAATGATTAAACGAATTAATCTTGAGTTGATTTGTTCGTTGGGTGATTTAAGAATTCCAGTCGGTACATCTGATCAGCTTATCGAGAGGGATTCCTAAATGCTTGTGCAAGACGATTCGACACATTATTATAAAGATGAATTAAAATAGGTGTTAGATAAAAGAAATATATAATTATATTCAAATATAATGGTTAATTATCATATTAGTAACCAAGGATGTAATACATATGGTATGGCAAAAACAAATGGTGTGAACTTGTCCGTTAAAATGTGTTGAGATGATTAGCCGATACGGGTGCACACGTATTCAGTGGAGATTCTCAAACACCAGACAGGACATTTCAACATGGTCTTTAAGATAATAATAAAATAATAATGTTTTGGAGGAAAGAATAATAGTTGAAAAAAATCAGTGAGCATATAAAAGTAAAGTACCTTGATGAACAAAAGAAAAACATACTATGTGTTTATCTTGCCTCGTTTTCTTTATGCCCTTCTGTAGTAAATAAATAAATATATAAATGAGTCAACTTTAGTGATCTAATATGGAATATGATAGAAGGACTTGGTTCATTGTTAAAAAGGGTTCGAAATCAGGAAGTGCTATAAACTGAAGTTTCATGTGGGAACTAAGGCCTTTATTACAAGGCTAGTGGATCTCATGACCACATACCTTTGATTAACCCAATACTGATATATATATATATATATATGTATGTGTATATATATATATATATATTGCCAATCGTTTGTGCTGTTTAGTCAAACCTTTTTTTGTGCAAAGTGAGTATGGTTCGAAAAATATTCCCTAAATAATAATGATTGTTTTACACGTGAGGATTAAGCATACTTCAGACAATTATCCACCCAATAAACCAAAATAGAACTTCTATTTAGGATTTCCTGCTTTATACCCAAGCATTCAGTTCTTGCAAGAAAGTTTTCCTAAACAGCATTTTTTTTTAGAAAATATCATTTTTCATTGCTAGAGTGGAATTAAGCGTAGAGTTAGTGCTTTTGCTAAATAATACTATGTTTTGGGGGATTAAAAAAAAATTTTAGCTACACGCAATTGATTTGTGCTTGAGCGTTGTGTAAACGTTGTTATTTAACGAAGGGATATGAATATTCTTGCTTTATAGTTAAATATCACGTTCATGTTGAAAGTAGAAGAAAGCATCACAACTATCCTAATAAGTACTCGTTCCTTTCCTTATACAGTGCAGGTTGGCTATAATTCCATCTCTTTAAGTGTAACGCCTTTAGTTATACATGTGGCATAATCAAGGAAAGTTTATAATTTGATATTTATTTGACAGTAATACAATAACAGATGGTGGTTGGTTATTTAATCTTTGTCTTTGTTCCATGTTCTTGTTATCCAAGATAATAAGCTGGCAATTTAATTTTGCGTTAATATTTCCTAACTCTATAGAAAAATGGCATTCTACTTGGAATTTTTGTAATTGAGTCAAGATTTGATGTAAAATTAGTTACTTTCTAGAATCTTATTCATATAACGTTATTTATGTTTCCTTTATTTTATAAAATATTATGCAGACTTTTGGGGAAAAAAATCTTAGCTGGAACCGTTATGATCATCACTTTTGATTGGTTTATAAAAATTTGACGATCTTATACATTCCGGAATGCTCAAAACCTAAGCTACAACTTTTATTTTGTTTGTTCCATGAAATTTTATCGTTTGCTAGGCTAAAAACAGTGATTTTTACCACTGTCCTGAAAAATCTGTGCTGCTGCCCGCTGGAAAAATCACTTATAACCTGTAATACACTTCATGTTTTGCAACCGGAAAGACGGTTTAAAGAGGTAACACCCTACACAACAAATTGTTTTAGAAGATATAACTTGATTTGGAAGTTTGGGAATGTTAATGATAGTAAAAGTATAGGTAACATACAAATGTTTGGATGACTACAGATTTAACATTTTTAAATGCGACTAATATTCAAATTGAGATAAGCATAGGTACCGAAGAAGCTAGCTGGATTGTTAACTAATGAAGATGGCTTGCTTCGCTCGCATGGTAAACATTGAAAATTGCTAAAAGCGCTAGCTAAATGGTATGTTTTCAAATTAGATATAGCGAATTTGTGTTGTTGCATTGTTTCCCCGTGTTTTGGAATGCCCCGAGTTGGGATGCCTCTACGGAGATGTATATTTTGTGTTTATATTGTATTCGGTTTTTCCGAAACATCCTCCGTACAAAGAAGACCATCTCGAAAATTTTCAAAAATTTCTGGAGTTAGAATATTTTCCTAAACTAAAATTGTATATCGAAAAGATAAGATGTTAAAATTAATCCAATTAAAACGTATTGTGCATGCATTTGAATTGAGTGTATAAGACACATATTGAGACAAATTATGTACGATATAGAGTACTTTAGGATTAGAGTATAAGTTGTCCACTTTTCCCTATACGAAATTGCAAGGACGCAATTTTGTTAAGGGGGAAGTCTGTAACAACCATGTTTTCCGGGCTAAAGATTTTACATGTGTTAATTAAAGTGGAGATATAAGATTTGAATTAGGACGATTTGTTAATTGAATAAACGGATAAAATCTGATAAAGTTGTTTGTGATATTAAATAATTTTATTATATGTATATGATTGAAATCAAAAGAAAATATAATCTTTTTATATTAAATGTTGGATTATCAAATAAACACCGAGCGTTGAGTAAAAATAAAATATATGCAAGAGCTTATTGAACATGACGCGTGATAAATTGCAACGGATATAAAATTGCTTTAGAATTGTTAAATAATTTTACAAATAAACAAATAAAATAAGAGTTTTTATTTTTATTTTTTTATTGAATGTTGAATTAATAAATAATATGGTCAAGCATTGAATTGAGTATAACTGATGATAATTGAACTGAAAATTGTTCCGTGGAAGATTAATCGTTTAGTTGATACACACACACACACACACACATATATATATCATTAAAAACCATTTTGAGTGGTAAATTTAAATTGGGTATATGAGAAGTTAATCAAGCGATACATTAAAATAATAATAGTTATTAAAGTAATTTTCCCTAACCAAAACCACCTGAAGCCCAAACCCCACTAGCCTAGACTAATCTAGAACCGTCATCTACAAATCCTGAGAGGTCTAGGGTGTTCCAAGGGGGGCTCCTACACGGGAATTCCCATTGTTGTCATCTTTAACCTAAAATCGCAAAAGAAAAAAAAGAAAAAAAAAGAGGGAATCGATTCCGCTCTCGATTGAAGAAGGCCGACCACATCGGCTCATGGGGGCAAGCGAGCTTCGTTGGAAGGAGGCGCAACCCCTCCTGGTTTTCACACGCATGAATGGAAGTGGAAAGATCAAGTTGAGCATGGAAACTTCTGGTCGATTCGGTTTTGCTAGTGGTCCTGGGCTGAGTGAGTTGGGTCATGAGGAGTCGATTTAGGTTGCAGAATTGACATTGAGAAGGGAAGATGCAGAGACAATAGTTGTGATTGAAGTTAAGTTGGAGATTCAATGCATTCAGGTGTAACATATAAATTTGAGTGACTGAGCCGCGTTTGGTGAGTTTCCTCTCACTCACATCCATATCTACATCCATTTTAGTTATCTATATAACATTATCAGTGATGATTGCCTTATTGGATGGTTAGATTATTGAATTTACTCGGTTATGGTTTAATCGGTTGCTTGATGGGTGTGATTGATTGATGATATTGTGCGTTGGTAGGATGTTTGGAACAAAGAAGGGATATTGTCCATTGTTATTTTGAATAGTGGTTATATAATTATTCACTTTGATGATTAGTCAATTTATGATTTTTATATAAATTGAGATAACTTATATATATATGTATGTTAAAATTTAATAACATCATCACGTTATTAATCAGAGTATACAATGCCATTTCAAATATTGATTGGTTACACAAAGTATAAACATATTATGTTTAACAATATATGCATATGTATGTATGTATATATATATATATATCTATAAGGCCTATTATTAGATATATATTAGTGTTTTAGTTTATAATATGGATATTTTTATTAATATGATAATTTAATTTAACTTAATATATTTTATCAAGTTCGAACATTTTATTTGAGTTTTTCCTTTCAAAATAACCCTATTCGGTTTTGTTTGACTAATAAAATATTTTACCGTTACATCGAATAAATCATTTGAGGAGCCTTCGTCTTATCTTGTCTTATAATAATAATTTGATTGCATGTACCTCTCAAGTTTATATTTTTAATTAAAAACCTTATTCTAGGATAATTTTATTTTGTTGTTTGACTACTCAAAATATGTTAACGTTAAACTGAGAAGCCTACATTTTATTATGTCACGAAATAGTTTTTGTCAATGTTTTGCATGTTAATGGATTTCTTTTATACAATATATTTTATTGCTTGCACAAATTTGTGATAACAGTTTATGTTCTACATACACTTGAATATGATCTTTATTATTTATTCCTTATCTAATTATTCTTATTTTCATGTTTGTGTTTATTCATTTACATTTTCTCTTATATGCATTTTAATTTCTGAAACGATTCACTGTTGACATTGATTTGATTTCTGATACAGTGATGACACCTTTCAAATAATTTATAAGATTATATTCTATGTAATAAGAAATTTGAATAAACGGTTTGGTGAAACCGTTTGGTATGAGACTTTCGGTGTTGCCTTTCTGGTTATTCGTTTGACTTGTTATATAGGGTATTGAGTGATAAGGGTAGTGTAAACCATTGTCTTTACTGAGAAGTCCTGAGCGACTATCTCTTCACCAGTACTAGATGGTCCCGAGCGACTATCATGGTAGTCCTGAGTGACTATGCCATATTGGACCTGAGAGTCTAACTTATGAAGATCTGAGTATCTTCCATTATAGGCCTCAAAATTGTTTAGTACCGGTATATGATATTTTCATTACATGTGCGGCGTTGCTGAATCTCGCCAATGTTGATATGCGTGTGGTGTTTTCTGAGTCTCGCCAATGTTGATATGCGTGCGGTGTTGCTGAGTCTCGCCAATGTTGATATGCGTGCGGCGTTGCTGAGTCTCGCCAATGTTGATATGCGTGCGGCGTTGCTGAGTCTCGCCAATGTTGATATGCGTGCGGCGTTGCTGAGTCTCACCAATGTTGATATGGATCCATATGATCTTTTATGATTTTTCTTATATCTCCTTGTGATTTATATATGATTTTTGTTTATGATTTCATGTTAATGTATTTGATGGCCTGGGAGCTATCGTGTGATTGTGATATTTTAACGATTTCATAATGCGTTATAACTCTTGAATGAGATACAATTGAATAAGTTTATGTTGTCATCTGCATATGTTCATATACGGTAATGATTCCATAATATTTAACCATGAGGCATCAATCATTATTGTCGATATTTGAGTGAACATAATGACTATGTTTATGACTTGAATGATCTGTGTGGATTAAATAATGTTGTACCTCTTTATGTTATTATTCTTATTTAGAGCACCCAAACATTTTATATTAATTATACTGGATTTAAACATAGGCTGATCCATTTATTATCTAGATAATACTCGGGTCAGGCCGAGACATTGCAGGTACAGGGACCTTGAGAACAACTTGTATTTATTGGGCTTAAAAGAGTGTAGTGACTTAGTATATTATTTATTATCAGGAATTGTATGGATTGATGTGTAATAGATAAACATGTATAAAATGTTAAATATTATACATTACATTTATCGATGCGATGACTGTGTTCTCTGTATTCATGTATTATTTTGTATTGTTCTGTCCTGGAGGCACACATTTAATTGTTTTGTACCGACATTGAGTACGTAAGAGTAAGTAATACTTCAGAAATTTTAATATGTGCCAGTGTTAGTCCAAGAGAATTTGCACGTGTGTGCCCTTGCAGCCTCATTCTCCGTATTTTCTGATGATATTACTTAGTAATATTCTTGGATAATATGGATATAGAGGTGGGGCGTTACACACTATGTTTATTTTAGACATTCTGATATACTTTGTAGCTAAATGCTTTATATGTAGGCAGGTGGAACAACATTTGTTTTCCATAGATAGCATTCCATCTTGAAATCTCCGTGCAGTTCTTCTTAATCTACTAATTCTACTTGTGCTTGGGTGTTGGTTAGTAGATTGAGAATCTGTAATAACCCGGAAATCCGAGCCAATTAATTTTTTTTATTTTGGTAATTTTGACGAATTTTGAATATTTAAAATGAATTATTTTAAATAATAACGACGAGAAATTTATTTTGAATAAAATTAGAATGAATATAATTATTTGAATCGTCGTTAGAATATAAATATTTTATTTTAAATTATAAAAGGAATTGAAAATGGCACGGTAATTCGATAATTCGATTTCAAAGTTCAATTGAGTGTACAGGATTCAAAATAAACCAGATTTTAGTGAAATTAAAAATATTCGAATCTATTTGAAAATATCTTTCCAACGAATCCGAAAAATCGAAATTTCATAGCGGGGATAAAAAGTTATGCCCAGTTGAAAATCCAGAATAGTCGCTATGGAATTCTGGCCCTTAAAAATGGAAATTTTGCAAATGACCTCGGTTTTCGACGAAACCACTTTTTTTGGATCCGGGATGTCTAATTATTGCTAGGTTTCAAAATTCGTAATTTTTCGAATCAATATGTGAGCGTGGCGAAGGAAAACGTGTTTGATCAGTTTCAGTTGATTTTAATCGACTGGGAAATGGCCATTTTTCAAACGGTCTCAGAATTTGACGAAATTAATTTTGTTAGGATTGTATCGTCAATACGAAGCTTGCAAATATTTTTCTGGAATTTTTAGATTCAGTATGTGGCCCCGGTAAATTAGAATGTACGTTCAAATTGAATATTAAATGAATATATAATAAATTTGAATGAAAACTGATCGTAACAACTAGGATGGCTTACAAAACATATCCCACTGTGTTCGAAATGGGGGCAATTGGCTAGAGGCGACAGTCGTTGGTTTTGATTTGGATCTCGGATTAATAGATAGAATTAAATTAAATTAAACAATAAAAAGGGAGTGTATATGTAACGACTCGCATTCTACACATCGTAGGATCGTAGAATATTTATTTCTTTCACATACGAAGTTGTGTGGTCATGTAACTTTGGGAGACGACTATTGGGGACATTTCCCATGTTCGTTATTTTTGCCTATTTTTAAATGACTGTTTACAATTCCGTAGAGTGGTCACATTAGCCAAACGGACTCACCGTTTGGGAGATATGGCTGAAACAAGTTCTAGATAGTGAAAAACAGCTTAATTGGGCTTAGCCGGGTGATTAACAGCTAGGCCCAATGGGGGATTTCGGGATTAGAGGTATTTGAGTGCTGCTAGGGTTAGGATTTCGGTTTTTCACTCATTTTCCAGCCGTCACAAACTCTCTCTTCAATCTAACAATGGCCTCCAACGTCTAAATACACCTCTAATCACTTCTTAATCAAGTTTTGGCTTAAACTACATCAAATTAAGGAGAGAAAGAACCAAAGCAAGGTTAGCGCTGCTGAGTTGCATTGGGAACAGCGCCAAACAGAGAATCATTTCAGTTTTGGGGTTTTAATTGTGGCTAAGGTGGGTGATTTGCATAGTTTTGCACTAATTGCGGTTAATTAAGGGTAATTAGTGAAGATTAGCGAATTTATACACTAATAAATTCTGGAAAAATATTTATAAATTCTTAAATAATGTTTTAGACCTCTATTAGAAATTGGGTTTGATTTGGTTAAGTTTTGCTAAACATGTCATTAGTTTTACTTAAACATGCTTAAGGGAAAATATGGGGTTTTGGCTATATTTGATCCGTTTTACATGTTATAGTTGATGTTTTGGTGTTATGGTCAGTTCTATGTGTTGCTATGACTATATGACTTGTTTTGTGATTGATTAGTATAGTTAGATTGGTCGAAAACGTCATCGAATGGCGTAAACAAGTTGCTGGAAAAAGTTGCAGAAAGTTGTGCAAGGTTTCAGATCGGATCGGGTATGGGCTCGGATCGGATAGGAGAGCTGGGTAAGGAATCCAAACAGAACTGAAGTCTGGCACAAAGGAAGTTTGGTAGGAAGGAAGGTCATTGCTTAGAGTTGGAGTTGGACAGAGGATCGGAGCTAGGGAGCGGATCGGATCGGAGCAGGCAAGCGAGCGGGATCGGATCGGAGCAGGCAAGCTGGAGCAGGAGGGACGAACCGAACGGAATGGAGCATGGCACCCGAACCGAATAGAATGGAGCCTGGCACCCGAACCGATCCGGATGAGGACAACCTAACTGAACCGAGGCTGGAGCACTTGAACACTTCCGAACCGAACCGGATGGCCAGGAAGTGGAGTGAGCCGAACCGAACTAGGGAAGAACAACCGAACCGAACAGGACTGCAGCTACGATTATGCAACGACCCTTATGAAGACCAACTCCAATTTGACCAAAACCCGAGATGCAAAGGAAGTCCAAATGAGGGGCTTTGACTCAGGATCCAGTTGGAAACCAATGAGTGAGCTTCATGATTGGACTTTGCTGCGGGACGTGTGCTAAGGGGTTGTCGATGTCTGTAATTTTGAATCACTATGTGTAGGGAGTACGTGAACGGATTCAGGGCCACAGTGGCCTAGGTACGGCTAAAGAGCTAATAGACCAATGAAGTGGGGTCATTTGTAAAGATTTGGTCATGGCTCCATGTGGCAAGCTTGGTAGTAGCAGTAGTTGTACAAGTCGAACTCCGTCACTACTTCGATGGGTCTAGTGATAGACAGTGGTGGACATCGTATGCTTTACGCACTGAGTGAGAGATGTGAGGATGGTTGTTATGATTGATTTGTTTGCCATCATTATGACATGCACACCCCCACCCCCGTTATCTTTACACCGTTTGTTTTGTAGCACCTTACAGTATTGTACGGTATGTAGTGCTAACACTTTGGTTGCAGGTCCAGGTTCAGGTATGGTTTAATATACCTTTTATTGTTCTGTTTAGCTGCTTATCGCTCATACCAGACTTTTTATCTGACCCAGAGTTTTATGTCTCTTCTTATTACTCTGGGTGCTCTCACGAGCAGACTAGAGACAGGTCAGCTGGGTATGCACGGGTAGCTGATCCGGAGGCGAGCAGGAGGCTTCCACGTATATATATATATATATATATATATATATATATATATAGAGAGAGAGAGAGAGAGAGAGTATTCTCCCTGTGTTGTTGAAGATCACTGCTTGGGCATTAGTAGTGCATCTTCTACTTTAGCTTTCTTTTGTTTTAGAGACAGAAAATTTGGAAAGTTGTAATAAGCTGTATTTAAACTTCCGCGACTCTGATGTTGATGTTGGTTTTATTTATCAGCTTATGCACTGTCTCGCCTGTTTAACGTCAAGTACATTATTATTATATTTTGTTCCATGCGCCGTGAGACATTCTACAGGTTCCTTGTTAGTTCATCCTCTACTTTCCTCTCTTTGACGACCGTTCCATGCTAGTCGAGCATGTGTACAACGCACCTTTGGAGGAAATGCAGGCTGGTGCGGGGTGGGCCGTCACACTTGGTATCAGAGCTCTAGGTTGCGTAGTTAAACAAGGGAAGTTATCAGGGACAGATAGTATACATATATGAGAGCGCGTATTTGTGATTATTTTGGTTTTCAAAGCTATATATACACTATTAGTATAGCTAAAGATGAAGTCGTACTGCACTAGCACCACTATGGAGATAGTTAATCGTTTTCTCTTTACAGATTGAACAATGAGCCGATATGCAAGAGATGCCGGTAGAGGAGCCAATAATGGGAATGTTGCTGACATGAGGACGATGTTTGCTGACTTCATGAGGGAGATGCTTAGAGATGTGCAGAGGGCAACTCCCAATGGCGGTAATGGTGGTGGTCCAATAGTGCAGGCGCCTAGGGCCGATTTCGCCAAGCTGAATAAGTATTATACTAGTCTTGGTGGGAAACCGTTCCACGGAACGGAGTTGGCCACGGATGTTAAGGATTGGTTAGATAGCTGCGAGCGTATGTTCGAAGATTTGGGTATCGTGGATGCGATGAAGAGAAGGCTAGCATCCCGTCAGCTGCAAGGACGGGCAATGAATTGGTGGAATGCTATAAAGGCTTCTACTCCCGAGGAACATATTACTTGGGAGCAGTTTAAGGTTCGCTTTAGCGAGAAGTTCATTCCAGCTGCCCAGAAGTCAGTGTTGTTTAAGAGCTTCTTGGAACTCAAGCAGAATGGCCAAGCTGTCTCGGAGTATATTGCCGAATTCGACACTTTGTCAAAGTATGGGTTATCTCTTATTGATACTGCCGAGAAGAAGAACGAGAAGTTCATAACTGGTTTGGATCAGTACTTGGGGGAAAGGCTTATTAACCACATCGATGAGACATTTGAATCGATTGTGGCGAAAGCATTAAGGTCAGAGAGTCTTTACCCTAAGTCGAAGACTGAGGTTGCATCTGCAGAGGAGCCAAAACCACAAGCAAGTGGTGGAGGTAAGAGTGGTTCCCAGAATAAGAGGAAGCAGAACCAGAATAAGGATGGCTAGAAGAAAAAGAATAAGCAAGATGTTGAGTGCTTTAGATGTGGTAAGAAGGGACACTATGCCAAAGAGTGTCGGGCCAAGCCAGCGGATAGGAAGTGCTACAACTGTGGCCAAGTGGGACATCACAAGGACAAGTGTCCGCAACCCCCTAAAGAAAAGCAGATGGTGAAAGCATATGCCCTTAATGCTATTCCTTCTTCGTCGAATGCCCCAACTGCGGCAGAGAAGGGAAAGAATGTCATCATTCAAGGTATGCTATCTGTTTATGATGTTCCTGTTAGAGTTTTGTTTGATACCGGAGCTTCCAGTTCTTTCATATCTAGTTACATGGTAGATAGGTTGGGATTGGAGCCCGAGATTGTCGATAGACCTTTAGTAGTGACGAACCCGATTGGTGGTTCGACTAATGTTAGCATGATTTGTCATAATGTGGTCTTATCGAGTCATGGATGCATGTTTGTTTGTGATTGCTTTGTTTTGGGCTTTACTGGGTTTGGCATTATTTTGGGAGTCGATTGGATCCAAAGATACGGGGTGGTGGTAGACTGTGAGGGCTTTGGTGACAGCGAGAGCGGATGATGGACAGAGGGTAGTGTTTGGTGGTTTAACTAGTGATGGGGTAATGGCTAGTTTTCTAAATTCCCTCAACATCCTGCAAGGTGAGTTGTCAGGTTTGCCCGTGGTTGGCCAGTATCCGGACGTCTTCGAGGAAGTGACCGGGCTTCCACCACATTGAGAGATTGAGTTCTGTATTGATTTGGTGAAAGATGCCAGACCTATAGTGATGCCACTTCGTCGTATGGCACCAAGGGAGCAGCGAGAGCCCGGGTGCAAGTCAGTGATCCTTTGAAGAAGGGATTTATCAGAAGGAGTGTTTCTGAATGGGGAGCACCAGTTGTGTTTACTACCAAGGCGGATGGTTCTCTTCGTTTATGTGTAGACTATCGCGAGTTGAATAAAGTGATGAGGAAGAATAAGTATCCTCTACCGCAGATAGATGATTTGTTTGACCAGTTGAGTGGCGCGAGAGTATTTTCTAAGTTGGATCTCGCCATAGGTTTTCATCAGCTTAGAGTGGAAGCTGAGAGTATAGCTAAAACGACATTACGGACGCCGTATGGATTTTATGAGTGGTTGGTCATGCCATTCGAGCTGACCAATGCCCCAGCATACTTTGTGGATCTTATGAATAGGGTATTCAGAGACCAGTTAAATAAGTTTGTCCTTGTCGTCGTGGATGATATTTTGATCTACTCGAGGGCAGAGGAAGAACACAAGGAACATTTGAGGATAGTGATGGAGGTGTTGAGAAAACACCAATTGAAAGCAAAGTTTTCTAAGTGTCACTTATGGAGGAGGGAAGTGAGATTCTTGGGCCATGTTGTTTCAGAGAAAGGTATTGCCGTGGATCCTGCCAAGGTGGCTACGGTACAAGATTGGTCTACGCCCAAGAATGCAATGGACATAAGAAGTTTCTTGGGATTAGCTGGATATTATCGTAAGTTTATCCAAGATTTCTCCAAGATAGCGACACCATTGACTCAGTTGACCAAGAAGAATCAAGCTTTCGTCTGGGACGAAAAGTGTGAGAATGCATTCAAGAGTCTAAAGGAAAAGTTGACATATGCACCAGTGTTAGTCATCCCTAAGGGGAACGAAGAGATGACAGTATATACGGATGCATGTGGCACAGGGTTAGGTGCTGTATTGATGCAAAAATGTAGGGTTGTAGCTTATGCAAGTCGGCAACTGAAACCGCACGAGAAAAGATACCCTACCCATAATTTGGAATTGGCAGCAATCGTGTTTGCACTAAAGGTGTGGAGACATTATCTCTTAGGAGAAAGATTCGAGTTGTTTACCGATCATAAATCGTTAAAGTATCTCTTCTCTCAGAAAGATCTAAATCTCCGGCAGCAAAGGTGGTTAGAATTCTTAGCTTCCTATGATTTCGACATCGCATATACACCGGGAAAGGGCAATGCGGTGGCTGATGCATTAAGTAGGAGACATGTCAGTTTAGGGGCTATGTTTCTAGAATGGAAGCAACTGGAGTACATCACTGTGTATGATTTCAGGCCAAAGTGCGATTTGGATCCAGAAATGTTAGCAAGTTTGACGATCAGACCCACTTTGATTGAGCGGATCGGCTCTAGCCAGAGGGACGATCCTAACCTATTGGAAATCATCTCCAAGTTAGAGATGGGTATCAATAAGGAGATGAACAAGTATGGTATTGATCGAGATGGATGACTTAGAAAGAATGGAAGACTAGTTGTACCCAATGTCAATGGATTGAGGGATGAGGTGCTTAGAGAATGTCATCACTCAAAATTGACTATACATCCCGGTGGTAACAAAATGTATCGGGACATGAAGCAGACCTACTACTGGGAAGGGATGAAAAGAGACATTGGGAAGTTTATATCCAAATGCATGAATTGCCAGCTAGTTTAAGCTGAGCAAAAGAAGCCTAGTGGTTTGTTACAACCATTAGAAATTCCAGAATGGAAATGGGAACAAGTGTCAATGGATTTCATTGATGGGTTGCCAAGGACTAGATCGGGCCATGATAGCATTTGAGTGATTGTGGACCGATTGACCAAAAGTGCAAGATTTATACCCGTCAAGTCAAACAGGACGGCAGCTAAGTTAGCAGAACTATATATGAAGTGGGTAGTGAGATTTCATGGAGTACCTAAAAGTATTGTGAGTGATCGAGACCCGTTGTTTACTAGTGGGTTTTGGAAGAGCTTACAAGAGGCTCTAGGGTCAGAATTATATCTCAGTACCGCGTATCATCCCCAAACCGACGGTCTGACAGAGAGGGTGAATCGTATATTGGAAGATCTCTTGAGGGCTTGTGTATTGGATTTTGGTGGATCATGGGATGACATTCTGCATCTAGTAGAGTTTGCATATAATAATAGTCACAAATCCAGTATTGGTATGGCTCCGTTTGAAGCTTTGTACGGGAGATCGTGCAACTCACCGTCATGTTGGGTAGAAACTGGCGAGAAGTTTGTGCTTGGACCCGATGCGATAAGAGAAACTTCAGCTAAGATTAAGATTATCCAACAGCGAATGAAGGCTGCCCAAGATAGGCAGAAAAGTTATGCTGATAAGAGGAGAAGAGATTTGAAGTTCTCCATTGGCGACTTGGTGTTTGTCAATATTTTTCCGTTAAAGAGCGTGATACGATTTGGCAGGAGAGGCAAGTTAGCACCAAGATTTGTTGGCCCATTCCCAGTTCTCGAACAAGTTGGGAATTTGGCGTATAGAGTTGACTTACCCGAGAAGATGGCGCGAGTTCACAACGTATTTCTTGTTTCCCAGCTCAGGAAGTTCGTACACGACCCATATATGACTATTTCACCTGATCAGTTAGAGGACTTCGAAGTGGAACCTGAGGCGGTTGGGAACCACAAGTCGATTCGTATTGTCGAGCATGATACTAAGCAACTTCGAAGGAAGGCGGTAAAGCTAGTCAAAGTTCAGTGGGGCGAGGACGAGAATGACTGTACTCGGGAGACGGAGGAGGGCATTAGGAAGACGTATCCAGAACACTTTGCCTGGCAAGATTTACTTTACGATTTAGTTATTCCGCATGCTAGGATAGACTTGTTTTGTATGTTTGATTATTGTTTTATCGCTGATAGGCATGCAGGACCCTTTGTGTGTTTTGGTTAGGGAATTTCGGGGGCGAAATTTCTTAAGGCGGGAGAATGTAACGACCCGCATTCGATGCATCGCAGGATCGTAGAATATTTATTTCTTTCACATACGAAGTCGTATGGTCATCTAACTTTGGGACACGACTATTGGGGTCATTTCCCATGTTCATGATTTTTGCCGATTTTTAAAAGACTGTTATGCCCCTAGCTAATACTGTTTTGGCCATAACTTTTGACTGGAAAGGAATTTTGACCTGAAACCACTTACATTAGATTTGTTTGATGGTTTACAATTCCGTAGAGTGGTCACATTAGCCAAACGGACTCACTGTTTGGGAGATATGGCTGAAACAAGTTTCAGATGGTGAAAAACAGCTTAATTGGGCTTAACCGGGTGATTAACAGCTAGGCCCAATGGGGGATTTCGGGATTAGAGGTATTTGAGTGCTGCTAGTGTTAGGATTTCGGTTTTTCACACATTTTGCAGCCGCCAAAACTCTCTCTTCAATCTAACAATGGCCTCCAACGTCTAAATACACCTCTAATCAGTTCTTAATCAAATTTTGGCTTAAACTACATCAAATTAAGGAGAGAAAGCACCAAAGCAAGGTTAGAGCTGCTGAGTTGCATTTGGAACAGTGCCAAACAAAGAAGCATTTCAGTTTTGGGGTTTTAATTGTGGCTAAGGTGAGTGATTTGCATAATTTTGCACTAATTGCGGTTAATTAAGGGTAATTAGTGAAGATTAGCGAATTTATACACTAATAAATTCTGGAAAATATTTATAAATTCTTAAATAATGTTTTAGACCTTATAAATTGGGTTTGATATGGTTAAGTTTTGCTAATCATGTCATTAGTTTTACTTAAACATGCTTAAGGGAAAATATGGGGTTTTGGCTATATTTGATCCGTTTTACATGTTATGGTTGATGTTTTAGTATAATGGTCACTTCTATTTGTTGCTATGACTGTATGACTTGTTTTGTGATTGATTAGTATAGTTAGATTGGTCGAAAACGTCGTCGAATGGCGTAAACAAGTTGTTGGAAAAAGTTGCAGAAAGTTGTGTAGGGTTTCGGATCGGATCGGGTAAGGGCTCGGATCAGATAGGAGAGCTGGGTAAGAAATCCGAGCCGAACTGAAGTCTGGCACAAAGGAAGTTTAGCAGGAAGGAAGGTCATTGCTTAGAGTTGGAGTTGGATAGAGGATCGGATCGGAGCTAGGGAGCGGACCGGATCGGAGCAGGCAAGCGAGCGGGATCGGATCGGAGCAGGCAAGCTGGAGCAGGAGGGACGAACCGAACCGAATAGAGCATGACACCCGAACTGAACCGAATGGAGCATGGCACCCGAACCGAACCGGATAAGGACAACCTAACCGAGGCTAGAGCACTTGAACACGTCCGAACCGAACCGGATGGCCAGGAAGTGGAGTGAGCCGAACCGAACTAGGGAAGAACAACCGAACCGAACAGGACTGCAGCTACGATTACGCGACGACTCTTTTGAAGATGTGACGACCCCATTTCCCGTACAGACGGAGACAAGGGTAAATATAACACAGAAACATATAATAGCAGAACAGAATTAAATAAATACACCAGATAATGTACAATAGAATACACTGGATAAACGTAATCATCAGAGATACACAGTATACAGGATCTTACTTAGTACAATTACAGTTCAACTACACATAAATGTCTACAGCGGAAAATAAACAAAATATGTACAATGGGAGCTGAACAACATAAAAAGAGATAAATGATAGAATCCATCTTCAGCTCCAGCTATCCAGAGAACGCCAACTAAACCTGAATACAAGGCTACTCGTGTAGAAAAAGGGGCACCCGAGTTTGAAAGTGAAACAAACTACGAGTCAGTCATGGGACTGGTATGAGAAATCTACTCAACACATTTAATATATGGCAAATCACAGGACCACGCCACTTTCGTGGAACGGGTTTACTCCATTGGATTGCCAGTGCTTTAAAACAAATCATTCTTTTAAACATCGCTATGCTTTTATAATAATAAAGCCACTATAAGACTCAGTTCCCATCACACAATGCAACGCAAACCGGAGGATAGAGTTTTTACCTTATAACGGCCAAAATATGCTTGATACGAATAAAACAAAAGCATTTGATATTATTGCTAGTGTTTATATGTTTTAAAAACATTTTCAAATCATAACTATCAATCATAGACGGCATTAATGCCCCATACCACTATGTCGCAATATATAGGTATACAATCAAAATCGCACAGTCACGTATTTGGAAATTGGATTTCCGTCATGAACCAAGGCAAAAGATAGTCCTTACCGACTTCGAGACTGCCAAGCCCGAGCCTCAGGACTCAGAATCAGGTGGGCCCTTGGACCGTCAGGGCCGGTCCACCGACGTGGATTAAAATTCCTGAACAATGCATTTCCCCGTCCTATGGGGCGTAAGTGAGCCAAGGAATGACTCCATCGGACCCGGATCGTCCGATCAAACCGAGGCGCCTCGCAACAGTAACAACCACATAAGTCAAACTCGCCAGGGCGTGTGAAACCACTGACGCCACTTCTAGCCTGGAAGAAACGCCTGTCCTCCCTGAGGTCCTTCCTCCAGTTTCTGGTTCATACCGGGTGTGAGGCTCGCGATTTCACGTTATACACAAAGCTACGCCACACAGGCGGTGCTTTGATCATCACCACAAGACTTTGCTTTTCAACAGAAGCCCTGATCATTTGCCGCTTAGGCATGTCATACTAGCAATTCATGCCATGCGACTGATGTCCATCGATATACAACCTCTGAGCTGTGCGTTTCAGAGAAAGGCGTTAAGCAAAAAGAATAAATTCTCCGCCGCCAAACAGATGTATATTTAACAGAGATCAATCAACACAGAATAAAATCCAATGTCAGACACACAGTCCATTTACAAGTCCGTTCTAGGTCTGAACGAAACCGGAGGCACTATATACCTCGCAAACCCATCGATCACCATGTACGTCTGGACGATCACCACTCATTATCCATATTTCGTGATGCCTCCCAATCAGGACCACGATTACCATTCAAACTAGGTGAAGATCTCCGGTCTTCGACCATCGTCTTCATCTTCGATTTCTTATCGTCGATTCAGTTATTCAGAATGGGATAAACCCAGTCTTTCTGAGCAACTCGCGTATATAATAAATAAGTGCAACACTAACATACACACGCATCATTTCAATTCATTAGTCACTAACCGTCGATTAGTAAGAGAAAGATTTCCCAAATATTAACCCCGAAGGCCGAAACCTACATCAGATCAACACCCAGGAAACCATTAGACTTAGCCAACCTTCAGTTAATTTCTAAATCACATCCATATCGTTTATAATATTTTATAACGATTTGTCTCTATTTTTATTCACTTTAAAATAGCCCATTTATTTAAAACGACGCTTCGGGCCATAACGCGACCGTGGCGCTGTTTTTCTTTAGATTTGATTTACACATATCTGAAAATCTAACCGTTGGATCTTCACAAAATTTAAATCATTAGAAAGATCTTTTCAAAACGAATTCAACGGTTCCAGTTTCGGGAAAATCCGACGGTCGGATCTCCCGGTATAATCGTTTGAAGTTTCGATTTCAAAATACGAACTGCAGCGTCGTTATTCGATTAAATATAATTATATATATATATATATATATAAATATAATCGATTCTGGCGCTGTTTTTCTTCAGATTTGAATTAAACATTCCACACAATCCAACCGTTGGATTTTTACAAAGTTGGTGCCGTTGGAAAGATATTTCCAAGGCGAACCCAAAGGTTGCGATGTCAGGAAAATCCGATGGTCGGATCTCCCGGTATAATCGTTTGAAATCACGGTTTCAAAATACGAACTGTAGCGTCATTATTCGATATATTTTAATTCTATTTATATATATATATATATATATATCGATTCTTTGATTTCAAAGCTACATTCTTTTCATACATTTGATAAAAATGATATTTTTATCTAACTATCTTTTATTTCAACACTTCACTATATTTAACAATTCATGTATATAATAAAAATGTGATTTTTATTGTAAAACAATTCATTTCAAAACACTATTATTTTATATAGTTCATATAGGTAATAAAAATAGGATTTTTATTATAAAACAATTTCTTTTAAAACAAGGTCATTTTACATAGTTCATATAGATGATAAAAAAGTGATTTTTATTATAAAAAAATTTATTTAAAAATATGAATACCAAACGAATAAAATTAATTCTGATTATAAACAAGGCCTGAAAAGGCGCTGCAGTTTCAAAAATTGAATTCAAACTTTGTCGGACTGTACCTGGTGCAAAACAAAACGGATTTGAGTGAAACCAAAATTATTTAAATCTGTTAGTGAACACCTTTCTAACGAATCTGAAAAATCGAATTTTCATAGCGGAAAGCAAAAGTTATGGCCAAATGAATTTTCAGAAAGGTCGCTATGGAATTTATATAGCCCGTGAAATTGGCTATTTTGCATACGACCTCGGAATTCGACGAAACCACTTTTGTTGGATCCGGGATGTGAAGTTATTGCTAGGTATCAAATTTCATAATTTTTGTAGCCAGTATGTGAGCGTGGAAAAGGAAAACGTGTTTTGATCAATTACAATTAAATTGGATTGACCAGAAATGGGCCTTTTTGCAAACGGTCTCAGAATTCGACGAAACATTTGATATTATTGCTAGTGTTGATATGTTTTAAAAACAATTTCAAATCATAACTATCAATCATAGACGGCATTAATGCCCCATACCACTATGTCGCCATATATCGGTATACAATCAAAATCGCACAGTCACGTATTTGGAAATTGGATTTCCGTCATGAACCAAGGCTAAAGATAGTCCTTACCGACTTCGAGACTGCCTAGCCCGAGCCTCATGACCCAGACTTAGGTGGGCCCTTGGATCGTCAGGGCCGGTCCACCAATGTGGATTAAAATTCCTGAACAATGTGTTTTCCCGCACTATGGGGCGTAAGTGAGCCAACGAATGACTCCATCAGACCCGGATCGTCCGATCAAACCGAGGCGCCTCGCAACAGTAACAACCACATAAGTCAGACTCATCAGGGCATGTAAAACCACTGACGCCACTTCTAGCTAGGAAGAAACGCATGTCCTCCCTGAGGTCCTTCCTCCCGTCTCTGGTTCATACCGGGTGTGAGGCTCGCGATTTCACATTATACACAAAGCTACGCCACACGGGCGGTGCTTTGATCATCACCACAAGACTTTGCTTTTCAATAGAAGCCCTGATCATTTGCCACTTAGGCATGCCACACTAGCAATTCATGCCATGCGACTGATGTCCATCGATATACAACCTCTGAGCTCGTGCGTTTCAGAGAAGGGCATTAAGCATAAAGAATAAATTCTCCGCCGCGAAACAGATGTATATTTAACAGAGATCAATCAACACAGAATAAAATCCAATGTCAGACACACAGTCCATTTACAAGTCCATTCTGGGTCTGAACGAAACCGGAGGCACTATATACCTCGCAAACCCATCGATCACCACGTACGTTTGGACGATCACCACTCATTATCCATATTTCGGGATGCCTCCCAATCAGGACCTCGGTTACCATCCAAACGAGGTGAAGATCTCCGGTCTTCGACCATCGTCTTCATCTTCGATTTCTTATCGTCGATTCAGTTATTCAGAATGGGATAAACCCGGTCTTTCTGAGCAACTCGCGTATACAATAAATAAGTGCAACACTAACATACACACGCATCATTTCAATTCATTAGTCACTAACCGTCGATTAGTAAGAGAAAGATTTCCCAAATATTAACCCCGAAGGCCGAAACCAACATCAGATCAACACCCAGGAAACCATTCGACTTAGCCAACCTTCAGTTAATTTCTAAATCACATCCATATCGTTTATAATATTTTATAACGATTTATCTCTATTTTTATTCATTTTAAAATAGCCCATTTATTTAAAACGACGCTTCGGGCCATAACGCGACTGTGGCGCTGTTTTTCTTCAGATTTGATTTACACATATCTGAAAATCTAATTGTTGGATCTTCACAAAATTTACATCATTAGAAAGACCTTTTCAAAACGAATCCAACGGTTCCAGTTTCGGGAAAATCCGACGGTCGGATCTCCCGGTATAATCGTTTGATGTTTCGATTTCAAAATACGAACTACAGCGTCGTTATTCGATTAAATATAATTATATATATATATATATAATCGATTCTGGTGCTGTTTTTCTTCAGATTTGAATTAAACATTCCAGACAATCCAACCGTTGGATTTTTACAAAGTTGGTGCCGTTGGAAAGATATTTTCAAGGCGAACCCAACGGTTGCGATTTTAGGAAAATCCGATGGTCGGATCTCCCGGTATAATCGTTTAAAACACGGTTTCAAAATACGAACTGCAGCGTCGTTATTCGATATATTTTAATTCTATTTATATATATATATATATATATATATCAATTCTTCGATTTCAAAGCTACATTCTTTTCATACATTTGATAAAAATGATATTTTTATCTAACTGTCTTCTATTTCAACACTTCACTATATTTAACAATTCATGTATATAATAAAAATGTGATTTTTATTGTAAAACAATTCATTTCAAAACACTATTATTTTATATAGTTCATATAGGTAATAAAAATAGGATTTTTATTATAAAACAATTTCTTTTAAAACAAGGTCATTTTACATAGTTCATATAGATGATAAAAAAGTGATTTTTATTATAAAACAATTTATTTCAAAATATGAATACCAAACGAATATAATTGATTCTGATTATAAACAAGGCCTGAAAAGGCGCTGCAGTTTCAAAAATTGAATTCAAACTTTGTTGGACTGTACCGGGTGCAAAACAAAACGGATTTGAGTGAAACCAAAAATATTTAAATTTGTTAGTGAACACCTTTCTAACAAATCTGAAAAATCGAATTTTCATAGCGGAAAGCAAAAGTTGTGGCCAAATGAATTTTCAGAAAGATCGCTATGGAATTTATATAGCCCGTGAAATTGGCCATTTTGCATACGACCTCTGAATTCGACGAAACCACTTTTGTTGGATCCAGGATGTGAAGTAATTGCTAGGTTTCAAATTTCATAATTTTTGAATCCAATATGTGAGCGTGGCAAAGGAAAACGTGTTTTGATCAATTACAGTTAAATTGGATCGACCAGAAATGGGCCTTTTTGCAAACGGTCTCGGAATTCGACGAAACTAGTTTTGTTGGGACCGTATCATCAAAAAACAGCTAGATTTATTTTTCTGGAATTTTTCGAATCAGTTTGTGGCCCTGGCAAATTGAAATGTACGTTCAAATTAAATATTGAATGTTTTATATTTTAATTTGAAGGAAAACTGACTGAAATATTCGAATGGGCCTACGAAACATATCCCATTGTGTTCGGAATGGGGGTAAAACGCTAGGGACGACAGTCGTTGGGTTTGAATTGGTGTTCGTATGTGGCAAGGGGTATTTTCGGATTTTTAAAACTTTATAAATAAATAAATAAAACTATTGGTCCACGTCAGAAGAAACCCCCCTCCCCCCCCCCCCCCCCCCCCGCTTTTCTCTCGCCCCCCCCCCCAAATCGAACGACGGAAACCCGATCCCCCCTTCCCTCTCATTTTCCGATCAACCCACACACCATTAGGCCTTGACCCAGTTGAGGATTTTGAAGCCCTTCCCTCGCTCTTCAAATCCATATAAGTTTGACCCCCGATAGTTGAGTGGTTCTCGTGTTCTCGGCCCGCGAAGTGCCGCCGTTCGCCATCGAATTTCTCTCTCTAGCCGCCATCGAGTCCAGCCTAGGTGGGTGGCGCGTGAGGCTTACTCGGAGGTCGACAGGGTGGTGAAGTCTGATCGGAGCGAATCGAAGTAGTTTGATCGAAAAGATCAACCCTAGTTTTGAACGAAATCGTGAGGTACGGCTGTTATATTATATAAACTGTTTAATGGCAGTTCTAAGCGCTACGGTTTTTGATTTCACTGTAAAAATCATATCTTTTTCGTTTGTTGACGAAATTCAGTGAAACAAGAGATAGTGGACTCGTGTGGACGTCTTCTACATTCTTGAAGAGACCGCATATTTTTCTGAGCCTTCTGCTATTTTTGGTGGAGTGGAACCCAATGTGAGATTTCTAATTTCTAAACGATATGGAAAACGATGATGTATAAATTATATAGTCGATGTATGAGTTATATAAGCGTTGTACACCTCTTGTATAAGTGTTGTATAAGTTGTACGTTCGATGTATAAGTTATATATGCGTTGTAAAAATTATATATATGTTGAAACAGAAGTGAATATATATATATATATATATATATATATATACACACACGCCCCTCGTCCACAAACCATGGACGATATTTATTGGTTGTGATTGGTGTGAAAATTGATTGATAGCAAATGGTTGATTGGGATTGTTTGTGGTTGATATTGATTGATTGTGGTTGAAAAATACCCGTTTGTGGTTGAGAAATATTTGGTTGAAACCACATAGGATTAGTTTGTGGAAATGAAATAAAAATATACATGTCGCCTGCGTGCGAACTAGATGCATGATCCCCATTGTCAAAAACCGCGAGGTTTTAAGGTAGAGCAAGGAGCCGTACTAGGGACGGTCCCGGTTTTAACTATCATGCCGTTATGCTGCCGAAATTTTGAATAATATTCATGTGTTTGAATTATTTTCATTTGCTGAAACTATATTTATTCGTTGAATAGAAAAACTTCATGTGTTGAATCGATATTCATTCGTTGATTCGAAATTCATGTGTTGAATGGTATTCGTGTTTTAAATATAAAAATCACATTTTTATCTATATATATAAACTATAGAAAACCTTCATGTGTTGAATCGATATTCATACGTTGAATTGAAATTCATGTGTTGAATGGTGTTCGTGTTTTAAATATAAAAATCACATTTATATATATATATATATAAAAAAAAAAACTATAGAAAACCTTCATGTGTTGAATCGATATTCATTCGTTGAATTGAAATTCATGTGTTGAATGGTGTTCGTGTTTTAAATATAAAAATAACATTTTTATCTATATATATAAACTATAGAAAACCTTCATGTGTTAAATCGATATTCATTCGTTGAATAGAAATTCATGTGTTGAATGGTATTCATATTTTGAAATAAATTGTTTTATAATAAAAATCACCTTTTTATCATGTATATGAACTATGTAAAATGACCTTGTTTTAAAAGAAATTGTTTTATAATAAAAATCCTATTTTTATTACCTATATGAACTATATAAAATAATAGTGTTTTGAAATGAATCGTTTTACAATAAAAATCACATTTTTATTATATACATGAATTGTTAAATATAGTGAAGTGTTGAAATAGAAGACAGATAGATAAAAATATCATTTTTATCAAATGTATGAAAAGAATGTAGCTTTGAAATCAAAGAATCGATATATATATATATATATATATATATATATATATATATAGAATTAAAATATATCGAATAACGACGCTGCAGTTCGTATTTTGAAACCGTGATTTCAAACGATTATACCGGGAGATCCGACCATCGGATTTTCCTGAAATCGCAACCGTTGGGTTCGCATTGGAAATATCTTTCCAACGGCACCAACTTTGTAAAAATCCAACGGTTGGATTGTCTGGAATGTTTAATTCAAATCTGAAGAAAAACAGCGCCAGAATCGATTATATTTATATATATATATAAATATAAATATAATTATATTTAATCGAATAACGACGCTGCAGTTCGTATTTTGAAATCGAAACTTCAAACGATTATACCGGGAGATCCGACCGTCGGATTTTCACGAAACTAGAACCGTTGGATTCGTTTTGAAAAGATCTTTCTGAAGATGTAAATTTTGTGAAGATCCAACGGTTAGATTTTCAGACATGTGTAAATCAAATCTAAAGAAAAACAGCGCCACGGTCGCGTTATGGCCCGAAGCGTCGCTTTAAATAAATGGGCTATTTTAAAATGAATAAAAATAGAGATAAATCGTTATAAAATATTATAAACGATATGGATGTGATTTAGAAATTAACTGAAGGTTAGCTAAGTCGAATGGTTTCCTGGGTGTTGATCTGATGTTGGTTTCGTCCTTCGGGGTTAATATTTGGGAAATCTTTCTCTTACTAATCGACGGTTAGTGACTAATGAATTGAAATGATGCGTGTGTATGTTAGTGTTGCACTTATTTATTATATACGCGAGTTTCTCAGAAAGACCGGGTTTATCCCATTCTGAATAACTGAATCGACGATAAGAAATCGAAGATGAAGACGATGGTCGAAGACCGGAGATCTTCACCTCGTTTGGATGGTAACCGAGGTCCTAATTGGGAGGCATCCCGAAATATGGATAATGAGTGGTGACCGTCCATATGTACGAGGTGGTCCATGGGTTTACGAGGTATATAGTGCCTTCGGTTTCATTCAGACCCAGAACGGACTTTTAAATGGATTATGTGTCTGACATTGGATTTTATTCTGTGTTGATTGATCTCAGTTAAATATACATCTGTTTAGCGGCGGAGAATTTATTCTTTTTTTCTTAACGCCCTTCTCTGAAACGCACGAGCTCAGAGGTTGTATATCGATGGACATCAGTCGCATGGCATGAATTGCTAGTGTGGCATGCCTAAGTGGCAAATGACTAGGGCTTCTGTTGAAAAGCAAAGTCTTGTGGTGATGATCAAAGCACCGCCTGTGTGGCGTAGCTTTGTGTATAACATGAAATCGCGAGCCTCACACCCGGTATGAACCAGAAACTGGAGGAAGGACCTCAGGGAGGACATGCGTTTCTTCCTAGCTAGAAGTGGCATCAGTGGTTTTACACGCCCTAACGAGTTTGACTTATGTGGTTGTTACTATTGCGAGGGGCCTTGGCTTGATCGGACGATCTGGGTCCGATGGAGTCATTCGTTGGCTCACTTACGCCCCATAGGGCGGGGAAACGCATTGTTCAAGAATTTTAATCCACATAGGTGGACTGGCCCTGACGATCCAAGGGCCCACCTGAGTCTAGGTCCTGAGGCTCGGGCTAGGCAGTCTCGAAGTCGGTAAGGACTATCTTTTGCCTTGGTTCATGACGGAAATCCAATTTCCAAATACGTGACTGTGCGATTTTGATTGTATACCTATATATGGCAACATAGTGGTATGGGGCATTAATGCCGTCTATGATTGATAGTTATGATTTGAAATTGTTTTTAAAACATATAAACACTAGCAATAATATCAAATGCTTTTGTTTTATTCGTATCAAGCATATTTTGGCCGTTATAAGGTAAAAACTCTATCCTCCGGTTTGCGTTGCATTGTGTGATGGGAACTGAGTCTTATAATGGCTTCATTTTTATAAAAAGCATAGCGATGTTTAAAAGAATGATTTGTTTTAAAGCACTGGAAATCCAATGGAGTAATCCCGTTCCACGAAAGTGGCGTGGTCCTGTGATTTGCCATATATTAAATGTGTTGAGTAGATTTCTCATACCAGTCCCATGACTGACTCGTAGTTTGTTTCACTTTCAAACTCGGGTGCCCCTTTTTCTACATGGGCAGCCTTATATTCAGGTTTAGCTGGCTTTCTCTGGATAGCTGGAGCTGAAGATGGATTCTATCATTTATCTCTTTTTATGTTGTTCAGCTCCTATTGTACATATTTTGTTTATTTTCCGCTATAGACATTTATGTATAGTTGAACTGTAATTGTACTAAGCAAGATCCTGTATACTGTGTAACTCTGATGATTACGTTTATCCAGTGTATTCTATTGTACATTATCTGGTGTATTTATTTAATTATGTTCTGCTATTATCTGTTTCTGTGTTATATTCCAAATATTTCCCTTGTCTCCGTCTGTACGGGAAATGGGGTCGTCACAGAAGACCAACTCCAATTCGACCAAAACCCGAGATGCAAAGGAAGTCCAAATGAGGGGTTTTGACTCAGGATCCAGTTGGGAATCAATGAGTGAGCTTCAGGATTGGACTTTGCTGCAGGACGTGTGCTAAATGGTATTTGATGTCTGTAACTTTTAATCACTATGTGTAGGGAGTACGTGAACGGATTCAGGGCCGCATCGGCCTAGGTACGGCTAAAGAGCTAATATACCAATGAAGTGGGGTCATTTGTAAAGATTTGGTCATGGCTCCATGTGGCAAGCTTGATAGTAGCAGTAGTTGTACAAGTCGAACTCCGTCACTACTTCGATGGGTCTAGTGATTGACAGTGGTGGGCATCGTATGCTTTACGCATTGAGTGAGAGATGTGAGGATGGTTGATATGATTGATTTGTTTGCCATCATTATGACATGCACACCCCCACCCCCATTATCTTTACACCATTTGTTTTGTGGAATCTTAGAGTATTGTACGGTAAGTTGTGCTAACTCTTTGGTTGCAGGTTCAGGTATGGTTTAGTATACCTGTTATTGTTCTGTTTAACTGCTTATCGCTCATACCAGACTTTTTGTCTGACCCAGAGTTTTATGTCTCTTCTTATTACTCTGGGTGCTCTCACGAGCAGACTAGAGACAGGTTAGCTGGGTATGCATGGGTAGCTGATCCGGAGACGAGCAGAAGGCTTCCACGTATATATGTAAAGTATTCTCCCTGTATTGCTGAAGATCACTGCTTGGGCATTAGTAGTGCATCTTCTACTTTAGCTTTCTTTTGTTTTAGAGACAGAAAATTTGGAAAGTTGTAATAAGTTGTATTTAGACTTCCGCTACTCTGATGTTGATGTTGGTTTTATTTATCAGTTTATGCACTGTCTCGCCTGTTTTATGTCAAGTACATTATTATTATATTTTGTTCCATGCGCTGTGAGACATTATACAGGTTCCTTGTTAGTTCATCCTCTTCTTTCCTCTCTTTGACGACCATTCCGTGCTAGTCGGGCATGTGTACAGCGCACCTTCGGAGTAAATGCAGGCTGGTGCAGGGAGGGCCATCACACTTGGTATTAGAGCTCTAGGTTGCATAGTTAACCTAGGGAATTTATCATGGAGAGATAGTATACGTATATGAGAGCGCATACTTGTGATTATTTTGGTTTTCAAAACTATATTTATATACTATTAGTATAGCTAAGGATGATGTCGCACTGCACTAGCACCACTGTGGAGATGGTTAATCGTTTTCTCTTTACAGATTGAACGATGAGCCGATATGCAAGAGGTGTCGGTAGAGGAACCAATAATGGGAAAGCTGCTGACATGAGGACGATGTTTACTGACCTCATGAGGGAGATGCTTAGGGATGTGCAGAGGGCAGCTCCCAATGGTGGTAATGGTGGTGGTCCAATAGTGCCGGTGCCTAGGGCTGATTTCGCCAAGCTGAATAAGGATTATACTTGTCTTGATGGGAAGCCGTTCCACGGAACGGAGTCGGCGACGGATGTTCAGGATTGGTTGGATAGCTGCGAGCGCATCTTCAAAGATTTTGGTATCGAGGATGCGATGAAGAGAAGGCTAGCATCCCGTCAGCTGCAAGGACGGGCAATGAATTGGTGGAATGCTATAAAGGCAGCTACTCCCGAGGATCAGATTACTTGGGAGCAGTTTAAGGTTCACTTTAGCGAGAAGTTCATTCTAGCTGCCCAGAAGTCAGTGTTGTTTAAGAGATTCTTGGAACTCAAGCAGAATGGCCGAGCTATCTCGGAGTATATTGCTGAATTCGACACTTTGTCGAAGTATGGGTTATCTCTTATTGATATTGTCGAGAAGAAGAACGAGAAGTTCATATCTGGTTTGGATCAGTACTTGGGGGAAAGGTTTATTAACCACATCGATGAGACGGCTGAATCGACTGTGGGGAAAGCATTAAGGTCAAAGAGTCTTTACCCTAAGTCGAAGACTGAGGTTGCATCTGCAGAGGAGCCAAAACCACAAGCAAGTGGTGGAGGTAAGAGTGGTTCTCAGAATAAGAGGAAGCAGAACCAGAATAAGGATGGCCAAAAGAAAAAGAATAAGAAAGATGTTGAGTGCTTCAGCTGTGGTAAGAAGGGCCACTATGCCAAAGAGTGTCGGGCCAAGCCAGCGGATAGGAAGTGCTTCAACTGTGGCCAAGTGGGACATCACAAGGACAAGTGTCCGCAATCCCCTAAAGAAAAGCAGATGGTGAAAGCATATGCCCTTAATGCTATTCCTTCTTCGTCGAATGCCCCAACTTCGGCGGAGAAGGGAAAGAATGTCGTCATTCAAGGTATGCTTTCTGTTTATGATGTTCCTGTTAGAGTTTTGTTTGATACCGTAGCTTCCAGTTCTTTCATATCTAGTGACCTGGTAGATAGGTTGGTATTGGAGCCCGAGATTGTCGATAGACCTTTAGTAGTGACGAACCCGATTGGTGGTTCGACTAAACTTAGCATGATTTGTCGTAATGTGGTCTTATCGAGTCATGGATGCATTTTTGTTTGTGATTGCTTTGTTTTGGGCTTTACTGGGTTTGGCATTATTTTGGGAGTCGATTGGCTCCAAAGATACGGGGAGGTGGTAGACTGTGAGGTCTTTTTGGTGACAGCTAGAGCGGATGATGGACAGAGGGTAGTGTTTGGAGGTCTACCTAGTGATGGGGTAATGGCTAGTTTTCTAAATTCCCTCAACATCCCGCAAGGTGAGTTGTCAGGTTTGCCCGTGGTTGGCCAGTATCCGGACGTCTTCGAGGAAGTGACCGGGCTTCCACCACATCGAGAGTTTGAGTTCCTTATTGATTTGGTGAAAGATGCCAGATCTATAGTGATGCCACTTCGTCGTATGGCACCAAGGGAGCAGCGAGAGCTCGGGGTGCAAGTCAGTGATTTTTTGAAGAAGGTATTTATCAGAAGGAGTGTTTCTGAATGGGGAGCACCAGTTGTGTTTGCTACCAAGGAGGATGGTTCCCTTCGTTTGTGTGTAGACTATCACGAGTTGAATAAAGTGATGAGGAAGAATAAGTATCCTCTACCGCGGATAGATGATTTGTTTGACCAGTTGAGTTTCGCGAGAGTATTTTCTCAGTTGGATCTCGCGACAGGTTTTCATCAGCTTAGAGTGGAAGCTGAGAGTATAGCTAAAACGGCATTTCGGACGCCATCTGGATTTTATAAGTGGTTGGTCATGCCATTCGGGATGACCAAGGCCCCAGCATACTTTGTGGATCTTATGAATAGGGTATTCAGAGACCAGTTAAATAAGTTTGTCCATGTGTTCATGGATGATATTTTGGTCTACTCGAGGGCAGAGGAAGAACAAAAGGAACATTTGAGGATAGTGATAGAGGTGTTGAGAAAACACCAATTGAAAGCAAAGTTTTCTAAGTGTCACTTATGGAGGAGGGAAGTGAGATTCTTGGGCCATGTTGTTTCAGAGAATGGTATTGCCGTGGATCCTGCGAAGGTGGCTACGGTACAAGATTGGTCTACGCCCAAGAATGCAACGGACATAAGAAGTTTCTTGGGATTAGCTCGATATTATCGTAAGTTTATCCAAGATTTCTCCAAGATAGCGACACCATTGACTCAGTTGACCAAGAAGAATCAAGCTTTCGTCTAGGACGAAAATCGTGAGAATGCATTCAAGAGTCTAAAGGAAAAGTTGACATGTGCACCAGTGTTAGTCATCCCTAAGGGGAATGAAGAGATGACAATATATACGGATGTATGTGGCACAGGGTTAGGTGCTGCATTGATGAAAAAAGGTAGGGTTGTAGCTTATGCAAGTCGGCAACTGAAACCGCACGAGAAAAGATACCCTACCTATGATTTGGAATTGGCAGCAATCGTGTTTGCACTAAAGGTGTGGAGACATTATCTCTTAGGAGAAAGATTCGAGTTGTTTACCGATCATAAATCGTTAAAGTATCTCTTATCTCAGAAAGATCTAAATCTCCGGTAGCAAAGGTGGTTATAATTCTTAGCCTCCTATGATTTCGACATCGCATATACACCAGGAAAGGGCAATGCGGTGGCTGATGCATTAAGTAGGAGACATGCCAGTTTAGGGGCTATGTTTCTAGAATGGAAGCAACTGGAGTACATCGCCGGGTATGATTTCAGGCCAAAGTGCAATTTGGATCCAGAAATGTTAGCAAGTTTGACGATCAGACCCACTTTGATTGAGCGGATCGGCTCTGGCCAGATGGACGATCCTAACCTATTGGAAATAATCTCCAAGTTAGAGATAGGTATCGATGAGGAGATGAACAAGTATGGGCTTGATCGAGATGGATGGCTTAGAAAGAATGGAAGACTAGTTGTACCCAATGTCAATGGAATGAGGGATGAGGTGCTTAGAGAATGTCATCACTCAAAATTGACTATACATCCCGGTGGTAACAAAATGTATCGGGACATGAAGCAGACCTACAACTGGGAAGGGATGAAAAGAGACATTGGGAAGTTTATATCCAAATGCATGAATTGACAACTAGTTAAAGCTGAGCAAAAGAAGCCTAGTGGTTTGTTACAACCATTAGAAATTCCAGAATGGAAATGGGAACAAGTGTCAATGGATTTCATTGATGGGTTTCCAAGGACTAGATCGGGCCATGATAGCATTTGGGTGATTGTGGACCGATTGACCAAAAGTGCAAGATTTATACCCGTCAAGTCAAATAGGATGGCAGCTAAGTTAGCAGAACTATATATGAAGTGGGTAGTGAGATTTCATGGAGTACCTAAAAGCATTGTGAGTGACAGAGACCCGTTGTTTACTAGTGGGTTTTGAAAGAGCTTACAAGAGGCTCTAGGGTCGGAATTATATCTCAGTACCGCGTATAATCCTCAAACCGACGATCAGACAGAGAGGGTGAATTGTATATTGGAAGATCTCTTGAGGGCTTGTGTATTGGATTTTGGTGGATCATGGGATGACCATCTGCATCTAGTAAAGTTTGCATATAATAATAGTCACCAATCCAGTATTGGTATGGCTCCGTTTGAAGCTTTGTACGGGAGACCGTGCAACTCACCGTCATGTTGGGTAGAAACTGGCGAGAAGTTTGTGCTTGGACTCGATGTGATAAGAGAAACTTCAGCTAAGATTAAGATTATGCCACAGCGGATAAAGGCTGCCCAAGATAGGCAGAAAAGTTATGCTGATATGAGGAGAAGAGAGTTGAAGTTCTCCATTGTCGACTTGGTGTTTGTCAAGATTTCTCCGTTAAAGAGCGTGATACGATTTGGCAGGAGAGGCAAGATAGCACCAAGATTTGTTGGCCTATTCCCAGTTCTTGAACATGTTGGGAATTTGGCGTATAGAGTTGACTTTCCCGTGAAGATGGCGGGAGTTCACAACATATTTCATGTTTCCCAGCTCAGGAAGTTCGTACACGACCCAGATATGACTATTTCACCTGATCAGTTAGAGGATTTCGAAGTGGAACCTGAGGCGGTTGGGAACCGCAAGCCGATTCGTATTGTCGAGCACGATACGAAGCAACTTCGAAGGAAGGCGGTAAAGCTAGTCAAAGTTCAGTGGGGCGAGGACGAGAATGACTGTATTTGGGAGACGGAGGAGGGCATTAGGAAGACGTATCAAGAACTCTTTGCCTGGTAAGATTTACTTTATGATTTAGTTATTCCGCATGCTAGGATAGACTTGTTTTGCTTGTTTTCCATGTTTGATTGTTGTTTTATGGCTGATAGGCATGCGGGACCCTTTGTGTATTTTGGTAAGGGAATTTCGGGGGCGAAATTTCTTAAGGAGGGGGGGGGGGGGGTGGAATGTAACGACCCGCATTCTACGCATCGCAAGATCGTAGAATATTTATTTCTTTCACATACGAAGTCGTATGGTCATGTAACTTTGGGAGACGACTATTGGGGTCATTTCCCATGTTCATGATTTTTGCCGATTTTTAAATGACTGTTTTGCCCCTAGCTAATACTGTTTTGGCCATAACTTTTGACTGGAAAGGAATTTTGACCTAAAACCACATCCATTAGATTTGTTTGATGGTTTACAATCCCGTAGAGTGGTCACATTAGCCAAACGGACTCACCGTTTGGGAGATATGGCTAAAACAAGTTTCAGATAGTGAAAACAGCTTAATTGGGCTTAGCCGGGTGATTAACAACTCGGCCCAATGGGGGATTTCGGGATTAGAGGTATTTGAGTGCTGCTAGGGTTAGGATTTCGGTTTTTCACTCATTTTGCAGCCGCCATATACTCTCTCTTCAATCTAACAATGCCTCCAACGTCTAAATACACCTCTAATCACTTCTTAATCAAGTTTTGGCTTAAACTACATCAAATTAAGGAGAAAAAGAACCAAAGCAAGGTTAGAGCTGCTGGGTTGCATTGGGAACAACCCAAAACAGAGAAGCATTTCAGTTTTGGGGTTTTAATTGTGGCTAAGGTGAGTGATTTGCATAATTTTGCACTAATTGCGGTTAATTAAGGGTAATCAGTGAAGATTAGCGAATTTATACACTAATAAATTCTGGAAAAATATTTATAAATTCTTAAATAATGTTTTAGACCTCTGTTATAAATTGGGTTTGATTTGGTTAAGCTTTGCTAATCATGTCATTAGTTTTACTTAAACATGCTTAAGGGAAAATATGAGGTTTTGGCTATATTTGATCCGTTTTACATGTTATGGTTGATGTTTTGGTGTTATGGTCACTTCTATTTGTTGCTATGACTGTAAGACTTGTTTTGTGATTGATTAGTATAGTTAGATTAGTCAAAAACGTCGTCGAATGGCGTAAACAAGTTGCTGGAAAAAGTTGCAGAAAGTTGTGCAGGGTTTCGGATCGGATCGGGTATGGACTCGGATCGGATAGGAGAGCTAGGTAAGGAATCCGAACAGAACTGAAGTCTGGCATAAAGGAAGTTTGGCAGGAAGGAAGGTCATTGCTTAGAGTTGGAGTTGGACAGAGGATCGGATCGGAGCTAGGGAGCGGATCGGATCGGAGTAGGCAAGCGAGCGGGATCAGATCGGAGCAGGCAAGCTGGAGCAGGAGGGACGACCCGAACGGAATGGAGCATGGCACCCGAACCGAACCAAATGGAACGTGGCACCCGAATCGAACCGGATGAGGACAACTTAACCGAACCGAGGCTGGAGCACTTGAACACGTCTGAACCGAACCGGATGGCCAGGAAGTGGAGTGAGCCGAACCGAACTAGGGAAGAACAACCGAACCGAACAGGACTGGAGCTACGATTACGCAACGACTCTTTTGAAGACCAACTCCAATTCGACCAAAACCCGAGATGCAAAGGAAGTCCAAATGAGGGACTTTGACTCAGGATCTACTTGGGAACCAATGAGTGAGCTTCATGATTGGACTTTGCTGCGGGACGTGTGCTAAGGGGTATTCGATGTCTGTAACTTTGATTCACTATGTGTAGGGAGTACGTGAACGGATTCAGGGCCACAGTGGCCTAGGTACGGCTAAAGAGCAAATAGACCAATGAAGTGAGGTCATTTGTAAAGATTTGGTCTTGGGTCCATGTGGCAAGCTTGGTAGTAGCAGTAGTTGTACAAGTCGAACTCCGTCACTACTTCGATGGGTCTAGTGATTGACAGTGGTGGACATCGTATGCTTTACGCACTGAGTGAGAGATGTGAGGATGGTTGTTATGGTTGATTTGTTTGCCATCATTATGACATGCACACCCCCACCCCCGTTATCTTTACACCATTTGTTTTGTGGCACCTTAGAGTATTGTACGGAATGTAGTGCTAACTCTTTGGTTGCAGGTCCAGGTTCAGGTATGGTTTAGTATACCTTTTATTGTTCTGTTTAGCTGCTTATCGCTCATACCAGACTTTTTGTCTGACCCAGAGTTTTATGTCTCTTCTTATTACTCTGGGTGCTCTCATGAGCAGACTAGAGACAGGTTAGCTGGGTATGCATGGGTAGCTGATCCGGAGACGAGCAGGAGGCTTCCACGTATATATATATATATATATTGTATTCTCCCTGTGTTGTTGAAGATCACTTCTTGAGCATTATTAGTGCATCTTCTACTTTAGCTTTCTTTTGTTTTAGAGACAGAAAATTTGGAAAGTTGTAATAAGCTGTATTTAGACTTCCGCTACTCTGATGTTGATGTTGGTTTTATTTATCAGCTTATGCACTATCTCGCCGGTTTTATGTCAAGTACATTATTATTATATTTTGTTCCATGCACTGTGAGACATTCTACAGGTTCCTTGTTAGTTCATCCTCTTCTTTCCTCTCTTTGACGACCGTTCTGTGCTAGTCGGGCATGTGTACAGCGCACCTTCGGAGGAAATGCAGGCTGGTACGAGGCGGGCCGTCACAATATATTTTGACCGGTCAAAGCAAACCCTAACTCCTCATTCAATTACAGCCATCGCCGTTTATCAAAACCAATGGCCCCGATAGCTCAGAAATTAATCCCCAAATTACTTTCAATCCATTCCGAAATATACCCCCTTTCCAAAGAAAAAACGAAGAACATCTCGAGCTCCCCCTTCCCAATGGTGATGATCGACATTATCGCCTGGACGTCGAGATTTTGGGGCACAAAGCCACCACGTTTCACCGCGAATCCCGAGGGCGCCGTGGGTTCGAGTTCACCGTCGTTCTGACGGTGGGGAGCGCTGGCATGAGAGGTTCGTTGGGCGAGCTCAGATCATTGACCGGCAATGTCTGGTGGCGCACGCAAGTGGTTTTTGAAATCGATGATGGGTTTAAATGTCTCAGCTAAAGACCTAGAACAGAACGAAGATGATAAGGGTAATACCTTAATTAATTAAATTGATTATGCTTAGGAAATTCTTTAATTAACTCAATGACAATGGTTTTAAAAATAAAAATTATATAGGTTTTAAAAATAAAATAAAAATAGTATTGATTTTAATAATAAGTAGCAATGTAGAAGAAGAAGAAAAAATATAATTTTAAATACATATATATATATATATAGAGTATATAAAAATATGATTTTTGAATTATATACATTGTTTTTAAATATATATAGAGTTGAATAAAAATAAGGTTTCTAGAAATAAAATGTGTGATGTTTTCGAAAATAAATATAGCGTACTGTTTAAAATATAGATATACATTGTTTTGAAAAATAAATATGCTTTCCTTTGAAAATATAAATATGCTTTGCTTTGAAAATATAAATATGCTTTGCTTTGAAAATATAAATATGCTTTGCTTTGAAAATATAAATATGCTTTGCTTTGAAAATATAAACAAGATTTGAGATTTGAAAAACGTAAACAAGATTTGAGATTTGAAAATATAAACAAGATTTGAGATTTGAAAATATAAACAAGATTTGAGATTTGAAAAATATAATCTTTATATAGAAAACATCGTTATCAAAATATGATTTTTATAAAATAAGCAGCAAATTAAAAATATGATTTTTATTATGTATGAAGCGATAAAATTAATGGGATTTTAAAAATATAAGCGTTGAAGTAAAAATATGATTTTTAATATATACACATCATATTAAAAATGTGACTTTTACTATGAACAACGTGGAAAAGACTGCGTTGGAATTTCAGACATGTCCAAACAATTCAGAAATATAGAATGGCGGATTGGATCCCAAAGGCGAGAACTCCTCACTTTTATTTCTATTTCTAGTTGAAATATATACTAGGATGCAGACGGTGTTTAGTAGCACCCGACACCCGTCATCCAAAGACCATGGATGACTTGTTTGCTTGATTGTTGTGTTGTGAAATTTGACTGTTGATTGTGATGTGTGAAATATATATTCGTGTGTCGAAGTAAAATAAATATTTATAAAAAATCGGATGATTTGTTTATATATACTGATTTGACTGATATTGATTGGGACGATAAATTTTACACATCGCCCAACTGTACAAATAAAAATTTGTGTTTGTTGATTTGAAACCCCACATGGGTATTGGGATGAGATTTGACATAAACTAATCCCGATTGTTTAGTTATATGTCAATCGATGGATTGAAAGACTGTGTAAGCGTTAATTATTTATATTTAACGCTTATGCAGTTGTGTGGTGCACTCTGGATGATGGTTGATTATTTATCGTTACGGTTATATATGTGTGTTGTATAGAATCCATATAATTAACACTATATGGTAATTGATTGGGCCTCATTCCAATTTGGAAAATAAGAAATAAATATAAATTCATGTGTTGAATAGAAATATAAATTCATGTGTTGAATAGAAATAAAAATTCATGTGTTGAATAGAAATATAAATTCATGTGTTGAATAGAAATAAATATTCATGTGTTGAATAAAAATATATGTTCATGTGTTGAAGAAAATATTCATTTGTTGAATAGAATAACGAAGTTATTGAAATATATAAAGCCGTGTTGGTTAGATATGCGCCATTTTGATGCGAACTATATTTATATCGATTATATTCGTTTTTAAAATGAATATAGAAAAGGAAGTGATTTCAAAATATATCGTTTTGAAAATATTATCATTTGTATATCGATGATGTGGAATATTCAATTTTGATTCGAAATTGGATATGAAGTTGAAATCGTTTTGAAAACGAATTTAAAAACGATTTATAAAATACGTTTTAAAAGGAAATCGACGAAATATATAACATATTTATATTATATATATATATAATGGCCTGAATAGAACGCGCCGCGCTGTGGTAGTTCGCGAATTTCGACCACTGACTTCGAATGGATATTACGGGAGATCCGACTGTCGGATACTCCTAAAATCGGAACCGTTGAGTTCGTATCGAAAAGAGCTTTCTAACGAATATTAGAAATTAGAAATCTTACGGTTGGATTTGGAATTATGTCCAAATCAAATTTGGAAAAGGTCGTTGTAAGTGCAGTTCGATGGCCGTTGATGGAAATCGACTGTACGGGCCGTGATAAAATTATTAAAAATATTAATAATTTGTGTAAAATCATAAGAAATGATTTGTGAAGAATTGGGATGAAAAATTCCATATTTGAAAAGATATAAATAGATTTTTATCGAAAAGAACCAGTTTTGAACTAGAATTATAATCCCATTTATTTTTAAAATAAATAAAGTGGATTTGAAATGGTTTTGAAAAGAACCAAAATTTCCAATATATAAAGTGGAAATGGATTTGAATCAAAATTGTCTTTGGAATATTTCGATGTTGGATTTCGTGATTATACAGATACTGTTCTGGAAATTTGAAAGATATATTTATGTCATTATTTCCAATACGATATTTGTTCGTCGTAGAATTTGATATTGAATATAAGCCGATATATTTTCTATTCAGAGCCTTATATTTAATATCAAATGTGATTTGGGTTTGTCGTGAACGGTGTCTTCATTAACACTTTTCTTAAACCCAGTTGAGAAAAAGATTATATCTTTTATTTAGTTTTAATGAAGTGTACCAATTAAATGGTATTTAATTGGAATTGAATTGATTTTTGGTTGTTGTGAACGATATCTTCAATAACACTGTTCTTAGACCCAACGGAGTTAAGAAAATCAGAAACTAACTAGAGATTAGTTAAGTTGAATGGTTTCTTGGGTAATGATCTGATGTTGGTTTCGACCTTCGGGGTTAATACTTGGGGAATTGCTCACTTTCTATTTTATGGTTAAAGGCTGATAGAATGGAATGTGATTTTGGGTTTATCGTAAACCGGGTTTTAAATGACATCGGTTCTTTAACCCAGTTAAAGATTAAAACTAAGTGGAGTTTTAATGAATTTTTAATTAGATTGAAATGATCGAGAATGGAGTATCACCAGTTTTGCTCCAAGCGATAGTTAAATCTTTAACTAGATTTGAACATTAAATGGTAATTAACTTTACCGATAACACTGTTCTGTTAGATATGGAGTATTACTAGTTTTGCTCATTGGGATGAATGGGTTGGGATTGGGAAATAAAATAAATAATTACTTCGGTGTGGTTCGCTAGTTCCGACTAGTTTGAATTGATATTCAAAGGAAGATTAAAGAATAAATTTAAAAGAATTTATCTTTGATAAAATTAATGGGAACCTTTCCCTAAGAATGTGAAATTTAGAAACTAACTATAGGTTAGCTAAGAAGAATGGTTTCCTGGGTATTGATCTGATGTTGGTTTCGGCCTTCACGTTTAATGTTTGGGGAATTATTCTCTTGCTAATTCACGGTTAGTGACTGATGAATTGGAATGAGGCGTATGTTGTGTTTGTGTAACACTTGTTTATTATATACGCGAGTTATTCAGAAAGACCGGGTTTATCCCATTCTGAATAACTGATTCGACGTGGTGTCGAAGAGGAAGACGGTGGTTAAAGACCGGAGGTCTTCACGCCGTTTGGGTGATTACTGATGATCTTGATTGGGTCGTACACCCAAGAGGAGGGAATCAATTAGTGGTCGTCCAGACGTACTTGGAGATCGATGGATATGCGAGGTATAAGGTGCCTCCGGTTTCGTTCAGACCCAGAACAGACTAGTAAATGGACTGTGTGTCTGACACTGGATTTTATTCTGTGTGATTGATTTCTATAAAAATATATATCTGTTTGGCGGCGGAGAATTTATTCTCTTGCTTAACGCCCTTCTCTGAGACGTATGAGCTTAAAGGTTATATATTGGTGGATATCAATCGCATGGAGTGAGTTGCCTGTGTGGCATGCCTAAGTGGCAAATGATCAAGGCTTTTGTTGAAAAGCAAAGTCTTGTGGTTGATGATCAAAGCACGACCTGTGTGGCATAGCTTTGTGTAGCATTGATTCGCGAGCCTCACACCCTGGTTGTGAAACAGAAATGGGAGAGTACATCAGGGAGTGCAAGCGTTTCCTTCTAGTTAGAAGTGGCGTCAGTGGTTTTACACGCCCTGACGAGTTTGACTTATGTGGTTGTTGCTGTTGCGAGGCGCCACAGATATATCGGTGACTATGTGGAGCCGATGGTGTCATTCGTTGGTTCATTTACGCCTCAAAGGGCAGGGAAACACAGTGTTCAGGCATTTTAATCCACATCGGTGGACCGGCCCTGACGATCCAAAGGCTTGACTGAGTACTTGCCTGAGTGGCGGACTAAAGGCTCTCGAATTCGGTGAGGACTATCTTTTGTCTCGGTTCACAGATGGAAATCCAACTTCCAATACGTGACATGTCCAGTTTTGATTGTAGAGCCTAGTATTCGCGACATGATATATGGTACCCATGCCGTCTATGATCAATACTTATGATTGAAACTGTTTTGACACTATACACCTATAGTAATAATAAAAGATGAAATTTAGCGTATCAAGCATTCTTTGGCTATTATAAGGTAAAACCCTATCCTCCGGCTTGTGTTGCATTATGTGATGGGACCTGGGTCTTATAATACCTTCATTGTTCTTTATTTAGCATTGCGTTGTTGTTTTATGCACTGGTATTCTTGGAAGGAAACCCGTTCCGTGTTATACGACATGGTCCCTTGATTTACCTAACTTTAAAATAAAGATTAATAACTGTTTTAGTTCTCACACCAGTCACATGACTGATCTGGACTTTATTGTTTTAACCTACACTCTAGGTGCCCTTATTTTTGACACGGGCAGCTAGTAGTTTTGTTTTGCAGATTTATATTCACAGGATCCTAGTTTACAGCTGGAACGATATTCGAAAAGCTTTGTATCCGTATATCTCCTTCAGTTGTGTTTTGTATTATTTTCTGCTGCTATGTAATGTGTTGTAATCTCTGATATTTATCCAATGTATATTATTTGTTTATACTCTGTATATTCTTGTAATCTGATGAACTTGTTGTAATAAACAATGAAATGTTCTTCTGTTTGCGTCTCGATCTGTCTTGTCCTCAAAGTATCTGCTCTTCCCTTACCGGGAAAGTTACTGGTGTTTACATTTGGTATCAGAGCTTTGGTTTACAAAGCTCGAGAACAAGACTTATTACAACCATATGAAAGGATTCATCAGAATTGGATTAGTAATATCCAATGGGAATGACTCGTTAGAGATGGGATCAGTTGTATCCTAGAACGAGTGTGAAGAGTATATTTTTAAAATGAAAACAATTTTTGTTTTGAAAATTTAAATCAATTATTCGTATTTGATTATTTATTTTATATTGAATTTGGACAATCCAGTATGTAAAGATTTTGCGTATACGTCTGATCCACGTGTATTCGAAGTTTCAATATACTGGGTAGATATAGAATCACACTCTAGTCGCTCGGACATGATTCTGATGATTGACGCGTCATCATCAGAATTTATTTTCGTGTTTCGAAAGTGGGATTTCTATATATTTCCAGTTGACTGGTGTGAGAACCAAAATTAGATAGGGTCTATTGTTGTGATTTGGCATCAAAAATCGGATTTTTGAATTATGTATCAAAGTTATGAATTTGAAAAGCTAATCAACTAATTGATTGCTGATTGTGTTGTTTGATTAATTAAAATTTGAACCATTTAACCAAATTGTATCAAATATTGAATTGTATTGAAAATTAGTCGCATTTGCATGCATATACATGTACTTACATTGAACAGGTCATAGCAAGGAGGCTAGAGCAGAAGAATAAAATTGTTTGCCCAACAAATAGGTACATGTTTACAAATTTATTGGGTTTGGATGATTTTATAAGCCGAATGGCTAGCCGCTTGGCTATTTCTTTTTATTTTTGGATTGATGAGGGCCATGGGAGGCTATTTGAAATATCCTGAAGTCCCCGGTGCAGGGGAGGTTATGGCGAATTTTTTCTAAAATTTAGGGTGTTAGCCAAATTTTTGAAAAATTTGAAAAGTTCCTAGAAACTGAAAAGTTGAAGAACTTAAGCCGTAATGAAAATATTGGAAGTTGAGTTGGTTAGTTAAACAACTTTCAGCTTCGTTCCTTTTCAGGGACGAAAAGTTTTAAGTGGGGGAGATTGTAATAACCTGGAAATCCGAGCCAATTTAAAATTTTTATTTTGGCAATTTTGACGAATTTTGAATATTTAAAATGAATTATTTTAAATAATAACGGCGAGAAATTTATTTTGAATAGAATTAGAATGAATATATTTATTTGAATCGTTGTTAGAATATAAATATTTTATTTTAAATTATAAAAGGAATTGAAAATGGCGCGGTAGTTCGATAATTCGATTTCAAAGTTCAATTGATGTATTCAAAATAAACCGGATTTTAGTGAAACCAAAAAAATTAGAATCTATTTGAAAATATCTTTCCAACGAATCTGAAAAATCAAAATTTCATAGTGGAAATAAAAAGTTATGCCCAGTTGTAAATTCAGAATAGTCGCTATGGAATTCTGGCCCTTAAAAATGGAAATTTTGCAAATGACCTCGGTTTTCGACGAAACCACTTTTTTTGGATCCGGATGTCTAGTTATTGCTAGGTTTCAAAATTCGTAATTTTTCGAATCAATATGTGAGCATGGCGAAGGAAAACGTGTTTGACCAGTTTTAGTTGATTTTAATCGACTGGGAAATGACCATTTTTCAAACGGTCTCAGAATTTAACGAAATTAGTTTTGTTAGGACCATATCGTCAATACGAAGCTAGAAAATATTTTTCTGGAATTTTTAGATTCAGTATGTGGCCCCGGTAAATTAGAATGTACGTTCAAATTGAATATTAACTGAATATATAATAAATTTGAATGAAAACTGATCGTAACAACTAGGATGGCTTACGAAACATATCACATTGTGTTCGAAATGGGGGCAATTGGCTAGAGGCGACAGTCGTTGGTTTTGATTTGGATCTCGGATTAATAGATAGAATTAAATTAAACAATAAAAAGGGAGTATATATATGGTTTTGACCGGTCAAAGCAAACCCTAACTCCTCATTCAATTACAGCCACAGCCATTTCTCAAAACTAATGGCCCTGATAGCTCAGAAATCAATCCCCAAATTACTTTCAATCCATTCCGAAATATACCCCCTTCCCAAAGAAAAAACAAAAAACATCTCGAGCTCTCCCTTCCCAATGGTGATGATCGAGTATTATCGCCTAGACGTCGAGATTTTGGGGCACAAAGCCGCCACGTTTCACCGCGAATCCCGAGGGCGCCGTGCGTTCGAGTTCACCGTCGTTCTGACGGTGGGGAGCGCTGGCGTAGGAGGTTCGTGGGGCGAGCTCAAATCATCGACCGACGATGTCTGGTGGCGCATGCAAGGGTTTTCTGAAATCGATGATGGGTTTAAATGTCTCGGCTAAAGACCTGGAACAGAACGAAGATGATAAGGGTAATACCCTTAATTAATTAAATTGATTATGCTTAGGAAATTCTTTAATTAACTCAATGACAATGGTTTTAAAAATAAAAATAGCATAGGTTTTAAAAATAAAATAAAAATAGTATTGATTTTAATAATAAGTAGCAATGTAGAAGAAGAAAAAATATATAATTTTAAATATATATATATAGAGTATATAAAAATATGATTTTTGAATTATATACATTGTTTTTAAATATATATAGAGTTGAATAAAATATGGTTTCTAGAAATAAAATGTGTGATGTTTTTGAAAATAAATATAGCATACTGTTTAAAATATAGATATACATTGTTTTGAAAAATAAATATGCTTTGCTTTGAAAATATAAATATGCTTTGCTTTGAAAATATAAATATGATTTGCTTTGAAAATATAAACAAGATTTGAGATTTGAAAATATAAACAAGATTTGAGATTTGAAAATATAAACAAGATTTGAGATTTGAAAAATATAATCTTTATATAGAAAACATCTTTATCAAAATATGATTTTTATAAAATAAGCAGCATATTAAAAATACGATTTTTATTATATATGAAGCGATAAAATTAATGGGATTTTAAAAATATAAGCGTTGAAGTAAAAATATGATTTTTTTAATATACACACATCATATTAAAAATGTGACTTTTACTATGAACAGCGTAGAAAAGACTGCGTTGGAATTTCAGACAAATCCAAACAATTCAGAAATATAGAATGGCGGAGTGGATCCCAAAGGCGAGAACTCCTCACTTTTATTTCTATTTCTAGTTGAAATATATACTAGGATGCAGACGGTGTTTAGTAGCACCCGATACCCATCGTCCACAGACCATGGATGACTTGTTTGTTTGATTGCTGTATTGTGAAATTTGACTGTTGATTGTGATGTGTGAAATATATATTCATGTGTCGAAGTAAAATAAATATTTATGAACAAATCGGACGATTTGTTTATATACACTGATTTGACTGATATTGATTGGGATGATAAATTTTACACATCGCCCAACTGCACAAATAAAAATCGGTATTTGTTGATTTGAAACCCCACACGGGTATTGGGATGAGATTTGACGTACACTAATCCCGATTGTTTAGTTATATGTCAATTGATGGATTGATGGACTGTGTAAGCGTTAATTATTTATATTTAATGCTTATGCAGTTTTGTGGTGCACTCTGGATGATGGTTGGTCATTTATCGTTGCGGTTATATACGTGTGTTGTATAGAATCCATATAATTAACACTATATGGTAATTGATTGGGCCTCATTCCAGTTTGGAAAATAAGAAATAAATATAAATTCATGTGTTGAATAGAAATATAAATTCATGTGTTGAATAGTAATATAAATTCATGTGTTGAATATAAATAAATATTCATGTGTTGAATAAAAATATATATTCATGTGTTGAAGAAAATATTCATTTATTGAATAGAATAACAAAGTTATTGAAATATATAAAGCCATGTTGGTTAGATATGCGCCATTTTGATGCGAATGATATTTATATCGATTATTATTCGTTTTTAAAATGAATATAGAAAAGGAAGTGATTTCAAAATATATCGTTTTGAAAATATTATCATTCGTATATCGATGATGTGGAATATTCAATTTTGATTCGAAATTGAATATGAAGTTGAAATCGTTTTGAAATCGAATTTAAAAACAATTTATAAAATACGTTTTAAAAGGAAATTGATGAAATATATAATATATTTATATTATATATATAATGGCCTGAATAGAACGCGCCGCGCTGCGGCAGTTCGCGAATTTCAACCATTGACTTCGAATGGATATTACGGGAAATCCGACCGTTGGATTCTCCTAAAATCGGAACCATTGGGTTCGTGTCGAAAAGAGCTTTCTAAGAATATTAGAAATTAGAAATCTAACGGCTGGATTTGGAATTGTCTCCAAATTAAATTTGGAAAAGGTCACTGTAAGTGCAGTTCGATGGCCGTTGATGGAAATCGACTATACGGGCCTTGATAAAATTATTAAAAATAGTAATAATTTGTGTAAAATCATAAGAAATGATTTGTGAAGAATTGGGATGAAAAATTCCATATTTGAAAAGGTAAAAATAGATTTTTATCGAAAAGAACCAGTTTTGAACTAGATTTATAATCCCATTTATTTTTAAAATAAATAAAGTGGATTTGAAATGGTTTTGAAAATAACCAGAATTTCCAATATGTAAAGTGGAAATGGATTTGAATCGAAATTGTCTTTGGAATATTTTGATGTTGGATTTCGTTATTATAAAGAAATTGTTCTGGTAATTTGAAAGATATATTTATATCGTTATTTCCAATACGATATTTGTTGTTCGTAGAATTTGATATTGAATATAAACCAATATATTTTCCATTCAGAGCCTTGTATTTAATATCAAATGTGATTTGGGTTTGCCGTGAATGGTGTCTTCATTAACACTGTTCTTAAACCCAGTTGAGAAAAAGATTAAATCTTTTATTTAGATTTAATGAAGTGTACCAATTAAATGGTATTTAATTGGAATTGAATTTGAACTGATTTTGGGTTGTCGTGAATGGTATCTTCAATAATATTGTTCTTAGACCCAACGGAGTTAAGAAAATCAGAAACTAACTGGAGATTAGTTAAGTTGAATGGTTTCTTGGGTATTGATCTGATGTTGGTTTCGTCCTTCGGGGTTAATACTTGGGGAATTGCTTACTTGCTATTTTACGGTTAAAGGCTGATAAAATAGTATGTGATTTTAGGTTTATCGTGAACCGTGTTTTAAATGACATTGGTTCTTTAACCCAGTTAAAGATTAAAACTAAGTGGAGTTCTAATGAATCTTTAATTAGATTGAAATGATTGAGAATGGAGTATCACCAGTTTTGCTCCAAGCGATAGTTAAATCTTTAACTAGATTTGAACGTGAAATGGTAATTAACTTTACCGATAACACCGTGGGGTTAGATATGGAGTATTACCAGTTTTGCTCCTTGGGATGAATAGGTTGGGATTGGAAAATAAAATAAATAATTACTTCTATGTGGTTCGCTAATCCCGACTAGTTTGAAGTGATATTCAAAGCAAGATTAAAGAATAAATTTAAAGAATTTATCTTTGATAAAATTAATGGGAACCTTTCCTTAAGAATGTGAAATTTAGAAACTAACTGTAGGTTAGCTAAGAGGAATGGTTTCCTGGGTATTGATCTGATGTTAGTTTCGGCCTTCGGGGTTAATGTTTGGGGAGTTATTCTCTTGCTAATTTACGGTTAGTGACTGATGAATTGGAATGAGGCGTATGTTGTGTTTGCGTAACACTTGTTATACGCGAGTTATTCAGAAAGACCGGGTTTATCCCATTCTGAATAACTGATTCGACGTGGTGTCGAAGAGAAAGACGGTGGTTGAAGACCGGAGGTCTTCACGTCATTTGGGTGATTACTGATGATCTTGATTGGGCCGTACACCCATGAGGAGGGAATCAGTTAGTGGTCGTCCAGACGTACTTAGAGATCGATGGATATGCGAGGTATAAGATGCCTCCGGTTTTGTTCAAACCTAGAACGGACTAGTAAATGGACTGTGTGTCTGACATTGGATTTTATTCTATGTGATTGATTTCTATTAAATATATATCTCTTTGGCGGCGAATAATTTATTCTCTTGCTTAACGGCCTTCTCTGAGACGTACGAGCTTAGAGGTTATATATTGGTGGATATCAATCGCATGGAGTGAATTGCCTGTGTGGCATGCCTAAGTGGCAAATGATCAAGGCTTTTGTTGAAAAGCAAAGTCTTGTGGTTGATGATCAAAGCACGACCTCTGTTGCATAGCTTTGTGTAGCGTTGATTCGCGAGCCTCACACTCCGGTTGTGAACCAGAAACGGGAGAGGACATCAGGGAGGGCATGCGTTTCCTTAAGTGGCGTCAGTGGTTTTACACGCCCTGACGAGTTTGACTTATGTGGTTGTTGCTGTTGCGAGGCACCAAGGATATATCGGTGACTATGTGGAGCCGATGGAGTCATTCGTTGGCTCATTTACGCCCCAAAGGGCAGGGAAACGCAGTGTTCAGGCATTTTAATCCACATCGGTGGACCGACCCTGACGATCCAAAGGCTTGATTGAGTACTTGCCTGAGGGGCAGACTAGAGGCTCTCGAATTCGGTGAGGACTATCTTTTGCCTCGGTTCACAGATGGAAATCCAACTTCCAATATGTGTCATGTGCGGTTTTGATTGTAGAGCCTAGTATTCGCGACATGATATATGGTACCCATGCCATCTATGATTAATACTTATGATTGAAACTGTTTTGACACTATACACCTATAGTAATAATAAAAGATGAAATTTAGCGTATCAAGCATTCTTTGGCTATTATAAGGTAAAACCCTATCCTCCGGCTTGTGTTGCATTGTGTGATGGGACCTGGGTCTTATAATAGCTTCATTGTTCTTTATTTAGCATTGCGCTGTTGGTTTATGCACTGGTATTCTTGGGAGGAAACCCGTTCCGTGTTATACGGCGTGGTCCCTTGATTTAACTAACTTTAAAATAAAGATTAATAACTGTTTTAGTTCTCACACCAGTCACATGACTGATCTGGAGTTTATTGTTTAACCTAAACTCTAGATGCCCTTATTTTCAACATGGGCAGCTAGTAGTTTTGGTTTTGCAGATTTATATTCATAGGATTCTGGTTTACAGCTGGAACGATATCCGGAAAGCTTTGTAGTTGTATATCTCCTTCTGTTGTGTTTTGTATTATTTTCCACTGCTATGTAATGTGTTGTAATCTCTGATATTTATCCAATGTATATTATTTGTTTATACTCTGTATATTCTTGTAATCTGATGAAATTGTTGTAATAAACAATGAAATGTTCTTCTGTTTGCGTCCCGATTTGTCTTGTCCTCAAAGTATCCGCTCTTTCCTTCCCGGGGAAGTTACGGGTGTTTACAGAATCATTGGACAAAGATTTCTATTTTGAGGTCTTAAAAGCATTAATAATAAAGAGAACAACATGTATGGAGCGTCAACATGAGAAAAAGAGGACAACAATCACTATACCAAAAGCTAGAAGAATCTCATACGAAAAAGAACATCGACGTTGGTTGATTAATGCGTAAAATTGTGTATTTTTACACTCATATCTTGTCTTTGTTGTATATAAATAAATATTATTTTGGGTATGTTTGTGGGTTTTTACAGATTGTTAATATGAGTCACCCTTATCTCAATTAAAGATTATTTAAATAGAAATATGCTATTATTCGGAATCAATTGGTTTTCAGTCATAAAGGAAGCTGTAGCACACTTGCGAAGGCATGGAAATTTAGAAAGGAACATTTACACATACACACACACAAAGCCTCCTATGCTTTGAAGAATATATGAACTAATGATATTATATATTATTATTATTATTATTTGAAATTTGTTATTTATTAATAGGGCTACACAAAGATTGAGTTCGGTCGGGTTAGACCAAATACTTCATCCGACCCGCATAGGTATGTGTTTAAGGTAGCTCAACCCGTATCCGATCCTATATGAGGTTGGATATGGGTTGAGTTAAGTAGGGTTGGGTTGAGTCGCTTGAATACAATAAAAAATGAGAATATGAGGGATCTTTTTAAAAAATAATATCAAAATATTTAGCATAATATATCAGATTTTAGCTAGGATAATGCATTTAAAATAACTGATTCATTATAAGACATATTTAATTAAAATTTTATTGTGAAACACATCATATTAAATTAATTTATTACATAGTTGAGCAAGTGTTTCATTTTAAATTACATTAAAATTTTCTTCGAAATATATTTGCCAAATTCTATCTAGTTTGGATTGACATGAAATATGCTTTTTTGCATATTTATTATAGAATGCATAAACATTATTCTAGGATTATACTATTCTAATTTTAAGTGAGTAAATATTAATTTAGTTTTTTTGATATAGGATTGGGTTAAAATAAGGTTGGATTGAACAAAATATCAAATCCGACCCGCATATAGTATGAGTTACAAATTGTAACCCATATCCGACCCGAGCTAGGATGGGTTGGGTCGGGTTGGTGGGTTGGGTCGGATTGGATGTGGGTTGTGTGCAGCCTTATTTATTAATGACGTTAAAGAATACCTAGTTAATTCATCTCCATAAAAAACCCTGCCAGAGTAGCAGGGAAAAAGAGTACGACATCAAACTAGTACCTCGATTTCATATATACACAATATACAAATTTAAATACAATGGGCTCATTTTCTAAACATAAAATAAGTAAAATAAATCTCGGCCTATATATCAATCCAGCCAACTTGCTTCTCCTTTATACGTTAGCCTTCAGAATTAACAAAAGAAAATCCAGACCGACTTCCTTATAATTGGGCGAAAAATTAGGGTTGTGCTATGACCATTATCCTGCAGCTCGATTCCCCAGTGTTGTAGTATGAGATTGAATGAACTGTTGTTCATCTTCTTCTTCTTCCTTGATTTACGCATTAGGTAAGAAATTTCTACTTGAATGAGTTTTTCTCTTTCAATTTTATTCATCTTCTTTTGTTTAAAAATTCATTTATTTCTTTCTTGCCAAATGTGATAGGTTGTAGTGACTATGGTTGCTGGTGGTAGGTGCTTCTATCCTTCAGCTTGTAGCATTTCTGAATCTTCTGGATTTCATTTTGGAGATATATGGGAGTATCTATGTTCTCATGTATACCTATTTTCATTTTAATTAGAGTCCATACGTGTGTGTGTGTTTGTGTTTATATATATATATATATATATATATATATATATATATATATATATATGAGCAACGATCAGTGATACCTCAAACAGTTAAGCATCCGTTTGTCCCCTTAATTTCCACCATCTGTTTATATTAGTTTAAGTTAGTGTGCGGAGAGAGAACTAGTGGAGGGAGAGGGGGGGACAAGTGGTAGAAATTAAGGGGCTAAAAGGGTACTGTGCTATTTGGGGTGCCATTGAATGATGCTATATACACACACACACATTAATAAGTATTTTAGAAGTTAGGTGTATACTTATTAAGGAAATCAAATGAAATCATTTAAATTCACTAGTAATGTAGAGAAGATTTGTTAGGATAATCAATAAATCAGCAATCCAGCATCATGAAGTGAATTTTTTTTTCTTGAAAAGAAAACACTTTTACAAATTTTTTTCTAGATTCAGTTTTCATGTAAAGAGGAAACTTCAGCTGTAATAAATACTTATGTGTCCATTGTAAAATTGATTCACTCTTTTTTTCTCTCTTTAATAAAAGCTTTGCTTTTTTTTATTTCTGCATTTTTTTCATGGAAATTTGTGAGGTCTATTCAATTAGATTTGATAGAGCACAGATTGCAATTGCATTTTAATTTCTTATTAGTGAATGATTGTTTGATAGAGCACAGATTGCTACTACACCTGATAAGATTATATTACGATCTGCAAATGAATTGTAACTCTTGGATGTAATCTACCAAATTGTTTAGATATAGTTTTAGTTAGATATATGAGAATTTTGGTTTAACCTATACATGTCACCCACTATATGTTTAAATCTGGGTTTTGAATCACTTTTAAAAATCTGGAGTATCACCTCTGAACATGCATATTGTAATGCTTAATGATTAAGAACTTATATTTGTATACATATGCACCTGACATTTTTTACAAATTTATAATCTGTTTTGATGCATGTTTTAAGATAAGATATGGTTATATGTATATATGTTTCTTAACACTTCATATGCATGCAATTAAACTAGAAAATATGGTGTAATATATGGCGTGTGCAAGATCCCAACATCTTCTAATGAATGTTAATCTTATTTTATCTGATTTATATATATGAGAGTATACATATATTCTTGAATATGCCATATGCATGTTTGTGATCTAAATTTATCTAGGTTGTATATATTGATATAGCCACACCCAAAATGTGTGCATTTATAACCATAACATATCTTTATAAAAAGTCAATATGGAATGAGGTCATGAACAATGGGATATAGAAAAGTATTTTTTTCTTGCATTATTACACTTTCTTCAGTAGTACCTATGGAATTAGACCAGAGGACCACTTATCCCCTACTTATTTGCCATTACAATTGAGTCTTTTTCTCTCTAGATGGAAATTGTATTACATGACAACTTAATCCACCTTATACATAATTTCTGGTGCAGATGATATAATTACATGTGACAGGGCGAGCGAGAGTGCTGTGAGAACCATTAAAGAAATATTTGGAAGACTGGTAGATTTAGTGGGCTTGAAGATGGATGACATGAAAACCAAATGTTACTTCGAAAATTTTGCAACAACAAAAGTGACATTCTAACCAATTTGAGTGTGGAAAAAGGAAAATTCTTAGTCCTACTCTCTTTAAACAGAATTACAAATAGAAGAGTTGGTAATGAAGATAAGAAACAAACTTCAAGGTTGAAGCTCAAGACAATATCTTGTAATAATCATGTTTAATCTGAAAGTGGGTTTCATAATGGGAAATTGTAATGAAAAGTTATGAATGTATTTAACAATTTTTCATATTTCGGGGTTCTCGAATGTTATGATTCATTAACATATCTATTTCTTGTCAACTGAAGTTAATACTATATATGACTGCAAAATCTTTTGCATTTAACTTTGGGCCTTAGAGAATGGGGTGTTATAATTTGGTATCAGAGTATAGATTATGGAAATTTAAAAAGATTTTTCTAAAAGTATTTTAATCTAAAACCCAAAGATTAGATTAATACACCAAGGTGTGGGATTTATCATACTTGTATTTATATTGTATAAGTATGTATATACTACCCATATATTCTTATATCACCCATAGGTATCTTACTAAGGTTCATACGCCGATCAAGAAAAGTACGATATGGAGTGAACAAGCGGAATGTGAATCTAGGAGACAAAAATACTACAATAAATGGAAATGCTTGATCGAATACGAACCAGGGTCATTGGGTAAATGAGGGGAAATGTGTTACAACCCCATAAGTTGATATTAGGAATCCATGTTAGTTCTTCATTAACTTGATGCAAGCTGGAGTTGCTACTGGCTTTGCTGGAACCAATGTTGCTACAGCTGAAGGCGCTATTCGCATGGCCCCAGTTGGAAAGAACTATGCTAAGATGAGTAAGGATTACTCTAACCTTCTAGGAAAACCTTTCGTAGAAATGAGGATGTTGTTGAAGTGGAAAACTAGCTCTTGAGCTATGAAAGAATCTTCTCTAACTTGGACTTAACTGAACCCTAGAAGAGATATCTAGTTTCGAGGCAGTTACATGGAGCTTCTCTACATTGTCGAATGACGACACTATTAGAATAGCTAAGGACAAAATCACTTAGGCTGATTTTAGAACTAGATTTGAAGATAGGTTTTTATCTAAGGGAGCTATGGCAATGTTGTTTGAGAAGTTTGACGAGTTGTGCAGGCTGCTGACTATCATAGAGTGTGCCAATAGATTTAATGAATTATCAAGGCATGCTTATGCTATCATTGACACCGCGATTATAAGAAACGATAATTTCATCCAGGGGTTAAAGCCAAAAATTGCCAAGGCTACGATACCATACTTGAGGGATCCTACCAATATTGTGGTGGAAATGGATTTTAGTAATGAAGAGTTGCTTACTTTGTTTTGTGGTGAGAAGCCAGTGGAAGCTTGAGTTCTGAGAGAAAGAAAAGAAAATCGTTTAAGGGTATAGGAGGTCACAAGGTGGCGAGGCAAAGATAAACAAGATGAATGTTATTTATTACAACCACGACAAAAGGGGCATTACACAAATGAATGCCGAGCTAGTGAGGGTAAAGCTGATGTTGCAAAGTATGCAAGATGCTACAACTGCAGTCAACTAAGGCTCTATAGGCGGAAGTGTGAAGAAGTAACAAATGGAAAAGTACTTGCTTTGTAACCATCTACATCTAGGCCAACTGTTGCTGAAAAATGAAAATCTATGATGGAAGGTATGCTTTTGGTTCCTAGCATATCTATTAGAGTATTATTTGATATTTGTTGCATCACATTCATTCGTCTCTAAATGTTTGGTAGATAAGTTAGCACTAGAACTATCATATATTATTACTTCCTTTCAGGTAGCTAATCCTGTTGGAGGGTACACAACTCTAGGAATGAGATGCGATAACCTAAAAGTTTAACATCAAGATTACACTTTTGTATACAGTGTATATGTATTTGATTTTGTGGGCTTTGGTACTACATTGCATATAAATTGGTTAAATTGTTATGATGTTAGGATGTTTTGTCAAGAAGTGAAAATATCTTTAATTCATCCTAGTGGTAGCGATCGAATCGTATACATAACAATAAGCGCAAATTCGCAGTTATATGTTTTATTGGGCGCTTTGAAACTGGAAGATGAAGTGATCATTCGGGTTCCTGTTGTTAAGGAGTTTGAGGACGTTTTAAAGTCAGTAATGGGATTACCACAAAAGAGAGCTGTAGTGTTCAGAATATATCTTATGCCTTGAGATGAGCCAATGAGTAGATTACCTAGCCGAATGACACTTACAGAAATGAAGGAGAAAAGGTGCAGCTAGTGGAGTAGGAAGGAAAAGGTTTTATCCTACTAAGCATTCCACCTTGGAGAGCATATGCACTGTTTGTGTAGAAACCCGATGGATCATTGAAGTTGTGCTTCGACAATCGAAAACTCAATGAAAGAACGACAAAGAATATATATCCTTTATCGAGAATCGAAAGTCTATTTAATCAACTAGGTGGAGCTAAAATATTTTCAATTAAACTTTGCTACTATATTTCATCAGCTGCGAGTAGCGAAAGATAGTGTTCCATTGATGGTGTTTCTGAAAAGATATGGATCGTACGAATGAATGGGCATGTCGTTCGGGTTAATGAATGCGGATGCTTTCTTTGTGGATTCAATGAACTGAGTTTTCCGAGAAACTTGGATAGGTTTGTACTAGTCTTCATTGATGATATTTTGGTGTACTCCCTAGAAGATAAGGATCAAGAGGTTTACCTTCGAATTGCTCTTGAAACTTTGAGGCAACATAAGTTGAAGGCCAAATTTTCTAAGCGCCAATTCAGGAGGGAGGTTAAGTTTCTTGGTCATGCTGTTTCGAACAAAGGGTTGTCAGCAGATTCAACTAAGTTTGAGGCTATCAATAGTTGGAAGAGACCGATGAGTGTTATCGATATCAGAAGTTTTCTTGGTTTGGCTAACTATTACCACAGACTCATTAAGAAATTTTCACGGGTAGCGGAACCACCTACTAAGCTGACTTGGAAGGATGTTAAGTTTGTTCGGTCGAGCAAGTGCGAAGAGGAATTTCACAGCTTGAAACACCTATTGGCTAATGCTCTTGTTTCGATTGTACCTGATGGCAATCAAGATTTGGCAGTCTATATTGATGCATATGGAGCTGGATCAAGAGACATTCTCATGTAGAATGATAAAGTGATAGCACAGCTTATAGACAACTTAGACCGCATAAAGTTATATAAGTAGCTCATGACTTTGGGTTAACGGCTGTTGTCTTAATCCTAAAGAATTGAAAATATTATCTCTTGAGGGAAAGATTCTTAGTTATACACGGATTATAAATCTTTGATGTAGTTGTTCTCTCAGAAAGAATTAAGCATGATATAATAAAGATTACTATAGTTCTTAGCAACTTATTATTTTATCATTGAGTATACACCTAAAAAGGTAATAAAGTTGTTCAGTTCTTTAACAGATAGCATCAGGATGTGATGTTAGCTATGTAGGCGGAGTGGAAAGACTTAGAAGCACCGAACACTTCTGACATGTGGATCAAAAATGAAGAGTTCGAGCCAAGGCACAACCATTATGTCATGTTTAAACGTTCGGCCTGTCTTGACTAAAAGTATTGCATCTAGGCAACGTAAAGATCTTATTCTAACTGAAAGGATCAAAGGATTCCATGTTGAAGTTGAAAGTGATGATCCAAAATATTTTGGTCCTGACCGTAAGGGATGGTTGAGAAAAAAAGGAAGATTGTACCTTCCAGATACTGAAATTATAAGGAAGAGAAAATCTCATCGATCTAAGCTCATGATTCATCCTCGAGGTACCAAGAGGTATCAAGAAATGAAGAGAAGCATCTTCTGGAAAGGAATAAAGAGGGATGTTGGCTTATGGATGAGGCATTATATGTACTGTCAACAAGTGAAAATCGAGCATCAAAAGAATAATGGTTTGCTTAGACCATTGAACTTCTTGTTTGGAAATATGATTCAATTTCCATTGATTTTATTGATGGGTTTTTCGAGATTAAGAAAGAGAATGGATGTGTTTGGGTTATAGGGGATAAATATATAGGGTTCCCATTTCATCCCTGTTACGTCTACCAGGAAGACACCATTCTTGACTTAGTTATTCTCAAGGAATATAGTTAGACTTCATAGGATTCCAAGCTAGTAGTATTATAAGTAATAGAGATCCATTAGTTACTAGAATTTATAGAAAAGTCTATCAAATGCTTTAGGAACCAAGCTCAAGATGAGTATCACCTAACATCCTTAAATGGATAGGAAAAGTGAAAAAGTCAATAAGGTATTTGAAGATTTGTCGAGAGCTTGTATTCTGTTTTTTGTGGCTCGCGGTGTCCCCAGTTTTATACAGTTACCTACTGTAATAATTTATGAATTATAAAGAGAATTATAATCTGTTAGTTAAGAAATATACATCTTGCGAAATGTAAATTGAGCTTAGCTAGAGTTTTATTTAATATAAATTGGGAATTTTTATGATTTAGGAAAAGAAGAATGTTTGATGTCTTTGGGAATTTGGTAAATTGTGCGAAATAAATGTATATATGGGTATATACATATATGCAGATTGGGTTTCTAAGATAAATTGGATTGTAATCTTATAATAATACGCAGGGGTAGAACGGAATATTAAAAATGCTTTGATAAGTGACTTTGAGGTAAAATAAGTATTTTAAGATTTTGGGCTACTTAACGCAATGAATTGGCAGAAATATAAGTAACAATTATTTTGTGTAAAAACAGTGTTTCTTAAACCTTTTGTTGAAATAAAATATAAAATGTAATTTTTGTGCAAGAAATAAAAACAAATATGTAGAATTTTTCTATAATAAAAATATATTTATTGAATTATCATAACATTTAAACTTTTACGTATTTTTCAAAAAGAAAGAAAATTTTAGAATAAGTGTTAATATTAGTAAATTTTGGTAGTGAACCTTTAAAATAATCTTAAGGAAGATTAAAAACTTGTATTAGAAATTTTGTTATGTGCTATTGTTAAAAGTACAACAAATAGTATGAACTTGGATGTAAAGGTTGTGTAAACATGGATTGGCAAGGCTAATTAAGTGCGAAAATGATTAATTAAGGCCTAACCATCAATTTGTGGCTTTGATTTAACTTAGTGGGCCTTAATTAAAAATAAGGAGAGGTGGCTTCTAAAGTAAACCAGCAGAATATGTAATCCTCCTGCCTCTTTTGTATTTTGATAAAGAAAAGTAAAGAGAAATAAAAGAAAAGCTGTTCCAATCTAATTTTTTTCTCCTAAATCTTTCAAACTTGTGAATTTAGGTTGCAAATTTAACTCTCCAGCAAGTAATCCTTATATAAACTAGTTTATTCCATCAATTCCCTTTCTATGATTATTTTCATTTGTAGTATTTAATATTATAGACATTGCGTGTCATTATAAACTTCTCAACATGCTTTGAGATGGTCAATTTAAGCTTCAAGCTTCTGCTTTGCTACATACTCTTGTTGTTGATTATCATTTTAGGTGAGTTAACCTCATAACTTCCAGTTGACATCAAATATGTGATATTCCTGTGTTTGATTCAGTGTCAGTATGAGTTTATGTCAAATTCTTCTTTTGCTATTATGTTGTTGTGGGACCAAATTTAAGTAATCACAGCTTCCTTTATTTATGGAAAAATGATGTCAAAATTGCCTCGGATCGTTGTCCGGACTTATGGCTATGAGATTGTAAAATTTCAAGTGAAATCATCACTGTAAGCATGTTGAAACTTAGCTCTGAAGTTGAATATGAACAATGGAATCATCACCTAAACCATAAGCTTCAGGAATCTGCAAATTCCCTCTTGGGAGTCAACCTAGGGTTGACTCCTATGCTAAAGAGGTCGAAACTCTAAGTCAAAACCTTTAGTGTATAGAGGCGCAGCCTCTTCCTGATGTTTTCAGTTTATTTTATGGCTTTGGTTGCCTAGTTTTTCACTTGAACTCATGACGTTTTAAAGATGAATTAGTGCATTCTTTTTAGGATAGTAAGTGTTATGCAATGGCAGTGAATTCCAGTAGTGTATTGCCATCGTTAAATGTGATTTGTAATGTTGAATTAGTATCGGTTTATGTGAAAACTGAAGGAGTAATTCCGTTGAAACCTGTCGTCTCCATACACGTTTTCAAATATGGTTTCTAATAAAATATTTCCAAGTGATTTTTGAAATTAATGACTAATTATTAATTATATTTCAATTACTTGATTATATATAATCTATATTATCCCCGCTATAGAGGGAATAGTTTTAAAGATAATGATGTTGTAAATTTTTCGAAAAACTATTTTATAACTCGTTTTCTCCAAACTATTTTCTATGTTTATAAAAACACACACACACACACTATTGCACCTTTCGAGTTTACAAGAATGTGATTAAACCATATTAGAAACCTCATGGTATGGGACGCGAAGTTATATAATATAGATTAATTTCAGATCGTCAATTGAAACAAATTGATGTTTTTCCATGTGTGGTACTTCTGTTGTTACTGTATATTTCTATTGTTCTTGTGATTTCCAGTGTGGAGTAGACTCACTTGTGGTAAATTGATTAGTGAAACATGCGGTATGAAACAAATTAATTTCACTTTTTGAGTTACTATTCTATGACACATCTCATTGATATTACCAGTACTGGACCTTCAAGTCAACTATGTTGTGGTTCCGGGTAGATTCGATAATTTGAGTAGTTAGGGACCCTATGCAGTTAAAGCCCCGCAATATCCTCAGTATAGTCCATAGCGTTCTTCAACCACTACGCTATTTCAATTTAGCGTCGATGAATAGTAGATCCACTTCTAGCCCCGCTTAGCGCCCGCTTTAGCAATTTTAATATATAGAGCTTGATTTAACTAGTTCTCTTTTTAAAAAGTTCAATAAAGTTAGCATAAACGACTAGTTTTAAGGCATAAGTACCTAATTTATGGTAACAATCAATTGCACTCTTCAAATTTAGCATGCATGACTATGATATTCAGTGATTTCGTTGTATAAGATTAATTAATATTTGTTTTTTGTACACATATGATGTGAGAAAGATGATTTATTAATTTCGAAATACTTGGTTTTACATCTAATAAACCTTTTTGCGCCTCCGCTATATCCCTGCTACACCTTTTTGCACCTCCGCCGCTATAGAACCGCTAAGCCCTTCAACTACACAACTTTGGGTAGATCCAACAGATGTACATCTAGGTAGATCCAATATTACATGGTGTTTTGGGGTAGATCCAATATTATGTTATAATGCTAGGTAAAACTAATATTATTGGGAAATTCTTGGTAGATCCAACAACTATGACCTTGACTAGAACCAAAACATTTAGCCAAACCTGGGTAGATCCAAACATTGAGATTTCTAGGTAGATCCAAATATTACAACATTGGGAAGATCCAAACGAGTGATTTCTAGGTAGATCCAAATGTTATGAATTCTGGGTAGATCCAAATTTTATAATTACTGGGTAGATCTAAAGGTGTATTACTGGGTAGATCCAAATTTGTAGTACTTGGAAAAATAGTCTCGTTGTTGATGTTGTTCATGTAGCTCTGTAGTTTAGGACCCAATTGTGTGATCTGGGTGTTGGGATATGTAGTTGGATCCAAATGTGCGGTCGAGTTGATTCTTATCCATTGAACCAATGGAGGTTATATCATGTAGTGTCCACTTCTTGAGAATAAACTCATGAGTGAGTTGATTAATTATCACTTGAGGCAATCTGTGTACCTTCTAGATGTGTTGTTTCTGTGTATAATCCATTAAGGAGTCCACGAATCCTAAATCATTGAAGGTCGTTAACTTGTGTAAATCATTAGGATTTACGACATGGAGTATTTCATGTTGTTGCTTTCCTTAAAGAGAATATCACCCTTTTATCATCTTATTTGTGTTATTATCTATGTTCTAATATTTTAACTAGACTGACCGGTGTGTGTTAATGCTCGGGTCAGACGGAGTTCTTACAGGTAAATCATGAGATAGTCTATTTTACATCATAGCTTTACTTCTAGATGTATCACTTATTCAGTTCCTTTAGTGTATTTAGTTTATATTTATGATCATGCTAGACACATTTTGCTGTATATATTCTTTTAAAGGGATGTATCTGTATGTATATATTCAAACTCAAGCTCAAATTTCTCTTTAAACTGTTTCCACCCCAAAGCGGATTCATCAAGTTTTGCCGCAAGCCACTCATACCAATCTAGAGCGCGTTATTGGAGCATACTCGATGCCACAAGGATGCTACTATACTAAGAAATTCCATACGATAGAAAATACGTTCACAAGTACGAAGCAAAGCCTAGATCTCAAGAACAGTCTTGGTACCTTTAAATGGCTTCCCACTTAGATAGGCTAATCAATACACATAAGCGCAAACACTGATTTGCATGGTGGAGAGGAACGAGATGGAGCTGAAGGCTGGGTGTTCCTAATGAGTTCCAATATCTGCTCGAAGGACATATAAAATCCTTCAGGACACGAATCACTAGATGATCTAGTACTTTCTGTGGGTTGCGTGCCACTGGATGACCAACTATCTCTTTGGGATCTGAACCACTAGTCGGTCTCGAATCCTAAGATCGCTCTTTCCCATGATCAACCATCAACTGAATTGATAATATAAAATAAGATCGGGTTAACATTGGGGTAAGATACATTAATATATTCAATAGTAAGGAATACTACAAATTGTTTTGTAAATTTAACATCCCTAGACGTATTCCCTTTCCTATATCTACCAGAAGGCGAGGGAAGGTTATGGAATCGATTGGTGGTAACTCAAGACTATGGATGATATGTTGTTTATACCGGACTTAGTGTTATGTATTGTGTATCCCGTTTTGTGTTTTATCATGTTTTGTTCTGAATCCTGGCTTTGATACCAAACTATGATGCCCTACCTGGAGACCCACCCTAATAAAGAGTAGTACAGAGCAATACTGTTTATTATGGCAGAGAATAGGGCTGGATAGAAGTGACCACTTGTATTCTTGTATTAGACAAATCCTAAGTACGTCGATGCAGGATCTATTTTTTTCATTTGTGGTTCGACATATTTATTACTTACTTAAACAATACCACAAAGATTACAGGATCAATTCAGAATAAGACAGAACAATATAATAATTCACAGACCATAGAACAGAGCACAATCACATGTATATAACTTTACATACATCAAGTATGGTACACTCCCGAGTCCGAAAAGAAATCCTTGCTCGTCTCTTTTTTGATCTTAAGCATTGGAAGTCGACTATTCTGGAGTATGTCCAATCTTTTGAGGCCTTGTCAAAGTATGGCCTAGAACATATTTCTACCCCTTATAAGTAGAATCTCAAGTTCATCAGTGGAATTAAGAAATATCTTGGAAGACCTCCCTTGTTGCAACTCAAGTTGACCTTTGATGAATTAGTGGATGCTTCTCTCCATCTTAAGGCGGTTGAGAAGGAGACAGATAGTGATGATGAAGCTAGGGTTCAGGGTAGCCTCATAACGAGGCATTCTCCTTTTTACAAATCTAAGCCTTTCCTTATAATAAAGAAGCGCAGTGGTACTTATTTCCAATATCTTGTGACTCCTCCCTCGACTTCAACGAGAGGATGTTTTAACAGTGGATCGACTGGTCATTTCGCTTGTGCATGTCCAAGACCTCGCATTTGTAGATATTGCAAGGAAGAGGGTCATAATAAATCTTCATGTCCTTAGAGGCCCAAAATGTCAAATTCGGGAAATATTAGCATGTAAAGAGCTTTTAGTGGTCCATCTCATCTATGAGGTATACCTTTTATTTTTAAGAATCATTGCTATTCGAGTTCTCTTTACTTCAGGGTGTTGTACTCCTCCGTACTAAAGGAAGTTCTTAAATGGTTTTATTTCTATTGTGAAGGACATTTCTTATTGGAAATCCAGTTGATACATTCACAACTCTCTTTTTTATGTTTCCATGTTGTTCTCGATAGTGGGTGTAGTAATTTTTAGGCAAAGTGCTTTAATCACCCCAAAACCTGGAATCTCTATTGTTAAGTGAATCTATCAAATTTTGAGTTGGTGAGATATTACCCTTTGGGTGTGTGGTGTTGATCGTAGTCATTAAGCATCCTTGTTTTCTCGTGATGTGTGAGAAATCGATAAGACATCTGTTGAATAGTTGTCCTTATGATTGTTGTTTTCATTCACTGGCACGTTTTTCTCTGTTGTATATACTAAGTTGATATGGAGTCAAATCTGGGAAACTGCAGGCTTGTGGCTTGGGAAGCCTTGAGTGTTTAACCTATTTTTGATTGTTCCCGGCGAGTATGGTGGTCTAGACATGGTTTAAGAACTCTAGTCGAGATAGGGGACACCCTGGGTCGACATGGGTTCTAAAACAACTTATAAGACATTGATGGCATGAGAAATAATCTAAATGCAATTTTGAAACAAAGAATTAAATTTTGCAATTCTTCTAGTTTAGTAATTTATAAGTTTGAGTAGTAATAAGGGGATTTTAGTTATGATAATATAGAAAATTTTAATTGGCTTATAATAAGTAGATTTATGAGAAGATGAGGTTTTACAAAAAAAAACTAAATCCAATAATAGTGATGAAAAGATTTTAAACGAACTAGAGTTTAATAAACCTATACCTTTTATAAATGGTTAATTGAGGTATTCTAGCTATTTTAGTGACTTACAATTTTAAAGTAAAACTTAAAAGAAAATTTTGAGTTTGATCAAGTTAATATTTGAAATAAGATTGCAGATTATTGAATATTTTAATCAAATCATCCTATCCTATTAAGCTAGTCGAATCTTATCTCGTCTTGTTATTATGGTTTATAATATTCATTTGGGAAATTCTACGCTATCTTGTTTAAGTGGGGTTTGAGTGAAATTAATATTATACTCATACTCTATTTGGGGATATCTTATGGGGATACGCCTTTAATTAGGATTCGGAAGGGCATCAATTTGTTAAATTCTTGTAATCTAAATTATAGAAAATCCTACGGATTTTCTATCATTGATCTTATCCGTATCAAGATTCTTTTTTTTTCCGGGTAATCATCACCAAACTTATCAATCGTGGAACTTATATGTAAAACACTTCCTAGTGATCTTCTTCAATTTTCGGCACCTCCCTTTTTGTCTTGTTATATGGAGAAGTGTTATAAGGAACATGATTGGTGTTTGGGATCAATCATTATATCTTAAAAGAATCTTTCTTGTTGTATCTCTTGTGCAACCTTTTCTCTTTGAGATCTCACTTCAAAGGTTAAACGCCTTTGAATATTTTAGTGATTAGACCATTCCAAGTATATAAGTTGAGAAGCTTGCAAGCTTTGGTGTATCCTATCCTAACTCTTTGTCGAGTTTAAGGATGAGGGGTTTTATACTCAAGCATGTTTACAAATTTCAACGAACTAAACACATTCAAAAATGTCTTGTTTTCGTTACTTTGAAAACCATACACTTATCACTAGGAGTAAGCTTATTCAAAAACCATATTATTTTCATTACTCTGAAGATTGCGTTATATACTTAACCAAATGGTTTAAGTATAGTCACACATGTCACACATCATATTTGAGCTAAACAATGTCATGTGATACATTGTTTGTTATAAAACTCAAATAGTTTTATTTAACTTATAAACTTTGCAACTTAAAATTTTAAAATCCTTTTTCTTGCACTTGAAAATCTCTTTCTAATATAAGCACTTTTTACTTAATTGTATTATTAAGTATACCCACATTTAAAACCGTTTAATTAGCTTTAAATCTCTTTTATAAACTTTGTTTACAAAATTTCGATTCATTACAAAATCCTTTATAAAATTTCCTTTATAAATCTTATTATACAAAACTTAGATTTGTTACAAAAATCTTTTATAAATCTTTATTTGAACAAATCTTTTTATCTTTAGATTTCCTTCTATACCCATCTGCTTAAAAACTTGGATTTATAAATAAAAATTCCTTGTATAAATCCTTACAAAAAATTCTCATTAAAATTATTCTTTTAAAACATGATTTCAATTTCTCTTATAAATCCTTGAATCAAATCAACCCTTCTTCCATTTCGAATCACTTAAAATTATCTTGAAATCAAATTAAGTCATTTTTATAAACTCTTTATGAATATTTAACTTTCATAAATGTCGATTATAAAAACCAATGATCATTTCTACTTCATTATTACAGGTTAAATCAAATCTATTTATTAACTTGTTCAAAAACAGTTGAAATCGCTTATAAACTTATTTCTTTTCAAAACTGTATTTTATAACTTCATAAAACTCAATTGTAAACTTTGTTAAGTTTTAACATTCAAAATCTCCAAAATTTATTTAAAAACAACAATTTTGCTACACATATCATTTTATAATTTCGCTTATAAAATCCGACCATAAATATTGATTTATTTATAAAACTTTCATTTTATATAACTTATATCAAATCTAATTCAAAGACTTACTTTTGTTATAAAAGTAAAATTTGAATCTTGAAAATTGGTCAATTCTCCTTACGACGGATCAACGACTTCAAAATATAAAATTCAGGTAATTTGCTTCAGATCACTTAACCAATACTGCTTATTGTTAATAAAACATCAATGTCGAATTAACCTCAACAATCATTATCCAAATCAGATTTTAATGGTTAAATTGTTCATATGTGTGAAATATGGAAGCAAGTAACTTCCAAAACATTGAGGAATAATGTTGGATTCCTCCAACCTGTCCCCCTGCATCACAGCTCATATATTAATTTATATATGTATATATTAGATAATCTAATCTAATTCTTTTAGGATGAATCTTCTACATAAAAGCAGGTAATGTCAAAGGCCATCCATTCGTAAACATATATATATATATATATATATATGTATATATATGTATATATATATATATATATATATCGACAACTACCAACAAAGTAATAAATCATCCAAAACTTCCAAACACACAATTTACATACTAACAAGAATTAATATAATTATATGAAATCATATTTTAGAGAGCGTGAGAATTAACTCACCATCCGTTACAATTCAATGATTTCGCATCGATTTATATAATTTCAAACAGGCATTTGAAATTACATAAAAAACTACATAGCTCGAATTCAGTTCAATCTTACTTGGACACGTAGTGTTCGTGAATACGAATTCAAAACAACTTGTTTCATCTCAATCTGATTTCGTATAAATAAGATACAATCACTACTAGTTTTAAACGAGCTAAAATAGTTTAAATTCACTAATTACTGTTATTAGCACGTTAATTACCTTCATTGGCCTTAAGATAATCATGGCTTAACCTGGCTTTCATCTCTAGGAATCGTACAAAACTGTTCGACCCCCTCTCTCTTCCATCGCCGATGATTGAGCCAACAAACCTCTGATCAAGCACCCTGCCAGCACCGCCACTGTAACAACCCAGAAAATTAGAGCCAATTAAAATTTTTTAATTTGGTTATTTTAATGAATTTAGAATATTTAAAATAATTTATTTTAAATAATAACGACTAAAAACTTATTTGAATCAAAATTAGAAAATATAAATTTATTTTAATTATATAACGAGTTAGAAATAACACGACAGTTTGAAAATTTAACTTTGAACTTTGACTGAATGTACAGGATTCATAATAAAGCGGATTTTAGTGAAAACAAAAATATTTAAATCTATTTGAAAATATCTTTCTAACGAATCTGAAAAATTGAAATTTCATAGCGTAAATCAAAAGCCATGGCCAGTTGGATATTCAGAATAATCGCTATGGAATAAATATAGCCCTTAGAAATGGGCATTTTGCAAACGACCTCCGTTTTCGACGAAACCACTTTGGTTGGATCCAGAATGTCAAATTATTGCTAGGTTTCAAATTCCATAATTTTTGGAGTTGATAGGTGAGCGTGGCAAAGGAAAACGCGTTTGGTAATTTCAGTTTGAATTGGATCGACCAGAAAAAGCCCATTTTTCAAACGATCTCCAAATTCAACGAAATTAATTATGTTGGGACCGTATCGTCCCAACATAGCCAGATTTATTTTTCTGGAATTTTTGGAATCGGTATGTGGCCCCGGCAAATTAAAATATACGTTCAAATCCATATTTGAATGTTTTATATTTTAATTTGGGGAAAAGCTGACTGAAACAGTCAAATGGGATTACGAAACATATTCCATTGTGTTCGGAATGAGGGTATTTAGCTAGGAATGATGGTCGTTGGGTTTGATTTGGAGTTCGGATGGGAAAATACTATTTTTGGAATTTATATAAATATCGGCCAATCATAAATTTTATGTTAATATTTATATTTTCTAAAAATATCGCGAAACCACCGTAACCTGTTTAGAACGACGGCGGAAAAGCTTCGTGACCTTCTCTCTTCGATTTCTCCTAATCTACTCAACGAAACCCATCGTCCAGTTTGGAATATTATAGATCTCCTCCTCCTCTTCAAATCCATACTAACTACACCCCCTATCGTGTAGTATTTCGCGAGTACCACCCCCACGTAGTCCGCCCGCCTCGTGCCTGATAGCTCCGTCATGCCGCCACCGGTCAGACTGCAACTCCCTCGATTTGCGTGCCTCTACGAGGCCTTCAACGTGGTGCAGGCCGATCGCATCCAAGCGCTTCAGATTTCGTGAAAAATCCAAACCTAGATTGGAATCAAAACAGAAAACACGGCAGGTATATGTTTGAAGGGTTTTAACCCTTCAAAGCGTTGCAAATTTTGATTATAGAATAAAAATCGTATCTTTAACATATGTTGTCGATCTAGTGAAACCAGAGACATTGGACTCGTGGCGACGTACTCTACATTCTAGAAGAGACCGGGAAATTTTTGGAGCTTCCTACAATTTTAGAAGGAGTGGAACCCAATGTGAGATTTCTAAATTCGAATTGGATTGAAATAGCGATGTATAAATTATATAAGCAATGTATAAATTATATACGCGTTGTAACCTCATATATGAGCATTGTATAAATTATATAAGCAAGGTATAAATTGTACATGCGTTGTATAAACCATATATAACGACATGGAATTGAAATGGAAATATATATACGTTTATATATATTTACACACACACACATATATATACATATATATACTCCCCTCGTCCATAGACCATGGACGATATATATTGATTGTGATGTGGAAAAATGATTGTGATTGTTTGGATTGTGGTTTGGAATGATTAATTATGATTGAAACAAAGTTGTTTGGGTTTGTGATAAATTCACATTGTTGTGAAATGCATTAGGCAAATAAAATCCCTTGTAAATGCTGCGAGGCCTAAGGTAGCGCAAGGAGCCGTACTCGGGATGGTGCCGAATTTAATTACCCTGCCGTTATAATACCGAAATTTTCTAAAGTATTCATGTGTTTGAATTTTATTCATGTGTTGATAATATACCCATGATTGAAATAAATTGTTTAGATAATAAAAATCACATTTTTATTAGGCATATGAAGTATATAAAATATTGAAATGATAAAATTTGCATTTTTATCATGTATACGAAGTTCTAAATATATTCATGTGTTGAATAAATTGTTTGAACAATAAAATTAACATTTTTATTGTATATATGAACCTTTAAAAATAGTCATTGGTTGAAATAAATATTAGAACATTAAAAACATCATTTTTAATGTGTTAACGAACTATATAAAATAGTCATTGGTTGAAATAAATGCTAGAACATTAAAAACATCATTTTTAATGTGTTAACGAACTATATAAAATAGTCATGGGTTGAAATAAATATTTGTTGATTGAAATTAACATTTTTAACATGTATATGAAGTGTTAAAAATAACGATGTGTTGAAATAAATATTTGTTCATTGGAAATAATGTTTTTAACATGTATATGAAGTGTTAAAAATAGCCATATATAAAAATAAATGTTGCTCGCTAAAAATATTATTTTTAGCTTAGTTATGCATATAAATACATATGCTGAATAGCAAAATGGATTAGCTGTCGATTAAAGAATTAATTTGCATGCCCGACAGATAGGTACATGTTGACTAAATTTCTTTTTCTTTTAAAAAAAGGTTTACGAGCCTAAGGCTGGCCACTCGACAATTTCTTTTTCTTTTAAAGGTTTATGAGCCTAAGGCTGGCCGCTTGGCAATTCCTTTTTCTTTTAAAGGTTTATGAGCCTAAGGATGGCCACTTGGCAATTTCTTTTTCTTTTAAAGGTTTATGAGCCTAAGGCTGGCCGCTTGCCAATTTCTTTTTCTTTTAAAGAGTTTATGAGCCTAAGGCTGGCTACTTGGCATTTTACTTTTCCTTTGGATTGATGAGGGCCCTACGAGGCGAGTTACAGTTTTTCAAACCCATCTCCGTACAGAGGAGGCTATGGCAAAAAAAATCGAAATTTAAAGGCGTTAGCCAAATTTTTGAAGTGAAAACGGTTTGAAAATCGTTGATTGAATTATATATATATATAAATATATATTAAAATAAAATGAATAACGACGCTGCAGTTTGCGTTTTGAAATCGTAATTTTAAACGATTATTACCGGAGATCCGACCGTCGGATTTTCCCAAAACCTGAACCATCGGATTCGCTTTGGAAAGATCCTTCCAACGATATAAAATTCATTAAGATCCAATGGCTAGATTTTTCGAAATGTTAAATTCAAATTTGGATGAGAGCAGCGCCAGGGCCATCGAATGACCTGAAATGTCATTCGATGAAAATGGACTATTTTTAAGTAAATAAAAATAGCGAAAAATGGTTATAAAATATTATAAGCGATATGGAATGGAAGTAAACCGATTTTATTTGGTTTATTGGATATTCTGATGGTTAGATGTATTTGACATGAAATATTATATCGAACTGTAACGTGAATGTCGAATAATTTAACTATGGAAAAGAATTGATTTGAATTCTATGTATACGTGAATTATTTGAAAAGGCCGAGTTAATTCCCATTTCAAATAATTGATCAACGATTAAAAGACGAAGATACGAAGACGGTGCAAGACCGATGATCTTCACATCGAATGGATTACCACTGATGCCCTGTATCGGTCAGCTCCCAGGAGGGGTTACATTGGTAGTAGTCTGGACATACTTGTTGATTGTCCAGATGTGCGAGGGTCTCTCTCCTGTATTGGACATATGGGACGAGGAATAAGGTGCCCCCGATTTCGTTCAAATCCAGAATGAACTTGTAAATGGACTATGTGTATAACATTGGATTTCATTCTGTGTGATTGATAGATATCAGTTGCATGGCTTGAATTGCCTATATGGCATGCTAAGGTGCAAATAATCAAGTCTTTTGTTGAAAAGAAGAGTCTTGTGGTTGATGATCAAAGCACGACTTTAATATAGCTAGCTTTGTGTATGCAATTAATTCACGAGCCTCACACCCCGGTATGAACCAGAAACGGGAGAGGACCTCAGGGAGGGCATGCGTTTCTTTCTAGCTGGGAGTGGTGTTAGGGTTTTGCAAGCCCTGAAGTTTTACTTATGTGGATGATGGAAAGCGAGGCGCCTTGTTTATGTCAGTCTCTGCGGGGCCGTTAGATGGTTTGGTCAATATATGACCAGTTTACGCCCTATAGGGCGGGGAAACGTATTGTTCAGGTATTTTAATCCACTTCGTGTGGATCGGGCCTGACGATCTAAAGGCATGACTGAGTACTTGCCTGAGACATGGGCAAGATTGTCTTGAAGTCAGTAAGGACGATCCCTTGCCTTGGTTCATGGTGGAAATCCAACTTCCAATACGACATGTGCGGTTTTAATTGTAAGCCTATATATGGCGACATAGTGGCATGGGACGCTCATGTCGTCTACGATTGGTAAATTATGATTGAAATTGTTTTTGAAACATATATGCACTAGTAATAATATCAAATGATTTTGATTTATACATATCAAGCATATTTTGGCCATTAAAGGGTAAAACTCTATCCTCCAGCCTGCGTTGCATTATGTGATGGTATCTGAGTTTTATAATGGCTTCATTTTCTATAAAAAGCATTGCATTGTTTAAATGATTTACTTTATTTATGCACTGGCAATCCAATTGAGTAAACCTGTTCTGTGTTAGCGGCATGCTCCTGTGATTGACCTTATTGATAAATAAGTTAAGTAAGATTTCTCATACCAGTCCCATGACTGACTCATAGTTTGTTTCACTTGCAAACTCGAGTGCCCCTATTTTCTACATGGGCAGCCTTGTATTCAGGTTTTAGCAGGCTCATTCTAGATAGCTATGGAGCTGAAGATGGATTCTATCATTTCTATTATGTTGTTCAGACTTTGTTATGTATATTATGTTTTCTTCTGCTGCAGACATTTTATATAAAGCTGAAACTGTATTTTGTACTAAGTAACTCAAATGATTAAATTTGTTCTGGTGAAATTTATTGTACATTATTTGGTGTAATGATATATTTCTGTTCTGCTATTATTTTTTATGTGTTATATTCCGAAGATTATCCTTGCTTCCGTGGCATGGAAGTTTGGGGTCATCACATCTAGTATCGGAGCTATGATTTATCTTAGTTTCAGAATATAACATATTAACTAACTCGTCAGAAATAGAATCAGTAGTATTCTATGACGAATAACTCATTGCAGATAGGATCAGTAATATCCTAGAGTTAGTATAGCAGAATGAAATGCACCCCAATGGATGCATATACATTTAAATATATATCTCTATGCTTTACAATATCTTTTCTGTTGGCCTAACTCTTTGTCTGCTAGACATAGTAGAAAATGAGTGGCAAAAGCAGAAGAAGTAATCCTATGGTTCAACAATCTAATGAGCCAATCATGCTCCCATAACCAGAATCAGATATAAAAGTTCTATTAAAGAAGTATCGAAATCTATGTGGAGTCCCGTTCTTGGGCAAATAATCTATTATTGAAACTCAAGCATGGATGCGTTCTTCTAAGAGAATTTTAGAAGGTTTAAAGTTGAGAGACGACCAGAAAAGATTACTGGCATCTTCGGCACTCAAAGACGAAACTCTAATCTAGTGGGAAACTGTTACTAAGAATAATCTAGAAGGTAATATTACCTGGGATAGATTTAAAGAAATTTTCAATGACAGATTTATTCCTCCAAAAGCAACTAATCGTCTATACGATGAGTTCTACTATCTGAAACAAGGAGATATGAACATTCACGAGTATCAGGATAAATTCAACAAACATTCTCGTTTTTCCCTGGAGCTAATTGAAGATTCAAAGAGGAAGAATCTGAGGTTTATAAACGGGCTTCAAAGAAGGTACAAAAATGGCGTAACTGCACATGTGAATCTTCATTTTTCTAAAATGATATACATGGCTTATCATTATGAGGATCTTGATAAGCAAGGTCTTTTGGACGACGAAGAGGAAGTCAGTTCTAGCAACAAAAGAAAGTTTGAAACTAATATCCCAGAGACAAATACGCATCCTGAGGCAAGTACGATGTCTGGGGTCAATAGGAAAAAGGTTAACTCTGAGAAAGAACTAGTAACGACTGCCATATGCAATAACTGCAATAAGCAAGGGCATTTGCAAGGAAATTGCAAATCTTCGAAGAAATGAAGAAAGAATGGATCCAATCCAATAAGAAGCAGAAGAGAAAAGAATTTAAGTTCGACAAGAAACCACATGGTGAAAGGAAATGCCATAAGTGCCACCAAGCAGGTCATATTGCAAGGGAGTGCCAACTCTGAAAGAAATCTGAAATAGTACATGTAAATGAAGTGGCAAAAGTTCCTGCACCTTCAGCCAGTCAAGTAAGGCCAGATGTTTTGGAAGGCACACTTATTATTAAAGATATTCCAGTTAAAGTGTTGTTTGATACAGGCGTGTCACGAAGATTTATTGCAAGTAATGCGGTTAAGAAGCTGGATTTAAAATTGAAAAAGCTCAAAGAACCCATCACTGTCCATAATCCGGTTTGGGGTTCCCTCAATCTTAGTTAGATTTGTGGGGGTGCCTATCTCTTTTTCCTGTTATTGGTTCCCTTTCATCTCGATCATCATGAATTTTACCGAATTTGATCTTATTTTAGGATTGGATTGGTTAAACAAATATGAAGCTGAGATTAAATGCGCCGAGAGTGGTTAAGGCAAAGATTAAATCAGGGGGCTATATAACCATACCATATGAAGGTCCAAATTCAGATAGAAAGGACTTTTGGTTAGCTCTTGATGTTTCTCTTGCTCCAATAGAAAGTATTTCTGTTGTCATAGAAAATATTGCTGTCGTCAAAAATTATGCGGATGTGTTTGAAGAAGTGGATAGCTTACCTCCGCGTAGAGAAATTGATATCTAAATCAATTTAATGGAGAATGTCAGGCCAGTTGTGCTTCCTATTCGGAGAATGACTTTAAAGGAGAAAGAAGAATTGGGGAACCAAACTCGACAATTACTATGGAAAGGTCTGATCAGGCCTAGTTTCTCTAACTGGGGAGCAGCAGTGGTGTTTGTCCCAAAGTCAGACGGTACTCTCAGACTGTGCGTGGATTATCGTGACTTGAATAAGTAGACATTGAAGAATAAATATCCATTACCGCGAATTGATGATTTGTTGGATTGATTGAATGGAGCGCAAGTATTTTCAAGGATGGACCTAGCTACAGGTTTCATCAACTTCGTATTGCCGAAGAATGTGTTCCTTTGACAACAATCAGAGGTCCAGACTTATTCTATGAGTGGTTAGTAATGCCGTTCGGCTTACGTGACGCTCCAGCTTATTTTGTTGATCTAATGAATCAAGTGTTTTAAGAAGTATTGAATAAATTCGGACTAGTTTTCATTGATGACATATTGATCTTCTCTAAGTCAGAGAGCGAGCATGCAAAACATTTGGAACAAGTGTTGGAAATTCTCAGAAAGAATGTTTTAAAAGCCGAATTTTCCAAATGTATATTCTGGCAATAAGAAGTCCAGTTCCTTGGTCACGTCGTATCAAAGGAAGGAATTTCAGTGGAATAGCTATTCAAGATTGGAAGCAGCTTAGTACCCCTATAGAAGTCCGAAGTTTTCTGGGATTGGCTAGTTATTACCGGAAATTCGTTAAAGATTTTTTGAAGATATCCAGTTCATTAACAAAGCTTATAAAGAAGCATGCGAGATTTAATTGGACTCCAAATTGTGAGGCAGCTTCCCAAGAGCTGAAATTAAGATTGACAACTGCTCCAGTATTAACAATAATCAATGGCAATCAAGATTTGACAGTCTATACAGATGCTTCTATAGAAGGTCTTGGTGCGGTATTAATGCAAAGAGGCCATGTTGTTGCTTATGTTGGCCGTCAGTTGAAACCGCATGAGAAGAGATATGCAACTCATGATCTTGAGTTGTTAGGCATCGTGTTTGCTTTGAAAATATGGAGGCACTATCTTTTGGGTGAAAAGTTTGAATTATATACAGATCATCAGTCATTGAAGTATTTATTCACCCAGAAAAACTTGAATTTGAGACAGCAGCGTTGGCTAGAATTCCTTGTAGTGTACGATCTAGATATATTGTATACTCCCGGGAAAGCCAATGTAGTAGCTGAAGCACTTATCAGAAAGAATTCAATTATCGCCAGTCTTATTATCACGCCTTCGTTGATTGATAAAATCTCTGTCCTCCAAAGATACGACGAGTTTTTTCAAAGAATTAGTCGGCGACGCGAAACTTCAGATTTCATTCTTGGTAGCAAAGGAATTCTGATATTACAAGGGCGAGTTTGTGTTCCAGAGGTTCCTGAACTCAAAAGAGAGGTACTGGATGAATGCCACAAATCTAAGCTCAATATGCACCCTAGTGTGAGTAAGATGTATAATGACCTCAAACGAACATTATAGTGGAAGTCATTGAAAAGAGACATTTCCTTATACGCCAGCAGGTGTTCCACTTGTCAGCAAGTCAAAAACGATCAACAGAAGCTCACCGGATTGTTGCAACCGTTGGAAGTTCCGAATTGGAAGTGGGAGCAAATTTCCATGGATTTCATAGATGGTTTGCCCAGAACCAAGAAAGGAAATGACAGTATATGGGTGGTCGTAGATCGTTTCACGAAGACTGCCCATTTTATACCTGTCAGATCAAATAGAACGGCTCAGAACCTGCCGCAGATTTATTTAAAAGAGATCGTTAAACTGCATGGAGTTCCCATTAGTATTGTTAGTGATCGTGATACGATATTCGCTAGTAGATTGTGGGAAGCATTACAGGAAGAGCTGGGAACAAAGTTAAACCTTAGCACCGCATAACATCCTCAAACAGATGGCCAAACTGAGAGGGTGAATCGTATACTAGAAGACTTATTGCGGGCTTGTATTATTGATTTTGGCGGATCGTGGGAAGATCACTTGCACTTGGCTGAGTTCTCATATAATAACAGCTACCAAGCGAGCTTGGGAATGGCACCATTAGAAGCATTGTATGGTCGACCATGTAGATCTCCCACATGTTGGGTAGAACCTGGCAATAGACTTGTATTGGGACCCGATATGATCCGTGAAGCTTCGGATAAAGTCGATTTCATTAAGAAGCGACTGCAAATATCTCAAAGCCTATAGAAGAGTTATGCAGATTCTAGAAGGAGAGATTTAGCATTCGTTGTTGATGATTATGTATACCTGAGAGTTTCTTTGATGAGAAGAGTAGTCAGATTTGGCAAGACAGGGAAGTTGGCGCCTAGATTTATAGGTCCATTTCCTATACATGAAAGGAGTGGAACCCTTGCTTATAGAGTTCAATTGCCTGACTAGTTTCCTGGAATACATGACATATTTCACGTGTCTCAGCTTCGAAAGCATGTGTATGACCCAGATCTAGTTGTAGAAGAAGCAGCGCAACAGGATTTGGATATTACTCTAGAATTAGCTATGAGAAAAGAGCCGATAAAGATTATTGGCAAAGAAACTAAAGAGCTAAGGAATAAGAAGGTTCATTTAGTCAAAGTGCAGTGGAGCGGAGATCCGATAGACTGTACATTGGAGACAGAAGAGAGCATTAAGCAAGCTTATCCTAACTGCAGAGTGGTCATCTCTGATTAGCTCTGGTGCACGGTACATCTATAGTATATTATATTTTCCGTTTGGTTTCCTACTTTACTATTGTTTCCTTTTTAGGGAGGAAAAGTTTTAAGTGGGGGTGACTGTAATAACCCGGAAAATCAGAGCCAATTTAGAATTTTTAATTTGGTTATTTTAATGAATTTAGAATATTTAAAATAATTTATTTTAAATAATAATTGTTAAAAATTTATTTGAATCAAAATTAGAAAATATAAATTTATTTTAATTATATAACGAGTTAGAAATAGCACGACAGCTTGAAAATTTAACTTTGAACTTTGACCGAATGTACAGGATTCAAAATAAAGCGAATTTTAGTGAAACCAAAAATATTTAAATCTGTTTGAAAATATTTTTCCAAAAAATCTAAAAAATTGAAATTTCATAGCAGGAATCAAAAGTTATAGCCAGTTGGATATTCAGAATAGTCGCTATGGAATAAATATAGCCCTTAGAAATGAGCATTTTGCAAAGACCTTTGTTTTCAACAAAACCACTTTGGTTGGATCCAGAATGTCAAATTATTACTAGTTTTCAAATTCCATAATTTTTGGAGTTGATAGGTGAGCATGGCAAAGGAGAACGCGTTTGGTAATTTCAATTTGAACTGGATCGTCCAGAAAAAGTCCATTTTTCAAACGGTCTCCAAATTAGACGAAATCACTTTTGTTGGGACCATATCGTCCCAACGTATCCAGATTTATTTTTCTAGAATTTTTGGAATCGGTATGTGGCCCCGACAAATTAAAATATACATTCAAATCCATATTTGAATGTTTTATATTTTAATTTGGGGAAAAACCGATTGAAACATTCGAATGGGCTTACGAAACATATTCCATTGTGTCCGGAATGGAGGTATTTAGCTAGAGACGACAGTCGTTGGGTTTGATTTGGAGTTCGAATGGGAAAATACTATTTTTGGAATTTATATAAATATTGGCCAATCATAAATTTTCTTTTATTATTTATATTTTCTAAAAATATGGCAAAACCCCCGTAACCTCTTCAGAATGACGACGGAAAAGCTTTGTGACCTTCTCTCTTCGATTTCTCCTAATCCACTCAACAAAACCCATTGCTCTAGTTGGGAATATTGTAGATCGCCTCCTCCTCTTTAAATCCATACCAACTTCACACCCTATTGTGTAGTATTTCGCAAGTACCACCCCCACGAAGTCCGCCTGCCTCGGGCCTGATAGCTCCGTCGTGCCGCCACCGGTCAAGACCGCACCTCCCTCGACTTGCGCGCCTCCCCGAGGCCTTCAATGTGGCGTAGGCTTCAGATTTCATGAAAAATCCAAACCTAGTTTGGAATCAAAACAGAAAACACGATGGGTATATATTTAAAGGGTCTTAACACTTTAAAGCGCTGCAAATTTTGATTATAGAATAAAAATCGTATCTTTAACATATGTTGTCGAAATCCAGCGAAACTGGAGACATTGGACTCATGACGACGTACTCTACATTCTAGAAGAGACCGGGAAATTTTTGGAGATTCCTACAATTTTAGAAGGAGTGGAACCCAATGTGATATTTCTAAATTCAAATTGGATTGAAATAGCGATGTATAAATTATAAAAGCGATGTATAAATTATATACGCGTTGTATACTTCATATATTAGCGTTGTATAAATTATATAAGCAATGTATAAATTGTACATGCGTTGTATAAACCATATATAATGATATGAAATTAAAATGGAAATATATATACGTTTATATATATATATATACATATACATATATATACTCCCCTTGTCCACAGACCATGGACGATATATATTGGTTGGTTGTGGGAAAATGATTGTGATTGTTTGGATTGTGGTTTAGAATGATTGATTGTGATGGAAAAAAAGTTGTTTGGGTTTGTGGTAAATTCACATTGCTGTGAAATGCATTAGGCAAATAAAACCCCTTGTAACCGCTGCGAGGCCTAAGGTAGCATGAGGAGCCGTACTCGGATGGTGCCGGTTTTAATTACCCTGTTGTTATAATGCCGAAATTTTCTGAAATATTCATGTGTTTGAAATTTATTCCTATGTTGAAATATATTCATGTGTTGATAATATACCCATGATTGAAATAAACTATTTAGATAATAAAAATCACTTTTTTATTATGCATATGAAGTGTATAAAATATTGGAATGATAAAATTTGCATTTTTATCATGTATGCGAAGTTCTAAAAATATTCAATTGTTGAATAAATCGATTGAACAATAAAATTAACATTTTTATTGAATGTATGAACCTCTAAAAATAGGCATTGGTTGAAATAAATAATAGAACATTAAAAGCATCATTTTTAGTGTGTTAACGAACTGTATAAAATAGTCATTGGTTGAAATAAATATTAGAACATTAAAAACGTCATTTTTAATGTGTTAACAAACTATATAAATTATTCGTGGGTTGAAATAAACGTTTGTTCATTGAAATTAACATTTTTGACATGTATATGAAGAAAATAACGATGTGTTGAAATAAATATTTGTTCATTGGAAATGAAATTTTTAACATGTATATGAAGTGTTAAAAATAGCCATGTATAGAAATAAATGTTGTTCGCTAAAACTATTATTTTTAGCTTAGTTATGCATATACATACATATGCTGAACAGGAAAATGGATTAGCTGTCGATTAAAGAATTTATTTGCGTGCCTGACAGATAGGTACGTGTTGACTAAATTTCTTTTAAAAAAAAAGGTTTATGAGCCTAAGGCTGGCCGCTTGGCAATTACCTTTTCTTTTAAAGGTTTATGAGCCTAAGGTTGGACGCTTGGAAATTTCTTTTTCTTTTAAAAGGTTTATGAGCCGAAGGCTGGCCGATTCGCATTTTCCTTTGGATTGATGAGGGCCCTGCGAGGCAAGTTACGGTTTTTCAAACCCCTCTCCGTACAAAGGAGGCTATGGCAAAAAAATTCGAAATTTAAAGGCAATAGCCAAAATTTTGAAGTGAAAACGGTTTGAAAATCGTCGATTGAATTTTATATATATATATATATATATATATATGTATATATATATTAAAATAAAACAAATAACGACGCTGCAATTCGCGTTTTGAAATCGTAATTTTAAACGATTATTATGGGAGATCCGACCGTTAGATTTTCCAGAAATCGGAACCGTTGGGTTCGCTTAGGAAAGATCTTTCCCACGATATGTAATTCATTAAGATCCAACGGTTAGATTTTTCAAAAGGTTAAATTCAAATTTGGACGAGAGCAGCGCCAGGGCCATCGAATGACCTGAAACGTTATTCGATGAAAATGGACTATTTTTAAATAAATAAAAATAGCAAAAAATCGTTATAAAATGTTATAAGCGATATGAAATGGAAATAAACCGATTTTACTTGGTTTCTTAGATATTCTAATGGTTAGATGTATTTGATATGAAATATTATATCGAATTGGAACATGAATGTCGAATAATTTAACTATGGAAAAGAATTGATTTGAATTCTATGTATACGTGAATTATTTGAAAAGGCCGAGTAAATTCTCATTTCAAATAATTGATCGACGATTAAAAGTCGAAGATATGAAGACAGTGCAAGACCAATGATTTTCACATCGAATGGATTACCACTGATGCCTTGGATCGGTTAGCTCCCAGGAGGGGTTATAGTGGTAGTAGTCTGGACGTACTTGTTCATTGTCCAGATGTGCGAGAGCCTCTCTCCTGTATTGGACATATGGGACGAGGAATAAGGTGCCTCCGGTTTTGTTCAAATCCAGAACGAACTTGTAAATGGACTATGTGTCTGACATTGGATTTCATTCTTTGTGATTGATAGACATCAGTTGTATGGCTTGAATTTCCTGTGCGGCTTGCTGAAATGCAAATGATCAAGTCTTTTGTTGAAAAGAAGAGTCTTGTGGTTGATGATCAAAGCACGGCTTTAATATAGCTAGCTTTGTGTATGACGTTAATTCGCGTGCCTCACACCCCGGTATGAACCAGAAACGGGAGAGGACCTGAGGGAGGACATGCATTTCTTTCTAGCTAGGAGTGGTGTCAGGGTTTTGCAAGCCCTGACGTTTTACTTATGTGGATGATGGGAAGCGAGGCGCCTCAGTTATGTCGGTCTCTACGGAGCCGATGGATGGTGTGGTCAATATATGGCCAGTTTACGCCCCATAGGGCAGGGAAACGTATTGTTCAGGCATTTTAGTCCAATTCGTGTGGACCGGCCCTGACAATCTAAAGGCTTGACTGAGTACTTGCCTGAGACATGGGCTAGATTGTCTCGGAGTCGGTAAGGACGATCCCTTGCCTTGGCTCATGGTGGAAATCCAACTTCCAATATGACATGTGCGGTTTTAATTATAAGCCTATATATGGCGACATAGTGGCATGGGACGCTCATGTCGTCTACGATTGATAGATTATGATTGGAATTGTTTTTAAAATATATATGCACTAGTAATAATATCAAATGATTTTGATTTATATGTATCAAGCATATTTTGACCATTATAAGGTAAAACTCTATCCTTCGGCTTGCATTGTGTGATGGGATCTGAGTCTTATAATGTCTTCATTTACTATAAAAAGCATTGCGTTGTTTAAATGATTTACTTTATTTATGCATGGGCAATCCAATGGAGTAAACCCGTTACGCATTAGCGGCGCGGTCCTGTGATTGACCTTACTGTTAAATAAGTTAAGTAAGATTTCTCATACTAGTCCATGACTGACTCGTAGTTTGTTTCACTTGCAAACTCTGGTGCTCCTATTTTCTACACGGGCAGCCTTGTATTCAGGTTTTAGCAGGCTCATTCTGGATAGCTATGGAGTTGAATATGGATTCTATCATTTATATTATGCTGTTCAGACTTTGTTATGTATATTTTGTTTGATTCCGCTGTTGACATTTTATATAAAGCTGAAACTATATTTTGTACTAAGTATGATCCTGTTATACCGTGTAACTCTAATGATTATATTTGCTCTAGTGTAATTTATTATACATTATCTGGTGTAATGATTTATTTCTATTCTGCTATTATTGTTTATGTGTTATATTCCAAATATTATCCTTGCTTCCGTGGCACGAGAGTTTGGGGTCATCACAGCCACTCCACGACCCATCACACCAGTGTCGCCTCCTCATTCACCGTCGTTTGCCGTGGGTCTCGAGATGAACGAAAACCATTCATCTGCAATTTCCAACGCCTACAGTCCACCACTTTCCACAACACCACCACCGATCGAAAGCCCTCCTCCTCTTCCTTCACCCTTTAGAGACCAATGCTTGAAAGTTGATGGTTTGCATGTAGTTCGAGAAAAAAAGAAAATGCCAAATCCACGATGTTGACCAGATTTTGGCCACTCATGACCACCAATTACCGAGCGCCCAGTATGGATGAACTTCAATCGACGATGCAAACAAATTTCCAGTTGGAAGTTTTTGTTAATTATGGTTAGATTGGAAGATTTAATTTAAACCATTGATTTGAGGAAAAAACGGAGGCTAGGTTTTATCTATAGGGTTTTGCGACTTATGAGCTCTATTTATAGGAAAACGTAAAACACCATTCATCGATGTAAAAAATTTCCAAACTCGAAACAAAACGTTCTATCTATCGTTCGTAGCTAATAACCCCTATTTCGAATACAATGGAACTTGTTTTGGAAGCTAATTCGATCGTATTTAACAGATATTATTAAAATTTCAGATCAATTATCAATACGCATTTATATTGTGCGTGCTTACCCCATAACTCAAATTGATACGAAAATTGAATTCTTACAACAATTAACCATTTTGGATCTAATAAAACTAGTTTCGTCGAATTCCGAGGTTATTTGAAAAATGACTATTTTCACGTATTAAATCAAATCGATAAAATATATATTGATTTTAAAACACTCAAATCCGTTGATAATAAATTATTATTATCATTCATAACCAATTATTTTATATAGCTTCAAATTTAACTTAACTCGATTTTAAATTTAATATTTTCATTTCCAAGTTAATTTAACGTTCAAATTATCACTTAAATAAATTTCAAGTCATCAAGTTTTAAAATTAATCATTATACATATTTAAATTAATTAAACATTCCAATGTAAAAATTAAGGTTGTTACAGGTAAGAAAACGAACATATAACACAACAACCATTATAAATATATACTCATGTTATTACCAATTTATGTACGAAATCGCTTTAATGAAGTAATACATTTATTTTAAGGAACTCTTTCAATATGAAGCCAAAAATCTTTTTCATTCTTTTAAAGCTCATAAAATACTTACCAACACCTTTTTTCTTGAGCAAAACTAATGCGTAGTGTGTAACTACACAATCAATATCATTAATTTAAAGAAAATAACGAATTAACAAGCCTGGTTGGTGGTTGGAAAAATTCTAAGCTAGTACAAGTGGAAGGCGATAAAAAGAATATCAGTAACAATAAAAAAGAGAAGATTTTCCAAACAATGAAAGCAAGATCGCAGACACCAGAATGCAAAAAAAAGTTTAGACAAAGGCAAGACAAGTTGTCCCATATTGCTACCAGTAGATATAGATAGGTGAATTTACATTAAAGCCATTTAAATTCATAGATTAAAAGGAACATATTGTTACAGTTCGTAATTGGTCCAATTTCCTACATCCTAGCATCTAGATAAGGGTGGAGAGGAGATAATCCGCCACATGTCCAAGTAAGAGAAGACCCAAAACATTAAAGCAAAAAGAGGAGTTAGTACAAGTATTTTTATTGAAACATCCAGACTTTCATCTTAGGGTTTTGTGCACAACAGAAAAGATAAAACACCAAAAAATGATCTTTTTCATCTAGTACGTGAAGGTGAATTTCATTGACAATAACAACAAAATAGATTGAAAATAATAACAATACATAAATATTCCATCCAACCACCCTCTTTATTGATTCACAAAATTTTGTTTACACTCAATGAAATAAAGCCAAAATAAACAAACCACAATTGAATCAATAAACTTTTTGAGAAAGGGAAAGAATATCTAGATGACTACAAATATTGTTGGAGAAGAAGCACAATGGAGAACGATGGCAAACCCATGAATCAACATGGAGGCACCAACTGCGTCTATCAGTAGTAAATAGGAATAACTACTCTCAGCCTTATTCCACTACTACAAAAGTGGGCATATTCGACACTAATTTGTGTGCGTTGCATGAAAAGTGTGGCGAAAGCTATGCATTCTTTGATCTTCTATAACAACATTCATTTGTTATTGCATTAGATGTGAACACAGTGTTGCGGTTGAAATTCTTGTGCTGTGACTTGCAACACCAGTTCAAAGTGTTGCATTACATAAATACATGCCAGGTCAGCGATCCGCGTTATCAGTTTAAACAAATAAATAACCGTAGATGTTGATTAATCCAACGGTTCTTGTCGATCCTTGCAACACCAGTTCAAAGTGTTGCATTACATAAATACATGCCAGGTCAGCGATCCGCGTTATCAGTTTAAATAAATAAATAACCGTAGATGTTGATTAATCCAACGGTTCAAGCTGATCCTTGCTACAGCTTAGTGAAAATTTGGCGCGACAGTTTCCCCATTCACGAAATACTTCCCCCCAAAACAAATTTCTCCGGTACTCCTCCTTCTGTCCGTTTCCCTCTCCACGAAATCCGTCCAAGAACGCCTCCGATTTCTACTCTTCCTCAGGTTACAAACTATAAACCTTCGATTGCTCCTATTTTACGAACTTTACACCTCCAATTTGGATCGTTTAGGACAATTACAGGTAGTTAGGGCTTCATCATTTAGGTTTTATTTAGTTGATTTCATCTCTAACTTATTTTGATCTGCGTTCAAAGTCTCTGGGTGATTTGGGTATACCGATTACCTTAAATTAGGGTTTTTATACTTGAAGTGTTGTATTTATATGTTTGCATGTGTTGAAATTGTGCAAGTTCTGTATTTTTATGTTTGCCAAACCATTGATGTATTGGTAAATAATGCCTGTTTCCATAGGTGTTAACAAAATTTAGAGGATAAAAGAAATCCAATATGAATGTTCAAATGTCTATTTCTGTTTGTAGTTAAATAATGTCTATATCTCTTCCTACATCGTATGACTACGAAGATACCCTGGGCATGGGTGATCTAGGACTGTCAAACCCATCATCACCAGAAACTCCTATTGATTTTTATATAGAGATGCAAGAAAGGCACTACGATGATTTGCTTGAGTATGAACTAGAGCAAGAAGAACTCTGAAGACAACGGCGAGAAGAAGAACGACATGAAGAAAGGGCGATGCGACGGCATAGTCGTTTGCGTCGTCAGCATCAAAACAACCAAGTGGTTAACGAACAACATGCTGACTCACCAATCATAATGTGTCATTGTGGGTATGCCGCTGCAGAAGATGTTATTTCGATTGGATTCAACATTGGTCGTCGTTATTTTAGATGTCGGGTTTATCCCATAGGGTGTACCTTTTGGCAGTGGATTGACCAACAGTTTCCAAGTCGAGCCGCTGAGTACGCAAATGAGATACAACATCAACTTACAACGCTGCAAAATCATGTTATTGGTTTTCGAACTGATGTTAGTAGACTTAACGACCAGCTTCAAGGGCTAAACATTAGACGACAAAATTAAATTATTGCATCGTTCTTTGTATTAGATACAACTGTATCGTCTATGTATCACCTGTATAGTCTTTGTATCTGTACTGTTTTGTTTTGGTGCAGTCATGTAATGTTATGCATTTGTGTTCAGTATCCTTAGTTGCTTGTTTTATGTATGTATTCTCTTGGTAACTCAGTTCCAAAAGTCAGTGATAATTCATATCAAAACAATCGTCCTTGTATCATCACACTGATTATGTATATTTGTAAATTATTAACTTGTTTTGTTTTTATTTCTAATTTAGTCTAACATTACAGGGTAGCCCTTGTTCGTGTCTTGAAACTCTTAGGGGTATCAAATTTAGTCTTACTAAGTCGTGGTTAGATTGTGGCAATGGATAGTGAGTATTACATATGGATAGGACTTCCGAGATCGAGCGCAGAATATGTAAGAGGGGTAACGACTTTTCTAAGAAATGCATTTCCCATTTATAAAGTAGGTGATGAGATGAAGTGCCCCTGCAAAAAATGTACATAACGTAATTGGTATTGTGAAAATGTCATATACGATCATCTTATTTTTAATGGCCCTTCTCCATTACATACCGGGTGGATTTGTGAAGTTTCACAGACAAAATTAATAGGTGTTGATGACCATATGGATTGTGCAATGGAGATGGATTTTGAGGATAATTTAGATGTGATGTTCAAGTGTGCGGGTTACAAATTTGGTCAAAATCCCAAGGACTTTGTAGTAGAACCAAATCCAGAGGCCGAGAAATTTTATCGGCATGTTAAAGAAGGAAAAAAACCGTTATATCCTGGCTGCACTAAATTTTCTCGACTAAGTTTCTTGATCAGGCTTTATCATTTAAAGTGTGCTTATGGAATTAACGAGTCTGCGTTTGGGGAATTACTAAAGCTTATAAAAGAAGCCTTTCCTGATGCCCAGCTGCCTTTGTCTTCCTACGCTGCAAAGAATGTCATTAAGGATTTAGGTCTTAATTACCATAAAATACATGCCTGCCCAAACCATTGCATGTTATATTGGGCAGAGAATAAAGATAAAGAGGCTTGTGACATTTGTGGTTTTTCGAGATGGGCTGTAAAAGAAAAGGAAGACATCGTTGATAATAATGATCCACCAAAGTCGATTCCCAAAGTGCCGGCAAATGTTATGAGGTACTTTCCTCTAAGACCAAGGTTACAAAGGATGTTTATGTGCAAAGAATTTTCCAAGCTTATGAGATGACACCAAGTGGAACGAAAAGAAGATAGAAAATTAAGACATCCGGCTGATGGTGTGGCATGGAAGATGATGGATGCTCGCTATCCTGATTTTTCATCAGAAAATCGTAATGTTAGATTGGGTCTAGCATCTGATGGATTTAATCCATATCGTTCAATGAATTCAAGTTATAGTACATGGCCAATTGTGTTGGTAAACTACAATCTTCCGCCTTGGTTATGTATGAAACAAGAGAATTTGATTCTTTCAACATTAATATCTGGTCCAGATTCTCCAAAGAACAGTATTGACGTATATATGCAGCCTTTAATTGCGGAATTGAAAGCGTTATGGAATGTTGGCGTCGAAACATATGATTCCTTGACTGATGGGAATTTTAATTTACGTGCAAGCGTCTTATGGACCATTAGTGATTTTCCGAGATATGCCATGTTGTCAGGTTGGAGCACGAAGGGGAAACTAGCGTGTCCAGTATGCCATTACGAAACTTCTTTAAATTATTTGAAGCATAGCAAAAAAATGTGTTATATGAACCATAAAAAGATTCTTGATCCGACACATAAGTGGAGGCTAGATAAGAGGAGATTCAATGGCGAAACTGAAATGGGGAGCATTCCAGAAATATTATCAGGAACTGATATTGAAGAGTTATTGCGGGGGTTCAAAAATCGGTTTGGGGATAAGACGAAGAAACCTAGTAAAAGTGACGGCCCTTTTAAAAAGAGGTCAATACTGTTTGACTTACCATATTGGTGTCATAATCCCCTTCGACATAACCTGGATGCCATGCACATAGAGAAGAACATATGCGACAAAATATTAGGTACTTTACTTAATATAGGTCGCATGTCGAAGGATCACCTAAACGCTCGTTTGGATTTACAGGAACTGGGCATAAGGAAGGCCCTTCATCCTGTTGAATGTGGTGATGGAAAGCATGTTGAAATTAGAGCTGCAATATTTGATATGACAAACAAGGAAAAAGAAATATTTTGCTCTGTATTGAAGAACGCCAAACTGCCCTACGGTTGTGCCTCGAATGTTAGTCGGTACGTGCACGTAAAAGAGAGAACGGTTGTGGGATATAAGAGCCATGATGCTCATTTCATACTCCACTATTTGTTACAATTTGCTGTGAAGAAAGCGTCAAAACCCGAGGTTGCGTTATCAATGATCAGATTTAGTGCATTCCTTAGAGGACTATGGAGCAAGGTTATCGAAGTGGATGATATCAAGAGGCTGCAAAAAGAAATTGTAGAGATACTTTGTCATTTTGAAATGATTTTTCCACAGGTTTTTTTCGATATAATGGTACACTTGCCTGTTCATTTATGCAGAGAAATCGAATACGGTAGGCCTGAACATCTTAGATGCATGTATCCAATTGTGCGATATCTAGGAAAGTTGAAATCTTATGTGCGAAATAGAAACAGACCGGAAGGTTCGATTACAGAAGGTTACTTAGCAGAAGAGTGTGTGACCTTCTGTTCAAGATTTTTAAGCGTTGATGGAGGAACAGAAAACACGTTGATTGATTTTGGAAGATGTCAAACAGATTTGGAATATCATATTGGAACAAAGAAGAATAAAGATGGAAAGATGTTCAATTTGAAAGATGCAGTTTGGAAGGCAACGCATCGCTATGTTCTGTTCAATTCCGGTAATAAAGAAATTGAGAGTTTGATCGAGTAAGTTCTTAAGTTCCTATATCATTTTCCTTAACTATAAATTAACATCTGCATTTCGTAGTTTTTTGACCATAATTATTATTTAGGTTCATCGAGCTTTTGTGGATGGTCTTGCAAATAGAAGAAGATACAAGAGGGAACGAGAACATTTCGAAGAGTTTTGGAATTGGCTTAAAGAAGAGGTTCTGAAAAAGGACAAGATTTCAACAGATGTAGAGGTGTTTGCATTAGGTCCTAATCGAGTAGCTAGGAAGTTTACCGGTTATATAGTAAATGGATATAGATTCCACACAAAATTTAGAGATTCTCGATGTACTACACAAAATAGTGGTGTATTTTTGACTGCCAAAACCACCAACTTTGCAAGTTCGAAAGACCAAAACCCAATAGTGGGTGATGTCAATTACTACGGATCAATCGAAGAAATTTTTGAGCTTGATTATTGGGGAGCTTTCACAGTGGTCCTTTTTAAGTGTTGCTGGTACCAAGAGGAAAAAGATTCATATGGTCTTTCTCGAGTAAATTTTAGCAAGTGCCATAAAACTGATCCTTATGTCCTGTCTTCGCAAGTGCAGCAAGTATTTTATGTGGAAGATGCAGTTGAAAAGAACAGTCATTACGTTATTAAAAAATTGCCGAGAGATTGGTGTGATACTGAAAATGAGAATGCAATGGAAGAAGACATGAGCAATACGCAACCACATGATATGGGCATAGGTGGTGAACTAGAACCAGAAATTGTTGATGGGGGTTGGATTAGGGATGATGTCCCCGTAATACAACTAGAAACAGAACTAGAAGCAGAAGTTCCTGATCCTGTTCCGTCTTGTTAGGACAAAAAATTCCTCTTTCTTATTGCTTTAATTTGGTCTAATTCATGATGTATTTGGCACTTTTTTTTAGCTGGAAATTATTATCTTTGATGAATGTATTTGGCACTCTTTTCTCATATTGCAATCTACAATGTTCGCATGTTTTATGATTTAATGCTATGTTCTTTACTGTCATCTAAATTGGTTATAGACCAAAATGTTATAGTTGTTGTTTTTTGTCCACTTTAACATGCATGTACCTTGTTCTAATGTATTCATTTTGTACAGGATGGATGAACTTATTAATATCCGACTGCAACATGGTGGATAGTTTCGAAGGGCATGTTACGTTGGCGGAGAATCCTTCGTAGTAACAAAATATGATGTAGACCGGTTTTTTTACAGTGTGCTTATGGACTTTGTTAAAGATTGTCTCCATTACACTGAAATAGGAGGAGTCTACATCAGAAAAGGAACAAGGGGTGGCTGGCAGCTAATACTAAATGACAAGGACGTAAACGAGTACGTACAGGGCTGCAATAAGCAAGAAGACGTGGTTTTTTACATCGACAACACCATTGACAAAGACAGTGAGCCGTTGATTCAACTGCAGCCACATGTAATCATACGGCCAAGGAAAAACATAATTCAAGGTATATATGTATATGTAATATAGATCCATTCTTATATATATCTCTGTGTGTGTGTAAAGAACTTTGAAGGAGGCCATCGTTATTATTTTTATTGTTCCAGGTTCTGCTAAGAAGCCGGTTGCAAAGCGCAAGTATACTACTGCACATAGACTTCAGCAGCAACACAAAATGATGAAAAACAACCCAACTCAAGTGGGTCAGAACAAACTATCGTCGGAGCCTGATATGGATAATGATGAAGAAGATGTTACTGTGACGGACAAAGGAACCCGGAGGAAATTAAATGTAGAAAATGAAACAGGTAAAGATGATGTTACCCGAGAGAATGATGCTGATGTTCAGGTATTTTTCAGTTTTCATTTCAGGTTTATTAATCCGGATGAAATCTTATTCCGACCATGAAGGCTGCAGCTAATTCAAGTAACTATTTGTTCTTTGTGCATGCATTCTGTCAAAATAGCAAGAACTGTTTATACGTCAACTCTATTTGGTTAACTAGCTTAAATTTATCATCGATGGTGAGTAATAATGCCAATCTGCTTGCAGTTCTCACAACCATCAGTTTTGACGAAGTATGAACAAGAGCGAATCGCGCGCATGCAAGAAAATGATGCAGTTAGTAGATCACTTGGGGTGCCTTCATTGGTTAGTTGTATGAAAGAGGCTGCCGCACGAAATAAGAAAGATAAATGTAAAGATGTTGCTGGAAGTGATGAATACATCCCAGACAATGCTGGTGAAGACGTCACTGATGATTCATCAGATTCGGAGGTGTAAAGAAGTTATTTGTTTATTACTTATTGTATTTGCCTTTATGAACGTAAAAAATCTTGAACTTCAACTTAATTGTAGAGAATCAAAATTGTTAAGTCAAAGGATCTTTTACCTGGACCGAGAACTCGTGCACGAACCAATGCAGCCATTGAAATTGAGAAGGAAGCGATGAAGCGCACCCCCCCTCCAAAGAAAGCTGGCTCCAACAAGGATTTGATCCTGACATTCACTCCCACTCCAAAGAAACTCAGTAACCGGGAGAAACAGACAGAAACATTAAAGAAACTTACGAACCCTACACCGTCTTTTTTAGGAGTTATAAAACCTACAACGTCTCGACCATCCGTTTTAAAACCTACATGTAGCAAATTGTTCAAACAATCAACCAGTTCATGTGAAGCTGCTGGTTCAGTTGCTGCTTATTTAGCGATGCGGAAACGTCAAAAGCAGAACGTTGAAGCGCCTCTAACAATGGAAAATCTTACCGATCGATTAGAGCAGGAATGGATTGCACAGGAAGATGAAGCAGGTACAGGTATATATATAAATAATAATATTTCTTTATCTGTGCATTGCACTGCACTGTTGAGTGTGTCTTTTTTCTATTCACATTTTTGAACCTGGTAGATAAAGTACAAGGTCCAAAAAATCCTAGAGGGAAGTCAAAAATGACCAAGGTGCATGCTAGAACCCCTGATGATAAAGTAGTCATTGAGTTGAATGAGGATGGCCAGCCAGTTTCTGATAATACTACAGAGTTAAGCAATTTTCTTGGTACACTAGCAAAGGATAATGTGTCTCTTACTTACATCAATTGGCATGTGGTTCCTGATCAATTAAAGCGACAAATGTTGGATTATGCTCTGGTACAATCTAATTTCCTTAACCATATACAGTTCAACTGACTTCCTAAATGTTTGGTTTTACTTAATTAGTTTGTTTCCTGAATTTTGTGATTGCTATATTGTAGGCTAGGTATGTCATACCGGAAGAAGGACACAAGTGGGTCTTGAACATGCTTAACGACTCTTGGAGGCAGTACAAGTCTCGCATCAAAACAAGGTATTATAAAAAATACTCAACTGATGAGGAAAGGCTTGCAAATAGGCCCTGTACAATTCCGTTGGAGGATTTTAAAATGCTCTTGGACTACTGGGGGGATGAAGCAGTTCAGGTACGGCTTTAATGATATTCACATTTGTATAATGTTTATTAGTTCACATTATCTTGTTTAATGCTAATCTTTAGTAGTTCACATTATCCTTGTTTAGTGCTATTTTTTTTGGATTTCCAGGCCCTAGCTGATTCTAATTCCGCGCATCGTAATTCGTTGAATGAGACACATACCATGGGTCCCAAAACTCATGCAGTAGCCAAAGAAAAGATAGTATGTGTTTTTCTGAACTTAAGTTATTTTTTATTGTGATTGAGTTGAATTGACCACATGATAATTCTGATTTGTTATATCATTGAATTATTGGTAATCCTAATACTTGACAGAGAAAGAAGGACCCAGAAAAAGCCTCCCCATCCGCTGCCTTGGTTTATCTAGAAACTTATAAACGAGAACCGGGTCGAAGTTACAAGACTAACACGAATGAACTGAAGGCCAAATACGTGAGTACATATATAATTAGATACTGAAATAGCAATACTTGTGTCAGTATAATTGGCACATTGTACGTTTGTTGGAGCTGCATATTAAATCGAACACATATATAGTTAGTTTGAAAGAGAACCAGTTCTGTTAATAAATTCATTCCTGCCAGCTGCCTATTTATCTATATGCTTGCCTGGTTTTCATTTTGTAGGCGAAGGTGCAAGCAATGGTGGATGCTGGAAACATTGCTGAGGCAGATGCACTGGTTTCTGGTGGGAAGAGGCACACGCATAACTGGCTTGTAGGAAGGCGAGGCAAATTGGCTGAAAAGTCTCCAAATCCTGGTTCTTTGGACAGCTATGTCCAAGAGTTGACAAAAAAAATAAGGCAAGAGCTGGAGGCGGACTTGGAGGAAAAGGTGAATAGAAAAGTTAAAGAGAACGTGTCGTGGGTGTTAAAAAAGTTAGGTGAAGCCAATCCAGATCTAAATTTAGATGTCGGAGACCTTTGTGTCACCACAACAAGTGATGAAGATGCTGACAATTGTACTCCTTCAACCCCGGCAACTGACTGAAGTATTTGGATGGTATGTGTTAGCACTTGTGATATATTCGGATTGTTCTTTTAAATGATGGTACTTGTGATATGTGTTTGTGATGACAGTACTTGTGGTATGTTTTGGTGATGGCAGTACTTGTGGAATGTGTTGGTGATGATACTTGTGAGTTGGTATATATAATTGGTTGGTCTGACTGTGGTGATGAATGTTTTGGGAGGAATTGTTGTATGAATATTTTGGTATATATGTATGAATGTGGTACAATGTTTTGGATTGAATATATGTACTGCAGAATCTGTAATTACAGGGTTGTATTACAGCTGCAGTTGATTTTTTCCTGGTGTCGCATTTGATTTTTGTGGTATTGCGTTAGACTGTGCTGTGGTGTTGCATTAGACTGTGCTGTGGTGTTGCATTAAACTGTGTTGTGGTGTTGCATTAAGTTTAACATTATTAATTCCACAATGGTACGGCACGTGGGCCCCACAGCTTACGTGGCGCCACGTGGATAGCTGACGTGGCATGTGACACATGTGCAGCTGACGTGGCGAGCTGACGTGGCATGTGCCACGTTGACAGCTGACGTGGAAAGTCAATGCGGACCCCACTGTCATGAGCTGGAAGCCAGGGTCTGGCTTCTACTTAAGGCAACGCTGTATGTTGTTGCATTACATGGATATGCTGTTGCAATAGGGCAAAAGTTCTACTTAAGGCAACGCTTTCTTTCCGTGGCCGTAGATGGACAAAAGCGTTGCATTAGATGGCTAATGCAACGGCCGCGGATGCCACGCCCCCCGGTATTGCCTATTTGAAAAAAGGGCCTACGGCAACGCTTTTTTGATCTACGGCCACAGAAGAATAGTGTCGAATATGCCCACTTTTGTAGTAGTGTTCCTACATCTTCCTCTTTAGGGTGCATGCCATAGAGGCGCATAACCTCTTCAGCTATCTAACATGGTTTTTGGTTGTTCTGGTTTAACCAAGAAAGCTGCATACATAGGAGAATAAAAGACCTAGTAAAATATCCAAATTGCCATTCAAAATGTCTCCAGAATATAATCTTTTATTTCTTTCCTTCTATGATAAAATTTACCAATCAATCAAATCAATTAATTGTCAACCAATCAAATCAATTAATTGATTACATTTCTCTTTTGAAAATATTTGAAACAACAAATTCAACACTCCACCTTGATTCCAGTATCACATTTCTCCAAAAAAACACCAAAAAAGTCATCACTAGCACTTTCTCAAGTCAAAATTTGCAACCCTCGATTTCAAGGTCACGAGGTACACCCCTCCTGTTTCCGAAGTATAGTGAGACTCAATTGATTTTCGGGATACAATCACACCCCGTCGATTTGAACGAGCTACGACAACACCTTCTCAATTAAAACCATTACAAACATAACCCACCGCATGCGAAAGACGCATCTACCACCTGAGGTGCACCACGCAAAACTAACAGTCTTAATAGCATTTATAACACCACAAGATCTCTGTCTTGCGGATTTCCCAAACCGACAACTGTCAGTCACCTGTTCTGAGGTCTTTTTTCGATCACTCTGGATCCTTCGTGCATCATTAACGTGAAGACTCCAGTCTGAAACATGAACCGAAACATCAAGGCATTTGCGAACCAAAACAATCGCCTTCTTCCATATTCCTTCATCCACATTAGAGGGCTTCTTCTTAGCCCCAACAATTGATTCATGAAGAACATTGAATTATAAAACATTCACCATCTTATGATTCTAAATCCCTCAGTACCTCCATCAAAAAATAACCATATTCGACATCAAAAAATTAGTTTTTCCAAACTAAAATTACTCTAAGCTATGTGATGAATTGAGCTCTAATACAAATATGTTAGGGTTTTATGCGCAGCGGAAAAGACAAAACACCAAAAAGGGGTCTTTTTCATCCAATCACTTGAAGATGAATTTGATTAAAAATAAAACATAATAAATCAGAAATAACAGCAATACACAAATATTCCACCCAACCATCCTCTTTATTGATTCACCAAAATTTGATTTACACTTAATGAAATAAAGCCAAAATAAACAAACTACAATTGAATCAATAATCTTATTGAGAAGGGAAATAATGTCTACATGACTACAAAAATTGTTGGAGAAGAAGTACAATGAAAAACGACGAAAAACCTTTGAACCAACCTGGAGACACCAATTGCGCCTATTAGCAGTAAATAGGAATAATTTCTCTCAGCCCTAACTCATACATCTTACTCTTCAGGGTGCAAGCTTTGAAGGCACACAACCTCTCTAGATATCTCACATGGTTTCTGGTTGCTCAAGTCTCTGCATATATAGGAGAATAGAAGACTTAGGCAGATATCCAAATTGCCCCTCCAAAATATCTCCATAATATAATAATTAATTTTTTTCATATATGATATAATCAATCAATCAAATCAATTAATGGATCAATCAATCAAATAATTGATTACATTCTTCTTCAAAAAATATTTGAATTAGCACATTCAACATTCACTCAATTCAGAGTACCTGACTAAAGCAAAGCAGAAGCTTATCGAGTTGACGACAACAAGGGACGTTGTTACCAATAGTCTGAAGAAAGAGGTTAGGAAGGAAAAAAAATGAATGGAGGATCAAAGTCAGATATGCACGCTTGTCATATGGAAAAAAAATCTTAACCAGCACAGTGTTGAGGTGCCAAGTGTCTTGAACTACCTATGTACCCTCCCAAAAAACAAGTGTCAGCGCACCTTTAAACATGTTATGCTATCACATGCTAAATATGCAGGTTATCTCATGTCAAAGAAAATGATAGCTATTCCATGTTAACCATGACACTACTTGAAGCTTTCACGTACTGATATCTATATTTATTACATATTGACTAATATAAGCCATCGCATGTTGACAAAACATACATAGCTTTCGCAAATTGACAAAGTGTATAGTTACAACAAGCTGGCAAATCATAGCTATCGAAATTTGAGAAAATATAACTACCACAACTTGACAAATCATAGCTACTAAAAGCTGAAAAAATATTGCTATCGCGAGTTCATAAATTATTATTGTGTAGAATTGATAAAAATATAGCTCTTGTAGGTTGATAAGACGTAGTCACCGTAAGATGATAAAATATAACCGTCGCAAGTTGACAAAACAAAAGTATAGCAAGTTGAAAATTTGGAAGTTACTGTAAGTAAATAGAACATGATAGCTATCGCCGGCTAAAAAAATACATGTTGACAAGATCCGACTATCGCACAATAATAATTAAGAGACACCGTTAGCTAAATAATGATATTTCTAAAATTATTTGCAAAATCTATTTACTTCCACTATAAGAAAATATGCTTTCGGATACACTTAGTAGTTGCGTTTGGAAAGAAACTACATCCATTGTTTTATACTCAACACAACTAAAAAATTACCCAACAATTCTTAATGTTTCTTCACTTCCATTTATGTGCCCTAATTTTTCATCATCCGCTTCAAATTTACTCCATCGTCTTCATCCCGCTACTTCTGCTCATAGTCAGTTGAAGCCTCCCTGATGAACTACTCTGTTCACGGTCAATTGGGTACGCGCTAATCTCTCCATCGATCGACAATTTCATCTTGCTAATCTCCATCGGTATGGATTTCTCTATATTCGCCTCTTTTTATATGGTTCGGTACTAGGTTTGCACAAACCCTAATTCGCTACTCGCCTTCATCATTTTCCTAACCCTAATTTGTGCATAAAACCTAGTTTGGAATAAGTTGTGATGCTATTACTATTTCTTGCAATATTTGCTTTAAAAAATTATTTTTTCCATTAATTAAGGTTTTTGATCCTTTTAATTAGTTGTTAATATTATAAGGAAAATGTTTAAGGATTGAGGACCAGCAGTTGCACGATTTTGAAGTGTTGAGGTCAGCGAGGTGATGGTCAAAGTAGTGTTGAAGTATGGGTGTATTTGTTTGGTGATTTAAATGAAGATGAAGAAGTGATGTAGATGGCTTTGTGGTGCGAGTTGAATATTTGGTGAAAGAGCTAAGAAGAGTTTGAGGTCAGCAAGGAAGAAGATGGGTTATGTGTTTTTTCAGCAGGGGTTGCTTGTATGTGAAGGTGGGTTATTTTTTTTCTTTTTGTTGCATATATAGTTCTGATTTTTAATGAAGCAAGGATTAAATAAAGGATTCTCTTTTTATTTAATATCCTACCATTAAAATCATTTTTAATAGCATTGTCTGAATCTCAATGCGCCCAGCCTTGCATATCGCCAGCTGTTCGCAAACGGAATTTCTATTGAATTAGAAAACCGTTAACATGCAATATCGTGATAATACCGTAAGCGCACGGTGTACAATTAATAGTACGTGGTGAATACGAGTCAATCCACAGGGAAAGAAGTAATTTCAATCTTATTCAATCGAATACAACCAAACTTTGGATTTCTTAAACTAACATAAACTAATAAAAACAAGAACTAAGTTGAGAGTTAAGTGTGAAATGAGAGCAATTTAGAGGCAAATCAACTCTCATATTTATGTAAATTAACAAACATACAATTTATGATCTCCATTAAGTGATATAAATGCAACATTTAAAACACTTAAGATATTCAAGAACATGAAACTAAAGCAAAACTATTTTAAGTATGGCCTATGAACTATTATTTAGAACTATAGACTATCAAATTTTGTTCTTACTTTTATTTCAAAATCAATAACCACTTAGCAAATCTTGATGTAATTTGTGTTTACATTGACTAAGCAAAGCCTATTTTGTTGTCAACAAACATAGACTATCAAAACCATTTGTATAAACTTACATCAACATGCACTAACATAAAGCACAAAATAGAGATCACAAATCATACAAATGTTGAACTTACATAAAGTTAGAGAGCATCATTACCCCTAAATCAAGGGATTTGCCACTCATATGCGTTATCACATCAACACATGTAAGTTTCAACATCAGAAAATAAAACAAAATGAAAGAAAAACTAAGTAGAATAAGAAGAGAACTAAACTAAGAACACAAAGTATAAATTTAAGCTATGAACATAAAGTAAATGAACATGAAAGTAAATCTAAGCTATAAGCATGAATGTAAAGAGCATAGAAATTAAATTGCATTAAACCAAAGAAGTTACATAAAGAAAATGGCTAAGTAGCCATGGAAATACAAGAGAGCTTTTGTTCCTCTCAACTAAACTAAAGAAGCGGATAAAAGATAAAAGAAGAGACTATTTACATCACATAAAGGGGTATGTATACATGTTTCTAACCCAAAAACCTAATCAAATTTGTTGGGAACTCCCCAAAATGCCCCTTCATGAAGCTTCTAATCCTCTCTTAGCCACTAATGAGTCATGTAGGATGCATGAGACCTTTTGTCTTATTCAATTAGTCTTTAATAAGAAGCTTAAGAGAAAGAGGGTAATTTAAGAGGTGGGGTCCTCCATGATCATGTATGAGAATTATTTCCTCCTCATTCCTTTGTATGCATGCATTTGTGCTCCAAATTTTCATTTGTATGCATTATTTGTGCTCCAAAACTCCTATAAGAGACAAATACAAAGAACAAGTAAATGCAATCACAAATTAAAACATGCATAGGTGACCATTTTACACCTTAAATGAGGATGAATGCATGACAATTTGAGAATTTTAGGATTTTGGTTTAAAACATGTAAAAATAGCCAATTATGTTGTTTATTTAATTAAAATAAGAATAAATGTTTGAATATAAATGTGCACATTTACGTGCACATCAAATACCCCTACACTTATCTTTTTATTTATCCTTGAATAAACAAAAAAAACTTGGATAAATCCATTTTCGTAGGGAGCACGACTGCATTGAGCGTATGCAACAACCCGTTAAACCAAAGGGTGTCCCTAGTAGGACGAGTGTTGTCTCGTGAGGGTTTTCAGCGGATACTACCCACAAATTCCAAATGTTAAATGCAAAAAATATTTACAGAATGCAAGACTACAAAATATGTACAAGATGAATGCAAGATTATTTACAAATGGGTAATTTATTTCTAACTTTTACACGAAGGAGTTAACACAAATTTGGGTCGTCACTATGAAATTTGAGTCCGTTACTAATTAAAACCTCAAACAGAAGTCAGTTATAGCTACAAACTCCTCCAGCTTGGCTAGTTGTTTAGGTAGAAACATAGTGCAAATATGAAATAAATTCTGTAATCGATATCAACAATCGTACATTGGTATCCGTATTATTTTTGGTCCGCAAATTAGGTCAAATAAGTGAAGAGATTGCTTGGATTTCAAGTGCTAACTCTCTCTTTATTACAAAATATTTACGTTATTATTATTTAGAAATACCTAGGTATACCACACCTAGACTGCACTACGACTTACGTGAGGGTCAATAATCCTAAGGTGTCCAACTCATAAAATGAGACCAAGGTATACCGATGCTGACTTTGTTAACAAGGTGTCGGAAAGAGCTTGGCGGGTTTGCACACCAACGCCAGATGTACCAGCAATGTTGGATACCCTTGGATTATTGTATATATATATATCTGTGTGTGTGTGTGTGTTCTTTTTTTTCTTCTTTTTTTAGAGAGAGAGATTAGCAAGAATATCTTAGCACAACTTCACTTAAATGATCTAAAATATTAACGTAAGTAATCTAAATCAACCCTTCATTTAATCGGATTACAATTTAGAAAACACTTCATACTCATCACCCATGAATTTCTCTATATACCGGTTACACTAAATTTGCTGATAATTCAAACTTTTCTTTCGTTATCCATTAAGAGAAGTAAAATTCCAAATATTTTAATCATACGACCAAAACCGTATATCTACTTCATCATGCCCATTTAAAAGTAAATTAAAATGCAATTTTTTTAATTTTTTTTTTGAATGAATAAAGAAAAGCGAAATCTATGCAAAAACCAAAATAAATATGAAATCCCCGCACATTTGATTTTGATTATGTCCCCACAATCAACCCAAGTGGCAAGAGAAAAGAAAATTTTGAAAATATGCCCTATATTTACAAAAAAGAAAAAAAATTAAAGTATATTAGAAAATATATTGACAAGAAGTAAATGAAATGGTCTTCTAAAGACCGATTCATTGGTCTCTCCAAGTATGAGAGACACAGCTTAAGCTCGAAAAACCAAATCGTAAAAGCTTTCGAAGTTAGACGTAGATTTTGAAAAACAATGTCGTTTCATTAGAAATCGAACAAGTTGCTTTATTTTTGATGATTTTAGGGGTAGATTGAATAAATGGTTGAAATTCATCTTTAATATCACCAATTTGAATTTCAAATTTATCATTGAAATATCAATTTCAAAATCAAAATGGTGATTCGAATCTACATCTTTAAGATTCAACTCATTTTTGAAAAGTCCAAAAAATTTGTTTTCATCAAATTCGTCTTCCTTTAGTGAATTATCAACAACTTCAATGCATGTATTATTTTAAAAAGTCCAAAGTTGTTGTTTTCAAATTTTTAGAAAAAGAAAGATCGAATTTTAAATTTTGTTCCACCCTCTCAAAAGAAATGAAATCCAAATCAATTACCGTATTATTAACAACTTCGTTAAGAATGTTATTTTCAATGTCGAAAGTCGCTACTTGAAAATCGTCAATTTTGGTAAAAGATGGATTATCGTTCGAATCGTCACATGTTGAAACTTGATTTTGTTGTTCATGTTGTTTCACATAGGTTTCAAATAACAAATCCTTGTGATTATCGTAAATTTCATTCATTTGCTCAATAAAATCAAATTTATAATTATTTACATGAGAATTTTAAATTTGAAATTGTTGAAAACAAAAATTTTCATTTGCACCATAATTGAAATTATTCCCATTGCCAAAATCATTTGAAAAGTTATCCACATTTCCATTTTGAATTTGAAATTCATTTTGAAGTTCGAAATTGAATTGGCTAGGGTTATAATCAAAATTATTAGAATTTGAATTTGGAAATGAGTTCGAAATTGATTCATTTAATCGTAGACTTTCTTCCACTAGAGATTGCTTATTTCAAGTCTTGAGGGTTGATCATCATTTTGACGTGCTTCAATTAAAGATTGAACACTTATTTCAAGACTTGAGGGTTAATCATCATTTTTAAAATTTGGTGGTGTAAAATCAGGATTATTTTGAAAATTTTGAAAAGTTGGTGGTGCAAAATCCAAATTGTTTGTTGTAAAACACCCACCTCCATTAAGGTCATTCACAAAAGGAATGCATTAACTTTGGTGGAGTATTATAGGTAAAGGGTACAAGTAATTTACAAGACAGACAATATAAACAGCGGAAAGACTAAATTTTATTTCATAAGCACATGGTCCAGTCAAAACATTACAACAACTGCCTTAAAAGCCAACTTCCAAAATCATTACAATAAAGCCTCTGTCTTGACTAAAACATAAAGAAGCATAAACAATAATAAAGCAACATAAATCCCCAATTAAGAGCGTAACCACAACCATAACCCAAGAAAAGAGAATCCAAGCAATACGTCTACTTTATTCAAGCTGGAAAAGGTCTGGACTAAGTTGAAGTATTCCCTTCCCGCGGACCTGGAGGGGGGGTTGGGGGGACAGAAGACAAGAAGGCGAAAGAAAATGGGTCAGATATAAGCCTAGTAAGTCCAGTGATTATTTAGCATGTAAACAGGTAAAAGGATCATGACATGAATAAACTGAACTTAGGACAATACCCTCAAAATAAGATTACAATAAAACTGAATATACTATCGCACTCATTTCTATTTCTCTGCACGTACTAACAAGTGTTCCAACTAGCATCATGTGTTCATGATAAAATGATCCCTTTATCGATTGACTTCTACTCGCATGCATTTACGACATGTGTCACTCGACCCCACTCAATTGTGGATACCTGTGCTGGTCCCACCATGAGGTGTATCAGTTCCTATAGTGGCAACCCGACATAATTCAGGATGCACAGTGTATAACTACTGATGCCCAGTGCCTGATTTGTCCATGTCGGAGTACGGGCACGCCCATACTCCGTCGGAACCTACACTGCTGCACCACCCGCCATTGTTTTGACCGCTTATAATCAGCCCAGTAATCGTGCCCCACCCTGCCTAGTTCAGGGTACCATGATACATCTATGTGGGTTACTGCTGAAATGGGTCCCCATTACTAGGGTTTCCTAATCAACATGTTAAAATGGTTAAGTGTTCTCAAATTAACCTAACCCTACCCGTCAGTTTAGTTAACATGTTGTATTGGTTAAGTGTTGCCTCGATTAACTTAACCCTACCATTCTTAGCCTACCTTAGCTTTAATTCGTTCATTAAAACACCAACCTCTCCCATTAGATCTATATTGTTGCGGTCGCTGGATGTGCCCGGCGGTTCCGGGCAGTCTTACACCACAACTCAAACTAACCTCTGGTTTTTGGGCTTAATGCGCTAACCTCTCACATTAGATCTATATTGTTACGGTTGTTGGATGTGCCGGGCAGTTCCGGGAAGTCTTACACCGTAACTCAATCTAACCTCGGGTTAGGCATATTCATCTTTTCATTAATTTACATATTTACCATTTATGTTTATATGTAAATTATCCACCAATGTTGTCAACTCAAGTCAAGTCCCATTTACCCTCTAAATTATGTCCATAATACAAATTATACCATTTCATGCCATTAATCATTTACATGATTATGAGCCAACCTATGCCTATAGCATATAAATTTTATATTTTTTCCAATGTATCCCCCGTTATTTGTTCGCATAAATTTCATATAACGTTAGGCTCGCAAGTTAGCCTAACTCATAAACAAAAGGGAAAAGGCAAAGGGACATGTAACTTTCCAATGGCATAAAACAGTATAGATCAACTAAGCATGTGTGATATAAATTTGGCATAGTACTACACAAATTTAGTTAAGCATGTAAATGTGAACTTGCAAACTCGGACTCTATCTCAAGCAGAATTCCGGGACGAACGCAATGGTGAAACCCGTTTCCCATAATTTCCACTTTTAAAATTAAGTATTCTTAAATTTGTTACTTTAATATTCACAGAAAATACGGGGTATTACATTTGTACAATAGTTGTTATTAAAGTATCCATATGAATTTGGTGTAGAATTATATGGATTATATTGATTTTCACAACTATCGTAAAATCCGTGAGAATAAGGAAATTGAGACATTTTCAAGAAAGGTTTTTTTTTTACAAGAGAAAAGGAAATAAATATTCACAAAAGGGAGAGTTTTTTTTTTTTTGGATTTTTGAATGTTTTTTTTAAACAGAATGCTTGAATAAAAATGAAAAGAAGTTATTTACAAATGGAAAATATATTTTTTTCTTTTTGGATTTTGATTTTTTTATGCATGAACCTAATGCAACTATATGAATGCAAATCACTTATTTACAATATTTCTAAAATTATATAGTGACGGTTAGATTAATTTCAACAAAAGATTTCTTAGCCAGTTAACAGACAGGAGTTATCGGTGCACCAGGAATCACCCTAGCAATGCAGCCGAAGGTTTAAGTATCTTCAGAGGAACAACCGCTATAATATTTACGAATCACCATAATATTTATAAATGGTTATTACTCTGCCGTAGTCTAGACACTGAGAAATAATTCGTTACAAATAAACCAATTTGTCAAAATATAAAAAGTCCTTAAAAAAATGAAAATAAAACGAAGTGAATGCAAAACAGAAATTAAATGTGAATTAACGATGCAACTACGAATGAATTTTTGTTTGTTTTTGGATTTTTTTAATGCAAATGCAAGCAAACAATAATTCAATTAAATAAAAACAAGGGAGAAGAGAACAATACCAGAGAGTATGAATTTATTAGGATTTTTTTCTAAGCGGCAATTTTTTTAAGCGCAAGTAAAGCACAAGTAGTGCGGTTCCAAGCAAGCAAGCAAATTTCTTTTGTTGATTCTGCAACCTAAAAAGAAATGAAAATAACAAAATTTGCAAACTTTATTATTTCTTAAGAAAAATGAAAACTAGGAAAAAGAAAAATAAAATAAAATAAAAACTTTCTATTAAAAAAAGAAAAGAAAACTAAGGAAGAAAGAACTTGAAAAAGAAAAAGCTTGAAACAAATCTGAACACAAGGGCAATGCAAATTAATTAATACTAAGGTCGGCCTAAAAGCCCACTAATCTCATGCGATCCACAGAAAAACAGAACTGATCAGAACATTAAAAGAAAACCACTTCTTTATCTCGAAATTGCCGTTCTTCAAACAAAATGACAAAAAATAGAAAACGAGAGAAAAATTCACTAATTCCTTTTGAAATCGAAGGTGATTGTGATTAGATATGGCTAGTCGGAGAATTTAGGTGCTCGAATTAGAGGATGGATTTTGGTCTGAGGTTTTTGATTTTGGGGCTTTGATGATTAGTGAAATCTTGGTCGGTTTTAGTTTGTATTCGAAGGAGATGACACTTTGTTTCATGAATCGTGGAGTTCGGTTGAGGGTGTGAAGTCGAATTAGCTTCAGGGGAGGTAGCTCGTGGTTAGGGGTTAGTTGGGTTTGGTGAGATTAGGTTGAAGTGGAGATTAGTGAATGATGTTCAGGTGTAGGAAGGCAGTTATACCAGGGGTTTTCTGCAGTTTTGAAGGGGAAGGGAGTTACGGCACTGATGACAGGCTAACAAGGAGGGGGTGACTTGAATGGGTAATGAATGAAAGAGTGATGCTTGTAGTGAGGAGATGGTGTTGACACAGTTGTGGAGGCTTTTGAATTGGGGTGATGAAGTAGGCAAGATTGGTAGTTAAGGATGGTTTGTAACTTGGTGACAAATGATTTGAGGTGGAAGTGTCAGTAAGGGTATAAGGCAGAAGTAACGAAGTTGATTTTTGTGGAGAGGGAGTGCACAGGACAGAAATGCAGACTGTTTCGGCAGGGTGGTATTGAAATGGGATTGTATGAGTTAGGTGATTGATGTTTGTTTGGCGACAGTTGGATTTGTGGGGAAAATGGCAGTGGTGAGTGAAGTAGTGATGAACTTGGTTGAAGTATTGCTTTGTTGTCAGGGTAATGATTTGGTGAAAGTGTGGAGGCGGGTTTGTGAATGTGTTGAAGGTGAAGTGGAGGATTGCAAAGAGTGGTTGCAAGAAAACAGAAACAAGAACATTGAACTGCAAACAGAATTTAAACTGTGAACAAGAAAACTGAATTAAGAATGAACTTGTAAACTGTGAAGAATGTAAACAGAGATTTGAAAAACAAAATTGCATGTGTATGTAGAAATGCACAGGTTTTTTTTAAATAACAAAAAGAACAATAATGACACAACAAAAACAAGCAAACACCATAATTGAACAAAAGAGCAATACATACAAAAAATAAATGAAAAGAATAGCAGAAAATCAGAAGTGAGATGCACAACAACAGTAAATGATACTGAGCAAACACAATACAACTCTTTTTTTCTAATAGTAAATTAAACTAAAACTAAATACGACGAAACACACACAAATGAAAATGAAACTTAAAAAACACACAAGTTTTTTTTTTAATTAAAATAACAAAAACAAAAGATGCCTACAAGAACAAATGCACAAGTGAACGAAAACAAAACAAAAGTGAAACAAATGCAAGAAGACACACAAATGAACAACACATAAGTGCGCACACAAAAACAAAGCTTTTTTTAATTATTTTTTTAGAAGAGAACTATAAACAAGAAAATTAATTCGAAAAATAAAACCAAAATTAAAATCTTTCCCTGGCAACGGCGCCAAAAACTTGTTCGCAAATCGAATTTCTATTGTATTAGAAAACCATTAACACGAAATATCGTGATAATACCACAAGCGCATGACGTACAATTATTAGTACGTGGCGAATACGAGTCGATCCGCAGGGAAAGAAGTAATTTAAATCTTATTCAATCGAATTAAACCAAACTTTGGATTGCCTAAACTAACATAAACTAAAAAAACAAGAACAAAGTTGAGAGCTAAATATGAAATGAAAGAAATTTAGAGGCAAATCAACTCTCATATTTTTGTAAATTAACAAACATACAATTTATGATCTCCATTAAGTGATATAAATGCAACATTTAAACTACTTAAGATTCTCAAGAACATGAAACTAAAGAAAACTATTTTAAGTATGGCCTATGAACTATTATTTAGAACTATAAATCATCAAATTTTGTTCTTACTTTTATTTCAAAACCAATAATCACTTAGCAAATCTGGATGTAATTTGTGTTTACATTGACTAAGCATAGCCTGTTTTGTTGTCAATAAACATAAACTATCAAAACCATTTGTATAAACTTACATCAACATTCACTAACATGAAGCACAAATTAGAGATCACAAATCATACAACTGTTGAACTTACATAAAGTTAGAGAGCATCATTACCCCTAAATCAAGGGATTAGTCGCTCATATATTTTATCATATCAACACATGTAAGTTTCAACATTAGAAAATAAAGCAAAACGAAAGAAAAACTAAGTAGAATAAGAGAGAACTAAACTAAGAACATAAAGTAAATCTAAGTTATGAACATAAAGTAAATGAACATGAAAGTAAATCTAAGCTATGAACATGAATGTAAAGTGCATAGAAATTAAATTGCATTAAAACAAAGAATTTACATAAAGAAAATGGCTAAGTAGCCGTGGAAATACAAGAGAGCTTATGCTCCTCTCAACTAAACTAAAGAAGAGGATAAAAGAGAAGAGACTATTTACATCACATAAAGGGGTATATATACATGTTTCCAACCAAAAACCCTAATCACATTTGTTGGGAACTCCCCAAAATGCCTCTTCATGAAGCTTCTAATCCTCTCTTAGCCACTAATGAGTCATGTATGATGCATGAGACCTTTTGTCTTATTCAATTAGTCTTTAATAAGAAGCTTAAGAGAAAGAGGGTAATTTGAGAGGTGGGGTCTTCCATGATCATGTATGAGAATTATTTCCTCCTCATTCCTTTGTATGCATGCATTTGTGCTCCTAATCTTTATGTGTATGCATTATTTGTGCTCCAAAATTCCTATAAGAGACAAATACAAAGAACATGTAAATGCAATAACAAATTAAAACATGCATAGGTGACCATTTTACACCTTAAATGAGGATGAATGCATGACAATTTGAGAATTTTAGGATTTTGTTTTAAAACATGTAAAAATAGCCAATTATGTTATTTATTTGATTAAAATAAGAATAAATGTTTGAATAAAATGTGCACATTTAGGTGCACATCACCAGCGCAGGAGATCATGTGCAAAAATGTACTTTGTTAAAATTTTCTAGTGTAAGTCAAATAACCAAACATGAATGAATGGTTACCTAGTTGTTACTGAACTTAACTAACTACACTCCATTTACGGTTTAAAAGTAGAGATAAAGTAGCAAAAATTCTCAACCTTCATTGTTTACCGTCAATTCAATCATAGTTTTAGTACATGGGATTCAACAATATAGTGATGTTGGAAATGTTTTATATATGTTACGAATTTATTTAAAAATATAATAATTGCATTAGCAAAAATTTATTTTTGAGCAAGTAATACAATAGAGCCGTTGAAAGTTATAACGGTAATATGTTTACATATATTGTGATGCAATTAATTCAATAGAACAATTGAAAATTATAACGGTAATATATTTACATATATGTAAATATTAATGAGCCATTATTATGATTGAATGACAACAGTCATACATGCATGTGACCTTTTTTTAAAGAGCTGTTACAAAAGAATAAATACATGGTATTTAATCTTGCAATGAATGATAATCAATTTTAATTGATTATTATTTATCTCTCTTGAAACATGCAAATTTACATGTTAAAAACTGCAGCATTTTTTGTACGTTCCTCTGATTTAATAATGGTATCAATTACATCGAATTTTTCCTCCCATTAAACTAGCATATGTTACTCTTTATTTTTTCTATATAAAGAATGAGATCCAAAAAGCAATATATAGAACATTCTTCTCTTTGCTCTCTTTCTTAAAAACCCTCTTGTCTTCATTATTGTATATTATAATACAAAAGTGCAGTAAACCTTTTAACTTGGGTGCAAATCAAGCTCAATTCATTGTGCAAGCGAATTGATATCAAAGAAGAAGGCTGTTTTATCTTAGAGGTGGCAGCGAAAGGTACGAACTGCTCTGCACCATAGAGAAGATCGCCAAAACGTCTTCAAGAGAGCGACTTAGTACGTGACTCGGCATTAGTTTTACAACAAATTGAAGACGTTTAGACAACTAATGGCTTTCGCTTTCTCTGCTGCTACAAACAACACTAATGATGTTGCGCCTGCATCAATGTTCCAAATCCCGCTTGTCACTGCTGCACCTTTTAGGTTTGAAGGTCTCCACTTCAAACGCTGGCGACAAAAAATTGGTTTTTTCTGACTATGCGAAAAGTTGTCAACACTTTGTCAACCAAGAAACCACAATTGCCAGAAAAACCAAATGAAGTCGATGCAGATCAGATGACAATTTTGATAAAGAAATCAAACTAGTTGAAGACTTGGATTGAGCAAGACTATATGTGCATGAACTTCATACTAATGGCCTCAGCGACGATCTATATGACTATTACAATTCAGACAAATAGCGAAGGAGAACTGGGAGGCTCTAAAGAAGAAGTATGACACTGAAGTGGCAGGCGCAAAGAAGTATGCAGTCAGCCGCTACCTCTACCTCAAATATTAGATGACGAACCATAAGTCAGTAGAGATGCAGTATCATGAGCTTCAAAAAATAGCTCATGAGATCATCTCCTAAGGTATGACTTTGGAAGAACAATTTCAAATTGCTGTAATAATTGACAAATTGTCCCCAGGATGGAAAGATTTTAAGAATGTGCTAAGGTACAAGACTAAAGAATTTTCCATAGAAAGCTTGATCACTTGCATCCGTATTAAGGAGGAAGCACGCAAACAAGACTAAAAAGAGGAAGTGCTGGTTGTCACAAGCAACAACCCTAAAAAGACCAAACTAGTTGTTTTGAAACTGAATGCGAAAGCATTCAAAAATCAAAATTGTCGCAACAAACAGAATTGGAACATGCAAGGGAACAAAAAAGGACAACAACAACCAATCCAAAAGAGTGAACCGGGACAGTTGTTTCTCTACTGCAACTATGGAAAACCAGGTCATATGGCACCAAGTGTCAGAACAGATCGGGCCCTGCACCGCAGGCTAACATGACCGAGGAGCCTTTAATGGCTATGATTACTGAGATTCACCTTATTGGTGGATCAGAGGGTTGGTGGGTAGATACTGGTGCTTCTCACGATGTCTGCTATGATTGTGATATGTTTACTACATACACGGTTGCTGATAATCAGAAAGTGTTGTTGGGAGATTCTCACACCACTAAAGTTGCAGGGGTTGGAAATGTGGAAATCAAGTTTACCTCTGGAAAGACAGTGATTCTGAAAGACGTAATACATACTCCAGAGATGAGAAAGAATCTTGTTTCTGGCTTTCTTCTTAATAAGGCTGTCTTTACTCAAGTCATAGGGGCTGATTTGTATACCTTAACTTATAAGGGAACTTTTGTGGGAAAGGGTAATACTTCTGAGAGTACGTTTAAGTTGAATGTCGAATATAATAAAGTAACTAGTTCTGCTTACATGTTGTGTGATTTTAATGTTTGGCGCTCTAGATTATGTCATGTTAACAAATGCATAATTCACAATATGAGCACTTTACATATGATTCCTAAAATGTCAGAAACTGATTTTGATAATCGTGAATTCTGTACTCAAGCTAAAATCTCAAAGAAATCTCATAAACCTACTGAAAGAGTAACTGAACCGTTAGACTTGATTCATTCTGATATATATGAGCTTGATGGCACTTTAACTAGACATGGACATCGTTATTTTATCACTTATACTGATGACTGTTCTGATTTCACATATGTATACCTTATGAAAAATAAAAGTGATGCATTTGACATGTTTAAAATATTCAAAACTGAAACTGAGAATCAAGCAAATAAGAAAATTAAGAGACTTCATAGTGATAGAGGGACGGAATATGAATATACTTCAATTCTGAATTTTTATAAATTACATGTTATAGTACATGAGAGAACTGCACCCTATTCACTTGAAACGAACGGTAAAGAGCCTTCTCCAATCAAAAAGAAAATTAGAAAGCCAAGTGTCTTGCCAAATAGGCTCAGAAAATCCCATATTGAATTAAACATGTACCTTTTTGTCGGGCATCATTTATTCTCTACACTTTCTTCTATCCAATAAACCTATTCAATCACATACACTTCCGTTCCTATTCAATCACAATCAATTTAACATTTTACTTCCACTTTGCAAATTTATCCACTAATTCATTCTTTTGCTTCACTTATGACAATTTAAACAATCATGTTCACATACATAGACATCTTTGTTTACAATAAGTCGAGTTTTAATTATAGCCCAAGTTCCAGCTTTAGTTTTTAATCTACAAGTCCAATTAAATTTACACTTGAGTTCTTAATTCAATTCATTCTTCATTCATTTTCTATTCAACTCAATTTTATACAATTCAAGTTTGTATCCACTATTCAATATATACACATACACTTCTATTTTGAAATTCAATTTCATAGTCAAACTCAATTGAATAATATTTAAGTCTTATTCAATTATTTTTACTTGAATTTGATTATTTTAATTCACTTCTTATTCCACTCGATACATCCAAACTATATGTATCGAGCTTTATTTATATTGTCAACATTCAATTTATTAATATTTAAACTTGAAGTCAAGGGTTCTCATTCCATATTGATTTGATACTTCGTTTTAGTTCAATATAGTTTCAATTTCAATTTTACTTTCAAACAAGTCTCTATCCATTCATTTATATTGGAATTTGTTTACTTAGATTCCAATTTATATACAATTTATATCTAATTTTTGATTTTTATTTGAAAAAAATCATTTATTACATCTTTTGGTTATACTTAACCATTCTAATTCCAAAACCTTGTTTGAATTATATTCACATCAAGCAATAAAATATCAACAATAATTTGATTAAAAAAAATTCTATATAAAATATTTTTTGGGCAAAATTATTTCATTTACCCACCTTTCAAAACAATATTGTTTTAGTTTCCAGTTCAAAATTGAACCGATCAAGTGACACAATACAAAACATTTTTATAAAATCTACAAATACGCACTCTCGTATATATATACACTCAAACTCAATCTAGGGTATTACTAACCCTATCTCTATCGAGTTATACCACAGAGCCAAGGTTATTCCTAAACCATTGCCCCGATACCAACTGTAGCATCCCGGGAATTTCGACTCTTGAATTCAGATACTAATACATTCCTTGTCCAGATTTAAGTATCAAAAACCCAGAAAACTAATAGAAAGAAATCAGAGGACGAAAAAAAGATAAGAAAGAAAGATTAGAGTAGAAGAAAAACTAACCACAATATCAGAGTCTCACATCGCAGCGGAATAAAATATAATACAGAAATAAATCTTTATTGAAAACTTGAAATAATACTTACAGATATCAGAGTACGGCGGACATTTAATTCATCAGGACAGTTATAACAGCTTGTCCATATTTACAACACACAGCAGGATAATAACTTTATATATCACACGTCTGATTTCCTCCAGCTTGTCTCCTGGAATTCATAACATCTTATCCTGGACCTGTAACTCGGACTGGCCTGAGCATTACAAACGCAACAGGTCAGTCTGGTGAACCACCGTGAGAAAAACTCATTTAAATTATTGGTATCATCCACCTTGATTTTTAAGTAAAAATCATTTCAAAAGAAAAGTATAATCGTAAGACCAATCCACACATAAACACGGATGGTTTTTACCTTACGATAAGCCAAACCATTTATTTGAAATCATAATTATTCTGATATTATGATAATGTCTAAATCAAATAAATAATCATTTAGTAGAATGTTTGCATCTCACGCTCTACATATATAATATAAAACTGAAAACCGCGGGCGCTTATTGGATATCGAATTTCCAACTATGACAAGGTATGGAACCACCTTCCGATCAGTGTACTCTAGAGGGGATACACTGGAGTTCAACAAGAACATCTTGCAATTCAGCCACACATGACCGACCACTCATTTTGCTTGAGTGTATCGAATGTATATCACCAACGGTTGGGCTCAAACCACCGTTTCCCAATAGGGACAGCATCAAATAGAATAAAGAAGGAAATTAATTTTATCTAGATAGGTGATTATACACCCTAATGGGAGTGAGCCACTTAGCCATGCTGCCTACCCGATTTATATCATTTCCTAGCTGATGAGGCTCGAGGTTAATTCACTTTTGAACATCTGGCCACAGTCACATTGTCCATACGAGTCATTCAGTAACAGGATGAGCCGAAGGCACCCTCCTACCACATCCTAGGAATCACCCTATAGATCAGTAGCGAGTAGTCCTTGCAATCTGTCGATTTCAACCATGATCGAATCACCATTAGAATATCTTCGGGCGCGACTCCAGAGAATTCGACAAGTTGCCCTTTCGCTTATGAAGATCTATGGTCTTCACCGCTCTATCTTCAATCGGCATCTTCCACGTTTACGTATTAGTTGGTTCGGAATGGTTTTCCAATATATTTGATCTCAGTCTTTCCGTACCAACAAGCGTATAGGCCAGATTTGATAGTCGGTTATTCAACTATCAAATAAAACAAGCATTCATCCATCCAAGAAAATTGAATTCACTGTTTTAATATCCATTACCATCTTAGACTCTTTTGATTAACCGTTCGTTAAGTCAAAACTTCTCCATTTTTCCAATAATTGAAATACTTATTTCTCTTCTTATATTAATATATAAGAATATTCAAAACTCTCATCTTAAAATACTTTTAAGAACGTATTCCTCATTTCAGTCATTAGTCCCTAACCGCAAACAAGAAAGAGAAAAAATCCCTAAGTACCAACCCCGAAGGCCGAAACCAACATCAGATTGTTACTCAGAAAAGTGTTCAGCTCACTAATCTCCAGTCAATTTCTAATTTCTTGAATTTCATTTCTTATCTTCTAACGAATAAAAATTTCCAATTATTCATTATCACTTCAAACGAGATTTTTATCTCCAATTCAAATATTTTACTTAAATATGATTTAGAAAACCATTATTGAATATTCCCAAAAATATTCTTTATAAACACCTTTATAATTTAACAACTTATCTCGGTTTATCTTAATAACTTCATTCTATAAAGATATTCATATATAAGTATCATTTGCCAATTCTTACTATTCAAAAATATTATCAATAAATCTTATATAAAACTCTTTAATATAATCTATATTATATTATTCAAATTAGTGCGAACTAAATCTAATTAGAATTTATAATTTAAAACCCTTCCCGACTTACTTCAAATAAATCTTTGTTTTCGTAAACAATTTACTTTAAACTCTTATTCACCTGAATTGTGAATAATATTACTTAATACGACTTACTTGACTTAATTAGTCAAATTCGATGTTTACAGTTGAACATTGAGTTTCAATCCACTTATAACTTCTAATTGTAGAGTTATAAAATCTCTTTTATATTTTCCTTGTAAATAGAAAATTCCAATCTCTTTAATATTGAATTTTATATTTATTTTCCATTTCTTTCCAAATACACACAATTTACTTTTTCCCCAATTTCCCAAATAATAATAATAATTCCATTTCTTATAATGTCTCTTATAAAATCGCCCTTTCAAAACTATTTGGTTTAAACAAATATTCACCTTTAAATCCTATTTGATTTGGATTTTTAATAACCATTTCTGTTTTGGAAATAAATATTTCCTTTTTAAAAATTCTTATTTTCTTTCAATTCTATTTTGAGATCCATATATCATTATTTAGGATATTTAAAATATCCAAAATCAACAACCAGTGTTACTAACACATCTAAGTATATTATAAACTATCACAGGTTATAAACACAACATATATATCAGTATATATGTGAAAACAAATAATATAAATGTGAGGAATCTAGCTGGATTCCTCCAACCTGTTTTTCCAACATCCACAGACGTTAGTCGACAATAATAATACCCATCCTGCTGCGAGGCAGGATATCGCGGTATAAAGGTCATCCACTATATATATTGTGGGGCGCATAGCGAAATCATCCGCTAATGATACTACGGGCATCCGCTAATGGTACTACGGGAAATCCAATCACCAATCACCAATATAATTATTATATAATATTATTATATAATATTATCACTTTATATCAATCAATTTTATCAGCCAACAAGCAACAAAATAAATTTTGAACTATTAAAAATAATTCCCAATAATATAACCGAGTGAGTTTAACTCACCTTGATTTTTATTTGTTGAATATTCGTTTAATTCCATATCGTCTCAACTTGTCTCGAATGTCTTGTATAAATTTATCGCCTACGAATGTTTTATTTATCAATTAAATATTATTTTATTTAAATTAACTACTTTAAATAAATTATCTATGCAAATTTTAAATTTATGTATATACCTTATCGTTACCACCAAATCGACCTCACCATCGCTATTGGCCTGAAATCTGATTGCCTGCTCACCGTTGTGCAGTACTCTCGTCTCCTCCTAATAGTAAAACCATCGGACTAGACATGCCACTCAACACCAATTCAAATCTGATCATAAAACAGCCCCATTACTTCTTCAGCCCCTCTCATCAGCCTTCACTATCACACAATCCTCCCAATCCTAGTCCACATACGCATGCGTCTACCAATCCTCACAATAACACATCCAAACCCTATCGAACTCATCAACATTTCTAGCATCAGCCTCAAACAAATGCAGTACTTAATCACATACCCAACATCGAACTTCAGTTTTCCCCAAACACCGCACTCCCCACCATCACACCAAATTCGCACTCCAGCACATCCTTAATTCCTCCACTATCGCACCTTGTTCATGTCAAACTCCATCAGACACCCTTTAATAAATCGAACCACTCCAGTCCCCTAATCTTCACGTCCATTCTTCGGCATATTACTATCCCAAAAATTGAACTTCATCAGGCATCGCCCACTCCAGTTCGATACCAAGTACCACGTTCATTTTTCTGTCCATCGCAATACCCATTTCATCACCCAAACAAATCGAACTTAAGTTCGCTCACCATAACCCCATGTCGATGATCATTAACCTCGCGGCATCCCTCCCAGCATCTCGCGATACCCTATTTCTTCAATCGTGAGATAAGTTTCCCATCATCTTGCGATACCCTATTTCTTCAGTCGCAAGTTCCCCCCTCCCCCCACTTTATTTTTGTGTGAAACCGATTTTGAATTTATTTCTGATTAGGAAGAAAAGAATGAAGGTTTTTGAACTGGCTCTGAAAGGTACAGCGTGGATTTGTTTTCTGGTTTGAGGAATGTAGAAGAACGCGAGGGGTTATTTATACTCGCGACAGATTTAAGGATAAGAACATTGTCGAATTCAATAGGGTACAGGGTTGAATAGGATTACAGTGTATTGTCAAACTCAGGGAAGAAGAAAGTCGCATTCGAATGTGTAATGACCCGGAAATTTAGCGATCTTGGTTATCCGATATACAACACATATCGAATACCCAAGGATCGAAAATAACGGGTTATTAATGAAAGAAATTAGAGGGTGAGGAAAGATAAGATAGAAACTTAGAGTAGAAGAAGAAGAACACAACACCAGAGTAACACGAACCTCACAGCGGAACGAATAACATATAATAGATAACATATCCTTAAAATAAAATCAGTATATGTATACAATAACATTATCAGAGTACAACACTTACAACACAGCGGAAATAAACTATAGCTATATGATCCTGAAGCCTCCTGCTCCAGCTCTTCAAGTATCTGTAAATTCCTGACTACTTGACTGCCCGTACAAAATTGGGCACCCAATAGTTTAGGGAAAACAAAACAAAATAAACTTCGGGTCAGTCATGGGACTGGTATGAGTAAAACAGTTTAAAATGGTTCGAACAAGTAAACGATATCTCATAAGATCACGCCGTATAACGGAACGGGTTTTCCCTTATGAGAATCCAAAATATCTTTATATCAAAAACCTTTTGATATTATAATAATGTCTATCAACCACAGTATAATCATCATCTAGCAGGAACGCTTTCATCTCACGTTTCTACATATATAGTATACAATTAAAACCGCAAGCACGTATTGGGTAATGGATTTCCAACTATGACAAGGTATGGAACCACCTTCCGATCAGTGTACTCTAGGAGCGATACACTGGAGTTCAACAAGAACATCTTGCAACTCAGCCACACATGACCGACCACTCATTTCGCTTGAGTGTATCGAATGTATATCACCAAAGGTTGGGATCAGCAACCGTTTCCCGTATGTATATTGGACAACATTGCTAGATTTAAGATGCAAATGAATATTCTCTAGATAGGTGATTATACACCCTACTTCGGAGCGACCGACTTAGCCATGCTACCAGCCCGATTTTTGTCATTTGCTGGTTGTTGAGGCCAGAGGTTACGCTTTATCATCACATCAGATTCACTTCGAATGCCACATTGTCAGATCCATCGAAAATCACCAATTGACGTCTACAACAGTACATTACGTGTTAGCTAAAGAAGTTTCCTTCTCCGCTTCCACTCTTGGTACGGTTGAAGAAATCAATGTACGTGACCTTTCTGGATATACTCTGTCAGACATTCATCCATACAATTCATCCAGGAACAGGATGAACCGAAGGTACTATTCAGTACATCCATCTTAGACACTGTTATCTAAGACTTATACAATAGCCCTTGCACTTTGCTCCGTCTTCAATTATCTTTGTCATATATGATTCGCAATGCTTATGCCAATACAGAGTGGTTGTTTGGATAATAATCCAACCGGTCTCTCCACATTAACAACGTTAAAATGGTCAAAAAGTTCGATAGTCGGTGAGTTAACTATCAAAGAAAAATACATGTGCAAACAACGATATTATTTCCAGATGGAAATTCTATCAAATCAATCATCAATCATATATATATCTATATATATATATTCATATTTCCTTATTTTCTATGTTTAGAAAATATGCGTTAACACTGGAAAACGTTCCCATTTCTAATCCATATTTCCAATTTCAATATTTGATTACGTTTCTGATTCTATTTGGAAAACATTTCCAAATCTTCTTTATTTGGATTTAAACAGATGTTTAAATCAACATCGCGACGACAACTCAAACCACTATACTTATTTACTAAAAACACTTAACCCCTTTCACTCTCGAACCTTAACCATTTCTAAATTAAAAACGAAGTCAATCAAATTGGGGTATAACTACCTCTCAGACCTTAACTGAACAACATTTCACATCTCGAAATAGGTTAAGTTCATCTTTTAACTCTTTAACACTTCGTTACGTAACTCTCGTTCGAATAAATCTCTATTCGATAACTCCTCCCTTCGAATAACTATATTTGATAATCTCTCTTACAAATAACTAGATTCAAAAACCTTTCTTCGAATAAACTAAATTCGATTAACTCTATTTATTTAACCCTAATCGATTAACTCTTTTTACTTAACTCCTTTCGAATAACTAATTCGATAACTCCTCCCTTCGAATAACTATATTTGATAACTCTTATGTGATTAACTATGTTCGAATAACTAATTCGAATAACTCTTATTTATTTTACTCTAATCAATTAATTATTATTTATTTAACTCTATTCGAATAACTAATTCGAATAACTCTTATTTATTTAACTCTTATTCGATAACTCTTACTGGATTAACTCTTATTCGAATAACTTATTCGAATAACTTATATTCGATTTGCTTACTTTTGAATACTTATATTTGATAATCTCTTTCTTCGAGTAAATCTTATTCGATTTAACTCCTGTTGAATAACTAGATTCGATCAACTCACTTCGAATATTTCTGATTCGATTATCTCACTTCGAATATCTACTATTCGATTATCTCACTTCGAATATTTCTGATTCGATTCACTTCTTCGAATAACTAAATTCGATTAACTCATTTCAACTCTATTCGAATAAACTAAATTCGATTAACTCCATTTGAATAACTCTAGTTCGATTTAACTCTATCGATTAACTCTAACTGATTAACTCTAACTGTTTAACTCTAACTGGTTTAACTCTACGGTTTAACCTAACTGGTTAACCCTAAGGGTTTTACTCTAACTGGTTAACCTTAACTGATTAACTCTTTGTCCTTATTTAGTTTCAACCATCGATGTTGAAATCGATTCTTACTTCTTTATATAAGTCCTGACTTGTATATTCTATTTATCCAAATGATAAATATTTAACTTAATTTATAAATATCATTTATAAATCAATCTATTACTTTTATCTGTTTACTTCTTCATATATAAATTCAGATTTATATATATATTTATCCAAAGAAAAATATTTCCTTTATAATCTATTTGTTTTCTAACCAAATATTTCCTTTTTTATTCTATTTGTTTTCTAAACAAATATTTCCTTTAAAATATCTTATTTATTTATCCTGAATGAATAACCCCTTTATTATCTTATTTTCTAAATAAATAAATAATTCACTTAACATATCCTATTTATTTACTAAATGAAAAGTTCATTTAATATCTCCTATTTATTTTAACAAATGAATAATTCGTTTAATATCTCCTATTTATTTTAACAATAAATATCTCATTTATCATCTTCTATTTATTTAACAAATAAATACCTCATTTAATCTTTTCCTACTCTATTTGCAAATGGTTTGCAAATATTCCATTTTTCTATTCTATTTGCAAATAGTTTGCAAATATTTACTTTTCAAATTATTCTTTGATTTTTATAAAAATTTCCATTTATAAATATCTCCATTTATAAATATCCCCATTTATAAATATTCTCTTTTATAAAATCCTTTTTGATTTTATAATTATTTTATGTTCAATATTCACTTTGAAAATCACTTTATCAACATTCCGGTATTTCTATGGTATTTAACACATCAAATCACGATGACCAATATCGTCCAAACACATATAATCAACCACAGATTATAAACTACATCATATATCACAATATATGAAAAACAATAAAATAACTGTTGAGGAATCTTGTCGGATTCCTCCAACCTGTTTCCTTACGTCCACAGATGTTACACAGTAAAATCATCATCACTTTCAGTTCCATATGATATATTCTGTTAAACAGAATCAATATAGAAATTCAACTAACTGACTAGCAATTCAATCAAACAGTCAACACACAGTCAATCAACCAATATTTAATAGTTCTAAAAATACAACATGAAAATATAAATTGTTCAGAGTTAGTGAGATTTACTCACTTTGGCAGTTCATCGTTAAAGAACGATAAACTATTGTTTGATTTGAATCAAACAGTTTATTTTGCCATAAATTCAAACGAGCTCCACTCCACTCCCAGTCAGTTCCATTGTGTAGTGTCCATCCATACGATCCCGATGGATCTTGTTTTGTCCAATTCCGATACCGTATGACAAAGATATAAGAGTTACAAGTTACACACTATTTTATTTATATAAAACTTGAATTATATTAAATTATGGGCTTTACCCAACCTTGGCCCATCCACGTTTGACAAAAGCCCAGACCCAATGAGTCTTCTTCCCCGAAATACGATCGTGCTTCCTGTAAGCATCACATACATTTCCACCACTTACACCCATCCTACCCCTCTCGTTTCACCACTAACACCAAAAAAAAGACCACCAATCATCTCCTCTTCGACTACTCCTTCACTCCGACACCACAAAGCCTACCTCGAGACCCTCCTGCCATTTCCATCGTTATAGCAGTGTGGTGCCATAGAAGAATTCGAGCGACCTCTTTATACTCCAAACACCACCAAAATCCCAGCGCAAGAGCCATTCAATCCTCTGAACTCAAATACACCATCGGTTTCTCGAATCAAAGCTCGAAATACCCAAACAAACGAACCCTAGTTCGCTGTTCCCAATACCAGTGTCGACAAAATCATGATCGAACACTCCAACCTTCACTCAGCATGTAGAGAAACACCTCGCGAGTTCAAACATGTATTCATTTCGATTTGTAGTATTTTATTTTGATTTCCATTGATTTTAGAAGGATCAAATAAGTTTACTGGAAAACAAAAATGGAAGTGGCGCATTTTTACTTAGTGTTGACTTCTGAGGAATTTTTGTTTAGGGTTTAGGAAAGTTTTGAAGTGTATTTATAGGCTAGATATTTTCCATTTTTATATTCATTTATATTTATTCTATGCACTCTAAAAATCCGTGTGATCACACACAATGCCTAAAAATCATGAAAATTGACATGCGGCTAGAGTTAGACATTACGGCCCCAACGAAACTGGTTTCATCGAATTCCGACTCCGTATGCTCACACTGTGTATTTTTAACCGTCGAAATACTGACTATTTCTCACTCTAAAAATACGTACGGCCACACAGTGACCCTAAAAATCACAGAACTTGGAATCTAGCAATAATTAGATGTTGCGGATCCAACAAAATTAGTTTTGTCGAATTCCGACTTTGTTTGCAAAAGTGGTTATTTTTAAAGCTCTGGATGACCCATTTAAATATATTTAAATATAATTAAATAAAATATTAATAAATTAATATTACCGTATATATTCACAGTGGAATACCATACAGCTCTACTGGGATTTATAACTTGATATTTCACATCCCGATTAAATCGATATTCGATTTAAAATGAAATTCCTTTTTAAAAATATAAATAATTCCTTTATAAATTATAAAGGAATTCCACAGCGACTTTTCTAAAATTTGATTTGGACATAAATCAAAATCTACACAAGGAAATCCCAATTTTTCTCTTCCACTAGAAAGATATACTCCACCTGCTCCACACGTTTCTTGTTTCACAGAAATCCGGCTTAAAACGAATCCTGTACATTCAATTGAAGTTCGAATCGCCAATTTACGAACTACAGCGGGGCATTTCGAGCTCGATTTTAATTATATTATAACTCTATGTTCAACCTGTCGTTTATATAATATATTCGTTATTCAAATTCAATTCCAAGCTGAATTAAATATCACAGATGATCCAGTTCACACCATATCGCCATTTCAGCCAATTCTGATTATTTCAGAATTAAATATATTATTTAATTTATTATTTTAATTAAATATTCACCATTATTTAATTCCACGACCAATAAATCCTTTTAATCATCCTTTAAATAATTAAATTAATTATTATACCGCTGAAAATGCGGGTCATTACAGAATGGGACACTAAAAAGAGAAGACGTTGTATTTACACAGAGTAGCCTGTGCTAGTGAAAAAAGGTATTTTAATTTAATTAGTTATTTAACCGGTGAGATTTAAATTAAAGGATACTACGGATCTGAACGCCTATTTGAACGTAACAAAAGACGTTCCTAGGGTTCTACCCCTATCCTGAACACATTGGAATAGTTTCCACAGTCCAATTCGACCTTATACAAAAGATATTTAATTAAATGATGATTTAACATTAAATTCAATTTAATAATTGATCCAATAATAATAATTAAATTATTATTACCATATATTTTTACAAACGAATTTATACAACTTCCAGAATGAAATAATATGAATTTTAAACACGATATTACATTATCCAGTTAAACCAATATCAACTGATTTAAAATCGAATTATTTAGTTAAATAAATCGTTACAGTTTATAAATGATTTCACAACACCTATTTGAAAATTTTATTTGGCCATAACTCTTAGTATAAAATGCAAAATCTTGTTTTTTTTTCTCTTTTATTATAAAATTATAATTCAACAGATTCGAATATTTCTTGTTTCAACGAATTCTGACTTATAAAGGATTCTGTACGCTCTATTGAAGTTCAAATTAAATATTACGAACTATCGTGCCATTTCAAGCTTGTTTATATTTAATATAAATATTTATTCATTTCAAACTTCGTTTTAATTAATATAAAAATCCATTTATATTACAAATTCAATATTTAAACTAATTTAAATATTCAAGTATATCGATGAAAATGCGGGTCATTACAAATGCACAGAGAATTTTGGGGATAGGGATTCAGAGGGATAGAAAGAAAAGAGTTTTGAGGCTTTCTCAAACTCAATACATCGGGAAAGACCTGTCTCGATTCGGTATGGAGAATGCTAAATCGATGGCTACTCCATTAGGCTCTTAATTCAAGCTATCCAAAGATATGTGTCCCACAACGGGTGAAGACAAAAGGGAAATGTGTAATGTTCCTTATTCAAGTGTGATTGGAAGCCTTATGTATGCTATGGTATGCACAAGGCCTGATTTAGCTCATGCAATTGGTGTTGTTAGCAGATACATGTCTAACCCAGGCAAAACTCATTGGCAAGCAATAAAGTGGATTCTAAGATACTTTAGGGAAACTTCTGACGTTGGGATTTCATTTGGAGGTATTGACAATACTCTAAGGGGTTATTGTGATTCAGATTATGCTGGGGATAGAGATGGTAGAAAATCAGTTTTGGGCTATGTTTATACACTTGGCATAGTCCTGATTTCTTGGAGATCCAAGCTACAATCCATTGTAGCTTTATCAACTACAGAGGCAGAGCTAATTTCTATTATGGAAGCGACTAAGGAAGGATTGTATTTCTTGCAGCTTTTGGATGATTTATTAATGATGTAGAAGACCGTAGAGTTGTTTTCAGATAGTCAGAGCGTCATTCATCTTGTGGAAAATCAAGCCTACAGCTCGCGGACAAAGCACATTGATGTTAGAAGTTTCTTTCTCATGCTTGAAGAAAAGAGAAATAAGATAAAGCTATTAAAGATCCACAAAAACTACAATCCAACCGACATGCTAACAAAGTCGGTTCCGAAAGACAAGTTTGAGCATTGCTCAAATTTGATTGTTGTGGTACGAGCAACTTAGCGCTATGGGGCCAAGAACCATTTTTGGTGATTGATTAATATATTTAATTGAGGTGGAGTGTTAAATTTGGGCGATTGTAATATACTTATGAGAAGGCATTATTTGTCTCCATAATCGAATCAAATATGGAAAACAAATTAATACAGAGAAAGTAATTTATTTAAAGAATCAATCAAAAATTGGTGGCGTGAGAGAGGAATTAATTGTTTTCATAATCAAGCCAAATATGGGTAACAAATTAATTGATTTGGAGAATCAATCAAGAATTTATATAGGTGGAAACAAAATAAATGCAAAAGATTTGCGGTGAATCAAATCAAGGAAATTCCAAAACACCTTCATCCTTGTCTTCTAGAATTCTCATCTTATATATATGAAGCCATTTGCTCACTTTTGGATTATCATAAGAAAATAAATCTCTCCATATTATTCCTCAATAAGATCCCTATTTCTGTTTCTACAGGGTGAGAATTTGTCTTGAGTTTTGTTGTAATTCTTCTCATTTTGTAACCTCCTCTTGAAGTAAATAAATAAAGGTTGTTGGGTCCATGGACGTAGGCAAAGCCGAACCATGTTATATTGGTGTGTTCTTTCCTCTCTTTTTGTTTTTGTTCTCTCTATAAGTTGTGCCATTTTATTTTATGTTATTTTTGGCATTGTTGAAATTATTGACAGACCAGATCATTGGGTTTATTCGTTTTCCGCTGCCCAAATATCTGATTAAGCACTACAACATATGCATCTTGTATGCATAAGAAGCTATATGTCATCACTTGTACATGGCTTATGAATCCCAACTTGTTAGGCTTTGTTATAGTGGACACGCACATATATACATACATCGTGTGTGCGTGTGTTTATAGGAAAGTATGTTTGGACAAAAATTAGTGATACAACGACACAATGTTTCTAGACTGTTAGATCGTACTTTGTTCATATTTAAATTTTATGAAGATGGCTGAAATCCTTTGTCAGCAATTGTGCCCCGGTAGTGAAAATACACACATAGGGATATGCATGCATGTGTGTATGTATGTAGATACGAAAGTTCAGAAAGTTTCCCTTGCTTTATTAAATTCGAGAGAAATATGATATAATTTAGAATCTACTAAGAAGTTATGGTAACCTCAGCCATGCGAACCAAAAAGTTAAAATGAGCGACAAATGAAACTTCCATTTACAAAAGTCCATCCTTAACGGAAATAAGGGAACTATGCTAGATTGAAAGAAGGGCATATGTCAATTTTTTCTTTGAGATTTGAAGTTGTAATTAAGAATTAAATCAAACATGTATCAAAAAAAGTAAAACAACAAATTAAAAACAGCAAAAAGAAAAAAAAATCTTGTAGCCTCATCGGTGTAAAGTCCAGGCTCATCAATGTGCTGGAGTGTACTTTATAATTTGGGAATAACATTAGTATCAACTTTGAGTGCTAACATATTGGATGTCCACATTACAACCAAGCTTACAAGTAAGCATCATCACATAGAACTATATAAACTTTGAGAGGTATAATGAAAGTGAAAGCATTCTAGTTTAATCATGCAAACTAAACAAATAGAAAAGCTAATTTTCAGGAAATTGACCCACCTTATCTCAAATAGCTCAGGGGTATAGCAATGAAAAGATCACAAATTAAGCAATCAACCTTTATTTGAACCAATATTATTTGTATCCATACCAGTACAAATTACATTGAATTTCATTCCTTCGTAGTGCATAGCAGTGTGGCTAGGCACAACTTGAAACAGGCATAGCAACACCTTTATAGGCAGTGCATATCGCATAGATTTTTTTTAAAATAATTTAACTATCTTTCCATATGTAGACAAGTATAAAATGGTAAATTAATGATTATTATGGTGGAAATTTTTTGGTCCAAAATAATTATAAAGTAGAAGATGTAAATGCTTTTGTGGTATTGGGCAAAAAAAGAACTTGGATGAAAATGTGATCCAATCATTCAAGTAAAACCATATGTTTCCTTAACATCAAGCCTTCACCCATAATTTTGTTGTCTTCATTTAAAACTGTACATTTGATTTCCTAGTTGAAAATTTGCATTGAATCAAAATATGGCAATTGATGAATAAACGTTTTATGTTTTACATTATCAACACAGAATTTGGATCAAAATGCAGTGGGGGCTTCCCTTCTCATGTTTACCTTGAAGGTCAGACGATTATTCTATTTGTACAACTTGTTCATGGTATTTGTACCATATGTGCTTCTTCTTTTTAGCTTCTTCTCATTAATTAGTATGTTTTATACAGTTGAAAGAGTGTAATATACGTATTTTCTGGTAAATTAGGTGATTTAGATTGAACTACATTGCTATGTGTTGTTTATATAATCAATTGTTGTAAAACTAATGGCTGAGTCACATGCTAAGTTGCTCTCTTGAAGACATTTCGGCGATCTGCTCAATGGTGCAAAGCAGTTCGTACCTTTCGACGCCGCCTCTAGGATAAAATAACCTTCTTCTTTGATATCAATTGCTTGTACAACGAATTGAGTTTGATTTGCACTCAAGTTAAAAGGTTTACTGCTCTTTTGTACTATAATATAAAATAATGAAGACAAGAGAGTTTTTAAGAAAGAGAGTAAAGAGAAGAATGTTATGTATATTGCTTTTTCTATCTCATTCTTTATATAGAAAAAACAAAGAGCAACATATGTTAGTTTAGTGGGAGGAAAAATTGGATGTAATTAATACCATTATTAAATCAGAGGAACGTACAAAAATGTTTGTAGTTTTTAGAATGTAAATTTGCATGTTTCAAGAGAGATAAATGATAATCCATTAAAATTGATTATCATTCATTGTAAGATTAAATACCATATATTTATTCTTTTGTAACAGCTCTATAAAAAATGGTCACATGCATGTATGACCGTTGTTGTTCAATCATAATAATGGCTCGTTAATATTTACATATATGTAAATATATTACTGTTATAATTCTCGACGGTTCTATTGCATTAATTGCATCATAAAATATGTAAACATATTACAGTTATAACTTTCAATGGTTCTATTGTATTAATTGCTCAAAAATAAATTTTTGGTAATGCAATTATTATTATTTTTAAATAAATTCATAACATATAAAACACATTTCCAATAATCCCCCACTTGAATTTTTTTTAAAAATATATTTTTCAAGCAGTTTCTAAAAATATAAGATTGTGTATAAACAAAGGTGTCATCTGACTTGAACCTTTGCATTGTGAATAAGATTCAGTTTTCACTAAAGTGACACTTGGTCTTGAACTTTATTCCTAACATCGAACTACACACAACCTTTTCTATAATGCAATCAAATAAGCTCGTGCATTAATGGCCATGCACGTATATCCCAGTTTAGTGAACGCTCTAGGAATCTTGCCCAAAACTCCATAGGAAACGACCACATTTCCACATTCACATAGCCGAGTCTATTAAGAGCAGTCCTAAAGGTAGGTACCCCACTCCAAATAGAGTATAGATCTCATTAAGAGTTTCTATCAACTCATCGTCTAATCACTTCAGGAATGCATGCTTCTTAATGTACAAAAATAGCATGTTCGACTACTATCACTACACAACTTGTTTTTACCCATTGAACCTAGTTCTTGGGATCTCCAGTCATTAGGTCGGGTTACCATTGTGTGTGACTCAACAATCTAAGGGCAATAGTCCCATTCTTTTGTAAGTGTTAAGAACTTTCTCTCTGGACAGTCCTTTCGTCAAAGGATCTGCCAAATTTTCATCATTACGTGCGTAATCCACTCTAACAATACCTTAAGAAAGTAGCTCTCTAACAGTGATGTGTCTACAAGGTATTTGTCTTCTCTTACCGTTATACTAATGGTTCTGAACTTTTGCAATAGCCACGGTACTATCGCAATGTATCAACACAGCTGTTATCGGTTTTTCCCATAAGGGAATCTCAGCTAGCAAATTTCTCAAGTATTCTACTTCTTCACTAGCTGTGGCTAGTGCTATCATCTTAGACTCTATAGTAGACTGAGCCGAAATAGTCAATTTCTTAGATTTCCAAGAAACAACTCCGCCAACAATGTTAAATATATAGCCACTGGTCGCTTTTGAATCATCAGATAAAGTATTCCAGTCTGCATCGGAATATCCTTCAAGTACAGCTGGAAACTTTTCATAATGTAATCCAAGGTTCATTGTCCATTTTAGGTATCTCATGACCCTCTCAATAGCATGTCAGTGCTCTATACTAGGTCTACTGGTAAACCTGCACAATAATCCCATGACATTGGCAATGTCAAGTCTAGTACAATCAGTGGCATACCGAAGGCTGCCAATGATACTCGCATAATCAGACTGCCTAAAACCTTCACCAGTGTTCTTAAATAATTTTACATTAGGATCATATGGTGTACATGCTGGTTTATAGTCAAATTAATTGTATTTATTTAGTATTTTCTCAATATAATGAGATTGATCCAAAGAAAGTCTCTTTAATTTTCTGACCTAGTAATCTTAATGTGAAGGATTAAATTCACCTCACTTATATCTTTCATATCAAAATGGCACTTAATAAACATTTGACTGTGTTTATGGCGTGAAGGTTTGATCCAAAAATAAGTAAATCATCCACATACAAACATATAATGGTGTAAATGTCATTTTCTGATCTATAATAAATGCATTTGTCACATTCATTAATTTTAAAACCATTCGAGATTATTAAGTTATCAAATTTTTCATGCCATTGCTTAGGGGTTTGTTTTAAACCATATAATGATTTATCTAATTTGCAAGCTTTATGTTCTTGACCATGTACTACAAAGCCTTCAGGCTGATCCATATAAATTTCTTCTTCTAGTTCACCATTTAAAAGAGTAGTTTTAACATCCATTTGGTAAATTAATAAATTATGAATAGATGCAAGTGAAATTAATACCCGAATGGATGTAATTCTTGTTACAGGTGAAAAAGTGTCGAAGAAATCTACATTTTCTCTTTGATTAAAACCTTTAGCTACAAGACGAGCTTTATATTTATCGACAGTGCCATCATGTTTTAATTTCTTTTTAGGCACCCATTTACAGCCTATAGATTTACAAACAGGTGGTAAATCAACTAAATGCCAAGTCTTATTAGATTCCAAAGTATCCATCTCATCATATATAGCCTCTTGCCAAAAATCGGCATCTGGTGAAGATAAGGCTTCTTGGAGGTTTAATGGATCCTCCTCTATAGTAAAAGCACAAAAATCTGAACCATAATCTTTTGTGGATCTTGTTCTTTTACTTATTCTAGGTTCATTTTTAGAATGTTCATTAGGTTCTGCTGTTACAGGTAGTAAATTACTTGATGTGCCCTAACTATTCCTTAATTTAAAAGGAAATTTTGTTTCATAAAAATCAGCATCATTTGATTTAATTATATTATGTGTATTTATGTTATAAAATCTGTATACTTCATTATTAACTGCATAGCCAATAAATACACATTCATATGCTCTACTTACTAGTTTTATTCTTTTAGGGTCTGGAATGCAAACATATGCTAAACACCCTCAAGTTCTAAAGTAGGACACATTCGGTTTATAATTCTTTAAAATTTCATAAGGTGAAATTTTATTATTAGATTTAGGGATTATATTCAAAACATAGCGTACGGTTAATAATATAACCCTCTACCAGTGTTTTGCTGCACCGGAATTTAATAAAATGGCAACTACTAATTTGGTAAAGGTCCTATTTTTTCTTTCAGAAAAGATTGACTTTGGATTTTGCAATTCCACTACCTTACTTAATTGGCCTGAGATGTATAATCATAAAACTGTCCCTCTTCTTTCTAATTATTCGCCGCAGATATTAACTCCTGGGCTTGAACAAAGAAGAGGTAAGGTCTCTATTAGATATTTCAATAATTGGGCTGACGAAGCTGATTTCATTAATATTGTTGGAACTGCATGGTTAGTCCCAATCAATGGTAACCACATGTTCATCTTACATAAGAAACTCAAAGCAACTAAAGATGTTCACATAATTTGGTCTAGAAACAAATTTGGTAAAGGTAATAATCTCTCTATGGTTTGCAAAGAAAGATTGGCTGAAATTCAAAGGAATATGCTTATGGATGTCAATAATTCACTTCTCACTGAACAAGAAACTGTAGCCACTAAAGCTTATCAGGATTCTCTGAACACTGAGAATATCATGATCAAACAAAAAGCAAGAATTACATGGAAAATTGAAGGTGATAGAAACACATCCTTCTATCATGCAGCATTAAAGAACAAGCAATTAAAAAGCAACATCTTCAGTATTAAAGACAAGAATGGTTTCCTCCATACTACTCCAAATATTGAAAACGCTTTCATTTCTTGTTTTTTCGAATTGCTTGGTAATTTTGACAGATTTATTCCAGACATTGAAGCCATTGACCCTATGATCCTTCATAGAATCTGTTATAAGTTGTGTTTGAATAAGTCTAGCTTAATAAGTGGAGACGTTATGCAGTACACATACTGCGTAAGTTTATTAGGCTTTTTACTGAGTCTAAGTTTATCTAGTTATTTAGATCCTATTTTTATGTATTCCATGTGCTTGTATGCCTATATATTTTATGCTTTGTTTAACGAATAATAAAAACGTTGTTTTTCTTTATCTCTATATCTCATATATTCTTAACAATTGGTATCAGAGCCAGGTTGCTCATATGAGTTTCTCGATCCTGATTGTTCCACTCCGGCGGCGGTAGCCACCATTATAGGTTGTCGTTCGTTGGATCCCGTTAATGCTAACACTTTGAGTAGATACAAGCAGCAAGCTAGGTGGTGCATGGAATAGGTGCAGTAAGAGGTGATGTTGTGCCTGAACTGTTGCCTGCTGCAGACTGAATTCAAAGCTGGTTGGAAGATTATTGGCGATGGTTGAAAGTGAGATTGCTTCAGATCTGATGTTGCCGATGGTTCGAAATTGTATCATTTGTACTTGCATCATGTAGATCTAGTTGTATGTAGTTTCTTGTGTTTGGTTCAACCAACTTATTTACATCCCTCTACCCGATGAAGCTTCTCGGTTTCAAATGTTCAAAGCATGCTTAAAAAAATCACTGGTGGTAAAAGACGTAGACCTGAGCGCTCTTGCAAAGTTCACCCAAGGCTTCAGCGGTGCATACATAACAAAAATATGCTAGCGAGCGTGCAAGTATGCGATCAGGGAAAACATAGAGAAAGACCTAGAAAAGGAGAGGAGGAAAATGGAGAGCCCGGAGGCCATTGAAGTGGAAAAAGTGGATGAGGTGCCGAAGATCAAGGCTGTGCACTTTTGAAGAATCGATGAAGTTTACGAAGAGGAGCGTGAGCGATGCTGACATAAGGAAGTACCAGGCGTTTGCGCAGACCCTGCAGCAGTCGAAGGGCTTTGGGTTCGAGTTTCGGGTCTCTGAAAGGCTTGCTACCGGGGCCGGTGCTGCTGCCGAAGCTGGTGCAACCGACCCATTTTCTTCCTCCGTTGCTGTGGCCGATGAGGATGACCCTTACAGTTAGCTTTTCTTAAAATAAAATTGAACTCCTTTTGGAAGTGTGTTTTAGATCCCTTTGTAGTGAGCTACTCTTGGATTATGTCATATGAGCTGTTAGCGTGGTTTTGTGGTAGTGATTTACGGCTTTGGAGTGGTTTCTTTGGGTAGTGTGGTACTAGGGGTGTGATAGTCTGTAGTGATGCAGTTACATGTTGATTTAGGGATGAGTTGTGGCAAGTGGGTAGAAGCAAGGTGTGGGATTTTATGTTGAAGCAAGGTTGTGCACTGTGGCTTGTTGCAGTGTGGTTTGGTGAAGATGAGGAAGTTATTTAAGGAAGTGGGTTTCGAACGAATAAAGTGGATGGATGCAGCAGTGAAGTTGTAAGGTTGTTAAAGGTGACTAAAAGGAGGAGCAGTTTAGGGTTGTGACGTGTAGAGGTAGTGATGTTACAGGTTTGAAGTAGGTAACGACAAGAAGGTGGAAGTGTTGTTGTATGGGTGGTCTAGCAAGTGGCAGAATGTTATTCGGTTGTGTAGGAATAATGTGGTTTGGAGTGGAATTGGGTAATAACCCGGAAATCTGAGCCAATTTAAAATTTTTATTTTGGCAATTTTGATGAATTTTGAATATTTAAAATGAATTATTTTAAATAATAACGACGCAAAATTTATTTTTAATAGAAATAGAATGTATATATTTTATTTTAATTATAAAAGGAATTGAAAATGGCGCGGTAGTTCGAAATTTCGATTTCAAAGTTCAAATGAATGTACAAGATTCAAAATAAACCGGCTTTTAGAGAAACCAAAAATATTAGAATCCAATTGAAAATATCTTTCCAACGAATCCGAAAAATTGAGATTTCATAGCGGGAATCAAAAGATATGTCTAATTGAAAATTCAGAAAAGTCGCTATGGAATTTTGGCCCTTAAAAATGGAAATTTTGCAAATGACCACTGTTTTCGACGAAACCACTTTTGTTAGATCCGGGATGTCAAATTATTGCTAGATTCCAAAATTCATAATTTTTGAAATCAATATGTGAGCGTGGCGAAGGAAAACGTGTTTTGACAGTTTCAGTCAATTTCGATCGACCGGAAAATGGCCATTTTTCAAACGGTCTCAGAATTTGACGAAATTAGTTTTGTTAGGACAGTATCGTCAATACGAAGCTAGAAAACATTTTTCGAGAATTTTTAGAGTCCGTATGTGGCCCCGGTAAATTGAAATGTGCGTTCAAATTCAATATATACTGGTTTATATTTTGAATTTGATGGAAACTGGATCGAATTGGCCTATGAAACATATCCCATTGTGTTTAAAATGGTGGTAATTAGCTAGGGGCGATAGTCGTTGGGTATGAATTGGAGTACGAGTGGAAAGATAACTTTTCGATGAATAAATTAATTAAATATATAATAATAATAAAAAAAGTCAACTCCTCTTTCATCTTTACCCCCCACCCCCCTCGTCCATTTCAGAAAGTAAAAAAAAGGCCTCTCGACGATGGAATCGCACCCACCTCCACCGCGACCCCGACGCCGTGGAACCCTCCAGCCACCACCGCCCCTTCCCTCCTTCTCCGATCTGCCCTCTTCCCCCTCCTTCCTCAATTCGAGATGCGCCCAAACCACCCCTGAAGCCCACCGTCGTTGCACCCATCCCCCTGACGCCCCCGCCATAACGCCGGCCGCCAAGACCCCCACTTTCCGCCTGACCCTCACCGCCAGCACCCACCTCGACCACCGTGAGTTTTTAATTTGCCTAATTTGGTTTATATATATATATTTATTATTGGTTTAGAAATCTGAGAGAAAAAAACATATGTAATAGCATTGTGATTTTAAGTATAAAGATTATATTTTTATCAAGAGAAAGGTTATATTTTTATCATAGTAAGGAATAGGATTTTTAATTTGAAGAAAAAAGATCAGATTTTCTTTTATATAGATTAGCTTAGGATTTTAAATATAGAAAGAATGGATTTTTCTTATATACGAAAATGTTTGATTTTTATAGTAGAGATTATAAAAATATGATTTTTTATAATATATAGATAATAAAAATTTGATTTTTATATATGAAGTAGAGATAAAAATATGATTTTTATATTATAGAGATAATAAAAATATGATTTTTATAATATATAGATAATAAAATTTTGATTTTTATATATGAAGTAGAGATAAAATATGATTTTTATATTATAGAGATAATAAAAATATGATTTTTATAATATATAGATAATAAAAATTTGAATTTTATATATGAAGTAGAGATAAAAGTATGATTTTTATATTATAGAGATAATAAAAATATGATTTTTATATTATAGAGATAATATAAATATGATTTTTATACAGAAAGAAGCATCGTAAAATATATGAAGTAGAAATAAAAATGTGATTTTTATTTATTGGAATGAAGCAATAAAAATATAATTTTATTATGAACAGCGTGGTAAGGACTGCATTGGAATTTCAACAAATCCAAACGGTTCAGATGTTCAGAAATAAATAATGACGGAGTGGATCCCAAAGGTGAGAACTCCTTCACCCGACACCCGTTGTCCACAGACCATGGACGACTTGTGTGATTGTTTGTGTTGTGAGAATTGACTGTTAGTTGTGAAATAAAATATACATTCATGTGGTGAGAATATTCATGTGTTGAAATAAAATATATGTTCATGTGTTGAAATAAAATATATATTCATGTGTTGAAATAAAATAAATATTCATTTACAAATCGAACGATTTGTTTATGTACACCGATTTGACTGATATTGATTGGGATGATAAATTTTACACATCGCCCAACTGCACAAATAAAATATGTGTTTGATTGATTGAAACCCCACACAGTTATTAAGATGAAATTTGACGTACACTAATCCCGATTGTTTAGTTGTATGTCAATCGATGGGTTGACAGACTGTGTAAGCGTTAATTATTTATATTTAGTGCTTATGCAGTTGTGTGGTGCACTTTGGATGATGATTTATCGTTGTTATTATATACATGTGTTGTAGGGAATCCATATAATTAACATTATACGGTAATTGATTGGGCCTCATTCCAATTTGGAAAATAAGGAATATTATGAAATATAAAATCATGTGTTGAATAGAATAAAAATTCATGTGTTGAATAGAATAAAAATTCATGTGTTGAATAGAAAGAAAATTCATGTGTTGAATAGAAAGAAAATTCATGTGTTGAATAGAATATAAATTCATGTGTTGAATAGAATAAAATATTCGTGTGTCGAATAAAAATATAAATTCATGTGTTGAATAGAATAAATATTCATGTGTTGAATAAAATATATATTCATGTGTTGAATAAAATTATATATTCATGTGTTGAAGAAAATATTCATTTGTTGAATAGATTAACGAAGTTATTGAAAATATATAAAGCCATGTTGTTTAGATATGCGCCATTTTGACACGAACGATATTTATATCGATTATATTCGTTTTTATAATGAATACAAAAAAGGAAGTGATTTCAAAATCTAATGTTGAAAATATTATCATTTATATATCGATGATATGGAATATACAATTTTGATTAGAAATTGAATAGGAAGTTGAAATCGTTTTGAAAATGAATTTAAAACGATTTATAAAATACATTTTGAAAGGAAATCGACGAAATATATATATATATATATATATATATATATATTATATATATATATAATGGCCTGAATAGAACGCGTCGCGCCGTGGTAGTTCGCAAATTTCGACCATTGACTTCGAATGGACATTATGGGAGATCCGACTGTCGGATTCTACTAAAACCGGAACCGTTGGGTTCGTATTGAAAAGAGCTTTCTAACGAATATTAGAGATTTAAAATCTAATGGTTGGATTTGGAAATATGTCCAAATCAAATTTGGAAAAAGTCGCTGTAAGTGCAGTTCGATGGCCGTTGACGAAAATCGACTGTACGGGCCTTGATAAAATTATTAGAAATAGTAATAATTTGTGTAAAATCATAAGAAATGATTTGGAAAGAATTGGGATGAAAAACTCCATATTTGAAAAGATAAAAATAGATTTTTATCGAGATGAACTAGTTTTGAACTAGAATTATAATTCCATTTATTTTTAAAATAAATAAACCGGATTTGAAATGGTTTTGAAAATAACCAGAATTTCCAATAATTGAATTGGAAGGGATTTGAATCGAAATTGTCTTTGGAATATTTCGATGTTGGATTTCGTGATTATATAGATATTGTTTTGGGAATCTAAACGATATATTTATATCGTTATTTCCAATACGATATTTGTTGGTCGTAGAATTTGATATTGAATATAAACCGATATATTTTCTATTCATAGCCTTGTATTTAATATCAAATGGGATTTGGGTTTGTCGTGAATGGTGTCTTCATTAACACTGTTCTTAAACCTAGTTGAGAAAAAGATTAAATCTTTTTATTTAGATTTAATGAAGTATACCAGTTAAATGATATTTAATTGGAATTGAATTTGAATTGATTTTTGCGTTTATCGTGAACCGTGTTTTAGATGACATTGGTTCTTTAACCTAGTTAAAGATAGGAGATGGTTTCCCAAGTTAAATAATCATAGATAGTGATTTTTGGGAAGATTAAAACCCAGTGGAGTTTTAATGAATCCTTAACTAGATTGAAATGATCGAGAATGGAGTATCACCAGTTTTGCTCTAAGCGATAGTTAAATCTTTAATTAGATATGAACGTGAAATGGTAATTGAATTTACCGATAACACCGTGGTGTTAGATATGAAGTATTACCGGTTTTACTTCATGGGATGAATAGGTTGGGTTTGGGAAATTAAAACAAATGATTACTTCAGTAAGGTTCATTAATCCCGACTGGTTTGGATAAACCACAATTTGGTTTGAGTTGATATTCAAAGGAAGATTAAAGAATAAATTTAAAGAATTTATCTTTGATAAAATTAATGGGAACCTTTCCCAAAGTGTAAGAATATTTGCGGTTTTGATTGTAAACCTATATATGGCAACATAGTGGTATGGGGCACTTATGTCGTCTATGATTGATACTTATGATTGAATTTTTTTTGACATTATACACTTATAGTAATAATAAAAAATGAAATTTCACGTACCAAGCATTCTTGGCTATTATAAGGTAAAAACCCTATCCTCCGGCTTGCGTTCCATTGTGTGATGGGACCAGGGGCTTATAATAGCTTCATTGTTCTTTATTTAGCATTGCGCTGTTGTTTTATGCACTGGTATTCTTGGGAGGAAACCCGTTCCGTGTTATACGGCGTGGTCCCTTGATTTACCTAACTTTAAAATAAAGATTAATAACTGTTTTAGTTCTCACACCAGTCACATGACTGACTTGGAGTTTATTGTTTTAACCTAAACTCTAGGAGCCTTTATTTTGACACGGGCAGCTAGTAGTTTTGGTTTTGCAGATTTATATTCACAGGATCCTGAGCTGAGGTGATGTTCGGAAAGCTCTGTATCCGTGTACTACTTTCAGTTGTGTATTGTATTATTTTTCCGCTGCTAAGTAATGTATTGTAATCTCTGATATTTTATGATGTGTAATATTGATTCATACTCTGTATATTCTTGTATTCTGATGGAATTGTTGTAATAAACAATGAAATGTTCTTCTGTTTACGTTCTGATTTGTCTTGTTCTCAAAACAATCAGAGGTTTCGAGCGGTCTTGGTCGGTTTAGCGATCGATTCAGATCGAGCGAAATTCCCGATCGTCACAAATTGTGAAAGGTTAAGTTTGTTTTCTAGTTGTGGGGTTGAAGTGAAGATAGCAGTGCAGTGATTTGTGGTTGGTTCGTGGCAACGGTGAAGCGGGAAGTTGATATGCAGTATCAAAAGTGGGAAATGAAAATTTGAAGAAGACATTGGTTGCTGATGTGACAACGATGAAGTTGAGGACGACGAGATATAACGTCGTTTAATGAGTTGGATATTTTTGAAGTGTCCTAGAACTGTTTGATGATATGCCTAAGAGAAGATAGGCATGCCTAAATGCGAAGTAAGTTGAGTGAAGAAGACTTGGTTTTGTGTCATCCAACAAGTAAGGAAGAAGAGCTGCGGTTCTCGTTTGTTGGTGGATGACATATGCAAGGGAAGACCTGAATGGATAGGTCAGTGGATCACTAAGAGGAAACCAAAAGTAAATGTTGATGGTTAAAGTACCAATCAATTTGAAACAGTTGAGCATGTCCAATCAAGTAGAGATTTGATATTTTACCGAGTTCGTCTAGGCAAAGACGATGAAGAAATTGAGAAGCGGTTCGTTGCTCATTGCTTTGTAAACTAGATGTTACCACATCTAGTTTATGGGAGGGTGTTAGAAGTTGTGTTTGAATAAGTCTAGCTTAATAAGTGGAGACGTTATGGGGTACACATACTGCATAAGTTTATTAGGCTTTTTACTGAGTCTATGTTTATCTAGCTATTTAGATCCTATTTTTATGTATTCCATGTGCTTGTATGCCTATATATTTTAGGCTTTGTTTAAAGAATAATAAGAACGCTGTTTTTCTTTATCTCCCTATCTCATATATTCTTAACAGAATCAGTGATCATGATCACATGTCACTCAACAAAGAGGTTATGAATGAGGAAATCACTGGTGCTTTCACTTCACTCAATCATGGAGCATGTGGTGGCCCTGATGTCTTTAATGCTCATTTTTTCAAGGCAGCCTGGTCTGACATAGGAGAAGATGTAATAAAATCCGTCAATCTTTTCTTCAGGAAGGCTAAAATGCAAGAATCATTCAACAAAACAAACATTGCATTGATACATAAAGTTAAAAATCCTGATAAGCTAAGTTCCTTTAGACCTATTTCATGTTGTAATGTAATTTATAAAGGAATTTCGAAAATCATTGCTAATCGATTAAAGAAAGTGCTTCCTTCTATTATCTCTAATAATCAATCTGCATTCCTTGAAAAGAGAAATATACTTGATAATTTGATTCTCTCACATGAACTCATGTGTGGTTACAGAATCTCGTATATTTCTCCACGTGCAATTATCAAACTTGATATACAGAAAGCTTTTGACACCATACAATGGGATGCCATTGTTCGAATTTTAGGATATATGAACTTCCTTTTTCCTTTTATTACATGGATATATGCCTATATATCTTATGTCAACTACTCAATTGTACTTAATGGATCATGTGTTGGTTTCTTTAAGGGTAAACAAGGTACACGTCATGGTGACCCAATGACTGCTTATCTATTTATAGTTGTAATGAAATTACTCACTCAAATGCTAAATAATATTGTTAGGCAGAAGCTTTTTCATTTACATCCAAAATGCGAAGATCCCCAAATAATATCTTTTCTCTTTGCTGATGATCTAGTTATTTTTTGCAAACATGACATGTATACTATTTGCAATATTATTACATGTCTTGACGAGTTTTATAAGGTAACTGGATTAAAGATTAACCTTGACGAATCTGAATTTGTTGCCGCAGGCATTTCTAATACTCAGACCCATGAACTTATACAAGCAACTGAGTTGAAATGTAATAACTCTACCATGACTTACTTGGGCAATCCACTTGTCACATCTAGAATTACCATGCACCAGTGCCTACCTCTTTATGATAAAATAACCAAAAAACTTGACAATTGGGCCAACATAATTCTTAGTCAGGCTGGACTTGTCACTATTTTGAAATCTATCATTTTTTCAATGCAAGTTTATTGGGCAAGAACCTTTGTTCTCCCCCACAAAACTCGTTAGAACTGCCATGATGAGGTTTTTTTTGGAAAGGAAGTACAACATCCGAATTTTTTACACCCATATCTTACACTTATGTGGAGAAACCAATAAAAAAAGGAGGTCTGGGCTTTTTGAATTTGTTGGAATGGAGCAAAGGTGCTCATGCGCAACACCTGATGACTTCCTCAACAGGAAGAGCACCCTCAGGGTAACATCGTCAACAAACACATTATCAAAGATAGGCCTTTTCAGAGCATGGATGTTCCTCAAAAATGCAGCTGGACTTGGTGGTGCACCTTTGTTGTTGCCTATTATTAAAAACAATCTGAATGAAAATAACAAATTTTCACTGTGGAAAGACCCATGGACTTAAATTCTCTACAACAAGCTGGATTATAATGAAATTATTCAATCTAGTATCCATGCACTGTAACATCAACAACTTGATTTCTGTGAATGGCTTGTGGCCTCCTAGTACATCAAATTCCAGAATAAATGATGTGTGGCAGCATGTCAAAAACAAGTGAAGGAATAATCTACATGACAAACCCATCAGCTGGATTAAAGAAGATGGCACTTTCAAATTCAAACTGGTATACGACTACCTTGGTAAAGAAGAAATGCATGATAATTAGAAGTGGAGGAAGAGAGTTTGGAAGAATCACAATGTTGAAAAAGTTAATCTCCTTTTTTGGAAGGTGCTGAATGGAGCAATTCTGACTAAAGACAAGATTATACACCGGGGAATGGATATTGGTGGCTCTTGCATTCTTTGTGGCTTGCAGAATGAGCCTGTCAAGCATCTTTACTTTGAACGCATAACTGTGAACAGTTTATGGAAGCACATATATTCTATGACAGGTAGAGTGGTTGGAGCACCTAATGACCATTTTGATTGGGAGAGGATGTTCAAAGAATCTGACACCAAAGACAATAAGAGAGGGCTTTTGAATTTGGTTCACAATAAATTCACGTGATGCATTTGGATGGAAACAAATGTCAAAATATTTAAACCCCAAGATGCAAAAAATGAGACTGCTTTAAAGAAATGGTTGCAGTATGAAATCAGACAGGATATTGAGCATGCAAATTTTGCTATCGAGCCTGGAATAATTAGTTTATTCCCATCTTGAGATTTTTCTTTTCCTTTCACTGTGTTATTGTTTTAATTTTTGTTTTTTCCTTTTGTCTCCTCCAGTTTTTAAAGCATAGTTTCCCCTGTATTCTTCATTGTGGTTAAGTTTAACCATGACAGCTTTGTTTTCTCTATATGCTTCAATAAAAAGGTCTGGGCCTTATCCCCGTCGGCTTTCCCCAAAAAAACAGTAACTAATTCACAAAGATGAACTGAATAGCTGAATTAGGTTAAACAAAGGAAAAGGACTGGATAATTGATTTGTGATGGTGCACAACACCTATTCTGATTCTATCTTGAATGAATTATGATTCTGATAAATAACAACCTGCTTTTATTTAGTAGGGGTAACGCCTTCGGTCTATAATTACCATTTGCACTTGTAATTGTTTATTAATAAAAAAACCATACTCATAGGGTTAAAATGCAACCTTCAACTGGAAAGTCTCTCTTACATGCGCAACGCTGTTAAATTGCTACCACCTTTGGTTGTAAATTGTTATCTCATACACTTATGCTGCCATTGTTCCATTGGCTTTCATTTGTTTAATCTTGTTAAGAACCCTTTGTTCTGTTTTGTAATTATTTTTTCGCTTGTATCTACTTTATTATTCTGTTCTTCAAGTCCTAGGTTATATATTTTATGCGCAATATGTCATGATGTTAATGTCGTGCTAATTAAGCTTTTCGACAAGAAATAACCAGTTTCTCTTAAAATGTCTCCAAATGAATTCCCCATATTCCTATTCTTCGTAGGCTTCTTTTTTGCCGAATTTGCATGTATTTGATGCTCTGTTTTCACCTTAGAGTCAGGTTTTTATTATTTTTACCTTGAATATGTTTGGAAATTTAGTGTAAAGATTCTCTAAACTGGAAAATCGGTTAAAGGATGAACATGTGATGTTTTTTAGTCTGAAGGATGCACTTCTTATTTTTACACAGGAAGGAATCACATATTTTATTTTGGCTAAAGAAAAAAAATTTACTGTAAATTTTTCATGCGTCTTCTTCTTCAATCTTCATCTTCAATTGTGCTGATAAAAAAATCAAATCGTCCTTAATTCTCAATTTGTGTGTCTTCAATCAAAAAGCCTACGACAAATACCTCAAATCGATCTTTAATCGTTTGTTCTCTATCGAATGAAGATTGAGATTGTAGCAAATTTGATCGATCAATTTCAAATTGTGTATCTGCTGTCAAATCAAACGAGTTTTTTGTTCTTGTTGTGATTTGTGATTTTGAGAATAAGATATTATGTTGTTGTGAGTTGTTTCGATTAGGTTTTCATTTCTGTCCAGAATAATGATATATGAAACTATCATTTATGTGCATGTTATGAAATTTACTCTATTATATGTGTAGATTAGTTCATTGTCCTTGTATTTTATGTTGATTGAATTTTTGGTTAATTTTAGGCTATTGTTGAATTTGCTAAAGTGTAATACTATATGTATATAACATTTCATTTTAATAGTTAATTATTTGTATCATCTACAAGTATTTTGAAATTTACATGTATACAAAATATTTTTGGCCATCAAAGTATTCAACAATATATGTTGTTTTTGACTTTCACAGTATAAACATTGTACATCAAGTTTTTGTATTATACTAGTTCCAAATAGCATTTTAGTATAATTGAAAGTAATTGGAAATAGATACAATTGTATCACTTTGCATGATTTAAATAGACTAATATACTTCATAGCTAAAATGCCACAAGGGACTATCATTTCAAATATCATAAACATGCTAGTAGACTTTTTGAAAAATGTTACATTAATATATCATTTTTAATGTTATAAATATTGAAGTGAATTTCATAATTAAAATGTCATATGAAACTAAATTTTTATGTATCATAAGCGATCTACTAGATCTTAAACAAAAATGGTATTTTACATTTTTTAAATCATGCTTGTGGATTTCAAAGTTAGACTGTTATATACAAAAATGCTAGATTGTATTTTGAAATTTGCATTTTTTTTAGTTTGTTCGGTTAACCAATATATTTTGGGTATAGATTGGTTTCCAAAGGTACCCGCTTAGATTTGAGTCTGGACTTCATTTACATCCCATAAATACCCGCTTAGGTTTGTGTTTGGATGTCCTTGCATTTTTTAGTTTGTTCGGTTAAATAATATATTATGGGTATAGATTGGTTTCCATAGGTACCAGCTTAGGTTTAAGTCTGGACATCCTTTACATCCCATAAGTATCTGCTTAGGTTTGAATCTGGATGTCCTTTCCATCCCATAAGTACCCGCTAAGGTTTGAGTCCGGACGTACTTTGCATTTTTTTTAGTTTGTTTGATTAAACAATATATTTTGGGTATAGACTGATTTCCAAAGGTATCACGTAGGTTTGAGTTTGGATGTCCTTTACATCCCATAAGTACCCACTTAGCTTCGAGTCTTTACATCACATAAGTACCCGCTTAGGTTCGAGGTCGGACGTCATTTGCATTTTTTAGTTTGTTAAGATAAACATTATAATTTGGGTATAGATCGGTTTCCAAAGGTAACCGCTTAGGTTTGAGTCCGAACATCCTTTACATCTCATAAGTATCCGCTTAGGTTTGAGTCTACACATCCTTTACATCCCATAAGTACCCACTTAGGTTTGGATTCGAATTAGGTTTAACATTCGGATGAATTTAAGATTCTGTATTTTTTACATTATAGTTCATAGAATGATTTATTAAGCTATCATTTTTCATACTTTAAACATAGGATATGATTTCATTATTCAAATGCTACATTAAACTATCATATTGTATTAAAAACATGCAAGTAGACTCTTTGGTTCAACGTTATATTAAATATTATTTTGCACATTGTAATCTTGTTATCGAACTTCATAACTAACATATTCTATTAAACTTTCATTTGAGTATTTTAAACACAGCGATGGACTTTCTAATTTAAACGCTATATTAAACTATCATTTTCTATACATAAAATATGCTAAGTGGACTTTGTGCTTACAATGACATATTAATTTTTATTTTGCACATTGTTATCTTGTTATCGAACTTCGTAACTAAAATGCTATATTAAACTTTCACTTTGAATATTTTAAACACAATGGTGGACTTTATAATTTAAATGCTACGTTAAACTAACAATTTGTGTGCATAAAATATGATATATTAAACACAACTCAATCACGATAGTGGGAATCATAACTAAAATGTTATATTAAACTATCATTTTGCATTTTAAAAAGATGATAGCGGATTTGGTAACTTATATGCTATGCTAAACTAGCATTTTGCATACTTTAAATATGCTACTGTACTTTGTTATTAAAATGCTATATTAAATCTTATATTGCATATTGTAATCATGTTGTTGAACTTTATAACTAAAATGCTACATTAATATATCATTTTTATATTTAAAGCATGATAGTGGACTAACTTAAATATTATGTTAAACTGTCATTTTTCATATGAAGTCAGAGTTTCAAAGTGATAGTTTAGTAGCATTTTGGTCGTAGAGTCTAGTAACATATTCATGATATTTGAAATGATAAACTGACATAGCATTTTAACTGTATGACAAACAGCAGTATAATTTAGCATTTTTGAACTGTAAAAAAAAAAAAAAAAACTAATATGACATTATCATGATTTAATGCTAAGTTAATTTAGCACTTTTAGTATCAGTGATTTTTTTTTAATTCAGATCAACGATGATTGAGAAGAGGACGTGGTACAGTATGATTTTTTTTAATTCAGGTCAATGATGGTGAGGGTGCAGATGGTACAACAACAAATAGTTGCGACATGGATGTTGTATAGTATGATTGAGAAGAGTACGATGAGTCTCAAAGGAATTTTAGGGGGAGGGCAATGGACGATGATAAAAAAGACGACAAAGGCAATGGTGATGCTATCGGCAGTGACGATCAAGTTGATGAAGGTTTCTTAGGCGACGACAACTTGGTTGGAGGCACTGGTTTGGTTAAAGGTGGTGGCTAGGTGAAACAGTTGAAGATACATGGCGTATGATGATAATCGAGGGCGGAGGAAAAATCAAAAGTAGGTTGTGACTATCCTTCCGCCTAATTTCTTAAATTTGCGGCCTAAATTTAAAAGTTTATTAAAAGTTTGTCCAATAAACTAATTTACTCCTCTAAATTATCACTCTTATATCATTAACCAAATAGGTTGATTGAAAATAACTATCCAATTGATTTAGCCTCTATAACACACAAGCATTGCATACTTCAACTAGTAGATATGCAAGATTTTTATAATAACCCCTAGTTTTTCTTTATAGTTTTAGTCACATTAATGTTTTGGATCTTCAGGCATCAAGCATGCTAATATTTTGACTAGTTGTGTAAACTGTCATGGTATGTTTTGACTATCTAAAGGGTGTGGGTTTAAAAACTGATGTGCAAGTTTCAGCTATTGCATCACCTTAGGCCGATGATCAATTACAAGGAAAATGATTGTTTTGGTTTTCCACATTATTATAAAATGCAAGGGTTGTTATGGGCCATTAAGGTTATTTTACAACTCCATATGTTTAGAGAAACATAGTACAATAAAACATCACCAATTTAGTTAAAAGTCCTATAGCTGAGAAACAATTTACATAGAAAATTGTCATACTAAAGTGAAAATATAAAAACCATTCCTACAAATCAACCTTTCTCTTTTCTCTTCACAAATGTCCTCTTTTTTTTATGCTACATGTGGAGTAAAAGGCACTAAACAATATCTTTTACAGCTGTTTATGAGCTATAATTTTACAAGTCATCACTTCTTCAATGTTCATTTGTGTTTACATTGATTTTTTATTGACTACAATTAGTGATCTTATTAGCACTAGCTACTGACCTTTCCCTTTTGATGAGGAGCACATATGTTGATATTTGATAAACATTGTTATCCAATAGAAGTAGCATATTAGCAATAGTTATGTTCAAAATACTTGGTTGATGTGCCATTTGAAGTTATCGTCGGTATGTTAGTTTGGTAACTAGTTTCAAAATATTTATTTTACTGGGGCAATCATTCCCGATATAGATGCCACTCTGAAGTTATTGTCAGTATATTAGTTTGGTTAACTAGTTGCAAAATATTTATTACACATGGCCAATCATTCCAGATATAGATTTGTTGTCATTGATCAAGTTAGGACTGAAATGAGTTTAGTGTGTTTGTAGGTGTTATTATATCTGTTTCGAGGAATAGGGAGAGAGATATAGATAGAGGAGAATGAAAGTTAGATCATGTCCACAGCAATAGCCCAGCGGTTGAGGACTTCGCACCATGGTAACAGTGGCAGTTGTTCGAAACCCGGAATGGCATGCTAAGAGCTTACCACGTGCATATGCTAAGATCAACCATTTATGTGGTGCTCGCAGACCAAGCTAGGTGCACTAGGGAGGGTTTTACGACTCCGGTTGGTTTCCGTCCTGAAAAAATTAAAAGAAAAAAGAAAAAAAGTTTAATCATTGAACTTACAGAGAAATACATAATCTTGAAATAGAGTTAGAGAAATACAAAGATAAAATAAGAGTAAGCTATATAAAGAACTAGGTTAGACCCCGTGCGATGCACGGCTGAAAAAATATACTTTAGATTAATACTTTTAGAAATATACATATAAATAATATATTGTTTTAAAATAATTATTTCCAATAATGATTTAAATTAATTCATTTTATATTTAATTTTGGTTACACGTACAATTCGAAGGTAAATCGATAATAACTATTTGAATGCATGAACATTACGTAGATTAAAATAAAAAGGCTAAGAAATAATAAAATTGACTTGAGAATACTTTCAAAGGATAAAGCAGTGAATGGTTCTAATATTAGTATAGTCCCGTGCGATTGCACGGCTACGTTTAATATAACATCCAACAAATACTAGACCAAATAAATTGAATGTCAAATATTGCTTCGGTTTAGATTAAACCAACCAAATTAACTGCTACGCTAAAAAAAAAATCCATTAAACAATTTTAGAAATATAGATATAAATAACTGTAGGTGCATGATTACATGCTAATAGATCAATACTAAAAAATTATTATTGTGATGTTATAATATATTATTTTTACAATAATTATTTTCAATAATGATTTAAATTAATGACAAAAAATATATTAGTGCGGATGTAGGAGAAAAAAGGTAGTCTAACATTAAAGTTATCATAAGTTCATGCACCTAAATGAACAGATGACTCCAGGCTCTAGTTTCTTAAGCAAAAAACAGGAGAAAACAAATGTAGATAGTATAAACCAAGAAATAAATTTTGCTAACCAACAGCAAAATCACATCGTAAAAAAATGAAATATGCAAGAATTAAAAGTTGGGGAAGTAATTAAGTTGATAAAATACACAAAAGTATCAAAATATCTCACCCTTCCATGTTGACTAAACCCACCAAAAAACAGCTTTCAAAGTTAATCAAGCTACTACCCTAAAGACAGACATAAAAGCTTATGTTTGCCTACAACTTAAGATTATGTTTGAAGCATCCGGTCTAAACAACCAAAGCAGAATTTAGCTGCTCAATTCATTGGACAAAAAAAAAGTGGCAACATAGAAGGGGTAACCTAATGACTTAGAAGAGTTTCATACTTGAGCAGGTATCTTAAATGTTTTAAAGGTTCTGACCAAGGGTCAAATGAGACAGCAATACTGAATTATATTAAACTATGTGAAGTAAAATGAACCCACATGATGGTGCCATCTAAAACCAGACAATTCATTTTCAACTAATTAACTTTTAAGCAACTATCTTTGTATTTTTTATGTTGTCATGAATACACGAACAATTGTAAGTGACTCAAATATTTATAACTATTTATCGACAATATTTATGAATGAGTTGTATGAAAATTTACAATGACTCAAATATTTATGTTGAGGCCAAGCTGAATTAAGCTGATCCGATCTTCTATTTCACTTCTATGTATCAGAAGACTTATGTAGCAATTGACACTTAAAAACTCAAAAACATATAAACATACACCAACACATGCAAGGCCCATCACATTAAAAAATCTGATTGTGGATTCAGAACCTGGTAAATTAAAATCATAAAAAAAATGACTAAAACAATGACTTGTTTGTATGTCCGAACCTCGAGGAAGTTGAAACAACCAAACATCTGAATTTAGCTACCAAATAGCAAGAAAAGTGAGGTATTTTTACTACTTGCTGCCCTTATTGGAATGTTCTAAAAAAATTGTTCTAAAATGTGCTTCTCATTTTATTGGTAAATTCAGTTGAAGCAAAATGATATTGTCATAGAGTGGTATAAACTGCATAGTGGGTTTCACCGAATTGCTGATTAGAGGAAGTTCGTTTTTGAGAGTAATATGGCTGAATTGATACCTATATTTTAAAGCACTGAGGATAAACAGTTAATTTTCACTCTTCGTACCTCACATAAGCATGATGTCTTGTTTGAAAGGTTTATAACATGTTACCAATTTGAAATATGCGTAATATAATTATGGAAATCACTTGTAAATTGAACTGTTCAAAATGGGTTATCTAAAGGGAAAACCCGTCATATTTACAATAGATATTTATTTATTTATTAAAAAAAGGGAAAATACCACAGAAAGACATTAAATGCCCCACCAAAAAATAAGCTTTACCAATTACCGAAATACCACAGATAGTCAATAAATTCTTGATTCAAAATAATAATAATAATAATAACTTTGGTTGAACCTTAAATCGTAAGTGTTTCATACCTAAGAAACACAATCTGGTATCTTGGTATCCTCTTAGGAAACTGACTATATTTCATTCCAGAAATTTCAGCCATGTTTATTGATCTCTCTCTTAAAATACAGCTAATGAGCATTCTTCTTTCTCTCCAAACAGTTTTCATATTACTTAAGTTGGGTTTATACTTTACATCAATGTTATTGCAATATATTAAATGAAGAAGTAACAATGTAGAAATTTTCTTGTCAATATAAAACATGAAATATCATACAAATTAACTAAAGTTGGAATTTTTTATTGAAGATGATTGCCCATTTTTCCTTTAAAATATTAAGCAATAAATCAAGGTTCATATTCAAAGCGTAAGCACATTCAGTGGTAAATCAGTATACTTGGTAATTGTGTTTACTTAACAATATAGATCATCAAACACAAAGTGATGTCAAAATTGAATCTATAAATAAATAAATGGAATATAATATATTCAAAGGCCAGGAAAATGAGTTGGGTGGCATACAGAAAGTAAGTAAATCTATCTTAAGATAACCCAAAAAAAAGGGTAGATTCAGGTATTTAAATAACATTAATGGGAAAATTAAAATTTATAATATGGCTAGCATGAATTTCTTTGTCATGATCTATATTAGCGTTTATTTTTCTCGCATTGAAGCAAATATTTTGGTCATTTAATGCTTCCATTTGTAGCAAATCAAAATATCAAAATTTTGTGTAAGGAAAATAAGGCAACCATAAGTCAAAATCAAGATACTAATCTCAATCATCGACTGAACATGTAAAGAAGATTGAATTTTTACACCTATAATAGAATTTAGTAACAACCACATCATTTATAGGGCTGTGAACAATTTAAAATAGCTTACTATGAAACGTTTACAATAATGAAGGAGAGAACAAAGTAAATAGATTCTTCAATAACATTCAAATCTATATGCCTGCATTGATAAGCACAAAATACTTGCAACAATTATTGAGTACGGATAAATATATGAAATTCTTATAATAATTACATGCTAATACATCAATACTAAAAATCATTATTGTGATGTCATAATGAGATGATTTTCTAACTTAGAGAACCCAAACTGTGAAATAATCTTAATGAAATGAGAACAATAGAGAGACATACCAATTATTTTCTTCAAGCCAAAGATAAAAACCAAATTGAGTCCATAGAACCCAAACTAAACTGGCTGATAGCTGAAACTGCAAACGAACAACAGAATAATTATACTATTTTCCCTAAAATCGACAACGATGAACAGTAAAAATTATATTAAAATCAACTGAAAGTGAAATGATGAATAGATCAAACTTGGAATTGAATATTTCCTCGCAGCACTGGAAATTTGAAATGGAAGGAAGACTATCTAAATCCCAATGAGTAGCATCATTGAAAATGAAACTTAAAGAGTAATTTTAAACTCATAAATGTCAAAAAGAAAGCATATATCCAACTCCAAAGCAAGTGACATATTTAAAGAGTAATTTATAAGCAATCCAACAAAAAAATGGACCATAAAAGCATTCATTACCTATTGTATGGAGTGTAACTAAAGTTTTTGCATTTCTTATCCAAATGACAGAAGTATATAATATATATGGCTACAGAACATAGCTGTGGTTATATTGGAAGCTTCAAATATACTTTGACCTAGATACATGTTGGGCACTTTCATAGAAATCTTATATCTGTCCATTATAGATGGTGACATTCACTCCCACTGACAGTAGCTGATCTACATGTAGTCAATTATAAGTAAATAATTTCTGGCTTGTACCAAAACCAGTTGACTTTTACTGATTTAAAAAGGAAAAAGAATAAAACAATGTTAAATTTTACCTCAGCAATTCTTGGCTTCATGAAGTCGTTTCCTAATGCACTGAAAACACTTTGATCTGAAATTCAAATTTCTTGTGTGTAATTCAATTCTAGATGCAAAATGTTTTTCTTACATATACTTACCTGATTTGTTGGCTGCCATTTCACTTTTCCAGGCTTTCCAATATACACAAGAAAACCTTCAACTAAGAATTAAGTACACACAGAGAAGATAAATGCTTGAACACCTCCCGCTGAAACAAAAAAAATAAAAATAAAAATAAAAAAAACTAAATGAAGATTTGATATAATTTAGAGACCATGCAAAAAAAACCAAAATAGATAAAAAAAATTCTCCTGTTAGAACGGTTGGATTTTTGGGTAATAGATAATACTTAATTGATCAATATGTATTAATCTGTTTGTTCCTTACTGAGCATTATCACAACGCCTTGAAGAGTCAGTCAATCCATCAATTGTAATATTGAAACTAAAATAATAAGTAAATGCAAAAATAAAACCATGGAAAAACATTGAATTTGTCTGTTCACTTATTTATTATATCCAACTATATATTTTTATCACTTATTAATGAAACATACTCGTATATTTCCTTAACATGTTTATATATCAATGAGATACGCAAAACCATAAACAAAGTAATAATTAAATAATAACAGGAAGAAACTTTGATTCACAAAAAATAAAATTGTTTTGAATTCTCTGCGGCATAAGCAATCTAATGAAAACAACAATGTTAGAAAAAGGATTTATCTTAATTTTTAGTCTTACACACAATGTGTTAAAAATAACTAAATTGATAGAATAAAATATCAAACTCATATTTACAAAATCTTTATATGCCCCTCACGCAAAAGGACTCCTAAATCAAACCCAAGGTACAATATTAACTATTTTGACTAAAACTCATCTTATGAGTTTGCCTAAAACTACATTGATAGAATAAAATATCAAACTCATATTTACAAAATCTTTATATCCCCCTCACGCAAAAGGACTCATAAATCAAACCCAAGGTACTATATTAACTATTTTGACTAAAACTCATCTTATGAGTTTGCCTAAAACTACCCATTAAACAATTTTATTCAACAGTAATTTTACTAGAACAGTAATTAACTAAAACTCTTAACAGTAGTGAACTATTAAACCCAAGTTACTATAAACAACTTTACTCGATAGTGATTGACTAAAACAGTAATTGGCTAAAACTGTTAAAAATACCCTAAAACAATAATTGACTAAAACTCATAAAAATAGTTAAATGGTCAATAACTACCCATTAAACCATTGACAGTTTCCTTTTAAACCTTTAAACCATTAACCATAATCATGGTAAAGCGCACAAAGAAGAAATCCCTATATCTAAAACTTTTGCAGCAGCATTGTATCATGACATAAGTAGTACAATAAAATAGTAAGGACCATAATTAGAAAAGTAATAAAAGTTACAGTTTATTTACAGAAGTTATAGTTTAAATAAGTAAAATACAATTTAGTATTAGTTTACAATTTGCATACTACCATGAGTAGACCACTGGTAAGAGTTATAATTTAGCATACAGTCTTTCTTCATGACAAAATTGAGGAATATGTTTTGTAAACCATCCAAACAAAATATCAGCAGCAAAAGTAGTGGGATCAATGGTCAAGTAGATATTAGACGGCTACTATATTAAATATTTTTCAACAACCGTGCAATTAAATCAATAGTCACAAAGGAACTATCCCAAATTTCGTGTAAGTGAATAAAGGAAATCAATTTGCATGTTGAACTTACGTTAAATTATACTCACCTGAAGTAAATTGATCATTAAGAGCTAATAAACCTTCAAACTACGTTTAAAATATGAAGGAGTGGACAAAATTATCATGAGAACCTTCACCGAATATTCGAAATAACCGATGAAAAACAGAGATCGATTACCTATCAAGCTGGAAATTGACTGGTTTCCATAGCCGGTCGTTTAGCAGGAGAAATTCATATTTGGAAGCTGCTATTTTAACCAAGTAGTATTTGAAAGTAATGCAGTTCCTTTCAATACTGACGTCATCTCTCTACATTTCTGAAGAGTTTATCAACTCTGCATGCTTAAACCTACGATGATATAGTGTAATAAAATATCAGACGGAAGAAATTTGACAAAGCAAAAAACAAAACAAAAAAAATTACATAATGGAAATCAAATGCTGCATACCTGGCCATGCCATGGATCCTCAAAATAGTGCTGATTCCAAATTTTATATGCTTGCTCAAAATACAAAAAAAGGAAAAACTTAAAACTTTTAGGTTTAATTAATCGCTTAATCAGCCACAAAAACAATATTGTTTATAGCTAATCGAAGGCAATTAAATCACAAACAAAGTAACAACAGTAACACAATTAAACATCAAGTCGATATCTAGTTGACCATCAATCAAAAAGAAAAATTACTTCTTCCCACTTTTAAACAATCACTAATATTGCTGCAATAATCACTTGTGTGTAACATAGAAAAAAAATCTAGCCCATAAGCGGTTTAGTATATTGTATGACAATCAACTTTGTAAAATAAGTAATTGAAAAGAATTAAGCTACACTAACTTGCCAAGTAGTAAACCAAAGAAGTAGTAAATTCATTTAAATAGAACAATCTGGAGTGAATTCAATGCTAGACTTGGATGTTAATTCAAACCCATATGTTAATATGCTCCATAATAATAAATCAAAAGTCCCTGCTTCTTCTTCTTCTTTTTGCTAACAACCGAAATCCACAAATACAAAAAATAATTCATGTTAATAATAAAAGATAAGTTATAAGACATCATGAAAAACAGAAGTTATCTTACTACCAATCTAGAGATTGCATCACCTCTACGAATTTCTAAATTCACAATCGCATTAGTCCCCAATCATCAAACGCCGTGCAGTGGTCGGATTGCGAAAATCGAAAAGGCTCTAGGCGACGGCGACGGAGAGTGGAGAGGGGACTGAAAGCTAGGGTTTAGGCTCTCGGTTTGATTTCAAACATTGTTGAAAGCTTAAAAGCGAAAGTGAGACGAAGAGACACCATTGTGTGTAAATCCATGTTGCGATGGTTTTTTTAGCAGCATGGATAGTTGAGGAAAAATGGAGGTGGAAATAGGAAAAAAGCGGAACCTGCTGACTTAGTAAAGACGAAGAGCACCGCTACGAACAATATTAAAAAAAGGCGAAGAATTGCGTAGAAGCAATATTGGAAAGTGAGATTTTTAATTTTTAATATCTGATTTCACTTTCCCATGAATTATTATCAGAGAGAAGAAAAGAAAACAACAACCCAGTAATGATTATACATTGAAGGTATATTTTTTATTATTAAAAGAGGAGCGCACAGGGAATTGGAGGGATGTGGAGGGAATTAAAGGGATATTATTATTTATTAATGGTGTTGTGGAGGGAATTGGAGATATTATTATCTATTAGTGATGTTGTGGAGGGAAGATGGTGAGTTTTGGAGGGAAAATTGGTCTTGCTTTAGTATATTGTAAGAAGGAAGGGGAAGAAAATTATATCAAATTTTTAAAAAAGAAAAAAAAACATGGTTATCATTTTATCCATTTGCTGCTATATTACGGTTACTTCATATCTACATTTATATCAGAATGTATGTGCGACTTTGTAAAACGAAGACACGAATGATGATATTTATACGAACAATGATATTTATATGTTAAATCTATTTAATATTTCTATATGAAATATCTTCAGGTTAAATTTAAATTCAAATTGCTAGGCTGGTTATATGGTCTTGAGTTTTTTTGTAAGTGAGTGCGTATGTGTTAAGATGCCAAAACATTCAAGACAATTTTTTTAGATGATGAAAAAGTCAAAAATCTTAGAAGGTTTTTTGTATATTTTCTACTTTTCATCGAACTGATTATATTTAAACAAAAATTTAAAATGATTTTACCATCATTATTTACTATCAAAAAAGAGTTTTACTTGAACTATATAAACTAATATTGGATTGTTTAAAATTAATTAAACATCCACTAACCAAGATGATAAAATTTCGGGTTGATCTTCTATTATCTATATTTCATTAAAAATAGTAGGCAAAAGCTAACTTAATGCTGGTGCAATTTTCTTACTTACCCTTGTTCAGCACAATGTAATAATTAGAGAGTGATGAGATTCCAAAACCTAATTTCGATCTTCGATACTGACTGAAACAGCAGATAGTATAGTCGTTTTAGTTTTACTCAATTTAATCCTTATCTACTTTTTAATTTTCTGCTGACATTATTCATATGTTACCTTAAGCTTTTTTTACAGTAACAGTTGATATTATATCTTTCAATTGATAATTAATCTCCTTACTGATAGTTTTAGATTTCTACAATTTTGATTCAATATATATTTTTAACCAATGGTTCACCTAAGCCATGGTAGATGCGATATTGAAATTTTATAGTAATACTAATTTATCGTTCCAACTGTACTAACTTTCATTGTTCATGTCCATCAGCATATGCTATATCCATATATATTTGAAGTGGAAAATTTGTGGATGCCGTAATTTCTACTATGATATTTTATTCAAGCAATTACCAATCATGACATGTTTTCTTCTTTCAGTTGCACTAGATCCCACAATACTCTGCTCAACATTAATGATATCATAAATAGTGTTCCTACACAGGATGATGCGCCAACTCACTACAAAAAAGGTGTCATTTTCCAACTCAGATTTTCCTACGTTATACATACGCAGCGTAAGCGCAGCGTAGGGAAAATGTAAAAATACGCGAATGGCGTAAGGACTGTATAGGTAATTCCCTACCCATTCCCTATGCCTTTAATATAGGTTGGAATATATTTAATCGGTTCTGAAATTACGGTTCAAATATCCACAACCCGTTTAAAACAAACATTTTGACCCATCAATTTTTCATTCCATCGTTTCATGATTAAAAAAAACTTTCCGTTGCATCGTTTCCTCATATTAAACGGAAAAAAAGACCCCTTTTCGCATTGTTTCCTCATATTAAACAAAAAAAAAACCCTAGTTTATATCCCTCGCGCCGCCGCCAAGCCGTTCAGTGACTTCAACGCATCGCCCCGACCATTCGTCTGTCTTCCCTAGCCGCCGCTCTTTCTCTCTTCCTCCGTCGCGCCGCGCGGTGTCTGTTCCTCCACGCCGCCTGTCTCTTTTCCAGAGCATCAGAAAATTGAAGGTACTCTTTCAATTACTGTAGCGTTTTAGTGGATTTTCCTTTTTGGAAGTAGGTCCGTGTGCTACATACTTAATCCTGAAATCATGTAATAGTAATTACTGTAGCGTCGTAAACTAAACTATTAGGGTGCGTTCTTAACGAACGTGAGCGTGGCATTTGAGCGTGCCATTTGAGCGTGGTACTGTAGGAAGGGGAATTGTGTTTTTAGCGACGAACGAGGTATTTGAGCGTGGTATTTAATTGTTAAATTAATGGTTTTGATTTAATTAAATTCTAATTGCATCAAACTACACGACCACTTTTTTCATAAAACATAAAAAACACAACGGTACTGGAATTAAAACAAATACATGAAAATCTACAATAAACGACGATGAGGTAATAAGTTCAACTCCGATGAAATAAAGGCACATAAGCCCTCATCGTCAGAATCTCCCAAAGATCCACAGGCATCCCCGATCTCCGAACAAGCTCCAAACAACGAGCATCAAGCTGTCTCGTATGGTCGGTCACCCACGAGCTGGCACGCTCTGCCTGTCTGCGCCTAGAGGGCTGACCAGACGGTGGATCGCCCGAAGCCATCCAACCAGTATAGAAACTCGCGTCCCCGGGGGAGAAAGAACCAGCTGCTGCAGGCGCTGGTGGAGGTGCTGGTGCAGTAGGAGGCGCAACCTGAGGAATCAGATACGCACAAGTATCTTTCCGCAAACAACCCTCGAACATAATGTCCTGATCTCGAAACTTCATCGGCGAGTGCTTCCTAAATTTTCTGAATCGTCTGCCACCGCCGGTACTCCAAAATTCATCAGGATCGTCTAGATAATCGAACTCCTCATTCCATACACCCCCAGGTGTTCTAAGCAGCATTTCCCAATCACGAAAAGCTCGCTTCATGTTGTCCCAATTGTTTTTAATCTGGTTTTCTCTGAACTCCAGATTAAAACGGTTGTTCATTGTTTTTGCGACTGTTGCGTAGAACCCACTGACGCTTGTATTGCGCTCCGCTATGAACTCAACGCAGACATCTATGAAAGCGGACTCCCGGTCGTCCGTCCAGTTCGCAAAAGGCTGCGAGGTAGCAGTGGTGGAAGTGGAGCCATCTGCGTAAACAAAAAAAAATTCAAAAAAAAAATTATATGGTAGAGAATTGAAAAATAAACTCAACTATAAATTTTTTTACCGTTTTTGCAGCTCGAAATTGCTCAAAAAAATTGAAAAAAGGGGTAAAAGGGGAGAGGTTTCGGTTGGAATGAGGAGGAAGGGGGGGTTTCGTTTTTATAGGCAGCGAATTGGTACGTTGGAAAATTAACCGTTGGCGTCCGACACGTCGGACGCCAACGGTTACTTTTCCAACGTTCGAGAATCGTGGAATCTGGAAGGGGTAAAATGTGCTCGCGTCCGACGCGTCGGACGCCAAAAAAAAAAAATGAGCGTACCAAATTTTGGCTGCGAACGCACCCTTACTAAGCATAATTCAAATGGCAAAAGAAATGTATTATGTATTCTAATAACTATTTACTGTAAAAAAAATACCAGTGAAAGAGATTCAAATTTTCAAGTCCGAGAAGACATAGCTAAAACTATACTTAAAATAATTCATTCTAGTACTACATTAATAATCATGTCTCTGAGTTTAGGATATTTTTTGTGAGTATACACACAAACACAATTTGATGTTATAAGTAATTAGTCAATAAAATGGTAGTTCAAACACTTATTTTTTGAGGAAATCCAAATGTAACACTTCAAATATGTTGGATCAACCGCAGTTAGAAATTTAGAAATGAAAAAAGAAAATAAACACGCAATCACTTTTAGCAATACAGAAAAATAATATTGAGCACATAGAGCACACTTGAAAGCAAACTTTTCGGCTGAAGGATATGAATATGGATTTGGATAAAAGTGTGCTCCTGTAAAAAACATTCATATGTTTAGTGCATACAAAACTACTTAAAAGTTAATATTAATATAACTAAAGTTTACATACTATAGTGCTCAGTTTGAGTTTTAAGAATTATCATAGACAAACACAAAACTCATTTTAAGTTTTACAAACAAAAATCATGTTGGTCTCGGAGTTGAGCGAGGACGATTACTTAGTTCTCTATTTCTTGTCAGGATGAGGGCTTTCGTTTGAAATATTTCAAAAACTACAATAACCAACCTACATCACATTTTGTAATACATTAAGAAACGTGAAAATTAATGATAAGATAGAATAACACTATTGTTTTATTCATGATTAGTGACCATCTTGATTTTTATGAACTTTTGTACTTGAAAGATTTACAGTGAATTCAATCAAAATGAAAGCTTCTGGTTGAATTCATTTTGTTACTTTTACTTTATTTAGCTCACAAATAATCTAAAACACAAAACTTACGCTCATCATTGCTACTAATTGGCTGTATAATAACAAACAAAATAAATTAAAAAACCTTAATAATACTGTATTTTCTGAGATACCATAACATTTATTGCTTACCAAATATTGAGAGACAATGAAGTTATTACTCATATCGATAAAAATTAATATGCAGTCTATTTGTAAGGACAAAAATTAGAAATAAATCTGTGGCAAACGACCTAGCTGTGACATTAAGCAATTCTGGTTTATAAGAAATGTTAAAATAAAGATGAATAATTTACAAATTATTAGGTTTTCGAGTACGCAACGATGGAAAAATGCTAATAAGTAGACAGACTAGATGTACTTATTATTTTCAGAATTGTACACTTGAATTATCGGTAAATCCATTGTTGTTTTTGTTAAAATTTACAAGTATACATCAAATATTTAAATGTTTAAATTTGTGTGTTGTAAGTCTTCCAATATTACGATCATTATTCATATATCTTTACATGCTGCTTATTGGAGAAGGTGAAACGTGCGCTTCTTCAAGAAGCAAACGAAGGCCTAGTACCGACAATATTCCTGGGGTATTGACTGAAAACTTAATTTATTTATTTTCTAGTTATGCTCATGCTCTATACTGTAGACTTTTAGTTGATAATGCTTCTACTTAATATAAATTGTGTTGAATCAATACCACATAGAAATAACTAGTTCTGTGGTGATCATGTAGATCCATAAGTAGATCCCACGTGTTCTCTCTTTGTGGCTCTTCATTGAGCCTTAAGGCACAGCTGAAACTAAACCGTAAGGCTCAAGTGAAATTGAGCATAAGGCTCAGTTACGGCTGAGCTAAGGCTCGCCGAAACTGAGCATAAGGCTCAGTTACGGTTGAACTAAGGCTCGCCGAAACTGAGTTTAAGGCTCAGTTTCGGCTGAGCCGAGTTGCTGTGCAACAGCTTGCACAGCAACTTGAAGTTGCTGTGCAACTTGAAGTTGCACAACAACTTCAAGGTCTACTACGGTGTTATAGAACATGTCAAATAGCTAATTAATTTATGTTTATATATTTGGGAATAAGTAGTTTTAGACCGTTTCTATTACTTAAACACAAATAGTTTATAAACTTTATATATCCGGAAATAAGAAAGCAAAATTAGGTCACATCGTGTTATTATATGTTCTGAGAACATGATAGCTGATACCAAATGAAATGTAGTCATCAACTATAATAATAAAGCTATTAATTTACTCTGCCCTAAGGAAGTAATAATTCATGAATGTGTCAGGGGAGCATCAAAGCCACAATGCATGTAAAACTCCCCAATATTCACAATATAATCCTGATCTATGTCTCATTTTGTCAGCATTTTCTCTGATTGCATTGTAGCAGGGTTGTAAACCTTAGACTGATAGTTATGATACACTTGGCAAAAAATTTGCACAACAACTTAAGTTGCTATTGCGCAGCAAATTAAGTTGTTATTTAGCAACTTAAGTTGTTGTTTGCAAGCAACTCGAGTTGCTTGCAAACAGCAACTCGAGTTGCTTGCAAACAGCAACTCGAGTTGCTTGCAAACAGAAACTCGAGTTGCTTGCAAACAGCAACTCGAGTTGCTTGCAAACAACAACTCGAGTTTCTTGAGTTGCTTGCAAACAACAACTAGAGTTGCTTGCAACAGCAACTCGAGTTGTTGTGCAACAGCAATTCGTGTTGCTTGCAAACAACAACTCGAGTTGCTTGCAAACATCAACTTGAGTTGCCGTGCAACAGCAACTTGAAGTTGCTGGCGCAACAACTTCAAGTTGCTTGCACAACAACTTCAAGTTGTTGTGGCTGAGCCTTAAGGCTCAGCCAAACTGAGCTGTTCGGCTCAGTTTCGTTGAGCCTTAAGGCTCAGCTGAAACTGGGCCTTAATTAAGATTAGTTTCGCTGAGCCTTAATGCTCAACGAAATGGAGCCATTTCATTATACTAGTTGGATTATGGAACTAAGAATTAGGGCTCCGCGAAACTGAACATTTTACTTAATTGTAATATGAAATGTATTCATTGTACTAATTGGATTAAAAATTTTATGTGTAGATATACAAAGACAATACATACACCGTTAGGTTTGGAGTTACAGATGATACAGAGAAGATTGTGAAGGAAGTAGAAGAGCTAAGGGATAAAAATCAAGAAATGGGTGTCATTATTAGCAAACTGCAAGAACAAATGAGTTATGTACAAGAGTTTTTTTACAAGGGTTACGGCGAGAGCAAGAACCGCAGATATGACGTACTTTATGAATTAATCTTATTTTGGTAGTGAGTTTGATGTTCTATTTGTGTAAGGTACATTACACGATGTTTGAATTAGATAAAATGATCATGTTTAAGTTATGTAGCAACTTTATTTTATTGTTTGTTGGACATGATTTGTTTTAAATATATTTGTAGCAAGTTTATGGTAATTCGACCATGATATTCATTTTACATCAATGTTTATTTATATATACTGCTGCGATTTTTTATTTGTTCGGTTTTATTATGATTTGTGGTAGACGAAGATAAATATAAAACTACCATGTTGATTTTTGGTGTACGGGTGCGTAGGGAATGCATAGAGAAGGGGTAAAGATGCATATGAAACTTGGCGTAGGGAATGCGGAGGAACTTGGTGTAGGGATGACATAGGGAACTTGGCGTAGGGACGATGTAGGGAATTTGGGGTAGGGATAGCGTATGGAACTTGGTGTAGGGACAGTGTAGGGAATTTGGCTTAGGGATGACGTAGGGAACTTGGCGTAGGTATGGTGTAGGGAACTTGGCGTAGGTATGGCGCAGGGAACTTGGCGTAGGGAAATATTTGCGACGAGCTGATTTCCGACTTCCTTTTCGGCGTAGGGATGTCGTAGGGAAATTCGATTCCCTACGCCATCCCTGCGCCAAATTGGCATATGGAATTCAGAATTCTTTTATAGTGACTATTCCTGTAAATAAGTCGGGTTTATAAAAGGTGACATTTTGTTTATGTTAACTATATTTTTCGTCAACACCAGAGAAAGGTCTAAGGTAATGGGCCTAAGGGGAAAATGAGATTATTTAGTTCCTATAAACTTGAGTTGGTTCATCGTTTCCAAGATATCAAGGTCTTAAGCCAGAAGATTAGTTACTCTTCCCTCAAATGGTGAGTATCATGCTTACGAGACTTAACAACCAATAGTTACCTTAGGATAAGGGTTCCCTAAGCATAACACAAGATAGAAAGCTAAATTACTTGTAAAAAGGGGTTTTTCAATAATCTTGAGGAAGGTAGGACTTGGGCAAGAGACCTCTGTCATGTAGAAAGCATAAGGTAGTAGGAAGTGGCTAAATAGCTCATAGAAATTACGCTAAGCATTGGTTCACTCTTTATTGCCCATTAACTTGTATATATAAGTGTTTACAAATGAAATCCCCAAATTGATTTAGAAATTAGGGATTGCTCTATAAGAAAAGCGTACAAGATTGGGGATTGAGAATTCGGCGTTGAAAATATGACCCCTAGGGTCCTATTTATAGACTAATCGGGATCCCTTTTGTCATTCAGCAGAAGCCTCTTTTGGGTGCAACAGCTATGTGTCGGCCTCCCTTTACCTTTCGGTTCTGTTTGCCTCGGCTTTTGGCTGTTCTTTTGGCATTGTTAATAGATATAACAGAGCCTTCGATGTGTCGGTCATGCCTCTCGGAAAGCTGGTCTCGGTCTTTAGATCCTCTCTTTGATGTTACTTCTTTCTCTCAAATTGATGCCAAGCCCGTTGGTATGAATAGCTTTGAGAATGGCTTTCTACTTTCGGTCATAAGCTTCCGGTTTTGTCTTTATAGTATTAGTGATCATGCTTCAAATTCCCATGTTTCGGGAACCATCACCCTTTCGGTATTGACACTAAGCAAGTTAGTGTGGATGGTTCTTCTTTTCAGGAGCTTTGGTTTGCTCTCGGTGAATTTATGGAAAGCGTTTTGGTTTTCTGGAAGGATGATTTCGGTGTATTACTTGTTGATTTCTGAAGTTGTCCCTCGGTGATCATGAAGCTTAGGTTCCGTTAACTGGCTTTCGGAAGGTTCCTCTTATGTTTCAGCTTCTTGTGCCTTTGGCTCCTTCATCTCATTTTGTATCGGCATTAAGCAAGTTAATCCCGATAACCCTTTCTTTTCCCTTCGCTTTGCTTGATGCTTCTTGTCAAGTCATTGGTCTTGGATCACAGGATTTCGTCCTTTCTTTCCCATTTGCCACTGGCTTGAAGTGATTGGCTTTTGGAACAGAATTCATGTTAGTTATCCTCCATTTCGGTTCTACCCTGTCGATATCCCTTTTTCTTGTTGGTTCCAAGTTTTATCCTTCCAGGATGGTGACGATTGCCTGTTGTCCCAATTGCTTCTTTTATGCCTTCGACTTTGTCCGGGTGTCGGGTCTATGCTTTCATATTGTTCTTCTATGTTGGTGGTTCTTCGATACCCCTTCACCGATAGCCTTTTCATATGTTGAATTTTGGTAGTAACATTTTTCCCCCTCTTGTGAAGGGGAAATTTCGACTTTTCAAGTCAAAGTTTGACTTTTCTTCATTTACTTTTGATCTCCCGCCTTTTGGTATTCTTGATTTGACCGGCGTCGTTGGTTAGTGCTTGTTTGCATGGTTGGGATTGAGGAGTGCCTTAGAAATAAAGCTCTCCTTCTTCCTTAATTTGTTACCTGCAAATAGCCATTTCCCAGAAGATCACTGTTCGTCATATATTTTCAGGATTATAAGTTCACCCCGTGATTCTGTAAGTACTTTAATAGATTTTAGTTTAGTAATCTGAGAAGGTGTATCTTCTATTTAAACCGCGAATTCTGATTAGAATCCATAAGTTCTTAGTTTTATTGTAATAGTTTGATTTATAGAGAGCAGCTAATGATCAATAATGGTGAATTATGTTAAATTAACACATAAACCCTTATTATATTTTCAATGGTTTAAAATGTAAAATTGTGTGTATAATTTTTTTATCTCTAGTATGGGGATGAAAATGAAACTTTCCTTTCAGTGTAGGCAGGCTCAACGTTAACACTACCGGTCCCTTTTGGCTTCGGTTTCCTGATCACCGATACCAATAGAATTGGGTGTTATCAAAACAAGATATGACCAGTGACGTACGCAGAAATCTCATTCAGTAAGGGCGAAAAATAGAAAAAGTTTTATATATTACATAACCTCCTCGTTCCAAGCTCAGCTAGAATTCATTGGAAACTTCTGCTCAGCTGTTTGATGGATGCTTGTAGAATTTCCCGGTCCCGATTCATCTGAAGCTGGCAATGGAAGGCAAGGGACTTTTGCTTTTCCTCCATTAAATCCAGGAAAATCAATAAAATGTAATAAATGGAATGTTCTTCCAGGAAAGCTTTAGTGCCGACCAACAAACACACCTGCATCTGCAAATGCAAAGAATCAAACTGTCAGCAACTTCATGTTACAGTTTTGTGTTACTATTTGTTGATTCATACATTCAAACATGTCTGACTAAAATAGATTCATTCTTGTTTAATGGAGATATTTGAAAGATATACTGAAATTACATTAGTAGAACCATCTCTTACCCCATTATGATATAAACTGTGAATCAACTAGCAATGTTAGCATACCACTTTTCTTTTCTATTATAAATTAAGTATGCATAGAACCATGGATTTAAGAATGGACTAAACAATAAGCAACCATTAAACAAAACACATTATCACCAGTTCCCATCCTAGTTTGATAAATCGGGACTTGAGTATAAACAAGGGAGATATAGGAAAATAAATTTGCTTCTCGTTTAAGGCATAATTATCGTGGGCAAGACTTTCAAAATAAGATTAATAATCATGATGTTTAAGATTCATAATCTTGAAGTTTAAATTTTAAACCGAAGATTCAAAACCAAATACTCCTACGCTGAAATTGATTTGAAGTGGGTGAAAGCATTGATTCTTTCTTTCATAATAATACTTTTTGTTTCTGAAATGGATTTTGATGTGGAGTTTCTATACCTCCATTTAAAACTTACTGTTTTCTCTCTTTTTCCATGACACTTCAAATTTCAACATGGATTGAACAAATTTTTGGTAGTAATTTTACTTGATCCTTTTAAGCTGAAATTTGAGAGTTACATCACAACCGGGTAGACCTGATTTGAAAAGGGCTTCAAACCTGTAGAAGGTTCATTCATCGCTTATATGTCTTGGCATAGAGATCATTCATCGTTTCAGCTAACGTAGGAAACACATGTTTACTGAAAGCGACGCCAACAGAAGCCTCTTTCCCCATATTGAATCTCTGCTTCGCCGAATGACCTTGGGTTATTCGATTTTGAGTCTGTGTCTGGAATTAAGGAGAAATAGTGTGGCCAACATCTTCGTTGTAGAGTTTCTTTCTGGTCTGATTACGTCTGCTTTCAACCACTTGAAATCTGTCATCATCCAACGAAGGCTGGAAACTAGGGCATGGTGATGTCAGTTTTGGGGCTTTAGAAGGTGAAGTCTGGCCAGGGGGCGCAGGTGGAGGGAGAGCGTGCTCTGATTGACTGGTGGCCGACGGAGAGGGTGGGAGAAATGTAAGGAGCGGCTGTTGATCAATTTTCCTAGCAAATTTTTGTTTTTCGATCACCATTAGTACTCCCTACTAATTTAATACAATAAAAAAAAGTCAGTGGGGGCGGTAGACCCCACTCGGCCTGTACTGTGTCTGTCATTGGATATGACCAATAAAACCTTAATATATGGGTATATTACAGTTAACCTTGCCGGTATAACACTTTCGATTTTTATGGCATTAACTCAACTATTAACAGTGAGACAATTGGTATGACTAAAACTAAATTCTGAATAATAATTTAGACATGTATGTATGATGCATAACTATATGTGACCCATGGTAACGGTTTTAACTCCCATAACCTATGACATGCTTTTAACTCTTTTAATGGAATACTGGGGACTTGCGTGAAAGAGTTTATACTAGTTTTGGAAAGTTGATGTTAGCATATCTATTATGGAATAATATCACCTGGCAATATTGAACCTTGGTAATCCTCTTTTAGATCTCCGGATGGGAAGCTCTTCGCGGTATTCTCATATTCAGACTCAAGATGAAGTAAGGGCCATTCTTGATAGCTATGGTATGACTGGAGTTAATACTATTCCTACTTCCGGGAGAGATACTATTCACAGTCCTCCAGAGGGATTCTTTTCTTATTTCGCCGTTCACATTTGGCATGGAGGCTTTTTCCCATTTCCAGACTTCATCATAAAATTCCTGCAATATCTGAAGCTGGCCCCCATTCAACCGACCTTTTATGCCTCGAGCTTTTGGCATTGGAGTCAGGACAACCTTCTCTTAGCCCTCGCCTCCTGCGTTATTTATTACAATTGTCTGTAGTTGAAAGGACAAATCTACCCCTCGTTCGTGCTAACCTTTCCAAGAAGTTAATTAGTGATAATATCACCTAACTTACAGACTGGGATACACTATTTTTATTTATTAGATGTCCCACGGGTATTGTAGGCACTTTTGCCACTCCAGGTAAATTGTACTTCTCAATACTTGTTATCTTCTACCATGGGCTTTGTTTTAACCTTTTGTTTTACCTCAGCCCCTGTTCCAACGATAAAAGACTTGAGTGATGAGGAAATTCAAGCTGTCAGCAATATGTTTAAGGTTTCCGAGAAATTGGGAAGACTATCCATCCTGTTGACTACGAGAAACCTTCAGAAGTATGGTTTCCCTCCTTTAAGACAAAAGATCTTGGGAAGGCCTCCTTTACACTTTCCTAGGTCTATGCATCTTTTCTTGGGTTCTCATGTGTTTACTAACTTGCCCCCTTTTATCACTTAGGTCTTCAGGTGATTACTACTCTCGAATGTGATTCTAAAATCCTACCCATATTCATCATGTCCTTACTTCATGATTGCTTTAATCAGCTTCCCAAGCTTGTGATGGGGAATCTGCTTTAGATGCCTTGTCCCAATCTGATATTGTGGCTAATAGAAAGCTTGTTTCTACTACCAAAAAGCCGGTTTCTAAGAGATAAAAATATGAGACCCAAACCCCTCTTGTTTTACATGAAGCTGGCTTTGCCTATTGAGTTCCATACCCAAGCATCTTCTATTCATTATGCTGGTGTGGCTCTTAACACTGCTCCTTTCTCGACTGAAACGTCGAGCATTGTAACACTCCATATTTTTAACAATACTAAAAGAGGATAAATTAAATAATAATTTATTTAATTAATTAAATTAAGGGAAATGGACTGCGCCATTGCGTCCATCTCGAAATTCTGGTCAAGACAGACATTTGGTTTGCGTAAAACGGACATCGTATGAAGAAGTTACGATGGTTTTAAGTTTGTATACACGTAGAAGAAATATATGTATACATATGAGTCAGAACCCTATCCAAAACCGTTCAAAATTGAAAATAATACTAAGGCGGCAGTTTTCCCGCTCTAAGGGGTCGACCCCCCTAGAGGAGTGTCGACACCGGGGTCGACCCCCCTTAAGGGGTGTCGACACCAGGGTCGACCCCCTTACAGGGGTGTTGACACCCCTAGGGCTGACGTGGCAGTCAGTTTCAGAGGGGCTGGAAGCTATAAATACACGGTCATTTCTCTTGTTTTCTTCATCGAGAATCCATGGGGGCCAAACTCTGCAGGTGACTGAAATGAACCGAATTATCTTCTACAACTATCAACTTAAGAAAATTAATTAGAGATTCAAGATCCATTTTCTTCTATTTTCTAATCCAAACACAATGAGTTCTTAGTTGCTTTTAGAATTAAATATTTAAAAGTAAACCTGATATTACTACAGTTTGGATTTGTTCATGTGCCTATATTATACTGGATCCATTGTAAATTGTGAACTTATGACATTCTAAATTGGTTATAACTTGGATCTAAATATCAATCTTGTCGGATTTATTGTAACTTCTATAACATTTTATGATGTGGATCTTGACCTTATTTGTGTTAGATCCATCTTTAACTGTTGGATCTAAATTATGTGGACATCTAAATTATTAATTAGATCTACTTTGTCATTTTGTGCCTATCATATTAGATCTAAACCAATTGGACATCTAAATTGTTAATTTAGATCTTATAATGCTTATTAGGACATCATAGTTATGTTAGGATTAGTAAACTGCCACAAGTTCATCAGATTTATGCTTATATGTCCATCTTATCACCATGCAAGTTTATGTTTATTCCAGAACAATCACCTTTGTCATATTCCCATCACTTCTCCTTTTTTATTGTTTATAACTAGGCTATTATCTAGCCTAGGCATTATGTGAATACGCTAGTTAGGGAATGAGGGAAAAAGTTTAGAATTGGCATAATGTAAATGATGTTTATATGAATTGGACATATTGGGTGAATGGGTATGAACACCTATAAAGGCATAGGTACTGGTAATTGGATAAGAATGAAATGTTTAAGATTACAATTAAAAATTGTAATTTCACTTATGACACGAGGTTAGGTTCTGTTAGTGATGGAAGTCTGCCCGGACCCGATCGGCATGTCCAGCAACCACTAATGTTGAACCTAATGTGAGAGGTCTTAGTGCGCAAATATGAGACGGGATATGATATGAGGTTAGGCCCAACTTGTGGAAGAAGTCTGCCCGGACCTGACCGACATATCCATCATCCACAAGTTGTAGGCCTAATGTGGGAGGTTTAGCCCATTATAAACCATATATGGACATGGTAACGAATTGGACTACTTAACCTAATCTAACCCATAGGGATTTTATGATAATGAACTAAATTTAGGGTTAAGTAAAAACTAGTTGGAAGGTAGGAGGGTTAAGTTAAGTATATCTGAGATGGGTGGGTAATATCTAAATGTAGGCCCACGAAACTTAACCAAATAGGGGCTATGTAATTAAAGACACCTAGTGGTATACATAACCGGTGGAAATAATAAAGTTATGTAATTAAAGGCACCTTTTGGGGTAAGCATAACCTATAGAAATAATAGGGTTATGTAATTAAAGATACTTGGAGGTATACATAGCCAATGAAAACCTAGTGGGGGATACAAGACAAGGTGGATAGCTTGTATTACATTGTGTGGGACCCGTTTCAGCTAGTAACCCGGAATAGGTATCAAATACGTACTCCGAACTAGGTCGGAGAAGGGGCATGCTTACTGGACTGATTGTAAGAGATCCAAATGTGGAGGACGGTGTTGGCGGTGCAAACCGATCGGGTTATGTGCATGCATGAGCCGGGCCGAAGGGGATAAGACGACCGTGACACCTGTAGATATGGGGTTGTGCATATCAGCGAAGGGTTGCCACTTTAGGACATGATACATCCTACGGTGGAGCCGGCACAGAGTATCTACGCGAATTTGGGAACTGATCGATTAGGGTAGTAGTTAAGATACATTTGGACGTATGCCTAAGTCTACCACCTTATAGTAGAAGAGATCATCTCATTCTGGTTATACAAGTAATAGTGCAGAGTAATCATTAGGGAAGTGTATACACCTTATCCTATCTACCTTGTCACGTCTGCCTTTTATGTAGTAATATCTCTAATCCAGTTTATATACATGTCATGCTACTTTTATTTATTTATTGGCTAAAAGTAACTAGACTTGCTAGACTTTATGTCTGACCATTTTGTTTCTCCTTCTTTCTTCCGTCCCCCCCCTCCCCCAGGTTCTCAGGGAGGAAACACTCGGGCTTAGTCAGGACTCAGATATCATCTTGCTAGGAGCTATTTCTGAAGTATGGCTCAAGTTCTTGTCTGTACTATGGCTTAACTCTTTCAATTGGGGAATTATGCTTTTTATGTTCTTATGTACTCTGATGGTGCAAGACATAAGTTATTTTATTGTAATGATTTTTTTGACTTATGGTATTGTGGACCACAGTATATGATTTATGTTTGAAATAAAAATTTAAATTTCTGCTGCTATCTTATTCATATCTGTCTTGTAATTATTCTGTGTCTATTTACCTATAACGCTTCACGAAACTTAATGCATTCCCTTAGTGAGTGACATTAAATGATGTGGGGTGTCACAGTATAATTTTAGGTTTAATTCCAAAATCCATACCTTCGCTCGGGTATGTATCATTTCAATCCATAATGATTCCTAAATCCATAGGAACTTGTACTGTGCGAACGATTTTGTAACAACCCAGAAAATCTGAGCCAATTTAAAATTTTTATTTTGGCTATTTTAATGAAGTTTGGATATTTAAAATAGATTATTTTAAATAATAACGACGAGAAATTTATTTTGAATAGAATTATAATGTATATATTTATTTGAATCGTCGTTAGAATATAAATATTTTATTTTAATTATAAAAGGAATTGAAAATGGTGCGGTAGTTCGATAATTCGATTTTAAAATTCAAATGAATGTACATGATTCAAAATAAACCAGATTTTAGCGAAACCAAAAATATTTGAATCTAATTGAGAATATCTTTCCAACGAATTCGAAAAATTGAAATTTCATAGCGGGAATCAAAAGTTATGTCCAGTTGAAAATTCAGAATAGTCGCTATGGAATTCTGGCCCTTAAAAATGGAAATTTTGCAAACGACCTCGGTTTTCGACGAAACCACTTTTGTTGGATCCGCAATGTCAAATTATTGCTAGGTTTCAAAATTCGTAATTTTTCGAATCATTATGTGAGCGTGGCGAAGGAAAACGCATTTGACCAGTTTTAGTTGATTTTAATCGACTGGAAAATGGCCATTTTTCAAACGGTCTCAGAATTCAAAGAAATTAGTTTGGTTAGGACCGTATCGTCCATACGAAGTTAGAAAATATTTTTTGGGAATTTTTAGAGTTCATACGTGGCCCCGGTAAATTGAAATGCGCGTTCAAATTCAATATATAGAGTTATATTTTGATTTTGACGGAAACTGATCGAAACAGTCAAAGCAGCCTGCGATACATATCCCATTGTGTTCGTAATGGAGGTAATTAGCTAAGAATGATAGGCGGTGGGTCTCGTTTAAAGGTCAAAATTAAAAGTTGCTTTTTGAAATTAAATAATTAAATAAATATAAAAATTTATATACTTTCCTTTAACCCCCCCTTCACATTCTCTCTCCCTGTAAAAGAAATAATAAAAAAAAGGTTGTGCCCTAGCTAACGGAGCCGCTCCTCCAGGAGGGCGCGTCGCCAATTGCGCCGCCAGCGCTCAGGCGGAGCAGCACCCCCTGGCCTCCACTCTCCCCCTCCGCTAGCCCTCCGACCTCCTTCTCTCTTCCCCTCCTCTTCTAAAGCCTGTAGAGACCCTCCCTAAAAACCCACGTAGACGCCGTTCAATCTGGCCCCCCCTCAGGGCGCCACCGCCACCTCGTCCTCCTCCTACTTCTCCAACCCGCACCCCTCACCTCGCGAGCACCCCTGCCCCTCCTTCCGCGCCCAACTCCTTCTCCCTTCGCCTTCTTCTAGCCAAACCGCTCCACCTCGCCACAGATCCGCAACCGCACCCCCCCATGAAGCCTGACGCCCCCTCCCATTGCTCCGACGCCTTCACCGGTGAACCCCCCCCCCCTCCGGTTTATGACACTGTAAGTTTTTAAATTATTTACTTCTTTTATTTTTAGATTGTAAAACATACGATTTTCAAACTATAAAGATACGATTTATAGAGATAATAAAAATATGATTTTTATTATATTTAGGTATTAAAGATATGATTATTATGAGATAGAGAATATAAAAATACGATCTTTATATATAAAAATGTGATTTTTATATAGCGAATGGCGAGAGAAAAATATGATTTTTATTGTATGAACACCGTTGTAAAAATAGAATTTTTATCTATATAGTAGCGGTGTAAAAATAGAATTTTTATCTGTATAGTAGTGGTGTATAAAAATAGAATTTTTATCTATATAGTAGCGGTATAAAAATGCGATTTTTATCCATATAGAGCGAATTAAAAATGTGATTTTTATATACATAGCAATAACATAAATATGTGGTTTTTATATATGTAGTGGCCACAAACTACGAAGTTGACAAAAGGCGAGAACAGTGAAGATTTCTACATAAGAAGAGTCGTGGCGTTTGGTTTAGCTAGTCGATGAGAACTTCTCACTTTAACTCTTCTTTTCGAGTTAAATATATATACTAGGATACAAGCGGTGCTTAGTAGCACCCGACACCCATCGTCCACAGATCATGGACGGCTTGTTTGTTTAGTTGATTGTTTGGTGATTGATTTATTTCTTTGGTTGATTAATTTGATAGAATTGGTTTGGGATGTGAAATGGGATTGACTAAATTGGTAGGTGTATGGCATGAGCCATTATTAGACCGGGGATAAGGCTAGGCCTTGTCCCGTTTTTAGTATCGTGCCGTTATGCCGCCGAAATTTTCTAAAATAAGTTAGAAAAATAAAAATATCATTTTATTGAAAAAATGAACTGAGTAGAAATTCATGTGTTGAAATAAAAGAATTTATCGTTAAAAATATAATTTTTAACGTGTATGTGAATAAAATAAAATATTCATTTACAAATCAGATGATTCGTTTATGTACACCCATTTGAAGGATATTGATTGGGACGATTAATTTTACACGTCGCCCGACTGCACAAATAATATTCAGTGTTTGTGGATTGAAACCCCACACGGGTGTTGGGATGATATTTGACGTACACTAATCCCAATTGTTTAGTGGTATGTCGATCGTTTGATTGACAGACTGTATGAGCGTTAATTAGTTATATTTAATGCTTATGCAGTTGTGTGGTGCACTTTGGATGATGGTTGATTATTTATCATTGTTATTATATACATGTGTTGTATATAATCCATATAATTAACATTATATGGTAATTAATTGGGCCTCAATCCAATTGGGAAAATAAAGAATATTATAAAATAAAGATTCATGTGTTGAATAGAATAAATAGTCATGTGTTAACGATGCTCATGTGTTGAGAATATTCATGTGTTGAAAGAAATGTAGATTCATGTGTTGAATAGAATAAATATTCATTTGTTGAATTGAATAACGAAGTTATTGAAATATATAAAGCCGTGTTGATTAGAGATGCGCCATTTTGACGCGAACGATATATATATCGATTATATTCATTTTTATAATGAATATAGAAAAAGAAGTGATTTCAAAATATAATGTTTTGAAAATATTATCATTTATATAGTAATGATATGAAATATTCAATTTTGATTTGAAATTGAATATGAAGTTGAAATTGTTTTGAAAACGAATTTAAAACGATTTATAAAATACGTTTTGAATTGAAATCGACAAAATATATATAATATATATTATGTATATTAAATGGCCTGAATAGAACGCGCTGCGCCGCGGCAGTTCGCGAATTTCGACCATTGACTTCGAATTGACGTTGCGGGAGATCCGACCGTCGGATTCTCATAAAACCGGAACCACTGGGTTCGTATCGAAAAGAGCTTTCCAATGAATATTAGAAATTTGAAATCTAATGGTTGGATTTGGAATTATGTCCAAATCAAGTTTGGAAAAGGTCGTTGTAAGTGCAGTTTGGTGGCAGTTATTGAAAACCTACTGTACGGGCCTTGATAAAATTATTAAAAATATTAATAATTTGTGTAAAATCATAATATATGAATTGGAAAGAACTGGGATGAAAAGTTCCACATTTGAAAGGATAAAAATATATTTTTATCAAAATGAACTAGTTTTGAACTAGATTTGAAATGGTTTTGAAAATAATCAGAATTTCCAATACGTGAATTGTAATGGATTTGAATCGAAATTATCTTCGGAATATTTCAATGTTGGATTTCGTGATTATACAGATATGGTTGTGGAAATTTGAAAGATATATCGTTATTTTCAATACGATATTTGTTGGTTTCAGAATTTGATATTGAATATAAGCCGGTATATATCAGAGCCTTGTATTTAATATCAAATGGGATTTTGGGTTCGTCGTGAATGGTGTCTTAAATAACACTGTTCTTGAACCCAGTTTACAAAAGAATAAATCTTTTAACTAAGATTTAGTGAAATTTTCCAGTTAATTAGTATTTAATTGGAATTGAATTTGAATTGGTTTTTGGGGTTTACCGTGAGCGGTGTTTTGAATAACACCTGTTCTTTAACCCGATTAACAATAGAAAGTGATTTTGGGTTTATCGTGAATCGTGTTTTAGGTGACATTGGTTCTTTAACCCAGTTAAAGACATGATATTGATTTTTGAGAAGACTAAAACTAAGTGGAGTTTTAATGAATCTTTAATTAGATTAAAAAGATCGAGAATGGAGTATCACCAGTTTTGCTCCAAAGCTATAGTTAAATCTTTGATTAAATTTGAACGTGAAATGGTAATTAATATTTACCGATAACACCGTAGTGTTAGATATGGAATATTACTAGTTTTGCTCCATGGGATGAATAGGTTGGGATTGGGAAATAAAATAAATAATTACTTTGGTGTGGTTTGCTAATCCCGACTAGTTTGGAAAACCATAATATGGTTTGAAATGATATCCAAAGGAAGATTAAAGAATAAATTTATCTTTGATAAAATTAAAGGGTCCCTAAGAATTTGAAAATTTGAATAAAAGAATATTATGAATTGAAATGAGGCGTATGTTGTGTTTGTGTAACACGTGTTTATTATATACGCGGGTTATTCGGAAAGGTCGGGTTTATACCCATTCTGAATAACCGATTCGACGATATGTCGAAGATGAAGACGGTGGTTGAAGACCGGAAGTCTTCACATCGTTTGGATGATTATTGATGATCTTGATTGGGTTGTACACCCAAGAGGAGGGAATCAGTTGGTGATCGTCCAGACGTACTTGGAGATCGATGGATATGCGAGGAAAGTGCCTCCGGTTTCGTTCATACCCAGAACGAACTATGTGTCTGACATTGGATTTTATTCTGTGTTGATTGATCTCTATTAAATATACATCTGTTTGGCGGCGGAGAATTTATTCTCTTGCTTAACGCCCTTCTCTGAGACGTACGAGCTCAGAGGTTGTATATTGATGGACATCAGTCGCATGAAGTGAATTGCCTGTGTGGCATGCCTAAGTGGAAAATGATCAAGGCTTCTGTTGAAAAGAAAAGTCTTGTGGTTGATGATCAAAGCACGGCCTGTGTGGCGCAGCTTTGTGTATGACGTTAATTCGCGAGCCTCACACCTCGGTATGAGTCAAAAACGGGATATTGACTACAGGGAGAGCACGACGTTGGTGGTGTCAGTGCTTAAACTGCTGACATTTATATAATTTTCACCTGTGTGGTTGTTGGAATGCAAGGCGTCTCGAATATATGGTCGATAACTGGCACTATGTGAGCTGACGTACATACCATTATTATATAGGTCCTATAGCACAGGGAAACGTGTGTTCAGGAATAACTAATCCTCCAAAGTTAGGTGATGACTAGCCCTGAAGATCCAAGGATCGCTGTGTGTGGTCCTGAGACATTTGCTAGAGTGTCTCGAATGGAGAGGAGCTTGCCCCTTGCCTCGACACATGATGGAATCCATTTTCCAATACATGATATTTCGGTTTTATTTGTAGAGCCTAGTATTGGCGACATAGTGGTATGGGACACTTATGCCGTTTATGATTGATACTTATGATTGAAATTGTTTTGACACTATACAGTTATAGTAATATCAAAATAATCTGTTTTTAAATGTATCAAGCATTCTTTGGTTATTATAAGGTAAAACCCTATCCTCTGGCTTGCGTTGCATTGTGTGATGGGACCTGGGTCTTATAATAGCTTCATTTTTCTTTATTTAGCATTGTGTTGTTTGTTTTATGCACTGGTATTCTTGGGAGGAAACTCGTTCCATGTTATATGGCGTGGTCCCTTGATTTACCTAACTTTAAAAATAAAGATTAATAACTGTTTTAGTTCTCACACCAGTCACATGACTGACCTGGAGTTTATTGTTTCAACCTAAACTCTGGGTGCCCCTATTTTCCACGGGCAGCTAGTAGTTTTGGTTTTGCAGATTTATATTCACAGGATCCTGGTTTACAGCTGGAACGACACTCGAAAAGCTCTGTATCCGTGTATTACTTTCAGTTGTGTGTTGTATTATTTTTCCGCTGCTATGTATTTAAATGTAATTTAAATCTCTTTTATTTATCAAATGTGTAGTATTTATTCATACTCTGTATATTCTTGTATTCTGATGGAATTGTTGTAACAAACAATGAAATGTTCTTCTGTTTGCGTTCTGATTGGTCTTGTCCTCAAAGTAATTCGTTCTTTCCTTATCGGGGAAGTCACGGGTTGCTACAGATTTCATACAATACCACACATAAAATCAGCACATGTCATAACAGTCATTAATACAGCTGGACTTGCCTGCCTTTTATGTAGTAATCTCTCTTATCTACTTTATATGCCTGTCATGCTACTTTTATTTATTTACTTGCTAAAAGTAACTAGACTCGCTAGACTTTATGTCTAACCTTTTTGTTTCCTCTTCTTTCTTCCGTCCCCCCACCCCACCAAGTTCTCAGGGAGGTAACACTCAGGCTTAGTCAGGACTTAGTTATCATCTTGCTAGGAGCAACTTTCGAATTATGGCTCAAGTTCATATCTCTACTATGGCTTTGTCTCTTTTTGGGGAATCATGTTTTCTTTTAAGTATTTATGTACTCTGATGGTAGAAGACAGAAGTTATATTTTTGTAATGGTTTTTAATGACTTATGGTATTTTAGACCACGATGTATGATTTACGTTTGAAATAAAAATTTGAATTTCCGCTGCTATCTTATTTATATCTGTCTTGTAATATTCTGTGCTTGTTTACCTATAATGCTTCACGAAACTCAATACATTCCCTTTGTGAGTGACATGAACGGACGTGGGGTATCACAAGCATCAACTTTCTTCACCGTATCCGTGTTCCAGATAACCCTGGATCTTTGAATTTGATGGAACATGAGTTAACGTTGGGTTCTTCGCCTACGCATGCAGATTCCTCAACTCCAAGTTTTGATGAAATAATAAGGCTTGCTCTTTCTTCTGATGAAGTGGTCAATTTTTTGGTTTCATCTATACCCTCGGATTTAAGGGGAATTTCTCAATCACTTTATTGAGCAACATCTACTGGTATGACCTTGTTTTGCTTTATTTTCACCTTTACATGGGTTCTGATCCTTATTTTCTTTTTAGATTCTCAAAAGCTGGTTTTCTCTTCTAGAGAGGCTTACTCCCCTTTCCCTGGAAGCCTTGTCACTGAAGGAGGAAAAAATTTCCCTAACTCAAAAAGTTGAATTTTTGATAGAGGGGCACAAGAAAGAATGTGTAGAACTGAAGCTATCTCTAGAAAGGGTTAGATTAGAATTGGAGAATGAGAGGAAAGATAAGTTCCTTTTGGATGATCAGGTGTTAGTGCTTCAATTGTTTAAGAAGGAGGTTGAGGATAAGAAGGCTAGGATGGTAGCTAGTCATAATAAAAGGTTGGAAGAGAAGGATGATCCAAATTCCCAAGTCCAAAACGCACTGTCCATTTCTAAGCACATAATTTATGAAGCCAATAATAGAATTTTGATTTTCTGAAAGAGCATTTCCCAAAAATGGTGTTGGAATATTACGAGGATGCCCTTTTCCTAGCATTTTCTGATAACTTCAAAAAGTTTCCCAGGATAGATTTTCCTTCTTTTCATCCTTCTGTCCAAGGGAGAGTTATGGAAAGGATTGAGTTAGCCAAAAGGAGAGTCGAGGTTCCGCGGAAGGGTAAGTCCAAGACTGAAGATTTTTTGATCATTGAAGACCTTCCGGGCGATCATGATTCATGCATGGAAGGATCCGAATCTACGGAATCTGATTATGTGTAATGTCCCGGAATTTAGCGGTTTTATAATTAATTAGTTTAATTATTTTAATCTATTGGTTTGAGAATTTAAATGGTTTGGATTTAAATAAATTGAATATTTAAATTAATATAAATATTGGTGTAATAAAAATTAATTCTGAAATGGTCAGAAATAGTTGAACTGCCAATTTGGTGTAAATCAGATTATTTAGGAAATTTAATCGAGTTAATATTCGAACTAAAATAACGAATAAATTTGTATAAACAACGGTTGAACGTATAAATTTTAATATAATTATAATCGAGCCTGTAACGATGCGATAGTTCATAATTCGACGGTTTGAACTTCAATTGAATATACAAGATCCATTATTAATCGGAATTCTTCGAAACAAGAAACGTTGGAATCTATTGAATTGTAATTTTCTAACAAAAGTGAAAAATTGAGGTTTTAGCTTATAGAATATAAGTTATGGTTAAATCAAGTTTTCAAATAGTTGCTATGGAACTGTTTATAAACCATAACGATATATTTAATTATAATTAAATATCGATTTCGGATTTGGACAAATCCTTTTAGACTTAGTTATAATTTAATTTTTAGAATTTACTGTAATTTTTTTTTTGAAAGGCAAAATAAATTTTATTATTCACAGGACATTTACAACGTACTAGCTCAAAGCTTAACACCCTATAGCATTATTCCAAAAGGATAATAAGAAACTATATCATGTTATACATTAACAAAATAAAATCACGAAGACATTCTAACCGACTTTGCCAACTTGCTGGAATAATCATGCATAACTGATCAGCATTTCTCATCTGACCACTAAAAATGCGGTTGTTCCTCTCTAACCATATCTCGTACATGAACTTTTTCAGAAGCTTCAACAATATGCATTTTGAAATAATAGGCCACTTTTTATTTGGAGTATTTTACACCCTATATCAGCATTTTGGGTTTTCACAGAACAAGTTAACTATTCTATATTATTATGGTTTTGAGACTGTGACACATTGTCGGATACGACGGTGATTTTATTCTTATCCGAAATGGCTCGTACGCAAACCAAATTTTGTATAATTGGGTGCACTAAACTAATCTAATCACATGAATCTAACTAGCCTATAAAATGGGTACAAACACATTTAACGCGGACCCATATATTTAAATACACACACAGCTTGGCATTTCACACTATCCTTCCCATATAATAAAACCGAAAGGAGCAGAATAAAACACACATAAAATGGTATTCATCAATGAACCAGTATTTTGTTTCAACAAACTTCAAACAATATGACACTGCTTATTATCTCAACATAACATAAAATGAACGGTAGAACATGAATATAAAAATATATTTTCGTCTTGTCTCTGTCATGTATCATCCATCATCCTACTTCCTTTCAAATCCTGGAGACAACTCATGCCGAAAATTCATGCAGACATTTTCCTCACGTAGACCTTATATGCCTACTCTGTTCCTTGATTACTAAGGCATTGAAAAGGTATAAAACCAAAGCCTGCAAACCTAAATATCACTGCAGACCAAAAGGAACATAGCTACCTAAGCTAGAACATGAAAATCAATCCATCCCTGAAGCAAAATACGTGAATACTGGCCCTTAGCGAGCCTTTGTCAAAGCAAGTGATCAACTGCAGACTTATTACTTTATAGCGCACAGGCTACCACATGTTTTTCACTTTCATTTCAAGGGCTTGCTCCACCTTTCTTCCTCACGTATGCTATCCTCTCTTTCTTCTCTCCTTTAACATTTGCTTTGGGTGTGTTCTTTGCAAGTTTAAGCGGAGTATTTAAGCGGAGAATTTGAGCGGAGTATTATAGCGGAGAATAGTAGTTAGCGGACGATGTGTTCTTCGGTTTAAGCGGAGTATTTAAGCGGAGAATTTAAGCGGAGTATTTTATTTATATTTGTAATTTAACTAATTACAGATTAAAACATAACATTATAATTATTGCAGAAATACACAGTTAACAAAACATAACAGTTCGTTACATAAAAACAGTACAGAAAGTGATACATTGCAGAAATACAAATAAAAGAGCTAAAGGGATACATTGCAGAAATAAGAAAACAGTAGATAAAGTGATACATTGCAGAACAAATAAAACAGTAGATAAAGTGATACATTGCAGAAATCTATTAGTGCAATCCTGCTGCAACAAGCTCGTCTCTTATCTGATCGCGACGCACTACCATATCAGCGCTGCCTTGATAGCGTTGAGCCGGTGCTAGGTCATTATTGCCTATGTTTCGCACGTCGTTGTATTCTTGTTCGTACTCATCTGGAATTTTATTTGGATCATCGTCATACGCCACAAAATCAGGATCTCCCATATTGTATTTGCGTATATAATTGTGTATAGCCATCGTAGCAGCAACAATTTTTGTTTGAGCTGGGAACTTGTAGGTTGACATATTTCGGAGTATAACAAATTTCTTTTTCCATATTCTGGATGTCCTCTCAATTGCCATGCGTAAACTTGAATGGTAGAAATTAAAATTTTCATTATGGGATTTTGGTTGATTTGTGGTCATACGAAACTGGGGGATGTGATATCTAACATTTCGATATGGTGGTATATACCCAGTTGTAAGTGGAAAACCAGAATCCATAACATAATACTGGCCAGGAGGAGGATGAGGAAATCCGGAACTTCTGTCATTCATGAAGGAATTAAAAATTCGACTGTCGTGTGCAGTACCTTCCCATCCAGATACAACATACGTAAATAGTAAATCGAACGAGCATACAGCCAAAATATTCTATGTAGCGTATCCTTTTCCTCCGATATACGGAACAATACGATCTGGAGGTAAGTGCGCCATAACATGTGTGCCGTCTATTGCACCAATACAATTTTTAAAGTACGGATAGTAACGGTTATCATTGCTAATTTCAGCAGGAATTGAGTTAAATTGAGAATCAACCGGTTTTATAATAGCAGTAGATAATACTAGAACGACATTCAAAACAGCATGAAAATAATGAAAGATTGTGCACCCTGACCTTTGAAATCTTTCAGCCACTTGTCTGTTCGAATTAGCGGTGGCAATTGTCCATAAAAATATCCCAACCGCTTCTCGAACAGTAACATTTTCTGAGGTGGTCAATCTGCAACGTTCCAGCCTATCGCATAACGAAAGAAAACATAACCGTTTCATACGAAACTGCCTTTGACATCTTGCCTGATGACCGTTAAGTATGTCGTCTATCCACATCAATCCGGTAAACGTCGACGTATGAATCCGGCGTCCTACTTCGTTTCGGCGACCATGTAAGTACGCTCCAATTAGGACGATATCCTCTAAAGCGTCTGAATCGGAATCACCATCACTTGGAAATGGATTCTCCATTGTAAGAAAAAGTGGAAGAAGGGGAGTTGGAAGAAGGTGCGTGGGAAGTAGAAGAGCGGGGAGATCATATATAAGGGTTGGGGATTGGGGAGGAAAGTGCCAACGGCTCAAAGTTGAGCTGTTGGCACTGGACGCGTCGGACGCGTCCGACGCGTCCAGTGCCAACGGCTCAACTTTGAGCCGTTGGCAAAACGACTCAAAACGAGCCGTTGTTCAACGGACGCGTTGGACGCGTCCGACGCGTCCAACGCGTCCATTTGACAATGGACCGTTTTGAGTCCAAAGAACAGCCCCTTTGTCTTCTCCTGTGCTTAAAAGCATGTACGCTACTACTAAATACATAAAATATATATTTTTCGGTTACTTGGCAACTAAGGGTCGTACCCTCTCATTTCATAAAAACTGTAAAAGAAACAACTACTTTTACTCCTCCCCAAAAGAACGTAGGCTATCACCTACTGCACCTATTCCTTGGCAATCAAGAATTTCATGTATATAAATATATAAGCACAGACTTCCTTTTTGTTGGGTTTTCTCCAGTTTATTAAAACTGCAGTTCAAACTCAACAAGAAAATCGAAAGCAAATTTCGAAGCTAACGAAATACACCACTAAAACTCATGAAAAGAAATATGTTGCGAACCCTCAGTTGTTTCTCCTCAACAAAAATATACTTTTTCAAGTATTTGAACTTAATTCCATTCACTGGAAAATCAAGGTTGCGGGTTAGGGGTACTGGGTGAAGAACATTTGAGGGTTAAATGACAACTGACGCTGGAATCTCAGATCGAGCCAGAGAACGCTTCATGGAAGGCACGTGCAAGCTTGAGTATTCGGGAAGGAATGAGATCGGCTGGAGAGGAGAGGGGTCGGAGTTTTCCTGTACAGTGTGTGTTCTCGGCTGAAATGCCAACTGATGTGGGGACACACACGTTGGTTGACGGTAATGGAAGAGAAGCTGAGGAGGAGAGGCACTCGACAGAGGTGGTAGGGTGCATTGTAAAGAGGAGAAGTCGGGGAGTTGATTGGTGGCATCGTTTTGGAAATGATGATGAAACGGGGTTCAAAGAAGTCGGCTATGGGAAGATCAGAAAACTGGAATTTGCGGCGGTTATATGGAAAAGGATGAGGGTGGAATAATTAACTAGGGGCTGTTCTTTGGACTCAAAACGGTCCGTTGTCAAACGGACGCGTTGGACGCGTCGGACGCGTCCAACGCGTCCGTTGAACAATGGCTCGTTTTGAGTCGTTTTGCCAACGGCTCAAAGTTGAGCCATTGGCAATGGACGCGTTGGACGCGTCCGACGCGTCCAGTGCCAACGGCTCAACTTTGAGCCGTTGGCACTTTCCTCCCCAATCCCCAACCCTTATATATGATCTCCCCGCTCTTCTACTTCCCACACACCTTCTTCCAACTCCCCTTCTTCCACTTTTTCTTACAATGGAGAATCCATTTCCAAGTGATGGTGATTCAGACACATGTTATGACGCACTTACCTCCAGATCGTATTGTTCCGTATATCGGACGAAAAGGATACGCTACACAGAATATTTTGGCTGTATGCTCGTTCGATTTACTATTTACGTATATTGTATCTGGAAGGGAAGGTACTGCACACGACAGTCGAATTTCCATTCCGTCGTGAATGACAGAAGTTCCGGATTTCCTCATCCTCCTCCTGGCCAGTATTATGTTGTGGATTCTGGTTTTCCACTTACAACTGGTTATATATCACCATATCGAAATGTTAGATATCACATCCCCCAGTTTCGTATGACCACAAATCAACCAAAATCCCATAATGAAAATTTTAATTTCTACCTTTCAAGTTTACGCATGGCAATTGAGAGGACATTCGGAATATGGAAAAAGAAATTTGTTATACTCCGAAATATGTCAACCTACAAGTTCCCAGCTCAAACAAAAATTGTTGTTGCTACGATGGCTATACACAATTATATACGCAAATACAATATGGGAGATCCTGATTTTATGGCGTATGGCGATGATCCAAATAAAATTCCAGATGAGTACGAACAAGAATACAACGACGTGCGAAACATAGGCAATAATGACCTAGCACCGGCTCAACGCTATCAAGGCAGCGCTGATATGGCAGTGCGTCGCGATCAGATAAGAGACGAGCTTGTTGCAGCAGGATTGCACTAATAGATTTCTGCAATGTATCACTTTATCTACTGTTTTATTTGTTCTGCAATGTATCACTTTATCTAATGTTTTCTTATTTCTGCAATGTATCCCTTTAGCTCTTTTATTTGTATTTCTGCAATGTATCACTTTCTGTACTGTTTTTATGTAACGAACTGTTATGTTTTGTTAACTGTGTATTTCTGCAATAATTATAATGTTATGTTTTAATCTGTAATTACTTAAATTACAAATATAAATAAAATACTCCGCTTAAATACTCCGCTTAAACCGAAGAACACATCGTCCGCTAACTACTATTCTCCGCTATAATACTCCGCTCAAATTCTCCGCTTAAATACTCCGCTTAAACTTGCAAAGAACACACCCCTAGAGTTGGGTTACTTTCTTTTGGGAACAACAAAGTGGAAGGAGAAGTACTATTGTAAATGGGGGCAGATGGGGTTTCATGGACCTATATATATTATACTGGACGTAAGGCCCAGAGTTTATAAAGAGGAAAATGAAAAGGACAAACTACGAAGATGCTTAAACAGGGAGGAAGGGCGCAAGTTCAAATGGTAGAGTACGGTCCATTTTTAAATACGGGTTGACAGGGGAAAATGGAGCGGGCCATGTTCTTTTCTTTTTATTGAATGATGATGATGCCTGAAACGTTTGATCGAAGAAATGGTGTTGCTCAGGGATTCGAGTTTGTTGGATTCGGCATGGAAAAACATTAACGTAGGCCATTTACACAAAATGCAGGTAATTAGTTTTATAATATTAATTAGTGAGATTAATATAATATTTAATTATCTTAACCTTGTTATAACTGTAACTACCTCATACGAAAACAGATTGGACCAAACTTGTCCTGTTGGAATCGTAGCAACAAGCGCTACATTATGGAACAGATTTCACTAAGAATAGAACAAGTAGAATTTCATGATAAAATCAAATGCTCGTTTGATTTTAAACGGAACAAAAGCAGAATCATCAACTGCGGAACAAGGTGAGTAAACTCACTAACTCTGTCCCGTTTTAATTTTATAAACGTTATTTAATATTGATAAGAGATGATTTCATGTTCGAGTGATGGTTGATTGGCTGATTTGCTCGTTAATTGGTTGAAACAATATATAAGTCGACAAATGAATACTGATTGATCTGAAATTGGTATTATTCATGTGATTAACATCTTTGGATGCAGGGAAATAGGTTGGAGGAATCCAACTGGATTCCCCAACAATTATATTGTTGTTTTTCATGTATTGCATTATATGAGTTGACAAATAATCTGTTATTTGATTTTTATGTGTTTGGGATGTTGAACGACATTGGTCGAAAATATATGGTATTTAAAATACCATAAAATTTAAATAGGAAAAGGGTTCGGATTGAAAGGAAAAATTCTATATTATATAGAAACTGAATTTTTATTAGACTGGAATATTAATGAAACAAATAGTTGATTTATAAACGATGTTTATAAATGGAATGAAATAACTAGAAAATTTGGAAATGTAACTTCAAAAAAAAACAAAAAAAGAATGTTAAAATTGGGAAATCCTTTAGAAAGGGAAATGATAAATTTGTTTCGATGTTCGAAATATAAATAAAATTTGAATTTAAGCTATAAGGATTTATAATTTGAATTCGACTTTGTCGAATGTTATAACTTTTAGAAATTATGCAATTTATAATTCAGAATGCAACAAGATAATAATATTTGGTTTAAAATCAGTAGTCTATAATAAAATATGTAATCGAAATTTAGTGAATTACTTGATATTTATTTAACAAGAAGTTGATTTATAAGCAAAATTTATAAAGTGGAATGGGAGTATAAAATAACTTGGTAAAGAGAATTTGAACCTGAAAGGGTATTTTTAAATGAAAATGAAGATTAGATTGATATAATGACTCCGGATTTTTACAAAGAAATAATATTCACATTTTAATGTGAATAGTGATTTTAAAGCAAACGGCTTGTAAATTGAAATGGGTAGGAAAGGAAATAGATAAATGTTTGCAAGTGATAAATTCAAAACTGAATTTAGAAATTGAGTTAACCTGAAATGGTATACTATTTCAAAGATCAAAACGATAATTGAATGGAGATTTTTCAGAAGAGAGTTATACATTGGGATTCAATTCCATCGAATTTAGGAAAGTACCATTTACTTTTCGGTTATAAGTAAGATTTATTTATTTATCTAATTAAATAATTAATTGTTTATTTATTAAATAAAAGTTGTAACATCCAGAAGTTTCGACACCTGAAATATGAAAGTAATTAAAGATTAAATTATTAATGATCATTTTTATAGGGATACAGGAGTTAGAAATTTAAAATAAAATGTATTGTTTGTGTGTAAATTAAAATTCAGTATTTACTTCATAATGGGTGGTTGGAGTCAAATATTTACTGCTAAATATTTGAATTGAATCTGTTTGAATATATGAATTAGATTTGAAATTCGGTTTATAAATGTAAATGGTTGGGTTTAAGATAAAAATTATTGACGTTAAATAAATCGGGGATTTTATTTGCTGAAATATATGGAAATTGGTTCGGATACATGTGTATCGCTATAAGGAGATTGAAATTTAATTTAGAATTTTACGAACAACCATTGGTGAACAAACGAAATCGGTGAAACCACAAATAAATTAAAATTTGATTAACATTGTATGCACACTAAATCGAATTACAGTCAGAATATTTTTATTGGTAACAGAACGTAAAGACGAAGAGGTACATATAAATTTTGTCGCGTTTGAAAATTGTGTCGGCGATACAATTACTGAGTGCTCAACGCCAGTTCGCGGTAGAAATTAAATATCTAACTAAACAAATATAACCTTCCTCAGGATGACATTGCGTCGGCCTATCTAGAAAAAAATCGTGCTACCCTAGAACCTATTGATTTACGTCGTTGTTATCTTTGAGTTTTTTTCCTATGAAATCGACATTCATCCCTAAATTTCTTGAGCTAAAAATCAACAACTTCCTCCTATTTTTCCCCAAAATTCATCGTTAATGGCCACTGAATAAATCACCAACTCCTCTTCCCCTTTTATTTCTTAAATCAGCCAAAGCCCTAGGCGTTCCGCTCAAAAATAAATAAATTAAATTGAAGCTGCTCTCTTAAAATTGAAGCCGCCATCGCCTTGTTCTAGAGCCACCATTCGCCATCGCAATGCACAATGACCAAGCCGCGCCTTCCAGGGTGTTAGCTGCTGAGGCCTTGGAATTCGCAGCTCCACCTCCAGTCGAATTCATCTGCGCTATACCACCGCGTCACCACACTCGAGAGCACCGAAAATCGAGTCTGAATCGCAACGTTTTCTCCACTACGTGAAAGGTGAGTGTTAAATCACTCACAATTTCTTTATTCAAGTATTTTAATTTCAGTATAATACTGGGAAAAGGTAGAAATATGGTTAAGTATGATTGTTTGTGATTAGTTGAATTTATGGCCAGTGTATTTCGCTCGTTGCCTTGCCGTTGTTTTACCCATAATTACTGTTGAAATGGTGCTTGGTTTTCTTGCACATGTAGTTTAATTATAAAAATTTAACTATTATGCCATGTCGTACCCAGTATTTTATACATATATCGATCCTTATAGGTTGAAATGGACCTTGTTGCTTGTTAAATGTATGATTTACATTTGGGATATTTTTCCAATTTTTCTGCCCCTTAAAATCGATGTGAGACTGCCTGAAAGCTGTAGGTTTCCCCGACTTCACTTGTGTTTAAACTTATTTGTCATTTATACTGGTGTCCATGCCTAACCTGTTAAAATTGGTACTATCTTGCAATTGTACATTTCTGGACTAAATTACTTCAGGCATTTGCATGGCATCGGAAAATATGGGTATGTTCTATTATTTTGAGTTTAGTTGCCATAATCATGCGAAGCAGACCATTGGTATTATCATGGCCTTTTTCCACTATGATCTGTACACTTGGTCTATTTTGTCATAACTGTTACACTTAGATATGGTTCCTTAATCCGGTCTGTGACTCTCGACATTGGCCTTCTGCATTTTTGGTAGTCGTTGCACTAGCCTGGAAATAAATTCTTTGTATGTGGACTTTATTGTTTAAAAACTAGCGATGTAATTCTTTTGTTAAACTCGCATTATTTGGTTTTGAGTGCGAACTGTGTATATATGCCTTTCAGTACATGTAAGAAAATATGATGCAAATATAAATGTCCCATTCAAACATTTCCCTCAAAGAACACACTCTTGGTCACTGTAGTGATTTATTTACGTCGAAAAACAATGATATTAATGAATTTAATCATCAAATATATATAGCTTTGCAATGTATGGAGAATATATAATGAAGAATGTTGCTAACTTCATTGTCTAAAGAACCATGATAATACTGTCATTTTGACAATGCACCAATTTTTATTAAAGGACCTGAAACCATTGTGTTACTAAAAATGAAATTTGCTAAAACTATGGGGATTCACCTGCCAATACTATTGTGATAAAACTGTAGTGATATATTGCCAAAATTATAGTGATCCATTTGCCAAAAACTGTCGTGAGTGATTTTCCAAAAATGTTGTGACTCATTATATTTAGTAGCCTATTACTCTATATATGTCATATGTTTTTAATGCTTATCTTGTCACATTGGTACTACTTTATTTAACCTTGCTACGCAATATCGAGGCTGCGGTTATTTGGCAAATTGTGGCTTAACGGACCAGTATGCATGAAAAGTATTGACATTATTTTTACGGTCTTTTTGAAAAAAAAAATGTAAACTTTTCAGAGCATTGCATTCAATTGTTTATTTGATTTTGTAGTTCATTTGATGGTTTTGCATTCATGCTCTATTATTTGGAAAGGATGAGAGGAATGTTTAGTTTTAATGGGTCCTAGAAACTTTAACTGATCTTATTAGTTTTCCAGTTTTCGAAAATAAACATGTTGTGTAAATATTGATCAAGTGTTATTATATCTTCCTAGATCAAACTCAATATTAATTATACCTTAGCTGGTCACTAATTTAATACTTACAAATATGCACCTGTAGTGTGAACAAAGTTACATACTATTCGGCCACCATTTCATTTACTGTGTGTATTTGTATGTGTTCTCTTTCGTAATGCAAACACCCATGTTCCATGATCATTTACTTGATTTTTGGTCACCATGCACATACTGATCTCAACCATTTCAACACTGAGTTGCTATATAGAATACATGCAAAGCTATCACAACACCTTTGATCATTTGTCTGTCGTGATTACTTGATTCTCTTATGATCCGTACCATAGCATATATGTATTATTACAGTTCATGAACATAATATATGCTTAAATTGACATTAGTGTGTGCATCAAGGAATGATTAGATATCTTGAAGTGCAATGCACTTATATAGAGAAAATATAATCCAAAGTAGAAAAACCAGAGCAGGCAGTTTACTGCACTTGATTTATAAGTCAACTTTATAATATAATAGTTGCCACTGCATGAAAGGAAGCCTTGGTTAATTGTATATGGAATTTATCCTTCGTTAAAGAATTTTTGAACGTAATTTGGTACCTTGATGTATACCTATACATGCTGTTGTATAGACCCGTGACTGAAAAATGGTAGAATTTGCATGTTTCAGTTAGAATGTTGTTGACACTTAGGATACAATATTTGTTGCGGATAACACTGACCTGCTATTTGTATTTTATGTGGATTTACATACATATAGGTATGTACATGTATGTGTGAATGCTATACCTTTCAAGTTAGAATGTGATCATCACCCTTGAACCTGAACTATTTCACGACGTTTTGGAAAATTTGAAGCATTTCTCTACATGTTTAACTAGATACCTGATAATGTTATGTATACATATATAAAAACATATGTATCTACCTACCTGCTAGTACTTGGGTTAAATAGGATGTACGCTATTCACGATTGAACCTTGTTACTCCCATAATTCAACTACTAGTGTTGGTCCATGTCACTTGATTCTAGGAAAAACTGTAAACTGAATTTGAATCATTACAGTATGTATATATTCCATAAAAAGAAATTTGCATGACTAGTTTACTAGGTATGTTAATCTCATCACTTCCCGTGAATCACTTGTGGTCTTGTATCCATGTTTTTGCCTTATTTGAAGTTGAGATTTACTATTTCATTTTTAGATTACATTGAAATTAATTTACTTGAACAATGATTAATCCTGACTCGAGTGTTTTATGTTTTGCATGGAACGCTCGGGTCAGACCCGAATGTTACAGATTTTTAAAGATTACAGCTTAGGATTCGAAGATTGGAGAAGTTGAGGTTCCGAAGACGCGCACTCTGAAGTTTCAAAAACTATAAATATTTTCTTGTATTCAAGTTGTTTAAAAATTTCGCTATATAAAAAAATATTGTGTTCAAAATTTTGATTTATAAATAGAAGTTTATTTCGCTGTTCAATACTATGTTGTTTATATGTTCTGTGTTTTCTGTGTTGATTCTGTTTAAAACTCTCTAAGCTAAATAACAATCTGTCGATTTGAGCATTTTAAGTTGGTTTAATTATCAATTTGAAGCGGTCAAAAAGGCGGGACGTTACAAAAGTTATATTTTGAAATTTAGTGTTTCAAAAGCAAAGATTATAACACTATCGTTATAATCAATATTTTCCGTAAAGGAAAGGGTTTCTTGAATTCAATCTAAGAGTCGCATAAGTAATGTTCTGTTTATAATTTCGATCTTTGACTATTTCGAAGTTGAGAATGCGTTCATTTAAGGTCTGAGAGGTAATTATACCCCAACTTGATTGACATCATGATTAACAGAGGAAGGGTTAAGTTTCTGTAGCTAGATTGGCTAGTGATACGATAAATGAATGATTTATGAGTTAAATATAGTAACGATGATTTTATAACATCGGATTAATCCAATAAAAAGGTTTGAAAACATTTTCCCAAATAAAATCAAAGAAATTGTCTGAGTATAGAAGATGGAATGATTTGATTAATTAGATGTTTAGAAATGGAGATTTGAAATGTCTTCTAATGTTAATAACTTATATTTACTAAATATAGAAGATAAGAAGTGCGAAGAGAAGTAAATATTTTCCGATATTGGTCGTATATTTTTCTGAATATAGAAAATAAACTATGTATAATAAATGGAAACATTTTCCCAGGATCGTGTAAGGCTAAAATGGGTTTTAAGGAATATTTGGGAGAAATATAGGAAACAACAAATTGGGAATGAATAAATTATTGATAAATTAATTAAAAAGGCTCAGTGTTGATTGATGATTTATCAGTAAGATTTCCATTTGGAAATACAACCGTTGTGTGTGTGGATGTTTTCCTCTGATAGATAAATAACTAGTTATCAAAGTTTTTGACCCATTTTCCGTTGTCAATACGGAGAGGCAGGGATCAGCTTTATTATCTAAAAACCACTTTGTATGGGCATTTGCGTTGCGAATCAAATAAAATGAAGACGATTGAAGACGGAGTCTATGCAAGGGCTGTTTTGGCAATCCTATGTAGAAATTACCTAAGATAGATTTCTAGAATAGTGCCTTCGGTTTGTCCAATTAATCCCAGGACAACTTGTATGGACGAATGTCTGACAGAGTATATTTAATGGACCGCGTAAGTTAAGAATTCGTTTCTCTTAGCTTTATACCCGAAATATTTTTGGAGAGAAATCAATTTGTGATTTGGCAGGTATGATGATGTGGCATTCAAATTGAATGAAGGTGCGATCTGCCAAGAGGTACGTTATGACCTCAAGCCTCATCAACCAGGAAATGACAAAAATCGGGCAGGCAGCATGGCTATGTGGGTCGCCCCCATTAGTGTGTATTGTCACCATCTAGAGAATATTCATATTTGTTACTTCTTTTAGATTCTGTGTCTCCTGGGAACGGTTATGTTGCCAACAATCGTATGTGACAATATATTTGATACACTCAAGAGAAATGAGTGGTCGGTCATGTATGGGCCGGGTTGCAAGATGTTTCTTGTTGAACCCAGTGTATTCCTCTCTAGGGATACACTATCGGCAGGTGGTTCCATACCTTGTTGTAGTCGAAATCCAATCTCCAATAAGCACCCACGGTTTTGATTGTATATTATATATGTGGAGTGTGAGATGCAAGCGTTCTGCTAGATTATTATTTATATGTTATTAGACACTTATAATATTAGAAAAGTATTAGTTTCCCGAACTGTTTTGGGCTATCGTAAGGTAAAAACCATTCGTGTATATGTGTGGATTGGTTTTATTTATCATTTCTTTTGAAAAGGATTTTGAAAAGTTAAACCGAATGATTGGAGTGTACTCACACCAGTCCCTTTGCGATTCAGAGTTTATTTTGTTTTGTTTTTCCTAAACTCTTAGGTGCCGAAAATTGTATAGGCAGTCAAATAGTCGGGATTTTACAGATATACTTGGAGGAGCTCGGAGCAGAAGGCTTCAACATTAGTAATATATAGAGTTTATTTTCACTGTGATGTTATGTGTTATACTGGTATGTATATATAGTTATGGTTTTGTGTTTCAAAGTTATGTTATATAATATATTTTATTTGTTCCACTGTGAGATTTGTGTTTACTTTGATTCTATTTCATTGTGATCTTCTTCTTCTTCTTTTATTCTAAATTTCTTTCTTTCCATTTCTCACCCTCTAACTTCTTTCTATTAATGATCTGGTATTTCCGATACTTGAATAATCGGCATGGTGTTTATGTTGATTTTCAGGGTCGAAAATCCTTGGGTCGTTACAGTGGTATCAGAGCTGAAGGTTAAGTTATTACCTTGGCTCTATGGCATGACTCGGTAGAGATGGGATTAGAAATACCCTAGACTGAGTTGAGCGTATATATACGACAGAGCATATTTGTAGATTCATATAAAATTGTTTTATATTGTGTTGATTGGTTTGTCGAGTAGTTTATGAATTCTGGTCAATACAGTAATGCAAACTATGTCGATAGGTCCTCTAAAACTTTTGTATAGAGTAGTTCGACATAGTATGTTTTTGAAAGAGGGTAATGAAATAATTTTACCTAAATTTTATTTTGATATAAAGAATATATATATATATATATTGGGGTGTTTATTATTATAATATATATTGAATGTGTTGTTTGTAATTATAGTCACATAAGATTATAAACTGAAATAGTTATAAATAATCAATGACAATTCGTATAAGTGAAATCAGATGGATTAAATCTGAATTTAAAGCAGAATTGGAATTAAAATTCCGAAAATTGAGAATGGTGTTTGAAGTTGAATTTTCAATTATATAAGAATTTTTAGATCCTGGGTAATTTGGAAATGTTTTTCAAATATTGTAAAAGGTATTTTGAATTAATGGAAGTGTTTAAGAATGAGTTTTGAAATAATATAGTATTAAACTAACTTCGATCACTGGAAAATAATTCTGATGATAAAGGCTGCATCATCAGTGTCATTTTCGAGTTTCTAAGTGATGGATTACTACCAGCGGTTTTGTTTTTGAATAGTTTAAGGAAATAAGTTGTTCAAAAAGTTCAAGTGTTTTGAATTACTATTATTATAAAAATATATATGATTTCAAACCGATTTGGAATATAACCCAGGAATTTGATTTTTTTTAATTTAAATTTAACTTATGAAGTTAAATGAATTGAGCTGGTAAAAGTGAGCAAATAAATTAGTATTTAACTTAAACAGGTTAAATATAGATTGTGAAAGCAAATGGAAATTTAACCGATACCAGTTTGGTGGAAATTGAATTGGTTGAAATGATATTGGGATAAAAACTGGATTGGATTAGAAATAATCCGAAATGGAATGGAATTGTTGAGAAAGAGTTTGGAATAGAGATTGGAATTGGAGTTTGAACGAAATTTGACTTGGTATAAGCAAACGGTTTGGTTCGAGAATAAATTGAGTGACGATCGATTGTGAAATATGTTCGGATATGCTAAAGTGATAGAAAATGGAAGAGACATAATTGAATGCCCGACAAAAAGGTACAAGTTTATATTTTATATGAGTTTGAGATTTATGAGACAATTTCGCAAGCCGCTTGGCTCTTTGATTTTCTTTTGTATTGGGGAGGGCCTATGGAGGCAAGTTGTAATTATACCGATTGAGCCGCGCAAAGGAGACGCTGGCGAAATTTTTTGAAAATTTAAAGAGTTAGAAAATTCTGATAATTAAAATCGACTTTTCAATTGTATAGGAGATTATAAAATCCAAACGGACAAGCGAAATGATAAACTGAATTAAAACAAATTTGAGTATATGCATATATGTGAGAAGGCATATGGAGGAGTATGTGGTAATAGATTGTCCAAAAATGGCGGATGTATCATTTGGAATGAAAAATAAAAGGTCGGATATCAATATGAGGATTAAAGGTAATATGTATTGAACTGAGTTATGGAAATATGGAGTATAGGATTCCAACCAAGTAGGTTGTGAGGATTTAGAATTCTAGTATCTGTATTGCTTAACAATTTCAAGTATGAAATTAATTTAAAGGGGAAGGAATGTAACGTAACGGAATTTTAGCGATTTTATAATTAATTATTTTAATTATTTTAATCTATTGGTTTGAGAATTTAAATGGTTTGGATTTAAATAAATTGAATATTTAAATTAATATAAATAATGGTGTAATAAAAATTAATTCCGAAATGGTCAGAAATAGTTGAACTGCCTATTTGGTGTAAAATGGATTATTTAGGAAATTTAATCGAGTTAATATTCGAATTAAAATAACGAATAAATTTATATAAACAACGGTTGAACGTATAAATTTTAATATAATTATAATCGAGCTCGTAATGGCCGGTAGTTCGTAATTCGATGGTTTGAACTTAAATTGAATATACAAGATCCATTATTAATCGGATTTCTTCGAAACAAGAAAATTTGGAATCTATTGAATTGTTTTTTTCTAATGAAAGAGAAAAATTGAGGTTCTAGCTTATAGATTATAAGTTATGGTTAAATCAAATTTTCAAATAGTCGCTATGGAACTGTTTATAAACCATAACGATATATTTAATTATAATTAAATATTGTTTTCGGATTTGGACAAATCCTTTTAGACATAGTTATAATTTAATTTTCAGAATTTTACTGTAATTTTATTTTGAAAAATAGGCCACTTTTTATTTGGAGTATTTTGCACCCTATATCAGCATTTTGGGTTTTCACAGAACAAGTTAACTAGTCTATATTATTATGGTTTTGAGACCATGACACATTGTCGGATACGAGTGTGTTTTATACTATTCTAAAATGGCTCGTACGCAAACCAAATTTTGTATAATTGGGTACACTAAACTAATCTAATCACATGAATCCAACTAGCCTATCAAATGGGTACAGGCACATTTAACACGGACCCATATATTAAAATACACACACGGCTTGGCATTTCACACTATCCTTCCCATATGATAAAACCGAAAGGAGCAGAATAAAACACATATAAGATAGTATTCATCAATGAACCAATATTTTATTTCAACAAACTTCAAACAATATGATAAAACCGAAAGGAGCAGAATAAAACACGTATAAGATAGTATTCATCATTGAACCAATATTTTGTTTCAACAAACTTCAAACAATATGACACCGCTTATTGTCTCAACATAACGTACAATGAACAGTAGAACATGAATATAAAAACATATTTTCGTTTTGTCTCTGTCATGTATCAACCATCATCCTACTTCCTTTCAAATCCTGGAGACAACTCATGCAAAAAATTCATTTAGACATTTTCCTCACGCAGACCTTAGACCAACCCCAACGCGGGGTTGGTTGGGGAGCAACCGACCCCCAACGGGGGGTCGGTAAGTCCCATCTGGGTTGCCTTGGCAACCCCAAGGTTGCCAAGGCAACCCAGCGGGTTGCTTTAAATATAAGCCATATCCGGCTTATTAAATGCCGGATATGGCTTATACGGCTTATTTAAAGCCATATAAGGGGGAAATTCATTTCCCCCTTATACGGCTTTAAATAAGCCGTATAAGGGGGTGGACATTTAATTCTGTCCACCCCCTTATACGGCTTTAATAATGCCGTATAAGGGCAACGACTATTTTTGTAGTCGTTGCTCCTTATCCGCTCCCTTATCCGTACCCCTTACCTCCTCTATATACACATCAAATTTTTACTTTCAACCATACTTCTTTCTCTTCTATCTTACCAAATATATCACATACAAGTATCTTGATCATCCAATTGTGATGTCGAATAAACCAAGCAGCAAGAATAACAAAGGAAAATCGAAGATGGCGTCACAAAGCAATCCAAGGCCATACAACTTTCATCCAGAGCAGCAAGATTTTCCAACGCAAACTTCTTATCAACGCAACGAACATTTTAACTCAGGTACAATGCACAACACTTCTACTTGTTATCCACCGCAGCAAAATCAGAATTTCTACCCGTCACAACAAAATTCTAATCATTTTCAAAACACTCAAGTATCCGCCTATGGGCATAACTCCTCGTTTCAACAATCATTTAGCAGTCAACCATATTCATCTCCTAGTAGCCAACATGAAGCGACATTTCCAAATAATTCTCCCCAACTATGTAGAAACTTGAACATGTTGTACGGTGATGATAGTGTAGAAAACAACGAAATGGGAATTGATATCAATGAGATTCCCGATTCAGTTATGAATCGTCCGCCTGCGAAGGTTGCGAAAATGGTCAAATGGACACCTGATGAACAAGGTGAACTAGCGTTTTGTTGGGTTCAGTGTTCGAAAGATAACGTGAAAGGAACTAATCAAACTGAAAATTCTTTTTGGAGTTCGGTTTGTAAATTATTCAACAGTCGAAGTCCGTATAAGCCTCCGAGATCGATTGACTCTTTGAAGCAGTCGTGGAAGAGAATCAATGCTTGTTGTCAACTTTGGAAAGGAATATTGAGTGGGTTGGCTAGCAGACAGCAAAGCGGAGCAAACGACATGGACTTGGTACTAACTTTGAATACACCGTTTTCATTTCTCATTTTTTATCCTATTTTCGTTTATGTTAATTACTGGAATGCAGCTTAGCAGAGCAAATGAAGTGTATATAGCCAAATCAAAGAACCAACCGTTCACTATGCACAATTGCTATGATATACTTGCGCGAGAAGATAAATGGAGCAATGTGCGACAGGAGCATACAACACAGCGGTTCATGCCACTATGGCCGAGCGAAGATGTTAGTCCCGGGAGCTTTGGTGCAAACGAAGAAACCCCTTTTACAAGCGGTTCAGGAGGACGTCCACCTGGGAAGTACAAAGCGAATAAAAAGGCTTCGAAAGATTACAGCCAGTATTACGAGCAACTCGATGGACGTATGGCAGCCGCGGAGGAATCAAACCAGCAGTACTTGGAAACAAATGAAGCATCCAGAATAGAGAGAAGAGAGAGAGAGCAGCGGAAAAACAACGACGACATGAAGAGCTTCAACAAATGAGAATCAACGAATTGGAGTTACGAAGAGAAGAGTTGGCTCGACAACAAAGTGTAGATGATTTTGCACTTATGAGTGTCAAACTGGACGATCTAAATCCAATTCAAAGGAGGTACATGGAAAAACGACTTGAAGAGTTCGAGAAACGTAACGCACTTTAGGCAGTTTCAGTGATATGTTCTAATTTAAGTGTAGTTGTGTTTAAGTGAATGTTGTTATTTTAGTATTTTAATTCAGGTCTTGTACTTTAAGTTTATAATTAAGTTGTATTGCCCTTTGAAATGTTACTCGGTGAATGAGGTATTAGTTGCAGCAATATTATAAAATGTCATAACAGAACGAGATTACGGAGTACAGTTGGCAGGGAAGGAAAGCATAGAAGCATTAATTTAAAATAAAATATAAATAATAAGTACGTAAGCACACTAAATCGTAGATACTAACGGCTTCACTACAATCATTAAGACAGTAATTTTCTATTGGTTTCCCGCATGCTCCCAATAGTGTTCAACAAGCTCTTCTCGTAATTCTAGATTAGCTTGTGGATCTTGCACCTCTTCCATTCGCTGCAAGTATTCTGCAAATGTATTTGGGTCCTTATATGGTTTTTTCCTAAATTCCACCGCAATGTCCGGGTAGTTTCGAAGTTGGAGTTCATATCCTCCTCGTTCTTCCTCAACAATCATATTATGTAAAATAATGCAACAGTACATGATGTCAGCTATAACAGATTTATCGTGGAAGTGTACTTCGTTTCGCAGTATGTGGAACCTACCTTGAAGTACTCCAAATGCCCTTTCTATATCTTTCCTCAAGCTCTCTTGTTGTTTCGTGAATAAGGCTTCTTTTGCATTGTTTGGTTTTTTGTATGCTTGCACTAGTGTCTTCCATTTCGGATATATTCCATCTACAAGATAATAACCAACGGAATGTTCTGATTCACCAATTTTGTAGTTGCAAGGTGGTGAGAGGTCATTGTACAAATCGTTAAACACATAGGATTGTCGTAATACATTAATATCGTTAAGCGATCCAGGAACACCAAAAAAAGCATGCCATATATAAAGGTCAAACGATGCAACAGCTTCTAAAATCATCGTAGCCTTTTTCATATGACCTTTGTATTGTCCTTGCAGTGCCACTGGACAATTTTTCCATGTCCAGTGCATACAATCCAAGCTACCCAACATACCTGGAAATCCACGTTGATCCCCCATAAGTAATAATCTAGCAATGTCATGAGCTGTTGGCGATCTAAGATATTCTTCACCGAACTCACGTACAACGGTTTTGCAAAATTGCTTCAAGCATTCTATGGTCGTTGACTCACCAATTCTGATTTTGTCGTCCAACGAATCAGCGGAACTTGCATAGCAAAGCATACGTAGTGCGGCAGTAACTTTTTGCAGTGGTGAAATGCCCAGTTCTTTGATGGCATTTCTTCTGTGTGTGAAATATACGTTGGTTGCGGAAACTTTGGTAAGTACTCGAGTAAATATAGTTTTCGACATACGAAATCTTCGGCGGAAATAAACATCTCCGTATACGGGTTTTGCCACGAAGTAATCCCTGACCAGTTGATTGTGTCCAGCGGGATAATCCCGTCCGTATCGCAAATCCTTTCTACCATCAGTGCTTCCACCTTGGGTTGACATTGAGCTTTCAGCAGTATCTCGTTCTATCGCATATCTTGTTTCTTCATGAAAAAAGTGTAGTTCTCTTTTACGATGCGCAAAATATTCATCCGACGTTGAGGAGGACGAAGAGCTAGAAGCACAGCACCATAAATTTTTTAAGGCACTCATTGGTTAGCCAATATGTTTTGGTTGAATTCGAATATGTTTTGATTGTATGAAATATGAGCAGATGACAGCACTTTAAATATAATGGTATATGCACCTTGGACATAGCGACAAACACATTGCTTGTCTTGTAGCGGAAGTGACACTTTCATTACACGACACTTTCAATAAAAAGATGCAACCACATAATTGTCTCACTAGTATCCAAATATTGTCATAGATGCAACCAAATGATGGTATCACGGGTATTCAATTAAAGGATGCAACCAAATAATTGTATCACGGGTATCCAATTATTGTCATAGATGCAACCAAATAATTGTATCACGGGTATTCAATTAAAGGATGCAACCAAGTAATTGTATCACGGGTATCCAATTATTGTTCTGCTCTACTAGTCATTCAATTAAAAGTCCTGTTGTATGCCAATAATTTCTCCATCTTGCTCGCGTATACGTATATAAATATGCCATATTTTCATCCTATAAACAACCAACACTTCATACCGTATTAAACTATATCATTGTACCCTCAACTCGTTTCTGCTTCAGCAATGGCAAACTGGGATATTGATGATGAAGAGATGAACAAATGCTACGACGCGTTTGAACTCTCACGTCAAGTCCTACGTAGTAAGAAGGGCAAGGAACAAGTTGTTCAAGATAACGAGGAACCTTCCGTTCCGCCGAAGACGAAAAAAGTTTCGCTCACTGCTCGTTTACGCGCAGTTGTTGCAAATCGAACGCCTGGCAAACATATATTATACGAAGGACGTGTTGTCGAGCCACTACACCCCATTGGGCCCACAGTACCGGGTGGGGAGTACCCAATTTGTCGTTGCGGGGACGAATCGGTCGTGGTTGTAGCTAAAACGGAACAAAATGCTGGTCGTCGTTTTTTTGGTTGCGCTTCGTTTGAGGACCACCGGTATTACCCGAACGAAGTCCAATGTTGTAATTTTATGCAGTGGCTTGACCCGCCAATGTGCGAACGAGGACTGCAGTACGCCTTAGAAGCGCAGGCGGAAATAAGGCGCTTGCAGAAGATAGTTGCTGAGGCAACTAGACTTGGGTTTGTCAGAAATGCGTAGTATCGTTGGTTACAAACTAAGTTCCTGTTTATTGTTGTTGCACTTTGTGAATGTTGGTTCTTTGTTTTCGCATTTGCTTATGTACCCTTGTAGATGCGTTGGTCCACTATGGGGTCTTATTTCGGTGAGAAACTCTAATTCATCTGCAAGCTCCTTTAGCCTTATCTCTTCATACGCCTGGTCATCTGAGTTTGTAGCTGATGACCAAGAAGACATCTGCAATGAGTGCTAAGCGACGTGGTTAATGTATTAATGGGATGAAAGATATTTGAGTGAAGCAAGTTGGTAGTTACTTAGACAAATATTTATAGGCGGATAGTTTTCACGAATTGGTAAAACAAATAATGCTCAAGTGGATGACCCATACCCTGTCAAGGGGAATCCAATGTTGAAACAAGCAATTCAGACAAGGATACCCTCGGGCGCTGTTCACGCGTGATGCATTAGTCATATCACGGGAAACACTCATGTGGCTGAGTAGTCAAATCTCATATAAAGGTGTACAGTTGCACAGTAACAAAGCTGAGGGAATCTGGTGCTTTTGAAATAAAGTATATGTCGGTAGCTTCCCTGCTTTTTATGTATTTATATGCACAAGCTTAAATGTTAGCAATTCAGACAAGGATACCCTCGGGCGCTGTTCATGCGTGATGCGTAAGTCATATCACGGGAAACACTCATGTGGATGAGTAGTAAAATCTCACATAAAGGTGTACAGTTGCACAGTAACATAGCTGAGGGAATCTGCTGCTTTTGAAATAAAGTATATGTCGGTAGCTTCCCTTCTATCTATGTATTTATATGCCCAAGTATTTTGCTCTTTCCGCTCAGAAAACATTAACTCCACGTTTACAAATTGAGATATGGAAAATTGGGAAAATAACTATGGGGGTTACGCTAATCATCGAACTGGAAAAGAAATAGTACTTAAAGGGAAGGTTTCCGAACCACTGCGGACTGTTGTAGCCAACCCTATCTGCCTATGTGGTCAAGAATCGGTCGTGGCTGTCGCTGAGACTGAAAAAGATGCCGGTCGTCGGTTTTTTTCTTGTGACGCATACGAGGGCCACAAGGTTTTTCCGGATGAAATTGAATGTTGTTATTTTAAGCAGTGGATTGACCCGCCAATGTGCGAACGTGGACGTCAGTATGCACTGGAATCGCAAGCCGAAATAAAACGTTTGAAGAAGGTTGTTGGGGATAAAACTATAGCTGGACCTTTCCCAAGGTCGTGGTAGGTGTCTTGATTTATGTAATATGTATTTGATGTTTCCTAAGTCTGGATTTATGTTTTAGTTTGAATGTATTATTATAACGTGTTGTACCTATATGGTTGTAGTGTTGATTTTTAATATTCGTATTGTATGTTTTATCGTATCATAAAGTGTTGTACCTTCATGGTTGTACTGAAGATTTATAAAATATTAGGTTCTATCGTACCTTTATGGTTGCAACCTTTGGGGTTAAAGCAGTGTACACCTAAGGACCATTTCAACTAATGTGCTATGACATGTCAGTGCCCGCGGGATGACCCTAGTTTTTGACTTTTCTTCAATAAAGGTCGACAAGTCCCCTTGATTTCGGCTTTGTTTTATGAAAGCAGTCGTCGGCTCATCGATAATCGTTACGAGTTGTCACGTCAGGCTGTTTCTATGCGCTGGAGAATCTATAGCACGTTACCCTAGTGGTGAAGAGTGTTGTCTTGTCATATGTTTGTATCGTACAACTCAATTACTGATGATAGATCTTAACCATTAACCAACCCCCGTGTTTAAATAGTTTACACTTCTTCCCCACAATCATACCTACAACTTTGTCAGTTCTACAACAACCACGACGATAAGGTGAGATACTTGTACCCTCCTTTCCTTCTAAATGGTTACCTAATTACGTGTGTACATAATATGTTTCTTGTTTCTGTGTAGCTTAAATGGACGATTGGGTAATAAGTGATGAACTCGTAGATAGAATGTTTGGTGAGTATGAACGGAACAAGAAGGAGGAAAAGGATGGTGGTTTAGTTCAAGATACACGAGCGAAAGAGGCGGATGAAGCAGTTCATACTGAAGTTGTTCGTGGTACTCAAAAAATAGTACAAGTTCACAAACCAAAAGGACGTCCACGCAAAAACATAGCAAGTCTAGTGGTTAACCGTAATCGTCCCAACCAAAGTGATGCTAGCTCCAGTGGTACTACTACAGAACTCTCTTCTCATGACTTACTTATACTCATGAAATGCTATATAGAAGTTGATAAAAGAGAATTACTGCTGTTGCAAAATGGAGGTGGGTTCACCCATGAAGAATTTTGGTCCATGGTAACAAGATTAAATAACAATCATCATAAATGTACCACTACACGAACTTCTGCTGAAATTCATATGGCTCATCGGCGTTTCGTTAATAATTGTGAAAGATACCAGATGATTATACAGACGGTTGAAAATGAAAACATATTTAAAACGAATCGGGCTACTTATGATTCTCGTTACCTTGCAGAGTACGGGACTGATTTTGTTGGGTACGAAGCCTACAAACTACGTTATACTTGGATAACCCGAAGACGGAGTTGACTAGGCTAATGAATTTGTATATTGCTTGTATGTGCATCGTCATTTTTGTACTTATTTCATTGTTATCTCTGGTAAGCAATATTAAGATTCCTTAAATATTTCAAACAGTAATTTAAAATACACCCCACAATAAAATCTAGTGATTATAAAAAAACTCGTACCCACGATCACGCAGATTACATATAATGCACAACAAGCATATAACATAAAAAAACACAACGGTTACACATAAGGACATACAAGCAGAGTACACTTTACAGGGTAATACAAATACAAAACATATGGTTCAATAACCTACTACAAATGGACAACACAGTAAAACAAAGATACAGGCAAATACAACATGCACGTCTACTAAATAAGATACAACTAATCATCATCTAGATCCGCAGGCACCATCTCCACATCCTCAATATCGTCGTTGCCTGGGACGAATGTCGGTCTATATCCGTACCGCTCCTCATCAGCGCTCCTCAGCTCGTTCATACGAGCAGTCAACTCTTATATGCTCCTTTGATGCTTGCGATACATTGCCTGACGCAGACCTAACGTCATCTGATAAAGATCCTGATAAGAAAAAACAGCTGGATCTGGATACTCCGTTACTTCTGGCCGTGGTATATCAATATACCTATCAGATCCGTATGTAGTTGGTACTGCAACAGTCCAACCGTAGTCTGGCACCTCGGATGAGCGTGGAGGAGGTGGATCCTATGGGGCATGGTAAACCTGCGTGGACTGTGAAACATCAAGTACAAAAGGGGGCTCAACGCCAGTACGGAGTGCAGAAGGGCCAACCATGTCAACGGATGCAGCATGCACAAAACTCCCGGTCTGAGGTGGGGAGTAATACTGACGCCAGAAAGAAATATAATCCCTACCAGTAAGAATGAAATCACTGGCAGGCCACCACACGTCTGCGTGCTCCTGTAAAGCACTAGTACTATAAACCCTGGGAATAGCTGTATGTGGGTGTGTATCATCAGGAACAGCATCCCCATCATATATCTGTCTCCAACAACGTTCCCCTAAGTACCAGAAGCAACCTAAACTAGGGGGGCATGATACTAGTGGAAACCGCCTCGAAGATAGATATAGAGCATGCACCGACGGAGGGTCAGCAAGACCCCGTGACTCATCAAAGGGATGCCAGATAACTGCATCACGCGTCCTCCGCAACTCAATCTGATTGCGAGCTATAGCAAATACATGTCGTGCCTGTCCTCCAGGCACCAGTCTACGGTTACCGACACTCCACGCTCTTACTCTAGGATAGAAAGTGGATAGTGATGGATCCACGGTGGGAAAAGACAAATTGTGGAAGTACTCAAAGTACCAGTACTGTAAAATCTCCCAAAAACCAGTAATCGAACCCACCCTAGTCCGAACGACACACTGAAGATCCAATGACCTATACAGGTATGCTAAAATAGGTGTTCCCCAATCATACACAGTCAGACTGCCATCAAATGAAAACGGTTCAACTACCGCCACATAACCAAACGACAATGAGCTCGAAGAATTTGTGAAAAATAAATTTCCCATCATATACAAAACAAATAAGCGTGCAATCTCCAAATGATGAACTTTAGGTTGCTTTGTCAATAATTTCTGTATTGCTAGTTTTATACTAGAGCATTTAATTTGGAAATTACTGGTGATGGAGTCATTTGGATTAAGATGTGGAAATAACGTACGGAGAGTAACGTAGTTCTGGTACACCTCATCATACGGCAAAGGAGCCCCTTGGCCTATGGCAAGACCAGTAATCATAGAAAAGTCTAGTGGTGTGATTCCCATCTCCCCAAAACCAAAATGGAATGTATGAGTAGTTTTCCACCAACAAGCAGCCAATGCACCACATAATTGAACATCATTATTTAAAAGACGTTCGATACCTATTTAACGAATAATTATGAAGTTACAACGAATGTAAGAAAACGGTAATAGTAAGTACATACGAAGAGAATAAGTACTCAGAAAGTCGCCCAAACCAATACTACTGAGAAATGTATGAATAGTAGCATCTGTATCATACTCACGAATCTGACTATACAGACGAACAACACTAGCCCAAGACCCACGCGTTCGCTCGCTTCGAGCCTAATATTACAAATGAGACTTACTTATTTTATGTCCGACATTACGACAGTAATATTTAATAAGTAAAACGTACCGATATGTCGACTAACGTGCGGACGTGCTCCTCTCTATCCGCCAACTTACGAAAATCGGCCAATTGCTTATCAGGTCTTAAATTTGGATCCCGGTGCGACTCCAAAACGTCGGTTCTCCTAGCAACTCGTCTTCTTATAACGGACGGTGATTCACGGTCTTCCGTACCCTCACTCGAAACGTTTTGTTCTACCGCTTCGTGCTCTTCACTTGGATCTACATTCCGGCTTCGGCTACCGCTGCCTCGAAGAGCCCTCATAACACGTTTCATATTCTTTTTTTTTTCTAAAGGAAACCTAGGCTGGAAATAGGAAAAGAAAGGAGGAAAGGAGAAGGAGGAGGAAGGTGAAGAAGAGTGGCGGCGGCGAAGGGTTGGATTTTTTTTTTATTATTATTTTTAATAAAAGTGTTATCCGGCTTTTATAAAGCCGGATAAAAACAAATTTTTTATCCGGCTTTTTAAAAGGCGGATAATCCCTAAAAGCAACTCACCCCGTTGGGGTGAGTTGCTTCCCCAACCAGCGTGATGGGATGTCCCCCAACACGCTCTTATATGCCTACTCTATTCCTTGATTACTAAGGCATTGAAAAGGTACAAAACCAAAGTCTACAAACCTAAATATCACTGCAGACCTAAAGGAACATAGCTACCTAAGCTAGAACATACAAATCAATCCATCCCGGAAGCAAAATACGTGAATACCAGCCCTTAGCAAGCCTTTGTCAAAGCAAGTGATCAATAGCAGACTTCCTACTTTATAGCGCACAAACTACCACATGTTTTTTCACTTTCATTTCAAGGGCTTGCTAGGGCTGGCAATTAGAACCGGAAACCGAAAACCCGAACCGATCCGACCCGAAAAAACCCGAACCCGAACCGAACACGATGGGTCTCGGGTTTGGTCTAGGTGATGAAAAATACCATCAAGACCCGATCAAACCCGACCCGCATAGACCCGACCAAAAAACTTTGAAATATATGTATTTTTAGTGTTATTATTTAATCGGACCCGAACCGACCCGAACCGACCCGAGCTTCAACCCGACCCGACCCGAACCGAAGCTCGGGTCGGGTCGGGTCCAGATTTTGGAAATGTATACTTTAGACCCGACAAAACCCGACCCGCCTAGAACCGAGACCCGTTGGGTCGGGGCCGGGTCCATCGGGTCGGGTCTAATTGCCACCCCTAGGGCTTGCTCCACCTTTCTTCCTCACGTATGCTATCCTCTCTCTCTTCTCTCTTTTAACGTTTGCCTTTTCTTCTCCTGTGCTTGAAAGCATATACGCAACTACTAAATAAATAAAATATATATTTTTCGGTTACTAGGCAACCAAGGGTCGTACCTTCTCATTTCATAAAAATAGTAAAAGAAACAACTACTTTTACTCCTCCCAAAAAAACGCAGGCTGTCATGTACTGCACCTATTCCTTGGCAATCAAGGAGTTCATGTATATAAATATATCAGCACAGACATCCTTTTTCTTTAGGTTTTCTCCAGTATATTAAAACCGCAAGTTCAAACTCAAGAAGAAAATCGAAACAAATTTCGAAGCTAATGAAATACACCACAAAAACTCATGAAAAGAAATATATTGCGAACCCTTAGTTATTTCTCCTCAACGAAAATATACTTTTTCATGTATCTAAACTTAATACCGTTCGCTGGAAAACCAAGGTCACGGGTTAGGGGTACTGGATGAAGATCATTTGAGGGTTGAATGACAATCGACGCTGGGATATCAGATCGGGCTAGAGAACACTTCATTGAAGGCGCATGCGAGCTTGAGTATTCGGGAAGGAACGGGATCGGCTGGAGAGGAGAAGGGTTGGAGTTTTTATGTACAGTGCGTGTTCTCTGCTGAAACGCAAACTGATTTGGTTGACGGTAATGGAAGAGAAACGGAGGAGGAGAGGCACTCGACAGAGGTGGTAGGGTGTGTTGTAAAGAGGAGAAGTCAGGGAGTTGGTTGGTGGCATCATTTTGGAAACGATGATGAAACAGGGTTCAAAGAAGTCGGCTATGGGAAGATCAGAAAACTGAAATTTGCGGCGGTTATGCGGAAAAGGAGGCGGTTATGCGGAAAATGTAGGTAATTAATTTTATAATATTAATTAGTGAGATTAATATAATATTTAATTATCTTAACCTTGTTATAACTGTAACTACCTCATGCGAAAACAGATTGGACCAAACTTGTCCTATTGGAATTGTAGCAACAAGCGCTACATTATGGAACAGATTTCACTAAGAATAGAACCAGTAGAATTTCATGATAAAATCAAATGCTCGTTTGATTTTAAACGGAACAAAAGCAGAATCATCAACTGCGGAACAAGGTGAGTAAACGCACTAACTCTATCCCGTTTTAATTTTATAAACGTTATTTAATATTGATAAGAGATGATTTCATGTTCGAGTGATGGTTGATTGGCTGATTTGCTCGTTAATTGGTTGAAACAATATATAAGTCGACAAATGAATACTGATTGATCTGAAATTGGTATTATTCATGTGATTAACATCTTTGGATGCAGGGAAATAGGTTGGAGGAATCCAACTGGATTCCCCAACAATTATATTGTTGTTTTTCATGTATTGCATTATATGAGTTGACAAATAATCTGTTATTTGATTTTTATGTGTTTGGGATGTTGAACGACATTGGTCGAAAATATATGGTATTTAAAATACCATAAAATATAAATAGGAAAAGGGTTCGGATTTTGAAAGGGAAAATTCTATATTATATAGAAACTAAATTTTTATTAAACTAGAATATTAATGAAACAAATAGTTGATTTATAAACGATGTTTATAAATGGAATGAAATAACTAGAAAATTTGGAAATGTGACTTCAAAAAAAAAAAAGAATGTTAAAATTGGGAAATCCTTTAGAAAAGGAAACGATAAATTTGTTTCGATGTTCGAAATATAAATAAAATTTGAATTTAAGCTATAAGGATTTATAATTTGAATTCGACTTTGTCGAATGTTATTACTTTTAGAAATTATACAATTTATAATTCAGAATGCAACAAGATAATAATATTTGGTTTAAAATCAGTAGTCTATAATAAAATATGTAATCGAAATTTAGTGAATTATTTGATATTTATTTAACAAGAAGTTGATTTATAAACAAAATTTATAAAGTGGAATGGGAGTATAAAATAACTTGGTAAAGAGAATTTGAACCTGAAAGGGTATTTTTAAATGAAAATGAAGATTAGATTGATATAATGACTCCGAATTTTTACAAAGAAATTATATTCACATTTTAATGTGAATAGTGATTTTAAAGCAAACGGCTTGTAAATTGAAATGGGTAGGAAAGGAAATAGATAAATGTTTGCAAGTGATAAATTCAAAACTGAATTTAGAAATTGAGTTAACCTGAAACGGTATACTATTTCAAAGATCAAAACGATAATTGAATGGAGATTTTTCAGAAGAGAGTTATACATTGGGATTCAATTCCATCGAATTCATGAAAGTACCATTTACTTTCTGGTTATAATTAAGATTTATTTATTTATCTAATTAACTAATTAATTGTTTATTTATTTAAATAAAAGTTATATTTTGAAATTTAATATTTCAAAAGCGGAGATTATAACGTTATCGTTATAATCAATATTTTCCATAAAGGAATGGGGTTCTTGAATTAAATCTGAGAGTCGCGTAAGTAATGTTCTGTTTAAAATTTTGAGCTTTTACTATTTCGAAGTTGAGAATGCGTTCATTTAAGGTCTAAGAGGTAATTATACCCTAACTTGATTGACATCTTGATTAACTCAGGAAGGGTTAAGGTTCTGTAGCGAGATTGGTTAGCGATACAATAAATGAATGATTTATGAGTTAAATATAGAAACGATGATTTTATAACATCGGATTAATCCAATAAAAAAGTTTTAAAACATTATCCTAAATAAAATCAAAGATATTGTCTGAGTATAGAAGATGGAATGATTTGATTAATTAGAAGTTTAGAAATGTAGATTTGAAATATCTTCTATTGTTAATAACTTATATTCACTAAATATAGAAGACAAGAAGTGTGAAGAGATGTAAATATTTTTCGATATTAGTCGTATATTTTTTTGAATATAGAAAATAAACTATGTATAATAAATGGACACATTTTCCAAGGATCGTGTAAGGGTAAAACGGGTTTTAAGGAATATTTGGGAGAAATATGGGAAACAACAAATTGGGAATGAATAAATTATTGATAAATTAATTAAAAGGGCTCAGTGTTGATTGATGATTGATCGGTAAGATTTTCAATTGGAAATATGACCATTGTGCGTGTGGATGTTTTCGTTTGATAGTTAAATCACCGACTATCAAAGTTTTTGACCCATTTTCCGTTGTCAATATGGAAAGGCCGGAATCAGGTTTATTATCTGAAAACCACTCCATGTGTGCATTTGCATTGCGAATCAAACAAAATGAAGATGATTGAAGATGGAGTTTATGCAAGGGCTGTTCTAACAATCCTAGGTAGAAATTACCTAAGATAGATTTCCAGAATAGTGCCTTTGGTTTGTCCAATATTCCCAGGACAACTTGTATGGACGAATGTCTAACAGAGTATATCTATTGGATCCTGTAAGTTGATCTCTTCAAATATGTTTACGTTTGGTGGCAGAGGAATTCGTTTCTCTTAGCTTTATACTCGAAATATTTTTGGAGAAATCAATTTGTGATTTGGCGGGTATGACGATGTGGCATTCAAAGTGAACGAAGGTGTGATATGCCAAGAGATACGTTATGACCTCAAGCCTCATCAATCGGAAAATGACAAAAATCAGGCAGGTAGCATGGCTATGTGGGTCACCCCCATTAGGGTGTATTGTCACCATCTAGAGAATAATCATATTTGTTACGTCTTTTCGCTTCTGTGTCTCCTGGTAACGGTTATGTTGCTAGCAATCATATGTGAAAATATATTCGATACACTCAAGAGAAATGAGTGGTTGGTCATGTGTGGCCCTGGTTGCAAGATGTTTCTTGTTGAACACAGTGTATTCCTCTCTAGAGATACACTATTGGCAGGTGGTTCCATACCTTGTCGTAGTCGGAATCCAATCTCCAATAAGCGCCCGCGATTTTGATTGTATATTATATATGTGGAGCGTGAGATGCAAGCGTTCTACTAGATTATTATTTATTTGTGATAAGACACTATTATAATATTAGAAAAGTATCAGTTTCCCAAACTACTTTGGGTTATCGTAAGGTAAAAACCATTCGTGTTTATTTGTGGATTGGTCTTATTTATCATTTCTTTTGAAAAGGATTTTGAAAAGTTAAACCGAATGATTGGAGTTTACTCACACCAGTCCCATGACTGATCCTGAGTTTATTTTGTTTTGTTTTCCCTAAACTCTTGGGTGCCCAAATTTGTACGGGCAGTTAAGTAGTCGGGATTTTATAAGCATACTTAGAGGAGCTCGGTGCAGGAGGCTTCGACATTAGTTATATATAGAGTTTATTTCCGATGTGATGTTATGTGTTATACTGGTATGTATATACAATTATGATTTTGTGTTTCAAACTATGTTATATAATATATTTTACTCGTTCTGTTGTGAGATTCATGTTTACTCTGATTCTGTTTCATTGTGATCTTCTTATTCTTCTATTCTAAATTTCTTTCTTTCTATTTCTCACCCTCTAACTTCTTTCTATTAATGATCTGGTATTTCCGATACTTGAATAATCGACATGGTGTGTATATTGACTTTCAGGGTCGAAAATCTCTGGGTCGTTACATTATGACTGGGATGATGATGACGACCATAGTCCGAAGGCTAAGGAGCTTCTTGAGGACTTAGACGGAGAGGGAATCACCCCCTTCCCGTAGGGGATGTTCGTGCTCTTACGGAGTCAGTTTTAGGTCCTTCGAATGCTTCCCTTGATCCGGATTTGGCAGAAATTTCTTCTAAAGATGGCGATTCTTCAGGCTTAGGGCAAGAAGAGACGGTGCATATTGTGCTCCCTGACATTTCAGCAGTTCAGGTATGGCTCCTATTTTACCCATATATATATATATATATATATATATATATATATATATATATATATATATAGCTGCTGCACCTGGATTGTGAGCTTCTTGCAACAAATCATAGACAACGGAAAACAACATTTTGCTAATATGACACGTAAAACAATTTTTTGTATTCAAACTTCCTATTTTGTTTTGTGTTGCGATAGAACTCTATCTCACTTGAGGACGTGCTTTCAAGAGATGCTTTATACTCTTCTTCTAACTTGTTGAATCGGTGTATGCCAAGCGCTATTACACAAGTCACGCCTGTACTTGAATAAGATCCGATAATATGTAACCTTCATTGTATTTGTGTGAAATATGGATTTCCTCTAGGTTGTCTAAGTGATGAATGGGGAGTCGTTCCAAAAGAAACTTAAAACTTTTAGTCTGTTGACCCAAAAATTTGTATGATGTACATTTAACCAATGGTATTATTATTTTAACCTTTGATATACGCATGCATTTGTAGCGATACTTTTTCAAAATGGACCATGATTGATCAGTGTTATTCCTTTAAGGTAGGATTTATAAACGATTGTGTTTTTCCCTTTACACAAATATGGAAGCCAAGCTAAAACTCCACTTTCTTTACTTGGGTAAGATCCATCAGCAATCGTAAGGCCAAAAATCCTTTTTAAAGATGCTCCTATTTCAAACTGGGAACAAATGTACTATCTCCAAAAGGTGATGATTAGAAATCTGGGTGAACAAATATCCTCCTTGAATGGTCAACTTAATGAGAAGGGTGAAACTATTCTTGAGTTGCAAAGGCAACTAAAGGCTAACCCTTCCATCAGTTCAGATGAGGAAATATGCAAATTACTTCATCGGATTAACGAACTGGAATTTGAGTTGATGAAAATGAAAATAGACTATGCTTCTTTGGAATTTGCCATAGAGCATCCTGACTTGGATTAAAGGGCCTAGTTATTGCAAAACTACTTTTGTGTGACAAATGTGATATGGTACTTGTGTATCCTAAATGTAAAACACTAGATGTAGCAGTAGCGTGTACAAAATGACTTTGTAAAGAATGGTTCTATAAGCAAGCATGTAGATCGTGTGGATATCACTTGATATGTGGTATTTTCCCTTACCAAGGTGGCCCTTTTTCCAGAGTCCTATTGCACTACTCTACACAGACTTAACACTTTGTCACGTGTTAGCTTCAGAAGATATATACAATAACTTGCCTACTTTTTTGAAATCGTTACTATTGTACTAATAAATGTATGATAGCGTAATAAGCTTATTCGCATTTTCTGCGTAAGTAAAAGAATCTTTTTTTAATGGGTTTGCCCAAGAAATTTCCCTTTGCAGTATTTTTAAGAAAAGTGTAACCTTTGTTACAAGGTTCTATCAGGAAAACCTAAGGTGTTAGCTTGGGTTGTTTCTTGACCTGACCTTTTTTTAATGTGATTACATAAACCACCTATTTAGTTGGAATAATGAGTAAAGACTCGATATGTAGATGAGTTAAGAAAATCTCCCTGAGCAAGATGGAAGATCATGATCTTCTTCTGAAGGCTCTTGCATAGTACACTCAAGTCATTTCCTTGAGTGCGGATAGTTAATCCTTTCTTTAGGGACAAGAATTAGAATCTTGTGACCCAGATTACGGTATTAATAAGAGAAGTCCAGAATTTTCCATCTGGTGAGTAATTAGGAGCCCTCCATCGACTTAGATTTATTCGTTAGCAGACCAGAATTCCACTCCTGGCTATCAGGATAAGTCTCGAACCGTGCTTTAGATTCAGCTATTTAATAAAGGACCAGAAATCCAATTCTGGTAATAGTGAAAATTCCAAATCAACCTCGACTCATATATTGATAATGTAAGACTTGAAATCCACTCTGGCAATTAAGAGAAGTCTCCGACCAACCTAGCTTCAAGTATTAAGATAAAAGACCAGAAATCCACTTCTAGAAATTAAGAGAAGTTCTGGACCAATCCAGATTCGGGTGCAGAAGACCTGAAATCCAGTTCTGGCAATTAGCTTTGTTACCCCCTTTGGGTTTGATTTATGAAGTGGAGGATGTACGTGCTTCGTGAGCCGCTCTCTGGGCTTTTGGGAGTCAAAGCAAAGGATGTACGTTCTTTGTTGGCCACTCTCTGGGCATGTGCATCCGGTGCGCTCGGCTAGCTTATTCTCAAGCAGGGCCCAAGGACTTATCCGACCTCCCTCTAAGAGGCACCCTACCCTGGCTAGCGTAGGCAATGAGAAGAGCTTAGATGCTTAAAATGGGCTATAGTAGACATGGAATCAAGCCTTACTCTTTTGATTCTCTACCCCAGCCATCATATCCGATAATAGAGGCTTACACTCCACCTCCCCCCAACGGGTGCCTTACCATGGCCATCGTAGCCGGTGATAAGGATTTTTGTTCCCTTCTGCGGGTAACGAGGAACATAAGCAATGGTAGGACGTGCTCTTCTGCGAGCAGAGGTAGGACATGCTTAGTTCATAGCAGAGGAAGGGCATGCTCTTATGCGAGCAGAGGCAGAGCGTGCTAATTAGGCACTCCATCCCGACCATTTCTAGCGTAGATCGGAGGCTTATGCTTTTGATGCTTTAACCCAGTCCTTTCTAATTTGGATGATGTTAAATGCTTACACACACCCCACCCCTCTAAGGGGTGCCTTGCGCCACCGGACAACTTGGTGATGACAAAGGTTTTTATCCATTTGTAATTTGACCCTTTTCATGTTTATTCCAATGTTTGAGAGGGTTTCCATACCCTTGGCTATGCAAACAATCCTTTTCCAATGGGCTTTGGTTGAACTTAGTTTGATTCTTTTACAAAATATTGTAATTGGCCTTGATTAAGGAACTTGATGATCATCCCTTCAAGAACTCTGAAGTGGTTAGTTTCATGTCCATTCACCATGTGATAGTGATAGTAAGGCCCTCCCTACTTTCTTTCATACTTGGGCTTTTTCTTTTTGGACGGCCAAAAATTAAGCTCATGTTTAGTTATCAAATAGATATTTTTCATTGTAGTGGTAAAGTGGTATCCATTAGGTAATCTTGATATGAAGTTATTTTCCTGATGTGGTAACTTAGCCCTTTTGTTATTTGGCTTTATTACTTCATCCATATCCTTGTTTCTCCTTTTCAAGGTGTATCGAGATTGTGCTATCCTTTCAGAACATTTGGAAGCAAACGATTAAAATCCTTCATTATTTCTTGTTCGAATACCTTTCCTTTGGCTTTTTCATGGATAGCTTCTCTTATATGAGAGAATGGGTGATATTCCCTTAATGTAGAAACCCTTAGGCTAAAGGTTGAGATTTGTCCTAAGTAGGAACCAATAATCAAGATCGTATCATTTTATTTCCTTTTTCCACTTGACTATTTGCCAGGCTTCCATTCTTAACTTTATTCTTCCATCACTCTAAGGTCAGTAATACCTAACATAGCTATTTGAGATCCAGAAGACTCTTGCTGGGACCCTTTTCCTATATTCTTACTTCTTCAAAGCTTAGTCCTATCTTGGAGGGAACAACAAAGTTAGATATGTGGTTGTTAACCACAAGATCGGAGGTTTAACCCTTCCCTCTAGCGCAAAAATGTTAACGATATTTTTTGTCACACCGGAGCTACGTCTAAGGAAATGGACCTAAGGGGAAAACGGGATTAATTAGTTCCTACAAGCTTGAGTTAGTTCACTATTTCCTAGATATCAAAGTCTTAATCTCGAAGGTTAGTTACTCTTCCCTCAATGGGTGAGTGTCGCAGTTACAAGACTTAACAACCAACAGTTACCTTGGGATAAGGGTTCCGTAAGCACAACACAAGTAGAAAGCTAAACGGCTTGTAAAAGGGGTATTTCAATAATCTAGAGGAAGGGTTAGGACTTGGGCGAGAGACCTCTGTCATGTAGAGAGCATAAGGTAGTATGTAAAGAAAGTAGCTAAACAACTTATAGAAATTAAGCTAAGTGTCGATTCACTCTTTAGTCTTTATTGCTCATTAACTTGTATACATAAGTGTTTACAAATAAAATCCCCAAACTGATTTAGAAATTAGGGTTTACTCTATAAGTAAAAAGCACAAGATTGAGAAATGAAAATTCAGCCTTGGAAATGTGACCCTTAGATTCTTATTTATAGACAAATCGGGGCCCCTTTTGTCATTGGGTCAACAAAAGCCTCTTTCAGGTGTAGCAGCTATGTGTCGGCCGCCCTTTACCCTTCAGTTACGATTTCCCTAGATTCTGACTGTTCTTTTGGCATTGTTAATAGATATAACGGAGCCTTCGGTGTATCAGTCTTGGCTCTCAAAATGCTGGTCAAGGTCTTTGGAGCCTCTCTTTATTGTTACTTCTTCCTCTCGTATCGATACCAAGCCCGTTGGTATGGATAGCTTTGAGAATGACTTTCAGCTTCCGGTTATAAGCTTGTTGTCTTGTCTTCAAGTCTTCATAGTATTAGTGTTCATGCTTCAACTTCCCATGTTCCGGGAACCATCACCCCTTTCGGTATCGACACTAAGTAAGTTCGTGAAGATGGATCTTCTTTTCATAAGCTTTGGTTTACTCACGGTGAATTTCTGGAAATGGTCTCGGTTTTCCAGAAGGATGCTTTTGGTGTATTACTTGGTGATTTTTGAAGTTGTCCCTCGGTGATCATCAAGCTTAGGTTCCGATAACTAGATTTCGTAAGGTTCCTCTTACGTTTCGGATTCTTGTTCCTTAGGCTCTTTCATCTCCTTTTGTATCGGCATTAAGCAAGTTAATGCCGATAGCCCTTTCGTTTCCCTTTGCATTGCCTGATGCTTCCTGCCAAATCATTGGTCTCTGATCATAGGCTTTCATCCTTTCTTTCCCATTAGCCTCCGGCTTGAGGTGATTGTCTTTCAGAACTGAATTCACGTTAGTTTTCCTCCATTTCGATTCTACCCTGTCAGTATCTCTTTTTCTTGTTGATTCCAGGTTTTCTCTTTCTAGGATGGTGATGGTTTCCTGTTGTCCCATTTACTTCTTTTCTGCCTTCAGCTTTGTCCTGGTGTCAAGTTTATGCTTTCGGATTGTTCTTTTATGCGGGTGGCAATTCGATACCCCTTCACCGTTAGCCTTTTCTTTTGTTGAACTTTGGTAGTAACAGTTTACATCAGTTACTAATCAACTATATTGTAAATATTTTGTTGGACTTACTATGAAATTTTGATGTTGTATATCTGTGTTGGAGACAACAAAAAAATGAAATGCTAGTAGAAGGACGCAAATTAGAATGTTAAACAGAGAGCAAAAAACTGTGAAATTACCTATAGCGACAGTGAACAGTAAAATGCAAGAAAGAGCAAAAAAAATCTTTTTTTTTTTTCATTCTTCCAAATCTCATATCTTCTCTTTAGAATCCAAGAAATTGTATTATTTACTCTTCTATGTTTCAAAAATCAACTCGAGTCCTTAAAAATAGATTTTGTCTACCGATTTCTTCCTCTGTGTTGTCTACCTTAGTCAAATTTGAGTGAAGATGCTCGATCCATTCTATTGTTGTGTTCATTTTTTTAACTGAGTGCCAAGTTTTGATTTTCTAGTTTATAATCTGATATGGTCTCTACTTGAAGTGATCTTATGATGCCTTTAGCTTTTAGATGTTGGTTTGTTGTGAGTTTTGGATCGGGCACCTAAGATTCAAAAGCTTATTGTTGCAAGTCCTATCCATGCCCCTATGATTCAGTCGAATTTTTTCACCTATGTTTCAGGTATAACTGCTATTCTAGGTTCATCTGAGTTTGAAAGGTGCATGACATTATTGAATATATGTATCTCTTACTTGATTTACTAGATAAAATAATTTTTCTATGAAAAAAAAATGCAGGGACCTCCCTTCTCTTAAATAATAAATTTTCAAAAGAAAATTGGAGATTTTTTAAGAAGATTAAAACAAAAGTGTTGTAATGCACAAATGAACATAAGACAAATTGGCAGAACACACGAATATAACACAAATTTATACAACATAAAATCCATTCATGATTGAAAATAGATTTAGGTAAGTTGATATAGAGGGAAAACAAAATTGAATTGTTGCTGGTTCATGATTTATATCAATGACTGAATTGTTTCTTCTTTTTATATATGTAGGTTGGAATGGTGGTTTATAGAGTTAACTAGGTTCCTGACTTATATAGGTGAAGTATGCAATCATTATGCTTATCTTGGGACATGAAAATAAGATTCTTTATAGATATACATATATTGATGTCCAAAAACAAGTGGGAATTTATTTATATTTTGGGAATTATTAGAATACTTAGGTTTACTTATAAAATTGATTAACTTGGGTTTTCTTTATTTGCATGCAAGAATTTGTTTGCATGAACGAATTTGGAAGAAGACTTAAGTATATCGTCTTAAATTTTAGGTATTGTTGAGTGGGTAACTTCAAGTTCTTTATGTATTTTCCAAAGGAAAATATGTATTAGTGTTGTTAAAATTGTGGCTTATATAACTTCTTAGTGATTATTGTATTGAAAATATGAATGTTGAATCACTATTTTGTATGAGGGAACACTATAATCAATTTATATATATATATATATATATGTATATATATATATATATATGGATTAACCGTTATGCTTAATTAGTTTGTCATTCAGTTTTATTTTAAATGATTATAAAAATGATGTGTATGTATAATTATATTAATAGCAAGTTTCACAGTTTCGACAATTAACGACGGTTTTTCTGCAAAAGATCATCATTTTGCATCGATTGTTAGGAACAAACTATGCAACAAAAAAACTTCAAATGTTATTTTTTTTACATTGGTTGTTTTTAACAACCAACATCCGATGCTACATTTCCATCTCTTGCATCAGTTGTAGAAATCAACCGACACAAAAAATAAGTTCTTTTTAAGCAACAAAGCATTTTTTGCACTGGATTTTTGTAAAACTAGTGCAAAAAACTCATCTTTTGCACTGGCTGTTATTGACAACCGGTGAAAAAAACTCATCTTTTGCACCGGGTTTTACCGAAAATCGGTGGAAAAAACCTTTTTTGCACTGGTTCTAAAATAGGTGCAAAAAAAGAACTTTTGTCTCGTTTGCATTTGCACCTGTTGTAGAACCGAAGCAACAAGAGGTAAACAACCGGTGCAAATGACCTATTTTGTAGTAGTGTATGTTGACTATCCCTCCAGTTATCTAGCTAGAGAGGAGATGGATGGAGTGTTAAAAGACTTGGAGTCACACATGGAAGGCCAGGACGAACTCCTCCGCAAGAAAGAGGAGATGATGAACACTTTTCTCTCACAGATCGATGGATTGGAAGGCCAGAACTTAGTCACTGAGGCAAGATGGAGCAATGCATCAACAACTCGTCTAGGTGTTGTGCCCTGACCGAGATACATTTTGGTGGTATCCACGATTCGATCTGGCATGAATACCGAACCGAAAATGGCAAGGGGAAACCATTCCGGAAATGGTGAAGCAAATCGTGATGCTTCGATTCGAAGCGTCTTGTTTGATGGCACTAGAAACGTGGCTCGACTATGAAGGACATTGGATGGGAATAATACTTCTGTGCAAGAGGCCTGGTTTGACTATGCCGAATCAGATCCTGGAGGCAAGGCTAAACCGGATGTGGACACTGAGAACAGGTACCAAATGAAAAGTAGATGTATACGACTTAAGCAGGATCTATATGGATATAGCGGAAATGTAGATGATATGCTAACTTGTTAATATGCAATACTTACGCAGGTAAAAGCTAAGTTATAGAGATATATCACAAGCAAGAAGTAAATGCAATAAGTAAAGTAAAGTAAAGTGACACCAGGAATTTTATACTGTTCGGACTTCCCGTCCTACGTCCAGTCACGAAGCCCCTCTTCGGAATTCACTAATCAGCGCCCTTTCTTAACCCGGAGGGATAGATTAGTAAACCCGAGTCCCAACGAGGGTGCCTCTCGCCTGAGCAACAACACAGGTCTTCAACAATTACAAGTATTTGACTTCTGCTTTGTGTTCTTGAATCAACACGAATAGTCATCAGTTTAAGTACAACCTACCTATAATCTGATCCTCGAGTATATGATTTGAATGCGAAGATTTAAGGAAGAAAATTGCTTTTTGAATCAAGTGATATTAAATCAATTCAAGGATTCAACAAGTATTTGAATTTGGAGAACTTTTTATTTGCAAAGAATGTAAATTCAGAGAATAGAGAGTATAGAATAAAAATTCTTAAAATTGATGATTGTAAAACAAGTTTGAAGTTGTTTATATAATAGTATAAGAGTAGCATTCCTTCCTGAACAGTTTCTATAAAAAGTTATGTCCATTTCCATTGATTATTGAAGAGGAATCTCTTCATGAAAGATAGTGGCTATTCATAAAATAGTTTCTGGGTCGAATTGATCGACTGGTTAAAATCATCAGTTGACTGGTTGAATTAAATAATATATACAAAATTTTCAAAACTAGCCATTATATACAAAAACAGGCTGACCAGTCGACGTGTATATTTGAGGATAGATTTTAACATAATCTAACATGATTCAATGTGTATATTTATGTGTTATATATATATAACACCTTACCTCTATGACATTATTCTCATTTAAACTTCATTTGTTGGCATCGTTCAAAATCTTGTTATCAACATTCTCCCCCTTTTTGATTGATGACAACACTTCAGATTTTCTCTTCCTAAATGTTTAGCTCCCCCTGAATTTCTGCAATAATTTTGTTAGTTCATAATTTTATAACCTTACCATTTGATTCTTGCAATAAAATATGTTAGCACCAATTTTCCAGTAACATGGAAACATAAGAATATATTAGCATGGAACCATAAGGATGGTATATAGATAGCCTGAGAAATATTTGTCCCCCTTTGTCATCGATTAAAAAGAAATTAAAACATCATAAGCACAGAATAATCGAAGAACAAATTTATGCTAATATAAAACATAATCATTTCCAGAATGCATGATGTTCAATACAACCAAAAAGCATAGAGGTTCCAAACATAAATTATTACACAACCAAAATATAGAAGTCATTACACAACCAAAATATAAGTTCAAAAAGATACTATAGCAAATAATACTTCTTGCGTACTTCCTACTTAGTCTTCATCGGATTCGGTTTCTTCAGAAGTGGTCCAATTAAGAGGACACATAGGCTTTTTTCCCCGGATCCGTCATGTGTCCAGTGTTTACAAGAGTGCAAGAAATTGAATTCCACATCCTTCCAAGAAAGTCCTTAACTTTGTCAAATCTTTTTTCAATTTTCTTATCCATTCATTTAAGTCTTGCTTCAAGAAGAAGTTAGTAGCGCGCAACTACATCGATTGCTTGTCTTGAAATTTGAGACGATTCCATTAAGCAGACATCTTCGGGATTAGCACGAATGGAACTAGATGATGGTTGATCAAAATTTCTCTTTCTCCAATTCTCTAAACTCATGATTCAAACGGTCAGTGGAGGCATACGCATTTATTTCAAAAAAAATTATCTAATATTTTTATTTCAATTTCTTCCGAGTCCGGTTTTGGAATTTTCGCACTTTCAAAGATTCGCATCAAATATCCACCATAATGAAAATATGTTGTCACTCCTTGTGTATAAAGAAGAAGATGGTCCATAATTGTTTGCATCCAATTAATGTTCACATGATCAAAAGTTTCATATAAAGCCCTAAAGATGTCTGAATACACAAGGTCAAGAGTTCCGGATCTTGGTAGTAATGCTCTAGTAAGAACATGATGAAGTATCCTTGCATTAGGTCGTAGCCCTTTTGTCCGAGATCCGTCTGAGTCAACATCAATAAAGAGATGACTCACTTTGTCCCTTACACCATATTCACAATTAACTCGCTTAAAGTTATCCCATCCTTAGGTGAATCCAAAACTTCTCCAAGTCTATCAATAGAGATAAAAATAGGTTGCCCGCACACAAAACTCCAAACACAATTTTGTGAATTAGAGGGGTTTTGATGATCCAAGTTCATATTGGCCAAAAAGAGCTTTATCACGGTGACATTAATATTGATGTTATTTTGATTATAATCTAAAAGGGATTCAAGTCTACCTTGATGAGCTAGTTGTTGTAGACCATAGGAGTTGAAATCCTCAAAATTTGCAAAAGGTCCTGCTATGAATTTCACTTTTGATAAAAGCTTCCCTCTTCTCTTAGTTAGATCATTCCAAATCCAATGATCAGTAGAGTATTCTGTTGTCTTCTTTGATCTTGTTCTTGAAGATGATCCTGTGTCTAATTGACGTTTGGGAGCCATGATAGAAATTTCGGATTTTTCTAGGGTTTTGGTAGGTTTGGAATGCTTGAGAAATGAAAAATAAAAGAAGTAGGGTTAAATAGAACGTGTATGACCGGAACCAGGTGTTCGGGTTCCAGTTAACTAGTCGACTGATGGGTATATTACCAGTCGACTAGTTGCTATTTTTTTTTAACAGCAGCCTTTGTTTTTAATTCGGAGTTTATTTTTTGAATGTTTATTGTTCTTAAACTTATTAAATGAAAATAAAAGCTCTATATATTGATCAATGCAAGTCTTATTGAGCGAAAAGAAATAATCCTATGATCCGATAACTATTCTTCAGATGAGGACGATTTCTGTGGTGTCCTAGATCCTTCATTTTGTTGATAGTTCTTTTCCCACGAGTTTGGACTTTCCTTCTTATTGGTTTTCTTCCATGCACTCCATGAAGTAGTGGGTCTCTTTGATGATTCCTGAGTTGTAGAAAGAGGGTAATGCCTTGGTTCGAGGACAGCTGATCTTCCACAAACTCGAAGAGCTACAATTTCGAGAAAGGTTAACCTATCTGAAGTTTGTTTTTTCTCATAATATATTTCTCTTTTTAATTTTAGTTTTTCATGTTGATAATGCTGAATATCATCAATTTTGTCTTTTGTTGAGGGAGACACTAATACTTCTTTTCTCTTCTTGGCTTCCGGAGTGTATCCGGTTCTATACTCTTGCCAACGAAGAGTTGGTTCGTTGTTTGGAGTAGGAGACGTGATGATGTTAATCGAATCCAATGAAGTTTTGTCAGAAGTTTTGGTTGGAGTTGACAGGTATTTCACTTTCTTTGACATAATAAAAATTTGGCTATCGTTTCTTTATTTTTATAAAAAAACTAAACAATTTTCTCTTGTATTTATACAAACATATATGCTAAATATTATATTCTAAATGAATGGTTATGCTAGTATTAACCATTCCTTTAAAAAAACTGAAATAGATTTTTCTATAAACTAGGATGGATTGCACGACAGAGAAGCAAGATTAATTATAGCATGTCTATTTCAGCAACTATATTAACAAACTGTATATAAGGTAGAGCAAAGAGAATTGGTTATGACAGAAAATGCCTACAGAAAATGAGTAATTATAGATAAACTCCTTCCTTGTGTTCTAGCTAATTATTGTCATGAATTTTACAAAATATATATATTTCTTGCAAAAACTTGGTAATAATGAATGGTTCGTATAAGGAGCTAAATTATAATATATCTTTTTTATTTAAGCAGCAAAGTAAAACTAAAAATATAAACTATAGAATGTTTAATTAAACAAATTACTTACAGAAAAGAATGAGTGTTTGAGAATTCTTTTTTGGTCGAGCTAGTTACAAACATAAATTTTAGTGGTACCTGCAAAACAATAGAAATTAACTTGGTACCCACTTCCTCCGTTAGGGTACTAAGGGTTAAGTCTTAGGAAGCCAAACCCAAGAGGGCTTAGGTTCCTTTTTGAAATAATAATTACTATTATAATGAACAAAATCTAAAAAGTTTTTAATATATTTATTCCTAATAAGAGTATTATTTATCTTCGGAATCCATATACTGGTATTATCCGAATATTTTTTCATAGTAGAAATATGTAATTAACTACTACAAATTTTCAGCTTAATATTAGAATTTTTTTTACTGGATTTCCTTTTTGAATTAATTTCTTTATCATACCCAAGTCCTTTTTTTACTAAAATCCAGTTGAGAGTTTTCTAATATTTTAGATAAATTCTCTCTACCTTTGCTAAAATTATTTACATTTTTAGAAATGCTTTCTAACTTAGTTTTTAAACTATAGTTTTCTAATTCTATAATTTTAATTTTAGTGTTTAAATCATGATTTTCAGATGCTAATAAATCATTTTTATTCTATTAAGTCTCGATTTCTTGACTCAACATAGAAATTTGAGAATTTGCTACTAAAAGAAATTCTTGTAATTTTCTAATTTCTTCTTCTAAAATTTCTTTCTCATCTTTTAAACGATCTCTCTCAAATTCTGCTTTATTCTTGTCTTCATTAGCTTGTTTAAACTTTCTTTTAAACATTTTCCTAGATTCTAAGATTTCAGTATTAATTTTACTAATTCATCAAAAGTAAAATCACTTACTTCATTATCCTTAGCCACGAAGCACACGATTGCTTTCTCCCTATCACTTTCAGAAGATGAATCTGAGTTGTCCCAAGTGACAGAAAAAGCTCGTCTCTTTGATTTTTCATTTTTGCGATTTTTCTTTAGCTCTGGACAATTCTTTTGATAGTGCCCGGTCTTGTGACAATTGAAGCATTCTACTACAGTAGGGTCAGGTTCTTTTGATGAATTCTTCTTTATATTTTTGCTTTGGCTTTTTCTGTATTTTAGAAATTTTCTAAAATTCTTAGCAACAAATGCAATATCTTCTTCATCTGAATAGGAATCTTCTTTTTCTGCGTGGAAAGCTAAATTTTTCTTATCTTGTATCTGTGCTTTCTTTACCTACAAATTCACTTCATAAGACATTAGATTACCAATCAATTCTTCCGGTTTCATGGCAGAGAGATCATTAGCTTCTTCGATTGCTAATACTTTTCTCTCCCATTCGTCTGTTAAAGAATTGAAATTTTTTGATACTATATCAAAGTCGGAATACTTTTCTCCTAATCCTAGAAAAGAGTGATAAATGTTTTGAAAACGTGAATACATATCACTCATGGATTCATTTTCATTCGTCTTAAAATTTTGCAACTGATTGCTAAGCATAGATATTTTGCTTTGTTTAACTTTGTTAGTACCTTCATGAGTAATCTTAAGTTTTTTCCAGATTTCATATGTAGTGTTGCACATACATATCTGATTGAACTCATTTTTATCTAAAGCACAATGCAACATGTTCATAGCCTTAGCATTGGCACTAGCCTTTGCTTTTTCAGATGCAGACCATTCTGTGAATAGTGTAGTAGGTTGCGCGTACTCTTTTTGTATGATATTCTATGCATCAAAGCTATTTGCTTGCGTATAAGTCCTCATTCGAGTAGCCCAATAACTATAATTCACACCATTAAAGAAGGGTGGTCTAGCAATTGATTGGCCTTCAATATATCTTGTGTTGTTGCTAGTACTAGTATTATTATCCAAATATTCTAAATATCAAATAATGGCTTTACAGTTTTGTGATGACCTTGCTCTGATACCAATTGAAAAGTCGATGTGTACGACTTAAGCAGGATCTATGTGGATATAGCGGAAATGTAGATGATATGCTAACTTGTTAATATGCAATAGTTACGCAGGTAAAAGCTAAGTTATAGAGATATATCACAAGCAAGAAGTAAATGCAATAAGTAAAGTAAAGTGACACCCGGAATTTTATACTATTTCAAACTTCATGTCCTACGTCCAATTCTGAAGCTCCTCTTCGGAATTCACTATTCAACGCCCTCTCTTAGCCCGGAGGAATAAGTTAGTACACCCGAGCCCCAACAAGGATGCCTCTCGCCTGAGCAACTACACAGGTCTTCAACAATTACAAGTGTTTGACTTCTCCTTTGTATTTTTGAATCAACACGAATAGTCAACAGTTTAAGTACAACCTTCCTATATTCTAATCCTCGAGTATATGATTTGAATACGAAGATTTTTGGATGAAAATTTCTCATTGAATCAAGTGATATTAAATCAATTCAAGGATTCAAAAAGTATTTGAATTTGGAGAGCTTTTTATTTGCAAATAATGTAAATTCATAGAATGGAGAGTATAGAATAATAATCAGTAAAATTAGTGATTGTAAAACATGTTTGAAGTTGTTAATATAATAGTATAAGAGTAGTATTCCTTCATGAAGAGTTTCTATAAAAATTATGACCATTTCCATTGATTATTGCAGAGGATTTTCTTCATGAAAGATGGTGACGCTTCATAAAATAATTTCGGGGTCGAATCATTCGACTGGTTAAAAATCATCAGTTGACTGGTTGAATTAAATCGTATATATAAAATTTTCAAAACTAGCTGTTATATACAAAAACAGGCGGACCAGTCGACTGGTCCTTTTTCTACCAGTCGACTGGTAGGCCAGTATTTATATATTCTGGCTTTTTAAAGGCTTATATATGTTACTTTGTTTTTCACTTTCGTGTATACTTTAGGATAGATTTTAACATAATTCTAACATGATTCAATGTGTATAAATATATAAAAAACCTTATCTCTATGACATTATTCCCATTGATACTTCATTTGTTGGCATCGATCAAAATCTTGTTATCAACACCAAACTTCTATTTAATTGCACACTAGGGGCAACAACATTGGTTTGGAAAGTTAGGCATAGTCACTTGGCGATGGAAATCGAATCACAGATGTAATTCGTCGCTTTACGAGTGGCGGGTCTATCTCCGAAAGACATGGATTGTGTTAATCGAAACCCCATTTACTCAAGCTATCAGGAATCCATGAAATTTGCTAGACTTCAAATTACCCGCTTTGAAGGCTTATGATGGTAGGAAAGATCATATCGTACACTTTGTGTGCTATATGTGCCATATGGAAGTGTTATCGGCATCAGAAAACGCCATGGCTAAATTCTTCCTTCTTTACCTCATTGATGTTGCTGCTATATGGTTTAGGCAGCTAGAAGCATTATCGATCAATAGTTGGAACATTTTGGTCACAGGATTTGTTAAGCAATTTAAGGTCCACATCTCATGATACAAAAATATAATGATTCTCACATTGATTAAGCAGAGGACATGAGATACTCTGTGCTCTTTCTTGGAGAGGTTTAATGCGGTAGTGACGTCAGTGGATCAACCATAATTGTCCATGGTGCTTATGCTTGATTTATCTAACATCTAGGATAAGTCTGATTTTAATGTCTCTTTGCAATAGGATCCTCCAAGGGACTTTGGTGAGTTCTATTTTGATGCAGATAGACTTTTGCAGGAAGTGGATGCAAGAGTCGAGAAGGAGATTATTGAGGTTAATATGGCTAAGGACGTAGGATCGTCCAGACCTGGCAGAAGAAAAGGAAAGTATAAGTGCAAGGGAAAAGCCCCGGCTAGGAATGACCAGAATGCTCAATCTCGGAGAGAGCCTAATTTTTTCTAGATAAACTGAACTTAATACCATGTTAGAGGACATCTATTTGGAAATTCACAAAGTATCTCCATTCAAGAAGCCTCTCAAGAGGGAGCCTACTCAAAAAGAATGGGAATCTGGAATGCAATGTCTTTTTCATGAATTGGATGGTTACACCACGAACAAATGTAGGAATCTACGTGATATAATTAAAGATCATGTTAGACGTGGAGAGATGCCATTGTATGTTAGAAAGTAGACTACAGTGGCATAACAGGTGCAACCACCTACTGCTCCCCGGAGAGGGAATGAATTAGGATCAAGCTCGTGTGAATTGATCATCAATTGATTTGAATGCCTCTAGGTCTTGGAATTCTTGGAAGTTTGGTTTCTCTTGTTTTAAACTTTTGGATGGCTACGTCGTTCCACCCATGTATAGTATTAGAACTTAGCCCTTAGGCAGATTTGTACCCGACAACAAACCATCCTCCTTTTAAAATAATTAATTGGTAATTGGAAGCGGCTAAGTTGGCTTATTCATGTACGAGGTTAGGATAATACCTCTAGGCGTGCTCTGCGTTCAATGATAATCCGTTGTGTTTGTCTTAGTTTTGTAAAAGCTATGAACTTTCAACTTTTGCACAATTGCTTCCTTTGTATAGATTATGCATTTGAAGTATGGAATCGGAAATGGAAATTTTAAACTTTAATAAATGGAATCGGAAATGTGCTTGAAGGATTTAGTTGACTTGTCAAGATTTGGCAAGATTCCTTGGTCGCGGCTTGGATACAGACCATACTCGATTTGGATTTCCAGTTATGGATTATGACTGAAGGGTTAAATGGTTTCGTCAGGACTTAGCAAGATAATTCAATCGTAACTCGAGTATAGACTATACTCGGTATGAATTTCCAAGCAAGGACTGTGCTTGAAGAGGCTAAACGGTTTTGTAAGGACTTGGCCAAGCAGTTCACTTTGTTTATTGCAGCCTTGCAGGTATGGATTATACTCTCATTGGGTAAGCCCAGCGAGACCATAGATTTATTGGATTTGGATTTATCTCATATTATGATCCGGAGGGATCATGGGATTCTATTGGTTTTCAATTATATTATGATCTGGAGAGATCATGGGATTTCGTTAGAATTTTAGATTTCTGATTGCTGTTAATACGATCCGGGGTGATCATGTTTTTTGTATTAATATGGTCCAGAGCAACCAAGGATTTCTTATATTCGATTGTTACAATACGGCGCTATCATGGATTTCTGGCCTTTAGATATTGGATTTCTATTCAAAATTTTTTGGGTTTAATATGGATTTCTGGATAACCCAAAACATGTCTTCCACAAAAAGAAATCTTTTGGGGGGAAAGTGTTGACCTTCCTTTCTACAAGGTTGTCATATTTAGGATTTTTTGGCTATCAGAGTGCTCAGGACTTGAGTACAGACTTCGACAAACTCGGAGAAGCTTGGAATGGAGCTTTGGACTTTTGGAAATATTGACATTTAATGTTTGGATTTCAGCTCGATAATGCTAGTTTGGCATGGCACATTACCTCTTCACTCTGTGTCGACATGAAACCCGAATCGACACTTCCCCATTTCAGTGAGGAGTTCACCGTTGCTTTAGCACATTTGGTTTTTGGATCTATATTTCTGGTTCGACTATGTCGAACCTGATGGGAAATTGATCTAAAGATGTGCTACTCAAACATGGTCAACACACTACTCTGCTACATTCGGATCGGCCTCCACGTGTCTTGGTCGAACTTAACCCAGGTGATGCTATAAATAGCTGAATTTTGGACTTCTTAGGGGATCAAAATTCTATTTCTCAGGATGTTACTAACAAGGAGCTTATAGCAAATAATTCATCTTCTTTTCTCTAATTTTTTTATATATAAATCAATTATGTTGTAATCATACAGTATAATAAAAGATAGACTAAACTAAGTGGATGTACACCCGATTACCAAACCACTTTAAATTCTTTCGTATCTCTTTATTTACTGCATTTCTATAATTGGATAATTGTATAATTTTGTGATTATCTGAATTTGGTTGTGTACCCATAAGAATTGAATTCTACGTCAACAACTATTAAATTAAAGAGATATTTAGAAATTAATCCACTCTCTTGATCACACAAATCAATATATAATGATTTTGTTATCTCTCTTTATAATATTTTGTAAATTATTATATGTATTTATAATAAGTATGGTTTAATTGTGTTATTATCTAATACAACTTAAACCATTAAACTCTAATACACACTCTAACCACTTACAAATAGGGTTATAAATTTTGTACGAATATTTGATGTTCGTCCGTGTTCGTGACCGAAATACGTCCGTTCGAGTTCCTCCGATTTCCATTTAGGACACAAGCTAGGACAACATAATTTGTATGAGAAAAAAATCACGTCCAGTACATGCTCGTTCGAATTCTTCATACTTTGATATACAGTTGATATAAAATCTAATAAAACGTACAAAATTTGATATAAATAGGCATGTACGACCGAGTTTGTGTCCGAAAAACACATGCTCATGTACGATCGTTTCATTTTGGAGACGAATAAGGACAAAAAAAATTGTACGAGAAAATTTTTTGTTCAGTCCGATTTTAATTAGGACAGAAACTGAACACACCTCCGTCTAGTTCGCTCCAACCGATTTACACCCTTACTTATAAACTCTTGTCTAAATGGAATGAAACTGAAAGCCAAATCCATTTTAAGCATGATATATTTAAAATTAGTTAATAACATAGACCACCATCAAATTTTGATTCATGAATTTCATAATCACAATCGTATGTTGATGAAGTGGTTTGTTTTTCTTATGTTTGATTAAGCATAATCTATTTGTTTTGAACAACATCTGCTACTTAACTATAAATAAACAATAAAATATAATAAACAACGTTTAAATCAACATTCCATAAACTTAAAAGATAAGATCATAAATGAAATCCCTTATGTTGATTTTTTATGATTCATTAGAGCTTCATCGTCCCTATATTAAAATTATTTAAATATTCATATTTGAATACAAATTAACGTCAGAAGAGTTCAATATAAACATAAATGGAAATGTAAAATAATTAATAAAAAGAACAATATCTAACTACTACATAAAATGAAACTAAGCTATTTGCATGAAAATTAAAAAAGAAACGTAAAATTTATTAACATAAAAGAAAAGAATATAAAGGAAAAAGGCATAAGATAAAAGACAAGAAATTAAAATGAAAGGACTAGAAAGTCGTTAAAGAAAAACTAACTTTATTCCTTAATTTTGATCACAATTTTGCATAAGAAAGAAGATCCGTCTACATGAACATAAGACTGGTTATTTATATTTGTCTTAAATTCTAATTGATTCCTAGGATGCTACCAAAAATACTCTCATGTTAAGTAAACTCGAGGTCATCATTTTCGTCTAATTAATTCCCCACTAATGTTTAGTTTGTTAGTTAGGGGGTAGGTGTAACAACCCGTATTTTTGGAACGAATTAATTTTTTTTAATGAATTTTACATGGATTTGTAGTCCGATTTAAAAATTCGATAATTTAAAATGATGAATTTTGAGAATAATGACGTAAATATATTTAAAACGAAGTTTGAACATATATATTTGTATTAATTATAAATCGAGCTTGCAATGGCGCAGTAGTTTGAAATTTCGATTTCTAATTTCAATTGAGTTTACATAATTCATTATAAATCAGAATTTGATGAAACAAGAAACATTAGAATATATTTAACTATATCTTTATAATGAATGTAAGAAATTGAGATTTCGTTTATAAATTGTAAGTTACGACTAAATTAATTTTTCAAGTAGTCGCTATGTAATTTATAGATATTTTAATATTATATATAACCCTTAAAAATAGCCATTTTGCGAACGATTTCCGTTTTCGACGAAATTAATTTTGTTGGGTCCAGAACGTCAAATTACTGTTAGGCTAAAATTTCAAGTCAATTAGAATTATTCTGTAAGCATGGTAAATTTAAACATGTGTTCAATTTTAGTTGTAAATTTAATAAGCTAGTTAAACGGCCATTTTTCAAACAGCCTCTAAATTTGTCGAAATTAGTTTTGTTAGAACCGTAATTGTGAAATATAGCTAGATTTCAAATGTCGTGATTTTTGGAGTCAGTATGTGATCATGCAGGATTTTAATGTTAAACAGTCAATATTTTGACTTTAAAAATACGCTGTCGGAGCAAACGGACACGGAATTCGAAGAAACAAGTTTTGTTAGATCCGTAATGTCAAATTATAGCTAAATGTCAATTTTATCGAAAACGGGATTCGTATGTTGTCATACGAATTTTAAACGATGAATGCAAGTAGGGATTGAATAAAATTAAATATATATTTGAATAAAAAATGCTTTCCTTTGACTATGTAATATCCTTAACCTACCTTAGCCCTCATTTTCATCTCCCAGTCAACTATAATTCTCAGCCGCCACAATTCTTCCTAAAACGTGAAAAATATATCTTCAAAAAAAAATTCAAACAAATCTAGTAAAATGCTATAAATAATTATATTTATTTATTTTGATTCCTTGTAGCATGCTCTTTAACCTCATATATGTTTTACACCATTCGAACTAAACTTTGCTCGACCAAAAATAACCAGCGTGCGAGTTACGTATTAGGGTTCGAGGTATCTTAAGGTATAAGCTTCAATTTGAAGAACGAAGTGGATATGTGAATTCCCGTATTGGTTTCAAGCTTATGGGAAAAATTTGTGTGGAATCGGTGGCAAAATGTTGTGAGATCTTCACTGTATGTGGCACGCATGTACTGCCGAGCGCGATTCTGGAGGGAAGAATGAGTTTGATCAAAATGGTATGGGGAGAGTAAGAATCCGAAGAGAAAATGAATGGTGTCATTGGTTTATAAATTCATGGAGTGTGGAGGGATCGGTGGAAGAAAAGAAACTCGGCTATGGTGAAAAGGATACGTATCCTGGAGCAGAATATTAAGGAGGGAGAAGGGACTGTTCACGTGGGTTTGAAGGGAAGGTGTTGGGCCGAATTATTATTGGTAAGGCCCGAATATAAAAAGAAATTAAGTTAATTTAAATTAAAATAGTATATGAACTTGTTAGTGTTATAACTTGCTCATACATTATCGGATTCAGCGCAATAGGATCCGTTGGAACTGTATGGACGAGAACTTTACAATGAAACTAGTTTGGAGTGATTTGGAGCAAGCTGAATTTTAAGCTAAACTAAATGTCTGTTTAATTTAGTTTAAAAGAAAATACTCAATTAAAGACTGACGGAGTGGAAACCAATAGTGAGAACTCTCTCACTCAAATTATTTTTACAGTTATTATATCTGTGACTGAATATATATTGATTGCCTATGATTACAATGTTTGTTTGTTGTTTGATGGATGTTTACAGTTTTAATGTTATCATTATTAAACTGTGGTTATAAGTGTTGAAAAATAAAACCCTAATATTATCAATTATTCTGGGATGACAATTTACCTGCCTGTCTCCCAAATAATAGATAATTTCACATGGACTGACATGTAAACCCCAAATGGGTATTGGGACGATAATTTTACACATCGCCTAAGTATACAAGTAATAATATTAGTTTGATGGTTGAAAACACCACACGGGTCTGGGGATGATAATTAATTTACACATCTCCCTTGGATTTAATCGTATGTCAATCGATTGACAGATTGTTATAAGCGTTATGTATTATTTAATGCTTATACAGTTGTAAATTGCACTCTGGATGTGAACTGAATGTTAATAGTTGTTTATCACTATTTTTGAATACATGCGACGTATGGAATCCATATAAATAAAATTATATGGTAACTGATTGAGTCTGATTCCAATTAAGAAATAACAAATATTTTAAAATAATATTCAGTGAAGAATCAAAATATGATTTTGATGTCCGGTTTTGGATGGACATGGAAATATTGAAATATTCATAATTGAAATAATTATGAAGCCGAGTTAAGTAGATATACACCATTTTAACTCGAACTGAATTTTCTATCAATTTTATTCATTTTATAGTGAATATCGAAAAGTTTTGATTCAAAATCTAATATTTCGAAAATATTATCATTTTAATATTAGTATGATATGGAATATTCGATTTTGATTTAAAATTGAAATGGAAGTTGGAATCGTTTTAAAATGAATTTATAAACGATTTATAAAACACGTTTCAAATGGAAATCGATGAAGTATATCATATATATTTAAATGGTTTGAATAGAACGTGTCGCCCAACGATCGTTTGCAAATTTCAACTATTGACTTTGAACTGACATAACGGGAGATTCGGCAGTCGGATTCTCTTAAAACCAGAATCGTTGGGTTTGTATCGAAAAGAGATTTCGAATGATAATAAGAGATTTGAAATCTAATGGTCAGATTTTAAGATATGTCCAAATCAGTTTTGGAAAAGGTCACTATAGATGTAGTTCGTTGGCCGATATTGGAAACCAACTGCAAGGGCCTTAATAAAATTACTAAAAATGTAAATAAATTATGTAAAATCATAATAAATGATTTGAAATGATTTTGGATGAAGCATTCCAAGTTTGTAAAGATAAAATATATTTTTATCTGAATAAGTTGTTTATCAACTTGAGTAAAGAACTGAAAGAAATTATATGGTTTTAATATAACCAGAATTTTCCAATGTATGAAATGGATAGGATTTGAATGGAAATAATCTTTGGAATATTCTGATATTGGATTCCGTGATTATATAGATATTGTAGAGTAATTTGGGAGACATAGATATCGTTATTCCAAATACGATATTTGTTGGTTTCAGAATTTGATATTGAATATAAGCAGATATGATTTCTATTCAGAGCCTTGTATTTAATATCAAATTGGATTTTGGTTTTATCGTGAATGGTGTCTTCAATAACATTGTTCTTAAACCCAGTTGAGAAAGGAATAAATCTTTTAGTTAAGATTAATGAAGTTTTCCAATTAATACATATAATTGGAGTTAAATGGAAGTTGATTTTGGGTTCATTATTAATGATTTTTAAATAACATTTGTTCTCAAAACCCAGTTAACAATGGAAATTATGGTTTGGAATTTATAAATCTTTTAATTAAGATTTAAAGAAATTTTTCCAAAGAAAAGTTTTCCAATTTAATATCACTACAAGAAAAATACCCTATTGCAACAGGCAAAATCTGTTGCAGTAGGCCTATTGCAACAGGCCAGCGCCTGTTGGTTTAGCCGAAGTTGCCAAAGGTCTGCAACAGTTTTTGCCCGTTGCAATAAGATGTTGCGGTATACTTTTTTGCAACAGGCTTTTGCTGTTGCAACAGATCCTTTTGCAACAGTAAATGCCCGTTGCAATAGATTTATAAATCTATAAAAAAAATGCAGCTTATAGATACTACATATTTAATGTGTTCGTTTTAGTATTAGTGTATATCACAAAATGAAATAAACAAATAATTTTTTTATTTTAACAATGTTTTAATATTACAAACAATTACAACAAAAATTTCTACAATTTTCATACACCATTCATGTATAACAATTTCTTCTCCCACATAATACATTTCTTTCGAATAGAGTATTTTCTAATCATATTTCTACTTTATCATACATATACTATAACAAGAAAATAAATATCATCGGTTCACCAGAACAAATCTGCAGTTCATGCTCCATGTTTGTTCTCAATCATAAACATGCACCACCCTATGTTAGCAATACATAATCACATTTGAATATCATAACCTGCAAAGGAAAAAGGCAAAACATTAAACAAATGTGGAGCTATGAACTGCAGTTCAACATGGAGGAAACGTCCATCAATCATATAATACCATAATTAGCTTTTCATATCGATAATCAAAATATTATTACTCCCTAATTAATAAGCAAACTACAAGGATAACCAAGCCATCATGGCCAACATTAACAACACCTAAAAATCATGCAAGTAGTACACAACATCAGCCACCGAGTTAATCATAGGAAAAGACAAATGAGAAACAAAATAATCTCTAGAAAGCTTCCTGCTCGCCCTGAAAACCATGAAACACACAAATTAATCACTTTTCCATTAGCACTTTTATAGCAGAAAACACAGAGAGCAGAAGATAACCTTTTCTGGTGAAACCAGCCCCATGCATTTATTCTTCATTTTTTCCAATATTTTCCAATATCGGAAACAAAATTGTGTCCCAATGTCACATATTCATACTGCACCACGGGTTCAATTCATAAAATAATGAATTTAAGCACTTTTATACATTTAGTTTTTGCACAAAACATCGTGAATTAATACTACCTGCGGAGATTCAGATAGCTATGTCGAAAATTGAAGAAAATCAAAGGATCAAGTAGGGTTAAATTCAAACCTCTCGGAGTACTGATAGAGCGTCTAGGTGATTCAGAAGCAGACTTGAGACCAGTTTGGTCTTGTATTTGTGCACGCAGAGGGGAAACGGTAGGTGCTGCTCTGACTGCATTTCTTACCGATTGAACTTTTCCTTTTGATATCACATATACTATGCAAAAATCTGGAGCTGCTTTTGAAATATTTGCTGGCATATCCGATGCTTTAAATCTACTCAATAAGACAGTCCACTTTACTTTCACTTGAATTAACAAATGGTGTCTTAAGTTCTAACAAATGACTGCTATTAATATATGGATTTGCTTTGCAGTAACACAACAATTGTATCAGGTAGATGATTGTTACTGAAACAAATGCTGCTTTAGCTGTGACACAAACTTTGTAAAACAAGTCTTGTTGTAAGAAGTTCACCTGACAAATCCTCCTTTAGAAGTAGCTCCAGGAACAAGCTTTTCAATTGCTGCATGTCCTACAAATTCGACTATTGCCTTTGCGACATTCGTGTCTTCAAGCACTATATCTTCACATTGCACCTACAAATTTCAAATTGATGGTATAAGCACACAAAATAAACAGGTACGGTTTCACCAAAAAACAAACCCCAAATCAAACTCACCGCCATAACCTGAACTTCAACCTCGTGTATCCCTCAACCTACAATCGGATCCATAACCAGTAACCACACAAACCCCAAATCTGTACAAATCACGAGATGCCCGAAGCACATAATCACATGGCGCAAAAGGAAGAGTGTTTAGAGCCTAATACGACTGGTGGTAATGAACAAGCGAAAGGAGAGGCGAACGGAGGGAAAAGGATAGGGAAATCAGGCGTGGGGTAGGAGAGAGGCGGTAGCCCCAATAGCAAGGTTCGAACGGAAGCTTGGAGTAGGATGTATAAAGCGAATGGTTAGAATAAATCTGAGGAGAAGATGGTGGCGAAAATTAGGGCTGAAGGGAGGATGTGGCGGCCGAACATTTGAAGAGCAGAAACGAATTTGAACTTGCTAAATTAGGGCTGAAGGGAGAAGATGGTTTTCAAGCGAGATGCTAAGTATGATTAAGTTTTGAGGACAGGTTGGAAAACAATTTGGCGAAGCCTCCCTCGATACACGTGAATAATTTGGCATAGATTTTGGATTTTGAAGCCAAATTTCAAATACTGGAGCCAAAAATTCAAAGATTTGGAGCCACACGAGTAGGGGACCGGTTGGAAAACAAGATATTTGCAACTATCATTAAAGTAAACTTGCTAAAGAATTATAATAAATAGAAATTAAGCTTTAGTTATTAAATATAGGCATTTGAACTTTTTTGGAAAACAATAGACTTTCATTTCAAATGAATTTTTGAAAATATTGTATTTTATTTTTTCAAATAATAAGTAATACAACGATAGGCATTTGAATTTCAAATTTATTATCTTTCCTGCTTGGTCAAAGCAAACAAATAATGAGAGATAGAAACTAGTTCTTAATTATATTTTAATATTTAATTATTAGCAATATATTTAATATAATTGAAAATTATTAGTAACTTAAAATAATATTATCACTTTATAATTAGTAATAATTTATTATTTTATAATTATTAATGATAACTATAATCTATTAATTAATTCTTAAAAATACTTCTACCAAACACATATTATAAATTAAATCGTACAAGAAATTATCATTAATTATTAATTACTCCTTAATAGTAATGTTAAATAATTATCGTTTATTAATTTATTGCGAATTTATTAATTATTTAATTATTTATGTAATATATAAACATATTCATATTTCAAATTAAGTATGGATTATTATCCATTGGTTTTGTATTATTATTAAATAATTATTTATTTTTTTTATTTTTTTTAAATGTTAATTATTATTATTATTTAATTATCAATTATAAATATCACTTTATAATACTTTAATTTTATTATTAATTAACAATTATTAAATATTAATCTTAATTATAATATAATTACTAGTAATTAATCATTTACTAGTAACTATTTAAGATTAATTATTGAAAGATATTCATGACCCCAGGTACTTATTTTTAATAGTATGTTTTTCGCAACTGGCCTTTTCAGTTGCAAAAAAATTCAATTACTGCAACTGGCGAAAACAGTTGCTAAAGATATTTATTTGCAACAGTCTTCAAAGCGTAGTTGCAAAAAATATGTTTGTTGCAACTGTTATAGAAGCACAGTTGCTAAAAGTATGTTTTTTCAACAGGAAGGGAAGCGCAGTTGCTAAAAGTATGCTTTTTGCAACAGGAAGAATAAGCCTGTTGCTAAATCTTATCTATTGCAACTGCTATAATAGGTCTGTTGCTAAATATCATTTACTGCAACAGTCATGTGTCGCCTGTTGCAAATAGCTAGTTGCAGTAGGGTATTTTTCTTGTAGTGTATATTGAATTGTAATTGAATTGAATTCGATTTACTAATAATCGATATAAGCTTCTATGAAGGAAGACCATTACTATTTATGGAATTTAATGGCTTTGTCGTTATTCCATTTATAGTATTGTTCTGATACGGAAATTTATACCAATTATATATTGATCTGATTTCAGTGAAGATTCCATTTTGATGGAAGATGATTTTGGGTTTATCGTGAAATTTGTTTTAAATGACATTGGTTCTTTAACCCAGTTAAAAACAAGATTAATTTCCTAAAGTTAAATAATCATTAAGTAATGATTTTTTAGATTAAAACCAAGTTAGGAGTTTTAATGAATCTTTAATTAGATTGGAATGTGAATGAGGTAATTAAATTAACCGAATTCAAGAAATGATCGAGAATGGAGTACCACCAGTTTTACTCCATGCGATTGTTAAATCTTTAATTAGATTTGAACGTTAAATGTTAATTGAATTAACGATAGCACAATAGGCGTTAGATATGGAGTACTACCAATTTTGCTCTATAGGATGGATAGGTTGGGATTGGGATAATAAAATGAATAATTACTTCGGTAAGGCTCGTTAATTCCGACTATTTGTTAAACCTTAATTTGGTTTAAATTGTAAAAAGATGTTACAAAATCTTTTGAAATGATTTCCAAGAAAAGGATTTAAACGATAAGTTTAAATGGAATAAATCTTTGATAATATTTAATGGATTAATTCCCAGTACAAAGAATATTCTGGATTGGAATGGGGCATATGATGTGTTTTCACTTAATTATAAGATACATGAGTTATTTGAAAAGACCAAGGTTAACCCATTCTGAATAACTGATACTGTAACACCCCGAATTTCGAGTAATGCTAAAATTCACTAATTGCAGAATAAATAATCTTAGATGTGAGAATTGGGGGAAACGGGCTGCGTCATTGCGTTCGTCTCGGAAAAATACGCGAAATAGAGTCCGAGTTTTCGAGAATCGGAGTCCGTATGGCCCGGTTATGGCCCAATGAAGTTTACAGAAAATTCAAAGTTTAAAACGGATTTAAAATTCAGGTTCAAATTTCAAAATTGGGGCCATTGGGCGCAGGCGGGGAAAATTCCCGCCTAGCTACCCAAGTCGACAGCCCTGTCGACTGGGCAGTCGACTTGGCTAGGACCAAGTCGACAGCCCTGTCGACTTGGGTGTCGACAGGGGGTGCCCGGCCAGTATGGCCTGGTGCACCATTTTAGTGTTTGGGCTGTGTTATGGGGCTGGTTTCTGGAAGCTTCCGAGATCTGATGGTCCTAAACTAACCTAGGGTTAATCTAAGGTCCTAAAACACATCCTAATCCTATAAATAAGACCCTAAGCTAGCCCTAAATGATCATAATCCTATCTCCTAACTAAACTATGCCAAAATTTTCTATGATCATGGCCTCCACTCAAAGTCCTAGCCTCCATCCTCTTATGAAACTATTTCTATGAAAGCTTTCATGTTCATACAAGCATCTTTGAGTTGTATAAGTGATCATTAGCTTGCATTCTTCATCAAGTTGCAAGCTTTATGTTCAAGGCTAGAGTTTTTGGGTAATTTGTGGCAAGGGTTTGCTTATGGGAGCTTAGTGGTGAGTTCCTATAGCCTTAATAATCAATTGTTAAATTGATTATGGTAGGATATGATAAGATATGGCTATGTTTGTGGATAAATGTGCTTATGCAAGTTTAGTATGTTGTATGTTGTGTGTTTTGCAAGTTTTATGCCATATGCAAGTTTAATGCTATGTTTTATGATGCTCACTATGCAAAACACTATGTTGAACATTTATGCATATGTAACATGTTATGCAAACTATATGTGAGATTATATGCAAGTTATAGGTAACATGCTATGCAAGTTATGTATTTGGTTTTATGCATGCTAAGTATTTGGTTTTATGCATGCTAAGTATTTGGTTTTGTGCATGCTAAGTAATTGGTTTTATGCATGCTAAGTGTTGGGTTTTGTGCATGCTAAGTTTTTGGTTTTATGCAATGCAAGTTCATATGCAAGTTTGTCTCTTTTTATGATATGCATAATATATGCAAGTTTGCCTCTAAGTATGGCACGTTATGCAAGTTCATATGCAAGTTATGATGCAAGTTCATATGCAAGTTCATATGCAAGTTATGATGCAAGTTCATATGCAAGTTTGTCTCTTTTTATGATATGCATAATATATGCAAGTTTGCCTCTAAGTATGGCACGTTATGCAAGTTCATATGCAAGTTATGATGCAAGTTCATATGCAAGTTATGATGCAAGTTCATATGCAAGTTCATATGCAAGTTTGCCTCTATGTATGACATAAGTACATGTGCAACTTCATCCCTTTTAGACCTATGACATGTATGCAAGTTGACACCTTTATGATAGGTCTATGACATGAACATTTAAGCAAGTTACCACCTTTATGACATATGTGATTCATGCAAGTTTGGGTTGGTTATTTATGCAAGTTGGGTTTATGGTCATATATACAAGTTGACACCTTTTAAACCCATGATAAGGCTAATGATACGCTAAGTTGAACCCATTGTGTGTATGATGAATCTTCTCTTTTGAAGTATGTCATGTTAACGTATTTACGTGGGGACGATGGGGTAAAAATTAATGAACACATAAAATTGTGTGAAGTGGGTATGATTAAACATACCGTAAAGTGGATGGACATAATTGGGAATTTACCTATTAAGTTAGGTCTACCCATATTATGGAATTGGGAATTTACCTATTGAGTTAGGTCTACCCATATTCTTAAATATTTGTAATTAATTAGGGATAATTAATACAAATTATGGGGGTAATTAATTAGGTGTAATTAATCTACTAAGACACGAGGTTGGACCCTTTTGTAGCATAAGACTGCCCGGAACCGACCGGCAAATCCAGTGGCTACAAATGATTGGCCCAATGTGAGAGGTCTTAGTCATAAACTAAATACGTGACAAGTGTAAAGACACGAGGTTAGACTCTGTTATGGTGTAAGGCTGCCCGGAACCAACCGGCATATCCAGCTGCCATAAAAGACAGTCTAATGTGAGAGGTCTTTACAAAGGTTACGATCTTAATTAATTAAGAAACACTTAACCAAATTAGCATGTAGAGGGGCATGAGGGGTTAAGTGGGTGCCTTGGGTGGCATGTAGTAACTAGTGGGGGTGCCTTGGGTGGCATGAGGAAACTAGTGGGTTGCCTTGGGTGGCAATAGAAAATACGATTAGAATACTTAATCAAAGTGGAACATGTAATTAAACATGATTAAAGGGTTAAGTAGTGCCTTGGGTGGCATGTGGGAATCAAGTAAGTGCCTTGGGTGGCATGCGGAAATCTAGTGGGTGCCTTAAGTGGCAATTTAAATATAATTAAATGACAAGCTTAAGTAGTAGCTTGCGGGTGCCTTAAGTGGCAATTGAAATATAATTAAATGACAAGCTTAAGTAGTAGCTTGTGGGGGCCTTAAGTGGCAATTGAAATATAATTAAATGACAAGCTTAAGTAGTAGCTTGTATGGGCCTTAGGTGGCAATTGAAATATAATTAAATGACAAGCTTAAGTAGTAGCTTGTGTGGGCCTTAAGTGGCAATTGAAATATGATTAGATGACTTAACCAAACCTTAACATGTAGGTGGGCATGATTATAAAAGGGGTTAAGTGGGACGCACTAGATAAATGGAAAGCTTAAGTAGTAGCTTGTGGGGGCCCATTTCAACCAATATCCCAAACGTATCTTTGTGGGCTCGACCCAAGTCGAGGACGGGACACGCATATTGGGCTTGACTATAAGAGGCCAAAACGGGGTAGCGGCGGCAACGCGAGTCCAACGGGTTTCATATGCGTGTGTGGACCCGTGCTGGTAGGTAAGACGTTGTTGCATCGTGTAGATATAAGCCGTGCACTATTTGTTGTATCGGGTTGCCACTATGGGGAGTGATACACCCCATTGTGGGGCCAGCACGGGTATCTACGGTAGGGAGCCGATCGCTTGGGAGTAGTGGGTACACCTAGTGGAGATAGGGGCAGGCGGCACCTATGTAGTCAGCTAGGGGTACAAGAAACTACTAGGTAAAATTTCTAAGTACACTTAGTGGGATCAACCTTTAAGTGGGAATTACCCTGGGGTGGGTAGAACTGGTATGGTGCAGTGTAGGAATTACCCTTGGGTGGGTAGATCTGGGGTGGTGCAATCTAGTAATTATCCTTGGGTGGATAAATGCGTCTTTTCGGTTATCTTAGTACATCCTGTGTTTAGTTGGCTACTTAGTTTAGTCATTATCCCCAGAGGTACCGTACCTTGTTTATATCATACCCTAATTACTTTAATATTTGTATTGTTAGGGTTATAGGACTCACTCAGACTTATGTCTGACCCCGTTGTTTCTTTATCTTTTTCCCAACCCTCAGGTTTTCAGAGTGGGCCTAGCACTAGTGGGCTTTGATCAGACTGCTTTTCTATCTTTTGGAGCTTGGACCGTGGATGTAGAGCTCAGTTTATATTTTCTATTATGGCTATTAGGTTATGTAGTGGGATTATGTACTTTTGTTTTTATCAGGATGGATATTATGTACTTGACTCTTATTTATGGTTTTGGTGTAACCAAACATGTTCTACTTTCCGCTGAAATGAAATGATGTTTTAAATTCTCAAGTATTACTTATATCTGTCTTGTTGTAATTTTTCTGTTCTATATTCACTTAAAATACTCCACCGATGTTATGGCATTCCCTTAGTGAATGACCGTAGCGGGTGTGGGGTGTTACACGTGGTATCAGAGCTTAAGGTTACCAGAACAGATAAATTTTTTTTAGAAAAACTATTTTCTAAGAATATTTTTGAAAGGAGTATTTTCAAAAACATGTCTTTTAAGAGAGAAGTTTTTGAAAGAAAAGCATAATCCCCGATAGCCATATCTTTATCTTTCGAATCCTCCATTTTGAATCTCTTCCTCTCTCGTTTTGAGCTTCCCCTCCGTGTATAGATGATCTTTCTAAGATAAATAAGAATGGAAAACTACTTCAAGGGACCTAGACGTTAGTCGAATTAGAAGTTGGTTCAAGAAGGAGGAAGACTGGTAGGTACCTATTAGATAGACGATGGGAGGAAGGCTCAAATAGTTGTTGTTTAATGAAGGACGAAACCTCATTTTGATGGGAGGTTACGAGTGGAGAAAGGGAAGAAGAGGGCTAGTAGTTATCCTTTTGGAAGAATAGGACACCTTATTAGGATTGTCCAAAGAGGCAAGGGCAAGGTACGGAATCTCCTGGAGGGTAGTTGTATTCCCTCACGACTAGGGTACCAGATGGGGATAGGACCGTCTAGGTTGGAATTTGGATTTCTTTGTTATCCGATTCGAACTTTATTTGATTCTGACGCATCGAGTTCGTTTATCTCATCATTGTTAGTTGAGTCACTGCACTTAGACACCAGTTCGTAGATGATTCCTTAGTTGTTTCAAACCCAATTGGGGCTCCATGATGTGTTTGGGTTTGAAAGTTGCTATACTTAGCGTTGGGTTTAGATGTGATGCTTTTTTTTTTGGGCTTCACGGGCTATGGGTTAGTTTGGGCATGGACTGGTTATCCAGTAGGGGTGCCGTTCTTGATTTTGAAGGGAGAGTCGTTAGGCTTATGACCCGCTTGGGTAACACTCTCGAGATCTCTTGTAATCCCATGGAATCTTTTATGCTAAGTTATCTAGAATCGCTTGACACGTCGGTCAAGAGTTTGCGATCTGTTAGAGTGGTCTGGGAATACTCGGATGTGTTTGAGGAGGTGAAGGGCTTACCTCCGGAGCGGGAGATTGACTTCCGAATATATCTGGTAGACAATGCCAAACCAATATCTTGGCCAGTGTGCCACATGGCTCCTCGTGAGAGGAGGGAACTCCAGGAGCAAGTAGGCGATTTGCTTGAGAAGGGGTTCATAAGACGAAGTATATCGGAGTAGGGTGCTCCAGTAGTTTGCCACGAAGGCGGATGGGTCCCTCAGACTTTGTGTAGGCTAAAGAGAACTAAATAAACTCACAAAGAAGAATAGACACCCATTGCCGAGGATTGATGATCTCTTTGATCAGTGAGTTGGCGCCTCAGTATTTTCGCAGTTGGACTTAGCCACGAGGTTTCGTCAGTTGAGAGTGGCTGAGGATAGTATAGAGAAGACTGCCTTTAGGACTCCGGATGGGTTTTTTTTTGGTGGCTGGTGATGCCATTTGGTTCGACGGACGCCCCTGCATACTTTATTGATTTGATGAGAAGGGTGTTCAGGGAGTACCTAAATAAGTTCGTGATGGTCTTTGTAAATGACATCTTGGTCTTTTCTAGGAGCAAAATAAGTTTTCGTATGTGCTCAGTAGGTTGAGCAAAGCCAGTCACGGGATAAACGGTGGTTTTGGAGCGAGACTGGCGAGGACATCCAGAGTTGGACAAGGGCTTAATTATTTAGTCGTTTTTACTAGTATCATCTCACGAAGGTCGTCTGAATTCGAAGGAGGTATCCCTTGGGTGTTTGTCTGATATTGGTTTAGGCCTTTGGGGCTTGCATTTGGGGGATGTCGAGTTCGACTAGGGTGGTCTGCGTGAGAGATGGACAGTTGTGATGATTTTGGATGGGATTCTTGGCATCCTATGAGTTTGAGATAGCGTATACCCATGGCAAGGGTAACGTGGTAACGAATGCCTTAAGTAGAAAAAGGTTGTCCTTGAGTTCATTGTTCGTTGAACGACGGAGCTTAGAGTTTATTTCTATGTTTGACTTTAGACCTTCCGTTGACTTTGTACCCGGTTTGCTAGCCTCCTTGGAGGTTAGGCCTACTCTTTTGGGGCATGTTGGCGGAGCACAGCGGGACGACCCACAGTTGGTTGAGTTAGTTGAGAAGCTCATGAGGAGGAGGAGTCGTCCAGCCATTTGAGTAGGTACACCCTAGATGGTAAGGGGTGGTTGCGTAGAGACGGTAGGCTTTGTGTATCGCAAGACGAGGGTTTGAGGAAGGCTATACTGGATGATGCACATCGGTCGAAGACGACCGTTCATCCCGGTGGGGACAAGATGTACCAAGACATGAAGCAAGTTTTCTTTTTGGGCCGGTACGAAGGAAGATGTGGCCGAGTATGTCGCTAAATGCTTGGCGTGCTAGCAAATGAAAGCGGAGCAGAAGAAACCCGGTGGGTTGCTTCACCCATTTGGAGGTTCCGCTATGGAAGTGGGATAGTGTCTCAATGGATTACCGAAATCAAGGAAGGGTAATACGGGTTTGTGGTAGATAGACTTACTAAGAGTGCCCATTTCATACCCGTGAAGAGCAAGAGGACTGTTCCATGTCTAGCTTCAGTTTATATTCGAGAGATAGTTCGGTTGCATAGGAAACATGACGTATTCCATGTGTCACATTTGAGGAAGTGCCTACATGAGACCGCAGAGGCGGTAGAGCCGAGCTTGCTTAAAAAAGTAAAGGTAGAGCGTGATGTGATTATTCGACGAGCTCCTACCCGCATCCTTGGGTCAGAGATTAGGAAGTTGAGAAACAGAGAGGTTCGACTAGTCAAAGTGAAAAGGGGAGAAGGAGAGAGCAATGCTATTTGGGAGACAGAAGCGAAGATGCGTTCGTTATACCCATTCCTTTTTGAGGGTATGTCCTTTAAACGTCTCCTATATCGTTTGTCTAGTGCTTGTCTTATCTTTAGCATGTCCTCTCATTAGTATCTTTGACCTTTAGATAGGGTAAAACCTATGGTTGAAACATGTGTTTGAGACATGTTATGATTGATGGATGCATGTGGATGCAAGTGTTTGCTAGTGGTTGCTCGTGGATGCATGTACACACACTCTAGACACTAGATCGGCTCAATCACTTCATATTGCATATTGCATAAAATTGCGTGTAGGTAACTATATTAATGGATGTATAATGGTTGTGTTATCACATGGATGATGCATTTTGGTGAATGATTGTGCACTCATGTAGAAATAGTATGTGTTGATAGGGATCTTTCGCATACATATTGGATGCATGGCACTATCATGGTTTGCATATGTTCATACATTAGATAGGGAACATATACACACACTTTTTGCATATGCTCATACATCATTAGAAATTGTTTTAAGGACAATGGATGCCCGTGTTTGATGGATTGAGTAGATGGTTGTTTGGATGGTAGGATATGCATTCTCCTTAGCTTAGAGATTTCGGGGACGAAATCCTTTAAGGAGGGGAGAATGTAACACCCCGAATTTTGGGTAATGCTAAAATTCACTAATTGTAGAATAAATAATCTCAGATGTGAGAATTGGGGGAAACGGGCTGCGTCATTGCGTTCGTCTCGGAAAAATACGCGAAATAGAGTCCGAGTTTTCGAGAATCGGAGTCCGTATGGCCCGGTTATGGCCAAATGAAGTTTACAGAAAATTCAAAGTTTAAAACGGATTTAAAATTCAGGTTCAAATTTCAAAATTGGGGCCATTGGGCGCAGGCGGGGAAAATTCCCACCTAGCTACCCAAGTCGACAGCCCTGTCGACTGGGCAGTCGACTTGGCTAGGACCAAGTCGACAACCCTGTCGACTTGGGTGTCGACAGGGGGTGCCCGGCCAGTATGGCCTGGTGCACCATTTTAGTGTTTGGGCTGTGTTATGGGGCTGGTTTCTGGAAGCTTCCGAGATCTGATGGTCCTAAACTAACCTAGGGTTAATCTAAGGGCCTAAAACACATCCTAATCCTATAAATAAGACCCTAAGCTAGCCCTAAATGATCATAATCCTATCTCCTAACTAAACTATGCCAAAATTTTCTATGATCATGGCCTCCACTCAAAGTCCTAGCCTCCATCCTCTTATGAAACTATTTCTATGAAAGCTTTCATGTTCATACAAGCATCTTTGAGTTGTATAAGTGATCATTAGCTTGCATTCATCATCAAGTTGCAAGCTTTATGTTCAAGGCTAGAGTTTTTGGGTAATTTGTGGCAAGGGTTTGCTTATGGGAGCTTAGTGGTGAGTTCCTATAGCCTTAATAATCAATTGTTAAATTGATTATGGTAGGATATGATAAGATATGGCTATGTTTGTGGATAAATGTGCTTATGCAAGTTTAGTATGTTGTATGTTGTGTGTTTTGCAAGTTTTATGCCATATGCAAGTTTAATGCTATGTTTTATGATGCTCACTATGCAAAACACTATGTTGAACATTTATGCATATGTAACATGTTATGCAAACTATATGTGAGATTATATGCAAGTTATAGGTAACATGCTATGCAAGTTATGTATTTGGTTTTATGCATGCTAAGTATTTGGTTTTATGCATGCTAAGTATTTGGTTTTGTGCATGCTAAGTAATTGGTTTTATGCATGCTAAGTGTTGGGTTTTGTGCATGCTAAGTATTTGGTTTTATGCAAGTCATGATGCAAGTTCATATGCAAGTTCATATGCAAGTTTGTCTCTTTTTATGATATGCATAATATATGCAAGTTTGCCTCTAAGTATGGCACGTTATGCAAGTTCATATGCAAGTTCATATGCAAGTTATGATGCAAGTTCATATGCAAGTTATGATGCAAGTTCATATGCAAGTTTGTCTCTTTTTATGATATGCATAATATATGCAAGTTTGCCTCTAAGTATGGCACGTTATGCAAGTTCATATGCAAGTTATGATGCAAGTTCATATGCAAGTTCATATGCAAGTTATGATGCAAGTTCATATGCAAGTTTGTCTCTTTTTATGATATGCATAATATATGCAAGTTTGCCTCTAAGTATGGCACGTTATGCAAGTTCATATGCAAGTTATGATGCAAGTTCATATGCAAGTTATGATGCAAGTTCATATGCAAGTTATGATGCAAGTTCATATGCAAGTTTGCCTCTATGTATGACATAAGTACATGTGCAAGTTCATCCCTTTTAGACCTATGACATGTATGCAAGTTGACACCTTTATGATAGGTCTATGACATGAACATTTAAGCAAGTTACCACCTTTATGACATATGTGATTCATGCAAGTTTGGGTTGGTTATTTATGCAAGTTGGGTTTATGGTCATATATACAAGTTGACACCTTTTAAACCCATGATAAGGCTAATGATACGCTAAGTTGAACCCATTGTGTGTATGATGAATCTTCTCTTTTGAAGTATGTCATGTTAACGTATTTACGTGGGGACGATGGGGTAAAAATTAATGAACACATAAAATTGTGTGAAGTGGGTATGATTAAACATACCGTAAAGTGGATGGACATAATTGGGAATTTACCTATTAAGTTAGGTCTACCCATATTATGGAATTGGGAATTTACCTATTGAGTTAGGTCTACCCATATTCTTAAATATTTGTAATTAATTAGGGATAATTAATACAAATTATGGGGGTGATTAATTAGGTGTAATTAATCTACTAAGACACGAGGTTGTACCCTTTTGTAGCATAAGACTGCCCGGAACCGACCGGCAAATCCAGTGGCTACAAATGATTGGCCCAATGTGAGAGGTCTTAGTCATAAACTAAATACGTGACAAGTGTAAAGACACGAGGTTAGACTCTGTTATGGTGTAAGGCTGCCCGGAACCAACCGGCATATCCAGCTGCCATAAAAGACAGTCTAATGTGAGAGGTCTTTACAAAGGTTACGATCTTAATTAATTAAGAAACACTTAACCAAATTAGCATGTAGAGGGGCATGAGGGGTTAAGTGGGTGCCTTGGGTGGCATGTAGTAACTAGTGGGGGTGCCTTCGGTGGCATGAGGAAACTAGTGGGTTGCCTTGGGTGGCAATAGAAAATACGATTAGAATACTTAACCAAAGTGGAACATGTAATTAAACATGATTAAAGGGTTAAGTAGTGCCTTGGGTGGCATGTGGGAATCAAGTAAGTGCCTTGGGTGGCATGCGGAAATCTAGTGGGTGCCTTAAGTGGCAATTGAAATATAATTAAATGACAAGCTTAAGTAGTAGCTTGCGGGTGCCTTAAGTGGCAATTGAAATATAATTAAATGACAAGCTTAAGTAGTAGCTTGTGGGGGCCTTAAGTGGCAATTGAAATATAATTAAATGACAAGCTTAAGTAGTAGCTTGTGTGGGCCTTAGGTGGCAATTGAAATATAATTAAATGACAAGCTTAAGTAGTAGCTTGTGGGGGCCTTAAGTGGCAATTGAAATATGATTAGATGACTTAACCAAACCTTAACATGTAGGTGGGCATGATTATAAAAGGGGTTAAGTGGGACGCACTAGATAAATGGCAAGCTTAAGTAGTAGCTTGTGGGGGCCCATTTCAACCAATATCCCAAACGTATCTTTGTGGGCTCGACCCAAGTCGAGGATGGGACACGCATATTGAGCTTGACTATAAGAGGCCAAAACGGGGTAGCGGTGGCAACGCGAGTCCAACGGGTTTCATATGCGTGTGTGGACCCGGGCTGGTAGGTAAGACGTTGTTGCATCGTGTAGATATAAGCCGTGCACTATTTGTTGTATCGGGTTGCCACTATGGGGAGTGATACACCCCATTGTGGGGCCAGCACGGGTATCTACGGTAGGGAGCCGATCGCTTGGGAGTAGTGGGTACACCTAGTGGAGATAGGGGCATGCGGCACCTATGTAGTCAGCTAGGGGTACAAGAAACTACTAGGTAAAATTTCTAAGTACACTTAGTGGGATCAACCTTTAAGTGGGAATTACCCTGGGGTGGGTAGAACTGGTATGGTGCAGTGTAGGAATTACCCTTGGGTGGGTAGATCTGGGGTGGTGCAATCTAGTAATTATCCTTGGGTGGATAAATGCGTCTTTTCGGTTATCTTAGTACATCCTGTGTTTAGTTGGCTACTTAGTGTAGTCATTATCCCCAGAGGTACCGTACCTTGTTTATATCATACCCTAATTACTTTAATGATTGTATTGTTAGGGTTATAGGACTCACTCAGACTTATGTCTGACCCCGTTGTTTCTTTATCTTTTTCCCAACCCTCAGGTTTTCAGAGTGGGCCTAGCACTAGTGGGCTTTGATCAGACTGCTTTATCTATCTTTTGGAGCTTGGACCGTGGATGTAAAGCTCAGTTTATCTTTTCTATTATGGCTATTAGGTTATGTAGTGGGATTATGTACTTTTGTTTTTATCAGGATGGATATTATGTACTTGACTCTTATTTATGGTTTTGGTGTAACCAAACATGTTCTACTTTCCGCTGAAATGAAATGATGTTTTAAATTCTCAAGTATTACTTATATCTGTCTTGTTGTAATTTTTCTATTCTATATTCACTTAAAATACTCCACCGATGTTATGGCATTCCCTTAGTGAGTGACCGTAGCGGGTGTGGGGTGTTACAGATACGATGATTGAAAGCCGAAGACATGAAGATGGAGGTTGAAGACTGGAGATCTTCACATCATTTGGACGATTACTGATGCCTTGATTGGGTCGTACACCCAAGACAAGGTAATAAGTGGTGGTCGTCCAGACATACTTGGAGATCGATCGGATATGCAAGGGTCTCACTCCTGTATTGGACATATGAGACGAGGAATAATGTGCCTCCAGTTTCGTTCAGACCTAGAACGGACTTGTAAATGGATTGTGTGTCCGACATTGTATTCTTTTTGTTGTATTCGTTGATCTCTGCTAAATATATATCTGTTTGGTGGCGGAGAATTTATTCTCTTGCTTAACACCGTTCTCTGAGACGTACGAGCTTAGAGGTTATATATTGGTGGAAGGCATGGTATGGATTGACAAGGTGGCATGCTAAGATGCAGTGATCAGGGCTTCTGTTGAAAAGCAGGGTCATGTAGATGATGAACAAAGCACGGCTGATATACTGGAGCCGGTGTTTATTTTAAAAGTTAGAAAGCTGAAGCATGAATGGGGAATGAGGCGCGAGTTGTTTACTGACGAATGAATTCATAAAGGGGCCGGTGGCGCGGAAATTGACGCGGTGAAGAAGAAAAAACTGGAACGAGAATGAGAGAAAGGGACGATGGAGCAGAAGGCATGCGAATGCAACGTGGAAAATAGTCAGGTAGTTTAGAACTTCAAACCGTGTATAGTTTTTCTAGGTTCAAACTAAGTTGCCATTCACTGGTTTTATATCAGCAAATCCCAGGGAAAGCATTTTTAGGGGAAACAAATGTTTGCTTCACATTTTTGGATGGTGGATTTGAGATAGTGAGAGAGTGCGAGTATGAGGTGATACGGGGTAAAAACTTTCGACGTGGAAGAGACTGGAATGGGTATATGGTTTATCGTGAAATGAAAGGGAGGGGGGAGGTTAGTTTACAGAAATCGATATTAGGAGCCGATGTTGGAATGTGGAAGAAGACTGTAGCATGCAAGGATGTTGGGTGCGTGCGAATCAAACATTTGGTGTGCTGATGGGCAAATGGACAAAGGGTGAGGCCCAATAACATTATTTATTTAAATTAAAACTAAATCAATTCATATACACAAATTGTAATCATAATAACTTGTACATACGATATCATAATTTCGAACGGATGGACTCATTGGGATCGTTTGAACGGAGGCTACACAATGAAACTGGTTTGAAGTGGATTGGTGCTCGTTTGAATTTATGGCAAAACAAAATGCCTGAATGGAGCTATTGAACGTTTATCGTTATTTAATGATAACCAAACAAAGTGAGTAAAACTCACTAACTCTGCTCAGTTTATATTTTTATAACATATTTTTAGAATTGTTTAATGTTGGTTGATTGTTGTGTGTTGACTGTTTGGATGAACTGTTAATTAATTGGTTGAGAATGTAAATAATGATATATATAAACCGCTAATTGAATATTGATTCTGTTTATCAAAATATTTCATATTTGTGTTATTTATGTTGATTAACATCTGTGGATGCAGGGAAATAGGTTGGAGGGATCCAATAGGATTCCTAAATATTTATAGTACGGTTGGTTTTCGATATATGATGCGATATATAATCTGTGATTGATTATGATGACACTGGTCTTGTTACTTGGTATTTTTAATACCATAAGAAATACTGGAATTTAAAAAGGAAATTTTCAAAGTGTATTATGAAAATAAAATAATTATATTAAATCTATGGATTTTATAATAAGTAATTGTTCGGGAAATTTAATAATAACGTCTGTATAGAAATTATTGTCAGTTATATGGAAGTTTTAAAAGACCATTTTGGTAATGAATGAAGGTAATAAGAGGTAAATAAATGAGTATGTGGAGAAAATATAATATCTGGAAAAGAATTATACATTAGGACTAGGTTTGGACCCGTGCTTCGCACACGGGTGGAACATGACATTGATTATGGGGGATGTGTAATAGAAATGGAATTTCGAATGAGCTAGAAATAAATAACTTGTTTAATAATAAAATAAGTGGTGTGATTTATAAACAATGTTATAAATGAAATAAAAATAATTATCAGTGGATAATTTTGATTGTTAACTAAGTAGTGAATTTAAAACGGGAAATTGAGAATTGGTTTGAAAAGGAAATGATGGAATTTATTTCAATGATTCAAAATGTGAATAGGATTAAAGTAAAATTCATAAAGATTTGTAATTAGAATTTGAATAGGCCAAATGTTATAAAATAATTTATTTTAAGAAATTATATATTGAATAAATTGGGATTTTACAAGATAATTAATATTCGGTTGGAAACCGATATTTTATAATCGAATATAAAGGTGACAGAGAATTATAAACTTATTAAACGAAATCAACTAAGAACTTGACATGTAAAGAAGATTTGATAAATAAAATTAAATGTGAATAAGAAGTTATAAAATGACTCGATAATTGGAGTTTAAACCTGTGTTAGTATTTAATTATGAAATCAAGTTTTGATTTGATAAAATGAGTCCAGTTTTCTATAAAAGAAAAATATTCATGATTTAAAGTGAATAACGGCTTAAAAGCAAACGTTTTTCAGAATTAAAACAGTTATAAAAGGAAATTAGTAATTGTTGGGATGTATTAAATTCAAAAAATTAGTTTAGAAATAGAGTTGACCTGAAACGGTAAGTTATTCCGAAGTTTGGAGTGTTAATCGAATATAGTTATTCAAAAAGAGTTTATCGAATATAGTTATTCAAAAAGAGTTAATCGAATATAAACTATTCGAAGAGAGTTAATCGAATAGGGACTATTCGAAAGAGAGTTACCGAATAGACATTATTCGAAGGAGAGTTATATGCTGAAATTCAAATATATTGAATTCGGTAAAGTACTATTTACTTTTCAATTTTTAATCAGGATTTAATTATTTATTTATCTAATTTATTTATTTATTCAAAATAATAAATAAAAGTTATATTTAAGTTATTATATTTTGGAAGCATGAGATTATAACGCTATTGTTATAATTAAATGATTTCTATAGAAGAAGTGGATTCGCAAATAGAATCCGAGAGTTACATAAGGAAGTTGTTAAAGATTTAAAAATTGGACTTTATCTATTTCGAGGTTAATAATGTTGTTCAATTAAGGTCTAAGAGATAGTTATACCCCAATTTGATTGACTTCATTTTTTTAACTAAGGAATGGTTAAGGTGTGATAGTGAAGGTTGGTTAAGTGAATTTAGTTACTGAGTGTAATGGTTTGAGTTGGCATAGCGATGATTTATTTAAACATTTGTTTAAATCCAATGAAGGAGTTTTGGAATCAAAAATGCATTTTAATATAGAAAATAAGAAATGGGAGTAAATATGGAAATGTTTCCCAATATTAATAACGTATAGTTTCTAAATATAGAAGCTGTGTGTGTATATATATGAGGATGTTTTACGTTGGTTAAAAAGAAATATTTTCTGAAATATAGAAAATAAATAGTTATAATAGGTGGAAACGTTTTTTCGAGAAAAGTGAGTAGCAAAACAAATTTTAAGAAATATATCGAAAAACGGGAAATAGGGGAATGAATAAATTAATGATAAAATAATTTAAAGGGATAAATGTTGATTGATAATTGATCGATAAAATTTCCATTTGGAAATAAGATCGTCGTGTGTATGGATGTTTTCCTTTGATAGTTAAATAATCGACTATCAAAGTTTTGAACATTTTTCCATTGTCAATACGGAGAGATCGGGATCAGATTTATTATCCGAAAACCATTTCGTATGGGCATTAGCATTGCGAATCAAATATGATGAAGATAATTGAAGACGGTGTTTATGCAAAGGTTGTTCCGACAAATCCTAGGTAGAAATTGCCTAAGATGGGTTTATATAATAGTGCCTTCGGCTTGTCCAGTCCCAGGACAACCTGTATGGAATAATGTCTGACAGAGTATATTTAATAGATCACGTAAGTTGATCTCTACAAACGTATGTACGTTTGGTGGCGTAGAAATTTGTTTCTCTTAGCTGTATACCCATGGTATTTTTGGGGAAATAAATTTATGATTTGGCGGGTATGACGATGTGTCATTCAAAGTAAATAAAAGTGTGATCTATACATTATGGCCTCTAGCCTCACAACCAGGAAATGGTATAAAATCGGGTAGGTCGCATGGCTAAGTGGTTAGCTGCCAATTAGGGTGTATTGTCACCTGATCTAGAGAAAATCCATTTGCTTCTTTAAACTATTTCGATGTTGTCCCTTTCGGCAAATGGTTACTGATCCCAACCGTTGGTGATAATACATTCGGTACACATAAGTGAAATGAGTGACCGGTCATGTTCAGCCTGGGTTACAAAATCTTCTTGTTGAACCCTGTGCATTCCTCTCTAGAGATATACTATCAGAAGGTGGTCCCGTACCTTGCCAATTGGAATCCATTACTCAATAAGCACCCGTGGTTTTTGATTATATATTATGTGTGTGGAACGTGAGATGAAAGCGTTCTGCTAAATGATTATTAGTTGTTGTTGATACACACTATATGGAGAAATAAATGAGTATATAGAGAAAATATAATATTTTGAAAATTTATAGAATTATTAAAAGAGAATTACACATTAGGACTTGGTTTAGACCCGTGCTTCGGACTTGTGTGTAACATGATATTGATTAAGGGGGATGTGTAATAGAAATGGAATTTCGAATGAGCTAGAAATAAATAACTTGTATAATAATAAAAACATATGGTGTGATTTATAAATAATGTTATAAATGAAATAAAAATAATTATCAATGGATAATTTTGATTGTAAATTCAGCAGTGAATTTAAAATGGGAAATTGAGAATTGGTTTGAAAACGAAACGATGGAATTTATTTCAATGATTCGAAATATGAATAGGATTAAAGTAAAATCCATAAAGATTTGTAATTAGAATTTGAATAAGTAAAACGTGATAAAACAATTTATTTCAAGAAATTATATATTAAATAAATTGGGATTTTACAAGATAATTAATATTCGGCTGGAAACTAATATTTTATTTTCGAATATAAAGGTGATAGAGAATTATAAACTTATTAAATGAAATCAACTATGAAGTTGACATGTAAAGAAGATTTGATAAATAAAATGGAATGTGAATAAGAAGTTATAAAATGACTCGATAATTGGTGTTTAAACCTGTGTTAGTATTTAAATAATGAAATCAAGTTTTGATTTGATAAAACGAGTCCAGTTTTCTGTAAAAGAAAAAAATTCATGTTTTAAAGTGAATAGCGGTTTAAAAGCAAACGTTTTGCAGAATTCAAACAGTTATAAAAGGAAATTAGCAATTGTTGGGAAGTACTAAATTCAAAAAATGAATTTAGAAATAGAGTTGACTTGAAACGATAAATTATTCTAAGGTTTGGAACGTTAATCGAATATAGTTATTCGTAATGAGTTAATCAAATATAGTTATTCCAAAAGAGTTAATCAAATATAGTTATTCGAGAATATAAACTTTTCAAAGAGAGTTAATCGAATAGGGACTATTCGAAAGAGAGTTATCGAATAGAGATTATTCGAAGCAGAGTTATATGTTGAAATTCGATTATATCGAATTCGGGAAAGTACGATTTACTTTTCGATTTTTAATCAAGATTTAATTATTTATTTATCAATTTTATTTATTTATTCAAATTAATAAATAAAAGTTATATTTAAGTTATTATATTTTGGAAGCATGAGATTATAACACTATTGTTATAATCAAATGAATTATGTAAAAGAAGTGGATTCGTAAATAGAATCCGAGAGTTACGTAGGGAAGTTGTTAAAGATTTAAAAAGTGGACTTTTTCTATTTCAAGGTTAATAATGTTGTTCAGTTAAAGTCTGAGAGGTAGTTATACCCAACTTGGTTGACTTTGTTTTTAACTAAGGAATGGTTAAGGTTTGATAGTGAAGGTTGGTTAAGTGAATTTCGCTAATGAATGTGGTTTGAGTTAGCATAACGATGATTTATTTAAACATTCATTTAAATCCAATGAAGGAGTTTTCGAAATGTTTTCCAAATAAGAATCAAAAATGCCTTTTAATACAGAAAATAAGAAATGGGAGTAAATATGGAAATGTTTCCAATAATAATGACATATAGTTTCTAAATATAGAAGCTGGGTATATATATATGAGGATTTTTTCCGTTGTTTAAAAAGAAATATTTTCTGGAATATAGAAAATAAATAGTTATAATAGGTGGAAACGTTTTTCCGAGAAAAGTGAGTGGCAAAACAGATTTTAAGAAATATATCGAAAAAGGGGAAATATAGGAATGAAGAAATTAATGATAAATTACTTTAAAAGGATAAATGTTGACTGATGATTGATCGATAAAATTTCCATTTTGAAATAAGATCAATGTATGTATGGATGTTTTTTCCTTTGATTGTTAAATAACCGACTATCAAAGTTTTGATCATTTTTCCATTGTCAATACGGAGAGACGAGGATCAGATTTATTATCTGAAAACCACTCTGTATGGGCATTAGCGTTGTAAATCAAATATGATGAAGATAATTGAAGGCGGAGTTTATACAAAGGCTGTTCTAGCAAATCCTAGGTAGAAATTTCCAAAGATGGGTTTACAGAATAGTGCCTTCGGCTTGTCCAGTCCTAGGACAACCTGTATGGAAGAATGTCTGATAGAGCATATTTAATAGATCACGTAAGTTGATTTCTTCAAATGTGTGTACGTTTGGTGGAGGAGAAATTTGTTTCCCTTAGCTGTATACCCATGGTACTTTTGGGGAAATCAATTAATGATTTGGCGGGTATGATGATGTGGCATTCAAAGTAAATAAAAGTGTGATCTATACGTTATGGCCTCTAGCCTCACAACTGGGAAATGGTATAAAATCGGGTGGGTCGCATGGCTAATTAGTTAGCTGCCAATTAGGGTGTATTGTCACCTGATATAGAGAAAATCCATTTGCTTCTTTAAACTATTTCGATGTTGTACCTTTTGGCAAACGGTTGCTGATCCCAACCATTGGTGATAATACATTCGGTACACTTAAGCAAAATGAGTGATCGGTCATGTTCAGCCTGGGGTACAAAATCTTCTTGTTGAACCCGGTGCATTCCTCTCTAGAGATATACTGTCGGAAGGTGGTCCCGTACCTTGCCAGTTGGAATCCGTTATTCAATAAGCTCCCGCGGTTTTTGATTATATATTATGTACGTGGAATCTGAGATGAAAGCGTTCTGCTGAATGATTATTAGTCGTGGTTGATAGACACTATTGTAATATCAGAAGAGATTTGATATAAAGAATATTTTGGAATATTGTAAGTTAAAAAACCATCTTTGTTCGTGTGTGGATCTATCTTATGATTATTCTTTCTTTTAAAAGGATTTTAAAATCTAAACAAATGGTTGGAGTTTACTCGCACCAGTCACATGACTGACCCAGAGTTTATTTTGTTTTGTTCTCCCTAAACTCTTGGGTGCCCAATTTCGTAGGGGCAGTCAAGTAGTCGGGATTTTATAGATATACTTGGAGAGCAAGAGCAGGAGGCTTCAGGATTATATTGCTATTTTTATTTCCGATGTGTTGTAAGTGTTGTACTCCAATAATGGTAATATATACAGATAATGATTTTGTTTCAATGTTATGTTATATAATATATTCATTCGTTTCGTTGTGAGATTCGTGTTACTCTGATGCTGTATCTATGTTCTTCTTGTTCTTCTATTCTAACTTTCTTTCTTTCTATTTCTCCCCCTCTAACTTCTTTCTATTAACGTTCCGGTATTTCTGATTCTTGAATAGTCGACATGGTGTTGTTTGTCAATTTTCGAGGTTGAAAAATCGCGTTTGTTACATTGGTATCAGAGCTGAAGGTTAAGTAATTACCTTGGCTCTGTGGCGTAACTCAGTAGAGATGGGGTTAGCAATGCCCTAGATTGAGTTTGAGCATATATTTTTAAGCACGCATTTGTTTTTTGATATAAAAATGGTTTACATTGTGGAGATTTATTGATTGAGTTGTATATAAGTTTTGGTCAATCAGTTTGATCCACTGTATCGGTAGGGGTTTCTAAACACTTGAATATGATCAACTGACACAGTATATTTTGGAAAAGAGGGTGAATGAAATATTTTTACCCAAAATATATTTTGATATAAAGAAGTGTATATATTGGAATTATTATATTTGATGTGTTGGTCATTATTATAATCGAATAAGATTATAACTGAAATGATTATAAATAACCAATCCAAATTCGTATATGTGTAATATATGAAATCAGATGAATTAAATATGAAATTAAAGTCAGAATTAGAATTAAAATTAAAATTCCTAAAAAATTGGAAAAGTATTCGTAAATGGATTTGAGTTAAGCATATAGAAATTTTAAAATTCTGGGAGATTTTAAATTGTTTTATGAGCATTGTGAATGATATTTTGAAATAATTTCAAAATGGAAATGATTAAGAATGAGTTTTGAAAGTGATATAGTATTGAACTCACTTCGGTCTCTGGGAAATAATTCTGATGATGCTGGCCACATCATCAGTGTTAATTTTCGAGTTTCTAAGTGATTTATTACTACCAAAGATATTGTTTTTGGATATGTTTTGAGAAGGCAAGTTGTTTTGATTCCAAAAGGGGATATTTGAAGTTTGAAAAGGGTAAGTTGTTTAAAACTCCCGGGTAGAGACTGTTTGAATAAAAAACAAATTAAATAGAAATTTGTGGAAGTAAATTGGAAATTGATTAAAGCTAGTTAAAGTGGAAATTGAATTGAAGTAGAATGATGCTGAGTAAGATTGGATTTTGAATATAATATAACTCAGGTAAGTAAATGGATTGATTTTTGAAAATAAAAATCAGATTTGAGTTTTGAGATAAAGTTAACTGATTATATAAATTAATTAGTTAATGAAATGTGGAATTGTAACTCAATTGGTTAAGTATATTTTACTGGTAAGTAAGAGTTGAAATTGGTAATGGAATGGAATTTGAGTTGAGAATGAGATTTAGTTTGGGTATAGAATGATTATATTTTAGGGCGGATGATTAAAGATTGATTGGAACGACTTTGGTATATGCTGAATCGATAGCAGAATGAAAGGATATAATGATCTACCCGACAGAAAGGTACAAGTTTATTTTTATATGAGTTTGGTGATTTATGAGCCTATTTGGCAAGCCGCTAAGCGTTTTGATTTTATTTTGCATTGGAGAAGGCCTAGAGAGGTGAGTTGTAGTTGTACCGATTGAGCCGTACAAAGGAGATGTTGGCGAATATTTTCGAAAATTAAGGTGTTAGAAAAATTTTAGGATTTTTGGAAATTTTCATTAATAAGAATGGAATAATAATTTAATTGAAATCAATTAATTCAGTTGAAACTGAAGTTAAATAAGTAAACAAATAACTTTTAACCCAGTTAATAGGGTTTGTTTTCTACCTTAGCAATTTCGAGGACGAAATTATTTTAAAGGGGGAAGAATGTAACATCCTGTATTTTTCAGTATAAAAATTAATTTATGTAATTATTTAAATAGTGATTTAGAGATTTAAACAGTTGTTTAATTAAATAATATTGAATATTTAACTAATATAAATAATACAACAATATATTTATTTCCAAAATAGTCAAAAATAGTGGAATTCGCAATATTGTGTGAATTGGATTATTTATAAGATTTAATTCATTTTAGAATTGAATTATAATAAAGAATATATTTAATGAACGAAGATTGAACATATAAATTATATTATAATCGTGCCCGTAATCGTGCGATAGTTCATAATTTGGCGATTCGAACTTTAAATGAATATACAAAATACGTTTTAAGTCGGATTTCTGTGAAACAAGAAACATTTGAATCTGGTGAACTATATTTTTCTAATAGAAGAGAAAAATAGAGATTTCGTCGTACAGATTGTAAGTTATGTTCAAATCAAATTTTCAAATAGTCGCTATAGAATTGTTTATAAACCATAACGATAATTTATTTATTATGATTAAATATTGATTTCGAATTAGGACAAGATCTTTTAGACGCAGTTATAACTTAAATTTTAGAATTTTACATTTGGAAAATAAGCACTTTTTATTTTGAAGTATTTTACACTGTATTAGCATTTTGGGATTTCACTGAATAAGCTAACTAGTCTATTTTATTATATTTTTTGGATTGTGGCACATTGTTCATCAAAACAGTATTTTTATTTTTGTCCGTATGGCTCGGACATACATTGAATTGTACGTAATACCGTACACTTAAATATTTAAAACACAACATATATAACATGCATGGTTGCTTTTACTTTAAGTTTACTTTGCCTTGAAGTACACAGCGACATAAAAGTGGAGGTACGTTTTCTTAGTATTGAAGTAAATAGGACTATTCTTCATGCTTAAGTTTAAAAGTAGGACAATTAACCTATAGAATAAATGTCATTTCATCATGTCATGTTCCCGTCAGATCAAGTTGAAATACACATACTAATCAACTTTAGTCTTCACTTGCAAAAATATGCATACAATATTTGCCTACGTAAGAAGAAGAGCAAACATATAAATTATACATGACATTAGTTTTTAGTCCCCATCGTTGAAACAAAGACGAAAGTAGGAAACAACCAGCGTATAATACCTAGTGCCATTTTTATCAATACAAATTTTATCGAACAACGAATGACTAAATATATTTTCATGTTTGAGAAAAATATTTATTATCGAAACCATATAGCATGACAAAATGGGCTATTCAAATATTCAACAATCAATAGTGTCGCATCGACAAAAACAAGTATACCCTCCACGTTTTCATTTAAATACTTGGTTTTTGAGTTTCCTTAGCATGGAAGATAGATCTTCCGCCTTTCCCATCACATTAAAAACAAACATAGTCGTGTGTTAGTCAACCATACTGCCTAACCTAGGTCTGCCCCTTTCTGTATTCATCAATCTTACTTTGCAATTTATTGTGTCCTATGCTTCCTTAGCAATGAAGTAATATTACTTTATATATATATATATATATATATATATATATATATGCCTCGACACACACAATACAAAATGGCAGCCGCCTATGGGGACAACCCCAACCCTAGCAGCAAAAATCAAGATTTGGGGTGGAAAGAGATTAGGAAAAAGAAATCAAGCTTTGCAAGTGTAGTAGCAGGCAAACGTCCACTGGATCAAGGAAGGAACGCGCACGAAGGCACCCAAAACTTGCAGTTCAAGGCTGGTAACCGCAACTGGAAGGACGTTTTAGCAGGGAACACTCAGATTGAAGGTGAATTTCAGAAATTTGATGCTAAGAAGGATGAAGAGGGGGAATATGCGATGCTCGATGACCAGATCTATGCTGAAGTGAAAAACATGTGGACGAACTCGATTTACATTTACTTGATAGGTAAACGCCATATTATGTTCACTTAAATGCCTACATAAGAAGAGAGTGGAAACCCCAAGGCAGTTGGAATGTTTACGCAAGGGAAAATGGTTTCTACTTGATTAAGTTTGCCAATGAGGAAGATTGTAACAAAGTATTACAGACTGGACCATGGTTCATGGATGGAAGACTCATTTTCATTAAAAGATGGGAACCAAATCTCAAACTAGAGCGAGACATGCTGATTCGGCTCCACAATCTAGACCTCACATTATGGAATGCCAGAGGCATCAGCAAGGTTGCAAGTCTGATTGGTTACCCTCTGACTGTGGATGACTGCACTAAACAGGTTACCAGACTCAAATTTGCAAGGGTACTGGTGGAAATCCGAGCAGATAGCAATATTAAAAAGCAGGTAAGAGCAAAAGACAAACGCGACAACTCATATTACCAGAGCATTGAGTACGAGAACTTACCACCCATCTACAATACTTGCAAATGCTTTGGCCATACTGACAGCCAATATGCCACCACTTTTCAGCAAGTGTGGTAGATGAAAAAGAAAGGAGATAATATTACAAACGATGAACAGTGCAAAAAAAGGAGGCATTAACACTATGCCATCACCAAACCTAGAAACTAGTTTACTTGATACACAACTACATACAGAAGACCAAACTATCACCATCAACGATGAACAGGAGGCGGAACAGGGACCGTCACAGGCCCAGCTGGAACAGAAGGCGGAGCTGGTTGCTCAGGTAGAAAGCCAGGACACTCGGACCAATCAACAGGACCCAGATCCTGAAATAATAGCAGACTTGAGCAAGTTAGCAGTCAATCTTACAGAAAACAAGGAAGAGGAAAACACAAATACTGACGGAAAATACACTAAACCAAATGACAATTATGAAAAGCAGTTCAGGAATGAAGGAAAGAAAAGCAAGAACTTGGCTGGACAAGTGTTATCTCATAAGAATTTGAGGAGCAATGCCCTCAAAAATAAATGTCAATCATAAGCTGGAATGTAAGAGGTCTAAATAATGATACCCGTTCTATAGACCTCTATAATCTTAGGAGGTCAATCCTTCTATTATGGGTATAATTGAGAGAAAAATGAATGAAGCAAATGTTAATTACTTTGAGGAACAATTGGGTAGAGGTTGGCTAGTCACACATAATAATGATGAAGGGGCTGAAGGTAGAATTATATTTGCTTGGTAAAAAACTGTATGGGAGATCACTATTAAGGATAAAGATGATCAGCAGATAACTGTGATGGCTAAAAACACTAGGGGTTTGGTATTATGCATCACCACAGTGTATGCTAGCAATTTAGCTAGCCAGAGAGTTTCACTATGGGGTAAAATTACACAATTATCAAAACAAGTTACTGAACCGTGATTAATTATGGGCGACTTCAATGTTGTGTTGCGAGCTGAAGAAAAACAAGGTGGACTTACTTTCAGAGCCACACAACTTTCAGAATTCAATAATTATTTGCTTGCTGCTGGGCTGATAGAACCAATCCATACGGGGGCTGAAATTCACACGGAAAAGTGGAGAAGTTAGGAAAATTCTATGTAAATTAGACAGAGTGCTAATTAACATGCAGTGCATGAGGAAATTTGCTGATATTAAGGTAAACATCTTGCCTAACTCAACAAGTGACCACTGCCCATTGCATGAAATGCTTAAAGAAATGGAGAAGGGGGAGAATGGCAAACCGTTTAGATACTCTAAAGAATGGCACTTAATTGATGGGTATCGCTCAATAATTGATTTTGAGGCACTCACACACACAGAAGACAACCATCTTTACTACTTTGTGAAATTACTCAAAAAAGCTAAAGAAGGACTTAAACAGTGGAATAAAATCAGGCCAAAAGAAAAGGACAAGTTGTCTGAATTAGAGAAGCTTAATGAGGAACTTCTGGGTAAAATTGATGGGAGAGACAACTCAAATGACACATGGAGACTATACTATGATGCACAGGCTAAACTGAAAGATCATCTGCATATCAAAGCAATAGAATTGAAACAAAAGGCCAAAGAAAAATGGTTGACTGAAGGGGATGAATGCATCAAATTTTTTTACACTAAAATGGTAGTAAGAAAGAACATCAATTATAATATACAAATGTATGATCAGGATGGCAATAGGTTCATGGATATAAACAAGTTTGAAGAGGATGCTCTGCACTACTTTCAAGATCTGTACAATGGCCAAATAGAAGAACGCTTACCACATGTTGCAACTCGCAGACTGGTGAACTCGAGTGGCAGAAGGATGCTGGCAGCCATAGTTACTGAGAGTGAGGTGTGGGATGCCATCTAATCGACTTACATCGACTCCTCTCCTGGGCCTGATGGGCGAGGCTCTAACTTCTTCATGATCCACTGGAACAATCTGAAAGGTAAACTGACTTTAGCAATTCAAGAAACATTTGAGTCAGGTAAAATTTTGAAAGAAATCAATCATACTTTTATTTGTCTTATCCCAAAATGTGATAAACCTACTAGTGTGGCATATTACAGGCCAATTGCTTGTTGCAATGTCATATACAAGATCATAAGTAAGGTCTTATGCAATAGATTGCAGATGATTCTCCCAGATCTAATAGCAGAATGCCAAAGTGCATTTATAAAAGGCAGGAGCATATCAGAAAACTCTCTATTATCTCATGAACTAATCAGAAACTTTAATAAGAAGGGTGCTGATCGTATGTGCTTGAAAGTGGATTTACACAAAGCTTATGACAATATTAGCAGACACTTTATTATACATATGCTCAACTGTACGGAATTCCCAGTCAAAACAGTGGAGCTGATAAAAGAGTGCATATCAACCCCCACCTTCTCTATCCTAATTAATGGGGGTACCTAAAGGGTTTTTAAGCAGTAACAGGGGTATCAGGCAAGGTGATCCTCTCTCACCTTACCTATTTGCAGTGGCTATAGAGTATTTCACACTCCAGATGGAGCTGGCATGCCACAACAAATAGGTGTAGACTATTCACAATATTCAACCCAGCATTTCTCACTTACTGTATGCAGATGATCTACTTATATGTGTCAAAGCAAATGGTGGGGCAGCGGGTCATATCAAAGCCATATTTGACAAAATGGAGGTACTTTGTGTTTTGAAAGTCAATGAGTTTAAAAATAAATGTTATTTTAACAAATCATGCAGGAACAAAACACAAGTGATTGATGTGCTGAAAGTACAAGAAGTGGAACTCCCAGTGAAATATTTCGAGGTGCCTTTGTCCTCAAGTAAAATTACTGACAGAGAGTGCACAAGTCTAATCATAAGCATCAGAGATAAATTATATGGCGGGAGTTCTAGGCTATTGTCTTTAGCTGGAAGAATAGAGCTGGTGCATACAGTGGTCCATGCAAAGGTCAATTTTTGGTTGCAAACTTTCCAACTTCCAGATGCATCAATAGAGAAGATTGAGAAGGTGTGTGCAGACTTTATTTGGAGAGGGGGATTACATAAGATCAAGTTTGAGGAGCTGTGCAGTCCTAAGGAGGAAGGAGGTGTGGGACTTAGAAACATAAAGACAATGAGAGAGGTCTTCACACTAAAACAAGCATGGAAAATAATTAATAACACAGGTCTTTGGACTAGGTGGATGAACAAAAGATACCGTAGAGAAAATTTCTGGGTCATGAAAGAGGACAATAATGCCTCCTCTACCTGGAAGGCTATTTTAAGAACTAGAGACACACTAGCCAGGCACAGCAGAAGAGAAATTGCAAAAGTAAATGAAACAAATTTATGGATGGACTTTGGATAGATGGAAGTTCATTAATTGACTCACATGGCTGGGACACATTCTCAGCCTATGGCTGCCCAAATGAACCAGTAAACACCATTATCAACAACAACCATTGGAATGTGAATTTTTCTTGTAACTCTGAGCAAAGAAGGTTGATTGAAAATAAGGTGATACATATGGATAGACAGTATGACATATGGACTTGGATGGGAAACAACTTTAAAGTACAACAAACATGGAACGATATTAGACCTAAAACGACAACAAGAATTGGAGCAAAATCATATGGAGCAAGAGTAATGTCCCTAAGACGTCATGTTGTGCCTACAAAGCAGTTCTAGGTCGTCTACCAACGAAGGACAGACTACGCAAATGGGGTATAATAAATGAATCTACATGTGTGTTATGCAAATCCACTGAAGAAAATCACAGCCACTTATTTTTTGAGTGTGAATTCACAAAGAAGCTATGGAATAACTGCTGTGTAGTGGTTAAGTACACCACAAATGAAAATAAACTTCATGAACTCATTGCAAACCATGAAGTGGTCAGGCAGAGCATAGGTCAAATAGCTGAAGTGGAGAGTGTCGCTCTTACAGTTGTTGTATGGAGTGCGTGGAAGGAGAGGAACAACCGCATACACCAGAATAAAGAGAAGTCAGTAGAGTTCGTTAGTAAACTAGCAATTAAAGATCTAAATCTGGTGTTACGAAGAAAGAGAGGAGAACGTACACACAAAGGGGACTTTTAGCAGACGGAATGGCAGACGTGGATCTGATGCCGCCACAGGATCCGGTCCGAGATACAATCACGAGTTACTTCGTGTTCCAGCCGCCATAGTTAGAAGATGAGAGAAGAAGATGAGGGTTTCGGTGGAATAGAATTCTGCTTTTTGAACTTTAAGTTACTTTTCGTTTATTATTCTCAAACTGTTCAGAGAAAAGTTAGAGTATGTCGGTTAGTGAACGCTAACCCGATAAACGTTTGTGACAAGGCTTTGGGCCTTTGTTTCTCTTTTGGGCTGTAATGCCTAGTAATAAAATTTAAACCCATTTCCAATATATATATATATATATATATATATATATATATATATGCCTTACGCAACAGCATATATTTTCTTCTTTAACACATTTCAAATGGAAGGCAACACGAAACAAAATAGCAATAGTGGCCATTCCTTCACAAAACCCATCCATTTTTATATTTTCCACTTTGAATTCAAAACCACACAAGAGAGCATAGACGCTACTCCTTGAGGATGTGCAAGTCCAACTAGATGGTGTCAGTGAGGAAGTGCACAGGAGTTGTAAATGGTGACTGTGGGTTGTAATTTTGAGGAAGACCTAGAGCTTGCGCGTTGTATATGTGAAAGAATAGAGACGGTGCACGGTTTCAGTAGAAGAAGGGGAACTTGCGTGATGTTTAAATAATGGTATTATAAGAGATCAGGGCCTAAGGACATGTGAACTGCACACTGTTTGGATAGTGCGTGTGTGTGTGTGTTGAGGTTACATGTTGGAAGGGGAAAGGAGATTGAATGTGAGGGAAAAAGGGATTCCTGCGTATTTTCAAAAGGGTGTAAGCTGTCATACTGGAGCTGGCGTTTATTTTAGAAGTTAGAAAGCTGAAGCATGAATGGGGAATGAGGCGCGAGTTATTTACTGATGCGTGAATTCATAGAGGGGCCGGTAGTGCGGCAATTGACGCGGTGAAGAAGAAAAAACTGGAACGAGAATGAGAGAAAGGGACGATGGAGCAGAAGGCACGCGAATGCCACGTGGAAAACAGTCCGGTGGTTTAGAACTTCAAACCGTGTATAGTTTTGCTAGGTTCAAACTAAGTTGCCATTCACTGGTTTTATATCAGCAAATCCCAGGGAAAGCATTTTTAGGGGAAACAAATCTTTGCTTCGCATTTTGGATGGTGGATTTGAGATAGTGAGAGAGTGCGAGTATGAGGTGATACGGGGTAAAAACTTCTGACGTGGAAGAGACTGGAACGGGTATATGATTTATCGTGAAATGAAAGGGAGTGGGGGAGGTTAGTTTATGGAAATCGATATTAGGAGCCAATGTTGGAATGTGGAAGAAGACTGTAGCACGCATGGATGTTGGGTGCGTGTGAATCAAACATTTGGTGTGCTGATGGGCAAATGGACAAAGGGTGAGGCCCAATAACATTATTTATTTAAATTAAAACTAAATCAATTCATATACACAAATTGTAATCATAATAACTTGTACATACGATATCATAATTTCGAACGGTTGGACTCATTGGGATCGTTTGGACGGAGGCTACACAATGAAACCGGTTTGAAGTGGATTGGTGCTCGTTTGAATTTATGGCAAAACAAAATGCCTGAATGGAGCTATTGAACGTTTATCGTTATTTAATGATAACCAAACAAAGTGAGTAAAACTCACTAACTCTGCTCAGTTTATATTTTTATAACATATTTTTAGAATTGTTTAATGTTGGTTGATTGCTGTGTGTTGACTGTTTGGATGAACTGTTAATTAATTGGTTGAGAATATAAATAACGATATATATAAACCGCTAATTGAATATTGATTCTGTTTATCAAAATATTTCATATTTGTGTTATTTATGTTGATTAACATCCGTGGATGCAGGGAAATAGGTTGGAGGGATCCAATAGGATTCCTAAATATTTATAATACGGTTGGTTTTCGATATATGATGCGATATATAATCTGTGATTGACTATGATGACACTGGTCTTGTTACTTGGTATTTTTAATACCATAAGAAATATTGGAATGTAAAAAGGAATTTTTCAAAGTGTATTATGAAAATAAATTAATTATATAAAATCAATGGATTTTATAATAAAGAATTGTTCGGGAAATTTAATAATAACGTCTGTATAGAAATTATTGTCAGTTATATGGAAGTTTTAAAAGGCCATTTTTGTACAAATACTGAATGAAGGTAATAAAAGGTAAATAAATGAGTACGTGGAGAAAATATAATATTTGGAAAAGAATTATACATTAGGACTAGGTTTGGACCCTTGCTTCGCACACGGGTGTAACATGACATTGATTATGGGGGATGTGTAATAGAAATGGAATTTCGAATGAGCTAGAAATAAATAACTTGTTTAATAATAAAAACAAGTGGTGTGATTTATAAACAATGTTATAAATGAAATAAAAATAATTATCAGTGGATAATTTTGATTGTTAACTAAGCAGTGAATTTAAAACGGGAAACTGAGAATTGGTTTGAAAAGGAAACGATGGAATTTATTTCAATGATTCGAAATGTGAATAGGATTAAAGTAAAATCCATAAAGATTTGTAATTAGAATTTGAATAGGCCAAACGTTATAAAATAATTTATTTTAAGAAATTATATATTGAATAAATTGGGATTTTACAAGATAATTAATATTCGGTTGGAAACCGATATTTCATAATCGAATATAAAGGTGACAGAGAATTATAAACTTATTAAACGAAATCAACTAAGAACTTGACATGTAAATAAGATTTGATAAATGAAATTAAATGTGAATAAGAAGTTAAAAAATGACTCGATAATTGGAGTTTAAACCTGTGTTAGTATTTAATTATGAAATCAAGTTTTGATTTGATAAAACGAGTCCAGTTTTCTGTAAAAGAAAAATATTCATGTTTTAAAGTGAATAACGGTTTAAAAGCAAACGTTTTTCAGAGTTAAAACAGTTATAAAAGGAAATTAGTAATTGTTGGTATGTATTAAATTCAAAAAATTAATTTAGAAATAGAGTTGACCTGAAACGGTAAATTATTCCGAAGTTTGGAATGTTAATTGAATATAGTTATTCGAAAAAGTTTATCGAATATAGTTATTCAAAAAGAGTTAATCGAATATAAACTATTCGAAGAGAGTTAATCGAATAGGGACTATTCGAAAGAGAGTTATCGAATAGACATTATTCGAAGGAGAGTTATATGCTGAAATTCAATTATATTGAATTCGGGAAAGTACTATTTACTTTTCAATTTTTAATCAAGATTTGATTATTTATTTATCTAATTTATTTATTTATTCAAAATAATAAATAAAGGTTATATTTAAGTTATTATATTTTGGAAGCATGAGATTATAACGCTATTGTTATAATCAAATGATTTCTATAGAAGAAGTGGATTCACAAATAGAATCCGAGAGTTACATAAGGAAGTTGTTAAAGATTTAAAAATTGGACTTTATCTATTTCGAGGTTAATAACGTTGTTCAATTAAGGTCTGAGAGGTAGTTATACCCCAATTTGATTGACTTCGTTTTTTAACTAAGGAATGGTTAAGGTTTGATAGTGAAGGTTGGTTAAGTGAATTTAGTTACTGAGTGTAATGGCTTGAGTTGGCACAGCGATGATTTATTTAAACATTTGTTTAAATCCAATGAAGGAGTTTTGGAAATGTTTTCCAAATAAGAATCAAAAATGCATTTTAATATAGAAAATAAGAAATGAGAGTAAATATGGAAATGTTTCCCAATATTAATAACGTATAGTTTCTAAATATAGAAGCTATGTGTGTATATATATGAGGATGTTTTCCGTTGGTTAAAAAGAAATATTTTCTGAAATATAGAAAATAAATAGTTATAATAAGTGGAAACGTTTTTTCAAGAAAAGTGAGTAGCAAAACAAATTTTAAGAAATATATCGAAAAATGGGAAATAGGGGAATGAATAAATTAATAATAAAATAATTTAAAGGGATAAATGTTGATTGATGATTGATCGATAAAATTTCCATTTGGAAATAAGATCGTCGTGTGTATGGGTGTTTTCGTTTGATAGTTAAATAATCGTCTATCAAAGTTTTGAACATTTTTCCATTGTCAATACGGAGAGACCGGGATTAGATTTATTATCCGAAAACCATTCCGTATGGGCATTAGCATTGCGAGTCAAATATGATGAAGATAATTGAAGACGGAGTTTATGCAAAGGTTGTTCCGGCAATTCCTAGGTAGAAATTGCCTAAGATGGGTTTATATAATAGTGCCTTCGGCTTGTCCAATCCCCGGACAACCTGTATGGAATAATGTCTGACAGAGTATATTTAATAGATCACGTAAGTTGATCTCTACAAACGTATGTACGTTTGGTGGCGTAGAAATTTGTTTCTCTTAGCTGTATACCCATGGTATTTTTGGGGAAATCAATTTATGATTTGGCGGGTATGACGATGTGACATTCAAAGTAAATAAAAGTGTGATCTATACATTATGGCCTCTAGCCTCACAACCAGGAAATGGTATAAAATCGGGTAGGTCGCATGGCTAAGTGGTTAGCTGCCAATTAGGGTGTATTGTTATCTGATCTAGAGAAAATCCATTTGCTTCTTTAAATTATTTCGATGTTGTCCCTTTCGGCAAATGGTTGCTGATCCCAACCGTTGGTGATAATACATTCGGTACACTTAAGTGAAATGAGTGACCGGTCATGTTCAGGCTGGGTTACAAAATCTTCTTGTTGAACCCGGTGCATTCCTGTCTAGAGATATACTATCAAAAGGTGGTCCCGTACCTTGCCAATTGGAATCCATTACTCAATAAGCACCCGTGGTTTTTGATTATATATTATGTGTGTGGAACGTGAGATGAAAGCGTTCTACTAAATGATTATTAGTTGTGGTTGATAGACACTACTATAATATCAGAAGAGATCTGATATAAAGAATATTTTGGAAGATCGTAAGGTAAAGACCATCTATGTTCATTTGTGGATCGGTCTTATGATTATTCTTTCTTTTAAAGGGATTTTAAAAGTTAAACAAATGGTTGGAGTTTACTCACCCCAGTCACATGACTGACTGAGAGTTTGTTTTGTTTTCTTTAAACTCTTGGGTGCCCAATTTTGTATGGGCAAGAAGTTGGGATTTTACAGATATACTTGGAGAGTTGGTGCAGGAGGCTTCAGGATTATATAGCTATTGTTATTTCTGCTGTGTTGTTAGTGTTGTACTCCGATAATGGTAATATATACAGATACTGATTTTGTTTCAAAATTATGTTGTATAATATATTTATTCATTTCGCTGTGTGATTCGTGTTACTCTGATGTTGTGTCTATGTTCTTCTTCTTCTTCTATTCTAACTTCCTTTCTTTCTATTTCTTACCCTCTAACTTCTTTCTATTAACGTTCCGGTATTTTGATTCTTGAATATTCGGCATGGTGTTGTGTGTCGACTTTCGAGGTTGAAAAATCGCATTCGTTACAGGCCGACTAGGAACTTCAGGTCACTACAGGTGGTATCAGAGTTTTGGTTTACAAAGCTTGAGAACAAGATGCATTAGAACTGATGAAAGAATTCATCAGAGGTAAGATTAGCAACATCCTATAAGAATGACTCGTTAGAGATAGGGTTAGTGATACCCTAGAATGAGTTTGAAGAGTATTATTTATTAAAAATGAACTAGTTTTGAAAATTATATTTTATTATGCATATTTGAGTATTTTATTTTATATTGATTTTGGACTATCATGTATAAAAAGATTTCGCATATACGCCTTGCAAACGTGTATACGAAGTCTCAAACATACTGGGTAGATATAGAATCACACTCTAGTCTCCCGGAGATGATCCTGGTGATTAATGAATTATCATCAGTATTCATGTTTGTGTTTTGAACATTGGATATCTATATGATTCCAATTGACTGGTGTGAGAACTAAAACTTAGTTAGAGCTTATTATTTGTGATTTGGCATTAAAAAATATATTTTTTAATATATATATATATATATATAAGTTGTATATTTGAAAAGTTAATTAACTAATTGATTGTTGGTTGTGATGTGTGATTATTAGTTCAACTAATAAAAATATTGGAATAATAAAACCAATACGAGAATAAAGAGAAAATAAAATCTAAAGTAAATTGAACTGAAAATTGATTGGAATTGGATATGAATATGTACACATGTTAAACAGGTTATTGCGTGGAAGCTTAGCATTGATAAAGAAATAAATTTGCATGCGCGACAAACACGTGCACCTTTATGAGTTGGTTGCGCAATTTTATTATTATATTAAACTACTGTGAATGATTTGGATGCATTGTGATGGTTGCCCTATGTTAAATCAAACATACACTGTAGGATAGTAAGAAATAAATTGTGGACTACACCGCATAACATACTACTGAAGATGGCATAACACATGATATTCCATATAAGCATTTGGTGCTTATATGATGAGGTTTGTATTACCATATGAGCAAGATACTTGTATGACAAGGACAGAATTATAGGTTGAATTGAGGACTGATTATGGACTTAATAACTAACAACGGAAAATTGCAGGATTTAATAACAAACCCTACACAGGTCTTGAGATGACAAAAATGTACACGTATCTCTTGATTTAGATACGACACATGGATTAGGACTAATTCCCATCACTGGGTCAAGGGATGATAATTTGTTCTTAAATATCTCCCTTGAGCATAGATAACTCACATTTGATTTGTATGCGATATATTGATTTATTGGGTGCCTAATACGGCCCAATAAATTTGTTCAGATCAACCCGTACAAAGGAGGTTATGGCGAAATTTTTCAAAAATTTATGATGTTAGCCAAATTTCAGAGAAATTTAGAAGCTCTTAGAAACTGAAAAGATAAAGAACTGAAGCCAGAATGAAAGTTGAGTTGGTTAGTTAAATGACTTTTAGCTCCATTCCTTTTTCGAGGACGAAAAAGTTTTAAGTAGGGGAGATTGTAACAACCCATATTTTTGGAACCAATTTAAAATTTATTTTTAATGAATTTTACATGGATTTGTAATTGAATTTGAAAATTCGATAATTTAAAATGATTAATTTTACGAATTAATGACGTAAAATTTATTTAAAATGAAGTTTGAACGTATTATATTAATTATAAAACGAGCTTGAAACGACGCGGTAGTTTGAAAATTCGATTTTTAGTTTCAATTGAGTATACATAATTCATTATAAATCAGAATTTGTTGTTACAAGACACGTTAGAATATATTTAACTATATATTTCTACTGAATGTAAGAAATTGAGATTTCATTTTATAAATTGTAAGTTATGAGTAAATTAATTTTTCAAATAGTCGCAATGGAATTTATAGATATTTAGCATTATATATAGCCCTTAAAAATAGCCATTTTGTGAAATACCTTCATTTTCGACGAAATTAATTTTGTTGGATCTAGAACATCAAATTATTATTAGGTTTAAAATTTCAAATCAATTGGAATTAATATGTAAGCATGGTAAATTTAAACGCATGTTCTATTTTAGTTGTGAATTTAATAAGCCAGTTAAAAGGCCATTTTTCAAACGGCCTCCAAATTCGACGAAATTAGTTTTGTTAGAACCGTAATTGTAAAATATAGCGAGATTATAAATTTCGTGATTTTTGGAGTCAGTATGTGATCGTGCAGGATTTTAATGTAAAACAGTCAATATTTTGACTTTAAAAATACGTTGTCGGAGCAAACAGACTCGAAATTCGACGAAACAAGTTTCCTTAGGTCCGTAATGTCAAATTATAGCTGTGAATCAATTTTCATCGAAAACAGGATTCATATGTGGTCATATGAATTTTTAAATGGTGAATGCAAGTAGGGATTCAATAAAATTAAATATATAATCGAATAAAAAAATACATTCCTTCTCATATGTAATATCCTTAACCTACCTCAACCTTCATTTTCATCTCCCAATCAACAACAATTACTAGCCCCTACAATTCTTCCTGAAACATGAAAAATAGATCTAAATAAATAAATAAATCAAATAAAATGTTATAAATGATTATATATATATATATCGATTCCTTGTAGCTTGCTCTTTAACCTCATATATGTTTTACACCATTCGAATTAAACTTTGCTTGACCAAAAATAATCAGTATGCGAGTTGCGTATTAGGGTTCGAGATATCTTAAGTTGTAAGCCTCAATTTGAAGAAAGAAGTGGATATATGAATTCCTGTATTGGTTTCAAGCTTATAGGAAAAATTTGTGCAGAAACAATGGAAAAAAGTTGCGAGGTCTTTACTGTATGTGGCACGCATGTACTGTCGAGCGCAATTCTGGAGGGAAGAACGAGTTCAATCAAAATGGTATGGGGAGAGTAAGAATCCGAAGAGAAAATGAATGGTGTAATTGGTTTAGAAATTCAAGGAGTGTGGAGGGATTGGTGGAAGAAAAGAAGCTCAACTATGGTGAAAAGGATACGTATCCTAGAGCAGAATATTGAGGAGGAAGAATAGACTATTCACGTGGGTTTGAAGGGAGGGTGCTGGGCTGAATTATTATAGGTAAGGCCTGATTATATAAAGAAATTATGTTAATTTAAATTAAAATAGTATATGTACTTGTTAATGTTATAACTTCCTCATACATTACAGGAATTCAGCGCAATAGGATCTGTTGGAACCGTATGGAAGAGAACTTCCCAATGAAACTAATTTTGAGAGATTTGGAGCAAGTTGAATTTAAGCTAAATTAAATGTAACGAACCGGGATTTTCGACTCCGAAAATCAACATCAACTACCATGTTGACTATTCAGACATCGAACATTCCAGATCATTAATAGAAAGAAGTTAGAGGGTGAGAATAGATAAGATAGAAATATTAGAATAGAAGAAGAAGAAGAACACCACAACACAGAGTCTCACATCGCAGCGGAACAAATATAATACAGAAATAAATCTTTACTGAAAGCTTTTAAAATACTTACAGTATCAAAGTACATCATACACTGGGACAGTTATACTAGCCTGTTCCCATATACAACACACAGCAGAATAGCAGCTATATAATATCATACGTCTGAACACCTCCAGCTCGTCTCTTCACAACAGTCGATAACCTGAACCTGTACAACCCGGTCTAACCCGAGCATTTACAAAACACCGGGTCAGTCTGGTGAACCAGAGTGAGATAAACTCGCACAGTAATAAGGGTGAATCATCCAATCATGATTTTAAAGTTCAAAATCTTTTCAAAAGAAAAGGATAATCGTAAGACCAAATCCACACATAAACACGGACGGTTTTTACCTTACGATAACCCAAACCACTTTTGAAATCAATATCTTTTCTGATATTATAATAATGTCTAAATACAAGTAAATAGAATCTAGTAGAACGCTTGCATCTCACGCTCTACATATATAGTATACAATCAAAAACCCGGGCGCTTATTGGAGATTGGATTCCGACCTTGACAAGGTATGGGACCACCTGCCGATCGTGTATCTCTAGAGACGAATACACTGGGTTTAACAAGAACATCTTGCAACCCGGCCCTCACATGACCGACCACTCATTTCGCTTGAGTGTATCGAATGTATATCACCGACGGTTGGGATCAGCAACCGTCTCCCGAAAAGGGACAGCATCGAAACATAGATTAGAGAAGCAAATAGGATTTCCTCTAGATAGGTGATCATACACCCTAATGGGAGCGACCCACATAGCCATGCTGCCTGCCCGATTTTTGTCATTTCCTGGTTGATGAGGCTTGAGGCCAGAATTAACTTCTGATCATCTGGTCGTCATTCACTTTGAATGCCACATCGTCAGATCCGTCAGATATCACTAATTGACGTCCACAAAAATACTCTAGCTGAAAGCTAGAGAATGGCAATTCCCTGCCAACAACTATCGTACGTTTGAAGAAATCAACGTACGTGACCCTTTGGAAATACTCTGTCAGACATTCGTCCATACACGTCACCCAGGAACAGGATGAACCGAAGGCACTCTCCTACTGCATCCCATATAGGAATCACCCCATGGATCAGTAGCGAGAAGTCCTTGCAACCCGTAGATTCCAACTACGACAGAATCACAGTTTATCTCTGCTTGCCAGGCAGAGAACATTGGTAGTTCTTCCGTTTATGAAAATCCACGGTCTTCAATGCTCCATCTCGATCATCTTCTGATATCTTCACGTATATGTTGGATGGAATGGTTTTCGAATATAAATTCGATCCCGGTCTTTCCATACCAACAATCATATTGGACAGATTTGATAGTCGGTGTTTTAACTATCAAAATATACAGTGTTTCAATCATGACACTCCAATGAGTTCACTGATTCAGCATTCAGCATCACTTGGCCTTTAACAAACTAATTTCCTTTTTGTTAAATTTAAACTTCTAATTCTTTTAATATTCAAAAATACGATATTTGAATAACTCTAATTGATTAATTAACATTCGTCTTAACTCCATTCGCTTGACTCTAGATCACAGCGATCACAATGGTTACGCCTGATTCCCTCAGGAAACATCCGACCGCCGTAGGCTATCTGCAGCCCTGCGAATTACGCTAGCAGTCGTACGAAATGGAAACTTAACCGAATAATTATGTTTGGCTAATACTATCTCGAATAACTATATTCAATTTCCCACTTAATTCTTCCTTCAAATCTTCTTTTAAATTCGGAAATCCATTAATTTTAACAAAGAAATTTATAGCACATATGTTATAACAATAGCGTTATAATTACTATTTAGATTTACAAAACAACAGCGCTATAATCGCTGTTTAGGTTTACAACCCATTTACTATAGCAAAAGCTCTACAATCGCTATATTAGATTTACAAAACATATATTATAACAACAGCGCTAAAATCGCTGTTTAGATTTCCAAAAAACATATCCACTAACGTCACTTACGATTACCAACTAATACTATCTTCAGATAATCCCGACGTTGTTCAAGTTGGGGTATTTTAATTACCTCTCAGACCTTGATCAACAACGTTCAAATCTTCAGATGAATATCGGTTGTAATCCAACACCAAAATTCCACCCCAGTCTCAAAACAAATCCCATTTATAAATTGGGTTTAGTTATACAATCTTATGACCCATTTCTTTATCCCCAAATTTCACTTTCTATCGATCCCCTTTCAATTATTTTCAACCCTTATCCACTTTGGAGATCTATTTCCCTTGTCCCGTTTTTACTTGATTTCACTCTCACGTAATGTGAATGTAAAGTTAACGCTTTACACTTTAAATCTCACTTAAAACCTCTGGTTTATACTAACCCTTTTTATCGTAATCTCCTTTCACTTAATTCATATAATTGAGTACGTTTATTTCCTTTCACCATTCAATTGGCTTGCATCTCACATTCGGTAACTTTTTAAATGAATTTCCATTTAAAAATATATTCCTAAATTTATCATTAATTAAAATAATAACTTATTTCAAACATTAACTACTTTAGTAGTTAATCCTTTTATTAACTAAATTAAATATTAAATCCCTTTTAAATCCTTATTTAAATTCAACAATATTCGTTTAACTATTTTAGTCAAAACACATTAACTTGATAAACAATTCTAATTCCAAACGGTCGATTTAATTAACTCAAAAACTTGATTATCTCATTAACCGATTTCAACAATCCTTGCTTTAAATTAATTAAAAATATAATTAATTTAGATAGATTCTAATTATTTGTTTTCCTTACAAAACAAATTTTCAAGGTTTAACCATTTAATTCCTTTCTTATTCTTCAATTGGTAAATCTGATTAACATCAGCATTTGCTTTGCAAAATAACTTCATAACAAATCAAAGTCTTAAACAAATAAAATATTTATTTATTTTTCTTAAATAACTTTTATTCAAATAATATAATTCAAATCTAACTCTGGTTATAAAATAAATTTTATAACCTCAACTCTATCGATTCACCTGACGGTGAATCAATATCTATAACTCGATTGATTTTAAAGGCCATACACTGCCAAACACTTAACCAATATCGCTCATTGGTTTAAACCAAACAGATGTTGAATATCCAGTCAATAATCAACCATCAAATCAATCACACAAACAGATCAGTTTCATATATGATCATATGAAAATAAATAATACATTTGAGGAATCCGGTTGGATCCCTCCAACCTGTTCTTCCCTGTATTCAAATGGTTATCTCAAATCAGACGGTTCAGTTTTTGTTTAACTGATAAATTAAATAACGACCATTTAACATCAACCATAAGCAATTCAAATAATTCAACCATTTAAACACGTTTATAAATAAACGTGACCAACCAAGGTGAGTCACCTCCGTTGGATCCAATCGTTAAAAATAACGATTTGGTATTTCACTGAAATTAAACACAGTTTAATTTCATCAGTTAAATTAACAGATAAATAGATGACTAGTAAAACAGTCAACCATTGGCAAGCAGAGCACACAAAATAAAAACACCCAATTTATATAAAATATAAAAAGGGTAACTGAGTGAGTTTAACTCACCTTGATTCCATCTGTCGCTGATACGGTTTGTTTTAACCAAATTAAACAATCGTTAATTCAATTAAAACTCCGGTTGATTCCAGCTCTGTCCAGAACAGTTCCAGCACAAAGTTCTCGTGAAAGCGGTTCCAACATCATATGGTTTGTCCACTTCTGACCACAGATGAATTAGTCATCAATATTTTACTCATTCATTATTTAATATATAATTAACCTCATTGATATATAATTAATCAGTTAAACTAATTACACTAGTCCAAAGATTATGCGGTCGGATAGTTCTGGTTTGTAAGGGAATTTGGCCCGGCTTTCCTCCGTTAATATACTTCCCTTACTTTCTAAATTCCTGTTCAAAACCAATATAGATGTTATTAAGAACATACGAGTTTTATTTAATATAATAATTTCTAATCAAGTTTTTAATAAGCTAATTACTTTGTTGATGTGTCACGTGTTCCATCCTTCCATGCAAAAGCCTGTACTTCCCCTTTCCACTTCAATACAGTGTGATCCCGCACCCTATACCCGACCTCACCACTGCAACCTCACGGCCAACACCCAACAGCCCTTGCCTCCGACGTTCAACACCGGGACAACCCCCTAACGACCGCACTGTCCTCCTTACATGTACCATACTGCTCCCTTCCAGCGACATTCACAAGCTACCACTGTTGCTTCTCCCTCCGTTCAATGGAGCACCGCCTCCATCACTATTTCCGGCGAACCGCCGCACAGCTCGAGTCGAACAGAACTCCTTCACTCCAATTCTCAGATCTTCCAGCACCTCATGTCGGCGGCCTCAACTCCATACCCGCCGCGCCTTTGCTGAAGAATTCTGACCACCGAAAAGATCTCCAGGCGAGCATCGGCCCTCGGTTTGGAGGACCTGAAGGGTATAGCGATGTTGCTTTTAAACGAACCAAGAATTTTCGCTTGGATCGATTGATTTAAAGAGGAGAAAGGATCGATTAATTTGTCGTTGGTTTGTTAAGGAGGTTTCATTCGTTTTTTCCAGGAAGAAAATACAGGCATTGTATTTATAGTGGAAATTGAGACGTGGGTGCCAAGTTTTAGGTGTAGTAGCCACTAGGTCTCGTACGCTTAGAGTATAAAAATTTTTAGAACGCATGTGCATTCATTAATTAAAGATAGCTGTACGTGTGGTGTTGTCATGTGAAAGGTTGACAAGGCAAGAGTAGGAAGTAGATAGGTAGTTTGTACGTTTTGCTTTGGTCGGCTGCAAGTTTGTTTAAATCATAGGGTACACAAAACTATTATATTATTGTTCAAAACTTCAGCGTGAAGTAATTAGTTAAACCTACTACGAAAAATTCCTGTTTACTGATAAAAAAGCTAATCTTGGTGTAAAAAGGTATTCCAGACCCAATGGGATAAGTTTCGTCGCAATCCGAGGTCGTATGGAAAAATTTCCTTTATGAAACCAGAAATGAACACACGTTTAATTTTTCCACGGTCACCAGATAAATCAAATCCACTTGAAACTGCGAACATCGACAATAACTTTTCGATACGAACCCAACGACACTAATTCCGTCGCATTCTGAGACTGTTGCCCCGGTAGGCTGTTTTTACCCCGAACCGCCCTACCCTTTTTAACGCCAAATTTTCCGGTCTCTAAAAATAACAAACTATATACTTATTCTGACCCTAATCGACGATACGAACTCAACGGAACTGGTTTCGTGGCCTAATTCGATCATCTGCTCAAGTTACACTCAAATACCCCTTTATTTATTTAAATACGCGCTATAGAATTTGAACGGGCGTTTATGGTTGCTGTGGTCACATACGACATCGGTTTGCCACGCCATTTAACACCGTGCAATAATTTAGCGATACGGTTCTAATGAAACTGATTTCGTCGAAATCTGAGTCCGTTTGCAAAATGGCTATTTTAAAGGCCTATAATTAAATAACGATTTTCCATAGCGACTATTTCAAAATTTGATTTGACCATAACTATCAAACTATAACACAAAATCTAGATCTTTCTCTTTCATATGAAAATTATCGTCAATACGGTCCCAACGTGTCTGGTTTCACAGAGATCCGACTTATATCGGACTCTGTATATCCAATAGAAGTTCAAAACTCGAATTTACGAACTGCACGCCATTTTCAAGCTCGAATTTATTATATATAAATTATAACGTTCAACTTCGTTTTAATAACGAATTAAATATTAAACTCCATTAATATTTCCAATATGATATTTAAAATAAATAAATTAAATTAAATATTTGACGGCCATAAATGCGGGTCGTTACATTAAACGTCTGTTTAATTTAGTTTAAAATGAAAATCCTCAATTAAAGACTGACCGAGTGGAAACCAAAAGTGAGAACTCTCTCACTCAAATTATTTTTACAGTTATTATATATGTGACTGAATATATATTGATTGCCTGTTATTACAATATTCGTTTGGTGATTGATGGATGTTTACCATTTTAATGTTATCATTTCTCGGCTAGTTTCTAGACAAGGCCACCAAGGGTACAAGTATTCACAGTCAAATAGGAAGGAGAATTATATATTCAAGCTCAGAGACGTAAACCATGGCTTATGAAATCCATGACCCCGCTCGTGGCTGTCCTTCACATCCCGCTCATGATGCCCCAAGACCGAGCCACTCGTGAAGGGTCATCATGACTCGCTCGTGGGTTTTTCTCATGAACCGTCCACGAGCCGAAGAGATGGCAACCATGACCAAGTCCTCCACGATCCGGAAGTTCAGGATCTAACGACACCTGTCCATAACCGTTATATTGACCATTTCTCAATCAAGCTATGAACTAGTCCGAGATCCTCGGGACCCTTGCCACGTGTCCTCATGAAACGCATACAGATATCACCTATAAATAGCCCAGCACTTGGCATTTTTCAGGATCTTTTGGGTAGTTTTGAGTATTATTTCCACCATTACTATTTCTCCATTATTTCTAATCAGTATTATCTCAAAATTATTGAGTGAACCACTGTTGTAAAGTGAGATTGAGAGAAATCATTTATTGTACTTGTATTTAACGTATAATCAAAGATATATAAAATGGACGTAGGCTCGTTAACGCCGAACCACTATAAATCTGGTGTGTTTGCTGTATTTTCTTTCATTTTCAGTTATTACTCGCTGCAATTCTAAACAACTCGGGTGTTAGAGCCATAATGTCATCTAACATTTTGGTGCTTTCATTGAGAACTAAAATCTCAGTGTATCGGATTATGGCTCTACTATTTGGATATTCAAGTCCGAAGAAAGTAGTCTGACTTCCACTGTTTTGGTTTCTGAAGATTTTAGCAAAGTCAAGACGTCATAGCTGGAAAGAAATCCAAGGATTTACGAGCTGCCCCACAAAATTAAGCTGGATACGAAGACATTAAAGAAAGCGTTCAACAACAGCCCGAGATGGACTCCCCGGCTCATGGGTCGCACGGGGCGAACCGACCCGAGGAGGGGGGTCATGACCCGATCGCAGAGGATCTACACGAGCCGCCCCGTGGAAGACACCACAAGCCACTCGATTGAGCCCATCACGAACTGCACTGCTGAGATCACCACGAGTCATCATGCAGAAGGCACCACGAGCCGTCAACAAGAGAGGGTCATGAACCGCCCTCACCACGGGACCACAACTCGACCTGGAAAGGAAATTATGCTCGACTTGGCTTGGGTTCTTTACGTATAAGAGAGAATGTTGATGATCAGTTGCATGCCACTGCTCCAGCAACTGAAGGAGATCTCTCTCGTATCCTCGATATGTTGGATAGGACGAACGACGAGTTAGCAGCTCAAAGACGAGAGAGTTCCTTGTTATGACAAAACCTTACTACATTAGACAGAAGAATCGATGATCTCCAAAGGCAGAGGATACCTCCTCCAGCCCATCCTTTTACTCTAGAGTACTCATCCTCATCAGAAGAGCCTCCAAGGCCACCACGACAACCATTAGAGAGGCCTGAAAATGTGGAGCAGCTTCAATTTGGATCGCTTCCTTCTCGAGAAGAGGCGGCCCTCAATCTAGGACTTGACCATCGCAACATGAATGATCCCATTCCACTATCCAGGAATGAAGGCGTTGTAGACCCTGTCTGGAATCAACCATTTCCGCCTCCTCGCTGCGTGATTGGCTATCGCAATCAGGACAGGGAAGTTAGGTTCAGGCTCCAGACTTCGCAATAGTACGACGGAGAGACGTTAGGGGGTCCCGTAGGGCAAGGAGTGCTGATCCTGAATCTACATTGACTCATACTAATGTTGAAGTAATGATTAGACAAATCATGGTGGATAGACGGGGACAGAGAAACGAGGATTGGGGTATAGGCCGCAGTCATATGCCCTTTACAGATGACATGTCGGATGTCCGTTTTCCAAGGAAATTCAACATGCCTTCTATGAATCACTATATGGGTAGGACAGATCCAATTCAGCATCTGGTGAGGTATTCATGGTACATGAACGCCGCTGCTGCTCCTGACACAGTAAAATGTAAAGCATTCCCGATATTTCTGGAAGATGTGGCATTAATGTGGCTTACCCGCTTGTCGGCACGGTCGATCTCCAGTTTCAGGGAATTGAGTTAACAATTCATAAATCAATTCTGACTTCATGCTCAAAGGTTTAAGAATGTCATCGAGTTATCCCTCATTAAACAATGCCCTGATGAATCTTTGAGGTCCTATCTAGATCGTTTTAACTTAGCAATCACGGAGGTAAGAGATCCTCACGAACAAACTGTCTTAATGGCCCTAATTGACGGAGTGGACAAGGATACTAAGTTTGGAAGATACTTAGCTGGCAAGCCGCCGCCGACTAGAGAAATGTTCCATGAAAAAGCTAACATTGGCTTACGTCAGGAAGAGGTATATGCCAATTGGAAGAGGAAGGCTGTCGACAAAGAGGAGATACAGAGTAATATGGCCATCAAACAATCTGGGGATAATTCTGGAAAGATAGAGGTCAACATTGGGAAAAAAACCAGGAGAATGGTCGCCAGTCCGGGAATGGCAACAAGAGAAGAAATCGGGTAAGCCACTCACAGAAGAGGCCTTGATCCAAACCATTTGAAAAATTTACACCATTGAATGATACATTAGAAACCATTTTCCTGAATACCTATGACATCCTTCAGTATAAGATGTCTCCATCGAGAGATTCAACAGAAAAAGAGCATACGACATGAAAGTTTTTCCTTTTTCATTAGACCCATGGTCATTCCACTAATGAATGCCGTCATTTGAGAGACGTCATCAAAAAGCTACTCTGTGATAACCCCAAACTTCCACGGAATGAAAGTAAGGAATAATCATTTGGGATACAACAAAAATACAATAATACATACCACAGATACAAAATAGCATAGGAAATTCATAGAGTAACAAAATCATAGCAGCGGAAATATAATGTCGTCAATCACAGAAAATCCACAGTCACAGAATTCTACATTATTACATCAAGTTCGCAGAAAAGAAATAAGCTCCAACTCCAACTTAAACAACGTGGAATAAACCAAGTTTAATACTTGAAATAAAAAGAAAGAGAAAAATGCAAAGCAGCGAATGATAAGTCTTCCAACTCCTAGTCATCACCTCTCCACAAGCAAGTCCAAGAGAAATAATAAGCAGCTCCAAGGAAAGGCTCCAAGCGAAAGATAAACCTGTTTACTTGGCTGCCCGTGTAGAAAGGAGGGCACCCGAGTTTGCAAAAAGGTGGAAACAAACAACGGGTCAGTCATGGGACTGGTGTGAGAATTCTTATCTAATTAATCACTATTAATAGGGCAAATCCAAAGACCACGCCGCTAATGCAGAACGGGTTTACTCTAATGGATTGCCATGCATAAAGTGTCAGAATAAATGATAAGTAAATCGTACAACAACGCTAAGCTTTTTAGAAAAATGGAATCACCATAAGACCCAAGTCCCATCACACAATGCAACATACACCAAAGGATAGGGTTTTACCTTATAGTGATTAAACATGATAAATACGGCAAATACGAGTTTAATATTATTATTAATATATTAAAACATTTCAAAGTAAATGTAGAAATCCTATGAAGAATAGTATCCCATACTACTATGCCTCCATACTAGTAATACAATCAAATTCGTAGGGTCATATTTGGATTTTGGTTTCCATCATGAGTCAAGGCTAGGGAGGAGCTCCTACCAATTCGAGACACTCTAGCTAATGTCTCAGGATCCCCCGCAGTGAACCCTTGGAAAGCTGCAGGGCCGGTCCGCCATACGAGTTGCGGATTAGTTATTCCTGAACACACATTTCCCAATCCTATAGGACCTATCATCCGAGGCGCCTCATTCCATCCTCCACATAAGTAAAATGTTGGGCCGTGTTAAAACCCAATCACCACTTCTAGCTAGAAAGAAACGTGCTGCTCTCCCTGCGTTCCCTTCTCCTGTTTTAGACTCCGCCGGTGTGTGAGGCTCGCGAAGTCACGTTGTACACAAAGCTATGCCTAAACAGGCTATGCTTCGATCGTCCCACAAGGCCTGCTTTTCAACAAAACCTTGATCATATGCACCTTTGCATGCCACATCATCACCCCATACCGTACTACCAACCCTTTGCCGAAATATATGAACGGGTGTTAAGCAAGAGAATAAATTCCCCGCCACCAAACATCCATACCTTCGACAAAAGATCAATAACGTGATATTTAGAGTATGATGTCAGACACACAATCCATTTAGTAGCTTATGCTCTGGGTCTGAGCGAAAGCCAAATCCGTGAAATCAACACGTACGTTTGGGCAATGACCATGACCTTTGAATTGGGAGCAAGTCAAGTCAAGGCCTCGATCATTGTCCATTCGAGGGAAGATTTACGGTCTTCATTCACCATCTTTATACTTCAAGTAACGTCGTTTGATTATTTAGAATGAGAGAACTCGGTCTTTCCAAATAATCCTCGTATATATATATATATATATATTTTGAAATTGGGTTAAATCTTTATTATATATATATATATATATTTTGAAATCCTTCTTATACATTAATAATTATTATTAATGATTCATTCCCATATTAATTATTTAAAATGATTAAATTTTAATATAATGATGCCTCAAGTCCATAGGCGACTACGGCGCTGCATTCCAACAATTTTGATTTTCACATTTCTCAGAATCTAACCGTTGGATCTTAATGTAATATATATCGTTGGAAAGATTTTTCCAAGACGGTCCTAATGGTTTCAGTTTCAAGAAAATCTGACGGTCGGATCTTCTTGTATAGTCGTTTAAAAGTACGATTTCAAAACGTGAACTACTACGCCCTATTCGTTTAATTTTAATTATATTTATATATATATATATATATATATATAATCATTGAATCGCAATAACGTCGTTTGATTAAAACAACGCCCTACACAACTACCGACACTCTCCAAATTTTTAATTCATTTGAAAAATGAAAATAATATCACCGCATCCTAAATTCATTTTTTTCTTACATTGAAAATGTAGATTTTAATACACTCAAAATCTTTAAATTACATATAAAAATATAATTTCTAATGACAATGCAAACTCTACTCTTAATTCACATTGTGAAAACATGATTGGTAATTACAATGCAAACACTACATCTAATTTACATTGTAAAAATATAATTTTTAATTACAATGCAAACACTACATCTAATTTCCATTGTAAAAATATAATTTTTAATTACAATGCAAACACTACATCTAATTTACATTGTAAAAATATAATTTTTAATTACAATGCAAACACTACATCTAATTTACATTGTAAAAATATAATTTTTAATTACAATGCAAACACTACATCTAATTTACATTGCAAAAATATAATTTTTAATTACAATGCAAACACTACATCTAATTTACATTGTAAAAATATAATTTTTAATTACAATGTAAACACTACATCTAATTTACATTGTAAAAACATAATTTTTAATTATAATGCAAACACTACATCTAATTCACATTGTAAAAATATAATTTTTAATTACAATGCAAACACTACATCTAATTCACATTGTAATTACAAAGAAAAATGTAATTTTTAACATACAATATCAATTCACTTTATAGTTTACATATAAAAATGTAAATTTTGACATACGATGAAACTCACCTTTTAATTACAAAGAAAAATGTAATTTTTAACATTCAATATCAATTCACTTTATAGTTTACATATAAAAGTGTAAATTTTGACATACGATGAAATTCACCCTTTTAATTACAAAGAAAAATGTAATTTTTAACATTCAATATCAATCACTTTATAGTTTACATATAAAAATATAAATTTTGACATACGATGAAATTCACCTTTTAATTACAAAGAAAAATGTAATTTTTAACATTCAATATCAATTCACTTTATAGTTTACATATAAAAATGTAAATTTTGACATACGATGAAATTCACCTTTTAATTACCAAGAAAAATGTAATTTTTAACGTACAATATCATTTCACTTTATAATTTACATATAAAAATGTAAATTTTGACATACGATGAAATTTCTATTTTAATTACATTAAAAATAATGTAATTTCATACGGTGAAATTCTTATTTACTTTATATTAACAAAAATGTAGACTTTACATATGGTGAAATTCTTATATATTTACATTAATAAAAATGCAAACTTTACATATGGTGAAATCTCTCATTATAATCACATCTAAAAATGTCATTTATACTTTATCGTTCTAATTTACATTAAAACAACATATAAAAATGTCACCTTTAATTCATCGTTCAATTTTACATTCAAACAACATATAAAAATGTCATCTTTAATTCATCGTTCAATTTCACATTAAAATAACATATAAAAATGTCATCTTTAATTCATCGTTCAATTTTACATTAAAATAACATATAAAAGTGACATCTTTAATTCATCGTTCAATTTCACATTAAAATAACATATAAAACTGTCATCTTTAATTCGTCGTTCAATTTCACATTAAAATAACATATAAAAATGTCATCTTTAATTCGCCGTTCAATTTCACATTAAAATAACATATAAAAATGTCATCTTTAATTCATCGTTCAATTTCACATTAAAATAACATATAAAAATGTCATCTTTAATTCATCGTTCAATTTCACATTAAAATAACATATAAAAATGTCATCTTTAATTCATCGTTCAATTTTAATGCATTAACATAACGGTTCAACTTCAACATCATATCGTAACACAAAGCATAAGGTTCGACTTTGTGTGATAACATTCATGTGATGAATACATATAGATTTAAAATTATCTATCATAGCAACATAGCAATATCATCAATCATATCTAAACAAAATAGATCTGAAGATTAACCATGGGATTACAGCGTAACAACAAAGTAATTGTTTAATTAATTAATTTTGAATGAGGAAATTTCACATCTAACACTTAAAATTTTAGATCTAATATCATAACATTGCAACAATTCAGATCTGCAACTTATTTTAACATCCATCATCGATCCATTTATTTTTGATTTTCAACTTCTCATACGCAAGAACAACATTCAAATTAATTAAATTTATTTAAAAATAAATTCTCACCTTGATTAAAGCGAATAGAAAATCCAAAAATTCAGAAAATGGTCACACGTGATTTCAGCAATCTCTATTTGTTGTCACGGTCTCGCACAATCTGAAATTTTTCAGTTTAGGTTTCATATGTGTTAATTATCAAAATTTGAACAAAATTAACTTTTAACAACTACAGTTGTAACGCTTAAAAGCGTGGCAAAACTGAATTGAATTTACCTTTATAAATCAGAAAAGTTCAAAACTTCAATTCAGAAAATCGGAAGCTGTAGTTGATGGTTTGAGGAGCGGTTTGCGGGAGGTGGAGCGGCTACGAGAGGCGCATGTGCGCCTGACGTCTGGGGGGGTGCGGTTGCACCAGGTGGCGGCGGCAGGGGTCGAACGACGGTGGCTTTACGGGGTCGGGGCGGCTATTCTGGGCGACGAGGAGGTGCGGGTTTGGTATGAGATCGAAGAGCGGAGAGAGTACTTTAAAATGTTTCATTGCGTCGAGGTCTAATTCTCCATGGATTTGGAGAAAAGGAAGAGAGAAGGTTGGGAGTTGTAGGCGGCTATGGGTTTGAACGATCGGGAGAGGAAGGCTACTGTAGCGTATGGTATATATACTAGTATTTAGGGTATTTCTATTTTATTTATTTAATTAATTCTAGAAATTAGGGTTTTTCCATACGACCTCCAAACGAAGCTCAATGACTGTCGAACACTGTGTTTTGATGTCTTCTGAACGCGATGGCGCTAGTGTCGAAGTCCAATTCTGAAGTTAAAAACATGTTTCCATTATTTTGAAATTAATTCTTTTATTTTTAATTCGAACGTACTTTCTATTTTTACTGGGGTCACATACGAAGTCAGAAAAATCCAGAAAAATTATTTTTGGCTTTCTTATGACGATACGATCCTAACAAAATTTATTTCGTCGAATTCTGAGACTGTTTGAAAAATGGCTATTTTTCAGTCAATTAATTTTGACCGAAATTGAAAAAACACAGTTTCTTTTGCCACGCTCACATACTAGCTTCAAAAATCATGAAATTTGAAACATAGCAATAATTTTACATTCCGGACCCAAAAAAAGTGGTTTCGTTGAATTCCGAGGTCGTATGCAAAATGTCAATTTTCAAGGCGATATATTTTCTATAGCGACCTTTCTGAAAATTCATTTGGCCATAACTTTTGATTCCCGCTATGAAACTTCAATTTTTCAGATTCGTTAGAAAGCTATTTATTAACAGATTTAGATATTTTTCATTTCATCAAAATCCAGTTTATTCTGCACCCTGGGTAGTTAGTCAAAGTTCAAGTTTGACTTTTCAAACTACCATCCTATTTCTAATTCTTTTTGTAATTTATTTGAATATATTTGCATTAACTTTGCTAAAAACAAATTTCCATTCATTTTTATTTGAAATAATTTATTTTAAATATTTAAACACCCCTAAAATCTATTAAAATGAAAATTTTAAATTGGCCCCAAATTCCGGGTTGTTACATACTCCGTGAAGGAAAGTTGGACGAATACAAGGTTGCTCCGAGAGACGGGGGGCAAGCAGGGCAGACCCTGAACCAAAACCAACCCACTGCTTAACCAATCGCTCAGCAGAAAGGAAAGAACATTGTTATCAATACAATAGTAGGAGGACCACATCCTACTAGACACAACTTTAGGGAAATGGATCAGTATGTGAATGCGGCCAAACACCTTGAAGTAGGAGAATGCAACAATCCTGAAATTGCAGCTCCGATAAAGTAGCATAAAACAATGTTTTACGATATCGTCTTTCGTGATAGAGATTGTATTGGAGTTCACGCCCCCACTGAAGATCCTTCAGTGATCACGACAACCATCAGTCCCGCTTTGGTCCATAAGGTTTTGATGGACAATGGAAGTTTAGTGAACATCCTATTTAAGAAAGCATTTGATCAGATGAAACTTGAAGCGAAAGATTTGATGCCCTGTGAGGGATGGATACGTGGCTTCAATGGAGCCTCAACATCCCCGACCTGATATGTGGAATGGTCGGTAACTTTGGGAGAAGGAGATCGCCGGAGAGTGAGAATTATTCCATTTGTGGTATTGGATATTGAGTCACCTTATAACGCCTTCTTGGGCCGACCAGCCCTAGTAGAATTCAGAGCCTGTATTGCACCTTGGTGCTTATTATTAAAGTTCCTGACAGATGCAAGAGTGGGAGTAGTTAGAGGTGACTAAATCGTAGGACGAGCTTGCCACATAGCATAGTTGAAGTTATTTCTCAAAGGATTAAACATAGAACCAAAGGGTACTCCTCCACCCGCAAAGGAGGACACATCATAACATTTAAACATGGCCCCGAAGGAGCCTCCCAAAGAACTGTCGGAGAATATAGATCCCAGAGAGGATGAGGAACCTGAGGGCAGAATGGCGACTCCAAACAAAATGGTTGTGGATGTTCCAATTGACGATGATGACCCAACGAAGGTTTTGAAAATTGGATCCTAGTTAGACCCTCTTCGTACAAAAGGATTGGCCGACTTCCTAAAGGCTAGCCTGGATGTGTTAGCTTCGACCCATGCTAACAGTGTGGGATATCCCCATCAATTATGCACCACTCATTGAGCATCAACCCGAAGCATCCACCTGTTAAGCGGAAAAGGTGAATGCTTGGCCCAGAGAGGTCAGCTGCCTTAAAGGAAGAAGTTGAGAAGTTGAGGAGCAATGGATTTATTAGAGATTCAACTTACCCATAATTGATTTCAAACCCGGTTTTGGTGAAGAAGGCCAATGGGGTATGGCGCACCTTCATCGATTTTTTAGATTTAAATAAAGATTGTCCAAAGATAGTTTCCACTTCCTAGAATCGATCAATTAGTGGATTCGACGACGGGTCACGAACTCCTCTCCTTCATGGATGCATATTCCGGATATAACCAAATTCCCATGAATGTCCCAGACCAGGAACATACCAGCTTCATCACAGATTTGGGATTCTACTGCTATGTAGTGATGCCTTTCGGCCTAAAGAACGTTGGAGCAACATATCAACGACTAGTAAACCGGATGTTCTATAGTCAGATTGGGAAAACAATGGAAGTGTATGTTGATGATATGCTTGTGAAATCCAGACAATCATCAAACCATACCACCGATTTAGCAGAAATGTTTGATTTCCTAAGGCGATACGGATGAAGCTCAACCCTCTAAAGTGTTCATTTGGAGTAGCCTCTGGAGAAATCTTGGGCTTTATCGTTAGCTCGCGTGGAATTGAAATCAATCCAGATCAAATTGCAGTGATCAGGAATATTCAAGAACCAAGGCAAATCAAAGACGTGCAAAGCCTCGCTGGGAAAGTAGCCGCATTAAGTAGATTCATCTCCAAAGCTACGGATAAGTGCATCCCATTTTTTGATTTAATAAAGCGAGAGAAGAGCAATTTCAAATGGACTCCTAATTGTGTAGATCTAGAACCTCCTGAATTATCTGGAATTGTCCAAGCCGATAGATCATGAGGACTTGTTCGTGTACTTGGTAGTATCATCCCACGTAATAAGTTCATCCTCGGTGAGAGCAGTAGATATAGTCCAGAGAATAGTGTACTGTGTAAGTAAGAAACCAGCGGCGGCGGAGCAGAACTACCCAAAGATAGAAAAGCTTGCATACAGTTTGTTGATCGCATCTAGAAAGCTTCGCCACTATTTTCAAGCTCGCCACCTCACTGTATACACTGATCATCCTCTCCAACAAGTATTAAAAAGACCAGAGGCATTAGGAAGGCTAGTCAAGTGTAATATCGAGTTGAGTCAGTTTGACCTGAACTTTTAGCCCCGAAGATCAATAAGCGGGCAAGTGTTGGTAGATTTTATAACAGAATTGACTATCCCAGAGGACGACGTAGTGAATGAATAAGACGATACCCAAAATCGCTAGTTGACCCCAATGCCTGGAAACTGTATACTAACGGAGCCATGAATGACAAACGATCCGGTGCTAGAGTGGTACTTGTAACTCCCGAAGAACGATCAATATATTATTCTTCGAGATTAGAGTTTCACGCCACCAACAACGACTCGGAGTATGAAGCCCTAATTGCCGGGCTTAAGCTTGCGAGGGAGCTAGAAATAACAAAGCTGGATATCTTTTTCGATTCAAAGATAGTTGTGAACCAGGTAAATGAAGAGTTTCTGGATAAAGGGCCAAGGCTTGTATCGTACTTTAAGGAAGTAAAAAAATTGCTGGGTGGCTTAGAACACTACAGCATAACACACATCCCCCGATCAGAGAACCAGAGGGCGGATAAGTTGGCTAAGATGGCTAGTTCCGGTAACCCTGAGGACACCGAGATGGTCCCAATAGTGGTACTGCAGTCTCCGAGTATCGATCAAATGGAAATTGATCTTGTACCGGAGACTGAGCCAGAGAGGGAGTCATGGATGACGCCCATAAAGGACTTCCTGATAAATGGGACACTTCCCACCAAAAAGAGCGAAAGGCATGCTGTCATTCGCAAGGCCTCCAGATATGTTGTGCAAGGCGAAGTTCTATACCGATAAGGGTTCTCAATGCCACTCCTCCGGTGTAGAGCCCACCACGACATAGAAAGAGTGTTGAGAGTAGTCCACGAATGTGTGTGTGGCAACTACACTGGAGGACAGACACTAGCAAAGAAGATACTGTGATATGGCTATTTCTGGCCTACTGTGAACAAAGATACGGCTAAGTATGCACAGCGTTGTGATGCATGCCAAAAAAATTCAAAGATTCACAAGGCGCCTCTTGGCCAATTGAAGACAATGATAAGTCCGTGGCCCTTTGCTGTGTGGGGAATTGACATCATTGGAATCCTACCCATAGCGAAGGGCGGAGCGAAGCTCGCCATCGTAGCAGTGGATTATTTCACGAAATGGGTTGAAGCGGAACCACTGACCACGATCAAAACTAAGAGGGTAATCAACTTCGTCATAAGAAATATCAACTGTCGATTTGGAACTCCAAAGGTCATCATAACAGATAATGGGACCCAATTTGACAGTACCAAGTTTAGGGATTTTTGCCAGAGATATTATATCGAGAAGAGATTCACAGCTATGGCTCATCCGAAGTCAATTGGACAGGTAGAAGCGGCAAACTAAGTAATCAAATCCATTTTGAAGAAGCGATTGAAACGGGCCAAAGCCATGTGGGTCGACGAACTACCCTTGGCATTGTGGGCCTACAGAAATACCTTTAAATTAGCCATTGGACATACCCCCTTTTCCCTTACTTTCGGATCTGAAGCAGTCATCCCGGTTGAGTTAAAAGTGTCGTCTAACAGGGTCAGTTATTACGGCCTAATGACTAACAATGAACTGCTCCTTGAATCCCTAGGTATGGTAGAAGAAAAAAAGGACGAAGCGGATCTACGTGCTTTGAGACACAAACAACAAGTCGCTCGGTATTACAACAGAAGAGTCCGAGCTCGAACCTTTGAACCCGGAGACTTACTTCTAAAGCGTGTCTTTCCACCCCAGTACATTTGGGCCCGAAATGGTAAGGACCCTATATATCCTACGTAGGCTTGATAATGGATCATTCAAGCTAGCGACCATGGATGGAAATGAAATCCCTAGTGTGTGGAATGCCCAACATTTGCGGCACTATTTGACATGAAATTGTCATTTCTACTCTTTTGTTTTTAGGACCATGTAAAAAGGCACGACTTTCCTAGAATAGTCCAGTTAATAAACAAAAGATTATAAAGTAGACGTAGGTCATTATTCGACCAAACCACTAAAAAATGTCTTGTGTCATTTACTTTTATCGCACCATTTATTATTTACTTTGTCATTCTTTACTCACTTGAATCATTATAATCTTTCAAAATTCGCTATGACCCTTGCAATAATCTCGAAGCACCCAACTCAAAGTGCCTTCTATCAGATCAGAAGGTTAACAATATGTAGAGCATTGAGGGAGCAATAAGGTAAATGACACATCAACTGATACTCCACTTCTCATGACTTGAGAAAAAGTGCAAAGGATAGGAAAATGGATTGTCCACGAGACGTGAAGGTGCATCAAGAGTATAAAGACTGTCTCGATTACACTCTACCCTTGGTATTCGACGGGAGAGTATAAAGGTGCCTGAGACTAAGCACCGCAAAAGAACTCCTACCCTGCTAAAGGAACGGGGGAAAATTGAAAGCTGAGTTCGAACTCAATCCTGGGCATACGAAGGGAGAGTATAGAGGCGTTTTCACTAAATGCCACAACAGGGCTCCTATCCCGTTGTAGAATCGGGAGTGGGAATGAAAGCTGAGCCCGACCCCCGCATTTCCGAGCAGGGGGGGTTAGCACTCATATATGACTCTAATCAATCCTCAATAAGCCCTGGCCAGGCATTATATTAACTATTGATTTGGGACATATTCACATAATTTATCCATGATGCAAGAATTTTTTATTTTCATTGCACATCATTTTAACTTAGTTATAATTCAGATGTTTGTGATTGAGAATGATAAACTTGCAGATACGCAATGATGCAAAAGAAAAAGATTTTCATTTACTAAATACTATTTTACAAGGCTAAACAAAATACGAAGGCCATACTCACAATTGCATCATAAGGCCAGTGGAACAACTAAAAAGGAAAAAGGCTTAAACAAACTGGCTCTACTTGGGCTTTGGGGATGACCATAGTTTTTTCTCCTTCTTTTGCTTCTCTGGTTCCTCCTTGTCAGCATCAGATTTGTCATGTTTCTTTCTTTTCTTCTTGTCCGAAGGAGGATCTTGTGGAGGGTCAGAAGATTGAGATGCAAGTTGTGTAGTTATCGATTTAGCAGACAACTTTATGATTAATCCATATTTGGGATGAGCTGCGGAGATAAGTTGCACATTAAGGGGCCCTTGTTCCTCAATTTTTAAGGCCAGCTATTTATCCTTTTTAGCCTTTATGTCGGCCAAGGTCGTGTTGTCATCATTCCATGTCTCCCATGTGATACAAGTTCTTCCTCATCATCCCCGTGATCGCCGTCGATGTCATCCAAGGCTCCGATAACTTTGGAATCCTTAGGAACATCAATGCCTGATAATGCGATGGTTTTCTCGGATGCCTTGACCTCAGTCTGCTAAGGAGCTTTATGGATAACCACGGTGCTTGGTGATACATTGATCTTCTCAACCTCTGCTTGCTTTTCTGCATCCTTCTCTGTCGACTTGGCACCTATATTATGAGAAGTAACTGTTATTAGTTCTGGAGAAAATGTGGTCTTCTCGATTGTTTGCCCCCACAATGTGATGACAAGTTATAATCGCTTTGACAAACTGTGGAGAAAATATGGAGATACCTTCAGCTGACTCCTCGCTAGAAGCCGTAGTAGAAACCACAACTGCGGGAGTAACTGGAACCTCAGAGATCAAGGGATCGTCCGAGTAATACTCCTCAACCTCAGAAGTTTTAGGCTCCGGTGCTGAGCTCGAACCTTCGTCAATTTGTTCTTGCCCTCAAGCTCAAGCCTCTGTTTCTCCATGGCCTCCTGGATTTGACGCCTGCCTTCCGCTAAAGCCTCAGGCTCTCCACCTCTGAGGAAAATTTGCATGAGTTGGTCTTCATCGAATTCCTCGACCTTCAAGTGCTGCTTCTCGCTCTCAAAAATCTGATCCCCATACTGTAACGACCTGCATTCTACACATCGAAGGATCATAGAATATTTATTTCTTTCACATACGAAGTCGTATGGCCATGTAACTTTGGGAAATGACTATTGGGGTCATTTCCCATGTTCATGATTTTGGCCAATTTTTTAATGATCGTTTTGCCCCTAGCTGATCTTGTTTTGACAATAACTTTTGAATGGAAAGGAATTTTTAACTGAAACGACTTTCATTGGCTCCGTATGATGGTTTAACTTTCCGTAGAGTGGTCACATTAGTAAAACGGACTCACCGTTTGGGAGATATGGTTGAAACAAGTTTCAGATGATGAAAAACAGCTTAATTTGGCTTAACGTGTGATTAATAGCTAGGCCCAAAGGGGAATTTCGGGATTAGGAGTTTAAAAGGGCTGTTAGAGTTTGGAGAATACCCTTTTCTCATTTTTCAGCTGTCACTATTCATTCCTCTTAACCTAGCCATGGCCTCCGACATCTAAAACATCCCCAAACCTATTTATAATTGAAGATTAGCCTAATCAACATCAAATTGAGGAGGAATAGCACCAAAGCAAGGTTAGAGCTGCTATGTTGCATTGGGAACAGCGCCATAATAGAGATTTATTTCAGATCTAAAAGTTAATTTGTGGCCAAGGTGAGTGATTTGCATAGTTCCTCACTAATTATGGTTAATTAAGGGTAATTAGTGTTAATTAGCGAATTTAAACATGATTAAATTCTGGAAAAATATTTATAAATTTTGAAATATTGTTTTAGGCTTCTGTTAGGAAATTTGGTTAATTCGGTTAAGTTTTGCTAATCATATCATTAGTTTTGCTTAAACATGCTTAGGGGAAAATATGGGATTTTGGCTGTTTGATCCGTTTAACCTTGTCATATTGTTGTTTTGGTGTTTGTGGTCACTTCTATTTGTTGCTATTACTGTATGGTATGCTTTGTGATTGATTAGAAGAGTTAGATTGGTCGAAAATGTCGTCGTATGGCGTAAAACAGTCGTTGGAAAAGTTGCAGGAAGCAGTGCAGGGTTTTGAATCGGATCGGGTTAGGGGGCTCGGGACGGATCGGAGAACTGATCAGAGAACTGAACCGGATCGGAACCTAGTACAAGAAGAGAGCTTGGAAAAAAGGAAGGCCTCTCGCATAAGGGTTGGAGTTGATACTGGACTAAAGATGGACATGGGATCGGATCGGATTAACTGGAGGAAAGAAAGGCAGAACCGAAACAAGGCAGAAGCACCGAACCGAATCAAGATAGTGAGATAGTTGAACCCAAGTGACATGGAAGCACCAAACCGAAGCGAGGGTAGAGCTCCGAACCGGATGGCCAGGAAGTGGAGCCAGGCGAACCGAACCAAGGAAGGACAACCGAACTGAACCGGATTAGAGCTACGATTACGCGACGACTTTTCTGAAGACCAACTCCAATTCGACCAAAACCCAAGATGCAAAGGAAGTCCAAATAGGAAGTAGAGCTCAGGATCCAGTTGGGAACCAACGAGTTAACTTTATGAGTTGGGCTTTGCTGCGGGACGTGTGCTAAGGGGTTGTCAATGTCTGTAACTTTGGATGACTATGTGTAGGGGATACGTGAACGGATTCAGGGCCATAGTGGCCTAGGTACGACTAAAGAGTTATAGACCAATGAAGAAGGGTCATTTGTAATGATTTGGTCATGACTCCATGGGGCAAGCTTGGTAGTAGCAGTAGTTGTACAAGTCGAACTCCGTCACTACTTCGATGGGTCTAGTGATTGACAGTGGTGGACATTGTATGCCTTACGCACTGAGTGAGAGATGCGAGGATGGTTGCTATGTTTGTCATCATTATGACATGCACACCCCCACCCTCGTTATCTTTACACCATCTGTTCAGTGGCACCTTAGAGTATTGTACGGTATGTAGTGCTAACTCTTTGGTTGCAGGTTCAGGTTGGTTTAGCATACCTGTTATTGTTCTGTTTACCTGCTTATCGCTCATACCAGACTTTTTGTCTGACCAGAGTTTTATGACTCTTCTTATTACTCTGGGTGCTCTCACGAGCAAACTAGAGATAGGTTAGGTGGTATGCACGAGTAGCTGTATCGAAGACGAGCAGGAGGCTTCCACGTATGATACATACATACATACATACACACACACACACACACACACACACATATATATATATATATATATATATATATTCTCCCTGTGTTGCTGCGGTCACTACTTTGGGCATTAATGGTGTACCTTTCTTTCTTTTGTTTAGAGACAGTAATTTGGAAAGTTGTAATAAGCTGTATTTGGATTTCCACTACTCTGATGATGATGTTAATTTTGGTTTTAGTTATCAGCTTATGCACTGTCTCGCTTGTTTTATGTCAAGTACATTATTATATTTTGTTCCATGCGCTGTGAGACATTCTACAGGTTTTCGATTTGTTCATTCTCTTCATTCCTTTCTTTGGCGACTGTTCCATGCTAGTCGAGCATGTGTACAGCGCACGTTCGGATGAAATGTCGGGTGGTGAGGGGCGGGCCGTCACACTTGGTATCAGAGCTCTAGGTTGCGTAGTTAACTTAGGGAAAGACACCAGGGAGAGATAATATGTATATGAGAGCGCATATTTGTGACTATTTTGGTTTTCAAAAGCTATATATATACTATTAGTATAGTTAAGGATGAAGTCGCACTGCACTGGCACCACTATGGAGATGGTTAATCGTTTTCTCTTTACAGATTGAACGATGAGCCGATATGCAAGGGGTACCGGTAGAGGAGCCAATAATGGGAATGCTGCTGATATGAGGACGATGTTTACTGACCTCATGAGAGAGATTCTTAGGGATGTGCAGAGGGCAGCTCCCAATGCTGGTAATGGTGGTGGTCTAATAGTGCAGGCGCCTAGGGCCGATTTCGCCAAGCTGAACAAGGATTATACTAGTCTTGGTGGGAAGCCGTTCCACGGAACGGAGTCGGCTACGGATGTTCAGGATTGGTTGGATAGCTGTGAGCGTATCTTCGAAGATTTGGGTATCGAGGATGCGATGAAGAGAAGGCTAGCATCCCGTCGGTTGCAAGGACGGACAATGAATTGGTGGAATGCTATAAAGGCAGCTACTCCCGAGGACCAGATTACTTGGGATCAGTTTAAGGTTTGCTTTAGCGATAAGTTCATTCCAGCTACTCAGAAGTCAGTGTTGTTTAAGAAATTCTTGGAACTCAAGCAGAATGGCAGAGCTGTCTCGGAGTATATTGCCGAATTTTACACTTTGTCGAAATATGGGTTATCCCTAATAGATATTGTCGAAAGGAAGAACGAGAAGTTCATACCTGGCCTGGATCAGTACTTGGCGGAAAGTCTTATTAACCACATCGATAAGACGTTTGAATCGATTTTGGGGAAAGCATTGAGGTCAGAGAGTCTTACCCTAAGTCGAAGACTGAGGTTGCATCTGCAGAGGAGCCAAAGCCGCAAGCAATTGGTGGAGGCAAGAATGGTTCTCAGAATAAGAGGAAGCAGAACCTGAATAAGGATGGCCAAAAGAAGAAGAAAGATGTTGAGTGCTTTAGCTGTGGTAAAAAGGGTCATTATGCTAGTAATTGTCGGGCTAAGCCAGCGGATAGGAAGTGCTTCAACTGTGGCCAAGTGGGACATCACAAGGACAAGTGTCTGCAACCTCCTAAAGAAAAGCAGATGGTGAAAGCATATGCCCTTAATGCTATTCCTTCTTCGTTGAATGCCCCAACTGCGGCGGGGAAGGGAAAGAATGTTGTTATTCAAGGTATGCTTTCTGTTTATGATGTTCCTGTTAGAGTTTTGTTTGATACGGGAGCTTCCAGTTCTTTCATATCTAGTGACCTAGTAGATAGGTTGGGATTGGAGCCCGAAATTGTCGATAGACCTTTAGTAGTGACGAACTCGATTGGTGGTTCGACTAACCTTAGCATGATTTGTCGTAATGTGGTCTTATCGAGTCATGGATGCATGTTTGTTTGTGATTGCTCTGCTTTGGGCTTTACTGGGTTTGGCATTATTTTGGGAGTCGATTGGCTCCAAAGATACGGGGGGGGGGGGGTAGTAGATTGTGAGGGCTTTTTGATGAAAGCTAGAGCAGATGATGGGCGGAGGGTAGTGTTTGGTGGTCTACCTAGTGATGGGGTAATGGCTATTTTCCAAAATTCCCTCGACATCCCGCATAGTGAGTTGTCAGGTTTGCCCGTGGTTGGCCAGTATCCGGACGTCTTCGAAGAAGTGACCGGGCTTCCACCACACCGAGAGATTGAGTTCCGTATTGATTTAGTGAAAGATGCCATACCTGTAGTGATGCCACTTCGTCGTATGGCACCAAGGGAGCAGCGAGAGCTCAAGGTGCAAGTCAGTGATCTTTTGAAGTTGCGATTTATTAGAAGGAGTGTTTCTGAATAGGGAGCACCAGTTGTGTTTGCTACCAAGGTTGATGGTTCCCTTCAATTGTGTGTAGACTACCGCGAGTTGAATAAAGTGACGAGGAAGAATAAGTATCCTCTACCGCAGGTAGATGATTTATTTGATCAGTTGATTGGCGCGAGAGTATTCTATCAGTTGGATCTCGCGACAGGTTTTCATCAGCTTAGAGTGGAAGCTGAGAGTATAGCTAAAACGACATTTCGGACGCCGTCTGGATTTTATGAGTTGTTGGTCATGCCATTCGGGCTGACCAATGCACCAACATATTTTGTGGATCTTATGAATAGGGTATTCAGAGATCAGTTGAATAAGTTTGTTCTTGTATTCATCGACGATATACTTGTTTATTCAAAGATAGAGGAAGAACACAAGGAACATTTGAGGATAGTGATGGAGGTGTTGAGAAAACACCAATTGAAAGCAAAGTTTTCTAAATGTCACTTCTGGAGGAGGGAAGTGAGATTCTTGGGCCATGTTGTTTCAGAGAATGGTATTGCCGCGGACCCTGCGAAGGTGGCTACAGTACAAGATTGGTCTACAGCCAAGAATGCAAAGGACATAAGAAGTTTCTTGGGATTAGCTGGGTATTATCGTAAGTTTATCCAAGACTTTTCCAAGATAGCAGCACCGTTGACTCAGTTGACCAAGAAGAATCAAGCTTTCGTCTAGGACAAAAAGTGCGAGAATGCATTCAAGAGTCTAAAGGAAAAGTTGACATGTGCACCAGTATTAGTCATTCCTAAGGGGAATGAAGAGATGATGGTATATACGGACGCATGTGGTACCGGACTAGGTGATGTGTTGATGTAGGGAGGTAGGGTTGTAGCTTATGCAAGTCGGCAACTGAAACCGCATGAGAAAAGATACCCTACCCATGATTTGGAATTAGCAGCGATCGTGTTCGCACTGAAGATGTGGAGGCATTATCTCTTGGGAGAAAGATTCGAGTTGTTTACTGATCATAAGTCATTAAAGTATCTTTTCTCTCAAAGGGATCTAAATCTCCGACAACAAAGGTGGTTAGAATTCTTAGCCTCCTATGATTTCGATATCGCATACACACCAGGAAAGGGCAATGCGGTAGCTGATGCATTGAGTAGAAGACATGCTAGTTTAGGGGCTATGTTTCTTGAATGGAAGCAACTGGAGTACATCGCTGGGTATGATTTCAGACCAAAGTGCGAGTTAGATCCAGAAATGTTAGCAAGTTTGATGATCAGACCCACTTTGATTGAGCTGATTGGTTCCAGTCAGAGGGACGATCCTAACCTATTGGAAATCATCTCAAAGTTAGAGATGGGAATCGATGAAGAGATGAATAAGTATGGGCTTGATCGAGATAGATGGCTTAGGAAGAATGGAAGATTAGTTGTACCCAATGTCAATGGATTGAGAGATGAAGTGCTTAGAGAATGTCATCACTCAAAACTGACTATACACCTCAGTGGTAACAATATGTATCGAGACATGAAGCAGACCTACTACCGGGAAGGGATGAAAAGAGACATTGGGAAGTTTATATCCAAATGCATGAATTGCCAGCTAGTTAAAGCTGAGCAAAATAAGCCTAGTGGGTTGTTGCAACCATTAGAGATTCCAAAATGGAAATGGGAACAAATCTCAATGGATTTCATTGATGGGTTACCAAGGACTAGATCGGGCCATGATAGCATTTGGGTGATTGTGGACCGATTGACTAAGAGTGCAAGGTTTATACCCCTCAAGTCAAACAGGACGGCTGCTAAGTTAGCGGAACTGTATATAAAGTGGGTAGTGAGATTTCATGGAATACCCAAAGGCATTGTGAGTGACCAAGATCCGTTGTTCACTAGTGGATTTTGGAAGAGCTTACAAGAGGCGTTAGGATCAGAACTACATCTCAGCACCGCATATCATCCTCAAACCTATGGTCAAATAGAGAGGGTGAGTCATATATTAGAAGACCTCTTGAGAGCCTGTGTATTGGATTTTGGTGGATCATGGGATGACCATTTGCATCTAGTAGAGTTTGCATATAATAATAGTTATCAATCCAGCATTGGTATGGCTCCATTTGAAGCTTTGTACGGAAGACCTGCAACTCACCGTCCTGTTGGTTAGAGACCGGTAAGAAATATGTGCTTGGACCAGAAGTAATAAGAGAAACATCAGACAAGATCAAGGTTATCCAACAGCGAATGAAGGCTTCCCAAGATAGGCAGAAAAGTTATGCTGATAAGAGGAGAAGAGAATTAAAGTTCTTCATTGGAGACTTGGTGTTTGTCAAGATTACTCCGTTGAAGAGCGTGATACGATTTGGCAGGAGAGGCAAGTTAGCACCAAGATTTGTTGGTCCATTCCCAGTTCTTGAGCAAATTGGGGATTTGGCATACGAAGTTGAATTACCAGAGAAGATGGCAGGAGTTCACAACGTATTTCATGTTTCCCAGTTAAGGAAGTTCGAACACGACCCAGATGTGACTATTTCACCTGATCAATTGGATGATATCGAAGTTGAACCTGAGGCGGATGGGAACCGCAAGCCTATGCGTATTGTTGGGAACGATACGAAGCGACTTTTAAGGAAAGCGGTGAATCTAGTCAAAGTCCAGTGGGGCGAGAATGAGAGTGACTGTACTTGGGAGACAGAGGAGAGCATTAGGAAGATGTATCCAGAACTCTTTGCCTGGTAAGATTTCAGTTTCGATTTAGTCTTCCCGCATGCTAGGATAGGCTTGTTTTATCTGTTTTGCATGTTTGATTGTTGTATATGATTGGTAGGCATGCGAGATCCTTTGTATGTTTTGGAATTAAGGAATTTCGGGGACGAAATTTCTTAAGGGGGGAAGAGTGTAACGACCCGCATTCTCTACATCGAAGGGTCGTAGAATATTTATTTCTTTCACATACGAAGTTGTATGGCCATGTAACTTTAGGAGACGACTATTGGGGTCATTTCCCATGTTCATGATTTTTGCCAATTTTTAAATGACCATTTTGTCCCTTGCTGATCTTGTTTTGACAATAACTTTTGACTGGAAAGGAATTTTGACCTGAAACCACATCCATTAGCTCCGGATGATGGTTTACCTTTCCGTAGAGTGGTCACATTAGCCAAATGAACTCAACGTTTGGGAGATATGGCTGAAACAAGTTTCAGATGGTGAAAAACAGCTTAATTGGGCTTAACCGAGTGATTAATAGCTAGGCCCAAAGGGGAATTTCGGGATTGGGGGTTTAAAAGGGCTGTTAGGGTTTGGATAATACCTTTTACTCATTTTTCAGTGGTCATTATTCATTCCTCTTAACCTAGCCATGGCCTTCAACATCTAAAACATCCCCAAACCACTTTCTAATTGAAGATTAGCCTAATCAACATCAAATTGAGGAGGAATAGCACCAAAGTAAGGTTAGAGCTGATATGTAGCATTGATAACAGCGCCATAACAGAGATTTATTTCAGATCTAAAAGTTAATTTGTGGCCAAGGTGACTGATTTGCATAGTTCCTCACTAATTATGGTTAATTAAGGGTAATTAGTGTTAATTAGCGAATTTAAACATGATTAAATTCTGGAAAAATATTTATAAATTTCTAAATATTGTTTTAGGCCTCTGTTAGGAAATTTGGTTAATTTGGTTAAGTTTTGCTAATCATATCATTAGTTTTTCTTAAACATGCTTAGGGGAAAATATGGTATTTTGGCTGTTTGATCCGTTTAACCTTGTCATATTGTTGTTTTGGTGTTTGTGGTCACTTCTATTTGTTGTTATGACTGTATGGTATGCTTTGTGATTGATTAGAAGAGTTAGATTGGTCGAAAACGCTGTCGTATGGCGTAAAACAGTCGCTGGAAAAGTTACAGGAAGCAGTGCAGGGTTTCGGATCGGGTTAGGGGGCTCGGGTCGGATCGGAGAACTGAGCAGAGAACCGAACCGGATCGGAACATAGTACAAGAAGAGAGCTTGGCAAAAAGGAAGGCCTCTCGCATAAGGGTTGGAGTTGGTATTGGACTAAAGCTGGACATGGGATCAGATCGAATTAACTGGAGGAAAGAAAGGCAGAACTGAACCAAGGCAGAAGCACCGAACCGAATCAAGATAGTGAGATAGCTGAACCCAAGTGACATGGAAGCATCGAACTGAACCGAGGGTGGAGCTCTGAACCGAACCGGATGGCCAGGAAGTGGAGCAAGCCGAACCGAACCAGGGAAGGACAACCGAACTGAACCGTGTTGGAGCTAAGATTACGCGATGACTTTTCTGAAGACCAACTCCAATTCGACCAAAACCCGAGATGCAAAGGAAGTCCAAATAGAAAGTAGAGCTCGTGATCCAGTTGGGAACCAACGAGTTAACTTCATGAGTTGGGCTTTGCTGCGGGACGTGTGCTAAGGGGTTGTCGATGTCTGTAACTTTGGATCACTATGTGTAGGGGGTACGTGAACGGATTCAGGGCCATAGTGGCCTAGGTACGACTAAAGAGCTATAGACCAATGAATTGGGGTCATTTGTAAAGATTTGTTCATGACTCCATGGGGCAAGCTTGGTAGTAATAATAGTTGTACAAGTCGAACTCCGTCACTACTTCGATGGGTCTAGTGATTGACAGTGGTGGACATCGTATGCCTTACGCACTGAGTGAGAGATGTGAGGATGGTTGCTATGTTTGACATCATTATGACATGCACACCCCCACCCCCGTTATCTTTACACCATCTGTTCAGTGGCACCTTAGAGCACTGTACGGTGTGTAGTGCTAACTCTTTGGTTGCAGGTTCAGGTATGGTTTAGTATACCTGTTATTGTTCTGTTTAGTTGCTTATCGCTCATACCAGACTTTCTGTCTGACCCAGAGTTTTATGTCTCTTCTTATTACTCTGGGTGCTCTCACGAACAGACTAGAGACAGGTTAGGTGGTATGCACGAGTAGTTGTACCGAAGACGAGCAGGAGGCTTCCACGTATGATACATATATATAGATATTCTCCATGTGTTGCTGCGGTCACTACTTTGGGCATTAGTGGTGTACCTTTCTTTCTTTTGTTTAGAGACAGTAATTTGGAAAGTTCTAATAAGCTGTATTTGGATTTCCACTACTCTGGTGATGATGTTGGTGTTGGTTTTAGTTATCGTCTTATGCACTGTCTCGCCTGTTTTATGTCAAGTACATTATTATTATATTTTGTTCCATGCGCTGTGAGACATTCTACAGGTTTTCGACTAGTTCATTCTCTTCTTTCCTTTCTTTGGCGACCGTTCCGTGCTAGTCGGGCATGTATACAGCGCACTTTCGGAGGAAATGTCGGCTTGTGCGGGGCGGGTCGTCACACATACAGTAACCAAGGTGGTGGGATAGTTGCTGATCCAAGAAATGTCTCGAGTCCGGATGATTTGAACAAAGAAATCCATTAGCAGTTTGTCGAACTCCCCCATTTCTTTTTCGGCCTAGCAAGTTTGGCAGTAGCAGTGGAAGCCGACTCAAGAGCCACATTTTCATTGCCTTCGGCAAGGGCTGACCGTTCCTCCGCATGAGCAAGTTTGTCGTTTAAATTCGCATTCTCCTTTTCAACGCGAGCAAGATTGTCCTTTAAGCTTGGTTTCTCCTTTTCCCAAGCAGACCTCTCTGTGGCAAGACGATCCTCCAACACCTATAGCTTAGTGTTAGCCATCTTGGAATCCTCTATCTCTTTCTTCAAAGCCATGTGCTCTTGGCTGTGTGAATCGAGCTCGAGGTGGAAGCGTTTATTGGCGTTGTCTAATTCGGTTTTGTAATTTTTAGCATCCCGCCGAGCTAAGGCAAGCTGAGCTTACACATCCTCAAGATCTTTCTCTGCCTTACTCCTGGCCTTCGCATCGTGATCGATCTTTACCCTGACCCTAGCAGCATCTACTTTTAGATGGCATATAACATCTGATAAGTTCTTGGCGAGCTTTTTCATTGCTCTATATTGTTTAGCCACATGGCCGATCTAACCCACAACCTCTGCATCCCATTCATCGGAAACTAGTTCAAGATCCAGGACAAAATGCATCCTCTCAATATAGATATCGGGAATTGCTTCCGTAAGCACTCCAGCTTTGCCTTAATTTCAGAAGTAATGGCACCCTCCTATACCGTGGTGGTATCCAAGTTATGCTGACCAGAAGGAACCAAAGCTGCCTTCTCCTTTCCCAAATTGTTGCTTGGATCTTTGTCTTTGTCTTTGGGTTCGTGATGCTTCTTAGAAGACTTGCCCTGAGACGGTGTACTTTTTAGGGGAGTTAGAGCTTTAAGAAGTTGTTTGCCTCCCGCCTGTGGCACTTGACGACTGTAGTACTTCCCAGGATCCTGCTTCGAGGGAGAGAGAGACCGTGTAGAATGAGGCTGATAAGAATCACGGGGTCGTTAATTATCTCTTCCCCGACTATCATTGCGGTCATGTTCAGATATGGGATTGAGTCTGGGAGTGCAGCCATGAAGTTCACAATGAGAAAATGAATAGCGACGAGACATTTTTCCTGCAAAGAACGACAAACAAATATGAGACCCATGAATACAAATAGCACATGAGTGATGTGGAAAGTGGTGCATGTGATTTGTGTATCCTGTGTAATCCCCCCTAACAGACCAGGGCCCGAAGCAGTCTCGTCTGTGTAGTATCTTTCTCTTTGGTGGGAATGTTCTCTTCCTTAGAGACATGGAAGAATAGTTCCCCTCCAAAGTCTTCAGGTGTGTAGATTTTGTCTGGCAGATGGATTTTCCCTAACTCCCTAAATATCTTCTCCCCCGTCAACGTATCATGAGTGGTAGCCCCATTGGTGGTGGAGTCCTTGAGGGAGACTGCCCCTTGGACACTGAAGCCTTCTTTGGCTCACTGTCTCGGATTTCATCTCCTTTGTATACATTCAAATCCTCATCATCTTGGTTGACCATTGGCGAAGGACTCTTATGAAATTCGGTCATCTTTGTGGGTTCTGTGGTCACTTGCCCTTCAGTTGGGGGCATGCTACTTGATTCCCCAACAGTTTGAGTAGGGGGCACGTATTTTTAAGGCTTGCCATCTGAACCGAGACTAAATCTTACATTCAGGAGATGGTGTTTGTGAAGGATCTCTTCGGTTATACACTTCTTGATTCTACAGAAGTCTGATTGCTTACTAAAAGGCGGGAAAATCGATCTTCATATATCGAACCCTCTATTTTTTCAAAGTTATGAGATGTACAGAAAAAGGAGCACATTAGAACTTTAATTATATGGTTGGAACACACAATAAAGGATCCAGAACATACTTGACTGTAGCCACTTCCTTGCACATCCAGCTTGGTGTTTTATGTAAAACCAGTCAGATTAAGAATCTCCTAGATTACTATGTTTGTCAGACAATACCTTCCTAGAAGGGACCGATTCAAAGAAAACGAAGTTCGGAGTCCCCGTGGAGCGGTGCTTGAAATAGTAGTAAAAGTTTAAATCTTTGAAGGTAATCTCAGTCTCTAAAATCTCTGCGTATGTGATACACAAGGTGTACACGACAGCATAGGCATTGGGATGGAGGTGCATGGGAGAAATACGTAGTCGTCTTAAGAGATCAATGACAATTGGAGGAAACGGAAAAATAGCACCTACTGGGCACATGATCCTGTTGATGGCCATGTACCCTTCTGGGGCAGAATGGGGCCTATCTCCTTCCTATGGAACTTTCACATCATTCCAAGGAACCTCATGCCTTAGACAGATTTTCTCTAACTTTAACTTGTCCAATTTGGAAGATACAGAATCACTCGGTTTCTCTTTCTCTACTTCCTTAGCACCTGGAATTTCATCGGGAGCCCAATCATCCTCCTCTTCCTCAAGAGATATACTTTCGGAAGATGCTGATTCTGTTTCAAGATCTGTTTCATAATCAGAGTCGGAATTGTCCCAGTCTGGATCTGACGGAAGTACATCGGGATTATAATAATTTGACGACTCTGGATATGTATTCTTTTCCGAGCGTCTATCTGACATGGCTGTGTTGGCGAATAAACGTAAGCAATTAGAGGAGCATGGTTACCTGAAAACCCCGTGCATGTACAAGTGCTAATGTGCACAAGTGCATGCAGTGCTTAGAAAAAGACATGTATTAAATGATGAAAATGTGAAATTGATTATGTTGATAAAGTAATCGTCCAGTTCAGAAAGTTCATCTCAAAGGCTCTATCCTAATTGTCCATTAATATGATAAACTTACACCAATCTCAGTCGAAATGTGAGACGGATTGTTGATAAATATGGTTCGCTGAAGTTTCATGGAATGGCTCGTGAGACAGGATTCGATTCGTGGTCAAAGGATGGCTCGTGAACCCGTCTGAATCGTTGATGGACCCCTGGATCGTGATCTGGATTCAAGAAAATGGTTGAAATCCAAAGACCCACCGGTTCGTGGATAAGAAGCTCATGGGCTACCTTTATGACCCGACTCAATTCCATGCCTCCTATCACGAGCCGCTTCGCTGACCTCATTCACGAACAGTGTCTCCTTCCACGAATCGATCCTATAGCCTTCTCCATTGCTCGCCTTACTTCCTTTGTCTCATAATCGTCCCGAACCATTCCAACGACTCCTTTCACGTATCAAAATATTAAAATTCATCTTCTTCCCCACTAGCCACTCTCCTCAACCTACAAATCCGCACCTTCTATTGGAACAGTACCCGATCTCTTATCCAACACATAAGATCCCAACTCCATAACTTCCGCCACCATCGTTTAACACAGGCGATGACATCACAACAAACAACAAAGGGAGATCCAGCACCCAAATCACCATGCGATTTTGAATGAAGAAATAGAAAGTAAAATCGTAAACTCATTTGTCTCTTTTACCTTTTTAGATTGAGAAAATGATTCGGAGGTTGCACGAATCTGGGAAGGGGTTCGAATTAGGTTTTGAACCTAAGAAGAATTGGGTGGCGGAGATAGAAGTAAATGGGGAGAGAAAGAGTAAAAAAGAAAAAGGGGCCAGTTTATATAGCTAATTCAAGGGCTTTTGGTCTTCCCAGTCTTGTCTTATTCGGGACCACCTAATCAATGGTCCACGAGCACTCAGATGGACCCATCGTGGTTCGCGTGAAGGCCTGCCTAATCACCGGTCTGTGGTACATGTCTAGTTACGCGGACCATACTGTATTCCAGCGACTTGAACTCGGGAATGATCATTAAATCAAGAGGATGTAATCTATAACATGCAGGAGTGAAGAGTTTCTTTAGAAATACCCATGGAGTTTAAAGCTCACCTGACAAATTGATTGTAATGCTTTCCAAGGACCAAAAATCGAAGTCAATTAATAGGCAGAAAAATAATTAGAAGTTCAATCCTGTATTTATACTTGTCAAAGGACACGACTATTCGAAACATCGTGACCATCTGAGCAGATGCAACTGTTGTTCCACATCTTTCTAGGGAAGATACTTTGACAATTTCGAAGCACGTTTCATCTCTGATAAAACGTACTTCGAGGGGGAAAATGTTGGCTAGTTTTTGAACTACGCCGCCAGGGGTAAAAGTATTCACAATCAAATAGGAAGGAGAATTATATATTCAAGCTCAGAGACGAACACACCATGTCTTATGAAATCAATGACCCCGCTCGTGACTATTCTTCACATCCCTCTCGTGATGCCCCAAGACCGACCCACTCATGAAGGGTCATCACGACTCGCTCATGACTCTTTCTCACGAACCGTCCATGCGCCGAAGAGATAGCGACCATGACCAAGTAATCCATGATCCGCAAGTTCAGGATTTGACGACACATGTCCATAACCATCATATTGACCATTTCTCCATCAAACCACGAACCAGTCTGAGATCCTCGGGATCTGTGCCACGTGTCCTCATGAACCGCCTAGAGATAACACCTATAAATAGCCCAACACTTGGCATTTTTTAGGATCTTTTGGGCAGTTCAGAGTATTATTTCCACCAATACTGTTTCTCCATTATTTCTAATCAGTATTATCTCGAAATTATTGAGTGAACCACTGTTGAAAAAGTAAGATTGAGAGAAATCATTGAATGTACTTTCATTCAACGTATAATCAAGATATATAAAGTGGACGCAGGCTCGTTAACACCAAACCACTATAAATCTGGTGTGTTTGCTGTATTTTCTGTAACACCCTGAATTTTCTATATCTGTTATAAGAACTAATTAAAGAATACTAATTTTTAAAGTGAGAATTAAGGGAAACGGGTTACGCCATTACGTTCGTCTCGAAATTCTGCTTGGAATTAGGTCCAAGTTTTCGTAAATCGACTTCGTATGAAGAAGTTATGGCCCTCAGAAGTTTCAGAAATTTAAATAAATTAAAATAGCTCAGATTTAAATTCAAAATTCAAAAGAAAAACAAAGAAGCGGGCTGGGCGGAATTTTTCCCACCCCAGGCCAGGTCGATCAGGGGTTCGACCAAGGGATCGACCTCACCTATACAGGTCGACCTGGGGGTCGACCTACCCCTCACCCAGATCCAAAACAGTGACGATTCTGACTTGTTGCTGAGTCACTAGGGCATAAGTGGCAATTCTGGATAACCTATCTAGTCTGGATGGTTGTGATTGCTCCAAAGATGATCTAACAACTCACATAAGTTTAAAACTCTATAAAAGGAACCCTATTCCTCAACCCTAAATCACACAAATTCATTCTAAGGAGCCACTATGCTGTCCATGATCGTCCTAGCCTAGCCACCATTTCTTCTTCAATTAGAAAACGAGTTAGAAGCTACGAATCAAATCAAAACTAACTTAGAGAATTGATAGTCTTCTTCAAGGGATTTCTTTTCAGTTTCAGAAAACAGATCCCAGAAAACAAGAATTTCTTTTGTTTGTAAGTCCTGTTATTATTTAGATGTGAACGACTAAAAGTTATGATTTGTATTAAAGAGAAAACTAGAGTTATTCCTAGGTGTAAGATAATGATGATGCTGATTCAGGTCTATTCTTGTAACGATTCTAACGTATATGCTTATGAGACTATTGTGGTTATTATGTTGATGTTAAACCAATCGTGTATTATGTAAATTGTTGACTTTTTCATGTTATATGCAAGTTGTTAGGTTAAGACATGTATTATGTTTAAATCTACATTTAGATCTATGAAATTGGATCCAAAATAAAAGTTTACATTTACATGCTTGGTTGGATTTGTGTAATTTCATATGCTTAAGATTCATGTTTATTGGATCCAAAATAAAAGTTCACGGTCACAAGCCAAGTTGAACTTGTGTAATTCCATATGCTTAAGATTCATGTTTATTGGATCCAAAATAAAAGTTCACATTCACACGCCCAGTTGAACTTGTGTAATTCCATATTCTTAAGAGTCATGTTTATTGGATCCAAAATAAAAGTTCACATTCGCATGCCTAGTTGAACTTGTGAAATTTTATATGCTTAAGACTCATATTTATTGGATCCAAATTGCAAGTTTACATTTACATGCCTAGTTGGATTTGGGTAATTTCATATGCTTAAGACTCATGTTGGTTGGATCCAAAAATGCAAGTTCATTGTTTTATGCCAAATTTATATGACACATGTTTAGTTAGATCCTTATTATGTTGTGTGAATGGTACATGCTCCCTTCTTTCCCCTTTTGTATATAAGTTAGGCTAAGTTACGAGCCTAACATTCTATGTGAATTTTGCGAACGTATGACGGGGGTAACGTTGGGAAAAACCTTAAATTTATATTATTGGCATAATTTGGCCCATAAATATATGAATGATTAGTGGCATAAAAATGGTATAATTTATATACCTAAAAATTATGAATATGATTTAGAGGAAAAATTGGGCAAGAGTTGAATGGAAATAATTGTGGATAATTTACATATAAATATGAAAGGTAAATAAGTAAATTAAGTAAAAGACGAATATGCCTACCTGAGGTTAGATTGAGTTATGGTGTAAGACTGCCCAGAACCGACCGGCACTTCCAGCAACCATAACAATATATATCTAATGTGAGAGGTTAGTGCATCAAGCCCAAAAAATCCCAAGGTTAGATTGAGTTGCGGTGTAAGGCTGCCCGGAACTGACCGGCACTTCCAGCAACCGCAACAATACATATCTAATGTGAGTGGTTGGTGCTTTAAGGAGTGAATTAAAGCTAAGACATGAATGGTAGGGTTAAGTTAATTAAGGCAACACTTAACCAATAGCAATAAATTAACTAAACTGATGAGTGGGATTAGGTTAATTTGAGAACACTTAACCATTTTAACATGTTGATTAGGAAACCCTAGTAACGGGGACCCATTTCAGCAGTAACCACATAGATGTATCACGGTACCCTGAACTAGGCAGGGTAGGGCACGATTACTGGGCTGATTATAAGCGGTCAAAACAACGGCGGGTGGTGCGTCGGTGTAGGTTCCGACGAAGTGCGGTCATCCACGTACTCCAGAGTGGAAAAAGCAGGCACTGGGCATCAGTAGTTATACTCTATGCATCTTGAATTGTGTCGGGTTGCCACAATAGGATTTAATACATCCCATGGTAGGACCAGCACAGGTATCTACAATCAAGCGGGGCTGAATAACACAAGTGGTAAACGTATACGAGTAGGAGCTGATCGATAAAAAGGGGATCATTTGTCTTGAACACGTGGTGCTAGTTGAAACACTTGTAAACATGTGCAGATAAATAGTAATGAGTGTGATAGCATATTCTGCCTTATTATCTTATTTCTAGGTGCTGTCCTAGATTCAGTTTATTCATGTCATAATCCTTTTTCTTGTTTGCATGCTAAATAATCACTGGACTTACCACACTCATGTCTAACCTATTTTCTTTCGTCTTCTTTTCTTCCATTCCCCCCTTCGCCAAGTCTGCAGGGAGGGAATACTTCAGCTTAGTTCGGATCATTTCCAGCTTGAAGAGAGTAGATGTATTGCTTGAATCTCTTTCCTTGGGCTCTGGCTTTGGATACTCTTTTATTGGGATTTATGCTGCCTTACTATTTTTTTTAATGATTCTTTATGTTTTAATTCAAGACAGAGATTTTGTTGTAATGTTTGAAATATGGTTTGAGACAGTTGTTGTAATGTTTTAACTGAACCACGTACTTATGAAATAAATTTAGTTTTTTCCGCTGTTTATATGTCTGTCTTGTAAATTATCTGTATCTTTTACTAAAATGCTCCACCGACGTTAAGGCATTCCATTTGTGAGTGACCTTAATGGAGGTGGGGTGTTTCAATTGGTACCAGAGCTGATGGTTGCCAGATCAGATAAAAAATTTTGGAACTAATTTCAAAAAGAATTTAATGAAGCATTTTCAAGAAAAAGTGTTGTTTTAAAAGGCATAATCCCCCCCCCCCAAAGCCATATGCACTATCTTCTATTCTTTGTTTTGAATCTTTCTTTTTCGTTTCCGCATGTTTGGGGATCTTAACCTTCCAAAGGGTGTGCCGGTACTTGGCTGGTTCAGAAGGCACCTAAAGGCTAGGGCTAATGATGCAGCCCAACAGATGTTACTACTCCCCAGTTGCAGCTGTTCCTCCTCCTCCTCCTCGTGCAAATGCTTTTCTCCAAGATACTTAGGGATTTTCGAGACATGGGTGGAAAGAACTTTAATGGGACTGAGTCATTTGTAGAAGCAAGAAACTGGCTCAAAGAAACCAAGGATTTGTTTGTTATCTTCGAAGTGGACGATAGGTAGAAGATACAGTTGGTCATATGGTTGCTTAAAGGTAAAGCCTCTTATTGGTGGGAAGTTACTAATGCTGAGAGACCAGTTGAAACTTGGGAGGATTTCAGAATGAGGTTTGAAATGAAATTCCTCTCACAAGCTGAACGTTGCCTACAGATGGAGAAAATCTTAGCTCTCAAATTGGGAAGTATGTCAGTCAAGGAATACGTCAACCAATTCAACCAGCTGGCTAGATTTGGACTGGAGTTAGTGAACACTCCCCAAATGGAGGCTCTCCGTTTTGTTAAAGGGTTAAATGAGCCACTATACAGCCTAGCTATGTCCCATATACCTATGGGTGCAATTTGTGACAGACTGGTGGACATGACACTGCTACAGGAGGAAGATAAGGATGGCAAGAAAGAGGCAAAGGTGGAAGTACCTCAAAATAAGAAATTGGAGGGATCGCAGAACAAGAAGACAGACTCAAAGAAGGGTAGGAAGAACAACAAACCCCGTGACAAGAGGAGTGTAATTTCTGTGCATTCCTGGACATCTGATTAAGGACTGCAGAAAGAAAAAGAGGAAGATTGGTGGTTGTTTTCACTGCGGCGAGACAGGACACATGACTAAGGACTGCCAAGGGAAGTAAGGGCAAGGGCAGAGGACTGGATCTACTTTTGGAGGGCAGGTTCACGCTCTCATAGCACTCCGCAAGAAAGAGGTAGAAATATTTCTGTTGAGAGTTTAGTTTATCATTTTGATCATCTGTTCGTACACTCTTTGATTCTGGTGCATCGCACTCTTTTATATCTACAGCTTTAGTTGAATCTCTGCACCTAGACACCAGTATAGTAGGGGATCGCTTGGTTGTTTCAAATCCAATTGGGGGATCGGCCTATTGTCAATGATTTGTTTGGGTTTGGAATTTCTATACTAAGCGTTGGGTTTAGATGTAATGCCTATGTTTTGGGCCTTACGGGCTATCGGTTGATTCTAGGCATGGATTGGTTATCCAGTAATGGTGCCATCCTCGATTGTGAAAAGAGAGTTGTTAGACTTATGACTCGCCTTGGTAACACTCTCGAAAACTCTTGTAATCCCATACACTCTGTTATGCTTAGCTACCTTGAATCTCTTGATGCGTCTGTTGAGAACTTGCAGTCTGTTAGAGTAGTCCGTGAATACTCATATGTATTTGAAGAGATGAAGGACTTACCTTCGAAGCGGGAGATAGACTTCTGCATATACCTTATTGATAATGCAAAACCCGTAGCTCTACCTGTTAGACACATGGCTCCAAGGGAGAGAAAAGAGCTCAGCAAGCAAGTCAAAGAGCTGCTCGAAAAAGGGTTTATAAGACGGAGTATTTCTGAATGGAGTGCTCCAGTAGTATTCGCAACCAAAGCATTTGGTTCACTTCGCCTATGCGTTGACTATAGGAGCTAAACAAGCTGACCAAGAAGAATAGGCACCCACTTCCAAGAATAGTCGACTTGTTTGATCAACTTGTAGGCGCATCGGTTTCTCCCAACTAGGTCTGGCTACCAGGTTTCATCCGCTAAGAGTGGCTGAAGACAGCATTGATAAGACTGCGTTCAGAACCCCAGATGGTTTCTTCGAATGGCTTGTCATGCCTTTTGGCTTGACAAACGCACCCGCTTATTTCGTTGACTTGATGAGCAGGGTGTTCAGGGAGTTCCTTAATAAGTTTATGGTGGTCTTCGTAGACGACATTTTGATTTTCTCGAAGAATGAAGAAGAGCATGCTTTGCATTTAAGGGAAGTCATGGATACTCTTCGTGCACATCAGCTGAAAGCCAAATTCTCCAAATGTCATTTCTGGAGAGAAGAAGTAAGGTTTCTTGGACATTTGGTTTCCGAAGAGGGTATAGCTGTGGACCCCGCAAAAGTAGTTGCGGTGCAAGATTGGAATGTTCCGCAGAATGCAACCGAAGTCCGAAGCTTTCTCGGGCTAGCGGCTTTTACCGAAAGTTCATTAAAGACTTTGCGAAAATCTCAGCCCCACTCACAAGATTTACAAAGAAGAACCTAACTTCTGTTTGGGATTATTGCTTTCCAACGTTTGAAAAGGGCTCTAACAACAGCCCCAGTTCTGACATTGCCTGATGGGAGCAAAATGTTTAATGTATACACAGACGCATGAGGTACAGGATTAGGTGCTGTCTTGATGCAAGAAGGCAAGGTAGTTTGTTATGGGGAAGGAAATTGAGGGTACATGAGAAGAACTACCCAACTCATGATTTGGAGCTAGCTGCCTTTGTTTTCGCTCTAATGTCATGGCGGCATTACCTGTAATAACCCGGAAAAGCTGGGCCAGTTTAAAATTTTTATTTTGGCAATTTTAATGAATTTTGATTATTTAAAATGAATTATTTTAAATAATATCGACGAGAAATTTATTTTGAATATATTTAGAACGTTTATATTATACGCGTCATCGTTAGAATATAAATAATTATATATAATTATAAATAGAATTGAAAATGGCGCGGTAGTTCGATAATTCGATTTCAAACTTCAATTGAATGTACCAGGTGCAAAACAATCCGGATTTTTAGTGAAACCAAAAATAATAGGATCTCTTTGTGAATATCTTTCCAACAAATCCGAAAAATCAAATTTTCATAGCGGGAATCAAAAGATATGTCCAGTTGAAAATTCTGAATAGTCGCTATGGAATTCAGGCCCTTAAAAATAGACATTTTGCAAATGACCTCTGATTTCGACGAAACCACTTTGTTGGATCCGCAGCGTCAAATTATTGCTAGATTCCAAATTTCATAATTTTTCGAATCAATATGTGAGCGTGGCAAAGGAAAACGCGTTTGACCAGTTTCAGTTGAATTTAATCGACTGGAAATTGGCCATTTTTCAAAACGGTCTCAGAATTCGACGAAACTAGTTTTGTTAGGACCGTATCGTCAATATGAAGCTAGAAAATATTTTTCGGGAATTTTTCTAGTTAGTATGTGGCCCCAGTAATTTGAAATGTACGTTTGAAATTCAATATAATGATTTAAATGTAAATTCAACGGAAACTGATCGAAACGATCGAATTAGCTTACGAAACATATCCCATTGTGTTCGGAATGGGGGTATTTAGCTATGGACGACAGGCGGTGGGCCTCGTTTCGAGGTCAAAATAAAAAGTTGCTTTTGAAAAATAAATGAATTAAATATAAAATATATATATTTTCAGAACCCCCCCTCTTTCTTGTTTTCATGAATCAGGAAAAAAATAAAAAAAAAAGAGAAAGAAGGGCGACGGGGGGGGGGGGGGGTGGGGGGGGGGGGGGGGGGGGGGGATGAGCCGCCGCCACCACATCGCGCCCCCCCCCCCCCCCCACCCCCCAGCGACGCCGTCGCCGCCGCTGCTTCCTCTTCTTCCTCCTTCCTCCTTCCCTTCCCTCCGTTTCCATCTCCTCCGTCGAACCCCCCCCCCCCCCCCCCCCCCAGGCGCCGCGCGATGCAAGAAGTTCCCCCCCCCCCCCCCCCAAGCCCGCGTCCAACCACCTCCGCCCCCTTTTCTCCACCTGCGACCCTCCCCCCCCCCTTCTCGCTCCGTTCGACACCCAGAAACCCACGAGCACGAGATTGAGGGCACGCTCACTCCATCCACCCCTTGCTGCCACCGTACCACCCCATTCCGACCAGCTACACTTCCCCCTCCTCTGTGAATCGAAACACAGTAAGTTTTTACTTTTATTTAATTTAAATAATTAGTTAACATTTATAAAATCAGTTTTTATATAAGTAGAAAATCCGATTTTTACTTAGAAAAAAAACTGATTTTTATTTATTTAAAAGTAGGATTTTTAAGCATGAAAGCGATGACCTTTATGTTCGAAAGGATGCGATTTTTCCATATTGAATAGCGAAGTGAAAAGAGAATTTTTCCATATTGAATAGCGAAGTGAGAATAGAATTTTATCTATATAGTAGCATAGTAAAAATTCAATTTTTTTAAATATACGAAGTGATTGTAAAATATGATTTTTTATATATTGAACATCGAAGTAAAAATTCGATTTTTATATATTGAATAGCAAAGTAAAAATTCGATTTTTATATATTGAATAGCAAAGTAAAATTCGATTTTTATATATTGAATAGCAAAGTAAAAATATGATTTTTACATATGTAGAGAATACGGGCGACGAAAGTGATAAGAGACGAGAACGACGAAGATATCTGCATAAGAAGAGTCGTGGTATTGGATAGCTTTCGGTGAGAACTTCTCACTCTTCAATTTCTTTTTCTAGTTATAATATATACTAGGATGCAGACGGTGCTTAGTAGCACCCGACACAATCGTCACAGACCTAGGACTTGTTTGTTTGGTTGCATAGATTAGTTAGATGATTTGGTTTGAATTGACTTGTTGGTGAAATGAATTGATTTGATTGATGTGTGAATGGCGTGGGCCTTCACTAGACCGGGGATAAGGCTAGGCCTCGTCCCGTTTCTAGTATCGTGCCGTTATGCCGCGAAATTTTCTAAAATAAGTTAGAAAAATAAAAACATCATTTTTATTTTGTAAATAAACCGAATAAAATATTCATACGTTGAATAAAATAGTTTGATCATTAAAAATATAATTTTTAACGTGAATGTGAATAAATAAATATTCATTTACAAACCAAACGGTTTGTTATGTACACCTATTTGAAGGACATTGATTGGGACGATAAATTTTACACATCGCCCAACTGCACAAGTAAAAATCTGTGTTTGATTTGCTTGAAACCCCACACGGGTATTGGGATGATATTTGACGTACACTAATCCCGATTGTTTAGTTGTATGTCGATCGATTGATTGACAGACTGTTATAAGCGTTGAATATTTATATTTGATGCTTATACAGTGTAGAATGCACTTTGGATGATGGTTGATTATTCATCGTTGTTAATATATACATGTGTTGTAGAAATCCATATAATTAACATTATATGGTAATTGATTGGGCCTCATTCCAGTTTCGAAAAAGAAATATTTGAAATAGATATTTGAAAATAGAAACATATGAAGCCGTGTTGATTAGATTGACGCCATTTTGACGTGAACGATATTTATATCGATTTTATTCATTTTTCAACGAATATTGAAATAGATTTGAAATTCGAATTAAATTGAATAGATTTGAAATTGAAATCACATTGAAATGAATTCGAATTGAAATTGAATATAAATGAATTCGAATTGAAATTGAATATAAATGAATTCGAATTGAAATTGAATATAAATGAATTCGAATTGAAATTGAATTGAATTGAATTAGAACTGAAATTGAATTAGAAATCAATTTGAATTAAAATCGATTTGAAATGAATTTAAAACGAATTTAAATTGGAATATTCATTTTGATTTGAAATTGAATATGAAGTTGAAACCGTTTTGAAAATGAATTTAAAACGATTTATAAAGCACGTTTTGAATTGAAATCGACGAAGTATATATTATATATTTTTTATAATAATATAATGGCCTGAATAGAATGTGCCGCGCCGCGGCAGTTCGCGAATTTCGACCATTGACTTCGAACGGATATTACGGGAGATCCGACCGTCGGATTCTCCTAAAACCGGAACCGTTAGGTTCGTATCGAAAAGAGCTTTCTAACGATTATTAGAAATTAGAAATCTAATGGTTGGATTTGGAATTTATGTCCAAATCAAATTGAAAAAGGTCGTTGTAAGTGCAGTTCGATGGCCGTTGATGGAAATCGACTGTACGGGCCTTGATAAAATTATTAAAAATAGTAATAATTTGTGTAAAATCATAAGAAATGATTTAGAAAGGATTGGGATGAAAAACTCCTTATTTGAAAAGATAAAAATAGGTTTTTACCGAAATGAACTAGTTTTGAACTAGAATTATAATTCTATTTATTTTTAAATAAATAAATTGAATTTGAAAGGGTTTTTTAAAAATAACCAGAATTTCCAATGATTGCATTGGAATGGATTTGAATCGAAATTGTCTTCGGAATATTTCGATGTTGGATTTCGTGATTATACAGATGTTGTTATGGAAATTTGAAAGATATAGATATATATATCGTTATTTCCAATACGATATCTGTTGGTCGTAGAATTTGATATTGAATATAAGCGATATATTTTCTATTCAGAGCCTTGTATTTAATATCAAATGTGATTTGGGTTTGTCGTGAATGATGTCTTGACTAACACTGTTCTTGAAACCCAGTGGAGAAAAGATTAAATCTTTTTATTTAGATTAATGAAGTGTACCAATTAAATAATATTTAACTGGAATTAGATTTAATGAAGTGTACCAATTAAATAATATTTAACTGGAATTGAATTGATATTGATTTTTGGGTTTATCGTGGACAGTGTTTTTAAATAACACTAATTCTTTAATCCGATAATTAATGGAATGTGGTTTTGGGTTTATCGTGAACCGTGTTTTAAATGACATTGATTCTTTAACCCAGTTAACGATTAAAACTAAGTGGGGTTTTAATGAATCTTTAATTAGATTGAAATGATCAAGGATGGAGTATCACCAGTTTTGCTCAGGCGATAGTTAAATCTTTAATTAGATTTGAACGTGAAATGGTAATTGAATTTACCGATAACACCGTGGTGTTAGATATGAAGTATAACCAGTTTTACTTCATGGGATGAATAGGTTGGGATTGGGAAATAAAATAAATGATTACTTCGGTAAGATTCGCTAATCCCGACTAGTTTGAATTGATATTCAAAAGTAGATTAAAGAATAAATTTTAATGATTTATCTTTGATAAAATTAATGGAACCTTTCCCTATAAATGTGAAATTTAGAAACTAACAGTCGGTTAGCTAAGCAGAACGGTTTTCTGGATATTGATCTGATGTTGGTTTCGGCCTTCGGGGTTAATATTTGGGGGATTATTCTCTTGATTAATTTACGGTTAGTGACTGATGAATTGGAATGAGGCGTATGTTGTGTTTGTGTAACACTTATTTAAAATATACGCGAGTTATTCGGGAAGACCGGGTTTATCCCATTCTGAATAACTGATACGACGATAAGTCGAAGACGAAGACGATGGTCGAAGACCGGAGGTCTTCACGTCGTTTGGGTAATTACTGATGATCTTGATTGGGCTGTACACCCAAGAAGATGGAAACAGTTGGTGATCGTCCAAACGTACTTGGAGATCGATGGATATGCGGGGTACTAGGTGCCTCCGTTCGTTCAGACCCAGAACGAACTTGTAAATGGACTGTGTGTCTGACATTGGATTTTAGTCCGTGTGATTGATCTCTATTAAATATATATCTGTTTGGCGGCAGAGAATTTATTCTCTTGCTTAACGCCCTTCTCTGAGACGTACGAGCTCAGGGGTTATATATTGATGGATATCAAATGCATGGAGTGAATTGCCTGTGTGGCATGCCTAAGTGGCAATTGATCGAGGCTTCTGTTGAAAAGCAAAGTCTTGTGGTGATGATCAAAGCACGGCCTTTGTGGCGTAGCTTTGTGTAACGTTTACTTCGCGAGTTTCGCACCCCGGTTGTGAACCAAAAACGGGAGAGGACCTCAGGGTGGGCATGCGTTTCTTTCTAGCTAGGGTGGTGTTAGTGACCTACCAGCCCTGACATTTATATACTTTTCACCTGTGTGGTTGTTGCTGTTGCGAGGCGCCTCGGTTTGATCGGACGATCCGGGTCCGATGGAGTCATTCGTTGGCTCATTTACGCCCCAAAGGGCCGGGAAACGCATGTTCAGGCATTTTAATCCACATCGGTGGACCGGCCCTGACGATCCAAGGGTCACTCGAGCTCTGATCCTGAGGGGCGGGCTAGAGCGTCTCGAATCGGTTGAGGACTATCTTTTGCCTCGGTTCATAGATGGAAATCCAATTTTCAAATACGTGACTTTGCGATTTTGATTGTATAACCTATATATGGCGACATAGTGTTATGGGGCATTCATGCCGCCTATGATTGATACTTATGATTTGAAGTTGTTTTATACACTATACACTTATAATAGTATCAAATAATCTGTTTTAAACGTATCAAGCATTCTTGGCTATTATAAGGTAAAAACCCTATCCTCCGGCTTGCGTTGCATTGTGTGATGGGACCTGGGTCTTATAATAGCTTCATATTTCTTTATTTATCATTACGTTGTTTGTTTTATGCACTGGTTTTCTTGGGAGGAAACCCGTTCCGTGTTATACGGCGTGGTCCCTTGATTTACCGAACTTTAAAATAAAGATTAATAACTGTTTTTAGTTCTCACACCAGTCCCATGACTGACCTGGAGTTTATTGTTTTAACCTAAACTCTGGGTGCCCATATTTTGACACGAGCAGCTAGTAGTTTTGGTTTTGCAGATTTATATTCACAGGATCCTGGTTTACAGCTGGAATGATATCCGGAAAGCTTTGTATCCGTATATCTCTTCTAGTTGTGTATTGTATTATTTTCCGCTGCGATGTATTTAAATGTAATTTGAATCTCTGATATTTCTGTGTAATATTTATTTGTTTATACTCCGTATATTCTTGTAATCTGATGCATTGTTGTAATATACAGTGAAATGTTCTTTCGTATGAGTTCTGTTTTTTCCTGTTCTCAAACGATCGGGCGTTTCGAGCGGTCTGGGTCGGTTTAGCGACTGGTTCGGACCGAGCAAAATTCCTTCTCGTCACATTACCTAATAGGAGAAAGGTTTGAATTGTTTACTGACCAAACAACCATAAATCATTAAAGTACCTTTTCTCACAGAAAGATCTAAACTTAAGACAACAAAGGTGGATGGAGTTTGTTGCCTCGTATGATTTTGAGATTTCTTATACCCGTGGCAAGGGCAATGTGGTAGCAGACGCCTTGAGTAGAATGAGGTTGACCTTAATCCCTCTCTTTGTAGAAAGGCAGAGCTTGGATTACATAGCAAACTTTGACTTTAGACCCTCCTCTGAATTTGTAACTGGTTTATTAACATCACTAGAAGTGCGGCCTATCTTTTGGACTCAATAGGGACCGCACAACGTGAAGACCCTCAGCTAGTTGATGTAATGGATAAGCTAATTAGGGGTGAGACTTCTAGTCACCTCAATAGATACTCCATCAATGATAAGGGTTGGTTGAGACGAGATGGAAGGCTATGCATCCCACAAGCAAGGGATTTGGTGAATACAGTTCTCGAAGAAGCACACCATTCTAAGCTGACCATACACCCAGGCGTAGACAAGATGTATAAAGACATAAAAAGGGTTTTCTTTTGGAATGGCATGAAGAGGGATGTAGCTGAGTTCATCGTTAAGTGCTTGATATGCCAGCAAGTCAAAGCGGAGCAGAAGAAGCCTGGTGGTCTGCTTCATCCTCTAGAGGTCCCACAGTGGAAATGGGATAACATTTCGATGGACTTTGTTGATGGGTTTCCTAGGTCAAGAAGGGGCAATGCCAGTATTTGGGTAATAGTGGGCTGGCTCACTAAAAGCGCTCACTTTTTACCTATTAAGAGTAAAAGGACGGCCTCATCCTTAGCATCCATTTATCTTAAGGAGATAGTTTGACTCCATGGGATACCCTCCAGCATAGTGAGTGATTGAGATCCTATCTTTACGAGCGAGTTTTGGAAGAGTTTGCAAGAGGCTGTAGGCACACAATTATGCTTAAGCACGGCCTATCACCCCCAAACCGATGGTCAGACGGAAAGGGTGAATAGAATATTAGAAGACCTCTTGAGATTGTGCATTCTTGACTCTGAAGGAACATGGGAAGATCATATTCCTTTGGTGGAATTCGCTTACAACAATAGCTACCAAGTCGCCATAGGCATCGCACCCTTCGAGGCTTTATATGGAAGACCATGTCGATCACCAACTTGTTGGTCGGAGCCTACAGACAAGCTCGTACTTGGGCCAGACGTAATTAGAGAAACTTCAGAGAAGGTGGACTTGATAAGAAGACCAATGAAGACCACACAAGATAGACAGAAATCCTACGCAGACAAAAGAAGGACCGACCTTGAGTCTGAGGTTGGAGATAGGGTGTTCCTTAAAGTATCTCCTTTAAGGAATGTCATTCTCTTTAGGTCTGTAGGAAAGTTGGCACCAAGATTTGTAGGTTCATTTCCTATCATTGAAAAGATTGGGACGATGACTTACAGAGTAGAGCTACCCGAGAGACTGGCTAGAGTTCATAATGTTTTCATGTTTCTCAACTACGAAAGTGCTTACATGAGTCTGCGGAAGTTGTGGAGCCAAGTATACTAGAGGAAGTAGAAGTGGAACAAGAAGCAACTGTAAGAAGAGTTCCAACTCGAATCTTGGGTACGGAAGTCAAAAAGCTACGTAACCATGAAGTCAAGCTTGTTAAAGTTCAATGGAGTGACGCTGAGGAAGACGCGACTTGGGAAACTGAGAGAAAAATACACGTAGCCTACCCTTTTCTTTTTGAGGGTACCTCCTTGATCTCTTTTTCCATAAGTTTATACATGCTTATATCTATCTTTTTAAGTATATCTCCTCGTTCCTATTCTATATCCTTAGGTAGAAACCAATGGATGTAAACATGTATTTGAAACATGTTATGATTGTTGGTTGAGAGTGGTTGCTAGTGGTTGCTCGTGGATGCATATACACACACATTAGGTACTAGATCGGCTCAGTCACTTTCATATTGCATATGCATATATGTATTTGTATATGGATTGAAACTTGGAATGTTATCATATGGAAGTTCCATTTGTATGGATGATTGTGCACTCATGTAAAAAATATGATTAGGAACAATTGCACACATAATGGACTCACGACATTAACATAATTCGCATTAAGGAGGTCAACTGAATCAGTAGACCGCCTGATTTTGCATTCGATAAGGACATATACACACATTATGCATATGATTATGAAAGCATTAGAAGTCTTTTTAAGGACAATGGACGCCTGTGTTTGATGGTTGAGTAGATGGACGATTGGATGGTAGGATATACATTCTTCTTGACTAGAAGAATTCGAGGACAAAATCCTTTAAGGAGGGGATAATGTAACAACCTGAGTTTTCTATGTCTATTATAAGAAAAAATTAAAGAATACTTAATTTTTTAAAGTGAGAACTAAGGGAAACGAGTTACGCCACTGCGTTCGTCTTGAAATTCTGCTTGGAATAGAGTCCAAGTTTTTGTAAATCGGACTTCATATGAAGAAGTTATGGCCCTCAGAAGTTTCAGAAATTTAAATAAATTAAAACAGCTCAGATTTAAATTCAAAATTTAAACGAAAAACAAAGAAGCGGGCTGGGCGGGATTTTTCCTGCCTTTGGCCAGGTCGACCAAGGGGTCGACCTTCCCTATACAGGTCGACCTACCCCCTCGCCCAGATCCAAAACAATGACGATTCTGACTTGTTGCTAAGTCTTTTCTGACCTGTTGCAGAGTCACTAGGGCATATGTGGCAGTTCTGGATCTATCTAGTCTGGACGGTTATGATTTCTCCTAAGATGATCTAACGGCTCACATAAGTTTAAAACTCTATAAAAGCAACCCTATTCCTCAACCCTAAATCACACAAATTCATTCCAAGGAGCCACCATGCTGTCCATGATCGTCCTAGCCTAGCCACCATTTCTTCTTCAATTAGAAAACAAGTTAGAAGCTACGAATCAAATCAGAACTAACTTAGGGAATTGATAGTCTTCTTCAAGGGATTGCTTTTCAGTTTCAGAAAACAGATCCCAGAAAACAAGACTTTCTTTTGTTTATAAGTCCTGTTAATATTTAGTTGTGAACAATTAAAAGTTATGATTTGTAATAAAGTGAAAACTAGAGTTATTCCTAGTTGTAAGATAATGATGATGATGATTCATGTCTATTCTTGTAACGATTCTATCGTATATTCTTATGAGACTATTGTGGTTATTTTGATGATGTTAAACCAATCGTGTATTATGTAAATTTGGTGACTTTTTCATGTTATATGCAAGTTGTAAGGTTAATACATGTATTATGTTTAGATCTACAATTAGATCTATGAAAATTGGATCCAAAATAAAAGTTTACATTTACATGCATATTTGGATTTGTGTAATTTCATATGCTTAAGATTCATGTTTATTGGATCCAAAATAAAAGTTCACATTCATATGCCTAGTTGAACTTGTGTAATTCCAAATGCTTAAGATTCATGTTTATTGGATCCAAAATAAAAGTTCACATTCACATGCCTAGTTGAATTTGTGAAATTCTATATGCTTAAGATTCATATTTATTGGATCCAAATTGCAAGTTTACATTTACATGCCTAGTTGGATTAGGGTAATTTCATATGCTTAAGACTCATGTTGGTTGGATCCAAAAATGCAAGTTCATTGTTTTATGCCAAATTTATATGACAAATGTTTAGTTAGATCCTTATTATACTGTATGAATGGTACATGCTCCCTTATTTCCCCTTTTGTATTAAGTTAGGCTAAGTTACGAGCCTAACATTCTACGTGGATTTTGCGAACGTATGACGGGGGTAACGTTGGAAAAAACCTTAAATTTATATTGTTGGCATAATTTGGCCCATAAATATATGAATGATTAGTGGCATAAAAATGGTATAATTTATATACCTAAAAATTATGAATACGATTCAGAGGAAAAATTGGGCATGACTTGAATGGCAATAATTGTGGATAGTTTACATATAAATATGAAAGGTAAATATGTAAATTAAGTAAAAGACGAATATGCCTAACTCGAGGTTAGATTGAGTTACGTTGTAAGACTTTTCGGAATCGACCGGCACATCCAACAACCGTAACAATATATATCTAATGTGAGAGGTTAGTGCATCAAGCTGAAAAAAACCCGAGGTTAGATTGAGTTGCGGTGTAAGGCTGCCTGGAACCGACCGGCACATCCAGCCACCGCCACAATACATATCCAATGTGAGTGGTTGGTGCTTTAATGAATAAGTTAAAGCTAAGACGGGAATGGTAGGGTTAAGTTAATTAAGGCAACACTTAACCAATACAACATGTTAACTAAACTGATGGGTGAGGTTAGGTTAATTTGAGAATGCTTAACCATTTTAACATGTTGATTAGGAAACCCTAGTAACGGGGACCCATTTCAGCAGTAACCCACATAGATGTATCATGGTACCCTGAACTAGGCAGGGTGGGGCACGATTACTGGGCTGATTATAAGCGGTCAAAACAACGGCGGGTGGTGCGTCAGTGTAGGTTCCAACGAAGTGCGATCCTGCACGTACTCCGAAGTGGAAAAAGCAGGCACTGGGCATCAGTAGTTATATCTGTGCATTTTGAATTATGTCGGGTTGCCACCATAGGATTTGATACACACCATGGTGGGTCCAGCACAACTATCTACAATCAAGCGGGGCCGAATGACACAAGTGGTAAATGTATGTGAGTAATAGCCGATCGATAAAAGGGGATCATTTGTCTTGAACATGTGGTGTTAGTCGAAACACTTGTAAACATGTGCAGAGAGATAGTAATGAGTGCGATAGCATATTCAGCCTTATTATCTTATTTCTAGGGTGCTGTCCTAGATTCAGTTTATTCATGTCATAATCTTTTTTCTTGTTTACATGCTAAATAATCACTGGACTTACCAGACTCATGTCTGACCCATTTTCTTTCGTCTTCTTTTCTTCCATTCCCTCCCCCTTCCCCCAAGGTCCGCAGGGAGGGAATACTTCAGCTTAGTTCGGATCATTTCCATCTTGAAGAGAGTAGATGTATTGCTTGGAATCTCTTTCCTTGGGCTATGGCTTTGGATACTCTCTTATTGGGGATTTATGTTGCCTTACTATTGTTTTAATGCTTCTTTATGTTTTAATTCAAGACATACATTAGAATACTAGCCACTCTCCTCAACCTACAAATCTGCACCTTCTATTGGAACAGTACCCGATCTCTTATCCAACACATCTGATCCCAACTCCATAACTTCCGCCACCATCGTTTAACACAGGCGATGACATCACAACAAACAACAAAGGGAGATCCAGCACCCAAATCACCATGCGATTTTGAATGAAGAAATAGAAAGTAAAATCGTAAACTCATTTGTCTCTATTACCTTTTTAGATTGAGAAAATGATTCGGAGGTTGCACGAATCTGGGAAGGGGTTCGAATTAGGTTTTGGACCTAAGAAGAACTGGGTGGCGGAGATAGAAGTAAATGGGGAGAGAAAGAGTAAGAAAGAAAAAGGGGCTAGTTTATATAGCTAATTCAAGGGCTTTTGGTCTTCCCAGTCTTGTCTTATTCGGGACCGCCTAATCCAATGGGCCACGAGCACTCAGATGGACCCATCGTGGCTCGCGTGAAGGCCTGCCTAATCACCGGTCTGTGGTACATGTCTAGTTACGCGGACCATACTGTATTCCAGCGACTTGAACTCGGGAATGATCATTAAATCAAGAGGATGTAATCTATAACATGCAGGAGTGAAGAGTTTCTTTAGAAATACCCATGGAGTTTAAAGCTCACCTGACAAATTGATTGTAATGCTTTCCAAGGACTAAAATTCGAAGTCAATTAACATGCAGAAAAATAATTAGAAGTTCAATCCTGTATTTATACTTGTCAAAGGACACGACTATTCGAAACATCGTGACCATCTGAGCAGATGAAACTGTTGGTCCACATCTTTCCAGGGAAGATACTTTGACAATTTCGAAGCACGTTTCATCTCTGATAAAACGTACTTCGAGGGGGGAAATGTTGGCTAGTTTTTGAAGTACGCCGCCAAGGGTAAAAGTATTCACAATCAAATAGGAAGGAGAATTATATATTCAAGCTCAGAGACGAACACACCATGTTTTCTGAAATCAATGACCCCGCTTGTGACTATTCTTCACATCCCTCTCGTGATGCCCCAAGACCGACCCACTCATGAAGGGTCATCACGACTCGCTCATGACTCTTTCTCATGAACCGTCCATGCGCCGAAGAGATAGCGACCATGACCAAGTAATCCATGATACGCAAGTTCAGGATTTGACGACACATGTCCATAACCATCATATTGACCATTTCTCCATCAAACCACGAACCAGTCCGAGATCCTCGGGATCTGTGCCACGTGTCCTCATGAACCGCATAGAGATAACACCTATAAATAGCCCAACACTTGGCATTTTTTAGGATCTTTTGGGCAGTTCTGAGTATTGTTTCCACCATTACTGTTTCTCCATTATTTATAATCAGTATTATCTCGAAATTATTGAGTGAACCACTATTGAAAAAGTAAGATTGAGAGAAATCATTGATTGTACTTGTATTCAACGTATAATCAAAGATATATAAAGTGGACGCAGGCTCGTTAACACCAAACCACTATAAATCTGGTGTGTTTGCTGTATTTTCTGTAACACCCTGAATTTTCTATGTCTATTATAAGAACTAATTAAAGAATACTTAATTTTTAAAGTGAGAATTAAGGGAAATGGGTTACGCCATTACGTTCGTCTCGAAATTCCGCTTGGAATTAAGTCAAAGTTTTCGTAAATAGGACTTCGTATGAAGAAGTTATGGCCCTCAGAAGTTTCAGAAATTTAAATAAATTAAAATAGCTCAGATTTAAATTCAAAATTCAAACGAAAACAAAGAAGCGGGCTGGGCGGGATTTTTCCCACCCCAGTCCCGGTCGATCAGGGGTTCGACCAAGGGATCGACCTCACCTATACAGGTCGACCTGGGGGTCGACCTACCCCCTCACCCAGATCCAAAACTGTGACAATTCTGACTTGTTGCTGAGTCTTTTCTGATCTGTTGCTGAGTCACTAGGGCATAAGTGGCAATTCTGGATAACCTATCTAGTCTGGATGGTTGTGATTGCTCCAACGATGATCTAACGACTCACATAAGTTTAAAACTCTATAAAAGGAACCCTATTCCTCAACCCTAAATCACACAAATTCATTCCAAGGAGCCACTATGATGTCCATGATCGTCCTAGCCTAGCCACCATTTCTTCTTCAATTAGAAAATGAGTTAGAAGCTACGAATCAAATCAAAACTAACATAGAGAATTGGTAGTCTTCTTCAAGGGATTGCTTTTCAGTTTCAGAAAACAAGACTTTCTTTTGTTTGTAAGTCCTGTTATTATTTAGATGTGAATGATTAAAAGTTATGATTTGTATTAAAGTGAAAACTAGAGTTATTCCTAGGTGTAAGATAATGATGATGCTGATTCAGGTCTATTCTTGTAACGATTCTATCGTATATGCTTATGAGACTATTGTGGTTATTATGTTGATGTTAGACCAATCGTGCATTATGTAAATTTGTTGACTTTTTCATGTTATATGCAAGTTGTTTGGTTAAGACATGTATTATGTTTAAATCTACATTTAGATCTATGAAAATTGGATCCAAAATAAAAGTTTACATTTACATGCCTGGTTGGATTTGTGTAATTTCATATGCTTAAGATTCATGTTTATTGGATCCAAAATAAAAGTTCACGGTCACAAGCCTAGTTGAACTTGTGTATTTCTATATGCTTAAGATTCATGTTTACTGGATCCAAAATAAAAGTTCACATTCACACGCCTAGTTGAACTTGTGTAATTCCATATGCTTAAGATTCATGTTTATTGGATCCAAAATAAAAGTTCACATTCACATGCCTAGTTGAACTTGTGAAATTTTATATGCTTAAGACTCATATTTATTGGATCCAAATTGCAAGTTTACATTTACATGCCTAGTTGGATTTGGGTAATTTCATATGCTTAAGACTCATGTTGGTTGGATCCAAAAATGCAAGTTCATTGTTTTATGCCAAATTTAAATGACATATGTTTAGTTAGATCCTTTTTATGTTGTGTGAATGGTACATGCTCCCTTCTTTCCCCTTTTGTATATAAGTTAGGCTAAGTTACGAGCCTAACATTCTATGTGAATTTTGCGAACGTATGACGGGGGTAACGTTGGGAAAAACCTTAAATTTATATTATTGGCATAATTTGGCCCATAAATATATGAATGATTAGTGGCATAAAAATGGTATAATTTATATACCTAAAAATTATGAATATGATTTAGAGGAAAAATTGGGCATGAATTGAATGGCAATAATTGTGGATAATTTACATATAAATATGAAAGGTAAATAAGTAAATTAAGTAAAAGACGAATATGCCTACCTGAGGTTAGATTGAGTTATGGTGTAAGACTGCCAAGAACCGACCGGCACTTCCAGCAACCATAACAATATATATCTAATGTGAGAGGTTATTGCATCAAGCCCAAAAAATCCCGAGGTTAGATTGAGTTGCGGTGTAAGGCTGCCCGGAACTGACCGGCACATCCAGCAACCACAACAATACATATCTAATGTGAGTGGTTGGTGCTTTAATGAGTGAATTAAAGCTAAGACATGAATGGTAGGGTTAAGTTAATTAAGGCACTTAACCAATACAATAAATTAACTAAATTGATGGGTGGGATTAGGTTAATTTGAGAACACTTAACCATTTTAACATGTTGATTAGGAAACCCTAGTAACGGGGACCCATTTCAGCAGTAACCCACATAGATGTATCACGGTACCCTGAACTAGGCAGGGTAGGGCACGATTACTGGGTTGATTATAAGCGGTCAAAACTACGGCGGGTGGTGCGTTAGTGTAGGTTCCGACGAAGTGCGGTCATCCACATACTCCGGAGTGGAATAAGCCGGCACTGGGCATCAGTAGTTATACTCTATGCATCTTGAATTGTGTCGGGTTGCCACAGTAGGATTTGATACACCCCATGGTAGGACCAGCACAGGTATCTACAATCAAGCGGGGCCGAATAACACAAGTGGTAAACGTATACGAGTAGGAGCTGATCGATAAAACGGGGATCATTTGTCTTGAACACGTGGTGCTAGTTGAAACACTTGTAAACAGGTGCAGATAAATAGTAATGAGTGTGATAGCATATTCTGCCTTATTATCTTATTTCTAGGGTGCTGTCCTAGATTCAGTTTATTCATGTCATAATCCTTTTTCTTGTTTGCATGCTAAATAATCACTGGACTTACCAGACTCATGTCTAACCTATTTTCTTTCGTCTTCTTTTCTTCCATTCCCCCCTTCGCCAAGTCTGCAGGGAGGGAATACTTCAGCTTAGTTCGGATCATTTCCAGCTTGAAGAGAGTAGATGTATTGCTTGGAATCTCTTTCCTTGGGCTCTGGCTTTGGATACTCTCTTATTGGGATTTATGCTGCCTTACTATTGTTTTAATGATTCTTTATGTTTTAATTCAAGACAGAGATTTTGTTGTAATGTTTGAAATATGGTTTGAGACAGTTGTTGTAATGTTTTAACTGAACCACGTATTTATGAAATAAATTTAGTTTTTCCGCTGTTTATATGTCTGTCTTGTTAATTATCTTTTACCTAAAATGCTCCACTGACATTAAGGCATTCTCTTTGTGAGTGACCTTAATGGAGGTGGGGTGTTTCATTTTCTTTCATTTTCAGTTATTACACTCTGCAATTCTAAACAATTCGGGTGTTAGAGCCATAATTTGGTCTAACATTATTATTAAACTGTGATTAGAAGTGTTGAAAAATAAAATGTTTTTATTTTGAATTATTCAGGAATGACAATTTACCCACCCATCTCCCAAATAATAAAGTTCACATGGACTGTGATGTAAACCCCACACGGGTATTGGGATGATAGTTTTACACATCGCCCAAGTACACAAATAATAATATATGTTTGATGGTGGAAAACCCCATACGGGTCTAGAGATGATAATTAATTTACGCATCTCCCTTGAATTTAATTATATGTCAACCGATTGATTGACATACTGTTATAAGCGTTATTTAATTATTTAATGCTTATACAGTTGTAAATTGCACTTTGGATGTGAATTGAATGTTTAATATTTGTTTATCACTATTTTTGAATACGTGCGATGTATGGAATCCATATAAATAAAATTATATGGTAATTGATTGAGTCTGATTCTAATTCAAAAATAACAAATATTTTAAAATAATATTCAGTGAAGAATCAAAATATGATTTTGATGTCCAGTTTTGGATGGACATGAAAATATTGAAATATTCAAAATTGAAATAAATATGAAGCCGAGTTAAGTAGACATACGCAATTTTAAATCAAACGGAATTTTCTGTCAATTTTATTCATTTTATAATGAATATCGAAAAGTTTTGATTCAAAATCTGATATTTCGAAATATTATCATTTTAATATTATAATGATATAGAATATTCAATTTTGATTTAAAATTGAAGTGGAAGTTGGAATCGTTTTAAAACGAATTTATAAACGATTTATAAAACATTTTTTAAATGGAAATCGACGAAGAATATATAATATATTTAAATGGTTTGAATAGAACGTATCGCGCAGCGACCGTTCGCAATTTCAACCATTGACTTTGAATTGACCTAATGGGAGATCCGACAGTTGGATTCTTCTAAAACGGGAACCGTTGGGTTTGTATCGAAAAGAGCTTTCGAATGATAATAATAGATTTGAAATCTAACGGTTAGATTTTAAGATACGTCCAAATCAGTTTTGGAAAAGGTCGCTATGGATGCAGTTCGTTGGCCGATATTGGAAACCGATTGCAAGGGCCTTAATAAAATTATTAAAAATATGAATAAATTGTGTAAAATCATAATAAATGATTCTAAATGATTTTGGAGGAAAAACTCCATGTTTGTAAAGATAAAATATATTTTTATATGAATAAGTTGTTTATCAACTTGAGTAAAGAACTGAAAGAAATTATATGGTTTAAATATAACTAGAATTTTTCTAATGTATGAACTGGAAAGGATTTGAATGGAAATAATCTTTGGAATATTACAATATTGGATTCCGTGATTATACGGATATTGTAGAGGAATTTGGAAGATATATATATCGTTATTCCCAATACGATATTTGTTGGTTTCAGAATTTGATATTAGATATAGGCCGATATGATTTCTATTCAGATCCTTGTATTTAATATCCAATTGGATTTTGGGTTTGTCGTGAATGATGTCTTAACTAACACCGTTCTTAAACCCAGTGGAGAAAGGAATAAATATTTTAATTAAGATTAATGAAGTTTTCCAATTAATACATATAATTGGAATTAAATGGAAGTTGCTTTTGGGTTCATTGTGAATGATGTTTTAAATAACATTTGTTCTTAAAACCCAATTAACAATGAAATTATGGTTTGGAATTTATAAATCTTTTAATTAAGATTTAACGAAATTTTTCCAAAGTAAAGTTTTCCAATTTAATATATTAAATTGGAATGGAGTGGAATTCGATTTACTAAAAATCGAGATAAACTCCTATGAAAGAAAATCGTTACTATTTATGGAATTTAAAAGCATTGCCATTATTCCATAGTATTATTCCGATACGAAAATTTATACCAATTATATACTGATCAGATTTCCGTGAAGATTCAATTTTAATGGAAGAGGATTTTGGGTATATCATGAACTTTGTTTTAAATGACATTGGTTCTTTAACCCACTTAAAGACAAGATTAATTTCCTAAAGTTAAATAATCATTAAATAATGATATTTGAGATTAGATCCGAGTTGGAGTTTTAATGAGTCTTTAATTAGATTGGGATGTGAATCAGGTAATTAAATTTACCAAATTCAAGAAATGATCGAAAATGGAGTACCACCAGTTTTACTCCATGCGATGGTTAAATCATTAATTAGATTTGAACGCTAAATGGTAATTGAATTTACCAATAACACAATGGGGTATTGTTATGGAGTAATACGAATTTTTCTCCATAGGATGAATAGGTTGGGATTGGGATAATAAAATGAATAATTACTTAGGTAAGGTTCATTAATCCTGATGCGTTGATAACCTTGATTTGGTTTAAATTGTGAAAAGATATTACAAAATCTTTTGAAATGATTTCCAAGGAAAGGATTTAAATGATAAGTCTAAATGGAATAAATCTTCCACAAGATTTAAGGGAGTAATTCCCAGAATAAAGAATATTTGAATAAAAGAATATTCTGGATTGGAATGAGGCGTATGATGTGTATTTTATAGCACTTGATTATAGGAGACGTGAGTTATTTGGAAAGACCTGGGTTAACCCATTTGGAATAACTGATACGACATTGAAAGTCGAAGATACGAAGATGGAGGTTGAAGGTCGAAGATCTTCACATCGTTTGGATGGTTACTAATGTCTTGATTGGGTCGTACACCCAAGACAAGGTAATAAGTGGTGGTCGTCCAAACGTACTTGGAGATCGACTAGATATGCGAGGGTCTCTCTCCTGTATTGGGCATATGGGACGAGGAGTAAGTTTCCTACGGTTTCATTCTGTAACAACCCGGAAAATCTGAACCAGTTTGAAAATTTTAAATTGGCCATTTTAGTGGATTTTAAATATTTTAAATATATATTTTAAATAATAACGACGAAAAGTGTGTTTGAATCGATGTTTGAAAATAAATATACTTAATTCTAATTATAAACAAGGCCTGAAATGGCGCGGTAGTTTCAAAATTTGAATTTAAACTTTGACTGACTATACCGGGTGCAAAACAAAACGGATTTGAGTGAAACCAAAAATATTTAAATCTGTTAGTGAATATCTATCTAAGTAATCTGAAAAATCGAAGTTTCGTAGCGGGAAGCAAAAGTTATGGCCAAATGAATTTTCAGAAAGGTCGTTATATAGTTTATAGCCCGTGAAAATGGGCATTTTGCAAACGACCTCAGAATTCGACGAAACCGCTTTTGTTGAATCCGGGATGTCAAATTATTGCAAGGTTTCAAATTTCATAATTTTTGAAGCTAGTATGTGAGCGTGGCAAAGGAAAATGTGTTTAGTCGATTTTTATTAAGGGGTATTTAGTTTGAAGGACAAGTTTCAAAAAAAAAATAGATCAAAGGACAACTAAGTTTCATAATTAAATTAAGGACAAAGACCAATTTTATTATGCAACATGAATTTCACTTTAACTCTCATTATTAACGAATTATTTTATGAAATAAAAAACAACCCTAAAAAATGGAAGAAAAAATACGATTTTGAAATTATTTTAGTCAATTTATGTTATTTTAAACATATAAAAATAACCAGTTCGGAAAGCTAAATGAATATAGCTTTATAACTTAGAAATATAGCTTTATACTGTATCATCCAAATACAGAATTATGTCATTTTAAAGCTAATCTCATTTACACCATAAAAAAGCTATACCGTAAATAACGAAGCTATATGCATTTAGCTTTCCGTCCAGAATTTTCTGATATTGCTTGTACTACCATATTTACAACAAAAAAACATTTCATAATTAATTTTTATTATTTTTTAATCTTATAATCACAGAAAAATATTTTATATTAATTTTTATTATTTGTGAAATGCCAACATATGTCCTTAGTTTAAAATATTTGGACTTTTTCCAAATATAACATGAAAGTGGTCCTTAATTTACATAGCAAAAGTCGTTTGTCCTTTGATCTAATTTTTTTCTAAAATGTGTCCTTGAAACAAATATCCACTTTTATTAAATTGGATCGACCAAAAAAGGGCCATTTTTCAAACGGTCTCAGAATTCGACGAAACTAGTTTTGTTGGGACCGTATCGTCAAAACATAGGTAGATTTATTTTTCGGGAATTTTTAGAATCAGTATGTGGCCCCGGCAAATTGAAATGTACGTTCAAATTAAATATTGAATGTTTTATATTTTAATTTGAAGAGAAACTGACTCAAACAGTCGAATGGGCCTACGAAACATATCCCATTGTGTTCGGAATGGGGGTATTTAGCTAGGGGCGACAGTCGTTGGGTCTGGATTGGGGTTCGTGTGTGAAAGAGGGTATTTTTGGATTTTTAAAATTTATAAATATAAAAAAAAATCATTGGTCAGTTGTTTTCTCTCTCCCCGACTAAACCCTTTAGGCGCGACGCAGAAATCACCTCCCATATTCTCTCCTCTTTTTCTCCTCCGTCTCTCAACAGAATCGAGCGCCACCACCCACGTTTTGAAGCCCTTACTCCCCTCTTCAAATCCGTATAACATTCACCCCCTGTCGTCCACCCTCCGCTGCGAATCACCTCCACGAACGGCCAGACTTCAGAGTGTCGCCGAGCTCGCCATTGTCCACCGATCAGAGCGCAACCACTGGGCGCGGGAAGCCCTCACTTCCCTCTTCGACGCTGTACAAGCGGATCTTCGTATCGAGCAGCGGTTAGATCGAAAAGTTGAAACCTAGTTTTGAACACATTAGAAAGGTAACGGCTTTGTTAATTTAAAACAATTTTAACACTTTAAAACCGTTACAAACTTGTAAAAATCATATCTTTTTGTTGTGTTGTCGAAATCTAGTGAAACAAGAGACAGTGGACTCATGTGGCCGTCTTCTACATTCTAGAAGAGACCGCATTTTTTTCTGAGCCTCCTGCTATTTTTGATGGAGTGGAACCCAATGTGAGATTTCTGAATTATAAACGATATGGAAAACGACGATGTATAAATTATATAGTCGATGTATGAGTTATATAAGCGTTTTACACCTCATGTATAAGCGATGTATAAGTTGTACGTTCGATGTATATGTTATATATGCGTTGTAAAAATTATATATGTGTTGAATAGAAGTGAAATATACTTATATAAATATATATATACATACATACATATATATATATATATATATATACGCCCCCCGTCCACAAATCATGGACGATATTTATTGGTTGTGATTGGTGTGAAAATTGGTTGATAGCGAATGGTTGATTAGAATTGTTTGTGGTTGAAATCGATTGATTGTGGTTAAAAAATACTCGTTTGTGGCTGAGAATTATTTGTTTGAAACCACATAGGATTAGTTTATGGAAAAGAATGAAAAAAATATACATGCCGCCTGCGTGCGAACTAGATGCATGAAATCCCCATTGTCAAAAGCTGCGAGGCTTTAAGGTAGAGAGAGGAGCCGTACGAGGGACGGCCCCAGTTTAACTACCTTACCGTTATACTGCCGAAATTTTCAATAATATTCATGTGGTAGAATTATTTTCATGTTTTGAAACTACATTCGTGTGTTGAATAGAAAACATTCATGTGTTGAATAGAAATTCATTCGTTGAATAGAAATTCATGTGTTGAATGGTATTCGTGTTTTAAAAAATTGTTTTAACAATAAAAATTACATTTTTATTTTATGTATACGAACTATAGAAAACATTCATGTGTTGAATAGAAATTCATTCGTTGAATAGAAATTCATGTGTTGAATGGTATTCATGTTTGAAATAAATTGTTTTATAATAAAAATCATATTTTTATCATCCATATGAACAATATAAATTAGTCGTGGTTTGAAATAAATTGTTTTATAATAAAAATCATATTTTTATCATCTATATGAACTATATAAAGTAGTCGTGTTTTGAAATAAATTGTTTTATAATAAAAATCATATTTTTATCATCTATATGAACTATATAAAATAGTCGTGTTCTGAAATAAATTGTTTTGCAATAAAAATCACATTTTTATTATATACATGAATTGTTAAAAATAGTGAAGTGTCGAAATAAATGTCGGTTGGATAAAAATACCATTTTTACCAAATGTATGAAAAGAAAATAGTTTTGAAATCGAAGAATCGATTATATATATATATATATATATATATATAATTTAAATATATCGAATAACGAAGTTGCAGTTCGTGTTTTGAAACCGTGATTTCAAACGATTAGTGCGGGAGATCTGACCATCGGATTTTCCCGAAACCGAAACCGTTGCGTTCGCTTTGGAAATATCTTTCCAACGACACCCACTTTGTGAAGATCCAACGGTTGGATTGTCTGAAATGTTTAATTCAAATCTGAAGAAAAACAGCACCAGAATCGATTATATTTATATATATATATAATTAAATTAAATCGAATAACGACGCTGTAGTTCGTATTTTGAAATCGAAACTTCAAACGAGTGTACCGGGAGATCCGACCGTCGGATTTTCCCAAAACTGGAACCATTGGATTCATTTTGGAAAGATCTTTCGAATGATATAAAACTTGTGAAGATCCAGCGGTTATATTTTCAGATATGTGTAAATCCAATCTGAAGAAAAACAGCGCATGGTCGCGTTATGCCCTGAAGCGTCGTTTGAATAAATTGGCTATTTTTAAATAAATAAAAATAGCGATAAATCATTATAAAATATTATAAACGATATGGAATGTGAAATTTAGAAACTAACTGAAGGTTAGCTAAGTCGAATGGTTTCCTGGGTTTTGATATGATGTTGGTTTCGGCCTTCGGGGTTAATATTTGGGAAATCGTTCTATTACTAATTTACGGTTAGTGACTAATGAATTGGAATAAGGCGTATGTTGTGTTTATGTAGCACTTGTATATTATATACGTGAGTTGCTCAGAAAGACCGGGTTTATCCCATTCTGAATAACTGAATTGACGATAAGAAATCGATGATGAAGACGGTGGTTGAAGACCGGAGATCTTCACCTCAGTTGGATGATAGCTGATGTCCTGATTGGGAGGCATCCCGAAATATGGATAATGAGTGGTGATTGTCCAGACGTACGTGGAGATCGATGGGTATCCGAGGTATATAGTGCCTCTGGTTTCGTTCAGACCCAGAACGGACTTGTAAATGGACTGTGTGTCTGACATTGGAATTCATTCTGTGTGATTGATAGCCATCAGTTGCATGGTGTGAATTGCCTGTGTGGCATGCTAAGATACAGTGATCAAGGCTTCTGTTGAAGAGAAAAGTCTTGTGGTTGATGATCAAAGCACCGCATGTATGGTGTAGCTTTGTGTATAACGTAAATTCGCGAGCCTCACACCCCGGTATGAACCAGAAACAGCAGAGGACATCAGAGAGGGCATGCGTTTCCTTCTAGCTAGAGGTGGTGTCAGTGCTTAAACTGGCTGACATTTATATTATTTTCACCTGTGTGGTTGTTGCTATTGTGAGGCGCCTCGGATATATCGGTGACTATGTGAAGCCGATGGAGTCATTCGTTGGCTCATTTACGCCCCAAAGGGTGGGGAAACGCAGTGTTCAGGCATTTTAATCCACATCGGTGGACTGGCCCTGACGATCCAAGGGTCGATGCGCTCTGACCCTAAGGCTCGGGCTAGACAGTCTCGAAGTCGGTAAGGACTATCTCTTGCCTTGGTTCATGACGGAAATCCAATTCCCTAGTACAACACCATGCGGTTTTGATTGTATATATATATATATATATATATATATATATATATATATATATATATATATATATATGGCGACATGATATATGGTACCCATGCCGTCTATGATTGATAGTTATGATTGAAATTGTTTTTGAAACCTATAAACACTAGTAATAATATCAAATTCTTTTGTTTTATTCATATCAAGCATATTTTGGCCATTATAAGGTAAAACTCTATCCTTCGGTTTGCGTTGCATTGTGTGATGGGAACTGAGTCTTATAATGGCTTCATTTTTATAAAAAGCATTGCGATGTTTAAAAGATTTCCTTGTTGTAAAGCACTGGCAATCCAATGGAGTAAACCCGTTCCACGAAAGTGGCGTGGTCCTGTGATTAGCCATATTATAAAATGTGTTAAGTAGATTTCTCATACCAGTCCCATGACTGACTCGTAGTTTGTTTCACTTGCAAACTCGGGTGCCCCTTTTTCTACACGGGCAGCCTTGTGTTCAGATTTTAGCAGGCTCTTTCTGGATAGCTGGAGATGAAGATGGATTCTATCATTTATCTCTTTTATGCTGTTCAGCTCCTATTGTACATATTATGTTTGTTTTCCGTTGTAGACATTTATGTATAGCTGAACTTTTTTTGTACTAAGTATGATCCTGTATACTGTGTAACTCTGATGATTATGTTTATCCAGTGTATTCTATTGTACATTATCTAGTGTATTTATTTATTTCTGTTCTGCTATTATTTGTTTATGTGTTATATTCCAAAGATTACCCTCGCCACCGTAAGTACGGGGTTTGGGGTCGTCACAACGTGGTATCAGAGCTTTGGTTAAGCTTAGTGCTGGAATATAACATATTAACGAACTCGTCAGAAATAGAACCAGTAGTGTTCTAGGACGAATAACTCATTACAGATAGGATCAGTAATATCCTTGTATGAGTATAGCAGAATGAAATATGCCCGATAGACACATTTAAATTCAAGTATATGTCTCTATGCTTTGAAATATCTTTTCTGTTGACCTGACACTTGATCTGCTATTTGCAGAAGTACTCGAAAATGAATGCCAAACACAGAAGAAGTAATACTGACCCGGATATAGAAGCTCTATTTATGAAATATATAAATCTGGGTGGAATACCGTTCTCGGGCGAAGAATCTATTATGAAAACACAAGCTTGGATTCGTTCTGCAGAGAAAATATTTAAGGTTTAAAAGCTAAGGGATAACCAGAAAAGATTACTGGCGTCTTGGGCACTCAAAGACGAAGCTTTGTTCTGGTGGGATCCGATTATTGAGGATAATCCAAAAGGTATTTAAAATGATTTTCCTAGAAAGATTTACTCCTCCTGAAGCAACTGAGCGGTTATGTGATGAATTTTCTTATCTGATACAAGGAGATATGACCATTCCCGAATATCATAAGAAATTCAATGAACTTTCTCATTTTGTCCCGCATCTGATTAAAGATCCGAAGAGGAAGAATTTGAGGTTTATTCACAGCCTGCAAAGAAAATATCCGAATAGTGTAATGAGGAATGTGAAGCTTCCTTTTTCTGAAATGATACACATGGCTTACCAGTATGAGGATCTCGACAAGAAAGGTATGTTGCATTACGAAGAGGAAGTTAGTTCTAGTAATAAAGGTGAGTCTGAAACTGATCATCCGGAGGCCAGTACGATGTCTGAGGTCAGTAAGAAGCCTAAAGTCAATCGGAAAAGGGCCAGATCTGAGAAAGAACCAGTAACGACTGCCATATGAAATAACTGCCATAAGCAAGGGCATTTGCAAAGAAATTGCAGATCTTTAAAGAAGCAAAGAAAGGAAGGATCTAAGTTTAATAAGAAGTTTCAAGAGACCAGAGAATGCAGCATTTGCCATCTGTTTGGCCATGTAAAGCAAGATTGCCAACCGTTAAAAGCGACCAAAGAGGCTCAGGTAAATGAAGTGGCAGAAACTTCAGCACCCTCAGTTGTTCAGGAAAGGCCAGATGTTTTAGAAGGCATGCTAACTGTCAAAGATATTCCAGTTAAAGTACTGTTTGAAACCGGCGCGTCGCGAAGCTTTGTTGCAAAGAATGCGGTTAAGAAACTGGATTTGAATTTGAAGAAGCTCAAAGAACCAATGACTGTCCATAATCCGGTTGGGGATTCCCTCGATCTCAGTTGGGTTTCTGGGGTGCCGGATTCTTTTTCTCGTTATCGGTTCCCTACCATCGCGGTCGTCATGAATTTTACAGAGTTTGATCTTATCTTGGGGTTAGTCTGGTTGACCAAATATGAAGCCGAGGTTAAATGCGCCGACAGAGTCGTTAGGGCGAAGATTAAATCATGTGATTATGTAACCATTCCCTGTGAAGGTCAGAATTCTAATAGAAAAGAATTCTGGGCGGCTTTGGATGTTTCTCCTGCTCAAATAGAAAATATCCCTGTAGTCACAGAGAATATTCTCGACCTCATAAAAGATATTCCTGTGGTCAAGAATTATGCAGATGTGTTCGAAGAAGCTGTTAGCTTGCCTCCACAGAGAGAAATTCATTTCAAGATCGCTTTAATTCCGAATGCAAGGCCAGCAGTGCATGCTATTCGGAGAATGACTCTAAAGGAGCAAGAAAAACTAGACAATCAAACTCGACAGCTTGTATGGAAGGGTCTGGTCAGGCCTAGTTTCTCTGATTGGGGAGCAGCAGTGGTGTTTGTCCCAAATTCTGACGGTACTCTGCGACTATGTGTGGATTATCGTGACTTGAATAAGCAGACAATAAAGAATAAATATCCATTGCCGCGAATCGATAATTTATTGGATCGTCTGAATGGAGCACAAGTATTTTCAAGGATGGACCTAGCTACAGGCTTAGACCAGCTTCATATTGCCGAAGAGTGTGTTCCGATGACAGCATTCAGGGGTCCAGACTTATTCTACGAATGGTTGGTAATGTCGTTCGGCTTATGTAATGCTCCTGCCTATTTTGTCGATCTGATGAATAGAGTATTCAGAGGAGTCTTGAATAAGTTTGTTCTGGTCATAATTGATGATATTCTAATCTTCTTTAAGTCAAAGGCCGAACATGAAAAACATTTGGAGCAAGTTCTAGAAATTCTGAGAAGGAATGTATTGAAAGCTAAACTTTCCAAATGTATATTCTGGTAAGATGAAGTAAAGTTTCTTGGCCACGTCGTATCAAAAGAGAGAATTGCTGTGGATCCAAGTAAAATCACTGCTATTCAAAATTGGAAACAGCCTAGTACTCCCACAGAAGTCCGGAGTTTTCTTGGATTGGCTACTTATTATCGGAAGTTCGTTAAAGGTTTTTCGAAGATATCCAGTCACTTAACGAAGCTTACAAAGAAGCACTCAAAATTCAAGTGGACTCCAAAATGTGAAGAGGCTTTTGAGAAGCTAAAGTTAAGATTAACGACGGCTCCAGTGTTAACGATTATCGATGGCAATCAAGACTTGAAAGTCTGGACAGATGCCTCTAGAGAAGGCCTTGGTGCAGTATTAATGCAAAGAGCTCAAGTTATTGCTTATGCTAGCCGCCAGCTGAATCCGCAGGAAAAGAATTATGTTACTTATGATCTTGAGTTATTGGTTATCGTATTCGCTTTGAAAATCTGGAGACACTATCTTCTTGGTGAGAAATTCGAACTGTTTATAGATCACCAGTCGCTGAAGTATCTGTTCACCCAGAAAGACTTGAATCTGAGGCAGCAACGTTGGCTAGAGTTCCTTGCAGCATACGATTTTGAGATTCTATACACTCCAGGGAAAGCCAATGTCGTGGCCGATGCGCTAAGTAGAAGGAATGCTATAATCGCCAGCTTTATTATTATGACTTCCTTGATTGACAAAATATCTATTCTTCAGAAGGATGATAATTTTATTTAGGATATGATCAGAAGGGTTCAGAAAGGAGAACCCTCGTGCTTTCAAATAGATAACGATAGGACTCTTAGATTGAGAGGAAGGATTTGTGTTCCCGACATCCCCGAGTTAAAAAAGGAAGTGTTAGACGAGTGTCACAAGTCCAAGCTGATTATCCATCCAGGTGTGACCAAAATGTATAACGATCTCAAGCGAACATTCTGGTGGAAGGCTATGAAAAGGGACGTTTCAATATATGTTAGCAGGTGCTCTACTTGCCAACTAGTCAAAAGCGACCAACAGAAACTTGTTGGATTATTGAAACCGCTGGACGTTCCACGTTGGAAGTGGGAACATATTTCCATGGACTTCATAGATGGTTTGCCCAGAACCAGGAAAGGAAATGACAGTATTTGGGTGATCGTAGATCGCTTCACGAAGACCGCCCATTTCATACCTGTCAGATCAAACAGAACTGCTCAGAGTCTGGCGCAGATATATTTCAAGGAAATTGTTAGGCTACATGGAGTGCCGCTCAGTATAGTTAGTAATAGAGATCCAATATTTACTAGCAAATTCTGGGAGGCATTTCAAGTAGAACTGGGAATGAAGCTGAACTTGAGCACCGCTTATCATCCTCAGACAGATGGTCAAACTGAGAGGGTGAATCGTATACTAGAAGATCTATTGCGGGCTTGTGTACTTGATTTTGGTGGATCATGGAAAGACCATTTACATTTGGCCGAGTTCTCATATAACAACAACTACAAAGCGAGCCTGACAATGTCACCATTCGAAGCAATGTATGGTAGACCGTGCTGATCTCCTGCTTGTTGGGTTGAACCTGGTAATAGGCTTGTATTGGGACCAGATATGATCCGTGAAGCTGCAGACAAAGTCGATTTCGTTAAGAAACGATTACTCGCCGCTCAAAGTCGACAGAAGAGCTATGCTGATTCGAGAAGAAGGGATTTTACTTTTTATGTTGGTTATTATGTGTATCTAAGGGTTTCTCCGATGAGGGGAGTGATTCGATTTGGCAAAACTGGGAAATTGTCGCCCAGATTTATTGGTCCATTCCCTACACTTGAACGGATTGGAACCCTCGCTTATAGAATTCAATTGCCTGATTGGTTGCCTGGAGTGCATGATGTATTTCATGTTTCTCAACTTCGAAAACATGTCCATGACCCATACTTGGTTGTGGAAGAGGCCGCACAACAGGATATTGAAATTACTCTAGAATTAGCTATGAGAAGAGAGCCGCTAAAGATTATCGGCAAAGAAACCAAAGAACTGAGGAACAAGAAGGTTCACTCAGTCAAAGTGCAATGGAGTGGAGATCCGCGAGATTGTACTTGGGAAACAGAGGAAAGCATTAAGAAAGCCTATCCTATGTGCAGGGTGGATATCTCTGATTGACTCCGGTGCAAGGTACATTTACCATACTTTTCATTACCATTTTGTTCTCTACTTGGTTGTTATTTTCTTTTCACGGATGTGAACTTTTAAGTCTATAGTCTGATTATTTTAAAAAGAGTATAAGAATCGATTAGTATATTTTTGAAAAGCTGAAAAAAATTGATTGTTGTTTATGTTGTGTGATAGTGGATTTGATTAATTAGATTATTATAACGATAGTTAATTTAATCAATAAGAGAATGAAGGGTAGAATTTATTCGATTAAATCACACATTGAACTGAGTTAAAAATAGATAGAAATATATACATGTGCATTATATTTGTTTCAACAGGTAAATGGATTAGCTGTTGAGTAAAGAAATTATTTACGTGCTCGACAAATATGTAAACCTTAATGAGTTGGTTGCGCTATTTTATTATTATATCAACTCCTGTGAATGCCATTGGATGCGGAGTGCTGGTTATTCTGTGTGTAATAATAAACGTCGCCATAGGATATTAACAATTAATTTTGAACTACACTACATGGCATACTTCTTAAAGATATGCATACTTCATCATATACCACATAAGCATTTGGAGCTTGTGTGACGAGGTTGAAGATTTACCATACGAGCGAGAGGCTTGTATGGCGATGACTATATTTTACAGGTTGAACTGATGACTGATATGGACCGTATAAAATGTAAAGGTAAATTGCTAGATTAATAAAAAACCCCACACGGGTCTGGAGATGACAATAAACACGTCTCTCTGGTCATTAAGGCACAAAAAACCATTTATAGGGTGACGAGAATTTATTCTCTCGGGTTATGATCTATACACACTCCCCTATGGGAATATATCACTATAAATATGTGCATGCTTATTAGGATTTATTGGGTACCTAATACGGCCCAATAAATTTCCAAACCCCTCCCCGTACAAAGAAGGTTATGGCGAAATTTTTCGAAAATTTAGGGTGTTAGCCAAATTTTTGAAAAATTTGGAAATTCCCAGAAACTAAAAAGTTGGAGAATGGAAGCCAGATCGAAAGTAGAGTTGATTAATCAAACCACTCTCGACTTTGTTCCTTTTCGGGGATGAAAAGTTTTAAGTGAGGGAGATTGTAATAACCTGAAAAATCTGAACCAGTTTGAAAATTTTAAATTGGCCATTTTAGTGGATTTTAAATATTTAAAATAGATATTTTAAATAATAAGGACGAAAAGTGTGTTTGAATCGATGTTTGAAAATAAATATAATTAATTCTAATAATAAACAAGGCTTGAAATGGCGCGGTAGTTTCAAAATTTGAATTCAAACTTTGACTGACTGTACCAGGTGCAAAACAAAACGGATTTGACTGAAACCAAAAATATTTAAATCTGTTAGTGAATATCTTTCTAACGAAACTGAAAAATCGAAGTTTCGTAGCAGGAAGCAAAAGTTATGGCCAAATGAATTTCTAGAAAGGTCACTATAGAGTTTATAGCCCGTGAAAATGGCCATTTTGCAAACGACCTCAGAATTCGACGAAACCACTTTTGTTGGATCCGGGATGTCAAATTATTGCTAGGTTTCAAACTTCATATTTTTGAAGCTAGTATGTGAGCATGACAAAGGAAAATGTGTTTGGTCGATTTCTATTAAATTTGATCGACCATGTAACGACCCAGATTTTTCTGGCCGGTTTATTTTGAATATTTAATATTATTTTAAATATAGAGCTGATAATATAAATCGATTTTCATATTGAGTTATAGATCTAATTACCGTAATACGAGATATATTGAATTCGAAGTTAGAATTGAATCAAAATAGTTCAGATAATAAATATAAATTCTATGTGAATGTAATCGATAATGGTAATGATATATTATCGAGAAATTTATTTGTTTATAAATTTAAATAATTTAATATCTTTATAAAATAATTATTCTATATACGTTTAAATTAAATATAAAATATATTCGGTTAGTTCAGAATAGTGTTAAACTGTTGAAATAACAATGGTTGCGTTAAAATAGCGGTTCTGATTTTCGAATAAGGGTACCGCGAGATATTTTAGTTATCTAATTAAAAACAAAATCAAATCAGATTTAATGCACTATAATTCAGCCGACCTCCTTTTTCTTTCCGCAGACCTATTCTTCTCGAGCAGAAACTTTTGCTTCCCACCATCGATATCAAGGAAACCAAAATTTATGGTGATGTACGTATGTTCCTTCGTTCTTCCCTATATAAACAGTTCGAAGCCTTCATATTCTTCCCATTCTCAAACTAATCCATTTCATTCCTTTCGCTCCATTTATTCTGTCATCCATGAAATCGAATCCTTCAATAAAAAGCAAATAAAAAGGGATCGCAAAGAGAATCGCGAGTCCCCGGAAGCCCAAATCGAAGACCGCGGGGAATTATGGAGCTCGAACACGGTTCTGAAGCACTCGAGCATCAAGGGGAAAAGGGGTCTTCATGTGATTGTACTGCGTTGGCAAAGGGGATCGAAATAGGTTTTTCGGACTTCAAGGGTAGTGTTCGGTTCGTGGGTTTGGGTAGTGGTCACTGTTGGATTCTGGTGGCCTCCGGGTTGATTCAAGGGGAGCGATGGGCGAGCTACAAAGCCCGACGGTTTCTCCTGGTCACGATGTCGAATGGGGAGGTGCGATCAGGAACGTTGGGGTGCGGTGGTGATAGCTGTGGAGCTCAACGGATTTCAGTCACGATTTAAGGTAACGCGTGGATTTGGGGTTCGAGATGTCGATGCGAGTTGCAGTATGGTGAAGTCGAAAAAGGGTATCTAATTTTCCTTGATGGTGATCGAGGAGAGGCCTAGTTCGCCATAACCAAGGCAGCGAGGTGGAGGAAGGTCAGCAAGGGTTCGAAGGCAGTTCATTTTTAAGGAGCACTAGGTGTTCGATTTAATGACTCAAAGAGAATTCAAAACCGGGAAGAAGAATTTAAAACAAGGATAAGGTAAATTTTATTTTATTAGATATAGAAATGTCTATATATTAAAATAAATTAGTTTGAATTTATTTAGTAAGTAGTTAATTTAAATAAAATACTAATCGATGAATAAATGATCGTAGGAGCTTGATAAAATTCGAGACCAGTCAAGTTGATACATAGACGCGGTTATGGAATTTTAAATACTCAGCAAAGGAAAATTACGGTGAGTAAATCTCACTCACCTTTTATTTATAATTATTTTTATTTCGTTAAAAATAATTGTTGTTGCTCGTTTGGATTTTTCTGCTTGCTTTATATATATTAGTTATTTAGGCTATTATATATATATATATATATATATATATATATATATTGGGTTGATTGATTGGTTGGATTCCCGCAGTCTCATTAGCGGATGCCCGCAGTTTCATAGCGGATGATTACCCTATACGCCCCACGCTATGATTAGTGGATGACCTTCTATACCACGATATTCTGCCACGAAGCAGAATGGGTATTATTTATGTGCTAACATCTGTGGATGCAAGTAAACAGGTTGGAGGAATCCAACTGGATTCCTCAAAAATATATTATCTGTTTGTTTGTCGGTTTCATATATATTCTCATATATGATGTGTTAAAAAAATTCCGTGATTGATAACTGATTGTTTTGGGGTGTTTAAAATATCACTGGGGCTCGAATATTGATTTATAAAAATATCGGAAAAGGATAATAGAGATTTGAAAATGGAATACTATTTTTATAAATAGAATTTGAATTTTTAATGAAGTATAGAAAATATTAACTGTTTTAAATATAGAAGACAAGTGAATTTATAAACTTGGTTTATAAATTAAAAATACGGGATTTGAATTGGATTTATAAACTTTATTTATAAGTTTATAATGTGAAAATTTAAGGGAAGTTATAAGCGTTGTTTATAAATTAAATAATACGAATAGATCTTGAATATGAGAAATTAGAATGAAATTTGAATATTTGAATTCAAAGGAATTAAAATAAAATTTGAATTCAAAGGAATTCAAATAAAGAAAATTCAAATAGAGGTTTTGATATAAAATTTGAATAAAGAAATTCAAATAGAGATTTGAATGTAGAATTTCAAAATAGAATTTGAAATAAACTTTGAAAATAGGATTTTCGAAGTAGAATTGGAAATAGAATTTCAAAATAGGATTTCAAAATAGGAAATCCAAATGGTTTTGAAATGGAATTTGAATTCAAGGGAATTCAAATGGATTTGAGTAAAGAAGATTCAAATGGGATTTAAATAATGGGTTTTAAATAAAGAGGATTCAAATATAAGAATTTAAATAGAATTTGAATGGAGTTTAAATATAAGAATTTAAATAAAACTCAAATGGAGTTTAAATATAGGATTCAAATAGAATCCAAAAAGGGATTTGAATAAGAGGAATTCAAAGAGAATTAAAAGGTGGTATTTGAAATTCAAATAGTATTAGAATGGAGTTTTGGATATTTGAATTTAAAATAGAAATTCAAAATGGAGTTTGATTATTTAAATTCAAGTATGAATTTCAAATATAACAATTCAAAAGGGAGTTGATTATAGAAAATTAATCTGGTATTTGAATTCAGGGAGATAAAAATGTGGTATTTGAAATCAAGGAAATAAAATATGGTATGTGAATTCAAGAGAATTAAATTTGAATATTAGAATTCAAATGGTGTTGGAAATGAATTTGAATATTAGAATTCAAATGGAAAATGAAATTTGAATATGAGAGATTCAAATTGAATTCAAATAGGATTTAATCTATGGGATTTGAATATGAAATTCAAATGGGTTTTAAACTATGGAATTTTGAATATAGGATTTAAAAAGGAGTTTGAATATTTGAATTTCAATAGAATTCAAATATAGAAATTGGAATATAGAAGTTCAAATGGAATTTAAATATAGAGTTTGAATAAGAGAATTCAAATGAATTCAAACATAGAATTTGAATATAGGGAATTCAAATAGAAATTCAAGTATTGAATTTGAATATCAAATAGAAAAGGAATTGGAATTTGAATATAGAATTCAAATAAAAGTGAGATTGGAATTTGAATCAAGAAATTCAAATAGAGTTAGAATGGAGTTGAATTTCATTCAAACGAAGTTTAAAAGTTATATATATATATAAATATAATTAAAACGAACTCGCCGCAGCGCTGCAGTTCGTAAATTGGCGATTCGAACTTCAATTGAATATACAGAACTCAGTTGAAGTCGAAATTCTTTGAAACAAGAAACGTCAGGACCGATTTGATAATAGCTTTCTAATGGAGGAGAAAAATCTGGATTTCATCGAATGGATTTTGAGTTATGTCAAAAATCAAATTTTCAGAAAAGCAGCGCCAAAACCATTATAAAACCATAACAGTTTGTTTAAATAAACTAAAGGATTTTTTAGAAATAAAATCCGAATTTGCCATGAGAAAATCCAGACTTGAGTTGTAAATTAAATACGAACTCAAGTGGTGTAAATGAGATGATTGTTGAAACAAAAATCAGATTTTTAATTATTGGTTAGAATTGACTAATTTAAAGAAATTAGTTAATGGAATTTTAGAATCGAAATTTTGGGCTTTGAATCAGACAAGGGGTGTGTAAATTCATATTCGAAATCGAATATGAAACTTGAATTAAAAATGATATTCGATTGTTGTATCAACAAATTAATATATATTTGAACGTGATATGTTCAAATAACAAATGAAATTGGCTAAGAAGCTAATTAAAGAATAAATGGCGGAACTGAATTCAAACGATTGGTTTGAGTTGAATTGCAAACAGGTAAACATGTGTAAGCAGGTTTGATATGAAGTATATGAAGATTTAAATTTATGTGCTCGACAAAAAGGTACCTGTTTAATTCATATATGAGATTTTATGCGCCGTATCGGCAAGCCGCTTGGCTTTTTCTTTTTCTTTTTGAGATAAGAAGGACCGGGGAAGCTATTTGAAATTTCCCGATGCTCCCGATACAGGGGAGGTTATGGCGAAATTTTCCGAAAATTTAAGGAGTTAGAATATTTTTAAAGATATTTTGTTAGTTAAAAATCATTGTATCGACGTATAGAATTCGATAGGTAAGTGAATATAAAAATCGAATATTGTAAACAAAAAGGGAAATCTATAAATTAGAAATAGAAAGCGAACTTTATACATGTTTTAAAAATGAGCAATTGGATTGTATAGTGTGTTTATTCGAGGTAAGTGGTTTCGCCGTTTTGAAGTTGAGGATGTTTTCAGTTAAGGTCTGAGAGGTAATTTTACCCCAACTTGATTGATTTCATTTTTAAATGGATAAATAGCAAGATCCAGTCTCGAAGAGAAGTGTTTGAAAAAGAGTTAGTTGAATAAAATATTTTGGGTTGTTGTAACAATGTTTTACACAACATTCGTTTAAACCCAAGTGATGGAATTTTGGAAATATAACAAGTAAATATTCCTTGAGTATAATTAAAATAGTCGGGATAGAGATAAGTGGTTGGAATTGTTTCCAATTGCAAATAGAGATATTTTCTAATATATAGAAAATAAAAGGAGTTGATATTGGGAAATGCTTTCCAAATAGCGTAAAGAGCCAATATGGTTATTGAAAATATTTGGTTAACAAATATTGATAAGGAAATGATACTCAGAGAAGAGATATAATTAATGAAATATTAATTAAAGAGCCCAGTGATTTGTTGATATGTTTGGATGAACACTTGTTTTTATTCGATAGTTAAATCACAGACTATCGAAGTTTTGACCATCGTTGTCAATATGGAGAGACCGGTTGGATTATTATCCGAAGAACCACTCCGTATCGGCATAAGCGTTGCGAACCAAGTATGCTGAATATATTGAAGACGGAGTAAAGTGCAAGGACTCTTTCTATTAAATAGAAATAGTGCCTTCGGTTTCGTTCAATCCCAGAACGAACGTAAATGGACGAATGTCTGACAGAGTATTTCCAATGATCAAATGGGTTGGTCTGTATAAATATATATGGTTGCAACGGATTTATCCCTTAGCATAATATCCAGAATATTTGTGCAAACTCAACTAGTGATTAACGGATCTGACAATGTGGCATTCAAAGTGATTGTGCTATCAATGAATGGTAAGTATTCGTAGCCTCAGGCCTCAACAACCGGGAAAGGACAAAAATCGGGCAGGCAGCATGGCTATGTGGGTCGCACCCATTAGGATGTATAATCACCTATCTAGAGGTTCATTAAATTTCTTATTCTATTCGATGCTGTCCCAGTCGGGAGACGGTTGTTGATCCCAACCGTTGGTGATATACATTCGATACACTCAAGCGAAATGAGTGGTCGGTCATGTGTGGGCCGGGTTACAAGATGTTCTTGTTGAACCCAGTGTATTCCTCTCTAGAGATACACTAGCGGAAGGTGGTTCCATACCTTGTCTTGTTGGAAATCCAATCTCCAATAAGCGCCATGCGGTTTTTGATTTTATACTATGTATGTGGAGCGTGAGATGCAAGCGTTCTGCTATTTGGTTATTTATTTGATGTAGACATTATTATAATATCACTGGATTTTCGTATTAAAGTGTTTTGGGTTATAGTAAGGTAAAACCGTCCGTGTTTATGTGTGGGCTGGTCTTACTATTATCTTTTCTTTTGAAAGGATTTTTAAAGTTAAACAAGTGGTTGGAGTTTACTCACACCAGTCCCATGACTGACCCAGAGTTTATTTTGTTTTGTTTTTCCCTAAACTCTTGGGTGCCCAAATTTGTACGGGCAGTCAAGTAGTTCAGGTGTTTACAGATACCATTGGAGGAGCTTGGAGCAGGAGGCTTCAGCGTTAGTTACCTAGTGTTATTTTCCGCTGTATTGTAAGTGTTGAACCCTGATTCTGAATGTACATGTATACAGAAATTTTGTATTACAAAAGTATATGATATATTATATTTTATTCATTCCGCTGTGAGGTTCATGTTTTACCCTGATGTTGTGTATTCTTCTTCTTCTATTCTAATATTTCTTTCCTTCTATTTCTCATCCTCTAACTTCTTTCTAATAATGATTCGGTATTTTCGATGTCTGAACAGTCGACACTGGGTTTTGTGTTGATTTTCGGAGTCGAAAATCCCGTGGTCGTTACAGTGGTATCAGAGCTTAGGTTGAGCGAATACCTAGGCTTTGGTGGAAATGTGCTCATTAGAGATAGGGTCAGCAGTGCCCTAGAATGAGTTGAGTGTAAGTATATACGAGAGAGCGTATTTGTAATTTGATATAAAAGTTGTTTTATATTGTGTTGGCTAGTCTGTTGAGTTGTTTATGAATTCTGATCGAATAGTGGGACGCCACGAAGTCGAAAGGAATTTCTAAACACTTGAACAGAAAGTACGACATGATATTGTTTTTAAGTGGGTAAATGAAATAATTTTACCCAAAATTTCTATTTTGATATAGAAAGAATAATTTTCTAGAATTCTTATTATATGGATGTGTTGGATGTTGATTTTATAATCAAATGAGATTATAAAAAATTAAATGGTTATATAGAACCAAATAAAATTTGTATATGAAATTAAATATACAAATGAGATGAATTAGAATTAAATTCAAACCAGAGATAAGAATTCAAAATCCTGGGAAGTTGAAAAATATCTTTCAAAGTATATTAAAATAATATAGATTTGTTTTAAAAGGATTTGAAAGAAAATCATTTTTGATGGATTTTGAAATAATAAAGCACTGAACTCACTTCAGTGGCTGGGAAATAATTCTGATGATGATTGCAACATCATCAGTGTTCATTTTCGAGTTTCTAAGTGATGGATTGCTACCTTAGAAAATTTTTGATGGGAATTTGTTTGAAAGAAAACAAGTTTAGTTGAAAAATTCAAATATTTTGAATTTGAAAAGATTATAAATATATGTACATGTTTAAGTGATTCCAAAAGGATTTGAAATGAAAACCCTGGTGTTTGAATTCTGGAATTGAAATTTAACTCAAGCTAGTTAAATGGATTGAAATGAATCAATTAACTAGAATCAATTTGAATAGGTTTAATGGAATATAGATTGGATATAAATGGATTGATCGTAGATCATTCGAATTAAATGGGTGAAGACCAAAAGTTTTGGTTGGGGATAATTTGTTGAAATATGAAGAGGTGAGTTTCAACAAGTTGTAAAAAGTAATGGATTTGTACCATTTTCTTACCTTCGCAATTTCGAGGACGAAATTATTTTAAGGGGGAAAGAATGTAACGACCCAGATTTTTCTGGCCGGTTTATTTTGAATATTTAATATTATTTTAAATATAGAGCTGATAATATAAATCGATTTTCATATTGAGTTATAGATCTAATTACCGTAATACGAGATATATTGAATTCGAAGTTAGAATTGAATCAAAATAGTTCAGATAATAAATATAAATTCTATGTGAATGTAATTGATAATGGTAATGATATATTATCGAGAAATTTATTTGTTTATAAATTTAAATAATTTAATATCTTTATAAAATAATTATTCTATATACGTTTAAATTAAATATAAAATATATTCGGTTAGTTCAGAATAGTGTTAAACTGTTGAAATAACAATGGTTGCGTTAAAATAGCGGTTCTGATTTTCGAATAAGGGTACCGTGAGATATTTTAGTTATCTAATTAAAAACAAAATCAAATCAGATTTAATGCACTGTAATTCAGCCGACCTCCTTTTTCTTTCCGCAGACCTATTCTTCTCGAGCAGAAACTTTTGCTTCCCACCATCGATATCAAGGAAACCAAAATTTATGGTGATGTACGTATGTTCCTTCGTTCTTCCCTATATAAACAGTTCGAAGCCTTCATATTCTTCCCATTCTCAAACTAATCCATCTAATTCCTTTCGCTCCTTTTATTCTGTCATCCATGAAATCGAATCCTTCAATAAAAAGCAAATAAAAAGGGATCGCAAAGAGAATCGCGAGTCCCCGGAAGCCCAAATCGAAGACCGCGGGGAATTATGGAGCTCGAACACGGTTCTGAAGCACTCGAGCATCAAGGGGAAAAGGGGTCTTCATGTGATTGTACTGCGTTGGCAAAGGGGATCGAAATAGGGTTTTCGGACTTCAAGGGTAGTGTTCGGTTCGTGGGTTTGGGTAGTGGTCACTGTTGGATTCTGGTGGCCTCCGGGTTGATTCAAGGGGAGCGATGGGCGAGCTACAAAGCTCGACGGTTTCTCCTGGTCACGATGTCGAATGGGGAGGTGCGATCAGGAACGTTGGGGTGCGGTGGTGATAGCTGTGGAGCTCAACGGATTTCAGTCACGATTTAAGGTAACGCGTGGATTTGGGGTTCGAGATGTCGATGCGAGTTGCAGTTTGGTGAAGTCGAAAAAGGGTATCTAATTTTCCTTGATGGTGATCGAGGAGAGGCCTAGTTCGCCATAACCAAGGCAGCGAGGTGGAGGAAGGTCAGCAAGGGTTCGAAGGCAGTTCGTTTTTAAGGAGCACTAGGTGTTCGATTTAATGACTCAAAGAGAATTCAAAACCGGGAAGAAGAATTTAAAACAAGGATAAGGTAAATTTTATTTTATTAGATTTAGAAATGTCTATATATTAAAATAAATTAGTTTGAATTTATTTAGTAAGTAGTTAATTTAAATAAAATACTAATCGATGAATAAATGATCGTAGGAGCTTGATAAAATTCGAGACCAGTCAAGTTGATACATAGACGCGGTTATGGAATTTTAAATACTCAGCAAAGGAAAATTACGGTGAGTAAATCTCACTCACCTTTTATTTATAATTATTTTTATTTCGTTAAAAATAATTGTTGTTGCTCATTTGGATTTTTCTGCTTGCTTTATATATATTAGTTATTTAGGCTATTATATATATATATATATATATATATATTGGGTTGATTGATTGGTTGGATTCCCGCAGTCTCATTAGCGGATGCCCGCAGTTTCATAGCGGATGATTACCCTATACGCCCCACGATATGATTAGTGGATGACCTTCTATACCACTATATTCTGCCACGAAGCAGAATGGGTATTATTTATGTGCTAACATCTGTGGATGCAGGTAAACAGGTTGGAGGAATCCAACTGGATTCCTCAAAAATATATTATCTGTTTGTTTGTCGGTTTCATATATATTCTCATATATGATGTGTTGAAAAAATTCCGTGATTGATAACTGATTGTTTTGGGGTGTTTAAAATATCACTGGGGCTCGAATATTGATTTATAAAAATATCGGAAAAGGATAATAGAGATTTGAAAATGGAATACTATTTTTATAAATAGAATTTGAATTTTTAATGAAGTATAGAAAATATTAACTGTTTTAAATATAGAAGACAAGTGAATTTATAAACTTGGTTTATAAATTAAAATACGGGATTTGAATTGGATTTATAAACTTTATTTATAAGTTTATAATGTGAAAATTTAAGGGAAGTTATAAACGTTGTTTATAAATTAAATAATACAAATAGAATTTGAATATGAGAAATTAGAATGAAATTTGAATATTTGAATTCAAAGGAATTAAAATAAAATTTGAATTCAAATAAAGAAAATTCAAATAGAGGTTTTGATATAAAATTTGAATAAAGAAATTCAAATAGAGATTTGAATGTAGAATTTCAAAATAGAATTTGAAATAAACTTTGAAAATAGGATTTTCGAAGTAGAATTGGAAATAGAATTTCAAAATAGGATTTCAAAATAGGAAATCCAAATGGTTTTGAAATGGAATTTGAATTCAAGGGAATTCAAATGGATTTGAGTAAAGAAGATTCAAATGGGATTTAAATAATGGGTTTTAAATAAAGAGGATTCAAATATAAGAATTTAAATAGAATTTGAATGGAGTTTAAATATAAGAATTTAAATAAAACTCAAATGGAGTTTAAATATAGGATTCAAATAGAATCCAAAAAGGGATTTGAATAAGAGGAATTCAAAGAGAATTAAAAGGTGGTATTTGAAATTCAAATAGTATTAGAATGGAGTTTTAGATATTTGAATTTAAAATAGAAATTCAAAATGGAGTTTGATTATTTAAATTCAAGTATGAATTTCAAATATAACAATTCAAAAGGGAGTTGATTATAGAAAATTAATCTGGTATTTGAATTCAGGGAGATAAAAATGTGGTATTTGAAATCAAGGAAATAAAATATGGTATGTGAATTCAAGAGAATTAAATTTGAATATTAGAATTCAAATGGTGTTGGAAATGAATTTGAATATTAGAATTCAAATGGAAAATGAAATTTGAATATGAGAGATTCAAATTGAATTCAAATAGGATTTAATCTATGGGATTTGAATATGAAATTCAAATGGGTTTTAAACTATGGAATTTTGAATATAGGATTTAAAAAGGAGTTTGAATATTTGAATTTCAATAGAATTCAAATATAGAAATTGGAATATAGAAGTTCAAATGGAATTTAAATATAGAGTTTGAATAAGAGAATTCAAATGAATTCAAACATAGAATTTGAATATAGGGAATTCAAATAGAAATTCAAGTATTGAATTTGAATATCAAATAGAAAAGGAATTTGAATTTGAATATAGAATTCAAATAAAAGTGAGATTGGAATTTGAATCAAGAAATTCAAATAGAGTTAGAATGGAGTTGAATTTCATTCAAACGAAGTTTAAAAGTTATATATATATAAATATAATTAAAACGAACTCGCCGCAGCGCTGCAGTTCGTAAATTGGCGATTCGAACTTCAATTGAATATACAGAACTCAGTTGAAGTCGAAATTCTTTGAAACAAGAAACGTCAGGACCGATTTGATAATAGCTTTCTAATGGAGGAGAAAAATCTGGATTTCATCGAATGGATTTTGAGTTATGTCAAAAATCAAATTTTCAGAAAAGCAGCGCCAAAACCATTATAAAACCATAACAGTTTGTTTAAATAAACTAAAGGAATTTTTAGAAATAAAATCCGAATTTGCCATGAGAAAATCCAGACTTGAGTTGTAAATTAAATACGAACTCAAGTGGTGTAAATGAGATGATTGTTGAAACAAAAATCAGATTTTTAATTATTGGTTAGAATTGACTAATTTAAAGAAATTAGTTAATGGAATTTTAGAATCGAAATTTTGGGCTTTGAATCAGACAAGGGGTGTGTAAATTCATATTCGAAATCGAATATGAAACTTGAATTAAAAATGACATTCAATTGTTGTATCAACAAATTAATATATATTTGAACGTGATATGTTCAAATAACAAGTGAAATTGGCTAAGAAGCTAATTAAAGAATAAATGGCGGAACTGAATTCAAACGATTGGTTTGAGTTGAATTGCAAATAGGTAAACATGTGTAAGCAGGTTTGATATGAAGTATATGAAGATTTAAATTTATGTGCTCGACAAAAAGGTACCTGTTTAATTCATATATGAGATTTTATGCGCCGTATCGGCAAGCCGCTTGGCTTTTTCTTTTTCTTTTTGAGATAAGAAGGACCGGGGAAGCTATTTGAAATTTCCCGATGCTCCCGATACAGGGGAGGTTATGGCGAAATTTTCCGGAAATTTAAGGAGTTAGAATGTTTTTAAAGATATTTTGTTAGTTAGAAATCATTGTATCGACGTATAGAATTCGATAGGTAAGTGAATATAAAAATCGAATATTGTAAACAAAAAGGGAAATCTATAAATTAGAAATAGAAAGCGAACTTTATACATGTTTTAAAAATGAGCAATTGGATTGTATAGTGTGTTTATTCGAGGTAAGTGGTTTCGCCGTTTTGAAGTTGAGGATGTTTTCAGTTAAGGTCTGAGAGGTAATTTTACCCGAACTTGATTGATTTCATTTTTAAATGGATAAATAGCAAGATCCAGTCTCGAAGAGAAGTGTTTGAAAAAGAGTTAGTTGAATAAAATATTTTGGGTTGTTGTAACAATGTTTTACACAACATTCGTTTAAACCCAAGTGATGGAATTTTGGAAATATAACAAGTAAATATTCCCTGAGTATAATTAAAATAGTCGGGATAGAGATAAGTGGTTGGAATTGTTTCCAATTGCAAATAGAGATATTTTCTAATATATAGAAAATAAAAGGAGTTGATATTGGGAAATGCTTTCCAAATAGCGTAAAGAGCCAATATGGTTATTGAAAATATTTGGTTAACAAATATTGATAAGGAAATGATACTCAGAGAAGAGATATAATTAATGAAATATTAATTAAAGAGCCCAGTGATTTGTTGATATGTTTGGATGAACACTTGTTTTTATTCGATAGTTAAATCACAGACTATCGAAGTTTTGACCATTGTTGTCAATATGGAGAGACCGGTTGGATTATTATCCGAAGAACCACTCCGTATCGGCATAAGCGTTGCGAACCAAGTATGCTGAATATAATGAAGACGGAGTAAAGTGCAAGGACTCTTTCTATTAAATAGAAATAGTGCCTTCGGTTTCGTTCAATCCCAGAACGAACGTAAATGGACGAATGTCTGACAGAGTATTTCCAATGATCAAATGGGTTGGTCTGTATAAATATATATGGTTGCAACGGATTTATCCCTTAGCATAATATCCAGAATATTTGTGCAAACTCAACTAGTGATTAACGGATCTGACAATGTGGCATTCAAAGTGATTGTGCTATCAATGAATGGTAAGTATTCGTAGCCTCAGGCCTCAACAACCGGGAAAGGACAAAAATCGGGCAGGCAGCATGGCTATGTGGGTCGCACCCATTAGGGTGTATAATCACCTATCTAGAGGTTCATTAAATTTCTTATTCTATTCGATGCTGTCCCAGTCGGGAGACGGTTGCTGATCCCAACCGTTGGTGATATACATTCGATACACTCAAGCGAAATGAGTGGTCGATCATGTGTGGGCCGGGTTACAAGATGTTCTTGTTGAACCCAGTGTATTCCTCTCTAGAGATACACTAGCGGAAGGTGGTTACATACCTTGTCATGTTGGAAATCCAATCTCCAATAAGCGCCATGCGGTTTTTGATTTTATACTATATATGTGGAGCGTGAGATGCAAGCGTTCTGCTATTTGGTTATTTATTTGATGTAGACATTATTATAATATCACTGGATTTTCGTATTAAAGTGTTTTGGGTTATAGTAAGGTAAAAACCGTCCGTGTTTATGTGTGGGCTAGTCTTACTATTATCTTTTCTTTTGAAAGGATTTTTAAAGTTAAACAAGTGGTTGGAGTTTACTCACACCAGTCCCATGACTGACCCAGAGTTTATTTTGTTTTGTTTTTCCCTAAACTCTTGGGTGCCCAAATTTGTACGGGCAGTCAAGTAGTTCAGGTGTTTACAGATACCATTGGAGGAGCTTGGAGCAGGAGGCTTCAGCGTTAGTTACCTAGTGTTATTTTCCGCTGTATTGTAAGTGTTGAACCCTGATTCTGAATGTACATGTATACAGAAATTTTGTATTACAAAAGTATATGATATATTATATTTTATTCATTCCGCTGTGAGGTTCATGTTTTACCCTGATGTTGTGTATTCTTCTTCTTCTATTCTAATATTTCTTTCCTTCTATTTCTCATCCTCTAACTTCTTTCTAATAATGATTCGGTATTTTCGATGTCTGAACAGTCGACACTGGGTTTTGTGTTGATTTTCGGAGTCGAAAATCCCGTGGTCGTTACAGACCAGAAAAGGGCCATTTTTCAAACAGTCTCAGAATTCCACGAAACTAGTTTTGTTGGGACTGTATCGTCAAAACATAGCTAGATTTATTTTTTGGGAATTTTTAGAATCAGTATGTGGCCCCGGCAAATTGAAATGTACGTTCAAACTAAATATTGAATGTTTTATACTTTAATTTGAAAAGAAACTGACTCAAACAGTCAAGTGGGCCTACGAAACATATCCCATTGTGTTCGAAATGGGGGTATTTAGTTAGGGGCGATAGTCTTTTGGGTCTGGATTGGGGTTCGTGTGTGAAAGAGGGTATTTTTGGATTTTTAAAATACATAAATATAAAAAAAATCATTGGTCAGTTGTTTTCTCTCTCCCCGAGTAAACCCTTCAGGCGCGACGCGGAAATCACCTCCCACCTTCTCTCCTCTTTTTCTCCTCTGTCTCTCAACAGAATCGAGCGTCACCACCCACATTTTGAAGCCCTTATTCCCCTCTTCAAATCCATATAACATTCACCCCCTATCGTCCACCCTTCGCTGCGAATCACCTCCACGAACGGCCAGACTTCAGAGCACCGCCGAGCTCGCCATAGTCCACCGATCAGAGCGCAACCACCGGGCGCGGGAAGCCCTCACTTTCTTCTTCGACGTTGTACAAGCGGATCTTCGTATCGTGCAGCGGCTAGATTGAAAAGTTGAAACCTAGTTTTGAACACATTAGAAAGGTAAACGGCTTTGTTAATTTAAAACAGTTTTAACACATTAAAACTGTTACAAACTTGTAAAAATCATATCTTTTTGTTGTGTTGTCGAAATCCAATGAAACAAGAGACAGTGGACTCGTGTGGACGTCTTCTACATTCTAGAATAGACCGCATATTTTTCTGATCCTCCTGCTATTTTTGGTGGAGCGGAACCCAATGTGAGATTTTTGAATTATAAACGATATGGAAAACGACGATGTATAAATTTTATAATCGATGTATGAGTAATATAAGCGTTGTACACCTCATGTATAAGCGTTGTATACGTTGTACGTTCGATGTATAAGTTATATATGCGTTGTTAAAATTATATATGTGTTGAATAGAAGTGAAATATACTTATATATATATATATATATATATATATATATATACACGCCCCCCGCCCACAAACCATGGACGATATTTATTGGTTGTGATTGGTGTGAAAATTGGTTGATAGAGAATGGTTGATTAGAATTGTTTGTGGTTGAAATTGATTGATTGTGGTTGAAAAATACCCGCTTGTGGTTGAGAATTATTTGGTTGAAACCACATAGGATTAGTTTGTGGAAAAGAAAGAAAAAAATATACATGCCGCCTGCGTGCGAACTAGATGCATGAAATCCCCATTATCAAAAGCTGTGAGGCTTTAAGGTAGAGCGAGGAGCCGTATTAGGGACGACCCCGGTTTTAACTTCCCTGCCATAATGCTGCCGAAATTTTCAATAATATTCATGTGTTAGAATTATTTTCATGTGTTGAAACTATATTCGTGTGTTGAATAGAAAACATTCATGTGTTGAATAGAAATTCATTCGTTGAATAGAAATTCATGTGTTGAATGGTATTCGTGTTTCAAATAAATTGTTTTAACAATAAAAATCACATTTTTATTTTATATATACGAACTATAGAAAACATTCATGTGTTGAATAGAAATTCATTCGTTGAATAGAAATTCATGTATTGAATGGTATTCATGTTTGAAATAAATTGTTTTATAATAAAAATCATATTTGTATCATCTATATGAACAATATAAATTAGTCGTGGTTTGAAATAAATTGTTTTATAATAAAAGTCATATTTTTATCATCTATATGAACTATATAAAGTAGTCGTGTTTTGAAATAAATTGTTTTATAATAAAAATCATATTTTTATCATCTGTATGAACTATATAAAATAGTCGTGTTTTGAAATAAATTGTTTTACAATAAAAATCACATTTTTATTATATACATGAATTGTTAAAAATAGTGAAGTGTCGAAATAAATGTCGGTTGGATAAAAATATCATTTTTATCAAATGTATGAAAAGAAAATAGTTTTGAAACCAAAGAATCGATTATATTTATATATATATATATAAATATAATTGAAATATATCAAATAAAGAAGCTGCAGTTCGTGTTTTGAAACTGTGATTTCAAATGATTAGTGCGGGAGATCCGACCATCGGATTTTCCCGAAACCAAAATCGTTGGGTTCGCTTTGGAAATATCTTTCCAACGACACTCACTTTGTGGAGATCCAACGGTTGGATTATCTGAAATGTTTAATTCAAATCTGAAGAAAAACAGCACCAGAATCGATTATATTTATATATATATAAATATAATTAAATTAAATCGAATAACGACGCTGCAGTTCGTATTTTGAAATCGAAACTTCAAACGAGTGTACCGGGAGACCCGACCGTCGGATTTTCCCAAAACTAGAACCGTTGGATTCGTTTTGAAAAGATCTTTCTAATGATATAAAACTTGTGAAGATCCAACGGTTATATTTTCAGATATGTGTAAATCCAATCTGAAGAAAAACAGCGCCACGGTCGAGTTATGCCCTGAAGGGTCGTTTGAATAAATTGGCTATTTTTAAATAAATAAAAATAGCGATAAATCGTTATAAAATATTATAAACGATATGGAATGTGAAATTTAGAAACTAACTGAAGGTTAGCTAAGTCGAATGGTTTCCTGGGTTTTGATATGATGTTGATTTCGGCCTTCGGGGTTAATATTTGGGAAATCGTTCTCTTACTAATTTACGGTTAGTGACTAATGAATTGGAATAAGGTGTATGTTGTGTTTATGTAGCACTTGTATATTATATACGCGAGTTGCTCAGAAAGACCGGGTTTATCCCATTCTGAATAACTGAATTGACGATAAGAAATCGATGATGAAGACGGTGGTTGAAGATCGGAGATCTTCACCTCGGTTGGATGATAACTGATGTCCTGATTGGGAGGCATCCCGAAATATGGATAATGAGTGGTGATCGTCCAGACGTATGTGGAGATTGATGGGTATGCGAGGTATATAGTGCCTCCGGTTTCGTTCAGACCCAGAACGGACTTGTAAATAGGCTGTGTGTCTAACATTGGAATTCATTCTGTGTGATTGATAGCCATCAGTTGCATGGCGTGAATTGCCTGTGTGGCATGCTAAGATACAGTGATCAAGGCTTCTATTGAAAAGCAAAGTCTTGTGGTTGATGATCAAAGCACTGCCTGTGTGGTGTAGCTTTGTGTATAACGTAAATTCGCGAGCCTCACACCCCGGTATGAACCAGAAACGGGAGAGGACATCAGGGAGGGCATGCGTTTCCTTCTAGCTAGAGGTGGTGTCAGTGCTTAAAATGGCTGACATTTATATTATTTTCACCTGTGTGGTTGTTGCTGTTGCGAGGCGCCTCGGATATATCAGTGACTATGTGAAGCCGATGGAGTCATTCGTTAGCTCATTTACGCCCCAAAGGGTGGGGAAACGCAGTGTTCAGGCATTTTAATCCACATCAGTGGACCGGCCCTGACGATCCAAGGGTCGATACGCTCTGACCGTGAGGCTCGGGCTAGACAGTCTCGAAGTCGGTAAGGACTATCTCTTGCCTTGGTTCGTGACGGAAATCCAATTTCCATATATGACACCGTGCGGTTTTGATTTGTATATATATGGCGACATGATATATGGTACCCATGTCGTCTATGATTGATAGTTATGATTGAAATTGTTTTTGAAACCTATAAACACTAGTAATAATATCAAATTCTTTTGTTTTTTTCGTATCAAGCATATTTTGGCCATTATAAGGTAAAACTCTATCCACCGGTTTGCGTTGCATTGTGTGATGGGAACTGAGTCTTATAATGGCTTCATTTTTATAAAAAGCATTGCGATGTTTAAAAGATTTCCTTGTTGTAAAGCACTGACAATCCAATGGAGTAAACCCGTTCCGTGAAAGTGGCGTGGTCCTGTGATTAGCCATATTATAAAATGTGTTAAATAGATTTCTCATACCAGTCCCATGACTGACTCGTAGTTTGTTTCACTTGCAAACTCGGGTGCCCCCTTTTCTACACGGGCAACCTTGTGTTCAGGTTTTAGCAGGCTCTTTCTGGATAGCTGGAGCTGAAGATGGATTCTATCATTTACCTCTTTTATGCTGTTCAGCTCCTATTGTACATATTATGTTTGTTTTCCGCTGTAGATATTTATGTATAGCTGAACTGTTTTTGTACTAAGTATGATCCTGTATACTGTGTAACTCTGATGATTATGTTTATCCAGTGTATTCTATTGTACATTATCTGGTGTATTTATTTATTTCTGTTCTGCTATTATCTGTTTATGTGTTATATTCCAAAGATTACCCTTGCCACCGTAAGTACGGGGTTTGGGGTCGTCACACATTCAGACCTAGAATGGTTATGACATACGATGGTTAACAGTAAAATTTAATACCGTATGAAATAAAGTTAAATATTATACGTAGCTTCTAAGTAATAATGGGGAACTCGCCTACCCTAAGATTTATATAACTCGCAAAAAAAACACATCAAAGTCTTACCCTATGCTAACTATATCCCTAAATATATATATATATATATATATATATATATATATATAATTCATACCCTAAGATTTATATACACGCCCTACCCCGTTCTCCGTCAGACAAAACAATGCAAACCTATTTTTCAATAGGCACATCTACTCTATTCCAATTCATATCCTAGCCAAATACAATCGCTGCTATATTTTCCTTCTGGGATTGACAAGAGACTACATGCACCATCCTTATCAATTTTGAAATGAAAATTCATGTATGCAGACCTCACTTGGAAGAAACTGAACCTACCCTAAACTACACATAGCTAGCACATCTTTATCCTATCTTCTCTCTACGTAACTGTACATGCCAATTTTTATATTAACACAGCCTATACTTCCCTCTTAATTTTTCGATATCATTATCATTATTTTTTATGCAAGATAGCCTATCTCCATCAGTGTACAACTGAGTTGATATGCATATATTTCTAGTCGTTTTTACTTCTTCCTGGAAAACAAGAGACCACACATGCTAGCATCTACACATACTATCCTATATAAGAAGCTTTGTTTTATTTTCATCCATCACTGAAAAACTGCACATGTATTTTCACTGTCACCTTCACCTCACATAAAGATGCACCATTACCTAGCCTACACTGCTACAAGCCTAGAAACCGTGAACGCCAAGGAAATTTCTCCTATAAATAGATGCTTTGTTCTCATTTTTTCCATAACACATTCTCGGCTTCTTCCACTTTCAGAGACAAATGTAAACCCCATTCTTCTTCTAACTATTTTATTCTACGCCTTTCCTTTTATTAAAAAAAAGAAAGAGAGAGAGAAGAAGGAAGACTGCCGTGAGCAGTGATGGGAAGGAAAGGACAACGGTGAACTCACGTTAGGCTTGAAGATCGGTCTCGTGCATAGAAAATGGGAAGTATGGATTCAAAGTAGAAAGGTGTGGTTGCGCATATAACAGCAAGGTGCGAGGCTGGGCCAAGAAGTCGTGTGGATTATTGGAAGTGAGGGAGCATAGACTGACACTGATAGTCGCATGAGGTGGCAGACTCGGGTTCGAGGAAGGTTGATGGAGATGAAATGGCGCGATGGAATGGAAGGTGAAAATAAGGAGTAGTGGGTTCAAATATAGGATCAGGTGGAGTGGGAACTGGTTCTTGAGGGAAGAAATGAGGTCCATAAAAAATGGAAGTTTGGCGGTGGAGCAACAGTCATGAGAGCGATGGGTTTTAGAATAATGGAATATCATCTGAAATCTTAATTTTTTTGGGTAAATTTAAATTTGTGCCTGAACTAGAACTATAATTAAAAACTCAAATCTAGCCATATCAATCTTTTGTTATTTTACATTTTGCGTGTTAAAAAACTATATTGTATGTTTGTATATGTTTTACAATGCTTATGATTTTCATATTCGTCTATTTACATACATGTTACTTATGAAATTATGTATTTTATGGTCTATTTATGCGGAATTTTTTAATGTTTTGGATCCTTTTAATGTTTCCTGTCTATCAAGATTCCTGTTTTAAGCATATTACGATTTAGAGTATGAATGATCTTTCGCAAAATAAAGAATAATAAAGTTATTTTTCATTTTAAGCTTAAGTTACAATGTTTTTGATTGCATTCATAAAAATCATTTTGTTAAAATATCATTTTTAACATATCATGTACCCCGAGATTGGTCCAATATGAACTTTCAGGCCTGAGATGAAAATCCGGGACGAACTCCCTAGTTAGACTCATCTCGTCCGAGATCTCCCCGGGTGGAGACCGAGTCTATAAAATCGCGAGATGAAATGCGACCGATATCCGAGATTTAAAACCTTGAATTGTATAGTTTTTAACATGGCATGCACATGCCTGACCATTTGTGTATTTTGCCTAATCTAAGAAAAAGGAGTATGCATAATCTATTTTTAATGTTCCAATCATAATATATATACAGTGCCTAGGAAGTTATACTTTTGTGCCAAATTAAATTGTTAGAGTGCTTAATTGGTCGTATTGAACTTAAGTTGGAATTTGGGGTAAATGTATATGTTTTGGTGTCCTGACATATTTAATGTGATAGTAAAGATTGCCGTATACAAAAAGTATGAAAGAAGAACGGACCAAATATATTGTACACTACAACTCTGTTGTGTAAATAGACACTGCTGGAATAGGACCTTTGGGTACACCCTGAACTTTAGCATTTGGAAAACAAAACACAGTAACATACTTGTTAAGAAACTTGAGTAGACTAATGGAAGGATAACAATTTTCTACAGTGTTTTTGGTCATTTGTGCTAACACATTTAATTTGAGTATTATGCGACAAATTTAAGTTTCCCAGATAGCAGATAAAATAATTTGTTTGATGGTAATAATGTTACGTGGCCTGATATGTTTAATGTGCCTAAACAAGGGTTAGTAAACATTAATGAGTGGTTAAAATAAAAAACTTGTAATAAGCTATTTATAATATTAATTTAAATAAATGAATAACGTATAAATATTATAACATTGTCATACAGTAACGAAGTTGGACAAAAAAGTAACGATGAAATCGTATTGACGGACATTGTATTGTGAAGCTGGTCTGAACAGAGTTGGCTGAACTGCGAATTGTTAAAACGAATTATTTCAGCAATAGATGGAATCAAGGTGAGTTCAACTCACTCAGTTTTATCCCAATTATATTTTATATAAGTTGGGTTTAAATATTTGTGTGATATAACTGTTAATTGGTTGATGGATGTTTGGATTGCTATTATTGTTTGATGGATGAATATTGTATATGCTTATTGAAATAAAATAATATTGTTGAAAAAACGTATTTGGATGTAGGGAAAATAGGTTGGAGGGATCCAACTGGATTCCTCACATTTATTGTTTATCTTCATATTACAATTATATGAATGGTTGAACCGATATGACTTGATGATTAACGTGATTATTGATTATTGAATTTAAATTCAACGTTAGTTTAGTTTTAACCAATATATTGGTTGAGTAATTGGTAGCAATTGGCTCAAAAATATATCGTTTTATAAATATTGGTATACCGTCAGGAGAATCGACGGTAATGTAGTTATAAAATTTAATTTATACCTAATGTTAGATTTTGAAAACTATTATTTTGAATAGAAATTATAAAAGGGGAAAATATTATTTATTTATTATTTAAGTATATAAAATTATTTAATGGGTTGATAAACCAAGTTCTTATGATAATAAGATTTATAAGCAGATTAAGCAGAAATTGACCTAATGATTAAAAGTTAGATGTATTGTTTCTCAAAGACAATTAAACGGAACTATTTATATTCAATATTAATCAATTGAAAAGGATGATTAAATGGAATTGGTTAATGAGACAACCATGTTTCTGAATTTATTAAATTAATTTGTTGTTAATTAATCTAATGAAATAGATTAACAAATATTTGTTTTTTTACTTTAATAAGATTTTAAATAAAATTTTATTGTTTTTTTTAGTTAAATAAGAAGTAACTATTTCCAACATAGTTAAAGATAATGTAAATTATTATTTCAATAATTTAAGTGGTCAATTAGTAATGAGATTCATTAAGGTATGAAATCCAAGTGGATGTTGGAATATAATTGGATTTTGAAAAGAGTTGACGAATGATTTTATACTAAACTGAGTTTTATAACTAAGTTATAAAAGAGATTTTAAGCCGAGATGATAGCATAGAATAAGTGTTTGAATTAAGAAAGGGGAAGCGAATTAAAAGGGGTGCATATTAAGCCAGGATTTTATAAATGATATTTATAAAAGTGGAAGCATGAAGCTAAAAGTTAAGTTTAAATTAACGTTATTGAAACGAGATTTTCAAAGTGGAAAATGGTTGAATGAATTAGAAGCGGGATAATATGGACTGATAATGACTCTAGATAAGAATTAGAACATAATTGAAGATTGTTGAGTTGAGTGATTTTCTGAGTATTGATCTGATGTTGATTTCGGTCTTCGGGGTTGATACTTAGGGAATTATTCGCTTACCAATTTACCATTAGGGACCAATGATTGTTAGAGTGATGATATGCATGAAAAATATTGTAACAAATGTTTTGAAATAACAGTAAGATGAAAAATTGGATATAAGCTATAAGATGTTTTTCCCAAATATTAAAGTGAAATGGTTTAGAAAAATACTAGTAAGAAGTAAATACCATATTTTCAAATATATATAAGATTTAGAAGTTTATTTAATGATTCGTTAATTATTTATAATTGAAACGGCCAAACGTTGCTGAGTAATGAATCAATGAATTCATTATATTTTCATGATTGAATGGTTGTTTATGTTGAGTCAAGGAATTCATGAAATTTTGATTATTGACAAAGAGATGATTCATTATCGACAAAAAGAGATGACCAACGGTTCGACAAAGACACAAAGAGCTTCATATGGTATTTTATATTAGAGGCTGATTATTTTGTGAGTTAGTAGTGTTATTAATGTTAAAATCTATCCTGAAATAATCATATCCCTCAATATTGGAATATATATATATATATATATGTGTGTGTGTGTGTGTATATGTATATAATGTGTGTGTGCACATTCGTACGGCTTTCTGGCCAAAACTGGTTGACTGGTCAAATACCAGCAGTCGACCGATTCTGCCTAGAAAACCCTATGAACATGCACACATATATATAACGTATATATATTTTCAAATTCCTATCTATTGGTGATTTTTTACCTGTCGACCATTTTTAAATAGAAGCAACTATTCGCATAGTCACTTCTGTTTCTTCAAGAGTTGCTTCTTTTCCTTTTCATCAATGATCATATCTATTGATTGTAACTCTTTACTAATGGTTACAACTATTTATCTCCTATATAATCACCTTGAAATCATCAATTCAAGACACCAATTCTTTCTATCTAATCTCAATACTATTGATTCTATTCTTGAACTCTCAAGTATTCAAACGCTCATATTCTTCACAATATCGTTCTAGAATCCTAGAATTTATATATTATTCTTTTGATTCAACTACGATATCATCTTCCAAAATCTTCATAAACACAAATTCTATTGAGGATAAGATTATAGGAAGGTTGTATAAGAATTGACAAATTCGTGTTATTGAGAACACACATTGTCATATACAAGTCTACTCGTCTTGTTTGAAGTCCTCTGTGTTGCAAGAGGCAAGTTTGAAGTCCTCCATGTTATCGGAGGCAAGTTTGAAATCCTCCGTGTTGTAAGAGGCAAGTTGTGAAGTCCTCGTGTTGATAGAGGCGTAAAATTCCCGTTCGGCTGCTCGGGTGTTGTAAACCTATTCCTTCGGGTGAAGTGAGGTTGTTGTTAGTGAAAATCCAGATAGAAGTCTGGGACTGGACATAGGATGGTGCTCCGAACCAGCATAAAAATCTCTGGTGTGATTTTTCTAGTTTTACTGCATTTACTATTATATAGTTCTGTGATTAGCTATTACTTCGTACTTGAATATTGTTCGTTATAATACACGATCCTTGTGAGTGTATTATACTAGCACGTACACGCTTGCACTTTCATTTGGTATCAGAGCACGGTCATCTTATAACCGTAACACAGTTATTTGATATATTCTTGTAATATGGCAAATAACCCAAGTTCTAGCACTCAAAACGCTACTTACACGGAAGGTCAATCAACACAAAGACCTCAATTTTTCAATGGACTTAACTATAGCTATTGGGCAACATGAATGTCATTCTTTATGCAATCAACAAATTATGATGCACGGAATGCTACCCAAACAGAGATAGTTAATCCTACAACTGATTATTCAAAATGGACACAGGCTCAGAAAACAGCAGCAGCCATAAATGCAAAAGCAATAAATATGTTGTTTTGTGCATTAGATCCAAATGAATATAACCGTGTTAGTATTTGTACCACCGCATATCAAATTTGGAAAACGCTGAAAACCACTCATGAAGTTACTAACAAGGTTAAACAAGCCAAAATAGCCATGCTGAAAAGTCAGTTTCAAAATTTTAAAATGAAGCCGAATGAAACAATCAATGATATGTATTCACGGTTTCAAACTATTCGTCATGCACTTCTTGGTTTAGCACAAAAATATTCAGATTTTGATGTAGTCTCGATAGTCCTACATTCTCTGACTAGTGAATGGGAAGGAAAAGTATTAGCGATTCAAGAAGCTAATGACCTTTCTGTCATGAAGCCAAATGAATTGATAGGAAATCTAATGTCCTATGAAGCAAATTTGCAGGCTAGAAAGGAACGGAAAGAAGAAAAGAAAAATGTTGCATTTCATGTCGGAAAAGATGAAGATGAATCAGATTCTGAAGATGAAGACTTAGCTTTTATGGCAAAAGGTTTCAAAAAGTTTTTGAAACAACGAAAAGATAGTTGATATAACAAGAGAAAATCTGGTTCAAATAAACCTTCATCATCAATAATAGAGTGCTTCAACTGTCATAAAAAGGGGCATATGCACAAAGATTGTCTTGAACAAAAGAAGAAGTCGGAAAATGACAAGTTCAAATACAAGAAGGACAAATCAAAGAAACGAGCTTTCTCAGACACATGGATAACTCAGACTCGTCTTCATTAGAAAGTGAAAGTGATTCAGAAAATGAATAAGCAAACGTTTGTTTCATGGCAACAGAAGATGAGGTACAAATTCCTACATTTGAAGAAGTTATTGATATTAATGCCGAATTAATAATTAAATTTAAAAATATGAAATGACAATGGAAAGAAGCCAAAGAAGATTTAAGTAAAGCAGAGTTTGAACGAGATATGTTAAAAGACGAGAAGAAAATATTAAAAGAAGAACTTGAAAAACTTCAAGAATCATCATCTAATATTGATTCTTGATTATGTCTTTTGAGTCAAGAAATTGTAACTCAAAAAGAGAAAAATGATGCTCTTACTACTAAAAATCATGAGCTTAAGGCAAAAGTCAAAATTCTGGACCTAGAAAAACCTAGTTTACAAACTAAGTTAGATGATATTACTCAAAATGTTTCTAACTTCGACAAAGGTCGAGAAAATTTGACAAAAATAATTGAAAGTTCACAACTTGCTTCAAATAAACAAGGTCTGGGATATAAGAAACAAGAAACCAATCATAGAAATAGTACTAGATATGCTTTTATGTACAATAAGAATATCACTGCTAGTATTAATGTACATCCAAGACCCAATTATTATAGAAATTCGAATACTTCTATAACTAGCGGTATTTATAACAAATATAGAAGTACGAAAAGGAATATCACTAGAGATTACTTAAGTATTTGGGTTCCTATAAGTTGGAAAAACAGAGAAAAATATATCGATGATTATTTTGATTCAGTAGTTATTAATGAAAATTTTATCTTTATAGGTTCCATTAAACCCTCTTGGGTATCGTTAACTTCTATCTAACCCATGGACCCAAACAAAGCAAGTGGGTACCAAAACTATATATGTCATATTTTTTGCAGGTACAACATAGTAAAGAGGTGGTTATTCGGTATCCTTAAATATCTTTGAAAACTCAGCTCATCAAGAAAATCACATGATTCAATATCTCATAAAGGTGCTATAATTATTTGTATTCTCTACTACTCTCGATTATTGTGTTTATTATGGTATTTATTCTTTTTAATCGATGACAAAGGGGGAGAAATATTTTCTCTCATGATTAATGTTACATATACTATCATTTAAAGTTATGTGCTTAACATGGTAATAGTATATGTGTACTAACATTTGTTAACGCAGGAATCAAATGGTAAGATTATTTATATTATGAGCTAACAAATGTTGCAGAAATTCAGGGGGAGCTTTATATTCAGAGGGAGAAAACTCAAGGTGTTGTCATCAATCAAAAAGGGGGAGAATATCAAAAGTGGTACTAACAGTGTTGTGCAGGAAGTATATTATAAGTGCTTAAATTCAGGGGGAGATTATATACAAGAGGAAGTCTTAAAGTTTCAAGAGCTATGTTGTCATCAATTAAAAAGGGGGAGAAAGTTGAGTCAAGGAATTCATGAAGTTTTGATTATTGACAAAGAGATGATTCATTATCGACAAAAAGAGATGATCAATGGTTCGACAAAGACACGAAGAGCTCCATATGGTATTTTATATTAGAGGTTGATTATTTTGTGAGTTAGTAGTGTTATTGATGTTAAAATCAATCCTCAAATAATCATATCCCTCAATATTGGAATATATATATATATATATAATGTGTGTGTGTGTGTGTGTGCACATTCATATGGCTTTCTGGCCAAAACCGGTCGACCGGTCAAATACCAACGGTCAACCGATTCTGCCCAGAAAACACTATGAACATGCACACATATATATAACATATATATTCTTTCAAATGCCTATCTACTGGTGATTTTTTACCTATCGACCGTTTTTAAACAAGCAACTATTTGAATAGTCACTTCCATTTCTTCAAGAGTTGCTTGTTTTCCTTTTCATCAATGATCATATCTATTGATTGTAACTCTTTACTAATGGTTACAACTATTTATCTCCTATATAAACACCTTGAAATCATCAATTAAAGACACCAGTTCTTTCTGTCTTATCTCAATACTATTGATTCTATTCTTGAACTCTCAAGTATTCAAACGCTCATATTCTTCACAATATCGTTCTTGAATCCTAGAATTTATATATTATTCTTTTGATTCAACTACGATATCATCTTCCAAAATCTTCATAAACACAAATTCTATTAGAGGATAAGATTATAGGAAGGTTGTACAAGAATTGACAAATTTGTGTTATTGAGAACACACATTGTCAAACTACAATTCTACTCGGCTTGTTTGAAGACCTCCGTGTTATAAGAGGCAAGTTTGAAGTCCTTCGTGTTGTCAGAGGCAAGTTTGAAGTCCTCCGTGTTATAAGAGGCAAGTTATGATGTCCCCATGTTGATAGAGGCGTGAAATTCCCGTTCGGCTGCTCGGGTGTTGTAAACCTGTTCCTTCGGGTGAAGTGAGGTTGTTGTTAGTGAAAATCCAAATAGAAGTCTGGGATTGGACGTAGGACAGTGCTCTGAACCAGTATAAAAATCTCTGGTGTGATTTTTCTATTTTTATTGCATTTACTATTATATAGTTCTGTGATTAGCTACTACTTCGTACTTGAATATTGTTCGTCATATTACACGATCCTTGTGAGTGTATTATACTAGCACGTATAGTTTATTTGATAGTTAAATAACCGACTATCAAATCTGGCCAATGCGGTTATTGGTACGGAAAGATCGAGATCGAATTTATATTCGAAAACCATTCTGCACCAGCGAATACGAAATTGTCTAAGATACTGATTGAAGATAGAGCAATTGAAGACCGTGGGTCTTCACAAGAGAAAGGATTATTTGTCAAATTTCTCTAGTCTAGTGGCCAGAGGTATTTCAACAGTGGTTCAGTCGTGATTGGAATCTTTCAGATTGCAAGGACTACTTGCTACTGATCCTTAGGGTAATTCAAGGATACGGTAGGAGAGTGCCTTCGGTTTGTCCAGTCCCAGGATAACTTGTATGGATGGATGTCTAACAGAGTATTTCCAAAGGGATTACGTACGTTGATTTCCTCAAACATATTTCTATGGCGGCGGAGAAGACACCTTCTCTTAACTTAACAACCTGATTATTTTTGTGGAAATCAATTAGTGATTTCTAGAGGATCTGACGATGTGGCATTCAAAGTGATTGGTGTTATGCTATCTGAAAAAGATACGTTATGACCTCAAGCCTCACAACCGGGAAATGACAAAAATCAGGCAGGTAGCATGGCTATGTGGGTCGCTCCCATTAGGTTGTATAATCACCTATCTAGAGAAATTTCTTTTCCTTCTTTAATCTATCGATGTTGTCCCTTTTCAGGAAACGGTTGCTGATCCCAACTATTGGTGATATACATTCGATACACTCAAGCGAAATGAGTAGTCGGTCATGTGTGGGTCGGGCTGCAAGACGTTCTTGTTGAACCCAGTGTATTCGCCTCTAGTGACACTCTATCGGCAGGTGGTTTCATACCTTGTCATGGTCGGAATCCAATTTCCAATAAGTGCCTGCGGTTTTGATTGTATACTACATATGTGGAGCATGAGATGCAAGCGTTCCGCTAGATTGCTATTTATTTGTATTTAGACACTATCATAATATAGAATATATATGTGATTTCAAAATGTTTGGGTTATCGTATGGTAAAAACCGTCCATGTTTATATATAGATTTGATCTTACGATTATCCTTTTATTTTGAAATGATTTTTGAATGTTAAAATCAAGTTGGATGATTCTCTTAAACTTTGTGAGTTATTATCACTCTGGTTCACCAGACTGACCCAGTATTTGTAATGCTCGGGTTAGACCGAGCTTTGCAGGTCCAGGTTATTGGATGCTGCAAAGTCCAGAGACGAGCTAGAGGTGTTCAGTCATATGATATATTTGGTGTGTTTTCTGCTATGTGTTATATATAAGAGCATGTTATTATAACAGTCCAGATGTGTTGATGTACTTTGATGTTTGTAAGTAGTTTTAAAGGTTTCAATAAAGATTTATTTCTATATTATATTCCGTTCCGCTACGATATGAGACTCTGATGTTGTGTTCTTCATCTTTTGCTATTCGAATATTTCTTCTTTTCTTACCTCCCCCTCTAACTTCTTCCTTTTAACTTTCTGGATGTTCGTTACTTGAGTTGGACACTGGATGTAATTGTGTCAAAAATTCGAGCATCGAATTTTTTTGGTTCGTTACAAGGCTTCTGTTGAAAAGCAGGGTCTTGTCGATGATGATAAAAGCATAGCTGATATAACATAGCTTTGTATGTCGAGACGTGACTTCGACGAGCTTCACAACCCATGAATGATTAAGGCCGGATAATAAGCAGCATGTTGGAATCGACAAAGGGTACGGATGTTTCCTGGGGGATACAAGTGTAACCATTGTGTACCTTAGGTTCAGAGAAGGAATCTGGGAGCCCCAATAAAGGTGGTACTCCATTGAGCATGAAGGATCTAGGAGCCCGCTAAGGTGACTCCATTGCAGCATGAAGGATCTAAGGGATCTGTGAGCCCCGATAAGGGTGGTACTCCATTGAGCATGAAGGATTGGGAGCCCACTAAGGTGATTCTCCAAATGCATGAAAAATCCAAATTCGCCTGAAAAAGGTGAAGATTAGTGATGGCAAGAAAGCCTCAATCATTGATGGAATTTAATTTCCAATATGAACCTTTGCGGTTTTTAATTAGGACCTATGTATGCAGCAGCAGTACACTACGTCTGCTATGATTGATATATTTATTTATGAAAAATGATTTTTACACTATGCACTAGTGATAATAAAAGAGGATTGTGCATATCAAGCATTTTTGGCTATTATAAGGGATAACTCTATCCTCCTATTTGCGTTACATTGTGTGATGGGATGGAGTCTTATAATAGCATCATTGTTCTTTCCTTTAGCATTGTGAGTTTGGTTATATGGTATTCATGGGAGGAAACTCGTTCCGTGTCATACAGCGTGGTCCCATGATTTACCCAACTTTAAAATAAAGTTAATAACTGTTTTAGTTCTCACACCAGTCCCATGACTGACTCGGACTTTATTGTTTCTACCTAAACTCTGGGTGCCTATATTTTCCACACGGGCAGCTAGTAGTTTGGTTTTGCAGATATTTATTTTCACAAGATCCTGGATTACGCTGGAGCAATATTCAGAATGCATTTTATCCGTATATCTCTTTCAGTTGTGGTAGTTTATGTTTTCCACTACATATTATATTTATGTATTATATTTCTGCTACTATGTAATTTGTAAAGCCCTGATATTTTCCGTTGTATATTATTAACTTGTACTGATTCTTGTACTCTGATGTAAATTGTTGTAATAACAATGAAATGTTCTCTTATTCTGTGTTCTGATGCGTCGAGTTCTCAAAGCAATCTGTCTTCTTGTTCAGTTTAGGTCGGCCAGGAAGTTCAAGTCGCTACAGTAGGGTGCTCCTTTTTGTTTCATGAATTCTTTTATTTCCATCACGCATTGACATTGAAAATCTTTGCATACATATTTCATAAAGTCTCTTCCATATATGCTCATTTTCCCACAAACAAAATTTGAATGTATAAGTAAATCTTCTCTAAATTAAGTCCTACAAAAAATGAACATTTTGCCCTTGTGTAGACAAGTGAAATATAACTTGAATATATTTTAATATTTTGGTTTTAAACTTGTAAAAATATCCTAATATTACATTTATTTAATTAAATGAAAAATAAGTATGTGAATAAAATATACATTTTTATATGCACATCAAACACCCCATTCTTATTTTTTTTTATTCGTCCTCAAATAAAGTAAAATTAAAATAAATGCACTTTTGTAGGAAGCACGATTATATTGAGCGCATTCAACAATTCGTTAAACTCTGGTATCCCAGTAGTAAGAGGGTTGTCTCTTGAAGGCTTTTAGTGGATATCATTCATAAAATCCAAATGTAAGATGAAAAATTCCTAACGCAAGTTTATTATACAAAGATATGAATGCAAGTTCTTACTTACAAAGTGAGTAACTCACTTTTGAATTGGTGCCAAATAGTAATATAACAGTTTCAATCATCATTCAAAAATATAAACTTTTTAGCTATCAAAACTGTCAATAAAATTAAGTTCTCATTACATTTCGACTCTAGTTTAATTAGTTGTTTCAGCTGAATCTTAGTGCACTTATGAAAAAACCTTTTAATTGTTTGTCAAAGTTGGCAATAATTATATCTTTATTTCTTCTCGTTAATAAGTCAAATCGGTAAAATTATGATGATGCTTAAGTTTTGACCGCTTATTCTCACTTATTATTTGAAAAAATTATTGATATTAACATTATTTGCATATACATAACTTAGATAAACAAAGACCAGATATATTGTCCAAGTCCTCTTGTGGGCTTAAGTGAGGAGAGCACACAGTATAACAAGTGTGCACTCTAGTGTATATAACTGACTTTAGGCGTATATTATTGAAAAATTATGTGCACACACCTAACTTAGATATATTGAGGCCAAATATACCGTACATGTAGTGCCTTACGGACTTACGTGAGGAGAGTATAAAGTGTGGCAAGTGCACACACATATGAATGTACTCCTAACTCAAGGTGTGTTAATAATGAACATACATTCACACATATGCATACATACATATATAACCTTTTATATTACAAGGAAAGAGCATTTTGTAAAATTACCTTAGTACCACTAAATTTTAAGGATTTTAAATGTCAGCTCACGTACTTTAAATCAAACATTCCTTGCAATAACGACTGCAATTTATAACAGACTTCACAATCATCACCCATGAATCTCCTTATATACCAAGTGCAACAAAGTTACTTGTAATTTAATCTTTTCATTTCGTTATTCGTTCAAACAAGTGATTTCTCGAAAATTTCAATATAATAAGTGAACTTGTATATCTATTCTATCATCCCTGTTTAAAAGTAAATTAGTATGCAATTTTTTTTTTTTTGGGTAAAAAGAAAAAGCCACTTGGAATGGAAATAAACATAAGACTCCCCTCTCACTTGAATTTGACCATGTCCTCATGGTCAATGCATAATACAATGAGTGCAAACGATAAAGTATATACATATTTAAAAGAGGGTTTAATTTCCTTAATAAATCTAGTGTGACTCAAGAAGAATAAAGAGCTCCTTCACTTGGTTGCTTGGAAATTCAAAGTAAAGTTTTCAGCGATGTGCATTGATTTTGTATATCGATCTATCTCTGAGGATTTCTATTTCAATGGCACCATATGGAAAAACATCTCGTACTAATTGTAGTCAAGTGCATCTCGACATCTCAACTGGAATTTTCCAAGGAATAAATAAAGTTGAGAATCCAATAAAATAACCTTTTTATTTGGTGAATACGTTTTCCTAATGATGGATTTGTCATGAAATTCTTTTGTCTTTTCCTTGTTGATTTTTGAGTTTTTGTACGCCTCATTCCTAAGTTCTTTTACTTCGTTCAGTTGTAGTTTTCTATTTTCACTAGTTTTTCCGAGGTCAAAATTCAAATTCTTTACTGTCGACAATGCTTATTGTAATTTCAATTCATAAGTATGCCATGCTTTACCATAAAATAATTGAAAATGAAACACTATAAGATTAGTTTTAAAAGTAGTATGGAAAGCCCAAAACAAATCTATTAATTTCTAAGAACAATCTTTCTGGCTTGTATTAATAATTTTATCCAAAATTTATTCTATTTTTCAACTTGAAACTTCAGCTTGACCACAAGTTTGAAAATGATAAGAAATGGATAACTTGTGGGTTATCAATTATTTCTTCATTAAAGTTTCAACGATCAATTACAGAAGTGTGTTTCATTACCACTTATTATTGTGCGAGTGTGTCGATACTCGAAAAGGTGTTTTTCTATGAAATTTCAAAACAATTCTTTGTTTATAATTTTGACACGAAAAGTCTTCAATCTATTTTAAGACTTACTCAACACCAAGAAGAACTTACAAGTTTTCAAAAGAGCTACGGGGCAAACTCATAAAATCAACTTTCCAAACGTCAAAGATTTCTATCGTAAAGATAGGGGTCAAAGACATCAAGTTTCGGTGAGAGATTTTCCCTAACATTTGACAATGGTGACATGCTTGACAAAGTTTAAATGCTTCTTTAAAAAAGGGTAGCCAATAAAAACCACACTAAAGCATATTTTCACTGTTTTCTTTGGATCAAACTTTTCACCTCATGCTTGGTCATGAAAAATAAGCTAACATTCCTAACTTTTCCATCCAGGATGCATCATCGAATGATTTGTCCTGAACAATAATTAAATAAACAAGTGCGAACCCGTGCTTTGCACACGGATCGAAGCAAATAATATATAAAATTATGTTGTAATAGGGAAGAATAACTATTTATAAGTATACATATTTGAAAAGCACAGATAAAAGCATGGCCGTTTTTGCGCGTTTAAAAGGTGTCATTTGCTTAATTGAACAAAAAACTATATTATAGAAAAATGTTTACTGGTAAAAAGCGTATAATGAAGATTTTCATAGGGTACGTATACGTAAAAAGCGTACGATGAAGATTATATTTACAAAGAACCTTCATGAACAATACAATGCAACATGCTAAAAATAATATATCCAATGAGATAGAATTCATACAAATGAGAATTTTATAAGTGAATGAATGCCAGTACATCATAATGTATTAATTAATGCTTACCCAAATAATTTTGAACTACTTTCAAGTAGGCATAAGCTACTACCAAAATTTTTGGTTATCCCGCTTATAACAAACTGACATATATGACCTCAAACACAATACCATGGAATGGAATATTCAATCTCTAACGTGTACATATAGGTATATACACGTGTTTTTGCTGCATAATACATTGGCTTTTCTTGCATTAGCCCTTCAATTTTTTTCAGTGCGTCATCCACAGCCTGTAGATACCCAACAACAGCAGCTACCTTTGATTTTCACCTAAGCTCCTTCAATTTCTGTTCCAGGCAAGCATCCAATGATCCAGGATTCAATTCATATTCCCCCTTTGATCAGCCTTTGTTCAATTGATCGGTTTTGTACCTGTTTGATCAAATTTGAAGATATAATTGCTCTAAATTCTGGTTACATATAGCAGCTCCAAATGTGCCAAGTATTTCATCTGCCCTTCATTGATTACATCCTCACAGCTTGCAGCCCAGTTTGCTGAATGGAACTTGCATCAACCTAGGATACATATCTTACAGCAGCGCTAGCCTTATCCCTCACCACCTCTCAGATGCAACATTCGGTTGGACTCTTCTTCCAGGCGATCAGTCCATGTTATATATAGGAACCTTTTCTCATTTGATTTTTCATGTTAACAGCGGCTAGCTGATGTCGCCAGCTAACATGGTTGCAACAGCAGTATTAATTTAGCTTTCTCCTTTAACAAATTTAGTTGCTCACCATGTGATGCGCACCTTTGCAATAGTTAATTCCTATTAAACTATGGTGGGGAGTTCAACGAGTTAGATTTCGAAAAGAATTGTAAATTTTTATTATTATCGCAGTGTTTTGATACAATATGATAATATGTACATTCAGTACAAGGCTTTATATAACAGCCGAAACATGTAAATGAGCTAGGCCCAAAACCAGAAGAGAAAAGATATGCGGATATTATGTAATCGACCCAATAGCCGCCTTACTTTAACTCCCCCCCGAAACCCTAATCGGGTTCAAAACTAATTAGGTTTCCAGAAAAATAAAGTAATGGCGGCTGCTCAGAAAGAAACAGAAGGCGATAGCTCCAAGGTGATCGAGAGTGAAGATCATCAGATAATATTCTTCATCATCTCTCTTTAACATCAGGTATGACTTGAAACTTCAATTGATACTCAAAGTTTGTTGTTTTTTTCTTCTTTTTTGAGTAACAGGAATCGATAAAAGAAATTTATGATTTGAGCAGATTATATCTTCAATTCCGTCGAAACCCTAGTTGAACCAACTTCAATCTGGGATATAGATCATCCTTGTCGATCTCTTATTCAAATCTGCAGCATCTACACCCAGTTCTTCCTTCAATCTCGTAAAATTAGGTTTGGAAAGTGGTTTAGTAAGTATATCAGCCTTTTGATGCTGCGATGGTATATATCCAACCCTTAATTTTCCTTGTAATACTTGCTCTCTGATAAAATACAAATCAATCTCTATATGCTTTGTCTTTGAATGAAGAACTGGATTAGAAGTTAATGAGATAGCGCTTACATTATCACACCATATTACAGCCTTCTTTTCTGGTTTAATTTTAAGTTCACTTAATAAGGATTCGATCCATAACACTTCTGCTGCTGCACTAGCAACACATCTGAACTCTGCTTCAGTACTAGATCTAGAAACAGTACTTTGTTTTCTAGCACTCCATGAAACTGGATTTTTTCCTAAAAAGATACAATAGCCAGAAGTTGATTTTCTGTCATCTATATCTGCTCCCCAGTCTGCATCTGCATATGCATTTATATTTAGAGTATTGCTTGCTTTAAAAATTAGTCCATGATCCAGTGTTCCCTTCAGATATCTAAGAATTCTCTTAACTGCAACCCAATGAGTATCTAAAGGATTTTGCATAAATTGACTTGCTTTATTTACACAATAAGCAATATCTGGCCTTGTGATAGTAGCATATTGTAATGCACCAATTATACTCCTATAGAACCTTGCATCTGAAAATGCTTCTCCTTTGTTTTTAGAAAGTTGACTGTTAGTGATCATAGGAGTTGGTAGAGAATTTGCTTTGTCCATTTTAGCTCTTTGAAGAATTTCAGATATATATTTTCTTTGACTGAGATGTATTTCTGAACTAGATCTTTTAACTTCAATACCCAGGAAGTAACTCAAATCACCCAAATCCTTAATTGAGAACTCTGCGTTCAGTCTCTTAGTGATATTATCAATCTCAGATTTATTGCTTCCTGTAATAATGAAATCATCAACATAAATTAGAATATATGTTGTATCTGTGCCAGAAAATTTTGTAAAAATAGAATTGTCAGATTTAGTAGAAGTGTATCCATAGTTGACAAGTGTAGCCTTCAGCTTGTCAAACCAAACTCTAGGTGCCTGCTTTAACCCATAGATTGCTTTGTTGAGTTTGCACACCAATTTTGTATTGTTGCCTTGACTGAATCCTTCTGGTTGTTGCATGAACACTTCTTCCTGTAAATCACCATTAAGAAAAGCATTATTGACATCAAGTTGTCTGATGTTCCAATTCCTAAACAAGGCTATTGACAATATTATTCTAATAGACATGGGTTTCACAACAGGTGAAAAAGTTTCTGTAAAATCAAAACCACACTGTTGTGAATAACTTTTAGCAACTAATCTAGCCTTGTATTTAGAAATTGAACCATCAGAATTTTTCTTTAACTTATAAACCCATCTGCATCCAATTATATTTTTATTCTCTGGTTTTTCAACCAGAGTCCAGGTTCCTTTGCTAATTAAGGCATTATATTCTTCTGCCATAGCTTGTTTCCAATTGTCATATTGGACAGCTTCATGAAAGGAAACTGGTTCATCTTGAATCACAACAGTATTAATATTTTTGGGTTTAAAAATACCACACTTTGCTCTAGTTAACATTGGATGCTGATTAAGATTATCTCTATTCTCCCTGCCATGACTGATCCTCTCAGACTGTTCCCTATCAGCTGATTGATTGCTGCTTTCAGTAGTTTCTTGAGTTAATTGATCTTGATTCTCAATATTGTCATCAGTGAAATGCTCTTGACCTGGCCTCTCTAAAGGCACTGTGAGTTGAGAGCTGGTGGTGGTGTCTTTAGCAGCTAATGTAGATGGCACCATCACTTGAACATCCTCAGGTAACTCAGGTATAATCACTCTTGGCTCAACAACTTTCTCAGTTGTTTTACAATTAATATTACTGAATGGAAATTTCTGTTCATTAAATTTTACATGCCTAGAAATATATATTCTTCCAGTATTATCTAGACACTTAAATCCCTTTTGTCTATTGCAATACCCTAGAAAAGTACAACATTTAGATCTGAAATCTAATTTATGAGCATTATATGGCCTTAGACAGGGGAAACATTGACATCCAAAAATTTTTAAGTGATGATAATCTGGTTTAACCTTAAACAAAATCTCCTGAGGACACTTAAATTTTAATACCTTTGTAGGTAATAAATTTATTAAATGCACACTAGTCTCAAAAGCTTCAGGCCAGTATTTTAAGGGCATTGAAGCTTGAGCAAGTAGAGTCAAACCTGTCTCAACAATATGTCTATGTTTCCTTTCAATTAACCCATTTTGTTCTGAAGTATATGGACAAGTAACTCTATGATTAATACCTTTCTTTTCAAAAAATAATTTTAATGGTAAGAACTCTCTTCCACCATCAGTTTGAAAAGTTTTAACATGATGTCCAGTCATATTTTCCACCTTATTAATGTACTGCATTACCACATTACTCACTTCAGTTTTAGACTTCAACATAAAAATCCATGTAAATCTGGAATAAGCATCAATAAAGGAAATATAGTATTTGTAACCATATACTGAACTTGTAGATGCTGGTCCCCATAAATCAGTTGCCACTAATTCAAGTGGATTAGTATAAATTGTGTGTGAACTTGGAAATGCAAGTTTATGAGACTTTCCCAATTGACAAGAAGAACAAACATATGAATCAGAAATGTTGTTTACATTCAAGTTATTGCATTTCATGATTTGCTTCACAATTTTAACACTTGGATGTCCTAACTTGCAATGCCACAAATCAAATTGCTTATTACACTCAGAATCATTTACAAAAGTAGATAGGCACACTTTATTTAAGCAATCAGGGTTTCTAGAATCAGTGACATCAAATCTGTATAATCCTTTAACCTCATTACCCTGCAAAATAATTTCTTGTGTCAGAATGTCTTTAACAATGCAAGAATTAGGATAAAATTCAAAAAATACATTGTTATCCTCAGCAAATTGGGAAACACTCAACAGATTCTTTTTAATAGAAGGGACCCTTAGTAAATTTTTTAGAATAAGTTCTTTAGGTCCTTTTAAACTTGCATTTCCAGTATGTGTTATATGTGCAATCTTGCCATTACCAACTAAAAGATTTTGCGTACCTTTGTATTCTTTGTTCCCCAAGTTGAGATTGTTTAAGTTGTTGGTAACATGATTAGTTGCTCCTGAATCTGGATATCAGCAGTCATCTGCAACATCATCAGTTGAAATAGAATCTGCATTAGAATTTTCAGATTGATTTTTGTTGTTGTCTTTCTGCACGTTCACCAAGTTTACACTAGAGTTATTGCTTGACTGCCCTGGATTCACACTTGAATTGTATCTAAAATAACATTTATTGGCAGTATGCCCAAATTTTTCACAAATTTGACATCTTGGTCTATTGTTATTATTTCTTCCTCTGCCTCTGCCACGATTTGACTGACTACCTCTCTGAAAGTTAGACTGATTCTGATTTCTTGAAGCATTTCCTTGATTTTTACCCCTTCCATAGGTAGTGTAATTAACTGACATGTCTGAAATCATATTTCTTTTATGATCAATTCTGCCTTCATGAGCCAATAGGGTTGAATACACATATTGTAGACTTGGTGTAGGATCCATAGACAAGATAATTGCAGAAACTGCCTCATAGTCATCATCCAACCCACTCACAATTGATAATACATGCTCAGATTCAGGAACTTTTTGTCCTGCTGAATTCAGTTGATCACAAATATTTTTTACTTTCAGTAAATATTCATTCATTGTTGAATCACCTTTTCTAATGCTGTGAAACAGTCTTCTATGATGCATGATTCTTGCATGTGCAGAAAAATTCCTCTCAACTGTTGACCATACTTCATTAGCAGTTCTGACCCCAATTAACTGAGGTAAAATGTTTGCTCCAATGGATGACATCATCCATGCACAAATAAGACTATCTTGTCTCTGGTATGATTGAAATTCTGGATTTTGAACAAGTCTATCCTCATTATCTCTAATAAATTTTGGAGGAATGATTTTTGTTCCATATATGTAGTCATCGAGACCATATCCTCTAATTGCAGTTTCTATTTGCAATTTCCATAACAGATAATTTGATTCATCAAGTTGGATTGAAATAAGCTGACTTTGGGGTTTGATGATTGCTTTCATCAAGTCTTGGATGGGATCAGGAGGCTGTGGAGGTTGATTCTGTGCAGTCAATCCTCTTACACTGGATACATTGGCACTGGCTTCATCACCAGGTCCAGCCATGATTTAAAAATGACCACAGATCAATCAAGAACGGTATGATTACTTTGAATCTTGAAACTTTGAATTGAGAATTTGAAGAAATTCTCTGTTTGATTACTGAATGATACCTTTAAGACTTGAATGATGTATATTCTTGATTGTGAATAGAACTGATAAGTCTTACTGGAAGTCTCTTTAATCAACTAGACCGGTTTCTTTGCTTTCTTGATCAGTTTCTTGAAAAATCAAATGATTTTTGCGACAAAAAACATCAATTGAAGAACTGCTGCAGTCTGAGTAAACTCTAGGCGAGGCACAGTTCTTTGTTGATGTCAACAACTCTCAAATGACAAGGTTAACACCTTTGATGAGAGGGTCCAAATGATGAAATCAAGCTGATGGACACTAATCTCTTAACAACAGAGATTATCTTGGTCGTGATTAAGCAGTTGATGCTGTTAAGCTCAATAAACCTGCTCTGATACCAAGTTAGATTTCGAAAAGAATTGTAAATTTTTATTATTATCGCAGTGTTTTGATGTAATATGATAATATGTACATTCAGTACAAGGCTTTATATAACATCCGAAACATGTAAACGGGCTAGGCCCAAAACCAGAAGAGAAAAGATATGCAGATATTATGTAATCGACCCAATAGCCGCCTTACTTTAACTCAACGTTTTGCTGAATAATATATGAAATGCTCTCCTTTTAAAAGGACCTCTTTCATGAAAAATATAAGAATTTAAGCAGTTATCGAATATCTTGTTATTGAATCCCATTATATATACAGTTATATCATAAAGGAAATATAAGATTTTGAATGTAATTGATTATAACTTATATCGCATTATCAACTTACTAATGAACGATAAGCCTTGGGTTGTCATCAACAGGATGTATAAAAATATAAACAATCCAACATATTCATAACCATCTATAATAATTATATGAATGAAGAGAATTTGAACTTGAGCCAACATAAAAGTGACCACACAAAATATTTTGTGATCTTGCAACTATAATCGTTGAGAATAAACATACAAATTAGCATAAGAAGCTGATAATCTTTTAGTTTAAGAAGAATAGAAATATTAAATAGAGAGGGATAAAATAAGCAGAACAGCTGAAACTGCAAAACTCAAAACATGTTAAATGATTAGTTAGCAACCCAAAATGGATGATTTGCTTCATACTCGTATTAAAACTTGAAATTTGTAGTAAAATGATATATCAAAGTAGGAAGTAAAACATACAGAACATTTAATAAGTGGGAAGGCCAAATAAAAGTCATCCTTTGGGCCAACTGCCAGTTGGAAAGCAAATAGATTTGAAACATTTTCGCCGATGGATTACGCATATTGGATGATATTTCTTGGCACATTCAGCATGAATTTTACCTTTTTGCAGCTTCCTTAATATTTTAGACATTTTATGTTCCAAAAAATCTATTAAAGGATACTTGAAAAATCCAAAATCTATGTGTTTGTTAAAAAAAAAAAAAAAAAAAAAAAAAATCTAAAAGCCGAACACAGAAGTGGATATGATGATATCGACACCTGAAAATCTACTAAGATGAAGTAATCAACAAGCATGATCTTGCTAATCATGTAAAAAAACACATTGTGAATGCAATCAGACTAAGGCAAAAATCATGAAAAGGTATTTATGATTGATTTTTTGTTCGTTTACTCGAGGAAGGGTGAAAATAAATTCAGTATTATCTCAATAAGCCAGCTTGCCACTTCCATATATATTTCGGGGCAAGAGTTAACATCCAAATAATAGTATAGAAAACAAATGCAGTAAACCGAAGAATCGGTTTACTAAGAAGCCTGGGCAGAAGTTATTTTCATTCCTCGCTAGATATAGAATAAGTTGTAGAAAGATATAGAATAATCACACACTTACTTATAATATTGGTAGTGAAAGCCGTTTTTGTCAGTATATGAATTATGTCCATTAATTATCACATTTCATCAAAATCTGGAACCCAGAAACACATGATCAATGAAATGCTCAAAGAATTATATATAGTACTGAGTCATCTTTCATTCTACTAATATTTGTAAATCAATTTTACCGTTTCCTTTGCGTCCCTACCTAGAACCATACGTTGATACATGTCAAGCCAGTCCATTTGGTGATTCACTTATTGCCTGCTCCTAAAAATGAAATGCAGTTATAGAGTACCAAAAAAACACATTAAAGCATATTGTAGTACATTTATGAAAGGTACAGAGCCTGTCACTGACTAAATAAACATATCAAGTTATGACGGTTTACCGTTTGCATACAGTAAACTTATCAAGTTATGACGGTTTACCGTTTACATTGCATCTATGCAGTTCTAAGATACTTGTAACAAAAAATGTCATATAAATTTTTGTAATCCATTAAATGCAATTCTAGAATTACGAATACACAAAGGCTCCACTTTAGCTAGTTCTTAGAGCTAGCATATGATTCTTTATCACTCAATCTAACAATAAGAGAAAGCATCCTAATTACACAACATTACTAATTGAAACATAAAACATTACAAAGTATTAAAAAAACCAAATACATGATGTTAGTTGAAATGATTACCTAAAGGTTATGGACTCTCCTTAGTCTGTAAAACTATGGTAGATAAGACTTGCAGTTTATTTTTTTCCTAGTGCGAAGTAAGAAAATAACACTATAATAAACAGTCACACATACACCGGCATAAAGACTCTCACTTGCCAAAGTTATTAAATTTTTCCTAGCATGATACTCTAGTTTATGTGTGTAATATGAAAGCAAGAACGTTTTTAAAAACAAAAATCGAGTACACGGAGGTGAAAAGGAGTTATGTGATAAATTGACCAAATGAAAGTAATGTAATAGCACAATCAGCCTGTATGAATAGTTATAACATTATCGTTATATTACTGAAGTCCTATTTAATACCGAAACAATCTTCTGTACAGGTTCTGTAGCAACTTAAATCATAGATAAGCAATTTGTGACAGTAGTAAAACATAATACCAAGGTGATATTATCCAAAAGAAAGAACATAAATTTTTGAGTAAATTTAATATAGCTGTTAAACAAAAGAAATAGGGGCATTAAGCAGTACAGGGATTTAAATAATGCTGCACATGATATTCGCATGTCCTACGAAGTGCAAGAAATTTATCTTCTATCAGGTTCAACAATGACACAGTATAAGCATATGTTTCTTAATTGAAAGGCCATGATAACTTAGTGAGGTAATCACTCAAGAATATTATTTAGTCTTTTAGGGAAATTCCTGTGTGTCTTGAAACAAAGATGTGATTGAGCTTACTTTGTTAATGATATAGCTATTTTGTAGTATCATGAATGTCTACGCATCTTTAATAGAAATCGAAAATTTGTTATATTAGAGCCTTTCTCATATTTCAAAAAACCAACACAACGCAATAGCATATTGTATTTGATAAACCCTGAAATATTTTTGATACGTGCAATATTAATATTAAATATTTTGAGCCACAGCGAGCAAACACATAGTGCTACATCTAAAGAAAACAAAATTGCAATTTAAAAAAAAAAAATCCAGATGCCAATTTAATATGAGAAATTAAGGACCCAATCATGTATTCTTATGTTGCATGTTCAACAATCAAAATAAACTTTGAAATGTCAGGCAGAAAGACAATTCCAGTGTCAACTATGGGTTGACAACCAAGTTTTATTTAGTAATGTGAGTTATAGATAGTAATAAAAACACGGTGCCATAAAACATACCCAATTAACTGAAAAGCTTTTATTTCTTAAATCAACATGCCATCCAAAACAACCTCTTCGGATGCAATGTAAGGTTATGTGCTATCCTTCCTTCCTTAGAGACTGATTGTTGCAGGAACCTTAAGTACCAGTTATCACTTTGTTTAGAATACATGTAAAGAAGGGATAATAATATTGTAAAACTAGTTGAAATTGAATAGAAATATAGCAGTACCATAAAAAGAGTTTCCACTTCTTATTATTGTCCCAGAATCCAATAGTAACATGACCATCCTTGAATGAACATCCCAATAACTAAAATTGCAGAGCAAACAATAGCCACTAAATTTAGATAAAATATTATAGGAAATTAAGAATAATATTTTATTTTTTGGATCATAAGATTAAGATACAAAACGAAATCCCATGAAGTACCCGTAAAAGATAATTATTTCGCCTTTCAAGTGTCATAGGAACAAAACCGTTTTACATTTACATGTATATAATTTATCATATGAGAAGCAAAAGTTGAAAATTACAAACCAAAGCACTAAGCATGTGGTTGGTTTATCGTTTTCAATTTTGGGCTTGACCAAGTGCTTCCTATGATAGGGATTTGGTTATGTAATAATTATTATTAGTTAAATAATTTAAGTGGCTATTAGTTAAAGATTTTGTGAAACATGTCAATAATTGCAAAAAGGTGGAAGGATCGGTTCAGCTGACATACATGTAAAGTAAATAATATTAGCATATATCAGTTATTGCACAAATTTCAAGCTGATTTTGAAGGATTAGTTATCAATGGATCAACATTTAAAGATAAAATATAAAAGGATTTTTCTTGGTTTAAATTGATATAGAAATAAATGCCGTAACTTTTGAAAACAATTTTAATTACATACATAGCAATGAAAAACTAAATGCAAGAAGGAATATTATAACAATATTTATTTTCCTTATCTGAAAATATGACAACTGCCAATGAAAAAAAAAAAAAAAAAAAAAAAAAAAAAAACACCATATAGTTTTCAGATGCAAGCTGAATCAATTTGAGGAACATTTAACTTTTGTTATGACAAAGCATCATAAAGGTGTATAGTTATAAAAAACGCAAAGTTACCAAGAAAAGAATCCCAGAAGGTGGATTTATCCTAGAGAAAAATATAGTAGAGATTTAACCAAAAACTAAAACTTTACTTTGTGTATTATCTCTGCAAATAATGTTTCAAATTGTCCTACACAGCCCAATAAATGTGTATATCTTACACATAATTTACACTTGACAATATATTGTTAGTCATGTGTCATCTAATATTCTTTCATTTTTCATTTTGATTATTTGTGAATTAATTTACCTGCAATAGCTAGTAAAATTCATGAAATTTATTGTTAATATAAAGATGCAGTTTGATAATATTACTGTTGAAGTCCTTGCTTTAAATTTTAAAATTTTATTATATCTCGCATTAAAGATATTCAACTTTACTTAAGTACTTTAAATAATCATCACTAAAATTATTGATATAGTCGGTACTAAAATATAATTTTTGATGATAATTGGAAATATAAACATTAACTAAAAGTTCAAAATAATGGATATCTTTAATCCGATTATTAGTATCGATGCAAAATGGAAAGGTAATCTTGTAGGAAGATACATAACGAAATACAAAACAGCGTTAAAACCCCAGAATTATGTTATTCCTGATTCCTCAAAAACCTTAAACCATAATAAAGAGAGTAACCAAACCAGAATTAGTTGAAGGTAAAAGCCTGGGGAAAAAATATTAAAATTATAGCTGAAAGGTATTTTTTGTAGGGAAATGACAAAATAAAAAACAAAACAGTATAAAAGGCCCAAAAGACCAAATATCATAAACGAAAGACCACATATAATTCATAATTCCTTGAATGGGAGAAAACATGATTACAATAGTAAGGCATGAAATTTGTCCTTTTTAACCTCAGTGCTGAAGATAATAAAATATAATATAGTATTCATTACAATCAGGACAGATCCTCATGAATTTACCTTTCATGTAGTGGAAACTAAATGAAATAATATATACACTGCTGATTAAGAATGGAACAAAAAGAAGTAATGTTATTATAAACTTTTGTATAGGAAGAATATGATAATTCAATATATAGCAAGGAACAAAACAAATCTCTATACCACCGATAGAGTATAAATTTATAGGTATGCCGACTATAAACAAAGCAAAACTCAAAACATGGAGTAAAATAACACAAGATCATGATTCAACTGTCAGGTTCATACGCATACCTAAAAAAGAAGCAAGAGTTCTGGAGTTTCACTTCAAAACTCATGCATCAAAATAAGAAAAACACAAAATTTCCAAATAACAAAGATGGAATTTAAGAGAAGGTAAGCTTAAAAGGGAAAGGGAAATCCACACCCTGATGGGAGTATATCATGGAGATGGTTTTGAAGTAACTGTAATGACATAGCGAGGAACGACCATGCCACCACTATCCAATGAAGTACACAGAAAACCGAGTCCTGAGCAGAGAAATCTTGGTGTAATTATGATAACAAAAAGAAAATAAAAGACGCTACACATTCAAACACATATGCATACACAAAGACATGTATATCATTTCAATTTTCAGCGAATGCTAAATAAATTGCACAATTAAGTTAGATTAATTGTTATTTTCCATGAATCTGAAGATGCATAAAGCAAAATTTAGTTTCATTATGTGAATATAAAGGGTAAGCCTGATATGTTCCTGAAATTAACTACTATTGTTATGCAATTCTTGTAGACGTCAAACATAAAATACGTCAAACATAAACTACTCATTGTATCATCAAATGACTAAAAACTATCAGTTTAGAAGTTGCTAACAGATTAAACAACATAAGTTCACATCAATGAATAAGTTAACAAAATAGTCTCCACAAACACATGCAATATTTTAAGAATGGAAGAAAGTGATGTCGAAATCAAATATAAGTCCTAGGATTTATGTAAGTGGTGAATACAAATAATCGGTGACCCAACAATGTACTATATCATAATTAACAAATTTGTAAGAGTGGAAGATAGCCACAGAAATCAATAGAAGGAATTAATTCATGATGAAAAAATGCATAGAATTTTCAAAACAGGTTAAGCAACTAACTAAGTATTCCTTAGTCTTTATAAATACAAACTGTCTTGCATGCATAAACATCCCAAAAAATAAAAACACTTTTTAGGAGACAAACTACAGATATGTTTATACCATTATTATAAGGTAATAAGATTAATCACGTACTTTATTACCTGCATACTCCAAGATGGGCACATATCCATGTCCTATGTGCAATAAAAATACAGTTAAACACTTGGTGTACATAAGATATATTTTTAAATTTAGAATGGAAATTGATTTTTATTTTAAAATGTTCATATATGCATTTGTACATCCAGCAAACAAAAAAAGGCAATAGCAACTATGATATTATGCCTTAACTAAGCATAAATATCAGTCAACTTTTAAAGATGGTTAATTGCTTCCAATAGTGGGATTAATCGTTATCTTGCAGCAATTAGGAAAATGGTTAAATAGTGGGTTGAAGCATGTTGTCACATGATATGCTATGTGATACTAAAAATTAGAAATATGTTTCGTAAACCATGGTTACCATAGAAATTTCAAAACAGGTTAAGCAACTTACTAAGTATTCCTTAGTCTTTATAAATACAAACTATCTTGCATGCATAAACATCCCAAAAATAAAAACACTTCGTAGGAGACAAACTACAGATATGTTTATACCATTATTATAAGGTAATAAGATTAATCACATACTTTATTACCTGCATGCTCCAAGATGGGCACATATCCATGTCCTATCTGTAATAAAAATACAGTTAAACACTTGATGTACATAAGATATATTTTTAAATTTAGAATGCAAATTGATTTTTATTTGTAAATGTCCATATATTTATTGGTACGTTCAGCAAACAAAAAAGGAAATCACAGCTACGATATTCTTCTTTAACTAAGCATAAATATCAGTCAACTTTTAAAGATGGTTAATTGCTTCCAATAGTGGGATTAATTGTTATCTTGCAGTAATTGGGAAAATGGGTAAATAGTGGATTGAAGCATAAATATTAGTGCAATTGGCATACAATGATATTTTAATACCTAATTAATCAACAAATAAATTGTACAATGAGATTTATTAATTAATAATTAAGTAATTGAGTATACAGTTGTTTCAGACTTAAACTTAGAATCGAAATAAAAGTTACCACCTCTTATGTAACACCCCGAATTTTCTATTAACACTAAAGTTGCTAAAATAATAATAAGTGTGTAGAAGAGGGGATGTATCTAATATGAATATAAAAATATTAATAAGTATGTAAGAGAGGGGATGTATCTAATATGAATATAAAGATATTAATAAGTATGTAAGAGAGGGGATGTATCTAATATGAATATAAAGATATTAATAAGTATGTAAGAGAGGGGATGTATCTAATATGAATATAAAAATATTAACAAGTGTGTGAGAGAGGGGATGTATCTAATATGTATATAAAAACAATAATAAGTAAAGGGGGATGTATCTAATATGTACATTGTAGAATATATATATATATTTATGACATGAATAGAAGTTTATTAATATGCTGAGTGTTTGCTGAGTCACTTCTGACTCATTGCTGAGTCAACAAGATAAACCCCATCTTGTCTGAACGGCTGCGGTTATTTCTAGGTTAAATCTAATGGCCTAGAATGAATTCTAAAATCTATAAATAAGTGGGTAGACCCTAGACCTAAATCACTTGTAAAATTAGAGAAGCTACCGTCATGCTGCTGCCATGGAGTTCAGCATAGCCGTCACAAACTAAGAAGAGGAAGCCTAATCATCTACAACTAAATCTACACAAATCAAATCAAAAGATCTCTCTTTCTCTAATTCTTTTCTTTTGTTGGTGAGTATGATGATTCTCACAAGACTATTACAAACTAATTTGACTCAGTTATGAATGGATCACAAGAAAGTGATGTGATTTGTAATTGTAAATTCTATATATTGTGGATCTCTTATCATGTTATTATGTTGTCGTATGATGTAAATTATATATGCTATGTCATGCTATGTTGTAAATTCTCTTATGCTATGTCGTGCTATGTTGAGAATCATGTCAAGCTATGTTATACTATCATACTATGTCATGTTATAAATCATGCTATATTATGTTGAAAAATCATGTTGTTGGATCATGCTTAAAGTTATGTTTTTTTTTCTTAATTTAAATGGATCTTGTTTATGGGAATTTGCCTATTAGGTTAGGTGTACCCATAAACTTGAAACTATAATTAAATAAAACTTGATTATTGGAATTTGCCTATTGAGTTAGGTGTACCCATATAAAACCATGTTGTTAAAAAAATTAGATGATGTTGATTCACACATGTTCATATATAAGTTTATGAAAATTGATTGAGATTATATTAGGTGAATTTTGAACAAGTTGACACCTTTAGGTCCATGACATGTATAATCTATGCAAGTTGGACATATGCAAGTTTCACCCCTTATTATGATTCATTTGATCACATATACATGTTGTTATTATGATAATCTCTTTTATGCTATGAGTTAGGCTATTCGAGTCTAACATATATTTTGCGAATAAACGTTCAAACGTGGGGTAGGGGTAATATTAGGAATTAATAAATTGGGTGCAATTTTGTAAGATTTTGCATACCATGAATGGATATCCATAATTGAGTCAATTATGGACATTGTTAAAAATTGGAAGTAATTAATAATTCAAGTAGGGAATTATTAAAATTGGGGGAAAGTGGATTATTATTAATAATCAATGCTTAGGACACGAGGTTGGACCCGTTTGTGATGTAAACCTGCCCGGACCCGCCCGGCAAATCCAGTAGTCACAAATGTCGGCCCAATGTGAGAGGTCCTAGGCCCAAACTAAAGCATAACAATTGTAAAGACACGAGGTTAGACTCTTTTATGGTGTAAGACTGCCCGGACCCGCCCGGCAAATCCAGCTGCCATAAATGCCAGTCTAATGTGAGAGGTCTTTATGAGGTTATGGCCTTAATGAACTAAGAAATACTTAACCAGATAATCATGTAAGGTGGGACATGGGGGTTAAGTAGGTGCCTTGGGTGGCATGAGGAATCTGGTGGTTGCCTTTAGAGGCATTTGAAATACGATTAGACTTAACCAAACACACGTGTAAATGAACATGACTAAGTGGGTTAAGTGGGATGGACTAATGGGGACAAGCTTAGGTGGAATGCTTGTGGTAAATAGTGGGGGCCCATTTCAACCAGTATCCCAAAACGTATCTTTGTGGGCTCGACCCAAGTCGAGGACGGGACACGCATACTGGGTTTGACTATAAGAGGCCAAAACAGGGAGCGGTGGCAACGCAAGTCCAACGGGTTTCATATGCGTGTGTGGACCCGGGCTGGTAGGTAAGACGTTGTTGCATCGTGTAGGTATAAGTCGTGCATGTCCGTTGTATCAGGTTGCCACTTTAGGGGAGTGATACACCCCACTGTGGGGCCAGCACGGGTATCTACGAGTTAGGGAGCCGATCGAATAATGGGAAGTAGGGTACACCTAGTGGAGATAGGGGCAGGCGGCACCTATGTAGTCAGCTAGGGGTACGTAAAGCCATTGGGAAAGTTTCTAAGTGAAGCTAAGTGGGATGAATCTTTAGGGTGACTGGTGTGGTGCAGTATAGTGTTTATCCTTTAGTATTTAGGAGCGCCTATAACGTTGCCTTTAGCGATTGTCTATGTCCTTAATCTGCTCTTCATAGACATTTTCTTGTTTTCCAGCTTATGCCTTAGTCCAGTTATTTTGGTAATAGTATTGTAGAATTATCATATTCACCAGACTTTATGTCTGACCCCCCTCTTTTCCATCCTTTTTCTCCCTTCAGGTCCGCAGGTTGGGCCAAGTTCTAGTGGAGTCTAGTTGGATCGCTTATCTTCTGGAAAGCTTGGACTGCTGAAGTAAAGTCCAGCTTGTTATCTTTCTTTTTAATGGCTATTCATGTAATGGGATTATGTACTTGTTTTATCAAGATAGATATTGTACTTGACATTGAATGTGGTGTTATGATGTAATCAAACATGTTTTGACTTCTGCTACAATGAAATAAAGTTTTTGAATTTCCAAGTACTATTTTATATCCGTCTTGTTGTAATTTTACTGTTCTATATTCACTTAAAACCTCCATGGAAGTTAATGCATTCCCTTTGTGAGTGACATTAATGGACGTGGGGTGTTACATCTTACATCAGTATTCAGAATTGAATGTTTTGATTTGTTGAGGCCAGTCTGTCGAGACTGCGTTGTGGACAACTGCTTCTGATGGTCGGGTTAGAGGAACAACTTTCAACGATGGAAAGAGGAATAATGAAAGAAACAGCGTACGGAAGAAAGTTGTCGCCAAATCGGCCAGCAGGTCAGTCCGATAGGTTGGCGATGCTGCTAGATGGAGAGGTCAACGGACGGAAACCCATAAGTAGGGTTGAGCGTGAATACTTACGGTATGGATCTCAAAAGGAAGTAGCGGTGAGCCGTGTAGAAGAAGTGGAGTTAAATAAGCTTGACGTATGACGTTAAAATGCTTCCGGACTGTGGAATTCAGAAGGCCAAAGCTGCTTTTAGACAAAGGACAACGCTTAGATTGTTGTTGTAGAATAATTTTAGACGAAGGGCAACAAATTGGGTAATAATAGCATAGCATCGTGGAGATCTGGAATCGAAGATGCTGCCGACGGTGAGAGGAGGGGAGGCCGACGTTGTTAGTGGGCAGAAGGGTCAAATTCCGGGAGGCTTGAATATTTAGAGCTTTTTGCGATAAAGGAGAAGGGAAAACCTTTGAGGATAGACGTGAATATTTAGGGACTTGGATGCGAGGAAGGGGTGCAAAAGAAAGTATTAATATGCGTGACTCTTGAGTTTTAAATTTGGTAGAATGCCTATATGCGCTAGATTGCAAACTCAGTAATTATAATATAGTATAGATACCAATTTCCCTAATGGAAATATTTCACTTAGGAAAGAAATTTATATCCCGATCCAACCAAAATGAAGGAGTTTCCTTAATGACTAAACGATTCACTATATCGGCAATACAAGGATTAGTTGAAAATAAATGGAGTTGTTCATCAGGAAAATTTTAATTGATAGACACATAAGATTGTGCGTTTGTATGGCAAGACAAGTGATTGGTATGACATTATTGGTTACTTTTTTATCTTTGATTGTAAGATCAAATTATTATAGCAAAAGGATATAACCAGTCGAATGAGATTTAGTGTCCTTTAGGCCGACTGATTAGTGTAAAATTAAGGGTGTTGTTATTGACACTCCAACTATTGTTAAGGGGGACCATTTTTAAAAACACTCCACTCTTTGAAAAATTATTAAGAGGCTATACAAACAAATTATTTCACACTAATCAATATTCTCGGATACCCCCTTCAAGTTAGATTAAAAAACATATTCAATAAGGGAAACCAAGTTAAAATAAGCAGTTCTTTACCACTGCACCGAATGCAGCACATAATCAATTATATATATGTGTTCAACAGTGATATGTCTAAACTAATAATCATTTCGATGAATTGCCTCCGTAATTATAAAATTTGGCATATTTATGTTGATAAAAAAAGTAGTTTGATCATATTCCTTCGAAAACGCTTATCCTATAAGGTTTAAAAAAAATCGATATATTCGAATTGAAAAAAAAAACTACAATCTTGCAACATTTGTTAAGGTAAAATTATCTTTATTTGTTAAGGGGCTAAATGGGTAATAAGGTAAAATTACCTTTATTTGTTAAGGGGCTACTTTCGTCGTTGGTACTCCCCTTAACAATATTTATAAAAAAATATATTTGGCCCTACCTTAACAATATTTGGAGTGTCAATAACAATGCCCAAAATTAAATGTAATGTGTAAGCCTATCAAATAAGCTCTAAGATTTTCTAGTGTGAATGCTACAGCTACAAGCTTTTTCCCGTTGTTGTGTACTTAAACCGAGTATCATTTGGAGTCATACTAACCATAGGTAATGGTCTTGATGGCAGCAACTCAAGGAATAATATAACTTATTGATGGTAATGTTACAAATATTTATCTACGCTTATATTGTATATATAATGCAGGATACTGAAAGGTACTAATGACGAAGACTATAAAATATCAAGTTTAGATTTAAGATGATGATGTTGATATAGAGATTCAAGAGCAAGTGATTAAATACCCATGAATATTGAGGGTTCAAGATTTCAAAATGTTCCAAATGAGTTAAGTTATAAACTAATTGTTAAAATTCTAAAAGCACTTAATCTCTTTTTCAGATGATTTTTAGAATAGTTTTTCAAAATGGTTTTTAAATAATCCTACTTTCCAAAATGATAGGTTTTCAAAAACATCCTTTTTGATTTCAAACCATATTTTATTTAATCCATTGGTTTTATAAATTCTTATGTGTTTATAACTTTGGCGGTTTCCTTATGCGTTGGTTTTATAGATTTGGATGAAACAAGTTAGGCTGAATTCGTATCCGCGGCTATGCATACGAGATGGATTTGATTGATTTGGATCTATCTGGAATTTTGTCTAATTTCAATCGCCTATTTGAAATTAGATAAAACAATGTGAAATAGTCAATTGATTTGGATGGTGAGTTAACTCTTACACTTTCTGGAATACTTTAAATATTGTTATGCCTTATAATAATATTCATTTTTGACTGTATGTCAATTGTGTGTTGGTTGTTCATATGATTTGTTGTTTAATTAATTGGTTATGGTTACATGTTCTCGTCTGTAGAGCGAAAATCTTTCACACTACCTACTTTTAAGTTGAAGATCCAAGAAGATTCCTTAATATTTTGGATGTTACTTGCTTCCATATTTTACACGTATGAACTGAGTAACCTAATTAACATTAAAAATCCAATTTGGATGATGATTGTTGAATTAAATTCAATCCTGATATGCATTTAATTAATAAACAGTATTGATTAAGTGATTGGATGTAGATAACCTAAATGTAATATTTTAAACAGGTTAATTTGCTGTAAGGTGAATTGACGAAGTTTGAAGTTATAAAATTTATTTTTATAACAAAGGTAAGATTTTGAATCGAATTTTATATAAGTTATATAAAATAAAAAATTAATAAATAAATCAATATTTATAGTGGGATTTTATAGAGAGATTATAAAATGATTTGTGTAGCAAAATTCCTGTTTTATAAATAAGTTTTATAATTACACTTTTCGAGCATTAAAAACTTAACTAGGTTTTATAAACAAGTTTTATGAAGTTATTAAGGTAGACTTTACAAATTGTTTTTGAAAAAGTTAATAAATGGTCTTATTTAACTTATTAAATGATGCAAAATTGATCTTAGTTTTTAGAATTGAGAATTATGAAAAGTTGGACATTCATAAAAGAACTTATGAATGATTTACTTCAATTTTGTGCTTCGTTATAGAAGTTTTGATTTATAATCAACAAGACTTGATAAGATTTGAAGTTTTTTAAAGAAATAGAAATGAAGTTCGTAATAAGATTTATAAATGAAATTTTATAAAGATCTTACAAAAGGATTTTGTAACAAATCTAAATTTTGTAAACAAGGTTTATAAAAGATATTTAAAATTAGTTAAATGGTTTACTTAATAAATGAATTAATAAAAATGATTATATTGGAAAAATATTTTCAAATGCAAGAAAGGTTTTTAAAATCCTATTTAAATTGAATATTGAATGGAACTAATTGTGATATTTATTGAATACCAGGTATTGCGTAAACAAAGCTCTATTTATCTTGAAGATAAAAATAGTTTCAAGTCAAGGTCTGAGAGATAAATAAAATACCCTAAATTGAACAACTTCATTGTTACCCAAGGCATGATACTAATTTGAAAATCGAAAATATACGTTGGAAATTAAATTATTAAATTGAATAGTAAATGGAACTAATTGTGATATTTACTGAATATCAGGTATTTCGTAAACAAACTCCTATTTATCTTGAAGATAAAAATGTTGTCAAGTCAGGGTCTGAGAGGTAAATAAAATACCCTAATTTGAACAACTTCATTGTTATCCAAGGCATGATACTAGTTTGAAAAATGAAATTAGACATTGGAAATTAAATTATTATTTCCATAAATGTATTAAACTTTAACACGTAAAGTTTAATAGTTAAATAAAACTATTGGGTTTTATAGTAAGCTATGTAACACATGACATTGTTTCGACTCATATATGATTTGTAAATATACTTATACCATTTGGTTAAGTATATAGCGCTATTTGCTAAGTAATGAAACAATAGGATTTGTGAATACACTTATTCCAAAGAGATAAACGTATGGCTATTGTCTTCAAAATAATGAAAATAAGAGATGATATGCTTATCCCGTTGAGATAAATATATAAAATTGGTTTTTAAGAGTCGATGCAATGATTTTAATGATTGATTTAATTTAAAGGACTTAAAATGCTAATGTACTTAACCATACGGTTATGATTGATAGTTAAAGAATCGACTATCAATGGAATTCCCTTTTAACTTATAATGTAATGGTTTGAGGAAACGAGATTGGAATGAGATCCAAAACGACTTCAATCTGACTATGAGTCCGAACTAGAATTTGCAGGTATGCTTGTGCAATGACGAAGTATTGAGAGTGCAAGGGTTACTTATGGGTAATCCTACGGATGTTATAGAGGCAATGCCTTCTGTTCGTTCTATTCCTGAACGACATGTATAAATGAACGTTATCGGTACATTAACATCGAAGGCCGATGAACATTCGAAGATGGAAATGTGCCATGTGGGAAAGGAAAAAACATAGCCTCTTGCCTCATTAACTGCTGACGACTGAAATAGGGGATACACAACAAGACTATGTGGATCACACCCATTAAGGTATGTTATCACCAATCTATAATGGTTGACCCTTTGATTATTGTATGGTTTAAGTTTGGTTGATGATCACAACCATGGTGCTAACGTATTCAGTACTATTAAGTTAAATGATAGGTCGGATATGTGCTGGCAGGGGTGCTAGGTACTCTTGCAACCTCGGTATCTAAAGAGGTACTTTAATGGGTAGTACTATAGTGCCCAGTCATTGTACGAAATCCTAACCCCAATACGTGTCACGATTTGTACGTAGAGCCCATTAGGACGCGGAATTTTACTATGTGTAACAATGTCTCATATGTTTATTATGCGTTTTAAGATGATTTAATAGACATTATATTAATATTACTTGATTTGATATAAAAGTGTTTTGGTTATTGCAAGGGAAAAACACCACCATGTTTATGTATGTCGTGTCATACGAAAGTTCCATTTTTTTTAAAGGATTTTCAAAAATTAAGCAAGTTGCTTGTGATGTGAGTTTTCATACTTTGGTATTCCAAATTGATCCGAGCATTGTTGCTTCGCCCAGAATATGCTCGGGTCAAACCGAGTATATTTTCTAATTTTGCATTGGATTTGCTTGGAGTTGTAGAAAAGGAGCTAGAGTTGAGACGTATTCTCACATATCGTGTATTATCTTATTTTCTTCGTGTCTTGATGCTTTGTTGTATTCCGTTATAATTTGTTGTATCAATCAGCCATTCTGAGAACATATTGTTATGACTATATAAACTGATAAAGTTCTGTACCCTGGTGATATATATATATATATATATATATATATAGATTTTCTCTTATATAAAGAGTATTGGTATATAATATTTTTATTCATTCCGCTGTGAGATTCTGATCTTTTCTAATTCTGATGTATTTGTGTTCTTCTTCCCCTTCTTCTTCTATTCTAATCTTTCTTTCTTCTTTCTCACCCTCTAACTTCTTTTTTCTAGCAGTTGTGTTTTCGCTACTTGAGTTCAAGCACGTGAATACCGAGGAAGTATTAGTGTCAAAATTCGAGGTCAAATTTTCCGAACCGTCACATTTTCCCTATATGGTTCTTAGAAACCCGTTTAACATAGAGGTCAATAAAAAAACATTTTATCATATACGAACCATAGAAAATCGGTTTTCAACTAAACAATTTTCTAGTAGTCGTTTTTGGATTCACGCTTAGAAAAAAGCATGGGGAAGATCACCTTTTCTATTTGTTCTTCGTGCTCAAATTCATTCCACTGTGGTGCGAGTAACCAAATAAAGATCGTTATCCTCTTTATTTCGAGCTCCCTCCAAACCGTTTGAGTTGCCCTTAGAGAAGAAGGACGGGTGAACAACAGTGAAAAAAATAGAAATGTATGTGTTAATAAATGCTAGTAAACAAAAATGCAAGTGAAAAATGTAAAATGAAATGTAATAGTTTTGTAAATGAAATGCTTCATAAGAAAACTAAAATGATTTTTTTTTTCTATTCTTCTTAATACACAAAGAAAGCAAACTAAAACAGTGAACAGAAATAGAGAGAATAAATGGAACAGCTCAAAATAGAATAAAAAGCAACAGTGGAACAACAATTTTTTTTTGAATGCAATTTGAATGGTGAATATAATTAGAATAATGAAGCAGGGGATGTGAACAAATGAAATTAAATGAGATAAGCACAAATACATTGTAGAAATGTACAAAAATGAACTATAGGTGAGTAAAATGAAATGCACACTAATAAACTACAATGAAATGAAAAGATCCAAAAAAAAAAGGAAACGTTAATAGCAAATATGCAACATAATTTTTTTAAGAAAATATATGGAAATAGCAACTATAACGACCGAGCAAAAATTAAAAAAAAGCATTGGGAGGGTGGGAGGGGGTTGTGCAAAATGAACAACACAAAAATGCAATAGCGAAATAAACAAACAAAAAATGCAACCAAACAGCTAGGTTTTAATGACACAAAACAAACGTAAAGTGAAAATTAAATCGAAGAATAAATTAAGATTAAATCGCTCTATCCGGAAATTGTGTCGAAAACTTGTTGCAAAATGATTTTGGACGCGGATTTTATTTTCTAGCGATTATAAATCTGTCAAATTTTCTATAAAATTAAAATACCGCAAACACAAGACTTACAGTTGTAATATTTATGCGAGTTTGGGACGATTCGTAAGAAAAGTTTTTTATTTTAAAATTACCCGATCAAATTAAACTAAGAATTTCAGGAATTTTGTTAACTAAAATTGTTAATAATTAGAAATAATTTTGAATTAACTATCGGAACGTAGAGAAATTTAGAGGTAATTGCCTTTTATAATCACAAAAATTAACATATAATGATTTTATGATCGCTTTTTATAATCAGTTAGTATATATATTTATTATAAGTATGATCCAACTTAAACCATTAAACTGTAATACACGCTCTAACCACTTAAACTCAAATTAACATGGGATGAAACTAAAAATCAAATCCATTTAAGTATAATCCATTTACTTTTAATCAGTAACGCAGACCATCCAATTTTGATTACATTTTCAATTTCATTACAATAATCATGTGTTGATGAAGAGATAACTTTTGTTCATATTTGATTAAACATAGCCTACTTGTTTTATACAACAATGGTTATTAAACCTTAAATAAGTAGCATACATCAACATTCCATTAAGCGTAAAAGAGAAGATCATAAATGTAATCATTTATATTAATTTTCTATGATTCATGAGTGTTTCGTCAACCCAAAATTAAATGAGCTTTGCTACTCATATTTAAATTCATATTAACACAAGAAGATTTCGACATAAGCATAAACAAAAATGTAAATTAATAATGAGTAAAAAGAATAAGATCTAACTATTTGCATAAAACAAAACAAAGTTACTAAAAACGAAACATAAAAGATTAATATTAAAGAACAAAACACAAAATAAAAGACATGAAAGCAAATGAGAGGTTAGAAGAAAAACCAATTTTATTTCTCAGTTTTAATTACAATTTTGCATAAAAAGGAAGGCATATCTATATAAACATAAGTGGGTTATTTATATGTACTTAAAACCTTAGGTACCGTTTGTTTCCAGTAAGCGACACTGAATGACCTTCTGAAAATGGGAGATTCAGCGTTCAGAAGCTGTAAAAAACGTTTGTGTCGCTCTTCCATTCAGCGCTAACCGATCGATTCAGTGATTATTTATTCAGCGATAAAATATCGCTTCATTCCCATTCTAGATCTGATTGTAAAATATGTACCAATAATACCCCTGTGCCATTTCTTTGTGAACAAGTTCTTCTATTCAGTTCCTAAAACAAGTTTATTCACTTGGAAGCTGAAGTGTATGGGAGCAACAAGAAACATTGGTAACATTACTTTTATTATTTTCTAGCTTATTGTGTGATAGTTTATAGCTTACTGTCATGTCAACGTATGTTTTTTTAGATTACTGTGTATTTTAAATAGAAATTTTCTTTCCACAAATTTCATTAACCATATTCATTATAAGACTGTTTCCGCCGCAAAAATACGTTGTTCAAGCCATATAACTAAGGGTAATTTTGTCAATGCAGCACTCATTTTACAATTTCAATTTTCTATTAAGCAAAGAATCAAACAATACTTTTTTATTCAGCGTTCAGCATTCAGCGCTCAACGTTCAGCTTTAAGCATTCAACATTTTCAATCAAACGGAGCCTTAATCAATTTTTGGGGTGCTACCAAAAATATATAGCTTATTAAGTTTCTTTTAATATGTGTTTAGCTTTTAACTTATGGTTCATTAGTTAGAGGGACTCCTCCATTGTACCAACGAAGAAGTATATTTATCTCATTTATGTCATTGGTTAATAATGTTTCCTACACAAGAGATGCATATTGAACATGGTAGACCACTCTTCGTCATAATAGAAACGAAGTCCGTCCCTGGCAAACACATTTAATTCAGAGAAGAAAGAAAGGCGAACAAACTCCCAACAACAATGCTTCATGTCCACCTTACCACATTTATCCTCCTCCTACTCTCAACAAATTTCTCTCTCCTGCCCGCCACCGTGCCTACGCTGCCCGACCCTATCCAGCCCTTCACTCTCCCCTCCACCCCGTCCATCATCCCGGCCTTCCCTTCCCAGTCCGACGTCTCTTCCTCGTCCACTTCGCTCTCCTGCCAGCTCACCCTCCCCGACGACGTTATCCACCGCATTTCTTCCTCTTGCTCCTCCGCCCGCCCTGCCCGCTGCTGCCCTACACTCTCCGCCTCCCTCTTCTCTGCCTACTCTTCCTCCGCCCTCTCCCTCCCTCCTCTCGACCTGCCCGACCGCCTGCCCGATCTCCCCGAGCTGCCTGATGATTCCGAGTCCTGCTCCGGCCAGGTCAGCTGATAATACCGCTCTAATTTTGAAACCCACTATTTATTTGCAACCATTTACATTCTATGCGCTTTAATTTGAAAAAGGTGGAGAAAGCCCTAAAGGAGAAGCGGGTGATTCTGCCCCGAGTGAACGAAACGTGCGACATGGCGTACTGTAAATGCGGGATCAGACTGAGGAGGCTAACGTGCGCCGGAGGCGGGTTTTTCAAGGACGAGGTGAAGGGGACGTGGGTGGCGAGCGACGCCACTGGGAAGATGCTGGAAAGGGAGTGCCGGCGACCGGGTGTTTCCGGTTGCGGTAGGTGCATTCATGCTCTTAATCAGGTTAGCTATAACAGCTGATTTTCGTATTTGCTTTTCATGATTAAAGTTCGGTTCATTCGTTATGATTATGTTTGATGAAAATAAAAATAAAAATCATATATGGTCAAAAAAGGTATTTGGCATCAGATTCCTTTTTCTGGGGCCGATATCAATATCATTTAACAAAAAAGAATCAAGCCGTAATGGTAGAAGGTGTCTATTTTAAAACTTAAACAGGGAAACCATCAAATGATGCAAGTACCGTTGATTTTTGATTGAGCGGTGGGGATGGACTGGATGTCCTGTCTTCTGTGATATGGAACATTTCCTGAACATACTGAAACATGGTTTTCTTTATTCATGATTAGGTAGAGTTGATATATTTACTGTAATAAACATTGAAATATGTTATTCAGTTAGATTATACATTGAACTAAAATAGGATGCTGGTAACTTTATAGCCAAAGAAATGAAGACTTATATGTGTTGCAGTAAGAAGAAACAGTGAGTGAAATTGTTGCATATAATTGTCAAGTCTAGTTGTATCCATGTGTAGTGTATATAACTGCAAGATGCAATTTATGATCAACAATTGAAGTGTATGACTTCAACAACAGTTTATGAAGCAAGTTTCACATCCTCGAAAATGCTGGAAAAATGCAGTAAATCATTGGGGATTTTAGCATGACTGAGAAGTCGTTGTCTCCCTTCATCTTTGGTTGAACTTTCAACTCTTTCATTCATGATAATAATTTGAAATAATTCACATTTTAGGGCTTGTAAAAGGGAGAATCTAAATCATCCCAAGCTTGTCTTTATATCATATACTTTGTACATGTATCATATCCTTGTCTTCTCAGCATTGAATGAACACTGTGGACCTTCTTTTAACCTCAATAACTCTCACACACTTTGTTTCCCACCATTTAAACTATGCATTTTGTTCTATCATCTAATTAGTGAGTTGCTCTCATGGTACTAAACATATCGTATGGTCATTTGACGACGCCGATGATGTAGGTAGGTAATACGGAAAGGGTAGCTTCAAACTCTTCTCAAACAAAGATGTCCCACGACAACCGAAGAGAATGCCAGCTAATGGGACTGACATGGCTTCTGAACAAGAACAGAACTGTCTACCTCCCAACTGCCATATCTGTCTTCCGAGCCTTCTTAGCTGCCCCTAAACCCGAAGAAGTTACCCCATTGTCCTGCTCTGTCCCCCTCGACGATCTCCCCTTTGCTGTCGGAGCAAATACCCTCAATAAATCCTCTACGGTTAGAATTTCATATGCATTGATGCTCATCCTTGCAACCTTTGCTACCATTGTCTCTTTTATTTGAGTTTTTTTAAGCAATTTTGTTTTTAGTTAGTTCAAGTTTTAGGTATGTGTTCACCTTTGGATGTGTTGCATTGTTAAGGTAGAAGAGAGATTTTAGGGCTTGGTTTGCTTCCACTTTTGTAGTTACTGTTGTTGTGTTTTATGGTTGAGTAATGGCTTTATTATTCATGCTCTTCTTCCTCTTTCAGTACTCTATGATGATAATATGCTGTTTTGTGGGCGTCATGCAACAGTTGGTTGCATTATTAGTAATGGCGTGATTGTGATGGATTCTTGTATATATAATGTAAAATGGATGTGGCATGGAGTAGAAGAATGTGAGATCAATGTGCTATGCAGCGTGGGATGCTTACCAAGTACCATACATTAGGTAGAGACAAAAAGCTTACGTCTCATTTGTGGATCCCATTCTTTTTGTCTCTGTACCAGCAAGTATGTAACACCGATGAGAATCAAATATTAATTTTTGTCCTAGCATTTGGATGGTGAGGCCTAGTATTTGGAACAAATACATTTTGTCTCAAATTTTTCCCTTAGAAAATGAGGTTGTAGAAGAGATTTTTGACTCCATTTTGACTTCTCAACCCATACTCAAATTGGGTGGTTCATAGCTATTAAAAAGGATCATAATATCTAACATCCCATTCAAGGGAGTTAAGTAAAAAATTAAGTCCTGTGCGCGTGTTGTATGTATTTGTTATAAATTAAATTAAGTCAACATAAATTATTTATTTTAAGTACGGTAATTTTTATTTTAATACACAATTTTAATAAGTTAACCCACCATTTTACTTTAATAAGTTAATCCACAACTATTTTGTAAGTTAATCCACGAATGGATTAACTTAAAAATTTCATGTTTTTGTTTAGAAAAAAGGAAAACTAGTCATTCCTATAGAAGTTGCACAGCCACATGGAATATTTTCTTTTATTTTTTCACCTAGTCGAATATGTAAACATCAAATGCGAGTTCTCGTCCAATACTGCATATAGATCTTAGTTTTTTGGGGCTTTGGAGGATAAATCTTTTTCCTAATCTTCTTAAAGTTTTGTTAACCAGCTGAAAAACAGCAAACTCCGGTCGCTCACAACTGATCGGTCACCAGCATCACCATCTGGTCGGTCTGCTCGCTAGCGACCTGGTCGGTCTTGAGAAGAGCACCATCTGGTCGGTCCAACCTGAAGCTAATCTGGTCGGTCGTTCCATCAAGCACACGCAAGCAGGGGTCGTGCATAGCTTCCCAGAAGCCCAGGTCGTACTCCGCCTCTACAACGCGGTCGTTCATTACAGATTTGGTCGAGCAAGCGAACGGGGTCGAGCATCCTGTTCATTTAAGCCTGATCGGTTCGGAATGGCATCAGCGGATGGTCGATCTCATCAGTTTCGGATCGTTCTTTCTCACATCAGAGCGTCTGGTCGGTTCCGGCACCTCAACATATTTGATCGGTCCCGCTTTCCGGAAGCCCGCTCCGTCTTAATATTGGAAGATTCCTGGTCGATCCTCCCATTGCTGAAGCCTCCTGGTCGTCCCTTTAGTCTCTGGTCGGTCCATACTCCATAACGCTGGATCGATACTACAAGACATAAGCATGCAAAGCCAATAGTGGTAAAGTTATAAAAAAGAGTGTATCGACCAGCATAAAAAAAGGAGTGTAAAACCGACCAGCAGCATAAAAAAGGAGTGTAAAACCGACCAGCAGCATAAAAAAGGAGTGTAAAACCGACCAGCAGCCTAAAGGAGTGTAAAACCGACCAGCAACATAAAAACGAGTGTATGGCCGGATAAAAACGAGTGTACTGGCCAAAATGTAAAAAAGGAGTGGCAGTTTTGTAAATATGACAATGCCAACAATGCTCCAACCAATTGCCAATCTAGCGCCAACTTTACACTCTAAATTACAAGTTTGCCACTACCCTTCAACTCCAACTATAAATACCCCTCATAATTCACATGAAAGGAGAGGGGATTTTTGGAGGGAACTACGAAGAGGTGCTATCAAATTGCTTTTTGGAGCTTTTTTAAGCATTTCAACATCTCTTCTTCACAATTCATTGAAAATCTAGCAAGCTTTCAATCATGGCTTATGTGGAAGGATTAGCATAATCTCTTCAAGCTCTCTATCATTCTTATGTGGATTCAAAGGCAAATGCACGTAAAAAGAGCTTTTATGAATGTATAAAGGAGTAAATGATGTAAATCTTATGGTGATTAATGGAATGCTATCTTCAAAGTGGACGTAGACTCGAATAAGAGTCGAACCACTATAAACTCTTGTCTTCTTTTCCTTCTTTTCTTAATTTTGATATCTTGATGCTTATGGAATGTTGGATACGGCCTCATATATAATTCCAAAGGTTTTCTAACACCCCGCCTTTCAAAAGGTGACGTGCTTTCCAAGCATCTTGCCTCTGATTTGGTAACGTGTTCAGAAACACCTCTTTGGTTGTTATACCAATTTTTGGTGTAAACAATTAGGCGCCCACCGTGGGGCCGTGATCACATCTTCAATCTCAATCACCCGTCCGGAGTTGGAATCCCTGGAGAAGCTCTCTTCGAAGTTCGGATCTATAACCGAAATGATGGCGAAATCCAAAAAGGCGAATAGCAAATCCGTTGGAGGAGCCGAAGGTATCGCCAACAACGAAGCTACACCTCAAACTAATTTTCTGGAGGTTGGCCAAAATTCTATAAGCGGAGCTGGTGTCACAAAAGGCGAGCTAGATGTTGTGGTTGCCAACATAAATCAACGCATTGATGCCGCTTCCAAAGCTATGATGGAGAAATTGGATGCCATCCTCGGTGTTCGCCCTAATCCTACTCTTCAAAGGGCTCAAGTCAATCTCGATGAGAAGGAAGGTTCTTCCGCTTCCGACCAAAATCTTAACAATGACATGGAGGATATTGAAGGACGAGAACATGACAATAATGGAGCCAAGGTTGTGGACGCCAATCCACGTGCTAACAATCATTCTGCCCGATGTACTCGAAATGTTGTTAGTCCCACAAGGGCACTTCCTGCATCCTTGAACCGTGTTGACTTGCTAAGGCAAAGACCCGGTAAAGGGATCGAAGTTGGTACCGCGGAACAACGCAACACTGAAGAGTATATTGCAGGAATGATTGAGCAGGCTATGAAAAAGAACCAAGCTTGCAAGGATGACGAAAGGGACTAGGACTTCTCTCCAAGTCGAACTCCATTCACCGAGAGAGTCCTGCAAGCGGACTGTCCAAAGAAGTTCACTCCTCCCACTTTACCTCCATACAATGGTCTTACTGATCCCAATTATTTCTTGTTCAAGTATGAGTGGGGCATGACCGCAGCTAAAGCTACCGACGGGATGAGATGCACTTACTTTCCCCTTTATTTGGAAGGAGCTGCCTGACTATGGTTCACCAAGCTGCCACCAGAATCCATTGATCAGTTTTCGGATCTGACCAAAAAGTTTAAGGAGCAATTTCGCTTATATGCTGTTAAGTCTAAGGATGCTATAACTCTCTCATCGATGAAACAAAATCCCGGTGAAACAGTCAAAGCATTTCTTAGTCGCTTTAATGTTGCTCTTTCCGAAGTACGAAATGCGGAGCCTCGCATAATCCTCATGTCGCTTCTCAGCGCAATAGATGCAAATAGTGAATTTGACAAATGGATTAAAATGAAAGAGCCAACCACGCTTGATAAATTTTACAAGAAAGCGGAAGAATACATGAGGATAGACAAAGATCCTTCAGTTGACCCAAGTAATACTACAGAGGATAAAAGGAGTGATAATGCCCACAAACCTCAGTGGCAAAAACGATTCAATGATGGGAATGGGAACAAAGCTAACAAGAAATCTCGCCTCCCCGATCTTCCCGAATTGACTCCGTTGAATGACTTTATTGTAAACATCTTCTTGGCCACGAAGGATACCGAAGATTATCCAGAACCTCGCCCGATAAAGATGAATGACCATTTGCTCAAATCTGGGAAGTACTGTATTTACCACAAGCAGTCTGGCCACGACACCAATGATTGTAGACAACTAAAGTTGTTATTTGAAGAACTAATCAAGAAAGGTCATCTGCAACAGTACATAAAAAGCCCTCAAGCTACAACATCTCAAGGGCAGGGAGCTGCTCAAAATGATTCAAGGCCAATAATCAACTGACAACCACTGTCATTCTTAATGGGCCAAGAATAAGCGATCATCATCGCTCTCCTTTTACTTACCATTTTATTGCTTTACTTTCACCTTCTGTTACATTTGAAATTTCATGTAAACAGTTTGTAATAATTGCTAAGTAAAGCATTGAACTATAGTCCTGTAACCAAAAGCATATATGCTTAGTCGAATTCCTTGCTTACAATGTTATGAACAATTCAAAGTTCGAACTTTGCTAAGGAATGATTTCTCATTACAGGTCATCCAATAAATGCTTGATTTCCTCAACAATCTGATGAAATATGGCGACCCCCAATGATTCCAAATTTCATAGTGCAAAAATATCAGCGCAACGATGAAGGGCACATCATGGAACATGAGCAAGGGAAACTGCCAAAAGTCAGATGGAAAAAATTCAACAAACACAAAGTGTAACCTCATAGAGGTCCAGCTCCTTCAGTCGGGAGGCGAAACACTCATAACAATGAGTGGAAAACCCAAGACCTCTCCGGGGGCACTAAACCCAAGACCTCTCCGGGGGCACTAAACCCAAGACCTCTCCGGGGGCACTAAACCCAAGACCTCTCCGGGGGCACAAAACTCAAGACCTCTCCGGGGGCACTAAACCCAAGACCTCTCCGGGGGCACTAAACCCAAGACCTCTCCGGGGGCACTAAACCCAAGACCTCTCCGGGGGCATTAAACCCAAGACCTCTCCGGGGGCAAATAAACAAAGTCCCGTAGTGAGGCGAGACAAAGTCCTCCCATAACAGAGGCAAAATAAAAACCCCAACCTTCAAAGGTTCATGGAGGTCCAGGCTCCTTTAGTCGGGATGTGAGCACTTATGACGATAATTGACTTTAGCCGATGACTGATGCCCGCTCCATGGATCAATACCTTTACCATAAAATCTCACGGAGGTCCAGGCTCCTTCAGTCGGGATGCGAGCACTTATGACGATAAGTGAATGCAGCCGGTGACTGATGCCCGCTCCGTGGATCAATATAACCTTCACCCAATGGTTTGCGGGAATCCGTACACGCAGAACGAAGCACAGGAGCTTGCTAAGGCGAGACGAAGTGTGGGAGTTTGTAGCGCGGAGCAATGCAACCCTCACTTAAATGTCGCTCAAATTTGCAATAAGAAACAATGCGACACTCTACAAATCCTTTCCATAGAAAAAGTTATCTCTCCAAAGCAGAGATCAAAGATACAATGGCTTCTCCAAGTAGAAGTCCCAAATTTATCAATTAAATTCAAAATCGAATACCATGTTTATGCAAATAACGCTTAACAAATCATAACTGTTAAGTAAAGCAGTTCTGCATAGATATGACATTCAATTTATTATACATCATTCATCAATGATTAACTAATCTGTTATTGATGTGGACGATCAATAACAACGTATAAGTCCAAAACCGTGCAAGTGCTTGTTTTCATTACAGAACAGGTGCTATAGAATATATAAATCCAATCAACAAGTTCATAACTTGGAGCGTATGGAATCAATGAGTCAAAGCAAGATTTGCCATAGCAAGTAAAAGGCTACGACTGGATTCCAACGAAGACCATGACAACAATGATCATTTCGAAGCCCGCATTTCTCGCAAGCGAAAAATACAAGCTTCGACGGGCAAATGTTAACCAACTGAAAAACAGCAAACTCCGGTCGCTCACAACTGATCGGTCACCAGCATCACCATCTGGTCGGTCTGCTCGCAAGCGACCTGGTCGGTCTTGAGAAGAGCACCATCTGGTCGGTCCAACCTGAAGCTAATCTGGTCGGTCGTTCCATCAAGCACACGCAAGCAGGGGTCGTGCATAGCTTCCCAGAAGCCCAGGTCATACTCCGCCTCTACAACGCGGTCGTTCATTACAGATTTGGTCGAGCAAGCGAACGGGGTCGAGCATCCTGTTCATTTAAGCCTGATCGGTTCGGAATGGCATCAACGGATGGTCGATCTCATCAGTTTCGGATCGTTCTTTCTCACATCAGAGCGTCTGGTCGATTCCGGCACCTCAACATATTTGATCGGTCCCGCTTTCCGGAAGCCCGCTCCGTCTTAATATTGGAAGATTCCTGGTCGATCCTCCCATTGCTGAAGCCTCCTGGTCGTCCCTTTAGTCTCTGGTCGGTCCATACTCCATAAAGCTGGATCGATACTACAAGACATAAGCATGCAAAGCCAATAGTGGCAAAGTTATAAAAAAGAGTGTATCGACCAGCATAAAAAAAGGAGTGTAAAACCGACCAACAGCATAAAAAAGGAGTGTAAAACCGACCAGTAGCGTAAAAAAGGAGTGTAAAACCGACCAGCAGCATAAAAAAGGAGTGTAAAACCGACCAGCAGCATAAAAAAGGAGTGTAAAACCTACCACCAGCATAAAAAAGGAGTGTAAAACCGACCAGCAGCCTAAAGGAGTGTAAAACCGACCAGCAGCATAAAAACGAGTGTATGGCCGGATAAAAACGAGTGTACTGGCCAAAATGTAAAAAAGGAGTGGCAGTTTTGTAAATATGACAATGCCAACAATGCTTCAACCAATTGCCAACCTAGCGCCAACTTTACACTCTAAATTACAAGTTTGCCACTAACCTTCAACTCCAACTATAAATACCCCTCATAATTCACATGAAAGGAGGGGGGGTTTTTTGGAGGGAACTACGAAGAGGTGCTATCAAATTGCTTTTTGGAGCTTCTTCAAGCATTTCAACATCTCTTCTTCACAATTCATTGAAGATCTAGCAAGCTTTCAATCATGGCTTCTATGGAAGGATTAGCATAATCTCTTCAAGCTCTCTATCATTCTTATGTGGATTCAAAGGCAAATGCACGTAAAAGGAGCTTTTATGAATGTATAAAGGAGCAAATGATGTAAATCTTATGGTGATTAATGGAATGTTATCTTCAAAGTGGACTTAGACTCGAATAAGAATCGAACCACTATAAACTCTTGTCTTCTTTTCCTTCTTTTCTTAATTTTGGTATCTTGATGCTTATGGAATGTTGGATACGGCCTCATATATAATTCCAAAGGTTTTCTAACACCCCGCCTTTGAAAAGGTGACGTGCTTTCCAAGCATCTCGCCTCTGATTTGGTAACGTGTTCAGAAACACCTCTTTGGTTGTTATACCAATTTTTGGTGTAAACAAGTTTTGTCATTCCATTAAGGTTATTTATACATAACATCATTGCATCATTTGTATAGTATCTTTTATGCAATACAAGCACTCTTTTTACATTTTACATTGCTCTTTCTATCTCTCTCTCGCAATCACATTTCTGAATCACTCAAGCATTACAGACAAAACTTTCAAGATTGTTAATAGTTTAGTTCTTCAATGAGTTTTTGGGGACAAAACTAGTACATATTTTCGTTCAACAATAATGTGTATTTATTCAAATGTATTTTGTAGTCTTATTTAGCAACTGTTATTCTTATATAGATGTTCTTTTAAGCTCACACTCATATTTTAAGCTCACACTCATATTTTAAGTTGTGTGCGCATGTTGTATGTATTTGTTATAAATTAAATTAAGGCAACAGAAATTATTTATTTTAAATATATGTTTTCATATTAAACTATTTGAACAATTTTATGGTTTATTTGTTAATTAAGTACTTGATTGTAAACTATACTTCATAAGTTCATAAATTATTAATTGCTAACTATATTAGTTATACATTTTTAGTAGTTGTTTATCAAACATATATTATTAATTATAATTGATTATTATTTATTTAGTTCAAAATATTACTTAAATTACTATTTATTAGACTTAAATTAATAATTATAAGCGATAACTTATTGACTATTATCTAATTAATTTAGTTATATGATTTAATTATAAATTACTAAATGTTTATGCTAAATCTAAGTCATTTGTTACATAAATAGGTTACTATTAAATAATTATTTATTATAGAATAAAGGAAGTGATATGTTCAAGCAAAACACGCTTAAACTTCAATCTGAACTATCATACCACTTGCAACTTGAACTAGCGATACGTGATCTATAATGTCAAATTAAGGTTGTAGTCATGACGGTTACGGTAACGACAATTTTTCCATTACCATATCATGATCAGTCATTCAATTACTATTTTCAAGTAAAATCGTATATCGATATAATCAATATGCTAATCACTACACCATATATGCTAATTAGGCTGGGTTTTTTGCCGTATTTAATGTAATTAGGCACAGTTATAAGCCGTATCAAAAAAACGACGTGTTAAATTATTTGATATGACCATAAGCTGTATCTAATCAAGATTTTGATATAGCCATGTAGCCGTATCTAAAGTGCAAATAGACAGAGTTTTAAAGCATATCTCACATGCAATAACTTATGGCTCTAAGCTGTATCTAAATGAATATAAACCGTATTTAAATAATTTATAGATACGAATATAAGTTGTATTTAATTTACATCCTACAATGCTTTCCGAGAAATTTGGTACGGGTTTCGATCGTATCTATGGCCGTATCTAATTACATTTTATTTTTGAATTTATTCAGAAGGGAAACCAACTTGAGTCGTAAAACCTGTAACAACCTCTATTTTTCGATAATTTAGATTATTAAATTTAATATGACTTTTGAATATATATTTTGTTATAAACAAAATTTAATGATTTAACTATATAAATTTTGATGTGTGAACTTAATTAAAGAGAATTAGGTAATGAATTTCAACTTATTATAACAATAATAAGTTGCGTTGATTGTAAACTTAACTTTGATTTTGTTTGTAGTAATTAATATTGAAAATTTGAAATCTTAAAGAAAATGAATGAAATTGAGTTAAAGAATTTATAGTTGAAATTCAATTGAATTGTTAAAAAGGGAAAAAACCAATGTTGGAATTCAATAAAATAAAACCGATTCGCAAAGTTAATTTGAATTTTAGTAAAACTAACATGTTTTGAAATTAAATTGAAATAAATGTTTAATTGGAAGAAAGTGGTTAGAAATGTAGTTGTAGAATTTATAGAAAGTTATTAAGACTCAAATTGAAATTGATTAATTTTAAATTTAATTGCTCAGTTTAATTTGTATATCCAATTTAATATGATCTTTAATTTTTGGTATGATTTAATGATATATCTTTTATATACATATAGATAGTTTTGTAATATTTCAATATCATTGATTGTTGTAAATGTTTGAATTGTGATGCACATTGTATTATTTCAAATTTCAATGAAAGAACGAATAGATTAATAAAAAAAGGGAACATTCATATTCGCAGGCCAACAAAGCTTATACTTCCTTTTACGATGGACAAAATTGTGGTTGACATTTAATGTAAATAAAGAATTGATTTTGTGAATAATGCTTGAAATGGAATCAAATCAAAAATTTAGGATTCATATCATAAATCGATACGATATGAACTTAATCTAGTTTATTAAGCGATGAACTTTCAATATATATGATTATAACTTATATTTGGTAATATAAGAAAGATTGTTCGGTAAAGTATTTTATAATGACATTTGAAATTAACATTGAATTAACAATATATAAAATAAATTTATAATTTTGGAATTTCTTATATATTGAGAATTAGTATAATAATTAGCTATGAATTTTATATGTGAATTCGTTTTAAACTATGGTAAAATTTTGAGTAATCAATACGATAAAATTTGCTACTTATGAAAGTTGAATAAAAAGGAAAGTTAATTAATTAAAATTAATGTTCAACAGAAATTGGTAAATAATAATTGAATTTGACATTTGTAACATATGTTATTGATTCCTATAACTAATATTAGCCTTAATTTAAGTTAGCAACGTTTGGAATTGAATTAAGCATGAATAAGAAAAGCTCGAATGTTTTATTTATCTCATTAACCATTGAGATTCGTTTACAAATAAATATTCATAAAGTCTAACCTAATTCACATTTCCATCTTCCTGCTGTTTCATTGCCGTAAAAGTCCATTATTTCTTTTAGAAAAAAAATTCAATGTTCCTCCTCTTTCAAAAATGAATAACCATTCAAAGAAAATTCCTAAATTTGTGGAACTTATTTCTCTAGGTTACTTGAACCATGATCTACATTTCCATTCGCGTCTTGAAGGTTGTGGCGCCATGCAAAGTCGAAGAGACAGAGGAGAGAAGTGGATGGGTTTGGACATAAATTGGCTTCGGTTTTGTTTAATTGCCTGTAGCATGTGTGAGGATGGTGCGTAGAAGATGGATGATGTGGCATGATTAGTTTGGTGAGAGTTTATCTTGTTTATTTTATTTTAATTTGAGAACACGAATGATAATCGTGTATAACTTTTTCATACGAACTCAGTTTGATGCGCAGTTTATTGCGTTGAGATCGTATTGACGAGCTCTTCGCGATTGCGCAGGTTTGGATGAATTCTAAGACTGTAAAATTTTGGACTAAATTTTGGATTTCAATCTAGTTTGAAATCAAAGGTGAGTGATTAAACCCACTCACACCTAACTGAAGATTCGATTATTTGTTAAATTAAAATTATGTTATGATATGATTGTATTGATTGATGTTTGGTTGTTAAAATTGCATATTTATGTTAACTAGCATCAATATGTAATTTGATTTGACCATTAGTTTAAATTTTACAGTTATGTAAAAATTTGACATTTTATTGCTAGTTTAAAATCCATCATCTGATAACTAGTAATTTTGTACAATATAGAACAATTTTGATGCATTGATGTGATGAATGGCTTGGATTTGATGTTTATTTTGTGTAAATTTACCTGTTATTCACCTTGATTTTTATACGACCATTGTTTGTATTGATTAATCCCAATCATTTACCCTATATGTTACAAACATCGAATAAACCCGGGATTAATCATTTAAATGAATTAAAAATGTATGTTGAAATAATAAACACTTATGACCCTGATTTAGATTGAAATGATATATATACTTTCCCAAAATACTAAAATTAAAATTTAAGTATTACTTGGCCATAGGATAAAAAATTATATACGAACACCGCTTGGTTAAATAATTTTTTTTAACCATGACTCTTGAAATATTGTTTTAAAGACATTATAGACGTTGTTTTTATAAATCTATTTTCTTTGAACTTGAAGGTTGGATTTTTGAAATACAAAAGCTAAAGTAAATTTTTGATGTTGTAGATGGAAGTTAAAAATGAATTGAATATAAATTGAATTTGTCGAATTTGAATTCGTTATACATTATTAAAATTTAATTTAAATTAACTTGATTAAAAGTTATATTTAAATTGTGAACTCTAGATTTTATAAATTAGAATAATTCAAAGTGAGAACTATAATTGAAATTTCAAATATTTGAATTGAATTGTTAAATCGAATTATTTGAATCGGACTGTTGAATCGAATTGAAATAAATGGGAAGTTGAGTCCTTTTGAAGTAAGATATCGAAATTTAGTCGAATTGATTTGAAACTGGAATATGATTTCCAAGTTGTTTAATTTTTTTCTTTTTTTGAAGAAACGATTCTAATTCCAACTATGGTATTTTAAACCATCTTATAAACTATTTTAATAAATATTATTTTCTTCGTAAACTAATTTACCTTACAACTATGAGCTAGCCCCTCTTAGTAGACATTCTTCTTCGATACCATATATATTACTTTGTGATTGATTGACGCCTTTGATTTTAGGAGTATTGTTTGGAGTGGGCGGTATTCGCGGCTATGTGTTACCACCGGCCTGGGTCCGCAACCCGGTAGAATCCTACTAATGGGTATTGCCTCGATCCCTTGTCATATTTATCCTGATCCAACCCTCTACGATTTTGATTTAACGTTGTCGTATAACGGCGCATCCCCATCTGCCGATGTACTGGTGTGTTATATGCAAACTATATGGCAATGGTGCAAAACGGTGTAAGGGAACTAATGGTAATCCCGCTTATGCTATTTTAATATTTTATATTTAACCATAGACACTATTATAATAACGTATTGTATTATATAGTATCTAGTTTAACGGATCCTTAGGAGACGGAAATTCCCATAACATCTCTTAAGTTATTGCACTCATTTTATCACGTGAATTTGATTTAACTGATATGAGAATATTTTAGTTCTGATCCGAGTATTTTTGTCTTTTCATTTGTGCTCGAGTCAGCCTGAGTTTTTCAGTATTGAAGATACCATTATGAAGATGAGTATGGTGCTCAACGGACGTATTTATTATTATTATTCCACTGCGAATATTGGTATGTTGTACAACAGTTAACTCTGTTAATCGTTTTAAGTATACAATCAAATGTATGTTTTAACAGATTTATGAACTGTAATTTATTCATTATATTTTTGTCATTCGTTGTGAGATTCTGTGATTATTTTCCTTTTTTTTTCCTTTTTCTTATATTAATCCCAATTACTACTGTATTTTTGATTTTTTTTAAGTCAACATTTGAGGATCATTGTTGATTTGAACTGTCAAAAATATGGGTTGTTACAAAACCCTCCCTAGTGCACCTAGCCCGATCCGCAAGCACCACATAAGTGACTGATCCTAGCGAATGCACATGGTAAGTTCTTAGCGTGTATATATATATATAATTACATATATATAAATTTATATGTGTGTGTGTCTATATATATACATATATATATATATATATATATATATATATATATGTATATAAACAGAAATTATAGCGCATATCTTTCATAACACAATTTGTACAACGTCTTACAATAAATGAAAACTGTCACAGATTATTAGTCAAATTACAAAGTCTGATAAAACTGAGCTGGTTATTGAAAGTAATAAACTTTAAGAAAAAACAGAGCCTGATCATAAAACTGCAGGAGGGGAACTTGAGCGTGTTGACCATGCCGATGAAGTCCACGTTGCTATAAATCATACAGTGATGAGCATAAGCTAGATGTTGATATACAGAATGTAAAAATTTATATATTTCAAAGTAGTTGTAACGACCCGGAATTTTGGGGCCAATTTAAAATTTTTATTTTAGAAATTTTAATGGATTTCAATATTTAAAATAATTTATTTTAAATAAGAACGACTAAAAATTTATTTTAATTGAAGTTAAAATGAATAAATATAATTTAATTATAAAAGGAGTTAGAAACAGCGCTGTAGTTTGGAAATTTGAATTTGAATTTGAACTTTGATCGACTGTACAAAATTCATTTTATATCAGAATTGAGCGAAACAAGAAATATTTAAATCTGTTTAATCATATCTTCCTAACGAATCTGAAAAACTGAAATTTCACTTTATAATTTGAAAGTTATGCCCAGTTTAAAATTTAGAAAAGTCGCTGTAGAATTTATATACACTTTAATATAATATATTGGCCTTAAAAATAGCCATTTTGCAAACAACCTCGGTTTTCGACGAAACCACTTTTGTCGGAATCGGAATGTCAGATTATTGTTATGTTTAATTTTTCATAATTTTTCGAATTAAAATGTGAGTGTGGCAGAAGAAAATGTGTTTTGACCATTTTAGTCAAATTTAATCGACTTGAAAATAACCATTTTTCAAACAGTCTCAGAATTCGACAAAATTAGTCTTGTTAGAACCGTATCGTCAAAACAAAGCTATAAATAATTTTACTATAATTTTTAGAGTCTGTATGTGGCCACGGTAATTTAAAATGTACGTTTGAATTTAATAATTAAATGATTTATAATTAAAATTAAAGAAAAACATATCGTAACAGCCGAGTTGGATTACGAAACATATTCCAATGTGTCCGGGATGGGGGTATTTAGCTAGGGGCGTCATTCGTTTGGTTCAATTCGGAGTTAGTATCAACGAACGAACATTTTCTAGAATTAAAATAAATAAATAAATAGTATAAAATACCGTATAGAATACAGTATATATACGGTCTAAAATACTCAACCCTAATTCTAATAGAACAGCTGCCGCATCTCTTATTTCATGGCTGAAATCATCCCACCTAAAACCCCAAATATCTCTCAATCTAGTTTGAATTAATCCATGCTTCCAAAGGGAAATCGAAGAGGGGAGTGAGATTGACATGTTGTACGGTGATGATCGGAGTTGAAGGCCTGTGGAGGTGGAACCGTTCGTTCGAAGTGCCGCTGGTTGGAGTGGATATGCCGGCGATGGGGGGTGCGAGTGGGCCAGGGTTGGGCGCGTGGGGAGGTGGCACGACGGCGGTGGTCGGGGCGAGTTCGGATGTGGGTCCGGCTGTGTCTGGCGGCGGCAAAGCGATGACCTAGAATGGAAGCTTTCTGAAAGCAACGTCGGCCCTATCTGGTAGGAAGAAGAGGACGGGCTGATTTGAATTAGAAGGTGATTAAGGGAAATGATTAATTAGCCTAATTAATTAAATATATATATATATTGTTCGAAAGTTTAAAAATCGATAACTCTTTCATACAGAATCGAAACTGGACGATTTTCGAACCGTTGGGATCGTCTTTCCAAGATCTACAGCATGGCACAGGCTAGAGCTTGAACGAAGTACTTTGGAAATTCAGGAAATTCGATTCTGATTTATTCAGAATCAAATAGCAAAGTGAGAATCTCTGATTTTTAAAATTTAATTAATTTAATTAATTTTTCTATTGTTATTAAATAATTATATGTATGATATTTATTCAGACTGTGATGTGATGAATTTTGTTTGTGTTCTGATGAATTGTATTGCATTGTAATGTTTAGATCTGTTATCATACGATCTAGATCTATATGAATCCGATAAAAATCATCGTGTTCTGTAAATTAGGGTAAATTAGGGATATCAAAATTGTTTATTATATTTTTATTTACATTTCCGTGTGTAGATAAGAAGGAAAAATTGTTTTTAGGTACACTGATTTACACTCCATATATAAATAAAAGAAAACAAGTTTGGAAACACATTTTTATCAGCATTTTATTTGTTAATAAAAAGGTCAAGAACCCAAACACATTTTTATTGACATCTTATTTGCAAATAAAAAGGTCAAAATTAAAAATACAATTTTATTAACATTTTATTTGTTAATAAAAAGGATAAGATTTAAAATACATTTTTATCAGTATCATATTTGCAAATAAAAAGGACAAGATCTAATATATATTTTATTTGCATTTCTAAGTGTAAATAAAAATAAAAAGATAAGAGTTGAAATCATATTTTATTTTGTATCATATTTGCAAATAAAAAGGACAAGTTAGAAATCATATTTTATTTTGCATTGTATTTGCAAATTAAAAAGTCCGAATTAGAAAACTTATTGTATCGTCGTTTTGTATGCAAATAAAAAGGCAGAATTAAAAATTATATTTTTATTTTCATATTTGGTTATTGAATTTGTTGGGAAAATTTTGATATCGTTTAGTTCATATTAAAAAGATCACCTTTTTAATGTCATCTTGCTTCAAAATAAAAAGAGTAAATTCGTAGCGTCATTTTATTTCAAATAAAAAGAATATATTTTTAATGTGAATTTGTTTACATTAAAAGAATTTGATTAGTGAAGAATAACATTTTTAAATAGGAATTTGTTTTGCAAATAAAAACAACCTTTTTTTTATTTGAAATATGTTTTGCAAATAAAAATTCACATTTTTGTTTGCATTAGAAGTTTATAAACAAAATTTACATTTTTGTTTGCATTAAAAGATTATAAACAAAATTCACATTTTGTTTGCATTAAAAGTTTATAAACAAAATTCACATTTTTGTTTGCATTAAAAGTTTACAAACAAAATTAACAAAAATGTTAATTAGATTATAAAGGACAAAATGAACATTTTTGTTCTGAAATGTTACACTAGACATAAAATAACATTTTTATTTTAAAATGTTTATTGGATTTAAATTTGTTACTTTTGTGTTAAATTAGAAATGTATATTTTGTATATTAAAGAAGAGTTAGACAAAACTATCATATTTTGTATATTAAAGAAGAGTTAGACAAAACTATCATATTTTGTATATTAAAGAGGAGTTAGACAAAACTATCATATTTTGTATATTAAAGAAGAGTTAGACAAAACTATCATATTTTGTACATCTAAGAAAGGCCAGATAAAATTAGCATATTTTGTTACATTGAAAAGATTAGACAAAAGTACCATATTTTGTACATAAAAAGGAATTAGACAAAATTATAATATATTTTTTTCATTCTAAATGTAATTAGAACAAAGAATACATTTTAGTTAGAAAATGTAATTAGAATAAAGGATTACACAAAGGATAGGAAGGTTATTATTTTTATTTGTCGATTGGTCACAATAAAAAGACCATATGTTAAAGATATGATGTTAATGATGGCTTAGAATATATGTATGTGTTGATGAAGTGTTTGATGTATTTAATATAATGTTAGTGTATTCATAACTGAATATTACACGTCCATTTACAAGTCATCTGACTTGTTTATGTGATTGGATCGATAATTTTTACACATCGCCCAAGTGCACAAATAATTTATTATTTGTTTGTTGGATGAAATCCCACACGGGTGTTGGGATGATATTTGACCTATACTAGTTCCAATATTTAGTGTAGAATCCACTTTGTTTGTTATTTAGATGTTTGATACTTATTCATCATGATTGTTGATTACATACAATATATGGTTGTTGATTGAGTCACATTCCAATAAAGAATATTCTAGAAAAATAATATTTTAGAAAATGTTTTGGAAAAAATAATATTTTGAAAAAATAATATATTTTAGAAAAATATATTTTTATTGAATGAACTAGTTATTAACTAGAATAAATCATTAAATTAAGATTTAATGAAGTTTTTCCGATTATTTAATATTTTATTGAAATTTTAATCGAATAAATGGGATTTTGGGTTTATCGTGAATAGTGTCTTAAATAACACTGTTCTTAAACCCCGTATGAAAAGAATAAATCTTTTAATTAAGATTATTAAAGTTTTCAATTATATTTAGTAATTGAAATAAAATGAAATGTGAGTTGGGTTTATTGTGAATCGTGTTTCTAAGCGACATTTGTTCTTTAACCCAACTGATAGTGAAAATATGATTTTGAATTTATAAATCCTTTATTAAGATTTAAATGGAAGTTTTCCAATTTAATATATTAAATTGGAATTGAATGGAATTTGAATTAATAATAACCGAGATAAGCTTCTGTAAAAGAAGACCGATACTACATATGGAATTTAAGAGGCTTTGCCGTTATTCCATTTATATTATTGGTTGGATACAGAAATTTATAACGATTATATATTGATTTGATTTATGTGAAGATTCCATATTTTATGGAAGATGATTTTGAGTTTACCGTGAACTATATTCTAAATGACATTAGTTCTTTAACCCAGTTAAAGATAAGATTAATTTCTTAAATTTAAATAATCATTGAATAGTGATTTTTGGTATTTAAAACCAAATTTAAGTTTTAATAAATCTTTAAAGAAAAGATTTAAGGATAATCTAAAGAATTTATCTTTGATAAAATATTGCGAATATTTTTATTAGAAGAATATTCTGAATTGGAATGAGGCGTTGGATGTGTTTTTATAGTACTTGATTTTTAATTATAAAATACGTGAGTTATTCGGAAAGACCGGGTTTAACCCATTCCGAATAATTACTACGACGATGTAGAGTCGAAGATGGAAACGGTGGTTGAAGACCGATGATCTTCACATCGAATGGATGTGTTTCTACAGAGACCCTTAATGGGAGTATCTACCTTGAAGGGGCTTCAGTGGTAGCCGTTTGGACTATTGTTGATTGTTCGAATTTGGTTTTCGCTCACACCCAGAGCATAAGCTAGTAAATTGATGCATGTCTGACATTGGATTTCGTTCCATGTGAATTAAATCAATTTCTATTAATGTATGTCTGTTTGGTGGTGGAGGATTTATTCTCTACTTAACACCCTGGTATATATTAATAGTGATCGATCGCATGGCGTGGATTGTTAATGTGGCACGCCAAGATGTAGTTGATCAAGGCTTTTGTTGAAAAGCAGGGCCGTGTGGGATGATCAAAGTATAGCATATTACGGCATAGCTTTGTGTATAGCGTGACTTCGCGAGCCTCACACCCCGGTATGAGTCAAAAAGGGGATTAGGCCTGCAGGGAGTGCACACGTTTCTTTCTAGCTAGGAGTGGTGTCAGTGCTTAAACTGGCAGACATTTTACTTATGTGGGTGATGGATTTTGAGGCGCCTCGGATTTTTTTTATATAGTCCGTTAGTGGTCATACTATAGGTTCAAAGGAACCGGGAAGCGTGTGTTCGGGCATAACCAATCCACTACCGATAAGCGGGGACCGGCCCTGAAGATCCAAGGGTTCACTGCGGGGGATCCTGAGGCATTTGATAGAGTGTCTCGAATCGGAGAGGAGCTTTCCCCTAGCCTCGACTCATGATGGAAATCCAATTTCCAATATGACCTTGCAGTTTTGATTGTAGAACTAGTATGGCGACATAGTAGGATGGGGTACTATGTCGTCTATGATTAATACATTATGATTGAAATTGTTTTTGAAATATATATACCCATAGATATACACTAATACTAAATCTGTTTTATCGTATCAAGCATCTTTTGACGATAATAAGGTAAAACCCTATCCTCCGGTTTGCGTTGCATTGTGTGATGGGACTTGGGTCTTATAATGGTTTCATTTTTCTAAAAAGCATTGCGTTGTTAACGTTTTACTTTATTTTATGCACTGGCAATCCAAATGAGTAAACCCGTTTCGCGTTAGCGGCTTGGTCCTGTGATTAGCCTTATTATTAGATTAGTTTAGTTAAGATTTCTCATACCAGTCCCATGACTGACCTGTAGTTTGTTTCACTGGCAAACTCGGGTGCCATATTTTCCACACAGGCAGTCGAGTAGCTTTTTACAGATATATTTACGGGATCTTGGCTTACAGCTGAAGCAATATTCGGAAAGCTCTGTATCCGTGCATTCCTTCTGGTTGTATATTTGTATTATTTTTCCGCTGCTATTTAAATGTAATTTAAAACTCTGATATTATTGTATTTCTATTATGTAATAAGTATTCATACTCTGTTACATTCTTGTACTCTGATGTAATTGTTGTAATCAGCAATAAAATGTTCTTCAGTTTGTGCTCTGATGTGTGTTGTTCTCAAAGCAATCCAGCCTTTCCTTTACTGGGAAGTTTGGGTCGTTTCATTTGGTATCACAGCCTTGGTTTACAGAGCTCGAGAACAAAACACATTAGAACCGAACGAAAGAATTCATCAGAGATTGGATTAGTAATATCCAATAAGAATCACTCATTAGAGATGGGATCAGTAGTATCCTAGAACGAGTGTGAAGGGTATTGTTTTCTTTAAAAATTAGTGAAAACAAATTTAGTTTTGAAAATTTTATCTTAAAATATGTATTTGAATATATTATTATTTTAATGTTGACAATCGAGTATATAAAGATTTTGGATATACGAGTAATTAACGAATATTCGAAGTTTTAATATACTGGATAGATATAGAATCACACTCTAGCCGCCCGGGAATAATTCTGATAATGCTACAGCATTATCAGTATTTATTTCTGAGTTTCGAAAGTGGTATATCTATATATTTCCATTGACTGGTATGAGAACCAAAACTTAGTTAGTACACATTGCTGTGATTTGCACTAAAAATATGACTTTTGATTATATATAAAAGTTATATATATTTGGAAAGTTAATCACCTAATTGATTGCTGGTTGTGATGTTTGATTATTAGTTTGACTAATAAAAGTATAGAAATGATAATTAATTTAACTAACAAAATTATTGAAACCAATAAATAAAAATGAAAGTTGGGTTGGTTAATTAAACAACTTTTAACTACGTTCCTTTTCGAGGACGAAAAGATTTTAAGTGGGGGCGATTGTAACGACCCGGAATTTTGGGGCCAATTTAAAATTTTTATTTTAGAAATTTTAATGGATTTCAATATTTAAAATAATTTATTTTAAATAAGAACGACTAAAAATTTATTTTAATTGAAGTTAAAATGAATAAATTTAATTTAATTATAAAAGGAGTTAGAAACAGCGCTGCAGTTTGGAAATTTGAATTTGAATTTTGATCGACTGTACAGAATTCGTTTTAAATCAGAATTGAGCGAAACCAGAAATATTTAAATCTGTTTAATCATATCTTTCTAACGAATCTGAAAAACTGAGATTTCACTTTATAATTTGAAAGTTATGCCCAGTTTAAAATTTAGAAAAGTCGCTGTAGAATTTATATATATTTTAATATAATATATTGGCCTTAAAAATAGCCATTTTGCAAACGACCTCGGTTTTCGACGAAACCACTTTTGTTCGAACCGGAATGTCAGATTATTGTTATGTTTAATTTTTCATAATTTTTCGAATTAACATGTGAGGTGGAAGAAGAAAATGTGTTTTGACCATTTCAGTCAAGTTTAATCGACTTGAAAATAGCCATTTTTCACACAGTCTCAGAATTCGACGAAATTAGTCTTGTTAGAACCGTATCGTCAAAACAAAGCTAGAAATATTTTTTTCTATAATTTTTAGAGTCTGTATGTGGCCTCGGTAATTTAAAATATACATTTGAATTTAATAATTAACTGATTTATAATTAAAATTAAAGAAAAACATATCGTAACAACCGAATTAAGTCACGAAACATATTCCAATGTGTCCGGGATGGGGGTATTTAGCTAGGGGCGTCATTCGTTGGGTTCGATTCGGAGTTAATATCAATGAGCGAACATTTTCTTGAATTAAAATAAATAAATATAAAATACCATATAGAATACAGTATATATACGGTCTAAAATACTCAACCCTAATTCTAATAGAACAGCCGCCGCATCTCTTATTTCATGGCTGAAATCATCCCAACTAAAACCCCAAATATCTCTCAATCTAGTTTGAATTAATCCATGCTTCCAAAGGGAAATCTAAGAGGGGAGTGAGATTGACATGTTGTACGGTGATGATCGGAGTTGAAGGCCTGTGGAGGTGGAACCGTTCGTTCGAAGTGCCGATGGTTGGAGTGGATATGCCGGCGATGGGGGTGCGAGTGGGCCAGGGTTGGGCGCGTGGGGAGGTGGCACGACGGCGGTGGTCGGGGCGAGTTCGGATGTGGGTCCGGCTGTGTCTGGCGGCGGTAAAGCATGACCTAGAATGGAAGCTTTCTGAAAGCAACATCGGCCCTATCTGGTAGGAAGAAGAGGACGACCTGATTTGAATTAGAAGGTGACTAAGGGAAATGATTAATTAGCCTAATTAATTAAATATATATAAATTGTTTGAAAGTTTAAAAATCGATAACACTTTCATACAGAATCGAAACTGAACGATTTTCGAACCGTTGGAATCGTCTTTCCAAGATCTACAGCATGGCACAGACTAGAGCTAGAACGAAGTACTTTGGAAATCCAGGAAATTCGATTCTGATTTATTTAGAATCAAATAGCAAAGTGAGAATCTCTGATTTTTAAAATTTAATTAATTTAATTAATTGTTCTGTTGTTATTAAATAATTATATGTATGATATTTATTCAGACCGTGCTGTGATGAATTTTGTTTGTGTTCTGATGAATTGTATTGCATTGTAATGTTTAGATCTGTTATCATACGATCTAGATCTATATGAATCCGATAAAAATCATCGTGCTCTGTAAATTAGGTTAAATTAAAACATTATATAAACTGTGTTTATTTAGGGATATTAAAATTGTTTATTATATTTTTATTTACATTTCCGTGTGTAGATAAAAAGGAAAAATTGTTTTTAGGTACTCTGATTTACACTCCATATATAAATAAAAGAAAACAAGTTTGGAAACACATATTTATCAACATTTTATTTGTTAATAAAAAGGTCAAGAATACAAACACATTTTTATTGACATCTTATTTGCAAATAAATAGGTCAAAATTAAAAATACACTTTGATTAAAAAATTAATTGTTAATAAAAAGGATAAGATTTAAAATGCATTTTTATCAATATCATATTTGCAAATAAAAAGGACAAGATCTAATATATATTTTATTTGCATTTCTAAGTGTAAATAAAAATAAAAAGATAAGAGTTGAAATCATATTTTATTTTGTATCATATTTGCAAATAAAAAGGACATGTTAGAAATCATATTTTATTTTTCATTGTATTTGCAAATTAAAAAGTCCGAATTAGAAAACTTATTGTATCGTCATTTTGTATGCAAATAAAAAGGAAGAATTAAAAATCATATTTTTATTTTCATATTTCGTTATTGAATTTGTTGGGAAAATTTTGATATCGTTTAGTTCATATTAAAAAGATCACCTTTTTAATGTCATCTTGCTTCAAAATAAAAAGAGTAAATTCGTAGCGTCATTTTATTTCAAATAAAAGAATATATTTTTTAATGTGAATTTGTTTACATTAAAAGAATTTGATTAGTGAAGAAAAACATTTTTAAATAGGAATTTGTTGTGCAAATAAAAACAACCTTTTTTTATTTGAAATATGTTTTGCAAATAAAAATTCACATTTTTGTTTGCATTAAAAGTTTATAAACAAAATTCACATTTTGTTTGCATTAAAAGTTTATAAACAAAATTCACATTTTTATTTGCATTAAAAGTTTACAAACAAAATTAACAAAAATGTTAATTAGATTATAAAGGACAAAATGAACATTTTTGTTCTGAAATGTTACACTAGACATAAAATAACATTTTTATTTTAAAATGTTTATTGGATTAAAATTTGTTACTTTTGTGTTAAATTAGAAATGCATATTTTGTATATTAAAGAAGAGTTAGACAAAACTATCATATTTTGTATATTAAAGAAGAGTTAGACAAAACTATCATATTTTGTATATTAAAGAAGAGTTAGACAAAACTATCATATTTTGTACATCTAAGAAAGGTCAGATAAAATTAGCATATTTTGTTACATTGAAAATATTAGACAAAATTATAATATTTTTTTTTTCATTCTAAATGTAATTAGAACAAAGAATACATTTTAGTATGTAATTAGAATAAAGGATTACACAAAGGATAGGAAGGTTATTATTTTTATTTGTCGATTGGTCACAATAAAAAGACCATATGTTAAAGATATGATGTTAATGATGGCTTAGAATATATGTATGTGTTGATGAAGTGTTTGATGTATTTAATATAATGCTAGTGTATTCAAAACTGAATATTACACTTCCATTTACAAGTCATAAAACTTGTTTATGTGATTGGGTCGATAATTTTTACACATCGTCCAAGTGCACGAATAATTTATTATTTGTTTGTTGGATGAAATCCCACACGGGTGTTGGGATGATATTTGACCTACACTAGTCCCAATATTTAGTGTAGAATCCACTTTGGTTGTTATTTGGATGTTTGATACTTATTCATCATGATTGTTAATTACATACAATATATGGTTGCTGATTGAGTCACATTCCAATAAAGAATATTCTAGAAAAATAATATTTTAGAAAATGTTTTGGAAAAAAGAATATTTTAGAAAAAGAATATATTTTAGAAAAATATATTTTTATTGAATGAACTAGTTATTAACTAGAATAAATCATTAAATTAAGATTTAATGAAGTTTTTCCGATTATTTAATATTTTATTGAAATTTTAATCGAATAAATGGGATTTTGGGGTTGTCGTGAATAGTGTCTTAAATAACACTGTTCTTAAACCCCGTATGAAGAGAATAAATCTTTTAATTAAGATTATTAAAGTTTTCAATTATATTTAGTAATTGAAATAAAATGAAATGTGAGTTGGGTTTATTGTGAATCGTGTTTCTAAGCGACATTTGTTCTTTAACCCAACTGACAGTGAAAATATGATTTTGAATTTATAAATCCTTTATTAAGATTTATATGGAAGTTTTCCAATTTAATATATTAAATTGGAGTTGAATGAAATTTGAATTAATAATAACCGAGATAAGCTTCTGTAAAAAAAGACAGATACTACAATTGGAATTTAAGAGGCTTTGCCGTTATTCCATTTATATTATTGGTCGGATACAGAAATTTATAATGATTATATATTGATTTGATTTCTGTGAAGATTCCATATTTTACGGAAGATGATTTTGAGTTTACCGTGAACTATGTTTTAAATGACATTAGTTCTTTAACCCAGTTAAAGATAAGATTAATTTCTTATATTTAAATAATCATTGAATAGTGATTTTTGGTATTTAAATCCAAATTTAAGTTTTGATAAATCTTTAAAGAAAAGATTTAAGGATAATCTAAAGAATTTATCTTTGATAAAATATTGCGAATATTTTTATTAGAAGAATATTCTGAATTGGAATGAGGCGTTGGATGTGTTTTTATAGTACTTGATTTTTAATTATAAAATACGCGAGTTATTCGGAAAGACCGGGTTTAACCCATTCCGAATAATTATTATGACGATGAAGAATCGAAGATGGAAACGGTGGTTGAAGACCGATGATCTTCACATCGAATGGATGTGTTGCTACAGAGGCCCTTGATGGGAGTAGCTACCTTGAAAGGACTTCAGTGGTAGCCGTCCGGACTATTGTTGATTGTTCGGATTTGGTTTTCGCTTAGACCTAGAGCATAAGCTAGTAAATGGATGTGTGCCTGACATTGGATTTCGTTCCATGTGAATTAAATCAATTTCTATTAATGTATGTCTGTTTGGTGGTGGAGGATTTGTTCTCTACTTAACACCTTGGTATATATTAATGGTGATCGATCGCATGGCGTGGATTGTCAACATGGCACTCCAAGATGCAGTTGATCAAGGCTTTTGTTGAAAAGCAGGGCCTTGTGGGATGATCGAAGTATAGCCTATTTCGGCATAGCTTTGTGTATAGCGTGACTTCGCGAGCCTCACACCCCGGTATGAGTCAAAAACGGGATTAGGACTGCAGGGAGTGCACACGTTTCTTTCTAGCTAGGAGTGGTGTCAGTGCTTAAACTGGCTGACATTTTACTTATGTGGATGATGGATTTTGAGGCGCCTCGGATTTTTTTTATATAGGCCGTTAGTGGTCATACTATAGGTTCAAAGGAACCGGGAAGCGTATGTTCAGGCATAACCAATCCACTGCCGATAGGCGGGGACCGGCCCTGAAGATCCAAGGGTTCACTGCGGGGGATCCTGAGGCATTTGATAGAGTGTCTCGAATCGGAGAGGAGCTTGCCCCTAGCCTCGACTCATGATGAAAATCCAATTTCCAATACGACCTTGCGGTTTTGATTGTAGAACTAGTATGGCGACATAGTAGGATGGGGTACTATGCCGTCTATGATTAATACATTATGATTGAAATTGTTTTTGAAACATATATATACCCATAGATATACACTAATACTAAATCCGTTTTATCGTATCAAGCATCTTTTGACCATTATAAGGTAAAACCCTATCCTCCGGTTTGCGTTGCATTGTGTGATGGGACTTGGGTCTTATAATGGTTTCATTTTTCTAAAAAGCGTTGCGTTGTTAACGTTTTACTTTATTTTATGCACTAGCAATCCAATGGAGTAAACCCATTCCACGTTAGCGGCGTGGTCCTGTGATTAGCCTTATTATTAGATTAGTTTAGTTAAGATTTCTCATACCAGTCCCATGACTGACCTGTAGTTTGTTTCACTGGCAAACTCGGGTGCCATATTTTCCACACGGGCAGTCGAGTAGCTTTTTGCAGATATATTTACAGGATCCTGGCTTACAGCTGAAGCGGTATTTGGAAAGCTCTGTATCCGTGTATTCCTTCCAGTTGTATATTTGTATTATTTTTCCGCTGCTATTTAAATGTAATTTAAAACTCTGATATTATTGTATTTCTATTATGTAATAAGTATTCATACTCTGTTACATTCTTGTACTCTGATGTAATTGTTGTAATCAGCAATAAAATGTTCTTCAGTTTGTGTTCTGATGTGTGTTGTTCTCAAAGCAACCCAACCTTTCCTTTACTGGGAAGTTTGGGTCGTTTCAGTAGTGATGAGTATAAGCTGACTGTTGATGCGTGCACGAGTCATATGCATAGTTTATGCATATTCGTGATAATACCAAATTAATCATTACACAAAATTCAAGTACAAAACAGTAATGACGACAAATCAGGTCAAATTAGGTGACAAAGATACAAGGCTAGCAACATGTACATGGGAAAATAGGCATATGGCAAGTCACTAGGTCAGAGACGGTCGAAACAGTGGGTACAAATACATAACAAGTTCAAGGGCATGCAGCCAAGCCAACATGATCGAGGCAAACATGATTTCAGGCCACAACACGAAACAATTCCGTGTATAACATAAATTATAGCAAAACGAACCCTAAACAAGCATAGACAGCAGAGTTATGCATGATTTATCACCAAACTGACCCTCATGCTGAACCCACACTAAATAAACACTGAAAAAGGGGAGCAAATTTTATCACAAATTTTCTCTGGCACGATATGTCTGTTCAATTCAGGTCTTTCTCACAAACATTAAACAAAGTCTGAAAATAATATTCGAAGTATTTTCATATTAACAAAAATGGAACACAAAGCCACGATATGTCTTTTGAACATTCCGATGTCAAATTGCTACGTCATGAAACTAATACAAACGGCAGTTCAGGTCAACAAGGTCAGTTCAGGTATCATGTGTGCATATCGTATGTGCATGTAACTAATAAAAACGACTTTGGATATAAAGCAAACACAATTTACATGTAAAATTTATTATTATATATATTTGCTCTAACGTCTAAAGAGATTGAATTAGGTTCTTCGGATAACACACAAAACCACCCACTCCGACTTTGTGAAAGATCTCTACAAATTGATGGATTTATTTTAGTGGTTTTCTCATCTGGTAGCAATATACTGTCCGAAACCAATTTTTCATGTGTAGATGGTACATCTTTCCCATGGCATCTAGACGATGCAGAATCTTGACATACAGTACATGTTGCAATAAAGTTGTCTAAGTCAGTGTTGAGAATTTTATTAAAAAACTAGATTGGAGTAAAAAAATATGAAGAAAGCAACAATGTCACAGTGATCACTTACACAGTTACATGTTGTGGTACATACTTTCTCATTAGATACAATGCTGTGAAGTATAATTATTACATATGTTTATCAATCCAAGCTATTTAGTTATATCTCTTTTGTTTTGTTAGTCATCGCTTACTTATGCTCACTGAATACATGTTAACATGAGCCTTTTGAAAAAAATATTCTTTTACTGCCAAAAATTTCCTCATGATCCCAGTGAATAGCTGCCAGATTTTTACATGTGAAAACAGGGCTTATTACTCGTAGTATATTGTATGTATAAATGAATTAATCTAACTATATATTATGCATTAAATTGAAATTTGAAGGGAAGTTTGATTTCTTACTGCTAATAAATACATGTCGCTACTATGTCTAGATTAGAGTTAAGAATTTCACATCTTTGATTGTTCGCCCCATTGTTTGTATCCTGGATTTGAGCAGCAGCACCTTTTGAAGCACCGAGTTGTGTGTTGCGTCCTACATCAGAAGTAGTTAACAGTGTGCGAGTTCCTTATTCAGACAAATTTCCCACCATGCCGATCGGAATCTCTATTTGTCCAAACAAATTTCCCACTTTACCCTCCAAATTTCCCACTGCACCCTTCAAAATTCCCACCATACCCTCCAGGCTTCCTACCCTCATTTTCAACTCATCATTTTCTTCGTGAACACGTTTGAATCGTTTTTGTGCAATAGTACAAGCCATAACATGCATCTTTGGTATGATGGTCCCAACAATGCGGCTCCTACCCCTTGTATCCTTACCCAACACTTGTGACAAGATATCTTCATTCACTGTCAATTTTTCTTCATCACTACCGGTGATCCTTTCCTTTATTTTGGCAATTTAATCGTAAGATATGATAATACTTGTATATAAAAGGCTGGAAACATTACTGATTCAGGTGTTATTGCAATCAATACATAATGCACATTTCAACTTATGTTAAGGAAAATACATATGTAGCAAAACTGATACAAATATTTTCCTTTTTAAAATGCCCGTTGAAACTGAGCTACAACCTCAAGTTTTCTTACTACTTAAGTGACTTGTATCTTGTATGCTAACATATATATTATATGTGTGTAAGTAGCTATCAACCAGACATATCCATGAAGAGGAAAATTTTCATATGAAAGTAAAAAATATATGATATATGTGCATGTAGTCACAATAAAAGTAAAAACTTACGAAGTACATAGACACGACGTCTGATATGCTACCACCTTTTTACTTGTGTGTCTTCTCCATACTTGACAACGGTTGATATTTGCAGACGGACTTGCAATGATCTGCAATCTATTCCATTTCTTGTATATTTTCTCCCTTAATTGTGATTTTTTACTATTTTTGAAAGAAAATGAATAAAAACTACCATTTTTTGTTCTATCCTAGTGTGAATTTTACATCCTGCATAATGAGCATAACTGAGACTGGAACTACTTTTTAATCTACCTTCCTTCTTCCATTCGCTTCAGGCGTTGCTTCATTCTTTATGAACTTGTTCCAATCTTCTTGAGCAATTGTTGGTGGACCACTTTACAAACGTTTTTCATTATTGTCGAAAGTGTCATAAAAACTTTCTCTCACGTTTTTCTTATGTCTCCTAAAAGCTTCGGCCATTCTTTTTTAAAAGATTTCCTTTGAAAACGGCTTAAGCGCATACATGTTCTGCAAAAATTAAGAGTCAGCCTATAAAAATAGACTGTATAATTTATTTCGGTTTCTTGGGCTGGAAATGATTTCTTACGGTTTTGCACTATGTATGAATGCAAATATCTCTGACAATTCAAGAATCACAAGCAACAATCATGGAAAATTAGCATTGAACAAACAAAGGTTCGAAGTATGAAGCATTAGTTTCAAGAATTATTCATAAGGAAACTAATGACACCAGTTAAAAACTTACCACCAACTGGTTCCAAACGTCGTCCTTATATGCTTTGGTACTTATTCCCAACATTTGTAAGATATCGGCACATGATCTTGTATTAGCTTACCAAGCACAGTAGCAATTTTTTTGGTATTTTCTGAGACTGGAATGCCAAGTAGGTTTTGGTCAACTTTCTACTTTTTTGAACACGATGCATGTGATGATGTGGGATTTTGTGATGTTGTTTCCTGCAAAATATAATATTACTAGCTATTTTGTGATATCAGAATATTAATCACATTTGTTACTCAGCTTGTTTAAAAGCAACACTAAGAATCATGACAAACGCAGTTACATATTATTGATGCTTTTTCTGTTACTCAAGTTAAAATAGATAAAATAAATTTCAAAGCAGAATGGAGTGTGATCAGGAAGTGTTAGTCATGACATTCCAAATACATGTGATTCCCTTGTAAAAAAAAAGCATTCAACAATTCATAAGTTAACTTATGATTTTGGTAAGATCTTCTAATTTTTCATTGTCATCAAAAGCTGACAGATAAATGTTAGGAAACTCAATGTCATCCACATTTGTAGTCAACCATTTTGGTGTATGCAAAACCATAGACCATCCGTTATTTTTTAAATCTTGTGAGTATAATACTTGACTCACTTCTGATGCAAGATTAAATGGTTCATCATTCATGTTGTCTTTGTTCTTTAATTTTGCTAAATTAACCATGATCAAGATTGAAGCAGGATCTATTTTGCAACCATTGATCTTATTCTCGACCTTTAGCCAATCATAATAATAAACTATTTATTTGAAATCAGTGTAATCCAACTCATGTATCTGAGGAATGACTCCGTAATATGTTGTTTCTGCTTTCTTATAATTTTTAGATTTACCACTCGCTCTAAATTTTGTAGTTGATCTCATGGATACACGGCTATCTTGTGTCACTATACAGTCTTCATATATTTTCGTGGAAAATAAAAAACCATTCACTTGGTACTTCATATAACTAAGCGCCATGAACTTTGGCCCGTGTACTAGTTGCCAGAGAGTTGGGTCAACATCGCTGCACTTAAACAACTACATAAAGCACAACAAATAGATAGAACATGGTCACAAAGGTTTATTGCAAACTTATAAACACGTGTAATACTTAAGATACTGTAATACCTCATTACGTAACCATAGAGTAATATATTGAACGACTTCGACAGTTGTACCTCTGCCTTGTGGTTGAAATCTATTGCATTTCACATAAGAGTTATACCTTCTATACAAAATGCATATCGAAATGAATATATAAATTGAATTAAAAAAATGAAAATTCGAAACCAACTTCATGGACTTACTTCTTCTGTGGATCCAATCCATCATACTTATTAAGGACTCATCTACACACTTGTTCAAATTGCACTTGGGTTAACATTATATCTTTACTATTATCTAAAGGTATCTCACTAGCAAACTCATCATCCTCATTTAAAAATGCTTTCCGGGTATGTTTATGATTGCCATAACCTCTATTTGGGATATATTCCATGTAACAAAGGCTATCTTCTTATACGAAATATTCTTCTGCAATACACCCTTCAATGTATATTTTGTTACGCACATATCCTTTATATGTTTTCATCAACCTATGAATGTGGTCATTTATATATTGTACACGGTAGCTATTTATATCGAATAATAATGTAAATAAGTAAAATTAGTTATTTACCGTTCAAAAGGATACATTCATTTATATCTGACAGGGCCACAAATCAATATGTGACCAGCTAAATGACCCATAAAATGGATACTGATATCAAAAAATGCAGGTAGAAAATGTTTTTCAAAAACACACATTGATTCCACCAACATAGCCTTTGATTTTATAAGGTGTTCCCTATTGATCACCTTCAAGCACAAAATGTTAAAGAATAGACTAATATGATGAACTGCATTTCGTAGATCCTTATGTTGTGTATAAGTACGTTGAAGCAATACTGAAAGCAAATGTTGCATTATGACGTGGTAATCATGTGACTTCATATTTCTTAGTTTGAGAGGATTGATGCTCACATTTTGCGGAATCTAGAGGAGAATTTGTTAGGTACTTTCAAAATTTTCAATACGATGCAATACCGTATCTTTTCTTCTTCGCTCACAGTGACAATTGCCTTTGGTATGATTATTTTATTTGTTTCAAAATCTTCCGTCACCCACAACTTTTTATTTATAACCATGGTTTTCAAATCCTTACGTGTATTGATGCCATCTTTTGACTTATCTTTATAGTCCGTAATGGTGCTGATAAGATGCTCTGTGACATTCTTCTCCGTATGCATAACATCAATATTACGTCGATTGATATTTACTTTCCAATTTGGTAAATCAAAAATGATAGACTTCCTATACAATGTAGAAACATTGTCAACTTCTTCAATGGATGACTTTTTTTGTTTTCGACCAATTTCTTTCTTGTGTTTACCGACTTTCATTTTTATATTCTCTACTTTTTTTTTCAACTTCAAAACCACTCAATGGCCTTTTAGGACGACGAGGTACTTATTCGTTGTTGAAATTTGTCTTATCGTATCGAAACCTGCATCCTTTAGGAAGATACATTCGACGTCCCATAAAACATATCTTCTTACTTTCAGGAAGATGATAAGATCAAGTGTTTTTCCCACAAACAGGACATGCAAAGTAACCGTGAGTTGTACATCCCGATAAAGTCCCAAGAGCCGGGTGATAATGAATTGCGTATAACACCCTAGCTCTCATTGTAAACTCGGATTTATTTAATGAATCATATGTAATGACTCCTTCCCATAACTTTGTTAACTCGTTTGTCAATGACTGTAAATAAACATAAATATCCTTCCCCGGTTGTTTTGGCCTAAAAATCAAAGTGTTGACATTGAAAACTCCCGTTTCATGCACATAGACGTAGGAAGAATATATGGTACTACAATTACTGGCCAACAACTATAAGGGTTAGATATAGAAGCATTTGGACAGAAACCTCTGTTGTTATTCCAAGTGTTACATTTCGTGGCTCAACAACGAACGTTTTGTCAGAAGAATCCACGACTTTCCATTGAGAAGTGTCACATGGATGACGCATTACGTTTGGACCAAACTTGGCATGGCCATGCCAGGTCATTGCATCTGCTATTCATGGCACAGTATAATGTCTTTTCAATCTAGAAATTAAAAGAAAATGTCTTAATTTCATTCTAGGTACTTTGGTGCCTTTTCTCTCTCCGTTGAATGATGTCATGTAACAACCCTAGATTTTGGTGTAAATTCATAAATTTATTTTAACTAATTTTAATGGGTTTTAATATTTAAAATTATAATTATTAAAAAATTATTTAAATCGAAGTTAGGATGAATAATTTAATTTTAATTATAAAAGGAGTTAGAAATAGCGCGGTAGTTTGAAAAGTCAAACTTGAACTTTGACTGACCGTACAGGATGCAAAATTTGACGGATTTTAGTGAAACCAAAAATATTAGAATCTCTTTTAAAATATCTTTCCAACGAATCTAAAAAATCGAAATTTTATAGCGGGAATCAAAAGTTATGCCTAGTTTAAATTTCAGAATAGTCGCTGTAGGATTTATATATATATATATTTTAATATTAAAAATAGCCATTTTCAAACGACCTCTGCTTTCGATGAAACCACTTTTGTTGGGTTCAAAATGTCAAATTATTGCTAAGTTTAATTTTTCATAATTTTAGAATTAATTTGTGACCGTGGCAAAAAGATTTCAGTTTGGTCAATTTCGGTCAATTTTAATCGACTTAAAAAGGCCATTTTTCAAACAGGCTCAGAATTTAACGAAATTAATTTTCCTAGGTCCGCAGCATCAAAACATAGCTAAATATATTTTTCGGGATTTTTCGAAGTTAATTTGTGGCCCCGGTGAATTTATTCGTACGGTTGAATTAAAAATAAAAGTAAAAATATTTTAAAATAAAGAAAACTAGGTCAAGACAGTGGTTTGGGCCTATGGGACATAGCTAGATAAGTCCGGAATAGGGGTTAATAGGTAAGAACGACAGTCGTTGGGCTGGAATCGGACAAAGTTGATAAACGGACCTTAATGGGTAATTAGTGAATAATATAAAGTGAATATTAGGCTCACACCCTATTTTGAAACTTAATTAGGCTCACATCCGGTCATAAACTTATTATAAATTAGGTCCTTATTTTTCAAAACTTCATAAAATAATAATTAAAAAAAAATTCGAAAATTAATAATAAAAATAAATTATGCATTATACAAAAAACTCAGTTCAAAAAACAACAAAAATCACGGCAGAAAGACGAAAACAGCAAAAAAAAAAAAAAAAAAAAAAAAAAAAAAACAGAAAAAACTGCAGTTAAATGCATAACATTATGCACATACTTGATTTTATTACATGCATATGTGCATGTATTCCAGTTCTTACAGCCACAGTGATTTATTTGCATATTTCTGTGCATGTATGCACATTTATTGCATAAAAGGATGATATAATTCATAACAGCAAAATTCTGTTCATTTTTATTTGCATCCAACTGTGCAAATAACTTGGAAAACATGCACACATGTGTGCAGCATATTTATAGGCTAACATGTTAGCTGAATTTTAATGACCCGCATTTGCAGAGGTATTATAATTAATTAATTTAATTATATAAATAGTGATATAGTGAATTAAATGGTCGTGGAATTAAATAATGATGAATATTTAATTAAAATAATAAATTAAATAATATATTTAATTCTGAAATAATCAGAATTGGCTGAAATGACGATATGGTGTGAACCGGGTCATCTGTGATATTTAATTCAGCTTGGAATTGAATTTGAATAACGAATATATTATATAAATGACAGTTTGAACATAGAATTATATTATAATTAAAATCGAGCTCGAAATGGCGCTGTAGTTCGCGATTTGGCAATTTGAACTTCAACTGAATGTACAAGATTCGTTTTAAGCCGGATTTCTGTGAAACAAGAAACGTTAGGAGCTGGTGGAGTATATCTTTCTAGTGGGAGAGAAAAATCGGGATTTCGTCGGGTAGATTTTGATTTACGTCCAAATCAAATTTTAGAAAAGTCACTGTGGAATTCCTTTATAATTTATAAAGGAATTATTTATATTTTTAAAAGGAATTTCAATATAAATCGAATATCGGGTTGACCCTGAAGTGAATATCGAGTTAGAAATTCATATAGGAATATTCTAGAGCTGTATGGTATTCCACTGTGAATATAGACGATAATATTTATTTTTAAAATATTTAATTAAATTATATTTAAATATATTTATATATTTAAATGGGTCATTCAGAGCTTTAAAAATAGCCACTTTTGCAAACAGAGTCGGAATTCGACGAAACCAGTTTCGTTGGGACCGTAATGTCGAACTCTAGCTACATGTCCGGTTTGGTGATTTTTGGATATCATATGTGCTCGCAGGAAATTTAAAGGACATAAGGCGAATAGAAAATAAATAATAATAAACTAAAATATCCTAAATTGTGTGAACCAAAGCAAAACACACGTCCTCCTTTCTCATCCACAAACGTTACCAACCACATATCAGCATATAACATCGGTCGGACCCCAAATTCTTCCACACAATAACCAAATGCAACAATGAAAATCGAAATCAATTCAAATAAATTCCCAGAAATTATAAAATATATACAAATAGATCACTGGGATGTTCTCTTCACGTTGGTATGAATAGGTGGAGCTCGACGTTCCTTTACTGTCATTGGTTTGTGAACAGAAAACCTAGGGTTGAGAAAATCATGGATATGAATCATCGATTCAAGTTTCTGAGGGTGTTTTCAAGATCAGGAGGCAGAATCGAACCCGTGTGCATCGATTTGGGTGATGCGATGACGAACAACTTCGGTGGTTGCTATAGGTAGCTCGACAACGGGATTCGACTGGGGAGAGCGAGCGTGGATTTAAGGACATGGGGAGGAAGAGGAAATCAAGAGGAGAATTATGGTGATTTTATTGGGATTTATAGTTGAGAGGAAGAGAAGGTAGGAGCAAGGGAAGGATCGGTGATGGTGATACAGGAATCGCGAATGGGAATTTAGGGAAGAAGGATACAGTGCGGGTTGGGTTTTTAGCAGGAGGGTTTGGGCCGAGGAATGGTGGTGAGGCCGAAGTAATAATTATAATTCAAGTTTTATTTAATTTAAAATAGTGTATCGATTTGTAAATTCAATAACTTGATCATGCGATATCAGATTGACGAACCGTAAGTTGCGTTGGGATCGTATGGACAATGGCTATACAATGAAGCTGACTGGGAATGGATTGAGGCTCGTATGAATTTACGGCGAAATGAATTGTTTGATTCAGATCAAACAACAGTTTATCGTTCTTTAACGATGAACTGTAAATGTGAGTAAATCTCACTAACCCTGAACAGTTTATAATTTCATGTTGTATTTTTAGAACTATTAAATATTGGCTGATTGACTGTGTGTTGACTATTTGATTGAACTGCTAGTCAGTTAGTTGAATTTCTATATTGATTCTGTTTATCAGAATATATCATATGGAACTGAAAGTGATGTTGATTTTATTATGTAACATCTGTGGATGCAGGGAGACAGGTTGGAGGAATCCAACTGGATTCCTCAACATTTATTTTACTATGATTCATATATTGTAATATATAATCTGTTGTCGACTATATGTGTTTGAACGATATTGGTCATCGTGATTTGATATGTTGAATACCATAACATACCGAAATGTTGATAAGGGAATATTTTCAAAGTGATATTTGAAAATAAAATATTTATAAATGGAATATTTATAAATAAGAAATATTTATAAATTGGAATATTTATAAATTGGAATATTTAGAAAAGGGAAATTATAAAATCAAAGAATAGATTTGAAAAGGAAATATTTGCAAACCATTTGCAAATAGAATAATAGAAAAGGAAAGATTTGTAAATCATTTACAAATAGAATTGATAGGAAATATTTAGAAATTAAATAGAGTTATAAAAAGGAAATTTGTTTATAACTGAATAGGATGTTATAAAAAGGAAAACCTTATAAAAAGTAAACCGTTATAAAAAGGAAAACGTTACTAAAAAGGAAATCATTTGTAAAGCGAAGAACCGTTACTAAAAGTAAATCTTTATAAATGAATAGTTTATTCAAAGGGAGTTAATCGAATATGGTATTCGAAAGTTCATAAATCGAATATGTTATTTGAAAGGGGTTAGTCGAGTCGAGTTAGTTGAATAGAGTAAATAGAATCTTAGTTATTCGAATAGAGTTAAATAAATAAGGGTTATTCGAATTAGTTATTCGAATAGAGTTAAACACGTAAGCATTATTGAATTAGTTATTCGAAAGGAGTTATCGATTATAGTTTAATCGAAAGGAGTTATTGATTGTAGTTTAATCGAAAGGAGTTATCGAATTAGTTATTCGAAAGGAGTTAAGTAAAAAGAGTAAATCGATTAGGGTTAAATAAATAGAGTTAATCGAATTTAGTTTATTTGAAGAAAGGTTAATCTGATCTAGTTATGCGTAAGAGAGATTATCAAATATAGTTATTCGAAGGAAGGAGTTATCGAATAGAGATTTATTCGAACGAGAGTTACGTAAGGAAGTGTTAAAGGATTAAAGATGAACTTACCCTATTTCGAGATTTGAAATGTTGTTCAGTTAAGGTCTGAGAGGTAGCTATACCCCAACTTGATTGACTGCGTTTTTAATTTAGAAATGGTTAAGGTTCGAGAGTGGAAGTGGTTAAGTGAATTTAGTAAGTAAGTATAGTGGTTTGAGTTGTCGTCGCGATGTTGATTTTAACATCTGTTTAAAATCCAAGTAAAGAAGATTTGGAAATGTTTTCCAGTGTTAACATATATTTTCTAAACATGGAAAATTGGAAATATGAATATACATATATATATATATATATATATATATATATATATATGATTGATGATTGATTGATAGAATTTCCATCTGGAAATAATATCGTTGTTTGCATACGTGTTTTTCTTCGATAGTCAACTCACCGACTATCGAAGTTTTTGACCATTTTAACATTGTTAATATGGAGAGACCGGTTGGATTATTATCCAAAGAACCACTCTGTATTGGCATAAGCCTTGCGAATCATATATGCCAAAGATAATTGAAGACGGAGTAAAGTGCAAGGGCTATTGTATAAGTCTTAGATAACAGTGCTTTAGATGGTTGTACTGAATAGTGCCTTCAGTTCATTCTGTTCCTGGATGACTTGTATGGATGAATGTCTGACAGAGTATTTCCAGAAAGGTCACGTACATTGATTTCTTCAACCGTACCAAGAGTGGAAGCGGAGAAGGAAACTTCTTTAGCTAACACGTAATGTACTGTTGTAACGTCAATTAGTGATTTTCGATGGATCTGACAATGTGGCATTCGAAGTGAATCTGATGTGATGATGAAGCGTAACCTCAAGCCTCATCAACCGGTAAATGACACAAATCGGGCAGGCAGCATGGCTAAGTCGGTCGCTCCGAAGTAGGGTGTATAATCACCTGATCTAGAGTTACATTTATTTCTAAAAATCTATCGTTGATGCTGTCCCATTCGGGAAACGGTTGCTGATCCCAACCGTTGGTGATATACATTCGATACATTCAAGCGAAATGAGTGGTCGGTCATGTGTGGCCGGGTTGCAAGATGTTCTTGTTGAACCCAGTGTATTCCTCTCTAGAGGTACACTAGCGAAAGGTGGTTCCATACCTTGTCATAGTTGGAAATCCATTACCCAATACGTGCTTGCGGTTTTGTTTGTATACTATATATGTAGAACGTGAGATGAAAGCGTTTCCGCTGGATGATTATTATATTATGGTTGATAGACATTATTATAATATCAAAAGGTTTTTGATATAAAGATAAATTTGGATTCTCATAAGGGAAAAACCCGTTCCGTTATATGGCATGGTCTTATGAGATATCATTTACCTGCTTGAACTGTTTTAAACTGTTTTACTCACACTAGTCCCATGACTGACCCAGAGTTTATTTTGTTTTGTTTTCCCTAAAACTCTTGGATGCCCAATTTTGTTTGGGTAGTCAAGTAGTCAGGAACTTACAGATATACTGGAAGAGCTTGGAGCAGGAGGCTTCAGGATTTTTATAGCTATAGTTATTTCCGCTGTGTTGCAAGTGTTGTACTCTGATAATGTTATTGTATACATATACTAGTTTTACTTCAAGGATATGTTGCCTATTATATGTTGTTCATTCCGTAGTGAGATTCGTGTTACTCTGATGTTGTTTTCCTTCTCCTTCTATTCTAAGTTTTTATCTTATCTATCCTCACCCTCTAATTTCTTTCATTAATCATCCGGTATTTTCGATCCTTGGATGTTCGATATGTGTTGTATATCGGATAACCAAGATCGCAATTTTTCGGGTCGTTACAATTGGTATCAGAGCTTAAGTTAAGAATTACCTTGGCTCTGTGGCGTGACTCGGTAGAGATAGGGTTAGCAATACCCTAGATTGAGTTTAAGTGTATATATACGAGAGCGTATTTGTTATTCAATATAAAATTGTTTTATATTGTGGAGATTTATTGGTTGAGTTGTTTATGAGTTCTGGTTGATCAGTTTGATCCACTGTATCGGTAGGAGTTTATAAACTCTCTAATACGATGGGTCGACACGATATGTTTTGAAAAGAGGGTAAATTAAAATATGTTTGCCCAAGGTATATCTTGATATAGAGAAGATATATATATATATATATATATATATATCAAAATTATAATATATAGGATATATTGATTGTTATTATAATCGAGTAAGACTATAAATTAAATGGTTATGTAAATAACCAATCAGAATTCATATAAGTGAAATACGTGAAATCAGATGAGTTGAATCTGAAATTTTAAACAAGAAATTGAGTTAAAACTCTAGAGAATTGGATAAGTGTTTGTAAATGAATTTGGATTAAAAGTAAGGAAAAATTTAAGATCCTGGGAGATTTTAAATTGTTTTACAAGCAGTGTGAGTTATATTTTGAAATGAATTTCAAAGTGGAAATGTTTAGAAATGGTTTTATAGTATTGAACTCAATTCGATCGTTGGAAAATAGATTTTGATGATGACAGCAGCATCATCAGTATTCATTTTCGAGTTGTAAGTGATGAATTACTACCATAGATACTGTTTTGAATTTGTTTTGGGAAAGACAAGTGTGTTGAATTTCAAACTGGGATTTATAATATAGAATTGAATATAGAATTTGAATAAAGATAATTCAAATAGATTTAAATATAAAATTTGAATAAAGAGAATTCAAATAGATTTAAATATAGAATTTGAATAAAGAGAATTCAAATAGAAATTGAATATAGAAATTCAAAGGGAGTTTGAATATATGAAATTCAATGGAATTGAAATAGAATTGAATATAGAAATTCAAAGGGAGTTTGAATATAGAATTCAAATGGAATTCAAATATAGGATTTGAATATATAGAATTTGAATATAGAATTCAAATGGAATTTAAACTATAGAATTTGAATATATAGAATTTGAATAATAGAATTTGATATATGGATTTGAATAATAGAATTTGAATAAAATTTGAATAGAAATTGAATAGAATTAACTAAGTCGAAGAGGAATTGGTTAATCGAGTTTTGAATTTGAAGTTGAACTTTGAAAGGTGAATTAGATTTGTAAACGTATATTCGAAATCGAGTATAGAACTTAAATTTGAAATTTGGATTTAAATTAGTTAATAAGCAGGTTAAAATATATTTGAACATGTCATGTTCAAATATAAAAGTGAAATAGACTAAAGATTTAATTAACAAATTAATTAACGAATTGAGTTAAAACGATTAGGTATAGTTAAAATAGATTGGGCAGGTATAAATATACATGAGATTGGTATGGATAAGGTATGAAGGTATATAAATAGAATGCTCGACGAAAAGGTATGTATTTAATTCATATATGAGATTTTATGCGCCGTATCGGCTAGCCGCTTGGCTTTTTCTTTTTCTTTTGGATTGGTGAGGGCCATGGGAGGCTATTTGAAATATCCTGATGCTTCTAGTACAAAGGAGGTTATGGCGAATTTTTCCGGGAATTTAAGGAGTTAGAATATTTTTAAGATAATTTGATAGCTAGAAATCAACGTATCGATATATATATATATATATATATATATATATATATATATATATATATATATAGAAGTCGATAAGGAAACGAACTTAGAAATAGAATAGTAAAATCAAAAAGGAAGACTAAGAATAAAATCTAGTAAGAATAGAAAGAGGAAGCGCATACGTGTTTAAAAGTGAATAAGTAATTGTATGGTATTGATTATTCGAGCAAGTAGTCATATCTGTTTTGATGTTATAAATGTTATTCAGTCAAGGTCTGAGAGGTAGTTATACCCCAACTTGATTGATCTCATTATTAACAAATAAATAGTAAGATTTCAGGCTCGAAGATCAATGTTGAATAAGAGTTAGTTGAATATAGTATTTGGGTTGTCGTAACGATGTTTTACACAACATCCGTTTTAACCTAAATAAGTGTAAAATTCGAAATAGAATAAAGAATATTTCCTAAGTATAGAAATAAACAAGATCGGAAAAGAGATAAGTAATTGGAATATTTTCCAATTATAAATAGCATATATTTTTTCTAAAGTCTAGAAAATAAAGGAAGGCGATATTCGGAAATGTTTTCCAAATAACATAAAAGGCCAATATGGTTATTGAAAATATTTGGTTAACAAATATTGATAAAGAAATAGAGAAATGACTTAACTAATGGAATATTAATTAAGGGCACAGTGACATGTTCAAAAGGAAAATTTGATTTTTGAAAAGGGTAAACTGTTTAAAAACTCCAAGGAACAGAAATTTGTGAAAGCAAAATGGAATTAAAGTAAAGCCAATAAAGTGGTAACTGAGATTGAATTAGAATGATATCAAGACAAATTGGATTGTGAGATTCAAATTTGAAGTGTAATGGGATAATCAAGTTAAGAGTTGGGAATCGAGAAGAAACTCGAGTTGAAATGATATTTGGCTCGGATATAAGCAAATGGTTGTGTTGTGGATAAAAGCAGATTGGAATTTGATTGGGACGACCCTTGTATCCGCTGAATTGATAATAGGTGGAAAGGATATAATGATATGCCGATAAAAAGGTACAAGTTTATATTTCATATGGTAGGAGATTTTGATGAGCCGAATTGGCAAGCCACTTGGCTGTTTGGTTTTCTTTTGGGATGGAGATGGCCCAGAGAGGCGAGTGGTGATTGGACGTATTGACCAGTACAAAGGAGGTGCTGGCGAAATTTTTCAAAGAGTTAAGGCGTTAGAAAATTTTCAGGATTTTTGAAAATTTTCGTTGTTAAGAATTAAATTAACTTTTAATTGAAATTAAATTGGTTCAGTTGAAACTGAAGTTAAGAAGCGAACAAATATGTTCGAACCAGTCGATAGGGTCATTCTCTACCTTAGCAATTTCGAGGACGAAATTATTTTAAGTGGGGAAGAATGTAATGACCCGCATTTGCGGAGGTTTTATAATTAATTAATTTAATTATATATGTAGTGATATAGTGAATTAAATGGTCGTGGAATTAAATAATGATGAATATTTAATTAAAATAATAAATTAACTAATATATTTAATTCTGAAATAATCAGAATTGGCTGAAATGACGATATGGTGTGAACCGGGTCATCTGTGATATTTAATTCAGCTTGGAATTGAATTTGAATAACGAATGTATTATATAAATGACAGTTTGAACATAGAATTATATTATAATTAAAATCGAGCTCGAAATGGCGCTGCAGTTCGCGATTTGGCAATTTGAACTTCAACTGAATGTACAGGATTCGTTTTAAGCCGGATTTCTATGAAACAAGAAACGTTAGGAGCTGGTGGAGTATATCTTTCTAGTGGAAGAGAAAAATCGGGATTTCGTCGGGTAGATTTTGATTTACGTCCAAATCAAATTTTAGAAAAGTCGCTGTGGAATTCCTTTATAATTTATAAAGGAATTATTTATATTTTTAAAAGGAATTTCAATATAAATCGAATATCGGGTTGACCTAGAAGTGAATATCGAGTTAGAAATTCATATAGGAATATTTTAGAGCTGTATGGTATTCCACTGTGAATATAGACAATAATATTTATTTTTAAAATATTTAATTAAATTATATTTAAATATATTTATATATTTAAATGGGTCGTTCAGAGCTTTAAAAATAGCCACTTTTGCAAACAGAGTCGGAATTCGACGAAACCAGTTTCGTTGGGACCGTAATGTCAAACTCTAGCTACATGTCCAGTTTGGTGATTTTTGGATATCGTTTGTGCTCGCAGGAAATTTTAAGGACATAAGGCGAATAGAAAATAAATAATAATAAACTAAAATATCCTAAATTGTGTGAACCAAAGAAAAACACACGTCCTCCTTTCTCATCCACAAACGTTACTAACCACATATCAGCATATAACATCGGCCGAACCCCAAATTCTTCCACACAATAACCAAACGCAACAATGAAAATCGAAATCAATTCAAATAAATTCCCAGAAATTATAAAATATATACAAATAGATCACTGGCGTGTTCTCTTCACGTTGGTATGAATAATGTGGAGCTCGACGTTCCTTTACTGTCATTGGTTTGTGAATAGAAAACCAAGGGTTGAGAAAATCATGGATATGAATCATCGATTCAAGTTTCTGAGGGTGTTTTCGAGATCAGGAGGCAGAATCGAACCCGTGCGCATCGATTTGGGTGATGCGATGATGAACAACTTCGGTGGTTGCAATAGGTAGCTCGACGACGGGATTCGACTGGGGAGAGCGAGCGTGGATTTAAGGACATGGGGAGGAAGAGGACATCAATAGGAGAATTATGGTGATTTTATTGGGATTTATAGTTGAGAGGAAGAGAAGGTAGGAGAAAGGGAAGGATCGTTGATGGTGATACAGGAAATCGCGAAATTTGGGGAAGAAGGATACAGTGCGGGTTGGGTTTTTAGCTGGAGGGTTTGGGCCGAGGAATGGTGGTGAGGCCCAAGTAATAATTATAATTCAAGTTTTATTTAATTTAAATTAGTGTATCGATTTGTAAATTCAATAACTTGATCATAGGATATCAGATTGACGAACCGTAAGTTGCTTCGGGATCATATGGACGGTGGCTATACAATGAAGCTGACTGGGAATGGATTGAGGCTCGTATGAATTTACGGCGAAATGAATTGTTTGATTCAAATCAAACAACAGTTTATCGTTCTTTAACCATGAACTGCAAATGTGAATAAATCTCACTAACCCTGAACAGTTTACAATTTCATGTTGTATTTTTAGAACTGTTAAATATTGGTTGATTGACTGTGTGTTGACTATTTGATTGAACTGCTAGTCAGTTAGTTGAATTTTTATATTGATTCTGTTTATCAGAATATATCATATGGAACTGAAAGTGATGTTGATTTTATTGTGTAACATCTGTGGATGCAGGGAGACCACTTGGAGGAATCCAACTGGATTCCTCAACATTTATTTTACTATGATTCATATATTGTAATATATGATGTGATATATAATCTGTTGTCGATTATATGTGTTTGAACGATATTGGTCATCGTGATTTGATATGTTGAATACCATAACATACTGAAATGTTGATAAGGGAATATTTTCAAAGTGATATTTGAAAGTAAAATATTTATAAATGGAATATTTATAAATAAGAAATATTTATAAATTGGAATATTTATAAATAGGAGATATTTAGAAAAGGGAAATTATAAAATCATAGAACAGATTTGAAAAGGAAATATTTGCAAACCATTTGCAAATAGAATAATAGAAAAGGAAAGATTTGTAAATCATTTACAAATAGAATTGATAGGAAATATTTAGAAATTAAATAGAGTTATAAAAAGGAAATTTGTTTATAACTGAATAGGATGTTATAAAAAGGAAACCGTTATAAAAAGGAAAAAGTTACTAAAAAGGAAATTATTTGTAAAGTGAAGAACTGTTACTAAAAGTAAATCTTTATAAATGAATAGTTTATTCAAAGGGAGTTAATCGAATATGGTATTCGAAAGTTAGTAAATCGATTATGTTATTCGAAAGGGGTTAGTCGAGTCGAGTTAGTTGAATAGAGTAAATCGAATCTTAGTTATTCGAATAGAGTTAAATAAATAAGGGTTATTCGAATTAGTTATTCAAATAGAGTTAAACACATAAGCGTTATTGAATTAGTTATTCGAAAGGTGTTATCGGTTATAGTTTAATCGAAAGGAGTTATCGATTATAGTTTAATCGAAAGGAGTTATCGAATTAGTTATTCGAAAGGAGTTAAGTAAAAAGAGTAAATCGATTAGGGTTAAATAAATAGAGTTAATCGAATTTAGTTTTGAAGAAAGGTTAATCGGTTCTAGTTATGCGTAAGAGAGATTATCAAATATAGTTATTCGAAGGAAGGAGTTATCGAATAGAGATTTATTCGAATGAGAGTAACGTAAGGAAGTGTTAAAGGATTAAAGATGAACTTACCCTATTTCGAGATTTGAAATGTTGTTCAGTTAAGGTCTAAGAGGTAGCTATACCCCAACTTGATTGACTACGTTTTTAATTTAGAAATGGTTAAGGTTCGAGAGTGGAAGTGGTTAAGTGAATTTAGTAAGTAAGTATAGTGGTTCAAGTTGTCGTCGCGATGTTGATTTAAACATCTGTTTAAAATCCAAGTAAAGAAGATTTGGAAATGTTTTCCAGTGTTAACATATATTCTCTAAACATAGAGAATAGGAAATATGAATATATATATATATATATATATATATATATATATATGATTGATGATTGATTGATAGAATTTCCAACTGGAAATAATATCATTGTTTGCACACGTGTTTTTCTTCTATAGTTACCTCACCGACTATCGAAGTTCTTGACCATTTTAACATTGTTAATATGGAGAGACCGGTTGGATTATTATCCAAAGAACCACTCTGTATTGGCATAAGCATTGCGAATCATATATGCCAAAGATAATTGAAGACGGAGTAAAGTGCAAGAGCTATTGTGTAAGTCTTAGATAACAGTGCCTAAGATGGATGTACTGAATAGTGCCTTCGGTTCATTCTGTTCCTGGATGACTTGTATGGATGAATGTCTGACAGAGTATTTCCAGAAAGGTCACGTACATTGATTTCTTCAACCGTACCAAGAGTGGAAGCGGAGAAGGAAACTTCTTTAGCTAACACGTGATGTACTATTGCAGACGTCAATTAGTGATTTTCGATGGGTCTGACAATGTGGCATTCGAAGTGAATCTGATGTGACGATGAAGCGTAACCTCAAGCCTCATCAATCGGTAAATGATAGAAATCGGGCAGGCAGCATGGCTAAGTCGGTCGCTCCGAAGTAGGGTGTATAATCACCTGATCTAGAGTTTCATTTATTTCTAAAAATCTATCGTTAATGCTGTCCCATTCGGGAAACGGTTGCTGATCCCAACCGTTGGTGATATACATTCGATACATTCAATCGAAATGAGTGGTCGATCATGTGTGGCCGGGTTGCAAGATGTTCTTGTTGAACCCAGTGTATTCCTCTCTAGAGATACACTAGCGAAAGGTGGTTCCATACCTTGTCATAGTTGGAAATCCATTACCCAATACGTGCTTGCGGTTTTGATTGTATACTATATATGTAGAACGTGAGATGAACGCGTTTCTGCTAGATGATCATTATATTATGGTTGAAAGACATTATTATAATATCAAAAGGTTTTTGATATAAAGATAAATTTAGATTCTCATAAGGGAAAAACCCGTTCCGTTATACGGCGTGGTCTTATAAGATACCATTTACCTGCTTGAACTGTTTCAAACTGTTTTACTCACACCAGTCCCATGACCGACCCAGAGTTTATTTTGTTTTGTTTTCCCTAAAACTCTTGGGTGCCCAATTTTGTACGGACAGTCAAGTAGTCAGGAATTACAGATATACTGGAAGAGCTTGGAGCAGGAGGCTTTAGGATTTTTATAGCTATAGTTATTTCCGATGTGTTGTAAGTGTTGTACTCTGATAATGTTATTGTATACATATACTAGTTTTACTTCAAGGATATGTTGCCTATTATATGTTGTTCATTCCGCTGTGAGATTCGTGTTACTCTTATGTTGTTCTTCTTCTCCTTCTATTCTAAGTTTCTATCTTATCTATCCCCATCCTCTAATTTCTTTCATTAATCATCCGGTATTTTCGATCCTTGGATGTTCGATATGTGTTGTATATCGGATAACCAAGATCGCAATTTTTCGGGTCGTTACATGAATCCCCTGTATGCAATAGTTGCATACATGTACGCAACTATAGGCAATAGTTGCATACATGTATGCAACTTTTTTTCTATTTGTGTGGACTTTTGGGATTTTTTTATGATTTTAGAATATATTTTTTTAGTGCACTGGTGCCTTTTTTTTGCTGGAAATGGAGGAGGCGAAGGGAAGCAGTAGGGGGCGGAAGTTTCATTTTTGAGGAGGCGGCTGGTAAAAGTAGGGACCGGATTTGGATTTAAAACATGGGAGGGATGTGGAGTTTATTTCAAAACTTAATAGGGACCTCTAAAAAACGCAACCTAATATAAATATTCACTAAATGACAAAACCCCTAACCCTAATCTATTTGCTCCAGCCGCCATCTTCTTCCTCAATGGCCAAGAGAGCTCCAAACTTCCCTCCTCAATATCTCTCGATCCACTCAATGAAATCCTTCAGTTCTTTAGCCAATTTTGTAGGGATTTTGATAAGCTTTCCATCCATATGATTATGATCAAACTAAAGTGCTCGAATTTCGAGGAAAAACACCCCCTACCCGCGGCCAAACAGCCCCCACCGCACCGCCATGGTCCCACCGCGGCCACCCATACTCCCGGCGCACGTAGTCCTCTCCTCCCTCTCCGATGTGCCACCCTCCGATCGTTTTCAAGCTCCTCCAGTTCCGAGATAAATGGATACCTAATTTTGAGCATAATGGGTTCAAAAAGATGAAAGGAACGGCCTTGGCAACTTGGTGGAGAAGATGGAGAGAAAGGTTGACTTTTTCAAACTTAGGTTGACTAATTATTTTAATTCAAAATTTTCCAATCTTGTTTAATCCATATCTTACTCATACGAACTTAGATTAGAACGATTTTAGGTGCGCCACGATCGTGAGACCGAGATCTTCGCGATGGAACTGACTAGACATGATTCTGAGTAAGTTGAATTTTTGACAAATTTTGGATCTGAACAACGCAGAACTCAATAACGATATGAGATTTCTGAATTTAATTATTAAAAATTTAATTATTTCTTGCGATATGAATTCCATCTATATACGTTATGAAATCTGTATTGTTTGTGGTTGGGAAGTTTGAATTTATTGATGTTGTGATGTGAATTGGTTGATGCTGTGATATTGGTGTTTGAAACAAAATCATTGAATCCAGATATGTAATCTTGTTGAAAATAAAAGATTAAATTTTCACTGTAATGTTCATTATCATAAAAAGATATCATTTTGTTGATTATTATAAAAAGTTATTATTTTAAAAGAAAAAGTAACATTAATTTCATTGTTTTGCAAAAAGAAAGATTTCACTTTTGTTTTGTTAAATATAAAGGTTTCGCCTTTTGTTTAATAATATAAAGATTACTTTTTGTTTTTTTATAAAATAAAAAAAGTTTTCATTTTTGTTTGTTTAAAATATAAAAAGTTTTTACCTTTGTTACTTAATAAAAAGATTGGAACTTTGTTTGTAAATATAAGGAAAAGATTGAAATTTTGTTTGTAAACTTAATAAAAAGATTGAAATTTTGTTTGTAAACATAATAAAAAGATTGAAACTTTGTTTGCAAACTTAATAAAAGATTTTAACTTTTGGTTAAATTAAAAGATTTTACTTTTGTTTAAATTAAAAATAAAAGTTTACTTTTGTTTATATGAACAATGATTCCAACTTTGTAATACAAAGTTGTAACCTTGTTTGTAACTCAAAGTTCTAACTTTGTTTTGTTAAATAAATGTTGTAACTTGGTTTGTTAATCAAAAACTTTTCATTTTCTTTGTTTTTATAAATAGAAAGATGTTAACTTTATTAATAAAAAGATTGCAACTTTATTGTAACTTTGTTAATAAAAAGGGTATGACTTTGTTGTGTAAACTTAAATATATATATATATATATATATATATATATTTTCTTTTATTATGTGGTAATGCAAGAACACAAACAAATGACTTCAAACATTATTTACATTGTTTGTAAATAAAAAAAGAAAAGTGACAATATTTACATTTGTTTTGTAAATAGAAATTGACATTTGTTTGTAAAGCATGAAATTCACTTTTGTTTGCAAATACATGAAATTCACTTTTGTTTGTAAATACATGAAATTCACTTTTGTTTGTAAATACACGAAATTCACTTTTGTTTGTAAATACATGAAATTCACTTTTGTTTGTAAATATAATGAAAAGAAATTACATTTGTGTATTAATGAAAAGTTTCATTTTTGTGTATAATGAAAATAAGACAAAAAGTTTCATTTTTGTGTGTAATGAAAATAAGAACAAAAGTATCATTTTTGTTAAAAAGAAAGTAATGACATTAACGTTGATTTTAGTTGAAATTATAAAAATTACATTTTTCAATGATTTTAGTTGAAAGGAAAAAAAATTACAAGACATCATTTTGTCATTATTTTGTAAATATACAAAGACATCATTTTGTCATTATTTGTAAATGTACAAAGTTATCATTTTTGTCTTTGTTTTGTTAAATGTAAAAAGATAATTTGTTTGTTAATAAAAAAGAAATTTACATCTTGTTAGAAAATGAATATTTACACCATCATGTGTTAATCAGAAAATGAATATTTGCTTCGTTATGTATTACATTAGAAATGACAATATTTGCACTGTTATGTATTAAATTAGAAATGACATTATGTATTAAATTAGAAATGGACATGATTGACACCGCAATTAAAAAATTACATTTTTATGTAATTAAAAAGACAAGATTTTGTCATTGAAATTAAAATTACATTTTGACACTGCAAAATTATTTATGTTTTAATGTAATAAGAAGAAATAAAATTTACATGGTAATCTTAATTACATCTTTAATGTAATAAAAAGGAAAGATTTTGACATTGTAATGTTAATTACAATTTTTAATGTAATTAAAAAGATAAGAATTTACATTGTAATTAAAGATAGGAATTTTACATTATAATGTTAATTACAATTTTTGATGTAATTAAAAAGGAGATTTTACATTGTAATTAAAGATAGGAATTTTACATTATAATGTTAACTACAATTTACATTGAAATTAAAAAAGAGATTTTGCAGTGTAACTAAAAGAGTAGAATTCAACATTGAAATAGAATTTACAGTTTTCTAATGTAAATAAAAGAAATAAAAGGAAGAATTCATCATGGAAATAGAAGTTATATTTTTAAATGTAAATAAAGGAATAAAAGAATAAAAGAATGAAATTGGACATTGAAATATAATTTACATTTTTAATGTAAATAAAGGAATAAAAGAATGAAATTGGGCATTGAATTATAAGTTACAATTTTCATGTAATTGAATAAAAGTAAAAATTATATTTTTCATGTAATTAGATTTAAAGTAAGTGAAATTTACATTTTAATGTAAATAGATTTTCATTAAAAGAATTTAGAAGTGAAATTTACATAATTAAGAAGAAAATTACATTTTTATGTTATTGGATTTTCATTAAAAAGATTAAAGATATGAAATTTACATTTTCATGTGAAAAGATTAAAACACATGATCACCATTTTGTTTGTATATAAAAGATTGACACAAAATTATCATTTTAGTTTTGCATTGAAAGATATAAAAAAAATTATTATTTTTGTTTTGCGTTGAAAGAATAACAAAGCTATTATTTTTGTTACATTGGAATCAAAAATACAAAAATATATTCATTTTTGTAGAATTGAGGTTGACACAAAAATATATTACATTTTCGTTAAAAAATTTAAAAGACACAAAAATCTTCATTTTTGTTGAATTGGAACGATACACGAAAAATACATTTTTGTGTGAATTGGAGGGTAAAAGAAAAACATACATTGTTATGTTTAGGATGTGTATGTGAATTAAAATAAGATAAACATTATTGTGTGTTATGTTATATATCAAAATGTTATGAAACCAAGCGTTCTTTACTTGTTATGATTATCACAATAATGAAATGGCCGAAGAAATTGTATGTATATATAATTATATATATAAGTAAATTATAATTAAACGAATCGCGCACGGTAGTTTGCGATTCGACAAGCGTAACTTTAAATAGTTATGATGAAATATCCGACCGTCGGATTTTCACAAGACTGAAACCGTTAGGTTCACCTTGGGAAGATCTTTCCAACGATATGAATTGTGTTAAAATCCAACAGTTAGATTTAGAGAAATGTGTAAAACAAATTTGGGTGAAAATAGCGCCAAGGTCGCCTATTGACATGAAGTGTTGTTAAATAAAATTCTATTATTTTTATATAAATAAAATAGAGATTAATCGTTATAAATTAATATTAACGATAAGAAATGATTTGAAATGATATATACGCGAGAATCATTTGAAAGGTCCGAGTTCAACCTCATTTCAAATGATTATTCGTCGATCTAAGTCAAAGAGTTGAAGACGGTGATTGAAGACCGACGATCTTCACGTCGGATAGATGAGTTACCATTGACGCCCATGATTGGGGTAGCTACCATGAAGGGGCTACAATGGTGGCCGGCCATACCACTTGATGATTGTTCGGATATGCGAGGTATAAGGTGCCTCTGGTTTCGTTCAGACCCAGAACAGACTTGAAATTGGATTGTATGTTTGACGTTGCATTCCTTCATACGTTATTCGTTGATCTCTGCAAAATATATATCTGTTTGGTGTTTAACACCCTTCTCTAAGACGTACGAGCTTAGAGGTTATATATTGGTAGGAATCAATGGTACGGTATGGATTGACAATGTGGCATGTTAAGATGCAGATGATCAAGGCTTTTGTTGAAAAGCAAGACTTGTGGTTGATGATCAAAGCACAGCCTGTTTAGGCGTAGCTTTGTGTATAGCATGACTTTGCGAGCCTCACACCCCGGTTGAGTCTAAAACGGAGCAAGGGAACATTGGGAGAGCAGCACGTTTCTGTCTAGCTAGAAGTGGTGTTTGGGTTTTACACGGCCCGACATTTTACTTATGTGGATGATGGAATGCGGTGCCTTGGATATTAGGTCCTATAGGACCGGGAAACGTGTGTTCAGGGATAACTAATTTGCAAAATCGTATGTGTGGAACGACCCTACAACTTTCCAAGGGTTCACTGCGGGGGATCTTGAGACATTAGCTAGAGTGTCTCGAATCGGTAAGGAGATCGTTCCTAGCCTTGACTCATGATGGAAACCAAATTCTAAATACGATCCTACGGGTTTGATTGTATTACTAGTATGGAGGCATAGTATATGATAGCTATGCTTCCTAGGATTGATACATTTACTTTGAAATGTTTTTAAAACATATATACACTAATAATAATATCAAATTCGTTTTTATCGTACCAATCATGTTTAATCATTATAAGGTAAAACTCTATCCTCTGATTTGCGTTGCATTGTGTGATGGAACTTGAGTCTTATGATGATTCCATTTTTCTAAAAGCATTAGGTTGTTTTGACCATTCACTTTATTTTATGCACCGACAATCCATTGGAATAAAACCCGTTCCACGTTAGCGGCGTGGTCCTTGGATTTGCCTTATTACTATTAGTTATATTAGTTAAGAATTCTCACACCAGTCCCATGACTGACCCGTTGTTTGTTTCCATCTTTATAAACTCGGGTGCACTCTTTTCCACACGGGCACTCGAGTAGTTTGTCTATAGGTCCTTATCTCGAGCAGGATTCTGGATTGAAGCTTAAAGCTATGTCCAGGGTATAGTTGTCTTCCGCTGCCTTAGTTATTTTATTTCCACTGCACTGTATTGTATTATAATTTATCTTCCGCTGTATTTTAAATCGATGTACTCTGATATGTTCTGTACTCTGATGTAACATTACTGTAATGTTTATAAAAGTATGATGTTATTGTTCTAATTTTTTTGTATTCCCAGAGTTAACGTACTTGGTTTTTGAACGGTCTTAGTTGATTTTGCGATCGATTAGGTCCGGGCGAAACCCGAAGCCGTTACATGTCATATATGTTGGTTCATTGCAATTTGTACAAGAAATTCTATTCGTGTTATCTTTCTAGTGCAACATGCAATCATTGATGCATGCATCATAAGTTTTGTAATTCATTCCAACTTGCTAAATGAACTTCTTCATGTCGTGGTATTTTATCGGCAGTGTGTTACTTTCGGCGAGTAACTCCTTTATCAGTTCGAGAAGTGCAGTCACACCATTATCTGAAAAGCTGTATTGGGTCTTCAAGCTATTATGTTTTACAATGGCATACAACTTCGTTATCCCTTTTAAACATGAAGGATATAGCAGCTCTTTTGCGCTATCAAAAATTAGTTTGTACTTCTTACTTTCATTGGCTTGCCAATTGCCATCATTTGTAGACTGCTCCCCAACATTCGCTTGATTAGACAACGGATTTCAGGTTGAAAATTATGAAATCTATCTACATCATTTACTAGACCACCACTTTTTAATGGCATCAATTATACTTATTAGGCATGTATGATGAAAACTATTTACAATTGATAGGATTGGACAATTGGAATATTATAAAAACAGAGTACACTGAGCTTCAGACTAATTATGCATAGTGGACTTTCGATCAAAAGTTAGTTGCATAAAGTAATTCTAAGGTCATTAATATATTATTCTATTCACTTAATAGCAATGATTTTGATAGAGTGTTTGTTTTCAAGTCTACATACAAAATTTGGAGAACTTTACAAGTTATTCATGAAGGTACCAGTAAAGTTAAACAAACTAAGATTTCCATATTAACCAAATAGTCTCAATTACTCAAAATGAATCATTTTCTAATATGTATAATAAATCTCAAGATATAGTACATTTATTCATTGCACTGGAAAAAAATTCTCAAGAATACCAAGATTGAAATTTTTTCCTCATTGGGATTATAACACTTTAACATTATAATATATGGCCTCTGAAAATTGAAGAGTTAATTGGCAATTTATTGTCTTTTGAAGGTTTAATGTTGGGCGGAAGGGAAAGGAAATAAGTTGAAAAGAGGTCGATAACATTCGATGTTATTACTGGTAGATCAAATTTAGATAATGATGATGAAGAGATAACACTGATGATAAGAACTTTAATATATTCCAACGATATAGAAAGATGAAAAATTCAAAAAGAAAAGCAAATTAAATCAAGGAAATAGAAATTATAATTAGAATGAAAGCAGATGCTCCAATTGTCATAGGTCAAGTAATCAACAACAATTCTTTTTATATCCAGAAAAAACAAAAGAACATGGTAAACATTAATGCATCTACAAAAAGGAAAATGACAAATAATGCAACATTCGGTGATTCAAATTCAAATAATTTAGCAAAACACAGTGGTTCCAATAGAGAAAGGGCTCAAATGTGCTTCACAATGATATATGGTTCAGAAGAAATGAGGACTGGATCTAAAATAAGTATGCTACACATTAATTTTTTATTTTTTTTGGGATTTTCTTGATTGTATGGTTAGCTTACTTGCTTTGATTGTTTGTTTTGATTGAAACGACTTTTCAAATAATTTTAAATTAATTTAATTGAATATAAATCTAAATTTAAATATTTTAAAATTTAAATACTTATTTTTATAATATAATAATATAAAAATAAGCCTCTAATTTCTGAGAAATCTAAAATTGATTCATATATCTAGTCACAGAGCCATTGATTTGCCTAAACTTGCTTGCGAGCCTTACTATTGATTTCAAATGCTTTGATGATGCAATAGAATCTCGCAAAGTTCTTCTTTTTGCTAAAGCATTGATTGAAATCACTCCTAACCAGCCATTATCATTGAAGTTAAAGATTAAGATGGCTGATGGGATTGACATGGAAGTTGACTTTCACTACAGATGGAAATCAGACGTATGCAATACCTTCCATTCTTTTAGGTCACACTTCTTTCGTTTGAACTTATGACCCGGTGCCCATACTTGCTAGATCCTCTTTTCCTAGATTGACTTTGGGATGGGTTCCTAAGATTTTGGTTCCGACGAAGGATAATGATTCTGACGTTGTTCCAAAGACTATTGTTTCTGATCCAGTTACCCTGATTGTCCTTAATGTACCAACTTTTTAAGCTCATGTATCTACTCGTACTCTCAACCCTATTGATCAAAATATATTTTAGGATACAGTGGATTGTTCATGGGTCCTTATGGCATCTGAAATGAGTTATCATCCTCCAAATGATAAATTTCATAATTAACATAACACCTCAAGTATCATGTTGAAGACAACAGTGTTTCTTTGTCGACTTTCGAGGAAGTTGAACTGGGAGATGCTCTTACTTCCTTTTTGGTATAGGAAGTGCCTGTACTCCCATCTTTCACGAGATTATGATCCACTTATGGCGACATACTTCACTATCATTAGGCATGTCATTGGCCCAGGTAATGATGTTGATATTAGTAATGATAAAGGAGATTAGTGGTCTCTTGTTGTATGATTAGTTTTTCTAACTCCTATTCTTTGTGTTTTTGTACTTACTGTTCTGGCCATTTCAAAGCCAGTACTTAGTAGTTAGGCTTTTTGTCTGACTTTTAAAACTTCATGTATTTTATTACTTATTGCAGTGAAAAGTGGACAATCTATTATAAAAACCGGTTGGCCATGCCAAAAAAATTTGAAAAGAATCAGACTGAACATAAGTACACATATATGTTGAAATGTCCCCTGATTTTGTCGACATATGTGTTAGAAAATTCATATTTGAGTTTGAATTTTAAATTTTATCTCTATATTTGCATCGATTCTTATGTCATTAAGAGGCACATTTTTGACAAGAGAATGTGCTTATTCAATCCCTATTTACATCATCTATATTCTTCCACTTATTATCAACACTCAAACTCTCATTACCTAAACTATTATTTCCATACAGTTCTAATGGCTTCATCCTTAAATACTCCACCCATTATGAGACTCATAAAGACTATGAAAGTTCATCTTTTCTGATCAAGAAATTACGAGTGCTTACTTAAGTACATGGACTATGACAAGGTCAAAATAATTTCATCATCTATCCTTGTCTTATCAAAATATTTTATGAAAATTTGAATGGAATGTTTTACGATATAAATGAAAACCAAGTTTGAAGTAGCGTTGAAGGAATGAAGATCGTCTTGGATTGCAAACATTTTAAGCCAATTTTAAATTTACCAAAACTGATATTTCTATGTTTCAAATCGATAAAACAAATAAAGAGACTTTCCACCACATCTATGTAAGCATTGAAGATTTCGAATTTAAAAATCAAAATTTCGGTCCTTAAGCAAAAAAAATATCAATACTCTTTTACAACAATTTATTATTCGCATATCAGGAAATTGCAATAAACTGACTTTCAAGGTTTGCAAATCTCTTTTCTCACTTTTTGGTTATTATGACGTAAATTGGACATAAGCCATACTTGACGAAATTTTACCATAGCGATCGTTATAGCCATGAATAAACTCTCTATCACTATATCTTCCTTACAAGCATTTTTAAATTCTTTGATTTTGATTTGAAAGGAGAGGAATTTAGTCCGCATAAAACTTTTTCTATAGTTAATATCATATTATGCAAATTCCCATAACTTTTGAGCCTTATGGGTGACTTATCGAAAAGAAACAAAGGTTTATCATGAGCAATAAATGGAAGAAGAAAACGAGGAATAAGAGGAGGGAGAGAGAGAGGAAGAAACCTCCGTAGAATGTATTGATCTTTCGGCCCGTCCAGTTACCAAATATCTTATGAATCAAAAGAAGTTCGTTGAGAATCAAAAAGCTGTTAAGTGTTCCAAGTGTAAAAAATCAAACAAAATTTCAAGAAAAATAGACACATTCTTTGAGAAGATCGGAAGAAAGTTTGGTCTATCATCATCTTCATCTATATTTTAGCTTATTTATCTTTATTTATTTTATATTATCCATGTTCTTAGTCTATCAAGCATTGTATTACTTTAATTCTTAGTAGTAGTTGTATAGATGTTCAATATGAACGAAAAACCTTTAGTCTCGGTTAAACACCTGCAGTAGTCTCCAAAAATCGATAAAACGATAATACGTAACTTAAATTTTTAAAAATAAGGTGGTTTTCAAATCTGCCTAATACATGTCGACATACGCTCCATAGACACATCGACATATAAAAGCCTAAAATCGAAATTTAAAAATTTTGAATTTTGAAAACTACTTTGTGTTTTTTCATTTCAAATGAAATTCTTCTTCTATAAATACCATTACGGACCAAAAAAGCAAATTAAAACCTTATTTCTTCTCTTCCCGTCCTTTAACCCGTAAACAAAATAATGGGTAATCCTATCCATAAGCTGAGAGAAAACTTGGAACAAACACTTGAATTTTTCAAGAATATACTATCATTCATACTCTGGAATCAGAGGCATTTAGAACTTAGTCAAATGCTGATGATCAAGGAACAAAAAACACACTTTGACACCATTCGATGGATAATCTCTTCACTTTCTAAAGACGAACCCGAAGCCAATAATGAATGCACTACAACCAAAGATGATGATGAATGGATTGCTATAATGGCAGATCCTATCTTCATAAGGCTGACTGGATGGAAGTATCATGTACTTGCTTATTTAAAATGTACTTAAGAATGAATATACTAAAAACATATTGGCTTGTGCTAAATATATTATTTAATTTGATTTTTTGAATGATTTGTTTAATATAATTATGTTTGGACTGGACTGAAATGCTTGATTATTCCATGTTAATGTTTTCGTATGCCCATCTTAAATTTCTATATGATTTCTTATAAAATATCATTATATTTAATGTTAGTATTATGCTAAGTCAAGAATATAGTAAAACATGTGTTATAGTTTATATGGAATTAGTACTTCAGTAAAGTCAGTAACCAAGTCTATATATTCGTAAGTTATGGAAGTTTTCATTGATGACAAAGGGGGAGAAAATATAAAATATGCATTGATTTAAGGGGATTACATATTAATAGGAGTTACTGAGTCCAAGGGGAGCTATGGAGTTAAGGAGATATTTTATACATTGGTTGTCATCATTGAAAAGGAGGAGACTGCTAGTACCATGGATGATAATTTTGATGATAACGACCTCAGGTAATGAATGTTTTATATTTAATTTGTGCTAATTATCATCAAGATGTATATTGTATAGTGTGGGATACATTACAACATATTATGTTGTAAACTATAATTATGACTATAAAGTATCAAAGTTGAAGATCCTTATTATTGATTCGAGAATACGAATACCCGTGTGTTTCAAGAGTTCAAAATATTATAGGATTTTAGAAATTATGTTAAAACTCAAGATGCACTTATCTGATCTCCACCCATTTTAGCATAATGATTTCATAAAAATATTAAAATATTCCCGTTTTCAAAATCTATTTCAAAATGATTTTATAAGAATCTACTTTAAAATATTCTATATACAAAAGGTCTTCAAAATATTCATTTCTTTTTCAAATAATTTTCAAAAAGAACTTTTATAGTTTTTAAATAATTTCACTTTAAAATATATTTTATATACTTATTGGATATTAATATTTATACTTTTACTTATATGCTTTCATTTTAATACATATACTTTTCAGAAAACTAAATTTAACTTTTGTATTGTATTTTGGTTCTTACACTTAATTTTTTTATAGACTTAAACTTTGATTTATATATATTTTATATTTACTTTTATTTTACATTTTTATTATACATATACCTCAATTTAAATATTATACTTCGATTTTAAATTATACTTTAGATTTTGATTTCAAGCTTAATAATTATAATTGAATACTATTATAGTTTTGATACTTAATTATAGACAGTTTCAATATATAAATATTATTCTTTTAATTAACCTTTTTAAAATATTTTTAATAAGTTTTTTATTTTTACTATGGTTGAAATATGCATTTACTATGATAAAATAGTTTTACGAGGTTTTATATTATAACTGGTAAATATATATTTACAAAACAATTTAAAAATAAGTTATTTTCAATTTTTTGCTTAGAACATAGCGACATATGATCTCCATTTATGTTGACATATAATGGAAAATTTTCAAAACTCTAATTTCAAAGGAAGTGCCTATTCACGGCATCTCTTGTCTAACAGTCATATCCCTTTACTACTATAAATACCCTTCTTCCACAAACTAAAATATCCAACTCCTGTCATATTTCTTCACCCTCTTTTCTCCTCCGGTAAAAATATATATTCTATTACTATATTCTCCCTATTTTTCGATCGAACCAAGTTGTTTATTATCCAATTTAATAATGACAAACCCTCATCATTTCTACCAAGATCAAAGTGCAAACAAGTGTTATAGAAGCAATTGTAATCAAGATTGATGTCTGCATTCATTGTACAAACAACTCATAAAAAAACATATGGGTGTGACGAGGTAAACCTGAATCTAGTTAGGTTTGATTGTGCTCGGTAAAAGGCAATTGGAAGTAACTTATTTTGCCCAAACTCAAGTTGGACGAGGATCTATAGCCCACAAATCATATTGGCCTACCTAGAGATCTGGGTTTTGTAGGGTGTCTCCTTATGGCCTTGAAATCATGAAGTGCAAATTAATGATATTGGTTATAGATCGTACGAAGTACAGAACTGGATGTAGATTAACTCCAAACTAGTATAGAAATCTCGGTGTGTTCTTTCCTTTAATGCATTTACTTCTCTTGTATTTTTACTTATTTATTTGATTATGTGATCATTCTATATATACATATATTTATATTCGAAAAGATTTCTAGAAGATTCAAAAATTCAGGAAAACACTATTCATCCTCTTATATTGTTAATCTAGCCTTAAGATCTTTAGTCCGCATCACTTTCAACTAATTCTTCTGCTAATGTGACTAAATCTTTTGATTATGGCATAATAGATTCGATAATGTTAATAGTTGCTCAATTTGTAGACTAAGAAAATTCAATATGCTAAAATTAAATGATGACACTTTATCTCCTAAATTTCCTATATGTGTTGACGTCAAACATGCTAAGAAACCTTTCAAATTTTTCACTAATAGAAGTGTCAGATTACTAGATGTTGCTACCAAAATTAATCCATAATATAGGCTGACAGTGAAGGGGTATTGGAGGAACACAAGCACAGAAGAACTTTCTAAAAGAACAAATAGAGAATACCGAAAGCATGGAAGAATGATCTGAGAACAACATAAATCGGCACCTCCTAGGAAGAAAGGAGTTCAAAACTTACAAAAAAAGGCAGCAAAGTTCATCCGACAGAATCTATCCGATAGGGTCTACCCTTCAAGAGAGCCCTGAAGCGAAAGATCATCTAAGTTGGAAACCAAGGGAGAGGAAGACGTAAGCTCCACTCATTGAAACCAAAAGGGCTATCGGTATTAATTTACTTAGTACCGGCATAGCGGAAGGAGGCATCAAGGGTATCAAGCCAGAAGCACATGAAGATCATCTGGAACCAGCTACCGAAATAGCTACTTTATGAGTAATGAGAGGTCACATCGATAGACAACAGAAAGAACACTGAAAGCTATCTTCTGAAAAAACTAGACTATCCAAAATGCTCCACCGATAGGCGGACCGGGACCCTAGCAAAGATATAGGCTATCCGTACTAGTTTACCTAGTACAGGAACCAACAACGCTTTCGAACCAGCAACTCTCTACATACATCATGAGGGCAAGCTCCTCTAAGTATTCACGAGAAAGCCGAAAGCCTACATCCAGAAGCTTACATCCGAAAGCCTACATCCGTGGGGTGCTACCGGGAGTTCAAATGCCACCCGAAAGCCACCTCGTCAACAAGCCCATAGCAATCACGAAGAAGTCCAATCGACCAGGACACTCACCTTTAAGACTATAATTAACACCACAAGGACAACCTGAAGTTTAACGTTCGAGACTAAGGAAAAAGCGGTCGGCAAGGGCCCATGCAGGCCCAATAGCCCAACAGTGGAAGATCCCCGAATTCCCTATAAATAGGATCCTAAGAGACATAGAAAGGGGGACGAATTTTTCATTTCTCAATCTTATTCTTTCTTCTTTGAAAAGAGTATAATTCTAATTCTCTAGGGCGGATTAAGGATTTCTTCAATTTTTGTAATACATCTACAATCTATGAATGGAGAATTTCAGGGCTTATACATCTTGCAATTTGATAATCTTGTTGTGTTGTTATGATGAAATAGGGAGTTAACACTAACCTTTCGTGTGAGAAAGTGGATCATGGTGCCTCCGTGTAAAATGGAGGGCTTCATAGGAATTCGAAGTCCTCCTCCTTACATTTTGGGAGGATTTGCAGCACTGATCCACACTCTCATAATGAGCCTAACGCTTCTTGGACTCAGAAAGGAAGTTGTATGCCGGCTACAACTTGGTTCCTGATGCATCCAAGGCCTTTGGGTCGATTCGATGCGAAATGGTCATTCGAGTTAATAAGCATGGCTACGCTTCTTTGCCAGATATGAAGAAGTGTTAGCTTGTTTTCTTCTTATCACAATATATATCATTGTATTTGTGATCCTAGGAATAATTGATTCCGCAAGATCTTGGTTGTACCGAGCTAAGTAAACCTCCTTCGGGTTATTTAGGAACTCCACCGTGTTATAAGTGGTATATTCATCCCTTGAGGAAAGTATATCCAATCTTCAGGAGCAGGGTCCCGATGCTTAAGGAAAGATGGACTTAGCTCAATAATACTTGTTTCTGGATGCCTTCTATCAACCCTAGGTCATGAATGCATCAAATTACTTGAATCCATGTCCCATATAACTTGCTCCGGGTGTTGACGAAAAATATCGTTAACATTTTGGCGCTAGAAGAAGGGCCTGAGCCTCCAACCTTATGGTTAATCAATCAAAAATTAATTTGAAAATTTTATTGCTCCGTGGCAGGAAAGATGAAATCAAAAAAAATGGAAGAGAGAAACAAGGAATCGGCTCCTGATGCAACCCTTGAAGGAAACATGGAGCTGACGCTTAATCTGAACCATAGCGAAAGGGGAGTCACATCCAAACTGACACAACCACCAAATTCCATGGAGGATAATGCCGCAAGAATCATGACCTTGGAAAAGCAACTCCAAGAGATGCAAGCTCAGATGAATGCTGCGCAAGCACAGAAGTCCTTGAAGCTCACCAAATCTAGTCAGAGAGAAATGAATGAATCTCCGAAAAGAAAGGATCCCGTTCACTCTAAAGCAAAGGAGAAGCTTAAGGTGACTTCCTCCAAGAAGAAGTCCCATCTGACAGGAGTAGACCATCAAGGGAATCAATGCGAGCAAGAACATTCCGGGAGTTCCTCCTCCATGGGTTATGACCCCAAAAGAGCGAACTATGACCACACAGAAACTTATCCTAAGGATATCACTCAGAAGACCGTGAAAGACTTGCTAGGAAGAAAAGGGAATAGGACCCAAGATGATAGAGTTAACAACAATGAAAGGGTAGCTCCATTCTTCTTTGAAATTAGGAACACCATAATACCATCCAGAGTGAAGGTCCCAACAATAAAGTATTCTGGGACCACCGACCACGATGATCATCTTACGGCTTTCGACAGCCAGATGGATCTCTATAACACCTCCGGAGCTGTCTGATGTCGTCTGTTCCTGGTGACCTTTCAAGGGGCAGTAGCAAACTGGTGTAGGAAGTGTAGAGAAAACACCATGTACTCGTGGAAGCAGTTATCCTACGAATTCTCCATGCAATTTTGCTCTGTAATGATCCAACAATCGACTATACGGTCATTGCTAACTCAAACAGAGACAAGGGGAGTCTCTGGGAGATTATCTGAAGAGGTTCAACATCGAGGCATTGAAAGCCAAGGATATGAACAATCGTGACAAATTGATCGTCGTGCATTCGAGGTTAACCAAAAACACCCCCTTCTAGAAGGAATTATATATCCACGGCTGAAAAGACTTACAAGACTTCCATTTTCAGGCCGACAAGTTTATTCGCATGTATGAATTGTACTTCATAAAGATAAAGTCTGGGCTTCGGGTGGAAGGAGGAAGGACGAACTTTGGACGAAAGCCCCTGGAAGGATATCAAAAAAGATCAAGGTGGGAAGATTCTAATACCAACTCGTTTGCTCTAAAAAAGCCCATCTCGTTTGTATACGCCATCGCAAGAGAAAGGGTTAACAACTTACCCATCTTGTTCAAAGCCAAAAATTTACCTAAACCTTATTCCCCTGGAAAGTATTGTGAATTCCACAAGACCAACGGACATAAGACTGACGAGTGCAATGTATTGGACGGGATTATTCAGAAGCTAATCCGAGAAGGAAACCTAAAAGAATTTGTCTTAAACAAGACAACTTCAGCACAGCATACAAATGGACAACAGAAGGTTTCGGCAAATGCGATAGGGGCTACAGCGGAAGAGGGCAACTTAGACTTGGGTCCGCCCATAAATTGAATCAATGTGATCCATGGAGGGCTACACCCTGCCGGAAACTCCCCGAGAGCAAGGAATCATTGCATGAAGGAAGCCATGGAGGGAATCTTCTTCATTCAAGAAGAACCATCATTGAAGAACACATGTTATGCTCTCAAGATGCATAACGTAGTGGTCTCTCCAGAAGAAATGAAGAAAGGGGTTCGCCACCCACACAATGATCCCCTTATGATAATGGCACAAATAGGGCTCTCGGTTGTCTCTAAAATCCTGGTGGATACTGGAAGTGCTGTCAATGTTATCTTCAAGCACGCTTTCGATCAGATGGGAATTTCTGAGAATAAGTTCGAGCCAAGCAATGAACCATTCTTCGGCTTCAACAACAAGGGGTCGACTCCGGTGGGTCAAATCAACCTTCTATTTCAGGTTAGATTGTCTTCGCTTCATAGGACTTTCGAAAATCTCTTCATTGTGATCGATCAACCATCCTATTACAACGTCTTCTTTAGATGACATCTATGGAGGAGATGGACGCTTTCGTTTCTTCCAAGTATCTCATGTTGAAATTCCTAACCAAATAGGGATGGAGTACCATCCGGGGAGAACAGTTTAGCTCCAGTGAGTTGTATTCGCAATGATCGGCAAATATAAAAGGGAGTGCTCTTCGTACTTTGATTCTTCTACTATTTTTACACCTTCGGATATGGGATTCCCACATTCGAAGCTAAAATAAAAATAAATAAGGCTAACAAGCGTACGAATATATTTCTTTGAAAAGAAAAAGGAAGAGGTCTGATGATGTAAATCTTACTGAGGAAGGGGAAATCATCACGGACTTAGATTCTAGAGGAGACATTGAGAGAATAAAACAAATAGAAGACGCGGAGGAGGTAAATGTTGATTCATAGGATAAATCAAAGGACGTAAACATGGGGAAAGTCTGATAGAGCCACTCAAGAGCGACCTAATTCAGTTCTTACAACTCAACAAGGATATTTTTGCTTGGACCTATTCATCGACCCTTCTATTATGAGTCATGCCTTAAAAATTGACCCTTTGGTGACCCCGATCCGGCAAAAGAAAAGACAACGTAATAGAAACTGGTTAGAAGCCTTGAAGGAGGAAGTCAAGAGGTTGGAAACTAGTGTGTTTATCCGGGAGGTCCTTTACCCAAAATGCTTAGTCAATCCCGCTCTAATGAAGAAGTCCAATGGGAAGTGGATGCTGGAGAATGGAGTTTTGATGACAACAACCTTATTTTAATATTAATTGATTATAAAATATATACCAACACCTTTGTATAGAATATATACATATACACACATATGCAGGATTTATATACAGGAAATATTACCGAAGACTGTACAGTTTAAAGATATAAGAGATTAGAGTTCAAAGAAATTTCAAGACTCATGAGTATTCTAGATTTCAAGAGTTCAGGACTAATATAGTTATAGAGTCTAGATTATGTAAGATTCTAAATAACACTCCAGGTACAAATTCAAATTCTGTTTCAAATTCTATCTTCAATCCTCTCTATTTTATTTTCCCTCTATTTTATTTTCTATCTTTTCTATTTTCCTTTCTTACTTTACTTTTGTTTTTCAAACTTAAGTTTTATATATTTATATAGTTTAAAATCTTATAATTTTATAAATATGTTTATATAGTTTAAATTTATGTTTTCATATAATATTAATTTATAACACTATATTTTAATTCAAGAATATCTAGAATTATATTTATATCAAAACACTTGGAAAATGCTCAAAAATTAAATTTACACTAAGAGTATGTTGACATACATAAAACTCTATGTCGACATATAATTGTCATTTTTTCAATTTTTAAAGGAAGTGCCTTTTCACTAATTGTGATGGTTCTGAAGCGTAGCATCCTTTCATATACTATAAAAAGGGCTTGAATTCGAATTTGTAACCATCTCTTCTTCCCTAACTTCACTCACTTCCATTACACCATTATTCTTAATCATTTTTATGATTTCTACACTTATACTCTGCCGATCCAATTCTATTTTGATCAAACTTCTTCTCTCTACACTCTCTACTCTCTGAATCAAGTGCTACTTAAGAGTTATAGGGATGTTTGTAATTGTCTGAGTGGTATTGATGAATCGGTGGTATCCCTTGTAGCCGTGAAATCAAGGACGGGTAATCGACGGTATCCCTTGTAGTTGTGAAATCAGTGACGGGAAAATCTTGATCAAATGTGTGTTGAAACAGTGGTATCCCTTGTAGTCGTGAAATTAAGGAGGGTTGTAATTGGATTATGATATTGTAATAAAACTCTACACAATCCAGCGTTGCGTGGGACTGGACGTAGGAGCAATCTAAACCAGTATAAAATCCAGTGCGTTCTTTCCTTTACTACATTCTGTTTCTGTTTATTCTTGTGTTTGTGTTTGAATCTGTGTATGTGATTGTGTTTGTGGTGTTTGATTCATCTATCAATTCACACAAGTTTTAGATTTTGTTTAAATTCCCAAAAAAACTATTCACCCCCCTCTAGTGTTTTCTTTTCCTTAACGATTCTTTCTGCTTTCCCAAACAATTGGTATCAGAGCTAGTTAGAAAACATGATAAGGAGTTCTCGCTCGGCTGTTCGGCGGCGGGCAGGAGACTCTTACTCCTACATGTCCCCGTGTGTGGGTTGGTTGAGTCACGAGGTTATTACAATTAGTTTTGAGGTATCTTTGATAGGCCATGGTGGCAGGCTAGGCCACTGGTTGGTGCTGAACCCTAACAGTTGGTATCATAGAAAGGTCTTTCAAAAAAGTTCATAATCTGATTTTCGAAAATAGTGATAATGGCAACCAACACTGGTAGCAATAATAGTTTTTTTTATAGAGGATCAGTCCACAGTTAGACTACCATTGTTTAATGGTAGTAATTATTCATATTGGGCATGTAGAATGAAAATTTATTTACAATCAGTAGATTTAGACACATGGAATAATACACAAAACGAATATGTTGATCCCACAGCTGCATTTGCACAATGGACAAATGAACAAAAGGCTGCTACACAAAGCAATTCTAAAGCCATGAATATGTTATTTTGTTCATTAGATAGGAACGAGTTCAATAGAGTGTATGTACGTAAAACTGCTTTTGAAATTTGGAGAACTTTACTGTAACGACCCAGAAAATCTGAACCAATTTAAATTTTTTAAATTGGCTAAAATAATGGATTTTAAATATTTAAAATAAATATTTTAAATAATAGCAATGAAAACGGAGTTTGAATCGACAATTGAAAACGAATATAATTAATTCTAATTATAAACAAGGTCTGAAATGGCGCTGGAGTTTCAAAATTTGAATTCAAACTTTGTTGGACTGTACCGGGTGCAAAACAAAACGGATTTGAGTGAAACCAAAAATATTTAAATATGTTAGTGAATACCTTTCTAACGAATCTGAAAAATCGAATTTTCATAGCGAAAAGCAAAAGTTATGGCCAAATCAATTTTCAGAAAGGTCGCTATGGAATTTATATAGCCCGTGAAATTGGCCATTTTGCAAACGACCTCGGAATTCGACGAAACCACTTTTGTTGGATCCGGGATGTGAAGTTATTGCTGGGTTTCAAATTTCATAATTTTTGAAACTAGTATGTGAGCGTGGGAAAGGAAAATGTGTTTTGGTCAATTAAAGTTAAATTGGATCAACCAGAAATGGGCCTTTTTGCAAACGGTCTCAGAATTCGACGAAACTTGTTTTTTTGGGACCGTATCATCAAAACATAGCTAGATTTATTTTTCTAAAAAATTTCGAATCAGTTTGTGGCCCTGGCAAATTGAAATGTACGTTCAAATTGAATATTGAATGTTATATATTTTAATTTGAAGGAAAACTGACTGAAACAGTCGAATGGGCCTACGAAACATATCCCATTGTGTTCGGAATGGGGGTGAAACGCTAGGGATGACAGTCGTTGGGTTTGGATTGGTGGTCGCGTCTGAAAACCCCTTTATAAAACCTCCCGGCCAATCAGAATAATTTTTTTTTTAGGAATTTCTCTTTCTCCCCCCCCCCCCCCCGATAGACGGCGGAAAGCCTTCAAAACTTCCCGACTCGATTTCTCTTTCAATTCCAAACGAAATCTAGCAAACTCGGATCCATTTTGAAGCCCTAACCGTCCTCTTCAAATCCATGTGAGGTTTGGCAATTATCGTTCAGTATTCGTCGAGTTGCGAGCCCGGGAAGTGCTCGACTTTCGAGCTCCACCGCGGTTGACTAGAGCCACCGGAGTGGGTCCTCCTTCTGGCGCAGGTACTCCTCTCCATCCTCTTCGACGCAGCGCCCTCCGATCCTCTTCATACTTCATGGATTGGATGAAAATCTTGACCCTAGTTTTGAACGAAATAGTGAGGTATACGGTTTATATTATTTAAACTGATTTCAACAGTTTTAAAGTGTTGCAAACTTTGAAAAATCATATCTTTTTCAATTCTTGACGAAATTCGATGAAACAGGAAACATAGTGACCGTGTGGACGTCTTCTACATTCTAGAAGAGACCGCATATTTTTCTGAGCCTTCTGCTATTTTTGGTGGAGTGGAACCCAATGTGAGATTTCTAATTTATAAATGATATGGAAAACGACGATGTATGAATTATATAGTCGATGTATGAGTTATATAAGCGTTGTATAAGTTGTACGTTCGATGTATAAGTTATATATGCATTGTAAAAATTATATATGTGTTGAAATGGAAGTGAATTGCTATATATATATATATATATATATATATACACACGCCCCTCGTCCACAAACCATGGACGATATTTATTGGTTGTGATTGGTGTAAAAATTGATTGATAGCGAATGGTTGTTTGGGATTGTTTGTGGTTGATATTGATTGATTGTGGTTGAAAAATACCCGTTTGTGGTTGAGAAATATTTGGTTGAAACCACATAGGGTTAGTTTGTGGAAATGAAATAAATATATACATGCCACCTGCGTGCGAACTAGATGCATGATCCCCATTGTCAAAAACCACGAGGTTTTAAGGTAGACCGAGGAGCCGTACTAGGGACGGTCCCGGTTTTAGCTACCCTGCCGTTATGCTGCCGAAATTTTGAATAATATTCATGTGTTTAAATTATTTTCATTTGCTGAAACTATATTTATTCGTTGAATAGAAAATCTTCATGTATTGAATCGATATTCATTCGTTGAATTGAAATTCATGTGTTAAATGGTATTCGTTTTTTAAATATAAAAATCATATTTTTATCTATATATATAAACTATAGAAAACCTTCATGTGTTGAATCGATATTCATTCGTTAAATGAAATTCATGTGTTGAATGGTATTCGTGTTTTAAATATAAAAATCACATTTTTATCTATATATATAAACTATAGAAAACCTTCATGTGTTGAATCGATATTCATTCGTTGAATTGAAATTCATGTGTTGAATGGTATTCATACTTTGAAAGAAATTGTTTTATAATAAAAATCCCATTTTTAACATCAATATGAAATGTATAAAATGATCCTGTTTTGAAATAAATTGTTTTACAATAAAAATCCTATTCTTTTCACCTATATAAACTATATAAAATAATAGTGTTTTGAAATGAATTGTTTTACAATAAAAATCACATTTTTATTATATACATGAATTGTTGAAATGTGAAGTGTTAAAAATAGCCACTCGTTCAAATAAATATGCATGAGTTGAAATATTCATTAATTAGCTAATTATATGATTTTTTTTACCTATGCATGCAACATTAGAATGAATGGTGTTTTTAAACCAAATGGAATCAAATATGAAGTTGTATGGAAAATGATAAGTGATAAGAACTGTATATATGTACATGCATATTTATTGAACAGGTTATAGCAAAGGGGCTAGAGAAGAGGAATAAAATTTTTGTGCCCGACAAATAGGTACACATTTACTGTTTTGTTTGGGTGATGATTTTATGAGCCTGTTGGCTAGCCGCTTGGCTTTTTCTTTTTCTTTTTGACATGAGACGCCCGTGTGGCTATTTGGGAATTTTCCCAGCCCGTCCCGTACAAAGGAGGTCATGGCGAAATTTTCCAAAATTTAAAGGCATTAGTGAAATATTTGAAGTGGAAACAATATAGGAACTTTTGAATGAACTATATTTATATAAATATAAACAAAATTAAAACGAAACGTGGCCATGCAGTTCGTGTTTTGAAGCCGTGATTTCAAACGACTAGCACGGGAAATCCGACCATCGAATTTTCCCGAAACCGCAACCGTTGGGTTCGCCTTGGAAATATCTTTCCAATGGCACCAACTTTGTAAAAATCCAACGGTTGGATTGTCTGGAATGTTTAATTCAAATCTGAAGAAAAACAGCGCCAGAATCGAGTATATATATATATATATATATATATATATATATATATATAAAATCGAATAACGACGCTGCAGTTCGTATTTTGAAATCGAAACTTCAAACGATTATACCAGGAGATCCGACCGTCGGATTTTCCCGAAACTGGAACCGTTGGATTTGTTTTGAAAAGATCATTCTAATGATGTAAATTTTGTGAAGATCCAACGGTTAGATTTGCAGATATGTGTAAATCAAATCTGAAGAAAAACAGCGCCACGGTCGCGTTATGGCCCGATGTAACGACCCAACGGTTTTCGGCCCAGAAAATCAACATAATTATCTTTACCGTAACTCATGCCGACCTTCCAAACACCGAAAATACTGGACGTTATTAGAAAGAATTTAGAGGGCGAGATAAGAAAGAAAGAATCAATAGAATAGAAGGAGAAGTAGAACCAACACAACACAGAATCAGAGTCTCACATCGCAGTAGAACAAAATATAATACAGAAATAAAACATTATTGAGAGCTTTAAAAAAATACTTACAATATCATAGTACCTCACACACTGGGACAGTTATAATAACCTGTTCCCATATACAACACACAGCGGAATAATAGCTATATAATATCATACGTCTGAACATTTCCAGCTCGTCTCAGGACTTCACAGCCTTCGATAACCTGAACCTGTACACCCCGGGCTAATCCGAGCATTTACAAAACACCGGGTTAGTCTGGTGAACCAGAGTGAGATAAACTCGCACAGTATTTAGGGTATCACACAACCTGATTTTAGAGTTGAAATCTTTCAAAGAAAAGGGTAATCGTAAGACCAAATCCACACATAAATACGGACGGTTTTTACCTTACGATAACCTTAAACATTTTTGAAACCAATATCTTGTCTGATATTATAATATTGTCTAAATACAAGTAAATATCAATCTAGTGGAACGCTTGCATCTCACGCTCCACATATTTAGTATACAAACAAAAACCGCGGGCGCTTATTGGAGATTGGATTCCGACTATGACAAGGTATGGGACCACCTGCCGATCGTGTATCTCTAGAGACGAATACACTGGGTTCAACAAGAACGTCTTGCAACCCGGCCCTCACATGCCCGACCACTCATTTCGCTTGAGTGTATCGAATGTATATCACCAACGGTTGGGAGCTACCCACCGTCTTCCCGAAAAGGGACAGCATCGATAAATTTAAGAAGCAAAAGGAATTTCTCTAGATAGGTGATCATACACCCTAATGGGAGCGACCCACATAGCCATGCTGCCTGCCCGATTTTTGTCATTTCCCGGTTGTTGAGGCTTGAGTTTAGAATTCCTTTAGAACATCTGGCCACTATTTATTTTGAATGTCACATCGTCAGATCCGCCAGACATCACTAATTGATGTCCACAAAAATACTCTGCGGTCAGCTAAGAGAAGGTGTACGGCCTTCGTCGCCATCATAGAAATACGTTTGAAGAAATCAACGTACGTAATTCCTTTGGAAATACTCTGTCAGACATCCGTCCATACAAGTCATCATGGAACAGGATGAACCGAAGTTACTCTCCTACTGCATCCAATATAGGAATCACCCCATGGATCAGTAGCGAGAAGTCCTTGCAACCCGTAGATTCCAACCACGACAGAACCACAGTTTATCTCTGGCCGCTAAACCCGAGATTATTAGCAGTTCTTCCGCTTATGAAGATCCACGGTCTTCAATGCTCCATCTCGACCGTCTTCTGATATCTTCACGTATTTGTTGGTCGGAATGGTTTTCGAATATAAATTCGATCCCGGTCTTTCCATACCAACAATCGTATTGGACAGATTTGATAGTCGGTGATTTAACTATCAAAATAAACAGTGTTTCAATCATGACAATCCAGTGAGTTCACTGGTTCAGTATTCGACATCACTTGGCCTTTTTAATTAAAACAAATGTAAATTTAAAACTCTTAAAAATCTCGATATTATAAATACAGCTTCCTCGTTTCTTATTTACAAAATATTATTCTTTAAACCATTTCATTTAAAAACTAGATTTGGTTATATAACCTTATGACCCTCTTCTTTATCCAAAAATTTCTTTTTCAATTTTATTTCATCATTTCTTGCTTGGAATCATTAGTTCAATTCCAATTGTACTTAATCCCATATTCTTAAGTAACGTTAATTTAGAATTAACGATATAATACCTTAAACCCTTTTTTTTATAATTTTGGTTTATTATAAAACTCTTTTTTTATAATTTTGGTTTGTAATAAAACCCTTTTATCCAAAATCTCCTTTTACTTAATTCAACTGATTAAGTAACATTTAATTTAAGCGATAACATTCGTTTAAAGATTCCCTTTTATAACTTTGTTATAAAAATCAGGTTTTAAACAAAACCTGTTTATGAACCCCTTTCACCATTCAATTAGATTCCATTTTACTTTCATTACTTGGATTAATTTTCAAATGAATTTTCATAAAAACTAGTTTTCTATCTCATTATTATTTACAATAATAGTTTACTTCAACCATTAACTACATTAGTAGTTAATTTCTTTATTAACTAAAATAAACAGTAAATTCCTTTTCAAAACCTTATTAGAATCTAAACAATATTCATGAAACTATTTTCTATTCAAAACATACTAATCATGAATAAAAATATTTATTTCCTTCTAAATAAGTTTTATTCGAAATATATATTTCAAATTCTATCTTTAGTTATAAAATAAATTTTATAACTTCTACTCTATCGATTTACGTGACGGTAAATAAAAACAATTTACTTTTAGGCCATTTACTGCCGATTACCCAACCAATATAGCCCATTGGTTAAAACACAACACGGGTTGACTTTTCAGTCCATGGTCGCTACCAAAATCAATTACCCAATCATGATAGTTCACATGATAATATGAAAATAAATAACATATTTTGAGGAATCCGGTTGGATCCCTCCAACCTTATCTTCCCTGTATACAAACGGTTATCTCCACACAGTTCAAAACAGATCAAACAATTCAAACAGATCAACCAATCAAACCATTAAACACGTTTATTGATAATCGTGATCAATAAGGTAAGTTACCTTTATTGGGACCAATCGTTAGAATAACGATTTGGTATTTCACTGAAATTAAACGACGGTTCAATTTCATCAGTTAAATCAACAAATAAATTATAGCCAGCAAACATGCAACCATTAAAAAGCAGAGCACACAAAATAAAAACCCAATTTATAAAATATAAATGGGAAAACTGAGTGAGTTTAACTCACCTTGAGTCGATTTCGTTCACCGTCGGCGGCTCTTTTTAATTAAATTAAGCAGTCGTTTAATTTAATTAAAAACTCTGGTTGATTCCAGTCACGTCTGTTTCTGTCCAGAGCAGTTCCAGAATGTAGAGTTCAGCAATATGGTCAAAATGCTTCCTGTTTGGCTCAATTCTGATAACACAGACATGAGTTATAAATAATATAAGTTCATCGTTTCATTTCATATAATTCATTCTTTTTAATTACTCGCTAATTTATATAATTACTTTTTCCTTAAGAATTAACGGTCGAACATTTTTCCTTCTGGGTTTGTTTAAAACGCGGACCTGCTGCAAGCCGTTGTCAACTAACACCAAGCTCAGTAACACGGTTTCACTTTGGTGCTCCTTCACTCCATTAATACGTCCAAACCTATCAGATTTTACCTCTTCTAATTAGTTTATTATTTAAATAAACTAATCACTTAATTAGCAATTTAATTACCCTTAGGATATACGGTTGATACCTATACCATGCTACAACTCCCCTTACTTGAAATGTTTCAGTTTCCTTCTGATGCTTTATGCTTCAACAAAAGTCATTTGTTGATCGTCTCTTCCTTATGCACAGACTAATTGATTGTGCTCAGTAACACCACTGTCCACAAGAAAATGTTGCCCACTCCTATCGTACCCCATCTTTGTATTATCCTTATTTTTTTTATTTTTTTTATTTATTTTACCACTTCGTTCGAATATAATATAAGTCCACTTTTATATTTGCTGCTCCCACTTCATCCGTCCCTTTGCTATTCGATAGTGCTACAGCACTTTGGATTTTGGCCCAACCATTTCTTTTAATTCGAACTGCTTCTAATCATATATATCAACCATTTATAAAACTTTAAATTACTATGTTTTAGAAAACCGGTCCTGTAGTGGGACGTCCATCTAGCATGGTTCATTTCAGCACCATCCACCGACTTCAATTCCTTTCTGGCCCCTAGAAATAAATTACGATTGAATAAATTACTTAATTAGAGATTTAATTTAAGCTAATTACGGTTAATAATAGTGTATAATAGCCAATCCTTTAACCCCATATTATATGCCACTGTCCTTGTTTCTTCTACACTCAGTACCCACGCTCTAGACTTCCCACCTTCTTCTTTCTTCTCCACTCTCGCATGCAGCCCCTTCTCACCACGTTATCTCCCCTCGCGTCCAATACATTAGGCAAACAGGTCCGTCCCTTTTTCCTTCATACTGTTTGAATCTGCTTCCTTCTTGTTTACACCGAACAACAGCTTTATTCTTCCTCAACTTCTTTCCTTCATGCCACTATACGCTACCTCCTCCCCATTTGCCATGTACACGTGTTTCCTTACGTCCATTCTCCCCTAGTAATTCTTCTGCTTTTGAATTCCCCTGTTACATACGTTGCCTCCTTTCCTCTCTTCGGTTTACTTTCTTTCGTGACTCTTTTTTTTTTTTTTTTAGAAGCAGCTTCCATTGTGATCATGGTTGGATCTTGTAGGGAGAAAGGCAATGAGGATATGTATTTATAGAGTGGTTATGCGTGGTGTCCACGAAAACTTGGAAGCCACGAAACTTGGTAGGAGGTAGTCTGTACAATTATAGCATAGCTGTGCGTTTGGAAATGAAAAGAGAGAACGGTCATTGTGACTTTGTCGGCAAGGCTAAATTTGCTGAAAAGAAATTACATAGGCCAGGTATAAGCTATACACGTAGGGATAGATGGGATACTATGTCTTTTCTTGCGCAATGTCATGTTTGTTTTAAATGATTCATAGGGTAGCTGAATACATATGGGCTGATTGAAGAATACTTCACATGGCTTCATTGTATAGGATTGTCTGCATCTTCATCTATTACGTACGTTGAAAGGTATAGATAGCCACGTGATTTGCCTTGCTGAAAAGAAATGTGGTAGCGACAATGATCTGAGACAGGTAGAAATTAGGGTAGGTGTTGTGTACCATTTATTTAACAAAACTTCACTATGAAGTAATACGCAGAAACCACCACAAACAGTTTTCGTTTACTAATAAAAAGGCTAATCTTAATGTAAAAAGATATTCCGGATCCAATGGGACAAGTTTCGCCGAAATCCGAGGTCATATGAAAAAATTTCCTTTATAAAACCAGAAATGAACACGCGTTTAATTTTTTTTACGATCACCAGATAAATCAAATCCACTTGAAACCATGATATCCTAAAATAATTCTTCAATACGAACCCAACGGCACCAGTTTCGTCGCATTCTGAGACTGTTTCCCCGGTAGGCTGTTTTTACGCGCACCGAAATGCCATTCTAAACACCAAATTTGCCGATCTCTAAAAATAACAAACTATATACCTATCCTGGCTCTAATCGACGATACAAACTCAACGGAACTGGTTTCGTGGCTTAATTCGATCGTCTGTTCAAGTTATACACAAATAACCATTTATTAAATTAATTACGCGCTATAGAATTTGAACGGGCGTTTGCGGCTACCGTGGTCACATACGACATCGGTTTGCCACGCTATTCAACACCGTACAATAATTTAACGATACGGTTCTAATGAAACTAGTTTCGTCGAAATCTGAGTCCGTTTGCAAAATGGCCATTTCAACGGTCGATATTTAAATAACGATTTTCATAGCGACTATTTCAAAATTTGATTTAGCCATAACTTACAATCTATAACACGAAATCTGAAATTTTCTCCTCCATATGAAAATTATAATCAACACGGTTCCATCGTTTCTTGTTTCACAGAAATCCGACTTATATCGGATTCTGTATATTCAATTAAAGTTCAAAATTCAATATCACGAACTTCACGCCATTTTCAAGCTCGATTTATATTTAAATAAATTATAGCGTTTAAACTCCGTGTTAAATAACGAATTAAATATTAAAATTCATTAATAATCCAAATAAAATATTTAAACCAATTTAAATATTCAGATTTAAATGGTCGAAAAACACGGGTCGTTACATTCTTCCCCACTTAAAATAATTTCGTCCTCGAAATTGCTAAGGTAAGAAAGAACGTTACAAACCCATTAACTTCCAAATCCAGTTTATTTTATATAAAATCCCAATTTATTATCGTAGATAAATATTTTCAAAAATATCAAAAAATTTATAATGCCTTAAATTCCCGGAAAAATTCGGCAGAGTCTCCCCTGTACGGGGGACATCTGCAATATCGCAGGTTCAAGAAATATGTATCCATCGACCAACAAGGTCGGAAAATTCAAAAACCAAACTCAAAAACCCAATTAAAAACCAAAATTTCGTATTCTGTATAGGCGTACCTTTTTGCGAGCATTATTGAGCATATCTGCTCAACGTATATGTGATTTACCCGACTAGTATCGTTCTGGTTAGACAGCTGGCACCTGTGCTTAGCTCAATTCACACATGAGTAATAAACTGCGATAATATTTCACTAATCAACAATTATAACTGCACCCATTTCCAAAATCAAGCATGAGCCTTAATTCTCTTTTAAATACATGGTGAAATTATTTATTTCAATTCATATTCGGTTTTCATTTCAATGTTTAACTCTGGAACTTAATTTTAATTCATTCAACTCTTGTTTACCATTGGTTTATCAAACATACAATCAATAATTAATCAATAACTAACTTAACCAATCAACCACCTTTTTTTTTTACTATTAATATTCAATATTAATCTTTACTCTGGTTCACATGTTTGAACAACAATTGGTTAATATCCAATCGATTTCTATTTATCGTACCATCAATTCCCAAATTCCAAATTTGTTTTATTATATTTCATTATCATACTTAATTCAATTCCACTTAGCCAAGCTAAGTTCCAATTCAAATTCTTAATCAACTTGAATTTATCCAAATCAACAAACACATCAAATACACCAATATCTCAATAAACTGAGAAAGTTATTCCTTTTCTATACAAAAATATAATTTGTGTAGAATTATTTCATTTACCCTCTTTTCAAAACAATACTGTATCTATTTGCCAATCCAACGCTTTTCAACACTTGAACCGATCAAATGACACAATACAAAACATTTGTTTATGAAATCTACAATTACGCCCTCATATATATACACACTCAATCTTGATTTAGGGTATTACCAACCCCATCTCTATTGAGTTACACCACAGAGCCAAGGTTATTACTAAACCAAAAGCTCTGATACCACTGTAACGACCCAACGGTTTTCGGCCAAGAAAATCGACATAAATACCTTTACCGTAACTCATGCCGACCTTCCAAACACCAAAAATACTGGACGTTATTAGAAAGAATTTAGAGGGTGAGATAAGAAAGAAAGAAACATTAGAATAGAAGGAGAAGAAGAACCAACACAACACAGAATCAGAGTCTCACATCGCAGTAGAACAAAATATAATACAGAAACAAAACTTTATTGAGAGCTTTAAAAAAATACTTACAATATCAGAGTACCTCACATACTGGGACAGTTATAATAACCCGTTCCCATATACAACACACAGCGGAATAATAGCTATATAATATCACACATCTGAACATTTCTAGCTCGTCTCTGGACTTCACAGCCTTCGATAACCTGAACCTGTACACCCCGGGCTAACCCGAGAATTTACAAAACATCGGGTCAGTCTGGTGAACCAGAGTGAGATAAACTCGCACAGTATTTAGGGTATCACACAACCTGATTTTAGAGTTGAAATATTTCAAAGAAAAGGATAATCATAAGACCAAATCCACACATAAATACGGACGGTTTTTACCTTATGATAACCCAAAACATTTTTGAAACCAATATCTTGTCTGATATTATAATATTGTCTAAATACAAGTAAATATCAATCTAATGGAACACTTGCATCTCACGCTCCACATATATAGTATACAAACAAAAACCATGGGCGCTTATTAGAGATTGGATTCCGACTATGACAAGGTATGGGACCACCTGCCGATCGTGTATCTCTAGAGACGAATACACTGGGTTCAACAAGAACGTCTTGCAACCCGGTCCTCACATGCCCGACCACTCATTTCGCTTGAGTGTATCGAATGTATATCACCAACGGTTGGGAGCTACCCACCGTCTTCCCGAAAAGGGACAGCATCGATAGATTTAAGAAGCAAAAGGAATTTCTCTAGATAGGTGATCATACACCCTAATGGGAGCGACCCACATAGCCATGCTGCCTACCCGATTTTTTTCATTTCCCGATTGTTGAGGCATGAGTTTAGAATTCCTTTAGAACATCTGGCCACTATTTATTTTGAATGTCACATCGTCAGATCTGCCAGACATCACTAATTGATGTCCACAAAAATACTCTGCGGTCAGCTAAGAGAAGGTGTACGGCCTTCGTCGCCATCACAGAAATACGTTTGAAGAAATCAACGTACGTAATTCCTTTGGAAATACTCTGTCAGACATCCGTCCATACAGGTCATCCAGGAACATGATGAACCGAAGTTACTCTCCTACTGCATCCAATATAGGAATCACCCCATGGATCAGTAGCGAGAAGTCCTTGCAACCCGTAGATTCCAACCACGACAGAACCACAGTTTATCTCTGGCCGCTAGACCCGAGATTATTAGCAGTTCTTCCGCTTATGAAGATCCACGGTCTTCAATGCTCCATCTCGACCGTCTTCTGATATCTTCACGTATTTGTTGGTCGGAATGGTTTTCGAATATAAATTCGATCCCGGTCTTTCCATACCAACAATCGTATTGGACAAATTTGATAGTCGGTGATTTAACTATCAAAATAAACAGTGTTTCAATCATGACAACCCAGTGAGTTCACTGGTTCAGTATTCGACATCACTTGGCCTTTTGGATTAAAACAAATGTAAATTTAAAACTCTTAAAAATCTCGATATTATAAATACAGCTTCCTCATTTCTTATTTACAAAATATTATTCTTTAAACCATTTCATTTAAAAACCAGATTTGGTTATATAACCTTATGACCCTCTTCTTTATCCAAAAATTTCTTTTTCAAATCTCTTTTCAATTTTATTTCATCATTTCCTGCTTGGAATCATTAGTTCAATTCCAATTGTACTTAATCCCATATTCTTAAGTAACGTTAATTTAGAATTAACGATATAATACCTTAAACCCTTTTTTTTATAACTTTGGTTTATTATAAAACTCTTTTTTTTTATAATTTTGGTTTATAATAAAAACCTTTTATCCAAAATCTCCTTTTACTTAATTCAACTGATTGAGTTACATTTAATTTAAGCAATAACATTCGTTTAAAGATTCCCTTTTATAACTTTGTTATAAAAATCAGGTTTTAAACAAAACCTGTTTATGAACTCTTTTCACCATTCAATTAGATTCCATTTTACTTGGATTAATTTTCATATGAATTTTCATAAAAAGTAGGTTTCTATCTCATTATTATTTACAATAATAGTTTACTTCAACCGTTAACTACATTAGTAGTTAATTTCTTTATTAACTAAAATAAACAGTAAATTCCTTTTCAAAACCTTATTAGAATCTAAACAATATTCATGAAACTATTTTCTATTCAAAACATACTAATCATGAATAAAAATATTTATTTCCTTCTAAATAAGTTTTATTCGAAATATATATTTCAAATTCTATCTTTAGTTATAAAATAAATTTTATAACTTCTGCTCTATCGATTTACCTGACGATAAATAAAAACAATTTAGTTTTAGGCCATTTACTGCCGATTACCCAACCAATATTGCCCATTGGTAAAAATACAACATGGGTTGACTTTTCAGTCCATGGTCCCTACCAAAATCAATTACCCAATCATGATAGTTCATATGATAATGTGAAAATAAATAATATATTTTGAGGAATCCGGTTGGATCCCTCCAACCTGTTCTTCCCTGTTTACAAACGGTTATCTCCACACAGTTCAAAACAGATCAAACAATTCAAACAGATCAACCAATCAAACCATTAAACACGTTTATTGATAAACGTGACCAATAAGGTAAGTTACCTTTATTGGGACCAATCGTTAGAATAACGATTTGGTATTTCACTGAAATTAAACGACGGTTCGATTTCATCAGTTAAATCAACAAATAAATTATAACCAGCAAACAGGCAACCATTAACAAGCAGAGCACACAAAATAAAAACCCAATTTATAAAATATAAATGGGAAAACTGAGTGAGTTTAACTCACCTTGAGTCGATTTCGTTCACCGTCGGCGACTCTTTTTAATTAAATTAAACAGTCGTTTAATTTAATTAAAAACTCTGGTTCATTCCAGTCACGTCTGTTTCTGTCCAGAACAGTTCTAGAATGTAGAGTTCAGCAATATGGTCAAAATGCTTCCTGTTTGGCTCAATTCTGATAACACTGACATGAGTTATAAATAATATAAGTTCATCGTTTCATTTCATATAATTCATTCTTTTTAATTACTCGCTAATTTATATAATTACTTTTTCCTTAAGAATTAACAGTCGAACAGTTTTCCTTCTGGCTTTGTTTAAAACGCGGACCTGCTGCAAGCCGTTGTCAACTAACACCAAGCTCAGTAACACGGTTTCACTTTGGTGCTCCTTCACTCCATTAATACGTCCAAACCTGTCAGATTTTACCTCTTCTAATTAGTTTATTATTTAAATAAACTAATCACTTAATTAGCAATTTAATTACCCTTAGGATATACGGTTGATACCTATACCATGCTACAGCTCCCCTTACTTGAAATGTTTCAGTTTCCTTCTGATGCTTTATGCTTCAACAAAAGTCATTTGTTGATCGTCTCTTCCTTATGCACAGACTAGTTGATTGTGCTCAGTAACACCACTGTCCACAAGAAAATGTTGCCCACTCCTATCGTACCCCATCTTTGTATTCTCCTTATTTTTTTTATTTTTAATTTTTTTATTTTACCACTTCGTTCGAATATAATATAAGTCCACTTTTATATTTGCTGCTCCCACTTCATCCGTCTCTTTGCTATTCGATAGTGCTACAGCACTGTGGATTTTGGCCCAACCATTTCTTTTATTTCGAACTGCTTCTAATCATATATATCAACCATTTATAAAACTTTAAATTACTATGTTTCAGAAAACCGGCCCTGTAGTGGGACGTCCATCTAGCATGGTTCATTTCAGCACCATCCACCGACTTCAATTCCTTTCTGCCCCCTAGAAATAAATTACGATTGAATAAATTACTTAATTAGAGATTTAATTTAAGCTAATTACGGTTAATAATAGTGTATAATAGCCGATCCTTTAACCCCATATTATATGCCACTGTCCTTGTTTCTTCTACACTCAGTACCCACTCTCCAGACTTCCCACCTTCTTCTTTCTTCTCCACTCTCGCATGCAGCCCCTTCTCACCACATTATCTCCCCTCGCATCCAATACATTAGGCAAACAGGTCCGTCCCCTTTTCCTTCATACTGTTTGAATCTGCTTCCTTCTTGTTTACACCGAACAACAGCTTTATTCTTCCTCAACTTCTTTCCTTCATGCCACTATACGCTACCTCCTCCCCATTTGCCATGTACACGTGTTTCCTTACGTCCATCCTCCCCTAGTAATTCTTCTGCTTTTGAATTCCCCTGTTACATACGTTGCATCCTTTCCTCTCTTCGGTTTACTTTCTTTCGTGACTCTTTTTCTTCTTTTTTTTTTTAGAAGCAGCTTCCGTTGTGATCATGGTTGGATCTTGTAGGGAGAAAGGCAATGAGGATATGTATTTATAGAGTGGTTATGCGTGGTGTCCACGAAAACTTGGTAGGAGGTAGTCTGTACAATTATAGCATAGCTGTGCGTTTGTAAATGAAAAGAGAGAACGGTCATTGTGACTTTGTCGGCAAGGCTAAATTTGCTGAAAAGAAATTACATAGGCCAGGTATAAGGTGTACAAGTAGGGATAGATGGGATACTATGTCTTTTCTTGCGCAATGTCATGTTTGTTTTAAATGATTCATAGGGTAGCTGAATACATATGGGCTGATTGAAGAATACTTCACATGGCTTCAGTGTATAGGATTGTCTGCATCTACATCTATTACGTACGTTGAAAGGTATAGATAGCCACGTGATTTGCCTTACTGAAAAGAAATGTGGTAGCGACAATGATCTAAGACAGGTAGAAATTAGGGTAGGTGTTGTGTACCATTTATTTAACGAAACTTCACTATGAAGTAATACGCAGAAACCAACACAAACGGTTATCGTTTACTAATAAAAAGGCTAATCTTAATGTAAAAAGATATTCCGGATCCAATGGGACAAGTTTCGCCGAAATCCGAGGTCGTATGAAAAAATTTCCTTTATAAAACCAGAAATGAACACGCGTTTAATTTTTTTTACGATCACCAGATAAATCAAATCCACTTGAAACCTTGATATCTTAAAATAATTCTTCAATACGAACCCAACGGCACCAGTTTCGTCGCATTCTGAGACTGTTTCCCCGGTAGGCTGTTTTTACGCGCACCGAAATGCCATTCTGAACACCAAATTTGCCGATCTCTAAAAATAACAAACTATATACCTATCCTGGCTCTAATCGACGATACGAACTCAACGGAACTGGTTTCATGGCTTAATTCGATCGTCTGTTCAAGTTATACACAAATAACCATTTATTAAATTAATTACGCACTGTAGAATTTGAACGGGCGTTTGCGGCTACCGTGGTCACATACGACATCGGTTTGCCACGCTATTCAACACCGTTCAATAATTTAACGATACGGTTCTAATGAAACTAGTTTCATCGAAATCTGGGTCCGTTTGCAAAATGGACACTTCAACGGTCGATATTTAAATAACGATTTTCATAGCGACTATTTCAAAATTTGATTTAGCCATAACTTACAATCTATAACACGAAATCTGAAATTTTCTCCTCCATATGAAAATTATAATCAACACGGTTCCATCGTTTCTTGTTTCACAGAAATCCGACTTATATCGGATTCTATATATTCAATTAAAGTTGAAAATTCAATATCACGAACTTCACGCCATTTTCAAGCTCGTATTATATTTAAATAAATTATAGCGTTTAAACTCCGTGTGAAATAACGAATTAAATATTAAAATTCATTAATAATCCAAATAAAATATTTAAAAACAATTTAAATATTCGGATTTAAATGGTCGAAAAACACGGGTCGTTACATTCTTCCCCCCTTAAAATATTTTCGTCCTCGAAATTGCTAAGGTAAGAAAGAACGTTACAAACCCATTAACTTCCAAATCCAGTTTATTTTATATCAAATCCCAATTTATTATCGTAGATAAATATTTTCAAAAATATCAAAAAAATTCTAATGCCTTAAATTCTCGGAAAAATTCGGCAGAGTCTCCCCTGTACGGGGGACATCTGCAATATCGCAGGTTCAAGAAATATGTATCCATCGACCAACAAGGTCGGAAAATTCAAAAACCAAACTCAAAAACCCAATTAAAAACCAAAATTTCATATTCTGTATAGGCATACCTTTTTGCGAGCGTTATTGAGCATATCTGCTCAACGTATATGTGATTTACCCGACTAGTATCATTCTGGTTAGACAGCTGGCACCTGTGCTTAGCTCAATTCACACATGAGTAATAAACTGCGATAATATTTCACTAATCCACAATTATAACTGCACCCATTTCCAAAATCAAGCATGAGCCTTAATTCTCTTTTAAATACATGGTGAAATTATTTATTTCAATTCATATTCGGTTTTCATTTCAATGTTTAACTCTGGAACTTAATTTTAATTCATTCAACTCTTGTTTACCATTGGTTAATCAAACATACAATCAATAATTAATCAATAACTAACTTAACCAATCAACCACCTTTTTTTTTACTATTAATATTCAATATTAATCTTTACTCTGGTTCACATGTTTGAACAACAATTGGTTAATATCCAATCGATTTCTATTTATTGTCCCATCAATTCCCAAATTCCAAATTTGTTTTATTATATTTCATTATCATACTTAATTCAATTCCACTTAGCCAAGCTAAGTTCCAATTCAAATTCTTAATCAACTTGAATTTATCCAAATCAACAAACACATCAAATACACCAATATCTCAATAAACTGAGAAAGTTATTCCTTTTCTATACAAAAATATAATTTGTGTAGAATTATTTCATTTACCCTCTTTTCAAAACAATACTGTATCTATTTGCCAATCCAACGCTTTTCAACACTTGAACCGATCAAATGACACAATACAAAACATTTGCTTATGAAATCTACAATTACGCCCTCATATATATATATATATACACTCAATCTCGATCTAGGGTATTACCAACCCCATCTCTATCGAGTTACACCACAGAGCCAAGGTTATTACTAAACCAATAGCTCTGATACCACTGTAACGACCCAACGGTTTTCGGCCCAGAAAATCGACATAAATACCTTTACCGTAACTCATACCGACCTTCCAAACACCGAAAATACTGGACGTTATTAGAAAGAATTTAGAGGGTGATATAAGAAAGAAAGAAACATTAGAATAGAAGGAGAAGAAGAACCAACACAACACATAATCAGAGTCTCACATCGCAGTAGAACAAAATATAATACAAAAATAAAACTTTATTGAGAGCTTTAAAAAAATACTTACAATATCAGAGTACCTCACACACTGGGACAGTTATAATAACCTGTTCCCATATACAACACACAGCGGAATAATAGCTATATAATATCATACGTCTGAACATTTCCAGCTCGTCTCAGGACTTCACAGCCTTCAATAACCTGAACCTGTACACCCCGGGCTAACCCGAGCATTTACAAAACACCGGGTCAGTCTGGTGAACCAGAGTGAGATAAACTCGCACAGTATTTAGGGTATCACACAACCTGATTTTAGAGTTGAAATCTTTCAAAGAAAAGGATAATCATAAGACCAAATCCACACATAAATACGGACGTTTTTTACCTTACGATAACCCAAAACATTTTTGAAACCAATATCTTGTCTGATATTATAATATTGTCTAAATACAAGTAAATATCAATCTAGTGGAACGCTTGCATCTCACGCTCCACATATATAGTATACAAACAAAAACCGCGGGCGCTTATTGGAGATTGGATTCCGACTATGACAAGGTATGGGACCACCTGCCGATCATGTATCTCTAGAGACGAATACACTGGGTTCAACAAGAACGTCTTGCAACCCGGCCCTCACATGCCCGACCACTCATTTCGCTTGAGTGTATAGAATGTATATCACCAACGGTTGGGAGCTACCCACCGTCTTCCCGAAAAGGGACAGCATCGATAGATTTAAGAAGCAAAAGGAATTTCTCTAGATAGGTGATCATACACCCTAATGGGAGCGACCCACATAGCCATGTTGCCTGCCCGATTTTTTTCATTTCCCGGTTGTTGAGGCTTGAGTTTAGAATTCCTTTAGAACATCTGGCCACTATTTATTTTGAATGTCACATCGTCAGATCCGCCAGACATCACTAATTGATGTCCACAAAAATACTCTGCGGTCAGCTAAGAGAAGGTGTACGGCCTTCGTCGCCATCACAGAAATACGTTTGAAGAAATCAACGTACGTAATTCCTTTGGAAATACTCTGTCAGACATCCGTCCATACAAGTCATCCAGGAATAGGATGAACCGAAGTTACTCTCCTACTGCATCCAATATAGGAATCACCCCATGGATCAGTAGCGAGAAGTCCTTGCAACCCGTAGATTCCAACCACGACAGAACCACAGTTTATCTCTGGCCGCTAAACCCGAGATTATTAGCAGTTCTTCCGCTTATGAAGATCCACGGTCTTCAATGCTCCATCTCGACCGTCTTCTGATATCTTCACGTATTTGTTGGTCGGAATGGTTTTCAAATATAAATTCGATCCCGGTCTTTCCATACCAACAATCGTATTGGACAGATTTGATAGTCGGTGATTTAACTATCAAAATAAACAGTGTTTCAATCATGACAATCCAGTGAGTTCACTGGTTCAGTATTCGACATCACTTGGCCTTTTGGATTAAAACAAATGTAAATTTAAAACTCTTAAAAATCTCGATATTATAAATACAGCTTCCTCGTTTCTTATTTACAAAATATTATTCTTTAAACCATTTCATTTAAAAACCAGATTTGGTTATATAACCTTATGACCCTCTACTTTATCCAAAAAATTCTTTTTCAAATCTCTTTTCAATTTTATTTCATCATTTCCTGCTTGGAATCATTAGTTCAATTCCAATTGTACTTAATCCCATATTCTTAAGTAACGTTAATTTAGAATTAACGATATAATACCTTAAACCCTTTTTTTATAACTATGGTTTATTATAAAACTCTTTTTTTATAATTTTGGTTTATAATAAAACCCTTTTATCCAAAATCTCCTTTTACTTAATTCAACTGATTAAGTAACATTTAATTTAAGCGATAACATTCGTTTAAAGATTCCCTTTTATAACTTTGTTATAAAAATCAGGTTTTAAACAAAACCTGTTTATGAACTCCTTTCACCATTCAATTAGATTCCATTTTACTTGGATTACTTGGATTAATTTTCAAATGAATTTTCATAAAAAGTAGTTTTCTATCTCATTATTATTTACAATAATAGTTTACATCAACCATTATCTACATTAGTAGTTAATTTCTTTATTACCTAAAATAAACAGTAAATTCCTTTTCAAAACCTTGTTAGAATCTAAATAATATTCATGAAACTATTTTCTATTCAAAACATACTAATCATGAATAAAAATATTTATTTCCTTCTAAATAAGTTTTATTCGAAATATATATTTCAAATTCTATCTTTAGTTATAAAATAAATTTTATAACTTCTGCTCTATCGATTTACCTGACGGTAAATAAAAACAATTTAGTTTTAGGCCATTTACTGCCGATTACCCAACCAATATAACCCATTGGTTAAAACACAACACGAGTTGACTTTTCAGTCCATGGTCGCTACCAAAATCAATTACCCAATCATGATAGTTCATATGATAATGTGAAAATAAATAATATATTTTGAGGAATCCGGTTGGATCCCTCCAACCTGTTCTTCCCTGTATACAAACGGTTATCTCCACACAGTTCAAAACAGATCAAACAATTCAAACAGATCAACCAATCAAACCATTAAACACGTTTATTGATAAACGTGAACAATAAGGTAAGTTACCTTTATTGGGACCAATCGTTAGAATAACGATTTGGTATTTCACTGAAATTAAACGACGGTTCAATTTCATCAGTTAAATCAACAAATAAATTATAACCAGCAAACTGGCAACCATTAACAAGCAGAGCACACAAAATAAAAACCCAATTTATAAAATATAAATGGGAAAACTGAGTGAGTTTAACTCACCTTGAGTCGATTTCGTTCACCGTCGGCGGCTCTTTTTAATTAAATTAAACAGTCGTTTAATTTAATTAAAAACTCTGGTTGATTCCAGTCACCTCTGTTTCTGTCCAGAACAGTTCCAGAATGTAGAGTTCAGCAATATGGTCAAAATGCTTCCTGTTTGGCTCAATTCTGATAACACTGACATGAGTTATAAATAATATAAGTTCATCGTTTCATTTCATATAATTCATTCTTTTTAATTACTCGTTAATTTATATAATTACTTTTTCCTTAAGAATTAACGGTCGAACAGTTTTCCTTCTGGCTTTGTTTAAAACGCGGACCTGCTGCAAGCCGTTGTCAACTAACACCAAGCTCAGTAACACGGTTTCACTTTGGTGCTCCTTCACTCCATTAATACGTCCAAACCTATCAGATTTTACCTCTTCTAATTAGTTTATTATTTAAATAAACTAATCACTTAATTAGCAATTTAATTACCCTTAGGATATACGGTTGATACCTATACCATGCTACAGCTCCCCTTACTTGAAATGTTTCAGTTTCCTTCTGATGCTTTATGCTTCAACAAAAGTCATTTGTTGATCGTCTCTTCCTTATGCATAGACTAGTTGATTGTGCTCAGTAACACCACTGTCCACAAGAAAATGTTGCCCACTCCTATCGTACCCCATCTTTGTATTCTCCTTATTTTTCTTTATTTATTTTTATTTATTTTACCACTTCGTTCGAATATAATATAGGTCCACTTTTATATTTGCTGCTCCCACTTCATCCGTCCCTTTGCTATTCGATAGTGCTACAGCACTGTGGATTTTGGCCCAACCATTTCATTTATTTCGAACTGCTTCTAATCATATATATCAACCATTTATAAAACTTTAAATTACTATGTTTCAGAAAACCGTTCCTGTAGTGGGACGTCCATCTAGCATGGTTCATTTCAGCACCATCCACCGACTTCAATTCCTTTCTGCCCCCTAGAAATAAATTACGATTGAATAAATTACTTAATTAGAGATTTAATTTAAGCTAATTACGGTTAATAATAGTGTATAATAGTCGATCCTTTTACCCCATATTATATGCCACTGTCCTTGTTTCTTCTACACTCAGTACCCACGCTCCAGACTTCCCACCTTCTTCTTTCTTCTCCACTCTCGCATGCAGCCCCTTCTCACCACGTTATCTCCCCTCGCGTCCAATACATTAGGCAAACAGGTCCGTCCCTTTTTCCTTCATACTGTTTGAATCTGCTTCCTTCTTGTTTACACCGAACAACAGCTTTATTCTTCCTCAACTTCTTTCCTTCATGCCACTATATGCTACCTCCTCCCCATTTTCCATGTACACGTGTCTCCTTACGTCCATCCTCCCCTAGTAATTCTTCTGCTTTTGAATTCCCCTGTTACATACGTTGCATCCTTTCCTCTCTTCGGTTTACTTTCTTTCGTGACTCTTCTTCTTCTTATTTTTTTTAGAAGCAGCTTCCGTTGTGATCATGGTTGGATCTTGTAGGGAGAAAGGCAATGAGGATATGTATTTATAGAGTGGTTATGCGTGGTGTCCACGAAAACTTGGAAGCCACGAAACTTGGTAGGAGGTAGTCTGTACAATTATAGCATAGCTGTGCGTTTGGAAATGAAAAGAGAGAACGGTCATTGTGACTTTGTCGGCAAGGCTAAATTTGCTGAAAAGAAATTACATAGGCCAGGTATAAGCTGCACAAGTAGGGATAGATGGGATACTATGTCTTTTCTTGCGCAATGTCATGTTTGTTTTAAATGATTCATAGGGTAGCTGAATACATATGGGCTGATTGAAGAATACTTCACATGGCTTCAGTGTATAGGATTGTCTGCATCTACATCTATTACATACGTTGAAAGGTATAGATAGCCACGTGATTTGCCTTGCTGAAAAGAAATGTGGTAGCGACAATGATCTGAGACAGGTAGAAATTAGGGTAGGTGTTGTGTACCATTTATTTAACAAAACTTCACTATGAAGTAATACGCAGAAACCACCACAAACGGTTTTCGTTTACTAATAAAAAGGCTAATCTTAATGTAAAAAGATATTCCGGATCCAATGGGACAAGTTTCGTCGAAATCCGAGGTCGTATGAAAAAATTTCCTTGATAAAACCAGAAATGAACACGCGTTTAATTTTTTTTACGATCACCAGATAAATCAAATCCACTTGAAACCTTGATATCCTAAAATAATTCTTCAATACGAACCCAACGACACCAGTTTCGTCGCATTCTGAGACTGTTTCCCCGGTAGTCTGTTTTTACGCGCACCGAATTGCCATTCTGAACACCAAATTTGCCGATCTCTAAAAATAACAAACTACTATCCTGGCTCTAATCGACGATACGAACTCAATGGAACTGGTTTCGTGGCTTAATTCGATCGTCTGTTCAAGTTATACACAAATAACCATTTATTAAATTAATTACGCGCTATAGAATTTGAACGGGCGTTTGCGGCTACCGTGGTCACATACGACATCGGTTTGCCACGCTATTCAACACCGTACAATAATTTAACGATACGGTTCTAATGAAACTAGTTTCGTCGAAATTTGAGTCCGTTTGCAAAATGGCCATTTCAACGGTCGATATTTAAATAACGATTTTCATAGCGACTATTTCAAAATTTGATTTAGCCATAACTTACAATCTATAACACGAAATCTGAAATTTTCTCCTCCATATGAAAATTATAATCAACATGGTTCCATTGTTTCTTGTTTCACAGAAATCCGACTTATATCGGATTTTGTATATTCAATTAAATTTCAAAATTCAATATCACGAACTGCACGCCATTTTCAAGCTCGATTTATATTTAAATAAATTATTGCGTTTAAACTCCATGTTAAATAACGAATTAAATATTAAAATTCATTAATAATCCAAATAAAATATTTAAAACCAATTTAAATATTTGGATTTAAATGGTCGAAAAACATGGGTCGTTACACCCGAAGTGTCGTTTTGAATAAAATGGCTATTTTAAAATAAATAAAAATAGCGATAAATCGTTATAAAATATTATAAATGATATGGATGTGATTTAGAAATTAACTGAAGGTTAGCTAAGTCGAATGGTTGCCTGGGTGTTGATCTGATGTTGGTTTCGGCCTTCGGGGTTAATATTTGGGAAATCGTTCTCTTACTGATTGACGGTTAGTGACTAGTGAATTGAAATGATGCATGTATATGTTAGTGTTGCACTTGTTTATTATATATGCGAGTTGCTCAGAATGATCGGGTTTATCCCATTCTGAATAACTGATTCGACGATAAGGAAATCGAAGATGAAGACGGTGGTCGAAGACCGGAGATCTTCACCTCGTTTGGATGGTAACCGAGGTCCTGATTGGGAGGCATCCCGAAATATGGATAATGAGTGGTGATCGTCCAGACGTACGTGGTGATCGATGGGTTTGCGAGGTATTTAGTGCCTCCGGTTTCGTTTAGACCCAGAACGGACTTGTAAATGGACTGTGTGTCTGACATTGGATTTTATTTTATGTTGATTGATCTTTATTAAATATACATCTGTTTGGCAGTGGAGAATTTATTCTTTTGCTTAACGCCCTTCTCTGAAACGCACGAGCTCAGAGGTTGTATATCGATGGACATCAGTCGCAGGGCATGAATTGCTAGTGTGGCATGCCTAAGTGGCAAATGAACAGGGCTTCTGTTGAAAAGCAAGGTCTTGTGGAAATGATCAAAGCACCGCCTGTGTGGCGTAGCTTTGTGTATAACGTAAATTCGCGAGCCTCACACCCCGGTATGAGCCAGAAACGGGAAAGGACATCAGGGAGGGCATGCGTTTCTTCCTAGCTAGAAGTGGCGTCAGTGGTTTTACATGCCCTGGCGAGTTTGACTTATGTGGTTGTTGCTGTTGCGAGGCGCCTCGGTTAGATCGGACGATCCGGGTCCGATGGAGTCATTCGTTGGCTCGTTTATGCCCCAAAGGGCGGGGAAACGCAGTGTCCAGGAATTTTAATCCACATCGGTGGACCGGCCCTGACGATCCAAGGGTCACTCGAGCTTTGATCCTGAGACTCGGGCTCGGCAGTCTCGAATTTGGTAAAGACTATCTTTTGCCTTGGTTCATGATGGAAATCCAATTTCCAAATACGACACCGTGCGGTTTTGATTGTATATGGCGACATGATATATGGTACCCATGCCGTCTATGATTGATAGTTATGATTGAAATTGTTTTTGAAACATATAAACACTAGTAATAATATCAAATGCTTTTGTTTTATTCGTATCAATCATATTTTGGCCATTATAAGGTAAAACTCTATCCTCCGGTTTGTGTTGCATTGTGTGATGGGAACTGAGTCTTATAATGGCTTCATTTTTATAGAAAGCATTGCGTTGTTTAAAAGAAAGATTTGTTTTAAAGCACTGGCAATCCAATGGAGTAAACCCGTTCCACGAAAGTGGCATGGTCCTGTGATTAGCCATAATTTTAAATGTGTTGAGTAGATTTCTCATACCAGTCCCAAGACTGACTCATAGTTTGTTTCACTTTCAAACTCGGGTGCCCCTTTTTCTACACGGGCAGCCTTGTATTCAGGTTTAGCTGGTTCTTTCTGGATAGCTGGAGCTGAAGATGGATTCTATCATTTATCTCTTTTTATGTTGTTCAGCTCCTATTGTACATTATGTTTGTTTTTCCGCTGTAGACATATATGTATAGTTGAACTGTAATTGTACTAAGTAAGATCGTGTATACTGTGTAACCCTGATGATTACTTTTATCCAGTATATTCTATTGTTCATTATCTGGTGTATTTATTTAATTCTGTTCTGCTATTATCTGTTTCTGTGTTATATTCCAAAGATAACCCTTGTCTCCATCTGTACGGGATTTGGGGTCGTCTCAACGTGGTATCGGGGCTTTGGTTAAGCTTAGTTCTGGAATATAACATATTAACGATCTCGTCAGAAATAGAACCAATAGTGTTCTAGGACGGGTAACTCATTACAGATAGGATCAGTAATATCCTAGTATGAGTAGCAGAATGAAATAACACCTCGGTAGACGCATTTACATTCAAGTATTTGTCTCTATATTTTGAAATTTCTTTTCTGTTGACCTGACACTTTGTCTGCTAATTGCAGACGTACTAGAAAATGAGTGCCAGAAACAAAAGAAGTGATACTGACCCGGATATAGAGGCTCTATTTATGAAATATAGAAATCTGGGTGGAAAACCTTTCTCGGGTTAGGAATCAATTATGAGAACACAAGCTTGGATTCATTCTACTGAGAAAATCTTTGAAGGATTAAAGCTGAGGGATGACCAGAAAAGATTACTGGCCTCCTGGGCACTCAAAGGCGAAGCCTTGTTCTGGTAGGATTCTGTTATTAAGGATGATCCAGAAGGTGATATCACCTGGGATAGATTCAAAGTGATTTTCCTGGAAAGATTTACGCCTCCAGAAGCAATTGAGCGACTATGTGATGAATTTTCATATTTGATACAAGGAGATATGACCATCCCAGAATATCATAAGAAATTCAACGAACTTTCTCACTTTGCTCCTCATCTAATTGAGAATCCGAAGAGAAAGAATATGAGATTTATCAACGGGCTTCAAAGGAAATATCAGAACAGTGTAATGAGGAACGTGAAGCTCCCCTTTTCTGAAATGATATACATGGCTTATCAATACGAAGATCTAGACAAGAAAGGTATGCTATAGTACGAAGAAGACGTCAGCTCTAGTAATAAAATTGAGTCTGAAACTGATCGTCCTGAGGCCAGTACAATGTCTAAAGTCGGCAAGGAGCCCAAAGTAAATCGAAAAAGGGCCAGATCCGAAAAAGAACCAGTAACGACAGCTGTATGCAGTAACTGCCATAAACAGGGGCATTTGACCAGGAATTGTAAACCCTCGAAGAAGCTAAAGAAAGATGAAACTAAATCCGGTAAGAAGTTCTAAGAGAATAGAAAGTGCAGTCAATGCCATCAGACCGGTCATCTTTCAAAGGCCTGCCCGCTATTCAGAAAGCCTGAAGCAGTACATGTAAATGAAGTGGTAGAAGTACCTGCATCTTCGTCTGCTCAGGAAAGGTCTGATGTTTTAGAAGGCACGCTCAATGTCAAGAACATTCCAGTTAAAGTGTTGTTTGATACAGGCGCGTCACGAAGCTTCATTGCCAAGAATGCAGTTAAGAAGTTGAATTTAAATGTGAAGAAGCTCAAAGAATCAATGACTGTCCAAAATCCGGTCGGGGGTTCCATCGGTCTCAGTTGGGCTTGTGCAGTACCTGTCTCTTTTTCCTGCTATAAATTCCCTACTATCTCTATAGTCATGAATTTTAATGAATTCGATCTTATTTTGGGATTGGATTGGCTAACCAAATATGAGGCAGAGGTTAGATGCGCCGAGAGAGTTGTTAGGGCAAATATAAAATCAGGTGGTTATATAACCATTCCCTGTGAAGGTCAGAAAGCTAATAGAAAAGACTTCTGGGCAGCTTTGGATGTCTCTCCAGCCCAAATAGAAAATATCCCTGAAGTCGCAGAGAATATTCCTGACCTCATCAAAGACATTCCTGTCGTCAAAAATTATGCGGATGTGTTTGAAGAAGTTGTTCGCTTGCCGCCACAGAGAGAAATAGATTTCAGAATTGCTTTGATTCCGAATGCAAGGCCGGTAGTTCACGCTATTCGAAGAATGTCCTTGAAAGAGAAAGAAGAACTTGACAATCAAACACGACAACTCGTATGGAAGGGTCTGATCATGCCTATTTTCTCTGATTGGGGAGCAGCAGTGGTGTTTGTCCCAAAATCTGACGGTACTCTACGTGTATGTGTGGATTATCGAGATCTGAACAAACAGACCATAAAGAATAAATATCCATTGCCGCGGATTGATGATTTGTTGGATAGGTTAAATGGAGCACAAGTATTTTCACGAATGGACCTAGCTACAGGCTTCCATCAACTTCGAATTGCCGAAGAGTGTGTTCCAATGACAGCATTCAGAGGTCCCGACTTATTCTACGAGTGGTTAGTAATGTCGTTCGGCTTATGTAACGCTCCAGCTTACTTTGTCGATCTGATGAACAGAGTATTCAGAGGAGTTTTGAATAAATTTGTTCTGGTTTTTATTGACGATATTCTAATCTTCTCTAAATCAAAGGCCGAACATGAAAAGCATCTGCAACAGGTTCTAGAAATTCTGAGACGGAATGTATTAAAAGCCAAATTTTCCAAATGTATCTTCTGGCAAGATGAAGTAAAATTTCTAGGCCACGTCGTTTCGAAAGAAGGAATCGCTGTGGATCCAAGCAAAATCACAGCTATTCAGAATTGGAAATAGCCCAGTACCCCCACTGAAGCCCGTAGTTTTCTCGGATTGGCTAGCTATTACCGGAAGTTCGTTAAAAACTTTTCGAAGATATCTGGTCATTTAACGAAGCTTACGAAGAAGCACTCTAAATTCAAATGGACTCCAGAAAGTGAGGAGGCTTTCGAAGAGCTAAAGTTAAGACTAACGACTGCTCCAGTGTTAACCATCATCGATGGCAATCAGGATTTGAAAGTCTGGACTGATGCTTCTAGAGAAGGCCTTGGCGCAGTGTTAATGCAAAGGGGCCAAGTGATTGCTTATGCTACCGCCAACTGAATCCGCACGAAAAGAACTACGTAACTCATGATCTTGAGTTATTGGCTATAGTATTCGCTTTGAAAATCTGGAGGCATTATCTTCTGGGTGAGAGATTCGAACTGTTTACAGATCATCAGTCGCTGAAGTATCTGTTCACCCAGAAGGACTTGAATCTGAGGCAGCAACGTTGGCTGGAGTTTCTTGCAGCATATGACTTTGAAATTATATACACTCCAGGGAAAGCCAATGTCATGGCCGATGCGTTAAGCCGAAAGAATGAGATGACCGCCAGCTTTATTATCACGACTTCATTGATAGATAAAATATCTGCTCTTCAGAAGGATGATCACTTCATTCAGAAGATCAGGGAGATAATTCAGAAAGGCGAACCCTCGAGTTTTCAAGTTGATAATGATGAGATTCTAAGGCTCAAAGGTCGAATCTGTGTCCCTAACATTCCTGAGCTTCGAAAGGAAGTACTGGATGAATGCCATAAGTCAAAACTTAGTATCCATCCGGGAGTAAGCAAAATGTACAATGACATTAAACGCACTTTCTGGTGGAAGTCGATGAAGAGGGACATTTCTTTATATGTTAGCCGATGCCCTACTTGCCAGCTAGTCAAAAGCGACCAACAGAAACTAGCTGGATTATTACAACCGCTAGACGTTCCAGGCTGGAAGTGGGAACATATTTCTATGGATTTCATTGATGGTCTGCCCAGAACCAGAAAATGGAATGACAGTATTTGGGTGATCGTAGATCGCTTCACGAAGACCGCCCATTTTATACCTGTCAGATCAAACAGAACTGCTCAGAGTCTGGCGCAGATATACTTCAGGAAAATAGTTAGACTACATGGAGTGCCGCTCAGTATAGTCAGTGATAGAGATACAATATTCACTAGCAAATTTTGGGAGGCGTTTCAAGTCGAGCTGGGAACGAAGTTGAACTTGAGAACCGCTTATCATCCTCAGACAGATGGTCAGACTGAGAGGGTAAATCGTATTTTAGAAGATCTATTGCGGGCTTGTGTTATAGATTTCGGTGGATCATGGGAAGACCATCTGCATTTGGCTGAATTCTCATATAACAACAGCTACCAGGCGAGCCTGACAATGTCGCCATTCGAAGCGTTGTATGGTAGACATTGCCGATCTCCTGCTTGTTGGGTCGAACCTGAAAATAGACTTGTGTTAGGGCCTAATATGATCCGAGAAGCTGCCGATAAAGTTGATTTTATTAAGAAGCGATTACTCGACGCTCAAAGCCGACAAAAGAGCTACGCCGATAGGAGAAGAAGGGATATATCATTTGCTGTTGGAAACTACGTATATTTGAAAGTATCGCCGATGAGAGGAGTAATCCGGTTCGGTAAAACTGGAAAATTGGCGCCCAAATTCATAGGTCCGTTTCCTATTATGGAACGGATCGGAACTCTCGCATATAGGGTTAAATTGCCTAATTGGTTGCCTGGAGTTCATGATGTATTTCACATATCTCAACTTCGAAAGCACGTTCATGATCCAGACTTGATCGTGGAAGAAGCAGCTCAACAAGATATTGAAATTACCCCTGAATTAGCTGTGAGACGAGAGCCGCTCAAGATCATCGGCAAAGAAACCAAAGAGCTGAGGAACAAGAAGGTTCACTTAGTCAAAGTGCAATGGAGTGGAGATCCCCGGGATTGTACTTGGTAAACTGAGGAGAGTATTCAGAAAGCTTATCCTAGATGTCGAGTAGATATCTCTGATTGACTCCGGTGCAAGGTATATTTACCATACTTTTAATTACTAATTAGTTCTCTACTCTGTTGTTATTTTCTTTCCATGGATGTGTACTTTTAATTCTATAGTCTGAATGATTTTAAAAGAATATAGAAATTGATTTGTATGATTTTGAAAAGTTAAAAACAATTTGATTTTTGGTTGTGTTGTGTGATAGTAGATTAGATTAATTAAATTATTAGAACGATAGTTAATTTAATCAACAATAGAATAATGGTAGAATTTATTCAATTAGATCACACATTGAACTGATTAAAAATAGATAGAAATATATATACTTGTGCATTATATATATGTTTGAACAGGTAAATGGATTAGCTGTTGAGTAAAGATTTTATTTGCGTGCCTGACAAATAGGTAAACCTTAATGAGTTTGATGCGAAATATTATTATATCAACTCCTGTGAATGCCATTGGATGCGGAGTGCTGGTTATTCTATGTGAAAATAATAAATATCGCCATAGGATAGTAACAATTAATTTTGAACTACATTACATGGCATACTTTAGAAGGTAGGCATACTTCATCATATACCACATAAGCATTTGGAGCTTGTGTGACGAGGTGGAAGATTTACCGTACGAGCGAGAGGCTTGTATGGCGATGACTATATTTTACAGGTTGAACTGATGACTGATATGGACTATTTAAATTGTAACAATTAAATTGCCAGATTAATAAAAACCCCACACGGGTCTGGAGTTGACGATAATCACGTCTCTCTAGTTATTAGATACGGCACATGGACTATTTATTACCCACACGGAACAGGGTGACGAGAATTTATTCTCTGGAGTAATTATCTATACACGCTCCCCTGTAAACACCAGAATATATCACTATAAATATGTGTATGCTTATTAGGATTTATTGGGTACCTAATACGGCCCAATAAATTTCCAAACCTCTCTCCGTACAAGGGAGGTTATGGCGAAATTTTTCAAAAATTCCAAGTGTTAGCCAAATTTTTGAAGAATTTGAAAATTCTCAGAAACTGAAAAGTTGGAGAATGGAAGCCAGGTCGAACGTAGAGTTGATTAATCAAACCACTTTCGACTTTGTTCCTTTTCGGGGACGAAAAGTTTTAAGTGGGGGAGATTGTAACGACCCAGAAAATCTGAACCAATTTAAAAATATTAAATTGGCTAAAATAATGGATTTTAAATATTTAGAATAAATATTTTAAACAATAGCAATGAAAACGGAGTTTGAATCGACAATTGAAAATGAATATAATTAATTCTAATTATAAACAAGGCCTGAAATGGCGCTGTAGTTTCAAAATTTGAATTCAAACTTTGTCGGACTGTACCGGGTGCAAAACAAAACGGATTTGAGTGAAACCAAAAACATTTAAATCTGTTAGTGAATACATTTCTAATGAATCTGAAAAATCGAATTTTCATAGTGGAAAGCAAAAGTTATGGCAAAATGAATTTTCAGAAAGGTCGCTATGGAATTTATATAGCCTGTGAAATTGGCCATTTTGCAAACGACCTCGAAATTCGACGAAACCACTTTTGTTGGATCCGGGATGTGAAGTTATTGCTAGGTTTTAAATTTCATAATTTTTGAAGCTTGTATGTGAGCGTGAGAAAGGAAAATGTGTTTTGGTCAATTATAGTTAAATTGGATCGACCAGAAATGGGCCTTTTTGCAAATGGTCTCAGAATTCGACGAAACTAGTTTTGTTGGGACCGTATCGTCAAAACATAGCTAGATTTATTTTTCTGAAAATTTTCAAATCAGTTTGTGGCCCTGGCAAATTGAAATGTACGTTCAAATTGAATATTGAATGTTACATATTTTAATTTGAAGGAAAACTGACTGAAACAGTCGAATGGGCCTACGAAACATATCCCATTGTGTTCGGAATGGGGGTAAAACGCTAAGGACGACAGTCGTTGGGTTTGGATTGGTGGTCGCGTCCAAAAACCCCTTTATAAAACCTCTCGGCCAATCAGAATAAAAAAAAAGGAATTTCTCTTTCTCCCCCCCCCCCCCACCCCCGATAGACGGCGGAAAGCCTTCAAAACTTCCCGACTCGATTTCTCTTTCAATTCCAAACGAAATCTAGCAAACTCGGATCCATTTTGAAGGCCTAACCGTCCTCTTCAAATCCATGTGAGGTTTGGCAATTATCGTTCAGTATTCGTCGAGTTGCGAGCCCGGGAAGTGCTCGACTTTCGAGCTCCGCCGCGGTTGACTGGAGCCACCGGAGTGGGTCCCCCTTCTGGCGCAGGTACTCCTCTCCATCCTCTTCGACGCAGCGCCCTCCGATCCTCTTCATACTACATGGATTGGATGAAAATCTAGACCCTAGTTTTGAACGAAATAGTGAGGTATACGGTTTATATTATTTAAACCGATTTCAACAGTTTTAAAGTGTTGCAAACTTTTAAAAATCATATCTTTTTCGATTCTTGACGAAATTCGATGAAACAAGAAACATCGTGACCGTGTGGACGTCTTCTACATTCTAGAAGAGACCGCATATTTTTCTAAGCCTTATGCTATTTTTGGTGGAGTGGAACCCAATGTGAGATTTCTAATTTATAAACGATATGGAAAACGACGATGTATGAATTATATAGTCGATGTATGAGTTATATAAGCGTTGTACACCTCTTGTAAAAGCGTTGTATAAGTTGTACGTTCGATGTATAAGTTATATATGCGTTGTAAAAATTATAAATGTGTTGAAATGGAAGTGAATTGCTATATATATATATATATATATATATATATATATATATATATATATATATATATATATACGCCCCTCGTCCATAAACCATGGACAATATTTATTGGTTGTGATTGGTGTGAAAATTGATTGATAGCGAATGGTTGTTTGGGATTGTTTGTGGTTGATATTGATTGATTGTGGTTGAAAAATACCCGTTTGTGGTTGAGAAATATTTGGTTGAAACCACATAGGATTAGTTTGTGGAAATGAAATAAATATATACATGCCGCCCACGTGCGAACTAGATGCATGATCCCCATTGTCAAAAACCGCGAGGTTTTAAGGTAGAGCGAGGAGCCGTACTAGGGACGGTCCCGGTTTTAACTACCCTGCCGTTATGCTGCCGAAATTTTGAATAATATTCATGTGTTTAAATTATTTTCATTTGCTGAAACTATATTTATTCGTTGAATAGAAAACCTTCATGTGTTGAATCAATATTCATTCGTTGAATTGAAATTCATGTGTTGAATGGTATTCGTGTTTTATTTATAAAAATCACATTTTATCTATATATATAAACTATAGAAAACCTTCATGTGTTGAATCGATATTCATTCGTTGAATTGAAATTCATGTGTTGAATGGTATTCGTGTTTTAAATATAAAAATCACATTTTTATCTATATATATAAACTATAGAAAACCTTCATGTGTTGAATCGATATTCATTCGTTGAATTGAAATTCATGTGTTGAATGGTATTCATATTTTGAAAGAAATTGTTTTATAATAAAAATCCCATTTTTAACATCAATATGAAATGTATAAAATGAACCTGTTTTGAAATAAATTGTTTTACAATAAAAATCCTATTTTTATCACCTATATAAACTATATAAAATAATAGTGTTTTGAAATGAATTGTTTTACAATAAAAATCACATTTTTATTATATACATGAATTGTTGAAATGTGAAGTGTTAAAAATAGCCACTCGTTCAAATAAATATGCATGAGTTGAAATATTCATTAATTAGCTAATGATATGATTTTTTTTACCTATGCATGCAACATTAGAATGAATGGTGTTTTTAAACCAAATGGAATCAAATATGAAGTTGTATGGAAAATGATAAGCGATAAGAACTGTATATATGTAAATGCATATTTATTGAACAGGTTATAGCAAAGGGGCTAGAGAAGAGGAATAAAATTTTTGTGCCCGACAAATAGGTACACATTTACTATTTTGTTTGGGTGATGATTTTATGAGCCTGTTGGCTAGCCGCTTGGCTAGCCGCTTGGCTTTTTGTTTTCCTTTTCGACATGAGACGCCCGTGTGGCTATTTGGGAATTTTCCCAGCCCCTCCCGTACAAAGGAGGTTATGGCGAAATTTTCCAAAATTTAAAGGCGTTAGTGAAATATTTGAAGTGGAAACAATATAGGAACTTTTGAATGAACTATATTTATATAAATATATAAATATAAATAAAATTAAAACGAAACGTGGCCGTGCAGTTCGTGTTTTGAAGCCGTGATTTCAAACAACTAGTGCGGGAAATCCGACAATCGGATTTTCCCGAAACCGCAACCGTTGGGTTCGCCTTGGAAATATCTTTCCAACGGCACCAACTTTGTAAAAATCCAACGGTTGGATTGTCTGGAATGTTTAATTCAAATCTGAAGAAAAACAGCGCCAGAATCGATTATATTTATATATATATATATAAATATAATTATATTTAACCGAATAACGACGCTGCAGTTCGTATTTTGAAATCGAACCTTCAAACGATTATACCGGGAGATCCGACCGTCGGATTTTCCCGAAACTGGAACAGTTGGATTCGTTTTGAAAAGATCTTTCTAATGATGTAAATTTTGTGAAGATCCAACGGTTAGATTTGGAGATATGTGTAAATCAAATCTGAAGAAAAACAGCGCCACGGTCGCGTTATGGCCCGAAGTGTCGTTTTGAATAAAATGGCTATTTTAAAATAAATAAAAATAGCGATAAATCGTTATAAAATATTATAAAAGATATGGATGTGATTTAGAAATTAACTGAAGGTTAGCTAAGTCGAATGGTTGCCTGGGTGTTGATCTGATGTTGGTTTCGGCCTTCGGGGTTAATATTTGGGGAATCGTTCTCTTACTGATTGACGGTTAGTGACTAGTGAATTGAAATGATGCGTGTATATGTTAGCGTTGCACTTGTTTATTATATACGCGAGTTGCTCAGAATGACCGGGTTTATCCCATTCTGAATAACTGAATCGACGATAAGGAAATCGAAGATGAAGACGGTGGTCGAAGACCGGAGATCTTCACCTCGTTTGGATGGTAACCGAGGTCCTGATTGGGAGGCATCCCGAAATATGGATAATGAGTGGTGATCGTCCAGACGTACGTGGTGATCGATGGGTTTGCGAGGTATTTAGTGCCTCCGATTTCGTTTAGACTCAGAACGGACTTGTAAATGGTCTGTATGTCTGACATTGGATTTTATTCTATGTTGATTGATCTCTATTAAATATACATATGTTTGGCGGCGGAGAATTTATTCTTTTGCTTAACGCCCTTCTCTGAAACGCACGAGCTCAGAGGTTGTATATCGATGGACATCAGTCGCAGGGCATGAATTGCTAGTATGGCATGCCTAAGTGGAAAATGAACAGGGCTTCTGTTGAAAAGCAAGGTCTTGTGGAGATGATCAAAGCACCGCCTGTGTGGCGTAGCTTTGTGTATAACGTAAATTCGCGAGCCTCACACCCCGGTATGAGCCAGAAACGGGAAAGGACATCAGGGAGGGCCTGCGTTTCTTCCTAGCTAGAAGTGGCGTCAGTGGTTTTACACGCCCTGACGAGTTTGACTTATGTGATTGTTGTTGTTGCGAGGCACCTCGGTTAGATCGGACGATCCGGGTCCGATGGAGTCATTCGTTGGCTCGTTTACGCCCCAAAGGGCGGGGAAACGCAGTGTCCAGAAATTTTAATCTACATCGGTGGACCAGCCCTGACGATCCAAGGGTCACTCGAGCTCTGATCCTGAGACTCGGGCTAGGTAGTCTCGAATTCGGTAAGGACTATCTTTTGCCTTGGTTCATGATGGAAATCCAATTTCCAAATACGACACCGTGCGGTTTTGATTGTATATATATATGGCGACATGATATATGGTACCCATGCCATCTATGATTGATAGTTATGATTGAAATTGTTTTTGAAACATATAAACACTAGTAATAATATCAAATGCTTTTGTTTTATTCGTATCAATCATATTTTGGCCATTATAAGGTAAATCTCTATCCTCCGGTTTGCGTTGCATTGTGTGATGGGAACTGAGTCTTATAATGGCTTCATTTTTATAGAAAGCATTGCGTTGTTTAAAAGAAAGATTTGTTTTAAAGCACTGGCAATCCAATGGAGTAAACCCGTTCCACGAAAGTGGCGTGGTCCTGTGATTAGCCATAATTTTAAATGTGTTGAGTAGATTTCTCATACCAGTCCCAAGACTGACTCGTAGTTTGTTTCACTTTCAAACTCGGGTGCCCCTTTTTCTACACGGGCAGCCTTGTATTCAGGTTTAGCTGGTTCTTTCTGGATAGCTGGAGCTGAAGATGGATTCTATCATTTTATCTCTTTTTATGTTGTTCAGCTCCTATTGTAAATTATGTTTGTTTTTCCACTGTAGACATATATGTATAGTTGAACTATAATTGTACTAAGTAAGATCCTGTATACTGTGTAACCCTGATGATTACTTTTATCCAGTATATTCTATTGTTCATTATCTGGTTTATTTATTTAATTCTGTTCTGCTATTATCTGTTTCTGTGTTATATTCCAAAGATAACCCTTGTCTCCGTCTGTACGGGATTTGGGGTCGTCTCATTTACAAGTTATCCATGAAGGAACTAGTAGAGTTAAACAAACTAAAATAGCAATGTTAGTAAATCAGTTTGAGTTATTCAAAATGAACGAGAATGAGTCTATTTAACATATGTATTGCAGATTTCAAGAGATAATGCATTCATTAACTGCATTTGGGAAAACTTATTCTGAAGCAGATCAAGTCAAAAAAATTTTAAGTTCATTAACTCTAGAACGGGAATAGAAAACTTTTGCAGTTGAAGTATCCAATGATGTGAATGAAATGAAGATTGAAGAGTTAACTGGAAATCTGATGCCTTATGACATCTAATTACAGAAAAGGAAAGAAAACAGATCAACAGAGAAGAAATCCATTGCATTGAAAGCAACAACAAATGATTCTAACTAGAGTAGTGAAGATGTTTAAGAAAAAATTCTGACAACAAGTCATTTTAGAAATTTTCTGAGATACAAAAAAAAAATTATAATCAAGGGAGTTCAAAAAGTAATGATGGTCGATGTTATAACTGCAACAAACTAGGACATATAAAGAAAATGTGTCCATATCCAGACAAATTGACTCAACAAACAAATAATAGCAATTTGTCAAGAAAGAGAAAGAAAGCATACACAACAACATTAGATGATTCAGATTCATCAACAAGTGATGGAGAACCAAAAATAGAAAATACAAATATATGCTTTACGGTAATTCAAGGTATAGAAAATTTCGAATAAAAGGATCTAAAAACCAAGTACGCCTTATTTATTTCTAATTTTATTTGGTTGAATAGTTGCTTTGTTTGTTTGCTTTGATTTGATTTTAAAACTTTAAAATTTAAACTTGAAATTTGAAATTCAAATTTGAAATTTGAAATTCAAAATAATAACATAATAATAATAAATGATAAATAAAATAATTAAATAAATTGTTTGTGTGTTTACTAGGATTAGAATTATTTTAGGAAATCGTTAAACCTGAAATATAAATCGATAATATAAATTTCAATTCACAGAAATTAAACTCTCTTTGAAAATAGACATGTATGTCGATATACAAATAAGTCAATGTCGACATATCTGACCTGTTTTGAAATTCAAATTTTGAATTTCAAAAAGTTTAAACTTCCAAACTTCCCTCCAACTTTTCACCAACTCCAAGGTATGAAAAGGTGTCATTTCAATCTGAAAAGTTGTGCCTATTCAATTCATATCCATTCAATTCATATCCACTAAATCTCTATATATATATCTATTCTTTCTACCTTTCATTCACGCCTCAAAACAGTATTCTTCATATCTATTCTCTTCAAAATTATCAATTCAATGGCTTCCTCTAGTTCATTTCAAAAATTGAAGATAACCAGATCCATCAAAGGCTATCTTCATAATGACAAAGAGGGAATCAAAACCTATGGTAACTATTTAGCAAATGCTAAAGTTAACACGGGTGCTTTCGCCATCTTTAGCGATTTTACTCTTATGATCTCACCTCTTTCTTTCAAAACAATGAAGTCTTGAGTCTATTTGACTCATGTGACAATGACGAAGTGTGTTACCCCAAACTTGTCAAAATGTTCTACGCGAATCTAAATCGCGGATTTTACGAAGGCAATGAAGACCAAATTTGGAGTAGTGTCAAAGTCACTCAAATTTTTCTCGATGCCAAACTCTTAGGCACTATTCTAAATTGTAGAAGAACGGGCTCGAATTTTTTGGATTTTGTTATCGACGAAACCGATTTGGAAACCTTTCACAACATATTTGAGGATGGTGCTCCAAAGGGGTTCAAAAATCGTTCGTTTCGTCCAAAAACAAGAATTGTCAACCTTCTCCTCCAATAAACCATCACTCCCCATTCCGGAAATTTCAACAACCCAACCCTTAAAGTCCAAAAGGCTCTTTTTTGCTATTATGGGTGGCTATACTATCAATTAGGCCGAAATGGTTCTAAATGAAATTAAGCCCATAGATTTATCAATATGAGAAAACACTCTCTACTATGTTGTTTATCTCACTCGTATTTTCAAGAACTTTAATGTTGATCTTCATGGAGAAGAATTTGTGCCTAGAAAAGTGTTTGACGCATCAAACATTCATCTCATGCAAATTAATCTCATTTTCAAACCATATGAGACATTCGAAGCCAAACAAGCTCAAATACAACAAGAACAAGAACTAATGGAAGTCGAAGAAGGAGAGGCTATTATGGAAAGTGTTGAGTATCCAGCCGGCACTAAACGCATTTACAAAGAGACGATTATTCAAAATCAAGTGAAAAACATCAATAATTAAAAGAAGCTCAACAATAAAATTTCCAAAATATCCAAATTCGTGGTCAGGATAGGAAGAAAGCTTGGAATTTTATCTTCCTCATCATCATCTGAAAACTAGGCTATCTAGTTTAATCTATCTTTATATATTCGTTTAAATTTCCTTGTATTTTCTTTTTGAAACTCATATTTAAAGTGTGTCTTGATTAGTTGGATGTATTTGCTTTTTATTAGGTAATGAATGGAAATTTATTTATGATAAAATCATCTTTATATTTTTGTAAAAACTTTAGAACTAATTATAATATAATAGAGTTCAAAATAATTCAAAATTTGAAAAGTTCCAAAAATTTTACTATAATACGTCTACATAAAAATAAGTGTACATCGACATATAACTGCCAAATTTTCAAATTGTTTCAAATTTTAGAATTAAAATAACTACTCATGTCCATTCAAAATCCAACGAATTCCATACACTATTTAAGTCTATTTCTTTCAGAAAAAATCATTATTCTATTTCTCCTTCTTCCTTATTCATTTCTTATCAAATCCATGGCAATTCCTATTCATAATCTTTGTGAAAATCTGGAAGAAACCTTAAATCTTTCAAAAATATTTTCTCTATCGTTCTACGAAACCAGCATCATCTCGAACTAAGTCAAATAAAGATGTTTAAACAGAAAGAGAAGAATTTTGATGCAATGCGATACCTAATCTCTTCTCTTTTCAAAGACGAAGATAATAATCTCGTAAAGGTTCCTCCAACTAAAGAAGATGAGGATTGGGAAGTCATTAAGAAGGATCCTATCTTTGGAGAAGACGATTGGGTTGATGTTCCAAGAAACGTTTAATTGTTCGGTAAGAGTTGATTGATTTGCTTGAATTTGATTTGGATTCTATAATTTGAAACTTGTATATCTCTACTAATAAAGGAAATCATTTAAACATGGTGAAGCTTTTATTCGCTTCCTGGAATACCCCACTATCCTCCTACGTTTGTATTTAAAAAAAAAAGGGTTTTGAGGGCAATACAGTCATTTCTCTTCCCATATATTATCTCTTTTACTCCACGATCTACGCAGTCAACCGTCTCCAAGCATTTGGTTTCTCCTTCCATTTCGCACGTCTTCTTTGCCGTTTCTTCTGATTTTCCACCCATGTCTTCCCAATTCTCGAACCCTATCTCAATAAATCGTAAACTTTTATATGCCTATTTCCTTCCAACCACGTACCGCCTTCACCCAACCCATCTTCACCTCCAGCTACACCTACAGTTGCTTTCGCTTATGCGTTTTTTGTCCAACCAGCTCCCGCAGTTCAAGTCTATTCCTCCACAAGCCAAAGTACCAGCTAATCGACGTCAGCAGAGGTATAGTTTTTAACTTCTGACCTGATTATTCATATTTTTTATAACTGACTACCAAAATTTGTAGATTCCGCCTACTTACGCTCGCATCTACCACTGCTCGAAGTCTACTTCCGGTTGAATCGTCGAGATCTACTCAGGTATACAGTTGTCAACGTATTAACACTATGTTTAATCATTGAGTTCAAACTTGACATATAATCTTTACTTTTCTTTTGGTTCTGCTCAAAACAAGTGAATCAGAAGATTTAGAACGAAATTTCAGTTTGGAAACTGAAACATATAAATATGTTCAACTAGATTTAGACATGATAGACTAATCAGCTTTTTTGACTTATGCATATATAATCCATAAGTGTTTATATTTCATGTTTTATAACGTGTTGGAATTGAAACCAAGCATAAAGAAGAGCGAGCATTAAAAACATCAACTTTGTTACAAATTATTGTGTATAATTTCACTGTACTGCTAACATAATAATATTGTGTATAATTTTTTTTTTTTTTACTCAGTTAACCATATGTCTTCCTTTGTATTGTAATCATTTCAGCACTAAACTATGACTTTAATGTCCAAATCTCCAATTCTTATTTTGAGGATGGAAAAGCAAAATGGTATCAATATGGATTGCAGGTTCAGATTTTCGATGATAAATGTTACCAGCGGAAAGGTAAGTTGCCAAAGTTTGAAAACTACCTTCCACTTACATGTTCATTTACATAATTTATGTTTAGTTTATTCGTAATTGTTTACATACGTTATGTTATATATGCATGACTCCCATGCGAGAAGGGTTCATAAACATGTATAATTTGTAGTCGCATGTTCAGTAATGCCATGGCACACCATCTCCGTCATCTCTGTATTCGATTAGTTTTTATCTGGCCATATGCTACGTAAATAAAATATTAACTCACTATTAAATATTAACTTCTGCAACAAAATTTGACCTGAACGCATGTTGTACCACGTGTATTTATTATGTGTTTTAATTTTTTTCTGTTATAAAATTTATTAATCCAATTCGTTAAACACAGACAATAAATTCACTTAAACATGTTATCATGTTTAATGCTATCACACATTAATTTTTTTTGCGGCAAATTGTAAAAATATGGATTGTTGTGAACAACATGATGTTAGATGTCGTAATATACTTTATATGCACACAAAATCATTGATGAGGAATAGTATAAACTATATTGTTTGAAATAATCTTTCCTAAGTTTGTGGTTTTTTGCAAGCGAAAAATAGTTTACTCATAATCCATTACATGAACACAAATTTCTTAGTGAATTAACTTTCCAGTTTTTTCGACGCAAAAAAAAAAACTATATACATGATATTACATAGACAAAAAATATATTTCAATATATAGTTTTGTCATTTGCATGTTCCGTTGTTCATTTGCATTGTGTTCGATGTTATTTTATTATTATTTGATTCGTAACTTATGTTCATACCTCCCTTCATCAATATGATAATATGTTAACAACAGTAATTAAAATTTAGCGTAATGTTACTTCTTTCATTCATATAATTTTCGATACATCTAATACGTGGTTCTCATAATTAGTGGACGTCATATTACATCAACAAAAGATTATACTTTTCTTTTTGCTCATTTGCATGTTCAGCTGATCAGTTTGTAATTTGTTAACCTGTCTGTCATGTACATCACTCTAACTATTGGTTGACCTAACTCAATTTTTTTTCTCATGCGATGCAGTACAGCATATGGTGCAATGAACCATGCTGAATTGATTTGGCTGGACAAATCAATCCTTACATCACTGACCGATCCAACTGACCATTGTTTTCAAGCAAGTTGGGTTGATAATTTCTCAAATTTTAATACTATTTTATTAATATGACTTTCTACCTTTTCAAGTGGTTCATAACAGCAATTGCTGTCAATTTGTCGAATTGTCATTGACACATATTTTATTTTCATTTGTTTTGAAAATTTGCAGAATACTGCTGCAATGGCTGTTATAGATGATGGCAACGTATAATCGTGTGAATCAAGCGTAAAAATTTTACCTATCCGACTCAGTGTGTAATCTTTTATATCCGTCTATTTTGTTTTCTTACTTTTTTTTTTTTTTTTGCAGAACACTGCGAGTTTGATTTAAAGATGAGGTTGCAAACAACTGTTTGAGTCGTTCACCAAATCCATTCGGTTAGGTATTTTGACATTCATGCATTTTTTTTATGTTCATTATAACGTACAATGAATGCTTCAACTTATGACTTCATATACACGATATAGATTCATTTATTTTTTTTATTCATATCTCTTCGCCCGTATCGTATGTTTCAAACATGTATAACTTAATTCATATGTATGCTAAATATTTATAGCCGTCCATTATACATTTCACACTTTTAGGGTCACATATGTGGCTGTCATTTTCAAGTCTGCGTAGTTATTATATACCAGTGCTTATTCTTCTTTATTTTTCCATGTATATGCTATTTTTTTAAACTACAATTTCATATCTGCACATTTCATAGTCTGTGCTGTATATATTGTGTACTGCATATACGTTACAAAACAAATGCTACGTCAATTTTTTTATATTAAAAATACAAATATAATCATAAATTTGTATACCTTACTATCTTATTGCCCACCTTTCTCCCCATCTTTTTTGCGAGATTTTTTAAATTTAATGTTTGTTCTATTATCACTTCATTCTTATTTACCAAGTCATGGATGACTTATTCAAATATATCCTACCATTCCACCTTTTTCTCCTTCCTATATTCTGATATTTGTACATTGTTACGTCTGCCAACTATCCTACTACCTCTTTTCTTCTTCCATATTTCTTTTGGCTCATATACTTTCATCATTTATCCATTTCTGCTTCACACTAAATCTTTCCAGCTTATTCATGTCCACCTTTTTTACTTCTCTCTTCTATAACTACATGGATGCTCACCAGCGCGAACAGTGGCGCATGGCTCAACGAGTTCGATGTGCTAGGATGTCAACCGAAGAACATGAAAGTCAGTTGGCAACCCGTCGAAATCGTCGATGTTCGCAACGACTTCAACCACCATCTGTTGAGCAACATAATCAATCACTGCAAAATAACAACGCTCAACTTCTTCCTACATTTACCACTTCTCATTACTCTACACGAAATTTTCTAGCAAACACTAGACTTCGTAAGCATATGCTGCCACCACCAACTTTCTGCCCATTCTGCTCAGCAAAAAGATTCGATCATGAAAATACTCAAACCTGCTGTTCAAATGGTAAATTTCATATTTTCCGCCCTCCCGCTCCACAACAACTACTTGATCTATTTGTTGATCAAACTGAAATTGGCAGCCACTTCAGAACTAATATCAGGTCTTATAACAATGCTTTTGCGTTTACGTCAATTGGTGCAAATATTGATCAAGATTTAGCGAATGCAACAAGTGGCGTTTATTCGTATCGTGCTCAGGGGTCTATTTACCACCGTATAGGCAGTGTGCTGCCATCTGAAGGTAACCGACCTCGGTATTTACAGCTGTACATTTACGACACAGAGCATAAGACCGAAAATCGTCAATTTGATACCCAGAATTTGAGAGCTGACATACTTTTGATTATAAAGGAAGTATTGGATAGTATTAACCCTTTTGTGTCCGTCCTACGTCAGTTGGGGCAACGTTCCGACGTGCATAATTGTAGAATAAAAATTAAAGAGATCACCGTTGACAGTCATCTACATGAACTGCCAACGGCATCACAAGTTGCTGGCATAATCGTTGGTGACGAGTCAGACGATTTGCACGGTAGAGACATAATTGTTCAAACAAATAGTGGAAACTTCCAGCACGTTCCTGATACGGCTGGATTTTACGATCCACTTCAGTACCCACTGTTGCTACCGTACGGAGAACATGGTTGGAATTTGAACTTACATGATAACGGGGACAGCCAACTTAGTTGTGCGTCCTACTACTCTAACTTTATACACGTAGATACATATGTTTATTTTCTGCATCTTTTTACTTAACACCGTTACTACCATGTCCACATCAACTTGCATTGCACAGAATTCTCCTTTCCTATATTCAGCACTAATATTAACGAGTGTATCTTAATTGTTTATATATATAGATTCGAACGGGAGAGACATCACTTCTCCTACTCGGTGGACGCCTTTTTCAGCAATATGCTATCGATATGTTTGTCAATATTGAAACTATGCGACTTAGATTTCTTCGTAACAATCAAGAAACAATCAGGGCTGAGTTATACCAGGGTTTGCACGATGCGTTGACTGCAGGAGAAACTTCGACAGGTAAGTTAATGTCCTATTTCAAATTTCATTTTTCTTACACTTCTTCTTCAATGCTTAATTTTTTTTAATTAAACATTCCACTACTTCAGGAAGCGTTGGTGTAAAAAAAAATCTGCCAGCGTCTCATATGGGCAGTCCAGGAGATATGCACCACCGGTACCAAGATGCAATGGCAGTCGTTCAAAGGTATGGAAAACTTGATTTTTTTATTACTGTTACATGTAATACGAAATGGCCTGAGATTACTACAGAACTACTTCCCGGCCAACAACCGCATGACAGACCAGACTTAACATGTAGAATTTTTCGTGCAAAATTAACCCAAATAAAAAATGATTTGTTAGACGCCAACATTTTAGGAAAAGTTATTGCGCATGTACGTGTCATAGAATTTCAAAAAAGAGGTTTGCTGCATGCTCATATGTTACTTATTCTAGCTGAAAATGATAAAATTAATTCTCTTGATGAGTATGATGGTGTGGTTAGAGCCGAAATTCCATGTAATAATTTAGAACCTGATTTACATATAGCTGTACTGAAACACATGATTCATCATCCATGTGGTCGTTTTAATCCTAATGCCACTTGCATGAAAAATGGTGAATGTAAGAGAGACTTCCCAAAACCATTTGCTCCCGTTACTTTACAAGTAAACGACTCATATCCAATATATAGACGACGTGATAACATAAGAGTTACTCAACCATTGGGACCCACAATTGACAATCGTTGGGTAGTGCCTTATAATCCTTATTTACTACTTAAATATGACTGCCATATAAATGTTGAAATTTGTTCAAGTATAAAATCAGTAAATATCTTTATAAGTATGTTTACAAGGGATCCGACCGCGTTTCAGTTGGAGTTTCTACGTCAACCACTGACGATGAAATATCTAACTATGCTAATGCTAGATGGATTTGTGCACACGAGGCTTTGTGGCGAATATTTAAATTTCCACTTAATAACATTACACCGTCTGTTATTGGTCTACAAATCCATCTTCCAAACCAACAACAATTACGTTTTTCTTCTTCTGAACAGTTACATGATGTGTTGAATGACGAAAGTAGAACTAAAACTATGCTTACTGAATTTTTCAGTACTAATGTAAACGATGAAGAGGCAAGACAATACTACTATCATCAGTTTCCTGAGAAATATTGGTGGGGAAAAAACATAAGTTGGGGATTCGTAGACGAATTAACCTTAGGGTATTAGGCAGAATTTATACTGTTTCGCCTACTGAAGGTGAACGTTATTTTTTGAGGTTACTGCTAACTCATGTTCGAGGACCCTTATCATTTACTGACTTGCTTACCATCGATGGTCAACAATATGACACATTTAAACAAGCAGCTGAACATAGAGGATTATTGGAAAATGATGACGCTATCTACGATTGCTTACAAGCTGCATCTAACACACATATGCCTGCTGCCCTACGCAGGCTTTTCGTTACAATTTTAGTATATTGCGAACCAATTAATGTATGAGAAATTTGGGAACAGTTTTTTGCATACATGATATAAGATTATCAGCACACATATTCTGTTACTGACAATACATTTTTCATTGAACTTTGTCTTTCAGACCTTGATAATTTACTCTGACAATACAACAAAACACTCTCTGACTTTGACTTCCCGCTTACTAATGTTACACTACATAATAATCGCAATATGTCAACTCTTATTTTGTCTGAAAAGTTTGTGCACATACCTCGATCAGACATTGAATCAATTGATTCCTTTAATTTAGAGCAGAGAACAGCATTTGATGCTGTCATGAAGTCAATTTATGAAAATAAAAATTCTGTTTTTTTCATGGACGGTCCAGGGGGAACGGGCAAAACATATGTATACCGATCTATTTTAGCGCACTCACGTATTAAAGGCCTTATCTCACTTGCAGTTGCCACATCGGGAATTGCTGAAATAGCATTACCCGGCGGTAGAACTGCCCACTCTAGATTTAAAATCCCTATTGCACTTGACTCCTCATCCACTTGCCACATTCCCAAACAATCTGATCTAGCTAAACTACTAATTGAAACAAGGGTAATTTTATGGGATGAAGCAACAATGGCTCATCGTCATGCCTTTGAGGCTTTAGATAAAACACTACGAGATTTAACTAATATTGACAAACCATTCAGTGGTAAAGTAGTTATTTTTGGCGGTGATTTCCGTCAAGTTCTGTCTATCGTCTCTAATGGTACTAGGGCTCAAACTGTTGACGCGTGTATCATAAGATCATATTTGTGGACATACATTACTGTTTTTCGCTTAACCCAAAATATGCATGCTATAAATGATCATTCATATGCTGACTTTCTACTACGTATTGGAAATGGTACCGAACCTTACGTGCAAGATGACATGATCAAACTCCCTGACGATATTATTATCCCTTGGACTGATTCAAACTCTATTTTAACTTTGATTGACCATGTATTTGCATCACTTACTGATTGTTTATCTGCTGCTGATTACATTATGAATAGAGCCATTTTGGCCCCCAACTAATGATACTGTTGACAACATCAACAATACTGTTATAAGCATGTTCCCGGGTTCTGAATATACTTATTATTCATTTGATTCTGTTGAGGATGATACACGTAATTTGTATCAACATGAAATCCTCAACTCACTTTCGCCCGGAGGTTTACCTCCGCATAAGCTTACTCTTAAAATTGGATCACCTATTATGCTACATAGGAATATTGATCCTAAAATTGGTTTATGTAATGGCATTAGGTTAATCTGTCGTGCTTTCCACAGAAATCTTATTGATGCAGAAATTGATGTTGGTAATTTCCACGGTACGCGAGTATTTATTCCTCGCATCCCATTGAAACCATCAGAAAATGTTTCTATGCCTATCGTTTTAATTAGAAAACAATTTCCTGTTAATCTAGCTTTTGCTTTAACAATTAACAAATCACAAGGACAAACCATTCCAAACGTCGGCATCTATCTACCTCAACATGTTTTCAGTCACGGTCAATTATAAGTTGCTTTATCTAGAGGAGTTGGACGTCAAACAATAAGGATTTTGGTACAAAACGGAACAATCCAACGGAAAAATGGTACACATACTAGAAATGTTGTTTACAATGATGTTTTACTAGCATGTGCTACAGACATGAATTGACCTCTCCTTCTAACCTACAGCATCAACACCGCAACAGTAGACATGTGCACTTTAATTTACTTTCATTTTTCACTTGCACAATAACACCTATCCCACTTTTTTTTCCTGCAATGCTTTCCCACACAATTTACTTCAGATAAATTTTTGTACGTAAAATAAAAAGACAATAAAAACACATTTTTAACTCTGCCATCAAATATTACAATATTTGATGCCGGTCTCAAGCCCGGAAAAGGAGGAGAGAAAATGGTTTATTCTACTTCACTGCGGGTAATTTATTTATTTATTTTCACTTCCACCTTCACGTATTCATTGATCACTTAAATCTATTACTTTATTCTTTCAGATTTTAATTATTTTGCTTCCAGGTTAAATAGTTGACATGCATGACGTTGTTATATGCTACCTACTACTTGGAGCGCATGTTTGTACACCACTGATGTTTACGTAGAAGATATTTTTATTTGTATTCAGTTTGTCAACTCTTTATGATATACTCACACTTAAACTTTATTGACATCTGTTAGATTCAGTTTCATATCATTTCCGAAGGTGACCAGTTTAGCTACTCCATACTCAGTTTTCTTTCTATTTTTATTGTCAGGTGTTCAACAGAAACTGATCCTAAAAACCAAAAAAGGATTCAAATACAGACTTCTGACAGCAACAAAACCTGAATCTCAACCTCCGTTTCCTAAACAACTAGCTTCGTAGATCTCAAACATGGTACGTGTTATGTGCCAATTTTGATGCTATTTACAAATTTAGTCTTTCCGTAGTTTGATTTTCAAATTTGTTACTTTTTTTGGTGAATTTATTTACATGATTGCAAGTTGTGTAATAAATTTTCTTATGGTTTGGGAACGATTTGACGTTTTTAAAGCTTACTTCCCTGAATGTTAACAAGATGATTGATGTCTTCATGGGAACGTTATTCAACTTTTTTTTGTTTTTAATTTTTCCATAGTCATTTCTGTTTATTATTTATCTGGAAATTGAAAGGTTCGGTCAAAAGCAATGTCTCATTCCTTCAACATGACTTAAAACTACAAAAGTTGCCCCTTTTCTTTCTTTTACTACATATTTTGCTTTCAATTGTTCGAATCTGCAAACTGCATTTACTAATAGACATAGATACTCAAAGGTCCAAACTAAACTTTATTATTGCATGTACTAACATATGGTAAATTTATTATTACTTTGTTCAATTCAGATTTACGCGCTTTTGGATCCAACCGTCTGCATAGAACCCAAGGGTATGAAACAGAGGTAACATTCTACATTTATTCTAATATATGATTTTGTTTATGAGCAATTGTATGGTTTCTTACTTTCATACTCTTGGTTTTGTTCTCATTTTGTTTGGATACAATTGGTTCTTTCTATTTTATCATCCATTTTCTTAGGAATTGAAATTTGAATTGAATAGCTTGGCATGATGCCGAATATGCTTTGTTAATTTATTTATTTCGCTATATTTTTTATTTGATTTTGCAAAATCTATATTCTTAAACTTCAGTTTCTTCGGCTTATCGAATCACACATCGCTATATGCTTGGTAAAACTTCCTTTGCAATTATTGCGTCAAATCAAATATATCTATTGTTTCTTTTATCAAATGTAGGTCTGCTGTTTGAAGCTTGACTTGGAGCGTGATAATAAGCGATTCGAGTAAGGCTTCTTTCCCATTTTACGCTTAATTTCAATATTAAAATTGCAGTCGGTAATTGAAGTAACTGCGATATTATTACAAATTTTGTTAAATCTTGATGTCATACTTACAAATTGTTCGTCCAATCCCCTTTTAGACATTATCCACTTCATTTTTCCGTTAACTGTTTGCATCCAAAAAATGTTATGGTAGTTATATGCTACTACCATTGTTAGACATTATCTTTTATTGTATTTTCACATGCATGTAACGGTTTACCTAATTTACGGTATGGAGTTTGTTCGGAATTCAACAACAACAACCGAATAACACTTATCACTTTTATGAATTCTGCACCTATTTTAGACCACGGATAAATATGAATTTATGCTTGCACAGTTTTTAAGTATGACATTACCTGCGAAACACATATTCTTAGACATGACAGACTAATCTTCTTTAATGACTATGCATATATACTGCATAACTCTTTATATCACATGTTTTATATACCTTTTCACTCCTACACAAATCCAACCACCGGTTCGTTATTTTTTATAACCTCTCCCAGTTGACGTATATTAATTTTCTAATCCTTAAAATCTCAGTTATTATTTGCCTTTAACCTCTCAAATTTTTTTTTTGGTCTTTTTAATAGGATTTGCAAGTTCAGCACCATCCGTATTTTGATATTTTGGCCTTAACCGCAATTCAAATAACTAACATGGAGAAGTGAGCAATTCATCGGGATCGTGTACTTTGGCTTAAATACAGGTATTGTAACACCCCGAAAATTCTATAACTGTGAAATTAACAAATTAAAGTATAATTAATCTGAAATCAAAGAACCAAGGGAAACGGGATACGCCATTGCGTTCGTCTCGGAAAAATACGCGAAATAGAGTCCGAGTTTTCGAAAAACGGAGTCCGTATGAAGAAGATATGGCCTTCGGAAGTTTGAGAATCAAGTTTAAATTCAAACAGAATAAATCAGGTTTAAATTCGAAAATGGGGCCCATTGGGCCAGGGCGGAAAAACGCCGCCTGACACACCCAGGTCGACTGGGCTGTCGACCTGGTCTAACCAGGTCGACAGGCCTGTCGACAGGGCTGTCGACAGAGGTGTCGACCTGGTCCAGACCAGGTCGAGCCCAGTCTAACCCGGCTGGCCTATTCTCTATGTGGTCGATTTTCTGTGGTCTGCTTTGTCACTAGGGCTAGGTGGCAAGTTTTAATTGGTCTCTCCTTAGAATGAATGGCTACGATCTAACCTAGCAACATCAATGGTCCTAATCAGTTCCTAACCTCTATATAAACAACCCTAGACTAAACCCTAATCTATTCATTCAAAATAAGACCATAGCCGCCATGTTACTGAGGAACGACTAGGAGTAGCCACCAAATTGGAGAGAGGATTAGGAGGAAGATTCTAAAGCTTAAAGCAACCTAAACAAATCAATTCAACAAAGGAATTTGCGTCTTCAATCCCTAAATTAGAGAATTCATCAACCATTGTAAGTAGAGTATTACTTTGGTATGAATAAACAATTGTGTTGGTTTGTATGCTTGAATTGTGGCAATGAAGTAATTCATATTTGTGCGTTCTTATCAATTTGAAATATTATATACGTTTGGATATTCTTGAATTATGTTATTCATGTTATAAAGAACTACATGCGGTAGTTCTATGCAAGTATACGTTTGGAATATTTCGCAAATTATGTAATCCATGTTGAAGCTACATGTATGTAGTTGATTTAAATTCATGCAAGTTTGGGGTTTTGCTACTATGCCATCATGATGTATATTTTTGTGCATAAATCATTTTGTATGTAATTAGAACAAGTTTGGTTATTATCATCCATATGAAATTATGTTGAGAATTTGGCATCATGTATTAAGCCATGCTTTTGTACTAGAGAACTTATTTGCAAACTTATGAATATGGCTAGGCTATGAATGATATTTGGCATAATTGAAATCCATGATTAAGTCTATCTTGTTTACAAGAATTATATGATGACATATGTGGTACATGGCTAGGTTAGGTTCAAAAAGTCCCTTTTTGTAAGTTTACATGACTAAAGTAAGAATCATGATTTCATGTTAGAAATATTTATGCCATGGTTAGGTGAACAAATTTAACTATACTTATGCCATGCTTATGTTTGTTATTATGCCATGCTTATGTTTGACATTATGCCATGTTTATGCTAGAAATATTTATGCCATGCTTATGTTTGACATTATGTCATGCTTATGCTAGAAATATTTATGCCATGCCTATGTTTGACATTATGCATAAATAAGAATATAGGTTCATGTTGCAGTTAAACCTATGCAAGTTCACATGCTTTGATTCATGTCACCTATGTTACCACTATGCAAGTACACCAGTTTCTATTTTGTATTTCCAACGTCGTATTGCAAGTTCATGCGCTCACATTCCCCCTCTTTGTGTATGTAATTACGCTTTAAGCCTCCCCTTTTCGCATGGCTAATTTGGGCTTTAAAAGGCTAAGCCCAAAATATATATAAACGGACGTGTTAAACGGGGGAAAATAACGTTAGGTTAAAATTACTAATGAATGAAAATGTAAAATAGAAGGGCCCAAGTTCAAGTATGAGTTGGGCCCATGGTTGGTGTAACCTTTACACCATTAACTTAATAATGGGCCGCAAATATTTACATATAAGAAATAAAGAGGAATGACAAAATATGTAAATGTAGAACATACGATGTGTTTAACCCGAGGTTGGATTGAGTTGTGATGTAAACCTGCCCGGAACCACCCGGCTGTCCAGTAGTCACAACAATACCTATCCAATGTGGGAGGTTAAACATGGAGCCCAATAAGGACCCGAGGTTAGACTGAGTTGTGGCGTAAGACTACCCGGAACCAACCGGCAACAGGCAGCCAAAACAATACCTGTCTAATGTGAGAGGTCAGGGCCTTAATAAGACAATTAAGGCTGAGTCAGGATTGTTAGGATTAAGTGAACTAAAGACTTAATCAAAATGGAACATGCTAAACTAAACGGACTGGTGGGGGTTAGGTTAGGAAACACTTAACCAACTTAGCATGTTGGCTAGAGATAGAAAACCTAGTAACGGGGGACCCTTTTCAGCAGTAACCCTAAAAGGTGTATCAGGATACCCTGAAACTAGGCAGGGTGGGGCACGATTACTGGGCTGATTGTAAGAGGTCAAATCGACGGCGGTGGTGTAGCAGTGTAGATTCTAACGGAGTGCGGGCGTGCACACACTCCGGTGCAGAAAAATAAGGCAATGGACACCAGTAGCATACCTGTGCACTCTAAGGTTGTGTCGGGTTGCCACTATGGGACTTGATACACCCCATGGTGGGACCAGCATAAGTAACTACAGGCATCGGTGGCCGTAAGACACATGTAACTATGCGAGTAGGAGCCGATCATCATTGAATGGATCACATCACCCTGATTATGGGGTGCAAATTGGAAACTAGTTTATATGGGTTCGGAGATTAGCATGGGGTACGATAGTATATTCGACCCTAGACAACTTAACCAAGTTTATTGTGCTTGCCCACTTCTTGTTTTTACTTATCATACCCAGTTCTTTATTCATAGACAAAATAGTACTAGACTTACTCAGGCTTTATGTCTGACTCTATTTTTCTTTCGTCTTCTTTCTTCCGTTTCCCCCCCCCCCCCAGGTCCTCAGGGAGGGAACACAGCAGCTTGATCAGCCTTGACATCCAGCTTGAAGTAGAGAAATGTATTGCTTGGACTTTCCTGTTTTGAACTATGGCTTTGGACAATCCACTATGGGGCTTTTGCAGTTTATCTACGTTTTATTTATGCTTCTTTAAATAATGTACTCAAGACAGATTATGAAAGTGTTATGTTATGTTTTTGGAAAGGATGTTGTTGTAACACGTATTTGACTTTGTGAAATAAAGTTTGTTGTTCTTCCGCTGTTTACAAATATGTGTTCTTATATCTGTCTTGTATATCTGTGACTTGTACTTATAAACCTCCACCAAAATTAGGGCATTCCCTTTGAGAGTGACCCTAACGGAGGTGGGGTGTTTCACTTCGTATCAGAGCATAGGTTTACCAGATAAGATAAAAAGTTTTGAAAAATTATTTTCAAAAAGGAAATTTAAAGAAGCATTTTTAAAAGAAAAATATTATTTTATTTTAAAAAGGCAAAGTCCACCCCCCAAAGCCATAGGTACTATCTCTTATCCTTCGTTTTGAATCTATCCTTTTTGTTTCAGCATGTCCCAAGAACTTAACTTGCCGGAAGGGGTGCCAATACCTGGTTGGTTTAGACGGTTCTTAGAAGCAAGGGCCACTCAGCCAGGTCCTACCGTTCCTCCTCCCCCAGCTGAAGGAAATCATCCAGCCGCAGCGGCACCTTTTCCTCCACCTCCTCCTCGGGGAAACACATTTGCTAAGATATGTAAAGATTTTAAAGCTATGGGAGGAAGGGATTTCCATGGAACTGAGTCCTTCGTGGCAGCCAGAAATTGGCTGAAGGAAACGGAGGACCTATTCATCATCTTTGAGGTAGAAGATAGGCAAAAAGTACAATTGGCAGTGTGGCTATTGAAGGGCGAGGCTTCCTACTGGTGGGAAGTCACTAATGCTGAAAGACCAGTGGAGACATGGGAGGACTTTAGGGCGAGGTTTGAGACTAAATTTCTCTCAGATGCGGAAAGAAGTTTGCAGTTGGAAAATTTTTTATTTCTTAAGCAAGGGGACAAGACAGTTAGAGAGTATGTGAATCAGTTCGATGAGCTGGCTAGGTTTGGGCTTGACCTAGTCAACACCCCGCACAAGAAGGCTCTCCGTTTCGTCAAAGGGTTGAATGAGCCATTACACAGTTTGGCCATGACCCATATACCCATGGGAGCCACGTATGAAAGATTGGTGCAAATGGCATTGCTGAATGAAGAAGATAAGGGCAAGAAGGAGACAAAGGCAGAAAGCTCTCAAGGGAAGAAAGAGGGTTTGCAGCCTAAGAAGACAGACTTTAAAAAAGGCGGGGAAGGCAACAAAGAGAAGAGGACGTGTAATTTTTGTGGCAAAGTGGGGCACTTAGTAAAGGACTGCCGGAAAAAGAAGGCCAAGGAGAATGGTGGGTGCTTTTCTTGCGGTGAGACGGGCCATAGGGCTAAGGACTGCCCAAAGAAACGAGGACAGGGGCAGAGGGCTGGATCCACCCCAGAGGCACAGGTCCATGTGCTAGAAGCGCCACCTCTGCAACAGCGAGGTATAAATACTTCTGTAGAAAGTGTAGTTTATCTTTATGATCACCCCGTTCGCACTTTATTTGATTCTGGCGCATCACACTCCTTTATCTCGTCTGCTTTATTAGAATCTCTGCACCTAGAAACTAGTATGGTAGAGGACCCCTTAATTGTTTCAAACCCAATTGGGGGCCCAGCTCATTTGTCTATGATCCGTGTGGGATTGAAAATTTCTATTCTAAGTGTAGAATTTCAATGTAGTGCCTTTGTTTTGGGCTTTTCGGGTTATGGTTTGATTTTGGGTAGGGATTGGCTATCCAGTAATGGGGCCATCCTTGATTGTGAGAAAAGGGTTGTTAGGCTCCTAACCCAGCTCGGTAATACTTTGGAAATTTCTTGTAATCCCTCGTATGCGGTTATGCTTAGTTATCTTGAATCGCTAGATGCCTCTGTTGAAAATTTGCAATCAGTTAGAGTGGTCCGGGAATATCCGGATGTCTTCGAAGAGGTGAAGGGCTTGCCTCCGAAACGAGAAATAGACTTCCGCATATATCTTGTAGATAATGTAAAGCCCGTTGCGTTGCCCGTTAGACACATGGCTCCACGAGAAAGGAAAGAGCTCAGTAAACAGATTAAAGAGCTTCTAAAAAAAGGGGTTCATTAGGAGGAGCATTTCAGAATAGGGCGCTCCAGTAGTGTTCGCCACTAAGGCTGAAGGTTCATTTCGCTGATGCATGAGTTGTAAAGAATCACCTTAGTAAGTACATTTGGCAACATAGTTGACATTTGTTTATTTTCAAGAGATAATTCATCTATGTGGAATACCTTCTAGTAAGTGAACAAGATCCAAGATTCACTAATGAATTTTGGAGAGCTTGCATGGAACCATGAGTACGCAGTTAGGCTTGAGCCAAGTATACTAGGAGGAGAATAAGTGAAAGAGGAACGAGAAATAGGTTCCAACTCATATTTTGGAAACAAGAATTAAGAAGCTACGAAATTGTGAAGTTAAAGACGGACAAAGCATAATGGAGTTAAGCTCAAGAAATGCGACTTAGAAGATTGAAGACTAGATTCGTGCATAATATCTCTTCTTAAGAGTATATCCTCTCGGTCCCATTCTCAATCCAATTTCTGTTGCAAACCACATAGGGAGTATGACTCATCTGTTAGTAACACATGTTGGGGCTCGAGGGTGTTCGTTGATTTTACTGAAGTTTTTGGGCTTTATAGGATACGGGTTGGTCTTAGGAAGGGACTCCCTTGTGACCTAAAAGGAGTCCATCATGCTTAGTTGCCTAGAATCATATATGGTGATTGGGTTGAGTAACTCTTTGGGTGTCAGTCTGATGTTGATTTCGGTCTTCGGGGCTGATGCTTAGAGAGTTCTTCTCCTAATCAATATATATGTGGCATAGATTTCCAGTTTCGACATTGCCTAATGGGCACAAAGTTTTTACTTGCTTCTATCATTCGACTATACCTTTAGGTAGGACCATTCCCTATCATTGAGAAAATTTGGAAAATAGCCTATAGATTAGAGCTACCCGAGAAGTTGGCTGGAGTCCACAACGTTTTTCACGTTTCACATCTCCGAAAATGTCTACATGAGTCTGCTGAAGTGGTAGAGCCAAATATACTTGAAGAGGCCGAAGTGGAACGCGAAGCAACCATAAGAAAAGTTCCAACCCGCATATTAGGAACGGAAGTGAAGAAGCTACGCAACCGCGAAGTCAAACTCGTCAAAGTTCAGTGGAGCGACGCCGAGGGAGACGCGACTTGGGAAACTGAAGCTAGAATACGCACTGCCTACCCTTTTCTGTTCGAGGGTACATCCTTGATCTTTCCTTTTTCCTTAAGTTGCGCTTTTATCTATCTTTTAGGTATATTTCCTCGACCTTATCTTTTAGGTAGAATCTCTTTGGATGGAAACATGTAATTGAAACATGTTATGGATGATGGTTGCAAGTGGTTGCAAGTGATTGCTAGTGGTTGCTCGTGGTTGCATATACACACACAATCTAGGTTTTAGATCGGCTCAGTCACTTCATATTGCATATGCATATATGTTTGTATTCGTATATGGTTGAACTTTAATGTGTTGTCATGTGGATGCTGCATTTGTATTGAATGATTGAGCACTCATGTAGAATCATGAATAGGAAAATTTGCATACATAATGGATTCATGGCACCTACATAATTCGCATTAAGGAGGTCAACTGAATCAGTAGACCGCCTGATTTTGCATTAGATAAGTACGTGTACACACACACTTCGCATATGATCATGAAGCATTAGAAGTCTTTTAAGGACAATGGATGCTCATGTTTGATGGATGAGTAGATGGATGATTGGATGTTAGGATATACATTCCTCCTAACTTGAAGATTTCGGGGGCGAAATCCTTTTAAGTGGGGGAGAATGTAACACCCCGAAAATTCTATAACTGTGAAATTAACAAATTAAAGTATAATTAATCTGAAATCAAAGAACCAAGGGAAACGGGATACGCCATTGCGTTCGTCTCGGAAAAATACGCGAAATAGAGTCCGAGTTTTCGAAAAACGGAGTCCGTATGAAGAAGATATGGCCTTCGGAAGTTTGAGAATCAAGTTTAAATTCAAACAGAATAAATCAGGTTTAAATTCGAAAATGGGGCCCATTGGGCCAGGGCGGAAAAACGCCGCCTGACACACCCAGGTCGACTGGGCTGTCGACCTGGTCTAACCAGGTCGACAGGCCTGTCGATAGGGGGTGTCGACAGGGGTGTCGACCTGGTCCAGACCAGGTCGAGCCCAGTCTAACCCGGCTGGCCTATTCTCTATGTGGTCGATTTTCTGTGGTCTGCTTTGTCACTAGGGCTAGGTGGCAAGTTTTAATTGGTCTCTCCTTAGAATGAATGGCTACGATCTAACCTAGCAACATCAATGGTCCTAATCAGTTCCTAACCTCTATATAAACAACCCTAGACTAAACCCTAATCTATTCATTCAAAATAAGACCATAGCCGCCATGTTGCTGAGGAACGACTAGGAGTAGCCACCAAATTGGAGAGAGGATTAGGAGGAAGATTCTAAAGCTTAAAGCAACCTAAACAAATCAATTCAACAAAGGAATTTGCGTCTTCAATCCCTAAATTAGAGAATTCATCAACCATTGTAAGTAGAGTATTACTTTGGTATGAATAAACAATTGTGTTGGTTTGTATGCTTGAATTGTGGCAATGAAGTAATTCATATTTGTGCGTTCTTATCAATTTGAAATATTATATACGTTTGGATATTCTTGAATTATGTTATTCATGTTATAAAGAACTACATGCGGTAGTTCTATGCAAGTATACGTTTGGAATATTTCGCAAATTATGTAATCCATGTTGAAGCTACATGTATGTAGTTGATTTAAATTCATGCAAGTTTGGGGTTTTGCTACTATGCCATCATGATGTATATTTTTGTGCATAAATCATTTTGTATGTAATTAGAACAAGTTTGGTTATTATCATCCATATGAAATTATGTTGATAATTTGGCATCATGTATTAAGCCATGCTTTTGTACTAGAGAACTTATTTGCAAACTTATGAATATGGCTAGGCTATGAATGATATTTGGCATAATTGAAATCCATGATTAAGTCTATCTTGTTTACAAGAATTATATGATGACATATGTGGTACATGGCTAGGTTAGGTTCAAAAAGTCCCTTTTTGTAAGTTTACATGACTAAAGTAAGAATCATGATTTCATGTTAGAAATATTTATTGTAACAACCCGTATTTTCAATAACCTGTAATAACATAAATCGAGGCAGAATTTAATTCTAAAATGGGAATCAAGGGAAACGGGCTATGCCATTGTGTTCGTCTCGGAAAAATACGCGAAATAGAGTCCGAGTTTTCGAAAATCGGAGTCCGTATGACCAAGATATGGCCTCGCGAAGTTTCACGAAAATTCCCAAATTAAAGTATACTTAATTAAGTGAAATGGGTTGTGTAGATATATATATATATATATATTGATATATATATATATATATATATAATTGAAAATTTAATAAATAAATATGCAAAAATGCTCAAAACAGCGAATTGGGAGAGGGGAATAACCGAACCGGCCGATTTTTGAAGTCGACCCGAGCCCGCTGGGTCGACTAGGGGTTAATCCAGGGTGTTTGGCTGTCAACCCGTGGGCCGATTCGCTCAAGTGCAGATTTTGCATTTGAATGGTTCTCATGGTCCATCTTTAATCTAAAGGCCCTAGATGGTTCCTACACTTGACTTCTTCCCCAAGACATGCTTTGATGGCTTGGATTGAATCTAGGGTTAATCCTATGGCCTAAAACACTTGCCTAATCTATAAATAAGACCCTAACCTACCCTAATTCATTCATAATTAAACCTAGTGACTAAACTATGGCAAAATGCTAGCTCTCATGGCCTCCACTAATTTTATGAAGAGGGTTGCATACTAATCACTCTCTAATCAACTTCTAATCCCTTCTTAGCATCTTAATCTTCTTCATTTGGTGTTCAAAGTTGCTAGTTGTGAGTTTCTATCACTTTGATGATCTTTTGGTAAACTAATTAGATGAGATGTGATGAGATTTATGGTTTTGTATGTGGGTTAATGAGCTTTGAATCATATAATATGATGTTAGCATTAATCTTATGTTTATGCATGTTGAGTATGTAAGCTTATGCAAGTTTAATATGATGTATGTTATGTTTGCATGATGCTAAATATGCAAGTTGTGGGCTATGTAATCATATGCATGTTATGCAAGTTCATGGTAATATGCTATGCAAGTTACATGTTTGTTAATATGCAAGTTACATGTTTGTTAATATGCAAGTTACATGTATGTAAATATGCAAGTTACATGTTTGTTAATATGCAAGTTACATGTTTGTTAATATGCAAGTTACATGTATGTAAATATGCAAGTTACATGTTTCTTTATATGCAAGTTACATGTTTGTTAATATGCGAGTTACATGTATGTAAATATGCAAGTTACATGTTTATTAATATGCAAGTTCATGATGACACATTATGCAAGTCTATAAGCTAATATGCAAGTTTGTTATGCAAAATGAATATGTAAGTTATGTGACATATTATATGCAAGTTATGTGACATGTTATGCAAGTTCATATGCAAGTTATGTGTTTGTTAATATGCAAGATGGCACCTTTGAAACATGTTCATTCATATGCAAGTTGACACCTTTTATATGTGTTATATCATGAACGAAATTACGTGGGAACGATGGGGTAATTAAATGCATAAGTTAATAAGATTGTGTGAAATTAATATAATTATGCATAACACAAAATAAATAAACATAGTATGGGAATTTGCCTATTTGGTTAGGTGTACCCATACTATGTGTTGGGAATTTACCTATTGAGTTAGGTCTACCCCATGGGAATTTACCTATTAAGTTAGGTCTACCCATGTTAAGAAAACTTGATTAATTAGGGATAATTAATATAAAATTATGAGGGTGATTAATTAGGTGTAATTAATTGACTAAGACACGAGGTTGGACTCAGTTGTAGCGTAAAACTGCCCGGACCCAACCGGCTTAACCAGTTGCTACAAATGTTAGCCCAATGTGAGAGGTCTTAGGCACAAACTAAATACGTAATTAATGTAAAGACACGAGGTTAGACTCTGTTATGACATAAGGCTGCCCGGACCCAACCGGCTTAACCAGCGGTCATAAAAGACAGTCTAATGTGAGAGGTCTTTACAAAGGTTACGTTCTTAATTAATTAATTAAGAAACACTTAACCATATTAGCATGTAGAGGGACATGAGGGGTTAAGTGGGTGCCTCGGGTGGCATGAGAAAATCTAGTGGTTGCCTTGGGTGGCAATAGAAAATACGATTAGAATACTTAACCAAAATGGAACATGTAATTAAAACATGATTAAAGGGTTAAGTGGGATATACTAGAAAAAGGGACAATCTTAGGTGGGTAGCTTGTGGAGGCCCATTTCAACCAGTAACCCATACGTATCTTTGTGGGCTCGACCCATGTCGAGGACGGGACACGCATACTGGGCTTGACTGTAAGAGGCAAACGGGTTAGCGGTGGCAACGCAAGTCCAACGGGCTTCATATGCGTGAGTGGGCCCGGGCTGGTAGGTAAGCCGTTGTTGCATCGAGTAGATATAAGCCGTGCACCTTTAGTTTCATCAGGTTGCCACATTGGGGAATGATACATCCCACGGTGGGGCCAGCACGGGTATCTACGTTAGGGAGCCGATCGAATGGGAAGTAGTGTGTACACCTAGTGGATTGTAGGGCCCCGTGGCGCCTACTTGGTCACCTAGGGGTACGCAGGTACTAATTAGTAAATTTTATAAGTCCTTGGGTGGGATCAACCTTTAAGTTAGGAACGACTGGTGTGGTGCAGTTTAGTAATTTACCTTAGGGAGGGTAGATGCGTCTTTATCCTTTATCTTCGTTTAGTTGACTGCTTAGGGTAGCCATTCATCCCTATATGTTACCGTATATCAGTTTATGTCTTCTCTGGTTACTTTAACGATTGTATTGTTAAAGTTATAGGACTCGCTCAGACTTATGTCTGACCCTGTTGTTTTTATCTTTTTCCCAACCCTCAGGTCCTACGGTGGATCCTAGCAGTAGTGGAGCTTGATCGGATTGCTGTTCCAGTCTTTAGGAGCTTGGATAGATGTAAAGCTCCAGTTATCCAGTTATCTTTTCTTTTGTTTGGCTATTGTATGAGAGTGGGATTATGTACTTCTTTATTTTGATGGATATTGTACTTGACCTTTATTGTGGTTTTATGATGTAACCAGACATGTTTTACTTCCGCTGTTATGAGATGATGTTTTAAAATTTCAAGTACTATTTATATCTGTCTTGTTGTAATTTTTCTGTTCTATATTCACTAAAATACTCCACCGATGCTATGGCATTCCCTTAGTGAGTGATCATAGCGGGAGTGGGGTGTCACACGTGGTATCAGAGCTTAAGGTTACCAGAACAGATAAAATTTTTGAGAAAAACTACTTTCTAAGAGTATTTTCGAAGAAAGTATTTTTAAAAGCATGTCTTCTAAGAGAAAAAGTTTTTGAAAAAGAAAAGCATAATCCCCAATAGCCATATCTTTATCTTTCGGAATCTCCTTTTTGAATCTTTCCTCTTTCGTTTCAGCATGGCTGAAGATCTTAACATCCCGGAGGGTTTAGTTATACCACTATGGTATAGGAGGTTGCAAGAGGCTAGGGCCGCGGCTGCGGGTCCGGCCAATGCTACTACACCAGAGACAACCGCTCCTCCTCCTCAGCCTAGAGTGGATAATTTTGCTAAGGTTTGCAAGGAGTTCAAGGCTATAGGAGGAAAACCTTTTCTTGGTTCAGAGACTTTCGTAGAGGCTAGAGATTGGCTTAAGGAAGTGGAAGAGTTGCTAGATATCTTTGAAGTGGAAGAGGGAAAGAAAGTCAAGTTGGCGGCTTGGTTAATGAAGGGAGAGGCCTCATTCTGGTGGGAGGTCACTAATGGAGAACGCCCTGTTGACTCTTGGGCAGATTTTAAGCAAAGGTTTGGGGCTAAGTTTCTCTCAAGGGCGGAAGAGAATCTGTTTATGGAGAAGTTCTTGAATTTGAAGCAAGGGAATCTCACGGTGAAAGAATATGTCAACAAATTCAATCAATTAGCAAGGTTTGGCATAGAGTTGGTGAATACACCGGAGAAGAAGGCTTTGAGGTTCGTTAGAGGCTTGAACGAACCATTGCAAGGAATAGCTATGACTCACATTCCTATGGGGGCCACTTTTGAGAAGCTTGTCTACATGGCACTTATGCATGAGGATGATAAGAATTCTAAGGCACCAGAGAAAAAGGGGGATCAGAAGAAACCGCAACAGCAACAACAAGGCAAGGGCGGAAAAGGCAATGGTGACAAAAAGAAGACGAAGAAGAAGTGCTTCAATTGTGGAACACCAGGACCCCTCAGTAAGGATTGTCGCAAAAAGAAGAAGACCGGTTGCTTTCATTGTGGTGAAGCAGGGCATCTTGTGAAAAACTGCCCAAAGAAGGGGCAGAAGACGGGGTCTACCTCAGGAGGCCAGGTGCAAGCTCTTATAGCACCACCTCAGTTAGGGGGGCAAGTTCAGGTTCTCTCAGTTCCACCGATTCAGCAGAGAGGTAGAACTATTTCCGTTGAAAGTCTGGTTTTTCTGTTTGATCATCCAGTTCGTACTTTGTTTGACTCTGGCGCATCGCATTCTTTTATCTCATCATCGTTAGTTGAGTCACTGCACTTAGACACCAGTCTAGTTGATGATCCCTTGGTTGTCTCAAACCCAATTGGGGGCTCCATATATCTGTCTATGATATGTTTGGGTTTGAAGATTTCTATACTTAGCGTTGAGTTTAGATGTGATGCTTTTGTATTGGGCTTCACGGGCTATGGGTTGATCTTGGGCATGGACTGGTTATCCAGTAATGGTGCCGTTCTTGATTGCGAAAGGAGAGTTGTCAGGCTCATGACCCGCTTGGGTAACACTCTCGAGATCTCTTGCAATCCCATGGAATCTGTTTTGCTAAGTTATCTTGAATCGCTCGATGCTTCGGTCGAAAGTTTGTGTTCTGTCAGAGTAGTCCGGGAATATCCGGATGTGTTTGAAGAAGTAAAGGGTTTGCCTCCGAAGCGGGAGATAGATTTCCGAATTTATTTGGTGGATAATGCCAAACCAGTGTCTTTGCCAGTACGCCACATGGCTCCTCGTGAGAGAAGAGAACTTCATAAGCAAGTAGGGGAGTTGCTTGAGAAGGGGTTCATAAGGCGAAGTATATCGGAGTGGGGAGCTCCAGTAGTGTTTGCCACGAAGGCGGATGGGTCCCTCAGACTTTGTGTGGATTATAGGGAACTTAATAAGCTCACGAAGAAGAATAGACACCCATTACCGAGGATAGATGATCTCTTTGATCAGTTGGTTGGCGCGTCAGTATTTTCGCAGATGGACTTAGCTACAGGGTTTCATCAGTTAAGAGTGGCGGAGGACAGTATAGAGAAGACTGCTTTCCGGACTCCGGATGGTTTTTATGAGTGGCTAGTGATGCCATTTGGGTTGACAAACGCCCCCGCATACTTTGTTGATCTCATGAGTAGAGTGTTCAGAGAGTATCTGAATAAGTTTGTAGTAGTTTTTGTGGATGACATCTTGGTCTTTTCCAAGAATGAAGAAGAGCATGCCTTACATCTCAAGGAAGTGTTGGAGACTCTTCGAGCGCATAGTCTTAAAGCTAAATTCTCTAAATGCCATTTTTGGAGAAGAGAAGTGCGATTCTTAGGGCATGTGGTCTCTAAGGAAGGGATAGCTGTGGATCCCGCAAAGATAGTATCTATCCAGGATTGGAAAGTTCCTAGAAATGCTACCGAAGTAAGAAGTTTCTTGGGGTTGGCAGGATATTATAGGAAGTTCATCAAAGACTTCGCGAAGATATCAGCCCCATTAACCCGCTTGACGAAGAAGAATCTGGTTTTCTCATGGGATGTAGATTGTGATGATGCTTTCCGACGGTTAAAGAGAGCTTTGACCACCGCTCCAGTTTTAGTGCTTCCAGATGGGAGTAAGCCGTTTGTTGTTTATACCGATGCTTGTGGAACAGGATTAGGCGCAGTCTTGATGCAGGAGGGAAGGGTAATAGCCTATGGAGGGAGACAATTGAGAGTGCATGAGAAGAATTACCCTACCCATGATCTAGAGTTGGCCGCGATTGTTTTCGCACTTAAGTCTTGGCGCCATTATCTTCTTGGTGAGAGATTCGAGTTGTTCACCGACCATAAATCATTGAAGTACTTATTCTCTCAGAAGGATTTAAACTTAAGACAGCAAAGGTGGATGGAGTTCTTAGCATCCTATGATTTCGAGATAGCGTATACCCCTGGTAAGGGTAACGTGGTGGCAGACGCCTTAAGTAGAAAAAGGCTATCTTTGAGTCCATTGTTCGTGGAACGACGAAGCTTGGAGTTTCTTTCTTTGTTTGACTTCAGACCTTCTGTTGATTTTGTACCTGGTTTGTTGGCATCCTTGGAGGTTAGACCTACTCTTTTGAGACGGATTGGCGAGGCTCAGCGAGACGACCCACAGTTGGTTGTGTTGGTAGAGAAGCTTATAAGAGGGGAGTCGTCCAGCCATTTGGGTAGATACACCATAGATGATAAGGGATGGTTGCATAGAGACGGTAGACTTTGTGTACCGCAAGATGAGGGTTTGAAGAAGGCTATTTTGGATGATGCACATCGTTCAAGAATGACTATTCATCCCGGTGGAGACAAAATGTACCAAGACATGAAGAGAGTTTTCTTTTGGGCCGGTATGAAGAAAGATGTGGCCGAGTATGTGGCTAGATGCTTAGTGTGCCAACAAGTTAAAGTGGAGCAAAGGAAACCCGGTGGGTTGCTACACCCATTGGAAGTTCCACAGTGGAAGTGGGATAGTGTCTCGATGGATTTCATCGACGGGTTACCGAGATCGAGGAAGGGCAATACGGGAATTTGGGTTGTGGTAGACAGACTTACAAAGAGTGCCCATTTTATACCCGTAAAGAGTAAGAGGACCGCTCCATGGCTTGCTTCAGTCTATGTTAGAGAGATTGTTAGATTGCATGGCGTACCATCCAGCATTGTGAGTGATCGAGATCCTATTTTCACTAGTGAGTTTTGGAGAAGTTTGCAAGAGGCGGTAGGGACTCAGTTGTGTTTGAGCACCGCATATCATCCTCAGACGGACGGTCAGACCGAGAGGGTGAACCGTATCTTAGAAGATCTTTTGAGGCTTTGTATCTTGGATTTTGGAGGTACATGGGAAGAACATCTTCCTTTGGTGGAGTTCGCATATAATAACAGCTTTCAGTCCAGTATTGGTATGGCTCCTTTCGAAGCTCTTTATGGAAGGCCTTGTCGATCTCCTACATGTTGGTGGGAATCTACGGATAGGATCTTGCTTGGGCCGGATATGGTTAGAGAGACTTCAGAGAAGATTGATTTAATTCGAAAAAGGATGAAAGCAGCGCAAGATAGACAGAAATCTTATGCGGATCGGAGAAGGACGGATCTTGAGTTTGAGGTTGGGGACATGGTTTTTGTCAAAGTATCTCCATTGAGAAATGTTGTTCGCTTTGGGTCCGTAGGGAAGTTAGCACCGAGATTTGTTGGGCCGTTTCCTATTAAGGAAAGGATTGGACGGATGGCATATAGGGTGGAGTTGCCCGACAGACTTAGTGGTGTTCATGATGTATTCCATGTATCACATTTGAGGAAGTGCTTACATGAGACCGCGGAGGTGGTAGAGCCGAGCTTGCTTAGAGATGTAGAGGTAGAGCGTGATGCGACGATTCGACGAGCTCCTACTCGCATCCTTGGGTCAGAAACTAGGAAGTTGAGGAACAGAGAAGTTCAGCTAGTTAAAGTGCAATGGGGAGATGACGAAAGCAATGCTACTTGGGAGACGGAAGCAAAGATGCGTTCTTTGTATCCATTTCTTTTTGAGAGTATGTCTTTTAACTTCTCCTTTATTGCTTGTCTAGTACTTATCTTATCTTTAGTATATCCTCTCGCTAATACCTATGACCTTTAGATAGGGTAAAACCTATGGTTGAAACATGTGTTTGAAACATGTTATGGTTGATGGATGCATATGGATGCAATTGTTTGCTAGTGGTTGCTCGTGGATGCATATACACACACATTAGGCACTAGATCGGCTCAGTCACTTCATGTTGCATATTGCATAAATGGATGTGGTAGTTAGATTGATGGATGTATCATGGCTGTGTTATCATATGGATGATGCATTTTTGTGTATGGTTGTGCACGCATGTAGAAATTTGTATGTGTCAATAGGGTTTCGCATACATATTGGATGCATGGCACTATCATGGTTTGCATTAAGGAGGTTTACTGTATCAGTAACCGCCTGATTTTCGCATTAGGTAAGTACATATACACACACTTTTGCATATATCCATCCAGCATTTAGAATCTTGTAAGGACAATGATTGCTCGTGGATGATGCTTTGAGTAGATGGATGATTGGATGGTAGGATACGTTCTTCCTAACTTGAAGATTTCGGGGACGAAATCCTTTAAGGAGGGGAGAATGTAACAACCCGTATTTTCAATAACCTGTAATAACATAAATCGAGGCAGAATTTAATTCTAAAATGGGAATCAAGGGAAACGGGCTATGCCATTGTGTTCGTCTCGGAAAAATACGCGAAATAGAGTCCGAGTTTTCGAAAATCGGAGTCCGTATGACCAAGATATGGCCTCGCGAAGTTTCACGAAAATTCCCAAATTAAAGTATACTTAATTAAGTGAAATGGGTTGTGTAGATATATATATATATATATATTGATATATATATATATATATAATTGAAAATTTAATAAATAAATATGCAAAAATGCTCAAAACAGCGAATTGGGAGAGGGGAATAACCGAACCGGCCGATTTTTGAAGTCGACCCGAGCCCGCTGGGTCGACTAGGGGTTAATCCAGGGTGTTTGGCTGTCAACCCGTGGGCCGATTCGCTCAAGTGCAGATTTTGCATTTGAATGGTTCTCATGGTCCATCTTTAATCTAAAGGCCCTAGATGGTTCCTACACTTGACTTCTTCCCCAAGACATGCTTTGATGGCTTGGATTGAATCTAGGGTTAATCCTATGGCCTAAAACACTTGCCTAATCTATAAATAAGACCCTAACCTACCCTAATTCATTCATAATTAAACCTAGTGACTAAACTATGGCAAAATGCTAGCTCTCATGGCCTCCACTAATTTTATGAAGAGGGTTGCATACTAATCACTCTCTAATCAACTTCTAATCCCTTCTTAGCATCTTAATCTTCTTCATTTGGTGTTCAAAGTTGCTAGTTGTGAGTTTCTATCACTTTGATGATCTTTTGGTAAACTAATTAGATGAGATGTGATGAGATTTATGGTTTTGTATGTGGGTTAATGAGCTTTGAATCATATAATATGATGTTAGCATTAATCTTATGTTTATGCATGTTGAGTATGTAAGCTTATGCAAGTTTAATATGATGTATGTTATGTTTGCATGATGCTAAATATGCAAGTTGTGGGCTATGTAATCATATGCATGTTATGCAAGTTCATGGTAATATGCTATGCAAGTTACATGTTTGTTAATATGCAAGTTACATGTTTGTTAATATGCAAGTTACATGTATGTAAATATGCAAGTTACATGTTTGTTAATATGCAAGTTACATGTTTGTTAATATGCAAGTTACATGTATGTAAATATGCAAGTTACATGTTTCTTTATATGCAAGTTACATGTTTGTTAATATGCGAGTTACATGTATGTAAATATGTAAGTTACATGTTTATTAATATGCAAGTTCATGATGACACATTATGCAAGTCTATAAGCTAATATGCAAGTTTGTTATGCAAAATGAATATGTAAGTTATGTGACATATTATATGCAAGTTATGTGACATGTTATGCAAGTTCATATGCAAGTTATGTGTTTGTTAATATGCAAGATGGCACCTTTGAAACATGTTCATTCATATGCAAGTTGACACCTTTTATATGTGTTATATCATGAACGAAATTACGTGGGAACGATGGGGTAATTAAATGCATAAGTTAATAAGATTGTGTGAAATTAATATAATTATGCATAACACAAAATAAATAAACATAGTATGGGAATTTGCCTATTTGGTTAGGTGTACCCATACTATGTGTTGGGAATTTACCTATTGAGTTAGGTCTACCCCATGGGAATTTACCTATTAAGTTAGGTCTACCCATGTTAAGAAAACTTGATTAATTAGGGATAATTAATATAAAATTATGAGGGTGATTAATTAGGTGTAATTAATTGACTAAGACACGAGGTTGGACTCAGTTGTAGCGTAAAACTGCCCGGACCCAACCGGCTTAACCAGTTGCTACAAATGTTAGCCCAATGTGAGAGGTCTTAGGCACAAACTAAATACGTAATTAATGTAAAGACACGAGGTTAGACTCTGTTATGACATAAGGCTGCCCGGACCCAACCGGCTTAACCAGCGGTCATAAAAGACAGTCTAATGTGAGAGGTCTTTACAAAGGTTACGTTCTTAATTAATTAATTAAGAAACACTTAACCATATTAGCATGTAGAGGGACATGAGGGGTTAAGTGGGTGCCTCGGGTGGCATGAGAAAATCTAGTGGTTGCCTTGGGTGGCAATAGAAAATACGATTAGAATACTTAACCAAAATGGAACATGTAATTAAAACATGATTAAAGGGTTAAGTGGGATATACTAGAAAAAGGGACAAGCTTAGGTGGGTAGCTTGTGGAGGCCCATTTCAACCAGTAACCCATACGTATCTTTGTGGGCTCGACCCATGTCGAGGACGGGACACGCATACTGGGCTTGACTGTAAGAGGCAAACGGGTTAGCGGTGGCAACGCAAGTCCAACGGGCTTCATATGCGTGAGTGGGCCCGGGCTGGTAGGTAAGCCGTTGTTGCATCGAGTAGATATAAGCCGTGCACCTTTAGTTTCATCAGGTTGCCACATTGGGGAATGATACATCCCACGGTGGGGCCAGCACGGGTATCTACGTTAGGGAGCCGATCGAATGGGAAGTAGTGTGTACACCTAGTGGATTGTAGGGCCCCGTGGCGCCTACTTGGTCACCTAGGGGTACGCAGGTACTAATTAGTAAATTTTATAAGTCCTTGGGTGGGATCAACCTTTAAGTTAGGAACGACTGGTGTGGTGCAGTTTAGTAATTTACCTTAGGGAGGGTAGATGCGTCTTTATCCTTTATCTTCGTTTAGTTGACTGCTTAGGGTAGCCATTCATCCCTATATGTTACCGTATATCAGTTTATGTCTTCTCTGGTTACTTTAACGATTGTATTGTTAAAGTTATAGGACTCGCTCAGACTTATGTCTGACCCTGTTGTTTTTATCTTTTTCCCAACCCTCAGGTCCTACGGTGGATCCTAGCAGTAGTGGAGCTTGATCGGATTGCTGTTCCAGTCTTTAGGAGCTTGGATAGATGTAAAGCTCCAGTTATCCAGTTATCTTTTCTTTTGTTTGGCTATTGTATGAGAGTGGGATTATGTACTTCTTTATTTTGATGGATATTGTACTTGACCTTTATTGTGGTTTTATGATGTAACCAGACATGTTTTACTTCCGCTGTTATGAGATGATGTTTTAAAATTTCAAGTACTATTTATATCTGTCTTGTTGTAATTTTTCTGTTCTATATTCACTAAAATACTCCACCGATGCTATGGCATTCCCTTAGTGAGTGATCATAGCGGGAGTGGGGTGTTACATTTATGCCATGGTTAGGTGAACAAATTTAACTATACTTATGCCATGCTTATGTTTGTTATTATGCCATGCTTATGTTTGACATTATGCCATGTTTATGCTAGAAATATTTATGCCATGCTTATGTTTGACATTATGTCATGCTTATGCTAGAAATATTTATGCCATGCCTATGTTTGACATTATGCATAAATAAGAATATAGGTTCATGTTGCAGTTAAACCTATGCAAGTTCACATGCTTTGATTCATGTCACCTATGTTACCACTATGCAAGTACACCAGTTTCTATTTTGTATTTCCAACGTCGTATTGCAAGTTCATGCGCTCACATTCCCCCTCTTTGTGTATGTAATTACGCTTTAAGCCTCCCCTTTTCGCATGGCTAATTTGGGCTTTAAAAGGCTAAGCCCAAAATATATATAAACGGACGTGTTAAACGGGGGAAAATAACGTTGGGTTAAAATTACTAATGAATGAAAATGTAAAATAGAAGGGCCCAAGTTCAAGTATGGGTTGGGCCCATGGTTGGTGTAACCTTTACACCATTAACTTAATAATGGGCCGCAAATATTTACATATAAGAAATAAAGAGGAATGACAAAATATGTAAATGTAGAACATACGATGTGTTTAACCCGAGGTTGGATTGAGTTGTGATGTAAACCTGCCCGGAACCGCCCGGCTGTCCAGTAGTCACAACAATACCTATCCAATGTGGGAGGTTAAACATGGAGCCCAATAAGGACCCGAGGTTAGACTGAGTTGTGGCGTAAGACTGCCCGGAACCAACCGGCAACAGGCAGCCACAACAATACCTGTCTAATGTGAGAGGTCAGGGCTTTAATAAGACAATTAAGGCTGAGTCAGGATTGTTAGGATTAAGTGAACTAAAGACTTAATCAAAATGGAACATGCTAAACTAAACGGACTGGTGGGGGTTAGGTTAGGAAACACTTAACCAACTTAGCATGTTGGCTAGAGATAGAAAACCTAGTAACGGGGGACCCTTTTCAGCAGTAACCCTAAAAGGTGTATCAGGATACCCTGAAACTAGGCAGGGTGGGGCACGATTACTGGGCTGATTGTAAGAGGTCAAATCGACGGCGGTGGTGTAGCAGTGTAGGTTCTAACGGAGTGCGGGCGTGCACACACTCCGGTGCAGAAAAATAAGGCACTGGACACCAGTAGCATACCTGTGCACTCTAAGGTTGTGTCGGGTTGCCACTATGGGACTTGATACACCCCATGGTGGGACCAGCATAGGTAACTACAGGCATCGGGGGCCGTAAGACACATGTAACTATGCGAGTAGGAGTCGATCATCATTGAATGGATCACATCACCCTGATTATGGGGTGCAAATTGGAAACTAGTTTATATTGGTTCAGAGATTAACATGGGGTATGATAGTATATTCGACCCTAGACAACTTAACCAAGTTTATTGTGCTTGCCCACTTCTTGTTTTTACTTATCATACCCAGTTCTTTATTCATAGACAAAATAGTACTAGACTTACTCAGGCTTTATGTCTGACTCTATTTTTCTTTCGTCTTCTTTCTTCCGTTCCCCCCCCCCCCCAGGTCCTCAGGGAGGGAACACAGCAGCTTGATCAGCCTTGACATCCAGCTTGAAGTAGAGAAATATATTGCTTGGACTTTCCTGTTTTGAACTATGGCTTTGGACAATCCACTATGGGGCTTTTGCAGTTTATCTACGTTTTATTTATGCTTCTTTAAATAATGTACTCAAGACAGATTATGAAAGTGTTATGTTATGTTTTTGGAAAGGATGTTGTTGTAACACGTATTTGACTTTGTGAAATAAAATTTGTTGTTCTTCCGCTGTTTACAAATATGTGTTCTTATATCTGTCTTGTATATCTGTGACTTGTACTTATAAACCTCCACCAAAATTAGGGCAGTCCCTTTGAGAGTGACCCTAACGGAGGTGGGGTGTTTCAGGTATGATATTTATCTTCTATCTTACCGCTTTACAAACTTTAACTCGACCACAGTTTTTTAACACATGTTGTATTCACGCATGCCTTTTACAGTCCCACTTAAACCTTAATTACACTTACCGGTCATCTTTGCATCTTAGATCATTTTAGGTCTTCCTATGTCAGTCCAAATTTATTTACTATACGTGGAAGATATTGCAAATAAGGTATATATCAAACAATGCATACGCAACTATAAATAATTGTAGTTCTAACTGCTTTAAATATTACTATATATCGACCATTAACTACTATATATATTTGACAATTGATTTATGGATGAGTTAAACAGAAACTAAGCATGTGATGTGCACTTGATACTGCTTTATATAACACAATATTTTCAACCAAAACAGGCTACGTATTTGATGCTTTATTACTCTGCACGCAGCAGCAACATGTGCGAGAGATGATGATGAAAGTCACACATAACAATTATAACGCACGTCAATGATCAGCTATAGTACACACATAAGACTACAACTGATCTAACATTGTTGCAACTCATTTTATTGAATATTTTAAAATTATCAATTACGATCTTTACTGTATCAATCTTTATAACTACGAATTGTTACTTTTGATAGGTTTGACTAATAATTAATGAAAAACAACACAATTAGTCCAAATTAGGGAAGGATTCAATTCATTTACTTTTCTATCAAGGTATCTGAAACCTTTTTTACTTTTCAAACCAATTTTTTTAGGCCAACATTTGGCTCATCTGCTATGAATGCTAGAACTTATGTTGCATTAATAATGTAAATGGTTCCTGCAATTCTTTCACCTCATCGTATAACTACCACTTTTACTTATGATACAACTGCAAAATTTTAATCCAAACTTAAAAAGATTATCCTATATTTACAAAACTGTCTATCTTACAGTCAGCCACCAATGATAAACATTGGTATCTTCATGTAATGTTCAACATACATACCTTTTGATTATATTTTGACTTACTTTTTTTTTACTGCTATGTGCTCATTTCTACAAAACCTTTGTTAACCATCTTTTATTACTAAATTCTTCATGTCTGTTTAGTACATTATACTAATAATATTTTTTTTCAAATTTCTTTTTATCGTTACTACAAATTTGTTACATAGTCACTTTTACCTTATCTGATTGGAAAGCTTGCCCAAAATAACGACCCACCTTTTTGCCCGGTTCTTGCCGGTAATTAAACCAACCTAAACCGTTCAGAAAGACGAATTGTTATGGGTACATACATACATTGAACAAAATAACATAACCTTTCATTGAAAAATCCAATATTACATCAGAGCTACATGAATATCAGAGTTACAACATAAACGTATACAGCGGAAGAAAGAAAATATACTCTCAGCGGAAGATCAAAATGATACAGCGGAAGCTTCAAACTCTTGCGTGAACTCCAACTCTAAAAGTGCTCTGAATCCAGCTCCAACGATCTATAACTGCAAAACTAAACTACTGGCTGCCTGTGTGGAAATTATTGGGCACCCAGAGTTTAGGAAGGAACAATAAACTCCAAGTCAGTCATGAGACTGGTGTGAGAACATAAAAACATTTGCTTTAAGGTTTGTTTTAAAGTTGGGAATTTCACCGGACCACGCCGCTAACGCGGAACGGGTTTACTCCATGTGAATGCCCGTGCATATGAATACGCCATGACTTTCGAAAAATGAAGCTATCATAAGCCCGTCCCACATCACACAATGCAAGCGCACACCAGATGGGCGAGTTTTATCTTATGATAACCAAACATGCTTTCATACATGAAAATCCTCTTTTCTTATTATAATATATCGTGTGGAAAACCATTTCGCAAATAAATGTATTAATCCTAGACGGCATAATACCCATAATATTATGTCGCCATATATGTATATACAAACAAAAACCGTATGGCTTGTATTGGAGATTGGGTTTCCAACTTGATGATTCCTGGCACGAAAGATCAATCAGAACACAAACGAAATGTAATCATGGGTTTTTTATCCATACGTGGACACCAATACAAATCGCGAGGTAGATCAACGGTTTTCGACCAGACACGGCCCCCCGAACATACCATATTCCATAAGTCATAAGTGGTTTCCCACTGTTGCAGCGGTCATCATCAATTCATAAATATATACACAACCTAACCGCCAGTTTCTCATCATCCGGGGTGTGAGGTTTGTCGATGTCACGTCATACACAAAGCATGCCTAGAAAAGCAATGCCCTGATCGTACAAGCTCATTTCATTTCTTAAGTATGTCACATTGTCCGTTCACCACATGACCACTGATTTCCATCCATACATAACTACTTCGAGCTCATACGTCACAAACCAGATACATATCAACAGAAATCAGTGTTATGCCGTCAATTACAATGTCAGACACACCATCCATACAAGTCCGTCCTGGGTCTGAACGGAACAAAAATCCCAAAGTTCTCCCAATATGTTAAGACTTCCTGCCACTCCGGTAATAGGGGCATCTCTCTACTGTAGCTATTCAGTAAAGAAACCAATCAGCAGACAATCTGTTCGATGTGAAGAACCACGGTCTTCAATCGTCGTCTTCGTGACTTCATTATTTACGTCGTATGATTATTTTGAATGGTTTTCGGAAAATAAATTCCGATCCCGGTCTTTCCAAATAACCAGTGCTTCATATTTCAAAACAAGTGCTCTCCATACATATATATACACATGCATCTCTTAATCTTTTCTAAATCTAGAATTTCTTGTTTAAGAGATGATCATTTATAGATTGTCTTTTCTTAATGCCTTACTTTCGAACAATCAATATAACCCAAGGATCGCGATTTCAATATTTCCTTAATTCAAATTCATTGAAATCATTCAAAAGGGATTCATTATATTCAAATCAAAGGACTCAGGACCGAAACAATTCCAATTTAATTAAATAAAATATTTGAAAATAATTCATTTGTCAAAACTAATTATATATATACTAGCTTTAACATAGAAATGTTTGAAATAATTGCTTAACATATATTTAACTATGAAGAAGTATACAAATAAAGTACTTTAAACATATACATACTTTTAAACAATAAGTTTTTATTTAAATATTTTTGAAATTAACATATCATGTTTAAATAGTTTAAAACCTATATAAATATACAAATACTTTAAATTGGAATTGTTTCCTTTCCACGCTGATGACTTGAACTTATATTTACATTCATACTCGAAGAGTATAGCTAATTCATAAAATCTTGAGTTAATCAAATCAATTCGAAGACATTCCACTTTTCTCTTTCGTTCATTTAGTTCCATATTAACTTCCATATTTAACTCAAACCTTACATAGTTAACATATATAAATACGATTTCTTAGAAATCGAACTTCTTATATCCCATATATATTTCCATATTATACCGATACTATATGCAGAATTACAATATTTCCACTGTTTAATTCCACAAATATTATTAGTCATCATCCACGGAAATTATATCGAATATTCGAAGATCGCTACCGTCTAAACCATTTGCCTCAATTTTATATTGGAAGTATTCACTATATTTAGCACTTCACGATATTCAATGTTCACTTCCATTTCCAAACTAGTAACGGAATTAATTCGAAACTTAAGCTATAATCCTTATTTTAAACTTCAAATCCCAAATCATTACTTGTAGCAATTTATAATATATTATTATAAATATTTTCCTAAACTTGCATAAAAATTCATAACAAAAAAAAAATCAAGTTCCAATGTCCATCACAACACATTTTCAAAGGTTATTTCAAATTGTTATCTAAAGTCATATTAGATTTTAGAATCATAAATTTCGAGTTTGCCTTTTTTTTTCCATTCATCAATTATTGTTGGAGCAAAGTTCGAAATCAAAATTTTTACATCAATGTACTTTCAAAAATAGCTTTACATTGATAATACATACTAATTTGTTTCAAAAATCAAATTATTTGTATCAAATCAAATTACCATTCCCCAAGCCCTACTCTAACCATTATTTCATTTAAATATTATTAACATAACTTAGTTACTAAGCCATTTTAATAAACCCATAAAATTAAATTCAATATCATTAACCAAAATGTTAATTTGAAGTTTATTTATGAAATCAATTGTTACTTATTTACATAATACTATCTGATCAAAGAATGCTGACAACATTTTTTGACTTAATAGATCGATGAAACATTCCATAATCATTCAAATGTATTTTAACCTAAATCGCCTTTAATTAAATTTATGGAATTACTGAACTTTTGCGGAAATCGATACATATACACATTCAACAACCATTTCATACATTCATTTCTTATCCGCACAACAATAATTTGCGACCGAGTTTTATACATTAACGCGCTCCGACAAACATTTAATATCAGCAATCATCACCACAACCGTCATATTATAACAAATTACTATATCCATGTTTATGCAACCAAAAATTTCACGTTATAAAATTACGCGCATATGCAGGTTTTAACTGATAATGCATTATTTTTGATGATCACAAATGAAACATACATGCAATTAATCTCCGCTAGTTGCTAGCACACAGTGTTACGTCGACCAAACAAATCAAACATACGATCCACAATTTAACATACTAATTTAATTAAAAATTAAATTTAAAAGTTCTCACCCAAAGCTCTCCAGATTTACCGATAGATCCTGCATCAACTGCTAGCAAGACTCCCGACGATCACGTATGCTTCACGGACAATCCTATCAGTAAGCAAGCGAACCCTTGACACGACAAACATGCTTCTTCTCTCTCTCTTTATTTTTTTCTATTCTCTCTTCACGGAAACAGACAGTCTTGCGTCTTTTACTTTTTTTTTTCAATGAAACCGTATATGCTACTTCCATGCTCAAAGCCTATCCTTCACGTTTGGACACAAGCATGCCATAATCCGTGAACTCACTTTTTTTTTTTTTTGAGTGGAGAGAGGAAGCCATTTGGAGGAGAGGCGCAATGTCTGGTGATGGTGCTGAGTGGAGTGGGCGGACTGATGTGTCGAAGGGTGGACATCTATTTGCACAGAGAAATTCCAGGAAGGAAGGGGAGCAAGCTCGCATGCATTTAAATAGTATTTCTCGTTTTGCTTCTCTCATGGGAACTGAGGACTCTCTGAGAAGTGGAGGAATAGAAGACGTGTAGTTGCGATGGAAGGATAACCGTGAGGGAGGTGAAGCCAAGGCCAAATGCAGCAAAGGGTTCCACGTTTACTTCAGTGCAGCACGTGTCAAAATTGTTGCCATATGTCTCATTTTACTCCTATTTGCTTGCCACGATTTAATCTATATTTTTTGCATGCGTTGGATTTTTTTTTTTTTGTAGAGAGGTTAAGGTTAAGTAGAAAAATAAATGTTGCCAGGGAAGGGAAGACCAAATAAGATAGAAAACTAGAAGCTAATGTACCAAGCAAAGCATAAATAATGAGGTCTCCTGATTCCATGCGTTTTGAATTTTTTTACCCACTTTCTCTTTAAAAAAAAATTGTACATCAAAATTCTCCTTTCCAATTTCTTTAATTTCAAATTGTCGATAACCATCAACACTGAACTAACAATATAATCATGTATAATAATGTGCCACGAACCCAGAACAGAAATAAAACAGACCGGTTGACTGATTCTGTAAAGTATCAAAAAGGACCACAGTTACCCTAAAATACGCTAGAAAAATGTATGCTTATTTTTCAAATTAAAAATTACACTAAAATTCTATAAAATATTTTAAGGCGACGCAAACTAAAACTGAACAAAAATTTTAAACGAATATTTAATTATAATTTAATTTCAGATTCTGATCGATTCTAGCAACTGAACTACAACTTATTTTATAATTCGATTAACGATGAAATATTTTCTCCAAACAAACATTGTTGTAACAAATTCCACAGTAAAATTTTAAATTTTCATCATTTAAATATTATTATCGCCTTAAAATCTGATTCAACAATCATTTAAACCTTCCAACTTTTATTTAAAATTCATATCAAGTTCAAATTTGATCTTCAAAAAATTTAGATCGTTACAGATACATATTTGAGGCAAATGGTATTACTACCATTGTAAGCTCAGTTTTCTGATCCCTATGTATTTTCTATTAACTACTGACCTATTCCCATGCTGATCTCCTTTTTTTACTCCTTTATTTTCCCCAACTTTCCTACACCTGTCCATTAACTTTACCAGGTCACTAATCTACTTCTATTTATATCAACCGCGCCTGCTTCTTTCCTCCTATCATTTTCTTCCTCACTTTCATTACATATTACTTCACTTTCTTACTCATTTAATGCCGAAGGTACTATGACCTCTTCCCTCTTACTTTCCCTGTTTGCGTTTCTTTTTTCCTGCTTTTTTTTTCTAACTTCTGTCAACTTCGTTACTGTGAATTAATACTCTTACACACACAGCCCAAAGGATCAGGTAAAGGTAAGGAGACTGCGGCTGAAAATTTGACACGTAAGAGCTCCCGCATTACAAAGCAACAAACTTCTGCGAGCTATGAATCACCAAATCAAACATCGCCTGACCTGGACTGCAACAACAGTCAGTTTGGCAGACATATTGCTGGCACTTCGGACAATGTTGTTCACAATGAACATGCTGACTGTGATGACGATACTAACTGGAATGACCCGGCATTGGTAAGTTATTTTTTTCCACTCTTAAACTGTTCTCACTTCTATCATTTTAATATTTTTAACACCTACATTCTACGTACATGTACTCATTCGTGCAGCTAGCAGAAATTGACAGAGTTTTTGCCGAGCTCGAAAGCCGTTCACGATCACATTAACGCTTATGCTGATGTTGGTTTTGCTAGCGTTTTTTTTCTTTCCCGTCTGTTTTCTTTCTTTCTCACCTTTCTGTCCTTATGTCAGTTTGTTATCCGTAATAAGTACTGCTACCTGATGTGACCAACATTGTACACATTTATTGCATGTATTTGAATTTAATAATGTACTGGATGTGAAGTACAACGTACGTTCTGATGCTACACTTTTCTGCTTTACAGCCTGCACTTTCTTTTTTCGTTCCACGCACTGCTTTTAGTTTATTCTCCTTCATTTTGTACCTTCACAATCTCTGCATTTAAACAATTGTAATGATTGCTTATTCTGCACTTCAATACCAGCTTTGGTCAAATGCATCCATGCACACTCCCATCGGGCGTGCCTGCGTACTGGTATATTAAGACAGATGGTGTGGTGCGATTTGATTTGATTTAGTTTGTACATATATAGCAAACAAACATATGTAATTATAATACTTGGATTGGTTTGTATTTTATCATCATATTGTTGGGAATTATAATTATAGGTTTATATAGATTAAGGGGAAGTATTTTTACTTTGAATTAGTTATAGATTAAGGGGAATATCATAATTGGGTTAGTTACTTTGATTCTATTTAGATAGTTATACAATTTAGGGGGAGTACCTTTAGGATTTCTTTTTTTGTAACAACAAAGGAGGAGATATTCTAAAATATAGGCATAGATAAAGACATAATTTATAGGATTCATATAGACAGGGGGAGTATTTGAAGGATCATCATCAACAGTTATAAACAGGTATGATATTTTATAAACTAAGGTTATCATCATCAAAAGGGGGGGATTATTGGATAAGATGACAACAACCTTATTTCAATATTAATTGATTATAAAATATATACTAACACTTTTGTATAGAATATGTATATATACACATATGCAGGATTTATATACATGAAATATTACTGAAGACTGTGCAGTTTAAAGATATTAGAGATTCAGGTTCAAGAGTTGAAGACTAATATAGTTATAGAGTCTAGATTATGTAAGATTCTAAATAGCACTATAGGTTCAAATTCAAATTCTATTTTCAAATTCTACCTTTAATCCTCTCTATTTTATTTTCTCTCTGTTTTATTTTCTATCTTTTCTTTTTTCCTTTCTTACTTTACTTTTGCTTTTCAAACTTAAGTTCTATATATTTATATTTTTATACTTTAAATTTATATAGCTTAAAATCTTATAATTTTATAAATATGTTTATTTAGTTTAAATTTATGTTTTCATATAATATTAATTTATAATGCTATATTTTAATTCAAGAATTTCCAAAACTATATTTATATCAAAACACTTGGAAAATGTTCAAAAATTAAATTTACACTAAGAGTATGTCGACATACATAAAACTCTATGTCGACATATAACTGTCATTTTTTCAATTTTGAAAGAAAATGTCTTTTCACTAATTGTGACGTTCTGAAGTGTGGCATCCTTTCATGCACTATAAAAAGGGATTGAATTCGAATTTGTAATCATCTCTTCTTCCCTAACATCACTCTCTTCCATTACACCATTATTCTTAATCATTTTTATGATTTCTACACTAATACTCTACCGAATTCAATTCTATTTTGATCAAACTTCTTTTCTCTACACTCTCTACTCTGTGAATCAAGTGCTATTAAAGAGTTATAGGGCTGTTTGTAATTGTTTGAGTTGTATTGGTGAATCGGTGGTATCCTTTGTAGCCATGAAATCAAGTACGGGTAATCGGTGGTATCCCTTGCAGCCATGAAATCAAAGATGGGCAAATCTTGGTCAAGTGTGTGCTGAAACGGTGGCATCCCTTGTAGCCGTGAAATCAAGGAGGGTGGTAATTGGATTTTGATATAGTAATAAAACTCTACGCAATCTAGCGTTTCGTGGGACTCGACGTAGGAGCAATCCGAACCAACATAAAATCCATTGTGTTCTTTCCTTTTCTGCATTCTATTTCGGTTTATTCTTGTGTTTGTGCTTGAAATCTGTGTATGTGATTGTATTTATGGTGTTTGATTCATCTAGCAATTCACTGTTTGATTTCTCAAAAGAACTATTCAGCCCCCTCGTGTTTGTTTTGCCTTAATGGTCCTTTCTGCATTCCCTAACAGTGGAGAACGTGTATTGATTACACGGACCTAAATAAGGCATGCCCAAAAGACTGCTATCCCCTTTAGCGGATTGATGAGTTAGTGGATGCCACGAGTGGTCACAAGATACTATCCCTTATGGATGTTTACTCGAGGTACAACCAAATTCCCGATGCATAAACCTGTAATGACCCGCATTTTCCAGGGGTATAATTAATTTATTTAATTATATAAATAGTGATTTAGGGAATTATATCGTTGTTAATAAAATTATAGTGAATATTTAATTAAATTAAATAATTAAATAATATATTTAATTCAGAAATAATCAAAAATAGTGAAATTCACGGTATGGTGTAATTTGGGTTATTTAAAATATATATATCAGTTAGGAGTTGAATTATATTGATGAATATATTCAATCGACGTCAGTTTGAACGTATAATTATATATAATTAAAATAGAGCTCGAAATGGCGCTGCAATTCGTTATTTGGCGATTTGAACTTCAACTGAATGTAGAGGATTCGTTTTAAGCTGGATTTCTGTGAAACAAGAAACGTTAGGAGCTGGTGGAGTATATCTTTCTAGTGGAAGAGAAAAATCGGGATTTCGTCGTGTAGATTTTGATTTACGTCCAAATCAAATTTCAGAAAAAGTCGCTGTAGAATTCCTTTGTAATTTGCGACGCTTTATATACGTTATAAATGGATTTTCAGTATAAACTGAATATCGAGATAATCTGGAATCTAAAATATCAAGCTGTAAATTCTGATATGATATTCTGGAGCTGTACGATATCATATGTGAATATATACGATAATATTTAATTTTAAATATTTAATTCAATTATATTTAAATATATTTATATATTTAAATAGGCTATTTAGAGCTTTAAAAATAACCACTTTTGCAAACGAAGTCGGAATTCGACGAAACTAATTTTGTTGGATCCGCAATGTCAAATAGTTGTTAGATTTCCAGTTCCGTGATTTTTAGAGTCACCGTGTGGTCGTACGGATTTTCAGAGTGAGAAACAGTCAGTATTTCGACAGTTAAAAATACGCTGTGTGAGCAAACAGAGTCGGAATTCGACGAAACCAGTTTCGTTGGGACCGTAATGTCGAACTGTAGCTGCATGTCCAGTTTCGTGATTTTTGGGTATTGTATGTGACCATGAGAATTTTTAAAGACGGATATAAACAACGTTGGATTAAAATTGAATATAAAATTCAATATAAAAATAATATAAAATTCCTATATAAACACCTCAAAAATCTCTAAACCTAATTCCATTCTTCATTTGGTCAACAGACCTTTTTCCGCCGCAACAAATTTGCTCCAGGAAATTTAAAAGCTTTTGTTCGATCTTCTTAAATCCAATACAAACCAAAGAATAATGTATAAATCATGTTATACATATATATGAGATGATTCTCTACAATCTGGTGCCTCATTTAAGAGGTGCGACATCTTCTTGGTGAGCTCGACGATGTACAGTTCAAACTGGGGTTCGCTGTTTTAGTAATCAGAAGCCTCATTTTTGATTTCGAGCCTTGTATTTGGGTTCTGGCAAGTGCGTAGCACATCGGAGTGAAGTCTGGAAGGATCCCGTGGTGATTTGTGTCGCTCGAACAACAGTATGATGGCGGAAATTTGCTGAAAAACCGCGGTGAGATGTTGAGTACCGAGTGGTAGGTTATGGTAATGGATTGAAGGAGAATTGAAGAGAGGAGATGTGGAGTTGTTCGTTTGGATTTTCAATGAGTGGAAGAGGAATTAAGGAAGAAGGAAGAATCGAAAATGGCAAGAACATGGGAGCGACGGGATTCGTTTCTGTGTTTGGGGAGATGAAGTTTCGGGTCTGGTATATTGAAAGGAGAATGGGCCGGGAAGAAAGATAAGGCCCAATACATATTTATTTAAGTTTTTATTTTAATTTAAATAGTGTATAACTTGTATAAATCATAACAAATTCATACGTGAACGAAATTCAGAAAAACAGGATCCGACAGGATCGTATGGACGAGAGCTTCACAAAGAAGCTGACTGGAAGTGGATTGGGACTCGGATGAATTTATGGCGAAATAAATTGTTTGATTCAAATCAAATAACAATTTATCGTTCTTTAGTGATGAACTGCAAATGTGAGTAAAACTCACCAACTCTGAACAGTTTATATTTTCATGTTGTATTTTTAGAACTGTTAAAATTGTCTGATTGCTGTGTGTTGGTTGATTGATTGAACTGCTAGTCAGTTAGTAGAAATATTATATATATATATATATATATATATATGTATATATATATATATATATATAAACTGTTAAATATTTATATGTCGATTCTGTTTATCAGAATATTTAACAGTGAAGTGAAATCGATTTTATTCTATTGTCTAACATCTGTGATGCAGGGAGACAGGTTAGAGGAATCCGACTGGATTCCTCAACAGTTATTTTATTGTTTTTCATATATTGTTATATGATGTGATATAAAATCTGTGGGCGATTATATGTGCTTAGACGATATTGAACATCGTGATTTGATATGATTGAATACCATAACATACCGAAATGTTGATAAGGGGATTTTCAAATGGGATATTTATAAATAAGAGATATTTATAAAGTGGAATATTTATAAATAAGAAATGTTTATAAATTGGAATATTTATAAATAGGAGATATTCAAAAAGGAAATAGTTACAGACCATTTTCTTTTTGAATGGAAAGGCCTGTGTGGCGGGTTTGGGGATTTTCCCGATGCTCCCGTTACAAAGGAGGTTATGGCGAATTTTTCAGAGAATTTAAGGAGTTAGAATATTTCAAGAATAGAATTGAAAAGGAAACGTTATAAAAGGGAAATCATTTTTAAAGTGTAGAACCGTTATTTAAAAGTAAATCTTTTCAAATGAATAAAACGTTATTAAAAAGGAAATCTTTATAAAGTGAATGGAGTTAATCAAATATGGTATTTGAAGTCAGTTAATCGAATATAGACATTCGAAAGGAGTTAATCGAATATGGTATTCGAAAAGAGTTAATCGAATATGGTATTCAAAGTTAGTTAATCGAATATAGACATTCGAAAGGAGTTAATCGAATATGGTATTCGAAGTTAGTTAATCGAATATAGACATTCTAAAGGAGAAATCGAATATGGTATTCGACGTTAGTTAATCGAATATGGTATTCGAAAGTTAGTTAATCGAATATGTTATTCGAAAGGGGTTAGTCAAGTCGAGTTAGTCAAATAGAGTTAATTAGATAGAGTTAATTAGTTAGAGTTAATCAGTTAGAGTTAACCAGTTGGACTTAATTAGTTAGAGTTAATCGATTAGAGTTAAAACGAACTAGAGTTAATCAAATATAGTTATTTGAGACAGAGTTAGTCAAACATAGTATTCAGGGTAAGTTGCCATCTTGTACGACTACTAGTGTAATTCGCAGGACTGTAAATAGCCTACGGCGGTCGGATGTTTCCTGAGGGAGTCAGGCGTAACCATTGTGATCGCTGCGATCTAGAGTCAAGCGAATGGAGTTTAATCGAATATTAGTTATTCGATAGGAGTTAATCGAGTTGATCGAGTTGAGAAATAAGTTAAGTTAAATAAGTTGAGTTGATCGGGTGGTTCAACCAAGTTAGTCGAGCCTAGTTAATCGAATCGAATTGGTCGAACCAAGTAAGTCGAGTTAAGTTAGTCAAGTTAGTCGAGCCTAGTTAATCGAATCGAATTGGTCGAACCAAGTAAGTCGAGTTAGTCGAGTCAAGTTAAGTTAGTCGAGTTAAGTTCGTCGAGTTAAATAAATCGATGTTAGTTTCATCGAAAGGAGTTATCGATGTTAGTTTCATCGAAAGGAGTTATCGATGTTAGTTTCATCGAAAGGAGTTATCGATGTTAGTTTCATCGAAAGGAGTTATCGATGTTAGTTTCATCGAAGGGAGTTATCGATTATAGTTTAATCGAAGTGAGATTTTCAAATATGAGATATTTGAAAAGGAAGAGTTATCGAATATTAGTTATTCGAAGAGAGATTATCGAATATCGTTTATTTGAGAAGAGAGATTATCGAATATAGGTTATTCGAAGAAGAGTTAATCAAATAGAGATTTCTCGAAGAGAGTTAATCGGCAAATTCGATTATATCGAATTCGGGAAAGTACTTATAATTTTCTAGTGTTTAAATAGAGATTTATTTATTTATAAATAAATAAGTGTTAGGTTAATTATTCACTAATAAGAATAGAAGTTATAATTAAAGTTAGATAATTCGAAAGGAGGGATTATAGCATTATCGTTATAACCAATGTTTTAAATATAGAAGTGGATTAGTAAAATTGGATCAGAGAAAGACGTAAAGAAGTTGTTAAAGATTAAAAGATAAACTTTCACCATTTCGAGGTTATAACGTTGTTCAGTTAAGGTCTGAGAGGTAATTATACCCCAACTTGAGTGACTTCCTTCTTGACTAAGAAATGGTAAGGTTTGATCGTAAAGGAGTTTTGGAAATGTTTTCCAAACGAGAATCAGAAATGTTTTCTGATAAAAGAAAAATAAGAATTTAGAATATAGGGAAACAGGAGATAAGTAAATAAATGAACTAAAGAGATTTATGTTAAATGATGTTTGTTCGATATAATTTCCATTTGGAAATAATATCGTTGTTTGCACACTTGTTTTTCTTTGATAGTTAACTCACCGACTATCGAAGTTTTGACCATTTTAACGTTGTTAATATGGAGAGACCGGTTGGATTATTATCCATAGAACCACTCTGTATTGGCATAAGCGTCGCGAATCATATGTGCCAAAGATAATTGAAGACGGAGTAAAATGCAAGGGCTGTTGTACAAGTCTTAGATAACTGTGACTAAGATGGATATACGGAATAGTGCCTTCGGTTTGTCCAGTCCCAGGACAACTTGTATGGACGAAGGTCTGAAAGAGTATATCCAATGGATCGCGTAAGTTGATCTGTTCAAACGTATTCACGTTTGGTGGCGGAGGAATTCGTTTCTCTTAGCTGTATACCCGTGTTATTTTTGGATAAGTCAATTTGTGATTTGGCGGGTATGACGATGTGACATTTCTTAGTGAATGATGATGATTTGTATGAATGAATGTCTGACAGAGTATTTCTAGAAAGGTCACGTACCTTGATTTCTTCAACCGTACCAAGAGTGGAAGTGGAGAAGGAAACTTCTTTAGCTAACACGTAATGTACTGTCGTAGACGTCAATTAGTGATTTTCGATGGATCTGACAATGTGGCATTCGAAGTGAGTCTGATGTAATGATAAAGCGTAGCTTCTAGCCTCATCAACCGGTAAATGACAGAAATCGGGCAGGCAGCATGGCTAAGTCAGTCACACCGAAGTAGGGTGTATAATCACCTATCTAGAGAATATTCATTTGTTTCTTAAATCTTTCAATGCTGTCCCATATATATACGGGAACGGTTGCTGATCCCAACCGTTGGTGATGTACATTCGATACACTCAAGAGAAATGAGTGGTCGGTCATGTGTGGCTGAGTTGCAAGATGTTCTTCTTGAACTCCAGTGTATCGTTCCTAGAGTACACTGATCGGAAGGTGGTTCCATACCTTGTCATAGTTGGAAATCCATTTTCCAATACGTGCTTGCGATTTTGATTGTATACTATATATGTAGAACGTGAGATGAAAGCGTTTCTGCTAGTTGATATCTATTTGTACATAGACATTATTATAATATCAAGAGGTTTTTGATAAAAAGATATTTCGCATTCTCATAAGGGAAAAACCCGTTCCGTTCTGCGGCGTGGTCTTATGAGATATCGTTTACTTGTTCATATGCCTGTTTAAACCGTTTTACTCATACCAGTCCCATGACTGACCCGGAGTTTACTTTGTTGTTTTCCCTAAACTCATGGGTGCCTAATTTGTATGGGCAATCAAGTAGTCAGGAATTTGCAGATATACTTGGAGAGCTTGGAGCAGAAGGCTTCAAGATCATATAGCTATAGTTATTTCCGCTGTGTTGTAAGTGCTGTACTCTGATAAGTGCTATTGTATACATAACTGTTATATTTCAAAGTTATGTTATCTATTATATGTTATTCGTTCCGCTGTGAAGTTCGTGTTACTCTGATGTTGTGTTCTTCTTCTTCTTCTATTCTAAGTTTCTATCTTATCTATTCTCACCCTCTAATTTCTGTCATTAATTACCGGGATTTTTCGATGTTATGGTTATCGACATCGAGCTGATGTCGATAACCAAAGTCGCCGAAAATCCGGGTCGTTACAGTTGGTATCAGAGCTTAAGTTTAGAATTACTTGGCTCTGTGGCGTGACTCGGTAGAGATAGGGTTAGTAATACCCTAGATTGAGTTGAGTGTATATATACGAGTGCGTATTTGTATTTGATATAAAAATGGTTTTATATTGTGGGGATTCATTGGCTGAGTTGTTTATGAGTTCTGGTCGATCAGTTTGGTCCACTGTATCGGTAGGAGTAAATAAACACTTGAATACGATGGACCGACACAGTATGGATATGTGATATATTATCATATATAGGATGTGTTGGTAGTGATTTTAATTAGATAAGATTATAACATGTGAAATGGTTATATACATAACCAATCAGAATCATATAAGTAAAGTATATGAAATAAGATGAATTAAATATGAATTTAAATCAGATTTGGAATTAAAATAAGGAAATTTTAAGTTCCTGGGAGATTTTGAGATGTTTTCAAAATGGATGTATTTAGTAAGGGTTTTGAAATGATATAGTATTGAAATCACTTGGGTTGCTGGAAAATAATTCCGATGATGACTGCGCAGTATCATCAGTGTGATTTTCGAGTTCTAAGTGGTGGATTACTACCAGAGATTTTGATTTGAATTGTTTTGAGAAAACAAGTTGTTTAGAAATTCAAAGGTTTTGAATTGGTATTATGATTTCAAATTTGATTTGAAATAAAATCAGGAATTTAAGTTCCGGAAATTAAAATTTAACTTGTGAAGTTAATTCGAATGGGATGGTAAAGGTAAATAATAAACCAGAATTTAACTTGAGATGATAGGTTAAGAAAAACTGGAAGTGATTAGAGAATAATCTGGATTTGGATTTGAAATGATAAGTTGAGAGTTTGGAATTTGAAACTCGAATTTGAAATTGAATTCGGCTTGAATAAGCGAATGGTTGTGTTAAGAATAACTTGGTTGGAGTTGATTGGGATGGCATTTGTATATGCCGAGTTGATAACAGATGGTAGGAATATAATGATATGCCCAACAAAAAGGTACAAGTTTATATTTTATATGAGTTTTGAATTCATGAGCCGAATTGGCAAGCCATTTGGCGTTTTGATTTTCTTTTGGGTTGAAGAAGGCCCAGAGAGGCGAGTTGGAGTTTGAGCTATTGACCAGTACAAAGGAGGTGCTGGCGAAATTTTCCGAAAATTTAAAGTATTAGAAAATTTTCAAAATTTTTGAAAATTTTAGTTAGTCGGAATGAATAAATATTTTAGTCAATATTAATTGGTTCAGTTAAAATCAGAAATAAGGGGTAAACAAATCTTAGGAATTCCAATAGGTAGGGTCATCCTCTACCTTAGCAATTTCGAGGACGAAATTATTTTAAGTGGGGAAGAATGTAATGACCCGTATTTTCCAGGGGTATAATTAATTTATTTAATTATATAAATAGTGATTTAGGGAATTAAATCGTCGTTAATAAAATTATAGTGAATATTTAATTAAATTAAATAATAAAATAATATATTTAATTCAGAAATAATCAAAAATAGTGAAATTTACAGTATGGTGTAATTTGGGTTATTTAAAATATATATATCAGTTAGGAGTTGAATTATATTGACGAATATATTCAATCGACGTCAGTTTGAACGTATAATTATATATAATTAAAATAGAGCTCGAAATGGCGCTGCAGTTCGTTATTTGGCGATTTGAACTTCAACTGAATGTACAGGATTCGTTTTAAGCCGGATTTCTGTGAAACAAGAAACGTTGGGAGCTGGTGGAGTATATCTTTCTAGTGGAAGAGAAAAATTGGTATTTCGTCGTGTAGATTTTGATTTACGTCCAAATCAAATTTCAGAAAAAGTCGCTATAGAATTCCTTTATAATTTGCGACGCTTTATATACGTTATAAATGGATTTCCAGTATAAACTGAATATCGAGATAATCTGGAATCTGAAATATCAAGCTGTAAATTCTGATATGATATTCTGGAGCTGTATGATATCATATGTGAATATATACGATAATATTTAATTTTAAATATTTAACTCAATTATATTTAAATATATTTATATATTTAAATAGGCTATTTAGAGCTTTAAAAATAGCCACTTTTGCAAACGAAGTCGGAATTCGACGAAACTAATTTTATTGGATCCGCAATGTCAAATAGTTGTTAGATTTCCAGTTCCGTGATTTTTAGAGTCACTGTGTGGTCGTACGGATTTTCAGAGTGAGAAACAGTTAGTATTTCGACAGTTAAAAATACGCTGTGTGAGCAAACAGAGTCGGAATTCGACGAAACCAGTTTCGTTGGGACCGTAATTTCGAACTGTAGCTGCATGTCCAGTTTCGTGATTTTTGGGTATTGTATGTGACCATGAGAATTTTTAAAGACGGATATAAACAACGTTGGATTAAAATTGAATATAAAATTCAATATAAAAATAATATAAAATTCCTATATAAACACCTCAAAAATCTCTAAACCTAATTCCATTCTTCATTTGGTCAACAGACCTTTTTCCGCCGCAACAAATTTGCTCCAGGAAATTTAAAAGCTTTTGTTCGATCTTCTTAAATCCAATACAAACCAAAGAATAATGTATAAATCATGTTATACATATATATGAGATGATTCTCTACAATCTGGTGCCTCATTTAAGAGGTGCGACATCTTCTTGGTGAGCTCGACGATGTACAGTACAAACTAGGGTTCGCTGTTTTAGTAATCGGAAGCCTCATTTTTGATTTCGAGCCTTGTATTTGGGTTCTGGTAAGTGAGTAGCACATCGGAGTGAAGTCTGGAAGGATCCCGTGGTGATTTGTGTCGCTCGAACAACAGTATGATGGCGGAAATTTGCTGAAAATCCGCGGTGAGATGTTGAGTACCGTGTGGTAGGTTATGGTGATGGATTGAAGGAGATTTGAAGAGAGGAGAAGTGGAGTTGTTCGTTTGGATTTTCAATGAGTGGAAGAGGAATTAAGGAAGAAGGAAGAATCGAAAATGGCAAGAACATGGGAGCGACGGGATTCGTTTCTGTGTTTGGGGAGATGAAGTTTCGGGTCTGGTATATTGAAAGGAGAATGGGCCGGGAAGAAAGATAAGGCCCAATACATATTTATTTAAGTTTTTATTTTAATTTAAATAGTGTATAACTTGTAAATCATAACAAATTCATACGTGAACGAAAGTCAGAAAAACAGGATCCGACAGGATCGTATGGACGAGAGCTTCACAATGAAGCTGACTGGAAGTGGATTGGGACTCAGATGAATTTATGGCGAAATAAATTGTTTGATTTAAATCAAATAACAGTTTATCGTTCTTTAGCGATGAACTGCAAATGTGAGTAAAACTCACCAACTCTGAACAGTTTATATTTTCATGTTGTATTTTTAGAACTGTTAAAATTGTCTGATTGCTGTGTGTTGGTTGATTGATTGAACTGCTAGTCAGTTAGTAGAAATATTATACATATATATGTATATATATATATATAAACTGTTAAATATTTATATGTTGATTCTGTTTATCAGAATATTTAACAGTGAAGTGAAATCGATGTTATTCTATTGTCTAACATCTGTGATGCAGGGAGACAGGTTGGAGGAATCCGACTGGATTCCTCAATAGTTATTTTATTGTTTTTCATATATTGTTATATGATGTGATATAAAATCTATGGGCGATTATATGTGCTTAGACGATATTGAACATCGTGATTTGATATGATTGAATACCATAACATACCGAAATGTTGATAAGGGGATTTTCAAATGCGATATTTATAAATAAGAGATATTTATAAAGTGGAATATTTATAAATAAGAAATGTTTATAAATTGGAATATTTATAAATAGGAGATATTCAAAAAGGAAATAGTTACATACCATTTTCTTTTTGAATGGAAAGGCCTGTGTGGCGGGTTTGGGGATTTTCCCGATGCTCCCGTTACAAAGGAGGTTATGGCGAATTTTTCAGAGAATTTAATGAGTTAGAATATTTCAAGAATAGAATTGAAAAGGAAACGTTATAAAAGGGAAATCATTTTTAAAGTGTAGAACCGTTATTTAAAAGAAAATCTTTTCAAATGAATAAAACGTTGTTAAAAAGAAAATCTTTATAAAGTGAATGGAGTTAATCGAATATGGTATTCGAAGTCAGTTAATCGAATATAGACATTCGAAAGGAGTTAATCGAATATGATATTCGAAAGGAGTTAATCGAAAATGGTATTCAAAGTTAGTTAATCGAATATAGACATTCGAAAGGAGTTAATCGAATATGGTATTCGAAGTTAGTTAATCGAATATAGACATTCTAAAGGAGAAATCGAATATGGTATTCGAAGTTAGTTAATCGAATATGGTATTCGAAAGTTAGTTAATCGAATATGTTATTCGAAAGGGGTTAGTCAAGTCGAGTTAGTCAAATAGAGTTAATTAGATAGAGTTAATTAGTTAGAGTTAATCAGTTAGAGTTAACCAGTTGGACTTAATTAGTTAGAGTTAATCGATTAGAGTTAAAACGAACTAGATTAATCAAATATAGTTATTTTAGATAGAGTTAGTCAAGCATAGAATTCAGGGTAAGTTGCCATCTTGTACGACTGCTAGCGTAATTCGCAGGGCTGTAAATAGCCTACGGCGGCCGGATGTTTCCTGAGGGAGTCAGGCGTAACCATTATGATCGCTGCGATCTAGAGTCAAGCGAATAGAATTTAATCGAATATTAGTTATTCGATAGGAGTTAATCGAGTTGATCGAGTTGAGAAATAAGTTGAGTTGATCGGGTGGTTCGACCAAGTTAGTCGAGCCTAGTTAATCGAATCGAATTGGTCGAACCAAGCAAGTCGAGTTAAGTTAGTCGAGCCTAGTTAATCGAATCGAATTGGTCGAACCAAGTAAGTCGAGTTAGTCGAGTCAAGTTAAGTTAGTCGAGTTAAGTTCGTCGAGTTAAATAAATCGATGTTAGTTTCATCGAAAGGAGTTATCGATGTTTGTTCTATCGAAAGGAGTTATCGATGTTAGTTTCATCGAAAAGAGTTATTGATGTTAGATTCATCGAAAGGAGTTATCGATGTTAGTTTCATCGAAAGGAGTTATCGATGTTAGTTTCATTGAAAGGAGTTATCGATGTTAGTTTCATCGGAGGGAGTTATCGATTATAGTTTAATCGAAGTGAGATTTTCAAATATGAGATATTTGAAAAGGAAGAGTTATCGAATATTAGTTATTCGAAGAGAGATTATCGAATATCGTTTATTCGAGAAGAGAGATTATCGAATATAGGTTATTCGAAGAAGAGTTAATCAAATAGAGATTTCTCGAAGAGAGTTAATCGGCAAATTCGATTATATCGAATTCGGGAAAGTACTTATACTTTTCCAGTGTTTAAATAGAGATTTATTTATTTATAAATAAATAAGTGTTAGGTTAATTATTCACTAATAAGAATAGAAGTTATAATTAAAGTTAGATAATCCGAAAGGAGGGATTGTAACGTTATCGTTATTACCAATGTTTTAAATATAGAAGTGGATTAGTAAAATTGGATCAGAGAAAGACGTAAAGAAGTTGTTAAAGATTAAAAGATAAACTTTGACCATTTCGAAGTTATAAAGTTGTTCAGTTAAGGTCTGAGAGGTAATTATACCCCAACTTGAGTGACTTCCTTCTTGACTAAGAAATGGTAAGGTTTGATCGTAAAGGAGTTTTGGAAATGTTTTCCAAACGAGAATCAGAAATGTTTTCTGATAAAAGAAAAATAAGAATTTAGAATATAGGGAAACAGGAGATAAGTAAATAAATGAACTAAAGAGATTTATGTTAAATGATGTTTGTTCGATATAATTTCCATTTGGAAATAATATCGTTGTTTGCACACTTGTTTTTCTTTGATAGTTAACTCACCGACTATCGAAGTTTTGACCATTTTAACGTTGTTAATATGGAGAGACCGGTTGGATTATTATCCTAGAACCACTCTGTATTGGCATAAGCGTCGCGAATCATATATGCCAAAGATAATTGAAGACGGAGTAAAATGCAAGGGCTGTTGTATAAGTCTTAGATAACAGTGACTAAGATGGATATACGGAATAGTGCCTTCGGTTTGTCCAGTCCCAGGACAACTTGAATGGACGAAGGTCTGACAGAGTATATCCAATGGATCGCGTAAGTTGATCTGTTCAAACGTATTCACGTTTGGTGGCGGAGGAATTCGTTTCTCTTAGCTGTATACCCGTGTTATTTTTGGATAAGTCAATTTGTGATTTGGCGGGTATGACGATGTGACATTTCTAAGTGAATGATGATGATTTGTATGAATGAAAGTCTAACAGAGTATTTCCAGAAAGGTCATGTACCTTGATTTCTTCAACCGTACCAAGAGTGGAAGCGGAGAAGGAAACTTCTTTAGCTAACATGTAATGTACTGTCGTAGACGTCAATTAGTGATTTTCGATGGATCTGACAATGTGGCATTCGAAGTGAATCTGATGTAATGATAAAGCGTAGCTTCTAGCCTCATCAACCGATAAATGACAGAAATCGGGCAGGCAACATGGCTAAGTCGGTCGCACCGAAGTAGGGTGTATAATCACCTATCTAGAGAATATTCATTTGTTTCTTAAATCTATCAATGCTGTCCCATATATATACGGGAACGGTTGCTGATCCCAACCGTTGGTGATGTACATTCGATACACTCAAGTGAAATGAGTGGTCGGTCATGTGTGGCTGAGTTGCAAGATGTTCTTGTTGAACTCCAGTGTATTGTTCCTAGAGTACACTGATCGGAAGGTGGTTCCATACCTTGTCATAGTTGGAAATCCATTTTCCAATACGTGCTTGCGATTTTGATTGTATACTATATATGTAGAACGTGAGATGAAAGCGTTTCTGCTAGTTGATATCTATTTGTACATAGACATTATTATAATATCAATAGGTTTTTGATAAAAAGATATTTTGCATTCTCATAAGGGAAAAACCCGTTCCGTTCTGCGGCGTGGTCTTATGAGATATCGTTTACTTGTTCATATGCCTGTTTAAACCGTTTTACTCATACCAGTGCCATGACTGACCCGGAGTTTACTTTGTTGTTTTCCCTAAACTCTTGGGTGCCTAATTTGTACGGGCAGTCAAGTAGTCAGGAATTTGCAGATATACTTGGAGAGCTTGGAGCAGGAGGCTTCAAGATCATATAGCTATAGTTATTTCCGCTGTGTTCTAAGTGTTGTACTCTGATAAGTGCTATTGTATACATAACTGTTATATTTCAAAGTTATGTTATCTATTATATGTTATTCGTTCCGCTGTGAGGTTCGTGTTACTCTGATGTTGTGTTCTTCTTCTTCTTCTATTCTAAGTTTCTATCTTATCTATTCTCACCCTCTAATTTCTTTCATTAATTACCGGGATTTTTCGATGTTTTGGTTATCGACATCGAGCTGATGTCGATAACCAAAGTCGCCGAAAATCCGGGTCGTTACAAAACCCGACGAGGAGCATAAAGTTTTATCACTAATTGGGGAACATTTTGCTATAAGGTGATGCCCTTCGGGTTGAAAAACGAGGGATTAACATACCAAACACTACACCAAAACAGAGGATTCCGAACAAGTATAGGTGTTACAAATAATTTCTGTAACACTTTTAATTGTCACCAACGGCCTGTGAGGAATTTCCTGTAACACTTATAAGTGTTCAAACAGAGTAAGTGCTAACACTTATAAGTGTTACAAACATATTCATTGATAACACTTATAAGTATTACAAACATATTGATTGCTAATAGTTATAAATGTTGGAACCATAAGATATGGTAACATTTATAAGTGTTACAAACATATTCATTTCTAACACTTATAAATGTTGGAACTATAAGATATGGCAACACTTATAAATGTATGTATCATAATCCTTCTAACTCTTATAAATGTTGGCATACGTAAATTGCTAGCACTTATATAACATGTTTTTACAATTTTCAATCACATATATAATTCAACATATCTATTCAAATAAAAGTATTTGGTACACTTCCATATTTCAAATTCAATAATATCACTTTTGCATAATGCTTCCAATGTCAAAATACCATAATATCAAGTTCAAATTACAAAAAACAATACAAAGTTTTACTAAAGATACATAGAATTTTAGATACTACGAAGGCGAAACGTGGACCATATCACAAAGCCTCCATCCGAAAATTCATAAAGCTTGTAATGTCCGTTTTGAGGACCATCATAAATTAGTGCTTTCAGATCTAAAACTTCTGTTATCCAAAAAACTTTCTCAACACTTTGTACTATCTCTCTAAAATGACAAATGGTTTGTGTTCCAATATAAGATTTTGCTACGTTTTCTTCAAATCTTGTGATAATAGCATTACAAATTGTTTTTCCCTTGTTGAGGATCCAACATCATTTGATGGAATAAGCGAATCAGCAATTCCAACGTTTGGTGTAGATTAGTTGGAAAATTGTAAATGTTGATATCGCCTTGAACGGTACCTTCATACAAATGATGCGTGATCACCCTCAAGAAGCCTGTAATGGTCAAAATTTAATTACAGTGTTGCACCACATTTGATGTTTTGGTTGAAAATCAAATCAAGAGTACATTCCAATTGGCATTACTTTGAAACTTTGATATAAAGCATACTGGATAACAAAGATAGATACTCATCAAACTTACTTGAAACGTCTGTGAGGAGCGATAAACAGAAGGAGCATTTGTTCCTAAAACTGATTTCCAGGAAGACTGTCTATGGCCATGTAAGCAAAATATCCCCAAAGAATAGAAGTTTGGATCACTCTAATGATAGGCATTTCTCTAAGACAACAACCAAGTAGAATCGACTGAGACAAATTCGATAATGTTTGCTCATTTACACGCACAGGCAGATGTGCTTCTATGTGTTTTTAGGGTTAAATGGGTCTTTTGGCTCACCATTGGTTTCCTCCCTCAGCAATGATTTTTTCAAATCCTTTAGCTCTTTTCCAATCACCACATTCTGTGTAAACATGACTAGGATATGCCATGAGAATTTGATTTACTGGGACTTCCTTAATTAATACGTTTTTTGCTGGGAACACTAACCTTAGACCTTGGTGTCAAAACTTCATTCGGGTGATCATCCAGCTAAATGAATCTTGCATCTTATCGTAGATTTCCAAGTTTGTTGCATGTTGCTTCATTCCTTTTTTAGCCGTCTTAACCATCTTCTTGCTTAGTAGCTGGACAAAATTTATAATAATGATATACAGTGACAGATATGGAAGACATACATTATGGATTCAATAAAGCAAATTTATTATTAAAAAAATCATATATAAGATAACAAATTTATGATATAACAAATATAATTTTCAGTGTTATATCAAAGAAACAATTAGCTTTTTCAATGTATATTCACTCACAAGTCTTTTGAGAACAGCCAGACTCTTGTGTGCATTGGAGGTTGGGGAAATACTCCATTAGAAGGAGGAATACCAAGAAAGTCACAAATCAAAACCTAAAAAGAACAAACTTCTTTCGTATTTCTGTAAAAGATGCAAAATGGTAATGTAAAATATAGTTCAAGCACCATGAAACTAAGGATAAAATATCATAATGATAAGAAGAGGGATTTTTCAGATTGAACTCCTTTTGCTGGGCCACTTGTGAAGCAACACTGTGATCAAAAAAGTAGAGTCCTGCCACCATCAGTGCAGGCACAATTGCTGCAAAAATGTACATCGATGGCACTGAAAATAAGTCCTACAATATAGATTCGCATGCATAGTTTCAATAACCACTGAATGCATCCCATAAAAAGTTTATAAACATTGTACATTTGATCAGTATAAAAAACTAGACAGTATACAGTGTTGGCTTTCATGGCCAGTCAAAATGAATGTTCATTTTCAAAATTTTATAAACATTTTACATTTATTTAGCATAAAAAACTAGACAGTATACACAGTTTAGTTCATGGCTAATTAAAATAAACCGCCAGAGACAACGCTAGAAAAATAGTACTAGATACCATGGTAACTGACCAATGCGGCAAAGAATTAGTATCCCAAGGGAGGGGGCTGTAAAGTCTTCGAGGCACCTCACTGGGAACACAACTGGGAATTGCATAAGACAACGCTGTCTAGGTTATAACAATCAAAGGAACTCCATAATCTCCCAGTAAACCTCTAAACCATCATGCATATACAAGCGTTTTGTTTTCAATTCTTTCATCATGAAATCTTATTAGTATGAAACCTATTTTGTCTGATGTTATAAACCTGTCCCATATCGCCATGATCTTGCATTTCTGCTCTTTAGAGATGTGAATAAAACTCCGACCGAAATATGATTCCCAGTAACCCATTGGTATATTGCCAGAATTGGTTGTCTGGTGCAACGTCGCCAACAGGAGCTGCAAAATCCTATTTTGTTTTTATCTTTTATTTCTAATATACCATTTTCATACTTATTACACTAAGCAACAAAATTTGATAACTAATCCAATTTGACATAGTAGTAGCTAAACACTACCAAATTTACAGCCAGTCATTAATAACTTTATGCTTATATCATTTGTAATGTTAAATCTCAAAGGAAGAGCCGATCTTAGATTATCATAGACTCACAGAAAGAATTATTGGATACAAAAATATGCAAATGATTTAAAAGCTGAAGCTTTTGGACCTTTTGGACTCACAAAAATGAAATGGAATATGTAAGGAATAAATATGCATGGATGGATTCATTTTATAACAAGCAGGAAAACTGAACCGAGCAGCTCAGTTTTTGTGCCAAAACTGAGCAGCTCAGTTTTTGTGCCAAAACTGAGCTGCTCAGTTTGCGCGAAAACTGAACTGAGCAGCTCAGTTTTTGCGCGAAAACCGAGCTACTCAGTTTTCGCGTGGAGGCAATCAGTGGATAGCAATTGCTGACCAACAAGGATTTATATGCAAATAATTTACATGATCAAAGGAAACATGAGCTCTGGGTTAAATAGGATGGACCCGTATGTGCACAAGGTGTACCATTATATTTGCATGCATACTAAAAACACACCTATGGTTTCCAATTTGTGACACAATGACAGCTTCACCTAACAGTTCATATTTGTGGCGCAAAATCACAATATATACCAAGCACGAGTTTTAGGCAAACAAGGGGCACGCACCCGGTTTTAAATCAAGGCATGGATTTATACTTCATGGGCATTACAAATATGTATTTTTATGGAAAAAACAAATGAAGCTTGCACTGTTACAATATGCGTATATAACTACAGGTGTAAACATATATATATATATATATATATATATATATATATATATATATATATATATATATATATAATGGTGCAGTGCATGCTGGTTTTCATAGAGTAGAATGGAGTCCAATAGCATAAAAAAAACTCCCAAAGTATGGTAACAGCAAATAGAAACGAAATGTATACTTTCCAGCATGTGACAACAAATGAAGTGATCAAAAACATCAAGGTAAGGACTGTCATCCAATTCAATTTTTCTGCATCTAGGCCTGCTCAATTCGTTAAAGTAAATTTACTAAGAGTACTACATGCAGTTAGGTTGGTGTTCTAACTGGATATACTTGCAACGGTGCAAAGGTAAAGTATAACTAAAATAGAGGTGCATGGGTCTGTCATTTCCTCATCGAGCTATAAGAAAAAATGGGTACATAAATAGTACAACACCTATAAACACATATAATGTGTATACATATGTGTATCGGCTACCATGCATACACACAAATCAAAAGCACTGACATTTAATAGGTGGTATATGGAAAAGGTAGTTCATAATAAGGAATAACTCCAAAGTAACCCATTTATACGTGCATTAAAGTGCATATATTCCTGCTGTTACAACCCCACTAAAACAAATACCATAGCAGCATACATCTGCAATACTAACTGGACAGGTTTGTATGACTATTACATTTTCAAATTTAAAAAGCAAGGCAGCATGCAAAAGTAAAAAAAATGATTTAGCCATTTCAAAGCAAACAGAGCAGGTCGAAAGCTATCTGTTAAGCATTTATTTGACTATTCCAGTTTCGAAAATTAGTAGAATATATTTAAACCAAAAATATGTTTGCTTCAAAATAAGTCATAAACACAAGTCACAACACTAGGTGTAGAACCAATCTAATACGTATTTCAACCTTTTGTCACAAGGCAACAGGGTGTCCCAAATTAATAAAACCATTTACAAATGAAATATGTGTTCCAAGAATTTATATAGCACCATAAAATTCCCCGTTTTCGGTTCTTCTACTGTAACACCCCACCTCCGTCAAGGTCACTCACAAAGGGAATGCCTTAACTTTGGTGGAGCATTTTAGTAAACAGAACAGAAACTTACAAGACAGATAAAACAGTACTTGAAAAATTTATAACTTTATTACAACAGAAACCGAAATAAGCTTGGTTACATCCTTTCAAATCACAATATCAGAATTCAAGTACAAAATATCAGTCTTGTACAAAAGCCTTCAGAGTGCATAGTTTAAAATCATAATCCCCACGGAAGAAGACAAGCCATACTTTAAGCACTGCAAGCGGAAGAAATCTGGATCAAGCTAGAGTGTTCCCTTCGACAAAACCTGGGGGGGAAACGGAAGAAAGGAGGCGAAACAACAAGGGTCAGACAAAAAGTCTGGCAAGTCCAGTGATTTTCAGTTATGAACAGATAATAATAACATGACATGAACATAAAACTGGATGAGAGATAACTGTAACAGGTGAAGCAGATATAACAGAAGAACAGAATGATATAAGCTATTTCTTTACACTTCTCTGCACTAATACTAGTATAACAGAATTAAGTGTCACCCTAATGTCTAAACTGAAATAGAAACGGGTACAGAATAATTTCCACAGAAACAGAACGCTAATAATGGGCCTTTACCACCCGATCAGAAACAGAAACAGAGTAATCCCTATGGAAACAGAATGTAGAATTAGGTGTACATTAGTAATTGGGCCTTTATCACCCGAACAAACGGTACCACGCAGAAACAGACAGGTGTTGCCACCCAACAGAAACAGACGGTACCAACAGAAACAAACAGAACTAAGTGTTCCCTAAAATCCTACCCCAAGCGATCGGCTCCCTAGTACATAAATACCCTGTGCCAGCCCCACAAAAGGGTGTATCATTCCCTAAAGTGGCAACCTTTGATTGACACAGACCTATTTATAGATGTCACGGCGTCTTACATCCTCAGAGGCAGACCGGGATCCATGCACGCACATGACCCGGTTGGAACGCACCATCAACACCCCTCGCCATTATCAGAATGAACCGCTTATAATTAGTTCAGTAAGCGTGCCCGGACCCTACCTACTGTTTGGTCAAAGTTTTGATACCAGAAAGGGTTACTGACTAATATAGGTCCCAAACAACAGATGACACAAGTGATTCCCCTCCTAACCTTGTGTCCCCAGACTAACAGATTTCAGATTAACTTGTTTACAAGTTTCAGACATACAGAGTTTAGATCAACTAGTTCACAGATTAACAGACTTACAGATTTACTGGTTACAGATTAACCGGTTACAGATTGTCTAACTTTGTATTGGGCATACAGATTCACGAAGCGGGTTTATCAGATTCATTGGTCCAATTGGTTTAACCTTACCCACCGAACACGTTTTAGACATCATATTTATCTCAGATTTTCATTAATTAAATATCAATGCCCAGACCTCTCAGATTAGACTGACAGTTTGCGGCTACTGGTTAGGCCGGTTGGTTCCGGGCAGGTTTTTGTCGCAAACTGAGTCTAACCTCGGGTTTCAAGCACGTTATGACTAACTTCTCACATCAGAACCTATTGTTTGCGGCCACTGGAATATACCGGGCGGTTCCGGGCAGAATTATGCCGCAAACTCATTCTAACCTCGAGTTAGCCATGTTTATCTTTGCGGCCAATTAATTAATGATTTACCATTTATACCCACGCCTAATATACATGTCAATTATTCATAACTATAGCCAATTCAGATTATGTCAATAACGGACTAATTATATCAGCTCAACAGATATAGCAGATAACAGATTTTGCAGATTAGGCGACCTAACGGATTTAGCAGATCAAGCAAACTAGCAGATTTATCAGACAACAGATTAGGCATCCCAACAGATTTAGTTTAGCAGATTTGGCATTTTCAACATACTTAGCAGATGACAGATTTGGCAGATGAACAAATCTAGCAGACTAGGCAGTAGAGCAGAACTAGCAGATAACAGAACTAGCATATTAGGCAATATAACAGAACTAGCAGATTAGGCAAATATAGCAGAACTAGCAAATTAGGCAAATATAACAGATTTAATCATTCCTTAAAGTTTCACAAACATATCTTGCCTAATTATAAATCTTGCCTAAGTTCACATGCATAAATAATAGTCATGATTCATAATATGATCATATACCCCATGTTTGCATTAAATTTACTTAGCACAGATTATGGTCATAATTTACTATATATCATATGTTTCAATTTTTATTAAACTTGCATAGTACAGAAGGTCCATATATAAATTATACTAAATATAGCCATCGATTACTATGCATGTCATATATCCCAAAAATCCCTTACTTACCCTACTTTCATGTAAATCTTTATACCTAAGCTATATTCTCTTTATCTCAAATCATATTTTCAATACCCCTTTATGTTATAAATATAACATGTCCGGTCATATGTCTCAGATTTATGTTCTAGCTACAGTCCATGTTCTTTCCTCAAATCAGTCACCTTTTGGTCATGCACAATTTATGCATCATTCATTTTACTGTCCCAAACATTTTAGCGTATGTTAATCTCCTATGAGATTGGCTCAGGCTCGTGGTAGCCTGGCTATAGAACAGAAAGAGGAAAGAGATACAGAATAAGATAGATCTAAACAGAACAGAACAGATATAACCTCAGATTCAGATTTACAATTCATGTCACAATCAGAATTAACGTTTATATCGGAAAATAACTGTACTTGCCTTGATTGGATTAAAGAAAGAACTTTAGTTGTTGTAGAATTGTTGCAGAAGCTTTAATCTCTAGTTTGAATTGAGTTGCTTAGGTTGATGTTGATTAGCTTCTAGTTTTGATTCCAGCAGAGTAGCGACGCCATTTTTATTTTTATTAGAACAGAGGTAGAGTAGAAGCAGAATAGAATTGTATGTAGAGAAGGCTAGGTCTTAGGATGTATTTATATGTGTAGGAACTCATTTAGGCCCTCAGATTAACCCTAGAACTCATCAGGTCCGTCCAAACACGTCACAGCCCTAAAAATCGCACACACACGCACTAGGTTCGACCAGGGAGGTCGACCCCCAGGTCGACTGCTCAGTCGACCTGGTCTAGGGGGTCGACTGCCCAGTCGACTCCCCAGTCGACCTGGGTCCTGGGGGGTCGACTGCCCAGTCGACCTGCGTCCTGGGCGGGAAATTTCCCGCCCAGCCCGCTTCTGGGTTTGAATTCGAATTTTGAATTCGAATTTCGAGCTGTTTTCAATTCTGAAAATTTCTGAAACTTCGGAGGGTCATATCTCCCTCATACGGACTCCGATTCTTGCAAACTCGGACTCGTTTCCTAGCAGAATTCCGAGACGAACGCAATGACGCAACCTGTTTCCCTTTATTCTCATTTTAAAAATTAATTATCCTCTAATTTGTTACTTATACGTTCACAGAAAGTACGGGGTGTTACATTCTCCCCTCCTTAAAGGATTTCGTCCCCGAAAGCTTCAAGTTAAGAAGAATGTGTCCTACCATCCAACATCCATCTACTCAATCATCAATCACTGGCGTCCATTGTCCTTAGAAACTTCCAATGTTGTATGAACATATGCAAAAGTGTGTGTATATGTTCCTTATCTAATGCAAAGATCAGGCGGTCCACTGATTCAGTCGACCTCCTTAATGCGAATTATGTCAGTGCCATGAGTCCAACATGTATGCAATTTTCCTACTCGATACATATCATTTCTATATGAGTGCACAACCATTCAGTTATATGCAACATCCATGTGTTGAGTCAATCATTTTACATCCACAAAAATTGAAAATGCTCACACATCCATATGCAGTATGAGAGTGTTTTCGAGCCGATCTAGTGCCTAGTGTGTGTATATGCATCCACGAGCAACCACTTGCATCCACTTGCAACCATCAAACATAACATGTCTCAAACACATGTTTACACCCATTAGTTTCTACCTAAAGTTCGAAGATTCGATCGATAGGATACAGTCGAATGATGGAAGCGAGTACAGATAAAACAAAAACTTGGTTCCCATTAGACATGGGTCCTAAGTATCGGCCCCGAAGACCGAAACCCACATCAGATTGACACCCAGAGGATTACCCTCTTTAGATAATGTCAAAACTGGAAATCTTAATCTTATCAGAAGTATTCAGATATTTACAGATTACTGGTAAAGATCAGATTACCGAATGATTCTTAGGAAACTAAACATGATAAAACCTAGAATGTATGTGTCCTACTTGACTCCTAACACAGATATCTCTCAAACCCCAATCTATCACAAATAGATTAGTCATAACCCTTATGGATTTGGGTCTACAGCGGAATCAGAAACAATACTAGTATTAAAGTGCTGAGTACCAATTACAGAATCAAAATGCCAGAATCAGAAAGAGTTTTAACTCAACAATCAGATAAGAAAATTAAGCCTTCTTCTTAAATTTTCTTATTTCTACCCTATCTACCAGTCCCTTGAGCATTCGCCTGTCCTCCAGAAGTGGGTTCTGCCCTCTGCCCTTGCCCTCGTCTCTTCGGGCAGTCCCTAGTGAAGTGTCCCATCTCACCACAGTTGAAGCAAGTGCCCTTCCTCTTTCTGCAATCCTTGTTCAGATGAGTCAAGCTTCCACAAGTAAAGCACTTTTTCCCCTTCTTATCTTCAGACTTCTCATCCTTCCTTTGTGTGTCCTTTTTGGGCCCTCCTTTCTTATTCTGTGGTTCTTCATTCTTTGTCTCTTTCGGGCCCTTGTCTTCCTCGTGCAGTAGTGCCATATCCACCAATTTCTCGTAAGTCGCTCCCATGGGTACATGGGTCATGGCTAGGCTGTGCAGTGGCTCGTTCAATCCTTTAACAAAGCGGAGAGCCTTTTTATGCTGAGTGTTGACTAAATCCAATCCGAACCTAGCCAGTTGGATGAACTGGTTAACGTATTCCTTGACCGTCATACTTCCTTGCTTAAGAGATAAGAACTTTTCCAATTGTAAACTTCGTTCAGCTTGCGAGAGAAATTTTGTCTCAAACCTTGTTCTGAAATCCATCCATGTCTCAACCGGCCTCTCGGCGTTAGTGACTTCCCACCAATAGGAAGCTTCGTCTTTGAGCAGCCATACCGCCAACTGTACCTTCTGCCTATCGTCCACCTGGAAGATAACGAATAGATCCTCAGTTTCTTTGAGCCAGTTCCTCGCTTCTATGAATGATTTAGTTCCCTTGAAATCCTTTCCACCCATGGCCCTAAAATATCTACAGATCTTTGAGAAACCAATTGCACGAGGAGGGGGCGGAGGAGGAGGGGGATCATTTGCTGGACCTGCGGCCGCGGTCCTAGCCTCAAGATATTGACGAAACCAAACGGGTCATGAACACCCTCTGGTATCTCAGAAGCTTCAGACATGCTGAAACGAAAAAGGAAAGATTCATTTACAAAAAAGGACTGAAGGAAAGGTATATGGCTCTTGGGGATTATGTTTTTCAAAATAAGCTTTATTTTTGAAAATACTTCCTTTTAAAACCTTTTTCAAAATAGTTTTCAGAAACTTTACCCAATCTGGTAACCTTCAGCTCTGATACCAAGTGTAACACCCCACCTCCGTCAAGGTCACTCACAAAGGGAATGCCTTAACTTTGGTGGAGAATTTTAGTAAACAGAATAGAAACTTACAAGACAGATAAAATAGTACTTGAAAATTTTATAATTTTATTACAACAGAAACCGAAATAAGCTTGGTTACATCCTTTCAAATCACAATATCAGAATTCAAGTACAAAATATCGGTCTTGTACAAAAGCCTTCAGAGTGCATAGTTTAAAATCATAATCCCCACGGAAGAAGACAAGCCATACTTTAAGCACTGCAAGCGGAAGAAATCTGGATCAAGCTAGAGTGTTCCCTTCGACAAAACCTGGGGGGGACGGAAGAAAGGAGGCGAAACAACAAGGGTCAGACAAAAAGTCTGGCAAGTCCAGTGATTTTCAGTTATGAACAGATAATAATAACATGACATGAACATAATACTGGATGAGAGATAACTGTAACAGGTGTAGCAGATATAACAGAAGAACAGAATGATATAAGCTATTGCATTACACTTCTCTGCACTCATACTAGTATAACAGAATTAGGTGTCTCCCTAATGTCTAAACTGAAACAGAAACGGGTACAAAATAATTTCCATAGAAACAGAACGCTAATAATGGGCCTTTACCACCCGATCAGAAACAGAAACAGAATAATCCCTACGGAAACAGAATGTAGAATTAGGTGTACATTAGTAATTGGGCCTTTACCACCCGAACAGACGGTACCACGCAGAAACAGACAGGTGTTGCCACCCAACAGAAACAGATGGTACCAACAGAAACAGACAGAACTAAGTGTACCCTAAAATCCTACCCCAAGCGATCGGCTCCCTAATACATAAATACCCTGTGCCAGCCCCAAAAAGGGTGTATCATTCCCTAAAGTGGCAACCTTTGAATGACACAGACCTATTTATAGATGTCACGGCGTCTTACATCCTCAGAGGCAGACCGGGATCGATGCACGCACATGACCCGGTTAGAACGCACCATCAACACCCCTCGCCATTATCAGAATGAACCGCTTATAATTAGTTCAGTAAGCGTGCCCGGACCCTACCTACTGTTGGGTCAAAGTTTTGATACCAGAAAGGGTTACTGACTAATATGGGTCCCAAACAACAGATGACACAAGTGATTCCCCTCCTAACCTTGTGTCCCCAGACTAACAGATTTCAGATTAACTTGTTTACAAGTTTCAGACATACAGAGTTTAGATCAACTAGTTCACAGATTAATAGACTTACAGATTTACTGGTTACAGATTAACCGGTTACAGATTGTCTAACTTTGTATTGGGCCTACAGATTCACAAAGCGGGTTTATCAGATTCATTGGTCCAATTAGTTTAAACTTACCCACCCAACACGTTTTAGACATCATATTTATCTCAGATTTTCATTAATTAAATATTAATGCCTAGACCTCTCACATTAGACTGACAGTTTGCGGCTACTGGTTAGGCCGGTTTGTTCCGAGAAGGTTTCTGTCGCAAACTGGGTCTAACCTCGGGTTTCAAGCACGTTATGACTAACTTCTCACATTAGAACCTATTGTTTGCGGCCACTGGAATATGCCGGGCGGTTCCGGGCAGAATTACGCCGCAAACTCATTCTAACCTCGAGTTAGCCATGTTTATCTTTGCGGCCAATTAATTAATGATTTACCTTTTATACCCACGCCTAATATACATGTCAATTATTCATAACTATAAACAATTCAGATTATGTCAATAACGGACTAATTGTATCAACTCAACAGATATAGCAGATAACAAATTTTGCAGATTAGGCGACCTAACGGATTTAGCAGATCAAGCAAACTAGCAGATTTAGCAGACAACAGATTAGGCATCCCAACAGATTTAGTTTAGCAGATTTGGCATTTTCAACATACTTAGCAGATGACAGATTTGGCAGATGAACAAATCTAGCAGACTAGGCAGTAGAGCAGAACTAGAAGATAACAAAACTAGCATATTAGGCAATATAACAGAACTAGCAGATTAGGCAAATATAGCAGAACTAGCAAATTAGACAAATATAACAGATTTAATCATTCCTTAAAGTTTCACAAACATATCTTGCCTAATTATAAATCTTGCCTAAGTTCACATGCATAAATAATAGTCATGATTCACAATATGATCATATACCCCATGTTTGCATTAAATTTACTTAGCACAGATTATGGTCATAATTTACTATATATCATATGTTTCAATTTTTATTAAACTTGCATAGTACAGAAGGTTCATATATAAATTATACTAAATATAGCCATCGATTACTATGCATGTCATAATCCCAAAAATACCTTACTTAGGTGTTTATTTACATTAATAGATACCCTACTTTCATGTAAATCTTTATACCTAAGCTATGTTCTCTTTATCTCAAATCATATGTTCAACACCCCTTTATGTTATAAATATAACATGTCCAGTCATATGTCTCCGATTTATGTTCTAGCTACAGTCCATGTTCTTTCCTCAAATGAGTCACCTATTGATCATGCCCAATTTATGCATCATTCATTTTACTGTCCCAAACATTTTAGCGTATGTTAATCTCTTATGAGATTGGCTCAGGCTCGTGGTAGCCTGGCTATAGAACAGAAAGAGGAAAGAGATACAGAATAAGATAGATCTAAACAGAACAGAACAGATATAACCTCAGATTCAGATTTACAATTCATGTCACAATCAGAATTAACGTTTATATCGGAAAATAACTGTACTTGCCTTGATTGGATTAAAGAAAGAACTTTAGTTGTTGTAGAATCATTGCAGAACCTTTAATCTCTAGTTTGAATTGAGTTGCTTAGGTTGATGTTGATTAGCTTCTAGTTTTGATTCCAGCAGAGTAGCGACGCCATTTTTATTTTTATTAGAACAGAGGTAGAGTAGAAGCAGAATAGAATTGTGTGTAGAGAATGCTAGGTCTTAGGATGTATTTATAGGTGTAGGAACTCATTTAGGCCCTCAGATTAACCCTAGAACTCATCAGGTCCGTCCAAACACGTCACAGCCCTCAAAATCGCACACACACGCACCAGGTTCGACCAGGGAGGTCAACCCCCAGGTCGACTGCCCAGTCGACCTGGTCTGGGGGGTCGACTGCCCAGTCGACTCCCCAATCGACCTGGGTCCTAGGGGGTCGACTACCCAGTCGACTCCCCATTCGACCTGGGTCCTGGGCGGGAAATTTCCCGCCCAGCCCGCTTCTGGGTTTGAATTCGAATTTCGAGCTGTTTTCGGTTCTGAAAATTTCTGAAACTTCAGAGGGTCATATCTTCCTCATACGAACTCCGATTCTTGCAAACTCGGACTCGTTTCCAAGAAGAATTCCGAGACGAACACAATGGCACAACCCGTTTCCCTTGATTCTCATTTTAAAAATTAATTATCCTCTGATTTGTTACTCATACGTTCACAGAAAGTACGGGGTGTTACATCTACTACCTATCGAATAGCACATGCGTTCAAGTTACAACACATAGCAAGTTCATACAAAGGAATTCGACATCAATCCATAAGGACACAAAAGTTCCACAAATGTAAAAGTCACAACTTCAGGACGCAAAACGGAAGGGTTCAAAGCAGTAAGGCAAAACAACAAATTTATGGGTCTAAACAACTCAACGATGGCAGTTTTTTTATCATATTTCATTGTCAGATTTGGGGTTAAACTTGAATAAAGTGAAATCGTAAGAGGGCTCTTACCTTTTGGAAACCAGCAAGAGACTGCAAAGGCTTGGCCTTCAATTTAAAAGCAGCAACTTGGAGTCTTTGACGATGGCTAATTAGACTTTGGGTGATTTGCGGTGACGAGAGGAATGGGGTTGAATTGCGGTGCACACGGCTTTGTTTTCATATGCTAGTTTTACCTGATTTTTGTGAAACTGATTTATGAGCAAACTTATGAGAAACTAAGGAGTGCGTCAAGTGCAAAGATACATTTTCCTTTGCATACCTGAACATAAAAAGAATAAAATATTGATGTTGCTTAATATCATACTACACATTGCAATGCATATGATTACCTTCGAACATCAGCATCTTCTGCTTTCAAAATTGCAATCAACGCGTCAAGCACCTTTTATTGCACTAGGGCATTAGAATCTGCAACTGTCTATCTAAACAATGGACCTATATAAGGAGATAAACAGTAAACTAAGTACTACAAACAATAAACAGTAAACTATTTACAAATCTACCAGTATTTTTTATGAATGATAAATATTGTCAAAATCTTGATCTTCCAATCAACCCTTCACTCGTTTGACCAGTATTTCTAAACAATGGCATATTACATTGTATATAATTTTGAAACTACCATGTCTCTCAAATTGGCTATTTTTGTCCTCCTCACCTAGTTCGTCCACTCACTGAAATAATACTATTAATTGTAGTTCTCTCTTTTAATCTGTCAAACTGATTTAAACCTAATTCATTAAATTTAAAGAAGTTATATTACAGTTTACCCAAATTCATACAAGCCTCCATGATTCAAACTGCAGAAACTCAAACTGAAAGATAAACTCACATTAACCGTCGTGATTCCTAGAAGTGAAATCGATTTTTTTGCCTCTTATCGTGATTAACCTAGAAGCCGCCGTGATTCCTTGAAGCCCCAATTCGAAGTAATGGAGAGAGGATTTGAGACACTAATACCGATTTTAGAAATCTGAAATCCGTTGTATCTATGATATTGATACTGAATAGCTAATCGCAAATTTCAATCTTCGAATTCCATTCTGTTTATTTGCTTATGTTGCGGCCTGTTGAGGACTAAGCGTTGAGCATTCGATTAGGGTTATGTTTGGTAACTTATCCTTTTTCCCTTAGAAAAGAAGAGTTAACTAGGAATAACAACACATAGAAGTGTTGGCACATTTTTGGTGACACATTTTTGCTACCGCATCGCATATTAGTGTCACTAGTCTACAACACATACAAGTGTTGGCAGTTGAAAAAAAATAAGAGTTGCCAAATGGCCATTATGATGTAGTGAAATACTTGTAAGCTGGATATTTCGGGAACAAATAGGGCGCAATATGGAGGTATTTGTGGATGACATGCAAGTAAAGTCCACAAAAATCGAGAACCACCTAAGGGACTTGAAGGAAATGTTCGATGTCTTAAGGGGTTATCAAATGAAGTTAAACCTACAAAAGTGTTCCTTTGGAGTTCAATCCGGAAAGTTCCTGGTATGTAGTAAGTGAGAGAGGGATTGAAGCTGGCCCTGACCAAATCCAAGCCATAAGAGACATGGAAGAACCTAGAACAAGCAAGGAGGTCATGAGCCTGAATGGGAAAGTAGCAGCCCTTAGTAGGTTTATTTCCAAAGCCACCGAAAAATGTGTCCATTTCTTCGATGTTATAAAGAAAAATAATAATTTTGAATGGAACAAAAAATGTAGGAGAGCATGCCAGGAATTAAAGGTCTATATGGGAACGCCTCCGACTTTATCCAGTCCTGAGAAGGGAGAAGATCTATGCCTATATATGGCTGTTTTAAAACATGTTGTAAGCTCAGTCCTGGTAAGAGAGAGTAATAGGATTCAACACCCCATTTACTACGTCATTCGAAGGCTATAGGACGCAAAAACCCGATACCATGTGATAGAGAAACTAGCCTATTGCCTAATACTTACCGCCCGAGAGCTAAGAGTGTACTTCCAAGCTCACCCCATTAAAATTCTAACTAGTTTTCCGCTCAAACAAGTGTTCAGTAAACTAGAGACCTCACGAAGGTTAATCAAATAGGGAATTGAGCTTAGCCAATACGAGATCGAGTTCCATCCTCGAGCAGAAATCGATAGACAAGCCCTCGCGGACTTCGTGAATGAGTGCACAAGCTTTATTTCAGAGCAATCAGTTAAGGAAAATGACTTGAAGGCCAAATGGAAGCATTTCGTAAATGGAGCTTCTAATGAACAAGAAGCAGGGGAAGGATACATTATAATTATCCCTGACGGACACCACTCGCACTATGCAATGAAGTTAGGGTTCCCAACAACTAACAGCGTAGCCGAGTATGAGTCGATGATAGCCAGCTTGAACTTGGCACTACAATTAAAGATACCTCGGATAGAAATCTTTAGTGATTCACAACTAATGGTAAACCAAATAAAGCAAACCTATCAGGACAGGGATGCATGGTTAATCCAATATGTGAAAAGGGTGTTAAAGATGCTTGCCCAATTTGAGGATTTCTCTGTTCACCAAATATCCCGCGGGGAGAATACACAAGTGGATTCACTAGCCAAACTAGCCAGCTCCCGGAGGGCCCCCGTGACTCTAATAATTCCCATGGGTTACCAGGAAAAGCCTAGTATTGAGAATGAAGTGTCGGAAATGGGGAAAGAATTATTAGTCTTAACTAGATCCCAAGCCTTAAGGAGAGAGGATGAAGGAAACAAAGAGGGAAACTCCAATGAGGAACCTCCCTTGATGGAAACGAGTCTCCACCACGAAGTTACATGGATGACTCCTATAGTAGAATACCTCCTAAATGGGATTTTACCCCTTAGTAAACAAGACACGATAAGGATAAAACACCAAGCTCCTACATTTGTGGTTACGGACAATATACTCTATAAAAAGGTACATTCGCTTCCTTACTTAAAATGTGTAAGTCTCGATGATGGACTTAGCCTTTTGAAAGAAGCTCATGAGGGATGGTGTAGGGACCATTCTAGCAGAGTTAAGCTAGCAAAAAGGGTCATGCAGCAAGGTTATTATTGGCCACGGATGGTTAATCAAGAAGTTGAGTACGTCAAGAAGTGCGATAAGTGTCAAAAGTACTCTGAAGTGCCCCAACTTCCTCCTAGCGAACTAACCACTATATCAAGCCCCTGGCCATTCGACATGTGTGGAATAGATTTAATCGGACCCTTACCAATCTCCAAAGGTGGAGCTAAGTATGTTGTAGTCGCCATCGACTACTTCACCAAGTGGGAGGAGGCAGAACCCCTTCCGACAATCATGTCCAAAAAGGTGTTAAGGTTCATAATAAAGAATACTGTTACCTGCTTTGGGATCCCTCACAAAACCATATCAGAAAATGGAACACAATTCGAGAGCAAAGAATTCACTCGGTTTTGTGAGTAAAATGGAATCATCAAAAGTTTCTCCTCGGTAGCCCATCCAAAAGCTAATGGAGTTGTGGAAGCCGGCAACAAAACCATAAAGGTGATTCTTAAAAAGCGCCTAAACCAACCCAAAGGAAATTGGGCCGAAGAGTTGCCTTTAGTACATCGGGCATGCAGAACTCTGCCAAAACCGCAACGGGACACACCCCTTTCTCCTTGACATATGAATGCGAAGTTATGCTTCCGGTTGAGGCCGAAGTCCCATTGCATAGAAGGATAGCGTATGCGTTTAATCCCAATCAGGAGTTAAGAAAGGAATCCCAAGACTTAATACAACGATTTAGAGATGAGGCTGCAATCAGAACAGTTGAATATCAAAGAAGGATTACGAAATACTACAACTCAAAGTTCAGGACTAGAACCTTCGCAAAAGGAGAGTTAGTCTTGCGAAGGGTGATGGCTAACACAAAGAACCAGCGGATGGCTCTCTCAGCCCAAATTGGGAAGGACCTTTGGTCATCCATCAAGTAGTCATACTCAGAACATATCAACTAAGCAGACCCAACGAGGACCTTGTTCCAAGAACATGGAACTTGGAACATCTAAGACCATATTTCTCAACGATGAGGGAATAAGAGAAAAGATTTTCCTCTAAAGATGATCACGTAACTAAGGGAACGGAAACCCTTCCTATAGCTTAAAAGAGACCCAAAAGGGGTCAAGTTGGAAAAAGGATCAAATCCCTCGTCATCAATACGAGGCTTCCCCCATAGGGGGGTGGTGTGTTAGTCTTCCTCCTTGCCCAAATATGAGGGGGCTAGCTTAAAGCATCAAAAGCATAAGCCATCGTTTGACATCAGCAACGGTCATAGCGGTGCATCTAAAATTAGCATGCCCTGCCTCTATCGCAGAAGAGTATGCCCTTCCTCTACTAGAACAAAGCACGTCTTACCTCCGCTCGTAGAAGAGAACATCCTACCTCTACTTATGTTCTTTGTTACCCGCAGAAGGGAACGCCAACCCTTATCACCACATACGATGGTCAAGATAGAGTACCCCTTGGAGGGGGGTGACATGTAAGCCTCTACCAGTAGCTACGATGGTCAACATCGAGCGTCAAAAGAATAAACATTATTTTTGTGTCTACAATGATCCTGTCCAAGTTTCTAAGACCTTTTCACTACCTACGATGGTCAGGATAAGGCGCCTCCTGGAGGGAGGATTGGTAAGTCCTTGGACTCTACTTTTGGATAAGCTAGCCAAGCGAACCGAACGCACATGCCCAGAGAGTGGCCAACAAAGCACGTACATTCTCTTCTTTGACACCAAAAGCCCAGAGAGTATCTCAAGAAGCACGTACAACCTCTGCTTCACAAATCAAATCCAAGGGGGATGACGAAAACATTAACACCAAAAGGGGTTTTCGGTCCTCAATCTTCAAATACCTGAATCTAGGCTGATTCGGCTCTTCACAAATACTGGAAGGGTTTTCCGGTCCATAATCTTCAAATACCCGAATCTGGATTGATTTGGCTCTTCACAAATACCGGAAGGGGTTTCTGGTCCTCAGCCTTCAAATACCCGAATCTGGGTTAATTTGGTTCTTCGCAAGTACTGGAAGGAGTTTTTGGTCTTCAATTTACAAATACCAGAGGGAGTTCCGGTCTTTTGACTGTTAATACCTGAATCTGGGATGATTCAACTCGTCACAAATACTGGAAGGGGTTTCCGGTCTCCAATTTACAATTACCGGAGGGAGTTCCGGTCTTCTATCTGTTAATACATGAATCTGGGATGATTCGGCTCTCCACAAATACCGAAAGGGATTTCCGGTGTCCTATCAATACCCAAGTCTGGGTCGATTTCGATCTTCACAAGTGCCGAAAGAAGACCTCTGATCTTCAATATTCGGGTTATTCGAGAAATGGTTGGTTTAAAACTACTGCCAAAGTATCATAACAAAATTTAGCACAAAGGAATAATTGATAGAGAAAGAATCTGGAAAGCAAGGTTTTACTTGGAAAGTCGAAAACACCCCTTCACTAGGGGGAAAATGTTGCTACCAAAATTAATCCTTAATATAGGCTAACGGTGAAGGGGTATCGGAGGAACACAAACACATAAGGATTTTCTGAAAGAACAAATAGAGAATATCGAAAGTAGGAAAGAATGATCCGAGAACAACATAAATCAGCACCTCTCAGGAAGAAAGGAGTTCAAAACTTACAAAAACGACAATGAAGTTCATCTGACAGGATGTATCTGATGGAGACTACCCGGCAAGAGAGTCCTGAAGCGAAAGGTCATCTAAGTCGAAAACCAAGGGAGAGGAAGGCGTAATCTCCACTTATTGAAATCCGGAAGGGCTATCGGTATTAACCTACTTAGTACCGACATAGCGGAAGAAGGAGGCATCAAGGATATCAAGCCAGAAGCACATGAAGATTATCTGGAACCAGCTTCCGAAATAGCTACTTTATGAGTAACGAGAGGTCATATTGATAGACAACGGAAACAGAATCGAAAGTTATATTCTAAAAAAACTAGACTATCCCAAAAGCTCCACCAGTAGGTGGACCGGGACCCTAGCAAAGATATAGGCTATTCATACTAATTTACTTAGTACAGGAACCAACAACGGTTTCGAACTAGCAACTCTCTACATAAATCATGAGGGCAAGATCCCATAAGTATTCAGAGAAAGCCAAAAGTCTACATCCAGAAGCTTACGTCCGAAAGCCTACATCTGTGAGCTGCTACCAGGAGTTCAAATGTCACCTAAAAGCCACCTCGTCAATAAGCCCATAGCAATCTCGAGGAAGCCCAATCGACTGGGACTCTCACCTTAAAGACTATAATTAACACCGCAAGGACAACCGGAAGTTAAACGTCCGAGACTAAGGAAAAAGCGGTCGGAAAGGGCCCATGCCGGCCCAATATCCCATCAGCGGAAGAGCCCCGAATTCCCTATAAATAGGACCCTAGGAGCCATAAAAAGAGGGACGAAATTTTCATTTCTCAATCTTGTCCTTTTTTCTTTTAGAAGATTATAATCCTAATTCCCCAGGGCGGATTAAGGATTTCTTCAATTTTTGTAATACACCTACAATATATGAATGGAGAATTTCAGGGACGAAACATCTTGCAATTTGATAATCTTGTTGTGCTGTTATGATGAAACAGGGAGTTAACACTAACCTTTCGTGTGAGAAATTGGATCAGGGCGCCTCCGTGTAAGAAGGAGGGCTTCATAGGAATTCGAAGTCATCCTCCTTCCATTTTAGGAGGATTCACAACACTGATCCACGCTCTCATAATAAGCCGAACGCTTCTTGGACTCAGAAAGGGAATTGTATGCAGGCTACAACTTGGTTCCTGATGCATCCAAGGCCATTTGGGTCGAGTCGATGGGAAATGGCCATCCGAGTTAATAAGCATAGCTACGCTTTCTTTCCCAGATATGAAGAAGTGTTAGCCTGTTTTCTTCTTATCACAATATATATCATTGTATTCGTGATCCGAGGAATAATTGATTCCGCGAGATCTTGGTTGTATCGAGCTAAGTAAACCTCCTTCAGGTTATTTAGGAACTCCACTGTGTTATAAGTTGTATATTCATCCCTTGAGGAAAGGATATCCAATCTTCAGGATTGGGTCCCAATGCTTAAGGAAAGGTGGACTTAGCTCAATAATATTGGTTTCTGGATTCCCTCCAACAACCCTGCTTGAATTAATACTTAAGTCTACCTTTCCTGTGATGGCCCGCCCCACACCAACCTGCATTTCCTCCGAAAGTGCGTTGTACACATGCCTGACTAGCACGGGACGGTCGTAAGGAGAAAGGAAAGAAGGGAACGAACTGATCAAGAACCTGTAAAATGTATCACAGCGCATGGAGTAAAATATAATAATAATAACATACTTGACATAAAACAGGTGAGACAGTGCATAAGCTGATAACTAAAATCAACATCAACATCAGAGCAGCGGAAATCCAAATACAGCTTATTACAACTTTCCAAATTTACTGTCTCTAAACAAAAGAAAGCTAAAGTAGAAGATGCACCACCAATGCCCAAGCAGTGATCTTCAACAACACAGGGAGAATAATAAATATATATATTACGTGGAAGCCTCCTGCTCGTCTCCGGATCATCTACCCGTGCATCACCAGCTAACCTGTCACTAGTCTGCTCGTGTGAGCACCCAGAGTGATAAGAAGAGACATAAAACTCTGGGTCAGACATAAAGCCTGGTATGAGCGATAAGAATCTAAACAGAACAATAACAGGTACACTAAACCATACCTGAACCTGGACCTGCAACCAAAGAGTTAGTACCACATACCGTACAGTACTCTAAGGTGCCATAATAAATAGTGTAAAGAATACGGGGGTGGGGTGTGCATGTCATAATGATAGCAAACAAATCATCCATAGCAACCATCCTCACATCTCTCACTCAGTGCGTAAAGCATACGATTTCTACCACTGTAAATCACTAGACCCATCGAAGTAGTGATGGAGTTCAACTTGTACAACTACTGCTACTACCAAGCTTACCACATGGAGTCATGACCAAATCTTTACAAATGGCCCCACTTCATTGGTTTATAGCCCTTTAGTCATACCTAGGCCATTTCAGCCCTGAATCCGTTCACGTACTTCCCATACATAGTGATCCAAAGTCATAAACATCGACTGCCCCTTGGCACATGTCCCGCAGCAAAGCCCAATCATGAAGTGAACTCATCGGTTCCCAACTGGATCCTGAGCTCTAACTTCCCATATTGGACTACCTTTGCATCTCGGATTATTGGTCAATACTGGGTCGGGTCGGGTTCCCCTCCTAGCCATCGGTTCGGGTCGAGTCCTCTACTTTGAATTGGCTCTGTTCGTAGTCTTCCCCTGTAACGGTTCGGTTCGGGTCCACAGCGTTGCATCGGTTAGGGTCGGGCGTCCCACTTCGGGTCGGGTGTCCTCCTCTGGGTCGGGTCGGGTGCCATCTCCCTTCCAGTTCGTGCTTCCGCTCCGATCCGCTCCCTCGTTCTTTACGTGCTCCGATCCAATCCCTCCTTCTTCATCTGATCCGATCCTAGTTCAATTAGCGTGGCCTTCCCTCTTGCCAGTTCTCCCAAGTGTCAAGTTCCGATCCGAGCCCTTCGGCCCTAAGTCAATCCGATCCCCAGCTTAACCAACATGGCCTTCCTGTTTGCCAAGCCTCTTTTGTGCCAGACTCCAGTTCGGGTCGGGTTCCTTGCCCAGGTCTCCTATCCGATCCGAGCCCATATCCGATCCGATCCGAAACCCTGCACAACTTTCTGCAACTTTTTCCAGCTACTTGTTTACGCCATTCGACGACGTTTTCGATAAATCTAACTATACTAATCAATCACAAATCATGTCAAACAGTCATAGCAACATAGCAAACTAACCACAAACACCAAAACAATGAATTCATATGTCAAAATGGATCAAATATACCCAAAACCCCATAATTTTCCTTAAACATGTTTAAGCAAAACTAATCATAGGGTTAACAAAACTTAATCAAATTAAACCAAGTTTCTACTAGAGGCATAAAATATTATTTTCGAATTTATAGAAATTTTTCCAGAATTTATTAGTGTATAAATTCGCTAATCTTCACTAATTACCCTTAATTAACTGTAATTAGTGTCAAAACGATGCTAATCACTCACCTTGGCCATAAACGAAATTCCCAGAACCGAAACCTTGCTGATTTGGGCGAATACTGATGTCTAACAGCAGCTCTAGCCTTGCTTTCGTGTTTCCTCTCCTTAATTTGATGTAGATTAAGCCAAAACTTGACTAGAAAGTGATTAGAAGGTGATTTGGGTGTTGGAGACCATTGCTAGGGTTGTAAGAAAGAAAGTGGCGGCTGGGAAATGAGGATAAAATCGTTCTCTAACTGATTTCAGCCTCCTCCTTACCCTAATCCCGAAATCCCCCATTGGGCCTAGCTGTTAATCACCCGGTTAAGCCCAATTAAGCTGTTTTTCACCATCTGAAACTTGTTTCATCCATATCTCCCAAACGGTGAGTCCGTTCGGCTAATGTGACCACCCTACGGAATTGTTAATCATCATCCAGAGCCAATGGAAGTGGTTTCTGGTCAAAATTCCTTTCCAGTCAAAAGTTATGGCCAAAACAGTACCAACTAGGGGTAAAATGGTCATTTAAAAATCGACAAAAATCATGAACATGGAAAATGACCCCAATAGTCGTCTCCCAAAGTTACATGACCATACGACTTCGTATGTGAAAGAAATAAATATTATACGATCCTATGATGCGTAGAATACGGGTCGTTACACTCTCTCCCCGTTAAGAAATTTCGTCCCCGAAATTCCTTAACCCAAAACATACAAAAGATCCCGCATGCCTAACAGCCACATACAACAACCAAACATGCAAAGCAAGAAAACAAGCTTATCCTAGCATGCGGAAAACTAAATCGAAGTCAAAATCTTACCAGGCAAGGAGTTCTGGGTATGTCTTCCTAATGTTCTCCTCTGTCTCCCAGGTACAATCATTCTCGTCCTCGGTCCACTGAACCTTGACTAGCTTCACCGCCTTCCTTCGAAGTTGCTTCATGTCGTTCTCGACAATACAGGCCGGCTTTAACTAGCTGGAAATTCATGCATTTGGATATAAACCTCCCAATGTCTCTTTTCATCCCTTCCGAGTAGTAGGTCTGCTTCATGTCTCGATACATCTTATTACCACCGGGGTGTATAGTCAGTTTTGAGTGATGACATACTCTAAGCACTTCATCTCTCAATCCATTGACATTGGGTACAACAAGCTTTCCATTCTTTCTAAGCCATCCGTCTCGATCAAGCTCATACTTGTTCATCTCCTCATCGATACCCGTCTCTAACTTGGAGATGATTTCCAATAGGTTAGGATCGTCCCTCTGACTAGAGCCGATCCGCTCAATCAAAGTGGGTCTGACTGTCAAACTTGCTAACATTTCTGGATTCAATTCGCACTTTGGTCTGAAATCATACCCAGCGATGTGCTCCAGTTGCTTCCATTCTAGAAACATAGCCCCTAAGCTGGCATGTCTCTTACTCAATGCATCAGCCACCGCATTGCCCTTTCCCGGTGTATATGCGATGTCAAAATCATAGGAAGCCAAGAATTCTAACCACCTTTGTTGCCGGAGATTTAAATCCTTCTGGGAGAAGAGATACTTCAATGACTTATGATCTGTAAACAGCTCAAATCTTTCTCCCAAGAGATAGTGTCTCCACATCTTCAACGCGAACACGATCGCTGCCAATTCCAAATCATGGGTAGGGTATCTTTTCTCATGCGGTTTCAATTGCCGACTTGCATAAGCTACAACCCTACCGCCTTGCATCAATACAGCACCCAGTCCGGTACCACAGGCATCCGTGTAAACCGTCATCTCTTCATTCCCCTTAGGAATGACTAACACTGGTGCGCATGTCAACTTGTCCTTTAGACTCTTGAATGCATTCTCGCACCTTTCATCCCAGACAAAAGCTTGATTCTTCTTGGTCAACTGGGTCAATGGTGCTGCTATTTTGGAGAAACCTTGGATAAACTTACGATAATATCCAGCTAACCCCAAGAAACTTCTTACATCTGTTGCATTCTTGGGCGTAGGCCAATCCTGTACCGTAACCACCTTCGCCGGGTCCACGGCAATACCATTCTCTGATACAACATGGCCCAAGAACCTCACTTCCCCCCTCCAGAAGTGACACTTAGAAAACTTTGCTTTCAATTGGTGTTTTCTCAACACCTCCATCACTATTTTTAAATGTTCCTTGTGTTCTTCCTCTGTCTTCGAATAGACCAAAATATCGTCAACGAACACAAGGACAAACTTATTCAACTGGTCTCTGAATACCCTATTCATAAGATCCACAAAATATGATGGGGCATTGGTCAGCCCGAATGGCATGACCAACCACTCACAAAATCCAGACGGCGTTCGAAATGCCGTTTTAGCTATACTCTCAGCTTCCACTCTAAGCTGATGAAAACCTGTCGCGAGATCCAACTGGGAAAATACTCTCGCACCAATCAACTGATCGAACAAATCATCTATCCGCGGTAGAGGATACTTGCTCTTCCTCGTCACTTTATTCTACTCGCGGTAGTCTACACACAAACGAAGGGAACCATCCGCCTTGGTAGCAAACACAACTGGTGCTCCCCATTCAGAAACACTCCTTCTGATAAATCCCTTCTTCAAAAGATCGCTGACTTGCACCTTGAGCTCTCGCTGCACCCTTGGTGCCATACGACGAAGTGGCATCACTATAGGTCTGGCATCTTTTACCAAATCAATACGGAACTCAATCTCTCGATGTGGTGGAAGCCCGGTCACTTCCTCGAAAACATCCGGATACTGACCAACCACGGGCAAACCTGACAACTCACTATGCGGAATATCGAGGGAGTTTAGAAAACTAGCCAATACCCCCTTATTGGGTAGACCACCAAACACTATCCTCCGCCCATCATCTGCTCTAGCTGTCACCAAAAAGCCCTCACAGTCTACCACCACCCCGTATCTTCGGAGCCAATCTACTCCCAAAATAATGCCAAACCCAGTAAAGCCCAAAACAAAGCAATCACAAACAAACATGCATCCATGACTCGATAAGACCACATTACGACAAATCATGCTAAGGCTAGTCGAACCACCAATCGGGTTCGTCACTACTAAAGGTCTATCGACAATCTCGGGCTCCAATCCTAACCAATCTACCAGGTCTGTAATGACCCGCATTCTACGCATCGGGGGATCGTAGAATATTTATTTCTTTCCCGTATGAAGTCGTATGGTCATGTAACTTTGGGAAATATCCATTTGACTCATTTCCCATGCTCATGATTTTTGTTGATTTTAAATGACCATTTTGCCCTTAGTTGGTACTGTTTTGGCCATAACTTTTGATTGGAAATGAATTTTGACCTGAAACCACTTCCATTGGATTCGTTTGATGGTTTACCTTTCCGTAGAGTGGTCATAGTAGCCAAATGGACTTACCGTTTGGGAGATATGGCTGAAATAAGGTTTGGAGGGTGAAAAACTGCTCAACCGGGCCAAATAGGGTGATTAGTGAGTAGGCCCATAACCCATTTCGGGATTAGGGTTGTGGGAAGGCTGAAATGAGATAGAGGATCATTCCATTTCAGTTTTCTAGCCTCCACTTATCACCAAGGAACCCTAAAAATGGCCTCCAACCTCTAAATCACCTCCAAATCACCTTTTGGTCAAGGATTAAGCTTAGCAACCTCTAATCAAGGAAGATCTACACCAAATCAACATTGGAGCTGCTGTTTAGCATCGGGATTTGCATCAAATCAGAGATTCATTTCAGATTTTAGTTTATTTGTGGCTAAGGTGAGTGATTTGCATAGTTTTGCACTAATTATGGCTAATTAGGGTTAATCAGCGAATTTATACACTAATAAATTCGGGAAAAATGTCCATAAATTCCTAAATGATGTTCAGACCTTTGATATGAATTTGGGTTAATTTGGTTGAGTTTTGTTAATCCTATCATTAGTTTCACCTAAAACATGCTTAAGGGGAAATATGGAGTTTTGGGGTATGTTTGATCCATTTTAACCTATCATATTGATGTTTTGATGTTTGTGGTTGATTATGCATGTTGCTATGACTGTATGATATGCTTTGTGATTGGTTTCAATAGTTAGAATGGTCGAAAACGTCGTTGAATGGCGTAAACACTTGCTGGAACAGTTTCAGAAAACAGTGCAGGTTTCCGATCGGATATGGGGCTCGGATCGGACATGTTGAACTGGGCAAGGAATCCGATCGGATCGGAACCTGACACTTGAGAAAATTGGCAAAAAGGAAGGCCACGCTAACTGAATTGGGATCGGATCGGATAAAGGAAGAGGGATCGGAGCAGACAGAGGAGGATGGATCGGATCGGAGCACATGAAGGATGAGGAGGCGTATCGGAGCGAAAGCACGAACTGGAGGGCGGATAGCACCCGACCCGACCGGAGGAGAAACACCCGACCCGTACCAGAAGAAGACCCGACCCGAACCAATGAAGGACACCCGACCCGAACCGATGGCTTGAGGAGGAACCCAACCCGAACCGATATTGACCAATAACTCGAGATGCAAAGGTAGTCCAATATGGGAAGTTAGAGCTTAGGATCCAGCTGGGAACCGATGAGTTCACTTCATGGTTGGACTTTGCTGCGGGACGTGTGCTAAGGAGTTGTCGACGTTCATAACTTCGATTCACCACTAAAAATGAATGATGGCTACTTATCAGTGTAGTAGGGTCATTATGACCTGAGGGGCAAGGTGATGGTAGCAAGACCACGTTATCAGTGCAGTAGGGTCATTATGACCCGAGGGGCAAGGTGATGCGTAGTAAGACTATGAGCCAGCGCAGATGGGGTGAATAACTCCATGGGGCAAGTGGACATAGTAAGGATTGGTAAGGCTATGAGCCAGCGTAGATGGGGTGAATAACCCCATGGGGCAAGTGGACATAGCAAAGGATTAGTGGCTACGTTATCAGTGCAGTGAAGCCATTTATGACTTCATGGGGCAGAGTGATCGTAGCAAGGTATGTTGGGTGATCGAAGTGGTGAACATCGTATGCTTTACGCACTAAGTGAGATGTGAGGATGGATGCTATGTTTGATTGTTTGCCATCACTATGACATGCACACCTCCCCCACCTCCGTACCTTTACACCGTTTGATATGGTACCTTAGAGTGTTGTACAGTATGTAGTGCTAACTCTTTGGTTGCAGGTCCAGGTTCAGGTATGTTTTAGTCTACCTGTTATTGTTCACTTTAGATGCTTATCGCTCATACCAGGCTTTATGTCTGACCCAGAGTTTTATGTCTCCTCTTATTACTCTGGGTGCTCACACGAGCAGACTAGAGACAGGTTAGCTGGAGGTGCGCGAGTAGCTGATTCGGAGGCGGGCAGGAGGCTTCCACGTATGATATATATACACATTCTCCCTGTGTCGTTGGTGGTCGCTACTTAGGCATTAGTAGTGCACCTCCTTTATCTTGCTTTTGCTTTGAGACAGTTGAAAAGTTGTAATAAGCTGTATTTTGGATTTTCCGCTGCTATGATGTTTAGTTCTGGTTTTCAGCTTATGCACTGTCTCACCTGTTTTATGTCAAGTATGTTATTATTATATTTTATTCTATGCGCTGTGAGACATTCTACAGGTTTCTTGTATGTTCCTTTCCTTCTTCCCTTTTTCCTTCTGACGACCCGTTCCGTGCTAACTGGACATGTGTACAACGCACTTTTGGAGTAAATGTCGGTTGGTGCGGGGCGGGCCGTCACACTTGGTATCAGAGCTCTAGGTTGCGTAGTTAACCTAGGGAAAGACACCAGGGAGAGATAGTATGTATATGAGAGTGCGTATTTGTGATTACTTTGGTTTTCAAAAGCTATATATATTATTGGTAGTATAAGAATGAAGTCGTACTGCACTAGCACCACTATGGGGTCGTTAATCGTTTCCCTTTTTCAGATTGACGATGAGTCAAGACACGAGGGGTGCTGGTAGAGGGACCAACCATGGGGATGCCGCTGACATGAGGGCGATGTTTACTAACCTCATGAGAGACATGCTTAGAGAAGTGCAAGGGGCAGTTCCCAATCCCGGAGTTGGTGTTGGCCCAGTAGTGCAGGCGCCTAGGGTCGATTTCGCCAAGTTGTGCAAGGATTACACTAACCTTGGTGGGAAGCCGTTCCACGGGACGGAGTCGGCCACAGATGTTCAAGATTGGATGGATAGCTGTGATCGTATCTTCAATGACTTGGGTCTTGAGGATGCGATGAAGAGAAGGCTAGCGTCTCGTCAGCTGCAAGGGCGAGCGATGAATTGGTGGAATGCCATTAGAACAGCTACTCCAGAGGATCAGATTACTTGGGATCAATTCAAGGCTCGCTTTAGCAAGAAGTTCATTCCAGCTGCCCAGAAGTCAGTGTTGTTCAAGAGGTTCTTGGAACTCAAGCAGAACGGAAGGGCAGTTTCTGATTATATTGCTGAGTTCGACACTTTGTCGAAGTATGGACTGTCTCTCATTGACACTCCTGAGAAGAAGAATGAGAAGTTCATTACTGGTTTGGATGGATACTTGGGGAAAAGGCTTATCAATCACATCGATGAGACTTTTGAATCGATCGTGGGGAAAGCTTTGAGATCAAAGAGTCTTTACCCTAAGTCAAAGACTGAGGCTGTATCGGCAGAAGGGCCAAAGCCGCAAGCAGGCGGTGGAGGCAAGAATAACTCTCAGAATAAGAGGAAGCAGGACCAATCTAAAGGTGGCCAGAAAAAGAGCAAGAAAGATGTTGAGTGCTTCAGCTGTGGTAAGAAGGGCCTTTATGCTAAAGATTGTCGGGCCAAGCCAGCGGATAAGAAGTGCTTCAACTGTGGTCAAGTGGGACACTTCAAGGATAAGTGTCCGCAACCTCTTAAGGAGAAGCAGATTGTGAAAGCATATGCTATTGATGTTGTTCCTTCTTCGTCGAATGCCCCAACTGCGGCGGAGAAAGGAAAGAATGTTGTTATTCAAGGTATGCTTTCTATTTATGATATACCAGTTCGAGTTTTGTTTGATACTGGGGCTTCCCGTTCCTTCATATCTAGTGACCTGGTAGATAGGTTGGGACTGGAACCCGAGATAGTCGATAGACCATTGGTTGTGACGAACCCGATTGGTGGTTCGACTAGCCTTAGTATGATTTGCAGGAATTTGGTCTTATCGAGTCATGGATGTATGTTTGTATGTGATTGTTTTGTTTTGGGCTTTACTGGGTATGGCATTATATTGGGAGTCGATTGGCTCCAAAGATACGGGGTGGTGGTAGACTGTGAGGGCTTTTTTGGTGACAGTGAGGGCGGATGATGGGCGGAGGGTAGTGTTTGGTAGTCTACCTAGTGATGGAGTTATGGCTAGTTTTGTAAATTCCCTCGACATCCCGCAGGATGAGTTGTCAGATGTGCCTGTGGTTGGCCAGTATCCAGACGTCTTCGAGGAGGTGACCGGGCTTCCACCACACCGAGAGATTGAGTTCCATATTGATTTAGTGAAAGATGGCAGACCTATAGTGATGCCACTTCGTCGTATGGCACCAAGGGAGCAGCGAGAGCTCGGGGTGCAAGTCAGCAATCTTTTGAAGAAGGGATTTATTAGAAGGAGTGTCACCGAGTGGGGAGCACCAGTTGTGTTTGCCACTAAGGCAGATGGTTCCCTTCGTTTGTGTGTGGACTATCGCGAGTTGAATAAGGTGACGAGGAAGAATAAGTATCCTCTACCGCGGATAGATGATTTGTTTGACCAACTGGAAGGAGCAAGAGTGTTCTCCCAGTTGGACCTCGCAACAGGATTTCATCAGCTTCGAGTAGCAGATGATAGTGTTCCGAAAACGGCATTTAGGACGCCGTCTGGATTTTATGAGTGGTTGGTCATGCCATTTGGGTTTACCAATGCACCAGCCTACTTTGTGGATCTTATGAATCGAGTATTCAGAGATCAGTTGAATAAGTTTGTTCTTGTGTTCGTGGATGATATCCTTGTTTACTCAAGGACAGAGGTGGAACACAAGGGGCACTTGAGGATAGTGATGGAAGTGTTGAGGAAACACCAATTGAAAGCGAAATTCTCCAAGTGTCACTTTTGGAGAAGGGAAGTGAGATTCTTGGGTCATGTTGTTTCAGAAAGTGGTATTGCCGTGGACCCTGCGAAGGTGGCTATGGTACAGGATTGGCCTACACCCAAGAATGTGACAGATGTAAGAAGTTTCTTGGGATTAGCTGGATATTATCGTAAGTTTATCCAGGACTTCTCCAAGATAGCAGCACCGTTGACTCAGTTGACCAAGAAGAATCAGTCCTTCGTCTGGGACGGAGTGTGTGAGGATGCCTTCAAGAGTCTAAAGGAGAAGTTGACGCATGCACCAGTGTTAGTCATTCCTAAAGGGAATGAAGAGATGACGGTATACATGGATGCTTGTGGTACCGGACTGGGTGCTGTATTGATGCACGGAGGTAGGGTTGTAGCTTATGCTAGTCGACAGCTAAAGCCTCATGAGAAGAAGTATCCTACCCATGATTTGGAATTAACAGCGATTGTATTTGCGCTGAAGATGTGGAGACACTATCTCTTGGGAGAAAGATTTGAGTTGTTTACCGATCATAAATCGTTAAAGTATCTCTTCTCTCAGAAAGATCTGAATCTCCGACAGTAGATATGGTTAGAGTTCTTGGCTTCGTATGATTTTGATATCGCATATACACCTGGGAAAGGTAATGCGGTAGCCGATGCCTTGAGTAGGAGACATGCCAGCTTAGGGTCAATGTTTCTTGAATGGAAGCAACTGGAGTATATCGTGGGGTTTGATTTCAGACCAAGGTGCGAATTGGATCCAGTCATGCTAGCTAGTTTAGCGATCAGACCCACTTTGATAGAGCGGATTGGTTCCAGCCAGAGGAACGATCCTAATCTATTGGAAATCATCTCCATGTTAGAGATGAACATCGACGATGAGGAGATGAATGTGTATGGGCTTGATCGAGATGGATGGCTTCGAAAGAATGGAAGACTAGTCGTGCCCAACGTGAATGGCTTGAGGGATGAAGTGCTTAGAGAATGTCATCACTCAAAACTGACTATACATCCCAGTGGTAATAAGATGTATCGAGACATGAGACAGATCTACTACTGGGAAGGGATGAAAAGAGACGTTGGGAAGTTTATATCCAAATGCATGAATTGCCAGCTAGTTAAAGCCGAGCAAAAGAATCCTAGTGGGTTATTGCAACCATTAGAAATTCCCGAATGGAAATGGGAGCAAGTCTCGATGGATTTCATCGATGGTTTACCAAGGACTAGATCGGGATATGATAGCATTTGGGTGGTTGTGGATCGATTGACTAAGAGCGCAAGATTTATACCAGTCAAATCAACCAGAACGGCAGCCAAGTTGGCAGAATTGTATATGAAGTGGGTAGTGAGATTTCATGGAGTACCCAAAAGCATTGTGAGTGACCGAGACCCGTTGTTCACTAGTGGGTTTTGGAAGAGCTTACAAGAGGCTCTAGGGTCAGGATTACATCTCAGTACCGCATATCATCCTCAGACCGACGGTCAGACGGAGAGGGTGAATCGTATATTGGAAGATCTCTTGAGAGCTTGTATATTGGATTTTGGTGGATCATGGGATGACCATTTGCATCTAGTAGAGTTTGCATATAATAATAGCTACCAATCCAGTATCGGTATGGCTCTGTATGAAGCTTTGTACGGAAGACCGTGCAACTCACCATCATGTTGGATAGAGACTGGCGAGAAGTTTGTGCTTGGACCAGATGTGGTGAGAGAAACTTCGGATAAGATTAAGATCATTCAGCAACGAATGAAAGCTGCCCAAGATAGGCAGAAGAGTTATGCTGATAAGAGGAGAAGAGACTTGAAATTCTCCATTGGTGACTTGGTGTTTGTCAAGATCTCTCCGTTGAAGAGTGTGATACGATTTGGCAGGAGAGGCAAGTTGGCACCAAGATTTGTTGGCCTATTCCCTGTTCTTGAACTAGTCGGAAATTTGGCATATAGAGTTGGCTTACCAGAGAAAATGGCGGGAGTTCACAATGTGTTTCATGTTTCCCAACTAAGGAAGTTCGTTCACGACTCAGATATGACTATTTCACCTGATTAGTTAGAGGACTTCGAAGTAGAACCCGAGGCGTTTGGGAACCGCAAGCCGATTCGTATTGTGGGGCACGATACGAAGCAACTTCGAAGGAAGGCGGTGAAGCTAGTCAAGGTTCAGTGAGGCGAGGACGAGAATGATTGTACTTGGGAGACAGAGGAGAGCATTAGAAAGACATATCCAGAACTCTTTGCCTTGTAAGATTTACTTTGCAATTTAGTTTTCCGCATGCTAGGATAGATTTGTTTTGCTTGTTTGCATGTTTGATTGTTGTTTTATGATTGGTAGGCATGCGGGACCTTTGGGTGTGTATTGATTAGGGAATTTCGGGAGCGAAATTTCTTAAGGGGGGAGAGTGTAATCACCCGCATTCTACGCATCGGGGAATCGTAGAATATTTATTTCTTTCCTGTATGAAGTCGTATGGTCATGTAACTTTGGGAAATATCCATTTGACTCATTTCCCATGCTCATGATTTTTGTCGATTTTAAATGACCATTTTGCCCTTAGTTGGTACTGTTTTGGCCATAACTTTTGATTGGAAAGGAATTTTGACCTGAAACCACTTCCATTGGATTTGTTTGATGGTTTACCTTTCCGTAGAGTGGTCATAACAGCCAAACGGACTTACCGTTTGGGAGATATGGCTGAAATAAGGTTTGGAGGGTGAAAAACTGCTCAACCGGGCCAAATAGGGTGATTAGTGAGTAGGCTCATAACCCATTTCGAGATTAGGGTTATTGGAAGGCTGAAATGAGATAGAGGATCGTTCCATTTCAGTTTTCTAGCCTCCACTTATCACCAAGGAACCCTAAAAATGGCCTCCAACCTCTAAATCACCTCCAAATCACCTTTTGGTCAAGGATTAAGCTTAGCAACCTCTAATCAAGGAAGATCTACACCAAATCAACATTGGAGCTGCTGTTTAGCATCGGGATTCGCATCAAATCAGAGATTTATTTCAGATTTTAGTTTATTTGTGGCTAAGGTGAGTGATTTGCATAGTTTTGCACTAATTAGGGGTAATTAGTGTTAATCAGCGAATTTATACACTAATAAATTCGGGAAAAATGTCCATAAATTCCTAAATGATGTTTAGACCTCTGATATGAATTTGGGTTAATTTGGTTGAGTTTTGTTAATCCTATCATTAGTTTCACCTAAAACATGCTTAAGGGGAAATATGGAGTTTTGGGGTATGTTTGATCCATTTTAACCTATCATATTGATGTTTTGATGTTTGTGGTTGATTATGCATGTTGCTGTGACTGTATGATATGCTTTGTGATTGGTTTCAATAGTTAGAATGGTCGAAAACGTCATCGAATGGCGTAAACACTTGCTGGAACAGTTTCAGAAAACAGTGCAGGTTTCGGATCGGATCGGATATGGGGCTCGGATCAGACATGTTGAACTGGGCGAGGAATCCGATCGGATCGGAACCTGACACTTGAGAAAATTGGCAAAAAGGAAGGCCACGCTAACTGAACTAGGATCAGATCGGATTAAGAAGAGGGATCGGAGCGGACAGAGGAGGATGGATCGGATCGGAGCACGTGAAGGATGAGTAGGCGGATCGAAGCGGAAGCACGAACTGGAGGGGGGATAGCACCCGACCCGAGGAGAAACACCCAACCCGTACCAGAAGAAGACCCGACCCGAACTGATGAAGGACACCCGACCCGAACCGATGGCTTGAGGAGGAACCCGACCCGACCCAGTATTGACCAATAACCCGAGATGCAAAGGTAGTCCAATATGGGAAGTTAGAGCTCAGGATCCAGCTGGGAACCGATGAGTTCACTTCATGGTTGGACTTTGCTGTGGGACGTGTGCTAAGGAGTTGTCGACGTTCATAACTTCGATTCACCACTAAAAATGAATGATGGCTACTTATCAGTGCAGTAGGGTCATTATGACCTGAGGGGCAGGGTGATGGTAGCAAGACTACGTTATCAGTGCAGTAGGGTCATTATGACCCGAGGGGCAAGGTGATGCGTAGTAAGACTATGAGCCAGCGCAAATGGGGTGAATAACTCCATGGGGCAAGTGGACATAGTAAGGATGGGTAAGGCTATGATCCAGCGCAGATGGGGTGAATAACCCCATGGGGCAAGTGGACATAGCAAAGGATTAGTGGCTACGTTATCAGTGCAGTGAAGCCATTTATGACTTCATGGGGCAGAGTGATCGTAGCAAGGTATGTTGGGTGATCGAAGTGGTGAACATCGTATGCTTTACGCACTAAGTGAGAAATGTGAGGATGGATGCTATGTTTGATTGTTTGCCATCACTATGACATGCACACCTCCCCCACCTCCGTACCTTTACACGGTTTGATATGGTACCTTAGAGTGTTGTACAGTATGTAGTGCTAACTCTTTGGTTGTAGGTCCAGGTTCAGGTATGTTTTAGTCTACCTGTTATTGTTCACTTTAGATGCTTATCGCTCATACCAGGCTTTATGTCTGACCCAGAGTTTTATGTCTCCTATTATTACTCTGGGTGCTCACACGAGCAGACTAGAGACAGGTTACTTGGTGGTGCGCGAGTAGCTGATTCGGAGGCGGGCAGGAGGCTTCCACGTATGATATATATACACATTCTCCCTGTGTCGTTGGTGGTCGCTACTTGGGAATTAGTAGTGCACCTCCTTTATCTTGCTTCTGCTTTGAGACAGTTGAAAAGTTGTAATAAGCTGTATTTTGGATTTTCCGCTGCTATGATGTTTAGTTCTGGTTTTCAGCTTATGCACTGTCTCACCTGTTTTATATCAAGTATGTTATTATTATATTTTATTCTATGCGTTGTGAGACATTCTACAGGTTCCTTGTATGTTCATTTCCTTCTTCCCTTTTTCCTTCTGACGACCCGCTCCGTGCTAACTGGACATGTGTACAGCGCACTTTTGGAGTAAATATCGGTTGGTGCGGGGCGGGCCGTCACAAGGTCACTAGATATGAAAGAAATGGAAGCTCCGGTATCAAACAAAACTCTAACAGGAACATCATAAACAGAAAGCATACCTTGAATGACGACATTCTTTATCATAAACAGAAAGCATACCTTGAATGACGACATTCTTTCCCTTCTCCGCCGCTGTTAGGGCATTCGACGAAGAAGGAATAGCATTAAGGGCGTAGGCTTTCACCATTTGCTTTTCTTTAGGGGGTTGCGGACACTTGTCCTTGTGATGTCCCATTTGGCCACAGTTGAAGCACTTCCGATCCGCTGGCTTGGCCCGGCAATTACTAGCATAATGGCCCTTCTTACCACAGCTGAAGCACTCAACATCTTGCTTATTCTTTTTCTTCTGGCCATCCTTAGTCTGATTCTGCTTCCTCTTATTCTGCGAACCACCCTTGCCTCCACCACTTGCTTGTGGCTTTGGCTCATCTGCGGATGCAACCTCAGTCTTCGGCTTAAGGTAGAGACTTTCTGATCTTAATGCTTTCCCCACTATCGATTCAAACGTCTCATCGATGTGGTTAATAAGTCTTTCCCCCAAGTACTGATCCAAACCAGTTATGAATTTCTCATTCTTCTTCTCGGCAATATCAATAAGAGATAACCCATATTTTGACAAAGTGTCGAATTCAGCAATATACTCCGAGACAGCTCTGCCATTCTGCTTGAGCTCCAAGAATTTCTTAAACAGCACTGACTTCTGAGCAGCTAGAATGAACTTCTCGCTAAAGCGAGCCTTAAACTGCTCCCAAGTAATCTGATCTTCGGGAGTAGCTGCCTTTATAGCATTCCACCAATTCATTGCCCGCCCTTGCAGCTGACGGGACGCTAGCTTTCTCTTCATCGCATCCTCGATGCCCAAATCTTCGAAGATACATTCGCAACTATCCAACCAATCCTGAACATCAATAGCCGACTCCGTTCCGTGGAACGGCTTCCAACCAAGGCTAGTATAATCCTTATTCAGCTTGGCGAAGTCGACTCTCGGCGCCTGCACTATTGGACCACCACCATTTCCACCATTGGGAGCTGCCCTCTGCACATCCCTAAGCATCTCTCTCATGAGGTCAGTAAACATCGTCCTCATGTCAGCAGCATTCCCATTATTGGCCCCTCTACCGGTACCTCTAACATATCGGCTCATCGTCAATCTGAAAAAGGAAACGATTAACGACCCCATAGTGGTGCTAGTGCAGCACGACTTCATTCTTATACTACTAATAGTATATATATAGCTTTTAAAAACCAAAATAATCACAAATACGCTCTCTCGTATACGTATACTATCTCTCCCTGATAACTTCCCTAGGTTAACTATGCAACCTAGAGCTCTGATACCAAGTGTGACGGCCCGCCCCGCACCAGCCTGCATTTCCTTCGAAAGTGCGCTGTACACATGCCCGACTAGCACGGGACGGTCGTCAGGAGAAAGGAAAGAAGGGAACGAACTGATCAATTAGTGTGGCCTTCCCTCTTGCCAGTTCTCCCAAGTGTCAAGTCCCGATCCGAGCCCTTCGTCCCTAAGTCGATCCGATCCCCAGCTTAACCAACATGGCCTTCCTTTTTGCCAAGCCTCTTTTGTGCCAGACTCTAGTTCGGGTCGGGTTCCTTGCCCAAGTCTCCTATCCGATCCGAGCCCATATCCGATCCGATCCGTAACCCTCCACAACTTTCTGTAACTTTTTCCAGCTACTTGTTTACGCCATTCGACGACGTTTTCGACAAATCTAACTATACTAATCAATCACAAATCATGTCAAACAGTCATAGCAACATAGCAAACTAACCACAAACACCAAAACAATGAATTCATATGTCAAAATGGATCAAATATACCCAAAACCCCATAATTTCCCTTAAACATGTTTAAGCAAAACTAATCATAGGGTTAACAAAACTTAATCAAATTAAACCAAGTTTCTACTAGAGGCATAAAATATTATTTTCGAATAAATAGACATTTTTCCAGAATTTATTAGTGTATAAATTCGCTAATCTTCACTAATTACCCTTAATTAACTGTAATTAGTGTCAAAACGATGTTAATCACTCACCTTGGCCACAAACGAAATTCCCAGAACTGAAACCTTGCTGATTTGGGCGAATACTGATGTCTAACAGCATCTCTAGCCTTGCTTTCGTGTTTCCTCTCCTTAATTTGATGTAGATTAAGCCAAAACTTGATTAGAAGGTGATTTGGGTGTTGGAGGCCATTGCTAGGGTTGCAAGAAAGAAAGTGGCGGCTGGGAAATGAGGATAAAATCGTTCTCTAACTGATTTCAACCTTCTCCTTACCCTAATCCCGAAATCCCCCATTGGGCCTAGCTGTTAATCACCCGGTTAAGCCCAATTAAGCTGTTTTTCACCATCTGAAACTTGTTTCAACCATATCTCCCAAACGGTGAGTCCATTTGGCTAATGTGACCACCCTACGGAATTGTAAACTATCATCCGGAGCCATTGAAAGTGTTTTCATGTCAAAATTCCTTTCCAGTCAAAAGTTATGGCCAAAACAGTACCAACTAGGGGTAAAATGGTCATTTAAAAATCAACAAAAATCATGAACATGTGAAATGACCCCAATAGTCGTCTCCTAAAGTTACATGACCATACGACTTCGTATGTGAAAGAAATAAATATTATACGATCCTATGATGCGTAAAATACGGGCCGTTACATTTCCTCCAGCAACCCTACTTGAATTAATACTTAAGTCTACATTTAGACTAAATAGGGTTCCTCATAAAGGTGGACTTAATAGAGTTCCTCATAAAAAGTTTGATAAAACCCAACTTGGACTATGTAAAGATTTTCCTCTTAACCTAAATTTTTTGAAAGTGTAGGGGTGTCTTTCTATGGTAGGTTTAGTGGACTTTAAAAAACATCATCTAAGATATAAAACAACTGATTGTCTGTTAATTTTCTGCTAATTGTCTATGCTTCCTATAGTGCTGCTTATTGGTTCATGTCTTTAAATGATCAAACTATTTTCAGGATAAAGATGTTGTATTCTTTGAAAATGTTTTTCCTTTATAGAAATCTAATGATGAAAGTTCTTTCATCTCTATTGTTGCTAATAACATACCATTGTTTTTGCCCACTCTACCACCCGTTCCTATTGAACCTAACATTGAACTTAGAAGGAGTAAAAGGCAATGTTCATAGAATAACCTTGGTCCCGATTTCATATTCGTTTTTTTAAAGAAAATTACAATATTCAAAAGATAGATGATGCCATTATTTCTATGTTTTTAATTGAGGACGATCTTAAAATTTATGAAGATGCAATGAACTCTAGGGATGGTGACCCTTGAAAAGACTCTTTTGAGAGTGAACTTGACTCTATAATGTCTAACCATACTTGTGACTTAGTTGACCTACCTAAGGACAACAAACTAATAAGGACTAAGTGGGTTTTTTAGAAAGAAATTGAGAACTGATGGTGCTGTGGATAAATCCAAGGCAATAGCAATGGTTGTTGGTTTCAATCAAATGAAGGACTTTAACTATTTTGACACTTATTTCCTTGTCACCAAGTAAGTATTATTAGAACTTTAGTTGCTTTAGCTTCCATTTATAATATAGTAGTGCATCGGATTGATGTGAAAATTACTTTTCTTAATGGTGACATAAAAAAAGAAATTTATGTGGAACAACCTATTAATTGTAATGTATGGTCATTGGCAAAGCAAATAAGGTCTGAAAATTAAGGAAGTCTCTTTATGGCTTCAAACAAGATTTCACACGATGATATGAAAATTTTGACAGGACCTTACTAAATAATAGTTATGTAGTGAATGCCTCTGATTCTTGCATATATTCAAAGCTATTTGGTCAGCAATGTATAAATATTTTTCTCTATGGTGATAATATATTGATATTTGGTAGGACTTAGTTGCATTAAGAGATGTAAAGAATTTCTTCTCCTCCCAATTTAGGATGAAAGATACTGACTTTATACAGGTAATTAAATTAAGAAAAGTTGCAAGCGGTTTCTCACTAAATTGGTCTCACTACATATAAATTTTTTGAAATTCCTTAATTGTTTTGATGTGACTCCCATTCATTCTCCATATGATCCTAGCAAGCATATTAAGAAGAATAATGGTCTTAGTGTATCACAAGAAGAATTTTCTAAGGTCATTGCAAGCGTAATGTTTCTTATGAATTATAATAAACTTGACATAACTTAGGCAGTTAGCTGTTTAAGTAGGTACGTTCACTCATAACTTTAATAATGAACACTGGGAAGCTCTTTGTTGTCTTTTGAGATATCTTAAGGGTAATTGATTAGTATCTGAATTTTAGTATATACATCCTACTGGTTTGGAATGCTTTCGTGATGCAAATTAGGTTACCGATAATGATGAAGTTAGCTCTACTAGTAGTTACGTATTTACATTGGAAGGAGGTATCATATCATGGAAGTTTTACAAATAGACTTGCATAACACGATCTATAACAGATTCTGAATTTACTGCTTTTAGGCTAGCGGGTTAAGAGGAAGACTGATTGAAAGACCCATTGGCATAAGTTTTACTATGAGAAAAGACTAATCACTATAAGAAAATGTGTTACACACAGCAATGTTGGATGGCGTTTCTGTCCAAAATGTTGTCAAAAGTATATGCTAACCTAGAAATTAAAAATCTAAACGTTGTCTAAGTTAACACGCTTCCATTTTAGGGTTGCCGCATTCTTTTCCTTTCTATCATAAGTTAACGCGCTTCATTTTGAGGGTTGCCGCTTCTTTTTCTTTCTCTAATGTAAGACATAGTAAACTATCTACTTTCCCTAAATTTTTCTAAACCTAATTGAAATCCTAAAGAACTCAAATCTTCGATGAAGTTTTGTTTATCGCCTAATCCCGCCAACAACATCCAGCTCGAACCCTAGCCCCTTGTATTCGTCTTCGAAACATAAGGCGGTGAAGGTCAGTTTCTCCTCTTTTCTACTTTCATCATCACCCTACTCACATTTCAGGTACTTTCATTCTACAGTCTCCAGTATTTAATTTCAGATGGTTATTGGATAATTTGTCAATTGAGTGAGTTATTTAGATCAGTAAATTTGGTTTTGGATATGTGTATTAGTTGCTACTTTCCTCAATATTTGCTTCTGACGAATGATTTATAATTGATAAAATATGGAACTTCTAGTCTTAAACAGTCTTAGATTTGTCTGAGGATGCAAAAGCTATTCTGTCAAACTTTACTCCTCGGAATTATATTGGTGCTGCAGAGACATTAGCCAACTCCATATACGATTATGTGGACTTAGAAAATACTAAATTTAAATAGGTAATGTAACTCTGCAATTTTTTTTCCAACCCTTGTACTTTCTAAGTTGGGATGCCTTTGCTTTTTGTTAATCAAGAAAGTAGTACAAATCCAATGCATAGTCCACCACCTAAAGCAAGTTCACCTAAACCATGTATTAATGTAATATTAGAATGTGAATTAGTATATATGAACTACTTGCATCACTTAAAATAGAAAATTACAAAATCGAAAATAAAAACTGATTCACATCAACACGCTATTGTGGCTATATAGCAAAATTAGAACAATACATGCTAAGGAGAGCTTACCGTTTTGCTTTCTGCAGCAGTCAACAATGAATGGTCAGGTAAGTGTAATATTTTGTGCAAGTTGTTTATATTATGCATTCATTTCTGTTAGACTTCAATAGTTAGTTGCTGCTTGTATGTCTTTAAGCTGCAATTATATACAGCCTTCTTAATTGAGTGTGTGTGCACATTCTGTTGCATTTATGTGTTCATCCGTTGTGTGCAACATTTATGTGTTCTCTATTTGTGAGTCATCTTCGGTGATGCAGCAACTACTTTCACTATAGGAGCAGAAGTTGATAAGTTTATTCAACTATGGTATAAGCTCTAAATGATATTGATAAGGTAAAGTTGAATAGAATAAAAATTGGGAAGATTCCTAATTTTTATGGTATTCAACTCTTGCCTCATCAATATCATAGGTAATCTGAAGATTGTGGACTTTGGTTAAGCGCCTTTACTGGGCTGGATGTGTTGCTTCGCAGTACGTGTGGGACTCCGGCTCATGTTGTGATGGCGCAATGGTAACCTATTAATCAACATCATTGCTGTATACTTTCCACACATTTATTATCACCTGAGATTGAAGACCGATTATTAAATTTATTAAGCATGATAACTATAATGAATCTATTTCGTTCATTACTGCACATGGAGCTGATAAATTTTTACTCTATGCATTATCAGATATGCATTCATCTACCCAAGAACAAATCAATGCTTTATCCAATTGTGTTCCAGCAGAAGATATAAATGGTGACATGGATGTCTCTAAGCTAGTTAGCATTTGATTAGCAACTTATGTATACTTTGATGTCACTCCCTCGCAAACAAACTTATCCTTTTCCCTCTTTTAAATTTCCATTTCTTCTGTTAATAATTCCAATTCTTCTGTTTAAAAAGTTTGGTTCTCTCTTAGCTGTTTCCACATCTGATAATTCTATTAAGATCCTAACAAATGCCGACGGTATTCAAATGCCCCGATCGATTGAAAGTCGGTCCTAGTACACTGCTAGATTGTCATCCGAGGCAATTACAAAGGTGAGATAACAAGAATCTTAAAGCATTTCAATGGATTCATAATGGTTAATACAGGGTGCATGATTATCACATTATTATTGCATACTACATCACTTTTTCCCAAGAGTATGGCGGGAACTAGCAGTGCAGTAGCTGATAGAGGCGGTTCTGCTCCACCAAATGCTGGATTGGTAACTTAAAATCATGAAGACTTATAAAATCATGAAGACTTATGAAATAATTACATATTAACCTTTTCGGTATTAGTTTGCTGCAATCCAGATATTCAAAGTATTGCATGTAATTTCTATCGTGGACATCAATGTTTAACTTCATGAGATCATTTCTTTTTCAAAAAAAAATAAAACAAATATGAGGGAAATAGTTTGTGACACCCCACATTCGTTAATGTCACTCACAAAGGAAATGCATTAAGTTTCGTGAAGCGTTATAGGTAAACAGACACAGAATTTTACAAGACATACATAAATAAGATAGCAGCAGAAATTTAAATTTTATTTCAAACACAGATCATACAGCGTGGTTCAAAATATCATGAGTCTCAAAAACCATTACAACAACATAACTTCTGTCTTTTAACATCAGAGTACAAAAATACTTAAAAGAAAATATAATTCCCCAAATAATAGAGACAAAGCCATAGTGGAGATTAAAACTTGAGCCATACTTCAAAAGCAGCTCTAGCAAGATGATATCTGAGTCCTGACTAAGCCTGAGTGTTTCCTCCCTAAGAACCTGGGGGGAAACGGAAGAAATAAGGAGAAATAAGAGGGTCAAACATAAAGTCTAACGAGTCTAGTGACTTTTAGAAAGTAAATAAATAAAAGTAGCATGACAGGCATATAAAGTGGATAAGAGAGATCACTACATAAATGGCAGGTGTGACAAGGAAGACAGGATAAGGTGATATGCTTCTAATGATTACTCTATGTTGTTACTAGTATAACCAGAATGAGATGATCCCTTCCACTATAAATTAGTAGACTTAGGGCATACGTCCAAATGTACCCTAACCACTACCCTACACGATCGGCTCCCTACTCCGTAGATCTCTGTGTCGGCCCCATAGTAGGATATGTCATGTACTAAAGTGGAAACCCCTCACTGATATGCACAGCCCCATATCTATAGGTGTCACGGTCGTCTTATCCCCTTTGGCCCGGCTCATGCACGCACATGGGCCAGTCAGTTTGCGCCGCCAACACCGCCTCCACGTTTGGATCTCTTACAAACAGTCAGTAAGTGTGCCCCACCTCCGACCTAGCTCAGAGTTCTCTACTTGATACATACTCCAGGCTACTGACTGAAACGGGTCCTACACAATATGATACAAGCTCTCCCCTTTGTCTTGTATCCCCCACTAGGTTTTCCACAGGTTATACTTTCCTGAAGGGTGTCTTTAATTATATAACCTCAATCTTTCTACCAGTTATTCTTACCTTAAAGGTGTCTTTAATTACATAACTTTATTATTTCCTCCAGTTATGTATACCACTATGTGTCATTAATTACATAACCTTATCGGGTTAAGTTTGTGGGCCTACATGTAAATATTACCCACCCCTCCAGGTTAAGTGCCCCTAGATTTGCTTAACCCATCCACTATCCAACAAATTTTACTTAACCCTAACTTTGGTTCATAGTCAAACAATCCCTATGGATTAGATTTGGTTAAGTAGTCCAATTAATTACCATGCCCATTTATGGTTTACAATGGGCTAGACCCCCCACATTAGGCCTACAACTTGTGGATGCCGGATATGTCAGTCGGGTCCGAATAGTCTTATTCCACAGTTGGGACTAACCTCGTGTCTTAGCCCGATTCATATTTGCGCACTTAGACCTCTCACATTAGGTTCAACATTAGTGGTTGCTGGATATGTCGGTCGGGTCTGGGTAGACTTCCACCATAATTCAACTTAACCTCGTGTCATAAGTGCAATTACAATTCCTAATCGTAATTACTAGACATTCCATTTTTATTCAATTCTTACCTATGTCTTAATAGGTGATTATGTCCCCACTTTTCCCCTTTTTGAATTATATGTCCAACACATGTTTATATTCAAGTTATGCCAATATTACCCTTTTTCCCTCCCCGTTCCCTAATTAATGTATTCACACAATTTACGGCATGTATAGGCTAAATAATAGCCTAATCATAAACGATAAAAAGGGAAGGTAATGGAAATATGACAAAGGTGAATGTCCTAACATAACTAGCATAAACTAACATGGTAAACATATAAACATAAATCTAATGAACTTGTAGCAGTTAACTTGTTGTAACATAGCAAAGGTGATAAGATGAACATGACAAGATCTAAATTTAATTTAGATGTCCAACAAGTTCAGATTTAATATGACAAGAACAAGGGGATCCACATAGTAGACTAGATCTGATTAATAATTTAGGTGTCCACATAATACAAATCTAGTAGGTAAAAGTAGATCTATCAAATAGGGATTAAGATCTGCATCATAGAATGTCCACATAATTAGGATGACATAGTAGCATGTTTAGATCTAAATATGGATTCGCATGTCCAATTTATAACATATCTAAATTGACCGCAATATGACAGGTGAAAGGTGATTTACATAAAGAATTAGATCTAACCAATGTTGTAACTGCCCAAAATAACATTAACCACAATATAATTACAAATCAAGATCCACAAAGGAGACATAATAGAATCACCACAATTGAATTAGATCTAGAGAAGTAGATCTATCATGACATAATATAAGATTTAACACTAGCATAGATTCATAGTTTACAACATATCCAAATCACAGTCTTTCATAATTTACTTTTATTTATTTAAACCTAAAAACAATGTTTGGATTGTTAAGAAGATAGAAAAGAAGTTGGTGTTGAATCTATGCTTGAATCTCAGAATTTGATTTGCAAAGCTGAGTAATTGTAGGGGATTAACAGATCCAATTCAGTTCAGACACTGGCAGAGTTTGGCTACCATGAATTCTCAATGAAGAAAATATGAGAATTGGCCACGTATATATAGCTGCAATACCTTCTAAAACCGACTGCCACCTCAGCCCTAGGGGTATCGACACCCCTGTGGGTGGTTCGACCCATAGGTCGACACCCCTTTGGGTGGGTCGACCCCTAGGTCGACACCCCTCTAGGGGGTCGAACCCTAAGAGTGGGAAATCTGCCGCTATAATTCATTATTTGAATTCGAACTGTTCTAGATAAAATTCCGACTCATCGCTGATTCTTGTGTACATATATTCTTTCTGCGCGTATACAAACTTAAAACCCTCATAACTTCTCCATACGGTGTCCATTTTACACAAACCAAATGTTTATCTTGACCAAAATTTCAAGACAGACGCAATGCCGCCATCTGTTTTCCTTAATTTTGAATATTAAATTAATTATAGTTTAATTTATCCTCTTTTAGTGTCCTTAAAATTTTGGGGTGTTACATAGTTTCTATGGTAGATGAAGTTTAGAGGTGTACAAACATAATTATCTAACTAATATGAAACGTACATCAGTAGTCTTCTTAAATGACCACTCAAAAACCATGATCACGTCTGATTTTGTGATGAGTACAATACGCGTTGTTACAATCATTATGGTGGGAAGTAAATTATTTGAATTAATGGTTATATACCTTGTGCTAAATTTACTTGCATATTAGATGACAATTATGTTTCTTTCCACCTTTCCAAGTGTACATGTGTGCGTGTATATACACCCGCACTCCACATCCTAGTAAAATCTGAATTATAAGTTTTAACATAGGTGCGTTTACATCAATCATAGATGTTGTCACTATGGAATAAGGTCTAAATGATATTCATAAGGCAGAGTTGAATAGCATAAAAATTGGGAAGATTCCTAAATTTATGCTATTCAATTCATGCATTATCAATATCATAGGTAATCTGAAGATTGTGGACTTTGGTTAAGCGCCCTTACTGGGCTGGATGTGTTGTGATGGCGCAAAGGTAATATAAATTATCATCATGCAAAGGTAACTAATAATATTATATAGTTATTTTCAGTAAGTAATTTCCTTTATGTTATATACCTGATTATTTCTGTAAGCAATCCAATTTGGTCTTTGAAGTATTATACTTCATAGAATTTTTTTAATTTATAAATGCTTCTACTTGGGTTTTAAATACATAATTAGAAATAACTTCTACAATTTATAAATGTTTCAACTCCGGTACATTTTTAAAAATTCTTTTGCTATATGTTGTCTCAATAAATGCTGGAATAAGAGTGCCTTGATTGCATATTTTCTTAATTGATGCACTTGGTGATAAATTTAGTCAAGATTTTCCACTAGAATTATTGTTCGTTAAACAATTTCATTATTATTTGTAACAGTAGTTGACATTGTTTGATTGAGTTCCATTATTGTTTGGTTGGATGGACATAGTTTGGGATGGAGGTTAACAATAGGATGACTGGGCATAGGTAACATATATAATTGGTTAGTATACTTAATTTGTCCTTTATATGTTGTGCAATAATGACTACCATGTTGAGTCAGTTATAGCTTTCCAATACCACAGCATATGATCGACCATGGGTTATTCGATGAAAGCAAGATGTAAGTTTTATATTTATATTTCATTGTATGGTTAACTGATGAATATTTATGTACATGTATTGTTAACCGATGAATGCAGGGCTTGGATTTTACATTCATGATACAACTTACCTGAGTGGATGAGCAACAGAACGCAAAAGCTTATTAAGAATAGGAACATCAGGAGCAGTGTTGTTATGTTATAAAGAAGCTCCTCAAGATAAATTTTTGGATGTAGTTTAGCTTATCTAAAAATAGATTGATTGATATTTTTTACCTTTCACAGGCTACGCCTAGAGTGTGTTTGCCGCCTTTCCATTCTAGTTTCTACATCGGATGTGAAATCTAGATTTACTCTCTTTTAGCCCCATTCAAAGAAAATGAGCTAGGTGATACTATTGTGTCTGTTTAGTGTGGTTGGGATACTATTGTAGACTTAGATATTTGAGTTATACATGTGTGTGAGTATATATGCATATATAGCCTGTGTCACCTTTCCATTTTTATTAATAAACACGGACATTTTGGTTTTTTGCTCTTACGCAGTTTTATTTCCCTCGTAAGTTAGGTTTTTTTGTACTTTTCATCTCTTTGCAGACATTAAGCAGTGTTGCTAATGGTGCATTGCACCACAGCAATGGTGCACCTGTGCACCACTGTAGTGGTGCAAATGCACCACAGTGGTGAACTACACCACACAATGGTACATCTGCACCACTTCAGTGGCGCAGTGGTGCAGATGCACCACAATGTGGTGCAGTTCACCGCTGTGGTGCATTTGCACCACAAGAGTGGTGCAACTGTGCACCATTACTTTGGTGCAATGCACCATTAACACCACTGCATAATGTTCAATGATGACAACGATAATTAAAAGAAATCATCATTGTTTCGCTAATAGATAACCAATAATGAGAATTGATTGACCTTATACTATACCAGCATGCTTCTGTCCATGTTTCTTTCATTATATTGAGACTGCCCTATCCTGTAGTGTTGAAGCTCGAGTGGACTTGAAGCATTAAAGAGATGAATAATGGAGCAATCTGTAGTGTGGACTAAAAGGAAGCAATAAATGACATGCTTAAGCGGTATGTGCCATAACCAAAGGTTGAAGCGATAAATATGTATGTATTTTGACATGCATCACAAATAGGTTTTTTTCATAAGTTTGTCCAATATTGTATGATGCTTGTTTATGAATTACGTAAATTTTGTCTACGGATATTGTACTCATATTACTTTGTGAAAATAATGATAAATAATTATGTTTTCATATGGGAATTTCTAGTTTGATACGATGTTATGTGTATTGTTTAGTTGAAATATGATGAAATAAGTGTAGATTATTGATATAAATATTGCAATGGAACGTGACAATGGTGGCGTAGAAATATCAGGAACTAACTACAACGTTTATATAATACTGTTAGTTCTATGAAAAGACAAAGTATATTCACTATAACAGCATAATAAAGAAATATTAGTAGCCGCATTTATAATCCGCTATTGAAAATGGAACCAATGTACACTTGAAAACCATTAACTTCTCATTATAAACGATGTGCATAAAATATTAATAGCTCAGAAAAAATGATGTGTGTAAGTGTTAATAGCAGAGAAAAAGCGCTGTGAAACTCAATTTTTAACAGCATTTGTTTTCCGCTGTTGAAAAAAGGGCTTAACAAGTCGTTATACAGCGTTTATTAAAACGCTCATGTAACAGCGTTTTTGAGATGCTAGTAAAACCTTTCTTTCGGTGTAGTGAATGTTTCTATTTCTTTGTGTCATGATTCTCGGACCGTTATTAGAATTACAATGTATAGTGTACAATGGAAAAAAAGAGGCATATTTATGTCCGGCACAATGTTGTTAAAAATCTTTAAAAGGAAGAGATGATTTCATCAGAATACGTAAGATCTAAAAGGACCTTGGAGAATCTTCCTACAAAATTATTTCCAAGAAAAGTGGTTACTGAATCTGCAATAAGAATGGGTCTTGTAACACCCCGTATTTTTGTTAACACTAAAGTTACTAATTTAATAATAAATGTGTAAAGGGGAGATGTATCTAATGTGCATACAAATTTAATAATAAATGTGTAAAGGGGAGATGTATCTAATGTGCATACAAATTTAATAATAAATGTGTAAAGGGGGGATGTATCTAAAGTGCATACAAATTTAATAATAAATGTTAATAATGTACATTAAGAAAATATTTGTGAACATAATTGGCTTCTCTTTAGAACAGATGGCTTTGATTAACCTTGGCTTCATCGACGGCTCAAATTAACTTGCAATCCTATATAAACAGCCCCCTAGTCTCCTTCTCTTTGCACCATTCTTCTCTAACCTTATGCTGCACAAATTCTTGATGGACATGGCTTCTTCTTCTTCCTCTAAATCTAAATAAATAAATTAAAATAAAATATAAATCAAGACGAGGATATCCTGCTCAAGTCTTTCAAGAGAAGATTCAAAACAAGTTAGGATTCAAGTAAAGATTCAACGACTTAAAGCAACGCTATCTTTCTATTCTTTTCTAGATCCAATCAATGTAAGTCGGTTACTTTTTTGATTTGAACGCCTTTTCTATTTGTGACATGAAATTAAAAGAATATAAGAAATATGCCTTATCATTTCATTGAATCTGTGCTTGTTTATGACTTTGGATCTGATTCTTGATTATGGCCTAGCACACATTGTGACTAAATTGCCAATGCTTAAGATTATGACTATGGAACTGTGGCCTTTGAAACCATAAGCCTTTGACTATGAACATAAGCCTTTGACTAGGAGCATAAACCAATGCCTATGACTATGACAAGGACAATAGTGGATAATTACCTATGATTCACGAACATGATATTATTGCCTAGGATGACTGTGAGATTGGATCTAAACTTGATTATCTATTCAGTTTATTCTTAATTATCCTTGGATCTTGATTATGGGAATTTATCTATTAAGTTAGATCTACCCATATACTTGAACCTATGTTATTTATTCAACCCTTTTTATGTCATAATATTATCAGATCTATAGGCCTTCGATGCTTTAATCAATTTATTCAGTGTAATTTGTTAGATCAATGATTAGTGAATTATCATCTTCTGCCAGTCATTATGTCTATCTTTTCATGGCATTTTGGTTCATTCCCTTTTTATCCACGACTCTAGATTTATCTATAATCTAGGATGAAATCACGATTACACGAACGATGGGAATACGATTTGGGCAAATCATAAATTTGACTTAAACATGGTTGTAAACTTGGAAATTAGCATAATGTGGAACATTAACATAATTATGATTGACATAATTTAGAACATGTATTATGGCATGTTTATTAGAACGCAAATTTGAAAATTTGATATGAATTATGGAATATGTAATTTGACATATTAAATTTAGTATTGGCAAGTAAGCTAAGTTTTAGGCGTGAACGGTAAACTAGAATAATAATTCTACTCTTGCCATAAACTGTAAATTAGGGTGTTAAATCAGAATTGGGTCAATTAAAGTTAAGTTGGCATAATAAGTATATTAGCACAAATTTTGAATTTAGTCATAATTGTGAGTAATTGTCATGTTTAGAATAATCATGGTTAGTGACACTTAACTTGGTATAATTTACATACCAAAAACTATAAATATGATATATAGGGAAAATGTGCCATAATAATAAATGTTGACAATGTACATTAAATGAGTAATAATGGAATAAGTAAATTATGGAAAATTTACTTATAGAATTTATCCTAAATGAGAAAAGTAAATTTAGACAATACGAACATGCTTAACCCGAGGTTGGATTGAGTTGTGATGTAAACCTTCCCGGACCCGCCCGGCTGTCCAGTGATCACAACAATACCTATCCAATGTGGGAGGTTAAGGCATTGAGCCCGACAAAGGCCCGAGGTTAAACTGAGTTGTGGCGTAAGACTGCCCGGAACCAACCGGCATACCGGCAGCCACAACAATACCTGTCTAATGTGAGTGGCTGGTGCTTTAATAAGACAATTAAAGTTAAGCTAGAATGGGAGGGTTAAGTCCATAAGAACACTTAACCAACTTAACACAGTTAAGCTAGAATGGGAGGGTTAAGTCCATAGGAACACTTAAACAACTTAACACAGTTAAGTTAGAACGATAGGGTTAAGTTAACTAGAACACTTAACCAACTTAACATGGTAACAAGACAAGATTTGTAGGGGTTAAGTAACTAAGAAAAACACTTAGCCAATTTAATATGTTAACCAGACTAGAAAGTGGGGGTTAAGTAAATCCAATACACTTAGCCAATTTAACATGTTAACTAGACTAGAGGTTGGGGATAAGTAAAGTTAATACACTTAGCCAATTTAACATGCTAACTAGACTAGAGGTTGGGGTTAAGTAAATTTAAAACACTTAGCCAATTTAATATGTTAGCTGGACTAGACTGTAGGGTTAAGTAAGCTTGAACACTTAACCATCAGAGTGTGATAAATGAATAGGGTTAAGTTAAAAACATGAAGGGACAATACTTAACCATTAGAACATTTTAATCAAACCAATGTTAGGGTTAAGTTAACTAAGGGAACACTTAACCGTTATAACATGTTAGTTAAAACAGATAGGCAAGGTTAAGTTAAAAAGGAACACTTAACCAATACAAGATGGATGGGTAGGGTTAAGTAAATACTTAACCAATATAACTTGATGCTGGTAAGGTTAAGTCAACGTGAACTACTGATAACACTTAACCAGTTTAACATGACAAATGAATGGGTTAAGTTAACTTGTATCGACTAATGACACTTAACCAATCCAACTTGACGAGAAAGAGAACTAAGTAGTAAACCTTAGTTGAAAGGGGCTAAGTAGTAAACCTTAGTTAAGAAAACGACAATTCAGGAAACTAAGTGGTAAACCTTAGTTAGGAAAACTAAGTAGTAATTCTTAGTATAACACGAGGAGGAGAGAACGTCCATTTAATCTTAAAAAAGGCTCCAACGAATTGGGTTACGAAGCCCGAGGCTTCAAGAGGACGTGAGGGTATTCTTGTATCCCTCTGTGAAGCTGCAGATGATCCTCCTGGGCTCACAGAGGTTAAGGTCTGCGTTAGAAGAACCAAGGGTATGCCTTGGTTGCAATATAAGGCAACCTAAAGACTAGGATGGACCAGCGTGATTCAGCGAGACCAGTAGCCCTATGATAGCAACTCGTCGTCTACCTACCATCTTGAGTCAGTCGAGATACGTAAAGCGGAAAGGCGGAGAACTCCAAAAGACCATATACTTGCTATCTAGTTATGGGTGAGGATGGAAATAAGACAGTGGGGCATAGGGGGGCTGCGTATAGTTCTCAATTTTTCAAGGGTGGCCTTTCATTAGTTGAGGGAGGGGTCAGGTGGGACCATAGCCACTGGAAAAAACAGACCTTAGCATCTGCATTGGCAGATATCTGAAAGCTCCCGACCGAGTTCCGTGTTTCTAGAATAGCCCTGCCACGGGACTCGGGTCGCACATTTCATGACATGTGCATCTAGACAGCGATAAACTATTCACGACACATACGTGGGGAAAGTCTAGGAACATATACCACTCTAGGTAGCGTGTCCTAGACTAGGGGCATCGTTCGACAGGTAGCATAATCCCTAGTTGGACCTAGGTGGCATAAATCCTGAATCCGAGAAGTATTAGATAAGTCGCATAAACCCTAGTTGAATTTAGGAAGCGCTCGATAAGAAAACCCTAGATTAGATCTAGGTAATAAATAATAAATGTACGCCTAAAGGCAACCACAATTACTGGGATTGGGATCGCGTTATCATTTTAGATAGATTACTAGTTGGGACACTAGATAGGTGGTGCAGAGACATAGAAACCATAATAACAGGTTAATAACGAAGCGGAGAAAGTATTAAAGCATATCCAGTTTATCTTGTCTTAGCATATCTTGTGTTAACTTATCCTATCTTGTTGGCCCTATCATCATGGTATTGTCTTGTATTCAGTTAATTCATATCATTTTGTTTTTCCTTGTTCACATGCTAGAAGTAACTGAACTTACCAGACTTTATGTCTGACCCAGTTTTCTTTCGTCTTCTTTTCTTCCGTTCCCCCCCCCCAGGTAGTTAAGGAGGGAATAGTATAGCTCAGGTTAGATTGGACCGTCACTCTTCCCAAGCTCGAAGATTCTTTGATAAAGTGCTTTGGACTCTCTTTTTCTGCTGCTATGGCTAGCTTATGCTACACTGGGGAATATAAATGTTATTTTATGTTTCTTTATTTTGTAAGACAGATGATACTCTAATATTGGAAAACAATTGTTGTACAAACTATTTTATCAATAAAGTAAAGTTTTATTTTCCGCTGTTTTACTTTTGTCTGTCTTGTAATTTATCTGCATCTTTTACCCTAAATGCTCCACAGAACTTAGTGCATTCCCTTTGTGAGTGACACTAAAGGATGTGGGGTGTTACATTCGGTATCAGAGCTAAAGGTTACCGGATAAGATAAAAGATTTGAAAAAAAATTATTATTTTCAAGCATTTTCAAAAGAAGCATTTTCAAAAGAAAAGTTCTGTTTTAAAGGCATATTCCCCAAAAGCCATACGCACTATCTTCTGATTCTCTGTTTGAATTCCTGTCCCCTTCTTTCTTGAGTCTCTGGGGCTCCTGGCTTTCTGGGAGGTAACCTCATCGAAGGGCGAAGTAGTGCCCGACTTCCATCTATAACCGTAGTAGTTTCACCTACGACTAGTTTTCTTTCAAGCTTAGTAGGGTTTTCTGTACGATGGAGGCAGCTTTCGAGAGATTTGTCAACATGATTACACACGAAAGAGGATGAGGAGTTTGGCTAAGGAGCACAACCCAATGATGAGGAATTCATGGATGTAGACTTGGCTCACGAAGGAGGAAGGGATTATAAAACCTAATACAAGAGGAAGTATCTTTACTATGGCAGAATAGGTCATATAATTAAGAACAAAGGACAAGATTTTCAGAAGGGCAAGTACATGCTTTCACCACTAAGCGTACCTAGGAGAAAGGTAGTAAAGTTCTATTGGAAGAGTCTAGCTTTTCTGTTTGTACTCTTTCTTTTGGTTTTATCACTTCGCATTTGTTCATATTTTCTTCTATAGTTGAGTCTCTGCACCTTAGTACTTGTATAGTAAAAGATCCCAACTAGTGCTCAAGTGTTTGGTTGTTTTTGCTTAGATCATCTCATGTAGTTCGTCCAAATTCGGAGGAGACATTCCTCGGGTGCTTGTCTGATATTGGTTTAGGCCTTTGGGACTTGTACTTGAGGGATGTCGAGTTCGACTAGGATGGTTTGCTTGAGAGATGAATAGTTGTGGCAGGCACTCTATATAGAGAAGGACTAACCTTAAGAGAGGTAAAAAGTACATAGTGACCTTTTGACCCTCATAGTTATGGCATGATGGATAAACTAAGAGGAGAGACCTCTGATCATCCTAGTATATACACTCAGTATCATGGTTGACATTTGTTTATTTTGGAAATGGAGGTCAAGAAACTTCGCAATCGTGAAGTTGAATCTGTTAAGGTACAGTTGAGTAAAGCTCAAGAAGACGTGACACGGGAGATTGAAGATAAGGCATACGCGCCTCATACCCTTTTTCTTAAGGGTACATCCTTGATTCCTTTTTTTTAGGAATTCTATGCATACTAATTTCTAGCTTTTAAGGTATATCCTCTAGGACGTATCATCGATCCTTAGGTAGAAACCCTTTTGGATGTAAACATGTATTTGAAACATGTTATGCTTGATGGTTGTGAATGGTTGCTAATGGTTGCTCGTGAATGCATATACACACGTATTAGGCACTAGATCAGCTCAGACGCCTTCATATTTCATTTACATATATGTATTTGTCTATGAATTGAATTTAATGTGTTATCATATGGATGTCGCATTTGAGTGAATGATTGTGCACTCATATAGAAATAATATGTATCATTAGGATTTGCATACATATTGGACGCATGGCACTGACATGATTTGCATTAAGGAGGTCAACTGAATCAATAGACCGCCTGATTTTGCATTAGATAAAGACATGTACACACACTATGCATATGAACATACAAGCATTAGAAGACTTTAAGGACAATAGATGCCTGTGTTTGATGGTTTAGTAGATGGATGATTGGATGGTAGGATTTACATTCTTCTTGACTTGAAGATTTCGGGGTCGAAATCCTTTAAGGAGGGGAGAATGTAACACCCCGTATTTTTGTTAACACTAAAGTTACTAATTTAATAATAAATGTGTAAAGGGGAGATGTATCTAATGTGCATACAAATTTAATAATAAATGTGTAAAGGGGAGATGTATCTAATGTGCATGCAAATTTAATAATAAATGTGTAAAGGGGGGATGTATCTAATGTGCATACAAATTTAATAATAAATGTTAATAATGTACATTAAGAAAGTATTTGTGAACATAATTGGCTTCTCTTTAGAACAGATGGCTTTGATTAACCTTGGCTTCATTGACGGCTCAAATTAACTTGCAATCCTATATAAACAGCCCCCTAGTCTCCTTCTCTTTGCACCATTCTTCTCTAACCTTATGCTGCACAAATTATTGATGGACATGGCTTCTTCTTCTTCCTCTAAATCCAAATAAATAAAGTAAAATAAAATATAAATCAAGACGAGGATATCCTGCTCAAGTCTTTCAAGAGAAGATTCAAAACAAGTTAGGATTCAAGTAAAGATTCAACGACTTCAAGCAACGCTATCTTTCTATTCTTTTCTAGATCAAATCAATGTAAGTCGGTTACTTTTTAGATTTAAACGCCTTTTCTATTTGTGACATGAAATTAAAAGAATATAAGAAATATGCCTTATCATTTCATTGAATCTGTGCTTGTTTATGACTTTGGATCTGATTCTTGATTATGGCCTAGAACACATTGTGACTAAATTGCCAATGCTTAAGATTATGACTATGGAACTGTGGCCTTTGAAACCAAAAGTCTTTGACTATGAACATAAGCCTTTGACTATGAACATAAGCCTTTGACTAGGAGCATAAACCAATTCCTATGACTATTACAAGGACAATAGTGGATAAGTACCTATGATTCATGAACACGATATTATTGCCTAGGATTATGACTGTGAGATTGGATCTAACCTTGATTATCTATTTAGTTTATTCTTAATTATCCTTGGATCTTGATTATGGGAATTTATCTATTAAGTTAGATCTACCCATATACTTGAACCTATGTTATTTGTTCAACCCTTTTTATGTCATAATATTATCAGATCTATAGGCCTTCGATGCTTTAATCAATTTATTCAGTGTAATTTGTTAGATCTATGATTAGTGAATTATCATCTTTTGCCAGTCATTATGTTTATCTTTTCATGGCATTTTGGTTCATTCCCTTTTTATCCACGAATCTAGATTTATCTATAATTTAGGATGAAATCACGATTACACGAACGATGGGAATACGATTTGGGCAAATCATAAATTTGACTCAAACATGGTTGTAAACTTGGAAATTGGCATAATGTGGAATATTAACATAATTATGATTGACATAATTTAGAACATGTATTATGGCATGTTTATTAGAATGCAAAATTGAAAATTTGACATGAATTATGTAATATGTAATTTGACATATTAAATTTAGTGTTGGCAAGTAAGCTAAGTTTTATGCGTAAACGGTAAACTAGAATAATAATTCTAGTCTTGCCATAAACTGTAAATTAGGGTTTTAAATCAGAATTGGGTCAATTAAAGTTAATTCGGCATAATAAGTATATTAGCACAAATTTTGAATTTAGTCATAATTGTGAGTAATTATCATGTTTAGAATAATCGTGGTTAGTGACACTTAATTTGGTATAATTTACATACCAAAAACTATAAATATGATATATAGGGAAAATGGGCCATAATAATAAATGTTGACAATGTACATTAAAAGAGTAATAATGGAATAAGTAAATTAGGGAAAATTTACTTATAGAATTTATCCTAAATGAGAAAAGTAAATTTAGACAATACGAACATGTTTAACCCGAGGTTGGATTGAGTTGTGATGTAAACCTGCCCGGACCCGCCCGACTGTCCAGTGATCACAACAATACCTATCCAATGTGGGAGGTTAAGGCATTGAGCCCGATAAAGGCCCGAGGTTAGACTGAGTTGTGGCGTAAGACTGCCCGGAACCAACCGGCATACCGGCAGCCACAACAATACCTATCTAATGTGAGTGGTTGGTGCTTTAATAAGACAATTAAAGTTAAGCTAGAATGGGAGGGTTAAGTCCATAAGAACACTTAACCAACTTAACAAAGTTAAGCTAGAATGGGAGGGTTAAGTCCATAGGAACACTTAACCAACTTAACACAGTTAAGTTAGAACGATAGGGTTAAGTTAACTAGAACACTTAACCAACTTAACATGGTAACAAGACAAGATTTGTAGGGGTTAAGTAACTAAGAAAAACACTTAGCCAATTTAATATGTTAACCAGACTAGAAAGTGGGGGTTAAGTAAATTCAATACACTTAGCCAATTTAACATGTTAATTAGACTAGAGGTTGGGGATAAGTAAAGTTAATACACTTAGTCAATTTAACATGCTAACTAGACTAGAGGTTGGGGTTAAGTAAATTTAATACACTTAACCAATTTAATATGTTAGCTGGACTAGACCATAGGGTTAAGTAAGCTTGAACACTTAACCATCAGAGTGTGATAAATGAATAGGGTTAAGTTAAAAAAATGAAGGGACAATACTTAACCATTAGAACATGTTAATCAAACCAATGTTAGGGTTAAGTTAACTAAGGGAACACTTAACCGTTATAACATGTTAGTTAAAACAGATAGGCAAGGTTAAGTTAAAAAGGAACACTTAACCAATACAAGATGAATGGGTAGGGTTAAGTAAATACTTAACCAATATAACTTGATGCTGGTAAGGTTAAGTCAACGTGAATTACTGATAACATTTAACCAGTTTAACATGACAAATGAATGGGTTAAGTTAACTTGTATCGACTAATGACACTTAACCAATCCAACTTGACGAGAAAGAGAACTAAGTAGTAAACCTTATTTGAAAGGGGCTAAGTAGTAAACCTTAGTTAAGAAAACGACAATTCAGGAAACTAAGTGGTAAACCTTAGTTAGGAAAACTAAGTAGTAATTCTTAGTATAACACTAGGAGGAGCGAACGTCCATCTAATCTTAAAAAAGGCTCCGACGAATTGGGTTACGAAGCCCGAGGCTCGAGAGGACGTGAGGGTATTCTTGTTATCCCTCTGTGAGGCTGCAGACGATCCTCCTGGGCTCACAGAGGTTGAGGTATGCGTTAGAAGAACCAAGGGTATGCCTTGGTTGCAATATAAGGCAACCTAAAGACTAGGATGGACCAGCGTGATTCGGCGAGACCAGTAGACTTGTGATAGCAACTCGTCGTCTACCTACCATCTTGAGTCAGTCGAAATACGTAAAGCGGAAAGGCTGAGAACTCCAAAAGACCATATACTTGCTATCTAGTTATGGGTGAGGATGGCCATAAGACAGTGGGGCATAGGGGGCCTGCGTATAGTTCTCAATTTTTCAAGGGTGGCCTTTCATTAGTTGAGAGAGGGGTCAGGTGGGACCATAGCCACTGGAAAAAACAGACCTTTGTTTGGCAGATATCTGAAAGCTCCCGACCGAGTTCCGTGTTTCTAGAATAGCCCTGCCACGGGACTCAGGTCGCACATTTCATGACATGTGCATCTAGACAGCGATAAACGATTCGCGACACATACGTGGGGAAAGTCTAGGAACGTATACCACTCTAGGTAGTGCGTCCTAGACTAGGGGCATCATTCGACAGGTAGCATATTCCCTAGTTGGACCTAGGTGGCATAAATCCTGAATCCGAGAAGTATTAGATAAGTCGCATAAACCCTAGTTGAATTTAGGAAGCGCTCGATAAGAAAACCCTAGATTAGATCTAGGTAATAAATAATAAATGTACGCCTAAAGGCAACCACAATTACTGGGATTGGGATCGCGTTATCATTTTAGACAGATTACTAGTTGGGACACTAGATAGGTGGTGCAGAGATATAGAAACCATAATAATAGGTTAATAGCGAAGCGGAGAAAGTATTAAAGCATATCCAGTTTATCTTGTCTTAGCATATCTTGTGTTAATCTTATCCTATTTTGTTGGCCCTATCATCATGGTATTGTCTTGTATTCAGTTAATTCATGTCGTTTTGTTTTTCCTTGTTCACATGCTAGAAGTAACTGAACTTACCAGACTTTATGTCTGACCCAGTTTTCTTTCGTCTTCTTTTCTTCCATTCCCCCCCAGGTAGTTAAGGAGGGAATAGTATAGCTCAGGTTAGATTGGACCGTCACCCTTCCCAAGCTCGAAGATTCTTTGACAAAGTGCTTTGGACTCTCTTTTTCTGCTGCTATGGTTGGCTTATGCTACATTGGGGAATATAAATGTTATTTTATGCTTCTTTATTTTGTAAGAGAGATGATACTCTGATATTGGAAAACAATTGTTGTACAAACTATTTTATCAATAAAGTAAAGTTTTATTTTCTGCTGTTTTACTTTTGTTTGTCTTGTAATTTATCTGCATCTTTTACCCTAAATGCTCCACAGAACTTAGTGCATTCCCTTTGTGAGTGACACTAAAGGATGTGGGGTGTTACAGGTCTCGTGCTAAAGAGTGAAATTAATCCACTTAATTTTTCTTATTCTTCTTACTTTTGTGCATTAAAGATGACTTATCATTAAATCCATAATCAGTTTTGGTGGTGCACTAGTAAGGCGCCTGATGGATTTATTTATGAAAGTCCCGAGTCTAGAATATTTTCATCATTAATCCATGATCAGTTTTTGTAGTGCTTATGCACTTGATGGAATTTTCTCGTTCATCTATGACCAAGTCAACGACTCTTGCTGAATCCACAACCAGCTTTAGTGGTGCATTTGAGGCATATTTGATGGATCGTATAATGCACTTACTATTAAATCCATAACTAGTTTTCATGGTTCTTTCGAGATGCATTTAATAGATCATGCGAAGTATTTATTATTAAATCCATAACCGGTTTTGGTGGTGATTTCGAGATGCACTTGATAGATTTAAACAATATTTGTTGTAGATGCCATAACCGGTCTTGTTGGTGCTATTTGAGACATATGTGATGGAAAATATTTTGCATCTTAAATACTAAAATCCATTATCAGTATTGGCCATGCACTAATAATGTGTTTAATGGGTTTTATTATCTAACTTAAGGTTGATATCATGCTCTTACTGATCCATAACCAGATTTAGTGGTGTTGGAGAGACACATTTTATGGACTCACCTACTTAAGTGTGAAGGAGAGGCCGCCTTCCATAATCGATTTTATTTGATCACTCTAGAAAATACATGAGTTTCCAAGATAAGCGCATGTCCTAAAAGTAAATTTATATCGCAGAGAAGTGTAGATATAAAAAGTGTTGTATAAGTTATGAAATCTCAAACAAATCTTGCAGTTCAAGAGAAATTCAGTACATAGATAAAGTTGTAGCTACACTTCATTTGCATCAATTCAAACCGCAACATATTGATGCACACATGTGAAACTTTTATTTTGCTTAGATTGTGTTACTTCCTCTTATTTGTGCGTTATTGCAGTTAATGGGGGTCGTTAGATAATATCAGTAAAACATTTGTCCCTTATTGTCTAATATTTTGTCATTTCCCCAATATATACTATTTCTACCACTAATTAATTAGGTTCGGGAGCTATGGATTATCAGGTAGGCATGCAAGCACACATGCACAGACGACATGAACGAAGGCGCAAATGGCACTTTAATGGCACCCTAGCACTCAACATGTTAGCAATTAGTTGTTTAGCTGCAATAAAATAAATCCGATTCTCTGTTAATCATTTCTTTATGTCTTTTCATTTTATTTTATTTTAGCTCTTTAAACTCAAAAACCAAATCTTGTACTTACTTTCCTTCCTAGAAACTACTGAGCAATTGTCTCTCTCTGTACTTGTCCAAATTATTCAACCTTTTGTGCATAAGTTCGAAATTTATTGTGTTAATCTCAGAAAATAAGCGATAAACAAGTATTGCACCTTAGTCGTACTAGAATTTTACTTTTAGGCAGTGGTCTTTTCATGATACAACTTCTTTTTCTTTCTTTAGTGGATCTTTTTCAATAGAATCTAGTTTCTAAGAGGAGATGACAAGATTACACATTGAAAGTGTATATGTAAACATGTGTGTGTCAATTCCAAAGAGCATGTTCGCACTTTTGAAGCTTCCCCAGAATACACGCGTGGTCTTTCTATGGAAATATGATACAAAAGTTATGATTTTAAAGTAATTAAAATGTAAAAATTCTTCATATTTTATTTTATGCAATCTTATCTCATTATTATGGCTTAGTCTAACATATGTAATTATTGTTTATTTTATATGTTTTGGTATTCTAGTATGCAATAAAAAAAAATTCAATTATTCAGCCAACTTACATTTCATACCAAATAGTCATAAAATTAATACTGAAAAATAAACTATATCATCTTTTAACCAAACTCAAAGGCACACATTATTTAATAAATATTCTATGATACAATGCCAATTAAAACTATATGCTTTTGCATGAACTTTATTGTAGATTCACACTACTTCAGATGCTACAATAATATTATATAGAAGGGGTGCTCTATTGAATCTCTTACTACTAGTTGGGTCAGCCCTGAAAGTTGGGTTGCTTGAGGTTGTTACCTCATTGGTTGCCCTTACCCAGAGGATTTAAAAGTAAAAGCCTATGTTTCTCCAGTCCATAAATTTTTCTCCTTAGTTAGTCACTAAAATTCACTACTATATTTTTTTAATACTAAAGACAAATGATCTATGGATGCGAGTAAGGGTGAGCAATATTCGCTTCAAACCGAATTAACGACCAAATTGGTTCACTTTGATCGATACGATTTAGTTTTGAAACTAAATCGGTTTGAATTCGGCTTCTAAAATAAAAAAGTTAATTATCAGTTTAACCGAATAAACTGAACTTCTAATTTATTATCTAATTTTATAGTATCGTAATACTTTAAATAATTAGTTTAATGATGAAATACAAAGGTATTTGTCACAGATAATCAAATTTTATTATAAACATAAACTTTTCTATACAAAATTTCTTCAAGCATGAATTTATGTTTTACTTTGAGTAAATTCATTATTTGAATATTGACACATCCTCAAAGTTCAGTTAAATCGGTAATGACTGAATCAAACGAAATTAATTCGGTTTGGAATATTTTCGATTTCAATTCGATTTGGGTATTTTTACCTTAAAACCAACCGAATGCTCATCCCTTGATCGAACTATCTGAATTACCGATTTTTTTTATTTGGGTTGAAGCCCAAAAACCTGACTTTTGCTATGTGGTTTCCTTGAAAGTGAGGGGTTGCCTAATTCTATTGTCTTAGCTACTTAGACTAAGAACCGAACTACTAGCATTTTATTTCTAGGTTTCTATAATAAATTATAGATGTGAATACAATATATAGTAACTAAAACTTAGTAAATAGAATTTATAGTTAAATCATAATCCATAAAAAAATAACCTAAGGGTAATCTTAAGTTAAAAAAGTATAGTTCAGTATAGTTCAGTATGTAATAGAGAATATTTAAAATTAGAGAAATCTAAGAAGATAAACGTGGAGAGAATTAAGGGACTTGGATTGAAGATATTTAAAAAGACATGTTATATACATGTTCCTTGTTTTTGGGCTATAGAAAAGTTGATTTTGGCCAAATAACAATGAGCAAACCTCCTTAACATTCGGTTTGATAATAAATTAAGGAGAATGCAATTTAGACGAATTCATATTACGGTTACGAACAAAGCAAACTGATGCATTGGTAATCCAAGAGTAGGCCTATTTACAACTTTTAATGTACAGTAATTCAGAAAACACAACTAGGTAATAAATGCATTTAATAGTATTGGTTAGTGGTTACACGATCTTCAACTACATCTTCTCCTTTCTCATTTTCAAATGAAACAATTTCTTTGAAAATGTCTCACTTTATGGAGTGAGATAGTTTACCATGCATTTTGTACATGACCAAAGATGAAATAAGCATACATAGTCTCGTGTTGTATTTTGGGCCCAATATTTATTGTAAACAAAATATGATACAAGGAAAGTAAACATTAATGTGATCTAGACCAAGAATTTTGATAGTTATAACATTAAGCTCTTATCTTTTATTTGACATAACTACATTTCAAAAGTTTCGTTGGTGAACATTATTATATTATAGCCAATCTTAATTGTTATTTTCAACAAATATGGATCTAGAAAAGGATAAATTCTTTGCAAATTTATTATTATGTCAAGGAACCGTTAAAAAAGAAAAAAAATGGCCATCTTCCATGTTTAACGTGTAGAACGCGGAAATCGACCATTTTGACCAATTTTCTCACAAGAGAAAATCGAGTGTTGACATTGGACGCGTCCAATACGTCAAACGCATCTTTTCACATGCCCATTTAAACATTCCCTCTCATTATTCCTCCTTCATCCTTCCTCTTCTACATCTTTCATCTACTCTTCTTCTTCTTAACAAAGGTTTTTTTATCGATGCCATATAAGAATCAGACGTGTTTACACCATAAACCGTGTATTTTTTCGTAACTTATCTATCTTTTTGATTAATTTTTCAAATCAAGATGTCAAACCATCATAAGCACCATCGGTCCGCGGGGTGTACTTGGCTTCTACTAAAAATAGACATATCCATTTATGTTAAATGTGTTACCAACAATAAGGGGTATGTGCAAAACCCTTATTGAAAATTTTAACCAAATAGTGGAGTAAATAAACACGTAAAGACAAAACATTTTTTATAAATAGTAGATGATACCAAAGTTCGACACAAATACGAAAGCTTCAGAAGAGAGCGGGTCAATTAGGAAAGCTTGAATAATAAAACTGATATTGGGCAGGGTAGTAAAAATCAAACTATTTCAAGCAACGATGATTAGTGGAGGGGTCGTGCAAAGGTATTTATGAAAAATACAAATTTCTTATGCACGAAATCGTTTATTAATTATTCCTTTACTTGTAGAAAATTAACCAAAATTATTTCATCTATTGGTACCTCAATGTTCATACAAATGCAGATGTCGTATCCATAGTTACCTACAAAATAACATGTGCAATTTTAGCGGTGTCCTACCAAGTTAAAAAATCATTTGTTATCGAAATTCCAAAAGGTAACCCTTTTTCGACTGTCTCCAAAGTTAACCACTTTTGGCTGCATAAGACAAACAAGCATTTACTCCAAAGGTAACCCCTCTAGCACCATACAATTCCATTGAAAGGTACCACATTTCAAATTCATGCAAACAAGCAATCAATCAAGACATAGCGTCATTCATCACCGAAAGGTAACCCCTTCCGGTTTCATAATAGTTAGGAATTTCTTCCAGTTCCGCCGAAAGATGTAAAGTTCCTTATTCAAAAAATTTCTTTCTTATAAAAGAAACTCTTTAGTCTATGCCAAAAGAGTGAAGGCGAAAGCCTATGGCGGAGTAGTTACTTTTAAATCACATAAGTGATAAAGCCAAGACCTATCCAGAAGGTAAGAGGCGGAAGCCTGAATACTTCTTATATCATACTTGTAATATTTCAAGCACCTAGTGCTACCGAAAGATGGCTTCCAAAAGCATCGAAACGTTGTTTCCGGTTGAGGTAGTGACATTGACAGCAAAGTATATGCAAAACCGAATTATTTCCATTTAAAGAAATACTTTAAACCCACTCCACCATATTGTCGAATTCTCATTGGCTTATATAAGAATTATTTCATGGTTGGACTTTGCTGTGGGACGTGTGCTAAGGAGTTGTCGACGTTCATAACTTCGATTCACCACTAAAAATGAATGATGGCTACTTATCAGTGCAGTAGGGTCATTATGACCTGAGGGGCAGGGTGATGGTAGCAAGACTACGTTATCAGTGCAGTAGGGTCATTATGACCCGAGGGGCAAGGTGATGCGTAGTAAGACTATGAGCCAGCGCAAATGGGGTGAATAACTCCATGGGGCAAGTGGACATAGTAAGGATGGGTAAGGCTATGATCCAGCGCAGATGGGGTGAATAACCCCATGGGGCAAGTGGACATAGCAAAGGATTAGTGGCTACGTTATCAGTGCAGTGAAGCCATTTATGACTTCATGGGGCAGAGTGATCGTAGCAAGGTATGTTGGGTGATCGAAGTGGTGAACATCGTATGCTTTACGCACTAAGTGAGAAATGTGAGGATGGATGCTATGTTTGATTGTTTGCCATCACTATGACATGCACACCTCCCCCACCTCCGTACCTTAACACCGTTTGATATGGTACCTTAGAGTGTTGTACAGTATGTAGTGCTAACTCTTTGGTTGTAGGTCCAGGTTCAGGTATGTTTTAGTCTACCTATTATTGTTCACTTTAGATGCTTATCGCTCATACCAGGCTTTATGTCTGACCCAGAGTTTTATGTCTCCTATTATTACTCTGGGTGCTCACACGAGCAGACTAGAGACAGGTTACCTGGTGGTGCGCGAGTAGCTGATTCGGAGGCGGGCAGGAGGCTTCCACGTATGATATATATACACATTCTCCCTGTGTCGTTGGTGGTCGCTACTTGGGAATTAGTAGTGCACCTCCTTTATCTTGCTTCTGCTTTGAGACAGTTGAAAAGTTGTAATAAGCTGTATTTTGGATTTTCCGCTGCTATGATGTTTAGTTCTGGTTTTCAGCTTATGCACTGTCTCACCTGTTTTATATCAAGTATGTTATTATTATATTTTATTCTATGCGTTGTGAGACATTCTACAGGTTCCTTGTATGTTCATTTCCTTCTTCCCTTTTTCCTTCTGACGACCCGCTCCGTGCTAACTGGACATGTGTACAGCGCACTTTTGGAGTAAATATCGGTTGGTGCGGGGCGGGCCATCACAAGGTCACTAGATATGAAAGAAATGGAAGCTCCGGTATCAAACAAAACTCTAACAGGAACATCATAAACAGAAAGCATACCTTGAATGACGACATTCTTTATCATAAACAGAAAGCATACCTTGAATGACGACATTCTTTCCCTTCTCCGCCGCTGTTAGGGCATTCGACGAAGAAGGAATAGCATTAAGGGCGTAGGCTTTCACCATTTGCTTTTCTTTAGGGGGTTGCGGACACTTGTCCTTGTGATGTCCCATTTGGCCACAGTTGAAGCACTTCCGATCCGCTGGCTTGGCCCGGCAATTACTAGCATAATGGCCCTTCTTACCACAGCTGAAGCACTCAACATCTTGCTTATTCTTTTTCTTCTGGCCATCCTTAGTCTGATTCTGCTTCCTCTTATTCTGGGAACCACCCTTGCCTCCACCACTTGCTTGTGGCTTTGGCTCATCTGCGGATGCAACCTCAGTCTTCGGCTTAAGGTAGAGACTTTCTGATCTTAATGCTTTCCCCACTATCGATTCAAACATCTCATCGATGTGGTTAATAAGTCTTTCCCCCAAGTACTGATCCAAACCAGTTATGAATTTCTCATTCTTCTTCTCGGCAATATCAATAAGAGATAACCCATATTTTGACAAAGTGTCGAATTCAGCAATATACTCCGAGACAGCTCTGCCATTCTGCTTGAGCTCCAAGAATTTCTTAAACAGCACTGACTTCTGAGCAGCTAGAATGAACTTCTCGCTAAAGCGAGCCTTAAACTGCTCCCAAGTAATCTGATCTTCGGGAGTAGCTGCATTTATAGCATTCCACCAATTCATTGCCCGCCCTTGCAGCTGACGGGACGCTAGCTTTCTCTTCATCGCATCCTCGATGCCCAAATCTTCGAAGATACATTCGCAACTATCCAACCAATCCTGAACATCAATAGCCGACTCCGTTCCGTGGAACGGCTTCCCACCAAGGCTAGTATAATCCTTATTCAGCTTGGCGAAGTCGACTCTCGGCGCCTGCACTATTGGACCACCACCATTTCCACCATTGGGAGCTGCCCTCTGCACATCCCTAAGCATCTCTCTCATGAGGTCAGTAAACATCGTCCTCATGTCAGCAGCATTTCCATTATTGGCCCCTCTACCGGTACCTCTAACATATCGGCTCATCGTCAATCTGAAAAAGGAAACGATTAACGACCCCATAGTGGTGCTAGTGCAGCACGACTTCATTCTTATACTACTAATAGTATATATATAGCTTTTAAAAACCAAAATAATCACAAATACGCTCTCTCGTATACGTATACTATCTCTCCCTGATAACTTCCCTAGGTTAACTATGCAACCTAGAGCTCTGATACCAAGTGTGACGGCCCGCCCCGCACCAGCCTGCATTTCCTTCGAAAGTGCGCTGTACACATGCCCGACTAGCACGGGACGGTCGTCGGGAGAAAGGAAAGAAGGGAACGAACTGATCAAGAACCTGTAAAATGTCTCACAGCGCATGGAGTAAAATATAATAATAATAATAACATACTTGACATAAAACAGGTGAGACAGTGCATAAGCTGATAACTAAAATCAACATCAACATCAGAGCAGCGGAAATCCAAATACAGCTTATTACAACTTTCCAAATTTACTGTCTCTAAACAAAAGAAAGCTAAAGTAGAAGATGCATCACCAATTCCCAAGCAGTAATCTTCAACAACACAGGGAGAATACTATATATATGTATATATATTACGTGGAAGCCTCCTGCTCGTCTCCGGATCATCTACCCATGCATCACCAGCTAACCTGTCTCTAGTCTGCTCGTGTGAGCACCCAGAGTGATAAGAAGAGACATAAAACTCTGGGTCAGACATAAAGCCTGGTATGAGCGATAAGCATCTAAACAGAACAATAACAGGTACACTAAACCATACCTGAACCTGGACCTACAACCAAAGAGTTAGTACCACATACCGTACAGTACTCTAAGGTGCCATAATAAATAGTCTAAATAATACGGGGGTGGGGTGTGCATGTCATAATGATAGCAAACAAATCATCCATAGCAACCATCCTCAAATCTCTCACTCAGTGCGTAAAGCATACGATGTCTACCACTGTCAATCACTAGACCCATCGAAGTAGTGACGGAGTTCAACTTGTACAACTACTGCTACTACCAAGCTTACCACATGGAGTCATGACCAAATCTTTACAAATGACCCCACTTCATTGGTTTATAGCCCTTTAGTCGTACCTAGGCCATTTCAGCCCTGAATCCGTTCACGTACTTCCCATATGTAGTGATCCAAAGTCATAAACATCGACTGCCCCTTGGCACACGTCCCGCAGCAAAGCCCAATCATGAAGTGAACTCATCGGTTCCCAACTGGATCCTGAGCTCTAACTTCCCATATTGGACTACCTTTGCATCTCGGGTTATTGGTCAATACTGGGTCGGGTCGGGTTCCCCTTCTAGCCATCGGTTCGGGTAGGGTCCTCTACTTTGAATTGGCTCTGTTCGTAGTCTTCCCCTGTAACGGTTCGGTTCGGGTCCACAGCGTTGCATCGGTTCGGGTCGGGCGTCCCACTTCGGGTCGGGTCGGGTGTCCTCCTCCGGGTCGGGTCGGGTGCCATCTCCCTTCCATTTCGTGCTTCCGCTCCCTCGTTCTTCACATGCTCCGATCCGATCCCTCCTTCTTCATCTGATCCGATCCTAGTTCAATTAGCGTGGCCTTCCCTCTTGCTAGTTCTCCCAAGTGTCAAGTTCCGATCCGAGCCCTTCGTCCCTAAGTCGATCCGATCCCCAGCTTAACCAACATGGCCTTCCTTTTTGCCAAGCCTCTTTTGTGCCAGACTCTAGTTCGGGTCGGGTTCCTTGCCCAAGTCTCCTATCCGATCCGAGCCCATATCCGATCCAATCCGAAACCCTCCACAACTTTCTGTAACTTTTTCCAGCAACTTGTTTACGCCATTCGACGACGTTTTCGACAAATCTAACTATACTAATCAATCACAAATCATGTCAAACAGTCATAGCAACGTAGCAAACTAACCACAAACACCAAAACAATGAATTCATATGTCAAAATGGATCAAATATACCCAAAACCCCATAATTTCCCTTAAACATGTTTAAGCAAAACTAATCATAGGGTTAACAAAACTTAATCAAATTAAACCAAGTTTCTACTAGAGGCATAAAATATTATTTTCGAATAAATAGACATTTTTCCAGAATTTATTAGTGTATAAATTCGCTAATCTTCACTAATTACCCTTAATTAACTGTAATTAGTGTCAAAACGATGTTAATCACTCACCTTGGCCACAAACGAAATTCCCAGAACTGAAACCTTGCTGATTTGGGCGAATACTGATGTCTAACAGCAGCTCTAGCCTTGCTTTCGTGTTTCCTCTCCTTAATTTGATGTAGATTAAGCCAAAACTTGATTAGAAAGTGATTAGAAGGTGATTTGGGTGTTGGAGGCCATTGCTAGGGTTGCAAGAAAGAAAGTGGCGGCTGGGAAATGAGGATAAAATCGTTCTCTAACTGATTTCAACCTTCTCCTTACCCTAATCCCGAAATCCCCCATTGGGCCTAGCTGTTAATCACCCGGTTAAGCCCAATTAAGCTGTTTTTCACCATCTGAAACTTGTTTCAACCATATCTCCCAAACGGTGAGTCCATTTGGCTAATGTGACCACCCTACGGAATTGTAAACTATCATCCGGAGCCATTGAAAGTGGTTTCATGTCAAAATTCCTTTCCAGTCAAAAGTTATGGCCAAAACAGTACCAACTAGGGGTAAAATGGTCATTTAAAAATCGACAAAAATCATGAACATGTGAAATGACCCCAATAGTCGTCTCCTAAAGTTACATGACCATACGACTTCGTATGTGAAAGAAATAAATATTATACGATCCTATGATGCGTAAAATACGGGCCGTTACATTTCCTCCAGCAACCCTACTTGAATTAATACTTAAGTCTACATTTAGACTAAATAGGGTTCCTCATAAAGGTGGACTTAATAGAGTTCCTCATAAAAAGTTTGATAAAACCCAACTTGGACTATGTAAAGATTTTCCTCTTAACCTAAATTTTTTGAAAGTGTAGGGGTGTCTTTCTATGGTAGGTTTAGTGGACTTTAAAAAACATCATCTAAGATATAAAACAACTGATTGTCTGTTAATTTTCTGCTAATTGTCTATGCTTCCTATAGTGCTGCTTATTGGTTCATGTCTTTAAATGATCAAACTATTTTCAGGATAAAGATGTTGTATTCTTTGAAAATGTTTTTCCTTTATAGAAATCTAATGATGAAAGCTCTTTCATCTCTATTGTTGCTAATAACATACCATTGTTTTTGCCCACTCTACCACCCGTTCCTATTGAACCTAACATTGAACTTAGAAGGAGTAAAAGGCAATGTTCATAGAATAACCTTGGTCCCGATTTCATATTCGTTTTTTTAAAGAAAATTACAATATTCAAAAGATAGATGATGCCATTATTTCTATGTTTTTAATTGAGGACGATCTTAAAATTAATGAAGATGCAATGAACTCTAGGGATGGTGACCCTTGAAAAGACTCTTTTGAGAGTGAACTTGACTCTATAATGTCTAACCATACTTGTGACTTAGTTGACCTACCTAAGGACAACAAACTAATAAGGACTAAGTGGGTTTTTTAGAAAGAAATTGAGAACTGATGGTGCTGTGGATAAATCCAAGGCAATAGCAATGGTTGTTGGTTTCAATCAAATGAAGGACTTTAACTATTTTGACACTTATTTCCTTGTCACCAAGTAAGTATTATTAGAACTTTAGTTGCTTTAGCTTCCATTTATAATATAGTAGTGCATCGGATTGATGTGAAAATTACTTTTCTTAATGGTGACATAAAAAAAGAAATTTATGTGGAACAACCTATTAATTGTAATGTATGGTCATTGGCAAAGCAAATAAGGTCTGAAAATTAAGGAAGTCTCTTTATGGCATCAAACAAGATTTCACACGATGATATGAAAATTTTGACAGGACCTTACTAAATAATAGTTATGTAGTGAATGCCTCTGATTCTTGCATATATTCAAAGCTATTTGGTCAGCAATGTATAAATATTTTTCTCTATGGTGATAATATATTGATATTTGGTAGGACTTAGTTGCATTAAGAGATGTAAAGAATTTCTTCTCCTCCCAATTTAGGATGAAAGATACTGACTTTATACAGGTAATTAAATTAAGAAAAGTTGCAAGCGGTTTCTCACTAAATTGGTCTCACTACATATAATTTTTTTGAAATTCCTTAATTGTTTTGATGTGACTCCCATTCATTCTCCATATGATCCTAGCAAGCATATTAAGAAGAATAATGGTCTTAGTGTATCACAAGAAGAATTTTCTAAGGTCATTGCAAGCGTAATGTTTCTTATGAATTATAATAAACTTGACATAACTTAGGCAGTTAGCTGTTTAAGTAGGTACGTTCACTCATAACTTTAATAATGAACACTGGGAAGCTCTTTGTTGTCTTTTGAGATATCTTAAGGGTACTATTGATTAGTATCTGAATTTTAGTATATACATCCTACTGGTTTGGAATGCTTTCGTGATGCAAATTAGGTTACCGATAATGATGAAGTTAGCTCTACTAGTAGTTACGTATTTACATTGGAAGGAGGTATCATATCATGGAAGTTTTACAAATAGACTTGCATAACACGATCTATAACAGATTCTGAATTTACTGCTTTTAGGCTAGCGGGTTAAGAGGAAGACTGATTGAAAGACCCATTGGCATAAGTTTTACTATGAGAAAAGACTAATCACTATAAGAAAATGTGTTACACACAGCAATGTTGGATGGCGTTTCTGTCCAAAATGTTGTCAAAAGTATATGCTAACCTAGAAATTAAAAATCTAAACGTTGTCTAAGTTAACACGCTTCCATTTTAGGGTTGCCGCATTCTTTTCCTTTCTATCATAAGTTAACGCGCTTCATTTTGAGGGTTGCCGCTTCTTTTTCTTTCTCTAATGTAAGACATAGTAAACTATCTACTTTCCCTAAATTTTTCTAAACCTAATTGAAATCCTAAAGAACTCAAATCTTCGATGAAGTTTTGTTTATCGCCTAATCCCGCCAACAACATCCAGCTCGAACCCTAGCCCCTTGTATCCGTCTTCGAAACATAAGGCGGTGAAGGTCAGTTTCTCCTCTTTTCTACTTTCATCATCACCCTACTCACATTTCAGGTACTTTCATTCTACAGTCTCCAGTATTTAGTTTCAGATGGTTATTGGATAATTTGTCAATTGAGTGAGTTATTTAGATCAGTAAATTTGGTTTTGGATATGTGTATTAGTTGCTACTTTCCTCCATATTTGCTTCTGACGAATGATTTATAATTGATAAAATATGGAACTTCTAGTCTTAAACAGTCTTAGATTTGTCTGAGGATGCAAAAGCTATTCTGTCAAACTTTACTCCTCGGAATTATATTGGTGCTGCAGAGACATTAGCCAACTCCATATACGATTATGTGGACTTAGAAAATACTAAATTTAAATAGGTAATGTAACTCTGCAATTTTTTTTCCAACCCTTGTACTGTCTATGTTGGGATGCCTTTGCTTTTTGTTAATCAAGAAAGTAGTACAAATCCAATGCATAGTCCACCACCTAAAGCAAGTTCACCTAAACCATGTATTAATGTAATATTAGAATGTGAATTAGTATATATGAACTACTTGCATCACTTAAAATAGAAAATTACAAAATAGAAAATAAAAACTGATTCACATCAACACGCTATTGTGGCTATATAGCAAAATTAGAACAATACATGCTAAGGAGAGCTTACCGTTTTGCTTTCTGCAGCAGTCAACAATGAATGGTCAGGTAAGTGTAATATTTTGTGCAAGTTGTTTATATTATGCATTCATTTCTGTTAGACTTCAATAGTTAGTTGCTGCTTGTATGTCTTTAAGCTGCAATTATATACAGCCTTCTTAATTGAGTGTGTGTGCACATTCTGTTGCATTTATGTGTTCATCCGTTGTGTGCAACATTTATGTGTTCTCTATTTGTGAGTCATCTTCGGTGATGCAGCAACTACTTTCACTATAGGAGCAGAAGTTGATAAGTTTATTCAACTATGGTATAAGCTCTAAATGATATTGATAAGGTAAAGTTGAATAGAATAAAAATTGGGAAGATTCCTAATTTTTATGGTATTCAACTCTTGCCTCATCAATATCATAGGTAATCTGAAGATTGTGGACTTTGGTTAAGCGCCTTTACTGGGCTGGATGTGTTGCTTCGCAGTACGTGTGGGACTCCGGCTCATGTTGTGATGGCGCAATGGTAACCTATTAATCAACGTCATTGCTGTATACTTTCCACACTTTTATTATCACCTGAGATTGAAGACCGATTATTAAATTTATTAAGCATGATAACTATAATGTATCTATTTCGTTCATTACTGCACATGGAGCTGATAAATTTTTACTCTATGCATTATCAGATATGCATTCATCTACCCAAGAACAAATCAATGCTTTATCCAATTGTGTTCCAGCAGAAGATATAATTGGTGACATGGATGTCTCTAAGCTAGTTAGCATTTGATTAGCAACTTATGTATACTTTGATGTCACTCCCTCGCAAACAAACTTATCCTTTTCCCTCTTTTAAATTTCCGTTTCTTCTGTTAATAATTCCAATTCTTCTGTTTAAAAAGTTTGGTTCTCTCCTAGCTGTTTCCACATCTGATAATTCTATTAAGATCCTAACAAATGCCGACGGTATTCAAATGCCCCGATCGATTGAAAGTCGGTCCTAGTACACTGCTAGATTGTCATCCGAGGCAATTACAAAGGTGAGATAACAAGAAGCTTAAAGCATTTCAATGGATTCATAATGGTTAATACAGGGTGCATGATTATCACATTATTATTGCATACTACATCACTTTTTCCCAAGAGTATGGCGGGAACTAGCAGTGCAGTAGCTGATAGAGGCGGTTCTGCTCCACCAAATGCTGGATTGGTAACTTAAAATCATGAAGACTTATAAAATCATGAAGACTTATGAAATAATTACATATTAACCTTTTCGGTATTAGTTTGCTGCAATCCAGATATTCAAAGTATTGCATGTAATTTCTGTCGTGGACATCAATGTTTAACTTCATGAGATCATTTCTTTTTCAAAAAAAAATAAAACAAATATGAGGGAAATAGTTTGTGACACCCCACATTCGTTAATGTCACTCACAAAGGAAATGCATTAAGTTTCGTGAAGCGTTATAGGTAAACAGACACAGAATTTTACAAGACATACATAAATAAGATAGCAGCAGAAATTTAAATTTTATTTCAAACACAGATCATACAGCGTGGTTCAAAATATCATGAGTCTCAAAAACCATTACAACAACATAACTTCTGTCTTTTAACATCAGAGTACAAAAATACTTAAAAGAAAATATAATTCCCCAAATAATAGAGACAAAGCCATAGTGGAGATTAAAACTTGAGCCATACTTCAAAAGCAGCTCTAGCAAGATGATATCTGAGTCCTGACTAAGCCTGAGTGTTTCCTCCCTAAGAACCTGGGGGGAAACGGAAGAAATAAGGAGAAATAAGAGGGTCAAACATAAAGTCTAACGAGTCTAGTGACTTTTAGAAAGTAAATAAATAAAAGTAGCATGACAGGCATATAAAGTGGATAAGAGAGATCACTACATAAATGGCAGGTGTGACAAGGAAGACAGGATAAGGTGATATGCTTCTAATGATTACTCTATGTTGTTACTAGTATAACCAGAATGAGATGATCCCTTCCACTATAAATTAGTAGACTTAGGGCATACGTCCAAATGTACCCTAACCACTACCCTACACGATCGGCTCCCTACTCCGTAGATCTCTGTGTCGGCCCCATAGTAGGATATGTCATGTACTAAAGTGGAAACCCCTCACTGATATGCACAGCCCCATATCTATAGGTGTCACGGTCGTCTTATCCCCTTTGGCCCGGCTCATGCACGCACATGGGCCAGTCAGTTTGCGCCGCCAACACCGCCTCCACGTTTGGATCTCTTACAAACAGTCAGTAAGTGTGCCCCACCTCCGACCTAGCTCAGAGTTCTCTACTTGATACATACTCCAGGCTACTGACTGAAACGGGTCCTACACAATATGATACAAGCTCTCCCCTTTGTCTTGTATCCCCCACTAGGTTTTCCACAGGTTATACTTTCCTGAAGGGTGTCTTTAATTATATAACCTCAATCTTTCTACCAGTTATTCTTACCTTAAAGGTGTCTTTAATTACATAACTTTATTATTTCCTCCAGTTATGTATACCACTATGTGTCATTAATTACATAACCTTATCGGGTTAAGTTTGTGGGCCTACATGTAAATATTACCCACCCCTCCAGGTTAAGTGCCCCTAGATTTGCTTAACCCATCCACTATCCAACAAATTTTACTTAACCCTAACTTTGGTTCATAGTCAAACAATCCCTATGGATTAGATTTGGTTAAGTAGTCCAATTAATTACCATGCCCATTTATGGTTTACAATGGGCTAGACCCCCCACATTAGGCCTACAACTTGTGGATGCCGGATATGTCAGTCGGGTCCGAATAGTCTTATTCCACAGTTGGGACTAACCTCGTGTCTTAGCCCGATTCATATTTGCGCACTTAGACCTCTCACATTAGGTTCAACATTAGTGGTTGCTGGATATGTCGGTCGGGTCTGGGTAGACTTCCACCATAATTCAACTTAACCTCGTGTCATAAGTGCAATTACAATTCCTAATCGTAATTTCTAGACATTCCATTTTTATTCAATTCTTACCTATGTCTTAATAGGTGATTATGTCCCCACTTTTCCCCTTTTTGAATTATATGTCCAACACATGTTTATATTCAAGTTATGCCAATATTACCCTTTTTCCCTTCCCGTTCCCTAATTAACGTATTCACACAATTTACGGCATGTATAGGCTAAATAATAGCCTAATCATAAACGATAAAAAGGGAAGGTAATGGAAATATGACAAAGGTGAATGTCCTAACATAACTAGCATAAACTAACATGGTAAACATATAAACATAAATCTAATGAACTTGTAGCAGTTAACTTGTTGTAACATAGCAAAGGTGATAAGATGAACATGACAAGATCTAAATTTAATTTAGATGTCCAACAAGTTCAGATTTAATATGACAAGAACAAGGGGATCCACATAGTAGACTAGATCTGATTAATAATTTAGGTGTCCACATAATACAAATCTAGTAGGTAAAAGTAGATCTATCAAATAGGGATTAAGATCTGCATCATAGAATGTCCACATAATTAGGATGACATAGTAGCATGTTTAGATCTAAATATGGATTCGCATGTCCAATTTATAACATATCTAAATTGACCGCAATATGACAGGTGAAAGGTGATTTACATAAAGAATTAGATCTAACCAATGTTGTAACTGCCCAAAATAACATTAACCACAATATAATTACAAATCAAGATCCACAAAGGAGACATAATAGAATCACCACAATTGAATTAGATCTAAAGAAGTAGATCTATCATGACATAATATAAGATTTAACACTAGCATAGATTCATAGTTTACAACATATCCAAATCACAGTCTTTCATAATTTACTTTTATTTATTTAAACCTAAAAACAATGTTTGGATTGTTAAGAAGATAGAAAAGAAGTTGGTGTTGAATCTATGCTTGAATCTCAGAATTTGATTTGCAAAGCTGAGTAATTGTAGGGGATTAACAGATCCAATTCAGTTCAGACACTGGCAGAGTTTGGCTACCATGAATTCTCAATGAAGAAAATATGAGAATTGGCCACGTATATATAGCTGCAATACCTTCTAAAACCGACTGCCACCTCAGCCCTAGGGGTATCGACACCCCTGTGGGTGGTTCGACCCATAGGTCGACACCCCTTTGGGTGGGTCGACCCCTAGGTCGACACCCCTCTAGGGGGTCGAACCCTAAGAGTGGGAAATCTGCCGCTATAATTCATTATTTGAATTCGAACTGTTCTAGATAAAATTCCGACTCATCGCTGATTCATGTGTACATATATTCTTTCTGCGCGTATACAAACTTAAAACCCTCATAACTTCTCCATACGGTGTCCATTTTACACAAACCAAATGTTTATCTTGACCAAAATTTCAAGACAGACGCAATGCCGCCATCTGTTTTCCTTAATTTTGAATATTAAATTAATTATAGTTTAATTTATCCTCTTTTAGTGTCCTTAAAATTTTGGGGTGTTACATAGTTTCTATGGTAGATGAAGTTTAGAGGTGTACAAACATAATTATCTAACTAATATGAAACGTACATCAGTAGTCTTCTTAAATGACCACTCAAAAACCATGATCACGTCTGATTTTGTGATGAGTACAATACGCGTTGTTACAATCATTATGGTGGGAAGTAAATTATTTGAATTAATGGTTATATACCTTGTGCTAAATTTACTTGCATATTAGATGACAATTATGTTTCTTTCCACCTTTCCAAGTGTACATGTGTGCGTGTATATACACCCGCACTCCACATCCTAGTAAAATCTGAATTATAAGTTTTAACATAGGTGCGTTTACATCAATCATAGATGTTGTCACTATGGAATAAGGTCTAAATGATATTCATAAGGCAGAGTTGAATAGCATAAAAATTGGGAAGATTCCTAAATTTATGCTATTCAATTCATGCATTATCAATATCATAGGTAATCTGAAGATTGTGGACTTTGGTTAAGCGCCCTTACTGGGCTGGATGTGTTGTGATGGCGCAAAGGTAATATAAATTATCATCATGCAAAGGTAACTAATAATATTATATAGTTATTTTCAGTAAGTAATTTCCTTTATGTTATATACCTGATTATTTCTGTAAGCAATCCAATTTGGTCTTTGAAGTATTATACTTCATAGAATTTTTTTAATTTATAAATGCTTCTACTTGGGTTTTAAATACATAATTAGAAATAACTTCTACAATTTATAAATGTTTCAACTCCGGTACATTTTTAAAAATTCTTTTGCTATATGTTGTCTCAATAAATGCTGGAATAAGAGTGCCTTGATTGCATATTTTCTTAATTGATGCACTTGGTGATAAATTTAGTCAAGATTTTCCACTAGAATTATTGTTCGTTAAACAATTTCATTATTATTTGTAACAGTAGTTGACATTGTTTGATTGAGTTCCATTATTGTTTGGTTGGATGGACATAGTTTGGGATGGAGGTTAACAATAGGATGACTGGGCATAGGTAACATATATAATTGGTTAGTATACTTAATTTGTCCTTTATATGTTGTGCAATAATGACTACCATGTTGAGTCAGTTATAGCTTTCCAATACCACAGCATATGATCGATCATGGGTTATTCGATGAAAGCAAGATGTAAGTTTTATATTTATATTTCATTGTATGGTTAACTGATGAATATTTATGTACATGTATTGTTAACCGATGAATGTAGGGCTTGGATTTTCCATTCATGATACAACTTATCTGAGTGGATGAGCAACAGAACGCAAAAGCTTATTAAGAATAGGAACATTAGGAGCAGTGTTGTTATGTTATAAAGAAGCTCCTCAAGATAAATTTTTGGATGTAGTTTAGCTTATCTAAAAATAGATTGATTGATATTTTTTACCTTTCACAGGCTACGCCTAGAGTGTGTTTGCCGCCTTTCCATTCTAGTTTCTACATCGGATGTGAAATCTAGATTTACTCTCTTTTAGCCTCATTCAAAGAAAATGAGCTAGGTGATACTATTGTGTCTGTTTAGTGTGGTTGGGATACTATTGTAGACTTAGATATTTGAGTTATACATGTGTGTGAGTATATATGCATATATAGCCTGTGTCACCTTTCCATTTTTATTAATAAACACGGACATTTTGGTTTTTCGCTCTTACGCAGTTTTATTTCCCTCGTAAGTTAGGTTTTTTTGTACTTTTCATCTCTTTGCAGACATTAAGCAGTGTTGCTAATGGTGCATTGCACCACAGCAATGGTGCACCTGTGCACCACTGTAGTGGTGCAAATGCACCACAGTGGTGAACTACACCACACAGTGGTACATCTGCACCACTTCAGTGGCGCAGTGGTGCAGATGCACCACAATGTGGTGCAGTTCACCGCTGTGGTGCATTTGCACCACAAGAGTGGTGCAACTGTGCACCATTACTTTGGTGCAATGCACCATTAACACCACTGCATAATGTTCAATGATGACAACGATAATTAAAAGAAATCATCATTGTTTCGCTAATAGATAACCAATAATGAGAATTGATTGACCTTATACTATACCAGCATGCTTCTGTCCATGTTTCTTTCATTATATTGAGACTGCCCTATCCTGTAGTGGACTTGAAGCATTAAAGAGATGAATAATGGAGCAATCTGTAGTGTGGACTAAAAGGAAGCAATAAATGACATGCTTAAGCGGTATGTGCCATAACCAAAGGTTGAAGCGATAAATATGTATGTATTTTGACATGCATCACAAATAGGTTTTTTTCATAAGTTTGTCCAATATTGTATGATGCTTGTTTATGAATTACGTAAATTTTGTCTACGGATATTGTACTCATATTACTTTGTGAAAATAATGATAAATAATTATGTTTTCATATGGGAATTTCTAGTTTGATACGATGTTATGTGTATTGTTTAGTTGAAATATGATGAAATAAGTGTAGATTATTGATATAAATATTGCAATGGAACGTGACAATGGTGGCGTAGAAATATCAGGAACTAACTACAACGTTTATATAATACTGTTAGTTCTATGAAAAGACAAAGTATATTCACTATAACAGCATAATAAAGAAATATTAGTAGCCGCATTTATAATCCGCTATTGAAAATGGAACCAATGTACACTTGAAAACCATTAACTTCTCATTATAAACGATGTGCATAAAATATTAATAGCTCAGAAAAAATGATGTGTGTAAGTGTTAATAGCAGAGAAAAAGCGCTGTGAAACTCAATTTTTAACAGCATTTGTTTTCCGCTGTTGAAAAAAGGGCTTAACAAGTCGTTATACAGCGTTTATTAAAACGCTCATGTAACAGCGTTTTTGAGATGCTGGTAAAACCTTTCTTTCGGTGTAGTGAATGTTTCTATTTCTTTGTGTCATGATTCTCGGACCGTTATTAGAATTACAATGTATAGTGTACAATGGAAAAAAAGAGGCATATTTATGTCCGGCACAATGTTGTTAAAAATCTTTAAAAGGAAGAGATGATTTCATCAGAATACGTAAGATCTAAAAGGACCTTGGAGAATCTTCCTACAAAATTATTTCCAAGAAAAGTGGTTACTGAATCTGCAATAAGAATGGGTCTTGTAACACCCCGTATTTTTGTTAACACTAAAGTTACTAATTTAATAATAAATGTGTAAAGGGGAGATGTATCTAATGTGCATACAAATTTAATAATAAATGTGTAAAGGGGAGATGTATCTAATGTGAATACAAATTTAATAATAAATGTGTAAAGGGGGGATGTATCTAAAGTGCATACAAATTTAATAATAAATGTTAATAATGTACATTAAGAAAGTATTTGTGAACATAATTGGCTTCTCTTTAGAACAGATGGCTTTGATTAACCTTGGCTTCATCGACGGCTCAAATTAACTTGCAATCCTATATAAACAGCCCCCTAGTCTCCTTCTCTTTGCACCATTCTTCTCTAACCTTATGCTGCACAAATTCTTGATGGACATGGCTTCTTCTTCTTCCTCTAAATCTAAATAAATAAATTAAAATAAAATATAAATCAAGACGAGGATATCCTGCTCAAGTCTTTCAAGAGAAGATTCAAAACAAGTTAGGATTCAAGTAAAGATTCAACGACTTAAAGCAACGCTATCTTTCTATTCTTTTCTAGATCCAATCAATGTAAGTCGGTTACTTTTTTGATTTGAACGCCTTTTCTATTTGTGACATGAAATTAAAAGAATATAAGAAATATGCCTTATCATTTCATTGAATCTGTGCTTGTTTATGACTTTGGATCTGATTCTTGATTATGGCCTAGCACACATTGTGACTAAATTGCCAATGCTTAAGATTATGACTATGGAACTGTGGCCTTTGAAACCATAAGCCTTTGACTATGAACATAAGCCTTTGACTAGGAGCATAAACCAATGCCTATGACTATGACAAGGACAATAGTGGATAATTACCTATGATTCACGAACATGATATTATTGCCTAGGATTATGACTGTGAGATTGGATCTAAACTTGATTATCTATTCAGTTTATTCTTAATTATCCTTGGATCTTGATTATGGGAATTTATCTATTAAGTTAGATCTACCCATATACTTGAACCTATGTTATTTATTCAACCCTTTTTATGTCATAATATTATCAGATCTATAGGCCTTCGATGCTTTAATCAATTTATTCAGTGTAATTTGTTAGATCAATGATTAGTGAATTATCATCTTCTGCCAGTCATTATGTCTATCTTTTCATGGCATTTTGGTTCATTCCCTTTTTATCCACGACTCTAGATTTATCTATAATCTAGGATGAAATCACGATTACACGAACGATGGGAATACGATTTGGGCAAAACATAAATTTGACTTAAACATGGTTGTAAACTTGGAAATTAGCATAATGTGGAACATTAACATAATTATGATTGACATAATTTAGAACATGTATTATGGCATGTTTATTAGAACGCAAATTTGAAAATTTGATATGAATTATGGAATATGTAATTTGACATATTAAATTTAGTATTGGCAAGTAAGCTAAGTTTTAGGCGTGAACGGTAAACTAGAATAATAATTCTACTCTTGCCATAAACTGTAAATTAGGGTGTTAAATCAGAATTGGGTCAATTAAAGTTAAGTTGGCATAATAAGTATATTAGCACAAATTTTGAATTTAGTCATAATTGTGAGTAATTGTCAAGTTTAGAATAATCATGGTTAGTGACACTTAATTTGGTATAATTTACATACCAAAAACTATAAATATGATATGTAGGGAAAATGTGCCATAATAATAAATGTTGACAATGTACATTAAATGAGTAATAATGGAATAAGTAAATTATGGAAAATTTACTTATAGAATTTATCCTAAATGAGAAAAGTAAATTTAGACAATACGAACATGCTTAACCCGAGGTTGGATTGAGTTGTGATGTAAACCTTCCCGGACCCGCCCGGCTGTCCAGCGATCACAACAATACCTATCCAATGTGGGATGTTAAGGCATTGAGCCCGACAAAGGCCCGAGGTTAAACTGAGTTGTGGCGTAAGACTGCCCGGAACCAACCGGCATACCGGCAGCCACAACAATACCTGTCTAATGTGAGTGGCTGGTGCTTTAATAAGACAATTAAAGTTAAGCTAGAATGGGAGGGTTAAGTCCATAAGAACACTTAACACACTTAACACAGTTAAGCTAGAATGGGAGGGTTAAGTCCATAGGAACACTTAAACAACTTAACACAGTTAAGTTAGAACGATAGGGTTAAGTTAACTAGAACACTTAACCAACTTAACATGGTAACAAGACAAGATTTGTAGGGGTTAAGTAACTAAGAAAAACACTTAGCCAATTTAATATGTTAACCAGACTAGAAAGTGGGGGTTAAGTAAATCCAATACACTTAGCCAATTTAACATGTTAACTAGACTAGAGGTTGGGGATAAGTAAAGTTAATACACTTAGCCAATTTAACATGCTAACTAGACTAGAGGTTGGGGTTAAGTAAATTTAAAACACTTAGCCAATTTAATATGTTAGCTGGACTAGACTGTAGGGTTAAGTAAGCTTGAACACTTAACCATCAGAGTGTGATAAATGAATAGGGTTAAGTTAAAAACATGAAGGGACAATACTTAACCATTAGAACATTTTAATCAAACCAATGTTAGGGTTAAGTTAACTAAGGGAACACTTAACCGTTATAACATGTTAGTTAAAACAGATAGGCAAGGTTAAGTTAAAAAGGAACACTTAACCAATACAAGATGGATGGGTAGGGTTAAGTAAATACTTAACCAATATAACTTGATGCTGGTAAGGTTAAGTCAACGTGAACTACTGATAACACTTAACCAGTTTAACATGACAAATGAATGGGTTAAGTTAACTTGTATCGACTAATGACACTTAACCAATCCAACTTGACGAGAAAGAGAACTAAGTAGTAAACCTTAGTTGAAAGGGGCTAAGTAGTAAACCTTAGTTAAGAAAACGACAATTCAGGAAACTAAGTGGTAAACCTTAGTTAGGAAAACTAAGTAGTAATTCTTAGTATAACACGAGGAGGAGAGAACGTCCATTTAATCTTAAAAAAGGCTCCAACGAATTGGGTTACGAAGCCCGAGGCTTCAAGAGGACGTGAGGGTATTCTTGTATCCCTCTGTGAAGCTGCAGATGATCCTCCTGGGCTCACAGAGGTTAAGGTCTGCGTTAGAAGAACCAAGGGTATGCCTTGGTTGCAATATAAGGCAACCTAAAGACTAGGATGGACCAGCGTGATTCAGCGAGACCAGTAGCCCTATGATAGCAACTCGTCGTCTACCTACCATCTTGAGTCAGTCGAGATACGTAAAGCGGAAAGGCGGAGAACTCCAAAAGACCATATACTTGCTATCTAGTTATGGGTGAGGATGGAAATAAGACAGTGGGGCATAGGGGGGCTGCGTATAGTTCTCAATTTTTCAAGGGTGGCCTTTCATTAGTTGAGGGAGGGGTCAGGTGGGACCATAGCCACTGGAAAAAACAGACCTTAGCATCTGCATTGGCAGATATCTGAAAGCTCCCGACCGAGTTCCGTGTTTCTAGAATAGCCCTGCCACGGGACTCGGGTCGCACATTTCATGACATGTGCATCTAGACAGCGATAAACTATTCACGACACATACGTGGGGAAAGTCTAGGAACATATACCACTCTAGGTAGCGTGTCCTAGACTAGGGGCATCGTTCGACAGGTAGCATAATCCCTAGTTGGACCTAGGTGGCATAAATCCTGAATCCGAGAAGTATTAGATAAGTCGCATAAACCCTAGTTGAATTTAGGAAGCGCTCGATAAGAAAACCCTAGATTAGATCTAGGTAATAAATAATAAATGTACGCCTAAAGGCAACCACAATTACTGGGATTGGGATCGCGTTATCATTTTAGATAGATTACTAGTTGGGACACTAGATAGGTGGTGCAGAGACATAGAAACCATAATAACAGGTTAATAGCGAAGCGGAGAAAGTATTAAAGCATATCCAGTTTATCTTGTCTTAGCATATCTTGTGTTAACTTATCCTATCTTGTTGGCCCTGTCATCATGGTATTGTCTTGTATTCAGTTAATTCATATCATTTTGTTTTTCCTTGTTCACATGCTAGAATAACTGAACTTACCAGACTTTATGTCTGACCCAGTTTTCTTTCGTCTTCTTTTCTTCCGTTCCCCCCCCCCCCCCCCGGTAGTTAAGGAGGGAATAGTATAGCTCAGGTTAGATTGGACCGTCACTCTTCCCAAGCTCGAAGATTCTTTGATAAAGTGCTTTGGACTCTCTTTTTCTGCTGCTATGGCTAGCTTATGCTACACTGGGGAATATAAATGTTATTTTATGTTTCTTTATTTTGTAAGACAGATGATACTCTGATATTGGAAAACAATTGTTGTACAAACTATTTTATCAATAAAGTAAAGTTTTATTTTCCGCTGTTTTACTTTTGTCTGTCTTGTAATTTATCTGCATCTTTTACCCTAAATGCTCCACAGAACTTAGTGCATTCCCTTTGTGAGTGACACTAAAGGATGTGGGGTGTTACATTCGGTATCAGAGCTAAAGGTTACCGGATAGGATAAAAGATTTGAAAAAAAATTATTATTTTCAAGCATTTTCAAAAGAAGCATTTTCAAAAGAAAAGTTCTGTTTTAAAGGCATATTCCCCAAAAGCCATACGCACTATCTTCTGATTCTCTGTTTGAATTCCTGTCCCCTTCTTTCTTGAGTCTCTGGGGCTCCTGGCTTTCTGGGAGGTAACCTCATCGAAGGGCGAAGTAGTGCCCGACTTCCATCTATAACCGTAGTAGTTTCACCTACGACTAGTTTTCTTTCAAGCTTAGTAGGGTTTTCTGTACGATGGAGGCAGCTTTCGAGAGATTTGTCAACATGATTACACACGAAAGAGGATGAGGAGTTTGGCTAAGGAGCACAACCCAATGATGAGGAATTCATGGATGTAGACTTGGCTCACGAAGGAGGAAGGGATTATAAAACCTAATACAAGAGGAAGTATCTTTACTATGGCAGAATAGGTCATATAATTAAGAACAAAGGACAAGATTTTCAGAAGGGCAAGTACATGCTTTCACCACTAAGCGTACCTAGGAGAAAGGTAGTAAAGTTCTATTGGAAGAGTCTAGCTTTTCTGTTTGTACTCTTTCTTTTGGTTTTATCACTTCGCATTTGTTCATATTTTCTTCTATAGTTGAGTCTCTGCACCTTAGTACTTGTATAGTAAAAGATCCCAACTAGTGCTCAAGTGTTTGGTTGTTTTTGCTTAGATCATCTCATGTAGATCGTCCAAATTCGGAGGAGACATTCCTCGGGTGCTTGTCTGATATTGGTTTAGGCCTTTGGGACTTGTACTTGAGGGATGTCGAGTTCGACTAGGATGGTTTGCTTGAGAGATGAATAGTTGTGGCAGGCACTCTATATAGAGAAGGACTAACCTTAAGAGAGGTAAAAAGTACATAGTGACCTTTTGACCCTCATAGTTATGGCATGATGGATAAACTAAGAGGAGAGACCTCTGATCATCCTAGTATATACACTCAGTATCATGGTTGACATTTGTTTATTTTGGAAATGGAGGTCAAGAAACTTCGCAATCGTGAAGTTGAATCTGTTAAGGTACAGTTGAGTAAAGCTCAAGAAGACGTGACACGGGAGATTGAAGATAAGGCATACGCGCCTCATACCCTTTTTCTTAAGGGTACATCCTTGATTCCTTTTTTTTTAGGAATTCTATGCATACTAATTTCTAGCTTTTAAGGTATATCCTCTAGGACGTATCATCGATCCTTAGGTAGAAACCCTTTTGGATGTAAACATGTATTTGAAACATGTTATGCTTGATGGTTGTGAATGGTTGCTAATGGTTGCTCGTGAATGCATATACACACGTATTAGGCACTAGATCAGCTCAGACGCCTTCATATTTCATTTACATATATGTATTTGTTTATGAATTGAACTTAATGTGTTATCATATGGATGTCGCATTTGAGTGAATGATTGTGCACTCATATAGAAATAATATGTATCATTAGGATTTGCATACATATTGGACGCATGGCACTGACATGATTTGCATTAAGGAGGTCAACTGAATCAATAGACCGCCTGATTTTGCATTAGATAAAGACATGTACACACACTATGCATATGAACATACAAGCATTAGAAGACTTTAAGGACAATAGATGCCTGTGTTTGATGGTTGAGTAGATGGATGATTGGATGGTAGGATTTACATTCTTCTTGACTTGAAGATTTCGGGGTCGAAATCCTTTAAGGAGGGGAGAATGTAACACCCCGTATTTTTGTTAACACTAAAGTTACTAATTTAATAATAAATGTGTAAAGGGGAGATGTATCTAATGTGCATACAAATTTAATAATAAATGTGTAAAGGGGAGATGTATCTAATGTGCATGCAAATTTAATAATAAATGTGTAAAGGGGGGATGTATCTAATGTGCATACAAATTTAATAATAAATGTTAATAATGTACATTAAGAAAGTAATTGTGAACATAATTGGCTTCTCTTTAGAACAGATGGCTTTGATTAACCTTGGCTTCATTGACGGCTCAAATTAACTTGCAATCCTATATAAACAGCCCCCTAGTCTCCTTCTCTTTGCACCATTCTTCTCTAACCTTATGCTGCACAAATTATTGATGGACATGGCTTCTTCTTCTTCCTCTAAATCCAAATAAATAAAGTAAAATAAAATATAAATCAAGACGAGGATATCCTGCTCAAGTCTTTCAAGAGAAGATTTAAAACAAGTTAGGATTCAAGTAAAGATTCAACGACTTCAAGCAACGCTATCTTTCTATTCTTTTCTAGATCAAATCAATGTAAGTCGGTTACTTTTTAGATTTAAACGCCTTTTCTATTTGTGACATGAAATTAAAAGAATATAAGAAATATGCCTTATCATTTCATTGAATCTGTGCTTGTTTATGACTTTGGATCTGATTCTTGATTATGGCCTAGAACACATTGTGACTAAATTGCCAATGCTTAAGATTATGACTATGGAACTGTGGCCTTTGAAACCAAAAGTCTTTGACTATGAACATAAGCCTTTGACTATAAACATAAGCCTTTGACTAGGAGCATAAACCAATTCCTATGACTATTACAAGGACAATAGTGGATAAGTACCTATGATTCATGAACACGATATTATTGCCTAGGATTATGACTGTGAGATTGGATCTAACCTTGATTATCTATTTAGTTTATTCTTAATTATCCTTGGATCTTGATTATGGGAATTTATCTATTAAGTTAGATCTACCCATATACTTGAACCTATGTTATTTGTTCAACCCTTTTTATGTCATAATATTATCAGATCTATAGGCCTTCGATGCTTTAATCAATTTATTCAGTGTAATTTGTTAGATCTATGATTAGTGAATTATCATCTTTTGCCAGTCATTATGTTTATCTTTTCATGGCATTTTGGTTCATTCCCTTTTTATCCACGAATCTAGATTTATCTATAATTTAGGATGAAATCACGATTACACGAACGATGGGAATACGATTTGGGCAAATCATAAATTTGACTTAAACATGGTTGTAAACTTGGAAATTGGCATAATGTGGAATATTAACATAATTATGATTGACATAATTTAGAACATGTATTATGGCATGTTTATTAGAATGCAAATTTGAAAATTTGACATGAATTATGTAATATGTAATTTGACATATTAAATTTAGTGTTGGCAAGTAAGCTAAGTTTTATGCGTAAACGGTAAACTAGAATAATAATTCTAGTCTTGCCATAAACTGTAAATTAGGGTGTTAAATCAGAATTGGGTCAATTAAAGTTAATTCGGCATAATAAGTATATTAGCACAAATTTTGAATTTAGTCATAATTGTGAGTAATTATCATGTTTAGAATAATCATGGTTAGTGACACTTAATTTGGTATAATTTACATACCAAAAACTATAAATATGATATATAGGGAAAATGGGCCATAATAATAAATGTTGACAATGTACATTAAAAGAGTAATAATGGAATAAGTAAATTAGGGAAAATTTACTTATAGAATTTATCCTAAATGAGAAAAGTAAATTTAGACAATACGAACATGTTTAACCCGAGGTTGGATTGAGTTGTGATGTAAACCTGCCCGGACCCGCCCGACTGTCCAGTGATCACAACAATACCTATCCAATGTGGGAGGTTAAGGCATTGAGCCCGATAAAGGCCCGAGGTTAGACTGAGTTGTGGCGTAAGACTACCCGGAACCAACCGGCATACCGGCAGCCACAACAATACCTATCTAATATGAGTGGTTGGTGCTTTAATAAGACAATTAAAGTTAAGCTAGAATGGGAGGGTTAAGTCCATAAGAACACTTAACCAACTTAACAAAGTTAAGCTAGAATGGGAGGGTTAAGTCCATAGGAACACTTAACCAACTTAACACAGTTAAGTTAGAACGATAGGGTTAAGTTAACTAGAACACTTAACCAACTTAACATGGTAACAAGACAAGATTTGTAGGGGTTAAGTAACTAAGAAAAACACTTAGCCAATTTAATATGTTAACCAGACTAGAAAGTGGGGGTTAAGTAAATTCAATACACTTAGCCAATTTAACATGTTAATTAGACTAGAGGTTGGGGATAAGTAAAGTTAATACACTTAGCCAATTTAACATGCTAACTAGACTAGAGGTTGGGGTTAAGTAAATTTAATACACTTAACCAATTTAATATGTTAGCTGGATTAGACCGTAGGGTTAAGTAAGCTTGAACACTTAACCATCAGAGTGTGATAAATGAATAGGGTTAAGTTAAAAACATGAAGGGACAATACTTAACCATTAGAACATGTTAATCAAACCAATGTTAGGGTTAAGTTAACTAAAGGAACACTTAACCGTTATAACATGTTAGTTAAAACAGATAGGCAAGGTTAAGTTAAAAAGGAACACTTAACCAATACAAGATGAATGGGTAGGGTTAAGTAAATACTTAACCAATATAACTTGATGCTGGTAAGGTTAAGTCAACGTGAATTACTGATAACACTTAACCAGTTTAACATGACAAATGAATGGGTTAAGTTAACTTGTATCGACTAATGACACTTAACCAATCCAACTTGACGAGAAAGAGAACTAAGTAGTAAACCTTAGTTGAAAGGGGCTAAGTAGTAAACCTTAGTTAAGAAAACGACAATTCAGGAAACTAAGCGGTAAACCTTAGTTAGGAAAACTAAGTAGTAATTCTTAGTATAACACGAGGAGGAGCGAACGTCCATCTAATCTTAAAAAAGGCTCCGACGAATTGGGTTACGAAGCCCAAGGCTCGAGAGGACGTGAGGGTATTCTTGTTATCCCTCTGTGAGGCTGCAGACGATCCTCCTGGGCTCACAGAGGTTGAGGTATGCGTTAGAAGAACCAAGGGTATGCCTTGGTTGCAATATAAGGCAACCTAAAGACTAGGATGGACCAGCGTGATTCGGCGAGACCAGTAGACTTGTGATAGCAACTTGTCGTCTACCTACCATCTTGAGTCAGTCGAAATACGTAAAGCGGAAAGGCTGAGAACTCCAAAAGACCATATACTTGCTATCTAGTTATGGGTGAGGATGGCCATAAGACAGTGGGGCATAGGGGGCCTGCGTATAGTTCTCAATTTTTCAAGGGTGGCCTTTCATTAGTTGAGAGAGGGGTCAGGTGGGACCATAGCCACTGGAAAAATCAGACCTTTGTTTGGCAGATATCTGAAAGCTCCCGACCGAGTTCCGTGTTTCTAGAATAGCCCTGCCACGGGACTCGGGTCGCACATTTCATGACATGTGCATCTAGACAGCGATAAACGATTTGCGACACATACGTGGGGAAAGTCTAGGAACATATACCACTCTAGGTAGTGCGTCCAAGACTAGGGGCATCATTCGACAGGTAGCATATTCCCTAGTTGGACCTAGGTGGCATAAATCCTGAATCCGAGAAGTATTAGATAAGTCGCATAAACCCTAGTTGAATTTAGGAAGCGCTCGATAAGAAAACCCTAGATTAGATCTAGGTAATAAATAATAAATGTACGCCTAAAGGCAACCACAATTACTGGGATTGGGATCGCGTTATCATTTTAGACAGATTACTAGTTGGGACACTAGATAGGTGGTGCAGAGACATAGAAACCATAATAATAGGTTAATAGCGAAGCGGAGAAAGTATTAAAGCATATCCAGTTTATCTTGTCTTAGCATATCTTGTGTTAATCTTATCCTATCTTGTTGGCCCTATCATCATGGTATTGTCTTGTATTCAGTTAATTCATGTCGTTTTGTTTTTCCTTGTTCACATGCTAGAAGTAACTGAACTTACCAGACTTTATGTCTGACCCAGTTTTCTTTCGTCTTCTTTTCTTCCGTCCCCCCCCCCCCCCCCAGGTAGTTAAGGAGGGAATAGTATAGCTCAGGTTAGATTGGACCGTCACTCTTCCCAAGCTCGAAGATTCTTTGACAAAGTGCTTTGGACTCTCTTTTTCTGCTGCTGTGGCTGGCTTATGCTACATTGGGGAATATAAATGTTATTTTATGCTTCTTTATTTTGTAAGACAGATGATACTCTGATATTGGAAAACAATTGTTGTACAAACTATTTTATCAATAAAGTAAAGTTTTATTTTCTGCTGTTTTACTTTTGTCTGTCTTGTAATTTATCTGCATCTTTTACCCTAAATGCTCCACAGAACTTAGTGCATTCCCTTTGTGAGTGACACTAAAGGATGTGGGGTGTTACAGGTCTCGTGCTAAAGAGTGAAATTAATCCACTTAATTTTTCTTATTCTTCTTACTTTTGTGCATTAAAGATGACTTATCATTAAATCCATAATCAGTTTTGGTGGTGCACTAGTAAGGCGCCTGATGGATTTATTTATGAAAGTCCCGAGTCTAGAATATTTTCATCATTAATCCATGATCAGTTTTTGTAGTGCTTATGCACTTGATGGAATTTTCTCGTTCATCAATGACCAAGTCAACGACTCTTGCTGAATCCACAACCAGCTTTAGTGGTGCATTTGAGGCATATTTGATGGATCGTATAATGCACTTACTATTAAATCCATAACTAGTTTTCAAGGTGCTTTCGAGATGCATTTAATAGATCATGCGAAGTATTTATTATTAAATCCATAACCGGTTTTGGTGGTGATTTCGAGATGCACTTGATAGATTTAAACAATATTTGTTGTAGATGCCATAACCGGTCTTGTTGGTGCTATTTGAGACATATGTGATGGAAAATATTTTGCATCTTAAATACTAAAATCCATTATCAGTATTGGCCATGCACTAATAATGTGTTTAATGGGTTTTATTATCTAACTTAAGGTTGATATCATGCTCTTACTGATCCATAACCAGATTTAGTGGTGTTGGAGAGACACATTTTATGGACTCACCTACTTAAGTGTGAAGGAGAGGCCGCCTTCCATAAGCGATTTTATTTGATCACTCTAGAAAATACATGAGTTTCCAAGATAAGCGCATGTCCTAAAAGTAAATTTATATCGCAGAGAAGTGTAGATATAAAAAGTGTTGTATAAGTTATGAAATCTCAAACAAATCTTGCAGTTCAAGAGAAATTCAGTACATAGATAAAGTTGTAGCTACACTTCATTTGCATCAATTCAAACCGCAACATATTGATGCACACATGTGAAACTTTTATTTTGCTTAGATTGTGTTACTTCCTCTTATTTGTGCGTTATTGCAGTTAATGGGGGTCGTTAGATAATATCAGTAAAACATTTGTCCCTTATTGTCTAATATTTTGTCATTTCCCCAATATATACTATTTCTATCACTAATTAATTAGGTTCGGGAGCTATGGATTATCAGGTAGGCATGCAAGCACACATGCACAGACGACATGAACGAAGGCGCAAATGGCACTTTAATGGCACCCTAGCACTCAACATGTTAGCAATTAGTTGTTTAGCTGCAATAAAATAAATCTGATTCTCTGTTAATCATTTCTTTATGTCTTTTCATTTTATTTTATTTTAGCTCTTTAAACTCAAAAACCAAATCTTGTACTTACTTTCCTTCCTAGAAACTACTGAGCAATTGTCTCTCTCTGCACTTGTCCAAATTATTCAACCTTTAGTGCATAAGTTCGAAATTTATTGTGTTAATCTCAGAAAATAAGCGATAAACAAGTATTGCACCTTAGTCGTACTAGAATTTTACTTTTAGGCAGTGGTCTTTTCATGATACAACTTCTTTTTCTTTCTTTAGTGGATCTTTTTCAATAGAATCTAGTTTCTAAGAGGAGATGACAAGATTACACATTGAAAGTGTATATGTAAACATGTGTATGCCAATTCCAAAGAGCATGTTCGCACTTTTGAAGCTTCCCCAGAATACACGCGTGGTCTTTCTATGGAAATATGATACAAAAGTTATGATTTTAAAGTAATTAAAATGTAAAAATTCTTCATATTTTATTTTATGCAATCTTATCTCATTATTATGGCTTAGTCTAACATATGTAATTATTGTTTATTTTATATGTTTTGGTATTCTAGTATGCAATAAAAAAAATTCAATTATTCAGCCAACTTACATTTCATACCAAATAGTCATAAAATTAATACTGAAAAATAAACTATATCATCTTTTAACCAAACTCAAAGGCACACATTATTTAATAAATATTCTATGATACAATGCCAATTAACACTATATGCTTTTGCATGAACTTTATTGTAGATTCACACTACTTCAGATGCTACAATAATATTATATAGAAGGGGTGCTCTATTGAATCTCTTACTACTAGTTGGGTCAGCCCTGAAAGTTGGGTTGCTTGAGGTTGTTACCTCATTGGTTGCCCTTACCCAGAGGATTTAAAAGTAAAAGCCTATGTTTCTCCAGTCCATAAATTTTTCTCCTTAGTTAGTCACTAAAATTCACTACTATATTTTTTTAATACTAAAGACAAATGATCTATGGATGCGAGTAAGGGTGAGCAATATTCGCTTCAAACCGAATTAACGACCAAATTGGTTCACTTTGATCGATACGATTTAGTTTTGAAACTAAATCGGTTTGAATTCGGCTTCTAAAATAAAAAAGTTAATTATCAGTTTAACCGAATAAACTGAACTTCTAATTTATTATCTAATTTTATAGTATCGTAATACTTTAAATAATTAGTTTAATGATGAAATACAAAGGTATTTGTCACAGATAATCAAATTTTATTATAAACATAAACTTTTCTATACAAAATTTCTTCAAGCATGAATTTATGTTTTACTTTGAGTAAATTCATTATTTGAATATTGACACATCCTCAAAGTTCAGTTAAATCGGTAATGACTGAATCAAACGAAATTAATTCGGTTTGGAATATTTTCGATTTCAATTCGATTTGGGTATTTTTACCTTAAAACCAACCGAATGCTCATCCCTTGATCGAACTATCTGAATTACCGATTTTTTTTATTTGGGTTGAAGCCCAAAAACCTGACTTTTGCTATGTGGTTTCCTTGAAAGTGAGGGGTTGCCTAATTCTATTGTCTTAGCTGCTTAGACTAAGAACCGAACTACTAGCATTTTATTTCTAGGTTTCTATAATAAATTATAGATGTGAATACAATATATAGTGACTAAAACTTAGTAAATAGAATTTATAGTTAAATCATAATCCATAAAAAAATAACCTAAGGGTAATCTTAAGTTAAAAAAGTATAGTTCAGTATAGTTCAGTATGTAATAGAGAATATTTAAAATTAGAGAAATCTAAGAAGATAAACGTGGAGAGAATTAAGGGACTTGGATTGAAGATATTTAAAAAGACATGTTATATACATGTTCCTTGTTTTTGGGCTATAGAAAAGTTGATTTTGGCCAAATAACAATGAGCAAACCTCCTTAACATTCGGTTTGATAATAAATTAAGGAGAATGCAATTTAGACGAATTCATATTACGGTTACGAACAAAGCAAACTGATGCATTGGTAATCCAAGAGTAGGCCTATTTACAACTTTTAATGTACAGTAATTCAGAAAACACAACTAGGTAATAAATGCATTTAATAGTATTGGTTAGTGGTTACACGATCTTCAACTACATCTTCTCCTTTCTCATTTTCAAATGAAACAATTTCTTTGAAAATGTCTCACTTTATGGAGTGAGATAGTTTACCATGCATTTTGTACATGACCAAAGATGAAATAAGCGTACATAGTCTCGTGTTGTATTTTGGGCCCAATATTTATTGTAAACAAAATATGATACAAGGAAAGTAAACATTAATGTGATCTAGACCAAGAATTTTGATAGTTATAACATTAAGCTCTTATCTTTTATTTGACATAACTACATTTCAAAAGTTTCGTTGGTGAATATTATTATATTATAGCCAATCTTAATTGTTATTTTCAACAAATATGGATCTAGAAAAGGATAAATTCTTTGCAAATTTATTATTATGTCAAGGAACCGTTAAAAAAGAAAAAAAATGGCCATCTTCCATGTTTAACGTGTAGAACGCGGAAATCGACCATTTTGACCAATTTTCTCACAAGAGAAAATCGAGTGTTGACATTGGACGCGTCCAATACGTCAAACGCATCTTTTCACATGCCCATTTAAACATTCCCTCTCATTATTCCTCCTTCATCCTTCCTCTTCTACATCTTTCATCTACTCTTCTTCTTCTTAACAAAGGTTTTTTTATCGATGCCATATAAGAATCAGACGTGTTTACACCATAAACCGTGTATTTTTTCGTAACTTATCTATCTTTTTGATTAATTTTTCAAATCAAGATGTCAAACCATCATAAGCACCATCGGTCCGCGGGGTGTACTTGGCTTCTACTAAAAATAGACATATCCATTTATGTTAAATGTGTTACCAACAATAAGGGGTATGTGCAAAACCCTTATTGAAAATTTTAACCAAATAGTGGAGTAAATAAACACGTAAAGACAAAACATTTTTTATAAATAGTAGATGATACCAAAGTTCGACACAAATACGAAAGCTTCAGAAGAGAGCGGGTCAATTAGGAAAGCTTGAATAATAAAACTGGTATTGGGCAGGGTAGTAAAAATCAAACTATTTCAAGCAACGATGATTAGTGGAGGGGTCGTGCAAAGGTATTTATGAAAAATACAAATTTCTTATGCACGAAATCGTTTATTAATTATTCCTTTACTTGTAGAAAATTAACCAAAATTATTTCATCTATTGGTACCTCAATGTTCATACAAATGCAGATGTCGTATCCATGGTTACCTACAAAATAACATGTGCAATTTTAGCGGTGTCCTACCAAGTTAAAAAATCATTTGTTATCGAAATTCCAAAAGGTAACCCTTTTTCGACTGTCTCCAAAGTTAACCACTTTTGGCTGCATAAGACAAACAAACATTTACTCCAAAGGTAACCCCTCTAGCACCATACAATTCCATTGAAAGGTACCACATTTCAAATTCATGCAAACAAGCAATCAATCAAGACATAGCGTCATTCATCACCGAAAGGTAACCCCTTCCGGTTTCATAATAGTTAGGAATTTCTTCCAGTTCCGCCGAAAGATGTAAAGTTCCTTATTCAAAAAATTTCTTTCTTATAAAAGAAACTCTTTAGTCTATGCCAAAAGAGTGAAGGCGAAAGCCTATGGCGGAGTAGTTACTTTTAAAACACATAAGTGATAAAGCCAAGACCTATCCAGAAGGTAAGAGGCGGAAGCCTGAATACTTCTTATATCATACTTGTAATATTTCAAGCACCTAGTGCTACCGAAAGATGGCTTCCGAAAGCATCGAAACGTTGTTTCCGGTTGAGGTAGTGACATTGACAGCAAAGTATATGCAAAACCGAATTATTTCCATTTAAAGAAATACTTTAAACCCACTCCACCATATTGTCGAATTCTCATTGGCTTATAAATTAAAATATTGTCCGTATACAGTCTTTATATTGTACTTTTGTGGGAGTCATATATAAAATAATTATAGGATATATTAAGCATTTTAATAAACATGGAGACTTTTTCTTAAGTAATTCGAACTTAGGAAATTCATAACTAATTCATATAAGCATGACAAATTATGAAATTTGAACCTATCTCCAAAATCGTATAACAAACATCATGCCATAATTCCGTGGCATTTGGAAATTTTCATCTGTAGGTTTTTGCCTTAAAACCTATCATTTCCATGCATATATTAACCATATAAACATCTTAAACAAAAATATAAACAAACCACCAAATAAACATTATTTTTATCATGAAAACCCATCACGAATTCACACTACAGTTTTAGATATTTACCCAATAACTGAAACAGAAAGGTAAGTGTTGACATGCTTTTCGGTCAAAGCTGTCACACTGAGATTTCTGGTTAGCAACACGCTCAAGCAGTGAGAGCGTTGTCAGAAAACAAAGATCAATTTGCTCGGAATCGCATCATCAACATAAACTAGCCCGAAACTCCTATCAAATGACCTCACCTGGGCCTAAGAACATCAAATACTTGTATCTCTCTGAATTAGCTTCAAGTTGAGCTTTCGTTTGGCCCAATCGGCCTTACGGTTTGAAAGTTACATCTGTTTCCGTGAACTCATGCAGAAGTATAGGAAAACTTAGATCCCGACTCTCGGGTCTCAGGTCTCAGTCACGAACCGCTTGGAAGGTCACGAACCGCCTGGACAGTCACGGACCGCCCGGAGGGTCACAAACCACCTGGAGGTCACGAACCGCATGGACAATCACGTGCCACCTGGACACCACGACCCGCCTAGAGACTGCGAACCGCCTGGAAGCAGCAGCTACACATGGATTTAGCCCTATTTTTTAGGCTATATTTCCACTCCAAAGGACATGGATCAACTTACATGTGGCATGGAACGACTTGGGGAGGTCTCCACGTTTTCCACCTCATTTCGAGATTTTTGGGATGTAGGCCACGTGTCTCGCAAGCCGGTACTAGGAAATGGCTATAAATACACCACTTAAGGGCATTTTGAGGGGATTCTTCGGATCCTTTGGCACTAACTCTTCATGGCGTCCACCATTGCATAAACAAAAGGACATTGTGTCTCTCAAACTACATTAACACGAGGATTTCATGTATAAATTCATTCTGTTTCTCCTCTTTCGCACGAATGTACTGATTTCTCTTATAATTTGTCAGTATAAATAAAAAATTATAAACAGGACGTAGGCTTGGATTGAGTCGAACCACTATAAAAATCTTGTGTGTCTCCTGTTATTTACTATTTTCTACATTTTGTGATCTAGAATTTGTGATTGTGAGGATTTCACACCGTATTTGGGTGTTAGTACCTAATTCTAGTCTAACATTTTGGCGCGCCAGAACGGGGGCATACAATACTTCTTCTTTTAGCTTGAAAGGAAGCGGATTGTTTGGCTATTGGATCAATGGTTAAAAGAAAGAAGGATGGAACCTTCTCTCGTATCGAAGGTATTGATGCTGAAGGCTCTAGAAACGAGGACAGCCACGATGCTTCCTCACATGAAAATCCGTCAGCATACTTGACCCGAGATGAGATGGATTGAGTTCTCGCTTATTTGAGAGCTCAAATGGCAAGGAAAGATGATCTCCTCCGAAAACAACAGGAGATGATGGACATATTCTTCGCTCGGATGGATGGAAGGCCGGGCAACGCTCAGCTCGCTGGAAATGAAGCTACCGAAGCGGCTCTAATAGGCAATCGTGATCGGGTCACCCGACCCGCGGCAGAGCATGAGCTCGGGGGCATCCCTCTTCCTCTTGGAAATGGTCAGCCTTGACCTTCTTCAGCTCCGAATCGTATGGATACCAGAATGCAAGCTCCAGCTCAACAGCATCAACCGGCTCGAGATGCGGTTCGTGACCAACTCCTGAGACCCGATCGGGTCGCGCCCCTGGCTTACGAACCAGTCCCCACAACCAGCTTCCAGCAGCTCACCAACAGCTTCCTGCTTTTCTTACATATAACGCTGGGGGAACCAGCTCTGATATCGACAATTTGCATAAGCTTTTTGACGGGAATCGTCAAACAGATCTGAAACAACGCCTCTCGAGAGGCCGTACTTCTCAAAACGACATGGATGACGTCAACCACACTCCTTTCACTTAGGAGATCAAGGATTCTCGCAATCCCCCGGATTTCAAACTTCCAGTTCTGAAGTCATGCAACGATAGGACGGATCCTAACGTGCATCTGATGCATTATAAACAACATATGGAAGTTCAATCGGTGTCCGAAAACGTCATAGCAAAGTGTTTTCCTCTCTTTCTAACTGATAGCTGCTATGTGGATTCGGCAGCTAGCTCCATAATCGATCAAAAGTTGGAATGTGTTGGTCACTCTTTTTATTGAACAGTTTCGGGTCTACATATCTTGACCCAGGAATGCCATGTCCCTCGCTTCAATCAAGCAGAGGTCTAGCGAAACTCTGCGTTCGTTTTCTTGAGAGATTCAACGCTGCAGTAACATCTATGGATAGACCTGAACCATCTATGGTACTGATGGCGGCAGTTTCCAGTGTTCTGGATACATCGGAGTTCAAAACCTCTTTGTACTGGGACCCACGTGAGATCTCGACGAATTCTACTTTGAAGCGGATAGATTTCTGCATGAGGAAGACGCAGAATCCGAGAAGGCTATTCTCGATGTCAACATGCTTAAACGCAGAGCACCGTCTGATTCTGGAAAAGGCAATGATAATGGCAAAGGAACAGCCGCTGCTAACGATGGACAAAATTCTCAACCCTGGAGAGGACCTCGATATCAAAAGTACATTGAACTCAATTCAATGCTGGTTGACATCTACATGGATACAAGGGGTGCCATCTCCTACCCAAAGCCTCCATGGAGGGAGCCATCACAAAAGGAACACAATTCCGGAAAAAATTGCATCTTTCATGAAATCGATGGTCATGACACAAATGACTGCAGGCACTTGCGATATCTGATTGAGGAACGGGTCAGACGTGGAGAGCTACTCGAGTATGTGAAACAACTTATAGCACCTATGCATGCACTCCCTCCTCCTGCTCCAAGGAGTGGAAATGGTTCGAGATCGATTTCTCGTGGGATCATCATCAACTAATCTGGATGAGATCAGCTTCCATTTTCTGCATTTCTTAGGCTTTAAGATTTGTTTTTGCTTTCATTAGGTTTTCCGATTGGATAAATCGGAGTACACACGTACGGAGTTAGGATGTAGCCCCAAAGCGTGCGCTGGACTCGATGCCAAACCATTTAGGATTTGCTTTGGTTTTGCATTTTGAATTAAATAAGGAAGGTCTTTCCAAGCACGGATTATGTTTGGTGAATTTAAGTATCTTGTCAGGATGTGGCAAGATCCTCAATCTCAGTTAAAGTATGACATATACTTATTTTGAAACACTAGGTGTGGATTACGCCTAGGGTCGGACTATCTTGTCAGGTTGTGGCAAGTATAGTTCTTTCTGGATGTGAGTATGGATGGTACTCAGATTGGAAACTCGAGTATGGATTATGCTTGGTTTGAACTTCTAGGTATGGTTGATACCTAGAAGGTCATGACCCTCACCAGGACTTGGCAGGATAACTCAAACGTCTCTTGAGTATGGTTTATGCTCAGTAGACGTCTATGCATGGTTTATGCCCGGAAAGGTCAAACAATGTTGTCATGATTTGACACATCTGTTTTGCCTCCTTTTTTAATAGGTATGGATTATACCTGCAGCTAGAAGGACCCGGCGAGGTCCTGGTATTTCTGGATTTCTATGTCTTATAGATTCCTCGGACTATCCAAAACATATCTTCCTTCAACTAACAAGATATGTTATGAGGGGCAAACTTGTTGACATGCTTTTTGGTCAAAACTGTCACACATGAGATTTCTGGTTAGCAACACGCTCAGGCAATGAGAGCATCGTCAGAAAACAAAGAGCAATTTGGTCAGAATCGCATCATCAAAATAAACTAACCCGAAACTCCTATCAAACAACCTCTTTTGGGCCTAAAAAGTCAAATACTCGTATCTCTCTGAATTAGCTTAAAGTAGAGCTTTCGATTGGCCAAATCGGCTTTATGGTTTGAAAGTTACGTCTGTTTCCGTGAACGCATGCAGAAGTATAGGAAAACTCGGATCCCGACTCTCGGGTCTCAGTCACGAACCGCCTGGACATTCACGAACCGCCTGGAGGGTCACGAACTGCCTAGACACCACGAACCGCCTAGAGACCACGAACCGCCTAGAAGCAGCAGCTACACATGGATTTAACCCTATTCTTTAGGCTATTTCCACTCCAAAGGACATGGATCAACTTACACATGGCATGGCACGACTTGTAGATGATTTCTCCACGTTTTCCACCTCATTTCGAGATTTTTGGGATATGTGTCACCTGTCCTGCAAGACGGTACCGGAAATGGCTATAAATACACCACTTGAGGGCATTTTGAGGGGATTCCTCAGATCCTTTGGCACTAACTCTTCATGGCGTCCACCATTGCATAAACAAAAGGACACTGTGTCCCTCAAACTACATTAACAAAAGGATTTCGTGTATAAATTCATTCTCTTTCTCCTATTTCTTACGAATGTACTGATTTCTCTTGTAATTTGTCAGTATAAATAAAAGATTATAATGTGGACGTAGGCTTGTATTGAGCCGAACCACTATAAAAATCTGGTATGTCTCCTGTTATTTACTGTTTTGTACATTCTGTGATCTGCAATTTGTGATTGTGAGGATTTCACACCGTATTTGGGTGTTAGTACCAAATTATGGTATAACAGTAAGAGCATTAATCACCTTTACTAAAAGAATTGATGAGATTTGTGGTTGTTGTTTCCAAGCTTAAAATCCTGGCTTTCTTTCTTCTTCTTACTTCTTAGCTTTAATGGTCAGCCACCTTATATTCTTTAAATTTTTAGAGAATGAACAAAAGTGAAACAAAGGTGTAGGATATAAGATATATATATATATATATACATATATATATATATATATATATATATATATATGTATGTATGTATGTATGCATGTATGTATGTAAACAGCAAACAAGGTGACCCTCTTTCTCCTTACTTGTTTGCTGTCGCTATGGAGTATTTTTCTCTTTGGATGGAGTTATCTGTGCATAATAAACTTATACATACTGTTTACAACTTCCACCCTAAGATAAGTCATCTTCTTTACGCTGATGATCTGATAATATGTATCAAATCAAATGAATCTACAGCGAGAGCTATCAAAGAGAATTTCCTACTATTGGAGAGATATGTTGGCCTGAAAGTGAGTGAGAACAAAACTAAATGTTATTTCAGCAAATTTTGTGAACAAAGACTCAATGTTCTTGAAATTCTTGGAGTGACTGAAGGCAGTCTTCCAGTTAAATATTTGGGGGTCCCGCTATTAATGAACAAAATAACGGATAGAGAGTGTGTGGAATTGATTAGCAAAATTAAAGATAAGCTACAAGGTTGGAGCTCAAGAACTCTGTCTCTAGCAGGAAGAATCGAACTTGTTCGTACTGTTATTCAAGCAAAAGTAAACTTTTGGCTTCAAACTTTTCAAATTCCAACTGCATCTATAGTGAAGATAGAAAAAGTATGTGCAGACTTTATATGGAGAGGTGGATATCATAAAATCAAATTTGCGGACTTATGTAGACCGAAAGAGGAAGGAGGAGTGGGGTTGAGAAATTTAAGAGACATGCGAGATGTGTTTACCCTAAAACAAGGCTGGAAAATTATAACGAGCAACGGCTTATGGGCAAGGTGGATGAGACAAAGATACGTGAAAGATAATTTTTGGCATATGGCATTAGACTCTAATGCATCCCCAAGCTGGAAGGCAATTTTAAGAATAAGGAATAAGCTTGCTGCGAATTGTACTCGTGAATTTGCTAATGGCAAAGATACAAACTTATGGAAGGACCCCTGGATTTGTGGGAAATCGTTGATTGACATTGCTGGTTGGGATTCCTTCTCTGCTTATGGATCCCCTGATTTCTCTGTTGATTCAATCATTGATCATCAACAGTGGAAGTGTGATCAACGACCATGCAACAGACCAATCATACAAAAAATCACTGCAATGCCAATATACACAGGTAGGGAGAATGACATTTGGACATGGAATAATTCTAATGGTGAATTCTCAATCAGAGCAGCTTGGAATGACATTAGAGAGCATCATGATCAGAAAAGTTGGAGTAAAATGGTTTGGGACAGAGTTATCAGTCCTAAACATTCTTTCACTACCTATAAAGCGATCATGCAAAGACTTCCTACACGAGACAGACTATCAAATTGGGGGATAACTGATGAGCGACTGTGTGTTCTATGTGGTTCAACTTTTGAAACGCATGAACATTTATTCTTTGCATGTGAATTTTCAAAAACCATTGCTCAAAACTGTAAGGTAGCGATTGACCCTAACACCCAAAACTATGACTTAACAGAGATTACGTCTTACCTGGCCATGAATCCAGATAATGAATACTTGAAATCCAAACTGGATAAGATCACCTTGGCAAATGCTGTCGCAGCAATTTGGAAAGAGAGGAATTCACGTATTTTCAGAAGGAAAATAAGCACAGCGAAATTGGTCAGTAAATTAGCAATTATCGAAATAAATCTCAGTAGACGAAGAATTAAAAGGAAGAAAATCACCGATAGCTTGGAATCAGAAGACGCTGCAATGTCAACCGAGGATTTGATGGATGCGTTGGCTCAAATCCCTGGAACCAGCAGGCAACTTGACTTTGATCCGCCATGAAGTAGCTGTCGAGAGTGGAAGATGAAGGAACTAAAAACAGAATGTTCTAGCTTGAAGTGAAACGAGATGACGGTTGTAATTATAACTTGGTTATTTGTCTCTATGTTAGCTACGTGGGCCGATTGGGCTTTCTTGTAATCATCACTTTGGGCTAATTGCCTAATAAGATTATTTACCCAGTTTCAAAAAAATAAAAAATAAATAAATGTATGCATATGTGTGTGTGTTACCACTTTGCCTCTCTTGTATACCCTTCTTTTGGCACATTTTAATTGGTTGGTTTCTAAGGCTAATCTACTGGTTAATTTATTGAACATAAATCTCATTTTCCTCCTCATCCTCGTTATTTCTATTTAATTTAATTAATTAAATTCATGAATAATGTTATCAAATTTAGGGTATTATGAAAGTACTCTTAAAAGTCACAGATCTATGTTTTTGATGCTGTTATAAGAAAAGCTTATGTAGAAATGACTATGTGAATTTAGTCCATAGTTTAGAAAAACGGAAAATGGAAGGCCCCATCCACCGATCTAATTTTAGAAAACAAAAACCTAATTTACATACATATTGCAAAAAGTTTTTTTGGTAAAAACATGAGAAACAGGGACCAGTTTTGCAAAGTTCCATCCACTAATCCTGTCGATGCATCTTTGTCTCTTTCTCGAAATATCAAATGACTGGAAGCATCCATGGGTAAGTGTTTATTTTGGTTGTACATTCCAATACTCATGGTTATGAACTCTTTCGTAATTGTGATTAACTGATCACTTTATCCTGGTGTTTTTGTTTCTACACATAATGTGTTCTTAATGTTACACACACATATATATTTACCATTAAAAATTTATATGACTTGTAATAGAAGAATAAAATATAAAACCCAATTGACGTATTTACCCCTCATATGACAACCTTTTATAACAACATCTATAATAAAATTTCCATAAGCATTTATAATATGTTTTGGTATTATGATTTTATCTTAAAACCAACGAAACTTATAATTCAATAATTTCCAATCTGATTGCTTCAATTTAGCTTTGTGTCATCCATATTTTCTAAATTATTTTGCTGAACCATGAATAAATAAAACACACTGAATTTCCAAAAGCAAAAATAGTACCCGTTTTAAAACTAAAACAAATTATTTGCTAAAATAGTAAATACCAAAAGAGAAAACATTTGAGTTTTCTAAATTATTTGCTAAGTACCACTTTCAAACCCACCTCAATGTGAGAAAACTGAGCATTTTCGTGTAGATTTTCCAAGGAATTTCCTAGCACCACCAATTCGAAGTAGTTTTACAAGTGAAAGCTGAAACCAAGCAGTGAACATGGACCCCAGCTGTGTCAGCGCTGTGTCAGTTTCATGATACTCTATTTTGCATAATACAGCGCTTTGCCCTTCTGTGGGCCAGGCTTAATTTGTAGGCATTATCAAATATCGTCTGGTAAGACAGGATTTTAGGTGGTGACCTTGCCTTGATCCTTCCTTTCTACCATCTACAAATCTGAAAACAGGAGCCCACGACTCTGGCTACTTCTGAATCTCCCTCACTCGATTTGCTTGCATTTGGCAGTATGTGTATTTTTAGATTTTTTTTTTTAAAGAAAAACCAAAAAAATCTCGCCACTTTTTCTTTTCACATAATATTTTGTTAAAAATGGCAGTAACATAATTTTAGTAATTTTGAAATTTGAACATTAGAGAATTGACAAGCATGATTATTTTTGTAATTTCACAAACCTCAAATGTGGATACTTTTTTCTGTCCACACGAGCATTAATAACATATGTTTTCCACACGTGATAATAAGAAACGCTTCACGAATGAATTATTTTCTACAAAGTGCATGTTTTGAATTATTAATTTATTTGATAGATCATGTTTCCAAGTTATATTATGATTTAATAGTTTGATAGTATCAATAAATGAACGTTTTTAATTCACGAAAGACATCTGTATGTTAGATTCTATTTTATAATATTTCTGAATTGTGTATTTGTAACTTCAAATATTAACAATCTGTAAATTACACACGATAATATTGTTAAGAATAATATTTATATTTAAACATTGCAAAAAATAGATTGTGTTTTTTTTCTTTTTGCAAGGCCAACTAGTTTTTATAGTTGTCTGTAACACTTTTTATTATAACAAATAATAAATACAAATAAGTATAGAAGTTTGGCAAATTGCCAACCTACTGCATTCGGTTTTTATAATGGTTCATCCACAACTATTCTAATTAAAGAGCAGGAGCTAGACAAAGTATCTAGACAACAAATTTCTATAATCTCCAGGGATATAAAATATATGTTACTATGCAATATGTGATAGATTTATTATGATATATTAATCATAATTTAAAACAACATGCGATCCAAAAATATGATATTAATGGCTCAATTCTCGCAAACCACATGTCTCTATAAAAATTAATGTGCTAACACAAAATAAAATATAAATTAAAAACCATATATGTAAATAATTTATAATATGTGATTATTTTATATGTATGAGTGAATAAATAACAGTAATATATTCGTTAACATTATTATTATATACATATTGCATTTTCGTTATTTTTATGATTTATGAATGAATTAATGAACATTATAATTGAGTTTATTTAAATAATTTGAATTGCCGATCAATAAAACTAATTAAATATAAAGTTGAATTAAATATAAAGTTGAATATAAAAAAGTAGTAAAAAAAATTGAGAAGTGCTTTGCACATTAATTGAATAGAATACTTTATGATTAGTTTATCTATATGTGAACTTTTATACATTATTTAGTTTTCGTCTTCAACAACTTTATTTATATAGTCAATCTCATAGAAATCATGTTAACGTCTAAGGTTATGCTTACAACTTCGATAATGGCAAAATAATGTTATGTAATAATTGGTTACGTTATTAGTTGGGTAAGGTTTGATAACATATCTGTTGACACACTTTTTGGTAAAAGCTGTCACACTGAATATCTGGATAGCATCGCGCTCGGATATGGAGAACGTTGTCAGAAGACAGGAAGCGATTTGGTCAAAGTCGCATCATCAACAAAGAACTGCCTGGAACTCCTACCAGATGATCTTTTTTGGGCCCGAAAACAGCAATTACGGAGCTGAGCCGTGTAACTATTGTAGCTCTCTGAATTAGCTTCAGTTTGAGCTTTGGTTTGGCTCAATCGGAATTACGGTTTGAAAGTTATGCATGTTTCCGTGAATGAGTGTAATCTGACAATCATTTGGATGAAGTGACGAAGCAACACCTCCTGGACCGGATTGCCCCCTTTGGCTCGTGGGCTCCTTGGTTCGCACACATCGGATCGCTCCCATCAGCTCGCCCACGGTTGGATCGCCCCCCCTCGGTTCGCACTCCTGCCTCATGATCTGACCCGCTCTGCGTCAACCTCAGCACTCGAGCACCACGACCAGCTCAGCTCGCACTGTCCAATCACGATCCGACCCGCCTGGATGTAACGCTGCGCATAGATCTTGACATATTCTTAAGGCTACTCATGCTCATACTTTTACGGATCGGGTGCCACGTACCCCATCACGAACCGGTCTTCCCAAAAGCTCTCCTACAACTATAAATACACCATTTGAAGGTATTTTCAATGATCTTTTGGCTCTGACTTCTTACATCTTCCACCATTGCTCTCTGCAAAACATTTTCAGCAGCACAGGAGCCAAATTCCACATTATAACACGAGGATTTCGTGTATATTCTTATGATTTCTTACCTCTTTTCATTGTAAACACGAGGATTTCGTGTATAAACCGAGAGAATTGTACTTGTAGCTTCTTATGATTTAAGAAGAGATAAAGTGGACGTAGGCTTGCATTGAGCCGGACCACTATAAAAACTTTGTGTGTCTCCTCTTTATTTACTCTTTTCTGCAATCTGTGATCTGCAATTGGGTGTTAGGCCCAGATTTTGGTCTAACAATATCAAAATCGGAAATGTTTATATAATCTATTTTTCATGTAATATATGTGCCCACATCGTAATGTAATAAAATACAAATTATCTTATAAATACCGTTAAACTAAAGTTATGTTATGTAATGTATTTATAATACCGTGTTACGACTTTATTCCCTTATTTAAGCAAAATCACTTGTGTAAACTCTTTCAGGGAATCAAGGTCACAATTTCTAGGTGTTGATCTTACTGAATGGAGTATATAGGTCTTCATTTCACAAAATGAATTTTTCAAAGGGTTTTGTTCATCCAATGTGTGTGAACATCGAAGTTTGTTAATCCAATGCAAATATTGAAGTTCGTAAATCCAATGCGTTTAATTTTTGAGAATTATATGCTTTTACCAATTACAATAGCACACATCTTAATGTTTTTTTTAATCTACGATTGTCTAACGTGTATTGTATCAATTCCGTTTTTTTTTTTGGGTAAATTCCTTAGCAACCAATATGGTATTTAATTATTTTATCTTCTCATCTACTCTCTTTTTTTCTCTTAAATACTCGCCTACATCCTATTGTTAGAAACAAAAGGTAAGTCTACTAGTTTCCATGTTTGATTTTCTATAATATAATCAATTTGATTATTAATGGATTATGTCAAAATGTTGAATCCTAAGACTTCATAGCTTTAGTATATGTTAAATGATCAGAATATATGATTGTAGAAAGCATGGCTTAGTGTCTAATAACATATCTTGATCCTTCAATCAAATTGATGATAAAATCTTGTATGAATGATATCCAGTCTTCGGTTTTTTACTTCTTCTAAGAGTTTCACTAATTTCATCATTATTGTCTTGAATGTTCTCAGACTCACGAACAAGTTCGGTGATCTTCACCATTTCACGAATAAGTGTATTAACCTCCATCATTTCACGAATAGGTGTATTCACGAATATGGCTCTACAACCACAAATTTGATAATAATTAAAATGTGATTTGCGTTTTTCTTCTTCTAATTTCATAAAATGTAACTTTGTTTTTCTTAGAGGTATTTTATTTGAGATTAACCGATAGTAAGCAATGCTTCACCTCACAAACTAGCATTAGGACCAAAATTACATAACAGGACGTTAACCATTTTCGTAAGGGTTCCATGTTTATGTTCCACTACTCCATTTTATCGTGAAGTATAAGTCATATATGTCTCATGTATGATTCCTACAGATTCACAGTATACTGAAAATAATATGTGCCTCCCCAATCAGATATAAGGATCTTAATTTTAGTATTACATTGGCTTTATACATTCGTTTTATAGATAATAAGCGAACCAAATACTGCATCCCTAACATGCATTGATATACATAATATCCCTATGAATAGTCATTTATAAATGTAACAAAATTATCTTTTTTTCTCTTCTAGTAAAAGTACTATGTTTTTTTTTTCTTTTTTTTTTTGGTGGGAAACAAAAAGTATATAACAAAAACGCATTTCCCCTGTAGCTCACATAAACCTATCACCAAATCATAAAACTTTGGCAGTAGGACAAAAGGAAAAGAAATACAGTACAAAGAGCTAACAACAGATCGCAACTAACGAGGAGTTGAAAACAGACGAACCAAATACAGCATGACAGCGAATCATCTGTAGTAAATCAGTGGAACCAATAGATTTCAAATGGAAATGGTTTCTGGTTATTTTGCTTAAAGTGCATATTCTATACTTGTCATCAGATTTATTATCATATCTAGGAATTAAAATCAATGAAATCATATTATCCATACTCTTAGTGTTAACACGTGTTAATCTACTATGACATAAAGAAAAAGAATAAAAAAAATATAAGCAAAAAAAAAAAAAAAAAATCTATTAATATTTAGTCTAAACACTCCATCACACATGTAACATTTTCCAACAAACATAATTCCTTTGATCAGTATATAATTATCTGACTCAAAGACTAGTTTGAAGCCAAACTTTTTAAACAGATTACCGGAAACAAAATTCTTTCTAACATCATGTGTATAATATACATAATTTAATGTCAAGATCTTCCAATATTTAAACTCCAAGTATATTGTCGCCTTCTCGTTGAATTGCTTCTTTCGTTGAGTTTCCCGTATTGAAATAATTTTCATCCTCAAACAGTTCAAATTTCTTGAATAGACTTGCCATTATAGATATGTTTAGTATCACCAGAGTCAATCCACCAAAAATCATCTCTTTCAATCATGTTAATTTCAAAAATTACAGCTACAAAATTTTCCTTCGTCGATCGGGTTTTCATTTTAGAAAAACAACAATCTCTTTTAAAATGATTAGATTTTCCATAATTAGCACCCATTCACTTTCTTGGCTTTCTTATTTTTGAAGTTGTCTTATTATGGATTTTCATCTTTTGATTCAATGAGTTCTCCGACGTTTTATTTTCCTCTTTTTCTCCACCACATAGATCTTAGATGAAAATACTTGCAAATACAAAGTTAATTGTGTTCTTCTATCTAAGCTATTCCTCTACTTGCAAATACTATGCAAGATTAAACCCCTTCCAATTATGTTTAAGGATTTTTCTTTGATCTTTCCAAGAAGAGGGGATTTTGTTTATTATGAATGAAACTTTTATCTTCTCATCCATATTCATATTATGCTGGATAAGTTGGTTTAGGATATGCATAATACAACTGAATTGCTCTACTACGGTCCTCATTCATTTTATAATTGAAAATTTTAGTAGCCAAAATTTTCTTATTTGTTGCGTTCTTCATCACATGTTTCGCTTTCACTGCATCCTAAACCTCTTTGGTAGTCGATTTATTCCAATACATATCTAAAAGAATATTCGTAGTTGTCTTGCATATGTAATCATCTTGCTTTCATTTTAGTCTCGATCAAGCTTGTGCAATTATCATATTTTCTAATGCTAATGGCTTTGGCGTCGTAAGTACATAACCAACTTTAGTCCTGCTAACAGAAAAATACATCTTTGTTTGCCTACGCCTGAAATCAATGCCTTTAATACTTTCTAACTTGTGAAATCAAAAGTGAACTCTCCCAAGCTATGTGAAATAATGTCTTAAGATTGTTTCTGAGGATTCTTGGAAATTTTGTGAAACAACACGGCGTTGATAAACTAAAATCTACAGAGACTGCTCCAAAGAAGGTCGATGCCGCTTTCCTTAAGAAGTCATTTGTTATCCTTACTTGTTTGATCAACTAAATGGATGTTGTGATTAAAGCAAATTGTCTTCCAAAATACCATAAAGCTGAGATGATTAATCTCTCTAATTATTGTGATTGCATTATCGAAATCGATTTAAGCTATCTCTAAGTTGACTGCAACGATAACAATATCAAATTTGTGATCAGCAATATCACTAAACTAACATAACTTTGAGGGAAATGAAAGACGAGAAGACTTTGTTTTGCAATGCTTTTCTAATATTTTCGAATCTACGAGTTTGCGACGCTTTTAGGCGGTTCTAACTTCGAATGTCGCAAAATTGAAAAAGAAGATGAAGCATGAAACAATCTACGGTAATTCCGGAATATTTGCTATTTATAGCCGCGAGGGGATACCTTTTCGTTTGTAACACCGCGACTATGGTCTTTTCATAACGCTTCTGACAACTGCTATTTTTTCCAAATGATGTATCTTTTCATTGTGAATTTTCAAGTTTTCTCACCACTTCTGTCCATTAAATTTTGAATTTTGGACTTGTTAACGAGTTTAAATCTAATTCGTTTTAAGTAGAATATATCTATCCAAAAATATGGTTTGGAACCAAACCCACACAAACAAATTTTACAAGAATTTCATTAACAGCTACACTGCCATATCAACATTACTTCTTTGATTCTTCCCTCCCTCAAACAATTTCTGACACTTTCAATTTTGATTTAAGACTAACTAGTTGACATATGAAGATATCCATCTACATACCATTTGTAAAAGACCAATCATACTGGGTGTAAGCCAAAGTCAGCCGAACTACTACAAAAATCCCTATGTTTTTTTTTCCAAACTTTTCTACACCTTGCTGCTTTCCTTGCGTGATCTGCGACTGTCACCTTTTGAATTTGGTGCTTTCATATTATTCTTTGGCATTTATTCAATTTTCGGGCTTAGCAATCATATTTTAATCCTTGAAAGCAGTTCTTAACCAAAATTGATCATTTGAAGTTCATGCCAAATGTAAGAACAATTTAAAATGAAAGCATAGTATGTTATGCAACGACGGTCGGAACAAAGCCTCCCTTCCTTGCACGCATATGAGCTGGCACACAACTCCCATGTAGCAAAAGGAATCCCTTATGTTACGTGCCTACCAGCTCATATTTGTACATAATTCCTTCAATTTATTTCATGATGTGAGACTTTTGTATCTTAACCGTCATTCCTCCTTAAGAACATGCGAGACAATCCTAACAGTCTCCTCCTTGACTTGCATCCTACGAGTATCTTTTGAGAGCACTGCCTTGCCTGCATGGCCCAGTCCGTAAACTTCGGCTCTGATACCACTGTTATGTAATGACGACCGGAACAAATCCCCCCTTCCTTGCACACATATGAGCTGACACACAACTCTCACATAACAAAAGGAATCTCTGATATTACGTGGCTACCAGCTCATATTTGTACATAATTCCTTCAGTTTATTTCGTAATGTGGGACTTTTGTATCCCAACCATCGTTCCTCCTTAAGAACATGCGAGGCAATCCTAACATAATATTCCTCTTCATGATATTAAACTATGTTATAAATTAACTTAATTTTTTTTATAGAATTTAACCTAAGGTTAATATATACAAAGACTGTTCTTTTGCACCCCAAACAGTATAACATCCGATAACACCCCATGAATTCAACCATCGTTTCCATTTCTCTCTCCATTCATCCTTTCTCTCCTCCTTCAAACCTTTATTAATTAGAAACTCGTCGTTGAGATTGAAGTGATTTTGAAATGCTGCAAAACAGAGATGTTGTAGAGCACTCATGTATGTATGTATGTACGTATGCGTACATATATATTTGTATGTATATACATATGCATATAAATAGAAAATCTTAATATAAACTGTAAAAGATACGATGAGCAATCCATAATGAAATTGTAACAGCGATCTAATTAATCACTAAAAATATATTCTCAGTTCATCATGCCATAGTTGATGGGTTAAATAAAATTTGAGCAAGCGGGTCCTTTGGAAAGGCCAAGGTGGACCTCCATACCATGATGCATATCGATGGGCCTAAAAATTTCCGAGTCTTGGGGCACTGCCATACAAAAAAATATATTAAATGTCTAGCATGTTTATAAATCACAAATGAGCTTTTCTGGCGGTGTATGTTTTATATTCAATTAATCTAACAACGTGTTTCTAATTCAACTTTCATCATTTAGCTGTTTATTTTGAAGAAAATGCTGGGTGCACTCCCTTACATGTATCCAATTATATCATTGTAGATGCAAATAATATTTCAATGGTATTTTAAACTGGCTTTTTTTAAATCCTAGTTTAATAGCTGCTCATTATAGATGCAAAATACCAAGCCTAGCTTCTTATTTTTCCTTTACTAGAACTATCGAATATAGTTGAACTTGACTAAAAAAAGGAGAGAAAAAAGATTTGTTACCATTGAGGTAATCCTCAACTGCAAAATTGTCCATGTCACCAGTTAGAGCTTCCAATCCATAGAAGATGATAACTGCAAAATTGCCCAGTATATGTTTCTACTTCTACCCATGCACTGCACTTCTGAACTCACATAAACATGTAATGATGTTGGTCCAAGTCTCTGTGTTTCTCTTCTTTTATTCCAAAAAAAAAAAAACAAAAAAAAAAAACAAAAACATCAATCTTATATGCTTTCATGGGAAAAACGAATATAAACCAGGTTCCTGTTTTACATGCGTAAGTTTTCTATTTTAAATAATGTTAAATCCTTCCTCAAAAAAATAATGTTAAATCGAATTTTAAAATTTGTTTTCAATCATTATTGAATTAACATTTTTCATTTTTATTTGTTTACTTTATTAAAGTAACATGAACCGTATGTATGCAAAAGTTGTGTAACGACATGGATTTCGCCCGGACCTAATCGATCGCTAAATCGACCAAGACCGTTCGAATCCCGCATATGCTAACTCTGGGTATACAACACATCAGAACAAATAACAGAAGACTTCTATAAATATCATAATAATGTTACATCAGAGTACAGAATATCAGAGTATTTCGAAATATAATATACAGCGGAAGATAATACAATACACAGCGGAAATATAAAATAACACAGCGGAAGACAACAAATGCACTAGACACAGCTTAAAGCTTCAATCCAGAATCCTGCTCAATATATCTGCAAAATAAAACTACTCGACTGCCCATGTGGAAAATAGGGGCACCCGAGTTCGCAAGGGAAAAGCAAACTATAGGTCAGTCATGGGACTGGTGTGAGAAACTCTAAACAATTATAACCTTATACAAATCATATGGCATATCATGGGACCACGCCGCTAACGCAGAACGGGTTTACCCCCCATGAATGTTAGTATATAAACAACAATCAATATAGGTATATGGATCTACTATGCATCAATCAACATGCAATATCCCAATCTACCCACTTAGATTAATCACTACACTTAGATTTTCCAAATCCAATTCAATTTACAGAAATTATTCCTTTGGATTATATTCCCGATTTCTTATTTCAAATCATTTGAAATACCTATATAACTTTCTATATCAAAGTAGATTTCACTTCGGGATCTCAAATCAAATCATTTGGAAATGTGAATTCCAAAACATAACAATGCATACAAACAAGTATGCAACCAAATATCGTGCTCCCCATCGACAAGGCAAAGGGTACGCACCTCGCAACTCGATATATAAATGTGCACCTACCCCACATAGGAGCAGGCTACACCGACGATGCACCTCCCACACATGGAGAGCATACACCGCCCTCTCACCCATACTTTTAGTCTCAGGGTTACCCGACTCTTTAGCCACATACTAAATCATTTCATATCCCGAAGTAGGGAAAATCATTTCACAACATTATAATCACAAGTACTTTCAAAATATAGTACTTCACATCAGTAATTCACACATATGATCAGTCACTATTAATCACATAACCTTTGAGCTCGTACATCTCAAAGAAGGGTGTTAAGCAAGAGAATAAATTCTCTGCCACCAAACAGATACATCATTAATAGCAACTAATCAATACGCGATGAACCACAATTTAACACATAATACATTTCTAAATCATTTTAGAAATCATCGGGTTTTAGGCCTCGAAATCCTTTCTGTTTTATAAAACATTTTTATAAAACATTCCCTGCCCAAAATCGGGAATATATTTCTTTTCACTTAAGAAAAATATCATTTCCAAATCATTCATTAAATTTGAAATGAACACAACTCGCTAAACACCTTATCGTCAAATCTTGAAGTGTTTCACAAGGTGTTAGCACACAGATATTTTCAACCCAACCCAATGCTAAATGTAAAAGCATATTTTGCTCATAAACTGGTCGAGCACAATCCAAACAAACAATCAATCAAATTTGACATTAAATATAAGGTTTTGAATAGAGATAGTATCGACTTATATTCAACATCAAATCCTGAAACCAACAGATATCATATCGGGAATAACGATATCGATATCTTCCAAATTCCCATCACAATATCTGTATAATCACGGAATCCAATATCGAAAATATCCAAAGATAATTTCAATTCAAATCTAATCCAATTTATTTATTTATAACCATTGGATTATTTTTCTAGTTAATAACTAGTTCATTTCGATAAAAATATATTTTTATCTTTTCAAATATGGAGTTTTTCATCCCAATTCTTCACAGATCATTTCTTATGATTTTACACAAATTATCGATATTTTTAATAACTTTATCAAGGCCCATACAGTCGATTTCCATCAACGGTCATCGAACTGCACTTACAGCGACCTTTTCCAAATTTGATTTGGACATAATTCCAAATCCAACCGTTAGATTTCAAATCTCTAATATTTGTTAGAAAGCTCTTTTCGATACGAACCCAACGGTTCTGGTTTTAGGAGAATCCGACGGTCGGATCTCCCGTAATGTCCATTCGAAGTCAATGATCGAAATTCGCGAACTGCCGCAGCGCGGCGCGTTCTATTCAGGCCATTATATACTATATATATAATATATATAATATATATTTCGTCGATTTCTATTTAAAACGAATTTTATAAATTGTTTTAAATTCCTTTTCAAATCGATTTCAACTTCTTGTTTCAATTCAAATCAAAAACGAATTTTTCCTTATAAATTCGTTTTAAATTCATTTCAATTTGATTTCAATTCGTTTCAATTCGAATTCAATTCTATTTCAATTCTATTTCATTTCAATTTCAATTCGATTCAATTCATTTTCTATTCAGTTCAATTCAAATTCATTTCCTATTCAATTCAATTCGGATTCATTTTCTATTCAATTCAATTTGAATTCATTTTCTATTCAATTCACATCGTTTTCACATTTCATATTTATACGTTTTCATATTTCATATATATACGTTTTCATATTTCATATATATATCATTTTCAATTCATATATATATATATATATATATATATATATATATATATATATATCGTTTTCATTTCATATATATGCGATATTTTCACTTTCAATATATACGATATTTTCACTTTCAATATATACGATATTTTCACTTTCAATATATATATTTTCACTTTCAATATATTCGATATTTTCACTTTCAATATATATAATATTTTCACTTTCAATATATATATATTTCATTTTCAGTATATGCGATATTTTCACTTTCAATATATATATTTCATACACTTCTAATATATACGATATTTTCACTTTCAATATATTCAATATATTCACTTTCAATATATATAATATTTTCACTTTCAATATATATATATATATATATTCACTTTCAATATAATCGATATTTTCACTTTCAATATATATATTTCATTTTCAGTATATGCGATATTTTCACTTTCAATATATATATATATTTCATACACTTCTAATATATACGATATTTTCACTTTCAATATATATATGATACTTTCACTTTCAATATATATGATATTTTCACTTTCAATATATTCGATATTTTCACTTTCAATATATATATTTCATTTTCAGTATATGCGATATTTTCACTTTCAATATATATATTTCATACACTTCTAATATATACGATATTTTCACTTTCAATATATATATTTCATACACTTCTAATATATACGATATTTTCACTTTCAATATATATATTTCATACACTTCTAATATATATAATTCATTTCACATCACGATCAATTTCCACACAGAATACAATCAAACAAGTCGTCCATGGTCTGTGGACGACGGGGAACAGTTCATATATGCAGTTACTAAATAAATAACTGTAAAGAAAATTTTAAAGTGAGAGAATTCTCACAGTCGGTTTTTAATTCTGAACAGTTCGGATTTAATTTCGCCTAAAATCCCAATGTGCTTCGTTCTGGTTCTGGTCAGCTCCCTTGCGTAGATCTCGGAAAGACGATTCCAACGCATCCTTGTTCGCGTGATTCTGTGTTTATTTGAAAAAGACACAGTAATTTAAAGTTTATATATTTTAAATAAACTATTTACTCGTTAATTACTTAATTAAAACCACTAATTACCATTTACCCCCGTAATCATCTTCCTCCAGGTCGACGCACAGCCAACAAAAATCGAACCCATCCGTATTCCTTTCCCCCTCCAAATCGCACCACCACCAGCCACGTTAATCTCGATCCAACACCGCTATACCGTAGCGCCAACTACCCCCTCCCTTCAGCAGGAACCGCGCCAAGATCGAAGCACCACCTTGCCCCAAAAACACAGGCGAGCGCGGGCTGTTTATGCCTAGAAATTGAACAGAATTCTTCACAGTTATTGATCACACTTATATCGGATTAAAGATCAAAGCTTTCTCTTTAATTTTTGACTTGAAATCAGGGAATAATTCCAGTTATATGAGGAGCGATTTTGGGGATTATTTCAGAGCATTTAGATCGTCTATTGAATGGAGGCGGTGGCTGTTTTCACGTTTGGAGGAAATAGGGTTTTGACCCCCCCCATTGACTTGCCCTTATATAGATATTTATATTATTATTATTTTCGAAAATGTCTTGTTTAATTTCGAACTCGAAATCGAACCCAACGACTGTCGTCCCTAGCTAAATACCCCCCTTCCGAACACAATGGGATATGTTTCGTAGGCCCATTCGACTGTTACAGTCAGTTATTCTTCAAATTAAAGTATAAAACATTAAATATGGATTTGAACGTACATTTTAATTTGCCGGAACCACATACGGACTCTAAAAATTCCAGAAAAATATTTTCTTGCTTCGTATTGACGATACGGTCCTAACAAAACTAATTTCGTCAAATTTGAAGACCGTTTGAAAAATGGTCATTTTCCAGTCGATTAAAATCAACTGAAACTGGTCAAACGCGTTTTCCTTTGCCACGCTGACATATTGATTCGAAAAATTACGAATTTTGGAATCTAGCAATAACTTGACATCACGGATCCAACAAAAGTGGTTTCGTCGAAATCCGAGGTCGTTTGCAAAATGGCTATTTTTAAGGGCCGAAATTCCATAACGACTATTCTGAATTTTAAACTAGCCCAGATTTCCGGGTTGTTACAATCTCCCCCACTTAAAACTTTTCGTCCCCGAAAAGGAATGAAGCCGAAAGTTGTTTAACAATTCAACTCAAATTCCATTATTTTGATTACGGCTTAAGTTCTTCAACTTTTCAGTTTCCAAGAACTTTTCAAAAATTTGGCTAACACCCTAAATTTTCAAAAAATTTCGCCATAACCTCCCCTGCACCGGGAAAATCCCGAAATTGCCATATATGCCCTCTGATCTCAAAAAGAAAAAGAAAAGGCCAAGCGGCTCATAAAATCATCATCACCCAAACAAAACAGTAAATTATGATAAACATGTACCTATTTGTCGGGCAATAAATTTTATTCTCTGCTCTAGCCTCCTTGCTATGACATGTTCAATGTAAGTACATGTATATGCAAGCAAATGCGACAAATTTTCAATACAGTTCAATATTTGATTATATTAGGCGTAATGGTTCAAGATTCTAATTAATCAACCAAAAATCAAACAACACAACCAACAATCAATTTATTCATTAACTTTATAAAATATATAACTTTATATATACTCAAAAAATCTATTTTTAAAACCAGATTATATATATAATCACAAATACGTTATTTATAAACAAATAACTCTCGACTCATTCTGGGGCATTTCTAACCCCATCTCTAACGAGTCACTCATTCTAGAATGCTACTGATTCTATCACTAATGAGGATTCTTTCATAGGATATTACTAATCCTACCTCTGATGAGTCTTTTGTTCAGTTCTGACGAGTTGTACCCCAAAGATTTGAGTTAACCAAAGCTCTGATACCAGCTGTAACGACATGGATTTCGCCCGGACCTAATCGATCGCTAAATCGACCAAGACCGTTCGAATCCCACATACGCTAACTCTGGGTATACAACACATCAGAACAAATAACAGAAGACTTCTATAAACATCATAATAATGTTACATCAGAGTACAAAATATCAGAGTATTTCGAAATATAATATACAGCGGAAGAAAATATAATACACAGCGGAAATATAAAATAACACAGCGAAAGACAATAAATGCACTGGACACAGCTTAAAGCTTCAATCCAGAATCCTGCTCAGTATATCTGCAAAATAAAACTACTCGACTGCCCGTGTGGAAAATAGGGTCACCCGAGTTAGCAAGGGAAAAGCAAACTACAGGTCAGTCATGGGACTGGTGTGAAAAACTATAAACAATTATAACCTTATACAAATCATATGGCATATCACGGGACCACGCCGCTAACGCGGAACGGGTTTACCCCCATGAATGTTAGTGTATAAACAACAATCAATATAGGTATATGGATCTACTATGCATCAATCAACATGCAATATCCCAATCTGCCCACTTAGATTAATCACTACACTTAGATTTTCCAAATCCAATTCAATTTACAGAAATTATTCCTTTGGATTATATTCCCGATTTCTTATTTCAAATCATTTGAAATACCTATATAACTTTCTATATCAAAGTAGATTTCACTTCGGGATCTCAAATCAAATCATTTGGAAATGTGAATTCCAAAACATAACAATGCATACAAACAAGTATGCAACCAAATATCGTGTTCCCCATCGACAAGGCAAAGGGTACGCACCTCGCAACTCGATATATAAATGTGCACCTACCCCACATAGTAGCAGGCTACACCGACGATGCACCTCCCACACATGGAGAGAATACACCTCCCTCTCACCCATACTTTTAGTCTCAGGGTTACCCGACTCTTTAGCCACCACATACTAAATCATTTCATATCCCGAAGTAGGGAAAATCATTTCACAACATAATAATCACAAGTACTTTCAAAATATAGTACTTCACATCAGTAATTCACACATATGATCAGTCACTATTAATCACATAACCTTTGAGCTCGTACGTCTCAAAGAAGTGTGTTAAGCAAGAGAATAAATTCTCCGCCACCAAACAGATACATCATTAATAGCAACTAATCAATACGCGATGAACCACAATGTAACACATAATACATTTCTAAATCATTTTAGAAATCATCGGGTTTTAGGCCTCGAAATCCTTTCTGTTTTATAAAACATTCCCTGCCCAAAATCGGGAATATATTTCTTTTCACTTAAGAAAAATATCATTTCCAAATCATTCATTAAATTTGAAATGAACACAACTCGCTAAACACCTTATCGTCAAAGCGTGAAGTGTTTCACAAGGTGTTAGCACACAGATATTTTCAACCCAACCCAATGCTAAATTTATAAGCATATTTTGCTCATAAACTGGTCGAGCACAATCCAAACAATCAATCAATCAAATTTGACATTAAATATAAGGTTTTGAATAGAGATAGTATCGACTTATATTCAACATCAAATCCTGAAACCAACAGATATCATATCGGGAATAACGATATCGATATCTTCCAAATTCCCATCACAATATCTGTATAATCACGGAATCTAATATCGAAAATATCCAAAGATAATTTCAATTCAAATCTAATCCAATTTATTTATTTATAACCATTGGATTATTTTTCTAGTTAATAATTAGTTCATTTCGATAAAAATATATTTTTATCTTTTCAAATATGGAGTTTTTCATCCCAATTCTTCACAAATCATTTCTTATGATTTTACCCAAATTATCGATATTTTTAATAATTTTATCAAGGCACATACAGTCAATTTCCATCAACGGTCATCGAACTGCACTTACAACGACCTTTTACAAATTTGATTTGGACATAATTCTAAATCCAACCGTTAGATTTCAAATCTCTAATATTCGTTAGAAAGCTCTTTTCGATACGAACCGAACGGTTCTGGTTTCAGGAGAATCCGACGGTCGGATCTCCCGTAATGTCCATTCGAAGTCAATGGTCGAAATTCACGAACTGCCGCAGCGCGTTCTATTCAGGCCATTATATATTATATATATATAATATATATAATATATATAATATATATTTCGTTGATTTCTATTTAAAACAAATTTTATAAATCGTTTTAAATTCCTTTTCAAATCGATTTCAACTTCTTGTTTCAAATTCAAATCAAAATTGAATTTTTCCTTATAAATTTGTTTTAAATTCATTTCAATTTGATTTCAATTCGAATTCAATTCTATTTCATTTCAATTTCAATTCGATTCAATTCATTTCGAATTCATTTTCTATTCAGTTCAATTCGAATTCATTTCCTATTCAGTTCAATTCGAATTCATTTCTTATTCAGTTCAATTCGGATTCATTTTTTATTCAATTCAATTCGAATTCATTTTCTATTCAATTCACATCGTTTTCACATTTCATATTTATACGTTTTCATATTTCATATATATACGTTTTCATATTTCATATATATATCGTTTTCATTTCATATATGTATATATATATATATATATATATCGTTTTCATTTCATATATATGCGATATTTTCACTTTCAATATATACGATATTTTCACTTTCAATATATACAATATTTTCACTTTCAATATATTCGATATTTTCACTTTCAATATATTCGATATTTTCACTTTCAATATATACATTTCATTTTCAGTATATGCGATATTTTCACTTTCAATATATATATTTCATACACTTCTAATATATACGATATTTTCACTTTCAATATATTCGATATTTTCACTTTCAATATATATAATATTTTCACTTTCAATATATATATTTTCACTTTCAATATATTCGATATTTTCACTTTCAATATATATATATTTCATTTTCAGTATATGCGATATTTTCACTTTCAATATATATATTTCATACACTTCTAATATATACGATATTTTCACTTTCAATATATATATATATATGATATTTTCACTTTCAATATATATGATATTTTCACTTTCAATATATTCGATATTTTCACTTTCAATATATATATATATATATATATTTCATTTTCAGTATATGCGATATTTTCACTTTCAATATATATATTTCATACACTTCTAATATATACGATATTTCACTTTCAATATATATATATATATATTTCATACACTTCTAATATATATAATTCATTTCACATCACGATCAATTTCCACACAGAATACAATCAAACAAGTCGTCCATGGTCTGTGGACGACGGGGAACAGTTCATATATGCAGTTACTAATAAATAACTGTAAAGAAAATTTTAAAGTGAGAAAATTCTCACATTCGGTTTTTAATTTTGAACAGTTTGGATTTAATTTCGCCTAAAATCCCAATGTGCTTCGTTCTGGTTCTGGTCAGTTCCCTTTCGTAGATATCAGAAAGACGATTCCAACGCATCCTTGTTTGCGTGATTCTGTGTTTGTTTGAAAAAGACATAGTAATTTAAAGTTTACATATTTTAAATAAACTATTTACTCGTTAATTACTTAATTAAAACCACAAATTACCATTTACCCCCGTAATCATCTTCCTCCAGGTCGACGCACAGCCAACAAAAATCGAACCCATCCGTATTCCTTTCCCCCTCCAAATCGCACCACCACCAGCCACGTTAATCTCGATCCAACACTGCCATACCGTAGCGCCAACTACCCCCTCCCTTCAGCAGGAACCGCCCCAAGATCGAAGCACCACCTTGCCCCAAAAACGCAGGCGAGCACGGGCTGTTTATGCCAAGAAATCGAACAGAATTCTTCACGGTTATTGATCACACTTATATCGGATTAAAGATCAAAGCTTTCTCTTTAATTTTCGTCTTGAAATCAGGGAATAATTCCAGTTATATGAGGAGCGATTTTGGGGATTATTTTAGAGCATTTAGATCGTCTATTGAATGGAGGCGGTGGCTGTTTTCACGATTGGAGGAAATAGTGTTTTGACCCCCCTTTGACTTGCCCTTATATAGATATTAATATTATTATTATTTTTCGAAAATGTCTTGTTTAATTCCCGAACTCGAAATCGAACCCAACGACTGTCGTCCCTAGCTAAATATCCCCCTTCCGAACACAATGGGATATATTTCGTAGGCCCATTCGACTGTTACAGTCAGTTATTCTTCAAATTAAAGTATAAAACATTCAAATATGGATTTGAACGTACATTTTAATTTGCTGGAGCCACATACGGACTCTAAAAATTCCAGAAAAATATTCTCTAGCTTCGTATTGATGATACGGTCCTAACAAAACTAATTTCGTCAAATTTGAAGACCGTTTGAAAAATGGCCATTTTCCAGTCGATTAAAATCAACTAAAACTGGTCAAACGCGTTTTCCTTTGCCACGCTCACATATTGATTCAAAAAATTACGAATTTTGGAATCTAGCAATAACTTGACATCACGGATCCAACAAAAGTGGTTTCGTCGAAATCCGAGATCGTTTGCAAAATGGCTATTTTTAAGGGCCGAAATTTCATAGCGACTATTCTGAATTTTAAACTGGCCCAGATTTCCGGGTTGTTACAAGTTGTTACGTATACATCTAGAAAAATACTGTCAGTTTGCAGTGTAAATAGTTGTATTGCATAATAATTGACACGCTGAGCAAAATAATTGTAGGTTAAAATTTGCCACACATTTACCTTTGCAGCTTGCACCACCAATGTTTGTTGTACAATAACAAAAAATAAATGTAAACTTTTTATGTTTCACTGGAAATGTTTAATGAATACTTGCATTGCAAAATACATAATTATCGTTGAGCAAAAAAGATTCAAAATTGGACACCAATTTTATACAGCAAATATTTGTCATGCATGCTGAAAGCTGGCAAATAATTTTTCACAATACATGATGATTTTTTTTTATTAGATATCCAAATATATTCAATCACGAAACACATGATTAACCGAGCTCTTCATTTATATATCAGATTCAAACTTTAATCCCCCTCTAGCAGAATCGCTGCCGTCAGAGGCTTGGTGCTCGCATATAATATTTTACTGCAAGTTAGGTTTCTCTCGAACAAACTCATTATTTTATGAAATATAACTGCGAGTATAGATTGTTTCTTGCTCATAGTGGATTATAATTGGTTTAGACTTTAGCATTTTCTTAGTTTTTAATTTTAGAATGTTAAAGACTCAGGTTATGTGCATGTATAGCTTTCTCTAACATGTGTTTGTTTAGTTTCAAGCTCAGAAAACATGAATTGGTAATTTCCAGAATATATTATTTATCTATCATTTTTTAGTAATATACGAGTCAACATTAAGGTAATCTTTTTAGTAAAATATATCAAAATATATTGTTTTTTACAGTTACAATAAAATTATCATAATAGCAAAGGTATATGTTGACACATTTTTTGGTCAAAGCCGTCACACGTGAAATCTTTGGTTAAGAATACGCTCAAGTATTGAGAAAATCGTCAGCAATCCCAAAACGATTTGGTTGAAGTCGCATCGTAAACATAAAATGGTCCGGAACTCCTATCAAAAGATCTCTTTTGGGTCCGAAAACATCAATTACGGTGCTTTACACCATAACTCTTGGAGCCCTCTGAATTAGCTTCAGGTAGAGCTTTCGTTTGGACAAAACGGACTTACAGTTTGGAAGTTACGCTCGTTTCCATGAACGCGCGCAGAACCGGAATAACTTGGACCAAGCATTGGCAAGGTTGGAATCCAGATCGGATCGGAATGAGGCATCATAATCGAGAATTCAGCATCGGTTCGGTGGGGGAAGACTCAGACCGATGGCACACGAATCTGGCAAACGGTTCTTTGGATACATCGGATCGGTTCGGGGTAGGATGACCCGACCCGCCTTGCATTTTGGGTACACCACGACTTCGGTTTGAAAGCTCCACGTCGGTTCGGTTCGCCCCTATCTGATCCGACCCGCCTGGAAGTCGTTCCTACACAACAGCTTATTTTGATCTATTCTCAAAGAATAACCGCCTCCTACTTACATAGATCAACTTACACCTGGCATAGCACGACTTGGAGAGGCTTTCTTCAAGTTTTCCATGAAATTTCGAGATTAAGGGGATGCCCGCCACGTGGCATCCGAACCGGAACCTGCCTACTGCTATAAATACACCATTTGAAGGCAAATTTAGGGAGCTTTTTGGCTCTAACTCCTCACGGCTTCGACCATTGTTCTCCGCAAGGCTATTGCACAACATAGAAGCTGAATTCCACATTATAACACGAGGATATCATGTATAATCTTCTAATTTATTACTTCTTTTTATTGTAAACACGAAGGCTTTGTGAACAAATCTAAGAGAATTGTATTGTAACTTCTTAGGATTTAAGAAGAGATTAAGTGTAGGCTTGCTTTGAGCCGAACCACTATAAAAACCTCGTGTGTCTACTGTTATTTATTGTTTTCTGCATTCTGTGATATGTGATTGTGAGGACTTCACACTACATTTGGATGTTAGTACCAAATTTCGATCTAACAATTTGGCGCGCCAGAAAGGGTGCGCACGTTACATTTTCTTCTACTAGCTTGAGAGGAAGCAGATTATTAGGCTATTGGATTGATAACCAAACGAAATATTTCCCGTGTTTGAGAACGAAGGCACAAGGAATGAGGAAAGCCAAGATGCTTCCTCTCATAGAAATCCATCAGCATACTTGACTCGAGAAGAGATGGATAGAGCTCTCGCTGAATTGAGAACCCAAATGGCCAGACAAGATGATCTCCTACGGAAACAACAGGAGATGATGGATGAATTCTTCGCTCGGATAAAAGGCAGGTCGAGCGGCAACGATCAGATCGCTGGAAATAATGTTGTACAAATCGGCATGGCAACGGAATCGGCTTGGGCAAGCAACACCAACCGGGTCGGATCAGCCCTTCTGACTCGAACCGCCTCACGCGGCGTGGAAACAAATGAAGCTGGGACCCCCCACCCCCGGGCGGGAATGAACGCCGCTCATTGTTTCGGACGGGAACAACGACAACTTTGGAAATAAAGACTCAAGTCGAGCACGATCAACATCTGCTCTGGTTCGAATAGGAAATACAATGGCACAACCACAACACGAAGCTCCCCGGGTCGAAGCTTATGGACCGGGTCGGTTCGGTCCCCCCAACCCTCAGACCACCGATCCGCACCGGATAGCATTTCAGGCATTCCATCACTTTTCTCAAGGCAACGCTGGAGGCACCAGCTTTGATCTTGGCAATCTGCAGCAGCTTCTAAATGGCAATCGGCTTGCAAATTTGACCGAACGCCTCTCGAGAGGCCGCACTTATTAGACTGTGTGGATAATGTCAATCACATTCCATTCACACACGAAATCGGGAATTCCTGCAATCCCCCGGATTTCAAACTTCCAGTTCTGGAGCCTCACAATGGAAGGACAGATCCTACCGTGCATCTGATGCGCTACAAATGACATATGAAAGTTCAATCAGCGTCGGAAAACGTCATGGCAAAATGCTTTCCCTTCTTTTTGACTGATATAGCCGCTATGTTGATTCGGAAATTAGAAACGGAATCGATCAACAGTTGGAACATGTTGGTCACCCGCTTCATTGAACGGTTTCAGGTCCAAATTGCTCGACACAAGAACGTCATGTCACTTACTACAATCAAGCAGAGGTCTGGAGAAACTCTGCGTTCATTTCTGGAAAGATTCTACATTGCGCCAGCATCAGTTGATCGACCTGAACCATCTATGGTATTAATGGTGGAAGTATCCGGCGTTCTAGACGAGTCGGAGTTCAAAAAATCTTTATACCGAGACCCTGCGAAATCTCAGTGAATTCTACCTTGAAGCAGATAGAATTCTGAGGGAAGAAGATGCGACTTCCGAGAAGCGCATTCTCGACGTCAACATGCTTAAAGACGGAGGACCGCCTGATTCTGGAAAAGACAAAGGAAAATTCGTTGTCAAGAATGACCGCAACATTCAGCCCCGGAGAGGGCCCAGATAGGAAAAATACATCGAACTCAATGCTTCATTGATCGACATTTACATGGACACAAACGGTGCTATCTCCTTTCCGAAGCCTCCCAGGAGGGAGCCATCGCAAAGAGAAAGCGACTCTAGAAAACATTGCATATTCCACGATATGGACGGTCATGACACGAATGTTTGTAGGCATCTGTGTGATCTGATAGAGGAACGAGTTAAGCATGGAGAGCTACCCGAGTATGTGAAACAATCAACAACGTCTGCACCCACGCTGCCACCACCTGCTCCTCGGAAAGGGAATGAACCTGGATCGAGCTCTCATGGGCTCATCATCAACTAATATGGATTGGACCACTTTGCATTTGCTGCATTTCTTAGGATTTAAGATATGTTTTTTGCTTTCTTTAGGTTTTCTGATTGGCTAAGTCGGAATATACACGTAGGGGGTTAAGATTTAGCCTCAAAGCGTGTTCTGCACTTTATGACAAACCAATCAGGATTTGTTTTGGTTTCATATTTTGAATTGAATAAGGAAGGACTTTCCAAGCATGGATTATGTTTGACAAATTTAAGTATCTTGTCAGCTTGTGACAGAATTCTCAATTTCAATTAAAGTATGGCTTATACTTATCTCGAAACCCTAGGTATGGATTGTGCCTAGGGACGAACTATCTTGTTAGGTTGTGGCAAGTATAGCTCTATCTCGGTATGAGTATGGATTGTACTCCGTTGGATTCCCAAGTATGGATTATACTTAGGAACGGTGATTGGTCTCGTCAGGATATGGTAAAGGAACTCAATAAAACTCGAGTATGGCTTATGCTCAGTTTGAACTTTCCGGTATGGCTTATACCTGGAAGGTTAGCTCCCTCACCAGGTCTTGGCAGGATGATTCGAACGTCCCTCGTGTCTGATTTATGCTCAACAGGATGCCCAAGCATGGTTTATGCTCGAAAAGGTTAAGCAAAGCTGTCATGATTTGACACATCATTTTGGTTCTGATTCTTTGCAGGTATGGATTATACTTGCAGCTGGCAGGCCCGGCGTAGCCTTGGATTTCTTGGATCATCCAGAACGCATCTTCCTTCATTCAGCAAGACACGTTCTGGGGGCAAACTTGTTGACATGCTTTTTGGTCAAAAGTCGTCACATGTGAAATCTTTGGTTAAGAATACGCTCAAGTATTGGGAACATCGTCAGCAATCCCAGAACAATTTGGTTGAAGTCACATCGCAAATATAAAGTGGTCCGGAACTCCTACCAAATGACCTCTTTTTGGGTCCGAAAACATCAATTACGGTGCCTCGCACAGTAACTCTTGTAGCCCTCTGAATTAGCTTTAGATAGAGCTTTTGTTTGGACAAAACGGACTTACGGTTTGGAAGTTACGCTCGTTTCCGTGAGCGCGCGCAGAACTGGAATAACTTGGACCAAGCATTGGCAAGGTTGGAATCTAAATTGGATCGGAATGAGGCATCATAGTCTCGAGAATTCAGCATCGGTTCGGTGGGGGGAAGACTCGGACCGATGGCACACGAATCTGGCGAACGTTTTTTTTGGATACATCAGATCGGTTCAGGGTAGGATGACCCGACCCGCCTTGCATTCTAGGTACACCACGTCTTCGGTTTGAAAGGTCCACGTTGGTTTGGTTCGCCCCTATCCGATCCGATCCACCTGGAAGCCGTCCTGCACAACAACTTATTTTGACCTATTCTCAACGAGTAACCGCTTCCTACTTGCATGGATCAACTCACACCTGACATACCACGACTTGGAGAGGCTTGCTCCACGTTTTCCATGACATTTTGAGATTAAGGGGATGCTCGCCACGGGGCGTTCGAACTGGAACCCGCCTACTGCTATAAATACACCACTTGAAGGCAAATTTAGGGAGCTTTTTGGCTCTAACTTTTCACGACATCCACCATTGTTCTCCGTAAGGCTATTGTACAACATAGAAACCGAATTCCACATTATATTGGGAGAGTATCGTGTATAACCTTCTAATTTCTTACTCCTTTTTATTGTAAACACGAGGGCTTCGTGTATAAATCTTGAGAGAATTGTACTATAACTTCTTAGGATTTAAAAAGAGATAAAGTGAACGTAGGCTTGGTTTGAGCCGAACCACTATAAAAACCTCGTGTGTCTACTGTTATTATTGTTTTCTGCATTCTGTGATATGTGATTTGTGATTGTGAGGACTTCACACTGCATTTGGGTGTTTGTACCAAATTTCGATCTAACAATATATAACTGTGATTATAGTATATTATCGCGCCTCACACGAGAGTGCAACAATCTTAGCAAGTTATTAAAATTGTTTTATGGAAGTAACCATATTACACACGTGTGCACGAGCACGCGCTTGATTTACTCCCTGGATAATCAGACAACACCTCTGATTACGCAACCAAATACCACTATTAAAAGTAGATACGGAAATTTTAATGGTACATACAATCAATTTTAAACATAAAATTTACCATGCAATTATTATGATATTAACTTTAAATTTCGAGAAGTGCATCTAATATGCAATCATCTCATTCCAGATCATGACTGACATAAGAGAAATTAATGCAAGTCAGTTTTGATAAGGAACAAAATTGTATCATGAGAGTTTGATGGGTTTTTTGAAGGTTAACTAAAATTCAATACAGGAAGAGGAAGAATATCTTATCCAATGCAACTATGCAAGTCAAAATAAATTAAGGTGATGAGCTTATGATTATAATCGGACATGTCCCACTTATTTATGCAAAATAATTACAAATGGGCTCATAAAAAGGTGGTTGTTGCTAAGTTATGGAGTTTTAGGAAAGCAAAACAGCAATGCGGCGACGAGGAGACTTTCAGTAGAGAAATAGCTCAAAGGAATTATGCTTGAGCACTTTGCTTGATAGGCTATTTCAGGTAAGGACACAACTATATTTCTTTGAGATGAATGTTCTAATGGTATGATCAAATTTGAGGTTGGTCGCCTTTGTTTGCCATTATGATGTTTTACCAAGTAGCTTTTTCTACCGAGCAAACAATTGTTGACCATGCCTACTTTCCTGATATGTTGATGAATAAGTTCTGCATAGTTGTCAATAACTTCGAGCATTTGATCGATACCTATTTAAAGGTGCCCAAATGCCTATATTACTAGGTTTAAAAACCTGGAGTAACAAATGGTACAAGCCTAAAGGATAGCAAGGCAAACCATGACTAATACTTCCACCTATTTGGTGCCCTTATTGTTCAAAATAAATCTCATAGGAGGCCCTTGAACGAGAATAAAGGTATGGCTGTTAATACACTTAACACGAAAAAATGTTTTTCAAAAATTTCATTTCCGTCATGGATCAGGTAAATCTAGCGTTAAATATCTCATAATACTTCTTCAAGTCAATGTCCATGTATATTCTTCTCTCAATTTTCTTCTTGAAATACCTAATTATTTCTTGAGCCAATTGGGAAATTCTACATGACAGATATTTTAGGCATTAAAACACGTAGTTTCAAACATAAGACATAAAACGTTTTCTTTTTATTCTATTGCATTATACTACCAATAGCATCTTTTAAGCAAAACTATAGTTGGCTAAGTTTATATAACAGGAAAATACTCATTAAGACAAAAATTAAGGTTTTTTTATGCATAAGTACAACCCAATAAAAATTTAATCCCAAGGACATTATACCGATTATTTTATAAAAATTAATTTCTCGCGTACGGTTTCCCTCTTCTTCCTCAATTTGCTCTTCTGTATCTCGATTTCGCCTATGATCTCCATCGCGATTTTGTTTTCGTGCATATTTTTTCTTTAAAAATCATCTTCAAACATCGGTATTGAACGCGCATTTCAGATTGCAAATTCGATCTTGCGCATTCTGGTTTGCAAAATTGCCTTCAAGATTATATATATTTTTCTCTCTGTTTACATAGATTGAATTTATTTTTCCTATTATAATCGTTTTAATTTAATGTTAGTTATTGCGATTAGTTTTTTTTTATCGGTGATTAATGGCTTCTATTGGTTCTACAAGCAGGTTCGTTTTAATGTTTGTTTATTCAGTAGTTAGGTATTAGTTTTTTACTTTCTTAGGTATCAGTTTTGTTTAATTAATCTTGTCTTATATTCGTTTTTTGTGTTTTTGTTGTATGTAATGTGTAGTTGTATTAACTATGTATTTCAATCGAACTTCTTTTGCTTTAATCAATCAAACTGTGAAGTAAATATGTTTTGTACTAGTTTTTTTTAGACTATAGCAATTTTTAGGTATCGAGTTTTATTTATTTATTTTTTTAGCTTTCAGTTTTATTGTATTAACTCTATTATGTTTATGTTCTGTATCATTTTTGAAGTTGTATAGTTGCATTAACTAACTTATTTTATTTTGATCAATCAAACTGTGATGTAAACAGTTTTTGTATTGGTTTTTTTTTAATATAACAATTTATAGGTATCGCTTTTATATATGTAGGTATCAGTTTTTCGTATGTAGATATCAAAACTATGTCATGTAGGTATTAGTTTTGAATTGTTTTCTTTGCTAATTGAATTTTTTGAATTAATTTTTCCTTGCAATGGTGAAAACATTCTTCTTATTGTAGTCGTATTCAATAATTCCCCTTTTAGCACTTGGTTGTCCGTTGATTGCCCAATTTATGATTTGCGAAATGAAATATGTCGAAATTGGTCTCGGCTCACTCCTATGTCGATTGAGATTAGCTATGTGCTTAAGAACAAAACTATAATTGTTGACACTGATTCTGATCTTCAAAATATTGTTTGTTTTCAGCTACACATAAAAGTGCTTTTTTGTTTTGTTTTGATGTTAAGTTGAAGGATTTTCAATTGAAAAACATGATGGTTCTTCTTCACTTTCAACTAATGTTTCGATGCATTCATCTTCTACTGTATCTTTGGGTGCAAACATTGTCGTGCATAGGAAAAGTTACCTAAAGATTTGATGAAAAGAGGTTCTACATTAACAATTTCCAATTTTACTAGTTTTTGTTTTGGACGGACGAGCGACTTTAGAGAATTCTTAATGGCATACCAAATTAAAATGGGTCAGGAGTTACATTTTGTTAAGGATAGCTCTACTAAAATTACGGAAGTTTGCATTTTGTATTCAATTGGATGTCCATTTAAAGTGCATGCTTTTGGTGGTGGTCTTAGAAATTTGAACAATCCTCATATTTCTAGCTCATTTGTTAAATCTTTGACAATAAATGAAACTAAAGATCATTCGAGTAAGAAATCACAAAATATCATGGTTGATTTGAGAGTTTAATCTTCAATTGTCTTACTTTTTTACTTACTACGGGAAGCAACTTGCTTTAACGGAATTGTATGGTAATGATGCGATGTCTTATAATGATTTGACTTGGTATTTAAAGGCATTAAAGACTCATAACCCGGGTTCTTATGTTGACATGGATGTTAACCCTTCTACAAATCAATTTGAGAGTGTTTCTTGGCTTAGGTGCCTGTATTTTTGGGTTCAAGTATTGTGGACCTGTAATATTTTTAGATGAGACTCATTTGAAGGGAAGGCCAGGTGTGTTGATGGGTGCTACTGCAAAGAATGATATCCAAGTATGATGTAGTATCAGCTTGCTTTGTTGTAAATATCAGTTTTATAGTTATTATTTGTTATGTATCGGTATTGTATGTTGGAGGGTATCAATTTTTTGTGTTACAATTTTTAGGTATCAGCTTTATATTATTTATGTTATCGGTTTTTAGTGTTGCAGTTGGTAGGTAGCAGTTTTGCATGTCTGAAGGTATCAATTTGTACTCTATAGCTAGTAGGTACCAGTTTTATATATTTTATGGTATCGGTTTTTAGTGTTGTAGCTGGTAGGTAGCACTTTTGTATGTCTGAAGGTATCAGTTTTATATATTTTATGGTATCAGTTTTCAGTACTATAGCTGCTAGGTAATAGTTTTGTATGTTTGAAAGTATCAGTTTTATATATTTTATGGTATCGGCTCAATTTTGTATGTCTGAAGGTATCAGTTTTTACTCTACAGCTAGTAGGTAGCAGTTTTGTATGTTTGAAGATATCAATTTTAATGTTACAATTATAAGGTAGTAGTTTCAATTGTTTGAAGCTACCAGTTTAAATGTTACAGCTATTAGGTAGATTTTTTTAATTTCAGATGGTAGCAGTATGATCATGAATTTTGTTTAATTTTTTATTTTAGATTTTGTTTCGCATGTTTTTCCCTTCAGCAATGTTTGTTGTTTCTATAGAAAATATGGACAATCGGAGATGTTTTTTAAGTCACTTGAAAGAAATGCTTCAAGAAGATCGGAGTTTGGTTTTCATGTCAGATCGTCACCAAGGTTTAATTTCTGGCGTTTATGAGATTTTTTCCAACGTCGTTTCATAGTTATTATTACCTTTATATGGAACAAAATTTGATCTCAGTCGTTAACTCCAGCAATGCAAACATTTCAATTTTTTAAGATATGTTCTAGAGCGTATAATGTGTATGAGTTTGATGATGCATACTCTAAATTTTTGGAAATTGGTGGTAGTGTAGCTGTGAATTTTTTAAAAGACAAACTATTTAATAAGTGGGTTGACTTGTTTTTTCGGGGTAAACTGTATGGAGAATATAGCTCTAACGTGACTGAAAGTTTTTATAGTTAGATTTTAAATGAAAGGGCCTTACCTATTACGTCATGTTTAAATGGAATACGTATTAAAATTATGGAGCAAAAATGGCTAAAAAGAGGGAGGAATGCCGTTTATGGAATACAGTTTTGTGCCCTACTATGGAAAATCGGTTGAAAGAGTTGGTTGAAGAAGGTTGCAGATGGGATGTTTACAAATCTTCTGAATTTCTTTTTTGAAGTGAAATCTCTAATCTCTCATTGTGTTGATCTCAAAGATTGTAAGTGTAGTTGAAATCAATGGAGAGTAATGGGATTTCCTTGTTTTCATGCAATAAAATGCATTAACAAAGTGAAATTAAATGTATATGGTTTCGTTGAACACTATTTCACCATAGAAGTTTATTGATCTTCGTATTGTTATACTGTTAATCTTATACCTACCTATGATAAACCCATCATTGATTCAACTAGTGATGAAGTGATTAGGCCACCTAAGAATAAACGTGGAGCTGAGAGGCCTTCTATAAAACGAAAAGGAGGTCTTTCAAAACAAGCAAAATAGATGCGGTGTGTACAAACTATATGGCCACAACAAGCGTAATTGTCAAACTTCTAATAATATGTGATTTTTTATGGCATACATGTATTTTCAGATTTTTTTTAAAATAAACTTGTATAAATAAGCAAAGTGGTGTATAATACAATAGAAATATGCTGAATCTTTTATAGATTTATACAAATTCGTCATATCTTGATATTTTTATTTTATTTTATATTGATGTGCTGCTGGTATGATAATATATCATGTTTTTAAGATCACTGGTGGCAGATTTGTATGTTAGGTATCAGTTTTACTCTACTGTAGGTATCAATTTTGTGTTATTTTTTTCTCAGCTGTTGGATATCATGTTTGATTACCTCAATGATACTCTACTATGGTATACACGAAAGTGATACCCAGTAACTGAAAAAAAAGGTACCTACAATAGAATAAAACTGATACCCACCAAACAAATCTGCTACCAGTGATCATAAAAACATGATATACTATCATACCAGCATCACATCAATGTAACAATAAAATAAAAACATTAAGATACGAAGAATTTGCAAAAAACTATAAAAGAATTCAGTATATTTCCAATGTACCATACACCACTTTGCTTATATATACAAGTTTATTCGAAAAACATTTGAAAATACATGTATTCCTTAAAACAAATCTAAAAATCACATATTATTGAAAGCTTGCCGATTATGCTTGTTAAGGCCATATTGTTTACACACACCGCATCTATTTTGCTTGTTTTGGAAAAAAATGCAAAAACTCTTTTTTGTTTTGTAGATGGTCTCCCAGCTCCACGTTTATTCTTGGGTGGTCTAATCACTTCATCACTGGTAGAATCAACGATGAGTTTATCATAAGTAGGTATTGGATTAACATTATTACAATACGAATATCGAAAAGCTTCTACAATGAAATAGTGTTCAATGAAATCACATATTTAATTTCACTTTGTTAATGCATTTTATTGTATTAGCACAACGAAATCCCACCACTCTCTATTAATTACAACTGCAATTCCAATCTTTGAGGTCAACACGACGAGAAATTGGCGATTTCACTTCAAAAAATTTAGAAGATTTGTAAATATCGCATTTGAAACCTTCTTCAACCAACTCCTTCAATTGATTTTCCATAGTAGGACATAAAACCGTATTCTATAAACGGCATTTCTCACTCCTTTTAGTCATTTGCTCTATAATTTTAATACGTATTCGATCCAAGCATGACGTAATAGGTAAGGCTCATTCATCTAAAATCAAACTATTAAAATTTTCAGCCACATTAAAGCTATATTCCCAATAACGTTTACCCCGAAAAAACAAGTCAATCCACTTAGCAAATGATTTGTCTTTTAAAAAGAAATCACTGTTGCACTACCACCAATTTCCAAAAATTTAGAATGTGCATCATCAAACTCATACACATTATATACTCTAGAATGTATCTTAAACAATTCAATTATTGAAATGTTTGCATTTCTGGACTTAACTGCTGAGAGCAAATTTTGTTCCATATGAAGGTAACAATAACTATAAAATGATGTTGGAAAAACCTTATGAGCGCCAAAAATTAAACCTTGATGACGATCTGACATTAAAACCAAATTTCAATCTTCTTGAAGCATTTCCTTCAAAGGACTTAAAAATCATCTCCAATTGTTCAAATTTTTTTTATATAGAAACAACAGCCATATTGTTAAAGGGAAGAAACCTGCGAAACAAATTCCAAAATAAAAAATTAAACAAAATTCATGACCATAATAAAAACTGCTACCATCTGAAAAACAAATCTACCTAATAGCTGTAACATTTAAATTGATAGCTTCAGACAATGAAAACTGCTATCTTATTGCTGTAACATAAATTGATATTTTAAGACATACAAAACTGCTACCTACTAGCTGTAGAGTAAAAATTGATACATTCAGACATACAAAACTGCTATCTACCAGCTATAACACTAAATAGCTGTAACATTAAAACTGATACCTTCAGACATATAAAACTGCTACCTACAAGCTGTAGAGTAAAAATTGATACCTTCAGACATACAAAACTGCTATCTACCAGCTATAAAATTAAAAATAGATACCATAAAATATATAAAACTGCTACCTACTAGAGATAGAGTACAAACTGATACCTTCAGACATACAAAATTGCTACCCACCAACTGCAACACTAAAAACTGATAACATAAATAATATAAACCTGATACCTAAAAACCGTAACACAAAAAACTGAAACCTAACAAATAATAACTAACAAACTGATACTACAACAAAGCAAACTGATACTCCATCATAACTTGGTTACCATTCTTTGCAGCAAGACCCATCAATACACCTGGCTTCCCCTCCAAATGAGTCTCATCTAAAAATATCATAGGTCGACAATACTTAAACCCAAAAATACAAGCACCTAAGCTAACAAACACTCTCTCAAATGATTTGTAGAAGTGTTAACATTCATGTCAGTATAAGAACCCGGGTTAAAATTCTTGAATGCCTCTAAATACCAAGTCAAACCATTATAAGACATCGCATCCTTACCATACAATTCATTAAAGTAAGTTGCTTCCCTACAGTAAGCAAAAGAGTAAGACAATTGAAGATTGAACTCTCAAATCAGCCATGATATTTTATGGTTTCTTACTCGAATAATCACAATTATTAACATTAAATTAATACGCTTATGACAGGAAAAGGAAATTCAATCGATGCAAACAGCGAAGGAAAAAAAACTAATCTTGAAGACACTTTTGCAAACCAGTATGTGCGAAATCGAATTTGCAATCTGAAATGCGCGATCAATACCGATGTTTGAAGAGGATTGTTACAAACCAAAATATGCACGAAAACGAAATTGCGATGGAGATCATAAGCGAGATCGAGATACGAAAGAGCGAATTAAGGAAGAAGATGGAAATCATACGCGGGAAATACGTTTTTATAAATAATCGGTATAATATCCTTGAGATTAAATTTTTAATGGGTTGTCCTTATGCATAAAAAAGCCATAATTTTCGTCCTAATGAATATTTTCCTAGCAAAAAAAGTGGTCTTTTTCTAAAAACATAAAAAATACGCACCCAAGTGCTGGAGGTACGATTGATATCTCTCAAAAATTTATCAGCAAAGAATTTAATGGGTGCTTTAATAGCTTTCGCTTATTCCCAATGTGTTTACATATTTTAACCTCAAAGCAATCGAATCAGAGGCTATTGTAGTCAGACCAGTGGAACACATCAACTTTGATTCTCATCAATGCCAAAATGCCTAATTAATGTCTTTCTATCCTTTCGTCACAAGATCTTGTTTTCTTTCTCTCTCTCTATCGCTCTTTCTCTCTCTCTTCTTCTTTTTTAATCTTTTACTTCTTCTATTTTTTGGAGCTATCTCAAATAATGTATGGTAATAATGAGAACTTCATGTATTGGTTTTGGTAGCAAACCAGGTATTTCTCAACGTGTATTATGTGTTGTATTGTGACACATTACTTGTCAATTCAAAAAATAGAATTGCTACTATTCTGCTTTTTATTTGCGCTTGAAACTTCATGGCCTTTGGTAAGTCAATCAACTTCGGTTCTAGGTGTCGTTCGCAGACCCCCCCCCCCCCAAAAAAAAAAAAAAAAAAAAAAAAAAAACTTCATAGTTTTCGATGTGTCCAACGCTGCGACATTTCATTAAAATGGAACATTCAGTCAATTGTGAAATTTAAGCGTTAGCATCTGACGTATTGTGCCATTTCCATCCAATGGTCATTTCCTTTACGCGCCTCCTCCCCGATATGAATCAACCTCCTCCCCGACCCTTTTTCTCCACACCAGCCGAAAATACTCATATTTGATTTATGTCTGATCTGTTAAAACTTGTTTTTTAGGTAATTTTTCTCCCTATCCACGATATATATATAGGAGACTAGGCGCGTTCTGAGCCACCCCTGTTTTGCAGTACCCTCTAACATCTCTACCTTACCGTGAGCTATGCTAATCTAAATTCAACAAAATTTTGTAGATGTTCAATCCACATATATATTACCATCTATCCAAAATTTGTGGTCATTCCAACATTCGTAGAATACTATATTTGGTGTTTAAATTTAACAGTTCGAATAAATGTCTGAACGGTGAATAATTAAGCTAAGATTTTGAAAATGTTATGAATGTCGGAACGAGCTCAAATTTTGGATAAATGAAAATATATACGTGGATAGAACATCTATGAAATTTTATGGAATTTGTATTAGTGTAGCTCACGGTAGGGTAGAGGTGCTGCAAAACAGGTGTGCCCTGAAACCTACAAAGCAAGGGTGCTTCACCCATGCAGAAGAACTGCACATCGATACGTATGGGGTGCTGCAGGATACATACGGGGTGCGCCACAAGGCGTGTCCGCATATTTCAAGGAAGGGGTGCAGATGGGTGTGGGAAATAGGGTGCGATAAGGACAAAGAGGTAAAAAAAAAATTATCGATTTCGATACTTACCCAGATCGATGCTAAAACACATAACACGTACTTGTCTTCGTATTTCAAATTCGGGCCCTAATTTTCAATCGTCGTCGCTCGTCATCGTATTTCAAATCTTCAATTCAAACCCTAATTCCATTGCTCGCCCTCGTTGATCGTCCATCGTTGCCTGTCCCTCATCGCTTGTCCCTTGTACCCGATCATCGCTGCCCCTGGTAAGCGATTTTGATTTGAGGCACTTTTTTTTTTTCAAGCATCACGTGATTTTGATTTGAGGCTTTGAATTTTTTATTTGAGCGATTTTATTTTTTTAACTGGTATCGGTTTTCTAACTAGTAAGCGAATCTATTTTATTTTCTAAATTGAGGCCAACGTAGGTATATCTTTGATCCAGGGTTTTTTTTCTTCTAATCTGAGAGCGCTTGTTTCAGTTCTGATTTTTTGATGATGAGTTGTGTATTTGGCTATTTAGGATGTTGAACTTATTTATTTGACTACTTTGTTTAATTAAAATGCATATGTTGTATTATATTTAAATATATAATATATTTTTAATATTTGATGTATCCCTCCGCACCTGAATCCTCATATTTTTGAATTTGCCAAATTCCCGTATCCCCGTACCACGCACCCGCACCAATACTTCCTAGCCCGGAATGCTCCTATATATATATATATATATATATATATATATATATATATATATATATATATATGGGGGAGAGTTCCGCTACACCTCTTATATTGCACGTGAACTCTCCCTCTGAATTTCAGCTGTTCATTCCCCCGCTCATTCTCTCTCTTAGTGGAAAGAGAGAGAATGAGTGGGAGGAATGAATGACTGAGATTCAAGAGGAGAGTTTGCATGCAATATAAGAGGTGTAGCGGAACGCTATCCGTATATGTACACATACATATGTATAGAGGAATATTATATAGCACCCCTCTTGGCTCACCAACCGTAGCCACACATTTATAATTAAATAAGTTACCGGGGAAGAGAGAATTAGTGGGAGGAGAGAAACGAGAATGTGTGGTGGAAATCAGGAAGTTATAGGGGTGATGCACTATTTGGGGTGCTCTTGATCCTATCTCATATATATATATATATACACACACACACAAATACATACATACGTATGTACGTATATATATTTGTGTGTTTTGAAAATTTCATTTTTTAGTATTATGACGCGCTCTTATGCCTAGGGGTGTGCAGAAAAAACCGAAAAAACACCCAAAAAACACCAAAAAAAAAAAACGAAATAAATAAACCGAAATTTATGGTGTGGTTTCAGTTCCGGTTTTATTCTAAAACCGCACAGAAATTAACCGAACTGAATATTTTATAATATATATAATAATATATGTTATCTATAAATATATAGCTTTGAAGTTTGAACCACTAGTATTCCATATTAATTTTGTGTCTTCGTGATAATTACATTTAAAAGAAGTAGATTGTCTCTCTTTTCCATGTAGTAATATTAGGCACCAAAGTGTATTTTTTTGTGGTTACTAGTTGTCTTTTATAACTGAGCTTGTGTCAGTGTTCCTAAAATTTTTAAACCACTGTTAAATAACTCAAAAGCCACTTCCCCATTTGCTCACATGTAATTAAATGGCTTTAATAAAGACGGTTGATTTTTCTATGTTCATTCTTGGTCCATCCCTTTAAAAGATATAGTCTTTTAACTCCTCTGTGATTTTCTTTGCGGTCAACCAAGATTAGGTTTTTACAAGAATTTAAGATTAAACTCTAGTTTCATTTCTTTGGTTATTTATATGTTGCTTCGTTTTCTTTTCATCTTTTTTGCAAATGGAGATTGGTGAATCACAGCTTCCACATGCTACTCCTATACAAAAACTTCCTCAACAGGAGCATAACGCTACCCAAGTGGACCAAAAACATGATACAACCCAGGTACACGGTACTATTGATGCTAATAATGAAGCTGCGAAAAAAAGTCGTTTGTTTGGGATCACTTCACATATTATGAGAACATGACTGAAGCAAAATGTCCTTACTGTAAAAAGGTAATTAAGTGTCATGTTAAAAGTAATGGGACAAGTGCTTTGGGTAATCACTTACGCAATCACTGTAGGACTTCTCCTGTTTATAAAGCCAAAACTAGCAATAAAAAACAAAAAACATTAAAGGCATCTTTTGCACTTAAGAATCGGGATGGAAATGAAGGATTTTAATCAAGAGAGGAGCAGAAAGGCACTTGCTAGGATATGCATTAAAGATAATAGACCTTTTAATATTGTAGATGATGAAGGGTTTGTTGAGTATGTTTGGGAAATAAATCCTAGAGCTAAGCTTCCCAGTTGCTGGATAGTAGCAAGAGATTGTTTAAGTATTTATGTAGAAGAAGCACGAGCACTTAAAAATCTTTTGAAGGGTCAGCAATTATCTCTTACTACTGATACTTGGAATTCTGTCCAAAATATATATTATATGTGCCTCACAGCACATTGGGTAGATGAAGATTGGAATCTTGTAAAAAAAATCTTAAACTTTTGTCGGATTGCAAATCGTAAGGGGGAAACAATTGAAATGTTGGTACATGCATGCTTAGAAAAATGGGGTATTGATAAAGTTTTTACTGTGACGGTCGATAATGCGACTCCTAATGATGGTGCAATCAGATTTTTGAAGAAGTTTAAGGGGGATAATGCTATCTTAGATTGCAATTTTATGCATTTAAGATGTTGTGCCCATATAATTAATTTAGTTATGAAAGATGGGTTGGAAGAAAAACATGATTCAGTTGGGAGAATTAGGAAAGTTGTAAGATATGTTAGGTCTTCTCCATCTCGTGTTTTAAAATTTGAAGAATGTATTAGAAAAGAAGATATAAAATGTGATAAGAATGTTTGCCTTGATGTTGAGACGAGATGGAACTCCACAGAAGATGATTTATCTTATTTTAATTATTATTTTACTGGTGATGATGAAGATGCCACAACCAACAAAAGAACAAAAACTAGGAAGAAGAAGAAAAAAGATGTATTTGGAGGACCTCCATCAGAAAGAAATTTTGAGATAGCTCGGAATTTTCTTAAATTTTTGAAAATATTTTATAAGGTGACTGAGAAAATTTCGGGGTCCAAGTATGTTACTTCAAATTTGTTCTTTGATGAGCTTGTGAAAATGCATGTCAAAATCGGAAAGATGTGTTTTAGTGAATATGAAAGATATTCTGAAATGGCAAAGCGTATGAAGGCAAAGTATGATAAGTACTAGGATAACATTGACAACATAAATTTTCTCTTCCATGTGGCTGTCCTCTTAGATCCTCGTAGGAAGATGCAGTACATTGAGTATTGTTTTTCACAAATATATCCTACTGAGAGAGAGAAGCAGATCTTAATGAAAGAAAAAGTGAAAAGCACTTTAGATGCATTTTACAGAGATTATACTAGACTTCAAGAGAGCAAGGCATGTGGGAGCACAACTAGAAGACATTTTTTGTCAAATTCAAGTGTTACTCCTATGTCCATGTGTATTGATGAGGTGGAAGATGAAGAGGAAGATATTGATTTAGCACTGAATTTTTAGAAACACTTGGAGGCAGAAGAAACCATGGCAAATAAATCTGAAATTGACATTTATATGTCAGATGGTATTGAGAGAAGCTTATGCGATGATTTTGATATTTTACAATGGTGGAAAATGAATTCAAAAAAGTTTCCAATTCTCTCTCAAATAGCCAGAAATGAGTTAGGCATGCCTATTTCTACAGTGGCTTCAGAATCAGCATTTAGCACTGGAGGAAGGGTGATTGACCCATTTAGAAGTTCACTCACTCCAAAGACTGCTGAGGCTTTAATCTGTACACAAGATTGGATAAGGTCAAAGAACTCAAAGCAAACTGATCCTGAGACTTCCCATTCTTTTGCTTTCGATGGAATTATGAAGTAGCTAGAAAAAATTGAAAAAGGTAACTTTATACTAAATCTATTTTTAGTTAATTGTTAAATTGAGGTCTCATAATTATTAAATTGTTGTACTTATTATTCTTGTTTTGATATTAATTTTAGATGAGCTGGGAAAGGCACCCAAGTACCTGGAGGAGAGTTTGATCGAAGATTGAGGCTACTGCAAGGAAGATGGATTTGTAAGATAAAGTTGTTGATTAAATTTTATTACGGATTCTATTTTAATTTTATATTCAAGTACTTCTTAACGACATTTGTATTATTTTTTGAATTTTGGTATTAAGTTATTTTAAAATCTTGTGTTGATCTATAATAGCATCTTTGATAAGTGTTCGTAGGGCTGTTAACCTCTTTAAAAAGTTTTTTTTTTTTATGTTTCCTTGTGAAAGTAAAAGAACTTTAAGGTTTCCTAGGTATATATATCCTAACATACATGTGCAAGAGTAAAAAACTGATAATATTTCTTTTAAGTTTGGACGTGGAGGATTCTAGCCTATTAAACTATACATTTAAAATTATTTGCATTGCATGTAAAGTACAGTGAATTGTGTTTGGCTATGAACCAAATTATTTGGTCTAGTTTCACTGTTCTTGCGAATTTTTTGTATGTCTTAAAATTGTACTTATACATTTGTTTGTGCATATTTTTTCCAATATGATTATGTATTAGAGTAGCAAATATTACAAAAGAAACCGAAAAAAAACCGCAACCGACTAATGGTTAACCGAAACCGAAGAAACCGTTTTCAATGGTTTGGTTACGGTTAATGATAATTAACTGAACTGAACCGCCATCAACGGTTTGGTAACGGTTAATGCTAGAAACCGCACCATGCACACCCCTACTTATGCCCACTACCACTGTTTCAAATATCGCAAATATCGCATGTGATCTCCTCTGAGATCTCGTTTTGGGCTCCTTCCGAAACGAAACAACACATATCACTCTAAATCTCCTTTCGAATATATCGCCCGAGATATTGCAATATCGAACGATATATCGACCGAAACGAAATACTGGAATATCGTCCAAGATCTTAGTTTTTTTGGTTAAAATTTAAATCTGTGTCTAAACTAGAACAAGAATTAAAAAACTTTAATTTTGCCATGATAATCTTTTATTATTTTACATTTTGCATGTTAAACGACCATACTGTATGTTCATATATGTTCTACATTGCTTATGATTTTCATATTCGTCTTTTTTACATACATATTACTTATGAAATTATGTATTTTATGGTCTATCTATGCTGAATTTTTTTAATGTTTTGGATCCTTTTAATATTTTATGTCTAACAATATTTCTGTTTCAAGCATATTACAATTTAGAGTATGAATGATCTTTCGCAAAATAAAGAATAATAAAGTTATTTTGCAATTCAAGTTTGAGTTACTATTTATTGATTTATACGTAGAATTTCTGCCTACCAAAGTAAATTCAGTCAGCATGTTTTACTGGACTGCACCTGTGGAATTCAATAAGTGATTTAACCTGATCAGTCTCATAAACAGATGAAGAATAAATGAGATCCTAATCATTTATAGGTCGATTGGGACAAAATGCTATGGATATAAGGCAGTTTCTAGGATGTAGCATGATCAGCTCGACGGTTCCCATGAGTGGCGGAAGAGTCCTACGTACATATACATGAGATTCAAGAGAAAAGATCCGAACATTTCAGGGAGCTGAATGATATATTTTAAGGCTGCATCGGAAAGGGCACCTGCAAGTATACGATACCATCGACTTAGCCTTCCAATGCTGTCGATAAAGCTTTGTATGGCGATTGGATGATTAAAAACACTAATCGTTCAACCCAGATATAGCGGACAAATCGAGCATGACATGTCAAACAAGTATGTGTTTGGACGGTCGTTTGTTCAGAGTGAACATTTCAATAGCAACGTATTGCGTTCTTATTTTATTTTATTCATCTGTTGCTATACCCGTCAGACATGGAAGATTATAGAGTTTTTTCCTACTGACCATTGTATCTTGGATGTGGTGGAGACGCTGCCTAACGAGAAGATAATGATATATATGAGTTATGATTTAGATATGTTATCTAGTCGTCGTCATTAGCACGTTTTATTTTATTTGCTTGTATGTGAATTTAAAATTCATAAATTAATAATTAACTATAGATCAATTAAATTAAACAACAAAATACCTTGCTCAAATACTCTGCTCTAATATCATGTCACCGTTCATCGCTAACGCACTTATAGACTAACGATAGCGGCTCAAAATCATAGAACTTTGATAAATTCAGACTGAGCAATGTAGAAATTTACAAGGTTGGTAACATTATTTGCGTCAACATCAACGCAGTTTTGTAGTTCTTTATACATTGTATCTCTTATCGTTTTGTAGTATTAGCTCTAGCAAATATTTGAAATATAAAGCTAAGGTAGTGTTTGGTTTACCATTTTAAGTTTTGGGTTTTCGTCCATACAAAAATGTGCACAACGCATGTAAATCATGGAAAACAATAATTTTAGAAAACAAAGTTAACACACAAAATAAAAAACAACTTTTATCCATTTTTCATGTTTTGAGAAATAAGAGAAATATGGAGACCAAATCCTCATTTCATGATTGTTGCATCCCCTCCGCGGTCCCCTCCATCTTGCTTTCATTCTACCATTCCTCCTTCTACACCTTTAAAGTTTTGTAATTAATTTTGAAAACTAAAAATCCAAAACTCATTTTTAACCAAACACATCCTAACTTTTTATCAATCCTAAAAATTCATAGTACTTCAATAACTGAGCTGCACCCAATCTAAAAGGCCTAATAAAGACGCGTCAATTAAGAAAAGTAAACCTGGATAGAATCTGACAGTCAAGATCCATACGCAAACCACTAGCTGACCCATAGGTAAGATCAAGAACCATCTTCTTCTTCACCTTTACATTCCTTTCATTCTAGATCTCGAACAAAGTAATACATTAGTACCCATTCTCTCAATACAAAATTTAAATAACAAGCTAAGATCAATACAATTTCTCGGATAGATTTTAGCGGATGGGCGCCAACGATGTCTCCTTTGACCCCTTCGAGTCCAAATCGCAGCATGTCGTAGCTTGCCGTTACGTCGTGGGCAATTGATTTAGCCATTTTTTGCTTTGTCTGTCGGTTTTGGGGTTTATGGATTATATATGCACGTATAGAAGCTTGGGTAAAAAGAAAGAACAGAAACAATTCAGTGGTTATCATGGGTAAACAGGCCGGGTTCAAATAAAGGCCACTTTGGAAGCGTCCGTTAAACATTTTAGCAGCTAATATTTTGATTAGTAAGCATAAAGGGCTCGCAATGAATACCCGAAAAATCTGAAATCTGTATCCGAAAAAATGGATATATCCGATATTCGAAAAAGTGGATACAGATACGATAGCATCCGCATCCGAAATTTATCTGTTCGGTTTTTGTCAAAATTTTAGCTTATTTTATATGTATTTTAGCATAATAAACAATGATAATTTATTGTCTTCTTAAGTTATTAGTTTATATATTATGTATTTAATGCATATTAACTGCTCAAAACTATTTAATATCATTTTTCTTATTAATTTTTTATACTTTTATAATTCATGACATTAAAAAAATATATATCATGTCAAGCCTATAATTTTAATTTACGTTTCTTTAATTATCGATCGTTAGCGGATAAGATAATTATCCGATATTCGTCCGTATCCGTACGGATATTCGAAAATAGTTTTGGATACGGATATGACATTATTCGTATCCGAAAATAGTTTCAGATACAAATATGACATTATCTGTATCTGACACTATCCGTTGACAGCCCTAACATATTAATCCCGGATTAGTTCATTCTGGATTAATTTGGATATAATGTCGAGTGACAATTAGAAATGTCTTTTATAATACTTTATTCGCTATTATAATAATTTGTAATTCTAAAATAATATTGTAAAAGGCAATTTATAGTTTTAGACTACGCTCGTCATAAAATGAAATATCATATCTAAATAAATCTGGACAAATTATATAAATTACTTCAACTGTCAGCAAATAATAAATTGACACATATGCAAAAAAAACATCTTTTAATATTTGCATTAGAGCGTCCTACACACAAACATTAAATTAACATTGTCTACAACATATTGATATAAACTTTACATAATATTACATGAGAAGTTGGTTGAAGAACAATTGTTAGCCTACAACGGTTCCTAAACAACTTGCCTTTTTCTTTTAGGTAGGCAGACTGATGCGCTGAGAGTGATAAGGTTGTAACAAGATTTCAATTCGTCTCCTTCTTATTTATTTAATTTGATGGTTAAACTGGGCAGAAACTTGTTAACCACCATACGGGTCAAATTACCAATGTAAATATAAAACTATGCAACAAGAAGCTTTCAATGTCATGGTCGGTTTAATTAACAAACAAGGAAAACAAATTATCATGAACTTGTGCTATGCACCCCGAGTTCACCATGTAATTTGCTTTAAAATATTAAACATTTTGAGTTTCAAAATGAAAGTGTATGTTTATGTTTTTTTTAAATAGATTATGTTGTTCCTAAACACTATTCACAACATTCCTTGATGAATCTATTTAAGTAATTTTGAAAGACCCAACATATAACTACTTTTTAGCACTATGGCTTCATATAACAAACGATATCATCCACAACCATTGCTATTAACTTGGTAAGTAGCACATTATTATGCATCACTACAAGTTTTCAAATGTAAGAAACATGCACTCAATATAGGTTTATTGTATATTTGATATACATATGTATATGCACATACACACATACATATATACATATACATGCACACACAGACGTGTATGTGTGTGCACGTAGACACATTCAGGTTGGCTGATGATAGTGTGCATACTAAAAAGTGGTGATTACATGGAAAATTCGTAAAATTTTTGGCTACATAAATATCATTTGAAATTAGAAAAGGTTCACATTTTGACATTATCCCATTCTAAATACGTAGGAACAAGCACGACACTAGTCATAAACCACAGCAGCGACCGCCTAGGGCTTCGAGAAGGAAGAGTGCCTAAAACATTTAATTTTTTGTGTACATATATTATGTTTGATTTGGAATTATAGAAGCAAAGATGTTAGCATGGTTAATTCTTCTAGGATTCATGCTAAGGTCTCCAGTTCGATTCTCGATGACATACATAGGGCTTGCACAATTTTATTTTCCTTCCAACTTCCATTATTAGATAAATTTGACCTAGTGCCTTACATTTCTCAAGGTCGGCACCTGTTAGGAAAATATCATAGTAGTTTTGATGCATCATATCTCTAATACATACACCATAATATGATATAAAATATATGTAGAATATAATATACATCCAAATTTTTTAATAATTGAGTAATCTTTTTCCATTAATTTAAAAACTCATTCAAACATAATAATTGAAACAATACTGCAAGTGACATAATTCAAAGGCAAGTAATATATCACTATAAAATGGAATATTTTTTTATATAAATAAAATTGTTTTTTGATGACATATAGTTATAAATATTGAATAAGATCAAATGGTGTAACAAAAACAATTAACACATCTAACTTTTATAAATAGAGTATTATTAATAGATAATTTTTTTTAATTTTGGACGGGTACATTGTAAGTAAACCAATTATGAGGCTACATATGTGTAAAGAAAAGTACATAAATAAAAGTAAGAATGTTAATGTAGCAAAATGGCAATTGTTGTACTATGAATCAAATTTTGTAGGAGTTTTACTTGGAGATAAGTTATGAGTTCTTGGACAAAAAATAAGATATAAAACATTCACATTAATCAATTCTATTAAATAAATGAAATCCAAAAATAAATTTGGACTAAAGCGAGAAAAAGGCGCAAGCCTTAATAAATGATGAGAATTTACAGTAGTTATGTTAGATTTATAAGATGATTCAAAAGTTGTATATATATATATATATATAACCTAATTTTGGAAGCTTGTAATATTTTAGCTGATCGAGAAGAATAAATTTACATATTCCAACTTCAAAAGAATGTGATGAAAGTAATTACCAAAAAAGAAATGGACCCTAGACAAAAAAATGGGAAGTAAAAAATAGAGATGGTAATTGTTTTTTGCAATACATACCTAAGAGAAAAGAAAATACATCTTGTAATTTTGGATCTTAAGCAAAAGTTATTTTTATTAAAAATAGAAATAGATTACAGAAAAATCCAAGTTGTCGACTTACTAAAATATGACTACCTTAAAAAGAAAATATTAAAATAAATGGAAATTGTAACAATCAAGATAAAGATAAAAGGGAAAAAGATAGTAATAAAGTTTAATGCTTGGCGAACCAAAGAAAAGACAAAATCAGAATGAAATGATAAAAACAGTAAAAATATATAGAAAGAGATAGGTTAAACAAAGAGAGAAATTAATGTCTATCTTTAAGAAAAGAAAAGGAAAGAATAGAGATTATCATGTTAAGCAAAAAGACAAAGAAGACACTTTCATGATAGAGTAGACAGTGACTATCATCATGATACATATATAGATGCCCAATAGAAGATAGAGATTATCTTTATGATAGATAAGGGCAAAAGAAATAAATAATAAAAGAGTAAGCAAATTAACAAAGTAGATAAGAGAAAGAAAAACTAAAAGCATAAAGAAAAAGAGTTGGACATAAAGTCTAATAAAGAATGAGATTACGTCGTTAACCTCAAAAGATGCGTTCAAAAGAAGTCTAAGGGAAACTTGGTTGTAGGCAGATGTGCAAGCAATCACATATCATCTAAATATCGGTGTAACGACCCAAATTTGAACCTACCTCGAGTCAGTGGTTAGCCCACTCGAAACGTACTCAAAGGCAGATTGTTATGAGAACACGATGCATCAAAACGCAATATGAGAGAACTTTTCATTGCTATAATACCAATTTTACATCAGAGTACAAGTAATAGTCACACAGTGGAAAACATCAGAGAGTAATGAATTACAATAAAGCGAAAACATAATACAAATAACAGAAGACTCCAAAATAATCCAGAATATAGCTCCAGTCATAATCCAAGATCCTAATAAAGAATATCGGCAAAACCAAAATTGCTAGGTGCCCATATGGAAAATACGGACACCTAAAGTTTAGGTGGGAAACAATAAACTCCGAGTCAGTCATGGAACTGGTGTGAGAACTAAAAACAGTTATTAACTTACTTTAAAGTAAGGTAAATCGCGGGACCACATCATATGACACGGAATGGGTTTACTCCATATGAATACCAGTAAATAAAAACTCACGACGTTTTTTGAAAAATGAAGTTATTATAAGACCCAGGTCCCATCACATAATGCAAGCGCAAACCAAAGGATAGAGTTTTACCTTATAATTGTTAAACATGCTTGACATGCAAAATTTCTCTTTTATTATTACTAGTGTATAGTGTGAAATCAATTTCGAAAATAAATGTATCACTAGTATACGACATAATACCCCATCCTATTATGTCCTTATATAGGTTTACAACTAAAAATGCAAGGTTTGTATTGGAGATTGGATTTCCATCATGAGCTGAGGCAAAGGATCTTCCTCAATCTGAACTTCGGAACATCTCTAGCAAAATGTGCCAGGGAAGACTGCACACATCCCTTTGGAGCGGAAGGGTCGGTCAATAGTACGTCGCTGATTTGACAATTGCCTGAACAATATGTTTCTCGGTCCTATTGAACCTCCTGGTCGGTACGTCGACCAACATGGCCTTGTGCAGCCATATCTGAGGGGCTTCAAATCCAACATCCACATAAATAAAATGCCTAGGCTCCATACCATGGAATCACTTCTAGCTAGAAAGAAACATATGTCCTCCCCGCGATCCTTCATCCTGTTTTTGACTCATACCGGGTTGTGAAGATCGCGAATTAAATCATTGACACAAAGCTAAGCTATATTAGTCACGCTTTGATCATCATCCACAAAGCTCTGCTTTTCATAAAAGCTTTGATTACTACATATTAGCATGTCGCATTGTCACTCCATATTATATCATTGATGTCTACCAATATATATCCTTTAAGCTCATACGTCTCAAAGAAGGGTGTTAAGCTAAGAGAATAAACGCTCTGCTACCAAACAGATATATATTTAGCAGAGATCAATTAATACAAACATAAAATACAATTCAGACATACAATCCATTTGCAAGTCCGTTCTAAATCTAAACCAAACTGGAGTCACCTTATTCCTCATCCCATATGTCCAATACAAGAGGGAGGACCTCGCATATCCGGTCGATCTCCAAGTACGTCTGGACGACCACCACCTATTACCTCGTCTTGAGTGTACATCCCAATTGAGGCATCAGTAATAGTCCAAATGGCGTGAAGATCTCTAGTCTTCGACTACCATCTTCAATATCTTCGACTTTTAGTCGTCGTATCAGTTATTCAGAATGGGTTAAACCCGATCTTGCTAAATAACCCGCACATATTTAAAATCAAGTGATATATAAAGATATCATACACCTCGTCCCGATACATAATATTCTTTTATTCAAATATTCATTTCATTGGGAATTAACCCCATAAATCTTATCAAAGATTTATATCATTTAAACTCTTATCTAAATCTTTCCTTGGAAATCATTGCAAAAAATTATATAATCTCTTTTCACAAACTTAACACCATTTAAGGTTTATAAACCTTATCAGGATCTACGAGCCTTACATGAAAGATAATATTTCATACTGTTATCCCATTCCAACCTATTCATCCCATGGGGAAAAACTGGTAGCACTCTATATCTAACACACGTCATGTTTCTGGTAAATTTAATTACCTCTTTACATTTAAAATTTAATTAAAGATTCAATTATCGCGAGAGTAAAACTAGTGGTACTCTATATTGAACACTTCTCGTGTTTGGTAAATTTAATTACCTCTTTACATTTCAAATTTAATTAAAGATTTATTAAAACTCCACTTAGTTTTAATCTCCAAAAACCATTATTTAATGATTATTCAACTTTAGGAAATTATTCCTATCTTAAACTGGGTTAAAGAACATATGTCATTTATAACATCGTTCGCGATAAACCCGAATCAACTTCCATTAAAAATGGAACTTTCACGGAAATCATAATAGTATATAATCGATATAAATTTTCGTACCAGACTAATATTATAAGCGGAATAATGACAAAGCCTTTTAAATTCCTTAAATAGTAAAGGTCTTCCTCTACGGAGGCTCATCTCGATTGTGACGGCCCGCCCCGCACCAGCCTGCATTTCCTCCTAAAGTGCGCTGTACACATGCCCGACTAGCACAGAACGGTCGTTAATGAAAGGAAAGAAGGTAATTAACTAACGAGGAACCTGTAGAATGTCTCACAGCGCATGGAGTAAAATATAATAATAATAACATACTTGACATAAAACAGGTGAGACAGTGCATAAGCTGATAACTAAAATCAACATCAACCTCAGAGCAGCGGAAATCCAAGTACAGCTTATTACAACTTTCCAAATTTACTGTCTCTAAAACAAAAGAAAGCTAAAGTAGGAGATGCACTACTAATGCCCAAGCAGTGATCTTCAACAACACAGGGAGAATACTATATATATATTACGTGGAAGCCTCCTGCTCGTCTACGGATCATCTATCCGTGCATCACCAGCTAACCTGTCTCTAGTCTGCTCGTGTGAGCACCCAGAGTAATAAGAGGAGACATAAAACTCTGGGTCAGACATAAAGCCTGGTATGAGCGATAAGCATCTAAACAGAACAATAACAGGTATACTAAACCATACCTGAACCTGGACCTGCAACCAAAGAGTTAGTACCACATACCGTACAATACTCTAAGGTGCCATAATAAATAGTGTAAAGAATACGGGGGTGGGTTGTGCATATCATAATGATGGCAAACAAATTAACCATAGCAACCATCCTCACATCTCTCACTCAGTGCGTAAAGCGTTCGATGTCCACCACTGCCAATCACTAGACCCATCGAAGTAGTGGCGGTGTTCAACTTGTACAACTACTGCTACTACCAAGCTTACCACATGGAGTCATGACCAAATCTTTACAAATGACCCCACTTCATTGGTTTATAGCCCTTTAGTCGTACCTAGGCCCTTTCAGCCCTGAATCCGTTCACGTACTTCCCATACATAGTGATCCAAAGTCATAAACATCGACTGCCCCTTGGCACACGTCCCGCAGCAAAGCCCAATCATGAAGTGAACTCATCGGTTTCCAACTGGATCCTGAGCTCTAACTTCCCATATTGGAATACCTTTGCATCTCGGGTTATTGGTCAATACTGGGTCGGGTCGGGTTCTCCTTCTAGCCATCGGTTCAGGTCGGGTCCTCTACTTCGGGTCGGTTCGTAGTCTTCTCTTGTAGCGGTTCGGTTCAGGTCCACAGCGTCGCATCGGTTCGGGTCGGGTATTCCACTTTGGGTCGGGTCGGGTGTCCTCCTCCGGGTCGGGTCGGGTGCCATCTCCCTTCCAGTTCGTGCTTCCGCTCCGATCCGCTCCCTCGTTCCTTCATTTGCTCCGATCTGATTCCTTCGCCTTACTTCAATCCAAGCCCTTCATCCTTCAGTCGATCCGATCCGATCCCAGTTCAATTAGCGTGGCCTTCCTTTTTGCCAATTGTCTCAAGTGTCAAGTTCCGATCCGATCAGATCCCTTGCCCAGTTCAACTCATCCGATCCGAGCCTCCATATCTGATCCGGTTCAGAACCTGCACTTTTCTGCAACTCTTCCAGCAAGTATTTTACGCCATTCGATGGCGTTTTTGCTAATCAATCGTAAAACACACCATAGAGTCATAGCAACATGTAATAGCAACCACAAACAGTAAAACAACAATTCAAATGAATCAATATTGGATCAAAAATGGCTAAAACCTCACACTTTCCCATAATCCCTCTTAATCATGTTTAAGCACATACTTAGTAAAACTTAATCAAATCGTCCAAATTTTCTAACAGAGGCATAAAATATTATTTAAGAATTTCTAAACATTTTTCCAGAATTTATTAGTGTATAAATTCGCTAATCTTCACTAGTTACCCTTAATTACCGTAATTAGTGCAAAAACTATGCAAATCACTCACTTTTGCCACAAAATAAAACGTCAAATCTGAAATACTCTCTGTTTGGGTCGAATTCCTATGTATAGCAGCAGCTCCAACCTTGCTCTGTTGCTATTTGGTCTTGTTTTGATGTAGTTTAGGCTTAATCTTCACTAAAAATGTGTTTTGGAGTGGTTTTAGAGGATGGAAGCCATTACTAGGGTCTCAAGAAGGTTTGTGGCGGCTCAAAACTGAAATGAAAGTGATTTCCTAACCCTAATCAGCCCTCCTATGCCTCTAAACCCGAAATTCCCCTCTGGGCCTAGTTGCTAATCACCCGGTTAAGCCCAATTAAGCTGTTTTTCACCATCTGAAACTTGTTTCAGCCATATCTCCCAAACGGTGAGTCCGTTTGGCTAATGTGACCACTCTACGGAATTGTAAACCATCACCCGAAGCCATTGGAAGTGGTTTCAGGTCAAAATTACTTTCCAGTCAAAAGTTATGGCCAAAACAGTACCAACTAAGGGTAAAATGGTCATTTAAAAATCGGGAAAATCAAGAACATGGGAATTGACCCCAATAGTCGTCTCCCAAAGTTACATGACCGTACGACTTCGTATGTGAAAGAAACAAATATTCTACGGTCCTATGGTGCGTAGAATACGGGTCGTTACACTCTCCCCCCCTTAAGAAATTTCGTCCCCGAAATTCCTTAACCCAAAACATACAAAAGATCCCGCATGCCTAACAACCACATACAACAATCAAACATGCAAAACAAGCAAACAGACCTATCCTAGCATGCGGAAAACTAAATCGAAGTCAAAATCTTACCAGGCAAAGAGTTCTGGGTATGTCTTCCTAATGTTCTCCTCTATCTCCCAAGTGCAATCATTCTCGTCCTCGCTCCACTGAACCTTGACTAGCTTCACCGCCTTCCTTCGAAGTTGCTTCATGTCGTGCTCGACAATACGGGCCGGCTTGCGGTTCCCAACCGCCTCGGGTTCTACTTCGAAGTCCTCTAACTGATCAGGTGAAATAGTCATATCTGGGTCGTGAACGAACTTCCTTAGTTGGGAAACATGAAATACGTTGTGAACTCCTGCCATCTTCTTTGGTAAGTCAATTCTATACGCCAAATTCTTGACTAGTTCAAGAACAGGGAATGGGCCAACAAATCTTGGTGCTAACTTGCCTCTCCTGCCAAATCGTTTCACGCTCTTCAACGGAGAAATCTTGATAAATACCAAATCACCAACGGAGAACTTTAAGTCTCTTCTCCTCTTATCAGCATAACTCTTCTGCTTATCTTGGGCAGCCTTCATTCGTTGCTGAATGATCTTGATCTTATCTGAAGTTTCCCTCACCACATCTGGTCCAAGCATAAACTTCTCGCCAGTCTCTATCCAACATGATGGTGAGTTGCACGGTCTTCCGTACAAAGCTTCAAACGGAGCCATACCGATACTGGATTGGTAGCTATTATTATATGCAAACTCTACTAGATGCAAATAGTCATCCCATGATCCACCAAAATCCAGTACACAAGCTCTCAAGAGGTCTTCCAATATATGATTCACCCTCTCCGTCTGACCGTCGGTCTGAGGATGATATGCGGTACTGAGATGTAATTCTGACCCTAGAGCCTCTTGTAAGCTCTTCCAAAACCCACTAGTGAACAAAGGGTCTCGGTCACTCACAATGCTTTTAGGTACTCCATGAAATCTCACTACCCAGTTCATATACAATTCTGCCAACTTGGCTGCCGTTCTGGTCGATTTGACTGGTATAAATCTTGCACTTTTAGTCAATCGATCCACAATTACCCAAATGCTATCATGTCCTGATCTAGTCCTTGGTAAACCATCGATGAAATCCATCGAGACTTGCTCCCATTTCCATTCGGGAATTTCTAATGGTTGCAACAACCCACTGGGCTTCTTTTGCTCGGCTTTAACTAGCTGGCAATTCATGCATTTGGATATGAACTTCCCAACGTCTCTTTTCATCCCTTCCCAGTAGTAAGTCTGTCTCATGTCTCTATACATCTTATTACCACCGGGGTGTATAGTCAGTTTTGAGTGATGACATTCTCTAAGCACTTCATCTCTCAATCCATTGACATTGGGTACAACAAGCTTTCCATTCTTTCTAAGCCATCCATCTCGATCAAGCCCATACTTGTTCATCTCCTTATCGATACCCATCTCTAACTTGGAGATGATTTCCAATAGGTTAGGGTCGTCCCTCTGACTAGAGCCAATCCGCTCAATCAAAGTGGGTCTGATCGTCAAATTTGCTAACATTTCTGGATTCAATTCGCACTTTGGTCTGAAATCAAACCCCGCGATATACTCCAGTTGCTTCCATTCTAGAATCATAGCCCCTAAACTGGCATGTCTCCTACTCAAGGCATCGGCTACCGCATTGCCCTTTCCCGGTGTATACGTGATGTCGAAATCATAGGAAGCTAAGAATTCTAGCCACCTTTGCTGCTGGAGATTTAGATCTTTCTGAGAGAAGAGATACTTTAACAACTTATGATCGGTAAACAACTCAAATCATTCTCCCAAGAGATAGTGTCTCCACATCTTCAATGCGAACACAATCGCTGCCAATTCCAAATCATGGGTAGGGTATCTTCTCTCGTGCGGTTTCAATTGCCGACTTGCATAAGCTACAACCCTACCGCCTTGCATCAATACAACACCTAGTCCGGTACCACAGGCATCCGTATATACCGTCATCTCTTCATTCCCCTTAGGAATGACTAACACTGGTGCACACGTCAACTTGTCCTTTAGACTCTTGAATGCATTCTCGCATCTTTCATCCCAGACAAAAGCTTGATTCTTCTTAGTCAACTGAGTCAACGGTGCTGCTATCTTGGAAAAGTCCTGGATAAACTTACGATAATATCCAGCTAATCCCAAGAAACTTCTTATGTCCGTTGCATTCTTGGGCGTAGACCAATCTTGTACCGTAGCCACCTTTGCAGGATCCACGGTGATACCATTCTCTGAAACAACATGGCCCAAGAACCTCACTTCCCTCCTCTAGAAGTGACACTTAGAAAACTTTGCTTTCAATTGGTGTTTTCTCAACACCTCCATCACTATTCTTAAATGTTCCTTGTGTTCTTCCTCTGTCCTCGAATAGACCAAAATATCATCAATGAACACAAGGATAAACTTATTCAACTGATCTCTGAATACCCTATTCATAAGATCCACAAAATATGCTGGGGCATTGGTCAGCCCGAATGGCATGATCAACCACTCATAAAATCCAGACGGCGTCCGAAATCCCGTTTTAGCTATACTCTCAGCTTCCACTCTAAGCTGATGAAAACCTGTCGCGAGATCCAACTGAGAAAATACTCTCGCGTCGCTCAACTGATCGAACAAATCATCTATCCGCGGTAGAGGATACTTGTTCTTCCTCGTCACTTTATTCAACTCGCGGTAGTCTACACACAAACGAAGGGAACCATCCACCTTGGTAGAAAACACAACTGGTGCTCCCCATTCAGAAACACTCCTTCTGATAAATCCCTTCTTCAAAAGATCGTTGACTTGCACCCCGAGCTCTCGCTGCTCCCTTGGTGCCATACGACGAAGTGGCATCACTATAGGCCTGACATCTTTTACAAATCAATACGGAACTCAATCTCTCGATGTGGTGGAAGCCCGGTCACTTCTTCGAAAACGTCCGGATACTGGCTAACCACGGGCAAACCTGACAACTCACTATGCGGAATGTCGAGGGAGTTTAGAAAACTAGCCAATACCCCCTCACTGGGTAGACCACCAAACACTATCCTCCGCCCATCATCCTCTCTAGCTGTCACCAAAAAGCCCTCACAGTCTACCACCACCCCGTATCTTTGGAGCCAATCTATTCCCAAAATAATTCCAAACCCAGTAAAGCCCAAAACAAAGCAATCACAAACAAACATGCATCCATGACTCGGTAAGACCACATTACGACAAATCATGCTAAGGCTAGTCGAACCACCAATCGGGTTCGTCACTACTAAAGGTCTATCGACAATCTCGGGCTCCAATCCCAACCTATCTACGAGGCCACTAGATATGAAAGAACTGGAAGCTCCGGTATCAAACAAAACTCTAACAGGAACATCATAAACAGAAAGCATACCTTGAATGATGACATTCTTTCCCTTCTCCGCCGCAGTTGGTGCATTCGACGAAGAAGGAATAGCATTAAGGGCGTAGGCTTTCACCATTTTCTTTTCTTTAGGGGGTTGCGGACACTTGTCCTTGTGATGTCCCATTTGGCCACAGTTGAAGCACTTCCTATCTGCTGGCTTGGCCTGACAATTACTAGCATAATGGCCCTTCTTACCACAGCTGAAGCACTCAACATCTTGCTTATTCTTTTTCTTCTGGCCATCCTTAGTCTGATTCTGCTTTCTCTTATTTTGGGAACCACCCTTGCCTCCGCCACTTGCTTGTGGCTTTGGCTCATCTGTGGATGCAACCTCAGTCTTCGGCTTAGGGTAGAGACTTTCTGATCTCAGTGCTTTCCCACAATCGATTCAAACGTCTCATCGATGTGGTTAATAAGCCTTTCCCCAAGTACTGATCCAAACCAGTTATGAATTTCTCATTCTTCTTCTCGGCTGTATCAATGAGAGATAACTCATATTTTGACAAAGTGTCGAATTCCGCAATATACTCCGAGACAGCTCTACCATTCTGCTTGAGCTCCAAGAATTTCTTAAACAACACTGACTTCTGAGCAGCTGGAATGAACTTCTCGCTAAAGCAAGCCTTAAACTGTTCCCAAGTAATCTGATCTTCGGGAGTAGCTACCTTTATAGAATTCCACCAATTCATTTCCCGCACTTGCAGCTGACGGGACGCTAGCTTTCTCTTCATCGCATCCTCGATACCCAAATCCTCGAAGATACGTTCGCAACTATCCAACCATTCTTGAACATCCGTGGCCGACTCCGTTCCGTGAAACGGCTTCCCACCAAGGCTAGTGTAATCCTTATTTAGCTTGGCAAAGTCGACCCTCGGCGCCTGCGCTATTGAACCACCACCATTTTCACCATTGGGAGCTGCCCTCTGTACATCTCTAAGCATCTCTCTCATGAGGTCAGTAAACATCGCCCTCATGTCAGCAGCATTCCCATTATTGGCCCCTCTACCGGTACCTCTGACATATCGGCTCATCGTCAATCTGAAAAAGGAAACGATTAACGACCCCATAGTGGTGCTAGTGCAGCACGACTTCATTCTTATACTACTAATAATATATATATATAGCTTTTAAAAACCAAAATAATCTCAAATACGCTCTCTCGTATACGTATACTATCTCTCCCTGATAACTTCCCTAGGTTAACTACGCAACCTGGAGCTCTGATACCAAGTGTGACGGCCCGCCCCGCACCAGCCTGCATTTCCTCCTAAAGTGCGCTGTGCACATGCCCGACTAGCACAAAACGGTCTTCAATGAAAGGAAAGAAGGGAATTAACTAACGAGGAACCTGTAGAATGTCTCACAGCGCATGGAGTAAAATATAATAATAATAACATACTTGACATAAAACAGGTGAAACAGTGCATAAGCTGATAACTAAAATCAACATCAACCTCAGAGCAGCGGAAATCCAAGTACAACTTATTACAACTTTCCAAATTTACTGTCTCTAAAACAAAAGAAAGCTAGAGCAGCGGAAATCCAAGTACAGCTTATTACAACTTTCCAAATTTACTGTCTCTAAAACAAAAGAAAGCTAAAGTAGGAGATGCACTACTAATGCCCAAGCAGTGATCTTCAACAACACAGGGAGAATACTATATATATATATATATATTACGTGGAAGCCTCCTGCTCGTCTCCGGATCATCTACCCATGCATCACTAGCTAACCTGTCTCTAGTCTGCTCGTGTGAGCACCCAGAGTAATAAGAGGAGACATAAAACTCTGGGTCAGACATAAAGCCTGGTATGAGCGATAAGCATCTAAACAGAACAATAACAGGTATACTAAACCATACCTGAACCTGGACCTGCAACCAAAGAGTTAGTACCACATACCGTACAATACTCTAAGGTGCCATAATAAATAGTGTAAAGAATACAGGGGTGCGGTGTGCATATCATAATGATGGCAAACAAATCAACCATATCAACCATCCTCACATCTCTCACTCAGTGCGTAAAGCGTTCGATGTCCACCACTGTCAATCACTAGACCCATCGAAGTAGTGACGGTGTTCAACTTGTACAACTACTGCTACTACCAAGCTTACCACATGGAGTCATGACCAAATCTTTACAAATGACCCCACTTCATTGGTTTATAGCCCTATAGTCGTACCTAGGCCCTTTCAGCCCTGAATCCGTTCACATACTTCCCATACATAGTGATCCAAAGTCATAAACATCGACTGCCCCTTGGCACACGTCCCGCTGCAAAGCCTAATCAAGAAGTGAACTCATCGGTTCCCAACTGGATCCTGAGCTCTAACTTCCCATATTGGACTACCTTTGCATCTCGGGTTATTGGTCAATACTGGGTCGGGTCGGGTTCTCCTTCTAGCCATCGGTTATTGTCGGGTCCTCTACTTCGGGTCGGTTCGTAGTCTTCTCCTGTAGCGGTTCGGTTCGGGTCCACAGCGTCGCATCGGTTCGGGTCGGGTATTCCACTTCGGGTCGGGTGTCCTCCTCCGGGTCGGGTCGGGTGCCATCTCCCTTCCAGTTCGTGCTTCCGCTCCGATCCGCTCCCTCGTTCCTTCATTTGCTCCGATCTGATTCCTTCGCCTTACTTCAATCCGAGCCCTTCATCCTTCAGTCGATCCGATCCGATCCCAGTTCAATTAGCGTGGCCTTCCTTTTTGCCAATTGTCTCAAGTGTTAAGTTCTGATCCGATCAGATCCCTTGCCCAGTTCAACTCATCCGATCCGAGCCTCCATATCTGATCCGATCCGGTTCAGAACCTGCACTTTTCTGCAACTCTTCCAACAAGTATTTTACGCCATTCGACGGCGTTTTTGACAAATCTAATACTTCTAATCAATCGTAAAACACACCATAGAGTCATAGCAACATGTAATAGCAACCACAAACAGTAAAACAACGATTCAAATGAATCAATATTGGATCAAAAATGGCTAAAACCTCACACTTTCCCATAATCCCTCTTAATCATGTTTAAGCACATACTTAGTAAAACTTAATCAAATCGTCCAAATTTTCTAACAGAGGCATAAAAAATTATTTAAGAATTTCTAAACATTTTTCCAGAATTTATTAGTGTATAAATTCGCTACTCTTCACTAATTACCCTTAATTACCGTAATTAGTGCAAAAACTATGCAAATCACTCACCTTTGCCACAAATCAAAACGCCAAATCTGAAATACTCTCTGTTTGGGTCGAATTCCTATGTATAGCAGCAGCTCCAACCTTGCTCTGTTGCTATTTGGCCTTGTTTTGATGTAGTTTAGGCTTAATCTTCACTAAAAATGTGTTTTGGAGTGGTTTTAGAGGATGGAAGCCATTACTAGGGTCTCAAGAAGGTTTGTGGCGGCTCAAAACTGAAATGAAAGTGATTTCCTAACCCTAATCAGCCCTCCTATGATTCTAAACGCGAAATTCCCCTCTGGGCCTAGCTGCTAATCACCCGGTTAAGCCCAATTAAGCTGTTTTTCACCATCTGAAACTTGTTTCAGCCATATCTCCCAAACGGTGAGTCCGTTTGGCTAATGTGACCACTCTACGGAATTGTAAACCATCACCCGAAGCCAATGGAAGTGGTTTCGGGTCAAAATTACTGTCCAGTCAAAAGTTATGGCCAAAACAGTACCAACTAGGGGTAAAATGGTCATTTAAAAATCGGGAAAAATCATGAACATGGGAAATGACCCCAATAGTCGTCTCCTAAAGTTACATGACCATACGACTTCGTATGTGAAAGAAACAAATATTCTACGGTCCTATGGTGCGTAGAATACGGGTCGTTACATCGATTATCACTAAATCGATTTCAATTCAATTCCAATTTAATTTATTAAACTGGAAAACCTTACTTTGCCAAATTACATTAAATATTAATTAAAAGATTTATTCTATTTCAACCGGGTTTAAGAATTGTGTTGTTGAAGACACCACTCATGACAAACCCCAAAATCCAATTTGATATCAAATACATGGCTTTGAATAGAAATCATATCGACTTATACTTAATATCAAATTCTGAAACTAACAGATACTATATTGGGATTAACGATATTTATATCTTCGAAATTCCTCAAAACGGTATCCGTATAATCACAAAATCCAATACTAACATAACTGAAGATAATTTACATCCAATATTCATTTATTGGAAAACTTAGCTTGTTGAAGTATTTATTAACTTCAAACTGTTTCAATCATTTTATTAAAGCAGCTAATTTCCCCAAAATAGCTTTATATTATTCAAAACTGGAACATCCAAATCACTTTCAAATCATCTATAATGATTTGTTATAATTTTTCTTTGTTTTAATAAATTAAAAATAGCTCGGTTCAATAAAGACCCATTTCAGGTCCTTCGCAGCACCGGCGCTGTTTTTATTCAACTTTGAATTGAATTTATCTCAAAATCTAACCATTGGATTTTAAAACTTTATATATCATTGGAAAGCTCTTTTCAATCTAAATCAAACATTTTTTGTTTCATAAAGATCCAACGGTCGGATCTCCCGGTACGTCAATTCGAAATTAAGGGTTGAACTTCACGAACTATCACTGTGCGAACGTCCTATTCAAGCCCAATTTGATTTATAATTAAATATAAACCGAATCGCTTCCAAAATGATTTATAAATTATATAAAATTTATAAATTATATATAATCATCATTGGAAATTCTATTTCAATCAATTCTCTTCAAAATCAAATATTTCCATATTAAGTCATTCTAATATTATTTAAATCAATAAAATAATTTTGTTTTTTAAAACTCGTAATTTTAAGTCTAAACTTTCCTGATGTTCATTATAAAAATAAAAATGAAACTTTCAAAAAAAAAATCTTTCAAAACATTTTCTACATAGCCTAACCGAACTTCACTTTTAACAGTTACTATTCATTTTGAAAATAAAACTTCGATATGCCATAAATATATGAAAATTACTTCAAAACTGTTCGCTACAGTTATAAATATTCATCGATATTTTAATATGTTCGCGTCCGGACATCAAACTTTGATTTTCCACTGAATATTATATTATTAAAATATTCGATTTTATTTCAGATTCGAATGAAATTCAACCAAATACCATATAATTTCATTTATATGGATTTCATACATCATATGTATTCAACAATAAATGTATACAACTATTAATCATCCAATCAGCATTCAAAGTGCAGCTACACCCGTATAAACCTTAAATAAATAATTAATGCTTATATCGGCCTATCATCCAATCGATTGACGTACAAACTACGCACTTGGGATCATTGTAAATCAAATATCATCTCAATACCCGTGTGGGGTTTTCATCACAAACTAGTGATTATTATCTACACACTTGGGAGATATGTAAAATTATCGTGCCAATACCTGTATGGGGTTTACGTCTCAATCCATGTGAACTTATCTACACACTTATGAGACGTGTGGGCTACTTATCATCCCAAAACTTGTGTGGGGTTTTCATTCAATTCACTAAACACTTTGGAGATATGTAAATACATTATCATCGCAATACCCGTGTGGGGTTTACATCACAATCCATGTGAGATTATTTACAACATTCAGATCAACTGTAAATTCAAACATTGCAATCACTTGCAATCAATATATATTCAGAAATGAATATAATAACTCATAAAAAAATCTGTTTAAGTGAGATTTATCACATTGGCCGTTTATCTTTAAATAACGATAAACGTCGATTGATTGAATTAGACGTTTTCCTTCGCCAAAAATTGCAATGAACTCCAAATCTCTCCAAATCGGTTCCACTGCGAAGTTCTCGTCCATACGGTCCCAACGCATTTGAAATCGTCAAAGTCCATATGAAAAAGCTACGGTCATTTAAATGTTACTTACATAAATTAAATAAGTTAAGATATTTAAAATTAATTAACCTAATCAATTTTTCTTAATCTCTTTCCTCACGTCGTTCTCCAGGTTTTTGAACCAAAAAACCGCGCTCCTCTTCCGAAAATCGCACCACCTCCCACACCTTCAGGCGCCGATCAAAATACACCACTTCAAAGACCTTGCTTTGCTCCACCTACACCATGAATAGCTTCGAATTCGAACCCCTCCTGCCCTAGAATTGCATGCGAACGCAGCGCGATGGAGCTTGAATTCAGAGCGAAATACAATACAAGACATGATCTCAACCGTATAGATTTAAAGAGCATACAAATCTCTATAACTTTTTTTTATAAACCATAAGATAATTCATGTTGGATTAAGAGGAATTAAGGATTTAATTTGGCACAATTCTAGCCATTAACATATAAGGTGATGGCTAGGTTATAAGGGATTAAGGTTTGGGCTGAAAATGGGTATTTATACCCCTTTATTAATTAATATTTTAATCCTACTATTTCTTAAATGTGAAGTATCGTGCCCGAACTCCAAATAAACCCCAATGACCGACGTTCTCAACCAAATTTTCTTATTCCGAACTCAATGAGATATGTTTCAGGAAGCTAATTCGATCGTTTCAATCAGTTTATCTTAATATTAAAAAATACATTGATATAACGTTAAGTATTGAATTTCAATGTACGTTTTAATTTACCACGACAACATACTTACTCCAAAAATTACGAAATTTTAATTCTTGTTATGTTTCGAAAATATGGTTCTAATGAGCCTAATTTTGTCGAACTTGGAGACCATTTGAAAAATGGCCTTAATTCTAGCTTATTGAATTTTAACTGAATTTCAACAGTTTTAATTTACCACGCTTACATATGAATTCCAATTGACTTAAAATTTTAACCTGACAACAATTTGATGTTCCGAATCCGATAGAATTAGTTTCATTGAAAAGTGAGGTCATTTGCAAAATGACTTTTTTAAGGCCTATGTATATTATTATAATATTATTTAAATTCCAAAATTATTCAAATTAATAATAACTAATTATTATTATCGTATATACCCAAATGAAATATCATATTGTTCTAAAATAAACATACTTGGATTTATATCTCAAGATTTTAGTTTTCTTGTCAAGCGGTATTCAATTTATATAAAAATCCTTTTATTTTATTAAATAAATCATTTTAATTGATAAACAATTTCATAACAACTATTTGAAATTTTGATTTGGACATAACTTATAATTTATAGCACGAAATCTTGTTTTTCACATTTCTTAGAAAGATATAGTTAAATAGATTCTAACGTTTCTTGTTTTACAGAAATCCGACTCATATTGAATTCTGTATATTCAATTGAAGTTCAAAACTAAATTTTATAATTAATATAAACTTAAACGTTCAAACTTTGTTTTAAATAAATTATAATCGTTAATTCTCAAAATAAATCATTTTAAATATTTAAAATCAATTAAAATTCATATTTTAAATTGACAAAAAATGTGGGTTGTTACAATCTGGAAGCCTATCCATATAGATCTGCATACATACCAAAGTAGGAAATAATTGGCCACGATTAGATTTTTCCCTCTATGTAACGGCCGGGGATTCGACGCCCGAATTTTGACAATAATACATAAATCTGTATTATTTGCCAAACCTCAAGTATCAAAAACATCAAATATTTAATAAAAAGAACATAGAGGCTGAGAAGCAGAAAGAAAGAAATCTTAGAATAAAAGAAGAGAAGAAGAAACAAACTAACAACACAACACTGAGTCTCACATCGTAGCGGAATAAAGTATAATACGGAATTAAATTTTTATTGAGAGCTTAAAACAATACTTACAATCATCGGAGTACAATAGTCAATCAATACATCTGGACAGTTATAACAATCTGTCCTTATATACAACACACATAAAATAAACACTTACAAGTTTGAACTTCTCCAGCATGTCTTCTGAAGTCCGTAGATCCACCTATAAAACTCGGTCTGACCCGAGCATTGCAAATGCCAGGATCAGTTTAGTAAACCAGAGGTATCATCCAACTTGATTTAAAGTCAAAAATTATTTTTGAAAGAAAAAGATAATCGTAACACTAGTCCACGCATAAACACAGACAGATTTTACCTTACGATAACCTAAAATATTATGAAATCATATCCATTCTGATAATATAATAGTGTCTAATCAAATAAATAACTATCTAATAAAACGCTTGCATCTCATGCTCTACATACATAATATATAATTAAAAACCGCGGCTCTTATTGGATAATGGATTCCGACTATGAAAAGGTATAGAACCATCTTCCGATAGTGTATCTCTAGAAAAGAATACAATGAGGTTCAACATGAACAAATTGCAACCCGAACACAATTGATTAGCCAATCATTCTTTTGAGTGTTTCGAATGTATATCACTGACGGTTGGGACCATCAACCGTCCCCAAAGCATACAACAGCGATGGAATAAAGAAGAAAATAGATTTTCTCTAGATCAGGTAATAATACACCCTAATGGGAGCCACCCACATAGCCATGTTGCCTGCCCGATTTCTGTCATTTCTATGTTGATGGGGCTTGAGGTTACTATCACCTTTGTGAACATCACAACATCATTTACTTTGAATGCCACATCATCAGATCCATCAAATCACTGATTGACATCCACAAAAATATCCAGGTGTTTAAGCTAAGAGAAACGAATTGCTCCGCTACCAACAGAAGTACGTTTGAGGAAATCAACGTACATTGAAAATACTCTATCAGACATTCGTCCATACAAGTCATCCGGGAACCGGATGAACCGAAGGTACCCTCCTACTGCATCCTATGAATTACCCTATAGGCCAATAGCGAGTAGTCCTTGCAAATCCGCAGATTCCAATCACGATCGAATTACCATCAAAATATCTTTTGTCTTGCAATCTAGAGAAGTTTATCAAGCAGTCCTTCCGCTTATGAAGATCCACAGTCTTCAATTGCGTTGTTTCACTCAGCATCTTCGACATTTACGTATATTCACTAGTTCAAAATGGTTTTCAAAAACAAATTCGATCCCGATCTTTCCGTACCAACAATTGTATAGGCCAGATTTGATAGTCGGTTATGTAACTATCAAATAAACAACCATACAACCATGACAGTAAAATGAATTCACAAGTTCAGTACTCGGAATCACTTGGCCTTTTAATTTATAATAATTAACGAATGGTTAATTTAAAACTTATAAATCTTTTCAATATTTCGAACATAGCATTTCACTTCTTATTTAACATAAGATTATTCTCAAAACTCATTTATTTAATTACCTAGGAATATATCCTATAATCATATCCAATTTTCTATTCTACTATAATTTTCAAAACATTTGCCACATCATTACTCATTATCCATAATTGGGAAATCAATTCAACTTATCTCTCGTGAAACAACGTTATGAAATCTGTTTTGTCTCATTACTTGAAAATAATAATCAATACGTATTCTTATAAAATAAACCTATTTCAAAACTCAACTTTTCATTTCCTTTTACCTCAAAAATATCATTATATTTTCACATAATCTCCTTTTATTTTCCTTTACTTCGGAAACATCATTATATATTCTCAAACTCTTTTTATTTCCGTTACTTTGGGAATCCCAATATATATTCTCAAATCTTTGCAAATAATATTGCATTATTATTTCTCTTATGGAAATAATAAATTATCACAGATAATCCTGAAGTCATTCAAGTTGGGGTATCAACAACGTTCTTATCTTAAGATAGATATGAGCTGTAATTCAAAAAGCGATATTAACTCCAATATCAAAACAAATCCCATTTAACTGTTTTATTTAAAATATGGTTTTTTTAAACCCGTATTATTTTTAAAATCACCTTTTTCAATATAACTATTATTACTTAACTCATTGATTAAATAAATGATTGCTAAACATCTTGCTCAAAAAAAAAAATTGATTGCTGAACATCACCTTTTAAATTGGACATAACTCACAATCTATAAGATAAAATCTCAAATTTTCTCTTTCATTACAAAATTATAATCAAATAGATTCGGACAATTCTTGTTTCAAAGAATTCCGACTTAAAATGAATTATGTATATTCAATTGAAGTTCAAAACATTATATTCCGATATACTGCGATGTTACGAGCTCGTTTATAATTAAATATAAATTAATGTTCAAACTTCGTTTAATAACGAATTCTACATTATAAATCCGTTTATAGTTTCAAATTAATATTTAAAATAATAAAATAAATTAAATATCTGACTACAAAAAATACGGAACGTTACATTCCAAATGAGATTGTTTAGCAAATACCAGTGCTCAAAATAAGTGACTTCAAACAAGAATAGATTGGGAAGTCCGTCCTAACGGATCCACGGATAATACTGAAGCAAGAAATAATCGACCACAACTAGGTAGCATATCCTAATGGGATCGTTTAGTAAATACTGGAACACAAAAATAAGTGACTTCAAATGAGATGTAGAAAGGATACCACAGGATGGCCCTCGGATGTAGGCATAGAGAGGCCGTCCATCAGGGGAAAGGTCTCTAAGTGTTCATCAAAGGTGTAATGCCTTAACTGCCTTAGGCAATCTAAAGATCAATGGATGGCTAGGTAATCATGTGACCCCTAGTTATCGCACCTGGTAGTGGGGAAACCTAAAGGGATAACAGTCACATGAGTATAGATCGTCAACCATTAGCGGGAATGGGGAAGGATATGGATTAGACCTCTATGGGCCAAGCGATCCTTCGATATCGGGGCACCTGGATGGGGGTTATGTAATGTCGCATGATTAACTTAGATTATTTGCATATAATAAGGCTATTATCTCATAGAGATACTTTCCAGCTGGAAAGGGATGACTACACGAAGCGTAGCCGCCATAGATGATGTACATCAAAGTTTATAGTAAACCCCAATTAAGTTTCGTACAGCATAGGCGCCAAGGCCTCCTGTGGGCGGGATCAAGAGTTAAGCAGAACGATCATGTGCATATTCATAATATAGCTAAAGTGAGGTAGTCCATTGCATATGTCTGCATGTAGGCATAGAGAGGTGGACTATTAAGGATGAAGCTTACATGCTTTCATAGCAAAAGATGGAACATCTGTAGTGTAGATAATCATGCGCAGTTCACTAAATATGTATTTTTAATGCTTTCATAGCGAGACAGTAGAATAATAGCGAAGAGCATACGAAAGATACAATGGATAGAATATAGGGAAGAGGTTAATCATGCGGCTTTTTCTAGGGTAAAAAGGACAACGCTAATCGTCACCATTGGAGTTCTTGGGACATTATCTGTCGTCCCAAAAGTGAATGGGGCTTAGGTCTCAGTAATCCAAAGGATACCTGCAGTGCCTTTGCTTGCAAGCTGTGGGTTAGGTCTACCGCGAACGAATTGAAACGACCCAAACTCGCCCTTACGGGAAAGCCCAGATTGAGTTGAGAACACAACAAATCAGAACGCAAACATAAGAACATTTCATTGCTTATACCACAATTACATCAGAGTATAAGAATATAACAGAGTATGAATAAATATTACACATCAGAAAAATATCAGAGATTTAAATTACAATGCAGCGGAAAATAATACATAACACAACCGAAAGAAATACATGGATATCGAGCGATACGAACATAGCTCCAACTGTAATCCAGGATCCTGTGAAAATAATATCTACAAAACCAAAACTATTAGCTGCCCGTGTGGAAAATAGGGGCACCCAGAGTTTAGGTTAAAACAATAAACTCCAGGTCAGTCATGTGACGGGTGTGAGAACTAAAACAGTTATTTAAAACTTTGCTTTAAAATCAGGTAAATCAAGTGACCACGCCTTATAACACGAAACGGGTTTAACCCCCAGAATAACAGTGCATAAAACATACAGCGTAATGCTAAACATAAAAATGCAATGCAAGCCGGAGGATAAAGTTTTACCTTATAATAGCCAAAAATGCTTAGTACAGAAAATTTCATATTTTATTATTACTATAAGTGAAGAAATCAACTTCAAATATAAATGTATCAATCATAGGCGGCGTACGTACCCATATATTACGTCACTAAATATATATATATATATATATATATATATATATATATATATATTTACAACTAAAATCATGAAATCGCATATTGGAAATTTGGTTTCCATCTATAAACCAAGGCAAACGATCGTCCTTACCGATTCAAGACTGTCTAGCCCGAGTCTTAGGATACAGCCGCAATTGCACCTACGGTTAGCGACAGGGCCAGACATCCGTCGATGATTGGCAATACCATAACAGTAATAACCCGGAATTCTGGGCCAGTTTAAAAATTTTATTTTGGCAATTTTAATGAAGTTTGAACATTTAAAATGGATTATTTTAAATAATATCGACGAGAAATTTATTTTGAATAGAATTCGAACGTATATATTTATATAGATCGTCGTTAGAATATAAATAATTATAAGTAGAATTGAAAATGGCGCGGTAGTTCGATAATTCGATTTCAAACTTCAATTGAATGTACCGGGTGCAAAACAAACCGGATTTTAGTGAAATCAAAAATATTAGAATATAATTGGGAACATCTTTCCAACGAATCCGAAAAATTGAAATTTCATAGCGGGAATCAAAAGATATGTCCAGTTGAAAATTCTGAATAGTCGCTATGGAATTCAGGCCCTTAAAAATAGCCATTTTGCAAATGACCTCGGATTTCGACGAAACCACTTTTGTTGGATCCGTGATGTCAAATTATTGCTAGGTTTCAAATTTCGTAATTTTTCGAATCAATATGTGAGCGTGGCAAAGGAAAACGCGTTTGAACAGTTTTAGTTGATTTTAATCGACTGGAAATTGGCCATTTTTCCAACGGTCTCAGAATTCGACGAAACTAGTTTTGTTAGGACCGTATCGTCAATACGAAGCTAGAAAATATTTTTCTGGAATTTTTAGAGTTAGTATGTGACCCCGGTAAATTGGAATGCGCGTTCAAATTCAATATATAGAGTTATATGTTGATTTTGATGAAAACTGATCGAAACAGTCGAATTGGCCTACGATACATATCCCATTATGTTCGGAATGGGGGTAATTAGCTACGGACGACAGGCGGTGGGCCTCGTTTAGAGGTCGTATGAAAAGTCAACTTTTTGAAATTAAAAATAATATAATATATTTATATTTATTCTCTAAACCCCCCCTGTCGTTCAAATCGCAGATAAAAAAAAAGAGGGCTCGTGCCCTAATCCCCTATGCCGTCGCGCCGCCTACTCCACCCTCCTCCATCGCCGACGAGCCGCCACCCTCCATCTGTGCCCCGCCGCCCTCTCCTCTCTTCCCTCCCTCTCCTTTGTAAACCGCCGCCCTCTCCCTCGTTCGAGACCCACCCAACCCCGAAACCCCCAAATCAGCGCCGCCACCGCCTCCTAGCCCCGCCACCTTGTCGCAGTAGCACCCCGACCACCAGTCAGGCCGCCACCTCCCCTCTGGCCGCTTCCCCTTGCTCGTCCTCTCTCCTTCTACCTAAAAACAGCCGCCAATGTACGTGGAAACCCCCCTTCTACAATGTGAAAGGTAATTTTAAGTATAATGTATATATTATGTTAGTAAAAATAGGATCTTTTCTATATACAAAGCTATGATTTTTATTTTATATAAAGTTGGGATTTTTATATATGTTATAGCTTAGGAAAATTTCGATTTTTATATATGCGATATCGTCGTAAAAATGTGATCTTTGATATGCGTGAAAGAAGAGATTTTCAATTGGTTAAAGACGAGATTTTCATTTGTAAAAAGGTTAGACTTTTATATAGGAAAAAGTTAGAATTTTTAAAATAGAAAAGATTTGATTTTTCTATATGAAAAGACCATATTTTTATAAGTGAAAGGCGAGATTTTTGTTATAGAAAAGAACGGATTTTTATAAGTAGAAAGACCGGATTTTTACAGTTTGAAAGGAATTATAAAAATATAATCTTTATCGATACGAACACTGTTATCAAAATATGATTTCTACCATATAGTTAGCAATAAAAAGATATGATTTTTATACAGAAATTAGAAAAGTAAATATACGATTTTCATATAGAAGTAGTGATGAAAATTCTACTTTTACATTATAGAAGTGTTAAAAATATGACATTTATATAGTAGAAGATATAAAAATACTATTTTTATATAAGTAGTGTATTGAAAATAAAATTTCTATATAATAGAGAATATAAAAATATAATCTTTATATTTGAAAAGGCGAAATCTTTATATTTGAAAAGGCGAAATCTTTATATTGAAAAGGCGAAATCTTTATATTTGAAAAGGCGAAATCTTTATATTGAAAAGGCGAAATCTTTATATTTGAAAAGGCGAAATCTTTATATTTGAAAAGGCGAAATCTTTATGTAGAGAATAACGATGTAAAAATAGAATTTTTATCTATATAGTAACGATGTAAAAATAGAATTTTTATCTATATAGCATCGATGTAAAAATAGAATTTTTATCTATATAGCATCGATGTAAAAATAGAATTTTTATCTATATAGTAGCAATGTAAAAATAGAATTTTTATCTATATAGTAGCGGTGTAAAAATGGGACTTTTATATATTGAATAGCGAAGTAAAAATTCGTTTTTTATATATTGAATAGCGAAGTAAAAATTCGATTTTTATATATGTAGTGGCTACGGGCAACGAAAGTGACGAAAGGCGAGAACGACAAGATTTTCTACATAAGAAGTGTCGTGAAGTTGGGATAGCTTTGGAGAGAACTTCTCACTTTAAATTTCTTTTTCTAGTTATATATATATATACTAGAATGCAGACGGTGCTTAGCAGCACCCGACACCCGTCATCCACAGACCATGGATGGCTTGTTTGTTTGATTGATGTGTTGTGAAAATTTGTTTGTGATGTGGATGCGAAATGGATAATATAAATTAATGTGTTGAAATAAATTAGTTATCATTAAAAATATAATTTTTAACGTGAATGTGAGTAAATAAATATTTATAAACAAATCGGCCGATTTGTTTATATACACTGATTTGACTAATATTGATTGGGATGATAAATTTTACACATCGCCCAACTGCACGAATAAAAATATGTGTTTGTTGATTTGAAACCCCACACGGGTGTTGGGATGATATTTGGCGAACACTAATCCCAATTACTTAATTGTATGTCGATCGATTGGTCGAAAGACTGTGTAAGCGTCGATTGTTTATATTTGATGCTTATGCAGTTGTGTGGTGCACTTTGGATGATGGTTGATTGTTTGTCGTTGCTATTGTATACATGTGTTGTATGGAATCCATATAATTAACATTATGTGGTGATTGATTGGGCCTCATTCTAATCAGGAAAATAATGAATATTATAAAAGAAAATTCATGTGTTGAATATAAAAATAGTCATGTGTTGATGATATTCATGTGTTGAAACTATTCATGTGTTGAGTAAAATATTTTAATAATATAATTTACATCTTTATCATATTTAAAATTAGAACTACTTCACGGTGGAGTCTGATTGAAAATCAAACGATAAATACCATAATTTTATAAAATATTTTACATAACAAAAATAGTTGTGTGTTGACAGTACTCATGTGTTGAGATTAGTCGTGTGTTGAAAGAAATATAGATTCATGTGTTGAATAGAATATATATTCATTTGTTGAATAGAATAACGAATTATTGAAATATATAAAGCCGTGTTGATTAGAGTTGCACTATTTTGACGTGAACGATATTTATATCGATTATATTCGTTTTTATAATGAATATAGAAAAGGTAGTGATTTCGAAATATAACGTTTTGAAAATATTATCATTTATATAGTAATGATATGAAATATTCAATTTTGATTTGAAATTGAATATAGAGTTCAAATGGTTATGAAAACGAATTTAAAACGATCTATAAAATACGTTTTAAAAGGAAATCGACGAAATATATATATATATATATATATATATATATATATATATATATATATTATATAATGGCCTGAATAGAACGCGCCGCGCCGTGGCAGTTCGTGAATTTCGACCATTGACTTCGAATTGACGTTGCAGGAGATCCGACCGTCGGATTCTCCTAAAACCGGAACCGTTGGGTTCGTATCGAAAAGAGCTTTCCAATGAATATTAGAAATTTGAAATCTAATGGTTGGATTTGGAATTATGTCCAAATCAATTTCAGAAAAGGTCGCTGTAAGTGCAGTTCGATGGCCGTTGTTGGAAATCGACTGTACGGGCCTTGATAAAATTATTAAAAATATTAATAATTTGTGTGAAATCAAATAAATAAATTGAATTTGAAAGTGATTTTAAAAATAATCAATATTCCCAATACGTGAATTGGACTGGAGTTGAATCGAAATTATCTTCGGAATATTTCGATGTTGGATTTCGTGACTATACAGATATTGTTATGGGAATTTGAAAGATATATTTTATATCGTTATTTCCAATACGATATTTGTTGGTTTCAGGATTTGATGTTGAAAATAAGCCGGTATACTTTCTATTCAGAGCCTTGTATTTAATATCAAATGTAATTTGGGTTTGTCATGAATGGTGTCTTCATTAACACTGTTCTTAAGCCCAGTAGAGAAAAAAATTAAATCTTTCTATTTAGATTTAATGAAGTGTATCAATTAAATAATATTTAATTGAATTTGAATTTGAATTGGTTTTTGGGTTTATCGTGAGTGGTGTTTTGAACAACACCTGTTCTTTAACCCGATTAACAATAGAGTGTGATTTTGGGTTTATCGTGGATCGTGTTTTAGATGACATTGGTTCTTTAACCCAATTAAAGGCAGGATGTTGATTTTTGAAAAGATTAAAACTAAGTGGAGTTTTAATGAATCTTTAATTAGATTGAAATGTGAATTGATAATTTAAATTATCAAATTTGGGAAGTGATCGAGAATGGAGTATCACCAGTTTTGCTCCAAAGCGATAGTTAAATCTTTAATTAGATTTGATCGCGAAATGGTAATTAATTTTACCGATAACACCGTGGTGCTAGATATGGAGTATTACCAGTTTTGATCCATGGGATGAATAGGTTGGGATTGGGAAATAAATAATTACTTTGGTGTGGTTCGCTAATCCCGACTAGTTTGAAATGATATCCAATGGAAGATTAAAGAATAAATTTAGAAGAATTTATCTTGGATAAAATTAATGGGAACCTTTCCCTAAGAATGTGATTTTGTGAATAAAATAATATTCTGAATTGGAATGAGGCGTTCGTTGTGTTTGTGTAACATTGTGTACTATATACGTGGGATATTCAGAAAGGCCGGGTTTATACCCATTCTGAATAACCGATTCGACGAGATGTCGAAGATGAAGACGGTGGTTGAAGACCGGAAGTCTTCACATCGTTTGGGTGATTACTGATGATCTCGATTGGGCTGTACATCCAAGATGAGGGAAACAGTTGGTGATCGTCTAGACGTACTTGGAGATGGATGGATATGCGAGGAAAGTGCCTCCGGTTTCGTTCAGACCCAGCACGAACTTGTAAATGGATTGTGTGTCTGACATTGGATTTTATTCTGTGTTGATTGATCTCTATTAAATATACATCTGTTTGGCGGCAGAGAATTTATTCTCTTGCTTAACGCCATTCTCTGAGACATACGAGCTCAGAGGTTGTATATCGATGGACATCAGTCGCATGGAGTGAATTGTCAGTGTGGCACGCATAAGTGGCAATTGATCAAGGCTTCTGTTGAAAAGCAAAGTCTTGTGGTTGATGATCAAAGCACGGCCTGTGTGGCGCAGCTTTGTGTATAGCGTGAATTCGCGAGACTCACACCTCGGTATGAGTCAAAAACGGGATAGTGACAGCAGGGAGAGCACGGCGTTTCTTTCTAGCTAGGGTGGTGTCAGTGACCTACCAGCCCTGACATTTATATACTTTTCACCTGTGTGGTTGTTGGATACGAGGCGCCTCGGATATAGGTCTGTAAGGACCGGGAAACGTGTGTTCAGGAATAATTAATCTTCAAAAGTAAGAGAGGAATGGCCCTGAAGATCCAAGGATCATAGTGGGGTCCTGAGGCATTTGCTAGAGTGTCTCGAATCGGAGAGGAGCTTGCCCCTTGCCTCGACTCATGACGGAAATCCAATTTCCAATACATGATATTGCGGTTTTAATTGTAGAACTAGTATGGCGACATGATATATGGTACCCATGCCGTCTATGATTGATATTTATTATTGAAAATTGTTTTGACACTATACACTTATAATAGTATCAAATGATTTGTTTTGACGTACCAAGCATGTTTGGCTATTATAAGGGAAAACCCTATCCTCCGGCTTGCGTTGCATTGTGTGATGGGACCTGGGTCTTATAATAGCTTCATTTTTCTTTATTTAGCATTGCGCTGTTTGTTTTATGCACTGATATTCTTGGGAGGAAACCCGTTCCGTGTTATACGGCGTGGTCCCTTGATTTACCAAACTTTAAAATAAAGATTAATAACTGTTTTAGTTCTCACACCAGTCACATGACTGACCTGGAGTTTATTGTTTTTAACCTAAACTCTGGGTGCCCCTATTTTCCGCACGGGCAGCTAGTAGTTTTGGTTTTGCAGATTTATATTCACAGGGTCCTGATTTACAGCTGGAACGATGCTCGGAAAGCTCTGTATCCGTGTATCACTTTCAGTTGTGTTTTGTATATTTTTTTTTTCCGCTGCTATGTAATTTATTGTAATCTCTTATATTCATCGAATGCATTTTATTCATTTATACTCTGTATATTCTTGTATCTGATGGAATTGTTGTAATAACAATGAAATGTTCTTCCGTCTGTGTTCTGATTTGTCATGTCCTCAAAGTATCCGCTCTTTCCTTTACGGGGAAGTTACGGGTTCTTACAATAACCTATATGTTAGCCTGCCCTATGGGGCATAAAATTTGGTCAGTGTGTCGACCATAACATCCATCTATCCCATAGTGACCGACATATCCATCGATCCCATAGTGACTGGTATATCAGAGGCGCCTTTCTATCTATCAAATAATAATAAGCAACATCCACATGAGTAAACAGTCTGGGCTCCATACCATGACGTTACTCCTAGTTAGAAACTAATATATGTCCATTTCCCTGAAGTCCTCATCCCGTTTCTGGTTCGAATCGGGGTGTGAAGCTCGCGAATTAACGCTACAAAAAGCTATGCCATTTAAAGCTGTGCTTTGATCATCAACCACAAGGCCCTTCTTTTCAACAAAAGCCTTGATCACATGCCACTCAGCATGCCACACTGTCACTCCATACCGTACCACTGATTTCTGTCGATATATAACCTCTAAGCTCGTACGTCTCAGAGAAGGGTGTTAAGCAAGAGAATATATTCTCCGCCACCAAACCGATATATATTTAGCAGAGATCAACGAATACAATATAAAGGAATACAATGTCAGTCATACAATCCATTTGCAAGTTCGTTCTGGGTCTGAACGAAACCGGAGGCACCTGATTCCTCGTCCGATATGTTCAATACAGGAGAGAGGTCCTCGCATATATCCGATTGATCTCCAAGTACGTCTGGACGATCACCACTTATTACCTTGTCTTGGGATGCCTCCCAATCAAGACATCAGTAATCATCCAAACAATGTGAAGATCTTCGGTCTTCAACCACCGTCTTCATCGTCGACTTATCGTCAAATTAGTTATTCATAATGAGATAACCCGATCTTTCCGGATAACTCGCGTATCTTATGAACAAGTGCTAAAAAAACACAACATACGCCTCATTCCGATCTAGAATATTATTTTATTTAAATATTCTTTTCACATTTTAAACCAAATTAAGGTTTTCCAAACTAGTCAGGATTAGCGAACCACATCAAAGTAATCATTTATTTTATTTTCCCAATCCCAACCTATTCATCCCATGGAGAAAACTGGTAATACTCCATATCTAACACCACGATGTTATCGGTAAATTTAATTACCATTTCACGTTCAAATCTAATTAAATATTTAACTATCGCCTGGAATAAAATAGGGGATACTTCATTCTCGATCATTTCCCAAATTTGATAATTTAATTTATCACATTTCCATTTCAATCTAATTGAAGATTCATTAAAACTTCACTAAGTTTTAATCTTCAAAAATCATTATATAATGATTATTCAAATTTAGGAAATAAATCCTGTCTTTAATTGGTTAAAGAACTAATGTCATTTAAAACACAGTTCACGATAAACCCAAAATCACATTTCATTAATTATGGAATCTTCACGGAAAATAGATCAATATATATAATCGATATAAACTTCCATATCTAACCAATAATATAAATGGAATAACGGCAAAGCCTTTTAAATTCCATATGTAGTAACAGTCTTCCTCCACAGAAGTTCACTTCGATTATTATCAAATCGAATTCCATTCCATTCCAATTTATTTTATTAAATTGGAAAACTTTTCCTTGGAAAATCCCATTAAATCTTAATAGAAAGATTTATATATTCCAAATTACATTTCACAGTTAATCGGGCTAAAGAATGAATGTCGTTAAAACACAGTTCACAATAAACCCAATTCACATTCCATTTTATTCCGATTACTAAATATAATTGGAAAATCTAATAATCTTAATTAAAAGATTTATTCTTTTCACACGGGGATTTAAGAACAGTGTCACTGAAGACACCATTCACGAAAAATCCAAGATCCTATTCTTTTATTCAATTCCAATTAAATATTAATTAATTGGAAAACTTCACTAAATCTTAATTAAAAGATTTTTTTTCTTAACTGGGTTTAAGAACAATGTTATTTAAGACACCGTTTACGACAAACCCAAAATCCAATTTAATATTAAATACAAGGCTCTGAATAGAAATTATATCAGCTTATATTCAATATCAAATTCTGAAACTAACGAATATCGTATTAGGAATAACGATATCTGTATCTTCCAAATTCCCATAGCAATATCCGTACAACCATGGAATCCAATATCGAAATACTCTGAAGATTATTTCCATTCCAATTTATTCATTGGAAAATTTAGGTTATTTTTAAAACCATTTCAAATCTAATTTATTTCTTTAAAAATATAGGATTATTATTCTAGTTAATAACTAGTTCATTTCGATAATTTTTTTTTTATCTTTTCAAAACTGGAATTTTTCATCCAAATTCTTTCCAAATCATTTATTATGATTTTACGCTAATTATTGATATTTTTATCAAGGCCCGTACAGTCGATTTCCAATAACAGCCACACCGAACTACATCCATAGTGAACCTTTTCCAAATTTGGTTTGGATGTCTCTCTAAATCTAACTGTTAGATTTCAAATCTCTTATATTCATTGAAAAGCTCTTTTCGATACGAACCCAACGGTTCTGGTTTTAGGAGAATCTGACAGTCGGATCTCCCTTAATGTCAATTCGAAGTCAATGGTCGAAATTCGCGAACAGCCGCAACGCGGCTCGTTCTATTCAGGCCATTTAATATATATAATATATTATATATATATTTCGTCGATTTCTATTTAAAACGTATTTTATAAATCGTTTTAAATTTGTTTTCAAAAACAAATCCAACTTCATTTTGATTTTAAATCAAACTGAATATTCCGTTAAAAATTCATTTTAAAATGATTTCAATCTCATTTCAATTTTCAAATCAAAATTGAATAATTCTTAATATATTGGTTTTAAATTCATTTCAAAACTATTTCAGTTTCATTTCAATTTTCAAATCAAAATTGAATATTCCTTAATATATTCGTTTTAAATTCATTTTAAAACGATTTTTATTTCATTTCAATTTTCAAATCAAAATCGAATATTCCTTAATATATTCGTTTTAAACTCATTTTAAAACGATTTCAATTTCATTTCAATTTTCAAATCAAAATTGAATATTCCTTAATATATTCGTTTCAAATTCATTTTAAAACGATTTCAATTTCATTTCAATTTTCAAATCAAAATTGAATATTCCTTAATATATTCATTTTAAAACGATTTCAATTTCATTTCAATTTTCAAATCAAAATTGAATATTCCTTAATATATTCGTTTTACATTCGTTTTAAAATGATTTCAATTTCATTTCAATTTTCAAATCAAAATTGAATATTCCTTAATATATTCGTTTTAAACTCATTTTAAAACGATTTCAATTTCATTTTAATTTTCAAATCAAAATTGAATATTCCTTAATATATTCGTTTTAAATTCATTTTAAAACGATTTCAATTTCATTTCAATTTTCAAATCAAAATTGAATATTCCTTAATATATTCATTTTAAAACGATTTCAATTTCATTTCAATTTTCAAATCAAAATTGAATATTCCTTAATATATTCGTTTTAAATTCGTTTTAAAATGATTTCAATTTCATTTCAATTTTCAAATCAAAATTGAATATTCCTTAATATATTCATTTTAAACTCATTTTAAAACGATTTCAATTTCATTTCAATTTTAAAATTAGATTGAATATTCCTTAATATATTCGTTCTATATTCATTTTAAAACGATTTCAAGTTCATTTCAATTTTCAAATCAGAATTGAATATTCCTTAATATATTCGTTGTAAATTCATTTTAAAATGATTTCAATTTCGTTTCAATTTTCAAATCAAACTTGAATATTCCTTAATATATTCGTTTTACATTCATTCTAAAATGATTTCAATTTCATTTCAATTTTCAAATCAAAATTGAATATTCCTTAATATATTCGTTTTAAATTTATTTTAAAACGATTTCAATTTCATTTCAATTTTCAAATAAAAATTGAATATTCCTTAATATATTCGTTTTAAATTCATTTTAAAACGATTTCAATCTCATTTCAATTCTCAAATCAGAATTGAATATTCCTTATCATTATAATATTAAAATGATAATATTTTCAAAATATCTAATTTTGATTATACAATGGACATTATATAAAAATATTCTTTAATTCTGAATTGGAATCAGACTCAATCAATTACCATATAATTTCAGTTATATGGATTTCATACACCGCATGTATACAATGATAATGATAAACAATCATCAAAAATTCGTACAACATCCAAAGTGCATTTTACCACTGTATAAGCATTAAAATAAATAAATAACGCTTATACAGTCTGTCAACCCATTGATTGACATACCACTAATTATCGGGATCAGTGTATGTCAAATATCATCCAAATACCCGTGTGGGGTTTTCAAACAACAAACACAAATTTTTATTTGTGCAGTTAGGCGATGTGTAAAATATTATCATCCCAATCGTCATCAGTTAAATATGTGTACATAAACAAATCGTTCGGCTTGTAAATGAATATTTATTTTATTTTCTTTTCATGATAATTTTATATACATTTTATATAAATAATTTTATATAAAACAATATCAATCAGTTATAATCCACAATACAATCCAAACAAACAATCAACCCTGGTTTGTACAAAAAAGTAGTGTCGGGGGCTTCTAAGCTCCGTCTGCATCCTATTATATATCTAACTGTAAAATAATTTGAGTGAGAAAGAGTTCTCACATTGGGATCCACTCCGCCAGTCTTTAGCGGATGATGGTTTGGATTCTGTTTTGCTTCTGGTCGGTTCCATCGCAATCTGTTTCACGCGGTTTGTGTTAAAAACCACATTTTTAAACAACGATCTTTATAAATAAAAATCACATTTTTATTATGTTATATATATATATATTAAAAATCATACTTTTATTTATGCTATATTTATTATAAATCATATTTTTAACACAATGATAATTTTAAAACAATGTATATAATTTAAAAGTCATATTTTTATAACAAAGGTATTTATATAAAAATCATATTTTTATTCTAAAACTATATATATATATATATAACATAATTTTATTCTAAAATTATATATATAAAAATCATATTTGTATTCTAAAATTATATATATAAAAATCATATTATTAATTCTAAAATTATATATATAAAAATCATACTTTTAATTCTAAATTATATATATGATAAAAAAGATGCTAATTTCTATTTCAAAATCATTGCTATTTTTATTTTAAAAAACAATGCTATTTTTATTTTTAAAACAATGCTTACATATATAAAAATTCATACTTGAAAATTCACATTCTTACACAAAGTTATTTTGTATAGAAATCACATTTTTATTTATGGTATAAATAATTTTAATCCCATTTATTATATAATTAAATAAACTAAATTTAATTAAAGATTTATAATTAACCTTAATTAATTTTCCCTCTCCATCATCTTCTGTCTGAAACCCGTTGAACCCACAATCGCCTGCTCAAACCCTTCACTTGATTTCACTACAAGAAAAACCGAGATTAGCGACAAATTTTTAGAAGCGGAAAATTCCGTCGCTAATTAGCGGCGGATTTCCATGTGAACTGCAAGGGATAGTTTTTAAAATTTTCAACTTTTTTTCTTTTATTTATTACCGTCGTTTTCTACCATCCGTCACTAAGCCGTTGCAAATTGCGTCAAATTACCGACAGAAAATTTTTGCCGCTATTTTCCGCTGCAAATCCAGGCAGAATACCGACGAATACTTATCGAAGCTATTTTGCAGCAAGATTCCAACAGATTTGCAAGAGATGTTTATATTATTTTTCTAAGATATACTTTAGGGTTATTTTTTAATAATTATAAACATGTTCAATAATTAATAATTAATTTGTTCTAATTAATGATTTATAAGTAATAATAAATATTAATTTACGTTATATAATAAATAACTTATAATCATTGCTTATTTAAAATTAACAAAATAATCTTTGCTCATAACCAATGTAATTACTAAATTCTTAATTAAGTCCTCTGCTTTCATCACAAATCTCAGTCAGTATGCCAGTATATTTTATGCTAAATCCCAAAGTTTTAAATTGTTCTTTTATAATTATTCCCCTAAATAATACGAATGTGAATACCTAAATATATGTACCTAAATACCTATATTGTTTTAATAAATAAGAAGGAAAAAGTATTATTTTGTATCTAAAATTCAATAATTATAATTGATAATTATGTTTAATACGTATTAATTAAAAAAAATACTTTCGTATTTTTTAACATAAATATAAAGTTTAAATATAAACTTTTGAAGTTTTCATAATTTGAAATAAATATAAAATTCTGTAAAATGTTCAAAATTTAAAAATAAGAAATTTTATAAATATTAAAGAGTTTTAAATTTTATAAAACTTTAAACATTAAATGTTATAGAATTTTATAAATATTGAAGAGTTTTAAATTTTATTTAATATTAAAGAGTTTTAAATTTCTTATTATAAAATTTAAAAATAAGAAATTTTATAACATTTAATATTTGTTTTATACTATAACATTTATAGTATAATACACATTAAAAATGCAGTTTTGGTCAATGATTTCAAAATTTCACATTAACATAAAAACATCCATACGTTTTTTTCATTTAACTGTAATGAAAATAGGAAACAAAACTTAAAACAAGGAAGTAACGTTCAGAAGGCGGGCTGCAAAATTTAGAAAGGCGGGCTCTCAAATATTTCGTTCCGCTTCTTCTCTCAAATTAGTTCCCGTTTACCCCAGTCCCTATAACCCTAAATCGCAACCCTAAATGGCAACTGCATAGCAGTATAATCAACAATAGAAACTTTATAAAAAAAATTGGATACTGCGGATTTAGTTTCTCTAGCGATTAACTCCACGCCTTGCCTCGTACTTCGTTCCTCTCTGCCTTCGCTCCTCGTTTTCTATCTCTTGATGACTCGTGGGAAGAGGAAAGTAGCTGCGCCTCCTAGATATGACCCTGGGTTTGTACATTAATTCAGATGTAGATGGAAATTGTGCCGGATCTGGGGTCTCGGAACTTCCTGTAGTTGATTTAAGGTTTGTACATTGATTCAGATGTAGATGGAAGCTTTTATTCGGTTGTTATTAAACAAGCAGGCCTCTTTTTTATTTACTTTACAATTTACTTGTGAATCTAATATATTTCCTTCAAAATCTGTAAGCATTTATTCAGTTTTTTTTATAGAGAGAATGATAATATTATCGAGACAAATAATAAATGGCATACAAGGAGTATGGCTGTGGTTCAAAATGAGCAGCCTTACGTGAATACAGCCACAAGCGTGGAATCAAAAGCAGAGCAAAAGGTGAGTGAAATGCCTGATAATTGTAAAATTCGCATCAACAATTCCTTCTCCGTCCATGATTTATCTATGTTTGATTTTTTGATAATAGTGGTGTTCCACCCATCTAGTCCTGTTGACCGTCAATTGTAAAAATTAGAATGTGAATTGGGTTACCTTTTATAAATTGATGTCTTCCAAGTTCAATCCAGTGTACTACTGGCTTGATCATGATGCCAATTTCTGTACCTTTACAATACTCTGAACTGTCAGATAACGTGTTAACATTTAAAATACTCTGATCATGTGCGGCTACTGTGAAATTTAATTTAATTTGTAGGAAGATTAACGTGTTAACGTCATGGTATCACATGCAACTGACCAAGATTAACCAAAAAAAGAGAATAGGAAAGGGATTGTCAATCAAGTATATGATTATTAGTTGAATTTTCTCTGTTGTTTTGTTGATAAATATTTCAATTCCTGTTCAAATGATCTATGCCCATTGTTCACAGTCCTTTCCTGTTTGTTTGATATGCATGACAGTTAATCAAACATTCATGCTCCTCTACACCTCTTTTGCACATATGTCCGATCATCTTATGCCTACCTACTTCTATTCTGACTTATACATGCTGAAACTGTACTGTATTCTAACACAAACAATCATGTATTTTTTAACCATCCGAAATTTGAATTAAACACTTACTATACTGCTGTCCGCTCTATTCTTAGCCATACTAATTGCTTATCTTCGTTCTCCATAGGAAGGTGGCAGAGTCTATTATGATGATCCAATGCTGGAAGCAAGGTGCGTGAGAAGCAGGGCCGGTTTTGGCATAGTGCAAACCGTGCCCACGCACTGGGCATCAAAAATATAGAGGCAGAAATTTTATCATTTAAAGCTTCGAACAAAGAAAATGATGAAAAACATTGTGAAGAAAGGAAAAACAAGCGGGCAGCGCAATAGCATAACACATATCGGTAAAAGCCATAAACCCTAATTTGTTTAATTGTGGAAAGGTCGTCGTTGCTTGCCAAATTTTTGTGATTATTCTGATGCTTTGTTTCCCAATAGGTATCGACAATGATAGACTAATTTTTAGGAACAAAAGTAAAGAGCACGATTTGTTACATGTATGGAAATGGAGAAGACTCTTTAGGGGTACTGTATACTGCAAAAAAATTGGATTTGAATCTTAATTTTATCATAGGAAGAGATCACACTGATGATTCAATTCATAGGTATTACCATATTTTTTGATCCAAAATACTTGGTTAATCTCGTTTGGGTTACTAATTTATAGAGCTTATACCAGTGAAAATAATGCAAGTTATGATAACAGTTTTGGACAGTATATATAAAGAGTATTTGTATTCTTCTACTACTGTCAGGCTTTTATTTTGAGTTGTGGTTTAAATGGGAATGATAATTCACGAAAACAAAAAAAGTATTCCCTATCCCTTTGATTCTTTGTTATATACAAAGATTTTTGTTTTTAGAAGTTATGGTCAACAAGAATATTATTGTTGGCTTACTGTTGCTGTTGGCATTTCTACATATATTGAACAAGGCTTTTAGTAAGAAGCTCCTTTCTGTGATGGAACCTGAAGTTTTCATCTTCTAATTTGGGTAACTCACACTAGAAGAATAACAAAGCAGCGCTTGAAATCTAGGTTGGCTTTTGTATGTTTTTTGTACAAATTCTCAGCTGACAGATTTTGGGTTCAATTAAATACTAGAGTTACGCAGCTGTACTGCTTATAATTGATAAGCATTACTTGAATCAACACGTTTTTTATAACTTATTTTTATTTGCATATTTTGGATACACAACCGAAGTGTTTAGAATTACAAACTTCGTGCTTTATGTGTTTATACCATGTGGGTTTTCCCGGACTGTCATTGCATGGTTTTGGGTTTCTTTTTGGGTTATGGATTTGGAGGATGATCAGGATTGATGTCGAAGCTTCTAGGACGATTGAGGTGGGGATGCATAACTCGGCTTGGGGTTGGTTCTTGCGAGCATGCATTTCAGGAGCTGGATGACTGTGGTTCCGTGTGCTGTTGCAGGGATTTGTCATTTGATATATGGCAGTGGGCTTTTAATTTATGGAAGTGGGCTTTTGCTACCTTTTGGAGAAGCATGCATGAGAAGAGTAAGAATTCTTTATGTTGTTTCATGCTGTCATGTGTGAAGTTGTAAAATTGAGCTTGGTAACAAATATTTTATAATTTCATCTTTTTGACAAACTGCAATATTTCCATATTCACTTGCAGTGCATAATACAAGCTGTAATTGTAGGGAAGTTGCATAGGAATAACAATTTTGGGCTTGGAAATGAAGAGAATCTTAGTTTCTAACTAATAGTCAATTTTCAAATATTATAACATGTCAGTTTTCAAACGTTGTAGTGCATAATACTGACTGTTTTTAGCGGATGGTAACATGTCAATTTTCAATGAAGTGACTTTTAGTTTTTTCCATAACACGAATTTGCCCGAGTTTGTGGTCAGTTTATTCTGGGCTAATGAATGCATATGTTTTTCTTTCCTTATGTTTTTGCATGCCAGAAATAGACAAGTTAATGCATAAGCATCAGATGCTTTAATCATGGAATTCTACTTCAATCCAAACGAGGAAGCGGTAATGTTGCTGATATACCTCTGTAAGAACTTTATCATTTTTTTAACTTTTGAGATGTTTTTTTAATAACACATAATTTCCAGCTAACTTATAGGGAGTGCAAAAGTTGCTTTTTGCGCCTTGAAATATATGAAGTTTGGCAATTTATGTTATGTTATGTTATTTAATTATAAATATGTAAATTAATGGTCACAAAATTAATAGCTAAACTTGCAATTTAATTGTGGTACAATAAGATTGTATGTTTCAGTCTCTAATGTTGGAGTTTAATATGCAATTTAATTTTGGTAACATCATAATGCTTTGTATGATATTTATAGGTAATGCAATTAAGTGGCCACATCAAATATTTCAATCTTCTTCGTCTTTGACCCAATGGAGAATGGCAGCTTATAAGGTTTTGAGGCCAAATGCTAGTGGACCACTAACCAGGCCGAGGTACTTTTGGGGTTGGTTCTGTTCTTCAGTGTTTGTTACCTTTGTGTTAGTGGCATAAGAGCAATGCCATTGCATGTGTAGTCAAATTTCTGTAAACTAATTTTTATGTTATTAGATATTGACGCATCTTGTATTTTACAACTTCTGTGCTATTAGATGTTCTATCTTGTTGTATTAAACACGGATTAATAACATTATCAATGAATTCTATTGCTTTCTATTATCTTGTTGCTCTCAAATGCATGAATTGTTGACCTACCAATGAATTATATTTAGGTGTTGTATTCTATTTGTATTGTTATCAAGTTTGATTATATAATTGCAAACAAGAATTCTGTTTGCACAACCGAAGCAAAAAAATCAAAAGTGGAATACCGACGGATTACCAACAAAAAAAAAGTGAGGTTAAGTTTTCTCCATTTTAATTTTCGTCGCTAATCCCTTGGCAATTAGTGAGGGTTTACCCACTCCTTTTTTAAATAATATTTTATTATAAATTAACTATTCGTCGGTAAACAGTCGGTATATAAATTAAAATTAAATTAATAAATAAAATTTTATTTTTATTATATAATTAGTAAAATGACGGAAAATTGTCGGAAAACTCATGCTAAAGTCCGTCGCTAAATCTGACACAATTATCGTCATGGTTTTTACCGACCACCATGTTATGCAGGAAATCCGTCGCTAAAGCCAATATAGCGACGGATTAGCAGCGGATTTTGCCGCTGCTATATGCTGTTTTTCTTGTAGTGTTTGTGCCGCCACTAGACTGGATGGGAATCCATCGACAGCCGCCATCAGCAGCGCCTCCACGGCACCGACCTCCAGCATCCACCACATCCAATTCGAAGCTCCGCCAGTCTCTAAAATTGCCTCCAAAATTGCAAGTTCCAGCTCAGAAATCGAGTGCTACACGATGGTAAAACACATGGAACCCGTATTAATTCGAATCTGAGGAGAAACTCTATGATTTTGTTTTGAAATTTTGATTTAAATCGGCTTATGGAAGGAGTGATTGGCGATTGAATTTGGGAGAACCCAGGTCGTTAAAACATGGAAAACGGCGGCGCAGAATTTTGACTGTAAGTGCTAGGGTTTTGACCGTATTTATAGGAATATATATTTATTTAATAATTAATTAATTCTAAAAATGCTTGTTTATCGATCAGAACTCCAAATCAAACCCAACGACACTCGCCTCTAGCTAAATACCCCCACTCTGGACACAATGGGATATGTCCCATAAACCAATTTGACTGTTTCAGTTGGTTTTTATCAAAATTAAAATATAAATCAATATATATTGAATTTAAACGTACATTTTAATTTACCGGGACCACATACTGACTCCGAAAATTCCAGAAAAATAAATCTAACTATGTTTTGACTATACAGTCCTAACAAAACTAATTTCGTTGAATTTGGAAACCGTTTGAAAAATGGCCATTTTCTGGTCGATCCAATTCAAATTGAAAGTACCAAACACGTTTTAATTTGCCATGCTCACGTATCAATTCCAAAAATTATGAAAATTGGAATCTAGAAATAGTTTGACATTCCGGATCCAACAAAAGTGGTTTCATTGAAAACGGAGGACGTTTACAAAATGGTTATTTTTAAGGGCTTTATATAATTTAAAATATATATAAATTCCATTGCGACTATTTTAAATTTTAAACTGGACATAACCTTTAATTCTCGTTATGAAATCTGGATTTTTCACATTCGTTAGAAAGATATAATTAAACAGATCCAAATATTTCTGGTTTTACTGAAATCTGATTTATTTTGAATCCTGTACATTCATTTGAAATTTAAAATCGAATTTTCAAACTATCCCGCCATTTCATGCTCGTTTAATAATTAAAATAAGTTTATTCGTTCTAACTTCGATTAAAATAATTTTTTAGTCGTTATTATTTAAAATAAATCATTTTAAATATTCAAAATTCATTAAAATAGCTAAAATAAAAATTTTAAATTGGTTCTGAAAATCCGGGTTGTTACAATTTCCCCCACTTAAAATCTTTTCGTGCTCGAAAAGGAACGGAGCTGAAAGTGGTTTAACTAACCAATTCAAATTTCATTCTTCAACTTTTTAGTTTCTAAGAACTTTCGAATTTCTCAAAAATTTGGCAAACACCCTAAATTTTCGCCATAACCTCCTTTGTACGGGGAGACCTTTAAAACCGCAACTAGCCTCACAGGGCCCTCATCAATCCAAAAGAAAAAAGCCAATCGGCTCATAAAATCATCAAGACCCGATAAATACAATAAACATGTACCTATTTGTCGGGCATACAGTTTTATTCCTCTTCTTAGCTTTCATGCTATAACCTGTTCAATGTATATGCATGTATCTGCATGCAATTCAAATCAATTCAAAATTTGATTCTATTTGGCTAAATTTACTTTCCATTTTCATATTGGTTTTATTAGTGGAAATAATAGTCAACCATTGCAACCACCAATCAATTTGTTGATTAAATTTTCAAATGCATAACTTTTATATATACTCAAAAATCTATTTTTGATGCCAAATCACGACAATATACTCTATCTATATTTTGGTTCTCACACCAGTCAATTGGAAATATATAGATATCCCACTTTTGAAGCTCGAACATAAATACTGATAATGCCATGGTCATCATCAGAATTATCTACGGGTGACTAGAGTGTGATTCTATATCTATCCAGTATATTTGAGGCTTCGTACATACACTAGCTAGGCGTATATGCAAAATCTTCTTATACTTGATTGTCCAAATTCAATATAAAATAAAACATTCAAATACGAATAATTGATACAAATTTTTAATACTAAATTTGATTTTAAAAATAACACTCTTCACACTCGTTCTAGGATACTACTGATTCCATCTCTAACGAGTCATTCTCATTGGATATTACTAATCCAATCTCTGATGAATTCTTTCGTTCGGTTCTAATGTATCTTGTTCTCGAGCTCTGTAAACCAAAGCTATGATACCAAGCTGAAATGACCCAAACTCGCACTTCTGGGAAAGCCCAGATTGAGTTGAGAATACGACAAATCAGAACGCAAACAGAAGAACATTTCATTGCTTTTACCAAAATTACATCAGAGTACAAGAATATAACAGAGTATGAATAAATATTACACATCAGAAAAATATCAGAGATTTAAATTACAATGCAGCGAAAATAAAACATAACGCAACTGAAAGAAATACACGGATACAGAGCGTTCTGAATATAGCTCCAGCTGTAAACCAGGATCCTGTGAAAATAATATCTGCAAAACCAAAACTATTAGCTGCCCGTGTGGAAAATAGGTGCACCTAGAGTTTAGGTTAAAACAATAAACTCAAATCAGTCATGTGACTGGTGTGAGAACTAAAACAGTTATTTAAAACTTTACTTTAAAATCAGGTAAATCAAGAGACCACGCCGTATAACACGGAACGACTTTAACCTCCAGAATACCAGTGCATAAAACATACAGCGCAATGCTAAACAGAAAAATGAAGTTATTATAAGACTCAGGTCCCATCACACAATGCAATGCAAGCCGGAGGATAGAGTTTTACCTTATAATAGCAAAATGCTTGGTATGGGAAATTTCATATTTTGTTATTACTATAAGTGAAGAAATCAACTTCAAATATAAATGTATCAATCATAGGCGGCGTAGGTACCCATATATTACGTCGCCAGATATATATTTACAAATAAAATCATGTACTGGAAATTTGGTTTCCATCCATGAACCAAGGCAAGCGATCGTCCTTATCGATTTGAGACTGTCTAGCCCGAGTGTCAGGATACAGCTGCAACTGCATCTGTAGTTAGCGACAGGGCCGGTCATCCGTCGATGATTGGCAATACCATAAACTATATGTTAGCCTGCCCTATGGGGCATAAATCTGGTCAGTATGTCGACCATAACATCCATCAATCCCGTAGTGACTGATATCCATCGATCCCATAGTGACCGATATATTCGAGGCGCCTCTTTATCCATCAAATAATAATAAGCAACATCACATGAGTAAACAGTCTGGACTCCATACCATGACATTACTCCTAGTTAGAAACTAACATATGTCCATTTCCTTGAAGTCTTCATCCCGTTTATGGTTCATATCGGGGTGTGAAGCTCGCGAATTAACGCTACACAAAGCTATGATATTTAAAGTCGTGCTTTGATCATCAACCACAAGGCCCTGCTTTTCAACAAAAGCCTTAATCATATGCCACTCAGCATGCCACACTGTCACTCCATACCGTACCACTGATTTCTGCCGATATATAACCTCTAAGCTCGTACGTCTCAGAGAAGGGTGTTAAGCAAGATAATAAATTCTCCGCCACCAAACAGATATATATTTAGCAGAGATCAACCAATACCGTATAAAGGAATACAATGTCAGACATATTATCCATTTGCAAGTTCGTTCTGGGTCTGAACGAAACCGAAGGCACCTTATTCCTCGTCCCATATGTCTAATACAGGAGAGAGGTCTTCACATATCCGGTTGATCTCCAAGTACGTCTGGACGATCACCACTTATTACCTTGTCTTGGGATGCCTCCCAATCAAGACATCAGTAATCATCCAAACGATGTGAAAATCTCTGGTCTTTAACCACCGTCTTCATCGTCGACTTATTGTCGAATCAGTTATTCAGAATGGGATAAACCCGGTCTTTTCGAATAACTCGCATATCTTATAAACAAGTGCTATAAAAACACAACATACGCCACATTCCAATCCAGAATATTCTTTTATTCAAATATTCTTTTCACATTTTAAACCAAATTAAGGTTTTCCATATTAGTATGGATTAGTGAACCACACCGAAGTAATCATTTATTTTATTTTTCCAATCCCAGCCTATTCATCCCATGTAGCAAAACTGGTAATACTTCATATCTAACACCACGGTGTTATCGGTAAATTTAATTACCATTTTACTTTCAAATCTAATTAAAGATTTAACTATCGCCTGGAATAAAACTGAGGGTACTCCATTCTCGATCATTTCCCAAATTTGATAATTTAAATTATCACATTTCCACATCAATCTAATTAAAGATTCATTAAAACTTAACTTAGTTTTAATCTTCAAAAATAATTATATAATGATTATTCAAATTTAGGAAATAAATCTTGTCTTTAACTGGGATAAAGAACTAATGTCATTTAAAACACAGTCATGATAAACCCAAAATCACATTCCATTAATTATGGAGTCTTCACGGAAAACAGATCAATATATATAATCGATATAAACTTCCATATCCAACCAATAATATAAATGGAATAACGGCAAAGCCTTTTAAATTCCATATATAGTAACAGACTTCCTCCATAGAAGTTCACTTCGATTATTACCAAATCGAATTCCATTCATTCCATTTTATCTTATTAAATTAGAAATCTTTTCTTTGGAAAATCCCATTAAATCTTAGTAGAAAGATTTATATATTCCAAATCACATTTCACTGTTAATTGGGTTAAAGAACGAATGTCATTAAAACACAATTCACAATCAACTCAGTTCACATTCCATTTTATTCCAATTACTAAATATAACTGGAAACTCTAATAATCTTAATTAAAAGATTTATTCTATTCACACGGGGTTTCAAGAAAGTTACTGAAGACACTATTCACGACAAACCCAAAATCCTATTCTTTTATTCAATTCCAATTAAATATTAATTAATTGGAAAACTTTACTAAATCTTAATTAAAAGATTTATTTTTTTCTTAACTGGGTTTAAGAACAGTGTTATTTAAGACAACGTTCACGATAACCCAAAATCCAATTTAATATAAATACAAGGCTCTGAATAGAAATTATATCGGCTTATATTCAATATCAAATTCTGAAACTAATGGATATCATTTTGGGAATAACGATATCTGTATCTTCCAAATTCCCATAACAATATCCTACAACCACGGAATCCAATATCGAAATATTACGAAGATTATTTCCATTCCAATTTACTCATTGGAAAATTCTAGTTATTTTTAAAACCGCTTCAAGTCTAATTTATTTCTTTAAAAATACAGGATTATTATTCTAGTTAATAACTAGTTCATTTCGATAAAAATATATTTTTATCTTTTCAAAACTGGAATTTTTCTTCCAAATTCATTCCAAATCATTTATTATGATTTTACACAAATTATTGATATTTTTAGTAATTTTATCAAGGCCCGTACAATCGATTTCCAATAACGGCCACCAAACTGCATCCATAGTGACCTTTTCCAAATTTGATTTGGATGTATCTCCAAATGCAACCGGTAGATTTCAAATCTCTTATATTCGTTGGAAAGCACTTTTCGATACGAACCCAATGATTCCTGTTTTAGGAGAATCTGACGGTCGGATTTCCCGCAATATCAATTCGAAGTCAATGGTCGAAATTCGAGAACGGTCGCAGCCGGCACGTTCTATTCAGGCCATTTAATATATACAATATATATTTCATCGATTTCTATTTAAAACGTATTTTATAAATAGTTTTAAATTCGTTTTTAAAAACGATTCCAACTTCATTTTGATTTTAAATCAAACTGAATATTCCATTAAAAATTCGTTTTAAATTCATTTTAAAACGATTTCGATCTCATTTCAATTTTCAAATCAAAATTGAATATTCCTTAATATATTTGTTTTAAATTCATTTTAAAATGATTTCAATTTCATTTCAATTATAAAATCAAAATTGAATATTCCTTAATATATTTGTTTTAAATTCATTTTAAAACGATTTCAATTTCATTTAGATTTTTAAATCAAAATTGAATATTCCTTAATATATTCGTTTTAAATTTATTTTTAAAGCGATTTCAATTTCATTTCAATTTTCAAATCAAAATTGAATGTTCCTTAATATATTCGTTTTAAATTCATTTTAAAATGATTTCAATTTCATTTCAATTTTCAAATCAGAATTGAATATTCCTTAATATATTCGTTTTAAATTCATTTTAAAACGATTTTAATTCCAATTCAATTTTCAAATCTAAATTGAATATTCCTTAATACATTCGTTTTAAATTCATTTTAAAATGATTTCAATTTCATTTCAATTTTCAAATCAAAATTGAATATTCCTTAATATATCCGTTTTAAATTCATTTTAAAATGATTTCAGTTTTCAAATCAAAATTGAATATTCCTTAATATATTCATTTTAAAAAGATTACAATTTCATTTCATTTTTCAAATCAAAGTTGAATATTTCTTAATATATTCATTTTAAATTCATTTTAAAATGATTTCAATTTCATTTCAATTTTCAAATCAAAATTGAATATTCCTTATCATTATAATATTAAAATGGTAATATTTTCAAAATATCAGATTTTGATTATACACAGGACATTATATAAAAATATTCTTTAATTCTGAATTGGAATCAGACTCAATCAATTACCATATAATTTTAGTTATATGGATTTCATACATCACATGTATACAACGATAATGATAAACAATCATTAAAAATTCATACAACATCCAGAGTGTATTTTACCACTGTATAAGCATTAAAATAAATTAATAACGCTTATACAGTCTGTCAACCATTGATTGACATACCACTAATTATTTGGATCAGTGTATGTCAAATATCATCCCAATACTCGTGTGGGGTTTTCAAACAACAAACACAGATTATTATTTGTCCAGTTGGGCGATGTGTAAAATATTATCGTCCCAATCATCATCAGTTAAATATATGAACATAAACCAACCATTCGGCTTGTAAATGAATATTTATTTTCTTTTCATTCCATGATAATTCTATATACATTTTACATAAATAATTTTATATACAACTATATCAATCAATTATAATCCACAATACAATCCAAACAAACAATCAACCCTGGTTTGTACAAAAAAGTAGTGTTGGGGGCTTCTAAGCCCCGTCTTCATCCTAGTATATATTTAATTGTAAAATAATTTGAGTGAGAAAGAGTTCTCACATTGGGATCCATTCCGCCAGTCTTTAGCGGACGATGGTTTGGTTTCCGTTTTGATTGCAGTCGGTTCCATCGCAATCTGTTTCATGCGGTTTATGTTAAAAACCACATTTTTAAACAACAATCTTTATAGATAAAAATCACATTTTTATTACGCTATATATATTAAAAATAATATTTTTATTTATGCTATATTTATTGAAAATCATATTTTTAACACAATGATATTTTTAAAATAATGTATATAATTTAAAAATCATATCTTTATAACAAAGGTATTTATATAAAAATCATATTTTTATTCTAAAACTATATATATAAAAATCATATTTTATTCTAAAATTATATATATAAAAATCATAATTTTATTTTAAAATTATATATATATATAAATCATATTTTTAGTTCTAAAACTATATATATATATATAAATCATATTTTTAATTCTAAATTTTATATACGATAAAAAAATGCTTAATTCTATTTCAAAATATATTTTAATTTAAAAAACATTGCTATTTTTATTTTTAAAACAATGCTTACATATATAAAAATTCATATTTGAAAATTCACATTCTTACACAAAGTTATTTTGTATAAAAATCACATTTTTATTTATGGTATAAATAATTTTAATCCCATTTATTATATAATTAAATAAACTAAATTTAATTAATGATTTATATTTAACCTTAATTAATTTTCCCTCTCCATCGTCTTCTGTCTGAAACCCGTTGAACCCACAATCGCCTGCTCAAACCCTTTACTTGATTTGCGCCACTACCAGACTGGATGGGAACCCCATCGACAGCCGCCGTCAGTAGCGCCTCCAAGGCCCCGACCTCCAGCATCCACCTCGTCCAATTCGAAGCTCCGCCTATCTCTAAAACTGCCTCCAAAGATCGCAAGTTCCAGCTCAGAAATCAAGCGCTGCACGATGTTAAAACTCATGGAACCCATATCAATTCGAAGCTTAGGAGAAACTCTATGATTTTGTTTTGAAATCTTGATTTAAATCGGCTTGTAGAAGGAGTGATTGGCAATCGAATTTGGGAGAACCCAGGCCATTAAAACGTGGAAAACGGTGGTGTAGAATTTTGACTGTAAGGGCTAGGGTTTTGATCGTATTTATAGGAATATATGTTTATTTAATAATTAATTAATTCTAAAAATGCTTGTTTATCAATTTGAACTCGAAATCAAACCAAGCGACTATCGCCCCTAGCTAAATACCCCCATTACGGACACAATGAGATATGTCCCATAAGCCAATTCGACTGTCTCAGTCAGTTTTTATCAAAATTAAAATATAAATCATTATATATTGAATTTAAATGTATATTTTAATTTACTAGGGCCACATACTGACTCCAAAAAATCCAGAAAAATAAATCTAGCTATGTTTTGATGATACGGTCCTAACATAACTAATTTTGTCGAATTTGGAGACCATTTAAAAAATGGCCATTTTCTGGTCGATCCAATTCAAACTAAAAGCACCAAACACGTTTTAATTTGCCATGCTCACATATTAATTCCAAAAATTATCAAAATTGGAATCTACCTGTAATTTGACATTACGGATCCAACAAAAGGGGTCTCGTCGAAAACGGAGGTCATCTGCAAAATGACTATTTTTAAGGGGTTTATATAATTTAAAATATATATAAATTCCATAGCGACTATTTTAAATTTTAAACAGGGCATAACTTTTAATTGCCATCATGAAATCTAGATTGTTCACATTCATTTGAAAGATATGACTAAACAGATTCAAATATTTCTGATTTTACTGAAATCCGATTTATTTTGAATCATGTACATTCATTTGAAATTTAAAATCGAATTTTCAAACTACCACGCCATTTCATGCTCGTTTTATAATTAAAATAAATTTATTCGTTCTAACTTCAATTAAAATAAATTTTTAGTCATTATTATTTAAAATAAATCATTTTAAATATTTAAAATCCATTAAAATAGCTAAAATAAAGAATTTTAAATTGGTTCTAATAATCTGGGTTGTTACACGAATCCTTGTGGGCGACGTTCCTTCACGCCAAGTACCGCAGACTTCAGGTCGCGAACTTCGCTAGTGTCTGTCCTACGCTAGTGAGATGTGGAAACAGATGCAATCCAAAAGGATTTTTCAGATTCACATGGTGGTGGATCCGAATGGGACAGCAGTCCCTTTTCAATTAAGGCAACATGAAGCTCGGTAAGACGCCCGCTCCACGTCTTCATATATTCTCTTTCGTCTGGGAGGTCCATATTCCTTCGAAGGTTTCTCTGTTTATGTGGAGGACCCTGCACAATGGGCTACCTATAGACGAGAACCTCCAGAGGATTAACATCTCAATTATGTTCCGTTGCAGGTGTTGTGGATCCGGTGACACGGAATCCATAGCTCACTTGTTTTTGTTTGGCTTCTCTGTCAAATCTGTTTGGAATTACTTCGGGAACTTGATTGGTCTTCGAGGTAATGCATCTTCGCTCGCTGATTTACTGAGAAACTAGTGGGCAATTATCTCAGGTAAATCTTTGCGCTCGATCCATTTTTGTTTAATCCCTTGTCTTATCTCCTGGTATATCTGGTGCGCGCGGAATAAGGCAGTATTTGATGAGGTACCAATGGATCCTACCTCCATCATCCGAAAGGTAAGGAACGATGTATTCCTTGCTTTTCACGGCAGACCTTTTAGAGGTTCCATTGATTCACGATTGAGGCGGTTGGCTATCTTTGAGGTTTCAACGGTACCAACTACCTCCCGCGTGGGGATTGGTTGAATCGTCTTCTCTTAGGCTAGGGGGACCCGTCCCACTAGTTTCTCCACACCTCCCCTCTCCCCTTTTTAGTACTGATATTGTTTTCTAGTACTACAGAGGTTGGATTTACAGGTTTTTCTTGGAACTTGGTCTGTGGATCTACTGGCTCTGAAGTAGTTGTCTTGTTTTTTGGAGCTTTTATATGGACTGGGAGGCTTGCATCTTTTGTCTTTGGAGTTGCTCATATTTTTTCTTGGTCCTTATCCTTATTTGTTGGGCTGTGTCGATTGTGGGGCTTCTTGCTTTGTCGGTCGCTTTTCCACTTTACAGCAGCCTTCACCTGGCTGGTTGTCTGTTTTTTATTAGCTTGTTATACTTTATATTTTCGTCTGTTTTTGTTGTACTGGTTGGACAGTTTTTCTTGTTTTGATCTTTTTGTGTATGCACAGATCCTGTAGTTTCCACAGATCTATTTTTGTGAGCCATTGGATAATGGCTAGATTCTCCTTTTTGTTATATTTATAATTATTCATGTAAAAAAAATCTAGGGAAGAGTTTATTCGAGGGTATGTGTGTGTATATATGCACACATATGAGTATTGTTTATTAAGTTAAATCTATCACGAAGTAGATGGGTGTGATTTATGTGTAGGGTTGAGAGTTTTACAACCTTAATAAATCTAATAAAACAAAGATGGTAATATAACAATATATATAGTGTTGTATTTAAAAGTGTATAATTTTCCAATCGGTGGAACATTAGTTTAGACCCCTTACAAGAAATAAACCACATATTCGATAGAAGATAAAGGTTGTTTAGCATTAAGGGACTTGTTCAGAAAATGTAAGGCCTTGGTGAGTACTTATTTTGGATTATTTCTGCCGTGATTTTTTACTTGAGTTTTGATATTTATATCTTTATCTACTTGCATGATATCAAACAAACTACCCGTGCTTCGGTGGACTTAGGATTTAACCTTTTTGCGAGAAATTCAAGGTTGTTGAGGTTGGTTTGTTACAGTGACACCTAATGTTAAGATTGGCGCTTAGTGTTTTAATTGTGTAGTCGGTTTAATTGAATGTATCTCTACATTTACGAGCTACGATTCGTGTATCAAGTTAACACATAATATTCTAATTGCATCTAGGAGTCCTACACATGATGTAACATCAACTAAAATTAATTTCGATGCTTGCCTTAGTCATAAGACCGGACCATGACCACAAATCGAACCGGGCCACATGCTGAGTTTGACCATATCAATAAGCAAAGGAGAAGAAACTTACAAAGATTCCCTTAGTAACATCAAGTGAATTAGGATAATACCATCTTGACAATTAAGTGGTTGTATCGCCTAAATTATAGTATAGAGGAGTACCATCAATGACGAATCAAGCCTCAATTCCTTAGAAAGTGTGCCATAGAGAATGACAATCTCATCCAGGTTTAACCTCGCTGCAACAATGAATCATTGTCTGTGAGTCAAATTGTTTGGGAATGAAACCCTAACTGGGCGATAAATAATGTCCAAGGATAAATAAAGGCGAGAGACTGGTAGCCAACAAGAACTGCAAGGGAAAGATACATAGAACTTTGATAAGACAGTTAAAAAGTGATTAAAACCGTTGAGAGGTAAGGGTTGATGATGTGAGATAGTTTGAGGTTGAGCTACTCACATCAATGGTATGATAGCCAATTGGCTTGGCACGTGGATCACTGCAGGCTAATGCTTTCTGTCCAAGCTTGGGTGTTTGATTCTCTTGAGGTGACATCATCAAGGCGGTTAAGGATGTAGTGTATACATCAACGGAGCTTCCTTTGGTGCACTTGTGTAGTCTTATCACTATCTAGTCGGATCCTCATTTGACCCATCATAAAAAATTGTGAACATCTTACCTTTATACTTATACTATTCAAGAATATTACTAAGTAATATTGTCCAACAATGCATAGAATGAGGCTACATCGAATACATATGTGAATATTCCATTGGACTAACAATGGTAAAATTTTAAAATATCTAATAAATATCATCTATATGGACATAGTATTGGTAAATGAAATAAACATTTGCGCCTTTAGGATAGAAAAATACATGATATAAAGTAAACAGTACAAAAAGGTAAAGTCACAGTTTTAACACATAATATGTACAATTTATAATAATGATGACAAGCATCATTGGCACAAAAGTTAGGCACTTCGACTTTGGTGTGAGAGGCCTCATGTTTGAAACTTGCATAACATGATTTGAACATATATTGGCATGCATTAAATTGCGTATTACTTAAGACATTGTAGTGCTAATATGTGTTTCCATCTAATTATCCAATTTCAGTATATATATAAATATATACACAATATATATATATATATATATATATATATATATATATATATATTATGTGTGTGTGGGAAAGTCTATAGAGACACAAATGGTGACACAATTAATTTTCACCATTAGATTACCCCATGAATTACACCTCTCTATATAAAGACAAAAAAGATTCAACGGTTGAGTCTTTGTGTCTCTCTCTTTGTGCCTAATTTAGTGTTTAAATAGCCGCCCTATATATATATATATATATATATATATATATATATATATATATATATATATATATATATATATATATATATGAGTGTGTGTGTGTGTGTGTGTTTGTGTGTGTGTACATATGTATGTATGTATGTGTGTGTGTATAAAACTAATGACATACATTATCTTAAATGCATAGTGTAATAAGACAAATATTCAATATATAACTCAATAACTTGTCATCTGAGTGAATCGATGATATATTAATATCACACAATAAACTAATTAAGTATCTCTGCTATGGTCACTAAAAACATACTTGTCATGTCGTCCTTGTACCTACAATGTCTTATACCGCCCAAGTACTACATAACTAACTTACAGGTTGGACTATATCTAAATCAAGGATCTAAAGATATAGAAACACAAAATAAACGAGATCTAATAATATGACAATAATGTTAGAGATAATCAAATCATTAATAAACATGTCAATATGTGAATAAATTGGGTAAGTCAACACTATATGTGCATACACATATATTGAAACATATGCCTGAAATATACCTGTAATACCATAGGTAATCATCAATGCTTCACATAAAAAAATATCTCAAATATCTGCATAAAATTATCATGCATATATGGATACTCAATCAAAAATCATAGAGTAAACACAATGACTAAATTATACATATAAAAAAAATCATCATCTAATTCGAGAAAATATGAGTAAAAATGATATAACTATGCACAATTAGGCAAGCAAGGAGCTTTGCCTAAATATACCACCCAATCTCAATAGAATGAACATACATTATCATCGCTATGTTAACAACATAAATATTGGAATGAGAATCCATTATACTCCTATCCTCATCCACTAGCATAATCTCCTCATATATCAACTTTCATAATGTATCATGATGGGGAATGATTATACGATAGACATGAAGTCTCATGCAGGGCCATATATAAAAATATGTGGTTCTTCTAACCTTCATCTATATTAAATTGATGTGTACTAATCATGTATGCCAATTGACTACTTATTAGTACTAAAGGTGACTGATCGCACGTAGCTAGCTCTAGAGCACAAAACCGTTGAAGTCCTAGTTCCTATAATGATAAACTAATGTGCTAGTTAACATGAGGATTAATAGTCACGACCTGGGTTTGGCCCTTATAGGTAATAAACTGCTAACCTAGGTGACACAACAGAAAACACAAGCATAAAGAAAGCACATAGCTATATAATGCATCACTATTCTAGGGTGCTACCTCTTATTTGGCTGCTAAGGTAGTTTCTATCCATCTGGTTGACTCTAACTTTAGTAAAAAAAAAGAATATATCTTTATAGTGGCATATTGTACTAATAATAATGAAAAGGAGTCATGCTCATCGTTAGTCACATAACAGTACTCTTTGAATAAGGCACTAAGCATTATTCATCACTATGTGTACCACCTTCCACTCATAATTCTATTCTCGTCATGCGAGTGTCCAGGGCCAGTCCTAGAAGTTTTTGTACCCAAAGCCAATTGCAAAATCAAGGCCCTTATGTAAAAAAAAATATTACTATCACTATTAACTAAATCATCAAAAATATTATGTAGTGTATGAATTACGGAAAGAGAAATAACTAGAACTAATTTTATTCATAACAATAATTCAAGTTAAATATCAAAATTTATTTTAATTGTTTATAAACATTTCTCTAGCTGTTAGATACGTGAAATTACAAATGATACTTTTCATATTCAAGTTCATTAGCTTTCCAACCTATTCTACCATTTTTATGTCGACATGGTAGAACAAAGATGAGACTTTATATTTTGCTATTTACAATAAATTTTATCTCAGCTAACAATTGTTTGCTGAATTTGCTGAAAATAACAATCAAAATTATGAATAATCCAAGATTAATATCGTAGACATTACACATCAATAAGATTATACAACAGAGAGATGAGAAACTGAATCCATCGGTGTTGTTGAAACATGATTTCACCTTATGAAGTTTATAATAATTGATGAAGTCTGCTAAGTACTAAAGTGTTGAAATCCACTAAAATTACAACTTCTAGAAGATCCAAACTGACAATGAAATTTAAAACATAATTCTATTAAATCAAACAGTTCATGAGCACTACCATTTTATTGAAATCAACGTGATACCTCAGAGTTTTCAAAACATTCTTAAATACTGGGAGCATCATTTCAAGAAGACATGAATTCAAATTGTAAACCAAAATTATACCCATTTAATATGATCTTGAATTCGAATTTAATTCTGATCAAAATTATACCCCATACCATTTCATTTAGTATAGACCTAAATAATCAACTGTTGTGATCTGATTTCAGTCGCCGCATATATTTATTTGGGACCTTACTTTTGTATAATCTCCATCTTTTGGAATTGTCGCATCAGAGTTTCACCGCCATTCTAGAGTTGCCGTCATTTTGAAATTTGTTGTTCTGGGGATTTCGGATCGAAATTCCGTTTTTTTACACGTGCGATTAACTTAAGCTGTTGGTGAGTGGTGCCTTATATTTTGACGTGGTCCAAATGGAAGGTTTACCCGCTTTAACAAAAGGCCGACCATGCGAGTGTCATCCACTTATAGTGAATAGCATAACAAATATCACAACATTGTCCCATGCCACTACATGATACTAAAACCTTTACTCGCTAGTTATAAACTACACGCAGTTATCCATATTCCATATAGTAGTCCAAAGAATAACAGTAGAAATGATACAGACGGTCTCATACCAGATGTTATTAGAATTCTATTGATTCAATTTCTCGTCACATAGAATAAAATATAGCAAAATTATATCAAGGACATCAACATCGTATCATCATAAATCATCAAATCAAATTCATATCAACTGTTAGTACTCATATGATCCCAAATTAATATACAGGAAAGGATGATCATGAAACAATAAAAATAGGTTATCCAAATAAAAATAAATGTAAACCAAATAGATAGTTAATAAAAACAATTCACAATCATAAAGAAAATAATATTTTGGAAACTTATAATTAATACATGTTCCATAATTAATTAGAACTTAAATTCAATTTATAATTTTAGTAACTAATTTCGTAGTCTTCTATATAATTAAATAATAATTAAATATTCACAAATAAACCTAAAACCTCAACACTTTCAATTTAAAACTCCAAAAATAATTTGCATATGTTAGGTATTGCGGAAAGGATCGTTAAGGCAAAACAAACACTAGAGGAGTGAATAGTGTTTTTGAGAATTTAACGAAAATCTAAAACTGTTATAAACTATATGAATCAAACACCACAGAAACAATCACAAACACAGAATCAAATATAGATGCAAAATAAACCAAAATAAAAATGCAGAAAAGGAAAGAACACACCGTATTTTATATTAGTTAGGATTGCTCCTACGCCCAGTCCCATGCAAAGCTGGATTGCGGAGAGTTTTATTACAATATCAAAATCCAATTACAATCCTCCTTGATTTCATGGCTACAAGGGATACCACCATTTCCACCCACACACTTGATCAAGTATACCTTCCTTGATTTCACAGCTACAAGGGATACCACCGATTACCTGTCCTTGATTTCACGGCTACATGGGATACCACCGATTCCTTTACTCAACCCAAACAATTACAAACAGCCCTATAACTCTTCAATAGCATTTGATTCAGAAAGTCATGAGTAAAGAGTGAGAAGAGAAGAAGTTTGATCAAAACAGAATTGATTCGACAGAGTATAAGTGTAGAAATCATAAAAATGATTAAGAATAAGGGTGTAATGGAAGAGAGTGAAGTTAGAGAAGAAGAGATGATTAAAAATTTGAATTCAAGCCCTTTTTACAGTGTGTGAAAGGTTGCAATGCTTCAAAACCGTCACAATTAGTGAAAAGCCACTTCCTTTCAAATTTAAATTTCTGACTGTTATATGTCGACATAGAAATAATTATATGTCGACATATCTATCGTATTTTTTCCTGAAACAAAACTAGTTGCTAAAATATTTTTTTTCAATTATAAAAACATAAGAAAATATTATTTAAACATATGATTAGAAAATTTATATATATGTGATATAAAAACTATATATAATATAATTATAAACATATACATAGAATGTTATAAAGAGATATTTATAAACTATATATATAAACAAAAAGCTATATGAAAACTTAGAGAATATTATAGTCAAATATAAACTTAGTAAAATATATTTAATAAAACTATAAAAACAAGAATACCTATAAATTAGGAAATATATTTGACATAAGTTTGAAATTCTTAGAAGACTAAAAATTATTTTGAGAGAAGTTTGAAATCAAAATGAAAATAGTTTTGAAATTAATTTTGAAAAGAGAATTTGAAAAACAGAGTTTAAACCTAGAGTGTTATTCGGAGTCTTACATATAAACTAGACTCTATTACTGTATTTTTCTTGAACTCTTGAACTTTTGAAATCTTGATAGCTTGAAAACTCATGAGTCTTGAATCTATCTTGAATTCTGAATCTCTTGAAACTCTAAAACTGTGTAGTCTTCAATATTTAAGTCCTGTATACAAATCCTGCATATATATGTCTATATATTCTAAATAGAGATGTTAATATATATTTTATGATCAACGTTAATTAAAATAATGTTGTTGTCATCAAAACTCCATTTTCCAACAATCTTCCCCTTTTTAATGATGACAACCTTAGTTTATAAAATATCATAGCTGTTCATGATGATCCTTCTAATATGCCACCTGACTATATGAATCCTATAAACTATGTCTATATTTTATAATTTCTCCCCCTTTGGCATTATCAAAAAGAAATTCTAAAACTACTCCCCCTAAATCCTATAATTGTCTAAATAATTCCTATACTAAAGTAAAGTACTCCCCCAGAATCCGAAATCTATCTATACCTTATAAAATACTCCCCCTAAATTTATGCATATATAATATCCTAATTTTGTATATAATTTCCCCTAAATCTATAATTCTTCCTTAATATATAATTCTCTATAAATTGTTATAACTCCCTCTAAAACTATGACTACACTAGTCTTATAGACTAAATAGAAAGGTAATAAACTAAGCAAACCAATCACTTCAAACAAATAAGCAATTCAAGCAAACAAGCAATTCAAACAATCAATCTAAATAATTAAATCAACCAAAGTATTCTAGAACCTACAACCAATCCTTAGAAACTCTAAAACTCCCCCTTAATTTAATACAAGTCTAAACCTATCCTAAACTCTTATTCCCTTAAAAACTATAGTAAGACCTTAATCTGTACTTAGAAATAACTCTGATAAGATATCCTTAAAATTATGATATAAGTAAAGCAATTAAATACCATCAATCAATCAATTTAAGTTTTGTTGTCACAAAACATCAATTCAAACATGAAACCAAATATTTCTTGTAACTTCTATTTATCCTAAAATCTATAAAGCTCCTATCGACTACAAATGCATGAGTATATTTCTAACAAACCTATCAATCACTAATGCAATTTAACCATGTCAAGTAAGTCAAACAAATCAAACAAACCAAATAAGTCAATCAATTCAATCTAACCAATCAATTCAATCAACTCAATCAATTCTACTAATCCAAACAAATCAATCAAGTTAATCAAGACAAAGTAAATATGTTATGTATTTGATTAATAATCCTAAATTTCTAATTAGATAAAAACTTTTCATACTATATACTTGTTATGTGTAGAGATAAAGTTAACATGTAATGCAGTGTGCTGGTTATAAAGCAGTATGTCATATACAAATCTATATGAAGTGATATATTGAATGAAATGCTTCTTGTGATATGAATTATTTTAATTTGAGATGTACCGTAATTTATAATGCTATATGATATGAAATAAGATGTGTAATGATAGTATGCAGAATGATTTGGTAATCATATCTATTTAGGTAATATATTTAAAGTACTATCTAACTATTATGCATATACATATATATTACAAATTATTTGAATTAAACAAGGATAATATATGTTAATTTTTAGACTTAAGTTAATGATACTTATGAAAGAGATTGAAAGGATAGTAAATATAAAAGTTTTATGATATTCATAATATATAATAAAATATTTAAGATAATTCTATGAGAAATGTGGAGTTAAATATTCTTAATAGGGTGCTTTTTTAATATAATAAAAATTGAAGATCTTTTTAAAGAAAATATAGAATTGTATCATATAAAGTAAACAATTAGTCATAATTGTATATATAAAAACTATTTTTAAAAAGGATTTGAAATTTAATTTATTATGAAATATAAATCAATCTTTTGATACAAATCAATTTTAAAATCAACTTTTTAGAAATCAAAATATATTAATTTGTTAAGGAACCATTTATGTAACAACCCGAATTTCCCCGCCCTTCGAATCGACCGGAAGGCCCGATCCGGAGGTCGAAAATACTCAGATCATTAACTTTGGGCTCACAACACATCAGAACAAACAACAGAAGACTTTTATTAACATCATAATAATGTTACATCAGAGTATAGAATATCAGAGTACATCGAAAATTATACAGCGGAAGATAAATTTACAAAAAATTTAACACAATGCAGCGGAAACATAAACTAATACAGCTGAAGACTATCAATGCTCTGGACACAGCTTTAAGCTTCAATCTAGGATCCTGCTCAATGAATAATCTGCAAAACAAACTACTCGACTGCCCGTGTAGAAAAAATATGGCCATCCGAGTTTGCAAGGGAAAAACAAACTACGAGTCAGTAATGGGGCTGGTATGAGAAACTTTACAATTATAGTTAACTTATATAAAATAAGGCATATCACGGGACCATGCCATATGACACGGAATAGGTTTACTGCACTAGATTGCCATTTCACATACAACTACCATAAATAAAATTGTGGATCTACAATGCATCAAACAACATGCAAATTTCCAATCTACCCATTTAGGCTTATTCCCCAAACTTAGATTTCCATAATCCCATTCACTTTACAGAAATTATTCCTTTGGACTTTATTCCCGAATTCTTATTTCAAATCATTTGAAATACATAACTAGCTTTATATCAAAGTAGATTTCACTTCGGGATCTTAAACCAAAATCTTTGGAAAGATGAATTCCAAAACAATAATGCATACAAAAAGATATGCAACCAAATATCGGGAGGTATTCAGCCCTCAGACAAGGATTAGCGCGCCTCTCCCACTCGATATATATATGTGCACCTCCCACTATAGAGCAGGCTACACTGACGGTGAAACATCCCACGCCCTCGAGGAAAATACGTCGCTCTCACACTTTTAGTCATCCAGGGTTTACCCGAATCTTTAGCCACATACCATATCATTTCACATCACGAAGTAGGGAAAATCATTTCACAACATAATGATCACAAGTACTTTCAAACTATAGTACTTTACATTAGTAATTCACACATATGATCAGTCACTATTAATCACAAAACCTTTGAGCTCGTACGTCTCAAAGAAGGGGGTTAAGCAAGAGAATAAATTCTCCGCCACCAAACAAAGATATCATTAGTAGTACCTAATCGATTATGTGATGAAATACAATGTCAAACACATAATACTTTTCCAAATCATTTCAGGTTTAGCCATCGAAATCCTTTCTGTTTTATGAAACATTCCCTGTCCAAAATCGGGAATACATTTCTTCACTTAAGAAAATATCATTTCAAAACCGTTCATTAAATTTGAAATGAACTCAACAACATCGCTAAACATCTCGTAGTCAAATCATGAAGTGTTTCACAAGATGTTAGCTTACAAATACTTCTACCCAACCCAATGCTAAATGTAAAAGCATATTTGGCTCATAAATTGGTCGAGCACAATCCAGACAATCAGTCAATCACAATCACTATCAACAACCAAGTATATTTGGTTTACATTGCTTCTCATGTTTTGGTAAATTTAATTACCTTCTAAATTTAATTACCATCTATTCATTCAAATCTAATTAAAGATTTATCAAAACCTTTCTTAGTTTTAATCTCGGAAATTCATTACTTAATGATTGTTCAACTTTCTGGAAATTAATCCTGCTTTTTCTTGGGTTAACAAACCAATGTCATTTAAAACACAATTCAAGATAAACCCAAAATCATCTTCCATTTAATATCGAACCTTCATGGAAATCAGATCAATCGTAATCGATTTAAATTTCCGTATCGGACTAATATTATAAATGGAATAATGGTAACGCCTTTTAAATTCCATAAATAGTAGCGGTCTTCATTCACAGAAGCTCATCTCGATTATTATTAAATCGAATTCCATTCAATTCCAATTTAGTGTATTAAATTGGAATACTTCACTTTGGAAATTTTCTATAAATCTTTTGTTAAAAGATTTATAAATTCCAAAATCATAACTTCACTGTTAATTGCTGAAATCTGCGAATTAGTGAAACTGAAAAGTCATAAACGAAGTCGAAATGGGCCGAAACTCTGTCGGGAAAGAGCCTGAATGGATCTAAACTGTTGACCATGGTCTCCATGGTCCAACAGTTCAAAATAGATTCAGACGTCTGAATCATTTAGGCCAGATGTCTGATTTGGGATTTTCATAAACTAGCAAAGATTTAGTTCATTTTTGAGCTATTTCAAACGTCTGAATTTTTCCAATCAGACGTTTGAATTAAAATTCAGACTTCTGAACTAAAAATTTCAAACTTCTGAATTCTAGTACTCATGTTTTTATAATTATTCGTACCAGGTCAGACGCCTTACCCAAAATATTCAGACGTATGAATCTGGGCCTGGGCACAAATTTGCCTAGGAAACATGCTCAAAACGATATGGACAAATGCCCGAAGGCCTATGATGTTACATACATGCAAATGAGGCTTCTAAAACTTGCCGAAACAACTTACAACACCTAATTTTACTTCCATAAACATTCATGCTAGGGATTTGCAATGGTTTTGATTATAAGTCCAAAAACGGACAAATTTTCAAACCAAAGCAACCAAATATGATTCAAGCGACTTGTGAAGGCTAAGAACTATGCCGACAGCGGCAACGGAACTTCACAATATCACCAAATCAACTTATAGCATATGAATTAGACAGTGTAGACAATTCTAGTCATAAATTTCAATTCAATGAAACTAAACTAACGAACCAGAAGATTTATACTTATTTAACCAATTCATATGCATAACTCAAACAATTAACTATCACATAGTTAACTAACTAGCCCTTTCTTAGGTGAGTTGAGATTTCTCACATATAATGGGGTAAAAATCATATTTTTAACTTGCTAATGATTATTTAACATCATATTAAACTTATATTAGCAACCAATATTCAACACACAACTCAACCAAGTTAATAAACAACAATCAATATACAACTAGCCCTTACTCATTTAGAGATTCTCACCTTTGCTTGCTGAAAGAAAATAATCGAATCAATCACAAGCTAGAATGATCCCTCTTCCAATATTGCATGCAAATATCCAATCTAAGCACATATGATTGAATTTCCTAAGAGTTAGGTCATAGGAAATCAAAGAAATCAAAGAGGAAACAAGATGGAGAAGATGAAGAGGAGCTTGCTTACCCTTCTTCTTGGATTTGCACTTGATTTCAACAAGATTGAAGTTTGAAATTAAGAACCCTAGCTTGGGAATTTTAATTTCCCATTCCTTTCCATATTTTCTAATTTCTTTGAAGTGTTAGAGTGAATGGGAGAAAAGGGGCTGATTTGGGCACTTAAAGGAGGTGGGCTAGTTGGCTAACCAAGCCCCAACCAAGGTGCCAAAATTCCAAAGCTCGGAATATATCGAAGTTTATACTTTTTGAACACCCAAACAACGTCTGAACTCAATGGAAGTGATTTCGAGTCCAAATTCGTCGTATGCAAAAAGTGATATTTTGATCTTATATCCAATGAAAAAGACCAAAATTTCTCCAACTACAAAGTTATTGATGCTTATAGTTTTCGAACATGCAAACAACATTCTGAACTCAATGGAAGTGGTTTCGAGTTCAAATTCATTCATATGAAAATGTGACTTTTAGGGCTATATGATGATTTAAAAATAGAATTTTTAAATTTTGACGTATTTTCCTATAAAATTATATTAAAAATAAATTTTAAATTTGTTCCAAAATCTCAGGGATGTGACAATTCATATGTTAAAACTTTAAAAAGATATCTATAATCATAACAAAATTATGAAATCTGGATATAAATTAAACTCTAAAACTATAATTTCTTATATTTAAGACATAAAATCATATATATATATTATTTTTATACCAAAATATTAGGTTAAATATTTAATCTTTTATAAATCTTAATACGAAATCAAAATAAGTATTTAAGTTACAAATAGTATTTGTAATAATGTAACTTAAAATTGTTATGGAATCATATGAATAATATATAAGTTGAATTATGCATGTTTAAACAATATAAAAGATGAATAAATTTATATTTTATAACAATATCAAAAAGTTATATGAATTTTGTATATCATATCAACATATTTATATAATTTTATTAATTTATATACTTTTAATATATATATATATATATATATATATAGACAAGGTATAAGAAAATAAGTAGACAGATAAAGATAATAACCAGAATTTGAATTGGCATTTTCTTATTGAAAGGATGGAGGGAAGTTTTGAAAATTCAAAATTTTGTATAATTTCAAAGGACATATGGGCTTTTGAAGGTGACGCTTTGGTTTAGTTGGTCACCGGGGGTTTATGGATGGATTCCGTGGCGCCCCTCAATCAATAGAAACAACATGTCGTGACCTCTTGGTTTACTTTGTAATATAAGTGGGTTGAGGGGCTTCATTGATTAGTAAACCTACGGTGCTGGTAAGGTTGGGACCGTGGTCGAAGGATATAATTACTCCGGTTTGCCTGCCGATAAGATCGCTGAGATTGACCAGCCAGCTGGGTTGGTTTGGCTATTCCTTTCTATTGAAATGAAAAGGAGTCAGCTGTCTGCGCGAGTCACCTTCTTCTAGGCTCCGAGTCACCTTCTTCTAAGCTCCGCTGGACGACACGGCATTCTCGTTCTATAGGCCGACCGTACTTGTGATGGTTCCCCAGGATCCAAGAAACCCACTTAGGTCTACGTTGCCACGATATTGTTCTATGGAAGCGGGCAGGCAGCTTTTTAGAAGCTCGGCTCGGTTTTTTGTTTTTTTACTAAAGAAAGGCGACCTCTTCTAGAGGCAAGCGTAAGTGAGGAATATACTCCAGTCATTTTCCATTTAAGTTGGAAAGTGCAGTCGGATGTTTGGGGTACTATAAGTGATCGGGGGGTGGTAACTCATATAACAGGAGGAAACTCAGAGTTCCATTACTATTAATGGTTGGCTTCGGGATTTTTATGGGCTCAGGTATCTCAGGTAATTCAGTCTTATGGTTCTTCATCCACTAAGCACCAGTATATTACCTTGTTAGTTATAGCAGCAATTAGGCCAGGTATACTGGTTGCTTCCGGTTATTGCAGGAGAGTCTTGTTAGCCGGTAAAGCGGGCCTGGCCTAAGCAGCATTGGCTACGTCTGGTTGTAAGAAGGAAAGTCCCTAATTGATAGGGGCCACGAATGCGTACTCGGCAGCTTCCATGGGTCCAAACCAAATCAATGCCGTTTATTCAAATGGGTATTATTCCTGGTGCTTTGAGAAAAAGTGACCATGAGGAGCTTCAGGAGTACTTCGGAGTTCCTCAAAGGGGGAAACAGGTAGGTTAGCATCGAGGGACAGAATGACGGGTGCAGGCTTGGCCGCAGCCTTAGCACCCTAGACTTTTGAGAGGATAGTCGAAGCAGCATCTATTACGATGCATTCCCTCAGGCGAAAACGCAGCAGGGTACGCAAAGGAACAGAAACATGAAAGAAGGTGCTTGCGTAGAAATCTTCACTTTCGCAAAAAAAGGGTTGGTTTTTTATCTTTTGGTTTTAAATTATCGATTTATATTTCAGGTTTAACTATTTCCTGAAATAATATTAATCCTAATAAACATTAAAAATTTATTATTATATTTATTATTATTATATTAATATTTTGAATTTCAAATTTGAATTTTAAATTTCAAGTTTGAATTTTAATTTTCAAATTCAAAACAAAGCATACAAAACATCCAGACCAAAAAATTAAAAATTAATTAAGGCATACCCGGTTTTTAGATCCATTTCTTCATTATTCTCGGAAATCTGAATTGTTGTGAAACATATGTAACACCCCGTAATTTTAAAAACATGACATAAGAGATAATTAAATATAATTAATTTTTATAAGAAGAATTAGGTGAAACGGTGTAACAACCCGTATTTTCAATAACCTGTTATAACATAAATCGAGGCAGAACTTAATTCTAAAATCTGAATCAAGGGAAACGGGCTATGCCATTGCGTTCGTCTCGGAAAAATACGCGAAATAGAGTCCAAGTTTTCGAAAATCGGAGTCCGTATGACCCAGTTAAGGCCCATTAAAGTTTTCAGAAATTTCCATGTTAAAAACAGATTTAAATTTTAAATTAAAAACAGGGATTAAGGCTAACTGGCGTCAGGCGGGAAAACTCCCGCCAAGACCCCCATGTTGACAGGCATGTCGACAGGGGTCTTAGGGTGTCGACTGCCCTGTCGACAGCCCTGTCGACACGGGGTGGCCGGGCAGTTTTGCCTGGCGCACCATTTTGATTTGGGCTTGGTTGTGTGGCTTGGTTCTGGAGAATTCCGAAATCTGATGGACCTAATTCAACCTAGGGTTAATCCTATGGTCTAAATCACTAGCCTAATCTATAAATAAGACCCTAACCTACCCTAAATCACTCATTATTCATTCTAGCAACCAAACTATGTCAAATTGAATTCTCAAATGGCCTCCACCTAAAAACCCTAGCCTCCACTCTCTTCAAAAATCAATTCTATGAAGGTTTTGATGTTCATACAAGCATTTCTAAGTTGTATGAATGATCATTAGCTTGCATACATCATCAAGTTGCAAGCTTTATTGGCTAAGCTAGAGTTTTTGGGATTTTTGTTAATTAGAGCTTTGTTTTGGGTTTTTATATGCTTGCATAAAAGGGCTTCTCAATCTTTATTAGTAGATTTGTGTCTTCCTAATATTTGTAAGCCCTCTTACCTTCATTTTAGAAACTCTAAAGTTAATATGTGATGAAAGTTGGGATTTATGCATGTTTAATAAGTTATGCATGCTTATGCGAGTTCACTATGCTATGTTATGCATGTTTAATAAGTTATGCATGCTTATGCGAGTTCACTATGCTATGATGTGCATGATTAATAAGTTATGCATGCTTATGCGAGTTCACTATGCCATGTTACACATGTTTGATAAGTTATGCATGTTTATGCAAGTTCACTATGCCATGATTTGCAAGTTTAACAAGTTATGCATGTTTATGCAAGTTCACTATGCCATGATTTGCAAGTTTAACAAGTTATGCATGTTTATGCAAGTTCACTATGCCATGATTTGCAAGTTTAACAAGTTATGCATGTTTATGCAAGTTCACTATGCTAAGTTATGCAAGTCCAACATGTTATGCATGTTTATTATGATATGTAAGATTTATCATGTATGTTGTGCCAAGTTCCCTCATTCTATCCTTTATGCATTATGACGAATATGTAAGCGATAGAATGACGTTGGGGTTTTTTTTTGGGTAAAACTTAAAATACATGAAAAGATAAGATTGGGAATTTACCTATTAAGTTAGGTCTACCCCTTGGGAATTTACCTATTAAGTTAGGTCTACCCAAGTATTTGTTAAACTTGTGATTATGTTTTGAAAATAAAGTGGACATGACACTTAGAAAACATAAGTGTGGCCAACTCGAGGTTGGGTTGAGTTTGTAGCGTAAACCTACCCGGAACCGACCGGCTTAACTAGTTGCTACAAACAATAGGACCCAATGTGAGAAGTTGGTCATGTGTACCTGGGACCCGAGGTTAGACCAAGTTGTGGTGTAAAGCTACCCGGACCCGCCCGGCTTAACTAGTAACCGCAACAAAGTCTAATGTGAGAGGTTAAGGCACAATTAAAGTAATTAATGCCTCATGATTAGGGTTAAGTCATGGCCCACTAATACTTAACCAATTTTGGGATACGAGGGATTAAATGGGGTTAAGTGGTGAACTGTTGGTTACACTTAACTAATTTAATCCATGATTAGTGAGGGGTTAAACCACACTTAACCCTCTTAGAAAACCCTAGCAACGTGGTCTGTTCCAGCAGTAATCCCAGTTTGGTATCATTCACAACCCTAGAGGCTAGGCTAGGGCGGGGCACGATTACTGGACTGATGTAAGCGACCAAAGCGACGGCTGAGTGGTACAGCGGTGCGGGTCCAGGCGGGCTACGGACGTGCACGTAGTCCGGTGTTGGACAAACTCGAGGCACGGGTACCAGTAGGTTCAGACTGTGCATTATTGCTTAAGTGTCTGGGGTTGACACCCAAGGGCTTGATACACCCGAAGGTGGACCCAGCACAGTCTGACTACAACCATATGTGGGCCGTATGGACACCAACACTTGACGTGTTAGGTTTATAGGGAGCCGATCGACTAGACCGTTGGGCTGGACCTTGCATTAAGGTCACCTCATGCTATTGGGCCAAAGTTTGGGCTGAGGGATCAATACCTGTTATGTTAGTTTGCTAGTACACTGTGGTGCAAAGCTTAATCTTCTCTATGTGATGACACCTTTATCTATTGCCAGTATGTTCATCTCAGTTTCCATCATGATGTTAACTTTATTAGTTTATAGACTGATCGTAGTAGGGCTTACCAGTCTTTTTGACTGACCTGTTTTCTTTCGCTTCTTTTCTTCCGTTCCCCCCCCCCCCAGGTTCTCAGGGAGGGAACAATTGTGCTTAGCTTGGATCGCTTGCTTGTTTGCTGGATAGCTCATGTATGTCTGGACATTGAGCTCGCTATGGTTTATCATCTTTATTTTGGGGATAGCACTATGTATTTCAGTATTTCTGTTTATGATGTACTAGACATGTTTATTTTGGCAGTTGACTTTATGATGTACTAGACTTGTTTTGAGATGGTTTGAGATATTCCGCTGTTTTATTCTCACTTACTCTGTTTTACATATATATACCTTTATGTTCTTGTTCTGCCTTGATATATCATTATGCATGCTTACACAGTTCTAACGCCCCCCAGAAGCTAGTGCCCCCGAAAGAGTGACCCTAGCGGAGGTGGGGTGTTACAAATTTGGTATCAGAGCATATGGTTTACAAGAAAGAACAAAAAGTTTTTAAAAGACTTTTGAAAAACTATTTTCAAAACAAGTATAAAGTATTTTCCAAAGAAAAGTCTAGTATTTTAAAAGGCTATTCCCCAAAAAGCCATTAGCGTTATCCTTCGTTCCCTTGACCTAATCTTATCTTATCTTTCGTTTCAGTATGGCTGAGAATCTTGCCATCCCGGATGGAGTAAATGTACCAATCTGGTATAGGAGACTTCTAGAAGCTAGGGCGGCAGCCGGCCCCGCAAACCCTACTCCCACTCCTCCTCGTGTAGTTGAGAATCCTACCCCTAATGTCCCTCCTTCGGTGGTTCCTGTCCCTCCTCCTCCAGTAGTTAATATTCCTCCTCCAGTGGCTAATGTTCCTCCCCCTCCTGCTGCTGAGGCTCCTCTTCCTCCTCCTCTCCCTCAGCATCCTCAGGTTGAGTTCACGAAGGTTTGTAAAGACTTCAAGGCGATGGGAGGCAAGAATTTCCTAGGCACGGAATCTTTTGTTGAAGCTAGGAATTGGCTGAAAGACACTGAGGACTTGTTTGCTATCTTTGGGATTGATGACGAGAGAAAGATCTTATTGACAGTGTGGCTTTTGAAGGATGAAGCGGCCTATTGGTGGGAGGTCACCAATGGGACGAGGCCCGTTGAGACTTGGGCCGATTTGAGGGCTAGATTTGTGGCCAAGTTTCTATCTTCTGCTGAGGCGAATTTACAGATGGAGAAGTTCATTGCATTAAAGCAAGGTGATATGTCTGTCAAGGAGTATGTGAACAAGTTTAATCAGCTGGCCCGTTTTGGTTTGGATATGGTAAACACTCCTGAGAAGAAGGCTCTTCGATTTGCTAGAGGGTTGAATGAGCCGCTGCAGGGTTTGGCGATGTCACATATTCCGCGTGGGGCTACTTTTGGGAGTTTGGTCAATATGGCCCTACTTCAGGGAGATGGAAAGAAAGAGGTCAAGTCGAGTGATACTCAAGCAAAGAAGACTGATTCTCAAGGCAAAGGCAATCAAGGTGGTCAAAGCAGTCAGGGGAATCAGAGCAAGAACAACAAGAGGAAGTGCCATTATTGCGGTTCAGTTGGGCATCTTAGTAGGGATTGTCGGAGGAGAAAAAGGAATAATGGTGAATGCTTTTTATGCGGTGAGACTGGACATTTCCGTAAGGATTGCCCGAAGAAGCAAGGGCAAGGCCAGGGTCAGACTCAGCATGCTGGACCCGCAGGAGGGCAAGTTCATGCTCTCGCTACCGCTCCAGTTCCCGATCGAGGTAGTATTTCTGTTGAGAGCCTTGTATATATTCCTGATTTTCCAGTTCGTACCTTGTTTGATTCTGGTGCATCGCATAGTTCTATCTCATCTGATCTTGTTGATAGTTTGCACCTTAGTACTAGCTTGGTAGAGGATCTCGTTTGTGTCTCAAATCCTATTGGGGGTTCCGCCCATTTGTCTATGATATGTGGGGATTTGAGGATCTCTATACTGAGTGTAGAGTTCTTGTGCATTGCTTATGTTCTTGGTTTCAGGGGAAACGGATTGATATTGGGCATGGATTGACTGTCCAGATATGGAGCCATTCTTGATTGTGAGCATAGGGTTGTGAGGCTCGTGACTCGCCTCGGGAACACCCTAGAGATTTCATGTGATCTGAGAGGTCCCGTCATGTTGTGCTATCTTGAATCACTCGACTCGTCAGTGGAGACTCTTCAGTCTGTGAGAGTGGTTTGAGAGTATCCGGATGTTTTTGATGAAGTTAGGGGATTGCCACCTAAGCGAGAGATTGATTTCCGCATTTATCTGGTGGACAATGCAAAGCCTGTTTCTTTGCCCGTTCGGCACATGGCTCCGCGTGAAAGGCGGGAGCTGAGTAAGCAAGTGAAAGAGTTGCTTGAGAAGAACTTCATTAGACGAAGTATATCCGAATAGGGAGCGCCTGTGGTATTTGCTACCAAGGCGGATGGTTCTCTCCGACTTTGTGTTGACTATCGAGAGTTGAATAAGCTGACTAAGAAGAACAGACACCCGTTACCGAGGATCGATGATCTTTTTGACCAGCTTGTCGGTGCTTCTGTTTTCTCTCAGCTTGATCTTGCTACTGGATTCCATCAGCTCAGGGTAACTAAGGATAGTATAGACAAGACTGCGTTCAGAACTCCGGATGGATTCTTTGAGTGGCTTGTCATGCCATTCGGCTTGACGAATGCACCCGCATATTTCGTGGACTTGATGAGTAGGGTGTTCAGAGAGTTCTTGAACAAGTTTGTCGTGGTCTTCGTAGATGATATTTTGTTCTTCTCTAAGGATGAGGAAGAGCATGCAAAGCACCTCGGGGAGGTGATGGATACGCTTAGAGCGCATCAGTTGAAGGCCGAGTTCTCCAAGTGTCACTTTTGGAGAAGGGAAGTTAGATTCCTTAGGCATATCGTATCCAAGCAAGGCTTAGCGGTGGATCCCGCTAAGGTGGTTGCAGTTCAGGATTGGAAGACTCCAAGGAATGCAACCGAGGTGAGAAGTTTTCTAGGTCTTGCGGGTTTTTACCGGAAGTTCATCAAGGACTTCGCGAAGATATCTGCTCCTCTTACTAAGTTGACGAAAAAGAACTTAGTTTTTGCTTGGGATATGGACTGTGAGCTTGCTTTTCAAAGACTCAAGAGAGCCCTTACCTCAGCGCCAGTTCTAGCTCTACCCGATGGTGGTAAGATGTTTACCGTGTACACTGATGCTTGTGGCACGGGATTGGGCGCCGTTCTGATGCAAGAAGGCAGAGTTATATGTTTTGGTGGTAGGCAACTTAAGGTGCATGAGAAGAATTATCCCACTCATGATCTAGAGCTGGCAGCGATAGTATATGCACTCAAGGCTTGGCGTCATTATCTTCTGGGAGAGAGATTTGAGCTGTATACTGATCATAAGTCTTTGAAGCATCTCTTTTCGCAGAAGGATCTGAACTTGAGGCAGCAAAGATGGATGGAATTCTTGGCGTCCTATGATTTTGATATAGCCTATACCCCTGGCAAGGGGAATGTTGCAGCGGATGCGTTGAGTAGAAGAAGGTTGACACTAAGTCCTCTATTTGTTGAGATGAAGAATTTAGAGTTCTTGGCAACCTTTGATTTTTCTTTGACAGTTGAGTCGATGACCGGTTCTTTAGCATCTCTAGAGCTCAGGCCTACCCTTCTGGATCAAGTTGGGGCTTCGCAGAACGAAGACCCTCAGATAATTGAGATCATGGATAAGCTGATTCGAGGGGAGACATCTAGTCACCTTGCTCGATATTCTATAGATGATAAGGGTTGGCTGAGGAGAGACAGAAGGCTTTGTGTTCCGATGGTAGAAGACTTGGTGAGGAAAGTTCTTGAGGAAGCACATCGTTCCAAGTTGACTATACATCCAGGCGGTGATAAGATGTATAAAGATATGAAGCGTATTTTCTTTTGGCCTGGGATGAAGAAGGATGTGGCAGAGTTTGTCTCTAGATGTATCATTTGCCAGCAAGTTAAGGCCGAGTCAAAGAAGCCCGGTGGGCTATTGCATCCTCTAGACGTTCCACTTTGGAAGTGGGAGAGTATCTCCATGGATTTTATTGATGGGCTTCCAAGGTCAAGAAAAGGGAATACGGGCATTTGGGTTATTTAGACTTACGAAGAGTGCTCATTTCATTCCGGTGAAGAGCAAGAGGACCGCATCTTGGCTAGCGTCCGTATACCTTCATGAGATTGTGAGACTTCATGGAGTCCCTTCTAGTATTGTCAGTGACCGTGACCCAATCTTTACAAGTCAGTTCTGGAATAGCTTGCAAGAGGCTATGGGCACGAGGTTGAATCTAAGTACTGCTTATCATCCACAGACAGACGGTCAAACCGAGAGGGGGTGAATAGAGTACTCGAGGATCTATTGAGACTTTGTATTCTGGACTTTGGTGGTATTTGGGAAGACCATCTTCCTCTTGTTGAGTTTGCATATAATAACAGTTATCAGGCAAGCATAGGGATGGCACCATTTGAAGCTTTATATGGGAGGCCGTGCAAGCCGCCTACATGTTGGTGGGAGACTACAGATAAGCTCATACATGGGCCTGATATGATCAGAGATACATCCGAGAAGATCGAGTTGATTCGGAGATGAATGAAAGCGGCCCAAGACCGACAGAAATCCTATGCTGATAAGCGAAGATCCGATTTAGAGTCGATATTGGGGATGTGGTTTTCGTAAAGGTTTCTCCTTTACGGAATGTGGTCCGATTCGGAGCCGTTGGGAAGTTAGCCCCGAGATTTGTTGGACCATTCCCCATCGTTGAGAGGATCGGGCAGATGGTTTATAAAGTGAAGTTGCTCGAGAAGCTTGCCGGAGTACACGATGATTTTCATGTCTCGCATCTCCGGAAGTGTTTGCATGAATCAGCAGAGGTTGTGGAGCCAAGTGTTTTGGAAGATGTGGAAGTAGAGAGGGAGGCTACCTTGAGGAGAGCTCCGATTCGTATCTTTGGGACAGAGATCAAGAAGCTAAGAAATCGTGAGGTCAAGTTGGTGAAGGTTCAATGGGGTGAAGCCGAGGAAGATGCAACTTGGGAAATTGAAGAGAAGATGCGTAGGCTTTATCCATTCCTTTTTGAGGGTACACTCTCAATCTCTTTTCTTTGTGAGCGTATCTTTCTCTTTGCTATCCATATTTATCTAGTTTATCGTGTTAATCTTGTCATGATAACCTTAGGTAGAAACCCTTTGGATGAAACATGTGTTTGAGACATGTTATGCTTGATGGTTGCAAGTGGTTGCAAGTGTTTGCAAGTGGTTGCTCGTGGATGCATTATACACGATTAGGCACTAGATCGGCTCGCACACCCCTCATATTGCATATGCATGAGTGTTTATGCTTATTCATGGATGAAAATTGTGTGTTATCACATGGATGTTGCATATGGGTGTATGTTATGTGCACACATATAGATGTTATACATTATGTTAGGAATTGCATACATATGGATTCATTTCACTAACATAATCCGCATTGATGATATTTGCATTAGATAAGTACATATACACACACCTTCGCATATGTTCATCCAGCATTTAGAATCTTGTAAGGACAATGATTGCTCGTGGATGATGCTTTGAGTAGATGGATGATTGGATGGTAGGATACGTTCTTCCTAACTTGAAGATTTCGGGGACGAAATCCTTTAAGGAGGGGATAATGTAACAACCCGTATTTTCAATAACCTGTTATAACATAAATCGAGGCAGAACTTAATTCTAATATCTGAATCAAGGGAAACGGGCTATGCCATTGCGTTCGTCTCGAAAAAATACGCGAAATAGAGTCCGAGTTTTCGAAAATCGGAGTCCGTATGACCCAGTTAAGGCCCATTGAAGTTTTCAGAAATTTCCATGTTAAAAACAGATTTAAATTTTAAATTAAAAACAGGGATTAGGGCTAACTGGCGTCAGGCGGGAAAACTCCCGCCAAGACCCCCATGTCGACAGGCATGTCGACAGGGGTCTTAGGGTGTTGACTGCCCTGTCGACGGCCCTGTCGACACGGGGTGGCCGGGCAGTTTTGCCTGGCGCACCATTTTGATTTGGGCTTGGTTGTGTGGCTTGGTTCTGGAGAATTCCGAAATCTGATGGACCTAATTCAACCTAGGGTTAATCCTATGGTCTAAATCACTAGCCTAATCTATAAATAAGACCCTAACCTACCCTAAATCACTCATTATTCATTCTAGCAACCAAACTATGTCAAATTGAATTCTCAAATGGCCTCCACCTAAAAACCCTAGCCTCCACTCTCTTCAAAAATCAATTCTATGAAGGTTTTGATGTTCATACAAGCATTTCTAAGTTGTATGAATGATCATTAGCTTGCATACATCATCAAGTTGCAAGCTTTATTGGCTAAGCTAGAGTTTTTGGGATTTTTGTTAATTGGAGCTTTGTTTTGGGTTTTTATATGCTTGCATAAAAGGGCTTCTCAATCTTTATTAGTAGATTTGTGTCTTCCTAATATTTGTAAGCCCTCTTACCTTCATTTTAGAAACTCTAAAGTTAATATGTGATGAAAGTTGGGATTTATGCATGTTTAATAAGTTATGCATGCTTATGCGAGTTCACTATGCTATGTTATGCATGTTTAATAAGTTATGCATTCTTATGCGAGTTCACTATGCTATGATATGCATGATTAATAAGTTATGCATGCTTATGCGAGTTCACTATGCCATGTTACACATGTTTGATAAGTTATGCATGTTTATGCAAGTTCACTATGCCATGATTTGCAAGTTTAACAAGTTATGCATGTTTATGCAAGTTCACTATGCCATGATTTGCAAGTTTAACAAGTTATGCATGTTTATGCAAGTTCACTATGCCATGATTTGCAAGTTTAACAAGTTATGCATGTTTATGCAAGTTCACTATGCTAAGTTATGCAAGTCCAACATGTTATGCATGTTTATTATGATATGTAAGATTTATCATGTATGTTGTGCCAAGTTCCCTCTTTCTATCCTTTATGCGTTATGACGAATATGTAAGCGATAGAATGACGTTGGGGGGTTTTTTGGGTAAAACTTAAAATACATGAAAAGATAAGATTGGGAATTTACCTATTAAGTTAGGTCTACCCCTTGGGAATTTACCTATTAAGTTAGGTCTACCCAAGTATTTGTTAAACTTGTGATTATGTTTTGAAAATAAAGTGGACATGACACTTAGAAAACATAAGTGTGGCCAACTCGAGGTTGGATTGAGTTTGTAGCGTAAACCTACCCGGAACCGACCGGCTTAACTAGTTGCTACAAACAATAGGACCCAATGTGAGAAGTTGGTCATGTGTACCTAGGACCCGAGGTTAGACCAAGTTGTGGTGTAAAGCTACCCGGACCCGCCCGGCTTAACTAGTAACCGCAACAAAGTCTAATGTGAGAGGTTAAGGCACAATTAAAGTAATTAATGCCTCATGATTAGGGTTAAGTCATGGCCCACTAATACTTAACCAATTTTGGGATACGAGGGATTAAATGGGGTTAAGTGGTGAACTGTTGGTTACACTTAACTAATTTAATCCATGATTAGTGAGGGGTTAAACCACACTTAACCCTCTTAGAAAACCCTAGCAACGTGGTCTGTTCCAGCAGTAATCCCAGTTTGGTATCATTCACAACCCTAGAGGCTAGGCTAGGGCGGGGCACGATTACTGGACTGATGTAAGCGACCAAACCGACGGCTGAGTGGTACAGCGGTGCGGGTCCAGGCGGGCTACGGACGTGCACGTAGTCCGGTGTTGGACAAACTCGAGGCACGGGTACCAGTAGGTTCAGACTGTGCATTATTGCTTAGGTGTCTGGGGTTGACACCCAAGGGCTTGATACACCCGAAGGTGGACCCAGCACAGTCTGACTACAACCATATGTGGGCCGTATGGACACCAACACTTGACGTGTTAGGTTTATAGGGAGCCGATCGACTAGACCGTTGGGCTGTACCTTGCATTAAGGTCACCTCATGCTATTGGGCCAAAGTTTGGGCTGAGGGATCAATACCTGTTATGTTAGTTTGCTAGTACACTGTGGTGCAAAGCTTAATCTTCTCTATGTGATGACACCTTTATCTATTGCTAGTATGTTCATCTCAGTTTCCATCATGATGTTAACTTTATTAGTATATAGACTGATCGTAGTAGGGCTTACCAGTCTTTTTGACTGACCTGTTTTCTTTCGCTTCTTTTCTTCCGTTCCCCCCCCCCCCCAGGTTCTCAGGGAGGGAACAGTGGTGCTTAGCTTGGATCGCTTGCTTGTTTGCTGGATAGCTCATGTATGTCTGGACATTGAGCTCGCTATGGTTTATCATCTTTATTTTGGGGATAGCACTATGTATTTCAGTATTTCTGTTTATGATGTACTAGACATGTTTATTTTGGCAGTTGACTTTATGATGTACTAGACTTGTTTTGAGATGGTTTGAGATATTCCGCTGTTTTATTCTCACTTACTCTGTTTTACATATATATACCTTTATGTTCTTGTTCTGCCTTGATATATCATTATGCATGCTTACCCAGTTCTAACGCCCCCCCAGAAGCTAGTGCCCCCGAAAGAGTGACCCTAGCGGAGGTGGGGTGTTACAAACGGGTTATTCCATTGCGTTCGCCTTGGAATTCTACTTGAGATAGAGTCTGAGTTTACATAAAACGGACATCGTATGAAGAAGTTATGAAGCTCGGAATATTTGAAGTTTAAAGCTGAAGAACAAGTCGACCGCCCATTTTTCACCAGTCGACCGTTTTTGGACAGAAGCAAAAACGGTCGACCGGTTGGGTCTGGACAGCCTCCTGGTGACGATTTTTGTGGATGATGATGTGTCCTTCTGGGATTGGCCGAATGACATGTCTTTTGAGGTGTGTGGTTTTGATGTTCTCTAATCTAATCTAAAGACCCTAATTCACCTAATACACCTATAAAACACACCTAGACCTAACCCTAATTTCATTACACTAATCCATGGCGCCTTCATGCATCCACAACCTAAACTAGTCTTTCTTCTACACCAAAGCAAATCAGAATAGAGTATTCATATTGGAAGATAAGAATCAAATTCTATAACAACGATTTAGCTAATCAGATTCAGAATACAGAATTCAGATCTACTTTCTCTTCTACCACTATGAGTCTAAGTTACTTTCACATATAATTAATTAAAAGTTGTTGTGATACGTTAGTGAATTGGACTTTATGAACATGCCTGTAAGATGAATCATATCATGTTTGGTGAATTCATATTTTTAGATTCATACCTAAAGTTCATGTTCCATATTCTTATTGGATCTATCTTATTGTTCTGTGCCAGTTTATGTTCCATATGCTGATTAGATCTATTTTCTTTCTCTATGCCCGTTCATATGCCTACTTGGATCTATCTTATTATTCTATGCTAGTTCATACTTCTGATGCTTATCTTTATGCCAGTTTTAATGCCATGGTTCTCTTCCCATCTTCTCTTCTTTTCCTTTTTATGAGATTAGGCTAACTGCGAGCCTAACATATTATTATACGTACGAATAACGTGGGAAAGTTGTGGGAAAAGTTTGAGGAAATTATTGAATAATATGCAGTTGGGCATAAAAAGGCTTGAAATCATGTAATTGATTTGGGGCATGAATTGGTACAATTTGTTTACATGAGATTATGGACACAAATTTGGATTAAAATGATGAACATAATGTAGATTGGAAATTATGGGTATATATTATAATCCAAGATTTGAAATTGGGGACATGAATTGAGAAAGTGATAATGAACGCCTAAGACACGAGATTAGATACGAATTGCGGTATAAGACTGCCTGAAACCGCCCGACACATCCAGCAACCGCAATTTTGTAATATAATGTGAGAGGTCAAAGGCAGAAATTAGATACGTAATAATGCGAAGACACGAGGTTAGATTCGGATTGCGGTATAAGACTGCCCGGAACCGCCCGGCATATCCAGCAACCGCAAAACAACAATTTAATGTGGAAGGTCTTGCAAGATTACGGTTATAATGAATTAATAAACACTTAACCAAGATAATACATGTAGTAAGACATGAGGGTTAAGTGGGTGACATGGGTGACATGTGAAATATAATTTGAAGCACTTAACCATGGTGAAACATGTAAGAAGACATGGGAATAACAAGGGGTTAAGTGGGAATTCCTAGTGGGGACCAAGCTTAGGAGGGAAGCTTATGTCAAGTGTGTGGACCCTTTCATCCAGTAACCCATTCTGTATCTACGTGAGCTCGAACTAGGTCGAGGAAGGGACACACTTACTGGTTTTGATTGTAAGAGGTCTAGAGTTAGCGGTGGCAACGCAAGTCCAACGGAGTCATGTGCGTGCGTTGGTCCGGGCTGGTAGGTAAGACCTTGTTGCATCGTGTAAGTATAAGCCGTGCGTTTTTAGTAGTATCGGGTTGCCACTTTAGGAAGTGATACTCCCTGCTGTGGGACTAGCACGGGTATTTATGAGTTAGGGAGCCAATCGAAAGGGGAGGGTAGTGGGTACAACTAGTGGAGATAGGAGCAGGCGGTACCTATGACAGTAGTTAGGAGTACACGAAACTACCATTATATTAGTAAGAGGGATCAACTTTCAGTATGGGACTAGTAATGGTGTGGTGTAGGAATTATCTTATAGTGATTAAAAGCGCAATCAACATCTTGTTACCTTGTCATATCTGCTTATGTTACAGTCATCTCTTATATCCTGTTTATGTTCTTATCCTGTTAGTTTAATGATTATATTGTTAAAGTCACTTTACTCGCCAGACGTATGTCTGACCCTTTTTTTTTCTTTTTTTTCTCCTCTTTTCTTTCTTTTCTCCCCCCCAGGTCCTCAGGGTGGGAATAGTGAAGCTTGACTTGGATTCCTTTCTTCTTGAAGTGCTTGGAAGTGTTGAAAGTAATGCTCAACTTTATATGTTTTTCATTATGGCTATTTGGAGTGGGATTATGGTTTTACTTTTATGTACTCTGATATTAATTTTGTACAAGAGGGATATTTGTGTACTTGACTCTAGGATGTGGTTTTGATTTTGTAATCAAACATGTTTTGTTTTTCCACTGCAATGAATAATTTTGAACTTTCTTAAGTACCATTTTATATATCTGTCTTGTGATATTCTGTTCTATACTCTTATAATACTCCATGAAAATTAATGCATTCCCTTAGTGAGTGACATTAATGGACGTGGGGTGTTACACATGGTATCAGAGCTGAAGATTACCAGAACAGATAAAAGATTTTGGAAAACCATTTTCAAAAGCATTTTTAGAAAGAAGTATTTTCAAAACCATGTTTTAAAGAGGATATTTTAAAGAGAAAAGTTTATTATGAAAAACATAATCCCCAAAAGCCATATATCTATCTCTCGATTCTCTGTTTTGAATCTCTTTCGTTTCAGCATGTCTGGGGATCTTAATCTTCCAGAAGGCGTACAGATACCGGGATGGTTCCGAAGGTATCTGGAGGCTAGGTCTACTGCCACAGGCCCAGCAGACGTTCCTCCTCCCCCAGCTGTAGCCGCTCCTCCTCCTCCTCCCCGTATAGACGCTTTTTCTAAGATATGCAAAGACTTCCGTGCGATGGGCGAAAAGCCGTTTTATGGAACTGAGACATTTGTTGAGGCTTGAAATTGGCTCAAGGAAGTGGATGACTTGTTTGGTATCTTTGAGATAGACGATGGAAAGAAATTTCAGCTAGCTGCTTGGTTGAAGAAGGATGAAGCTTCCTTTTGGTGGGAAGTAACTAATAGAGGATGCCCAGTGGAGACGTGGATACACTTCAAACAAAGATTCGAATTGAAATTTCTTTCACAAGCGGAGGAGAGTTTATACATGGAGAGATTCTTGGCTTTGAGACAAGGGAGTTTGTCTGTGAAGGAGTACGTTAGCAAGTTTAACTAGTTAGCAAGATTTGGTATGGAATTAGTCAATACACCACATAAGAAGGCTTTGAAATTTACCAAGGGTCTGAATGAACCATTACACGAGTTGGCTATGTCCTACATTCCTATAGGGGCTACTTTCAAGAAACTTGTTGACATGGCGCTAATGCATGAACAGGAGAAAGGTGCCAATGTAGTTAAGGCACAGGATAAGAAAGTGGATCCAAAGAAAGCACAACAATAACCAAAGAAAGGTGGTAAGGATAACAAGGGCCAAGGGAAGAAAATATGTTTTAATTGTGGAACACCAAGCCACTTAAGCAAGGACTGTAGGAAGAAGAAGAAGACGGGTTGCTTCCAATGTGGTGAGGCAGGACATATGATTAAAGACTGCCCAAGGAGGCAAGGACAAGGGAAAGTACAGAGGACATGATCTACTTCTGGAGGGCAGGTTCATGCTCTCATGGCACCAAGACAGGAGAGAGGTAGAAACATTTTTGTTGAAAGTTTGATTTTCCTTTTTGATCATCCTGTTCGAACTTTGTTTGATTCTGGGGCTTCACATTCGTTTATATCTGCTTCTTTAGTTGAAACACTACACCTAAATACTAGTTTAGTTATGGATCCCATTGTAGTCTCAAATCCTATTGGGGGTACGGCTCATCTTTCTATGTTATGTCGGGATTTGAGAATATATGTGCATGACGTTGAGTTCGAATACAATGCTTATATGCTTGGCTTTACGGGCTATGGATTGTTTCTAGGAATGGATTGGCTAGCCAGGTATGGTGCCATTCTCGACTGTGAAAAGAGGGTAGTTAGACTGTTGACTGGTTTGGGTAATACTCTCGATATTTCTTGTGACCCTAAAGGTTCTGTTATGCTTAGCTACCTAGAATCTCTTGACACATCTATTGATGATTTGCAATCTGTTCGAGTAGTCCGTGAGTATGCAGATGTCTTTGAGGAGGTTAGGGGCTTACCTCCAAAACGCGAGAGATTTTCGTATATATTTGGTGGACAATGCAAAGCCAGTTGCATTTCCTGTGTTCCACATGGCTCCTAGAGAAAGGAGAGAGCTTATTAAACAAGTGACAGAGTTGCTTTAGAAAGGGTTCATAAGAAGAATTATCTCGGAGTGGCATGCTCCGGTTGTTTTTGCCACAAAGGATGATGGTTAGCTTAGAATGTACGTGGACTATAGGGAGCTGAATAAGATCACGAAGAAGAACAGACACCCATTGCCGAGGATAGATGGTTTGTTCGATCAGTTGGTTGGTGCTTTGGTTTTCTCGCAGTTGGACTTAGCTACAGGATTTCATCAGTTGAGGGTAGCTGAGGATAGTATAGATAAGACTGCTTTTAGGACTCTCGACGGTTTCTTTGAATGGCTCGTCGTGCCTTTTGGTTTGACGAATGCATCCGCGTATTTTGTAGACTTAATGAGTAGGGTGTTTAGGGAGTTTCTAAACAAGTTCGTGGTGGTCTTTGTGGATGATATTTTTATATCTTCTAAAAGCGAGAAAGAGCACGCCCTACATCTAAGGGAAGTCTTAGAGACCCTTCGAGCACATCAACTCAAAGCTAAATTCTCCAAATGTCATTTTTGAAGAAAGGAAGTGAGGTTCTTAGGGCACATGCTCTCTAAGGAAGGGATAGTAGTGGATTCCGCGAAGGTGGTAGCAATCCAAGATTGGAAGATTCCTGGGAACACAACGAAAGTAAGAAGTTTTCTAGGGTTGGCGGGCTATTATAGAAAGTTCATCAAAGACTTTGCAAAGATATCAGCCCCACTTACATGATTGACATAAAAGAGTTTGACCTATTCTTGGGATGTTGACTGTGACGATGCTTTCCAACGTTTGAAGAGGGCATTGACGATAGCACCAGTTTTAGTTTTTCCTGATGGGAGTAAACCATTCACAGTGTATACCGATGCTTGCAGCACAGGGCTTGGCACAGTTTTGATGCAAGAGGGAAGGGTGATATGCTATGGTGGAAGGCAGTTGAAGGTCCATGAGAAGAATTACCCTACCCACGACTTAGAGTTGGCTTGCATAGTTTTTGTTGCTTAAGTCTTGACGCCATTACTTTCTTGGTGAGAGGTTTGAGTTATATACAGACCACAAGTCACTAAAATACTTGTTCTCTCAAAAGGATCTAAACTTAAGGCAACAAAGGTGGATGGAGTTCTTAGCATCCTACGATTTTGAGATTGCATATACCCCTAGAAAGGGTAACGTTGTAGCTGACACCTTGAGTAGAAAGAAGTTGACTTTGAGTCCTTTGTTTGTCGAGCGACAAAGTTTAGAGTATGTATCTACCTTTGACTTTAGACCCTCAATTGATTATGTACCCGGTTTGTTGGCATCGTTAGCGGTACGACCTACACTTTTAGGACAGATAGGTGTGGCACAGCGAGATGACCCACAGTTGATAGAGATAGTAGACCAACTCATCAAAGGGAAGTCTGCAAGCCATCTTAGTAGGTAAACTATCAATGACAAAGGTTGGTTGCGTAGGGATGGGAGACTTTGCATATCTCGAGACGAGAGTTTGAGGAGGACAATCCTGGAAGAAGCACATCGTTCTAAGCTGACCATACATCTCAGTGGAGACAAGATGTATAGGGACATGAAGCGAGTTTTCTTTTGGGCCGAAATGAAGAAGGATGTAGCTGAGTTCGTTTCTAGATGCTTAGTGTGCCAACAAGTCAAGCCTGAGCAAAAGAAACCTGGTGGTTTGCTTCACCCATTAGAGGTTCCACAGTGGAAATGGGAAAGTGTTTCCATGGATTTCGTCGATGGGTTGCTGAGGTCAAGGAAGGGTAATACGGGGATTTGGGTTGTAGTAGATAGACTTACCAAGAGCGCCCATTTCATTCCCGTTAAGAGTAAAAGAACAGAGGCATGGTTAGCATCTGTTTATCTCCGAGAGATAGTTTGTCTACACGGCATACCTTCTAGTATCGTAAGCGATCAAGATCCCATTTTCACCAGTGAGTTTTGGAAGAGCTTACAAGAGGCGGTAGGAATGCAATTGTGTTTGAGCACCGCTTATCACCCTCAGACGGACGGCCAAACAGAAAGAGTGAATCAGATTCTAGAAGATCTTTTGAGGTTATGTATCTTGGACTTTGGAGGGACATGGGAGGAACACCTTCCATTAGTAGAATTCACCTACAACAATAGCTATCAGACTAGTATTGGCATGGCACCTTTTGAAGCTCTATATGGACGACCTTGCCGATCACCGACTTGTTGGTGGTAGTCTACGGATAAGATTTTGCTTGGTCCCGAGATGATTAGGGAAACTTCAGAAAAGATAGACTTGATTCGAAGACGCATGAAGACGGCATAGGACCGACAAAATTCATGTGCTGATAAGAGAAGGACTGATCTTGAGTTCAGTGTTGGAGACATGGTTTTTATTAAAGTGTCACCATTGAGGAATGTAGTTTTATTTGGGGTCTGTAGGGAAATTGGCACCAAGGTTCATAGGGTCATTCCCTATTACAAAGCGAATTGGACAGATGGCCTACAGAGTGAAGTTGCCTGAGAAGCTCAGTGGTGTTCATGACGTATTTCATGTGTCGCATTTGCGGAAGTGTTTACGTGATATCGTGGAAGTAGTAGAGCCGAGCATTCTTAGGGAAGTGGAAGTGGAGCGAGATGCCACGATTAGACAAGCTACTACATGCATCCTTGGATCGGAGGTCACGAAATTATGTAACCGAGAGGTCAATTTGGTTAACGTCTAATGGGGAGATGATCAAGGAGACGCGACTTGGGAGACTGAAGACAAGATATGTGCGTCGTACCCTTTCCTTTTTTAGGGTATGTTCTTAACTTCTCTTTTTTCTACCGCTTTGTTTATACTTGTTCTATCGTTTAGTGAATCCTTTCGGTTATATCTTCGACCCTTAGATAGAAAATCCTATGGTTGTAAACATGTGTTCGAGACATGTTATGTTTGGTGGATGCATGTGGATGTAAGTGTTTGCTAGTGGTTGCTCATGGATGCATTTACACACATATTAGGCACTAGATCGGCTCAATCACTTTCATATTGCATATGAATGAGTGTGCATATTTAAATTAGTGGATGTATATTGAATGTGTTATCATGTGGATGTTTCATTTGAGTGAATGGTTTTGCACTCATATAGAAGTTATAAAGTGCATTAGGAATGATTGCATACATGTTGGACTCATGGCACTAACATAATTCGCATTAAGGAGGTCAACTGAACCAGTGGACCGCCAGATCTTTGCATTAGATAAGGAACATATACACACACTTTTGCATATGTTCATATAGCATTAGAAATCTTTTAATAACAATGGATGCTTGTGGATGGTGGAAGATTGGATGGTAGGATACATTCTTCTTAACTTGAAGATTTCAGGGACGAAATCCTTTAAGAAGGGGAGAATGTAACACCCCATAATTTTAAAAACATGACATAAGAGATAATTAAAGAATAATTAATTTTTATAAGAAGAATTAGGTGAAACGGGTTATGTCATTGCGTTCGTCTTGGAATTCAGCTTGAGATAGAGTCTGAGTTTGCATAAAACGGACATCGTATGAAGAAGTTATGAAGCTCGGAAGATTTTGAAGTATAAAGCTGAAGATTTAAAGCTGAAGAACAAGTCGACCGCCCATTTTTCACCAGTCGACCCTTTTTTGGACAAAAGCAAAAATGGTCGATCGGTTGAAATTGGCTGGTCAACCAGTTGGGTCTGGGCAGCCTCCTGGTGATGTGTTTTGTGGATGATGACGTGTCCTTTTGGGATTGGCCGGATGACGTGTCTTTTGAGTTGTGTGGTTCTGATGATCTCTAATCTAATCTAAAGGCCCTAATTCACCTAATACACCTATAAAAACACACCTAAACCTAACCCTAATTTCATTACACTAATCCATGGCGCATCCATGCTGCCACAACCTAAACTAGTCTTTCTTCTACACTAAAGCAAATCAGAATAGAGTATTCATATTGGAAGATAAGAATCAAATTCTACAACAATGGTTTAGCTAATCAAATTCAGAATTCAGATCTACTTTCTATTCTACCACTGTGATTCTAAGTTACTTTCACATATAATTAAATAAAAGTAATTGCGATAAGTTTGTGAATTGGACTTTATGAACATGCCTGTAAGATGAATCATATCATGTTTGGTGAATTCTTATCTTTTAGATTCATACCTAAAGTTCATGTTCCGTATGCTTATTGGATCTATCTTATTGTTCAATGCCAGTTTATGTTCCATATGCTAATTAGATCTATTTTCTTTCTCTATGCTAGTTTATATGCCTACTTGGATCTATCTTATTATTTTATGCCAGTTCATACTTCTTATGCTTATTTTTATGCCAGTTTTGATGTCATGGTTCTCTTCCCCTCTTCTCATCTTTTCCTTTTTATGAGATTAGGCTAACTGCGAGCCTAACATATTATTATACGTATGAATGACGCTGGAACGTTGTGGGAAATGTTTGGGGAAATTATTGAATAATATGCAGTTGGGCATAAAAAGACTTGAAATCATGTAATTGATTTGGGGCATGAATTGGTACAATTTGTTTACATGAGATTATGGACATAAATTTGGATTAAAATGATGAACATAATGTAGATTGGAAATTATGGGTATATATTATAATCCAAGATTTGAAATTGGGGATATGAATTGAGAAAGTGATAATAAACGACTAAGACACGAGGTTAGATTCGAATTGCGGTATAAGACTGCCCGGAACCGCCCGGCACATCCAGCAACCGCAATTTTGTAATCTAATGTGAGAGGTCAAAGGCAGAAATTAGATACGTAATAATGCAAAGACACGAGGTTAGATTGGGATTGCAGTATAAGACTGCCCGGAACCGCCCAGCATATCCAGCAACCGCAAAACGACAATATAATGTGGGAGGTCTTGCAAGATTATGGTTATAATGAATTAATAAACACTTAACCAAGATAAGACATGTAGTAAGACATGGGGGTTAAGTGGGTGACATGGGTGACATGTGAAATATAATTTGAAGCACTTAACCATGGTGAAACATGTAAGAAGACATGGGAATAAGAAGGGGTTAAGTGGGAATTCCTAGTGGGGACCAAGCTTAGGAGGGAAGCTTGTGTCAAGTGTGCGGACCCTTTTCAACCAGTAACACATTCTGTATCTATGTGAGCTCAAACTAGGTCGAGGACTGGACACGCTTACTGAGTTTGATTGTAAGATGTCAAAAGAGTTAGCGGTGGCAACACAAGTCCAATAGAGTCATGTGCGTGCGTTGGTCCGGGCTGGTAGGTAAGACGTTGTTGCGTCGTGTAGGTATAAGCCATGCCTTTTTTAGTAGTATCGGGTTGCCACTTTGGGGAGTGATAGACCCTACTATGGGACCAGCACGGGTATCTACGAGTTAAGGAGCCGATCGAATGGGGTGGGTAGCGGGTACAAGTAGTGGAGATAGGAGCAGGCGATACCTATGACAGCAGCTAAGAGTACACGAAACTACCATTATTATTATTATGATTAGTAAGAGGGATCAACTTTCAGTATGGGACTAGTAATGGTGCGGTGTAGGAATAATCTTATAGTGATTAAAAGCGCAGTCAACATCTTGTTACCTTGTCATATCTGCTTATGTTATAGTCATTTCTTGAATCCAGTTTATGTTCTTATCCTGTTACTTTACTGATTATATTATTAAAGTCACTTTACTCGCCAATCGTATGTCTGACCTTTTTTTTTGTTTTGCCTCTTTTCTTTCTCCCTCCCCCCCCCCCCCAGGTCCTCAGGGTGGGAATACTGAAGCTTGACTTGGATTCCTTTCTTCTTGAAGTACTTGGAAGTGTTGAAAGTAATGCTCAACTTTATCTCTTTTTCATTATGGCTATTTGGAGTGGGATTATGGTTTTACTTTTATGTACTCTGATAATAATTTTGTACAAGAGGAATATTTGTGTACTTGACTCTAGTATGTGGTTTTGATGTTGTAACCAAACATGTTTTGTTTTTCCGCCGCAATGAATAAATTTTGAACTTTCTTAAGTACCATTTTATATATCTGTCTTGTGATATTATGTTCTATACTCTTATAATACTCCATGAAAGTTAATGCATTCCCTTAGTGAGTTACATTAATGGATGTGGGGTGTTACAACATATATTTCAATCTCCGAACTCTGACTCTCCATCGCTTAATGATGAATCATAATCATATTTACAGCTTCTTGAATTTGACGATGAGATCGATGATTTGGTAATTTAACAAACTTTCCTGCAAAATTTTGAATATTGAATAGACGGACACTTCAACTACTATAACCCCAAAAGTCATATCTCTTCATAAACTCTTCTTTTCTTGATTGATGAATAATCATCTTGGTGTCTTTCATCCAATAGTCACCAGGCATAACTCTTTTCCTGCAAAACAACATACCTTTTCAAAGATTCGGGTAGCTTTTCAAAATAACAAATTGTAATTTGAAATAATAACATCATGATGATTCTATGACATATCCATTTAAATTACTCAAGAAATCATATCGTGATAACTTGGATTTTCAATCAAATTGAGTGCAGACTTATCTAATACTGATGCAAGTTATGAATTTAAACTGGTGTTCAAAATTTTGCCATTTAAAATTTTCAAAAATCAGATTATGAACTTTTTGAAAAACCTTGCTCTGATACCAATTGTTAGGGATTGCGAAAAGGATCGTTAAGGAAAAACAAACACTAGAGGGGGTGAATAGTATTTTTGAGAACTTAACAAAAATCTAAAAATTATGTTATAACCTATATGAATCAAACACCACAGAAACAATTGCAGATGCAGAATCAAATATAGATGCAAAATAAACAGAAATAAAAATGCAGAAAAGGAACGAACACACCGTAATTTATACTGGTTCGGATTGCTCCTACATCCAGTCCCACGCAACGTTGGATTGCGCAGAGTTTTATTACTATATCAATATCCAATTACAACCCTCCTTGATTTCACAGCTACAAGGGATACCACCGTTTCCACCCACACACTTGATCAAGTATACCTTCCTTGATTTCACGGCTACAAGGGATACCACCGATTACCCGTCCTTGATTTAACGGCTACAAGGGATACCACTGATTCCTTTACTAAACCCAAACAATTACAAACAGCCCTATAACTCTTCAATTGCACTTGATTCAGAGAGTAATGAGTAGAGAGTGAGAAGAGAAGAAGTTTGATCTAAACATAATTGAATTCGATAGAGTATAATTGTAGAACTCATAAAAATGATTAAGAATAATGGTGTAATGGAAGAGAGTGAAGTTAGAGAAGAAGAGTGTAACAACCCGTAAAATCTGGGTCAGTTTAAAAATTTTATTTTTGCAATTTTAGCGAATTTTGATTATTTAAAATGAATTATTTTAAATAATATCGACAATAAATTTATTTTGAATATAATTCGAACGTATATATTATACGCGTCGTCGTTAGAATAAAAATAATTATATATAATTATAAAAGGAATTGAAAATGGCGCGGTAGTTCGAAAATTCGATTTCTAATTTCAAATGAATATACAGAATTCAATATAAGTCAGAATTGAACGAAACAAGAAATATTTGAATCTGTATAACTATATCTTTGTAACGAAGTTAACAAACTGAGATTTCATCTTAGAAATGATAAGATATGTCCAGTTAAAAATTAGAAATAGTCGCTGTGGAATTTATATATATTTTTATATATATAAGGCCCTTAAAAATAGCAATTTTGCAAACGACCTCGGATTTCGACGAAACCAGTTTTGTTGGGTCCGTGATGTCGAGTTATTGCTAGATTCCAAATTTCATAATTTTTCGAATCAATATGTGAGCGTGGCAAAGGAAAACGCGTTTGACCAGTTTCAGTTGATTTTAGTCGACTGGAAATTGGCCATTTTTCTAACGATCTCAGAATTTGACGAAACTAGTTTTGTTAGGACCGTATCGTCAATGCGAAGCTAGAAAATATTTTTCTGCAATTTTTAAAAGTTCGTATGCGACCCCGGTAATTTGAAATGTACGTTTAAAATTCAATATAATGACTTAAATGTAAATTCAACGAAAACTGATTCAAACGATCATATCAGCTTGCGACACATATCCCATTGTGTTCGGAATGGGGGTGAAACGCTATGGGCGACAGTCGGTGGGCCTCGTTTCGAGGTCGTATGCAAAAGTCAACTTTTAATAATAATTAAATAATTAAATTAATAAATTTTTTTTATCTCTCCCTATAACCAGGCCCCCCCCCCCCCGATTAAAATCATTTCAAAAAAAAAAAAAAAAAAAAGAGGATCGATCCTCGCGATCGCCAGAGGCGTTCGCCGACCTCGCAGGCCGCCGCGCGAGGCGCGCTTCCCCCCCTTCTTCGCTGGCGATCGACGCCCTCCCCAAGTGTCACCACGACCTCCTCTTCCCTCCACCCCCCCTCGCAATCCACCGCTGCCACAGCCGCACCCCCCTCGCAATCCACCGCCTCCACCGTGCCGCCACGAGTCCCCCCTCACTGACGAACGGAGAAGCCCCCCCTGTAAGTCCCTGCTGTTTTTTTTTATTATTTACTCTTTCTGATTTTTTTTTTTATTTACTTCATTTGTTTTTTTATTTTATTCTACCTTAAACTGTTTTAAAAGAAAATAAAAACTGATTTTTCAAAAGGATTAAAACTGATTTTTTATAATTTCAAAAACTGTTTTTTTTATTTTCTTTAAAACTGATTTATTTACAAAGTTAAAACTGAATTGATTTTAAAAAAAAGCTTTGATTTTTATAAACGAAATGATAGGATTTTTCAAGGATAGAAAAATAGAATTTTTATATGTCGAACTTCGATAGAAAAATAGAATTTTTATATGTCGAACTTCGATAGAAAAATAGAATTTTTATATGTTGAACATCGATAGAAAAATAGAATTTTTATATATTGAACTTTGAAATAAAAATTTGATTTTTATATATTGAACTTTGAAATAAAAATTCGATTTTTATATATTGAACTTTGAAATAAAAATTCGATTTTTATATATTGAACTTTGAAATAAAAATTCGATTTTTATATATTGAACTTTGAAATAAAAATTCGATTTTTATATATTGAACTTTGAAATAAAAATTTGATTTTTATATATTGAACTTTGAAATAAAAATTCGATTTTTATATATTGAACTTTGAAATAAAAATTCGATTTTTATATATTGAACTTTGAAATTAAAATTCGATTTTTACATATGTAGTGGCTACGGGCAACGAAGATGACGAAGATGCGATAGCGATGAAGATTTCTATCAATGAAGTGCCGTGGAGCTAGGATAGCTATATGTGAGAACTTCTCACCTTTCAATTTAATTTTTCTAGTTATATATATACTAGGATGCAGACGGTGCTTAGTAGCACCCGACACAATCGTCCACAGACCATGGACTTGTTTGTTTGACTGTTTGGTGATTGATTGCGATATTGGTTTGAATGTGGTTTGTGGTGTGAAAAATCGAATCGATAAATTGGTTAGGATTAGACGTGCGCCGTTATAAGGCGAAGGAGTAAGGCTAGGTTAGATCCTTACTCCAAATTTTGTGGTTTGCATAACGAAAGTGATTTGATTGATGTGTGAATGGCGTGGGCCTTCACTAGACCGGGGATAAGGCTAGGCCTCGTCCCGTTTCTAGTATCGTGCCGTTATGCCGCCGAAATTTTCTAAAATAAGTTAGAAAAATAAAATATCATTTTATTTAAAGAATGAACTGGATAGAAATTCATATGTTGAAATAAAATGTTTTATCGTTAAAAATATAATTTTTAACGTGAATGCGAATAAATAAATTATTCATTTACAAACCAGACGGTTTGTTTATGTACACTGATTTGACTGACATTGATTGGGTCGATAAATTTTACACATCGCCCAACTGCACAAATAAAATATTTGTTTGATTGTTTGAAACCCTACACGGGTGTTAGGATGAAATATGTAGTTCACTCATCCTGATTGATTAAATATGTCGATCGATTGATTGACAGGCTGTTATAAGCGTTAGATATCTATATTTGATGCTTATACAGTGTAGTGCACTTTGGTTGATGGTTGATTATTTTCAATGTTATTATATACATGTGTTGTATGAAAATCCATATAATTAACTTTATATGGTAATTGATTGGGCCTCATTCCAATTTGAAAAATAAAGAATATTATAAAATAAAAGTTCATGTGTTGACAGTACTCATTCATTGAGATTGGTCATGTGTTGAACGAAATATTTTAATATTAAAATTTACATCTTTATCGATATAAAATAAAAGTTCATGTGTTGACAGTACTCATTCATTGAGATTGGTCATGTGTTGAACGAAATATTTTGATAATAACAACTATTTTGAAAATAGAAATTTATGAAGCCGTGTTGATTAGATTGACGCCATTTTGACGTGAACGATATTTATATCGATTTTATTCATTTCGAAATGAATTGAATTGAAAATGAATTCAAAGTGAATTGAATTAAAAGTGATTTCGAAGTGAATTGAATTAAAAGTGATTTCAAAGTGAATTGAATTAAAAGTGGTTTCGAAATGAATTGAATTGAAAACGAATTCAAATTGAATTGAAAACGATTTCGAAATGAATTGAATTGAAAACGAATTCAAATTGAATTGAAAACGATTTCGAAATGAATTGAATTGAAAACGAATTCAAATTGAATTGAAAACGATTTCGAAAGGAATTGAATTGAAAACGAATTCAAATTGAATTGAAAACGATTTCGAAATGAATTGAATTGAAAACGAATTCAAATTGAATTGAAAACGATTTCGAAATGAATTGAATTGAAAACGATTTCGAAATGAATTGAAAACGAATTCAAATTGAATTGAAAGCAAATTGAAATGAATTCAAATTGAATTGAAATTTGAATTGAATAGAAATGAATTTTGAAACGAATTTATAAAGAAGAATTCAATTTTGATTTGAATTGAAAAGGAAGTTGAAATTGCTTTTGAAACGAATTCAAAACTATTTATATAATTCGTTTTAAATAGAAATCGACGAAATATATATTATATATATTATATATATAATATAATGGCCTGAATAGAACGCGCCGCGCCGCGGCAGTTCGCGAATTTCGACCATTTATTTCAAACGGACATTACGGGAGATCCGACCGTCGGATTCTCCTAAAACCGGAACCGTTGGGTTCGTATCGAAAAGAGCTTTCTAATGAATGTTAGAAATTTGAAATCTAACGGTTGGATTTGGAATTATGTCCAAATCAAATTCGAAAAAGGTCGTTGTAAGTGCAGTTCGATGGCCATTGTTGGAAATCGACTGTACGGGCTTAATAAAATTATTAAAAATAGTAATAATTTATGTAAAATCATAAGAAATGATTTGTGAAGATTTGGGATGAAAAACTCCATATTTGAAAAGATAAAAATAGATTTTTATCGAAATGAACTAGTTTTGAACTAGAATTATAATTCTATTTATTTTTAAATAAATAAATTGAATTTGAAAAGGGTTTTGAAAATAACCAAAATTTCCAATGATTGCATTGGAGTGGATTTGAATCGAAATTGTCTTCGGAATATTTCGATGTTGGAATTCGTGATTATACATATGTTGTTATGGAAATTTGAAAGATATATATTTATATCGTTATTTCCAATACGACATTTGTTGGTCGTAGAATTTGATATTGAATATAAGCCGGGATATTTTTCTATTCAGAGCCTTGTATTGAATATCAAATGTGATTTGGGTTTGTCGTGAATGGTGTCTTCACTAACACTGTTCTTGAACCCAGTTGAGAAAAGATTAAATCTTTTTATTTAGATTTAATGAAGTGTACCAATTAAAAATGATATTTAATTGGAATTGAATTAGTATTGATTTTTGGGTTTATCGTGAACAGTGTTTTAAATAACACTTGTTCTTTAACCTGATAATTAATGGAATGATTTTTGGGTTTATCGTGAACAGTGTTTTAAATTACACTTGTTCTTTAACCTGATAATTAATGGTATGATTTTTGGGTTTATCGTGGACAGTGTTTTTAAATAACACTCGTTCTTTAACCCGATGATTAATGAATGTGATTTTGGGTTTATCGTGAACCGTGTTTTTAAATGACACTGATTCTTTAACCCAGTCAAAGATTAAAACTAAGTGGAGTTTTAATGAATCTTTAATTAGATTGAAATGATCGAAAATGGAGTATCACCAGTTTTGCTCCAGGCGATAGTTAAATCTTTAATTAGATTTGAACGTGAAATGGTAATTGAATTTACCGATAACACTGTGGTGTTAGATATGAAGTATTACCAGTTTTACTTCATGGGATGAATAGGTTGGGATTGGGAAATTAAAACAAATGATTACTTCGGTAAGGTTCGCTAATCCCGACTAGTTTGAATTGATATTCAAAAATGGATTAAAGAATAAATTCAAGGAATTTATCTTTGATAAAATATATGGGAATCTTTCCCTATGAATGTGAAATTTAGAAACTAACTGTCGGTTAGCCAAGCAGAATGGTTTTCTGGATATTGATCTGATGTTGGTTTCGGCCTTCGGGGTTAATATTTGGGAAATTATTCTCTTGATTAATTTACGGTTAGTGACTAATGAATTGGAATGAGGCGTATGTTGTGTTTGTGTAACACTTATTTAAAATATACGCGAGTTATTCGGAAAGACCGGGTTTATCCCATTCTGAATAACTGATACGACGATAAGTCGAAGATGAAGACGATGGTCGGAGACCGGAGGTCTTCACGTCGTTTGGGTGATAACTGATGATCTTGATTGGGCTGTACACCCAAGAAGATGGAAACAGTTAGTGATCGTCCAGACGTACTTGGAGATCGATGGATATGCGGGGTACTAGGTGCCTCCGGTTTCGTTCAGACCCAGAACGGACTTGTAAATGGACTGTGTGTCTGACATCGGATTTCATTCTGTGTGACTGATATCGGTTGCATAGGATGGTTTGCCTGTGTGGCATGCTAAGATGCAAATGATCAAGGCTTCTGTTGAAAAGCAAAGTCTTGTGGGGATGATCAAAGCACGGCCTTTGTGGCGTAGCTTTGTGTAACGTTTACCTCGCGTGTTTCACACCCGGTATGAACCAAAAACGGGAGACGGACCTCAGGGAGGACTTGCGTTTCTTTCTAGCTAGAAGTGGCGTCAGTGGTTTTACACGCCCTGACGAGTTTGACTTATGTGGTTGTTGCGGTTGCGAGGCGCCTCGGTTATATCGGTTTCGGCCGAATGCATTCTGGTCGGCTGACGGACCAGACTTACACCCCATAGGGTGGGGAGACGTATTGTTCAGGCATAATAATCCACTCCGTGTGGACCGGCCCTGACGATCCAAGGCTTGCCTGCGCGCTTGCCTGAGACATGGGCTAGATTGTCTCGAATCGGTTGAGGACTATCTTTTGCCTCGGTTCATAGATGGAAACCCAATTTCCAAATACGTGACATTTGCGGTTTTAGTTGTAATCCTATATATGGCGACATAGTGGGATGGGGCGCTTATGCCGCCTATGATTGATACTTATGATTTGAAGTTGTTTTATACACTATGCACTTATAATAGTATCAAATGATTTGTTTTAAACGTATCAAGCATTCTTTGGCTGTTATAAGGGAAAACCCTATCCCCCGGCTTGCGTTGCATTGTGTGATAGGACCTGGGTCTTATAACAGCTTCATTTCTCTTTATTTAGCATTGCGCTGTTTGTTTTATGCACTGGTATTCTTGGGAGGAAACCCGTTCCGTGTTATACGGCGTGGTCCCTTGATTTACCTAATGATTTAAAATAAAGATTAATAACTGTTTTAGTTCTCACACCAGTCACATGACTGACCTGGAGTTTATTGTTTTAACCTAAACTCTGGGTGCCCCTATTTTTGACACGGGCAGCTAGTAGTTTTGGTTTTGCAGATTTATATTCACAGGATCCTGGTTTACAGCTGGAACGATATCCGGAAAGCTTTGTATCCGTATATCTCTTCTAGTTGTGTATTGTATTATTTTCCGCTGCGATGTATTTAAATGTAATTTAAATCTCTGATATTTTTGTGTAATATTCATTTATACTCTGTATATTCTTGTAATCTGATGCATTGTTGTAATATACAATGGAATGTTCTTCTGTATGTGTTCTGTTGTGGTTTGTTCTCGAACTATCCGTCGCTTTCCTTTACGGGGAAGTTGCGGGTCTTCACAGTTGGTATCAGAGCTTTGGTTTACAAAGCTCAGAGAACAAGACACATTAGAAACATACGAAAGAATTCATCAGATATTGGATTAGTAATATCCAACGGGAATGACTCGTTAGAGATGGGATCAGTAGTATCCTAGAACGAGTGTGAAGAGTATAGTTTGAAAGTGAAAACAATCTTTGTTTTGAAAATTTAAATCAATTATTCGTATTTGATTATTTATTTATATTGAGTTGGACAGTCCAGTATATAAAGATTTTGCGTATACGTCTGATCCGCGTGTATTCAAAATTTTAATATACCGGATGGATATAGAATTACACTCTAGTCGCCCGGGGATGATACTGATAATTGTGATCACATTATCAGTGTTTATATTCGAGTGATGAAAGTGAGATTTCTATATATTTCCATTAGATTGGTGTGAGAACCAAAATTAGATAGGGCCTATCGTTGTGATTTGGCATCAAAAATCTGATTTTTGACTATATATCAAAGTTATGAATTTCAAATGATAATCAACTAATGGATTGATGATTGTGTTGTTGGTTTAATTGTTTGATAATTTTGAACTATTATGCCTAATTGAATCAAATATTGAATTGTATTGAAAATTGGTTGCATTTGCTTGCATATACATATATATCTTTGAACAGGTCATAGCAAGGAGGCTAGAGTCAGAGAATAAAATTTGTTTGCCCGACAAATAGGTACATGTTTACTACATAATTTCCTGTTTTGTTTGGGTGATGATGATTTTGTGAGCCTATTGGCTAGCCGCTTGGCTTTTTCTTTTTCTTTTTGAGATCTGAAGGACCGGGGAAGCTATTTGAAATTCCCCGATGCTCCCATTGCAGGGGAGGTTATGGCGAAATTTTTCAAAAATTTAGGGTGTTAGCCAAATTTTTGAAATTTTGGAAATTCTCAGAAACTGAAAAGTTGGAGAATGGAAGCCAGATCGAGTGTAGAGCTTATTAATCAAACCACTTTCGACTTTGTTCCTTTTCGGGGACGAAAAGTTTTAAGTGGGAGAGATTGTAACAACCCGTAAAATCTGGGTCAGTTTAAAAATTTTATTTTTGCAATTTTAGCGAATTTTGATTATTTAAAATGAATTATTTTAAATAATATCGACAATAAATTTATTTTGAATATAATTCGAACGTATATATTATACGCGTCGTCGTTAGAATAAAAATAATTATATATAATTATAAAAGGAATTGAAAATGGCGCGGTAGTTCGAAAATTCGATTTCTAATTTCAAATGAATATACAGAATTCAATATAAGTCAGAATTGAACGAAACAAGAAATATTTGAATCTGTATAACTATATCTTTGTAACGAAGTTAACAAACTGAGATTTCATCTTAGAAATGATAAGATATGTCCAGTTAAAAATTAGAAATAGTCGCTGTGGAATTTATATATATTTTTATATATATAAGGCCCTTAAAAATAGCAATTTTGCAAACGACCTCGGATTTCGACGAAACCAGTTTTGTTGGGTCCGTGATGTCGAGTTATTGCTAGATTCCAAATTTCATAATTTTTCGAATCAATATGTGAGCGTGGCAAAGGAAAACGCGTTTGACCAGTTTCAGTTGATTTTAGTCGATTGGAAATTGGCCATTTTTCTAACGATCTCAGAATTTGACGAAACTAGTTTTGTTAGGACCGTATCGTCAATGCGAAGCTAGAAAATATTTTTCTGCAATTTTTAAAAGTTCGTATGCGACCCCGGTAATTTGAAATGTACGTTTAAAATTCAATATAATGACTTAAATGTAAATTCAACGAAAACTGATTCAAACGATCATATCAGCTTGCGACACATATCCCATTGTGTTCGGAATGGGGGTGAAACGCTATGGGCGACAGTCGGTGGGCCTCGTTTCGAGGTCGTATGCAAAAGTCAACTTTTAATAATAATTAAATAATTAAATTAATAATTTTTTTTTATCTCTCCCTATAACCAGGCCCCCCCCCCCCGATTAAAATCATTTCAAAAAAAAAAAAAAAAAGAGGATCGATCCTCGCGATCGCCAGAGGCGTTCGCCGACCTCGCAGGCCGCCGCGCGAGGCGCGCTTCCCCCCCTTCTTCGCTGGCGATCGACGCCCTCCCCAAGTGTCACCACGACCTCCTCTTCCCTCCACCCCCCCTCGCAATCCACCGCTGCCACAGCCGCACCCCCCCTCGCAATCCACCGCCTCCACCGTGCCGCCACGAGTCCCCCCTCACTGACGAACGGAGAAGCCCCCCCTGTAAGTCCCTGCTGTTTTTTTTTATTATTTACTCTTTCTGATTTTTTTTTTTATTTACTTCATTTGTTTTTTTATTTTATTCTACCTTAAACTGTTTTAAAAGAAAATAAAAACTGATTTTTCAAAAGGATTAAAACTGATTTTTTATAATTTCAAAAACTGTTTTTTTTATTTTCTTTAAAACTGATTTATTTACAAAGTTAAAACTGAATTGATTTTAAAAAAAAGCTTTGATTTTTATAAACGAAATGATAGGATTTTTCAAGGATAGAAAAATAGAATTTTTATATGTCGAACTTCGATAGAAAAATAGAATTTTTATATGTCGAACTTCGATAGAAAAATAGAATTTTTATATGTTGAACATCGATAGAAAAATAGAATTTTTATATATTGAACTTTGAAATAAAAATTTGATTTTTATATATTGAACTTTGAAATAAAAATTCGATTTTTATATATTGAACTTTGAAATAAAAATTCGATTTTTATATATTGAACTTTGAAATAAAAATTCGATTTTTATATATTGAACTTTGAAATAAAAATTTGATTTTTATATATTGAACTTTGAAATAAAAATTCGATTTTTATATATTGAACTTTGAAATAAAAATTTGATTTTTATATATTGAACTTTGAAATAAAAATTCGATTTTTATATATTGAACTTTGAAATAAAAATTCGATTTTTATATATTGAACTTTGAAATTAAAATTCGATTTTTACATATGTAGTGGCTACGGGCAACGAAGATGACGAAGATGCGATAGCGATGAAGATTTCTATCAATGAAGTGCCGTGGAGCTAGGATAGCTATATGTGAGAACTTCTCACCTTTCAATTTAATTTTTCTAGTTATATATATACTAGGATGCAGACGGTGCTTAGTAGCACCCGACACAATCTTCCACAGACCATGGACTTGTTTGTTTGACTGTTTGGTGATTGATTGCGATATTGGTTTGAATGTGGTTTGTGGTGTGAAAAATCGAATCGATAAATTGGTTAGGATTAGACGTGCGCCGTTATAAGGCGAAGGAGTAAGCCTAGGTTAGATCCTTACTCCAAATTTTGTGGTTTGCATAACGAAAGTGATTTGATTGATGTGTGAATGGCGTAGGCCTTCACTAGACCGGGGATAAGGCTAGGCCTCGTCCCGTTTCTAGTATCGTGCCGTTATGCCGCCGAAATTTTCTAAAATAAGTTAGAAAAATAAAATATCATTTTATTTAAAGAATGAACTGGATAGAAATTCATATGTTGAAATAAAATGTTTTATCGTTAAAAATATAATTTTTAACGTGAATGCGAATAAATAAATTATTCATTTACAAACCAGACGGTTTGTTTATGTACACTGATTTGACTGACATTGATTGGGTCGATAAATTTTACACATCGCCCAACTGCACAAATAAAATATTTGTTTGATTGTTTGAAACCCTACACGGGTGTTAGGATGAAATATGTAGTTCACTCATCCTGATTGATTAAATATGTCGATCGATTGATTGACAGGCTGTTATAAGCGTTAGATATCTATATTTGATGCTTATACAGTGTAGTGCACTTTGGTTGATGGTTGATTATTTTCAATGTTATTATATACATGTGTTGTATGAAAATCCATATAATTAACTTTATATGGTAATTGATTGGGCCTCATTCCAATTTGAAAAATAAAGAATATTATAAAATAAAAGTTCATGTGTTGACAGTACTCATTCATTGAGATTGGTCATGTGTTGAACGAAATATTTTAATATTAAAATTTACATCTTTATCGATATAAAATAAAAGTTCATGTGTTGACAGTACTCATTCATTGAGATTGGTCATGTGTTGAACGAAATATTTTGATAATAACAACTATTTTGAAAATAGAAATTTATGAAGCCGTGTTGATTAGATTGACGCCATTTTGACGTGAACGATATTTATATCGATTTTATTCATTTCGAAATGAATTGAATTGAAAATGAATTCAAAGTGAATTGAATTAAAAGTGATTTCGAAGTGAATTGAATTAAAAGTGATTTCAAAGTGAATTGAATTAAAAGTGGTTTCGAAATGAATTGAATTGAAAACGAATTCAAATTGAATTGAAAACGATTTCGAAATGAATTGAATTGAAAACGAATTCAAATTGAATTGAAAACGATTTCGAAATGAATTGAATTGAAAACGAATTCAAATTGAATTGAAAACGATTTCGAAAGGAATTGAATTGAAAACGAATTCAAATTGAATTGAAAACGATTTCGAAATGAATTGAATTGAAAACGAATTCAAATTGAATTGAAAACGATTTCGAAATGAACTGAATTGAAAACGATTTCGAAATGAATTGAAAACGAATTCAAATTGAATTGAAAGCAAATTTAAATGAATTCAAATTGAATTGAAATTTGAATTGAATAGAAATGAATTTTGAAACGAATTCATAAAGAAGAATTCAATTTTGATTTGAATTGAAAAGGAAGTTGAAATTGCTTTTGAAACGAATTCAAAACTATTTATATAATTCGTTTTAAATAGAAATCGACGAAATATATATTATATATATTATATATATAATATAATGGCCTGAATAGAACGCGCCGCGCCGCGGCAGTTCGCGAATTTCGACCATTTATTTCAAACGGACATTACGGGAGATCCGACCGTCGGATTCTCCTAAAACCGGAACCGTTGGGTTCGTATCGAAAAGAGCTTTCTAATGAATGTTAGAAATTTGAAATCTAACGGTTGGATTTGGAATTATGTCCAAATCAAATTCGAAAAAGGTCGCTGTAAGTGCAGTTCGATGGCCATTGTTGGAAATCGACTGTACGGGCCTTAATAAAATTATTAAAAATAGTAATAATTTATGTAAAATCATAAGAAATGATTTGTGAAGATTTGGGATGAAAAACTCCATATTTGAAAAGATAAAAATAGATTTTTATCGAAATGAACTAGTTTTGAACTAGAATTATAATTCTATTTATTTTTAAATAAATAAATTGAATTTGAAAAGGGTTTTGAAAATAACCAAAATTTCCAATGATTGCATTGGAGTGGATTTGAATCGAAATTGTCTTCGGAATATTTCGATGTTGGAATTCGTGATTATACATATGTTGTTATGGAAATTTGAAAGATATATATTTATATCGTTATTTCCAATACGACATTTGTTGGTCGTAGAATTTGATATTGAATATAAGCCGGGATATTTTTCTATTCAGAGCCTTGTATTGAATATCAAATGTGATTTGGGTTTGTCGTGAATGGTGTCTTCACTAACACTGTTCTTGAACCTAGTTGAGAAAAGATTAAATCTTTTTATTTAGATTTAATGAAGTGTACCAATTAAAAATGATATTTAATTGGAATTGAATTAGTATTGATTTTTGGGTTTATCGTGAACAGTGTTTTAAATAACACTTGTTCTTTAACCTGATAATTAATGGAATGATTTTTGGGTTTATCGTGAACAGTGTTTTAAATTACACTTGTTCTTTAACCTGATAATTAATGGAATGATTTTTGGGTTTATCGTGGACAGTGTTTTTAAATAACACTCGTTCTTTAACCCGATGATTAATGAATGTGATTTTGGGTTTATCGTGAACCGTGTTTTTAAATGACACTGATTCTTTAACCCAGTCAAAGATTAAAACTAAGTGGAGTTTTAATGAATCTTTAATTAGATTGAAATGATCGAAAATGGAGTATCACCAGTTTTGCTCCAGGCGATAGTTAAATCTTTAATTAGATTTGAACGTGAAATGGTAATTGAATTTACCGATAACACTGTGGTGTTAGATATGAAGTATTACCAGTTTTACTTCATGGGATGAATAGGTTGGGATTGGGAAAGTAAAACAAATGATTACTTCGGTAAGGTTCGCTAATCCCGACTAGTTTGAATTGATATTCAAAAATGGATTAAAGAATAAATTCAAGGAATTTATCTTTGATAAAATATATGGGAATCTTTCCCTATGAATGTGAAATTTAGAAACTAACTGTCGGTTAGCCAAGCAGAATGGTTTTCTGGATATTGATCTGATGTTGGTTTCGGCCTTCGGGGTTAATATTTGGGAAATTATTCTCTTGATTAATTTACGGTTAGTGACTAATGAATTGGAATGAGGCGTATGTTGTGTTTGTGTAACACTTATTTAAAATATACGCGAGTTATTCGGAAAGACCGGGTTTATCCCATTCTGAATAACTGATACGACGATAAGTCGAAGATGAAGACGATGGTCGGAGACCGGAGGTCTTCACGTCGTTTGGGTGATAACTGATGATCTTGATTGGGCTGTACACCCAAGAAGATGGAAACAGTTAGTGATCGTCCAGACGTACTTGGAGATCGATGGATATGCGGGGTACTAGGTGCCTCCGGTTTCGTTCAGACCCAGAACGGACTTGTAAATGGACTGTGTGTCTGACATCGGATTTCATTCTGTGTGACTGATATCGGTTGCATAGGATGGTTTGCCTGTGTGGCATGCTAAGATGCAAATGATCAAGGCTTCTGTTGAAAAGCAAAGTCTTGTGGGGATGATCAAAGCACGGCCTTTGTGGCGTAGCTTTGTGTAACGTTTACCTCGCGTGTTTCACACCCGGTATGAACCAAAAACGGGAGACGGACCTCAGGGAGGACTTGCGTTTCTTTCTAGCTAGAAGTGGCGTCAGTGGTTTTACACGCCCTGACGAGTTTGACTTATGTGGTTGTTGCGGTTGCGAGGCGCCTCGGTTATATCGGTTTCGGCCGAATGCATTCTGGTCGGCTGACGGACCAGACTTACACCCCATAGGGTGGGGAGACGTATTGTTCAGGCATAATAATCCACTCCGTGTGGACCGGCCCTGACGATCCAAGGCTTGCCTGCGCGCTTGCCTGAGACATGGGCTAGATTGTCTCGAATCGGTTGAGGACTATCTTTTGCCTCGGTTCATAGATGGAAACCCAATTTCCAAATACGTGACATTTGCGGTTTTAGTTGTAATCCTATATATGGCGACATAGTGGGATGGGGCGCTTATGCCGCCTATGATTGATACTTATGATTTGAAGTTGTTTTATACACTATGCACTTATAATAGTATCAAATGATTTGTTTTAAACGTATCAAGCATTCTTTGGCTGTTATAAGGGAAAACCCTATCCCCCGGCTTGCGTTGCATTGTGTGATAGGACCTGGGTCTTATAACAGCTTCATTTCTCTTTATTTAGCATTGCGCTGTTTGTTTTATGCACTGGTATTCTTGGGAGGAAACCCGTTCCGTGTTATACGGCGTGGTCCCTTGATTTACCTAATGATTTAAAATAAAGATTAATAACTGTTTTAGTTCTCACACCAGTCACATGACTGACCTGGAGTTTATTGTTTTAACCTAAACTCTGGGTGCCCCTATTTTTGACACGGGCAGCTAGTAGTTTTGGTTTTGCAGATTTATATTCACAGGATCCTGGTTTACAGCTGGAACGATATCCGGAAAGCTTTGTATCCGTATATCTCTTCTAGTTGTGTATTGTATTATTTTCCGCTGCGATGTATTTAAATGTAATTTAAATCTCTGATATTTTTGTGTAATATTCATTTATACTCTGTATATTCTTGTAATCTGATGCATTGTTGTAATATACAATGGAATGTTCTTCTGTATGTGTTCTGTTGTGGTTTGTTCTCGAACTATCCGTCGCTTTCCTTTACGGGGAAGTTGCGGGTCTTCACAAAGAGATGATTAACAATTCGAATTCAAGCCCTTTTGTAGCGTGTGAAAGGTTGCAACGCTTCAGAACTGTCACAATTAATGAAAAGACACTTCCTTTCAAATTTAAATTTCTGACAGTTATATGTCGGCATAGAAATAAGTATATGTCGACATATCTACCATATTTTTGTTTTTAACTCGTTTTTAAAGTATTTAAATCAGTATTTAAATTCTGGAAATTCCTGAAACAAAACTAGTTGCTAAAACATTATTTTTCAAGTATAAAAACATAAGAAAATATTATTTAAACATTTGATTAATTTTTTTTATATATGTGATATAAAAACAATATATAATATAATTATAAACATATATATTGAATTTTATAAAGCGATATTCATAAACTATATATATAAACAAAAAGTTATATGAAAACTTAGAGAATATTATAGTCAAATATAAACTTAGTAAAATATATTTAACAAAACTATAAAAAAAAGAATACTTATAAATTAGGAAATATATCTGAAATCATAAGTTTAAAAATCTTGGAAGACTAAAAATTATTTTGAGAGAAGTTTGAAAACAAATTGAAAATAGTTTTGAAATTAATTTTGAAAAGAGATAATTTGAAAAATAGAGTTTGAACTTGGAGTGCTATTCGGAGTCTTACATATAAACTAGACTCTATTACTGTTTTTTTCTTGAACTCTTGAAATCTTGATAGCTTGATAACTCATGAGTCTTGAATCTGTCTTGAATTCTGAATTTCTTGAAACTCTAAAACTGTACAGTCTTCAGTATTTAAGTCTTGTATACAAATCCTGCATATATATGTCTATATATTATAGATAGAGATGTTTGTATATATTTTATAACCAACGATAATTGAAATAAGGTTGTCGTTATCAAAACTCCATTCTCCAACAGCAAAACTAAGTAAAACACGAAGAGACGATTTCATAATTTTCTATATTTAAATAATATGTTAAAAAAATTAAACTATCCTAAATACACAATTGAATTAACATATTTATTGAAATGTGAATTATAAGTTAAAATTTCATAAAATATACTTAATATCTTATATATCAACTACAAGAAATTTCTTATTCCAAAATTTTATAAGATTTTTATATGTTTATTACAATTAGAAACCAAATTCTCCATTATATAGTTGATATCTGGATTTGATAAATAATTATTGGTATTAAATAAAATTTTGTTTAAAACAATTTTATGTGTATTTCATATATCAAAATTTTATTTTTCATATATGTATATATAAGTGTGTGAGTATACATACACACTTTTATCTTATAAAATATAAATTTTTATCTTTTGAAATATGCTCAATCATAGGCAGACCGTCATGGACACCAGTTGGCCAGTAATAGTCAACTCGTTAACCTAGTGGGCCGATGTGACTTGGCTCGATCAAGTTCAGGCTTTCCAATCACCTTAGACTTGCCCAACTCATTTGACTCGTTTGACACACCACTAAACGTCCGTATAGCATTCAAATACGTGTACACATTTATATGATTATTCATGAATTTTGTGACATTAAAACTCATACATGCGTGTTCTTCTTTCTCACTATCATCACACTAATGCAACATAACATAACAATAACCAAAACAAATTCCCTTCTTATCGTAAGTGTAAAACATAAATAATCACACACATTTGATAAATTTTGGTAATTTATTTTTATTTTTTAAAGAGAGGATGGTTTAGATTTTTTTTCCCTAGAAAAATGAAAATGAAGTGATAGGTATATGTAACAAAAATTCGTGAATGAAAAAAGTTGAGAGAATGGAATGCAAAGGAAATGAATTTGGTTTTAGACTTAATTATATAATAAGTAATTTTTCTGTGTTTGAAATCAGATTCTATTTTATTTAAATAACTATATAATAAGTAATTTTGACAGCCTCATATTTCCAGAGTCTTTTTCCAAACTTCATAAGCAAATTTACGATGAAAGAATAGATGCAGATTGATTATAACTTTCTCAAGGAACAATCTGCAGCCAAGACTGATAATCATATCATTCCCATTCTTATAAATTTTCTCTTGGTCAATAGGTCACTTTTATGTACTCCGGACAACGTTAAAATTTTCTTTTGGTTTCCTGAGTTGTCCCAGATACGATTAGCTCATGAATCTCTGTTTTACGCTGCGTCTTGTGTTGTCAATTTATATACAAGCTTCATGGAGTAAGGGCGAGCTGTATTTCCCCACATCAACATCAACATGTTAGCTTACTACAAGGGTTTCGTTTCCTCCATTTTCTGCCATATATGTCCTTATCTTTTAGTTGCTAGAGTGAGAAATGATGATATTTCGTTCATGATGTGGTCAGAGGCTTTTGCTTTCATCACTAGTTCACTTTGCACACTTTCACTAAAGCCAAGTTAGTAGCGAAGGATTATTGATTTGACTAATGGTATCAATCAAAAAGAAGCCCATGATTTTCTGATATAGCGAGCTGCATATGCAACATCAGGTTGTCACGAGTTCCATTTTATTTCAGTACTCCAAATTTCTTTGCTTCCTACATAGAGTTTCATGGTCCATCTCACATATGTTGAGTTCTTTCCTTTTACAATGTTTTTGATGTATGATAAAAAAAGGTGGCTTCATTTCATTTAACTAGATCAATGATGCCAACTCTTGCATGTTTCATTAGAAGCTGGATTTTAAAATTGGCTATTGGGGTCAGCTTTTTGGAGAAAAGGTTTCAATCCAAAAAAAAAAAGTGATCAAGATTTCTTTAACATATACATTAGCTTTACGGTTAGGATAAGGATTCTTGCATAACAGACCTACATGGGATAAATAACTGGATTCACAGTGCTAAGTCTTCGAGCAATTGACAGAGTTCTGTTGATCCATATGTTCATTTTCTTAATAATTTTCTCAAAAATATTTAGGTAGTGCTTAAGTTCTAAGTTAGCAGATGTTGGATGGACTCGCAGGTTGTTGAAACATACGTTATCAAGAGCAGTATTTAAATTGGAGGCTAGTTGATTTTTACACTCAGAGCTCAGGTCTGCAGACTACAGTTATGATGGATTACTTATTTAAATTTATCATAAACCCAGTAAGCTTTTTGAATTCAGACACTATTTCAAAGAGACTTTGTAGATATTTAAAATTTGGTTTAGTGATAATCATAAGGTCGTTGGTGAAATAAAATGTAGTTATCGACACTTGGAACTATACCAATTGTGTTAGCAACAATTAAAATCTTGGAAATGTACCAGTTGGAAAGATAGTATTATACTGAAACAACTGGAAGAAGAGTATAATACCTTGCTACAAGAAATCGACATAAATCTGACTGACCATTCAATTTATGAGAAACTTAAAGAGGCCAACAACAGGTGGAAGGTCAAAGTAATATTGATTATCAAGATGGCAGGTAGAAAGCAAAGATTACTTGGTTATCGGAAGGTGATTCATGTATGATGTTCTTTCATGCCAAAATGTCTATGAGAAATTACATTTATAATTGGAGTAATATGATTATGAGCAACGGTGATTTAATTCATGATGCAGACATAATAGAATGGAAGGCAATTTGCTATTTCACTAACATTTATAATTCCGAGATGCCAATGACAGAAAATTTCCCTAACATAAATTGTATGTAAGTGATTAATGAGAGGGAGAGAAATTACTGGTCATCAGAAATCAGAAAGGAGGAGATACTAAAGCGATTTAATCTATTCCGCATGATAAAAGTACGGACCCGAATGGTTTCACTGCGAAATTCTTCAAGGTACATCAGGACTTGTTGAAATTAAGCATGTTAGAGATGATACATGTAGTTTTTAACATTGGAAAATTAGCAGAAGGTATAAATCATACATTTATTTCTCTAATCCCAAAGGTGGAAAAACCTAAAGAAATCTCGGACTATAGACCTATAACGCATTGTAATGTGATTTATAAAATCATTTCCAAAGTGATATGTAACAGAATCAAGCCATATCTTATACATCTTATTGTCGAAAATCATTCTACTTTCATTTCTACCAGATACTAATTCCAATTTGTAGCCGCACAAAACACTAGATCTACGATGACAAAGTATAAATGAAACTAGCAAGTCAACAAATCTTCGCTCCATTCAGGTAATGAAATCGACAAGTCAGACATTAAATGTTTTTTAAAAAATTAAAATTTTTGTTCATAACGATCTTGATGTAATGATTGTTCTGCTGCAATTTTCTTATGTTTATTCTTTCTTAAATCTGATTTTCCAATACAATCAATTTCTCTACCAACGGTTTCACATTTCAGAATTCATATGCAACGGTTTTACTGAGCCATATGGCTCAGTTTTAACTGCGTCAAGTCTTTCAGCACAGCTAAAACTGAGCCTTAAGGCTCAGTTTGAAACTGACACTACAAGAAAATGACCTTTTTATAGCATTTTAAAAAACACTACAAAAGGATATGATGACATTTTTATAAATGCTATATATCAACATGTTGTAATATGTCAAGGGTCTATAATAGGAAACTAATAACCGCTATAAAATACTTGCTATAAATGATGTTATTCATAGTATCTCAGAATTGCTATTAAATGGATGATCTGTAATATACAGATTCCTACCTATAGCGTGTTTTGCTTGCTATAAAACTTTTACGCAGAGTTGCGGTTTATGTTGCTAATATTTATGACATCATTTAATTACTATTTATAGCAACTATAAACGCTATAGATAAACATTGCTTTATTATTATAGCAACTACAGACGCTGCGGAAATTTCAAACTTTGATTATTATAGCAACTATAAACGCTATAGAAAGCATATTTAGTATTTTATAGCATATTTACTTGCCATGAAAGTTGTTTAAACATTGCAGAATATTTTTATTGCAGTAACATAATGTTATAGTATGTATAGCCATTATTAAAAGTATTTCATACACAATATTATGACATTTATAATCAAAAGTATGTCATACAAAGTTCGAAGCATATAAATATATGTGAACAAAAGTAACAACTCTTGCAATCGTTGCTAACCAGTACAATACATACTAAAAAAAACAATCCATACAAAGCAACGATTCTTACAACCATTGCTAACCAATACAATACATACTAAAAAGAACAATCCATACAACCGCAGCAAACCAAAACGATACGTAGTAAAAGTAAAGATGTATGAACATCGACGCAAAATACATTTAAAGGAGAATGAGCGCAACAACATATTTTTTCATGCCTTTCACCATAGCGTATACCTAGAGCATGCCTGTCAAAAAAAAAAAAAAAAAAAAAAAAAAAACGTCTATTATTAATAAAACGTATACATAAACTATCATGAATAGCAAAATATCGAGGAAAGTAATTGCGGCAAACAAGAAAATACTCAAAAGTGATAGCTAATACCTGTATGTTGTAAAAGCAATTTGATGTTCTGCAAGATGTGTATACATAAATGGGTTTTCATTACACATAAGATGTATATGTATGTCTGGTGCGTGGATTACCCAAGAAAAACTAAATATTAACATACATAAACTTAATTCATTTATATAAGCTAATTAAATTAACTTAATCAATTTTATAAAATTTAGTTAATTTGTATAAACTAATTAAATTAACTTAGTCAACTTTTATACTAGTTTATCAAAGATTTCAAAATAGAAAACATGTAATATTCATAATAATAATAATATTAGATTAGTTATATATTTATAATATTAGTTTATAATAATATTATTATTATATTATTATTACATTACATTATTATTATATATTTGTTTTTATATACTTATTCCAAATTATTACCAGCGCCTTTTTTGTACACAGGTGTAAAATTAAAATAAACAGTCTAAACTAAATGAAAAGACTCATGTACAAATAATCCTTTCAAGGCATATGAGATTTGTGCATATATAAATGGGTCTTCATCACACATAAGATGTATATGTATGTCTAGGGTGTGAATTACCTGAGAAAAACTAAATACTAGCATACATAAACTTAATTCATTTATAAAAGCTAATTAAATTAACTTAATCAATTTTATAAAGTTTAGTTAATTTATATAAACTAATTAAATTAACTTAATCAACTTTTATACCAATTTATCAAAGATTTCAAAATAGAAAACATGTAATATTCATAATAATAATATTATATGAGTTATGTATTTATAATATTAGTTTATAATAATATTATTATTATATTATTATTACATTACATTATTATTATATATTTGTTTTTATATACTTATTCCAAATTATTACCAGCGCCTTTTTTGTACACAGGTGTAAAATTAAAATAAATAGTCTAAACTAAATGAAAAGATTCATGTACAAATAATCCTTTCAAGGCATATGAGATTTCCAAATTTATAGAATTATTTTTAAAAATGGCTGCAGATATATATATAGTTAATGCTGTAAAATTATCTAAATGCAACAAATTTTGTTAATTAATTAAATGTTTTTAATATTCGGTTTACTAATTAGCTATATTTATTAACCTAGTTATTTTTATTAACTTAGTTATTTTTTAAAACTTAATTATTTGTACAAATTTATTTATTTTAATACTTAGTTAGCTTAGTTATGTTCTTTACATATATGCCTTTTAAAATGCAGTTAACTTTTAGGAATGTATTTATTTACTTATAAATCTTGGTTAACTTAGTTAAATTTTATAAGCTTAGTTAAATTTTCAAAAAACTATTTTTTATTTATTTAAATTGTTCCTTAATAAAACACTGTTAACTTACTTAAAAATTTGAAAAACTTGATTATTTTTTTAATTCTGTTTTGCTTTTATAATTGTGTTCAATTTTTAGAAAACTTATCTAATATATTCAACTGTTAACTTTTATATTGATTTTTTTGGCCAAGCTGAACGACGTGTATGAAAATTGGTAATGGAAAATGATTAAGTATTCGGCATACCTTTTAGAAGGGATATCATTTTGTCGCCCATAAGGTTTAGAAGAACCAAATGTTCCTGCATCAATTGCAAACCCACAATTTTGATTTAATTTTGTTGAAAATCAGTGGAACAACATGACACGTGGTAGTTGAACATTATAATGCTTGCAACTCCATCACAAATAAGGTTCGATTTCCCTTCCTATAAAATTGTAACTCCATCAGTCCTGATTAATGGAGCATGTGTTACATTATCAACTTAATATCAACAGTGCTCGAAAACAAATAATGCCAAATTACAGACCTAGTATTTAGGAACTGTATAGTGTATACCTATTTATAAGCTGTGAACTCAGGATGATATTAACCATACTAAACAACTATTAGTAGTATAATGTGTTTTTCAGCCACTAATGAGTAGCACTACAGGTCACTTGTAAGCCTGTAGCTATGGGTTGCATGTGTGTTACATGAAATGATATGAAAATTTCAATCAGCAAGCATATTCCTAACAGTACACTACAATACTTCTAGCAGCACACTACAATTCATCAACAATTCAGAAGCTCTAATAATTCCTAAACAGTTCAGATTACTACCAAACACCATTTCTTTGTGGCCTCACATATTTTCATATAGATCAAATTCCTAAACGAATTAGTTTCCATCTTTTATATTCTGCATACTTTTAAATTTTCGTGAAAAGTTTTCTAACTCTGGAAATTTTGAAAATTTTCGGCAAAATCTCCTTCGTACGGGGGAACATTTACAATTTCACAATTGTAAAACACATAATATACATAGATCCACATGGTTGGTAACAAAATATGTATTTATTTTTTCTAGTTTTGCAGTATTTAATCCGAAACAAGCTCATAATCTGATGTTCCTCTGAGATATCTAAAAATGTGCTTCACTGCCTCCCAACGCGATTTTCCCGAATTTGCCATATATCTACTAACTAATCCAATAGCTTGAGCAATGTCAGGTCTAGTACACACCATAGCATACATCAAGCTACCTACTACACTGGCATAAGGCGCCTTCTTCATATAGGCCTTGTCCTTTTCTGAGATTGGAGAGCCCTGATTAGAAAGCGGTATATGCAAAGGCATGGGTGGACTGATAGCCTTTGCACCATCCATGCTAAACCGAGCAAGCACTTTTTGAATATATTCCTTTTGAGTAAGTCTCGAAAGTCCAAGCTTTCTATCTCTTTGGATATCCATCCCCAAAATTTTCTTTGCTTTTCCAAGGTCTTTCATATCGAATTCCGCTTTTAATTTCAACTTCAACGCATCAATTTCAGCTTTATCCTTGGAAGAAATCAACATATCATCCACATATAAAAGTAAATGCACACAATTATTATTCTTTAAATGCTTAGAATAAGCACATCCATCTTTAGTACTACGATTAAAACCATGTGAAAGCATAAAAGAATCAAACATTTTGTACCATTGTCTAGGCGACTATTTTAGACGATAAAGAGATTTCTTCAACTTGCATACCCAATCTGACTTTCCATCTACAATAAATCCTTCTGGATGCTTCATGTAAATGGTTTCCTCCAAGTCACCATGCAAGAAAACGGTCTTCACGTCAAGTTGTTCTAACTCCAAATAATAAGCAGCAACTATTGCAAGTAGGATTCAAATTGAAGTTTGTCTAACAACCGGAGCAAATATTTCATCATACTCTAACCTCTTTCTTTGTGAAAACCCTTTAGATACTAATCTTGCCTTGTATCTACCATCATCTATTACCTTGAACACCCACTTGCAACCTATGGCTCGGCTTCCTTGAGGTAGTGGTACCAAATCCCAAGTCTTGTTCTTTTGCAAAGACTGTATCTCCTCTTCCATGGCGCAATTCTACTTCGAGTTGTCACTCGACTTCATGGCTTCTTCAAGGCTCAATGGTTCATCATGAATTACATGTAAAGTGTACTCAAACTGATCATCAAGGCTCAAATTTGCATACTGCCAATCTCCATATCTAATTGGAACTCTCTTTGGTCTCTGACTAGCACGAATGACTATATCGCCCGACTCTCCTTGAGCTCTACCTTGAGTTGACTCATCTCTAACTTCATGACCATCACCATCACTACTAGAGGAAATCTGTGGACTATCATGTGATGTATCATCAACTGCTCGGTCACTATTATCAATAGTGATAGCTCTACTTCGGGTTTGAAAACTGGGAATCTCGGTCTTTTTCAGGCTTCTCATCAATTGAGTCTGAACCTTCTGATAAACCTTACAAAGGTTTGAACATTGCTGGCTCATCAAAAGTCACATGTTTGGAATGTATAACTTTCTTCGTAATTGGATTCCAAATTCTATATCATTTTATGCCATCTGTATAACAAAGAAAAACACATTTGGAGGACCTAGGCTCCAACTTGTCATGTCCTGTATTGTGAATATAAACTGGACATCCAAATATACGAAAATAACTTAATAGAGTGTTTTTACCTCTCCATACCTCCTCTAGATTCTTCCCATCAATGGCTGAGCACGAAATCCGATTAACAATATGTGCTGCAGTCAAAATAGCTTCAGCCCAAAAACCTTAGACATACCCGCAGCCAATATCAAGCAACTGGCATTTTCAAGTAGAGTCCTATTCATTCTCTCAGCAACCCCATTGGATTGCGGATCACCAGGTGTAGTAAAATGTCTTCTAATACCACGCTGTTTGCAGTAGTCGAGGAACTCTTTGGAGATATATTAGCCACCATTGTCGGATCTAAGAATCTTCAGTTTCTTTCTTGTTTGGTTTCAACAAGAGCTAACCAAACCTTAAACTTCTCAAATACTTCCGACTTAGCTTTCATTACATACACACAAACCTTGCGCGAGTAGTCATCAATGAAGTAAATAAAATAATATGCTCCACCAATAGAAGCTGTAGAGTATGGCCCCCAAACATCTGAATACACATAATCAAGTACCCTCTTAGAAGTATACATGCCATCAAAATAAGAAACTCTAGTTTGCTTTGCCAATACACACTCTTTGCAAAAGTCGAACTTGCTGAAGATTTCTCTCTTGATCTTTTTCTTCTTACGAAGCAACTCTAAGTTCTTACCCGAAGTATGACCTAATCACATATGCCAAAACTTGGTAGCATCCAAACTTTTAGAACTATCGACTCCAACACGTAATTCTCCATGGACAGTGGTACCCATTAGCAAATACAGATTTCACACCATAACATCCTTCATCAATACAAGTGCCTCTCTAGAAACTCTTAAACCATCTTTGACAATGGTTATCTTGCATCCCAATGATGCCAATTGGCCTAATGATATCAAAGACTTCCAAAGACCTGGGACATAGCAAACATTTGAAAGTGTGCGAACAATCCCATCATACATGCGAATTCGAGCTGAACCAACTTCCATAGACTTGCTTGTAGCATCATTCCCCATAAGGATAGAACTTCCTTCTTTGGCATCGAAGGAAGAAAAATAATCCTTATTAGGAGCCATGTGAAATGATGCTCCATAATCTAGACTCCAGTGGTCTGCAATCTGATACAACCGCTTTCAACAAATCGCTACCGCCTTTCTCCATCGCAATAGATGAAGAACCATCGGTCTTCTTCTCCAAATCTGGACAACTCTCTTCTCCAATGGCCTGGTTTCTTACAATTATAGCACTTTCCATTTTTAGATTTACTCCGCCAATTAAGCTTCCTAGAATTGGAATGCCCTCTATTATTCTTCACTTTCTTCTCTTCCTCTCTCTACAAATATGCCTGAACTACTACTTCCTCCACTGCTATCACCAACACCAAAACATTTCATCTGATCTCTCAACTCTTCACTGAGCAAACCTTTCTTCACATCATCTAATTTCAATGTGTCTCTACCATAGATAAGCTGTTAGCGAAACCAGTGTATCGCTATGGAAGCGAACACAACAGAACCATTGCTTTTTGTTCTTCATCAATCTTCTACTCAATATACTTCATCTTCATCAACAGGTCATCAAACACACTTAGATGTGTCTTAATTGAAGAACCTTCCTTCATCTTATAAGTAAAGAAAGTCTTCAATAGGATCAGGCGGTTGGTTAAGGATTTCTTCATGTAGAGATCCTCCAACTTCTTACAAATGCCTCTAGCTGTTATCTCCTGACTAATTTCAGAAATTACATTCTTTCTCATAGCAAGCTGAAGAGTAGTAAAGGTCATTCTTCCATCTCTTCTAATTCCACTAACGAAATATCAGCAGACAATGTCTGTGTATCAAATACTACCCGATGAACGCGATTTCTTCTCAAAACTACTTTCATCATCCATTGCCACTTTTCAAAATCTCCTTCACCATTCCACTTCTCTATTGTCAAATGTGATCCTGACGCCACATACGAGCCTCTAACGTATGGAGCATCTACTGGCACTGACGTATTATTCTTATTGTTTTCATCTCCTCCTGTCATTCTACCAAACACCTTCTTTGCGAATCTAGCTCTGATACCAGTTGTAAGGGGTGATCAATCCCTTTCAGTAGAAAAACCTCAATAGGATCTTGCAATGATGTGATAGAACAAACAGCTTGAAATGAAAATAAATATCATATAACAAAAAAAATAAAGGCAACAGAGATCAAAAAAATTTATAGTGGTTCCATTATCACGAGATAGTGTACGTCCCCTTCAATGGGGAAGAGATTTTATTAATACTCAAGAGATTACAGAGTTTTTTAAAATAGGGCAAAAGAAATGAAGAATACAATTCTCACATATCATATCATAACATCCTCTATGCCTTTCTTTATATAGAGGAAAACGTTTCTTGGGATGAATTAATTTGATTTATGTAAATAAATCAAATCATGGAAGGCTAATATTCCCATTAATTAGATTGTCGTATGATTGATTGATTGGTAACTTTCTATTTTTTCATCAATCAATACCTTTTCCAATTTTAATATCTTTCCGTTTCTTTTCCATGAAACATGGCAACAAATTAGATGACAAATATCTTTAATATGCCCTATTCATTAATATTCCTTCCATTTCTTTCCATTCATTTCTTGCACAAAACGGGTAACGAAATTACTATGAATATCTCCAAAAAATCTAATTGATATTTGGAAATATTGTATCACCAAATTCCAATACGTACTCCACTCCAAATAGAGTATAGATCGCATTAAGAGTTTCTATTAACTTATCCTCTAATCACTTCAGGAATACATGCTTCTAAACATATAAATTTAGCATTTCATCTACTATCACTACACAACTTGTTTTTACCCATTGAACCTAGTTTTTAGGATCTCCAGTCATATAGGTCGGGTTACCATTGTGCGTGATTCCACAATATAAGGGTAGTAGTCCCATTCTTTTAGAATCATTAATGACTTTCTTTCTAGTCAGTCCTTTCGTCAAAGGATCTGCCAAATTATCATCACTTCATATGTGATATTCTCTAACAATACTGTGCATACTACTGTCATTTATTACCATTCTAATACTAGTTCTATCCTTTTTCAATAGCCGTCAAATTGTCATCACGGCATATGTGATGTTCTCTTACAGAATTGTGCTTACGACTGTCGTCTTATACCGTTGTAATAACGGTTCTGTACTTTTGGCAGTAGCCGCGGAACTATCGTAATAGATTACACCACTGGTATCGGTTTTTCCCATATAAGGATCTCAAGTAGCAGATTTCTTTAGTTCTTTGCTTCTTCACTATTTGTGGCTAGTGCTATTATCTCAGTCTCTATAGTAGACTGAGTCGAAATAGTCTGTTTCTTGGGTTTTCAAGAGACAGTTTCTCCAGCGATGCTAAATATATAAGCCACTGGTCACTTTAGAATCATCAGATAAAGTATTCCAGTCTGTATCAAAATATCCTTCCAGTACAGCTGGAAACTTTTCATAATGTAATCTAAGGTTCATGGTTCGTTTAAGGTATCTCATGATCCTTTCAATAGCATGCCAATACTCTATACTAAGTCTACTGGCAAACCTACACAATAATCCCACGACATAGTAAATGTCGGGTCTAGTACAATCAGTGGCATACCAAAGGCTGCCAATGATGCTCGAATAGTCAGATTGTCTTGCACCTTCACCAGTGTTCTTAAATAAATTTTCACTGGGTTCATATGGTGTACATGCAGGTTTACAGTCAAAGTAATGGTATTTCTTTAGTATCTTCTCAATATAATGAGATTGATCCAAAGAAAGTCCCTTTTTCGGACCTAGTAATTTTAATACCAGGGATTACACTCGCCTCACCTAGATCTTTCGCATCAAAATTGGCACTTAATAAGGATTTGAATGAGTTTATGGCATGAATGTTAGACCTAAAAAATGAGTACGTTATATACATAAAGACATATAACAGTGCAAATGTTATTCTTAAATTTGTAATGAATGCATTTGTCACATTCATTAACTTTAAATCATGTGAAATGATTAAGTTATCAAATTTTTTCATGTCATTGTTTAGGTGCTTGTTTTAAACCATATAATGATTTATCTCATTTGCATATTTTATGTTCTTGACCGTGTACTACAAATCCTTCAAGATGGTCCATATAAATTTCTTCTTCTAATTCACCATTCAAAAATGCGGTTTTAGTATCCATTTGGTCTATTAATAAATTATCAATGAAAGCAAGTGAGATTAATACCCGAATGGATGCAATTCTAGTTACGGGTGAAAAAGTTTTGAACAAATCTATTTTTTTCTTTTACTTAAAACCTTTAGCTAGTAGTCGTGCTTTATATTTATCAATAGCGTCATCAGGTTTTAATTTCTTTTTTAAGTACTTATTTACAGCCTATAGATTTACAACCAGGGGGTCTATCTACCAAATGCCAAGTCTTATTGGATTCCAAAGAATCCATTTCATCATTTATAGTCTTTTGCCAAAAGTTGGCATCTAAAGAAGATAAGGCCTCTTGGAGGATTATGGGATCCTCCTCTATAGTAAAAGCACAAAAATCTGAACCAAAATCTTTTATGGTTCTTACTCTTTTACTTCTTCTAGGTTCAGCTTCAGAATTTTCATTAAGTTCTGCTCTAATAGGCATACTTGAAGTGACCCCACTATTCCTTAATTTAAAAGGAAATTTGGTTTCATAAAAATCAGCATCATTTGATTCAACTATATCATGTGTATTTAGGTCATAAAAGCTGTATGGTTTGCTATTAATAGCATAGCCTATAAATACACATTCATATGCTCTACTTGCCAATTTTATTCTCTTAGGGTATGAAATACGAACATATGTCAAGCATCCCCAAGTTCTAAATCGGACACATTGTTTTTGTAATTTTTCAAAATTTAAAAAGGTGAAATTTTACCTTTTGGTTTAGGGATTCTACACATAGCATACGGTCAATAAAATATCCCTTCACCAATATTTTGCTGCACCAAAATTTAATAAAATGGCAACTACTAATTCAGTAAAGGTCCTATTTTTTTTCGCTTTACTGTTCATATCAGATGAATAAGGTGCAGTTCTCCCATGTATAAAGTCATGTAGTTTATAGTAGTTCAAATTAGAACTAGATTCATATGCTGTCCTACTATTACTACGAAGTCTTTTATTTTTCTTGGTTTGACTAATTTTCAATTTTCATTTTTCATTTTCGAATGTCTCAATCATATCAAAAGCATCACTTTTATTTTTCATGAGATATACATATGTGAAATCGGAATAACCGTTAATAAAAGTGATAAAATAGCGGTGTCCATATCTAATCAATGTTATTCATTTTCACATAAAATACACTCATTGATTATTAAATCTACACCATTATCATTTCTTAATGACATTCCAAAAAAAAAAGAAAAAATACACGTAATTAATGCCCATTTATAATGAAGGCATTTCCAAATTTGCATTCAATTAATCTCAATTTTAGTGACATTTCCTAAATTTATGCATATAAAGTTTGTTAATTTATTTTGATGCATAAACCTATTCATCCAATTAATGTCAATTCTCAATGACATCATCAAATAACATACGCATTCTATTAATGTCAAATATTTAGTGAGATTTCCAAATAATATATGCGTTCTATTAATGTCAATTTTTTAATGACATTTCCAAATAAATATGTGCATTACCATAAGCAACCAAAAATTAAATTAACAGTGGCTCTCATAACCAATGACCACCGTATAAAGCCTTACTTACATGCATCATAATATCATTCATTATTTTGTTTGTCAATAAGCTGTCTAGATGAGAATCTCCTTCTTCACTAAATAAAGAAATGGTTTGCATATTGATTTTACCATTTGAACACAAAATTCGTGTTTTTGTATAAAAAGGGGTTATGACAATATTCAATTTTGGACCATTAGCACTGACCTAATTGTATACAGATCAAATAATGACTGTTTCTCCCAATTTTTTCATTAGAGATCATAATCCAAGCAATGTTATTTAACAAGCGACCTAAGCAGATCTACCAAAGAAAACTGGTCTTAAACTAAACAAATGGTTTATCACATATAAATATATGTAAACAGTAACAATATGATAATGAAAATAGTACTTTTGTCATCTTGATTGGCCTTGAAATTTCCAAGGTCTTTGATTTCATTAAAATATTTTATATTCTGTTCATGACAGAAATATCTCAAGATGTCTACATACTTAGCGTTTTGTCCAAACTCTCTTGAAAATACCAATAGTCCCAGTCCCACAAACAAAAATCGGTGATCCTGTTCGTACGTGATTTGTATCTCAGATTTTGGATTTGTGGCTATAATCCGCACCCTGAATCTTGTCCAGAATCTATCTTACGATTGTGCCAGCATTGGATTTGGCGACAACAGAAAACTCTGCGAGCACTACCGATCCTCTCGTGACAAGCGCGTACAGTATAAAATTATGAGGGCTTTAGGAGTAGAGAAGGATCAGCGTTGAAGCCATTGTTATAAATCATCTTCAAATTGTTGGGAATAATGGTTCGGCTGAGTCGTGGACTAGATCACTTTCTTGAAGTCGTTTCGGCGATCTACTCAATGTGCAAAGTAGTTTGTACTGTTCATCGCCACCTCTTCCTTGTTTTTCTTGAAATATCGGATCATTTGCACTCAAAAAAAAAATATTGCTCAAGATTATATAATTTTTTTCTTTTCTATTTTGTGAAAGAATGGTGGAGAAGAAGATAGAAAAACATGTATGTTGTTCTTTCTGTGGAAGAGGAAAAGATTGTTCTATCTTCTGATGGTCTCTCTTATTCTTTATATAGACAACAAAGAAGAGTAATATCAGCTACGTTAGTGGGGGGATGAATGGACCATAATCAATACCATCATTAAAATAAAAGAAACATTCAAAAATTGCAATTTTGAATGTGTAAATTACATACGTTTCAAAAGAGATAAATGATAATAAATATTAATTATTATCATTCAATGTAATATTTAACTACCATTCATTTTTATTTTTGTAATGGTTCTGCACATACATATATGACAGTTACTGTTCAATCACAATAATGGCTCCTAAATATAAATATATTTACATGTATATAAATATATTACTGTTATAACTTTCAATGGCTCTATTACATTAATTGCATTACAATAATGGCTCAAGTATATGTTACCGTTATTAACTTACAACGGCTCAATTTTTATTTATTCTTATTTTTTTAAATAAATTCACAAACTGTTCCAACACATGGTGTATAAGTGCACAAAGATACAAGGGCATAGGTAGCACACACTCGAGCATGCACTAACAAGTCAATGTACTATGTAAAGGCTAATTCAAGTACATCTTATATCAACATCATTATACTGATAGCAACATCAAGAGTGATAAGAAGCCAATATTGTATTCTTATCCTTTGAAATTCAACCTGTAAGCCTGTCTTCCAAAATATATTGTGATACACTTGCAGCAAGCAATTCACGTTCAATTACCAAGCAAAACATGAACCATCCATCCACTTATTCGATCTCTCAAACATGTATCTATGTATACATAGACAGATGAGACTATATTCTTCTCTTTTTTTTGGATTATTAGATTGTAGCATGAAATGTTAGTAACTAAATTAGATAATTAGATGATCTGGTATTTACATGTTGAATAAACAATCACTACTTGTCTTATCTTCCGTTCAGCTAATAACAAATCAACACACACACACACACACACACACACACACACACACATATATATATATATATATATATATAGGATGTACGCAACAACAATCTATACCTAAGTTTCAATAACAAGTGTGATATTTGTTTCTATTTCATATTACATTCTGGAAACATTCGGGGAAAAATTAATGCATATAAAGCAAATCCTGGTCGGGCTATAAACCCAACAATACCGTTGGCCAGACTCAGGTCCGGTCAGGCAGTCAGACAGGTTGTCAGTCCACTGGCCCAGCCCCTTACATTTGCAGCATGAGACCCTTAGTATTACATGTATTGAACCGTACTTAACTGTATATATAGAATTTTGCAAGTATCCATTGAGAAAAAATAGAGGAAGCTACAATGCTATCCGGCTGATTGAAAAAATGTGAATGAAGCACGAATGCGAAAATATAAGTGAGTCGAGGCTTGCAACTGAAGAAGCGTGGTTGACATGAAGAATGAAAATTAGACATGACAATAAAGTGAAGCAGTGTCTTCTTACTAGCTGTCACAAACATCATTGTAAGCTTGTATTACATAATTTTCAATGTAAATTCAAGTTTAAATTGCATTTTTTTCCTTTTCTACTCATTACTAAAAATATATACAAAATTCAATATCCACCACTGACATAAATGTCTGATATATGGTCAGCATACATTCAAATAGAATACTATTAATATTCTTTGGAATCTAATAATGTGCTTACATCAATTAATCAACTCTAATATAACATCAACCTTAGAATGTTCTTACTAGTCGCTATAGCTATAAGCTGAGTTAGTTTTTTTAACACAGACATAAATATCATTTATCGATTCTCTATTTGTATTAATACAGTGTAAAAATACATAAGTAATTCCTTGTTTGATCCAAAACTCACAAGTAAAAATAACTATTGTTCAAGTTAAAACATGAATTTTGTTTTGAAATACATAATGGATCAAAACAAAATTGTAAATACATCTAACCTAAACAGCTTGTCATGCATACTTATTTATATACTATAATTCCATATTTAACTTACACTAAAACTTATAACGCTAGCACGACATGTATTTTAGTGATTCGTTTCATTAAGTGGTTGCATTTCACGAACGAGCAAATGCAAAATTACAAAGAAAGAATAAATAAAATAAACTACATAAAATTGCATCAATACAAACATGTCAATTTTTATCTGTTGGAATAAGATGACCTTTATAAATGATATATTTTCAAATTGCTGTGGTTCTGTTATAATCTTCGAACTTGAGTCCAAAATGATTTTCCTTTTCCCCCTTTATTCATTTATTTTAGCAGAAAATTAATTAAAAGGTCCTAATTATTTAAGTTATCCTGGTGCGTGTATACAAAATCTACTGGGAATGTATGTGTGATAATCTCGACTACAACGTTGCTCCTTCATTTCAATCTTATATGGAAACAAAATCCAGATCTATTAAGTCAGTAATTGTGTTTCTTTTCTTGCTCAAATTGTGAGTGATATGTATGGAATATGTTCAAATCAGAATATTACCCAAATCGAGTTACGATGGTTTTCGCGTTTCAGCTTCCTGGATCGACTTCGATGCGAGGAGATTTCGAATTAGGGCTTTAGCTTCGATGAGAAGAGATACATAGAAGATTTAGCTCAGCATCGGCGTCGGCGTAGGTGTCTGAGAGGAGATTCAACGATGTTGGATCCTGTTGTGACTTGCCTCTGAAGTGGCGGTGTCAACAGATTTTCTTGACACACTGGTGGGTGAATTAGTCATAGTTTATGGAGTTTATACGAATTGAAGAAATAGAAGGTAGGTTGAGGATCACAGCAATGGGGGTTCAAGGCTAGATAAAAGTAGGTTAAGGTGTCGAACAGGGAAAGGATCAGACAAGGAGTTCACCTGAAAATGGTGATGACAATAACAAGAAGTTGAACAAGGTACGAGAAAACAGAATGAATGTTTTAAGGCAGAATGAATGTAAGGGTGGGTCAATTTTTAAAAACAATCCACTCTTTGAAAAATTGTTAAGGGGCTACACAAATGTATTATTTCATACTACTCAATATTCCCGGATTGCCCCTTCAAATTAGATTCTTTAAAAATTATTTGATAAAGGAAACCGAATTAAAATAAGCAGTTCGTCACTACTGCACCGAATGCAGCATGTAATCAATTATGTATGTATTCGACAGTGATATGTCGAAAATTAATAATTATTTTGGTGCATTTCCTTTGTAATTATAAAATTCTGCATATTTATGTCGACAAAAAAAAATAGTTCGATCATATTCCTCCGAAAACACTTATCCTTTAGGGTTTTAAAAAAATCGATATATGCGAATCGAAAAAAATTTACTATGGCTCTTGCAATATTTGTTAAGGTAAAATTACCTTTATTTGTTAAGGGACTAAATGGATAATAATGTAAAATTACATTTATTTGTTAAGGGGCTACTTCCATCATTGGTACCCCCCTTAACAATTTTTTTAAAAAAGAAAAACTGGCCCTCCCTTAACAAAATTTGGAGTGTCAATAACAATGCCTATGATTTTATTTCTCTGATATCTTTTACAATTGATTTGCCTTCTATTTATAACCATTATCCCTACATCTAGTTGGCCATGTCACTTATACATTTTATTAAACATATTTGGCCCATTGGTTTTACAGGAGATTAAAGAATAAGTGTGCACGTGCACACTGACACAGCCATGCACATATCAACTAAAGCTTTTTTCTTCTATCTGTTGGCTGGATAGCAACTGCTTGAGCATCTCCTTCTTCATTGGTCATGTCCAACGACTTTTCTGGTGATCCATTGGTCGTAATTTGATCAGAGACTTGCAATGGTGTCCTTTTCACATAACTGCACATACTTAGCATTGAATGGTTGTTACATCTCCCCTCCTCTTCAAGAATAGACCTTGTCTCAAGGTTTTAGGTCGGGAATCTCCTTATTAATGGCCAGTAATCTTCCCAAGATGCTTCTTCAGTTTTTCCTCTCTACTTCACTAGTGCTTGCACCACAGCTTCTCCTCTTCTAGGTATCATTCTTCTATCCATAATTATTTCTAGTACTAATACTTCCTCTTGCTCAAAACTTGGAAAATCATCCTGAATCACTATATGTTCACCTACTTTATTTTTTAGTTGAGAAACATAAAAGACTGGATGAATTTTTACATGTGTAGGCAATTTAAGTTTATATGCCATTGTCCCTATTTTCTCTTCAATTTGGTAGGGTCTATAAAACTTGGGTGACAATTTATGAGTTCTTTGATCCCTTGCAGTAATTTGCTTGTATGATTGAAGTCTTAAATACGCCCAATCATTGAGCTTGAAGTGTCTTTCAGTCCTCCTTAAATCACGGTATTTCTTCATTCTATCTTGTGATAACTTCATACTGTCTTTTAAAAATTCTAGGATAATGTCCCTGTTGAACAATGTTTCTTGTACCTGTTTCACCTTAGCGGTATTTGGTACATATGATAAAAGTGTAGGTGGGTCAATTCCATAAACAACCTTGTATGGGGTAGTATTAGTAGTAGAAGTTTTCCATGAAGAGTTATACCAGTATTCAGCAAGAGACAACCACTCTTCCCATTCATGTGGCTTATGGCATATGAAACATCTTAGATAGGCTTCTAAGATTTTATTGACAATTTCAGTTTGACCATCACTTTGTGGATGGTATGAGGAGCTTAACATGAGTTTGCATCCTTGTAATTTGAATATCTCTTGCCAAAAATTACTAGTGAATAGAGCATCTCGGTCTCTCACAATGGATTTAGGTAACCCATGTAGTTTAAATACACCATTGAAAAATACCTTAGCCACTTCTAGCAGTATATGGATGTCCTAGTGCAAAGAAATGTGCATATTTGCTCGAACGATCAACTACCACATAGATGAAAGTTTTAATGTGAATTTTAGGTAAACAAGAGATGAAATCCATTGAGATATTAGTCCATATCTTTTCTGGAATTGGAAGAGGATTGAGTAGGCCAGGTAATTTAACATTCTCAGTTTTGCTCCTTTGGCAATTCTTACGGTCTTTGACAAATTTTTCTACATCCCTCTTCATATGCTTCCAGTAAAAGACATACTTTATTTTTTTCATTGTACCTTTAATACCAGTGTGTCCACCTAGAGTAGTAGCATGATGTTCTTCAATAATTATGTGTACCAAGCTGTGTAAGTGATGATCAACCAGAATTTTCTTTTTATAAAATATTAAATTATCAACTACTTGGTACTTGTTGTTGCCCATGCTCTGCTCTTTAATTTTCTGTAATAATTGAGTGTACCATTCTGATGTCAATAAAGTTTCTTCAGCTCTCGTAGCCATGTAGCTTGAACAGTTGATATGGCACTAGAGTGTCCTTCAAATGTGTCCTCTTTTCTTTTGGATAAAGCATCTGCTACCACATTTTCTTTTCCAGTTTTATATTCCACTAAGTAGTCAAATCCATGCAACTTTGCCAACCATTTATTTTGTATTCCAGTATGAATATTCTATGACAAAAGATACTTGAGGCTCTGGTGATCAGTTTTTATGACAAATTGTCTTCCCATCAGATGTTGGGACCATTTTCTTATGGAAATAATTATTGCCATTATTTCTTTCTCATAAGTTGACAGTGACAGGTTTCTCCCTTTTAAGGCTTTACTAAGATAATCCAGTGGTCTGTTGTTTTGTAGCAATACAACACCAATGCTATGTCCACTAGCATTACATTCTAACACAAAAGGTTTGGAGAAATCAGGCATAACCAGTATAGGAGGATTAACCAGGAATTGTTTTAGTAATTCAAAGGCTTGCTTGGCTTCTTCAGTCCACTGGAATGAATCTTTTTTTAGCATGCTGGTGAGAGGTTTAGCAAGTAATCCATAACTTCTAATAAATTTTCTATAATATCCGGTGAGTCCCAAAAAGCCATTGAGTGTCTTTAAACTGGTAGGAAGTGGCCATTCAAGTACAGCCTTCACTTTGTTAGGATCAACAGAAATTTCTTTTGCTAATATCACATGCCCCAAATAATCTATTGATTCTTTTGCAAAGCTACATTTAGATAATTTGATCACTAGTTGATTATCCTTTAGGACCTGAAAATTTGAACTAAGATGCTTAACATGCTCAGACATAGTCTGGCTACTATATATTAGCATGTCATCAAAGAATACTAACATAAATTTCCTTAAAAATGGTCCAAAAATATTATTCATCAAAGAATGAATTGTAGAAGGAGCATTTACTAACCCAAATGGCATAACAATAAATTTATAATGTCCATCATGAGTTTTAAATGTAGTTTTGTGTATATCTTCTTCACACATTCTAATTTGATGATAACCAGATCTAAGATCAATTTTAGTAAAATATTTTGAACCATGTAATTCATTAAATAAATCGTCTATTAAAGGAATTGGGTACTTATCTTTGATAGTTAAGGAATTCAGACTTCTATAGTCAATGCATAACCACCAAGTTCCATCTTTTTTTTCTCACCATAACCACTGGAGATGAATATGAACTGTTGCTATGTCTTATAATGCCACTTTCCAGTAGTTCTTTTACTATTTTTTCTAACTCATTCTTGATGTGATGATCATGCCTGTAAGGTTTAAGACAGACTGGGTTTGCTCCAGTTTTTAAAAGAATTTTATGGTCATGCTTTCTAGGAGGAGGAAGAGTTATTACTGTGGATGTTACTTCAGGGAATCTATCTAGTAGGCTTTGAATTTGTGGCAGCAAATTTGAGGGTTGATCTTTAAAAGGTACGGACTGAAGGCCAGTTATGGCATACATCGTCATGGAAATTTGTCTAATAGCTTGTTCTTTCTCCATAGTTTTTTTGTCAACCAACTTTATATCCTGCTGTTATATCCCCTGCCAAAAATATTTTTTGTTACCATATGTAAATTTTACCTGCAGTCTATCTAGGTTCAGGGTGATCTCTCCAAGCTTTTTCATCCATTGAGCCCCTAAAAGTATCTGGCGGCCCTCTAGTGGAAGGAGTAAGAGGTCAACAGGCATCTTGCACCCTTGACAGTTAAGAATTACACCATGATAGATTCCAGAACCTTGTAACTTCTCTCCATTAGGTACTGTTACTTCATAAGTTTTTGAGTCATCAACTTTAAGTTGTAATTTATGAGCTAACTTCTTGTCTAAGAAGTTATGAGTCGAGCCTGAATCAATCAATATATATATACTGCTTTCCCTTTCACAGTGCCTTGAACCTTAATTGTTGATAATGGAGGAATGCCGCACATAGCTTGCAAAGTTATAGTGTGAGTTTCTTCTTAATTTTCTTCAGATGCATCGTTTTCTTCAATAGCCTCTTCAACAATATCTTCATTGTTTGTAAAAGACATTATACCTTCCATAATTCTAATTTGAGGGCTTTTACATTTATGATCTGTGTGCCAAGGTTCCCTACACCCATAACAAATATTCTGTCTTCTCATTTCCACTAATTCTTGTTGGGTTACTCCCTTACTCTTGGCTAGCTTTTCTAATGTGGTACCCCCTTTTTCTGAATTCTGGGATGAAAACTTTATTGCACGAAAAGAAGAGACATGGTTGCTTTTAAGTGTAGGTAAGGTACGAGTTGTCTTGCCTTTCTTTGTTTTAAGCCATACCCTTTCAAACATTTTGGCTAGGGATACAGCTTGCTTAAAATTTTGAGGCCTTGAAGTCATTACATCATACCTGATTTCTTCCTTAAATCCACCAATAAATCAGTCTAAGAGGAATTGTGGAGGTAGTGTTTCAATTGTTGATTATAAACCCTCGAATTTGGTAAAGTAAGTCGATACTGTAGTAACTTGTTTAAGTTTTTCCAAGTCTTCATAAGGTTGTTCTAAATCCTCTTCATTGAACCTGATCAGAATCTTGTCCTTAAAGATATTCCATAGCAGATAGTCCTCAACATTCTCGATATAACAATTATACCATTTAAGTGCATCCTTCCTTAAGTAGAGCAAGGCAATTTCTACCCATATGTTTCCTTCAGTTTGGTGAAACCGAAAAAATTGCTCTGCTTGGTTTATCCACTCAAGAACCATGTCATCCCTCTTGAATATTGGGAAGTCCAACTTAAGGTTAGGAAAAGGGGAATTTTTATTCCAAGAACTATTTTCTTAACTGGACTGGGTTTGGGTTAATGCCAATGGTAAAGTGTTGTTGAATGTTAAGGGTAATGGAATGGGATTGGGGCTATTTCTTTGTGGATTGGATGAGGTTTCTGGTGGGTTTGTAGAAGTTAATGGAGGAATTATGGGATTGGTAGAGGTTGCTGTTGAAGTTCTATCATTAGGGTTTTAAGCAAGAATTCCAGTGCCTCTCATTTGTTGCATTTTGAGTTACAGATTGCATCATGGTGTAAAGCCCATCCATTTTTGTATTTTGTTGATCAAATTTGCCATTTAATTCCTTGATTCCTTGATCTACTTTCTGGTTTAGATCATCCAAAGATTGAGTAAATTTGGTATTAACTCCTTGTTTTACCCATGCATTTTCTTGATCTTGTACAAAGTTGAGGAATGAATAATGTCGATGGTGGTCTGGGGTCTGAGGGTCTGAATCATGCTCAGACTGATGCTCTGATACCATTTTGTTGTGACTTGCCTCTGAAGTGGCAGTGTCCACATCTTTTCTTGACACACTGGTGGGTGAATTAGTCATGGTTTATGGGGTTTAGACGAATTGAAGAAATAGAAGGTAGGTTGAGGATGACATCAATGGGGGTTCAAGGCTAGATGAAAGTATGTTAAGGTGTCGAACAGAGAAAGTATCAGACGAGGAGTTCGCCTGAAAATGGTGATGACAGTAACAAGAAGTTGAACAAGGTATGAGTAAACAGAATGAATGTTTGAAGGCAGAATAAAATGATTTTATTTCTCTGATATCTTATACAATTGATTTGCCTTCTATTTATAACCATTATCCCAACAGCTAGTTGGCCATGTCACTTATACATTTTATCAAACATATTTGGCCCATTGATTTTACAGTAGAATTAAAGAATAAGTTGCACGTGCACACTGACACGACCACGCACATATCAACTAAATCTTTTGTCTTCTATCTGCTGGCTAGATAGCAACTGCTTGAGCATCTCCTTCTTCATTGGTCATGTCCAATGACTTTTCTAGTGATCCATTGGTCGTAATTTGATTGGAGACTTGCAATAGTGTCCTTTTCACATTACTGCACATGCTTAGCATGAAGTGGTTGTTACAAATCCGACTTTAGCTCCGATTTTTGAGTGTAGAGAGATTGCTTCGATTTGAATATGGATTTGCTTATATGACTTTGGAAATAGAAAGCAATGGAAAAGGTAGGGGTGGGAGTGGGTCGGTTCGGTCCGGTTTGAAGCTCAAACCGTTACCGACCCGCAATAAACAGTTAGACGAAAATGAGGACCGTAATGCTATATTTTACTACGGTCCGGTTTTGATTCGGTTTCAAATGCATTCGGACCGGTTTCGGTTCGGTCCAGTTTGATTTTGAAACAAACATCCCTGCTCAAATGCAATAGGTTTAATTAAAAAAAGAACGTTTACCACTTTTGAAACATCCAACCAAGCAATCACATACACATTAATTTGTATATATAATACTTCAAACATACCATTTCAGTTACACTACAACATCACTTATATATATTCTTCTAACTTACGACATTGAATCCGTAAGACTTTAATATTTAATTACATATCTTCAAAATATTAAACTACAGCATCACTTCTATTTCATGAAAATACATTGCATGAACTTTTAACAAAATATCACCTACAACATATAAAGCATAACTGTAGTGGGAGTTACCGTATCACCTACAACATAATATACCATTTTAATATATAAAACGAAAAAGCCATCCTGCTGCTACCACTCTAAGGTAGAAACGATCATGTTGGACACATATCATTGCACAAATAAGAGAATCACAGTTACCGTAGGAACAAGGCAAGGGAATCAATATTCTACGCATTTTGTAGCAGCAGTACAGTATACCTCAGGACCATGTCCCACGATCAACTTAATTAGTAGGAGTAATGCAGAAATGAAGTGCACATGCGCGTTTGTTTGTGAATATGTATATTGCCCGCTGCAGATTCATATGAATTTTTGTGCTTACGAATCACTTCCTCTTCTCAATTATAACATATATGCTAGAACTTACAAAATAATCGTGCAACTAAATCTACCCTAAATACATAATTAGATATAGAAATTAGAATTAGAAGACTAAAAATTAGATCAAATCTACCTGATTTGTACTGGAAAAATAAACGAAATCCACACTCAACAAAAGCTACATTTTTGGAGAGGAGATGAATGAAGCTGTGATTTGGATAGGAGGCATAAAGTTTGTTGATTGTTTTCATTAGGTCATGGAATTGGGAAAAGTTGAGGTGGCTACGTGGTATAAAAGTAAAACAGAAATGCTACTTTGCCCGCTTTTCATTTTGTCAAAAACTACGGTAGAGACAAGAAAATAGGAGGCCCACCCCTTGAATTACATAAATACCCCCCTGAGTTCAATGCTTGTCACCCCTGAATTCTGGATTTACCCATATTTCTTACTTTTTGACAAAAAAAATTTCGGGTATTGTAGCATTTCTCAAAGTAAAATGAACAAACTGAAGTGAACAATTAGGTTTTTGACTAGTAGATAAGCCCGCGAGTACTCAGCAAGTGGGCTTGGGATGTGAATAAAAATAAATGTTGGGTTGTTGTCCCGCTGTTAACAATTACATTGAATAGAGCCGATACGCTATAAATAATTTTTTATGCAAATCAATTCGGTCCGGTTTATTACGATCGGTTTTACCCTTCAAACCGCAACCGAACCGTATAGAAATTATTCGGGTCAGTTTTGTATATTCGGTTTAGATAGAAAAAACGGAGCGGTTTTCCGCACCATTTCTTCGGTTTGGGTCGGGCGGTTTCCGTTTAGCAGTCCATTTATGCCTACCCTAGGAAAAGGGAGGAGTAACTTTTTTCTCATGACCTTTGGAGAATGGAGGGAAAGCGAAAATTTTGCGGCTCAGTTTTGGCTAAGGCTAAAAGGTAGCACACAAGCAGGCTATTATTTACCTATATGCGTGCTAGCCCATTTAATTATAGCAAGCTAAGTTATGGAGCTATCCTTGATTGCTATTAAAATAACATTTTCTTGTAGTGTGAGCCGTTTAGCTCAGTTCACTGAGCCTTTCAGTTCAGTTAAAACTGAGCCTTTTGGCTCATTTAAAACTGAGCCGAAAGGTTTAGTGAGCTGAGCTAAATGGGTCAGTTTTAACCGAGCCTCGTCTCGGTTCAAACTGATCATTTCCAATGCTTTAGAAAAATTTTCGATACCTGATATATTTTACCAATGCTTTCGATCTAAATTGTCATTGCATCTAGATAGTCATATCTATTTTTAAACCACTCTAATATAGACAAGGCATTCACCAGTTGCCCAAAAAAATAAAAATAAAATTATGCAGGCGAAGGGAGGTGTTGTTGTACCATCTACAATGAAGCTGTATGGAAAAGAACAATAAAGTTCGACTTATAAAATGAACATGATGTCTTTTCGATAATGAAGTATAAGATGTATCTTTCTTAAACATGTTTTAAACTATGAATCTCAAGCTGCCTTTCGAAGGGAATTCTACATTGATAAAATAAATTTAAATATTCTTTATTGATTCAATGTAGGTACCTTTAGAGGATTCGAATAGGTTTCGAATATCAGAAAAAATATCGAATATCTGAACGCCTTCCATGTTTTACCATTTCCGAGAAAACTGGTGTATTACCGAAACCAAACGAACCATGGGTTTAGGTTCACAAGTAGGGTTAAAAGAGTTAAGTATGTGGACCATAAGCCATGTGATTGTTATTATAGTATTCCAGTACAATCAGGTTATCCGTAAATGATAATGGCAATGGTTACTTATTTGTTAACACTACAACAAATATACCATATTACAACGGTGCAAAAACGTTGTAAAGAGTTTTTACAATGGTGGAGCCGCCATCGTGTATTAAGAAGTTGTAATGTACTTATATCTTTTACAACGTTTCTGCACCGTTGCAACACCGTTGTGAAATAGGGTATTCACTACTACAAAATTATTCTTTAGCGACGTAAAAGGGTGTGCCTTTTACGACGCTTATGCGACACTATTTTTAATAGCGTCGCATAAGCGTCGTAAAAGACACACCCTTTTGCGTTGTTAAAGACTAGTTTTGTTGTAGTGATTTAACAACTTTTACTCACCGTTGTAATAAATTTTATTACAACTTTTATTCTCTGTTGTTGTAGACATTTAAATATCGTAACATTACAAGTATGACAACAGGTGATTACCGTTGTGACTTCCAGAATATTACAACTTTTTCACACTGTTGTAAAATGATTTATTACAACTTTTTTTTTGCTGTTGTAACTTATATACACCTTACTAATATAAAGAATTCATCTGAATTGTTTATATACATAAATTATTCACATATTAATAATAGTAGAATTCATTCATTTATTAATAATAATACAATTCATATATCAATACAACAAATACAATTAAATCGGATTCATCGATATACATTAATGATCATAGTATTCGATCAAAATACAATACATACCCGACAATACATACCCAACAAAAAAATAATAGCCATTCACATTGCCAAATAAACCGTTACACAAAAACATAACTAATTGCATAGAAGCTTCTTCTCTTTGACCATTTGCATAGGACCAGTTCACCTTGATTGTCTTCCCACATATTATATGCCCATGCAAATTCGATATTGCAAGAGCAGCAAACCTTTGATCATGGTAATCAACAAATCCAAAGGATGACTGTTCTTATGAATGCGCTAGCATCATTCAAGCGGACATACACTTTGGAAAATCTCTGCAAGAACGTTGTTTGTGTCATCTGGATGTAAGTTACCCACATACACACTGCGGTAGGTAGATGGATCAAAGCAGGGCGAAGGTTGCCACTTGGAATTGGTTCCATCCGAGACATGGCAGCAGCAATGACTCCAGATTGATACAGTTGTTGTTGCAGCAGCAGTACTTGTTGCATTAAAGCTTGTTGTTGTAGCTGCTGCTTTAGTCTCTGACTCATATCGGCCACAGCAAAATGAAAAGTGTGGTATACCAAGAACGGATGTAAGGTGCTATTCTGATATGGTTTGACATTAGGGATTTATTGAAGAATAACAAGAAATTTTCGAAAATGTAAGCATTGTTCTGTTTGGGTACTCCTCTCCAATTTTTGAATGAGAAGCGTTCCTATGCCTGATCCTGCTCCACCACAAAGAGAGTGGCATACTTGGAAGCCTGCAGTGCACAAGTTTAAATCAAATGAACAACCACCCATAAGGCAAAACTAAAACATAAAAGAAATGTGTCACACCACCATTTAAAATCTGACCAAAAAGTCATTTGATTTGATGAAATTTTCAACCGGGATTGATAACTAGAATTCAATTTAAATCAGAACCCAACAATACAAAGATATCATATTGTGAAAATGAAGACTGATAAATAATATCAATGGTTCTGGAAAGTCTACAGTTTTTCTTTTTTTTTCTTTTGAGCATATGGAAAGTCTAAAGTTAGATGGTTAATATGACTAAAATCCACAGACACCAACAATCTAGAAAAACATATTATGTATCACATTAAAAATAACCATAAAGAAAACTTTATTCAAGTTAAGATTAGATCTGCTGCATTATCAAACAAACTACAAACAAATAATACTAGCAACTATAATATGGTTTATAAAACAAGTCAGCAAAAATCCAATACTCAGCAAATAGTGCCATTTTCATTAAAAAACCGTAGAAGACCAATTTCAATTCAAGCTGAATCGGATTATCCGTTTAATAGTTATGATCATAACAATTAAGCTCAGTTTTAACCAGTTTTATTTTCGGGACAGCAGCATTCATGGTTTCTAATTTCAAGGCTTTGACAAATAAACCTTCTACTAAACACACCTTCGTTAAAGATGAATAATATTTGATAATTACAATTGTATGCTTAGCAACAGTACTGAATCAGTATCACACTTATATTTCAATTATGATTTTACAAGTTATGCATGGAGTTGGTGTAGACTAAAGTAAAGACAATATCAAAGCCCTTTGTATGATTTAACAGAAAAGGTTCAACATTTCATATTTAACATTAACTCTAAAAGCTGATAGAGACATGGTTAAACTTGTTATTTCAATTGCAATCAGGAACATTTGACAAGAACAAAACAATTGAATGTTTTATAATAGATCAAGAAGTTCCAATTGTTATTTCAATTGCTATTTCAGTTGCAGTCTCATACAGATGTAATATGTAGCCAAAATCAAAATGGGTACAAGTCTTCACAAACTAAGTTTAGTCATCTTAGCAGCAACTCAGACCAAAAAATAAAATGACAGTAGAAAACAGGATATTAAGGTCTCATACGGGAATAACAACATAAACTTCCTACTTAATTATTATATTCTCGTTATTAACAAAACTAATTTCTCGCTAAACAACCCAAATAACAGATTTAACAAATTATGAAATATAATTTGCAACAGATCTACTTAGACTGATCTAAAATAAACAGATCTGACATTAAAACTACTAGCAAAAGTAGTATACCTTTCAAACAATCTCAGTTCTCAGGCTCTTTCCTAACAACATACAAAACCGAATCAATCAGTTCTGCTCCTTTTGTATAATCTCAGTTCGTACCCGCTTGAGCCAGCTTCGTCGTAGTAAACGTTGACTCTTTCAAGCTGCAGATCTGAATTTCCGTTATATTTCCAGTTGAATCGATTCCATGCTCGGCGCACACCACTTCCCAGAACTTAGCTCCGATCTGGTTGCCAACTGCTCGCAGCACTAAGAAGACACGAAAGGCAGCAGCTCAATAAGTGGAATCGAACGGTAGGCACATGCAAACCAGATTTCGAATCGGCTCCATCATCGTTAACATTGCAACAATCAAAAGTTCTATATTTCAGTAGTAGGCGGATCAAGTTTTTTGAGAAGGAATTTGAGGGGAGAAAGAGGATCAATTTTATTTCAGTAAAGGAAAATGAATGGACGGTTGTGTGAGTGAGTAAAGTTATCTCACGTGAGTTGCTTTGGAGCTAAATTTTCACCATTCCCGCCTAAATTTCATGCTTGTGCATTAACGTTTTATGCCATGTCGCCAATTTTTCATGGACCACATACTAGAACATGTAAACATACATGTTATAAGTTAGAAATAATAAGTGAAAATTTATACCAAAAATGATATGAATTTCTAGAAAACTGTTTTTTCAATAAAAAATAATAATCTAATATTACTTCTTAATTTTTATTAATAATTTCTTATTACTTCTTCTTAGTTATAACTGAATATTAATTTACTATTAAAAGTTAATTATGATTATTATGTATTTATATTACAAATTACTGATTATTAAATATATAATAGTAATTATTGGTAATCAAATATTATTTATTGATTATTGTTAATTTGTAAGGTTATTATTAAATATAAATTATTAATTATTCTTAAATGTTAACATTGTTAATGATCGATTATTAAATATCAATAGTAAAATATTACTTAATATTATTATTTAATAGGCCTTTAATACAACTTAAAAAAGAGCCAATGAAAATAAGTTTAGACAACTTTCGTATAAACAAATCAAAATTGTTAATTATCAAAAGTAACTATTATTTATTAATCATCAAAAATTAATAGTAATTGGTATTAATTTGTAAATTTATTATTGAATATGAATTATTCTTAAATGTTAATATTACTAATTATTAAATATACGTTGTTATAATATTTAATAGGTCTCTAATACAAGAAATAGAAAAAAGATTTACTAAAAATAAGTTTAAACAACTTTCTAATTTAACTATTAATTATCAGAAATTAATCAGTATATATCAGTAATTACAACAGACAAAAAAGAAAAGTTGTGATATATATGTTTATTACAACGGTGATTTTTTCACTGTTGTAAAATACATTTATAAATTAAAGTTATAATATGGTGTTTTTGTTGTAGTGCTTAAAAATGGCCAAACACTCCAGGAATAATTGGCACAAATTTGTAGCAGCAAAACTCCACCTAACATGTATTAGTGACTTGGTATGTATTACGTAAGATGCTTATGCATCCAACATCTAGTATTATCCGCTAAACTTGAGCTTGTACATTAACAGTCTTATTTAAAGTTGATAAATATATTCCTTGTTAAACAGAAAATGTTATCTCTTTGCACATGAAATAATTTGGCAAAAATGATGTGCAAAGGCATTTTCTTGTCAAAATATGTATATTCCTATTTTATTTCATTAAAAAGAATTACAAGATAGGATTAGTTAGCGGTTGGTCTCTATATGAACCAGAATTTGTCTTATAATCTTAAAAGCAGTAAACCTGTACTTTTAAATAGTAGCATGCTGATTGATATAGTAGATTTTGATTAACATCCTTATAAAACCTAAATAATCCACTGTCACTGTGATTTACTATAACAGACTAAAATAGCTAAAGTAATCAATGAAGTTCATGAAAACAAGGATTTATAGGCGTAAATATTTATCAGGGATAAATAACCTGGTATTAGCAAATTCATTGAGTCTGCCCGTGCTTGAAAATATGATCAACCGAACCTCTGCATCACAAAGGATAGCCAGCTCTTTGGCTTTTTTTAGCAATCCATTTCTTTGCTTTGAGAAAGTCACTTGCCTGCTAGTTGAGTTATCGATCCTCCTAACTAGAGGTGTCAAATGGTTTGGGTTGGGTCTAAATGGGTAGGGTCGAGTTTTGACCCAACCCATTTATGACCTATTCTCTTCGACCAATTTATTACCCAACCCATTTATAACCCAACCCTATAATAAGTGGGTTACCCATTTAACCCACTTAAGTTTTCAAATTTGATTTAGCTAATAAAAACAAATGCTAAATTTTTTATTCCCAAAATATTCCATAAAATTTTGAATTTTCAAAATTTAAAATTCAAGTGTCGGATTATTAAAAAATAAAAGTTATTAAAAGAATTATTTGAAAATAATAAATTTTAAAGTTAAAAAAACCAAAATTACGAAAATAATCTTCATTTTGAAAAAAGTGAAAAAATAAATAAATTTCAAAAAATCCAGAAAATTACGAAATGAAAAGTCAAAATGAATTATTCAAAAATTACGATTTCTAAAGCTAAAAATGTAAAAATTACGAAAATACCCTTCATATTGGAAAAAGTGGAAAGAAAATTCAAAGTTTCCAAAAATTCACAAAATTATGAAATGAAAAGCAATAATGGAATTATTCGAAAATAATAATATTTAAAGTTAAAAAGGCAAAAATTATGAAAATGCCCTTCATGTTAAAAAAAAGTAATTTTGGCCTTTTTAACTTTAGAACTTATTATTTTGAAATAATTCTTTTATTACTTTTCATTTCATAATTTTCTGAATTTGTTTTCCACTTTTTCCAATATGAAGGGTATTTTTGTAATTTTTACATTTTTAGCTTTAGAATTCGTAATTTTCGAAAAATTCTTTTTTAACTTTTCATTTCATAATTTTTTAGATTTTTTGAAATTTATTTATTTATTTTCACTTTTTTCAAAATGAAGGGTATTTTGTAATTTAGCATTTTTAGCTTTAAAAGTCGTTAATAATTCTTCTTTTACTTTCCATTTCGTAATTTTCTGGATTTTCTGAAATTTATTCATTTTTTGCACTTTTTCCAATATAAAGGGCATTTTCGTAATTTTGGTCCTTTTAGCTTTGAAAATCATTACCCATTTTCGTAAATTTTAAGCTTTTTAATAAATTGGTAAAATGGGTTACTCATTTCTGACCCATTTAAAAAATGGGTCAATCCAACCCATTACCCATTTAATAAAATTCATAAATGGGTTAACCCAACCCATTTATGGATAAGGTAAATGGGTTGGGTCATATTTTGACACACCTACTCCTAATCACAATCTTTCCTCTCCCCATTGATTGAATATGATGTTCAACTAAATAGAGATTAATACACTTTCAAATGTTTCAGATCTGGAAAACTTTTGTTGGGAAGAGAATGAATAACATTATTATCTAGAATTCACTCATTGTTTGTATACGGAGTAAATGCTCACCTCAGACTTGAGCAGAGATGCGATGTGGATCTTTCAGATCTCAAAGCAATTAGTACTAAATTAAGATTAAGCAACTAATTATAGTTGATATCCGAGCAAGAAAATGAATATTAGAAAGAAAAATAAAATTACGGCGGTCTAGAACATTGATTAACCATAAAATTGGTTTTTATGTTCCAGGCGACGTCGGGACGGCGGCTCAGCGGCTCGGCGGCTCGGCGACATGATTGAATGCAGGCGGCGGTGCAGTGGAGATAATTTTGGTTTTTTTTAAATTTTATGAAACAATGGAATAGAAAAAGGCTTAAACATGTTGTTTTGATCTAACGAATTGATGGGGGCGGAGCGGCTGTTTTGAGACGGTGCGGTTATTTTTCAAAACTGGATAACTAAATAAATTCCAACCTATTCAGAAAATGGATAGAAAATTCCCTACGCCGTCCCTACACCATTTACATATCTTCACGCTTTTGCCTACACTGCGCTATGCGGTGTAGGGATGGCGTAAAAAATTATAGATTGGAAAGTAGCCCATTTTTTGTAGTGTAATTATATAATAAGTAATTTTTCTATATTTAAAATTAAACTCTATTTTATTTAAATAAATACAAATTTCTAGTTAGAAATTGTTTCTTTTTCGATAAAACATTTTTTTATGTTAAGTAGGGTCTTCTAGAGGACTTTTACCTTTTTTGTAGCTAAAAAAGAAAGAGCAAGGAAGGCTTGTGATGCACCAAAATGAAGTCATCTATGATATGCATTTCTATTGTCTAAAGCTGAAGCGAAAAGGTGTTTCCAGGATAAAACTTTTCCTTTAATTGTTTGCAAACACTTAAAAGCTAGCCCCTTTTCAGTTCTAGAAGTCTTTTCAAACAACCTTGAATTTCTTTCACTCCAAACGTATTAGTAGTGTTTTCATCATCCTACCCAATCATGGTACGACCTCGAATAACCCTAAACCATGCAATACGGCTCAAAACTCAATTAGATCTTAAAATCAGCGGTTCAACCTTCAATTTTAGACGGTTGAGCCACGGTTCTTTTATTTTTATTCCTTATTTTCTATCTATGCAGTTCTCTCTCATTCTCATCATTTGTATTAATTAGAAGAAAATAAATAAATCTGTATTACAAAAATAATTATTGTTCTAAAATTTAACCATACATTCAACATTTCAATTTTCATCGCTGCTGGTTTCTCTAATATCGGTGTAAAATTCATCAATTTTATCATCATTAAACTTCTATTATTGTGCACTGTAACACCCCACCTCCGCCAGGGTGTCTCTTGCAAGCACTCTGACTTTGGAGGGGCGTTTGTACCGGGTAAACATGCATAATGATATATCAAGGCAGAACAAGAACATATGTATATATGTAAACAGAGTAAATAAGATAAGTAAAACAGCGGAAGATTTCAAACTATTTCAAAACAAGTTTGGTACAACATAATGTCAACTTTCCAAATACACAAGTCTAGAAAAAAACGACATCACTGAAAAACTGAAATACATAAGTACTATCCCCAAAATAAGTGATAACCATAGCTAGCTTCATGTCAAGACCGTACATGAGCTAAAATCCCACAAGCAAGCGATCAGAAATCCAGGCTAAACTCCAATATTCCCACCCTGAGAACCTGGGGGGGGGGACGGAAGAAAAGAGGCGAAAGGAAAACAGGTCAGTCAAAAAGACTGAGTAAGCCCTACTACAATCAATGTAAACTGGTAAAGTTAACTGTCATGATGAAAGCTGAGATGAACATAAGGATAACAACATACTAACATGATGATTAACTAACAAGGCAGATAAAGGTGTCATCGCATAATCAGGATTAAGGTTTTTGCACCACAGGTGTACTAGCAAACTAACATGACTTGAATAAACAAGTATTGATCCCTTGGCCCAAGCTTTGGCCCAATAACATGAAGTGACCCTAATACGCGGTCCAACCAAACGGTCTAGTCGATCGGCTCCCTATAAGCCTAACTCGTCACGTGTTGGTGTCAATGCGGCCCAAACATAATTGTAGTCAGACTGTGCAGGGTCTCCCGTCGGGTGTATCAAGCCCTAGGGTGTCAACCCCTGGACACCATAAGCATAAGTGCACAGTCTCGATCTACTGGTACCCGTGCATGCTTTCCCCGGCTTCGGACTATGTGCACGACCATAGTCCGCCCGGAACTACACCGGCGTACCACTCTACCGTCGTTTTTGGTCTCTTACCTCAAGTCCAGTAATTGTGCCCCCCACCCTAGCCTAGACCCTAGGGTCTTAATGATACAAACTTGGGATTACTACTGGAGTGGACCCCCATTGCTAGGATTTTCTAGTGGGTTAAGTACGGTTTAACCCTTTTACTAATCATGGATTAACTTGGTTAAGTGTAACGATGAGTTCACGACTTAACCCTGATTAATCTACCAAGCCCAAATTGGTTAAGTATTAAGTGGACCATGACTTAACCCTAATCATGAGGCATTAATTAATTTGATGTGCCTTAACCTCTCACATTAGACCTTGTTGTGGTTACTAGTTAAGCCGGGCGGGTCCGGGTAGCTTTACACCACAACTTGGTCTAACCTCGGGTTCAAGGTACAACATGACCAACTTCTCACATTGGGTCCTATTGTTTGTAGCAACTAGTTAAGCCGGTCGGTTCCGGGTAGGTTTACGCTACAAACTCAACCCAACCTCGAGTTGTTCACACTTATATTTTCTAAGTGTCATGTCCATCATGTTTCCAAAACACATTACAAGTTTTCAAGCATTTGGGTAGACCTAACTTAATAGGTAAATTCCCAATGGGTAGACCTAACTTAATAGGTAAATTCCCAATCTTATGTTTTTATGTCTTTTAAGTTTTCCCAACCCCAAACGCAATCCCATCGCTCACATATCGTAATAGCGCATAAAGGATAGAAAGAGGGAACTTGGCATAATAATGACATAAAGGTGTTGAAGCCACAAGTTTAACATGGTGGCATATTAAATGTACATATGTTCATATACTTGCATATTGCATCATTAGGCCTCAAAAGTATGCATAAAACCAAACTTAGCATATAAGTGATACATGGTGATAAATGACATGTAGAGGTTGCCATAAGTTCGCATTTAGCCTCACATGCAAGTTATCATAAGGGATATGATAACTTACATGTTGCCAAAATGCAACCTTTAGCATAAAGCTTGAAGCTTTAAGCTCATAAACCCAAGATAAGCTTGCATAACATGATAACATGAGCAAAATGATAAAGCCAAACTTGCATAACATAACTTGCATATCATATGGCAAACTTGCATATCATAACATAGCAAACTTGCATAGCATAACATGGTAAACTTGCATATCATAACATAGCATACTTGCATAACATAACATGATAAACTTGCATATCATAACATGACATACTTGCATAACATAACATGGCAAACTTGCATATCATAACATATCAAACTTGCATAACATGACATGGTGAACTTGCATATCCTGGCAAACTTGCATATCATAATGATCAACCAAACTTGCATCATTCATTTAGCTTTAGAGTTTAAATATGAAAGTAGAAAAGGGCTTACAATGCTTATGAAGACACAAAAATATGACAAAGCCCTTATGCAATCAATTAGACCCAAAATGCAAGCTCTAATAGAAAAACCCTTGAGCCAAAATGATCAAAACTCTTGCTTTATGATGTAAATATGGAAACTTGACTTGAATGCAAGCTAATGATGCTCATACAAGCTTGAAAACACTTGTATGCATGGAAAATCTCTTATAGAAATTTATTTAGGAATTTTATGAAGAGAGTGGAGGCCATGAGAGGAATGATTTTGCCATAGTTTAGTTGCATGAATGATTAATGATGATTTAGGGTTAGGTTAAGGGCTTATTTATAGAGATTAGGATTAGTTTCAAGCTTAGGATTAAACCCTAGTTCCAATCTCAGCCCTCAAAATCGAATCTGGCCCCCAAACTCAACACAATCCCAAAATGGTGCACCAGGCAGAACTGCCCGGCTGAGCCAAGTCGACAGGGCTGTCGACTTGGGTCCAACCAAGTCGACTCCCAAGTCGACAGGGCTGTCGACTTGGGTGCTCTGGCGGGAATTTTTCCGCCTGGCCCAATCTGACCCAATTTCCAAATTCAAACTTGAATTTGAAATCTGTTTTTACTTTGAATTTTTCTGAAAACTTCGTTGGGCCTTAATCGGGTCATACGGACTCCGATTTTCGAAAACTCGGACTCTATTTCGCGTATTTTTCCGAGACGAACGCAATGGCATAGCCCGTTTCCCTTGATTCAGATTTATGAATTAAATTCTGCCTCGATTTACGTTATAACAGGTTATTGAAAATACGGGTTGTTACATTCTCCCCTCCTTAAAGGATTTCGTCCCCGAAATCTTCAAGTTAGGAAGAACGTATCCTACCATCCAACATCCATCTACTCAAAACATCATTCACGAGCAATCTTTGTCCTTACAAGATTCTAAATGTTGTATGAACATATGCAAAGGTGTGTGTATATGTACTTATCTAATGCAAATATCATCAATGCAAATTATGTTAGTGAAATGAATCCATATGTATGCAATTCCTAACATAATGTATAACATCTATTTGTGTGCACATAACATACATCCATATGCAGCATCCATGTGATAACACAAAAAATTTCATCCATGAATAAGCGTAAACACTCATGCATATGCAATATGAGGAGTGTGTGAGCCGATCTAGTGCCTAATGTGTATAATGCATCCACGAGTAACCACTTGCAAACACTTGCAACCACTTGCAACCACCAAGCATAACATGTTTCAAACACATGTTTCATCCAAAGGGTTTCTACCTAAGGTTCTCATGACGAGATTAACACGATATAGATAGCAAAAGAAAGATATGCTACAAAGAGATCGGGAAGATAAGCAAGATATACTCCTTTCGGATTACAAGAAATCCCTTCCTTACCTAACCCATATTCTATAAAAGCCCAAAAGGTTTAGTCAACCTAACAGACCCCTTCAAACCCTGACATGTATTACTAGCCAATAAGTCATACCTCCCGACAGAAATAGGACCGAGAATGGGACCGAGAGGATATACGTAAAAAGATAACATGCGAGTAAGTTCCACAGGAAAACAAGGATCAAGGATATGCTCTTAAAAAGAGATATGATGCGCGTATCCAGCCTTCAATCTTCTAAGTCACATTTCCTTGAGCTTAACTCCACTGTGCTTTGACCGTCTTTTACCTCCTGATTTCTTAGCTTCTTAACTCTTATTTCCAAATATGAGTTGGAACCCATTTCATTGTCGCCTCTCGTCTTCCTTTTTCACTTACTCTTCTATCATTCTTGGCTTAAACATAACTATGACCTCATGCTTTCATGCAAGCTCTCCAAAATTCACCAGTGAATCCTGGATCTCGTTTACTTACTATAAAGTATTCCACGCAGCAGAACTTTTCTTGAAAATACCAATCCACGTTACTAACGTGATTTTCTATAACTCATGATTGAACGAAATGAACCATCCGCCTGTGAATGATAGGCCGTACTTAGATTCAGTCGCTTGCCCATGACTTCCCGTAGACTATTCCAAAACTGGCTAGTGAAGATTGAGTCATGGTTACTAACTATACTTTAAAGAACCTCGTGCAACCGCTTTATTTCTTGAAAGTAAACTGTCGCTAGCTATGATGCAGTCCTTTCGCTCTTTACCGGAGTGAAATGAGCACTCTTCGTGAGTCTACCTACTATGACCCACATGCTCTTATTCCCTTTCTTGATCTAGGCAGTTCATCCACGAAATCCTTCGTGACGTTTTTCCCTCTTCCATTGCGGGGACCTCCAATGGATATAATAGCCCACCGGGGTTCTATGACTCGGCCTTTAACCTGTTGGCACAACATGCACCTTGGGACAAACTCGGCCACGAAACTAGCTTGGCATTATCAACCAGATAAATGCGGAAATCAATCTCTCGCTTAGGGGTAACCCCCTTCACTTCACCCAAGATATCAGGATATTCTCGAACCACCCTCACCGATTACAAACTATCGATAGACGAGTTGAGGGATTCAAGATAACACAACATGACGGGACTCGTAGGGTTACATGAAATTTTTAGGGTATTACCGAGGCGAGTCATGAGCCTCACAACCCTATGCTCAAAAATCAAGGATGGCTTCAAAACTGGACAACTAATCCATGCCCAAAATCAACCCATACCCCATGAAACCGAGAATATAAGCATCACGCGAGAACTCTATACTCAAGATAGAGATTTTCAAATCCACGTAGATAATAGACAAATGGGCGGAAACCCCAATTGGATTTGAAACACACATGGGATCATTAACTAGACTAGTACTTAGGTGCAAACTATCAACAAGATCAGATGAGATAAAGCTATGCGATGCACCAGAATCAAACAAGGTACGAACTGGAAAATCATAAATATATACAAGGCTCTCAACAGAAATACTACCTCGATCGGGAACTGGAGCGGCATTGAGAGCATGAACTTCCCTCCTGAAGGTCCAGCACGCTGAGTCTGACCCTGGCCTTGCCCTTGCTTCTTCGGGCAATCTTTGCTGAAATGTCCAGTCTCACCGCAAAAAAAAGCATTCACCACTCTTCCATTTTCTCTTCCTACAATCCTTAATAAGATGCCCAATTGAATCGCAATAATGGCACTTCCTCTTGTCGTTATTGCCCTTGTTGTTGTTCCCCTTGTTGCCTTGACTCTTGTTCTTATTGCCTTGACTGCTCTGACCGCTTGGATTACCCTGATTTCCTTTCCACTGGGAATCAGTCTTCTTGGCTTGAGTATCATTCATCTTGATCTCCTTCTTGTCACTCCTATTCTCTTCATTGAGTAGGGCCATATTCACCAAACTCTCGAAAGTTGCCCCCAAGGGTATATGAGTCATGGCTAAACCATGTAATGGCTCGTTTAATCCTAGAGCAAAGTATAGGGCCTTCTTCTGAGCTGTATTAACCAAGTCTAAACCGACCCGAGCCAGTTGATTAAACTTATCTATGTATTTCCTAATAGTCATGTCCCCTTGCTTCAGTGATAGGAACCTTAGTCCAAACTTTCCCCGAAAGTCATCCCAAGTCTCAATTGGCCTAGTAGTGGTGGTGACCACCCACCAACGTGCAGCTTCTTCCTTTAGCAACCATACTGCCAATAAAACCTTCCTACGGTCATCTATATCAAAGAAGCCAAAAAGATCTTCGGTTTCTTTCAACCAATTCCTTGCCTCTACATAAGTCTCCGTTCCAATGAAATTCTTGCAACCCATTGACTTAAAGTCTTTGCAAATCACCGCGAGATCCTCTTGTGGATGCTGAGGGGGAGGAGGAAGAGGAACCTCAGTGATAGGAGGAGGAGGAACATCAGCGACAGGAGGAGGAGGAACACTAAATACCGGAGGAGGAGGAGGAGGAACATCTGTGGGGCCGACTTCGGTCGCCCTAGCCTCCAAAAGTCTCCTATACCAAACAGGTACGTGTACCCCCTCCGGAATAGCAAAGTTATTGGCCATACTGAAAACGAAGAAAAAGATAGATTCAAAATGGAGAAAAACGAAGGAATTTTACTAATGGCTTTTTTTTTTTTTTTTGGGAATAGCCTTTAAAATAAACTAGACTTTTCTTTGGAAAATACTTTATACTTGGATTTGAAAATAGTTTTTCAAAAGTTTTCTAAAAACCTTTTTTGTTCCTTCTCGTAAACCATATGCTCTGATACCAAATGTAACACCCCACCTCCGCCAGGGTGTCTCTTGCAAGCACTCTGACTTTGGAGGGGCGTTTGTACCGGGTAAACATGCATAATGATATATCAAGGCAGAACAAGAACATATGTATATATGTAAACAGAGTAAATAAGATAAGTAAAGCAGCGGAAGATTTCAAACTATTTCAAAACAAGTTTGGTACAACATAATGTCAACTTTCCAAATACACAAGTCTAGATAAAAACGACATCACTGAAAAACTGAAATACATAAGTACTATCCCCAAAATAAGTGATAACCATAGCTAGCTTCATGTCAAGACCGTACATGAGCTAAAATCCCACAAGCAAGCGATCAGAAATCCAGGCTAAGCTCCAATATTCCCACCCTGAGAACCTGGGGGGGGGGGGGAACGGAAGAAAAGAGGCGAAAGGAAAACAGGTCAGTCAAAAAGACTGAGTAACCCCTAATACAATCAATGTAAACTGGTAAAGTTAACTGTCATGATGAAAGCTGAGATGAACATAAGGATAACAACATACTAGCATGATGATTAACTAACAAGGCAGATAAAGGTGTCATCGCATAATCAGGATTAAGGTTTTTGCACCACAGGTGTACTAGTAAACTAACATGACTTGAATAAACAAGTATTGATCCCTTGGCCCAAGTTTTGGCCCAATAACATGAAGTGACCCTAATACGCGGTCCAACCAAACGGTCTAGTCGATCGGCTCCCTATAAGCCTAACTCGTCACGTGTTGGTGTCAATGCGGCCCAAACATAATTGTAGTCAGACTGTGCAGGGTCTCCCGTCGGGTGTATCAAGCCCTAGGGTGTCAACCCCTGGACACCATAAGCATAAGTGCACAGTCTCGATCTACTGGTACCCGTGCATGCTTTCCCCGGCTTCGGACTATGTGCACGACCATAGTCCGCCCGGAACTACACCGGCGTACCACTCTGCCGTCGTTTTTGGTCTCTTACCTCAAGTCCAGTAATTGTGCCCCCCACCCTAGCCTAGACCCTAGGGTCTTAATGATACAAACTTGGGATTACTGCTGGAGTGGACCCCCATTGCTAGGATTTTCTAGTGGGTTAAGTACGGTTTAACCCTTTTACTAATCATGGATTAACTTGGTTAAGTGTAACGATGAGTTCACGACTTAACCCTGATTACTCTACCAAGCCCAAATTGGTTAAGTATTAAGTGGACCATGACTTAACCCTAATCATGAGGCATTAATTAATTTAATGTGCCTTAACCTCTCACATTAGACCTTGTTGTGGTTATTAGTTAGGCCGGGCGGGTCCGGGTAGCTTTACACCACAACTTGGTCTAACCTCGGGTTCAAGGTACAACATGACCAACTTCTCACATTGGGTCCTATTGTTTGTAGCAACTAGTTAAGCCGGTCGGTTCCGGGTAGGTTTACGCTACAAACTCAACCCAACCTCGAGTTGTTCACACTTATATTTTCTAAGTGTCATGTCCATCATGTTTCCAAAACACATTACAAGTTTTCAAGCATTTGGGTAGACCTAACTTAATAGGTAAATTCCCAATGGGTAGATCTAACTTAATAGGTAAATTCCCAATCTTATGTTTTTATGTCTTTTAAGTTTTCCCAACCCCAAACGCAATCCCATCGCTCACATATCGCAATAGCGCATAAAGGATAGAAAGAGGGAACTTGGCATAATAATGACATAAAGGTGTTGAAGCCACAAGTTTAACATGGTGGCATATGAAATGTACATATGTTCATATACTTGCATATTGCATCATTAGGCCTCAAGAGTATGCATAAAACCAAACTTAGCATATAAGTGATACATGGTGATAAATGACATGTAGAGGTTGCCATAAGTTCGCATTTAGCCTCACATGCAAGTTATCATAAGGGATATGATAACTTACATGTTGCCAAAATGCAACCTTTAGCATAAAGCTTGAAGCTTTAAGCTCATAAACCCAAGATAAGCTTGCATAACATGATAACATGAGCAAAATGATAAAGCCAAACTTGCATAACATAACTTGCATATCATATGGCAAACTTGCATATCATAACATAGCAAACTTGCATAGCATAACATGGTAAACTTGCATATCATAACATAGCATACTTGCATAACATAACATGATAAACTTGTATATCATAACATGGCATACTTGCATAACATAACATGGCAAACTTGCATATCATAACATATCAAACTTGCATAACATGACATGGTGAACTTGCATATCATGGCAAACTTGCATATCATAATGATCAACCAAACTTGCATCATTCATTTAGCTTTAGAGTTTAAATATGAAAGTAGAAAAGGGCTTACAATGCTTATGAAGACACAAAAATATGACAAAGCCCTTATGCAATCAATTAGACCCAAAATGCAAGCTCTAATAGAAAAACCCTTGAGCCAAAATGATCAAAACTCTTGCTTTATGATGTAAATATGGAAACTTGACTTGAATGCAAGCTAATGATGCTCATACAAGCTTGAAAACACTTGTATTCATGGAAAATCTCTCATAGAAATTTATTTAGGAATTTTATGAAGAGAGTGGAGGCCATGAGAGGAATGATTTTGCCATAGTTTAGTTGCATGAATGATTAATGATGATTTAGGGTTAGGTTAGGGGCTTATTTATAGAGATTAGGATTAGTTTCAACCTTCGGATTAAACCCTAGTTCCAATCTCAGCCCTCAAAATCGAATCTGGCCCCCAAACTCAACACAATCCCAAAATGGTGCACCAGGCAGAACTGCCCGGCTGAGCCAAGTCGACAGCCAAGTCGACAGGGCTGTCGACTTCGGTCCAACCAAGTCGACAGGGCTGTCGACTTGGGTGCTCTGGCGGGAATTTTCCCGCCTGGCCCAATCTGACCTAATTTCCAAATTCAAACTTGAATTTGAAATCTGTTTTACTTTGAATTTTTCTGAAAACTTCGTTGGTCCTTAATCGGGTCATACGGACTCCGATTTTCGAAAACTCGGACTCTATTTCTCGTATTTTTCCGAGACGAACGCAATGGCATAGCCCGTTTCCCTTGATTCAGATTTATGAATTAAATTCTGCCTCGATTTACGTTATAACAGGTTATTGAAAATACGGGTTGTTTCATGCACTGCTCTATCATGTACACAATATAGTTGCATTGATGTAGTTGTGCACTGCAGCAGTACATAAATTTTATTATAGAAATTTGAAATCATCTATAATTCATATATGCAGCATTTTTATTTCAATATTGTAAGAAAAGTGATTGAAAAAGTATAACTTGTAATAATGCTTTCTGAATAATTCGATACAGCACTGTACAAATGTATTTATAAAAGAAAAATACGATGGGCCAAACAAATAGACAAAGCCCATATGCACATACACATCCCACACGGGTATATGAGTTCATTTTGTAAAAGATGCAGCAGTCCATACTTTAACACCCCGCCTCAAAATGAACTAGGGTTTTCTCTTCTGTTCTTCAGTGCCACCATCAGTAACTTTAAGCTCCTTCCTCAATCTATCAAAATTATTTCGCGATAAAGCCTTAGTCAAGATGTCCGCCTTTTGGTAGAACGCTGGTATGTGATTGATCTTCATCTTCCCAGCTTCAGTTCTTTCTCTGACGAAGTGAAGGTCTATTTCGATGTGTTTCGTTATGGAATGTTGGATTGGGTTCATCGACAGTCCCACTGTGCTTTTATTGTCACACCAGAGCGTTGGCTTCTTCGTCAAGCTTAACCCTAATTCCTTAATTAGGGTTTCCACCCATATAATCTCGGCGGTGGCAGATGCTAGAGCTCTGTACTCAGCTTCGGTGCTCGATCGAGATATGGTAAGTTGTTTCTTCGTACACCACGATATGGGATTGGATCCCATGAACATACAGTAGCCAGACGTGGATCTCCTTTCGTCTGGGTCATTTGCCCAGTCAGCATTACTGTAAGCACTTATGTTTATGTATTGACTTGCTCTAATTGTTAAACCATAATCTAGGGTTCCCCTTAGGTAGCGTAGGATGCGTTTAACAGCAGCCCAATGTTTGCTCAAAGGATTTGCCATGAATTGGCAAACCTTATTGACACTAAAGCTGATTTCTAGTCTCGTTATAGTCAAGTATTGTAAAGCCCCAACAATACTATGATATTGAGTGCAGTTTTCAATAGCTTCCCCATCTGTTTTAGAGAGCCTTAAATTACTAGTCATAGGAGTAGTGATTGATTTGGCACTGTCCATATTTGCACTTGCCAGAATTTCAGAAATGTATTTCTTTTAAGGAAGAAAAATTTCTGAATTTTATTTTCTTTCGACTTGAATACCTAGAAAGTAGTTAACCTCCCCCATGTCTTTGATTGCAAAAGTCTGGTCCAGCTGATTTGTCACAAAATTTATTTTTTCTCTGTTACTCCATGTAACTAAAATATCATCAACATACGCTAGAATGTTTGTTATAGTTTTATCAGTAATTTTTGTGTACAAGGAGTTGTCTGGAATTGTCCTCTTGTATCCCAATCTTTCAAGAGTATTCTTTAATTTCATGTACCAAGCTCTTGAGGCTTGTTTCAACCCATATATAGCCTTATGAAGTTTGCATACATAATTTTCTTTTCCTTTACAAACATAGCCTGTAGGTTGCTGCATATATACTTCTTCATTTAGCTCACCATTTAGAAAGGAATTACACATAACTAGTTGTCTCACATTCCACCCAAAACGTAGAGCAATAGTTAGAACAATTCTAATGGTTGTTGGTTTGACCACTGGGGAAAAAGTTTCATTAAAGTCAAAGCCATACTATTGTGTAAACCCCCTTGCCACCAATCTGGCCTTATATTTAGATATATTCCCATTAGCATCTCTCTTCAACTTGTAAGTCCATTTACATCCCACAATATTTTTATTCTTGGGGGGTATGACTAAACTCCAAGTTTTATTTCTAACTAATGCTTCATACTCCTCGTTCATAGCATCACACCACTGCTTGTGTTTTATTGCCTGATTAAATTTGAAAGGTTCCTCATTAGGTTTTGTATCCTTGATTGTTGAACTATATATTTTGGGCTTGAATATCCCACTTTTGGCTCTAGTCGCCATGTGATGCCGAGTCTGTGTTGGTTGCCATTCATTATCACTGCTACTGTCATCTGTTGTGGTGTTGTCATTTCCAATGCTTTGATTGCTATCATCTGATGCAGTACCATTATTTCCATTGTCTTGATTGTTGTTGATGTCTCTGTTGTCATCTGCATGTTGTTCATCATCAGTCATGTACTCACTTGAACTGTATCTTGACCTTGTGCTTAATACAGTTGGAGTAGTATGTGTCTGATGTAATGTGTCATCCTCATTAGTGTGCACTATGTGTTCTGATAATATAGGAATTGTCCCAATTTCCAGTTTTGATTGAATATGACCTTGCTCATTGGTGTTTCCTTTCTCTGCAAAAGGAAAAACACCTTCATTAAAAACAACATGTCTTGAAATTATGACTTTTCCCTTAGCATCCATGCATTTAAACCCTTTTTGATTGTTACCATATCCTAAAAAGGTATATCTACTGGATCTTAGGGAAAGTTTATGGTTGTTATATGGTCTGAGGCATGGGTAACACAAGCATCCAAATGTCCTTAAAATGTTGTAATCTGGTTTCTTGTTATGTAGCCTTTCATAAGGACATTTGTATTGCAAATTTTTTGTTGGCATGATATTTATCAAATACACAGCCGTGTCAAATGCCTCATTCCAACATTTTAGTGGATAGATGCCTTTGACAGTAGAGTTAACCCTGTATCTACAATATGTCTGTGTTTTCTTTCCACTATGCCATTTTGTTCAGATGTGTAAGGGCCAGTGGTTCTATGAATTATCCCCTTATTATTGAAAAATCCTTTTAGGGGTAGAAACTCGCTCCCTCCATCTGTTTGTATGATCTTTATGCTGCAGTTTAATTGTCTTTCTATGAAATTAATAAACTGTAGCATAGCATCATGTGTATCTGATTTGGCTTTTAGAAAGAAAATTCAGGTGTATCTTGTGCATGCATCAACTATAGATAAATAATACCTGTGTCCATGTCTTGAGCTCAATGATGCAGGACCCCATAGGTCTGCTGTCAGTAATTCCAGGGGTTTGGAATACACTGTCTTAGATTTGCTAAAAGGTAATTTATGGCTTTTGCCAATTTGATAGTGTGTACATGGAGTGGAAACAGGTAAATTCTTGTATGAAATATTATTATCATTCAATACTTTCAACACAATATCATAACTAGGATGTCCTAGTTTACAATGCCAAATGTCAAGATCACTTTTCATATTATTGCAGTCATATCTAACAGTTTTATAATCATTATCATCAGAATCAACTTTGTTCATATCATTGTCAAATTGAATATTAGCATTACAGCACCATGTATTTTTATTATTCACCAGACTTGATTGCAAGTTCTTGAATCGATATAAGCCATTATCCAATTTTACCCTGTAATAATGTCTTTATTTAGAGAGTCTCTAACAAGACAATATTCTGGGTGAAACTCAAAATATACCTTATTATCACTAGTGAATTGGGAAACACTGATAAGGTTTTTCTTAACATTTGGAACCCTAAGTAAGTTATTAAGGAAGAAATTTCTTCTTCCTTTTATCAAACCTGTTCCAGTGTGTGATATATTCATTGTTTCACCATTGCAAGTGTGAATAACTTGATTACCTGAGTAGTTCTTGTTTCCAAGACTTAGATTCTACAGACTGTTGGTGATGTGATTGGTTGCTCCACAGTCTGGAAACCAGTCCTCGCTATTGATATCATCGAGTTTGCCAAGTTCATCACTGTTACTTGTAGTTGCTGAGCTCTCTGCATTTAGATCTGCCTTGATTTCCTTGTGCCATGTTTATGTTAACTCCCCTTTGATTAAACTGCCCTTGTTGTGCATTGTTCACATCCGTGTTGAACCTAAAATAACACCTGTTTGTTGAATGTCCAGGTTTGTCACATATCTGGCACTTGATTCTTGGAGCATTATTGGATCTGCCTCTGCCTCTTCCTCTTTGATTTGGATTGCCTGTTGGTCCTTGATTGTTGCCTCTGCCGAAACCAGGTGCATTTCTTGATTGGCTTGTGTTTGTATTTCTTGAGTTTGAGGCAAGGTTGATACTGTAATCAATGTGTGCTGCCTTTCTTTGTTCCACTCTGCCCTCATGTGCTAACAGTGCAGAGTATACCGTTTGGATGTCAGGTAATATTGGTTGAGTGGCTATAAAGGTAACGATCGACTCATATTCTTCATCTAATCCACTTGTAAGAGTAAGAATTTGTTCATTGTCAGATACATGATGTCCCACTGCCTTAAGTTTGTCACATAAAGTCTTAACCTTAGCAATGTATTCTCTCATTGATGAATCCCCTTTTCTTGCATTTTGAAACTCTCTTCTGTAATGCATTATTCTTGCTGACGATTGGGAGTTAAAAATCTGTTGTATAGTGGACCATATTTCATAGGATGTGTTGCATCCAATGACCTGAGATAATAAACTGGTACTTATGGATGAAAGATGTCATGAGGACAGTAGACTATCTTGTTTCTGATGATGTATGTATGTTGGATTACTGATCATGTTTCCATCTTTATCGTTGATCATTGCAGGCGGCACATGCCTTGTTCCTTTGACATAATCTTGAAGGTCGTAACCTTTCAAGGCTGTTTCAATCTGGAACTTCCATAGGAGGTAATTCTCTTCATCGAGAGGGGTGGTTATCACTTGAGTCTTTGGCTTTACGAGGGCTTGAGTGGTGCTGGCTGGTTCAACAATGCCCACACTTGAATTTGCAGAGGAATTCCCATCATTGGGTCCTGCCATGGTTGTTGTGATGATCAAATATCGCTCAAAAGTTGGAAAAATCGTGTGGCGAGGTCACCTGCTCGAGAGGGTGACAACCAACGCGGTGATATGGGTGAAAAGAGCACTACTAGAAAAGGTGCAGAATAGTGACGACAATTTCTGATAACTCCGACGCCATTGCGATGCCAAAAAAGTCGGGGCGTCGGAATGGCATCACAAATTGTTGTAAATTAGCGTCGCTATTCTGAACCTTTTCTAGTAGTGGAGGTGCAGGAGGAGATTCTTGTGTCCTTTAGGTTGCAACAACCGATGAATCCTCACCAAGAAGGTCAGATGATGAGATTTTATTCTCTGATGACTGAAATTAAAACGCTGTTGTAGCCGCCGTGAAAGAAATTTCTGGCCAGGCACGCACAGTGAGGTAAGAACAGATGCAACCACGATTTGAGAGGTTTGATCTCCGATGATGACGCTTAACTGAGGAGACAAAATCACTCCCCTCTATCGTTTATAGATCGAGAATTGTCGTTAGGCTTTCGGCTTTGATACCATGTAAGAAAAGTGATTGAAAAAGTATAACTTGTAATAATGCTTTCTGAATAATTTGATACATTACTGTACAAATGTATCTATAAAAGAAAAACACGATGGGCCAAACAAATTGACAAAGCCCATATGCACATACACAGCCCACACGGGTATATGAGTTCATTTTGTAAAAAATGCAGCAGTCCATACTTTAACAAATATTACTGCATATAAGTTGTTGATAAATGCACAAATTCTTAAAAAAGAAAATCATAGTTCTAAAGTTTTGACCGGTTGAACCATCAAAAACCTTAAATCTTGAGTCATCATGGTTCGAGTGATGGCACAGTTATGAAAACTATGCCTCCTGAGTCTCACATTCAAAGGCAATAACATCATTGATGATCTTTCAATGCGCCATCTTGTCCGTAGGAAAATAGAATACCATTCTGCTGTATGATAGCCTCATGTTTCCAGAACCTTTTTCCAAACTTCATAAGCAAATTTAAGATGAAAGAATAGATGCAGATTGATTATAACTTGTTGAAAGTATAAGTCCTACATTGGGAAATATTCAACTAAGATGTTGGATAAATATTAAGAGACTATAGCTCACATTAATCAATTCGTTTTGTGAACAAACTACATAGCTCTCTAAAACTCTAAAATGACAACATAACTTCTTTACGGAACAAGCTGCAGCCAAGACTGACAATTGTCCCCATTTTCGTAAACTTTCTCTTGGTCAGTAGGCCATTTACATGTACTCTCCACAATGTTGGATTTTTCTTTTGGTTTCCATACTTGTCCTAGACACGATCGGCTAATGAATCTCTCTTTTAAGCTGCGTCTTGTGTTGTCAATTTATGTGTTAGTTTACTACTAAAGGGTTTCGTTTCCTCCATTTTCTGTCATATAAGTCTTATCCTTTAAATGCTAGAGTGTGGTATGGTGATATTTCCATTCATGATGTAGTCAGAAGCTTTCGATTTCATTACTATTTCACTTTTCACAATTTCGTTGAAGCCTCGTTAATTAGCAAAGGACTACTACGCCTTGGTTGGACCATGGTATGAAATATGAATCAAAAAGAAACCCACGAATTTTCTGATATAGCGAGTTGCATATGCTACATCAGGTTGTCATGAGATTTAAGGATGTCTCTCCACACGCAACTCGAGTTCCGTTTTATTTCAGTACTCCAAATCTCTTTGCTTCCTACATAGAGTTTCTTGGTCCATCTCACCCATACTGAGTTCTTCCCTTTTACAATGTTGTCGACGTATCATGAAAAGGTGGTTTCATTTTATTTAACTGGATCAATGAAGCCAAGTCTTGAATGATTCATTAGAAGTTGGATTTTAAAATTGGCTATTGGGGTCAACTATTTAGAGAAAAGATTTCAGACCTAAAAAAAAAGGTGATATCAAGATTTCTTTATCATGTTGTTGAGACAAGTCCCGCATTAGGGAATTTGTAAAATGAATCCTGTATAAGTATAATGAGTTCACCCTTCACATTACCAATTGGTTTTGTGATAATTCGGGGTTCTCTAACACATACATTAGCTTTATGGTTAGGATAAGTATTTTTGCATAATAGGCCTACATGGGAAAAATAATTGAATTCACAGTGCTAAGTCTTCAAGCTAGCTATTGACAGAGTTCTGTTGATCCATATGTTCATATTCTTAATAATTTTCTCAAAAATAATTAGGCACTGCTTAGTTCTAATTTGGCAGATGTTGGACGGACTCGCAGGTTGTTGAAACGCAGGTTATCAAGAGCAGTATTTAAACTGGAGGCTAGTTGATTTTTACACTCAGAGCTCAGGTCTGCAGATTGCAGTTATGATGGATTACTTATTTAAATTTATCATAAGCCCAGTAAGCTTTTTTGAATTCAGACACTATTTCAAAGAGACTTTGTAGATATTTAAAATTTGGTTTAGTGATAATCATAAGGTCCTCGGTGAAATAAAGTGTAGTTATCGACACTTGGAACTGCACAAGCTGTGTAAGCAGTAATTAAAATCTTGGAAATGTACCAGCTGGAAAAATAGTATTATACTGAAACAGTTGGAAGAAGAGTATAATATCTTGCATTCTTGCTGTATTTATGAGAAACTTAAAGAGGCCTACAACAGGTGGAAGGTTCAAACTAAGTAATATTGAGTATCAAAATTCCAGGCAGAAAGCAAAGATTATTTGGTTATCGGAAGGTGATTCAGGTACGAATTTCTTTCATGCATGAAGTTCGTTCATGCCAAAATGTCTATGAGAAATTACATTAATAATTGAAGTAATATGATTATGAGCAATGGTGATCTAATTCATGATGCAGACAGAATAGAACGGGAGGCAATTTGCTATGAGGAATTCTAAGCACAGTCGCGCATAGCGCGACTGTGCTTTACTCGCCGGGCCCTCTGAGAGGAATTCAGGGGGCCCACTGCTTTTTTTTTTTTTTTTTTTATGGGCACGTGGCCAGCGAGTATGTGCTTTTTCATTTGCTATTTCACTAACATTTATAATTCTGAGATGCCAATAACAGAAAATTTCCCTATCATAAAATTGTATGTACGTGATTAATGAGAGGGAGAGAAATTACCTGTCATCAGAAGTCAGAATGGAGAAGATACATAAAGCGATTTTATCTATTCCGGATGATAAAAGTCCGAGCGCCGATGGTTTCACTGCGAAATTCTTCAAGGTACATCGGGACCTGTTGAAATTAGGCATGTTAGAGATGATACAGGTAGTTTTCAACACTGAAAAATTAGCAAAAGGTATAAATCATACATTTATTACTCTTATCCCAAAGGTCGAAAAACCTAAAGAAATCTATAGACCTATATCGCATTGCAATGTGATTTATAAAATCATTTCCAAAGTGATATGTAACAGAATTAAGCCATATCTTATAGCTGAAAATCAGTCTGATTTCATTCCTAATAGACATATCGCTGAAAATGCACTACTTGCGCATGAACAATTCAGACATTTCAACATGAAGGGTAGTGGTAAAATTTGCATGAAAATTGATTTGCAAAAAACATATGATATGATTAATAGAAAATTTATATGTCACATTTACATCCACGCCTACTTTTTCTATTATGGTTCATGGAAGTCCGAAAGGATTCTTACATAGTTCAAGTTGATTGAGACAAGGGGATCCGCTTTCCCCGTATCTCTTTTGTGTTGATATGGAATTCTTATCTATTGATATGTTCAAAGCAGTTCATTCTGATCTGGTTAAGCCAATTTATAAACAGGATCCAAAAATCACTCATCTCATTTATGTCGATGATTTAATGATATTTATTAAAGCAAAAGAGGAGGGAGTCAAGGAGATTAGGAATATTCTTAATCATTTGAAGGATATGGCAAGATTAAAAATGAACAATTTGAAATCTAACGTTTTTTCAGCAGGGGTGTGAGTATCAAACCACATTTGCTTAACATTTTGGATATGAAAGAAGGTAGAATTCCTATTAAGTACTTGGGGGTCCCACTGTCAAGTAATTATCTCCATTATTCGGTTTGTGGGGAGGTGTTTGATAAAATTAGAAAGAGAATGGATAGTTGGAATTGTAGATTATTATCAATGGCTGGAAAAATTGAATTAATCTGATCTGTCATCACCCCTATGGTATTGTACTGGATGCTCATATACGAATGCCGATGACGACCATTGAAAAAATTAACAGGCTATGTGCAAATTTCATATGGGCAGGTAAGAAACACAAGATCGCTTGGGATACACTTTGCATGACCAAGACTGAAGGAGGAGTAGACTTACGAAATTTTAAGGACATCAAGACGGCAACGACGCTCAAATTACTTTGGCGTATGGTTAATAGGAACAACCTTTGGAAAAAGTGGACGATGAATAGATATTGCTTAGGTAAATATTTTTGGGTTATGGAGATAGATATTAATAGCTCATGTACATGGAAAACGATTCTCAGACATCGTGAAATGGGTATACAATTTATCAACAAATGTATTGCTAATGGCCAAGATACTATGCTGTGGTTTGACCCTTGGGTGAATAATGAACTCTTGGTTAAAATTCTGGGCTGGGATCATTTGAGCATTTATGGGGGGGAGAATATTAAAGTTGATAGTATTATTCAGAATGGAGTCTTAAATCCTAATTTCCTTCCTGTAACAAGACTACTTTCGGAACAAATTAATACAATTAGTATTCACTCGGGACATGAGCATGATTTTTGGAGCTGGAATTATAAAATAAATTGCTTTAATTTTAACTCAACATGGGATGGATCTAGAACACACTCTACGGAATATGATCGGAGTACAGTTATATGGCATTACACAAACAACGCCAAAATGTCGTTGTGCATGTATAAAGCAATTCTAAACAGATTGAGTACTAGAGATATCATTATAAATTGGGGCTATGAATCTGAATCGAATTGTGTCTTATGTACATAGAATAACGAAACCATAGATCACTTGTTTTTCCACTGCCCTTCGGCCTATTTGTGGGTCCAATGCAGGATGAAGCTAGGCCTTCCACCATCGTCTGCAATTGATATGAATTTGGAAGAGGAAATTAATTTTTGGCCTTTGACCTTTACTTGCAAAGACCCTATCCAGGATGTGGCTTTTTGCAATATTGTTGCATCAGTGTACCACATCTGGAAAGAAAGAAATGATCATTCATTGTAAATCAAGTCGAGACAAATTCCAAAGATGGGAATTGCCCAAGATGGACATTAAATACCTTATGACGAAATCAAAGCACCATACGAATTGGAGCCATCGTTTTGTAGTGATCATGGAGCGATTAGGTATTAGCCTATTGGATGGTGGTTGAGATTTGTATTCTTTGAACTTCTTTTACGTGCGAGAATGTTTTAGTATTCGAGTTTATTTTGGGAAGTTTTATTTTCTGAAGAACTTTGAGGTTTGATCTTTTAATGCCTTTTGAGTTTGGCTAATTAATGTATAGGGAAGTAGCATATGTTAGTAGCCATCAGTTAATGATTGTCACGTGGAGGTTCCATGCCTATTTTTGTTTTTCACGTTTTTAGATTGGTTGTTTTTATGTGATTTTCTTTGTTTGTTATTGTTTTGGGTCATGGCAGCAAGGTGTTTGATGTTTGCTTGCCTCTTGTACTAATTATTGTACTTTTTATTGATGCGATGTCAATAAAGCGCCGCACCATTTTTTCCTATCTAGTATCCACGTTGGGTATTAATATAGGTTTTTAACAAGGCGGTTTACCCACTTTCAAAAAATGTGTAGTTATCGATGACTCTTCACGAAGGACTTCCACTGAATGTTAACCTTATGAGGATTGATATCCCCGTGTGTCTCGTTGTCGGTGCTATCGAACGGGGCAACAAAGTCGATTATACACTTATTCTTGGGAGATGAGTGTGCTCGTGCAGTGTGATCTTTCTTCGGAGATTTGGTAGGCCTCCTGCGGTTCCTACCATCTCTGCTCGTTATGTTGCTGGTTTGGTGGGCTTAAGGAATGGGTTAGACTCTTAGGCATGTCTTACAAAAACTCATCCCTTGTCGTATCTGCTGGCACATCTGACATGGTCAGAACAAGGCATTTTTTGATGAAACTCTCATGCTTGCGACCACCATCATTCGAAAAGTTTCTAACGATGTTCTTTTTGTGTAATGTCCCGTATTTTTACGGTATAGTAATTAATTAATTTAATTATTTAAATAATGATTTAGAGAATTAAATGGCCGTTTAATTAAATAATATTGAATATTTAATTAATATAAATAATAGAATAATATATTTAATTTCTGAAATAATCAGAAATAGTGAATTGACAATATAATGTGAACTGGACAATTCAAAGTATTTAATTCAGCTTAGAATTAAATTAGAACGACGAATATATTATTTGAACGACAGTTTGAACGTATAATTATAATATAATTAAATTCGAGCTCGAAATGGCGCGGCAGTTCGTAAATTGGCGATTTGAACTTCAACTGAATATACAGGGTCTGTTTTAAATCGGATTTCTGTGAAACAAGAAACGTTAGGAGCTGGTGAGGTATATTTTTCTAGTGGAAGAGAAAAATCGGGATTTCGTCGTGTAGATTTTGAGTTATGTCCAAATCAAATTTTAGAAAAGTCACTATAGAATCGTTTATCGACCATCACCGTTTATTCGATATAACTAGATACCGGTTTCAAATTTAGACAAGATTCTTTTGAGACGTAGTGATAATCTAATTTTAAGAATTTTTAATTAATTAAATAAGCAACTTTTTATTTGGAGTATTTTTGCACCCTGTAATCAACATTTCGGGGTTTCACAGAATAAGTTAACGGACCTATATTATTATATTTTTGAGACCCTAGAATCCTGCTCGACACGACTGTAATTTTATTTCCGTCGTTAGCATCTCGGACGTAAACATAATTTTTGTGTAATAGGGTGTACGAAACTTTATAATTTAAATTATATGTTGTTACGGTCCTGGAACTATCCACGTTTTTATTTCACGTGTTGTTTCCCTCGACCAACCATTTTTGCTTGGTAAATAATACTCCATGTCCTATATATATATATACCCTCTCACCTTAAGACCTAACTTCAATCTTCAGTACAAAATAAAAGAGGCCGCCACACTTTTATTTCTTCAACTAATTGAATCAAACTCGATACTGGATGAAATCGCACAAGGTTGGATTGGTTAAACTCGCGGGAGGGAGGGCTTTACATAAGTGGGCTCAAAGTCTGGTACGACGATCATTTGTTGGGGACGGTTTTTCCAGCAGTAACTTTGGGCTGCGGTTCATAGCGGATTCGAGGCGTTTTGGTCGATGGCAAGGCCAGTGTGGGGTTTATGGAGGAAAGTCGCACGAGGAGGTGGTGGTCAGAGGCACTTCGGTGCTTGGTAGAGAAAGTGACTGGAAATGTCGAGGGGAAGTAGTCGCATCATTGAAGATGGGATCGAGTGGTGTACGGTGGTGATAACCGGAAGAAGGGAGGCATGTCGTGTTTATTGGTGGTTGTGGCGCTTGAAATAAGTGGCCAGAGGAGGAGTGAAGGACGGTCAAAGGGAGGGGTCAACGGTGGTTTGGGGAGTAGCGGTTTTCTGTGTTCGGGGAAGAAAGGATACGGTCCACAGTTTTTAAGGGAGTGGGTGGACCGATGTTTGCAAGGTGAGGCCCAATAACAAAGGAGAGTTTAAATTTAAACTATTTAATTGTGTACTAAGTTGTAAAATCAATAACTTATACATACGATATCAGAATCACGAACCGTCAGATCCGTTGGGACCGTGGGGACGAGGACTTCGCAATGAAACTGACTGGAAGTCCATTGGAGCTCGTTACAATTTATAGTAAAATAAATTGTCTGTCTAAATCAAGCGATGGTATCGTTATTAACTATGATCATCCAATGTGAGTAAATCTCACTAACTCTGATCAGTTTATATTCTTATAAGGTATTTATTGAACTGAAATATTGGTTGATTGTTGTGTGTTGATTTGGTTGATTGAACTGGTAGTCAGTTAGTTGAAATTATATATATATATATATGTATATATAAACCGTTAAATATATATATATGTATATATATATTGATTATGCTTATCAGAATAATTCATATTAAACTGAAATTGATGTTGATTATATTGTGTAACATCTATGATGTAGGGAAACAGGTCGGAGGAATCCAACTGGATTCCTCAGCATTTATTTTACTGTTTTCATATATGGTGATATATGATGTGATATATAATCTGTTGTTGATTATGGGCGTTTGAATGATATCGATCATTGTGAATTGGTATTTTAAATACCGTAAGAAATACTGGGATGTAAAAAAGAGAATTTTCAAAGTGTATTTTGAAAGTAAATTATTTATACAAAATCAATGGATTTTATATATAAAAGAAAAAGGATTTTATAAGAGAAAATAGTTATAAAATCAAAAGGGCTTAGAAAAGGAAATATTTATGGGAAATAAATATGTTAAAATAGAATTGAAAGGAAATATTTATGGGAAATAAATATGTTAAAATAGAATTGAAAAGGATATATGTGTAAACCATTTACAAACAGAACTGAAAAGGATATAAGTGTAAACCATTTACAAATAGAAATGAAAAGGATATATGTGTAAACCATTTACAAATAGAATTGAAAAGGATATATGTGTAAACCATTTACAAATAGAAATGAAAAGGATATATTTGTAAACCATTTACAAATAGATTTGGAAAGGGAATATTTGTAAAACATTTACAAATAGAATTGAAAAGAAAATATTTATTTGTTAAATAAATAGGATTGGAAAAGAATATTTATTTGTTAAATAAATAGAGTTATAAAAAGGAAATATTTATATAGAAAATAAATAGAGTTATAAATGGAATTTATTGGGAAATGAATAGAATGTCATATAAGGAAATATTTGGCAAATGAATAGAATTTTACATCAGGAAAGTTTAGACCCGTGCTTCGCACACGGGTATAAATGATATGGATTTAAAGCAAAGATTTTAAATAGAATATGTTGTAACCAATAGATTGAGAAGATTAATTTATAAATAATATTTTATAAATAAAATAAAATATTTATCATTGGATAAATAGAATATATAAGTCAGGGCTTAAATAAAGAAGTAAGAATCGATTTCAACATCGATATTTGAAACTGAATATGGATGTAGAGGTAATCAAAGGAGTTAATCAAAATGTGTTAATCAAAATGAGTTAGAGGAGTTAATCGATTAGAGTTAGAGTTAATCGATTAGAGTTAGAGTTAACCAGTCAGAGTTAATCAATTAGAGTTAGAGTTAACCAGTTAGAGTTAATCAGTTAGAGTTAATCGATTAGAGTTAAATCGAACTAGAGTTATTCGAATAGAGTTAATCGAACAAGAGTTAGAGGAATATTTGTTATATCGAATAGAGTTAATTGAAATAGAGTTAGTCGGATTAGGGTTATTCGAATATAGTTTATTCGAGGAAAGAGTTATCGAATAAGGTTATTCGAAGAAGAGAATTTATCGAATATTAGTTATTCGAAAGGAGTTAATCGAATATTAGTTATTTGAAAGGAGTTAATCGAATATTAGTTATTCGAAAGGAGTAAATCGAATATTAGTTATTCGAAAGGAGTTAATCGAATATTAGTTATTCGAAAGGAGTTAATCGAATATTAGTTATTCGAAAGGAGTTATCGAATATTAGTTATTCGAAAGGAGTTATCGAATATTAGTTATTCGAAAGGAGTAAATCGAATATTAGTTATTCGAAAGGAGTTAATCGAATATAGTTTATTCGAAAGGAGTAAATGGATAAGAGAAAATTAGTTAGAGTTAATTGAATAGAGTTAATCCAATAGTGTTAATTTAATAGAGTTAATCAAACATAGTAAATAGAATTGAGTTAATCAAATAGAGCTAACTGATAAGAGTAAATCGATTAGAGTTGATCGAATAGTGTTAATTGAATAGAGTTAATCGAATATGGCTGTTCGAAGAGAGATTATAGAATATAGCTTATTCGAAGGAAAGAGTTATCGAATAGAGATTTATTCGAAAGAGAGTTATGTAAGGGAGTTTGTTAAAGATTTAAAAGATAAACTTTGACTATTTCGAAGTTAAAACATTGTTCAGTTAAGGTCTGAGAGGTAATTATGCCCTAACTTGATTGACTTCCTTCTTAACTAAGGAATGGTAAGGTTTGATAGTGAATGATGGTTAAGTGAATTTAGTTAATGAGTGAAATGGTTTGAGTTGGCATGGTGATGTTTGATTTAAACATCAATTTAAATCCAATGAAGGTGTTTTCGAAATGTTTTCCAAATAAGAATCAGAAGTGTTTTCTGACGATAGAAAAATAAGAATTTAGAATATATGGAAACAGGAGGTAAGTAAATTAATAAACTAAAGAGATAAATGTTAAATGAAGATTAATCGATAAAATTTCCATCTAGAAATAATATCATTATTTGCACACGTGTTTTTCATTGTTAGTTAAATCATAGACTATCAAAGTTTTGACCATTTTTCCGTCGTCAATATGGAGAAACCGGTTGGATTCTTATCCAAAGAACCACTCCGTATGGGCGTTAGCGTTTCGAATCAAATAGATCGAAGACAAATTGAAGACAGAGTAAAGTGTAAGGGCTGTTGTATAAGTCCTAGGTAGAGATTGCCTGGGATGGATGTGCGGAATAGTGCCTTCGGTTTGTCCAGTCTCAGGACAACTTGAATGGACGAATGTCTGACAGAGTATATCTGGTAGATAGCGTAAGTTGATCGTTTCAAACGTATTTACTTTGGTGGCAGAGGAGTTTGTTTCTCTTAGCTTATAACCGTGGTATTTTTGGGGAAATCAATTTGTGATTTGACGGGTGTGACGATGTGGTATTCAAAGTGAATGAATGAGTAATATGTTGAAAGATACGTTATGACCTCCAGCCTCATCAACTGGGAAATTATAGAAATCGGGTAGGCAGCATGGCTAAGTGGTTCGCAACCAAGTAGGGTATATTGTCACCATCTAGAGAATATTCATATTTGTTACTTCTTTCAATTTTGTATCTCCCGGGAATGGTTATGTTGGTTTACCAATTGTAAGGTGACAATATATTCGATACACTCAAGCGAAATGAGTGGTCGGTCATGTGTGGCTGAGTTGCAAGATGTTCTTGTTGAACTCCAGTGTATCGCTTCTAGAGTACACTGAGCGGAAGGTGGATCCATACTTTGTCATAGTTGGAATCCATTCCCTAGATAAGAGCCTTCGGTTTTGATTGTATATAATATATGTAGAACGTTAGATGTAAGCGTTTCTACTAGATTGCTAAGTACTTGTATTTAGACATTATTGTAATGTCAGAAGAGACTTGATATTAAGAATGATTTGGGTTATCGTAAGGTAAAAACCATCCGTGTTTATGTGTGGATCGGTCTTACAATTATTCTTTCTTTTAAAAGGATTTTTAAAGTTAAACAAATGATTGGAGTTTACTCACACCAGTCACATGACTGACCCGGAGTTTATTTTGTTTTGTTTTCCCTAAACTCTTGGGTGCCCAATTTTGTACGGGCAGTCAAGTAGTCAGGATTTACAGATACTTGAAGAGCTGGAGCAGGAGGCTTCAGAATTTTATAGCTATGGTTTTTCCGCTGTGTTGTAAGTATTGTACTTTGGAAATGATATGTATATTCAAGTACAGATTTATATTTCAAAGTTATGTTATGAAATATATTTATTCGTTCCGCTGTGAGATTCGTGTTTACTCTGATGTTGTATGTCCTTCTTTATTATTCTATGTTTCTATCTTATTTATCCTTACCCTCTAATTTCTTTCATGGACTATCCGGTATTTCCGATGCTTGATTAGTCGACATCGTGTTTGGTGTCGATAACCAGGATCGCAAAAACCCTGGGTCGTTACATTTGGCCTTCAGAGCTTAAGGTTAAGTAATTACCTTGGCTCTGTGGCGTGACTCTGTAGACATAGGGTTAGTAATGCCCTAGATTGAGTTGAGTGTATATATACGAGTGAACGTATTTGTTATTCAATATAAAATGATTTTATATTGAGGAGCTTTGTTGGTTGAGTTGTTTATGGGTTCTGCTCGATCAGTTTGATCCACTTAATCGGTAGGGATTTATAAACACTCGAATACGATGAACCGACACTGTATGTTTTGAAAAGAGGGTAAGTGAAAATAATTTTACCTAAATTATATTTTGATATAAAGGATTTATATTGGAATGATTATAATATATTGGATATATTGGTCGTAATTATAATCGAGTAAGATTATAAATGGTTATGCAAATAACCAATTAGGATTCATATGAATGTAATATATGAAATCAATATGAATTAAATATGAATTAAGATCAGAATTGGAATTAAAAGTTGGAGAAGTGTTGTAAATGAATTGAGATTGTATATTTGAGAATTTTAAAATCCTGGGAAATTTTAAATTGTTTACAAGCATTGTGAATGATATTTTGAAATGGATTTCAAAACGGAAGTGTTTAAATATGGTTTTAAAAGTGATATAGTATTGAACTCACTTCGATAGCTGGGAAATAACCCTGATGATGAATCGCGACATAATTAGTGTTCATTTCCGAGTTCTAAGTGACGGATTACTACCAAAGATATCGATTTCGAATTGTTTTGGGCAAACCAAGTTGTTTTGAATCCTGAAAGGGAAAGTTTGACTTTTGAGAAAAGCAAAATTGTTTAAAGCTCCCAGGAAAAGACTGTTTGAATTAAAAACAAATTTAAATAAAAATATGTGGAAATAAATTGGAATTGAAAACCAATTAAGTGGAATTTTAATTGGATTAGAATGATATCGAGAAAATTGGATTTGTAGGATAAGGAGTTGAAATAGAATTGGTTTGGTAAAATCAAGATTTGGAATCGAGAATAAAACTTGAGTTTGAAATGGAATTTGGCTTGGTTATAAGCGAATGGTTGTGTTGAGGATAAAAACTGATTGGAGATTTATTGGGATGATATTGGTATATGCTGAATTGGCAGCAGATGGAAAGGATATGACGATATGTTGACAAAAAGGTACAAGTTTATTTTGATATGAGATTTGTGATTTATGAGCCTGTTTGGCAAGCCGCTTGGCTGTTTGATTTTCTTTTGGGTTGGTGAACGCCCAGAGAGGCGAGTTGGAAATTGAGTTATTGACTAGTAAAAAGGAGGTGCGGGCGAAATTTTTCGAAAATTTCAGGTGTTAGAAAATTTTCGGGATTTTTGAAAATTTTCGTTAATAAGAATTTATTAATAATTTAATTAATGTTAATAAATTCAGTGAAACTGAAGTTAAAAAGTAAATGAATAATTTTAACCCAGTTAATAGGGTTTGTTTTCTACCTTAGCAATTTCGAGGCCGAAATTATTTTAAGGGGGGAAGAATGTAATGTCCCGTATTTTTACGGTATAGTAATTAATTTATTTAATTATTTAAATAATCATTTATAGAATTAAATGGCCATTTAATTAAATAATATTGAATATTTAATTAATATAAATAACAGAATAATATATTTAATTTCTGAAATAATTAGAAATAGTGAATTGACAATATAATGTGAATTGGACAATTCAAAGTATTTAATTAAGCTTAGAATTGAATTAGAATGAAGAATATATTATTTGAACGACAGTTTGAACATATAATTATAATATAATTAAATTCGAGCTCGAAATGGCGCGGCAGTTCGTAAATTGGCGATTTGAACTTCAACTGAATGTACAGGGTCTGTTTTAAATCGGATTTATGTGAAACAAGAAACATTAGGACCCGGTGAGGTATATTTTTCTAGTGGAAGAGAAAAATTGGGATTTCGTCGTGTAAATTTTGAGTTATGTCCAAATCAAATTTTAGAAAAGTCGCTATAGAATCGTTTATCGACCGTAATGGTTTATTCGATATAACTAGATACCGGTTTCGAATTTAGACAAGATTCTTTTGAGACGTAGTGATAATCTAATTTTTAAAATTTTATTGTAATTTTTAATTAATTAAATAAGCAACTTTTTATTTGGAGTATTTTGCACCCTATAATCAACATTTCGGGGTTTCATAGAATAATTTAACGGATCTATATTATTATATTTTTGAGACCCTAGAATCCTGCTCGACACGACTGTAATTTTATTTCCGTCGTTAGCATTTCGGACATAAACATAATTTTGTGTAAGAGGGTGTACGAAACTTTATAATTTAAATTATATGTTGTTACGGTCTTGGAACTATCCACGTTTATATTTCACGTGTTGTTTCCCTCGACCAACCATTTTTGCTTGGCAAAGAATACTCCACGTCCTATATATATACATATATATATACCCTCTCACCTTAAGACCTAACTTCAATCTTCAATACAAAATAAAAGAGGCCGCCACACTTTTATTTCTTCAACTAATTGAATCAAACTCGATACTGGATGAAATCACACAAGGTTGGATTGGTTGAACTCATGGGAGGGAGGGCTTTACATAGGTGGGCTCAAAGTCTGGTATGATGATCACTTGTTGGGGACTGTTTTTCCAGCAGCAGCTTAGGGTTGTGGTTCCTAGCGGATTCGAGGCGTGTTGGTCGATGGGAAGGCCGGCGTGGGGTTTATGGAGGAAAGTCGCACGAGGTGGTGGTGGTCGGAGGCACTTCGGTGCTTGGTGGAGAAAGCGACTGGAAATGTCGAGGGGAAGGGGAAGTAGTCGCATCATTGAAGATGGGATCGAGTGGTGTACGGTGGTGATAACCGGAAGAAGGGAGGCATGCCGAGTTTATTAGTGGTGGTGGCGCTTGAAACAGGTGGCCAAAGGAGGAGTGTAACACCCCACATCCGTTGAGGTCACTCACAAAGGGAATGCCTTAACTTCAATGGAGCATTATGGGTACTGGAACAGAAATATTACAAGACAGACATATATAAAACAGCGGAAAGTAAAGTGGAAGTATTTCAAATCATTTATTAAATATAAGTGTTTACAAGAAAAGCCCATCAACTTCCAATACCCAATTACATAGTTAAAATATCTGTCTTGCTCAAAACAAAGAAGCATAAAAATAAGTTATAGTATTCCCCAATAAAGCAAAGCAAGCCATAGCCAAGAAAAATCCAAGCCTCACATGAAAGAGCCTTGGAGCTTGATAAGGTCCGAGCTAAGCTGTATTCCCACCCTGCGAACCTTGGGGGGGGGGGGGGTGAAATGGAAGAGATAGAGGCGAAACAAAACGGGTCAGTCATAAAGACTGAGTAAGTCCTAGTGACTTTCAGCATAAAAATAGGTAAAGATAATATGGCATGAGTAAACTGAAAGTAAACATAAGCATGATGACAAGATAAGCAACAGGCAAGATAATTAAGTTGTGATCTTTGTCAAGTAACATCGCAAGGTTCGCATTCAAGATAAACTAAGTATAATTTCGTAAGATTCCTATCAAACATATCACGATTCCTCTGCTTCGCCATTAAAAGATTTCTGTGATATCTATTTGCTCTGCACCACCTAACTAGCATCTTTACAAGTGTCTTACATGGAATGTTTCATATTCCTACTAGTACTCCAACTAGTGTCCCTTGTAACAGGGATCCTTACCCCCTACTAGTGTCCCAACTAGTAGCCCGTGTTATATAATAAGGTGATCCCACCCACTACTTAGAATTCATAATATTAGTCTTATGTACCCCTAGCTGACTACAAGGTGCCGTCTGCCCCTATCTCCACTAGGTGTACCCACCAACCCCATGCAATCGGCTCCCTAACTCGTAGATACCTGTGCTGGCCCCACAGTGGGGTGTATCACTCCCCAAAGTGGAAACCTGATACAACTTGAGGATGCACGGCTTATACCTACACGATGCAACAACGTCTTACCTACCAGCCCGGGTCCACATACGCATATGAAACCCGTTGGACTTGCGTTGCCATCGCTAACCCGTTTTGACCTCTTACAATCAAACCCAGTATGCGTGTCCCGTCCTCGACATGGGTCGAGCTCACAAAGATACCTAATGGGCTACTGGTCTGAAAAGGGTCCCCCGACGCAAGCTTCCCTCCTATGCTTGGTCCCCTCTAGTAATTCTTACTTAACCCCTTCTTATTCATGTCCACTTACATGCTTAAATTTTGGTTAAGTATACACCAGTTATGTCTTACATGTTACCCATATCCCCCACTTAACCTCTACATCATCCTCATGTCTTAATACATGCTTTATCTTGGTTAAGTGCTTATAGGTTATATTTTACATGTCATTCATATTATCCCCAATGTCTGGGTTTAACCAAGCGCCTTGGCTTTATCTGCCATTAGACCCTATGTCTATCCATTAATTATGCGCTTGTGCTACCTCATCAGTCTTATCATTTAACTTGGTTATTTCCATTCATACCAACCTTCAACTTTGCTTATTAATTCAATTCTTAACTTGCACTATATTAAGTCCATTAATAAGCCCACAACATGTTATTCCTATGATTCATACATTAACCCCCGTTATGGTACAATAACATGTTCTTATTCAATCTTTACAACCAAGTACCCTTTAACTTACAAACACACTGGAGAGAGAGAATAATTCCCTAAATACCAACCCCAAAGACCGGAATCAACGTCAGATTGATACTCAAAGGATTATCCAACCTAACCAATGTTTTGTTCCTTTTTATAATATAACTTATGTCGCCTTCAATTGTAAATTCATTCTTGTCTTTACATATTGTTTAATCTACAATGAAGCACATCCTTCCTTATTACATAAGTTATCTCATCTTATCTATTGTTCCGCCTAACTTACTTTATTCCATAAGTTATCATTCCCACTTAGGCATTAATTAAGATTTACTTAACTCAACCATTCATGTCATAACAGTTAAGTGTCATTAGTCTGGTCACATTACTTAACCCACCCATTCATACCATATTGGTTAAGTGTCATTAGCCTAATCATATTACTTAACCCACCCATTCATACCATATTGGTTAAGTGTTCTTAGTTTACTTAACCCTACCCACTGTTCTAATTACCATGTTATGTTGGTTAAGTATTACTATTCGTATTTCCACCTGTCACCCACATGCCACCCACATGTCACCCACTTAACCCCCATGTCCCACCACATGTTTATCTGGTTAAGTATTTCTTAATTCATTAAGGCCGTAACCCTATAAAGACCTCTCACATTAGACTGGCATTTATGGCAGCTGGATTTGCCGGGTGGGTCCGGGCAGTCTTACACCATAAAAGAGTCTAACCTCGTGTCTTTGCAACTGTTACGCTTTTAATTTGGGCCTAGGACCTCTCACATTGGGCTACCATTTGTCACTACTGGATTCGCCGGGCGGGTCCGGGCAGTTTTACATCACAAATGAGTCCAACCTCGTGTCCTAAGCATTGATTATCACTTATAATCTTTTACCCCAGTCTTAATAATTTCCCTATTCAAATTATTAATTAATTCCTAATTTAACGATGTCCATAATTGACTCAATTATGTTCATCAACTAATGGTATGCAAAATCATACCAATTTTATCACAATTTATCTTATGCCATTAAAGGCAGCTTATCTCAATTTATATTTATCCCTCCTTTAAGGCTATTACATGCCAACTACCCAAAACCCACTTAGGCGTGTTCATATTAGCCCTTTTTCAAGACATAAATTATCATATGTGTTTCAACTACAAATTTCACATAATTAACATATGCCCAAGTTCTAGGTTACATGTCAGTTTTACATATGCCCAATTCATACAAAATTCACATATGTTCAATTCATGCCTGTTTACATGTATGCCAAATTTATATATGCCTAATCTTAGACAATTTACATATATACCAAGTTTCATGCCTTTTTATACATATATCAAGATTCATAGTTTACATGTTTACAAAGCTATGCCCAATTCACATAGATCAATTTTTAGCCAAATATATGTATCAATATTCTTGCCATATTTTACATAGGTCAAGTTTCATACCAACTACATGTATTCCATGTTTACCCCAATTTACCCAAGCTAGCAAAACTTTAATTATAATGATAATACCCAAATTCAAATTTCGTGTTAATGGCAATAATACCCAAGTATCCAGTTTTCATATTATGCCTTCGATTCTACCAAACACATATATCCAACAAGGCAATATCCCAATATTTCCCCCGCATTCAATCGCACGCAAATCGCAGTTTAGGCCTAGGTCCGAAATTGACCAAGGTTCATCAAAAGAAAACAAATAGGGGAAAGGTAGAATTTTGCACCAAAATAAGATCGGAGAGAAAACATCATCACAGGCATATTAAGATTACAACAGGCTTAATAGATCATGAACTAGACATGAGAGTGAAAATAGAAAAGTTTCCAAGATCCAAGAAGAAACAAGAATAGATCTGGATCGATAAACATACTTAATCCAATTCCACTTTAATTCATGGCCACATTTTAATTAAATATTTAAATCGGAAAGCAACTAGAACTTACAGAGCATGGCTAGCAAATTAAGAACTGAAATTGTCGTAGAACGTTGCAGCGTCATTGATCTATTCTCTTGAATTTGTTGTAGAAGCATTGATCTTTGTTTTGAATCAAGTTTGGACGCTTAAGCTTTAATTTGGAGGCCACGGCCATGGATCAAGAGGGATTTTAGCAGCATTTTGGTGTCATATGAATTTGTGTGAGTTAGGCTAGGTCTAGGTGTTATTTTATAGGTGTAACAATTCATTTCAGCCATCGGATTAACCCTAAAACCCATACGGACCATCAAAACTCGTCACGGGCCTCAAAAATGGGTTCTGGACCACACCAGGCTGACCAGGTCAACCTGTACAAGGGGGAGGTCGACACTACAGTCGACCTGGGGGGGGGGGGGGTGGCAGGTCGACTATGCAGTCGACACTGCAGTCGACCTGGGTCCAGTCTGCCGGAAAGTCTGCTGAATCTTGTTTTGGCCATATCTTGGTCATACGGACTCCGATTTTCGAAAACTCGGACTCTATTTCATGTAAAATTTCGAGACGAACGCAATGGCGCAACCCATTTCCCTTGATTCTTATTTTAAAATTTAATTCTGCCTTGATTCTTGTATTAACATGTTATAAAAATTTGGGTTGTTACATTCTCCCCTCCTTAAAGGATTTCGTCCCCGAAATCTTCAAGTTAAGAAGAATGTGTCCTACCATCCAATAATCCATCTACCCAATCATCAATCACATGCATTCATTGTCCTTAAGAAATTTTTAATGCTATATGAACATATGCGAGAAGTGTGTGTATATGTTCCTTATCTAATGTAAATGATCAGGCCTGATTGATCTTCTAGATGCAAAATATGTTTAGTGCCATGAGTCCAACATGTATGAAAATAGTCCTAGTCACATAAACACTATATGTGTGCACAAACATCCATCCATATGCAACATCCGTATGATAACACATTCAATTCCATCCATAAACAAGTGTAAACCCTCATGCATATGCAATATGAAGGGTGACTGAGCCGATCTAGTGCCTAATGTGTGTGTATATGCATCCACGAGCAACCATTAGCAACCACTTGCAACCATCAATCATAACATGTCTCAAACACATGTTTACACCCAACTGTTCATACCTAAAGATATAGTCGAATGATAGAAGCAAGTAAAAATTCTGCGCCCATCAAAGCTGGAAATCTACGTCACATATATACTGATTAGGAGAAGAATTCCCTAAGCACCAGCCCCGAAGACTGAAATCAACATCAGACTGACACCCAAAGAAATTCTCAACCCAACCAATATACATGTGATTCTAGGAAACTAAGCATGATGGACTCCTTTTAGGTCACAAGAAATCCCTTCCTAAAACCAACCCATATCCTTATAAAACCCAAAAGGTTTAATCAACCCAACGGACACCCTCAAGCCCCCAACATGTAAAACTAAAAGATGAGTCATACTCCCTATGGGGTTTGCAACAGAAATTGGATTGAGAATAGGACCGAGAGGATATACACAAAAGATAACATGCAAGTAAGCTCTATAGGAAAAAGGAATCAAGGATATACTCTTAAAAAGAGATGTGATGCACGAATATAGTCTTCAATCTTCTAAGCCACATTCCCCTGAGCTTAACTCCATTGTGCTTTGACCATCTTTAACTTCACAATTTCGTAGCTTCTTAATTCTTGTTTTCAAAATATGAGTTGGAACTCATTTCACTACTGCCTCCCGTTCCACTTTCACTTATTCTCCTTTTTGTATAATCGGCTTACACATAACAGCATACTCATGGTTTCACACAAGCTCTCCAAAATTTACTAGTAAATCTTGGATCTCGTTCAGTTACTAGAAAGTATTCCACATAGATGAATTATCTCTCAAAAATAAACAAATGTCAACCATGTTGCCCAATGTACTTACATAGGTGACTCTCTACAACTCATGCATAAGCGAAATGACCCATCCGCCTTAGTGGCGAACACTACTCGAGCGGATCAACTAATGTATCAAGAGATTCTAGGTAACTAATCCTAATAGAACCCTAAAGGTTACACGCGACTTCGAGGGTATTACCAAGGCAAGTCAAAAGTCTAACCACCCTCCTTTCGAAACCGAGAATGGCACCCTTATTGGATAACCACTTCATCCCCAGAATCAACTCATAGCTCACAAAAACATGAGCATTCCGTCTAAACTCAACACTTAGCATAGACATTCTCAAATCCTAACAAGTCATGAATAAATGAGCCGATTCCCCAACAGGATTTGAGACAAACATGGGATCCTCTACTACGCTAGTACTAAGGTGCAGAGACTCAACTATCGAAGCAGAATTAAAAGGATGCGATGTACAAAAACAAAGTTCTAGTGGGATGATAGAAAAGAAAGCTAAAATTTTAACAGAACGTTACCGCCTCTCTTAGGTATACAATTGCCCTCTCGACAATCTTGCCTTTTTGCCCTTGTCCTTGTCTTATACTTAACTACATGTCCCTTTTTACCATACTAAAGATACTCTCTCTTGTCATGGGTTCTACTATTCTTTCACTTTGGCCTCTTTCCTTTCACCTTTTTCCTCCTTCGTGGATTAAGCCATAACAACTAGTCTCTTGTTCTTACTATCCTTGTATAGTTTGTTGACAAGTCCCTCGAAGCTGCCTCCAACGCACGGCAATTCTACACAGCTTGAAATACGATTAGTCGCAAGTAAAACTACCGCGGCAACAAATGGAGGTTGGGCACTTCTTTGCCCTTCGACATATGTCGGATGCCTACGAAACTATGGTGAAAAGAGAGAGAAGAGATTTCAAGAGAGAATCAAAAGATAGTGCATATGCTTTGGGGAATATGCCTTTTAATCAAAACAAAGTTTTCTTGAAAATTTGCTTCTTTGTAAACGTTTTGAAAACTAGTTTCAGAAGGTTTTTGAAAACTTTTGCCCAGTCTGGTAACCTTCTGCTCTGATACCAAATGTAACACCCCACATCCGTTAAGGTCACTCACAAAGGGAATGCCTTAACTTCAATGGAGCATTATGGGTACTGGAACAGAAATATTACAAGACAGACATATATAAAACAGCGGAAAGTAAAGGGGAAGTATTTCAAATCATTTATTAAATATAAGGGTTTACAAGAAAAGCCCATCAACTTCCAATACCCAATTACATAGTTAAAATATCTGTCTTGCTCAAAACAAAGAAGCATACAAATAATTTATAGTATTCCCCAATAAAGCAAAGCAAGCCATAGCCAAGAAAAATCCAAGCCTTGCATGAAAGAGCCTTGGAGCTTGATAAGGTCTGAGCTAAGCTATATTCCCACCCCGCGAACCTGGGGGGAGGGGGGGGACGGAAGAGAAAGAGGCGAAACAAAACGGGTCAGTCATAAAGACTGAGTAAGTCCTAGTGACTTTCAGCATAAAAATAGGTAAAGATAATATGGCATGAGTAAACTGAAAGTAAACATAAGCATGATGACAAGATAAGCAATAGGCAAGATAACTAAGATGTGATCTTTGTCAAGTAACATCGCAAGGTTCGCATTCAAGATAAACTAAGTATAATTTCGTAAGATTCCTATCAAACATATCACGATTCCTCTGCTTCGCCATTAAAAGATTTCTGTGATATCTATTTGCTCTGCACCACCTAACTAGCATCTTTACAAGTGTCTTACATGGAATGTTTCGTATTCCTACTAGTACTCCAACTAGTGTCCCTTGTAACAGGGATCCTTACCCCCTACTAGTGTCCCAACTAGTAGCCTGTGTTATATAATAAGGTGATCCCACCCACTACTAAGAATTCATAATATTAGTCTTATGTACCCCTAGCTGACTACATAGGTGCCGTCTGCCCCTATCTCCACTAGGTGTACCCACCAACCACATGCGATCGGCTCACTAACTCGTAGATACCCGTGTTGGCCCCACAATGGGGTGTATCACTCCCCAAAGTGGCAACCCGATACAACTTGAGGATGCACGACTTATACCTACACGATGCAACAACGTCTTACCTACCAGCCCGGGTCCACACACGCATATGAAACCCGTTGGACTTGCGTTGCCATCGCTAACCCGTTTTGACCTCTTACAATCAAACCCAGTATGCGTGTCCCGTCCTCGACATGGGTCGAGCTCACAAAGATACGTAATGGGCTACTGGTCTGAAAAGGGTCCCACGACGCAAGCTTCCCTCCTATGCTTGGTCCCCTCTAGTAATTCTTACTTAACCCCTTCTTATTCATGTCCACTTGCATGCTTAAATTTTGGTGAAGTATACACCAGTAATGTCTTACATGTTACCCATATCCCCCACTTAACCCCTACATCATCCTCATGTCTTAATACATGCTTTATCTTGGTTAAGTGCTTATAGGTTATATTTTACATGTCATTCATATTATCCCCAACGTCTGGGTTTAACCAAGCGCCTTGGCTTTATCTGCCATTAGACCCTATGTCTATCCATTAATTATGCGCTTGTGCTACCTCATCAGTCTTATCATTTAACTTGGTTATTTCCATTCATACCAACCTTCAACTTTGCTTATTAATTCAATTCTTAACTTGCACTATATTAAGTCCATTAATAAGCCCACAACATGTTATTCCTATGATTCATACATTAACCCTAGTTATGGTACAATAACATGTTCTTATTCAATCTTTACAACCAAGTACTCTTTAACTTACAAACACACTGGAGAGAGAGAATAATTCCCTAAATACCAACCCCGAAGACCGGAATCAACATCAGATTGATACTCAGAGGATTATCCAACCTGACCAATGTTTTGTTCCTTTTTATAATATAACTTATGTCGCCTTCAATTGTAAATTCATTCTTGTCTTTACATATTGTTTAATCTACAATGAAGCACATCTTTCCTTATTACAAAAGTTATCTCATCTTATCTATTGTTCTGCCTAACTTACTTTATTCCATAAGTTATCATTCCCACTTAGACATTAATTAAGATTTACTTAACTCAACCATTCATGTCATAACAGTTAAGTGTCATTAGTTTGGTCACATTACTTAACCCACCCATTCATACCATATTGGTTAAGTGTCATTAGCCTAATCATATTACTTAACCCACCCATTCATACCATATTGGTTAAGTGTTCTTAGTTTACTTAACCCTACCCACTGGTCTAATTACCATGTTATGTTGGTTAAGTATTACTATTCGTATTTCCACTTGTCACCCACATGCCACCCACATGTCACCCACTTAACCCCCATGTCCCACCACATGTTTATCTGGTTAAGTATTTCTTAATTCATTAAGGCCGTAACCCTATAAAGACCTCTCACATTAGACTGACATTTATGGCAGCTGGATTTGTCGGGCGGGTCCGGGAAGTCTTACACCATAAAAGAGTCTAACCTCATGTCTTTACAACTGTTACACTTTTAATTTGGGCCTAGGACCTCTCACATTGGGCTACCATTTGTGACTACTGGATTCGCCGGGCGGGTCCGGGCAGTTTTACATCACAAATGAGTCCAACCTCGTGTCCTAAGCATTGATTATCACTTATAATCTTTTACCCCGGTCTTAATAATTTCCCCATTCAAATTATTAATTAATTCCTAATTTAATGATGTCCATAATTGACTCAATTATGTTCATCAACTAATGGTATGCAAAATCATACCAACTTTATCACAATTTATCTTATTCCATTAAAGGCAGCTTATCTCAATTTATATTTGTCCCTCCTTTAAGGCTATTACATGCCAACTACCCAAAACCCACTTAGGCGTGTTCATATTAGCCCTTTTTCAAGACATAAATTATCATATGTGTTTCAACTACAAATTTCACATATAATTAACATATGCCCAAGTTCTAGGTTACATGTCAGTTTTACATATGCCCAATTCATACCAAATTTAAATATGTTCAATTCATGCCTGTTTACATGTATGCCAAATTTTTATATGCCTAATCTTAGACAATTTACATATATACCAAGTTTCATGCCTTTTTATACATATATCAAGATTCATAGTTTACATGTTTACAAAGCTATGCCCAATTCACATAGATCAATTTTTAGCCAAATATATGTATCAATATTCTTGCCGTATTTTACATAGGTCAAGTTTCATACCAACTACATGTATTCCATGTTTACCCCAATTTACCCAAGCTAGCAAAACTTTAATTATAATGATAATACTCAAATTCAGATTTCGTGTTAATGGCAATAATACCCAAGTATCCAGTTTTCATATTATGCCTTCGATTCTACCAAACACATATATCCAACAAGGCAATATCCCAATATTTCTCCCGTATTCAATCGCACGCAAATCGCAGTTTAGGCCTAGGTCCGAAATTGACCAAGGTTCATCAAAAGAAAACAAATAGGGGAAAGGTAGAATTTTGCGCCAAAATAAGATCGGAGAGAAAACACCATCACAGGCATATTAAGATTACAACAGGCTTAATAGATCATGAACTAAACATGAGAGTGAAAATAGAAAAGTTTCCAAGATCCAAGAAGAAACAAGAATAGATCTGGATCGATAAACATACTTAATCCAATTCCACTTTAATTCATGGCCACATTTTAATTAAATATTTAAATCGGAAAGCAACTAGAACTTATAAGGCATGGCTAGCAAATTAAGAACTGAAATTGTCGTAGAACGTTGCAACGTCATTGATCTATTCTCTTGAATTTGTTGTAGAAGCATTGATCTTTGTTTTGAATCAAGTTTGGGCGCTTAAGCTTTAATTTGGAGGCGGAGGCCATGGCTCAAGAGGGATTTTAGCAGCATTTTGGTGTCATATGAATTTGTGTGAGTTAGGCTAGGTCTAGGTGTTATTTTATAGGTGTAGCAATTCATTTCAGCCATCGGATTAACCCTAAAACCCATCCGGACCATCAAAACTCGCCCCGGGCCTCAAAAATGGGTTCTGGACCACAGCAGGCCGACCAGGTCGACCTGTAGAGGGGGAGGTCGACACTACAGTCGACCTGGGGGGGGGGGGCAGGTCGACTATGCAGTCGACACTGCAGTCGACCTGGGTCCAGTCCGTTGAATCTTGTTTTGGCCATATCTTGGTCATACGGACTCCGATTTTCGAAAACTCAGACTCTATTTCATGTAAAATTTCGAGATGAACGCAGTGGCGCAACCCATTTCCCTTGATTCTTATTTTAAAATTTAATTCTGCCTTGATTCTTGTATTAACATGTTATAAAAATTCGGGTTGTTACAAGGAGTGAAGGACAATCAAAGGGAGGGGTTAACGGTTGTTTGGGGAGTAGCGGTTTTCTGTGTTCGGGGAAGAAAGGATACGGTCCGCAGTTTTTAAGGGAGTGGGTAGGCCGATGTTTGCAAGGTGAGGCCCAATAACAAAGGAGAGTTTAAATTTAAACTATTTAATTGCGTACTAAGTTGTAAAATTAATAACTTCTACAAACGATATCAGAATCACGAACCGTCTGATTCGTTGGGACCGTAGGGACGGGGATTTCGCAATGAAACTGATTGGAAGTCCATTGGAGCTTGCTACAATTTATAGAAAAATAAATTGTCCGTCTGAATCAAGCTATGGTTATCGTTTTTAACGATGATTGTCCAATGTGAGTAAATCTCACTAACTCTAATCAGTTTATATTCGTATAAGGTATTTATTGAACTGAAATATTGGTTGATTGTTGTGTGTTGATTTGGTTGATTGAACTGTTAGTCAGTTAGTTGAAATTATATATATATATTAATATATATATATAAACCGTTAAATATATATATATATATATTGATTCTGCTTATCAGAATAATTCATATTGAACTGAAATTGATGTTAATTATATTGTGTAACATTTGTGATGCAGGGAAACAGGTCGGAGGAATCCAACTGGATTCCTCAACATTTATTTTACTGTTTTCATATATGGTGATATATGATGTGATATATATTCTGTTGTTGATTATGGGCGTTTGAATGATATCGATCATTGTGAATTGGTATTTTAAATACCGTAAGAAATACTGGGATGTAAAAAAGAGAATTTTCAAAGTGTATTTTGAAAGTAAATTATTTATATAAAATTAATGGATTTTATATATAAAAGAAAAAGGATTTTATAAGAGAAAATAGTTATAAAATCAAAAGGGTTTAGAAAAGGAAATATTTATGGGAAATAAATATGTTAAAATAGAATTGAAAAGGATATATGTGTAAACCATTTACAAATAGAAATGAAAATTATATATGTGTAAACAATTTACAAATAGAAATGAAAAGGATTTATGTGTAAACTATTTACAAATAGAAATGAAAAGGATATATTTGTAAACCATTTACAAATAGATTTAGAAAGGGAATATTTGTAAAACATTGACAAATAGAATTGAAAAGAAAATATTTATTTGTTAAATAAATAGGATTGGAAAAGAATATTTATTTGTTAAACACTACACCGTATTAGCAATTTCGCAACCCCCTGATGCGGAAGATTTGCAACGGCTTTGAGCCGTTGCTAATTTGCAACGGCTTTAGGCCGTTGCAAAGCTGTTTAGATCTTTGGTTACCTACCTCTTATATTCCGCAACGACCTTAATCCATTCTAAAACTAATAGCTATTCCCTACCCCCCCTCCCCAAACCAGTACGCTATCTCATTCTGATTAAACACCGTCCCAAAACAAAAGCAAAAACTCTAAGAGCGACTATGGAAGATCATAATCTCGATTCATTCCAGATCCAGTTTCAATCCGATTCATTCCCGACCCTAAGAGCGACTGTGGTTTCAATTCAATTCATTCCATATCCAATTTCTATCGAAGACCCTAATCTCGATCAACTGAAGGTATGGAACTGTTCTTCCGTTTATGCCTTCCTGATTTTCAACGAGTCAATTGGGATACAACTCCTCTTTATTAGCTACTATATTTTTATGTGTTAATCGATGCTAAAGTAAATAATAAAGAAATTGCTGAGACTGTACCTTTATCGTCTCATCTATTGGAAAAAGTTCTCGTGTTGCATGAATAAATATAGGAGTTGAGCCTTTCATATTACTAGTTTGATTGGTAAATATTGTTTCTCTATTAATTTAACAACTGTCATCTTATGCTATCAATTAGACTGTTCACTGACATACATGTTCTGGACTGGGAAGAAAACAATCACGTGAGATGACATGCGAGAAGAAGTTTTCATGAAGTGCAGTTTCACAAGTTGTTTCTTGCAGCAATTGCAAAATGAAAGTTCACGTGTACATTAAAGAAAGAATTTTTTTCCTGCATAGGACAAAATGCAATCTATGATTAACTCATTGCATATGAAGTTGGCTATTCTCAATCTCATCAGAGTTATAAAGGGCACGTGAACCACATTTTGCAGTTGCTAAGAAGATTGTGCCGAAAGTTTTTTTATACACACTGCTATATATGAACTTTCTTGGGCTTAACGTAATTATCTTAGGTCAATTCTGTGCCCCTTTTCATTTCATTTTAAATTCACATTTGTTCTGTAGAAAGTCAACATTGCATTTTAAATTCACATTTGTTGACAATAAAATCTTAAACCCCATGCTCAGCTGAGAGCGTCAAGAAAAGGAAACAAAGCAAAAAAGCTTGCAAAAACAATGGATTGTTGAGAATAGAAAAGAGGAGGAAAACCATTGATTGAAGTGGCATATAAAAAGCACTTGGAAAAGGAGCGAATCCTTCATGAAGAAGAACAGCTGGCTTATGTCATTAACTTCTTTTCTGGTATTTGTGAGATTTGTGCTAATTAGTGTTATAGGAAATGCCTTATAGAGATGCTTATTTTTGGAAAAAAAAGATTGGAAAAAATACAAAAATCTATAAGACCAGTACTTAAAAATACCGCGGTAGGAATCTTTTAAGTGCAAAGAAGAATTTACGGTGAAAGACATGAAAATCAGATGTGCTGGATATTGTTTTGCTAGTGATGATGGGTTAAGATCTCATCTTCATATGACGTTCAGCTTACTTTGCACATAATTGGAAAGAAATGAATATATTTCTATATGAAATGATTTTAGAGGAAAAGTTTAATTTTGTACATAGGGTAAGACATTGTTAGATTAGATTTTGATGTAAGTGAATACGTTTCACAAACTCTTCATACATTCCATTAAAGCATGGTAAAGCTTCAATTTTCAATCCACTTAATGTGGTCCTCTAAAATCATATGTCATACATATCTACATATATTGGATGTTTTAAAATCAATTTTGCATATACTTATATTAGTTACTGATATAAAACGGGAGTAAGTATACGAATAGACCCATAACGATTTTCTATAATGATTTTGCATATGCAACAGTATATCCAATAGTTTATCGAACCTACGCATACTAAATACCTATAAAACCATGCATAAGTCAACAATGAGTATTGCTAATTGAGGCAAAAGCTTAATTCAGTTGCTGCAACATTTTTACCTTATTTTGAATTGAAATTCAAATATAATTGGTTGATATTGTAAAATGACACATGAGGTTAGTTGTTGGGTTTGAAAAACTAACCAATCTGTACGGTTATCAATCACTTGCTACCAAATGCCCTTGTTTCATGTAAGGGTGTAGTATTTGAGACTTGTCTCTGCATTTCACGAGTTCCAGTTAATGGTTCACAGGTCGTCCATCATTTTTTCAGTTTAAAGCCCGTAAAACCCATGATATTTCCCTATGTTTACATGCCTACCCAACCAAAACATAGAATTTCAAAAAAAATTCTTTATTATAAAGTAGAAAGAACTATTTTGTAGAAGTCTACAGACATTGATTGAATTGCCACACTAGAACAGAGGAATATGATACGAGGATGTGTATCTCCCTCACTAATCTCAAGTGTTAAAATAATGAAATCTTTGTTAATTACTGCTAGTGTACATTCCTATATACCCAACAAAGTTAACCGTCTTTTAGAAAACTTAATTAATTTATAAAATTAACTATGTTAGATATGTATTGATGTTTTATACCATTATAAAAATCTCATGCTTTATATATATTCATTTTAGTTCTGCTAATCACTGCAGGGTTCCGCACCAACAATATCAATTGACAATACAAGTGGCTGCCAGTTATATTTGAGCAAAGATTCATTGATGGCCTCTATAACCACTGCTAAATCAAGCGAGGTTAGTGTGTTAGTTCCCGGTACTGAAGCTGACAGTGATTGGGTAAGATTTTTTTAGGAAATCATGCGAATCCCTAACATCAAACGTCAGGTTGGCACATGAACCATTTTAGAGAGTGTGCACGCAACATACATATAAGCAGGACTTGTAGATTTTCACTTTGGAAAGTCTCTAGTCTCCACTTTATTAGTTAATAAATGTAACCAAAATATTCCAGATAGTCATTCCTAAATAACCCAATTTATACTTCATGGAGTCTCTTATAGTTGAAGTTGTCTGTGCACTGCATCCGTGTGTTAGCTCATTTATTTGTAGCCCAATCCATTGGTTGTATTTTTTGTTAATTCTGCTGCTCCTTTTATCTTTTTGCAGATAGGAAGAACTGGCTCTTTCAAGTATCATACGAATTTCTCTATTGGTTTTAGTTAACAAGCTGCCACTCTCACTTTAAAACACACATAACTGAAGTTTATGTAAATCGAATCTTCATTTATGTCCGAACTATTCAGTTTGCATACTGTATTACTCGGAATATTTGTCCATTTTGTTCTTAGCGAACTGAGATTACTTTGCAGAGGGACTTTTGCAGAGCCTACGGATTAGATATCCTGGTCTACCAGACTCTTCTTGATATGACCAAGATTCAATATAATAAGGTACTTCCATTACTACAATTATATTTCATTTTCCCCCTTTTTTCATTATCATTATAGTCTTTGTTAAACACCTTTTAGCTCTGCTCAAAGGATAGTGGAAATAAGGATCCTCCACTTACTTTTAAACTTCATCTCAATCAACCTTTGTATATTATTTTTGTAATTATATTAGCAAAATTTCGTTTTTTGTTTTCAACAGCTGAAAGTAGAAATCTGCAAAGATTTTGAGCTATAATCTTTATGAAAAAAAAAATTAGATCTGTTTTTTAATTTGCAGAAAAATTGTGAATATTTTTTTGCAATATGCCTTTGCAGAAAACTGCATTGAATATTCATAGATTTGATCATATGTTTTCTTTTCACTTTTTATCGACTGAAAATCCTTTGCATTGAATATTCACAGTTTTGGTAATAATCAATGTGCCCATCTTCTACTCGGACTTTTTCTTTCCCTTCAAACTAAGACAAGGTAAGACATGTTGATTTAGTAAAGGATTGATTTTTTTAACCCTTTCATCCGTGTCTCTCAGTTTAACTTAATTATTTTAATTGTAGTTAGTACAATTAAGTTTGATGTACAATCTTTAATTCTGTAACCTTCAGTTTAAAATAAAATATGTGACAAATGGCAGGGGAATGTTTCTATATGACATATAAATGTTCAACTGTTTTACCCCAAATTCGTTATTGATAAGATATTTTTTAAAGTAGAGAGCAAACACAAGTTGGGGTATGCATGTTCTTGTAATGCAGATTCCATTTTATATTATGCAAAAAACACGTGTGCCCGTGTATGTATGTACTATGCATGTATGAGGGAAGGGTCACTGACACTCTATTTTCCTTTATCCCCTTCTGCATCCTTACATTTAGCCATAAATTTTAATTAAATATCACAAACAGGGTGCTAAAGCATAAAGGAAAGCTAAAACTGAGGGGTGCCATGGAACCAACCTCATGCACAAACCACACATGCATACAAATATCTTTCAGTATATAATCAGCATAATGAAACATTACATTCAGATTTCATTTTAATTTCAGTTTAGTTTTGTAAATAGGTTGCTAGCATGTAGCATATCAAGTTATTTGCCTCCTTAAAGCCAGTGGATGCTCTGTTGAAGTTTATGCTCAGGCTTAATCTATGAAAGAAACTACTTATAATGTGAGTCTATTGAAAGATACCAAGGTAATCATACCCGCTTACTGTGAAGTATGGTGTGATGCATGTGCAGACGTGCAATATTATATTATGTATGGTGTGTGGGCCTCCCTTCTTTTGACTCTTGCATGTAAAAGCACTTTCCATCCATACTATAAATATGGATCTTGCTGTGAGGGTTTGTGAGAGTATCATGAGCGAGAGTAAGTAGCCGCCACCACAAAGAAAAACCTGCAAATGAAAAACTGAGAAGAAAGTGTGAGCTGAGTGATTTTGTCAGCTTGTATGTGTTTTTGTTTCTTCTCCATTGTGAGGTAATAAATTACTTTCTTTGCCCGTGGACGTAGGCTATTGCCGAACCACGTTAAATCCTGTGTGTTCTTTATTTTGCTGTTTATATTATTCTCTGCACTAGACTGATTGTGTGTGTTGAGTTTGGCCTCCGCTGCGCCACTAATCTCGACAATTGGTATCAGAGCTTGTGGTTGCAATCTTTGGATTTGTGTGTTCAGTTTAGTGCACAGAAGGTGTTCGACGAAATTCCTGTGAAGCCAGTTTTTGCATTTGTGTTTGTTTCTCTTGTCTAAGTCGTTTGTGTTGCAAAATGGGGGAATCTAGTCAATCTGAAAAAATAGTGTATCATAGAGCAAGGTTAGATGTAGAGAAATTTAATGGAAACAATAACTTTGGTTTGTGGAGAACTGATGTGTCCGATGCTCTTGAGCATTTGGATTTGGAAGCTTGTCTACGAATAGAGAAATCAGAAGAATGGTCAGACAAACAGTGGGAAAAGAATCAAAGGCTTTGTTTGGCTACGATCAGGGGTTGCTCGGAAGCTGATATCAGAGTGAACTATCAACATGAGACCTCGCCGAAAGAATTATGGGAAAAACTTGAAGCGAAGTACCTTGTGAAGAATGTGGCGAACCGAATTCATCTAAAAAGAAATTTGTATCAGTTCAATATGAAGAAGGGTGCAACTCTGACTGAGCATCTGGATTCCTTTAACAAGCTCCTTACGGAGTTGGTTAATTATGATGAGATCATTCCAGATGAGGAAAAAGCTTTGTGCTTAGTGAATTCTCTTCCGGAGAAATATGAACCCGTGATTAAGTCGCTAATTCATGGCAAAGACAAGCTGATTTATGATGAAGTCGCTACATCATTACGCAGTGAAGAATTCTGAAAGATGGATAGAGATGATATCTCCAGAGAAGATGGTGGTGATGCTCTTGTAGTGAGAGGCGGAAATTCAAACCATAAGAAAAATGTTGGCCAACATCCTAATAAGGGTAAAGGATACTCGAAAGCAAAAGGGCGTTTGGCTAAGGATGAATGTGCTTGGTGTCATGAAAAAGGCCATTGGGCTAAGGATTGTCCTAAGGTCAAGGAGCGGGACAAGAAAGGCAAAAGTGTAGCAAATGTAGTCCAGTCCAGCAAAGACACAGGGAATGAGTCAGATTTCTCTTTAACCATGGTACCTTCTAACTCTAAGGTAAAAGATGATGAGTGGATACTTGATTCGGGTGCTACCTTTCATGTGACTCCAAATAGAGAATGGTTTTCAAATTTTACGAAGTTTGAGGGCGAAGTATTGATGGGAAATCACAATTCTTGTAGCATTGTGGGAATTGGTAGTATTCGCTTGAGACTGCATGATGGCATGGTTAGAGAACTGAAAAATGTGAGGTGCGTGCCAAGTATGAAAAAGAATCTGATTTCTTTAGAAATGCTTGAATCCAAGGGATTAAGACTTGATGGCCAAAATGGAGTTATGAAGGTGATTTCTGGAGCTATGGTTGTTATGAAAGGTACACGTCATCACAACTTGTACTACTTAGATGGGAGAACAGTGACTGGGGATGTAGCTACAGCTGAGCAGAGTGATGTTGCTGCTAAGGAATCTGCAATGCTATGGCACATGAGGTTTGCACATCCAGGTGAGAAATCTATGAATGCTTTAATTAAGCAAAATCTTTTGAAAGAGGCTGTTGTCTGTAAGTTAGATTTCTGTGAACATTGTGTAAAAGGCAAGAAGATAAGATCTCGCTTTGGTAAGGGAATCCATAAATCTAGTGGAGTCCTAGATTATGTTTATTCGGATGTGTGGGGTCCTTCCAAAAATGCTTCTTTGGGAGGTAAGCATTGGTTTGTCTCTTTTATTGATGACTATTCTAGGCGTGTATGGGTGTATGTCATGAGACAGAAAAGTGATGTTCTGGAAATATTTGTGAGATGGAAGAAAGCAGTTGAAACTCAAACGGGTAGAAAACTCAAAGTGCTTCGTTCAGACAACGGTGGAGAGTACACAAGTGATCCATTTCACAAAGTATGTCAAGATGAGGGAATCAGGAGACATTTCACAGTTAGAGAAACACCACAGCAGAATGGAGTTGCAGAAAGGATGAATCGTACACTGCTAGAGAGAGTACGATGTATGTTGTCTAATTCTGGATTAGGCACAGCATTCTGGGCTGAAGCTGCTACTTATGCATGTTTTCTCATCAATCGGTCGCCTTCATCTGCATTAGGAGGCAAAACACCAATGGAATTCTGGTATGGTAAGCCTGCTTATGACTATGAATTGATTCATGTATTTGGTTGTCCTGCTTGGTATCATGTGAAGGACAATAAGCTTGGAGTTCGTGCTATTGAGGCAATATTTGTTGGCATGAAGACTGGAGTCAAAGGGTTCAAACTCTGGAATCCAGTTACCAAGAAAATGATTATAAGCAGGGATGTTACGTTTAATGAAGCTGCTATGCTAAAGCCTAAGGGTTCTCATCAGGTGGAGAATGCGAGCAGTAGTGAGAATCTGCAACGTGTGAAGTTTGATATTGTTACACAAGTCCCAGATGAAACTGTACCAGTGAGACCTGCTTCTGAAGAGGTGACAGATTCAGTTGTTGAAACAGATGAAGTTACGGTTGACCGGGGCAGTGCTGATGATTCTGAAGAGGGGTTAGAAATAGAAACAGAGGCTGATAGGAGTGTTCCAGAGTCAATTGCTTCTAGCAGACCGAAAAGGGATATCAGGAAACCAGGTTGGTTTCGAGATTGTGTAACTTATGCTTTACCCGTTACTGAAGAAGGCATTCCTGAGACGTACACACAAGCTGTTCATAGCGTTGAGTGTGAAGAATGGAAAGAGGCTATGGGTGAAGAAAAGACATCTCTTCACAAGAATGACACCTGGGTTCTTGCCAAGCTCCCTAAGGGCAAGAAAGCGATTGGATGTAAGTGGGTATATGCTAAGAAAGAAGGAGTGAAGAAATATGAGATTCGCTACAAGGCAAGGCTAGTTGCAAAGGGCTATGCCCAGAAGGAGGGAACTGACTACAATGAAGTATTCTCTCCAGTTGTGAAGCACTCCTCCATTCGTATTTTGTTAGCCTTGGTAGCGCAGTATGACTTGAATCTGGTTCAGATGGATGTAAAAGCAGCGTTCTTACATGGAGATCTAGATGAGGAGATCTATATGACTCAGCCAAATGGATTCAAATCTCCCGGTGAAGACGATCTGGTGTGTAAGTTGAAAAGATCGTTGTATGGACTGAAACAGTCTCCGAGACAGTGGTATAAACGATTTGATCGTTTTGTGTTAGGCCAAGCATATACAAGAAGCCACCATGATCACTGTGTATATCTGAAGAAGCTGAGTGATGGTTCTTTCATTTATTTGCTATTGTATGTAGATGATATGTTGATTGCATCTACTTGCAATTCTGAGATTGAGAAGCTGAAATGTAAATTGTCAGCTGAATTTGAAATGAAAGATCTTGGAGATGCTAAGAAGATTCTTGGCATGGAGATTCAAAGAGACAGAATGAAGGGCAAGGTGTGTTTATCTCAAAAGACATATTTGAAGAAGGTTTTAAGGAAATTTGGCATTTCTAAAGAAACCAAATCTGTAAGTACTCCTCTTGCTGCTCATTTTAAATTGAATGCAACTATGTGTCCTTCCTCTGATGATGAGATTCAGTGTATGGCACATGTGTCTTATGCTAATGCTGTTGGGAGTCTTATGTATGCGATGGTGTGTACACGACCTGACATTTCACATGCCGTAAGTATGGTCAGTCGTTACATGCATGCTCCTGGAAAAGAGCATTGGAATGCTGTCAAATGGATTTTGAGATATCTTTTGGGAACTATTGATGCTGGTTTAGAATTTGTGAGGGATATGAACAACAGTCATTTATGTGTTGGTTATGTAGACTCTGATTATGCCGGTGATCTGGATAAGAGACGCTCTACTATAGGGTATGTGTTTACCTTGGCAGGAGGTCCAATATGTTGGAGGTCTATTCTGCAGTCAACAGTGGCTCTATCTACTACAGAGGCAGAGTATATGGCAGTGACTGAAGCTTTCAAAGAAGCTATATGGCTACAAGGCTTGTTGGATGATTTGGGAGTGGTGCAAGATCAACTTCCTGTGTATTGTGATAGTATGAGTGCCGTCCACCTAGCAAAGAATCAAGTTCATCATGCCCGAACAAAGCATATTGATGTGCGTTATCATTTCATCAGAGAAGTATTAGCTGAGGGTCATATTCTCTTGGTGAAGATTGATACAAAAGAGAATCTTGCAGACATGTTGACTAAAGTGGTTCCTAATGTCAAGTTCAAGAATTGTCTTGACTTGATTAATGTTATGTATGTTTGATGTATGATGCCCCGATGGGATGGAGGTTCTTCGGAACACTGTGAAGTCTCGTTTGCGAGACATTATGATGAACTACGATAGCTTGATCCTTTGGGTACGTAGGCAACTACTTTGGTGGTGCAGCTGGATATGTGGCAATCAGAGTGCTTTGTGTGTGATCGTCTCATGCTTTTGTGCATGATCCGAGGTGGAGAATTGTGAAGTATGGTGTGATGCATGTGCAGACGTGCAATATTATATTATGTATGGTGTGTGGGCCTCCCTTCTTTTGACTCTTGCATGTAAAAGCACTTTCCATCCATACTATAAATATGGATCTTGCTGTGAGGGTTTGTGAGAGTATCATGAGCGAGAGTAAGTAGCCGCCACCACAAAGAAAAACCTGCAAATGAAAAACTGAGAAGAAAGTGTGAGCTGAGTGATTTTGTCAGCTTGTATGTGTTTTTGTTTCTTCTCCATTGTGAGGTAATAAATTACTCTCTTTGCCCGTGGACGTAGGCTATTGCCGAACCACGTTAAATCCTGTGTGTTCTTTATTTTGCTGTTTATGTTATTCTCTGCACTAGACTGATTGTGTGTGTTGAGTTTGGCCTCCGCTGCGCCACTAATCTCGACACTTACTTCAAAATTTCATATCTCTTGTTTTTTTGCCATATAAAGCCGCCAGTGAAACAATTCTCTTTGTTTCTACTTTGTTCTCATATGCTCTATTTCACTTCCTTTCACTTTTAAGCCTCTTTATGTAAGTGTGTGTGTGTGAGAGAGAGAGAGAGTAGCAAATGCAGAAAAGAGAATTCTCTTGTATCAGTGTAGTAATTTTAGGCTAGTAGTTAATGAGTAAAACCATGAAAATGATCAATGTTACAAACTATTTGTTAGAATCTAGTACTGTTTAAAGCGTGGACCACTATTTATTAAAAATTTAAGGGGCCGCTATTAGCGCAAAGCAGTATAATCCAAGGAAAGGTTCCGGTAATTTAGAGACGAGGCTTAACAGCCTGAATGGCCAGATGCATTATATCCACTTTTGCACTATACGGTTAAGATATACACTGATTGAAATTTGAATAAAAGATAAATCATTGTCATTTATTTGTTGTTTTAGTTTCAATTAATGAACATTTCATGTATATACAATAATAAACGACTAAGTCTTCCATTATGTGATTTTGATGCTCATTACATATTCCTTTCAATGGTTTGATTTGAAGTCACCTCACTGCAATTTGAATATGTCGCATCAAAAGGCTAACAAAAAACCAACAAATATTGTTGGACTAACTTGGTCGCTGATTTTCTGAAAACTACCATCCCACCTTCTACAATTGACTAACCTCCACCCCCAACCTATCCCTCATACTTCCGTTACATCCGCGAAAATCTTCGCCCTTGGAACTTGTCTGGAGTTACGAAAGAAGCTGTAGAGAATGCCAAAAAGCACGCTGCTTTTAGATTAGTTGTAATCAATGGAAAACCTTACTTAAACAAGTACCATGATGTTTTTCAAACCAGAGACATTTTTACCCTTTGGGGCATTCTACAGCTTCTGAATAAGTGTCCAGGAAAAATTAAGGACTTCGACATGATGTTCAATTGCGGAGACTTGCCGGTTGTTAGACCTTCAGATTATGCAAATGTCGGTATGAATAATACGTCCAATGGCACGAATATGAACAACCCGCTTCCTCCACTTTTTCGGTATTGTAAAGATGATTCAACCCGTTGATATTGTGTTTCCATACTGGTCTTTTTGGGGATGGTATGTTTCTCTTGTTTTGCGCAGAATATTGAATCCATGTTACAAAAATATACAAATAGGATAATTGTTAGATTTTTCAAGAAAAGTTGAATGTATATGTGAAACAAACTAATGATAAATGGATCATGTTGCTTGATGGACCAACCATTTCATTTATTTTACATATGCAGAGAATGCTGAACATGTGTCTCCTTGTTCCATGAATATAGTAGTTTGTAATGTAATTTTATTGAAATATATTATTTTTACATCCGATTATTATTTTTATTGAAATATAGTAGTTTGTATTGTAATTTTAGGTTTGCGGTAAGATGATGGATGCTCCGTTTGCTCTTAAAGGTATGGCATGACAACCGTAAGTTAGTTCTTTTTGTTAATTTTTCTGCATTTCATTTAGCCCTTGAAATTCATGGTCTTTGCGTTTATCGTACACAACCTTTAAGATGTTGCCATCAAGTCTTTTGCAAGACTACCATGTTATATTTGCAGTTATATCTTGATATAGGACAGTTAGATCAATTTGCCTTGTTTCATTTGCAGTTTTAATTTTGGGTTTTGTTAACATTTGAAATGCATTGGACCTTCAAAACGGTATATTTGGAAAATGGTTCGAACATATGAAAGTGAACCCTAATATTTTGGAAACCCATAGGTTACCTTGTAGGAATTGTCTTAAAATGAAGTGATTGAGTATTCATTTACTTCATGTATTAATTTTGGAAACCCTAATATTTTCACAGTTACTTCATGTATCCTGTTAGAACATCAAAATAGAACTGGGTATTTTTTTTTTTTGCACAATCGTAAATATTTAGCACGGTGCATAAATAGATAAATACGTTCATTCGTTAGATCCTAGTGAATATATGCAAGCTCTAAAAGTAATGCGTACGAAGACAATTTGTTTCTTTGCATTTTAAAGACAATTAAGGAATAGAGAAAGGTGCCTGTCCATTTTATGACATTATACTAGAAAATTAGAATATACGAATAATATTAGAGTTAATAAAAATTAATGAGTTTGTAGAATTTTATTTGTGCAGTGAAACATGTAAAGAGAAGAACTGTCAAAACATCAAAATAGAACTTAGAATTTTAAATTAAGTTGACAGGCTACTTGAACTTAATGGATGTGATTTGATACTTGAACTTAATTGATTATGCATAGCTTAATTCTACATGTTATTTATTTACGGGCTATTTCATAGAAACGTAATGCTGCATTTAGTACACTTAAGGTTGTCATCCCTATGTCTTAGCATATTTTACATTTAAACCAAAGTTTAGCTTGGTTAAGAAAATGCTGGGATAAAAAGTTTAAGAATACAACGTTTGGTTAATTATGCCCTTGCAGAAGTTCACAGAAACTCCAAGTGTCGTTCTCAGTTAGGACCAATAAATAATGAATGCTAACCCAGTTACATATAGGTTCACTGGATCTTGATTTCAGCAGGTTTAGAAATATTTACATGCAGGTTTGGAAATAATTACACAATGACAAGTTTTGGAATGATAAACTGTTAGACTTAGATTTAACATTGCATTGCATAGTTTCATTTCCATTATTTTGTAATTCAACAGCTACTTCTATGATTATTTTTTTTTTTAATGTTTTTCTGTCCAGGAACTATTAAACTATGGTGCAGGATGTTTTTTCCAGACTTCATGTTTTACCGTGCTTTTGTTTGTCTATTAAACTGTGGTGCAGGAAATATTAAACTGTAGTGTTTTTTTACTTTATGAAGGTATGTGGTTTGTAGTATTTGTACTTTATGAAGGTACGTATGTGGTTTGTAGTATGTAGTTTGTTTATGTTGAATGTATTGAAAATATCTTAATATTATCAACTGTTGTGGTATTTTTATCGAACATGCAATGATTTCTACTGTATATGGAATGCTGGAAGAGGACAGAAAAAATAATATATTTTTGGGAAATTTTCAATTTAGCAACGGTCAGAAACCGTTGCTAAATAAAAAATAGCAACAGGTCCAAGCCGTTGATGAAATAAACCATTTCGTATTCGAAGTTTATGTAGCAACGGACCAAAGCCGTTGCTAAATGTAAATTTGCAATGGGTAATAGCCGTTGCAAATTAACATTTAGCCACGGCTCAAAGCCGTTGCAAAAAACAAAATTTGCAACGACTTTGGTCCGTTGCTAAACGTTTGCAACCTAGGAATTAGCAACGGCTATTGCTAAACACATTTGCAACGGCTCAAAGCCGTTGCTAAATGATGATTTTGGTGTAGTGAAATAAATAGAGTTATAAAAAGGAAATATTTATTTAGAAAATAAATAGAGTTATAAAAGGAATTTATTAGGAAATGAAAAGAATGTCATATAAGGAAATATTTGGCAAGTGAATAGAATTTTACATCAGGAAAGTTTAGACCCGTGCTTCGCACACGGGTATAACATGATTTGGATTTAAAGCAAATATTCTAAATAGAATCTGTTGTAACCAATAGATTGAGAAGATTAATTTATAAATAATATTTTATAAATTAAATAAAATATTTATCATTGGATAAATAGAATATATAAGTCAGGGCTTTTATAAAGAAGTAAGAAGCGATTTCAACATCGATATTTGAAACTGAATATGGACGTAGAGTTAATCAAAGGAGTTAATCAAAATGTGTTAATCAAAATGAGTTAGAGGAATTAATCGATTAGAGTTAGAGTTGATCGATTAGAGTTAGAGTTAACCACTTAGAGTTAATCAATTAGAGTTAATCGATTAGATTTAGAGTTAACCAGTTAGAGTTAATCGATTAGAGTTAAATCGAACTAGAGTTATTCAAATAGAGTTAATCGAACAAGAGTTAGTCGAATATTTGTTATATCGAATATAGTTAATTGAATTAGAGTTAGTCGGATTAGGGTTATTCGAATATAGTTTATTCGAGGAAAGAGTTATCGAATAAGGTTATTCGAAGAAGAGAATTATCGAATATTAGTTATTCGAAAGGAGTTAGTCGAATATTAGTTATTCGAAAGGAGTTGATCGAATATTAGTTATTCAAAAGTAGTTGATCGAATATTAGTTATTTGAAAGGAGTTATCGAATATTAGTTATTCCAAAGAAGTTATCGAATATTAGTTATTCGAAAGGAGTTATCGAATATTAGTTATTCGAAAGGAGTAAATCGAATATTAGTTATTCGAAAGGAGTTAATCGAATATAGTTTATTCGAAAGGAGTAAATGGATAAGAGAAAATTAGTTAGAGTTAATTGAATAGGGTTAATCCAATAGTGTTAATCAAATAGAGTTAATATAATTGAGTTAATCAAATAGAGCTAACTGATAAGAGTAAATCGAATAGTGTTAATTGAATAGAGTTAATCGAATATGGCTATTCGAAGAGAGATTATCGAATATAGCTTATTCAAAGGAAAGAGTTATCGAATAGAGATTTATTCGAAAGAGAGTTACGTAAGGGAATTTATTAAAGATTTAAAAGATAAACTTTGACTATTTCGAAGTTAAAACGTTGTTCAGTTAAGGTCTGAGAGGTAATTATACCCTAACTTGATTGACTTCCTTCTTAACTAAGGAATGGTATGGTTTGATAGTGAATGATGGTTAAGTGAATTTAGTTAATGAGTGAAATGGTTTGAGTTGGCATGGAGATGTTTGATTTAAACATCAGTTTAAATCCAGTGAAGGAGTTTTGGAAATGTTTTCCAAATAAGAATCTGAAATGTTTTCTGATGATAGAAAATAAGAATTTAGAATATATGGAAACAGGAGATAAGTAAATTAATGAACTAAAGAGATAAATGTTAAATGGAGATTGATCGATAAAATTTCCATCTGGAAATAATATCGTTGTTTGCACATGTGTTTTTCTTTGTTAGTTAAATCACAGACTATCAAAGTTTTGACCATTTTTCCGTCGTCAATACGGAGAGACCGGTTGGATTCTTATCCAAAGAACCACTCCGTATGGGCGTTAGCATTTCGAATCAAATAAATCAAAGACAAATTGAAGACGGAGTAAAGTGCAAGGTCTGTTGTATATTTCCTAGGTAGAGATTGCCTAGGATGGATGTACGGAGTAGTGCCTTCGGTTTGTCCAGTCTCAGGACAACTTGAATGGACGAATGTCTGACAGAGTATATCTTGTAGATCGCGTAAGTTGATCGTTTCATACGTATTTACGTTGGTGGCGGAGGAATTCATTTCTCTTAGCTTATACCCATGGTATTTTTGGGGAAATCAATTTGTGATTTGACGGGTGTGACGATGTGGCATTCAAAGTGAATGAATGAGTAATCTGTTGAAAGATACGTTATGACCTCCAGCCTCATCAGCTGGGAAATAACATAAATCGGGTAGGCAACATGGCTAAGTGGTTCGCAACCAAGTAGGGTATATTGTCACCATCTAGAGAGTATTCATATTTGTTACTTCTTTCTATTCTGTATCTCCCGAGAATGGTTATGTTGGTTTACCAACTGTAAGGTGACAATATATTCGATACACTCAAGCGGAATGAGTGGTCGGTCATGTGTGGCTTAGTTGCAAGATGTTCTTGTTGAACTCCAGTGTATCGCTTCTAGAGTACACTGAGCAGAAGGTGGATCCATACCTTGTCATAGTTGGAATCCATTCCCCAAAAAAGAGCCCGTGGTTTTGATTGTATATAATATATGTAGAACTTTAGATGCAAGCGTTTCTACTATATTTCTAAGTACTTGTATATAGACATTATTGTAATATCAGAAGAGACTTGATATTAAGAATGATTTGGGTTATCATAAGGTAAAAACCATCCGTGTTTATGTGTGGATCGGTGTTGCGATTATTCATTCTTTTGAAAGGATTTATAAAGTTAAACAAATGATTTGAGTTTACTCACACCAGTCACATAACTGACCCGGAGTTTATTTTGTTTTGTTTTCCCTAAACTCTTGGGTGCCCAATTTTGTATGGGCAGTCAAGTAGTCGGGATTTACAGATACCTGAAGAGCTGGAGCAGGAGGCTTCAGAATTTTATAGCTATGGTTTTTCCACTGTGTTGTAAGTGCTGTACTTTGGAAATGATATATATATATATATATTCAAGTACATATTTATATTTCAAAGTTATGTTATGAAATATATTTATTCGTTCCGCTGTGAGATTCGTGTTTACTCTGCTGTTGTATGTTCTTCTTCTTCTTCTATTCTAAGTTTCTATCTTATCTATCCTCACCCTGTAATTTCTTTCATGGACTATCCATTATTTCCGATGCTTGATTAGTCGACATCGTGTTTGGTGTCGATAACCAGGATCGCAAAAACCCCGGGTCGTTACATTTGGCCTTCGGAGGTAGGCTCTTCATAGGCAATTTCGGTCCTTTGTCTGTTTCGTTGGCTGGTTTTTTCTCAATGTCAAGGGGTTTTTGTCCTTGCACGCTTATGGGTGAGGGTGTTTTTTTCTTCAGGTTCCTCCATTGGTTTGTGGCTGATAAGGGGTTGTGCATCGTTCGTTTGAAGTGGTCTGCAGTCGTGTTGTCTAGGTCAGGTTTGGTTGTGGATTTTGGCTGGATCCCGGACCCAATCGAGATGGCAGGTCCGCACGGCTGATCCGGAAGATTCAGTGGTCTACTTGAGGTGCAGCTGGCTTATCGAGTTGGTTCTAGAGGCAGGTTGTGGTGGTACTTCTGCTTTTTGTTTTTGCGATTTGACCTTTGCTCATTTCGGTGATTTCTGTTTTCGGTGAATTTTTTTCCAGGTTTGTCTTTCCGGCTGTAGTGTTGCTTTGCCTTTAAGCTCTAAGTGTATTAGTTCCTTTTTTTGGTGGGGATTTTTCTGTTTGGTTTGTGTTTAGGTGAACAAGGTCAGTTGCGTGTAGCACTGCTGCTCTGGCCTTTTTGTAAGCCATTGGAGAAAGGTTGTTTTTCTCCTTCTTGCTATATATATATATATATATATATATATATATATCGTTGTGTGAAAAAAGAACAGTAAGCATTTCCATAATGAAAGGAGCAAGTAGAACTCTAACAGATTGCCCTGTTATATGCCATACATGCCTTGAAAATAGCCACTTATGCTTTTAATAATCTGCAAGGAATAACTTAGTAGGTGACACAACTGTAGATCCTTCGATGAATCTTGGTGGAAAGCCCATTCACTAACTATCAAACTGTACAAATACAACTTAAGAATTATCGGAAAGCATTATGAATTCATACTAATGAGAGCCCTCGAGGAGAAATGTTGGTATGAAACGCCTTTAGCTTTCGCTTACATTTCAATGAGTCGGGATTGTGTATTGCTTACCGAATACCTATTCAAAACCAGTATACTAGCTCTATGTTTTGGAAATAGTTATGAAGAAAAATCTATGGAAGATTCAAGATCTTCTTGAGATGCTTGAGTCCATGCAGTGATTCGTAGTCTGTTCAAGAAGTGAGTATTCATTTTATATTTTTGTTCAATTCGAGTGATGAAGATTCATGTTAAGGATGCTGATTATAGCCTCAACATCCAAAATGATAGAAAATATAATAGGAGTACAACCAATGGGGTTCAGCTAACCCATATGATACATCAACTCAACATCTAGAGTATGCTTATCGATTTGGCTAGCAGGAGTTGATGAAACTCGAGATCAAGAGCATTTGTGCATAGAACAACAATGTTTACCTTATGTTATATTTCATTAGAGATTTATAATGCTCGAAGGTTTTCTTGAACTTTGTGAGGAGACTGACCCCAGTCGTTTAAAGGATGTCTCCAATGGAAAATCCATATGTGAACGAACTTTAGCACTTTCTGAATGTACCCTAGTATGAGGTCGAATGAAATAGTTGCAACCATTCTAGCTATTTGATATGATTTATATTCTACACCCCGAGAAAATTACCTATTATGTCACTATAATAATTTAATAAGTGTTTGGATTCTTTTAAGGGTAAAACTGGTACGGTAATCTTCCCATGATCTCATCAGCTACTCTTACATGTTACATGTATCTTGAGTTTTCGAATATTAGACTTCTGTCTGATGCTTTCTTTTTTACCCTATTCCTTGCATACTCTATTGTGTAGGTTGAGTAAAACATATTTCACTTTGGATACTTCGTAGTTCAGAAGATGAGTTGGAGGAACTATACCAAAACACCCAATTTGACACACCACGATGTGGATACTTGATACAGCTTTAAGCCGTATCAAATTTGAGGACTTATAGCCGTATCAAATTTGATAAGCCGTGTCAATTTTCTTTTTGCAATCCGCATCACCTCCAATACTTAAAATCTCACCCTAGATCTTCAAGCATTCATATCAGTTCTTTTTGATAATGCTTAGACCCGTATCAAATCCATATGGGAATTTCCATGTTTCTAGTCATTCTTTTCTGGTTTCTCCCTCTTCACATTTCCATTTCGGCCGAAAAAAAAGAATTCCCAAATGAAAGAAAAAACGGCGAATCCCTAAAATTTCAATTCTTCCATCCAAATTTTATTACCAAATCTTCCTCCTTCGATCCAAACTTGACGTAGAGGCTGGATCAATAAATGATTTCAAAAGCATTCTTGATAATTATGAGAGAATCAACGCCCGCCTTATTATCGAAAGAGATGAAGCAATCACTAGAGGACTGCCTTCCGCCGTTAGAGTTTCATTCTCTGAAAACATAAGGCCTAGACGAGGATAAGGACAACGAAGGAGGTGACGAAGAATTCAATGATGATTAATGTATAATAGTGGTCGAAGAGGATGAGAGTGACGACGATGATATGAAAAGCATGAGAAATTCTAAGTTGGAGAAATGTGCAGCAATATAGACATTATTGTATTATTCTTAGGCATGAACAGATGAGTTACTTCTGCAGGTTAGGCATTCCATTCTTATATATGATCAGTGGTTATGAATTTGATTCTAAAGCGCCTTATAATGATAACAGTCTTTGTTTGTCCGAATCCAAAAGTAATATGTATTACTGGATGGTAAATGTTAAATTGATGTAGATATAGTTCTAGAAGTGCTACACAATGGACAGTAACATTGTAATGGTATCTGAAAGTACAATGAATATTCATGCTAAAAAAATGTAAATTTAAGTTATCATAGCTACTTTTGAAATATTGCCATATGTAATCCCATGTTGTATTGTACCAATACGGTGATGCTTCGTATAATCATATAATCTCCTGATTCGATATAGATTTGCAGTTGGAGAATTGGATTTGTACAGTGAAAACTTTATTTCCCCTTATATTGTGATTATTATTGTAAACCATTACATGCTGAAGGGACAAATATTCAATAAAATATGTATTAAAAATTCGTATATTTATGCTTGTATTTTATAATATGAGGACTTGGTCAATTTATTAAGCGAATTATTAATGACCAAAAAATTGTAAAATTGCTAACATTTTAACTTATAAACACATCTTGATGGTTTGATGCAACTTGGTTAATGCGGATGATAATATGATATCATATAGGTTTAGGAGTTGAATCTGTTTAATGGTGGAATGACAAGGCAGAGATTTCCGATCATTAAAAAATCATGTTGGTAAAAGAGGGCCACTGAAGGTCTAAAATAAGTATACTGATGAACTGTGCACGTTGGTGTCTGGTCATTGTCAAAACATTTTCTGCTTATTCTCCTGAAACTTAGATAGTCGGATGCACAGTTTCATGCAATTTGATAAACCGATTGAACATAGCTGCCTTCTGATGGTATGCTGATGATTTGCAGAGTCCACCATTTGAAAACCATTCCTTAAAAACCACTCTTTACCCCCGTTTGGAATTTGCAGCTGAACCTTAGATGACAAAGTTTTCAATTAAAATGGTGAGGCTTGACTACAAGATGATAATTTGTTTTGCTCTACATTTCTGTTGTTTTCCTTAAAATTTCATAGCGCGCGTCGAAATGCAATCATGGAAACAATTCAAATTCTGTATTAAACTATTCAGTTCTGTTAGTATCTAATGCTGATCCACTTCGTTTATAATTGAATATCTTCCTTGGAACATAAAATTCATTGTAGCCCAACATTCATCATAAAAGGAAATAAATTGGTTAAGACTACATTACTGATAATCTAAAACTATTTTCCTATCATCCCATGAATTATTCATGAATTATAAACTAATTTATTTTGTTGGTGATGGATCCTATACTTGATATAACAAACATGGAGGTTTGACGTAAAATGTTTGAATCTTCCATAGGAAATAAAAGATTGTTAGAAACACTTCATCCAACCAATAAGCTATCGTACTGCCATAGTTTGAATTCAACAAAATTACCATCAACTTCTGTTACAGTTTGAGTAATCGATATTAACTTCAGCTTTGAATTCTGCATATTTTCCATTATACCCGTACACTTCAAGGTCACCAAAAGGAGTAGGAACTATTTATCCATTTTGTATTGATCCATTTAGGAGTAAACTGTTCTTCATTCGCCTCTCTATGTCTCTTTTCATCTCTTTACTGCTCCTCCAATCTGAAACATTTGATCGAACATAAACAAACCACACAAAATTGGACGAATTCAATCTACTTTGAATATTCACAAACTCGAGCAATGTTCCATAGAAAGCAAAAATAAATAATGAACATATTCTACTTTATGGTATATTCAAGGTTCTTTACTGTCTGCTTCCTATTTATCTACAGTTGATATACTTCTATTATGTTTTGCATTATTATCTGAAACTTCAACTATGTAATGATATATATTCTGAAATCATCAATATACCAGGAATCAAAATCTATCATCTAATTTTAAATAGGAGTGCATGATAATAGAATGTTATTTGTAATCATTTTCAATGTATTAGAACTCCCATGTTCTCTGTCTAATTATTTTTGACAATGCATTAGCAACATTACCAAATTGTAATAAATAACAGTAATTTCATCAAGCAGATCAATATTTGAAGGCATCACAATCCCAATGGTTACTCACTGTAACACCCCACCTCCGCTAGGGTCACTCACAAGGGAATGTACTAGGTTTGGTGAAGCATTATCGAGGTAAACATGCACAGAAATATTACAAGACAGAACATATATATATATATATATATAAAACAACGGAAGTAAAACAAATTTCATTACCTTATAAAATAAGGTCTAAAGCCTTTTACATCAGAATACATCAAAACCTGTCTTGCAATAATAAAGAAGCATAAAACCATTTCATAAATTATTCCCCAAGTAAAACAGTAAAGTAGCCATAGCCAAGAAAAGTCCAAGCCATGCGTGACGACCTTCAAGCAGAAGAAGTCCAAACTACTATAGCATTTCCTCCCTGTAACCTGGGGGGGAAACGGAAGACAAGAGGCGAAACAAAACGGGGTCAGTCATAAAGACTGGTAAGCCCTATCTACTATCTTTATATAAACTAGTAAAGCTAACTGGCATGAGGAACTGAGATGAACATAAGTATGAGGACAAGATAGATAAGCTAAACCAAAGTAATAGGATGAACTACTGTACCAAGATACACGAGTGTGTCATGATAAACTACGGTGTCAAGATAAATCAAGGTATCACATTGTCAGGTTCCTATCAAGTATACTATCCCAAGGTACCTATCCTGTACAACATCCCACGGTATCTATCATGTATATTTCTCATGATTCTAACATGTATATTTGCTCTGCACCTCTTGTACTAGTATCCCAACCCGCGTCATGTGTTAACTATGAATGTCCCTTGCCCAATGTCATGTAATGGTCCATGCCAACCTAATATATAGCATATGTAGGTTTTCCCAACTCGTATGTTTCTTTCCATGTATAAGTTCAGTCCTTTGCCGTAGGCCATACGGGCTTTCCCATGTAAACGTTTTATCCTTGAGGTTATTTTGGACTGCTACCCTTGATCTAGTTATGTTTCCTTACCATGAACTATCGCGCATTCACTTAGGATTTATGCCGCCTAGGACCACTAGGGATTATGCTACCTAATGAACGTTTCCGTGTCTCGGTTTGGGTTTTGGCCACCTAGGACCACTAGGGATTATGCCACCCGTCAACCACGCCCTTTTATCCCACGTATGTATCGTGAACCGTTTTCCATGTCTAGACGCACATGTTCCTCAATGTGCCATCCGTGTTCCGTGCCAGGGCAAATCAAGAAATACGAAACTCGGTCGGGAGCTTTAAGTCGTCTGCTGATGCAGATATCAAGGTCTGTTTTTGTACCCGTGGCTATGGTCCCACGTGACCCATCCCTCAACTACTGAAAGGCAACCCAAGAAAAAACATGTATGAGAACTACACTACGGCCCATCGATGCCCATTTCTAGATAGCCAACCTCACCCATAACTCGATAGCTAGTATATGGTCTTTTGGGAGTTCCCTGCCTTTCCGTACGTACACGATTGACTAAAGATGGTAGGTAGTCGGCGACATGCTATCCCGGGGCAAAATCAAGTATCGTCGACTCCACGCTAATCCACCCCAGTCTTTAGGTCGCTCGCATAGCAACCAAGGCATACTCTTGGCTCTTCTACCGCAGACCTTAACCCCTGTGAGGCCGGGTTTCATGGACCACTCGCCACCTCACATAGGGATACCAAGAGTACCCTCACCTTCCCCGAAGCTTTCGCTTCGTCACCAGTTCGCTGGAGCTTTTATCCAAGTCAGATAACTTGCTCGTCCTCGTATACTAAGCGATAACCTACCGTACCAGGTTACTCATCTCTTTATGAACTAGTCCATGTCCTTAGCTAAGAATTATTACTTAGTTACCGTTAACTAAGGTTTACCACTTAGCCCCTCTTTCCACTATCCTTGTTAACTACGATTTCCAACCTAGTCCCCTGAGCTAGGGTTTTGTCAAATGGGTTAAGTGTTGTTATCCAAGTTCATGACTTAACCCACCTACAAATCATGTCAAGATTGGCTAAGTACTCAAGTTCAAGGCTTAGCCCCACAAGTTGGTTAGGTGTACCAAGAAGCTCATGACTTAACCCTATCAAGTCAAATTGGTTAAGTATTTGTTTGTCTTAACCCTATCAGATTATCCTGTTAGATTGATTAAGCATAGATTATCTTAATCCCATCAGATTATCGAGTCGGATTGGTTAAGTATGGGTTAGCTTAACCCCATCCACTGATCATATTACAATGGTTAAGCCTACTTTTAAAAGGTCTTGTGACTTAACCCTATCAGGTCCACCTATTAGATTGGTTAAGTGTAGGTTACTTAACCTCATCAAATCATCACATATAATTGGTTAAGTATAAGTTACTTAACCCCATTAAATTATCATATTAAATTAGTTAAGTATTGGTTACTTAACCCCATCGAATTACCAAGTTTAGATTGGTTAAGTGTTTAACTTAACCCCCTCGAATTCCCGTGTTTCGATTAGTTAAGTATAAGTTACTTAACCCCATCTAATTACCGTGTTTAGATTAGTTAATCCATAATTACTTAACCCCATCTAATTACTGTGTTTAGATTAGTTAAGCCTTAATTACTTAACCCCATCTAATTACCGTGTTTAGATTAGTTAAGCCTTAATTACTTAACCCCATCTAATTACCAAGTCGGATTAGTTAAGTGTAAATTACTTAACCCCATCCCCTAATCATCTTGTATGGTTAAGTGTCATTAAGAAATCAAACCCGGTCCCACTTAACCTACCCATTCGTGTCATATCGGTTAAGTGTCATTAATCAAATTTACTTAACCTTATCATGTGGCATTAATTTAATTAATGCACTCTCAACCTCTTACATTAGACCTTGTTGTTGTTACTAGTTAAGCCGGGCGGGTCCGGGTAGTTTTACACCACAACCTAGTCTAACCTCGGGTCTTAAACGCGACATGACCAACTTCTCACATTGGATCCTATTGTTTGTAGCCACTAGTTAAGCCGGGCGGGTCCGGGTAGATTTATGCTACAAACTCAACCCAACCTCGAGTTGGCCACTTTCATGTTTGGTCTAGTGTCTTGTTACACTTACAACCCATTCGTGTCAAGTTTTCAAGTCCCATACTCAAAGCCAAAGTTACATGTTGTCACGTTTATACCAATTTACCCAAATCATGTTTCATGTCATTAAAGTTTCCCCATAACATAACCCCAACGCTTTTAAACTCGCATATACATTCCCAACAACGCATAATGGATTAAAGAAGGAACTTGGCAAAGGCATGACAAAAAGGGTATAAGGCCACAAGTTAATCATGGTGGCATATGAGGCGTAAATGTGTTCACTAACTTGCATGTTACATTACTAAGCCTCAAAAACATGCATAACCCCAAACTTAGCACATAGGCGAATCATGATGATAAGTGACATAGAAAGATGCCTAGAAGTTCATATATAGCATTACATGCAAGTTATCATAAGGGATATGATAGCTCTCATGTTGCATAATGCAACATTCAACATAAAGCCTATAGCTTTTTAGCTCAAAGATCAAGATAATGTCTTTACAAACATGATGAGATACATAACATGATAGCATGTATGATACTTAATGTTCAAACCCAACTTGCAACATGAACATTTAACTTCATAGTTAATATCTAATAGTAGGAGGGGGATTACAATGCTATGAAGGCAATAAAACGACATATAATACAAAGATTGAGACGAAGCCACTCAAGCGACACCAAAAACCCCAAACGATAAGCTCCAAATGAAACCCTTGAGCAAATACCAATAGAAATCTTTGCTTTGAAGTAGAAAGGTTGCAACTTTGTCCTTGAATCGAGCTTAGCAACTCTCATGTAACATAGAAACACTCAAATGATCATCTAATCTCTCTAGAGAATGAAGATAGAATTTATGACAAGAGGATGGAGGCTAGGGTTTTGAGTAGAGGCCATGATCACTAGAAATGTTAGCATAGTTTAGTTGTAGGATCAATTAATGAGGGTTTAGGCTAGGTTAGGGGTCTTTTTATAGAGATTAGGAGTAGTTTAGGCCGTTAGATTAACCCTAGGATAGATCCAAGCCCTCAAAAATCATCACAGACCTCCAAAACCGAGCCAAACAGCAAAACAGGTGCACCAGGCTGCCTGGGTCCGACCAGGCAGGTCGACCCCCAGGTCGACCCTGGGGTCGACTCCCTAGTCGACCTGGTTGGCGGGGGGTCGACTCCCTAGTCGACCTCCCCTGGTCTGGCGGGAAATTTTCCCGCCTCTTCTGAATTCTGAAATTTGAATCTGTTTTCGTTTTCGAATTTTTCGTGAAACTTCCGAAGGCCATATCTCGGTCATACGGACTCCGATTTACGAAATTTCGGACTCTATTTCGCGTATTTTTCCGAGACGAACGCAATGGCACAGCCCGTTTTATCTGATTCAGATTTTTATAATTTAATTCTGCCTTGATTCTTGATTTAACATGTTGTTATATTTCGGGTTGTTACATTCTCCCCTCCTTTAAGGATTTCGTCCCCGAAATCTCCAAGTTAGGAAGAACGTATCCTACCATCCATCATCCATCTACTCAAAACATCATCTACAGGCAACCATTGTCCTTAGACGATTTCTAATGCCATATGAACATATGCAAAATGTGTGTGTATATGCTCCTTAGCTAACGCTAATGATCAGGCCTGAATGATCTTTCTAATGCAAAATATGTTTAGTGTCATGAGTCCATCATGTATGCAAATAGTCCTAGTCATATAAGTACTATATGCGTGCATAATCATTCATCCATATGCAACATCCGCATGATAACACATTCAATTTCATCCATAAATAAGTATAATTACTCATGCATATGCAACATGAAACGTGACCGCGTCAATCTAGTATCTAATGTGTATTCGCGCATCCACGAGCAACCACTTGCAACCATTTGCAACCATATCAATCATAACATGTTTCAAATACATGTTTACATCCATAGAGTTCTATCTAAGGTTTCCAAGATAAGATCGAGGAGATAAACAAGACAAACTCCTTACGGGGTTTGTAACAGAAACAGGACCGAGAGGATATCCACCAAAAGATAACATGCGAGCAAGCTCTACAGGAAAAACCAGGGATCATGGATACTCCCTTAACAGAGGTACGATGCGCGTGTCTAGCTTTACGTATTCTAAGTCGCGTTTCCTTGAGCTTGATTCCTCGGTGCCTTGACCGCCTTTTTAACTCCATGATTTCGTAGCTCCTTGATTCCTACTTCCAAGATATGAGTTAGAACTCATTTCATTGTCGCCTCTTATTCCACTTTCACTTATCCTTTCCCTAGTATACTTGGCTCAAACGTATTCACTTACTCATGCAAGCTCTCCAAAATTCACTAGGGAATTCTGGATCTCGTTTGCCGATGCCAATCCATGTTGCCAAGAGTAATTACTAGGGTGATTCCCATAACTCATGCATAAGCGAAACAAACCATCCACCTTTGCGGCGAATTTTATTCGAACGGATTACCAACAACTGCATCTCGAGATTCTAGGTAACTAACCATGACGGAACCCAAAAGGTTACACGAGACTTCGAGGGTATCACCGAGGTGAGTCGAGAGTCTAGCTACCCTCTTTCCTAAAACCGAGAATGGCACCCCTTATTGGGTGACCATTTTATCCCTAGAATCCATCCGTAGCTGCGACATGTCATTCTCAAATCCAAACAAGTCATGAAGAAATGGACCAACTCTCCAACCAGATTTTTGGGACAAAAACTGGGATCCTCTACCATGCTAGTACTAAGGTGCAGAGACTCAACTATCCAAGCAGACTTAAACGATACGATGATCAAGCCAAAGTCTGGACGGGATGATAGGAAAGAACGACTAAACCTTTACCAGAAACGGTACCATCTCTTTTAGGTACCCTAGAAATGGGAGCGTACAATTGCCCTCTCCGATGATCTTGTCCTTATCCTCCTTGATGGACTAAGCCATACCAACAAGTTGCTTATCCTTAAGCTCGCATCCTTTATCCTTACTCTTATTATCCTTCCTTGTACCACGACAACAGGTCTCTCGAGAACCACCTCCATCGTATGGGAAACACCTACGTGGCTAGACAAAGATTGGTCACAGTTAGAACTACTGTGACCACAGATGGAGGAAAGAAAGGAAAAGAGATTCGATCAAGGAATCAAAGGATAGTGCTAATGGATTTTGGGGAATAGCCTTTAAAAACTTTTCTTGAAAAATGCTTCTTTGTAAACGGTTTTTCAAATAGTTTTCAGAAGGTTTTAAAAACTTTTGCCCAGTCTGGTAACCTTCTGCTCTGATACCAAATGTAACACCCCACCTCCGCTAGGATCACTCACAAGGGAATATACTAGGTTTGGTGAAGCATTATCGAGGTAAACATGCACAGATATATTACAAGACAGAACATATATATATATATATATATATATATATATATATATATATAACAGCGGAAGTAAAACAAATTTCATTACCTTATAAAATAAGGTCTAAAGCCTTTTACATCAGAATACATCAAAACCTGTCTTGCAATAATAAAGAAGCATAAAACCATTTCATAAATTATTCCCCAAGTAAAAAAATAAAGTAGCCATAGCCAAGTAAAGTCCAAGCCATGCATGACGACCTTCAAGCAGAAGAAGTCCAAACTACTATAGCATTTCCTCCCTGTAACCTGGGGGGGAAAGGAAGACAAGAGGCGAAACAAAACGGGGTCAGTCATAAAGACTGGTAAGCCCTATCTACTATCAGTATATAAACTAGTAAAGCTAACTGGCATGAGGAACTGAGATGAACATAAGTATGAGGACAAGATAGATAAGCTAAACCAAAGTAACAGGATGAACTACTGTACCAAGATACACGAGTGTGTCATGATAAACTACGGTGTCAAGATAAATCAAGGTATCACATTGTCAGGTTCCTATCAAGTATACTATCCCAAGGTACCTATCCTGTAAAACATCCCACGGTATCTATCATGTATATTTCTCATGGTTCTAACATGTATATTTGCTCTGCACCTCTCGTACTAGTATCCCAACCCGCGTCATGTGTTAACTATGAATGTCCCTTGCCCAATGTCATGTAATGGTCCATGTCAACCTAATATATAGCATATGTAGGTTTTCCCAACTCGTATGTTTCTTTCCATGTATAAGTTCAGTCCTTTGCCGTAGGCCATACGGGCTTTCCCATGTAAACGTTTTATCCTTGAGGTTATTTTGGACCGCTACCCTTGATCTAGTTATGTTTCCTTACCATGAACTATCGCGCGTTCACTTAGGATTTATGCCGCCTAGGACCACTAGGGATTATGCTACCTAATGAACGTTTCTGTGTCTCGGTTTGGGTTTTGGCCACCTAGGACCACTAGGGATTATGCCACCTGTCAACCACGCCCTTTTATCCCACGTATGTATCGTGAACCGTTTTCCATGTCTAGACGCACATGTTCCTCAATGTGCCATCCGAGTTCCGTGCCAGGGCAAATCAAGAAATACGAAACTCGGTCGGGAGCTTTAAGTCGTCTGCTGATGCAGATATCAAGGTCTGTTTTTGTACCCGTGGCTATGGTCCCACGTGATCCCTCCCTCAACTACTGAAAGGCAACCCAAGAAAAATCATGTATGAGAACTACACTACGGCCCATCGATGCCCATTTACAGATAGCCAACCTCACCCATAACTCGATATCTAGTATATGGTCTTTTGGGAGTTCCCTGCCTTTCCATACGTACACGATTGACTAAAGATGGTAGGTAGTCGGCGACATGCTATCCCGGGGCAAAATCAAGTATCGTCGACTCCACGCTAATCCACCCCAGTCTTTAGGTCGCTCGCATAGCAACCAAGGCATACTCTTGGCTCTTCTACCGCAGACCTTAACCCCTGTGAGGCCGGGTTTCATGGACCACTCGCCACCTCACAGAGGGATACCAAGAGTACCCTCACGTTCCCCGAAGCTTTCGCTTCGTCACCCAGTTCGCTGGAGCTTTTATCCAAGTCAGATAACTTGCTCGTCCTCGTATACTAAGCGATAACCTACCGTACCAGGTTACTCATCTCTTTATGAACTAGTCCATGTCCTTAGCTAAGAATTATTACTTAGTTACCGTTAACTAAGGTTTACCACTTAGCCCCTCTTTCCACTATCCTTGTTAACTACGATTTCCAACCTAGTCCCCTGAGCTAGGGTTTTGTCAAATTGGTTAAGTGTTGTTATCCAAGTTCATGACTTAACCCGCCTACAAATCATGTCAAGATAGGCTACGTACTCTGTAACACCCCACCTCCGCCAGGGTGACTCTTGCAAGCACTCTGACTTTGGAGGGGCGTTTGAATCAGGTAAACATGCATAATGATATATCAAGGCAGAACAAGAACATATGTATATATATAAACAGAGTAAATAACATAGATAAAACAGCGGAAGATTTCAAACCATTTCAAAACAATTCTGGTACAACATAATGTCAATTTTCCAAATACACAAGTCTAGATAAAACAACATCAACTGAAATAAAACTGAAATACATAAGTACTAATCCCCAAAAGAAGTGATAGCCATAGCTAGCTTCATGTCAAACCGTACAAGAGCTAATTCCCACAAGCAAGTGGTCAGAAATCCAGCTAAGCTCCAATATTCCCTCCCTGAGAACCTGGGGGGGTGGGGGGGGGAACGGAAGAAAATAGGCGAAAGAAAACAGGTCAGTCAAAAAGACTGAGTAAGCCCTACTACAATCAATGTAAACTGATAAAGTTAACTGGCATGAGCAGCAGGTATGATCATAAGGATACTAGCATGATGATATACTAACAAGGTAGATAAAGGTGTCATCGCATAATCAGGATTAAGGTTTTGCACCACAGGTGTACTAGTAAACTAACATGACTTGAATAAACAAGTATTGATCCCTTGGCCCATGCTTTGGCCCAATAACATGAAATGACCCTAATGCAAGGTCCAGCCAAACGGTCTAGTCGATCGGCTCCCTAAGCCTAACTCGTCACGTGTTGGTGTCAATACGGCCCAAACATAATTGTAGTCGAACTGTGCCGGGTCCACCCTTCGGGTGTATCAAGCCCTAGGATGCCAACCCCTGGACACCATAAACATGAGTGCACAGTCTCGATCTACTGGTACCCATGGGTGACTTCTCCAAATACGGACTGCGTGCACGACCATAGTCCGTCCGAAACTACATCGGCGTACCACTCGGCCGTCGTTTATTGGGTCACTTACCTCCAGCCCAGTAATCGTGCCCCCCCTAGCCTAGCCCCTAGGGCCTTAATGATACAAATTTTGGGGTTACTGCGGAGTGGGCCCCCATTGCTAGTATTTTCTAGTGGGTTAAGTACGGATTAACCCTCTTGCTAATCATGGATTAACTTGGTTAAGTGTAACGATGAGTTCACGACTTAACCCCGATTAATCTACTAAGCCCAAGTTGGTTAAGTATTAAGTGGACCATGACTTAACCCTAATCACGAGGCATTAATTAATTTAATGCGCCTTAACCTCTCACATTAGACCTTGTTGTGGTTACTAGTTAAGCCGGGCGGGTCCGGGTAGCTTTACACCACAACATGGTCTAACCTCGGGTTCAAGGTACAACATGACCAACTTCTCACATTGGGTCCTATTGTTTGTAGCAACTAGTTAAGCCGGTCGGTTCCGGATAGGTTTACGCTACAAACTCAGCCCAACCTCGAGTTGGCCACACTTATCTTTTCTAAGTGTCATGTCCATCATGTTTCCAAAACATGTTACAAGTTTTCAAGCAATTGGGTAGACCTAACTTAATAGGTAAATTCCCAATGGGTAGACCTAACTTAATAGGTAAATTCCCAAGCTTATGTTTTTATGTCTTTTACTTTTACCCAACCCCAAACGCAATCCCATCGCTTACATATCGCAATAGCGCATAAAGGATAGAAAGAGGGAACTTGGCATAATCATGACATAAAAGGTGTTGAACCCACAAGTTCAACATGGTGGCATATGAAATGTACATATGTTCATATACTTGCATATTATATTTTTAGGCCCCAAAAGCATGCATAAAACCAAACTTGGCATATTGGTGATGCATGGTGCTAAATGACATGTAGACATGGCCATAAGGTCGCATTTAGCCTCACATGCAAGTTATCATAAGAGATATGATAACTTACATGTTGCCAAAATGCAACCTTTGGCATAAAGCTTAAAGCTTTATGCTCATAAACCCAAGATAAGCTTGCATAACATGATAGTATGAACAAAGTGTTCAACCCAAACTTGCATAACATAACTTGGCATACTTGCATATAAACTTCCATATCACAACATGATAAACTTGCATATAAACTTACATATCACAACATGATAAACTTGCATATAAACTTGCATATCACAACATGATAAACTTGCATATAAACTTGCATATCACAACATGATAAACTTGCATTTCATAGCATAGTAAACTTGCATATAAACTTGCATATCATACATTTAACTTTAGAGTTTAAGTATGAAAGTAGAATAGGGCTTACAATGCTTAAGAAGTCACAAAAATATGACAAAGCCCTTATGAAATCAATCAAACCCAAAATGCAAGCAAAACCCTTGAGCCAAAATGATCAAAACTCTTTCTTTATGATGCTAATATAAAAACTTGACTTGAATGCAAGCTAATAACACTTATACAAGCTTGAAAACACTTGTATGCATGGAAAATCTTTCATAGAAATGATTTTAGAAATTTTGTGAAGAGAGTGGAGGCCATGAGAGGATTGATTTTGCCATAGTTTAGTTGTAGGATAGATTAATGATGATTTAGGGCTTGGTTAGGGTCTTATTTATAGATTAGGCAAGTGTTTTAGGCCATAGGATTAAACCCTAGTTGCAATCTCAGCCCTTAAAATCAAATCTGGCCCCCAAGCTCAACACAATCTCAAAATGGTGCACCAGGCTAAACAACCCGGCTGGACCAAGTCGACAGCCAAGTCGACAGGGCTGTCGACTTGGGTCCAACCAAGTCGACTCCCATGTCGACAGGGCTGTCGACTTGGGTGCTCTGGCGGGAACTTTCCCGCCTAGCCCAAACTGGCCCAATTTTTCAAATTCAAACTTGAATTTGAAATCTGTTTTTACTTTGGAATTTTCTGAAATCTTCGTTGGGCCTTAATCGGGTCATACGGACTCCGATTTTCGAAAACTCGGACTCTATTTCGCGTATTTTTCCGAGACGAACGCAATGGCATAGCCCGTTTCCCTTGATTCAGATTTTAGAATTTAATTCTGCCTCGATTTTATGTTATAACAGGTTATTGAAAATACGGGTAGTTACATTCTCCCCTCCTTAAAGGATTTCGTCCCCGAAATCTTCAAGTTAGGAAGAACGTATCCTACCATCCAACATCCATCTACTCAAAACATCATCCACGAGCAATCATTGTCCTTACAAGATTCTAAATGTTGTATGAGCATATGCAAAGGTGTGTGTATATGTACTTATCTAATGCAAATATCATCAATGCAAATTATGTTAGTGAAATGAATCCATATGTATGCAATTCCTAACATAATGTATAACATCTATATGTGTGCACATAACATACATCCATATGCAACATCCATGTGATAACACACAAAAATTTTCATCCATGAATAAGCATAAACACTCATGCATATGCAATATGAGGAGTGTGTGAGCCGATCTAGTGCCTAACGTGTATAATGCATCCACGAGTAACCACTTGCAAACACTTGCAACCATCAAGCATAACATGTTTCAAACACATGTTTCATCCAAAGGGTTTCTACCTAAGGTTCTCATGACAAGATTAACACGATAAACTAGATAAACATAGATAGCAAAGAGAAAGATATGCTAATCAAAGAAAAGAGATTGAAAGTGTACCCTCAAAAAGGAATGGATAAAGCCCACGCATCTTCTCCTCGGTTTCTCAAGTTGCGTCTTCTTTGGCTTCACCCCATTGAACCTTCACCAACTTGACCTCTCGATTCCTTAGCTTCTTGGTCTCCGTCCCCAAGATACGAATCGGGGCTCTCCTCAAGGTAGCCTCTTTCTCCACTTCCACATCTTTCAGAACAGTTGGCTCAACAACCTCTGCTGATTCATGTAAACACTTCCGGAGATGCGAGACATGAAAAACATCGGGTACTCCGGCAAGCTTCTCGGGCAACTTCACTCTATAAGCCATCTGCCCGATCCTCTCTAAAATAGGGAATGGTCCAACAAACCTCGGTGCCAACTTCCCAACGGCTCCAAATCGGACCACATTCCGCAAAGGAGAAACCTTCACGAAAACCATATCCCCAACATCAAACTCCAAATCCGTTCTTCGCTTATCAGCATAGGATTTCTGTCGGTCTTGGGCCGCTTTCATCCGTCTCCGAATCAACTCGACCTTCTCGGATGTATCTCTGATCAGATCAGGCCCAAGTATAAGCTTATCTGTAGTCTCCCACCAACATGTAGGCGACTTGCACGGCCTCCCATATAAAGCTTCAAATGGTGCCATCCCTATGCTTGCCTGATAACTGTTATTATATGCAAACTCAACAAGAAGAAGATGGTCTTCCCAAGTACCACCAAAATCCAGAATACAAAGCCTCAACAGATCCTCGAGTACCCTATTCACCCTTTCGGTTTGACCGTCCGTCTGTGGGTGATAAGCGGTACTTAGATTCAATCTCGTGCCCATGGCTTCTTGCAAGCTATTCCAGAACTGACTTGTAATGATTGGGTCTCGGTCACTGACAATACTAGAAGGGACTCCATGAAGCCTCACAATCTCACGAAGATATACAGACGCTAGCCAAGATGCGGTCCTCTTGCTCTTCACCGGAATGAAATGAGCACTCTTCGTGAGTCTATCCACAATAACCCAAATGCTCGTATTCCCTTTCCTTGCCCTTGGTAGTCCATCGATAAAATCCATGGAAATACTCTCCCACTTCCATAGTGGAACGTCTAGAGGATGAAATAGCCCACCGGGCTTCTTCGACTCGGCCTTAACTTGCTGGCAAATGATACATCTAGAGACAAACTCTGCCACATCCTTCTTCATCCCAGGCCAAAAGAAAATGCGCTTCATATCTTTATACATCTTATCTCCACCCGAATGTATAGTCAACTTAGAGCGATGCGCTTCCTCCAGAACTTTTCTTACTAAATCTTCTACCATTGGAACACATAACCTTCCGTCTCTCCTCAGCCAACCCTTGTCATCAATAGAATATCGAGCGAGATGACTAGACGTCTCTCCTCGAATCAGCTTATCCATAATCTCAACTATCTGAGGGTCTTCTCTCTGCGAAGCCCCTACTTGATCAAGAAGGGTAGGTCTGAGTTCCAGAGATGCTAAAGAACCGGTCATCGACTCAACCGCCAAAGAGAAATCAAAGGTTGCCACATACTCTAAATTCTTCATCTCAACGAATAGAGGACTTAGGGTCAACCTTCTTCTACTCAATGCATCTGCTACCACATTCCCCTTGCCAGGGGTATAAGCTATCTCAAAATCGTAGGACGCCAAGAATTCCATCCATCTTTGTTGTCTCAGATTCAGATCCTTCTGAGAAAAGAGATTCTTCAATGAATTGTGATCGGTATAAAGCTCAAATCTTTCTCCCAGAAGATAATGGCGCCAAGCCTTGAGTGCATATACTATTGTTGCCAACTCTAAGCCATGAGTGGGATAATTCTTCTCATGTACTTTGAGTTGTCTACCGCCAAAGCATATCACCCTTCCTTCTTGCATCAGAACAGCTCCTAACCCCGTGCCACATGCATCGGTGTATACTGTAAATAACTTCCCTCCATCGGGCAAAGCTAGAACAGGTGCTGATGTGAGGGCTCTCTTGAGCTTCTGAAAAGCAAGCTCGCATTCTATGCTCCAAGCAAAAACTAAATTCTTCTTCGTCAATTTAGTGAGAGGAGCGGAAATCTTCGCGAAGTCCTTGATGAACTTCCGGTAAAAGCCTGCAAGACCTAGAAAACTTCTCACTTCGGTTGCATTCCTTGGAGTCTTCCAATCCTGAACTGCAACTACCTTAGCGGGATCCACCGCTAAGCCTTGCTTAGATACTATATGACCAAGGAATCTAACTTCCCTTCTCCAAAAGTGACACTTGGAGAACTTGGCCTTCAATTGATGCGCTCTAAGCGTATCCATCACCTCCACGAGATGCCTTGCGTGCTCTTCCTCATCCTTAGAGAAGATCAGAATATCATCTACGAAGACCACGACAAACTTGTTCAAGAACTCCCTGAACACCCTACTCATCAAGTCCACGAAATATGCGAGTGCATTAGTCAAGCCGAACGGCATGACAAGCCATTCGAAGAATCCATCTGGAGTTCTGAACGCAGTCTTGTCTATACTATCTTCAGCTACCTTGAGCTGATGAAATCCAGTAGCAAGATCAAGCTGAGAGAAAACAGAAGCACCGACAAGCTGGTCAAAGAGATCATCAATCCTCGGTAACGGGTGTCTGTTCTTCTTAGTCAGCTTATTCAACTCTCGATAATCAACACAAAGTTGGAGAGATCCGTCTGCCTTGGTAGCGAATACCACAGGCGCTCCTCATTCAGATATACTTCGTCTAATGAAGTTCTTTTCAAGCAACTCCTTTACTTGCTTATTTAGCTCCCGCCTTTCACGCGGAGCCATGTGCCGAACGGGCAAAGAAACCGGCTTTGCATTATCCACCAGATAAATGCGGAAATCAATCTCTCGCTTAGGGGGCAACCCCCTAACTTCATCGAAAACATCCGGATACTCTCGAACCACTCTCACAGACTGAAGAGTTTCCATTGACGAGTCGAGTGATTCAAGATAGCACAACATGACGGGACCTCTCGGATCACAAGAAATCTCTAGGGTGTTTCCGAGGCGAGTCACGAGCCTCACAACCCTATGCTCACAATCAAGGATGGCTCCATATCTGGACAGCCAATCCATGCCCAATATCAATCCGTATCCCCTAAAACCAAGAACATAAGCACTGCACAAGAACTCTACACTCAGTATAGAGATCCTCAAATCCCCACATATCATAGACAGATGGGCGGAACCCCCAATAGGATTTGAGACACAAACGGGATCATCAACCAAGCTAGTACTAAGGTGCAAACTATCAACAAGATCAGATGAGATAAAGCTATGCGATGCACCAGAATCAAACAAGGTACGAACTGGAAAATCAGAAATATATACAAGGCTCTCAACAGAAATACTACCTCGATCGGGAACTGGAGCGGTATTGAGAGCATGAACTTGCCCTCCTGAAGGTCCAGCACGCTGAGTCTGACCCTGGCCTTGCCCTTGCTTCCTCGGGCAATCCTTACTGAAATGTCCAGCCTTACCGCAGAAAAAGCATTCACCATTCTTCCTTTTCCTCTTCTTACACTCCTTAATAAGATGCCCAACTGAACCGCAATAATGGCACTTCTCCTTGTTGTTCTTGCCCTTGTTTTTGTTCCCCTTGTTGCCTTGACCTTTGTTCTTGTTCTGAATGCCTTGACTGCTCTGACCACTCGGATTTCCCTGATTTCCTTTCCCCTGGGAATCAGTCTTCTTGGCTTGAGTATCATTCATCTTGGTTTCTTTCTTGACATCTCCCTGAAGTAACGTCATATCAACCAAGCTCTCAAACGTGGCCCCATGAGGAATATGTGACATAGCCAATCCCTGCAACGGCTCATTCAATCCTCTAGCAAAACGAAGAGCCTTCTTCTGAGGAGTATTCACCATATCCAAGCCAAAACGAGCTAACTGATTGAACTTGTTCACATATTCTTTGACAGACATATCTCCTTGTTTCAGAGTTATGAACCTCTCCATCTGCAGATTCTCCTCAGTAGAAGATAGAAACTTAAGCGTGAACCTTGCCCTGAAATCGGCCCAAGTCTCAACAGGCCTAGTACCATTGGTGACTTCCCACCAATAAGCGGCTTCATCCTTCATAAGCCACACCGCCAACAAGATCTTCCTCTGATCGTCTAACCCAAAGATGGAAAATAAATCCTCGGTCTCTTTCAACCAATTTCTGGCCTCTACAAAAGTCTCAGTGCCTTGAAAGTTCTTGCCACCCATTGCTTTGAAATCTTTGCAAGTCTTTGCGAAGTCAGCTTGAGGATGCTGAGGGGGAGGAGGAAGAGGAACCTCAGCGACAGGAGGAGGAGGAACATTAACTACCGGAGGAGGAGGAGGAGGAACATTAACTACTGGAGGAGGAGGAGGAGGGACATCTGCGGGGCTGGCTTCGGTCGCCCTAGCCTCCAAAAGTCTCCTATACCAAACAGGTACGTGCACTCCCTCCGGAATAGCAAAGTTATCGGCCATACTGAAAACGAAGAAAAAGACAGATTCAGAATGGCGAAAAAACGAAGGAATTTTGCTAATGGCTTTTTGGGGAATAGCCTTTAAAATAAACTAGACTTTTCTTTGGAAAATACTTTATACTTGGTTTTGAAAATAGTTTTCCAAAAGTTTTCTAAAAACCTTTTTGTTCCTTCTCGTAAACCATATGCTCTGATACCAAATGTAACACCCCACCTCCGCCAGGGTGACTCTTGCAAGCACTCATACTTTGGAGGGGCGTTTGAATCAGGTAAACATGCATAATGGTATATCAAGGCAGAACAAGAACATATGTATATATATAAACAGAGTAAATAACATAGATAAAACAGCGGAAGATTTCAAACCATTTCAAAACAAGTCTGGTACAACATAATGTCAATTTTCCAAATACACAAGTCTAGATAAAACAACATCAATTGAAATAAAACTGAAATACATAAGTACTAATCCCCAAAAGAAGTGATAGCCATAGCTAGCTTCATGTCAAACCGTACATGAGCTAAATCCTACAAGCAAGTGGTCAGAAATCCAGCTAAGCTCCAATATTCCCTCCCTGAGAACCTGGGGGGGGGGGAGGGGGAACAGAAGAAAAGAGGCGAAAGAAAACAGGTCAGTCAAAAAGACTGAGTAAGCCCTACTACAATCAATGTAAACTGATAAAGTTAACTGGCATGAGCAGCAGGTATGATCATAAGGATACTAGCATGATGATATACTAACAAGGTAGATAAAGGTGTCATCGCATAATCAGGATTAAGGTTTTGCACCACAGGTGTACTAGTAAACTAACATGACTTGAATAAACAAGTATTGATCCCTTGGCCCATGCTTTGGCCCAATAACATGAAATGACCCTAATGCAAGGTCCAACCAAATGGTCTAGTCGATCGGCTCCCTAAGCCTAACTCGTCACGTGTTGGTGTCAATACGGCCCAAACATAATTGTAGTCGAACTGTGCCGGGTCCACCCTTCGGGTGTATCAAGCCCTAGGGTGTCAACCCCTGGACACCATAAACATGAGTGCACAGTCTCGATCTACTGGTACCCATAGGTGACTTCTCCAAATACGGACTGCGTGCACGACCATAGTCCGTCCGGAACTACATCGGCGTACCACTCGGCCGTCGTTTATTGGGTCGCTTACCTCCAGCCCAGTAATCGTGCCCCCTCCCTAGCCTAGCCCCTAGGGCCTTAATGATACAAATTTTGGGGTTACTGCGGAGTGGGCCCCCATTGCTAGTATTTTCTAGTGGGTTAAGTACGGATTAACCCTCTTGCTAATCATGGATTAGCTTGGTTAAGTGTAACGATGAGTTCACGACTTAACCCCGATTAATCTACCAAGCCCAAGTTGGTTAAGTATTAAGTGGACCATGACTTAACCCTAATCACAAGGCATTAATTAATTTAATGCGCCTTAACCTCTCACATTAGACCTTGTTGTGGTTACTAGTTAAGCCGGGCGGGTCCGGGTAGCTTTACACCACAACTTGGTCTAACCTCGGGTTCAAGGTACAACATGACCAACTTCTCACATTGGGTCCTATTGTTTGTAGCAACTAGTTAAGCCGGTCGGTTCCGGGTAGGTTTACGCTACAAACTCAACCCAACCTCGAGTTGGCCACACTTATCTTTTCTAAGTGTCATGTCCATCATGTTTCCAAAACATGTTACAAGTTTTCAAGCAATTGGGTAGACCTAACTTAATAGGTAAATTCCCAATGGGTAGACCTAACTTAATAGGTAAATTTCCAAGCTTATGTTTTTATGTCTTTTACTTTTACCCAACCCCAAACGCAATCCCATCGCTTACATATCGCAATAGCGCATAAAGGATAGAAAGAGGGAACTTGGCATAATCATGACATAAAAGGTGTTGAAGCCACAAGTTCAACATGGTGGCATATGAAATGTACATATGTTCATATACTTGCATATAATATTTTTAGGGCCCAAAAGCATGCATAAAACCAAACTTGGCATATTGGTGATGCATGGTGCTAAATGACATGTAGACATGGCCATAAGTTCGCATTTAGCCTCACATGCAAGTTATCATAAGAGATATGATAACTTACATGTTGCCAAAATGCAACCTTTGGCATAAAGCTTAAAGCTTTATGCTCATAAACCCAAGATAAGCTTGCATAACATGGTAGTATGAACAAAGTGTTCAACCCAAACTTGCATAACATAACTTGGCATACTTGCATATAAACATGATAAACTTGCATATAAACTTGCATATCACAACATGATAAACTTGCATATCACAACATGATAAACTTGCATATAAACTTGCATATCACAACATGATAAACTTGCATATAAACTTGCATATCACAACATGATAAACTTGCATTTCATAGCATAGTAAACTTGCATATAAACTTGCATATCATACATTTAACTTTAGAGTTTAAGTATGAAAGTAGAATAGGGCTTACAATGCTTAAGAAGTCACAAAAATATGACAAAGCCCTTATGAAATCAATCAAACCCAAAATGCAAGCAAAACCCTTGAGCCAAAATGATCAAAACTCTTTCTTTATGATGCTAATATAAAAACTTGACTTGAATACAAGCTAATAACACTTATACAAGCTTGAAAACACTTGTATGCATGGTAAATCTTTCATAGAAATGATTTTAGAAATTTTGTGAAGAGAGTGGAGGCCATGAGAGGATTGATTTTGCCATAGTTTAGTTGTAGGATAGATTAATGATGATTTAGAGCTAGGTTAGGGTCTTATTTATAGATTAGGCAAGTGTTTTAGGCCATAGGATTAAACCCTAGTTGCAATCTCAACCCTTAAAATCGAATCTGGCCCCCAAGCTCAACACAATCTCAAAATGGTGCACCAGGCTAAACAGCCCAGCTAGACCAAGTCGACAGCCAAGTCGACAGGGCTGTCGACTTGGGTCCAACCAAGTCGACTCCTAAGTCGACAGGGCTGTCGACTTGGGTGCTCTGGCGGGAACTTTCCCGCCTGGCCCAAACTGGCCCAATTTTTCAAATTCAAACATGAATTTGAAATCTGTTTTTACTTTGGAATTTTCTGAAATCTTCGTTGGGCCTTAATCAGGTCATACGGACTCCGATTTTCGAAAACTCGGACTCTATTTCGCGTATTTTTCCGAGACGAACGCAATGTCATAGCCCGTTTCCCTTGATTTAGATTTTAGAATTTAATTCTGCCTCGATTTTATGTTATAACAGGTTATTGAAAATACAGGTTGTTACATACTCAAGTTCAAGGCTTAGCCCCACAAGTTGGTTAGGTGTACCAAGAAGCTCATGACTTAACCCTATCAAGTCAAATTGGTTAAGTATTTGTTTGTCTTAACCCTATCAGATTATCCTGTTAGATTGATTAAGCATAGATTATCTTAATCCCATCAGATTATCAAGTCGGATTGGTTAAGTATGGGTTAGCTTAACCCCATCCACTGATCATATTACAATGGTTAAGCCTACTTTTAAAAGGTCTTGTGACTTAACCCTATCAGGTCCACCTATTAGATTGGTTAAGTGTAGGTTACTTAACCTCATCAAATCATTACATATAATTGGTTAAGTATAAGTTACTTAACCCCATTAAATTATCATATTAAATTAGTTAAATATTGGTTACTTAACCCCATCAAATTACCAAGTTTAGATTGGTTAAGTGTTTAACTTAACCCCCTCGAATTCCCGTGTTTCGATTAGTTAAGTATAGGTTACTTAACCCCATCTAATTACCGTGTTTAGATTAGTTAAGCCATAATTACTTAACCCCATCTAATTACCGTGTTTAGATTAGTTAAGCCTTAATTACTTAACCCCATCTAATTACCGTGTTTAGATTAGTTAAGCCTTAATTACTTAACCCCATCTAATTACCAAGTCGGATTAGTTAAGTGTAAATTACTTAACCCCATCCCCTAATCATCTTGTATGGTTAAGTGTCATTAAGAAATCAAACCCGGTCCCACTTAACCTACCCATTCGTGTCATATCGGTTAAGTGCCATTAATCAAATTTACTTAACCTTATCATGTGGCATTAATTTAATTAATGCACTCTCAACCTCTCACATTAGACCTTGTTGTGGTTACTAGTTAAGCCGGGCGAGTCCGGGTAGTTTTACACCACAACCTAGTCTAACCTCGGGTCTTAAGCGCGACATGACCAACTTCTCACATTGGATCCTATTGTTTGTAGCCACTAGTTAAGCCGGGCAGGTCCGGGTAGATTTATGCTACAAACTCAACCCAACCTCGAGTTGGCCACTTTCATGTTTGGTCTAGTGTCTTGTTACACTAACAACCCATACATGTCAAGTTTTCAAGTCCCATACTCAAAGCCAAAGTTACATGTTGTCACGTTTATACCAATTTACCCAAATCATGTTTCATGTCATTAAAGTTTCCCCATAACATAACCCCAACGCTTTTAAACTCGCATATACATTCCCAACAACGCATAATGGATTAAAGAAGGAACTTGGCAAAGGCATGACAAAAAGGGTATAAGGCCACAAGTTAATCATGGTGGCATATGAGGCGTAAATGTGTTCACTAACTTGCATGTTACATTACTAAGCCTCAAAAACATGCATAACCCCAAACTTAGCACATAGGCGAATCATGATGATAAGTGACATAGAAAGATGCCTAGAAGTTCACATATAGCATTACATGCAAGTTATCATAAGGGATATGATAGCTCTCATGTTGCATAATGCAACATTCAACATAAAGCCTATAGCTTTTTAGTTCAAAGATCAAGATAATGTCTTTACAAACATGATGAGATACATAACATGATAGCATGTATGATACTTAATGTTCAAACCCAACTTGCAACATGAACATTTAACTTCATAGTTAATATCTAATAGTAGGAGGGGGATTACAATGCTATGAAGGCAATAAAACGACATATAATACAAAGATTGAGACGAAGCCACTCAAGCGACACCAAAAACCCCAAACGATAAGCTCCAAATGAAACCCTTGAGCAAATACCAATGGAAATCTTTGCTTTGAAGTAGAAAGGTTGCAACTTTGGCCTTGAATCGAGCTTAGCAACTCTCATGTAACATAGAAACACTCAAATGATCATCTAATCTCTCAAGAGAATGAAGATAGAATTTATGACAAGAGGATGGAGGCTAGGGTTTTGAGTAGAGGCCATGATCACTAGAAATTTTGGCATAGTTTAGTTGTAGGATCAATTAATGAGGGTTTAGGCTAGGTTAGGGGTCTTTTTATAGAGATTAGGAGTAGTTTAGGCTGTTAGAATAACCCTAGGATAGATCCAAGCCCTCAAAAATCGTCACAAGCCTCCAAAACCGTGCCTAACAGCAAAACAGGTGCACCAGGCTGCCTGGGTCCGACCAGGCAGGTCGACCCCCAGGTCGACCCTGGGGCCGACTACCCAGTCGACCTGGTTGGCAGGGGGGTCGACTCCCCAGTCGACCTCCCCTGGTCTGGCGGGAAATTTTCCCGCCTCTTCTGAATTCTGAAAATTGAATCTGTTTTCGTTTTCGAATTTTTCGTGAAACTTCCGAAGGCCATATCTCGGTCATACGGACTCCGATTTACGAAATTTCGGACTCTATTTCGCGTATTTTTCCGAGACGAACGCAATGGCACAGCCCGTTTTATCTAATTCATATTTTTATAATTTAATTCTGCCTTGATTCTTGATTTAACATGTTGTTAAATTTCGGGTTGTTACACTCACCATGAACAACATCGGTTATAGTTATTTAAATGGGAATGCGTAGTTGAAATTTGGGGGAATAGAGGTGCTGCCGATCCTAGCCATAACTATAAATATCTCTGTGTGTGTGCGTGGACACTCATATGGATCAACTTTATGGAAAGAAAACTATTATTTAACTGCTTTATGAAATCTATCCCACATTGTAACATTTATTTCGCATCGAAACTTTCTGTAATTTCATGACAGTCTTACCACTTTGAGAGAGAAATTACATGCACCATGTTATTTGTTTTAAATTATTTCGTAGCTTAAGGAAGCTAAGGTGTTACGAGCTCAGGGTCAACATGAAATGGCTGTTAGTCTTGCAAAATATATCTTGCTAAAATATCAAATCGGAGATGAAGCCTCAAATATATATTGTTTAGTTGGTAAATGGTTAACAAAATCTCGATCGAGCAAGTAATATGTTTTGACATATAACCAGTGTGTATATACCAAGTTACCAACATATCCGGTTAAAAATCGTATTCATAATTTTTCTGCCTTTTTTCTATTTTGCAGTGTAAGAATTATTTTTGGAACAGTACCTGAACCATTCAGTCGAGCTTATCGAGTTAAACAAGAATAAGAGTAATGTTATCATATACAGACAATGTCAGACATATTTCCATCTTGCACATTATACAGAAGGTGTGTTTAAAAGTTATGAAGAAATACTTGCGTCTAGTGAATGGTAATCAGCTTTGCGCTTAAGGAAGCACAAGGTACATCAGAAACGAAGTCATCTCGTGCACATAGTTCAACAGTTGCGTTGATATTCATTATTTAATGTTATGATTTCATAGACAAAAGAATTGGATGCGCTCATGAAAAGACTCAAAGTTCAATGAAGGTAAGTTTCTACTGTAAACTGATCTATTTCTGTACTCTTGGATAACATTGCATTTTTCAGTATTAATGTTTTGTATATGTAAGCTCTTAACAATGTTACCGAGACATTTTTTGTTGACTCAGTAACACCACCTACGGTTTCAGAAGCATACCCAGGCTAAGAATGGTTTCTTAGGCTAATAATTCCAACGAAATTATTTGACTTTAATGCTGATTCAAAATTAGATCCCATCTTAATTATGTATGTTTTTGCTTTGAATTTCAGGGAGAGAAAACAAATTATTCTATAAAAATTCAAGAGTTGCAAAAGCAACTTAGAATGGACAGGGAAGAATCTGAAAGATTGCAGGTTTAATAAATGTTTGCTTCCTCTTTCTTTGTTTCAACATTAGTATATATGTCTACTTTATAAAATCTTGTATGTATGTGTACCATTTCTTACATTTTTTTGAACTATCCCTTACAGGAGCAAGAAGAGGATAAGGAACTGATTAAAGCGTTTGGATTTATAGGCAGAAAAACCATGTTGAACGATGCTAACTATCCAACATCACTAAATATTACAAGCACTGCTTCAAAATTAGCTGAACATTAGCTCACCTTTTAAACTACGGTTATTAACGATTGGGATATTAACGAGCACCTACAGGAAGTCCGATACGAAATTGCTACTTTGGAATTTGATGATGATTTTTAATGAAACGTGAATTGATTCAAAATATCTATATTTATCTTAAATCATTTAAGCGAGATGTTCAAGTGGACTTCTCTCAGCTAGTCTATTTTTAGTTACGTTGTATTGTTTTTCTATGTTTATCCCTTTGTAAAGTCAATGCTCTCTCTATTGTCTCAATGCCGCTATCATCTTCTATCTGTATAATTTAGCTGGTATCTAAAAATTAATAATAAACTCTTTGAAAGAGAGAGTGACAGATAGGATTGTGATTGACTAAGCGAGATGTAGTGGCTTATGTAGGACACTGTTTTTTTTAATTTGATACGGCCTTTAGCTGTATCAAATTTTAAGTTTGATACAGCTAATGGCCGTATCTTTTTTTTAAATTTGATTTGGCCATTATCCGTATCAAATTGAGAATTTGATACGGCCATTGGCCGTATCAAATTGACAAAGACGCCATTTTTTGATACGGCACAGAGCACTGCCAAATCGATTTAGATATGGCCATGAGCACTGCCAATTGGCATTTCTGGTGTAGTGAGGCTTCCGTTATTTATCTATTTATTTCGATTGTGTTGTATTAGTTATGTACATATTTACATTATGAGGAAAAGTAGTTGTAACTATTCATGATAATGACTGAACATAGGTTTTGCAACTTTGGAATTTCTATGTTTGGAGTAACCAATTGTGCTTTTTTTATATTATTTATTACCATTCCTTTGGGATATTCTTCTGTTGTATTATTCCTATCTTGCTCAATTTCTTCTTTATATTTTTACCCAACAATTCAACTTTCATGCACTTGAGCTTTCAGTACTCACATGAATATCATAGATATATCTAGTGGTGACATTTAAGATTTGAAAAATCGGTTTATTACATTCGGTATCAAAGAAAAAGATTGACCAAACACCTTAGCTTTGGTTAGTTATAGCTCATTGAAGATAGGGTAAGCGACATTATAGAGTAAGTCGAGTGTATTACATATATGAGAATGTATTTGTAACTTGAAAACCTAAAGTTCAAAAATATTCCTTAAGTATGTCTCTTTCTTTGTAAGCCATTTTTGAATAGCTCATTCTTTGCAGTGAACCCTTCTTATATCTTTTCCTTGAATGTAACTCAATCTTGAAATATTTTAAAGATGTTTGTTGTAATTCAAATAAAAAATGATGATTACTTGAGCTGTAAATACTAGAGGAGTTCAAGTTATTACCATCACTAATAGGGGAAATCGTGCACCATGGAATGAAGCTGCTATAGAGGAATCAAGTGTGGATGTTGTAGAAGAGGTCTTTCGCTAGTCAAACCTCATATAAGTTTTGTTTCACTTTGCCATGACAATGACTTCCTTGGGGGAAAGAAGTTCAGTGGCTCAGAGTCAGTTATAAAAGTCCATACTTGGGTAAATTGTGGTCATATATTTAGGAATATAAAGCTAGATGATGTGATGAATTGTAGATTGGGATCACAACATCTGCAATGCAACTATGCACTGGTGGGTTCCATTACAGCAAATGTCCAAGAGAACAAATCCTCTTAGGCCTAATTTAAAGTGGAATTTGAGATGAAGTTGTTATGAAAGTGAGCAAGACCTTGTTACCTAGGGTTACAATGATCTGAAGTATCAACCATGACAGCAACGAAGTGAGAAGCAATTCATTGCATTGTCCTTGTTTAGGTCACTTTTGATGGACATACCTTCAAAGTACAATAATAAGTTTATCACGAGATTGCATCTAAAATATCAACATTATATAGTGAATCATATCATGGGGTCTTTTGTGAGCATAGGGTTAAGGTTTGAGATTTTGATTCTAAATTCATATAGTTCAACGCCAGTTGGAGAAAATAAAAGGAAGCTTCAACCACCCAGAGATGTTTCTTGTATTATTTACTGTAATTGTAGGAAAAAAGGACAGTTTGCTTGCGGTTGCAAATCAGAGAATGGAGGGAAAGTACCAAAAGCAACAAATAATTAGGGCTCATATTACGAAGGTACCGAAGAAGGAGCAATCAACAGTCGAAACTAGTTTGCTCCAAGATAGCACTGCTGCAACTGCCATCAACAAAGCTATGATATTATGGGGTGTTCAATGGTCCTGTAGGTAAAATAATTTTAAGCTTTTGCACTAGCTTCATAACCTTCCACTTTTGTAGCAGCAAAAACGAAGCAAGTTCTAGAAGTATTATATCTATTTCAGGAATTCTTATTTATATCTTGTATTACGTTGATGCTTCTCTTAGTTGCATTTCTCGTACGCTTGTTAATAGACTTAAACTTGAGACAATCACTGTTTTCAAATCTCGAAAATATCGCTTGAGATCTTGTCCGAGATCTCATTTTGGGTTCATTTCGAAATGAATCAGTAAATCTCATTGTAAATCTCCTTTTGAATATATCACTCGAGATATTGCAATATCGAACGATATATCAACCAAGACACAATACCGGAATATCATCTGAGATCTTGGTTTTTCTAGTTAAAATTTAAATCCGTGCCTAAAATAGAACAATAATTAATAAAATCAAAACTAGCTATGATAATCTCCTTCTATTTAACATTTTTCATGTTAAATGACTATATAGTATTTTCATATATGTTCTACAATGATTACGATTTTCATACCCGTCTTTTTGTTTACATACATGTTGCACATGAAATTATGTATTTTACGTTTTACGTATGCTGATTCTTTTTTTAATATTCTATATCTTTTTCATTTTTTTTATGTCTAACATTAATTCATGTTCATGGATCATATGTTGTAAGCACTAATCTATTTGCATTTTATTATATTCCTATTATACGCATATTATGATTTAGAGTCTGAATGATCTTTCGTAAACTAAAAATAATGAAGTGATTTTGCAATTTAAGTTTAATTTACTATGTTATAAACGTATCATCCACAAAAATAATTGTGTAAGATTTCCATTTTTTAACATATCATGTATCACGGTATTGTTCTGATATGAACTTTCAGACTCGACATGGAAATCCAAGACGAATCTCCAAGTTAGACTCATCTCATTCGAGATCTCCTCCAATACGAGATCAAGTGTCTAAAATTCCTAACAAAAAACGCGACCAATATCCAAAATTTAAAACCTTGGAGCCAAGATTGAGTTTAGATTCTATTTGTGTTTCAAATCCATTTAAGGGCTTGACCAATCTTTGCACGATTTTTTAGGGTTTCGGTTTCTTATTTTTACCATCTTATTCTTTGCTATATTTATGTTATGATTTTTGATGCTTTACTCAGGATGGAGTGCCTTTTTCGATATTCTGCAGATTTAGAGTGAAAAGAAATATCTCAATGAAGACCGAGGAAGGATTTTTTTTATGGTGAATTGTAAATGGCATAACTCGCTTGTAACAAGTTTCCTATATTCGTTAGACGTGGTAGAGGAAGAATTGAGTTATGTTCCTACTGTCTGAGAATTTGTTGATATCTTTGAAGAGGTGCCTATTAAGGAATGCAGAATGGATCGTTAAGGCAAAACTAACACTAGAGGGAGGCGAATAGTGTTTTTAAGGAATTTAACAAAATTTAAAACTTATATGATCTACTGTATGAATATCAAACAACAGAAATGATCACAGGCACAGAATCAAACACAAATACAAAAACAAACCGAAATAAAATGTAGAAAAGGAAAGAACACACAGAATTTTATACTGGTTTGGAATTGCTCCTACGTCCATTCGCATGCAACGCTGGATTGCACAGAGTTTTATTATTATATCAATATCCAAGTACAATCTCCTTAATTTCACGGCCACAAGCTTACCATCGATTCCAAACTCCGAACACCCTTGATTAAGTATATTTCTTTTGATTTCCCCCGCTACAAGGTTACCACCGAGTCCTTTCCTTGATTTCAAGGCTACAAGGAACACATGTTATACCGAACACTTCCCAAACAATTACAACAACCTTATAACTCTTCAATAGAATTTCGATTCCGAGAGTAATGAGTAGGGAGTGAGAAGAGAAGAAGTTTTATATAAATAGAATTGAATTCGACAGAGTACAAGTGTAGAAACCATAAAAATATGAAATATTAATGGTGTAAAGAAAGGAGATGAAGATGGCGAAGAAGAATGATAAAAATATTTTGAAATCAGCCCCTATTCATAAGATTTGAAAGGTTGCAATGCTTCTGGTATGTTACAAATAGTGAAAGACACTTCCTTTCAAATTTCAAAATTGTGACAGTTATATGTCGACATAGGGAACTATGTATGTCAACATACTCTAGTTCAAAATTGAAATTTGAGTATTTTTTAAGTGTTTTGATATATATATATATATATATATATATAATACTGGAAATTCCTGAATTAAAACATAGTGATATAAATGAATATTATAAAGTAGAAAATCATATGAAATCATAAGTATAAATATGTAAACATATTTATAAAATTATAAAATTTAAAACTATATAAATATAAAGTATATAATAGTATATAACTATATAAATTTATATAAAACTTATAGACTAAAAAATTTGAGTTTAAAATCAAAAGTAAGATAAAAAAATTAATAGGATTTGAAAATAGAATTTGAAATTTGAAAATCAAAAGAGAATTTGAATTTGAATTTGAATTTGAACGTGGAGTGCTATTCAGAGTCTTACATAAACTAGACTATATTACTATATTTATCTTGAACTCTTGAAATCTTGATTCCTCATGAGTCTTGAATCATCTTTGAATTCTGAATCTCTAGAAGCTCTTAAAATGTACAGTCTTTAGTATTAATTCCTGTATATAAATCCTGCATATGTATATATACATATATATTCTAGATAAAGGTGTTAGTGTATATTTTATAATCAATTAATATTGAAATAAGGTTGTTGTCATCAAAACTCCATTCTCCAACAATCTCCCCCTTTTTTATGATGACAAGCTTAGTTTGTAAATTATCATACCTATTTATACCTGTTGATGTTGATCCTTCTAATACTCCCTTTTCTGTATGAATCTTATATATTCTATATAAACTAAGTCTATATTTTAAAATTTCTTCCCCTTTGGCATTATTAAAAAGGAATTCAAAAAATACTCCCCCTAAATCCTATAATTATCTAAATAATTCCTACACTAAAGAAAAGTACTCCCCCTGAATCCTAAATATATCCATATAATCCTTATACTAAAGATAAATACTCCTTCTGACTTCTAGATCTATCTATATATATCCTATATAATACTTTCTAAATTTATGATTATACAATAATCAAGTCTGAGTATCAAAACACCATAATTACATATGTTTTATGTCATATATACAAACCAATCCAAGCACACCACAACAAGTAATATTTACATATGTTTAATATATACATGTTTCAAATCAAACCACCCAAACAAACCAAACAAATAAATCAAAGCATACCAAACAATTTAACGTTTCTTAGGACTTCTACCCATTCATCTTGTCCAGTGATTGTGTTCTTCTTGATGTCCTTGCTTACCTCTTCATTGGTGAGTGATGCTTTGTTGTTTTACATCTCTGAAATGAGAAGAGATTGACCAACGAATTACGTCAAAATGTTTCTCTTGATATTCAACCATTCTCATCTGAATTAACTCTAGATGACACTGATTGCGTAGTACTATGGAAAGGATTTTCTTGAAGGAATTCAAAGAATATTCAAGATTTTCACTTAGATTATGAATTGGATTTGCCATAGTTTCGATAAGAAATGAATAGAGAAGAATGAGAAATGAAGAAGAAATAGGCTTAAATAGGGTCTGGAATTCGTTGGATTTTGAGTGGACATGAGTATTTTAAATTTTGAAAAGTTTTGAAATTCTGACAGTTATATGTCGACATATCAAAGTACGTATGTCGACATATCTATTGATATATTTTGAAAATTTTCAAATTTTGAATCTTTTAATTTTATATTATATTTAATTCTAGAGATTTTACAGAAACTAAAAGATGATTTAGACATAAATAAAACTCCTTTCATTACTTCATAAAAGCAAAAAAATCCAACTAATTAATTTAGACATACTAAATACGAGATTCGAAAGCAAATAAAAGCAAATATTAAAGATAGATTAAACTAGATAGACTAGTTTTCAACGAATGATGATGAGGAGGATGAAATTCCAAGCTTTCTTCCTCTCTTGACCATGAACTTAGTCATTTTGGAGAAGTTCCTTTTGTGCTTCTTTTGATTGTTGACAATCTTCACTTGGTTTTGAAAAACCATCTCTCTTGAAATGGTTCTAGTGTTGATTGGACACTCAACACTTTCTAAAGAAGTTTCTTCTTCTTTGACTTCCGTAGTGCTTGTTCTTGTTGCATTCGAGCTTGTTCATTTTCAAATGTCTCATACGGTATGAAAGTGAGTGGAATTTCATAAAGTATATGTTTGTGGAATCAAACACCTTTCTTGACACAAATTCTTCTCCGTGAAGATCAACTCCAAAGTATTTGAAAATGCGAGTGAGATAAACTCCATAGTAAAGAGTGTTCTCTCTTTATAAAGTTTCTATGGGCTTGAACTCTCTTAAGATCATATCGGCCCAATTGATGTTATATCCACCAATAACAACAAAGAGGGCTTTTTGGAACTTGAGAGTTGGGTTATTAAAGTTTTCAGAGTGAGGATTGATGGTATGTTGGAGGAGAAGGTTTACAATTCTTGTTTTTGGAAGGAAAAAGCGATTCTTGAATTCCATTTAAGCATCACTTTGATAAGTCTCTAAATCGGTTTCATCCATAATGAAATCCGAAAAATCTGAGCCCATGCTTCCACAATTTAAGATATTACCCAAGATTTTGGAATATAAGAAAATTTGCGTGTCTTTGACGCTACTCCAAATTTGGTTTTCATTGCCTTCGAAAAATCCACGATTAAGATTCTCCTAAAACATCTTGACAAGCTTAGGATAACATATTTCGTCTTTATCCAGAGAGTCAATTAGACTCAAGACTTCATTGTGGTAGAAGAGAGAGATAAGATCATAGGAAGGAAAGTCTCGAAAGATGGCGAAAGCACTCGTATTGACTTTTTGCTAAATTGTCAACATAGGTTTCGATAGTATCTCTATCATTATGAAGATAACCTTTGATGATTTTGGTTAACTTCAATTTCTGAGATGAACTTGAGGAAGCCATTGGAGTGATTGTTTTGAAGAGAATAGATATGAATAGTATAGTTTGAATTGTGAATGAAAGGTAGAGAAAATAGATGTATATACAGAAATTGACTGGATATGAATTGAATAGGCACAACTTTTCAGAAATCAATGACACCTTTTCAGACATTGGGAGTTGGTGAAAAGTTGGAGGGAAGTTTGAAAGTTTAAACCTTTGAAATTCAGAATTTGAGTTTCAAATTACAGGCTGGTAAGTCGACATGTGGACATATGTATATCGACATATGTATTCATTTTCAAAGGACATTTGGTTTTTGTGACTTGTGATTTAAATTATCGATATATATTCAGGTTTAACGATTTCCTGAAATAATTCTAATCGTAACAAACATCCAAAAAATATATTTGATTATCAATATTTTGAATTTAAAAATTCAAATTTCAAATTTGAATTTTAAATTTCAAGTTTGAATTTTAAAGTTTAATTTTTAAATTCAAGACAAACAAAATAACCATTCAACTAAAGAAAAATTAAAAGTTAATTAAGGCGTACCTAGTTTTTAGATCCTTTTCTTCAAAAATTTCTAAATTCTAAATTCTAAATTGCCATAAAACACATATTTGAGTTTCCGGTCTCTGGCTCTTCATCACTTGATGATGAATTGAATCATCTAATGTTGCTGCGTATGCTTTCTTTCTCTTCTTTGATGGATTGTTGCTGTCCGTTTGTTGAGTCGATTTATCTGATTATATGACCTAGTTTATTATAGTTATAATGCAGACCATCATTTCTTCTTGGGTATTTTGAAAATAATTTTTTCTTCTATATCTCAGAAATTTTCTTAAATGTCTTGTCATTAAGGTTGTTTCTTCATCGTCTTCACTACTCGAGTCAGAATCATTTGTTGTTGCTTTAAATGTTATAGATTTCTTTTCAGTTGGCTTGTTTTCCTTTCTTTTCCGTAATTAAATTTCAAAAGACATCAGATTTCCGATTAACTCCTCAATCCTCATTTCACTGACTTTATGGGCTTCTTCAATCGCCAAAGTTTTCTGATCCCTTTTTGGAGTCAATGAACTCAATATTTTTCTGACTTGATCTTCTTCGGAATAAGTTTTTCCAAGTGATGTTAATGAATGCACTATCTCTTGAAATATGCAATACATATCAGAGATAAACTCTTTCTCGTTCATTTTGAATAACTTAAACTGATAAACTGACATTGATATCTTAGTTTGTTTAACTTTACTAGTTCCTTCATGAGTAACTTGTAAAGTTCTCCAAATCTCATAAGCAGTTTTACATACTGACACTCTATTAAACTCATTCCTATCTAATGAACAAAAAAACATATTCATGGCTTTAGAATTATTTGTGAAGCAGCCTTTTGATTATTTGTCCATTGTGCAAAACTAGTTGTGGGTTCTACATATTCAGTTTTTGTGATATTCCATGTGTCTAATCCTACTGATTGTAAATAAATTTTCATTCTACACGCCCAACATGAATAATTACTACCATTAAATAATGGTGGTCTAACAGTGGACTGACCCTCTACAAAATAACTTTTATTATTACCAGTGTTGGTTCCTATTACTAAAAATTTCAAAAATTAGATTATGAACTTTTTGAAAGACCTTGCTCCGATACCAATTGTTAAGGAATGCGGAATGGATCGTTAAGGCAAAACTAACACTAGAGGGGGGTGAATAGTTTTTTTAAGGAATTTAACAAAATCTAAAGCTTATATGATCAACTATTTGAATATCAAACCACAGAAAATGATAACAAGCACATAATCAAACACAAACACAAAAATAAACAGAAATAAAATGCAGAAAAGGAAAGAACACACCGGATTTTAAGCTGGTTCAGAAGTGCTCCTATGCCCAGTCCCTTGCAACGTTGGATTGCACAAAGTTTTATTACTATATCAATATCCAAGTACAATCTCCTTGATTTCACAGCCACAAGGTTACCACCGATTACAAACTCCAAACACCCTTGATTAAGTATATTTCCCTTGATTTTCCCGGCTACAAGGTTACCACTGATACCTTTCCTTTATTTCAAGGCTACAAGGAACACACCTTAGCCCAAACACTTCCCAAACAATTACAACAGTCCTATAACTCTTCGATAACACATCGATTCAGAGAGTAATGAGCACAGAGTGAGAAGAGAAGAAGTTTTATCTAAACAGAACTGAATTCGGCAGATTTAAGTGTAGAAAACATAAAAATATGAAATACTAATGGAGTAAAGAAAGGAGATGAAGATGGAGAAGTGATAAAAATATTCGAAATCAGCCCTATTTATAAGACTTGAAAGGTTGCAACGCTTCTGGAACGTTAGAAATAGTGAAAAGACACTTCCTTTCAAAATTAAAATTGTAACAGTTATATGTCGACATAGGGAACTATGTATGTCGATATATACTAGTTCAAAACTAAAATTTAAGTATTTTTTTATGTGTTTATATATATATATATATATATATATATATATATATATAATTCTGGAAATTCTTGAATTAAAACATAGTGATATAAATGAATATTACAAAGTAGAAAATCATACGAAATCACAATTATAAACTATATAAACATATTTATATAATTATAAAGTTTAAATTTATATAAATTATATAATTATATAAATTTATATAAAATTTATAGACTTAAAAACTTGAGTTTAAAATCTAATGTAAGATAGAAAAATTAATAGGAGTTGAAAATAGAATTTGAAATTTGAAAATCAGAACAGAATTTGAATTTGAATTTGAACCTGGAGTGTTATTCAGAGTCTTACATAAACTAGACTCAATTACTATATTTATTTTTGAACTCTTGAAATCTTGATTACTCTTGAGTTTTGAATCATCTTTGAATTTTGATTCTCTAGAAGCTATTAAACTGTACCATCTTCAGTATTAATTCGTGTATTTAAATCCTGCATTTGTGTGTGTGTGTATGTATATATTCTAAATAAAGGAGTTAATATATATTTTATAATCAATTAATATTGAAATAAGGTTGTTATCATCAAAACTCCATTCTTCAACTATGCCACGTTTTGCTGCCTCATCGTGGGATAGAACTTTGCATTGATTTAATTAAGAATGCAAAACCTATCTTGCTATCTATTCACAGGTTATTGCCAAAGGAGGAGTTAGAGCTATCTATTCAAATGGATGATTAGCTAAAGAAGGGCTTAATTCGGCCAAATCTCTTGAGTAAGTAATCACTCATCATTTTTGTTGCGATGACGGAAGGTTCCCTAAAGTTATATGTAGATATTAGCCTAAAAAACGATCTAAACTCTAAGTATACTTAACGAGGTCAAATAAATGAATTGTTATGATTTGCTTGAAGCCAAGTGGATGAGCTTGAAGCCAAATAGATGTTTCAAATGTCAGGAAGGTGGGTTCGAAGCCAAAGAGATGCTTTGGAAGTATTAAAAAATAGGTTCAAATCCAAAAGAAGTGCTTCGAAGGTGTATGAAGGAAGGTTTGATGCCCAAAGATCTTCTTTCAAAGAATCAAAAAGCAAGTTTAAAGAAAACATTTTCTTTGAAGCTGTAGGATTAGTTCAATAATTCAAACGAAGCCTTTTTGGAGTGTTTTAAACTCTTCCAAGCTAATGTGAAACAGTTTAGATTGCTTCGAACGGTTTTGCAACAAGGTAACATGCAGTATGACATGTCCATTCATAAGTCACATTGATTAATAGTTCTAGTTTCATAAAAGTTCTTATTTATTAATATGTTGGGTCAGTATAAAGTGTCATAATCATGTTCAATATGTAATGTTAACCTCAAAGTTCACATGAATATTCAAGTACAAATCAAAAATCAATTTTGACAGAGCTCCCCAAATCAATTTAGGGGTTTTCAATGAAAGAATGTACATAATCCAGAGAATGAATTGATCAGCCCCTTTCTTGGTGTCACCCTACCTCGATTTATGAGGTTTGATGTTGCTTCGGACCTTATTATCTTATTTATATATAATTGATGTTTGAGGAAGTACTTGAAACAATTATGGTGTCCTCAATCCTTCTATCAAGGAGATATACATGCTTTAAATCAAAAGATGTTATGTTTATTTTACATGGCTCGAAGTAAGGATCATTCTTTAAATAAAAATAGGACAATAAGATTCAAAGCATTCGCTTCATATTATAGTTCGCTTCTCATTATAAATTGCTTCACACTCAAGCTGTTTTGCATTCCATATGTCTTTGCATCCAGGAATGGTTTCGCATTGAGGATGACTTCGCATCGTAATACCAGTTCCTATGCAAGGGTTGTTTCAAATAACATGGATATAGAAGCTTACTGCTTTCATCACCTTGTGTTAGGCAACCATTTTTAGTTTTGAAGCATTGAATGGTTGCCACCAGGATATTTCTTCAAAGCCTAAGCTTCTGAAACTAACATATTCGAAGAAAAATCTTATCGTGTAATATAGAGCCGCATCGAGGATAGCCCTTCAAATTTAGATACTTCGAATTGGATTTTTCGAACCCTAGGTTTTTTAAGCCAAGACCTTCGAAACAAAAATCATTAAAGAAGCACCCGTATATTCGAAGCGCTACCCACCTATTCAAAGTAATTCCTGTTCGAAGTAACATCATACCTCAGCTATTAGTAGAGGCAAAGTAGTACCAAGAAAGGGGCTAATCAATTCATTCCTTCGATTCTATACATTCTTTCATTCCAAAACCCTAAATCGATTTAGGGATACTCTGTCAATTTGGATTTCGGTTTTGTACTTAAACATTTGTATGAACTTTGAGATGACATAGCATATTGAACCTGATCGAGACAATTTTTACTAACCGGGCATATTAATGAGGAAGAAATTTTATGACACTTGAGTTGCTCTTGCCTGATTCATATTAGATCAATATATCCTATGAACTAACATTCCTTTCTTCATATTACCATTCTTCAAAACCATTCAAAGCAATTTAAATTGTTTTGCATTAGCTTGGAAGAGCTTCGAGGAACTCTAATAAGGCATCGCTTAAACTATTGAACTAATCCTGTAACACCCTGTAATTTTAAAATATTAAAATTAACAAATTAAAGAATGCTTAATTTTTAGAAGAAGAATTAAGGGAAACTGGCTGTGCCGGCATTCGTCTCGGAATTCTGCTTGGGATAGAGTCCGGGTTTGCGTAAATCGGATATCGTATGGAGAAGTTATAAGCCTTAGAAATTTGTGTATGCATAAGGAAGAATATATATAAATAAAATAATTCCAGAACCTTCAAAAACAGTTTAAAAATCAAAATCCGACCAAACGGGCTGAGCGGGAAAATTCCCGCTCGTGGGTGTCGACGCCCCTAGGAGGTGTCGACATGGGTGTCGATCCCTCTTAGGAGGTGTCGACAGGGGACTCGACCCCCCTACAGGGGTGTCGACCCCCCTCCCCCAGGCATATCTGGGCAGAATTTGTTTTATGTACCTGGACTTGATTTGGGTCCGGTTCAGTGGTTTTAAGCTATAAATATGGTCCCCTATTCTCCTATTTTCTTCAAAGAAGATCATGGAAGCCATATGCTGTCAGGTTGCAAACTGAAACAGAATCAAATTCTACAATGGTTTAGCTAATCAAATTCAGAATTCAGATCTATTCTCTCTCAATTCTCTAAACCTAACGCTGTGAGTTTCTAGTCACTTTTAGGTTTAAATAAATAACAATAAATTGTGAAAGACTATGAATTGGATATGTTGTAAAGTATGAATCTATGCCAGTATTAAATCTTATACTTTGTAGATCTTGATAGACCTATTTCTCTAGATCTGATATAATTATGGTTATTCTATGATGTTGCCTATGTAGATCGTGATAGATCTAATTCTCTAGATCTGATGCAATTGTGGCTATACTATGATATTTCCTTTATGGATCTTGATTTGTAACTATGTTGTGGTAAATTTAAATCTATTAATCTTGACAGTTGCAACATTGGTTAGATCTAATTTTGTATGTAAATCACGTTTCATGTTGCGATCATCTTAGATATGTTGTAAGTTGGACATATTTTGATCTAAACGTGCAATTATCATGTTTTATGCTAGATCCACTTTATGATCATGTTTTATGCTAGATCCATTTTATGATCATATATTATGCTATGATAGATCTATCTCTCGAGATCCAATTCAATTGTGATTGTTCTAGTATATTATTTTTGTTTCATTTGGATAGATCAAATCAGAACCATGAACATATGCCACCTTGAATTGATTAGGATTGGGTCCACACCTTTATCTTAATTGTAACCTCTATGATGTGGATTTGGGTAGATCTATTTATAAACCTGTAGATCTAAACCTTTATTTATGATAGATCTAATTTAATCTATTAGATCTAAAGCATGCGAACATTTTATGCAGATCTAACGCAATATTTATGTTAGATCCCCTTATGATGATGATTACGTGTCTACGATAATATGTATGTTCACCTTGATATGATGCTAATTACATGTCCATTCACTTTGTTATCACGCTAGTATGTTTATGCCAATATATGTTGAAACTATCACCTCTATCATTTTCCATTTTCATTGTTATGGCTAGACTACTTATTAGCCTAGATGCCGCCATAATACATGCGAAGATGTTAGTGAAGGAAATGAGGGAAAAGGGATTTAGAATTGGCATGTAATCTTTAAATGAATTGATATGTAATTCAAATTATCAGTAAAATAGGTATTGACACATATAAAAGGAAAGGATTAATTAATAAATTAATTCATCAAAAATGGAATGTATAGTAATTACAATTAGGAATTTTAATTGTACTTATGACACGAGGTTTGGTTATATTAGTGGTGGAAGTCTGCCCGGACCCGACCGGCATATCCAGCAGCCACTAATGTTGAACCTAATGTGGGAGGTATAAGTACATAAATATGAATCGGGCTAAGACACGAGATTAGGCCCAACTGCGGAATAAGACTGCCCAGACCCGACTGGCGTATATAGCATCCACATGTTGTAGGCCTAATGTGGGAGGTCTAGCCCATTATAGCCATAAATGGACATGGTAATGAATTGGACTACTTAACCTTGGGATTGTATGAACTTCAATTTTAGTTGGGGGTTAAGTAAACTTGGCTGAATAAAAGGGGGGGGGTTAAGTAAATCTTGGATAGGTGGGTAATATTAGTATATATAGGCCCACAAACTTAACCGTTAAATAAACATGCTTGAATCAGTGGGAGGGTTAAGTAAATCTTTGGTAGGTGGATACTATTAGTATATGTAGGCCCACAAACTTAACCTGATAAGGTTATGTAATTAAAGACACCTTTTAGGTAAACATAACTAGTTTAAAACCTAGTAGTGGCGATGCAAGACAAAGGGGAGAGCTTGCATCATCTTGTGTGGGACCCATTTCAGTCAGTAACCCTTAAATAGGTATCAAACGGGTACTCCGAACTAGGTCAGGGTGGGGCATGCTTACTGAGCTGATTGTTAAAGATCCAAACGTGGAGGCGGTGTTGACGACGCGTTCCAACGGGGTCATGTCCGTGCATGACTCCACCTGTTGGGGAAGATAAGACGCTGTGACATTAGTAGATATGGTTGTGCACATCCGGAAAATAAAGGGTTGCCACTTTAGGGAGTGATACACCCTACTGTGGGGCCAGCACAGGGTATCTACGGAATAGGGAGCCGATCGATTGGGGGTAGTAAATAGGGTACATCTAGTCCTGTCTGTTTCTATGGGGTACCTGCGTTTCTGTCTGGGCTAACACTCGTTATTTCTATCTAGGTACCAGTTCTGTTTGGATTAAAACCTGTTACTAGAGTACACCTAAAACTACCATTATGCTTTTGTTGGGATCATCCTGTTTTTATTAAGCAACTGGGGAGTATGTAATCCTATTACATATCTGTTATACTAGTATTAGTGCGGAGCAAGGAAAGTATTAAGAAGCATTATCTATTCTATCCTGTTGTCCTATTTACCTTCTCATACATGCCCTTTAAGTAGTGATCTCTCTTATCCACTTTGTATACCTATCATGATTACCTTTATTTATTTACTGTCTAAAAGTAACTAGGCTCGCCAGACTTTATGTCTGACCCTTTTTTCCCTTCTTTCTTCCGTTCCCCCCCCCCCCACCCCCCCGGGTTCTCAGGGAGGAAACACTCAGGCTTGACCGTGATTGTGATCGATTGGGGAATTTTCTTTCTTTCATGTACTCTGATTTTTATGAATTACAAGATAATGGTTTTATATTGTAATGGGTTTTTATATTTCAGATAAATGATGCTTTGGACCACAGTATTTTGATGATTAACAAAGTTGTTTATTTTCGCTGCAATTTTTTTTATATCTGTTTTGTAATATTCTGTGTCTGTTTACCTTAACGCTTCACGAAACTTAATGCATTCCATTTGTGAGTGACATTAACGGACATGGGGTGTCACACTTGGTATCAGAGATGAAGGTTACCAGATTAGATAAGAGTTTTGAAAAATATTTCAGAATGAGTTTTAAAAGAAAGTATTTTCAAAAAGAAAAGTCTGTTTTGAAAATATTCCCCAAAAAGCCATAAGTAATATCCTTCGGTCCTTTATCTAAATTTCTTCCTTTTTTAGCATATCTGGGGAACAAAACATTCCTAATATCCCATAGGGCGTCACAATACTCGGATGGTTCCATAGATATTTGGAGGCCACAGCGCCTGTTGAAGGCCAAAGAGACGTTCCTCTCCCAGCTATGCCAATCATTCTTCCTCCCCCTCCAAGAGCAGATAACTTCACCAAGATCGGCAAAGACTTCCGTGCTATGGGAGGGAAACCATTCCATGGGAACGAGAAATTCGTTGAAGCTCGAATTTGGCTCAAGGAAACCGAGGACTTGTTCGTGATCTTTGAAGTAGAGGATAGAAGGAAGGTTCATTTAGCCGCCAGGCTACTGAAGGACGAAGCCACTATTTGGTGGGAAATTACCCAAGCTGGATGACCGGTAGAAACTTGGGGAGATTTTAGGTAGTGGTTCGAAATGAAATTTCTTTTCCAAGCTGAGAGAAGCATACAGATGGAGAGGTTCTTAGAACTCAAACAAGGAAACCTGACGGTGAAAGAATATGTGAACAAATTCAACCAGCTAGCAAGGTTCGGGTTAGAATTGGTGGATACGCCACACAAAAAATCTTTGCGGTTTGCTAAAGGGCTGAATGAACCCCTTCATGGATTAGCCATGTCCCATATCCCAATGGGAGCCGCTTTTGAAAAACTTGTTGATATAGCCCTAATGCATGAGGAAGACAAGGGAGAAAAGAAGGAAGAAAAGGCTGAGGAAGCAACGTAAAATGGGAAGGTGTGGCCCAAGAAAGGACAACAGCAGAAGAAAGGCGAAAATAATGACAAGGTTAAAGATAAGAGGAAGTGTCATAGTTGTGGGCGAGAGAGTCACTTAGCCAAGGTTTGCAGGAAAAGGAAGAATGCTTGCTTCGCTTGTGGAGAGGTCGGGCATCTTATTAAGGATTTCCCGAAGAAACAGGGACAAGGTCAAAGGGCAGGAACTTCTGGAGGGCAGGTGCATGCTCTTGTGATCAGTGCTCCTGAAAGAGGTAGAAAAATTTCCGTAGAAAGTTTAGTTCTTTCAAATCATCCGGTTAGAACACGTTTTAATTCTGGCGCTTCACACTCATTTATATTTAGTTCTGTCTCTGCACTTAGTTACTAGTATGGTAGTGGATCCCATAGTTGTCTCAAACCCCATTGGTGGTTCGGCTCATTTATCTATGATTTGTAAGGGTTTGAGAATATCTATGTTAGGCATCAAATTTGAATTTGACGCATATGTGCTTGGGTTTATGGGCTATGGGTTGATTGTAGGGATGGGTTGGCTTACCACATATGGTGCCATTCTGGGTGGTTAGAGGAGGGTCATTAAGTTTTTAACTTGTCATGGGAGGACCCTCAGAATTTCTTGTGACCCACAAGGGTCTGTCATGCTTAGTTTCCTAGAGTCTCTTGAGGCGTCTATCGATGATCTGCTATCGACACCAGTAGTCCGTGAGTATCTTGATGTCTTAGATGAGGTTCAAGATTTACCCCCGAGGCGTGAGATTGATTTCCGTATATACTTGGTGGACCATGCAAATCCACTTGCATTACCTTTGTGCCATATGGCTCCTAAAAGAAAAGAGGGAACTTGATAAGCAAGTGGCAGGGCAACTTGAGAAGAGGTTTGATAGGTGAATCATATCAGGATGGGAAACCTATTGAAAATAGTCCTTGAGGAAGCCCATCTTTCCAAGATGACTATTCATCCAAGTGGCGATAAAATGTATAGAGTTCGAGGCAGTGGGTCCAAACTTGCAAAAGGAAGTGAAAATAAAGAAGGAAGCAATGATTGGATGAGTTCCGACTTGCATACTTGGATCAGAGGTTAAGAAGCTACGCAAACAAGAAGTCAAGTTGGTGAAGGTCCAGTGGGGAGACAACTAAGAAGATGCAACTTGGGAAACCGAAGACAAGATTTTTACGCTTCGTACCCTTTCCTTTTCAAGGGAATGTTCTTAACTTCTCTTCCAAAAGCTTTTGTTCGCATTTTCTTCTATCATCTCAGTATATCCTATCAATCTAAACTTTGGCCTTTAGGTAGGAAATCCCATGATCGTAAACATGTATTTGAGACATGTTATGTTTGATGGATGCAAGTGGATGCAAGTGTTTGCTAGTGGTTGCCTGTGGATGCATATACACACACATTAGACACTAGATCGGCTCAATTACTCTCTCATACTGCATATGGATGCGTGTGCATTTTCTTTTCTTTTATGGATGAAAATGGATGAGTTAGCATATGGATGTTACACTTGGACGAATGGACGTGCACACATATAGAACTTATATTATAATAGGATTATTTCCATACATATTGGATTCATGGCACTAATCATACATCGTACTAAGGAGGTCAACTGAATCAGTAGACCACCTGATTTTCGCATTAGTATTTGGACATATACACACACCTCTGCATATACTCATATAAGCATTAGAAATCTTTTAAGGACAATGAATGCTTGGGATGATGGATGAATAGATGGATGGTAAGATACATTATTCTTAACTTGAAGATTTCGGGGACGAAATCCTTTAAGGAGCGAAGAATGTAACACCCCGTAATTTTAAAATATTAAAATTAACTAATTAAAGAATACTTAATTTTTAGAAGAAGAATAATGGGAAAAGGGTTGCGCCATTGCGTTGGTCTCGGAATTCTGCTTGGGATAGAGTCCGGGATTGCGCAAATCGGATATCGTATGGAGAAGTTATAAGCCTTAGAAGTTTGTATACGCATAAGGAAGAATATATATAAATAAAATAATTCCAGAACCTTCAAAAACAGTTCAAAAATCAAAATCCGACCAAAGAGAGCTAAGCGGGAAAATTCCCACTCGTGGATGTCGACCCCCAAGGGGTGTCGACATGGGTGTCGACACCCCTTAGGGGGTGTCGACAGTGGAGTCGGCCCACCTATAAGGGTGTCGACTACCCCCTCCCCCGGGCAAATCTGGCCAGAATTCATTTTATGTACCTGGACTTGATTCTGGGTCTGGTTCAGTGGTTCTAGGCTATAAATATGGTCACCTATTCTCCTATTTTCTTCATTGGAGATCATGGAAGCCATATGTTGTCAGGTTGCAAACTGAAACAGAATCAAATTCTACAACAACGGTTTAGCTAATCAAATTCAGAATTCAGATCTATTCTCTATCAATTCTCTAAACCTAACGATGTGAGTTTCTAGTCACTTTTAGGATTAAATAAATAACAGTAAATTGTGAAAGACTATGAATTGGATATGTTGTAAAGTATGAATCTGTGCTAGTATTAAATCTTATACTATGTAGATCTTGATAGATCTATTTCTCTAGATCTGATATAATTGTGGTTATTCTATGATGTTGCCTATGTAGATCATGATAGATCTAATTCTCTAGATCTGATGCAATTGTGGTTATACTATGATGTTGTCTTTATGGATCTTGATTTGTAACAATGTTGTGGTGAATGTAAATCTATTAATCTTGGCAGTTGCAACATTGGTTAGATCTGATTTTGTATGTAAATAACCTTTCATGTTGCGATCAACTTAGATATGTTGTAAGTTGGACATAATTAGATCTAAACATGTTATTATCATGTTTTCTGCTAGATCCACTTTATGATAATGTTTTATGCTAGATCCAATTTATGATCACATCTTATGCTATGATATATCTATCTCTTGAGATCCAATTCAATTGTGATTGTTCTAGTATGTTATTTTTGTTTCATTTGGATAGATCAAATCAGAACCATGAACATATGCCACCTTGAATTGATTAGGATTGGGTCCACACCTTTATCTTAATTGTAACCTCTATGATGTAGATTTGGGTAGATCTATTTAAAAACCTATAGATGTAAACCTTTATTTATGTTAGATCTAATTTAATTTATTAGATCAAAAGCATGCGAACATCTTATGTAGATCTAAAGCAATATTTATGTTAGATCCCGTTATGATGATGATTACGTGTCTATGACAATATGTATGTTCACTTTGGTATGATGTTAATTACATGCCTATTCACTTTGTTATCATGCTAGTATGTTTATGCCAATATATGTTGAAACTATCACCACTATCATATTCCCTTTTTCATTGTTATGGCTAGACTACTTATTAGCCTAGATGCCGCCAAAATACGTGCGAAAATGTTAGTGAAGGAAACAGGGGAAAAGGGATTTATAATTGGCATGTAATCTTTAAATGAATTGATATGTAATTCAAATTATCAGAAAATAGGCATTGACACCTATAAAAGGAAAGGATTAATTAATAATTTAATTCATCAAAAATGGAATGTTTAGTAATTACAATTAGGAATTGTAGTTGTACTTATGACACGAGGTTAGGTTACTTTAGTGGTGGAAGTCTGCCCGGACCCGACCGGCATATCTAGCAGCCACTAATGTTGAACCTAATATGGGAGGTCTAAGTACGTAAATAAGAATCGGGCTAAGACACGAGGTTAGGCCCAACTGTGGAATAAGACTGCCCGGACCCGACCGGCATATCCAACATCCACACGTTGTAGGCCTAATGTGATAGGTCTATCCCATTATAACCATAAATGGACATGGTAATGAATTGGACTACTTAACCTAGGGATTGTATGAAATTAAATTTTAGTTGGGGGTTAAGTAAACTTGGCTGAATAAAAGGGGAGGGTTAAGGAAACTTTGGATAGGTGGGTAATATTAGTATATATAGGCCCACAAACTTAACCGTTAAATAAACATGCTTGAATCAATGGGAGGGTTAAGTAAATCTTGGGTAAGTGGGTAATATTAATATATCTAGGCCCACAAACTTAACCTGATAAGGTTATGTAATTAAAGACACCTTTTGTGTAAACATAACCAGTTGAAAACCTAGTAGTGGGGATGCAAGACAAATGGGAGAGCATGCATCATCTTGTGTGGGACCCATTTCAGTCAGTAACCCTTAAATAGGTATCAAACGGGTACTTCGAACTAGGTCGGAGTGGGGCGCGCTTACTGAGCTGATTGTAAGAGATCCAAAAGTGGAGGCGGTGTTGACGGCGTGTTCCAACGGGGTCATGTCCGTGCAAGACTCCACCTGCTGGGGAAGATGAGATGTTGTGACGTCAGTAGATATGGTTATGCACATCCGGAAAATCAAGGGTTGCCACTTTAGAGAGTGATAAACCTTACTGTGGGGCTAGCACAGGGTATCTACGGAATAGGGAGCCGATCGATTGGGGGTAGTAAATAGGGTACATCTAGTCCTGTCTGTTTTTGTGGGGTACCTGCGTTTCTGTCTGGGCTAACACCCGTTATTTCTGTTTAGGTACCAGTTCTGTTTGGGTTAAAACCCATTACTAGAGTACACCTAAAACTACCATTATGTTTCTGTTGGGATCATCATGTTTTTGTTAAGCAATTGGGGAGTATGTAACCCTATTACATATTTGTTATACTAGTATTGGTGTAGAGCAAGAAACGTATTAAGAAGCGTTATCTATTCTATCCCATTGTCCTGTTTATCTTATCATACCTGCCATTTATGTAGTGATCTCTCTTATCCACTTTGTATGCCTGTCATGATTACTTTTATTTATTTACTAGCTAAAAGTAACTAGACTCGCCAGACTTTATGTTTGACCCTTTTGTTTCCCCTTCTTTCTTCCGTTTCCCCCTCCCCCAGGTTCTCAGGGAGGAAACACTCAGGCTTGACCGTGATTTTGCTTGATTTCTGGAGCTGCTGATATGTATGGATCAAGCTCCTATTCTCGTTGCAATGGCTATATTTTGTTATTGGGGAATTTTCTTTCTTTTATGTACTCTGATATTTCTGAAGTACAAGACAGTTGTTTTTATGTTGTAATGTGTTTTTATATTTTAGACAAATGATGCTTTGGACCATGGTATTTTCATGATTAATAAAGTTGTTTATTTCTACTGCAAAAAATTTATATCTGTCTTGTAATATTCTATGTCTGTTTACCTAAACGCTTCACGAAACTTAATGCATTCCTTTTGTGAGTGACATTAACGGACGTGGGGTGTCACAGATCCTATAGCTTTAAAGCAACTTTTGGCTTCGTACTTGCTTTTTTCCCCTTTGAAAAAGATCTTTGGACAACGAACTGCCTTCCCATTCCTTTGAAACACTTTTTCAACTTTAAACCGGTTTTCCTGTACTTCTGAATTGCCTTTTTGCCTTTGAACCAACCTTCGTGACCTTTGAATCAACCTTTAGGCTTTGAGTTCATACATTTGGCTTCGAGCCATATAAAAGACTTCACTCATTTGGCCTCACTAAGAATACTTGGTTGTTAGACCATTTTTTTGGCTAATAATGGACTATATCGAGCTCAATAAAGAATTGTTAGGATAAAGTATATGTTGCCTACGGTAGATGACTTGTCTGATCAACTTCATGGAGCACGAGTGTTTTCTCAACTTGATCTTGCTACATAATTTCACTAACTGAGGGTGACAAAAGAGAGATTGCCCTTGACGACATTTATGTTCGATCAGTATATGAATGGCTAGTTATATCGTTCAACCTACTAATGCTACAACATATTTCATAGACTTTGTGAATCAATTTTTTCGAGATGTGTTGAGTAAGTTTGTCATGCAACTTTTCGATGACATTCTATTCTACTCCAACACTAAGGGAGAGCGTACACACCAACAAAAGATAGTGTTATAAACATTGCGAGAGAACTTGTTAAAGGCAAATTTATCAAATTGTCATTTTTGGCATTCGGGAGTCAGATCATGTTGTTTCGACTAAAGGTATTTCAGTCTACTCAGCTAGATTATGTCTATTAGTAGCGGAAAAGTTCAGAAAGCGTAGCTAATATTAAGAGATTTTTGGATATAACAAGTTATATGGGAGATTCATTTAGGATTTGTTAAAGTTCGCATCTAACTTGATGTTGACGTGGGAAGTTTGCCACTTGTGCATGCCAACCTCCGAGTGTGAGTTTTAGTAGTAAACTCGATAACCAAATAACCAAATGCAATGAAATATAAAAGGAAACACAACTTTTATAGTGGTACGGATCTAACGCCTACGTCCACTTTATAATAATCATTCATCATCGTTATATCGATTACAACGTCTATCCAAGCTTTTGTTACGACATTGTACATAAAATAACAAATATCATGTTAGTTCCCAACTTTGACCAAAATTCTCTTCTTCTTCTTCCTTAGGGCAAAATGTGCTAGTATAAAAACTAATGGCCAGTCAAAAGCTCCAATGTTCAAGAATATCCAAAAATTCCGAATAGAACGCCAAAAGTCCAAGTGAATGCCAAAAAGTTTTAGGCAAACTTATATGTGAGGTTTATAAGTCCAAGATGAAGTACAAAGTCATGGGAATGACCATGGAAGCCAATAAAAAGCTCCAAATAGAGCAATCGCGCATGCCCAAAGTCTAAAAATACCAAGCCAAGCGAACCCCTTTGAATGCCAAGAGAGGGGGTATTTATAGGTGGAGTTTCTATGCATGAGCCAAAATTTCGTATCCTGAGGGATGCGAAATTCGTATCCCCATTACTTAGCCAAAAGATCGAGTCTGAGCCCAAAAAATCGAATCTTGGAAAAATCTGGAAAAAATAGTTATCAGCACGTATTGATCGTCATAAAAACCGTGATCAACACGTATCTGAGGTGATCTGCTACTTTCCTAAACCATGTGCCGAACCATGATTTCGCATCTCCAAAAACCATGATCTAGCTGAGTCGCGCAAGAAAAATCTAGTGATCTGCACACGTTTTCCAATTTGCCAGATCCCTGAGCCATTTCACAAGCCTGAATCCGATCCAAGAATTTCGCACCAAATCCCTGATGCGCACCAATGATTCTCGCATCGTATCATGTGTTGATCATCTGTTCTCAACTTGCCAAATTTACGTCATAAATTTTGCATCTAAGATTTTTCCAAATTTTAGAGCTTGCCATGGTTGATGCGCACACGCGAAAATTGGTGGTCCAACTATGTCGATCAACCTGTTTTGAATGCCAAATATTGTTTTGCCAATTTGGCTGATCTAAAGCATATGAGTTTGCGCAAGTGATTTTCGATGATCAACACATGCCACGCAGCAGTTTTTGAGTGATCGAAACAAGAATTTGCCAAAATCACAATATTTTTCCTCGATGAGTTTTTCCACGAGATCAACCCGATGTGCTCAAGGATTTTGAGCTGATCGGACCAAGTCGATCACGTATTTTGACCATGCCAGATTTTCCAAGTTTATACTTTTCCCAATCTGAACACTTTGTGACTTCGACCAAATCACTTGTATTTTTTGACGATGTTCTCGAGATTCGAGCGCGTCGCTAATAATAATCTTGATGTGTGACTGCTTTGCTAAAAAACGGGTCAACACTTTGCCCTCCAAAACATTTTTCCTTGACCAAAGGAAAGATGTATTTTGCGAGTAAACCAGAAATCGAGGAATCTGTAAACCAAAGCCAGGAGAAATCCAAAGTGAACTTCAATAACCAAAAAGCCGAAGAGCCAGAAACGCACTGATCGTATTAACCATGGAACTAGAAAACCAGAGAACCAAAGAACCTGAGAGCCGCGATCTTGCTGGATCATGTTAGCTATAAAACAAAAGCTTGAAATCCAATGAAAGCGATGATCACTCCAGATCATTTCTTGAGAGATAGCCAAAATAACTGAATAACCAAATTGACAAGACTAATAAGAATAGCTGAAGGACTGCAAGGATTCGAGAACCAGTAACCAGATAACTAGAGTGATCATCATGTTGTAAGTAGACAAAACGACCCAAAGCCAAGGTGAGCGATCTTGCCATGTCATTGACCAGACCACTCAAGTTTTAACCTGGTGAGTTGTTTGCCATAAACCGATAGAAAACCCATAGCCTAACAAGTAAAGACCTTAACCATCATAAATCAAGGCGGCCGTGCCAGCAATTGACAAAATGACAAGGATGGCCAAAAGAGTTCAAAGGGGCCTTGCTAAGGCAAGACAACCAAGAATAGCCAGAGAAGTTCAAGGATACCTTGCCGAAGCAAGACGACCATGAATAGCCAGAAAGGTTCAGGGTGGCCTTGTCAAAGTAAGACGACTAAGAATAGCCAGAAAGGTTCAAGGCGGCCTTGCCAAAGCAAGAGGACCAAGAGCAACAAAAAAAAAGTTCCATTTTATTAACAGCCAGAGGGTGATGGTGTATTGTCGATCAAAGCAAATGCCTAGGAATTATAACAGCTCCAGTACATGGGTAGGTCGACTCAACTACCTACAACTAGAAAACCAAAATGGATACATCCAAAAGGCCAAAGACTATAAAGCCAAAACCATGGAACGGGGTCCCAAAAAGCTTTGAGAAGGGGTTGGAGCTCGAGTAACAAATCCAGAATCAAACCATAAGCCGATAAATCCAAAAATTCCATAAGCCAAGAAACCAAGAACTGAAGAAATCCAAACACCAAAAGCCGAGATACCAAATCCAAGAAGTCGAAGAAGACGAAAACTGAGAAACCAAAGAACCAACAAGAGTCAAGTAACCAAAGAATACAAAATGCCAGAAGACCAGAAACCACAAGCCACAAGATAATAATGTCCAGAAGGCCAGAATCTGAGACACCATATCCAAAATAGGATCAATTAATAACAATGCCACCATAGACGCTGGGCCTGGGCCTATCTTGAGTAGCATTACGGGGTTGTGCCTACCATGTCACCATAACTCGATTCCGAACAAACCGTGCCAGTTCACCGCGTCTGACATGCTGTTCAACCATATCCTGGAGGTGTTGACAATCGTTTGTGTTATAACTGTCGAGATCATGAAACAAGAAATGCCGACCATAATCCATTTCTCTTTTAGTTGACTCCCTTGCGGGAGGCTTTCTAAAGGAGTAGAGAAATGAACTTCTAAGTGAACCTCTTCGAGGGCATGAGTAAGTTCCGAGCAAGATGAGAACTTAGGTTGTAATCATTCCCCGAAGAGAGTTTATCTTTACCAGAATCTTTAGCTTTACCAGAGTCGGGCGGTGCTCCACCCTTAATCGAATTAGCCTCGAGAACCATTTAACCAGTCCTTGCATCCTCTTCACAAAGAAACATTTCCGCTTCAAAGTAGAACTCGCGAAGATCCCTCGGTGGGACCCAATGTAATGAGGTCTTGATGTCAGACATATCCAGAACACCAGAGATCGCAGCTACCAAAACCATAGATGGATCGGGTCTATCGAACGATGCCACTGCCGCATTAAACCTTTTCAAGAACTTACGCAAAGTCTAACCAGAATTCCACTGGATAGCTGTTAGAGTCATAATACAATTTGGATGAGTGATGTGAACTCTGAACTGCTCGACGAACCTAGTAGCCAAAGCATTCCAAGCTTGAATCGAATTCGTCTCTAACTGCTTAAAACACATGACAACAATGTCTGCTAAGAAAAGAGGAAAACGCTTTGCCATGACATTATCCAATGTAGAAAGAACTTTTATATGGCACACGTAGTGCATCAAGTAAGCAGTCGGATGCTTCCGACCATCATAAGCTTCCAACACTGGCAACTTGAAGTCCGGTAGATTTTGAGAATTCCTGGCATCTAAAGTGAGCAGACTGCTAGTAAAACAATCCAAATCCGAATTAGAGGCACCGCCACTAGTATGTTGACAAGTAATATCCATGATCTGAGATGCATTACCAAAACCGAGCAACTGATTCAAATTATCCAAGCTGACACAGGTGCTCCTATTGTTTAAGTCCACATTAGCCGCTTGCTGATTAGCAATGAGAATATCTAGTTCTATCCCAACCTAAGGTTCCGCTGTGGGCGTAATCCATATTCTTAGAACAGTGGGAGTGCAACCATCCAAACCTACGTGCAAAGGTGCTTGAACAACATTTCCAACGCTGGAGCCCGCGATTGTTCGACCAAGTTGTCATGAGTCTGAGCGATGTCAGGATTAGGGATATTTCTCCCAAGCGTAGCGAAAATGGCACCGATCCGAGGATCGACGTCTCCCTACTTTTGTGTTTGCAGGTTTGGCCCCATATCCTGAGTCGCGTTTAGCAGAACACTAGTGCATGTTCCGATGATGCTACCTGGCCAGTCGACGCCTTCATACCTAGCCTCTATCCGAGCTAGAAAGGTATTCATCGTATCTTCTCATCGCTCAAGTTGAGCGTTCAAATCCAAAGCCAAGTCTTTGAAAACTCATCCATATCCTCTCAAATAACAAAATTCGAGGCTTCCTAGTCGAAGAAATTTCTTGACTTCCTTTACAACCAATACCTTGTGCCTCGACAATAGCCTCGAGCATATTTCGTTAACCATGTTGAAAAGCAAGCAAGATCTGTTTTAGAAACAAAGTCGATGTTGAAATCCATGATCAAAGCCGAAAACCGAAACCAAATCCGAAGATCAAATCCGAGAGAAAATCAAAGCAGTAGTCGAAGTTGTCGCGTCCCCTTTTGGCGCACCAAAGTGTTGACATGGAAAGTTTGGAACTTGCGCACACCAAACCTCCAGTGTGAGTTTTAGTAGTAAACTCAATAAATAAATAACCAAATGCAATGAAATGTAAAGGGACGCACAACTTTTATAGTGGTTCGGCCTTAACGTCCACTTCATAGTAATCATTCATCATCATTATATCGACTAAAATGTTTATCCAAACTTTTGCTACAAAGTCGTACAATAGAATAACAAATATCTTATTAATTCCCAACTTCGACCAAAATGCCCTTCTTCTTCTTCCTTAGGCCAAAGTGTGTTAGTATGAACACTAATGGCCAATGAAAAGATCCAATGTCCAAGAATACTAATGGCCAATGAGAAGATCCAATGTCCAAGAATATCCAAATATGCCCAAAAGCAAGCCAAAAGTTTAAGTGAATGCCAAAAAGTAGTAGAAAACTTCTATGTGAAGTTTACAAGTTCAAGATGAACTCCAAAGCCAAGGAAATGACCAAGGAAGCCATCAGCCAAAATGTATCCTAAGGATGCAAAATTCGTATCCCTGATACTTAGCCAAAGAATCGAGTCTAAGCCCAAAAAGTTGAATCCTAGATAAATATGGAAATAAACAGTGATCGGTACATGTTGATTACTGAAAAATAGTGATAAACACGTATCTGAGATGATCTGCCACTTTCCTAAACCATGTGACAAACCATGATTTCGCATCACCAAAAACCATGATTTGGCTGAGTCACGCATGCAAAATTCAGTGACTTGCACACGTTTTCAAATTTTCCAGATCCGTTAGTCATTTAGCATCCCTGGATTCAATCCAAAAATTTTGCATTGAATCCTTAATGCGCACCAATGATTTTACATCATATCCTATGTTTATCAATTGTTTTCGACTTTCTAATTCGCATGATAAATTTTGCATCCTAGATTTCCCAAATTTCAGAGCTTACCATGGCTGATGAGCACACATGAAAAATCATGGTCTGACGGTGCCGATCAGCCGGTTTTGAGTGCCAAATTTGGTTTTGTCAATTTGGCTGATCCAAAGCCTTTTTTCCAATTTGGATGATCCAAAGCCTGTGAGTTTGCGCAAGTAATTTTGGATGATCAACACATGTCACGTAGTAGTATTTGAGTGATCGACACCATAATTTTCCAAAACCAAAATATTTTGCCTCGATGAGTTTCGCCACACGAGTAGATCGATATGCTTAAGGATTTTTAGCAGATCGGATCGAGTCGATCACATACGTTAACCATGCTAGATTTCCCAAGTTTATAACGACTTATCCAATCAGATAACGACGATTCATGAGTCAACGATATTTCCAACCTTTTTCGAACACTTCGCGACTTCAACTAAATCATTTTGTGTTTTCCAACGATGTTCTTGAGACTCGAGCGCGTCGCTAGTCATAATCTTGATGGGTGAATGCTGTTCCAAAAACCGGGTCAATATTTGCCAAGTTTGGCAAAGAAAGGTTCCAAATTTCAACGAAATAAACGTGCTAGCGGCCTCTGTAAATCTAAAAAAAAGTAGTGCCCTTTTTTCCACTATGCCAAATGGTGTTCAAAGTTTGACAGTTTGCATGGATGTGTGTGGAAAGCTGTTTAGGTGTTCTTTTGACCCGTTGTGGAAGGGTTATCAAGTTTATTGGTTTGATCGAGGAGTTAGAGTTAGAGCATTTGGTTTGCTCCTGAATTCTGTAAGGCTAGCTTATTTCATTTTGTCGATACAACTATTAAAAAAAACATACTATGTTTGTTTTAAATTTTATGTAATTTATATAGATTTCTCTCTTTGTTGGTAAATTCTTGATAGAGCTTCTATGTAGAAAAGATATTTCAAGAGTATTTTGGAAGGTTTGGATTGATTCGGTAATGGATCATGAAGTTGTTTTATACATGCCTACTTCAGATATTTATACTATTGAAAAAGCGGTTGGGACGACTGTTTCTTGGCTTAAGGAGTTTATCTTTGTTGGTTGGTTCTTTTATGTAGTTTTGTTGATACATGTTACAGATTTATATATGTTCAGTAATGGAGTTATGAATTCAAAAATCGTGTAAACTTGAATTGTTTTCAATTATTATGAATTTGAATGGTTTGTATTCTTTGAATAACTTAAATAATTGTGGTTATTATTGATGAAATATTAGTTTTAATTATATTATTATGAAATTTATGGTTAGTAGCGGTTGTGAAGAGTTGAATTATGGGTGTATGTATCAGTTGCAAAAATATTTGTTGCAACTATCATAATCGGCTGTAGTAAATTTTACTACAAGTATTACAAACAATTATTGAAAACGTCTTTTACAACCATAAAAACCAATTGGGAATAAGTCTTTTACAACTGCCATGAGCAGTTGTAAAAAGAGTAATTTGCAACTATAACATAAAGTTGTAAAAAAATTATTTTACAACTATAACATATAGTTGTAAAATAATCATGCCCTATTACAACTGCGGATGTGAAGACTGACGAGTACCAATTGTAATAGATCTATTACAAGTGTGGATGTAAAGACTCATGAGTGACAGTTGTAACAGATCTATTACAACAGTTTTTGGCAGTTGCAAAAGTGTATTTTTGTTGTAGTGTTTGATGTTATATTTATATTTGAAATCTTTCAAAGACCAAATTTAGTAGAATATTTATTCTTGTATATTCATTTTTTAACTTTTTGGAAAACCAAATGAGTAGAATATTTGTTCTTATGGTATTCAATTTTTAACTTTTTCAAAAATTGATCTTGATAGAATATTGATTGTTGCCATATTCACTGTTTAGTTCTTAGAAAATAGATTTTATTAGAATATTTGTTCTTGTATGTCTATTACACAACCTTTTAGGAAATCGATTTGGGTAGAATATTCGTTGTTGTTATAATCCTATCTTAAATTTTATGAAAATTAATTTTAGTAAAATATATGTTGTTGCCAGATTCATATTTTTTGAATCTCGATTTCATTAGAATATTAGTTGTTGATATATTCATTTTTGAACTTTAAAAAAAAAATCAATTTCAGTAGAATATTTGTTAATGTTATATGAACTTTATAGAAAATCGATCTTAGTAAAATATTGCTTAACTTTTTTTTTACTAAAATAGAAACTTTAAAATGGATTTTAAAATTTATTTAACGAATAAATTTTTGGCGTAAACTATAACAAACATTGTTTAATACTATAACAAGTATTCACATAAACTTTTCAATAAGCACATCAATCAACAATTATACATTTTCGAGTTTAAATCAACCCTAATTTTTAACTACAAATTAAATAATCAAACCACCAATTAACATCCTCAAATCAACTAAAACACCATTATCATCAACTAATATACAATAATCATCAATTTTTAATCCATAATCAACTAATTTTATACATTAGAATTTTAATTACATTGTTAAATCAACAATTAAATTATAATATCAAACAATTACAATTAATCAACATATTTTAACCCCCAATCATTAAAATTTAAGAAATAAATTTGAAAGAATTATATCGAGATATGGAGGAAGGAACTAATAGAGATGAGAGAGCAAGAAGACATCTATGGGAAGTAGAGAGATGGTGGTGGATGGGCGACGCTGTTCGGCAAGGGATAGCAATAGTTATTTTGGTTTTTCATTTTTCGCGTGAATGGAGAGCAATCGAGTGAAATAATGAAAATAGTTCTCTTGTTCATGGTATTGTTTCAGGTTGGGCGACGGTTTACGGTGGCCAGCGTCAAATGTTATTTTTAGCCGATGCTAGCAAACCATTCGCCATCACCAACATTTTTTGTAATGATCAGTGGGAGGATCCATGGCTCTCTTGAGCGACAAGGTGTTGTGAATGAGGAAAGGCGATACAACCGCTAAGTGAAGAGAGCCAACAAGCCAACTGAGAGAAGATAGACGATAAGGATGGAGATCGATAGCACTTAGAGTGACGTTGTCCCTCCAGTTGAAGAAGGGCAACATACTTTTGTTATCTTGATTGTGTGTCGACATTCTTTATTCTTGATATATTCTTCTAATTTTGACATATTCATAACTTTGTTTTGATTTACATAATATGGAAATAACCATTATAGTAGAGGAAATAAGCAATAACCAGTATAGTTTAACTATATATTAGCATATACATGCTAGATATGGATGAATATTAAATGGAGAAATGTAGGAGCACTAGGAAAATGAGAGACATTAAATGTCTTGAAATATGAATAATCTCACATTGTAGTATTTAATAAATATTATATGTTTTTATACTAAAATGAGGATATTATTCCCATGAGACAAAAAGAACATGAAAGCAAAGTCATCTTAGAGATGGTGCAATGCACCACCCTACATGTGTGTGCTCCCCCGATTCTAAACCCAAACCAACATCTATAGCACAGGAAAATGAACGTTTGAGGCATATTGAGACACTTAACACTTTGAAAATGGCAGTTAGCTTGACTAGACTGGTCAGACCAGATAGTTTTTATTTTTCGTTCAAATTCAAATGGAAACAGTAATAAAAATGATCGTACCACTTGGTAAAAGATCACAACCATTTCAAGTATTGTAATTGTTAAAATGATCTCTCTACACCTGTATAAAAGACGAAGCAGAAAACATAGAATAATCAAACCCTTTCGAATTCTATTCCTCTCCTTCTTCCTCATACACTGTTCTTGATTGGTTATCTTGAGTTCATCTCCTCTGTAAATTTTAGTGTAGTTTTGCACGGTCATTTTGTTCTATCATAGAAAACAATTGATCATCACCTTTTTACGCCATAAAAGGGAGCAATATTATTTCAAGGAAACATATTATTATGGACTCAAATAAACTGAAAGGTATTGTCTTATTTGTTTTGTTGATACTTCTGCAAAAAAAATTTGTAAAACTTGTGCAATGTTTTCCTGAAACATAAGCAAGCACAGTTCTGCAAAATATTTGCACATTTTTTTGTATCATAGGAAAGTGTGGATTTTTTTTTTCTAAATATTTGCAATAGTTTTCTACAACATAATTGTCGTAATTTATGTTGCATATTTCTTATTTACTAACAACCTTGAAATTATAGCGGCTATTGGCTGATATTACAAATGACGACATATCAAAAAAGCAACAACTCTGTGCTAGTAAAACTTGTGGCTCATCCTACAACTATTGTTCATCGGTGCTCTATCTCATAAAGAAAGGCCAGAGAAGTTCACTGGAGTGGGCTTCAAAATATGGTAGCAAAGATGTTGTTCTATCTGATAACATTGGGTCTTGCGAAGTAATCAATTGAAGATTCTCCAACGGTTCCATAACTGAAACTTGATGCAATGAAAGTAGAAGCCTAGAATATATGGAAGAGCTCTGACTTTATGTGAAAAAAATAATATCCTCAATGAACTTGACAATAGTTTATACAATGTTGATTGTACTGCATCAACATCCAAAAAATTATGGATAACCTTGGATAAAAAGTATAAGACAGATGATGCAGAAATGAAGAAGTTCATAGCAGGGAAGCTCCTCGAGTTACAAATGGTTTATGAAAAGACTGTGATCTGTTAGATCCAATAACTGCAATTCATCATCCACGGACTTAATGATGAAGGAATGACACTCAATGAATCCTTCTAATTTGTTGCTGCAATCGAAAAACTTCCTCTATCATGGAAAGATTTTAAGAACTACCCGAAGCACAAGCGCAAAGAGATGACAATGGAAAAACCTATAGTCAGGTTGAGGATCGAGGAAGACAACGTAAAATCTAAGAAAAAAATACTTCTTACAACATGACAACAAGGGCCAATGTTTTCAAGACATAGAAGCCCCATCAAAAGAAGTATATGAAAACAATCCTAAGAAGTCTAATAAGTCTTAGGGTTCTTATCATAATTATGGAAAGAAGGGACATAAAATAGCAGAATGTTGCAAACCATCCAGGAATAACAAAGCTGAAGCAAATGTAGCTGAAATTTATGATTTTGTCTCTGACATGGATCTATGTGCAATAGTGTCTGAATACAATCTTGTTGGATGCAACAAGTAATGGTTTGTAGACACCAGGTGTTATATATGTGTTGAAACTTTTGATTTAAATATTTTATGAAGAGGATGCAATCAATTGATTGATTTGATTAATTGACTAATTGATTTGATGGATTGGTTTGATTGATTGATTATATCATAGAAGGAAAGAAATGAATGATTATATTCTGGAGAAATCTTGAAGGGACAATTTGAATATTTGCATAGGTCTTACATTCTCCTATATATGAAGCCTTCTTGGTTAGATCAATCAAAAAAACAATCAAGAAACCATGTGAGATATTTGGAGAGGTTGTCTACCTCCAGGGGCTCGCGCCTTGGAGAGGAAGATGTAGGGATTTGGACTGAGAGTAGCTATTCCTCTTTACTACTGAAATACATAGTTGGTGCCTCCAAATTGTCCAAGGGTTTGTTGTTGTTCTTCATTGGTCTTCTGCTCCAACAATATTGTAGTCATCTAGATATTTTTTGCCTACCTCAGTAAGGTTTTCGATTCAATTGTATTTTTTTTATTTTTGGTTTTAATCCATTGAGTGTAACAAAATTTGTTTGTGGTGAATCAATAAAGAGGGTGGTTGGGTGGAATATCTTGTGTATTGCTATTATTTCCGATTTATTGTGTTGTTATTTTCAATCAAATTCTTCTTCTAGTGATTGGGTGAAAAAGATCATGTTTTTCTGGTGTTTTGTCAAACCTCCACTGCGTACAAAACCCCAATAGTTGGTGTAACATCCCATAATTTTAACGGTTTAATGGTTAATTTATTTAATTATTTGAATATTTATTTGATAATTTAAAACAACTTGAGTTAAATAATACTGAATATTTAGTTAATATGAATAATAGAATTATATATTTAATTCTGAATTAACCGAAATTAAGTTGAATTAACAATTTTTTGTGAATTTGATAGTATAAGAGATTCGGATAAGTTTAGATTCGAATTTTAATAACGAATCTATTTAATAAATGGTGCCTTAACGTATTAATTATAATATAATTTAAATCGAACTCGTAATATCGTGGTAGTTCGTAATATTGAGTTTTGAACTTCAATTGAATATACAGAATCCGTTTTAAGTCAGATTTCTGTGAAACAAGAAACGTTCGGGTCTGGTGAACTATATTTTTCTAATGGAAGAGAAAAATCGAAATTTAGTCTTGGATTGTGAGTTATGTCAAAATCAAATTTTCAGAAAGTCGCTATGGAATTTGTTTATAATTTATAACAATTTATTTATATAATAAAAGGATTTTATATAAATTGGATTCCGATTTAACTCGAATTTTGAAATAATGAGTTAAAAATCCAAGTATGTTTATTTTAGAGTTATATGATATTCTATTGAGAAATATACGATAATATTAATTTATTATTATTTAAATTGAATTATTTTTAAATATATTAATGTTTCATTGGTTTATTTAGGCCTTTGAAAATAGCCATTTTGGCAAACGACCTCCGTTTTCGATGAAATTAATTTTGTTAGGTCCGAAATATTAAATTATTGTTGAATTTCAAATTTTATGATTTTTGGAGTCAATGGGTGGTCGTGCACGATTTTAATGTGAAAAACAGTCATTAATTTGACTTTAAAAGTACGGTGTGTGAGCAAACGGACTCGGAATTCGACGAAACAAGTTTTGTTGGGTCCGCAATTTCAATCTATAGATATATGTCCATTTTCATAAAAAGTGGATATCATATGCGACCAGACGAATTTTTAATCGATGAACGAAGATAACGATACAATAAAAATCAATAAAATAAAATATTTAAAAATAATATACTTACTCTATAAATATACCATCCCACCCTAAAACATAATTTCATTTCTTCTTCTGGTCATATACATGCGCCGTCGTCAGTACTTGCTAAAACATGAGAGATTACAACTACAAAAATCAAAAGAAATTCAAACTAAAATCTATAAATTTAAATATATATTTAGATGAGTTACTAGAAGCATTGTCTTCAATACGATACAGCTTTTGAGGGGTTTCCAAACATTTTTGTTCGCTGGTTTTTGTGTTGCCGTGATCTAGGGCGGAGTTTGGTGTTAATAGGCGGTGAAGGAGGTAGGATCGAGGTGTTGGCTGCGTCGAGTGTGGGTAGTCGAGTCATTTGGCAAATTTTGGGGGAATATAAGGTGATAAAGTGGTGCAAAGGTCACTGTGCTTGCACGATATGGCCGACGACGAATTTGACCAGGAGACATCGAGTAAGCTAATGTGGTGACAAATGAAGTCTGCTTGCGACGATGTGATGATCGGTGGAGACTACGGGTGTTCACGTGGTGTTTAGTGGTTGTAAGTAGTGTGGATACACTTACTGGATTTTAAGTGGTACTGTAAAACGAGATAGAGAGGAAGTATTTTGAGTTTTGTTCTGAGAGTATGGGGAGATCGAGTTCAAAAAGAGGAGGATAACGGTGCTTTACTTGTTGGAGTTCGTGGAGCAATGGTGCGGATCAAAGCTTCTGAAGTGTGGAAAATGGGATGTCTAAAGTAGAGCAGGTCGTGATGAATATTTTGAGAAGAAGAGTTGCTGTGTAAATCAATGCGGGTTGGGTTCTAAGACTTAGGTTTGGGCCTTATGTAAATGGTGAGCGCAAATAAAATTAAAATTTAAGTTTTAATTTAATTTAAAACAATCGTATAACCTGTAAACTTAATATCTCGATCATACTGTATCAGAATTTCGAACAGTCAGTCACGTTGTAATCGTACAGATGTAGGCTACGTAACAGAACTTGTTTGGAGAGATTTGGAGCTCGGTTGAATTTACGGTGAAATAACACGCCTGAATGGAATTGTTGAACGTTTATCGTTATTTAATGATAAATGACCAAAGTGAGTAAACTCACTAACTCTGTCCAGTTTATAATTTTATAAACATATTTTAATATCAATAAATGATGATTGATTTCTGTGTGATGGTTATTTGGACGAATCGTTAATTAATTGGTTAAAATATAGATATGGTTATATATATAAATTGTTAACTAAATATTGATTCTGTTATCAGAATATTTCATATTGATATGAAATTAATATAATTTATTTGATTAACATCTATGGATGCAGGGAAACAGGTTGGAGGGATCCAACTGGATTCCTCAATATTTATAATACTGTTTTTTCATATATTTTGATATCAATGTGATATATAATCTGTGATTGATTATGATAACATTGGTCTTTTTGTATAAATACCATAAGTAATACTTGATTATATAATAAGAATTTTCGAAGTGGGTATAAAATTTAAGAATTTTATAAAATCAATTGATTTTATAAAAAGGAATTATTTGGAAATTAAATAAGAAACTGTTTTGGAAAGTTATAAATAGTTATACGGTTTTTATATGATTTGTTTTAAAAATTAATAGAATTATAAAAGCGAGTGGCGAGTTACAAAAGAATTATGAGAAGATTGATATAAAGTATATATTAAATAGAAATATGTTTTAACAGATAAATTGAGAAGAATAAATTATAAATGATGTTTATAAATTAAGTAGAATATTTAGAATTGGATAGATAAATAAATAAAATATAAGTCTGAATTTATATAGAGAAGTAAAAATCGGTTTTAACGCCGATATTTGAAGTAGAATGTGAACGTAGGTGTTATAAAGGGAATTATCAATGAGATTATAAGTGCTAAAAATAAAATAACATTTTTATGAATAACTCTAAATGGAAGTATAAATAGAATTTGGAATGGAGATAATATTTAAACTGCGAAATCAAACTGTTTTGATTGTAGAAAGGAAATATTATTCACATTTGATGTGAATGATGGATTGAACCCAGTATATTTTTGCGAAGTAGAACAGTTAAAAGGGAATTGGGTTTTAGAAATAAGAATTTAATTATGAATTTAAGAATGAACTAAAATGCAAAATGGGGAATTGTTTTCAAAGGAAAGCGATGGGAATGTTTGGGTGTTCGAAATGTAATTAGAATTGAATAAATCCATAAGGGTTTATGATTAGAATTTGATTATGACGAATGATTTATTTTTAGAAATTATATATTATAGAATTCATAAATTGACAAGATAATTAATATATGTGTTGAAACTAATATTTATTTAAATAAATTAATTATTATTTACTTATCTAACGTAACGAATCAAAGTTATATTTTAAAGTTAAATATTTTGGAAACATGGATTATAATGCTGTCGTTATAATCAACACTTTTCCATAAAAGAGGCGGATTCATAAACCGAATTTGAGAGTTGCGTAAGAAAGGTTGTGATAAGAAATAAAGAAATGGGATTAAAGAAATTAGAAACCGAATGGAAATTAGTTAAGTTGAAAAGCTTTCTAGGTATTGATCTGATGTTGGTTTCGGCCTTCTGGGTTAATACGTAGGGGGTTGTTCTCTTACTAGTTTACAGTAAGAGACTTATAGATGTGGGAGGATAGTGATTTGTGAATAAGAATTGGAAATGTTTTCAAATGTTAATAACGTATATTTTCTAAATTTAGAAAATAAGAATTTATGGATATATGGAAACGAAAAATGGGGAAATGAATAAATTAATGATAAATTAATTTAAAGGGAAAAAGGTTGATTGATGGTTAATCTATAAAATTTCCATTTGGAAATAGGATCACTGTGTGTATGTGGATGTTTTCCTTTGATAGTTAAATAACCGACTATCAAAGTTTTGACCATTTTTCCGTCGTCAATATTGAGAGACCGGGATCAGATTTATTATCTGAAAACCACTCCATATGGGCTTTAACATTGCAAATCAAATATGATGAAGATAATTGAAGATGGAGTTTACGCAAGGGCTGTTATGGCAAAACCTAGGTAGAAATTGCCTAAGATGGGTTTACACAATGGTACCTTTGATTTGTCCAGTCCCAGGACAACTTGTATGGAAGAATGTCTGACAGGGTATATCTAATAGATCACGTAAGTTGATCTCTTCAAATGTATTTTTGTTTGGTAATGGAGGAATTCGTTTCTCCTAGCTTTATACCCATGGTATTTTTGGAGAAATCAACTTGTCATTTGGCGGGTATGACGATGTGGCACTCAAAGTAAATAAAGGTGTGGTCTGTACGTTATGACCTCAAGCCTCACATCCGGGAAATGATATAAAATCAGGTAGGTCGCATGGCTAAGTGGGTAGCTCCCAATTATGGTGTATTGTCACCTGTTCTAGAGAAAAACTATTTTCTCTTTAAACTATTTCGATGTTGTCCCTTTTGGGAAACGGTTGCTGATCCCAACTGTTGGTGATAAAACATTCGGTACACTCAAGCGAAATGAGTGACCGGTCATGATTAGCCTGGGTTACAAGATGTTCTTGTTGAACCCGGTGTATTCCTCTCTAGAGATACATTGTCGGAAGGTGGTTCCGTACCTTGCCAGTTGGAATCCATTACCTAATAAGCGCCCGCGGTTTTTGATTATATATTACGTATGTGGAACGTGAGACGAAAGTGTTCCACTAGATTTTTATTTATTTGATTTAGACATTATTATAATACCAGAAGAGTATTGATTTTAAAAGAATATTTTGGTTTGTCGTAAGGTAAAACCATCCATGTTTATGTGTGGATCAATCTTAAGATTATCCTTTCTTTAAAGGGATTTTAAAAGTTAAACCAAGTGGTTGGAGTTTATTCAAACCAGTCCCATGACTGACCCAGAGTTTATTTTGTTTTGTTTTACCCTAAACTCTTGGGTACCCAAATTTGTGTGGGAAGTCATGTATTCGGGATTTTACAGAAATACCTGGAAGAGCTTGGATCAGCAGACTTCAGGATTATATAACTATTGTTTAATTTCACTGTGTTGTAAGTGTTATACGCCAATAATTGTATTGTATACAAATACTAGTTTTATTTCAAAATTATGTTATATAATATATTTATTCATTCCGCTGTGAGATTCGTCTTTATTCTGATGTTGTATTTATGTTCTTCTTCTTCTTCTATTCTAACTTTCTTTCTTTCTATTTATCACCCTCTAACTTCTTTCTATTAACGTTCCAGTATTTTCGATACTTGAATAGTCGACATGGTGTGGTTGTGTCGATTTCCAGGGTTGAAAATCTTCTAGGCTGTTACAGTGGTATCAGAGTTGAAGGTTATGTGATACCTTGGCTCTGTGGCGTAACTCAATTGAGATGGAGTTAGTAAAGCTCTAGATTGAGTTGAGTGTATATATACGAGAGAACGTATTCGTAGATTTTATAAAAAAATTTGTTTTATGTTGTGGAGATATATTGATTGAGTTGTTTATGAGTTCTGGCTGATCAATTTGATCCACTACATATGCAGGGGTTTATAAACACTCGAGTACGACCGACATAGTATGTTTTGAAAGAGGGTAAATGAAATAATTTTACCCAAAGTATATTTTGATATAAAGAAAATATTTATCTTAAGATTATTAGTAAGCATATTGCATGTGTTGGTTGTTATATTAATCGAATAAGATTAAAATTGAGATGGTTATGCATATATATCCAAATAAATTTCATATAAGTATTATGAAATGTATTAAAACTGGTTTTAACCGAGAATTGAAATTAAACCCTGGAAACCTGGAAAGGTAATTGCAATTGAATCAAGGTTAAATATATGGAATTTTAAAATCTTGGGAGAATTTAAATTGTTTTACAAACATTGGAAAGATATTTTGAAATAATTTTAAAATGAAAATGTTTAAATATGAGTTTTGAAAAGTGATATAGTATTGAACTCACTTCAATCGCTAGGAAATAATTCTGATGATGCTGGCTGCATCATTAGTGTTCATTTTTGAGTTCTAAGTGATGGATTACTACCAAAGATAATGTTTTTGAATTGTTTTGAGGAAACAATTTGTTTTGGATCCTAAAAAGGAAAGTTTATTTTTTGATATGGTAAACTATTTAAAACTCCTAGGATGAGATTGTTTAAATTAAAAACAAATTAAACAGAATTTTGTGAAAGCAAATTGAAATCAAATTGAAGCCAGTTAAGTGGAAATTTAATTTAAATAGTACAATACGAGTGAAATTATATTTTGAATATAATTGGACTCAGGTGAGTAAGTGGTTTGATTCTTGAAACGAAAATCAGATTAAAGTTCTGAGATAAGGATAACTGGTTAGAGAAATTAATTAGTTAATGAAATGTGGAAATGTAACTTAACATGGTTAAGTATATTGGGTCGGTGAGTTAAGAGTTTGGAATTGCAAATGAAACTTGAGATTGAGAATGGAATTTGGCTTGGATAAGTGAATGATGGTATTGAAGATAAATTGATCAGAGATCAGTTGGAAAGGCGTAGGTATATGCTGACTTAAGGGATGGATAGAAAGATATGCCCGACAAAAAGGTACAAGTTTATTTTTATATGAATTTGGTGATTTATGAGCCTATTTGGCAAGTCGCTTGGCTATTTGATTTTCTTTTGGATTGGAGAAGGCCTAGAGAGGCGAGTTGTAGTTGTACTGATTAAGCCATGCAAAGGAGATGCTGGCGAAATTTTCTGAAAATTTAAGGTGTTAGAAAATTTATAGAATTTTTCAAAATTTTAGTTAGTCGGAATGAAGTAATATTTTAATTGAAATTAATTGGTTCAGTTGAAACTGAAGTTAAAAAAGTAGATAAATACTTTTTAACCCAGTTAATAGGGTTTGTTTTCTCCTTAGTAATTTCGGGGACGAAATTCTTTTAAGGGGGAAAGAATGTAACGTCCTGTATTTTTAACAGTTTGATAATTAATTTATTTAATTATTTGAATATTTATTTGGTAATTTAAAACAATTTGAATTAAATAATACTGAATATTTAATTAATTTGAATAATAGAATAATATATTTAATTCCGAAGTAAGTTGAATTGACAATACTGTGTACATTTGAAGTATAAGAGATTCAGTTAAGTTCAAATTCAAATTTTAATAACGAATCTATTTAATGAACGACGTTTGAACGTATTAATTATAATTTAATTTAAATCGAACCCGTAATGTCGCTTGTAGTTCTTAATATTGAGTTTTGAACTTCAATTGAATATATATAATCCATTTAAAGTCGTATTTCTATGAAACAACAAATGTTCGGATCTGGTAAACTATATTTTTCTAATGGAAGAGAAAAATTGAGATTTCCTCTTGTAGATTGTGACTTATGTCCAAATCAAATTTTCAAAAAATTGCTATGGAATTCTTTTATAATTTATAACGATTTATTTATATAATAAAAGGATTTTATATAAATTGGATACCGATTTAACTCGGATTTTAAAATAACGAGTTATAAATCCAAGTATGTCTATTTTGGGGTTATATAATATTCTATTGAGATATATACGATAATATTAATTTATTATTTATTCAAATTGAATTATTTTTAATATATTAATATTTTCCTAGTTTATTTAGGCCTTAAAAAATAGCCATTTTGGCGGATGACCTCCGTTTTCGATGAAATTAATTTTGTTGGATTCGAAATATTAAATTATTGTGAAATTTCAAATTTCATGATTTTTGGAGTCAGTGGGTGGTTGTGCGCGATTTTGATGTGAAAAACAGTCAATAATTTGACTTTAAAAATACGTTGTGTGAGCAAACTAACTCGGAATTCGACGAAACAAGTTTCGTAGGGGACGCAATTTCAATCTATAGCTATTTGTCCATTTTCATAAAAATTTGATATCTTATGTGACCAGACGAATTTTTAATCAATGAACAGAGATAACGATACAATAAAAATCAAAAAAATAAAATAAAATAAAATAATGAATATAAAAATAATGTACTTACTCTATAATATACCATCCCACCCTAAAACCTAATTTCATTTCTTCCTCTGGTCAAATACATGCGCCGCCATCAGTACTTGCTAAAACGTGAGAGATTACAACTTCAAAAATCAAAAGAAATTCAAACTAAAATCTATAAATTTAAATATATATTTAGATGAGATACTGGAAGCATTGTCTTTAATATGATACAAATTTTGAGGGGTTTCTAAACATTTTTGTTCGCTAGTTTTTGTGTTGTCGTGATCTAGGGCTGGAGTGTGGTGTTAGTAGGCGGAGCAAGGACATAGGATCGAGGTGTTGGTTGCTTTGAGTGTGGTTAGCCGAGTCATTTGGCAAATTATGGGGGAATATAAGGTAATAAAGTGAATCAATGGTCACTGTGCTGGCGCGATAAGGTCAACGATGGATTTGACTAAAGGCATCGAGTAAGCTGAGGCGGTGACAACTGGAGTCCATTTGCGACAACGTGATGATTGGTGGAGACTGCGGGTGTTCACGTGGTGTTTGGTGGTTGTCAGTAGTGTTGATACACTAATTGGATTTTGCGTAGTACTGTAAAACAAAATAGAGAGGAAGTATTTCGAGTTTGGTTCCGAGAGTATGGGGAGATCGAGTTCAAAACGAGGAGGATAACAATGCTTTAGTTGTTGGAGTTCGTGGAGCAATGGTGTGGATCGAAGCTTCTGAAGTTTGGAAAATGGGGTGTTTAAAGGAGAATAGGTCGCGATGAATATTTTGAGAAGAGTTGCCGCATAAATCTATGCTGGCTGGGTTCTAAGACTTGGGTTTGGATCTTATGTAAATGATGATCCTAATTAAAATTAAAATTTGTTTTAATTTGATTTAAAATAATCTTATAACTTGTAAACTTAATATCTCAATCATACTGTATCAGAATTTTGAACGATCAGTCACGTTGGAATTGTAGAGATGTGGGCTATGCAACTGAACTGGTTTGGAGAGATTTGGAGCTCGGATGAATTTACGGCGAAATAAAACGCCTGAACGGAACTGTTGAACATTTATCATTATTTAACGATAAACAATCAAAGTGAGTATACTCGCTAACTCTGTCCAGGTTATAATTTTATAAACGTATTTTAATATTGATAAATGATGATTGATTTCTACGTCATGGTTATTTGGACGAATTGCTAATTAAATGGTTAAAAATATAGATATAGTTATATATGTAAATCATTAATAAAATATTGATTCTATCATCAGAATATTTCATATTGATATGGAGTAGATATAATTTATGTGATTAACATCTGTGGATGTAGGGAAACAGGTTGGAGGGATCCAACTGGATTCCTCAATATTTATAATACTATTTTTTTCATATATTGTGATATATAATCTGTGATTGATTATGATGACACAAGTCTTTTTATGTGGTATTTCAAATACCATAAGTAATATTTGATTTTATAAAAAGAATTTTTCAAGTGGGTATAAAATTTAAGAATTTTATAAAATCCATAGATTTTATAAAAAGGAATTATTTGGAAATTAAATAAGAAACTGCTGTAGAAAGTTATAAATAGTTATATGGAATTTATATGACTTGTTTTTTAAAATTAATAGAATTATAAAAGCGAGTGGTGAGTTATAAAAGAATTATGAGAAGATTGATATAAAGTAGATATTAAATAGAAATATTTTTTTAACAGATAAATTGAGAAGAATAAAGTATAAACAATGTTTATAAATTAAGTAGAATATTTAGAATTGGATAAATAAATAAAATATAAGTCTGAATTTATATAGAGAAGTAAAAATCGGTTTTAACATCGATATTTGAAGTAGAATGTGAACGTAGCTGTTATAAAGGGAATTATCAAAGAGATTATAAGTGTTGAAAATAAAAAACATTTTTATGAATAACTCTAAATGGAAGTATAAATAGAAATTGGATTAGAGATAATATTTAAACTGCGAAATCAAACTGTTTTGATTGTTGAAAGGAAATATTATTCACATTTGATGTGAATGATGGATTGAACCCAATATATTTTTGCGAACGAGAACAGTTAAAAGGGAATTTGGTTTCGGAAATAAGAATTTAATTATGAATTTAAGAATGAACTAAAATGCGAAATGGGGAATTGGTTTCAAAGGAAAGCGATGGAATTGTTTGGGTGTTCGAAATGTAATTAGGATTGAATAAATCCATAAGGGTTTATGATTATAATTCGATTATGTTGAATGATTTATTTTTAGGAATTATATATTATAGAATTCATAAATTGACAAGATAATTAATATATGGGTTGAAACTAATAATTTATTTAAATAAATTAATTATTATTTACTTATCTAAAGTAACGAATCAAAGTTATATTTTAATGTTAAATATTTTGGAAACATGGATTATAATGCTATCATTATAATCAATACTTTTCCGTAAAAGTGGCAGATTCGTACACTGAATCTGAGAGTTGCGTAAGAAAGGATGTGATAAGAAATTAAGAAATGGGATTAAAGACATTAGAAACCGAATGCAAATTAGTTAAGTTGAAAAGCTTTCTAGGTATTGATCTGATGTTGGGTTCGGCGTTCGGGGTTAATACGTAGGGGGTTGTTCTCTTACTAGTTTACAGTTAGAGACTGATAGATGTGGGAGGATAGTGATGTGTGAATAAGAATTGGAAATGTTTTCAAATGTTAATAACGTATATTTTCTAAATTTAGAAAATAAGAATTTATGAATATATGGAAACAGAAAGTGGGAAAATGAATAAATTAATGATAAATTAATTTAAAGGGGAAACGGTTGATTGATGATTGATCTATAAAATTTCCATTTGGAAATAGGATCGCTGTGTGTGCGGATGTTTTCCTTTGATAGTTAAATAACCGACTATCAAAGTTTTGACCATTTTCCGTCGTCAATACGGAGAGAATGGGATCAGATTTATTTTCTGAAAACCACTCGATATGGGCTTTAACGTTGCGAATCAATTATGATGAAGATAATTGAAGATGGAGTTTATGCAAGGGTTGTTATGGCAAATCCTAGGTAGAAATTACCTAAGATGGGTTTACACAATAGTACCTTCGGTTTGTCCAGTCCCAGGACAACTTGTATGGAAGAATGTCTGATGGAGTATATCTAATAGATCGCTTAAGTTGATCTCTTCAAACGTATTTCTGTTCGGTAGCAGAGGAATTTGTTTCTCTTAGCTTTATGCCTATGGTATTTTTGGAGAAATAAATTTGTGATTTGGCGGATGACGATGTGACAATCGAAGTAAATAAAGGTGTGGTCTGTTCGTTATGACTTCAAGCCTCACAACCGGGAAATGGTATAAAATCGGGTTGGTCGCATGGCTAAGTGGGTAGCTCCCAATTAGGGTGTATTGTCACCTGATCTAGAGAAAATCTATTTGCTTCTTTAAATTATTTTGATGCTGTCCCTTTCGGGAAACGGTTGCTGGTCCAACCGTTAGTGATAATACATTCGGTACACTCAAGCAAAACGAGTGACCGTTCATGTTTAGCCTGGGCTACAAGATGTTCGTGTTGAACCCAGTGTATTCCTCTCTAGAGATACACTATCGGAAGGTGGTCCCATACCTTTCCAGTTGAACTCCATTACGCAATAAGCGCCGAAGGTTTTTGGTTATATATTATGTATGTGGAACGTGAGACGAAATTGTTCCGCTAGATTTCTGTTTATTTGATTTAGACATTATTATAATACCAGAAGAGCATTGATTTTATAAGAATATTTTGGTTTGTTGTAAGGTAAAAACCATCTGTGTTTATGCATGGATCGGTCTTACGATTATCCTATCTTTTAAAGGGATTTTAAAAATTAAACCAAATGGTTGGAGTTTATTCACATCAGTCTCATTACTGACCCAGAGTTTATTTTGTTTTGTTTTACCTTAAACTCTTGAGTGCAAAAATTTGTATGGGTAGTCAAGCAGTCCGAATTTTACAGATATACCTAGAAGATCTTGGAGCAGGAGACTTCAGGGCTATATAACTATTGTTTATTTCCGCTGTGTTAAGTGTTGTAATGCGATAATGGTATTGTATACAGATGCTAGTTTTATTTTAAAGTTATGTTGTATACTATATTTTATTTGTTGCGCTGTAAGATTCGTATTACTCTTATTCTGTTGTTATGTTCTTCTTCCTCTTCTATTCTAACTTTCTTTCTATTTCTCACCCTCTAACTTCTTTCTATTAACATTCCAGTATTTTCGATATTTGAATAGTCGACATGGTATGGTTGTGTCGATTTTCGTGGTTGAAAATCTCCTGGGCTGTTACAGTTGGTATCAGAGCTCAGTTCATTTTGGAGTGATTTTGGATTGAAAATTGTAAATATCGGAGATGATGTTTCTTTCGCTGATGGCTATTTTTGTGGTAGATATTGGGGGATTTTGAAGGCTGTAATGGTGGATGCCTCATACCTTAATGGTATGATTGATGAAGATGAGAAGAAACCCTATGATATGGATGAGGGAAGATGGAAGAAGACGAAGAAGAAGGTGGGTGACGGATGAAGAACCTAGTCCACAGCAAGGCGGAGAGGATAATATGGTCGTCGCTGATGGTCCTAAGGTGGAGGATCATGGTATCGACAAGGGTCTAGATGTTGATGATGCTCGAGGGATCCCGAAGATGAAGAGATCATGTCAAATAGAAGATAGATGTCAAGTTGTGAAATCCACAAAGACGAGATGGAGGTTTTGTGGTATTGCAAGCAATTTTAGACCATTGGTTTTTGCACGGTGCAGCTCAGGTGGTAGATGCATCTTTTGCAGGCGGTGGGTTATGTGTTTGTAATTGAGGTGTGGTCGTAGTCATTTCAAATCGACTGGGTGTTATTGTTTCCCTGAAATCAATTGGGTCTCTGAACTCCGAAAACAGGTGGGGGGTAACAACTCGGAAATTCTAAGCCAATTTAAAATTTTTAATTTAGCAATTTTGATGAATTTTGAATATTTAAAATGAATTATTTTAAATAATATAGACGAAAATTTAATTTGAATATAATTCGAACGAATATATTTATATAGATCGTCGTTAGAAAATAAATATTTATTTTAAATTATAAAAGGAATTGAAAATGGCGCGGTAGTTCGATAATTCGATTTCAAAATTCAAATGAATGTACCAGGTGCAAAATAAACCGGATTTTGGTGAAATCAAAAATATTTGAATCTAATTGAGAATATCTTTCTAACAAATCTGGAAAATCAAAATTTCATAGCGGGAATCAAAAGATATGCCCAGTTGAAAATTCAGAATAGTCGCTATGGAATTCTGGCCCTTAAAAATAGAAATTTTGCAAACGACCTCGGATTTCGACGAAACCACTTTTGTTGGATCCGTGATGTCAAGTTATTGCTAGGTTTCAAATTTCGTAATTTTACGAATCAATATGTGAGCGTGGCAAAGGAAAACGCGTTTGACCAGTTTTAGTTGATTTTAATCGACTAGAAAATGGTCATTTTTCAAACCGTCTCAGAATTCAATGAAATTAGTTTGTTATGACCGTATTGTCAATACGAAGCTAGAAAATATTTTTCTGGAATTTTTGGAGTTAGTATGTGGCCCCGGTAATTAGAAATGTACGTTTAAAATAGATAAAAACTGATTTAAACAGTAGAATTGGCTTACGAAACATATCCCATTATGTCCGGAATGGGGGTATTTAGCTAGGGGCGACAGTCGTTGGGTTTGATTCAGGGTTCGTAGTGTAAAACGATTAAAGGGTGAATTAATTAATAAAATGAATTATTATATATATCCATTTATTAGGTTATACCCTTCATCCCCTTCAGCCTTAGTCAACGCGAGCCGCCGTCTCCTAAATCAACGACCACGGAGCTCCCTCGTTCTCCCCTAATTACCTTCAAATCTACAAAATAATTCCAATTGCTCATAGGGCATAAATTCATGAGCTCGACAAGGGCTTGAAGAAGATATGATTATGATAAGGTTTAGCGTTAAATTGGGTTCGAAGGGGTGTGGTTGGAAGCCGTTTTCAGACCATGGGGGATGATCGGAATTACTGTGCCTCCGGCCAGTGGCGGCGCTCTTGAAGGCGCGTCATGTGTGGGCGTTGGATCGACTTCTGGCGCCTTGAATTTTGTGCAAAACCGAGCCCTAGAATGGAGCTTCCGTGGAGGTCTGTAGGTGGACGAGTTCCAGAAGTGGTTAATGAAGAAGAAAGAGTGCAGTGTAATTTTTTTTAACCTTGTTATTAATTTAATTAGGCAAAAAGTAATTTTAAAATAGTATAACACTGTTTATAAAATCTGAAATAATAAAATAATTTAGTTATTTATATTTTTAGCATATAAAGATTAGATCTTTATTGATATGAGCAAGGATATAAAAATATAATTTTTATCATGTGAAGTGAAAGATAAAAATCCGAATTTTATATATTAGAAGTGAAAGATAAATATCCGATTTTTATATATTAGAAGTAGCGATAAAAATCCGATTTTTATATATTAGAAGTAGCGATAAAAATCCGATTTTTATATATTAGAAGTGAAAGATAAAATTCCGATTTTTATATATTAGAAGTAGCGATAAAAATCCGATTTTTATATATTAGAAGTAGCGATAAAAATCCGATTTTTATATACTAGAAGTGGCGATAAAAATATGATTTTTATACTATAGTGATAATAAAATATGATTTTTATTGAATGGTTTAAATAAAAATATGATTTTTATATAATAGAGGATATAAAAATATTATCTTTATATATGAAGTGAAATAAAAATATGATTTTTATTTATTAGAATGAAGTGATAGAAATATAATTTTTATATATGTAGTGGCTACGGACAAGGAAAGTGACAAAAGGCGGGAACGACAAGATTTCTACATAAGAAAGTCGTGGCGTTTGGTTTAGAAATTCAGTGAGAACTTCTCACTCTAATTTTATTTCTAGTTAAAAATATATACTAGGATGCAGACGGTGCTTAGCAGCACTCGACACCCGTTGTCCACAGACCATAGACGGCTTGTTTGTTTGATTGTATGCTAATGTGAAAATTTGATTGTGTGATGTGGAATGACATAAAATATTTACATAGTTAAAAATATTTTATATCGTTAAAAATATAATTTTTAACGTGAATGTGAATGAATGAATATTTATAAATAAATCGAATGATTTGTTTATATACACATATTTGACTGATATTGATTGGGACGATAAATTTTACACATCGCCCAACTGCACAAATAATATTCAGTGTTTGTGGATTGTAACCCCACACGGGTGTTGGGATGATATTTGACGTACACTAATCCCAATTATGTAATTGTATGTCGATCGATTGGTCGACAGACTGTGTGAGCGTTAATTATTTATATTTGATGCTTATGCAGTTGTGTGGTGCACTTTGGATGATGGTTGATTATATATCATTGTTAATATATACATGTGTTGTGTGGAATCCATATAACTAACATTATATGGTGATTGATTGGGCCTCATTCCAATTGGGAAAATAAAGAATATTATAAAATATAGTCACATATGGACAGTACTCATTTGTTGAGATTAGTCATGTGTTGAAAGAAATATAGATTCATGTGTTGAATAGGATAAATATTCATTTGTTGAATAGAATAACGAAGTTATTGAAATATAAAGCCGTGTTGATTAGTGATGCGCTATTTTGACGCGAACGATATTTATATCGATTATATTCGTTTTTATAATGAATATTGAAAAGAGATTTAAAAATCGAATATTTATAGAATTGAATTGAAAATGAATTTCAATTGAAAATGAATTTGAATTGAATTGAATTGAAAATGAATTTGAATTGAATTGAATTGAAAATGAATTCGAATTGAAATCAATTTGAAATGAATTTAAAACGAATTTATATCGGAAAAATTCAATTTTGATTTGAATTTGAAATGAAGTTGAAAACTTTTTAAAAACGAATTTAAAACGATTTATAAAATTCGATTTTAAAAGGAAATCGACGAAGTATATATTATATATATAATATAATGGCCTGAATAGAACGCGCCGCACTGCGGCAGTTCGTGAATTTCGAACATTGACTTCGAATTGACGTTACGGGAGATCCGACCATCGGATTCTCCTAAAACCGGAATCGTTGGGTTCGCATTGAAAAGAGATTTCCAATGAATATTAGAAATTTGAAATCTAACGGTTGGATTTGGAGATATGTCCAAATCAATTTCAGAAAAGGTCGCTGTAAGTGCAGTTCGATGGCCGTAGATGGAAATCGATTGTACGGGCCTTCATAAAATAATTAAAAATATCTATAATTTGTGTAAAATCAAAATAAATGATTTGGGAAAAACTAGGATGAAAAACTCCATATTTGAAAAGATAAAAATAGATTTTTATCAAAATGAACTAGTTTTGAACTAGAATTAAAATCAATTTATTTTTGAAATAAATAAATTGAATTTGAAATGGGTTATAAATAACCAGAATTTCTAATATATTTAATTGGAATTGAAATAGGATGTGATTTGGGTTTATCGTGGACTGTGTTTTAAATGACATTAGTTCTTTAACCCAGTAAAAGGAGTTTTAATGAATCTTTAATTAGATTGAAATATGAATAGTTAATTTAAAATTATCAAAAATTGGAAATGATTGAAAGGGGAGTATCACCAGTTTTACTCCTAGCGATAGTTAAATCTTTAATTAGATTTGAACGTGAAATGGTAATTAACTTTACCGATAACACCGTGGTGTTAGATATGGAGTATGACCAGTTTTGCTCCATGGGATAAATAGGTTGGGATTGGGAAATAAAATAAATAATTACTTCGGTGTGGTTTGCTAATCTCGACTAGTTTGGAAAACCATAAGCTGGTTTGAAATGATATCCAAAGGAAGATTAAAGAATAAATTTAAAAGAATTTATCTTTGATAAAATTAGTGGGAACCTTTCCCTAGAAGTGTGAATATCTGAATAAAAGAATATTATGAATTGGAATGAGGCGTATGTTGTGTTTTATAGCACTTGTTGATTAAGATACGCGAGTTATTCAGAAAGGCCGGGTATAACCCATTCTGAATAACTGATTCGACGATAAGTCGAAGAGATTGAAGACGGTACAAGACCGACGATCTTCACATCGAATGGATGGGTACTACTGATGCTCACGATGGGAGTAGCTACCTTGAAGGGGGCAAAAGTAGTAGCCGTCCGGACGTACTTGGAGATCGACGGATATGCGAGGAAAGTGCCTCTGGTTTCGTTCAGACCTAGAACGGACTTGTAAATGGATGGTGTGCCTGACATTGTATTCCTTTATATTGTATTCGTTGATCTCTGCTAAATATATATCTGTTTGGCGGGGAAGAATTTATTCTCTTGCTTAACGCCCTTCTCTGAGACATACGAGCTCAGAGGTTATATATTGGCAGAAATCAGTGGTACGATATGGATTGATAGTGTGGCATGCTGAGATGCAGTGATCCAGACTTTTGTTGAAAAGCAAAGTTTGGTGGATGATGATCAAAGCGCATCTTTAATATAGCACAGCTTTGTGTATAGCGTTGATTCGTGAGCCTCACACCCCGGTATGGTGGTAAACAGATGGTTTAATCAGTATGCTTTTTAGAGGATGGGCACCTTAGTGGTGTCGTGGATTTGGTCGACCGAGATTGAGCTTAGTGCTCAGAGGGATAGGGTAAGCGGTGTTTTCTCTCGCCGAGACGTAAGCCGCAGTGATACTCGATTTCCTAAAAGTTCGGATGTGCATTACGGTGTTTTCTCTAGCTGAGACGTAAGTCGTTGTAGATGGCACTACGCGATCGATCTTTCGAATCAGGTGCCACCATGATGGAAATCCAATTTCCAAATATGACATTTTACGGTTTTGATTGTAGAGCCTAGTATTGGCGGCATGATATATGGTACCCATGCCGTCTATGATTGATACATTTATATTTGAAGTAGTTTTCTTCACTTATAATAATAATATAAGATGAAATTTCACGTATCAAGCATATTTGGTTATTATAAGGGAAAACCATATCCTCCGGCTTGCGTTGCATTGTGTGATGGGATCTGGGTCTTATAATAGCTTCATTTTTCTTTATTTAGCATTGCGCTGTTTGTTTTCTGCACTGGTATTCTTGGGAGGAAACTCGTTCCGTGTTATACGGCGAGGTCCCTTGATTTACATAACTTTAAAAACAAAGATTAACAACTATTTTAGTTCTCACACCAGTCACATGACTGACCTGGAGTTTATTGTTTTAACCTAAACTCTGGGTGCCCCTATTTTCCACACGGGCCGCTAGTAGTTTTGGTTTTGCAGATTTATATTCACAGGATCCTGATTTACAGCTGGAACGATGCTCGGAAAGCTCTGTATCCGTGTATTACTTTCAGTTGTGTTTTATATTGTTTTTCCACTGCTATGTAATTTATTGTAATATCTGATATTTGTCGGATGTATATTTATTCATACTCTGTATATTCTTGTATTCTTGTGGAATGGTTGTAATATACAATGAAATGTTCTTCTGTTTTCATTCTATTTTGTCGTGTCCTCAAGGTAATCCGGGCTTTCCTTCACGGGGAAGTTACGGGCTATCACAGTTGTATCAGAGCTTTGGTTTACATAGCTCGAGAACAACACACATTAGAACCGAACGAAATAATTCATCACATATTGGATTAGTAATATCCAATTAGAATGACTCGTTAGAGATAGGATCAGTAGTATCCTAGAACGAGTGTGGAGAGTATATTTTTCAAATGAAAACCAATTTTGTTTTGAAAATTTAAATCGTTTTATACATATTTGAATATTTATTTATTTTGAATTTAGACAATCCAGTATATAAAGGTTTCGCATATATGCGTCATGAACGTATATTCGAAGTTTTAATATACTGGATAGATATAGGATCACACTCTAGTCGCCCGGAGATGGTACCGATGATAGCACGTGCATCATCAGTATCTATGTTCGTGTTTCGAAGGTGTGATATCTATATATTTCCATTAGACTGGTGTGAGAACCAAAACTTACATAGGATTATTTGTTGTGATTTTGCATCAAAAATATGATTTTTGACTATGTATTAAAGTTATGGTTTGAAATTCTAATCAACTAATTGACTGATGGTTGTGTTGTTTATTTTTTTGATATTTTGAACCATTTAAGCCTAATTGAACCGAATATTGAACTATATTGAAAAATGATTACAATTGCATGCATATACATGTACTTAAATTGAACAGGTCATAGCAAGGAGGCTAGAGCAGAGAAATAAAATTGTTTGCCCGACAAATAGGTACATGTTTACCATAATTTACTGTTTTGTTTGGGTGATGATGATTTTATGAGCCGATTGGCTAGCCGCTTGGCTTTTTCTTTTTCTTTTGGATTAAAGAAGGCCATGGGAGGCTATATGAAATATCCGGAAGTCCCCGGTGCAGGGGAGGTTATGGCGAAATTTTTCAAAAATTTAGGGTGTTAGCCAAATTTTTAAAAAATTTGAAAAGTTCTTAGAAACTGAAAAGTTGAAGAACTTAAGCCGCAATGAAAATAATGAAAGTTGAGTTGATTAGTTAAACAACTTTTGGCTTCGTTCCTTTTCGGGGACGAAAAGTTTTAAGTGGGGGAGATTGTAACAACCCGGAAATTCTAAGCCAATTTAAAATTTTTATTTTAGCAATTTTGATGAATTTTTAATATTTAAAATGAATTATTTTAAATAATATCGACGAAAATTTAATTTGAATACAATTCGAACGAATATATTTATATAGATCATCGTTAGAAAATAAATATTTATTTTAAATTATAAAAGGAATTGAAAATGGCGCGGCAGTTCGATAATTCGATTTCTAAATTCAAATGAATGTACCAGGTGCAAAATAAACCGGATTTTGGCGAAACCAGAAATATTTGAATCTAATTGAGAATATCTTTCTAACGAATCCGGAAAATGAAAATTTCATAGCGGGAATCAAAAGATATGCCCAGTTGAAAATTCAGAATAGTCGCTATGGAATTCTGGCCCTTAAAAATGGAAATTTTGCAAATGACCTCGGATTTCGACGAAACCACTTTTTTTGGATCCGTGATGTCAAGTTATTGCTAGGTTTCAAATTTCGTAATTTTTCGAATCAATATGTGAGCGTGGCAAAGGAAAACGCGTTTGACCAGTTTCAGTTGATTTTTATCGACTGGAAAATGGCCATTTTTCAAACGGTCTCAGAATTCGATGAAATTAGTTTTGTTAGGACCGTATCGTCAATACGAAGCTAGAAAATATTTTTCTGGAATTTTTCGAGTTAGTAGTATGTGGCCCCGGTAATTAGAAATGTACGTTTAAAATAGAATATATGGATTTAAATTTTGATTTGAATAAAAACTGATTTAAACAGTAGAATTGGCTTACGAAACATATCCTATTGTGTCCGGAATGGGGGTATTTAGCTAGGGGCGACAGTCGTTGGGTTTGATTTAGGGTTCGTAGTGTAAAACGATTAAAGGGTGAATTAATTAATAAAATGAATTATTATATATATCCATTTATTAGGTCATACCCTTCATTCCCTTCAGCCCTAGTCAACGCGAGCCGCCGTCTCCTAAATCAACGACGACGGAGCTCCCTCATTCTCCCCTAATTACCTTCAAATCCACAAAGTAATTTCAATTGCTCATAGGGCATAAATTCATGAGCTCGATAAGGGCTTGAAGAAGATATGATTATGATAAGGTTTAGCGTTAAATTGGGTTCGTTTTTCTCGCTTAAAGGGGTGCGGTTGGAAGTCGTTCTCAGACCATGGGGGGTGATCGGAATTGCTGTGCCTCCGACCAGTGGCGGCGCTCTTGAAGGCGCGTCATGTGTGGGCGTTGGATCGACTTCTGGCGCCTTGAATTTTGTGCAAAACCGAGCCCTGGAATGGAGCTTCCGTGGGTATCGAGGTCTGTAGGTGGACGAGTTCCAGAAGTGGTTAATGAAGAAGAAAGAGTGCAGTGTAATTTTTTTAACCTTGTTATTAATTTAATTAGGCAAAAAGTGATTTTAAAATAGTATAACACTGTTTATAAAATCTGAAATAATAAAATAATTTAGTTATTTATATTTTTAGCACATAAAGATTAGATCTTTATTGATATGAGCAAGGATATAAAACTATAATTTTTATCATGTGAAGTGAAAGATAAAAATCCGATTTTTATATATTAGAAGTGAAAGATAAAAATCCGATTTTTATACATTAGAAGTAGCAATAAAAATCCGATTTTTATATACTAGAAGTAGCGATAAAAATCCGATTTTGATATATTAGAAGTGAAAGATAAAAATCCGATTTTTATATATTAGAAGTAGCGATAAAAATCCGATTTTTATATATTAGAAGTAGCGATAAAAATCCGATTTTTATATATTAGAAGTGGCGATAAAAATATGATTTTTATACTATAGTGTTAATAAAAATATGATTTTTATTGAAGGGTTTAAATAAAAATATGATTTTTATATAATAGAGGATATAAAAATATTTTCTTTATATATGAAGTGAAATAAAAATATGATTTTTATTTATTAGAATGAAGTGATAGAAATATAATTTTTATATATGTAGTGGCTGCGGAAAAGGAAAGTGACAAAAGGCGGGAACGACAAGATTTTTACATAAGAAAGTCGTGGCGTTTGGTTTAGCAATTCGGTGAGAACTTCTCACTCTAATTTTATTTCTAGTTAAAAATATATACTAGGATGCAGACGGTGCTTAGCAGCACCCGACACCCGTCCACAGACCATGGACGGCTTGTTTGTTTGATTGTATGCTAATGTGAAAATTTGATTGTGTGATGTGGAATGAAATTAAATATTTACATAGTTAAAAATATTTTATATCGTTAAAAATATAATTTTTAACGTGAATGTGAATGAATGAATATTTATAAATAAATCGAACGATTTGTTTATATACACATATTTGACTGATATTGATTGGGATGATAAATTTTACACATCGCCCAACTGCACAAATAATATTCAGTGTTTGTGGATTGAAACCCCACACGGGTGTTGGGATGATATTTAACGTACACTAATCCCAATTATGTAATTGTATGTCGATCGATTGGTCGACAGACTGTGTGAGCGTTAATTATTTATATTTGATGCTTATGCAGTTGTGTGGTGCACTTTAGATGATGGTTGATTATATATCGTTGCTAATATATACATGTGTTGTATGGAATCCATATAATTAACATTATATGGTGATTGATTGGGCCTCATTCCAATTGGGAAAATAAAGAATATTATAAAATATAGTCACATGTGGACAGTACTCATTTGTTGAGATTAGTCATGTGTTGAAAGAAATATAGATTCATGTGTTGAATAGGATAAATATTCATTTGTTGAATAGAATAACGAAGTTATTGAAATATAAAGCCGTGTTGATTAGTGATGCGCTATTTTGACAAGAACGATATTTATATCGATTATATTCGTTTTTATAATGAATATTGAAAAGAGATTTAAAAATCGAATATTTATAGAATTGAATTGAATTGAAAATGAATTTGAATTGAATTGAATTGAAAATGAATTTAAATTGAATTGAATTGAAAATGAATTTGAATTGAAAATGAATTTGAATTGAAAATGAATTTGAATTGAATTGAATTGAAAATGAATTCGAATCGAATTTGAATTGAAATCAATTTGAAATGAATTTATATTGGAAAAATTCAATTTTGATTTGAATTTGAAATGAAGTTGAAAACGAATTTAAAACGATTTATAAAATTCGATTTTAAAAGGAAATCGACGAAGTATATTATATATATATATATATATATATATATAATATAATGGCCTGAATAGAACGCGCCGCGCTGCGGCAGTTCGCGAATTTCGACCATTGACTTCGAATTGACGTTACGCGAGATCCGACCGTCGGATTCTCCTGAAACCGGAACCGTTGGGTTCGCATCGAAAAGAGCTTTCCAATGAATATTAGAAATTTGAAATCTAACGGTTGGATTTGGGGATATGTCCAAATCAATTTCAGAAAAGGTTGCTGTAAGTGCAGTTCGTTGGCCGTAGATGGAAATCGACATTACGGGCCTTGATAAAATAATTAAAAATATCTATAATTTGTGTAAAATCAAAATAAATGATTTGGGAAAACTGGGATGAAAAACTCCATATTTGTAAAGATAAAAATAGATTTTTATCTAAATGAACTAGTTTTGAACTAGAATTAAAATCAATTTATTTTTGAAATAAATAAATTGAATTTGAAATGGGTTTTAAATAACCAGAATTTCTAATATATTTAATTGGAATTGAAATAGGATGTGATTTGGGTTTATCGTGGACTGTGTTTTAAATGACATTAGTTCTTTAACCCAGTAAAAGGAGTTTTAATGAATCTTTAATTAGATTGAAATATGAATAGATAATTTAAAATTATCAAAATTTGGAAATGATCGAAAGGGGAGTATCACCAGTTTTACTCCTAGCGATAGTAAAATCTTTAATTAGATTTGAACGTGAAATGGTAATTAACTTTACCGATAACACCGTGGTGTTAGATATGGAGTATGACCAGTTTTGCTCCATGGGATAAATAGGTTGGGATTGGGAAATAAAATAAATAATTACTTCGGTGTGGTTCGCTAATCTCGACTAGTTTGGAAAACCATAAGCTGGTTTGAAATGATATCCAAAGGAAGATTAAAGAATAAATTTAAAAGAATTTATCTTTGATAAAATTAATGGGAACCTTTCCCTAGGAGTGTGAATATCTGAATAAAAGAATATTATGAATTGGAATAAGGCGTATGTTGTGTTTTATAGCACTAGTTGATTAAGATACGCGAGTTATTCAGAAAGGCCGGGTATAACCCATTCTGAATAACTGATTCGACGATAAGTCGAAGAGATTGAAGACGGTGCAAGACCGACGATCTTCACATCGAATGGATGGGTGCTACTGATGCTCACGATGGGAGTAGCTACCTTGAAGGGGGCTAAAGTAGTAGCCGTCCGGACGTCTTTGGAGATCGACGGATATGCGAGGAAAGTGCCTCCGGTTTCGTTCAGACCTAGAACGGACTTGTAAATGGATGGTGTGCCTGACATTGTATTCCTTTATATTGTATTCGTTGATCTCTGCTAAATATATATCTATTTGGCGGCGGAGAATTTATTCTCTTGCTTAACGCCCTTCTCTGAGACATACGAGCTCAGAGGTTATATATTGGCAGAAATCAGTGGTACGATATGGATTGATAGTGTGGCATGCTGAGATGCAGTGATCCATACTTTTGTTGAAAAGCAAAATTTGGTGGATGATGATCAAAGCGCAGCTTTAATATAGCACGGCTTTGTGTATAGCGTTGATCCGCAAGCCTCACAACCCGGTATGGTGATAAACTGATGGTTTGATCAGTATGCTTTTTAGAGGTTGGGCACCTTAGTGGTGTCGTGGATTCGGTCGACCGAGATTGAGCTTAGTGCTCAGAGGGATAGGGTAAGCGGTGTTTTCTCTCGCCGAGACGTAAGCCGCAGTGATACTCGATTTCCCAAAAGTGCGAATGTGCATTACAGTGTTCTTTCTAGCTGAGACGTAAGCCGTTGTAGATGGCACTACGCGATCGATCTCTCGAATCAGGAGCCACCATGATGGAAATCCAATTTCCAAATATGACATTTTGCGGTTTTGATTGTAGAGCCTAGTATTGGCGGCATGATATATGGTACCCATGCCGTCTATGATTGATACATTTATATTTGAAGTAGTTTTCTTCACTTATAATAATAATATAAGATGAAATTTCACGTATCAAGCATATTTGGCTATTATAAGGGAAAACCCTATCCTCCGGCTTGCGTTGCATTGTGTGATGGGATCTGGGTCTTATAATAGCTTCATTTTTCTTTATTTAGCATTGCGCGGTTTGTTTTCTGCACTGGTATTCTTGGGAGGAAACCCGTTCCGTGTTATACGGCGAGGTCCCTTGATTTACCAAACTTTAAAAACAAAGATTAACAACTGTTTTAGTTCTCACACCAGTCACATGACTGACCTGGAGTTTATTGTTTTAACCTAAACTCTGGGTGCCCCTATTTTCCACATGGGCAGCTAGTAGTTTTGGTTTTGCAGATTTATATTCACAGGATCCTGATTTACAGCTGGAACGATGCTCGGAAAGCTCTGTATCCGTGTATTACTTTCAGTTGTGTTTTATATTGTTTTTCCGCTGCTATGTAATTTATTGTAATCTCTGATATTTGTCGGATGTATATTTATTCATACTCTGTATATTCTTGTATTCTGATGGAATTGTTGTAATATACAATGAAATTTTCTTCTGTTTGCATTCTATTTTGTCGTGTCCTCAAGGTAATCTGGGCTTTCCTTCACGGGGAAGTTACGGGCTATCACATGGGGTGTATCTTATTGCCTGGAAATCGAGGTTAGCTTCTATTGAGAGTAGGTGTCATTAAAAGAGCTAGGTTGACTTGTTTGTGGATTGTTGCAGATATGCGATATTTGAATCAAGGTGGAGTGTTGAATTTTTTGATTCAAATATTTTATGAAGAGGATGTAATCAATTGATTGATTGATTTGATTAATTGATTCTATCGTAGAAAGAAAGAAATGAATGATTATACTATGGACATATTTTGAAGGGGTAATTTGAATATTTGCATAGGTCTTCTATTCTCCTATATAAGCAACCTTCTTGGTAAGATCAATAAAAAAATCAATCAAGAAACCATGTGAGATATTTGGATAGGTTGTCTACCTCCAAGGGCTTGCGCCCTAGAGAGGAAGATGTAGGCATTTGGGCTGAGAGTAGCTATTCCTATTTACTGCTGAAAAACGTAGTTTGTGCCTCCAGATTGTCCAAGGGTTTGTCGTCATTCTTCATTTCTCTTCTACTCCAACAATATTTGTAGTCATCTAGATATTATTAGCCTATCTCAATAAGGTTATTGATTAATTTTTTTTTTTTAATCCATTAAGTGTAAAAAAAAAAATTTGTTTTTGGTGAATTAATAAAGAGGGTGGTTGGGTGGAATATCTTTTGTATTGATATTATTTCCGATTTATTATGTTGTTATTTTCAATCAAATTCATCTTCAGGTGATTGGATGAAAAGATCCTGTTTTTTGGTGTTTTGTCAAACCTTTGCTGCGCATAAAACCGCAACAATATTTGCAAACAAGTGGATGTTTACAACTTTCAAAACTGCAACTAATAATGAAAAATTGTTGTTGGATAATTCACCCATGTCAAGGTTGAAAGCAAGGGAATTTTGTTGAAAAGTTAACTTCTAGAAAGGAACTTACCCTGAGTGGTGTTCTCCATGATATAGAAATCCTCAAGAATTTCTTTTCAGGATCGCTTCTTAGCAAGCTAGACTTTAAACTCAACTTTGTGGCTGATAAGTTCATAATATCAAAGAATGAAGTGTATGTAGGAAGAGGTTATATGTGTGTGATAGTTTATTTAAAGCAAATGCAACCACTATTTTACCAAACAATGGTATGAATAAACTAAATCTTCTGCTATATGGTTAACTCTTCCAACTTATGGCATTATAGATTAGGTCATGTAAATTTAAACATTTTGCAAAAATTGATCAGTCTAGATTTTATACCATAATATAGAATATATTATAAATATAAAAGTCAAATTTTACTAAAGCAAAGTTGATAAGAACATCATTTCATCATGTTGAAAGAGAAACAGAACATCCGGAATCAATATACATGGATGTATGTGACCAAAAAATGTGTCGAACTATAGGAGGAAAAAGATACTTCATATTCATTGATGATTGTACGAGATATTGTTATGTGTAAGTCCTTAGAAGTAAGGATGAAGCAATTGACATGTTCAAACAATATAAAGGAAAAGTTGAGAATCAACGCAAGAGGAAAATAAAAGCTTTAAGAAATGATAAAGGGGAAGAATATAAGTTTTTCTTTGAGAAATTCTATGTTGAACATGGCACTGTACACCAAATCACGACTCCAGATTCACCTCAATCCGATGACATAGTTGAACAGAAAAATAGAACTTTAAAACAAATAATGAACCCATTACTAACTAGTTATGGCTTTCCAGATAACTTCTAGGGAGAGACTATTCTTTCTATGGATCATATTCTAAATAAGGTACCACGAAAGTATCTATCTAAATTTTTCCACGAACTATGGGGAAAAGAGACCATAATCAAAAAAATACTTAAAAGTAGGCGGATGTTTTGCGAAAATGGAGTAACTAAACAGAAGAAGGACAAACGTGGACCAAAAATGGTCGATTGTGTTTCCATAGGATATGCACAAAACAATCCTTCTTGTCGGTTCCTGGTATATAAATCTAAAAACAATGATATTCCTGAGATTACCATCATTAGGTTGAGAAACCCTTGATTATTCGAACATGTTTACCATCTAAAATAATCTATTGAACACAACTTTCAAACAAAAATTGAAATTTTTGATCCATATAAGGGTAAAGAAGAACAAACTTGTGAAAATTCGTAATAAGGTAATAATGAACAATCGGAGGAACCAAGAAGAAGTAAAAGCAACGTATTTCAAAATACTTTGTGCTTAACTTCTATGCTTTAATGTTAGAAAATGAATCATTAACATAAGATCGGGTAATGTCCTTTTATGAGGCTCCTTACTAAAATGAAGCCATCAACAATGAGATAGAATCCGTTATGAATGATCGTACAGGATTAGTAGACCTACCTTAACAATGAAAAGCATTGGGGAATACATGAATTTTCAAAAGGAAATCAATACCTAATGGCTCTATAGACAAATATAAAGCAAGAATTGTGGTACAAGGTTATAGGAAAAAGAAAGAGTTGAACTACTTTGATACATACCCATTTGTAACACGAATAACTTCCATTAGAATGTTGAAAACAATTGCATCAATATTGCAATTAGAAATACATCTACTAGATGTTGAAACAACATTTATAAATAGTAATCTTGAATAAGAGGTTTACATGAAACAACCAGAGGGTTTCCTAAAAATAGGAAATAAAGGAAATATATGTAAATTAGTAAAATCCTTTTATAGACTTAAACAAATACTTAAAAAATGGTATGAAATGATTGATGGAACGGTAACATCAAGTGGATTTCATATAAACAAATGTGACAAACGTGTCAACTGCAAAATTACAGACAAATGTTATGTCACCATGTGTTTGTATGTTGATGATCTACTCATACTAGGAAGTAATAAAGATGTAATAACATCAACGAAAAATATGCTCACCGCTAGGTTTGATATGAAAAATATTGGAATTGTTGATTTAATTCTTGGAGTAATAATACATGAAGATCCACAAAGATACGTATTGTCTCAATCACACACTATATTAAAAAAAAAATAGCATAACATAACTAGTGCAAAGTTACCTATAGACTTAAATCAAAATTAGGTCAAAAATAGCGATGATAGTATTTACAATTTTGAGTATTCTCGAATACTAGGCAATATTATGTATATTATGAACTGTACTAGACCAAACATACCATATGTTGTAAGTAAACATAACCGGTATATGAGCAATGCAGGAAAGAATCCGTGGAAAGTCATAATCCGAGTATTACGATATCTGGAATATACACTAAATTATGGACCGTATTATTCTAGATATCCATCTGTAATAGAAGAATATTGCAATGCAAATCAAACTACTGGGTCAATGAATATAAAACTCAGAAGTGGATATGTGTTTATTTTAGCCGATGGAGCAATATCTTAGAAACCTTCAAAACTGACTTGCATAGCAAGATCTGCAATGGAAACAGAAATCACTACATTGGACAAAGCCATAGAAGAAGAAAGATGGCTTTTAAGTTTTTTAGAAGATATTCCAAATTGGGAAGAACCTGTACTGCTAATACATAAACATTGTGACAGCTAATCTGCTATTGCTAGAGCAAATAGTTACCTTCGTAATTGAAAGTCTAGCGATATTCGTCGTAGACATAAAACTATAAGACAGCTTCTCTCTAATGGAGTTATCACTATTGACTATGTAAAGTCAAGGGACAACATTGCAAATCCACTAATTAAAGTTCAGTTTAGAGAGAAAGGAAATAATTTATGAATGAGAATGAGTTTAAGGCTAATAATATGAGATAAGTTTTCCTTAATGGAAACCCCACCTAGCTGACTGGAGTTCCCAAGATCTTGGTTCAAAGGGGCAACAAAGTTCAGGATAAACTTAGCAGTATTTTTAACACTCAAACCATTCTTATGATAAGCCAATGAACCAACGCCGGAAGATATGATAAACTTAACTTTTATTGATGTTAATACTTGGTTAAAAAGAAAACCAAGTGGTTTGTTGCGGTATACACTTTATATAATCACCTACGTGAGTGTGAAGACATCCCTTCAAGGAGAATTACTCGGCATTAATCATTTTGTAAACACTCATGAGCCCAAGTAAGGGTTCATGACAAAAACGAACACAAACAGAGAACCAAGGATGAAGAGAAATATTATTATGCATTATCTATGGATCATACATACATAAAAAGCTTACAAATTCAAGAATAAATCAATCTACTGATTCACTAGTAAGTCAAATAGATAATCACTAAGGAAAGTCCAAGGCCTTCATGCTACTTCATCCGAAGCAATAATATTTCGTTGAATTAAGAACATATAAACATATACTCATTCATGCTGGGGGTTGTTATAAATGAATGAATATCATATAAAAAAATGCAAGAGCATGAGGAAAACGAGAGACATTAAATGTCTTGAAATGTGAATAATCTCACATCTTAATATTTAATAAATATTTATGTTTTTATGTACTAAGATGGTGACATTATTATAGTTCCAATCAGACAAAGAGATACACGAAAGTTAAACCATCTTAGTGCGTGGTGCAATGCACCACCTAGTACGTGCACGCAACCTTACTTCTGTTTAAGCTTGAACCCCCCTCGCATCCGCGATGTAAGCGAATGAACATTTGTGGTGTATTATAGACATTTAGCACTTTGCAATAGGCATCTGCCTTGGCTTAGGTGTTCAGATTGGATAGTTTTATTTTTCTAATCAAATTCAAATCACATCACTTAATAAAGGATCACAACTTTTTCAATGTTGAAATCGTTAAAACGATCTCCCTGCACTTATATAAAGGATGAGGCATAACATACAGAATAATCATTCACTTTGAAATTTTTTCTTCTCCTACTTCCTTGTACTCTATTTTAAATAACTTCTCTTGAGTTCGTCGCCCTATGCAAAGTCAAAAGCAGTTTTGTAAAGTTGGTCCGTTTTATCTTGGAAAACAATTGCTTATCGCCCTTCTACGTCATAAGATAAGCAGTAATGTTTCAAAGAAACACACCATTCTTGATTTGAACAAACTGAAAAATACTGTATTTGTTTGTTTTTCTAATACTTTACTACAGTATTTTCAAAACCTCTGCAAACAATTTTTGTAAACCATTTACAGTGACTTAATGAAATATAAGTAAACAAAGTTTTTGCAAACTATTTGCACAGTTTTTCTATAACATAAGCAGATATGTTTTTTATTTATTTATTTATTTATTTATATCTACAATAGTATTCTACAATATGATTGTAACTATTTGTGTTGCATATTTCTTAATTTTTAACGGTATAAACTGTTAGGATTGTCTCCTATATGTTGTTAAGGTAGGAATGACGGTTTGAATATAAAATCCCACATCATCAATAAATAAATAGAGAAGTGGAGTATAAATATGAGTTGGTAGACACGTAACATCAAGGAATTCCTTTTGTTACAAGAATGTCTGTGCCAACTCATATCGTACGTCCTATGCAGGAGGAGAGGAGGTTTTGTTCCCGACCGTCGTTACATAACAATGATATCAAAGTCGAAGGTTACGGACTGGGACATGCAGACAAGACAGTGCTCTCAAAAGATACTCGTAGGATGCAAGTTAAGAAGAATACCGTTATGATTGTCTCGCATGTTATTAAGGTAGGAATGACGGTTTGAATATAAAGTCCCACGTCATGAAATAAATTAGAGGAGTGGAGTATAAATATGAGTTGGTAGAGACGTAACATCAAGAAATTTCTTTTGTTACAATGATGTTTATGTCAATTCATATCGTGCGTCCTATACAGAAAGAAAGAGAGATTTGTTCTGATCGTCGTTACATAACATAATCCGTTGTCAGTAGGATCAAAAAAATTAACAATATAAACTAACTATTCATCTTATTTTCTTCCACCCCTTAAATTCAGTACCATCCATTCCAACAGACGTATCTTTTAAGTTGAGTGTAACTGGACAACTACTCTTATATTTATCTTTCGAGATAGCCTACACTTCCACGATTTTCATTTTCTTGTTTAACTTTCTCACGTTTCGCCTGGTTTTCTATATATCATTTATTTTTAATTGTCATATGTCCTTCAATTTAGTATATATACCAGATCCTTCCTTGATTCTACATACAAGACCAATGATTGGTTAGTTGTTCACAAGATAATTAAAAAGATAACTCAAAACAATTATCACTTCTCTCATGTGTTAACCAATTGTTGACGACAAAACTCACAGCTGTTATGCTTATATATGTGCACAACAAGTTTGGTTTCTGTCATTTTCATTTGGGACTAATCACAGTGATAAATTTTCCAGTCAAGTCAATTTTATGTTGAGCTATATTTCTAATTCACTTTTCTTTTACATCATGCACTTTTCATATTTCTCAAAGATTCTTGAAATTACATACTTTAATACTCCTATAGTCCACCTAATATTTATCTAAGTCTTTATCAATATTGTTCTCTTTTGTCCATTGTGACATGCACTATGTGACCATTTGCATGAGATACAGAATCTTGAGGCCCATATTCATTAGCTAAAAGTGTATCAAAGTAATATAATTGTTAAACTTAATTTTGGTTTACATACATACATATACATATATAGATATAGAGAGATTGTATGTGTCAATTTTGACCTTAATAGTTCAACTTTGCATATGAATTTTAAAATGAAAATGGTGTGAATTTCATATTTTTATTGAGAAAATTTTGGATCAAGGAAAATGGTGCAGCACGTTATTGTTAAAATAATTAATATTTGTTATTTATGTTATTTTTATATATATATATATATATATATATATATATATATATATATATATATATATATATATATATATATATATATAATAACAGTTTTAAACTGGTTTTGAAACCTGTGCAGTACAAAATGCAAGGTCAACTAGAAATTAGGAAAGAATGATGTAACTTGCTAAATATGCAAAAAAAATAAAGGCAGGCATTAACAACTTAGCTTCTACTTTACTTCCTAGGGAATAAAAGTTGGGATTGAAGACGATCATCTCATGTGGCCCAGCTCATTCTTCCAATACATATCCTACAAATATAAAACGCTGTACAATCTTCAATTTCCTTATTTTTTAGAAAGAGACTCTAGTGGACTACTTTAACTCACTATCAAGAATAACTTAAAAATAAAAGATCAATAAGCATCATGCACTGTATATTTTCTTTCCTTTTTTTCTAAGGAAAATTCGTATATGAATTATCATGCTCTATTTCCGTATGTATATATTTGCCAGTCAAAATCTGCTTCAATTTTGAAGGTATATCTTAGGCATATCACATTCAGTACGACTGATTTGCTTCAATTTTGGAGGTAGATCCTCTAAAAAAATCAATATATAGTGACATCAAATTAGAACAAAGGAATTAAACTTCCGTTTTTTTTTTTTTTTTAACTAGTTCACTAACTCCAGAAAATTATGTAAATGCATAAGTCGAAGAAAATAATATAAAATCCTTTACCTTGTTTTCTTCCAAATTGTTACCTTATGTGGACCAGCTCACCTTTAAAAAACAAGTCCCAGAAGAAAAGAGAAGGCCATCCTCTGCCAACCCTTCCAATATTCTACTTCTCTTCCATATGCACAAATTCTTCAAAAGAAGAACCATGAAATCGTCATCATCAACAACTCCTTTTCTTCTTCTTGTATTTCTAGTAGCCATAGCCAACATCAAAGAATCAAACTCAGATGAAATGAAGTGCTTATGCTCACCATGTGGGTACCCATGCACGCCTCCGGCTAGCTCACCTCCTCCTCCACCACCGTCACCACCTTCATGTCCACCACCGCCGCAGCCTCCGGCATGCCCTCCTCCTCCCTCTGGAGGCGGCGGCGGTGACTGGCCTCCTCAGTCGCCGTCTGTTCCCTATTCCCCTTCCCTGCCGTATGTCACACCTGGCGTTCTATATCCTGTCGACCCTGCCTACCGTCCATCTCATGCTAGCAAGAATTTGATACATGTCTGGCCTTTGCTGTTCATCGTGTTAGGGTTGTTTTTGTGAATTGGTGGTTGTTGATTAACTAGTGGATGAATATGTCTTTGTTCTGTGATTTGATGTTTAGCAAAGTGATCAATTTGTAATAAATTTGACGTTTAATTATGTTCTTGTTCAAAATAGATGTCCAAGTTATTTACAGTTGATTTTCTGATACTACGATTAATGGTTCTTCTGGAACTGGTCAGTTTATCAAGAAAACATTTTCATGGATGCTTGCTTGATGTAATTTGCATCATTATTTATGGCAGAGAACTATAACTGGAAAACGGTTTTCTTTTCTTTTCTTTTCTCCAAAGGAAGAATTTCTTTAACATACAAGTGAAGGAAAGAACCCAATTTTGATCATGTAAACTCTGGTTTTGTCCATGTATAGAAGATAACAGACTGACACAGACAATTGGAAGTTTATAGGTACTGATTTTATTAGCCTCTCTTCTAGTTTGGAATTGAGACAATGTCCTCTGTTTTCTTTCCTCTGTATCTTTTATGGCACTATACATAATTTACTGTTTTGCACAAAACTAAAACATGTGCTCATCACCCTTAGATCAAAATGTAAGAAACATCACAATCATTCATTAAATGATTGACTAGATTCATGAACGTCATAAAACTGAAAATGATAGCGACAACATTGGAATGAAATAACTTTTTTCTTTTTTGACAATTTTATTATGAGTAAATAAACAGGTAAAAAAATAAAATGAAATAAAAAATTCAGATCATGACTGCACATATGGTATTAGAAACATAATCTTTTTATCTTTACCATGTCAATTTGCGCCTTTTGCAATAAAAAAGGGATGAAGATATGCTTGAACAGGTTCAAATCATCAAAATTTAATTATTATAGTTATTTGTTTATTAAATGTGCTTGGCTTTGGAAGAATGAAATTGGTCCCCTTGCATCCTCTTCTTATTAAAACCACTGAATTGTATTTATTTGTTGGCAGAATTGAAGATGTTTGATCCTTCTTTTATTTGTTCTGGAACAGCTAAGATGATGTGTTACTCTGCCTTTCATTCATTCAATACCAACTTTCAACTTGCTTTTAACTTACTATTATTAACATTCACAAACTCTTAAGAAAGCTCCTTTTACCTTTTCTTACTTTCAAATTGTCACTAAAACTGAATGAAGCATCATACTGGAACTTCTAAAGCTAATGTGTTAAAAATTCAAAAAAATGTTTTTTTTAAGTGAATTTAACACAAGTTGCCTTTATAAATGCTATGAGAAATAAAACAAATTAGTTAACAACGTAGCCCTACCCACTTGAAATAATCACCTATTTGTACCTAACTTGATTTCTATTAATGGACTTTTGCTTCACATTGGTAAGAAGAAAGTTATAATACTAAATAAAAAAGGGATGTCGATGATTGTCCAAATCATGGTTTTAACTACCGGCCGGCGCGTCGGAACTCCAGATATTCCGTTCCAATTCCGGCGTCGACCGGACCGGAATACGAAATGAAATCCGTTTCCGGACTGAAAAGATGAAGTAAAAATAAAATTAAATCGTACACGAGCTTCCTTGATAAGATTTGTTTGATATACAAATTATTTTCTTCATGTCTGACAACGATTTTGGGAACTAGGGTTAGAGCACGTGCGCTGTTTTGGGAACGAAGGTTGGGGAGTAGCTGTGAATCCTGTGATGAGGCAATGGAACAATGGTTTACACAAGAAACGGGCCAGCTTTTAGTGGGCTGTCTTTTTTCATCTATAATTAGATTTTATCAGAATATATATATATAACTTTATTTGACTTTTTATCAACGGTCCGAAGTTTTTATCAAATTTTCAAAAATTCTAATATGTTTATAAAAGATATATTTTGAACAAGAATTTAGTATTTGGTAATAAGTTTAAATAAAAATAGTATTGCAACCTATCGAAATTTGCAAATCAAAGCTGAAGCAGAAATTCTGAAATATTCGAAACAAAATCGAAATTCCAAAAATTTTACTATGATCGAAACGGAAAATGAAAATTTAAACCTCGGTTCAGATGAAGGAGACAAAATATGAAAGCTAAAAAAAGTTATATTTAACCCCTCCAAAGTAACATAGATAGGTAAAACTCAGACCGTAACAACCGATTCGAGCAACATTTCAGAGGTGAGAAACAAAATGATGAACTTCGTGCAGCGGGTGCTTACAAATAAAAATGAGCAAGTGCACATTTCTAGAAAAAGTTGTTTGGTAGAGTGGTATGTTGTCTGAATTGCTTGTTACACGTATGGTTGTTGGGGTATAGTGCAATTCAAGCCAAGTAAAGAAAATCCACGTTGTATGTAGTCTGCCATTGCCAAGTGTTGGAAGGTTGAAAGGTGAAGGGTGAGTTGCTTTGAATGAATTAGATTTGTGGCGGCAACGGTAAACTTACCATTACCCATTACCATTGATCGGTAATCGTTTTTGATTGAAATATTCATAACAGCTAAAACGATATGATAATGTTACATTTACCATTTTTAAGATAAATTGTCCGTTGCATTTCTTTAATACCACCGGTAATGACAATTTACCACTCAATTTGAAACATATGCAGGTTCATTTGATTTGTTTTATTACATTCATTTAGAGCTAAATAAATGATAAAATTTAAATTAATAATTAAGTGAAATAATTCCAAACATACTTTTTTTTTTTACTTTTTCGTTAATGTTTTTTATTAACTAACGTTGCATATGCACGAATTAACACCAAAGACATGTTTCGACGAACGAATATCACTGTAGATCCGATGTGTACCTTGTGCTCTTTGCCGGAAGAATCAATCGATCACATCTTTCTTGAATGCAATTTCTCTTACTCTGTTTGGGCAATGACTAGTTCCTTTCTTCTTGACTACATTCCAACTTTTCCCTCCTCCTTTGAATACTGACAGTACAATCCCCTAGGTCACAAACTGGATTCTTTCTTAGCTATTTTTAGCTCGAGTATTTGGAAGGAATACAATGCACATGTATTTAGCAGACCAAAGAAACACTTTAATTGTGTATGTAGTTATGCCCTAAAGGCAATTCATTTGATGAAATTGATAACACTGTTGATGTTATTGTTTTATTTGGAATAAAATAATATTATATTATATTTACTGCGTAATATAATTATTAATATAATAGAAGTCCTTAGAATTATAATACGAAATTATATAGTTCGAGTAAGACTTGAATTTGAGATTATATAATATGATAAGTATTATAATTCTTAAATGTCCGTAGTCGAGTTTTATTGTTTATATAGGACAACAATAAAGCATTGAGACTAGTATGTTGATTGATTGATGATCACATCTCATTGATCGTTAATATACGGGATATTAATGTCAAAACTTGAATACGTATTGGAGAATATCGTATTGGGCTGACTAGCCGTGAGATAACTCCATGGAATATAATTAACAGTATCATGAGTTATTCTCATAGTGACAGTGATGCAATGGTCCTCAGACCTGAAATCATTATAATTTTATTTGAGGATATTTGTGTTTTTATATTATTTAAAATTATTCGTAACAGAGTTACAATAACGGTGATTATTGGATACATCTTGAGTCAAATGAAAATTATGAATGATCTAGATGGAATTTAACCTTACGATATATTCGTAGTGATATCCATAGGCCTCTTGATTGAGTGAGACTGTGAAATGCATGGTCGTGCTCAAATATTGATTTGTTTTAAATAGTCTACTTGAAACACCCCACCTCTGTTAGGGTCACTCTCAAAGGGAATGCCCTAATTTTGGTGGAGGTTTATAAGTATAAGTCACAGATATACAAGACAGATATAAGAACACATATTTTTGAACAGCGGAAAAGAACAACTTTTATTTCATTAAAATACGTGTTACACAAACCATGTCATAATTTCTTACAATACTTCCAAAAACATAACATCTTCATAACTGTCTTGATTACATTATTTAAAGAAGCATAAAGAAAACATAAATAAACTGCAAAAGTCCCATAGTTGCTGTCCAAAGCCATAGTCCAAAACGAAAAGATCCAAGCAATACATTCTTTCTCTTCAAGCTGGATATGAAGGCTGGTCAAGCTGCGGTATTCCCTCCCTGTTGACCTGGGGGGGGGGGGGGGCACGGAAGAAAAGAAGACGAAAGAAGAGTAGAGTCAGACATAAAGTCTGAGTAAGTCTAGGACTATTCAGTCTATGAATAAAGAACTGGGTATGATAAGTATAAACTAGAAATGGGAAAGCACCATAAACTTAGTTAAGTTGTCTAGGGTCGAATATACTATCGTACCCCATATTAATCTCTGTACCCATATAAAATAGTTCCCAACGGGCACCCCATAATCAGGGTGAAGTGATCCATTTTATGATGATCGGCTCCTACTCGCATAGTTACATGTGTCTTACGGCCCCCGATGTTGTAGTTACCTATGCTGGTCCCACCATGGAGTGTATCAAGTCCCATGGTGGCGGCCCGACACAATCCTAGAATGCACAGGTATGCTACTGGTGCCCAGTGCCTTATTTTCTGCGCCGGAGTGTGTGCACGCCCGCACCCCGTTAGAACCTATACTACTGCACCACCGCCGTCGATTTGACCTCTTACAATCAGCCCAGTAATCGTGCCCCACCCTGCCTAGTTTCAGGGTATCATGATACCTTGTAGGGTTACTGCGAAAAGGGTCCCCCGCTACTAGGTTTTCTATTTCTAGCCAACATGCTAAGTTGGTTAAGTGTTTTATAAACCTAACCCCCACTCAGTCTGTTTAGTCTAGCATGTTCCATTCTGATTAAGTATTAATATAATTTACTTAATCCTATCAATCCTAAGTCAGCCTTAATTGTCTTATTAAAGCCTTGACCTCTCACATTAGACAGGTATTGTTGTGGCTGCCTGTTGCCGGTTGGGTCTGGGCAGTCTTACGCCACAACTCAGTCTAACCTCGGGTCCTTATTGGGCTCCGTGTTTAACCACCCACATTGGATAGGTATTGTTGTGACTACTGGACAGCCGGGCGGTTCCGGGCAGGTTTACATCACAACTCAATCCAACCTCGGGTTAAACACATCGTATTTTTCTACATTTACATATTTTGTCTTTCTTCTTTTTATATGTAAATATTTGCGGCCCATTATTCAAATTCATCTTTATTGGTTAAGATTTATTTATGCCACTTAATTGTTTTTCAAAGTTATTGGCGTGCGTCAAACAAGCCAACACATATGTTCTATATTTTGCCCAAACGTCATTACCCCCGTTTTATACGTTCGTTCCAATGAAAGGTGTGTTGGGTTTAATACTTAAACCCAATTTAGCCATATGAAAAGGGGAGGCTATAACATGGTGTTTATAAGATAACATGAAAAAGGGGAGTGTGAACGCATGAACTTGCAACGAACGATTCAATTAACATAAAATAGGTACATGTGAACTTGCAATTGTAACATCATATAATCATGGCATAACATGAATCATTTTATCCATATAATCATAGCATAAGCAATACTTAAACATAAACCATTCTATTCATATGGTCAATGCATAGACAATACTTAAACATGAATTATTTTATTCATATGATTATGGCATAAGCAGTGCTTAAACATGAATTATTCTAGTCATATGATAATGGCATAAACTTAAACATGAATCATAGGTTCAACTAACCATGTAAACTTGAAATTAAGAATCTAACTAAATTTGATATCATTATTATTGGCACAGGGTCTTGACTGGAAATATAAGCCTATATTTTTATTTAGGCATAAACTAATCGTGTTCATAAAATCACTACATGTTAACAAAAAGGTACTTACTTTTGTCACTAATACAAAAGTATGGTTCAACTAGAATTATCCCAACCTAATTCTTATATGAATCATGGTTTTCATTCTATTCATAGAATTATAGCATAAACATATCTAAACTTACATCATGGTTTGTATTTTATCTATGTAAACTTGCAAGAGGAATGTAATTCTAATGTAACTTATGATAACAACATGAGCCTAAAAACATGTTTTTCAATTGGGCAAAATAACGAACATAGTTTAGTCATGTTCATAAAATTAATACAAATTTACAAAGATGCGTGTTTTTGTCACTATCACAAAAATATGATTTTTATACTTGAACTATGATGCCAATTTCAACATAATCTTCATATGAATCATAATACTTAGGTGAATCAAATTACACTAAAGATGACCATAGAATTTTACATCATGTTGTCATAACAATAGATCATAGACTTGCATGAATTTCAAAATAAATTATTACAACATATAGTTGTTGTTTCAACATGAATCTTATACTTGTATTTACCAAATGGGTGTTGTAAATAACTACCACAAACATGTAGTTTTCAATATGAATCATATGCTTGCATAAGTCCCAATCAAAATTCCACAACATGTGGTTGTCAACATAAGCCACATACTTGTATGAATCAAACCATAGCATTGCCAAATCGTTTAGAATCGAAATAACATACAAATATAAGTCATTATCGCCACAATTCCATTTCGTTTCCAACGCAAATTGCGTACTTGCAAATATCCAATCGTATACCATAATATTCCCAAATCGTTTTGCATCAAAGCAACATACAAATATAGATTATTATCGCCACAATTACATTTCTTACATTACACAAATCAACACAATTATTTAATTCATACCGGAATAGCACTCTACTTACAGCGTATGGCGAATCTTCAATTCAGAAATCTGAATTCTGGATTTGGAGACGCTATTTTTTGTTGTAGGCATTGCTTTGATTGATTTGATGTTGCTTTAAGCTTTGAATTATCTCCTAGTTGTCTCTCTATTTCTGACGTCTATCTTCAGTCTCTCCTCAGCATCATGACGGTCTCATCTCCATTTTAGTTTATGTGAATTAGGTTTAGCCTTAGGTCCTTTTTATAGAGTTTGTGAGTTGATTTAGACCGTCGATGAAGCTTGGTTCAATAATAGCCGTTCGTTCAAAGGAGGGACCAACCAGGAGCTGACACCTAGCCCTAGTGACAAGGCAAGGCTCTGAAAATCGACCAAACATAGACCTGGCCAGCTAGGGTGGGCTGGGTTCGACCTGGCTCAGGGGCCAGGTCGACACCCCAGTCGACACCGTGTCGACTTGGCAGTCGACACGGGTTACCCAGGTCGACTGCCCAGTCGACCTGGCTAGCCCCAGGTCGACTCCCAAGTCGACTTGGGTGCTTTGGGCGGGAATTTTCCCGCCTTGGCCACCGATTTTGAATTTTGAATTAGTTTTTCTGAGCTGTTTTCGTCTGTTCGAATTTTAAACCTAATTCTGAAACTTCCGGAGGCCATATCTTGGTCATACGGACTCCGATTTTCGAAAACTCGGACTCTATTTGGCGTATTTTTCCGAGACGAACGCAATGGCGTATCCCTTTTTCCTTAATTCTTTGATTTGAAATTAATTATACTTTAATTTATGAATTTCACGGTTATAGAATACACGGGTGTTACATTCTCCCCCACTTAAAAGGATTTCGTCCCCGAAATCTTCTAGTTAGGAAGAATGTATATCCTAACATCCAAACATGCATCTACTCATCCATCAAACACGATCATCCATTGTCCTTAAAAGACTTCTAATGCTTCATGATCATATGCGAAGTGTGTGTGTACATGTACTTATCTAATGCAAAATCAGGCGGTCTATTGATTCAGTTGACCTCCTTAATGCGAATTTATGTAAGTGCTATGAATCCATTATGTATGCAAATCCTCCTATTCATGATTCTACATGAGTGCACAATCATTCATATAAATGCAACATCCATATGACAACACATTAAAGTTCAACCATATACGAATGCAAACATATATGCATATGCAATATGAAGTGACTGAGCCGATCTAAAACCTAGATTGTGTGTGTATATGCAACCACGAGCAACCACTAGCAATCACTTGCAACCACTTGCAACCATCATCCATAACATGTTTCAACTACATGTTTTCATCCAAAGAGTTTCTACCTAAAAGATAGGGTCGTGGAGATATACCAAAAAAAAAGATAGATAAAAGCGCAACTTAAGGAAAAGGAAGGATCAAAGATGTACCCTCGAAAAGAAAAGGGTAGGCAGCGTGTATTCTAGCTTCAGTCTCCCAAGTTGCATCTCCTTCGGCGTCGCTCCACTGAACTTTGACGAGCTTGACTTCGCGGTTGCGTAGCTTCTTCACTTCCGTTCCTAATATGCGGGTTGGAACTTTCCTCACGGTTGCTTTGCGTTCCACTTCAGCTTCTTCTAGGATATTTGGCTCTACCACTTCAGTAGACTCATGTAGACATTTTCGGAGATGTGAAACATGAAAAACGTTGTGAACTCCGGCCAGCTTTTCGGGTAGCTCTAATCTATAGGCCATTTTCCCAATTTTCTCGATGATAGGGAATGGCCCTACGAACCTTGGTGCTAGCTTTCCTGTGGTTCCAAAACGGACAACGTTCCTTAGCGGAGATACCTTAAGAAAAACTCTGTCTCCAACCTCAAGTTCAAGGTCGGTCCTCCTCTTGTCGGCGTAGGACTTTTGTCTGTCTTGGGCCGTCTTCATCCTTCTTCATCCTTCTTCGTATTATGTCTACTTTTTTTGAAGTCTCTCGGATCATATCTGGTCCAAGTATGAGTTTATCAGTAGACTCCCACCAACAAGTGGGCGATCGGCACGGTCTTCCATATAAAGCTTCGAAGGGCGCCATCCCGATGGTTGCTTGATAGCTGTTATTGTAGGCAAATTCCACCAAAGGAAGATGGTCTTCCCATGTCCCTCCGAAGTCAAGGACGCACAGTCTTAAAAGGTCCTCCAAAACTCTGTTCACTCTTTCTGTTTGGCCATCGGTTTGGGGATGATAGGCTGTGCTCAAGCATAACTGCGTTCCTACTGCTTCTTGCAGACTCCGCCAAAACTCACTGGTGAAGATAGGGTCTCGGTCACTAACAATGCTGGATGGTATTCCATGGAGTCGAACGATTTCCTTGAGGTAAAGAGATGCTAGGGATGAGGCAGTTCTTTTACTTTTGACAGGTAAAAAGTGGGCGCTTTTAGTAAGCCTATCCACTATTACCCAAATGCTAGTGTTGCCTCTCCTAGACCTAGGCAGCCCATCGATGAAGTCCATTGAGATGCTATCCCACTTCCACTGCGGGACCTCTAGAGGATGTAGCAGACCGCCAGGCTTTTTCTGTTCCGCCTTAACCTGTTGGCACACCATACACTTAGAAACGAATTCTGCCACGTCCTTTTTCATGCCGTTCCAGAAGAAAGTTCTTTTTATGTCCTTGTATATTTTATCTCCGCCTGGGTGTATCGTCTTCTTGGAGTGATGTGCTTCCTCGAGAACCCTCTTTACTAAATCCCTTGTCTGTGGGACGCATAGTCTTCCGTCTCGCCTTAGCCAACCCTTATCGTCGATGGAGTATCTGTTGAGGTGACTTGAAGTCTCACCCCTAATTAGCCTATCAATCGTTTCCACAAGCTGAGGGTCTTCGCGTTGTGCTGTCCCTATTGAGTCCACTAAAGTCGGGCGCACTTCGAGAGATGCTAGCAAGCCTGGTACAAAATCGGAGGAAGACCTAAAGTCGAAGCTGGCTATAAACTCTAGGCTTTGTCCTTCAACAAACAGCGGGCTTAGGGTCAATTTCTTTCGGCTCAACGCGTCTGCCACTACGTTGCCTTTGCCCGGAGTGTAGGAGATCTCGAAATCGTACGAGGCAAGAAACTCCATCCATCTCTGTTGCCTCAAGTTAAGATCTTTCTGCGAGAAAAGATATTTCAACGATTTATGGTCAGTGTAAAGTTCGAACTTCTCACCTAGGAGATAGTGTTGCCAAGACTTGAGTGCAAAGACGATGGCAGCTAACTCAAGATCGTGGGTTGGGAAGTTCTTTTCGTGCACTTTCAACTGCCTCCCGCCATAAGCTACTACCCTTCCTTCTTGCATTAAGACGGCGCCTAGCCCTGTCCCACATGCATCTGTATAAACAGTGAACATCTTGCTTTCATCTGGCAACGTCAAAACTGGGGCTGTTGTAAGAGCCCTTTTTAGTCGCTGGAAAGCAAACTCGCAATCCAAGTCCCAATTGAATGCTAGATTCTTCTTGGTCAATTTCGTGAGCGGAGCTGAGATTTTCGAAAAATCCTTTATGAACTTTCGATAGAAACCTGCTAGTCCTAGAAAACTTCGGACCTCAGTTGCATTCCTTGGTGTCTTCCAATCCTGTACCGCCACTACCTTAGCAGGGTCCACTGCTAACCCTTGTTTGGATACTATGTGCCCAAGGTACCTCACTTCTTCTCTCCAAAAGTGGCATTTGGAGAATTTGGCTTTTAGCTGATGGACTCTCGCAGAGTTTCCATGATTGCCCTTAAGTGCTGAGCATGTTCCTCTTCACTCTTTGAGAAGATAAGGATATCGTCTACGAAGACCACTACGAACTTATTGAGGAAATCTCTGAATACCCTAATCATCAGGTCCATGAAGTAAGCAGGTGCATTTGTCAAGCCGAAAGGCATGAGAAGCCATTCAAAGAAGCCGTCTGGGGTTCTGAATGTCGTTTTATCGATACTATCTTCAGCCACCCTTAGCTGATGAAAACCGGTCGCTAAATCGAGTTAGGAGAAAACAGACGCTCCTACAAGCTGATCAAACAAATCGTCAATTCTGGGGAGAGGGTGCCTATTCTTTTTCGTTAGCTTGTTGAGCTCCCTATAGTCAACACATAGACGGAGTGAGCCATCCGCCTTTGTAGCGAACACCACTGGAGCGCCCCATTCTGAAATGCTCCTCCTAATGAACCCCTTCTCTAGAAGCTCTTTAATCTGTTTACTGAGCTCTTTTCTTTCCCGTGGAGCCATGTGTCTAACGGGCAACGCAACGGGCTTTGCATTATCTACAAGATATATGCGGAAGTCTATCTCCCGCTTCGGAGGCAAGCCCTTCACCTCTTCGAAGACATCCGGATATTCCCGGACCACTCTAACTGATTGCAAATTTTCAACAGAGGCATCTAGCGATTCAAGGTAACTAAGCATAACTGCATACGAGGGATTACAAGAAATTTCCAAAGTATTACCGAGCTGGGTTAGGAGCCTAACAACCCTTTTCTCACAATCAAGGATGGCCCCATTACTGGATAGCCAATCCATGCCCAAAATCAAACCATATCCCGAAAAGCCCAAAACAAAGGCACTACATTGAAATTCTACGCTTAGAATAGAAATTTTCAATCCCAAACAGATCATAGACAAATGAGCTGGGCCCCCAATTGGGTTTGAAACAATTAAGGGGTCCTCTACCATACTAGTTTTTAGGTGCAGAGATTCTACTAAAGTAGACGAGATAAAGGAGTGTGATGCGCCGGAATCAAATAAAGTGCGAACGGGATGATCCTAAAGATAAACTACACTTTCTACAGAAGTATTTATACCTAGCTGTTGCAGAGGTGGCGCTTCTAGCACATGAACCTGTGCCCCTGTAGTGGATCCAGCCCTCTGCCCCTGTCCTCGTTTCTTTGGGCAGTCCTTAGCCCTGTGGCCTGTCTCACCGCAAGAAAAGCACCCACCATTCATCTTGGCCTTCTTTTTCCGGCAATCTTTCACTAAGTGCCCCACTTTGCCACAAAATTTACACTTCCTCTTCTCTCGGGACTTGTTGTCTTTCCCACCCTTCTCAAAGTCTGTCTTCTCAGGGCAGTCTTTGCTGATGTGTCCAGTCTCCCCACAATGAAAACATTCTCCTTTCTTTCTTTTCCTCTTTCTACAATCCTTGGCTGTGCCCTTCCGTACCACAAAAATTGCATTTCCTTTTTTCTCGTTTCTTGTTATTACTGTTACGATCCTTTCTTGTTTGACTATTATTCGTCTTCCTACTCTGGGACTCTCCCGCTTGTGGTTCATGTGGAGGAGGAGGAGTGAAAGCGTCAGCAGCCGGGGAGTAAGGTCTCCAGACATGCTGAAACAGAAAGGGTAGATTCAAAATGAAGGATAAGAGATAGTTCCTATGGCTTTGGGGACTTTGCCTTTTTAAAATGAAATATTTTATCTTTTTTTAAAAATGCTTCTTTAAATTTCCTTTTTTTGAAAATAAAATTTCAAAACTTTTTATCTTATCTGGTAAACCTATGCTCTGATACCAAGTGAAACACCCCACCTCTGTTAGGGTCACTCTCAAAGGGAATGCCCTAATTTTGGTGGAGGTTTATAAGTATAAGTCACAGATATACAAGACAGATATAAGAACACATATTTTTGAACAGCGGAAAACAACAACTTTTATTTCATTAAAATACGTGTTACACAAACCATGTCATAATTTCTTACAATACTTCCAAAAAACCTAACATCTTCATAACTATCTTGATTACATTATTTAAAGAAGCATAAAGAAAACATAAATAAACTGCAAAAGTCCCATAGTTGCTGTCCAAAGCCATAGTCCAAAACGAAAAGATCCAAGCAATACATTCTTTATCTTCAAGCTGGATATGAAGGCTGGTCAAGCTACGGTATTCCCTCCCTGTGGACCTTGGGGGGGGGGGGAAACGGAAGAAAAGAAGACGAAAGAAGAGTAGAATCAGACATAAAGCCTGAGTAAGTCTAGGACTATTCAGTCTATGAATAAAGAACTGGGTATGATAAGTATAAACTAGAAATGGGAAAGCACCATAAACTTAGTTAAGTTGTCTAGGGTCGAATATACTATCGTACCCCATATTAATCTCTGTACCCATATAAACTAGTTCCCAACGGGCACCCCATAATCAGGGTGAAGTGATCCATTTTATGATGATCGTCTCCTACTCGCATAGTTACATGTGTCTTACGGCCCCCGATGTTGTAGTTACCTATGCTGGTCCCACCATGGAGTGTATCAAGTCCCATGGTGGCGGCCCGACACAATCCTAGAATGCACAGGTATGCTACTGGTGCCCAGTGCCTTATTTTCTGCGCCGGAGTGTGTGCACGCACGCACCCCGTTAGAACCTACATTGCTGCACCACCGCCGTCGATTTGACCTCTTACAATCAGCCCGGTAATCGTGCCCCACCCTGCCTAGTTTCAGGGTATCATGATACCTTGTAGGGTTACTGCGAAAAGGGTCCCCCGCTACTAGGTTTTCTATTTCTAGCCAACATGCTAAGTTGGTTAAGTTTTTTATAAACCTAACCCCCACTCAGTCAGTTTAGTCTAGCATGTTCCATTATGATTAAGTATTAATATAATTTACTTAATCCTATCAATCCTAACTCAGCCTTAATTGTCTTATTAAAGCCTTGACCTCTCACATTAGACAGGTATTGTTGTGGCTGCCTGTTGCCGGTTGGGTCCGGGCAGTCTTACGCCACAACTCAGTCTAACCTCGGGTCCTTATTGGGCTCCGTGTTTAACCACCCACATTGGATAGGTATTGTTGTGACTACTGGACAGCCGGGCGGTTCCGGGCAGGTTTACATCACAACTCAATCCAACCTCGGGTTAAACACATCGTATTTTTCTACATTTACATATTTTGTCTTTCTTCTTTTTATATGTAAATATTTGCGGCCCATTATTCAAATTCATCTTTATTGGTTAAGATTTATTTATGCCACTTAATTGTTTTTCAAAGTTATTGGTGTGCGTCAAACAAGCCAACACATATGTTCTATATTTTGCCCAAACGTCATTACCCCCGTTTTATACGTTCGTTCCAATGAAAGGTGTGTTGGGTTTAATACTTAAACACAATTTAGCCATATGAAAAGGGGAGGCTATAACATGGTGTTTATAAGATAACATGAAAAAGGGGAGTGTGAACGCATGAACTTGCAACGAACGATTCAATTAACATAAAATAGGTACATGTGAACTTGCAATTGTAACATCATATAATCATGGCATAACATGAATCATTTTATCCATATAATCATAGCATAAGCAATACTTAAACATAAACCATTATATTCATATGGTTAATGCATAGACAATACTTAAACATGAATTATTTTATTCATATGATTATGGCATAAGCAGTGCTTAAACATGAATTATTCTAGTCATATGATAATGGCATAAACTTAAACATGAATCATAGGTTCAACTAACCATGTAAACTTGAAATTAAGAATCTAACTAAATTTGATATCATTATTATTGGCACAGGGTCTTGACTGAAAATATAAGCCTATATTTTTATTTAGGCATAAACTAATCGTGTTCATAAAATCACTACATGTTAACAAAAAGGTACTTACTTTTGTCACTAATACAAAAGTATGGTTCAACTAGAATTATCCCAACCTAATTCTTATATGAATCATGGTTTTCATTCTATTCATAGAATTATAGCATAAACATATCTAAACTTACATCATGGTTTGTATTTTATCTATGTAAACTTGCAAGAGGAATGTCATTCTAATGTAATACTAATGTAACTTATGATAACAACATGAGCCTAAAAACATGTTTTTCAATTGGGCATAATAACGAACATAGTTTAGTCATGTTCATAAAATTAATACAAATTTACAAAGATGCGTGTTTTTGTCACTATCACAAAAATATGATTTTTATACTTGAACTATGATGCCAATTTCAACATAATCTTCATATGAATCATAATACTTAGGTGAATCAAATTACACTAAAGATGACCATAGAATTTTACATCATGTTGTCATAACAATAGATCATAGACTTGCATGAATTTCAAAATAAATTATTACAACATATAGTTGTTGTTTCAACATGAATCTTATACTTGTATTTACCAAATGGGTGTTGTAAATAACTACCACAAACATGTAGTTTTCAATATGAATCGTATGCTTGCATAAGTCCCAATCAAAATTCCACAACATGTGGTTGTCAACATAAGCCACATACTTGTATGAATCAAACCATAGCATTGCCAAATCGTTTAGAATCAAAATAACATACAAATATAAGTCATTATCGCCACAATTCCATTTCGTTTCCAACGCAAATTGCGTACTTGCAAATATCCAATCGTATACCATAATATTCCCAAATCGTTTTGCATCAAAGCAACATATAAATATAGAATATTATCGCCACAATTCCATTTCTTACATTACACAAATCAACACAATTATTTAATTCATACCGGAATAGCACTCTACTTACAGCGTATGGCGAATCTTCAATTCAGAAATCTGAATTCTGAATTTGGAGACGCTATTTTTTTGTTGTAGGCGTTGCTTTGATTGATTTGATGTTGCTTTAAGCTTTGAATTATCTCCTAGTTGTCTCTCTATTTCTGACGTCTATCTTCAGTCTTCCTCAGCAGCATGACGGTCTCATCTCCATTTTAGTTTATGTGAATTAGGGTTAGCCTTAGGTCCTTTTTATAGAGTTTGTGAGTTGATTTAGACCGTCGATGAAGCTTGGTTCAATAATAGCCGTTCGTTCAAAGGAGGGACCAACCAGGAGCTGACACCTAGCCCTAGTGACAAGGCAAGGCTCAGAAAATCGACCAAACACAGACCTGGCCAGCCAGGGTGGGCTGGGTTCGACCTGGCTCAGGGGCCAGGTCGACACCCCAGTCGACACCGTGTCGACTTGGTAGTCGACACGGGTTACCCAGGTCGACTGCCCAGTCGACCTGGCTAGCCCCAGGTCGACTCCCAAGTCGACCTGGGTGCTTTGGGCGGGAATTTTCCCGCCTTGGCCAATTGGGCCCGATTTTGAATTAGTTTTTCTGAGCTGTTTTCGTCTGTTCGAATTTTAAACCTAATTCTGAAACTTCCGGAGGCCATATCTTGGTCATACGGACTCCGATTTTCGAAAACTCGGACTCTATTTCGCGTATTTTTCCGAGGCGAACGCAATGGCCTATCCCTTTTCCCTTAATTCTTTGATTTGAAATTAATTATACTTTAATTTATGAATTTCACGGTTATAGAGTACACGGGGTGTTACACTACTCATCGATTAAGAAAAAACAGGATTAAATTATAAAGGGGATGATACGATCCATGCCTCGAGTTTAATCCTAGATAGATTGGTTAAAAAGATTATATTACATTTATACGCTGGTCATTGAAAAGGTTGTATCGAATCATTGATCTTATTATAGCTTGGGTAGTAGCGACATATTGCTAGATGAAAATCACTATTTATGATTTTAAATACAATTTAAAATCATTGCCAACGTTGTAATAACATATAGGGTCAGACATTAAGAATATTGTAAGGGGAAGACTGGTTTTGTTTTGGAATAGAATAAAATATCAGCCGTTAATATTTTATTTGATTGGGTATAAGGAACGGTTCTTAGTAAGGGTACACGTACTAGGTTAAAGGGATTTTTTACATACTTTTACAATGCATACGGGTATACTATTTTACACGGTGATTCTATTCATTTTAAAACCCTAGAAAAACAAAATTGGTAATGGTGGCTAGCACGGTTATCCTCTCCTCTCTTCGATTCGTTTGACAAATCGAAGAACGTGTTCATGTGTACCACTATGGAGGCTCGGCGTATGGAGAGCTCGAAGTCGATGCAACTAGATCCAATTCGAATCAAGAAATCAAGGTTAAAATCCAATAGTTGCGAATGTAATGACAGGTATAACACTCGATTTACAATATTTTACATAGATCTGTTAATTTGGTTTCACTTTAGTGTTTATCCGCTGCGTAGATTAATCCTAGGAACCCTTCAATGGTATCAGAGCCGTGGCTTGTAAAATATGTATCTTGATGTTTTGATTTTCATATATATGTTCGATTCACTCTAAAATCAAGTGTTATGAACACTAACACACGAATTTAATATAAATTAAACTAGAAAGTGAAATCGTTTCACTGGAAAAATGTAATGACCCGCAAATCCGTACTATCTGAGTTGACTACATATATCACATGTCTAACCCAAAATTGCACAAAAATACGAATCATTATTAGAAAGAAGTTAGAGGATGAAAAATAGAAAGAAATAAATATTAGAATAGAAGAAACCGAGGATCACAAACTCACAGTGGAACGAATAAAATATATTAGGTAACATAAACTTTGAAATACAATTCGGTAACTTTATATACATACCAACATCAGAGCACAACAGCTATTTCTGGAACAGTTATAAATACCTGTTTCCAGATACAAACATGGTACACAACGGAATATATGATAGTCTATAACTAACTGGTGAAGCCTCCTGCTTCAAACTGCTCCAAGTGAATCTATAAAATCTCGACTACTTGACTACCTGTACAAATTTAGGCACCCAAGAGTTTAAGGAAAACAAACAAAATAAACTCTGGGTCAGTCATGGGACTGGTGTTAGTAAACTCCAATCATTTGTTTAAATTTAGAAATCCTTTCGAAAGAAATGATAATCGTAAGACCGATCCACACATTAACGTGGACGGTTTTTACCTTACTATTACCCAAAACACTTCGATACGAAAATCCAATGATATTATAATAGTGTCTAAATCAAATAAATAACAATCTAGCGGAACGTTTGCATCTCACGCTCCATATATAATATAAAATCAAAAACCGCAGGGCACTTATTGGAGATTGGATTCCGACTATGACAAGGTATGGAACCACCTTCCGATAGTGTATCTCTAGAGAGGAATACACTGGGTTCAACAAGAACATCTGGCAACCCGACCCACACATGACCGACCACTCATTTTGCTTGAGTGTATCGAATGTATATCACCAACGGTTGGGATCAGCAATCATTTCCCGAAAAGGGACAACATCGATAGATTAAAGAAGCAAATGGAATTTCTCTAGATAGGTGATTATACACCCTAATGGTAGCGACCCGCATAGACATGTTACCTGCCCGATTTTTGTCATTCCCCGGTTGTTGAGGCCTGAGGCTACAATTACTTTCCATTCATTGATAGCACAATCGCTTTGAATGCCACATTGTCAGATTCGTTAATCACTAATCGATTTGCACAAATATATTATGGATATTATGCTAAGAGAATAAATTTTCCGCCACCATATATGTTTATACAGACCAACATATGCGATCATTGGAAATACTCTGTCATACGTTCGTCCATTTACGTTCGTTCTGGGAATGAACGAAACCGAAGGCATCATTCCTATTAATAGAAAAAGTCCTTGCACTTTACTCCGTCTTCGATTATCTTCATATAATTTGATTCGCAACGCTACTGCCAATACCGAGTGGTTCTCAGATAATAATCCAGCCGGTCTCTTCATATTGACAACGATATTGGCAAATACTTCGATAGTTAGTTATTTAACTATCGAAGAAAAAAAAAAATTCATCCATAACATCAATCAATCACTGGGCCTGTTAATTAGTATTTCATTAATTAATTCACTTCTTCATTTCCCTATCAATATTTGTTAAACAAATATTTTCAACCATCATCTTGGCCTTTTTCGCTATTTGGAAAACATTTCCATATCTCGTCTACTTTTATTTTTTATATGTAGAAAATGTCTTTTATTTAAAATTGGAAAACATTCCAATTACTTATCTCTTTCACGTCCGTTCATTTCTACACTCAGGAAATATTTATTTATTATATTTCCAAAATTCCACTTCCTTGGGTTAAAACGAATGTTATGTAAAACATCGTAACAACAACCCAAAACACTGCATTCAACTAACTCTTATTCAAACATTTCTCTTCGAGACTGGATCTTGTTGTTTATCAGTTAGTAATGAAGTCAATCAAGTTGGGGTATAATTACCTCTCAGACCTTGACTGAATAACATCTTTAACTTCAAACAGACAAGACCACTTATCTCAAATCATCAACACCATAAAAACCGCTTATTCATTTTTAAAACGTGTGTGTATATATATATATTTCTCTTTCTATTACTAGATTTTCGATTTCCTTTTGTTTATAATATTCTATTTTTTAAGTTCGTTTCCTTACCGGATACTATATATATTGATATACATAGATTTCTAATTATCAAATTATCTTAAAAATAATCTAACTCCTTAAATTCCAGAAAATTTCTCCGCAACCTCCTTTGTACCGGTCGATAGTTCAAACCTCAACTCGCCTCTCTAGCCTCTTTCCATTCAAAAAGAAAATCAAAATGCCAAGTGGCTTGTCGATTCGGCGCACAAAATCTCATATGGAATTTGAACATGTACCTTTTTATCGGCCACACAAATTATAATCTACATATACTTACTTCCATACCTGTCTAACCCATATACATCCATTTACATTTTATTCCAACTCAATCTGGCCATTTTAAATTCAATTCGCTAATTAGCTCTTTTGGCTATTCCACTTTCTGTTTGAACATATCAGTTCAAATACAAATATTTACTTGCTTATAAACCCATTTGAATCCATTTTCAATTCAATCTCCATATTCGATTTTGAATAAGAATTATAAATCCCATTCACTTATCCATTGTCCAATTCAACCCAAAGGTTCATTAACTAATTTTTCTTCTAATTAGTTAATTCTATTCAATAATATAAAATCTGATTTTTTTTGTTTCAAAAATCATTTTATTTACACAACTTGAGTTCGTATTTATTTTACAAGTCAAATCCGGATTTTTCTAATGGAAATTCAGATTTTATCTACTTAAAATCCTTATATTTATTTATATAAACCATTATGGTTTTTAAACGATTTTGGCGCTGCTTTTCTGAAAATTTGATTTTTACATAACTCAAAATCTATCAAACGGAATCCATATTTTTCTCTTCCATTATAAAATTATTATTCAACCGGTCCTGATGATTTTTGTTCTAAAGAATTCCGATTTAAATTGAATTCCATATAATCAATTGAAGTTCAAAACGCCCATTTACGAACTGCCGCGCTGCGGTGAGTTCATTTTAATTATATATATATATATATAAACTTTTAAACTTCGTTTAAAATAAATTCAACTCCATTCTAATATATTTTTAATATATATCAAACCAATTTTCCCAATTTAACTCAAAAGTTCTGATTATCTATAATCGTTGATTTTTCCTTACTCGGTTATACATTTATTTATACTTCGATCTTCTATATTTAATTCCAATTCTTTTTGTAAATAAATTATTTATAAAATTTGATATAATCGAATTTCAATTGTAAACCCGTTGAATTCTTCTCAATTCAGCTTATATTCCGAATTCCGAAATATAATCAATTGTTTTGTTTCAAAACACTTCCCAACTTACTTTTAAATTCCAATTTGAATTTAAATGGTTTAAATTATCCAAGTAATAATTTATTTTACCAAATTTATAACACTATTTATGAATTGAACTTCCTTGTTTCATATATTTAAACAAGTTCCTTTTTCAAATTTCTATTTGAAACTCCATCCCTTTGATATTCCGAATTGTGGAATAAAAACTGTTGTTCCCTTTCGAATGATTTCAAATTATATTTTTAAATTCATATTTGAATTTAAATATTCAAATAATCTCTTGATAATTAATTCATTTTATTTATAAACACCGTTTTATAAATTTCTTTGTTTCATATATTTAAACAAGTCTATTTCGAAATCTATATAAAACCAAAATCTTATTTTGGAACTTTCTATTTATAATAACTTATATATATAACACCCAATTTATTTTCATATTCAATTTAACTTATATTTAAATAAATTCGAATTCAAATCATAAATCCTTATGGATTTATTTTAGTTCAATTTATATTCTGAACATCAGAATAATTTCATCATTTACTTCTTTAAAACGATTCCCCATCTCCATTTATAAATTCATATTTGAATTTAAATATTCAAATTATCAAATGATAATTTTTCCACTTCATTTATAAACACAGTTTGTAAATTTACTTCATTTCCCTGATTATCCAATTAAAATCATTCCATTTAATTTATAAACACCATTTATAATTTACTTCAATTTCCTGTATTATTTAATTTTGTAAACATCGTTTATAAATTCAATACTTATTTTCTTTCTTTATAACAAGTAAATTCATTTATAGCCCATTCGAAATTCAATTTCTATTCTAGAAAATAGAATTTTCCTTTTTAAAACTCAAATATCATTTTCACGATATTTTTATAAATCAACATTTTTGCCCTTAGTGATATTTAAATAATCAAACCAACCAATTCAATCAACACATCATGTGTGATAATATATATATATATATATATATATATATATATATATATATATATATATATATATATATATTTGAGAACAAACAAATGATACATTTTGAGGAATCCAGTTGGATTCCTCCAACCTGTTTTCCTGCATCCACAGACGTTAGCCAACATATATAATACCCATCCTGCTTCGAGGCAGGATATCGCGGTATAGAAGGTCATCCACTATCATAGAGTGGGGCGTATAGGGTCATCCGCTAATGATACTGCGGGCATCCGCTTATGGTACAGCGGGAATCTAACCAATCACCAATATATATATATATATATATATATAATAGCCACAAACACAAATCCTACATAACTAATATATTTTTAACAGCCAAATAATATTTTAAATGCAACCAAACAACCATCAATTATTTTTAATGACTAAAAATAATTCTAAATAAATAAATTGAGTGAGATTTATTCACATTGATTTTTGTTTGTAGAATATCCAATTAAAATCAAATCGAATGTCATTCGATTTAAATTAAATCCCGATCAACTCTGATTGAATCCAATGCGTTACTTCACGATTTTCTATCCTCGTATAAATATATCGCATTATAAGATTTATGGTTATATACAATTAAGCAAATTAATTTAAATAAATTATTAAATTTATACCTTTAATCTTCTTTAACAATTTTCCCGAATTTAACAACGCCTCTCTACCAAACATGCGAACACTCGACTTGCACCTAGACCGACCTTTCCTACCGCCTCTGTCATCAACTAACTCCACAATAACCAATAGATTCCCTGCTGGCTCGTCCACATAGATGGATAGAAAATCCATTCAGGTTCATTTCCAAACAACCCTCCAGCACGATTATCACACCTTCATTGTCCAGACATCACTCCTCTCGTCGAGCCATCTAAATATTGCTAAGCACTTATTGTTGTACTCTAGTCCATCACCAGTCATCTATCTTCATAGATTATACACGCCTTCCTCAATACCACAGTCCGAACCCATCTCCATTGCAAAGCCGAAACAAAAACTGAAGTCCCTTTCCAATACAGACAACAATCCATCGTATCCCAAAAACAACAATCTGAACTTCCCCAAACTTCACCGTGCCATTTCACCTTGACCTCCAACTCCCTTCGCAATATTGCGCCTCCAACCCTAGGGCACTGTAAAACAAATTGACCTCACCCAAATCGGTATCGCATTGCGACCTCTGATATTGAATGGAAATATAGAACGAAGCTAAGAAATCCCAAAACTTGCATCGTACCTTCCACGAAAGCACACAACACATTCGATGATGAAACCCTCAGAGAACACTGCAATGATAACCCCTTTTACTCCCTGTATGCGAGCGTCTAGCTTGGTCGAACTTCAAGAATCATGGCTGTAACAACTCACTTCCTTAGGGATATTGAATTGGGAATCAACTAATTGATTTTCTAATTTAAAGGAAAAATAAATATAATAATAAATAAATAGATAAAAGAAAAACACATATTTTTGGGATGAGAGGAAAATTCATGTTTTTTGAATTATTGGGCGTATGTCGTTGATGTAAAATGTTGCACGTTTTGTTGTAACAATGTTAAAGTTTTTTTTTTGATTAAATAACAATTTTAAAAGGAAAAGCGCAAAGTTAGTGGAAAATATGATTGATTTCATAAAGCATGTTTATTTCAATGTGTAATATTTAAATAAAAAAAATAAAGTTTTCTCATGTTTTCAAGTTATGAAAAAAAAAGAAGTTAACGTAATGTTGAAAATGTGTGTAAAGTAAGGAAACAAGAAAATTTTATGTCTATTTTTCGTAAAAAGAAAATAAAAAGAAAAGATTATAAAAGGAAAAAAATGTAAACAAAATAAAAATAAAAATATAATATGCATTTTTGATGAAAGCTCTAGAATCAAATTTAATAAGATGGGAAAAACAAAAATATCTCATAATAAGACAAACTTTAATCATTTTGTTTCTTTAGGGAAGAGTGAAATAGTAAAATAAAGGGGGGGGGGGACTTGGTGGAATAATCTAGAGAAGGGGATAAACATAAAATTCCTTCTCATTAATTTCCCGTTCCTCATTCCTCATTCACCGACTAAAAAAAAAACACTACGTATTTATTTTCTTCCTCAGCCAGAAGCTTCAAATCTGAAACACAGAGCCTCTCATCCAAATCAAAATAAAAATAAAAAATTTGCAATTAAAGATTGAATTAAGATTCTCAATTCTTCAAGTAAGTATTCCCTAAACTTATTCAATCTTTCTCTGGTTCTTTCAATTTTTGTAAATAGAGATCTTATGATTGTTTTCCTATTCAAATCCTTTTTGTAGAGGGCTTCAATCCAAAGATTAGTCGAGTTCAGAGGTGAAAGTTTGCTTTTTGGTGTTGGAGGTGAGTGAAGTTTCCACATTTTTCCTCTTTAAATTATGTATTGTGTATGCATGATGGTTTAAAGGTGGAATTTTGATTGTAGATTCCCTTCTTCCCCTATGTTTGATTTTTTTTTCTTGTAATGTTGAAGCAATTAAAATCAGATTTGAAATAGATTTAAGGTAGTGTTGCAAATTTAAAGGCATTATACCTTGAAATTGGTTGCAAGCATACAATTTTTATTGCACGCAACATATTTGTTCAAATGACTCATACTTGTATCATGCATACGATTTTATTGCATGCAAAACGTATGTATAATTGCCTCATAGAGAATCATCTTACTAATCAGCGAGGGAAAAAAAAAACGAAAATTTTAGCATTGATGGGGGGAGAAGGAGCTGCACTGCTACAGTGCAGCGGGTACTGCACTGCTACAGTGCAGCGGGTGCTGCACTTGCCCTAAAAAAAAGGTGCAGCATAGCTGCACTGCTACAGTGCAGCCGAGCTGCACTTGAACATTGCAGCCGCGCTGCACTGCTATAGTGTAGCCGAGCTGCACGGAAACTGTGCAGCATAGCTGCACTTGAACAGTGCAGCCGCGCTGCACTGCTACAGTGCAGTCGCGCTGCACTCGGACAGTGCAGCGGAGCTGCACTGCTATAGTGCAGCAGTGTGCTGCACAGGTACAGTGCATCAGTGTGCTGCACAGGTACGGTGCAGGTACTGTCCTACGAAAAAAAAATTTATAAGTTTATTGTTTTCCTGTAAAATTTTTGAAAACAATTTTTTTCTATCTATAAGCGAAAATTTTGTTAATATACTAATTAAATGGTGGAATAATTGTATTAATTCCAAACAAGTTAAACATGCTAAATAATGCTTATGTTTCGTTATGATATACAAGTATTATGGGGTACTTGTGTATTAGAGCGAAACGGTGGTGTAACCATCTATGGACATGCGTTGTTAAGCTTTTTACAAAATATACTGGGTTTATAGAACTTAGTTTTATGAATATTGCTATGATTGGTTTTATATAATGTTTCGGTGTTATAACCACTATGAATTTTTAAGGCATGATTTTACAAAATAATATTTTAAAAATACTTTTAATTTTGGGATTGGAATAGATTGGACTCTGTGTACCAATGGGCCAAAACTCCATCTTGGTCGACCTGATTCAGGTTCGCTACCTGAATCACGGTGGTTTTAATTTCCGCCCATCTACCACCAAAGGTCAAACGGTATGCTACATTGGGCAATTTTGTTGTTTTGATCGGGATTCCCGATCGGCGGGTCACGGACTACATCAGATGGAGGCGTAGGTGTGCCACGTGTAGTGCCGTGAACGTGTAGCATACGACCTTTGCCTTCGACCGTCTTGGTTATCCTGGGTTGATCGCCAGGTGTCGTTATGGCGTTATGAGTAGGTTACAGTGTTGACGTCTCCGTGCACGCTAGAGCTCTACCATTGTGATTTTACAATACTAGCGTCTGTTTATTTGGTATCTGTTATGGGTCATATTATATTTATCCCGTAGTTTCCATAATTCTTTATTACCCTCTTATTTATTTGAATAAGGCTGGCATATTACCCAAGTTAATTTGGAAACCCAGTATTATATTATCATATTGTTTTATATATGATAATTGTTTTGGTATTGTATTGCTTTACATACAGTACCTGTGCTTTTTAATCTTACTCTTTTATATTATCATATTGCTTTACATATGATAATTGTTTGGTATTGTATTGCTTTACATACAATACCTATGCCTTTTAACCTTACTTTTTATATTATCATATTGCTTTACATATGATAGTTGCTTGGTATTGTATTGCTTTACATACAATACCTGTGACCTTTAATCTTATTTTTTTATATTATCATATTACTTTACATATGATAATTGTTCTGGTATTGTATTGATTTACATACAATACGGATGCATGAGATTATGACATATTAATGTGATGACTATGCTAAATTGTTCATATATTGTAACATTCGTACGCCCCATGTTGACTTATACATATGGCACCTTTACTTCTTTGTTAAATTATTTAATGTCCATAGATACTTGCTTCACTCACACTAGACATAGTCTAACCCGTGTGATTTGTTTTGTGAAAACAATCCTCGGGTCAGGCTGAGGATTGTTGGCAGGTTAGGTTTGCGTGGACTGCAGCGTCACTCTTATCTTTTTCCACGTTTTGGAGTTTTGGACTATGCAGCTTCAGACTATCAGTAGCGTGTAGTATTATGGTATGTACACTATTATGTATTTTAGGAAGTGATATTATGTATGATGGACTATGTATTTGGACATCTCTATTATGACATGTATTATGTATTCTGCTATTGTTATTGTGCTGCTCTTGATGCTATTATATTTTGTACTATGTAACTTGGGAAATTTTCTTGTACCATTGCTTTGAACTTATACTGATCACGAATGGTAAGTTGAGAAATTTTAAAAATTCTCGTGCCAGTGTTCGTTCAAGGGAATGAGTACAACTTTTAGCCCTATCGAGTCCCATTCTCCGTGCTTTCCGACAGTAATACTTAGTGTTGCTCTTGGTTAGCATGGGTCTAGGGGCCGGGCATTACATTGTTGGTATCAGAGCCAGGTTTGACATAGTACAAAATATAATTAGAACTGGGATTGGCACAAGACATTAGAAACATTATACATGTCTGTTATTTCACAGTATCACTCCCATCATATAATAATAGTTGTACATACGTGAACCGAAACCCCAATCTTTTAGCATTATAGTGTGAGTATTGTTTTAATTCTAGCTTAATGATATATCTCACTATATGCAGAGTAGTGAGAAAGATGGTTGGAAGACCTCCCCGTTTGACGATGGAGCAGTCGTTGGAGTTGATGCGGAACATGCCTCAAGCCATACCCGCTCCTAATGCTGCTCCTAGAGCTGATTTCGCTCGTACGTGCAAGGACTTTACGAGCCTTGGAGGGAAGCCTTTCCTTGGGAAAGATGGTGTTGTTGAAGTTCAGGCCTAGCTTAAGACCTGTGAGCGTGTTTTTGGGCATATGGGTGTGACTAATCGTCAAAAGGTCGAGATTGCTTCTAGCTTCCTCCAAGGCAATGCCGCTGATTGGTTTGACATTATGAATGCTGAGAGGGGAGAGGAAGAGCTTACATGGGAAAGATTTAGGGAATGATTTGAGTTGAGGTTCGTTCCAAAGGCAGAGAAGGCCATCCTTACTCGTAGATTTATCGAGCTTAAGCAGAGGGATAAGTTAGTTCAGGAGTACGTCAATACCTTTAATTCCCTCTCTAAGTATGGTGCAGACTTGATCAACACCCAGTTCAAAAAGAATCATAAATTTGTAGATGGTCTTCGTAGGAAGCTGAGGGAACAGCTCTTGACTCAGCTTCGTTCTACTTTTGATGAGATTATTGATCTAGCTTTGAGGTACGAGGACCTGTATCGTGAAAGAGATGATGATGCACCTAGGAGGAAAGCTCCATTTTTTCCCTAAGAAGAAGAAGAATTGTCAAAAGAAGCAAAAGAAGGGTCAAGCTTCAGGCTCACAAAAGCAAGCTAAAGGTGGAGTAGAATGTTATAAGTGTGGAGCAAAGGGGCATTTTGCTAATGTCTATCTTCAAAGGGAGTGTTATGAGTGTCACCAGATTGGTCATCTAAGAAACGAGTGTCCGCAACTCACAAAGAAAAGCAAGCAGCTAGGATCCATGTTATGGAGGGAGATCCGGGTCCAATCCAAAGGAAAGGAAAGCAAGTAATGGAAGGTGCAATCCCATTTAGAGATACTTTCATTTGCATACATTTTGACACCGGTGCATCACACTCCATTATATCTAAATATTTAGTTGATAGATATGCTTTGGATGTAGTTTATCTTGTCACATCTCCAAGGGTTGCGAATCCCATTGGCTGGTCCGCAATGCTTGGAATGTTGTGCAAGAACCTTAAGCTATTCTTAGGAGGACTTCCTTTCTCATGTGACTTGCATGTATTTGAGTGTCTTGGCTTTGATATTATTTTGGGGATGGATTGGTTGGAGCGATATGAGGCTCATCTTTCTTGCTTAGACAGAGTTGTTACTTTGAAACACCCCTCTTTCAAAGGGCTTGTTAATATAACACTTGATATGCAAGGCCCTAATAGTCATGGTTCTCTCTATTCCATTGAGTCACGAGAAGATCAGGAGATAGCTAGAGTTCCTGTTGTCAAGGATTTTGGTGATGCGTTTGAGCCTGTTACCGGCTTGCCGCCTAAGAGGGCTGTGGAGTTTCGCATAGATCTTATCCCTAGAGCCCAACCAGTCAGTAGACCTCCTAATCATATGCCTCGTGTTGAGATGGAGGAGCTTCGGAAGCAGTTGACTGAGTTGGAAGGGAAGTAGTTCATCCGATCGAGTAGCTCTCCTTGGGGAGCCGCTGTAGTCTTTGTAAAGAAGGCTGATGGCTCTCTCCGCTTATGCATTGACTATAGGAAGCTTAATGAGCTTACCATAAAGAATAAGTACCCACTCCCTCGTATTGATGATCTTTTTGATCAGTTAAGTGGAGCAAAAGTCTTTTCCCAGCTTGACTTAGCCACTGGATTCCATCAGTTGCGAGTAGCGGAAGACAACATCCCTCTCACTGCTTTTCGCACTCGATATGGCTCTTATGAATGGTTGGTAATGCCGTTTGGGCTTACGAATGCTCCTGCATACTTTTTACACCTGATGAATAGAGTGTTCAGAAGCTATCTTGATAGATTCGTCTTGGTCTTCATTGATGATATATTAGTATATTCCAAGTCTGAGCAAGAGCATGAAGGTCATTTGAGAATTGTTTTGGAGACATTGAGGGAACATAAGTTGAAAGCAAATTTTTCCAAATGCCACTTTTGGCAGAAGGAGGTAAAGTTCCTGGGCCATATTATATCCGAAGCCGGTCTAGCTGTGGATCCTTCTAGGATAAAAGCAATTCAGAATTGGAAAAGGCCCGAGACCGTTACCGAGATTCGAAGCTTTCTTGGTCTTGCAGGATATTATCGTCGCTTTGTTAAAGATTTTTCGAAGATTGTCACTCCTTTGACAAGGCTGACAAAGAAGGGTGTAAAGTTTGAGTGGACAGATAAGTGTGAAGAAGCTTTCTCTAAGTTGAAGATGATGCTCACTAATGCACCAGTTTTGGTGATTCCAAAAGGTAATCAAGATCTTGTGGTGTATACTGATGCTTGTGGGTCTGGATTGGGTGCTGTGCTTATGCAGAAGGAAAGAGTCGTGGCTTATGCATCTAGACAATTAAGACCCAATGAGGTTAGATATGCTGTTCATGATTTAGAGCTGGCAGCTGTAGTTTTTGCTTTGAAGCTATGGCGACATTATCTTATGGGTGAGAGGTTTGTCCTTTATACTGACCATAAATCTTTGAAATACCTCTTTACTCAAAAAGAGATGAATATGCGCTAGCAAAGATGGTTGGAGTTTTTTGCAGCATATGATTTTGATATTCAGTATACACCTGGAAAAGGTAAACGTGTAGCGGACGCTCTCAGCCGTAAGCATCAAATAGTTGTATCAATGATGATAGCTGAATGGCGAGACTTGGAGGTGTTGGTTTCTAGTGGAATCTATTATAATATGCCCACTCATAGCTCTGGAAGAATGTTGGCCAATATGGTTATGAGACCGAGCCTAATGTATAGGATTTCTCATGCTCGGATGGAAGATTCTACTGCTTTAGAGCGTATTCATCGGCTGAAGAATGGAGATGATGCTGATGATTTGAAAGGATTTGAGTTGGATGCTCAGGGTTGTTTAAGGAAGAAGGGCAGGATCTTTGTACCTAATGTTGCAGGTCTTAGGCATGAGGTGATGAGTGATTTCCATTGTTCGCGATATACCATTCACCCTGGTGGCAGTAAGATGTATATGGACATGAAACGTCTATATTACTGGGAAGGAATGAAGCGCGCATATAGGCGAGTATGTGAAGAATTGTATTACCTGCCCATTGGTGAAGTGCGAGCACCAAAAGCCTAGCAGTCTTCTTCAGCCATTGGAGATTCCGCTATGGAAATGGGATCAGGTATAAGTGAATTAAGATTCTAAATTGTTCATTTATACTTAGATCCTTCGGCGTAATGCTGTAAATATAAATGCTTTGTTTAGATATCCATGGACTCCATTGATGGATTGCCAAGATCAAAGCAAGGGCATGATAGCATATGGGTAATAGTGGATCGTTTGACTAAATCTTCCCATTTTATCCCAGTCAAGTCAAAAAGAACCGCTCCTTATTTGGCAAAGCTATATGTGAAGGAAGTTATTCGTGTTCATAGTTTACCTAGTGCTATAGTTTGTGATAGGGATCCAATATTTACTAGTCGATTCTAGAGAAGCTTGCAGTCTGCTTTGGGAATGAAGTTGAATATCAGCTCAGCATATCATCCTCAGTCCGATGGGCAAACTGAGCAGGTTAACAAGATATTGGAGGATTTGTTGCGTTCTTGTATCCTCGATTTTGGCAGGTCTTGGGAGGACCACCTATACTTGGTCGAGTTTGCATATAACAATAGCTTTCAGTCCAATATAGGCATGGATCCTTTTGAAGCATTGTATGGAAGACCCTGTAGATCTCCATCGTGCTGGCTTGAGACTGGGGATAGGTTGGTGCTTGGTCCCGACACGGTGCGTGAAGCTTCTGAGAAGATGGACCTAATTAGAAGAAGGATGAAAGAGGCGCAGGATAGACAAAAGTCCTATGCAGATCGTCGAAGAAAGGACTTGGAGTTCAGTGTAGGGGATCATGTATTCGTGAAGGTTAGTCTTCTAAAAGGAGTAATGAGGTTCAGTAAGACTGGTAAGCTTGCTCCGAGATTTATTCGGCCTTATCCTATTGTGGAGCGAATTGGAAAACTTGCCTACAGAGTTGCCTTACCCGAATACTTATCGAGTGTGCACAACGTCTTCCATGTGTCTCACTTGAGGAAGTGTTTAAGGGACCCCGAAGAGGTCATAGAGCCGAAGCAGTTGCAGCAGATTGAGATCGCTCCAAACATGACTTTTACTCGAGAGCCTATTCGTATTATTGCCTTTGAGACGAAGAAGCTTCGTAGTAAAGTGGTTCCTTTAGTCAAGGTGCAGTTGTCAAGTAATCTAAAAGACTGCACTTGGGAAACACAAGAGTCGATGCAGAGGCATTACCCTAAATTGTTTGGCGCTTGAGTAAGGTATGTCTTGTTATTTTGAGTCGAATCTATAATTTTGTTACAGATGTATCCCTTATGTAGAAATTGCGAGGACGCAATTTTTGTAGGGGGGAGTCTGTAACAACCCACTTCCTTAGGGATATTGAATTGGGAATCAACTAATTGATTTGGTAATTTAAAGGAAAAATAAATATAATATAATAAATAAATAGATAAAAGCAAAACATATACTTTTGGGATGAGAGGAAAATTCATGTTTTATGAATTATTGGGCGTATGTAGTTGATGTAAAATGTTGCACGTTTTGTTGTAACAATGTTAAAGTCTATTGTTTTGATTAAATAACAATTTTAAAAGGAAAAGCGCAGATTTAGTGGAAAATTCGATTGATTTCATAAAGCATGTTTATTTCAATGTGTAATATTTAAATAATAGTAAAAATAAAGTTTTCTCGTTGTTTTCGAGTTATGAAAAAAAGAAGAAGTTCACGTAATGTTGAAAATGTGTGTAAAGTATGGTAAAAAGAAATTTTTATGTCTATTTTTCATAAAAAGAAAATAAAAGGAAAAGATTATAAAAGGAAAAAAAATTTAAACAAAATAAAAATAAAAATATAATATGCATTTTTATGAAAGCTCTAGAATCAAATTTAATAAGATGGGAAAAACAAAAATATCTCATAACAAGACAAACTTTAATCATTTTGTCTCTTTAGGGAAGAGTGAAATAATAAAATAAGGGGGGGGGGGGGCCTTGGTGGAAGAATCTAGAGAAGGGGCTAAACAAAAAATTCCTTCTCATTAATCTCCCATTCCTCATTCCTCATTCACCGACTAAAAAAAAAAACACTACATATTTCTTTTCTTCCTCAGCCAGAAGCTTCAAATCAGAAACACAGAGCCTCTCATCCAAATCAAAATAAAAATAAAAAATTTGCAATTAAAGATTGAAGTAAGATTCCCAATTCTTCAAGTAATATTCCCTAAACTTATTCAATCTTTCTCTGGTTCTTTCAATTTTTGTAAATGGAGATCTTAGGATTGTTTTCCTATTCAAATCCTTTTTGTAGAGGGCTTCAATCCAAAGATTAATCGAGTTCAGAGGTGAAAGTTTTCTTTTTGGTGTTGGAGGTGAGTGAAGTTTCCACCATTTTCTTCTTTAAATTATGTATTGTGTATGCATGAAGATTTAAAGGTGGAATTTTGATTGTAGATTCCCTTCTTCCCCTATGTTTGAATTTTTTTTTTCTTGTAATGTTGAGGCAATTAAAATCAGATTTGAAATAGATTTAAGGTAGTGTTGCAAATTTAAAGGCATTATACCTTGAAATTGGTTGCAAGCATACAATTTTTATTGCATGCAACATATTTGTTCAAATGACTCATACTTGTATCATGCATATAATTTTATTGCATGCAAAACATATGTATAATTGTCTCATAGAGAATCATCTTCCTAATTAGAGAGGAAAAAAAGATATGAAATTTTTAGCATTGATGGGGGAGAAGGAGCTGCACTGCTACAGTGCAGCGGGTACTGCACTGCTACAGTGCAGGGGTGTTGCACTTGCACTGGAAAAAAAGTGCGGCATAGCTGCACTACTATAGTGCAGCCGAGCTGCACTTGAACAGTGCAGCCGCGCTGCACTGCTACAGTGCAGCTGTACTGCACTGTATTATGCAGCAGTGTGCTGTAGAGGTACACTGCACGTACTGTCTTACGAAAAAAAAACTTTTTTTAGAAGTTTATTGTTTACCTTTAAAATTTTTGAAAGCAATTTTTTTCTATCTATAAGCGAAAATTTTGTTAATATGCTAATTAAATGATGGAATAATTGTGTTAATTCCAAACAAGTTAAACATGCTAAATAATGCTTATGTTTCGTTATGATATACAAGTATTATGGGGTACTTGTGTATTAGAGCTAAACGGTAGTGTAACCATCTATGGACATGTGTTGTTAAGCTTTTTGCAAAATATACTGGGTTTATAAAACTTAGTTTTATGAATATTGCCATGATTGGTTTTATATAGTGTTTTGGTGTTATAAACACTATGAATTTTTAAGGCATGATTTTACAAAATAATATTTTAAAAATACTTTTAATTTTGGGATTGGAATAGATTGGACTCTGTTGTACCAGTGGGCCAAAACTCCATCTTGGTCGACCTGATTCTGGTTCGCTACCTGAATCACGGTGGTTTTAATTTCCGCCCATCAACCACCAAAGGTCAAACGGTCTGCTACATTGGGCAATTTTGTTATTTTGATCGGGATTCCCGATCAGTGGGTCACAGACTACATCAGATGGAGGCGTGGGTGTGCCACGTGTAGTGCCGTGAACGTGTAGCATACGACCATCGCCTTAGACTGTCTTGGTTATCCTGGGTTGACCGCCAGGTGTCGTTATGGCGTTATGAGTAGGTTACGGTGCTGATGTCTCCCCGTGCGCTAGAGCTCTACCACTGTGATTTTAAAATACTAGCGTCTGTTTATTTGGTATCTGTTATGAGTCATATTATATTTATCCCGTAGTTCCCATAATTCTTTATTACCCTCTTATTTATTTGAATAAGGTTGGCATATTACCCAAGTTAATTTGGAAACCCAGTATTATATTATCATATTGTTTTATATATGATAATTGTTTTGGTATTGTATTGCTTTACATACAATACCTGTGCTTTTTAATCTTACTCTTTTATATTATCATATTGCTTTACATATGATAATTGTTTGGTATTGTATTGCTTTACATACGATACCTATGCCTTTTAATCTTACTTTTTATATTATCACATTGCTTTACATATGATAGTTGCTTGGTATTGTATTGCTTTACATACAATACCTGTGACCTTTTATCTTATTTTTTTATATTATCATATTACTTTACATATGATAATTGTTTTGGTATTGTATTACTTTACATACAATACCGATGCCTGAGATTATAGCATATTAATGCGATTACTATGCTAAATTGTTCATATATTGTAACATTCATATGCCTCATGTTGACTTATACATGTGGCACCTTTACTTCTTTGTTAAATTATTTAATGTCCATAAAGACTTACTTCACTCACACTAGACATAGTCTGACCCGTGTGATTTGTTTTGTTAAAGCAACCCTCGGGTCAGGCTGAGGATTGTTGGCAGGTTAGGTTTGCGTGGACTGCAGCGTCACTCTTATCTTTTTCCACGTTTTGGAGTTTTGGACTATGCAGCTTCAGACTATCAGTAGCGTGTAGTATTATGGTATGTACACTATTATGTATTTTGGGAAGTGATATTATGTATGATGGACTATGTATTTGAACATCTCTATTATGACATGTATTATGTATTCTGCTGTTGTTATTGTGCTGCGCTTGATGCTATTATATTTTGTACTACGTAACTTGTGAAATTTTCTTGTACCATTGCTTTGAACTTATACTGAGAACGAGTGGTAAGTTGAGAAATTTTAAAAATTCTCGTGCCAGTGTTCATTTAAGGGAATGAGTACAACTTTTAGCCCTATCGAGTCCCATTCTCTGTGGTTTTCGACAGTAATACTTAGTGTTGCTCTTGGTTAGCATGGGTTAAGGGCCGCGCGTTACAATGGCCTGCAAAATGATTTCGATTCCCCCCTTTTTTAAACAAACTGATTTTGAGAAATGAGGGAATGAATCAGCCTTGAGTTTTTATTTGACGAACGAGAAAAATGGAAAGCAAAACAGAGGGTAATCGCGAATTTCGTTTGTTTTGAAATTAAAAGGAAGAAGCCATTTCATTGAAGCTTCTACTTGCTTTAATTTACAGAAGATCAAAATGAAAAAAAATAGAATAAGGGAGGAAAGTTGCGTTTATATAGATGAAGGGAAAACTTAGCGTAGAAGGGGTAGTCTGTAGGCTGGTACAATGTAGGGTAGGTTAAGTACACCATTTATTAAATGCGATTTGATTTTGTTTTGTCTTTGATTTGATCTCGTATTTAATATGATTTGATATAAAGTGATTTTTATTCTTTTTAGATGGATATCGATTTGATTTCGAACCTATCCACAATCAAATATCTCGGGGTCCATTTATTTAAATCACGAACCGCTATTCTAGCATACCGACCGACATTTCAATGTAACAACCCTATTCCGAACTCAATGTTAAATATTCTAAAATTTAATTTCAACATATATACCATATTAAATTAATATAATATAAATTCGAAAACCACAAATTCTTTGATAATAAATTATTATTTATTATCGTATATATCAAATAAAATTCCTCCTTATAATCTGAATCATTTTGATTCAGTTTTTAACTTCGATTTCAATTATATTTTGAATTACAATAATTCGATATATTCTAAATTAAATTATATTCGATTATTAAATCGATAACTCAATATAAAAATTAATTTATATTATCAACTATATATTTAAAACCATATTAAATATTTAAAATTAATCAACAAAAAATCCGGGTCGTTACATTCTTCCCCCCTTAAAAAAGAATTTCGTCCCCGAAATTACTAAGGTAGGAAAAATGGTAAAAACCCATTAACTTTCAAAATCCACTTATGCTGAAACTTAACTCTTCATATTTCAACAAATTTAATTCTACCAAAACTTTTGGTTTCCATTTACTTAGCACATCATATATGCTCAGATTCATTTTATTCGAATGATTTACAATTAATATGTTCATATCCAGTTCATATCAGTTGTAATACATGTTAGAACAAAAAGTGGTTCTAACACCCAAATTGACTAAAAGCAGAATGAAATAAGATCAAAAGTAAAATGGAGACACAGAATTTATAGTGGTTCGGCGAAGAAAAGCCTACGTCCACTTGTCAATCACTATTCTCGATGATATAGTTGCAATTACAATGAGATATTCACTCAATTTCACTCACAACTCACATACATTCACTCAATTGTCTCAAAACAAATGTTGAAAGACGAATTGGATTATCCGGGAGTGCTGGAATTCAGTTTATGAAAGTGGTTGAACTCTCAAAGTGCCAAAAGAAGATCCCTTTCATTGTCCCCAGACAGGGTATTTATAGGTGAAAATTTGCTCAGAACCCGATCCGGATCGGAGCCACGTGTCTTCCATCCCATCATCCTCGGGTTCGGATGGATTTTAGTGTTGACAACGCATCAGAGCAGTGGACGTTGTGGGCAGGAACTGGTCATAACCGCCCCGAATAACCAGGCGATCATGGGGGAGAGTGATGTGGAATATGGGTTCGGATCGGAGGAGCATGCAGGAGGGGTTCAGATCGGGACATCCAATCCGACCCGAATTATGCTGAAACTAAACTCTTATCCATTTCTTTCTGCTCCATCCCTACCTGTTAGTAGCTCGCCGATTTGATTGATGATAACTCTCCGATCCGACTGGCGATAGCTCTCCGATCCGACTGGTGATAGCTCTCCGACCCGAATAGCAGTGTCTCTTTGATCCGATCCGCAACATCTCTCTGATCCGATCCGCTATAATGCTTTCTAAGTTCTTCAACGTTTCACATCCCGACTTTGTGTTGCCTAGTTCACAAAGTGGGCTAACATTTTGCCCCCTCAAAGGATGCTTTTGTTTGAAACAGAGCATGCTTTGATGTCGTCTGACAACTAGTCCTTGAATTTGAATCGTCAGAAATTCATTTCTTTTCGTTTGCGAAGACGCATTGCTTTGTAAAAATTCGTGTCTTTTATCACTTATATATATACACCGCAAAATACACGACTTATTTTCCTCATTTATGAATAATTCTAGGAATTCTTCTCGACGTCTCGTGATTCTTCCGGGTACGCATTTTCTGAATTTCTCTCTTTTTAATTCAACTTGCATTCTAAGTTAGAATGCACAAGGGTCCTGACCCGAACAACCTTTTACTTCTTTTCTCGTTTGACATTGGGTTTGCAGGCTGAAATGGGCTGCTGCGCTTGTTCTCCGGTCCGAACGAAAAAACAGGATGGGAATACAAGTAGTCGCCACAACTGTATATAAATCCATCGTCCGCCTCCTCTTTCCTTTTTTTTTATTGCTCTTCGCCCAATTGATTCCACTCCGAAACCCTAACTTTCAGGATTTTAGAAAATCTGAAATTATCTCGTCAATCTTCGATTTGAACACCTCGGTAGGTTTTAAAACTTCAATTAATCTTGTAACAATGGGTTTCAATTGAGATTTGCGGTTGATTTTGAATGATTTGAGCATGGATCCTCTCCTACTTCGATGTCGTGTCTCCCTCCTCCCCTGCCGTCGTCGTGGGTGGTTCTACCACCATCTCGAGGCGTTGAGAGGTTAAATGAAGCATGCGCTCGTCTTTAACGGGAGCTTTGGAGATGGATGTGGATTTGACTAGAAGGGGAAGAAAAGAAGAGGATTGAGGGGATCGGTTCGGGTTGGAGTATAGAAGATGGATAAGAAGGAAAAGAAGAGAGGTTCACAAGTCCGGATTGGGTCGGGGCAAAGGTCAAAGATGGAAACAGAGCTCATTTGACCGGATCGGGTCGGAGAGGATTCTCAAAATCGGATCGGACCGGAAAGTGAAAAAGGAGGAGAAGGGTGTGGTTGCTTAATCCAATCCTGACCGTTCAAGAAGTCCACCTCTGAACCGATCCGACTTTGATCCCTGGGGTCCAAGGAGATATCCGAGCTCAAGGCTACGCCCCCGATCCGATCCAACGAATGTGCCCGAACCGAACCGAAGTGCAACCTTCCTTAATGCATAAATACTCGTTTAACTGGCCCAATCAACTTTTGGCATAGTCTTCAATTTAATGGACAGTTAGGATAGTGCCTTGCGAACATAACTGAACATCAAGAACTACTTCAATCCTTTATACTTTGCCAAAATTTTGCGTCGCACTTTTAAACATTTACTTTACACTTTCCGCATACACTGTCTACACTTTAGTTTGCACACATGCACGGGGGGATACGGGCTAATTTACTCTAACTTGTGCTATTGCTTATTCAATAGTTTTATGACCATGAGACCCAGACGCTCTTCTAGACTAGCTGAGAAGAAAGAGGCCCCGGAGACATCCAACAAAGTTACTCTCGAGGACATATCTTCCCCTTCGGATCCAGAATGGAATGACGAGGGTTCAGATTACGAGGTTGGAAATCGCGAAAGTGACAATGTGTCTTCGGAGGATGAAGTTTCTCTAGGTTTTGAAGAGGAAGGAGGGATTGGTGACGACCGGGCTCCTGATGAGTTTGAATCGGCTGTCATATTGGAATCACCCCAAGATTCTGTTGAATCAACAATCGACAATGACAGACTTATCCGAATTTGTTTAAAATACGGGATACTAAAAAGGGACACCCTAGTGCCTTCGAGAACTGACCGTCCCCACAACCCTCCAGAAGGGTATATGGCAATTACTCGGTTGATGTGCATGGTCGGTGCTATCACTCCATTTTCTCCCTTCATCGTTGATTTTTTAAGACAAATGCGGATTGCCCCCATGCAGCTGCATCCCAATTCTTATGCTTACTCACACACCTTATATATAGCATACCGTGAGATCTTAGGCATAGAGCTCACTTTCGATGACGTTCATTTCTTCTACAACTTCAAGCATCGGACTTGAGAAACTCCTTCTTTCTGCTATTTTGAGTCTGTCCCTAAGAGGAAGATAATTTCAGCGCCATTCAGTAGTAAAGCTGGAGATTCCAGACTAGAATGGTTTTATGTGAAGCGACAGCCAGGGTGTGCTAGGAGGTGGACGAAATCAAGTAAAGCACTAGTTTTCTATATCTCGGATCTATACATTCAAGTCATCGCCTTAACTCGTTTTTCTTTTGTTTGCAGTCGACAACCCAAAACAAATATCAGACCAAGTATTCTTTGACCGGATGCACCAGCTCCTTAATGGCGATCAGAAGTTCTTGACTATTGATGAAGTCCTTAAGGACGAATATCTTCATTTTCATGGGCTGCTATCTATTACTCGTAGTATCGATCATGGGACAGCTCCATACGTATATATTCCTCCAGTGGATGTAGTCCCAGAGACAGGGGAAGGTTCGGGAGCTCCTGCAGTGCCTCTTCAAACTTCACCTTCTCCATCTTCTACTCAAGACGGTGAATTGGCTAACTTGGCCGAAAAGCATCGCGAAGGGTATACTGCTCCTGAGGATGCCATTTCTCCAGAAAGGTCAACGTCTTCCAAAGAGTCGCCAATTGATGCTTCCGAGGGAGATGTCCCTAGTACTGATGACCCATTATTTCAGGGTTTGGGGGATCTCCCCTAACCTGAAACTATATACACTTCAGAGGATTTTAGGAAGGATCCTTTAGTTTTCACCTCTTCTGAAGAGACCACTCCTGCTAAGGCCAAAGAGCCTGCCCGTACTAGTCTAGCTTCGGACTCGGGTTGGTTGGGGGGAAACACACCACTTAGGACACACTTTACACAATAGCATTACCACTCATTGCACCTCTCTCTCTGTGAAACTATTGATTCTGAATTTCATTTGTCTTATTGTGCAGGCACGATGTCCCGATCTTACTATGATATCAGGAAACTCCGCCGCAGCATGTCTAATCCACCTTATGATACTGAGTATGATCGTCGCGACGATCGCAGTAGGGAGGAGAGAAGGCCTTATGAACCCTATCGCTCTCGAACCTCGCGTTCTCGCTCTCCTGTTCGGACGGACCCAGAGAGATATAAAGGTTACCAAGGTCGTCGGGAAGAGGACAGGCCGCAATCGAAAGACTCCACCTCTTCCCAAGAAAAGCACAGCAGGGAGAGAAGTCCACCAAAAGATACTGAGTCGCGAAGTAAACGCAAGGTCCCTGCTAAACGGCCTAGAACAGATAAAGAAACTATTGAATTCTCCACACACAGGGACACTGAATTGACGATCCCCGCCCCTCCACCACTAGATGCTGAAACTGCAATCAAGCGGGCGTATTTGGAGGAGCAATTTCCCGAACATTACTTCGAGAATTTGACTTTTTTACCTGCCCTCGAGCCTATTTCTTCCAGGTGGGCAGATGAGGCCAAAGCAAAGATAGATGCGGTCGAAAAACAGTATTCTGAAATGTTCAAATATTCACGCAACCTTTCCAGAATCATCCGTACTCTAATCACGAATGCTGATTCAATGCAAAAAACCGCGGAAGACGATGCAAAGGCCATAAAGAATCTAGGAAAAGATTTGGAGGACACACAGGCCCAACTTGCTGTTGCTCAAAGGGACGCTACTAGCTTCAAACAACAATTTGAAGATATGCAAAAACGTTACCATGATTTGCTTGAATCTCACACTCAAGAGCGTTCTGAGTTAAAAAAGCAAGCTAAGATGCTAAGTCAGATGCCGCTAAAACGCGCCTTGCTTACATTGACCTTGAACGGAAAAATGCCGAGTTAGCAAGGAGGAATGCTGAGCTAGAAAAGAAAAATGCCGACTTGGCTTCTAAACTAATGGAGGCGGAGAACAGAGCTGCCTTGGCGGAGGGCAATGTCGAATGTACCATCAAAGCCGCTGAGGAGGCCCGCAAACAATTGTCAGAGGCGGAGGCAGAGATTCAGGGTTTCGGCGAATTCATGATTGAATTCTTTGCACATATCATCCGTCGCCGGAACATTTCTTGGATTGAGGATTATCCATCTACTCTAGTCCAAGTATGGAGTTAGATCATTGAGTGGGATAAAGAGGAGCTCAAGGTTGATTCCATTGATGAGGACAAGCTGATGGAGAAATATTTAAGGGATGATGAGCCAGAACGCCTAGCTGAAGGGCGCCGCCTCATTGCTGATGCTATGGAAGAAGAGAGGCGGAGGACTAAGCAGAAAAACATTCCCGAGGCTGGTTCCTCTTCTACTGCCCCCGCAACTTCTGAAGTTGAGGGGTATGATCCTGAAAACCCGGGAATCCCTCGAACAACTCTGCTATCCCCTATTCCCGAAACGGCATCGGAGACAGCAGTTACCCCTGCCGAGAAGTCTTCGAAAGGTATCCCTACATTTTCTCCTCAATTCGTCAAGGCTATTTCTACCTTTCGCCACGTGATTGAGCAATCGATGAAAAACCCATTATTTTCTCCTGAGTTGATAACTGTTTCTTCTCACTCTGTAGGTATTGAGCCATCCGGAAAGATAGATGTGACTCAGGGAACCGCCTCTGGGGCAGAGCCTACGGAGAAGGCAAAAGGGGAAAAGGACAAGGCTGCTCCTATAGATTTGGGAGAAGGAAGCGAACCGTCTAAGGTTGACACTCCCCATGATGAAGAAATGATAGCCGCCTTAAATGATGATTGCGGCGACGGAGGACCTGAGGAAGATCCAGAGGTGGCAATAATCGGGGAGTCGAAAAGTGCAGATGATGTTACTTTGGCTGCAATGAAAGCTGACCAAGATAAACGCTTGCAGTTAAAAGCTGAAGACTTAGACCCTGAAATCCTCAAGCCCCTCGCAGTTGTGGATGCGGGATCAAGGTTAGTTGTTAAGCTTTCAACTAGATCTATTACTGAGGAACTCGCTAAAAAGTCTTCTCTTGATTCCAGCGCTCCGCCCTCCGGGAAGAAGTCAATCGATTCCAGCGCCGCATATTCAGGAAAGAAAAAATCAAAGCGCATCTTGACGGAGGCCGAGAAAGAGGCGAAGGATGCGGAGAAAGCCGCCAAAAAGTCCAAGCCTCACTCGAAGTCTAAATAGTGGGTTGTCTTGTGTTGTTTTAGCATTTGGTGGACCAACAATTGCTGCTATAAGGGTGACTCTTGCACCTTCTTTTTGGCTATTTTCCTGTACAAATTCATTCATTTGTAAATAAAAAATAGTTCATTTTCCGCAATGTCTGTTAGTCATTAGTTCTGCACTTATGTAAGAATGCATGTCTTACTATAGTTATGTAATGAAGTTATGGTGGGTGGAAATATGTGTATACATATATGCCCCCAGTCAATCTCAAAAAACTATTCGAGATTTAATCAAGTAGTCTGAATGTCCCCGATTTTTTGACGGGATTGCCTTTTCTGTGTCGTCAATGCCTGTCGTTTTTTATGGCATTTTTTTTATACTCTCCTGTCTTATACTCAGGTTAGAGTTCTTACTGAGGCGGTCTCTTTTCTGGGTGCACCTTCACGCCTCAGAGGACGTCGTCTTCCCGTCCTTTATACTCTCTCTCAATTCTCGAGAGTTAGAGTTAAGAATGTCGTCTTCCCATTCTTTTATGTCTTATCGCACAAGTAGTCATTATGCTTTTTCTTACGTTTAAACTGTTTTCAACCTTTCAGGTTTTGAATCATCCTATATTCCATAATCGCAACAGAATAGTCGATGAAGGTATATATATAATGCATGAAAGTAAATGACACACGATATTTTTATAGTGGTTCGGCTAAGTCGTAGCCTACATCCACTTTATAGTCCTTTATTCATATCATCAGATTTTCCTAAGGCAAGTCGTGCCTTTTTACAGAGTTCATAAGAAAAATAACAAAGAGTACAACATTTCTAATCCAAATATCGCATCAAGTGTTGGGCATTCCATGCCTAGGTACTTCTTCGCCATCTACGGTCGTTAACTTGAAGGTTCCTTTTTCAAGTTTCCGTTGGATGACAAAGGGTCCTTCCCACTTTATACCGAGGTGAGGAAGGGATGGAAAGACTCTCTTTAGCACCAAATCTCCTGGTTCAAAAGTTCTAAGGCGAACTTTTTTGTCGTAATAGCGCGCTATCTGACGTCGATGTCTTGCCGCACGCAAATCCGCTTCGTCCCTTTTTTCTTCGATTTCATCAAGAGACTCGAGTAAGAGTGCCCAATTCGTCATCGGGTCATAATATGTCACCCGGTGGGAAGGAACTTCAAGTTCTACTGGAATTACTGCTTCTGAACCAAAAGAGAGAGAAAAAGGGGTATGACCAGTAGTGGTCTTAAATGTTGTTCGATATGCCCACAAAGCTAAGGGCAATTCGTCAACCCATTTTTCCTTTGCGCGCTCTAACCGTTTCTTGAGGATGGATTTTATAACTTTGTTTATTGCTTCTACTTGCCCGTTCGACTGCGGATAAGCAACCGCAGTATACCGTTTGTCAATCTTATATTTCTGGCAGAAATTTCTGAATTCAGCACCATCGAACTGGGTTCCGTTATCAGTTATAATGGTTCTTGGGATCCCGAATCGGCATATAATATTTCTAACCACAAAACTTATCATCTTCCTCGCCGTAATCTTGGTTAGGGGCTCAGCTTCCACCCATTTCGTAAAATAGTCCACAGCAACTATTGCATATTTCGCCCCTCCTTTAGCAATTGGTAGAACTCCGATGATATCAATTCTCCACGTGGCAAAAGGCCAAGGACTCACCATCGATTTGAGTTGAGTCGACGGTGCTCTGGGGATTTTGGCGAATCTCTGGCACCTATCGCAGCGTCGTGAATAATCAGCTGCATCTTTAATAATTGTAGGCCAGAAGTATCCGTACCGCAATATCTTTTTTGCTAAAGTCTGATCTCCTGTATGATATCCACACTCACCTTCGTGTATCTCTCTTAGTACACGTTTGATGTCGTCGTGTGCTATACATCGTAACAGGGGCATAGAAAATCCTTGTCTATAAAGAGTATCATCTTGTAGGACATATCTGGTAGCCTTGCGAACTATAGCCCTTCTCTCACTCTTCTTTGATGGGAGTGTCCCATTCTTAAGGAAGTTCTTAATTGGGGTCATCCACGACTCCTTCTCTGGTTCCGCTTCGAAAGCGAACTCAATTTCCATCGACTCAAAGCTTGGCGATTCCAACGTTTCAATTGGAATTATTTCAGTTTCTTCTGGATTGTCGGAACTAGCTAGCTTTGCCAGCCTGTCTGCCTTCTGGTTTTCGGCTCTTGGGATATGCGTTATACTGTACCGCTTCAGGTTGCTCAACAGCTTTTCCACTTTCTCGAGGTAGGCGATGAGTCGAGGTCCCCGAGCCACAAATTCCTTTCGCACTTGGCAAACAACAATTTTGGAGTCGCAGAATATGTCCAACATTTTTATTCCGAGGTCTTTAGCAAGCTTCAGCCCGACAATCAGGGCTTCGTATTCAGAGTCATTGTTAGTCTCCGAGAATTCTAATCGTAGAGCGTAATATAACGACCGTCCTTCAGGAGTAACTAAGACGATTCCAGCTCCGGACCTTCAGTCGTTTTTGGCTCCATCTGTGTATAGCTTCCATGGATCTATCTTTAACTCATCTTCGGACTTGACCACATTGTTATCGATTACTTCCTCCTCTGGGATAGTGAACTCTGCTATGAAGTCTGCCAGAGCTTGCCCCCTGATCGACCTTCGTGGCTGAAAATTTAAATCAAACTGACTTAATTCAATATTCCATTTGATCAATCGTCCCGATGCTTCGGGTCTCTGCAACACCTGCCTCAGAGGCTGGTCAGTGTATATGGTTATTGGATGAGCTTGGAAATAGTGACGAAGTTTTCGGGAGGCGATTAGGAGGCGGCAAGCGAGCTTCTCAATCTTTGGGTAGTTGCGTTCTGCCGCTGCCAATTTCTTGCTTACATAATATACTGGCCTTTGCACTTTGTCTTCTTCTCGAACCAAGGCTGTGCTAACAGCGTGAGCCGAAACTGCCAAGTAAACAAATAACTCTTCGTGATCCACTGGTTTTGACAAAATCGGTGGTTTTTCTAGCAATTCCAATAAATTCCAAAAGGCCTTAACACAGTCCGGAGTCCACTCGAAGTTCTTATTTCCCCTTTTAATCAAATCAAAAAAGGGGACGCATTTGTCTGTGGCTTTGGAGATAAATCTACTCAACGCGGCTACTTTCCCCGCAAGACTTTGGACATCTTTAATTCTCCTCGGCTCTTCAATGTTTCTAATCGCTGCTATTTGGATGGGATTGATTTCAATTCCTCGGGAGCTCACAATGAAGCCTAGAAATTTTCCCGATGCCACTCCAAATGAACATTTCAAAGGATTCAACTTCATCCGATACTTTCGCAGGATACCAAACATTTCTGCCAAGTCTTGCGTATGGCTGGAGGACTGTTTCGATTTGACAAGCATATCATCCACATAAACTTCCATAGTTTTCCCTATTTGATTATAAAACATCCTATTTACCAGGCGTTGATAAGTGGCTCCAGCGTTTTTCAATCCGAACGGCATGACCACGTAACAGTATAACCCCAAGTTTGTAATGAAGCTCGTGTGTTCTTGATCTGGCACGTGCATAGGAATTTGGTTGTACCCGGAATATGCGTCCATGAAAGAAAGAAGTTCGTGCCCCGCTGTTGAATCCACAAGCTGGTCAATCCTGGGAATTGGGAAACTATCTTTCGGGCAAGCCTTATTCAAATCTGAAAAATCAGTGCAAGTCCGCCACTTCCCATTCGGCTTCTTCACTAAGACGGGATTCGATATCCAGTCGGGATATGTCGAATCTCTAATAAATCCATTCTGTTTCAGTTTCTCCACTTTTTCTTTCAGAGCAGCCGACCTTTCTGGACCTAGCATACGTCTCTTTTGCTTTACAGGCGGGTGTTTCGGGTTTACATTTAGTGAGTGACTTATGATGGATGGCGATATCCCACACATGTCAGCGTGGGTCCAGGCAAACACGTCCAAGTTTGCCTTCAGGAAGTCAGTTAGTTATTTGGCCCGACGTGGATCCAACTGAGATTCAATCTTCAAAACTCTTGTTGGATCAACTTCATCAATGGGAATGTCCACTGTCGCTTCATTAGGAGTTGCATTTCTAGTCTCTGGTTCCTCGTCTTTTCTAGGATCCAGGTCTTCAGGCGTTCCTTTGGGCAACTCCTTCGGGGCCAATCCCTCTAATTGCTACGCCGAGCCCTCCTTTGGAGGAGGCGAGGCATCTTTACTCTCGATGTTAAGTCCTTTCATCAATATCTTTAATTCGGCAACATAGTAGGCCCGTCCGGAGACTTGATCCCCTCTCATTACTCCAGTTCCGGCTTCAGTTGGGAACTTAAGCAATAAACACCAAGGGGCGATGCAAGCCCTGAACTCAGCAAGGGCAGGCCTTCCCAAAAATGCATTATAAGGCGAATCTACGTCCAATAATACGAACTGAAGCATCCGTACTCTTCGGCGTTCTCCTTGCCCCAAGGTTACGGGCAATTCTATGTACCCTATTGGAGCTGTCGATGCCCCGTTGAAGCCTCGGATCCAACCTTCGCATGGCTTCAAATCTTCAGATTCAAGCTTCATCTGATCAAATGACTTTTTAAATAAAATATTAACAGAGCTTCCATTGTCTACTAACACCTTATGAACCAAGGCCGGCCCAATGGTGGTGGTAATGACCAATAGATCGTCGGTGGGTGACTGGATCCCGGCATTATCTCTGCTACGGAATACCTTGTCGTCAAACATTGTCTTCTATTGTTTTACGGGAGCGATATCTTCTAAATCATCACATTCATCCACATCTACATGCTTGGTAGCATTTACATATTGATCCATCGCTCTAAAACTATGGATTGCTGGGTGGGGTCCACCCACTATGGAGTTGATAACAATTCCCTTGCCTTTCTGCTGCGCTGTAGGCTTGGGAGCAGATTGAATCTGTTTTGGAGCCTACTCCCCTTGCCCCCTGTCCCTCGGGGCAACCTTATATTCGTCCAGTTTCCCTTCGCGCAGCAGCTTCTCAATCACGTCACTCAAATGTCGACATTCATTGGTTGAATGCCCATGAGTTCCATGAAACAAACAAAACTTTCCAGTTGCCATTTCTTTCTCCGTTGAGTCGTGAGGTGGCGGTCTTTTATATTGCAAAACATTGTATGTATCCAAGTAAATGTTCTCCAGAGTGTCGTTCAACGGTGTATAATTCTCATAAGTCTGGAATCGGGGTCTTTTGTTAGGATCACTTCCCCTATTTCTATTTCTTCTGTTACCATTTGGTTGCGGTTGTTGTTGTTGCCCCCGTTTCCAGTATTGTCGTTTCCACTCTTGTTTCCCACATTCACTTCAACTTTTCCGGAACTTTCTCCAGACTGCTTCACGGCGACATTATTTAGAACATTTTCTTTTGAAGCCGCTCCAGACTTTCACTTTCGGTTTGCCCTGGCCTCCTCTCGTCTTAAGTGAATATCGGCCTTTTCATAGAATAACTCTCTCGTGGAGGGTGTCTTCCCAGAAAGGTAATCTCCAAATTCGGAGTCAGGATCGACTCCTTCCATCAAAGCCATCAAGATGGTGGGCTCATGCGGGTCACTAACTTCAGTCACAGCTAAGTTGAAACGGTCGAGATATGACCTCAAAGACTCTCTGGCGCCTGCTTAATTCTTGATAATTCAATAACACTTTTAGACTTTCGGGTATGGAGTCGGAACTGATTCATAAAACGTTCGCTCAATTCCCTATAATTCGATATCGAACGAGGGGGAAGTCGGGTAAACCATAATAGCGCCACATCTTCTAAATAGATCGGGAATGCTTTACACTTCACTGCGTCAGGAGCAGCAGCAGCATTCATGAGCCACGAGTATCGCATCAAATGCTGTCCCGGATCGGTTCTCCCATTGTAATTGTCCATCTGCGGCAGATTAAAACGTCGGGGAAACTGAAAATTGAGGATGTCGTCAGTGAAAGGAGTATGGCTTCGCTCAATGCCATAATCTTCATTGGTATAGTTCCTGCTTTCGGACATAATCTGGCGCACCATTGCCTGTACGTCAGCGTTAGTTAGGGGCCGTTCAGCCTCCCTGGCCCTGGTATCCGGGTTCCTTCTGGGCTCTTGTTGAGGAGATGCCCTTCTTCTTTGAGCTGCTTCTGCTCTGCTTCGTTCCCTACGCTCTCGGTCGATCTCGGGAGGAGGGGGCTGGAGCATTTGCCCCTGAGTGGGATTAGTATGGTTAGGGTCTCTCAAGCTTGGATCATTGGTTCCTAGTGCTCATGCAATATCCTCGCGGGACCCCAAAGATCCGAACGTCAGTTGCTCCAAATTCTGAGGTCGTTCGAGCAGCCTTCTTTCACGGGGCCGTTCTTCCTCGGAAGAAGAAGACTGATCCATTGGTGTGTGGCGAACCGGGGATGGGGTTCTCTGTCTACGGAGTTCGCTAATTTCCCTGCTCATGAGTCTCATGTTTTCTTGCATCATGAGATTGGTGAGCTCGTGGATTTTCATAGCCTCCCTAGTACTCTCAAGCATGTCAAGTAGGCGCGAGAAATCTCCTTGAGTAATAGGTGCGGATGGATTGACCTGATCATTGACCCTGGTGGCTGGAGTCGGAGCATTTGTGGGGGCTCGAGTAGAGGTTCCAACATCACCAAGTGTCGGTTCAGTTCGGAGATGGGAGGCCTGTTCGGGACGGAGCTGGAAAGCCAGGTCGGGTCGGTGTAGGGCGAGCTGCTCGAGTCGGTTCAGGTTGGGGGAGTGCACTGCTTCAGATTCTCCTACCCGGATCGGATCGGAGCTCTCCCCCTGAGTGCAGTTCGGATTTCCTGTATCAGTCCATCCTGCTGCTGAGCTTTGCCCACGAGACCTTGTCACAACTGCATTTTGCTGATCTTCACCAACTCCGTTCCCCTGACTAGATTGAACTTCCTTGCCTTTTCCTTTGGCCATAGTTCTTCAACAATCAATTCAACAAATATTCAAGAGCGTCAAAACTTGAGGATTAACTTCTTTGAACTCAACGGTCCAAAAAGTAGAACGATAATCCCGAAAAACAGAGAATTCGGATGATTCTCAGTGAAAGCACCAAAATGTTAGACCAAAAAGTGGTTCTAACACCCAAATTGACTAAAAGCAGAATGAAATAAGATCAAAAGTAAAATGGAGACACATAATTTATAGTGGTTCGGTGAAGAAAAGCCTACGTCCACTTGTCAATCACTATTCTCGATGATATAGTTGCAATTACAATGAGATATTCACTCAATTTCACTCACAACTCACATACATTCACTCAATTGTCTCAAAACAAATGTTGAAAGACGATTTGGATTATCCGGGATTGCTGGAATTCGGTTTATGAAAGTGGTTGAACTCTCAAAGTGCCAAAAAGAAGATCCCTTTCATTGTCCCCAGACAGGGTATTTATAGGTGAAAATTTGCTCAGAACCCGATCCGGATCGGAGCCACGTGTCTTCCATCCCATCATCCTCGGGTTCAGATGGATTTTAGTGCTGACAACGCATCAGAGCATTGGACGTTGTGGGCAGGAACTGGTCATAACCGCCCCGAATAACCAGGCGATCATGGGGGAGAGTGATGTGGAATATGGGTTCGGATCGGAGGAGCATGCAGGAGGGGTTCGGATCGGGACATCCGATCCGACCCGAATTATGCTGAAACTAAACTCTTATCCATTTCTTTCTGCTCCATCCCTACCTGGTAGTAGCTCGCCGATTTGATTGATGATAACTCTCCGATCCGACTGGCGATAGCTCTCCGATCCGACTGGCGATAGCTCTCCGATCCGACTGGTGATAGCTCTCCGACCCGAATAGCAGTGTCTCTTTGATCCGATCCGCAACATCTCTCTGATCCGATCCGCTATGATGCTTTCTAAGTTCTCCAATGTTTCACATCTCGACTTTGTGTTGCCCAATTCACAAAGTGGGCTAACAATACAAAAACCGATACTTATCTCCCATATCACGACGAAATCCCATTTTAATTCCACGTTGATGAAATACCATTTCTTCTTTAAAACAACGGTTCTATATCGCATCTTTATAATTAATTATCTTGTTTTACTACTGTAATTCAACATTGGTTTACATTTGATTTCCCATTTCATTTCTCCACTAGTACCTAACCGTAAATCAGTTAGAAAATAATTCTCTAAATATTAACTGCGAAGGTCGAAACCAATATCAAATCCACATTAAGAAATTTCTCATCTTATCCGATCTCCAGTTAAGCTCTAATTCTTTAATTTCATATTCTGGTTTAAATGCCATTTCTAGTATATTCAATATCCCTTGGGTTTCATACTTCGTCGAAATCTTGGATTTCATAAATCTGATTAAATAGAATTTCAAATAAGAATCTCTCTTTAATCCACGATTTAGGAAAAGATAAGGCTCATTAATAACAACAACAACAACAGAGCCATATATCCCAAACAAGTTGGGGTTGGCAAGATATGGAACCCAAAAAAAAATACTGATAATAATGTATATGTAGGTTTAAAATAACCAAACAAATAAAAAGACGACTGAAAAAGGTTTTTAAAAAAAAATTGAAATAAAGTCTAAAATAGTAATAAAAAAGGTAAAAAGGTTCAACAAAAGTGAAATAAAGTCTAAAATAATCTAACAGATTAACAAAACTTAAGGTTTGGGTACATGAATTGCCAACTTCCATGCACTCCAGTCCACTATCAGCTCCTCAGATATACTCCAATTACTTAAATCCCTCTTTATTATCTCCTCCCATGTTATTTTTGGTTGACCTCTACCTCTCTTTGGGCCTTCGGCGTGGCCTATAATTCCAACGCGCACAGGAGCATCGTGTGGTCTACATTGGATATGTCCAAACCATCTCAAGCGGTATTGGACTAACTTCTCCTCAATAGGTGCAACTCCAAGTTTTTCCCGAATATCCTCATTTCTAATCCGATCTCGTCTGGCATGCCCACAGCTCTACCGCAGCATCCGCATCTCTGCTACACTTATCTTTTGAATGTGTTGCCTCTTAGTAGGCCAACATTCTGCACCATATAACATTGCATGCCTGATTGCTGTCCTATAGAATTTTCCTTTAAGCTTCTGAGGAATCTTCCTGTCACAGAGAATGCCAGATGCTAGTCGCCATTTCACCCATCTTGCTTGAATTCCAAAACCATCATCCTTATCAATCTCCCCATCAAACTGCAACATAGATCCTAAGTATCAAAACGATTCCTTCTTGGGTACTACATTACTGGCCAGGGTGACCTCTCCGTCATCTGAGCTGACTTCGCTAAACTCACACTTCATATACTCTGTTTCAGTCCTGCTAAGCCTAAAACCCTTTGATTCCAAGGTCTCCCTCCACAACTCCAGTTGTCGATTAACTCCTATTCTACTCTCATCAATCAGCACAACATCATCGGTAAAGAGCATACACCTAGGGATATCCCTTTGTATACCTTTTGTGATTTCATCCATCACTAATGCAAAAATATATGGGCTCAAAGACGAACCTTGATGTAACCCTATGTTAATTGGAAAGTCTCTGGTCTCACCATCGCATGCTCTGACACTAGTCACAACCCCCTCATACATATCCTTGATAAGGGTAATATACTTTGATGGCACTCTCTTCCATTCTAGCGCCCACCACATAACCCTCCTTGGCACTCTGTCATAAGCTTTCTCCAAGTCAATAAAACCATGTGGAGATCTTTCTTCTGCTCTCTGTATCTCTCCATATGTTGCCTAACTAAGAAAATCGCCTTAGTGGTTGACCTTCCAGGCATAAAACCAAATTGATTCCTGGAGACACTTGTCAACCTCCTCAAACGCTGCCCGCTAACTCTCTCCCAAAGCTTCATTGTATGACTCATAAGCTTAATTCCTCTATAGTTTGTGCAACTTTGAATATCTTCCTTATTCTTGAAGATTGGAACTAAAATGCTTCTCCTCCACTCATCTGGCATTTTGTTTGATTCGAAAATAGAAGTTAAGTTAAGTTTAACGACCCAAGAATTTAAGTTTAATTTGAATATCTCCCAAGGCTGATTAATATTTTAAATAAATTATATTAATGAAAATAGAAGTTAAGCTTAACAACCCGAGAATTTTTGGCCTTGAAAATTGATATAAACACATTTATCGTATCTCATGCCAATCTTCCAAACACCAAAAGCACCGGAACGTTATTAGAAAGAAATTGGAGGGTGAGATAAGAGATAAAGAAATATAAGAATAGAAGAAGAAGAACCAATGCAACATAGAATCAGAGTCTCACATCGCAACGGAACAAAATATATATAGAAACAAATCTTTTTTGAGAGTTTTAAATAAAAACTTAAAATCATCAGAGTACAACAAAGACATCTGGACAGTTATAATAATCTATCCTCAGATATACAAACACACAGCGGAATAAATACTTGATATCATACGTCTGAATAAACACTGGGGTGCCCAAATTTGTAAGGGCAGTCAAGTAGTCAGGATTTTTCAGATTCACTTGGAAGAGCTGGAAGCAGGAGGCTTCACCAGTTAGCTATAGACTATCACATTTCTGTTGTGTACTATGTTGTGTCTGGAAGCAGGTGTTTATAATTGTTCCAGAAATAGCTGTTGTGCTCTGATGATGGTATGTATATAAAGTTACCGAATTGTATTTCAAAGTTTATGTTACCTAATATATTTTATCGTTCCGCTGTGAGTTTGTGATCTTCATTTTCTGCTATTCTAATATTTCTTTCTTTCTATTTCTCATTCTCTAGCTTCTTTCTAATAATGATTCGTATTTTCTGTGCAATTTGGGTTGGACGTGTGGTGTTATTAGTCAACTCAGATAGTACGGATTTGCGAGCCATTACAGTTGAGCGGAAATAAACTAGTACCAGTAAATATATGGAATACGTCTCGGCTTCAACTCCTCTTCCGAAGCTCCAAGCGATACCTAACCTGGAAATATACTCGGTCTGACCCGAGCACATTTGATTTAAAACAAAATTCACCTGGATCAATCTGGAATACTTTCGGTGATAAATTCATACAACAACAACTTGTTTAGCTTTGGAAATCCTTTTGAAAGAAAAAGATAACAGTAAGACCAGTTCAGACATAAACATGGATGGTTTTTGCCTTACTATAACTAAAAACAACTTGAAATCTATATAATATTATGATATTATAATAGTGTCTAAATACAAATAAATAGAATCTAGCGGAACGCTTGCATCTCACGTTCCACGTATATAGTATACAATCAAAACCACGGGTGCTTATTTGAGATTTGATTCCGACTATGACAAGGTATGGGACCACCTGCCGATAGTGTATCTCTAGAGAGGAATACACAGGGTTCAACAAGAACGTCTTGCAACCCGACCCACACATGACCGACCACTAATTTCTCTTGAGTGTATCGAATATATTCTCACCTCACCGCTGCGCAGCTACCGTTTTCCCAGGAGATATAGAAATGAAAAGAAGTAACAAAATGGATATTCTCTACTGCAACTCTTCTAATCAATCAACTCTCCTAATCAATCAACTCTCCTAATCTCCATTGCAACTCTCCTAATCATTCAACTCTTCACTGTAACTAGACAGCTCTGATACCAACTGTAATGGCCAGCAAATCCATACATTTGAGTTGACAATGTACATCACACGTCCAACCCAAATGACACAGAAATACGAATCATTAGTAGAAAGAAGTTAGAGGATGAGCAATAGAAAGAAATATTAGAATAAAAGAAAACGAGGATCACAAACTCACAGTGGAACGAATAAAATATATTAGGTAACATAAACTTTGAAATACAATTCGGTAACTTTATATACATACCATCACCAGAGCACAACAACTATTTCTGGAACAGTTATAAACACTTGTTTCTAGATACAAACATGGTACACAACTGAATATATGATAGTCTATAGCTAACTGGTGAAGCCTCCTGCTTCAAACTCCTCCAAGTGAATCTGTAAAATCCCTACTACTTGACTACCCATACAAATTTGGGCATCCAAGAGTTTAGGGAAAACAAACAAAATAAACTCTGGGTCAGTCATGGGACTGGCGTGAGTAAACTCCAATCATTTGTTTAAATTTAAAAATCCTTTCGAAAGAAATGATAATCATAAGACCGATCCACACATTAACATGGATGGTTTTTACCTTACTATAACCTAAATCACTTTGATACGAAAATCCAGTGATATTATAATAGTGTCTAAATCAAATAAATAACAATCTAGCGGAACGCTTGCATCTCACACTCTATATATAATATAAAATCAAAAACCGTAGGGCGCTTATTGGAGATTGGAGATTGGATTCCGACTATGACAACGTATGGAACCACCTTCCGATAGTGGATCTCTAGAGAGGAATATACTGGATTCAACAAGAGCATCTTGCAACCCGCCCCACACATGACCGACCACTCATTTCACTTGAGTGTATCGAGGGTATATCACCAACGGTTGGGATCAGCAACCGTTCCCCGAAAAGGGACAAGATCGATAGATTAAAGAAGCAAATGGAATTTCTTTAGCTAGGTGATTATATACCCTAATGGGAGCGACCCACATAGCCATGCTGCTTGCCCGAATTTTGTCATTCCCCGATTGTTGAGGCCTGAGGCTACGATTACTTTCCATTCATTGATAGCACAATAACTTTGAATGCCACATTGTCAGATCCGTTAATCACTAATTGATTTGCACAAATATATTCTGGATATTATGCTAAGAGAATAAATTCTCCACCACCATATATATTTATACATACCAACATATGCGATCATTGGAAATACTCTGTCAGACATTCGTCCATTTACGTTCGTTCTGGGATTGAACGAAAACGAAGGCACCATTTCTATTAATAGAAAAAGTCCTTGCACTTTACTCCGTCTTCGATTATCTTCATATAATCTGATTCACAATGTTACTGCCAATACGGAGTTGTTCTCTGATAATAATCCAACTGGTCTCTCCACATTGACAACGATGTTGGCAAATACTTCGATAGACGGTTATTTAACTATCAAAGAAAACCAAATAAACATTCATCCATAACATCAATCAATCACTGGGCCTGTTAACTAATATTTCATTAATTAATTCACTTCTTCATTTCCCTATCAATATTGGTTAAACAAATATTTTCAACCATCATCTTGGCCTTTTTCGCTATTTGGAAAACATTTCCATATCTCGTCTTCTTTTATTTTTTATATGTAGAAAATATCTTCTATTTATAATTGGAAAACATTTCCATATCTCGTCTTCTTTTATTTTTTATATGTAGAAAATATCTTCTATTTATAATTGGAAAACATTCCAATTACTTATCTGTTTCATGTCCATTCATTTCTACACTTAGGAAATATTTATTTATTATATTTCCAAAGTTCCACTTCCTTGGGTTAAAATAAATGTTGTGTAAAACATCGTTACAACAACCCAAATCACTGCATTTAACTAACTCTTATTCAAACATTTCCCTTCGAGACCGGATCTTGCTGTTTATCAGTAAGTAATGAAATCAATCAAGTTGGGGTATAATTACCTCTTAGACCTTGACTGAATAACATCTTTAACTTCAAACAGACAAGACCACTTATCTCAAATCATCAACACCATAAAAACCACTTATTCTTTTTTAAAACGAATATATATATATATATATATATATTTCTCTTTTTATTACTAGATTTTCGATTTCCTTTTGTTTATAATATTCTATTTTTTTTAAGTTCGTTTCCTTACCGGATTCTATATATATATTGATATATAGATTTCTAATTATCTTAAAAATATTCTAACTCCTTAAATTCCCGGAAAATTTCGCCATAAACTCCTTTGTACCGATCGATAGTTCAAACCTCAACTCGCCTCTCTTGGCCCTTTCCATTCAAAAAGAAAATCAAAAAGCCAAGTGGCTTGCCGATTCAGTGCATAAAATCTCATATGGAATTTAAACGTGTGCATTTTTGTTGGCCACACAAATTATAATCTTCATATACTTCCTTCCATACCTGTCTAACCCTTATATGTCCATTTACATTTTATTCCTACTCGATCTGGCCATTTTAATTCAATTTGCTAATTAATTCTCTAATTAGCTCTTTTGCCTCGTCCACTTTATGTTTGAACATATCAGTTCAAATACAAATATTTACTTGCTTATGAACCCATTTGAATTCCATTTTCAATTCAGTTTCCATATTCAATTTCGAATATGAATTACAAACCCCATTCACTTATCCATTGTCCAATTCAACCCAAAGGTTCATTAACTAATTTTTCTTCTAATTAGTTAATTCTATTCAATAATTTAAAATTTGAGTTTTTTGTTTCAAATATCATTTTATTTACACAACTTGAGTTCGTATTTATTTTACAACTCAAATCCGGATTTTTTAATGGAAATTCGGATTTTATTTACTTAAAATCCTTATATTTATTTATATAAACAATTATGGTTTTTAAACAATTTTGGCGCTGCTTTCCTGAAAATTTGATTTTAACATAACTCAAAATCTATCAGACGAAATCCAGATTTTTCTCTTCCATTAGAAAACTATTATTCAACCAGTCCTGACGATTCTTGTTTTATAGAATTCCGATTTAAATTGAATTCCATATTCTCAAATGAAGTTTGAAACGCCCATTTACAAACTGTCACGCTACAACGAGTTCGTTTTAATTATATTTATATATATAAACTTTTAAACTTCGTTTAAAATAAATTCAACTCCATTCTAATATATTTTTAATATATATCAAACCAATTTTCCCAATTCAACTCAAAAATTTTGATTATCTATAATCGTTGATTTTTCCTTACTCGATTATACATTTATTTATACTTCGATCTTCTATATTTAATTCCAATTCCTTTTATAAATAAATTATTAATAAAATTTGGTATAATCGAATTTCAATTATAAACCCATTGAATTCTTCTCAATTCAGCTTATATTCCGAATTCCGAAATATAATCAGTCGTTTTGTTTCAAAACACTTTCCAACTTACTTTTAAATTCCTATTTGAATTTAACTGGTTCAAATTATCCAAGTGTTAATTTATTTTACCAAATTTATAACACTATTTATAAATTCAACTTCTTTGTTTCATATATTTAAACAAGTTCCCTTTTCAAATTTCTATTTGAAACTCCATCCCTTTGATATTCCGAATTGCGGAATAAAAACAGTTGTTCCCTTTCGAATGATTTCAAATTCTATTTTTAAATTAATATTTGAATTTAAATATTCAAATTATATCTTGATAGTTAATTCATTTTATTTATAAACCCCATTTTATAAATTTCCTTGTTTCATATATTTAAACAAGTCTATTTCGAAATCTATATAAAACAAAAATCTTATTTTAGAATTTTCTATCTATTATAACTTATATATATAACATCCAATTTATTTTCATATTCAATTTAACTTCTATTTAAATAAATTCGAATTAATCGAATTCAAATCATAAATCCTTACGAATTTATTTTAGTTCAATTTATATTCTAAACATTAGAATAATTTCATCATTTACTTCTTTAAAACGATTCCCCATTTCCATTTATAAATTCATATTTGAATTTAAATATTCAAATTATCAAATGATAATTTTTCCACTTTATTTATAAACACAGTTTGTAAATTTATTTCAATTCCGTGATTATCCAATGAAAATCATTCCATTTAATTTATAAACACCATTTATAAATTTACTTCAATTTCGTGTATTATTTAGTTTATAAACATCGTTTATAAATTCAATACTTGTTTTCTTTCTTCAAACCAAGTAAATACATTTATAGCCCATTCGATATTCCAATTCTATTTTAGAAAATAGAATTTTCCTTTTCAAAACTCAAATATCATTTTCACGATATTTTTATAAATCAACATTTTGGCCCTCAGTGATATTTAAACAATCAAACCAACCAATTCAATCAACACGTCATATTGTATAATATATATATGAGAACAAACAAATGATAAATTTTGAGGAATCCAGTTGGATTCCTCCAACCTGTTTTCCTGCATCCACAGACGTTAGCCAACATAAATAATACCCATCCTGCTTCGAGGCTGGATATCGCGGTATAGAAGGTCATCCACTATCATAGCGTGGGGCGTATAGGGTCTTCTGCTAATGATACTACGGGCATCCGCTAATGGTACTGCGAGAATCCAACCAATCACCAATATATATATAATAGCCGCAAATACAAATGCTACATAACTAATATATTTTTAGCAGCCAAATAATATTTTAAATGCAACCAAACAACAATCAATTATTTTTAATGACTAAAAATAATTCTAAATAAATAAATTGAGTGATATTTACTCACATTTATTTTTGTTTACAGAATATCCAATTAAAATCAAATCTAATGCCATTCGATTTAAATTAAATCCCGTCTAATTGAATCCACTGCGTTACTTCATGATTTTCCATCCTTGTATAAATATATCGCATTATAAGATTTCTGGTTATATAAAATTAAGAAAATTAATTTAAATTAATTATTAAATTTATACCTTTAATCTTCTTTAACAATTTTCCCAAATTTAACAGCGCCTCTCTACCAAACATCCGAACACTCGACCTGCACCTAGACCGACCTTCCCTACTGCCTCTGTCATCAACTAACTCCACAATAACCAACAGATTCCCTGATGCCTCGTCAATATAGATGGATAGAAAATCCATCCAGGTTCATTCTCAAACAACCCTCCAGCACGATTATCACACCTTCATTGTCCAGACATCACTCCTCCCGTCGAGCCATCTAAATACTGCTAAACACCTATTGTTGTACTCTAGTCCATCACCAATCATCTATCTTCACAGATTATACACGCCTTCCTCAATACCACAGTCCGACCCCCATCTCCATTGCAAAGCTAAAACAAAAACTGAAATCCCTTTCCAATACTGACAGCAATCCATTGTATCCCAAAAACAACAATCTGAACTTCACCAAACTTCACCGTGCCATTTCACCTTGACCTCCAACTCCCTTTGCAATATCGCGCCTCTAATCCTAGGGCATGGTAAAACAAATCGACCTCGCCCAAATCAGTATCACATCGTGACCTCTGATATTGAACGAAAACTAAGAACGAAGCTAAGAAATCCCAAAACTTGCGTCATACCTTCCACGAAAGAACACAACACAGTCGATGTTGAAACCCTCAGAGAACACCGCGATGATAACCCCTTTTACTCCCTGTACGCGAGCGTCTAGCTTGGTCGAACTTCAAGAATCATGGCCTGCGAAATGATTTCGATTCCCCCTTTTTTAAAAACAAAATGATTTTGAGAAATGAGGGAATGAATCGGCCTTGATTTTTTATCTGACGAACGATAAAAATGGAAAGCAAAACAGTGGGGTAATCACGAATTTCATTTGTTTTGAAATTAAAAGAAGGAAGCCATTTCATTGAAGCTTTTACTTACTTTAATTTACAGAAGATCGAAATGAAAAATAAATAGAATAAGGGAGGAAAGTAGCGTTTATATAGATGAAGGGAAAACTTAGCGTAGAAGGAGTAGTCTGTAGGTGATGTGCATGTAAAAATGCACATTTATATTCACATATTTATTCTCGTTTAGTGCTAATAAATGTCATATATGGTTATTTTATCATGTTTAAACAATAATAGAATTGATTTAAAACAATCATGCATTTATCATCATATAGGGGGGAAATGGTCATTTTTGTGCTTAAATTATTTAGAGAATGTTTACTTGGACATTTTTCATATTTTTGCAGAAACTGGATGCATGTAGAAAAGGACTTCATAAAGATATATATGCATACAAAGGAACAAAGGAAAGCAATCAAAAAAAAGGGGAAAGCAATCAACACAAATCGAGGGAATCAATTCAAATAGAGAATTAACGGAGGACCCTATTCACTCTCCTTCCTTCTTTAGTGGAGACACAAAATTATGGCTTCATGAATCACTATTGCTAAAAGACAAGATGCAGCTTTAAGCAGGGGCATTCTGGGTAGCATGCAAAAAGTTAATTTAGGGTTTTCCCTCATGTATAAATAACCTATGTATGATAATGTAAAAAGTATCTTGGATTTTTAGTTTAAAGTGGAGGCTGAAATAAATCTTTCATTTAGCTTATATTTTCTTTTATTTCTTTAATGTTGCAAACTACATTTGTTGTTAAAATAATGAGACGAACCCAAACCCCGTACTGACGGCAGCAAGGGTAATCTTTGGAATATAACACATAAACAGATAATAGTAGAACAGAAATAAATAAATACACCAGATAATGCACAATAGAATATACTGGATAAACATAATCATCAGAGTTACACAGTATACAGGATCATACTTAGTACAAATACAGTTCAGCTATACATAAATGTCTACAGCGGAAACAAACATAATATGTACAATAGGAGCTGAACAGCATAAAAAGAGATCAATGATAGAATCCATCGTCAGCCCCAGCTATCCGGATAAAGCCAGCTAAAACCTAAATACAAGGCTGCCCGTGTAGAAAAAGGGGCACCCGAGTTTGAAAGTGAAACAAATTATGAGTCAGTCATGGGACTGTTAGGAGAAATCTACTCAACACATTTGAAATATGGCTAATCACAGGACCACGCCACTTTCGTGGAACGGGTTTACTCCATCGGATTGCCAGTTCTAAAACAAATCATTCTTTTAAACATCGCAATGCTTTTTATAAAAATGAAGCCATTATAAGACTCAGTTCCCATCACACAATGCAACGCAAACCGGAGGATAGAGTTTTTACCTTATACAGGCCAAAATATGCTTGATACGAATAAAACAAAAGCATTTTGACATTATTACTAGTGTTTATATGTTTCAAAAACAATTTCAAATCATAACTATCAATCATAAACGACATTAATGCCCCATACCACTATGTCGCCATATATAGGTATACAATCAAAACCGCACAGTCACGTATTTGGAAATTGGATTTCCGTCATGAACCAAGGCAAAAGATAGTCCTTACCGAATTCGAGACGCTCTAGCCCGCCCCTCCGGAACAGCCACAACTGCCCCTTGGATCGTCAGGGCCGGTCCATCGATGTGGATTGTTATGCCTGAACAATGCGTTTCCCCACCCTATGGGGCGTAAATGAGCCAACGAATGACTCCATCGGTCCTGGATCGAAAGATATATCTGAGGCGCCTCGCAACAGCAACAACCACATAGGTGAAAAAATATATAAATGTCAGCCAGTTTAAACACTGACACCACCTCTAACTAGAAAGAAACGCATGCCCTCCCTGAGGTCCTTCTACCATTTCTGGTTCATACCGGGGTGTGAGGCTCGCGAATTCACGTTGTACACAAACCGGAGGCACTATTTACCTCGCAAACCCATCGATCTCCACGTACGCCTGGACGATCACCACTCATTATCCATATTTCAGGATGCCACCCAATCAGGACATCAGTTACCATCCAAAACGAGGTGAAGATTTCCGGTCTTCATCCACCGTCTTCATCTTTGATTTCTTATCGTTGATTCAGTTATTCAGAATGGGATAAACCCGGTCTTTCTGAGCAACTCACTTATATAATAAACAAGTGCCACCCAAACACAATATACGCATCATTTCAATTCATTAGTCGCTCACCGTAAATCAGTAAGAGTACGATTTCCCAAATATTAACCCCGAAGGCCGAAACCAACATCAGATCAACACCCAGGAAACCATTCGACTTAGCCAACCTTCAGTTAGTTTCTAAATTTCACATCCATATCGTTTATAATATTTTATAACGATTTATCGCTATTTTATTTATTTTAAAAAGCCAATTTATTCAAAACGACGCTTCGGGCCATAACGCGGTCGTGGTTTTTTTTTTCTTTAGATTTGACTTACACATATCTGAAAATCTAACCGTTGGATCTTCACAAAATTTACATCATTAGAAATATCCTTTCAAAACGAATCCTGTTTTGGGAAAATCCGACGGTCGGATCTCCCGGTATAATCGTTTGAAGTTTCGATTTCAAAATACGAACTGCAGCGTCGTTATTTGATTTAATATAATTATAATTATATATATATATAAATGTAATCGATTCTGGCGCTGTTTTTCTTCAGATTTGAATTAAACCTTCCAGACAATCCAACCGTTGGATTTTTACAAAGTTGGTGGCGTTGGAAAGATATTTCCAAAGCGAACCCAACGGTTGCGGTTTCGGGAAAATTCGATGGTCGGATCTCCCGCACTAATCGTTTGAAATCACGGTTTCAAAATACGAACTACAGCTTCGTTTTTCGATATATTTCAATTCCATTTATATATATATATATATATATATATATATATATCGATTCTTGGATTCCAAAGCTATATTCTTTTCATACATTTGATAAAAATGATATTTTTATCCAACAAACATTCACTTCGACACTTCACTATTTTTAACAACTCATGTATACAGTAAAAATGTGATATTTATTGTAAAACAATATATTTCAAAACACGATTATTTTATATAGTTATATAGGTAATAAAAATAAGATTTTTATTATAAAACAATTTATTTCAAAACGAGATTATTTTATATAGTTCATATAGGTAATAAAAATATGATTTTTATTATAAAACAATTTATTTCAAAATATGAATACCATTCAACACATGGATTTCAATTCAACGAAAAAATATAGTTTCAACAAATGAAAATAATTCTAACACATGAATATTATTCAAAATTTCGGCAGCATAACGGCAGGGTAGTTAAAACCGGGGCCGTCCCTAGTACGGCTCCTCACTCTACCTTAAAGCCTCGCAGCTTTTGACAATGGGGAATCATGCATCTAGTTCGCATCCAGGCGGCATGTATATTTTTTTCATTTCCACAAACTAATCCTATGTGGTTTCAACCAAATATTTCTCAACCACAAACGGGTATTTTTCAACCACAATCAATCAATTTCAACCCCAAACAATTTCAATCAACAATTCGTAACCAACCAATTTTCACACCAATCACAACCAATAAATATCGTCCATGGTTTGTGGACGAGGGGCGTATATATATATATTTATATTTATATATAAGCATTTCACATCTATTTCAACACATATATAATTTTTACAACGCATATATAACTTATACATCGAACGTACAACTTATACAACGCTAATATAAGAGGTGTACAACGCTTATATAACTCATACATCCACTATATCATTTATATATCGTCGTTTTCCATAACGTTTATAAATTAGAAATCTCACATTGGGTTCCACTCCACCAAAAATAGCAGAAGGCTTAGAAAAATATGCAGTCTCTTCTAGAATGTAGAAGACGTCCACACGGTCACGATGTTTCCTGTTTCATTGAATTTCGTCAACACATGAGAAAGATACGATTTTTCAAAGTTTGCAACGGTTTAAAGGTGTTAAACCAATTGGAAATAAACAAAGACTTATACCTCGTTTTGATGTTCAAAACTAGGTTTTGAATTTTTGCTCGACCTGTGAAGCTATTCGTCGATCGGCCTTTGCAGCGTGAGAGAGCTTCGAAAACCGCTCCATGGGGTGGTAGCCATGGCAAACTCGAACCAGGGAGGAAGGCACGGCGGCGCTCGAAAGTCCCAGACTTTCTGGGCTTGGATCTCGCTCCACACGACACGATAGAGGGCAAGGGTTATATGGATTTGAAGCTTGGAGGACCCTCTTCAAAAACCCTAACTGGACCGACGCGATTTGATGCGAGATCGGAGAGAAAAAGAGGGGAGAAGGGTTGAGGAACTATCGCCGTTCGATCTGGGGGTTTCAGAAGTGAATACGAGGAGATAGGATTGAAGTGGACCAATAGGATTTTTTTATTATTTTATATATTTTTAAATCTCTAAAATACCCTCTTTCACACACGAACCCAAATACAAACCCAACGACTGTCGTCCCTAGCGTTTTACCCCCATTCCAAACACAATGGGATATGTTTCGTAGGCCCATTCGACTGTTTCAATCAGCTTTCAACCAGATTAAAATATAAAACATTCAATATTTGATTTGAACGTACATTTCAATTTGCTAGGGCCACAAACTGATTCGAAAAATTCCAGAAAAATAAATCCAGCTACGTTTGACGATACGGTCCCAACAAAACTAGTTTCGTCGAATTCTGAGACCGTTTGAAAAATGACCAATTTTTGGTCGATCCAATTTAAATGTAATTGACCAAAACACATTTTTCCTTTTCCACGCTCACATATTAACTTCAAAAATTATGAAATTTGAAACCTAGGAATAACTTCACATCCCGGATCCAACAAAAGTTGTTTCGTCGAATTCCGAGGTCATTTGCAAAATGGCCATTTTCAAGGGCTATATAAATTCCATAGTGACCTTTCTGAATATTCATTTAGCCATAACTTTTGCTTCCCGCTATGAAACTTCGATTTTCCAGATTCATTAGAAAGGTATTCACTAATAGATTTAAATATTTTTGGTTTCACTCAAATCCGTTTTGTTTTGCACCCGGAACAGTCAGTCAAAGTTTGAATTCAATTTTTGAAACTGCCGCGCCATTTCAGACCTTGTTTATAATTAGAATTAATTATATTCATTTTCAAATGTCGACTCAAACTTAATTTTCATCGTTATTATTTAAAATATTTATTTTAAATATTTAAAATCCACTATATAGCCAATTTAAAATTGTTTAAATTGGTTCAGATTTTCCGGGTCGTTACAATTTCCCATACTTAAAACTTTTCGTCCCCGAAAAGGAACCAAGTCGAAAGTGGTTTGATTTATTAACTCCACGTTGAATCCAGCTTCCATTCTCCAACCTTTCAGTTTTTGAGAATTTTCAAATTCTTCAAAAATTTGGCTAACACCCGGAATTTTCGAAAAATTTCGCCATAACCTCCTTTGTACGGGGAGGGGTTTGGAAATTTATTGGGTCGTATTAGGTACCTAATAAATCCTATAAAGCATACACATATTTATAGTGATATAATATGATGTTTACAGGGGAGCGTGTATAGATAATAACTCCAGAGAATAAATTCTCGTCACCCTGTCAAAGCCTGAGGGAGTGTGTATTTTAATTGCTCCAGAGGATAAATCCTCGTCACCTCGTCCCGTATGGGAAATAAATAATCCATGTGCCGTATCTAATGACTAGAGAGACGTGATTATTGTCAAATCCAGACCCGTGTGGGGTTTTTATTATTCTAGCAATTTATCGTTATAATTTTATATGGTCATATCAGTCATCAGTTCAACCTGTAAAATATAGTTATCGCCGTACAAGCCTCTCGCTCGTATGGTAAATCTTCCACCTCGTCAAACAAGCTTCAAATGCTTATGTGGTATATGATGAAGTATGCCTATCTTGTAAAAGTATGTCGTGTAATGTAGTTCAAAATTAATTGTTACTATCCTATGGAGACATTTATGATTACACGCAGAACAAACAGCACTTCGCATCCAATGGTACTCACAGGAGTTGATATAATAATATTTCGCATCCAACTCATCAAGGTTTACCTATTTGTCGGGCATGCAAATAAAATCTTTGTTCAACAACTATCCATTTACCTGTTCAAACATATATAATGCACATGTATATATTTCTATCTATTTTTAAATCAGTTCAATGTGTGATATAATCCAATAAATTCTACCATTATTCTCTTATTTATTAAATTAACTATCGTTCTAATAATTTAATTAATCAAATCTACTATCACACAACACAAACAACAAACAACAAACAATTTGTTTCTAAATATTCAAATATATACCTTTTTATATATTCAAAAATTATATTTCCAAAACCAGACTACATATATAATCACAAATATGTTATTTATAAACATATAACTCTCAACTCGTTCTGGGGCACTTCTGATCCCATCTCTAACGAGTTATTCCGATTCTGCTACATTCTTACTAGGATATTGTTGATCCTATCTGTAATGAGTTCTTCGTCCTAGAACACTACTGGTTCTATGTGACAACCCGGATTTTTACAACATGCTAAGACAAGAATAAAGGCAGAATTTAATTATAAAATCTGAATCAGGGGAAATGGGTTTGCGCCATTGCGTTTGTCTCGGAAAAATACGCGAAATAGAGTCCGAGTTTTCGAAAATCGGAGTCCGTATGACCAAGTTATGGCCCGTCAAAGTTTTCAGAAAAATTCAAGTTCAAAAACAGTTCGAAATTCAAATCTGGAGCCAAACGAACTGGGCGGGAAAATTCCCGCCCAAGCCCCAGGTCTACTGGGGTGTCGACTAGGGAGTCGACACGCCCAGGGGGCAGGTCGACTGCCCAGTCGACACGGGTGTCGACCTGGGTGGTCCGACCACTTGGGCCTGGGTGCACCTGACTTGTTCCTCAAGACATGTTTTATGGGCCTGTGACGGATTTTGAGGGTTCAGATCTATCCTAGGGTTTATCCTACGGCCTAAACTAGTCCTAATCTCTATAAAAAGACCCCTAAGCCTACCCCAAACCCTCACAAATCACTCATGCCACGAAGTGCTGCCCAAATGCCAAGTGATCATGGCCTCCATCTCCAATTCCTAGAGGCTATGCATTCAAATCGGGTTCAAATCAAAAGGTGCAAGCTTCCTATGTCAAATCGAGGGTAGATCAACGTTGCTATGCACATTTCATGACGATTATTCAACAAAGGAGCCACCTTTCTTCGTCAAGACGATTCATGATCTTTCCTAAGCCTCGCTATGTAAGTTCTAACTACTTGTAGATTCTAACGGTGGTTCTAATGTGACATGGAATAAAATGCGATGAAACATAAGTATGCTAGCCTATATGAACCTAATTTTGCCCCTTTTCTATGATCTATGACCTTGGGCTAAGTTTTAGTGTCACTCATGTTATGTTTAACCTAGTATATCTTGCAAGTTTGAATCTTTATCTATGGAATGTTAGCATGAACCTTTGGGAACCATTTGACTTGTGAAACATTGGCAAAGACCTGACTTTGGGGCTTATGCATGTAAATGAACCCAAACCCCTTATGATACTATGCATGTTTGTGGCCAAATTCCCTTATGATACTATGCATGTTTGTGGCCAAATTCCCTTATGGTACTATGAATGTTTGTCGCCAAATTCCCTTATGATACTATGCATGTTTGGGGCCAATATGTTGGCATAATACCCCTACTACGTGACTCTCTTCCACTTGGGTTGGAAATACGTTTGGGTAGCTTAGGAAAAAACGTGGATATGACACGAAAAACTTGACATGGGGTTTACATGAGAACATGACATTCATGATATACTTAAATGTGGTCATGACACGTAGGAAAACATGGAACTTGAACTAGACATGTGTGGGTTGTAAGTGTAATAAGACACTAGACCAAACATGAAAGTGGCCAACTCGAGGTTGGGTTGAGTTTGTAGCATAAATCAACCCGGACCCGCCCGACTTAGCTAGTGGCTACAAACAATAGGACCCAATGTGAGTAGTTGGTCATATAGCACTTAAAACCCGAGGTTAGACTAGGTTGTGGTGTAAAGCTACCCGGACCCGCCCGACTTAACTAGTAACCACAACAAAGTCTAATGTGAGAGGTTGAGAGTGCATTAATTAAATTAATGCCACATGATAAGGTTAAGTAAATTTGACTAATGACACTTAACCGATATGACATGAATGGGTAGGTTAAGTTAAACCGGACTTGATTTCTTAATGATACTTAACTGAAAAATACAGTTAGGGGATGGGGTTAAGCTAATCCATACTTAACTAATCCGACTTGGTAATTAGATGAGGTTAAGTAACTAAGACTTAACTAATCTAAACACGGTAATTAGATGGGGTTAAGTAACCTACACTTAACCAATCTAAACTTGGTAATTTAATGGGGTTAAGTAACCAATACTTAACCAACTTAACATGATAATTTAATGGGGTTAGGTAACTTATACTTAACCACTTATACATGATGATTTGATGAGGTTAAGTAACCTATACTTAACCAATCTAATATGCGGACCTGATAGGGTTAAGTCACAAGACCTTTTAAATATACTTAACCATTGTAATACGATTAATGGATGGGGTTAAGCTAACCTATGCTTAACCAATCCGACTCGATAACTTGATGGGGTTAAGTCGGCCTATACTTAACCAATCTATCACGGTAATTGGATGGGGTTAAATTAATCTATACTTAACCAATCTAACATAGTAACTCGATAAGGTTAAGTCACGAACCACTCAAATATACTTAACCGATTTAACTCGATAAATTGATGAGGTTAAATTAATCTATACTTAACCAATCTAAAATGATAAGTGGATAAGGTTAAGTTGTAAATCGTTTGATATACTTAGCCAATTTGACATACGAGTTGTAGGGCTAAGCCTTGAACATGAACACTTAGTCGATTATGACATGGTTGGTAGGCGGGTTAAGTCATGGGCTTGAATAACAACACTTAACCCAATAGACAAAACCCTAGTTAGAGGAACTAGGTAGAAAATCGTAGTTAATCAAGGATAACGGGAAAAGAAGCTAAGTGGTAAACCTTAGTTAAGAATAACTAAGTAATAATTCTTAGCCAAGGACATGGGACTAGTTCATAAATAGATGAGTAACCTGATACGGTAGGTCATCGCTTAGTATACGAGGAGGAGAAACTTATCTGACTTGGATAAAAAGCTCCAGCGAACTGGGTGACGAAGCGGTAGCTTCGGGGGACGTGAGGGTACTCTTGGTATCCCTCTGTGAGGTGGCAGGTGGTCCATGAAACCTGGCCTCACAGAGGTTAAGGTCTGTGGTTGAAGAGCCAAGGGTATGCCTTGGTTGCTATGCGAGCGACCTAAAGACTGGGATGGATTAGCGTGGAGTCGTCGATTCTTGTTTTTGCCCTGGATAGCGTGTCGTCGACTACCTACCATCTTTAGTCAATCGTGTACGTACGGAAAGGCAGAGAACTCCCAACAGACCATATACTTGCTATCGAGTTATGGGTGAGGTTGGCCAATAGGAAAGTGGGGCTATAGTGGGGTCGGGATGTAGTTCTCATACATGATTTTTCTTGGATTGCCTTTCAGTAGTTGAGGGAGGGGTCACGTGGGACTATAGCCACGGATACAAAAACAGACCTTGATATCTGCATCGGCAGATGACTTAAAGCTCCCGATCGAGTTCCGTATTTCTTGATTTGCCCTGGCACGGAACTCGGGTGGCACATTGAGATACATATGCGTCTAGACATGGAAAACGATTCACGATACATACGTAGGATAAGGGGCGTGGTTGACAGGTGGCATACTCCCTAGTGGGTCCTAGGTGGCTAAAACCCAAACCAAGTTACAGAAACGTTCATTTGGTAGCATAATCCCTAGTTGTCCTAGGTGGCATAAATCCTAAATGAACACGCGATAGTTCATGGTAAGAAAACATAACCAGATCAAGGGTAGCAGTCCAGAACAACATCAAGGATAAAATGGTACTACGTTGGGGTGGTATAAATTTACATGGAGAAGCCCGTACGGCCTACGGCAAAGGACTGAACTTATACATGGAAAGTAACACACGAGTTGGGAAAACCTACATATGCTATATATTAGGTTGACATGGACCATTGCATGATATTGGGCAAGGGACATTCATAGTTAATACATGACGCGGGTCGGGATACTAGTACGAGAGGAGCAGAGTAAATATACATGATAAATACCTTGGGATGTTATACATGATAAATACCGTGGGATGTTATACATGATAGATACCTTGGGATGTTATACTTGATAGAAACCAGACGATGTGATACGTTGATTTATCTTGACACCGTAGTTTATTATGATACCTCAGTTTATCTTGCTATAATAGTTCATCCAGTTATCTTGGTTTAGCTTATCTATCTTGTCGTCATCCTTATGTTTTCTTTCAGTTTACGCATGTCATGTTACCTTTACCTGTTTTTATACTGGAAGTAGATAGGACTTACCAGTCTTTATGACTGACCCCGTTTCCTTTCGCCTCTTTGTCTTCATTCCCCCCCCCCCCCCCAGGTTTTCAGGGAGGAAATGTTGTTGTTTAGTTCGGACCTCTTATGCTTGAAGGTCATTATGTGTAGCTTGGTCTTCTCTTGGCTATGGCTACTTCAACGCTTTATTTTGGGGAATAATTTATTAAAAAGTTTTATGCTTCTTTACTATTGCAAGGCAGGTTTTGATGTATTCTGATGAAAAAAGGGCTTTAGACCTTATTTTATAAGGTAATGAAATTTGTTTTACTTCCGCTGTTTTATATATGTTCTGTCTTGTAATATTTTTGTGCATGTTTACCTCGATAATACTTCACCAAACCTAGTGCACTCCCTTTGTGAGTGACCCTAGCAGAGCTGGGGTGTTACATTCTATCTCTAACGAGTTCGTTAATGTGTTATATACCAGAACTAGGCTTAACCAAAGCTCTGATATCAAATGAGACGACCCCAAACCCCGTACTGACGGCGGCAAGGGTAATCTTTGGAATTTAACACATAAACAGATAATAGCAGAACAGAAATAAATAAATACACCAGATAATGCACAATAGAATATACTGGATAAACATAATCATCAGAGTTACACAGTATACATGATCATACTTAGTACAAATACAGTTCAGCTATACATAAATGTCTACAGCGGAAACAAACATAATATGTACAATTGGAGCTGAACAACATAAAAAGAGATAAATGATAGAATCCATCTTCAGCTCTAGCTATCCGGATAAAGCCCTCTAAAACTTGAATACAAGGCTGCCCGTGCAGAAAACGGGGCACCAGAGTTTGAAAGTGAAACAAACTACGAGTCAGTCATGGGACTGGTATGAGAAATCTACTCAACACATTTGAAATATGGCTAATCACAGGACCACGCCACTTTCGTGGAACGGGTTTACTCCATCGGATTGCCAGTGCTTTAAAACAAATCATTCTTTTAAACATCGCAATGCTTTTTATAAAAATGAAGCCATTATAAGACTCAGTTCCCATCACACAATGCAACCCAAACCGGAGGATAGAGTTTTTACCTTATAACGGCCAAAATATGCTTGATACGAATAAAATAACATGATTTTGATATTATTACTAGTGTTTATATGTTTCAAAAACAATTTCAAATCATAACTATCAATCATAGACGGCATTAATGCCACATACCACTATGTCGCCATATATAGCTATACAATCAAAACCGCACAGTCACGTATTTGGAATTTGGATTTCTGTCATGAACCAAGGCAAAAGATAGTCCTTACCGAATTCGAGACGCTCTAGCCCGCCCCTCAGGAACAGCCGCAACTTCCCCTTGTATCGTCAGGGCCGGTCCACCGATGTGGATTATTATGCCTGAACAATGCGTTTCCCCGCCCTGTGGGGGCGTAAATGAGCCAACGAATGACTCCATCGGTCCCTGATCGACCGATATATCCGAGGCGGCTCGCAACAGCAACAACCACATCGGTGAAAATAATATAAATGTCAGCCAGTTTAAGCACTGACACCACCTCTAACTAGAAAGAAACACATGCCCTCCCTGAGGTCCTTCTCCCGTTTCTGGTTCATACTGGGGCATGAGGCTCGCGAATTCACGTTGTACACAAAGCTACGCCACACAGGCGATGCTTTGATCATCACCACAAGACTTTTCTTTTCAACAGAAGCCTTGATAATTTGCCACTTAGGCATGCCAAACTAGCAATTCACGCCATGTGACTGATGTCCATCGATATACAACCTCTAAGCTCGTGCGTCTCAGAGAAGGGCGTTAAGCAAAAGAATAAATTCTCTGCCGCCAAACAGATGTATATTTAATAGAGATCAATCAACACATAATAAAATACAATGTCAGACACACAGTCCATTTACAAGTCCGCTCTGGGTCCGAACGAAACCGGAGGCACTATATACCTCGCAAACCCATCGATCTCCACGTACGCATGGACGATCACCACTCATTATCCATATTTCGGGATGCCACCCAATCAGGACATCAGTTACCATCCAAAACGAGGTGAAGATTTCCGGTCTTCAACCACCGTCTTCATCTTCGATTTCTTATCGTCGATTCAGTTATTCAGAATGTGATAAACCCGGTCTTTCTGAGCAACTCACGTATATAATAAACAAGTGCCACACAAACACAACATACGCATCATTTCAATTCATTAGTCACTAACCGTAAATCAGTAAGAGAACGATTTCCCAAATATTAACCCCGAAGGCCGAAACCAACATCAGATCAACACCCAGGAAACCATTCGACTTAGCCAACCTTCAGTTAGTTTCTAAATTTCACATCCATATCATTTATAATATTTTATAATGATTTATATATATTTTTATTTATTTTAAAATAGCCAATTTATTCAAAACGACGCTTCGGGCCATAATGTGGCCGTGGCGCTGTTTTTCTTCAGATTTGATTTACACATATCTGAAAATCCAACCGTTGGATCTTCACAAAATTTATATCATTAGAAAGATCCTTTCAAAACGAATCCAACGGTTCCAGTTTCGGGAAAATCCGACGGTCGGATCTCCCGGTACAATCATTTGAAGTTTCGATTTCAAAATACGAACTGCAGCGTCGTTATTTGATTCAATATAATTATATATATATAATCGATTCTGGCGCTGTTTTTCTTCAGATTTGAATTAAACCATCTAGACAATCCAACCGTTCGATTTTTACAAAGTTGGTGGCGTTGGAAAGATATTTCCAAAGCGAACCCAACGATTGCTGTTTTGGGAAAATCCGATGGTCGGATCTCCCGCACTAATCGTTTGAAATCACAGTTTCAAAATACGACGGCGGCAAGGGTAATCTTTGGAATATAACACATAAACAAATAATAGCAGAACATAAATAAATAAATAAATAAATACACTAGATAATGCACAATAGAATATACTGGATAAACATAATCATCAGAGTTACACAGTATACAAGATCATTCTTAGTACAAATACAATTCAGCTATATATAAATGTCTACAGCGGAAACAGACATAATATGTACAATAGGAGCTGAACAACATAAAAAGAGATAAATGATAGAATCCATCTTCAGCTCCAACTATCCAGAAAGAGCCAGTTAAACCTGAATACAAGGCTGCCCGTGTAGAAAAACCGGAAGGGTAGTTAAAACCGGGACCGTCCCTAGTACGGCTCCTCGCTCTACCTTAAAGCCTCGCAGCTTTTGACAATGGGGAATCATGCATCTAGTTCGCACACAGGCGGCATGTATATTTTTTTTCATTTCCACAAACTAATCCTATGTGGTTTCAACCAAATATTTCTCAACCACAAACAAGTATTTTTCAACCACAATCAATCAATTTCAACCGCAAACAATTTCAATCAACCATTCGTAACCAACCAATTTTCACACCAATCACAACCAATAAATATCATCCATGGTTTGTGGACGAGGGGTGTGTGTGTGTGTATATATATATAAGCATTTCACTTCTATTTCAACACATATATAATTTTTACAATGCATATATAACTTATACATCTAACGTACAACTTATACAATGCTTATACAAGAGGTGTACAATGCTTATATAACTCATACATCAACTATATAATTTATACATCGTTGTTTTCCATATCGTTTATAAATTAGAAATCTCACGTTGGGTTCCACTCCACCAAAAATAGCAGAAGGCTCAGAAAAATATGTGGTCTCTTCTAGAATGTAGAAGACGTCCACACGATCACGATGTTTCCTGTTTCATCGAATTTTGTCAACACATGAGAAAGATACGATTTTTCAAAGTTTGCAACGGTTTAAAGGTGTTAAACCAATTGGAAATAAACAGAGACGTATACCTCGTTTTGATGTTCAAAACTAGGTTTTGAATTTTTGCTCGATCCGTGAAGCTAATCGTCGATCGGCCTTTGCAGCGTGAGAGAGCTTCGAAAACCGCTCCATGGGGTGGTAGCCGCGGCGAACTCGAACCAGGGAGGAAGGCACGACGGCGCTCGAAAGTCCCAGACTTTCTGGGCTTGGATCTCGCTCCACACGACACGATAGAGGGCAAGGGTTATATGGATTTGAAGCTTGGAGGACCCTCTTCAAAAACCCTAACTGGACCGACGCGATTTGATGCGAGATCGGAAAGAAAAAGAGGGGAGAAGGGTTGAAGAACTATCGCCGTTCGATCTGGGGGTTTCGGAAGTGAATACGGGGAGAGAGGATTGAAGTGGACCAATAGGATTTTTATTTTATTTTATATATTTTTAAATCTCTAACATACCCTCTTTCACACACGAACCCCAATCCAAACCCAACAACTGTCGTCCCCAGTGTTTTACCCCCATTCCGAACACAATGGGATATGTTTCGTAGGCCCATTCGACTGTTTCAGTCAGCTTTCATCCAGATTAAAATATAAAACATTCAATATTTGATTTGAACGTACATTTCAATTTTCCAGGGCCACAAACTGATCCGAAAAATTCCATAAAAATAAATCCAGCAATGTTTTGACGATATGGTCCCAACAAAACTAGGTTTACGAATTCTGAGACCGTTTGAAAAATGGCCAATTTCTGGTCGATCCAATTTAACTGTATTTGACCAAAACACATTTTCCTTTGCCACAATCACATATTAACTTAAAAAATTATGAAATTTGAAACCTAGCAATAACTTCACATCCCGGATCCAACAAAAGTAGTTTCGTCGAATTCCGAGGTCGTTTGCAAAATGTCCAGTTTCAAGGGCTATATAAATTCCATATCGACCTTTCTGAAAATTCATTTAGCCATAACTTTTGCTTCCCGCTATGAAACTTCAATTTTTAAGATTCGTTAGAAAGGTATTCACTAACAGATTTAAATATTTTTGGTTTCACTCAAATTCGTTTTGTTTTCACCTGGAACAGTCAGTCAAAGTTTGAATTCAATTTTTGAAACTACCGCGCCATTTCAGGCCTTGTTTATAATTAGAATTAATTATATTCGTTTTCAAATGTCGACTTAAACTTACTTTTCATCGTTATTATTTAAAATATTTATTTTAAATATTTAAAATCCGCTAAAATAGCCAATTTAAAATTTTTAAATTGGTTAAGATTTTCCGGGTCGTTACAATCACCCCCACTTAAAACTTTTCGTCCCCGAAAAGGAACAAAGTCGAAAGTGGTTTGATTAATTAACCCTACGTTCAATCCGGCTTCCATTCTCCAACTTTTCAGTTTCTGAGAATTTTAAAATTCTTCAAAAATTTGGCTAACACCCGGAATTTTCGAAAAATTTCGCCATAACCTCCTTTGTACGGGGAGGGGTTGGAAATTTATTGGGCCGTATTAGGTACCAAATAAATCCTATAAAGCATACACATATTTATAGTGATATAATCTGGTGTTTACAGGGGAGCGTGTATAGATAATAACTCCAGAGAATAAATTCTCTTCACCCTGTCAAAGCCTGAGGGAGTGTGTATTTTAATTGCTCCAGAGGATAAATCCTCGTCACCTCGTCCCGTGTGGGAAATAAATAATTCATGTGCCGTATCTAATGACTAGAGAGACGTGATTATTGTCAACTCCAGACCCGTGTGGGGTTTTTATTATTCTGGCAATTTATCGTTATAATTTTATATGGTCATATCAGTCATCAGTTCAACCTGTAAAATATAGTCATCGCCATACAAGCCTCTCGCTCGTATGGTAAATCTTCCACCTCGTCACACAAGCTCCAAATGCTTATGTGGTATATGATGAAGTATGCCTATCTTCCAGAAGTATGCCATGTAATGTAGTTCAAAATTAATTGTTACTATGCTATGGCGACATTTATGATTACACACAGAACAACCAACACTCCGCATCCAATGGCACTCACAGGAGTTGATATAATAATATTTCGCATCCAACTCATCAAGGTTTACCTATTTGTCGAGCATGCAAATAAAATCTTTACTCAACAGCTATCCATTTTCCTGTTCAAACATATATAATGCACATGTATATATTTCTATCTATTTTTAAATCAGTTCAATGTGTGATATAATCGAATAAATTTTATCATTATTCTCTGATTTATTAAATTAACTGCCGTTCTAATAATTTAATTAATCAAATCTACTATCACACAACACAAACAACAAGCAATTTGTTTTTAAATTTTCAAATATATACCTTTTTATATATTCAAAAATTATATTTCTAAAACCAGACTATATATATAATCACAAATACGTTATTTATAAACATATAACTCTCAACTCATTTTGGGGCACTTTTGATCCCATCTCTAACGAGTTATTCCGATTCTGCTATACTCTTACTAAGATATTGCTGATCCTATCTGTAATGAGTTCTTCGTCCTAGAACACTACTGGTTCTATCTCTGACGAGTTCGTTAATGTGTTATATACCAGAACTAGGCTTAACCAAAGCTCTAATACCAAATGAGACGACCCCAAACCCCGTACTGACGGCGGCAAGGGTAATCTTTGGAATATAGCACATAAACAGATAATAGCAGAACAGAAATAAATAAATACACTAGATAACCACAATAGAATATACTAGATAAACATAATCATCAGAGTTACACAGTATACAGGATCATACTTAGTACAAATACAGTTCAGGTATACATAAATGTCTATAGTGGAAAAAAACATAATATGTACAATAGGAGCTGAACAACATAAAAAGAGATAAATGATAGAATCCATCTTCAGCTCCAGCTATCCGGATAAAGCCTGCTAAAACCTGAATACAAGGCTGCCCATGTAGAAAAAGGGGCACCCGAGTTTGAAAGTTAAACAAACTACGAGTCAGTCATGGGACTGGTATGAGAAATCTACTCAACACATTTGAAATATGGCTAATCACAGGACCACGCCACTTTCGTGGAACGGGTTTACTCCATCATATTGCCAGTGCTTTAAAACAAATCATTCTTTTAAACATCGCAATGCTTTTTATAAAAATGAAGCCATTATAAGACTCAGTTCCCATCACACAATGCAACGCAAACCGGAGGATAGAGTTTTTACCTTATAACGGCCAAAATATGCTTGATACGAATAAAACAAAAGCATTTTGATACTATTACTAGTGTTTATATGTTTTAAAAACAATTTCAAATCATAACTATCAATCACAGACGGCATTAATGCCCCATTCCACTATGTCGCCATACATAGGTATACAATCAAAACCGCACAGTCAGGTATTTGGAAATTGGATTTCCGTCATGAACCAAGGAAAAAGATAGTCCTTACCGAATTCGAGACGCTCTAGCCCGCCCCTCAGGAACACCCGCAACTGCCCCTTGGATCGTCAGGGCCGGTCCACCGATGTGGATTATTATGCCTGAACAATGCGTTTCCCCGCCCTATGGGGCGTAAATGAGCCAACGAAGGACTCCATCGGTCACGGATCGACGGATATATCCGAGGCTCCTCGCAACAGCAACAACCACATAGGTGAAAATAATATAAATGTCAGCCAGTTTAAGCACCGACACCACCTCTAACTAGAGAGAAACGCATGCCCTCCCTGAGGTCCTTCTCCCGTTTCTGATTCATACCGGTGTGTAAGGCTCGCGAATTCACGTTATACACAAAGCTACACCACACAGGCGGTGCTTTGATCATCACCACAAGACTTTGCTTTTCAACAAAAGCCATGATAATTTGCCACTTAGGCATGCCACACTAGCAATTCACGCCATGCGACTGATGTCCATCGATATACAACCTCTAAGCTCGTGCGTCTCAGAGAAGGGCGTTAAGCAAATGAATAAATTCTCCGCCGCCAAACAGATGTATATTTAATAGAGATCAATCAACACTTTATAAAATCCAATGTCAGACACACAGGCCATTTACAAGTCCGCTCTGGGTCTGAACGAAACCGGAGGCACTATATACCTCGCAAACCCATCGATCTCCACGTATGCCTGGACGATCACCACTCATTATCCATATTTCGGGATGCCTCCCAATCAGGACATCAATTACCATCCAAAACGAGGTGAAGATTTCTGGTCTTCAACCACCGTCTTCATCTTCGATTTCTTATCGTCGATTCAGTTATTCAGAATGGGATAAACCTGGTCTTTCTGAGAAACTCACGTATATAATAAACAAGTGCCACACAAACACAACATACGCATCATTTCAATTCATTAGTCGCTAACCGTAAATCATAAGAGAACGATTTCCCAAATATTAACCCCGAAGGCCGAAACCAACATCAGATCAACACCCAAGAAACCATTCGACTTAGCCAAGCTTCAGTTAGTTTCTAAATTTCACATCCATATCATTTATAATAGTTTATAACGATTTATCGCTATTTTTATTTATTTTAAAATAACCAATTTATTCAAAATGACGCTTCGGGCGATAATGCGGCCGTGCCACTGTTTTTCTTCAGATTTGATTTACACATATCTGAAAATATAATTGTTGGTTCTTCACAAAATTTACATCATTAAAAAGATCCTTTCAAAACGAATCCAATGGTTCCAGTTTCGGGAAAATCCGATGGTCGGATCTCCCGGTATAATCGTTTGAAGTTTCGATTTCAAAATACGAACTGCAACGTTGTTATTAGATTTAATATAATTATATATATATATATATATATATATAATCGATTCTGGCGCTGTTTTTCTTCAGATTTGAAATAAACCTTCCAGACAATCCAACCATTGGATTTTTACAAAGTTGGTGGCGTTGGAAAGATATTTCCAAAGCGAACCTAACAGTTGCGGTTTCGGGACGGTTTCAAAATACGAACTGCAGCTTCGTTTTTCGATATATTTCAATTTCATTTATATATATATATATATATATTTCGATTCTTTGATTCCAAAGCTATATTCTTTTCATACATTTGATAAAAATGATATTTTTATCCAACAAACATTCACTTCGATACTTAACTATTTTTAACAACTCATGTGTACAGTAAAATTGTGATTTTTATTGTAAAACAATTTATTTCAAAACACGATTATTTTATATAGTTCATATAGGTAATAAAAATACGATTTTTTTATAAAACAATTTATTTCAAAACGAGATTATTTTATATAGTTCATATAGGTAATAAAAATATGATTTTTATTATAAAACAATTTATTTCAAAATATGAATACTATTCAACACATGGATTTCAATTCAACGAATAAATATAGTTTCAACAAATGAAAATAATTCTAACACATGAATATTATTCAAAATTTCGGCAGCATAACGGCAGGGTAGTTAAAACCGGGGCCGTCCCTAGTACGACTTCTCGCTCTACCTTAAAGCCTCGCAGCTTTTGACAATGGGGAATCATGCATCTAGTTCGCACGCAGGCGGCATGTATATTTTTTTCATTTCCACAAACTAATCCTATGTGGTTTCAACCAAATATTTCTCAACCACAAACGGGTATTTTTCAACCACAATTAATCAATTTCAACCGCAAACAATTTCAATCAACCATTCGTAACCAACCAATTTTCACACCAATCACAACCAATAACTATCGTCCATGGTTTGTGGACGAGGGGCGTATATATATATATATATATATATATATTTATATATAAGCATTTCACTTGTATTTCAACACACATATAATTTTTACAACGCATATATAACTTATACATCGAACGTACAACTTATACAACACTTATACAAGAGATGTACAACGCTTACATAACTCATACATCCACTATATAATTTATACATCGTCGTTTTCCATATCGTTTATAAATTAGAAATCTCACATTGGGTTCCACTCCACCAAAAATAGCAGAAGGCTTAGAAAAATATGCGGTCTCTTCTAGAATGTAGAAGACGTCCACACGGTCACGATGTTTCCTGTTTCATCGATTTTCATCAACACATGAGAAAGATACAATTTTTCAATGTTTGCAACGGTTTAAAGGTGTTAAAACAGTTGAAGATAAACAAAGTCGTATACCTCGTTTTGATGTTCAAAACTAGGCTTTGAATTTTTGCTCGATCCATGAAGTTATTCATCGATCGGCCTTTGCAACGTGAGAGAGCTTCAAAAACCGCTCTAGGAGGTGGTAGCCGTGGCGAACTCGAACCAGGGAGGAAGGCACGGCGGCGCTCGAAAGTCCCAGACTTTCTAGGCTTGGATCTCGTTCCACACGACACGATAGAGGGCAAGGGTTATATGGATTTGAAGCTTGGAGGACCCTCTTCAAAAACCCTAACTGGACTGACGCGATTTGATGCGAGATCGGAGAGAAAAAGATGGGAGAAGGGTTGAAGAACTATCGCCGTTCGATCTGGGGGTTTCGGAAGTGAATACGGGGAGAGAGGATTGAAGTGGACCAATAGGATTTTTTTTTACTATTTTATATATTTTTAAATCTCTAAAATACCCTCTTTCACACACGAACCCCAATCCAAACCCAACGACTGTCGTCCCTAGCGTTTTACCCCCATTCCGAACACAATGGGATATGTTTCGTAGGCCCATTCGACTGTTTCAGTCAGTTTTCATCCAGATTAAAATATAAAACATTCAATATTTGATTTGAACATACATTTCAATTTGCCAGGGCCACAAACTGATTAGAAAAATTCCAGAAAAATAAATCCAGCTATGTTTTGACGATACGGTCCCAACAAAACTAGTTTCGTCGAATTCCGAGACCGTTTGAAAATGGCCCATTTCTGGTCGATCCAATTTAACTGTAATTGACCAAAACACATTTTCCTTTGCCACGCTCACATATTGAATTCAAAAATTATGAAATTTGAAACCTAGCAATAACTTCACATCCCGGATCCAACAAAAGTGGTTTTGTCGAATTCCGAGGTCGTTTGCAAAATGGCCATTTTCAAGGGCTATATAAATTCCATAGCGACCTTTCTGAAAATTCATTTAGCCATAACTTTTGCTTCCCGCTATGAAACTTCAATTTTTCATATTCGTTAGAAAGGTATCCAAATGAAGCGACCAAAAACTTCCCCGGTCTCCGAAGAGATGAGAAAGAACGAATTACTGTGAGGACAAGACAAATCAGAACGCAGACAAAAGAACATTTTCATTGTTATTACAACAATTCCATCAGATACAAGAATATACAGAGTATAAATGAATATTACACAGAAATATCAGAGATTTAAATTACATTTAAATACATAGCAGCGAAAAATAATACGATACACAACTGAAGGAGATATACGGATACAAAGCTTTCCGGATATCGTTCCAGCTGTAAACCAGGATCCTGTGAATATAAATCTGCAAAACCAAAACTACTAGCTGCCCGTGTCGGAAATAAGGGCACCCAGAGTTTAGGTTAACACAATAAACTCCAGGTCAGTCATGTGACTGGTGTGAGAACTAAAACAGTTATTGATCTTTATTTTTAAAGTTAGGTAAATCAAGGGACCACGCCGTATAACACGGAACAGGTTTCCTCCCAAGAATACCAGTGCATAAAACAAACAGCGCAATGCTAAATAAAGAAAAATGAAGCTATTATAAGACCCAGGTCCCATCACACAATGCAACGCAAGCCAGAGGATAGGGTTTTTACCTTATAATAGCCAAGAATGCTTGATACGTTTAAAACAAATCATTTGATACTTTTATAAGTGCATATTGTATAAAATATCTTCAAATCATAAGTATCAATCATAGACGGCATAAGTGCCCCATCCCACTATGTCGCCATACTAGGCTCTACAAATAAAACCGAAATACACGTATCGGAAATTGGATTTCCATCATCGTGGCTCCTGATTCGAAAGATCGATCGCGTAATGCAATTCACCACGGCTTACGTCCCAACAAGAGAACACCGTCTGCACATCCGCACATTTGGGACCAGAGTACCACCGCGGCTTACGTCCCAGCGAGAGAAAACACCGCCTACTCTATATATCCCTGAGCACTAGGCTCATCTCGGTCGACCGAATCCACGACACCACTAAGGTGCCCATCCACGAAAAAGCATACAGATCAAACCATCAGTTTACCACCATACCGGGGTGTGAGGCTCACGGATCAACGCTATACACAAAGCCATGCTATATCAGTTGCGCTTTGATCATCAACCACCAAACTTTGCTTTTCAACAAAAGTCTGGATCACTGCATCTCAGCATGCCACACTATCAATCCATATCGTACCACTGATTTCTGCCAATATATAACCTCTGAGCTCGTATGTCTCAGAGAAGGGCGTTAAGCAAGAGAATAAATTCTTCACCGCCAAGCAGATATATATTTAGCAGAGATCAACGAATACAATATAAAGGAATACAATGTCAGACACACCATCCATTTACAAGTTCGTTCTGGGTCTGAACGAAACCGGAGGCACTTTCCTCGCATATCCATCCATCTCCAGGTACGTCTGGACGACCACCAACTATTTCCATCCTCTTGGGTGTACAGCCCAATCAGGATCGTCAGTAATTACCCAAACGATGTGAAGACTTCCGGTCTTCGACCACCGTCTTCATCTTCGACTTATCGTCGAATCGGTTATTCAGAATAGGTGTAAACCCGGTCTTTCCGAACAACCCGCGTAGATTAAAAACAAATGTTACACAAACACAACATACGCCTCATTCCAATTCAGCAGCCACTAACCGCGAATTAGCAAGAGAACAATTTTCCAAACATTAACCCCGAAGGCCGAAACCAACATCAGATCAATACCCAGGAAACCATTCTTCTTAGCCAACCTACAGCTAGTTTCTAAATTTCACATTCTTAGGGAAAGGTTCCCATTAATTTTATCCAAGATAAATTCTTTAAAATTTATCCTTTAATCTTCCTTTGGATGTCATTTCAAACCAAATTATGGTTTTCCAAACTAGTCGAGATTAGCGAACCACACCGAAGTAATTATTTTATTTCAACGTATATAGAATAAAAAATCAGATTTTTATTTTGCTGGGTGCTCTGGTGGCTCGAGATCTGGCTAGGGTTTTTTTATATTTAAATCGATTTCCAGCGTTGACTAGGGATAGGAGAAAAGGAAAAAGGGGGCAGCCTTATATAATTTAATATTTTATTTCTATTTTATTCTATAAAAGTTACTTCAAAAATTCGAACTCCTTTTTGAGCCCACCGACCATCGCCCCTAGCTAAATACCCCTATTCCGAACACAATGGGGTATGTCACGAAGGCCAATTTGATCGTTACAATCAGTTTTTGTTTGAATTAAAATATAACTCTATATATTCAATTTTTAACGTACATTTCAAATTACCGGGGTCACATACGAACTCTATAAATTGCAGAAAAATATTTTCTAGCTTCGTATTGACGATACGGTCCTAACAAAACTAGTTTCGTCGAATTCTGAGACCGTTGGAAAAATGGTCATTTTCCAGTCGATTAAAATCAAGTGAAACTGGTCAAACGCGTTTTCTTTTGCCACGCTCACATATTGATTTGAAAAATTATGAAATTTGGAATCTAGCAATAACTTTACGTCACGGACCCAACAAAACTGGTTTCGTCGAGATCCGAGGTCATTTGCAAAATGTCCATTTTTAAGGGCCTGAATTCCATAGCGGCTATTCAGAATTTTCAACTGGACATATCTTTTGATCCCCGCTATGAAATTTCGATTATTCGAATTCGTTGGAAAGATATTCACAAAGAGAACCTATTAATTTTGGTTTCACTAAAATCTGGATTGTTTTGCACCCGGTACATTCAATTGAAGTTTGAAATCGAATTATCGAACTACCGCGCCATTTTCAATTCAATTTATAATTATATATAAATATTTATATTCTAACGACGACGCGTATAATATATACGTTCAAATTATATTCAAAATAAATTTCTCGTCGATATTATTTAAAATAATTCATTTTAAATAATCAAAATTCATTAAAATTGCCAAAATAAAAATTTTAAACTGGCTCAGATTTTCGGGTTGTTACAATCTCCCCCACTTAAAACTTTTCGTCCCCGAAGAGGAACAAAGTCGAAAGTGGTTTGATTAATCAACTCTACGTTCGATCTGGCTTCCATTCTCCAACTTTTCAGTTTCTAAGAATTTTCAAATTTTAAAAAATTTGGCTAACACCCTAAATTTTCGAAAAATTTCGCCATAACCTCCCCTGCACCGGGAGCCACGGGAGAATCCCGAAATTGCCATATAGGCCTTCAGATCTCAAAAAGAAAAAGAAAAAGCCAAGCGGCTAGCCAATAGGCTCATAAAATCATCATCACCCAAACAAAACAGTAAATTATGTAGTAAACATGTACCTATTTGTCGGGCAAACAAATTTTATTCTTCGGCTCTAGCCTCTTTGCTTCGACCTGTTCAATGTAAGTATATGTATATGCAAGCAAATGCGACCAATTTTCAATATAATTCAATATGTGATTCAATTAGGCATAATGGTTCAAAAATTATCAAACAAATAAGCAAACAACACAAACATCAATCAATTAGTGGATTAACGTTTCAAATTCATAATTTTGATATATATACAAAAAATCATGTTTTTGATGCCAAATCACAACAAATAAATCTATCTATATAAGTTTTGGTTCTCACACCAGTTTAATGGAAATATATAGATATCACACCTTCGTCACTCGAATATAAGTGCTAGTAACGCTGCAGCATTATCAGAACCATCCCCGGGCAACTAGAGTGTGATCATATATCTATCCAATATATTAAAACTTTGAATATACGTTTGCAAGGCGTATATGCAAATTCTTTATATACCGAATTTACCAAAATCAATATAAATAAATAATCAAATACGAATAGTTGATTTAAATTTTCAAAACAAAAATTGTTTTCATCTTAAAAATATACTCTTCATACTCGTTCTAGGATACTACTGACCCCATCTCTAACGAGTCATTCCCATTGGATTTTACTAATCCAATATCTGATGAATTCTTTCGTATGGTTCTAATGTGCCTTGTTCTCTGCTTTGTAAACCAAAGCTCTGGTACCAACTGTAACGATCGTGAATCTCGCTCGATCCGAATCAGTCGCTAAACCGACTAAGACCGTTCTAAACCCCTGATCGTTTTGAGAACAAGACAAAACAGAACGCATACAAAAGAACATTTCACTGTATATCACAACAATGCATCAGATTACAAGAATATACAGAGTATAAACAAATAAGTATTACACAGAAATATCAGAGATTTAAATTACATTTAAATACATCGCAGCGGAAAATAATACAATACACAACTAGAAGGAGATATACGGATACAAAGCTTTCCAGATATCGTTCCAGCTGTAAACCAGGATCCTGTGAATATAAATCTGCAAAACCAAAACTACTAGCTGCCCGTGTCGGAAATAAGGGCACCCAGAGTTTAGGTCAAAACAATAAACTCCAGGTCAGTCATGGGACTGGTGTGAGAACTAAAACAATTATTAATCTTTATTTTCAAAGTAAGGTAAATCAAGGGACCACGCCGTATAACACGGAACGGGTTTCCTCCCAAGAATACCAGTGCATAAAACAACAGCGCAATGCTTAATAAAGAAAAATGAAGCTATTACAAGACCCAGGTCCTATCACACAATGCAACGCAAGCCGGGGGATAGGGTTTTTACCTTATAATAGCCAAGAATGCTTGATATGTTTTAAAAGAAATCATTTGATACTATTATAAGTGCATAGTGTATAAAACAACTTCAAATCATAAATATCAATCATAGGCGGCATGAATGTCCCATACCACTATGTCGCCATATATAGGTTATACAATCAAAATCGCAAAGTTACGTATTTGGAAATTGGGTTTCCATCTATGAACCGAGGCAAAAGATAGTCCTCAACCGATTCGAGACTGTCTAGCCCGAGTCTCAGGATCAGAGCTCGAGTGACCCTTGGAGCGACAGGGCCGGTCCACCGTTGTTGATTAAAATGCCTGAACACTGCGTTTCGCCGCCCTTTGGGGCGTAAGTCTGGTCCGTCAGCCGACCAGAATGCATCGGCCGAAACCGATATAACCGAGGCGCCTCGCAACAGCAACAACCACATAAGTCAAACTCGTCAGGGCGTGTAAAACCACTGACGCCACTTTTTAGCTAGAAGGAAACGCATGCCCTCCCCGAGGTCCGTCTCCCGTTTTTGGTTCATACCGGGTGTGAAACTCGCGAAGTAAACGTTACACAAAGCTACGCCACAAAGGCCGTGCTTCGATCATCAACCACAAGACTTTGCTTTTCAACAGAAGCCTCGATCAATTGCCACTTAGGTATGCCACACAGGCAATTCACTCCATGCGTTTGATATCCATCAATATATAACCCCTGAGCTCGTACGTCTCAGAGAAGGGCGTTAAGAAAGAGAATAAATTCTCCGCCGCCAAACAAATATATATTTAATAGAGATCAATCACACAGACTAAAACCAATGTCAGACACACAGTCCATTTACAAGTCCGTTCTGGGTCTGAACGAAACCGGAGGCACTTTCCTCGCATATCCATCCATCTCCAAGTACGTCTGGACGACCACCAACTATTTCCATCCTCTTGGGTGTACAGCCCAATCAGGATCGTCAGTAATTATCCCAACGATGTGAAGACTTCCGGTCTTCAATCGCCGTCTTCATCTTCGACATATCGTCGAATTGATTATTCAGAATGGGTATAAACCCGGCCTTTCCGAACAACCAGCGTATATTAAAGATAAATGTTACACAAACACAACATACGCCTCATTCCAATTTATCAGTCACTAACCGTAAATTAATCAAGAGAATAATTCCCCAAATATTAACCCCGAATGTCGAAACCAACATCAGATCAATATCCAGAAAACAATTCTGCTTAGCTAACCGACAGTTAGTTTCTAGATTTCACATTCGTAGGGAAAGGTTCCCATTAATTTTATCCAAGATAAATTTCTTGAATTTATTCTTTAATCTATTTTAGAATATCAATTCAAACTAGTCGGGATTAGCGAACCTTACCGAAGTAATCATTTGTTTTAATTTCTCAATCCCAACCTATTCATCCCATGAAGTAAAACTGGTTATAATTCATATCTAACACCACGGTGTTATCGGTAAATTCAATTACCATTTCACGTTCAAATCTAATTAAAGATTTAACTATCGCCTGGAGCAAAACTGGTGGTACTCCATTTTCGATCTTTTCAATCTAATTACAGATTCATTAAAACTCCACTTAGTTTTAATCTTTAACTGGGTTAAAGAATCAGTGTCATTTAAAACACAGTTCACGATAAACCCAAAATCACATTCATTAATTATCGGGTTAAAGAACGAGTGTTATTTAAAACACTGTCCACGATAAACCCAATAATCAATATCAATTCAATTCCAATTAAATATTATTTAATTGGTACACTTCATTAAATCTAAATAAAAAGATTTAATCTTTTCTCAACTGGGTTCAAGAACAGTGTTAGTGAAGACACCATTCACGACAAACCCAAATCACATTTGATATTCAATACAAGGCTCTGAATAGAAAATATATCGGCTTATATTCAATATCAAATTCTACGACTAACAAATGTCGTATTAGAAATAACGATATAAATATATATCTTTCAAATTTCCATAACAACATCTGTATAATCACGAATTCCAACATCGAAATATTCCGAAGGCAATTTCGATTCAAATCCACTCTAATGCAATCATTGGAAATATCTGGTTATTTTTAAAACCCTTTTCAAATTCAATTTATTTAAAAATAAATAGAATTATAATTCTAGTTCAAAACTAGTTTACTTCGATAAAAATCTATTTTTATCTTTTCAAATATGGAGTTTTTCATCCCAATTCTTCTCAAATCATTTCTTATGATTTTCCACAAATTATTACTATTTTTAATAATTTTATCAAGGCCCGTACAGTCGATTTCCATCAACGGCCATCAAACTGCACTTACAGCGACCTTTTTCGAATTTGATTTGGACGTATCTCCAAATCCAACCATTAGATTTCAAATTTCTAACATTCGTTAGAAAGCTCTTTTTGATACGAACCCAACGGTTCCGGTTTTAGGAGAATCCGACGGTCGGATCTCCCGTAATGTCCGTTTGAAATAAATGGTCGAAATTCACGAACTGCCGCGGCGCGGCGCGTTCTATTCAGGCCATTATATTATATATATAATATATATAATATATATTTCGTCGATTTCTATTTAAAACGAATTATATAAATAGTTTTAAATTCGTTTCAAAAGCAATTTCAACTTCCATTTCAATTCAATTTTGATTTGAATTGAAATGGAAGTTGAAATTGCTTTTGAAACGAATTTAAAACTATTTATATAATTCGTTTTAAATAGAAATCGATGAAATATATACTATATATATTATATATATAATATAATGGCCTGAATAGAACGCGCCGCGCCGCGGTAGTTCGTGAATTTCGACCATTTATTTCAAACGGACATTACGGGAGATCCGACCGTCGGATTCTCCTAAAACCGGAACTGTTGGATTCGTATCAAAAAGAGCTTTCTAACGAATGTTAGAAATTTGAAATCTAACGGTTGGATTTGGAGATACATCCAAATCAAATTCGAAAAAGGTCGCTGTAAGTGCAGTTCGATGGCCGTTGATGGAAATCGACTGTACGGGCCTTGATAAAATTATTAAAAATAGTAATAATTTGTGTAAAATCATAATAAATGATTTGAGAAGAATTGGGATGAAAAACTCCATATTTGAAAAGATAAAAATAGATTTTTATCGAAGTAAACTAGTTTTGAACTAGAATTATAATTCTATTTATTTTTAAATAAATAAATTGAATTTGAAAAGGGTTTTAAAAATAACCAGATATTTCCAATGATTGCATTAGAGTGGATTTGAATCGAAATTGTCTTCGGAATATTTCGATGTTGGAATTCGTGATTATACAGATGTTGTTATGGAAATTTGAAAGATATATATTTATATCGTTATTTCCAATACGACATTTGTTAGTCGTAGAATTTGATATTGAATATAAGCCGATATATTTTCTATTCAGAGCCTTGTATTGAATATCAAATGTGATTTGGGTTTGTCGTGAATGGTGTCTTCACTAACACTGTTCTTGAACCCAGTTGAGAAAAGATTAAATCTTTTTATTTAGATTTAATGAAGTATACCAATTAAATAATATTTAATTGGAATTGAATTGATATTGATTTTTGGGTTTATCGTGGACAGTGTTTTAAATAACACTCGTTCTTTAACCCGATAATTAATTAATGTGATTTTGGGTTTATCGTGAACTGTGTTTTAAATGACACTGATTCTTTAACCCAGTTAAAGATTAAAACTAAGTGGAGTTTTAATGAATCTGTAATTAGATTGAAAAGATCGAAAATGGAGTACCACCAGTTTTGCTCCAAGCGATAGTTAAATCTTTAATTAGATTTGAACGTGAAATGGTAATTGAATTTACCGATAACACCATGGTGTTAGATATGAAGTATAACCAGTTTTACTTCATGGGATGAATAGGTTGGGATTGGGAAATTAAAACAAATGATTACTTCAGTAAGGTTCGCTAATCCCGACTAGTTTGAATTGATATTCTAAAATAGATTAAAGAATAAATTCAAGAAATTTATCTTGGATAAAATTAATGGGAACCTTTCCCTATGAATGTGAAATCTAGAAACTAACTGTCGGTTAGCTAAGCAGAATGGTTTTCTGGATATTGATCTGATGTTAGTTTCGGCATTCAGGGTTAATATTTGGGGAATTATTCTCTTGATTAATTTACGGTTAGTGACTGATAAATTGGAATGAGGCGTATGTTGTGTTTGTGTAACATTTATCTTTAATATACGCTGGTTGTTCGGAAAGGCCGGGTTTATACCCATTCTGAATAATCAATTCGACGATATGTCGAAGATGAAGACGGTGGTTGAAGACCGGAAGTCTTCACATCGTTGGGATAATTACTGACGATCCTGATTGGGCTGTACACCCAAGAGGATGGAAATAGTTGGTGGTCGTCCAGACGTACTTAGAGATGGATGGATATGCGAGGAAAGTGCCTCCGGTTTCGTTCAGACCCAGAACGGACTTGTAAATGGACTGTGTGTCTGACATTGGTTTTAGTCTGTGTGATTGATCTCTATTAAATATATATCTGTTTGGCGGCGGAGAATTTATTCTCTTGCTTAACGCCCTTCTCTGAGACGTACGAGCTCAGGGGTTATATATTGATGGATATCAAACGCATGGAGTGAATTGCCTGTGTGGCATACCTAAGTGGCAATTGATCGAGGCTTCTGTTGAAAAGCAAAGTCTTGTGGTTGATGATCGAAGCACGGCCTTTGTGGCGTAGCTTTGTGTAACGTTTACTTCGCGAGTTTCACACCCGGTATGAACCAAAAACGGGAGACGGACCTCAGGGAGGGCATGCATTTCCTTCTAGCTAAAAAGTGGCGTCAGTTGTTTTACACGCCCTGACGAGTTTGACTTATGTGGTTGTTGCTGTTGCGAGGCGCCTCGGTTATATCGGTTTCGGCCGATGCATTCTGGTCGGCTGACGGACCAGACTTACGCCCCAAAGGGCGGCGAAACGCAGTGTTCAGGCATTTTAATCCACATCGGTGGAACGGCCCTGTCGCTCCAAGGGTCACTCGAGCTCTGATCCTGAGACTCGGGCTAGACAGTCTCGAATCGGTTGAGGACTATCTTTTGCCTCGGTTCATAGATGGAAACCCAATTTCCAAATACGTAACTTTGCGATTTTGATTGTATAACCTATATATGGCGACATAGTGGTATGGGGCATTCATGCCGCCTATGATTGATATTTATGATTTGAAGTTGTTTTATACACTATGCACTTATAATAGTATCAAATGATTTCTTTTAAAACGTATCAAGCATTCTTGGCTATTATAAGGTAAAAACCCTATCCCCCGGCTTGCGTTGCATTGTGTGATAGGACCTGGGTCTTGTAATAGCTTCATTTTTCTTTATTAAGCATTGCGCTGTTGTTTTATGCACTGGTATTCTTGGGAGGAAACCCGTTCCGTGTTATACGGCGTGGTCCCTTGATTTACCTTACTTTGAAAATAAAGATTAATAATTGTTTTAGTTCTCACACCAGTCCCATGACTGACCTGGAGTTTATTGTTTTGACCTAAACTCTGGGTGCCCTTATTTTGACATGGGCAGCTAGTAGTTTTGGTTTTGCAGATTTATATTCACAGGATCCTGGTTTACAGCTGGAACGATATCCGGAAAGCTTTGTATCCGTATATCTCCTTCTAGTTGTGTATTGTATTATTTTCCGCTGCGATGTATTTAAATGTAATTTAAATCTCTGATATTTCTGTGTAATACTTATTTGTTTATACTCTGTATATTCTTGTAATCTGATGCATTGTTGTGATATACAGTGAAATGTTCTTTTGTATGCGTTCTGTTTTGTCTTGTTCTCAAAACGATCAGGGGTTTAGAATGGTCTTAGTCGGTTTAGCGACTGATTCGGATCGAGCGAGATTCACGATCGTTACAGGTATTCACTAACAGATTTAAATATTTTTGGTTTCACTCAAATCCATTTTGTTTTGCACCCGGAACAGTCAGTCAAAGTTTGAATTCAATTTTTGAAACTACCGCGCCATTTCAGGCCTTGTTTATAATTAGAATTAATTATATTCGTTTTCAAATGTCGACTCAAACTTACTTTTCATCGTTATTATTTAAAATATTTATTTTAAATATTTAAAATCCACTAAAATAGCCAATTTAAAAATTTTAAATTGGTTCAGATTTTCCGGGTCGTTACAAATACCAAACATGAGAGGCTAAATCCCTACAACTTAGGGATAATGAAGCTCTCTTTATTCAAGTAGTTTCAATATACTTGTTTATTCATGATCTCTTTTTGTGCTTTAATTCATGTTGATGGTTATGGTTTATGTGTTCATTATTGAGTTTGATAGCCTATAGTGTTGACACCACATAGGCTATGTTTGTTCATATGCTCACTAATTACCTCTTCATCTACATATGATTATGGTAATTAAGTGGAGATTGAAAATATAAATTTGATGGTTTATACTCCTAATTAATAGGGGATAGGTCATGCTTAAAGTACAATTCAATTTCAACTTGTTATCATTTTTCATAAAATTAGTAAAGTTGTTTAAGAGGTGTGACAAAATTTGATGGCTTATGTTGCGCTAATCAGTAGCACAAATAGGTCATTCTTAGAATAGTCACATCAATTAAATTAAGTATTGACCCAAAAGAGAGATCATGGTTTCATATTATATTGATTCATGTGATCTTGAGAGTGAATTTGTTCCTAAGTTGTCATTTAATCTCTTATTTTTCAACCAACGTTTGTAGTTAATAGTTCGGTATATTTTGCTAATTTTTAGCTGTTTAGTTAACATTCTCACTCACTTTCGGTTTAATTTGATTGAGTAATTTTAGAATTAATTCTTTCCCTATGGATCGACCCGTATTCGCCACGTACTACTATTGTACACCGTGCGCTTGCAGTTTATTTCAATATTCGCGACGATTTTCTAATTCATAGAATATTCGTCGTCGAAGAAGTTTTTGGCGCCGTTGCTGGGGAAAGAATTTAATTTTAGTTTTATTCTTCGAGTTAATTTTCTTTATTTTTGTTTTTCTGAAAAAAATTGTGTGTTGTTCATAGTTTTCTGTTTTTTTGATCTTTTGTTGTTTCATTTTGTGTGTGCTTGTTTTTGTGTTCATTAAAAAAAAGAAAAAAAAGAGTTGTGTTTTTTTTCCATTTTGTGTTTGTGTTTTGTTTTACCTTTGTTTGTGTGTTTGTTTCTTTGTGACAACAAGGAATTTCGCTCGATCCGAATCAGTCGCTAAACTGATCAAGACCGTTCGAAACGCCTGATTGTTTTGAGAACACGACAAAATAGAACGCAGGCGGAAGAACATTTCATTGTATATTACAACAATTCCATCAGAATACAAGAATATACAAAGTATGAATGAATATTACACAGAAATATCAGAGATTTAAATTACATTTATATACATAGTAGCGGAAAATAATACAATACACAACTGAAGGAGATATACGGATACAAAGCTTTTTGGATATCATTCCAGCTGTAAACCAAAATCCTGTGAATATAAATCTGCAAAACTAAAACTACTAGCTGCCCGTGTCAAAATAAGGGCACCCAGAGTTTAGGTTAAAACAATAAACTCTAGGTCAGTCATGGGACTGGTGTGAGAACTAAAACAGTTATTAATCTTTATTTTAAAATTAGGTGAATCAAGGGACCACGCCGTATAACACAGAACAGGTTTCTTCCCAAGAACACTAGTACATAAAACAACAGTGCAATGCTAAATAAAGAACAATGAAGCTATTATAAGACCCAGTTCCCATCACACAATGCAACGCAAGCTGGAGGATAGGGTTTTTACCTTATAATAGCCAAGAATGCTTGATACGTTTAAAACAAATCATTTGATACTATTATAAGTGCATAGTGTATAAAACAACTTCAAATCATAAGTATCAATCATAGACGGCATAAGCGCCCCATCCCACTAAGTCGCCATACTAGGCTCTACAAATAAAACCGCAACGTCACGTATTTGGAAATTGGGTTATCATTTATGGTATGAACCGAGGCTAGGGATCGTCCTCTACCGATTCAAGACGCTCTAGTCCGCCCGTCAGGAACAGCCGCAACTGCCCCTTGGATCGTCAGGGCCGGTCCACCGATGTGGATTATTATGCCTGAACACTGCGTTTCCCCGCCCTATGGGGCGTATGTGAGCCAACTAAATGACTCCATCGGTTCGAGAACGACCGATATATCTGAGGCGCCTCTCAACAGCAACAACCACATAAGTCAAACTCGTCAGGGCGTGTAAAACCACTGACGCCACTTCTAACTAGAAAGAAACGCATGCCCTTCCCGATGTCCTCTCCCGTTTCTGGTACATACCGGGTGTGAAACTCGCGAAGTAAACGTTACACAAAGCTACGCCACAAAGGCCGTGCTTCGATCATCAACCACAAGACTTTGCTTTTCAATAGAAGCCTTGATCATTCGCCACTTAGGCATGCCACACAGGCAATTCACTCTATGCGTTGGATATCCATCAGTATATAACCCCTGAGCTCGTACGTCTCAGAGAAGGGCGTTAAGCAAGAGAATAAATTCTCCGCCACCAAACAGATATATATTTAATAGAAATCAATCACACAGACTGAAATCCAATGTCAGACACACAGTCCATTTACAAGTCCGTTCTGGGTCTGAAAGAAACCGGAGGCACCTAGTACCCCGCATATCCATCGATCTCCAAGTACGTCTGGACGATCACCAACTGTTTCCATCTTCTTGGGCGTACATCCCAATCAAGATCATCAGTAATCACCCAAACGACGTGAAGATCTCCGGTCTTCGACCACCGTCTTCATCTTCGACTTATTGTCGTACCAGTTATTCAGAGTGGGATAAACCGGGTCTTTCCTAATAACTCGCGTATATTATAAACAAGTGTTACACAAACACAACATATGCCTCATTCCAATTCATCATTCACTAACCGTAAATTAACCAGAGAATAATTCCCCAATTATTAACCCCGAAGGCCGAAACCAACATCAGATCAATATCCAGAAAACCATTCTGCTTAGCTAACCGACAGTTAATTTCTAAATTTCACATTCATAGGGAAAGGTTCCCATTAATTTTATCAAAGATATTTTCCTTGAATTTATTCTTTAATATACTTTTGAATATCAATTCAAACTAGTCAGGATTAACGAACCTTACCGAAGTAATCATTTGTTTTAATTTCCCAACCCCAACTTATTCATCCCATGAAGTAAAACTGGTAATACTTCATATTAACACCACGGTGTTATCGGTAAATTTAATTACCATTTCACGATCAAATCTAATTAAAGATTTAACTATTGCCTGGAGCAAAACTGGTGATACTCCATTCTCGATCTTTTCAATCTAATTAAAGATTCATTAAAACTCCACTTAGTTTTAATCTTTAACTGGGTCAAAGAATCAGTGTCATTTAAAACACGGTTCACGATAAACCCCAAAATCACATTTCAATCAGTCCCTAACCGTAAAATAGCAAGTGAGCAATTCCCTATGTATTAACCCCGAAGGCCGAAACCAACATCAGATCAATACCTCTGAAACCATTCAACTTAACTAATCTCCAGTTAGTTTCTGATTTTCTTAACTCCGTTAGGTCTAAGAACAGTATTATTGAAGATACCGTTCACGACAACCCAAAATCAAGTTCCATTAATTATCGGGTTAAAGAACGAGTGTTATTTAAAACACTATTCACGATAAACCCAAAAATCAATACCAACTCAATTCCAATTAAATATTATTTAATTGGTACACTTCGTTAAATCTAAATAAAAAGATTCAATCTTTTTCTCAACTGGGCTTAAGAACAGTGTTAATGAAGACACCACCCACGACAAACCCAAATCACATTTGATATTAAATACAAGGCTCTAAATAGAAAATATATCGGCCTATATTCAATATCAAATTCTACGACCAACAAATATCGTATTGGAAAGAACGATATAAATATATCTTTCAAATTTCCACAACAATATCTGTGTAATCACGAAATCCAACATCGAAATAATCCAAAGAAAATTTCGATTCAAGTCCATTCCAATTCAATTATTGGAAATTCTAGTTACCTTCAAAACCATTTTTCAATTCAATTTATTTATATAAAAATAAATAGAATTATAATTCTTGTTCAAAACTAGTTCATTTCGATAAAAATCTATTTTTATCTTTTCAAATATGGAGTTTTTCATCCCAATTCTTCCCAAATCATTTCTTATGATTTTTCACAAGTTATTGATATTTTTAATAATTTTATCAAGGCCCGTACAGTCGATTTCCATCAACGGCCAACGAACTGCACTTACAACGACCTTTTCCAAATTTGATTTGGACATAATTCCAAATCCAACCATTAGATTTCTAATTTCTAATATTCCTTAGAAAGCTCTTTTCGATACGAACCCAACGGTTCATGTTTTAGGAGAATCCGACGGTCGGATCTCCCGTAATATCCGTTTGAAGTCAATGGTCGAAATTCGCGAACTACCGCGGCGCGGCGCATTCTATTCAGGCCATTATATTATATATATATATATATATATATATAATATACTTCGTCGAATCGTTTTAAATTCGTTTTCAAAACGATTTCAACTTCTTTTTCAAATTCAAATCAAAATTGAATTTTTCCTTACAAATTCGTTTTAAATTCATTTCAAATTGATTTCAATTCAAATCGATTTTCAGTTCAATTTCAATACGTTTTAAATTTAATTCAAAACGATTTCAATTCCATTTCAATCTAATTCGAATTTCAATTCTATTCAGTTTAATTCGAATTCATTTTCTATTCAATTCAATTTCAATTTAAGTCGAATTTCTATTCTTTTCAATATAATTCGAATTTCATTTCAAAATATTCGATTTTGAAAGCACTTTTCAATATTCATAATAAAAACGAATATAATCGATATAAATATCGTTCACGTCAAAATGGCGTCAATCTAATCAACATGGCTTCATATGTTTCTATTTTCAAATATTCAATTTCAAATATTCTATTTCAAATATTTCTTTTTCAAAACTGGAATGAGGCCCAATCAATTGCCATATAATGTTAATTATATGGATTTTCTACCATACGTATACAACAGCAACGATAAATCATCAACCATCATCCAAAGTGCGTTCTACACTGTATAAGCATCAAATATAAATATTCAACGCTTATAACATCCTGTCAATCAATCGATCGACCTACAACTAAACAATCGGGATTAGTGTACGTCAAATATCATCCCAATACCCGTGTGGGGTTTCAAACAATCAAACACAGATTTTATTTGTGCAGTTGGGCGATGTGTAAAATTTATCGTCCCAATCAATATCAGTCAAATGTGTGTATATAAACAAATCGTCCGATTTGTTTATATTTATCTATTTCATTTCATATACACATTAAAAATTCTATTTTTAACTATAAAATATTTTCCACTATAAAATATTTTATTTCAACTATATAAATATTTTATTTCAACTATATAAATATTTTATTTCATTTCACATCACATCACACAATCAACTACACATCAAAATCAAACAAACAAGCATACAAGCCGTCCATGGTCTGTGGACGACGGGTGTCGGGTGCTACTAAACACCGTCTGCATCCTAGTATATATTTCAACTAGAAAAATTAAATTAAAGGTGAGAAGTTCTCACCGATAGCTAATCCAAACTCCACGCCTCTTCATATGTAGGAAATCTTCACCTTTTCGTCTTTTGTCATTTTCGTTGCCCGTATTCACTACATATATAAAAATCACAATTTTATATTCTCTCCACTTCACGATAAAATAAAGTTCAAATTTTTATTTCACTTCATATATTTACAACGCTTCTTTCTATATAAAAATTATATTTTTATATTTCTACTTCTTATATAAAGATTGAATTTTTATTATCATAACCATACAAAAATTATATTTCTCTATCGCCATTCTCTATATAAAGTTCTCGCCTTTTCAAATATAAAGATTTCGCCTTTTCAAATATAAAGATTTCGTCTTTTCAAATTTAAAGATTTCGCCTTTTCATATATAAAATAAAAATCAAAATTTTATTTCGCTTCACATATAAATGTCAATTTTTTTTTCTATCTATATAATATAAAAATCGTATTTTTAATACTTCTACTTTATAAAAATTATATTTTTTATTGTCTCTACTTTATAAAATTATATTTTATTCTCAAATTAAAAATCTCATCTTCCTCAAATAAAAATCTAATTTTTATCATTATAAAAATCTAATTTTTATCTTTATAAATATCTAATCTTTTACCCTATAAAAATCAAATCTCTTACACTATAAAAATCTCGTCTTTCCTATGTTATACATCTTTATATTTCTGAAAATAAAGACAATTTTTTTTATGTAATTTAAAATTGATTTAACTATGTTAAATAAATAAATAAATAAAACAGCAAAGGAGAAAACTCACGTTCAAGGGGAAGGAGGCGGTCTCATCATCGTCGCCGGAGGGGGCTTCAGGTGGCTCGGTCCTCGATGGGGTGCGCAGGCGGTTTCAGGCGAGGCGGTGGGCAGTGGGGGGCCTGCGTCGTGGATTTGGGTGTAAATGGTTTGGGGGGCGCGGTTTTTCACGATGGAGAGAGGGGGAAGGGGTTCACCAGCGTTTGAAGGGGGGAGGGGGAACGATGGCGGTGGCGACTGGGGAGCCGCCTTTTCCTTCGTTCGGAGGAAAGGATCTGGGTATCGGGTTTGAGAAAGGAGGAAATGGTCTGGGGGGGTTTAAACTGAAAAGTAGTGTATATAAATATTTTTTTATTATATTTTATTTTATTTAATTATCCCTACAGTTGACTTTATATCTGATCTCCAAATCAAACCCAACGACTGTCGCCCCTAGCATAATACCCCCATTCCGAACACAATGAGATATGTCACGTAGGCCAATTTGGCCGTTACGATCAGTTTTCGTCAAAATCAACATATAACTCTATATATATTCAATTTAAACACACATTTCAATTTACCGGGGTCACGTACTAACCCTAAAAATTCCCGAAAAATATTTTGTAGCTTCGTATTGACGATACGGTCCTAACAAAACTAGTTTCAGCAAATTCCGAGACCATTTGAAAAATGGCCATTTTCCAGTTGATTAAAATCAACTGAAACTGGTCAAACGCGTTTTCCTTCGCCACGCTCACATATTGATTCGGAAAATTATGAAAATTGGAACCTAGCGATAATATGACATCACGGATCCAACAAAAGTGGTTTCGTCGAAATCCGAGGTCGTTTGCAAAATTCCCATTTTTAAGGGCCTGAATTCCATAGCGACTATTCAGAAATTTCAACTGGGCATAACTTTTGACCCCCGCTATGAATTATTGATTTTTCGGATTCGTTGGAAAGATATTATCAATTAGATTCGAATATTTTTGGTTTCACTAAAATCCAGCTTATATTGCACGCGGTACATTCATTTGAAGTTTGAAATCGAATTATCGAACTACCTCGCCATTTTTGATTCCTTTTATAATTTAAAATAAATATTTATATTCTAACGACGAAGAATATAAATATATATGTTCTAATCTATTCAAAATAAATTTATTGTCGTGTTTATTTAAAATAATTTATTTTAAATAATCAAAATTCACTAAAATTGCCAAAATAAAAATTTTAAATTGGCCCAGATTTCCGGGTTATTACAATCTCCCCCACTTAAAACTTTTCGTCCCCAAAAAGGAACGAAGCCGAAAGTTGTTTAACAAATCAACTCAACTTTCGTTATTTTCATTATGGCTTAAGTTCTTCAACTTTTCAGTTTCTAAGAACTTTTCAAATTTTTCAAAAATTTGGCTAACACCCTAAATTTTCGAAAAATTTCGCCATAACCTCCCCTACACCGGGAGCACCGGGAAAATCCCGTAATTGCCATACAGGTCCTCTAATCTCAAAAAGAAAAAGAAAAAGCCAAGCGGCTAGCCAATCGGCTCATAATATCATCATCACCCAAACAAAACAATAAATTATGTTAAACATGTACCTATTTGTCGGGCAAACAAATTTTATTCTCTGCTCTAACCTCCTTGCTATGACCTGTTCAATCTAAGTACATGTATATGCAAGCAAATGTGACCAAATTTCAATACAATTCACTATTTGGTTCAATTGGCTAAATGGTTAAATTTTTTAATTAATCAACCAATAATCAACGACACAACCATCAATCAATTAGTTGATCAGCTTTTCAAATTCATAACTTTGATACATAGTTAAAAAATCAGATTTTTGATGCCAAATCACAACAATAAGCCCTATCTAGTTTCGGTTCTCACACCAGTGAATTGGAAATATATAGAAATCTCACTTTCGAAACTCGAAAATAAATACTGGCGATTGTAACAACCCGTATTTTCAATAACCTGTTATAACATAAATCAAGGCAGAATTTAATTTATAAATCTGAATCAAGGGAAACGGGCTATGCCATTGCGTTCGTCTCGGAAAAATACGCGAAATAGAGTCCGAGTTTTCGAAAATCGGAGTCCGTATGATCCGATTAAGGCCCAACGAAGTTTTCAGAAAATTTCAAAGTAAAAACAGATTTCAAATTCAAGTTTGAATTTGGAAAATTAGGCCAGATTGGGGCAGGCGGGAAAATTCCCGCCAGAGCACCCAAGTCGACAGCCCTGTCGACTTGGGAGTCGACTTGGTTGACCCAAGTCGACAGCCCTGTCGACTTGGCTCAGCCGGGCAGTTCTGCCTGGTGCACCATTTTGGGGTTGTGTTGAGTTTGGGGGCCAGATTCGGTTTTAAGGGCTGAGATTAGAACTAGGGTTTAATCCTAAGGCTAGAACTAATCCTAATCTCTATAAATAAGGCCCTAACCTAAGCCTAAATCAACATTATTCCCTCATAAAACTAAACTATGGAAAAATCATTCCTCTCATGGCCTCCACTCTCTTCATAAAATTCCTAAGTTATTTCTATGAGAGATTTTCCATGCATACAAGTGTTTTCAAGCTTGTATGAGTGTCATTAGCTTGCATTCAAGTCAAGTTTCCATATTTACATCCTAAAGCAAGGGTTTTGATCATTTTGGCTCAAGGGTTTTTCTATTAGAGTTTGCATTTTGGGTCTATTTGATTGCATAAGGGCTTTGTCATATTTTTGTGTCTTCATAAGCATTGTAAGCCCTATTCTACTTTCATATTTAAACTCTAAAGTTAAATGAATGATGCAATTGGTTGGCCATTATGATATGCAAGTTTATCATGTTATGTTATGCAAGTATGCCATGTTATGATATGCAAGTTTACCATGTTATGCTATGCAAGTTTGCCATGTTATGATATGCAAGGTTATCATGTTATGTTATGCAAGTTTGCCATGTTATGATATGCAAGTTTATCATGATATGTTATGCAAGTTTACTATGATGTAATATGCAAGTCTATCATGTTATGTATGCAAGTTTGCTATGTTATGATATGCAAGTTGCCATGTTATGTATGCAAGTTTGGGTTGATCATCTCACTCATGTTATCATGTTATGCAAGCTTATCTTGGGTTTATGAGCCTAAAGCTTCAAGCTTTATGCTAAAGGTTGCATTTTGGCAACATGTAGGTTATCATATCTCTTATGATAACTTGCATGTGAGGCTAAATGCGAACTTATGGCCATCTCTACATGTCATTTATCACCATGTATCACCAATATGCTAAGTTTGGTTTTATGCATGCTTTTGAGGTCTAAAATGTAATATGCAAGTATATGAACACATGTACATTTCATATGCCACCATGTTGAACTTGTGGCTTCAACACCTTTATGTCATGATTATGCCAAGTTCCCTCTTTCTATCCTTTATGCGCTATTGCGATATGTAAGCAATGGGATTGCGTTTGGGGTTGGGTAAACTTAAAAGACATAAAAACATAAGCTTGGGAATTTACCTATTAAGTTAGGTCTACCCTTTGGGAATTTACCTATTAAGTTAGGTCTACCCAAATGCTTGAAAATTTGTAACATGTTTTCAAAACATGATGGACATGACACTTAGAAAATATAAGTGTGACCAACTCGAGGTTGGGTTGAGTTTGTAGCGTAAACCTACCCGGAACCGACCGGCTTAACTAGTTGCTACAAACAATAGGACCCAATGTGAGAAGTTGGTCATGTGGTACCTTGAACCCGAGGTTAGACCAAGTCGTGGTGTAAAGCTACCCGGACCCGCCCGGCTTAACTAGTAACCACAACAAGGTCTAATGTGAGAGGTTAAGGCGCATTAAATTAATTAATGCCTCATGATTAGGGTTAAGTCATGGTCCACTTAATACTTAACCAATTTGGGCTTGGTAGATTAATCAGGGTTAAGTCGTGAACTCATCGTTACACTTAACCAAGTTAATCCATGATTAGTAAAAGGGTTAAACCGTACTTAACCCACTAGAAAATCCTAGCAATGGGGGTCCACTCCAGCAGTAATCCCAATTTCGTATCATTAAGACCCTGGGGACTAGGCTAGGGTGGGGGGCACAATTACTGGACTTTAGGTAAGAGACCAAAAACGACGGCAGAGGGGTACGCCGGTGTAGTTCCGGGCGGACCATGGTCGTGCACATAGTCCGAAGCCGGGGAAAACATGCACGGGTACCAGTAGATCGAGACTGTGCACTTATGTTTATGGTGTCCAGGGGTTGACACCCTAGGGCTTGATACACCCGACGGGAGACCCTGCACAGTCTGACTACAATTATGTTTGGGCCGCATTGACACCAACACGTGACGAGTTAGGCTTAGGGAGCCGATCGATTAGACTATTTGGTTGGACCTCGTATTAGGGTCAAACCATGTTATTGGACCTCATATTAGGGTCGCTTCATGTTATTGGACCTCGTGTTAGGGGCACTTCATGTTATTGGGCCAAAGCTTGGGCCAAGGGATCAATACTTGCTTATTCAAGTCATGTTAGTTTGCTAGTACACCTGTGGTGCAAAAACCTTAAACCTGATTATGCGATGACACCTTTATCTACCTTGTTAGTTAATCATCATGCCAGTATGTAGTTATCCATATGTTCATCTCAGCTTTCATCATGCCAGTTAACTTTATCAGTTTACATTGATTGTAGTAGGGCTTCCTCAGTCTTTTTGACTGATCTGTTTTTCTTTCGCCTCTTTTCTTCCGTTCCCCCCCTCCCCCCAGGTTCTCAGGGTGGAAATATTGGAGCTTAGCTTGGATTTCTGATCGCTTGCTTGTGGGATTTTAGCTCATGTACGGTCTTGACATGAAGCTAGCTATGGTTATCACTTATTTTGGGGATAGTACTTATGTATTTCAGTTTTTCAGTAATGTTGTTTTTATCTAGACTTGTGTATTTGGAAAGTTGACATTATGTTGTACCAGACTTGTTTGAAATAGTTTGAAATCTTCCGCTGTTTTATCTATGTTATTTACTCTGTTTACATATATACATATGTTCTTGTTCTGCCTTGATATATCATTATGCATGTTTACCTGATTCAAACGCCCCTCCAAAGTCAGAGTGCTTGCAAGAGCCACCCTGGCGAAGGTGGGGTGTTACATTTGGTATCAGAGCATATGGTTTACGAGAAGGAACAAAAAGGTTTTTTTTTTAACTTTTGGAGAACTATTTTCAAAACCAAGTATAAAGTATTTTCCAAAGAAAAGTCTAGTTTATTTTAAAGGCTATTCCCCAAAAAGCCATTAGCAAAAATTCCTTCATTTTTCTCCATTTTGAATCTATCTTTTTCTTCGTTTTCAGTATGGCCGATAACTTTGCCATTCCGGAGGGAGTACACGTACCTGTTTGGTATAGGAGACTTTTGGAGGCTAGGGCGACAGAAGCCGGCCCCGCAGATGTTCCTCCTCCTTCTCCTCCAGTAGTTAATGTTCCTCCTCCCCCTCAGCATCCTCAAGCTGACTTCGCAAAGATTTGCAAAGACTTTAAGGCGATGGGTTGCAAGAATTTCATTGGAACCGAGACTTATGTAGAGGCAAGGAATTGGTTGAAAGAAACCGAAGATCTTTTTGCCTTCTTTGATATAGATGACCGTAGGAAGATTTTATTAGCAGTGTGGTTGCTAAAGGAAGAAGCTGCACGTTGGTGGGTGGTCACCACCGCTACTAGGCCAATTGAGACTTGGGATGACTTTCAGGGAAAGTTTTTACTAAGGTTCCTATCACTGAAACAAGGGGACATGACTATTAGGGAATACATAGATAAGTTTAATCAACTGGCTCGGGTCGGTTTAGACCTGGTTAACACAGCTCAGAAGAAGGCCCTATACTTTGCTCTAGGATTAAACGAGCCATTACATGGTTTAGCCATTACTCATATACCCTTGGGGGCAACTTTCGAGAGCATGGTGAATATGGCCCTACTCAATGAAGAGAATAGGAGTGACAAGAAGGAGATCAAGATGAATGATACTCAAGCCAAGAAGACTGATTCCCAGTGGAAAGGAAATCAGGGTAATCCAAGCGGTCAGAGCAGTCAAGGCAATAAGAACAAGAGTCAAGGCAACAAGGGGAACAACAACAAGGGCAATAATGACAAGAGGAAGTGCCATTATTGCGGTTCAGTTGGGCATCTTATTAAGGATTGTAAGAAGAGGAAAAGGAAGAGTGGTGAATGCTTTTTCTGCGGTGAGCTTGGACATTTCAGCAAAGATTGCCCGAAGAAGCAAGGGCAAGGTCAGACTCAGTGTGCAAGACAATCTGGAGGGCGAATTCATCCCCTCAACATCGTTCTTCCAGCTCATGATCGAGGTAGTGTTTCTGTTGAAAGTCTTGTTTACATTTCTGATTTTCCTATTCGTACTTTGTTTGATTCTGGCGCATCGCATAGTTTATTTCATCTGATCTAGTTGAAAGTTTGCACCTAAGTACTAGTCTAGTTAATGATCCCGTGTGTGTTTCAAATCCAATTGGAGTTTCCGGCCAATTGTCTATTATCTACGTGGATTTGAAAATCTCTATCTTTAGTGTAGAGTTCTCGTGTGATGCTTATATTCTTGGTTTCATGGGGTATGGGTTGATTTTTGGGCATGGATGGGTTGTCCAGTTTTGGAGCCATCCTTGATTTTTGAGCATAGGGTTGTGAGGCTCATGACTCGCCTCGGTAATACCCTAAAAAATTTTAGTAACCCTATGGGTCCCGTCATGTTGTGTTATCTTGAATCCCTCAACTCGTCTATCAATAGTTTGCAATCGGTGAGGGTGGTCCGAGAATATCCTGATATCTTGGGTGAAGTGAAGGGGGTTACCCCTAAACGAGAGATAGATTTCCGCATTTATCTGGTTGATAATGCCAAGATAGTTTTGTGGCCGGTTAGGCACATGGCCCCGCAAGATGAGAGTTAAGAAAGCAAGTCAAGGAGTTGCTTGAGAAGAACTTCATTAGATGAAGTATATTTGAATGGGGAGCGCCTGTAGTATTTACTACCAAGGCAGATGGTTCTCTTCGACTTTGTGTTGATTATCGTGAGTTAAACAAGGAGAATAGACAACCATTGCCAAGGATCGATGATTTGTTTGATCAGCTTGTAGGAACATCTGTTCCATCAGCTCAGAATAGCTGAGGATAGTATAGGCAAAACTGCGTTCAGAACTCCAGATGGATTCTTAGAATGGCTGGTCATGCCATTCGATTTGACTAATGCACCCGCCTACTTCGTGGACTTAATGAGTAGGGTGTCTAGGGAGTTCCTGAACGAGTTTGTGGTAGTCTTTGTAGACGATATCCTGACTTTCTTAAAGAACGAGGAAGAACATGCTAGACATCTCAAGGAGGTGATGGATACGCTTAGAGCACATCAGTTGAAAGCCAAGTCCTCCAAATGTCGTTTTGGAGAAAAGGGAGTTAGATTTCTTGGGCACATAGTTTCTAAGCAAGGCCTAGTGGTGGATCCTGCTAAAATGGTCGCGGTTCAAGACCGGAAAGCTCCGACGAGGACAATTGAAGTAAGAAGCTTTCTCGGTTTAATTAGTCAGTTAGCGTCCCTTGAATTTAGACCTACCCTTCTGGATCAAGTAGGGACTTCATAGAAGGAAGACCCGCAGTTAGTCGAGATCATGGATAAGTTGATTCGAGGCGAGATGGTAAGTCACCTCGCTATAGATGACAAGGGATGGCTAAGACGCGATGAGAGAAAGAAGGTTCTTAAAGATGCACCTCACCCGAGGAGGTGGCCAAGTTTGTCCCAAGTTGCATGTTGTGCCAACAGGTTAAAGGCCGAGTCATAGAAGCCCGGTGAGCTATTACATCCATTGGAGGTCCCCGCAATGGAAGTAGGAAAAACGTCACGAAGGATTTCGTGGATGGACTGCCTAGATCAAGAAAGGGAATAAGAGCATGTGGGTCATAGTAGGTAGACTCACGAAGAGTGCTCATTTCACTCCGGTAAAGAGCGAAAGGACTGCATCATAGCTAGCGACAGTTTACTTTCAAGGAATAAAGCGGTTGCACGAGGTTCCCTAAAGTATAGTTAGTAGCCATGACTCAATCTTCACTAGCCAGTTTTGAGATAGTCTACGAGAAGTCATGGGCAAGCGACTGAATCTAAGTACGGCCTATCACTCGCAGGCGGATGGTTCATTTCGTTCAAGCATGAGTTATAGAAAATCACGTTAGTAACGTGGATTGGTATTTTCAAGAAAAGTTCTGCTGTGTGGAATACTTTATAGTAAGTAAATGAGATCCAGGATTCACTGATGAATTTTGGAGAGCTTGCATGAAATCATGAGGTCATAGTTATGTTTAAGCCAAGAATGATAGAAGAGTAAGTGAAAGAGGAAGACGAGAGGCGACAATGAAATGGGTTCCAACTCATATTTGGAAATAAGAGTTAAGAAGTCAAGGAATCATGAAGTAAAAGACGGTCAAAGCACAGTGGAGTTAAACTCAAGGAAACGTGACTTAGAAGACTGAATGCTAGATACGTGCATCATATCTCTTTCTAAGAGTATATCCTTGATCCTTGTTTTCCGGTGGAACTTACTCGCATGTTATCTTTTTACGTATATCCTCTCGGTCCCATTCTCGTTCCTATTTCTATCGGGAGGTATGACTTATTTGCTAGTAATACATGTCAGGGTTTGAAGGGGTCCGTTAGGTTAACTAAACCTTTTGGGCTTTTATAGGATTGGGGTTGGGTTAGGAAGGGATTTCTTGTAATCCGAAAGGAGTATATCCTGCTTATCTTCCCGATCTCTTTGTAGCATATCTTTCTTTTGCTATCTATATCGTGTTAATCTTGTCATGAGAACCTTAGGTAGAAACCCTTTGGATGAAACATGTGTTTGAAACATGTTATGCTTGATGGTTGCAAGTGGTTGCAAGTGTTTGCAAGTGGTTACTCGTGGATGCATTATACACGTTAGGCACTAGATCGGCTCACACACTCCTCATATTGCATATGCATGAGTGTTTACGCTTATTCATGGATGAAAATTTTTGTGTTATCACATGGATGTTGCATATGGATGTATGTTATGTGCACGCATATAGATGTTATACATTATGTTAGAAATTGCATACATATGGATTCATTTCACTAACATAATTTGCATTGATGATATTTGCATTAGATAAGTACATATACACACACCTTTGCATATGTTCATACAACATTTAGAATCTTGTAAGGACAATGATTGCTCGTGGATGATGTTTTGAGTAGATGGATGATTGGATGGTAGGATACGTTCTTCCCAACTTGAAGATTTCGGGGACGAAATCCTTTAAGAAGGGGAGAATGTAACAACCCGTATTTTCAATAACCTGTTATAACATAAATCGAGGCAGAATTTAATTTATAAATCTGAATCAAGAGAAACGGGCTATGCCATTGCGTTCGTCTCGGAAAAATACGCGAAATAGAGTCCGAGTTTTCGAAAATCGGAGTCCGTATGACCCGATTAAGGCCCAACGAAGTTTTCAGAAAATTTTAAAGTAAAAACAGATTTCAAATTCAAGTTTGAATTTGGAAAATTAGGCCAGATTGGGGCAGGCGGGAAAATTCCCGCCAGGGCACCCAAGTCGACAGCCCTGTCGACTTGGGAGTCGACTTGGTTGACCCAAGTCGACAGCCCTGTCGACTTGGCTCAGCCGGGCAGTTCTGCCTGGTGCACCATTTTGGGGTTGTGTTGAGTTTGGGGGCCAGATTCGGTTTTGAGGGCTGAGATTAGAACTAGGGTTTAATCCTAAGGCTAGAACTAATCCTAATCTCTATAAATAAGGCCCTAACCTAAGCCTAAATCAACATTATTCCCTCATACAACTAAACTATGGCAAAATCATTCCTCTCATGGCCTCCACTCTCTTCATAAAATTCCTAAGTTATTTCTATGAGAGATTTTCCATGCATACAAGTGTTTTCAAGCTTGTATGAGTGTCATTAGCTTGCATTCAAGTCAAGTTTCCATATTTACATCATAAAGCAAGGGTTTTGATCATTTTGGCTCAAGGGTTTTTCTATTAGATCTTGCGTTTTGGGTCTATTTGATTGCATAAGGGCTTTGTCATATTTTGTGTCTTCATAAGCATTGTAAGCCCTATTCTACTTTCATATTTAAACTCTAAAGTTAAATGAATGATGCAAGTTTGGTTGGCCATTATGATATGCAAGTTTATCATGTTATGTTATGCAAGTATGCCATGTTATGATATACAAGTTTACCATGTTATGCTATGCAAGTTTGCCATGTTATGATATGCAAGTTTATCATGTTATGTTATGCAAGTTTGCCATGTTATGATATGCAAGTTTATCATGATATGTTATGCAAGTTTACTATGATGTAATATGCAAGTCTATCATGTTATGTATGCAAGTTTGCTATGTTATGATATGCAAGTTGCCATGTTATGTATGCAAGTTTGGGTTGATCATCTCACTCATGTTATCATGTTATGCAAGCTTATCTTGGGTTTATGAGCCTAAAGCTTCAAGCTTTATGCTAAAGGTTGCATTTTGGCAACATGTAGGTTATCATATCTCTTATGATAACTTGCATGTGAGGCTAAATGCGAACTTATGGCCATCTCTACATGTCATTTATCACCATGTATCACCAATATGCTAAGTTTGGTTTTATGCATGCTTTTGAGGCCTAAAATGTAATATGCAAGTATATGAACACATGTACATTTCATATGCCACCATGTTGAACTTGTGGCTTCAACACCTTTATGTCATGATTATGCCAAGTTCCCTCTTTCTATCCTTTATGCGCTATTGCGATATGTAAGCAATGGGATTGCGTTTGGGGTTGGGTAAACTTAAAAGACATAAAAACATAAGCTTGGGAATTTACCTATTAAGTTAGGTCTACCCTTTGGGAATTTACCTATTAAGTTAGGTCTACCCAAATGCTTGAAAATTTGTAACATGTTTTGAAACATGATGGACATGACACTTAGAAAATATAAGTGTGACCAACTCGAGGTTGGGTTGAGTTTGTAGCATAAACCTACCCGGAACCGACCGGCTTAACTAGTTGCTACAAACAATAGGACCCAATGTGAGAAGTTGGTCATGTGGTACCTTGAACCCGAGGTTAGACCAAGTCGTGGTGTAAAGCTACCCGGACCCGCCCGGCTTAACTAGTAACCACAACAAGGTCTAATGTGAGAGGTTAAGGCGTATTAAATTAATTAATGCCTCATGATTAGGGTTAAGTCATGGTCCACTTAATACTTAACCAATTTGGGCTTGGTAGATTAATCAGGGTTAAGTCGTGAACTCATCGTTACACTTAACCAAGTTAATCCATGATTAGTAAAAGGGTTAAACCGTACTTAACCCACTAGAAAATCCTAGCAATGGGGGTCCACTCCAGCAGTAATCCCAAGTTCGTATCATTAAGACCCTAGGGACTAGGCTAGGGTGGGGGCACAATTACTGGACTTGAGGTAAGAGACCAAAAACGACGGCAGAGGGGTACGCCGGTGTAGTTCCGGGCGGACCATGGTCGTGCACATAGTCCGAAGCCGGGGAAAACATGCACGGGTACCAGTAGATCGAGACTGTGCACTTATGTTTATGGTGTCCAGGGGTTGACACCCTAGGGCTTGATACACCCGACGGGAGACCCTGCACAGTCTGACTACAATTATGTTTGGGCCGCATTGACACCAACACGTGACGAGTTAGGCTTAGGGAGCCGGTCGATTAGACCGTTTGGTTGGACCTCGTATTAGGGTCAAACCATGTTATTGGACCTCATATTAGGGTCGCTTCATGTTATTGGACCTCGTGTTAGGGGCACTTCATGTTATTGGGCCAAAGCTTGGGCCAAGGGATCAATACTTGCTTATTCAAGTCATGTTAGTTTGCTAGTACACCTGTGGTGCAAAAACCTTAAACCTGATTATGCGATGACACCTTTATCTACCTTGTTAGTTAATCATCATGCCAGTATGTAGTTATCCATATGTTCATCTCAGCTTTCATCATGCCAGTTAACTTTATCAGTTTACATTGATTGTAGTAGGGCTTACTCAGTCTTTTTGACTGACCTGTTTTTCTTTCGCCTCTTTTCTTCCGTTTACCCTCCCCCCCCCCCCCCGCAGGTTCTCAGGGTGGGAATATTGGAGCTTAGCTTGGATTTCTGATCGCTTGCTTGTGGGATTTTAGCTCATGTACGGTCTTGACATGAATCTAGCTATGGTTATCACTTATTTTGGGGATAGTACTTATGTATTTCAGTTTTTCAGTAATATTGTTTTTATCTAGACTTGTGTATTTGGAAAGTTGACATTATGTTGTACCAGACTTGTTTGAAATAGTTTGAAATCTTCCGCTGTTTTATCTATGTTATTTACTCTGTTTACATATATATATATGTTCTTGTTCTGCCTTGATATATCATTATGCATGTTTACCTGATTCAAACGCCCCTCCAAAGTCAGAGTGCTTGCAAGAGCCACCCTGGCGGAGGTGGGGTGTTACAGCGATGGTGCCCCGTCACCAGAATTATCCCCGGGCACTAGAGTGCGATTCTATAACTATCCAATACATTAAAACTTCGAATACACGTTTGCAAGACATATATGCAAAATCTCTATATATTGGATTGTCCAAATTCATATAAATAAATAATCAAATACGAGTAATTGATTTAAATTTTCAAAACAAACTTGTTTTCAACTTTAAAAATATACTCTTCACACTCGTTCTAGGACACTACTGATCCTATCTCTAACGAATCATTCTCTTTGGATATTACTAATCCAAAATCTGATGAATTCTTTCGTATGGTTCTAATGTGTCTTGTTCTCTGATCTTTGTAAACCAAAGCTCTGATACTAAATGTGACAACAAGGAATTTCGCTCGATCCGAATCAGTCGCTAAACCGATCTAGACCGTTCGAAATGCCTGATTGTTTTGAGAACACGACAAAATAGAACGCAGGCGGAAGAACATTTCATTGTATATTACAACAATTCCATCAGAATACAAGAATATACAGAGTATGAATGAATATTACACAGAAATATCAGAGATTTAAATTACATTTAAATACATAGCAGCAGAAAATAATACAATACACAACCGAAGGAGATATACAGATATAAAGCTTTCCGGATATCATTCCAGCTGTAAACCAGGATCCTATGAATATAAATCTGCAAAACCAAAACTACTAGCTACCCGTGTCAAAATAAGGGCACCCAGAGTTTAGGTTAAAACAATAAACTCCAGGTCAGTCATGGGACTCGTGTGAGAACTAATACAGTTATTAATCTTTATTTTAAAATTAGGTACATCAAGGGACCACGCCGTATAACACGGAATGGGTTTCCTCCCAAGAACACTAGTGCATAAAACAACAACGCAATGCTAAATAAAGAACAATGAAGCTATTATAAGACCCAGTTCCCATCACACAATGCAACGCAAGCCGGAGGATAGGGTTTTTACCTTATAATAGCCAAGAATGCTTGATACGTTTAAAACAAATCATTTGATACAATTATAAGTGCATAGTGTATAAAACAACTTCAAATCATAAGTATCAATCATAGACGGCATTAGCGCCCCATCCCACTATGTCGCCATACTAGGCTCTACAAATAAAACCGCAAAGTCACGTATTTGGAAATTGGGTTATCATTTATGGTATGAACCGAGGCTAGGGATTGTCCTCTACTGATTCGAGACGCTCTAGTCCGCCCCTCAGGAATAGCCGCAACTGCCCCTTGGATCGTCAGGAACGGTCCACCGATGTGGATTATTATGCCTGAACACTGCGTTTCCCCGCCCTATGGGGCGTAGGTGAGCCAACTAAATGACTCCGTCGGTTCGAGAACGACCGATATATCTGAGGCGCCTCGCAACAGCAACAACCACATAAGTCAAACTCGTCAGGGCATGTAAAACCACTGACGCCACTTCTAACTAGAAAGAAACCCATGCCCTCCCTGATGTCCTCTCCCGTTTCTGGTTCATATCGGGTGTGAAACTCGCGAAGTAAACGTTACACAAAGCTACGCCACAAAGGATGTGCTTCGATCATCAACCACAAGACTTTGCTTTTCAACAGAAGCCTTGATCATTCGCCACTTAGGCATGCCACACAGGCAATTCACTCTATGCGTTTGATATCCACCAATATATAACCCCTGAGCTTGTACGTCTCAGAGAAGAGCGTTAAGCAAGAGAATAAATTCTCCGCTGCCAAACAGATATATATTTAATAGAAATCAATCACACAGACTGAAATCCAATGTCAGACACAGTCCATTTACAAGTCCGTTCTGGGTTTGAACGAAACCGGAGGCACCTAGTACCCCGCATATCCATCGATCTCCAAGTACGTCTGGACGATCACCAGCTGTTTCCATCTTCTTGGGTGTACATCCTAATCAAGATCATCAGTAATCACCCAAACGACGTGAAGACCTCCGGTCTTCGACTACCGTCTTCATCTTCGACTTATCGTCGTACCAGTTATTCAGAATGGGATGAACCCGGTCTTTCCGAATAACTCGCGTATATTATAAACAAGTGTTACACACACACAACATACGCCTCATTCCAATTCATCAGTCACTAACCGTAAATGAACTAGAGAATAATTCCCCAAATATTAACCCCGAAGGCCGAAACCAACATCAGATCAATATCAAGAAAACCATTCTGCTTTGCTAACCGACAATTAGTTTCTAAATTTCACATTCATAGGGAAAGGTTGCCATTAATTTTTTCAATGATAAATTCCTTGAATTTATTCTTTAATCTACTTTTGAATATCAATTCAAACTAGTCGGGATTAATGAACCTTACCGAAGTAATCATTTGTTTTAATTTCCCAACCCCAACCTATTCATCCCATGAAGTAAAACTGGTAATCCTTCATATCTAGCACCACGGTGTTATCGGTAAATTTAATTACCATTTCACGTTCAAATCTAATTAAAGATTTAACTATTGCCTGGAGCAAAATTGGTGATACTCCATTCTCGATCTTTTCAATCTAATTAAAGATTCATTAAAACTCCACTTAGTTTTAATCTTTAACTGGGTTAAAGAATCAATGTCATTTAAAACACGGTTCACGATAAACCCCAAAATCACATTTCATTCAGTCCCTAACCGTACAATAGCAAGTGAGCAATTCCCTACGTATTAACCCCGAAGGCCAAAACCAACATCAGATCAATACCTCTGAAACCATTCAACTTAACTAATCTCTAGTTAGTTTCTGATTTTCTTAACTCCTTTAGGTCTAAGAGCAGTATTATTGAAGATACCGTTCGCGACAACCCAAAATCTCGTTCCATTAATTATCGGGTTAAAGAACGAGTGTAATTTAAACACTGTTCACGATAAACCCAAAAATCAATACCAATTCAATTCCAATTAAATATTATTTAATTGGTCCACTTCATTAAATTTAAATAAAAAGATTCAATCTTTTTCTCAACTGGGCTTAAGAATAGTGTTAATGAAGACACCACTCACGACAAACCCAAATCACATTTGATATTAAATACAAGGCTCTGAATAGAAAATATATCGGCTTATATTCAATATCAAATTCTATGACCAACAAATATCGTATTGGAAATAACGATATAAATATAGCTTTCAAATTTCAATAACAATATATGTGTCATCACGAAATCCAACATCGAAATAATCCAAAGAAAATTTCGATTCAAATCCATTCCAATTCAATTATTGGAAATTCTAGTTACCTTCAAAACCATTTTTCAAATTCAATTTATTTATTTAAAAATAAATAGAATTATAATTCTAGTTCAAAACTAGTTCATTTCGATAAAAATCTATTTTTATCTTTTCAAATATGGAGTTTTTCATCCCAATTCTTCTCAAATCATTTCTTACGATTTTACATAAATTATTGATATTTTTAATAATTATATCAAGGCCCGTACAGTCGATTTCCATCAACGGCCATCGAACTGCACTGACAGCGACCTTTTCCAAATTTGATTTGGACATAATTCCAAATCCAACCGTTAGATTTCTAATTTATAATATTCGTTAGAAAGCTCTTTTCGATACGAACCCAACGGTTCTGGTTTTAGGAGAATCCGACGGTCGGATCTCCCGTAATATCCGTTCGAAGTCAATGGTCGAAATTCGCGAAATACCGCGGCGCAGCGCGTTCTATTCAGGACATTATATTATGTATATAATATATATAATATATACTTCATCGATTTCCTTTTAAAACGATTTAAAACGTATTTTATAAATCGTTTTAAATTCGTTTTCAAAATGATTTCAACTTCTTTTTCAAATTCAAATCAAAATTGAATTTTTCCTTACAAATTCGTTTTAAATTCATTTCAAATTGATTTCAATTCAAATCGATTTTCAGTTCAATTTCAATACATTTTAAATTCAATTCAAAACGATTTCAATTCCATTTCAATCTAATTCGAATTTCAATTCTATTCAGTTTAATTCGAATTCGTTTTTTATTCAATTCAATTTCAATTTAAGTCGAATTTCTATTCTTTTCAATATAATTCGAATTTCATTTCAAAATATTCGATTTTGAAAGCACTTTTCAATATTCATTATAAAAATGAATATAATCGATATAAATATCGCTCACGTCAAAATGGCGTCAATCTAATCAACACGGCTTCATATGTTTCTATTTTCAAATATTCAATTTCAAATATTCTATTTCAAATATTTCTATTTCAAACATTTCTTTTTCAAAACTGGAATGAGGCCTAATCAATTACCATATAATGTTAATTATATGGATTTTCTACCACACGTATATAATAGCAGCAATAAATCATCAACCATCATCCAAAGTGCGTTCTACACTGTATGAGCATCAAAAATAATTATTCAACGGTTACAACAGCCTGTCAATCAATCGATCGACATACAACTAAACAATCGGGATTAGTGTACGTCAAATATCATCCCAATACCCGTGTGGGGTTTCAAACAATCAAACACAGATTTTATTTGTGCAGTTGGGCGATGTGTAAAATTTATCGTCCCAATCAATATCAGTAAAATGTGTGTATATAAATAAATCGCCCGATTTATTTATATTTATTTATTTCATTTCATATACACGTTAAAAATTCTATTTTTAACTATAAAATATTTTATTTCAAATATATAAATATTTTATTTCAACTATATAAATATTTTATTTCAACTATATAAATATTTTATTTCATTTCACATCACATCACACAATCAACTACACATCAAAATCAAACAAACAAGCATACAAGCCGTCCATGGTCTGTGGACGACGGGTGTTGGGTGCTACTAAACACCGTCTGCATCCTATTATATATTTCATCTAGAAAAATTAAATTAAAGGTGAGAAGTTCTCACCGATAGCTAATCCAAACTCCACGCCTCTTCATATGTAGGAAATCTTCACCTTTTCGTCTTTTGTCATTTTCGTTGCCCAAATTCACTACATATATAAAAATCACATTTTTATATTCTCTCCACTTCACGATAAAATAAAGTTCAGATTTTTATTTCACTTCATATATTTACAACGCTTCTTTCTATATAAAAATTATATTTTTATATTTCTACTTCTTATATAAAGATTAAATTTTTATTATCATAACCACACAAAAATTATATTTCTCTATCGCCATTCTCTATATAAAGATCTCGCCTTTTCAAATATAAAGATTTCGCCTTTTCATATATAAAATAAAAATCGAATTTTTATTTCACTACACATATAAAGGTCAAATTTTTTTCTATCTACATAATATAAAAATCGTATTTTTAATACTTCTACTTTATAAAAATTATTTTTTTGTCTCTACTTTATAAAAATTATATTTTATTCTCAAATTAAAAATCTCATCTTCCTCATATAAAAATCTAATTTTTATCGTTATAAAAATTTTATTTTTATCTTTATAAACATCTAATCTTGTACCCTATAAAAATCAAATTTCTTACACTATAAAAATCTCATCTTTCCTATGTTATATATCTTTATATTTCTGAAAATAAAAACATTTTTTTTATGTAATTTAAAACTGATTTAACTATGTTAAATAAATAAATAAATAAAAACAGTAAAGGAGAAAACTCACGTTCAAGGGGAAGGAGGGGGTCTCTTCATCGTCGCCGGAGGGGGCTTCAGGTGGCTCGGTCCTCAGTGGGATGCGCAGGCGGTTTCAGGCGAGGCGGTGGGCAGTGGGGGGCCTGCGTCGCGGATTTGGGTGTAAATGGTTTGGGGGCGCGGTTTTTCACGATGGAGAGAGGGGGAAGGGGTTCGCCGGCGTTTGGAGGGGGGGGGGGGACGATGGCGGTGGCGACTGGGGAGCCGCCTTTTCCTTCGATCGGAGGAAAGGATCTGGGTATCAGGTTTGAGAAAGGAAGAAATGGTCTGGGGGGGTGTAGCACCCCACCTCCGCCAATGCCACTCTTGCAAGCACACTAGCTTTGGAGGGGAGTTAAACAAGGTAAACATGCATGCAGATATCACAAGACAGAACATATAGAAGTAAAAACAGAGTAAATAAAGCAGCGGACAAAACTAACATTTCAAAACCATAGTCAAGTTACATCAAAGTACTTGGTCATTATTTTCCCACAAAACAAAGTCTAGAAACATAAACTGAAAACTAGAAAGAAAATCATAAAGTAACTATCCCCAAGGTAGAATAAAGCCATAGCAAGCTCAAGTCCAAACTGTACATGAGCTATCCAGAAAAGCAGCTAAAGATCCAAGCTAGGTGCTAGTGTTCCCACCCTGTAAACCTGGGGGGGGGGGGGGGGGGCGAAAGAAAAGAGGTGAAAGAAAATGGGTCAGTCAAAAGACTGGTAAGTCCTATCTACTATTAGTATAAAAACTAATAAAGTTAACTGGACATGTAAAACTGAGATGAAACATAGGATGATAACTGGCATGGTGAAAAGTTAACAAGATAGATCAAGTGTGGCATCGCATGTACAAGGTTAAGTTTTGCACCAAGTGTACTAGTATTCCAACCCATGTCAAGTATAAACAAAGAGTGATCGCTTGGCCCCAATCTTGGCCCAATATCACGAGATGACCTAAATCAAGGTCCAACAACCCGGTCTAGTCGATCGGCTCCCTAAAAGCCTAACTCGTCAAGTGTCGGTGTCATACGGCCCAATCACGAAGTGTAGTCAAACTGTGCTAGGTCCACCCTAGGGTGTATCAGGCCCTACGGTGCCAACCACAGACACAAATCAAGCACGCACAGTCTAAACCTACTAGTGCCCGTGTCTGCTTTTTCAACTCCGGACCATGTGCACGACCATAGTCCGCCTGAACCTACACCGGCGCACCTACTCAGCCGTCGTTTTGGTCGCTTACGTGTCAGCCCAGTAATCGTGCCCCACCCTAGCCTAGTCCCCAGGGTATCATGATACAACCAAGAGGGTTACTGGTGAAAAGGACCACGTAACTAGGGTTTCTAACGGGTTAAACGTGGTTAACCCTATCCAATCAAGTATCAAGTTGGTTAAGTGTACCCAAGGTTCATGACTTAACCCTATCAACCCATCGTGTTTAATTGGTTAAGTATTCAAGTGGTCCATGACTTAACCCTATCATGTGGCATTAATTAATTTAATGCACCCAACCTCTCACATTAGACCTTGTTGTGGTTACTAGTTAAGCCGGGCGGGTCCGGGTAGCTTTACACCACAACTTAGTCTAACCTCGGGTTTCAAGTGCGACATGACCAACTACTCACATTGGGTCCTATTGCTTGTAGCCACTAGTTAAGCCGGTCGGTTCTGGGTAGATTTATGCTACAAACTCAACCCAACCTCGAGTTGGCCATTCTCATGTTTTCTAGAAGTCATGTCCAAATTCATGTTCATGTTTCAAGCATAATCACATGTCATATTTCGTGTCATCTTTTCAAGTCATGTTTTTATGTCATTTTAGTTTACCCATAACGTTTCCCCATCGCATGTAAGTTCGCATAAACACAAATAGATTTCAAAGAGGGAACTTAGAAGCATGACATAATTAATAAGGCTTGGCCACAAGTTAAACATGGTGGCATATGGGGCAAATGTGTTCATAAACTTGCATATTACATTATAAGCCTCAAAACATACATGATATCAACTTTAGCAAGATAGGTGAAATATGGTCATAAATGACATAGGATGATAGCTAGTGATTCGCATATAACATTATATGCAAGATAACATAAGGGTTATGAGAGTTTCTATGTTGCTTTATGTAACATTTCAATCAAAGCTCATAGCTTTCTATGCACAAAGTCAAGGTGATAGCTTTACAAACATGCATAGAATAAATCTATGCATAACATGATAGAATCAAAGCACAAATCATACTTAGGCCCAAACTCAAACTTGCAACATGTCATTTTTAACTTCATAGTTAGAATATAAGAGTAGAATAGGGCTTACAATGCTATGAAGACTTATAAATAAAATAAGATTGAGACGAAGCCACTAGCAACTCTAAAAACTCCCAAATGATAAGCTCCAATGCAAACCCTTGAGAAACAAGAAGAAGATCCTTGCTTTGATGCGGAAAGATTGAACTTTGGCCTTGAATCAAACTTAGAAACTCTCAAACAAGCTTAGAAACTCTCATATGAATGAAGATGGAGACTATGACCAGAGGGTGGAGGCCATGATTAAACATTTTGACATAATCTAGTTGTAGGATTGATTTATGATGGTTTAGGCTAGGTATTAGGGTCCTTTTATAGAAGTTTAGGTTAGTTTAGGCCATAGGATTAACCCTAATTCAGATCTGAGCCTTTAAAATCCGTCACAAGCCTTAAAACATGTCTTGAGGAACAAGTCAGGTTCACCCAGGCCAAACTGGACGAACCACCCTATCGACACCCGTGTCGACTGGGCAGTCGACACAGCCCTGGGTGTGTCGACACCCCGGTCGACATGGGGGTTGGCGGGAATCTTCCCGCCTGGCCTGTCTGGGTTGAAATTTGAATCTGTTTTTAATCTTGAATTTTTCTGAAAACTTCTATGGGCCATAACTGGATCATACGGACTCCGATTTTTGAAAACTCGGACTCTATTTCGCGTATTTTTCCGAGATGAACGCGATGGCATAGCCCGTTTCCCTTGATTCAGATTTTATCATTTAATTCTGCCTTGATTTATGTTATAACATGTTATTTAAAAATACGGGTTGTTACACTCTCCCCACCTTAAAGGATTTCATCCCCGAAATCTTCAAGTTAGGAAGAACGTATCCTACCATCCATCATCCATCTACTCAAAACATCATCCACGAGCAGTCATTGTCCTTAAAAGATTCTAAATGCTGTATGATCATATGCGAAAGGTGTGTGTATATGTACTTATCTAATGCGAAAATCAGGCGGTTACTGATTCAGTAAACCTCCTTAATGCATATGTATGTTAGTGAAATGAGTCCATATGCATGCAAATTCCTAACATAATTCATAATCTCTACATGAGTTCACAGAACATTCATCCATATGCAACATCCATGTGATAGAATAACAAGTTTCAGCCATGAATAAGTATAAGCACTCATGCATATGCAATATGAAAGTGTGTGAGCCGATCTTAGTGCCTAACGTGTATCATGCATCCACGAGTATCCACTTGCAAACACTTACAACCACTTGCAAACATCAAACATAACATGTTTCAAATACATGATTCATCCAAAGGGTTTCTACCTAAGGTTCTCATGACAAGGTTAACGAGATAACAAGATAAACATGGATAGCAAAAGAAAGATATGCTAACAAGGAAAAGAGATTGAGAATGTACCCTCAAAAAGAAATGGATAAATCCCACGCATCTTCTCCTCGGTTTCCCAAGTTGCATCCTCTTCGGCCTCACTCCACTGAACCTTCACCAATCTGACTTCTCGATTCCTTAGCTTCCTGATCTCCGTTCCCAAGATATGAATCGGAGCTCTCCTCAAGGTTGCCTCTTTCTCTACCTCCACGTCTTCAAGAATGCTAGGTTCAACCACCTTAGCGGACTCATGTAGGCACTTTCGGAGATGCGAGACATGAAAGACATTATGCACTCCGGCCAGCTTCTCGGGCAATTCCACCTTATAAGCCATCTTCCCAATTCTCTCTATGATAGGGAAGGGTCCTACGAACCTTGGTTCCAGCTTCCCAATTGCTCCAAAATGAACCACATTACGCAAAGGAGAAACCATCACGAAAACCATATCTCCAACTTCGAATTCCAAATCTGTCCTTCGCTTGTCAGCATAGGATTTCTGCCTGTCTTGGGCCGTTTTCATCCGTCTTCTCACCAATTCAACTTTCTCGGATGTGTCCCGTATCATACCGGGCCCAAGTATAAGCCTATCCGTTGTCTCCCACCAACAAGATGGTGACCTACACAGCCTCCCATACAAAGCTTCAAATGGTGCCATCCCTATGCTAGCTTGATAGCTATTATTATAAGCAAACTCTACAAGAGGAAGGTGGTCTTCCCAAGTACCACCAAAGTCATGAACACAAAGCCTCAAAAGATCTTCTAGCACTCTATTCATCCTTTCGGTTTGGCCATCCGTCTGGGGGTGATAGGCTGTACTTAGATTCAATCGTGTACCCATCACTTCTTGCAAACTATTCCAGAACTGGCTAGTGAAGATTGGGTCACGATCGCTAACTACGCTAGAAGGAACTCCATGCAATCGCACTATCCCTCGAAGATAAACAGATGCTAGCCATGATGCGGTCCTCTTGCTCTTCACTGGAATGAAATGAGCACTCTTCATAAGTCTATCAACTATGACCCATATGCTCGTATTCCCTTTCCTTGACCTAGGCAATCCATCCACAAAATCCATAGAGATACTTTCCCACTTCCATTGCGGGACCTCCAATGGATGTAATAGCCTACCGGGTTTCTTCGACTTGGCTTTCACTTGTTGGCACACCATGCACTTTGAAACATACTCTGCCACATCCTTCTTCATTCCAGCCCAAAAGAAAATGCGCTTCATATCCCTATACATCTTATCTCCTCCAGGATGTATAGTCATCTTCGAGTGATGCGCTTCTTCGAGAACTTTATGCACCAAGTCTCCCACTTGTGGAACGCATAGCCTTCCATCACGCCTTAGCCAACCCTTGTCATCAATAGTATATCTAGCAAGGTGACTAGACGTCTCATCGAATCAACTTGTCCATGATCTCGACTATCTGCGGGTCTTCCTTCTGCGAAGTCCCTACTTGATCAAGAAGTGTAGGTCTAAGCTCAAGAGATGCTAACGAACCCGTCATCGACTCAACAGCCGTTGTGAAATCAAAGGTTGCCAAGAACTCTAGGATCTTCATCTCAACAAACAAGGGACTCAAAGTCAACCTTCTTCTGCTTAGTGCATCTGCAACAACATTACCCTTGCCAGGGGTATAAGCTATCTCGAAGTCATATGATGCCAAGAATTCCATCCACCTTTGCTGCCTTAGATTCAGATCCTTCTGTGAGAAGAGGTACTTGAGCGACTTGTGATCAGTATATAACTCAAACCTTTCGCCTAAAAGATAGTGGCGCCAGGATTTGAGTGCAAAGACGATCGCCGCCAACTCCAAATCATGAGTGGGATAGTTCTTCTCATGAACTTTAAGTTGCCTACCCCCATAACATACCACTCTTCCTTCCTACATCAGAACAACACCTAACCCCATGCCACATGCATCGGTGTACACGATAAACATCTTACCGCCATCGGGTAATGCCAAAACTGGAGCTATGGTAAGGGCCCTCTTAAGCCTTTGAAAAGCAAGCTCACACTCTAAGTCCCATGCAAAGACTAAGTTCTTCTTCGTCAACTTAGTAAGAGGGGCTAAAATCTTAGCGAAGTCCCTAATGAACTTCCTATAGTAGCCTGCCAGACCGAGAAAGCTTCTTACTTCGGTTGCATTCTTAGGAGTCTTCCAGTCTTGAACCGCTACCACTTTCGCGGGATCCACAACTATGCCTTGCTTAGAAACTATATGTCCAAGAAACCGAACTTCCCTTCTCCAAAAATGGAATTCGGAGAACTTGGCTTTCAACTGATGAGCTCTAAGCGTATCCATCACTTCCTTGAGATGTCTAGCATGTTCTTCCTCATCCTTTGAGAAGATCAGAATATCATCCACGATGACGACCACAAACTTGTTAAGGAACTCCCTGAACACCCTACTCATCAAATCTACGAAGTAGGCGGGTGCATTAGTCATACCGAATGGCATGACAAGCCATTCAAAGAATCCATCTGGAGTCCTAAACGCAGTCTTATCAATACTATCCTCAGCCACTCTAAGCTGATGGAATCCGGTGGCTAGATCGAGCTGAGAGAAAACAGAAGCACCAACAAGCTGGTCAAAGAGGTCATCAATCCTCGATAACGGGTGCCTATTCTTCTTTGTCTGCTTGTTCAACTCTCGATAATCAACACATAGACAAAGTGAACCATCCGCCTTAGTAGCGAACACCACAGGAGCACCCCATTCAGAAATGCTTCGCCTAATAAAATTCTTCTCAAGCAACTCCTTGATTTGCTTACTGAGCTCTCTTCTTTCTCGCCGGGCCATGTGCCTAACGGGCAATGAAACTAGCTTGGCATTATCAACAAGATAAATGCGGAAATCTATCTCTCGTTTAGGGGGTAACCCCTTAACCTCTTCAAAGACATCAGGTTATTCTCGGACCACCCTTACAGATTGCAGATCATCGATGGACGAGTCAAGAGATTCAAGATAACATAACATGACGGGATCCAGCGGGTTGCAAGAAATCTCTAGGGTATTACTGAGGCGAGTCATGAGCCTCACCACCCTATGCTCACAATCGAGAATGGCTTCATAACTGGACAACCAATCCATGCCCAAAATCAACCCGTATCCTATAAACCCGAGAACATAAGCATTACACGTGAATTCTATGGTCAAGATAGAAATCCTCAAATCCATACAAATCATAGATAGATGGGCGGAACCCCCAATTGGATTTGAAACACTAACGGGATCCTCAACTAGACTATTACTTAGGTGCAAACTTTCAACAATGTCAGAAGAAATAAAGGTATGCGATGTGCCAGAATCAAATAAAGTGCGAACAGGAAAATCAGAAATGTAAACAAGGCTTTCTACAGAAATACTACCTCGGTCCTGAACGGGAGCAGTGTTGAGAGCATGCACTTACCCTCTAGAAGGTCCTGCACGCTGAGTCTGCCCTTGCCCTTGTCCTTGCTTCTTAGGGCAATCCTTGCTAAAGTGTCCAGTCTCTCCACAATGAAAGCATTCGCCCAACTTCCTCTTCTTCTTCCTACAATCTTTGGCTATGTGCCCAATAATCCCACAGAAGTTGCACTTTTTTGGGTCCTTTGCCTTGTTGATGTTGGCCTTGTTACCCTTGTTGTTCTTGTTGTTCTGATTGCTCTGATTTCCTCCCCACTTGGAGTCCACCTTCTTGGTTTGAGTCTCATTAGGATTGACTTCTTTCTTGCCATTCTTATCGTCTCCCTGAAGTAATGCCATGTCCACTAGGCTTTCAAAAGTGGCCCCCATGGATATATGAGACATGGCTAAACCTTGTCATGGCTCATTCAACCCTCGTGCAAAGCGTAGAGCCTTCTTCTGGGGAGTATTAACCATGTCCAAACCGAATCGAGCAAGCTGGTTAAACTTATTCACATATTCCCTCACTATCATGTCCCCTTGCTTCAAAGATATAAACTTCTCCAATTGCAGATTCGCCTCAGCATATGATAGAAACTTAAGCCCAAACCTCATCCTAAAGTCGGCCCAAGTCTCTATAGGCCTAGTAGCGTTGGTGACCTCCCACCAATAAGCAGCTTTCTCCTTCAATAGCCATACTGCCAACAGAACTTTTCTACGGTCTTCCACTTCAAAGATGGCGAAGAGATCTTCAGTTTCTTTTAACCAATTTCGCGCCTCAACAAAATTCTCCATCCCAATAAAATTCTTTCCACCCATTACCTTAAAGTCTTTGCAAACCTTTGCGAAATCTGCTTGTGGATGCTGAGGAGGAGGAGGAGGGACCTCAGTTACGGTGGGGGTGTTTGCTGGGCCCAAATCATTGGCCCTAGCTTCCAAGTACCTCCGGAACCATCCGAGAATGGTTACTCCCTCGGGAAGAATAAGATCGGCCATGTTGAAAAAAGGAAAAGATAGATTTAGAACGAGGAAACGAAGGATAGTGCTAATGGCTTTTGGGGAATAGCCTTTTTAAAATAAACTAGACTTTTCTTGGAAAATACTTAATTGGTTTTGAAAATAGTTTTTCAAAAGGGTTTTAAAACTTTTGCCCGGTCTAGTAAAACCTTATGCTCTGATACCAAATGTAACACCCCACCTCCGCCAATGCCACTCTTGCAAGCACACTAGCTTTGGAGGGGCGTTAAACAAGGTAAACATGCATGCAGATATCACAAGACAGAACATATAGAAGTAAAAACAGAGTAAATAAAGTAGTGGATAAAACTAACATTTCAAAACCATAGTCAAGTTACATCAAAGTACTTGGTCATTATTTTCCCACAAAACAAAGTCTAGAAACATAAACTGAAAACTGGAAAGAAAATCATAAAGTAACTATCCCCAAGTTAGAATAAAGCCATAGCAAGCTCAAGTCCAAACCGTACATGAGCTATCCAGAAAAGCAGCTAAAGATCCAAGCTTGGTGCTAGTGTTCCCACCCTGTAAACTTGGGGGGGTGGGGGTGGGGGGGGGGGGAACGAAAGAAAAGAGGCGAAAGAAAATGGGTCAGTCAAAAGACTGGTAAGTCCTATCTACTATTAGTATAAAAACTAATAAAGTTAACTGGACATGTAAAACTGAGATGAAACATAGGATGATAACTGTCATGGTGAAAAGTTAACAAGATAGATCAAGTGTGGCATCGCATGTACAAGGTTAAGTTTTGCACCAAGTGTACTAGTATTCCAACCCATGTCAAGTATAAACAAGGAGTGATCCCTTGGCCCCAATCTTGGCCCAATATCACGAGATGACCTAAATCAAGGTCCAACAACCCGGTCTAGTCGATCGGCTCCCTAAAAGCCTAACTCGTCAAGTGTCGGTGTCATACGGCCCAATCACGAAGTGTAGTCAAACTGTGCTAGGTCCACCCTAGGGTGTATCAGGCCTTAGGGTGCCAACCACGGACACAAATCAAGCACGCACAGTCTAAACCTACTGGTGCCCCGTCTGCTTTTTCAACTCCGGACCATGTGCACGACCATAGTCCGCCTGAACCTACACCGGCGCACCTACTCAGCCGTCGTTTTGGTCGCTTACATGTCAGCCCAGTAATCGTGCCCCACCCTAGCTTAGTCCCTAGGGTATCATGATACAACCAAGAGGGTTACTGGTGAAAAGGACCACGTAACTAGGGTTTCTAATGGGTTAAACGTGGTTAACCCTATCCAATCAAGTATCAAGTTGGTTAAGTGTACCCAAGGTTCATGACTTAACCCTATCAACCCATCGTGTTTAACTGGTTAAGTATTCAAGTGGTCCATGACTTAACCCTATCATGTGGCATTAATTAATTTAATGCACCCAACCTCTCACATTAGACCTTGTTGTGGTTACTAGTTAAGCCGGGCGGGTCCGGGTAGCTTTACACCACAACTTAGTCTAACCTCGGGTTTCAAGTGCGACATGACCAACTACTCACATTGGGTCCTATTGCTTGTAGCCACTAGTTAAGCCTGTCGGTTCCGGGTAGATTTATGCTACAAACTCAACCCAACCTCGAGTTGGCCATTCTCATGTTTTCTAGAAGTCATGTCCAAATTCATGTTCATGTTTCAAGCATAATCACATGTCATATTTCGTGTCATCTTTTCAAGTCATGTTTTTATGTCATTTTAGTTTACCCATAACATTTCCCCATCGCATGTAAGTTCGCATAAACGCAAATAGATTTCAAAGAGGGAACTTAGAAGCATGACATAATTAATAAGGCTTGGCCACAAGTTAAACATGGTGGCATATGGGGCAAATGTGTTCATAAACTTGCATATTACATTATAAGCCTCAAAACATACATGATATCAACTTTAGCAAGATAGGTGAAACATGGTCATAAATGACATAGGATGATAGCTAGTGATTCGCATATAACATCATATGCAAGATAACATAAGGGTTATGAGAGTTTCTATGTTGCTTTATGCAACATTTCAATCAAAGCTCATAGCTTTCTATGCACAAAGTCAAGGTGATAGCTTTACAAACATGCATAGAATAAATCTATGCATAACATGATAGAATCAAAGCACAAATCATACATAGGCCCAAACTCAAACTTGCAACATGTCATTTTTAACTTCATAGTTAGAATCTAAGAGTAGAATAGGGCTTACAATGCTATGAAGACTTATAAATAAAATAAGATTGAGACGAAGCCACTAGCAACTCTAAAAACTCCCAAATGATAAGCTCCACTGCAAACCCTTGAGAAACAAGAAGAAGATCCTTGCTTTGATGAGGAAAGATTGAACTTTGGCCCTGAATCAAACTTAGAAACTCTCAAACAAGCTTAGAAACTCTCATATGAATGAAGATGGAGACTATGACAAGAGGGTGGAGGACATGATTAAACATTTTGGCATAATCTAGTTGTAGGATTGATTTATGATGGTTTAGGCTAGGTATTAGGGTCCTTTTATAGAAGTTTAGGTTAGTTTAGGCCATAGGATTAACCCTAATTCAGATCTGAGCCTTTAAAATCCGTCACAAGCCTTAAAACATGTCTTGAGGAACAAGTCAGGTGCACCCAGGCCAAACTGGCCGAACCACCGTGTCGACACGGCCCTGGGTGTGTCAACACACCAGTCGACATGGGGGTTGGCGGGAATCTTCCCGCCTGGCCTGTCTGGGTTGAAATTTGAATCTGTTTTTAAACTTTAATTTTTCTGAAAACTTCTATGGGCCATAATTGGGTCATACAGACTCCGATTTTCGAAAACTCGGAATCTATTTCACGTATTTTTCCGAGACGAACCCAATGGCACAGCCCGTTTCCCTTGATTCAGATTTTATCATTTAATTCTGCCTTGATTTATGTTATAACATGTTATTTAAAAATACGGGTTGTTACGGGGGGGGGGGGGTTAAAGTGAAAAGTAGTGTATATAAATATTTTATTATTATATTTTATTTTATTTAATTATACCTACAGTTGACTTTATATCCGATCTCCAAACCAAACCCAACGACTGTCGCCCCTAGCGTAATACCCCCATTCCGAACACAATGAGATATGTCACGTAGGCCAATTTGGCCGTTACGATCAGTTTTCGTCAAAATCAACATATAACTCTATATATATTCAATTTAAACGCACATTTCAATTTACCGGGGTCACATACTAACCCTAAAAATTCCCAAAAAATATTTTATAGCTTCGTATTGATGATACGGTCCTAACAAAACTAGTTTCGTCAAATTCCGAGACCATTTGAAAAATGGCCATTTTCCACTCGATTAAAATCAACTGAAACTGGTCAAATGCGTTTTCCTTCGCCCCGCTCACATATTGATTCGGAAAATTATGAAAATTGGAACCTAGCGATAATATGACATCACGGATCCAACAAAAGAGGTTTCGTCAAAATCCGAGGTCGTTTGCAAAATTCCCATTTTTAAGGGCCTGAATTCCATAGCGACTATTCAGAAATTTCAACTGGGCATAACTTTTGACCCCCGCTATGAAATCTTGATTTTTCGGATTCGTTGGAAAGATATTATCAATTAGATTCGAATATTTTTGGTTTCACTAAAATCCGGCTTATATTGCACCCGATACATTCATTTGAAGTTTGAAATCGAATTATCGAACTACCGCGCCATTTTTGATTCCTTTTATAATTTAAAATAAATATTTATATTCTAACGACGACGAATATAAATATATACGTTCTAATCTATTCAAAATAAATTTCTCGTCGTTTTTATTTAAAATAATTCATTTTAAATAATCAAAATTCACTAAAATTGCCAAAATAAAAATTTTAAATTGGCCCAGATTTCCGGGTTATTACATTCTTCTCGTATGTGTGTTTTTATTTTGTGTTTTTTTTAAAAAAACTTTTGCCAATTTCCTTTATTTCTTTCCCTTTCTTTTCCTCTCACTTATTTCTTTCCTTCCCTTTCCTTGCTTATTACTTGCCATTTCTTTTCTAATTTATTTCTCAATCTTCTCTCCAACTGTTTTCCTTTATTTCTTTCCTTTTTTCTCTCTCATTAGTTGTCTTTCTTTTTTCTGCCTTAATACCTTAATACGCCCACACTCATTTATTCCTTCCCTTCCCTTTCTCTAATTTATTTCTTTTCCCTTTCTATTCACTTTCAATTCTTACACACATTAAAAATCTTCCCATTTTTCTCTTTTATTTCTATCCTTTCTTTGATTTCTTTCCAACTTTTATCCAAAATTCTTTCCTTTCTTCACGAATAAAAAAAAAACAATTTATTGCTTGCCATATGTTTGTTTCTTCCTTCCTCTGTAATTTTTTCCCCTTTCGGCCTTAATATACCCCCAACTTCCTCACCAAAAATCATGTCACCCCATCTACAAAACTTCTTTCCTCAATTCATAACTCTTCTCCCATCCACCACCATATACTTCTTCTCTGCGCCTTCAGCTTCCTTCAGTCTGAACTATACCGGCCTTATCACCCTCAACCAAAACCATTAGCAACACCGCAAAATATTTTCGTACATCACCTCCAATCACCGAACAATTCCTTTCCAAAAAAAATTCTTCTCATTGCCAAACACATCGGCATTCAGTCACTTTCATCACCAAACTGTCATTGGCCATACACATACACTGACTTCATCAATCTACCATCATCCACTTCCCCAGTTTCAAACATCACCATCCCTATCCCTTCACCTTACCTTTTCACGGCCCTCTCCCCTTCCTCTTATCCAAATCATTCACCACGCAAACAAACCCTTCCTCCACTTTTGTTGTTTGTTTTCACTTTTTTTTTGTGGGTGCTAGTTTTCTTGTTCTTCTTATTAAAAAAAAAAAAAAAATTCTTGTTCTTGTATTTAGTGTTTGTTCACTAGTTGTTGTGTTTTTGTGTCACTTTGTTTTTGTGTTTATCTTGTGTGTTTATTTATTTTGTTGTTCTTCTTTAAAAAAATATCCTTTTTATTGTGTATATATTGTGTTCGAATCTCTTTCAGGTTGCAAGATCAAGAATGAACAACATCGCTTTGGCGCGCTTGCTAATAAATAAAATTGCTGCTTAAAAAAAAATAATTGCTAATAATTTTACATGCTCTAATTTCAATTTGGATGTGCCTAATTTGTGCTTGTAGACTTTTATTTGGGAGTGTGATTTCTAGGTACTGCAGAACTCAGCGGATAAAAAAGTGAAATCTCCAAAAATTGAATCAAGGAACCAATAGTGAAGAAAATCGTTCAAGAAAAGCTAACAAAGTTCTAGGATCAAACGACACAAACAGTAAAGTCTCATAGCTATGGAAGGACAGCCATAACCCACTGTGAGTGATTCCTAAACTATACAGGTGCTCTGTTGCAAAGAAAAATATATTGAAATTGCTTGTAAAAATCTTCTGCAGGGCATCGGCTTGCTTGTAATTTTTTTTATTTCTGCAATTATTATTCTGTGACTGTCTGTGATGGATTTTTTTGCCTGTTGATGTGTGGTTGGAAATTTTAAAACAAACGTGGAACTCATTATTTTTGAAATCAAATCGAGGATTCCTCAAAGCTCATAGGACAAAATATTCGTTAAATTGACAATTAGGATTGATACACTCTAAGGTGTCTAAGGAACGGTTGAGTCTAGAACTCAAACAGGTTCTTAAACCTTCAGTCGTGTTTCTACGGTGATTCGTGGCACACTGATAATCCCTGTCCGAACCTGGCCTAGACTTGTATTCACATAATCCAAAGTTGTTAATTTTAATATATTTTTTAAGAGCTTTCTTGAAAATGTCCCAATTCCCTTATTCCCACGGATTTTACGATAGTTGTGAAAATCAGTATAATCCATATAATTTTACACCAAATTCATATGGATATTCTAAAAACAACTATTGTACAAACAATTTGGATTTTACGCCACCAACTTTTCAAAATTTTCAAGATAATCCCGTTTGTACACTACCAAATTTTCAAAATGATGATCAGCCCTCAACTCTTGAAACACATGTTGAATATTTACTTGAAATGAGCATACAACAAAATAAAGAAATAAACGAATTGTGTAATTTATACATATGCAACAATTCAAGTGAAAGCTTTCAAAATAATCAAAATTCGATTTCACCTCCAAATTCAAATAACTCCGATTATAACCCTTGTCAATTCAATTTTGAACTCCAAAATGAATTTCAAATTCAAAATGGAAATCACTTTTCAAATGATTTTGGCAATGGGAATAATTTCAATTGTGGTGACTTTTGTTCTCAACAATTTCAAATTGAAAATTCTGTGACGATTACTTGAAGTTTCGTGAGAAACAAAATCGAATCCAAACTTGTGACGATTCGAATAAAAATCCACCTTTGCCCACAATCGACGATTTTCAAATAACAACTTTTGAAATTGATGAAAATATTAATGAAGTTGTTGAAAGCTCTGTAATTGATTTGAATTTGAATACTCTTGAAAACGTAGACATCAAACTTCAATTTGATCTTCCTCTCTTAGATTCTAAAATTTTTGAAAATTTAGCAACTTTAGATTGTCAACATGACAAAAATGATGAAGTTGTTAACAACTGTTTAAGTAAGATGACTTTGGTGAACGAAAACTTTGATTGACGATAATGTTGTTGGGTCTGAATATGAAAATGAAAAATTTGAAAACTTTGAAATTCTTGAGGTTGAATACAATGATACCGCTGAATGTGATCTTAAGCACAATAACGATTTTTCTGAAACTGTTGAAATTCCTTGCGACCTGATCATTTCAACTGAATCTCGCTGTGATCATTTTTTTTTCAATGATAAATTTCTGCAGTGTATGAGTTTTTTCTGGAATAACATTATTTTTGAGAAAACACAATTTCAAAATTTACTGGAAATTCATTTGTTTGGTTTTAACTTTAGGTTTACGAATGAACCTTTAGTTAACAAAATTTCAAATATCAAAGCAAAACTAAACAATATTTCTCAAAATAAGTGTGGGGGGGGGGGGAGAATGACGCACATATCTCTCAATTTATACATCATTTAATCAAGTCAAACTTTGTTATTGAAACTTTTTCTGAACCTCGGTTCACTGACCTCTCTGTAGTTGCTATAGAAGTTCAATTCGATTTTCGGATCAATTGTAAGCTCAAAATTTTAAAATTAGCAACTCAAACTTCTGAAAAAACAAAATTATTCCAAATGTGATATAAAATTCTTTATGATTTGGTTTTCTGTGCTTAATCTGTGTCTCATAATCCTTACGAGGCTGATCCATTGGTCCATTGTGGACCGATTCATCTATTCGATGGCTACATATTTTCTACACGCACATTTGGTAAGTCGCACTAACCTTTTTTTTGTAAATATGTAAATATTTCTCTTCCATTCAACTCATTGTGTCATGCATTGACTATGGGGACACAGTCGAAATCAAGTGTGGGGGGAGTTTCATTTTCATTCTATTTTGCATAGTTTAAGTTACCATTTTTTTCCTTTCTCTTTTTGCATTTTTTTTCTTTTTCTTAAAAAAAAGTAAAAGTTTCGCACTTCTATTTACTTTTAAATAAGACATGACGGAGTTATTATATAATTTTGGTCGTTCGATTTAAATATTTGGAAATTTACTTCTCTTAGCGGATAACGAAAGGAAAGTTTGAATTATGAGCAAATTTGGTGTAACTGGTATATTGGGAAATTCGTAGGTGATGAGTATGAAATGTTTTCTGAATTGTAATCCGACTAAATGAATGGTTGATTTTGACTACTTGCGATAACATTTTAGATCTTTTAAGTGAAGTTGTGCTAAGATATTCTCGCTTAACTCTCTCTCTCTTATTAAAAAAAAGAATGTATATATATATATAATAATAATAATCCAAGGGTATCCAACATTGCTAGTACATCTCGCGTTGGTGTGCAAACCCGCCAAGCTCTTTCCGACACCTTGTTGACAATGTCAGCGTCGGTATATCTTGGTCTCATTTTATGAGTTGGACACTTTAGGATTACCGACATCTTGTTGACAAAGTCAGCGTCGGTTTGCACAATCTGCCAAGCTCTCTCCCAAACTCTCACGGGTGGTATACCTTGGTCTTTTTAGTTAGGTGTTTGTAAATAGTAATAATGTAAATATTTTTATAATAAAGAGAGAGTAAGCACTCGAAATCCAAGCACACTCTTCACTGATTCGACCTAACTTGTTAACAAAAAGGAAGTTGAGATGCCGTTTTACGATTATTGATATCGATTACAGAATTCATTTCATATTTGCACTATGTTTCTACCAAAACAACTGGCCAAGCTGGAGGAGTTTATGATGATAACATGACTTTTGTTTGAAGTTTTGATTAGTAATGGACTTAAATTTCATAATGATGACCCAAATTTGTGTTAACTCATTCGTGTAATATTTAAAAGTAAATTATCCATTTGTAAATATTTCTTCAAAAACTTGCATTCATATTGTAAATATTTTCGAATCTTGCATTTTGTAAATATTTTTTTGCATTTAACTTTTGGATTTTGTGGGTAGTATCCGCTGTAAACCCTCACGAGACAACACTCGTCCTACTGGGGACACGCAGAGGTTTAACGGCTTGTTGCATACGCTCAATGCAATTGTGCTCCCTACGAAAATGGGTTTAGCTTAGTTTTACTTTATTCGAGGACGAATAAAAAGATAAATGTGGGGGTAATTGATGTGCATGTAAAAATGCACATTTATGTTCATATATTTATTCTCGTTTAGTGCTAATAAATGTCACATATGGTTATTTTATCATGTTTAAACAATAATAGAATTGATTTCAAACAATCATGCATTTATCATCATATAGGGGGAAATGGTCATTTTTGTGCTTAAATTATTTTGAGAATGTTTACTTGGACTTTTTTCATATTTTTGCAGAAATTGGATGCATGTAGAAAAGGACTTCATAAAGATATATATGCATACAAAGGAAAAAAAGGAAAGCAATCAAAAAAAAGAAAAAGAAAAGGGAAAGCAATCAACACAAATAGAGGGAATCAATTCAAATAGAGAATTAATGGAGGATCCTATTCACTCTCCTTCCTTCTTTATTGGAGACAGAAAATTATGGCTTCATGAATCACTATTGCTAAAAGACAAGATGCAGCTTTAAACGGGGGCATTCTGGGTAGCATGTAAAAAGTTAATTTAGGGTTTTCCCTCATGTATAAATAACCTATGTATGATAATGTAAAAAGTATCTTGGATTTTTATTTAGAGTGGAGGCTGAAATAAATCTTTTTTTTAGCTTATATTTTCTTTTATTTCTTTAATGTTGCAAACTACATTTGTTGTTAAAATACCAAACATGAGAGGCTAAATCCCTACAACTTGGGGATAATGAAGCTCTCTTTATTCAAGTAGTTTCAATATACTTGTTTATTCATGATCTCTTTTTGTGCTTTAATTCATGTTGATGGTTATGGTTTTTGTGTTCATTATTGAGTTTGATAGCCTATAGTGTTGACACCACATAGGCTATGTTTGTTCATATGCTCACTAATTACCTCTTCATGTACATATGATTATGGTAATTAAGTGGAGATTGAAAATCTAAATTTGATGGTTTATACTCCTAATTAATAGGGGATAGGTCATTCTTAAAGTACAATTCAATTTCAACTTGTTATCATTTTTCATAAAATTAGTAAAGTTGTTTAAGAGGTGTGACAAAATTTGATGGCTTATGTTGCGCTAATCAGTAGCACAAATAGGTCATGCTTAGAATAGTCACATCAATTAAATTAACTATTGACCAAAAAGAGAGATCATGGTTTCATTTTTTGTTGATTCATGTGATCTTGAGAGTGAATTTGTTCCTAAGTTGTCATTTAATCTCTTATTTTTCAACCAACGTTTGTAGTTAATAGTTCGGTATATTTTGCTAATTTTTAGCTGTTTAGTTAACATTCTCACTCACTTTCGATTTAATTTGATTGAGTAATTTCAGAATTAATTCTTTCTCTGTGGATCGACCCGTATTCGCCACGTACTACGATTGTACACCATGCGCTTGCGGTTTATTTCAATATTCGCGACGATTTTCTAATTCATAGAATATTCGTCGTCGAACAGTAGGCGGGTACAATGTAGGGTAGGTTAAGTACACCAATTATTAAATGCGATTTTATTTTGACTTCGATTTGATCTCGTATTTAATACGATTCGATATAAAGCGATTTTTATTCTATTTAGATGGATATCGATTTGATTTCGAACTTATCCACAATCAAATATCTCGGGGTCCATTAATTTAAATCATGAACCGCTATTCTAGCATACCAACCGACTTTTCAATGTAATAAACCTATTCTGAACTCAATGTTAAATATTCTGAAATTTAATTTCAACATATATACCATATTAAATTAATATAATATAATTTAAATTCGAAAACCACAAATTCTTTGATAATAGATTATTATTTATTATCGTATATATCAAATAAAATTCCTCTTTATCATCTGAATCATTTTGATTCAGTTTTGAACTTCGATTTCAATTATATTTCGAATTACAATAATTTAATATATTCTAAATTAAATTATATTTGATTATTAAATCGATAAATCAATATAAAAATTAATTTATATTATCAACTATATATTTAAAACCATATTAAATATTTAAAATTAATCAATAAAAAATCCAGGTCATTACAAAAAGTTTTGAATTTTAATACCAAGTTCAAAAGAATCGAATGATTAGTTTTTGATATTAATTCTAGTTAATATTGTTAAATGAAAATCCTATCAAGAATTGGGCATGTGAAGTAATAGTTAATCCAATACGATTGTATAGAGGGATTGAAGTGAATAATCATGTAACTATTCACAATATTGTTAAAATTGTTTAATGATGCTGTGACATATCCAAATTTGAGTTTGGATCTCAATAAATGTTATACAGATACTTATTCTATCTAAATTATGGTAATGACCATAGTGATGAATTAGTTTTCAAAATATCCGAACTAGTGAATTATAATTATCTTTGGATATGAATAAAATTTGATAGTTTGATCAATACTGTTTTGGATCTTTACGTGCAGTATTGAACAATAAAATTTCCATGTGCAAAATTTTAATTGTACTGCAAAATGTTTGTAGATGCAAACGATCTAAAACAAACGTTAGGGTATTTGCACTCCCAATGAGAATATCTACAAATCTTTTTGTTTTCATTTTCATAAACAATTAACAAATTTTGATTAACTGTCAGTCATAATAACCATGGGTAATAAACATATATATATTCCAGATTGGATATACTATTATATAATTTGATAACTGCATATCCTTTTGAGTTTGTAGTATGCCTGTTTGTCTAGCATAGTTTTAATATTACTTGATAATTACTAAAAGGATCATATAGTTATACATATGTTTAAATAATTTTAGGATCTGGTTTTGTGATATTAAATGTGAATATCTGAATGATGTGTGACACCACAAAACTTTGGGTAATGTATTTTTGTTTTTGTTTTAGTAGTTTGTTTTTTTATAAAAATGATCTGCTATTACAGTGAATACATATACTTGATATGTTTTGGGTTGTAGTGTTTACAACCATAGATACACTATATATATGTATATGTATAAATATACATATATATATATATATTATAATTAATATGACATAAGCAATCAAATTCACATGTGGCTTATATATATTTATGTATTGATAAATATATATATACACACACACACACAATGTAAGTTCGAATTTGAATTCTGACTTGACCGCAAAACATGCCTTGATTGTCAGTATAATAATAGTTTAAATCTGTGAGCTATTGTATAACAACAGTACTAACTTAAAGATGTTTAAGTACATAAAGTTGATTAAGAATATGTTATACATTACTTATAATATAAATAATAGCCAATGATATGGTAGAAGATACATTCAGATTTGATGTATTGGTTTTACATATTTATGATGATAAATATGAATATATGCATATATAGTAAGTCTTGTTACAAAAATATAAGGCAAATATGATTTGTTATTTGCAAATGTAAACCAGTGAGCAATTTTAATTGTTAAAATCCCATTGGCATAATACATTATACATATATATGTTGATGAATCACTAATTATTCCATATACTCTTAACATGTTTTGAACCTAAATGCATTGCTGTAAGTATAGGTTTTGTTTTGACAAATACATACTTTAAAATGTTTAAAAGTTACAGCAATATACATCTAAACGTTTTGTTCTATACTATATGTATGTATGTATGTATATATATGTTGAGATATGTATTAATTTGATTAATGCATAAATGAATAATTTTGAACACTTACACGAGTATCGATTGGGTTGTTGTTACACAGATTTAATTTTAAATGTGACGTCAGTTTGTCATTTATAAACTCAATGAAGTATAGTTTTAAGAACTCAAAAAATATATATATATTTATGTTCTATTATATTTTCAAACTGCCAATATTTATATGATAAAATTGGCATTGAGAAAATTTATGAAACATTACCCAGAGATTTCTTCTTAGACATATGTGATAGCTAATAAATTTTATCGTATTGGTCTTATGTATAGTGTAATCTATTGTCATTTTGTATGATTCTTGCGAAACTTAACTACTATATTCATCATGTATGTTAGGCCAGCAAGTTGTCATCTTGTACTCTATATACGAGAATGCCTCCCCTTTAATTGTCTCTACTGTGAAACTCTGGCATGATAGCTTCTGTAAGCAAACGCATGAATAACCATCTATAGATTCACAAATTACAGGTTTACATATACATACAGTTTTGACAAAGTGGACTATACAGTCTGCACATATATAATTTTGATCATTAGATGGATGGTCATCATATCATAGAAGAAATGTCCATTTTATCCTTTGATTTAATTACTAATTATCACACTTGGTTACATGTTTGGATATATTTCAAAAACAATACCATACTTGTTGATATGTTATTGGTCTACATGCATATGTGTGTGTATGTATATATATACATATATACATATATATATGTATACATATATATATATATACATATATATATACATATAAACTCATGATGATGAATATATAAATTGTACTGTTAATACGATTCAAAGTATAACATTCATGTTTATTGTTTATTTTATTATGCTTGTACATATATGGGTATCTAGATACCAAAATATTTTTTTCTTTAAAATTGGTTTATATATATAAGAATTCTTCATTCTGCATACATACGTATACATATACATACATACATACATACATACATACATACATACATATATATATATATATATATATATATATATATATATATATATATATATATATGGGGCAGGTTCAATGGCACCCCAAATAGTGAGCACCCCTTTAGCCTAACACTTTTCCACCACACATTTCCTCCCTTTTTCCTCCCCCTCTCCTTCCACTCATTCTCTCACCTCACGCTCACTTTCTTTAATATAAATGAGAGAAGGAAATTAGGGGGCATTTGGGGCGCTACATTTTTGGGGCTCCTTGATCCTATCCCCATATCTATATAACAAAAAGGCTTAGTTGGTTAGAGAAAGACAAAGAAGGGTCGGGATTTCACGTCAGAAGAGACAAAGAAAGGCTCTGATTTATTCGCATGTTTCACTTCAATCCCACGATCCGTCATTCTCTCCTCCGTCCCTAGATTTACGCATCACTGCGTACTTCGTAGCCCATTTAATTTCCATACGTCACAACGAATGGTTTAGATTTACGCATCACTCCCCAGATTTTCTTCTACTTCATCCCCACCTACCCCATTTCTCTTAAAAATAACTACTTTACTACTCTGCTTCCTTTCATCATCGCTGAATCAAATCCTATGATTTTTACTCTCTTCCACGCGACAGAAGCGGATTTACCAAATCGTCAGTTCGACTGTTTCTTCGTCATCCAAAGAAGATTTGCCAAGGAAAGCCTTTCTTAAACTACCTGTTCTATACAAGTTTTTGGTCCCATATTTCAAATCCCTAGCAACCCGATTTCAGTCATTGGTTCAATTTTTAAAATATCACTAATAATTTGTTTCCTAATTTCAAATCCCCAACAACCAGATTTCGGTTATTGATTCAATTTTCAAAATACCACTAATAATTTCATTGCAATCGGAAACACGGTCTATGACCCATATTCTTCCCCAACCTGCAAAGAGGACCTTTGTTTGCTCAGTTTCCTGGTATGCGGCTTTTCATGTTGTTAATATGACATATTCTTCTTTATTTAGCAATCTTCATCCATATTTCAACAATGTTTGTTCTTTCTATATTCAAAAAAAAAGTTAGAGAATTCTTTTACAATGTCACAAATTATATTGTAGGATGAAATAGTTTCTGGTGTATTAATCCTAATGTAAAAGATTCAAATACAAAATTACAGGAGAAAAAAAGATAACACTTACCCAGAGGCATGCTCTTTTACTCAATAAACGACGTGGCACGCTCTTTCATGTATGCATCTCTGCATAAATGGGCCTTAGCTTTCTTTATGCTGCCAATGGCAATGCAACTGCAGTCTCATCTATTTAGGATATACGACAGCTGCTGAATATACCAAAATGGTATTAAGAACTGTTTTATCCTTTTTTTACTATAAGTTTCATTTTAACTTCTTTTCTTTAACATGTACGTAAATTTATAATGCCTTCTTTTGAATCTCATATTTTCAAGTTTAAATGGTTTATACTTTTTGTGTTTTGTAGTATTTAACGCTTAAGTATCATACATGTTAAAGTTGTTGTTTTTTCATACTAGGGGACAAGATTTTAATTTCATGTTCTGTAACATGCTTTTTGGTTACCTTTCAAAGGACATACGATATGCAATGCTTCAGCTGTATGAGGTTGATAACTATATCAATTCCTAGAAGCAGATATCTGGTCCCTGATATGGATCTATAAATCGTGAGCAACTACTTATGCTAGCCTTAAAAGACTGAGTACGTATATAAGTTGCTAATATGATTATGTTCTGTCAAATAAATCCTTTATTGATAGTAATTAATTTTAATTGCTATAATTTAATTGCTTAACGAACACATAAGCCTGTATGAAATTAATATGTAAAATGAGTTCTTTCTCCTTCCTTTTTCACGTTATTATGCCAAATCATGTCACCTCATTCTTCACACTATGTATAACAGTCTATACTTAATAGCCTGCGTCTTTATGTGTACGCACATCAATTGTTTGTAGCATGTCTACATCATGTTAATAACTGCATTTTCTTCTCCTTGCCAATATAATTTACCAGGGTTTATCTGGGAAGAATTTCAACCATCAACCATAATCATGAAGTGGGTATTATTCTACATCAATCCTGTGCCGCTAATGGTTTTGACCGAAGCTAACATTTTGGCGAATATTAATTTCAGCTTTCACCAGTTCGTATCTTTGAGGACTTGGATGATGATTTGTTGCGGCTGTAGTAGAATGGGTAGAGAAGAATGTGTACTACTGATCAGTTTGCCTGCAATACTGTTTTAGTTAGGATTTGTTGTTCCTCTCTTTGGGTTTGTTCTTTCTTCCAGTCAATCCATGTTTACCTTTTGTAATTTTATTTTGATTATGCAGTGGAACTTTCCTCCAAAACATTACTTCTCTACATTTCAGAACTATCCTAACAGAAATATGGAAAATAATATTCTTTATTTGAGGCTTGAGTTGTTGTTGCTATAGCCATTCACTCTTTTAATCTTGGTTCTTTTCATTTTCAATTTTATTTACTAATTCATAATTTAGTGCTCTCTTGCAGTTCTGTTATAATTGTTGGGTTTGGTTATTAACTTATTATGATGAGTAGCAAACTTTAAACAAGTCTTGCTTTGGAGCCTGCCTCCATGCTCAGTATTTAGAATGTTCATGCATTACCCATTAAAATCGCTTGATAATTTTTCCTTTTAGCTCCTTAAATATTATTTTTCTTTTCTTAATATTCATTTCTGTAACTTATGTTTTTCCACGATGACGAACATGGAAAAGGATTTGGACTAAATAAATCTATACAGCTTCTTTGATGTCGGGATGGATGAGTGTTTTTTCGTTTAATGCATTTAGTAAACTTATGTAATTGCTTCCATATACAGCTTTGTCATTGAAAAAGTGACTGTGAATGTTAACTTGAGCACCAAGTTCAGCTATGTAAGCTAAACTTGCTCTGCGCACACCAAGTTCAGCTCAGCTGAATTCATCATTTTTCAATCTCTGCATTTTTAATTTTTAATTTTTTATATTCATGAAATAGTACGCATAGCATAATTGCATTTTACGTTTCTTTATTCATGAAATGACATGCGTTGGATGACTATTTGCTACGTGCTGCATGCTTAGTCCCCAATTCATTGCATTTTTGTAATGGTAAATGTGTGTTATAGTTATGCTCAAATTTGAATTTATTTTACAGCCTTTTTTTCTAAACTCGCCTTATTTAAAAAATAAAAATAGTATCTTTTTTAATTTACAACCAACTAATATTGTTTTTAAGTTTACATGCAAAAATTTGAGATTGATTAAGCTTCAAATCCATACTATATATACGACATCATGACATACATAAAATATATAAATCGTACACAAATGAGCTTCACGCCATCTATATAACAGAAAGAGTTAGCATGAAGATATGATTCACAACAGGTTGATACTGCAGCTGATATGTACGTATGATTTGTTTTTTTTTAAATATAATCTCATTTCCTAAATACAAACATGATGACAATCACTTACATTATATATCTTAATACTATACAATATTTTCTCACCGCTTATTGATGAATGCAAACTAAAATACTTAAAAGTCTATGCTTCCGTGCATCGCACGGGTTTCCACTCGTGTATATATATATATATATATATATATATATATGCTGCTACATTCATTGATTGGCATTACTCAATTTAGCTGTAAAATTGAGCTTAAACTGTGATTACATACATATATATATTTGATATATATATATATACATATGTATGTATATAATGCATACATGATGCACTGTTTACATTCAAATGGATGTTGACCTGCAATTACATATTGATAAAATTTGCAGATTTGAATCTAAGGCATGGATCAGTGAGACTGAACCTGGTGCTCATATGGATCAGCATACAGATGCAGAATACTTGGCAATCACTAAAGCAAGTGGAGTTTTAAGCTATTGCAGTTTGATTGCTTTTACAATTTGTTATACACTGTAAACATATATTGCTTTGTTTGATTAAATTGCATTACAACTTGCATGTAATATTGTAAAATAGATTGTATGTGAAGGAGTTAATTGAGTTTGAACTGTTAGTTTTATAAGAATAAATCGTGACAAATCAAATTATATTTGATTGCTTACAATGTCTTTATTGTATGATAAGCAGGCAATTTAAATCTTGAACGCAATTTCCGAATGATTGCATACGTCTGGATATATATATATATATATATATATATATATATATATATATATATATATATTCTATTTGCTTGTTTAAGTTAACACCTGGTGCATGCTATGCTTTATATCTCTTTTGCTTATTTTGGTTTATGAACTTTTAACAGTGTTAAAATGTTATGCCTGTTATATGTACTGGTTGATAAACAAGTTTCACAAGTTACTTTAATAATTGCTATTCAATGATCCCATTACAGCTACATAAAATGAATTGTTTTCTATGTTTTGAAATGTTCAAAAACTAGTAAAATGTATTTTAACACTAATGCTATTTAAACATCTTCACGACTGCATTAGTGTGGAATTGAAATCATGAATATAAAATATGTATCTTTGATATATGTGAATAACTATAATATTGATTGCCACTATGAATTATAAATTCCCTCTAAAGCAAATTTTTTGTTATATTAAGTCGTGGATACATCTTCCAATAATATACTCATCACTGTCCCAACTCACTGGATGTAACTAATGCCAAAGCGTTGTGCACCTTTTATTTTGGTTATATGCGATGGAATAAATGTGGTGCTCCAACTTATTATTGGGTCCGACTTAACTAGGCTGTATAATAGGATTATGGCATTAGAGACAAAAGCATGAATTATTCTATATTTTGAGCAGAAGAACAATACTGAAAAAAATGTTCAACATGCGATCCAAGGGTTATATATACGATATACTTGGCATAAGAAGTCTACCTAAAAGGTTGTGTTTAGCCAAAGCTGGGTCATGACTAGATATGGATCTTGGAACACCGTTATATATGTATACCGATATGTATATATCAACAAAGGGATGTTAATTTGAGTGGGAGCATATTTTAGTTTAAATTATATATTTATGTTAATGTAAATTTTGATTGTCAAAACTCTATATTTATATTAAATAAATATAATAGAATCAGTTAATATTTATTATCTGCTATAGATATTAAATAACAGATAACTCCGATAATTTAAAATCGTTCTTGAGAAGGATAAATAGAATTAAATCAAATTTCTTGGCTAACATTGAAATTTGAGGATTTTCCTCAAACAAATTAAAACGTAATTGTTCTAACAAAAATAGAGGATCTAAAATAAAAGTTAAAGTGTGACTTCAACTGAATAAGATATAAATGTTATAATATTCTACTTATACATTTCTAGTATTAGATACTAGATATAAATCAAACAAATGTATGTTGATTTACAAAATTGTAAAATAGGTAGAAATCTGATAAAAGGACAAGTGGACTTATGATTGGAAATGATGCAAATGTTGCTGGATTAACCATATGAAGTTAATTCTTGTTCAATATAATGTCTTAATTAAATAAAATAATTATTATTACGAAATTCCATATAAATTAAAAGTTATTATAAATCTTGTTCAAACAAGTTTAAATTTCATTTGTAACAAAAAAGAATAATTGTTTTTCATTTTATTTAAATGAAATATTTATGGAATTTCCCAAATAGTCAATGATATTTATAAATCCTTAACTATAATGTACTTGACATTAATAATAAATGGATTAAATTTAGTGATTTAAATCCAGTACACCTTTAGTATTACCAGTTTGCCCTATAAACAAGAAAGCATATCAAAACTCCATAATGGTGGAATTTTGAAATCATTTAATTTTGAATTATATGAAGGATATAAACCTTGTTTATTGGGAAAAATAACCGAATTACCTTTCACTTGAAACAGTGAACGAATAATAAGTATTGGTCTCGTACATATTGATGTATATGGAGCAATGAATACATAAGCTAGAGGTAGGTTTTATTACTTCATTATATTTACTGATGATATCAGTAAATACAGATATATGTATCTTATGAAACACAAATCAGAATCCTTTGAAAAGTTCAAAGAATTCAAAAATGAAGTTCAAAACCAATTTTGACAGAAAATAAATTCTATTCGAACAGATCAAAGAGAATATTCAAGCCAACTAATTAATGACTGTCCATATAAGTTTTTAAATTGTTTCACAACTCACTCCATCTAGAAAACCATATTAGAATGGTGTGTTTGAAAGGAGATATCGCACCTTTTAAGATATGTATGATTAATAATAAGTCATATCGATCTTCCAATAAATTTAATTTAGAGCAATTATATTAAATCCCACTAAAACGATTTAAAGATGCAATATAAGATATGGACTAGGAAATGTCCTAGTGTGTCTAATACGATGATTTGGATATAAGGCATTTGTTAAACGTCCTTCCTCTGATAAGATCGGACCCAAATCAGATAACTATTTTGTGTAATATCCACAAGATATAAATGGATATTATTTCCATAAATTCTCGGAGGATAAAATGTTTATTGCTCAAATTGGTATCATTTACAAAGGAGTAGCAATCTCTAAGGTACCGATGGGAATGAAATAGAAGTCGAAATGTATCGAAACCAAAAAATGTCATTGAATCCTGTACAGACAAAAAATTGAGTGGGAGTGAGAAAATATTTCTAATGTTATTTGATAACACATTAATTATTGTAAATTAAGTTAGTTTTAAAACAAGAAATAAATACTGATTCTAAGAAAGAGAATGTCTAGATTAAGAAGTTCATGGTTGAACTTAATTCATTGTTTATCCAATGATATACATTGCGATAACAATTTGGCTGTTGCTTAGGCCTTAAACATTAAACTCATTATCGATTCAAACATATATTTAAGAAATATATATCTTATGTGTAATTGTTCACAGAAGAAAAGAACATACTTGAAAAGTTACAAACGTTGTAATGTTGCAGACCTGCTAAATTAGACTCTGTCGTAGCGGAAGTTTAATAGTCGCACTAGTTTCATGAGTATATGATACATGAATAATTGACTCTTCTGCAAGTGGGAGATTGTTAGAGTTATTGCCCTAGAGGAAATTCATTTGATGAAATTGATAACACTATTGATGTTATTGTTTTATTTGGAATAAAATATTATTCTATTATATTATATTTACTGTGTAATATAATTATTAATATAATAGAAGTCCTTAGAATTATAATACGGAATTATATAGTTCGAGTAAGACTTGAATTTGAGATTATATAATATGATAAGTATTATAATTCTTAAATGTCCCTAGTCGAGTTTTATTGTTTATATAGGACAACAATAAAGCATTGAGAATAGTATGTTGATTGACTGATGATCACATCTCATTGATCATTAATATACGTGTTATTAATGTTAAAACATAAATACGTACTAGAGAATATCGTATTGGGCTGACCCGTCGTGAGATAACTCCATGGAATATAATTAACAGTATCATGAGTTATTCTCATAGTGACAGTGATGTAATGGTCATCAGACCTGAAATCATTATAAATTTATTCGAGGATATTTGTGTTTTGATATTATTTGAAGTAATTCGTAACAGAGTAACAATAACGGTGATTATTGGATACATCTCGAGTCGAATGAAAATTATGAATGATTTAGATGAAATTAAACCCTACGATATATTCATAGTTGTAACGGCGCGATTTTCCATGCCTGGGAAACCGTGTCATTATTGAAAGAATTTAGAAGATGAGGTAGAAAAGGTAGAACTTATAGAATAGAAGAGTAAGAAGTTATCAGAATCTCACAGCGGAATTTCACAAAATACTTATATATTACATCACAAAGTCTGATACATCAGAGCACATAACATATTACATCATCATGGTTCATCATCATAGTCATACAGTACCATATTATAATACCATAGATACTCAAACTGGTAATTAAACATATATGCTACTAGGTCTTGAACTTGTTCTGCATCATGTTCCACTTGCCTTACCTGAACCTACTTGTCTACACATAATAAATATTATGAGTACCCAAGAGTTTAAGAAACACAAAAATAAACTCTGGGTCAGTCAGGGGACTGGTGTGAGGAAACATAATTAACACATGTAAACAGGGAAATAAGTGTCAAGTTTTCATTATGACGATTCATTTACTTAGAAATCTTTAGATCCATCCATGTCTAATATCTGAAAATGATCTAAGTCCTTTATATCAAAACATTTGATATTATAATAGTTTGTAACGGATAACTAAAAATCTAGTGAAAAGCTTGCATCTCACGTTCACGTATATAGTATACAACTTTAAAAGTTCGCAGAGCGCATATACGAGATTGGATTCCAATAGACATGGTATGGGAGCACCCACCGATCAGTGTACTCTAGAGAGGATACACTGGGGTTCAACAAGAACGTCTTGTAACCCGGCAACACATGGCCGTCCACTCATTCAGCTTGAGTGTGACGAATATATTATCACTCCTACAGTTGAGCTCGATTTACCGTTTCCGAATGCTACAACAGCGAAATATATTTAAGAAGTTAAATAAGGGAAATCCTCTAAATGGTGATAATATACCTTGCTTAGGTATGACCCAACTAGCCATGCTGCCTAGCCCAACTTTTGTTACTTCCGGGTTGTGAAGTTTTGAGGTCACGTTCTCTTCTGACAGATTATTTCTTTACATTCTTTGAATGCCACATCGTCCTATTCGTCAGAAATACTCATTTGATTACCCAAATATATTATGGGTAATAAAGCTAAGAGAAATGAATTTCTCCGCTACCAACGTAATATACTTACGTAAAACCGATGTGTAAAATCTGACTGACATACGCTGTCAGACATTCGTCCATTCGGGTTTGTTCTGGGTTTGAACAGACCAAAAATATCATTTAAAATACGCTTGCATCTCATTGACTTCAGCACTTTGATATGCGTCGTATACTTCGAATCGAAGTGGACTTGTTTATTCCGGACTCTTCGAACGATGCACGAAATCTTTTTACAGTCGATAAATGTTCATCGTTTTAAATCAGGAGTATTACTCCGTTATAGGTGAATTATCTCTTTCCAAACAGTGTGCGTTTATCTGGTTTACCTCAGAATAGTTAAATTTATTCTTTAAAATAATCAGTTGAGGTGTATATGATTCTGACAGTGTTTTGTTCATTATTTGGAAATTTCTCGTGCTTCGCACACGGTGTATTCTTCTCTTTTATTATTTGTGCTTGGCGATGTTCCAACCTCCTTCCATTCCTTTTATTTCTCTTTTTATGATTATTCAATTATTAAATAATTTAAAATAATCAATTCAACTTATTTATTTGTCTATTATTCATATTTCAAAATGAGCGAGCTTCTCAGTTGAACTTGCCGATTTGATCTCAGCTTCTATTGTCCACTTGCCTCCTGCTTAATTAAATAAAAACACTTCCTTCCTTTATTTATTTATTTATAATTTAAATTTTAAATTTAAAACTATATTTTAATTTTAAAAACACGTATTCATTTGAAATAGAACACCGGACTTTGGCATTGCCAGAGTACCGGATTTGGCAAGTGCCAGAACCAGACTTTGGCATTGCCAAAGTGCCAGACTCCGGCACTACAAAAATGCCAGACTTTGGCATTTGCCAAAGTGCCAGGCATTGGCACTGCCAAGTGCCAGGCCTTTGGCATTTGCCAAAGTGCCAGATTTGGCAAATGCCAAATCGGGTTTGGCAAGTGCCAAGCCTGGTTTGGCAAGTGCCAAGCGTGGTTTGGCAAGTGCCAAACCATGGCATTTGCCAAGTGCCAAATCAATTGGCACTTAAAATTTTCACACCAGGTAGTCGTGCACGGTGGTGCACGTGCACACCACCGTCGGCCATCGTGGCGACTTCCCGACCGTCCCACCACATCATGCTTCGCCTCCAGTTCGATCATCAGAGTAGGTAAACACATCGAAACCTGTCGTAGAACTCACAGCGCATGGATAAAATATAGTAGAACATATACAATAGGTAATAGTAATTAGGTATTGTAACAACCCGAAATTCTGGGCCAGTTTAAAATTTTTATTTTGGCAATTTTAATGAATTTTGAATATTTAAAATGAATTATTTTAAATAATATCGACGAGAAATTTATTTTGAATAGAATTCGACGTATATATTATATACGTCGTCGTTAGAATATAAATAATTATAAATAATTATAAAAGGAATTGAAAATGGCGCGGTAGTTCGATAATTCGATTTCAAACTTCAATTGAATGTACCGGGTGCAAAACAAACCGGATTTTAGTGAAACCAAAAATAATGGAACCTAATTGTGAATATCTTTCCAATGAATCTGAAAATTCAAAATTTCATAGCGGGAATCAAAAGATATGTCCAGTTGAAAATTCTGAATAGTCGCTATGGAATTCAGGCCCTTAAAAATGGAAATTTTGCAAACGACCTCGGATTTCGACGAAACCACTTTTGTTGGGTCCGTGATGTAAAGTTATTGCTAGGTTTCAAATTCCATAATTTTTCGAATCAATATGTGAGCGTGGCAAAAGAAAACGTGTTTGACCGGTTTCAGTTGATTTTAATCGACTGGAAAATGGCCATTTTTCAAACGGTCTCAGAATTCGATGAAACTAGTTTTGTTAGGACCGTATCATCAATACGAAGCTAGAAAATATTTTCCTGTGATTTTTTGAGACTGTATGTGGCCTCGGTAATTTGAAATGTATGTTTAAATTGAATATACAAAGAATTATACTTTGATTTAAATGAAAACTGATTGTAACAGCCGAATCAGTTTGCGACACATATCCCATTGTGTTCGGAATGAGAGTAATTAGCTATGGGCGACAGGCGGTGGGTTTCGTTTCGAGTTCAAAATAGAAAGTTGCTTTTTGAAAATTAAATTAATTAAATTAATTATATATTATTATAAACCCCCCCTCTTATTTCCTTTCCTCTTCAAATCAGCCCCCCGTTCAGATCTAAAATAAAGAAGAAAAAAACGTCGACCTTCCACCCCGACTCCCTAGCCTCCACCGCCTCCTCACCACCGTCGCACCCCATCGCCCTCCACATCACCAGCATCGACGCCGTCCATCTCTGACCAGGCGCAAGATCCCTCCTCCACCAAACGGGCCCGCCGCTCCTCAAAATCGCCTCTCCAATCGCACCCACAGCCGCCGCCCTCTGTCCCCTCGCCACCTCCGCAGTTCAACCGCCTCCAGCAGCCACCGCCTGACGCCAGCGCCCTCCTCAGACTCTCTCCGCCACCATCTGAAGCCCTCCGCGCCACCGCAGTCAACTCCCCTCCCGTCACCTCAAGCCAGCACCCCTCCTTCGCTGAAAAGCCGTAAGCTTTTAATTTAACTTGTTTGTTTATTTATTTTCTTTATGTTTAGTTTTAAATAAAGTTAAAGAAAAATCAGTTTTATAGATACAAAGATAGGATTTTTTATTTATAATCAGAGTTGAGATTTTTATAATGTTAAAGATTGAATTTTTATAATGTTAAAGGCGGAATCTTTATAATATTAAAGACGAGATTTTTATATATTGAACAACCAAGTAAAAATTCGATTTTTATATATTGAATAGCAAAGTAAAAATTTGATTTTTATATATTGAGCAACGAAGTAAAAATTCGATTTTTATATATTGAACAACGAAGTAAAAATTCAATTTTTATATATTGAACAACGAAGTAAAAATTCGATTTTTATATATTGAACAACGAAGTAAAAATTCGATTTTTATATATCGAATAGCGAAGTAAAAATTTGATTTTTATATATGTAGTGGCTACGGGCGAAAGCGACAAAAAGGCGAGAATGGCGAAGATTTCTCTAAGTGAAGTGTCGTGAAGTTGGATAGCTATTGGTGAGAATTTCTCACTCTTGAATTTCTTTTCTAGCTATATATATATATATACTAGGATGCAGACGGTGCTTAGTAGCACCCGACACAACCGTCCACAGACCATGGACTTGTTTGTTTGGTTGCATAGATTAGTTAGATGATTTGATTTGAAATTGAATTGTTTGGTGAAATGAAATTGATTTGATTAATGTGTGAATGGCGTGGGCCTTCACTACACCGGGGATAAGGCTAGGCCTTGTCCCGTTTCTAGTATCGTGTCGTTATGCCGCCGAAATTTTCTAAAATGAGTTAGAAAAATAAAAATATCATTTTATTGTGTAAATGAATAATAGAAATTCATGTGTTGTAATAAAATGTTTTATCGTTAAAAATATAATTTTTAACGTAAATATGAATAAATGAATATTTATAAACAAATCGGCCGATTTGTTTATATACACTAATTTGAATGACATATATTGGGTCGATAAATTTTACACATCGCCCAACTGCACAAATAAAATATGTGTTTGTTGATTTGAAACCCCACACGGGTGTTAGGATGAAATTTGAAGTTCACTCATCCTGATTGATCAAATATGTCGATCGATTGATTGACAGGCTGTTATAAGCGTTAGATATCTATATTTGATGCTTATACAGTGTAGTGCACTTTGGTTGATGGTTGATTATTTTTCAATGCTATTATATACATGTGTTGTATGGAATCCATATAATTAACTTTATATGGTAATTGATTGGGCCTCATTCCAATTTGAAAAATAAAGAATAATATAAAATAAAGGTTCATGTGTTGACAGTACTCACCCGTTGAGATTAGTCATGTGTTGAACGAAATATTTTAATAATAAAATTTGCATCTTTATCAATATAAAATAAAGGTTCATGTGTTGACAGTACTCACCCGTTGAGATTAGTCATGTGTTGAACGAAATATTTTAATAATAAAATTTGCATCTTTATCAATATAAAATAAAGGTTCATGTGTTGATAGTACTCATCCGTTGAGATTAGTCATGTGTTGAACGAATTATATTTGAAATTGAAATATTTGAAATAGATTATTTGAAAATAGGAATATATGAAGCCGTGTTGATTAGATTGACGCCATTTTGACATGAACGATATTTATATCGATTTTATTCATTTTATAATGAATATCGAAAGTGATTTCAAAATCTGAAATTTTGAAAAGAATTGAAATTCGAATTGAAATTAAATAGAAATGAATTCGAATTGAAATTAAATAGAAATGAATTCGAATTGAAATTGAATATAAATGAATTCGAATTGAAATTGAATTGAATTGAAAACGAACTGAAATTGAATTAGAAATCAATTTGAATTGAAATCAATTTGAAATGAATTTAAATTGAAATATTCAATTTTGATTTGAAATTGAATATGAAGTTGAAACCGTTTTGAAAATGAATTTAAAACGGTTTATAAATCACGTTTTAAAGGAAATCGACGGAGTATATATTATATATATTATATATAATATAATGGCCTGAATAGAACGCGCCGCGCCGCGGTAGTTCGCGAATTTCGACCATTGACTTCGAACGGATATTACGGGAGATCCGACCGTCGGATTCTCCTAAAACCGGAAACGTTGGGTTCGTATCGAAAGGGGCTTTCTAACGAATATTAGAAATTAGAAATCTAACAGTTGGATTTGGAATTATGTCCAAATCAAATTTGAAAAAGGTCGCTGTAAGTGCAGTTCGATGGCCGTTGATGGAAATCGACTGTACGGGCCTTGATAAAATTATTAAAAATAGTAATAATTTGTGTAAAATCATAAGAAATGATTTACAAAGAATTAGGATGAAAAACTCCATATTTGAAAAGATAAAAGTAGATTTTTATCGAAATGAACTAGTTTTGAACTAGGATTATGATTCTATGTATTTTTAAATAAGTAAATTGTATTTGAAAAGGGTTTTAAAAATAACCAGAATTTCCAATGATTGCATTGGAATGGATTTGAATCGAAATTGTCTTCGGAATATTTCGATGTTGGAATTCGTGATTACACAGATGTTGTTATGGAAATTTGAAAGATATATATTTATAACGTTATTTCCAATACGACATTTGTTAATCGTAAAATTTGATATTGAATATAAGCCGATATATTTTCTATTCAGAGCCTTGTATTGAATATCAAATGTGATTTGGGTTTGTCGTGAATGGTGTCTTCATTAACACTGTTCTTGAACCCAGTTGAGAAAAGATTAAATCTTTTTATTTAGATTTAATGAAGTGTACCAATTAAATGATATTTAATTGCAATTGAATTGATATTGATTTTTGGGTTTATCGTGAACAGTGTTTTAAATAACACTCGTTCTTTAACCCAATAATTAATGGAATGTGACTTTGGGTTTATCGTGAACCGTGTTTTAAATGACACGGATTCTTTAACCCAGTTAACGATTAGAACTAAGTGGAGTTTTAATGAATCTTTAATTAGATTGAAATGATCGAGAATGGAGTATCACCAGTTTTGCTCCAGGCGATAGTTAAATCTTTAATTAGATTTGAACGTGAAATGGTAATTGAATTTACCGATAACACCGTGGTGTTAGATATGAAGTATTACCAGTTTTACTTCATGGGATGAATAGGTTGGGATTGGGAAATTAAAACAAATGATTACTTCGGTAAGGTTCGTTAATCTCGACTAGTTGAATCGAAATTCAAAGGGAAATTAGAGAATAAATTCAAGGAATTTATCTTGGATAAAATTAATGGGAACCTTTTCCCTATGAATGTGAAATTTAGAAACTAACTGTCGGTTAGCCAAGCAAAATGGTTTTCTGGATATTGATCTGATGTTGGTTTCGGCCTTCGGGGTTAATATTTGGGGAATTATTCTCTTGATTAATTTACGGTTAGTGACTGATGAATTGGAATGAGGCGTATGTTGTGTTTGTGTAACACTTATTTAAAATATACGCGAGTTATTCGGGAAGACCGGGTTTATCCCATTCTGAATAACTGATACGACGATAAGTCGAAGACGAAGACGATGGTCGAAGACCGGAAGTCTTCACGTCGTTTGGGTGATTACTGACGATCTTGATTGGGTTGTACACCCAAGAAGATGGAAACAGTTGGTGATCGTCCAGACGTACATGGAGATCGATGGATATGCGGGGTACTAGGTGCCTCCGGTTTCGTTCAGACCCAGAACGGACTTGTAAATGGACTGTGTGTCTGACACTGGATTTTAGTCCGTGTGATTGATCTCTATTAAATATATATCTGTTTGGCGGCGGAGAATTTATTCTCTTTCTTAACGCCCTTCTCTTAGACGTACGAGCTCAGGGGTTATATATTGATGGATATCAAACGCATGGAGTGAATTGCCTGTGTGGCATGCCTATGTGGCAAATGATCAAGGCTTCTGTTGAAAAGCAAAGTCTTGTGGTTGATGATCGAAGCACGGCCTTTGTGGCGTAGCTTTGTGTAACGTTTACTTCGCGAGTTTCACACCCGGTATGTACCAAAAACGGGAGACGGACCTCAGGGAGAGCATGCGTTTCTTTCTAGTTAGAAGTGGCGTCAGTGGTTTTACACGCCCTGACGAGTTTGACTTATGTGGTTGTTGCTGTTGCGAGGCGCCTCGGTTATATCGGTTTCGGCCGATGCATTCTGGTCGGCAGACAGACCAGACTTACACCCCATAGGGTGGGGAAACGTAGTGTTCAGGCATAATAATCCACATCGGTGGACCGGCCCTGACGATCTAAAGGGTTGATGCGTTCTGATCCTGAGGCTCGGGCTAGAGAGTCTCGAATCGGTTGAGGACTATCTTTTGCCTCGGTTCATACCATAAATGATAATCCAACTTCCAAATACGTGATTTTGCGGTTTTAATTGTAAACCTATATATGGCGACATAGTGGCATGGGAAGCTTATGTCGCCTATGATTGATACTTATGATTTGAAGTTGTTTTATACGCTATGCACTTATAATGGTATCAAATGATTTGTTTTAAACGTATCAAGCATTCTTTGGCTGTTATAAGGGAAAACCCTATCCCCCGGCTTGCGTTGCATTGTGTGATAGGACCTGGGTCTTATAACAGCTTCATTTTTTCTTTATTTAGCATTGCGCCGTTTGTTTTATGCACTGGTATTCTTGGGAGGAAACCCATTCCGTGTTATACGGCGTGGTCTTTTGATTTACCTAACTTTGAAAATAAAGATTAATAACTGTTTTAGTTCTCACACCAGTCACATGACTGACCTGGAGTTTATTGTTTTGACCTAAACTCTGGGTGCCCTTGTTTCGACACGGGCAGCTAGTAGTTTTGGTTTTGCAGATTTATATTCACAGGATCCTGGTTTACAGCTGGAACGATATCCGGAAAGCTTTGTATCCGTATATCTCTTCTAGTTGTGTATTGCATTATTTTCAGTTGCGATGTATTTGAATGTAATTTAAATCTCTGATATTTCTGAGTAATATTCATTTATACTCTGTTTATTCTTGTTATATGATGCATTGTTGTAATATACAATGAAATGTTCTTCCGTCTGCGTTCTATTTTGTCGTGTTCTCAAACGATAGGGCGTTTCGAACGGTTTGGGTCGGTTTAGCAGCTGGTTCGGACCGAGCGAGATTCCTTTTCGTCACAGTTGGTATCAGAGCTTTGGTTTACAAAGCTAGAGAACAAGATACATTAGAACCATACGAAAGAATTCATCAGATATTGGACTAGTAAAATCCAATGGGAATGACTCGTTAGAGATGGGATCAGTAGTATCCTAGAACGAGTGTGAAGAGTATATTTTTAAAGTAAAAACAAGTTTTGTTTTGAAATTTAAACCAACTATTCGTATTTGATTATTTATTCTATATTGATCGGGACAGTCCAGTATATAAAGATTTTGCATATACGCCTTGCAAACGTGTATTTGAAATTTTAATATACTGGATAGATATAGAACCACACTCTAGTCGCCCGGAGATGATTCTGATGATAGTTCGAACATCATCAGAATTGGTATTCGAGTTTCGAAGGTGTGATATCTATATATTTCCTATTGACTGGTGTGAGAACCAAAATTAGGTAGGATTTATTGTTGTGATTTGGCATCAAAAACATGATTTTCGTATATGAATCAAAATTATGAATTTGAAACTCTAATTCACTAATTGATTGATGTTTGTGTTGTTTGTTTATTTGTTTGATAATTTTGAACCATTAAGTCTAATGGAATCAAATATTGAATTGTATTGAAAATTGGTCGCATTTGCTTGCATATACATCTACTTACATTGAACAGGTCATAGCAAGGAGGCTAGAGCAGAGAATAAAATTTGTTTGCCCGACAAATAGGTACATGTTTACTACATAATTTACTGTTTTGTTTGGGTGATGATGATTTTATAAGCCTATTGGCTAGCCGCTTGGCTTTTTCTTTTTCTTTTTGAGATCAGAAGGCCTATATGGCAATTTCGGGATTTTCCCGTGGCTCCCGGTGCAGGGGAGGTTATGGCGAAATTTTTCGAAAATTTAGGGTGTTAGCCAAATTTTTGAAATTTTGAAAATTCTCAGAAACTAAAAAGTTGGAGAATGGAAGCCAGATCGAACGTAGAATTGATTAATCAAACCACTTTCGACTTTGTTCCTTTTCGGGGATGAAAAGTTTTAAGTGGGGGAGATTGTAACAACCCGAAATTCTGGGCCAGTTAAAAATTTTTATTTGGGCAATTTTAATGAATTTTGAAAATTTAAAATGAATTATTTTAAATAATATCGATGAGAAATTTATTTTGAATAGAATTCGACGTATATATTATATACGTCGTCGTTAGAATATAAATAATTATAAATAATTATAAAAGGAATTGAAAATGGCGCGGTAGTTCGATAATTCGATTTCAAACTACAATTGAATGTACCGCGTGCAAAACAAACCGGATTTTAGTGAAACCAAAAATAATGGAACCTAATTGTGAATATCTTTCCAATGAATCCGAAAATTCAAAATTTCATAGCGGGAATATAAAGATATGTCCAGTTGAAAATTCTGAATAGTCGCTATGGAATTCAGGCCCTTAAAAATGGAAATTTTGCAAACGACCTCGGATTTCGACGAAACCACTTTTGTTGGGTCCATGATGTAAAGTTATTGCTAGGTTTCAAATTTCATAATTTTTCGAATCAATATGTGAGTGTGGCAAAAGAAAACGTGTTTGACCAGTTTTAGTTGATTTTAATCGACTGGAAAATGGCCATTTTTCAAACGGTCTCAGAATTCGATGAAACTAGTTTTGTTAGGACCGTATCGTCAATACGAAGCTAGAAAATATTTTTCTGTGATTTTTTGAGACTGTATGTGGCCTCGGTAATTTGAAATGTATGTTTAAATTGAATATACAAAGAATTATACTTTAATTTAAATGAAAACTGATTGTAACAGCCGAATCAGCTTACGACACATATCCCATTGTGTTCGGAATGGGGGAATTAGCTATGGGCGACAGGCGGTGGGTTTCGTTTCGAGTTCAAAATAGAAAGTTGCTTTTTGAAAATTAAATTAATTAAATTAATTATATATTATTATAAACCCCCCTCTTATTTCCTTTCCTCTTCAAGTCAGCCCCCCGTTCAGATCTAAAATAAAGAAGAAAAAAAAACGTCGACCTTCCACCCCGTCTCCCTAGCCTCCACCGCCTCCTCACCACCGTCGTACCCCATCGCCATCGCCCTCCACATCACCAGCATCGACGCCGTCCATCTCTGACCAGGCGCGAGATACCTCCTCCACCAAACGGGCCCGCCGCTCCTCAAAATCGCCTCTCCAATCGCACCCACAGCCGCCGCCCTCTGTCCCCTCGCCACCTCCGCAGTTCAACCGCCTCCAGCAGCCACCGCCTGACGCCGGCGCCCTCCTCAGACTCCCTCCGCCACCATCTGAAGCCCTCCGCGCCACCGCAGTCAACTCCCCTCCCGTCACCTCAAGCCAGCACCCCTCCTTCGCTGAAAAGCCGTAAGCTTTTAATTTAACTTGTTTGTTTATTTATTTTCTTTATGTTTAGTTTTAAATAAAGTTAAAGAAAAATCAGTTTTATAGATACAAAGATAGGATTTTTTATTTATAATCTGAGTTGAGATTTTTATAATGTTAAAGATTGAATTTTTTTAATGTTAAAGGCGGAATCTTTATAATATTAAAGACGAGATTTTTATATATTGAACAACGAAGTAAAAATTCGATTTTTATATATTGAATAGCAAAGTAAAAATTCGATTTTTATATATTGAGCAACGAAGTAAAAATTCGATTTTTATATATTGAACAACGAAGTAAAAATTCGATTTTTATATATTGAACAACGAAGTAAAAATTCGATTTTTATATATCGAATAGCGAAGTAAAAATTTGATTTTTATATATGTAGTGGCTACGGGCAAAAGCGACAAAAAGGCGAGAATGGCGAAGATTTCTCTAAGTGAAGTGTCGTGAAGTTGGATAGCTATTGGTGAGAATTTCTCACTCTTCAATTTCTTTTCTAGCTATATATATATATATATATATATATATACTAGGATGCAGACGGTGCTTAGTAGCACCCGACGCAACCGTCCACAGACCATGGACTTGTTTGTTTGGTTGGATAGATTAGTTAGATGATTTGATTTGAAATTGAATTGTTTGGTGAAATGAAATTGATTTGATTAATGTGTGAATGGCGTGGGCCTTTACTAGACCGGGGATAAGGCTAGGCCTTGTCCCGTTTCTAGTATCGTGCCGTTATGCCGCCGAAATTTTCTAAAATGAGTTAGAAAAATAAAAATATCATTTTATTGTGTAAATGAATAATAGAAATTCATGTGTTAGAATAAAAAATTTTATCGTTAAAAATATAATTTTTAACGTGAATATGAATAAATGAATATTTATAAACAAATCGGCCGATTTGTTTACATACACTAATTTGAATGACATGGATTGGGGCGATAAATTTTACACATCGCCCAACTGCACAAATAAAATCTGTGTTTGTTGATTTGTAACCCCACACGGGTGTTGGGATGAAATTTGAAGTTCACTCATCCTGATTGATCAAATATGTCGATCGATTGATTGACAGGCTGTTATAAGCGTTAGATATCTATATTTGATGCTTATACAATGTAATGCACTTTGGTTGATGGTTGATTATTTTTCAATGCTATTATATACATGTGTTGTATGGAATCCATATAATTAACTTTATATGGTAATTGATTGGGCCTCATTCCAATTTGAAAAATAAAGAATAATATAAAATAAAGGTTCATGTGTTGACAGTACTCACCCGTTGAGATTAGTCATGTGTTGAACGAAATATTTTAATAATAAAATTTGCATCTTTATCAATATAAAATAAAGGTTCATGTGTTGACAGTACTCACCCGTTGAGATTAGTCATGTGTTGAACGAAATATTTTAATAATAAAATTTGCATCTTTATCAATATAAAATAAAGGTTCATGTGTTGACAGTACTCATCCGTTGAGATTAGTCATGTGTTGAACGGATTATTTTTGAAATAGAAATATTTGAAATAGAATATTTGAAAATAGGAATATATGAAGCCGTGTTGATTAGATTGATGCCATTTTGACGTGAACGATATTTATATCGATTTTATTCATTTTATAATGAATATCGAAAGTGATTTCAAAATCTGAAATTTTGAAAAGAATTGAAATTCGAATTGAAATTAAATAGAAATGAATTCGAATTGAAATTAAATAGAAATGAATTCGAATTGAAATTGAATATAAATGAATTCGAATTGAAATTGAATTGAATTGAAAACGAACTGAAATTGAATTAGAAATCAATTTGAATTGAAATCAATTTGAAATGAATTTAAATTGAAATATTCAATTTTGATTTGAAATTGAATATGAAGTTGAAACCGTTTTGAAAATGAATTTAAAATGATTTATAAAGCACGTTTTAAAGGAAATCGATGAAGTATATATTATATATATTATATATATTATATATATAATATAATGGCCTGGATAGAACGCGCCGCGGCAGTTCGCGAATTTCGACCATTGACTTCGAACGGATATTACGGGAGATCCGACCGTCGGATTCTCATAAAACCGGAACCGTTGGGTTCGTATCGAAAGAGGCTTTCTAACGAATATTAGAAATTAGAAATCTAACGGTTGGATTTGGAATTATGTCCAAATCAAATTTGAAAAAGGTCGCTGTAAGTGCAGTTCGATGGCCGTTGATGGAAATCGACTGTACGGGCCTTGATAAAATTATTAAAAATAGTAATAATTTGTGTAAAATCATAAGAAATGATTTATAAAGAATTGGGATGAAAAACTCCATATTTGAAAAGATAAAAGTAGATTTTTATCGAAATGAACTAGTTTTGAACTAGGATTATAATTCTATGTATTTTTAAATAAATAAATTGAATTTGAAAAGGGTTTTAAAAATAACCAGAATTTCCAATGATTGCATTGGAATGGATTTGAATCGAAATTGTCTTCGGAATATTTCGATGTTGGAATTCGTGATTACACAGATGTTGTTATGGAAATTTGAAAGATATATATTTATATCGTTATTTCCAATACGACATTTGTTAATCGTAGAATTTGATATTGAATATAAGCCGATATATTTTCTATTCAGAGCCTTGTATTGAATATCAAATGTGATTTGGGTTTGTCGTGAATGGTGTCTTCATTAACACTGTTCTTGAACCCAGTTGAGAAAAGATTAAATCTTTTTATTTAGATTTAATGAAGTGTACCAATTAAATGATATTTAATTGCAATTGAATTGATATTGATTTTTGGGTTTATCGTGAACAGTGTTTTAAATAACACTCGTTCTTTAACCCGATAATTAATGGAATGTGACTTTGGGTTTATCGTGAACCGTGTTTTAAATGACACGGATTCTTTAACCCAGTTAACGATTAGAACTAAGTGGAGTTTTAATGAATCTTTAATTAGATTGAAATGATCGAGAATGGAGTATCACCAGTTTTGCTCCAGGCGATAGTTAAATCTTTAATTAGATTTGAACGTGAAATGGTAATTGAATTTACCGATAACACCGTGGTGTTAGATATGAAGTATTACCAGTTTTACTTCATGGGATGAATAGGTTGGGATTGGAAAATTAAAACAAATGATTACTTTGGTAAGGTTCGTTAATCTCGACTAGTTGAATCGAAATTCAAAGGGAAATTAGAGAATAAATTCAAGGAATTTATCTTGGATAAAATTAATGGGAACCTTTTCCCTATGAATGTGAAATTTAGAAACCAACTGTCGGTTAGCCAAGCAGAATGGTTTTCTGGATATTGATCTGATGTTGGTTTCGGCCTTCGGGGTTAATATTTGGGGAATTATTCTCTTGATTAATTTACGGTTAGTGACTGATGAATTGGAATGAGGCGTATGTTGTGTTTGTGTAACACTTATTTAAAATATACGCGAGTTATTCGGGAAGACCGGGTTTATCCCATTCTGAATAACTGATACGACGATAAGTCGAAGATGAAGACGATGGTCGAAGACTGGAAGTCTTCACGTCGTTTGGGTGATTACTAACGATCTTGATTGGGCTGTACACCCAAGAAGATGGAAACAGTTGGTGATCGTCCAGACGTACATGGAGATCGATGGATATGCGGGGTACTAGGTGCCTCCGGTTTCGTTCAGACCCAGAACGGACTTGTAAATGGACTGTGTGTCTGACACTGGATTTTAGTCCGTGTGATTGATCTCTATTAAATATATATTTGTTTGGCGGCGGAGAATTTATTCTCTTGCTTAACGCCCTTCTCTGAGATGTACGAGCTCAGGGGTTATATATTGATGGATATCAAACGCATGGAGTGAATTGCCTGTGTGGCATGCCTAAGTGGCAAATGATCAAGGCTTCTGTTGAAAAGCAAAGTCTTGTGGTTGATGATCAAAGCACGGCCTTTGTGGCGTAGCTTTGTGTAACGTTTACTTCGCGAGTTTCACACCCGGTATGAACCAAAAACGGGAGACGGGCCTCAGGGAGGGCATGCGTTTCTTTCGAGTTAGAAGTGGCGTCAGTGGTTTTACACGCCCTGACGAGTTTGACTTATGTGGTTGTTGCTGTTGCGAGGCGCCTCGGTTGTATCGGTTTCGGCCGATGCATTCTGGTCGGCAGACGGACCAGACTTACACCCCATAGGGTGGGGAAACATAGTATTCAGGCATAATAATCCACATCGGTGGACCGGCCCTGACGATCTAAAGGGTTGATGCTTTCTGATCCTGAGGCTCGGGCTAGAGAGTCTCGAATCGGTTGAGGACTATCTTTTGCCTCGGTTCATACCATAAATGATAATCCAACTTCCAAATATGTGATTTTGCGGTTTTAATTGTAAACCTATATATGGCGACATAGTGGCATGGGACGCTTATGTCGCCTATGATTGATACTTATGATTTGAAGTTGTTTTATACGCTATGCACTTATAATGGTATCAAATGATTTGTTTTAAACGTATCAAGCATTCTTTGGCTGTTATAAGGGAAAACCCTATCCCCCGGCTTGCGTTGCATTGTGTGATAGGACCTGGGTCTTATAACAGCTTCAATTTTTCTTTATTTAGCATTGCGCCGTTTGTTTTATGCACTGGTTTTCTTGGGAGGAAACCCGTTCCATGTTATACGGCGTGGTCCCTTTATTTACCAAACTTTGAAAATAAAGATTAATAACTGTTTTAGTTCTCACACCAGTCACATGACTGACCTGGAGTTTATTATTTTGACCTAAACTCTGGGTGCCCTTATTTCGACACGGGCAGCTAGTAGTTTTGGTTTTGCAGATTTATATTCACAGGATCCTGGTTTACAGCTGGAACGATATCCGGAAAGCTTTGTATCCGTATATCTCTTCTAGTTGTGTATTGTATTATTTTCCGCTGCGATGTATTTTAATGTAATTTAAATCTCTGATATTTTTGTGTAATATTCATTTATACTCTGTATATTCTTGTAATCTGATGCATTGTTGTAATATACAATGAAATGTTCTTCCGTCTGCGTTCTATTTTGTCGTGTTCTCAAATGATAGGGCATTTCGAACAGTTTGGGTCGGTTTAGCGACTGGTTCAGACCGAGCGAGATTCCTTTTCGTCACAGGTATCATATAGCAAACTTTTGAAACTTTCTCAACATCCAGAAAGATTATCCAACTGATATCAAAGTTTGTACATAAGGCCTCACTACAGCTCTCAATCAACTCAAACAGCGGAAACAGAAATACTGGATAGTAATAAAACTGGTACGCCAGCCTCCTGCTCGTCATCGCTCAGCTTCCTCGTATCACTAAGCTCCATTACCTGTAACCTGCTACTTAGTCTGCCCATCCACAACCGGATGAACAGCCCAAGGTAATAAGAGGAGACATAAAACCTTGAGTCAGACAATAGTCTTAGTGAGCGATAATACAGCTAACAAACTTCAACAAGAAAGTATATGGGAATGGGTAAATGAACAACTTATCTACCCACATCACCAGAGAAGAACTCAACCTTATCTTCCCCACATCGGACAGTGATAGCCTTTACACCAAGCATTTCAACCATTCATCCATAGAAACCAGAACACCCATTCAATCATACATAACACACATGACATCCAAATTATGTAGGTCTCACACAGACAACCCTAATCGAGTTTAACATTCCTCAAGTACTCTCGCTAGAGGCCTAGACCAATATCACTTAAGCACTCAAAGAACATCTCCCTCGACTTTGGATAATCTATGAGAGATAGTACAAAAAGAACAACAAATCATCCATGACTGACTCTGGCTATCACCGCCAATCCTGCTTCGAAACCATCGTTATCGTATGACTAGCCCATATTGCCATCCGTCAAGGGCCATACTCGAAACCCCGGTTCTAGCGAAACTCCATACACCATACAACGAAATGTATTCTAGGCCTTACAACGAAACCCAGGGTATTCGACCATACAACGAAATCGTATATCCCTTGCTCTGAGCCCGCTAGAACCCATGATAATGATAATCTCTCGGCCTTCGCATCTCCAATCGCTATCAATCGCGACTGTTCACCAACTCAGGACACTTTAGAGTTGTCATGCTCAGAACACCATAGAGCAATCCTCATCACCCAACTCAAGACACTCTAGAGTTGTCACTACGTTCGTTGATCCACCTTAATCAACGAACACATTCACCACTTCGAGCCTTCCTACTTGAACCACCTCGAAGTTAGCACTACTTTTGATCCGAAGTAAGCATCAATCATAAGGATCAAAACAATCCATAGCATCATATCAACTTGCTAGAGAAAGCCAACGACAGCACATAGGCCATTCACCACAGCATTAAAAACCGCTGCTGAAACCCCCTCCATTTTTAACCAACCAGGGTAGGACCGACCCGACCAACTCCAGGACCGACCCACCTCCCTGCATCCTTGGACCGACCCACCCCCTTGGGACCGACCAGAATATGCTTCCACCTGACCGACCAAGATTTACCCCATCTGACCGACCAGCACCTCTAAAGCGACCAGCTCCAGAGCGACCAAGATTCCAGAGCCACCAGGATTCCAGAGCGACCAGGATTCCAGAGCAACAATAATTCCAGAACGACCAGGATTCTAGAGCAACCAGCTTCTCCAGAGCGACCCGCCTCCATGCATCTTTGGATCGACTCGACCTCCTTGGGTCCGACCAGCTTTGGATCGACCCCGTCAAGACCGACCAGATTTTTCTCCTCCTGACCGACCAGCTCCTTCAGAGCGACCAGGATTTGCTTCCAGTAAAAACCAACCAGAATGCCACCATCTGAAACCGACCAGAAACACTTCTGCTCCTTCTGGACCGACCAGAAACACTTCTGCTCCTTCTGGGCCGACCAGCTTAAACCGACCAACTCCCTGACTTGCTTCCCAAGCCATACTATGACCGACCACCTCATTCCAGACCGACCCGACCAACTCCAGGACGACCAGAAACCTGCACATCTCCAATTCGACTCCGATTTCGACCAAAACTTCGCCAAACGACGAATCCGACGAAACCAGCTTATCCGATTCATCCAAATGCAATCACAAACATGTTATGCAACCAACAATATCATCAATCTAACAATTTCCATCAAAACACATAAATTTCCCAAAACATGATAAGTGAATCATATGAACATAAAAACGGATCTAACTTGCATAATCTTGAGAAAAATCATAAAATTAACCATTTAAATTATCTAGATCAGATCCTAAGGTGATTCATATATAAAATGGACTTAGCATGGTGTGGATCTAAGGAAAATAACATGGAAATGATGAAATTAACATCCTAAAACCCATATACTTGCATGAATCCGAATGAGAGATGTAAATCACTCACCAATTCTTCAAATCGATGCAAAAACAATGAAAAAGCAATCCGGACAGCGAACACTTCGAATCAAACTCCTCAATCCGATGAATTCGCCCTTGAAACGATGTAGATCTAGCCTCTTATGGTGTAGATCTTCGATTTCCCTCCTTGGATTTTGGAATTTTAATGGTGGAAAGATGTTAGAGGAAGAAGGATATCAAAGCCTCCCCATAAGAGAATGGAAAATGCCCCTTTCTCCATATCCCTTACCCCCTATTTATAGCCTCCACCAACCCCCTAATGGGCCTTCTCCAAATCAGCTCATTAGCCTTCCAAAACCTGAACAGCCAACTGAAAAACATTAAAACAGCGATTTCTCCCAAACCGCTGAATCAAATCCTTAATGTAACCACTCTACGGAAAGAGAATCATCAATTCCTTTCCAATGGCACAGTTCTCACCCTCTGATTCGACCTGAGTCAAAAGTTATGCCCTGTACAAGACTGACAGGGGCAAAACGGTCACAAACAAAATCGGTAAAATTTATGGACATGTCTCACATCCCCATAAGCAACATACTAAAAGATGAGAATGATCCCACCCTCAGGGAATAAAATAAAATTATTTTATGATCTTCCGATGCATAAAATGCGGGCTGTTACATTCTCCCCCCCTTAAGAATTTCGCCCCCGAAATTCCAAGCAACCACAACAATTCCACATGCCTATCATCCATGTGAAGCCAATTCTATCATCCAAACTAGCAACCATCAATCCATGCATCCATAGCCTTATCCTAGCACGCGGAATTCTATCAACAACATGACCGTATACCTCCTAAGCTATTTTGTGTTGTTCCTCTCAAACACGAAGCAGCTTACGAGGTTTCGTTACTACGGACTCAACTTCTAGGTTTTATACTACCCTGGAGAAACCACCCCATTCGGAAATACTCCTCCGAATGAATCCTTTCTCCAAAAGATCGCGAACTCGCACCTCTAACTCTTGCCATTCCTTAGGCGCCATCTGCCTAAGAGATAAAACGATAGACCTAGCCCCCTCGATCAAAACGATCCTAAACTCATCTCACGATGCGGCGGCAACCCTTTGACCTTGTCAAAGACATCTACATACTCATTAGCGATCAGCACTGATGATGGGTCTTCCTGTGAAATCCCAAGCGAATATAGATAACTCACGAAGACCCCGTCTTCGTGCTTACATCTAATCAACACCTTTCGCCCTTCCACATCCCCGACCCTCACCTCTAGCTTCTCGCAATTCACCCTTGCCGCATACTTCTTGAGCCAAACTATGCCCAAGATGATCCCAAATCCAGCGGAGATCATCGCAAAAACAACCATGATTCGACAAAGCAAGAGCATGCCAAACATACACAAACTAGACGAACCCTCAGCTGGATTGGCCTATCACGCATCTCGGGTTTCAAACCCAAGCGACACACATGCTCATAGCGAACAAATGAGCGCAAAGCTGCAGTGTCGAACAACACTCGAACTGAAACACTTTTAACGGAAAGAGTACCTTGCACCACGACACCCTTTCCTTTCTCTTAAACAGTCGGACCCCTCGAAGAAGACGGCACGGCTTCCAAAGCATAAGCCTTCACGATCTGGTTTCCCTTAGCTACTTCCGGACAATCTTTCTTCTCATGTCCAGACTTTCCACACTTGAAGCACTTCTTCTCAGCCTTGGGATTCTTGCACTCGTTAGCAAAATGGCCTTTCTGCCAGCAGTTATAGCAAGTCACTTCACCCTTTTGTTTCTTATGTCCACTTTCCCCTTCCTGTTGTTGCTGCTTCTTCTTCTTATCGTTATTACCACCCGGCTGTGGTTTCTGATCTCCTTTAGTTGCAGCGACAACATTTGCTTCCTTGGGAAACAAGCTTTCATGGCGAATAGCTTTTTCCACAATCTTCTCAAATGAATCGTCAAGATGGTCCACCAGTGGCTTCCCAGTATAAGCATCCAAACCCAAGACAAACTTCTCGTTCTTTTGATAGGGTGTATCAATGTATGAACGAGCATATCTAGACAAAGCCTCAAAATCAGAAATATAGTTAAGAACTGATCTGCCATTCTGCTTCAACTCTACGAACTTCTTGAAGAGAACGGACTTTTGAGCAGTGGAGATAAACTTTGCTTCAAACTTACCTTGGAATTGCTCCCATGAAATCTCCTCTTCCGGAGTCTCGAGTATAACAGAATTCCACCATTCCATGGCCCTGCTCTGCAGCTGCCTTGATGCAAGCTTTCTCTTTATTGCATCCTCAATAACCAAGTCTCCAAAGATTCGAACACATGAATCCATCCACCTCTGAACCTCTTCAGCTGGCTCAGTTCCCTTGAATGGTTTCCCTCCTAGAGATATAAAGTCCTTGCACATCTTTGCAAAGTCTACCCTAGGAACTCGCACACCTACATCTACCGTAGCCGCCACTGGAGCCGGTACCCTTCGCATAATTGCTTCTGCCATGGCTTCAAACATGGCCGGGTAATCTGGTTCACCACCATTTCCCCCTCCAGTATTAGCTCCCCGAGCAGCGTGTCTTGATGGTCGTCTACTCATTCTAAATCTGCAATTTAGAATAATTAGCCACTTCCAAGAAAACTGCTAAAGAGATACAACCGCTACTACTATATATACTAATATATATAGTAAACATCCAACTGAAATCTACAAATACGTCTCTCATACGTAATTACGTCTTCGAACTTTGGCCAAAATCGTTGACCAGAGCTCTGATACCAAATGTGACGACAGCCCATAACCCCCGCACTAAAAAGGAGGACTAATATACTAAAGGTGTGCCAGGCTGCTATGGACGATCATCAGAGTAGGTAAACACATCGAAACCTGTCGTAGAACTCACAGCGCATGGATAAAATATAGTAGAACATATACAATAGGTAATAGTAATGAGGTATCATATAACAAACTTTTGAAACTTTCTCAACATCCAGAAAGATTATCCAACTGATATCAAAGTTTGTACATAAGGCCTCACTACAGCTCTCAAGCAACTCAAACAGCGGAAACAGAAATACTGGATAGTAATAAAACTGGTACGCCAGCCTCCTGCTCGTCATCGCTCAGCTTCCTCGTATCACTAAGCTCCATTACCTGTAACCTGCTACTTAGTCTGCCCATCCACAACCGGATGAACAGCCCAAGGTAATAAGAGGAGACATAAAACCTTGAGTCAGACAATAGTCTTAGTGAGCGATAATACAGCTAACAAACTTCAACAAGAAAGTATATGAGAATGGGTAAATGAACAACTTATCTACACACATCACCAGAGAAGAACTCAACCTTATCTTCCCTACATCGGACAGTGATAGCCTTTACACCAAGCATTTCAACCATTCATCCATAGAAACCAGAACACCCATTCAATCATACATAACACACATGACATCCAGATTATTTAGGTCTCACACAGACAACCCTAATCGAGTTTAACATTCCTCAAGTACTCTCGCCAGAGGCCTAGACCAATATCACTTAAGCACTCAAAGAACATCTCCCTCGACTTTGGATAATCTATGTGAGATAGTACAAACAGAACAACCAATCATCCATGACTGACTCTGGCTATCACCGCCAATCCTGCTTCGAAACCATCGTTATCGTATGACTAGCCCATATTGCCATCCGTCAAGGGCCATACTCGAAACCCCGGTTCTAGCGAAACTCCATACACCATACAACGAAATGTATTCTAGGCCATACAACGAAACCCAGGGTATTCGACCATACAACGAAATCGCATATCCCTTGCTCTGAGCCCGCTAGAACCCATGATAACGATATTCTCTTGGCCTTCGCATCTCCAATCGCTATCAATCGCGACTGTTCACCAACTCAGGACACTTTAGAGTTGTCATGCTCAGAACACCATAGAGCAATCCTCATCACCCAACTCAAGACACTTTAGAGTTGTCACTACGTTCGTTGATCCACCTTGATCAACGAACACATTCACCACTTCGAGCCTTCCTACTTGAACCACCTCGAAGTTAGCACTACTTTTGATCCGAAGTAAGAATCAATCATAAGGATCAAAACAATCCATAACATCATATCAACTTGCTAGAGAAAGCAAACGACAGCACATAGGCCATTCACCACAGCATTAAAAAGCGCTGCTGAAACCCCAACCATTTTTAACCAACCAGGGTAGGACCGACCCGACCAACTCCAGGACCGACCCGCCTCCCTGCATCCTTGGACCGACCCACCCCCTTGGGACCGACCAGAATATGCTTCCACCTGACCGACCAAGATTTACCCCATCTGACCGACCAGCTCCTCTAAAGCGACCAGCTCCAGAGCGACCAAGATTCCAGAGCCACCAGGATTCCAGAGCGACCAGGATTCCAGAGCAACCATAATTCCAAAACGACCAGGATTCTAGAGCAACCAGCTTCTCCAGAGCGACCCGCCTCCACGCAGATTTGGATCGACTCGACCTCCTTAGGACCGACCAGCTTTGGATCGACCCCGTCAAGACCGACCAGATTTTTCTCCTCCTGACCGACCAGCTCCTTCAGAGCGACCAGGATTTGCTTCCAGCAAAAACCAATCAGAATGCCACCATCTGAAACCGACCAGAAACACTTCTGCTCCTTCTGGACCGACCAGAAACACTTCCGCTCCTTCTGGACCGACCAGCTTAAACCGACCAGCTCCCTGACTTGCTTCCCAAGCCATACTATGACCGACCACTTCATTCCAGACCGACCCGACCAACTCCAGGACGACCAGAAACCTGCACATCTCCAATTCGACTCCGATTTCGACCAAAACTTCGCCAAATGACGAATCCGACGAAACCAACTTATCTTATTCATCCAAACGCAATCACAAACATGTTATGCAACCAACAATATCATCAATCTAACAATTTCCATCAAAACACATAAATTTCTCAAAACATGATAAGTGAATCATATGAACATAAAAACGGATCTAACTTGCATAATCTTGAGAAAAATCATAAAATTAACCATTTAAATTATCTAGATCAGATCCTAAGGTGATTCATATATAAAATGGACTTAGCATGGTGTGGATCTAAGGAAAATAACATGGAAATGATGAAATTAACATCCTAAAACCCATATACTTGCATGAATCCGAATGAGAGATGTAAATCACTCACCAATTCTTCAAATCGATGCAAAAACAATGAAAAAGCAATCCGGACAGCGAACACTTCGAATCAAACTCCTCAATCCGATGAATTCGCCCTTAAAACGATGTAGATCTAGCCTCTTATGGTGTAGATCTTCGATTTCCCTCCTTGGATTTTGGAATTTTAATGGTGGAAAGATGTTAGAGGAAGAAGGAGATCAAAGCCTCCCCATAAGAGAATGGAAAATGCCCCTTTCTCCATATCCCTTACCCCCTATTTATAGCCTCCACCAACCCCCTAATGGGCCTTCTCCAAATCAGCCCATTAGCCTTCCAAATCCTGAACAGCCAACTGAAAAACCTTAAAACAACGATTTCTCCCAAACCGCTGAATCAAATCCTTAATGTAACCACTCTACGGAAAGAGAATCATCAATTCCTTTCCAATGGCACAGGTCTCACCCTCTGATTTGACCTGAGTCAAAAGTTATGCCCTGTACAAGACTGACAGGGGCAAAATCGTCACAAACAAAATCGGTAAAATTTATGGACATGTCTCACATCCCCATAAGCAACATACTAAAAGATGAGAATGATCCAACCCTCAGGGAATAAAATAAAATTATTTTATGATCTTCCGATGCATAAAATGCGGGCTGTTACATCGATGATCCACCGCCAGACCGTTGATCCTCCACCGCTACAGTGAAAACACTGTTCGAGCTCCTCACGTCCAGAAAACATCATCGGGGAAAACCCCTCGTGCTCGCGCCTCAGACCACCGGCCGCTGGGCCCTTCTGACCACGGCACCGCAACCTCCTGACGCCGCCAACCCCCCTGACCGCGCCTCCAAAACTTCGCTGACGGTGAGCAGTTCCGTCGAATACAGATGAACCCATTTCCACAAGAAAAACCCTAAATTCGATCCATTTGCAAAATCTATTCATTATAAAAATATGTTTGCGTTTTTCCTTGATTACCCGGTCCCCGACGATCTGAGACGACCCCCAAACCCCGTACTGACGGTTGCAAGGGTTATCTTTGGAATATAACACAGAAACAGATAATAGCAGAACATAATTAAATAAATACACCAGATAATGATTAATAGAATATACTGGATAAAAGTAATCATCAGAGTTACACAGTATACAGGATCTTACTTAGTACAAATACAGTTCAACTATACATAAATGTCTACAGCGGAAAACAAACAAAATATGTACAATAGGAGCTGAACAACATAAAAAGAGATAAATGATAGAATCCATCTTCAGCTCCAGCTATCCAAAAAGAACCAGCTAAACCTGAATACAAGGCTGCCCGTGTAGAAAAAGGGGCACCCGAGTTTGAAAGTGAAACAAACTACGAGTCAGTCATGGGACTGGTATGAGAAATCTATTCAACACATATATAATATGGCTAATTACAGGACCACGCCACTTTCGTGGAACGGTTTACTCCATTGGATTGCCAGTGTTTTAAACAAATCATTCTTTTAAACAACGCAATGCATTTTATAAAAATGAAGCCGTTATAAGACTCAGTTCCCATCACACAATGCAACGCAAACCGAAGGATAGAGTTTTATTCCTTATAACGACCAAAATATGCTTGATACGAATAAAACAAAGGCATTTGATATTATTGCTAGTGTTTATATGTTTTGAAAACAATTTCAAATCATAACTATCAATCATAGACGACATGAGCGTCCCATACCACTATGTCGTCAAATATATATATACAATCGAAACCGCACAGTCACGTATTTGGAAATTGGATTTCCTTCATGAACCAAGGCAAAAGATAGTCCTTACCGAATTCGAGACGCTCTAGCCTGCCCCTCAGGATCAGAGCTCGAGTGACCCTTGGATCGTTAGGGCCGGTCCACCGATGTGGATTAAAATTCCTGAACACTGCGTTTCCCCGCCCCTTGGGGCGTAAACGAGCCAACGAATGACTCCATCGGACCCAAATTGTCCGATCAAACCGAGGCGCCTCGCAACAGCAACAACCACATAGGTGAAAAGTATATAAATGTCAGGGCTGGTAGGTCACTGACACCACCCTAGCTAGAAAGAAACACAGGCCCTCCCTGATGTCCTCTCCCGTTTCTGGTTCATACCGGGGTGTGAGGCTCGCGATTTCACGTTATACACAAAGCTACGCCACACAGGCGGTGCTTTGATCATCACCACAAGACTTTGCTTTTGAACAGAAGCCCTGATCACTGCATCTTAGCATGCCACACAGACAATTCATGCCATGCGACTGATGTCCATCGATATACAACCTCTGAGCTAGTGTGTTTCAGAGAAGGGCGTTAAGCAAAAGAATAAATTCTCCGCCGCCAAACAGATGTATATTTAATAGAGATCAATCAACACAGAATAAACTCCAATGTCAGACACGCATTCCATTTACAAGTCCGTTCTGGGTCTGAACGAAACCGGAGGCACTAAATACCTCGAAAATCCATCGATCACCACGTACGTCTGGATGATCACCACTCATTATCCATATTTCGGGATGCCTCCCAATCAGGACCTCGGTTACCATCCAAACGAGGTGATGATCTCCGGTCTTCGACCATCGTCTTCATCTTCGACTTTCAATCGTCGGTCAATTATTTGATATGAGAATTAACTCGGCCTTTTCAAATAATTCACGTATATTTAGAATTTCAAATCAATTAAGTTCAATGGTTAAATCATTCGACAACACCAATTTTGTTCTTTAATGTAATTTTCACACCAAACACATTCAACCATCAAACACCACATAAATCGAGCAAATTCAGTTTATTTCCATTCCATATCGTTTATAATATTTTATAACGATTTATCACTATTTTTATTTATTTTGAAATAGCCTATTTATTCAAAACGACGCTTCGGGCCATAACGCGGCCGTGGCGTTGTTTTTCTTCAGATTTGATTTACACATATCTGAAAATCTAACCGTTGGATCTTCACAAAGTTTACATCATTAGAAAGGTCTTTTCAAAACGAATCCAACGGTTCCAGTTTCGGGAAAATCCGACGGTCGGATCTCCCGGTACAATCGTTTGAAGTTTCAATTTCAAAATACGAACTGCAGCTTCGTTATTCGATTAATTATAATTATATTCATATGTATAAATATAATCGTTTCTGGCGCTGTTTTTCTTCAGATTTGAATTAAACATCCCAGACAATCCAACCGTTGGATTTTTACAAAGTTGGTGCCGTTGGAAAGATACTTCCAAGGCGAACCCAACGGTTGCGGTTTCGGGAAAATGCGATGGTCGGATCTCCCGGTATAATCGTTTGAAATCACGGTTTCAAAATACGAACTGCACGGCCACGTTTCGTTTTAATTTTATTTATATTTATATATTTATATAAATATAGTTCATTCAAAAATTTCAATATCGTTTTCACTTCAAATATTTCACTAATGCCTTTAAATTTTGGAAAATTTCGCCATAACCTCCTTTGTACGGGAGGGGCTGGGAAAATTCCCAAATAGCCACACGGGCGTCTCATGTCGAAAAGAAAAAGAAAAAGCCAAGCGGCTAGCCAACAGGCTCATAAAATCATCACCCAAACAAAACAGTAAATGTGTACCTATTTGTCGGGCACAAAATTTTATTCCTCTTCTCTAGCCCCTTTGCTATAACCTGTTCAATATATATGCATGTACATATATATAGTTCTTATCACTTATCATTTTCTATTCAACTTCATATTTGATTCCATTTGGTTTAAAAACACCATTCATTCTAATGTTGCATGTATAGGCAAAAATCATATCATTAGCTAATTAATGAATATTTCAACTCATATATGTTTATTTGAACGAGTGGCTATTTTTAACACTTCACATTTCAATGATTCAGGTATATAATAAAAATGAGATTTTTATTGTAAAACAATTCATTTCAAAACACTATTATTCTATATAGTTCATATAGGTGATAAAAATAGGATTTTCCTTACAAAACAATTTCTTTTAAAAACGAGATTATTTTTCATATTCCATATAGTTGATAAAAGGTGATTTTTGTTATGAAACAATTTATTTCAAAATGTGAATACCATTCAACACATGAATTTCAATTCAACGAATGAATATCGATTCAACACATGAAGGTTTTCTATAGTTTCTATATATAGATAAAAATGTGATTTTTATATTTAAAACGCGAATACCATTCAACACATGAATTTCTAATCAACGAATGAATATCGATTCAACACATGAAGGTTTTCTATAGTTTCTATATATAGATAAAAATGTGATTTTTATATTTAAAACACGAAGACCATTCAACACATGAATTTCTAATCAACGAATGATTATCGATTCAACACATGAAGGTTTTCTGTTCAACGAGTAAATATAGTTTCAGCAAATGAAAATAATTCAAACACATGAATGTTATTCAAAATTTCGGCAGCATAACGGCAGGGTAGTTAAAACCGGGACCGTCCCTAGTACGGCTCCTCGCTCTACCTTAAAACCTCGCGGTTTTTGACAATGGGGATGCATCTAGTTCGCATGCAGGCGGCATGTATATATTTATTTCATTTCCACAAACTAATCCTATGTGGTTTCAACCAAATATTTCTCAACCACAAATGGGTATTTTTCAACCACAATCAATCAATATCAACCACAAACAATCCCAAACAACCATTCGCTATCAATCAATTTTCCCACCAATCACAATCAATAAATATCGTCCATGGTTTGTGGACGAGGGGCGTATATATATATAGTTATATATAGCAATTCACTTTTATTTCGACACATATATAATTTTTACAACGCATATATAACTTATACATCGAACATACAACTTATACAACGCTTATACATGAAGTGTACAACGCTTATATAACTCATACATCGATTATATAATTTATACATCGTCGTTTTCCATATTGTTTTTAAATCAAAAATCTCATATTGGGTTCCACTCCACCAAAAAAGCAGAAGGCTCAGAAAAATATGCGGTCTCTTCTAAAATGTAGAAGGCGTCCACACGGCCACGATGTTTCCTGTTTCATCGAATTTCGTTAACGAACGAAAAAGATATGATTTTTCAAAGGTTTGCAACGGTTTAAAGGTGTTAAAATCAAATTAAAATAAAATCAGCCGTAACTTGCCTTTGATGTTCGAAACTAGGGTTAGCAATAGTTTTCAATCCGCTGCACTTGGTCAAGATCCAACCATACCACGACGTAGAGCGTCGTGAGGCGCGCCTATCGATGCCAGGTTGGCCCCACTCGGTTGCAGGTGGAGGGCGTGGCGGGGCTTCGACGGCGTCAGGTTTGGAGGGCCAGATCTCGTCGACGGCTGAACGATGGAGGTCGAGGGTGGCATGGATTTGTAGAGGGGAGAGAGAGCCTCGAAAAGTTGAACTGGGGTAGGGGTCACCGATGAATGGATCGGCCGGATTTTGGCCAGGAAGAAGGAAGCTTCCTTCGCCGTCGATCGTGTTTAACGGGGGGGGGTTGGTTTTTTTTTGTTTTTTTTATGAAAGAATTTTTCTTATTGGTCGATATATATATTTATTCGAAAATTAGGGTTTTCTTCCACCAACTCGAAATCAAACCCAACGACTGTCGCCCCTAGCGTTTTACCCCCATTCCGAACACAATGGGATATGTTTCGAAGGCCCATTCGACAATTTCAGTCAGTTTTCCTTCAAATTAAAATATAAAATATTCAATATTTAATTTGAACGTACATTTCAATTTGCCAGGGCCACAAACTAATTCGAAAAATTCCAGAAAAATAAATCTAGCTATGTTTTGACGATACGGTCCCAACAAAACTAGTTTCGTCGAATTCTGAGATCGTTTGCAAAAAGGCCCATTTTTGGTCGATCCAATTTAACTATAATTGACCAAAACACATTTTCCTTTACCACGCTCACATACTAGCTTCAAAAATTATGAAATTTGAAACCTAGTGATAACTTCACATCCTGGATCCAACAAAATTGGTTTCGTCGAATTCCGAGGTCGTATGCAAAATGGCCAATTTCACGGGCTATATAAATTCCATAGCGACCCTTCTGAAAATTCATTCGGCCATAACTTTTGCTTTCCGCTATGAAAATTCGATTTTTCAGATTCGTTAGAAAGGTATTCACTAACAGATTTAAATACTTTTGGTTTCACAAAAATCCAGATTATTTTGCACCCGGTACAGTCTGACAAAGTTTGAATTCAATTTTTGAAACTACAGCGCCTTTTCAAGCCTTGTATATAATTATAACTAATTATATTCGTTTTCAATGGTCGATTCAAACTCACTTTTCATTGCCATTATTTAAAATATTTATTTTAAATATTTAAAATCCATTATTTTAGCCAATTTAAAATTTTTAAATTGGTTCAGATTTTCTGGGTCGTTACACGATCATCCCCTCGAAACCGCTTGACCTCTGACGTCTCCGATGATCGGAATTTGATCAAAGATCATTTTCAGATCATCTTCGAATTTCTCGCAATCCACATGCTTAAAAATCGTGATATTCATTTTAAAAATCATCATTTTCATTGGTGATCCTATTTATATCATCAAAACGGGTTTTCATCACATTTGAATTTTGACTTTGATTTTGTATTTATAGAGAACTTCCCTGTATCATTCTGTTTTGAACTTTAGGCTTTTAAATATTATTCCTTTGATCTGATATGTGTTTGTATGGTGTGTTTACACTAGATTCACACACTTTGAGTAATCAAAATGTGGATCATCATGGATTACTTATCAATGAACAAGTTCTGTATTTAACAAAACATATGCAGGAGTTCAATACTGGTAATCATCAAATCATACACACACACATACTATGATAAATACTACATGATAGATCAAACTACAGAGATGAACTCAGGGTGTTATATATCATGATCTACTGGTTAACACTAACAGACAGTAAACAACAAAGCATAGCAGTTTGATCCATGTAAAACTGTTTTACAGTAAGTAATTTAAACCAGAAAATTTTAGAGCGTTTCACTCACCAAATGCTTTCCCAGATCCAGAAAATGTTTTCAGAATTGAGTAGTGAACTAGATTTTTGTTTGTGAGAAAATGTGAGAGATTGTGATGGTATTTATAGGCAAACTCATGCATTAAAATATGAATTTCTGCACATGTTTTCTTACAGTAAACTCTTAGCCTCACCCCTTTTCTACTAGTACCTATGGCACAAAATGAGGATTTTAGGGGATGGTTTGACAGTAAACTTTAGCCTCACCCCTCTTCCTGTTAGATATTTTCTTTGCCACTAAGTCATGCACATGTAACTATGGTTTAGAGGATTTTAGGGGATGGTTTGACAAGATCCTAGTTTACTATTCAAGTATGTTTCATTAAATGCTTGTCTCACTTGGTAGCTTCTTTTTGTTGTCTTTTGTTTGAGATATTTGTTGTGATCAAAACAAATGTATTTATATATCATATACTTCATACTCTAGCCGACTTGTTTTATGTTGTAGACAAACATATTGTGGTGTTTTTTATTTCCAAGTCCTTCTTATTTTTCAAATGGAAGACAATGTTCTTTTTATTCATTTGTGATCTAAGATCTTTGTTTTTAACTCCTTGTCTTGTTAAAGCATTACTATAAAGTATTATATTTTTCTTGAATGTATTTTTCTTGTATTATATTCTCAAATCCAAGATTATACATTATTATATTTTCACATACATATGTTTATTGTAACACCCCACATCCGTTAGTGTCACTCACAAAGGGAATGCACAAAGTTCTGTGGAGCATTTAGGGTAAAAGATGCAGATAAATTACAAGACAGACAGAAATTAAACAGCGAAAAATAAAACTTTGCTTTATTGATAAAATAGTTTGTACAATGGTTTCTTTACAATATCAGAGTATCATCTGTCTTACAAAATAAAGAAGCATAAAAACAACATTTATATTCCCAGATTTTAGCAAGAGCCAGCCATAGCATCTGAAAAGAGAATCCAAGCAAACTTCGACAAATCTTCAAGCTGGGAAAGAGTGGTAGTCCAACTTAACCTGAGCTAAACTATTCCCTCCATTACTACCTGGGGGGGAACGAAAGAAAAGAAGACGAAAGAAAAACAGAGTCAGACATAAAGCCTGAGTAAGTTCAGTAACTTCTAGCATGTGAACATGGAAAAACAAAACGACATGAATTAACTAAATACAAGATTACACCATGACGATAGGGTCAACAAGATTAGACAAGGTAATCACAAGATATGCTAAGATAAGATAAACTGGATACACTCTAATACTTTCGCCGCTTCGCTATTTCCTTGTTATACTGGTTTCTGTATCTTTGCACCACCTAACTAGTGTCCCAACTAGTAACGATAACGTGATCCCAATCCCTGTATTTTCCATTGCCTTCGAGCATCCATTTATTATTTATTACCTAGATCTAATCTAGGTTTTTCTATCTAGTGCTTTCTAGATTCAACTAGAGCTTACGCTATCTGCTGAACGCTTCTCGGATTCAGGATTTATGCCACCTAGTCCAACTAGGGATTATGCTACCTGTCGAACGATGCCCCCAAGTTTAGGACACACTACCTAGAGTGGTATATGTTCCTATACTTCCCCACGCATGTATCGCGAATCGTTATCGCTTGTCTAGATGCACATGTCCTGTAATGTGCGGTCCGAGTCCTGTGACAAGGCAAATCAAGGAATACAGAACTCGGTCGGGAGCTTTCAGATATCTGTCGATGCAGATGCTAAGGTCTGTTTTTATTCCCATGGCTACGGTCCCACTTGACCCATCCCTCAACTAATGAAAGGCACACCTTGTAAAATGAGAACTGTACGCAGGCCCCCGGTGCCCTACTATCCTATGGCCATCCACACCCATAACTAGATAGCAAGTATATGGTCTTTTGGAGTTCTCCGCCTTTCTGCTTCATGTATCTCGATTGACTCAAGATGGATGGTAGACGACGAGTTGCTATCATAGGGCTACCGTTTTCTCGCCGAATCACGCCGGTCCATCCTAGTCTTTAGGTTGCCATATATTGCAATCAAGGCATACCCCTGGTTCTTCTATGCAGACCTTAACCTCTGTGAGCCCAGGAGGATCATCTGCAACCTCACAGAGGGATACCAAGAGTACCCTCACGTCCCCTCGAAGCCTCGAGCTTCGTAACCCAATTCGTTGAAGCCTCCTTTTTACTCAGACGGACATTCGCTCCTTCCCGTGTTATACTAAGAATTACTACTTAGTTTTAATAACTAAGAATTACCACTTAGTTTCCAGAATCATGGTTTTCTTAACTAAGGTTTACTACTTAGTTCTCTTTCCTGTCAATTTGGATTGGTTAAGTGTCATTAGTCAATTTACGCCAACTTAACCCTCTTCATTTACCCTGTTAAACTGGTTAAGTGTTGTCGGTAATTCATGTTGACTTAACCCCACCACAAACCAAGTTATATTGGTTAAGTATTTCTAATTACTTAACCTTACCCATTCATCCTGTATTGGTTAAGTGCTCCTTTTTAACTTAACCCTGCCTGTCTGTTTTAACTAGCATGTTATTAATGGTTAAGTATTATCCCTTCATGCTCTAGACTTAACCCTATTCCTTTATCACAATCTGATGGTTAAGTGTTCAAGTTTACTTAACCCTTCAGTCTAGCCCAACTATCATATCAAATTGACTAAGTGTATTAAATCTTACTTAACACCAACCTCTAGTCTAGTTAACATGTTAATTTGGCTAAATGTATTAACTTTATTTAACCCCACCTTCTAGACTAGTTAACATGTTAATTTGGCTAAGTGTTTTCTTAGTTACTTAACCTCTACAAATCTTGTCTTGTTACCATGAATTTGGTTAAGTGTCCCCACGGACTTAGCCCTCCGTTCTAGCTTAACTGTGCTAAGTTGGTTAAGTGTTCCTATGGACTTAACCCTCCCATTCTAGCTTAATTGTATGAACCTAACCCCACCTACCAGTCTTGTTATCATGTTGAATTGGTTAAGTGTCTTAGTTAACTTAACCCTAGCATTCTTGTTCTAGCTTTAACAAAATATATTAAAGCCGCTACCACTCACATTAGACATATATTATTGCGATTACTAGATGTGCCGGTTGGTTCCGGGCAGGTTTACATCGCAACTCAGTCTAACCTCGGGTTAGGCATATTCGTGTTTTCTGAGTTCAAAGGGTTTTAATCAATTTTCAAATCAGGTATTGAAAGTAACCATCCCGTTCGTCGGACCAGTTAGGGATAGCCAGGGAGAGCAGGAAACTTGTATTTTCCAAACCCAAGCCTAGACACTATCCTCTCTGTCACCCTAGAACTTTCTGGTGTGTTATTAAAAGAGATGTCGTTAATAAACCTTTAATTTGTCTAAATTTGTATTTCCTTATTTAGGACAAATTCTATAAGTAAATTATTCCTAATTTACTTATTTCCTAATTTCCCTTTTAATGTAAATTGTCAACACTCATTCTTATGGCCCATTTCCCCCTCTAGATCTTATTTATGCTTTTTGGTATGTAAACTATACCAAATTAAGTGTCACTAACCATGATTTTGCTAAACCTGCCAATTACTCCCAATTATGGCCAATTTCAAATATATGCTAATATACTTACCGTGCCAAATTAGCTAATCCAATTCTGATTTAACATTCTAATTCATGTCAAACTAGACTTATTACTCTAGTTCACAATTCATGTAAATGCTAGATTTACACGACAATGCTAGATTCAAATTACACATCCTATAATTCATGTCAAATTTATCCAATTTGCATGTCGTAATGCATGTTCCCAATTTATGCCAATTTCCAAGTTAAAAACTACGTTTTTAGTAAATTTCATATTTTGCCCAAATCGTATTCCCATCATTCGTATAATCGTGATTCAATCTAGATTATAGATAAATCTAAATCCGTTGAAAATAGGGAATGAACCAAAGATGCTATGCAAAAGATAGACATAATAACTGGCATAAAAAGGGTTGAGTAACGACGTAGGTTCAAGAACCTGGGTAGACCTAACTTAATATGTAAATTCCCAAGGTTTAAAACCAAAGAAAACCAAGAATAGACAGAATAGAGACGTAGGTTCAAGAACATGGGTAGACCTAACTTAATAGGTAAACTCCCAAGGTTTAAAACCAAAGAAAACCAAGAATAGACAGAGTAGACAATTGGGTTTAGACCCATTTTCACAGTCAAAAACTTAAGCAACACTTTCTTAGTTTAGTCACAATTGTCCATGTTATGTCATAGGAAATAGTTTATGTTTCCTAATCAAAGGCATAGGCTTAGTCAGGGAAATAATTCTCATAGTCACAGTCATAGTCATAGGCAATGTTCATAGTCATAGGCAATGTTCATAGTCAAAGAGGCATATGGTTTTAAGGTCCATAGTTTCATAGTCACAGTCTCATTTGTCCTTGAATCATAACAGTTCTTGATTAGGTCCAAGAGTATAGGCACTAATTCGAATAGAGAGAGAGAGAGATTTGGCATATTCTTTTATTCCTTTAATTTCATGTCACGAACAGAGAAAAACGTTCCAATCTAAAAATAACTGACTTACAGAGATTAGATTAGAACAGAAAGATGGCGTTGCTATGATTCGTAGAAAAATAGTCGTTGAAGTCGTTTGAACCTCCTCTTGAATCCTAGCTTGACTTGAACCTCTTCTTGAAAATCTTTTAGCAGCATTTCCTCGTCTTGATTTATTTTATATATATTATTTTACTCACTTATTTATTTATTTCTCAGAGGAAGCATAAGGATAGAAAAGAATTGTGAATAGTGAAGAAGACCAGGGCTGTTTATATAGTGTAGAAGTCAACGAATCTGGTCAGAAGGGCGTCCGGATACAGAGAAACGAATCAGGTCCAGAAAGCTGGAAAAAGCGGGGGGGGGGGGGGAGGGGGGTCGACTACCCAGTCGACCTGAGGGGGGGGTCGACTACCTAGTTGACCTGGGAGGGTCGACTCCCCAGTCGACCTAGGTCGCTTCTGAGTCTGTTTTGAAATTTGAACTTTGCTGAAACTTCCGGAGGCCATATCTTCCTCATACGGACTCCGATTTATGCAAACTCGGACTCATTTTCATGCAGAATTCCGAGACGAACGCAATGGCGGAGCCCATTTCCCTTGATTTTGATTTTAACTTTTAATTCTGCCTTGATTCGTGAATCTTAGTGTTATGGAATTACGGGGTGTTACATTCTCCCCCACTTAAAAGGATTTCGTCCCCGAAATCTTCAAGTTAGGAAGAATGTGTCCTACCATCCAATAACCCATCTACTCAAACATCCAATCACCGGCATCCATTGTCCTTAAAATATTTCTAATGCTTTCATGTTCATATGCATAGTGTGTGTACATGTCTTTATCTAATGCAAGATCAGGCGGTCTACTGATTCAGTTGACCTCCTTAATGCAAATCATGTCAGTGCCATGCGTCCAATCATGTATGCAAGCATCCCTAGTTATGTAAATACTACATGTGTGCATAGCCATTCATCCATATGCAACATCTATATGATAACATATCAAGTTCAATTTGCAAACAAATACATATCTGTAAATGCAATATGAAAGCGTCCAAACTGATCTAGTGCCTAATACGTATACATATGCATCCTCGAGCAACCATTAGCAACCACTTGCAACCACCAACCATAACTTGTTTCAAACACATGATTGGCTTCTACCTAAAGGATCGAAGATACGACCTAGAGGATATACTTTGGAAAGAGAGAAACAATTATGCGTAAAGCTCCTAAACAAAGAAATCAAGGATGCACCCTTAAAGTAAAAGGGTATGATGCTAGTGTCTATCCTTCTTGAGCTTTACTCCACTGTATCTTAACTAATTTAACTTCACGATTGTGAAGTTCCTGATCTCCATTTCCAAAATAAACAGATGTCAATCACGGTGCCAAGTATATGTACTAAGATGATTAGAGGTCTCCCTCTCATCCACCATGCCATAACTATAAGGGTCGAAAGGTTACTACGTGCTCTTTAGAGTGCCTGTCACAACTACTCATCTCTCACGCAGCCCATCCTAGTCGAACTCGACATTCCTCAAGTACAAGCCCCAAAGGCCTAAGCCAATATCAGACAAGCACCCAAGGAATATCTCCTCTGAATTTAGACGATCTACGTGAGATGATATAAGCAAACTCGATAGCTATTCTCAAATCCCTACTAACCAAAAATAAACTGGTCGGACCACCAATTGGATTTGAGACTCTAGTGAGATCCTTTTACTATACAAGTGCTATGGTGCAGAGACTCAGCTATGGAAGTGGGTATGAACAATTGCGAAGCGCTAAAACCGAAAGAGTACAGACAAAAAACTAAACTCTTCCAATAGAACTTTACTTCCTTTCTCCTTGGTGTGCTTGGTGGGGAAAGTATGTACTTGCCCTTCTGAAAATTTTGCTCCTCATTTTTGTCCTTGTCCTTACTTATATGCCCTATCATACCCTAGTAAAGATACTTCATCTTGTCTTAGGTTTTATAATTCCTTCCTCCTTTGTGAGCTAAATCTACATCCATGAATTCCTCATCCTAGGGTTGTGCTCCTTTGCCAAACTCCTCATCTCCTTCCGTGTGTAGTCATGTTGACCAATCTCTCAAAAGCTGCTTCCATCGTACAGGAAACACTACTAAGCTTGGAAGAAAACTACCCGTAGGTCAAACAACTACGGCTATGGATGGAAGCCGGGCACTACTTTGCCCATCGATGAGGTTACCTCCCAGAAAACCAGGAGCCCCAGAGACTCAAGGAAGAAGGATTCAAAAAGAGGAAGAGAAGATAGTGCGTATGGCTTTGGGGAATATGCCTTTAAAACAAATCTTTTCTCTTGAAAATGCTTCTTTTAAAACCGTTTTGAAAATAGTTTTTCAAATCCTTTATCTGATCTGGTAACCTTCAGTTCTGATACCACGTATAACACCCCACATCCGTTAGTGTCACTCACAAAGGGAATGCACTAAGTTCTGTGGAGCATTTAGGGTAAAAGATGCAGATAAATTACAAGACAGACATAAATTAAACAGCGGGAAATAAAACTTTGCTTTATTGATAAAATAGTTTGTACAATGGTTTCTTTACAATATCAGAGTATCATTTGTCTTACAAAATAAAGAAGCATAAAAACAACATTTATATTCCCCGATTTTAGCAAGAGCCAGCCATAGTATCTGAAAAGAGAATCCAAGCAAACATCGACAAATCTTCAAGCTGGGAAAGAGTTGCAGTCCAACTTAACCTGAGCTAAACTATTCCCTCCTTTACTACCTGGGAGGGGGGGGGGGAACGGAAGAAAAGAAGACGAAAGAAAAACAGGGTCAGACATAAAGCCTGAGTAAGTTCAGCAACTTCTAGCATGTGAACATGGAAAAAGAAAACGACATGAATTAACTGAATACAAGATTACACCATGACGATAGGGTCAACAAGATTAGACAAGGTAATCACAAGATATGCTAAGATAAGATAAATTGGATACGCTCTAACACTTTCGCCGCTTCGTTATTTCCTTGTTATACTGGTTTCTGTATCTCTGCACCACCTAACTAGTGTCCCAACTAGTAACGATAACGTGATCCCAATCCCTGTATTTTCCATTGCCTTCGAGCATCCATTTATTATTTATTACCTAGATGTAATCTAGGGTTTTCTATCCAGTGTTTTCTAGATTCAACTAGAGTTTACGCTATCTGCTGAACGCTTCTCGGATTCAGGATTTATGCCACCTAGTCCAACTAGGGATTATGATACCTGTCGAATGATGCCCCAAAGTCTAGGACACACTACCTAGAGTGGTATATGTTCCTATACTTCCCCACGCATGGATCGCGAATCGTTATCGCTTGTCTAGATGCACATGTCCTGTAATGTGCGGTCCAAGTCCTATGACAGGGCAAATCAAGGAATACAGAACTCGGTCGGGAGCTTACAGATATCTGCCGATGCAGATGCTAAGTTCTGTTTTTATTCCAGTGGCTATGGTCCCACTTGACCCCTCCCTCAACTAATGAAAGGCACACCTTGTAAAATGAGAACTGTACGTAGGCCCCCGGTGCCCTACTATCCTATGGCCATCCTCACCCATAACTAGATAGCAAGTATATAGTCTTTTGGAGTTCTCCGCCTTTCTGCTTCACGTATCTCAATTGACTCAAGATGGATGGTAGACGACGAGTTGCTATCACAGGGCTACCGTTTTCTCACCGAATCACGACGGTCCATCTTAGTCTTTAGGTTGCCATATATTGCAACCAAGGCATACCCCTGGTTCTTCTACGCAGACCTTAACCTCTGTGAGCCCAGAAGGATCATCTGCAGCCTCACAGAGGGATACCAAGAGTACCCTCACGTCCCCTCGAAGCCTCGGGCTTCGTAACCCAGTTCGTTGGAGCCTCCTTTTTCGTCAGACGGACATTCGCTCATTCCCGTGTTATACTTAGAATTACTACTTAGTTTTACTAACTAAGATTTACCACTTAGTTTCCAGAATCGTTGTTTTATTAACTAAGGTTTACTACTTAGTTCTCTTTCCCGTCAAATTGGATTGGTTAAGTGTCATTAGTCAATTCACGCCAACTTAACCCTCTTCATTTACACTATTAAACTGGTTAAGTGTTGTCGGTAATTCATGTTGACTTAACCCCACCACAAACCAAGTTATATTGGTTAAGTATTTCTTATTACTTAACCTTACCCATTCATCATGTATTGGTTAAGCGCTCCTTTTTAACTTAACCCTGCCCGTCTGTTTTAACTAGCATGTTATTAATGGTTAAGTATTATCCCTTCATGCTCTAGACTTAACGCTATTCCTTTATCTCAATCTGATGGTTAAGTGTTCAAGTTTACTTAACCCTACAATCTAGCCCAGCTATCATATCAAATTGACTAAGTGTATTAAATCTTACTTAACCCCAACCTCTAGTCTAGTTAACATGTTAATTTGGCTAAATGTATTAACTTTATTTAACCCCACCTTCTAGACTAGTTAACATGTTAATTTGGCTAAGTGTTTTCTTAGTTACTTAACCTCTACAAATCTTGTCTTGTTACCATGAGTTTGGTTAAGTGTCCCCATGGACTTAGCCCTCCGTTCAAGCTTAACTGTGCTAAGTTGGTTAAGTGTTCCTATGGACTTAACCCTCCCATTCAAGATTAATTGTATGAACCTAACCCCACCTACCAGTCTTGTTATCATGTTGAATTGGTTAAGTGTCTTAGTTAACTTAACCCTAGCATTCTTGTTCTAGCTTTAACAAAATAGATTAAAGCCGCTACCACTCACATTAGACAGATATTGTTGCGATTACTGGATGTGCTGGTTGGTTCCGGGCAGGTTTACATCGCAACTCAGTCTAACCTCGAGTTAGGTATATTCGTGTTTTCTGAGTTCAAAGGGTTTTAATCAATTTTCAATTCAGGTTTTGAAAGTAACCATCCCGTTCGTTGGACCAGTTAGGGATAGCCAGGGAGAGCAGGAAACTTGAATTTTCCAAACCCAAGCCTAGACACTATCCTCTCTGTCACCCTAGAACTTTCTGGTGTGTTATTAAAAGAGATGTCGTTAATAAACCTTTAATTTGTCTAAATTTGTATTTTCTCATTTAGGACAAATTCTATAAGTAAATTATTCCTAATATACTTATTTCCTAATTTCCCTTTTAATGTAAATGCTCAACACTCATTCTTATGGCCCATTTCCCCCTCCAAATCTTATTTATGCTTTTTTGTATGTAAACTATACCAAATTAAGTGTCACTAACCATGATTTTGCTAAACCTGCCAATTACTCCCAATTATGGCCAATTTCAAATTTACGCTAATATACTTACCGTGCCAAATTAGCTAATCCAATTCTGATTTAACATTCTAATTCATGTCAAACTAGACTTATTACTCTAGTTCACAATTCATGTAAATGCTAGATTTACACGCCAATGCTAGATTCAAATTACACATCCTATAATTCATATCAAATTTATCCAATTTGCATGCCGTAATGCATGTTCCCAATTTATGTCAATTTCCAAGTTAAAAACTACGTTTTTAGTAAATTTCATATTTTGCCCAAATCGTATTCACACCGTTCGTATAATCGTGATTCAATCTAGATTATAGATAAATTTGAATCCGTAGAAAATAACGAATGAACCAAAGATGCTATGCAAAAGATAGACATAATAACTGGCATAAAAAGGGTTGAATAATGACGTAGGTTCAAGAACATGGGTAGACCTAACTTAATAGGTAAATTCCCAAGGTCTAAAACCAAAGAAAACCAAGAATAGACAGAATAGAGACGTAGGTTCAAGAACATGGGTATACCTAACTTAATAGGTAAATTCCCAAGGTTTAAAACCAAAGAAAACCAAGAATAGACAGAGTAGATAATTGGGTTTAGACCCAATTTCACAGTCAAAAACTTAAGCAACACTTTCCTAGTTTAGTCACAATTGTCCATGTTATGTCATAGGCAATAGTTTATGTTTCCTAATCAAAGGCATAGGCTTAGTCAGGAAAATAATTCTCATAGTCACAGTCATAGTCATAGGCAATGTCCATAGTCATAGGCAATGTTCATAGTCATAGGCAATGTTCATAGTCAAAGAGGCATATGGTTTTAAGGTCCATAGTTTCATAGTCATTCTCATTTGTCCTTGAATCATAACAGTTCTTGATTAGGTCCAAGAGTATAGGCACTAATTCGAATAGAGTGAGAGATTTGGCATATTCTTTTATTCCTTTAATTTCATGTCACGAACAGAGAAAAACGTTCAAATCTAAAAATAACTGACTTACAGAGATTAGATTAGAACAGAAAGATGGCGTTGCTATGATTCGTAGAAAAACAGTCGTTGTAGTCGTTTGAACCTCCTCTTGAATCCTAGCTTGACTTGAACCTCTTCTTGAAAATCTTTTAGCAGCATTTCCTCTTCTTGATTTATTTTATATATATTATTTTACTCACTTATTTATTTATTTCTCAGAGGCAACATAAGGATAGAAAGGAATTGTGAATAGAGAAGAAGACCAGGGTTGTTTATATAGTGTAGAAGTCAACGAATCTGGTCAGAAGGGCGTCTGGATACAGAGAAACGAATCAGGTTCAGAAAGCTGGAAAAAACGGGGGGGGGGGGGGGGGTCGACTACCCAGTCGACCTGGGTGGTCGACTACCCAGTCGACCTGGGGAGGTGGGGGGGGGGGGGTCGACTACCCGGTCGACTCCCCAGTCGACCTGGGTCGCTTCTGAGTCTGTTTTGAAATTTGAACTTTGCTGAAACTTCCGGAGGCCATATCTTCCTCATACGGACTCCGATTTACGCAAACTCGGACTTGTTTTCATGAAGAATTCAGAGATGAACGCAATGGCGCTGCCCATTTCCCTTGATTTTGATTTTAACTTTTAATTCTGCCTTGAGTCGTGAATCTTAGTGTTATAGAATTACGGGGTATTACATTTATACACACATATATATTTATTTTCAAAAATTCCTTTTTAGTTTGATTTTAACTAATAAAACTCATTTTAATTCCTTATTAAAATGATTTAAAAATGGTTGCAAAAGTCGGGACATTACAGTCCACCCCCTTATAAGAATTTCATCCCCGAAATTTAAAAGTAAGAAAGATAGACAGTTTTCCCAAAAGATGATGCTTCATATCACTACTACGTAGTACATTATAATTATACATCAGCTCGTACTCATACTTGACATACACAACATACTACATAACTAGGCTATACTTGACTAAATCAAGTTATAGCTACGTAATATACACATACATAGTCACACACTCCTCCCTACTCCTCCGGATCACTATCAATCACTATCCACTCGTCATCGGAAATATTTACTACCTCGACTACCTCATCGTCGTCATCCGATGGCACAAAAACATCCATAATCTCCGGATGAGCCGGTACCACCTCCTCATCATCAGAGATCTCTATAACCTCCACGGGCGGGATCATGTACACCTGAATCCATGGATAACCAAACTCTCCAAAAATCTCGACCCATCCTCCTACTTCGTGATACTCTACAAGTGCTTGCTTCAGTTTCTCCCATCTCGCTACCGCTGGGTCCACAAATTCTGCAGGCTGCTCTCCCATATTAGCTATCGGTGTCTCAGGTACAAACTCTTCTTCCTCCTTGGGTTCTTCTTCATCATCCCCATCCATGTCCATATCCTCAGCCTCATCTCCCTTTCGGTCACAATCATCGTCATCACCATCATCGTCTCCAAAACCGGTCTCAATCAAAAGTATATCATCATCCTCTGAGGGCTCCGTGCTGTCTGGATCTTGCTCCATGGGTTCCTCTCTGCCTACATACGACTCATCCGAGGTCCTGTGTGTGCCTTCATCATCACTCGGTATCCTTTCTCTAACATCTTCAGAATCACCCACTCTTGCTCGCTTGGCTAGTAATCTATCGGTTTGGTGTGATGTAAGTCTCTTTCTAGCGGTCCTCTTCATTAGTGGTGCCATCTGGAAAGTAAACAAGGAAATAGAACTCGTTAATGATAAAATCATAGCAAGGGAGTTCATAAGTCCTAATAAACTGAATCCACAAATGTACATGCCAATGCTCACAGAAATGAAGAAATCCAAGGTTTCATTTCATCCAAACAACCAAATAGCAAAACATACCTAATCTGTAGAAAAATCCGGGTATAATTTCCTGATATGGTTCTCGGTCTCCCACGTGCAATCTTTCGGATTATTGCTCCACTGAATTTTTAGCAGACTTACTGCCTTGTTGCGAAGTTACTTTTCTTCTCTGTCATAATACGAAATGGTCGTCGAATTACCGTCAAATCTGGTTCAATCTCTATTTCTTGCTGAACAGATGGTTCCAGAATTAAAGACAGATCATGCAAACATTTCCTTAAATGAGATACATGGAATACATTGTGAATCCCTGCCATATGTTCTGGTAATTCTACTCTGTAAGCTTGAAAACCAATTCTCTCCAGAACTCGGAAAGGTCCAACATATCGTGGAGTTAACTTTCCGGCTTTTCCAAATCTCACCACTCCTCTCATCGGTGAAATCTTCACAAATACTAGATCTCCTATCTCAAACACTAGATCTCTTCGCCTTTGATCGGCATAGCTTTTCTGTCGATCCTGGGCTTCTTTCATTCTTAACTTCACCATCTCCACCTTCTCTGTTGCTTCTCGGATCATGTCCGGTCCAAGTACTAATTTGTCTCCGGATTCAATCCAACATGCTGGTGCTTTACAAGGTCTTCCATACAATGCTTCGTATGTTGCCATTTGTATAATCGCCTGATAACTGTTGTTATAAGAAAATTCCACTAGGTGTAGATGATCTTCCCATGATCCTCCAAAATCAAGAATACACGCTCTTAACAAATCTTCCAATATTCGGTTCACTCTCTCAGTTTGACCATCCGTATAAGGATGGTAAGCTGTACTGAGATTCAATCTTGTTCCCAAAGTTCTTTGTAATGCCCCCCAAAAGTTACTTGTAAAGATGGGATCTCTATCTCTTACAATGCTTGCTGGGACTCTATGTAATCGTACAATCTCCCTTATGAAAATTTCGGCTAAAGACGCAGCTGTACGTGTCAGTTTTACAGGAATAAAATGCGCGCTTTTCGTCAGCCGATCGACAATTACCCAAATTCCTTCAAATCCTCTTCTTGTCCTTGGCAATCCAACGATAAAATCCATCGATATCATTTCCTACTTCCAGTTGGGTATTTCTAATGATCGCAACAATCCAGAAGTTTTTTGATGATCTCCCTTGACTTGCTGACAACACAAACATTCATTCACGAAAGTTGTAACATCCTTCATCATTCCTGGCTACCAGAATACTCTTTTCATATCGTTATTCATTTTATGAATTCTCGGATGGATACTCAATTTTGATGCGTGGCATTCTTTCAAAACCTCCTGCCTCAATCCATCCACATCTGGAACACATAGTCTGTTGTTAATTCTTAACACTCCTCGGTCATCCAAATTGAAATCAGACTCCTTTCCATCCGTGACTCCTTGTATGATCTTCTCCAGTTTGGCATCTCTTCTTTGATTTCTCGTAATCCTTTCTTGGAGAGTCGGTGTGACTTCCAATAGGGTTAGAATCACATTCCTACTCAAAGCGTCTGCCACTACATTGGCTTTGCCGGGTGTATAAATGATATCTAAATCATACGATGCATGGAATTCTAACCATCGTTGTTGTCTCAAATTTAAATCCTTCTGGGAAAATAAGTACCTCAATGGTTTATGATCTGTAAAAAGTTCGAATTTCCCACCCAGAAGATAATGCCTCCATATCTTCAATGCAAAAACAACGGCCAATAACTCTAAATCGTGAGTTGCATAATTCTTCTCGTGTATCTTTAATTGCCTACTTGAATATACAATCACACGACGGTTCTGCATCAACACGGCTCCTAATCTAGTTCCACAAGCGTCAGTGTAAACTTCAAATTTGCTCGTTCCATTGGGAACAGCTGATACTGGTGCTTTGGTTAAGCGATCTTTTAACTCTTGAAAAGATTCTTCACACTTCGGGGTCTAAATGAACTTCTGGTTTTTCTTCGTCAATTTCGTTAGATGAGACGATATTTTAGAATAATCTTTGATAAACCTTCGGTAATATCCCGCCAATCCTAGGAAACTTCGAACGTCAGTTGGTGTACGAGGTTGTCTCCACTGTTGTACTGATTCAACTTTCACCGGATCTACTGATATTCCATCTCTATTTACAATATGTCCCAAAAATCTCACTTCAGACTTCCAGAAATGACATTTTGAAAATTTGGCTTTCAACACATTCTTCCTTAGAGTTTCTAGTACTACTCTAAGGTGATAGCGATGCTCCTCTTCAGTTTTTGAATAAATCAGAATATCGTCAATGAAAATTAAAACGAACTTGTTCAGAATTTTTCTAAAGACTCTGTTCATCAAATCCATGAAAAATGCTGGTGCGTTGGTTAGACCGAATGGCATAACCAACCACTCATAAAAGAAATCCGGGCCTCTAAATGCTGTTAAAGGAATGCTATCCTCAGTGATTCTTGATTGATGAAATCCTGTGGCTAAATCCATTTGGGAGAATACGGTTGCTCCATATAATTGATCAAAAAGATCGTCAATTCGGGGTAAAGGATATTTGTTTTTGATGGTCACTTTGTTTAACTCTCTATAGTCAACACATAGTCGTAACGACCCATCGGACTTCACTACAAAAACTACCGCCGAGCCCCAACTAGAAAAACTAGGTCGGATTAAGCCTTTACTCAGCAAATCCCGAGTCTGTTTCTCCAGTTCTGATACTTCCTTTGTTGCCATACGTCTCTTTGGTTGCACTATCGGTCTCGCTCCTGGGATTAAATCGATTCGGAATTCTATCTCCCGATGAGGAGGTAAACTTCCGACTTCTTTGAAACTATCCTTGAATTCTCTCACTACGTCCAGTGTTTCAAGGTTTTCTTGGGGTGCTTCTAAGGCGTATAGGAAACTACAGGTATGAATACCGGGTTTTCCATAGGGTATTCTAGCTTTACGGTCTAAACTGGTTATCAAAGTTATCGTTTCTTTATCACATTTTATCTTGGCTTAGAACTCGCTCAGCCAGTCCAATCCGAGAATAAAATTGAAACTTTTGAAATCTAGGACATAGAAATCGAACCGAAAGGAATGTGAGAGATATAACAGTGCTATATCCTCACAACACATTTTTAACTTAGTTTTACCACCAATGGGGTTTGATACACAAATTGGGTTTGGGGAAATCATTGGTTTAAGGTTAAATTGGTTTACAGTTTCAGAAGAAATAAAATTGTGTAAAGCGCCAGTGTCAGACAAAACTCGAAGGTAAATTCCTTTAAATTGTAAAGTACCTTCCAGCACTCCCTTCCCTTTCACATTCTGAGAGCCAGATGGTTCATTCTTGATGGCATACACCTTTGCTTGAGGTGCCCTTTTCATCATCGGACATTCTTTCACCATATGCCCAGGCTGGTGACAGTTGAAACAGAGGTTCTTCAATACCATCTCATTCCTCTGAACTTGCTGCTGCTGCTGTGGTTGTTGCTGAGGCTTCCTTTGCTGCTGTTGTGGTTGCTATTGTTGGGGTTTCTTGTTGCTCTTTTGTTTACAGAACCTAGCAATATGTCCCTTCTGCTTACAGTTGTGACACAGAACGTTCTTGAAACGATTTTCAGTTTTCTGCTGAACTGCTTTTCCTTGGTTCTTGTTATCTTTCCAATCAGGGTTAAATTTCCTTTTCTGGGGATTCCCTCCACTTGCTTCTCCGGTCTGAGCCTTTGCTGCAGTTGGGTTCTTAGCGTCCAGAGCTTCATATCTGAGTGCTAAATCTACGAGTTCAACAAATGGATCTTTTCAGATGCCCCATCATACAGCCTTGCAGACTATCCTTCAATCCAGCTACGAACATCTCTTTCTTTTTCAGTGAGGTATTTACCAACTCTTGTCCAAAGCTTGACAGTGCATTGAACTTGTTTTCATACTCAGTGACAGTCATGGTTTCTTGCTTCAAATCGATGAAGTCTCAGTACATCCTGGTTTTCCTAGTTGCAGGCAGATACTGAGCTTCAAAAGCTTCTTTGAACATAGCCCAAGTAGTTCTCCTCCGGAGTATTTGCAGTCTGGGCATCCCACCAGATAGCTGCAGCTCCTTCCAGATTCCATGATGCTAACAAACGTTTGTACTCGTCATCCAGCTTCAGTCTTTTAAAAATCTTTTCACACGATCTAATCCATGCTTGGACGTCAACCAGTGATTTTGTTCCCTTAAAAGTTTTTCCTCCTAGATTAGTGTAGTTCTTACAAATCATAGCGAAGTTTGGCTGCGTTGGAGCTTGGACTACTTCAGTCGTTTCCACTTGGGTCTGATTAACAGTGTGCCCATTGGTCGTAGTCGCCAGACTTGCTCCTCGGCCTCGCCTTGCTTGAGAACTCATTGTCAACTTCTGAGTAATTGATTTGAGAGTTAATACTCATTCGGAAACCAGTCTTAACCAAAATAACTAAGGTAGATAGCTAAGGTTAATAACTAGGGTCATCCTATCTACATGGTTTTAAAAAAAATACGCTCTCTCAGCACTAACTTATAGCCTAGGTGTTCAGAAATCCTAAGCTCTGATACCAACTGTAACGGCGCGATTTTCCATGCCTGGGAAACCGTGTTATTATTGAAAGAATTTATAAGATGAGGTAGAAAAGGTAGAACTTATAGAATAGAAGAGTAAGAAGTTATCAGAATCTCACAACAGAATTTCACAAAATACTTATATATTACATCACAAAGTGTGATACATCAGAGCACATAACATATTACATCATCATGGTTCATCATCATAGTCATACAGTACCATATTACAATACCATAGATACTCAAACTGGTAATTAAACATATATGCTACTAGGTCTTGAACTTGTTCTGCATCATGTTCCACTTGCCTCACCTGAACCTACTTGTCTATTCATAGTAAATATTATGAGTACCCAAGAGTTTAAGAAACACAAAAATAAACTCTGGGTCAGTCAGGGGACTGGTGTGAGGAAACATAATTAACACATGTAAACAGGGAAATAAGTGTCAGGTTTTCATTATGACAATTCATTTACTTAGAAATCTTTAGATCCATCTATGTCTAATATCTGGAAAATGATCTAAGTCCATTATATCAAAACATTTGATATTATAATAGTTTGTAACAGATAACTAAAAATCTAGTGAAACGCTTGCATCTCACGTTCACATATATAGTATACAACTTTAAAAGTTTGCAGAGCGTGTATTGGAGTTGGATTCCAATAGACAGGGTATGGGAGCACCCACCGATCAGTGTACTCTAGAGAGGATGCACTGGGGTTCAACAAGAACGTCTTGTAACCCGGCCACACATGACCGTCCACTCATTCAGCTTGAGTGTGACGAATATATTATCACTCCTACGATTGAGCTCGATTTACCGTTTCCGAATGCTACAACAGCAAAATAGATTTAAGAAGTTAAATAAGGGAAATCCTCTAGATGGTGATAATATACCCTGCTTGGGTATGACCCAACTAGCCATGCTGCCTAGCCCAACTTTTGTTACTTCCGGGTTGTGAAGTTTTGAGGTCACGTTCTCTTCTGACAGATTATTTCTTTACATTCTTTGAATGCCACATCGTCCTATCCGTCAGAAATACTCATTTGATTACCCAAACATATTACGGGTAATAAAGCTAAGAGAAACGAATTTCTCCGCTACCAACGTAATATACTTACGTAAAACCGATGTGTAAAATCTGACTGACATACGCTGTCAGACATTCATCCATTCGAGTTTGTTCTGGGTTTGAACAGACCAAAAATATCATTTAAAATACGCTTGCATCTCGTTGACTTCAACATTTTGATATGCGTCATATACTTCGAATCAAAGGGGACTTGTTTATTCCGGACTCTTCGAACGATGTACGAAATCTTTTTACAGTCAATAAATGTTCATCGTTTTAAATCAGGAGTATTACTCCGTTACAGGTGAATTATCTCTTTCCAAACAGTGTGTGTTTATCTGGTTTACCGCAAAATAGTTAAATTTATTCTTTAAAATAATCAGTTGAGGTGTATATGATTCTGACAGTGTTTTGTTCATTATTTGGAAATTTCCCGTGCTTCGCACACGGTGTATTCTTCTCTTTTATTATTTGTGCTTGGCGATGTTCCAACCTCCTTCCGTTCCTTTTATTTCTCTTTTTATGATTATTCAATTATTAAATAATTTAAAATAATCAATTCAACTTATTTATTTGTCTATTACTCATATTTCAAAATGAGCGAGCTTCTCAGTTGAACTTGCCGATTTGATCTCAGCTTCTATTGTCCACTTGCCTCCTGCTTAATTAAATTAAAACACTTCCTTTATTAATTAATTAATTTATTTATAATTTAAATTTTAAATTTAAAACTATATTTTAAATTTAAAAACACGTATTCATTTGAAATAGAACACCGGACTTTGGCACTGCCAGAGTACCGGATTTGGCAAGTGCCAGAACTGGACTTTGGCATTGCCAAAGTGCCAGACTCCGGCACTACAAAAATGCCAGACTTTGGCATTTGCCAAAGTGCCAGGCCTTTGGCATTTGCCAAAGTGCAGATTTGGCAAATGCCAAATCGGGTTTGGGAAGCGCCAAGCCAGGTTTGGCAAGTGCCAAACCATGGCATTTGGCAAGTGCCAAATCATTTGGCACTTACAAATTTTCACAGCAGGTAGCCGTGCACGGTGGTGCACGTGCACACCACCGTCGGCCATCGTGGCGACTTCCCGACCATCCCACTACATCATGCTTCGCCGCCAGGTCGATGATCCACCGCCAGACCGTCGATCCTCCCCCGCTACAATGAAAACACTGTTCGTGCTCCTCACATCCAGAAAACATCATCGGGGAAAACCCCTCGTGCTCGCGCCTCAGACCACCGGCCGCCGAGCCCTTCTGACCATGGCACCGCAACCTCCTAACGCCGCCAACCCCCCTGACCGCGCCTCCAAAAGTTCGCCGACGGTGAGCAGTTCCGTCGAATACAGATGAACCCATTTCCACAAGAAAAACCCTAAATTCGATCCATTTGCAAAATCTATTCATTATAAAAATATGTTTGCATTTTTCCCTGATTACCCGGTCCCCGACGATCATCCCCTCAAAACCGCTTGACCTCCGACGTCTCCGATGATCGAAATTTGATCAAAGATAATTTTCAGATCATCTTCGAATTTCTCGCAATCCACATGCTTAAAAATCGTGATATTCATTTTAAAAATCATCATTTTCATTGGTGATCCTATTCATATCATCAAAACGGGTTTTCATCACATTTGAATTTTGACTTTGATATTGTATTTATAGAGAACTTCCCCGTATCATTCTGTTTTGAACTTTAGGCTTTTAAATATTATTCCTTTGATCTGATATGTGTTTGTATGGTGTGTTTACACTAGATTCACACACTTTTAGTAATCAAAATGTGGATCATCATGGATTACTTATCAATGAACAAGTTCTGTATTTAACAGAACATATGCAGGAGTTCAATACTGGTAATCATCAAATCATATACACACACATACTATGATAAATACTACATGATATATCAAACTACAAAGATGAACTCAGGGTGTTATATATCATGATCTACCGGTTAACACTAACATACAGTAAACAACAAAGCACAGCAGTTTGATCCATGTAAAACTGTTTTACAGTAAGTAATTTAAACCAGAAAATTTTAGAGTGTTTCACTCACCAAATGCTTTCCTAGATCCAGAAAATGTTTTCAGAATTGAGTAGTGAACTAGATTTTTGTTTGTGAGAAAATGTGAGAGCTAGTGATGGTATTTATAGGCAAACTCATGCACTATAATATGAATTTCTGCACATGTTTTCTTACAGTAAACTCTTAGCCTCACCCTTCTTCTACTAGTACCTACGGCACAAAATGAGGAGCACATGCATTTGAACAATTTGTTTTATTAAGGATGGTAGCCAATGCCATTGTCCTAGGTGATGGCTTCTAGAAGCTTAAACCATTCTTGCATTAAATGCTTGTATGCTCCTTGTATAAAAAAAATGAGATTTTCCTTGTCTCTTCCTGTTAGATATTTTCTTTGCCACTAAGTCATGCACATGTAACTATTGTTTAGAGGATTTTAGGGGATGGTTATGCAAGATCCTAGTTTACTATTCAAGTATGTTTCATTAAATGCTTGTCTCACTTGGTAGCTTCTTTTTGTTGTCTTTTGTTTGAGATATTTGTTGTGATCAAAACAAATGTATTTATATATCATATACTTCATACTCTAGCCGACTTGTTTTATGTTGTAGACAAACATATTGTGGTGTTTTTTTATTTCCAAGTCCTTCTTATTTTTCAAATGGAAGAAAATGTTCTTTTTATTCATTCATGACCTAAGATCTTTGTTTTTAACTCCTTGTCTTGTTAAAGCATTACTATGAAGTGTTATATTTTTCTTGAATGTATTTTTCTTGTATTATATTCTCAAATCCAATATTATACATTATTATATTTTCACATACATATGTTTATACATATATATATATATTTATTTTCAAAAATTCCTTTTTGGTTTGATTTTAACTAGCAAAACTCGTTTTAATTCCTTATTAAAATGATTTAAAAATGGTTGCAAAAGTCGGGACATTACAGTAGTGATATCCACGGGCCACTTGATTCAGTGAGACTGTGAAATGCATGGCCGTGCTCAAATATTTATTTGTTTTAAACAGTCTACTCATCGATAAAGAAAAATAGGATTAAAGTATAAAGGGGATGATACGATCCATGCCTCAAGTATAATCCTGGATATATTGGTTAAAAGGACTATATTACAGTGATACACTAGTCACCGAAAGGTTATATCGAATCATTGATCTTATTATAGCTTGGGTAGCAGCGACGTATTGCTAAATGCTAATCACTGTATATGATTTTAAATACGGTTTAAAATCATTGCCAACGTTGTAATAACCTATAGTGTCACACACTTAGAACGTTGTAAGGGGAAGACTGGTTTTGTTTTGGAATAGAATAAAATATAGACCTTTGATATTTTATTTGACTGGGTATAAGGAACGGTTCCTTAGTAAGGGTACATATGCATAGGTTAAAGGGATTTTTTACATCCTTTTATAATACATACGGGTGTGCTATTTTACATGGTGATTCTATTCATTTTAAAACCCTAGAAAAACAAAATTTGTAATGGCGGCCAGCACGGTTATCCTCTCCTCCCTTCGATTCGTTTGACAAATCGAAGAACGTGTTTGTATGTATCATATGGAGGCTCGACATATGGAGCTCGAAGTCGATGCAACCAGATCCAATTCGAATCAAGAAATCAAGGTTAAAATCCAATAGTTGCGAATGTAATGACAGGTATAATACTCGATTTACAATATTTTACATAGATTTGTTAATTTGGTTTGGATTTAGTGTTTATCCGCTGCGTAGATTAACCCTAGAGACCCCTCAGTTATATATTGTACTTATTTGATTACTGGATAGGTTCCACTCGACCCGCATGCTTCAAGCATACCCTCCCAACTCCAACATCACCAATTACACAGGTGAGCAGCTCAGCTTTTCCATGTTAACTGATCTCATCAATACTATGCTTTTTTGTTTCCTTTCATCATTGTTGTAGCGCCTTGTATTGTATATATTATCATGCTATGGACTATTACATGCAGTTATATCCTATAGTTAAAGGAATACCTATGTCATAGACTACTCGTTTATGCTACTAGTTGGGCTTTTCGTCCAGAATACATACATACATACATACATACATATATATATATATATATATATATATATATATATATATATATATATATATATATGCGCTAATCGGCTGTGTAGCAACACACTACAAACCCGTCCTACTTTAAAATAAACTAACACTGCATATAATATGATGAAGATGAATTATAGTGTAAAAGATTATGTCAAGGTACATGCTTTGATGGACAAAAGGTAATTTACTATTACTAGTGTAACATTTACCAAATTATTGGTATAAAAGTCTTCGGTATACCGGTCGATCGGTAATGGTAAGCAATTTTTTGTTTACCAGCAATAATAGCACGGTAACGATATTTGTGCTTTGGTAATGATAATCATTACTGTAATAGTCCTACAATGAATACCCCAGTAAACAACTACATTAATTCTCACTTCCTAAAACAACGATAGTTTTTCTCGCATAATTAGCGACATGCACGAATGGTATAAAAACTGCAATATATGCATGGTGCCTAGTTTCTATTCTATTAGAAATTTGGAGGGACAATGATCGAACTACATCTTAGTTATAACAAGTTTCGAGCAAGTCGGACGATGGACGAGCAACAGAAAAAGAATCATCAAATGAGCATGCTTTGTTTTTCCTCATCCTAAGTGATATTTGAATAGGTTTGTAGTGCAAAATCAGAAATTTGGGCAGCGAAATACGAATAAACCCAATGATCTAGTCTGTCAACTATTTCAACAATGCCAAAAAAATAAAATCAAGTGGCACAAATTATAGAGAGAACAAAAACAGAAAAGAAAGGAAAGAACACACCAATATAACGTGGTTCGGATATGAATATCCTACGTACATGGAGAGTCAACAACTTTTATTTCTCAATGAAGAAATGAGTACATAAGATTACAATAGAACAAAGATTAATGGTGGATTGCTTTGCTTCATACAATAATATGATCCCTATATATATAGAGGGATTTCTTGGAGAAAAATAAGAGAAATTTCTAGATTACTTGGACATGAAGAAAAATAAATATAATATCTTCCTTGATTTGATTAGAGCATAAATTGTTGGCGCAATCATGGTCTCAATCTCTTTCCCTGAGTAAATTGATTCTTCATTAATTGGTTGATTGGCCTGTTATTTTTCTTCCAAAAAAAAACTTCCTCTTATATCTTTCCATATATGAGCCAATTAATTGATTGACAAACAATCAATCAATTTCTTTCATTCTCTACAAATATTTGAATCATAAATTTCAACATTCTACCTTGATTCAAATATGACAATATTTCTTCATCATCCCATCTTCAACAATCAACATAAAAGTCGTTGGGCCCAGCGCCTCATGACGCTCAAGTAACAGGAAGCAAACTAATCAAGTTTGAACAATGCTCAAACTTGTCCTTTAAAAGTGACTTGGTCATCATATCTAAAGGATTATCAAAAATACCCATCTTCAATAATTTGATCTTGCTTCATTCTTCCTCAAGCATAAGAAAGAAACCTCTAACATCAATGTGCTTCGTCCGTGAACTATAAGACTGATTCTCAATAAGATGAATCGCACTCTGACTGTCTGAAAATAACACCACTGTCTGCTGTGCCATTGAAAGATCATCCAACAACTAAAGTTAGTACAATCCTTCCTTTGTTTCTTCCATAATCGATATTAACTCTGCTTCAGTAGTCGACAAAGCTACGATAGACTGCAACTTTGATCTCCAAGAAATCGGGCCTGTGCCAAGTGTAAAAACATAGCCCGACACCGGCTTCCGTCCATCTCTATCCCTAGTATAATCTTAATCACATTATCCTATAAGAGAGATGTCTGCATTTAATCCACCATTTAACAAGCCAACTGAAGAAGTGCCACGAAGATATTTGAGTATCTACTCCACTGCTTGCCAATGCTCTTTACTTGGGTTAGACATATATCGAATAACAACACCAACTGCATGAGCTAAATCAGGCCTTGTGCATACCATAGCCTACATAAGGCTCCCAACCGCACTAGAATAAGGTATATTACACATATCCCTTTTGTTTTTTTCCGATGTGGGACACATATCTCTGGATATCTTGAATTGAGAGCCTGATGGAGTAGCCACCGGTTTAGCATTCTCCATACTGAATCGAGATAGGACTTTCTTGATGTATTGAGTTTGACTGAGCCTCAAAACTCTTTGCTTTCTATCCCTCTGTATTTGCATCCCCAAAATTCTTTACGCGTTTCCCAAATCTTTCATCTCAAATTCCTTACTGAGCTCCATCTTCAACTATGAAATTTTAGACATGCTCTTAGAAGTTGTCAACATATCATCAACATAAAGTAATAAATAGATGATGTTATCATTACATTTTTTTAAAATAGATACATTGGTCCTTAAAGCTTCTAGCCATGTGAGATTATAAACTTATCAGATTTCTTATACCACTTTCTAGGAGACTGTTTTAAGTCATAAAGAGATTTGTTAAGTTTACAAACATGACCTGGCCTGCTGCTATCAATGAACCCCTCTAGCTGCTGTAGGTAAATGTCCTCCTGAAGATCACCATGCAAGAATGTTGTCTTGACATCTACTTGTTCCAACTCCATGTCGAAGTGAGCAACCAATGCCAAAAGAATGCAAATGGAAGTGTGTATAACAACTGAAGAAAAAAAATCATGAAACTCCACATCTTTCTTCTGAACATAACCCTTCGCCACTAATCTTGCTTTGTACCTCAAGTCACCATTGCTGCCATCTTTCACCTTATAGATCCATTTACATCCAACTGCTCTGTTGCCGAAAGGAAGTGGCACTAAATCCCAAGTTTGATTTTTGTGCAAAGACTCGATCTCCTCCTCCATTACTATTAGCCAACTGGAACTATAAACGGAATTAATGGCATCTTTATAGTCTCTAGGCTCATCATGAAATACGCTTACTGCATAAGCTGCCATGTCATCAAAGTCAATATCTTCAATGCTTAATCCCGCAAAATCATCAAGCCATGTAGGTCTTCTCTTCTCTTTTGTTGGCTGAGTTTGAATTTGAGCTCCAGCTTGAGATTGATCTTTTGCACTTTCCCTATCAACCAAGGTGTCATCGGAATCACCATTTTTGCTCGTATGGAAGTCTGATGATCTTCCTTGTGTTTGGTATTCTGAATTTGTCCTCTCAACATCATCATTAACTGAAGAAGAAGGCTACACCTTCAACATAGCCTTCTCATCAAATGTAACATGCCTGCTTGTAACAATCTTCTGGGTAGTAGGACACCACATCCTATAACCGTTAATTCCTTTCTTATAGCCAAGAAAAATACACTTGCGAGATCTTGGATCCAACTTCCCTTTGCTCTCATGCACATAAGCTGGACAACCAAACACTCTGAGAAAGGAATATGATATAGGCACTCCCTTCCATACTTCTTCAGGAATCTTCTTATCTATGGCGGTAGAAGGTGTGCGGTTGATAAGGAAAACCACCGAAGATAATGCTTCTATCCAAAATCTCTTATTTAATCCCGTAGTCAGCCGTAAGCAATGAGTTCTTTCCAACAAAGTCCGATTCATACTCTCTGCAGCCCCATTTGAGTGGGGATCACTGGTGTGGTGTAGTGTCTTTTGATTCCCTCGGACTAACAAAATTTGATGAATTTTTGAGAAGTGAATTCACCACCATTATCTGAATGAAGAAACTTCACTTTCTTTCCAGATTGCTTCTCAACAAGAGATTTCCAACTCTGAAACCTGTCAAAAGTTTCATCTTTGGACTTCATAAAGTAAACCCATACTTTTCTAGAAAAATGATCCATAAATGAAACAAAATCCCTAGCTCCTCCATAAGATAGGCATGGTGCGGGGCCCCAAACATCAGTATGAACATACTTTAAAACATCTTTAGACTTATGCTCTGCAATTCCAAAAGAAACCTTCGTTTGCTTTCGAAGTACGCATCCTTCACAAAAGTCAAGTTTTGAATCATGAACACCGTTAATCAAGCCTTGCTTTCTTAATACTTCTAAAATGCGCTCTCCAATGTGACCCATACGAAAATGCCACAATCTGGTAGAATCAGAATCAACTGAATCAATAACCGAAACAGTCTCTTCAACAGCAGTTGTACCCTTCAGCAAATATAGATTTCCAGCTTTTACCCATTTCATTACTATCAGTGAGCCATTTGTAATTTTTAATGAATATTTTTTTATTACATACTTTAAGCCAAAATTGCACAATGCTCCAATAGAGATCAAACTACACCTTAAATCAAGCACATGCCTGACATCACGTAAAGTACGAACAACACCATCAAACATACTGATTTTTACTATTCCAATACAATCATGCGACAAGAAGCATTATTTCCCATTTGAACCTCTCCTCCATCACCAAGATGATGATAAGGGGAAAAAGAGTGCCTATCAGGTGCATGTGATAGGATGCTCCCGAGTCAATAATCCACATAGTACTCTTCATAGGAGAGGCGGAAGCTGTAAAAATGCCAGGATCATTATCTGAATCTGATGTCTCCGCTGTAGATGCTGAAGCCATTTGGGGAACAACTTTGTTTTTATTCTCCAACCTGGGGCAGCTTGCAATACAATGTCTAGGTTTTCTGCAATAATGACAAACTCCCTTACGGGCTCCACTTGATTGAGATCTGGACTTAAGCTCTATCTCCACCGTATTTGGGTCTACTTTTACTTCTTCCTCCCTATGCAACAAGGCTTTCAGAATCATTCTCCATGCTTGTAACAACCCGCAAATTCTGAACCAATTTAAATTTTTTATTTTAGAAAGTTTAACAGAAATTTACTAGTTAAAATAATTTATTTTAAAATAATAATGACTAAAACTTTATTTGAATCGAACTTAGAATGAAAATTTTAATTTTAATTACAAAAGGAGTTAGAAATAGCACGGTAGTTTGAAAAGTCAAACTTGAACTTTGACCGAATGTACCGGATTCAAAATTTAGCGGATTTTAGTGAAACCAAAAATATTAGAATCTATTTAAAAATATCTTTCCAATGAATCTGAAAAAATTCGAAATTTCAGAGCGGGAATCAAAAGTTATGCCCAGTTTAAAATTCAGAATAGTCGCTGTAGAATTTATATATATATTTTAATATTAAAAGTAGCCATTTTCCAAATGACCTCCGTTTTCGACGAAACCACTTTTATTGGAACCAGATTGCCAAATTATTGCTATATTTCAATTTTCATAATTTTTAGAATTAATATGTGAGTGTAGCGAAAGAAAATGTGTTTTGTCAGTTTCGGTCAAATCTGATCGACCAGAAAATGACCATTTTTCAGACGGTCTCAGAATTCAACGAAATTAGTTTTGTTAGAATTGTATCGTCAAAACAAAGCTAGAAATAATTTTCTGGAATTTTTAGAGGTAGTATGTAGCCCTGGTGAATTTAAATGTACGATCAAATTAAATAAATAAATGATTTATAATTAAATTTAAAGAAAAACAAAGCGTAACAGCTGAGTTGGGTTACGAAACATGTTCCATTGTGTCCAGGACGGGGGTATTTGCTTAGGGACAACTTTCGTTGGACTAGATTTGGAGTTCGCATAGGGATTAATAGATTTTTCTTTGAATTAATAATTAAATAATATATAAATACACGTACAAATACGGTATACGGTAAACCCTAATGTCTATTTTCCCAGGCCGCCGCTCCAATCTATTTCATGGCAAGATTTGCTCGATCCTTTTCCCATTAATTTCTTCTAATCTATAAATTAAAACCATCCACTCCGGAAGGAAATTTTAAAGAGAAGATCGAGCTCTTCAGATCCATATGGATCTCAGTACCCTGTGTGTAGCATCCAACCCGAACCGAGCCCTCAAACCTGCGCCGCATCGAGCCCTGCTGCGCCGCCTTACCTGCACTGAGCTCCACCCCTTCACCGATATGGGCGCGCCTCCCCTAGCCCCTCCTCGTGACACTCTCGGATCGCCCCCTCGTGCTTCCAATCTCCTGCAAAACTGAACCCTAGATTTGAACGAACTATACAAACGCCGGCTGTGTTATCAGATAGGAGGAAGAAGGGTGAACTCTAATTAATTTATTAATTTAATTAATTTAAAATATTATTTACACAAAATCAATCATATATTACTCATATGAATTCAGAATCAGATGATTTCTGATGCATTGGAATTGTCTTGACCAGATCTACATGATGAAACTGACTAGAGATGAAACGGAGCACTTTGAAAATTCAGCCAAATTTGAACACGAATGATTTCTGAAAACCGATCGATGTGAGATTTCTCTTTCTTTTAAATTAATTAATTAATTTAATTTATTTGCTGTGTAACTATTGTTTGTATATGCCTTATATCTGCTGTGATGTGATTGTGGATGATTTATTTGTTTGATTGGTGATGCATAAACACAAATCTGTGCGTGTTGAATAAAAATAAATCATTTTGAAAAGTTATTGATTTGGATTAGAATTTCCAAATCGATTATAATAAATCATTTTGTAAAATCATTGATTTGGAATAGAATCGCCATTTCAATATAATTGATCTTTCATTTGCATCCTTTTATGCAAATATTCATAGAAAATATAATTGATCTTTCATTTGCATCCTTTTATGCAAATATTCTTAGAAAATATAATTGATCTTTAATTTGCATCCTTTTATGCAAATATTCATAGAAAATATAATTGATCTTTTATTTGCATCCTTTTATGCAAATATTCATAGAAAATATAATCGATCTTTTATTTGCATCCTTTTATGCAAATATACATAGAAATAAAAATGATATTTATTTGCATCCTTTTATGCAAATATGCATAGAAAAATAGAAAATGTTCTTTTATTTGCATTTGTAGTAAGACTATATATTTTATTTGCTATTTTAGATGCAAACAAAACATTAGAAGTAAAACCATATTTTTTTATTTGCAATTTAAGATGCATACAAACATTAGAGTTAAAATTACATTTTTGCAATTTCAACTGCAAACAAAAACACTAGAATGAATATGACATTTTCATTTTGTATTTTCGATAGAAATAAAAATATGATTTAAAAGAGTTGCATTTTTGTTTATAAATTTAGCTGCAAACAAAGCGTAAAAAATATATATTTCTATTTGCATATTTAGATGCAAATAAACAACATAGTTAAAAGGTTATATTTTATTTGCAAATTTAGATGCAAATAAACAACATAGTTAAAAGGTTATATTTTATTTGCAAATTTAGATGCAAATAAACAACGTAGTTTAAAGGTTATATTTTATTTGCATATTTATATGCCGATAAACATCATAGTAAAAGGATTATATTTTTATTTGCATCAAACATCATAGTAAAAGGATTATATTTTTATTTGCATTCTTTGATGCAAATAAACATTGAAATAAAAAAGTTATATTTTATTTGCATTCTTTGATGCAAATATAACATTGCAATAAAAAGTCTTATTTTATTTGCATTCCTTAATGCAAATATACATGGTATTTAATAGTTAAAATTTTATTTGCATTCCTTAATGCAAATAATCATAGTATTTAAAAGTTATATTTTTATTTGCATTCTTTGATGCAAATAAATATCTTATGTAAAAGTTGAATTTTTATTTACATTCTTTGATGCAAATAAACTATGAAATTAAAAGTTGCATATTTATTTGCATTCCTTGATGCAAATAAAATACTGAATTAAAGGTTGAATTTTTATTTGCATTCCTTGTTGCAAATAAAACCTTGAATTAGAAAGTTGCATTTTTATTTGCATCCTTTGATGCAAATAAAACAAAAAGATAAAAGTTGTATTTTTATTTGCATTCCTTGAAGCAAATAAATCATAAGTTTAAGTATTACCTTTTATTTGCATTTTAGATGCAAATAAAAAGCATTGTTAAAGAAGTCACACTTCTATTACATTTTAGATATAAACAAAAGAAAAAGATAAAAAAATATCATTTTTTTTAAAACTAGAGTAAATAAAAGGATTACGATAAAATGAATTCATCGTAGTTGTAATTTTGTTAAAATAAATAAAATGATTTTATTTTCATCATAGATTAAAATAAAAGGATTAGAATTAAGAAGATATATTTTTAGTGTGATCTTGGCTAAAATGAAAAGAGTAAATAGATAGAGAAGGTTTATTTGTCCTTTGGTTGCAATACAAAAAGATACATTTTTATCATTAAAATAGAATGGGGCAAAATTATTTAATTTGTCTTTTAAAAAAAAGGTTAAGACAAATGTATTCACTTTTGTCATTTTAGAGGAATGAGGCAAATTATCCATTTTTTTGTTGCTTAAAAGAATGAAGAAGAAACATTCACCATTACCAATACAATAGTTGAAAACATTTTGTCATTTTTGTCAAACTATAATGGCTAAAACAAAAGATCATCATTTTGTCAACAAAACAAACTCATCACTTATATTTGTTTGTTGAATTAGATTTGTCAACAAAACAAAGTCACCATCTTTGTTGTTTTGTTGAAATAGAGTAGTTAAGTCACATATACGTTTTGTCAAAATATTCATTTTTGACAAAATAGATTAGTTAAAGCAAACCATATATTTTTGTCAATACATATACTTTTGTCAAAGTAGACAAGTTGAATCAAAATACCCATTTTGGACAAATAACTTAGCTGAACCAAAATAATTATTTCTGTTAAAAATATTTACTTTTGTTAAAAGTATAATAGTTGAAAAAAATTACCTTTTGTTAATTAGATTTGAATTAAGACAAAATTCACATTTTTGTCAACTGAAAGAGTTAAACAAAAATAGAATTTTTGTGAAATAGGTTTGTGTTACCATAGCAATATCCATTTTGTTTAAAATAGAATTGTTAGCAAAATGGAACTTCTTACACATTTTGTTGAGATAGAATTTATATGCAAATAAAATAAGCATTTTTATTTTGCATAACATACAATATAATTTATTTGTAAATATAACAATCATTTATATTTGTAAACTTATATTAAAATTTATATTCAAATATAAACATTATATTATTGGTCAAAATATACATTAGAATGTATAAGTGTAGTAAGGTGACATCATTATATGTATTGCATACATTTGAATTTATATGTAATTTAAATAAATATTTTTAGTGGTTGGGTTATACATTGAATACATATACAATTGGGATTATTCGTTTAATGTGTTAAAATTAAGGGTAATTACATAGAAGTAACGGATAATGTAAATAATCTTTTATTTATCATCCACAATAATGTCATATAAATAAATTACATACTATTATATATTAGAAATGTAAAAGAAATTATGCGAGTCAAATACATTTTATTTTGACATTAGGAATAAAATATCATGTTTTATCTATCATTATCAACATGTTGATAGTATTAAAATTGGTTAAATTAATTAACCAATTTATATGTACTGTTGTTGGATGAAAACCCCACATGGGTATTGGGATGATAATTGATATACACTAGTCCCAATATTTAATCATATGTCAATCGATAGATTGGCAGGCTGCGATGAGCGTTATTATTTCATTTAATGCTCACACAGTTGAGAACTTCACTTTGGATGTTGAATTGATGTTTTAATGATTATTTATTATTATTGTCATTTACATACAATGTATGAAATCCATATAACCAAAGTTGTATGGTAAATGATTGAGTCGCTTTTCGATTCAGAATATCTTTTATATAAAGAATATTTTTAAACAAAGGATTTCTTTTAAATAAAGAATAAATCTTTCAACTAAGATTATTGGTATTTCAATTTATATTTATTTATTGGAAAATGATTTTTGGGTTTATTGTGAATAATGTTTTAAATGACATTGATTCTTTAACCCAGTTAAAATTAAGATTTATGCCTTAAATTGGAATAATTGTAAAGTAGTGATTTTTTTATATTAAAACTGAATTGGATTTTAATAAATCCTTGAAAATAAGATTTAAGAATAAATTTAAAAGATTTTATCTTTGATAAGATTAATAGGAACCTTTCCCTAATAATATGAATATTTTATTTAAAGAATATTCAAAATTGGAAAGAGGCGTTGGATGTATCCTTATAACACTTGATTTTTAATTATAAAAATACGCTATTTATTCGAAATGACTGGGTTTAACCCATTCTGAATAATTACTACGACGATTAAAAGTCAAAGATGAAGACGGTGGTTGAGGACCGGCTATCTTCACATCGAATGGATAAGGACTACTGATGCCTTTGATTGGAGTTGCTGCCTTGAAAGGGTTTCAGTGGTAGTTGTCCGGACCTATTGTTGATCGTTCGGATATGCAATGTATAAGGTGCCTCCGGTTCCATTCAGACCCAGAACGGACTTGTAAATGGATGTATGTCTGACGTTAAATTTCGTTCTACGTAAATTTATTTCTATTAATATACAACTGTTGGTGGCGGAGAATTTATTCTCTTGCTTAACACCCTTAGAGGTTGTGTGTTGATAGTTATCAATCGCATGGTATGGACTGTCAATGTGGCATGCCAAGATGCAATTGATCAAGGCTTTTGTTGAAAAGAAGAGCCTTGTGGATGATGATCAAAGCATAGCCTATTTTAGACATAACTTTGTGTATTTCGTTACCTCGCGAGCCTCGCACCCCGGTATGAGTGAAAAACGGAGCAAGGGAACGCAGGGAGTGCACACGTTTCTTTCTAGCTAGAAGTGGTGTTTCGGTTTAACACGGCCCGACATTTTACTTATGTGGTTGATGGATATTGAGGCGCCTCTGATTTTTTTTGTTATTAGCCGCAATAGCCAATTTATAGGTCCAATAGGACCGGGAACGTGTGTTCAGGCATAACTAATCCAACCCATTGCACAATTGGGGGACCGGCCCTGCAAGATCCAACGGTTCGCCAGCGTCCGAATCCTGAGACATTACTAGAGTGTCTCGAATCGGTCAGGAGATCGCTCCTAGCCTTGACTCTTGATGGAAATCCAACCTCCAATACGGCATCATGTAGTTTTGATTGTATACCTATATATGGTGACATAGTAGGATGGGGTACTATGCCGTCTATGATTGATACATTATGATTGAAAGGTTTTTAAAACATATATGCACTAATAATAATATTAAATCCGTTTTTATCGTATCATGCATTTTTGACCATTATAAGGTAAAACCCAATCCTCCGGCTTGCGTTGCATTATGCGATGGGACCTGAGTCTTATAATGGTTTCATTTTTCTAAAAAGCGTTGCGTTGTTTTAACGATTTACTTTATTTAAATTTAGGCACTAGCAATCCAATGGAGTAAACCCGTTCCGCGATAGCAACATGGTCTTGTGATTAGCCTCCTTATTAGTTAAGTTAAATAAAGATTTCTCACACCAGTCCCATGACTGACCCGTAGTTTGTTTCACTTTGCAAATTCGGGTGCCCTTTTTTCCACACGGGTAGTCGAGTAGCTTATTTTGCAGATATTGAGCAGGATTCTGGATCGAAGCTTAAAGCTGTGTCCAGAGCATGATGGCCTTCTGCTCTAATTAGTATATTTGATCCGCTGCAATGTACTACATTTATTGTAATTTAATCTTCCGCTGTATTTTATTCAATGTACTCTGATATTCTATACTCTGATGTAACATTATTATGATGTTTATAAAAGTCTATTGTTATTTGTTCTAATGTGTTGTATTCCCAAAGTTAACGTATTCGGGTTTTGAACGGTCTTGGTCGATCTAACGGTCGATCGGGTCGGGTGAAATCCGGTTCATTACAGTTGGTATCAGAGCTCTGGTTAGCTCAAATCTTTGGGATACAACTCGTTAGAACTAAACAGAAGGCTTATCAGAGATTGGATTAGTAATATCCAATAAGAATAACTCATTAGAGATGGGATCAGTACTATCCTAGAATGAGTGTGAGGAGTATTGATTTATAAAAATAAAAATGAAAACAAATTTAGTTTTGAAAATTTAAAATCTTATTATACATATTTGAATACATTATCCTATTTTATATTGGACAATCGAGTATATAGAGATTTTAATACACGTCTGATCCGCGTGTATTCGAAACCTCAAATATGCAGGGTAGATATAGAATCACCCTTTAGTCTCCCGGAGATGTTCTGCTGGTGGTTCGAAACATCATCAGAATTTATGTTCGAGTTTCGAAAGTGGTATATCTATATATTTCCATTGACTGGTGTGAGAACCAAAACTAGATAGGGCCTATTGCTGTGATTTGCACTAAAAATATAATTTTTGACTATATATAAAAGTTATATATATTTGAAAAGTTAATCACCTAATAGATTGTTGGTTGTGATGTTTGATAATTAGTTTAACTAATTAAAATATTGAAATGATAATTAATTCAACCAATATATAAAAGAATGATAAATTTAACTAAATCAGATTTAATATTGAACTGAACTGAAAATTGATCAAAATTAAAAGTTGGGTTGGTTAATTTAACGACTTTTAGCTTCGTTCCTTTTTGTGGACAAAAAGATTTTAAGTGGGGGAGATTGTAACAACCCACAAATTCTATACCAATTAAAAAATTTTATTTTAGAAACTTGAATGGAAATTTACTAGTTAAAATAATTTATTTTAAAATAATAATGACAAAAAATTTATTTAAATCGAAGTTAGAATGAAAATTTTAATTTTAATAGTAAAAGGAGTTAGAAATAGCACGGTAGTTTGAAAAATCAAACTTGAACTTTGACCGAATGTACCGAATTCAAAATTTAGCGGATTTTAGTGAAACCAAAAATATTAGAATCTATTTAAAAACATCTTTCCAATGAATCAGAGAAAAAAATCGAAATTTCATGGCAGGAATCAAAAATTATGCCCAGTTTAAAATTCAGAATAGTCGTTGTAGAATATATATATATATTTTAATATTAAAAATAGCCATTTTCCAAACGACCTCCGTTTTCGACGAAACCACTTTTATTGGAACCGGAATGTCAAATTATTGCTATATTTAAATTTTCATAATTATTAGAAATAATAGTGAGTGTAGCGAAAAAAAATGTGTTTTGTCATTTTCAGTCAAATATGATCGATCAGTGAATTGCCATTTTTCAAACGGTCTCCGAATTCGACGAAATTAGTTTTGTTGGAACCGTATCATCAAAACAAAGCTAGAAATATATTTTCTGGAATTTTTAGAGGTAGTATGTGGCCCTGGTGAATTTAAATGTACGATGAAATTAAATAAATAAATGATTTATATTTAAATTTAAAGAAAAACATAGCGTAACAACCGAGTTGGGTTACGAAACATGTTCCGTTGTGTCCGGGACGGGGGTATTTTCCTGGGGACAACTTTCGTTCGACTGGATTTGGGGTTCGTATAGGGATTAACGGATTTTTCTTTGAATTAATAATTAAATAATATATAAATACACGTATAAATACGGTATACGGTAAACCCTAATGTCTATTTTCCCAGGCAGCCGCTTCCATCTATTTCATGGCCAGATTTGTTCGATCCTCTTCCCATTAATCTCTTCTAATCTATACATTAAAACCATCCACTCCTGAAGGAAATTTTAAAGAGAAGATCAAGCTCTTCAGATCCATACGGATCTCAGTACCCTGCGTGTAGCATCCAACCCGAACCAAGCCCTCAAACCTGCGCCGCCTCGAGCCCTACTGCGCCGCCGTACCTGCACCGAGCTCCACCCCTTCACCGGCGTGGGTGCACCTGCCCTAGCCCCTCCACGTGACACTCTCTGATCGGCCCCTCGTGCTTCCAATCTTCTGCAAAACTGAACTCTAGATTTGAACGAACTATACAAACATCGGCTGTGTTATCAGATAGGAGGAAGAAGGGTGAACTCTAATTAATTTATTAATTTAATTAATTTAAAATATTATTTACACAAAATCAATCATATCTTACTCATATGAATTCAGAATCAGATGATTTCTAAAGCGTTGGAACCGTCTTGACCAGATTTACGCGATGAAACTGACTAGAGATGAAACCGAGCACTTTGAAAATTCAACCAAATTTGAACACGAACGATTTCTGAAAACCGATTGATGTGAGATTTCTCTTTCTTTTAAATTAATTAATTTATTTAATTTATTTGCTGTGTAACTATTATTTGTATATGCCTTAGATCTGCTGTGATGTGATTGTGGATGATTTATTTGCTTGATTGGTGATGTATAAACACCGATTTGTGTGTGTTGAATAAAAATAAATCATTTTGAAAAGTTATTGATTTGGATTAGAATTTACAAATCGATTAAAATAAATCATTTTGTAAAATCATTGATTTGGAATAGAATCGCCATTTCAATATAATTGACCTTTCATTTGCATCCTTTTATGCAAATATTCATAGAAAATATAATTGATCTTTCATTTGCATCCTTTTATGCAAATATTCATAGGAAATATAATTGATATTTTATTTGCATCCTTTTATGCAAATATTCATAGAAAATATAATTGATCTTTTATTTGCATCCTTTTATGCAAATATAAATAGAAATAAAAAGGATCTTTATTTGCATCCTTCTATGCAAATATGCATAAAAAAATAGAAAATGTTCTTTTATTTGCATTTATAGTAAGACTATATATTTTGTTTGCCATTTTAGATGCAAACAAAACATTAGAAGTAAAACCATACTTTTTTTATTTGCAATTTAAGATGCATACAAACATTCGAGTTAAAATTACATTTTTGCAATTTCGAATGCAAACAAAAACACTAGAATGAATATGACATTTTCATTTTGTATTTTAGATAGAAATAAAAATATGATTTAAAAGAGTTACATTTTTGTTTATAAATTTAGCTGCAAACAATGCATAAAAAAAAAAAAAATCTATTAGCATATTTAGATGCAAATAAACAACATAGTTAAAAGGTTATATTTTATTTGCAAATTTAGAAGAAATAAACAACATAGTTAAAATGTTATATTTTATTTGCAAATTTAGATGCAAATAAACAACGTAGTTTAAAGGTTATGTTTTATTTGCATATTTAGATGCCGATAAACATCATAGTAAAAGGATTATATTTTTATTTGCATTCTTTGATGCAAATAAACATTGAAATAAAAAGTTATATTTTATTTGCATTCTTTAATGCAAATAAAACATTGCAATAAAAAGTCTTATTTTATTTGCATTCCTTAATGCAAATAAACATGGTATTTAAACGTTAAATTTTTATTTGCATTCCTTAATGCAAATAAACATAGTATATAAATGTTATATTTTTATTTGCATTCTTTGATGCAAATGAACATCGTATTTAAAAGTTGAATTTTTATTTAAATTCTTTGATGCAAATAAACAATGAAATTAAAATTTGCATATTTATTTGCATTTGTTGATGCAAATAAAATACTGAGTTAAAGGTTGAATTTTAATTTGCATTCCTTGTTGCAAATAAAACCTTGTATTAGAAAGTTGCATTTTTATTTGCATCCTTTGATGCAAATAAAACATAAAGATAAAAGTTGTATTTTTGTTTGCATTCCTTGATGCAAAATAAATCATAAGTTTAAGTATTACCTTTTATTTGCATTTTAGATGCAAATAAAAAGCATTATCAAAGAAGTAACACTTCTATTACATTTTAGATATAAATAAAAGAACAGGATAAAAAATATCATTTTTTTCAAAACTAGAGTAAATAAAAGGATTACAATAAAATGAATTCATCGTAGTTGTAATTTTATTAAAATAAATAAAATGATTTTATCTTCATCATAGATTAAAATAAAAGGATTAGAATTAAGAAGATATATTTTTAGTGTCATCTTAGCTAAAATGAAAAGAGTAAATAGATAGAGAAGGTTTATTTGTCCTTTGGTTGCAATACAAAAAGATACATTTTTATCATTAAAATAGAATGGGACAAAATTATTTAATTTGTCATTTAAAAAAAACGGTTAAGACAAATGTATTCACTTTTGTCATTTTAGAGGAATGAGGCAAATTATCCATTTTTGTGTTGCTTAAAAGAATGAAGCAGAAACATTCACCATTACCAATTTACAATAGTTGAAAACATTTTGTCATTTTTGTCAAACTGTAATGGCTAAAACAAAACATCATCATTTTGTCAACAAAACAAACTCATCACTTATATTTGTTTGTTGAATTAGATTTGCCAACAAAACAAAGGAATGCAAATAAAATGTATCCATTTTTGACAAAATAGATTAGTTAAAGCAAACAATATATTTTAGTCAATATATACACTTTTGTCAAAATAGACAAGTTGAATCAAAATAGCCATTTTGGGCAAATATCTTAGTTGAACCAAAATAATTATTTCTGTTAAAAATATTTACTTTTGTTAAAAGTATAATAGTTGAAACAAAAATTACCTTTTGTTAATTAGATTTGAATTAAGACAAAATTTACATTTTTGTCAACTGAAAGAGTTAAACACAAATAGAATTTTTGTTAAATAGGTTTGTGTTACCATAACAATATCCATTTTGTTTAAAATAGAATTGTCAGCAAAATGGAACTTCTTATACATTTTGTTGAGATAGAGTTTATATGTAAATAAAATAAGCATTTTTATTTTGCATAACATACAATAGAATTTATTTGTAAATAAAACAATCATTTATATTTGCAAACTTATATTAAAATTTATATTCAAATATAAACATTATATTATTGGTCAAAATATACATTAGAATGTATAAGTGTAGTAAGGTGACGTCATTATATGTTATTGCATACATTAGAATTTGTATGCAATTTAAATAAACATTTTTAGCGGTTGGGTTATACATTGAATACATATACAATTGGGATTATTCGTTTAATGTGTTAAAATTAAGGGTAATTACATAGAAGTAACGGATAATGTAAATAATCTTTTATTTATCATCCACAATAATGTCATATAAATAAATTACATACTATTATATATTAGAAATGTAAAAGAAATTATGCGAGTCAAATACATTTTATTTCGACATTAGGAATAAAATATCATGTTTTATCTATCATTATCAACATGTTGATAGTATTAAAATTGGTTAAATTAATTAACCAATTTATATGTACTGTTGTTGGATGAAAACCCCACATGGGTATTGGGATGATAATTGATATACACTAGTCCCAATATTTATTCATATGTCAATCGATAGATTGACAGACTGCGATGAGCGTTATTATTTCATTTAATGCTCACACTGTTAAGAACTTCACTTTTGATGTTGAATGGATGGTTTGATGATTATTTATTATTATTGTCATCTACATAAGATGTATGAAATCCATATAACCAAAGTTGTATGGTAAATGATTGAGTCGCTTTCCGATTCAGAATATCTTTTATATAAAGAATATTTTTAAACAAAGGATTTCTTTTAAAAAAAGAATAAATCTTTCAACTAAGATTATTGGTATTTCAATTTATATTTAGTTTTTGGAAAATGATTTTTGGGTTTATTGTGAACAATGTTTTAAATGACATTGATTCTTTAACCCAGTTAAAATTAAGATTTATGCCTTAAATTGGAATAATTATAAAGTAGTGATTTTTTTTTTATATTAAAACTGAATTGGATTTTAATAAATCTTTGAAAATAAGATTTAAGAATAAATTTAAAAGATTTTTTCTTTAATAAAATTAATGGGAACCTTTCCCTAATAATATGAATATTTTATTTAAAGAATATTCTAAATTGGAAAGAGGCGTTGGATGTATCCTTATAACACTTGATTTTTAATTATAAAAATACGCGAGTTATTCAGAATGGCCGGGTTTAACCCATTCTGAATAATTACTACAACGATTAAAAGTCGAAGATAAAGACGGTGGTTGAAGACCGGTGTTCTTCACATCGAATGGATAATGACCACTGATGCCATTGATTGGAGTTGCTGCCTTGAAAAGGTTTCAGTGGTAGTTGTCCGGGCGTATTGTTGATCGTTTGGATATGCAAGGTATAAGGTTCCTCCGGTTCCGTTCAGACCCAGAACGGACTTGTAAATGGATGTATGTCTGACGTTGAATTTCGTTCTATGTAAATTGATTTCTATTAATATACAACCACTGGTGGCGGAGAATTTATTCTCTTGCTTAACACCCTTAGAGGTTATGTGTTGATAGTTACCAATCGCATGGTATGGACTATCAATGTGGCATGCCAAGATGCAATTGATCAAGGCTTTTGTTGAAAAGCAGAGCCTTGTGGATGATGATCAAAACATAGCCTATTTTAGGCATAGCTTTGTATATTTCGTTACCTTGCGAGCCTCACACCCCAGTATGAGTCAAAAACGGAGCAAGGGAATGCAGAGAGTGAACACGTTTCTTTCCTTCTAGAAGTGGTGTTTGGGTTTAACACGGCCCGACATTTTACTTATGTGGTTGACGGATTTTGAGGCTCCTTGGAATTTTTTATTATTGTCCGTAATGGCCAATTTATAGGTCCAATAGGATCGGGAAGCGTGTGTTCAGGCATAACTAATCCAACCCATTGCAGTATTGGGGGACCGGCCCTGCAGGATCCAAGGGTTCGCCAACGTCCGAATCCTGAGACATTGCTAGAGTGTCTCGAATCGGTCAGGAGATCGCTCCTAGCCTTGATTCTTGATGGAAATCCAACCTCCAATACGACATCCTGCAGTTTTGATTGTATACCTATATATGGCGACATAGTAGGATGAGGTACTATACCGTCTATGATTGATACATTATGATTGAAAGGTTTTTAAAACATATATGCACTAATAATAATATTAAATCCATTTTTATCGCATCAAGCATTTTTGACCATTATAAGGTAAAACCCAATCCTCCGGCTTGCGTTGCATCATGTGATGGGACCTGAGTCTTATAATGGTTTCATTTTTCTAAAAAGCATTGCGTTGTTTTAACGATTTACTTTATTTAAATTTAGGCACTGACAATCCAATGGAGTGAACCCGTTCCGCGATAGTGGTGTGGTCCTGTGATTAGCCTCCTTTTTAGTTAAGTTAAATAAAGATTTCTAACACCAGTCCCATGACTGACCCGTAGTTTGTTTCACTTTGCAAACTTGGGTGCCCTCTTTTCCACACGGGCAGTCGAGTAGCTTATTTTGCAGATATTGAGCAGGATTCTGGATCGAAGCTTATAGCTGTGTCCAGAGCATGATGGCCTTCCACTGTGATTAGTATATTTGATCCGCTGCAATGTATTACATTTATTGTAATTTAATCTTTCGCTGTATTTTATTCAATGTACTCTGATATTCTTTGCTCTGATGTAACATTATTATGATGTTTATAAAAGTTTGTTGTTATTTGTTCTGATGTGTTGTATTCCCAAAGTTAACGTATTCGGGTTTTGAACTGTCTTGGTCTATCTAACGGTCGATCGGGTTAGGTGAAATCCGGGTCGTTACAATGCTCATGTTTGCCATCTTTCCTCTCAACATCTCATTATGCAAATTTGTCTTCACATCCTCCAAACAAATAGACGAACGTCCATAGATCATAGAGTTAACATAAGTGTTATACTCCACAAGTAAAGAACATAAAAGAATAACAGCTTGTGCCTCAACCTCAATCTTTACATCAGTTGCTCGAAGAATCATGACAAGTGTGTTGAGGGCATCTATATGAGAAAATACATTTGTTCGGGGCCTCATTTTGAATGAATAAAGTTGTTTCTGTAAGATGATGCGATTGGTGAGAGAGTTGTAGAACTTTCTCTGAAGAGCATCCCACAATTCCTTAGCACTTTTCACATGAGAAAACTTGCTAAGTACTTCATCAGAAAGGCTAAGTTGGATGGTAGTAAGAGCATCCTCTTCCAATTCTTCTAGCTCTTCAGGTGCTAATTTCTTTAATTTCTCTGGATCTGAGACAACCTAAAATGTCCTCTCTTTCTTCAACACCGCTTCCATCTTCATCTTCCACGTACCAAAATCCCCTTTTCCACCAAATCTAGCAACTCCATAATTTGTAGCGCATCTACCACCGTTATTCTTTATGGAATTTGACATGGCTGAAAAGTTTTTGAATATGACAACTAGCTCTGATACCAATCTGTAGTGCAAAATCAGAGATTTGGGCAGCGGAATATGAATAAACCCAATGATCTAGTCTGTCAACTATTTCAACAATGCCAAAAAAATAAAATCAAGTGGCACAAATTATAGAGAGAACAAAAACAGAAAAGAGAGGAAAGAACACACCAATATAACGTGGTTCGGATATGAATATCCTACATCAATGGAGACCCAACAACTTTTATTTCTCAATGAAGAAATGAGTACATAAGATTACAATAGAGAGAAGATTAATGGTGGATTGCTTTGCTTCATACAATAACACGACCCCTATTTACATAGAGGGATTTCTTGGAGATAAATAAGAGAAGTTTCTAGATTACTTGTACATGAAGAAAAATATATATAAATATCTTCCTTGATTTGATTGGAGCATAAATGGTTGGCACAATCATGGTCTTAATCTATTTCCCTAAGTAAATTGATTCTTCATTAATTGATTGATTGGCCTGTTATTTTTCTTCCAAAAAGAAAACTTCCTCTTATATCTTTCCATATACGAGCCAATTAATTGATTGACAATAATCAATTTCTTTCCTTCTCTACGAATATTTGAATCATAAATTTCAAAAAGGTTAACATGAATATTTTCTCACCCATACTTGGGTGTAACTTTTGTTAAGACCGGCCGATTTTTGTAGTCATCCTAACGATTTTTATTATGATAAATAATAATACAATAGGTACATGAGATAGATAGATTGTCCATCTACTACAAACGGTTTTTAAATTGGGCAGATCAAACGACCCAAACTTCCTCGTAAAGGAAAGTACGGATTATATTGAGAACAAGGAAAATCAGAACACAAGCAGAAGAACATTTCATTGCTTATTACAACAATTACATCAGAGTACAAGAATATATTTGAGTACAAATAAATATTGCACATTGGAAATACGATATCAGAGATTTAAATTACATAGCAATGGAAAAACAGTACATAACACAACTGGAAGGAATACACGGATACAGAGCTTTTCGTATATTGCTTCAGCTGTAAACCAGGATCCTGTGAATATAATATCTGCAAAACCAAAACTACTAGCTGCACGTGTGGAAAATATAGGCATCCGGATTTTAGGTTAAACCAATAAACTCCAAGTTAGTCATGGGACTGGTGTGAGAACTCAAAAGAGTTATTAAAATTGATTTTAAAGTTAGGTAAATCATGGGAGGGTTTACTCCACGTGAACCTTAGTTTAAAATAAAACAACACAATGCTTTTCGAAAAATGAAGCTATTATAAGACTCAGGTCCCATCACACAATGAACATAGTCAGAGGATAGAGTTTTCCCTTATAATAGCCAAATATGCTTGATAGCGAAATTTCATCTTTTATTATTACTATAAGTGAAGAAATCAACTTCGAATATAAATGTATCAATCATAGGCGGCGTAGGTACCATTATATTACATCGCTATATATATATATATATATATATATATATATATATATACACAACTAAAACCGAATATCGCATATTGGAAATTGGGTTTCCATTTATGAACCGAGGCAAGGGATTATCCTCGCTGATTTCGAGACATTATAGCATATGCCTCAGGACCCGGACGCTGGCGAGCCCTTGGATCTACATGGCCGATCATCCATTGATGATTAGTTGTATCATAAACTATATGTTAGCCGGTTCTATCGAACCTCTAAAATGGGTCAGTAATGTCGACCACTACAGAGCCACTAGGGATTCAAATCATATCTGAGGTACCTCACTTTCCAACAAATGATAAGGGACTTCCACATAAGTAAACAGTCTGGGCTCCATACCGTGACGTTACTTGTAGCTAGAACTAACATATGTCCATTTCTATGCAGTCACTATCCCGTTTTTGGTTCATACCGGGGTGTGAGGCTCGCGAAGTAACGCTATACACAAAGCTATGCCTAAGTAAGCTGTGTTTTGATCATCAACCACAAGGATCTGCTTTTCAACAAAAGCCTTAATAATTTGCATCTTAACATGCCACATTGTCAGTCCATAGCATACCATTGATTTCTGCCAATATATAACCTCTGAGCTCATACGTCTCAAAGAAGGGTGTTAAGCAAGAGAATAAATTCTCCGCCACCAAACAGATATATATTTAGTAGAGATCAACGAATACAACATAAAGGAATACAACGTCAAACATATCATCCATTTACAAGTCCGTTCTGGGTCTAAATGAAACCGGAGGCACCTTATTCCTCGTCTCATATGTCCAATACAGGAGAGAGGTCCTCGCATATCCCTTGATCTCCAAGTACGTTTGCATGATCACCACTTATTGCCTTATCTTGGGTGTACGACCCAATCAACACACCATAATCATCCAAACGATGTGAAGATCTCCGGTCTTCAACCACCGTCTTTATCTTCGACTCTTGATCGTCGTGTTAATTATTCAGAATGGGTTAAACTCGGTCTTTCTGAATAATTCGCATATTTTATAATCAAGTGCTATAAAACCACATCATACGCCTCATTCCAATTAAGAATATTCTTTTAATAAAATATTCACATTATTGGGGAAAGGTTCACATTAATTTTATCAAAGATAAATTCTTTTAAATTTATTCTTTAATCTTCTTGAAATTAACAGGATACATTAAAATACCAATTTGGTTTTAATCTCCAAAAATCATTACTTAATGATTATGCAAATTTAAGAAAGTAATCTTACCTTAGACAAGGTTAAGGAACAAATGTCATTAACAACACAGTTCATGACAAACCCAAAATCATCTTCCATTAAATATGGAATTTTCACAGAAATCAGGTCAATATATAATCGTATAAATTTCTGTATCAGACTAATAATATAAATAGAATAACGACAAGGCCTTTTTAATTCCATATAGAGTAACAAACTTCATTCGCAGAAGCTTATCTCGATTATTACCAAATCGAATTCCATTCAATTCCAATTTAATATATTAAGTTGGAAAACTTTACTTTGGAAAATTTCTATTCAAATCATAATAAATGATTTATAAATTCCAAAATTATATTTGCATTATTAATTGGGTTAAAGAACAAATGTCTTTAAAAGCACAGTTCACAATAAACCTAATTCATATTTCATTTTATTCCAATTACAAAATATAATTGGGAAATCTAATAATCTTAATAAAAAAATTTATTCTTTCCAAAATTATATTTTCACTGTTAATCGGGTTAAAGAACAAATGTCGTTAAAATCACAGTTCATGATAAACCCAATTCACATTTCATTTTATTCCAATTACAAAATATAATTGGAAAATCTAATAATCTTAATAAAAAAATTATTATTTTCATTCGGGGTTTAAGAACAGTGTTATTGAAGATACCATTCACGACAAACCCAAAATCCAATTTATTTTATTTTGTTTAAAAACATGGATTACTATTCTAGTTAATAACTAGTTCATTTTGATAAAAAATATATTTTTATCTTTACAAAATTGGAATTTTTCATCCAAATTCTTTCCCAATCATTTATTATGATTTTACATAATTTTTCCATGTTTTTAATAATTTTATTAAGGCCCATACAGTCGGTTTCCAATAACAGCCACCGAACTGCATCCATAGCGACCTTTTTTAAATTTTATTTGGACATAATTACAAATCCAACAATTAGATTTCAAATTTCTTATATTCAATTGAAAGCTCTTTTCGATAACTTCCCAATGGTTCCTTTTTAGGAGAATATGACGATCGGATCTCCCGTTACGCCGATTTGAAGTTAATGGTCGAAATTCGCGAACGGTCGTTGCGCGACGCGTTCAACTCAGGCCATTTAAATATATATAATACATGTTATATATATATCGTCGATTTTCATTAAAATCGTATTTATAAAATATTCATGATTGACATAGAAATATGTTTATTTTATGCTCTTATTTCTTATCTTTTGTATATAAATAAATATTACTTGGGTATTGTTTTGTTACTTTTACAGATATTCCAAACCAGCCCGCATGCAACCAGAAAAGTAGAGAAATAGAGATTAAATTGATATATATTTACATTTTGAAGAATTGTAGATGAAGATCTCATATCTAGTTGCTGTTGGATAAGAAAAGGATTGATAAAAAGGCTTTGCACATCACAAATCAACGAAGAAGTGTCAAGGAAGCAAGAGGAAAAGAGAAAAGGCCCAAATTTGCTTTATTTATCTAAGGCCCATTTATGTTTCTCAATTGTAAACTAATTAGTGATGTAATGACAAGGCCCAGTTATCATTAGGGTTAGGGTTAGGGTTTGGCTATCTACCCTATATATACCCTTGTAATATCATTGTAGCCACCATCATATATCTCATTCTATTCTCTCCTTCATTAATAAAACTCAATTTTCTTTTATGCAATTTTCTATTTCTTAACAATTAGTGTTGTCTACACGATTAGATTCGGTAGAACACTATTTGTATTTTGCATTTCTTTTTATTAGTGATTGACCGTCTGATTAGATTCAGCGGTAATCCTAATTTTATTTCCTGTTGTTATTTATATTCTGCACTTTTATTTTCTGTATTTTAATCGCGTTCATAGGTTAAATTGGATTTGATTTGAACCTGATTCATAGTTTCATTGCTTTTCCATTGAAATTGTGATTTGATCGTCAGTTCAGTTAGATCTGTTCTGAATCAAATTACAGTTTTAATTTTGTTTTGTTTTATTTTCAAAATCAACCTCCAAAGTTTTGTCTAACTCGCCCAAGAGATTAGATAAATAATTTAATTTTAATTTACCTCCCTGTGTTCGACCTGTATGCTACACACCTGTATGCTTGCAGAATTTAACTTAAATGTCGCGCTTTTCTGATTCATAGATTAGCGACGATCAAGTTTTTGGCGCCGTTGCCGGGGTGGTAACGTTAAATTTTATTATTTATTTAATTTCTGATTCGTGTTAGTTTTTTTTATTTTCCTTTTTTCTTGTATATATATTTAAAAAAAAACAAATCTTGATTGGCTTGATTTGGTATTATTTATTGGTACCGTAATCCTCCAAATAAGAAAAAAAAATCTTGCCATCTTTTTATTTAATTTCTTTCCAATTTTTTTTCCTTCCTCTCGCTTCTTTCCAATTGTCTATACATTGATTTCCGCTCTTTTTACATTTTTTTTCTCCCTCTTCTCTCTTACAATCTTCTGGAAAAAAAACTTGCCAAATTTCATTGCTTTTAATTCCTTCCCTTTCATTTATTTCTTTTCCATCTTTACAAATTTCTTCCCTTATTACATTCTTTACACACAAAAAAAAAAACTAAAAATAAAAGCCAAAAAAAAATATTGCTTTCCTTTTCTTGATTTTTTTTTCTTCTTTTCTCTGCCGTCTTCCCCCCGATCCTGTTCATTATCATCTTCTCCATTCACTTCCACAACCCAATTTTACACCATAATTCACAGACCCCAAAAACACGTCCGGAGCAACCTCCATTATTTCCTCTTATCAGCAACTTCCGTACACCCTCAACACAACTCGTATAACTTCCTTCATCCCCACCACTAATACACGAGCACCCTCATTCCAATCCCCTTCTTCCCACAAAACTGTCCCCGATCACCCTTTCAATCACTAACCATCTATCAAAGCAAACCATCACAGCCCTCAAAAGACAGCACAGACCCCCTTATTTCAAACCAATCCCACACCTACTTTGCAAATCCCTCCTTATTCTCACTCTACTGTCACCATAATTCACCAACGCTAACCGTATGACAAACGCAAATTCATACACACACAAAAAAAAACCCTAACTTGCGCTCTCCCATACATCAATACACAGGCCACCATCTTTTCACCAAACACAACACCATTCACGCAGTCAAGTAAATCCAATCACTATCCTTCTCACCGCCTTCATTCACGCATAATCTTCCACCATCACACTGTTCTTCAACAAACCAATACCCTGAAAGCTCATCACTTTGAACCATCCCACCGTCTAGCCTCATACCTCAATATACAAACCCAAATCCATACATCAGTTCACAGCTTGATCTCGAAGTCACCCCTCGTTTCAACTCAATTCGCACCAAATCGCAATACGCGAAACCCTAATAACCCAATTCGAACATTATCAAATCCATCGCAGCAATTTAATCCATTGAACCACCAGAAATCGCCTAGGATTCGAACTCCCAAACGCAACCCTACGATTTTGAACCCAGAACCGAAATACGATTCAACTCCAAAAACCAATTCGGAAACCTTTGATTTGAATTCCAAAAGAAAAAAGAAAGAAAGAGGACAACTGGATTAACGCGTGATTTGTACCCTTTTATTGGGGCGATTTTGTTTTGGGGGGTGATTCACCTGAGCGTGATTTGCTTTATAATAGGGGGCGGCGAGAGTTTTGATTAAACTCTTCTGTTTTCTGGTGAAACAGTTGGTAGTGGTGGTATTTTATAAACAAAGAAAAAAAAAGGGGCATGATCTGGTCTAAAGAAAAGGTGGACATAAAGTGTTTAACTGGTTGGCCCACGTGATACTTGGTTGTTTCCAAACCAAAAAAAAAAAAAGGGTGTGATTCCAATTTTTGTTGACTTGGTGTGAGTGAGAGCGCGTTTGTTCTTATTTTTTTATTGGGGGCTGGTTCTCTTTGTGGAGTTGATCACACGAGTTAATTTTGTTTTTGTTTTTGTTTGTTAGGTCGGTTCTTTTAGTTTTGTTTGAGTCACTTTAGCCTAGTTTTTTTTTTGTTCTTGTTTTTGTTTTTCCTTACGAGTTTAGTATTAGTTTTTCCACTGGTCTTGATTTTGTTGAGTCTTGGTTTTTTTTTTTCCGTCGTTCTTTGAGTTTAGTTTTTATTTTTATTTCGTTGGTTTTATTTGTTTTTGTTTCTTCGTCTTCTTCTTCAAAAAAAAAGAAACAAAAAAAGGGGAATGAAATCTCCAAAACAAATCACGTACCAAAGTGAAGGATCAGATTCAAGCAAACAAACAAGAAATTCGAAGGTCAACCGATCTGTAAACAATTGATTGAATTGCCAGTGTTTTCAATCGTTCTGGACAGCTGTACATCACTGTAAAATTCTCTTAACTCTACAGGTGCTGAAGCTGCTTTGAAAATATAGAAATTTTTGTAAAAATCTTCTGCAGGGGCAGCGGCTTGAATGTAAAAAAAAATTTAATTATGCAATTTATATTTCTGTGACTGTTCTGTGACTGAAATTTCTAAATTAATTTGGTGCGAACTGATATTTCCATAATTGAAATCTTCATTCTCATTGTTTTCATCAATAAAAACAGACGTTGCAAAATAATATAATTGAACAGTGGTGTTTTGTGAAGTTGACTGTCTCATATAATTGGATCGCGGATATATAGTAGTTCAATTTATTGAACTATTAGCAAAAGAGGTTGCATACTACCCGTAAAACATTGGTCGTATCCCTTAGTATCTATACTATACGTGAACGGCCATAAGACCCTCTTCCCCCTTCTTATTGAGTCAGTTAATTAATAGAGCACTACTCGACATTTTATATTATTTTGAATTGAGAATAATTTCTGTCTTGCCGTGATTTCATTTCAAATGTCTAATTCGAAAAAATCCTTGAGAGAAATGTGGGATAATAGTCGGAGTAGACGTCCTCTTGAAGAGTATGAGTATGAATTGCAACTCATGAAAAAAGATTTTCCAAAATTTCGTGAGCCTAATGTCAACAATTTTCAAAATTTTCCAACTGACCAATATTTTCAAAATCATGAATATGATCGAAATTGCGATTTCAATTCAAATTTCAACAATTTTGATTATAGGCCACATCCACATCAAAACGGTTTTGAATCACAACGTACCTTTGATCAACATCAATATGGGGTTGGAAACCAATTCGAAAATAATTTTGAAAATGATTTTCAAATCGATCAAAATTTTCAAAACTACAACCCATATCCACATCTCGAGAATGACCAAAATTGGAATTTTCCCACCAATTTTAACAATTTTGGTTACGAACCTAATTTTCAAAATCAAAATGATTTCCAATCTCAATTTCAATTTTCTGAAAACTCAGATAATTTTGAGAATCAAGAAATCCAAAACGAGAGCTCTCAAATCAACGATCGTCTTAACATTCTTAGAGAGAGGGAAGAAAGACTAAATAAAATGGCTGATGAACTTCTTTGTTTATTGACATCTTTGAAAGAACAATGAGAGCAACAAAATCAAATGATCATTGAATCGGAAAATAATCCAATTTCTACTGACATTGAAAATTTTCAAATAACGACTTTGGAAATTGAGAATAATCATCTTGATGAAGATTTTCAAAATCCAACAAATGATTTGGACTTCAACTCTTTTCAGAAAAAAGATTTAAGCTTAGATTTTGACCTTCCTCTTTCAGGCTGCGAAAAACTTGAAATTCTAGAAGTTGAACAAAATGAAAATGTTGAATTTTTCAAAAACTCAGAGTTGGAGAAGAATTTCAATGAACATGAATTTTTTGGATTGAATGAAGAGGAGTTTCCGAATGAGGATGAAACAGAATTAGGCCACGAATCCAAGTTTGAAAATTCTGAGATTTCAAATGAACTTGAAATTGTCAGTATCGAAAATACATTGTTAGTTAATAATGAGAAATGTGATCACATAGTCTTGAACAACACTCAGATTTCAAATTTCACTGAATTTATATACGATCACAATTTTTTTGAAAAATTACACTGATAAATTTGTTGAACACATGAACTATTTTTGGAATGTTAGCTTTGTTGAAAAACTTCATGTTAGGACGACCCTGAACATTCATTTACTGGACTATAAATCGAGATATAAAGATGAGATGGTTTTCAAAAACTCTTGCTTGTTAGAAAACATGTCTAGACACAGTGGGAATCTGATCCATCGGGCTAGAACCAAGTGTGGGGGAAAAAGATGGTGGTATTCTTTTAATTGCATGCATCGTAAACACATTTATCATTGTACATATGATCCATTTTTACATATAAATAGATTGCATTTCATTTTACAAGTCATTTTACATTTAATCCATCTTTGGGTACGATCTTTCAAATTTAGGAAACGTTACAGTGTGGACACTGTTTAGTTCAAGTGTGGGGGGGGGGGGGGGAGTCTGCATTTCATCCATTTTCATTTTTCTTTGTTTTTATTTTCAGCCATTTAAGTAGGACCATCATACATTTTAGATTGTAGTAACATACCATATATTTTTTTTTTTGGAAATTACGACTCATTTTCAATTGATACAACAAAATAAGTTTACAATTTTTAGCCAGTTGATAGTATTTTTCTCTCTCAGCCAAGTTCGAATTTGAAATATAATGAAAAGTTTAATTTTGAGGGATAATAGTGCAACCGGTACATAGGGAGATTCTTAGGTGATGGCCATGAAATCTATTCTATATTGTAGACTTTGTTTAAATAAGTGGAGGACTTAAAAGACTTATGTTGGCTTTTCAAATCTTTAAAAATAAGTTGTGTTAAGTTGAATTCGCGTAACTCTCTTTTGTGCTTATAATTTCAATAATAATAATAGTAATCCAAGGGTATCCAACATTGCTTGTATATCGAGCGTTGGTGTGCAAACCCGCCAAGCTCTATCCGACACGTTGTTGACAAAGTCAGCGTTGGAATATCTTGGTCTCATTTTATGAGATTGGACACCTAAGGATTACTGACACGTTGTTGACAAAGTCAAAGTCGGCTTGCACAATCCGCCAAGCTCTTTACCTACTCTCCGTTAGTCCGCGAGGCAGTGCATGGGTGGTAAACCTTGGTCTTCCAAGTTAGGTGTATGTACTTAATAATAAATTTTAAAATTTTATAGAATAAAGAATAAGCGATGATGCCCAAACACTTATTGACCTTATTGATTTGACTAGCCATACATGAGAAAATAATAATACCACTTTGCAAACTGTGCCAAGCAAACTAAGAATCTATTTCATGGCTGCACTATGTTATCAACCGAACCAACTGGCCAAACTGGAATTTAACATTTGAAAACTTGATTTATGTTAAAATTTGTGACAAGTTGAGGTATCTAAAATAAAATCAACTGATCAAAAATTGTTAATTTAATTTGTTGTACCACTTTCCTGAAACAAGTCGTGTTTTCATTTTTTGTTTTTATTTGCATATGTCCATTGCATTCATATAGTTTCATTAGAATCATAGCATACTACATTTGGATTTTGTGGGTAGTATCCGCTGAAAACCCTCACGAGACACCACTCGTCCTACTAGGGACACCTAGAGGTTTAACGGCTTGTTGCATACGCTCAATGCAATCGTGTTTCCTACGAAAGTGTGACCTATCTAGTTAGTTTTTCATTTTCTTTTTACTCGAGGACGAGTAAAAGATAAGTGTGGGGGTATTTGATTGACATAGAAATATGTTTATTTTATGCTCTTATTTCTTATCTTTTGTATATAAATAAATATTACTTGGGTATTGTTTTGTTACTTTTACAGATATTCCAAACCAGCCCGCATGCAACCAGAAAAGTAGAGAAATAGAGATGAAATTGATATATATTTACATTTTGAAGAATTGTAGATGAAGATCTCACATCTAGTTGCTGTTGGACAAGAAAAGGATTGATAAAAAGGCTTTGCACATCACAAATCAATGAAGAAGTGTCAAGGAAGAAAGAGGAAAAGAGAAAAGGCCCAAATTTGCTTTATTTATCTAAGGCCCATTTATGTTTCTCAATTGTAAACTAATTAGTGATGTAATGACAAGGCCCAGTTATCATTAGGGTTAGGGTTAGGGTTTGGCTATCTACCCTATATATACCCTTGTAGCCACCATCATATATCTCATTCTATTCTCTCCTTCATTAATAAAACTCAATTTTCTTTTATGCAATTTTCTATTTCTTAACAATTAGTGTTGTCTACACGATTAGATTCGGTAGAACACTATTTGTATTTTGCATTTCTTTTCATTAGTGATTGACCGTCTGATTAGATTCAGCGGTAATCCTAATTTTATTTCCTGTTGTTATTTATATTCTGCACTTTTATTTTCTGTATTTTAATCGCGTTCATAGGTTAAATTGGATTTGATTAGATTTGAATCTGATTCATAGTTTCATTGCTTTTCCATTGAAATTGTGATTTGATCGTCGGTTCAGTTAGATCTGTTCTGAATCAAATTACAGTTTTAATTTTGTTTTGTTTTATTTTCAAAATCAACCTCCAAAGTTTTGTCTATCTCGCCCAAGAGATTAGATAAATAATTTGATTTATTTCACCTCCCTGTGTTCGACCTGTATGCTACACACCTGTACGCTTGCAGTAATTATTTAAAATATCGCGCTTTTCTAATTCATAAATTAGCGACGATCAATTCATAATTTCATTTCAAAATGATTCCCACTTCATTTTCAATTTTAAATAAAAATTGAATATTCTACATCTTTATCATATTAAAATGATAATATTTTCAAAATATTATATTTTGAAATCACTTCTTTTCCACATTCTGTTATATCTCCAAACTTCCATAGGACGAAAGCAAGGATAATCATTGGAATATGGCATATTTACAAGAAAAACATATCTCAGATAATACCATAACACATAAATCATTGCAGCGGAAATAAAATGTCATCAGCATCATAATATCCAATACATCAGAGTACGCAGTACTGGATACACTTAGCAAATAGAAAAGTCTCAACAGAAGGGAAATAAATTTCGAACTCCATCAAATTACATCATACATAAAAGATGTCTAATGTCTCAAAAGCAGAAATGGAGATAAAAGAAAAGGTCTTCGTCTTCCTCCCAAAGCAGTTTCCAATCTAAAATGTATCCAAACCTAAACCTGTTACTTGGCTGCCCGTGTGGAAAAGAGGGCACCCGAGTTTGCAAAGTGAGATAAACTACGAGTCAGTCATGGGACAAGTATGAGAAATCTTTCTTAACTAACAATGTGGCAAATCACAGGACCACGCCGCTAACGCGGAATGGGTTTACTCCATTAGATTGCTAGTGCATAATTTAAATAAATTTCTATACAAAATAACGTAATGATTTTCAGAAAAAATGAAATCATTATAAGACTCAAGTCCCATCACACAATGCAATGCAAACCGGAGGATAGAGTTTTACCTTATAATGATCAAACATGATTTGATATGTGTAAAATAATATTCTAATATTATTATTAATGGCTAATCAGTATTAAAATATTTCAAAGTAGATGTATCAATCCTAGACAGCATAGTACCCCATCCTACTATGTCGCCGTATATAGGTTTACAATCAAAACTGTATTGTCGTTTTAGAGGTTTGGTTTCCTTCATGAATCAAGGCTAGGGATCGTCCTCTCCGATTCGAGACACTCTAGCAAACCTGCCCACATATGGATGACCACTCATTTAACTTGAGTGTATCGAGCATATTATCACCAACGGTTGTGATCAGCAACCATTACTGAAAGTATACAGCAACGAATAGAATAAGAAGCAAGTGAAATTTCTCAAGATCAGGTGATAATATCCCTAATGGGAATGACCCACATGACCATGCTACCTGCCCGATTTCTTTCATTTCCCGGTTGATGAAGCTTGAGGTCACGATTATCTTTCAGCACATCATGCCATCATTTACTTATTCCACATTGTTAGATCCATCCATATACGTTGTCCTGGGACTAGACAACCCGAAGGCACCATTCCATTAATCCATCTTGGGAAATTTCTACCTAAGATTAAATGAATAGTACTTGCATTTCACGCCATCTTTAATTATATTCAGCATAAGTTGATTCATAACGCTTATGCCAATACGGAGTGGTTTTCAGATATTAAATCTGATCCTGGTCACACCATATTGACAACGGAGGTATAAAATAAATCAAAACTTTGTTAGTCGGTGATTTAACTATCAAAGTAACACCCATACAATCAACGGTCCTATTTCCCATTGGAAATTCTACCGATCAATCATCAAACAACATTAGCCCCTTTTTATTTTAATTCCTTATTATATTATCGTTTCTAAAATCCATTTTCAATCTTCCATATCCATTCAAATCTCAATCTCGATTCTTGGAAGACATTTCCAACGTCATTATTCCTTTATTCGAGAAGATATCTCTTATTCCAATTTGAAGTCATTTCTATATACTCATATATTCTTATTTCTATATTTTATAAAATATACTTTATTAATAATGGAAGAAAACATTTCCAACTATCATTCCTTACTTCTAGTTATCCCAAATTATATCATTTTCTATACTTAGAAACCACCTCTGATTTACTTTGGAAAATGTTTCCAAGACCTTTTCATTTAGTTAAACCCTTGTTACATAACAAACATCGTTAATATAACTCAATTCATTAATTATTCATTTACCAATCAGATCCCTAACCAATCTTCGCTACCGAACCTTAACCATTCCTTAGTTAATTATGAAGTCAATCAAGTTGGGGTATAATTACCTCTCAGACCTTAACTGAACAACATTCTCAACTTTGAAATAGTCAAAGCTCACGACTTCAAACAAAACATCGCTTACGCAACTCTCGATTTCAATCTAAGAATCCACTTCCTTTACGGTAAAACATTGATTACAAAGTAGCGTTATAATCGTTGTTTCCAAATATTTGATTTATAAGACATTTATTATAACGGCAGTGTTAAAATCGCTGTTTAGATTAACAAAACATTTTATTACCACAACAGCGCTAAAATCGTTGTTTAGATTTACAAAACATTTATGATAACAGTAGCATTATAATCGCTGTTTTGAATAAAGTACCGTGTGCGGTGCACACGCTTCCGTTGTTCATTTTTAAAAGATAGTCAAAATGTCCGGATTTACAAAATGCAGACATATACCATTCTATTTGTTGAAACCCATAAGATAAAGGGTATATAAGGATAAAAATCCACTGTCCACCTTTACAACAAGGCCTCTTTACTTGGATTTTATTTCAAAAAAATCGATTTTATCAATGTTTAACACAACCATCCTATGTGTTTTCCTTTGCGTTGAAAATCTTTATTTCGATTGTAGTGCTTTGCTTACTTCAGTTAAAGTCATCACTTTGGTTTTAAAAACCTCATTTAAACCTTGTTTAGATTAATTACTTATACTATTCTGGTTACCATCTTTTCACCACTTAGCTTAGATTTCACTCTAAAACCATTAGCACATTTTAGTCTATTATTAACCTACTAACCATCTTCCTTAAAAGTTTCTTTCCATTGAATTTTCTTTTCATAATTTAAAATTTAATAAAAAGCCTTGTTTAAATCTTTGCATTTACTGACAAATATCATTTACAAATCTAATTTAAAACTTGGATTACAAATCCCTTTATGAAACTCTTATCACCTCCTTGATCAAACTATAATGCCAATTGAATCTCCAATTAAAATCATTGTTTTAATTATTATTAATTAAAATAACAATTAACTTTGTTATTAACTATATTAAAAATAGTTGACTTTGCTATTAACTAAAAATAGTATAATTATCGCTTTTAAAAGCTTATTAAATAATAATTAACTTTATTAACACTAACCAATTCGATAATTACTTTAATTATAGTTAATTAAAGATTAACTAATATTTAACACCCTTCGTTAAATTCAAGTTAATTTCAAATATTGGTTTCAAAAGCATTTCCCCTTTTTCCATATAAATTCAAATTTGAATTTCTATTTCAATTTATTCAATGATAAATAATTCACTTAATTTATACTCTTGTTTATATACAAGTTCTTATTTTCCCCATTTACATGTTTTTAGTTTCAACTCTATTCGAAATTACATTTCTATTTTTGGAGATAAATTCCCCTTTTTAAAACTCAAATTTCATTTTCTATATTTGAAAAATATTTATGGTATTTAAACTACCAAAATTTCTAGGCCAGTGATATTTAAACACACAAGATCAACCATAGTTAATATATCATAGCATATGCCACAATCAATGCAAATACCATAATATAAATGTTGAGGAATCCAGTCGGATTCCTCCAACCTGTTTCCCTGCATCCACAGATGTTAATCAACGTCAATAATATTATTTTCATGTCAATACGAAATGGTGAACAAAACTATTAAACGATTAATGATATGACTATATTAATCAATTCAACCAATTTTATCAACCAATCATTCAAACAACTATTACCCAATATAAAATTATTATAAATAAATTTAAAACTCGTTTATATAAAAATATAAACAAGGTAGAGTTTAGTGAGTTTACTCACCTTGTTGTGTGGTTGATGGTTCTGCATTGGTTTCAATTACAACCGAACAGCATTTGATTTTTCTATGAAATCCCAGTAGCTCCGTTCTAAGTGAAATCAGTTCTACAATGTTGATTTCTTCGTCATGATTCCAACGTGAATGCTTTCGTTTGATTCTGTTCACAGATGAATAAAATATCATCTTTATCAGGTTTATTAATTTAAAATAATAATTTTATTTTCACTAATCCCATCGTTAGCTAATTACCTTGCCTATCCAAATTAATTTGTGTCTTAACTCCTCTAAATCCTGATCTTTTGCCATATAGTTCAAAATGAACTCCACGTACTGCCACCAGACGACCAAAGGTTAACCAGAACTCACCACCCAGGCTCGCCACCTTCTGATTGTCTCCACTCCATTTACATCAACTCGTTACCCTCCTGTTACCAACTTCAATATGGAATTCTAACTTTATTTCTATGAACTGACTTCCTCATCAAAACAGAACGAACCCATCAATTACACTCCATCTCCACTACCTCAACAGAAATAACAACTTCGACTACATCTCAAACCCTTCAACTATTACTGCCCTGCCCGATCACCTGACTGAGTGACTTCCTTCCCTCATGCTTCCATCAACCTCACCAAAACTGTGTACTTTTTTTTTATGTTGCCATTTATTTAGCTGCTTAAACCCAAAATGAATTCCCATCCTCTACAATTATACTATTCGAAAGCTGATCCTAAAAACCATTTTTAATCCCTCATTTAGTTAATAAAACCAACTAATCCCATTTGAAAACCCTTTGAATGTTGTCAGCTCTTCCTTCACGCTGTCGTTAGCCAAGCCCTCACCACATCAAACTCTTGCCTCAAACTCCCCTTGTTCATCCGCAAGTACATATCATCCGCCCATCCCCATACTTTGGATGACTTGCTCCTGATAATTTTCATGGTTGAAACTTGAAAACACTATACCCCCTCAAACTCCAAAACTCAACCCACCATTCAACCATGACTGCCTCGCAACAATCCCCTCACAGACCCGCGACTTCTGGTCTACAAGTTCGACTTCATCACTGTCCTGTAACATACACAGGAACTCACAACCACCCAAATCCTGAACCCCAAAAGAGATTGCAAATCGAATTGCCACACTGCTTTAAATTCCGCGTTGATGTCGGAATGTCCTTCGAACGCCGGAATTTGGTTTGCGGTTGACCCTAGACCGTCGTCAAATAAAACTTCGAGCTCTAGCAAACGTATCGAGTTGGGTAAAAGTTAAAAAGGTGAAGCCTTGCATTTTTCCTGAGGCCAAAAGATCCATCCTTTTTAATTTTTTTTCTTTCATTCATTCGTCGGTTTTGTTTCTGAAACCAGAAGATGATACCAGTATTTTAAGCAGGAAGGCGTGGCTTTCATGGGACGGAGTAGCTTGATGAGCGCGGATTTTAGATAACCCGCTTTTGCAGTAGCTTGAGGGGCACGGAGTTGAAATTTACTTGGCAGCATGTATAAAATAAATTAAGAAAAATTGAAAGTAAGTTTGTTTTCATGACAGGATGGAGCGTTACAGTGAAGGACAGACAACAATTTATTTTCTATTATCCTTTAACTGAAATGTTTGACTCCATCGTTGCGGTTTTGAAATGAAAAGATGGAGACAAAGACTTTTATTTTCATTTTTATGTACAAGTGTTCAAATGGGCGAATAAGGACAGCCATAGTCTCACATCTTTGTTCTAGGAACCCATGCATTTTTGTCTGGTTGGGTAAGTTATATATATGTGTCTTTATTATATATATATATATATATATATATATATATATATATAGAGAGAGAGAGAGAGTATCTCCACATCCACCATATTTGACCCACCCAATGTGAATAGATTTTTTTAAAGAACGAATTTTATTTTATAGATTTGTTTATAATTAACGATCATTAAACATATATATTAATTTACCTTTAATTAAATTATCCTTAAGCCAAGTTTTAAATTTTTAATCACGTACTGTTGATACTCCTCCAACAAACAAAACTGATGCCTATAGCTTCAACTCATCATGACTAAATTGTTTGAGCCTTTATAAATATATTGCTCTGCCTTTATATTCTTTAAATATTTGAAAATATTAAATACAATTTAATTAAATTAATGAATTACTATTTAAAATAATTAAAGTAATTAATTATTCAATCGCCAAAAACCCGGGCCGTTACATTCCTTCCCCCTTAAAATAATTTCATCCTTGAAATTGCTAAGCAGTAAAAATGTTATAACTCTAACTCCTCATAACCTACTTAGTTGAAATCTTATATACCATATCTTCATAACTCAATTCTTACCCGAACTTCGAATTCTCATACCAATGCTCGACCATTCATAATTCTTTCCAAATGATCTGTCATCCATTTTTGGACAATCCATCATCACATTCTTGCCTTCAATCTGTATGCTCTTTTGCATATCCACACCTATTCCAATTGATTTTAAATCCATTTATCAATTTCATTTTTCCGCTTGAAATTCTATTAACCAATTCTTTTTTTTTCCAATTACAATTAACAACTTGATTTTGAATTATCAAAAAAATTGCTTGAAAATTTTCTAACTCTTTAAATTTTCGAAAAAATTCGCCAGCATCTCCTTTGCACGACCCAATCGGTACAACCACAACTCGATTTTCTAGGCCTTCTCCAATCCAAAAGAAAATGAAAAAGCCAAGCAGCTTGCCCCATACGGTCATAAAACCATCAAACCCAGGTAATATTGTAAACATGTACCTTTTTGTCGGGCATAATTCTATCTTTTTCATTTGCTTCCATCCAATATCTGTTCAGCATATCTACATATATCCATTTCAAGTTCGTTTCAAATCAATCCGACTTCTAGTTTTTAACTCTCTAATCAACTACTGATTAGTTCACTTCCATTCTCTCAATTCAAATTTTATTTTTATTTATGCCATTCCACTTATCCTTGAATCCAAATTTTTGCCAATTCAATTTCAATTTACAACATCCAGTATACATTCAACTTGCTTATTCATAAGTAGAATTCATATTAATAATTCTAATCTCAACATTTCTCTTTATTTAATTTCATTCGGAATTATTTCTAATTCAATCCAATTTTGTTAATCTTAAGTTAAATTTCAATTCATTTGGCACATTTTTACTATTTCAATCTATTCAACTTATATAAGTTGAATTTTAAATTCAGAATTCAAATTTCCGGGTTTTATTTCAAATTAGTTTGAAATCATATATATTTATATACATATATTTATAATCAAATCAATTCAAAATATTTGAATTCCTAAATCATCTTGCCCTTTTCAAAAAATTTTAACTCCCAAATTACTATGGTAGCAATCCATCACTCAGAAACTTGAAAATGAATACTGATAATGTCGCGATCCATCATCAGAATTATTTTCTCGTCAATAAAGTGATTTCATTGCTTAATTATTTTCAAATCCTTTTAAAACAATTTTTATCCAAAATTCCTTAAAAGTAATGTTATATTACCTTTGAAATACTTCAGAAAATATTTTCTGAACGCCCGAAATTTAAATTCCAGTTCTGGTTTAAACTTAATCTTGATTCATCTCATTTGTATACATTGTATGTATACAAATTATAACCACTTCAATATTTCATAATTCCATTTGATTGTAATGACAATCAACACATTCATATATATATATATATATATATATATATATATATATATATATATATATATATATATATATATATATATATATATATATTAGTCCGTAAATTATTCCTTTTATATCAAAATAATTTTTGGGAAAAATTATTTCATTTACCCAATATTGTATCGAATTGCTTTGTTCGAGAGTTTAGAAACACCTATTGATATAGTTGTACATCCTGTATCGACCAGAATTCATAAACCACTCTACAAACTGATCAACACAATATAATTCCATTTTTATATCAAATATACAAGTACGCTCTCATATTTATACACTCAACTCAATTTAGGGTATTACTAACCCCCATCTCTATTGAGTTACGCCACAGAGCCAAGGTTACTACTCAACCTTCAGCTCTGATACCAACTGTAGTGGCCCGACGATTTCGGTAGGCTTTTCAACCATCCCTCAACCCCCCAAGCAGCAGGCTAACCTCCCACCATGGCCTACAGAGGTACCCCAACACCATGTTTTATGGCTAGCCTCTCGACTTGACCGACCCCCATTTTCGAGATATGTGGGAGTAAGAGTCTCCCGTTCGCCACCTAACGCGAAGAGAGAACCTCCTATAATGTGTACCAATTAAGCAACTTGGACTGGTGTGATTAAACTCCAACCATTTGTTTAACTTTCAAAATCCTTTTGAAAGAAATGATAAGACCAATCCACACATAAACACGGATGGTTTTTACCTTACGATAACCCAAAAATATTTTGATACCAAAATCCAGTGATATTATAATAGTGTCTACATCAAATAAATAGAATCTAGCGGAACGCTTGCATCTCACTCTCCATATGTAATATAAAATCAATACCGCAGGGCGCTTATTGGAGACTGGATTTCCAACATGACAAGGTATGGAACAACCTTCCGATAGTGTACCTCTAGAGGGAATACAATGGGTTTAACAAGAACGTCTTGCAACCCGGCCCACACATAGCTGACCACTCATTTAACTTGAGTGTATCGAGCATATTATCACCAACGGTTGTGATCAGAAATCATTACCGAAAGTATACATCAACGAATAAAATAAGAAGCAAATGAAATTTCTCTAGATCAGGTGATAATACCCTTAATGGGAATGACCCACATGGCCATGCTGCCTGCCCGATTTCTGTCATTTCCCGGTTGATGAGGCTTGAGGTCACGATTATCTTTCAGCACATCATGCATTATTGACTTATTCCACATTGTCAGATTCATCCATATACGTTGTTCTGGGACTGGAAAACCCTAAGGCACCATTCCATCAATCCATCTTGGGAAATTTCTACCTAGCATTAATTGAACAATCCTTGCATTTTACTCTGGCTTCAGGTATATTCAGCCTAAGTTGATATGTAACACTTATGCCAGTACGGTGGTTTTCAGATATTAAATCTGATCCTGGTCTCTCCATATTGACAATGGAGGTATAAAATAAATCAAAAATTTATAGTCGGTGATTTAACTATCAAAGTAACATCCAAACAATCAACGGTCCTGCTTCTCATTGGAAATCTACCGATCAATCATCAAACAACACTGGCCCCTTTTTATATTAATTCCTTATTATATTATCGTTTCTAAAATCCATTTTCAATCTTCTATATCCTTTCAAATCACAATCAAGATGCTCGGAAAACATTTCCAACGTCATTATTTCTTTATTTGAGAAGATATCTCTTATTCCAATTTGAAAACATTTCTATATATCCATATATTCTTATTTCTATATTTTATAAAATGTACTTTATTAATATTTGAAGAAAACATTTCTAACTATCATTCCTTACTTCTGGTTATCCCAAATCATTTCATTTTCTATACTTAGTAACCACCTCTGATTTACTTTGAAAAATGTTTCTAAGACCTATTCATTTAGTTAAACCCATGTTACATAATAAACATCGTTGATATAACTCAATTCATTAATTATTCATTTACCAATCGGATCCCTAACCAATCTTCGCTACCGAACCTTAATCATTCCTTACTTAGTTATGAAGTCAATCAAGTTGGGGTATAATTACCTCTCAGACTTTAACTGAACAACATTCTCAACTTTGAAACAGTCAAAGCTCACGACTTCAAACAAAACATCATTTATGCAACTCTCGGTATCAATATAAAAATCCACTTCCTTTACGGTAAAACATTGATTATAACGGTAGCGTTATAATGCTGTTTCCAAATATTTGATTTATAAGACATTTATTATAATGGCAGCATTAAAATCGCTGTTTAGATTTACAAAACATTTTATTATCACAACAACGCTAAAATCGCTATTTAGATTTACAAAACATTTATGATAACAATAGCACTGTAATCGCTGTTTTGAATAAAGTACCGTGTGCGGTGCATATGCTTCCGTTGTTCATTTTTAAAGGATAGCCAAAATGTCCGGATTTACACAATGCAGACATATACCATTCTGTTTGTTGAAACCCATAAGATAAAGGGTATATAAGGATAAAAATCCGCTTTCCACCTTTACAACAAGGCCTCTTTACTTGGATTTTATTTCAAAAAAATTGATTTTATCAATGTTTAACACAACTATCCTATGTGTTTTCCTTTGCATTTAAAATCTTTATTTCGATTGCAGCGCTTTGCTTAATTCAATTAAAGTCATCACTTTGGTGTTAAAAACATCATTTAAGCCTTGTTTGGATTAATCACTTATGCTAATCTATTTACCATCTTTTCACCATTTTGCTTAGATTTCATTCTAAAACCATTAACACATTTTAATCTATTATAAACCTATTAACCATCTTCCTTAAAAGTTTCTTGCCATTGAATTTTCTTTTCATAATTTATAATTTAACAAAAAGCCTTGTTTAAATCTTTGCATTTACCGACAAATCCCATTTACAAATCTCATTTAAAATTAACTTGGATTATAAATCCCTTTATGAAACTCTTATCACCTCCTTGTTTAAAGTATAATGCCACCCATCATTTCTTAAATGATTCTCCAATTAAAATCATTGTTTTAATTATTATTAATTAAAATAACAATTAACTTTATTATTAACTATATTAAAAATTGTTGACTTTGCTATTAACTAAAAATAGTATAATTATCGCTTTTAAAAGCTTATTAAATAATAATTAACTTTATTAACACTAACCAATTTGATAATTACTTTAAGTATAGTTAATTAAATATTAACTAATATTTAACACCGTTCGTTAAATTCATATTAATTTCAAATATTGGTTTCGAAACCATTTTCCCTTTTTCCATATAAATTAAAATTTGAATTTCTATTTCAATTTATTCAATGATAAATAATTCACTAAATTTATACTCTCGTTTATATACAAATTCTTGTTTTCTCCATTTACTTGTTTTTAGTTTCAACTCTATTCGAAATTACATTTCTATTTTTGGAGATAAATTCCCCTTTTTAAAACTCAAATTTTCATTTTCTATATTCGAAAATATTTTACGGTATTTAAACTACCAAAATTTCTAGGCCAGTGATATTTAAACACACAAGACCAACCACCGTTAATATATCATAACATATGCCACAATCAATGCAAATACCAAAATATAGATGTTGAGGAATCCAGTTGGATTCCTCCAACTTGTTTCCCTGCATCCACAGATGTTAATCAACATCAATAATATTATTTTCACATCAATATGAAATGGTGAACAAAATTATTAAACGATCAATGATATGACTATATCAATCAATTCAACCAATTTTATCAAGCAATCATTTGAACAACCATTATCCAGTATAAAATTATTATAAATAAATTTAAATCTTGTTTATATAAAAATATAAATGAGGTGGACTTTAGTGAGTTTACTCACCTAATTATGCAGTTGATGGTTCAGCCTTGGTTTCATTCACAATCAAACAGCGTTTTATTTTTCTATGAAATCCCAGTAGCTCTGTTCTAAGTGAAATCAGTCCTACAATGTTGATTTCTTCGTCACGATTCCAACCTGAATGCTTTCGTTTGATTCTGTTCACAAATGAATTAAATATCATCTTTATCAGGTTCATTTTAATTTAAAATAATAATTTTATTTTCGCTAATCCCATCGTTAGCTAATTACCTTGCCTATACAAATTAATTTGTGTCTTAACTCCTCTAAATCCCAATCTTTTGCCATATAGTTCAAAACGAACTCCACGTACTGCCACCAGACGACCAAGGGTTAACCAGAACTCACCACCCAGGCTCTCCACCTTTTGATTGTCTCCATTCAATTTACAGCAACTCGTCACCCTCTTGTGACCAACTTCTATATGGAAGTCCAACTTTATTTCTGTGAACCGACCTCCTCATCAAAACAGAACCAACCCATCAATTACACTCGATCTCCATCGCCTCACCAACAATAACAACTTCAACCACACCTCAAATCCTTCAACTATTACTGCCCTTCCTGATCACCAGACTAAGTGACTCCCTTGCCTCATGCTTCCATTAACCTCACCAAAACTGTGTACTTTTTTTTTCATGTTGCCACTTATTTAGCCGCTTAACCCCAAAATGAATTTCCGTCCTCTCCAATTATACTATTCGAAAGCTGATCCTTAAAACCATCTTTAATCCCTCATTTTGTAATAACTCAGAAATCTAAGCCAATTTAAAAATTTTATTTTTGGCAATTTTAGCGAATTTTGAATATTTAAAAGGATTTATTTCAAATAATATCAACGAGAAATTTATTTTGAATTGAATCGAACGTATATATTTATTTGAATCGTTGTTAGAATATAAATATCTATTTATAATTATAAAAGGAATTGAAGATGGCGCGGTAGTTCGATAATTCGATTTCAAAGTTCAAATGAATGTACCGAGTGCAAAATAAACCGGATTTTAGTGAAACCAAAAATATTTGAATCTAATTGAGGATATCTTTCCAACGAATCCGAAAAATAAAAATTTCATAGCGGGAATCAAAATATACGTCCAGTTGAAAATTCAGAATAGTCGCTATGGAATTCTGGCCCTTAAAAATGGAAATTTTGCAAACGACCTCGGATTTCGACGAAACCACTTTTGTTGGATCCGTGATGTCAAATTATTGCTAGGTTTTAAAATTCATGATTTTATGAATCAATATGTGAGCGTGGCGAAGTTAAACGTGTTTTTACAGTTACAGTTGATTTTAATCGACTGGAAAATTGCCATTTTTCAAACGGTCTCAGAATTCGATGAATCAAGTTTTGTTAGGACTATATCGTCAATACGAAGTTAGAAAATATTTTTCGGGAATTTTTAAAGACTGTATGTGTTCCCAGTAAATTGAAATGCGCATTCAAACTCAATATATAGATTTATATTTTGATTTTGACGAAAACTGATCGAAACGATCGAATCAGCTTACGATACATATCCCATTGTGTTCGGAATGGGGGTAACTAGCTAAGGACGACAGGCGGTGGGTCTCGTTTAGAGGTCGAAAATAAAAGTTGCTTTTTAGAGAATTTAATAATAAAATATATATTTTTATTTATATAATAGCCCCTCCCTCTCCCTTTCTTCCTTCGGTTAAAACGAAACAAAAAAAAAGAAAAATGAAAGAAAGGAGGAGCGGCGGCGGGGAAACCGCCGCCGCCGCCCCATCGCGGCCCCCCCAGGTGGCGCACCAACCACCGAGGTCACCCCCCTCTCTCTTCTCCTCCTCTTCCTATTTCCTCCCTCCTCCTCGAATTAAACCCATTGCCCTCCCCTTCCATAACCGCCGCCATCGAAGCGAGAGCCCCCTACCTTCGCCGCCGCCCACCGCAGGAGACGCCTCGCCGTCAACAGCCCCCCTCCTCTTTCTCGACCGCCGAACCCCAAAATCCCCCTACCCAACTCGACGCAGCACTCTCCGATGAAGACCAGCATCCCGACGCCCCTTGTTTCACGTAGACGGCCGAGCAATGTAAGTAAATCCAATTTTCATATTAAATTTCAGTTTTATAGTATATAAAGAGAGATAAAATTTTGATTTTCATTTATATGTATAATGTAAAAAGTATAGATTTTTTTAATGTAAAAGGTATAGATTTTTAGATGGCAAAAGGATTTGATTTTTAATCAAGGAGAGATTCGATTTTTATAAACAAAAAGGATATAATTTTTCATGTTGTAAAGAATATGATTTTCTAGGTTATAAGAATATGGGTTTTGATTACATAAAAATATGATTTTTATATCATAGGAGGAATAAAAATGCGATTTTTATATTATATAGGTAGTAAAAATTTGATCTTTATATGTCTAGTAAAATAAAAATCTAATTTTTATTATATATATGTTGAAATAAAAATGTGATTTTTATAGCGATGATATAAAAATCTGATCTTTATATTAGAAGTAGATATAAAAATATAATTTTTATATAGGAAGGAGCGTTATAAAAATATAATCTTTATTGGAATAAGAGCGATATAAAAATATATTTTTTATATAGAGAATAGCATGATAAAAAATATAATCTTTATTGTATGAACACCGGCATAAAAATAATTTTTTTATCTATATAGTAGCAATATAAAAATGTGATTTTTATATACATAGCAACAATATAAAAATGTGATTTTTATATATGTACTGGCTACGGACAATGAAATTAACAAAGGGTGAGCAGGACGGAGATTTCTACATAAGAAGAGTCGTGGCGTTGGTTTAGCTAGTCGGTGAGAACTTCTCACTTTAAATCTTCTTTTCTAGTTAAAAATATATACTAGGATGCAGACGGTGTCTAGTAGCACCCGACACCCGTCGTCCACAGACCATGGATGGATTGTATGTTTGATTGTTAGTTGTGACGAAAATTGATTGTGTGATGTGAAATAAAATAAAATATTTATATAGTTAAAAATATTTTATCGTTAAAATATAATTTTTAACGTGAATGTGAAGAAATAAATATTCATTTAAAAACCAGACGGTTTGTTTACGTACACCTATTTGAAGGATATTGATTGGGACGATAAATTTTACACGTTGCCCAACTACACAAATAATATTTAGTGTTTGTGGATTGAAACCCCACATGGGTGTTGAGATGATATTTGGCGTACACTAATCCCGATTATTTACATGTATGTCGATCGATTGGTCCACAGACTGTGTAAGTGTTAATTATTTATATTTAATGCTTATGCAGTTGTGTGGTGCACTTTGGATGATGGTTGATTATTTATCGTTGCTATTATATACATGTGTTGTATGGAATCCATATAATTAACATTATATGGTAATTGATTGGGCCTCATTCCAATTGGGAAAATAAAGAATATTATAAAATATAGATTCATGTGTTGAACGAAATATTTTAACCATAAAATTTACATCTTTATCATACATAGAATTAGAAACTAACTGGAAAATAGATAAGATGAGTGGTCTCCTGGATATTGATCTGATGTTGGTTTCTGCCTTCGGGGTTAATATTTAGGGAATCGTTCTCTTACTAATTTACGGTTGGAGTCTGATTAAAAATTAAACGATAGAAATCATAATTTTATAAAATATATTAAATAACGAAAATAGTCACATGTTGACAGTACTCATTTGTTGAGATTAGTCACGTGTTGAAAGAAGTATAGATTCATGTGTTGAATAGAATAAATATTCATTTATTAAATAGAATAATGAGGTTATTGAAAAATATAAAGCCATGTTGATTAGAGATGCGCTATTTTGACGCGAACAATATTTATATCGATTATATTCGTTTTATCATGAATATTGAAAAGAGATTAAAAAAAATTGAATATTTAGAAAATGAATTTGAATTGAATTGAATATAAAATGAAATCGATTTGAATATAAAATGAATTTGAATTTGAATTGAATATTAAATGAATTCGAATTGAATTGAATATAAAATGAATTCGAATTGAATTGAATATAAAATGAATTCGAATTGAATTGAATATAAAATGAATTCGAATTGAAATGAATTCAAATCGAATTGTAATCGAATTGAAATTGAATTAAATAGAAATGCAATTGGTATTCGAATTGAAATCGATTTGGAATGAATTCAAAACGAATTGAAAACGAACTGAAATTGAATTGAAATCGATTTGAATTGAAATCAAATAGAAATGAACGTAAAAAGAATTTATAATGGAAAATTCAGTTTTGATTTGAAATTGAAATGAAAGTTGAAATTGTTTTTGAAACAAATTTGAAATGATTTATAAAATTCGTTTTAAAAGGAAATCGATGAAATATATATATAATATATATATTATATATATATAATGGCCTGAATAGAACTCGCCGCGCCATGGCAGTTCGCGAATTTCGACCATTGACTTCGAACGAGAGCTTTCTAAGAATACAAGAGATTTGAAATTTGACGGTTGGATTTGGAGATACGTCCAAATCAATTTCAGAAAAGGTCGCTGTAAGTGTAGTTCGATGGCCGTTATTGGAAATCGACTGTACAAGCCTTGATAAAGTTATTAAAAATATCAATAATTTATGTGAATTCATAATATATGATTTGAAAAGAAACGGGATGAAAAATTCCACATTCGTAAAGATAAAAATAGTTTTTTATCAAAATAAACTAGTTTTGAACTAGAATTAAAGTCCAATTATTTATAAATAAATAAACTGGATTTGAAATGGGTTTTAAATAACCAGAATTTCCAATATATGAATTGGAATGGATTTGAATCGAAATTGTCTTTGGAATATTTCGATATTAGATTCCGCGATTATACAGATATTTTGGAGGAAATTTGGAAGATATATTTTATATCGCTATTTCTAAAGTGATATTTGTTGGTCGTAGAATTTGATATTGAATATAAGTCGATATATTTTCTATTTAGAGCCTTGTATTTAATATCAAACGTGATTTGGGTTTATCGTGAACTGTGTTTTAAATGACATTAGTTCTTTAACCCAGTAAAGGAGTTTTAATGAATCTGTAATTAGATTGAAATGTGAATTGATAATTTAAATTATCAAAATTGGAAAGTGAGCGAGATATGGAGTATCACCAGTTTTGCTCCAAAGAGATAGTTAAATCTTTAATTAGATTTGAACGTGAAATGGTAATTAATTTTACCGATAACACCATGGTGTTAGATATGGAGTATTACCAGTTTTGCTTCATGGGATGAATAGGCCGGGATTGGGAAATAAAATAAATAATAACTTCGGTGTGGTTCGCTATTCCCGACTAGTTTGGAAAACCTTAACTTGGTTTGAAATGACATCCGAAGGAAGATTAAAGAATACATTTAAAAGAATTTATCTTTGATAAAATTAATGGGACTCTTTCCCAAAGAATGTGAAATTTAGAAGCTAACTGTAGGTTAGCTAAGAAGCATGGTTTCCTGGGTACAGATCTGATGTTGGTTTCGGCCTTCGGGGTTAATATTTGGGGAATTGTTCTCTTGCTAATTTACGGTCAGTGACGGATGAATTGGAATGAGGCGTATGTTGTGTTTGTGTAACATTTGTTTATTATATACGCGGGTCATTCAGAAAGGCCGGGTTTATACACATTCTGAATAACCGATTCGACGATATGTCAAAGGTGAAGACGGTGGTTGAAGACCGGAAGTCTTCACATCGTTTGGGTGAATACTGATGATCTGGATTGTGCTGTAGACCCAAGAGGAGGGAATCAGTTGGTGATCGTCCAGACGTACTTAGAGGTCGATGGATATGCGAGGAAAGTGCCTCCGGTTTCGTTTAGACCCAGAACGAACTTGTAAATGGACCGTGTGTCTGACATTGGATTTTATTCTGTGTTGATTAATCTCTATTAAATATACATCTGTTTGGAGGCGAAGAATTTATTCTCTTGCTTAATGCCCTTCTCTGAGACGTACGAGCTCAGAGGTTGTATATCGATGGACATCAATCGCATGGAGTGAATTGCCTGTGTGGCATGCCTAAGTGGCAAATGATCAAGGCTTCTGTTGAAAAGAAAAGTCTTGTGGTTGATGATCAAAGCACGGACTACATGGCATAGCTTTGTGTATAGCATGGATTCGCGAGCCTCACACCTCGGTATGAGTCAAAAACGGGATAGTGACTGCAGGGAGAACACGACGTTTCTTTCTAGCTAAAGGTAGTGTCAGTGCTTAAACTGGCTGACATTTGTATTATTTTTTCCTATGTGGTTGTTGGAATGCGAGGCGCCTCGGATATAGGTCTGTTAGGACCGGGAAACGTGTGTTCAGGAATTGCCAATCCTCAAACATAAGGGAGGACCGGCCCTGAAGATCCAGAGGCTACCCAGAGAGAGTAGTCCTGAGACATTTGCTAGAGTGTCTCAAAGCGGAGAGGAGCTTGCGCCTTGCCTCGACTCATGACGGAAATCCAATTTCCAATACGTGATATTTTCGGTTTTATTTGTAGAGCCTAGTATGGCGACATAGTGGGATGGGGCACTTATGCCGTCTATGATTGATATTTATGATTGAAATTGTTTTGACACTATACACTTATAATAGTATCAAATGATTTATTTTAAACGTACCAAGCATGTTTGGCTATTATAAGGGAAAACGCTATCCTCCGGCTTGCGTTGCATTGTGTGATGGGACCTGGGTCTTATAATAGCTTCATTTTCCGAAAAAGCATTGCGTTGTTTATTCTATGCATTGGTGTTCTTGGGAGGAAACCCGTTCCGTGTTATATGGCGTAGTCCATTGAATTACTCTCTTTTAAAGTAAAGTTTCAAATAACTGTTTTAGTTCTCACACCTGTCACATGACTGACCTGGAGTTTATTGTTTTAATCTAAACTCTGGGTGCCCCTATTTTCGACACGGGCGGCTAGTAGTTTTGGTTTTGCAGATTTATATTCACAGGATCCTGATTTACAGCTGGAACGATACTCGGAAAGCTCTGTATCCGTGTATTACTTCTAGTTGTGTTTTGTATTATTTTCCATTACAATATATGTAAATGTAATTCAAATCTCTGATATCTTTCAATTGTGTAATATTTATTCATACTTTGTATATTCTTGTATTCTGATGTAATTGTTGTAATTAACAATGAAATGTTCTTCTGTTTGCGTTCCGATGTGTGTTGTCTTCAATTCAATCCGGGCTTTCCTGACCGGGGAAGTTCGGGTCGTCTCACATTTAGTTAATAAAACCAACTAATCCCATTTAAATACCCTTTGAATGTTGTCAGCTCTTCCTTCACGCTGCCGTTAGCCAAGCCTTCACCACATCAAACTCTTGCCTCAAACTCCCCTTGTCTATCCGTAAGTACATAGCATCCTCCCATCCCCATACTTTGGACGACCTACTCCTAACAATTGTCATGGCCGAAAATTGAAAACACTATGCCCCCTCAAACTCCAAAACTCAACCCACCATTCAACCATGACTGCCTCGCAACAACCCCCTCACAGATCCGCGAATTCTGGTCTAAAAGTTCGACTTCATCACTATCCTATAACACACACAGGAACTCGCAACCACTCAATTCGCGAACCCCATAAGAGATTGCAAATCGAATTGCCGCACTACTCTAAATTCCACGATGATGTTGGAATGTCCTTCGATCACCTGAATTTGGGTTGCGGTTGACCCTAGACCATCGTCAAATAGAACTTCGAGATCCATCAAATGTATTGAGTTTGGTAAAAGTTAAAAAGGTGAAGCCTTGCGTTTTTCCTTAGGCCAAAAGATCCATCCTTTTCAATTTTTTTTTCCTTTCATTCATTCGTTGGTTTTGTTTCTGAAACAAGAAGATGATACCAGTATTTATAGGAGGAAGGCATGGCTTTCACGGGATGGAGTAGCTTGGAGAGCACGGATTTTGGATAACACGCTTTTGCAGTAGCTTGAGGGGCACGGAGTTGAAATTTACTTGGCACGCACGTATAAAATAAATTAAAAAAAATTGAAAGTAAGTTTGTTTTCATGACAGGATGGAGCGTTACAGTGAAGGACTTATTTTTTGTTATCCTTCAACCGAAATGTTTGACCCCATCGTTGCTGTTTTGAAATGAAAAGGTGGAGACAAAGACTTTTATTTTCATTTTTATGTACAAGTGTTCCAATGGGCGAATAGGGACAGTCATAGTATCACGTCTTTGTTCTAGGAACCCATGCATTTTGTCTGGTTGGGTATGTTATAAATATGTAACTTTATTTTATTTTATTATATATATAGTATCTCCACAACCACCATATTTGACCCACCCAATGTGAATAGATTTTTTTTAAAGAACGATTTTTATTTTATAGATTTGTTTATAATTAACGATCATTAAACATATATATTAATTTACCTTTAATTAAATTATCCTTAAGCCAAGTTTTAAATTTTTAATCACGTATTGTTGATACTTCTCCAACAAAAGAAACTGATGCATGTAGCTTCAACTCATTCATGACCAAATTATTTGAGCCTTTATAAATATATTGCTCTGCCATTATATTCTTTATATATTCGAAAATATTAAATACAAGTTAATTAAATTAATGAAATACTATTTAAAATAATTAAATTAATTACTTATTCAATTGCCAAAAACACGGGCCGTTACAAATATGGCCACTAACAACCTATAAAACCGAGGTACCTCATAATCCATCATCCACATAAGTAAAAATGTCAGGGCTGGTAAGTCGCTGACACAACTTCTAGCTAGAAAGAAACGTGTGCACTCCCTGCAGTCCTAATCCCGTTTTTGACTCATACCGGGGTGTGAGGCTCGCGAAGTCACATTATACACAAAGCAATGCCTAAACAGGCTATGCTTTGATCATCAACCACAAGGTCCTGCTTTTCAACAAAAGCCTCGATCATTTGCATCTTGGCGTGCCACATTGACAATTCACGCCATACGATCAATAACTACCAATATATACCCTCTGAGGGTGTTAAGCAAGAGAATAAATTCTCCGCCACCAACGGATATACATTAGATAGAAATCGATTTAATTTACATGGAACGAGCTCTCAGACATGCATCCATTTACAAGTCCGTTCTGGGTCTGAACGAAACCGGAGTCACCTTATTCCTCGTCTGCATGTCCAATACGGAAGACAGGTGCTCGCTAATCCGGACAATCAACAAGTACGTCCGGATAACTACCACTATGACCCTCTCAAGGCAGCAACTCCTATAAAGACATCAGTTGCCGTCAATTCAATGTGAAGATTGCCGGTCTTCAATCACCGTCTTCTATATACTCGATCTAATCGCCGTATAATTATTTGAAATGAGTTGAGCTCGGTCTTTTCAAATAATATTTTGAATAATTATCATTTTATATCGTTAATAATTATTTATAACGATTATCGCTATTTTTATTTATTTAAAATAGCTCAATATAATTAAACGACCCTTCGGATAGATGGGCAGCCCTGGCGCTATTTTTGCCTAAATTTAATTTACACATATCTTGAAATCTATCCGTTGGATTTTGACAAAATTTATTTCGTTGGAAAGATATTCCCAAAGCGGTCCTAACGGTTCCAGTTTTGGGAAAATCCGATGTTCAGATCTTTCGGTATAATCATTTAGAGTTACAATTACCGAAACGCGAACTACTGCGCGTGATTCATTTATTTATAATATATATATATATATAAATAAATTATATATCCTTGGCGATTTCAACTACTTTCAATCAATACATCTAAAATGTAACTTTAAAATGTATCCTTTGTATCGCATCTAAAATGACGATAAAAATGTAATTTTTAATTCTATCATTTTTATTACATCTAAAATGACATTAGAATGCAACCTTTAATCCTATCCTTTCTACTGTCTCTAAAATGATAATAAAAATATGACATTAATTTGTTTTCTTTTTTATCGCATCTAAAGTGACGATAAAATGCAACATTAATTTCTATTCTTTTTATCGCATCTAAAACGACGATAAAAATATAACATTAAAATCTTTTCTTTTTATCACATCTAAAATGACGATAAAAATGCAACATTAAAATCTTTTCTTTTTTTCGTGTCTAATAATGATGATAAAAATGTAACTTTAAAATCTTGTCTTTTTATCGCATCTAAAATGACGATAAAAATGTAACATTAAAATCTTTTCTTTTTATCGCATCTAAAATGACGAGAAAAATGTAACATTAAAATCTTTTCTTTTTATCGCATTTAAAATGACGATAAAAATGCAACATTAAAATCCTTTCTTTTTAACGCATCTAAAATGACGATAAAAGAGTAACATTAAAATCTTTTCTTTTTATCACATCTAAAATGACGATAAAAATATAACATTTAAATTCTATCATTTTTATTACATTTAAATGTAAATAAAAATGTGACATTTAATTCTATCCTTTTTATCGAATCTAAAATGACGATGAAAATGTAACATTTAAATTCTATCACCTTTATTACATCTAAAATGTAAATTAAAATGTCACTTTTATTTCTACTCTTTTAAGTGTCCCTAAAATGACAATAAAAATATAACTTTTAATTCTATTCTTTTATTTATATTTAAAATGCAAATAGAAAGGTAATTTTCTAGTTCAGTTTTTATTTACATGTAAATTGCAAATAAAAATGTACTTTTCTAATTCCTGTTTTTATCAACATGTAAAATGCAAGTAAAAATGTACTTTTCTAATTCATGTTTTTATTTACATGTAAAATGCAAATAAAAATGTACTTTTCAAATTCATGTTCTCATTTACATGTAAAATGCAAATAAAAATGTACTTTAAATTTATTCTTTTTATCTATACCTAAAATGTAAATATAAATGTAACTTTTATTTCTATGTTTTTATTTACATCTAAAATGTAAATAAAAATGTTACTTTTATTTCTATGTTTTTATTTACATCTAAAATGTAAATAAAAATGTAACTTTTATTTGTATGTTTTTATTTACATCTAAAATGTAAATAAAAATGTAACTTTTATTTCTATGTTTTTATTTGCATCTAAAATGTAAATAAAAATGTAACTTTTATTTCTATCATATTTTCTTTCAATAATGATCATCTTTGCAAATTCTTTTTACATAAAAATGTAACTTATATTTGTAACATGTTACCATTTTCTACTATGACAATTTTGCAAATTCTATTCAAACAAAATAAAAGTGTAATTTTTATTGTAACCTGATATCATTTTCTACTATGACAATTTTGCAAATTTTATTCGTATAAAAGTGTAATTTTTATTTTAACATGATATCATTTTCTACTATGACAATTTTGCAAATTATATTCATACAAAAATAAAAATGTAATTTTTATTCTATGTTCCTAATCCAAAATAAAGATGAATTCTTTATTCTAAATTTCAATTCCAAGTTTATGTTATTCAATAAAAATTATATTTTCATGAATAAATCATATCAATATTAATGTATGGATCTAAATAGAAGGATAAAAACCCACATCTATAGATCTGAAATATAATATGATTTCAGATCTAAATTAAATCGCAAAACAGAAATTGAACAAAATGAAATTACATCGTAGATCCTAAGCAAATCATGACAAATAAATATGCCATCACAACAAATCACTAAATTCTAGATAACAAGCATCGCAGATCTGAATTATAATCGTACAGACAAGGATTTAAATAACAAAAAAATAATTAAATTTTAATTATTAAATAAATCAGAATTCTCACCTTAGTTTGAAGAGGATCTAAAATTCTAACAAGTTAAGAATCTGTTCTAGTCAGCTATGAAGCGTAGATCTCTGTCTCACGATCTTGTCGGATCTGAAATTGTTCAGTTTCGAGATCATATGGATTAGATATGATTTGATTTAGATAGATAATAATCTAAATTAGTTATTTAGAAAATTATACCCTTTCTTCCACAAATGAATTGGCCATTGTTTCACGTTATTAGTTCCATCCTAGGTTACCAGTTATCGATCAGTACACCGAGCTTCAGGGAAATCAGGCACCGCCACGTTGAGGAGGGATAGGCAGCGCACCAGGGGGGACCCACGGCTTCAGGCGCGATCGAGGTTAGGCTGGGTGGTGGCGTGCGCAACGGGTCGGGTTCAGAGGGTCTGTTCTCGAAGTTCGTGTCATTTGTAAGCGATCCAACCATACAGAATCGAAGAGCAAGAAAGACTCTTTGATAAACTCCAAAGGAGTGAGGTCTAATTTTGAGTGGATGAGGGGAATTTAGAGGAAGAAGATGGAATAGTTTCATCCATGGATCAGAAGGTCACGGCGGCGGCTGTTTTATGCTCTTAGGGTTTTGCAAAAAGAATGTGTTTTTATAATATTTTAATTCTAAATTTTGTAAATTAGTCCATATGTTCTGAACAACTCCGATTTCAGTCCAACCAAAGTTGACCGAACCTAATAGCCCCCATTCCGGATCCAATGGACTGGGTCTCGTCAGCCCAAACGACTGTTTGTAGCCTGTTTTCTTTAATTTAATGTTTAAATCATTTATTTAATTAATATGAACGTACATTTAAATTCACCGAGGCTACATATAGAATCTAAAAATTACAGAAAAATGTATTTGGCTTTGTTATGACGATTCGGTCCTAAAAAATTAATTTCATCGAATTTAGAGATCGTTTGAAAAATGGCTATTTTTAAGTCGATCAAATTTGACTAAAATGAACAAAACACATTTTCCTTTGTCACGCTCACATATTAATTCATAAATTATGAAAATTGAAATCTAGTAATAATTTGACATACCGGTTCCAACAAAAGTGGTTTCGTCGGAAATGGAGGTCGTTTGGAAAATGGCCTTTTATACGGGCTATTAATTATACTATAGCGACTATTCTGAATATTCAACTGGCCATAACTTTTGATTCCCGCTATGAAATTTCGATATTTCTTATTCATTGGAAAGATATTTTCAATCAGATTTAGATATTTTTGGTTTCACTAAAATCCGTTAAATTTTGAATCCGGAACATTCAGTCATAGTTCAGCTTTGACTTTTCAAACTACCGTGCTCTTTCTAATTCCTTTTGGAATTAAAATAAATATATTCGTTCTATCCTCGATGAAAATAAATTTTTAATCATTATTGTATAAAATAAATTATTTTAACTATTCAAAATTCTATGAAATAGCCAAAATAAAAAAATTAAATTGGTCCTGATTTCCCTGATTGTTACACGTTCGTTATAAAATGAATAAAATCGACCGATAAAATCGTTCGGGTTGAAAATGGCGTTGGCTACTTAACTTGGCTTCATATTTTTACATTTTTGCGTTCATTCAAAATTGAACATCAAAATCATAATCTTATTCTTCATTGAACATTATTTTAATTTATATACATACATACATACATACATACATACATACATATATATACACATAATTCGTTCGGCGATTTAAAAACCATTTATTTTGTTACGTGTAAAAAGAATATTTTTAGTGAACAAAAATATATTTTATTATACGCGCATTTTATACGCTTCATATTCACATTAAAAAGAATATTTAAATGAATATATATATATATATATATATATATATATATATTTCATTACATGTACATTTTTATAGATTCTTATTCACGTTAAAAAGAATATTTTTAATGAACAAATATATTTTTCATTACATGCACATTTTTATTGTTCAAAAATTCTATTCAATATATGAATATTTTATTCACTTCATTAACATGCTAAAAATAATATTTTTTTTCTAACAAAAATTTATTTTAACATATGCTTCTTTTGTTCTTTATACATACAATAAAAATGTGATTTTTATTGTTAAACCATTTTATTTTAAAATATTATTTATTTTAAAAGATTCTTTATTTTAAATTATTCTTTACACAAAAATGTTCTTTTCAATAAAATGTTCTTTTCATATTAAAATGTCTTCTATTCTAAAATGATATCATTTATTCTAAAATGATCTTTTATTCAAAAATGATATTTTTTATTCTAAAATAATCTTTTATTCTAAAATCATCTTTTATTCTAAAATGATATTTTATTCTAAAATGATCTTTTATTCTAAAATGATATTTTTATTCAACATTATTTATAAAACATTATTTATTATAAAACATTATTTATTTCTGAATTGGAATGCGACTCTATCAATTACCATATAATTTTATTTATATGTATTTCACACACCACATGTATTCAACAATAATGATAAATAATCATTAAACAGTCCATCCACATCCAAAGTGAAATTTATAACAGTGTGAGCGTTAAAATAAATAAATAACGCTTATCACAGCCTATCAATCCATCGATTGACATACAACTAAATATTGGGACTAGTGTACGTCAAATATCATCTCAATACCCGTGTGGGGGTTTTCAAACAACAACAGTTTATTTAAATAAATCATTGGTTAATAAATTTAACCAGATTTTCACTATTCAAATTATAAATGAATATTTATAATTTAATTTCACTATCACATTAATATCAACATTTTTAATGTGTTAAACATTTCAACAACACAAACAACACACAATAAATAAATCGTCCATGGTTTGTGGACGAGAAAAGTGATCTAACATGCACTGTATACAGTTTATAATGATTAAAACTGATATAATTCTACACGGGCGATTCTATATATTTTTCAATTATGAAATAAATAAATAAATAAATAACTGTGCTGAAATTTTAGTGAGGAGTTCTCACCTTTGGTTTCCACTCCATCAGTCCTTATCGGACGATGGTTTGGATTCCGTTTTGCTTCCAGTTGGTTCCATCGCAATCTGTGTCACGCGGTTTATGTTAAAAATCACATTTTAAACAACGATCTTTATAAATAAAAATCACATTTTTATAATGCTATACATTAAAAATCATATTTTTATAACGCTATTATATACATATATAAATCATATTTTCTTTAAAATGCTATAGATATATAAAAACAACACATTTTTATTTCTATGTATCATATATGAAAATAATACAATTTTATTCCTATGTATCATATATAAAAAACAGCACATTTTTTTTATTTCAATGTTTCATATACAAATATGACACATTTTTATTTCAATGTTTCATATATAAAAATGAAACATTTTTATTTCACAATTTTATTTGCATTTATAACAATGCTTTATTATATTTTCAAAAATGATGGTCTTTATATTTATTTTCAAAACAATGGTCTTTATATTTATTTTCAAAACAGCGGTCTTTATATTTATTTTCAAAACAATGGTCTTTATATTTTTAAGACAATGTTCTTTTTAATTCAGAGCAATGTTCTTTTTAATTCAAAGCAATGTTCTTTCTAATTCAAAGCAATGTTCTTTTTAATTCAAAGCTGTGTTCGTTTTAATTCAAAGCTATGTATATTTTTATAAAACAATATGATTTTAATTTATAAAACAATATGATTTTTATTTACCAAACAATATGATTTTTATTTACAAAACAATATGATTTTTATTTACAAAACAATATGATTTTTATTTAAAAAACAATATTGTTCTTTTATTTATAAAACAATATGATTTTTATTTACCAAACAATATTGATCTTTTATTTATAAAACAATATGATTTTTATTTACAAAACAATATTGTTCTTTTATTTATAGTATAAATAATTTTTAATTACATTTATTATATATTTAAATAAACTAAATTAAGTTAAAGATTTATATTTAAACTTAATTACTTTGGAAACAAATCTGGCTATTCTTTCCCTTTCTTCTACAGTCATTCCTTTGCCTGGAAAACCCGTCATCCATGCTCCAAACCTTCAACCGAGATTGCATGCCTTCCCAGACCTTCTGCCGCCGATCAGAACACCTGATGTCGAAGAGCGTGGCGGCGCCTTCCTCCAGCCCCAGCGTCGCCCAACTCGCATGCGCCACCTAGCCTAGAAACCCATCCAAATGCTCCACCTTTGAGGGCAAAATCCAAATGATTCTTTTCACATTTTCACATCTCACCGTATGAATTTATATCCCTCTAGAATCTTTTCGTGTTTTGCTTTAGGAGTTTGTGAATTAAAGGATTAGATTTCGAGAAAAAGGGGAATGAGAATCGGAGCATCTCTGCCATTAATCGCAGTGATGGTGGTGGCTCCCTGAGTAGAGTTAGGGTTTATACGGAAATACATTGTATATATATATATATATATGTATTTTTATTTTTATTTTATTTATTTAATTCCATTTAATTTCAATATAACTCCTGTATCGTCCCGATCTCCAAATCAAACCCAACGAGTGTCGCCCCCAGATATATACTCCCATTCCGGACATAATGGAATATGTTTCATAGGCCAATTCGACTGTTTTGATTAGTTTTTATCAAAATTTAAATATATATTTAATTTAAACGTACATTTTAAATTACCGAGGCCACATGCTGACTCCGAAAATTGCAGAAAAATTATTTCTGACTTTGTTTTTACGATACGGTACTAACAAAATTAATTTCATCGAATTTGGAGACCATTTGAAAAATGGCCATTTTCTGGTCGATCCAATTTGACTGAAATTAACAAAACACGTTTTCTTTTGCCACACTCACATATGAATTCCAAAAATTATGAAAACTGGAATCTAGCAATAATTTGACATTCTGGTTAAAACAAAAGTGGTCTCGTCGAAAACTGAGGTCGTTTGTAAAATTGCTACATATTATATTAATATATATATATATATATATATATATATATATATATATAAATTTCATAGCGACTATTCTGAATTTTAAACTGGGCATAACTTTTTATTCCCTTTATGAAATTTAAATTTTTTAGGTTGATTGGAAAGATATTTTTAAACAGATTTAAATATTTTTGGTTTTACTGAAATCTGATTTATTTTGAATCTCGTACATTCAGTCTAAGTTCAAATTCAAATTTTCAAACTACCGCGCTATTTCTAACTCCTTTATAATTAAAATAAATATATTTGTTCTAACTTCGATTTAAATAAATTTTTAGTTGTTAGTATTTAAAATAAATTATTTTAAATATTAAAATCCATTAAAATTACTAGAATAATTTTTTTTAAATTGGTTTTGATTTTCCCGGTTGTTACAACCGATCACTATAACTAGAACCGTATTCTAGCAAAACATGTAGATAAAACGTCTACACTGCATTAAAAAGGCATCCATGCAGAAGAAACTAATAGTAAGCAACTTGTCATTCATAAAACATAGTTTCATAAAAGGAAATCACATTTGACGTACACAAAACACTTTGACAAACCCCAAATTACACATTGGCAATACAACATCTAATAGACCAGTAACATGAGCTGCGAAAAACTTAGATTTCTTCAAACCAACCATCGACACAACCAATCGCATAGAACAACTAACATTTGTGAGGCATGAAAAATTTAGTAGAAGGACACTTGACATATGGAGACAATGACAATGAGAACTGAAGTACAACTACACATCCCCATCGTTGAGCAACACCAAATTGACTGAAGCACTACTGTCACCACAACAACCAAACCAATGTCGGAGCAAACCGAAACAACTCAACACAACATAATGGCATAGAAATCAGACACTACTGACTGTACCAAATAGACTTGAGTGTAACTTAATTATGTATATACTGTCAATTATTACTATTTTAATTCTTGGTTGAAGTATTTAGTTATTAATATTACAATTATCGGTGTTATGTAAAATCTATTACTTAATTAAGAAGACAGAAATCAGACACTGTTGACATGGATGTGTTTTCCTCCATTGTTTCAAATTTACGCACTACCTTTAAAACTTTCCTTCTCGACCCGTTGTTTTCTTTCCCTTCTTCAGCTATTCCGTTTACTTCCTCATCTGCAATAAGATGAGCTTTTTCCCTCTTCTTTTAAATTCAGGTCAACCATTTCATTCTTTCACTTTCAACTCCTTAATCCATTCCATCTTCTTAGAGATCTTAAAATAATACTATATCCCGCCCAAACCCATTCCACTAAACCTTTACAATACTACAACTTCGGATTCAATCTCCCCCCAGCTACTTTCTCTCAGTCCTGTATGTTCATAGATTCGATTCCTTCTTCCACTGTTGCGAAATGCCATATCGTGGGTTATAGATTAAAAGTAGAGACGGGGTTAGCTTTTTTGTTTCCAACCACTTTTCTACCTCAAATTGCCTATACATATGTTGGTGGTGGTTGTTTTTTTTATATGTGGTTAAATGAAATGGAAGTAATAAACTCAAATCTTTAGAAATCATTCAAAGGCATGTCGATTATGCTTTTCTTAATAAGTTATTTTTCATCGTCACCCATTTAATCAAACAAATGAGTGTTGTGAGTTAAGGCAAGTCATCTCACAAGATACAATAGAGCTAAGACATTAATTTTATTAATCTATTGCAATAACACTATTGAAATCAATCCAAGCTATCTTCTGAATTGATTGCAATGACAAGTGTATCGAATTTATGTTTTACAGTATCAAAAAACTCATGTAATTATGAAAGAAATGAAAAAGGAGAAGACATTGATAACATATGAATATGACACTTTCTTAGTGTTCCTGAATTAATAAATTTATAATGGTTTTAGGCATTTTTTAATCCAGCATTTTTTCACATTTTTTGGTGCTCGCTAATTCGAGGAGGAAGAAAAGTGAATAGTATGTCGAAATAATCACGTGTCTTCCAAAAGACTTATATTTTGACCATCTCCACATATTTCGACATACTATTGGTAAAAAGTTAAAATAAATATATTCGTTCTATCCTCGATGAAAATAAATTTTTAATCATTATTGTATAAAATAAATTATTTTAACTATTCAAAATTCTATGAAATAGCCAAAATAAAAAAATTAAATTGGTCCTGATTTCCCTGATTGTTACACGTTCGTTATAAAATGAATAAAATCGACCGATAAAATCGTTCGGGTTGAAAATGGCGTTGGCTACTTAACTTGGCTTCATATTTTTACATTTTTGCGTTCATTCAAAATTGAACATCAAAATCATAATCTTATTCTTCATTGAACATTATTTTAATTTATATACATACATACATACATACATACATACATACATATATATACACATAATTTGTTCGGCGATTTAAAAACCATTTATTTTGTTACGTGTAAAAAGAATATTTTTAGTGAACAAAAATATATTTTATTATACGCGCATTTTATACGCTTCATATTCACATTAAAAAGAATATTTAAATGAATATATATATATATATATATATATATATATATATATTTCATTACATGTACATTTTTATAGATTCTTATTCACGTTAAAAAGAATATTTTTAATGAACAAATATATTTTTCATTACATGCACATTTTTATTGTTCAAAAATTCTATTCAATATATGAATATTTTATTCACTTCATTAACATGCTAAAAATAATATTTTTTTTCTAACAAAAATTTATTTTAACATATGCTTCTTTTGTTCTTTATACATACAATAAAAATGTGATTTTTATTGTTAAACCATTTTATTTTAAAATATTATTTATTTTAAAAGATTCTTTATTTTAAATTATTCTTTACACAAAAATGTTCTTTTCAATAAAATGTTCTTTTCATATTAAAATGTCTTCTATTCTAAAATGATATCATTTATTCTAAAATGATCTTTTATTCAAAAATGATATTTTTTATTCTAAAATAATCTTTTATTCTAAAATCATCTTTTATTCTAAAATGATATTTTATTCTAAAATGATCTTTTATTCTAAAATGATATTTTTATTCAACATTATTTATAAAACATTATTTATTATAAAACATTATTTATTTCTGAATTGGAATGCGACTCTATCAATTACCATATAATTTTATTTATATGTATTTCACACACCACATGTATTCAACAATAATGATAAATAATCATTAAACAGTCCATCCACATCCAAAGTGAAATTTATAACAGTGTGAGCGTTAAAATAAATAAATAACGCTTATCACAGCCTATCAATCCATCGATTGACATACAACTAAATATTGGGACTAGTGTACGTCAAATATCATCTCAATACCCGTGTGGGGGTTTTCAAACAACAACAGTTTATTTAAATAAATCATTGGTTAATAAATTTAACCAGATTTTCACTATTCAAATTATAAATGAATATTTATAATTTAATTTCACTATCACATTAATATCAACATTTTTAATGTGTTAAACATTTCAACAACACAAACAACACACAATAAATAAATCGTCCATGGTTTGTGGACGAGAAAAGTGATCTAACATGCACTGTATACAGTTTATAATGATTAAAACTGATATAATTCTACACGGGCGATTCTATATATTTTTCAATTATGAAATAAATAAATAAATAACTGTGCTGAAATTTTAGTGAGGAGTTCTCACCTTTGGTTTCCACTCCATCAGTCCTTATCGGACGATGGTTTGGATTCCGTTTTGCTTCCAGTTGGTTCCATCGCAATCTGTGTCACGCGGTTTATGTTAAAAATCACATTTTAAACAACGATCTTTATAAATAAAAATCACATTTTTATAATGCTATACATTAAAAATCATATTTTTATAACGCTATTATATACATATATAAATCATATTTTCTTTAAAATGCTATAGATATATAAAAACAACACATTTTTATTTCTATGTATCATATATGAAAATAATACAATTTTATTTCTATGTATCATATATAAAAAACAGCACATTTTTTTTATTTCAATGTTTCATATACAAATATGACACATTTTTATTTCAATGTTTCATATATAAAAATGAAACATTTTTATTTCACAATTTTATTTGCATTTATAACAATGCTTTATTATATTTTCAAAAATGATGGTCTTTATATTTATTTTCAAAACAATGGTCTTTATATTTATTTTCAAAACAGCGGTCTTTATATTTATTTTCAAAACAATGGTCTTTATATTTTTAAGACAATGTTCTTTTTAATTCAGAGCAATGTTCTTTTTAATTCAAAGCAATGTTCTTTCTAATTCAAAGCAATGTTCTTTTTAATTCAAAGCTGTGTTCGTTTTAATTCAAAGCTATGTATATTTTTATAAAACAATATGATTTTAATTTATAAAACAATATGATTTTTATTTACCAAACAATATGATTTTTATTTACAAAACAATATGATTTTTATTTACAAAACAATATGATTTTTATTTAAAAAACAATATTGTTCTTTTATTTATAAAACAATATGATTTTTATTTACCAAACAATATTGATCTTTTATTTATAAAACAATATGATTTTTATTTACAAAACAATATTGTTCTTTTATTTATAGTATAAATAATTTTTAATTACATTTATTATATATTTAAATAAACTAAATTAAGTTAAAGATTTATATTTAAACTTAATTACTTTGGAAACAAATCTGGCTATTCTTTCCCTTTCTTCTACAGTCATTCCTTTGCCTGGAAAACCCGTCATCCATGCTCCAAACCTTCAACCGAGATTGCATGCCTTCCCAGACCTTCTGCCGCCGATCAGAACACCTGATGTCGAAGAGCGTGGCGGCGCCTTCCTCCAGCCCCAGCGTCGCCCAACTCGCATGCGCCACCTAGCCTAGAAACCCATCCAAATGCTCCACCTTTGAGGGCAAAATCCAAATGATTCTTTTCACATTTTCAGATCTCACCGTATGAATTTATATCCCTCTAGAATCTTTTCGTGTTTTGCTTTAGGAGTTTGTGAATTAAAGGATTAGATTTCGAGAAAAAGGGGAATGAGAATCGGAGCATCTCTGCCATTAATCGCAGTGATGGTGGTGGCTCCCTGAGTAGAGTTAGGGTTTATACGGAAATACATTGTATATATATATATATGTATTTTTATTTTTATTTTATTTATTTAATTCCATTTAATTTCAATATAACTCCTGTATCGTCCCGATCTCCAAATCAAACCCAACGAGTGTCGCCCCCAGATATATACCCCCATTCCGGACATAATGGAATATGTTTCATAGGCCAATTCGACTGTTTTGATTAGTTTTTATCAAAATTTAAATATATATTTAATTTAAACGTACATTTTAAATTACCGAGGCCACATGCTGACTCCGAAAATTGCAGAAAAATTATTTCTGACTTTGTTTTTACGATACGGTACTAACAAAATTAATTTCATCGAATTTGGAGACCATTTGAAAAATGGCCATTTTCTGGTCGATCCAATTTGACTGAAATTAACAAAACACGTTTTCTTTTGCCACACTCACATATGAATTCCAAAAATTATGAAAACTGGAATCTAGCAATAATTTGACATTCTGGTTAAAACAAAAGTGGTCTCGTCGAAAACTGAGGTCGTTTGTAAAATTGCTACATATTATATTAATATATATATATATATATATATATATATATATATATATATAAATTTCATAGCGACTATTCTGAATTTTAAACTGGGCATAACTTTTTATTCCCTTTATGAAATTTAAATTTTTTAGGTTGATTGGAAAGATATTTTTAAACAGATTTAAATATTTTTGGTTTTACTGAAATCTGATTTATTTTGAATCTCGTACATTCAGTCTAAGTTCAAATTCAAATTTTCAAACTACCGCGCTATTTCTAACTCCTTTATAATTAAAATAAATATATTTGTTCTAACTTCGATTTAAATAAATTTTTAGTTGTTAGTATTTAAAATAAATTATTTTAAATATTAAAATCCATTAAAATTACTAGAATAAATTTTTTTAAATTGGTTTTGATTTTCCCGGTTGTTACAACCGATCACTATAACTAGAACCGTATTCTAGCAAAACATGTAGATAAAACGTCTACACTGCATTAAAAAGGCATCCATGCAGAAGAAACTAATAGTAAGCAACTTGTCATTCATAAAACATAGTTTCATAAAAGGAAATCACATTTGACGTACACAAAACACTTTGACAAACCCCAAATTACACATTGGCAATACAACATCTAATAGACCAGTAACATGAGCTGCGAAAAACTTAGATTTCTTCAAACCAACCATCGACACAACCAATCGCATAGAACAACTAACATTTGTGAGGCATGAAAAATTTAGTAGAAGGACACTTGACATATGGAGACAATGACAATGAGAACTGAAGTACAACTACACATCCCCATCGTTGAGCAACACCAAATTGACTGAAGCACTACTGTCACCACAACAACCAAACCAATGTCGGAGCAAACCGAAACAACTCAACACAACATAATGGCATAGAAATCAGACACTACTGACTGTACCAAATAGACTTGAGTGTAACTTAATTATGTATATACTGTCAATTATTACTATTTTAATTCTTGGTTGAAGTATTTAGTTATTAATATTACAATTATCGGTGTTATGTAAAATCTATTACTTAATTAAGAAGACAGAAATCAGACACTGTTGACATGGATGTGTTTTCCTCCATTGTTTCAAATTTACGCACTACCTTTAAAACTTTCCTTCTCGACCCGTTGTTTTCTTTCCCTTCTTCAGCTATTCCGTTTACTTCCTCATCTGCAATAAGATGAGCTTTTTCCCTCTTCTTTTAAATTCAGGTCAACCATTTCATTCTTTCACTTTCAACTCCTCAATCCATTCCATCTTCTTAGAGATCTTAAAATAATACTATATCCCGCCCAAACCCATTCCACTAAACCTTTACAATACTACAACTTCGGATTCAATCTCCCCCCAGCTACTTTCTCTCAGTCCTGTATGTTCATAGATTCGATTCCTTCTTCCACTGTTGCGAAATGCCATACCGTGGGTTATAGATTAAAAGTAGAGACGGGGTTAGCTTTTTTGTTTCCAACCACTTTTCTACCTCAAATTGCCTATACATATGTTGGTGGTGGTTGTTTTTTTATATGTGGTTAAATGAAATGGAAGTAATAAACTCAAATCTTTAGAAATCATTCAAAGGCATGTCGATTATGCTTTTCTTAATAAGTTATTTTTCATCGTCACCCATTTAATCAAACAAATGAGTGTTGTGAGTTAAGGCAAGTCATCTCACAAGATACAATAGAGCTAAGACATTAATTTTATTAATCTATTGCAATAACACTATTGAAATCAATCCAAGCTATCTTCTGAATTGATTGCAATGACAAGTGTATCGAATTTATGTTTTACAGTATCAAAAAACTCATGTAATTATGAAAGAAATGAAAAAGGAGAAGACATTGATAACATATGAATATGACACTTTCTTAGTGTTCCTGAATTAATAAATTTATAATGGTTTTAGGCATTTTTTAATCCAGCATTTTTTCACATTTTTTGGTGCTCGCTAATTCGAGGAGGAAGAAAAGTAAATAGTATGTCGAAATAATCACGTGTCTTCCATCTTGTGAATAGAAAAGTGAAAATATAAGCATTATAGTCATGTCTTTTCAAAATATGAAAACTGAACTTTGTTCAGTCGAAATTCCAAAAATTTACTATGATTGAAATGGAAAATGGAAATTTAAACCTTGGTTCAGATGAAGGAAACAAAATATCAAAGCTAAACAACGTTATATTCAACCCCTCCAAAGTAACATAGATAGGTAAAACTCAGACTGTGGCAGCCACTTGGAGCAACATTTCAGAGGTGGGAAACAAAATAAAGAAGTTCATGGAGTGATTGTTTACAAATAAAAATGAACAAGTGCACATTTCTAGGAAAGCTTTTTCGGTAGAGTGCAAGGGCAAATCCGGGAATTAACAAAGGGGTGAACAATTTTTTATATTTTAACTTTTTATTTGTAGTGTTTTCAATATTATTGCTATAATACACATATGAGAAAAAATACTTAATAACAAGCATTAATAGAACAATTCTTGTTATAGCACAAAACATTTAGTTTAATTGTACTCGCTGGGTTTTCTACTTGCTGATAAAACAAAGTGATATTGACTGCAAATAATTATCATGTCATGGAACTAAATGCTTAATCCGTTTTTTAAGTAAAAAATCACCATTCATTTGAATATGAATAAGTACTAGTCTGATGCAATCTACGTGACAACTCGAATCTCATTACCTATATTTTGACCATCTCCACATATTTAGACAATGATCTATGTACCCAAGACTGCAATTGCTAATAAAATTAATTCAATCTTTCTCCGTTGGAACGAAATGCTTTCCTAATTTATTCAAACAAATCACAGCAAAGCAATAGCAATTAGCAATGTCAATTGTCATTTAACCAAAGTTTGCCTAATATACACCAAGGAGCAACATCAATTTATAGCAGTCTACTCGAAGTCTTTAAGAAAAGAAAAAGAAAATCAAATTGAATTTTGTAATACCATCCCTGGAATTTCTACTCACAAAAAAAAACATCAAATTTGTAACAACCCGAAAATCTGGGCCAGTTTAAAATTTTTATTTTGGCAATTTTAATGAATTTTGAATATTTAAAATGAATTATTTTAAATAATATCGACGAAAATTCATTTTGAATATATTTAGAACGTATATATTTATACGCGTCGTCGTTAGAATATAAATAATTATATATAATAAAAACTCTTCCTCCCTCCTCTCCTTTATCTCTCTCTACCCCCCCCCCCCTTCAATTTAAATCAAAAGGAAAAAGAAAAAAAATGGGATCGACGGCGGAGGGGAAACCGCCGCCGCCCCATCGCTCCCCTCTCCTCCACCCATCGCCGATGAAGCCATCCCCGCGCCTACTCCTCCTCCCTCCGCTTCCTTCTTCCCTTCCTCTAAACCCATCCGTGAAGCCCCCCCGTCATCCGCACCCTCCTCCGCCCCTTCTTCCTCCTCCGCCAACCACCGCCCTACCTACCGCCGCGTCAGAGCAGCCCCCACCCCACCAGCACACGCGCAGACCCCTCCTCTCGCCTTAAACCTCCTCCGACCACCCAAAACCTAAATTAAATCAATGTAAGTCCCCTAATTTTTGTTCATAGGAAAAGCTACATGATTTTTGTTCATTGAAAGTTGTGATTTTTTATATTGTAGGATTATATTTTTATATATGAGATTCGTAGGAAATAAAGATTATATTTTTATGAAGATAAAAATAAAATTTTTGTCATATGAATCATATGATTTTCGTGAGTTAAAAATATATATGATTTCTTTTGAATGTAAAGCTTTGACTTTATAAATTAAAAGGTTGAATTTTGAAAGGGCATGATTTTTATTTGCACCATAGCATAATAAAAATATGATTTTTATAAAGTAGAGATAATAAAAATATAATTTTTAATATAGTAGAAGATTAAAAATATAATTTTTTTTATAGTAGAAGAGTAAAGATATAATTTTTATTTAATATAGGAAAGTTAAAAATATGATTTTTAGCTTATGTGAAGTGTAAAAATATAATTTTTATCGTATGTAAAGGTAGAAAATGTAATTTTCATATTATATAGATAATAAAAATATGATCTTTTATATTGTAGAAATATAAAAATATAATTTTTATATAGGTAAGATAGTAAAAACATCACCTTTATATATGTAGTGAAATAAAAATTGAATCTTTATATGTGAAAAGGAGAAGTCTTTATATATAGTAGCGGTGTGAAAATTCGATTTTTATATATTGAATAGCAAGGTAAAAATTCGATTTTTATATATTGAATGGCGAAGTAAAAATTCAATTTTTATATATGTAGTGGCTACGGGTAACGAAAGTGACAAAAGGCGAGAATGACGAAGACTTCTACATTTGAAGTGGCGTGAAGTTGGAATAGCTATCAGTGAGAACTCCTCACTATAATTTTCTTTTTCTAGCTATATATATATATATATATATATATATACTAGGATGCAGACGGTGTTTAGTAGCACCCGACACCCGTCATCCACAGACCATGGATGGCTTGTTTGTTTGATTGATGTGTTGTGAAATTTGTTTGTGAAATTGTTGTGAAATAGATAATGAAATATATTCATGTGTTGAAATAAAATAAAATATTTATATAGTTAAAAATATTTTATCGTTAAAAATATAATTTTTAACGTGAATGTGAATAAATAAATATTTATAAACAAATCGACCGATTTGTTTATATACACTGATTTGACTGATGGATTGGGACGATAAATTTTACACATCGCCCAACTGCACAAACAAAATCTGTGTTTGTTGATTTGAAACCCCACACGGGTATTGGGATAAAATACGACATACACTAATCCCAATAATTAGTTGTATGTCGATCGATGGATCGACAGGCTGTTATAAGCGTTAGATATCTATATTTGATGCTTATACAGTGTAGTGCAATTTGGATGATGGTTGATTATTTATCGTTGCTATTATATACATGTGTTGTATGGAATCCATATAATTAACTTTATATGGTAATTGATTGAGCCTCATTCCAATTTAGAAGATAAAGACCATTATAAAATAAAGGTTCATGTGTTGACAATACTCATCCGTTGAGATTAGTCATGTGTTGAACGAAATATTTTAATAATAAAATTTACATCTTTAATATTATAAAATAAAGGTTCATGTGTTGACAGTACTCATCCGCTGACATTAGTCATGTGTTGAACGAAATATTTTAACAATAAAATTTACATCTTTATCATATAAATTTAGAAACTAACTGGAAAATAGATAAGATGAGTGGTCTCCTGGATATTGATCTGATGTTGGTTTCGGCCTTCGGGGTTAATATTTAGGGAATCGTTCTCTTACTAATTTACGGTTGGAGTCTGATTTAAATCAAACGATAGATACCATAATTTTTATATAAAAGATATTGAATAACAAAAATGGTCACACGTGGACAGTACTCATTCGCTGAGATTAGTCATGTGTTGACAAAAATATAGATTCACGTATTGAATAGAATAAATATTCATTTGTTGAATAGAATAACAGAATTATCGAAATATATAAAGCCGTGTTGATTAGAGATGCGCTGTTTTGACGCGAACGATATTTATATCGATTATATTCGTTTTTATAAAATTCGAATTGAATTGAATAGAAAACGAATTTGATTTGAATTGAAAACGAATTTGAATTGAATTGAATAGATAACGAATTTGATTTGAATTGAAAACGATTTCGAATTGAATTGAATAAGAAACCAATTTCGAATTGAATTGAATATAAACCAAAGTCGAATTGAATTGAATATAGAATGAATCGAATTCGAATTGAATTGAATAGAAAACGAATTCGAATTGAACTGAATAGAAAACGAATTCGAATTGAATTGAATAGAAAACGAATTCGAATTGAATTGAATAGAAAACGAATTCGAATTGAATTGAATAGAAAACGAATTCGAATTGAATTGAATAGAAAACGATTTCGAATTGAATTGAATAGAAAACGAATTCGAATTGAATTGAATAGAAAACGATTACGAATTGAATTGAATAGAAAACAAATTTGAATTGAATTGAACAGAAATGAATTCGAATTGAAATCAATTTGAAGTGAATTTAAAGCGAATTATATGGAATATTCAATTTTAATTCGAAATTGAATAGGAAGTTGAATTTGTTTTGAAAACGAAATTAAAACGATTTATAAAATTCGTTTTAAAAGGAAATCGACAAAATATATATTATATATATAATATAATGGCCTGAATAGAACGCGCCGCGCCGCGGCAGTTCATGAATTTCGACCATTGACTTCGAATTGACATTGCGGGAGATCCGACCGTCGGATTCTCCTAGAACCAGAACCGTTGGGTTCGTATCGAAAAGAGCTTTCTAACGAATATTAGAAATTCAAAATCTAACGGTTGGATTTAGAGATATGTCCAAATAAAATTTGGAAAAGGTCGTTGTAAGTGCAGTTCGATGGCCGTTAATGGAAATCTACTGTACGGGGCTTGATAAAATTATTAAAAATAGTAATAATTCATGTAAAATCATAAGAAATGATTTGGGAAAATATAGGATGAAAAACTCCCTATTTAAAAAGATAAAAATAGTTTTTTATCGAAATGAACTAGTTTTGAACTAAAATTAAAGCCCAATTATTTTTAAATAAATAAATTGGATTTGAAATGGGTTTTAAATAGAATCAATTAGTCGGTTTATCGTGAAGGGTATTTTAAATGACACTTGTTCTTTAACCCGATAATAAATAGAATGTGATTTGGGTTTATCGTGAACTGTGTTTTAAATGACATTAGTTCTTTAACCCATTAAAAGGATTTTTAAGGAATCTGCAATTAGATTGAAATGTGAATTGATAATTTAAACTATCAAATTTAGAAAATGAGCGAGAATGGAGTACCACCAGTTTTGCTCCAAAGCGATAGTTAAATCTTTAATTAGATTTGAACGTGAAATGGTAATTAATTTTACCGATAATACCGTGATGTTAGATGTGGAGTATTACCAGTTTTGCTTCATGGGATGAATAGGTTGGGATTGGGAAATAAAATAAATAATTACTTCGGTGTGGTTCGCTAGTCTCGACTAGTTTGGAAAACCATAATTTGGTTTGAAATGACATCCAAAGGAAGATTAAAGGATAAATTTTAAAGAATTTATCTTGGATAAAATTAATGGGAACCTTTCCCTAAGAATGTGGAATTTAGAAACTAGCTGTAGGTTAGTTAAGAAGAATGGTTTCCTGGGTATTGATCTGATGTTGGTTTCGACCTTCGGGGTTAATATTTGGGGGATTGCTCTCTTACTGATTTAAGGTTAGTGACTAATGAATTGGAATGAGGCGTATGTTGTGTTTGCGTAACATTTGTTTTTAATATACGCGGGTTGTTCGGAAAGGCCAGGTTTATACCCATTCTGAATAACCGATTCGACGATATGTCGAAGATGAAGACGGTGGTTGAAGACCGGAAGTCTTCAAATCGTTTGGATAATTACTGATGATCCTGATTGGGCTGTACACCCAAGAGGATGGAAATAATTGGTGGTCGTCCAGACGTATTTGGAGATCGATGGATATGCGAGGAAAGTGCCTCCGGTTTCGTTCAGACCCAGAACGAACTTGTAAATGGATTGTGTGTCTGACATTGGATTTTATTCTGTGTTGATTGATTTCTGTTAAATATATATCTATTTGGCGGCGGAGAATTTATTCTCTTGCTTAACGCCCTTCTCTGAGACGTACGAGCTTAGAGGTTATATATCAATAGATATCAATCTCATGGCATGAATTGCCTGTGTGGCACGCTGAGTTGCATGGATCAAGGCTTCTGTTGAAAAGCAAAGTCTTGTGGTTGATGATCAAAGCATGGCCTACATGGAAGCTTTGTGTACAGTGTGGATTCGCGAGCCTCACACCTCGGTATGAGTTAAAAATGGGATACAGACCGTTGGGAGAACACGATGTTTCTTTCTAGCTTTGGTGGTGTCAGTGACTTACCAGCCCTGACATTTACATACTTTTCACCTTTGTGGTTGTTGGAATGAGGCGCCTCGATTATAGGTCTGTAAGGACCGGGAAACGTGTGTTCAGGAATAATTAATCCTCAAACGTAAGAGAGGACCGGCCCAGCCGAATCCAGGGTTACCCAGAGTGTGTAGTCCTGAGGCATTTGCTAGAATGTCTCGAAGCGGAGAGGAGCTTTCCCCTTGCCTCGACTCATGACGGAAATCCAATTTCCAATACGTGTATTGCGGTTTTAATTGTAGAACTAGTATGGCGACATGATATATGGTACCCATGCCGTCTGTGATTTATATTTATGATTGAAATCGTTTTGACACTATACACTTATTATAGTATCAAATGATTTGTTTTAAACGTATCAAGCATGTTTGGCTGTTATAAGGGAAAACCCTATCCTCCGGCTTGCGTTGCATTGTGTGATGGGACCTGGGTCTTATAATAGCTTCATTTTTCGAAAAAGCATTGCGTTGTTTACCCTATGCACTGGTATTCTTGGGAGGAAACCCGTTTCGTGTTATACTGCGTGGTCCCTTGAATTACTCTCTTTTAAAGTAAAGTTTTAAATAACTGTTTTAGTTCTCACACCAGTCCTTGTTTAGCATGCCGGGAATAGGATGCAGCATGATGGGGGGTTCTCGCTTCGCGGTTTCGTGGCGAACGGGAGACTCTTAACCCCACATGTCCCTGTTGAGGGTTGGTAAGGCAGTGGCCGGGAGGCTCGAGAGGGTCGCCGTAAAACAAGGTGTCTGGGGGACCACTGTGAGCCACAGTGGGTTTTACCTGCTGCTTTAGGGGGATGAAGGGATGGTTGCAAAGCCTACCGGATTTCGTCCGGGCTATCACAGTTTGGTATCTGAGCTTTGGTTTACAGAACTCGAGAACAATACACATTAGAACCATACGAAAGAATTCATCAGATATTGGATTAGTAATATCCAATTAGAATGACTCGTTAGAGATAGGATCAGTAGTATCCTAGAAAGATTGTGAAGAGTATATTTTTCAAATGAAAACAATTTTGTTTTTAAATTTAAATCATTTTATACGTATTTGAATATTTATTTACTTTGAATTTGGACAATCTAGTATATAAAGGTTTTGCATATACGCGTCATGAACGTATATTCGAAGTTTTAATATACTGGATAGATATAGATTCACACTCTAGTAGCCCGGAGATGTTCTGATGGTGGTTCGAAACATCATCAGCATTTATTTTCGAGTGACGAAGGTGTGATATCTATATATTTCCATTAGACTGGTGTGAGAACCAAAACTTATATAGATAGATTTATTTGTTGTGAATTGGCATCAAAAACAAGATTTTTTGTATATATATTAAAATTATGAATTTGAAACGTTAAATTCACTAATTAATTGATGTTTGTGTTGTTTGTTTATTTGTTTAACAATTTTTGAACCATTTCGCCTAATTGTATCAAATATTGGACTGTATTGAAAATTGGTCGCATTTGCTTGCATATACATGTACTTACATTGAACAGGTCATAGCAAGGAGGCTAGAGCAGAGAATAAAATTTGTTTGCCCGACAAATAGGTACATGTTTACTATAATTTACTGTTTTGTTTGGGTGATGATGATTTTATGACCCGATTGGCTAGCCGCTTGGCTTTTTCTTTTTCTTTTTGGGATCAGAAGGCTGTATGGCAATTTCGGGATTTTCCCGTGGCTCCCGGTGCAGGGGAGGTTATGGCGAAATTTTTCGAAAATTTAGGATGTTAGCCAAATTTTTGAAAAATTGAAAATTCTCAGAAACTGAAAAGTTGGAGAATGGAAGCCAGATCGAACGTAGAATTGATTGATCAAACCACTTTCAACTTTGTTCCTTTTCGGGGACGAAAAGTTTTAAGCGGGGGAGGTTGTAACAACCCGAAAATCTGGGCCAGTTTAAAAATTTTATTTTGGCAATTTTAATGAATTTTGAATATTTAAAATGAATTATTTTAAATAACATCGACAAAAATTCATTTTGAATATATTTAGAACGTATATATTTTTATGCGTCGTCGTTAGAATATAAATAATTATATATAATAAAAACTCTTCCTCCCTCCTCTCCTTTATCTCTCTCTGCCCCCCCACCCCCCGTTCAATTTAAATCAAAAGGAAAAAGAAAAAAAAGAAGAAAAAAAATGGGATCGATGACGGAGGGGAAACCGCCGCCGCCCCATCGCTCCCCTCTCCTCCACCCATCGCCGATGAAGCCCTCCCCGCGCCAGCTCCTCCTCCCTCCGCTTCCTTCTTCCCTTCCTCTAAACCCATCCGCGAAGCTCCCCCTCATCCGCACCCTCCTCCGCCCCTTCTTCCTCCTCCGCCGACCACCGGCCTGCCTACCGCCGCGTCAGAGCAGCCCCCACCCCACCAGCATGCGCGCAGACCCCTCCTCTCGCCTTAAACCTCCTCCGACCAGCCAAAACCTAAATTAAATCAATGTAAGTCCCCTAATTTTTGTTCATAGGAAAAGCTACATGATTATTGTTCATTGAAAGTTGTGATTTTTTATATTGTAGGATTATATTTTTATATATGAGATTCGTAGGAAATAAAGATTATATTTTTATGAAGATAAAAATAAAGTTTTTGTCATGTGAATCATATGATTTTCATGAGTTAAAAATATATATGTGTAACGACCCAGAAAATCTGAACTAATTTAAAAATTTTAAATTAGCTAAAATAATGGATTTTAAATATTTAAAATAAGTATTTTAAATAATGGCGATGAAAACTGAGTTTGAATCGACAATTGAAAGCGAATATAATTAATTATAATTATAAACAAGGCCTGAAATGGCGCTGTAGTTTCAAAAATTGAATTCAAACTTTGTCGGACTGTACCGGGTGCAAAACAATCCGGATTTTAGTGAAACCAAAAATATTTAAATCTGTTAGTTAATACCTTTCTAACGAATCTGAAAAATCGAATTTTCATAACAGAAAGCAAAAGTTATGGCCGAATGAATTTTCAGAACGGTCGCTATGGAATTTATATAGCCCGTGAAATTTGCCATTTTGCATACGACCTCGGAATTCGACGAAACCACTTTTGTTGGATCCGGGATGTGAAGTTATTGCTAGGTTTCAAATTTCATAATTTTTGAAACTGATATGTGAGCGTGGCAAAGGAAAATGTGTTTTAGTCAATTTCAGTTAAATTGGATCGACCAAAAATGGGCCTTTTTGCAAACGGTCTCAGAATTCGACGAAACTAGTTTTGTTGGGACCGTATCGTCAAAACATAGCTAGATTTATTTTTCTGGAATTTTCCGAATCAGTTTGTGGCCCTAGAAAATTGAAATGTACGTTCAAATTAAATATTGAATGTTTTATATTTTGATTTGAATGGAAACTGACTGAAACAGTCGAATGGGCCTGCGAAACATATCCCATTGTGTTCGGAATGGGGGTAAAACGCTAGGGACGACAGTCGTTGGGCTTGGATTGGTGTTCGTGCGTGGCAAGGGGTATTTTCGGATTTTTAAAACTTTATAAATAAAAAAAATGATTGGGCCACGTCAGAACCCCCCCGGTTTCTCTCTCCCCGATCGCGATATACGGCGGAAAACTTCCCCGACTTCTCCCCTCAATCGCCGCCGCTACAGGCCACCAGAGCCGCCGCAACCACCTCCAGTCGAAGCGCCTCCCTTCCCCCTTCAATCCGACCTGGCCCTACCCTCTCTCCCTCCGCCTACCTCGAGAACGAAGCCCGCAAAGTCAACGACTTTGTCACCGCCGTTCACCGCCGTCAGACTACCGGAATTGCCGCCACCACCACGCGCTGGAAGCTACTTCGTAGCTCTTCGACGCTGCGAGACCCGATCTGAACGAAGTACAACGGATTGGCGGCAAGATCATAACCTAGATTTGAACAAAACTGAGGTATAACGACTGTTTTTATTTTAAACTGATTTCGATAGTTTAAAACCGTTGCAAACTTTGAAAAATCATATCTTTTTCATTCGTTAACGAAATTCGATGAAACAGGAAACATCGTGACCGTGTGGACGCCTTCTACATTCTAGAAGAGACCGCATATTTTTCTGAGCCTTCTGCTATTTTTGGTGGAGTGGAACCCAATGTGAGATTTCTAATTTAAAAACAATATGGAAACCGACGATGTATAAATTATATAGTCGATGTATGAGTTATATAAGCGTTGTACACCTCCTGTATAAGCGTTGTATAAGTTGTATGTTCGATGTATAAGTTATATATGCGTTGTAAAAATTATATATGTGTGGAAATAAAAGTGAATTGCTACATATAAATATATATATATATATATATATATATATATATATATATATATATATATATATACGCCCCTCGTCCACAAACCATGGACGATATTTATTGATTGTGATTGGTGTGAAAATTGATTGATAGCGAATGATTGTTTGGGATTGTTTGTGGTTGATATTGATTGATTGTGGTTGAAAAATACCCGTTTGTGGTTGAGAAATATTTGGTTGAAACCAAATAGGATTAGTTTGCGGAAATGAAATAAATATATACATGCCGCCTGCGTGCGAACTAGATGCATGATCCCCATTGTCAAAAACCGCGAGGTTTTAAGGTAGAGCGAGGAGCCGTACTAGGGACGGTCCCGGTTTTAACTACCCTGCCGTTATGCTGCCGAAATTTTCTGAAATATACATGTGTTAGAATAATTTTCATTCATTGGAATAAATTACATATGTTGAAAGAATATTCATGTGTTGAGTTGCAATTCATCCGTTGAGTTGAAATTCATGTGTTGAATATTATTTGAATTTAAACAAATAGTTTTAACGATAAAAATCACATTTTTATATATACAAACTATAGAGAATATTCATGTGTTGAGTTGCAATTCATCCGTTGAGTTGAAATTCATGTGTTGAATATTACTTAAATTTAAACAAATAGTTTTAACGATAAAAATCACATTTTTATATTTATACAAACTATAGAGAATATTCATGTGTTGAGTTGCAATTCATTCGTTGAGTTGGAATTCATGTGTTGAATATTATTTGAATTTAAACAAATAGTTTAGCGATAAAAATCACATTTTTATATATATACAAACTATAGAGAATATTCATGTGTTGAATTGAAATTCGTTCGTCGAGTTGAAATTCATGTGTTGAATGTTATCGTATTTTAAAATAAAATGAATAGGCAATAAAAACTACATTTTTATTGTGAATATGAAGTGTTAAAAACATTCACGTGTTGAATAAATATTTTTGATGATAAAAATATTTCTTTTATCATGTATACGCTTTGATAAATATAACCACGTGTTGAAATAAATAATAGTTTGCTAGAAATATTATTATTGGCTTTGTTCTGCATATATATACATGTGTTGAATAGGAAAAATGAATTAGCTGTAGAGTAAAGAAATTATTTGCGTGTCCGACAAATAGGTAAGCCTTGATGAGTTGGCTGCGCAATTTTATTTTTATATCAACTCCTGTGAATGCCATTGGATGCGGAGTGCTGGTTATTCTGTGTGAAATAATAAATATCGCCATAGGATAGTAACAATTAAATTTGAACTACGCTACATGGCATACTTCTTGACGATAGGCATACTTCATCATATTCCACATAAGCAATTGGAGCTTGTGTGACGAGGTGGAAGATTTACCATACGAGCGAGAGGCTTGTATGGCGTTGGTTATTTACTACAGGTTGAACTGATGACTGATATGGACTCTATAAAATATAACGATAAATTGCCAGATTAATAAAAACCCCACACGGGTCTGGAGTTGACAATAATCACGTCTCTCTAGTTATTAGATACGGCACATGGACTATTTATTTCCACAAGGAAACGGGGTGACGAGAATTTATTCTCTGGAGTGATTATCTATACATGCTCCCCCGTAAACACCAGAATATATCACTATAAATATGTGAATGCTTTTTAGGATTTATTGGGTACCTAACACGGCCCAATAAATTTCCAAACCCCTCCGCGTACAAAGGAGGTTATGGCGAAATTTTTCGAAATATTAAGGCGTTAGTGAAATATTTGAAGTGAAAACGATATTGAAATTATAGAATGAACTATATTTATATATATATAAATAAATATAGTTAAAAGGAATCAAAGTCGTGCAGTTCGCGTTTCGGAATCGTAATTTGAAACGATTAGTACGAGAAATCCGACCATCGGATTTTCCCGAAACCTCAACCGTCGGGTTCGCCTTGGAAACATCTTCCCAACGGCACCAACCTTGTAAAAATCCAATGGTTGGATTGTCTGGAATGTTTAATTCAAATCTGATGAAAAACAGCGCCAGAAGCGATTATATATATATATATATATATAAATATAATTATATATTTAATCGAATAACGACGCTGCAGTTCGTATTTTGAAATCGAAACTTCAAACGATCGTACCGGGAGATCCGACCGTCGGTTTTTCCCAAAACTAGAACCGTTGGATTCGTTTTGAAAAGACCTTTCTAATGATGTAAATTTTATGAGAATCCAACGGTTAGACTTTCAGATATGTGTAAATCAAATCTGAAGAAAAACAGCGCCACGGCCGCGTTATGGCCAGAAGTATTGTTTTGAATAAATTGGCTATTTTAAAATAAATAAAAATAGCGATAAATCGTTATAAAATATCCTAAACGATATGGAATAGAAATAAACTGAATTTGCTCGATTTATGTAGTATTTGATGGTTGAATGTGTTTGGTGTGAAAATTACATTAAAGAACAAAATTGCTGTTGTCGAATGATTTAACCATTAAAGTAAATTGATTTGAAATTCTAAATGTACGTGAATTATTTGAGAAGGCCGAGTTAATTCTCATTTCAAATAATTGACCGACGATTGAAAATCGAAGATGAAGACGATGGTCGAAGACCGGAGATCTTCACCTCGTTTGGATGGTAACCGAGGTCCTGATTGGGAGGCATCCCGAAATATGGATAATGAGTGGTGATCGTTCAGACGTACGTGGTGATCGATGGGTTTGCGAGGTATTTAGTGCCTCCGGATTCGTTCAGACCCAGAATGGACTTGTAGATGGACTGTGTGTCCGACATTGGATTTTATTCTGTGTTGATTGATCTCTGTTAAATATACATCTGTTTGGCGGCGGAGAATTTATTCTTTTGCTTAACGCCCTTCTCTGAGACGCACGAGCTCAGAGGTTGTATATCGACGGATATCATCGCATGGCATGAATTGCCTGTGTGGCATGCTAAGATGTAGTGATCAGGGCTTCTGTTGAAAAGCAAAGTCTTGTGGTGATGATCAAAGCACCGCCTGTGTGGCGTAGCTTTGTGTATAACGTAAATTCGCGAGCCTCACACCCCGGTATGAACCAGAAACGGGAGTAGGACCTCAGGGAGGGCATGCGTTTCTTTCTAGCTAGGGTGGTGTCAGTGACCTACCAGCCCTGGCATTTATATACTTTTCACCTATGTGGTTGTTGCTGTTGCGAGGCGCCTCGGTTTGATCGGACGATCCGGGTCCGATGGAGTCATTCGTTGGCTCGTTTACGCCCCAAAGGGCGGGGAAACGTATCGTTCAGGCATTTTAATCCACATCGGTGGACCGGCCCTGACGATCCACGGGTCACTCGAGCTCTGATCCTGAGACATGGGCTAGATTGTCTCGAATTCGATAAGGACTATCTTTTGCCTTGGTTCATGACGGAAATCCAATTTCCAAATACGTGACTGTGCGGTTTTGATTGTATACCTATATATGGTGACATAGTGGTATGGGGCATTAATGCCATCTATGATTGATAGTTATGATTTGAAATTGTTTTCAAAACATATAAACACTAGCAATAATATCAAATGCCTTTGTTTTATTCGTATCAAGCATATTTTAGCCATTATAAGGTAAAAACTCTATCCTCCGGTTTGCGTTGCATTGTGTGATGGGAACTGAGTCTTATAATGGCTTCATTTTTATAAAAAGCATAGCGACGTTTAAAAGAAAGATTTGTTTTAAAGCACTGGCAATCCAATGGAGTAAACCCGTTCCACGAGAGTGGCGCGGTCCTATGATTTGCCATATTATATATGTGTTGAGCAGATTTCTCATACCAGTCCTATGACTGACTCGTAGTTTGTTTCACTTTCAAACTCGGGTGCCCCTTTTTCTACACGGGCAGCCTTGTATTCAGGTTTAGCTGGTTCTTTCTGGATAGCTGGAGCTGAAGATGGATTCTATCATTTATCTCTTTTTATGCTGTTCAGCTCCTATTGTACATATTTTGTTTGTTTTCCGCTGTAGACATTTATGTATAGCTGAACTGTATTTGTACTAAGTAAGATCCTGTATGCTGTGTAACTCTGATGATTACTTTTATCCAGTATATTCTATTGTTCATTATCTGGTGTATTTATTTAATTTTGTTCTGCTATTATCTGTTTCTGTGTTATATTCCTAAGATAACCCTTGTTTCCGTTAGAACGGGATTTCGGGTCGTCTCAATATGATTTCTTTTGAATGTAAAGCTTTGACTTTATAAATTAAAAGGTTGAATTTTGAAAGGGTATGATTTTTATTTGCACCATAGCATAATAAAAATATGATTTTTATAAAGTAGAGATAATAAAAATATAATTTTTAATATAGTAGAAGATTAAAAATATAATTTTTTTATAGTAGAAGAGTAAAGATATAATTTTTATATAATATAGGAAAGTTAAAAATATGATTTTTAGCATATGGGAAGTGTAAAAATATAATTTTTATCGTATGTAAAGGTAGAAAATGTAATTTTCATATTATATAGATAATAAAAATATGATCTTTTATATTGTAGAAATATAAAAATATAATTTTTATATAGGTAAGATAGTAAAAACATCACCTTTATATATGTAGTGAAATAAAAATTGAAACTTTATATGTGAAAAGGCGAAGTCTTTATATATAGTAGCGGTGTGAAAATTCGATTTTTATATATTGAATAGCAAGGTAAAAATTCGATTTTTATATATTGAATGGCGAAGTAAAAATTCAATTTTTATATATGTAGTGGCTACGGGCAACAAAAGTGACAAAGGGCGAGAATGACGAAGACTTCTACATTTGAAGTGGCGTGAAGTTGGAATAGCTATCGGTGAGAACTCCTCACTCTAAATTTCTTTTTCTAGTTATATATATATACTAGGATGCAGACGGTGTTTAGTAGCACCCGACACCTGTCATCCACAGACCATGGATGGCTTGTTTGTTTGATTAATGTGTTGTGAAATTTGTTTGTGAAATTGATGTGAAATAGATAATGAAATATATTCATGTGTTGAAATAAAATAAAATATTTATATAGTTAAAAATATTTTATCGTTAAAAATATAATTTTTAACGTGAATGTGAATAAATAAATATTTATAAACAAATCGACCGATTTGTTTATATACACTGATTTGACTAATGGATTGGGATGATAAATTTTACACATCGCCCAACTACACAAATAAAATCTATGTTTGTTGATTTGAAACCCCACACGGGTATTGGGATAAAATACGGCATACACTAATCCCAATAATTAGTTGTATGTCGATCGATGGATCGACAGGCTGTTATAAGCGTTAGATATCTATATTTGATGCTTATACAGTGTAGTGCACTTTGGATGATGGTTGATTATTTATCGTTGCTATTATATACATGTGTTGTATGGAATCCATATAATTAACTTTATATGGTAATTGATTGGGCCTCATTCCAATTTAGAAGATAAAGACCATTATAAAATAAAGGTTCTTTTGTTGACAATACTCATCCGTTGAGATTAGTCATGTGTTGAACGAAATATTTTAATAATAAAATTTACATCTTTAATATTATAAAATAAAGGTTCATGTGTTGATAGTACTCATCCGTTGAGATTAGTCATGTGTTGAACAAAATATTTTAACAATAAAATTTACATCTTTATCATATAAAATTAGAAACTAACTGGAAAATAGATAAGATGAGTAGTCTCCTGGATATTGATCTGATGTTGGTTTCGGCCTTCGGGGTTAATATTTAGGGAATCGTTCTCTTACTAATTTACGGTTGGAGTCTGATTTAAATCAAACGATGGATACCATAATTTTTATATAAAATATATTGAATAACAAAAATAGTCACACGTGGACAATACTCATTCGTTGAGATTAGTCATGTGTTGACAAAAATATAGATTCACGTTTTGAATAGAATAAATATTCATTTGTTGAATAGAATAACGGAATTATTGAAATATATAAAGCCGTGTTGATTAGAGATGCACTGTTTTGACGCGAACGCGATTATATTCATTTTTATAGAATACGAATTGAATTGAATAGAAAACGAATTTGATTTGAATTGAAAACGAATTCGAATTGAATTGAATAGATAACGAATTTGATTTGAATTGAAAACGATTTCGAATTGAATTGAATAAGAAACCAATTTCGAATTGAATTGAATATAAACCAAAGTCGAATTGAATTGAATATAGAATGAATCGAGATTTGAATTGATTAGAATAGAAAACGAATTCGAATTGAATTGAATAGAAAACGAATTCGAATTGAATTGAATAGAAAATGAATTCGAATTGAATTGAATAGAAAACGAATTCGAATTGAATTGAATAGAAAACGAATTCGAATTGAATTGAATAGAAAACGAATTCAAATTGAATTGAATAGAAAACGAATTCGAATTGAATTGAATAGAAAACGATTTCGAATTGAATTGAATAGAAAACGAATTCGAATTGAATTGAATAGAAAACGATTTCAAATTGAATTGAATAGAAAACGAATTCGAATTGAATTGAATAGAAAACGATTTCGAATTGAATTGAATAGAAAACGAATTTGAATTGAATTGGATAGAAATGAATTCGAATTGAAATCAATTTGAAGTGAATTTAAAGCGAATTATATGGAATATTCAATTTTGATTCGAAATTGAATAGGAAGTTGAATTTGTTTTGAAAACGAAATTAAAACGATTTATAAAATTCATTTTAAAAGGAAATCGACGAAATATATATTATATATATTATATATATAATATAATGGCCTGAATAGAATGTGCCGCGCCGCAGCAGTTTGTGAATTTCGACCATTGACTTCGAATTGACGTTGCGGGAGATCCGACCGTCAGATTCTACTAAAACCGGAACCGTTGGGTTCGTATCGAAAAGAGATTTCTAACGAATATTAGAAATTCAAAATCTAACGGTTGGATTTGGAGATATGTCCAAATCAAATTTGGAAAAGGTCGTTGTAAGCGCAGTTCGATGGCCGTTAATGGAAATCGACTGTACGGGCCTTGATAAAATTATTAAAAATAGTAATAATTCGTGTACAATCATAAGAAATGATTTGGGAAAAATTAGGATGAAAAACTCCCTATTTAAAAAGATAAAAATAGATTTTTATCGAAATGAACTAGTTTTGAACTAAAATTAAAGCCCAATTATTTTTAAATAAATAAATTGGATTTGAAATGGGTTTTAAATAGAATCGATTAGTGGGTTTATCGTGAAGGGTGTTTTAAATGACACTTGTTCTTTAACCCGATAATAAATAGAATGTGATTTGGGTTTATCGTGAACTGTGTTTTAAATGACATTAGTTCTTTAACCCAGTAAATGGAGTTTTAAGGAATCTGCAATTAGATTGAAATGTGAATTGATAATTTAAACTATCAAATTTAGAAAATGAGCGAGAATGGAGTACCACCAGTTTTACTCCAAAGCAATAGTTAAATCTTTAATTAGATTTGAACGTGAAATGGTAATTAATTTTACCGATAACACCGTGGTGTTAGATGTGGAGTATTACCAGTTTTGCTTCATGGAATGAATAGGTTGGGATTAGGAAATAAAATAAATAATTACTTCGGTGTGGTTCGCTAATCTCGACTAGTTTGGAAAACCATAATTTGGTTTGAAATGACATCCAAAGGAAGATTAAAGGATAAATTTTAAAGAATTTATCTTGGATAAAATCAATGGGAACCTTTCCCTAAGAATGTGGAATTTAGAAACTAGCTGTAGGTTAGTTAAGAAGAATGGTTTCCTGGGTATTGATCAGATGTTGGTTTCGGCCTTCGGGGTTAATATTTGGGGGATTGCTCTCTTACTGATTTACGGTTAGTGACTAATGAATTGGAATGAGGCGTATGTTGTGTTTGCGTAACATTTGTTTTTAATATACGCGGGTTGTTCGGAAAGGCCGGGTTTATACCCATTCTGAATAACCGATTCGACGATATGTCGAAGATGAAGACGGTGGTTGAAGACCAGAAGTCTTCACATCGTTTGGATAATTACTGATGATCCTGATTGGGCTGTACACCCAAGAGGATGGAAATAGTTGGTGGTCGTCCAGACGTACTTGGAGATCGATGGATATGCGAGGAAAGTGCCTTCGGTTTCGTTCAGACCCAGAACGAACTTGTAAATGGATTGTGTGTCTGACATTGGATTTTATTCTGTGTTGATTGATTTCTGTTAAATATATATCTGTTTGGCGGCGGAGAATTTATTCTCTTGCTTAACGCCCTTCTCTGAGACGTACGAGCTTAGAGGTTATATATCAATAGATATCAATCGCATGGCATGAATTGCCTGTGTGGCACGCTGAGTTGCATGGATCAAGGCTTCTGTTGAAAAGCAAAGTCTTGTGGTTGATGATCAAAGCATGGCCTACGTGGCAGCTTTGTGTATAGCGTGGATTTGCGAGCCTCACACCTCGGTATGAGTTAAAAACGGGATACGGACCGTTGGGAGAACACGACGTTTCTTTCTAGCTTTGGTGGTGTCAGTGACTTACCAGCCCTGACATTTACATACTTTTCACCTTTGTGGTTGTTGGAATGAGGCGCCTCGATTATAGGTCTGTAAGAACCGAGAAACGTGTGTTCAGGAATAATTAATCCTCAAACGTAAGAGAGGACCGGCCCAGCCGAATCCAGGGTTACCCAGAGTGTGTAGTCCTGAGGCATTTGCTAGAATGTCTCGAAGCGGAGAGGAGCTTGCCCCTTGCCTCGAATCATGACGGAAATCCAATTTCCAATACGTGTATTTTGGTTTTAATTGTAGAACTAGTATGGCGACATGATATATGGTACCCATGCCGTCTATGATTTATATATATGATTGAAATTGTTTTTACACTTATTATAGTATCAAAAGATTTGTTTTAAACGTATCAAGCATGTTTGGCTGTTACAAGGGAAAACCCTATCCTCCGACTTGCGTTGCATTGTGTGATGGGACCTGGGTCTTATAATAGCTTCATTTTTCGAAAAAGCATTGCGTTGTTTACCCTAGGCACTGGTATTATTGGGAGGAAACCCGTTCCGTGTTATACGGCGTGGTCCCTTGAATTACTCTCTTTTAAAGTAAAGTTTTAAATAACTGTTTTAGTTCTCACACCAGTCACATGACTGACCTGGAGTTTATTGTTTTAACCTAAACTCTGGGTGCCCTTATTTTCCGCACGGGCAGCTAGTAGTTTTGGTTTTGCAGATTTATATTCACAGGATCCTGGTTTACAGCTGGAATAATATCCGAAAAGCTCTGTATCCGTATATCACCTTCAGTTGTGCTTTGTATTATTTTTCTGCTGCTATGTAATTTATTGTAATCTCTGATATTTACCGAATGTAATTTATTCATTTATACTCTGTATATTCTTGTATCTGATGGTATTGTTGTAATAGCAATGAAATGTTCTTCCGTCTGCGTTCTATTTGGTCCTGTTCTCAACGCCATCCACGCTTTCCTCCACGGGGAAGTTCGGGTCGTGTCAAAATTTATAACCGTTGTTGCACTATTTCCACTAAAAAAACCAAACATCAATTTATAACAGTCTACTCGAGTGCTTTTTCCCACTTCGGAGAACGTGCACGCTTGTAAACTGTCGGAACCTACACTAACGTACCCCCTGCCGCTGTTTTGACCACTTATAATCAGCCCAGTAATCGTGCTCCACCCTGCCTAGTTCAGGGTATCATGATACATCTATGTGGGTTACTGCTGAAATGGGTCCCCGTTACTAGGGTTTCCTACTGGTTAAGTTTGTGGGCCTATATTTATTAATATTACCCACCAACTCGATATGTACTTAACCCTCCCTCTGATTCAAGCATGTTTATTTAATGGTTAAGTTTGTGGGCTTATATTTACTAATATTACCCACCAACCCGATATGTACTTAACCCTCCTACGGATTCATGCATGTTTATTTAATGTTTAAGTTTGTGGGCCTATATTTATTAATATTACCCACCAACTCGATATGTACTTAACCCTCCTACTGATTCAAGCATGTTTATTTAATGATTAAGTTTTGTGGGCCTATATGTACTAATATTACCCACCAACCCGATATGTACTTAACCCTCCCGCACATTATGTAATACTGGTTAAGTGTTGTCCATCCATGTTAACTTAACCCACCCATTTATCATGTCATGTTGGTTAAGTGTTCCTTATGAACTTAACCCTTCTTACTTATCATGTTGGATCAGTTGAGTGTTTCCTACTAACTTAACCCCGTTTGTTCATCAAGTTATATTGGTCAAGTGTTTCTTGTTAACTTAACCCCACTTATTCATCTTGTTGTATTGGTTAAGTGTCATCAATCAATTTAAGTTAACTTAACCCAACTACATGTCATATTATTTTGGTTAAGTGTTGTCCTTTTGTTTTTACTTAACCCTATCACAAATCAAGTTATATTGGTTAAGTGTTGCCCTCTTGTTTTTACTTAACCTTACCACAAATCGAGTTATATTGGTTAAGTGTTCTCCTCTTGTTTTTACTTAACCTTACCACAAATCAAGTTATATTGGTTAAGTGTTTCTTATTACTTAACCCTACCCATTCATCATGCTATACTTGTTAAGTGTATCCTATTAACTTAACCCTGGTCATTCATCTTGTTAGAACGGCTAAGTGTTCTAAGTTTACTTAACCCCACCTTCTAGTCTAGTTAACGTGTTAAATTGGTTAAGTGTTCTAAATTTACTTAACTTCACCACTTGTCTAATTAACATGTTATAACGGTTAAGTGTTCTAAATTTGCTTAACCTCACCACTTGTCTAATTAACATGTTATAACGATTAAGTGTTCTAAATTTACTTAACCTCACCACTTGTCTAATTAACATGTTATAATGGTTAAGTGTTCTAAATTTACTTGACCTCACGCATCAGTTTAGTTAACATGTTGAATTGGTTAAGTGTTTCCTTAATTGACTTAACCCTACCAATCTTGACTTAGCTTTATTAAAGCACCAACCACTCACATTAGACAGGTATTGTTGTGGTCACTGGATGTGCCGGTCGGTTCCGAGTAGTTTTACACCACAACTCAGTCTAACCTCAGGTCCTCTTTGGGCTCAATGCACTAACCACCCACACTAGACATGTATTGTTGTCGTCACTGGATGTGCCGGTCAGTCCCGGGCAATTTTACACCACAACTCAGTCTAACCTCGGGTTAGGCATATTCATCTTTTGCTAAATTTACATTTTTGTCATTTATGTCAAGTATACATGTAAATTTTCTTCAAATGTTTTCATGTCACGTTATTTGAATTATGTTCATACCTTAAGTTATGTTCATAACCAATGGTATATAAATTATACATTTCATGGCCTTAACCATTTACATGGTTATGCGCCCACCTACATCATGAACATGTTATAATTTAATGTCCATCCCAACATTACCCCCGTTTATACGTTCGTATCAATCACATAGAGTAATTAGGCCCGCAAATTTGCCTAATTTATAAACAAGAGGTAAAAGAAGGTACCGTGCCTAATATAAATCCAACCAAACATATGTCATATAATGTTGACATAGAACATCATTCATTTCAACTAAAATGTCTCATGAACTTGCATATGAATTGGACTAAATAATCACAAGCCTAAACATGTTAATATGTAGATCTAGGCATATGTAAACATAACTTGATTTATAAACTAGCATATGTCATAATCATGACATGTACATTACCAAAGCATGTATAAGTTTAACTTTAACATGTAGATGTGAACTAGATCTAACAATAATGATCATATGAACATGCATGAATCCACTTTATAAACATGCATATATATATATATATATATATATATATATATATATATAGATCTAGTTTTGGATGTAACACAAAATATGTAACTTGCATATGAACATATATATATATATATATATATATATATATATAGATCTTGACTTGGATACAACATAAAACATGTAACTTGCATTAAATCATATGAAGATATGTATATATCTTGACTTGAATCTAATTATCATGGATCTAAACACATAAAGTTGTAGATCTAAACATGTAGGCATATGGATCTAACATAAAACATGTAACTTGCATTAAATCATATCATGAAAAGATTATCAAACTTATATGCGGTATGATAGTTTCATTCCCCAAATCATAATAGGTTCATCATCCATTCCTATATGATAAGTCCACTAAACCACAATAATTCCAAGACATACATGACAAAATTATCACAGGAAATGGACATGAATCAGCATCATCATTATCATACTGCTTGGTACAATTCTATTTTTCATTTTATTACAAATCACGTCTTAAATTTGTTCACATCTAAAAGATAACTAAACTTATTAACAAAAGACGATCTTGATTTCTGGAATCTGTATTCTGAAGTTGAAATGCTCGCCTTTGATATAGACTAATCGTTGTTTTAATTTAGATTTGATTTGATTCGTCACTTTTAATTAGCTTCTATCTTGCCTTTGAGTTGAAAGAGATGATGGCTAGGTTTAGATGAGAGTGAATAATAGAATTAGGTTTTAGGGTCCTTATATAGTTGTAGAGAGGGTTTTAGGACGATTAGATTAACCCTGAACCATCAGAACCAATCAGATGTGTAACAACCCGGATTCCGATAGACCAATTTTTCTTTCAAAAATCCAATCCATCGAAACCCAAGTTGGTTACTCTAGTATCCTGCAGAAAAAGACAGAGAAAGGAGATATGTCAGAGTTCGGAAAACACCTCACAGCGGAAGGAGTAAAATATAATATATTTAAAACATAGCTTTACCTTAATCACAATACTGCTAAATTAGTATTCCAAAAGCTATAAGTCTCTGTCTAAACTGCGAATGTTATGAGGAGGGGGTCAGAACATAAGTTCTGTGTGAATGAATTTAAAATACACTTCTTGAATAATCCTACATATACCGTTCAATAACACTTTCTTATTTATTAGGTTATACGTGTTATTAGTACTCAAAGCTTACACACACGTCACACCCATCAACCCCCTAGTAGATTAACCTAATGTAGTGTATATGTAGCTAGCCCTAAACTGAGGTACACCCTGTGATACCCTACTCGCACGGTCTCCTCCATATCGCCACAGTAATATGCACAGTCCCTCATCCAATGCCATAGTAATGTACAATGCTACATCCGCATAGAACCATTATCGCTGTGCTACGTAAGCGTACTGACTGCTATCCTCGAACTATTCGATCGAGTTTGGTTCCATCACCGAATAATGCCCTCTAGTCTACGATACACCACCCATAGCAGACATGGTTGTACCTAGACTTTCCCACGTACGTATCATTAATCGTACTCGATGTTTCTACTGCACATAACCTCTACTTGTGCACCCAAGTTCCATGGTAGGGCTACACTAGAAAACACGGAACTCAGTCGGGAGCTTTTCTATATCTGTACGGGCCCGCCTCTAAGAGTGTCCAGTGTACAAATATCCATCGGATCTGGTTTTTCTATGGTTGCTATAGCCCCACCTCAGCCCCTCCCTCAACTAGCAAAGACCACACGAGCTAAGCGACCACCACTAACAAGCAAACAATCAAAACATCCATGTAGGTTCTCCCCGCATCCGTCCGTTGATAGCAAAGGTTAACGATCTCTAGGGGTTAACTCTTGTCTTTTCGCATTCCTTAGGCTGCTGGTGACAGGCATCCGATGATCTTGCTATCGTTTGGTCCTGACCCTCCACCTCCGCCTGAGGCAATTGCCGAACCACCCATAATGCCACCGCGTACAACATTTTGACTGCTCCCTACTTGTGCAGTCAAGGCCCACCCACCTGGTAGTTTTGCGCAGACCCAACCTCTGTAATCCTAGCCCGAAGCTAAACCACTATGGAGGACTACCAGGAGCACCTTTAGCGTCTCAGGAAGCCGCGTGCTTCCCCTACCAGTCCGTTGGAGCCACCAAAATAGCGAACGTGCGCTCTCCTCGTGCCTTATGACACCATCATGATCTACCTCGCTGGGTTATTCATCCTACAACGTACAGACAGCTTCAAGCCCCTTAGTTTTATATGCCATTAGACCCTAAGTCTAACCATTTATTTCACGCTTGTGCCACCTCGTCAAAATTCTCATTTAACTTGGTTATTCGCATTAGCTTCCTTTTTTTTCCGTATTCGCCAAGTTACCCTTGCTTATTAATTCCATTTATACTTAGCCCACTTAAGTCCATTAATAAGCATACAACATGTTATTTTCCAATCTCATAAATTATTCCCTTTTTGGGTTACAACAACATGTTATACTTAATTCATAGTTAAGTATGCCTTATCCCACATACATACTGATTAGGAGAATAACCCTCTAAATACCCGCCCCGAAGACCGAAATCAACATCAGACTGGCACCCAGAGAATTACTCAACCCAACCAACATATATGATTCTAATTTACTTCTTTTCCACTCATATAACTTATATCAATTTTAATTTCACATTTCTCCTTTCCAAACCACTTAATTTAAGTATATCTTTACATATAAGTTATCTCGTCTTCCTTATCGTTTCCTACAACTTATCTTGTCCCATAAGTTATAATTTCCACCTATTATCCTTTCTTGCCTTATTCTAGTTTATTCATAATAGGTTATTTATCATTCCCCATTTCTTGTCATTAATTTTAGATTTGACTTATTTCATAGTATAAGTCGTCCCATCTTTCAAGTCTTGTACTATATCTTAAGTCATAACCTTCCCTTGTCCCTATGACAAGTTTGCCTATTATTTAATTTAACATCACTGCAACTCAAGTTTATAATAAGTAATTATCATTCCTCCATTACTGTGTCTTAAATTTTAGATTTGACTTAACCCTTCCTTTTACTTAACTCGTTACTTAAACTTTACCCAATTCAATTAATTTATGGTACCGTTATAGGTCCCATTTGGTTAAGCATATCTAAATTTTGTTTCACATGTCACTCGTGTCCCACTTAACCCCATTTATTATAGTTTCCATATCTTACACATGTCTTACTACGGTTAAGTCTACCTTAGTCATGTTTTACATCACATGTCTTACAACTGTTAAGTCCACATTAGTCATGATTTACATGTCATTTATATCACCCACTTAACCCTCTAACCATACCCATGTCACCCACATGTCTTATTATGGTTGGTATTTCTTAATTTATTTATAATACCATAACGATGTATGACATCTCACATTAGATGTCCATTCGTGGCTGCTGGATTTTCCGGGCGGTTCTGGGTAGTCTTACACCACAAACGCGCCTAACCTCGTGTCATAAACTGTTATGCCTCTAGTTCTTGCCGTAGACCTCTCACATTAGACGTTCGCTTGTGGTTACTGGATTTGCCGGGCGGTTCCGGGCAGTCTTACACCATAAAAGCGTCTACCTCGTGTCATAGGCGTTCGTTAACAATCGTCTTTCACCCAAACCCCAAATTCATGTCATATGTTCCAAATTCAATTTAATTACATTTCATTTTTATGCCTATTCCAATTTTCCATTCACTACACCAATTACATAATAGTTAGCCAATTTTCATATTACCCAGATTATCCAATTATAGCTAAATTCACTAATTCCATGTTATTCATACCCAAACATGCCAATTTCCAATATCCAATTACACCCAATTTCATATAATCAATATTTTCCCAATCATATATCCCAACATTCCCACGTTCATATACATAATCTAATTCACCCTCTAGGCTTACTTTTCAAGTCACAAGTAAATTTCGCCAATCCATGTTATCCAATTACATGTTGTTAATATTGAATTATACCAATTCCATATCCAATAGTTCCAATTAAATTTACACATTTTCATGTTCACATCATAAATCAAAATTCATAGTTGCGCACTATTCAGCATAGCTTATATTCCTCGACTGCATAAAATAGATTATGCCCAATATATGCAATAACAATTTTTATGCCACAAACCCCAAAATTTCAGATTATATTCCAATATCCCCATATTCCAATCGTGCTTAATGTATAATAAGATTTCGTCTAGGTTCGAGATAACCTAGATCCAAAAATAAAAAAGGGAAAGGATAAAAAAGGGAGAATTCAAACGTAGGCATAAATAAAATAAAAGATCTTATTAAATTAACATCATATTCATTATGGGGAATGGTAAACGATAGAAGCAACATACAACAAATATAGTGCAAATCCACACACATTGACTGGATTAGAGAAAAAAATGATTTGTCGTTGATGTAGAACGATGATTTAATCTTCTTATTTGATTATTGGTGAAGAGCATGAATTATTGATGAAGAACTTTGCTACTTGATTTGATTAAACTCCAAAGTTGATAAAGAACTTGCAAATTAATTTAGGGTTTTGAGGCAGCGACCATGTTTGGTTGAAATTTAGCGGCATGGAAGCGTCAAAAGGAATTGTTTATGAATTAGGTTAGGTCTAAGCACTATTTTATAGGTGTAGAGAGTGTTTTAGAGCCATTAGATTGCCTTAGAAGCCATCTGGTCCGTCCAGCACATCAAAAATTGTCACTGCCCAGATCAGGAAAAATCAGGGGGGAGGTCGACACAAAGGTCGGCACCTAGGTTGACCTCCCTGGGTAGGTCGACCCTCAGGTCGACCTGCCTAGGTATTTTTCTGAGTTTTTGTTGAATCTTCCACAGGCCATAACTCTTTCATACGGAGTCCGATTTTCGAAAACTTGGACTCTATTCCAAGAAGAATTTCGAGACGAATGCAATGGCGATGTCCTTTTTAGTTAATTCCTGATATTTGAATATTTTATTATCTTCTCTGTTACGTACACTGCCATTGAATTAATCTTTCCTTCTCTTTCATGTTAAGTAATTACCATTGTACATCACCATTATTAACCTATCTATGCATATATATACATTTTTAATTATATTAAAACTGCGGGGTGTTATATTCGCCCGCCCTTAATGAATTTCGTCCCCAAAATTCAATAAGAGTAAAATAGATAATCCCTCGCAACATCCATCCATCAAGTGTGCATCCAATTGTTGCAAACATTGTGCACACGTGCAAAGTGAGATACATCATAGTAAAGTATGCATGCCTAATTTGGATCTATCTATATGTATGCAAATCTTAAAAACTCTTTCAAAACATGATGCTCACATCCTAAATATACTTGCAGTTCTATATGAATGCAATATTTTTGAAAAATCAAAACGTTTTTCATCCACATTTTCCTACACTCTTACAGAGTAAGAGCATTGTTCATCCAATTTTTGCATTCAAAATCCTACCAACCATCATTAAATTCGAAATTTAGAAAAATCTAAATTTCCAAATTCGATTTCTTATGTTATGAAAAGGTGTAAAACGGAAAAATTCACATCCTCCGTTTTTCTTTTCTAATCGTACTTGGATTTTTATATGACTATTCTATGAAGATTTCCTATTTTCCTATCCAAGTACAATCACATAAGAAAATTTCTTCTCTTTTTCCACTTATCTTGGAAAAATTTAATATTTATTCATCATTTTCTTAAGATTTCCATTTTCTTTTCCCGTCTCGTTTTGCTGCTTGATTGATTCTGTCATTTTCTTTTTAGTTAGGCTAGTTTCTTTTTTTAGCTTATTTGACTTAATCAAATTACTTAAGTTTATTATTTTCAAATAAGCCATTTCGTTTTCAACTCAAATGGCATCCTACACAACTACTACTATAGGCCCAGAATCTTAGGACTTATGTCACGAGTCCACCCAACAGGATCTATACACTTGCTTGCCCTTCACTACCTAGTAGTCACCACTAGTCCATGCTGTGTATTACTAGCCTATACTTCTCTTTCAAGAAACAACCCTTTTTCTTTTTCTCAAGCAAGAAACCTAGGTTTCTCAATGCTTATACAGTCTACGGGAAATTTTCCATTAGTTTAATATTACCTAATCCCTGACTGTAAATTGGCAAGAAAATAACTCTCTAAGTATCAACCCCGAAGACCGAAATATACATCAGATTGATACTCAGAGAATTTCTCATCTCAACCAATTCCCAGTTGGTTCTAATAGATTTAACTTTATCTCGTTCTTTCTAGGCCTTAATCCTTAACTACTCCATTTTTCAAACATGGTTTGGACTTCTTTCTTTTTATTACATTCTTCTTTCAAAAAAAAGAAAACTAAAGTGGTAAAACTTTCATTCTTTTATCAAAAACTTGCTTCCTCCAAACCATAAAAACATGTTACAAAGTAAAATTTCAAAATTTTTTTTTTCAAATCACAAGCTGGAGTAGACAAGGATGACTAATGAGTTACACTGTTCCTATTTACAATGTTAACTTTGGCTGCTAAGGTGCAAATATCTATTCTTATTTTATCCACCCAACAAAATTTCCTTTTAAAAAAATAATCAAAATTTATTGTTAACCGAATAGAGATTTCAAAACTTCTTTCCATATATGAAAACTAGCGAGCTATTTATGCTCCATAATATGCACCTTTTCATGAGAGAATTCTTTTAAAACAAGAAATCATTGTTTTACCCAATATACCTCACTTTACTTTAAAACCCATCATGCACTAAAAACATCAAAATACTTTTAAGATCAAAACTTGGAAAAAATAGCACAAACTCTCTTACAGATTCAAGCTATTGAAAGCTTATCATTGGGTTAGACTCAAAGCGGGTCTTCAACTCGACTAGGCTTTCTTAAGCACTTATGCAAATTCAATTCTCTCGACTATATATATTCCTAATCCATTTTCCACATCTTAACCTTTTCCAATCTGTAAGGTTTCACTTCCGAACCCACTACTCTGAAATAACATTCCAGTTTTAATTCTATGGGATACTTTCTTTCTCAAATACCAATTCATATTGTACACTTTCCAACCAAACCACCTAAGGGTCTCAAAAATTTCTATGTTTATTACTTTAGTGTACAAATTAAATATCCCAACTCTTTCCCTACCTAGTGGGCTACTTTATGGATTTAGGTTTATATATATAATATATTTATATTTTAGAAAATACAAATATGTTAACTCAATATCTCCCTAAGATCACTAAACTGAAGCTCTGGTACTAGATGTAACAAACAAATTCCGACAGACCGATTTTTTTTTTCAAAAATCCAATCCACCGAAACCCGAGTTGGTTGTTTTGATATCCTACAGAAAAAGACAGAGAAAAGAGATATGTCAGAGTTCAGAAAACACCTCACAGCGGAAGGATTAAAATATAATATATTTAAAACATAGTTTTACCTTAATCACAATACTCCTAAATCAGTATTCCCAAAGCTATAAGTCTCTGCCTAACCCTTGAATGTTATGAGGAGGGGGTTAGAACATAAGTTCTGTGTGAATGAATTTAAACTACACTTCTTGAATAATCCTACATAAACCGTTCAATTACACTTTCTTATTTATTAGGTTATACATGTTATTAGCACTCAAAGCTTACACACATGTCACACCCATCTACCCTCTAGTAGATTAACCTAATGTAGTGTATATGTAGCTTCCCCCAAACTGAGGTACTCCCAGTGATACCCTACTCGCACGGTCTCCTCCGTATCGCCACCGTAATATGTGCAATCTCTCATCCTATGCCAAAGTAACATACAATGCTACATCCGCATAGAACCATTATCGCTGTGCTACGTAAGCGTACTGACCGCTATCCTCGAACTATTCGATCGAGTTTGGTTCCATCACCGAATAATGCCCTCTAGTATACGATACACCACCAGAGTAGACATGGTTGTACCAAGACTTTCCCACGTACATATCATTAATCATACTCGATGTTTCTACTGCACATAGCCTCTACTTGTGCATCCAAGTTTTGTGTCCGGGCTACACCAGAAAACACGGAACTCGGTCGGGAGATTTTCTATATCTGTACGGGCCCGCCTCTAAGAGTGTCCAATGTACAGATATCCCTCGGGTCTGGTTTTTCTATGATGGCTATGGCCCCACCTCAGCCCCTCCCTCAACTAGTAAAGACCGTAGGAGCTAAGCGGCTACCCCTAACAAGCAAACAATCTAAACATCCATGTGGGGTCTCCCCGCACCCGTCCCTTGATAGCAAAGGTTTATGATCTCTAGTGGTTAGCTCTTGTCTTTTCGCATTCCTTAAGCTGCTAGTAACAGGCGTCCGACGATCTTGCTATCGTTTGGTCTTGAACCTCCACCTCCTCCTGAGGCAATCGCCGAACAACCCTTAATGCCACCGCGTACAACATTCTGACTGCCCCCTACTTGTGCAGTCAAGGCCAACCCACCTGGTAGCTTTGCGCAGACCCAACATCTGTAATCCTAGCCCGAAGCTAAACCACTACAGAGGACTATCAGGAGCACCTTTAGCGTCTCAGGAAGCCGCGTGCTTCCCCTTCCAATTCGTTGGAGCCACCAAAATAGCGAACGAGCGCTCTCCTCATGCCTTATGACACCATCATGATCTACCTCGCTGGGTTATTCATCCTACAACGTATGGAATGCTTCAAGCGCCTTAGTTTTATATGCCATTAGACCCTAAGTCTAACCATTTATTTCACTCTTGTACCACCTCGTCAACTTTCTCATTTAACTTGGTTATTCACATTAGCTTCCTTTTTTTCGTATTCACCAGGTTACCCTTGCTTAATAATTCCATTTATACATAGCCCACTTAAGTCCATTAATAAGCCCACAACATGTTATTTTCCAATCTCATAAATTATTCCCTTTTTGGGTTACAACAACATGTTATACTTAATTCATAGTTAAGTACGCCTTATCCCACATACATAATGATTAGGAGAATAACCCTCTAAACACCACCCCTGAAGACCGAAATCAACATCAGACTGGCACCCAGAGAATTACTCAACCCAACCAACATATATGATTCTAATTTACTTCTTTTCCACTCGTATAACTTATATCATTTTTAATTTCACATTTCTCCTTTCCAAACCACTTAATTTAAGTATATCTTTACATATAAGTTATCTCGTCTTCCTTATCGTTTCCTATAACTTATCTTGTCCCATAAGTTATAATTTTCACCTATTATCCTTTCTTGCCTTATTCAAGTTTATTCATAATAGGTTATTTATCATTCCCAATTTCTTGTCATTAATTTTAGATTTGACTTATTTCATAGTATAAGTCGTCCCACCCTTCAAGTCTGGTATTATATCTTAAGTCATAACCTTCCCTTGTCCCTATGACAAGTTTGCCTATTATTTAATTTTATATCACCGCAGCTCAAGTTTATAATAGGTAATTATCATCCCCCCATTACTGTGACATAAATTTTAGATTTGACTTATCCTGTGACCACCCGGATTCCGACAGACCGAATTTTTCAAATTCGATCTATCAAAACCCGAGTTGGGTGCTCTGGTATCCTACAGAAAAAGACAGAGATAAAGAAACATGTCAGAACTCGTAGAGCATCTCACAGCGGAAGGAATTAAAATATAATATATTCAAAAATAGCTTTACCTTATAAATCATACTGTCTAACCAGTATCCAAAGCTATACCATCTCTGTCATGAACCTAACCTGGAAGTATGTAATGAGGAGGGGGTCAGAACATAAGTTCTGCGTGAGAGGACTTATAATAAACTTCTGTGTAACACTACATATACCGTTCCGTATATTTTCTTAGTTATTAGGTTAATCTTGTCATTAGCACCTAAGGCTAAACTCATGTCCTTCTTATTCACATACTAGTATATTATCCTAATATCTCGTATATGTGGATACCCCCTACTCGTATTATCTTTTCCATGTATGTGTACAGTCCCTTTCCATTTATCGTATGGACTTCATTACGTAACTATATACTACCTCAGTGTAGTGCCACCATTTCCGTAATTGTTTGGACTGCCATGTTTCCTTAACTCGGTTAGGGTTTATGCCACCTAGGGCTACTAGGGATTATGCTACCTAACGAAATATGCCCTCTAGTCTAGGACACACTACCCAGAGCGATATATGTTCCTAGACCTTCCCCGCGTAAGTATCGTGAACCGTTTTTCGATGACTAGATGCACATGTACTCTATATGTGCTACCCGAGTCCCGTGGCAGGGGAAGTCAAGAAACACGGAACTCGATCGGGAGCTTTAAGTTGTCTGCCGATGCAAATGCTAAGGTCTGTTTTTCTAGTGGCTATGGTCCCACTCGACCCCTCCCTCAACTAATGAAAGGCCATCCCTGAAAAATGAGAACTATATGTCAGCCCCTCTATGCCCTACTAACCTATGGCCAACCGCAACCGCAGCCACAACTAGATAGCAAGTATATGGTTCGTAGGAGTTCTCCGCCTTTCCGCTGTGCGTATCTCGACTGACTCAAGATTGTAGGTAGACGACGAGTTGCTATCACAGGGCTACTGGTCTCGCCGAATCACGCTGGTCCATCCTAGTCTTTAGGTTGCCATTTATTGCAACCAAGGCATACCCTTGGTTCTTCTAACGCAGACCTTAACCTCTGTGAGCCCAGGAGGATCATCTGCAGCCTCATAGAGGGATACCAAGAGTACCCTCACGTCCCCTCGAAGCCTCGGGCTTCGTAACCCAATTCGTTGGAGCCTTCTTTAAAATCAGACGGCCATACGCTCCTTCTCGTGTTATACTAAGGTTTACTACTTAGTTTCTTTAACTAAGGTTTACTACTTAGCCCTCTTAGTTTTAAACTAAGGTTTACTTAGTTTTCTGAATCGTCTTTTTCTTAACTAAGGTTTACTACTTAGTCCTTTTAACTAAGGTTTACTACTTAGTTCTATCAATCGTTCATTTTTCTTAACTAAGGTTTACAACTTAGTCCACTTTAACTAAGGTTTACTACTTAGTTTTCTTTCTCGTTATCTACTTAGTTATTTTAACTAAGGTTTATTACCTGATTCTCTTAACCAAGGTTTGATACTTAGTTTATGTTTACCGTTGGTTATCAACTGAATTTATACTTAACTTACTTAAGTCCATTGATAAGCCTTATAATATGTTGTCTTTCAATTTCATAAGTTATTCCCTTTTTGGGTCACAACAACATGTTATATTTAATTCATTGTTAAGTATACCTTATCCCACATATATACTGATTGGGGAACAACCCCCTAAATACCAGCCCCGAAGACCGAGATCAACATCAGACTGACACCTCGGGAATTACTCTACCTAACCAACATATATGATTCAAAATTTACTTCTTCTTCCTTTTCAAACCGCTTAATTTATAATTAAGTATATCTCCTCATATAAGTTATCTTATTCTTCCCTTTTTCGTTCTTATAACTTATCATATCCCATAAGTCATATTTTCCCCTTTTGTCCCTAGGACAAGTCTAACCTGTTATCCTTCTTTTTCTTATTCAAATTTGTAATAGGTTGTTTATCATTCCCCATATTCCGTCATTAGTTCAGATTAACCTTTTTATTATTATTGTTTCCATATTTTACACATGTCTTACTACGGTTAAGTCTTATACTTACATGTTTATACATATCTTGTCTTACTACAGTTAAGTATATACCTACCTATACCCACTTAACCCTCTAACCATACCCTTGTCACCCACATGTCTTATTATGGTTAGTATTCCTTAATGCACTCATTATGCCATAACGATGTATGAACACCCACATTGGACTAATATTTTGTGGCTGCTGGATGTGCCGGGCGGTTCCGGGCAGTCTTACGCCACAACTTGAGTCCAACCTCGTGTCATAAACCGTTACGCTCAAATTTCCTCCTTGGACCTCTCACATTAGACGTCCAATTGTGGCAGCTGGATTTGCCGGGCGGTTCCGGGCAGTCTTATACCACAATTGCGTCTAACCTCGTGTCAAAGGTTTATTAATATTCGTATTTCACCCAAACCCCCAAATTTCATGTTATGCAGTTCAAATTTACTTTTAAGCCTATTCAAGTGGTCATTAATTAGACCAATTTAATGTTGATTCATACCAAATTACATGTAACCCAATTACCCAACTTTTATTCAAATTTACCAATTCCAAATCATTTATTTCCAATGGTATTCATATTTTTAAATAAGTTCGAGTCCTATAAAATATGACTAACATATTAAATCCCCAAATTCTAATCCATGTTCTATTCTAGTGTCATAGGATAATTAACAAGTTCAAATCTTTTCAATGATGACAATCTTATGCTAAAACCCAAATCGTGTTCATACTTATACTTCCCAACTTGGTTTACACATTCAAACCTTGCTAATGGTATACTATACCCAAACCCCTTTGTAATTCATAACCAAACTCTCCAATTTATGTCATATCCCAAAATCTAGTGTTTCCCTTTTCGTTCGCAATATTCAATCGTATTCATTTCATGATAGATCTAGGCTCGAGATAGCCTAATTATAAAGAAATAAAGAGGGAAGGATAAAAGGAGGAACGTGACCATATAATAATTTAACATATGAAAACATTACAGGTCCAATCTTTCACAATAATTTCATCACATGTTTTACATGGGGAATGTTTGAACGATAAATAATAATCTTACACAAAAGTTGTATTATAAACCACTCACATTGCTTGTCGTCTTCAAAATGAGTACTAGATAACTCTAATATTGTTTTCCCTCTTTTGCTTAGCTTGGATTTCTGTTTTTGAATCAACTTTGATTTCTCTTTGCGGCATAAATTCGCAAATCTGAATCCATTATCTTCTCTTTAGCTTTGAATCTCTTTTCTATTTCATTGTTGTTCTAGATCTTATTCTTTTTATTTTAAAGAATAGATGTTGTAGAGAAAAGAGGGGAGAATAGATCCAAGATCTTTTGGAGAAGAAGAAAATGAGAGAGAAGGGAGTCATGGCTTCGCCACGAATTGTTGTGAAGTTTACAATGAGCTTAGGGTTGTTTATATAGGTGCCAAACTACGAATCTAGCCCTCTTTTATTTGTTAAAGAACATTAATGAAGATTTATTTAGCAAAACCATTCCTTTGTTTATACCTTAACCGTATAAAATTTGTTTCCCTTTTTCTTTTATTTAAACAAGGCAACAATTTATTTTTCTCTACCTTTTTAACATAATTATTATTTATTTATGTAAATAAATACCATACGTTTACTTACACTCATGTTCTTATCAAATATGGTATCCAACTATGACTTTATTTTTAATCGTAGAAAATATAGTATGTGTTAACTATTTTACTAAAGAGAATTTAATAACTTTTTATTTTTAGTTTATCCTTCTCATAGCCATTATTGATGGCTATTTATTCATTGTTTTTCTATTCATGTCATATTTGAAATGCCTAAATGCATTTACTACATGTACTCTCTTTTTCCATATTTAATGTAACCGTTATATTATCCCTAAATATAACATTAATGTCTTTAATTTACCAATTTCATTTCTTACCAGTAAAACAAATCCCCTAATCTCGAATTAGTGTTGCCTCTTATATATATATAATACCAAATACTTAACACTTAGTCAACCTTAAGCCAATTTATTAATGTCATAATTATGCATTAACTTTTTTTTTTACATGTTTGCTATAAATAATCGTAGGTGCATGCATCTAGTCTCCTTAATCACAGGTGCATGCATCTAGTCTCCTTAATCACAAGTGCATGCATCTAGTCTCCAAACATTTAAATCGAAAAACGTGCCACATTTATTTCAACCTCTGTCTGTTCCAAAAAGAGTAATTAATGCTTTCTTTTTTTTCCAAATACATTGGACCTTTTAAGTGCATGATAATCTCTACAATTTAAACTAAATTTATAAACGCGCATATGAATGTATTTCCATTCTCCTCTTTAAACGCGCATTCCTTATTGTATATTACTTTTCTTTTCCTTAAATATGTCAATGCATATAAAATGTATATATATTTTATCCTACGCGTGTATAAACTTCTGCGGCTTACAACTTCTTCATATGTTATCCATTTTACACAAACTTGGTATCCATCTGAACCAGAATTTTGAGGCGAACGCAATGATGACATCTCTTTTACTTAATTCCTGATATTTAAATTAAGTATCTTTATTTTATTATCTTTTTCTGTTGCATATATTGTTATCGTATAATTTTTCTTCTTTTCAACGTATGTATTAATTTAAACTGCATATAACTATCAGGCATATAAACATTTTTAATTATATTAAAAATGCGGGGTGTTACATTCTCCCACCCTTAAGAAATTTCGTCCCTGAAATTGGTAAGGGTAAAATCAAATAATCCCTCGCATATTATATCATCCATTTTTTCAAACATTGTGCACATGTGCAAAGTGAAACACATCATAGTAATGCATGTATGCCTAATTTGGTACCACCTATATGTATGCAAATTTTTAAAAACTCTTTCAAAACATGATGCTCACATCCTAAATATACTTGCAGTTCTATATGAATGCAATATTTTTGAAAAACCAAAACATTTTTCATCCAAATTTTCCCACACTCTTAAATAAGAGCACGATTCATCTAATTGTTGCATCCAAACCCTACCAACCATCATTAAATTTGAAATTTAGAAAAATCTATTTTTTTACAGATTTGATTTCTTATGTTACAAAAAGGTATAAAACGGAAAAATTTACATTTTCCGTCTTTTATGTACCTTTTCTAGTTGCACTTGGATTTTTACATAGTTATTCTATAAAAAGTTCCTATTTTCCTATCCGAGCACAATTACATAAGAAACTTTTTTTTTCAACATATCTTGGAGTAATTTCATACTTATTCAACTTTTTTTTCTTTTTCTTAAGATTTTCAATTTCTTTTCCCGTCACGTTTTGTTGCTTGATTGATTCAGTTGTTTTCTTGTTAGTTAGGCTAGTCTTCTTCTTAAATTTATTTTTCAACCAAGCTTTTCTGTTTTCTACTCAAACAGTATCTTACACAGCTACAACTATGGGCCTAGAATCTTAGGACTTTGTTACCTCTAACAATCGCGAGTCCACACAATAGGATCTATACACTTGCTTGCCATTCCCTACCTAGTAGAACTACTAGTCCATGTTGTGTATTACTAGCCTATACTTTATCTCTTTTTCTCAAGCAACAAACCTAGGTTTCTCAATGTTTATGCATTCTACGGGAATTTTCCATTAGTTTTAACATTAGCTAATCTTTGACCGGAAATCGGTAAGAGAATAATTCCCTAAGCATCAACCCCGAAGACCGAAATCAACATCAGATTGGTACTCAAGGAATCACTCAACCCCACCAATCTCCAGTTAGGTTCTAATAACTTATCATTGGGTTAGACTCAAAGTGGTTCTTCAACTCATTAGGCCTTCCTAGTCACTTTCGCGAGTTCAATTTTCTCGACTATATATATTCCCAATTCATTTTCCACATTTTTCAACCTTTTCTAGTTTATAAGGTTTCATTTCTAAACCCACTACTCTGAAATAATAACATTTCAGTTTTAACTCTATGGGATACTTTCTTTCCCTAATTCCAAATCATATTGTACACTTTCCAACCAAACCACCTAAGGGTCTCAAAAATTTCTATGTTTATTACTTTAGTGTACAAACTAAATATCCCAACTCTTTTCATGTCTAGTGGGCTACTATATGGATCTAGGTTTATATATATAATATATTTATATTTAAGAAAATAAAAATACATTCACTCATTATCTCCCTAGGAACACTAAACCGAAGCTCTGATACCAGATGTGACCACCCGGATTCCGACAGACCGAATTTTTCAAATTCGATCTATCAAAACCCGAGTTGGGTGCTCTGGTATCCTACAGAAAAAGACAGAGATATAGAAACATGTCAGAACTCGTAGAGCATCTCACAGCGGAAGGAATTAAAATATAATATATTCAAAAATAGCTTTACCTTATAAATCATACTGTCTAACCAGTATCCAAAGCTATACCATCTCTGTCATGAACCTAACCTGGAAGTATGTAATGAGGAGGGGGTCAGAACATAAGTTCTGCGTGAGAGGACTTATAATAAACTTCTGTGTAACACTACATATACCGTTCCGTATATTTTCTTAGTTATTAGGTTAATCTTGTCATTAGCACCTAAGGCTAAACTCATGTCCTTCTTATTCACATACTAGTATATTATCCTAATATCTCGTATATGTGGATACCCCCTATTCGTATTATCTTTTCCATGTATGTGTACAGTCCCTTTCCATTTATCGTATGGACTTCATTACGTAACTATATACTACCTCAGTGTAGTGCCACCATTTCCGTAATTGTTTGGACTGCCATGTTTCCTTAACTCGGTTAGGGTTTATGCCACCTAGGGCTACTAGGGATTATGCTACCTAACGAAATATGCCCTCTAGTCTAGGACACACTATCCAGAGCGATATATGTTCCTAGACCTTCCCCGCGTAAGTATCGTGAACCGTTTTTCGATGACTAGATGCACATGTACTCTATATGTGCTACCCGAGTCCCGTGGCAGGGGAAGTCAAGAAACACGGAACTCGATCGGGAGCTTTAAGTTGTCTGCGGATGCAAATGCTAAGGTCTGTTTTTCTAGTGGCTATGGTCCCACTCGACCCCTCCCTCAACTAATGAAAGGCCATCCCTGAAAAATGAGAACTATATGCCGGCCCCTCTATGCCCTACTAACCTATGGCCAACCGCAACCGCAGCCACAACTAGATAGCAAGTATATGGTTCGTAGGAGTTCTCCGCCTTTCCGCTGTGCGTATCTCGACTGACTCAAGATTGTAGGTAGACGACGAGTTGCTATCACAGGGCTACTGGTCTCGCCGAATCACGCTGGTCCATCCTAGTCTTTAGGTTGCCATTTATTGCAACCAAGGCATACCCTTGGTTCTTCTAACGCAGACCTTAACCTCTGTGAGCCTAGGAGGATCATCTGCAGTCTCATAGAGGGATACCAAGAGTACCCTCACGTCCCCTTGAAGCCTCGGGCTTCGTAACCCAATTCGTTGGAGCCTTCTTTAAAATCAGACGGCCATACGCTCCTTCTCGTGTTCTACTAAGGTTTACTGCTTAGTTTCTTTAACTAAGGTTTACTACTTAGCCCTCTTAGTTTTAAACTAAGGTTTACTTAGTTTTCTGAATCATCTTTTTCTTAACTAAGGTTTACTACTTAGTCCTTTTAACTAAGGTTTACTACTTAGTTCTATCAATCGTTCATTTTTCTTAACTAAGGTTTACAACTTAGTCCACTTTAACTAAGGTTTACTACTTAGTTTTCTTTCTCGTTATCTACTTAGTTATTTTAACTAAGGTTTATTACTTGATTCTCTTAACCAAGGTTTGATACTTAGTTTATGTTCACCGTTGGTTATCAACTGAATTTATACTTAACTTACTTAAGTCCATTGATAAGCCTTATAATATGTTGTCTTTCAATTTCATAAGTTATTCCCTTTTTGGGTCACAACAACATGTTATATTTAATTCATTGTTAAGTATACCTTATCCCACATATATACTGATTGGGGAACAACCCCCTAAATACCAGCCCCGAAGACCGAGATCAACATCAGACTGACACCTCGGGAATTACTCTACCTAACCAACATATATGATTCAAAATTTACTTCTTCTTCCTTTTCAAACCGCTTAATTTATAATTAAGTATATCTCCTCATATAAGTTATCTTATTCTTCCCTTTTTCGTTCTTATAACTTATCATATCCCATAAGTCATATTTTCCCCTTTTGTCCCTAGGACAAGTCTAACCTGTTATCCTTCTTTTTCTTATTCAAATTTGTAATAGGTTGTTTATCATTCCCCATATTCCGTCATTAGTTCAGATTAACCTTTTTATTATTATTGTTTCCATATTTTACACATGTCTTACTACGGTTAAGTCTTATACTTACATGTTTATACATATCTTGTCTTACTACAGTTAAGTATATACCTACCTATACCCACTTAACCCTCTAACCATACCCTTGTCACCCACATGTCTTATTATGGTTAGTATTCCTTAATGCACTCATTATGCCATAACGATGTATGAACACCCACATTGGACTAATATTTTGTGGCTGCTGGATGTGCCGGGCGGTTCCGGGCAGTCTTACGCCACAACTTGAGTCCAACCTCGTGCCATAAACCGTTACGCTCAAATTTCCTCCTTGGACCTCTCACATTAGACGTCCAATTGTGGCAGCTGGATTTGCCGGGCGGTTCCGGGCAGTCTTATACCACAATTGCGTCTCACTTCGTGTCAAAGGTTTATTAATATTCGTATTTCACCCAAACCCCCAAATTTCATGTTATGCAGTTCAAATTTACTTTTAAGCCTATTCAAGTGGTCATTAATTAGACCAATTTAATGTTGATTCATACCAAATTACATGTAACCCAATTACCCAACTTTTATTCAAATTTACCAATTCCAAATCATTTATTTCCAATGGTATTCATATTTTTAAATAAATTCGAGTCCTATAAAATATGACTAACATATTAAATCCCCAAATTCAAATCCATGTTCTATTCTAGTGTCATAGGATAATTAACAAGTTCAAATCTTTTCAATGATGACAATCTTATGCTAAAACCCAAATCGTGTTCATACTTATACTTCCCAACTTGGTTTACACATTCAAACCTTGCTAATGGTATACTATACCCAAACCCCTTTGTAATTCATAACCAAACTCTCCAATTTATGTCATATCCCAAAATCTAGTGTTTCCCTTTTCGTTCGCAATATTCAATCGTATTCATTTCATGATAGATCTAGGCTCGAGATAGCCTAATTATAAAGAAATAAAGAGGGAAGGATAAAAGGAGGAACCTGACCATATAATAATTTAACATATGAAAACATTACAGGTCCAATCTTTCACAATAATTTCATCACATGTTTTACATGGGGAATGTTTGAACGATAAATAATAATCTTATACAAAAGTTGTATTATAAACCACTCACATTGCTTGTCGTCTTCAAAATGAGTACTAGATAACTCTAATATTGTTTTCCCTCTTTTTCTTAGCTTGGATTTCTGTTTTTGAATCAACTTTGATTTCTCTTTGCGGCATAAATTCGCAAATCTGAATCCATTATCTTCTCTTTAGCTTTGAATCTCTTTTCTATTTCATTGTTGTTCTAGATCTTATTCTTTTTATTTTAAAGAATAGATGTTGTAGAGAAAAGAGGGGAGAATAGATCCAAGATCTTTTGGAGAAGAAGAAAATGAGAGAGAAGGGAGTCATGGCTTCGCCACGAATTGTTGTGAAGTTTACAATGAGCTTAGGGTTGTTTATATAGGTGCCAAACTACGAATCTAGCCCTCTTTTATTTGTTAAAGAACATTAATGAAGATTTATTTAGCAAAACCATTCCTTTGTTTATACCTTAACCGTATAAAATTTGTTTCCCTTTTTCTTTTATTTAAACAAGGCAACAATTTATTTTTCTCTACCTTTTTAACATAATTATTATTTATTTATGTAAATAAATACCATACGTTTACTTACACTCATGTTCTTATCAAATATGGTATCCAACTATGACTTTATTTTTAATCGTAGAAAATATAGTATGTGTTAACTATTTTACTAAAGAGAATTTAATAACTTTTTATTTTTAGTTTATCCTTCTCATAGCCATTATTGATGGCTATTTATTCATTGTTTTTCTATTCATGTCATATTTGAAATGCCTAAATGCATTTACTACATGTACTCTCTTTTTCCATATTTAATGTAACCGTTATATTATCCCTAAATATAACATTAATGTCTTTAATTTACCAATTTCATTTCTTATCAGTAAAACAAATCCCCTAATCTCGAATTAGTGTTGCCTCTTATATATATATAATACCAAATACTTAACATTTAGTCAACCTTAAGCCAATTTATTAATGTCATAATTATGCATTAACTTTTTTTTTTTTACATGTTTGTTATAAATAATCGTAGGTGCATGCATCTAGTCTCCTTAATCATAGGTGCATGCATCTAGTCTCCTTAATCACAAGTGCATGCATCTAGTCTCCAAACATTTAAATCGAAAAACGTGCCACATTTATTTCAACCTCTGTCGGTTCCAAAAAGAGTACTTAATGTTTTCTTTTTTTTCAAATACATTGGACCTTTTAAGTGCATGATAATCTCTACAATTTAAACTAAATTTATGAACGCGCATATGAATGTATTTCCGTTCTCCTCTTTAAACGCGCATTCCTTGTTGTATATTACTTTTCTTTTCCTTAAATATGTCAATGCATATAAAATGTATATATATTTTATCCTACGCGTGTATAAACTTCTGCGGCTTACAACTTCTTCATGTGTTATCCGTTTTACACAAACTTGGTATCCATCTGAACCAGAATTTTGAGGCGAACGCAATGATGACATCTCGTTTACTTAATTCCTAATATTTAAATTAAGTACCTTTATTTTATTATCTTTTTCTGTTGCATATATTGTTATCGTATAAATTTTCTTCTTTTCAACGTATGCATTAATTTAAACTGCATATCACTATCATGCATATAAACATTTTTAATTATATTAAAAATGTCGGGTGTTACATTCTCCCACCCTTAAGAAATTTCGTCCCCGAAATTTGGTAAGGGTAAAATCAAATAATCCCTCGCATATTATATCATCCATTTTTTCAAACATTGTGCACATGTGCAAAGTGAAACACATCATAGTAATGCATGTATGCCTAATTTGGTACCACCTATATGTATGCAAATTTTTAAAAACTCTTTCAAAACATGATGCTCACATCCTAAATATACTTGCAGTTCTATATGAATGCAATATTTTTGAAAAACCAAAGCATTTTTCATCCAAATTTTCCCACACTCTTAAATAAGAGCACGGTTCATCCAATTGTTGCATCCAAACCCTACCAACCATCATTAAATTCGAAATTTAGAAAAATCTAATTTTTTCCAGATTTGATTTCTTATGTTACAAAAAGGTATAAAACGGAAAAATTTACATTTTCCGTCTTTTATGTACCTTTTCTAGCTGCACTTGGATTTTTACATAGCTATTCTATAAAAAAGTTCCTATTTTCCTATCCGAGCACAATTACATAAGAAACTTTTTTTTTCAACATATCTTGGAGTAATTTCATATTTATTCAACTTTTTTTTCTTTTTATTAAGATTTTCAATTTCTTTTCCCGTCACGTTTTGTTGCTTGATTGATTCAGTTGTTTTCTTGTTAGTTAGGCTAGTCTTCTTCTTAAGTTTATTTTTCAACCAAGCTTTTCTGTTTTCTACTCAAACGGTATCTTACACAGCTACAACTATGGGCCTAGAATCTTATGACTTTGTTACCTCTAACAATCGCGAGTCCACACAATAGGATCTATACACTTGCTTGCCATTCCCTACCTAGTAGTAACTACTAGTCCATGTTGTGTATTACTAGCCTATACTTTATCTCTTTTTCTCAAGCAACAAACCTAGGTTTCTCAATGTTTATGCATTCTACGGGAATTTTCCATTAGTTTTAACATTAGCTAATCTTTGATCGGAAATCGATAAGAGAATAATTCCCTAAGCATCAACCCCGAAGACCGAAATCAACATCAGATTGATACTCAAGGAATCACTCAACCCCACCAATCTCCAGTTAGGTTCTAATAACTTATCATTGGGTTTGACTCAAAGTGGTTCTTCAACTCATTAGGCCTTCCTAGGCACTTTCGCGAATTCAATTTTCTCGACTATATATATTCCCAATCCATTTTCCACATTTTTCAACCTTTTCTAGTTTATAAGGTTTCATTTCTAAACCCACTACTCTGAAATAATAACTTTTCAGTTTTAACTCTATGGGATACTTTCTTTCCCTAATACCAAATCATATTGTACACTTTCCAACCAAACCACCTAAGGGTCTCAAAAATTTCTATGTTTATTACTTTAGTGTACAAACTAAATATCCCAACTCTTTTCATGTCTAGTGGGCTACTATATGGATCTAGGTTTATATATATAATATAATTATATTTAAGAAAATAAAAATACATTCACTCATTATCTCCCTAGGAACAATAAACCGAAGTTCTGATACCAGATGTGACCACCCGGATTCCGACAGACCGAATTTTTCGAATTCGATCTATCAAAACCCGAGTTGGGTGCTCTGGTATCCTGCAGAAAAAGACAGAGATAAAGAAACATGTCAGAACTCATAGAGCATCTCACAACGGAAGGAATCAAAATATAATATATTCAAAAATAGCTTTACCTTATAAATCATACTGCTAACCAGTATCCAAAGCTATACCATCTCTGTCATGAACCTAACCTGGAAGTATGTAATGAGGAGGGGGTCAGAACATAAGTTCTGTGTGAGAGGACTTATAATAAACTTCTGTGTAACACTACATATACCGTTCCGTATATTTTCTTAGTTTTTAGTTTAATCTCGTCATTAGCGCCTAAGGCTAAACTCATGTCGTTCTTATTCACATACTAGTATATTAACCTAATATCCGTATATGTGGATACCCCCTACTCGTATTATCTTTTCCATGTATGTGTACAGTCCCTTTACATTTATCGTACGAACTTCATTACGTAACTATATACTACCTCAGCGTAGTGCCACCATTTCCGTAATTGTTTGGACTGCCACGTTTCCTTAATTCAGTTAGGGTTTATGCAACCTAGGGCTACTAGGGATTATGCTACCTAACGAAATATGCCCTCTAGTCTAGGACACACTACCCAGAGCGATATATGTTCCTAGACCTTCCCCGCGTAAGTATCGTGAACCGTTTTTCGATGACTAGATGCACATGTACTCTATATGTGCTACCCGAGTGTCGTGGCAGGGCTAGTCAAGAAACAGGGAACTCGGTCGGGAGCTTTAAGTTGTCTGCCGATGCAGATGCTAAGGTCTGTTTTTCTAGTGGCTATGGTCCCACTCGACCCCTCCCTCAACTAATGAAAGGCCATCCTTGAAAAATGAGAACTATATGCCGGTCCCTCTATGCCTTACTAACCTATGGCCAACCACAACCGCAACCACAACTAGATAGCAAGTATATGGTTCGTAGGAGTTCTCCGCCTTTCCGCTGTGCGTATCTCGACTGACTCAAGATGGTAGGTAGACGACGAGTTGCTATCACAGGGGCTACTGGTCTCGCCGAATCACGCTGGTCCATCCTAGTCATTAGGTTGCAATTTATTGCAACATAGGCATACCTTTGGTTCTTCTAACGCAGACCTTAACCTCTGTAAGCCCAGGAGGATCATCTGCAGCCTCATAGAGGGATACCAAGAGTACCCTCACGTCCCCTCGAAGCCTCGGGCTTCATAACCCAATTCGTTGGAGCCTTCTATAAAATCAGACGGCAATACGCTCCTTCTCGTGTTCTACTAAGGTTTACTACTTAGTTTCTTTAACTAAGGTTTATTACTTAGCCCTCTTAGTTTTTAACTAATGTTTACTTAGTTTCCTGAATCGTCATTTTCTTAACTAAGGTTTACTACTTAGTCCTTTTAACTAAGGTTTACTACTTAGTTCTATCAATCGTTCATTTTTCTTAACTAAGGTTTACAACTTAGTCCACTTTAACTAAGTTTTACTACTTAGTTTTCTTTCTCGTTATCTACTTAGTCATTTTAACTAAGGTTTATTACTTGATTCTCTTAACCGAGGTTTGATACTTAGTTTATGTTTACCGTTGGTTATCAACTGAATTTATACTTAACTTACTTAAGTCCATTGATAAGCCTTGAAACATGTTGTCTTTCAATTTCATAAATTATTCCCTTTTTGGGTCACAACAACATGTTATATTTAATTCATTGTTAAGTATACCTTATCCCACATATATACTGATTGGGGGAACAACCTCCTAAATACCAGCCCCGAAGACCGAGATCAACATCAGACTGACACCTCGGGAATTACTCTACCCAACCAACATATATAATTCAAATTTTACTTCTTCTTCCTTTTCAAACCGCTTAATTTGTAATTAAGTATATCTCCTCATATAAGTTATCTTATTCTTCCCTTTTTCGTTCTTATAACTTATCGTATCCCATAAGTCATATTTTCCCCTTTTGTCCCTAGGACAAGTCTAACCTATTATCCTTCTTTTTCTTATTCAAATTTGTAATAGGTTATTTATCATTCCCCATATTCCGTCATTAGTTCAGATTAACCTTTTTATTATTATTGTTTCCATATTTTAGACATGTCTTACTACGGTTAAGTCTTATACTTACATGTTTATACGTATCTTGTCTTACTACAGTTAAGTCTATACTTACCTGTACCCACTTAACCCTCTAACCATACCCTTGTCACCCACATGTCTTATTATGGTTAGTATTCCTTAATGCATTCATTATGCCATAACGATGTATGACCACCCACATTGGACTAACATTTTGTGGCTGCTGGACGTTCCGGGCGGTTCCGGGCAGTCTTACGCCACAACTTGAGTCCAACCTCGTGTCGTAAACCGTTACGCTCAAATTTCCTCCTTTGACCTCTCACATTAGACTTCCAATTGTGGCAACTGGATTTGTCGGGTGGTTCCGGGCAGTCTTATACCACAATTGCGTCTAACCTCGTGTCAAAGGTTTATTAATATTCGTATTTCACCCAAACCACCAAATTTCATGTTATGTAGTTCAAATTTACTTTTAAGCCTATTCAAGTGGTCATTAATTAGACCAATTTAATGTTGATTCATACCAAATTACATGTAACCCAATTACCCAACTTTTATTCAAATTTACCAATTCCAAATCATTTATTTCCAATGGTATTCATATTTTTGAATAAGTTCGAGTCCTATAAAATATGACTAACATATTAAATCCCAAAATTCAAATCCATGATCTATTCTAGTGTCATAGGCTAATTAACAAGTTCAAATCTTTTCAATGATGACAATCTCATGCTAAAACCCAAATCGTGTTCATACTTATACTTCCCAACTTGGTTTACACATTCAAACCTTGCTAATGGTATACTATACCCAAACCCCTTTGTAATTCATAACCAAACTCTCCAATTTATGTCACATCCCAAAATCTAGTGTTTCCCTTTTCGTTCACAATATTCAATCGTATTCATTTCATGATAGATCTAGGCTCGAGATAGCCTAATTATAAAGAAATAAAGAGGGAAGGATAAAAGGAGGAACGTGACCATATAATAATTTAACATATGAAAACATTACAGGTCCAATCTTTCAAAATAATTTCATCGCATGTTTTACATGGGGAATGTTTGAACGATAAATAATAATCTTATACAAAAGTTGTATTATAAACCACACACATTGCTTGTCGTCTTCAGAATGAGTACTAGATAACTCTAGTATTGTTTTCCCTCTTTTGCTTAGCTTGGATTTCTGTTTTTGAATCAACTTTGATTTCTCTTTGCAGCATAAATTCGCAAATTTGAATCCATTATCTTCTCTTTAGCTTTGAATCTCTTTTCTATTTCATTGTTGTTCTAGATCTTATTCTTTTTATTTTAAAGAATAGATGTTGTGGAGAAAAGAGGGGAGAATAGATCCAAGATCTTTTGGAGAAGAAGAAAACGAGAGAGAAGGGAGCCATGGCTTCGCCACGAATTGTTGTGAAGTTTACAATGAGCTTAGGGTTGTTTATATAGGTGCCAAACTACGAATCTAGCCCTCTTTTATTTGTTAAAGAACAATAGTGAAGATTTATTTAGCAAACCATTCCTTTGTTTATACCTTAACTGTATAAAATTTGTTTCCCTTTTTCTTTTATTTAAACAAGGCAACAATTTATTTTTCTCTACCTTTTTAACATAATTATTATTTATTTATGGAAATAAATACCATACGTTTACTTACACTCATGTTCTTATCAAATATGGTATCCAACTATGACTTTATTTTTATTTTATTTTTAATTGTAGAAAATATAGTATGTGTTAACTATTTTACTAAAGAGAATTTAATATCTTTTTATTTTTATTTTATCCTTCTCATAGCCATTATTGATGGCTATTTATTCATTGTTTTTCTATTCATGTCATATTTGAAATGCCTAAATGCATTTACTACATGTACTCTCTTTTTCCATTTTTAATGTAACCGTTATATTATCCCTAAATATAACATTAATGTCTTTAATTTACCAATTTCAATTCTTATCAGTAAAACAAATCCCCTAATCTCGAATTAGTGTTGCCTCTTATATATATAATACCAAATACTTAACATTTAGTCAACTTCAAGCCAATTTATTAATGTCATAATTATGCATTAACTTTTTTTGTATTTACATGTTTGCTATAAATAATCGTAGGTGCATGCATCTAGTCTCCTTAATCACAGGTGCATGCATCTAGTCTCCAAACATTTAAATCGAAAAACGTGCCACATTTATTTCAACCTCTGTCAGTTCCAAAAGAGTACTTAATGCTTTTTTTTTCAAATACATTGAACCTTTTAAGTGCATGATATTCTCCACAATTTAAACTAAATTTATGAATGCGCATATGAATGTATTTCCATTCTCCTCTATAAAAGCGCATTCCTTATTGTATATTACTTTTCTTTTCCTTAAATATGTCAATGCATATAAAATGTATATATATTTTATCCTATGCGTATATAAACTTCTGCGGCTTACAACTTCTTCATATGTTATCCGTTTTACGCAAACTTTGTATCCATCTGAACCAAAATTTTGAGTCGAACGCAATGATGACATCTTTTTTACTTAATTACTGATATTTAAATTAAGTATCTTTATTTTATTATCTTTTTCTGTTGCATACATTGTTATCGTATAAATTTTCTTCTTTTCAACGTATGTATTAATTTAAACTGCATATCACTATCATGCATTTAAACATTTTTAATCACATTAAAAATGCGGGGTGTTGCATATCCCTTCCTTTTACTTAACCCGTTACTTAAACTTTACCCAATTCAATTAATTTATGATACCGTTACTGGTTCCATTTGGTTAAGCATATCTAAATTCTGTTTCACATGTCACACGTGTCCCACTTAACCCCTTTTATTATAGTTTCATATCTTACACATGTCTTACTATGGTTAAGTCTACCTTAGTCATGTTTTACATCACATGTCTTACAACGGTTATGTCCACATTAGTCATGCATTACATGTCATTTATATCACCCACTTAACCTCTAACCATACCCATGTCACCCATGTCTTATTATGGTTAGTATTTCTTAATTTATTTATAATGCTGTAACGATGTATGACCTCTCACATTAGACGTCCGTTCGTGGCTACTGGATTTGCCGGGCGGTTCCGGGCAATCTTACACCACAAATGCGCCTAACCTCGTGTCATAAACTGTTACGCCTCTAGTTCTTGCCGTTGACCTCTTACATTAGACGTCAGCTGGTGGTTACTGGATTTGCCGGGCGGTTACGGGCAGTTTTACACCACAAACGCATGTAACCTCGTGTCATAGTCATTTATTAACAATCGTCTTTCACCCAAACCCAAAATTCATGTCATATGTTCCAAATTCAACTTAATTACATTTCATTTTTATGCCTATTCCAATTTTCTATTCACTACACCAATTACACAATAGTTAGCCAATTTTCATATTACCCAAATTATCCAATTATAACCAAATTCACTAATTCCATGTTATTCATGCCCAAACATGCCAGTTTCCAATATCCAATTATACCAATTTCATATAATCAATATTTTCCCAATACATATATTCCAACATTCCCACGTTCATATATATAATCTAATTCACCCTCTAGGCTTACTTTTCAAGTTACAAATAAATTTCACCAATCCATGTTATCCAATTACATGTTGTTAATATTGAATTATACCAATTCCATATCCAATAGTTCCAATTAAATTTACACAATTTCATGTTCACATCATAAATCAAAATTCATAGTTGCGCACTATTCAACATAGATTATATTCCTCGACTGCATAAAATAGATTATGCCCAATATATGCAATAACAATTGTTATGCCACAAACCCCAAAATTTCAGATTATATTCCAGTATCCCCATATTCCAATCGTGCGTATTGTATAACAAGATTTCGTCTAGGTTCGAGATAACCTAGATCCAAAAATAAAAAGGGGAAAGGATAAAAAGGAGAGAACTCAAACGTAGGCATAAATAAAATAATAGATCTTATTAAATTAACATCATATTCATTATGGGGAATGGTAAACGATAGAAGCAACATTATACAACAAATATAGTTCAAATCCACTCACATTGACTTGATTAGAGAAATAAGTGATTTGTCGTTGATGTAGAACGCTGATTTAGTCTTCTTATTTGATTATTGGTGAAGAGCATGAATTGTTGATGAAGAACTTTGCTACTTGATTTGATTAAACTCCAAAGTTGATGAAGAACTTGCAAATTAATTTAGGGTTTTGAGGCAGCGGCCATGTTTGGTTGATGTTAAGCGGCATGGAAGCATCAGAAGGAATTGTTTATGAATTAGGTTAGGTCTAGGCACTATTTTATAGGTGTAGAGAGTGTTTTAGTGCCATTAGATAGCCCTAGAAGCCATCTGGTTCATCCAGCACATCAAAAATTGTCACTGCCCAGATCTGGAAAAATCAGGGGGGAGGTCGACACGAAGGTCAACCCCTAGGTCGACCTCCTTGGGTAAGTCGACTCCCAGGTTGACCTGCCTTGGTATTTTTCTGAATTTTTGTTGAATCTTCTGCAGGCCATTACTCTTTCATACGGAGTCCAATTTTCGAAAACTTGGACTCTATTCCAAGCAGAATTTCGAGACGAACGCAATGGTGATGTCCGTTTTACTTAATTACTGATATTTAAATTAAGTATACTTATTTTATTATCTTCTCTGTTACGTACACTGCCATTGAATTAATCTTTCCTTCTCTTTCATGTTAAGTAATTTCCATTGTACATCACCATTATTAACCAATCTATGCATATATATACATTTTTAATTACATTAAAAATGCGGGATGTTACAAGATGCTACATCTGCTGTAACACCCCATGGCCATTAATGTCAGTCACAATGGGAATGCATTAATGTCATGAAGCGTTATAGTAGTATAAAATAGATAAATTACAAGAATAAATAAATAAAACACATCGGAAGATAAAACTTATTTCATAGCATCATAACTTCAAAACAAGCTTACATAAGTAGTCTCCAAAAACCATTACAATAGGATCAATTGTCTTTTCCAAAAACTTCAAAGTACATAAAGAAGCAAATACTTAAATAACATAAATGCATAAATCCCCACTGAGCATAAGTAAAGACATAAAGATGAGAGAGTCCAAAGCGATACATCTACTGTTTTCAAGTAACTGAAAGAAATCAGCACTAAGCTATAGTATTCCCTCCTTGCAAACCTAGTGTGGGGAGGAAGGAAAAGAGGTGGAAACAAAATGGGTCAGACATAAAGTCTGGCGAGTCCAGTAATTTTAACAAATAATAGGTAAGGTAAATGATCAAGACATAAATGGGCATCATGATATGGCTGTAACATAGATAAGGTAGATAAAAAGGATGGACAAGATGATTCCGTTCCTAAGTACTAAGACAATCCTGCACCTTAGCTAAGCGAACAACCCTCCAAGTACTAACCCCGAAGACCAAAGTTAACATCAGACTAGCACCCAAAGGACTATCCAACTCAACCAATATGTATTTCGTTACACCGCACTTTTGCTAAGTTACACCACATTACTTAATTACACCGCACATCTATTAGTCTCTATTTACTAAAGGTTGATCCCTTCCCACTAACTGTGCCCACATGACAAACTTGGTAGTTACTTGTACCTAGCTGCTATCGTAGGTGCCGACTTGCTCCTACCACCACTAAGGTAACCTTACCCTACCCATTCGATCGGCTATATAAACCCCGTAGGTACCCGTGCTAGCCCCACAGTAGGGTGTATCACTCCTCAAAGTGGCAACCCAGATACCAACATAAAATGCATGACCATACCTACACGATGCAACAACGTATTACATACCAGCCCAGACCCATGCACGCACATGAACCCATTGGACTCGCGTTGCCATTGCTATTCACGTTTTGACCTCTTGCATTCAAGTCCAGTAAGCGTGCCACAACCCCGGCCTAGTACCTGGCCCAATTAGATACTCAAACGGGTTACTGGTTGAAACAGGTCCCTCATCCGACACAAGCCTCCCACCTATGCTTGGTTCCCACTAGGTTTTTCTCCCACTTAACCATTTTAATTTAAATGTCCATGTCTTACACATGCTATGGTTAAGTCCATACTTACATGTCATAATTTACATGTCTTATCTTATACCGGTTAAGTCCATATTTACATGTCATAATTTACATATCACCCCACTTAACCCTCTAACCATGCCCATGTCTTATTATGGTTAGTATTCATTAATTCATTCCTTATGACGAACGGTGCATGACCTCCCACATTAGACTGAACGCTTTGTGGCCGCTGAATTTGCCAGGCGGTTCCGGGCAGTCTTACGCCACAAACCGGGTCTATCCTCGTATCATTGACCGTTGCACCTACAATTCATTCCTTTGACCTCTCACATTAGACGTCCAATTGTGGCAGCTAGATTTGCAGGGCGTTTCCGGGCAGTCTTACGCCACAATTGCGCCTAATCTCGTGTCAAAGGTTTATTAATAATCGTATTTCACCCTACCCAATTTTCATGTCATGTATATCCAATTAAACATATAATCATGTTTATAATATTGCCTATTCCGAATTGTCACTAATTACATATTAATTATCCTCAATTACAAATTTACAATTATAGGCAATTTCATCAATTCCATGTAATTCATACCCAAATATGCCAATTTCACATATTATCCAATTATCCAAAATATCCAATAATATCCAATTTTCCATATTTCACATATTCCCATTGTTCCCACGTATTTGCATTCACGCGTATTTTTAACATAGGCTCAAAGGTAGCCTAGATCCAAAAATAAATGGAATAGGGATAAGAAGAGAGAATCAAATCACCGAAAATTGGAATTAACATAACATCATGAAATAAAGGGGCATGTAAACTGGCATAGAGGCATAATGACAGATTAAACATGAATAAACTGACAAAGGTATGAACTTTACGTAGAAACATAGGCATATGATGACATGAATCAAAAAGGTGAAGACTTGGATGAGATTTAAATTACACACATACATATAAATCCTCTTTACAACTTCATCAAGTTACTTTTAATCCAATTATATTGTGAAAATCACCATACTCAGCTTTCGTGGTTAAAGAATAGAATTATGCACTGAAATTGGTATAGAAACGTTGCGGTGTTGCTGATTTATCTTCTTGAATTGTTGTAGAAGCTCTAATCTTTAATTTGAGTTGAAGTTGAACAATTGAGATTTGATTTAGAGGCGGCGGCTAGGGTTTAAGAGATAATTTGACAGCACAATGGTGTCACAGATAATATCTATGAATTAGGGTTAGGTTTTATGATGTACATATAGGTGTAGGAAGTTATTTAGGCCTTAGGATTAACTCTAGAACTGATCTGGACCACTCAGATGCTATATCAGCCCTTAGGGTGAATCGCGCCACGGGTTGGCAGCCAAACACCCTGGATTGACTTCTAGTCGACCCAGCGAGGCTCGGGTCGACTCCAAAAATGGTGTGGTTCGATTATTCCCTCTCTTGATTCGCTGTTTTGAACTTTTTTCTGAATGTTTATTTATTTAATTTATATATATATATATATTTCTCTCATATGCATACAAACTTCATGGCTTAATAACTTCTTCATAATTAACCATTTTCACACTAAACCACTTTTTGAACTGCGTTCACACTAACCCACTTTTTAGCCATTCCCCTAAAACAAAAATATGGCGCTGACGGGGATCGAACTTTGCACCTCTTATATGCAAGTCACATGTTCTAACCAAATGAGCTACTAAGTCTTTTGCTTACAAACCTTAGAACAATGTTAAACATCATTCTTTTCTCATTCCTCTTTTTCAAAAAAATTATTCTTTTATTTGTTATTTTAATATTCTCAGAAAATACGGGGTGTTACATTCTCCCCTACTTAAAGGATTTTTCCTCGAAATCTCTAAGTCAAGAAGAACGTATCCTACCATCCAATCATCCATCTACTCAACCATCAACCACTAGCAACCATGGTCATTAAAAGAATTCTAATGCTTTTCATGTACATATGCATAGTGTGTGTATATGTCCGTATACTAATGCAATATCTGGCGGTCCACTAATTCAGTCGACCTCCTTAATGCAAATAATGATAGTGTCATGTATCCATCATGTATGCAAAGAACCCTATACATATCATTACTACATGTGTGCACAACCATTCATTTAAATGCAGCATCCATATGATACACACATTCAACGTACATTCATTTTACTAAATACGTCCATTTATATGCAATATGTAATATGAAAGTGACTGAGCCGATCTAGTGCCTAAAGTGTGTGTATATGCATCCACGAGCAACCACCAGAAAACACTTGCATCCACATGCATCCACCATACATAACATATCTCAAACACATGTTTCAACCATAGGACTACCCTATCTAAAGATCAAAGATACTAGTGAGAGGACATACTAAAGATAGAACAAGTACAAGCTAAGCGATAAAGGAGAAATTGAAAGACATACCCGCAAAAGAAAAGGGTACAATGAACGCATCTTCTCTTTCGTCTCTCAAGTAGCGTCGCTCTCATCATCTCCCAATTGCACTTTGACTAGCTTGACCTCTCGATTCCTCAACTTCTTAATCTCCGATCCAAGAATGCATGTAGGAGCTCGTCGAATCGTCGCATCACGCTCTATTTCCACCTCTCTAAGCAAGCTCTTCCAAAACTCACTAGTAAAGATAGGATCGCGATCGCTCACTATACTAGAAGGGACACCGTGCAAACGAACTATCTCTCGAATGTATACGGAGGCTACCCATGGAGCAGTCCTCTTACTCTTCATGGGAATGAAATGGGTGCTCTTAGTAAGTCTGTCTACCACGACCCAAATCCTTGTATTACCCTTCCTCTATCTTGGTAACCCATCAACAAAGTCCATCGAGACACTCTCCCACTTCCATTGTGGGACCTCCAATGGGTGAAGCAACCCACCGGGCTTCTTTTGCTTTGCTTTTACTTGTTGGCACACCAAGCATCTAGCGACAAACTCGGCCATATCCCTCTTCAGACCGGCCCAAAAGTAAACTCGTCTCATGCCCATGTACATCTTGTCCCCGCCAGGATGAATGGTAATCTTCAAATGATGTGCATCATCAAGAATGGTCTTCCTCAAGTTCTCGTCTCATAGTACACAAAGTCTACCGTCCCTACGTAACCAACCCTTATCATCTAGGGTATACCTACTGAGATGGCTTGATGACTCCCCCCTTATGAGCTTCTCTACTAACTCAACCAATTGTGGATCATCTCGCTGTGCCTCACCAATCCATCCCAAAAGCGTAGGTCTGACCTCTAAGGATGCTAGCAAACCGGGTACAAAGTCAATGGAAGGTCTAAAGTCTAACGTAGAGATAAACTCTAAGCTTCGTCGGTCAACAAACAACGGACTCAAGGACAATCTTTTCCTACTTAAGCCGTCTGCCACCACAATACCCTTGCCAGGGGTATATGTTGTCTCGAAATCGTAGGACGCTAAGAATTCCATCCACCTTTGCTGCCTTAAGTTCAAGTCCTTCTAAGAGAACAAGTATTTTAGCGATTTGTGGTCTGTAAACAATTCGAATTTCTCGCCAAGAAGATAATGGCGCCAAGACTTAAGCGCGAAAACAATAGCGGCCAACTCTAGGTCATGTGTAGGGTAATTTTTCTCATGCACTCTCAACTGCCTTCCTCCATAGGCTATTACCCTCCCCTCTTGCATTAAGATTGCGCCTAGTCCTGTCCCACAAGCATCGGTATAAACGGTGATTGGTTTACTCCCATCTGGCAACACTAAGACTGGGGCTGTGGTCAAAGCTCTTTTTAAACGTTGGAACGCATCATCACATTCTACGTCCCATGTGAAAACTAGGTTCTTCTTCGTCAAGCGTGTCAATGGGGCTGATATCTTTGCGAAGTCCTTGATAAACTTCCTATAGTAGCCAGCCAACCCCAAGAAACTCCTCACCTCGGTAGCTTTTTTAGGTACCTTCCAATCTTGGATGCCCACCACCTTCGCGGGATCCACAGCTATCCCTTCCTTGGAAACTACGTGCCCTAAGATTCGCACTTCCTTTCGGAAGTGACATTTAGAAAATTTAGATTTAAGGTTATGCGCTCGAAGGACCTCCAACACTTCCCTAAGATGTAGGGCATGCTCTTCCTCGTTCTTAGAAAAGATCAAGATTTCATCCACCAAGACCACAACGAATTTATTAAGGTACTCCCTAAACACCCTACTCATCAATTCAACAAAGTATGCGGGGGCGTTTGTCAAGCCGAAGGGCATCACAAGCCACTCATAGAAACCGTCTGGAGTCCTAAAGGCAGTCTTGTCTATGCTATCCTCAGCCACTCTCAACTGATGGAAACCAGTGGCTAAGTCCAACTGCGAAAACACTGAGGTGCCAATAAACTGATCGAAGAGATCGTCAATCCTCGGCAGTGGGTGCCTATTCTTCTGAGTAAGCTTATTAAGTTCTCTATAGTCCACACAAAGTCTAAGGGACCCATCCGCCTCCATGGCAAATACTACTGGAGCACCCCACTCCGATATACTACGTCTTATGAACCCCTTCTCAAGCAACTCCCCTACTTGCTTATTGAGTTCCCTCCTCTCACGAGGAGGCATGTGGCGTACTGGCAGAGATACGGGTTTTGCATTGTCTACAAGATAAATACGAACAGAATGTAAATCATCATTGGATGCGTTAAGTGACTCAAGATAACTAAGCATCACCAATCCTCTAGGGTCACAAGAAATATCAAGGGTCTTTCCACTACGAGTCAATAATTTTACTACCCTTCGTTCACAATCTAGGATGGCACCATGTCTGGCTAGCCAATCCATCCCTAGAATCAACCCATAGCCCATGAAACCAAGCACAAAAGCATTACATTCAAAACCAACGCCTAAGATAGACAATCTCAAATCCCTACAAACCATGGATAAATGAGCCGACCCACTAATAGGATTTGAGACTATAATGGGATCCACAACGAGACTAGTATTTAAGTGCAATGTTTCAACTAATGATGTAGAGATAAACGAATGTGATGCACTAGAATAGAATAAAGTATGGACATGATGATCAAACAAGAAAATCAAATTTTCGATAGAAATTTTTCTACCTTCTTCCTGCCCCGGAGCCATGAGAGCATGAACTTGCCCTCCCGAAGTAGAACCTTCCCTCTACCCTTTCTTCTTAGGACAGTCCTTGACAACATGACCTGGATCACCACAATGATAACAAGCGAACTTCTTCTTCTTCCTATAGTCTTTCTTCAAATGGCCGGGTATCCCACAGTTGTGACACTTCCTATTTTCTTTACCACCTTTCTTTTGTTGTTGGGCTTTCTTTGGATCCTCCTTCTTATCTTACGGCCTAAAAGTACTTACACCCTTCTCTTCTTCATGCATGTATGCCATATCAACAAGCTTTTCATACGTAGCCCCCATTGGAATGTGGGACATAGCCAAACTGTGAAGCGGTTCATTTAGGCCCTTTGCAAACCCTCAAGGCCTTCTTGTGAGGCGTATTCACAACTCTAGCCCAAATCTCGCCAACTTATTAAATTCAGTCACATACTCCTTCACGATCAAGTTTTTCTGCTTCAATGTTAAGAACCTATCCATGTACATGCTCTTCTCAGCTTGAGAAAGGAATTTCAACTCAAACCTTCCCCTAAAATCTGCCCACGTCTCTATAGAACGCTCTCTATTAGTAACCTCCCACCAAAACGAATCTTCGTCCTTCATTACAAGCACCCAATTGGACCTTCTTACAATCGTCCAAATCGAAAATGACAAACAGATCCTCCACTTCTATCAACCAGTTTCTAACTTCAACGAACGTTTCAGACCCACTAAAAGGTTTTCCACCCATTGAACGAAAGTCATTACATATCTTGGAGAAAGCATCTCCATGCGGAGGATTGACAGGAGCTGGGGGAGGAAGAGAAGGAACGTCGGCTGGACCCGCGGCAACGGCCCTAGCCTCGAGATATTGACGAAACCAACCAGGTACATGAACACCCTCTGGTATCTCAGATGCTTCAGACATGCTGAAAAGAAAAAGAAAGAGTTTCAAAACAAGGGAACCAAAAGAGTTGCGGGGATTATGCTCTTTAAAGTAAGTGAAAATTAGTGTGACATCCTTAAAATTAATCTTAATTAGGCTCACATCCTCCCCTTTAATTACTTGTAAATTTCATCCCTATTTTTGAACATCCACATTTTCTTTTCCTGTATTGCCCATTTACCCAAATTACGGCTTAATTAACGTGATCTATTTTTCATTTCATGATCAAATTTTTTCATCGTCATTTGTTTCTTTGTTAATGGTTGCGCCGCCTTTTCTTCAGCGATCTAAAATTAAGGGTTCTCGTCAATTTCTTCAGAGAGTTAAATTGATACATCCTTCAGTTAAAAATGATGGCGTTTCTTCTTCCAGGTGATTTATACTTTTTACATTTTGAAATCTGTTTTTTGTATATGAATTTCAATTTTAAATCGTTCTAATTTTTTCCTTTTTTCAGATGATCGGCGAATTGTTCTTAGTTTTTTGGTTTCCGTCTTCTAAAATTAAATCGCTCAGAATTCTTTCAGGTATACGGATTTCACTTTTGCATTTGAATTTTCTTGATTCATTATTCTGAATTAGTTTAATTATCTATTTTTACTGATGGATAATATTTTTTTTCGTAGCCGATTAATTTAATTTGTCAACTTATTTTTTCTTATATTCTGCATAGATGTATAAAAAAATGTATAAATTCCCTTTATGAGCATACAAAGGTGCAAATATTGTCATAATATGTGGATGTGGATGTATTCAGAAATAATGCGTATAACAATGCATATTTTTTTAACATATGCAGAGAAGTATACAGTTATTTTGACTTTTTGTTTTTTCATGTGCATATATTTTTTGGAAATTTTGCATATAAATATGCAGATGTTAATGTTATCTGCATATATGTATGCATAATAAGTTATGCATACATTTATACATATATTAAAATATGCATATATTGTCAATCTCAGCGTAAACGTATGAAACTAGTGTTAGAACACTTGGGTTTGCATTTACTCAAAAAAGTTGAGTATAAGTATGCATTTATTCTACGTATATGCATACAAATATGCATATATTTTAAATATCTGTTTTCAGCATTCTGTTAAAAAGTTGCCTACAAATGTGCATATATTCGGAATATATTCATATCTGTATGCATCTTTTTATCATACATGCAGAAAAACAGATATTTTAAAAATATATTCATATATGTATGCATATATATAGAATACTTGCATATAAATATGCAAAATTATTGTTATATTGCTAATTTGTACGCATGTATTTATATTAATCTGACGCTGTTTATTTAATTGGATTATTACATTTTTTTTGTTCAATGATTATTTTGATATTCTACTTGTTCTTGAGTTTTTCTATGTTAAATGTAGTTATTATATAAATGTTATTGTTACTACAACATCATACAGCCATATTTAATTTTTTACCATGATAATTGTTCTTTGACTTTGAAAACGTGCATAAAATTATGCAAATAATGTGAATATAAGCATACGAATATGCCACTATTGTCAACAACGTTCATACTGGTTTGCATATATTCTGGATAGTTGCATATTTGTATGCAAATATTCTTCATACATGCATACCATTATGCAAATATTTGGTGGAATACGTGCTTACTGGCTTCATGCATTTTATTCAGGATAATTGTGTGTTACTGTGCATATATTCTGTATATATGCATTGAAATATGCAAATCTTTCGAATATCTATTTGTATACGTGTTTGACGAAAAGCTTTCACAGGTGTATTTGTACATATGCATTTTTAATTTTTAATTTTCAGCATTTCTGTTAAAAAGTTGCATACAAATAATCATCTGTTGTTAATATATGCATATAAATATGCAGTTATTATTGTCTGATAAAAAGTTAAATATGCAGATATTTAAAATTTGTTCTGTAAACATAGGGATGTACTCCTGAATAATTTGTAAAATCTCTATATTTGTTATTCTGTTGTACTTAGATGAATAAATTTATGCATGCTTTAAGCATTTCTGTTAAAACGTTGCATACAAATATGCATCTATTGTTAAAATATGCATATCTGCATTCAAGTTTTTACAGATGTGCAGAAAAACATATATTTAAAATATATGCACATTTATATGCATATATCTTTAATACCTGCATATACATATGCAAATATTATTGTTATTTTGCTGAATTGTATGCATGTATTTATATTAATCTGCAGCTATTTATGTAATTTGACTATTCGCACATTATGCTTATTAATGTTTGATTTTCTTCTTTGTATAACAGTGTTCCGACGGATATTGGTGTATTGTTGTTATTGAAGCATGGGAATGAATGCCTGGTCCTCCATCTCCTTCTGAAAGACCATAAGATCTGCTTGGTTATTTTATTTTATTTTTAATTCACTTTGTTTTAGTGTTTAGTTTCACCATTTGTTGTAAACATTTATCTAATGTAATAAAATCAGTTCAGTATTTTGTTGTACATTAGTTTTTGATTGTCTTTTTTTTAAGCTGCAATGTTTGCAAAGACTAGTTATATTTGAATAAATGTGTGCACGCAAAAAGATGCCATAAAGAATCAGATCCTAAAATTATGAAATATCTGAATATAGATCGATGTATATAATAACCTGGAATTTTTATATCCTGGTGTGCAGTTATTCTAAATATTAGCATCATTATATGCAATTATTTTGAAAATTTGCAAATTGGAATTGCAGAAGTTAAATACTAGCATACTTTTATGAAAATATTATTATTACTTGCATACGAATATGCAGACAATACAAATAATAATTGCGTGCATATAACTAATGTACAACAAAATACATATTTGAATTGCGTAATTAAAATACTAGCATAATACTGAGCTGATGTGCAACAAAATACTTGCATAAATATATGCACCTTTTCTTTAAACTTGCACAAAATTGTGCAAATATTACTCAAATAAACAAGCAAGCATTTTTTTTGTTAAAACTAAAACTGTGTGATGTCTTATAAACTAAATTTACACAAATGTGCATATCTGTATGTTTCTTTGTATCAAGAAATCAGAAAAACATAATACAGAATATATGTATATATGTATGCATATATCTAGAATATATGCATATTTACTGAAATTTTGCTGAATTGCATATAAATGCATTCAAACATTTAATTCTTAAGCGTACTTGCTTACAATCATACAGAACGAAAAAAACAATTAGATTAATAACTATTTTCGCTATTTCTTGTACTTCAATATGTCGACAGCAAAGCAAAATAGGTCGATTTTGATTTTTATTGATCCAGAGTCTTTCAACATCGTGGAATTTGGGTTATGAACAAAATAGAAGGAGCGATTGGACTAAGTACATGTCGAGAGATCGCTGTTGGGTTGATCGACGGTTTTGCAGAATTTTAGGTTTAGGGTTTTGAGCGATATGATAGGAGCGATCGACTGTGTAATTTTTATTAATTGAGCGAGATGATTTGAGCGAGATGTTAGGAGCGATAGCTGCGTAAGGGTATAGCAGGAATTTTTTGAGCGGAAATTCAAAAACAGGGACGTATTCTTTATTTTTATTATCACCGGGTTTTTTTTATATTTTGAAACTTAATAGGGACCTGTAAAAAACGCACCCTTAAAGTAAACTTTCCTTTGAAATAGCTTCTGTAAAACAAGTTTCTGAAAATACTTTCTATGAAAATAATACTTTTGAAAACACTTTTCAAAACTTTTTATCTGTTCTTGTAACCATAGCTCTGATACCACGTGTAACACCCCATGGCCATTAATGTCACTCACAAAGGGAATGCATTAATGTCATGAAGAGTTATAGTAGTATAGAATAGATAAATTACAAGAATAAATAAATAAAACATAGCGGAAGATAAAACTTATTTCATAGCATCATAATTTCAAAACAAGCTTACATAAGTAGTCTCCAAAAACCATTACAATAGGATCAATTGTCTTTTCCAAAAACTTCAAAGTACATAAAGAAGCAAATGCTTAAATAACATAAATGCATAAATCCACACTGAGCATAAGCAAAGCCATAAAGATGAGAGAGTTCAAAGCGATACATCTACTCTTTTCAAGCAACTGAAAGAAATCGGCCCTAAGCTGTAGTATTTCCTCCTTGCAAACCTGAGGGGGGCAGGAAAGAAAAGAGGTGGAAACAAAATGGGTCAGACATAAAGTCTGGTGAATCCAGTAATTTTAACAAATAATAGGTAAGGTAAATGATCAAGACATAAATAGGCATTATGATATGGCTGTAACATAGATAAGGTAGACAAAAAGGATGGACAAGATGATTCCGTTCCTAAGTACTAAGACAATCCTACACCTTGGCTAAGCGAACAACCCTCCAAGTACTAACCCCGAAGACCGAAGTCAACATCAGACTAGCACCCAAAGGACTATCCAACTCAACCAACACGTATTTCGTTAAACCGCACTTTTGCTAAGTTGCACCACATTACTTAATTACACTGCACATCAACTAGTCTCTATTTACTAAAGGTTGATCCCTTCCCACTAACTGTACCAACATGACAAACTTGGTAGTTACTTGTACCTAGCTGCTATCGTAGGTGCCGACTTGCTCCTACCACCACTGAGGTACCCTTACTCTATCCATTCGATCGGCTCCCTAAACCCCGTAGGCACCCGTGCTGGCCCCACAGTAGGGTGTATCACTCCCCAGAGTGGAAACCCCGATACCAACATAAAATGCATGGCCATACCTACACGATGGAACAACGTCTTACCTTGTAGCCCGGACCCATGCACGCACATGAACCCATTGGACTCGCGTTGCCACCACTATTCACGTTTTGACCTCTTACATTCAAGTCCAGTAAGCGTGCCCCAACCCCGACCTAGTACCGGGCCTGATTAGATACTCAAACGGGTTACTGGTTGAAACAGGTCCCCCATCCGACACAAGCCTCCCACCTATGCTTGGTCCCCACTAGGTTTTTCTCCAACTTAACCATTTTAATTTAAATGTCCATGTCTTACACATGCTATGGTTAAGTCCATACTTTCATGTCATAATTTACATGTCTTATCTTATACCGGTTAAGTCCATATTTACATGTCCTAATTTACATGTCACCCCACTTAACCCTCTAACCATACCCATGTTTTATAATGGTTAGTATTCCTTAATTCATTCCTTATGACGAACGGTGCATGACCTCCCACGTTAGACCAAACGCTTTGTGGCCGCTGGATTTGCCGATCGGTTTCGGGCAGTCTTACGCCATAAATCGGGTCTAACCTCGTATCGTTAACCATTGCACCTACAATTCATTCCTTTGACCTCTCGCATTAGACGTCCAATTGTGGCAGCTGGATTTGCCGGCCGGTTTCGGGCAGTCTTATGCCACATTTACGCCTAACCTCGTCTCAAAGGTTTATTAATAATCGTATTTCAGCCATACCCAATTTTCATGTCATGTATATCCAATTAAACATATAATCATGTTTATAATATTGCCTATTCCAAATTGTCACTAATTACATATTAATTATCCTCAATTACAAATTTACAATTATAGGCAATTTCATCAATTCCATGTAATTCATACCCAAATATGCCAATTTCACATATTATCCAATTATCCAATTATATCCAATTTTCCATATTTCACATATTCCCATCGTTCCCACGTATTTGCATTCGCGCGTATTTTTAACATATGCACGAAGGTAACCTAGATCCAAAAATAAAAGGAATAGAGATAAGAAGAGAGAATCAAATCACAGAAAATTGGAATTAACACAACATCATGATATAAAGGGGCATGTAAACTGGCATAGAGGCATAATGACAGATTCAACATGAATAAACTGACAAAGTTATGAACTTTACATAGAAACTTAGGCATATGATGACATGAATAAAAAAGGTGAAGACTTGGATGAGATTTAAATTACATACATACTTATGAGTCCTCTTTACGACTTCATCATGTTACTTTTAATCCCATTATATTGTGAAAATCACCGTACTCACCTTTCATGGTTAAAGAATAGAATTATGCACTGAAATTGGGGGTAGAAACGTTGCGGTGTTGCTCATTTATCTTCTTAAAATTTTTGTAGAAGCTCTAATCTTTAATTTGAGTTGAAGTTGAACACTTGAGATTTGATTTAGAGGCGGCGGCTAGGATTTAAGAGAGAATTTGACAACATAATGGTGTCATAGATAATATTTATGAATTATGGTTAGGTCTTAGGGTGTATATATAGGTGTAGGAAGTTATTTAGGCCTTAGGATTAACCCTTGAACTGATCTAGACCACTCAGATGCCATATCATCCCTTAGGGTGAATGAGGCCACGGGTTGGCAGCCAAACACCCTGGATTGACCTCTAGTTGACCCAGCGGGGCTCGGGTCGACTCCAAAAATGGTGCAGTTCGATTAATCCCCCTCCCGATTCGCTGTTCTAAACTTTTTTTTTAATATTTATTTATTTAATTTATTTATTTATATATATATATATATATATATATATATATATATTTCTCTCATATGCATGCAAACTTCATGGCTTAATAACTTCTTCATAATTAACCATTTTCACACTAAACCACTTTTTGAACTGCGTTCACACTAAGCCACTTTTTAGCCATTCCCCTAAAACAAAAATATGGCGTTGATGAGGATCGAACTCTGTACCTCTTGTATGCAAGTCACGTGCTCTAACCAAATGAGCTACTAAGTCTTTTGCTTACAAACCTTAGAACAATGATAAACATCATTCTTTTTTCATTCCTCTTTTTCAAATAAATTATTATTTAATTTGTTATTTTAATATTCTCATAAAATACGGGGTGTTACATCTGCCTTAGAGTAAATTGGCCCACGGGTTGATAGCCAAACACCTTGAATCAAACCCTAGTCGACCCAGAGGGGCTTGGGTCGACCTCAAAAATGGGCTGGTTCGGTTATTCCCGCTCTTGACACGTTGTTTTGAACTTTTTTGCATATTTATTTATTTAATTTTTATATATATCTATATATATTTTTCTCATATGCATATAGACTTCAAGGCTTAATAACTTCATCATAAGGTATCCGTTTTATGCAAACCAAATGTCTATCTTGACCAAAATTTTGAGACGAATGTAATAGCACAACCCATTTCACTTAATTCTTCTTCTAAAAATTAAGTGTTCTTGAATTTGTTACTTTTAATATTCTCAGAAAATTCGGGGTGTTGCATTCTCCCCTCCTTAAAGGATTTCGTCCCCGAAATCTTTAAGTTAAGAAGAATGCATCCTAACATTCAATCATCCATCTACTCATCCATCATCCACAAGCATCCATTGTCTTTAAAAGACTTCTAATGCCATATGAACATATGCAGAGTGTGTTTATATGTCTCTTATCTAGTGCAAAATCAAGCGGTCTACTGATCCAGTTGACCCTCTTAATGTGAATCATGAGAGTGTCATGTGTCCAATATGTATCCAGTTGACCTCTTTAATAGGGGGAAACGAAAAAAAAGAAGACGAAAGAAAATAGGGTCAGACATAAAACCTGGTAAGTCTAGTGACTCTTCAGTATGTGAATAAGAAAAAGGGCATGATAGGTATAAACTAGAAACAGGAAGTATCATAAACTTAGGTAAAGCAGTTTTTGAATCGAATATACTATCGCACCCCACACTATATCTCTGCACCTACTTGTATTTCTCAACTGGCACCCTATGATCGGGTGAAGTGATCCCCTTTCTAAAGATCGGCTCCTACTTGCATAATCATCTGTGTCTTATGGCCCCCAAAGATTTTAGATACCTATGCTGGTCCCACCATGGGGTGTATCAAGTCCAATGGTGGCGGCCCCACACAATTCTAGAATGCATAGGTTATACTACTGGTGCCCCCAGTGCCCTATTTGTCTGCTCTGAAGTGTGTGGACGCCCGAACTCCATTAGAACCTACACTGTTGCACCGACAGCCGTCGCTTTTGACCGCTTACAATCAGCCCAGTAATCGTGCCCCACCCTGCCTAGTTTCAGGGTACCATGATACCTAATTGGGTTACTGCTGAAATGGGTCCCTATTACTTGGGCTTTCTAGTCAAACATGTTAAGTGGTTAGGTGTCTTTATTTACCTAACCCTACCCATCAGTTTAATTAACATGTTGAATTGGTTAAGTGTTTTAGTCAACTTAACCCTACCATCCTGACTTATCTGTCCTTAGCATTATAAAGCACAAACCACTCACATTAGACAGGTATTGTTACGGTTACTGGATGTGCCGGTCGGTTCCGGGCATGTTTACACCGTAAGTCAGTCTAACCTCGGGTCCTTATTGGGCTTAATGCTTAACCACCCACATTGGATAAGTATTGTTGTGACTACTGGATAGCCGGGCGGGTCCGGGCAGGTTTACATCATAACTCAATCCAACCTCGTGTTAAGCATACTCGTATTTTCTGAATTCACATATTTGTCTTTATTACTTATTGTATGTAAATTTGTCAACAATTAAATGTTGTGGCCCACTTTCCAAGTTTAACATCTTTGGTATAAGGATTTATACCATTTAAATGCAACCAATTTTGGCATGTGACAAACATGTCAATTTCATATATTTTTATGTCAAGTTTTCTATAGTTACCAATTTTCCCAACGTTACCCCGTCTAATTATTAGGCAAACAATCTTAGCCTAATTTTCGTTCGCATGGTTTTTAACATATAGTATTAGGCTAAAAACTTAGCCTAATTTAGCGCACACAAAATTGTCATAAGTGAATTCATAAACATAAACATGTCATCGGTGTAAACTTGGCATTTTTGGCATAGTCAATATGAACATCATAGGTGTGAACTTGCAAAATAGTCAACATAAATATCATAGGTGTGAACTTGCAACATAGGCTAAATCAACTTACATACATGTGAACTTACCTTGAAATAGGGGTCTAACCAAATAGGTGTCACATGAATTAACATATGATTTAGACAACATAAGCCTAAACATGTTTAGATCTAGGCATAACATCGAACATCACTAGCATATGCCAAGAACATGTCTAAAAAGTATGTATAATTTCATCGCATGTGTGAACTAGATCCAAATCATGTTTACTACTATAACATGAAACTTGTATTAAAATGGATCTTGGCATGGATCCAATTATGAACTTTGCAACTTTTGTATAAACATATTAGCATGTATATGAACTTAGGCATAGAGGTTTTAGCATATATATACATGAAATCTTAATCACATACAACCTATATAATCACATAAACATATAGTTGTCGATTTCAACATGAACTATACAACTTGCATGTGATTCTAAATGTACAATAGGATCAATATCAACTTAACTATACCACAAACATCACAATACCACAATCATTACAACACATAGATATGAATTAACATCGTCGTTATACAATAACACAATTCCATTTCCATTTTACATCGAATCAAATCCTAACTTTTATTCACATTGGAAAAATCACTATACTTACAACAAACGACGGTCTTGTTTTCTGATTTCTGAATTATGAATTTGAATTGCTTTCCTTTGGGTAGACAACGTTGATTTGATTCTTGTTTTAACTTTAATTTGGCTCGTCTCTAAGCTTTTCTACAAGTGGAGGCTCCTCTCAATTTTCTCCTGATAGCATGGCGGCTCCGTCTCTAAATTTTTTATGTGAATTTAAGTTGGAGTCTTAAGTTGTTTATATAGAATTTCAGATTGATTTGAGCCGCCAGATGATCATAGATGAATCTAGACCATTCACTTAGAGTGGAGCCAACCAGAATGTGACAAATCAGCCATAGTGACATAGCCAAGCTCCGAAATTCGACCAAAAACCGACCAAGCCAACCAGGGCCAAACCAGGTCGACTGGGCAGGTCGACCCCTAGGTCGACCCTATGTTAGACCTGGTCACCCAGGTCGACCCCTAGGTCGACCCCCAGGTCAACCTGGTGCCTAGGCGGGAATTTTCCCGCCCAGCCCAGTTTGGGTCTGAATTCGAAATTTGAACTAAATTTTGAACTGTTTGAACTTTAAATTGAATTCTGAAACTTCCGGAGGTCATAACTCATTCATACGGAGTCCGATTCTCGTAAACTTGGACTCTATCTCAAGCAGAATTCCGAGACGAACGCAATGGTATAACCCTTTTCCCTTAATTCTTTCATTTAGAATTAATTATACATTAATTTGTTAATTTACAGTTAACAGAAAATTCGGGGTGTTACATTCTCTCCTCCTTAAAGGATTTCGTCCCCGAAATCTTCAAGTCTAGGAGAACGTAAATCCTAACATCCAATCGTCCATCTACTCAACCATTAAACACAGGTGTCCACTCTCTTTAAAAGACTTCTAATGATTCATGATCATGTGCATAGTGTACGTATATGTCCTTAACTAATGCAAAAATCAGGCGGTCTACTGATTCAGTTGACCTTCTTAATGCAAATCATGTAAGTGTCATGAATCCATTATGTATGCAAATTTTTTCCTACTCATAATTCTACATGAGTGCGCAACCATTCATACAAATGCGACATCCATATGACGACATATCAAGTTTCAACCACATACAAATATGAATACATATATGCATATGCGATATGAAGTGATTGAGCCGATCTAAAACCTAGGTTGTGTGTGTATATGCATCCACGAGCAACCACTTGCAGCCATCAACCATAACATGTTTCAAATACATGTTTTTATCCAAAGGGGTTTCTACTTAAGGACAAAGGATAATATCGAGGAGATATACCTAAAATGATAGTTACAAGCACAACTTAAGGAAAAAGAGAAGTCAAAGATGTACCCTCAAAAAGAAAAGGTTAGGCCGCGCGTATTATGTCCTCAGTTTCCCAAGTTGCATCTTCCTCGGCGTCGCTCCACTGAACTTTAACGAGCTTGACTTCGCGGTTGCGTATCTTTTTCACTTCAGTTCCTATGATTCGAGTTGGGACTCTCCTCATAGTTGCTTCGCGTTCCGCTTCGACTTCTTCTGGAATGCTTGGCTCCACCACTTCCGCAAATTCTTGTTTTCTAATTTCTGAATTCTGAATTTGAATTGCTTTCCTTTAGGTAGACAACGTTGATTTGATTCTTGTTTTAACTTTAATTTGGCTCATCTCTAAACTATTCTACAAGTGGAGGCTTCTCTCAATTTTCTCCTGACAGCATAGCGGCTTCGTCTCTAATTTTTTTATGTGAATTTAGGTTGGAGTCTTAAGTTGTTTATATAGAATTTCAAATCGATTTGAGCTGCCAGATGATCATAGATGAATCTAGACCATTCACTTCGAGAGGAGCCAACCAGAATGTGACAAATCAGCCATAGTGACACAACCAAGCTCATAAATTCGACCAGAAACCGACCAAGCCAACCAGGGCCAAACCAGGTCAGTTGGGCAGGTCGACCCCCAGGTCGACCCTATGGTCGACCTGGTCACCCAGGTCGACCTGGTGCCTGGGCGGGAATTTTCCCGCCCAGCCCAGTTTGGGTCTGAATTCGAAATTTGAACTAAATTTTGAACTATTTGAACTTTAAATTGAATTTTTAAACTTCCGGAGGTCATAACTCCTTCATACGGAGTCTGATTCCCACAAACTTGGACTCTATCTCAAGCAGAATTCCGAGATAAATGCAATGGCGTAACCCATTTACCTTAATTCTTTCAATTAGAATTAATTATACTTTAATTTGTTAATTTACAGTTAACAGAAAATTTGGGGTGTTACATGATAACACATCAAGTTTCAATCCATATACAAATACTTTCATATGCATATGCAATATGAAAGTGACTGAGCCGATCTAGTGCCTAATGTGTGTATATGCATCCACGATCAACCACTAGCAAATACTTGCAACCACTTGCAACCATCAATCATAACATGTCTCAAACACATGTTTACATTCATTGGCTTCTACCTAAGGATCGAGGATAGGACCAAGAGGACATACTTAAAAATTAAAGACTAGCATGCAAATAAATATTACAGAAAAAGTGGAATCAAAGATATTCCCTCAAAAAAGGTATGATGCGCGTATCTAGTCTTCAGTCTTCTAAGTCGTATCTTCTTGAGCTTCACTCCACTGTACCTTAACTAATTTAACTTCACGATTGCGAGGTTTCTTGACCTCCATTTCCAAAAGCCACTAGTAAAGATAGGACCTCGATCACTTACTATGCTAGAGGGTATCCAATGTAGTCGAACTATCTTTCCAAGATAAACAGGTGTTAACCATGATACCAGGTGTATATACTAAAATGATTAGAGGTCTCTCCTCTACTTAGCTTATCCATCATGTCACAAATATGATGGTCTAAAGCTAAAGGTTGCTGATTAGCACAGAAATGTGTTTATTTTTACGCTTATATCATATCTTTATTGTATATAAATAAATGCTACTTTGGGTATTTTATGTGTTTTTACAGGTCATTGATTAATTGTCTCCTTCATTAAATAAAAGACCACTGATAAGAAAAAGAAGCTACTTTCCCATCTCAACAAGTTTTCAATCAAAAAGGAAGCTGTAGCACATTGGTTAAGGCATGGAAATCTGTACAGAAAGACCTGGGTTCGATTTCCTATCAAACTCTCTTTTTGCTGAAGAATGGAACACGTTCACACTGCCTCCCTTGCTTTGAAGAATTTATGGATTAGTGATTTATGGTGTGTGTGTATATATATATATATTCATATGTATGAATATATGATATGCACTAATAAATATTTCAAGAATTGGAAGTATTCTTCATAGATAAATCAAAGGGAATCTTTCATTTTTTACTCTCCATAAAGATGAAGATTTGAATAGATAGATGCCAATCATGATGCCAATCAATTTACCAATCAACTTCAAATCTCTTGGAAAATGCCAATTAATTTGCCACATGACCAATCAAAAGAGGAAAGCTGCATGGAATATTTCAAGTTTATCTTATCTCTTTTATTTGTGAATATATTATTTTCAAGAGGTTGAGTCATGGCCCATTAGAGGATTAGGGTTTTTCAGTTCATCTATATAAGCACATGTATACCCATTGTGACGGGCATCTCATTTCTGTATTCCACTACTCTAATAAAAATTCTTCTTCTTCTTCTTTTATTTTCTATTATTTTTTTAGCAACTAGTGTCATCTACCCGATTAGATTCGGTAGAGTACTTGTTGTATTTTATATTTGTTTCATTAGTGATTAGTAGTTTGATTAGTTTCAATGACAATCCTAATTTTATTTTATTTTTTGTTGATCTTCTTATTCTGCACTTTTATTTTCCTCATTGTTGTTCTTGTTTTGCAATTTAGTTTGTTTAATCGTTGATTAGATTCAACGATAATCCTAAGTTCGCAATTTCAATTTGTTTTTATTTCAACAAAATCTCCAGGCTTCGTCTAACTCGCCCAAGAGATTAGATAAATAATTTGATTTAAATTTACCTCCCTGTGTTTGACTTGTATGCTACACACCTGTACGCTTGCAGAATTTAATTTAAAATTTCGCGCTTTTCTAGCGTCGATTAATTTTTGGCGCCGTTGCCGGGGAGGTAACAATTGAATTTTATTATTTATTTAATTTCTAATTCGTGTTAGTTTTTTTTTCTTTTTATTTGATTTTGTTAGAAAAAAAAATTGCCAAAAATTTCTTTTATTTCTTTTTATTTTCCTATTGGTTTCTTGTACATATATATAGATAAAAATCTTGATTAGATGATTGTGTATCACATATTAATATTATAATCTCTAAGACAAGGTAAAAAAAATCTTGCCCCTTTTTCTTTTAATTTTCCTTCTTTTTATTTTCATTTATTTATTTCTTTTTTTTGTTTGCATTTCTTCCAATCTAATTCCTTCTTCAAAAAGAAAAAAATATATACAAATAAAGAAACTTGCTAATTTTTCTTCAATTTCTTTCCATCTTTCTACCACCTCGCTGATTTTCACATTTTTCTTTTCTCTTTCCTTTTCTTTTTATTTGTTTCCATCTTTTGTCTACAACTTTCTAAAAAAAAAACTTTCGTAGTTTCTTCTCTGTCTACTTTGATTTCTTTCTTATTTTTGTCTGCTTTTATTTCTTTCCTCAATTTCTTCTACCCTTCCTCTTTACTCAAAAAACCTTGCTTTTTTTCTCTTATTTCCTTCCACTTTTAATTTTTTTTCCTTTTTTGTTTGGGTGTTTACCATTCATTTCTTTCCCTTTCTTCTTGTTCAAATTTTCATAAAAAAAACTTGCATTCTTTTTTTTTTATTTGTTTCCAATTGCATTTCTCATTCACCTCCTACAATCTCTCTTTCTATTTTTTTTCATTCATTTCTTTCCGGCTCTCTCCTTCATTAAAAAAAACAAATTTCAATTTTCCTTTATTCTTTCCTTTTTTCCACTTTCTTTCCAATTATCTACATTCTTTTTCTTTTTACAAATTTCAAAAAAAAAAAAAGATTCCTCTTTTGCAATTTTTTTTCCTTTCTTCTTTTGTCTTTCTTGTTCTCAATACATTTGATTTCTTTTCTTCTCTTACAAATTCCCTTTCTTTTCAAAAAAAAAAATCCTCTTCTAATTTTGCAACAATAAACAAAAGAAAAAAATTCTTTCTGTTTTTGTCTTTTCTTTTATTGTTTTCCCTTCTCAATTTCTTTCCCAAATCTTTTACAATTACTTTCCTTCCTTCCTTTACAATTCTCTTTCTTTCCTGAAATCTCTCTTCCTAATTTTTTTTTTGTCATTTGTTTCTTTCCTATTTGTCCACTTTTTCAAAAATAATAAAAAAAAGGGAAGGTCATAAAAAGATTCATTCTTTTTTTTTTCAATTATTTTTCCCTGCTTCATTTCTTCCCTCTGATCAAATACCCCTTCCTCTCACATAATCTCATTTCACCACGGTTTTTTTCAATCCACACTTCAGCACCATCTTCTCCAAAAAGTTAGCTTTTTTTTGTTAATTGCTTTGTTTCTTTTTCTTGTGCTTTTTTTGTTATTCAATTCATTCAAAAAAAAACCAAAAAAGAAAGAAAGAGATTTCGAACTAAGGACAAGGTGACTAGAGTTCAAGCAACAAATCAAGATTTCAGAAATCAAAAGAAATTGCAAATAGTGCTCTGCTGCAAAGAAAAATATAGACATTGCTTGTAAAAAATATCTACAGGGGTAGCGGCTTCCTTCTACAATTTTTATTTTTGTAATTATTCTTGTGTGACTGTTGTGTTGCCTGAAATTTCTACATTGATTTGGTGAGGAACGAATTTCCATAATTATAAGCATCACTCTTATCGCTTTTCAAGAATAAAATCTGATTTGATTTTCAAAATATTTAACTGCTAGAGTGTATTTTATGAAATTGATTGTCTCAACGGTTTGATCGCGGATATATATTAGTTCAGTTTATTGAACTTCTAGCAAAAGAGGTTGCATACTACCCGTAAAACATTGGTCGTATCCCTTAGTATTTATACTATACATGAACGACCATAAGACCCTTTCCCCCTTCAAATCGAGATTATCAGTTAATGAAATATATTTGAGTACGTTATTTATTTTGTAATAAAAGCTACTTGTGTCAAATTTAAGTTTGGATTTTCCATATTTGATAACATTGAATGAGAAAAGTCTTAGCCACCATAATTCTTCTAGGGATTTTGAGATTGATAAAATTGACATGATTCAGACCATAGTTGATGACACATTTATTGACACTTCCGAAGCGTTGAAAATGTGTTTTAACCATTTCAACTCTAATTTCGATGAGCTCGATTACTTTTCTGAATTAAATGAACTTCTTGACCCGAAACCGATGTCATCTGGATCTAACCAAGGAATGTTGACCAATGTTAGCACACCAGAACTTCCTAAGTTAGACCTCAAACCCATGCCACAAGACCTTGAGTATGTTTACTTAGACTCTAAAGAAAATTTTCCTGTTATCTTGACCTCTGATCTTACCGAGGACCAAGAAGAAAAACCTTTGAAAATTTTACGGGATAATCTGCATCTGAATTGTACAAATAATTGGCAAGACACAATTTTCATAGGAAAGATTTTTATTTCAGAAAATAACAGCATGTCTCTTGTACCTCAAAAATCATATACGAGATCATCATACATCATTTTCGATAGAGGCAAGTGTGGGCGGAAAAGAAAATTTCATTTTTCACAAAACATGCACCATCATTATAGATTTCATTCTTCATATGATTGGCATTCACATATAATTGTTAAACATCATTTTATTTTACAAATCATATTCCATTTAATCCATCTTTGGGTACGATCTTTCAAATTTAGGAAACATTCACATTGTGGACACTTTTTAGTTCTAGTGTGGGGGGAGTCTGCATTACATTCTTTTATTTTTCTTTTATTTTTTTCTTTCTTTTCATGTAGGATCATCATGCATTTTAGATCGTAGTAACATACCATTTTTTTTGAAATATGACTCATTTTAGATTTGATACAACAAAATTAGTTAAGGATTATTAATCAGTTGATAGTATTTTTTCTCTCAGCTTAGATCGAATAAGAAATATAATGAAAAGTTTAATTTTGAGGGATAATAGTGTAACCGGTACATAGGGAGATTCTTAGGTGATGGCCATGAAATCTATTCTATATTGTAGACTTTGTTTAAATAAGTGGAGGACTTAAAATACTTATATTAGCTTTTCGAATCTTTAAAACTAAGTTGTGTTAAGTTGAATCCGCGTAACTTTCTTTTGTGCTTATAATTTCAATAATAATAATAGTAATCCAAGGGTATCCAACATTGATTGTATATCAAGCGTTGGTGTGCAAACCCGCCAAGCTCTATCCGACATGTTGTTGACAAAGTCAGCGTTGGAATATCTTGGTCTCATTTCATGAGATTGGACACCTAAGGATTACCGACACATTGTTGACAAAGTCAAAGTCGGCCCGCATAATCCGCCAAGCTCTTTACCTGTAACGACCTGACATTTTGCCCGCTCCAAGTCGGTGATTAAACCAACTCGAACCGTTCAAAACGCCAGATTGTTATTGGCTTACACGGTTTAAAAAGAATTAACACGGAATCACAGAATACAATAATTGCAGCGGAATAAAATTTCTCATAAAAATGTCAGATTTGTATACATTTTGTATAGCGGAAAAATATACATGAATTCTTTAAACAAATTTACTTTTCTTTTGTCGTGCTTAGCACGCATGCGTCTTCACATCTCCACGTCCTCTCTTGTTTTGCGAGCTGATATCTATAACCTGGAACACTTAGGGCCTGACCCGAGTGTCCCATGCAAAATACACAAAACACCCGAGTCAGGATTAAACTTATTTCAAATTAGCAAACTTCGATAAATCGCATAAATATAATTGTTAATCCTGAAATTTATTTAATAGCTCGAGTACAATAAACGGTTAAATGAAAAAAAATGTCATATGATAATAGGAAACAAGCGGATATGACCGCATGCGTGAGAAATGAACCAGCATATATAGGAAGTTGCTACGGTAATCACTATGGAAGCAAAACAAGAGCTGATGCCAATGTTAATAATAAACATGCCTAGAGTAGTACAAGCATACAACATGTAGGTATAATACGAACCATGCAATAGTGAGGGCTGCAGCAAAAACAGGAGTGATTTACTTCATGAATACCTATATTGGGATCCGTGTATACTCAGCTACATGACAACACAATAATGCTCGTTTAAAATTATTCATATTGGGTGGCAGCATAAGAAAATTTTAACATACATGGTTTATTCAAAGTTCAAGCTTCGTTATTTGTTTCGGGCAAGATTAACTTTTTAACTTTCATGGACTTCAACACTTCCTGTTATATCCACGAGCAACAAGACACTCAAACCTTTACATATATTACGTGAAACGGTTCACTGTTTTAGTTTCATGATTTTAACAACAGAAAGCATACAATTGGAACAACTACCTGGGTCCTCAAGTGGGAAAGCTACAGCTAATGCATGCATGAAACAACAAAACATTTGGTCAAAGATCCTTGGTGGTGAAAGCCCACACACAGGATAACAAAAGAACTTAAAACAAAAGGAAGTAAGCACAGGAACATGCATGATGTGGTACTTATGCAAAGATCAAATAGCAGGTTAGTATAAGTTATAGAACCATTCAAGTGGTGCCACTATATCAAATTGTAATACAAGAACATGACCTATATACATATACAAGGAACGAAGGCGACAATGCATGCATCCTGTAAATGATCTAAAAGAGAGTTTACTCGCCCAAAATACACTACGGCTGCATTGAAATGGGTTCACTGGTTTCAGTTCAGGTCACATGTTTGGTCTGGGTTTCGATATGCAGATTTATTTAGATAATTATTCTCCCTTCAAACACATATATGCACCTCTATATCTCACTGCATCATATTCTAAAAATAAATGATAGTTTTAGTGGTTTAAAAGTGAAATTTACTTCCAAAATATATTACCCTTCAGGTTTTAACATTTCTGAGCCAATAATAACATCATGCAAAAGAACTTTCTGCGTACTCAAGTTTAATGTATAGAAAAAAACAGACACGCTTTATTTTCTAATTGAAGGGTACAATATTCACATGCAGCAAGGCCATGGCATTTATGAGGCATGCAAAATAAATAAAATAAAAGACACAGGGCCAAAACAAGCAATTGTTACAACAGGAAAATAACAATGATCATGCCAAGGTGAATACCCACAAAGGGAATGAACAACACATTGAACCGAACAGTGGTACGGAAACCCAGACAACCGTATTTAGAAAAGTCGTGAAGTAAACCAACTTGAAAATAAGTTTAATCGTAAGGGTTACTTACCATTTGTCGCAATGATGGATGGAGAAGCAGGAATCCGCAGGCGGTGACTAACCTTCAAGGTGGTGACACAGTGCGCTGGGTGCTTGGCGACGTTGCAGCAGAGGGGTGGCGACCACGAGTTCCAATGGTGCTGCGCAGTTATGGGAATGGTTCGGCTTACGTAGACGAGGCTGCGATTTCAAACAGCAGTGGGGCTCCGACTCATGTGGGAGTGAACGGAGGTGACTGCTGATGAAGAGGGGTTGCGGTTTGGTGCTCGAGACACGGTTATTAGATTTCTGAAGGAGTCGGAACTTGAGCTGAAGAAGGTGGAGCCATTAAATTGATTTGGGGAAGGAATCGAATTGGATTTGGGATAAAATGAATTTGGGTGAAAGAGGTTCGGCTGATAAACATAAATAAAAGAAGGGAACGGACACATGGAAGGGTAAGGAACCGGCACGCAAACTAAAAGGGACACGCGTTAGAACGAAAACAAGAGAACGGACAAGTGTCTAAACTTTTTTTTTTCCAATTCAAACAAGTGGCAAAACACAAATAAATTTTAAGAAGTGAATACCATTTAAAATACAAAACATATATAATTAAAAATTCAATAAATTCTAAAATATTAATAGCGTTAAAATTTGATGAAACTGCTCAAATTTATAGATCCAAAATAATTTATACTCAAAAGACTTCAAAAAAAAATCAAGTTAAATAAACACGATTTCAAATTTTAACCAAATATCAATTCTCAAATACCAAATTCTCAAATAAATATATATTTTAAAACTTCGAAAAACTGGTTCGTTACAATCTCCCCTCCTTAAGGCTTTTCGTCCTCGAAAAGGAGAGATTGTACAATGAAAAAAAGCATGAATTAATTTCTTCGACTTAAGATCCCGTTTTATTTTCAAATCATTCGAACACTATTTCTTTTTTCTTTTTTTTATATCGAATCATACTTTCTTCAAGATTTTCAAAACAAAAAAATCGTTTCCAAAACTTCAAACATATTATGATCAAATCAATATCAATATATATGTTCCATTTCCTCGAGAAGTTTCTCCCCATAACAAGGTTACTCGGGAACGACCTATCGCACGAAATAATATATATATATATATATATATATATATATATGTATGTATATATATATGACGTCTCTCCTTTCCCCGGAGCCGACCATCATAAGGACTCAAAAATCCCAAATCACACACACCCTTTCTTTAGTCACGGGTTACCCAATTCCATGGTTCATATCAAATCATTTCATATCCCGAAGGTATAAATCATTTCGCAACAATAATTCACAAATACTTTCAATCATAATATTGTTGTTTTTCAAAACATTTCAAATATCGGGATTCAAGTCGTCGAAATTTCCTTTTGTTTATAAACCACTTCTATAAACTATATCATATCCAAGTATTTGGAAAACAAGTTCAATCAGTACGGTTTCTTAATATCTTCTCAAATCAAGTAAGCTTTTCAAATTTCCAAACTAAAAACTTCACAAATCATTCATAGAAATCGTATCGAAATTCTTTAGATCAAATTTCATATAATCGAGTTATTTTCCTTTCAAAACATTAGTTACAAAATAATTCAAGACATATTTGGAAATCCTTTACACAAAATATAGGACCGTATAATCATTCTCATTTCAAATATCATATCACGCTTGGAAGGTTACATTGTTCAACTAGTCGAAAAAAATCTCTCGAAACATTTCTATTTAAAATACCATCATGCTTCCGCTACGCACTCTAATTAAGCATGTTCCACTAGTATTGTTCTACAAACCAATCCCAAAACATTGATTTTGAAACAGAAACCTAAAAATTGAGTTTCAAAGTCCACTTTCTATGGATTTATCGATGCAAGACAAAAGGAAGGGTTCAAGAACAAGATTGGACAGGCTCAAGCTCGAATAGATCGAAGAGATGATAAGCGACAGATGACGTCAGGTCAAGGCAAACAAACACAACAACAACGACGAAGATGTATTTATCAACATTCCACTTATCTCTTCATCTTAATTTATCTCAACGTTTTATTAAAATTTATCCAAACATTTTCAACATTTATCTACACGGTTTCAAGTATTTCTCGACGTTTAGATCGGAATCATGCAGTCATCCCACTTTTGAAACTCAAAAATGAGTACTGATAATGTTGCAATCATCGTCAGACCATCCCCAAGCGACTAGAATGTGATTCTATATCCATCTAGTATATATTAGACTTCGGATATACGTTGATCAGACGTATATCCGAAATCCTTACATACTTGATCGTCCGATCTTGACGTCAAATAAATACTCGCAACTGTTTCATTATACATTGATTATACTTCAAATCTATAGCTTTGGATTAACGGCCTTCTTATATAAATCTTTATATATAAGTTGCAAAATAATCTCAAAGTTTTTTTTCTCTTCCTTTCAAAAATGCTCGTTAAAGCCAATTCATTAATCGCTTATTTCTGGATAACTCCGAACAGATCGACGCTGGATTTTCGATTTTTTCTTTTATCATAAAGAGCCCATTTATTTTCGAAAATATTTTCTTTAAATTTTTTTTTACTTTCAAATCTTCTTCAAAATATTTTATTTCAAAGTCTCATTCAAATTTTTTTTTGAATTCCGCTGATTCTAGCATCAATTTTGCTCAACCGAATAAGCCATGTTTATATAAACCTGAGCTCCGATACCACTTTAACAACTGTATACGTGGTGACGTGTCCAGAACGAAGCATGACGACTAGGGGCGATTTCTGGATTTGAAGATGGTGAACGATAACGATATGGCCTTGACCTTCGGGTCATAATTAGATGACTAAAACAGGAGCTATACCGTGACTAATTGAGGTAGCACCTTTAATCGGACACGTTTCTTCGATACCATTTCTATGACTATGTTATGATTTGGGGTACCCCTTTTGATTTGGGAATGTGTTCCGAGGTGGGCGGTAGTGGCTGCTATGCGTTACCACCGGTCCGGGAGTGCAATTGGTAGAATCCTACTCTGGTATTGCCTCGAGTGCCTTGTCGTTTTATCCTAAGCGAGCCCATACGATTTTTCTTTGGTGTTACTTTCTATGGAGTGCCCTCTGATAACACCAGTACGGTGAATTTACGGTACTGTATAGACTGTGATGCCTATAAACGGCGTAAGGGTAATATGGTAAACCCGCTTACGCTATCTTCATTATTTGTACTTTACTGGATAGACATTATCATAATAGCGTACTATTATATGTATTAGTTTCACGGATCCTTAGAGGATAGAAATCCCAGACATCCTTTAAGTTACTGTACATTTCTGTGAACATGTCTTTTATGCTAATTCACTTATATAAGACTATTAGTCCTGACTCGAGTGTATTGTTTCTTTGACTTTATGCTTGGGTCAGCTTGAGCACTTCTGCTGTTCGTGGCGCTTTTGGAGACTTGCATCTTTTGGACTATCTTCTGTATCAGCTATCTTATTATCAAAATTATCCAGGTTACTACTAGTTACTTATATGTACTATATTTTGTATGAGCTTATGACTCATTATGTACTTATATGTATCATGTATCGTGTATGAACCTATGTACTACTGTGTTCCGCTGCTAGTTACTCTGTTCCTGTGTCTGTGATTCTATGTTCTGATTTGCATTTACCTCAATAGTTAAAAATAACAATTCACGGTTTTGAGCGATTCAGGTCTGACATGAGTGGGTTATTGTCGATTTGAGTGGTTCGAAATTGTGGGTCGTTACATTACCCACTCTCCGTTAGTCCGCGAGGCAGTGCATGGGTGGTAAACCTTGGTCTTCTAAGTTAGGTGTATGTACTTAATCATAAATTTTAAAAAATTTATAGAATAAAGAATAAGCGATGATGCCCAAACACTTCTTGACCTTTTTGATTTGTCTAGCCATACATGAGAAAATTAGAATACCACTTTACAAACTGTGCCAAGCAAACGAAGAATTTATTTCATGGCTGCACTATGTTATCGACCGAACTAACTGGCCAAACTGGAATTTAACATTTGAAAACTTGATTTATACTGAAAATTTGTGACAAGTTGAGATATCTAAAGTAAAATCAACTGACTAGAAATTGTTAACTTAATTTGTTGTACCACTGTCCTGAAACAAGTCGTGTTTTCAATTTTTGTTTTCAATTGCATAAGTCCTTTGCGTTCATGTAGTTACATTAGAATCATAGCATACTGCATTTGGATTTTGTGGGTAGTATCCGCTGAAAACCCTCTCGAGACACCACTCGTCCTACTAGGGATACCTAGAGGTTTAACGGCTTGTTGCATATGCTCAATGCAATCATGTTTCCTACGAAAGTGTGACCTATCTAGTTAGTTCTTAATTCTTGTTTTACTCGAGGACGAGTAAAAGATAAGTGTGGGAGTATTTGATTAGCACAGAAATGTGTTTATTTTTATGCTTATATCTTATCTTTATTGTATATAAATAAATGCTACTTTGGGTATTTTGTGTGTTTTTACAAGTAATTGATTAATTGTCTCCTTCATTAAATAAAAGACCACTGATAAGAAAAAGAAGCTACTTTCTCATCTCAACAAGTTTTCAATCACAAAGGAAGCCGTAGCACATTGGTTAAGGCATGGAAATCTGTACAGAAAGACCTGGGTTCGATTTCCCATCAAACTCTCTTTTTGCTGAAGAATGGAACGCGTTCACACTGCCTCCCTTGCTTTGAAGAATTTATGGATTAGTGATTTATGGTGTATATATATATATTCATATGTATGAATATATTATATACACTAATAAATATTTCAAGAATTGGAAGTATTCTTCATAGATAAATCAAAGGGAATCTTTCAAATTTTTTTTGAAAGCAAAATGAGTGATCTTCTAAAAAGAAGAGAGCACACATATATTTATATATGAAAAAGTGATTACAAGTACAGACCGCCAGCTAAAAAACAAAAACTGAAAAAAAAACAACTACACATGCTACGACTAGTCCCTCCAAACAAAGGACAACAAGAAAACTAGAAAAAAGACTACCTCATCACAAATGCTCCAACACGGTAACATAAAAAAACACCAGTGTTGTAAAAACCCGTAACTTCCCCGTAAAGGAAAGCGCAGATAGTTCGAGAACAAGCCACAACAGAACGCAGACGAAAGAACATTTCATTGTATATTACAACAATGCATCAGATTACAAGAATATACAGAGTATAAATGAATAAATTACATTCGATAAATATCAGAGATTACAATAAATTACATAGCAGCGGAAAATAATACAAAGCACAACTGAAGGTGATATACGGATACAGAGCTTTCCGGATATCATTCCAGCTGTAAACCAGGATCCTGTGAATATAAATCTGCAAAACCAAAACTACTAGCTGCCCATACGGAAAATGGGGGCACCCGGAGTTTAGGTTAAAACAATAAACTCCAGGTCAGTCATGGGACTGGTGTGAGAACTAAAACAGTTATTTAAAACTTTACTTTAAAAGAGAATAATTCAAGGGACCACGCCGTATAACACGGAACGGGTTTCCTCCCAAGAATACTAGTGCATAGAATAAACAGCACAATGCTTTTTCGAAAAATGAAGCTATTATAAGACCCAGGTCCCATCACACAATGCAACGCAAGCCGGAGGATAGGGTTTTCCCTTATAATAGCCAAACATGCTTGGTACGTTTAAAACAAATCATTTGATACTATAATATGTTTATAGTGTCAAAACAATTTCAATCATAAATATAAATCATAGACGGCATGGGTACCATATATCATGTCGCCATACTAGTTCTACAATTAAAACCGCAATACACGTATTGGAAATTGGATTTCCATCATGGTGGCTCCTGATTCGAAAGATCGATCGCGTAATGCAATTCACCACGGCTTACGTCCCCACAAGAGAAAACTCTTCAATTTCTTTTTTCTAGTTATATATATATATATACTATAGTAGGCGGTGTTTTCTCTCGCTGGGACGTAAGCCGCGGTGGTACTCTGGTCCCAAATGTGCGCATGTGCAGTCGGAGTTTTCACTTGTGGGGACGTAAGCCGTGGTGAATTGCATTACGCGATCGATCTTTCGAATCAGGAGCCACCATGATGGAAATCCAATTTCCAATACGTGTATTGCGGTTTTAATTGTAGAACTAGTATGGCGACATGATATATGGTACCCATGCCGTCTATGATTTATATTTATGATTGAAATTGTTTTGACACTATACACATATTATAGTATCAAATGATTTATTTTAAACGTACCAAGCATGTTTGGCTATTATAAGGGAAAACCCTATCCTCCGGCTTGAGTTGCATTGTGTGATGGGACCTGGGTCTTATAATAGCTTCATTTTTCGAAAAAGCATTGCGCTGTTTATTCTATGCACTAGTATTCTTGGGAGGAAACCCGTTCCGTGTTATACGGCGTGGTCCCTTGAATTATTCTCTTTTAAAGTAAAGTTTTAAATAACTTTTTTAGTTCTCACACCAGTCCCATGACTGACCTGGAGTTTATTGTTTTAACCTAAACTCCGGGTGCCCCCATTTTCCGTACGGGCAGCTAGTAGTTTTGGTTTTGCAGATTTATATTCACAGGATCCTGGTTTACAGCTGGAATGATATCCGGAAAGCTCTGTATCCGTATATCACCTTCAGTTGTGCTTTGTATTATTTTCCGCTGCTATGTAATTTATTGTAATCTCTGATAATTATCGAATGTAATTTATTCATTTATACTCTGTATATTCTTGTAATCTGATGCATTGTTGTAATATACAATGAAATGTTCTTTCATCTGCGTTCTGTTGTGGCTTGTTCTCGAACTATCCGCGCTTTCCTTTACGGGGAAGTTACGGGTTTTTACAGTTGGTATCAGAGCTTTGGTTTACAAAGCTCAGAGAACAAGACACATTAGAACCATACGAAAGAATTCATCTGAGATTGGATTAGTAATATCCAACGAGAATGACTCGTTAGAGATGGGATCAGTAGTATCCTAGAGCGAGTGTGAAGAGTATATTTTTGAAAATGAAAACAAATCTTGTTTTGAAATATAAATCAATTATTCGTATTTGGTTATTTATTTATATTGATGTGGACAATCCAGTATATATAGATTTTGCGTATACGTCCGATCCGCATGTATTCGAAATTTTAATATACTGGATAGATATAGAATTACACTCTAATCGCCCGGAGATGATTTTGATGATGGAGCTCCATCATTAGAATTTATGTTCGAGTGACGAAAGTGGGCTTTCTATATATTTCCTATTGACTGGTGTGAGAACCAAAATTAGATAGGGCTTATTGTTGTGATTTGGCATCAAAAATGTGATTTTTGACTATATAGCAAAATTATGTGTTTGAAATGCTAGTCAACTAATTGATTGATGGTTGTGTTGTTTGATTACTGTTTCGATTAGTTGAAATTTTATCCCTATAACCAATTTGATCAAATATTGAATTATATTGAAATTTGTCGCATTTGCTTGCATATACTTGTACTTACATTGAACAGGTCATAGCAAGGAGGTTAGAGCAGAGAATAAAATTTGTTTGCCCGACAAATAGGTACATGTTTACTATAATTTACTGTTTTGTTTGGGTGATGATGATTTTATGAGCCGATTGGCTTTTTCTTTTTCTTTTTGAGATCAGAAGGCCTATATGGCAATTTCGGGATTTTCCCGTAGCTCCCGGTGCAGAGGAGGTTATGGCGAAATTTTTCGAAAATTTAGGGTGTTAGCCAAATTTTTGAAGAATTTGAAAATTCTCAAAAACTGAAAAGTTGGAGAATGGAAGCTAGATCGAACGTGGAGTTGATTAATCAAACCACTTTCGACTTTGTTCCTTTTCGAGGACGAAAAGTTTTAAGTGGGGGAGATTGTAACAACCCGAAAATCTGGGCCAGTTTAAAATTTTTATTTTGGCAATTTTAGCGAATTTTGATTATTTAAAATGAATTATTTTAAATAATATCGATGAGAAATTTATTTTGAATGGAATTAGAACGTATATATTATACAGATCGTCGTTAGAATATAAATATTTATATATAATTATAAATAGAATTGAAAATGGCGCGGTAGTTCGATAATTCGATTTCAAACTTCAATTGAACGTACCGGGTGCAAAACAATCCGGATTTTAGTGAAACCAAAAACATTAGGAACTAATTGATGATATCTTTCCAACAAATCCGAAAAATCGAAATTTCATAGCGGGAATCAAAAGATATATCCAGTTGAAAATTCTGAATAGTCGCTATGGAATTCAGGCCCTTAAAAATGGGAATTTTGCAAACGACCTCGGATTTCGACGAAACCTCTTTTGTTGGATCCGTGATGTCAAGTTATGGATAGATTCCAATTTTCGTAATTTTTCAAATCAATATGTGAGCGTGGCAAAAGAAAACGCGTTTGACCAGTTTCAATTGATTTTAATCGACTGGAAAATGGCCATTTTTCAAACGATCTCGGAAATCGACGAAATTAGTTTTGTTAGGACCGTATCATCGATACGACGCTAGAAAATATTTTTCTGGAATTTTTAGAGTTCGTATGTGACCCTAGTAATTCGAAATGTGCGTTAAATTTAAATATATACTGATTTATAATTTGATTTTGAGAAAAACCTATCAAAACAGTCGAATTGGCTTACGATACATATCCCATTGTGTTCGGAATAGGGGTATTTAGCTAGGGGCGACAGTCGTTGGGTTCGATTTAGAGTTCGAATCAATAAACAAGTATATATGGAATTAAATTATTAAAATATTAGTATATAAATAAACCCAAACGGGGAAACCCTAGATCCGAATAACAAAGCCGCCGCCAGGATAAATTAATGGCTACGAGCTCCCAATTTTATCCACGAAAATCATTCAAATCGATTTGAATTAGAAGATGAAAACAAAACAAAAATCGACAAGCTATTCGAGATCTTTCAATCTATAGTTCAATGATCAACTCTCGTAAAGTGTTGGGCATGATTTTTGAGCTTGAAGGGCTCAACGTTGAACCGGATTTCCGGCGCAGTGGAGAGGCTGAGCTCCGCCTCGCTCCTGGCGGTGGCAGCACCTCCCAAGGCCGACGTTGTGGCCATCATGGATCCGATTCCGGCGGTCCTTGGGGCGTGCAAAATGATGCCCTAGTGGCTTGCGATGGTGGGTTTTTACTTCCACCTGGAACAAGGTACAGAACGATGAAGGTAAAATTTAATTTTTTTTACATATATTAGTAAATGTTTAATATAAATACATTGGAAAGAAAAAAAATTCACTTTTTGTTTAATTTAATACATTGTTGAAAATCAGTTTGACAAGAAACAAAAAATTTGAATTTGCTTTGAAAACAAAATTTGAATTTGCTTTGAAAACAAAATTTGAATTAGCTTTGAAAACAAAGTTTGCATTCCTTTTGAAAATGAATTTTGCATTGATTTTGAAAATAAAATTAACATTGTTTTTAAAAATAAGAATAGCAGATTAAAAAGATGATTTTTATATATTGAATAGCATAGTAAAAATTCGATTTTTATATATTGAATAGCAAAGTAAAAATTCGATTTTTATATATTGAATAGCATAGTAAAAATTCGATTTTTATATATTGAATAGCAAAGTAAAAATTCGATTATTATATATTGAATAGCAAAGTAAAAATTCGATTTTTATATATTGATTAGCGAAGTAAAAATTCGATTTTTATATATTGAATAGCAAAGTAAAAATTCGATTTTTATATATTGAATAGCAAAGTAAAAATTCGATTTTTATATATTGATTAGCGAAGTAAAAATTCGATTTTTATATATTGAATAGCAAAGTAAAAATTTGATTTTTATATATTGAATAGCGAAGTAAAAATGCGATTTTAACATATGTAGAGAATACGGGCAACGAAGATGACAAAAAGGCGAGGACGATGAAGATTTCTCTAAATGAAGAGTCGAGGCGTATGGTTTAGCTATTCGGTGAGAACTCCTCACCTTTATTTTATTTTATTTCTAGTTAAATTATATACTAGGATGCAGTCGGTGTTTAGTAGCACCCGACACAATCGTCCACAGACCATGGACTTGTTTGTTTGGTTGTGTAGTTGGTTAGATTATTTGGTTTGAATTGAATTGTTTGGTGAAATGAAATTGATTTGATTGATGTGTGAATGGCGTGGGCCTTCACTAGACCGGGGATAAGGCTAGGCCTTGTCCCGTTTCTAGTATCGTGCCGTTATGCCGCCGAAATTTTCTAAGAATAAGTTAGAAAAATAAAGATAACATTTTATTTAATAAATGAATCGAATAGAAAATTCATAGGTTGAATAAAATAGTTTGATCGTTAAAAATATAATTTTAACGTGAATGTAAATAAATAAATATTCATTTACAAACCGGACGGTTTGTTTATGTACACCTATTTGAAGGACATTGATTGGGACGATAAATTTTACACATCGCCCAACTGCACAAATAAAAATTTGTGTTTGATTACTTGAAACCCCACACGGGTGTTGGGATGATATTTGACGTACACTAATCCCAATAATTAGTTGTATGTCGATCGATTGATTGACTGGCTGCTATAAGCGTTGAATATTTATATTCGATGCTTATACAGTGTAGAATGCACTTTGGATGATGGTTGATTATTCATCGTTGTTATTGTATACATGTGTTGTAGAAAATCCATATAATTAACTTTATATGGTAGTTGATTGGGCCTCATTCCAGTTTCGAAATAGAAATATTTGAAATAGAAATATTTGAAATAGAATATTTGAAAATAGAAACATATGAAGCCGGGTTGGTTAGATTGACGCCATTTTGACGTGAACGATATTTTGTATCGATTTTATTCATTCTTCAATGAAAATTGAATAGATTTGAAAATTGAATAGATTTGAAAATTGAATAGATTTGAAAATAAATAGAGATGAATTCGAATTGAAACTATATAGAAATGGATTCGAATTGAAAATAAATAGAAATGAATTCGAATTGAAAATAAATAGAAATGAATTCGAATTGAAACTATATATAAATGAATTCGAATTAAAAAAAAATAGAAATGGATTCGAATTGAATTTGAATATAAATGAATTCGAATTGAAATCGATTTGAAAAGAATTTAAAACGAATTTATATTGGAATATTCAATATTGATTTGAAGTTGAATATGAAGTTAAAACCATTTTGAAAATGAATTTAAAACGATTTATAAAGCACGTTTTGAATTGAAATCGACGAAGTATATATTATATATATTATATATATAATATAATGGCCTGAATAGAACGCGCCGCGCTGCGGCAGTTCGTGAATTTCGACCATTTATTTCAAACGGACATTACGGGAGATCCGACCGTCGGATTCTCCTAAAACCGGAACCGTTGGGTTCGTGTCGAAAAGAGCTTTCTAACGAATATTAAAAATTTGAAATCTAACGGTTGGATTTGGAGTTACATCCAAATCAAATTTGAAAAAGGTCGCTGTAAGTGCAGTTCGATGGCCATTGTTGGAATTCGATTGCCTTAATAAAATTATTAAAAATAGTAATGATTTGTGTAAAATCATAAGAAATGATTTGGGAAAAATTGGGGTGAAAAACTCCATATTTGAAAGATAAAAATGGATTTTTATCGAAATGAACTAGTTTTGAACTAAATTTAAAACCCAATTATTTTTAAATAAATAAATTAGATTTAAAAAGGGGTTTTAAATAATCGGAATTTCTAATATATTTGATTGGATTTGAAATGGATTTATCGTGAACGGTGTTTTAAATAACACTAGTTCTTTAACCCGATAACAAATAGAATGTGATTTGGGTTTGTCGTGAACTGTGTTTTAAATAACACCTAGTTCTTTGACTCAGTAAAAGGAGTTTTAACGAATCTGCAATTAGATTGAAATGTGAATCTATAATCTAAATTATCAAATTTAGAAATGAGCGAGAATGGAGTATCGCCAGTTTTGCTCCAAAGTGATAGTTAAATCTTTAATTAGATTTGAACGTGAAATGGTAATTAATTTTACCGATAACACCATAGTATTAGATATGGAGTATTACCAGTTTTGCTTCATGGGATGAATAGATTGGGATGGGGAAATAAAATAAATAATTACTTCGTTGTGGTTCGCTAATCTCGACTAGTTTGGAAAACCATAATTTGGTTTGAAATGACATCCAAAGGAAGATTAAAGGATAAATTTTAAAGAATTTATCTTGGATAAAATTAATGGGAACTTTTCCCTGAGAATATGAATTGGAATGAGGCGTATGTTGTGTTTGTGTAACATTCGTTTTAATATACGCGGGTTGTTCGGAAAGGCCGGGTTTATATCCATTCTGAATAATCAATTCGACGATATATCGAAGATGAAGACGGTGGTTGAAGACCGGAAGTCTTCACATCGTTGGGATAATTACAGACGATCTTGATTGGGCTGTACACCCAAGAGGATGGAAATAGTTGGTGGTCGTCCAGACGTACTTGGAGATGGATGGATATGCGAGGAAAGTGCCTCCGGTTTCGTTCAGACCTAGAACGAACTTGTAAATGGATGGTGTGTCTGACATTGTATTCCTTTATATTGTATTTGTTGATCTCTACTAAATATATATCTGTTTGGCGGCGGAGAATTTATTCTCTTGCTTAACGCCCTTCTCTGAGACATACGAGCTCAGAGGTTATGTATTGGCAGAAATCAGTGGTACGATATGGATTGATAGTGTGGCATGCTGAGATGCAGTGATCCAGACTTTTGTTGAAAAGCAAAGTTTGGTGGTTGATGATCAAAGCGCAGCTGATATAGCATGGCTTTGTGTTTAACGTTGATCCGCGAGCCTCACACCCCGGTATGGTGGTAAACTGATGGTTTGATCAGTATGCTTTTTCGTGGATGGGCACCTTAGTGGTGTCGTGGATTCGGTCGACCAAGATGAGCCTAGTGCTCAGGGATATATAGAATAGGCGGTGTTATCTCTCGCTGGGACGTAAGCCGGGTGGTACTCTGGTCCCAAATGTGTGCATGTGCAGACGGTGTTTTCTCTTGTGGGGACGTAAGCCGTGGTGAATTGCATTACGCGATCGATCTTTCGAATCAGGAGCCACCATGATGGAAATCCAATTTCCAATACGTGTATTGCGGTTTTAATTGTAGAACTAGTATGGCGACATGATATACAGTACCCATGCCGTCTATGATTTATATTTATGATTGAAATTGTTTTGACACTATACACATATTATAGTATCAAATGATTTGTTTTAAACGTACCAAGCATGTTTGGCTATTATAAGGGAAAACCCTATCCTCCGGCTTGCGTTGCATTGTGTGATGGGACCTGGGTCTTATAATAGCTTCATTTTTCGAAAAAGCATTGCGTTGTTTATTCTATGCACTAGTATTCTTGGGAGGAAACCCGTTCCGTGTTATACGGCGTGGTCCCTTGAATTATTTTCTTTTAAAGTAAAGTTTTAAATAACTGTTTTAGTTCTCACACCAGTCCCATGACTGACCTGGAGTTTATTGTTTTAACCTAAACTCTGGGTGCCCCCATTTTCCGTACGGGCAGCTAGTAGTTTTGGTTTTGCAGATTTATATTCACAGGATCCTGGTTTACAGCTGGAATGATATCCGGAAAGCTCTGTATCCGTATATCACCTTCAGTTGTGCTTTGTATTATTTTCCGATGTTATGTAATTTATTGTAATCTCTGATATTTATCGAATGTAATTTATTCATTTATACTCTGTATATTCTTGTAATCTGATGCATTGTTGTAATATACAATGAAATGTTCTTTCGTCTGCGTTCTGTTGTGGCTTGTTCTCGAACTATCCGCGCTTTCCTTTACGGGGAAGTTACGGGTTTTTACAAGTGTAAAGACCATCCCCAATCCAAGACAACATGTTGTAATCCCCACAACATGACTACTTCTTGAGTCCTGAATCCATGTCAGAAAACGAAACACAGCTATCAGAATCTGGTATAAGATCTAATACGCGCACTACGACGAACTAATCCCGATCTGGGGTATACTCTCCTCCTCTTGCCCCTCCTGGACAAAGGTATAGACAAATCAGAATCACTATCATGAGATCTCTCACCATTATCCTCTTGAATTCCTACCAAAATAGAATCACCAATATGACTATGAGCTACCAACCACGACTTAAATTGATCACAATTCACACAAATCCCCTTATTCATAACCAACCAGAGATCAAACTTCATAACGGCAGAGGTTCTTCTCCTCTTATTCGTGCGGCAGCTAAACGCTTTGAGAACGAAAAAGCCCCTTTTGACATCCCCAAGATCCCCTGACTTGAGCAGATTTCCTCACATTTCAAACCCAATATATCAATTTTACTAACTGGATGAATGACAGTCAATTGATTACTGCCAGATCCTGCATTTTTTGATAACGCCATGGAATGTCCATCCAATTCCACCTTGGCCGTACACTCCCCTTCTTTATCAAGATCAAACAAAACCTCGTAACTATTACACAACCTCAAATCCTTAACAATTTGCCTCTCAGCACCAAGGCCTTCAACATCAGAATTAACTGAATAGCCTACCAAAGAAATGGCAGCGGTCTTGTTACCCTGCAGCATTGAAGAATTTAGCACATTCCCATCCGAATCAAACTTGGCAATGTATTCCTCTTCTTCATCGAGATCTAACATAACTCCAGAGCTATTAAACAACCTTATATTGTTATCTACCAACCTCACAGTATCAATCACTTCAATAGATTTGGTTATAACAGGATAAGCATCACTATCCACATTACTACCTGAAAGTTTCATCTTCAAACCACTGACAATATTATAATCATCCATACACTCCTTAACACAAGGATACAAGAACATAGAATCAAACTGTCGAAAATCAAAACATCTCACAGAAAGACCCACCAAATCATTTTCCATAAGAAACCACTCGTCAGCCATCTCTGTAACCTTAACATCCCCTGTGACAGGATCTACCACAAACTGCTGATCGACACCCACCAGTTTCTTACTGTCAGTGCCATCAGAGAACATAGATCCGGTATCGCCACTACCCCCAATCAACACAGAGTTAATTGCATCAAAATATAACAATATCTCGTCCATCATCATCATACTCCTCCTCCTAAACCTCGCTGAAGAATCAGCAAATAGTCTCCTCAGTTTCAAGAAATTATGACAAAACCAAAAGGCATGGTCTTTCTTCCCGAGCGGCCGTGGTAATGGCGGAAACACCTCAGATTTTTCATCCCTTCTCTTTCGCCACAATATACCATCAACCAGACCCTCTAAATGCCAAGTCAACGTAAGTAACAAATAATCACCATCATTATCCCACAAAGGATAAGCCAATTCGTAAAGATCAGCGAGAGAAATGATCTTGTGACATAACATCGAACAGTTAAAAAGCATTAAATCGAATACAGTTACGCCTTTGAACAACTTAGGACAATTGAACTTCTTATGCCCCAATCCACCGCATTTAAAGCAACGAAACAGATTCCTGCATTCCTTTACAATATGGCCAGCATTCCCACATCTAAAGCAGCACCGATCTCTTGATGATTTCCGAGACCAAGAACCCAAATTCGTCTTCAGCTTAGTATCAGAAATAGCCTTTGAACAAAAATGACGAGCCACATCAGCATATGAGCGAGGAAATTCTGCTCTCAGATCGATTAATGAAGAAGAAAGAAAATTGAAAGATTTCGAATTCGGATCTTGACCCAATAAAGAAGAAAGAGACGCCATTTTTTGAACTTGAACCTTCGTTTATAAAACCGCTTTACCGGGAATCTTTCATTTTTTACTCTCCATAAAGATGAAGATATGATTAGATAGATGCCAATCATGATGCCAATCAATTTACCAATAAACTTCAAATCTCTTGGAAAATGCCAATCAATTTGCCAAATAACCAATCAAAAGAGGAAAGCTGCATGGAATATTTCAAGTTTATCTTATCTCTTTTATTTGTGAATATATTATTTTCAAGAGGTTGAGTCATGGCCCATTAGAGGATTAGGGTTTTTCAGTTCATCTATATAAGCACATGTATACCCATTGTAACGGGCATCTCATTTTTGTATTCCATTACTCTAATAAAAAGTCTTCTTCTTCTTTTATTTTCTAGTATTTTTTTAGCAACTAGTGTCATCTACCCGATTAGATTCGGTAGAGTACTAGTTGTATTTTACATTTGTTTCATTAGTGATTAGTCGTTTGATTAGTTTCAACGACAATCCTAATTTTATTTTATTTTTTGTTGTTCTTCTTATTCTGCACTTTTATTTTCCGCATTGTTGTTCTTGTTTTGCAATATACTTTCTTTAGTGATTAATCGTTGATTAGATTCAACGATAATCCTAAGTTCGCAATTTCAATTTGTTTTTATTTCAACAAAATCTCCAGGCTTCGTCTAACTCGCCCAAGAGATTAGATAAATAATTTGATTTTAATTTACCTCCCTGTGTTCGACCTGTATGCTACACACATATACGCTTGCAGAATTTAATTTAAAATTTCGCGTTTTTCTAGCGTCGATCAGTTGCTATGTGCTTTTTACCTCTCTTAAGGTCAGTCTTACTTTTGGGCGCCTGCCACAACCAATTATTTCTCACGCAAACCAACCTAGTCGAACTCGACATCCCTCAAGTACAAGCCTTAAAGGCCTAAACCAATATCAGACAAGCACCCAAGGAATACCTCCTCCGAATTTGGACGATTTATGTGAGATGATACTAGCAAAACAACCAAACAATTGAGCACTTAACTGACTCTGGCTATCCTTGCCAATCTTGTTCCAAAACTATCGTTGATCGCATAAATGGCTTTGCATTGTCAACTAGATATACGCGGAAGTTTGTCTTCAGTTTTAGGGGGAAAACCCCTACCCTAATCAAAACATCTTGCGTACTCATGGACTACTCCAACGGATCAAAAATGATTGGTAGATACATAAGTGATTCTAGGTAGCTAAGACAAACTGATCCCTTTGGATCGCACGAAATCTCGAGGATATTCCCGAGGCAAGTCGAAAGTCTAACTACCCTCCTTTCACAATTACTAGCTAACCAATCCATGCGTAGAATCAACCCATAGCCTATGAAACCCGGAAACATAAGCATATCAAATCCTTACAAACCAAAGATAAATGAGACGAACCACAAATTGGATTTGAGAAAATAACGGGATCCTCTATTATACAAGTACTAAGGTGCAGAGAAACTATGGAAGTAGATATATACAAATGTGAAGTGCTAAAATCAGAAGAGTACTAACAGGATGATCAACGAAAAAAACTAAACTTTTTCAACCGAAGCTTCTCTACCTCTCTCTCAGGTACGCTGGAGGTGAGACCATGTATTTTCCCTCCTGAAAATCCTGTCATTTGTTCTTGCCCTTGTCCTTAATTGTACGACCCGTTATACCATAATAAAGATACTTCCTCTTGTCTTAGGTTTTACTATTATTTCCTCCCCTCCTTTGTGAACCAAGTCTATATCCATGAGTTCCTCATCCTTGGGTTGTGCTCCTTAGCCAAACTCTCTCATGCTCATCTTCGCCATCCTTGTGTAACTTATTGACAGATCTCTTGAAAGCTACCTCCATCGCACGAAAAATCCTACAAAGCTCAAAAGAAAATTAGCCGTAGGTGAACTGCGGCTATAGATGGAAGTTGAGCACTTATTTGCCCTTTGACAAGCGTTGTAGTCTCGTCGACCCTACGGAACCATGCTGCGATGAGGTTACCTTCCAGAAAGCCAGGAGCCCCGGAGACTCAGGAAAGAAGGAAACAAGGATTCAAACAGAGGATCAAAAAGATAGTGCATATGGCTTTGGGGAATATGCCTTTGAAACAAAACTTTTCTTTTGAAAATGCTTCTTTTAAACTCGTTTTGAAAATAATTTTTTAAATCTTTTATCTGATCCGGTAACCTTCAGCTCTGATACCAAGTGAAGCACCCCACCTCCATTAAGGTCACTCGCAGAGGGAATGCCTTAACTTCGGTGGAGCATTATAGGTAAAAGATGCAGATAAATTGCAAGACAGACAAATAAAGCAGCGGAAAATAAAGTCATTTTATTAACAATGTGATTCAGTCAAGATTTTACAACAATTTCCTTGATCATACTTAAATGTAATACATAGAACTTCTGCCTTGATTTAAAAACTTCCAAGAATAAAAGAAGCATAAAAACAATGATATTCCCTGATAAAGCATGAACCATCCATAGCAGTGGAAGAGAGAGAGTCCAAAGCAATACACCAACTAATCTTCAAGCTTGGAAAGATAAGAGGTCCAAGTTAGGCTGAGTTATTCCCTCCCTGACTACCTGGGGGGAAACAGAAGAAAAGAGGCAAAAAACAACTAGGTCAGACATAAGTCTGGTAAGTCCAGTGATCTTTCAGCATGCAAACAAGATAAAGGATCATGACATGAATAAACTGAAAATAGGACAATACCATAAAACAAGGTAACTAAAGACAAGATAAGTGCAAGGTGAACTGAATGCTCTTCTACTTTTTCTCTGCTTCGCTACTACTATGTTAATCTGATTTCTTTATTTACCTCTGCACCACCTAACTAGTGCCCCAACTAGTAATCTATATAAAATGGTAATCGTGATCCCAACCCCCGTAATTGTTGCAGCCTTCAGGTGTACATCTATCGTGAGGATTCCACCTCAATCAGCGTAATTGCCATGAACATTTTAGATGTACCCTTACGACCCTATCGATCGGCTCCCTACTTGTATTCATGTTCCATGTGTCTGTGTCAATCGGCCCTCTCTTGCGTGTAGATACCCTGTGCTGGTCCTACCATAAGGTGTATCAATCCTTATGATAGCGACCCGACATGATTCAAGATGCACAGTGTATAACTACTGGTACCCAATGCCTTCTTTTTCCAACTCCGGAGTACGTGCACGCCCGTAAACCGTCGGAACCTACACTGACGTACCCCTTGCCGCTGTTTTGACTGCTTATAATCAACCCAGTAATCGTGCCCCACCTTTCCTAGTTCAGGGTACCATGATACATCTATGTGAGTTACTGCTGAAATGGGGTCCCCGTTACTAGGGTTTCCTACTGGTTAAGTTTGTGAGCCTATATTTATTAATATTACCCACCAACTCGATATGTACTTAACCCTCCCTCTGATTCAAGCATTTTATTTAATGGTTAAGTTTGTGGGCTCATATTTACTAATATTACCCACCAACCTGATATGTACTTAACCCTCATACTGATTCAAGCTTGTTTATTTAATGGTTAAGTTTGTGGGCCTATATTTACTAATATTACCCACCATCCCGATATGTACTTAACCCACCTACTGATTCATGCATATTTATTTAATGGTTAAGTTTTGTGGGCCTATATGTACTAATATTACCCACCAACCCGATACGTACTTAACCCTCCCGCACATTATGTCATATTGGTTAAGTGTTGTACATCCATGTTAACTTAACCCACCCATTCATCGTGTCATGTTGGTTAAGTGTTCCTTATGAACTTGACCCTCCTTACTTATCATGTTGGATCCGTTGAGTGTTTCGTATTAACTTAACCCCATTCATTTATCAAGTTATATTGGTCAAGTGTTTCTTTTTAACTTAATCCCACGTATTCATCTTGTTGTATTGGTTAAGTGTCATGAATAAATTTAAGTTAACTTAACCCACCTACATGTCATATTACTTTGGTTAAATGTTGCCTTCTATTGTTAACTTAACTCTACCACAAATCAAGTTATATTGGTTAAGTGTTGCCCTCTTGTTTTTACTTAACCTCACCACAAATCAAGTTATATTGGTTAAGTGTTGTCCTCCTATTTTTACTTAACCTTACCACAAATCAAGTTATATTGTTTAAGTGTTTCTTATTACTTAACCCTACTCATTCATTATGCTATACTAGTTAAGTGTTTCCTATTAACTTAACCCTAGTCATTCATCTTGTTTAAACGGCTAAGTGTTCTAAGTTTACTTAACCCCACCTTCTAGTCTTGTTAACATGTCAAACTTGTTAAGTGTTCTAAATTTACTTAACCTCACCACTTGTCTTATTAACATGTTATAACGGTTAAGTGTTCTAAATTTACTTAACATCACCCATCAGTTTAGTTAATATGTTGAATTGGTTAAGTTTTCTTTAATTGACTTTACCCTACCAATCTTGACTTAGCATTATTAAAGCACCAACCACTCACATTAGACAGGTATTTTGTGGTCACTGGATGTGTCGGTCGGTTCCGGGCAGTTTTACACCACAACTCAGTATAACCTTGGGTCCTTTTTGGGCTCAGTGCACTAACCACCCACATTAGATAGGTATTGTTGTGGTCACTGGACGTGCTGGTCGGTTCCGGGCAGTTTTACACCATAACTCAATCTAACCTCGAGTTAGGCATATTCGTCTTTTGCTAAATTTACATGTTTGTCATTTATGTCAAGTATACATGTAAATTTTCTTCAAATGTTTTCATGTCACGTTATTTGAATTATGTTCATACCTTAAGTTATGTTCATAACCAATGGTATATAAATTATACATTTCATGGCCTTAACCATTTACATGGTTATGCGCCCACCTACATCATGAACATGTTATAATTTAATGTCCATCCCAACATTACCCCCGTTTATACGTTCGCATCAATCAAATAAAGTAATTAGGCCCGCAAATTAGCCTAATTTATAAATAAGAGGTGAAAGAAGGTAACGTGCCTAATATAAATCCAACCAAACATATGTCATGTAATGTTGACATAGAACATCATTCACTTCAACTAACATGTCTCATGAACTTGCATATGAATTGGACTAAATAATCACAAGCCTAAACATGTTAATATGTAGATCTAGGAATATGTAAACATAACTTGGTTATAAACTAGCATATGTCATAATCATGACATGTACATTACCAAAGCATGTATAAGTTTAACTTTAACATGTAGATGTGAACTAGATCTAACAATAATGATCATATGAACATGCATGAATCCACTTTATAAACATGCATATATATATATATATATATATATATATATATATATATATATATATAGATCTAGTTTTGGATCTAACACAAAACATGTAACTTGCGTATGAACATATATATATATATATATATATATATCTTGACTTGGATCTAACATAAAACATGTAACTTACATTAAATCATATGAATATATGTATAGATCTTGACTTGGATCTAGTTAGCATAGACCTAAACATGTTGGCATATGGATCTAACATAAAACATGTAACTTGCATTAAATCATATCATGAAAAGATTATCAAACATATATGCAGTATGATAGTTTCATTCCCCAAATCATAATAGGTTCATCATCAACTCCTATACGATAAGTCCAATAAACCACAATCATTCCAAGACATACATGACAAAATTATCACAGGAAATGGACATGAATCAGTATCATCATTATCATACAGATTGGTACAAATCTATTTTTCATTTTATAACAAATCACGTCCTAAATTTGTTCACATCTAAAAGATAAATAAACTTACTAAAAAAAGACGATCTTGATTTCTAGAATCAGTATTCTGAAGTTGAAATGCTCGCTTTTGATGTAAAATAATCGTTGTTTTAATTTAGATTTGATTTGATTCGTCACTTTTAATTAGCTTCTATCTTGCCTTTGAGTTGAAAGAGATGACGGCTAGGTTTAGATGAGAGTGAATAATTGAATTAGATTTTAGGTTTAGGGTCCTTATATAGTTGTAGAGAGTGCTCTAGGACCATTAGATTAACCCTGAACCATCAGAGCCAATCAGATGCCACATCTACCTTAGAGCAAATCGGCCCACGTGTTGACAGCCAAACACCCTGAATCAACCCCTAGTCGACCCAGCGGGGCTTGGGTCGACCTCAAAAATGGGTCGGTTCGGATATTCCCTCTCTCGATTCGTTGTTTTGAACTTTTTTGCATATTTATCTATTTAAGTTTTATATATGTCTATATATATTTTTCTCATATGCATACAAACTTCAAGGCTTAATAACTTCATCATAAGTTATCCGTTTTATGCAAACCAAATGTCTATCTTGACCAAAATTTTGAGACGAACGTAATAGCGCAACCCATTTCACTTAATTCTTCTTCTAAAAATTAAGTGTTATTGAATTTGTTAATTTTAATATTCTCAGAAAATTCGAGGTGTGACAAACAGGCTGCTAGTTTATTGAACCTCTCCTAATCATAGGTATTTTTTGTAGCGGCTACAAATATCAGTCTTGACTTGCCAAGCACGAAGGTGGCTAAAAGATCTGATATTGCATGTCAGGCATACCTTATATACCTTATTATTACTCTTCTTCTTTTGCATCTTTTTACATTGGCTGCAATTTCCTACTTTTGCCTTGCTCAATATTTTTTCTGATCAATTATGACCAATGATAATGAAGCCAGGTCTGCAGCTACGCTCAACATTAGTGCTGATCCACCATCAAACACCCCCAAACTAATAAAAACCAAAAGCCAAATTATTACCACATCTCTTAATGAAGACAATTATATATTATGGAAATATCAACTTGAAGTTTCTTTAAAAGTTTATGGACTATTGGAATACATTAATGGAACCATAACATTACCACGAGTCATGAGTTTGAATCATGACGGTAGCACTGTTTCAAATCAAGACTATGTTAGATATCAAAAGCAGGATAATCTATTATCATCATGGCTTACGTCATCTATAAGTTCAAATTTGTTATCACAGATGGTAGGATGTACTAGTTCTCGTGAAATATGGTCATCTATTGAGCAAATTTTTAGTTCTCAGTCTGCAGCAAGGGTAATGCAGTATAGAAGGGATTTACAAAGCTTCAAAAAAGAAGGCATGAGTATGAAAGAATATTTAGGCGAAATAAAAAATACTTGTGATAAATTAAATGTATTTGGGCATAAGATAAGTGATAGTGAGAAAATATTATTTATCACTAGTGGACTTGATGAGGAATATGACTCATTAATAAATGGTGTTGCTACTAAACAAACATTACCTGATTTGCAGTTTGCTAGATCAGCTCTACTTGCTCATTAAGAAAGGATTAACAAAGAAAAACCATACAAGGTGATTTTTCTGTCAACTATGAAGCAACTAAAAATAATCAACAAGGAAACAACTACAATAATGATTCAAACAGACAAGAAAATCAGTATTCAAGAGGTTTTCAATCATAAAGAGGAGGTTTTCAAGGAGGATTCCAACAACAAAAGGAGCTTTTCAAGCACAAAGAGGGGGTTTCCAGCCTCAACGAGTTCATGGAAGAGGTCGATGGAATAATAACACTTGTATAAAATGAAAATTTTGTCAAAAATTTGGTCATATGGCAAATAAATTTTACTTTAGGTACAATTTAGATAATAGTTCTTAAAACAGTCGAGGCAGTTTTTCTTAGGAAGGAGCACAGGCAAATTTTGCTACAATAAACTCAAGCAAAGGAAATAATGACAGTCAAAACAGCAATGATGTTGACAAGGCTGATGAAAGTAATTTTGAGGAATGGTATCTAAACTCAGGTGCAACCCATCATATTACTAATAATCTTCAAAATTTGAACATTGGAAGCAAAATATTACTTAGGTATATAAAAATTTACATATGGGCAATGGTGAGACTGCAAATATAACATATTGGCAAAGGTACAATTCTAGGTAAAAGACAACTTCAACTAAATAACATGCTTAGGGTTCCTACCATAAATAAAAATCTTTTAAGTGTTTCAAAATTTGCCAATGATAATTATGTATATTTTGAGTTTCATCCAAAATTTTGCTTAGTCAAAGATATTCTAAGTCATGAAATATTACTACAGGGTTGTCTACATGATGGGCTTTACAGATTTAACAACTTGAAGACCGGAAATTCAAGTGGTGAACTCCGATGCTTTGTTGCTTAAACTATGGGGCTAAGGCGACCCCTATCAATTGGGGCCAACTGAAAAAAGGTCGTTGCTAGGGTGGGCGCTTCCTTCCTTCATTAATCGCAGTCCTGAACCAAGGAGGAAGTCTCACTGGTGCGTGTCCCGACTGCAGAGACTACAAGCCGACTCACTTCTATTCCTGTTGGGATTGGATATAACAATGTAATGTGGATGCTTGTAGTAATAATGACTGCAGTAGTAATAAGCATTGTAATAGAAATAATGTTTTAGATAATATTACTTTATGGCATATGAAACTTTGACATCCAAATTTTGAAACCGTAATAACTTTTTTATTTATTAATAATATTTCTTTAAAAATGCACCTGTTAAACACATATGTACACATTGTCAGCTTGGCAAGAGTCACAAGCTCCCATTTAGTAATTCTGAAACCAGGTATAACAAGCCACTGGAGCTTGTAGCTGCAGATTTATGGGGGCCAGCACCCCTAAATTCATATCAAGGGCACATGTACTACTTTCTTATGTAGATGCTTATTCGAAATATACTTCGATATATATGCTAAAAAGTAAATATGAAACTTCTAACAAAGTTATATAATTTATAACTCATGTTGAAAAGAAACTTAATTGTAATATCAAAATTTTGTAAACAGATGGTGGGGCAGAATTCAAACCTTTGGCTTATTATTTTGCTAAAAGAGGAATTAAACACAAATTAACATGTCCTCACACATCTGAATAGAATGGTTTGGTTGAAAGAAACACAGACACATTGTAGAAACTAGTTTAACATTGTTATCACAAAGCTCCTTACCCATGAAGTATTGGAATGAAGCCTTTTTTACTTTAGTTTTTCTTATTAACATGTTACCCACTAAGATCCTAGATAATAAAAGTACACATGAGATGATATACAATGTTACACCAGACTATAGGTTTCTAAAAATATATGGTTGTCTGTGTTTTCCATGTCTGAGAACATAAATTAAGTATGAGGTCAAGTCCATGCACATTTATTGGCTATGCTCAAAATCAAAAAGATTACAAATGTCTTGACAAGAATGGTAGAATTTATGTCTCAAGACATGTGTTATTTGATGAAAGTAAATATCCTTATGCAGATAGACATAATTCCAAAGAAGGAAATAGAGTGGAATCTATTAAGACTGTGGAGTTTAAACCAATTACTCTTGAAACAATTAAAGACAATGAACATTCAGGCACACAAGATGAGGATATAATAGAAACAACTATGCACATTGGTGGATCAGAAGAAAGAAATTCAAATGACATAGAAATAAGTCAAGATGATAATAACATGCACAACACTGATGATGATAGTAGCAGGAAAAGCAATAGCAATACAAGGATATCACAATGGGAACAACAATCACAATAGGCACAACCACATCAAAGAAGGCATCACATGACTACTAGATCAAAAAGTCGTGTTTTTAAACCAAAAGTCTATAATGTGGCCATCACTGAAACTGAACCACTTAATTTCACTCAAGCACTAAAGTTAAGAAATTAGAAAAAGGCCATGGATACAGAGTATGAAGCTCTTATGAAAAACAAAACATGGGAACTTGTTGTACCACCAGCACACAAGAATGTAATTGGTTGTAGATGTGTATATAAGATAAAAAGAATGTCTGATGGATCTATTGACAAATACAAAGCCAGATGAATAGCTAAAGGTTATGCGCAACAATTTAGTTTTGATTTCAGTGAAACCTTTTCTCCAATTATAAAATCCACTACTATTAGGATAATTTTAATTGTTGCCTTAAGTAAGGGGTGGAATGTAAAACAACTTGATGTGAATAATGGTTTTTTAACGGAGAATTAACTGAAGAAGTCTACATGCAACAGTCTGAAGGATACAATTCTGATGATAAAAGGGTTTGCAGGCTTTATAAAGCAATCTATGGACTCAAGCAAGCTTCAAGGGCTTGGTATGGGAAACTCAAGATGACACTATTAATTTAGGTTTTATTCAAGTCAAGTCTGACAACTCATTATACATGAAAAGGAGTAGGCAAGGAACTATCTTTATTTTAGTACATGTGGATGATATGTTAATCATAGGAGATAATGATCAAGAGATAAGCAAAGTCATACAATTGACCAACATTTTTCTATTAAAGATTTAGGAGAGTTAAAACATTTTCTTGGGATTCAAATTATCAAACACAGTGAAGGAAAATTGATTTTATCCCAGGAAAATTATATTTTTGAAATTTTGCACTGGGCCAATATGCAATGTCCCGAACATCTACCAACACCAGTGATAAGTAATCTACACTTGCCTAAACATAAAGGGGAAGCCATCACTAATTCAAAACTATACAGGAGTTTAATAGGAGCACTGCATTATGCAACAATTACTCACCTAGATATTTGTTACAGTGTTAACAAGCTTAGTAAGTTTATACAAAATCCATTATCAGAACATTGGATTGTTTTAAAAAGGGTTTTGAGATATTTGAAATGGACAAAGCATTTAGGAATAGTTATAAAATCAAAGAGAAAATTTTCCTTATAGTGCTTTAGCGATGCTGATTGGGCAAATGATGTTGATGATAGACAATATGTATCATGATACTGTGTTTATCTTGGCAACAAAATAATTTCCTGGTGCATTAAGAAACAACAGACTACATCCAGATCTAGTACAAAAGCTGAATATAGATCTCTCGCAAGTGCAACTTTAGAAATAACATGGATTGAAACGTGGATAAAAGAATTAGGGTTGTATTTAACACGAAAATCTATTATCTGGTGCGATAATAAAAGTACAGTTTCTCTTTCCTTCAATCTAATCCAACATTCAAGGACAAAGCATTTTGAAATCGATCTTCATTTTGTGAGAGAAAGGACGCAAAATGGATAGCTAATTGGCTATCATATTCCTGCTTACTATCAACGAACTGACGATCTTACAAAAGCATTATCGACCAAGAATTTTATGAGATTATGGGAGGAGCTGAAAGTAGTTGATGGAGGCAGAAATGAAATAGTAAACCCAAGTTCGAACCGAAGGGGCATAATGAAGACAAAAGAGGTTTCCTGAATACATATTCACATCCGTTATTTACATAGGTGCATGTAAACGCGTTATGTTATATTTAATATGATTTATAATTTACAATTTACAATTAGCCGTTATGTTATATTTAGTATGATTTGTAATTTGCAATTAGTTGTTGCAATACTTTCCTATATATACATGTCTTTGTTTCATTAATTCTTGTACAAGAAATATATTATTTCATCAATAAAATCTTTTGCTTCCTCAATATTCTTCTTGTTCTTCAATAGTATATAGTTATTAATATACTATCAATTATGTATATACTATCAATTATTACTATTTTAGTTCTTGGTTGAAGTATATAGTTATTAATTTCATAGTTCTCAGTATTATATAAAATCTATTACTTAATTAAGAAAATAGAAATCGGGATGTACTGATATGGACGTGTTTTCTCCCGTTGTTTCAAATTGACGCGCTACCTTTAAAACTTTCCTTCTCGATCCGTTGTTTTCTTTCCCTCATTCAACTGTTCCATTAACTTCCCTGTCTACCCTAAACTGGACTTTTTCCTCTTCTTTTAAAATGGACCATTTCGTTCTTTCACTTTCAGCGGCTCTATCCATTCTATCTTCTTAGAGTTCTTTAAAATAATGTTCTATCCCGCCCAAACCCATTCCACTAAACCTTTAAAATACTACAACTTCAGATTTGATCTCCCCTCGGCTACTGTCGCTGAGTCATGTATGTTCATCGATTCGAATCCTTCATCCATTGTTACGAAGTGCCATACCGTGGGGTTTACAGATTAAAGTTGAGATAGGGTTAGTTGTTGTTTCCGACCACTTTTCTACCTCCAATTGGCCTATACTTAAGTTGATGGTGGTTGTTTTTTCCATTATCACCCATTTAATCAAACAAATAAGTGTTCTGAGTTAAGGCAAGTTGTCTCCAAGGATACAATAGAGCTAAGATATTAATCTTTTAATCGATTGCAATAAACTATTGAAATCAATTCAAGCTTTCTTCTAAATTGATTGCAATGACAAGGAGTATAAATTTTTGTTTTACAGTATCAAAAAACTCATGTAATTATGAAAGAGATGAAAAAGGAGAAGATAATAATAAGATATGAATATGACGCTTTCTTAGTATTCCTGGACTCATAAATTTACAATACTTTTAGGCATTTTTGAATCTAGCAATTTTTTACATTTTTCGGGCGATGCTAATTCGAGGAGAAAGAAAAAGCGACTAGTATATCGAAATAATCACGCATCTTCCAAAAGACTTTCTTTTCCTTTTTACGTGTGCACTCATTTGAATTTCCAAACGTTTATTTTCCACTGTTTTCTGAGAAGACTTAGAGTAGGATCGAGTAATATGGTTGCAGAAACTATAACAGATGATAAACTAACCATGATATATGCAAGTTAATATTTAGTGAGATAAATATCTAGAAATGATCATAGACAAGTTGTATAAAAACAGTAAGTAAAAGAAAAGAACAATAAGAATTTTTATAGTGGTTCGGAGCACCGTCCTTTGTTCAGTTCCTAAGTTACCCTTAGGCCTTTTTATAAACCCTATCTTAACCCGAAGGAATAGGTATCCACCATCATTATAGGACTTCTTACCACATAGACCATACTAGCTAGGATTTTCCCTCTGGTTTTGCTTACAGGACTTCGGACCACCTGAACTACATAAATGATTTTTCTCCGCCTTTACAGGACTTTGAACAAAAAGTATGAATGATTCTTTTGTGTTCTAATACAACACAGATTTGTCAAGAAAAAATACAATATCCTATAATTTTCTCTCGATTTTATAATGTATGAAATAAGAGCAAGTGGGGATAAATATGAATTAATCTCTATTGAATTCAAATGAAGTTTGAAATGAAAACTTATAGAATTCAAAGAGACCTTTAATGCAAGAAGTTGAGTACTTAGAATGAATGTGAATGATAACTGAATAAGATACAACCAATAGAATCAATTGAGTTATTTGAGAAGTTATTGTTGTATGTATATATGGCCAATGAAGAGTTTCAACTACTAGTGAAGAGTCATGGTCGAAATTAGAGAGTTGCAACCATTACAGATTATGGTAACTCTTTAGAGAAAGTCGTGTCTTTTCAAAATATGACAGTTGAATACAATTTAGTCGACTGAATAATCGTAGTCAGTCAACTGAATTGAAGTGCACACAAAAGTTTTGTAATTCGACTAGCTTAGTCGACCGAATGAGGATTTCAGTTGACTGAACTGGGATATGCACAAAACTTTTGTGTGCAAATAGATTTTAGTCGATTGAATGAATAGATTTAGTCGACTGAATCTGTGTTCAATTCCAGAGTCACTATATATATGAAATTTAAAATAATATAGAGGAGGATGTAAATTAGAGGAGAGATTTTAACAATATAATCTAAGTTCTAGACTCTAAAAATTACTAAAATGAAGATCATATACATGAGTTCTAAGATCCAATGTTGTATTTCCTCCACATTGATTGTATTTGCAAGACAATGTTGATATGTCCTGACAACTTGGTCTTTAGATTGTTGTCAATCAAAATCTTGTGTTCCAACATTCTCCACCTTTTTCATTGATGACAACACCCGATCAACATGTGAGCAAATGTCAACGAGCTCCCCCTTTACTGATATTGTATCTTTAGAGTCGTTGGCATAGTTCTTTGATATTGACATGTTCGCGAGACATCTTGTTTGTGATATATTTATTTGATCTTTTATCTTGTCATTGATCAAAAGCTCGCGATTCAACATTCTCCCATTTTTAGTTGACGATAACACTTGAACAGGATGCGAGCAAACAACGACGATCTCCTCCTGAATTTATGTTTTTTCCCATGAATCTCTACTATATTTTGCATTCAATTGTTAGTATATACAATTTCTTCCCCTTTATCATCGATAAAAAAGGAGAAACTTATGTATATATGAAATATATTTCAATATTTTCATTTTAGAGCATGTATACACCAAAAATTCAAAAAAAAACATTTGTTCGAAATCTTAAATGAACTTATTTTAAATATATATATATGCGCCACATATAAGTGAATGATATATTTGTATAGCACATGAATTAAAAGAATATGAGAAGTGCATATTATTGTATAGCTCAATATCTATATTTTATGAAATACTATTGGTAGCACATTATACATTGGCTATATATGTCTAATGACAAAAAGTACTTGAATCTATAGTACATAAAGTACATTTTCTTTTTTTTACCTATAGTACTTGAATCTTTAATGCTTGTTATTTGTTAATATATGAATTATTAGTATATGATTGTACACCTAAATATGTAACATTTTAAGCATAACATGATGTTTAAAAGCAACATGAATTTGAGCACATAATATCATGATAATGACGCATAACACATATAATATGTTGTTGAAAGTAATTTTAATCCATATAAAGAAGATAATGACATATTATCTTCTTGTAGCATATGGATGTTCACATATATTATGTATCAAAATATAGACTTCTCTAAATTTATAGTACCCCTATTGAAATGCCCTTCCCATGTTGATATGATTGTAGGTATGTGTGTGTATATTATATTCCTTGTCGTCAACAAAAGGTGATGAATATCAATAGGAGTAATATAAGGTTTTAATAGTTGGATAATAGAGTTAGATTTATAAAAATACAAATAATATAAGTTTACCAGATTCTCCTATTATTCCAACATTTTTAGATCTATTTCCAAAGATATCAGAGATGCTGAAATTTTCTTTTTTTTTGTTTGTGGTGTACCTGTAAAAAAAATAATATATGTACTTTGGTACCCACTTCCTACGTTATGGTCCAATGGTTAGATGGCAGGTAACCATACCCAAGAGGGTTCAATCACAACAGATATATGGCATATTTCAATGTTCAAGTATATATACTCCTATGCATGCATATCATATGGAATAAAATAAAATAAATTAACATACATAAACACATTCTGATTGCAATATAGGTATACCTGTTTTGAACCTGTCTGTTCAGTTTCCCACATCAATTCATGTTTCTCTGGCCTCATTAATATCAATATCAAGACTGCAAATATGGTTCAAGTTCAACTTTATCATTGATGGCCTAACACAAATTTTGCAATCTCCGTTATTGATATTAATGGGACAAGAACGTAAAACAAATTGTCTTTGTCCCTTTGGGTTCTACTGAGCCTACAGAGAATTATTTATGTAATGTATCGGTTAAGTGTCACACTTTTCCACTGCACAATTTCAGTATTTATGTATAGTCTTATACATGCAAATCAGATGGAAGAAAAAAAATTAAATTAACATACATAAACACATTCTGATATACTTGCATAGTATCACATATTGCAAAATTCATAATCTCCCATGTCATAAGCTGCATAATTTTGTATATTGTGTAACTCATATATATATATATATAATTCATGCACTGCAAGGTTCCTATATACGTACCTATATATATGTACATATACATATACATGTATATGTATGTGTATATGTATATCAATGTAATATGTTTGTTGCAAGTACTTAATCAAACAATTTAAATGAACATGTTAACATTTAAAATCAATGTCATATTATATTTCAATCAGTATAGTTCTAGAAATCAACATATATGTACAAAACAAGTTCAAAACCCATTCGATTCAGATGCAAACACTAGAAATCAACACCGTTTGGTAATTTTTTCTGGTATACTGTCAAAACTCAAAGTTCAAAACCTATTTGATTCAGAAGTAATTTAATCTGGTATACTGTCAAAACCCAATGCTAAAAAGTAACTTAAAAACTTAGATATAAAACCCATTTACAAACACTGTTTGTAGAAATCAACTGTTTTGGTTTGTGGTTGTAGAAATCAATACTCGACGGCCCTAAATATAGGATCCAAACAAAATCAGATAAATCAAGTTTGATTTTATACCTTTCTAGCTTTATCGATTTTAGGATTTTGAATATGATTAGGAATTGAATCAAATCGCTTTGTAGCGTCGCTGGGATGAACCGCCTCTACTGGTATCCATACTAACGTTGAACGAGATAATCTTTACAAAATCGAATTAAAACTGAGAAATAATAAGCGGTAGATTAAAAGGGGTAAAAAGCTAGGTTTTTTTGGAAAAAGGAAGAAAAGTGAACGAGGGTTAAAAGATTTGAAGTATGAGGGAATAGAAAAAGAGAATAGGTCGATTATGTTTTCCTTGGACACGCGGACTTGTGTGTATGAAGAGGCATGAATGTGAATTTTTTTGTCGCACTTACATTGGTAATAAAAACACTTTTTCTTGCATTTGATAATAAATGCCACTGATTTTTCACTGATTTTTGCAACAAAAAATCATTTTCCTTGTAGCGCCGACGCTTCTCACGTGGCTTCACACAAGGAGATTTTGTTGAGAAATAGAGGTATGAAATTTGAACAGCAGAAACCTTTTTCGTAGAGTAATATTGATTCAAAATCTTTGCAGAATGTCAAATCAAACAGATCTTTATTTTGATGTGCTTTGCCTTATCATTGATCAAAGATTATAGAAACCCTAGTAAGTGCTTCAAGTGCCAAAAATTCGGCCATAAAGGCTTTAATTGTAATATTCTTCAGAAGAAAATTTCTCGTGAAAAAATGGGGACTGGAAATGAGTTTATTCTTTCGTTGTTCGTTTCAAATACGGATATGAGGAATCTTAGCAATTGGGTGGTGGTATCAATAGTGAGGGGTGCTTCCTTGATCCATGATATTGAAATATCTTGGAATGGGAGTTTAAAGATTATCAGAATTGGATTTGGGATGTGAAGTGTCGTGGGAATGATTTTCAGGTGAAGGTTTGGAAGGATTATTTTTCCAGAGATCTTATTAGCTTGATTGTGTTAGAGAAGGGAATCTTAGGGACACACGGGTGGGATCTCCAGTATAGTTCTTCTTGGCCTAAGGGTGGGGTTGCTTTTTGGATTTCATTGAAGAATTTGCCTATCATTTTCAGAAGTTTTGGCATGACCAGTCCATTTTTATCTAAAGCGAGGAAGGGCAAAAGACTGCAGAAGGATCTTTGGTAGACGAATAATCTAACCTCCTTGTGGGTCAAAATTGAGGTTTCATTGCCGATACATTTGTCCTTAGTGTTGAAATTGTATGCGAGGGAATTTATTCGTGAAGTTGTGATCAGTAGGTTTCACAGAGATCCAAATTTCAGGTTTAATTCAACATAATTCAAGAAGGTGGCTTTTCTTAAAGTTATGGATGGTAAGGTAAAGATATGGAGTCCAAAGAGCAATGTTGGTGGTGTTTCTGTTGAGGAACATTTGGGTGATTCTTCCAATCCGATCATGGTTTTTTCCAATCTAACTGATGAATAAGTTTATTGGGAGAGTCCTCTTGTGATGTCTCTTCTTATGTTGGTGTAGATCTGGAGCTGGATGGTTTTAGAACTCGTGGTTTGATTGATGTGGAGTGGGTTCAGAGTTTGCAAACTAATGTGGGGCTAGAAGGATACAGATACAGCCCTCGACCAGATAGGAAGGGGAAACCAGTTGTTCTATATTTTGATTTCACTATGTTGTGAAGAAATGCGAGGAGCTTGGTATCTAATAATCCTTTACAAAGTTGTGTTTTCATACCTTCTTTTTTAAATAGTATTTCTTATGACCAGTTAAATGCACTAGCTTATAATTTTAGGATTATTTTGAATAATGATGATGTTGTGTTCGATGAGTTAAGAAGAATTAACTATAGAAAAAAAATTCTATTGAAAGATTGTAATATCATGGAATGTTAGAGGTTTAGGCAAACCCCTTAAATGTCCTAGAGTTAAAAATCTTCTAGTTTCATTGAAATCAAACGTTGCATTTTTACAATGATCGAAAATTTCCGCCCCTAGTAATAGTTTTTTTGTTCGTTCGGGAAGGAATTTTCTCGATGGGTTGAGTTTTTTTGGATGCTAATGGTAGTGCTTGAGGCCTTCTTGTTGGTTGGAATAGTAATAGATAGGGTTGAAACAAGAAATTAAAAACAGTTATTGTTTGCATGTGACTTAGATTTTTAGAAGCTCTGGAGTTTCATATTTCTTCAGCAATGTGTATGGCCTACATAGTAAATGAGAGAGAAAGGTTCTATAGGAGGAGTGTAAGCAGTTTGCCGGTTTGATATAAGGACCATGGTTTATTGGAGGAGATTTTAACATTACTAGATTTTCTTATGGGAGGAATAAAAGAGTTGAGAATTATAGTGATGAAATTGAAGATTTTGGTGATTTTGTTAGGAGTTACAATTCGAAAGATTTTCATTAACCCAGAATTTGAGGGTTTGCATCCCTTTTCTTCTCAAAAAGGATTTTCTTCTATTATCTCATATCACTATCCCATTATTTTTTACTCTGGGGATAGCATAGTTTAAAGAGCTATCTTTAGATTTGAGAATATGGTGTGTTTGGAGAAGGGTTTCAAAGAGATGTTGAAAATAAAGTGGTCTAATTTTAATAGGTTGACCGATGCTGCTGGTTCGTTGAGTAAGAAGTTGAAATTTTTGAGGAGTTTTTCTAAAAGGTGGAATTTAGAGTTTGTTGGTAGTATTAAAAAGAAGGAGCAACTTGAAGAAGATATTCTCATTCTTAATATATTAGCTAAACAAAGACCTCTAGACTTTGATGGAAGATGTTTTTTGTTAGCTAAAGAAAAGGAGTTGCTGAAGGTTGTTGATCACGAAGAGATTTATTGGAAGCAAAGGTCAAGTGACCAATGGATCAAAGTACGAGATAAAAATACTGGCTAGTTTCATAGAATTGCTAATGGGAGGAGAAGATGCAACCTTATTTCTAGTGTGTGACAGGATGATGTGGAGATTTGTGATAAAAAAGAGATGAATGTTGCTTTTTCTGAATATTATAGAAAAGTTTTTTGGAACTTGCAGGGACACTAGAGTTGATGTTGACTGGAAGCCCCTTTATCCAAATTCGGTGGACTTATATAATATTGTGCTCTGATTTTTATAAGGAAGGGATTCTCTGTGCTTTGAATGAGATTCCCAACGCTAAAGCTCTGGGACCAGATGGCTTTCCAAACTTTTTCTTGAAGAAATATTGGAGTTGGTTGAAACATGACACTTTGGGCTTATTCAAGGAGTTCGAGAGTGGCTGCTAAAACTTTATGAAGAATAGTTATGCCAGTGTTATCCTAATTCCTAAAAAGAAGGTTGTTTGACTCCGGCGGCTCAACCTATTAGCCTTCTGAGTAGTACTTACAAGCTGATAGCTAAAGCGCTGGCTAATAGATTAAAAAGTATGATGAATAGTCTGATTTATTAAGCTCAAATTGCATTCATAAAAGGGAGATATATTCTAGATGGGGCTACATTAGTGAAGGAAGGGGTTTCTTACTGCTATAAGAATTCAATTCCTTGTGTTCTCTTGAAGCTTGATTTTACCAAGGCCTTTGATACTATTGATTGGAACTTTATTGTTGTTATGTTAAGAGTTGGAGGATGTAGTGAAAAATGGATTGGTTGATAATGGGATTTTTTTTCTACCAGTAAAGGAAATATTTTTGTTAATGGCATCGCCGGAAAGACCATCTATTCTAAAAGGGTTATGAGGCAAGGGAATCCTTGATCACCTCTTTTTTTATTTAGCTGCAGATGTTTTAACTCAAATTCTATTGTTCTAATGGCATGCGTAGGAGTTTGTAATGGAAGGTATTTCTTCATTACATTATGTTGATGACACAATAATCTTTACTAGTCCAGAATGTAAATTCATAGCTACTCTAAAATTCATATTATTCGCATTTGAAAAAACTTTCTAGCTTACAAATAAACTTTCATAAGAGTTAAGTAATGGTTATTGGGACTGATTCTGGGGTGGAGCACGAAGTTGCTGAATTGTAAAGTTGGCTCTCTCCCACTCAATTATTTAGGTATGTGTATTATATCTAGGAAGCTATTGAAAGAAGATTGGTTTATAGTGATTAATAAGGTGGATGCGAAGCTAGCTAGATGGAAAGGAAACTTGTTAGCTAAATATAGGAGATTTATTTTAATGAACTTTGTTCTGTCTGCGGTTCCATTATACTGGCTTTCCTTTTACAGATTTCCCGATTGCGTTATTAATAAAATTGATGGAATTAGAAGAAGTTTTCTTTAATCTGGCAAGAGAACTTCAAGTGCCTTTGTTTATTTAGTAGCTTGAAGCCAAGTTTGTAAGCTAAAGAATCAAGGAGGTTTGGGGGTTGTTTGTCTGAGAGATATGAACAAGGTTTTGCTGTGTAAATGGCTTTGGAATATTTCTTCTCATAACGATCTATTGTGGTGTGATGCATGACTAATACTTAATATAATGGAGCTTTCTCTCTGTATAATAATGTTAGTCAATGTTCTAATTTTTGGGAAGAGGTGTTGTGAAACTCTTATATCTTCAGAGCAAACTTTAATGTTCAAGTTCATAAAGGAAATTGGTGTTCATTTTGGTTGGACAGTTGGATTATACCAATTTCTTTAGCTCCTGAGTTTCATCTTTCACATGATATTGCTAAAGATAAATTTGTTTCTGTTTATGAGCTTTTTGACCCTGGGTCTTCTTGTTTTAAATGGAACTTATATTTCAATAAAATTATTGAAGGGAGAGCGTTGAATCAACTGTTGAGGCTTATTGAACTGCTGAATGACGTGCCTTTGGAAGATTTTGCGTGATACTTTTTGTTGGAGTGGAAGCTATAGTACGTTCAAGGTTAATAGTTGCTACAAACTTTTGAACTTTGTTGGTAGTAGTTTTTTTGGGATTTTCTTCCATATGGAGACATAGGGAAATTCCTCTTAAAGTTAGGTTGAACACGTGGACTATTATTCATAGGAAGTTGAATGCTACTTCTATGTTTAGGAAGAAGAACTTAAACATTGTAGAGATATGTCCTTTCCATGGTGAGGACGTGGAAGACTATATGCATCTTTCTTGTGATTGTGATATGGTGTTTTATGTGTGGACCAAATGTTTGGTTCAGCTGGATTTAGACTGGTGTTGGAGTGATACTATTTCTAACTTGTTCTTTTTTTGGGAATCCAATCTAGAGAATAATGTTGCTATTTTAAATTTTGCTTTTTGTTGGGTGTTATAGCACGATAGAAATCGCAGATGCTTCAAAAATAGTGCTAAATCTTCTAATTCCATTCGTTTTCAAGTTCTAAAATCCTACTATAAATGGGAAGGTATAGATCGTTGGAGCTTCACAGATGTGTTGGAGGACAACATTGCTGCTCAGGTGCATTAGAGGGGAACATGCACTGACTGAAGCCGGTTTGGACTATTAAGATTTTGTACTTTTCGTATGATCAGTATGTAACTTCTTTTTGGCTTGTGGTGCTTCAACGTGGGAAATATATGATGTATTTTGGCTTTTATTTTATATTGTGTACATATTGCTTGTGCGTGGGCTTTTTCTTATGCTGTTGTATTGTACTGGTCCTATGTGGGTTGGTGGGGGTGTTTTTTTAATGTTGGCTATATTGATTTTTTTTTTTATATAAAATGCCGTGGAAGTCTAACTGAGTTTCCTCTACCTTTTGCCTTAAGTAGTATAAAAACAGTAAGTAAAATAAAAGAACACCAGGAATTTTTATATTAGCTCGGAGCACTGTCCTACGTCCAGTCCCTAAGCTACCCATAGGCCTTTATATAAAATCTCACTTCACTAGGAGGAATAGGTATCTACCCATATTATAGGACTTTTTACCACCTAAACTATACCAGCTAGGATTTTTCCGCCTAAGCTTGGTTACAGGACTTCTGACCACCTGAACTACCTATAGGAATTTTCTCGGCCTTTACAGGACTTCCAACAAAAGGTATGGTTGGTTATTTTGTGTTCTAATACAACACAGATTTCTCAAGATTAAGTATAATATCCTATAATATTCTCCTTAAATTTATAAGACTGAATAGGAATTAATCTCTGTTGAATTCAAATGAATTTTGAAATGGAAACTTAGAAATTCAAAGAGATATCGAGTGCAAGAAGTTGAGTACTTAGAATGAATATGAATGTTAATTCAATAAGATAGAAAGCAATAGAATCAGTTGAGTTATTTGAGATATGATTCTTGCATGTATATATAGCGAATGAATAATCATAGTCAATCGACTGAATTGAGGTGCATACAAAAGATTTGTACTTCGACCAGTTTAGTCGACTGAATGAGGACATTCAGTCGACAGAAGTGTGATTGTAACGTCCCAGATTTTTGGCCATTTAATATTGAATATTCAAATTTATTTTAAATATTGATTTGGAATAATAAATGGATTTGTATCGGTTAAAAAACCAATATACGAATTAATATCGAATATCTTGGATGTTGTAATAAGATACGATAATAATTAAATTCCAGTTAAAAATAAATCAAAACAATTCAGTCGACTAATATAAATTCTATATTGAATTAGCACGATAATAATAATTTATTATCGATGAATTTAATTGTTTCAAATTGATTTATATTTTAAATCGAATTTAAATAAAACGTTAATTTAATTTGTTATCACTTCTATATAGTCAAATTAGATTTCAGAAACCATTCTATTGAATTCAGAATAGTGAATAACGTTGGGAACATCAGTCGTTACAGACAAATAGTAGTTCGGGGTTTCGAATCAAGGGTAACGAGATATTTTGAGTATAAAATTTATAAAAATTAAATCAAATTTAAGTTTCAAATCAGCCATCGCCTATTTCATATAAGCCGACCTCTTCTTCCAGCGCAGACCAACCTTCTACCTCGAGCTGAAGTATTTTCTCCTTTTCTTTGCGACAAAGTAAAACACACAATTTATGGCCATGTACTCCTTGTTTCCCCTTCATATTCTATAAATTGAACCGTGCTTTTCCCTTTTCATCGAACTGAGAAAATTGAAGACCAATTTATCTCGTTGCTTTCGTTTTTCCTCCCAGTCCAAAATCATTCCACCGTATAAATAAAAAATACAAAAAATCAAAATCAATTCTTCTGGAAATCCTAAAATCTCGGAAATCATTTCTTTGAGTTCGACTAAATGGAATTTCCATCTGCTCCAAGTTAGAAGGAGGTTGTTATTCTTGCAGAAGCCGTGGGTTCCAATTGACCTAGGGTAGCTATTGGAGACTAGCGATTAAGTCGCGATGGCCAGAAGTGGATGTGGAAGTCGCGATTGAGGAAGGAGATGCTCGATAGAGGGGTGCGATGTTGAAAACAAGCTGGAGTTTGTTAAAGTCGATGTTCTATGAATAGGGGGTATCGTGATTTAGGGGTGCTGAGATTGTTAGTCGTTCACTGTAGAAGCCGTGTAGGGAATTAGAGTTGCTCGCGAGTGGAGATGACAGTTGGGGTGAGGATGCGAAGCCAAATTGATGAGGGTGTCGTTGGTGTGATTATTTAGTGTCGATGGTGTCAGAATTTTGCTACTCGATGGGTACAGTGGTGAGTTGGAAGAGTTCGGTATGTTATATTTTTTTTTTGAGTTTGATCTTTTTGATGAAACTGAGCTGTATTGAGAAAATTTAATGGTAGTGAATTATGGAAGTTGCGGTTTGTTGTGCAATGATGAAGTGAGGAGTTCAGTTTAGGGGAAAATTGTATGGCGTTCAGGTTAAGGTCAAGGAGCGAGGTGATATCCTATGTGAAACTCACGTGAAGAGAAGGACGTTGGAGTGTTCATTCTGGATTTGGGATATTGGGACTCGGATCTGTGTTTTTTTGGGGGGATAGTCGAATACAGACAATGACCCGTCACTTGGTAGGAGGGGATGTTGCAGTGAGGATAGTGAAGTATAGAGATTGTCTGCCAGTAGTTTGACAAAATGCTCATGTAGTATGTACAGCGTTTTGGGCTGATTACTGTTAGAAGCTAACCGATATTGTCTCATGGATTATGTAATAACCCGGAAAATGTGAACCAATTTAAATTTTTTAAAATTGGTTATTGTCAAAGAATTTGAACAATTGAAATAGCGTATTTCAATAAAATAATGAATTGAGAATAGTAAGGCAGTTTGAAAATTTGAATACAAACTTTGTCTGACTGTACCGGGTGGAAAATATAACGGATTTTAGTGAAACTGAAAATATTTAAATCTGTTTATGAATACCTTTCTAATGAATCTGAAAAATCGAAGTTTCATAACGGGAATCAAAAGTTATGGCAGAATGAATTTTCAGAATGGTCGCTATATAGAATATATAGCCCTGGAAAATTGATATTTTGCATACGACCTCGGAATTCGACGAAACCACTTTTGTTGGGTCCGGGATGTTAAACTATTGCTAGGTTTCAAATTTCATAATTTTTGAAGCTAGTATGTGAGCGTGGCAAAAGAAAATGCGTTTGGTCAATTTCTGTTAAATTGGATCGACCAGAAAATTGCCATTTTTCAAACGATCTCAGAATTCGACGAAACTAGTTTTGTTGGGACCGTAGCGTCAAAACATAGCTAGATTTATTTTTCTGGAATTTTTCGAATTAGTTTGTGGCCCTGGCAAATTGAAATGTACGTTCAAAGTTAAAAATTAAATGGTTTAAACTTTAATTTGAAAAATAACTGACTGTAACAATTGAATTGGCTAACGAAACATATCCTATTGTGTCCGGAATGGGGGTATTTAGCTAGGGACAACATTCGTTGGGTTTAAAAAGGAGTTCGTTGGAGAAAACACTATTTAAAAATATAATATATATCGGCCAATAGGATTGTTTCTGTCATAAAAAAAAACCGCTCAAAACCCTCGATATCGACGGCGGCTGGAGCTCCATTCTTCCCAGGCGATTTCCGACCGCCGCAGCCCCCTACAGCCTCCGCCACCACCGCCGTTCGCTTCGCCTCCCTCCCCTCTTCAAATCCGACCTACCCTCGTCTCCTCCCTCCTCCGCATCGTCGAGCACGAGCCCCAGGAAGTTTTGACCTTCCCATCGCCGCCGCCGACGATCCCGACCACCGAACGCCACCAAACCACCACCGATAGGAAGCCCTTTCCTCCCTCTTCCACTTCCAACCCGCCGATCATTCCCTCGTGCCTCAGTTCTCGCGAAAACCGCAAACCTAGTTTTGAACCATCGTGAAAGGTGAGTTCTTTTTGGTGTTTGCACTTTGAAAAATCATATCTTTTTGGTATGTTGACGAAATTCGATGAAACAGGAAACATCGGGACCGCAAGGAAGCTCTCTTCCTAATAGAAGAAGCCGCAGATTTTTCTGAGTCATCTACGATTTTTAGCACTCCGCAAACCAATATGAGGAATCTAAACTAAATTGTGTGAATGGAATCATGTTGTATAAATTATAAAAGCGAAGTGTAAATTATATACGCATTGTATACCTCATGTACATGTGTTGTATAAGTTATATTAGCGATGTATAAATTATACAAGCGTTGAATGAAACATATATGCTTTGAATTGTGATAAAATGCAAGTGAATTATAGAAATATTATATATATACTCCCCTCGTCCACAGACCATGGACGATATTTATGGCTTATAATTGGCGTGATATTATATGGTATGACGAATGGTTGGAAATAATTGTTTGTGGTTGATATGTGGTTGAAAAATACCTTTGTGGTTGAAAAATACCCTCTTGTGGTTGAAACAAATTAGAATAGGATTGTGGAATTGAAAATAAAACATGCCGCCTGCGTGCAAACTAGATGCATGATCCACATTGTCAAAAACCGTGAGGTTTTAAGGTAGAGCGAGGAGCCGTACTAGGGACGGTCCCAGTTTTAACTACCCTGCCGTTGTGCTACCGAAATTTTCTGAAATATTCATGTGTTAGAATAATTTTCATTTGTTGAAATTAAATACATATGTTGAAACCAATATTCATGTGTTGAATTGAAATTCATTCGTTGAGTTGAAATTCATGTGTTGAATATTATTCGAATTTAAACAAATAGATTTAACCATAAAAATCACATTTTTATATATATACAAACTATAGAGAATATTCATGTGCTGAGTTGAAATTCATTCGTTGAGTTGAAATTCATGTGTTGAATATTATTCGAATTTAAACAAATAGATTTAACGATAAAAATCACATTTTTATATATATACAAACTATAGAGAATATTCATGTGTTGAGTTGAAATTCATTCGTTGAGTTGAAATTCATGTGTTGAATATTATTCGAATTTAAACTAATAGATTTAATGGTAAAAATCACATTTTTATATATATACAAACTATAGAGAATATTCATGTGTTGAGTTGAAATTCATGTGTTGAATATTATTCGAATTTAAACAAATAGATTTAACGATAAAAAATCACATTTTTATATATATACAAACTATAGTGAATATTCATGTGCTGAGTTGAAATTCATTCGTTGAGTTGAAATTCATGTGTTGAATATTATTCGAATTTAAACAAATAGATTTAACGATAAAAAATCACATTTTTATATATATACAAACTATAGAGAAATTCATGTGTTGAATGTTATTGTATTTTAAAATGAAATGAATAGACAATAAAAACTACATTTTTATTTGTGAATAAGAAGTGTTAAAAACATTCACGTGTTGAATAAATATTTTTGATGATAAAAATATTTCTTTTATCATATATACGCTTTATAAAAATACACACGTGTTGAAATAAATAATAGTTTGCTAGAAATATTATTATTAGCTTTGTTCTGTATATATATACATGTGTTGAACAGGGAAAATGGATTAGCTGTAGAGTAAAGAAATTATTTGCGTGCTCGACAAATAGGTAAGCCTTGATGATTTGGCTGCGCAATTTTATTTTTATATCAACTCCTGTGAATGCCATTGGATGCGGAGTGCTGGTTATTCTGTGTGAAATAATAAACATCGCCATAGGATAGTAACAATTAATTTTGAACTACACTACATGGCATACTTCTTGACGATAGGCATACTTCATCATATTCCACATAAGCAATTGGAGCTTGTGTGACGAGGTGGAAGATTTACCATACGAGCGAGAGGCTTGTATGGCGATGATTTTATACTACAGGTTGAACTGATGACTGATATGGACTATATAAAATATAACGATAAATTGCCAGATTAATAAAAACCCCACACGGGTCTGGAGTTGACAATAATCACGTCTCTCTAGTTATTAGATACGGCACATGGATTATTTATTTCCACACGGAACGGGGTGACGAGAATTTATTCTCCGGAGTTATTATCTATACATGCTCCCCCGTAAACACCAGAATATATCACTATAAATATGTGGATGCTTTATAGGATTTACTGGGTACCTAACACGGCCCAATAAATTTCCAAACCCCTTCCCATACAAAGGAGGTTATTTCGAAATTTTTCGAAATATTAAGGCATTAGTGAAATATTTGAAGTAAAAACGAAGTTGAAATTAATGAATGAACTATATTTGAAATTAATGAATGAACTATATTTGAAATAAATGAGTGAACTATATTTATATATATAAATATAAATAGAATAGAAAGAAATCGAAGCCGTGCAGTTCGTGTTTTGGGATCGTAATTTGAAACGATTAGTACGAGAAATCCGACCATCGGATTCTCCCGAAACCGCAACCGCTGGGTCTGCCTTGGAAATATCTTTCCAATGGCACCAACCTTGTAAAAATCCAACGGTTGGATTGTCTAAAATGTTTAATTCAAATCTAAAGAAAAACAGCACCAGAATCGATTATATTTATATATAAATATAATTAAATTAAATCGAATAACGTCGCTGCAGTTCGAATTTTGAAACCGTAACTTCAAACGACTAGTGTGGAAGATCCGACCGTCGGATTTTCACGAAACTGGAAATGTTGGGTCCGCTTTGGGAATATCTTCCCACTGATATAGACTTTGTGGAAATCCAACGGTTAGATTTTCCGATATGTGTAAAACAAATTAGGGGAAAAACAGTGCCAGTGCCACGACACGACCTAAAACGTCGTTTAATTAAATAGGGCCATCTTTAAATGAATAAAAATGGCGAAAAATCGTTATAAAATATTATAAGCAATATAGGTTGGAAATAAACCAATTTGGCTTGATCTGCTTGATATTTGATGGTTGTATGTGTTTGACACGAAAATTATACTAAAGAACCGGAAATATGAATGTCGAATAATATAACCATAGAAAGAATCGATTTGAATTCTAATTACGTGAATTATTTGAAAAGGCCAAGCTAACGCTCATTTCAAATAATTGATCGAACGATTCGAATTGGAAAATACAAAGACGATTCAAGACAGACGATCTTCGTATCGGTTGGATGGGCGCTGCTGAGGTTCCTGACTGGAGTAGCTACCGTGAAGGAACGGAAGTAGTAGCCGTCTGAACGTATGTGTTGATTGGACGGATATACGAGGAATTTGACGCCTCCGGTTTCGTTCAGACCCAGAACGGATTTGTAAATGGACTGTGTGTCTGACATTGGATTTTGTTCTATACTGATTGATCTCTGTTAAATATATATCTGTTTGGTGGTGGAGAATTTATTCTTTTGCTTAACACCCTTCTCTGAGACGTACGAGCTCAGAGGTTATATATCGATAGAAATCAGTCGTATGGAGTGGACTGCCTATGTGGCATGCCAAGATGTTGTGATCAAGGCTTCTGTTGCAAAGCAAAGTCTTCTGTTTGATGATCAAAGCACGGCCTACGTGGCCTGGCTTTGTGTATAGCGTGAATTCGCGAGCCTCACACCTCGGTATGAGTTAAAAACGGGATAAGGACTGCAGGGAGAGCACGACGTTTCTTTCTAGCTATGGTGGTGTCAGTGACCTACCAGCCCTGACATTTATATCTACCTTTCACCTTTGAGGTCATTGGAATGCGAGGCGCCTTGATTATAGGTCTGTAAGGACCGGGGAACATGTGTTCAGGAATACTAATCCTCAAACGTAAGAGAGGACCAGCCCTGAAGATCTAGAGGTTACCTAGAGTGTGTAGTCCCAAGGCATTTGCTAGAATGTCTCGAAGCGGAGAGGAGCTTGCCCCTTGCCTCGACTCATGATGGAAATCCAATTTCCAATACGAGACAACGGATTCGATTGTAACTTATGTATGGCGACATAGTGGCATGGGACGCTCAGGTCGCCTATGATTGATATTTATGATGCTATTCGTTTTTGAAACATATATGCACTAGTAATAATATCAAATGATTTTGCTTTACACGTATTAAGCATATTTGGCCATTATAAGGTAAAACTCTATCCTCCGGCTTGCGTGTCATTGTATGATGGGACTTGAGTCTTATAATGGCTTCATTCTTTTTAAAAGCATTGCGTTGTTTTAAAGAATTTACTGTGTTTTAAATGCACTAGCAATCACTGGAGTAAACCCGTTCCGCGAAAGTGGCGTGGTCCTATGATTTGCTTATTACTGTTGTTTAAACTGTTAAATAGATTTCTCATACCAGTCCCCATGATTGACTCGTTGTTTGTTTCACTTTGCAAACGCGGGTGCCCTTATTTTCGCATGGGCAGCCTAGTTCACAGGTGACAGGTTGTTTTTGGCTCTACACTGTTGCATAGAGTGCATTTTGGCTCATGGCGAGGCTGACTTCACCGAGATGACTTTGACATTTTCCGCCATTATTGTACTTATATTATGATTCCTCCACAGGCGATGCAGACTGCTTTACTTTCAGTACTTATTATCGTATGTATATGTACCGCCTTCGGCGATGTAGACTGATACCCTTATTATGTCTCACTGCATGTATATATTCCGCCTCTGGCGATGGTGACTGATCATCCCCCTTTATTTACTAAGTTATATCCTATGTTGCGCTATTCTAATGTTGTTACATGTTATGAATCCGCTGTCATATCCATGTAAAATTATTCTATTTATTGTTTTTGCTATTATCTGTACTCTGCTATGATGATTGATGTGTTATATTCCAATGATTATCCTTAATACCGTCACACGGATTTTGGGGATTGTCGCAGTTGGTATCAGAGCTTTGGTTAACCTTAGTTCCGGGATCTAACACATTAAACACCTCGTCAGAATAGAATCAGGAGTGTTCTAAGGCGAGTAGCTCATTAGAGATAGGATTAGCGATGTCCTAGAATGAGCTAAGCAGATTAGCAAAACAATTTGATCAGTACATCATTACCTTTCCTTATGTTCCCCTGCTCTATCATATATGAAAATTATCAAATCTGTGATCTTGACTTTTTTTCTTGCTTATACAGTACTCTCTCTGATGGCTACACGAGCAGCAGCAGCTAGAGGAGGCCGTGGAGGCCGAACGGGAGTAGCAGGAGGACGGGGGAATATCCCCGTAGTTGAGGAGGGCCCTATTATTCAGCCACCAGCACCCCAGGACTTTGAGCTAGACAGAGTAGCGAAGAGTATAGGAACCTTGGGGGGAAACCCTTTTCTGGTCTTGGTACAGTGACAGAAGCTATTGCTTGGTTGAAGACCTATGAGAAGATCTTTGAAGGCATGGGATTAGGGACCAACAACAAAGCACAACTAGGTATCTGGCTCTTACAGGAAGAAGCAGAGCTGTGGTGGGATGCCATCACCTCAGAAGATGCAGCAGGTACTGTTAGAACCTGGGAGCAATTCAAGACCGTGTTCAACGAGAAGTTTATACCTGAGCAAGCCCTAGAGAGGATGCGAGACCAGTTTGCTAATCTCCAGCAGGGAGATCTCTCTATCCAAGATTACCTCAATAAATTCACTCAGTTGTCGCGCTACGCTCCAGAGCTTATTATGACTAACAAAGCCAAGAACAAGAGGTTTATATTTGGGCTACGACGCAAGTACCATGACAGAGCCATGAGCAACATCAAACTCTCATTCTCAGAATTAGTAGAAATGGCCTGCAATTATGAAGATATGGATGAAAGACACTCCAACCAAGACCGTGCCAAAAGCCATGCTGGAAAAGCGCAAAGCTTCAGCAGATCAGCCAGAGTCTAGCATTACAGCGGCCGCTACTTAGAAATCTGGGAAGATCCCCAAAGGAAATTGCTACAACTGCGGGAAGTTAGGACATTTTTCTAATGTGTGCAAAGCCCCGAAGAAGATAAAGGCAAATCCAGACCACAGCTCAGCCAAATGCTACAACTGCCACAAGAAAGGGCACTATAGCAGGAACTGTCCTCTGAAGCAGAATGCACAAGTGGCTCATGTGTATGACGGGGAGACCCCGCCAGCTATCACCGATGGATCAGGTAAACCCGACGTCTTGGGAGGTACCCTTACCATTAAAAATATTCCTATTTCTGTACTTTTTGATACCGGTGCATCACGTAGCTTCATTTCTAGTAACATAGTTCACAAGTTAAAATTTAATCCAAGGAAGCTTAAAGAACCAATTAAAGTTCAAAATCCGATAGGGGGTTCTACTATTCTGGGCTCATATTGTAATGTACCCGCCTCATATTTTTGTTATCGATTTCCTTTTAAAGTGATTGTCATGGACCTTTCCGAATTTGATATTATACTGGGGCTGGACTGGTTGACAAAATATAAGGCAGAAGTTAGATGTGCCGAAAGAATCGTGAAAGTTTAAACAAGACTTGGGCATATCACTATACCATGTCATGGCTCAAAGAACAGAATTTTGGTCTTCCTTAGAAGTTACTCCCACTTCATTAGAAAAGATACCGGTCGTTAAAAACTATGCAGATGTGTTTGAAGAAGTAGAAAACTTACCGCCACAAAGGGAAATTGAATTCAGGATAGATCTAATTCCTAACGCCAGACCAGTAGTACATCCAATTAGAAGAATGGCCCCGAAAGAAAAGGAAGAGTTAGGTAGTCAAACTCGAGAATTGCTTTGGAAAGGTCTGATTAGACCGAGCTTCTCAGCTTGGGGAGCAGCAGTAGTATTTGTCCCGAAATCAGACGGTACTCTGAGACTTTGCGTTGATTACCGAGATCTCAATAAGCAGACATTGAAGAACAAATATCCCTTGCCACGTATAGATGATCTGTTAGATCAATTAAATGGGGCAACAGTATTCTCCAGAATGGACCTAGCTACAGGTTTCCACCAATTACGTATAGCCGAAGACTGTGTTCCTTTGACAGCCTTCAGGGGTCCTGATTTATTCTACGAATGGTTAGTAATGCCATTCGGCTTGTGTAACGCTCCGGCATACTTCGTCGATCTTATGAACAGGGTGTTCCGTGGTGTATTGAATAAATTTGTTTTAGTCTTCATAGATGACATTTTAATATACTCCAAGTCGAAAGGCGAACATACAAAACATTTAGAACAAGTGTTGAAAATTCTGAGGAGAAATGTCTTGAAAGCTAAATTTTCTAAGTGTGTCTTTTGGCAGGATGAAGTTAAGTTCCTAGGCCATGTCGTATCTAAGGAGGGGATTGCTGTAGATCCCAGCAAAATTACAGCAATTCAGAACTGGAAACAACCTACTACCCCCACAGAAGTTCGAAGTTTCCTTGGATTGGCTAGTTACTATCGGAAATTCGTTCAGGATTTTTCAAAGATATCTGGTGTATTGACAAAGCTTACAAAGAAACATGAGAAATTCAAATGGACTCCCGAATGTGAATAAGCTTTCCAGGAGCTGAAACTGAAATTGACAACTGCTCTAGTATTGACAATTATAGAAGGCAACCAAGACTTGACTGTATGGACAGACGCTTCTATTAGAGGGCTAGGCACAGTATTAATGCAAAAAGGCCAAGTGGTTGCTTATGCCAGCCGTCCGCTGAAGCCGCATGAGAGAAACTAAGCAACTCATGATCTTGAGTTATTAGCTATCGTGTTTGCTTTGAGAATCTGGAGGCATTATTTACTGGGTGAGAAGTTCGAACTATTTACTGATCATCAATCATTGAAATAACTATTCACTCAGAAAGATCTGAACTTAAGACAACAGCGTTGGTTAGAATTCCTTGCAGCATACGATTTTGAGATTCTATACACTCCGGGGAAAGCCAATGTTGTCGCAGATGCGCTCAGTAGAAAGAATGAAATCATCGCCAGTTTTATCATTACTTCTTCCTTAGAAGGTAAGATTACTATTCTATAGAAAGACGATGAATTTATAAAAAGGATTAGCCAGCGGATCCGAGAAGGAAAACCCTCAGATTTTAGCCTAGATAGCCAAGGGGTCCTAAGATTACGAGGGCGAATTTGTGTGCTAGAAATTCTGGAGCTCAGAAGGGAAGTACTTGATGAATGTCACAAGTCTAAACTCAGTATCCATCCCGGTGTGAGCAAAATGTATAACGATATCAAGCGCACATTCTGGTGGAGGGCTTTGAAAAGAGATATTTCATTATATGTTAGCAAATGCTCCACTTGTCAGCTAGTTAAGAGCGATCAGCAGAAATTAGCTGGACTATTACAACCCTTAGAAATTCCAGGATGGAAGTGGGAGCAAATTTCGATGGACTTCATTGATGGCTTGCCTCGAACTAAGAAAGGAAACGACAGTATATGGGTAATCGTAGATCGCTTCACGAAGACTACCCATTTCATACCTGTACGATCCAACAGAACGGCTCAAAGTTTAGCACAGATTTACTTCAAAGAAATAGTTAAACTACATGGAGTGCCGCTCAATATAGTCAGTGATAGAGATCCCCTATTTACTAGCAAATTCTGGGAAGCATTTCAGACAGAATTGGGAACCAAATTAAATCTAAGCACCGCTTATCACCCTCAGACAGACGACCAAACTGAGCGAGTGAATAGAACTCTAGAAGATTTACTACGGGCTTGCGTTATCGATTTTGGAGGCTCATGGGAAGATCACTTACATTTAGCCGAATTCTCTTATAACAATAGCTATCAAGCAAGTTTGGGAATGTCTCCATTTGAAGCATTATACGGTAGACCATGCAGATCTCCCGCATGTTGGGTTGAACCTGGCAACAGACTTGTGTTAGGGCCCGATATGATTCGAGAAGCATCAGATAAAGTCGATTTCATTAAGAAGCAATTGAAAACCGCACAGAGCCAACAGAAAAGTTATGCTGATGCGAGAAGAAGAGACTTATCATTTGTCGTTGAAGATTATGTTTATTTAAGAGTTTTTCCAATGCGGGGAGTAATCAGATTTGGCAAAACTGGGAAGTTGGCACCGAGATTTATTGGTCCCTTTCCTATACTTTAACGGATTGGAATTCTTGCATATAGGGTTTCATTACCTGATTGGTTGCCTGGTGTACATGATGTGTTCCACGTGTCTCAACTCAGAAAACATGTACATGATCCGGATCTTGTTGTAGAGGAAGCAGCGCAACAGGATATAGACATAACTCCAGAATTAGTGCTCAGAAGAGAGCCATTAAAGATCGTTGGCAAAGAAACGAGAGAGCTAAGGAGCAAAAAGATTCATTTAGTCAAAGTGCAGTGGAGTAGTGATCCTAGAGACTGTACTTGGGAGACTGAGGAAAGCATTAAACAAACCTACCCCAAATGCAGAGTGGACATCTCTGACTAACTCTGGTGCAAGGTACTTTTACAATACTTTGCATTTACATTTTGTTTCCTACTTTGCTGTTATTTCCTTTTCGAGGGCGAAAAGTTTTAAGTGGGGGAGATTGTAATAACCCGGAAAATGTGAACCAATTTAAAATTTTTAAAATTGGTTATTGTCAAAGAATTTGAACAATTGAAATAGCGTATTTCAATAAAATAATGAATTGGGAATAGTAAGGCAGTTTGAAAATTTGAATACAAACTTTGTTTGACTGTACCGGGTGGAAAATATAACGGATTTTAGCGAAACTAAAAATATTTAAATCTGTTTATGAATACCTTTCTAACGAATCTGAAAAATCAAAGTTTCATAACGGGAATCAAAAGTTATGGCAGAATGAATTTTCAGAATGGTCGCTATATAGAATATATAGCCCTGGAAAATTGATATTTTGCATACGACCTCGGAATTTGACGAAACCACTTTTGATGGGTCTAGGATGTTAAACTATTTCTAGGTTTCAAATTTCATAATTTTTGAAGATAGTATGTGAGCGTGGCAAAAGAAAATGCATTTGGTCAATTTTTGTTAAATTGGATCGACCAGAAAATTGCCATTTTTCAAACGATCTCAGAATTCGACGAAACTAGTTTTGTTGGGACCGTAGCGTCAAAACATAGCTAGATTTATTTTTCTGGAATTTTTCGAATTAGTTTGTGGCCCTGGCAAATTGAAATGTACGTTCAAAGTTAAAAATTAAATGGTTTAAACTTTAATTTGAAAAATAACTGACTGTAACAGTCAAATTGGCTAACGAAACATATCCCATTGTGTCTGGAATGGGGATATTTAGCTAAGGACGACAGTCGTTGGGTTTAAAAAGGAGTTCGTTTGAGAAAACACTATTTAAAAATATAATATATATATCGGCCAATAGGATTATTTCTTTCATAAATAAAAAAAACCGCTCAAAACCCTCGATATTGACGGCGGATGGAGCTCCATTCTTCCTAGGCGATTTCCGACCGCCGCAGCCCCCTACAGCCTCTGCCACCACCGCCGTTCGCTTCGCCTCCCTCCCCTCTTCAAATCCGACCTACCCTCGTCTCCTCCCTCCTCCGCATCGTCGAGCACGAGCCCCAGGAAGTTCCGACCTTCCCATCGCCGTCGCCGACGATCCCGACCACTGAACGCCACCAAACCACCACTGATAGGAAGCCCTTTCCTCCCTCTTCCACGTCCAACCCGCCGATCATTCCCTCGTGCCTCAGTTCTCGCGAAAACTGCAAACCTAGTTTTGAACCATCGTGAAAGGTGAGTTCTTTTTGGTGTTTGCACTTTGAAAAATCATATCTTTTTGGTACTTTGACGAAATTCGATGAAACGGGAAACATCGAGACCGCAAGGAAGCTCTCTTCCCAATAGAAGAAGCCACGGATTTTTCTGAGTCATCTACGATTTTTAGCACTCCGCAAACCAATGTGAGGAATCTAAACTAAATTGTGTGAATGGAATCGTGTTGTATAAATTATATAAGCGAAGTGTAAATTATATACGCATTGTATACCTCATGTACATGTGTTGTATAAGTTATATTAGCGATGTATAAATTATACAAGCGTTGAATGAAACATATATGCTTTGAATTGTGATAAAATGCAAGTGAATTATAGAAATAATATATATATATATACTCCCCTCGTCCACAGACCGTGGACGATATTTATTGCTTGTGATTGGCGTGATATTATATGGTATGACGAATGGTTGGAAATAATTGTTTGTGGTTGATATGTGGTTGAAAAATACCTTTGTGGTTGAAAAATACCCTCTTGTGGTTGAAACAAATTAGAATAGGATTATGGAATTGAAAATAAAACATGCCGCCTGCGTGCGAACTAGATGCATGATCCCCATTGTTAAAAACCACGAGGTTTTAAGGTAGAGCGAGGAGTCGTACTAGCGACGGTCTCGGTTTTAACTACCCTGCCGTTATGCTGCCGAAATTTTCTGAAATATTCATGTGCTAGAATAATTTTCATTTGTTGAAATTAATTATATATGTTGAAACAAATATTCATGTGTTGAATTGAAATTCATTCGTTGAGTTGAAATTCATGTGTTGAATATTATTCTAATTTAAACAAATAGATTTAACGATAAAAATCACATTTTTATATATATACAAACTATAGAGAATATTCATGTGTTGAGTTGAAATTCATTCGTTGAGTTGAAATTCATGTGTTGAATATTATTCGAATTTAAACAAATAGATTTAACGATAAAAATCACATTTTTATATATATACAAACTATAGGGAATATTCATGTGTTGAGTTGAAATTCATTCGTTGAGTTGAAATTAATGTGTTGAATATTATTCGAATTTAAACAAATAGATTTAACTATAAAAATCACATTTTTATATATATACAAACTATAGAGAATATTCATGTGTTGAGTTGAAATTCATTCGTTGAGTTGAAATTCATGTGTTGAATATTATTCGAATTTAAACAAATAGATTTAATGATAAAAATCGCATTTTTATATATATACAAACTATAGAGAATATTCATGTGTTGAGTTGCAATTCATTCGTTGAGTTGAAATTCATGTGTTGAATATTATTCGAATTTAAACAAATAGATTTAACGATAAAAAATCACATTTTTATATATATACAAACTATAGAGAATATTCATGTGCTGATTTGAAATTCATTCGTTGAGTTGAAATTCATGTGTTGAATATTATTCGAATTTAAACAAATAGATTTAACAATAAAAAATCACATTTATATATATATATATATACAAACTATAGAGAAATTCATGTGTTGAATGTTATTGTATTTTAAAATGAAATGAATAGATAATAAAAACTACATTTTTATTTGTGAATAAGAAGTGTTAAAAACATTCACGTGTTGAATAAATATTTTTGATGATAAAAATATTTCTTTTATCATATATACGCTTTGATAAAAATACGCACGTGTTGAAATAAATAATAGTTTGCTAGAAATATTATTATTAGCTTTGTTCTGCATATATATACATGTGTTGAACAAGGAAAATGGATTAGCTGTAGAGTAAAGAAATTATTTGCGTGCCCGACAAATAGGTAAGCCTTGATGAGTTGGCTGCGCAATTTTATTTTTATATCAACTCCTGTGAATGCCATTGGATGCGGAGTGCTGGTTATTCTATGTGAAATAATAAACATCGCCATAGGATAGTAACAATTAATTTTGAACTACACTACATGGCATACTTCTTGACGATAGGCATGCTTCATCATATTCCACATAAGCAATTGGAGCTTGTGTGACGAGGTGGAAGATTTACCATACGAGTGAGAGGCTTGTATGGCGATGATTTTATACTACAGGTTGAACTGATGACTGATATGGACTATATAAAATATAACGATAAATTGCCAGATTAATAAAAACCCCACACGGGTCTGGAGTTGACAATAATCACGTCTCTCTGGTCAATAGATACGGCACATGGACTATTTATTTCCACACGGAACGGGGTGACGAGAATTTATTCTCTGGAGTTATTATCTATACACGCTCCCCCGTAAACACCAGAATATATCACTATAAATATGTGGATGCTTTATAGGATTTATTGGGTACCTAACACGGCCCAATAAATTTCCAAACCCGTTCCCGTACAAAGGAGGTTATGGCGAAATTTTTCGAAATATTAAGGCGTTAGTGAAATATTTGAAGTAAAAACGAAGTTGAAATTAATGAATGAACTATATTTGAAATTAATGAATGAACTATATTTGAAATAAATGAGTGAACTATATTTATATATATAAATATAAATAGAATAGAAAGAAATCGAAGCCGTGCAGTTCGTTTTTTGGGATTGTAATTTGAAACGATTAGTACGAGAAATCCGACCATCGGATTCTCCCGAAACCGCAACCGCTGGGTCTGCCTTGGAAATATCTTTCCAACGGCACCAACCTTGTAAAAATCCAATGGTTGGATTGTTTGGAATGTTTAATTCAAATCTGAAGAAAAACAGCGCCAGAATCGATTATATTTATATATAAATATAATTAAATTAAATCGAATAACGACGCTGCAGTTCGAATTTTGAAACCGTAACTTCAAACGACTAGTGTGGAAGATCCGACCGTCGAATTTTCACGAAACTGGAAACGTTGGGTCCGCTTTGGGAATATCTTCCCACTGATATAGACTTTGTGGAAATCCAACGGTTAGATTTTCCGATATGTGTAAAACAAATTAGGGGAAAAACAACGCCAGTGCCACGGCACGACCTGGAACGTCGTTTAATTAAATAGGGTCATCTTTAAATGAATAAAAATGGCGAAAAATCGTTATAAAATATTATAAGCAATATAGGTTGGAAATAAACCAATTTGGCTTGATCTGCTTGATATTTGATGGTTGTATGTGTTTGACACGAAAATTATAATAAAGAACCGGAAATATGAATGTCGAATAATATAACCATAGAAAGAATTGATTTGAATTCTAATTACGTGAATTATTTGAAAAGGCCGAGCTAACCCTCATTTCAAATAATTGATCGAACGATTCAAATTGGAAAATACAAAGACGATTCAAGACCGACGATCTTCGTATCGGTTGGATGGGCGCTGCTGAGGTTCCTGACTGGAGTAGCTACCGTGAAGGAACGGAAGTAGTAGCCGTCTGAACGTATGTGTTGATTGGACGGATATACGAGGAATTTGATGCCTCCGGTTTCGTTCAGACCAAGAACGGACTTGTAAATGGACTGTGTGTCTGACATTGGATTTTGTTCTATACTGATTGATCTCTGTTAAATATATATCTGTTTGGCGGTGGAGAATTTATTCTTTTGCTTAACGCCCTTCTCTGAGACGTACGAGCTCAGAGGTTATATATCGATAGAAATCAGTCGTATGGAGTGGACTGCCTATGTGGCATGCCAAGATGCTATGATCAAGGCTTTTGTTGCAAAGCAAAGTCTTCTGTTTGATGATCAAAGCACGGCCTACGTGGCCTGGCTTTGTGTATAGCGTGAATTCGCGAGCCTCACACCTTGGTATGAGTTAAAAAGGGGTAAGGACTGCAAGGAGAGCACGACGTTTCTTTCTAGCTATGGTGGTGTCAGTGACCTACCAGCCCTGACATTTATATCTACCTTTCACATTTGTGGTCGTTGGAATGCGAGGCGCCTTGATTATAGGTCTGTAAGGACCGGGGAACGTGTGTTCAGGAATACTAATCCTCAAACGTAAGAGAGGACCGGCCCTGAAGATCTAGAGGTTACCTAGAGTGTGTAGTCCTGAGGCATTTGCTAGAATGTCTCGAAGCGGAGAGGAGCTTGCCCCTTGCCTCGACTCATGATGGAAATCCAATTTACAATACGAGACAACGGATTCGATTGTAACTTATGTATGGCGACATAGTGGCATGGGACGCTCATGTCGCCTATGATTGATATTTACAATGCTATTCGTTTTTGAAACATATATGCACTAGTAATAATATCAAATGATTTTGCTTTACACGTATTAAGCATATTTGGCTATTATAAGGTAAAACTCTATCCTCCGGCTTGCGTGGCATTGTATGATGGGACTTGAGTCTTATAATGGCTTCATTCTTTTTAAAAGCATTGCGTTGTTTTAAAGAATTTACTGTGTTTAAATGCACTAGCAATCACTGGAGTAAACCCGTTCCGCGAAAGTGGCGTGGTCCTATGATTTGCTTATTACTGTTGTTTAAACTGTTAAATAGATTTCTCATACCAGTCCCCATGATTGACTCGTTGTTTGTTTCACTTTGCAAAAGCGGGTGCCCTTATTTTCGCACAGGCAGCCTAGTTCACAGGTGACAGGTTGTTTTTGGCTCTGCACTGTTGCATAGAGTGCATTTTGGCTCATGGCGAGGCTGACTTCACCGAGATGACTTTGACATTTTCCGCCATTATTGTACTTTTATTATGATTCCGCCACAGGCGATGCAGACTACTTTACTTTCAGTACTTATTATCGTATGTATATGTACCGCCTTCGGCGATGTAGACTGATACCCTTATTATGTCTCACTGCATGTATATATTCCGCCTCTGGCGATGGTGACTGATCATCCCCCTTTATTTACTAAGTTATATCCTACGTTGCGCTATTCTGATGTTGTTACATGTTATGAATCCGCTGTCATATCCATGTAAAATTATTCTATTTATTGTTTTTGCTATTATCTGTACTCTGCTATGATGATTGATGTGTTATATTCCAATGATTATCCTTAATACCGTCACACGGATTTTGGGGATTGTCACAGATTGGCAAGAAACTGTAGTAGCCATAAGGTATATCTTTCTACCAAAATTAAATACATAATCATTTGTTTATTCATCGTTAGAATTTAATTTGAATAAGTAAATGTTTGATCAATAAATATAAAAATAATTAATCGTTGGTTCAAGAAAAATCATTCGAGATGATTCTAGAAAATTCATAAGCTGTGACGTTACGGAATCAAACGGGATATCCGGCAAAAAAAAACTAAGGTGAGTAAACTCACTTCTTTATTCGATTGTAATGATCGAATATTTAATACAAATAACTATATGTTGTTTGTTGGTTGATTGGTTGCATCGCTGTTTATTTATAAATTGTGGTTATCATATATATTAGTTATTTAGGCTTGGTGGTTGTGGTTACTATATATATATATATATATATATATATATATATATATGTATGTATGTGTGTGTGTGTGTGTGTATATTGGATTTCCCGCAGTACCATTAGCGGATACTTGCAGTTACATTAGCGGATGACCCTATCGCCCCATGATATATGAGTGGATGACCTTTTATACCGTGATATCCTGCCTTGAAGCAGGATTAGTATTATTTATGATTGCCTGACATCTGAGAACGCAGGAAATAGGTTAGAGGAATCCAACTGGATTTCTCAAATTTATTTACTATTGTTTACAAATTTATTTATGTATGTGATGTGTGAATTGAATGGATGATTTGTGTGTTTGGATATTAGAATATCACTGGCCCTAGATATTTATATTTAAAAATATTGAAAAGGGATTTTATGATTTAAAAAGGAAAAATTTACTTTTCGAAATGGAAATGGAATTTCGAATGGATTGAGAAATATTAACTTGTTTTAATAGTAAAAACAAGTGGCTGAATTATAAACAATGTTCTAAATGGAAAGAAAAATTTTTGTTTTATAATATTAGATTTTTTTAAAATTCAAGCTTGGATTTAAAAGGGAAAACTGAATTCCCAAAATGAGAATTGGATTTCAAATAAAATTTTTAATAGGGACTTGTTTTAAATATTAAAAACAAGAAGTGAAATATATAAATGATGTGTACAAATAAAAGAAGGGAATTTTTATTGGATAATTTGTAAATTAAAATTCAAGGATAAAATTGAAAAGTGATTATATTGAATAAAACTAAATTTAAAATTTAATATGAAATAGATTCTATGTTTATATATATATATAGGTATAAGTTATTTAAAAATTAAATATTCGAAAATGGGATCGCGTTTAAAGTAAATTATTAAAATGGAAGTTTATTTTAATATATGAAATAAAGAAGTTAATTCATATACAACGTTTATAAATGTGATGTTCATCGGCAAATTTGGAAAATTAATTTCCAAATGTAAAAATTGAATAGAAGGTGAATTTATATCGGATTTTTATTACAAGCTTTTATCAGTCTCAAGATAGGAAAGTTGTCGGTCAAGGTCTGAGAGGTAAATAAAATATCCTAACTTGAACGACTTCACTATTATCAAGGGATTATATTAGTTTTAATGGTAAAGGATGTTGAATTAATTTATTTATAAAAGAATTAATAATTGGAATTCGATTATATCGAATTTTATAAATAATCTAACTCCAAGGGGATTGGAATTGAATATAGGAAATTGAGTTTTAAATAAATTCATAACTGTGTTATGAATGTGGAATTAAATAATCGATGAGTTAAGTAATCTAAATTGAAGTTAGTTTTGGATAACGGACATAATTTATTTTTAATATTATAGAACGGAGTGGAATTTATTTATAAATGAAGTTTTAAACGTTTATATTTAATTTAATTAAAATGAACTTGCCGCAGCGCGGTAGTTCGTGATTTGTCATTTCGAACTTCAATTGAGTATACATAACTCAATATTAGTCGGAATTTGATAGAACAAGAAATGCCCGGACCTATTGAACAATAATTTTCTAATGGAAGAGAAAAATCTTAATTTCGTCGTATAGATTTTGAATCATGTCAAAATCAAATTTTCAAAAAAACAACGCCATAATCGCTTTTGAACCATAACGGTTTATAAAATAAATTAAAAGGGCTTTGAATGAATAAAACTCCGAATTTCCAATAGTAAAATCCAGATTCGGCTTATAAATTAAATATGAACTCAAGTGGAATATATGAAGTGATTTTGGAACAAAAATCAGATTTTTATTTATCGAATGAGGTTAATTAATTTCAAAGGGGATTAGTTAATAGAGTGTGGATTCGAATTTAACTTAGTTTAAATGAATTGAATTTATTAGTTAAGATTGGAAATTCAAATATAAAATTTGGATTATAAATTGGAAGCGAGCAAGGAGATTGGTTTGAATTGAATATAAATGAATACAAAAATATTGAATGTGATATATTCAAATTAGAAAGAGCATTAGGTAAAAAGAGTTAATTAAGAAAGTGGTTAGCGAATTTTGGTAAAATTAGTTGAATTGATTAACATGAATTGGAAATAGACGTATATATGTTAAACAGGTATGGGATGAAGAAAATAAAGAGAATGAAGAATATTATTAGTGCCCGACAAAAAGGTATATGTTTAAATTTCATATGAGTCTTATGCGCCGAATCGGCAAGCCGCTTGGTTTTTTTATTTTCTTTTTGAATGGAGAGGGCCTAGAAATGCGAGTTGGGGTTTGAACTATTGACCAGTACAAAGGAGGTACTGGCAAAATTTTATGGAAATTTAAGGAGTCAGAATATTTTTAAGAAATTTGGGAACTAGAAATCAATATAGAAAACATGATAAGGAAACAAACGTGAAATATTAGAAAGGGCCAGTGATTGTTTGATGTTAGAAATTTGGATGGATGTTTTGTTTTGTTTTCCTTAGATAGTTAAAACACCGACTATCAAAGATTTTTGACAATCGTTGTCAATACGGAGAGACTGGTTGGATTTAATATCCGAAAACCACTCCGTATAGGCATAGGCATTACGAATTAGATTATTCGAAGATAATCCAAGACGGAGTAAAATGCAAGGGCTGTTATGTTTGTCTAAACCCAGGACAACTTGCATGGACGAATGTCTGACAGAGTATTCCTAATGGACCACATAAGACGGTCTTTTCAAGGTATTATGTATGGTGGCGGAGAAATTCGTTTCTCTTAGCTTTTATACCTGTAATATTTTTGGGAAGATCAACAAGTGATTCGACGGGTTTGACGATGTGGCATTCAAAGTGTATGGTGGCCAGAAGTTCTAAAAAGATATACGTAGCCTCAAGCCGCACAACCGGGAAATGACCAAAATCGTGCAAGCAACATGGCTAGGTGGGTCATACCCAAGCAGGATATATTTGTCTCTGATTTAAAGAAAATTCAATGTACATTTTTATTTTGATTCTGTATCTTACGGATTACAGTTGGATGGCCGACAACCGTGGGTGGCAATATATTTTCTACATGCAAGCTAAATGAGTGTGCGGTCATGTATGGCCGGATTGTAAGATGTTCTTGCTGAACCCCTGTGTATCCCCTTTTGGTTACACTGATCAGGAGGTGGTCCCATACCATGTCATAGTTGGAATCCAATCTCTAATAAGCGCCCTACGAATTTTGATTTTATACTATATATGCAGAGCATGAGATGCAAGTGTTCTACTATTTGGTTATTCATTTGATTAGACATTATTATAATATCACCAGATTTTTATATCAAAATGTTTTGGGTTATAGTAAGATAAAAACCGTAAAAACCGTCCGTATTTATGTGTGGGTTGGTCTTACTATTATCTTTTTATTTTTGCAAAAGGATTTTCAAAGTTAAACAATATGGTTGGAGTTTACTCACACCAGTCCCATGACTGACTCAGAGTTTATTTTGTTTATTTTTCCTAAAATCTTGGGTGCCCAAATTTGTACGGGCAGTCAAGTGTTTCACGATTTTACGGATACACTTAGAGGAGCTTGAAGCAGGAGGCTTCATCGTTAGTTATTTACGTTGTGTTGTATATATATTGATCTTTGATAATGGTATGTATATATGATAAAAAAAAATTATTTCAAAGGTTATGTTATATAATATATTTTATTCATTCCACTGTGAGATTCTATGTTGTTGTTTTATTCTCCTTCTATCTGTTTCTATTTTCTTTAACCCTAATGACTTGTATTTCTTTATTATTTGAGTTGGACGTGTGTTGTATTAGTCAGCTCAAATGGTACGGATTTGCGAGCCATCACAGTTGGTATCAGAGCTTGGGTTGAGCGAACACCTAGGGTTTGGTGGGGTTTACTCATTAGAGATAGAGTCAGTAGTACCCTAGAATGAGTTGAGTGTGTATATGAGAGAGCGTATTTGTAGATTTGTATAAAACTGTTTTATATTGTGTTGGCTTGTCTGTTGAGTGGTTTATGAATTTTGGTTGAATCATGGGACGCCACGACGTCAATAGGAGTTTCTAAACTCTTGAACAAAATAGTTTGACATAATATTGTTTTAAAATAGGTAAATGAAATAACATTACCTAAAATTATATCTTGATATAAAAATAAATAATTTTCTAGAATTATTTATATATGGATAAATTGGTTGCTATTGAAATGGTTATATGTAATCAAATAGAAATTGTATATGAATAATATATACAAATGAGATTGAATTAAAATTGGATTGAAACCACAATTTCGAATTTAAATCTCTGAAAGTAGGAAAATATTTTTCCAAAGTATATTATAATAGTATAGCATTGTTTTGAAAGGATTTTTAGTAAAAATCATTTTAAATGGATTTTGAAAGGGATAAAGCACTGAACTCACTTTATTTGCTAGAAAATAATTCCGATGATGATCGCGACATCATCGGTGTTCATATTGAGTTTCTTAGTGATGGACTGCTACGTTAGAAAAAATTTTGATGAAAATTTGTTTGAAAAAAAATAATTTGGTTTGAGAATTCAAATTTTTTGGATTTATGATGGAATAAATACTCGTATATGTATGGTTTCAAAGGAATTTGAAATAAATACTGGGTACTAGAATTTTAGAATCTAGATTTAACTTAAGCAAGTTAAATGGATTGAAGTAAATAAATTGATTTAGAATCAATTAGAATGAAGCTGAATGCATATGAATGAAATACTGAGTTATAACAAAGTGGGATTTTGAAAAGTTAACGGGTTTGTTGCATTTCTTCTGCCTTAGTAATTTCGGGGCTGAATTTCTTTTAAGGGGGAAGGAATGTAACATTCCAGATTTTTGGCCATTTAATATTGAATATTTAAATATATTATAAATATTGATTTGGAATAATAAATGGATTTGTATCGCTTAAATAATCAATATACGAATTAATATCGAATATCTTGGATATCGTAATACGATACGATAATAATTAAATCCCAGTGAAAACTGAATCAAAACAAGTCATTCAACTAATATAATTTCTATACTGAATTATAACAATAATAATAATAATTTATTATTGATGAATTTAATTGTCTAAAATAGATTTATATTTTAAATCAAATTTAAATTAAAATGTTAATTTAATTTGTTATCTCTTCTATACAGTCAAATTAGATTTCAGAAACTGTTCTGTTGAATTCAGAATAGTGAATAACGTTGGGAACATTAGTCGTTACCATTAAATAGTGGTTCGGGGTTTCGAATCAAGGGCAACAAGATATTTTGAGTATAAAATTTATAAAAATTAAATCAAATAAAATTTAGGTTTTAAATCAGCCACCCCCTATTTCATATAAGCCGACCTCTTCTTCCAACGCAGACCTACCATCTACCTAGAGCTGAAGTATTTGCTCTTTTCTTCACGACAAAGTAAAACACACAATTTATGGCCATGTACTCCTTGTTTCCCCTTCATATTCTATAAATTGAACCGCGCTTTTCTCTTTACATCGAGCTGAGAAAATCAAAGACCAATTTATCTCGTTGCTTTCGTTTTTCCTCCCAGCACAAAATCATTCCACCGTATAAATAAAAAATAAAAAAAATCAAAATCAGTTCTTCTGGAAATCCTAAAATCTCGGAAATCATTTCTTCAAGTTCGACTAAATGGAATTTCCATCTGCTCCAAGTTAGAAGAAGGCAGTTGTTGTTCTTGTAGAAGCAGTGGTTTCCAATTGACCTAGGGGTAGCTGTTGGAGACTAGCGACTAAGTCGCGATGGCCAGAAGTGGATGTGGAAGTCGCGATTGACGAAGGAGATGCTCGATAGAGGGGAGCGATGTTGAAAACAAGATGGAGTTTGTTGAAATCGATGTTCTGTGAATTGGGAGTATTCCGATTTGGGGGTGTTGAGATTGTCAATCGTTCATTGTAGAAGCCTCATAGGGTATTGTAGTTGCTCGCGAGTGGAGATTACAGTTAGGGTGAGGATGCGATGCCAAATTGATGAGGGTGTCGCTAGTGTGATTATCCAGTGTCGATGGTGTCAGAATTTTGCTACTCGATGGATACAGTGGTGAGCTGGAAGAGTTTGTTATGTTATATTTTTTTTGAGTTCGGTCTTTCTGATGAAACTTAGATGTATTGAGAAAGTTTAACGGTAGTGAATAGTCGAAGTTCCTGTTTGTTGTGCAATGATGAAGTGAGGAGTTCGGTCTAGCGGAAAATTGGATGGCATTTAGGTTAAGGTCAAGGAGCGAGGTGATATCCTGTGTGAAACTCACATGAAGAGAAGGATGTTGAAGTGTTCGTTCTGGATTTGGGATAGTGGGACTCGGATCTGTGTTTTTTGGGGGATAGTTAGATACAGGCAATGACCTGTCACTTGGTAGGAAGGGATGTTGCAGTGAGGACAACAAAGTATAGAGGTTGTCTTCCAGTGGTTTGACGAAATGCTCAAGTAGTATGTACAACGTTTTAGGCTGATTACAATTAGAAGCTGATCGAGGATTGTTTCATGGATTAGCAAGAAACTGTAGTATTTGTAAGGTATATCTTTCTACCAAAATTAAATAAATAATCATTTATTTATTCATCGTTAGAATTTAATTTAAATAACTAAATGTTTGATCGATAAATATAAAAATAAATAATCGTAGGTTAAAGAAAATGCATTCGAGATGATTCAAAAAAATTCATAAGCTGCGACGTTATGGAATCAAACGGGATATCCGGCAAAAGAAAATTAAGGTAGGTAAACTTACTTCTTTGTTTGATTGTAATGATCAAATATTTAATACAAGTAATTATATGTTGTTTGTTGGTTGATTGGTTGCATCGCTGTTTATTTATAAATTGTGGTTATCATATATATTACTTATTTAGACTTGGTGGTTGTGGTTATTATATATATATTGGATTTCTCGCAGTGTCATTAGCAGATGCCTGCAGTATCATTAGCGGATGACCCTATCGCCCCACGATATATTAGTGGATGACCTTATATACCGCGATATCCTGCCTTAAAGCAGGATTGGTATTATTTATGATTGTCTGACATATGTGAATGCAGGAAACAGGTTGGAGGAATCCAGTTGGATTCCTCAAATTTATTTACTATTGTTTACATATTTATTTATGTATATGATGTGTGAATTGATTGAATGATTTTCGTGATTGCATATTAGAATATCACCGGCCCTAGATATTTATATTTAAAAATACTGAAAAGGGATTTTATGATTTAAAAAGGAAAAATTTACTTTTCGAAATGGAAATGGAATTTCGAATGGATTGAGAAATATTAACTTGTCTTAATAATAAACAAGTGGCTGAATTACAAACAATGTTCTAAATGGAAAGAAAAAATTTCGTTTGATAATATTAGATTTTTTTTTAAATTCAAGCTTGGATTTAAAAAGGAAAACTAAAGTTTCAAAATGAGAATTGGATTTCAAATAAGATTTGAAACAGGTACTTGTTTTAAATATTTAAAACAAGAAGTGAAATATATAAACAAGGTTTACAAATAAAAGAAGGGAAAATTTATTGGATAATTTATATATTAAAATTCAAGGATAAAATTAAAAAGGGATTATATTGAACAGAACTATATTTAAATTTTAATATGATGTAGATTCCATGCTTATATATATACAAGTTAATTTAAAATTAAATATTCCAAAATAGGATCGAGTTTAAAGTAAATTATTAAAATGGAAGTTTATTTTAATATATGAAATAAAGAAATTAATTTATAAACAATGTTTATAAATGTGATGAAGTAATTTTCATCGGTCAATTTGGAAAATTCATTTCCAAATGTAAGAAATGGAATAGAAGGTGAATTTAAATTGGGTTTTTATTATAAGCTTTTATCAATCACAATATAAGAACGTTGTCGGTCAAGGTCTGATAGGTAAATAAATATCCTAACTTGAACGACTTCACTATTATCAAGGGATTATATTAGTTTGTAATGGTAAAGTGTAACAACCCGGAAAATCAAAACCAATTTAAAATATTTATTTTAACATTTTTTTAGATTTTAAATATTTAAAATAATTTATTCTAAATAGTAACGACAATTTTTTTAATTTAAATCGAAGTTAGAACTAATAATTTTATTTTAATTATATAACGAGCCTGAATGGCGCGGTAGTTTGAAAATTCGATTTCAAATTTCAATTGAATGTACAAGATTCCAAATAAAGCGGATTTCAGTAAAACCAAAAATATTTAAATCTATTTCAAAATATCTTTCCAACGAATTTGAAAAACTGAAATTTCATAACAGGAATCAAAAGTTATGCCCAGTTTAAAATTCAGAATTGCGCTATGGAATTTATATATATATATATATATATATATATATATATATATATATATATATATATATATTTTAATATTAGAAATAGCCATTTCGCAAACAACCTCCATTTTCGACAAAACCACTTTTGTTAGATCTGGAATGTCAAATTATTTCTAGATTCAAATTTTCATAATTTTTGGAATTAATATGTGAGCGTGGAAAAAGAAACGTGTTTTATTAATTTGAATCAAATTGGATCGACCAGAAAAATGGCCATTTTCAAACGATCTCCAAATTTGACGAAATTAGTTTTAATACGACCGTATCGTCAAAACAAAGTCTAAAATAATTTTTCTGTAATTTTCGGAGTCAGTATGTGGCCCCGGTAATTTAAAATGTACGTTTATATTAAATATATATTGTTTTATATTTTACTTTTGATAAAAACTGATTGTAACAGCCGAATTGGGTTACAAAACATGTTCCATTGGTTCTGAAACGGGGCTATTTGGCTAGAGGTGACACTCGTTGGGTTCGATTTGGAATCCGGAACGATAGACGAGTTATATTGAGATTAAAGGGAATTAAATTAATAAATAAAAATAAGAATACGTATAAATACGCATTATTTTTGTACAATACTCCTAACCCTAAAACCAAATACACCAGCCGCCGCTCCGTGTGTTCAATGGCTGAGAGGCTCCCTTCTTCTTTCAATTAAAACTCCCAATCCAACATGAATTAAAACTCAAATCCAAACAAAAATCAAAGTAATTCGTTAGGTCTTTGAGAGCATTCGGGTTTGATCGAGTTTCATATGGTAATTTGAGAGCAGTTGCTGCTCAAAGCAGCTGAGTTCAGGCATGATTTACGAGGAGGGTAAACCTTTGATTTCACCGTGACGGCGACGCGAGGCACTCCCACGTGGCAAGCTCTGATCCTTCTCCGATCAACCCTGGTGAGGTGCGACGGCGGCAAATTAATTGGAGCAAAGGTCGACAGTTTTCTGGAGTTAGAATGTGGAAGAAAGGAGACAACACTATAAACTCTTGAACAATGTAATTAAATTATAGAAGAAAAAGCATTGTTAAAAATATAAATATAGATTGTTTTAAAAATATAAATATAGATTGTTTTATAAATATAGATTGTTTTAAAAATATAAATATAGATTGTACAAATATATATATATATATAATTGTTTACAATAAGAACAGAATTGTTTTATAATATAAAATAGAACGGTTTTATAATGTAAAATTAAGCATTGTTTTTGTAAATAAACTAAATATTGTTTTTGTAAATAAACTAAACATTTTTTTGTAAATAAACTAAACATTGTTTTTGTATATAAACTATACATCGTTTTTGTAAATAAACTATATATTGTTTTTGTAAATAAAGTATACATGGTTTTTATAAATAAAATATACATTGTTTTAGTAAACAAAATGTGCATTATTTTAAAATAAAAATAGAATTGTTTGAAAATAAAAAGAACATTGTGTTTGAAGTAAAAGATCATTCTTTTTAACAATAAAAAGAACATTGGTTTGAAAAGAAAAGAACATTGTTTTATAAAATATAAAGAACATTGTTTTTAAAAATAAAAAGAGAAATCTTTTTTGTTTTGTAATGAAAAGAATATTGTTTGGAATAAAAATCGCATTTGTTTTTAATATAAAAATCGCATTTGTTTCTCATATAAAAATCGCATTGTTTTAATATGAAAATAGCAATATAAAATATGATTTTTATATAAACATAACATACAAAAAAATATGATTTTTACCATATATATATATATATATATATATATATATATATATCGAACAACATTAAAAATATGATTTTTAATACAAATTGTGTGAAACAGATTGTGTTGTGATCACAGTGAAGAACACTACGTACTGGTGGCAAGCCAAGGTGAGAACTCCTCACTAAAAAAAATTCACAGTTATTTATTTATTTTCATAACTGAAAATTATATAGAATTGCCAGTTTAGATTTTTATCAGTTTTATCATTATAAACTGTATACGGTGCTTGTTAGATCACTTCCCTCGTCCACAAACCATGGACGATTTAAATGGACTGTATTGTGTGTTGTTTGTGTTGATGAAATGTTTAACACATTAAAAATGTTAATATTTATGTGATAGTGAAATTTAGATTAAATTATATGAATATTTATAATTCAAATAGTGAAAATTGGTTAAATTTATTTACTAATGTTTTATTAAAACTGTAGTTGTGTGAAAACCCCACACGGGTATTGAGATGATATTTGACATACACTAGTCCCAATATTTAATTGTATGGCAATCGATGGATTGACAGCCTGTGATGAGCGTTTTTTATTTATTTTAATGTTCACACAGTTGTAAATTTCACTCTGGTTGTGAATGGACTGTTTGTTGATTATTTATCATTATTATGCACACATGCGATTTATGAAATCCATATAATCAAAATTATATGGTAATTTATTGAGTCGCATTCCGATTCAGAAATAAATAATGTTTTATTAAAAATACATTTTAGAATTAAAATTTACATTTTTGTTGAAATATAATAGTTGAAACCAAAATTTACATTTTTGTTGAAATAAAATTGTTGAAACCAAAATTTACATCTTTATTGAAATAAAATAGTTGAAACCAAAATTTACATTTCTGTTGAAATAAAATAGTTGAAACTAAAATTTACATTTTTGTTGAAATAAAATAGTTGAAACCAAAATTTACATTTTTGTTGAAATAAAATAGTTAAAACCAAAATTTACGTTTTTGTTGAAATACAATAGTTGAAACCAAAATTTACATTTTTGTTGAAATAAAATAGTTGAAACCAAAATATCATTTTTTGTTGAAATGGAATAGTCAAAACAAAAATAATATTTTTGTTAAATAGATTTGTATCAAAACAAAAATAACATTTTTGTTAAATAGATTTGTGGTAAAATAAAAATGTCAATTTTGTTGAATTAAATTATTGTAAATAAAATGAATTTATCATTTTAATTCATTTTGTTAAAATAGAATTGTTAACAAAATGAAGTTGTCGCTTTTTAGTCATTTTTATGAAATAGAATTGTCAACAAAATATAAGAATCATTTTAATGTAATCAAACATTTTTAATGTAAATAATGTAAAGAAACATTTTGTGTAAAAGAATCATTTTTATATTAAAGAATCATTTTTGATGTTAAAGAAACATTTTATGTAAAAGAATCACTTTTAATTGTAAAGAAACATTTTTAGTGATAAAGATATTTTTATGTAAAATAACATTTTAATGTAAAGGAATGTAAAAGAACATTTTTATGCAAAATAACATTTTAATGTAAAAGAATATAAAAGAACATTTCAATGTAAAGAACCTATGCAAGTTATTAATTATGTTGTTAACCTATGCAAGTTATATATGCAAGTTATTGTGTGATGAATCCATGAAACTATGCAAGTTGTTATGTTGTGAATCATGAACCTATGCAAGTTATCTATGCAAATTATTTTGTGATGAATCCATGAATCTAAGCAAGTTTTTATCATGAATCTATGCAAGTTGTTATCATGAATCTATGCAAGTTGTTATGAGACCATGCAAGTCACCTATACAAGTTATTATTCATGAACCTATGCAAGTTATTATTCATGAAACTATGCAAGTTGTTATGTTATGCAAGTTGTTAATCATGTTGTAAATAATGAATCTATGTGAGTTGTTAATTATGTTGTTAATTCATGAACCTATGCAAGTCACCTATGCAAGTTTTTATGTTGCAAAATCATGGATCTATGCAAGTTGTTAATTATGTGGTGAATCATAATTATATGCGAAGTTATCATGTCATTTTCCCTAGTTGTCATGCTTATGCCAAAAATTGTACTGAAAACGATCACCTTGTCATTCCCTTTATTTTATTGTTATGGCGAGGCTACCTTGTAGCCTCGATGATGCCAAAAACGCAAACGGTTACGCTAGTTAAGAAACGGGGAAAAGGGGAATTTGTAATAGGCATAATTTACATAGTGATTATGTAAATTGGACACATAATTCTAGTAGGGAAATATATAAATAATTACCTATTATGACATAGATAAAGTTGAGTAAAAATGGTATAATTTGAATATGACCATTTATGGATAGGAAATTCAAATTGTTAATAAGATAGGTATTGACACCTATAAAAAAGGAAAGGATTAATTAATTAACTTAATTAATCAAAAGAGGAATGTTAATGCAATTAAAGTCTGAAAATTTAATTAACACTTATGACACGAGGTTAGGTTACATTAGTGGTGGAAGTCTGCCCGGACCCGACCGACATATCCAGTAACCACTAATGTTGAACCTATTGTGAGAGGTCCAAGTGTGTGAATACGACTCGGGCAAAGACACGAGGTTAGACCCAACTGTAGAATAAGACTGCCCGGACCCGACCAGCATATCCAGCATCCACATGTTGTAGGCCTAATGTGAGAGGTCTAGCCCAATATAACCATAATTGGACATGGTAATAAGAAAAGACTACTTGACCTAACTTAATACATATGGACTGTATGATGATAGACATAAGTTTGGGTTAAGTAAAATGAGTTGGATTGTGGGTGGGTTAAGTACAACTGATGGGTAGGTGGGTAATATTAATATATATAGGCCCACAAACTTAACCATTAAATAAATAGGATTAAATCAGTGGGTGGGTTAAGTACAACTGATGGGTAGGTGGGTAATATTAATATATATAGGCCCACAAACTTAACCATTAAATAAATAGGATTAAATCAGTGGGTGGGTTAAGTACAACTGATGGGTAGGTGGGTAATGTTAGTATATATTGGCCCACAAACTTAACCATTAAATAAATAGGATAAAATCAGTGGGAGGGTTAAGTACAACTGATGGGTAGGTGGGTAATATTAGTATATATAGGCCCACAAACATAACCAGATAAAAAGGGTTATGTAATTAAAGACACCTAATGGTATACATAACCGAGGCAAAATAGTTTAGTTGTGTATTAAAGACACCCTTAGGGGTACGCATAACTAATGGGAATAGATAGAGTTATGTATTAAAGACACCGATAGGTAAGCATAACCGATAGGTAGATTAAGGGTTATGTATTAAAGACACCTATAGGTACGCATAACTAATTGAGGGCTATGTAATTAAAGACACCTTAGGGTATACATAGTCAGTAGAAAACCTAGTGGGGATACAAGACAGAGGGGAGAGCTTGTATCATGTTGTGTGGGACCCATTTCAGTTAGTAAACCGGAGGGGTATCAAAGTAAAGAACTCCGTACTAGGCGGGGAAAGGGCACACTTACTGTTTGATTGTAAGAAATCCAAAACGAGATGGATGGTGTGGGCGGCGCAGACCGACCGGGGACATGTGCGTGCATTGGCCGGGCAGAGGGGGACAAGACGACCGTGACACCAGTAGGTATAACTATGCACACCTTGGGTTGCCACTTTAGGGAAGTGATACCCCCTAGTTGTGGGACCAGCACAGGGTATCTACAGAGTTGGGAGTCGATCGATTAGGGTAGTGGTTAGGGTATACCCGGACGTATGCCCTAAGTCTACCAATTTATAGTAGGAGGGTAGTGGGTACGACTAGTTGAGATAGGAGCAGGCGACACCTATGACAGCAGCTAGGAATACACGAAACTACAACCATCGTTATCATTAGTGGAAGGGATCACCCCATCTTGATTTTACTAGTAATAGTGCAGAGTAGTTTGTAGTGAAGGATACATCTTACCTTATTTATCCTGTCATACCTGCCATCTGTATCGTGAATCCTCTTATCCACTTTGTATGCCTGTCATGTTTACCTTTATTTATTTACTGGCTAAAAGTTACTGGACTCACCGGACGTATGTCTGACCTAGTTTGTTTCGCCTCTTTTCTTCCGTTTCCCCCCTCCCAAAGTTCTCAGTGAGGAAACACCCAGGTTTAGTCAGGAATTGGACATCATCTTCTAGGAGCTGCTTCTGAAGTATGGCTCGAGTCTTTGTCTCTTATATGGCTTGCTCTTTAATATGGGGAATGATGTTTTTCTTTTAAATACCTATGTACTCTGATGATATAAGACAGAAGTGTTTTGTTGTAATGGTTTTATGACTCATGGTATTATGTAACAAAGTATTTTGGTGATTTAATAAAGTTGTTTATTTTCCGCTTCAAAATTTTTATATCTGTCTTGTGATATTCTGTGTCTATTTACCAAAAACTCTCCACTGAAGTTAAGGCATTCCCTTTGTGAGTGACCTTAATGGAGGTGGGGTGTTACACTTGGTATCAGAGCTGAAGGTTACAGATTAAATAAAAGTTTTGAAAATATTTTTCAAAAGGTTTTAAAAGAAAGTATTTTCAAAAAGGAAAATCTATTTTGAAAAACATAGTCCCCAAAGCCGTATGTCTATCTTCTGATTTTCTGTTTTTCCTTCTTTTCTGAGTCTCCGGGGCTCCTGGATTTCTGGGAGGTAACCTCATGGTGACATGGTCCCGTAGGCATGATGAGACTATGGCGTATTTCGAAGGGCAAAGAAGTGCCTAACTTCCATCTGTAGCCGCAATTATTCCATCTATGGCTAATCCTCTTTTGGGCTTCGTAGGGTTTTTCGCACGATGGGGGCAACTTTAGTGAAAGACTTGTTAGCATGTAAGAAAGTTGGTTTCTTTCGGTGCCATGAGACAGGACATCTGATCTAGGATTGCCCAAGAAGGCAAGGGCAAAGGATAGAATCTTCTAGAGGGTAGGTGGATGCTCTCCTGGCAGATGGATAGAGATAGGAAAAATTTATGTAAAAGGTTTAATTTCCTTATCTGATTATGAAGTTAAGACTCTTTTGGATTCTGGCATTGAGACTCTGCACTTTAATACTTGTCTTGTTTCTGATCCCATAGTTGTTTCAAACCCCTTTGGTGGTTCGGCTCATTTATTGGTGATTTGTAGGGGTTTGAAATTATTTGTGTTAGGCGTCAAAAAAAAAATTTGAATGTGACATTTGTGTGCTCAAGTTTATGGGCTATGGGTTGGTTCTAAATGGATCAGCTTTGTATGTAGAGAGTCGTTCTAGATTTTGAGAGGAGGGTCGTTAAGTTTCTAACTTGTCATGGGAAGACCCCCAAAGTTTCTTGTGACCCGCAAGAATCTGTTATGCTTAGCTTTCTGAGAATCATTCTGTAATTTGATCTGTACCAGTAGTCTGTAAGTATCTAAATATTTCTGAAGGATAGGGGTTTCTACTCGAAGCATGAAGTAGATCTCCAGTTTTGACATTGTTTAATAGGGGTAATTATTTGGGTGTCAGTCTGATGTTGATTTCGGTCTTCGGGGCTGAGACTTAGGGAATTATTCTCTTAACCAATGTCAAATGGGAATAGAGCTTTTGTTTTAGTTATATCATTTGTTTGTATCCCATCGACCGAATCTTCGACCTTTAGATAGGAAATCCATGGATGTAAACATGTGTTTGAGACATATTATGTTTGATGGTTGCAAGTGGATGCAAGTGTTTTCTAGTGGTTGCTCGTGGATGCATTTACACACACATTAGGCACTAGATCGGCTCAAATCACTTTCATATTGCATATAAATGTGTGCGCATATTTAGGTTAATGGATGAACAATGGTTGTGTTATCATATGTGTAATGTCCCGTATTTTCTGACCATTCATTTGAAATATTTTTTTTTTAATTATTTAAAATATTTATTTGAGTTTAAATAAGGAGATCTAGCTATTTTAATTTGAATATTTAAATTATATTAATAGTATAATAATATTTTATTTTCTTATATTTGTTTTGGGTTAATTATACATTGTTATTGTAAGCATATAAACATAAATTCATAACATAAACCATGGACACTACCAAAACATAGTAACATAACTCATATTTTGTTCAAAACAATTCGTTATAATCTGGGTTACATTTACTTCTTTAATTTATCACATTTAGTATAAATTGAAACCGTATGCTAAAGAATTTAGTATACTGATTATGAGTAACAAGAATAACCAGAAGGATTTGGGCCTGTTAATATTTATAACATTACAAATTTTACTATAATAGTTAGTGATTAAAGAAAATTCAAGTTTAAATAACTTGTGTACGGTACATAAGTTATAATTTCAATACAAAGAATATATATATTCATATATTCTTGTCTAGTGCTACTACAAATCCGAATACATACACCATATTGTTCAACAAATAAAGGTGTTTGCCATTTGAACATAAAAGAATGAAAACATGAAACCAGATTAGAAATTTTATACAGTTAACATAAGTACACATGAACAAATATATATATATATATATTTAAGAACAACAACACAACAATAGGGTACAACTACTAAGTATGTTGAAAAAGAAGAAGAAAAAATTATACAAATCAAATTCAAACAGACCCTGAAAACCCAAGACACAACTCATCAATCTCATAGGCAAAATTCATGAACTGCTCTGCCTTGACATGTCTCCCATCAGAAAGATCAAAACCTGGAATAGGAAAAAAAGAGAGAGAAAAGAAAAAAAAAGAACAGCTATTAGTAGCTAATAGTTAAATATTTGAAGTTTGAAGGTTTTGAAAAGAAAAGTAAATGAATGCAACAGCAAATCAGGAACAGTAAAGATAACAGCTATAGAAGCTAAAAGCTAATAGGATGACAATGTCTCCATAGAAACAGTAGAACTATAGTAATATGAATAGCTAATATATGTATTTTTTTATATGTATGAATTGTGTACCAACCTACAAAAGGCTGTTCTAACTACATATTTGTCATAGTTCAATTCTGAAATCAAAACAGTAGGATTTTCAGACAAAATTTCATCAGTTCAGAACCTGAAAATGAATTTAACAACTCAATGGCTACTTGTACATAAATGGACAACTCGAACAGACAAGGGATGAGATGAAAAGACAATTCAAGTAGAGAAAAATATATGAATTCAACAATCAAAAACAGCTAATGTACTTGTATACATAATCTGTAAACTTCATGTACCAACTGTCCTGCATTGCATGTGGTATCACAGTCCAAAATCCTTAACTAAAATAAACAATTCAACATCTTCTTGAGAACAGGAAAGATCTGAATTCCAAGACGAATTAACAATACAAAACAGAGAATATATATACCACAAATCTTTAGACAAGTCGATAACAGCTAAGGGGGAAACCAGACAATACATAGCTAAAAGGGTATAGCTACAGCTAAAAATCTAGGCAAGACAGCCTGTACATGTGCTTATTTACCCAAGAGTTCTGCACAATATCCAAATCTGAGATCGAGTGTGATAAGTGGTACTCAGACAGTACAATACCAGCAAGACAATACGTGAAGAATCAAACCACAAATCTCCATATTCACTGTAAACATCACACGCAACCCATCAACCATATCATAGCAAAACGTAAGCACCTAGGGTTTAGAACAACTAAGTCTAACGCCTAGAATATAGGAGCAACTGTGAATCTAACCTAGGATGTAACAATTCAAGATAAACAGTAAATCGTCACTAGTATAAATATGGGTTTCGTATCACAATTTTTCCAACCACAAACCATGAACGAAGTAGATCAATTCGAAACCGAATTGAATCCTCAAAAGAAATCAAAACAGAAAAATATCAAAACACAAAACATAAATTAATTTGGGAATAAAACACTTAGCTTCTTAATGGTAGGGTCGGTCTCGTCCGTTGAAATTTGCTGTGGTGGCAGAGCTTCGGTCGCGTTCTGGGGATAGCGGAGCAGGTGGAGGTGAGGCCGAGGCAGCAACGTGGAGCGATGGACTTCGGTCTCGAGAGGGTATTTCATTTCCTCCATTTGTGGCGGCGGAGGAGTTTTGAAAGTCTGAGGGTTTGAAAAGAATGAGGGATTGATTGTTTTAGGGTTATAAGAAGGGGCGGGTTTGGGCTTATTCGGGTTGGGCTGAACAGATCAAGTAAGGCCGGTTATTTTATTTTATTTTTAGTTCTAAATGGTTTATAAAGTTTCAAATACTAATATAAAATGCAAATGAAATCAGATTTCGACGAAACGAAAAACGTCGGGACCGTGGAGATAGATACTACGTGATGGAAGGGAACTATGCAGGGCAGGCAGCAGCTAGATTTTTCAGAAAAATGAAACGTCGTTGAATTCAACTGAAAACAAGCTGATTTATCGGTGAAATCAATTCAAAGGTGAGTTAATCTCACTCAGTTATTTCCCGCTTATATTTTATAAGCTGGGTGTTTATTTTTGTGTGTTATGATTGCTAGTGATTGACTGATTGCTGATAAATATTCATATATGGTTGAACTGATGAAATTAAACGTCGTTTAATTTCAGTGAAATCCAAATCGTTATTTTTAACGATTGGTTCCAATTGAGGTAAGTTACCTTATTGGACACGTTTATAAAATAAACGTGTTTTTTAACAAATGAATTGTTTGATTGATTGTTGTGGTCGACCTTGAATTGTCGTTATAAACTGTTATGAGACTATTACTGAATTGTTTTGATGGTTGAATATTGACCTGATGATTTACCATTTGTTTGGTTTAAACCAATGGGTATTATTGGTTGAGTGGTTGGCAGTACATGACCTGTGAATTTACTATTTTATAAATATCGATCTACAGTCAGGTAAATCAACGAGATAAGTTATAAAATTTATTTTATAACTGGAAATAGATTTTTAAATCTATTATTTGAATTAAAATTGTAAAAAGGGAAATAAATAATTATTTTTTCGAATTGAGTTATAATTGGGTTTTAAATGATTTTGTCAAGAAAAGTGATAAAAGAAGGGTTTATAGAAGTTGACAGCAGAGAAAAACCCAGGGTTTTACCTACGGGTTGGTTACTTAGCAACTTGTTTTTAAATAATTTAAAGTTGATTTTTATCAATTTAGCTATTTGACTAATTTAAGGAAAGGGTAATGACGAATGGAAATTCAGTTAACTGTCAACTAATATGTATGTGGTTGGTAAAATCCACTGTTCGAGTAAAATGGACAAAGGGATAGATATTGATTAAATATTCGTTAAAGTGTAACGAGTAGAGTTAGATATTAGTTAATCTTCGATTTACTAAATTCTAAAGAAAATATTGAACTGGTTATTGTTAATAACCTAAATTATGTTTAGTAAGCGTGTAAAAGTAATAATATCCCTATTTTTGATTTGGGGAAAGTTAACTATATTTTGATACGGTTAATGGTAAAACTAATTATCCTTTTTATTTAAAATGATTTAAAGAAAGGAATTCAATTTAAAGTCGAGTAAGAAATAATTAGTTGGAGATGAATTCGATTAAGAGATATGGAGTGTTTTATGACCCAGGCGTTCGACAAACTTGGTAAATGAAGTGGGTAGGTAAGAGTAAAGATTTAAATAAGGGTTTACTTAATGTTTCAAATTAAGTAAGGCGAATCCGAATTGGAATGATATTTTTAAAGGGGTTATGTGATGAGATGTGCGGACAAGGGATTCAAATATAAGAAAGGTTGAATAACCCAGATTTGGAATCAAGATTTGAAACGAGATTTATTATCGATAGTTATGTGATAAGCTAATATTATTCTGAGGTAAGAACGGGTCGTTCAAGGTCTGAGAGGTAATTAAAATACCCCAACTTGGTTGGCCTCACTATTATCAAAGGAAGGTATTAGTTTGGTGTGAGTGAAGGTGATGAATTGAACCCTAATGCAAGGATTTGGTAAATTAAGGAATTTTGCAATATTGTTTTAAAAAGGAACAACGATATTGATTTCAAATTTATATCGAACATTTGTTATTTAATTGGAGTTGATCGAATATAGTAGAGTTAATCAAACGTAGTTAGTCAGAAAGAGTTGTCATTGCGTACGACTGCTAGCGTAATTCGCAGGGCTGCAGATAGCCTACGGAGGTCGGATGTTTCCTGAGGGAATCAGGCGTAACCATTGTGATCGCTGCGATCTAGAGTCAAGCGAATAGAGTTAAGTCGAATATTAGAATTGATCAACGATTTTGTTAAAAAGGCCAAGTCATGCCAAGTACTGAATCAGTGAAATCATTTTATTGACACATGTGTTATTTGATAGTTAAGTCACCGACTATCAAAACCTGACCAATTCGCTTGTTGGTATGGAAAGACCGGGATCGAATTTATATTCGAAAACCATTCCGACCAACAAATACGTGAAGATATTTGAAGATGGTCGAGATGGAGCATTGAAGACCGTGGATCTTCATAAGCGGATGGACTGCTAATAAATCTTTGGTGAGCTCCTAGAGATAAACTGTGGTTCGGTCGTGGTTGGAGTCCACGGGTTGCAAGGACTTCTCGCTGCTGATCCATGGGGTGGTTCCTATATGAGATGCAGTAGGAGAGTGCCTTCGGTTCATCCTGTTCCTGGATGACTTGTATGGACGGATGTCTGACGGAGTATTTCCAAAGGAATTACATTAGTTGATTTCTCCAAACATACCATAGTTGATAGCGGAGAAATGGTTATTCTCTAGCCAGATAAACTAGAGTATTTTTGTGGACGTCAATCAGTGTGATATCTGGCGGATCTGACGATGTGGCATTCAAAGTAGATGATAGCCAGGTGCTGTAAAGGGAATTCTGACCTCAAGCCTCATCAACCGGGAGATGACAAAAATCGGGCAGGCAGCATGGCTATGTGGGTCGCTCCCATTAGGATGTATAATCACCTATCTAGAGAAATTCCTTTTGTTTCCTATTCTATCGATTCTGCCCATTCGGGAACGGTGGTTTGAGTACAACCGTTGGTGATATACATTCGATACACTCAAGCGAAATGAGTGGTCGGTCTTGTGAGGGCCGGGTTGCAAGACGTTCTTGTTGAACCCTGTGTATTCGCCTCTAGAGATACACGTGCGGAAGGTGGTCCCATACCTTGTCAAGTTTCCAATATCCAGTAAGCGTCGTGGTTTTCGATTGTATACTATATACGGGGAGCGTGAGATGCAAGCGTTCCTCTAGATTTGCTAATTATATGTATCTAGACATTATCATAATATCAGATCAATCTATGGTTTCAAAAGATGTTTTGGGTTATCGTAAGGTAAAAACCGTCCGTGTTTATGTGTGGATCGGTCTTACGATTATCTTTTTCTTTCGAAAGGATTTTAGCTTTAAAATCAAGATGTGTGATACCTTAATGCTGTGCGAGTTTTTCTCACTCTGGTTCACCAGACTGACCCGGTGTTTTGTAAATGCTCGGGTTAGCCCGGATGTACAGGTTCAGGTTATCAGGTACTGTGAAGTCCAGTGACGAGCTGAAGACATTCAGACGAATGATGTTCCGCTATGTGATTACATATATGAGGACAGATTGTCAAAAAAAAAAAAAAAAAACTGTCCAGGTTTGTGTTGTATTCTGATATTGTAAGTATTTGCAAAAGCTCTCAATAAAGAGTTACTTCAGTATTATATTTTGTTCCGCTGCGATGTAAGCTCTGTGTTGGTTCTTCTTCTTCTTCTACTCTAATATTTCTTTCTTTCTTATCTCACCCTCTAAATTCTTTCTAAACGTTCCAGTGTTTCCGGTTCTTGGAGAATCGACATGAGATACGATAAAGGTATTTATATCGATTTTCGAGGCCGAAAATCTGCTGGGTCGTTACAGTGGTATCAGAGCTGGTTGCTTAATTGGTACGGATGATAGGGGGTTCTCGCTTCGCGTTTGGTGGCGAACGGGAGACTCTTACCCCTACATCTCCCGACAATGTGGGTTGGTCGAGTCGAGAGGCTGGCCGTAAAAGCAGTTCTGAGGTATCTCTGTAAGCCACGGTGGGAGGTTAGCCCACTGCCGTTGGGTCGTTACAGTGGTATCAGAGCGAGGTTTAGTAATAACCTTGGCTCTGTGGTATAACTCGATAGAGATAGGGTTAGCAACACCCTAGATCGAGTTTGAGTGTATATGTATATGAGAGCGTATTTGTAAATTTCATATACAATTGTTTTGTATTGTGTTGTTTGGTCGGTTCAAGTGTTGAAAAGCGTTGAACTGATAAGGAATACAATATTGTTTTGTAAAGAAGGTAAATTAAATAATTTTACCCAAGGTATATTTTTATATAGGAAAAAGTAATTTATTTTCTATAGTAATGTTGGGTGTTTGGTTGTTTGTTCTGATAGATATGATTTGAAATCAAATTTGAATTTTGAAATAATATTGAATTCGTCGATTGAATCGGATATGAAAGTGAAACTGAACCTGGTTAAGTGAATTTTACCAGAAACTATATAAATGGAAAGCAAGGAGATAAATCCCGATGCAGTGGATTAGAAACAAGATTGGGTGTGAAGTGAAAACAGAATTATTATTTACATTATAAGTGGAATAAATGCAGAATCCTGGAGGTTGTGGAGATAATCTGGTTATACAGACTGAGAATGCAGACGATGAGCAGTCACTTGATACGTATTGGAAATTGGAATTTGAGTTGAAACGTCAACAAAAAGGTAAACCTTAATATTAAGGATTAAGCGATTAATTTTATACCCTGAGTGGGTAGCCGGTTGGATTTTGAATTTTAAATTTCTTTACAAAGAAGTTGAGGCCCAGAATGGCAGTGGTAGTTGTACCGATCGAGCCATGCAGGGGAGGTATTGGCTGAATTCTCGAAAAAAAATTAGAGTTTGAATTTATTTTGAATCTAATTCAAAAAGTAAGAGTTTTAAAATAATACGATTCGGAATATTTTTCTAACTTTACAATTTCGAGGACGAAATTTTTTAAAGGGGGGAAGAATGTAATGTCCCGTATTTTTTGACCATTCATTTGAAATATTTTTTTTTAATTATTTAAAATATTTATTTGAGTTTAAATAAGGAGATCTAGCTATTTTAATTTGAATATTTAAATTATATTAATAGTATAATAATATTTTATTTTCTTATATTTGTTTTGGGTTAATTATACATTGTTATTGTAAGCATATAAACATAAATTCATAACATAAACCATGGATACTACCAAAACATAGTAACATAACTCATATTTTGTTCAAAACAATTCGTTATAATCTGGGTTACATTTACTTCTTTAATTTATCACATTTAGTATAAATTGAAACCGTATGCTAAAGAATTTAGTATACTGATTATGAGTAACAAGAATAACCAGAAGGATTTGGGCCTGTTAATATTTATAACATTACAAATTTTACTATAATAGTTAGTGATTAAAAAAAATTCAAGTTTAAATAACTTGTGTACGGTACATAAGTTATAATTTCAATACAAGGAATATATATATTCATATATTCTTGTCTAGTGCTACTACAAATCCGAATACATACACCATATTGTTCAACAAATAAAGGTGTTTGCCATTTGAACATAAAAGAATGAAAACATGAAACTAGATTAGAAATTTTATACAGTTAACATAAGTACACAGGAACAAATATATATATATATTTAAGAACAACAACACAACAATAGGGTACAACTACTAAGTATGTTGAAAAAGAAGAAGAAAAAATTATACAAATCAAATTCAAACAGACCCTGAAAACCCAAGACACAACTCATCAATCTCATAGGCAAAATTCATGAACTGCTCTGCCTTGACATGTCTCCCATCAGCAAGATCAAAACCTGGAAAAGGAAAAAAAGAGAGAGAAAAGAAAAAAAAAAAAGAACAGCTATTAGTAGCTAATAGTTAAATATTTGAAGTTTGAAGGTTTTGAAAAGAAAAGTAAATGAATGCAACAGCAAATCAGGAACAGTAAAGATAACAGCTATAGAAGCTAAAAGCTAATAGGATGACAATGTCTCCATAGAAACAGTAGAACTATAGTAATATGAATAGCTAATATATGTATTTTTTTTTATATGTATGAATTGTGTACCAACCTACAAAAGGCTGTTCTAACTACATATTTGTCATAGTTCAATTCTGAAATCAAAACAGTAGGATTTTCAGACAAAATTTCATCAGTTCAGAACCTGAAAATGAATTTAACAACTCAATGGCTACTTGTACATAAATGGACAACTCGAACAGACAAGGGATGAGATGAAAAGACAATTCAAGTAGAGAAAAATATATGAATTCAACAATCAAAAACAGCTAATGTACTTGTATACATAATCTGTAAACTTCATGTACCAACTGTCCTGCATTGCATGTGGTATCACAGTCCAAAATCCTTAACTAAAATAAACAATTCAACATCTTCTTGAGAACAGGAAAGATCTGAATTCCAAGACGAATTAACAATACAAAACAGAGAATATATATACCACAAATCTTTAGACAAGTCGATAACAGCTAAGGGGGAAACCAGACAATACATAGCTAAAAGGGTATAGCTACAGCTAAAAATCTAGGCAAGACAGCCTGTACATGTGCTTATTTACCCAAGAGTTCTGCACAATATCCAAATCTGAGATTGAGTGTGATAAGTGGTACTCAGACAGTACAATACCAGCAAGACAATACGTGAAGAATCAAACCACAAATCTCCATATTCACTGTAAACATCACACGCAACCCATCAACCATATCATAGCAAAACGTAAGCACCTAGGGTTTAGAACAACTAAGTCTAACGCCTAGAATATAGGAGCAACTGTGAATCTAACCTAGGATGTAACAATTCAAGATAAACAGTAAATCGTCACTAGTATAAATATGGGTTTCGTATCACAATTTTTCCAACCACAAACCATGAACGAAGTAGATCAATTCGAAACCGAATTGAATCCTCAAAAGAAATCAAAACAGAAAAATATCAAAACACAAAACATAAATTAATTTGGGAATAAAAACACTTAGCTTCTTAATGGTAGGGTCGGTCTCGTCCGTTGAAATTTGCTGTGGTGGCAGAGCTTCGGTCGCGTTCTGGGGATAGCGGAGCAGGTGGAGGTGAGGCCGAGGCAGCAACGTGGAGCGATGGACTTCGGTCTCGAGAGGGTATTTCATTTCCTCCATTTGTGGCGGCGGAGGAGTTTTGAAAGTCTGAGGGTTTGAAAAGAATGAGGGATCGATTGTTTTAGAGTTATAAGAAGGGGCGGGTTTGGGCTTATTCGGGTTGGGCTGAACAGATCAAGTAAGGCCGGTTATTTTATTTTATTTTTAGTTCTAAATGGTTTATAAAGTTTCAAATATTAATATAAAATGCAAATGAAATCAGATTTCGATGAAACGAAAAACGTCGGGACCGTGGAGACAGATACTACGTGATGGAAGGGAACTATGCAGGGCAGGCAGCAGCTAGATTTTTCAGAAAAATGAAACGTCGTTGAATTCAACTGAAAACAAGATGATTTATCGGCGAAATCAATTCAAAGGTGAGTTAATCTCACTCAGTTATTTCCTGCTTATATTTTATAAGCTGGGTGTTTATTTTTGTGTGTTATGATTGCTAGTGATTGACTGATTGCTGATAAATATTCATATATGGTTGAACTGATGAAATTAAACGTCGTTTAATTTCAGTGAAATCCAAATCGTTATTTTTAACGATTGGTTCCAATTGAGGTAAGTTACCTTATTGGACACGTTTATAAAATAAACGTGTTTTTTAACAAATGAATTGTTTGATTGATTGTTGTGGTCGACCTTGAATTGTCGTTATAAACTGTTATGAGACTATTACTGAATTGTTTTGATGGTTGAATATTGACCTGATGATTTACCATTTGTTTGGTTTAAACCAATGGGTATTATTGGTTGAGTGGTTGGCAGTACATGACCTGTGAATTTACTATTTTATAAATATCGATCTACAGTCAGGTAAATCGACGAGATAAGTTATAAAATTTATTTTATAACTGGAAATAGATTTTTAAATCTATTATTTGAATTAAAATTGTAAAAAGGGAAATAAATAATTATTTTTTCGAATTGAGTTATAATTGGGTTTTAAATGATTTTATCAAGAAAAGTGATAAAAGAAGGGTTTATAGAAGTTGACAGCAGAGAAAAACCCAGGGTTTTACCTACGGGTTGGTTACTTAGACAACTTGTTTTTAAATAATTTAAAGTTGATTTTTATCAATTTAGCTATTTGACTAATTTAAGGAAAGGGTAATGACGAATGGAAATTCAGTTAACTGTCAACTAATATGTATGTGGTTGGTAAAATCCACTGTTCGAGTAAAATGGACAAAGGGATAGATATTGATTAAATATTCGTTAAAGTGTAACAGTAGAGTTAGATATTAGTTAATCTTCGATTTACTAAATTCTAAAGAAAATATTGAACTGGTTATTGTTAATAACCTAAATTATGTTTAGTAAGCGTGTAAAAGTAATAATATCCCTATTTTTGATTTGGGGAAAGTTAACTATATTTTGATACGGTTAATGGTAAAACTAATTATCCTTTTTATTTAAAATGATTTAAAGAAAGGAATTCAATTTAAAGTCGAGTAAGAAATAATTAGTTGGAGATGAATTCGATTAAGAGATATGGAGTGTTTTATGACCCAAGCGTTCGACAAACTTGGTAAATGAAGTGGGTAGGTAAGAGTAAAGATTTAAATAAGGGTTTACTTAATGTTTCAAATTAAGTAAGGCGAATCCGAATTGGAATGATATTTTTAAAGGGGTTATGTGATGAGATGTGCGGACAAGGGTTTCAAATATAAGAAAGGTTGAATAACCCAGATTTGGAATCAAGATTTGAAACGAGATTTATTATCGATAGTTATGTGATAAGCTAATATTATTCTGAGGTAAGAACGGGTCGTTCAAGGTCTGAGAGGTAATTAAAATACCCCAACTTGGTTGGCCTCACTATTATCAAAGGACGATATTAGTTTGGTGTGAGTGAAGGTGATGAATTGAACCCTAATGCAAGGATTTGGTAAATTAAGGAATTTTGCAATATTGTTTTAAAAAGGAACAACGATATTGATTTCAAATTTATATCGAACATTTGTTATTTAATTGGAGTTGATCGAATATAGTAGAGTTAATCAAACGTAGTTAGTCAGAAAGAGTTGTCATTGCGTACGACTGCTAGCGTAATTCGCAAGGCTGCAGATAGCCTACGGAGGTCGGATGTTTCCTGAGGGAATCATGCGTAACCATTGTGATCGCTGCGATCTAGAGTCAAGCGAATAGAGTTAAGTCGAATATTAGAATTGATCAACGATTTTGTTAAAAAGGCCAAGTCATGCCAAGTACTGAATCAGTGAAATCATTTTATTGACACATGTGTTATTTGATAGTTAAGTCACCAACTATCAAAACCTGACCAATTCGCTTGTTGGTATGGAAAGACCGGGATCGAATTTATATTCGAAAACCATTCCGACCAACAAATACGTGAAGATATTCGAAGATGGTCGAGATGGAGCATTGAAGACCGTGGATCTTCATAAGCGGAAGGACTGCTAATAAATCTTTGGTGAGCTCCTAGAGATAAACTGTGGTTCGGTCGTGGTTGGAGTCCACGGGTTGCAAGGACTTCTCGCTGCTGATCCATGGGGTGGTTCCTATATGAGATGCAGTAGGAGAGTGCCTTCGGTTCATCCTGTTCCTGGATGACTTGTATGGACGGATGTCTGACGGAGTATTTCCAAAGGAATTACATGAGTTGATTTCTCCAAACATACCATAGTTGATAGCGGAGAAATGGTTATTCTCTAGCCAGATAAACTAGAGTATTTTTGTGGACGTCAATCAGTGTGATATCTGGCGGATCTGACGATGTGGCATTCAAAGTAGATGATAGCCAGGTGCTGTAAAGGGAATTCTGACCTCAAGCCTCATCAACCGGGAGATGACAAAAATCGGGCAGGCAGCATGGCTATGTGGGTCGCTCCCATTAGGATGTATAATCACCTATCTAGAGAAATTCCTTTTGTTTCTTATTCTATCGATTCTTCCCATTCGGGAACGGTGGTTTGAGTCCAACCGTTGGTGATATACATTCGATACACTCAAGCGAAATGAGTGGTCGGTCATGTGAGGGCCGGGTTGCAAGACGTTCTTGTTGAACCCTGTGTATTCGCCTCTAGAGATACACGTGCGGAAGGTGGTCCCATACATTGTCAAGTTGGAAATCCAATATCCAGTAAGCACCGCGGTTTTCGATTGTATACTATATACGGGGAGCGTGAGATGCAAGCGTTCCTCTAGATTTGCTAATTATCTGTATCTAGACATTATCATAATATCAGATCAATCTATGGTTTCAAAAGATGTTTTGGGTTATCGTAAGGTAAAAACCGTCCGTGTTTATGTGTGGATCGGTCTTACGATTATCTTTTTCTTTCGAAAGGATTTTAGCTTTAAAATCAAGTTATGTGATACCTTAATGCTGTGCGAGTTTTTCTCACTCTGGTTCACCAGACTGAACCGGTGTTTTGTAAATGCTCGGGTTAGCCCGGTTGTACAGGTTCAGGTTATCAGGTACTGTGAAGTCCAGTGACGAGCTGAAGACATTCAGACGAATGATGTTCCGCTATGTGATTACATATATGAGGACAGATTGTCAAAAAAAAAACTGTCCAGGTTTGTGTTGTACTCTGATATTGTAAGTATTTGCAAAAGCTCTCAATAAAGAGTTACTTCAGTATTATATTTTGTTCCGCTGCGATGTGAGACTCTGTGTTGGTTCTTCTTCTTCTTCTACTCTAATATTTCTTTCTTTCTTATCTCACCCTCTAAATTCTTTCTAAACGTTCCAGTGTTTTCGGTTCTTGGAGAATCGACATGAGATACGATAAAGGTATTTATATCGATTTTCGAGGCCGAAAATCTGCTGGGTCGTTACAATATGGATGCTGCATTTTGATGAATGGTTGAGCACACATGTAGAAATAATATGTATCGATAGGATTCTTTCGCATACATAATGGATGCATGGCACTAGCATGGTTTGCATTAAGGAGGTCAACTGAATCAGTAGACCGCCTGATTTTGCATTAGATAAGGAACATATACACACACTTTTTGCATATGTTCATATGTCATTAGAAATCTTTTAAGGACAATGGATGCCTGTGTTTGATGGTTGAGTAGGTGGATGATTGTATGGTAGGATGCACATTCTTCTTGACTTGAAGATTTCGGGGACGAAATCCTTTAAGGATGGGAGAATGTAACACCCGGTAATTTTAATATTAATGTTAATAAAGAATACTTAATTGTAAATGTGAGAATTAAGGGAAACAGGTTACGCCATTGCGTTCGTCTCGGAATTCTGGTTGAGATAGAGTCCGTGTTTGCATAAAACGGATACCATATGAAGAAGATATGGACAAACAAAGTTAGGCAGAAAAACCAGAAACAGGCCAGAATGCACTGGCGCACTTGGGAAGTGCGCCAAAACAAAATTGCACTGGCGCACTTGGGAAGTGCGCCCATGCAAATTTTCACATGCGCACTTGGCAAGTGCGCCCAGGCCGAGCAGAAAACCTGCACAGATTTCTGAGGCTCTGATTCGAACAATGAGTCGGTGCTGAGTCATTTCTGACTAGTTACCGAGTCATTAGGGTTTCTGGATAGTTCTAATCTGGACTGAATGGTTGTGGTTAGTTCTGGGTTAATCGGATGGCCTATATTAATCTAATTATTCTATGTAAACACATATAGACTCAAACCCTAAAATCAAATCAAAATTAGATCAATGGCCGTCATGTTGTCACTCCAAACCCTAGAGTAGCCGCCACCAACTAGAAGCAAAGTAAAGCAACTCAATTCAAATCAAATCAAGCCTAAAACTACAACAACGAAATTGTCTACAACAAGGGAACGCTAATCCATTACAGAATTCATATCCCAGAACTCAAGACCCCTTTTTCGGTGAGTTCTAGTCACTTTTAGGTTTAAATAGATAAAAGTGAATTGTGGTAGACTATGATTTGGTTATATGTTGTTTGTAGTTATGTAAGTTTATTGTTGTTGTGGATCATGAAATTATACGAGTTTATTGCGGTGGCGAATCATGAAATTATGCAAGTTATTAATTATGTTGTGGATTCATGAACCTATGCAAGTTACTTATGCAAGTTATTAATTATGTTGTTAACCTATGCAAGTTATCTATACAAGTTATTGTGTGATGAATCCATGAAACTATGCAAGTTGTTATGTTGTGAATCATGAACCTATGCAAGTTATCTATGCAAATTATTGTGTGATGAATCCATGAATCTATGCAAGTTGTTATCAAGAATCTATGCAAGTTGTTATGAGATCATGCAAGTCACCTATACAAGTCATTATTCATGAACCTATGCAAGTTATTATTCATGAAACTATGCAAGTTGTTATGTTATGTATCTTGTTAATCATGAATCTATGTGAGTTGTTAATTATGTTGTTAATTCATGAACCTATGCAAGTCACTTATGCAAGTTGTTACGTTGTAAAATCATGAATCTATGCAAGTTGTTAATAATGTGGTGAATCAAAATTATATGCGAAGTTATCATGTCATTTTCCCTAGTTGTCATGCTTATGCCAAAAAATTGTACTGAAAACGATCACCTTGTCATTCCCTTTATTTTATTGTTATGGCGAGGCTACCTTGTAGCCTCGATGACGCCAAAAACGCAAACGGTTATGCTAGTTAAGAAATGGGGAAAAGAGGAATTTGTAATAGGCATAATTTACATAGTGATTATGTAAATTGGACACATAATTCTAGTAGGGAAATATATAAATAATTACCTATTATGACATAGGTAAAGTTGAGTAAAAATGGTATAATTTGAATATGACCATTTATGGATAGGAAATTCAAATTATTAATAAGATAGGTATTGACACCTATAAAAAAAGGAAAGGATTAATTAATTAACTTAATTAATCAAAAGAGGAATGTTTATGCAATTAAAGTCTGAAAATTTAATTAACACTTATGACACGAGGTTAGGTTACATTAGTGGTGGAAGTCTGCCTGGACCCGACCGGCATATCCAGCAGCAACTAATGTTGAACCTAATGTGAGAGGTCCAAGTGTGTGAATACGACTCGGGCTAAGACACGAGGTTAGACCCAATTGTGGAATAAGACTGCCCGGACCCGACCGGCATATCCAACATCCACATGTTGTAGGCCTAAAGTGGGAGGTCTAGCCCAATATAACCATAATTGGACATGGTAATAGAAAAAGACTACTTAACCTAACTTAATACATGTGGACTGTATGATGATAGACATAAGTTAAGGTTAAGTAAAATGAGTTGGATTGTGGGTGGATTAAGTACAACTGATGGGTAGGTGGGTAATATTAATATATATAGGCCGACAAACTTAACCATTAAATAAATAGGATTAAATCAGTGGGTGGGTTAAGTACAACTGATGGGTAGGTGGGTAATATTAATATATATAGGCCCACAAACTTAACCATTAAATAAATAGGATTAAATCAGTGGGTGGGTTAAGTACAACTGATGGGTAGGTGGGTAATATTAGTATATATAGGCCCACAAACTTAACCATTAAATAAACAGGATAAAATCAGTGGGACGGTTAAGTACAACTGATGGGTAGGTGGGTAATATTAGTATATATAGGCCCACGAACTTAACCAGATAAAAAGGGTTATGTAATTAAAGACACCTAATGGTATACGTAACTGAGGCAAAATAGTAAAGTTATGTATTAAAGACACCCTTAATGGTACCCATAACTAATGGGAATAGATAGAGTTATGTATTAAAAACACCGATAGGTAAGCATAACCGATAGGTAGATTAAGGGTTATGTATTAAAGACACCTATAGGTACGCATAACTGATTGAGGGCTATGTAATTAAAGACACCTTAGGGTATACATAGTCAGTAAAAAACCTAGTGGGGATACAAGACATAGGGGAGAGCTTGTATCATGTTGTGTAGGACCCATTTCAGTCGGTAATCCGGAGGGGTATCAAAGTAAAGAACTCCGTACTAGGCAGGGAAAGGGCACGCTTACTGATTGATTGTAAGAGATCCAAAACGAGACAGATGGTGTGGGCGGCGCAGACCGACCGGGGACATGTGCGTGCATGGGCCGGGCAGAGAGGGACAAGACGACCGTGACACCAGTAGGTATAACTGTGCACACCTTGGGTTGCCACCTTAGGGAAGTGATACCCCCTAGTTGTGGGACCAGCACAGGATATCTACAGAGTAGGGAGCCGATTGATTAGGGTAGTGGTTAGGGTATACCCGGACATATGCCCTAAGTCTACCAATTTATAGTAGGAGGGAAGTGGGTACGACTAGTTGAGATAGGAGCAGGCGGCACCTATGACAGTAGCTAGGAATACACGAAACTACCACCATCTTTATCATTAGAGGAAGGGATCACCCCATCTTGATTTTACTAGTAATAGTGCAGAGTAGTTTGTAGTGAAGCATACATCTTACCTTATTTGTCCTGTCATACCTGCCATTTGTACCGTGAATCCTCTTATCCACTTTGTATGCCTGTCATGTTTACCTTTATTTATTTACTGGCTAAAAGTTACTGGACTCACCAGACGTATGTCTGACCTAGTTTGTTTCGCCTCTTTTCTTCCGTTTCCCCCCTCCCCAAGTTCTCAGGGAGGAAACACCCAGATTTGGATATCATCTTCTAGGAGCTACTTCTGAAGTATGGCTCGAGTCTCTGTCTCTTATATGGCTTACTCTTTAATATGGGGAATGATGTTTTTCTTTTAAATACCTATGTACTCTGATGATATAAGACATAAGTGTTTTTGTTGTAATGGTTTTATGACTCATGGTATTATGTAACAAAGTATTTTGGTGATTTAATAAAGTTGTTTATTTTCCGCTGCAAAATTTTTATATCTGTCTTGTGATATTCTGTGTCTGTTTACCAAAAACGCTCCACTGAAGTTAAGGCATTCCCTTTGTGAGTGACGTTAATGGAGGTAGGGTGTTACAATCAGTCTTTATGGTTAAATAGTGGTTCGGGGTTTTGAATCAAGGGCAACGACATATTTTAAGTGTGAAATTTATAAAAATTAAATCAAATTAAATTTAAGTTTCAAATTAGCCACCCCCTATTTCATATAAGCCGACCTCTTCTTCCAACGCAGACCTACCATTTACTTTGAGCTGAAGTATTTGCTCCATTTCTTCGCGACAAAGTAAAACACACAATTAGTGGCCATGTACTCCTTGTTTCCCCTTCATATTCTGTAAATTGAACCGTGCTTTTCCCTTTTCACCGAGCTGGGAAATCGAAGACCAATTTATCTCGTTGCTTTCGTTTTTCTTCCCAGTCCAAAATCATTCCACCGTATAAAAAAAAATCAAAATCAATTCTTCTGGAAATCCTAAAATCTCGAAAATCATTTCTTCGAGTTCGACTAAATGAAATTTCCATCTTCTCCAAGTTAGAGGAAGACGGTTGTTGTTCTTGTAGAAGCCGTGGGTTCCAGTTGACCTTAGGGTAGCTGCTGGAGACTAGAGACTAAGTTACGATGGCCAAAAATGGATGTGGAAGTCGCGATTGAGGAAGGAGACGCTCGATAGAGCGGTGCGATGTTGAAAACAAGCTGGAGTTTGTTGAAGTCGATGTTCTATGAATAGGGGGTATCGCGATTTGGGGGTGTTGAGATTGTCAATCGTTCACTGTAGAAGCTGCGTAGGGTATTAGAGTTGCTCGCGAGTGGAGATGACAGTTAGGGTGAGGATGCAATGCCAAATTGATGATGGTGTCGCTGGTGTGATTATCCAGTGTCGATGGTGTTAGAATTTTAGAATTTTGCTACTCGATGGGTATAGTGGTGAGCTGGAAGAGTTCGGTATGTATTTTTTTTTTTTTTTGAGTTCGATCTTTCTGATGAAACTGAGCTTTATTGAGGAAGTTTAATAGTAGTAAATTTTGGAAGTTGCAGTTTGTTGTGCAATGATGAGGTGGGGAGTTCGGTTTAGGGAAAATTGGATGGCGTTCAGGGTAATTTCAAGGAGCGAGGTGATATCCTGTGTGAAACTCACGTGAAGGGAAGGAAGTTGGAGTGTTCGTTCGGGATTTGGGATAGTGGGACTCGGATCTGTGTTTTTTTGGGGGATAGTCGAATGCAGGCAATGTCCTGTCACTTGGGAGGAGGGGATGTTGCAGTGAGGACAGCGATGCATAGAGGTTGTCTGCCAGTAGTTTGACGAAATGCCCAAGTAGTATGTACAACATTTTAGGCTGATTATAGTTAGAAACTGATCGGGGATTGTTTCATGGATTAGCAAGAAAATGTAGTAGTCGTAAGGTATATCTTTCTACCAAAATTAAATACATAATCATTTATTTATTCATCATTAGAATTTAATTTAAATAAGTAGCTGTTTGATCGATAAATATAAAAATAAATAATCATAGGTTCAAGAAAATTCATTCGAGATGATTCAAGAAAATTCATAAGCTGCGACGTTACGGAATCAAATGGGATATCCGGCAAAAGAAAATTAAGGTGTGTAAACTCACGTCTTTATTCGATAGTAATGATAGAATATTTAATATAAATAATTATATGTTGTTTGTTGGTTGATTGGTTGCATCGCTGTTTATTTATAAATTGTGGTTATCATATATATGTGTTATTTAGGCTTGATGGTTGTGGTTATTATATACATATTGGATTTCCCGCAGTACCATTAGCGGATGCCCGCAGTATCATTAATGGATGACCCTATCGCCACACGATATATGAGTGGATAACCTTTTATGCCGCGATATCTTGCCTTGAAGCAGGATTTGTATTATATATGATAGTCAGACATCTGTGAATGCATGAAACAGGTTGGAAGAATCCAACTGGATTCCTCAAATTTATTCACTATTGTTTACATATTTATTTATGTATGTGATGTGTGAATTGAATGGATGATTTGTGTATTTGGATATTAGAATATCATTGGACCTAGATATTTATATTTAAAAATATTGAAAAGGTATTTTATGATTCTAAAAGGAAAAAAAATTACTTTTCGAAATGGAAATGGAATTTCGAATAGATTGAGAAATGTTAACTTGTTTTAATAATAAAAACAAGTGGTTGAATTATAAACAATGTTCTAAATGGAAAGAAAAATTTTCATTTGATATTATTAGATTTTTTTAAATTCAAGCTTGGATTTAAAAAGGAAAACTAAATTTCCAGAATGAGAATTGGATTTCAAATAATATTTGAAATAGGGACATGTTTTAAATATTTAAAACAAGAAGTGAAATATATGAATGATGTTTACAAATAAAAGAAGGGAATTTTTATGGGATAATTTATAAACTAAAATTCAAGGATAAAATTATAAAAGGATTTTATTGAATAGATCTAAATTTAAAATTTAATATGAAATAGATTCCATGTTTATATATATAGGTATAAGTTTTATAAAATTTAAATATTCTAAATTGGGATCATGTTTAAAGTAAATTATTAAAATGGATGTTTATTTTAATATATGAAACAAAGAAGTTAATTTATAAACAACGTTTATAAATGTGATGAAGTTATTTTCGTTGGCCAATTTGGAAAATTAATTTCCAAATGTAAGAAATGGAATAGAAGGTGAATTTAAATCGGGTTTTTATTACAAGCTTTTATTAATCTCAAGATAAGAACGTTGTCGGTCAAGGTTTGAGAGGTAAATAAAATACCCCAACTTGAACGAATTCACTATTATCAAGGGATTATATTAGTTTGTAATGGTGAAGGATGTTGAATTAATTTATTTATAACAGAATTATTAATTGGAATTCGATTATATCGAATTATATAAATAATTTAACTCCAAGGTATTGGAATTGAATATAGGAAATTGAGTTTTGAATAAATTCATAACTGAGTTATGAATGTGGAATAAAATATTCAATGAATTGAGTAATCTGAATTGAAGCTAGTTTTGGATAACAGACTTAATTTATTTTTAATATTAGAGAACGGAGTTGGAATTTATTTATAAATGAAGTTTTAAACGTTTATATTTAATTTAATTAAAATGAACTCGCCGCAGCGCGGTAGTGCGTGATTTGGCATTTCGAACTTCAATTGAGTATACATAACTCAATATAAGTCGGAATTTGATAGAACAAGAAACGCTCGGACCTATTGAATAATAATTTTGTAATGGAAGAGAAAAATCTTAATTTCGTCATATAGATTTTGAATCATGTCAAAATCAAATTTTCAGAAAAATAGCGCCATAATCGCTTTTGAACCATAATGGTTTATAAAATAAATTAAAAGGGTTTTGAATGAATAAAAATCTGAATTTCCAATAGTAAAATCTAGATTTGAGTTATAAATTAAATATGAACTCAAGTGGAATATATGAAGTTATTTTGGAACAAAAATCAAATTTTTATTTATCGAATGAGTTTAACTAATTTTAGAGGGGATTAGTTAATAGAGTTTGGATTCGAATTTAACTTAATTTAAATGAATTGAATTTATTAGCTGAAATTAGAAATTCGAATTTAAAACTTGGATTAGAAATAGGAAGCGAGCAAGGAGATTAGTTTGAAATGAATATAAATGAACACAAAAATAATTGAATGGGATATATTCAAATTAAAAAGGGCATTAGGTAAAAAGGGCAAATTAAGGAAGTGGTTAGCGAATTTTGGTAAAAATGGTTGAATTGATTAAAATGAATTGGAAATGGGCGTGTATATGTTAAACAGATATAAGATGAAGAAAATGAAGTGGATGAACAATATTATTAGTGTCTGACAAAAAGGTAAATGTTTAAATTTCATATGAGTTTTATAACGACCCGAAATTCCCCGGTCTCCGATGAGAAGAGAAAGAACAGATTGCTTTGAGGACAATACGAATCAGAACACAAACAGAAAAACTTTTCATTGCTTATTACAAAAATTTACATCAGAGTACAAGAATATACAGAGTATGAATAATTTATACATTATAAAATACCAGAAATTAAAATACCTTACATAACAGCGGAAAATAATACAAAACACAACTGAAAGAGATAAACGGATACAAGGCTTTTCGAATATCACTCCAGCTATAAACCAGGATCCTGTGAATATACATCTGTAAAACCAAAACTACTAGCTAAACGGGTGGAAAATAGGGGCACCCAGAGTTTAGGTTAAAACATTAAACTCCAAGTCAGTTATGTGACTGGTGTGAGAACTAAAACAGTTATTAAATCTTAACTTTAAAAATAAAGTAAATCAAGGGACCACGCCGTATAACACAGAACGAGTTTCCTCCCAAGAATATTAGTGCATAAAATAAACAGCGCAATGCTTTTTTGAAAAAATGAAGCTATTATAAGACTCAGGTCCCATCATACAATGCAACGCAAGCCGGAGGATAGAGTTTTACCTTATAATAGCCAAACATGTTTGGTACTTTTAAAAAAAATCATTTTGATACTATTATAATGTAAACTGTATGAAAACAGCTTCAAATATAAATGTATCAATCATAGATGGCATAGTATCCAATGCTACTATGTCGCCAATACTAGGCTCTACAATCAAAACCGAAATGTCACGTATTGGAAATTGGATTTCCATCATGAGTCTAGGAAAGGGATGAACTCCTTTCTGCTTTGAGACACTCTAGCAAATGTCTCGGGACTGCACACTCTGGGCAACCCCTGGATCCTTCAAGGCCAGTCCACAATTACGTTAGTGGGTTAGTATTCCTAAGCACACGTTTCCCAATCCTATCGGAGCTATCCATCGGCTCCGTAGAGACCAATATAATGGAGGTGCCTCGCATTCCAACAACCAAAAAGGTAAAACAATATAAATGTCCGGGCTTGCAAAACCCCGACGCTACCCATAGATAGAAAGAAACATCATGTTCTCCTTGGGTCCCTTATCCCTTTTTTAACTCATACCAAGGTGTGAGGCTAGCAAATTAACGCTATACACAAAGCTATGCCATTAAAGACCGTGCTTTGATCATCAACCACAAGACTCTGCTTTTCAATAGAAGCCTTGATCATTTGCCACTCAGGCATGCCACACAGGCAATTCACGTCATGCGACGGATGCCTATCGATATATAACCTCTGAGCTCGTATGTCTTAGGGAAAGGAGTTAAGCAAGAGAATAAATTCTCCACCGCCAAACATATATATAATTAATGGAAATCAATCAACACAGAATAAATTCCAATGTCAGACACACATCCACTTACAAGTTTGTTCTGGGTCTGAATAAAATCGGAGGCACCTCAATTCCTCATCCCATATGACCAATACAAGAGAGGGGCCCTCGCATATCCATCGGTCTCCAAGTACATCTGGACGATCACCACTTATTACCTTGTCTTAGGTGTACAGCCCAATCAAGACATCAGTAATCATTCAAACGATGTGAAGACCTCCGGTCTTCAACCACCATCTTCATCATCGACTTATCGTCGAATCAGTTATTCAGAATGGGTACAAACCAGGCCTTTCCGAATAACTCACGTATACAATAAACAAGTGTTATTAAAACATAACATACGCCTCATTCCAATTATGAATATTCTTTTATTTAAATATTCATAATCTTTGGGAAAGGTTCCCATTAATTTTATCGAAAATAAATTCTTTATATTTATTCTTTAATCTTCCTTTGGATATCAGTTCAAACCATATTAAGGTTTTCCAAACTAGTCGGGACTAACGCACCTTACCGAAGTAATCATTTGTTTCATTTCCCAAACCCAACCTATTCATCCCATGGAGGAAAACTGGTAATACTCCATATCTAACACCAATGTGATATTGGTAAATTAAATTACCATTCCACATTCAAATCTAATTAAAGATTTAACTATCGCTAGGAGCAAAACTGGTGATACTCAATTCTCGATCATTTCCCAAATATGATAATTTAAATTCTCAATTCACATTTCAATCTAATTAAAGATTCATTAAATCTCCACTTAGTTTTAATCTTCCCAAAAATCAATATTAATGATTATTTAACTTTGGAAACACAAACATGTCGCATCGAAAATCTACACCGTACTATTGATTTCTGCCGATATATAACCTCTAAGCTCATATGTCTTAGAGAAGGGTATTAAGCAAGAGAATAAATTTTCCGCCACCAAACAGATATATATTTAGCAGAGATCAACCATACAGTTTGAAATCCAACGTTTGACATGTTATCCTGTCTTTAACTGGGTTAAAGAACCAATGCCATTTTAAACATGGTTCACAATAAACCCAAATCCTCTTCCATCAAAATGGAATCTTCACAGAAAACAGATCAATATATAATCGATATCAATTTCTATATCCGACTAGTAATATAAATGGAATAATGACATAGCCTTTTAAATTCCATATATATTAACAGTCTTCCACCACAGAAGCTCACTTCGATTATTACCAAATCGAATTCCACTTAATTCCAATTTAATATATTAAATTGGAAAACTTTTCTTTTGAAAATTTCCATTAAATCTTAATAAAAAGATTTATAAATTCCAAATCACATTTCACTGTAAATCGGGTTAAAGAACGAATGTCGTTAAAAACACAGTTCACAATAAATCCAATTCACATTTCATTTTCAATTCCAATTAAATGTTAATTAATTGGTAATTCTTCTTTAAATCTTAATTAAAAGATTTATTCTTTTCACACTTGGCTTAAGAACGATATTAATAAAGAAACCATTCACGACAAACCCAAAATTCAATTCTATTCAATTCCAATCAAATATTAATTAACTGGTAAACTCTTCTAAATCTTATTAAAAATATTTAATCTTTTCTCTCTACTGGGTTCAAGAATAGTGTTATTTAAAACACAGTTCACGACAAAACCAAAATCCAATTCAATATTAAATATAAGGCCCTGAATAGATATTATCTCGTCTTATATTCAATATCAAATTCTGAAATCAACAAATAACGTATTAGGAATAACGATATATATATATATATATATATATATATATATCTTCCAAATTCCTCCCTAATATCCGTATAATCACCGAATCCAATATCAAAATATCCCGAAGATAATTTTGATTCAAATCCATTCCAATTCGTATATTGGAAATTCTGGTTATTTTTAAAACCATTTCAAATCCAATTTATTTATTTAAAAATATTGGATTATAATTCTAGTTCATAACTAGTTCATTTCGATAAAAATATATTTTTATCTTTTCAAATATGGAATTTTTCAACCCAATTCTTTCCAAATCATTTATTATGATTTTACACAAATTATTGATATTTTTAATAATTTTATCAAGGCCCGTACATTCGATTTCCATAAACGGTCATCGTACTGCACTTACAACGACCTTTTCCAAATCTGATTTGGATCTAATTCCAAATCCAACCATTAGATTTCAATTCTCTTGTATTCGTTGGAAATCTCTTTCTGATACAAACGCAACGGTTCCGGTTTTAGGAGAATCCAACGGTCGGATCTCCCGTAATGTCCATTCGAAGTCAATATTCGAAATTTGCGAACTGCCGCGGCGCGGTGCATTCTATTCAGGCCATTATATATATAAAATATTATATATATATATATATATATTTCTTCGATTTCCTTTTTAAAACATATTTTATAAATCATTTTAAATTCGTTTTCAAAATGATTTCAACTTCATATTCAATTTCAAATCAAAATTGAATATTCCATATCATTAATACGTAAATGATAATATTTTCAAAACATTAGATTTTCATTTTTTTTTCGGTATTCATTATAAAAATGAATAAAATCGATATAAACATTGTTCACATCAAAATGGCGTTAATCTAATCAACACGGCTTTATATATTTAAATATTTTCGTGTCCATCCTAAATCAGACATCAAAATCAGATTTTGATCTTTTACTGAATATTATTTTAAAATATTCATTATTTTAAAATATTCATTCTTTCTGAACTGGAATAAGACACAGTCAATTACCATATAATGTGATTTAAATGGATTTCACACAACACATGTATAGAACAACAATGATAAACAATCAACCATCATCCAGAGTGCATTCTACACTGCATAAGCATTAAAAATAAATATTTAACGCTTACAACAGTCTGTCAACCAATCGATTGACATACAACTAAACAGTTGGGATTAGTGTACGTCAAATATCATCCCAATACCCGTGTGGGGTTTCAATCAACAAACATAGATTTTATTTGTGCAGTTGGGCGATGTGTAAAACATATCATCCCGATCCATATCAGTCAAATGGGTGTACATAAACATATCGTCCGATTTGTAAATGAATATTTATTTTATTCATACACACGTTAAAAATTATGTTTTTAACTATAAAATATTTTATTCAACATGAATATTTTATACAGTCCATTTCACATCACAAATAGTTTTCACAACACAATCAAACAAACAAGTTGTCCATGGTCTGTGGACGACGGATGTCGGGTGCTGCTAAGCACCATCTTCATCCTAGTATATATTTTAACTAGAAAATAAAATTAAAGTGAGAAGTTCTCACCTTTGGGATCCACTCCGCCATTTTTATTTCTGAATTTCGGAACCATTTGGATTTGTCTGAAATTCCAATGCAGTCCTTTCCACGCTGTTCATAATAAAAACTACATTCTTAATATGATGTTTATATATTAAAAATCATATTTTTAATTTGCTACTTCATTATAAAAATTATATTTTTATATTTGCCACTTCCTATATGAAAATCTTATCTTTTCATATAGAAAAATATAATCTTTCCATTTATAAAAAAGATGTAATCTTTTTATAAATAAAAAACTATTCTTTATATAAATAAAAATCTAAACTTTCCTATAATTAAAAAATCAAACTTTCCTAATATAAAAATTCAAACTTTTCTATTATAAAAATCCAAACTTTTCTAATATAAAAATTCAAACTTTTCTAATATAAAAATTCAAACTTTCCTATTATAAAAATTCAAACTTTCCTAATATAAAAATTCAAACTTTCCTATTATAAAAACACAAATTTTTATGTGCTAAAAATCTAAACTTTCATGTGTTAAAATCGGAAAGTTTACAGCATTTTCTTCTAGGGTTTCATCACCGAAGACGTAGGATCGGAGCTCGCTGGTGGAGGCGGCATGTGGTAGTGGTGGTCGGCAGCCTCTTTCTGGTGGCGGCGACGATTGTTTTCACGAAAGGGGGGGTTAAAGGGGTCCCGGGTTTACAGAAGGGAGCTGGGGAGAGTGGAGATCGACGGGGAGGCGCGGAGGCCGGAGGGGGATTTCGGCGGTGGCTAGCGATGGCCTGGGGGGAGACATCGTCGATCATCTTTTCTCTTTTTTTAATTTGATCTGAAATGAACGGGGTAAAGGGAGAGAAAGGTATAGGGGGCATTTATATAAAATTATATTATATTATATTTAATAATTTCCAAAATGGTTGAACTTTTTATTCGACCTCCAAACGAGACCCAACGACTATCATCCCTAGCTAATTACCCCCATTCCGAACACAATGGGATATGTATCGTAAGCCAGTTCAGCTGTTTCGATAGGTTTTCATTTAAATTAAACATAAATCTGTATATATTGAATTTGAACTTACATTTCAATTTACTGGGGCCGCATACTGACTCCAAAAATTCCAGAAAAATATATCTTGTTATGTTTTGATGATACGGTCCTAACAAAACTAATTTCATCGAATTTGGACACCATCTGAAAAACGGTCGTTTTCCAGTCGATTAAATTCGAACTGAAATTACTAAACTCGTTTAAATTCGCCACGCTCACATATTGATTCCAAAAATTATGAAAATTGGTATAAAGCACTAATTTGACATTCCGAATCCAACAAAAGTGGTCACGTCGAAAACGGAGGTTGTTTGCAAAATCGCTATTTTTAAGGGCTATATTTCCATAGCGACTATTATGAAATTTCAACTAGGAATAACTTTTTATTCCCGCTATGAAATTTGGATTTTTCAGATTCGTTGGAAAGATATTTTCAAACAGATTCAAATATTTCTAGTTTCACTAAAATTCGGTTTATTTTGAATCTTGTACATTCATTTGAAATTTGAAATCGAAATTTCAAACTGCCGTGCCCTTTACAATTCCTTTTATAATTAAAATAAAATTTTATATTCAAACTTCAATCTAAATAAATATATACGTTCTAATTCTATTCACAATAAATTTCTTGTCAATATTATTTAAAATAAATCATTTTAAGTATCCAAAATTCATTAAAATTGCCAAAATAAAATTTTTAAATTGGTTCTGATTTTCCGGGTTGTTACAATCTCCCCCACTTAAAATATTTTCGTCCTCGAAAAAGAACGGAGCTAAAAGTTATTTTTCTAATCAATTCAACTTTTAGTCCGGCTTTCATTCTTCAACTTTTCAGTTTCTAAGAATTTCTAATTTTTCAAAAATTTGGGTAACACCCTAATTTTTCGAAAAATTTCACCATAACCTCCATTGTACGGGGAGCATCGGGAAAATCTCCAAACCTATTTGTCGGGCATACAATTTTATTCCTCTTCTCTAGCCTCCTTGCAATGACCTGTTCAATGTATATACATGTATATGCATGTATTTGCAATCATTTCAATTCAGTTCAACATTTGATACAATTTGGCTAAATTTACCTTACATTCACATAATGGTTTAAATGAATAATAACACAACACAACCATCAATCGGTTAGTGGATTAGGATTTCAAATGCATAAATTTAATATATATTCAAAAATCATATTTTTGATGCTAAGTCACAACAATATATTCTATCTAGTTTTGGTTCTCACACCAGTCGATTGGAAATATATAGATATCACACTTTCAAAACTTGAACATAAACCCTGATGATGGTGCACTGATCATCAGAATCATCTCCGAACGACTAGAGTGTGATTCTATATCTACCCAGTATATTAAAACTTCGAACATACGTTTGCAAGGCGTATATGCAAAATCTTTATATACTCGATTGTCCAAATTCAATATAAAATAAGTATTCAAATACATTGAATATGGTTTAAATTTTCAAAACAAAATTGGTTTTCATTTTTATTTTAAAAATAACACTCTTCACACTCGTTCTAGGATACTACTGATCCTATCTCTAACGAGTCGTTCTCAATGGCTATTGCTAATCCAATCTCTGATGATTTCTTTCATTTGGTTCTAATACGCCTTGTTCTCGAGCTCTATAAACCAAAGCACCGACACCAAATATAATGACCCGAACTTCCCCGGTCTCCGATGAGAAGAGAAAGAACGGATTGCTTTGAGGACAATACGAATCAGAACACAAACAGAAGAACATTTCATTGCTTATTACAACAATTTATATCAGAGTACAAGAATATACAGAGTATGAACAACTTATATCAGAGTACAAGAATATACATAGCAGCGGAAAATAATACAAAACACAACTGAAAGAGATAAACGGATACAAGGGCTTTCCGAATATCATTCCAACTGTAAACCAGGATCCTGTGAATATACATCTACAAAACCAAAACTACTAGCTGCCCGTATGGAAAATAGGGGCACCCAGAGTTTAGGATAAAACAATAAACTCTAGGTCAGTCATGTGACTGGTATGAGAACTAAAACAGTTATTAAATCTTTACTTTAAAAATAAAGTAAATCAAGGGACCATGCCATATAACACAAAACGGGTTTCCTCCCAAGAATATTAGTGCATAAAACAAACAACGCAATGTTTTTTTTGGAAAAATGAAGCTATTATAATACTCAGGTCCCATCGTACAATGCAACGCAAGCCGGAGGATAGAGTTTTACCTTATAATAGCCAAACATGCTTGGTACGTTTAAAACAAATCATTGTGATACTATTATGATGTAAAGTATATGAAAACAGCTTCAAATATAAATGTATCAATCGTAGACGACATAGTATCCCATGCTACTATGTTGCCAATACTAGGCTCCACAATCAAAACCGAGATGTCACGTATTGAAAATTGGATTTCCGTCATGAGTCTAGGCAAGGGATGTACTCCATTCCACTTCGATACACTCTAACTAATGTCTCGGGACTGCACACTCTGGGCAAACCCTGGATCCACCAAGGTCGGTCCACACTTAGTTAGTGGATTAGTATTCCTGAACACAAGTTTCCCAGTCCGATAGGACCTATCCATCGGCTCCGTAAAGACCGATATAACCAAGGCACCTCGCATTCCAACAACCGCAAAGGTAAAATAATATAAACGTCCGGGCTTGCAAAACCCCGACACCACCTATAGCTAGAAAGAAACGTCATGTTCTCCTTGGGTCCCTTATCCTGTTTTTAACTCATACCGAGGTGTGAGGCTCGCGAATTAAAGCTATATACAAAGCTATGCCATTTAAGGCAGTGCTTTGATCATCAACCACAAGACTCTGCTTTTCAGCAGAAGCCTTGATCGTTTGCCACTCAGGCATGTCACACAGGCAATTCAAGCCATGCGACTGATGTCTATGGATATATAACCTCCGAGATCGAACGTATCAGAGAAGGCCGTTAAGCAAGAGAATAAATTCTCCTCCGCCAAACAGATATATATTTAATAGAGATCAATCAACACAGAATAAATTCCAATGTCAGACACACATCCATTTACAAATTCATTCTGGGTCTGAACAAAACCGAAGGCACCTTATTCCTCGTCCCATATGTCCAATACAGGAGAGAGGCCCTCGCATATCCGTCGATCTCCAAGTAGTCTGGATGATCACCACTTATTACCTTGTCTTGGTGTACAGCCCAGTCAAGACATCAGTAATCATCCAAACGAGGTGAAGACCTCCGGTCTTCAACCACCGTCTTCATCGTTGACGAGTCGTCGAATCAGTTATTCAGAATGGGTATAAACCGGGCCTTTCCGAACAACTCACGTATATAATAAACAAGTGTTATAAAAACGCAACATACGCCTCATTCCAATTATGAATATTCTGTTATTTAAATATTCATATCCTTTGGGAAAGGTTCCCACTAATTTTATCAAAGATAAATTCTTTAAATTTATTCTTTAATCTTCCTTTGGATATCTGTTCAAACCATATTAAGGTTTTCCAAACTAGTCGGGATTAACGCACCTTACTGAAGTAATCATTTGTTTTATTTTCTAATCCTAACCTATTCATCCCATGGAGCAAAAGTGGTAATACTCCATATCTACCACCACGGTGTTATCGGTAAATTTAATTACCATTCCACGTTCAAATCTAATTAAAGATTTAACTATTGCTAGGAGCAGAACTGGTGATACTCCGTTCTCGATCATTTCCCAAATCTGATAATTTAAATTTTCAAATCATATTTCAATCTAATTATAGATTCATTAAAACTCCTGTAATAACCCGGAAATCTACGCTAAATTAAAATTTTTATTTTGGCAATTTTATTGAATTTTGAATATTTAAAATGAATTATTTTAAATAAAAACGACGAGAAATTTATTTTGAATAGAATTAGAACATATATATTTATTTGAATCGTCGTTAGAATATTAATATTTTATTTTAATTATAAAAGGAATTGAAAATAGCGCAGTAGTTCGATAATTCGATTTCAAATTTCAAATGAATGTATAGGATTCAAAATAAACCAGATTTTAGCGAAACCAAAAATATTAGAATCTAATTGAGAATATCCTTCCAACGAATCCGAAAAATCAAAATTTCATAGCGGGAATCAAAAGTTACGTCCAGTTGAAAATTCAGAATAGTCGCTATGGAATTCTGGCCCTAAAAAATAGAAATTTTGCGAACGACTTCGATTTTCGACGAAACCACTTTTTTTGGATCCATGATGTCAAGTTATTGCTAAGTTTAAAAATTCGTAATTTTCTGATTCAATATGTGAGCGTGGGAAAGGAAAACGCGTTTGACCAGTTTTAGCTGATTTTAATAAACTAGAAAAAGGTCATTTTTCAAATGGTCTCAGAATTCAACGAAATTAGTTTTGTTAGGACCGTATCGTCAATTTAAAGCTAGAAATATTTTTTCAGGAATTTTTAGAGTTAGTATGTGACCCCGGTAAATTGAAATGTACGTTTAAAATTGAATATATAGATTTATATTTTGATTTTGACAGAAACGGATTGTAACAGCCGAATTGGGTTACGAAACGTATCCCATTGTGGTTGGAATGGGAGTAATACGCTAGGGGCGACAGTCATTAGGTTCGATTTGGAGTTCGGATTAAAACCAACCATTTTGAAAATAAAGAAGAAAATAAAATATAAAGCTCTTTTACATTCCCCCCCCCCCCCCCGTTATTTTCTTCTATCAGAACTCGATACCCTTCAGATCGATTCCTTCGATCGAATAATGGCGACGCCGTTGCCTCCACCCCGCGCCCCATCGTTGACCGCTCCGCCACCACCTCCCCTTCTCCGGCGGCGCCCTACTCCTCCCTCTCTCCTCTTCCCTAATTGAACCCGCCCCCAAACCAAGAGGAACCCGCCACCGTAGAGGGACCCGCCGCCACCATGGATCACCTGGACCTCGCCACCAGACCCCGCGCCACCTGTTTCTCCTTCCCCCTTCGACAGCCGTATCTCAACACCTCCTCCCCTTGGACGCTGCGAACAACGTCGACTCCCACCTTCCTACTACTGAAAATGTGAGTTTTACTCTCTTATTTTTATTTATTTTCTTCGATAGAGTAAAAATCTGATTTGCTTTTATATAAAAGCTAGGATCTTTTAGTAAGAAAGGTTTAATTTTTTTTTTCGAAAAACTGCCTGATGAAATCGAAGGCAGCTAGGTTACTCGCCTATCCACCACAGCGGCTCCCCTTTTGACTAGCCCAGCACAGAGGCTTGATGTCCCCAACCGAGTTTATAGGTTTTATGGGAACCCACCTCCGCGCCTTGAATGGGAGTAGGGCAGACAGGTATCGAACCTGCGACCTCGTTAACAGGAAGCACGTAACATACCGTTGCGCCACTACTTGTGGATCGAAAGGTTTAATTTTTATTTTAAGAAAGGTTTAATTTTTATTTTAAGAAAGGTTTAGTTTTTATTTTAAGAAAGGTTTGTTTTTTTAATTTAAAGAAGGGTTTGATTTTTATAGAAAGATAAGATTTTTGAAAACTAAAAAAGGAGATTTTTATTGATCTAAGAATTGGATTTTTCTATATATATAATAGCGAATAAAAATATGAAATCGATTTTATATATAGCGAAAAAATATGATTTTTATCATAGAAGTAGCGGCGTAAAAATATGGTTTTTAGAATATGAATCACAGCATAAAAATATGATTTTTATATATACGATAGCATAATAAAAAAGTGATTTTTAATATATATATAGCGATATAAAAATATGATTTTTATATATATGTAGCGTTGAAATAAAAATATAATCTTTTCTATACATAGAGCGAAATAAAAATGTGATTTTTATATATAATATAAGAAATAAAGATGTGATTTTTATCCATATAGAGTGATTATAAAAATGTGATTTTTATATACATAGCAATAATATAAAAATGTGATTTTTAAATATATAGTAACAATTTAAAAATGTGATTTTTATATACGTAGCAACAATATAAAAATGTGATTTTTATATACATAGCAACAATATAAAAATGTGATTTTTATATGCGTAGCAACAATATAAAAATGTGATTTTTATATACATAGCAACAATATAAAAATGTGATTTTTATATATGTAGTGAATACGGGCAACGAAAGTGATAGAACGCGAGCACAGCGAAGATTTTCTGCATATGAAGAGTCGTGGTGTTTGGTTTAGCTTCTCGGTGAGAACTCCTGACTTTTATTTTATCTTTTATTTGAAATATATACTAGGATGAAGACGGTGCTTAGCAGCACCTGACACCCGTCGTCCACAAACCATGGACGGCTTGTTTATTTGATTGCTGTGTTGTGAAATTTGACTGTTGATTGTGATGTGTGAAATAATATATATATTCATGTGTTGAAATACAATATATATTCATGTGTTGAAATAAAATATATATTCATGTGTTGAAATAAAATATATATTCATGTGTTGAAATAAAATATATATTCATGTGTTGAGATAATATATATATTCATATGTTGAAATAATATATATATTCATGTGTTGAAATAAAATATATATTCATGCGTTGAAATAAAATATATATTCATGTGTTGAAATAATATATATATTCATGTGTTGAAATAAAATATATATTCATGTGTTGAAATAAAATATATATTCATGTGTTGAAATAAAATATATATTCATGTGTTGAAATAATATATATTCATGTTTTGAAATAAAATATATATTCATGTGTTGAAATAAAATATATATTCATGTGTTGAAATAAAATATATATTCATGTGTTGAAATAAAAATATATATATATATTCATGTGTTGAAGCATAATAAAGATTCATTTACAAATCGAATGATTTGTTTATGTTCACCGATTTGACTGATACTGATTGGGACGATAAATTTTACACATCGCCCAACTACACAAATAAAATCTATGTTTGTTGATTTGAAACCCTACACGGGTATTGGGATGATACTTGACGTACACTAATCCCGATTGTTTAGTTGTATGTCAATCGATGGGTTAACAGACTGTGTAAGCTATATTTATTTATATTTAATGCTTATGCAGTTGTGTGGTGCACTCTGGATGATGGTTGATGATTTATTGTTGCCATTATATACATGTGTTGTAGGGAATCCATATAATTAACGTTATACGGTAATTTATTGGGCCTCATTCCAATTTGGAAAATAGAAATAAATATTCATGTGTTGAATAGAAATATAAATTCATGGGTCGAATAGAAATATAAATTCATGTGTTGAATAGAAATATAAATTCATGTGTTAAATAGAAATATAAATTCATGTGTTGAATAGAAATAAATATTCATGTATTGAATAGAAATATAAATTCATGTGTTGAATAGAAAGAAAATTCATGTGTTGAATAAAATAAATATTCATGTGTTGAATAAAAATATATATTCATGTGTTGAATAGAATAAACATTCATGTATTGAATAAAAGTCGTGTTGATTAGATTGACACCATTTTGACGTGAACGATATTTATATCGATTTTATTCATTTTTATAATGAATATAGAAAAGGAAGTGATTTCAAAATATAACGTTTTGAAAATATTATCATTTGTATATCGATGATGTGGAATATTCAATTTTGATTAGAAATTGAATATGAAGTTGAAATATTTTTGAAAACGAATTTAAAATGATTTATAAAATACGTTTTAAAAGGAAATCGACGAAGTATATAATATATATTATATATATAATATAATGGCCTGAATAGAACGCGCCGTGCCGCAGTAGTTCGCGAATTTCGACCATTGACTTCGAATGGATATCACGGAAGATCTGACCATCGGATTCTCCTAAAACCGGAACCGTTGCCTTCGAATCGAAAAGAGCTTTCTAACGAATATTAGATATTTGAAATATAACGGTTGGATTTGGAATTATGTCCAAATCAAATTTGGAAAAGGTCGCTGTAAATGCAGTTCGATGGCCATTGATGGAATTCGACTGTACGTGCCATGATAAAATTATTAAAAATAGTAATAATTTGTGTAAAATCATAAGAAATGATTTGTGAAGAATTGAGATGAAAAATTCCAAATTTGAAAAGATAAAAATAGATTTTTGTCGAAATAAACTAGTTTTGAGTTAGAATAATAATTTATTTATTTTTAAATAAATAAATTGAATTTGAAAGGGTTTTAAAAGTAACCAAAAGTTTCAATAATTGAATTGGAATGGAATGTGATTTAGGTTTATAGTGAACCGTGTTTTAAATGGCATTGGTTCTTTAACCTAGTTAAAGACAGGATATGATTTCCCAAGTTAAATAATCATTGATAGTGATTATTGGGAAGATTAAAACCAAGTGGAGTTTTAATGAATCTTTAATTAGATTTAAGTGATCGAGAATAGGGTATCACCAGTTTTGCTCCAGGCGATAGTTAAATCTTTAGTTAGATTTGAACGTGAAATGGTAATTGAATTTACCGATAACATCGTGGTGTTAGATATGAAGTACGACCAGTTTTACTTCATGGGATGAATAGGTTGGGATTGGGAAATAAAATAAATGAATACTTCGGTGTGGTTCGCTAATCCCGACTAGTTTGAATTGATATTCAAAAGAAGATTAAAGAATTTATCTTTGATAAAATTAATGGGAACCTTTCCCAAAGTATAAGAATAATTGAATAAAAGAATATTCTGAATTGGATTGAGGCGTATGTTGTGTTTGTGTAACACTTGTTTACTATATACGCGAGTTATTCAGAAAGACCGGGTTTATCCCATTCTGAATAACTGATTCGACGTGGTGTCGAGGATAAAGACGTTGATCGAAGACCGGAGGTCTTCACATCGTTTGGGTGATTACTGATGATCTTGATTGGGTTGTACACCCAAGAGGAGGGAATTAGTTGGTGATCGTCCAGACGTACTTGGAGATCGATGGATATGCGAGGTACGAGGTGACTCCGGTTTCGTTCAGATCCATAACGAACTTGTAAATGGACTGGTGTCTGACATTGGATTTTATTCTGTGTGTTTGATTTCTATTAAATATATATCTGTTTGGCGGCGGAGAATTTATTCTCTTGCTTAACGCCCTTTTCTGAGACGTACGAGCTCAGGGGTTATATATTGATGGATATCAATCGCATGGAGTGAATTGCCTGTGTGGCATGCCTACGTGGCAATTGATCAAGGCTTCTGTTGAAAAGCAAAGTCTTATGGTTGATGATCAAAGCACCGCCTGTGTGGCATAGCTTTGTGTAACGTTGATTCATGAGCCTCACACCCCGGTTGTGAACCAGAAACGGGAGAGGACATCAGGGAGGGCATGCGTTTCCTTCTAGCTAGGGTGGTGTCAGTGACCTACGAGCCCTGACATTTATATTATTTTCACTTGTGTGGTTGTTGCTGTTGCGAGGCGCCTTGGATATATCGGTGACTATGTGGAGCCGATGGAGTCATTTGGCTCATTTACGCCCCAAAGGGCGGGGAAATGTAGTGTTCAGGCATAATAATCCACATCGGTGGACCGGCCCTGACGATCCAAGGCTTGTCTGCGCGCTTTCCTGAGGCTCGGGCTAGACAGTCTCGAATTCGGTAGAGGACGATCCCTTGCCTCGGTTCATAGATGGAAATCCAATTTCCAAATACGTTACTTTGCGGTTTTATTTGTAGAGCCTAGTATGGCGACATGATATATGGTACCCATGCCGTCTATGATTGATATTTATGATTGAAATTCTTTTGACACTATACACTTATAATAGTATCAAATGATTTGTTTTTAACGTACCAAACATGTTTGGCTATTATAAGGGAAACCCCTATCCTCCGGCTTGTGTTGCTTTGTGTGATGGGACCTGAGTCTTATAATAGCTTCATTTTTCCAAAAAGCATTGCGCTGTTTTGTTATATGCACTGGTATTCTTGGGAGGAAACCCGTTCCGTGTTATACGGCGTGGTCCCTTGATATATCTGATTTAAAGTAATGTTTTAAATAACTGTTTTAGTTCTCACACCAGTCACATGACTAACCTGGAGTTTATTGTTTTAACCTAAACTCTGAGTGCCCCTATTTTCCGCACGGGCAGCTAGTAGTTTTGGTTTTGCAGATTTATATTCACAGGAACCTGGTTTACAGCTGGAATGATATCCGAAAAGCTCTGTATTCGTATATCTCTTTAAGTTGTGTTTTGTATTATTTTCCGCTGTGATGTATTTAAATGTAATTTAAATCTCTGATATTTTCTATGTAATATTTATTCATACTCTGTAATATTCTTGTATTCTGATGGAATTGTTGTAATAAGCAATGAAATATTCTTCTGTTTGCGTTCCAATTTGTCGTGTTCTCAAAACAATCAGGGGTTTCAAACGGTCTTGGTCGGTTTAGTGATCGATTCGGATCGAGGAAAATTCTCGATCGTTACATTTGGTATTAGAGCTTTGGTTTACAGAGCTCGGAGAACAAGACACATTAGAACCATACGAAAGAATTCATCAGAAACTGGATTAGTAATATCCAATAAGAATGACTCATTAGAGATAGGATCAGTAGTATCCTAGAACGAGTGTGAAGAGTGTTGCATTTAAAAATAAAAGTGAAAACAAAGTTTTGTTTTGAAAATTTAAATTAATTATTCGTATTTGAGTATTTATTTTAAATTGATTTGGACAATCGAGTATATAGAGATGTTAATATACGTCTGATCCACGTGTATTAGAAGCCTCAAATATATTTGATAGATATAGAATCACACTCTAGTCACTTGGAGATGATTATGCTGATCGCTCGAGCATCATCAGATTTATATTCGAGTTTTGAAAATGGGATTTCTATATATTTCCAATTGAATGGTGTGAGAACCAAAATTAGATAGGGCTTATTGTTGTGATTTGGCATCAAAAATCTGATTTTTGGACTATGTATCAAAGTTATGAATTTGAAATGATAATCAACTAATTGATTACTGATTGTGTTGTTTGATTATTGGTTGATTAATTAAAATTTGAACCACTGAGCCAAATTGTATCAAATAGTGAATTGTATTGGAAATTAGTCACATTTGCATGCATATACATGTACTTACATTGAACAGGTCATAGCTAGGAGGCTAGAGAAGAGGAATAAAATTGTATGCCCGACAAATAGGTACATGTTTATTGTATTTCTTGGGTTTTTGATGATTTTATGAGCCGATTGGCTAGCCGCTTGACTGTTTCTTTTTCTTTTTGGATTGGTGAGGGCCATGGGAGGCTATTTGAAATATCCCGAAGCTCCCGTTGCAGGGGAGGTTATGGCGAAATTTTTCGAAAATTTAGGGTGTTAGCCAAATTTTTGAAAAATTTGAAAAGTTCTTAGAAACTGAAAAGTTGAAGAACTTAAGCCATAAAAAAAATAATGAAAGTTGAGTTGATTGGTTAATCAACTTTCGGCTTCGTTCCTTTTCGAGGACGAAAAGTTTTAAGTGGGGGAGATTGTAATAACCCGGAAATCTGAGCCAATTTAAAATTTTTATTTTGGCAATTTTATTGAATTTTGAATATTTAAAATGAATCATTTTAGATAAAAACGACGAGAAATTTATTTTGAATAGAATTAGAACGTATATATTTATTTGAATCGTCGTTAGAATATAAATATTTTATTTAATTTATAAAAGGAATTGAAAATGGCGTGGTAGTTCGATAATTCAATTTAAAATTTCAAATGAATGTATAGGAATCAAAATGAACCGGATTTTAGCGAAACCAAAAATATTAGAATCTAATTGAGAATATCCTTCCAACGAATCCAAAAAATCAAAATTTCATAGCGGAAATCAAAAGTTACATCCAGTTGAAAATTCAGAATAGTCGCTATGGAATTCTGGCCCTTAAAAATAGAAATTTTGCGAATGACTGTGACGGCAAAGAATTTCGCTCGGTCCGAACCAGTCGCTAAACCGACCCAGACCGTTCGAAACGCCCTATCGTTTGAGAACAGGACAAAATAGAACGCATACAGAAGAACATTTCACTGTATATTACAACAATGCATCAGATTACAAGAATATACAGAGTATAAATGAATACTACACAGAAATATCAGAGATTTAAATTACATTTAAATACATAGCAGCGGAAAATAATACAATACACAACTAGAAGAAGATATACGGATACAAAGCTTTCCGGATATCGTTCCAGCTGTAAACCAGGATCCTGTGAATATAAATCTGCAAAACCAAAACTACTAGCTGCCCGTGTCAAAATAAGGGCACCCAGAGTTTAGGTTAAAACAATAAACTCCAGGTCAGTCATGTGACTGGTGTGAGAACTAAAACAGTTATTATTCTTTATTTTAAAAGTTAGGTAAATCAAGGGACCACGCCGTATAACACGGAACGGGTTTCCTCCCAAGAATACCAGTGCATAAAACAAACAGCGCAATGCTAAATAAAGAAAAATGAAGCTGTTATAAGACCCAGGTCCCATCACACAATGCAACGCAGCCGAGGATAGGGTTTTCCCTTATAACAGCCAAAGAATGCTTGATACGTCTTAAAACAAATCATTTGATACTATTATAAGTGCATTGTTCATAAAACAACTTCAAATCATAAGTATCAATCATAGGCGACATGAGCGTCCCATGCCACTATGTCACCATATATAGGTTTACAAATAAAACCGCAAAGTCACGTATTTGGAAATTGGATTTCCGTCTATGAACCGAGGCAAAAGATAGTCCTCAACCGATTCGAGACGCTCTAGCCCGCCCCTCAGGATCAGAGCTCGAGTGACCCTTGGATCGTCAGGGCCGGTCCACACGGAGTGGATTATTATGCCTGAACAATACGTCTCCCCACCCTATGGGGTGTAAGTCTGGTCCGTCAGCCGATCAGAATGCATTCAGCCGAAACCGATATAACCGAGGCGCCTCGCAACCGCAACAACCACATAAGTCAAACTCGTCAGGGCGTGTAAAACCACTGACGCCACTTCTAGCTAGAAAGAAACGCAAGTCCTCCCTGAGGTCCGTCTCCCGTTTTTGGTTCATACCGGGTGTGAAACACGCGAGGTAAACGTTACACAAAGCTACGCCACAAAGGCCGTGCTTTGATCATCACCACAAGACTTTGCTTTTCAACAGAAGCCTTGATCATTTGCATCTTAGCATGCCACACAGGCAAACCATCCTATGCAACCGATATCAGTCACACAGAATGAAATCCGATGTCAGACACACAGTCCATTTACAAGTCCGTTCTGGGTCTGAACGAAACCGGAGGCACCTAGTACCTCGTATATCCATCGATCTCCAAGTACGTCTGGACGATCACCAACTGTTTCCATCTTCTTGGGTGTACAGCCCAATCAAGATCATCAGTTATCACCCAAACGACGTGAAGACCTCCGGTCTTCGACCATCGTCTTCATCTTCGACTTATCGTCGTATCGATTATTCAGAATGGGATAAACCCGGACTTCCCGAATAACTCGCGTATATTTTATAAAAGTGTTACACAAACACAACATACGCCTCATTCCAATTCATTAGTCACTAACCGTAAATTAATCAAGAGAATAATTCCCCAAATATTAACCCCGAAGGCCGAAACCAACATCAGATCAATATCCAGAAAACCCTTCTGCTTGGCTAACCGACAGTTAGTTTCTAAATTTCACGTTCAAATCTAATTAAAGATTTAACTATCGCCTGGAGCAAAACTGGTGATACTCCATTCTCGATCTTTTCAATCTAATTAAAGATTCATTAAAACTCCACTTAGTTTTAATCTGTGACTGGGTTAAAGAATCAGTGTCATTTAAAACACGGTTCACGATAAACCCAAAGTCACATCCCATTAATTATCGGGTTAAAGAACAAGTGTTATTTAAAACACTGTTCACGATAAACCCAAAAATCAATATCCATTCAATTCCAATTAAATATTATTTAATTGGTGCACTTCATTAAATCTAAATCAAAAGATTTAATCTTTTCTCAACTGGGTTCAAGAACAGTGTTAGTGAAGACACCATTCACGACAAACCCAAATCACATTCATTAATTATCGGGTTAAAGAACAAGTGTTATTTAAAACACTGTTCACGATAAACCCAAAAATCAATATCAATTCAATTCCAATTAAATATTATTTAATTGGTACACTTCATTAAATCTAAATAAAAAGATTTAATCTTTTCTCAACTGGGTTCAAGAACAGTGTTAGTGAAGACACCATTCACGACAAACCCAATCACATTCATTAATTATCGGGTTAAAGAACAAGTGTTATTTAAAACACTGTTCACGATAAACCCAAAAATCAATATCAATTCAATTCCAATTAAATATTATTTAATTGGTACACTTCATTAAATCTAAATAAAAAGATTTAATCTTTTCTCAACTGGGTTCAAGAACAGTGTTAGTAAAGACACCATTCACGACAAACCCAAATCACATTCGATATTCAATACAAGGCTCTGAATAGAAAATATATCGGCTTATATTCAATATCGAATTCTACGACTAACAATTGTCGTATTGGAAATAACGATACAAATATATATCTTTCAAATTTCCATTACAACACCTGTAATATCACGAATTCCAACATCGAAATATTCCGAAGACAATTTCGATTCAAATCCACTCCAATGCAATCATTGGAATTTTGGTTACTTTTAAAACCCTTTTTGAATTCAATTTATTTATTTAAAAATAAATAGAATTATAATTCTAGTTCAAAACTAGTTCATTTCGATAAAAATCTATTTTTATCTTTTCAAATATGGAGTTTTTCATCCCAAACTTTCACAAATCATTTCTTATGATTTTACACAAATTATTACTATTTTTAATAATTTTATCAAGGCCCGTACAGTCGATTTCCAACAACGGCCATCGAACTGCACTTACAGCGACCTTTTTCGAATTTGATTTGGACGTATCTCCAAATCCAACCGTTAGATTTCAAATTTCTAACATTCATTAGAAAGCTCTTTTCGATACGAACTCAACGGTTCCGGTTTTAGGAGAATCCGACGGTCGGATCTCCCGTAATGTCCGTTTGAAATAAATGGTCGAAATTCACGAACAGCCGCGGCGCGGCGCGTTCTATTCAGGCCATTATATTATATATATAATATATATAATATATACTTCGTCGATTTCTATTTAAAAACGAATTATATAAACAGTTTTAAATTCATTTCAAAATCTATTTCAACTTCCATTTCAATTCAAAGCAAAATTGAATTCTTCTTTATAAATTCGTTTCAAAATTCATTTCTGTTCAATTCAAATTTCAATTCAATTTGAATTCATATTCAATTCAATTCATTTCGAAATCGTTTTCAATTCAATTCGAAATCGTTTTCAATTCAATTCATTTCGAAATCGCTTTTCAATTCAATTCATTTCGAAATCGTTTTCAATTCAATTCATTTCGAAATCGCTTTTCAATTCAATTCATTTCGAAATCGTTTTCAATTCAATTCATTTCGAAATCGTTTTCAATTCAATTCATTTCGAATTCGTTTTCAATTCAATTCATTTCGAAATCGTTTTCAATTCAATTCATTTCGAATTCGTTTTCAATTCAATTCATTTCGAAATCGTTTTCAATTCAATTCATTTCGAAATCGTTTTCAATTCAATTCGAAATCGATAAAATCGATATAAATATCGTTCACGTCAAAATGGCGTCAATCTAATCAACACGGCTTCATAAAGTTCTATTTTCAAATATTCTATTTCAAATATTTGTTTTTCAAATATTTCTATTTTAAAACTGGAATGAGGCCCAATCAATTACCACATAAAGTTAATTATATGGATTTTCATACAACACATGTATAATAGCCTTGAAAAATAATCAACCATCAACCAAAGTGCACTACACTGTATAAGCATCAAATATAGATATCTAATGCTTATAACAGCCTGTCAATCAATCGATTGACATATTTAATCAATCAGGATGAGTGAACTTCCAATTTCATCCCAACACCCGTGTGGGGTTTCAAACAATCAAACACAGAATTTTATTCGTGCAGTTGGGCGATGTGTAAAATTTATCGTCCCAATCAATGTCATTCAAATAGGTGTACATAAACAAACCGTCCGGTTTATAAATGAATATTTTATTTTATTCACTTCACGTTAAAAATTATATTTTTAACGACAAAACATTTTATTTCAACATATGAATTTCTATTCAATTCATTCTTTAAATAAAATGATATTTTTATTTTTCTAACATATTTTAGAAAATTTCGGCGGCATAACGGCACGATACTAGAAACGGGACAAGGCCTAGCCTTATCCCCGGTCTAGTGAAGGCCCACGCCATTCACACATCAATCAAATCAATTTCGTTATGCAAACCACAAAATTTGGAGTAAGAGTCTAACCTAGCCTTACTCCTTCGCCTTATAACGGCGCACGTCTAATCCTAACCAATTTATCGATTCGATTTTTCACACCACAAACCACATTCAAACCAATATCGCAATCAATCACCAAACAGTCAAACAAACAAGTCCATGGTCTGTGGACGATTTGTGTCGGGTGCTACTAAGCACCGTCTGCATCCTAGTATATATATAACTAGAAAAATTAAATTGAAAGGTGAGAAATTCTCACATATAGCTATCCCAATCATCTTGACTCCTCTTTGATAGAAATCTTCGTCGTTTCGCCTTTTTGTCGCTTTCGCCCGTATTCACTACATATGTAAAAATCACATTTTTATATACTGATGTCTTTAAAATAAAAATCACATTTTTATTTATTCACTTTCAATTTAAAAGTCATATTTTTATAATCACTTTATATATTTAAAAATCGAATTTTACTTCGCTATTCAATATATAAAAATCGAATTTTTATTTCGAAGTTCACTATATAAAAATCATATTTTTATCTCGACAATATAAAAGATTATACTTTCTTTCGACAATATAAAAGATTATATTTTTATAACTTTGCAACATAAATAAAAACCAGTTTTTAAAGTAAATAAAATTCAGTTTTAACCTCAAAATAAAATTCAGTTTTAACATCAAAATAAAATTCTGTTTTAACATCAAAATAAAATTCAGTTTTAACATCAAAATAAAATTCAGTTTTAACATCAAAATAAAATTCAGTTTTAACATCAAAATAAAATTCTGTTTTAACATCAAAATAAAATTCTGTTTTAACATCAAAATAAAATTCTGTTTTAACATCAAAATAAAATTCTGTTTTAAAAATCTAAAACAACAATCAGTAATTACCTTTTAATAAAAATCAGTTTTTTACTTTAAACAAAAAATCAGTTTTTAACTTTAAACAAAAATCAGTTTTTAAAATCTTTACATCAGTTTTCTTTTCAGTTTTCAAATAAAATAAAAACAAAATAAATAAATAAATTAAACAACGACTTACAGAGGGGGGGGGGGAGTCTTGGCGTCGACGTCGCAGGGTAGAGGGAGGAAGCGGGGGTCGCGGTGGGGTTTTGGGGGAGGTTGCGGGTTTCGTGAGGAGGAGAGAGGCGCGATGGGGGGGCTGTCAGGAGCGGAGCGGCGGCGTTTTGGGGTCCTCCGATGGCGGCACAAGGTGCGGTGGCGCGGTGAGCCTCGGGGCGGCGGGTGGATCGCATCTGTTTTGTTTTTTTTTTTTTTTTTTTTATACTGAAATGAGATAGAACGGGGGGGGGCCAGGAAGAAGATAAAAGGGGAGGGAGGGAATTAAAATTATTTTATTATTTATTATTTTATTATTTAATTTCGCAAAAAGGTTGACTTTTACATATGCCCTCGGAACGAGGCCCACCGCCTGTCGCCCATAGCGTTTCACCCCCATTCCGAACACAATGGGATATGTATCGCAAGCTGATTTGATCGTTACAATCAGTTTCCTTTTGAATTTTCATTTAAATCACTATATTGAATTTTAAACGTACATTTCAATTTATCGGGGTCACATACTAACTAGAAAAATTCCAGAAAAATAATTTCTAGCTTCGTATTGACGATACGGTCCTAACAAAACTAGTTTCGTCGAATTCTGAGACCGTTTGAAAAATGGCCAATTTCCAGTCGATTAAAATCAACTGAAATCGATCAAACGCGTTTTCCTTTGCCACGCTCACATATTGATTCGAAAAATTATGAAATTTGAAACCTAGCAATAACCTGACACTGCGGATCTAACAAAAGTGGTTTCGTCGAAATCCGAGGTCGTTTGCAAAATTGCTATTTTTAAGGGCCTTATATATATAAAAAAATATATAAATTCCACAGCGACTATTTCTAATTTTAAACTGGACATATCTTATCGTTTCTAAAATGAAATCTCAGTTTGTTAACTTCGTTACAAAGATATAGTTATACAGATTCAAATATTTCTTGTTTCGTTCAATTCTGACTTATATTGAATTCTGTATATTCATTTGAAATTAGAAATCGAATTTTCGAACTACCGCGCCATTTTCAATTCCTTTTATAATAATATATAATTATTATATATTCTAACGACGACGTATATAATATATACGTCGAATTTCAATTCAAAATAAATTTCTCGTCGATATTATTTAAAATAATTCATTTTAAATATTCAAAATTCGCTAAAATCGCCGAAATAAAAATTTCAAACTGGCTCGCATTTTACGGGTTGTTACAATCTCCCCCACTTAAAACTTTTCGTCCCCGAAAAGGAACAAAGTCGAAAGTGGTTTGATTATTCAACACTATATTCGATCTGGCTTCCATTCTCCAACTCTTTAGTTTCTGAGAATTTTCAAAATCTCAAAAATTTGGCTAACACCCTAAATTTTTGAAAAATTTCGCCATAACCTCCCCTGCACCGGGAGCATCGGGGAATTTCAAATAGCTTCCCCGGTCCTTCAGATCTCAAAAAGAAAAAGAAAAAGCCAAGCGGCTAGCCAATAGGCTCATAAAATCATCATCACCCAAACAAAACAGTAAATTATGTAGTAAACATGTACCTATTTGTCGGGCAAACAAATTTTATTCTCTGGCTCTAGCCTCCTTGCTATAACCTGTTCAATGTAAGTATATGTATATGCAAACAAATGCAACCAATTTTCAATACGGTTCAATATTTGATTCAGTTAGGCATAAGGGTTCAAAATTATCAAACAATTAAACAACCAACACAAACATCAATCAATTAGTGAATTAGAGTTTCAAATTCATAACTTTGATACATAGTCAAAAATCAGATTTTTGATGCCAAATCACAACAATGTATTCTAGCTATATTAGTTTTGGTTCTCACACCAGTCTAATGGAAATATATAGAAAATCACATCTTCGAAACACGAACATAAATACTGATGATGTCATGACAATCATCAGTACCATCTTCGGGCGACTAGAATGTGATTCCATATCTATCCAGTATATTAAAATTTCGAATACACGCGGATAAGACGTATACGCAAAATTTATATATACTGGATTGTCCACATCAATATAAATAGATAATCAAATACGAATAATTGATTTAGATTTTTAAAAACAAAATTTGTTTTCATTTGAAAAATATACTCTTCACACTCGTTCTAGGATACTACTGATCCTATCTCTAACGAGTCACTCTCATTGGATATTACTAATCCAATATCCGATGAATTCTTTCGTATGGTTCTAATGTGCCTTGTTCTCGAGCTCTGTAAACCAAAGCTCTGATACCAAATGTGACGGCAAAGAATTTCGCTCGGTCCGAACCAGTCGCTAAACCGACCCAGACCGTTCGAAACGCCCTATCGTTTGAGAACAGGACAAAATAGAACGCATACAGAAGAACATTTCACTGTATATTACAACAATGCATCAGATTACAAGAATATACAGAGTATAAATGAATACTACACAGAAATATCAGAGATTTAAATTACATTTAAATACATAGCAGCGGAAAATAATACAATACACAACTAGAAGAAGATATACGGATACAAAGCTTTCCGGATATCGTTCCAGCTGTAAACCAGGATCCTGTGAATATAAATCTGCAAAACCAAAACTACTAGCTGCCCGTGTCAAAATAAGGGCACCCAGAGTTTAGGTTAAAACAATAAACTCCAGGTCAGTCATGTGACTGGTGTGAGAACTAAAACAGTTATTATTCTTTATTTTAAAAGTTAGGTAAATCAAGGGACCACGCCGTATAACACGGAACGGGTTTCCTCCCAAGAATACCAGTGCATAAAACAAACAGCGCAATGCTAAATAAAGAAAAATGAAGCTGTTATAAGACCCAGGTCCCATCACACAATGCAACGCAGCCGAGGATAGGGTTTTCCCTTATAACAGCCAAAGAATGCTTGATACGTCTTAAAACAAATCATTTGATACTATTATAAGTGCATTGTTCATAAAACAACTTCAAATCATAAGTATCAATCATAGGCGACATGAGCGTCCCATGCCACTATGTCACCATATATAGGTTTACAAATAAAACCGCAAAGTCACGTATTTGGAAATTGGATTTCCGTCTATGAACCGAGGCAAAAGATAGTCCTCAACCGATTCGAGACGCTCTAGCCCGCCCCTCAGGATCAGAGCTCGAGTGACCCTTGGATCGTCAGGGCCGGTCCACACGGAGTGGATTATTATGCCTGAACAATACGTCTCCCCACCCTATGGGGTGTAAGTCTGGTCCGTCAGCCGACCAGAATGCATTCGGCCGAAACCGATATAACCGAGGCGCCTCGCAACCGCAACAACCACATAAGTCAAACTCGTCAGGGCGTGTAAAACCACTGACGCCACTTCTAGCTAGAAAGAAACGCAAGTCCTCCCTGAGGTCCGTCTCCCGTTTTTGGTTCATACCGGGTGTGAAACACGCGAGGTAAACGTTACACAAAGCTACGCCACAAAGGCCGTGCTTTGATCATCACCACAAGACTTTGCTTTTCAACAGAAGCCTTGATCATTTGCATCTTAGCATGCCACACAGGCAAACCATCCTATGCAACCGATATCAGTCACACAGAATGAAATCCGATGTCAGACACACAGTCCATTTACAAGTCCGTTCTGGGTCTGAACGAAACCGGAGGCACCTAGTACCTCGTATATCCATCGATCTCCAAGTACGTCTGGACGATCACCAACTGTTTCCATCTTCTTGGGTGTACAGCCCAATCAAGATCATCAGTTATCACCCAAACGACGTGAAGACCTCCGGTCTTCGACCATCGTCTTCATCTTCGACTTATCGTCGTATCGATTATTCAGAATGGGATAAACCCGGACTTCCCGAATAACTCGCGTATATTTTATAAAAGTGTTACACAAACACAACATATGCCTCATTCCAATTCATTAGTCACTAACCGTAAATTAATCAAGAGAATAATTCCCCAAATATTAACCCCGAAGGCCGAAACCAACATCAGATCAATATCCAGAAAACCCTTCTGCTTGGCTAACCGACAGTTAGTTTCTAAATTTCACGTTCAAATCTAATTAAAGATTTAACTATCGCCTGGAGCAAAACTGGTGATACTCCATTCTCGATCTTTTCAATCTAATTAAAGATTCATTAAAACTCCACTTAGTTTTAATCAGTGACTGGGTTAAAGAATCAGTGTCATTTAAAACACGGTTCACGATAAACCCAAAGTCACATCCCATTAATTATCGGGTTAAAGAACAAGTGTTATTTAAAACACTGTTCACGATAAACCCAAAAATCAATATCCATTCAATTCCAATTAAATATTATTTAATTGGTGCACTTCATTAAATCTAAATCAAAAGATTTAATCTTTTCTCAACTGGGTTCAAGAACAGTGTTAGTGAAGACACCATTCACGACAAACCCAAATCACATTCATTAATTATCGGGTTAAAGAACAAGTGTTATTTAAAACACTGTTCACGATAAACCCAAAAATCAATATCAATTCAATTCCAATTAAATATTATTTAATTGGTACACTTCATTAAATCTAAATAAAAAGATTTAATCTTTTCTCAACTGGGTTCAAGAACAGTGTTAGTGAAGACACCATTCACGACAAACCCAATCACATTCATTAATTATCGGGTTAAAGAACAAGTGTTATTTAAAACACTGTTCACGATAAACCCAAAAATCAATATCAATTCAATTCCAATTAAATATTATTTAATTGGTACACTTCATTAAATCTAAATAAAAAGATTTAATCTTTTCTCAACTGGGTTCAAGAACAGTGTTAGTAAAGACACCATTCACGACAAACCCAAATCACATTCGATATTCAATACAAGGCTCTGAATAGAAAATATATCGGCTTATATTCAATATCGAATTCTACGACTAACAAATGTCGTATTGGAAATAACGATACAAATATATATCTTTCAAATTTCCATAACAACACCTGTAATATCACGAATTCCAACATCGAAATATTCCGAAGACAATTTCGATTCAAATCCACTCCAATGCAATCATTGGAATTTTGGTTACTTTTAAAACCCTTTTCGAATTCAATTTATTTATTTAAAAATAAATAGAATTATAATTCTAGTTCAAAACTAGTTCATTTCGATAAAAATCTATTTTTATCTTTTCAAATATGGAGTTTTTCATCCCAAACTTTCACAAATCATTTCTTATGATTTTACACAAATTATTACTATTTTTAATAATTTTATCAAGGCCCGTACAGTCGATTTCCAACAACGGCCATCGAACTGCACTTACAGCGACCTTTTTCGAATTTGATTTGGACGTATCTCCAAATCCAACCGTTAGATTTCAAATTTCTAACATTCATTAGAAAGCTCTTTTCGATACGAACCCAACGGTTCCGGTTTTAGGAGAATCCGACGGTCGGATCTCCCGTAATGTCCGTTTGAAATAAATGGTCGAAATTCACGAACTGCCGCGGCGCGGCGCGTTCTATTCAGGCCATTATATTATATATATAATATATATAATATATACTTCGTCGATTTCTATTTAAAAACGAATTATATAAACAGTTTTAAATTCATTTCAAAATCTATTTCAACTTCCATTTCAATTCAAAGCAAAATTGAATTCTTCTTTATAAATTCGTTTCAAAATTCATTTCTGTTCAATTCAAATTTCAATTCAATTTGAATTCATATTCAATTCAATTCATTTCGAAATCGTTTTCAATTCAATTCATTTCGAAATCGTTTTCAATTCAATTCATTTCGAAATCGCTTTTCAATTCAATTCATTTCGAAATCGTTTTCAATTCAATTCATTTCGAAATCGCTTTTCAATTCAATTCATTTCGAAATCGTTTTCAATTCAATTCATTTCGAAATCGTTTTCAATTCAATTCATTTCGAATTCGTTTTCAATTCAATTCATTTCGAATTCGTTTTCAATTCAATTCATTTCGAATTCGTTTTCAATTCAATTCATTTCGAAATCGTTTTCAATTCAATTCATTTCGAAATCGTTTTCAATTCAATTCGAAATCGATAAAATCGATATAAATATCGTTCACGTCAAAATGGCGTCAATCTAATCAACACGGCTTCATAAAGTTCTATTTTCAAATATTCTATTTCAAATATTTCTTTTTCAAATATTTCTATTTTAAAACTGGAATGAGGCCCAATCAATTACCATATAAAGTTAATTATATGGATTTTCATACAACACATGTATAATAGCCTTGAAAAATAATCAACCATCAACCAAAGTGCACTACACTGTATAAGCATCAAATATAGATATCTAATGCTTATAACAGCCTGTCAATCAATCGATTGACATATTTAATCAATCAGGATGAGTGAACTTCCAATTTCATCCCAACACCCGTGTGGGGTTTCAAACAATCAAACACAGAATTTTATTCGTGCAGTTGGGCGATGTGTAAAATTTATCGTCCCAATCAATGTCATTCAAATAGGTGTACATAAACAAACCGTCCGGTTTATAAATGAATATTTTATTTTATTCACTTCACGTTAAAAATTATATTTTTAACGACAAAACATTTTATTTCAACATATGAATTTCTATTCAATTCATTCTTTAAATAAAATGATATTTTTATTTTTCTAACATATTTTAGAAAATTTCGGCGGCATAACGGCACGATACTAGAAACGGGACAAGGCCTAGCCTTATCCCCGGTCTAGTGAAGGCCCACGCCATTCACACATCAATCAAATCAATTTCGTTATGCAAACCACAAAATTTGGAGTAAGAGTCTAACCTAGCCTTACTCCTTCGCCTTATAACGGCGCACGTCTAATCCTAACCAATTTATCGATTCGATTTTTCACACCACAAACCACATTCAAACCAATATCGCAATCAATCACCAAACAGTCAAACAAACAAGTCCATGGTCTGTGGACGATTTGTGTCGGGTGCTACTAAGCACCGTCTGCATCCTAGTATATATATAACTAGAAAAATTAAATTGAAAGGTGAGAAATTCTCACATATAGCTATCCCAATCATCATGACTCCTCTTTGATAGAAATCTTCGTCGTTTCGCCTTTTTGTCGCTTTCGCCTGTATTCACTACATATGTAAAAATCACATTTTTATATACTGATGTCTTTAAAATAAAAATCACATTTTTATTTATTCACTTTCAATTTAAAAGTCATATTTTTATAATCACTTTATATATTTAAAAATCGAATTTTACTTCGCTATTCAATATATAAAAATCGAATTTTTATTTCGAAGTTCACTATATAAAAATCATATTTTTATCTCGACAATATAAAAGATTATACTTTCTTTCGACAATATAAAAGATTATATTTTTATAACTTTGCAACATAAATAAAAACCAGTTTTTAAAGTAAATAAAATTCAGTTTTAACCTCAAAATAAAATTCAGTTTTAACATCAAAATAAAATTCTGTTTTAACATCAAAATAAAATTCAGTTTTAACATCAAAATAAAATTCAGTTTTAACATCAAAATAAAATTCTGTTTTAACATCAAAATAAAATTCTGTTTTAACATCAAAATAAAATTCTGTTTTAACATCAAAATAAAATTCTGTTTTAACATCAAAATAAAATTCTGTTTTAAAAATCTAAAACAACAATCAGTAATTACCTTTTAATAAAAATCAGTTTTTTACTTTAAACAAAAAATCAGTTTTTAACTTTAAACAAAAATCAGTTTTTAAAATCTTTACATCAGTTTTTTTTTCAGTTTTCAAATAAAATAAAAACAAAATAAATAAATAAATTAAACAACGACTTACAGAGGGGGGGGGGAGTCTTGGCGTCGACGTCGCAGGGTAGAGGGAGGAAGCGGGGGTCGCGGTGGGGTTTTGGGGGAGGTTGCGGGTTTCGTGAGGAGGAGAGAGGCGCGATGGGGGGGCTGTCAGGAGCGGAGCGGCGGCGTTTTGGGGTCCTCCGATGGCGGCACAAGGTGCGGTGGCGCGGTGAGCCTCGGGGCGGCGGGTGGATCGCATCTGTTTTGTTTTTTTTTTTTTTTTTATACTGAAATGAGATAGAACGGGGGGGGGGGCCAGGAAGAAGATAAAAGGGGAGGGAGGGAATTAAAATTATTTTATTATTTATTATTTTATTATTTAATTTCGCAAAAAGGTTGACTTTTACATATGCCCTCGGAACGAGGCCCACCGCCTGTCGCCCATAGCGTTTCACCCCCATTCCGAACACAATGGGATATGTATCGCAAGCTGATTTGATCGTTACAATCAGTTTCCTTTTGAATTTTCATTTAAATCACTATATTGAATTTTAAACGTACATTTCAATTTACCGGGGTCACATACTAACTAGAAAAATTCCAGAAAAATAATTTCTAGCTTCGTATTGACGATACGGTCCTAACAAAACTAGTTTCGTCGAATTCTGAGACCGTTTGAAAAATGGCCAATTTCGAGTCGATTAAAATCAACTGAAATCGGTCAAACGCGTTTTCCTTTGCCACGCTCACATATTGATTCGAAAAATTATGAAATTTGAAACCTAGCAATAACCTGACACTGCGGATCTAACAAAAGTGGTTTCGTCGAAATCCGAGGTCGTTTGAAAAATTGCTATTTTTAAGGGCCTTATATATATAAAAATATATATAAATTCCACAGCGACTATTTCTAATTTTAAACTGGACATATCTTATCGTTTCTAAAATGAAATCTCAGTTTGTTAACTTCGTTACAAAGATATAGTTATACAGATTCAAATATTTCTTGTTTCGTTCAATTCTGACTTATATTGAATTCTGTATATTCATTTGAAATTAGAAATCGAATTTTCGAACTACCGCGCCATTTTCAATTCCTTTTATAATAATATATAATTATTATATATTCTAACGACGACGTATATAATATATACGTCGAATTTCAATTCAAAATAAATTTCTCGTCGATATTATTTAAAATAATTCATTTTAAATATTCAAAATTCGCTAAAATCGCCGAAATAAAAATTTCAAACTGGCTCGCATTTTACGGGTTGTTACAATGACCTCGGTTTTCGATGAAATGACTTTTGTTGGATCCGAGATGTTAAGTTATTTCTAAGTTTCAAAATTCGTAATTTTCTGATTCAATATGTAAGTGTGGCAAAGGAAAACGCATTTGACCAGTTTCAGGTTATTTTAATCGATTGGAAAATGGCCATAACGGTCTTAGAATTTGACGAAATTAGTTTTGTTAGGACCGTATCATCAATACGAAGCTAGAAATAATCTTTCTGGAATTTTTAGAGTTAGTATGTGACCCCGGTAAATTAAAATGTACGTTTAAAATTGAATATATAGATTTATATTTTGATTTTGACGGAAACGGATCGTAACAGCCGAATTGGATAATGAAACATATCCCATTGTGGTTGAAATGGGAGTAATACGCTAGGGGCGACAATCGTTGGGTTCGATTTGGAGTTCGGATTAAAACCAACCTTTTTGAAACTAAAGAAGAAAATAAAATAAAATATAAAGCTCTTTTACATATCCCCCCATGTTATTTTCTTCAATAAGAACCCGATACCCCTCAGATCGATTCCTTTGATCGAATAATGGCGACGCCGTTGCCTCCACCCCGTGCCCCATCGTCGACCGCTCCGCCACCACCTCCCCTTCTCCGGCGGCGCCCTACTCCTCCCTCTCTCCTCTTCCCTAATTGAACCCGCCCCCATACCAAGAGGAACCCGCCACCGTAGAGGGACCCGCCACCACCGTGGATCGCCTGGGCCTCGCCACCAGACCCTACGCCACCTGTTTCTCCTTCCCCCTTCGACAGCCGTATCTCAACACCTCCTCCCCTTGGACGCTGCGAACAACATCGACTCCCCCTTCCTACGACTGAAAATGTGAGTTTTACTCTATTATTTTTATTTATTTTCTTCGATAGAGTAAAAATTGGATTTGCTTTTATATAAAAGCTAGGATCTTTTAGTAAGAAAGGTTTAATTTTTATTTTAAGAAAGGTTTAATTTTTATTTTAAGGAAGGTTTGTTTTTTATTTAAAGAAAGGTTTGATTTTTATAGAAAGATAAGATTTTTGAAAACTAAAAGAGGAGATTTTTATTGATCTAAGAATTGGATTTTTCTATATATATAATAGCGAATAAAAATATGAACTCTATTTTATATAAAGCGAAAAAAATATGATTTTTATCATAGAAGTAGCGGCGTAAAAATATGGTTTTTAGAATATGAATCACAGCATAAAAATATGATTTTTTATATATACGATAGCATAATAAAAAAGTGATTTTTAATATATATGTATATATATATATATATAAAGATATAAAAATATGATTTTTATATATGTAGCGTTGATGTAACACCCCGTAATTCTATAACATTAAGTTTCGCAAATTAAAGTAAAATACACTTAGCCAATTTAACATGTTAACTAGACTAGAAGGTGGAGTTAAGTAAACTTATAACACTTAGCCATCATAGTGTGCCAAATGAACAAGGTTAAGTTAAAACATGAAGGGACAATACTTAACCATTAGAACATGTGAATTAAACAGATGTTAGGGTTAAGTTAACTAAGAGAACACTTAACCAATACAAGATGAAGGGGTGGGGTTAAGTAATAAGAAATACTTAACCAATATAACTTGATTTGTGGTAGGGTTAAGTCAACAAGAACTACTGATAACACTTAACCAGTTTAACATGATAAATGAATGGGTTAAGTTAACTTGAATTGACTAATGACACTTAACCAATCCAACTTGACGAGAAAGAGAAATAAGTAGTAAACCTTAGTTAATAAAATGACGGTTCAGGAAACTAAGTAGTAAACCTTAGTTAAGGGAACTAAGTAGTAAACCTTAGTAGAATACGAGTAGGAGCGAACGTCCATCTGATCTTAAAGAAGGCTCCAATGAACTGGGGTACGAAGCACGCGGATTCGAGGGGACGTGAGGGTACTCTTGGTATCCCTCTGTGAGGCTCAGATGATCCTCCTGGGCTCACAGAGGTTAAGGTCTGCGTTAGAAAAACCAAGGGTATGCCTTGGTTGCAATATAAGGCGACCTAAAGACTAGGATGGACCAGCGTGATTCGGCGAGACCAGTAGCCCTGTGATAGCAACTCGTCATCTACCTACCATCTTGAGTCAGTCGAGATACGTACAGCAGAAAGGCGGAGAACTCCAAAAGACCATATACTTGCTATCTAGTTATGGGTGCGGATGGCCATAGGTTAGTGGGGGCATAGAGGGCCTGCGTATAGTTCTCATTTTTCAAGGTGTGTCTTTCATTAGTTGAGGGAGGGTCAAGTGGGACCATAGCCACTGGAAAAACAGACCTTAGCATCTGCATCGGCTGATATCTGAAAGCTCCTGACCGAGTTCCGTGTTTCTTGATTTGCCCAGCCACGAGATTCGTGTCGCACATATAGAGGACATGTGCATCTAGACAGCGATAACGATTCACGACACATACATGGGGAAAGTCTAGGAACATATACCGCTCTGGGTAGTGTGTCCTATAGTAGGGGCGCCGTTCGATAGGTAGTGTAATCCCTAGTTGGACCTAGGTCACATAAACCCTAAAATCCGAGAATTGTTCAATAGGTAGCATAAACCCCAGTAGCCCTGGGTAGCGTAAACCCTAGATTAGATCTAGGTAATAAATAATAGATGTACACCTGAAAACAACCACAATTGCGGGGATTGGGATCACGTATCTGTTCTTATCAGTTTACACAGATTACTAGTTGGACACTAGTTAGATGGTGCAGAGATATAGAAACCAGAATAACAGGGTAATCACGAAGTAGAGAAAGTGTGGAAGCATATTCAGTTTATCAGTATATTCAGCTTGTCGTTAGATCCAATTTACCAGTACATTCAGTTTTATCTTGCCTCTGCATAGCTTTAGTTATCTTGTTAAACCTATCATCATGGTATTGCCTTGTATTCAGTTAATCCATGTCATGTTGTTTTTACCTGTTCACATGCTGAAAGTTACCGAACTTACCAGACTTTATGTCTGACTCTGTTTTCTCTCGCCTTCTTGTCTTCCATTCCCCCCCCCCCCCCAGGTCCGCAGGGAGGGAACGTTACTACTTAGCTCAGTTTTTCTTTCCAAGCTTGAAGATTAGTTTAGTCAGAGTTTCGCATGGATTCTCTTTTCCATTGCTATGGTTGGCTCATGCTACATTGGGTAATATAAATGTTATTTTATACTTCATTGTTTTTGTAAGACAGATATTCTGGAATTGGAAAACAATTGTTGTACAAACTATTTTATCAATAAAGTAAAGTCCTATTTTCCGCTGTTTTAATTTTGTCTGTCTTGTAATTTATCCGTATCTTTTACCTATAACTCTCAACCGAAGTTAAGGCATTCCATTTGTGAGTGACCTTAACGGGTGTGGGCGTTACATGTGGTATCAGAGCTGAAGGTTACCGGATCAGATAAAAGATTTGAAAAATTATTTTCAACGGTTTTAAAAGAAGCATTTTCAAAAGAAAAGTTTTTTTAAAAGGTATATTCCCCAAAAGCCATACGCACTATCTTCTGATCCTCTGTTTGAATTCTTGTCCCCTTCTTTCTTGAGTCTTCGGGGCTCCTGGCTTTCTGGGAGGTAACCTCATCGCGGCATGGTTCCGTAGGCTTGATAAGACTACGATACTTATCGAAGGGCAAAGTAGTGCCCGACTCCCATCTATGGCCATAGTAGTTTCACCTGCAGCTAGTCTTCATTCAAGCTTTGAGGGGTTTTCCATGTGATGGAGGCAACTTTTGAGAAACTTGTCAATATGATTACACAGGGATGGTAAAGATGAGGATGAGGGAGTTTGGCTAGGGAGCACAACGCAAGGATGAGAAATTCATGGATATAAACTCGACTCACGAAGAAAGAAGGAATTATAAAACCTAGTACGAGAGGAAGTATCTTTTCCATGGTATAATGGGGCATATAATTAAGGACAAAGGCAAGGACGAGGGACAGGATTTTCAGAAGGGAGAGTGCATGCTTCCACCACCAAAATACCTGAGAGAGAGATAGTAAAAGTCTCTTTTGGAAAAGTTTAGCTTTCGTTTTGATCAACCAGTTAGTACTCTTTTGATCTTAGCGCTTCGCATTTGTTCATATCTACTTCCATAGTTGAGTCTCTACACCTTAGTACTTGTATAGTAGAAGATCCCATTAGTGTCTCAAATCCAATAGGTGGTTCGGCCCGTTTACCTTTGGTTTGTAAGGATTTGAGAATAACTATATTAAGTGTTGAGTTTAAGCGTAATGCTTATGTTTTTGGTTCCATGGGCTATGAGTTGATTCTAAGCATGGGTTGGTTGGGTAGTAATTCTGAAAGGAGGGTAGTTAGACTTTTGACTTTCCTTGGAAATACCCTCGAGATTCCGTGTAAAGAATCAGTTAGGCTTAGCTAGCTAAGAATCGCTTAATGCATTTATCGACGATTTGCAATCCGTTAGGGTAGTCCATGAGTACATAGATGTTTTTGATTAGGTTAGGAGTTTACCCCTAAAACGTGAGATAGACTTCCGCATATATCCAGTTGACAATGCAAAACCAGTTATCCGATCAACGATAGTTTTGGAAATGAAGGTCATGAAGCTTCGCAATCGTGAAGATTAATTAGATAAGGTATAGAATAGTGAAGCTCAAGAAGATGCGACTTAGAAGACTAGATACACGCATCATACCCTTTTTCTTAAGGGTACATCCTTGATCTCTTTTTCTAGGAATTTTATGCTTACTTTCTAGCTTTTAAGGTATATCCTCTAGGGCGTATGATCGATCCTTAGGTAGAAACCAATGGATTTAAACATGTATTTGAAACATGTTATGATTGATGGTTGCAAATGGTTGCTCGTGGATGCATATACACACCATAGGCGCTAGAACGACTCAGTCACTTTCATATTGCATTCGCATATATGTATTTGCTTAACGGATTTAACTTGATATGTTATCATATGGATGAATGGCTATGCACACATGTAGTATTTAAATAACTAGGGATGCTTGCATACATGATTGGACGCATGGCACTGACATAATTCGCATTAAGGTGGTCAACTGAATCAGTAGACCGCCTAATTTTTCATTAGATAAAGACATATACACACACTATGCATATGAACATGAAAGCATTAGAAATATTTTTAAGGACAATGAATGCCTGTGATTGAATGGTTGAGTAAATGGGTGATTGGATGGTAGGATACATTCTTCCTAACTTGAATATTTCGGGGACGAAATCCTTTTAAAAGGGGGAGAATGTAACACCCCGTAATTCTGTAACATTAAGTTTCGCAAATTAAAGTAAAATACACTTAGCCAATTTAACATGTTAACTAGACTAGAAGGTGGAGTTAAGTAAACTTAGAACACTTAGCCATCATAGTGTGCTAAATGAACAAGGTTAAGTTAAAACATGAAGGGATAATACTTAACCATTAGAACATGTGAATTAAACAGATGTTAGGGTTAAGTTAACTAAGGGAACACTTAACCAATACAAGATGAAGGGGTCGGTTTAAGTAATAAGAAATACTTAACCAATATAACTTGATTTGTAGTAGGGTTAAGTCAACATGAACTACTGATAACACTTAACCAGTTTAACTTGACAAATGAATGGGTTAAGTTAACTTGAATTGACTAATGACACTTAACCAATCCAACTTAATGAGAAAGAGAACTAAGTAGTAAACCTTAGTTAATAAAACGATGGTTCAGGAAATTAAGTAGTAAACCTTAGTTAATAAAACGATGGTTCAGGAAACTAAGTAGTAAACCTTAGTTAAGGGAACTAAGTAGTAAACCTTAGTAGAATACGAGAAGGAGCGAACGTCCATCTGATCTTAAAGAAGGCTCCAACGAACTGGGGTACGAAGCATGCGGCGTCGAGGGTACGTGAGGGTACTCTTGGTATCCCTCTGTGAGGCTGCAGATGATCCGCCTGGGCTCACAGAGGTTAAGGTCTGCGTTAGAAGAACCAAGGGTATGCCTTGGTTGCAATATAAGGCGACCTAAAGACTAGGATGGACCAGCGTGATTCGGCGAGACCAGTAGCCCTGTGATAGCAACTCGTCGTCTACCTACCATCTTGAGTCAGTCGAGATACGTATAGAGGAAAGGCAGAGAACTCCAAAAGACCATATACTTGCTATCTAGTTATGGGTGCGGATGGCCATAGGTTAGTGGGGGCATAGAGGGCCTGCGTATAGTTCTCATTTTTCAAGGTGTGTCTTTCATTAGTTGAGGGAGGGGTCAAGTGGGACCATAGCCACTGGAAAAACAGACCTTAGCATCTGCATCGGCAGATATCTGAAAGCTCCCGACAGAGTTCTGTGTTTCTTGATTTGCCCTGCCACGAGATTCGGGTCGCACATATAGAGGACATGTGCATCTAGACAGCGATAACGATTCACGACACATACGTGGGGAAAGTCTAGGAACATATACCACTCTGGGTAGTGTGTCCTAGAGTAGGGGCGTCGTTCGATAGGTAGCGTAATCCCTAGTTGGACCTAGGTCGCGTAAACCCTAAAATCCAAGAAATGTTCAATAGGTAGCATAAATCCCAGTAGCCCTGGGTTGCGTAAACCCTAGATTAGATCTAGGTAATAAATAATAGATGTACACCTGAAAACAACCACAATTGCGGGGATTGGGATCACGTATCTGTTCGTATCAGTTTATACAGATTACTAATTGGACACTAGTTAGGTGGTGCAGAGATATAGAAACCAGAATAACAGGGTAATCACAAAGTAGAGAAAGTGTGGAAGCATATTCAGTTTATCAGTATATTCACCTTGTCGTTAGATCCAATTTATCAGTACATTCAGTTTTATCTTGCCTTGGCATAGCTTGCGTTATCTTGTTAGCCCTATCATCATGGTATTGCCTTGTATTCAGTTAATCCATGTCATGTTGTTTTTACCTGTTCACATGCTGAAAGTTACTGAACTTACCAGACTTTATGTCTGACTCTGTTTTCTTTCGCCTTCTTTTCTTATGTCCCCCCCCCCCCCCAGGTCCGTAGGGAGGGAACATTACTACTTAGCTCAGTTTTTCTTTCCAAGCTTGAAGATTAGTCAGAGTATTGCTTGGATTCTCTTTTCCATTGCTATGGCTGGCTCACGCTACATTGGGGAATATAAATGTTATTTTATGCTTCTTTATTTTTGTAAGACATATATTCTGGAATTGGAAAACAATTGTTGTACAAACTATTTTATCAATAAAGTAAATTCCTATTTTTCGCTGTTTTAATTTTGTCTGTCTTGTAATTTATCTGTATCTTTTACCTATAACTCTCCACCAAAGTTAAGGCATTCCCTTTGAGAGTGACCTTAACGGGTGTGGGGCGTTACCGTTGAAATAAAAATATAATCTTTTCTACACATAGAGCGAAATAAAAATGTGATTTTTATATATAATATAGGAAATAAAGATGTAATTTTTATCCATATAGAGTGATTATAAAAATGTAATTTTTATATACATAGCAACAATATAAAAATGTGATTTTTATATACATAGAAACAATATAAAAATGTGATTTTTATATACATAGCAACATTATAAAAATGTGATTTTTATATATATAGCAACAATATAAAAATGTGAATTGTATATATGTAGTGAATACGGGCAACGAAAGTGACAAAAGGCGAGCACGGTGAAGATTTTCTGCATATGAAGAGTCGTGGTGTTTGGTTTAGCTTCTCGGTGAGAACTCCTCACTTTTATTTTATTTTCTAGTTGAAATATATACTAGGATGCAGACAGTGCTTAGCAGCACCGGACACCCGTCGTCCACAGACCATGGACGGCTTGTTTGTTTGATTGCTGTGTTGTGAAATTTGACTGTTGATTGTGATGTGTGAAATAATATATATATTCATGTGTTGAAATAAAATATATATTCATGTGTTGAAATAAAATATATATTCATGTGTTGAAATAATATATATATTCATGTGTTGAAATAAAATATATACTCATGTGTTGAAATAAAATATATATTCATGTGTTGAATAAAATATATATTCATGTGTTGAAATAATATATATATTCATGTGTTGAAATAAAATATATATTCTTGTGTTGAAATAAAATATATATTCATGTGTTGAAATAAAATATATATTCATGTGTTGAAATAAAATATATATTCATGTGTTGAAATAAAATATATATTCATGTGAAATAAAATAAATATTCATGTGTTGAAATAAAATATATATTCATGTGTTGATATAAAAATATATATATTCATGTGTTGAAGTAAAATAAATATTCATTTACGAATCGAACGATTTGTTTATGTACACCGATTTGACTGATATTGATTGGGACGATAAATTTTACACATCGCCCAACTGCACAAATAAAATATGTGTTTGTTGATTTGAAACCCCACACGGGTATTGGGATGATATTTGACATACACTAATCCCGATTGTTTAGTTATATGTCAATCGATTGGTTGACAGACTGTGTAAGCGTTAATTATTTATATTTAATGCTTATGCAGTTGTGTGGTGCACTCTGGATGATGGTTGATGATTTATCGTTGCTGTTATATACATGTGTTGTAGGGAATCCATATAATTAACGTTATAGGGTAATTGATTGGGCCTCATTCCAATTTGGGAAAAATAGAAATAAATATTCATGTGTTGAATAGAAATGTAAATTCATGTGTTGAATAGAAATATAAATTCATGTGTTGAATAGAAATAAATATTCATATGTTTAATAGAAATATAAATTCATGTGTTGAATAGAAAGAAAATTCATGTGTTGAATAAAAATATATATTCATGTGTTGAATAGAATAAACATTCATGTGTTGAATAAAAGCCGTGCTGATTAGATTGATGCCATTTTGACGTGAACGATATTTATATCGATTTTATTCATTTTTATAATGAATATAGAAAAGGAAGTGATTTCAAAATATAACGTTTTGAAAATACTATCATTTGTATATCGATGATGTGGAATATTCAGTTTTGATTACAAATTGAATATGAAGTTGAAATCGTTTTGAAAACGAATTTAAAACGATTTATAAAATACGTTTTAAAAGGAAATCGATGAAGTATATATTATATATATTATATATATAATATAATGGCCTGAATAGAACGCGCCGCGCCGCGGCAGTTGGCGAATTTCGACCATTGAGTTCGAATGGATATCACGGGAGTTCCGACCGTCGGATTCTCCTAAAACCAGAACCGTTGGGTTCGTATCGAAAAGAGCTTTCTAACGAATATTAGAGATTTGAAATCTAACGGTTGGATTTGGAATTATGTCCAAATCAAATTTGGAAAAGGTCGCTGTAAGTGCAGTTCGAAGGCCGTTGATGGAATTCGACTGTACGTGCCTTTATAAAATTATTAAAAATAGTAATGATTTATGTAAAATCATAAGAAATGATTTGTGAAGAATTGAGATGAAAAATTCCAAATTCGAAAAGATAAAAATAGATTTTTATCGAAATAAACTAGTTTTGAGCAAGAATAATAATTTATTTATTTTTAAATAGATAAATTGGATTTGAAAGGGTTTTAAAAGTAACCAAAAGTTTCAATAATTGAATTGGAATGGAATGTGATTTGGGTTTATAGTGAAACGTGTTTTACATGACATTGGTTCTTTAACCCAGTTAAAAACAGGATATGATTTCCCAAGTTAAATAATCAATGATAGTGATTATTGGGAAGATTAAAACCAAGTGGAGTTTTAATGAATCTTTAATTAGATTGTGGTGATCAAGAATGGGGTATCACCAGTTTTGCTCCAGGTGATAGTTAAATCTTTAATTAGATTTGAACGTGAAATGTTAACTGAATTTATCGATAACACCGTGGTGTTAGATATGAAGTATGACCAGTTTTACTTCATGGGATGAATAGGTTGGGATTGGGAAATAAAATAAATGATTACTTCGGTGTGGTTCGCTAATCCCGACTAGTTTTAATTGATATTCAAAAGAAGATTAAAGAATTTATCTTTGATAAAATTAATGCGAACCTTTCCCAATGTATAAGAATAATTGAATAAAAGAATATTCTGAATTGGAATGAGGCGTATGTTGTGTTTGTGTAACACTTGTTTATTATATACGCGAGTTATTCAGAAAGACCGGGTTTATCCCATTCTGAATAACTGATTCGACGTGGTGTCGAGGATGAAGACGGTGGTCGAAGACCGGAGGTCTTCACATCGTTTGGGTGATTACTGATGATCTTGATTGGGCTGTACACCCAAGAGGAGGGAATCAGTTGGTGATCGTCCAGACGTACTTGGAGATCGATGGATATGCGAGGTACAAGGTGCCTCCGGTTTCGTTCAGACCCATAACGAACTTGTAAATGGACTGTGTGTCTGACATTGGATTTTATTCTGTGTTTTGATTTCTATTAATTATATATCTGTTTGGCAGCGGAGAATTTATTCTCTTGCTTAACGCCCTTTTCTGAGACATACGAGCTCAGGGGTTATATATTGATGGATATCAATCGCATGGAGTGAATTACCTGTGTGGCATGCCTAAGTGGAAATTGATCAAGGCTTCTGTTGAAAAGCAAAGTCTTTTAGTTGATGATCAAAGCACCACCTGTGTGGCATAGCTTTGTGTAACGTTAATTCCCGAGCCTCATACCCCGGTTGTGAACCAGAAACTGGAGAGGACATCAGGGAGGGCATGCGTTTCCTTCTAGCTAGGGTGGTGTTAGTGACCTACCAGCCCTGACATTTATATTATTTTCACCTGTGTGGTTGTTGATGTTGCGAGGCACCTCGGATATATCGGTGACTATGTCGAGCCGATGGAGTCATTTGGATCATTTACGCCCCAAAGGGCGGGGAAATGTAGTGTTCAGGCATAATAATCCACATCGGTGGACCGGCCCTAATGATCCAAGGCTTGTCTGCGCGCTTGCCTGAGGCTCGGGCTAGACAGTCTCGAATTCGGTAGAGGACGATCCCTTGCCTCGGTTAATAGATGGAAATCCAATTTCCAAATACGTTACTTTGCGGTTTTATTTGTAGAGCCTAGTATGGCGACATGATATATGGTACCCATGCTGTCTATGATTGATATTTATGATTGAAATTCTTTTGACACTATACACTTATAATAGTATCAAATGATTTGTTTTTAATGTACCAAGCATGTTTGGCTAATATAAGGGAAAACCCTATACTCCGGCTTGTGATGCATTGTGTGATGGGACCTGGGTCATATAATAGCTTAATTTTTCCAAAAAGCATTGCGTTGTTTTGTTATATGCACTGCTATTCTTGGGAGGAAACCCGTTCCGTGTTATTCGGCGTAGTGCCTTGATATATCTGATTTAAAGTAAAGTTTTAAATAACTGTTTTAGTTCTCACACCAGTCACATGACTGACCTGGAGTTTATTATTTTGACCTAAACTTTGGGTGCCCCTTTTTTCCGCACGGGCAGCTAGTAGTTTTGGTTTTGAAGATTTATATTCACAAGAACCTGGTTTACAGCTGGAATGATATCCAGAAAGCTCTATATCCGTATATCTCTTTCAATTGTGTTTTGTATTATTTTCCGCTGTGATGTATTTAAATGTAATTTAAATCTCTGATATTTTCTGTGTAATATTTATTCATACTCTGTAATATTCTTGTATTCTGATGGAATTGTTGTAATAAGCAATGAAATGTTCTTCTATTTGCGTTCCAATTTGTCGTGTTCTCAAAACAATCAGGGGTTTCGAACGGTCTTGGTCGGTTTAGTGATCGATTCAGATCGAGTGAAATTCCCAATCGTTACAACTCCACTTAGTTATAATCTTCCCAAAAATCAATATTAATGATTATTTAACTTTGGAAATGAAAACATGTCGCATCGACAATCTACACCGTACTATTGATTTCTGCCAATATATAACCTCTAAGCTCGTACGTCTCGGAGAAGGGTGTTCAGCAAGAAAATAAATTCTCCGCCACCAAACAGATATATATTTAGCAAAGATCAACCATACAGTTCAAAATCTAACGTTAGGCATGTAATCATGTCTTTAACTGGGTTAAAGTACTAATGTCATTTAAAACACGGTTCACAATAAACCCAAATCCTCTTCCATAAAAATGGAATCTTCATAGAAAACAGATCAATATATAATCGATATCAATTTCTGTATCCGACTAGTAATATAAATGGAATAACGACAATGCCTTTTAAATTCCATATATATTAACAGTCTTCCTCCACAGAAGCTCACTTCGATTATTACCAAATCGAATTCCATTTAACTCTAATTTAATATATTAAATTGGAAAACTTTTCTTTGGAAAATTTCCATTAAATCTTAATAAAAAGATTTATAAATTCCAAATCTCATTTCAATGTAAATCAGGTTAAAGAACGAATGTCATTAAAAACACAGTTCACAATAAACTCAATTCACACTTCATTTTCAATTCCAATTAAATGTTAATTAATTGGTAATTCTTCTTTAAATCTTAATTAAAAAATTTGTTCTTTTCACACTGGCTTAAGAACGGTGTTAATAAATACACCATTCACGACAAACCCAAAATCCAATTTTATTTAATTCAAATCAAATATTAATTAACTGGTAAACTCTTCTAAATCTTGTTAAACAGATTTAATCTTTTCTCTCTACTGGGTTTAAGAACAATGTTATCAAAAACACAGTTCACGACAAACCCAAAATCCAATTCAATATTAAATACAAGGCCCTGAATAGAAATTATCTCAGTTTATATTCAATATCAAAATTCTTAAATCAACAAATATCGTATTGGGAATAACGATATATACATATTATCTTCTAAATTCCTCCACAATTTCCATATAATTATAGAATCCAATATCGAGATATCCTGAAGATAATTTCGATTCAAATCCATTCCAATTCGTATATTGGAAATTCTGGTTATTTTTAAAACCATTTCAAATCCAATTTATTTGTTTAAAAATATTGGATTATAATTCTAGTTCAAAACTAGTTCATTTCGATAAAAATATATTTTTATCTTTTCAAATATGAAAATTTTCACCCCAGTTCTTTCCAAATCATTTATTATGATTTTACACAAATTACTGATATTTTTAATAATTTTATCAAGGCCCGTACAGTCGATTTCCATAAACGGTCATCGAACTGCACTTACAACGACCTTTTCCAAAATTGATTTGGACCTAATTCCAAATCTCTTGTATTCTTTGGAAAGCTCTTTTCAATATGAACCCAACGGTTTCGGTTTTAGGAGAATCCGATGGTTGGATCTCCTGTAATGTCCATTTGAAGTCAATGGTCGAAATTTGCAAACTGCCGCGGCGCGGCGCGTTCTATTCAGGCCATTATATATATATATATATATATATATATATATATATATATATATATATAATATATATATTATATATATTTCGTTGATTTCCATTTTAAAACGTATTTTATAAATCGTTTTAAATTCGATTTCGAAATGATTTCAACTTCATATTCAATCTCAAATCAAAATTAAATATTTCATATCATTAATACGTAAGTGATAATATTTTCAAAACATCTGATTTTGAAATCATTTCTTTTTCGGTATTCATTATAAAAATGAATAAAATTGATATAAATATCGTTCACGTCAAAATGGTGTTAATGTATTCAACATAGCTTTATATATTTAAATATTTTCGTGTCCATCATAAATCGGACATCAAAATCAGATTTTGATCTTTTACTGAATATTATTTTAAAATATTCATTATTTTAAAATATTCTTTATTTTAAAATATTCGTTCTTCTGAATTGAAATCAGACACAGTCAATTACAATATAATGTGATTTATACGGATTTCATACAACACATGTATAGAACAACAATGATAAACAATCAACCATCATCCAGAGTGCATTCTACACTGCATAAGCATTAAATATAAATATTTAACGCTTACAACATTATATCAACTAATCGATTGGCATACAACTAAACAATTGGGATTAATGTACGTCAAATATCATCCCAATACTCGTGTGGGGTTTCAATCAACAAACATAGATTTTATTTGTGTAGTTGGGCGATGTGTAAAATATATCGTCCCGATACATATTAGTCAAATGGGTGTAGTACATAAACAAATCGTCCGATTTGTAAATGAATATTTATTTTATTCATATACACGTTAAAAATTATATTTTTAACTATAAAATATTTTATTCAATACATGAATATTTTATACAGTCCATTTCACATCACAAACAATTTTCACAACACAACCAAACAAACAAGTCGTCCATGGTCTGTGGATGACGGGTGTCGGGTGCTGCTAAGCACCGTCTGCATCCTAGTATATATTTTAACTAGAAAATAAAATTAAAGTGAGAAGTTCTCACCTTTGGGATCCACTTCGCCAGTTTTATTTCTAAATTTCTGAACCATTTGGATTTGTTCGAAATTCCAACGCAGTCCTTTCCACGCTGTTCATAATAAAAATCACATTTTTAATATGATGTTTATATATTAAAAATCATATTTTTAATTCGCTACTTCATTATAAAGATTATATTTTATACTCGCTACTACCTATATGAAAATCTTATCTTTTCATATAGAAAATTATAATTTTCCATTTATAAAAAATGTAATCTTTTTATAAATAAAAATCTATTCTTTATATAAATATAAATCTAAACTTTCGTATAATTTAAAAATCAAACTTTCCTACTGTAAAAATTCAAACTTTTCTATTATAAAAATTCAAACTTTTCTAATATAAAAATTCAAACTTTTCTAATATAAAAATTCAAATTTTCCTATTATAAAAATTCAAACTTTCCTGATATAAAAATTCAGACTTTCCTATTATAAAAATTCAAACTTTTATGTGCTAAAAATCTAAACTTTCATGTGTTAAAATCAGAAAGCTTACAGCATTTTCTTCTAGGGTTTCATCCCCGGAGACGGAGGATCGGAGCTCGCAGGTGGAGGCGACAGGTGGTAGTGGTGGTCGACGGCCGCTTTCTGGTGGCGGCGGTGATTGTTTTCACGAGGGTGGCTTAAAGGGGTCGCAGGTTTACAGAGGCGAGCTGGGAGAGAGGGGATCGGCTCGGAGGCCAGAGCGGAAGGGGGGGTTTCGGCGGTGGCGCACGATGGCCTGGGGGGAGGCATCGTCGATCGTCTTTTCTCTTTTTTTATTTGATCTGAAATGAACGGGGTAAAGGGAGAGAAATGTATAGGAGATTTTATATAAAATTATATTATATATAATAAATTCCAAAAAGGTTGACTTTTTATTCGACCTCCAAATGAGACCCAACAACTATCATCCCTAGCTAATTACCCCCATTCCGAACACAATGAGATATGTATCGTAAGCCAGTTCGGCTGATTCGATAGGTTTTCATTTAAATTAAATATAAATCTGTATATATTGAATTTGAACTTACATTTCAATTTACTGGGGCCGCATACTGACTCCAAAAATTCCAGAAAAATAAATCTGGTTATGTTTTGATGATACGGTCCTAACGAAACTAATTTTGTCGAATTTGGAGACCGTTTGAAAAACGGTCATTTTCTAGTCGATTAAATTCAAATTGAAATTACCAAACACGTTTAAATTCACCGCGCTCACATATTAATTCCAAAAATTATGAAAATTGGAATAGAATTCGTTGACGTATTCCTTGACCGACATACTTCCCTGTTTGAGAGCTAAGAACTTCTCCATCTGTAGGCTACGTTCAGCTTGTGAGAGGAATTTCATTTCAAACCTCATTCTGAAATCCTCCCAAGTTTCCACTGGTCTCTCAGCACTAGTAACTTCCCACCAATAAGAGGCTTCGTCTTTAAGCAACCATATGGCCAACCGTATCTTCTGCCTATCGTCCACTTCGAAGATAACAAACAAGTCCTCGGTTTCTTTGAGCCAGTTCTTTGCTTCTAGAAATGACTTAGTCCCATTAAAGTCCTTTCCACCCATGGCTCGAAAATCTGTACATATCTTTGAGAAAGCATTTGCACGAGGAGGAGGAGGAGGAGGAGGAACAGCTGCAACTGCGGGAGGAGGAACGTCTGCTGGGCCTGCATCATTAACCCTAGCCTCTAGGTACCTTCTGAACCAGCCAGGTAACGGTACGCCCTCTGGAAGGTTAAGATCCCCAGATATGCTGAAACGAAAAAGAAAAGATTCAAAACAAAGGATAGAAAGATAGTGCATATGGCTTTGGGGGATTATGCCTTTTAAAATAAAAACAACATTTTTTTTCTTGAAAATGCTTCTTTAAACTTCTTTTTGAATTTCCAAAATTTTTATCTGATCTGGCAACCATCAGCTCTGATACCAAGTGAAACACCCCACCTTCGTTAAGGTCACTCACAAAGGGAATGCCTTAACTTCGGTGGAGCATTATAGGTAAAAGATACAGATAATTTACAAGACAGACATATAAACAGCGGAAAAAGGAAATTTTATTTCATAAGTACGTGGTTCAGTTAAAACATTACAACAACTATCACAAACCAATTTCCAAATTATTACAACAAAATCTTTGTCATGAATTAAAACATAAAGAAGCATTAAAACAATAGTAAGGAAGCATAAATCCCCAATAAGAGAGTATCCAAAGCCATAGCCCAAGGAAAGAGAATCCAAGCAATACATCTACTTTCTTCAAGTTGGAAATGGTCTGAACTAAGCTGAAGTATTCCCTCCCTGTGGACCGGGGGGAACGGAAGAAAAGAAGACGAAAGAAAATGGGTCAGACAGTCTAGTAAGTCCAGTGATTATTTAGTATGTAAACAGGAAAAAGGATTATGACATGAATAAACTGAACCTAGGACAACACCGTAGAAACAAGACAATAAGACTGAATATGCTATCGCACTCATTACTATTTCTCTGCACCCACTTACAAGTGTTTCAACTAGCACCATGTGTTCAAGATAAATGATCTCATTCATCGATTGGCTCCTACTCGTATACGTTTACCACTTGTGTCTTTCGCCCCCCGCTTGATTGTAGCTACCTGTGCTGGTCCCACCATGGGGTGTATCAAATCCTATGGTGGCAACCCGACACAATTCAAGATGCACGGTGTATAACTACTGATGCCCAGTGCCTGCTTTTTCCACTCTGGAGTACGTGCACGCCCGCACTCCATCGGAACCTACACTGACGCACCATCCGCCGTTGTTTTGACCGCTTATAATCAGCCCAGTAATCGTGCCCCACCCTTCCTAGTTCAGGGTACCATGGTACATCTATGTGGGTTACTGCTGAAATGGGTCCCCGTTACTAGGGTTTCCTAATCAACATGTTAAAATGGTTAAATGTTCTCAAATTAACCTAACCCTACCCATCAGTTTAGTTAACATGTTGTATTGGTTAAGTGTTGCCTTAATTAACTTAACCCTACCATTCTTGTCTTAGCTTTAATTTATTCATTAAAGCACCAACCACTCACATTAGATATGTATTGTTGCGGTCGCTGGATATGCCGGTCGGTTCTGGGCAGTCTTACACTATAACTCAATCTAACCTCGGGTTCTTTTTAGCTTGATGCGCTAACCTCTCACATTAGATCTATATTGTTATGGTTTCTGGATGTGCCGGGCGGTTCCAGGAAGTCTTACACCGTAACTCATTCTAACCTCGGGTTAGACATATTCGTATTTTACTTAATTTACATATTTACCCTTTTTATATATATGTAAATTATCCACAATTATTGCCATTCAAGTCATGCCCCATTTACCCTCTAAATCATATTCATAATTTTTAGGTATATAAATTATACCATTTTTATGCCACTAATCATTCATATATTTATGGGCCAAATTATGCCAATAATATGAAATTTAAGGTTTTCCCAACGTTACCTCCGTTATACGTTCGCAAAATTAACACAGAATGTTAGGCTCGCAACTTAGCCTAACTTATATACAAAAGGGGAAAGAAAGGAGCATGTACTATTCATACAACATAAAATAATAAGGATCTAACTAAACATGTGTCATGTAAATTTGGCATAAAACAATGAACTTGCATTTTTGGATCCAATTAACCATGAGTCTTAAGATATAGAATTACATAAGTCCAACTAGGCATGTAAATGTAAACTTTTATTTTGGATCCAATAAACATGAATCTTAAGCATTTAGAATTATACAAATCCAACTAGGCATGTAAAGTAAACTTTTATTTTGGATCCAATAAACATGAATCTTAAGCATATAAACGAGGACTTATATAGAATTACATAAATCCAGTTGGACATGTAGATGTGAACTTGTATTTTGGATCCAATAATCATAGATCTAACATATGAGAATGTAGATCTAAACATATATATGACTTAGCATAAAAACTTACATGTAACATAACATGATAGAGTCACCAAATTTACATAATACACGATTGGTTTAACATACAATATAATAAGTCCAATAAACCACAATAATCTAATATGCATATATGATAGAATCGTTACAAGAATAGACATGAATCACCATCACCATTATCTTACAACTTAGGCATAACTCTAGTTTTCACTTTATTACAAATCATAACTTTTAATTGTTCACATCTAAATAATAACAGGACTTACAAACAAAAGAAATTCTTGTTTCCTAAGATCTATTTTCTAAAGCTGAAAAGCAATCCCTTGACGTAAACTATCGATTCTCAAATTTAGATTAGATTCGTAGCTTCTAACTTGCTTTCTAGTTTGAGAAGAAATGGTGGTTAGGCTAGGACGATCATGGACAGCATGGTGGCTCCTTGGCATGAAATTGTGTGATTTAGGATTGAGGACTAGGGTTGCTTTTATAGAGGTCTAAACTTATGTGAGCCATTAGATCATCCTAGGAGCGATCACAACCGTCTAGACTAGATAGAGATATCCAGAAATTGCCACCTCTGCCCTAGTGTCTCAGCAACAACTCAAAAATCGTCACTGTTTGGATCTGGGCGAGGGGATCGACCCCTATAGGGGGTCGACACCCCTCTTGGGGGGTCGACACCTATGTCGACCCCCCCCCCCGGGGGGAGTCGACCCCTATGGGCAGGAATTTTCCCGCCCAAATGAGCCACGTGATTTTTGAAATTCGAACTGTTTTGTTTATTAAATTATTTAATTATATAAATTTTCTATTTAAACATGAAATCTTCTGAACTCCATAACTTCTTCATACGGAGTCCGATTCACGCAAACTCGGATTCTATCTCAAGCTGAATTCCGAGACGAACGCAATGGCATAACCCGTTTCCCTTAATTCTCACTTTTGCAATTAAGTATTCTTTAATTCGTTTAATAAACATAGAAAATGCAGGGTGTTACATAAACTCTATTGTTATGTATAACTGTATGAGCATGTACTTTGATTACGTAGTTTGTATAGTTATCATTGTCTCGTTTGTTATATCTATTATTATTATATGTTGTCTGATGCACTGCGAGATATATGACAAGTCATGTGATTTTATTCATTGTTTCGTTTTCTTATCCTCTCTTCTTTTCTCCTCCCTTATTCTCTATTTCCTTTCTCTTAGCATTCATTTTACACTGATGGTGTAGGGCGGTCCTTACATTTAACCTATATTCACTTATAAATTTTGAGGTTTTATTTTCTCTCGTAACGTCTCCGTCTTAACTCAGACTAAAATAAGTTATATATATAAATTGTCTAGAAAATCTACATGGACTTGTTGGTGAAGCCATCATAGCCAAATTTGGATATCTGTATAGGTTTATTTCATATTTAATTCATTTCTTTATTAGCATTACTTTCATTTGAGGTGTTACGCGTAGATTCCCAAACTTAACAGTTTGAAGTTCAAGTCATGATTCTTCTATATTCCTAGGTCCTAAGTGCAGTTCACACCTTCAAGTTCAAGATCAGTTAAGGAAAGTGCTTAGATTCAAGCAACTTAGGCATCACACCCAACACGTCCAAAATTTCAAGTCCAAATCAAATTGACAAACCTTTAAGTGGTGCGGCTTGATTAAGCGAAGAACGACTATGATAAAAGGAAAGTGATGGACGTAGGATCTGTATAGAAGGCTTATTCAAAAAATGGTCGGAGGGCTAGGGATTTGAAATCCATGAAACGATTCCAATTCAGGAAAAATGAAGTTGTTGATGTTGCAAGTTGGCCAAACGAATAACGAAGACTTGAGGTGATGGCGACCGGCTCTAGCGATGGTCAAAGATCGACGACGACAAGGAGTTCTGAGGTGGAAATCTAGGTCGATTGGAGTCAGTTTGAATCAGAGTGGGAGTCCTGGGAAGAAATGAAAAGCGATAAAAGGATGGAGTATCCAAAGCTTTAATTATTAAAATTTTCAAAACCTAAAATTCAATAAGTAATTGATCCAGTACCGATTCATACCCTAGGTATCAAGTCAAACCGACCATTAGATAGAATTCAAAAAAAATTGTGTGATGTCTACACTATATTCTATGACATAATGGAGAAAACTACATTATTACAAAAAATAACTATGATTCAAACTAGAAAGTCAAGTATACAACTAACAAGACCGAGGAAAATTTATCAATAACAACTCTGTATGTTTAACTGGGTCTTTCAAAATTGAAGTTCAAAAATGGATTATACTAGAACATGTCTTGTTCTCAATAAAGACTAGTCTATATGACAAATGTTAACCTAGTTTTTACCTAAACAGAAGTCTAAAGGAAATAGAACATTGGGACGAAGCCAGAACGACTTGAAACTAAGCAAAAACACTCAAAAGAAGACAAGAAGGGACCTCAAGAAAAGGACCTGAAAATACGCCAAGTATTTGGATCCACACTGACCCATGTTATATGATTTGATACCGACACAAATTGTAAGGTGTGATCCATGCGGCCACCTCCATCATGGTCCATTTGGTCCCATTATTTTATCCTTCAAGTTTGGTAGCAATCCGATGTGTCTAACTCAAGTTTCAAATGAATCATCCAATTCAGAATGGAGCTCAAATCAACTCAAGTATATTAAACCAAGTCCAAAGTTATAAAACTTCACGGGAAGTTTCACAATAAAGTATAGAGGTCGACACACAAGATCGCAAGTCACCAAAGCCTATGGATTAGACCCTATGTTGGTCTATGCCTTATGAATCAGTACATATCCAAATTTGCAACTCATATGGATTCCAAACTTCTAGCGTGACTTCGGGCCTCTAACGCAAGTTCTCTGGGGTCATGGTCCAGTTCATCTTTAAACTCCTGTGAATACCGGATAAAGTACAACATAATTGGTGTATGGATTCTGCCCACCTGCGCGTTGTTGAATCCATTATTTATCTTCTCTGTCCACACAATTATCTTCAAGGAGGTCAGTGTGATTCACTGGCAGCCTTATGGACTTGAGGCTTTTTGTAGTTGAATATCTATTGTACTCTAACTACCTGTAATAGGGAGTCAGTGAACAAAGAACTTTACCAGTAGATGTAGACTTTTTTAAAAGCTTAATCACTCTAAAATCTTGACTTTTTTTTTAATTAGATCAAAGGCAAAATCAGCTCAAACTATCTACATAGGCTGGTGTTTACATCCCAGTAGGTGTTTATGCTATCTTTTGCATATATAAGTTATATAATATAAAGAAAGACATCCTTTTTTCTGAACGATATTATTAAAGTTAATTAATTTATAATGAATTGCAAAAATAAAATCCAAATCATGTATTCGCTTCAAATAAGAGTCGTTATACAGTATATAATCAAAGTATATGATTGTGCCCAGAAATTACGCTCAAGTCCACCAACCTATACATTTGTTTAGTGTTTTCCATTCATATGTTAGTTGTACAAGGCTATCTAGAATCGACTGCTTTGACTTCACCACACGACAGATGTTCTTTCGTTCTTGAACGCATGAACTCATTAATTACTTGTGCTTCATTCTTGATTTATTTTACGTCATATTAAATTTTTAAGAAGTAAAATTCTTAGTAAACTTCAGAATAACCTTGTAGGAATATACATTTAAAAAAACCGATTTTTTGTTAATATATATCGGATTCAAGCATAAAAGGAAATATCCACTTGGATTTAACTTGTTTTTAACTGCCAATGTTCTAGTTTTGGCTTTAAAAATTCATACAAATCGATTAACTTCATATTTTAGCAAAATAATGAAAACACATCTAGAAGTATTCTGAACCACAACAAATTTCAATGAAAGGTGCATTTCAACTAATTTAACGTGGATTTTAAGAGTTATTTGCTCTCTATATTAGCCGTGCTTTCAAACAAACAACATTTGATGATAACATAACATAAACGCAATTCAGAGGTCATATTGAGATCAACATAATAACAAATTAATTTTAATTTATTGAGTACCATAGTGGAAATATTTACTTGCAAAAACTTAAGAAAGCAAAAACCTATGCCTTGCTTCCACTTCAGTCTACTTTCATTTTTTGAAAAGTATCCGTACTCTTTTATAAGTTTAATGAGAAATCATTTCATTTGTTGAAAATGATTATACTCTTTTCCATCAATTTTAATGAGAAGCCATGGATATGATGAATGCAATTTTGCTGTCTGTAGAGAATAAGGAGAATGAAAGCGATGAATATGGATACAAAAAACTAGGCATTTTAGTTCTCTTTATACCTCCCTCTTTCCCACATTCAACATTAGCTAATTTTCATCTATTGCTACAATCAACTAATTACACATTTTTATTATAACTGCTATCACCGAAAACAAGGCAGAGTCTAAAATAAAACAAATTAAATAATCGCTCAATGTTCAAAAAGATACATATACCTAAAGATACAAACCATTTTACCATCACATTTTTTGTGCACCAATTGACAAAAGAAGATTAAGGCAATTTGACAACAGATTGGGAGAGACATTTTTACCAGCGCTTACCTATATTTATTTTTACCATTGAAAAAACATTTTTTTACTGGCCTCCATCAACTGCTGCACCTTCACTCTTCATTGGAATGCCAGTATCACCTTTAGTAGCACTACCATTTTTTACAGCTGTAACTTTCTTTTGCACTTTGCTGCTTCCATTGAACGGGGTTCCTTGATTCAACGATCTAGAAAGCGTTTGTGTTTTATCTTTAAGCAAGGCCTGCCTGTCTGTTGCTACAACTGCAGCCTTCTAAGAATCGGAATAAGACGGTGTCAGCCTTCGACAACAAAAAAATAACAAAAAACACGCAGATGCGTACACGCATGCACACAACAAACACACAAGGAAGGTTCAATGCGAAGTTAAAGTGGGGTTTATTTATTGATCCACAGTGTTTTACATTAAATTATATTTCATTATATTCCAGCTTAGCATAACTTTATGTGCAACCTAGTAATCATTTTATGATCACTGTGGCAAAAACACCACCTTACTGCAAAAACATAGACTGTCAGTATTTTATGAAGACGATCTAATAGGGTTTCACTACTAGGACAAAAATAATGTGTGTCAAAATGCTGTAATAGCGTTATGTAGGAGAGTTAGAGGAATTCAGGGGTAACATGACAATCTGCTGTGTGGTCCCTTCTAGAATTGTCTCCCGTGTAGAATTTGACAAAAAGATCTATTTGTCACAGTAGCATTTCTGAATCTCATAAGAAAAATGTAACCAGTGTCCTAAGGCTAACAGTACATGTTAAGATTGGTGACATGACTAAGATAAGATAGTGTTTGGTTTATTTTATGCTTTGAGTTTTTAACATTAATTCCGAAAAATGCAAAGATTCGACGGATAGCGGAGGTGACGGACCAAAGGCAGAGGAAATAATGGGGGGACGGAGGAACGTTGGATGAATGAATTTGTCATCGTTCATCTGTTTCTTAAAATACGAAAAATAATTGAAAGTCATTTTCTGTTTTGTGTGATAACTTGGTTTTGTAACCTATCATTTTTCACGATAAGTGTGCGTCGTTCGTACCATAGTTTTTAAAACCGGACCGCGAGTCAAACCGTGAGGACTCAGGGTCCAAGGTTTTGAAGGTCTGACCGGTCGAACCGCCGAGAGCCGCACATGCTTGTTAACAGTGAAAATATGAATAATCAAGTTTTATTTGCACTCAAACAAATTAATAATAAAGTTTGAAAGTAATCTATTTATAAACTAAAATTAATAAATTGCATGATAGAATAAAATAGCAAGGACATAAACAAACACACATGTTTTTTAGAACGAAACGGTAAAGTTTATGGTTTAAATGTCGGAACAATTATGGTTTTTTTGAAATATTTTAGTTGTTATTTTCAATACAATACAAAAGATGAAATTATCAGAAAGAATTACACAATGAGAAGTATGGAAAAACAAAAAACCGTGGTTTAACCTTGTAAAACTGAAGGTTGGACCGCTGGTTTGAAGGTCCAACCAGGGTTCATGCATGAATGAGATCTGATTGAGTTCCGCGCCGTGACGGTCCAAGGTTCAGGGTTATTCGAGGTTGGACCGCGGCAGGGTCGGGTTTTAAAAACACTGGTTCGTACATAAGTACGTAGGAAAACCCAAAATTAGAAAATATAAACTAAACACACCCTAACCTTTTTGAAATCCATTTGTTTTTTATGTTGTAAGAACAAATTAGATGATTGAAATAATTATTTGTGCTTTTAAGCATATAAATATCATTCTTAACATATGCCCTCAGGGAACACACTAACAAAATCCATCTCATAAATACCTTTTTCCTTTCAGAACTTTTTGGTACTGCTTCACTGTAGAAAGAGGGCATAGGGTTGGCTTTAAAATTGAGGCTTTTTCGAAATAGCTTTACTGCAGCTTCTGTCTGTTCCTGAAAGGTTAAAAATAATAATGGTATAAGTTATAGTTGTGCCATGACTGTATCCATCGTTTACAACAGAAAGATGAAGAATATACAAAATGATGGTACAATTCGAACTGTTAGATACAACAATTATTTTGCAGCATTAGCTCTTGTACACGACTATTTATATTTCAGTTCTACAGTTTGTAGCAAAATATAAAAAGTAGAAGATTAGTGCCTCGTTGATGTATAATAATATCAAGCACTTGAGAGCATTCACGAGGTACCATTCATCTCTAAAGCTGGTGTATTAAGTTGGTGGAGACTTTAGTGTTGAATTTACACGTACAATACATATGCTACAGACATGTTAACTTCATTTTGTATCATGTTCAAAAACTTGCTTAGTAGCTCATGAAAGCGTGACCCATCTAGAAATTCATACTATTATTATTTTCGAATGTGTCATAACAAAGCAGTTAATAGAGGCAAACATGCAAGCAAAGAAACCAGCCTACGTCAATTTTAAAGACTTGCAGCCTTGAAATTTTATTAACAGAATGATGGTACAATCAGTGTTCAAAGCCCAAACGACATAAACAATTACGAAGAGGCAAGCGATAGTGCACCTACAGTAATTTTAGTCAATCGCAGTAGATATAACTACCATTTTTACCTTTGTTTTAGCTTGGATCTTGCTCATCTCAACCTCCTTGGCTTGGAGCTTCTCTTCCAACTTCATGAAGTACTAAGCCACAAAATATTACACATATTTAATCAAATTCCGTACACAACACAAAAACATACGTAATATTTGACACAACCTACTTTCTTACCTGTTTCCTTTGTTCAGCTCTTTCATCACTTTTCAAGCTGAAAACAGTGCCAACTTGCCGTGGTTCCTCCTTGCAATTGTAGGCGTGCTTTGGCCTGTTTGAAAAGTAATCAGAATCATAATGAGACTATTTCTTAGGAAATAAACCATTCCTTTTCAATGTAAAACACACAAGGATTTTACTTTTTATGAAACCTCTCCTACCTGTTTAAACATTTATGTCCACTGACTTCACTTCTTCCAGAAGTCGAGTGAGGCCTAGGGCTACTCTTTGTTGCTTTCACATTTTTCTTGGCGTCTGCTTCGGATCTAAGAAATTATTTATGTACAAATATTACCATAAAAAATCCAACAACTTGTATGTTTGCATTATGTATGTTTTGAAAGCTTTACCTTATATTTTCTTGCCTTTCTTTAGCTCCCATACTTGGGAAAACCTGCATAGAGTCAATTTACTAATATAACATCTATACCTTAAAAGATGATTAAAACCTAAGTGATATTTAGTAAAGTTGTCACAAAATAGTTCAAATACTACAACTATTGCTCTGCTTGAAAAAAGTGCCGCTCTTATTACCAAAATAATATGTATTACAAAGCAAGAAAATCAAATCTATACCTCTGGTTTTGGATTTCTAGATACTGAAGACTTTGGTCTTGGCATTCTTTGTGGAGCTTGTTCAGCCGACGTAGATTTAACGTTATCTCGTTCTTGACTTCCTATAGAACGAGACAGCATTTTGCCAGAAGAGACACAGTTTCTTGCAATTGACGGTTTCCTTACATTCTGTGACGCATTTGCATCCTTCTTTTTTGAGTTTGCAAACCCATGTTCATTGGCTTCTTTTACCTGAAAAAATTGTGTTCATCCGCACCCTTGGTTTTATCGATTGTTCAATATTATAGCAATAATTCAATGATGATGTGGCTACTCCACACCCTTTCGTGAGGGTGGAGATTTAGCGCAATGTATATCAAATTAAGTGATATCATTCAACTTTTATGAAATGCATATTTTGTCGTAAACATAAAGCATTACGGATGTATACTTGTTAAAAAAGTGTTATTCCCACCCTTTGAAAAATGGACCCGATCAAAAATTGAAGCTCGGCGGCTACTTAAATCGTATATTTCTTCAATCTATCATGTTGGGGATATAAATATAACTTGGCTTTCATGTTATCAACCTTATCCTTAGAAGTGGGTGCAATTTTGTTCACAGTACGTAACCAAAACACTAAACTTTGCTACACAATTCATAATGAAACAGCGTTTTTCATATGCCACCCACTCATGCAACCAGTAAACAATAGTATTTTGTTCACACTGATGTGAACAAAATTGCACTCCATGGAAGTAAGCTGGGAAGGTTCAATGAACTTTATAAAATTGGCAATCCAAAAGGGGAGAGCAATATAGTTCGATATACACGCTACAGTAGATAAACTGAATTCAAAAACACAATAGGTGAGAAATACATCAAGTTATACCTTATGTGAAGACTGAGTCTTCTTTTTCAGAGTGCTCACTTTTTTGCTATCTACTTCAGAGCACTTAGGTTGAACACAGTTCATTACTTCCTCCACAGCTATAGCCTCCTTATTTTCAAGTAACTCCTCCATAATCACAATTTTATTTTCTGGCTCATGTTCAGAATTTACATCTTTGTTCGTTATGCGATCTTCAGCTTCTCTATCATTATTCCCCAACTCCTCCATAATCACAGTTTTGTTTTCTGGCTCATGCTCAAAAATAGTGTCATTGTTCATTATTTGATCTTCTGGATTTCTAGCTTGATCTCTCTGTTCTGTAATATCTATCACTCTCTCATCGTTGTTACATGGAGGAACAGACACTTCTCTTACTTGTTCAAACACTATATCATCATGACCATCTGAGACAGAGGCAGAGTTATCGTACCAACAAGATTCAGGTTTAATTTCTTGATCTTTATCTTCATTTGGACAGCTTTTGCTGCCATTTTTGGTATCTTGACACTCAGAGCCACTTTTACTGTCCAGTGAACACTGAGGAAAAAGTGGTTTTTTCTTGAAATGGGCTTCTAAAATTGCTCTCTTTTGAGTAACAGAACCTGGTGTTGAGTATTTTTCAACTTCTTCAAGATATCTATTGTGGCAAAATGAAGATTTCCTTTCCCAGCTTAATGTCTCAACTTCAAATCTTCCGAATGAAATAGAACCAGTTGGCAAATGATCAGCCTGTCCAATCAAACATAATTATTGATCGCCTGATTTATCAATAATTAAAGAATACATACATAGGTTGAAATCGTTCGTTTACTTACCGAAAACATGCATCTAAAAAGGATGTTTAAAACAATATTTAGCACTGCTAAAATAAGTCATAAGGTTACTCAAGTAAATTATCTTCGGAATGGGATGACCTCTAGCAGCATTGAAAATGTCGCATAACTGCAAAATAAACTCAAAACTGTGCAGATAGATGACTATTCAGTGGTACTGTTTTGTTTATTTGTTGCCTTCAAAGTAACAACTGTATAACTATTACAAAATTCAACAAATCCCTTGCATTCATCTTTAAACGAAGACAAAAGCATCATAACAAAAAAAATAAGTTTATGCTTTATACATCAACATTTTATTTTTTTTGGTCAACTATCATCCCTAGATCCAAACGAAAAATTAAGAACACCAACTATAAAAAAAAAAATATTATTCCGAAAAGTAAAAGGTGATCAACCTGATAATTAATGCAATCTTCTGTTTCTCCAGCCATTACAAGCAAATGAAAAATCTGCAAGCAGTGATATTAATCAATAATTTATCCAAATTCATTTGTACTCACACACACAATTCAATATATTAAAGCAACTGAAGTTGACACTTCTTTCCAGTTGTTTATTAGTGGAGTTCAATTTGCAAAAGTAAGTAATTAGTAGGTAATGAGTGACAATCATAATGTGGACAGACGAAACAAAAGATATCAGTTATGAAAATAATTTCTGTCAAAACAAAGGAAAATGCAAACAAGCCTTTTAACAATATAAACAAATAACGGAATTCACACATCATACTCAAAATTTCTAATCAAACTTAGCACCAAAACGATCAATCACCCCCTTCATTAACCAAGTTCCAAATCTACCTCCACCTCCAATTTTCTCAAATATCAAAAACTGTAATTCTTCAACGCAGAAAGTTATCAACGCAACACATAATATCAAAAATCATGGAAGCAAATTACAGTAGATAATGATATACACATGAGGAATCAAAATCAAAATCTTACCACTACTTCCTGGTTTAACGAGGGATACCCAAAATGCTCATTTGCTCCAGATTTTGAACTGTCGGTGAATAACTGTAATATGCGTCAAACTACAGAATCGTGTGCAGACACTAGAAAAGGAAAGCTGATCTCTTTGATTGAGTGACTTTTGACTTGGACCACAATCTTAGGGGAAGACGAATCTGAGATGTTATGGTTAGGAAGAAGAGGGAGTACGGATAAGAAAAATAGGAGTTCAAGAGAAAGAGAATACTTCAAGCAAACACAGTACAACTAGCAGAGGACATGTGGACCTTTAATATGGTTTTGGTTAACCTTGCGTTTAATAGGAGTATTTTATTTACATTAATTAATCATCAATGGAAATAGAAAATTTATTTGAAAATAAATGTTGGGATAGTAAATTTGTAAATGTGAAATATTTACTCATTTATTATTGCAAGATCATTGTTACTCAAACATTAAAAAATTTAACATTATATTTTGTCAAATTGGATGTACTCATTTATTGTAAGATCACTCTTACATTGCCAAACAAATCAAATCCCCTGTACCCAAATTTGTCTATCTCCCTATCTCCAACCAATTAGAGCCCCCTGAATTCCACATTTTTGCAATTAAATCATCTTTCTTTTTCTGACTTAATTGCAAATTGATAAAAAAACAAGAGTCCTGATTGGTTAGGAACAAAGAGATAGAGAAATCTGGATATAGAGGATTTGCTCTCATTGCCAAATTGGAAGATTAAATGAAATAATGCTTTATACTCAATAATCCATTTTTAGTTTTCACCTTTATGACAGATTCATGAACAAATTTGTCCACAAAATTAATTAGTATTGTACATAATCATGTTATCTTTTATTTTCACTAATGTTTTGAAATATTTCATTTATTCTTCTTTCCTTTCCAATATTTTATTATGCTTACATTATCATTGGTTTTCTATATGTAACCTTGTAAGATTCGTGTTAGGTTCCTCGGTTTTCAAATGCTCACCAAGTCCATAACAAAATCAACATGGGGCATTTAGTGATAGCAACCAACTAAATACTGTATAATTTAATTGTAACAATCATGTTTTCTTCACTGTATAAATAAATGAATTTAATTAAATAAAACAGTTGAATTTGGTTTTAGCAATTATTACCAAATAAAGCATTGTGTAATATGTCGTGTGTCAACTTATGTTTTATGTAGGTTATAAGCGGGTTTGAGCTTATAACCAGTATTTAGCTATTTGGGATCAGTATAGTTTACACTGGCCCATATCTACTAATATATATATTACAAGCTATGTACAGAACTAATCATCAAATCAAATACAAAACTTTTTCACTTTCTATCAATTTTCTCTCTGAATTATACAAATACAAATTTGTATAAAATCTGTCTTGGTATCAGAGTGTGATTACATTGCTTAACAACATTCAGATCCTGAATTGTGATCAGTTCACACTGTAATTGATGTGATTATTTCCCTTCTCGGTTAGTTCTCATCATTGGAGAGTGTGAAGAGGCATTCTATGTTGAAATTAATGATTCAAATATTTGTAGAGGAGAAAAGAAATTGATTAATCGTCAATCAATTAATTGGCTCATATATGGGAAGATATAAGAGGAAGTTTGTGGAAGAAAAATAAAATGTCAATCAATCAATTAATGAAGAATCAATTTACTTAGGGAAAGAGATTGGGACCATAATTGCACCATCCATTTATGCTCCAACCAAATCAAAGAAAATATTATTTATTTTCCCTCCATGTCCAAGCAATCTAGAAACTTCTCTTTTTTTTATCCCCAAGAAATCCTTCTATATAAATAGGGGTCATGTTATTGTATGAAGCAAAGAAATCCATCATTAGTCTTCTCTCTATTGTTATCTTTTGTACTCATTTCTTCATTGAGAAATAAAAGTTGTTGGGTCTCCGTGGATGTAGGCAAAGCTGAACCACGTTAAAAATTGGTGTGCTCTTTCCTTTATTTTCTATTTTTGTTCTCTCTATAATTTGTGCCACTTGTTTTTATTTTTGGCGTTGTTGAAATTGTTGACAAACTAGATCATTGGGTTTATTTGTATTCCGCTGCCCAGATCTTTGATTTTGCACTACAGATTGGTATCAGAGCGAGTTGTCTTGTTCAAAGACTTTTTCAACCATGTCAAATTCCGCAAAGAATAACGGTGGTAGAAGCGCTACAAATTATGGAGCCGCCAGATTTGATGGAAAGGGGGATTTTGGCACATGGAAGATGAAGATGGAAGCGGTGTTGAAGAAAGAAAGGACATTTAAAGTTGTCTCATATCCAGATAAATTGAAGAAATTAGCACCTGAAGAGTTAGAAGAATTGGAAGAGGATGCTCTTACAACCATCCAGCTTTGCCTTTCTGATGAAGTACTTAGAGAGTTTTCTCATGTGAAAACTGCTAAGGAATTGTGGGATGCTCTTCAGAGAAAGTTCTACGATAAGTCTCTCACCAACCTCATCATCTTACAGCAACAACTTTATTCTTTCAAAATGAGGCCCGTAACAGATGTATTTGCTCATATAGATGCCCTCTACACACTTGTCATGAATCTTCGAGCAGTTGATGTAAAGATTGAGGATGAGGCGCAAACTGTTATTCTTTTATGTTCTTTACTCGCAGATCGAGTATAACACTTTTGTTAATTCTATGACCTATGGACGTTTGTCTATTTGCTTGGAGGATGTGAAGACAAATTTGCATAACGATATGTTGAGAGGAAAGTTAACAAGCATGAGCACGGAGAATGATTCTGAAAGCCTTGTTGCACAGAGAGGAAGAAGTAAAAGTAGACCCAATTATGGTGGAGATAGAGCTAAATCCAGATCTCAGTCAAGAGGAGCCTGGAAGGGAGTTTGCCATTATTGTAGAAACCTGGACATTATATTGCAAGTTGCCCCAAGTTGGAGAATAAAAACAAAGCTGTTCCCCAGAAGGCTTCAGCATTTATAGCGGAAACATCATATTCAGATAATGATCCTGGCATTTTTACAGTTTCCGCCTCTCCTATGAAGAGTACTTCGTGGGTTATTGACTCGGGAGCATCCTATCACATGACACCTGATAGGCACTCTTTTTCCACTTATCGTCAACTTGATGGAGGAGAGGTTCTTATGAGAATAAATGCTTCTTGTCGCATGATTGGTATTGGAACAGTAAAAATCAGGATGTTTGATGGTGTTGTTCGTACTTTATGTGATGTCAGGTATATGCCTGATTTAAGGCGTAATTTGATCTCCATTGGAGCATTGTGCAACTTTGGCTTAAAGTGTGTGATAGAAAAAGATTCATTAAAAATTACAAATGGCTCATTGATAATAATGAAAGGGGTAAAAGCTGGAAATCTATATTTGTTGAAGGGTACAACTGCTGTTGCGGAGTCTGCTTCAGTTATTAATTCAGTTGATTCCGATTCTACCAGATTGTGGCATTTTCGTATGGGCCACATTGGAGAGCGCAGTTTAGAAGTATTGAGAAAGCGAGTCTTGATTGACGGTGTTCATCATTCAAAACTTGACTTTTGTGAAGGATGTGTACTTGGAAAGCAGACGAAGGTTTCTTTTGGCATTGCAGAGCATAAGTCTAAAGATGTTTTAGAGTATGTTCATACTGATGTTTGGGCCCCGCACCTTACCTATCTTATGGAGGAGCTAGGTATTTCGTTTCATTTGTTGATGATTTTTCTAGAAAAGTATGGGTTTACTTTATGAAGTCCAAAGATGAAACTTTTGATAGGTTTCAAAGTTGGAAATCTCTTGTTGAGAAGCAGTCCGGAGAGAAAGTGAAGGTTCTTCGTTCAGATAATGGTGGTGAATTCACTTCTCAAAAATTCATCAAATTTTGTGAGTCTAAGGGAATCAAAAGACATTACACCATACATGGAGACCCTCAATCAAATGGGGTTGCAGAGAGAATGAATCGGACTTTGTTGGAAAGAACTCATTGCTTACGGCTGACTGCGGGATTAAATAAGAGATTTTGGGCAGAAGCATTATCTACGGCGGTTTTCCTTATCAACCGCACACCTTCTACCACCATAGATATGAAGATTCCTGAAGAAGCATGGAAGGGAGGGCCTGTATCATATTCCTTTCTCAGAGTGTTTGGTTGTCCAGCTTATGTGTATGAGAGCAAAGGGAAGTTGAATCCAAGATCGCGCAAGTGTATTTTTCTTGGATATAAGAAAGGAATTAAGGGTTATAGGATGTGGTGTCTTACTACCCAGAAGATTGTTACTAGATGGCATGTTACATTTGATGAGAAGGCTATGTTGAAGGTTGATCCTTCTTCTTCAGTTAATGATGATGTTGAGAGGACAAATTCAGAATACCAAACACAAGGCAGATCATCAGACTTCCATATGAGTAAAAATGGTGATTCCGATGACACCGTGGTTGATAGGGAAGAGACAGAAGATCAACCTCAAGGTGGAGCTCAAATTCAAACTCGCCCAACGAGAGAGAATAAAAGACCTACATGGCTCGATGATTTTGTGGGATTAAGCATTGAAGATATTGACTTTGATGACATGGCAGCTTATGCATTAAGCATATTTCATGATGAACCAAGAGACTACAGAGATGCCATTAGTTCAGTTGATAGCTCCAGTTAGCTAGTAGCAATGGAGGAGGAGATTGAGTCTTTGCTCAAAAATCACACTGGGGATTTAGTGCCACTTCCTTTCGGCAAGAGAGCAATTGGATGTAAATGGATCTATAAGGTGAAAGATGGCAGCAAGTGTGACTTGAGGTACAAAGCAAGATTAGTGGCGAAGGGTTATGTTAAGAAGAAAGATGTGGAGTTTCATGATATTTTTTCTCCAGTTGTTAGACATACCTCTATTCGCAGTCTTTTAGCATTGGTTGCTCACTTCGACATGGAGTTGGAACAACTAGATGTCAAGACAACATTCTTACATGGTGATCTTGAGGAAGACATTTACCTACAGCAGCCAGAGGGGTTCATTGATAGCAGTAGGCCAGGTTATGTTTGTAAATAACATAACAAATATCTTTATGGCTTAAAACAGTCTCCTAGACAGTGGTATAAGAAATTTGATAAGTTTATGATCTCACATGGTTACTCTAGAAGCTTTAAGGATCAATGTGTCTATTTTAAAAAATGTAATGATGACATCATCTATTTGTTACTTTATGTTGATGATATGTTGATAGCTTCTAAGAGCATGTCTAAAATTTCAAAGTTGAAGATGGAGCTCAGTAAGGAATTTGAGATGAAAGATTTGGGAAACGCATAGAGAATTTTGGGGATTGAGATTCAGAGGGATAGAAAGCAAAGAGTTTTGGGGCTCACTCAAACTCAGTACATCGAGAAAATCCTATCTCGATTCGGTATGGAGAATGCTAAACCGGTGGCTACTCCATTAGGCTCTCAATTCAAGCTATCCAGAGATATGTGTCCCACAACGGATGAAGACCAAAGGGATATGTGTAATATTCCTTATTCTTGTGCGGTTGGAAGCCTTATGTATGCTATGGTGTGCACAAGGCCTGATTTAGCTCATGCAGTTGGAGTTTTCAGTCGATATATCTCTAACCCAGGTAAAGAGCATTGGCAAGCAGTGAAATGAATACTCAGATATCTTCGTGGCACTTCTTCAATTGTCTTGTTATATGGTGGAGTAGATGGAGACATCTCTCTTAGAGGATACTGTGATTCAGATTACGCTGGGGATAGAGATGGATGGAAGTCGATGTTGGGCTATGTTTTTTACACTTGGCATCGGCCCGATTTCGTGGAGGTCAAAGTTGCAGTCTATCGTAGCTTTGTCGACTACCAAAGCAGAGTTGATATCGATTTTGGAAGCAACAAAGGAAGGATTATACTTACTTCAGTTATTGGATGATCTTTCAATGGCGCAGCAGACAATGGAGCTATTTTCAGATAGTCAGAGTGCGATTCATCTTATTGAGAACCAGGCTTATAGTTCACGGATGAAGCACATTGATGTTAGAGCCATCTTTCTCATGCTTGAGGAAGAACGAAGCAAGATCAAATTATTGAAGGTGGGTACTTCAGATAATCCTTCAGATATGATGACCAAGTCACTTCCAAAGGACAAGTTTGAGCATTGCTCAAACTTGATCAGTTTGCTTCCTGTTACTTGAGCGCCATGGGGCGTTGGGCCCAACAACTTCTATGTTGATTGTTGAAGATGAGATAATGAAGAAAGATTGCCTATTTGAATCAAGGTGGAGTGTTGAAATTAATGATTCAAATATTTGTAGAGAAGGAAAGAAATTGATTGATTGTCAATCAATTAATTGGCAGATATATGGGAAGATATAAGAGGAAGTTTGTGTAAGAAAAATAAAAGGCCAATCAATCAATTAATGAAGAATCAATTTACTTAGGGGAAGATATTAGGACCATAATTGCACCATCCATTTATGCTCCAATCAAATCAAGGAAAATATTATTTATTTTCCCTTCATGTCCAAGCAATCTAGAAACTTCTTTTTTTTTTATCCTCAAGAAATCCTTCTATATAAATAGGGGTCGTGTTATTGTATGAAGCAAAGAAATCCACCATTAGTCTTCTCTCTATTGTAATCTTTTGTACTCATTTCTTCATTGAGAAATAAAAGTTGTTGGGTATCCGTGGATGTAGGCAAAGCCGAATCATGTTAAAAAATTGGTGTGCTCTTTCCTTTATTTTATATTTTTGTTCTCTCTATAATTTGTGCCACTTGTTTTTATTTTTGGCGTTGTTGAAATTGTTGACAGACTAGATCATTGGGTTTATTTGTATTCCGCTGCCCAGATCTCTGATTTTGCACTACATTCTGATCATCAGTGCCTCGCTACAATCAATTTACAAATCAGATTCAGGCAATCTGCTGATATGTACATCAAATGTAGCTGCATCTCGTTCTCAGATCGCTAGTCTTTTTTTCTGCATCAAGAAACCTCAAGAAGTAAAGAAAAGAGTTCAAAAACTCAACTGTGTCGTCCAGTTATACAAATCAGAGATCTCATCAAAGAATCAATCTGGTTGCTTACAGTCGATTTCTGAAATCAGTTCTCCTCCCTCCTGATTATTTTCTTAATCCAGATTTTAGCTATCCATTCAGTATTGCTTCTTCATGGCTAATAATAACTCCTCATTAACATCTATCAATGTTTCTAGTCCTCAAGAAGGAATAAGTGTTGTAGACAGATTGATTAAGATAGTTGTTAGCTCTCAATCTCAACTTATCACAATTCAACTTGATGAAAAAAATTATCTACTGTAGAAACTGCAAATTGAAACTGCATTAGATGGTTATGGTCTTGATGGATATATCATGGGTACTATTGCAACACCTGCTCAGTTTGTAACAAATCAAGAAAATCAGGTAATCCCTCATGATGAATAATTAAGTTTCACAGATAGGATAAGTTGATTTGATCATGGCTACTTTCTCCTATAAGTGAAAAACTGATAAGTATTGACATATTCTATGTCAATCCATGATATGATATGCCATAATTTGAGTAAGAGTTGAAGAGAAGGATAATTTTCCATTCAGTAATCAAAAATATATAAAGTTACAGGATACATGTAGTCATACGTACTGCTATCATTATGGAATAATATCATCAATGATATTTATCCCTCATATTATGACATACCATATATACGTGCTACTACAGTTATGGAATAATATCATTAATGATATTTATATTATTCCCTCATATTATGGCATATCATTAATGATATTTATTCCTCAAATTATGACATAATATATGCATGGATTGACTTTGAATATGTCAATCCTTATCACAGCCCCCTCAAAACGGTCGGCCAAGACGGGAGACCAATCTTGCTAACCGATATTGTGAAGGAGGTACGTGGTAGTGGCTTGGTTAGAGCATCACAAGCTGTTCATTAGTGGATATGTAAAAGACCCTCAAGTTTCCATTTTGCACATTCTCTTTGATAAAATGGTAATCCAATCCCAAATGCTTCATTTTAGAATGAAAAACAGGATTAACACTCACATATGTAGCTCCATCATTATCATAATAGATGACAGGTGCGAGAGTGAGGTTATGACCAAGATCCTTGAATAAATTTCCTACCCAAATAATTTCGGCGGTAGCATTTGCCATTGCCCTGTACTCGGCCTCGGTAGATGATCTAGCTCTTGTACGTTGCTTCTTTGACATCCAAGAGATATGATCTTGCCCAAATAGACTATATATGTTGTTGTAGAAATGTAGTCGTCTTTATCACAAGCCTAATCTGCATCAGATTAAGCATGGAGAGTGAGAGGTGAATCTTTGTGTATAATTAAACCCATATTAGATGTACCACTTAGATATCGAAGAAGACGATATAGAGACTGCACGTGTTCCTCAGTTGGACGATGCATGTATTAAGTTAACTTGTTCACTGCGAATGTCACATCAGGCCTTATGAGACTTAAATATTATAAACTACCTATCAAAAACTTCTACCACAAGTGATAGGATGTAAAACATCATTTGAAATATGGCAAAATATTAAAAAAGTTTTTAATAACCAATCTTATGCTAAAGTCATGCATTATAAGAGACAACTGCAGAAAATAAGGAAAGAAAACAGTACTATGAGAGAATACTTTAGTAAGATTTAATCTCTGTGTGATATGATTGCTGGGCAAAAACTTCCTGAATCTGAACAGATTCTTATCATCTTGAATGGATTGAGTGATGAATATGAAGCTGTTGAAGCTATCATATCATCACAAAAGCAATTCTCATCCATGGATGATGTACATTCTATGTTATTGTCACATGAGGCCAGAATTGAAAGTAAGAGAGAACAAGAAAATGACATGAATGTCAATTATGCTGCTACGAGTGGTAAAAACAAGAACCGGAATAATACCAACAGATCTGAACAACCAAACCAAAGAGGTGGTTATTCTAATCATGGCAGAGGTAGAGGGAAATGAAGTAATAATAACAACATGCCTAACTGTCAAATATGTGAGAAAATTGGTCATACAGTAGGTGAATGTTACTTTAGATATAATTCCAATTATGCTAATGGACAAGGTCAGAGCAAGCAAAGGGGTCAAACATTAGTGCTAATGTTGCTCAAGCTCAATCATACAACAACAATCAATCAGATACAACAAGAAACCAGGGTGAAACTGCTAGAGCTGAACATATTAATGATGACAGTTGGTATCTTGATTCTGGAGCAATAAATCATATCACAAACAATCTTGAAAACCTAAATCTTGGTAGTAGGGAATACAAAGGTAATCAGTCTATTAGCATGGGCAATGGTAAATGCATTAACATATCTCATTTTGGCAATGGTAGCATAAGAGGTAAAATACAATTATTTTTACACAATTTATGAAGAGTTCCTAAAATCAAGAAGCATTTAATCAGTGTCTCTCAATTTGCTAAAGATAATGGTATTTATTTTGAGTTTTATCCCAATTACTATTGAGTTAAAGACATGCTAACTAAAGATGTTTTGCTTTAGGGTGATGCAGTAAATGGATTATATAATTTAGATTTGATGACTGTAATAAATCTGTTAAAATTCAACCTTGTTGCCATATTGTTAACAATTCCGAAAGTAGTACCGATTGCAGTGATAAACTGACACTTGATATGTGGGAATGTAAACTAGATCACCGTAGTTTAAATATAGTAAAAAAAAATTTCTTGATAATAAAATCTCATTTTCTAATGTTAAATTACCTCATATATGCACTTATTTCCAAATGGGGAAAAGTCACAAGTTGCCTTTTTCTATGTCTTTAACCTCCTGCAAGCCATTTGAACTTATTGCAGCTGATCTCTGGGATCTAGCCCCAATAAGTTCAGACGGTTATAAATACTATTTCTCATCTATTGATGCATGCACAAGATATACATGATTGTATTTAATAAAGTTAAAAGTTGAAACTTATAATACTGTTATTAATTTTGTTAGACTGGTTGAAAATCAGTTCAATCGCACTATCAAAACCTTTCAATCAGATGGTGGAACTGAATTCAATCCAATCATTAATTTCTTTCAAAAAAGGGGCATAAGTCATAGAACAACTTGTCCTTATACATCTGGGCAAAGTGGGCTAATTGAGAGAAAACATAGACACATAGTCGAATCTGGTTTAACATTACTTGCAAAAGCTTCTCTACCGTTAAAATTTTAGCCAGAGGTATTCAATTCAACTGTTTATTTGATGAATAAGTCCATTGGAGAAGCTCTATAACACTAAACCAGATTACACTAAACTCAAAATATATGGATGTCTATGTTTTCCCTATTTAAGACCATATAACTTTAACAAACTTGACTTTAGATCAAAGCCATATGCATTTATTGGCTACTGCACTAACCAAAAAGGTGATAAATTCATTGATACTAGTGGCAGAATTTATATTAGTAGGCATGTTCTATTCAATGAAAACACATTTCCATTCGAAGAATCCAGTATGAAAACATGAAAGAAAATGTTGAATCCAAAGGTAGCAATACCTGAAATGTCGAATCTTAGCAACAATTGGGATAAGAATGGTGATATCATGGCTGCTGATGCTCAAAGCGATCTGCAACCTAGTCCAGGCCATAGAGAGCCACCCAGCCTCGCCAGTAAACTACCTATAGCAAGTAACAGTGATCAAGGAATGTCAGAACAAGACAATAATATTGTAATGAATGAAAGAGATGAATTAAGTACTTCTGAAAGCAGTACACATCAAAAAGATACTAGCAACTTACCATCCAATCCCACTCAACCTCAAGCTGGACATCTAATGATGACAAGAGACAAATGTGGCATTTTTGAACCCAAAACATATTCAGCTCCTGCCATAACTGATGAACCAACCAACTATGATCAAGCTACCAAAGATAGCAACTCGAAGAAGGCCGTACAGGACGAATTCACTGCATTAATCAAAAATTAAAAATGGGAACAAGCGTATCCTCCCTCCAATAAAAATATAATTGGCTGCAAATGGACATATAAGTTAAAGAAGAACTCAGATGGTATTATTAATAGATACAAAGCCAGATTAGCAGCCAAGGGTTTCACACTAGAAAATTGGTTTGACTTCAATGAAACCTCACCAATGGTCAAGCCATCAACTATCAGATTAATTTTTAATGTGTCTTTCACAAAAGGATGGAAAACAAAGAATTTGGATGTCAATAATGCATTTTTAAATGGCGCATTGCAAGAAAAAATTTACATGCAACAGCCATAGGGGTTTATACAAAATCCAGAACAAGTGTGCAAACTCAATAAAGCTATTTATAGGCTAAAATATGCTACCAGAGTTTGGTTCGAAAGATTAAAAGCTACTCTGGAAACATGGGATATCACCCCACAAAATCTGATCCCTCACTTTTTACTAAATTTACTAATTCATCAATATCATATATACTAATATACGTTGATGATTTAATTATTAAAGCATGTAATGAAGAGGAGATCAGGCATGTAACAACATATTTGGACAAGCAATTTTCAATCCAAAATCTAGGTGATGTATCATACTTTTTGGGAATTGAAGTTAAAAGGAAGTCAAATTCTGAAATATACCTTTGTCAAAAGAAGTATATTTCAGACTACTTAGCGGAACAAAAATGGATAGTGCTAACTCACAACCTACACCAATGGTGTCAAATCAACACTACTCTAAGAACATAGGAGAAGCCATAATCAATATTAAACAGTATAAGAGTGTTTGTAGGTGCATTACAGTATGCAACTATAACACACCTAGACATATCGTTCAGTGTTAACAAAGTTTCACAATTTATGCAGATCCACTTGACGAGCACTGGAATTTTTGAAGAGGATCCTCATATATCTAAAAGGCACAATTAATAATGGCTTAACCTTAAAGGACAACAAGAAATTCAACATTACAACATACACAGATTCTGATTGGGCATCTGCATTGATGACAGAAGATCGGTAACAGGTTACTGTATATACATAAGTGACCATCTAATTTCATGGTGTTCAAAGAAGCAGGCAACCATCTCAAGGTCAAATCCAGAGGTAGAGTATAAGAGCTAATGCTACAATAGAGATACTTTGGCTACAGTCTATACTTAAGGAATTAAAATTAACCGCAGAAAGGAAACCTATAGTGTGGTGTGACAATTAGAGTGCCATTTACATGTCAGTGAACCCAATACAATATGCTAGAACAAAGCATATCGAAATTGATATATACTTTGTTCGCGGGCAAGTTCAGAAAGGAAACTTACAAATCAATCACATACCAACTTATTACCAAAGGGAAGACATCTTTATTAAGTCATTATCAGCTAAAAATTTGAATCGAATTTTAGAGATGAATTGAAAATCAAAGAATGATACAACCTGATGCATAACTGCTCTCAATTTGCTTCCGCATGTGTAGATCTGAAGGCCTTGCTCACTATGAAAGCTTCTAGGACGCCAAAGATGCCAGAAAGCCTCCATTTTTCTCTCGCAAGCAAATTAGGGTTCACCATTAACCCTAATCCTAATTAGAAAGGGGGAAATAAAGCATTGTGCAATATGCCGTGTGTCTGCTTATGTTTTATGTAATAAGGTTTTAAGCGGGTTTGGGCTTATAACCGGTATTAAACTATTTGGGCTCAGTATTGTTTACATTGGCCCACATCTACTACTATATATATTACAAGCTATGTATAGAACTAATCATCGAATCAAATACAAAACTTTTTCACTTTCTATCAATTTTCTTTTGGATTATACAAATACAAATTTATATAAAATCTATCTTTACCTATGAAATAAAATTTTACTAACAAATTCAACTTAATGAGAAATTTTGTTTTGAACTGAATTAAACTGATATATCATTATCAAGTAATATTTTTAATTGAAATGTTTAATGAAAATAATAAACTTGTAAACTATTGATAATTTTTATTTGGCATCTCCTTCTGCAATTGTCAAATATATTTTGTTAATCCTTCCTTCGTATGAAGCCATAGTCAAAATTATGAATTTGCAGAATAAAATGAATGTTTTGCATCTTCTACATTGGACCAAGCACCGCAAATTGACATGAGCGACGAGAGAGGAAGATGCTAGAGTAAGGTCGGAGGTTGTACGATTTAAAATGACACATTAGCAACACCGTGATCATGCAAAATGAAGTTTGAGCCAAGACTGATGACCGGCCAAGCAAATGCGACCAACAAGGTGATGGAAACTAATGGTAATTATATAAGGCAATGTAATTGATGAGTAAAGAACTAACACTGTGGTTGGATCTTAATGAAATTAGAGTGAAATATTTATGTTGAGGAGTTCCAATCATCGATCTAACTGAGTATTTCTAGCTTAAAATTATATTTTATAATGTTTGCATCTTCATACGTATACATATCATAATGATCGTTCTGTTGCACCCCCAAACAGTACAATATCCTTAGATGTCATCCAATTTCCACTACATAATCCCTTTATCTCTCTTCTCACTAATTATTTAAATATAAACTACTAACTTGTGATTCTAATGCAAAAAAGAATTGTAACACCCCGAATTTTCAGTTAACTGTAAATTAACAAATTAAAGTATAATTAATTCTAAATGAAAGAATTAAGGGAAACGGGTTACGCCATTACGCTCGTCTCGGAATTCTGCCTGAGATAGAGTCCGAGTTTGCGTGAATCGGACTCCGTATGAAGGAGTTATGACCTCCGGAAGTTTCAGAATTCAATTTAAAATTCAAACAGTTCAAAAGTTAGTTCAAATTTCGAATTCAGACCCAAACTGGGCTGGGTGGGAAAATTCCCGCCCAAGCACCAGGTCGACCATAGGGTCAACCTGAGGGTCGACCTGCCAAGTCGACCTGGTTTGACTTTGGCTAGCCTGGTCGGTTTCTGGACGAATTTCAGAGCTTGACTATATCACTAGGGCTGATTTGTCACATTCTAGTTGGCTCCTCTCGAAGTGAATGGTCTAGATTCATCTTTGATCATTTGACGGCTCAAATCAATCTGAAATTCTATATAAAAACTTAAGACTCCAGCCTAAATTCACATAAACAATTAGAGATGGAGCCGCCATGCTGTCGGGAGAAAACTGAGAGGAGCCTCCACTTGTAGAAAAGCTTAGTGACGAGCCAAATTAAAGTTAAAACAAGAATCAAATCAACGTTTGTCTACCCAAAGGAAAGCAATTCAAATTCAGAACTCAGAAATCAGAAAACAAGACCGTCGTTTGTTGTAAGTATAGTGATTTTTCCGATGTGAATAAAAGTTAGGATTTGATTCGGAGTAAAATGGAAATGGAATTGACTTATTGTTTAACAACGATGTTAATTCATATCTATGTATTGAAATGATTGTGGTATTGTGATGTTTGTGGTATATTTGAGTTGATATTAATCATATTGTACATTTAGAATCACATGCAAGTTGTATAGTTCATGTTGTAATCTACACCTATATGTTTATGTGATTATATAAGTTGTATGTGATATGTCCAAGTTAAGATCTCATGTATATACTTTATGCCTAAATGATTAAGTTCATATACATGTTCATATGTTTATACAAAAGTTGTAAGTTCCTAGTTGGATCCATGCCAAGATCCACTTAATACATTTTTCATGTTATAGTAGTAAACATGATTGGATCTAGTTCACACATGCGATGAAATTATACATACTTTATGGACATGTCATATTCTTGTCATATGCTAGTGATGTTCGATGTTATGCCTAGATCTAAACATGTTTAGGCTTAGGTTGTCTAAATCATATGCTAATTCATGTGACACCTGTTTAGTTAGATCCCACTTTTTAATGCCAGTTCACATGACAAGTTGAAACCCATGATTCAGTCTATGTTGCAAATTCACATATATGTATGTTGACTATTTTGCAAGTTCATACCTATGATGTTCATATTGACTATGCCAATAATGCCAAGTTTACACCTATGTCATGTTTATGTTTATGAATTCCTTTATGCCAATTCTGTGTGCGCTAAATTAGGCTAAGTTTTTAGCCTAAAATTATATGTTAAAAACCATGCGAACGAAAATTAGGCTAAGATTGTTTGCCTAATATTTAGACGGGGTAACGTTGGGAAAAATGGGTAACTTGACATAAATTGGTGAAAATATATGAAATTGGCATGTTTGTCACATGCCAAATTTGGTGGTACTTGAATGGTATAAATTCTTATACCAAAAACGTTAAACTTGGAAAGTGGGCCACAACATTTAATTGTTGACAAATTTACATATAATAAGTAATAAAGACAAATATGTAAATTTAGAAAATACGAGTATGCATAACACGATGTTGGATTGAGTTGTGATGTAAACCTGCCCGGACCCGCCCGGCTGTCCAGTAGTCACAACAATACCTATCCAATGTGAGAGGTTAAGCATTGATCCCAATAAGGACCCGAGGTTAGACTGAGTTACGGTGTAAATCTGCCCGGAACCGACCGGCACATCCAGTAACCGTAACAATACCTGTCTAATGTGAGTGGTCGGTGCTTTAAAAAGCTAAGGACAGACAAGCCAGGATGGTAGGGTTAAGTTAACAAAAGCAATTAACCAATTCAACATGTTAAATAAATTGATGGGTGTGGTTAGGTAAATACAGACACTTAACCACTTAATATGTTTGACTAGAAAACCCTAGTAACGGGGACCCATTTCAGTAGTAACCCAATTAGGTATCATGGTACCCTGAAACTAGGCCGGGTGGGGCATGATTACTGGGATGATTGTAAGCAGTCAAAAGCGACGGCGGTGGGTGCAACAGTGTGGGTTCTAATGGAGTGCGGGCGTGCACACACTTTAGAGAAGACAAACAGGGCACTGGGGGCACCAGTAGTATAACCTATGCTTTCTAAGGATTGTGTCGTGCCGCCACCATGGGACTTGATACACCCCATGGTGGGACCAACATAGGTATCTACAATCTTTGGGGGCCGTATGACACAAATGATTATGCGAGTAGGAGCCGATCTTTAGAAAGGGGATCACTTCACCCTGATCATGGGGTGCCAGTTGAGATAATGCATGTAGGTGCAGAGATATAGTGTGGGGTGCAATAGTATATTCGATTCAAACCGCTTTACCTTAGTTTATGATACTTTCCTATTTCCAGTTTATACTTATCATGTCCTTTTTCTTATCCTCATACTAAAGATTCGCTAGACTTACCTGGCTTTATGTCTGACCCTATTTTCCTTCGTCTTCTTTTCTTCCGCCCCCCCCCCCCCCCACAGGTCCACAGGGAGGAAACAACCCAGCTTAGTCAGATTCTTTGTAAGCTTCAAGATAGTAGATGTACGGTTTGGACTCTCTTTCCCTGGCTATGGCTGTTGGACACACTCCATAGGGATTTATGCAGTTTTTATTATGTTTTATGCTTCTTTATTTGATAACCAAGACAGAAATGATGATGTAATGTTTTGGAAGTTATTATGTGACAGTTATGGAAATTGTAACACCCCGAATTTTCTGTTAACTATAACTTAACAAATTAAAGTATAATTAATTCTAAATGATGGAATTAAGGGAAACGGGTTATGTCATTGCGTTCGTCTTGGAATTCTGCTTGAGATAGAGTCCGAGTTTGCGTAAAACGGATATCGTATGAAGAAGATATGGACGAACGAAGTTGGGAAGAAAAACCAGAAACGGGCCAGAATGCACTGGCGCACTTGGGAAGTGCGCCAGAACAAAATTGCACTGGCGCACTTGGGAAGTGCGCCAGTACAAATTTGGACTGGCGCACCTACCAAGTGCGCCCAGGCCGAGCAGACTGCTTGGTCAGGCCCTGGCTCACCTGGTCGGGTTCAGGTCGATTTCTGAGGCTTGGCTATGTCACTAGGGTTATATGTTGCTTTCTGATTGGCTTCTCTTGAGATAGATGGTCTGGATTCACTTTAGATTCATCGATGGCTCTAATCAGTTTGAAATTCTATAAATACAACTCAAGTCTAAACCTAAATTCACATAAATAATATAGTACTAGAGCCGTCATGCTGTTGGAAAGAAACTAGGAGTGGCCGTCAGTTAGAAAGCTTAGAGACAAGCCAATACTAAAGTAAAACACGAATCAAAACAACGTTAGTCTACCCAAAGGAAAGCATATCAAATTCAGAACTCAGAATCCAGAATTCAAGTTCGTCGTTCGTTGTAAGTATAGTGATTCTTCCGATGTGAATAAAATTAAGTCTTGATTTGATGTAAATTGGAAGTGAAATTGTGTTATTGTATAACAACGATATTGATTCATATGCGATGTAATGATTGTGGTATTGTGATATTTGTGGTATAATTAAGTTTATGTTGATCCTATTGTACATGTAGAATCACATGCAAGTTGTATAGTTCATATTGTAATCGACACCTATATGTTTATGTGATTATATAGGTTGTATGTGATTAAGATCTCATGTATATATATTTGCTAGAACCTTTATGCTTAAAAGATTATGTTCACATACATGCTAGTATGTTTGTAAGAAAGTTACAAGTTCCAAAATTGGATCCATGTCAAGATCCACTTTATGTTTCAAGTTGTAATTACATATATGAATGGATCTAGTTCACAACCTTGTCATAAAATTATGAAATTATCATATCCTTGTCATATGCTAGTTATGCTCGATGTTATGCCTAGATCTAAAAACAAGTTTAGGCTTATGTTATCTAAATCATATGCTTAATTATGTGACACCTATTTGGTTAAATACCTATTTCAATGCAAGTTCACATATACGTTGATTTAGGCTATGTTGCAAGTTCACATTCATGTTGACTATTTTGCAAGTTCACACCTATGATGTTCATATTGACTTTGCCAAAAATGCCAAGTTTACACCTATGTCATGTTTATGTTTATGAATTCCCTTATGCCAATTTTGTGTGCGCTAAATTAGGCTAAGTTTTTAGCCTAGTATTATATGTTAAAAACCATGCGAACGAAAATTAGGCTAAGGTTGTTAGCCTAATATTTAAACGGGGCAACGTTGGGAATAATTGGTAAAACTTGGCATAAAAATATATGAAATTGGCATGTTTGTCACATGCCAAAATTAGTGGCATTTAAACGGTATAATTTTTATACCAAAAACGTTAAACTTGGAAAGGTGGGCCATGACATTTAATTTACATATATTAAGTGATAAAGACAAATATGTAAATTTAGAAAATACGAGTATGCTTAACACGAGGTTGGATTGAGTTGTGATGTAAACCTGCCCGGACCCGCCCGGCTGTCCAGTAGTCACAACAATACCTATCCAATGTGGGTGGTTAAGCATAAAGCCCAATAAGGACCCGAGGTTAGACCGAGTTACGGTGTAAATTTGCCCGGAACCGACCGACACATCCAGTAACCGTAACAATACCTATCTAATGTGAGTGGTCAGTGCTTTAAAAAGCTAAGGACAGACTGTCAGGATGGTAGGGTTAATTTAACTAAAACACTTAACCAATTCAATATGTTAATGAAATTGATGGGTGGGGTTAGGTAAATACAGGCACTTAACCACTTAACTTGTTTGACTAGAAAACCCTAGTAACGGGGACCCATTTCAGCAATAACCCAATTAGGTATCATGGTACCCTGAAACTAGGAAGGGTGGGGCACAATTACTGGGCTGATTGTAAGCGGTCAAAAGCGACGGCGGTGGGTGCAACAGTGTGGGTTCTAACGGAGTGCGGGCGTGCACACACTTCGGAGCAGACAAACAGGGCACTGGGGGCACCGGTAGTATAACCCATGCATCTCTAGTTTTGTGTCGGGTCGCCACCATAGGACTTGATACATCCCATGGTGGGGCCATCATAGGTATCTACAATCTTTAGGGGTCGTAAGACACAGATGATTATGCGAGTAGGAGCCGATCTTTAGAAAAGGGAATCACTTTACCTCCAGCATGGGGTGCCAGTTAAGATAATACAAGTAGGTGCAGAGATATAGTATGGGGTGCGATAGTATATTCGATTCAAACAGCTTTGTCTTAGTTTATGACACTCTCCTATTTCCAGTTTATACTTATCATGCCCTTATTCTTATTCTCATACCGAAGAGTCACTAGACTTACCGGGCTTTATGTCTGACCCTATTTTCTTTCGTCTTCTTTTCTTCTGTTCCCCCCCAGGTCCACAGGGAGGAAACAACTCAACTTAGTCAGACTCTTTGCAAGCTTCAAGATAGTAGATGTACGGTTTAGACTCTCTTGCTTTGGCTATGGCTGTTGGACACAATCATGGGATTTATGCAGTTTTAATTATGTTTTATGCTTCTTTATTTAATAACCAAGACAGAAATGATGATGTAATGTTTTTGGGAGTTATTATGTGACAGCTATGGAATGTTTTGTATGAACACGTATTTATGAAATAAAAAGTCTGTTGTTTTCCGCTGCTTATATATATGTGTTTATATCTGTCTTGTGTTTTATCTATGACATTTACTTACAAACCTGCACCAAAGTTAAGGCATTCCCTATGTGAGTGACCTTAATGGGGGGTGGGGTGTTTCACTTATTATCAGAGCCAGGTTTACCAGACTAGATAACAGTTTTTGAAACTAATTTCAAAAAGAAGTTTAAAGAAACATTGTTTTCAAGAAAAGCGTTGTTTTTTTAAAAAGGCATAATTCCCCAAAAGCCATATGCACTATCTCTTTATCCTTTGTCTTGAATACTTTCCTTTTTGTTCCAGCATGTCTGGAGATCTTAACCTTCCAGAGGGAGTACCGATCCCTGGCTGGTTCCGAAGGTACCTAGAGGCTAGGGCCAATGGTGCGGGCCCAGCGGACATTCCTCCTCCAACAGTGGCAGCGGTTCCTCCACCCCCTCCTCCTCCTCATGGAAATACTTTCGCTAAGGTATGTAGAGACTTCAAAGCTATGGGTGGAAAGACTTTTATGGAACTGAATCCTTTGTAGTAGCAAGGAACTGGCTGAAGGAGACCGAGGACTTGTTCATCATTTTCGAAGTTGATGACAGGCAAAAGATACAGCCAACAGTGTGGTTACTGAAAGATGAAGCTTCCTATTGGTGGGAAGTTACCCATGCTGAAAGGCCAGTAGAGACTTGGGAATATTTTAGGATGCGGTTTGAGATGAAATTCCTCTCCCAAGTTGAAAGAAGCCTGCAAATGGAGAAGTTCCTAACCCTTAAACAAGGATGTATTACAGTCAAGGAGTATGTAAATCAGTTTAATCAGTTGGCCAGATTTGGGCTGGATTTAGTAAACACCCAACACAAGAAGGCCCTTCACTTCGTCAAAGGCCTGAATGAACCTCTACACAGCCCTGCTATGACTCATATACCCATGGGAGCGACCTATGAAAGCTTGGTGGACATGGTGCTGCTATACGAGGAAGATAAAGGCAAGAAAGAGGCAAAGGCGGAAGTGCCTCAAGAAAAGAAGGAGAGTTTACAGGCTAAGAAAACAGACTTCAAGAAAGGCGGGAAGAACAACAAAACCCATGAAAAGAGAAGGTGCAATTTCTGTGGCATTGTGGGACATATAGCAAAAGACTGCAGGAAGAAGAAGGCAAAGATGAATGGTGGTTGTTTCCATTGTGGAGAGACTGGACACTTGGCTAAGAGCTGCCCAAAGAAGCAGGGGCAGGGACAGAGGACTAGATCCACCTCAGGGGGACAAGTTCACGCGCTGGTGGCACCTCCACAGGAACGAGGTAGAAATATTTCCGTAGAAAGCTTAGTTTATCTTTATGATCATCCCGTTCGCACTCTCTTTGATTCTGGTGCATCACACTACTTTATTTTATCTGCTTTAGTAGAATCTCTGCACCTAGGCACTAGTATGGTAGAAGATCCCTTGGTTGTTTCAAATCCAATTGGGGGCTCGGCTTATTTGTCGATGGTTTTCTTGGATTTGAAAATCTCTATTCTAAGTGTTGAATTTAGATGTAGTGCCTTTGTTTTGGGCTTCTCAGGTTGTGGACTGATCCTAGGCATGGACTGGTTATCCAGTAATGGTTCCATTCTTGATTGTGAGAAAAGAGTGGTTAGGCCCTTGACTCGGCTCGGTAACACTCTAGAAATTTCTTGTAATCCCTTGAATGCTGTTATGCTTAGTTATCTAGAGTCGCTTGATGCTTTTGTTGAGAATTTACAGTCCGTTAGAGTGGTCCGGGAATATCCGGATGTCTTTGAAGAGGTGAAAGGCTTACCTCCAAAGCGGGAAATAGACTTTTGCATATATCTTTTGGATAATGCAAAGCCCGTAGCTCTGCCTGTTAGACACATGGTTCCAAAGGTGAGAAAGGAGCTCAGTAATCAAGTTAAGGAGCTTCTCAAGAAGGGGTTTATAAGAAGGAGTATCTCGAAATGGGGTGATCCAGTGGTGTTCGTCACCAAAGCAGATGGTTCACTACGTCTTTGTGTGGACTATAGGGAGCTAAACAAGCTGACTAAAAAAAATAAACACCCTCTTCGCAGAATAGACTATTTGTTCGATCAGCTTGTAGGTGCGTCGGTTTTCTCCCAACTTGATCTTGCAACTGGGTTCCATCAGCTAAGGGTAGCCGAAGATAGCATTGATAAAACGACATTCAGAACCCCAGACGGTTTCTACGAGTGGCTTGTCATGCATTTCGGTTTGACAAACGCACGCGCTTATTTCGTGGACCTAATGAGCAGGGTGTTCAGAGAATTCTTTAATAAGTTCGTGGTGGTCTTCGTAGACGATATTTTGATCTTCTCAAAGAATGAGGAAGAACATGCTTAACATCTGAAGGAGATCATGGAAACTCTTCGAGTTCATCAGCTAAAAGCCAAATTCTCCAAGTGCCACTTTTGGAGAGAAGAAGTAAGATTTCTTGGACATATATTGTCCAAAGAGGGGTTAGCTGTGGACCCCGCGAAAGTGGTGGCAGTCCAAGATTGGAAGACACCAAGAAATGCAACCGTAGTCCGAAGCTTTCTTGGGCTAGTCGGTTTTTACCGAAATTTCATTAGGGATTTCGCGAAAATCGCAGCTCCACTCACAAGGCTAACAAAGAAGAATCTGGCGTTCACTTGGGATTTGGATTGCGAGTTTGCTTTCCAATGATTAAAAAGGGCTCTCACAACAGCCCCAGTTCTGACTTTGCCAGATGGAAGCAAGATGTTCATCGTATACACGGATGCTTGTGGTACAGGGCTAGGCGCTGTTCTGATGCAAGAAGGGAGGGTAGTAGCTTATGGTGGAAGACAATTGAAAGTGCATGAAAAGAACTACCCAACCCACGATCTTGAGTTGGCCGTCATCGTCTTTGCGCTTAAGTCTTGGCGCCATTATCTCCTAGGTGAGAAGTTCGAATTATATACTGACCATAACTCGTTGAAGTATCTTTTCTCGCGGAAAGATCTTAACTTAAGGCAGCAAAGGTGGATGGAATTCCTTGCCTCGTATGACTTTGAGATTTCCTATACTCCCGGCAAATGCAACGTAGTAACAGACGCGTTGAGCTGAAAGAAACTGACCCTAAGACCTCTCTTTATAGAAAGACAAAGCTTGGAGTATATAGCCAGTTTCGAATTTAGGCCCTCTTCAGATTTTATACCTAGTTTATTGGCATCCTTTAGAAGTCCTACAATGGAAGTGGGATAGCATTTCAATGGACTTCATTGACGGGTTGCCTAGGTCAAGAAGAGGCAATACTTACATTTGGGTAATAGTGGACAGGCTTACTAAAAGCGCCCACTTTATACCCATCAAAAGTAGGAGGACTGCTTCGTCTCTAGCTTCTCTTTATCTCAAGGAAATAGTTCAACTCCATGGAATACCCTCCAGCATTGTGAGTGACAGAGATCCCATCTTCACGAGCGAATTTTGGCGGAGTCTGCAAGAAGCTGTTGGCACACAGTTATGCTTGAGCACGGCCTATCACCCCCAAACTGATGGTCAGACAGAAAGGGTGAATAGAGTACTAGAAGATCTTCTAAGACTGTGCGTTCTTGACTTCGGAGGGACTTGGGAGGATCACCTTCCTTAGTGGAATTCGCCTACAACAACAGTTACCAAGCCACCATCGGTATGGCGCCCTTCGAAGCTTTGTATGGAAGACCGTGCCGATCACCAACTTGTTGGTGGGAGTCTACTGACAAGATTATACTTGGGCTAGACATGATTAGAGAGACTTCAGAAAAAGTGGACTTGATACGAAGGAGAATGAAGACTGCCCAAGACAGACAGAAATCCTACGCCGACAAAAGAAGGACCGACCTTGAGTTTGAGGTTGGGGACAGGGTTTTCCTTAAGGTATCCCCTTTAAGGACCGTCGTTCGCTTCGGATCCGCAGGAAAGCTAGCACCAAGATTTGTAGGACTGTTCCCTATCATCGAGAAGATTGGGAAGATGGCTTATAGAGTAGAGCTGCCCGAAAGGTTGGCTGGAATTCACAACGTCTTTCACGTTTCTCACCTCCGGAAATGTCTACATGAATCTGCGGAAGTGGTAGAGCCCAGCATTCTAGAAGAAGCCGAAGTGGAACGCGGAGCAACTGTAAGGAGAGTTCCAACTCGAATCGTAGGAACTGAAATCAAAAAGCTACGCAACCGCGAAGTAAAGCTCGTTAAAGTTCAGTGGAGCAACGCCGAGGAAGACACGACTTGGGAAACTGAAGACAGAATACGCGCGGCCTACCCTTTTCTTTTTGAGGGTATATCTTTGATCTCTCTTTTTCCTTATGTTGTGCTTGAATCTATCTTTTTAGGTATATTTCCTCGATATTATCCTTTATCCTTATATAGGAACCCCTTTGGATGTAAACATGTATTTGAAACATGTTATGGTTGATGGCTGCAAGTGGTTGCTAGTGGTTGCTCGTGGATGCATACACACACACCCCCTAGGTTTTAGATCGGCTCAGTCACTTCCATATTGCATATGCATATATGTATTCATATTTGTATGTGGTTGGAAACTTGATATGTTGTCATATGGATGTCGCATTTGTATTGATGGTTGTGCACTCATATAGAATTATGAGTAGGGAAAAATTTGCATACATAATGGATTCATGACACTTACATGATTCGCATTAAGGAGGTCAACTGAATCAGTAGACCGCCTAATTTTTGCATTAGATAAGGACATGTACACACACTATGCATATAATCATAAAGCATTAGAAGTCTTTTAAGGACAATGGATGCCTGTGTTTGTTGGTTGAGTAGATGGACGATTGGATGTTAAGACTTACGTTCTCCTAGACTTGAAGATTTTGGGGACGAAATCCTTTAAGGAGGGGAGAATGTAACACCCCGAATTTTCTGTTAACTATAACTTAACAAATTAAAGTATAATTAATTCTAAATGATGGAATTATGGGAAACGGGTTATGCCATTGCATTCGTCTCGGAATTCTGCTTGAGATAGAGTCCAAGTTTGCGTAAAACGGATATCGTATGAAGAAGATATGGACGAACGAAGTTGGGCAGAAAAACCAGAAACGGGCCAGAATGTACTGGTGCACTTGGGAAGTGCCCCAGAATAAAATTGCACTGGCGCACTTGGGAAGTGCACCAGTACAAATTTGCACTGGCGCACCTGCCAAGTGCGCCCAGGCCGAGCAAACTGCTTGGTCAGGCCCTGGCTGGCCTGGTCAGGTTCTGGTAAATTTCTGAGGTTTGGCTGTGTCACTAGGGCTTACATGTCGCTCTCTGATTGGCTTCTCCTGAGATGGATGGTTTGGATTCACTCTAGCTTCATCGACGGCTCTAATCACTTTGAAATTCTATAAATACAACTCAAGTCTAAACCTAAATTCACACAAATAATATAGTACTAGAGCCGCCATGCTGCAAGAAAGAAACTAGGAGTGGCCGTCAGTTAGAAAGCTTAGAGACAAGCCAATACTAAAGTAAAACAAGAATCAAAACAACGTTAGTCTACCCAAAGGAAAGCATATCAAATTCAGAACTCAGAATCCAGAATTCAAGTTCATCGTTTGTTGTAAGTATAGTGATTCTTCCGATGTGAATAAAATTAAGTCTTGATTCAATGTAAATTGGAAGTGAAATTGTGTTATTGTATAACAACGATATTGATTCATATGCGATGTAATGATTGTGGTATTGTGATGTTTGTGGTATAATTAAGTTTATGTTGATCCTATTGTACATGTAGAATCACATGCAAGTTGTATAGTTCATATTGTAATCGACACCTATATGTTTATGTGATTATATAGGTTGTATGTGATTAAGATCTCATGTATATATATTTGCTAGAACCTTTATGCTTAAAAGATTATGTTCACATACATGCTAGTATGTTTGTAAGAAAGTTGCATGTTCCAAAATTGGATCCATGTCAAGATCCACTTTATGTTTCAGGTTGTAATTGCACATATGAATGGATCTAGTTCACACCCTTGTCATAAAATTATGAAATTATCATATCCTTGTCATATGCTAGTTATGCTCGATGTTATGCCTAGATCCAAAAACAAGTTTAGGCTTATGTTATCTAAATCATATGCTAAATTATGTGACACCTATTTGGTTAAATACTTATTTCAATGCAAGTTCACATATACGTTGATTTAGGCTATGTTGCAAGTTCACATTCATGTTGACTATTTCGAAAGTTCACACCTATGATGTTCATATTGACTTTGCCAAAAATGCCAAGTTTACACCTATGTCATGTTTATATTTATGAATTCCCTTATGCCAATTTTATGTGCGCTAAATTAGGCTAAGTTTTTAGCCTAGTATTATATGTTAAAAACCATACGAACGAAAATTAGGCTAATGTTGTTAGCCTAATATTTAAACGGGGTAACGTTGGGAATAATTGGTAAAAGTTGACATAAAAAATATGAAATTGGCATGTTTGTCACATGCCAAAATTAGTGGCATTTAAACGTATAATTTCTTATACCAAAAACATTAAACTTGGAAAGGTGGGCCATGACATTTAATTTACATATATTAAGTGATAAAGACAAATATGTAAATTTAGAAAATACGAGTATGGTTAACACGAGGTTGGATTGAGTTGTGATGTAAACCTGCCCGGACCCGCCCGACTGTCCAGTAGTCACAACAATACTTATCCAATGTGGGTGGTTAAGCATGAAGCCCAATAAGGACCCGAGGTTAGACTGAGTTACGGTGTAATTCTGCCCGTAACCGGCCAGCACATCCAGTAACCGTAACAATACTTGTCTAATGTGAGTGGTCGGTGCTTTAAAAAGCAAAGGACAGACTGTCAGGATGGTAGGGTTAAGTTAACTAAAACACTTAACCAATTCAACATGTTAATGAAATTGATGGGTGGGGTTAGGTAAATACAGGCACTTAACCACTTAACTTGTTTGACTAGAAAACCCTAGTAACGGGGACCCATTTCAGCAGTAACCCAATTAGGTATCATGGTACCCTGAAACTAGGAAGGGTGGGGCACAATTACTGGGCTGATTGTATGCGGTCAAAAGTGACGGTGGTGGGTGCAACAGTGTGGGTTCTAACGGAGTGCGGGAATGCACACACTTCGGAGCAGACAAACAGGGCACTGGGGGCACCGGTAGTATAACCCATGCATCTCTAGTTTTGTGTCGAGTCGCCACCATAGGATTTGATACATCCCATGGTGGGGCCATCATTGGTATCTACAATCTTTAGGGGCCGTAAGACACAGATGATTATGCGAGTAGGAGCCGATCTTTAGAAAAGGGAATCACTTTACCTCCAGCATGGGGTGCCAGTTAAGATAATACAAGTAGGTGCAGAGATATAGTATAGGGTGCGATAGTATATTCGATTCAAACAGCTTTCTCTTAGTTTATGACACTCTCCTATTTCCAGTTTATTCTTATCATGCCCTTATTCTTATTCTCATACTGAAGAGTCACTAGACTTACCGGGCTTTATGTCTGACCCTATTTTCTTTCGTCTTCTTTTCTTCCGTTCCCCCCCCCTAGGTCCACAGGGAGGAAACAACTCAGCTTAGTCAGACTCTTTGCAAGCTTCAAGATAGTAGATGTACGGTTTGGACTCTCTTGCTTTGGCTATGGCTGTTGGATGCAATCATGGGGATTTATGCAGTTTTAATTATGTTTTATGCTTCTTTATTTAATAACCAAGACAGACACGATGATGTAATGTTTTTGGGAGTTATTATGTGACAGTTATGGAAATGTTTTGTATGAACACGTATTTATGAAATAAAAAGTCTGTTGTTTTCCGCTGCTTATATATATATGTGTTTATATCTGTCTTGTGTTTAATCTGTGACTTTTACTTACAAACCTCCACCAAAGTTAAGGCATTCCCTTTATGAGTGACCTTAATGGAGTGTGGGGTGTTTCAGAAATGTTTTGTATAAACACATATTTATGAAATAAAAAGTCTGTTGTTTTCCGCTGCTTATATATATATGTGTTTATATCTGTCTTGTGCTTATCTGTGACTTTTATTTAAAAACCTCCACCAAAGTTAAGGCATTCCCACTGTGAGTGACCTTAACGGAGGGTAGGGTGTTTCACTTGGTATTAGAGCACAGATTGACCAGACTAGATAAAAGTTTTTGAAACTATTTTCAAAAAGAAGTTTAAAGAAGCATTGTTTTCAAGAAAAGCGTTGTTTTTAAAAGGCATAATTCCCCAAAAGCCATATGCACTATCTCTCTATCTTTTGTCTTGAATAATTTCCTTTTTGTTCCAACATGTCTGGAGATCTTAACCTTCCAGAAGGAGTACCGATCCCTGGCTGGTTCCGAAGGTACCTAGAGGCTATGGCCAATGGTGCGGGCCCAGCAGACATTCCTCCTCCAACTGTGGTAGTGGTTCCTCCTCCTCCTCGTGGAAATACTTTCGCTAAGACATGTAGAGACTTCAAGGCTAATGGTGGAAATGACTTTTATGGAACTGAATCCTTTGTGGTAGCAAAGAACTGGCTGAAAGAGACCGAAGATTTGTTCGTCATCTTCGAAGTTGACGACAGACAAAAGATACAACTAGCAGTGTGGTTTCTTAAAGATGAAGCTTCCTATTGGTGGGAAGTTACCCATGCTGAAAGGCCAGTGGAAACTTGGGAAGATTTGAGGATGAGGTTTGAGATGAAATTCCTCTCCCAAGCTGAAAGAAGCCTGCTAATGGAGAAGTTCCTAACTCTTAAACAAGGAAGTATGACGATCAAGGAGTACGTCAATCAGTTTAATAAGCTGGCCAGATTTGGGTTGGATTTAGTAAACACCCAACACAAGAAGGCCCTTCGCTTTGTCAAAGGTCTGAATGAGCCTCTACACAGCCTTGCTATGACCCATATACCCATGGGAGCGACCTATGACAGCTTGGTGGACATGGCGCTGCTACACGAGGAAGATAAAGGCAAGAAAGAGGCAAAGGTGGAAGTGCCTCAAGAAAAGAAAGAGGGTTTACAGGCTAAGAAAACAAACTTCAAGAAAGGCGGGAAGAACAACAAAACCCGTGAAAAGAGAAGATGCAATTTCTGTGGCATTGTTGGACATATAGCAAAAGACTGCAGGAAGAAGAAGGCAAAGATGAATGGTGGTTGTTTCCATTGTGGAGAGACGGGACACTTGGCTAAGGACTGCCCCAAGAAGCGGGGGCAGGGACAGAGGATTGGATCCACCTCAGGCGGACAGATTTACGCGCTGGTGGCACCTCCACAGGAATGGGGTAAAAATATTTCTGTAGAAAGCTTAGTTTATCTCTATGATCATCCAGTTCGCACTCTCTTTGATTCTGGTGCATCACACTCCTTTATTTCATCTGCTTTAGTAGAATCTCTGAACCTAGACACTAGTATGGTAGAAGATCCCTTGGTTGTTTCAAATCCAATTAGGGGCTCGGCTTATTTGTCGATGGTTTGCTTGGATTTGAAAATCTCTATTCTAAGTGTTGAATTTAGATGTAGTGCCTTTGTTTTGGGCTTCTCGGGATATGGACTGATCTTAGGCATCGACTGGTTATCCAGTAATGGTGCCATTCTTGATTGTGAGAAAAGAGTGGTTAGGCTCTTGACTCGGCTCGGTAACACTCTAGAAATTTCTTGTAATCCCTTGAATGCTGTTATGCTTAGTTATCTAGAGTCACTTGACGCTTTTGTTGAGAATTTGCAGTCGGTTAGAGTGGTCCGGGAATATCCGGATGTCTTTGAAGAGGTGAAAGACTTACCTCCGAAGCGGGAAATAGACTTCCGCATATATCTTGTTGATAATGCAAAGCCCATAGCTCTGCCTGTTAGACACATGAATCCAAAGGAGAGAAAGGAGCTAAGTAAGCAAGTTAAAGAGCTTCTCGAGAAGGGGTTTATAAGGCGGAGTATCTCGGAATGGGGTGCTCCAGTGGTGTTCTCCACCAAAGCAGATGGTTCACTACATCTTTGTGTGGACTATAGGGAGCTAAACAAGCTGACTAAAAAGAATAGACACCCGGTTTCCAGAATAGATGATTTGTTTGATCAGCTTGTAGGTGCGTCAGTCTTCTCCCAACTTAATCTGGCTACTGGGTTCCATCAGCTAAGGGTAGCTGAAGATAGCATTGATAAAATGGCGTTTAGAACCCCAGACGGTTTCTACGAGTGGCTTGTCATGCCTTTCGGTTTGACAAACGCACCCGCTTATTTTGTAGACCTAATGAGCAAGGTGTTTAGAGAATTCCTCAATAAGTTTGTGGTGGTCTTCATAAACGATATTTTGATCTTCTCAAAGAATGAGGAAGAACATGCTCAGCATCTGAAGGAGATCATGGAAACTCTTCGAGTTCATCAGCTAAAAGCCAAATTCTCCAAGTGTCACTTTTGGAGAGAAGAAGTGAGGTTTCTTGGACATATAGTGTCCAAAGAGGGGTTAGCTGTGGACCCCGCGAAAGTAGTGGCAGTGCAATATTGGAAGACACCGAGAAATGCAACCGAAGTCCGAAGCTTTCTTGGGCTAACCGGTTTTTACCGAAAGTTCATTAGGGATTTTGCAAAAATCTCAGCTCCACTCACAAGACTAACAAAGAAGAATCTGGCGTTCACTTGGGATTTGGATTGCGAGTTTTCTTTCCAACGATTTAAAAGGGCTCTCACAACAGCCCCAGTTCTGACTTTGCTGGATGGAAGAAAGATGTTCACAGTATACACGGATGCTTGAGGTACGGGACTAGGCGCTGTTCTGATGCAAGAAGGGAGGGTAGTAGCTTATGAAAAGGACTACCCAACCCACGATCTTGAGTTGGCCGCCATCGTCTTTGCGCTTAAGTCTTGGCGCCATTATCTCCTAGGTGAGAAGTTCGAATTATATACTGACCATAAATCATTGAAGTATCTCTTCTCGCAGAAAGATCTTAACTTGAGGTAGCAAAGGTGGATGGAGTTCCTTGCCTCGTATGACTTTGAGATTTCCTATACTACTGACAAAAGCAACGTAGTATCAGACGCGTTAAGCAGAAAGAAGCTGACCTTAAGCCCTCTCTTTGTGGAAAGACAAAGCTTGGAGTATATAGCCAGTTTCGACTTCATGCCCTCCTCAGATTTTATACCTGGTTTATTGGCATCACTAGAAGTACGGCCCACTCTTTTAGACTCAATAGGGGCCGCACAACGTGAAGAACCTCAGCTTGTGGATGTGATTGATAAACTAATTAGGGGTGAGACTTCCAGTCACCTCAATAGGTACTCCATCGATGATAAGGGTTGGCTAAGGCGAGATGGAAGACTATGCGTCCCACAAGCAAGAGATTTAGTAAAGATGGTTCTTGAAGAAGCACATCATTCCAAGATGACAATACACCCAGGTGGTAACAAGATGTACAAGGACGTAAAGAGAGTTTTCTATTGGAGTGGCATGAAGAAAGATGTGGCAGATTTCGTTTCTAAGTGCGTGACATGCCAGCAGGTCAAGGCGGAACAAAAGAAGCCTGGAGGACTGCTTCATCCTCTAGAAATCCCGCATTGGAAGTGGGATAGCATTTCAATGGACTTCATTGACGGGTTGCCTAGGTCAAGAAGAGGCAACCTAGCATTTGGTTAATAGTGGAAAGGCTTACTTAAAGCGCCCACTTTGTAACTATCAAGAGTGGAAGGACAGCCTCGTCTCTAGCTTCTCTTTATCCAAGGAAATAGTTTGACTCCATGGAATACCCTCCAGTATAGTGAGTGACAGAGATCCCATCTTCACGAGCGAATTTTGGCGGAGTCTGCAAGAAGCTGTAGGCACACAGTTATGCTTGAGCACGGCCTATCACCCCCAAACTGATGGTCAGACAGAAACGGTGAATAGAGTATTAGAAGATCTTTTGAGACTATGCGTTCTTGACTTCGGTGGGACTTGGGAGGATCATCTTCCTTTAGTGGAATTCGCCTACGATAACAGTTACCAAGCCACTATCGCCATGGCGCACTTCGAAGCTCTATATGGAAGACCGTGCCGATCACCAACTTGTTGGTGGGAGTCTACTGACATGATTATACTTGGGCCAGACATGATTAGAGAGACTTCAGAAAAAATGGACCTGATACGAAGGAAAATGAAGACTGCCCAAGATAGATAGAAATCCTACGCAGACAAAAGAAGGACTGACCTTGAGTTTGAGGTAGGGGACAGGGTTTTCCTTAAGGTATCCCCTTTAAGGAACGTCGTTCGCTTTGGATCCGCAGGAAAGCTAGCACCAAGATTTGTAGGACCGTTCCCTATCATTGAGAAGATTGGGAAAATGGCTTATAGAGTAGAGCTGCCCGAAAGATTGGCTAGAATTCACAACGTCTTTCATGTTTCTCATCTCCGAAAATGTCTACATGAATCTGCGGAAGTGGTGGAGCCAAGCATTCTAGAAGAAGTCGAAGTGGAACGCGAAGCAACTGTGAGGAGAGTTCCAACTCGAATCGTAGGAACTGAAGTGAAAAAGCTACGAAACCGCGAAGTCAAGCTCGTCAAAGTTCAGTGGAGTGACGCCGAGGAAGACGCAACTTGGGAAAATGAGGACATAATACGCGCGGCCTACCCTTTTCTTTTTGAGGGTACATCTTTGATTTCTCTTTTTCCTTATGTTGTGCTTGCATCTATCTTTTTAGGTATAATCTCCTCGATATTATCCTTTATCAGTAGGTAGAAACCATTTTGGATGTAAACATGCATTTGAAACATGTTATGGTTGATGGCTGAAAGTGGTTGCTAGTGGTTGCTCGTGGATGCATATACGCACACAACCTAGGTTTTAGATCGGCTCAGTCACTTCATATTGCATATGCATATATGTATTCATAATTATATGTGGTTGAAACTTGATATGTAGTCATATGGATGTCGTATTTGTATAAATGGTTGCGCACTCATGTAGAATTATGAGTAGGGAAAATTTGCATACATAATGGATTCATGACACTTACAAGATTTGCATTAAGGAGGTCAACTGAATCAGTAGACCGCCTGATTTTGCATTAGATAAGGACATGTAGACACACTATGCATATGATCGTGAAGCATTAGAAGTCTTTTAAGGACAATGGACGCCTGTGTTTGTTGGTTGAGTAGATGGACGATTGGATGTTAGGACTTACATTCTCCTAGACTTGAAGATTTCGGGGACGAAATCCTTTAAGGAGGGGAGAATGTAACACCCCGAATTTTCTGTTAACTGTAAATTAACAAATTAAAGTATAATTAATTCTAAATGGAAGAATTAAGGGAAACGGGTTACGCCACTGCGCTCGTCTCGGAATTCTGCCTGATATAGAGTCCGAGTTTGCGTGAATCGGACTCCGTACAAAGGAGTTATGACCACCGGAAGTTTCAAAATTCAATTTAAAATTCAAACAGTTCAAAAGTTATTTCAAATTTCGAATTCAGACCCAAACTGGGCTAGGCGGGAAAATTCCCGCCTAGGCACCAGGTCGACCATAGGATCGACCTTCCCAGTCGACCTGGTTTGACTCTGGCTGGCCTGGTCGGTTTCTGGTCGAATTTCTAAGCTTAGCTGTGTCACTAGGGCTGATCTGTCACATTCTGGTTGGTTCCTCTCGAAGTGAATGGTCTAGATTCATCTTTGATCATCTGATGGCTCAAATCAATCTGAAATTCTATATAAACAACTTAAGACTCCAACCTAAATTCATATAAAAAAATTAGAGATGGAGCCGCCATGCTGTTGGGAGAAAACTGAGTGGAGCCTCCACTTGAAGAAAAGCTTAGTGACGAGCCAAATTAAAGTTAAAACAAGAATCAAATCAACGTTTGTCTACCCAAAGGAAAGCAATTCAAATTCAGAACTCACAAATTAGAAAACAAGAACGTCGTTTGTTGTAAGTATAGTGATTTTTCCGATGTGAATAAAAGTTAGGATTTGATTCGATGTAAAATGGAAATGGAATTGTGTTATTTTGTAACAACGATGTTAATTCATATCAATGTATTGAAATGATTGTGGTATTGTGATGTTTGTGGTATAGTTGAGTTGATATTGATCCTATTGTACATTTAGAATCATATGCAAGTTGTATAGTTCATGTTGTAATCTACACCTATATGTTTATGTGATTTTATATTTTGTATGTGATATGTCCAAGTTAAGATCTCATGTATATACTTTATGCCTAAATGATTAAGTTCATATACATGTTCATATGTTTATACAAAAGTTGTAAGTTCCTAATTGGATCCATGCCAAGATCCACTTAATACATGTTTCATGTTATAGTAGTAAACATGATTGGATCTAGTTCACACATGCGATGAAATTATACATACTTTATGGACATGTCATATTCTTGTCATATGCTAGAGATGTTCGATGTTATGCCCAGATCTAAACATGTTTAGGCTTAGGTTGTCTAAATCATATGCTAATTCATGTGACACCTGTTTAGTTAGATCCCTCTTTTTAATGCAAGTTCACATGACAAGTTGAAACCCATGATTAGGTCTATGTTGCAAATTCACATATATGTATGTTGACTATTTTGCAAGTTCACACCTATGATGTTCATATTGACTATGCCAATAATGCCAAGTTTACACCTGTCATGTTTATGTTTATGAATTCCCTTATACCAATTCTGTGTGCGCTAAATTAGGCTAAGTTTTTAGCCTAAAATTATATGTTAAAAACCATGCGAACGAAAATTAGTCTAAGATTGTTAGCCTAATATTTAGATGGGGTAACGTTGGGAAAAATGGGTAACTTGACATAATTTGGTGAAAATATATGAAATTGGCATGTTTGTCACATGCCAAATTTGGTGGCACTTGAATGGTATAAATTCTTATACCAAAAATGTTAAACTTGGAAAGTGGGCCACAACATTTAATTGTTGACAAATTTACATATGATAAGTAATAAAGAAAAATATGTAAATTTAGAAAATACGAGTATGCTTAACACGAGGTTGGATTGAGTTGTGATGTAAACCTGTCCGGACCCGCCCGGCTGTCCAGTAGTCACAACAATACCTATCCAATGTGAGAGGTTAAGCATTGAGCCCAATAAGGACCCGAGGTTAGACCGAGTTACAGTGTAAATTTGCCCGGAGCCGACCGGCACATCCAGTAACCGTGACAATACCTGTCTAATGTGATTGGTCGTTGCTTTAAAAAGCTAAGGATAGACAAGCTAGGATGGTAGGGTTAAGTTAACAAAAACACTTAACCAATTCAACATGTTAAATAAATTGAAGGGTGGGGTTAGGTAAATATAGACACTTAACCACTTAACATGTTTGACTAGAAAACCCTAGTAACGGGGACCCATTTCAGCAGTAACCCAATTAGGTATCATGGTACCCTAAAACTAGGTAGGGTGGGGCACGATTACTCGGCTGATTGTAAGCGGTCAAAAGCGACGGCGGTGGGTGCAACAGTGTGGGTTCTAACGAAGTGCGGGCGTGCCCACACTTCGGAGCAGACAAACAGGGCACTGGGGGCATCAGTAGTATAACCTATGCATTCTAAGGATTGTGTCGGGCCGCCACCAAGGGACTTGATACACCCCATGGCGGGACCAACATAGGTATCTACAATCTTTGGTGGCCGTAAGACACAGATGATTATGCGAGTAGGAGCCGATCTTTAGAAAGGGGATGACTTCACCCTGATCATGGGGTGCCAGTTGAGACAATGCATGTAGGTGCAGAGATATAGTGTGGGGGTGCGATAGTATATTCGATTCAAACTGCTTTACCTTAGTTTATGATACTTTCTTATTTCCAGTTTATACTTATCATGTCCTTTTTCTTATCCTTATACTGAAGAGTCACTAGACTTACCAGGCTTTATGTCTGACCTTATTTTCCTTCATCTTCTTTTCTTCCGTCCCCCCCCCCCCCAGGTCCACAGGGAGGAAACAACCTAGCTTAGTCAGATTCTTTGCAAGCTTCAAGATAGTAGATGTACGATTTGGACTCTCTTTCCTTAGCTGTGGCTGTTGGACACACTCTATGGGGATTTATGCAGTTTTAATTATGTTTTATGCTTCTTTATTTGATAACCAAGACAGAAATGATGTTATGTTTTGGAAGTTATTATGTGACAGTTATGTAAATGTTTTGTATAAACACATATTTATGAAATAAAAAGTCTGTTGTTTTCCGCTGCTTATATATATATATATATATATATATATATATGTGTGTGTGTGTGTGTGTGTGTGTGTGTGTTTATATCTGTCTTGTGTTTATCTGTGACTTTCACTTAAAAACCTCCACCAAAGTTAAGGCATTCCCTTTGTGAGTGACCTTAATGAAAGGTGGGGTGTTTCAAGAATGCTCCAAAACATGAGTGTTATGTATATGTGTGTGTGTGAGTGTGTACGTAGGAAAGCATTCCATAGCACCCTTTTGGCCCTCTTGTTTTCCACCACACAACAATTTTCTCTCTCTCTCTCCACTAAATCTCTCTTCCTACTAACATATTTAAATGAGTGGTCACAAAAGAGGTGCATTTTGGGTGCTCCAAAATAAGGGTGCCATGGAACCTACCTTACATATACATATACATACATATATATATATATATATATATATTAAAAATTGGTACACTTTATTGTAATAACAACCATATATTTCCATTATCTGCCTCATCAAAACCTTGCAACTCTCCTAACCTAGAGGGGTGTCTTGCAAGAAAAAAGAGTACATAAAACTACCATATATTGACAATACAAAATCAAATCAAAGAAATAGAGTTAACTTTACAAGTATGCAAAAATAACAAAGAAATGGGCTAAATAGGCCAATCAAAAGGAAACACAGTTCATCACATCCGCCTTCTTCAAGTTCCTTCTTCTCGAAATCATCATGAGTCAATTAGTTTGATCCCACACCTACTCTACATTTCCTCTTTCCATTGCATATGCACGGTAGAAGATCCATTGCCTTGAACAAGATATTTTACATCAACCTCAATATGCGTCAGCTTGGTGGCTGCGTCTCTTTGTTGTTTCCAAAAATCTTTGAATTTGGATGTAACCAGATATGATACATTGCAACTGTAAAAGCAGCAAAAGAAACATCCCGAAGTTTATTTATCCATTTGAATTTCTGGAGTAGAAGAATAACTTCATCTTGCAAGGAGACCGAAGTGTTCAATGAAATTCCAAGCTTCAATTTTAACAAGCACCAGATTGCTTCTAAAAATTCACATTGGAAAAAAGATGGTAAGCTGATTCTATATCGTTGTTACATAAAGCATATTGTGTATCAGATGTCTGAAAGAATTTCGACCGATGTCTTCGCATATGTAGAGAAAGGTCAAGGTCTTTCACGTTTTGGCCGATGTATAAGATGGCTTTATACTATGTTTTTATTAGGATATCCAATGATTTGCAACTGATATCTTCACGCAAATTCTACAGCAGTTATTTATAAAGAATAGCTGATAAAAAAGATGATTACATTAGCCACTTTAAAAGAACCGATGTTACTTGTTATATACATCGGTTTTCTACAGCAAGCGATGTAAAAGATGTTTTATTACATCACTTTTTTCGAACGTATGATGCTATATGCTCCTTATTACATCAGTTTGTTTAAACATAACTGGTACTTAATAATAATGCTATTACAATGTATTTAAATATTCAAATAGTATTTTTTATTCAATAAAATATTTTATACACCACTGTACATTACACTTTTATTCATACATTCTATTTCATACAACACTAAATCTCTCGCTACAATACACTCAGTGCCACTCAATTTATATACAAATTCATATACATTGAGTCTTTATTTGCATCAAGTTCAGTCCAGTAACATGTATATCTATCAGAGAAAAGACCAAAAAATACAGATTCTAAAGTCACGGAAAAAGAAATAAACGAAGCATGCACAAAAAACCAAAATTGTGCACATAGCAAGACTATTATTGTTGTATATGTATTCCTTGTGCACATAGCAAAATTGTGCACATGGCAAACTAAATGGCCTAGATCGTAAAAATAGTCATACGTAAAGCATAGCAAAAGCAATGGGGAGGATACACTGATGGTATAAGACGCTGTGAATTTGTTGTATATACGCATGCTACCGATATGTAAATATGCAAACAAAATGTTTACATATACACGTATGTGCGGCAGCCACCATATATACACAATCCTGTTCAAAACTAGGAAAGGGATGCAAACTAGACATGTTGTAACCTAACAAATAGAAATGCACTAGTATGAATAAAGCATGGGCCAAATGCATGCAACAACTAAGGATCAGATTCAATTCCAGTTTAAAATGAAACAAGTGCAAATATGCATAAAGTAAAGGTACATCAGGCAATTATAGTGCAAACCCAATCAAGTGCAGCATACATTTTTCTTATCAAAATCAAATGTCAAATTATAAGTAGGCCACCAAGTGAAGAATTATGTTCTTATTTTAATGTATGCAACAAAATAACAATGGAAACATGCACAAAGCAAAGCATATAGACAAAGGAAGCAATGGCCTCAAAATAACTTGATGACCAAATGCAATGGTGCATATAAATGAAAATACTAAGTTTTATTCAACCAATGTAATCATAAGAGTTTAGATGCCTAACTATTTAAGTTCGGATCCCTTGACAGGGGTTCACAACTGGACATAACAAATAGGTGAACAATGGGCATATTTTATTTACACATAATTCTCATGCACCAATACACATATTTGTGTATACATATGTTGACACAAGTTAATACAAGTGAAAAATACACAAACTTGTCAACACGGGGAAAGACCAATATACTAGGAACATTCCATGAAATACAAAGCTCAATTTATGGAAGAGGCAAGGACATGGCAAGGTAGGATGTAATAATGGACGATAGCAAGCATTTATCACAAGTGTGAGCAGCGAACAAATGAACGAGTCTGAAACATACCACTCATACAAATACACACATACATGCATATATATATATATGTATGTGCGTATGTATATATATGTGTGTGTATTTATGTATAAATTGAGTGTGTGTAAATTTATGTAGTAAACAAGGTGACCAACAACTATTAAAAATTCATGTATAAAGTGTCTAACATACCTGCAGCAGCTGTGATCCCTTTTCAAGCTAGGGGTGCGGCTTAAGCTTATGGTTCCTGTAGAGCTGTCTGATAGCAATAGGAACACCGTCTGAAGTTGGTGGGATTAGAGTAATCGAAAGCATCCACTTTTGACCAGCCTTATCCCACCGACTCAGACGATGTTCCTATTATTGCGAACAACTCCACCGAAACCACAAGCTTATGTAATAATTCCAAAAGATCAAAATTTCCAAAGGTGTTGTTGGTTGCACAAGTAATAATTTGTATCCTACCTTAGAGGCCTTAAATTCCTTCAAGTAAGAAGCACTCTAAGGTAGAATAAAAATTATTACTTGTGCAACTAACAACATCTTTGGAAATTTTGATCTTTTTGGAAATTATTATTTATGCCTCACACCTAGTTAATGCAAAAACCACTAAGTAGATCAACATATAATCATAAGTAAGAGACACTCATTAGGAACCACTAAATATAACTCAAACAAAAAATTCATGTATAAAGTGTCAACATACCTACAATAGTTGTGCTCCCATTTCGAGCTAGGGGTGAAGCACAATCTTGTGGTTTCAGTGGAACTGTCTGACAGCTACATGAACGTCATCCGAAGTTGGTGGGATTAGACTAATCAAAATTGTCCCCTTTTGACTTTCCTTATCCCACCAACTAGGACAATGTTTCTATTGTTGCGAATAACTCGACCGAAACTGAAACAACCCGGGAAATCAGAACCAATTTAAAAATTTTATTTTGGCAATTTTAATGAACTTTGACTATTTAAAATGATTTATTTTAAATAATAATGACTAGAAATTTATTTTGAGTAGAATTAAAACGTATAAATTTATTTAAATCGAAATTAGAATATATATATTTATTTTAATTATAAAAGGAATTGGAAATGGCGCGGTGTTTTGGAAATTCGATTTCAAACTTCAAATGAATGTACAAGATTCAAAATAAACCGCATTCTAGTAAAACCAGAAATATTTGAATCAGTTTGAAAATATCTTTCTAATGAATGTGAAAAATCTAGATTTCATAACGGGAATAAAAAGTTATGTCCAGTTGAAAATTCAGAATAGTCGCTATGGAATTTTATATAATATATAGCCATTTTGCAAACGACGTCGGTTTTCGATGAGACCACTTTTGTCGGATCCAGAATGTCGAATTATTGCTAGATTCCAATTTTCATAATTTTTGGAATTAATATGTGAGCGTGGTAAATTTAAATGTGTTTGTTCAATTCAGTTTGAATTTAATCGACTGGAAAATGACCATTTTTCAAACGGTCTCCAAATTTGACAAAATTAGTTTTGTTAGGACCGTATCGTCAAAATATAGCTAGATTTATTTTTCTGGAATCTTTGGAGTCAACATGTGGCCCCGGTAAATTGAAATGTACGTTCAAATTTAATATATAATGATGTATATTTTATTTTTGATGAAAACTGGTTGTAATAGTCGAATTGGCATACCGGACATATCCCATTGTGTCCAGAATGGGGGTATTTGGTTAAGAACGATAGTCGGTGGGTTTGATTTGGAGTTAGAATGGAAAATCTCCTTTTTGGAATTAAATTAATAATTAAAATAATATACATATATTAGAGAAAACCCTAACCCTAGGGTTCTATTTCATTTCCGCCATCAGCGCCCTTTTAGAAAACTACAGCTAAAATCGCTCAACCCTTCCCCCTCAATTTCCTCAAGATCCATGAATCGATTCAGAAATGTCATGAAGTAAAATGTAAGAGCGTTTCGAGCTCTTTTCATCAGTACCCGGTTGACCAGCCCTCATGAAGTAAGTGGATCGAATTTCGAGCTAGAACCTGCCCTGTTCGTGGCGTTCTCTGCGCCGCCAGGGGTGATCGGAAGGCACGCCGCTTGGCATGGGTGATGGCGGCGCCAAGGCAAGCAAGGAGGAAGGGTCAAATTCGGCGCCGACAGCTCATGGGTGATGCACAAGTCGAGGAATGGTTTAGAGCAGAGGCGTGAACGATACAGTGAGAAAGGAGAAGGATTAAGGTTAATTAAACCTTAATTAATTTTGTTAATTATTAAGTAATGTAATTAAAATTGGTAATCACATATCTTTTGCATACGAAAACGAAATTCAGTGATTTCAGTTGCAATGTGATCGTGTTGAAGAGCGCTCCAACATGGAGTAGACTAGAATGGAAAATGAGCTAGTGTCGATTTTTGACTAAATTAAAAGAACCGTTTAATATAGTGAAAATCAATCGTTATATAAATGATTTCTGAAACCGATCAATGTCAGAACTTCTCGCTATAATTTCTTGTACAGTTATTTATTTTATAACCGCATATATGAACTGCTCCCCGTCGTCCACATACCATGGACGACTTGTTTGATTGTATTGTGATATAGAAATTGATTGTGATTGTATTGTGAAATAAATTGTATTAAATACTCATGTGATGAATAAAATATTTGAATAATAAAAATATCATTTTTGTTGTATAAATGAATTGTATAAAATATTCATGTGATGAATAAAATTTTTGAATAATAAAAATATCATTTTTACTGTATAAATAAATTGTATAAAATATTCATGTGATGAACAAAATATTTGAATAATAAAAATATCATTTTTATTATATTATGAAATAAATTATATAAAATATTCATGTGATGAATAAAATATTTGAATAATAAAAATATCATTTTTATTGTATAAATGAATTGTATAAAATATTCATGTGATGAATAAAATATTTGAATAATAAAAATATCAATTTTATTGTATAAATGAATTGTATAAAATATTCATGTGATGAATAAAATATCTGAATAATAAAAATATCATTTTTATTGTATATATAAACTGAATAAAATATTCATGTATCGAATAAAATATTTGAACAATAAAAATATCATTTTTATTGAACATATGAACTGAATAAAATATTCATGAGTTGAAATAAATATTGATTTACAAATCAGATGATTTGTTTATGTACACCCATCTAACTGACATTGATTGAGACGATAATACTTTACACATCGCCCAACCGCACAAATAATAATCAGTGTTTATTATTTGAAAACCCCACATGGTTATTGGGATGATATTGGACATATACTAATCCCAATATTTAGTTGTATGTCAATCGATTGGTTGACAGACTGCTGTAAGCGTTAATTATTTATATTTAATGCTTATGCAGTTGTGTGATGCACTCTGGATGATGGTTGACTGTGTATAGTTATTGTTGTGTACATGTGTGTATGAAATCCATATAAATATCATTATATGGTAATTGACTGTGTCTGATTCCAATTCAAAAATAACAAATATTTTAAAATAGTGAATATTTTAAAATAACGAATATTTTAAAATAATATTCAGTAAAGGTTTAGAATCTGATTTGATGTCCGATTTGGGATAGACATAGAAATATTGAAATATATAAGTCGTGTTGATTAGATATGCGCCATTTTGACACGAATGATATTTATATCGATTTTATTCATTTTTATAATGAATATCGGGAAGGAAGTCATTTCAAAATTACATATTTTGAAAATATTATCATTTTAATATTATAATGATAAGAAATATTCAAATTTGATTTGAAACTTGAAATGAAATTCAAATCGTTTTAAAATGAATTTATTAAGAAATATTCAAATTTGATTTGAAATTTGAAATGAAATTTAAATCGTTTTAAAATAAATTTAAAACGAATTTATTAAGGAATATTCAAATTTGAATTGAAATTTGAAATGAAGTTGAAATCGTTTTTAAAACGAATTTAAAACGATTTATAAAATATGTTTTAAATGGGAATCGACGAAATATATATATATATATTTATTATATATTTAATGGCCTGAATAGAACGTGTCGCGCCGCGGTAGTTCGCGAATTTCGACCATTGACTTCGAATGGACATTACGAGAGATCCGACCATCGGATTCTCCTAAAACCGAAACCGTTGTGTTCGTATCGAAAAGAGCTTTTCAACGAATATTAGATATTTGAAATCTAATGGTTAGATTTGGAATTATGTTTAAATCAAATTTAGAAAAGGTCGTAGTAAGTGCAGTTCAACGACCGTTTATGGAAATCGATTGTACGGGCCTTGATAAAATTATTAAAAATATTAATAATTTGTGTAAAATCATAAGAAATGATTTGGAAAGAATTGGGATGAAAATTTTCATATTTGAAAAGATAAAAATATATCTTTATCAAAATGAACTAGTTATTAACTAGATTTGAAATCCGATAATTTTTAAATAAAATAAATTGGATTTTTGAAATGGTTTTTAAAAATAACCAGAATTTCCAATATATGAATTGGAATGGATTTGAATCGAAATAATCTTCGGAATATTTCGGTGTTGGGATTTCGTGATTATACAAATATTGTTATGGAAATTTGAAAGATATATTTATATCGTTATTTCCAATACAATATTTGTTGGTTGTAGAATCTGATATTGAATATAAGCCGATATATTTTCTATTCATAGTCTTGTATTTAATATCAAATGGGATTTTGGGTTTTTCGTGAATGGTGTTTACAGTAACACTGTTCTTAAACCCCATGTGAAAAGAATAAATCTTTTAATTAAAATTTAAAGAAAAATTACCAGTTAATTAACATTTAATTGGAATTGAAAATGGAATGTGAATTGGGTTTATTGTGAACTGTGTTTTTAACGACATTCATTTTTTAACCCGATTTACAGTGAAATATGATCTGGAATTTATAAATCTTTTAATTAAGATTTAGGGGAAATTTCCAAAGAAATGTTTTCCAATTTAATAAAAGAAATTGGAATGGAATTTGATTTAGTAATAATCAAAGTGAACTTCTGTGGAAGAAGACTGTTACTATATATGAATTTAAAAGGCATTGCCGTTATTCCATTTATATTATCAATTGGATATGGAAGTTTATATCGATTATATATATTGATCTGTCTTCCATGAAGATTGCATTGTTAATGGAATGTGATTTTGGGTTTATCGTGAGCGGTGTTTTAAATGACATTAGTTCTTTAACCCAGTTAAAGATAAGATTAATTTCTTAACTTTGAAGAAAATCATTAAGTAATGATTTTTGGAGATTAAAACTGAATTAGAGTTTTAATGAATCTTTAATTAGATTGAATGTGAATCTGATAACTAAAATTATCAAATTCAAGAAATGATCGAGAATGGAGTATCACCACTTTTGCTCCAAGCAATAGTTAAATCTTTAATTAGATTTGAACGTGAAATGGTAATTAATTTTACCGATGACACCATGGTGTTAGATATGGAGTATTACCAGTTTTGCTCCATGGGATGAATAGGCTGGGATTGGGAAATTAATCAAATGATTACTTCGGTAAGGTGCGTTAATCCCGACTAGTTTGGAAAACCTTAATATGGTTTGAATGATATCCAAAGGAAGATTAAAGAATAAATTTTAAAGAATTTATCTTTGATAAAATTAATGGGAACATATCCCTAAAGATATGAATATTTGAATAAAAGAGTATTATGAATTGGAATGAGGCATATGTTGTGTTTTTATAGCAATTGTTTATTATATACGCTAGATATTCAGAAAGGCCAGGTGTATACCCATTCCGAATAACTGATTCGACGATGAAGACGGTGGTTGAAGACCGGAGGTCTTCACTTCGTTTGGATGATTACTGATGTCTTGATTGGGTTGTACACCTAAGAAGAGGTAATAAGTGGTGATCGTATAGACGTACTTGGAGATCAACCGGATATGCGAGGTCCTCTCTCCTGTATTGGACATATGGGACGAGGAATAAGGTGCCTCCGGTTTCGTTCAGACCCAGAACGGACTTGTAAATGGATGTGTGTCTGATATCCGATTTCATTTTGTGTGATTGATAGACATCGGTTGCATAGCGTTAATTGCGTATGTGGCATGCTGAGATGCAAATGATCAAGGCTTCTGTTGAAAAGCAGAGTCTTGTGGTTGATGATCAAAGCATGACTTTAATATAGCATAGCTTTGTGTATAGCGTTAATTCGCGAGCCTCACACCCCGGTGTGAACCAGAAATGGGAGAGAACTTCAGGGAGGGCATGCATTTCCTTCTAGCTAGGAGTGGTGTATGGGTTTTGCAAGCCCATACGTTTTACTTATGTGGATGATGGATAGCGAGGCGCCTCGGTTATATCGGACACTGCGGTGTCGATGGATGATTTGGTCGATATATGACCCATTTATGCCCCATAAAGTGGGGAAACGTATTGTTCAGGCATTTTAGTCCACCTCGTGTGGACCGGCCCTGACGATCTAAAGGCTTGACTGAATACTTGCCTGAGGCTCGGGCTAGAGAGTCTCGAAGCGGTAAGGACGATCCCTTGCCTTGGTTCATAGATGGAAATCCAACTTCCAATACGACATTTTACGGTTTTAGTTGTATACTATTGGCAACATAGTGGCATGGGACGCTAATGCCGTCTATGATTGATACATTTATATTTGAAGTTGTTTTCATACACTTTACACTATAATAGTATCAAATGATTTGTTTTAAATGTACCAAGCACGTTTGGCTATTATAAGGTAAAACTCTATCCTCCGGCTTGCGTTGCATTGTGTGATGGGACCTAAGTCTTATAATAGCTTCATTTTTCCAAAAAGCATTGCGTTGTTTGTTTTATGCATTGGTATTCTTGGGAGGAAACCCATTCCGTGTTATACGGCGTGGTCCCTTGATTTACTCCATTTTAAAGTAAAGTTTTAAATAGTTTTAGTTCTCACACCAGTCACATGATTGACCTGGAGTTTATTGTTTTAACCGAAACTTTGGTTGCCCCTATTTTCCACGCGGGCAACTAGTTGTTTTTGTTTTGCAGATTTATATTCACAGGATCCTGGTTTACAGCTGGAATGATATTCGGAAAGCTCTGTATCCGTGTATCTCTTTCAGTTATGTTTTGTATAAATTTTCCGCTGCATAATAATTTGTAATTTATGATATCTATCAAATGTATATTATTTGTTCATACTCTATATATTCTTGTAATATGATGTAAATTGTTGTAATAAGTAATGAAATGTTCTTCTGTTTGTGTTCTGATTTGTCGTATTCTCAGACAATCTGTTCTTCCTCTTCTCTTCGGAGACCAGGGAAGTTTGGGTCGTCACAAAAACTACAAGCTCAAGCCTCACGTCTAACCTATCCAAAAACCACTAAGTAGATCAACCTATAATCACAAGAGACACTCAATAGAAACCACTAAATATAACTCGAAAAAATAATAATATATTTTTTATATTGTTGCCTTAGGTTTTTGGGTTGTCCCTCATCATCTTTTTATTCTATATTATTTGTTCTTATCAGTTTTAACCAAGTGTAATACCTGTTCTTATCAATTCTGGGATAGTGTACGTACGCTAACGATCTGTATATACACGTAAATACTAAGTCATGTTTCCAAGCATGCAACATCAAGTAAGGCATAACGGCAACAAGGAGCAGCTGAGTACCACGCATGCATGGATGCTAGACCTGCAAAATCAACACTTCTATGAGTTATCACTCATATAAAACTCATATATGTATAAATAAATTGCAAAGAAAGTATGCAAAATATCATGAATAGAATACAAGTGCTGCAAGAAACAAATTCTTATCAGTATAGCAACAACCATTAAATTGTATAAACTCCCATAAGCTAAGAACTATATAAAATTTATACAAAGGTTACATTTTTCTAAGTGAATGTATGAACTAAGCAACATACAACAAATCAAAATCACTTAAACTAGTGAATCAAAATCAGACTAGAAAATAGAAGTTTCATGTAATAACCCGAAAATTCGAGTCAATTTAAAATTTTTATTTGGTAATTTTAGCGAATTTTGATTATTTAAAATGAATTATTTTAAATAATAACGACGAGAAATTTATTTTGAATGGAATTCGAACGTATATTTTATATAGATCGTCGTTAGAATATAAATATTTATTTATATATAATGGGAATTGAAAATGGCGCGGTAGTTCAATAATTCGATTTCAAACTTCAAATGAATGTACCAGGTGCAAAATAAACCGGATTTTGGTGAAACCAAAAATATTTGAATCTAATTGAGAATATCTTTCCAACGAATCCAAAAAATTGAAATTTCATAGCGGGAATCAAAAGTTATGTACAGTCGAAAGTTCAGAAAAGTCGCTATGGAATTTCGGCCCTTGAAAATAGCCATTTTGCAAACGACCTCGGATTTCGACGAAACCACATTTGTTGGATCCGGGATGTAAAGTTATTACTAGGTTTCAAATTTCATAATTTTTCGAATCAATATGCGAGCGTGGCAAAGGAAAACGCTTTTGACCAGTTTTAGTTGATTTTAATCGACTGGAAAATTGCCATTTTTCAAATGGTCTCAGAATTTGACGAAATTATTTTTGTTAGGACCGTATCGTCAATACGAAGCTTGAAAATATTTTTCTGGAATTTTTCGAGTCAGTATGTGGCTCCAGTAAATAGAAATGCATGTTTAAAATAGAATATATACATTTAAATTTTGACTTAAAGGGAAACTGATCGAAACGGCCGAACTGGCTTACGATACATATCCCATTGTGTTCGGAATGGGGGTAATCAGCTATGAGCGACAGTCGATGGGCTCAATTTTGAGTTCGTAATAAAAGTCAACTTTTTATAGAGAAAAATAAATAAATTAAAATATAAAATTCTTTACACATATACCCCCCTCGATTTCATTTCAACAGAAAAAAAACCTAACCCCATCGCTGTCCCCCCCTCGCCGCGCCTCCACAGGCGGCGGAGACCCCCCTTCCCCTCCTTCTTCCTCTTCCTCCACCCCCCTTGTGCCGCGAGCCCCTCTTCTTCTTCTCCCCTCACCGCGTCTAGCCCCCCCCCCCCCCCGATCTGACGCGCCGCCCGCCCCTCAGCCAAACTCCTCCCCCTTCCTTCCTCTCTCCTCCTACTTCCCCAACCCTAGCCGTAAAGACTCCAGCCCTCCTCCTGCGAAAAAAAAAAACAGTAAGCTCCCTTGATTTTTTAACTTTAGAAAACTAGTGTTTTAATTCTAGAAAAAGCTGAGATTCTTTATATAGGTAAAGTTAGGATTTTTATCTAGATAAAGAACTGATTTTTATACAATAAAGTTATGATTTTGAACACGGCAAAAATATGATTTTCATATAGTATAAATGTTAAAGATATTATTTTTATATAGTAGAAATGTTAAAGATATTATTTTTATATAGTAGAAATGTTAAAGATATTATTTTTATATAGCAGAAATGTTAAAGATGTTATTTTTATATGGTAGGAATAATAAATATGTGATTTTTATAGCAATGAAAAAGCGAAATCTTTATATAGAGAATAGCGCGATAAAAATATAATCTTTATCTATATAGCATCGATGTAAAAATAGAATTTTTATCTATATAGTAGCGGTGTAAAAATAGAATTTTTATCCATATGGAGTGATTATAAAAATATGATTTTTTATATAGGTATGATAGTAAGAATATGATTTTTATTTAGATAGAGTTATAAAAATATTATCTTTATTAGAAGAAGAGCGATATAGAAATATAATTTTTATAACGAAGTGAAGATAAAAATTTGATTTTTATATATATGAAGTGAAAATAAAAATTCGATTTTTATATATGTAGCGTATGCGGACGATGAAAGTGACAAAAGGCGAGTGGCGAAGATTTCCAACATATGAAGAGTCGTGGCGTTTGGTTTAGCTAGTCGGTGAGAAATTCTCACTTTTAATTAATTTTCTAGTTTAAAATATATACTACGATGCAGACGGTGTTTAGTAGCACCCGACACCCGTCGTCCACAGAGCATGGACGGCTTGTATGCTTGTTTGTTTGTTGTTGATGTGTATTTGATTGTGTGATGTGATGTGAAATGAAATAAAATATTTATATAGTTGAAATAAAATATTTTATAGTTAAAAATAGAATTTTTAACGTGTATATGAAATGAAATAAAATATTTATATAGTTGAAATAAAATATTTTACAGTGGAAATCATTTTATAGTTAAAAATAGAATTTTTAACGTGTATATGAAATGAAATAAATATTTATAAACAAATCGGAGATTTGTTTATATACACTGATTTGATTGATATTGATTGGGACGATAAATTTTACACATCGCCCAGCTGCACAAATAAAATCTGTGTTTGATTGTTTGAAAACCCCACACGGGTATTGGGATGATAAATGACACACACTAGTCCCAATAATTAGCTGTATGTCGATCGTTTGATTGACAGACTGTCATAAGCGTTAAATATCTATATTTGATGCTTATACAGTGTAGAATGCACTCTGGATGATGGCTGATAATTTATCGTTGTTATTTTGTACATGTGTTGTAGAAAATCCATATAACTAACTAGATATATGGTAATTGATTGGGCTTTATTCCAGTTTTGAAATAGAAATATTTGAAAAAGAAATATTTGAAATACAATATTTGAAAATAGAAATATATGAAGCCGTGTTGATTAGATTGACGCCATTTTGACGTGAACGATATTTATATCGATTTTATTAAATTTTCAATGTATATTGAAAGTGATTTCGAAATTTGAATTATATTGAAAATAATCGAAATTTGAATTTAATTGAAAGGAATTGAATTCAAATTGAAATTGAAAAGAATTGAATTCAAATTGCAATTGAAAGGAATTGAATTCAAATTGAAATTGAAAGGAATTGAATTCAAATTGAAATTGAAAAGAATTGAATTAAATTGGAATTTAAATTCGAATTAAATTGAAATGAATTAAAATTCGAATTAAATTGAAATTGAATTGAAATTGAATTGAAATCGATTTGAAATCGAATTGAAATGAATTTAAAATGAATTTATATTGGAATATTGAATTTTGATTTGAAATTGAATATGAAGTTGAAACCATTTTGAAAATGAATTTAAAACGATTTATAAAGCACGTTTTGAATTGAAATCGACGAAGTATATATTATATATATTATATATATAATATAATGGCCTGAATAGAACGCACCACGCCACGGCAGTTCGCGAATTTCGACCATTGACTTCGAATGGATATTGCGGGAGATCCGACTGTCGGATTCTCCTAAAACCGGAACCGTTGGGTTCGTATCGAAAAGAGCTTTCTAATGAATATTAGAAATTAGAAATTTAACAGTTGGATTTGGAATTATGTCTGAATCAAATTTGGAAAAGGTCGTTGTAAGTGCAGTTCGATGGCCGTTGATGGAAATCGACTGTATGGGCCCTGATAAAATTATTAAAAATATCAATAATTTGTGTAAAATAATAAGAAGTGATTTTGGAAGAATTGGGATGAAAAAACTCCATATTTGAAAAGATAAAAATTGGTTTTTATCAAAATGAACTAGTTTTGAACTAGAATAATAATTTATTTATTTTTAAAATAAATAAATTGGATTTGAAATGGTTTTGAAAATAACCAGAATTTCCAATAATTGCATTGGAATGGATTTGCATCGAAATTGTCTTCGGAATGTTTCGATGTGGGATTTCGTGATTATACAGATATTGTTATGGAAATTTGAAAGATATATATATATATATATATATATATATATATTGTTATTTCTAATATGATATTTGCTGGTCGTAGAATTTGATATTGAATAAAGCCGATATATTTTCTATTCAGAGCCTTGTATTTAATATCAAATGTGATTTGGGTTTGTTGTGAATGGTGTCTTCATTAACACTATTCTTAAGCCCAGTTGAGAAAATGATTAAATCTTTTTATTTAGATTTAATGAAGTGTATCAATTAAATAATATTTAATTGGAATTGAATTGGTATTGATTTTTGGGTTTATCGCGAACAGTGTTTTAAATAACACTTGTTCTTTAACCCGATAATTAATGGAATGTGATTTTGGGTTGTCGTGAACGGTATCTTCAATAATACTGTTCTTAGACCCAAAGGAGTTAAGAAAATCAGAAACTAATTGGAGATTAGTTAAGTTGAATGATTTCTGGGGTATTGATCTGATGTTGGTTTCGGACTTCGGGATTAATACTTAGGCAATTGCTCACTTGCTAATTTACGGTTATGGACTGATTGAAATGTGATATGATTTTGGGGTTTATCATGAACCGTGTTTTAAATGACACTGATTCTTTAACCCAGTCAAAGATTAAAACTAAGTGGAGTTTTAATGAATCTTTAATTAGATTGAAAAGATCAAGAATGGAGGATCACCAGTTTTGCTCTAGGCGATAGTTAAATCTTTAATAAGATTTGAACGTGAAATGGTAATTGAATTTACCGATAACACTGTGGTATTAGATATGAAGGATTACCAGTTTTACTTCATGGGATGAATAGGTTGGGATTGGGAAATAAAATGAAGGATCACTTCGGTGTGGATTGCTATTCCCGACTAGTTTGAATTGATATTTAAAAGTAGATTAAAGAATAAATTTAAAAGAATTTATCTTTGATAAAATTAATGGGAACCTTTCCATAAGAATGTGAAATTTAGAAACTAACTGTTGGTTAGCTAAGTAGAATGGTTTTCTGGATATTGATCTGATGTTGGTTTCGGCCTTCGGGGTTAATATTAGGGGAATTATTCTCTTGATTAATTTACGGTTAGTGACTGATGAATTGGAACGAGGCGTATGTTGTGTTTGTGTAACACTTGTTTATTATATACGCGAGTTATTCGGAAAGACCGGGTTTATCCCATTCTGGATAACTGATACGACGATAAGTCGAAGATGAAGATGGTGGTCGAAGACCGGAGGTCTTCACGTCGTCTGGATAATTACTGATGATCTTGATTGGGCCGTACACCCAAGAGGAGGGAATCAGTTAGTGGTCGTCCAGATGTACTTGGAGATCGATGGATATGCGAGGTACAAGGTGCGACCGGTTTCGTTCAGACCCAGAACGGACTTGTAAATGGACTGTGTGTCTGACATAAGATTTCATTCTGTGTGACTGATATCGGTTGCATAGAGTGGTTTTCCTGTGTGGCATGCTAAGATGCAAATGATCAAGGCTTCTGTTGAAAAGCAGAGTCTTGTGGTTGATGATCAAAGAACGGCCTTTGTGGCGTAGCTTTGTGTAGCGTTAATTCGCGAGCCTCACACCCCGGTGTGAACCAAAAATGGGAGAAGGACCTCAGGGAGGGCATGTGTTTCTTTCTAGTTAGGAGTGGCGTCAGTGCTTGAACTGGCTGACGAGTTTGACTCATGTGGTTGTTGGAATTGGAGGCGCCTCGGTTATATCGGTCGATCCGGGACCGATGGAGTCATTCGTTGGCTCATTTACGCCCCAAAGGGCAGGGAAACGCAGTGTTCAGGAATTTTAATCCACATCGGTGGACCGACCCTATTGCTCCATGGGCCCATCTGAGTGTGGGTCCTGAGGCTCGGGCTAGAGAGTCTCGAATCGGTGAGGACTATCTTTTGCCTCGGTTCACAGATGGAAATCCAATTTCCAAATACGTGACTTTGCGGTTTTAATTGTAAAACTAGTATGGCTACATGATATATGGTACCCATGCCGTCTATGATTGATATTTATGATTTGAAATTGTTTTGACACTATGCACTTATAGTAATAATAAAACATGAAATTTCTCGTATCAAGCATTCTTTGGCCATTATAAGGTAAAACCCTATCCTCCGGCTTGTGTGATGGGACCTGGGTCTTATAATAGCTTCATTGTTCTTTATTTAGCATTGCGTTGTTTGTTTTATGCACTGGTATTCTTAGGAGGAAACCCGTTCCGTGTTATACGGCGTGGTCCCTTGATTTACCTAACTTTAAAATAAAGATTAATAATTGTTTTAGTTCTCACACTAGTCCTATGACCAACTTGGAGTTTATTGTTTTAACCTAAACTCTGGGTGCCCTTATTTTGTCACGGGCAGCTAGTAGTTTTGTTTTTGCAGATTAATATTCACAGGATCCTGATTTATAGCTGGAACGATATCCGGAATGCTTTGTATCCGTATATCTCCTTCTAGTTGTGTTTTGTATTATTTTCCGCTGCGATGTATTTAAATGTAATTTAAATATCTGTTATTTTCTGTGTAGTATTTTTTTTATACTCTGTATATTCTTGTATTCTGATGGAATTGTTGTAATTAACAATGAAATGTTCTTCTTTCTACGTTCTTTCGTGTGCTGTTCTCGAACCATCCGCGCTTTCCTTACCGGGGAAGTTACGGGTTTTTACATTTGGTATATGAGCTTTGGTTTACAAAGCTCAGAGAACAAGACACGTTAGAACCATACGAAAGAATTCATCAGAAATTGGATTAGTAATATCCAATGAGAATGAATCGTTGGAGATGGGATCAGTAGTATCCTAGAACGAGTGTGAAGAGTATATTTTTAAAGTGAAAACAACTTTGTTTAGAAAATTTAAATCAATTATTCGTATTTGATTATTTATTTATATTGAATTTGGACAATCCAGTATATATAGATTTTGCGTATACGTCTGATCCACGTGTATTCGAAGTTTTAATATACTGGATAGATATAGAATCACACTCTAGTCGCCCAGAGATGGTTCTGATGATCGCTATAGTACATACATCATCAGAATTTATATTCGAGTTTCGAAAGTGGGATTTCTATATATTTCCATTAGACTGGTGTGAGAACCATTAGATAGGGCCTATTGTTGTGAGTTGGCACCAAAAATGTGATTTTTGACTATATATCAAAGTTATGAATTTGAAATGATAAACAACTAATTGATTGCTGGTTGTGTTGTTTAATTATTGGTTGGTTAATTAAAATATTGAACCTTTAGCCAAATTGAACCAAATAGTGAGTTGTATTGAAATTTTTTGCATTTGCATGCATGTACATGTACTTACACTAAACAGGTCATAGCAAGGAGGCTAGAGAAGAGGAATAAAATTGTTTTCCCGACAAATAGGTACATGTTTACTGTATTTCTTGAGTTTTGGGTGATTTTGTGAGCCGATTGGCTAGCCGCTTGGCTTTTTTGTTTTCTTTTGGATTGAAGAAGGCCATGGGAGGCTATATGAAATATCCTGAAGTCCACAGTGTAGGGGAGGTTATGGCGAAATTTTTCGAAAATTTAGGGTGTTAGCCAAACTTTTGAAAAATTTGAAAAGTTCTTAGAAACTGAGAAGTTGAAGAACTTAAGCTGTAAAGAAAATAGTGAAATTGAGTTGATTAGTAAACAACTTTCGGCTTCGTTCCTTTTCGGGGACGAAAAGTTTTAAGTGGGGGAGATTGTAATAACCCGGAAATCCGAGCCAATTTAAAAATTTTATTTTGGCAATTTTAGCGAATTTTGATTATTTAAAATGAATTATTTTAAATAATAACGACGAGAAATTTATTTTGAATGGAATTCGAACGTATATTTTATATAGATCGTCGTTAGAATATAAATATTTATTTATATATATAAAAGGAATTGAAAATGGCGCGGTAGTTCGATAATTCGATTTCAAACTTCAAATCAATGTACCAAGTGCAAAACGAACCGGATTTTGGTGAAACCAAAAATATTTGATTCTAATTGAGAATGTCTTTCCAACGAATCCGAAAAATTGAAATTTCATAGCGGGAATCAAAAGTTATGTCCAGTTGAAAATTCAGAAAAGTCGCTATGGAATTTCGGCCCTTGAAAATAGCCATTTTGCAAACGACCTCGGATTTCGACGAAACCACATTTGTTGGATCCGGGACGTAAAGTTATTGCTAGGTTTCAAATTTCATAATTTTTCGAATCAATATGTGAACGTGGCAAAAGAAAACGCGTTTGACCAGTTTCAGTTGATTTTAATCGACTGGAAAATGACCATTTTTCAAATGGTCTCAGAATTTGACGAAATTAGTTTTGTTAGGACCGTATCGTCAATACAAAGCTTGAAAATATTTTTCTGGAATTTTTCGAGTCAGTATGTGGCCCCAGTAAATCGAAATGCATGTTTAAAATAGAATATATAGATTTAAATTTTGATTTAAAGGGAAACTGATCGAAACTGCCGAATTGGCTTACGATACATATCCCATTGTGTTCGGAATGGGGGTAATCAGCTATGGGCGGCAGTCGGTGGGCTCAATTTTGAGTTCGTAATAAAAGTCAACTTTTTATAGAGAAAATAAATAAATTAATAAATTAAAATATAAAATTCTTTACACATATACCCCCCTCGATTTCATTTCAACAGAAAAAAAACCTAACCCCATCGCGGTCCCCCCCTCGCGGCGCCTCCATAGGCGGCGGAGACCCCCCTTCCCTCCTTCTTCCTCTTCCTCCAACCCCCCCTGTTCCGCGAGCCCCTTCTTCTTCTTCTCCCCTCACCGCTTCTAGCCCCCCCACCCCCCCCCCCCCCCCGGTTTGACGCGCCGTCCACCCCTCAAGGAAACTCCTCCCCCCTTCCTTCCTCTCTCCTTCTACTTCCCCAGCCCGAGCCGTGAAGACTCCAGCCCTCCTCCTTTGAAAAAAAAAACAGTAAGCTCCCTTGATTTTTTAACTTTAGAAAACTAGTGTTTTAATTCTAGAAAAGCCTGAGATTCTTTATATAGGTAATGTTAGGATTTTTATCTAGATAAAGAACTGATTTTTATACGATAAAGTTATGATTTTGAACACGGCAAAAATATGATTTTCATATAGTAGAAATGTTAAAGATATTATTTTTATATAGTAGAAATGTTAAAGATATTATTTTTATATAGTAGAAATGTTGAAGATATTATTTTTATATAGTAGAAATATTAAAGATATTATTTTTATATAGTAGAAATGTTAAAAATGTTATTTTTATATAGTAGGAATAATAAATATGTGATTTTTATAGTGATATAATAAAAAGGCGAAATCTTTATATAGAGAATAGCATGATAAAAATATAATCTTTATCTATATAACATCGATGTAAAAATAGAATTTTTATCTATATAGTAGCGGTGTAAAAATAGAACTTTTATCCATATGGAGTGATTATAAAAATATGATTTTTTATATAGGTATGATAGTAAGAATATGATTTTTATTTAGATAGAGTTATAAAAATATTATCTTTATTAGAAGAAGAGCGATATAGAAATATAATTTTTATAACGAAGTGAAGATAAAAATTTGATTTTTATATATATGAAGTGAAAATAAAAATTCGATTTTTTATATATGTAGCGTATGCGGACGATGAAAGTGACAAAAGGCGAGTGGCGAAGATTTCCTACATATGAAGAGTCGTGGCGTTTGGTTTAGCTAGTCGGTGAGAACTTCTCACTTTTAATTAATTTTCTAGTTAAAAATATATACTAGGATGCAAATGGTGTTTAGTAGCACCCGACACCCGTCGTCCACAGACCATGGATGGCTTGTATGCTTGTTTGTTTGATGTTGATGTGTATTTGATTGTGTGATGTGAAATGAAATAAAATATTTATATAGTTGAAATAAAATATTTTATAGTGGAAAATATTTTATAGTTAAAAATAGAATTTTTAACGTGTATATGAAATGAAATAAAATAATTATATAGTTGAAATAAAATATTTTATAGTGGAAAATATTTTATAGTTAAAAATAGATTTTTTAACGTGTATATGAAATGAAATAAATATTTATAAACAAATCGGAGATTTGTTTATATACACTGATTTGATTTATATTGATTGGGACGATAAATTTTATACATCGCCCAGCTGCACAAATAAAATCTGTGTTTGATTGTTTGAAAACCCCACACGGGTATTGGGATGATAAATGACATACACTAGTCCCAATAATTAGCTGTATGTCGATCGTTTGATTGACAGACTGTCATAAGCGTTAAATATCTATATTTGATGCTTATACTGTGTAGAATGCACTCTAGATGATGGTTGATTATTTATCGTTGTTATTTTGTACATGTGTTGTAGAAAATCCATATAACTAACTAGATATATGGTAATTGATTGGGCCTCATTCCAGTTTTGAAATAGAAATATTTGAAAAAGAAATATTTGAAATAGAATATTTGAAAATAGAAATATATGAAGCCGTGTTGATTAGATTGACGCCATTTTGACGTGAACGATATTTATATCGATTTTATTCAATTTTCAATGTATACTGAAAGTGATTTCGAAATTTGAATTATATTGAAAATAATCGAAATTCGAATTTAATTGAAAGGAATTGAATTCAAATTGAAATTGAAAGGAATTGAATTCAAATTGCAATTGAAAGGAATTGAATTCAAATTGAAATTGAAAGGAATTGAATTCAAATTGAAATTGAAAAGAATTGAATTAAATTGGAATTGAAATTCGAATTAAATTGAAATGAATTGGAATTCGAATTAAATTGAAATTAAATTGAATTGAAATCGATTTGAAATGAATTTAGAACGAGTTTATATTGGAATATTCAATTTTGATTTGAAATTGAATATGAAGTTGAAACCGTTTTGAAAATGAATTTAAAACGATTTATAAAGCACGTTTTGAATTGAAATCAACGAAGTATATATTATATATATTATAACTATATAATATAATGGCCTGAATAAAACGCGCCGCGCCGCGGCAGTTCGCGAATTTCGACCATTGACTTCGAATGGGTATTGCTGGAGATCCGACTGTCGGATTCTCCTAAAACTGGAACCGTTGGATTCGTATCGAAAAGAGCTTTCTAACGAATATTAGAAATTAGAAATTTAACGGTTGGATTTGGAATTATGTCCAAATCAAATTTGGAAAAGGTCGCTGTAAGTGCAGTTCGATGGCCGTTGATGGAAATCGACTGTACGGGCCCTGATAAAATTATTAAAAATATCAATAATTTGTGTAAAATCATAAGAAGTGATTTGGGAAGATTTGGGATGAAAAAACTCCATATTTGAAAAGAAAAAAAAGGGTTTTTATCAAAATGAACTAGTTTTGAACTAGAATAATAATTTATTTATTTTTAAAATAAATAAATTGGATTTGAAATGTTTTGAAAATAACCAGAATTTCCAATTATTGCATTGGAATGGATTTGAATCGAAATTGTCTTCGGAATGTTTCGATGTGGGATTTCGTGATTATACAGATATTGTTATGGAAATTTGAAAGATATATATATATCGTTATTTCTAATATGATATTTGTTGGTCGTAGAATTTGATATTGATTATAAGCCGATATATTTTCTATTCAGAGCCTTGTATTTAATATCAAATGTGATTTGGGTTTGTTGTGAATGGTGTCTTCATTAACACTGTTCTTAATCCCAGTTGAGAAAATGATTAAATCTTTTTATTTAGATTTGATGAAGTGTACCAATTAAATAATATTTAATTGAAATTGAATTGGTATTGATTTTTTGGTTTATCGTGAACAGTGTTTTAAATAACACTTGTTCTTTAACCCGATAATTAATGGAATGTGATTTTGGGTTGTCGTGAACGGTATCTTCAGTAATACTGTTCTTAGATCAAAGGAGTTAAGTAAATCAGAAACTAATTGGAGATTAGTTAAGTTGAATGATTTCTGGGGTATTGATCTGATGTTGGTTTCGGCCTTCGGGGTTAATACTTAGGGAATTGCTCACCTGGTAATTTACGGTTAGGGACTAATTGAAATGTGATATGATTTTGGGGTTTATCATGAACCGTGTTTTAAATGACACTGATTTTTTATCCCAGTCAAAGATTAAAACTAAGTGGAGTTTTAATGAATCTTTAATTAGATTGAAAAGATCGAGAATGGAGTATCACCAGTTTTGGTCCAGGCGATAGTTAAATCTTTAATTAGATTTGAACGTGAAATGGTAATTGAATTTACCGATAACACCGTGGTGTTAGATATGAAGTATTACCAGTTTTACTTCATAGGATGAATAGGTTGGGATTGGGAAATAAAATAAAGGATCACTTCGGTGTGGATCGCTAATCCCGACTAGTTTGAATTGATATTCAAAAGTAGATTAAAGAATAAATTTAAAAGAATTTATCTTTGATAAAATTAATGGGAATCTTTCCCTAAGAATGTGAAATTTAGAAACTAACTGTCGGTTAGCTAAGTAGAATGGTTTTTTGGATATTGATCTGATGTTGGTTTCGGCCTTCGGGGTTAATATTAGGGGAATTATTCTCTTGATTAATTTACGGTTAGTGACTGATGAATTGGAACGAGGCGTATGTTGTGTTTGTGTAACACTTGTTTATTATATACGCGAGTTATTCGGAAAGACCGGGTTTATCCCATTCTGAATAACTGATATGACGATAAGTCGAAGATGAAGACGGTGGTCGAAGACCGGAGGTCTTCACGTCGTCTGGATAATTACTGATGATCTTGATTGGGCCGTACACCCAAGAGGAGGGAATCAGTTAGTGTTCGTCCAGACATACTTGGAGATCAATGGACATGCGAGGTACAAGGTGCCTCCAGTTTCGTTCAGACCCGGAGCGGACTTGTAAATGGACTGTGTGTCTGACATTGGATTTCATTCTGTGTGACTGATATCGGTTGCATAGAGTGGTTTGCCTGTGTGGCATGCTAAGATGCAAATGATCAAGGCTTCTGTTGAAAAGCAGAGTCTTGTGGTTGATGATCAAAGAACGACCTTTGTGGCGTAGCTTTGTGTAGCGGTAATTCGCGAGCCTCACACCCCGGTGTGAACCAGAAACGGGAGAAGGACCTCAGGGAGGGCATGCGTTTCTTTCTAGTTAGGAGTGGCGTCAGTGCTTGAACTGGCTGACGAGTTTGACTCATGTGGTTGTTGGAATTGGAGGCGTCTCGGTTATATCGGTCGATCCGGGACCGATGGAGTCATTCGTTGGCTCATTTACGCCCCAAAGGGTGGGGAAACGCAGTGTTCAGGAATTTTAATCCACATCGGTGGACCGACCCTGTCGCTCCAAGGGCCCACCTGAGTCTGGGTCCTGAGGCTCGGGCTAGAGAGTCTCGAATCGGTGAGGACTATCTTTTGCCTCGGTTCACAGATGGAAATCCAATTTCCAAATACGCGACTTTGCGGTTTTAATTGTAAAACTAGTATGGCGATATGATATATGGTACCCATGCCGTCTATGATTGATATTTATGATTTGAAATTGTTTTGACACTATGCACTTATAGTAATAATAAAACATGAAATTTCTCGTATCAAGCATTCTTTGGCTATTATAAGGTAAAACCCTATCCTCCGGCTTGTGTGATGGGACCTGAGTCTTATAATAGCTTCATTGTTCTTTATTTAGCATTGCGCTGTTTGTTTTTTGCACCGGTATTCTTGGGAGGAAACCCATTCCGTGTTATACGGCATAGTCCCTTGATTTACCTAACTTTAAAATAAAGATTAATAATTGTTTTAGTTCTCTCACCAGTCCCATGACTGACCTGGAGTTTATTGTTTTAACCTAAACTCTGGGTGCCCTTATTTTGTCACGGGTAGCTAGTAGTTTTGGTTTTGCAGATTTATATTCACAGGATCCTGATTTACAGCTGGAACGATATTCGGAAAGCTTTGTATCCGTATATCTCCGTCTAGTTGTGTTTTGTATTATTTTGCACTGCGGTGTATTTAAATGTAATTTAAATCTCTGTTATTTTCTGTGTAATATTTATTTATACTCTGTATATTCTTGTATTCTGATGGAATTGTTGTAATTAACAGTGAAATGTTCTTCCGTCTGCGTTCTTTCATGTGTTATTCTCGAACTATCCGCGCTTTCCTTCACGGGAAATTTACGGGTATTTACATTTAAAATCCTATTAAAAACCCAACCATCATTGGCATACGAGTGTACTCGAGTTCAAGCTTAAACATAAACCGTTCTCGAGCTAAGAGGACTACAAAAAGAGGATTTTACTTATCTATTTAGGAATATTACACCTTGACTCTATTCTGTTATTGAAGTAATCATTCAAGCCTTGGCTAGAATTTATATGTAAATGTTGTTTTTTCCTTTTTTCATTTATTGTGAATAAGCATGTTAGACCATGTTAATTGATATGAGAATTAACTTGCACACCTTAATAGTGATCGTTGGGATTGACATTTCAAAACGTAGTTAGGTCGTTATTCTCTTTGCATAATTCACACCTATATAAATAACCTAATAAAACCTAATATTTATGCGTACTAAATGCATTTAAACTAGGAAATCAAATTTGAATGTCCCTATAAGAATTTTTATGCATCCTGTGAGTTAAAGACTTTAATTATGATCAATGACACACAGACACGAGGTTAATCATTATGAGTAGTAGAAGCCTACCTATAACTGACTGGCATATCCAACATAGACAAGTAAGATTGGTTAATGTGAGAGGTTGAGGTGTCATGGGCCATTATAATTAGTACATTATATGTGAAATTAACCCCAACTAGTAGTAGAATCTTGACTGGAACCGCCCAGCAAATCCAACATCTACAAGTGGACGGATTGATGTAAGATGTCTAGTGTGTGTGTGTATATATATATATATATATATATATATATATATATGTGTGTGTGTGTGTGTGTGTGTGTGTGTGTGTGTAAAGTAGGCTACCTTGGAAGAGGTATTAAGTGGCTTACCTACCTTTTGTTGGGTATTAAGTGGTTAGGACTATGTCCGTTTCTAAGGTTCACTCCTTGGTTCTGGACCCAGGTCATGGGACTCACCCTTAGAGGTTTTAAGTTGTCTTTGGGTCCACCTTTATCTTATATAAGGTATCAAATGGTCTTATTAGATGGTATCATATGAGCAGAGTAGTTCTCCAAGCAACGTTCGCTTCTTATTTAGGGGCAGCCGATCAAAAGGGGTAGTTAACGAGCTGTATGGAATTTTTCAGAGCTCGTTAGAACTTTTCAAACAATTAGGGAAGAAGGTGATGCATGTGAGTGGGCGTGGAGAAGGGTAAAAGTATAATTTAATTAGGGTAATTACAATTTAATATCATATTAACTTTAGAATGTGGTATTTAGTTTGTATGGATTCGGATTGACACACCGTAAGATGCATTGGAATTAAGGTGCTGAATATTACACGTTCATTGGATTGGAGTGCTTTGGATCTATTTGGATTTTTGTGTAATTTCAAACACCTGCTTAAAATAATATAAATTAATGCGAAACCGTCAAATTAGAATGGATGGTAAGTTAACTCTCACAATTTCTGAAGTACTATTTTTTGTATCATATAACATTAATATCTATTATTGAATCAATATTTATTTATATGATATGCTTGATTTGTTTGTTTGATTGATCGGTTTATTTAATTCTTTATTGGTGGTTGTTGATATATCTTCCCATCTATGAATGGATGACCTTTGACATTACCTGCTTTTAAGCGGAAGATTCATCTTAAATGAATTATATTATATTATCTGTTTTATATGCATATAAATAACCATTTTGTTGTAGGGGACTATAAATAGGGAAAGCGGAGTGTACGTAGCGAATTAGGTCATGATAGAACACTCTGATATCTACACATCTTTTGTGGTTATTTTGTGATTAATAATTTCCTTTGGTTATTTATATTTATGCTCATTCACCTATTTGCATATATTTATATTTTCTTGCATTTTTGTTATATCGTTTATCGTCAAAACCAACTTATGTTTATTTCCAAATTGACCATTGTCGATGATTGAAGTGAATTAAACGTTTTGTTTAAGACAAGCTTGTGTTTCCATAGAATCGATATTTGAATAAAATTATCATTTAAACTAATGACATTTTTTAAATTTATTTATTATTTGAGTTAGTAATATATAATATGACTCAATTATTTATTTTGATGAATGATAATTGAGAACGATTTTGCATAAGTAACAAACTGAGAATTGATTATTCATTCTAATCAATGACATTAGAATCAAATTTATTATTATAGTTATTGAAACTTTATTCTAATTAATTATATTAAATTAACAATTAATTGAAACTTAATAATCTTTCTAATAAATGATGCTTTAGTTGTAATAACTTACTTTAACCAATATCGCTTTTGATTAGATTGGTAATTTTATTTACTTTTGATAGGAAAATGATTTGTCTAAATGAAATGAATTGAACCACTTTAATTGATCGAATAAATGATTTAAGAAAAATTAATTGACTATTATAAGGTTTTTAACTTACTTAATAAAGTGTGCAAATAATTAATTTCTCGATTATAAAAAATCGTAAATGTTAATGATCATTGTACTAAATAATAAATGTTGGTTTAAAGGTTTTAACCAAATTTGGTATTCTGTTTATTTCCTTTTGAAAATATTAAAACGGGTTATTAAAGATATAAAAAAGGAGATTTATAAAATTATCTTCTAGGATGATTTATATTTTCTTAAGGGTATTAAAGTATTTAAATTTAATTTATTTTTACTTTAGGATAAATAATGTTGTTTACATTATATAAACGATAGTTTTAAATAAGAATGCCCTTTCTAAATAGAAAAGAGTGAAATTTGATCTAAGTATAAAGTGTGTGGGATTTTTTATCGAATTCGATGTTTTGATTTAACATTGGTTTTGACTTTTCTTTTAAAATATGCTTAGAATCTTAATTATCGCTGTAATACTAATATTTTAAAGAGTACTGCTCAAAGTGTTTTGTTTCAAATATCTAAAATGTGAAATCCAAACATAAGTTCGAGTTTTGAAGTTTAAAGGTTTTCGATACGAATATGGAAAGAAATTTCTGTAAACGATATCGCTTGTGGTTTGGCCTACGGGTATATAGTGAAATATGAAGGGGTTTCTCGCCTTTTGTTTGGTGTTGAGCAATTGACTCTTACCTTCACATGTCCCAAGTTGGGTTGGTTTCGAGTCGAGAAGCTAGCATTAAAATTACTTGCGAGGTACCAGTGTATGCCATCATGGGGATTTACCACTAGTTGAAGGTTGAAAAGCCTAGATCTGTTACATTTGGTATAAGAGCTGAAGGTTCGGCGAGAACCTTGGCTCTGGTGGGATAATTCATCAAGACTGGGCAAGCGAGACCCTGAGATGAGTTTGAGAGTGTATTTAAATACGAGAGTGTATTTGTTAGTGTTATAAAAACATATTGTGTTAGTTAGTCTGTTGAGTTGTTTATGAATTCTGGTCGAGACGTAGGACGACATGATGTCTATAGAGATTTCTAAACACTTGAACAAGGAAAGTAGACACAATATTGATTTTCAAAAATTTAGTAAATGAAATATTTTACCTAAGATATATTTTGTATATAAAGAAATATTTTTTCTAAACTATATTGCTATATGTATAGTGTTGTTTGTTAATGATGAAAATATAAGTCCCACATCGGGAAATGTTCAACTAAAAATCCTGGATATATACTAAGAAGCTACAGTTCACATCAACCAATTGGTTTTGTGAACAAACTATGTAGCTCTCTAAACTATAAAATGTCAACAGTGGTATCAGAGCCCAGGTCAACTAATTCAACTAGTTCAACTAATATGTATGTGCTTAACCGCCATACGTGCGCCACTCCATCCAAAATAGCATGATCACGTAGATGGCTCAAATACGCCACACGTGAAGGGGGAGTGATGAAAATATAAGTCCCACATCGGGAAATGTTCAACTAAAAATCCTGGATATATACTAAGAAGCTACAGTTCACATCAACCAATTGGTTTTGTGAACAAACTATGTAGCTCTCTAAACTATAAAATGCCAACAGTTAATGATAACATTAAATTATTATCGTTATTGATAAATAGGTCATGCTTATATAATTTAGGAGCATTGACTATTGTTTTGTTGTTGTTGATATATGTTTTATTAACTTGTGGACATTTATTAACAGTTTAAGGATATTGGAATTGAATACCTAATGAATTAAGTTTCATAGCTCGAATTATGGAGTGTTCAATATAAATATTAAGTTAAAATCAACAACTATTAGAATATTAGTTAATGTTATCTAAATGGAAAATTAAACATTTAGAAAATAAAATTTTGAAATATTTTATTATAATATAAGTAGATTATATGCATATTGGGAAATTAAGTAAGTCGGTGAAATATATTTCAAAAATGGTTTTAATTAAAATCGTTCCAAGATTGTTTAAAATGATTTCAAAAGGGTCTATTAGAATTAAAATAGTAGTTTTACTTGAAATTTATTTAGAAGTTTAGATATGCCAAAATTTTAATTTTCCTTAAAAGAAATTGTTTTTAATTAAAATCCATATTGTATAAAGAGTTAATAATTCGAAAATTCAAAATTCTTAATTGGTAAAGAAAACATTATTAATTCAGGTTCAAATTGGTTAAGTGGTAGGTGGGTTTTAATAAGCTTAGTTATTTAAAATAATAAATTGGTATAAACATCAAATTTTAATAAATCATTTGATGTTGTTTAAGCTAATACCCTGGACATCTTTTTTTAGGCACACTAAAGAAAATGTATCGAAGGGTTGACTCGGTTGGAAATTCATGTTTTCTTGAGTATCTATTTGAATTTTGGATTGAAATAAATAAATCGATAAGTAAGTTGGATTTGAGTTGTTTAATTTTGTTTCTCACTTGATATGATATTTCATATGTTAATTGTAAATGAAACGAAATATTCGACGATTTTGGATAGTCGAGATTTTCAAGTTATATATGAAATATGTTGTATCTTACAATTCTATGATTTTTGTTTGATGATAACAAACATATATTTATTATTATAAATGTGTTTGTAATTGTACTGTATATACTACATCACAAACATAATATAATATTTATATTTAAATAGAATACTACTTCACAAGAACTTAAATAATCAAACAGTATTTTATTTAAATATAATAATTTATTTCAACTTTCCAAATAGTACAAATTTATAGCTCCACTATTTATATATCTCACTATTTGTATATTTCAATGAAGTACAATACACTACATTTCATATTATACAATGCTCCTCACTACAGTACACTCAGTTACATGTCACTCAAGTTGTACATATACAATCACACACTCACTTGTCTTCTGCTTTCCGCCTACTTCAGTCAGTCCAGTCTTCTGCTTACCTGTCACAGAAACACACACACAGTAATTTGGAATAGAAATAATTTTAAATTCTAGCAGATATTATTTTTATTTTTAAAAATTTATTTGCCTCAGAATTTTGGTGTGTTTTCCATCATTTTTCATGACTTGATCTGATTTTTAGTAGACTTCCATTTGTGTCTAAACAGCTTGTGATATTCACAATGATACACTGTAAATACCACAAGGTAGACATCGTCTGTAGTGCTCACATATATATTGTATGGATGAGCACTATACATGTATACACATATATGTGTATGTATATACACATATTTCTATGTAGGGGCAATATGGTTAGCATTGGACAAATAGATTAACAGGGTTTGTTCAGGTGAAGCTCGAAACACATGCATAGTGCATGGGTCAGGTGTCCATGGACACACTGCACTAAGGAGTGGCCACGAAGACTAAGCTCGACCCAGTGCAAGTGCACGAGCATGGGCCAAAACAAGTAATGCAGTGATAATGTGCATGATAGCAAGGTTCATCAAGCCACAGGTAATGCACAAGGCAGGAACAAGCATGCATGGTCATTGGAAGTGCCCAGTTGCACTAGACAGTTCAGATAATATGGTTGAGCCACTCACACACAATTGCATATGGACAGTGAATAGTCCAACATGGCCAATGATGTACAACTATACCAGGAAAGCTCAAGAGTACTTGTCAAAATGGTCATGGTTCAAACAAATGTCAACATGCAAATATACACAAATATGCTCAGCATTGTGTTCAAACAGCAAATGGCAGATCAGAGAGTTACAAGTGAAATAATGATGTACACAACACCCAAGTATGCAAGAATGATCTCAATTACATGTCAAAGCATCAAGTGATAAGCAGTTGCAAAGAGGTGCAACAACAAAATGTACGCAGCAATGAGGATAACCAAGCGTGCACTTTACAAGTTAGGGGTGCAGCAAAACAAGCCGTATATATAAGTTTTAGGTCAAAGCAGCATGTCTAACCAACTTCTGGGAACAACAAGAAGCTCAGGTGAACATACATATGTCAACAACAGATAGTATTTCTATAAATTCATGAACAAGTAAAATATAGCAGAAGGCTAAGGGTATGGACATGAATGGTGACACAAAAACACAAGTGTTCAGGTGTATCTCAAAGTGCAAATCAAGCCAAAATAAACCACAATTTCTTTCCTGAAAAACAAACAAGGCTGGAGAACCAGTATATTGATTTTTGACAAAGAGTAATTTTTGGCAAACTGTTTTTAGCTAAACAGAATTCATTTTTGGCTAAACACTTCATTAAAAGATCTCTAGTTTTTAATAAGGCAATGGAAAAAACAGTTTTGGGCAATAACTTCCAGTTTTATTTTCGATCAAGCAGATTTTGGCAAACTATCTTTCGCAAAAACACAATTAATATTTGGCATGAAATCATTTGATTTGATTTCCAAAAAGCAACACTGTCAAGAATATTGAGCAAAAATCTTTCTAGTAAATCTCGGCACCTTTTATTATGAGCAAAACAAATTTTACTTTGTTTCCTGAAATCATTTCCAGAAATCATCAAGGAACTCACGACATATTTGTCAATCATCGAAATCAAAGATGGGATTAAAGGCAACAAATAATTTCCAGAATTCACGCAAGACAACAAAGCCGATTCAATTGAAATAAAGGCAACAAAATCACGCGCTAATCAGACAAATCATCTTGGGAAATAAGAGTTTTTTTATAGGGTTTAATAATCCTATAAATAACACCATTCATCATAGGTTAATAATCAATCGAAACCACAAGCAACAAATTGAAGTACATAATAAAAAATCAGAAAGCTCACAATTTCGGTTTTCGATCGAGAGCAATCCACGAATTGATTGATAAAGACGAGCAGACCCCAAGCAATCAAACAATTGTTTCAAATCGAAGAAGCTGCTGTCACGATTCAGAAGGAAGCACAAAAACACTAGAATTGCCGCCATTTTTATTTCCTAGAGAGGAAGGAGCTATCGGGCCAACCCAATGAGGATGCAAGCAAAATGAATGGGCCCGCCTATTTTTGTTAGTCAAAAAGGGGTTTTAAATTTGTTTTTAGTTTAAGTTGTATTGTCTTGTTTTTTTGTAAAATCGTCTATTTGTTTTCGACTTTTATTTGTAAAAACTAGGTATACTACTTATAGGATTTTAACTAGGGTTTACAGGCTACGAGTTTGTAGCCAGGGGAAAATCTGATTTCAGGGATAGAAATCCGTTTAAGGTTTGAGCGTAGAATTATATCAACAGAAGGGTTTGCGAGTGTACAAGACTGTATAGGCGGTTAGCGAGGGAGTCACAAGTTTATAATTTTTTGTGTGTGGGAGTTTGTTTTTAATTCTAGTTAAAACCTTGGGGAATGCAGTAGTAGGCAGGGTTTGCCGAAGCTAGTTAAAATCTCTATGTTATTTATTTTCTGCATTTATTTTATCTACTGCAATATGTTATGTGATATTTTTAATATCTCGAATTATTTTAATTAACCCTATTCACCCCCTCTTGGGTTAACATAGATCCAAAAAGTGGTATCAGAGAAGGTTATTCATTAACCCTAGAGTCATGGTGTTACCAAGTTGTCAGTCTTCTGAGAGAGTCAGTCCAATCGTATTCCAACCATTTTTAATGGTACATATTTTTTAAAAAGGAAATCTGAAATGGAATCCGATTTTAAATCAGTTAATATTAAATGTTGGGATATTGTTATTAATGGGTATAATATGGTCGATAGAAATAACATTGGATTTAATTCTCGTGCTATTCATATTTTATATTCTTATATTGATGATGTTCAATATAGCCTTATCTCCCGTTGTTTAACCGCACAATAAATCTGGAATACTCTCGATGCGAAGTATGAAAAAATTGATAATAGCAGCTCAAAACCCTAGAAGGCCAACTCAGATTCTGATCTATGCTTGAAAGGAGATACAAATAAAATTTTAGATGGATCAGACGATGGAGACTCAATAAATGATGAGACAGAAAATTTCTCTTATGAAGATTTAGTTTATATGTGTGTCGATTTAACTAAATCTCTAGATAAACTCCAAATGAAAAACAAATCTCTTAAATCTAAAATTTTTTAGTTGGCCAGCAAAAATCATGATTTGGAATTAAACCTTGAAAACGTCAGGAAATTTGATAATTCTGATTGTAAACATTATTTGAAATTGAAAACCGATCCCATTCGTCTCAATAGAAATATTCATAAACTTGAGAATGAAATACTGATCTTAAGAGAGAATGAGATTGAGTTATTAATTTCAGATGATTTTCTGCAAAAGGAATTTGAAAATTTAAAGACTACCAAAAATTCCAAACATGAAAAAGATGAAAAAGAAAACTCGTTGAAAACTAATTTTATTATAAAAGAGATTGAAAATGAAATTGCTAAATTCGAAAATTTTGAAAAACATGAGTTTAAAAATAAAAAACATTTTGAATTTGAAATCTTTGAGTCACAAGTTAATATAAAATTACTTGAATCTGAAAATTTGGTTTTGAAACAACATAATACTGAAAGAAAGATCACTAATAGTCGTTATTTAGATTTAATCAAAGAAAACGGTGATCTTAAATCCAAAATTCAATGATTAGAATCAACTTTGGATAAATTCTCTAATGGGGAACAATCGTTGAATATGTTGTTACAAAATCAAGTCTCTATTGGAATTAAATGTGGTATTGTCTTTGAGAAAATAAATGTCTTTGACAACGTGAATTCAATTGATTTTAAAAATCCTTCAAACTGCTTTGAAAAGAATCGATTTGAAAATTTGAACTGTGATAATTTCAAAGGATTTTGAATCAAAAACAAGACGTGAATTTGTTGTATAACAATTCATTGGGTTCCTGATCCCAAAAGGAAATAAAGCAACTTTGACTAAATTCAAACATAATTGGGTTTCTGAAGGTACAAAAATAAATTCGGATGAATAGTTATACAAACAAGTTTGTGTACCTAAAGTCGTGAACACAATTCATAGTGGTTTTACAAATTTTGTTAGACCACTTGATCCCCTAAACTTTTAGGTACCGTAGGAGGCTAAGGAACTTCTGTGCAAAAGAGATTTAAATTCAAACTATTTTATATTTCTGTATCATTCAAAGTTCCTTAGCTAAGTTTGCTGAGTTAGATAATTCAAAATCTCCTTTGAAAAACTGGTATGATCTCTTAGCTCATCTCTGTTAATATTCTCAATTTTTTCTTGTTTATTCCTCCTTCTACCCCTTCTTTTTTCTTTTGGCTATTTCTAATTTGATTTGACACTATCATATTATTTTTTCTTTTATTTTGAGTTTCTTAACTTCAAATTACATAATTATTTTCTGGAAATTCGCTTCATTTGAATAAAACTCTCATGTTTTAATTATTTCCAGATCTTGAATTTAAACTTGTAAATATCTGCGATTGTTTTGAATTTTTTTTACCAGAATTCCAAACAGTGCTGAAGCATTCTTGTTATATCTTGATGCTGTTAATTTGAATTCTAAATTTTTGAAGATATGAAAAATTAATGAAATTTCGCACACCTTCGCCGTTTTGAGTCTCTTTAAATTACTTTGGAAAGACTTGAAAGTTTATACTCATTACAGCACACTGCTAATTTTCAGTTATGATGATTTCATTGATTTTTGGATTGGCTTGAATATTTCTGTTTTGAAAAACATTTGACTTGATGGTATCGGAGCCAAGAAGTTATTTTTATTCATGATCATTTTTGGTTGGATATTGGACGGTCTGAAATCATTTGAAATTTTTGATATTTTGAATCTCACACGCCTCTTAGATTTAAAAATAATAATCTTGTGTGATTGATTCTTTGTATCTCAAAATTCATATTTATTCAAGTGATTTCAAATAAACCGCTTTATTTGTGAATCATGAATTATCTCTTAAGCTAGATGTAAATATTCTAAAATTTTCTCTTGTGCCTGTCAGCAATAATTGTAAAAAATTCTTTAACAATCAGGTCTTTAATCTCACTGTTATTTCACGATCATTTGATTTGAATATTTCTTTGTTTAAAATTATTTATTCGTGAATTTCACACATATCTTGGATTTGAAACTTATATTCTGGTGTGATCGATTCATTGAATCATGAGATTTTCATATTCCTTCAAATGTTTTAAAATAAATTGTATTTTTAATCTTGGGTCTTGAATCAGCTTTTGTGACTGTTAGAAATATTTATGAAAAATTCTCTTAACAAGTCTGTTTGAAATTTAGAATAGTGCTGCTCTGATAATAGGAATCGCTTTGAAAATGTTTTTAGATAACTGCTTGCTTTTAGTATCATCTGCTGCTCTGACAAAAGGTTCAAAATTTTCTGAGTGACTTAAACTACTTTAAATTGAAAATCTTTTTGGCATAGATTCTTGTGCTACATCCTGATTCTGAAATCATGACCATTGTTTTGTTTGAAATCATTTCAATATATTTAATTTCTTGAATCTCACACACTCCTTGTCTTTGTTATTAATAACCTTGTGTGATCGATTCACTGAATCTTGAAGTTTTCACATTCCTTCAAGTGATTTCAAATAGACTGTTTCTTTAAATCTTGGATCATGATTTGTCTTCTTGGACTTGTTGAAAATTTTCTAAAAAATTTCTTGTGATACTTATTCTAATCGTGTCTTGCTGCTCTTATTGATGGAACTAAATTATTAGATTTAATTGCTTGGGCTTGGATTGGATATTTATCTCTGAGATACCTTTGTTAGCCACCACGGTGATATTAAAATCTCTGTTAGCAGAGACAACAAGTGGTATCAGAAGTGTATTATAATTTTCTCTCTCATCTGTTTTGATTTTTTATACCAATTCTCATCTTGTATAAAAGAAAATTAAATCGTTCTTGCCTTGTATAAATCTTTCCAAATCTCTCTTGTAATTGATGTTTTCAATTTTAAAATCATTTATTGATTATTCATTTTGAAATTAAAATAAAAAACCAAGTTGAACTATATTTAGAACTCATCAAAATTATTATCAGATTTTGAAATTGTTATGATTTGTGACTACAATGTATTTCACAACAAGAGGAGATTTTATTTAGATTTTCATGATGATTGAACAATTATTATAATACCTTTGAATTTGCGTTTATTTCATGAACATCTCCTTTATCTTTCATTATTCCACCATCCATCATGATTTAATATTAGTGTGGAGAGTTTAATATTTTTAAAACACCTTAAATAAATAGTGGAAATATTTTTTATGAAATTGTGATTATATTTTTTTTCAAAATTAGTGATAATTGAAAGTTTTTAAGAATCCCAGTACAGTTGAGCATATTTCATAATGTGGTTAATTTAGAAGTTTGTTTCACAAACTATTTCTGTACCTACCACATTTCTATCATCCATATTGGTTTACTGTACTGGGGAGTTTTTCTTTTGAACTAGAAAATAATAATAAAAGTATAATATTCATAAGTGTTTCTCTAATCTTATTTAAAAATCCAACCTTTGGTCATGCATGGTTAAGAGATTACTTGTTTTTTAAACTGTAACTGACCTCATTTAAAATTCCAAGATCTGGTTATGCGTGGTCAGTGAGTTCTTAAATAAAAAGAAAAAGAAATAATTAGCTATAAATAAAAATAATAATATGAAATTCTCCTTGATGTGTAATGTAACGACCCAGAATTTTGGGGCCAATTTAAAATTTTTATTTTAGAAATTTAAATGGATTTTAATATTTAAAATAATTTATTTTAAATAATAACGAATAGAAATTTATTTTAAAATGAATGAATTATAAAAGGAGTTCAAAACAGCGCTGCAGTTCAAAAATTCAATTTCAAACTTTGACTGATTGTACAAGATTCATTTTAAATCAGAATTGAGCGAAACGAGAAATATTTAAATCTGTTCGATCATATCTTTCTAATGAATATAAGAAAATGAAATTTCATCGCAGGAACAAAAAGTTAGGTCCAGTTTAAAATTTAGAAAAGTCGACGTAGAATTTATATATATTTTAATTAAATATATTGGCCTTAAAAATAGCCATTTTTCAAACTACCTCGGTTTTCGACGAAACCACTTTAGTTGGAACCGGAATGTCAAACTACTGCTAGGTTTCAATTTTCATAATTTTTCGAATTAATATATGAGCATGGCAAAGGAAAACGTGTTTTGTCAATTACAGTCAAATTTAATCGACTTGAAAATGGCCATTTTTTCAAACATTCTCAGAATTCGACGAAATTAGTCTTGTTAGAACCGTATCCTCAAAATAAAGCCAACTATAATTTTTCTATAATTTTTAGAGGTCGTATGTGGCCCCGGTAATTTAAAATATACGTTTGAATTTAATAATTAAATGATTTATAATTTAATTTGAAGAAAAACATTTCGTAACAGCCGAAATGGGTTATGAAACATATTCCATTGTGTCCGGGACGGGGGTATTTAGCTAGGGGCGACACTCGTTGGGTTTAATTTGGTGTTCGTATTGATAAATATGAATTTTGAATAAAATAAATAAAATAAATAGGAAAAATACGCGTATAAATACACTAGGTATAAGGAACCCTAGCCTATCCTGTACGCAGCCACCATATACCATTTTCAATGGCCTACGAGCTCCGAATTTGATTCAATAAAATCTCCCAATATTTTCAATGGAATTCGAAACTCCTAAAGGCAAATTTAAGAGGCCTTCTTCCTCTTCGAAACCGTACGGGTATGATCGAAAATAAGGCTGTGACCTGCGAGATTTTGGGTTCCAAAACCACAACTTTCGAAGGCGGATTCTGGTCGAGGTGGGGGGCCGAGTGTAGGGTGGTCGATGGAGTGAGTCGACGGCACCATGGCGCTCGAGGAGATGGGTTCGGATCTGGCACCGGCGGTCTGATGGAGGTGCGAAGCGATGGATTGAAGATCGACTTTGGGTTACGGTTTGCTCCAGTAAACAGATGAAGGAAGAAGATGGTTTAGCCGTAGATAATCAATGTAATTAAGAAGTAATTATACATTTAATTAATCTTTAATGTAATTAAACGTTTAAATGATCATATCTTGACCATACGAACACAGAAATGGACGAGATAAGAAGCGTTGGAATCGTAGAGGGGAGATCTAGATGATGAAACAGATCGGGACTGGAACTGAGCAATTTGAAAATTCAGACAAAAACAAATGTGAGATTTCTTCTTTTAAAATAATTAAATTTTATTATCTGTCGTTATTTCAATTTCATGTGTGTATGATTATTAAATACAGATCTGTGATATTATGTATGTTGTTGTGATTGATTTGCGATGCTCATATGTTGTTAGATCTGTAATGTTAACATTGGAATATTATTTTTAGTGTTTTATCGAAGTAGAATGATTAACAAAACAAGAGTATCATTTTTGATCAATTATGTTGAAAATAAAAATGACAATTTTTGATATGAATATACATTATAAATGTTCATCTAGTTTAAAAACATATTAGTTAAATTAGAACTATCATTTGTGTTAAACATGTTTATTGAAATCAAAATAACATTTTTGATTAGAATTGTGTTAGAAAAATAAAACAACATTTTATTTGAAATATGATTATGAGAATCAAAATGACAATTTTTATTTGAAATCTGCTAAGAAAATAAAAACAACATTTTTATTTGAAGTTTGTAAAACAAAAATGACATTTTGATTAGAAGTTTGATTAGTGAATAAAATTAACATTTCTGTTAATTTGATTATAAAGAACCAAATTTAACATTTTTATTAATTAGAATATACATCAGGTTAAAGTAGCACTTTAATTAAGAAAATAACTCTTTTTGTCAAAAAGAAAATTAGCAAAGAAATTAACCTTTTTGCCAAAAAGAAAATTAGCAAAGAAATCAACATTTTCATCACTTAGAAGCAAAAATGTATATTTTTATACACTATAAAGAAGAAGTAAAATGTATATTTTTATACATTAAAGGGAATGAATTGAAAATGTTTATTTTTATACATTAAAGGAAATGAATTGAAAAGATTAAACAAAATTATCATATTTTGTTGCATTGAAAAGATTAAACAAAACTATCATATTTTGTCACATTGAAAGGGTTAAGCAAAATTATCATATTTCGTACATTAAAGATGAGTTAGACAAAACTATCATATTTTGTCACATTGAAAGGGTTAAGCAAAATTATCATATTTCGTACATTAAAGATGAGTTAGACAAAACTATCATATTTTGTCACATTGAAAGGGTTAAGCAAAATTATCATATTTCGTACATTAAAGATGAGTTAGACAAAACTATCATATTTTGTCACATTGAAAAGGTTAGGCAAAATTATCATATTTTTGTACATTGTAAAGAATTAAACAAATGTATCACATTTTGTACATAAAAAGGAATTTTACAAAAGTATCATATTTTGTACATTATAAGGACTAGAGTAAAAGAGACATTTTTGTCACTTTAAAAGAATGAAGTAAATCCATTCATTTTTGTCACTTTAGAAAAATGAATTAGAAAACATTCATTTTGCCACTTTGAAAGAATGAAGTAAAAATGGACATTTTTATCACCTTAAAAGAATGAAAATAAAGATGTACATTTTTGTTACATTAGAAGAATTGGATTGAAATATACATTTCCGTTAGAAAATGAAAATTAGAATAGAATATACATTTTTGTTAGAAAATGTATATTAGAATAAAAAGTACATTTCAGATAGAAAATGTAAATTAAAATAAAAGGACATTCTTGTCATTTAAAAGAAATGAATTAAAATAGGTCATTAAAAGAGTCAAACCAAGATAATCATTTTTGGTTATTAAATGGAGTTAAACCAAAATAATCACTTTTGGGCATTAAATAGAGTTAAACCCAAATAAACATTTTTGTACATTAAAAAGAAGAATCTAAAAATGTATATTTTTGTACATTAAAAAGAATGAGTTAAGAATGTATATTTCTATACATTAAAAAGAATGGAAATAAGAGCCTAGATTTTTATTGTTATTTGTTCACAATAAAAAGAATTGAGTTGTTTGTCTGTGATGTTGTATTTTGATGTGTTAAATATATTGTTAGTACACTCAAACTGAATATTACACTTCCATTTACAAGTCATCCGACTTGTTTATGTGATTGGGTCGATAATTTTTACACATCGCCCAAGTGCACAAATAATTTATTATTTGATTGTTGGTTGAAACCCCACACGGGTATTGCGATGTTATTGGATACACACTAGTCACAATATTTAATTATCTGTCAATCGATGGATTGACAGTCTGTGATGAGCGTTAGTTATTTACTTTAATGCTCACACAGTTATAAATTCCACTCTGGTCGTCATTTGGATGTTTGATAATTGTTTATCATGCTTGTTGATTTCATACAATATATGGTTGTTGAGTGAGTCACATTCCAATAAAGAATATTCTAGAAAAAGAATATTTTAGAAAATATCTTAAAAAAAATATATATATATCTTAGAAAAAGAATATATTTTAGAAAAATATATTTATTTGATATGGACTAGTTATTAACTAGAATAAATCATTATATTTAGATTTAATGTAGTTTTCCAATTTGTCAATAAATTTAATTGAAATTAAATTAAATAAATGTGATTTTGGGTTTGTCGTGAATAGTGTCTTAAATAACACCGTTCTTAAACCCCGTATGAAAAGAATAATCTTTTAATTTAGATTATTACAGTTTTCAATTATATTTAGTAATTGAAATAAGATGAAATGTGAGTTGGGTTTATTGTGAACCATGTTTTTAAGTGACATGTGTTCTTTAACCCAACTGACAGTGAAAATATGATTTGGAATTTATAAATCTTTTATTAAGATTTAAATAGAAAATTTCCAAAAGTAAAGTTTTCCCATTAAATATACTAAATGGGAATTGAACGGAATTTGAATTAATAATAACTGAGATAAGTTTCTGTTAAAGAAGTCCGATACTACATATGGAATTTAAGAGGCTTTGCCGTTATTCCAACTATATTATTGGTCAGATACAGAAATTTATAGCGATTATATATTGATTTGATTTCTGTGAAGATTCCATATTTTATGGAAGATGATTTTGGGTTTACCGTGAACTATGTTTTAAATGACATTAGTTCTTTAACCCAGTTAAAGATTAGATTAATTTCTTAAATTCAAATGATCATTGAGTAATGATTCTTTGATATTTAAAACCAAATTGGGTTTTTAATAAATCTTTAAAAGAAAGATTTAAGAATAAACTTAAAGGATTTATCTTTGATGTAACAATACGAATATCTTATTAGAAGAATTTTCTGAATTGGAATGAGACGTTGGATGTGTTTTATAGTACTTGATTTTCATTTTAAAATACGTGAGTTATTCGGAAAGACCGGGTTTAACCCATTCCGAATAATTACTACGACGATGAAGAATCAAAGATGAAGACGGTGTTTGAAGACCGACGATCTTCACATCGAATGGATGTGTTGCTACAGAGACCCTTGATGGGAGTAGCTACCTTGAAGGGGCTTCAGTGGTGGCCGTCCGGACTATTGTTGATTGTTCGGATTTGGTTTTCGCTCAGACCCAGAGCATAAGCTATTAAATGGATGTGTGTCTGACATTGGATTTCGTTCCATGTGAATCAAATCGATTTCTATTAATGTATGTCTGTTTGGTGGTGGAGAATTTATTCTCTACTTAACACCCGGGTATACATTAATAGTGATTGATCGCATGGCGTGAACTGTCAATGTGGTACGCCAAGATGCAAATGATCAAGGCTTTTGTTGAAAAGCAGGGCCTTGTGGGATGATCAAAGCATAGCCTATTACGGCATAGCCTTGTGTATATCGTGACTTCGCGAACCTCACACCCCGGTGTGAGTAAAAAACATGATAAGGACCGTAGGGAGTGCACACGTTTCTTTCTAGCTAGTGGTAGTGTCAGTGCTTAAACTGGCTGGCATTTTACTTATGTGGATGATGGATTTTGAGGCGCCTCGGATTTTTATAGGCCGTTAGTGGTCATACTATAGGTTCAAAGGAACCGGGAAACGTGTGTTCAGGCATAACCAATCCACTGCCGATAGGCGGGGACCGGCCCTACCGCTCCAAGGGTTTCCCAGAGGTGTGATCCTGAGGCATTTGCTAGAGTGTCTCGAATCAGAGAGGAGCTTGCCCTAGCCTCGACTCATGATGGAAATCCAATTTCCAATACGACCTTGCGGTTTTGATTGTAGAACTAGTATGTCGACATGATATATGGTACCCATGCCGTCTATGATTGATACACTATGATTGAAATGTTTTTATTAAACATATACACACTAATATTAAATCCGTTTTATCGTATCAAGCATCTTTTGACCATTATAAGGTAAAACCCTATCCTCCGGTTTGCGTTGCATTGTGTGATGGGACTTGAGTCTTATAATGGTTTCATTTTTCTAAAAAGCATTGCATTGTTTTCCGATTTACGTTATTTAATGCACTGGCAATCCAATGGAGTAAACCCGTTCCGCGTTAGCGGCGTGGTCCTGTGATTAGCCTTATTATTAGATAGTTAAGTTAAGATTTCTCATACCAGTCCCATGACTGACCTGTAGTTTGTTTCACTGGAAAACTCGGGTGCCCATATTTTCCACACGGGCAGTCGAGTAGCTTTTGCAGATATATTTACAGGACCCTGGTTTACAGCTGAAGCGGTATTCGGAAAGCTCTGTATCCGTGTATTCCTTTCAGTTGTATATTTGTATTATTTTTCCACTGCTATTTAAATGTAATTTAAATCTCTGATATTATTGTATTTCTTTTATGTAATAAGTATTCATACTCTGTTATATTATTGTACTCTGATGTAATTGTTGTAATCAGCAATAAAATGTTCTTCAGTTTGTGTTCTGTTGTGTGTTGTTCTCAAAGCAATCCAGGCTTTCCTTGACTGGGAAGTTTGGGTCGTCACATGTGGTGTCAGAGCTTTGGTTTACAGAGGTTGAGAATAAAACACATTAGAACCAAATGAAAGCATTCATCAGAGATTGGATTAGTAATATCCAATAAAAATAACTCGTTGGAGATGGGATCAGTAGTATCCTAGAACGGGTGTAAAGAGTATTATTTTCTTTAAAATAAAAATGAAAACAAATTTAGTTTTGAAATTTATCTAAAAATACGTATTTGAGTATATTATATTTTAATGTGGACAATCGAGTATATAAAGATTTCGAATATACGAGTAATTAACAGATATTCGAAGTTTTAATATACTGGATAGATATAGAATCACACTCTAGACGCCCGGGGATAATTCTGGTGATGTCCGGACATCATCAGTATTTATGTTCGAGTCTCGAAAGTGGGATTCCTATATATTTCCATTGACTGGTATGAGAGGCAAAACTTAGTTAGGACACGTTGCTGTGATTTGCACTAGAAATATGATTTTTGGCTATAGTTATATATATTTGAAAAGGTAATCACCTAATTGATTACTGGTTGTGATGTTTGGTAATTAGTTCATGAATTAAAATATTAGAATGATAAATTATAGAAAACAATAAATAGAAATTTAATTAGGTTAGTTAATTTAACAACTTTTAGCTACATTCCTTTTCGAGGACGAAAAGATTTTAAGTGGGGGCGATTGTAACGACCCGGAATTTTGGGGCCAATTTTAATTTTTTATTTTAGAAATTTTAATGGATTTTAATATTTAAAATAATTTATTTTAAATAATAACGACTAAAAATTTATTTTAAAACGAATAAATTATAAGAGGAGTTCAAAACAGTGCTGTAGTTCGAAAATTCAATTTCAAACTTTGATTGACTGTACAGGATTCATTTTAAATCAGAATAGAGCGAAACGAGAAATATTTAAATATGTTCGATCATATCTTTCTAACGAATATAAGAAACTGAAATTTCATCGCAGTAATAAAAAGTTATGTCCAGTTTAAAATTTAGAAAAGTCGTTGTAGAATTTATATATATATATATTAATTAAATATATTGGCCTTAAAAATAGCCATTTTTCAAACGACCTCGGTTTTTGACGAAACCACTTTCGTTTGAACCGGAATGTCAAACTACTACTAGGTTTCAATTTTCATAATTTTTCAAATTAATATATGAGTGTGGCAAAGGAAAACGTGTTTTGTCAATTACAGTCAAATTTAATCGACTTGAAAATGGCCATTTTTTCAAACATTCTCAGAATTCGACGAAATTAGTCTTGTTAGAACCGTATCGTCAAAACAAAGCCAAATATGATTTTTCTATAATTTTTAGAGGTCGTATGTGGCCCCGATAATTTAAAATATATGTTTGAATTTAATAATTAAATGATTTATAATTTAATTTGAAGAAAAACATATCGTAACAGCCGAACTGGGTTACGAAACATATTCCATTGTGTCCAGGATGGGGGTATTTAGCTAGGGGCGACACTCGTTGGGTTTAATTTGGTGTTCGTATTGATAAACATGAATTTTGAATTAAATAAATAAAATAAATAGGAAAAATACGCGTATAAATACACTAGGCATAAGGAACCCTAGCCTATCCTATACGCAGCCGCCATATACCATTTTCAATGGCCTACGAGCTCCGAATTTGATTCAATAAAATCTCCCAATATTTTCAATGGAATTCGAAACTCCTAAAGGCAAATTTAAGAGGCCCTCTTCCTCTTTGAAACAGTACGGGTATGATCGAAAATAAGGCTGTGACCTGCGAGATTTTGGGGTCCAAACCCACACCGTTCGAAGGCAGATTCTGGTCGAGGTAGGGGGCCGAATGTGGAGTGGTTGATGGCGTGAGTCAACGGCGCCATGGCGCTCGAGGGGATGGGTTCGGATCTGGCACCGGCGGTCTGATGGAGGTGCGAAGCGATGGACTGAAGACCGACTTTGGGTTACAGTTTGCTCCAGTAAACAGACGAAGGAAGAAGATGGTTTAGCCATAGATAATCAATGTAATTAAGAAGTAATTATATATTTAATTAATCGTTAATATAATTAAACCTTTAAATGATCATATCTTGACCATACGAACACAGAAATGGACGAGATCAGAAGCGTTGGATTCATAGACAGGAGATCTAGATGATGAAACAGATCGGGACTGGAACCGAGCAATTTGAAAATTCAAACAAAAACAAATGTGAGATTTCTTCTTTTAAAATAATTAAATTTTATTATCTGTCATTATTTCAATTTCATGTGTGTATGATTATTAAATACAGATCTGTGATATTATGTATGTTGTTGTGATTGATTTGCGATGCTCATATGTTGTTAGATCTGTAATGTTAACATTGGAATATTATTTTTAGTGTTTTGTCGAAGTCTAATGATCAACAAAACAAGAGTATCATTTTTGATCAATTATGTTGAAAATAAAAATGACAATTTTTGATATGAATATACATTAGAAATGTTCATCTGGTTTAAAAACATATTAGTTAAATTAGAACTATCATTTGTGTTAAACATGTTTATTGAAATCAAAATAACATTTTTGATTAGAATTGTGTTAGAAAAATAAAACAACATTTTATTTGAAATATGATTATGCGAATCAAAATGACATTTTTGATTTGAAGTCTGCTTTGAAAATAAAAATAACATTTTTATTTGAAGTTTGTAAAACAAGAATGACATTTTGATTAGAAGTTTGATTTGTGAATAAAATTAACATTTCTGTTAATTTGATTATAAAGAACCGAAATTAACATTTTTAATAATTAGAATATACATCAGGTTAAAGTAGCACTTTAATTAAGAAAATAACTCTTTTTGTCAAAAAGAAAATTAGCAAAGAAATTAACCTTTTTGCCAAAAAAGAAAATTAGCAAAGAAATCAACATTTTTATCACTTAGAAGCAAAAATGTATATTTTTATACACTATAAAGAAGAAGTAAAATGTATATTTTTATACATTAAAGGGAATGAATTGAAAATGTATATTTTTATACATTAAAGGAAATGAATTGAAAAGACTAAACAAAATTATCATATTTTGTTTCATTGAAAAGATTAAACAAAACTATCATATTTTGTCACATTGAATAGGTTAAGCAAAATTATCATATTTCGTACATTAAAGATGAGTTAGACAAAACTATCATATTTTGTCACACTGAAAGAGTTAAGCAAAATTATCATATTTCCTACATTAAAGATGAGTTAGACAAAACTATCATATTTTGTCATATTGAAAGGGTTAAGAAAAATTATCATATTTCGTACATTAAAGATGAGTTAGACAAAACTATCATATTTTGTCACATTGAAAAGGTTAGGCAAAATTATCATATTTTTGTACATTGGAAAGAATTAAACAAAAGTATCACATTTTGTACATAAAAAGGAATTTTACAAAAGTATCATATTTTGTACATTAAAAGGATCAGAGTAAAAGAGACTTTTTTGTCACTTTAAAAGAATGAAGTAAATCCATTCATTTTTGTCACTTTAGAAAAATGAATTAGAAAACATTCATTTTGCCACTTTGAAAGAATGAAGTAAAAATGGACATTTTTATCACCTTAAAAGAATGAAAATAAAGATGTACATTTTTGTTACATTAGAAGAATTGGATTGAAATATACATTTTCGTTAGAAAATGAAAATTAGAATAGAATATACATTTTTGTTAGAAAATGTATATTAGAATGAAAAGTACATTTCGGATAGAAAATGTAAATTGAAATAAAAGGACATTCTTGTCATTTAAAAGAAATGAATTAAAATAGGTCATTAAAAGAGTTAAACAAAGATAACTGTTTTTGGTTATTAAATGGAGTTAAACCAAAATAATCACTTTTGGGCATTAAATAGAGTTAAACCCAAATAAAAAATTTTGTACATTAAAAAGAAGAATCTAAAAATGTATATTTTTGTACAGTAAAAAGAATGAGTTAAGAATGTATATTTCTATACATTAAAAAGAATGGAAATAAGAGCCTAGATTTTTATTGTTATTTGTTCAGAATAAAAGGAATTGAGTTGTTTGTCTGTGATGTTGTATTTTGATGTGTTAAATATATTGTTAGTACACTCAAACTGAATATTACACTTCCATTTACAAGTCATCCGACTTGTTTATTTGATTGGGTCGACAATTTTTATACATCGCCCAAGTGCACAAATAATTTATTATTTGATTGTTGGATGAAACCCCACACGGGTATTGGGATGATATTGGATACACACTAGTCCCAATATTTAGTTATCTGTCAATCGATGGATTGACAGTCTGTGATGAGCGTTAGTTATTTACTTTAATGCTCACACAGTTATAAATTCCACTCTGGTCGTCATTTGGATGTTTGATAATTATTTATCATGCTTGTTGATTTCATACAATATATGGTTGTTGAGTGAGTCACATTCCAATAAAGAATATTCTAGAAAAAGAATATTTTAGAAAATGTCTTAAATATATATATATATATATGTATATCTTAGAAAAAGAATATATTTTAGAAAAATATATTTATCTGATATGGACTAGTTATTAACCAGAATAAATCATTAAATTTAGATTTAATGTAGTTTTCCAATTTGTCAATAAATTTAATTGAAATTAAATTAAATAAATGTGATTTTGGGTTTGTCGTGAATAGTGTCTTAAATAACACCGTTCTTAAACCCCGTTTGAAAAGAATAATCTTTTAATTTAGATTATTACAGTTTTCAATTATATTTAGTAATAGAAATAAGATGAAATGTGAGTTGGGTTTATTATGAACCATGTTTTTAAGTGACATGTGTTCTTTAACCCAACTGACAGTGAAAATATGATTTGGAATTTATAAATCTTTTATTAAAATTTAAATAGAAAATTTCCAAAAGTAAAGTTTTCCCATTAAATATATTAAATGGGAATTGAATGGAATTTGAATTAATAATAACTGAGATAAGTTTCTGTAAAAGAAGTGCGATACTACATATGGAATTTAAGAGGCTTTGCCGTTATTCCATCTATATTATTAGTCAGATACAGAAATTTATAGCGATTATATATTGATTTGATTTCTGTGAAGATTCCATATTTTATGGAAGTTGATTTTGGGTTTATCGTGAACTATGTTTTAAATGACATTAGTTCTTTAACCCAGTTAAAGATAAGATTAATTTCTTAAATTCAAATAATCATTGAGTAATGATTCTTTGATATTTAAAACCAAATTGGGATTTTAATAAATCTTTAAAAGAAAGATTTAAGAATAAACTTAAAGGATTTATCTTTGATGTAACAATACGAATATCTTATTAGAAGAATATTTTGAATTGGAATGAGACGTTGGATATGTTTTATAGTACTTGATTTTTATTATAAAATACGTGAGTTATTCGGAAAGACCGGGTTTAACCCATTCCAAATAATTACTACGACGATGAAGAATCGAAGATGAAAACGGTGTTTGAAGACCGACGATCTTCACATCGAATGGATGTGTTGCTACAGAGACCCTTGATGGGAGTAGCTACCTTGAAGGGGCTTCAGTGGTGGCCGTCCGGACTATTGTTGATTGTTCGGATTTGGTTTTCGCTCAGACCCAGAGTATAAGCTAGTAAATGGATGCGTGTCTGACATTGGATTTCGTTCCATGTGAATTAAATCGATTTCTATTAATGTATATCTGTTTGGTGATGGAGAATTTATTCTCTACTTAACACCCGGGTATACATTAATAGTGATTGATCGCATGGCGTGAATTGTCAATGTGGTACGCCAGGATGCAAAGGATCAAGGCTTTTGTTGAAAAGCAGGGCCTTGTGGGATGATCAAAGCATAGCCTATTACGACATAACTTTGTGTATATCGTGACTTCGCGAGCCTCACACCCCGGTATGAGTCAAAAACGGGATATGGACCATAGGGAGTGCACACGTTTCTTTCTAGCTAGTGGTAGTGTCAGTGCTTAAACTGGCTGGCATTTTACTTATGTGGATGATGGATTTTGAGGCGCCTCGGATTTTTATAGGCCGTTAGTGGTCATACTATAGGTTCAAAGGAACCGGGAAACGTGTGTTTAGGCATAACCAATCCACTGCCGATAGGCGTGGACCGGCCCTACCGCTCCAAGGGTTTCCCAGAGGTGTGATCCTGAGGCATTTGCTAGAGTGTCTCGAATCGGAGAGGATCTTGCCCCTAGCCTCGACTCATGATGGAAATCCAATTTCCAATACGACCTTGCGGTTTTGATTGTAGAACTAGTATGTCGACATGATATATGGTACCCATGCCGTCTATGATTGATACATTATGATTGAAATGTTTTTATTAAACATATACACACTAATATTAAATCCGTTTTATCGTATCAAGCATCTTTTTATCATTATAAGGTAAAACCCCATCCTCTGGTTTGCGTTGCATTGTATGATGGGACTTGGGTCTTATAACGGTTTCATTTTTCTTAAAAGCATTGCATTGTTTTCCGATTTACGTTATTTAATGCACTGGCAATCCAGTGGAGTAAACCCGTTCCGCGTTAGCAGCGTGGTCCTGTGATTAGCCTTATAATTAGATAGTTAAGTTAAGATTTCTCATACCAGTCCCATGACTGACCTGTAGTTTGTTTCACTGGCAAACTCGGGTGCCCATATTTTCCACACGGGCAGTCAAGCAGCTTTTGCAGATATATTTACATGATCCTGGTTTACAGCTGAAGCGGTATTCGGAAAGCTCTGTATCCGTGTATTCCTTTCAGTTGTATATTTGTATTATTTTTCTGCTGCTATTTAAATGTAATTTAAATCTCTGATAATATTGTATTTCTTTTATGTAATAAGTATTCATACTCTGTTATATTCTTGTACTCTGATGTAATTGTTGTAATCAGCAATAAAATGTTCTTCAGTTTGTGTTCTGTTGTGTGTTGTTCTCAAAGCAATCCAGGCTTTCCTTGGCTGGGAAGTTTGGGTCGTCACATGTAAAAACCAGCCTATCAATCCATCTTTCTAATTTGTGAAATGTGTTAATTTTTTATGATATATTATGATTTGTTGATTGATAGCTATTAGGATTTGAGATTATTTGATTGTGTCACTTAAAATTGAATTTATAATCGTAGTCCAAATCCATCACTACTTTGTGATCATGTTTATGATTTTCTTTTTGAAAATAATTGAAAATCTTAGATTTTAAAACTCTCTCCATTTTTATGAATTTCATCGTAAATCTATCATTCTATAATGTGAAATTTGCCACTAGTTCGTAGAATATTATGATTTTTGTTTGATTGATTGAGATTTATGATGATCTTTCTTCCTCTTAAACTGATATTAATATTTTTAGTCAATTATTTCATCATTATTTTAATTTATGTATCCTTTTGATGATAACAAAAGGGGGAGAATGGGTTAGGATTTTGATCGATGAGTGTATATTTTTCGAATATTTTAATAATGAAGTTTCAATTATTGTTTTTCACTCATGCACATATATATGGGGAGTTTTGTTGTAGGGGGAATATCCAAATAAGGGGTGTTCAGTAAAACATTTTCAAATACATTTATTATAGTAATATATCCAAAATCTTATTTTATGTTTGTCATTATTAAAAGGGGGAGATTGTATCTAACAATTCTATGATTTTTGTTTGATGATAACAAACATATATTTATTATTATAAATGTGTTTGTAATTGTACCATTATACTACATCACAGACATAATACAGTATTTATATTTAAATAGAATACTACTGCAGAAGAATTTAAATATTCAAACAATATTTAATTTAAATATAATATTTTATTTCAACATTCCAAATAGTACAAATTTATAACTCCACTATTTATATATCTCATTATTTGTACATTTCACTGAAATACAATACATTACATTTCATATTATACAATGCTCCTCACTACAGTGCACTAAGTTACATGTCACTCAAGTTGTACATATACAATAACACACTCACTTGTCTTCTGCCTTTTGCCTACTTTAGTCAGTCCGGTCTTCTGCTTACCTATCACAGAAACACACACACTAATCTGAAACAGAAATAGTTTAAAATTCTAAAAAATATAATTTTTATTTTTAAAAATTTATCTACCTCAGAATTTTGGTGTGTTTCTCATCATTTTTCATGACTTAATCTGATTTTTAATAGATGTCCATCTATGTCTAGACAGGTTGTGATATTCACAATGATACATTGTAAATACCATTAGGGAGACATCGTATGTAGTGCTCACATATATATTTTCTTTGGACTTGCACTATACATGTATACACACATATGTGTATGTATATATACATATTTCTATGCAAGGGCAATATAGTCCGCATTGGACAAATATATTAACAGGGTGTGTTTAGGTGAAATCTGACACACATGCACAGTGCATGTGTCAGGTATCCATGAACACACATGCACTGAGGAGCGGCCATGTAGACCAAGCTCGACCCAGTGCAAGTGCATGAGCATGGGCCTAAACAAGTAATGGAATGATAATTGGAATGATAGCATGGTTCATTAAGCCACAAGTAATGCACAAGGAAGTAACAAGCATGCATGGTCATTGGAAGTGCCAAGTTGCATAAGATAGTTCAGATAATATGGTTGAACCACTCACACACAATTGCATATGGACAGTGAACAGTTCAACATGGCTAATGATGCAAAACTATACCAAGAAAGTTCAAGAGAACATGTCAAAATGGTCATGGTTCAAACAAATGTCAACATGCAAATATACACAAATCTGCTCAGCATAGTGTTCAAATAGCAATGGAAGACCAGAAAGTTACAAGTGAAACAATGATGTACACAACACCCAAGTATGCAAGAATGATTTCAAATACATGTCAAAGCATCAAGTGATAAGTAGTTGCAAAGAGGTGCAACAACAAAATGTACGCAGCAATGAGGATGAACAAGCGTGCACAATACAAGTTAGGGGTGCAACATGATCAAGCCATATTTATAAGTTTTAGGTCAAAGCAGCATGTCTAACCAACTTCAGGGAACAGAAATAAGCCTAGGTGGACATACATATCTCAATAATAGATAGTATTTCGATAAATTCGTGACCAAGTAAAATATAGTAGAAGGCTAAGGGTATGGACATGAATGATGATACAAAAACACAAATGTTCAAGTGTATCTCAAAGTGCAAGTCAAGCCAAAATAAAGCACAATTTCTTTCCTGAAAAACAAACAAGGCTGGAGAACCAGTATATTAATTTTTGACAAAGAGTAATTTTTGGAAAACTCTTTTTAGCTAAACATAATTCATTTTTGGCTAAAAACTTCATTTAAAGATTCCTTTTTTTGACAAGGCAATGGATAGAACAGTTTTAGGCAATAACTTCCAGTTTTATTTTCGAGCAAGCAGATTTTGGCAAACTGTCTTTGGCAAAAATACAATTCATATTTGGCATGAAATCATTTGATTTGATTTCCAAAAAGAAACACTATCAATAATATTGAGCAAAAGCCTTCCAAGTAAGTCTCAACACCTTTTATTATGAGCAAAACAATTGTACCGTGTTTCGTGAAATCGTTTCACGAAGTCATCATGGAATCCACGACATGTTTGTTAATCATCGAAATCAAAGATGGATTAAAGGCAACAAATAATTTCTAGAATTCACGCAAGACAGCAAAGCCGATTCAATTCAAAAAAAGCAACAAAATCACACGCTAATCAGACAAATCATCTTGGGAAATCAGAATTTTTATAGGGTTTAATAAAACCGATAAATAGCACCATTCATCATAGGCTAATAATCGATCGAAACCACAAGCAACAAATTGAAGTAAAGAATAAAAAATCAAAATGATCACAATTTTGCTTTTCGATCGAGAGCAATCCACAAATTGATTGATAAAGAGGAGCAGACCCCAATCAATTAAACAATTATTTCGAATCGAAGAAGCTGCTGTAACGATTCAGAAGGAAGCACAAAAAACCCTAGAATTGCCGCCATTTTTATTTCCGAGAGAAGAGGGAGCTATCGGGCCAACCAAATGAGGATGCAAGCCAAATGAATGGGCCAACCTATTTTTCTTTAGTTAAATAGGTTTTTTTTAGTTTAAGTGGTATTTTCTTGTTTAATTTTTATAAAATCGTCTATTTGTTTTCTAGTTTTTCAGCAAAAACTAGGTTTACTACTTATAGGATTTTAACTAGGGTTTACTAACTACAAATTTGTAGCTAGAGGAAAATCTGATTTCGGGGACAGAAATCAGCTCTGGGTTTGAGCGTAGAATTGGATCAACAGTAGCGTATGAGTGTAAAAGACTGTATACGCGGTTAGCGAGGAAGTCACAAGTTTATAAGTTTTTGTATGCGAGAGTTTTTTTTAATTCTAGTAAAAACCTTGGGGAATGCAGCAGTAGGCAGTGTTTGCTGAAGCTGGGTAAATCTCTGTGTTATTTATTTTCTGCATTTATTTTATCTACTACAATATGTTATGTGATATTTTTAATATCTTGAATTATTTTAATAAACCCTATTCATCTCCTCTCTAGGGTTAATCTAGATCCAACAAAACATAGCTCAGTTTATTAGAAAATTAAAGAGAAGATGGTTATAATTCATTAATTTAACGAAATTCGAATGTATAAATTAAATTAAATCGAGCTCGCCGTGTAGCATTTGTTCATAAATTTACGATTTGAAATTCAAATGGATGTGTAGGATCCAATATAAGTCGGAATTATTTGAGACAAGAATCTTTCGAATCTATTGGATTATAGTTTCCTAATGGAACTGAAAAAACAAGATTTCATCTTATAGATTTTGAATTATGTTAAAATCAGTTTTTCAGAAAAATCGCGTTTTGTTAGTTCGTAAATTAAAATTACTAACTTGATTAAAAAGTGAAAGTGATTTCGTAACTGATTAGTATATATAAAAACCAAACTATAATGAGTTAGTGGGAAATACGTAGGTTGTTTGGTACGCATAATGTATGGTGTTGAGTAGCTTTTTAGCAAAAGCCGTTATAACCATAATCTGCACGAGAGACAAGCTATCTCCTTTTATTGAACCAGTCCATATCTTGGTCGATCATAACTTGCCTCGACCCGAATCCTCAACTCCTAAGTAGAAGCATTTCTCTTCAGCAAAAAGACCAAAGTTCGAAAACCAGATTGGTCAAACAAGTTGATCGACCGCTCAACTATGATGATCTAGTTCCTACGCTACACAACAAAGCCCAATTCTCAAGGTTGCTTTATTGGCCAAACTGGGCATATTCAATCTCCCTTACTCCGGATTCCAAGGTCCATGTATGCCTTGGTAATTGTGAAGATGAATTACTATGTTACTTATATGCTAAGTCCCGAGCTCCACGTAAGCCGTAGTTATCGAGGAGAACTATTCCTCAGCAGGAGAATAGGTCCCTCCAGCTACAATTACTTTCTTGGATCATGTAACATGTGGAGGATCTAAGGACAGATGGTAGCCACGTAGCATTTAACCGGCTTGACTTCTTGCATAAATACACCATTTCCTAAAATAGAAACCATGCGAGAAACTTCCACGGAAAATTTCATGGTTGGCACTCCAAAAATAGCCTACCATAAACTTCGACTCTTCATCTCCATAACACAAGGATTTTGTGTATAGATCACTTATTTCTCTGATTTCTCTCTATCAAAATAACTGTAACCTGTAATTGACAGTATAAACAGAGGTTATAAAGTGAATGTAGGCTTGGTTGAAGCCGAACCTCTATTAAAATATTGTGTGTCCCCTATGTTTACTCTTTTCTTTTGCACTCTATAATTATAATTGTGTGTGTTTTACGCACTTTTGGAGTTGACTGTCATCATACCAACTTTTGACGTCAACATATGGTCTATAGTTTGGTTGCTTAACTTCGTGGTAATTTACCGCAATCAGAAAAAGAATTTCTCACTTAATTTTGATGGCGAACACTTGATTTGTATTCTTGATATGATACGGAAGTTTTCCCATCATAGTTGAAGACTATGTAAGGAAGACAAATGTTTTAATCGAGACACCCAATCGGAGTCCGCGCTAGGAAGGTCAAGCAAGCAATACTGGTTCTAAAGTGAAGTCTATGTGTTTAGGCAAGTGATTAGATCAAATTTAGCGTATGAATGATTTATGTGTATCATACGAACTTGAATATAATCGAATTAGTAGTTTGTGACTCATCCAAAATTTGGATGATATTGTTTGAAATTTAATTAATGTTAAGTGTTAAATTTTCCTTTATGGAATCTGTTTGATAAAAGTGTGGTTTATTCCATTTTTGGAATTTGTTTGTTTTTCTGTTGGTTGATTGTGTGCGTTTATAGACTATGGTTTATAAATTTTTGTTGCATGATTAGAAGTTAAATCCTTGTAAATTGGAAAAAGGTGATTTTCAAAGGATTTTAAAAAAAATGTTTGAGGTAAATTTTCAAGTATATCTAGTTATGACTAAATAGGGCTTTTGTATGTTTTTTTTTTGATTAGAAGGCCTGCAAGGTAGATTTAATTACTTTAGTTATTTTAGGAGGAACCAGAATACCACTGGATGCTCTATGTTGTTTGTTTTAGAGTTATACTATGCTTTGGCAGGAGGAGCTCTCTTCTTGTCATAATTTATTTTGATTTGGTTTTGTTTGTATTCAAAGAGATTTGAAAGTATAATTTGAATATTAAACCCGGGAAGGTAGTTCAAATATTTACTTTCAGAAAATTGGATGCATATTAGTTTATGATAGGATAACCCTATGTGATTTGGTTGCATATGCTTTATCTGTTATTTATTGCACCATTATTACAAGTTGCATCATATCTTAGTTGATGCTATGATTGTTGTGTTGTTTATGCGTATGTTAGCAGTTGCTATTACTTGTTTATTTGCTTTACTCATTTTCGAGTTATGTAAGTATTTATAGGTTTAGAAGAAAAAGCTTGCTTGCTTATAGCTTTTGGTTTCATGGTAAAGATATGTTTGCATGACAAAATGTACAGATTTTAGATTACATACCATATGTGGGTCTTATACATTGTTTCCCCATGGTTTGGGATGCCTCATCACTGAGATGAGACGTATAGTGTCATATATTGTTGTTGTGAAATTTTACGAATCGAGTCGTACAAAGGAGGTGCTACCGAAATTTTTCGTAAATTTCAGGTGTTAATTTTTTTTTAACATGATTTTAATAAGAAATGATTTTGAAGTAAAATTAATCGATAGTTTAAACTTAAGGATTGTTGTCATTCCTTTCCTTTAGGAATTTCGAGGACAAAATTCTTTTATGGGAGTGAATGTAACAAACCAGATTTTTATAATGGGAATATTTAATTATTTAAATATTCAAAATGATTAATTTTATGATTTATTTCATTGGATTATATTTTAACTGAGATTCGGAATGTCGATTTAACTTAAATTTGAAACTTTTGAGTTTAAAATCAACTTAAGCTATTTTGAAGCCATAAAGAGTCCTAATTGTATATGAACGATAATAAGATATTATTATCAATAAAATTGAATGTTGGTAAATATAAATATTGGAACTTGTGAATTAAGTATTAACTAATACGAATTCGATAACTTCATTCGACATCGTTTCAGTTATTCAATATTGATTTTAAATCCAGTTCATAAATCCATTAACGTTAGTAAATAGTTTGGATTTAAATCAATGTTCAGATCATATTTTAAAACAATATTTTAGTATAGAAAATAGCCAATTTTCAGACGGTTTTAGAATTTAACGAAATCAGTTTCATTGGATCTGAAATAATAAATTATTATAAGATATCAATTTTCATGATGATCTGACGTATTGTGTGGTTAGACGATCTTGAAACATATAGAGTTGAATTTTAGAAATTAAGTTAGTATAATTTATTTTTATATCTTTTAAATCAAATCAATTTTTATTAGCTTTGAAATTTGTTTATGGTGATTAGACTGATTTGAGATGGATATGGTGGTAACTTAAAACTCTTGATTAAGTTGGAAATTTTGGATAGCTTTGATTGGAAGCTAAGAAACTAATTTGATTATAAAATAAAATAACACCTTACTTAGCACACAAAATAAATTTCAAGCCTCCATGAATTTCAACTCTTTTTTTCCTTTCTTCGTGAACATTATGCCATGGGTGATTCTTTTTTTTAAAAAAAAAAAATCCTATGCTCCACCTAAAAATATTAAAATAACCATATTTGGATTCAATGCTTGAGAACGTTACACTTGTACCTTCGATTCAGGGTGCGATGTGTGTTTTTGGAGTTAAGGCACAGGTCGTGTAACGACCCGCATTCTACGCATCAGAGGATCGTAGAATATTTATTTCATTATCATATGAAGTCGTATGGTAGTGTAACTTTAGGGAACGACTATTGGGGTCATTTCCCATGTTCACGATTTTTGCCGATTTTTAAATGACCATTTTGCCCCTAGAGAATCTTGTTTCGCCTATAACTTTTGATTGGTAAAGAGTTTTGACCTAGAATCACTTCCATTAGATCCAGATGATGGTTTACCTTTCCGTAGAGTGGTTACACTAATCAAAAGGACTTACTGTTTGGGAGATATGGTTGAATTAATGTTTAGAAGGTGAAAAACAGCTTAACCAGGCCTAATAGGGTGATTAGGAGCTAGGCCCATTGGGGGATTTCGGGATTAGGGGTATTTACGGACTGAAAGGGAATAGAGAAACCATTTTTTGTCATTTTTGCAGCCGCCACTTTCATTCCTTCAACTCTAGTAATGGTTTCTACCTTCTAAAAACACCTCTAATCACCTTCTAATCAAGGATTAAGCTAATCAACTTCAAATCAAGTTAAAAGAGCATCAAATCAGAGTTGGACTGTTGTGTTGCATAGATATTCGACCCAAATCAGAGATATTTTCAGATCTAAAATTAATTTGTGGCTAAGGTGAGTGATTTGCATTGTTTTGACTAATTACGGCTCATTAGGTGTGATTAGTGTTAATTAGTTTAATTACAACTTAGAAAAATTTCGAAAAACATTTTGAAATTCCTAAATATTATTTTATGCCTCTGTTAGAAATTTGGGTTAATTTGGATATGTTTTGCTAATCTTACCATTAGTTATGGTTAAGCATGATTAAGGGGAAAATATGGGTTTTGGGTATGTTTGATCCATTTTGACATGGTTATTTATCATTTTGGTGTTTATGGTTGACGTTATTTATTGCTATGACTGTTTGGTATGATTTATGATTTCTTAGAACAGTTAGAATGGTCGAAAATGTCGTCGTGTGGCGTAAACAGTTGCTGGAAATGTTGCAGAAAATAGTGCAGGATTTTGACCCGAACCGGATCAGATCGGTGGGGGAACGAACCGACCCGCTCGTGAAGCATCCACACCAGCTCGCACATAAGCTCCATGACCCAACCCTCGCCGAAGTGTGCCACAAGCAAGAACCCCGATCCGAACCGATGCTGTAACAACCTGAAAATCTAGGCCAGTTTAAAATTTTTATTTTGGCAATTTTAGCGATTTTTGAACATTTAAAATAGATTATTTTAAATAATATTGACGAGAAATTTATTTTGAATAGAATTCGAACGTATATTTATATACATCATCGTTAGAATATAAATAATTATATAAAAATATAAATAGAATTGAAAATGGCGCGGTAGTTCGATAATTCGATTTCAAACTTCAATTAAATGTACCGGGTGCAAAACAAACCATATTTTAGTGAAATCAAAAATAATGGAATCTATTCGTGAATATCTTTCCAACGAATCCGAAAAATCGGGATTTCATAGCGGGAATCAAAAGATATGTCCAAATGAAAATTCTGAATAGTCGCAATAGAACCGAGGCCCTTAAAAATGGGAATTTTGCAAACGACCTCGGATTTCGACGAAACCACTTTTGTTGGGTCCGTGATGTCAAGTTATTGCTAGATTCCAAATTTCATAATTTTTCGAATCAATATGTGAGCGTGGCAAAGGAAAACGCATTTGACCAGTTTCAGTTGATTTTAATCGACTGGAAAATGGCCATTTTTCCAACGGTCTCAGAATTCGACGAAACTAGTTTTGTTAGGACCGTATCGTCAATACGAAGCTAGAAAATATTTTTCTGGAATTTTTCTAGTTAGTATGTGACCCCGGTAAATTGAAATGTGCGTTCAAATTAAATATATAGAGTTATATGTTGATTTTAACGGAAACTGATCGAATCAGCCTGCGGTACATATCTCATTGTGTTCAGAATAGGGGTAAAACGCTAGGGACAACAGGCGGTGGGCCTCGTTTAGAGGTCGTTTGAAAAAGTCAACTTTTTGAAAATAAATTAATAAAAAATATCTCTCCCCTTCCCCTTAAAACCCGTTGCCCCCCTCTCATTCTCAATTCAGAATCAAAAGAAAAGGAAAAAAAAATGGAGAGGGCGACGGATCTCGTTCGCCACGCCACCGGAGTTCACCGCTGCTGGTCTCCCATTGTGCCAGCGTCACCCTCCTCCGGTCGTTCTTCCCCTCGTCACCATCCACTCTCCTCCCTCTCGCCTCTGAAAGCCCAAAACCCACGAACCCGCAAACCCTAACCCAGCTCTAAACCCCCGCCTGCCACCTCCTGTCGCCGCCCCTTCTCCCTCCTTCATCCGCACCTCCTTCAATCCGCGACTCCAAGGCCCCACCTCGCCCAAAACTGCCCCAGCTGACGCCATCTTCCACCGCCGGACCACCTGAGCCTTCTGCCTCCACTTCTGACTATCCTCGACCCCGTCAGCGCCTCCCCAATGCCAAAACCTACTGTAAGTTTTTTTAATTTAATTTTATTAAGTTATTTATGTTAATTAATTTAAAGTAATTATTTAAAAAAGAGATAAAAGGCAGTTTTTATATGAAAAGAGCATAGTTTAAAAACTGAATTTTTATATATATCATAACATAATAAAGTGGTGATTTTTAACATGGTAAAAATTCGATTTTTATATATATAACAGTGTTATAAAAATATAATTTTTATCTATATAACAGCATTATAAAAATATAATTTTTATCTATATAACAACGTTATAAAAATATAATTTTTATCTATACAATAGCGAAGTAAAAATTCGATTTTTATATACTGAATAGAAATATAAAAATGTGATCTTTATATATGTAGTGGTTACGGGCAACGAAAGTGACAAAAGGCGAGAATAGCGATGACTTCTACATAAGAAGAGTCGTGGTATTGGATTAGCTATCGGTGAGAACTTCTCACTCTAAATTTCTTTTTCTAGTTATATATATATATATATATATACTAGGATGCAGACGGTGCTTAGCAGCACCCGACACCCGTCGTCCACAGACCATGGACGGCTTGTTTGTTTAATTGATGTGTTGTGAAAATTGTTTGTGATGTTGATGTGGAATAGATAATGAAATATATTCATGAATTGAAATAAATTAATTATTGTTAAAAATATAATTTTTAACGTGAATGTGAATAAATAAATAATTATAAACAAATCGGCCGATTTGTTTATATACACTGATTTGACTGATATTGATTGGGATGATAAATTTTACACATCGCCCAATTGCACAAATAAAAATCTGTGTTTGTTGATTTGAAACCCCACACGGGTGTTGGGATGATATTTGGCGTACACTAATCCCAATTATTTAATTGTATGTCGATCGATTGGTCGACAGGCTGTGTAAGCGTTAATTATTTATATTTGATGCTTATGCAGTTGTGTGGTGCACCTTGGATGATGGTTGATTGTTTATCATTGCTACTATATACATGTGTTGTATGGAATCCGTATAATTAACATTATATGGTGATTGATTGGGCCTCATTCCAATCGGGAAAATAATGAATATTATAAAATAAGATTCATGTGTTGACTGTACTCATTTGTTGGGATTAGTCAAGTGTTGAAAAAAATATAGATTCATGTGTTGAATAGGATAAATATTCATTTATTGAATAGAATAACGAATTTATTGAAATATATAAAGCCGTGTAGATTAGAGTTGCGCTATGTTGACGGGAACGATATTTATATCGATTATATTCGTTTTTATAATGAATATAGAAAGGTAGTGATTTCAAAATATAACGTTTTGAAAATAATATCATTTATATAGTAATGATATGAAATATTCAATTTTGATTTGAAATTGAATATAGAGTTGAAATGGTTTTGAAATCGAATTTAAAACGATTTATAAAAATACGTTTTAAAAGGAAATCGATGAAATATATAATATATATATATTATATATAATGGCCTGAATAGAACGCGCCGCGCCGCGGCAGTTTGTGAATTTCGACCATTGACTTCGAATTGACGTTGCGGGAGATCCGACCGTCGGATTCTCCTAAAACTGGAACCGTTGGGTTCGTATCGAAAAGAGCTTTCCAATGAATATTAGAAATTTGAAATCTAACGGTTGGATTTGTAATTATGTCCAAATCAGATTTGGAAAAGGTCGTTGTAAGTGCAGTTCGATGGCCATTGTTGGAAATCGACTGTACGGGCCTTGATAAAATTATTAAAAATATTAATAATTTGTGTAAATCATAATATGTGAATTGGAAAGAACTGGGATGAAAAACTCCATATTTGAAAGGATAAAAATATATTTTTGTCGAAATGAACTGGTTTTGAACTAGAACTAAAACCAATTTATTTTTGAAATGAATAAATTGAATTTGAGTCGGTTTTGAAAATAACCAGAATTTCCAATATATATAAAGTGGAAGTGGATATGAATCGAAATTATCTTCGGAATATTTCGATGTTGGATTTCGTGACTATACAAATATTGTTATGGGGATTTGAAAGATATATTTTATATCGTTATTTCCAATAAGATATTTGTTGATTTCAGAATTTGATATTGAATATAAGCCGATATATTTCCTATTCAGAGCCTTGTATTTAATATCAAATATGATTTGGGTTTATCGTGAATCGTGTTTTAGATGACATTGGTTCTTTAACCCAGTTAAAGGCAGGATATTGATTTTTGAGAAGATTAAAACTAAGTGGAGTTTTAATGAATCTTTAATTAGATTGAAACGTGAATTGATAATTTAAATTATCAAATCTGAAAGGTGATCGAGAATGGAGTATCACCAGTTTTGCTCCAATGCGATAGTTAAATCTTTAATTAGATTTGAACGTGAAATGGTAATTAATTTTACCGATAACACCATGGTGTTAGATATGGAGTATTACCAGTTTTGCTCCATGGGATAAATAGGTTGGGATTGGAAAATAAAATAAATAATTACTTCGGTGTGGTTCACTAATCCTGACTAGTTTGGAAAACCATAATATGGTTTGAAATGATATCCAAAGGAAGATTATAGAATAAATTTAGAAGAATTTATCTTGGATAAAATTAATGGGAACCTTTCCCTAAGAATGTGATTTTGTGAATAAAAGAATATTCTGAATTGGAATGAGGCGTTTGTTGTGTTTGTGTAACATTTGTTTATCATACACGTGGGTTATTCAGAAAAGCCGTGTTTATACCCATTCTGAATAACCGATTCGACGAGATGTCGAAGATGAAGACGGTGGTTGAAGACCGGAAGTCTTCACATCGTTTGGGTGATTACTGATGATCTCGATTGGGCTGTACACCCAAGATGAGGGAAACAGTTGGTGATCGTCCAGACGTACTTGGAGATGGAAGGATATGCGAGGAAAGTGCCTCTGGTTTCGTTCAGACCCAGAACGAACTTGAAAATGGATTGTGTGTCTGACATTGGATTTTATTCAGTGTTGATTGATCTCTATTAAATATACATTTGTTTGGCGGCAGAGAATTTATTCTCTTGCTTGACACACTGGATTTTATTCTGTGTTGATTGATCTCTATTAAATATACATATGTTTGGCGACAGAGAATTTATCCGCTTGCTTAACGCCCTTGTCTGAGACGTACGAGCTCAGAGGTTGTATATCGATGGACATCAATCGCATGGAGTGAATTGCCAGTGTGGCACGCGTAAGTGGCAATTGATCAGGGCTTCTGTTGAAAAGCAAAGTCTTGTGGTTGATGATCAAAGCATGGCCTGTGTGGCGTAGCTTTATGTATAACGTGAATTCGCGAGCCTCACACCTCGGTATGAGTCAAAAATGGTATAGTGACTGCAGGGAGAGCACGACGTTTCTTTCTAACTAGGGTGGTGTCAGTGACCTACCATCCCTGACATTTATATACTTTTCACCTGTGTGGTTGTTGGATACGAGGCGCCTCGGATATAGGTTTGTAAGGACCTGGAAACATGTGTTCAGGAATAACTAATCCTCAAAAGTAAGAGAGGACCGGCCCTGAAGATCCAAGGATCATAGTGAGGTCCTGAGGCATTTGCTAGAGTGTCTCGAACACGGAGAGGAACTTGCCCCTTGCCTCGACTCATGATGGAATCCAATTTCCAATACGTGTGTTTCGGTTTTATTTGTAGAGCCTAGTATGGCGACATAGTGGGATGAGGCGCTTATGCCGTCTATGATTTATATTTATGATTGAAATTGTTTTTGACACTATACACCTATAATAGTATCAAATAATGTGTTTTAAACGTATCAAGCATGCTTTGGCTGTTATAAGGTAAAAACCCTATCCTCCGGCTTGCGTTGCATTGTGTGATGGGACCTGGGTCTTATAACAGCTTCATTTTTCTTTATTTAGCATTGCGCTGTTTGTTCTATGCACTTGTATTCTTAGGAGGAAACCCGTTCCGTGTTATACGGCATGGTCCCTTGATTTACCAAACTTTAAAAGCAATATTAATAACTGTTTTAGTTCTCACACCAGTCACATGAGCGACCTGGAGTTTATTGTTTTAACCTAAACTCTGGGTGCCCCTATTTTCCACACGGGCAGCTAGTAGTTTTGGTTTTGCAGACTTAGATTCACAGGATCCTGATTTACAGCTGGAACGATGCTCGGAAAGCTCTGTATCCGTGCATTACTTTCAGTTGTGTTTTGTATATTTTTCCGCTGCTATGTAATTTATTGTAATCTCTGATGTTCATCGAATGTATTTTATTCATTTATATTCTGTATATTCTTGTATCTGATGGAATTGTTGTAATTACAATGAAATGTTCTTCCGTTTGCGTTCTGATTTGTCATGTCCTCAAAGTATCCTCTCTTTCCTTCACAGGGAAGTTACGGGTTCTTACAGATGCCATTCGCGAACCGTGGGACTTGACCGAACCGGGTGCATCAGGACCACGAGCCGACCCGATGCTTGGAGGAGACCACGACCTGAACCGCTTCTCCGAACCGAAGCACCACGACTGGAGGATCACGAACCAACCAAGAGGAGAAGTAGCGAACCTGTAGAGACCCGAACTAGATGGAGATCAAACCTATGAATGATTACGATCTGAAGCAAAGTGAAGGGCCGAACCGATCTGGAGGAGATCAAAACCCGAAATGCAAAGGTAGTCCAAATGGGAAGTAGAACTCAGGATCCAGATGGGAACGAGCGAGTTAACTTCATGACTGTACTTTGCTGCGGGACGTGTACAAAGGGGTTACCGATGTCTATAGCTTTGATTCATCACTGAGAGACGGATATTGGCTATGGATCAGTGCAGTGAGGTTGTCATAACTTCATGGGGCAGAGTGATCGTAGCAAGGCTATGAGCCGGTGCAGTGGAGTTGTTATGACTCCATGGGGAAGAGTGGACATAACAAAGGATTAGTGGCTATGGATCAGTGCAATGGAGTCACTGTGACTCCATGGGGCAGTGTGATCATAGCAAAGGATTAGGTGATCAAAGTGGTAGATATCGTATGCTTTACGCACTGAGTGAAAGATGTGAGGATGATTGCTATGTTTGATGTTTGCTATCACCATGACATACACACCCCCTCCCCCGTATCTTTACACCATATGTTAGTGTCACATTAGAGTATTGTACATCCTGTTGTGCTAACTCTTTGGTTGCAGATCCAAGTTTAGGTATGGTTATGTATAACTGTTATTGTTCTATTTTGCTGCTTATCGCTCATACCAGACTTTTGTCTGACCCAAAGTTTTATGTCTCTTCTTAATACTTTAGATGCTCTTAAATAGGCGGACTAGAGACAGGTCAAGTTATTATGCACGAGTAGCTGTACCGGAGACGAGCAGGAGGCTTCCACGTATGATATATATATATATATATATTCTCCTTGTGTTGTTGATGGCCACTACTTTGGACATTAGTAGCGTACCTCTTTCTTTTTGTTTTAGAGACAGTATTTCAAAGTTGTAATAATGTTGGTTTGGATGATAAGCTGTATTTTGGATTTCCGCTACTATGATGGTTTAGTTTTCAGCTTATGCACTATCTCACCTATTTTATGTCAAAGTTATGTTATTATTATATTTTATCCCGTGCGCTATGAGATATTCTATAGGTTCCTTATTAGTTCAAATTCCTTTCTTTGGCGATCGTCCCATGCTAGTCGAGAATTGGAACAACGTACTTTCATTGGAAATGTCGATTGGTGTGGGGTGGGCTATCACACTTGGTATAAGAGCTCTAGGTTGCGTAGTTAACCTAGGGAAAGACACCAAGGAGAGATAGTATAGATATACGAGACCGCGTATTTGTTATATTTTGGTTTTCAAAGGCTGTATATACTATTATTGTATCTAAGGATGGAGTCGCACTGCACTGTCACCACTGAAGGGATGGTTAATCGCTTTCTCTTTAAAGATTAGACGATATACGAGGAATACTAGTTTAGGAGCCAATAATAGGAATGCTCCTTATATGAGGACGATGTTTACTGACCTCATGAGAGAGATGCTTAGGGATGTTCAGAGGGCAGCTCCTAATGCTGCAAATGGTGGTGCAGCGATGCAAGTACCAAGGGCCGATTTCGCCACGCTCTATAAGGACTACACTAGTCTTGGTGGGAAGTCGTTCCACAGAATGGAATCGACTATGGAAGTTCAAGATTGGCTCGATAGTTGTGAGAACATCTTCGAGGACTTAGGGATCGATGAAGCGATGAAGAGGAAGCTAGCATCCCGTTAGCTGCAAGGACGGGCTATGAATTGGTGGAATGCTATTAAGGCAGCTACCCCTGAGGATCAAGTTACTTGGGATCAGTTCAAGGCCCGATTGAGTGATAAGCTTATCCCAGCTGCTCACAAATTAGAATTGTTTAGGAAGTTCTTGGAGCTTAAGCATAATGGTAAGGCAGTCTCGGAGTATATTGCTGAGTTTGATACTTTATCAAAGTATGGATTATCCCTCATTGACACTCCCGAGAAGAAGAATGAGAATTCGTAACAGACTTAGATCAGTACTTGGGGGAAAGGCTTATAAACCATATTGATGAGACTTTTGAATCGATTGTTGGGAAAGCACTGAGATTAGAGAGCCTTTATCCTAAGCCCAAGGCTGAAGTCGCTGTTGCATCTGAAGAGAGGCCAAAGCCGCAAGCAAGCGGTGGAGGCAAGAATAATTCTCAAAATAAAAGGAAGCAGAGTCAGAACCAAGCCAAGGATGGTCAGAAGAAGAATAAGAAAGATGTTGAGTGCTTTAGCTGTGGCAAGAAGAGCCACTATGCTAAAGAATGCCAAGCAAAGCCAGCGGATAGGAAGTGCTTCAACTGCGGTCAAGTGGAACTTCACAATGATAAATGTTCGCAACCCCCCAAAGAGAAGCATATTGTGAAAGCATATGCTATTAATGATGTTCCTTCTTCGTTGAATGCCCCAACTGTGGTGGAGAAAGGAAAGAATGTCATCATTCAAGGCATGCTTTCTATTTATGATGTTCCTGTTCGAGTACTGTTTGATACTGGGGCATCCAGTTCCTTCATATCTAGTGACCTGGTAGATAGGTTGGGATTGGAACCCGAGATAGTCGATAGACCTTTAGTTGTGACGAACCCGATTGGTGGTTCGACTAGCCCTTATTATGATTTGTCGTAATGGGGTCTTATCGAGTCATGGATGTATGTTTGCTTGTGATTGCTTTGTTTTGGGCTTTACTGGGTTTGGCATTATTTTGGGAGTCAATTGGCTCCAAAGATATGGGGGGGGGGGTGGTAGACTGTGAGAAATTTTCGGTGATTATTAGGGTGGATGATGGGTGGAGGGTAGTGTTTGGTGGCCTACCTAGTGATGAGGTGATGAATAGTTTTCTGAATTCCCTCGTCATCCCGCAGGACGAGTTATCAGGGGTTCCCATTGCTGGCCATTATCCGGATATCTTCGAGGAAGTGACCGGACATACACCACACTGAGAGATTGAGTTCCATATTGATTTAGTGAAAGATGCCATACCTATAGTGATGCCACTTCGTCGTATGGCACTAAAGGAGCAGAGAGATCTCGAGGTGCAAGTAAGAGATCATTTGAAGTAGGGATTTATCCAAAGAAGTGTCTCCGAGTAGGGAGCACCAGTTGTATTTGCTACCAAGGCAGATGGTTCCCTTCGTTTGTGTGTGGACTATCGCGAGTTGAATAAGGTGACTAGGAAGAATAAGTATCCTCTTCCGCGGATAGATGATTTGTTTGATCAACTGGAGGGAGCAAGAGTGTTCTCCCAATTGGATCTTGCGACAGGATTTCATTAGCTTCGAGTAGCAGCTGAGAGTATTCCTAAAATGGTATTTCGGACGCCGTCTGGATTCTATGAGTGGTTGGTCATGCCATTCGGGTTGACCAATGCACTAGCATATTTTGTAGATCTTATGAATAGGGTATTCAGGGATCAATTGAATAAGTTTGTTCTTGTGTTCGTAGAAGATATCTTGGTTTACTCGAGGACAGAGGAAGAACATAAGGAACATTTGAGGATAGTGATGGAGGTGTTAAGAAAACAACAATTGAAAGCAAAGTTTTCTAAGTGTCACTTCTGGAGGAGGGAAGTGAGAATCTTGGGCTATGTTGTTTAGAGAATGGTATTGCTGTGGACCCTGCAAAGGTGGCTACGGTACATGATTGGTCTACGCCTAAGAATGCAACAGACGTAAGAAATTTCTTGGGGTTAGCTGGATATTACAGTAAGTTTATCCAGGACTTCTCCAAGATAGCGGCACCATTGACTCAGTAAACCAAGAAGAATCAAGCTTTTATTTGGGACGAAAAGTGCGAGGTTGCATTTAAGACTCTAAAGGAAAAGTTGACGTGCACGCCAGTGTTAGTCATTCCTAAACAGAATGAAGAGATGACGGTATTTGCAGATACATGTGGTACCGGGCTAGGTGTTGTATTGATAAAAGGAGGTAGGGTTGTAGCTTACGCTAGTCGGCAACTGTAACCGCATGAGAAAAGATATCCTACCCATGATTTGGAATTGGCAGTGATCGTATTCGCGTTGAAGATGTGGAGACATTATCTCTTGGGAGAAAGATTCGAGTTGTTTACTGATTATAAATTTTTAAAGTATCTTTTCTCTCAAAAGGATTTAAATCTTCGTCAGTAGAGATGGTTAGAGTTCTTGGCTTCATATGATTTTGATATCGCATATACACCTGGGAAAGGCAATGCGGTAGCCGATGCATTAAGTAGGAGACATGCCAATTTAGGGGCTATGTTTCTTGAATGGAAGCAACTGGAGTATATCGCAGGGTATGATTTCAAACCAAAGTGCGAATTGGATCCAGTAATGTTAGCAAGGTTGACGATCAGACCCACTTTGATTGAGCTGATTGGTTCCAGTCATAGGGATGATCCTAACTTATTGAAAATCATCTCGAAGTTAGAAATGGGTATCTATGAGGAGATGGACAAGTATAGGATTGATCAAGATGGATGGCTTAGAAACAATGGAAGACTAGTTGTGCCCAATGTCAATGGATTGAGAGATGAAGTGCTTAGAGAATGTCATCACTCAAAACTAACCATACATCCCGGTGGTAACAAAATGTATCGAGACATGAAGCAGACCTACTACTGCAAAGGAATGAAAAGAGACGTTGGGAAGTTTATATCCAAATGCATGAATTTCCAGCTAGTTAATGCTGAGCAAAAGAAGCCTAGTGGTTTGTTACAACCATTAGAAATCCCCGAATGGAAATGGGAACAAGTCTCAATGGATTTCATTGATGGGTTACCAAGGACTAGATTGGGTAATGATATCATTTGGGTGATTGTGGACCGATCGACCAAGAGTGCGAAGTTTATACCCGTCAAGTCGAATAGAACTGCAGCTAAGTTAGCGGAATTGTATATGAAGTGGGTAGTGAGATTTCATGCACTACAACAAAAACACCATATTACAACTTTAATTTCACAACGGTGGTAAAATCACGGTTATAATAAATGTTTTTTTACAACTTTTTTCCAGAAAAGTTGTAATAAACTTATTTTTAACAACTGTGTTATTTTGATAGTTGTAATAAAAGCCTATCACAACTTTTATTTTTTGACTGTTGTAATACATGACTGCACTACAAAAAAAATACCATATTAATAATTAATAAAAATTCGATAATTAATAAAAATATTAATACTCAATAACTATTGTTTAATAATAATAATAAATAGTTTATTTGAAAATATGTAATAACTAATATTAATAATTTCTTTTTGCTATATAATAATTAATAAATAATAATTATGTATTATTGTTAGAAATTAAAAATAAATGAATAAAAATTAGTTTTTAGTAATGAATAATTAATTTTAGTAATCAATAAATAAGAAGTAAGAATCACTAATTAAGTAGTAAAAATTAGTTTTTAAATAATGATTGTTAAGTATTTAATAATGAATAATTATTAGTAATATATACATAATAAACTTTTAATAAGTTATATTTAATTATAAATAAGAAGAAATAAGGAATAGTTAACAATAGCTATTATTAATGAGCAATATCTAATGCTTAAGCAAAATATTTCCTAACACGTCCTATGAGAACCCAAAATTTTATGACCCTAAAATTATATTTGTTTCAATTAAATCTATATAAATATTTGGGGTGAATAAATAAATAAAAATCATTTGTTTGAGTATATGATGAAAATATAAAAATTTGTACATGGTTTACATTTGTGGAAAAACATACATGTTTATTTGTGTATGTGTGTAACATAAACAATTTGCTTAAGGATTATAAAGTCAAATATAACACCTAGGGGCAAAATTGTCAATTGGTAAGGAGGAAACCCTAGCCTTTGTATAGTGTAAACAAAGAGAAATATCGGCCAACCCTTTTCCATTTTCTCTCTCTCTTGTTTGAACAAATAAACATGATAATGGCTGAATGCCCTAGAAATATAAATTGGGGGAAAATCAGAAGGGGGTCGTTTCGCATCAATGAGAGTGGACTCCAGAGGGATGGCAATGGCGAATCTAAAGGGTTCGAGAGCCTAAACGAGAACTGAAATGGGGGGAAATCGACATTAAATCTCAGTGCGTGTATTTCCTTTTCCTTAGCAATAAGTCCTTTATAGGCAGCTATTTTATCCTTGTTTCCATCATAGGATCATTATAAATAAATATGAATGTCGGTTAACTGATTCGTATGTTATTTTTGATGCTTTGTATTGATGGATGCTACATTGTTTGAATAGCATGTTGTTATGGTTAGGGATTGATGTCGATCTTAATTTTTCTCTGGTTGTAGTAGGATATATATATATATATATATATATATATATATAAGCTAAATTAAAAATGGAATGGAGGATGGTATATATGCATGGAAATGTGTCTATATACATGTATATCAGAACCTGAGATGCCAGTTAAGGAATAAGTGGACAGATTAATATAAATTGATATAAATGCTTGAATGCCATTGTGTTGTGACTGGTATAAATGTTAACTTATTGATTGAGTACACATAAATATAAGTTCCGAGTGCATATAACCTGATATGAAATAAGTATAAACAAAAAGGGTTAAAAATAGAGATTAAAATGGAAATCATTCGTTGTTATGGTCTAGTTTGCCTTGGATGTTTGGCTGGTGATGCATGTTCTGCTTCGAATGTATTGTTTGGGAGGTATGCTTTGATTCACGTAGATACGAATGACATTCTCACATATCCATATTTTACTGATGCAAGTGAAAATAGGACCCTACAACTAAGTGGACACATCTTTAGTTGAAAGTGCAAGCATATATTAGAAATGCCAGTATAGGAACATAATTTGATTGAGTAATGGGAACATACATTAATGTTATGAATGTTTATGAATTTGGTCAGTCACAAATAGATGCTAGTCATTCCTAGTAAAATCAATCAAATGTTATATATATATATATGTATGTATGTATATATGTATGTATGTATGTATGTATGTATATACATATACAGTGATAAGCATGAATCTTGCTGTATATGTCTACTTTTAATTCAGTTTAAATATGCTAACTGAATCTGTTTTATACTCTGGCAAGTAACTTGTGACAAGTAACACACATTTGTTAATGTGTAGTATAAACTGAATGTTGATGCACTTTCCTATAACTACTTGGTGAACACATAACTGGTCACATGAACGTTTGGACAATTTGATATAGATGTGTTTTATAAGGGAACACATGACCTGCTATACCATTGCTTGGTCAGTTTAGTATATATTCATATTAATGTTAGACACGTGGACTGCTATGTATGTATTTACTTAAACAATAAACATTTGTGTTTGCTTGATGAACACATGACCTATTATGTAATTGTTTAGGCAAATTAATAAAAAGGTGCTTCGTTTGAGTAACACCTGACCTGATATACATATTTATTTAGATAGATTAATGATATGTGTAGTGATTGGACACATAACCAATTTTGTATAATTGTTCTTACAGTTTTAAGGTGATGTGTAGTAATCTGCTTAAACTGCACATAAACTATAGAATTGTACACTAAGTACTACACATTATAGATCTAAAACTGTTTGTGTATGCCACATGATTTTAAATACACTCATACCAGACGTGTTATGTCTGGCCCTGTTGATTGCCCATGCAATCTCCTGGGGTATCTCATTCAAAGGAGGCAGTCCGAAGATTTGTTTTTACAGGTAGGAAAGCACCTTAATAATTGGGTCGAGGGGCAAAAAGTTTGTTGTTAGACTGCTTATGGTTGCTGTTAATATCCGGGTCCTTTCGACAGGTAAGCAATTCTTAAATGTTTGGGTTGTTTATCAAGTTTTGCTGATTATTCAGGAAGAAGTTTTTCAAAAACTGAAATTGATTAAAACATATCTAATGACTACTATATTACTTGAAAGGTTGAGCAGAAGAACGATGATTTCAATTGATAATAAGTACTTATATGCATAACTATGAAGAGATAATAGATTTTTTTTTTCAAATAATGCGAAAATGAATTGTTTCTGTTAAAGGCTAAATGATAAAAATCATTTTTACAAAATCATTTTTGATCCTTTGCATAACTATGAAGAGATAATAGATTTTTACAAAATCGTTTTTGATCCTTTGCAGCGTTCTTCCCATACTTGAGCGACCAACAAGGGGCGAGCAGCGGAATTCTTGCACCAAAAAGATAAATGGCGTAAAGATTTCCTTGTCTTCGACTAGTGTACTCCTGTAGGATATGCAATTTTTTGTGGATAACTTGTGCTTGTACTAAGTTGCTTTGTAACGGTCAAGTATGTAATAATGTACGAAATGTTGTCTAAAATTTATTGTTTGTAATACTAAATATTTGAGTATTTTAATAAATTAGTTTGCAAATAACTGTAATATCAGATTTTCTTATGCAGTATTGCTATATTTAGTGTATTGTTCTTTTCAATTGCAAAAGATGTTTTTTTTAAAAACCCAAATGTCAATCACAACGATGCATAATATTTGTAGTAGATTTTATTACAACGGTGCATAACTGTTGTAATAAAGTTTATTACAACAGTGGAGAAAAGTTGTAAAATATACATATTACAACGGTGTTGCAACAATGCAAAAAAGTTGTAAAAGATATTAGTCTATTACAACTTCTTAATACACGACGGTTTGCCCACCGTTGTAAAATGTATATTACAACTGTGTTCCAGCGTTGTAATAGGGTCATTTTGTTGTAGTGATGGAGTACCCAAAGGCATTGTGAGTGACCAACATCCATTATTCACTAGTGGATTTTGGAAGAGCTTACAAGAGGCATTAGGATTAGAACTACATCTCAGTACCGCGTACCATCCTTAAACCGACGGTCAGACGGAGAGGGTGAACCGTATATTAAAAGTTCTCTTAAGAGCTTGTGTACTGGGTTTTGGTGGATCATGGGATGACCATTTATATCTAGTAGAATTTGCGTATAATAACCGTTATCAATTCAGTATTGGTATGGCTCCATTTGAAGCTTTGTACGGAAGACCGTGCAACTCGCCGTCATGTTGGTTAGAGACCGGTGAGAAATATATGCTTGGACCAGAAGTAATAAGAGAAACATCAAACAAGATCAAGATTGTTCAACAATGAATGAAGGCCGCTCAGGATAGGCAGGAGAGTTATGCTGATAAAAGGAGAAGAGATTTAAAATTCTCCATTGACGACTTGGTGTTTGTCAAGATTTCTCCGTTAAAGAGCTTGATTCGATTTGGTAGGAGAGACAAGTTAGCACCCAGATTTGTTGGTCCATTCCCAGTTCCCGAACCAGTTGGGATATTAGCATATAAAGTTGGGTTGCCTAATAAGATAGTGGGAGTTCACAACGTATTTCATGTTTCCCAATTACGGAAGTTCGTGCACGACCCTGATATGATTATATCACCAGATCAGTTGGATGACGTCAAATAGAACATTAGGAAGTTGGGAACCGCAAGCCGATCCATATTATCGAGTACGATTTGAAGCAACATCTAAGGAAGGCATTGAAACTGGTCAAGGTTTAGTGGGGCGAGAACGAGAATGACTGCACTTGGGAAACATAGGAGAGAATAAGGGAGTCGTATCCAGAACTCTTTGCCTAGTAAGATTTTAATTGCGATTTAGTTATTCCGCATGCTAGGATAGACTTGTTGTACTACTATTTATGTTTGATTGTTTGTAAATGGATGATAGGCATGCGGGACCCTTTACATGGTTTTGGTTAAAGAATTTCGGGGGAGAAATTTCTTGAGGGGGGGGGGGGGGGGAGAATGTAACGACCCGCATTCTATGCATCGGAGGATCGTAGAATATTTATTTCATTATCATATGAAGTCGTCTGGTAGTGTAACTTTGGGGAACGACTATTGGGGTCATTTCCCATGTTCACGATTTTTGCCGATTTTTAAATGACCATTTTGACCCTAGCGAATCTTTTTTCGCCTATAACTTTAGATTGGTAAAGATTTTTGACCTGAAACCACTTCCATTAGATCCAGATGATGATTTACCTTTCCATAGAGTGGTCACATTAATCAAACAGACTTACCGTTTGGGAGATATGGTTGAATTAAGATTTAGAAGGTGAAAAAAATGCTTAACCAAGCCAAATAGGGTGATTAGCTGCTAGGCCCATTGGGGGATTTCGGGATTAGGAGTATTTAAGGACTGAAAGGGACTAGAAAAACCCTTCTTTGTCATTTTTGCAGCCGCCACTTTCATTCCTTCAACCCTAGTAATGGCTTCTACCTTCTAAAAACACCTCTAATCACCTTCTAATCAAAGATTAAGCTAATCAACATCAAATCAAGTTAAAATAGCATCTAATCAAAGTTGGAGCTGCTGTGCTGCATAGAGATTCGACCCAAATCATAAATATTTTCAGATCTAAGATTAATTTGTGGCTAAGGTGAGTGATTTGCATTGTTTTTCACTTATTACGGCTAATTAGTGGTAATTAGTGTTAATTAGCTAAATTGTAACTCAGAAACATTTAAAAATATTTAGAAATTCCGAAATATTATTTTATGCCTCTGTTAGAAATTTGGATTAATTTGGATATGTTTTGCTAATCCTATCATTAGTTATGGTTAAGCATGATTAAGAGGAAAATATGGGTTTTGGGTATGTTTGATCTATTTTAACATGGTTATTTATCATTTGGTTGCTTATGGTTGATGTTATATGTTGCTATGACTGTTTGATATGATTTATGATTGCTTAGAATGGTCGAAAACGCCGTCGTGTGGCGTAAATAGTTGATGGAAAAGTTGCAGGAAACAGTGTAGGATTTTGACCCGAACCGAATCGGATCGGTGGGGGAACGAATCGACCCGCTCGTGAAGCATCCACCCCAGCTCGCACTTAAGCTCCATGACCCAACCCTCGCCGAAGTGTGCCACGAGCAGGAACCCCGATCCGAACCGATGCCATTCCCGAACCGTGGGAGTTGATCGAACCGGGCGCCTCAGGACCACGAGCCGACCCGATGCTTGGAAGAGACTATGACCCGAGCCGCTTCTCCGAACCGAAGCACCACAACTGGAGCATCACGACCCGACCAAGAGGAGAAGCAATGAACCAGTAGAGACCCGAACTAGATGGAGATCGAACCTATGGGTGATTACGATATGAAGCGAAGTGAAGTGGAGGGCTGAACCGATCCAGAGGAGACCAAAACCCGAGGTGCAAAGGTAGTCCAAATGGGAAGTAAAACTCGGGATCCAGATGGTAACCAACAAGTTAACTTCACGATCGGACTTTGCTGTAGGATGTGTGCAAAGGGGTTATCGACGTCTATAGCTTTGATTCACCATTGAGAGACGGATATTGGCTATGGATCAGTGTAGTGAGGTTGTCACGACTTCATGGGACAGAGTGATTGTAGCAAGGCTATGAGCCAGTGCAGTGGAGTTGTTATGATTCCATGGGGCAGAGTGGACATAGCAAAAGATTAGTGGCTATGGATCAGTGCAATGGAGTCACTGTGACTCCATGGAGCAGTGTGATTATAGCAAAGGATTGGGTGATCAAAATGGTAGACATCGTATGCTTTACGCACTGAGTGAAAGATTTGAGGATGGTTGCTATGTTTGATGTTTGCTATCACCATGACATGAACACCCCCTCCCCCGTATCTTTACACCATATGTTAGTGTCACCTTAGAGTATTGTACATCCTGTTATGCTAACTCGTTGGTTGCAGATCCAAGTTCAGGTATGGTTATGTATACATGTTATTGTTCTGTTTTGCTGCTTATCGCTCATACCAGACTTTTTTTTGACCCACAGTTTTATGTGTATTCTTATTACTCTGGGTGCTCTTAAACGGGCAGACTAGAGCCAGGTGATTATGCACGACTAGCTGTACCGGAGACGAGTAGGAGGCTTCCACGTATGATATATATATATGTATGTATATATATATAATCTCCCTGTGTTATTGCTGGTCACTACTTTGGGCATTAGTAGTGTACCTCTTTCTTTTTGTTTTAGAGACAGTATTTCAAAGTTGTAATAATGTTGGTTTGGATGATAAGCTGTATTTTGGATTTCCGCTACTATGATGGTTTACTTTTTAGCTTATGCACTGTCTCTCCTATTTTATGTCAAAGTTATGTTATTATTACATTTTATCCCATGTGCTGTGTGACATTCTACAAGTTCCTTGTTAGTTCAAATTCCTTTCTTTGGCAACCGTCCCGTGCTAGTCGGGCATTGGTACATCGCACTTTCATTGGAAATGTCGACTGGTGCGGGGCGGGCTGTCACTAGTTGGATTTTTATAGGGGATGCCTCAGGTTAGTTTGAAGTGTAGGGCGAGTTCATTGAGATCAAAGGAGCGAATGGCAGTGGTCTGACGAAGTACGGTGGTCAATGATGAAAAGTGGCTGCAGGCGTTCGAAATAAAAGGAGCATGTCAAATTTTTCTGGTGCCGGCGTGTCTACTGCATTGGTGATGACTGGGAGGTGGGAAAGGTGCTAAGTCGATCGGTGGTTATCACGAAGGCGATAGGCGGCTGAAGAGGTGGTCATAGCCGGTCAAAAGGGTAGTTAACTGGTTGGATTGGGATATTTTACAGCTTGAGCATTTCAAACTATTAGGGAAGAAGGTGATGCACGTAAGTGGGGTGAGGTAGGTTAAAGTATAATTTAATTAGGGTAATTAGAATTTAGTATTGTATTAATTTGCGAATGTGATATCTAGTTCATTTTCAGTCGGACTGACACACCATCTGTTGCATTGGAATTGTGGTGATGAATACTACGTGTTCTATTTGGATTGGGGGTGCTTTGGAGCTATTTGGATTTTTATGTAAGTTCAAAAACCTATTTAAAATTATATAAATCGACGTGAAATCGCCAAATTGGAATGGATGGTGAGTTAACTGTCACACATTTTGAAGTACTATTTTTTCGTATCGTTTAATATAAATATCTATTGTTGAATCGATATTTATTTGTGTGACATGTTTGATTGGTTGATTTACTGCATTGTTGGTGCTTGTTGATATATATTCCCGTCTATGAGCGGACGACCTTCGACATAACCTGTTTTAAGAGGAAGATTCATCTTAAATGAATTATTTTATACTATCTTTTCTATATGCATATAAATAACCATTTTGTTGTAGGGGACTATAAATAGGGAAAGCGGAGTGTACGTAGCGAATTAGGCCACGACAGAACACTACGAAATCTACACATCTATGTGTGGTGATTTGGAGATTAATAAATTCCTCTTGTTATTCATATTTATGCCCATTCACTGATTCGCCTATATTTATATTTTCTAGCATTTTTTGGTTATGTTCGTTTATCGCCTAAACCTACATATGTTTGTTCCCAAATTGACGATTGCCTAATGGGCACAAAGTTTTTACTTGCTTCTATCATTCGACTATATCTTTAGGTAGGAACAATTGGGTGTAAACATGTGTTTGAGACATGTTATGATTGATGGTTGCAAGTGGTTGTAAGCGGTTGCTAGTGGTTGCTCGTGGATGCATATACACGCACCTTAGACACTAGATCGGCTCTGTCACCTTTCATATTGCATATGCATGAGTGTTTATACTTGTTTATGGATGAAATTAAATGTGTTATCATGTGGATGTTGCATATGGATGAATTTTTGTGCACACATATAGTGTTTATATGGCTAGGACTATTCGCATACATGTTGGACTCATGGCACTAAAACATATTTTGCATTAAGAAGATCAGTCAGGCCTGATCATTTGCATTAGATAAGGAACACATACACACACTTTCTGCATATGTTCATACAACATTAGAAATCTCTTAAGGGCAATGGATGCCTGTGATTGATGATTGAGTAGATGGATGATTGGATGGTAGGACACATTCTTCTTAACTTGAAGATTTCGGGGACGAAATCCTGTAAGGAGGGGAGAATGTAACAACCCGAATTCTAATAACATGTTAAAACTGTAAATAAAGGCAGAATTAAATTTTAAAATAAGAATCAAGCGAAATGGGTTACGCCATTGCGTTCGTCTCGAAATTTTACATGAATTAGAGTCCGAGTTTTCGAAAATCGGAGTCCGGATGAAGAAGTTATGACCTGTAGAAGATTCAGCAGATTTTAGGCAGCACAGGACTAAGCAGGTCGACCTGGGGGCCAGGTCGAACATGTGGTTGACCTTAGGGTCGACCTACCCCCTAGGTCAACCATGTGGTCGACCTCCCCACTTACAGGTCGACCTGGTCGGCCTTTTTTGACCCAGAACTCATTTTTGAAGCCCGAGACGTGTTTTGATGGTCCGGATTGATTCTAGGGTTAATCTAAGGGTCTAAACTAGTTGCTACACCTATAAAAACACCCTTAGACCCAACCTAATTCACAAAAAATCATTCTTACACAAAATTTCTGTTGAGGTCCCTCTTGATCATGGCCGCCGTCTCTAATCAATTTCCTAAGCTTTCATACACAATCCAATTCGAAGATTAAGGCTTCTACAATGATTCAAGACAATAAATCAACAACGTCACTGCAACATTCTACAATAAATTCAGTTCTTAATTCATTTGCCATGCTCTTTAAGTTCTAGTTGTTTTTAGATTTAAACATTTAAATTATAATATGGCCATGGAATAAAGTGGAATTGGATTTAAGTATGTTTATTGATTCAGATCTATTTCTGTTACTTCTTGAATCTTCAGTTTTGGGACTTTTCTATGTTTGTTCTCATGTCAAGCTTATGATCTATTCGGCCTGTTGTAAATCAGTTTTTCTTGATTCATATTGATATTATTATCAAGATCTATCTTTTATGCCAGAGACGATGTTTTTATGCCAGTTTTCTCTCTATGCTGATTGTTATACAAATTCTACCTTCCCCTATTTATTTTCTTTCGATGAACCTAGGTCAATTTCGGACCTAGGCCTAAACCACGATTTGCGTACGATTGAATACGGGGAAATATGGGAATGTTGTCTATATTGGATATATATGTTTGGTAAAATTGATGGCATAACATGAAATTGGAAATTTGGGGTATTGTCAATATAATTGAAATTGCAAGTTTGGTCATTGGCATAATTAAATTAGCATGAAGTTGGCATAATGAATTAGCATGTAAATCAAATCACGAGTTCAGGCCTATGTAAATTAAATCAAAAGATTAGGTTTATGATTGGGCATAAGTAGAATTGAGACTTTGAACCTAAAAGCAATTGTAAACTTGATAATTGGCATAAATATGAATTTGGGTAACTAGCGTGTATTGAAATAAAAAGGATTATAGTTTGGGATAACTACATCATGAATATTGGTTTGGGTTTATTTGGAAATGAAACTTGATACATGTAATCTTGGCTAGAACTTGATATGGGTAAAATGGCATAAACCTGGCATACATGTAAATAGGCAAGAATTGGACGTATGTAAACTGACTAGAATTGGATATATATATATATATATATATATACATATATATATTGGCATGTAATTTTGGAACTTGGGCATATGTTTATTAATATTTAAAGTTGGGAATTTGAAACATGAAAATGACTATGTATTGGATAATTGACTTGAACACGAACATGAACATTTCTATATGTTAAACACATGAACTGATATTGGGGTTTTTTGGGGGATACGACCATAAATGAACCTTTGACATGAGATTAGACTCAGTTTGTGGTGTAAATCTGCCCGGAACCGCCCGGCAAATCCAGTAGCCACAAAGTGTCTGTCTAATGTGAGAGGTCAAAGGTCGAATTGCAGGCATAATGATTTATGACACGAGGTTAGACCCAGTTTGTGGTGTAAATCTGCCCGGAATCGCCCGGCAAATCCAGTGGCCACAAAGTGCACGGTCTAATGTGAGAGGTCATGATTCATTCGTCATAATGAATGAATTAAGGAATACTAACCATAATAAGACATGGGTATGGTTAGAGGGTTAGGTGGGATGACATGGAAATTTGACATGTAAATGTGGACCTAACCGGTATGAGTTAAGAACATGTAAAACTTATAAATGTGGACTTAACCAACTTAGCATGATACGTGGGAAGGTTAAGCCATGAATTACTTGAAATACTTAACCTATGCAATCTGACGAATGGGAGGGTTAAGTTAAATGGGTTGGTTTAACTTGAATGGGTTGATAACACCCAACCAATATAACCTGATGTGTGATAGGGTTAAGTCATGAACCGCTTGAATATACTTAACCAATTTGACATGATGATTTGATAGGGTTAAGTCATGAAACGCTTGAATATACTTAACCAATTTGACACGATGATTTGATAGGGCTAAGTCATGAACTGCTTGAATATACTTAACCAACTTGACAGATGATTCGTAGGGCTAAGTCATGAACTTGAACGAGAACACTTATCCAATTTGACGTGACACGTAGGCGGGTTAAGTCACGAACTTGAATGACAACACTTAACCAACTTGACATGCTAGACTGATGGTGTTAAGTCTCGAATTTAAATGACAACACTTAACCTACTGGACGTAAACCCTAGTTACGCGGTCCTTTTCAGCAGTAACCCACTAGATGTATCACGGTACGATGGAACTAAGCAGGGTGGGGCACGATTACTGGGCTGATTGTAAGCGACCAGAACGACGGTTGAGTTGGTGCGCCATTGTAGGTTCAGGCGGACTCTGGTCGTGCACGTAGTCCAGAGTTGAAAAAGCAGGCATTGGGCAACGGTAAGTTTACACTTTGTGTGCTTGATTCGTGTCGGTGGTTGGCACCCTAGGGCTTGATACACCTTAGGGTGGACCTAGCACAGGTAACTACATTCGTGATAGGGTCATATGACACAGACACATGAACGAGCTAGGACTTGTAGGGAGCCGATTGATTAATAGATCGTTTCGTAGGACCAAGTAATGGGTCATTTCATGACATTGGGCAAGGGGTCATTTTATAGTCAACACATCACACAGATTGGGATCACCTTATTATATAACATGGGCTACTAGTTGGGACACTAGTAGGGGGTAAGGATCCTTGTTACACAGGACACTAGTTGGAACACTAGTAGGAATACGAAACATTCCATGTAAGACACTTGTGAGATGCTAGTACGGGTGGTGCAGGGCAAATGGATATCACCGAAATATTTTAATGATGAAACTTAGAAATCTTGCGATGTTATACTTGATAGAAACCTTGCGATGTGATACTGGGTAGGAACCTTGTGATGCTACTCTTGATAGGAATTATGGGATGTTATTCTTAGTTATCGTGCCTGTAGCTTATCTTGTCATCATGCTTATGTTTACCTTCAGTTTATTCATGCCATGTTATCTTTACTTGTTTTTATGCTGAAAGTCACTAGGACTTACTCAATCTTTATGACTGACCCATTTTGTTTCGCCTCTTTTTCTTCCGTTCTTCCCCCCCCCTAGGTTCGCAAGGTGGGAATACAGCTTAGTTCGGATCTTACCAAGCTCCAAGGCTCTTTCACGAACGGCTTGGATTTCTCTTGGCTATGGCTTGCTTTACTGCTTTATTGGGGAATACCACAATTTATTTTCATGCTTCTTTGTTTTTGAGCAAGAGAGATATTTTAGCTATGTAATTGGGTATTTGAAAGTCGATGGGATTTTATTGTAAACAATTATATTTAATAAATGATTTGAAGTACTTCTACTTTACCTTCCGCTGTTTTATATATGTCTGTCTTGTAATATTTCTGTTCCAGTACCCATAATGCTCCATTGAAGTTAGGGCATTCCCTTTGTGAGTGACCTTAACGGATGTGAGGTGTTACATTTTAGATTTTATTTAAAAAGTTAATATAATATGAAGTTAATTTAATATAATTATTTAATTTTAAGTTTTAGTTTAATAAAAAAAGATTTATTTAGTTTTAAAGAATTACTTTAAAGATTTAATTTAATATAATTTAAAGATTTGATATAATATAATAAATTTAATGTAATAAAGCGATTTAATTTTAAAATTTAATTTAATGAAATAATTTGATTTGATTTCAAGATTTCATTGATATGAGTTGTATTAAGTTTAATTGTTAAATCGATTTAAAGATAAATTTATGCATTTGATTAGCAAAGAAATGTGTTTATTTTATGCTCTTATATCTTAACTTTTGTAAATAAATAAATATTACTTTGGGTATTTTTTCGTATGTTTTCACAGGATCAATTAATGTCTCCTTCATTCAATTAAAGACCACTTAATAAGAAAATAAGCTACATTCCCATATCAACAAGTTTTCAATCACAAAGGAAGTTGTAGCACACTGGTAAAGGCCGAGGAATTTGGACAAAGTGACCTGAGTTCAATCGTCGTCATGCTGTCTTTTTGCTGAAGAAAGGAACATTCACACTGCCTCTTTTGCTATGAAGAATATATAGACAATTGTTATATTATATATATATATTCATATGTATGTACGTATCATATACATTAATAAATATTTCAGGAATCAGTCATATTATCCATAGGGAAAACAAAGGGGATGTTTCATATTTACTTGCCATCGAGAATATAATTTGATAGATCAATGCCAAAAAGGAACCTAATCTGCCGCCATGTGTTAATAATCTAGGAGGAAAATCTTCAAGGAATATCTCAACCATTATGTCGTGTCTTTTTTATTTGTAAACAAAGATATTCAAGAGATACTTTCTAGGCCCAATATTCACATTGAGAGGAGCCTACATCCTCTATATATACACATTTGAATTAAGTAATTAAACTTAATACTTAAACTTTGGATGTTGTCTCAAACTAATGTAATGAAATATAAATGAATTTAGAATGTTGTTTTAAACCAAAATTGAAGTAAATGGTTTAGTATTAGAATCCAAGTTGTAAACTAGTTTTAAAACTATTTTTAAATTAGAAATTTATACTGTTTTAAGTTTTGAGTTGAATTTAATCGAAATTGAAATATCTGTTAATAGTTTAATCCAACTTGGAAACATTGATAGTTGGTTCGGATTAGACTTTGGAATATGTTATAGTTTAGAAATGAATGTCAAGTTATTATATTTAGTTTATACTAAACTATTACGATTTTATATTAGACTATTTTATTTGAAACTAATTTCTCTTTTACTACTTATTTTCATAATTATTATATATTTATAACTATTTCAGCAAAAAAACTAATTTATATATTTAACTAAACTACTATATATTTATAACTATTTTAATTAAACTGTTTTATTTAATATCATATATTTTATAACTATCTATATAAAATTTATAACTATTTTATATTAATTTAACTATTTTGAATAAAACCAATTTCCAATCCAATCATCTTAGGTCAAAATATTTGAATATAAAGATTTTACTGAATAACAATATTCATGGAATAGAAAAGTGATTTTAGGAAATGAACGATTTTGTAAAATAAGATTTGAAATTGAAGCGAACCCAATATTGAATCGATTTAAGAAAATGATAATGAAAATAAATACGCAAAGTAAATTAATTCATGACATTTATGATTTACTTAAGTACAAATGACCATGGCTACCTCCTTCCTGATCATCAAAAGTCGACACTAAATACGACCATTGTATTTCGATGTCGAACATCCAATCGTCGAAAACGTTGATTATTAGGGTAAAAAGAAAAAGAAGGAACAAAAGGAAACACAGAATCTCACAATAGAAATAACAACATAATATAATAATACAGATTGATGAACTGACACTCCAAGATACAAAGTAGATTAGAGTTAACACAAATCCTCTCAGCTGGAAAGTTATAAAATTCTTCTGACCTTAGAAATGCTGATAGGTAAAATAAAATACAATGGATATAAAATAATGCGACAAGCAAACTTCTAGTTCTACTCCACGAACTCCACATCCAACTAAAGACAACCTGGAAACAAGTTTGGTCTGACTCGAGCATTATAATAAAATAATAAACGGATCAGTCTAGAATACCAACTCGAGAAAACTCAAATAATAGGATATATACAATAATTCTATGAGACCACGCCGCTGGTCATGGAACAGGTTTTTACCTCACAAGAATAACATATATCAGCAACGACCCAAAACGGAAACGCTGAAGTAAACGAGGAATCAATTTCATATATAAGAATATATGAATGCCAACCAAAGGGAAATAATCAAACAACCCATGAAGAAAAGCATACAACACTTATCGATAGAAACAAAGATATTGGTCCAAGAATTTGGATCAAACAAGATAAAAGTAGATTCTACGAAAGAAAACCAGACTACACCATTATCCACGGACTAGGTAAATCTCAACAACATTCAATGTCACCATGGATTAAATTAATTAAACATCGCAAAGGATTTATACCTTCCTGGTGCAAATTAAAAATAGGAAACTTGTAATTTAAAATCAAATAAGAAATTTTCCAAACAAATAATGACTAGGAGAGTGCGCTCCCCTGACCGAGTGTATACCATTAGAATATACTGAGAACTCTGATAGCCCTTGGAAACGTTCAAGCTGGACCCCGTATAATATTCAAGAATCCGAGTATTTCACGTCTGCGCGCAACCACAGCTGAATCCAATCTATAGTATATGTGATAATACCCTAAGGATACAGTGCTCAAAAATCAACAAATCGTTTTGATTTGACGATACAACTCAAGAAAACTGAACCAATAGTTGTTAAATCAACTATCAACAATATTCAAAATGATCTTATATGGAAACTAAATAACATTTTTTACCATTATTTGTCGATCCCAAACTTATTATTATTATTATTATTATTGGGCAAAGACGACCGGGTTTTATAGTGGTCGCAAACACTTATTATAAATTATGGGAAAACAGGTGCTCTGTACATGCACAAAGTAGCTAGACTAGGTTTATAGTGTATGGACCACAAAATAAAAAACTAATGTGCAATAAAATATAACAGAGCTAAGTATGACTTCCCTACGGGTAGCTGGCATGCTCGCAAAGAAGAGTAGAAATCTCATTCCTCAACAGAGGAGCTTACATCATCAGAAAGTGGATCTAGCTGAGCAACAAAAGCTTCAAACAAGAAGGGGAGGCCAGGCACGTTGAATACTAATTCACTGGAGTATATGAAGGGTCTATCCCAAGAATCGTCATCAAGAACCTCTTTATTCCATTCACCTAAAGGTCCATCGATCGTGACAAAAAGTTCGTTATCCAAAACCAGATAGTATAACGAACGATGTTCATCATCTCAGAAACAAAGCGGAAGAAAACAAGACACTCTATTTGAAACCGCATATCAGAAGAGGAGTGAATAATAGAGGATTGTTCTACGTATCGTACAAAGTTGGGAGCCGCATCAACTAGCCTCACAAGAGGGAAATCACCATCAGTCAAACATACTGCAGGATCTGGATTAGATAAAATGCTAGAAGATGATGGACCAATGGGGCTTGAGGAAGTCATAAGGACTAGAGGAGGGGAAGGCTGAACAACTGACTGAACTAACTTAAGGACCCCATGACATGCGAGAGGCTTAGGCAGTGGAATCATAATAGGAGGGGGAACAAGAGGAGGATGTTTAAAAGTAGTGGCGAAGTGACCGAAAGAATGGCAAGTGGAACAAATATCAGGAGTCCAACCATAAAGGACTTGAACCTCAGCAATAATACCTGGGGAAAGCTGGACCTTGGTAGAGGAGGGAAGAGGCTTGTTGGGGGTTATTTCAATGAGGGATTTGGAATAAACTACTATAGAACAAGCTGTGATAGTAGCATCAAAACATCTCAATTTTCCAATATGTCAAGCGAGCCAATTTAGACCAACCAAAGGTTGAAGAACGGACAGGATTTGGGAGAGATATGTCTAAACTGGAATGGTTAATACCTGTTCTCTAGCACTGGATATCGAAGGAGAATTCAGAAACTATAAACGGTTTTCCTTCAATGAAGGAGGGCTCAGATTGCAAAATAAGAAGGCTCTCTTCTAATGAGGAAAAATCAAAATAGTACATTGAGTCGAGGAAGATTTCCTTGATGTCACTCCAAAGTTTCCATAAACGTTTGCATAGAGCTCTCGAATCTGCAATGCGTTGTAGAGGGTCAAGGAAAACCCCCACACCATAACCTGACCAAAAGCAAGCCCCAGCATCGATTAATTCGGGAAGGAGTTGCGAGGAACCATTCACCACTTTCGCGACAAATTCCACAGGTTTATAGTCACCAACATTATTCGGTAATGTAGAGGATAGAGAGGTCCATAACTTGGGGCATGTTGTAATGTGTGTTGCACAATCAATGCCAGATGTAAAATTCTTGTCTTTGGCATTAACGCGGTCTTTAGGAGCACACAAAATGTTAGAAGGCAAATTACTACAAGTCAAGGTAGAAACAGCATGACCACAACAGTCAGAGCCACATGGTTGATAGCATTTTTCCATCCTATCCATACCGCCGTCATTGTTAACAACTAAAAAGGAAATTGCCTTGCTGCAATGGGTCCTACTGCGAGAGCATTATCATCCAAATCCCTAGTGGAATGGAGAGTAACCTCATTAACAGGCCCATGTCTTATAGAATGAAGCGCAGGGAAATCTTCAATAGGAATTGTCGACAATCAAGAACGATGCACAGAACGGGATCAAAGCACACTGTAGGAGGCCTCGCCGACGATGGAAGTAGTAACAAGTGCTACGCGGTCAAACAAGAGGGGCAAGAACTTCGATTTATGTGTCATCAAATACTATCTCGATTTGGAGATTAGGTCACCACGTTGAATCGACTCACAGGGCCGCCATTTACAATTGAAATGCTAATCCTAAACTTATATTATCTCTTGACTAAAAATAAAGTCGGACAAGTTGAAGTAGTTTTACCTCTAGGCATCGTCCGGATGATGTTTTCAAACTTCGAGATAGGAGAATTTTTGTAATACTTTGACATCTAATGATAAGAATATAACAAAATATTTTCCATATAAGAGATATCATTTAAGAAAATTTCTTTTCATATTCGTATCGAAAACCTTTAAATTTCAAAACTCGAACTTATGCTTAATTTTCACATTTCAGATATTTGAAAGAGAACAATTTGAATAATACACTTTAAAGTATTAGTTTTAAGAGATAATTATTATTCTAAGCGTATTTTAAAAGAAAATTTGAAACCAACATTAAACTAAAATATCGAATTCGATGAAACCCACATACTTTACACTTGGATAAATTTCACCCCTTCTATTTGTAAAGGGCGTTCTTATTTAAAACTATCGTTTATATGATCTAAACGATATTATTTATCCAAAATGGAAAATAAATAAAATATAAATACCTTAATACCCTTAAACAAATATAAATCATCTTGGAAGATAGTTTTATAAAACTCCTTTTTATAACTTAGTGAACCCATTTTTAACATTTTCAAAAGGAAATAAACCGAATATCGAATTTGTTTAAAACCTTTAGACCGACATTAATTATTCCATAAAATAATCAATCACATTTATGGTCTTCCATAATAAATAAATTTATTGCTTGCAAACATTTTATTAATTAAGGTCGAAACCTTATAATAATTAGTTAATTATTCTTAAACCATTTATTCCATCAATTACAGGTTCAATTCATTTCATTAAACCAATTCAATTTCCTTTTAGAAGTAAATAAAAACAGACCAATCAAATCAAAAGCAAAATTAGTAAAGTATGCTATTGGAACTAAAGCATCGTTTATTAGAATGATTATTAAGTTTCAATTAATTATTAATTCAATATAATTAATTAAAATAAAGTTTCAATAACTATAATAATAAATTCAATTCTAATGTCATTGATTAGAATGAATAATCAATAATCAGTTTGTTACTTATGCAAAATCAGACTCAATTATCATTTGTTAAAATAGATAATTGAATCACATTATTACTAACTCGAATAATAAATAAATTTAAAAATATCATCAGTTAAAATGATAATTTTATTCAAATATCGATCCTGTGAAAACACAAGCTTATTTTAAACAAAATGTTTGATTCACTTCAATGTCAAAACTGGAAATCTATGTCACATATATACTAGTTAGGAGAAGAACACCCTAAGCACCATCCCCGAAGACCGAAATCAATATCAGACTGATACCCAAAAAATTAACCAACCAATATATATGTTTCTAGGAAACTAAGCATAATGGACTCCTTTTTGGTCATAAGAAATCCCTTCCTAAGACCAACCCATATCCTATAAAACCGAAAAAGTTTAGTCAACCCAACGGACACCCTCAAGCCCCAACATGTATTACTAACAGATGAGTCATACTCCCTATGGGGTTTGCAACAGAAATAGGATGGAGAATAGGACCGAGAGGTTATACTTAAAAGATAGCATATAAATAAGCTCTGCAGGAAAAGAGGGATCAAGGATATACTCTTAAAAAGAGATATGATGCGCGTGTCTAGTCTTCAATCTTCTAAGTCGCATTTCCTTGAGCTTAACTCCATTGTGCTTTGACCGTCTTTAGCTTCACAATTTCGTAGCTTCTTAATTCCTATTTCCAAAATATGAGTTGGAGCTCATTTCACTGTCGCCTCTCGTTCCACTTTCACTTATTGTTTTTCTAGTATACTCGGCTTAAACATAACTGCGTACTCATGGTTTCATGCAAGCTCTCCAAAATTCACTAGTGAATCCTGGATCTCATTCACTTACTAGAAGGTATTCCACATAAATGAATTATCTCTTGAAAATAAACAAATGCCAACCTTGTTGCCAAGTGTACTTACTAAGGTGATTTTATATAACTCATGCATAAGCGAGATGAACCATCCGCCTTAGTGGCGAACATTACTCGAGCGGACCAATAAATGTGTCAAGAGATTCTAGGTAACTAAGCATGGCAGAACCCTAAGGGTTACACTAGACTTCAAGGGCATTACCGGGGCAAGTAAAGAGTCTAACTACCCTCTTTTCATACTCGAGAATGGTATCATTTTTGGAAAACCACTCCATCCCTAGAATCAACCCATTGCCCAAAAACATAAGCATTACTTCTAAACTCAACACTTAGCATAGACATTCTCAAATCCAAACAAGTCATGAATAAATGAGCCGATTCCCCAACAGGATTTGAGACAAAAATGGGACCCTCTACTATGCTAGTACTAAGGTGCAAAGACTCAACTATCGAAGTAGAATTAAAAAGGATGCGATGTACAAAAACAAAATTCCCATGGTATGATAGAAAAGAAAAGCTAAACTTTTAACAGAAACATTACCACCTCTTCTTAGGTATGCTAGTAGTGAGAGCATATAATTGCCCTCTCGATGATCTTGTCCTTTACCCTTGTCCTTGTCCTCTAATACTTAACTACATATCCCTTTTTACCATTCTAAAGATACTCTCTCTTTTTGTGGGTTTTATTATTCTTTCACTTTGGCCTCTTTCCTTTTACCTTTTCCTCCTTCGTGGATTAAGCCATATCAACAAGTTTCTCATCCTTAGGCTTGTGTTCTTTTATCCTTGTTCTTACTATCCTTGTATAGCTTGTTGACAAATTTCTCGAAAGCTACCTCCATCGCACGACAACCCTACAAAGCTTGAAATAAGATTAGTCGCAAGTAAAACTACTGCGGCTACAGATGGAGGTTGGGCACTCCTTTACCCTCCGACACACGCCTGCAAGACTATGGTGAAAAGAGAGAAAGAAGAGATTCAAAGAGAGAATCAAAAGATAGTGCATATGGCTTTGGGGAATATGCCTTTCGTAAAACAAAACTTTTCTTAGAAAAATGCTTCTTTGTAAATGTTTTGAAAATAATTTCAGAAGTTATTAAAAAAAAAAGCTTTTGCCCAGTCTGGTAACCTTCTGCTCTGATACCAAATGTAACACCCTACATCCGTTAAAGTCACTCACAAAGGGAATGCCCTAACTTCAATGGAGCATTATGGGTACTGGAACAAAAATATTACAAGACAAACATATATAAAATAGTGGAAGGTAAAGTAGAAGTACTTCAAATCATTTATTAAATATAATTGTTTACAATAAAATCCCATCGACTTTCAAATACCCAATTACATAGCTAAAATATCTGTCTTGCTCAAAAACAAAAAACATGAAAATAAATTGTAGTATTCCCCAATAAAGCAGTAAAGCAAGCCAAAGCCAAGAGAAATCCAAGCCGTTCGTGAAAGAGCCTTGGAGCTTGGTAAGATCCGAACTAAGCTATATTCCCACCCTACGAACCTGGGGCGGCGGGGAGGGGGGGGGAGAACGGAAGAAAAAGAGGCGAAACTAAACGAGTCAGTCATAAAGACTGAGTAAGTCCTAGTGACTTTCATCATAAAAACAGGTAAAGATAACATGGAATGAATAAACTGAAAGTAAACATAAGCTACAGGCACGATAACTAAGAATAACATCCCATAATTCCTATCAAGAGTAGTATCACAAGGTTCCTACCAAGTATCACATCGCAAGGTTTCTATCAAGTATAACATCGCAAGATTTCTAAGTTTCATCATTAAAATATTTCGGTGATATCCATTTGCCCTGCACCACCCGTACTAGCATCTCACAAGTGTCTTACATGGAATGTTTCGTATTCCTACTAGTGTTCCAACTAGTGTCCTGTGTAACAAGGATCCTTACCCCCTACTAGTGTCCCAATTAGTAGCCCGTGTTATATAATAAGGTGATCCCAACCTGTGTGATGTGTTGACTATAAAATGATCCCTTGCCCAATGTCACGAAATGACCCATTACTTGGCCCCACGAAACGATCTATTAATCGATCGGCTCCCTATAAGTCCTAGCTCGTTCATGTGTCTGTGTCATACGGCCCTATCACGAATGTAGTTACCTGTGCTAGGTCCACCCTAGGGTGTATCAAGCCCTAGGGTGCCAACCACCGACACGAATCAAGCATGCACAGTGTAAACCTACCGGCGCTCAATGCCTGCTTTTTCAACTCTGGACTACGTGCATGACCAGAGTCCGCCTGAACCTACAATGGTACACCAACTCAACCGTCGTTCTGGTCGTTTACAATCAGCCCAGTAATCGTGCCCCACCCTGCCTAGTTCCACGGTACCGTGATACAACTAGTGGGTTACTGCTGAAAAGGACCGCGTAACTAGGGTTTCCGTCCAGTAGGTTAAGTGTTGCCATTTAAATTCGAGACTTAACCCCATCAGTCTAGCATGTCAAGTCGGTTAAGTGTTGTCATTCAAGTTCGTGACTTAACCCGCCTACGTGTCATGTCAAATTGGCTAAGTGTTCTCGTTTAAGTTCATGACTTAGCCCAACGAATCATCTGTCAAGTTGGTTAAGTATATTCAAGCGGTTCATGACTTAACCCTATCAAATCATCGTGTCAAATTGGTTAAGTATATTCAAGCGGTTCGTGACTTAACCCTATCAAATCATCGTGTCAAATTGGTTAAGTATATTTAAGCGGTTCATGACTTAACCCTATCAAATCATCGTGTCAAATTGGTTAAGTATATTCAAGCGGTTCATGACTTAACCCTATCACACATCAGGTTATATTGGTTGGGTGTTATCAACCCATTCAAGTTAAACCAACCCATTTAACTTAACCCTCCCATTTGTCAGATTGCATTGGTTAAGTATTTCAAGTAATTCATGGCTCAACCTGCCCACGTATAATGCTAAGTTGGTTAAGCCCACATTTATAAGTTTTACATGTTCTTAACTCGTACCGGTTAGGTCCACATTTACATGTCAAATTTCCATGTCATCCCATCTAACCCTCTAACCATACCCACGTCTTATTATGGTTAGTATTCCTTAATTTATTCATTATGACGAACGAATCACGACCTCTCACATTAGACCGTGCACTTTGTGGCCATTGGATTTGTCGAGCGGTTCCGGGCAAATTTACACCACAAACTGAGTCTAACCTCGTGTCATAAATCGTTACGCCTACAATTCAACCTTTGACCTCTCATATTAGACTGACACTTTGTGGCTACTGGATTTGCCGCGCAGTTCCGGGTAGATTTACACCACAAACTGAGTCTAACCTCGTGTCAAAGGTTCATTAATGGTCGTATTCCCCCCAAAACCCCAATATCAGTTCATGTGTTTAACATATAGAAATATTCATGTTCGTGTTCAAGTCAATTATCCAATACATAGTCATTTTCATGTTTCAAATTCCCAACTTTACATATTTATAAACATATGCCCAAGTTCTAAAATTACATGCCAATATATATATATATATATATATATATATATATATATATATATATCCAATTCTAGTCAGTTTACATACGTCCAATTCTTGCCTATTTACATGTATGCCAGGTTTATGTCATTTTACCCATATCAAGTTCTAGCCAAGATTACATGTATCAAGTTTCATGTCCAAATAAACCCAAATCAATATTCATAATGTAGTTATCCCAAACTATAATCCTTTTCATTTCAATACACGCCAGTTACCCAAATTCATATTTATGCCAATTATCAAGTTTACAATTTCTTTCAGGTTCAAAGTCCCAATTCTATGTATGCCCAATCATAAACCTAGTCTTTTGATTTAATTTACATAGGCCCGAACTCGTGATTTGATTTACATGCTAATTCATTATGCCCACTTCATGCCAATTTAATTAGGCCAATGGCCAAACTTGCAATTTCAATTATATTGACAATACCCCAAATTTCCAATTTCATGTCATGCCATCAATTTTACCAAACATATATATCCAATATAGATAAAATTCCCATATTTCCCCGTATTCAATCGTATGCAAATCGTGGTTTAGGTCTAGGTCCGAAATTGACCTAGGTTCATCGAAAGAAAATAAATAGGGGAAGGTAGAATTTGTATAACAATCAGCATAGAGAGAAAACTTGCATAAAAACATCGTCTCTGGCATAAAATATAGATCTTGATAAAAATATCAATATAAACCAAGAAAAACTGATTTAAAACAAGCTGAATAGATCATAAGCTTGACATGAGAACAAACATAGAAAAGTCCCAAAACTCAAGATTCAAAAAGCAACAGAAATAGATCTGAATCAATAAACATACTTAAATCCAATTCCACTTTATTCCATGGCCATATTATAATTTAAATGTTTAAATCTAAAAACAACTAGAACTTACAGAGCATGGCTAATGAATTAAGAACTGAATTTATTGTAGAATGTTGCAGTGACGTTGTTGATTTATTGTCTTGAATCATTGTAAAAGCCTTAATCTTCGAATTGGATTGTGTATGAAAGCTTAGGAAATTGATTAGAAATGATGGCCATGATCAAGAGGGATCTCAACAGCATTTTGGTGTAAAAATGATTTGTTGTGAATTAGGTTAGGTCTAAGGGTGTTTTTATAGGTGTAGCAACTAGTTTAGGCCCTTAGATTAACCCTAGAATCAATCCGGACCATCAAAACACGTCTTGGGCTTCAAAAATGAGTTCTTGGTCAAAATAGGCCGACCAGGTCGACCTATAAGGGGGGGAGGTCGACCACATGGTCGACCTAGGGGGTAGGTCGACCACATGGTCGACCTGGCCCCCAAATCGACCCCCAGGTCAACCTGCCTGGTTCTGTGCTGCCTAAAATCTGCTGAATCGTCTACATGCCATAACTTCTTCATCCGGACACCGATTTTCGAAAACTCGGACTCTATTTCATGTAAAATTTCGAGACGAACGCAATGGCATAACCTGTTTCCCTTAATTCTTGTTTTAAAATTTAATTCTACCTTGATTTACGGTTTTAACATGTTATTAAAATTCGGGTTGTTACATAAAATTTAAATCTTAATTAATTTTATAAATTAACTTTAATGAAAAATTCGATTTGAAAGTCATATTGAATCTTTTCTTTAAATTAATCGAACATGAATTCAAGTTAAATATTTGAAACATTAATATAAAAATAAATATAAATTAATTTTCTTAATTGTTTTACTTAAATAAAAACATAGCATAAAATCTTGAAAAATATTTTTATTGACCAATAATATCCGTATATAATTTTTTATCATATGGTCAAGTGGTTTGGGTATGTATCACTTTATCCTATAATGATTTAATTTTCGAATATATATTTCATTTGAACCTGTATCCCAAATCAATATCAAAGTGATATAATACATTGGATATGTCTCATTTCAACCAATAGTAATTTTCTATCCAACGTATTATATAATGTCATATCGTATCATATCTATCGGGAGCATTCAATGTAATAGCAAATTATATCTAGTATATTATCTCAATTCATGTGTAACATTTCAAACTTGCATCGTATATAATGTCTACATAGTATAACATATCAAGTGTCATATATAAATACTAAAGTGATTACATCTAGTAACTTATCATGAGAATATTTTTCGTGAGTGATTTCTCACCTTCGTGGTTTGAGAAGGAGACAATCTCTAACACGACACGATTTGAACTTGAATCCGACATAACTCGGCATGACTCAAGACACCGAAAAGCATGTCACTGCAGTGACAATCAAAGAAAAAGCAATGATAAGGAGATCCAAATCAAAACAAGTTATGTAACAACCCAGATTTTTGGTCGATTTATTTTAATTATTTAATATGGTTTTAAATATTGAGTTGATAATATAAATTGATTTTTTATATTGAGTTGTCGATTTAATAATCGAAATATGATTTATTTCGAATATATATAATTATCGTAATACGAGAATTTGAAATAACTCAATTCAAAATTTAGAACCAAGTCAAAATGATTAATAGAAATTCTATTTGAATATAGACGATAATAATAATTTATTATCAATAAATTTATCGTTTTGAATTTAATTTATCATATTAAATTTATATCTTCTCCATATGATCAACTGAGGCTTCAGAACTTCTTCCAGTGTGTCTAGAATAGTGGTATATCCCTAAAAATGTTGGTTGTTGTGTTCAAAAAGGATTTCGGAATCACAGGGTATTTTAGATTAAATAAAGTTGTACAGGTTCAAATAAAATTAAAATAAAATAAATTTTAAATTATTTCCTTCTACCCTAAGTAATTAAAATTAACATACAACCTAAACTCTAATGATACATGCTTATATGTTGATTAACGCACCTACCTTGTACAATCTTGCTTCGACCCGAAGCTTTCTCTTCATCTTTATAAATGCAACAATCTCCTCCCCTTTTCATTTTGTTTAATAAAGATTCAAACAAAATGATTTCGCTCCATTATTTCTTCAAAAATTTACGAAATCATAAAATCAAATTTGAAGCATCCCCTTTCTCTTCAGCTTAATATCGCGACTACCCCATATATTGTTTTTTGCTCCTCAAAAATTTCAGAAACTAAGAATCCCCTCTCTTATATTTTATAAAATTAGAATCGAAAGCAAATTAGCTGCAGGTCGTTTCACATCTTATTCTCAAATTAAAAAGCGCGATGCATCCGCTTTTTCCCATTCGTAGTAGCTATCATGATGGCATATTAATTTGGGTTCCAGTTTTGGTGATTTGGATCGTCGATTGGAGGAATGAATAGTGGATCCGAGTTCGTAGGAAGAGATAGCAGCTTATGGCAGAATTTGGTAGGGTTTCGAAATGAAGAGGTTCACATCTTCCTAGTGGTGCAACAGGTAATTGTGAAGTCGTGACTTGGTGATAAAATGTAAGTTGGAAGGGTGCGATAGTGGAGTAGATGGGTTAGGTTGGGTGTGTTCAAATGCGATTTGTGAGCAGTGGCTTAGGATTGTGTGTTTAGGAGGATGCAATGGTATCAGGTGAAGGGGATGACGAATGTAACGATATGCATTTTGCCCGACCTTAATCGATCGCTAGATCAATCAAAATCGTTCAAAACCCGCATACGTTAACTTTGGGAATACAATACATTAGAACAACAACAACAGACTTTTATAAAACATTACAATAATGTTACATCAGAGTACAGAATATCAGAGTACATCGATAAAGAAATAATACTACAGCGGAATATAATATTTTACATTAAATAAAATACAGCGCAGCGGAAGACTTAAACTAATACAACAGAAGGCTATCAATGCTCTGGACACAGCTTTAAGCTTCGATCCAGTATCCTGCTAAAGAGACAAATATCTGCAAAATGCTACTCGACTGCCCGTGTAGAAAAAGGGCACCCGAGTTTGCAAAGTGAAACAAACTACAGGTCAGTCATGGGACTGGTATGAGAAATCTAACTTAATTAATCTAATGAAATCTAATTTAACTAATCTAATAATAAGGCTAATCAGAGAACCACGCCGCTAACGCGGAACGGGCTTACTCCATTGGATTGCTAGTGCATAAAACAAAGTAAATCGTCAAACAACGCAACGCTTTTTAGAAAAATGAAACCATTATAAGACTCAAGGCCCATCACACAATGCAACACAAACCAGAGGATAGAGTTTTACCTTATAATGGTCAAAAATGCTTGATACGGTAAAAACGGATTTGATATCATTATTAGTGTATATATATGTTTCAAAAAACAATTCAATCATAATGTATCAATCATAACGGCATAGTACCCCATCCTACTATGTCGCCATATATAAGTTTACAATCCAGACCGTAATGTCGTATTGGAAATTGGGTTTCCATCATGAGTCAAGGCTAGGGAGGAGCTCCTTACCGATTCGAGTGACTCTAGCAAATGCCTCAGGATTCCCCGTAGTGAACCCTTGGATATCTACAGGGCCGGTCCACACCTGTCGAAAGTGGATTAATTATGCCTGAACACATGTTTCCCGGTTCCTTTGAACCTCCATATGGCCACTAACGACCTATAAATCCGAGGTACCTCATAATCCATAATCCACATGAGTAAAAATGCCAAGGCTGGTAGATCACTGACATCACTCTAGCTAGAAAGAAATGTGTGCACTCCCTGCATTCCCCTCTCCCGTTTTTGATCATACTAGGGTGTGAGGCTCGCGAAGTCACGCTATACACAAAGGTACACCTAAAAAGGCTATGCTATGATCATTAACCAAAAAGCCCTGCTTTTCAACAAAAGCCTTGATCCATGCAACTCAGCATGCCACACTATCAATCCATACCATATCATTGATTTCTTCCAATAAATAACCTCTAAGCTCGTACATCTCAGAGAAGGGTGTTAACCACCAAACAGATATATATTTAGCAGAGAACAACGAATACAGTATTGTAACACCCCGTGTATTCTATAATAGTGAAATTCACAAATTAAAGTATAACTAATTTCAAATCAAAGAATTAAGGGAAACGAGATACACCATTGCGTTTGTCTCGGAATTCTGCTTGAGATAGAGTCTGAGTTTGCGTAAAACGGACTCCATATGAGGGAGATATGGCCTCCGGAAGTTTCAGAATTCAGTTTAAAATTCAAACAGACAAAAACAGCTCAGAAAACAAATTCAAATTTCAAAAATCGGGCCAGATTGGCCAGGGCGGGAATTTTCCCGCCCAAGGCACCCAGGTCGACTGCCAAGTCGACACGGGGGTCGACTGGGGAGTCAACCTGGCCCCTGAGCCAGGTCAAACCCAGACCCCCCTGGCTGGCCTGGTCTGTGCTTGGTCGAATTTCTGAGCCTTGCTTTGTCACTAGGGCTAGGTGTCAGCTCCTGATTGGTCTCTCCTTCAAACGAATGGCTAATATTAATCCAAGCTCCATCGATGATCCTAATCAATTCACAAATTCTATAAAAAGGACCTAAGACTCCACCTAATTCATACAAATAAAAATTAGAATGAGACCGTCATGCTGCTGAGGAAAGACTAGAAATAGCCGTCAAAATTGAGAGACGATTAGGAGACAATTCAAAAGCTTAAAGCAACGACAACTAAATCAAAACAACGCCTACAACAAAGGATAGCATCTCCAAATTCAGAATTCAGATTCCTGAATTGAAGATTCGTCATACGTTGTAAGTAGAGTGCTATTCCGATGTGAATAAATAATTGTGTTTTGACTTGTGTAAAATGAGAAATAGAATTGTACTTAATTTGTGGTGATAATAATTCATAATTGTATGTTGCTATGATTATAATCGATTTGGGATGTTGTGGTATAACGATTGGATATTTGCAAGTATGTGATTCATGTTGAAAGTTAACAACTACATGTTTGTGGTAGTTTATTACAACACCTATTGGATAATTGCAAGTATATGATTCATGTTGAAAGTAACGGCTATATGTTTGTGGTAGTTTATGTGAGATTCATGCAAGTATATGGTTCACTATTATGCCAACATAATTTTTTTTTATAATCACTTTTAGTGTAGTTGGATCCATTTGGGTATTATGACTCATATGAATTTATGTTGGAATTGGTATCATGATTCAAGTGTAAAACCATACTTTTGTATTAGAGACAAAAGTGAGCATCTTTGTGAACTTGTGTTGACTCTATGAACATGACTAAACTATGTTTTGGTGTTATGCCAAATTGAAAACATATTTTAGGCCTATGTTGTTACCAAAATCATACGATAATATATGTGACACATAATTAAGTTAGATTTACATTCCACTTGCAAGTTTACATGAATAGATTAAAAACCATGATTCATGTTTAGGTACGTTTATTCCATGATTCTATGAATAGATTAAAAACCATGATTCATGTTTAGGTATGTTTATGCCATGATTATATGCTATTACAATGCAAGTTCACAAGTGCCTAATTTATGTTAATTAGTTCGCTATGTTGCAAGTTCATGCATTCACACTCCCCTTTTGATGTTACTTAGAATATATAAACACCGTGTTCTAAGCCTCCCCTTTTTCATGTGGCTAAGTTGGGTTTAAATGTTAAACCCAACATATGTTATATTGTAGCGAACGTATAAAACGGGGGTAATGAAATTTGGGTTAAATTATAAAACATATGTGTTGGCATGTTTGACGCATGCCAACGACCTTGAAAAACAATTAAGTGGTATAAATTAATTTTACCCAATAAAGATGAATTTGAATAATGGGCCACAAGTATTTACATATAAAAAGAAAAGAGACAAAATATGTAAATTTAGAAAATACGATGTGTTTAACCCGAGGTTGGATTGAGTTGTGATGTAAACCTGCCCGGAGCCGCCCGGCTGTCCAGTAGTCACAATAATACCTATCCAATGTGGGTGGTTAAACACGGAGCCCAATAAAGACCCGAGGTTAGACTGAGTTGTGGCGTAAGACTGCCCGGACCCAACCGGCAATAGGCAGCCACAACAATATCTGTCTAATGTGAGAGGTCGAGGCTTTAATAAGACAATTAAGGCTGAGTCAGGATTAATAGGATTAAGTAAATTGAATTAATACTTAATCAAAATGGAACATGCTAAACTATACAGACTGATTGGGGGTTAGGTTTACAAAACACTTAACCAACTTAGCATGTTGGCTAGAAATAGAAAACCTAGTAGCGGGGGACCCTTTTCAGCAGTAACCATACAAGGTGTATCAGGATACCCTGAACTAGGCAGGGTGGGGCACGATTACTGGGCTGACTGTAAGAGGTCAAATCGACGGCGGTGGTGCAACAGTGTAGGTTCTAACGGGGTGCGGACGTGCACACACTCCGGCGTAGAAAAATAAGGCACTGGGCACCAGTAGTATACCTGTGCATTCTAGAATTGTGTCGGGCCGCCACCACGGGACTTGATACACCCCATGGTGGGACCAGCATAGGTAACTACAACAACGGGGGCTGTAAGACACATGTAACTATGCGAGTAGGAGCCGATCATCAGAAATGGATCACTTCACCCTGATTATGGGGTGCCTGTTGGGAACTAGTTTATATGGGTACAGAGATTAATATGGGGTACGATAGTATATTCGATTCTAGACAACTTAACTTAGTTTATGTTGCTTTCCCATTTCCAGTTTATACTTATCATGCCCAATTCTTTATTCATAGACTGAATAGTCCTAGAATTACTCAGGCTTTATGTCTAACTCTACTTTTCTTTCGTCTTCTTTTCTTTCGTTTCCCCCCTAGGTCCACAGGGAGGGAATACCGCAGCTTGACCAGTTTACATCCCGCCTGAAGAGAAAGAATGTATTGCTTGGATCTCTTTCGTTTTGGACTATGGCTTTGGACAGCAATTATGGGACATATGCTGTTTACTTATGTTTTTATGCTTCTTTAAATAATGAAATCAAGACAGTTATGAAGATGTAATGTTTTTTTTTGGAAGTATTGTAAGACAATTATGACATGGTTTGTGTAACACGTATTTTGTTCAAATAAAAATTGCTGTTGTTTTCCGCTGTTCAAAAATATGTGTTCTTATATCCGTCTTGTGTATCTGTGACTTATACTTATAAACCTCCACCAAAATTAGGGCATTCCCTTTGAGAGTGACCCTAACGGAGGTGGGGTGTTTCAAGTATAAAGGAATATAATGTCAGACATACCATCCATTTTCAAGTCCGTTCTGGGTCTGAACGAAACCAGAGGCACCTTATACCTCGCACATCCGAACAATCAGCACTACGTCCGGACGGCTACCCCCGACTCCCCTTCAAGGTTGCTACTCCAGTCATGGGCCTCAGTAGCACCACATCCATTCAATGTGAAGATCGCCGGTCTTCAATCACCGTCTTCAACTCTTCGACTTAGATCGACGTATAATCATTTGAAATGAGATTGAACTCGGACTTTTCAAATGATCCTCGCATATATATATTTTAAAATCATTTCATATCGTTATTAGTATTTGATAACGATTTATCGCTATTTTTATATATATAAAAATAGCTCAATCTAATTCAATGACGCTTCGGGTTGATCGGCAGCAATGGCGCTGTTTTTCTCCAAATTCGATTTACACTTATATCGAAATCTAACCGTTGGATTTTAACAAAATTTATATCTTGGAATGATCTTCCCAAAGCGGTCCGAACGGTTCCAGTTTTGGGAAAATCCGATGGTCGGATCATTCGGTATAATCGTTTAAAGTTACGATTGCCGAAACGCGAACTACCGCGTGTGTTTCGTTTGAAATTAATTAATATATATATATATATAATCCATTCGTTCGACGATTTCAAATTATTCATTCTTTAAATAATTTTCTACACTTCGTGTTTAAGTTATTTTTATTGAACAGATTTTTATCCACATCTACAATGTAAATAAAAATGCACTTTTTCAATTCATATTTTAATCCACATCAACAATGTAAATAAAAATGTACTTTTCATAATCATTTTTTTATTTACATCTAAAATGTAAATAGAAATGCACTTTGAAATTCATGTTTGTATTCACATCTAAAATGTAAATAGAAATGCACTTTTTCAATTCATATTTTTATTCACATCTACAATATAAATAAAAATGTACTTTTCACAATCATGTTTTTATTTACATCTAAAATGTAAATAAAAATGCACTTTGAAATTCAAGTTTTTATTCACATCTAAAATGTAAATAAAAATACACTTTTTCACTTCATGTTTTTACTCACACCTAAAATGTGAATAAAAAAAAATACACTTTTTAATTCAAGTTTTTATTCACATCTAGAATGTGAATAAAAATATCAACCTTTAATCCATGTTTCTATTTACACCTAAAATGTAAATATAAATGTACTTTTTTATAATCATGTCTTTTTTTCAACTAAATTACAAATAAAATGTAACATCCAATACTATTCTTTTATTTGTATCTAAAATGACAAATAAAATGTAACCAATTCTATTCTTTTATTTGTATCTAAAATGACAAATAAAATGTAATGTCCAATTCTATTCTTTTATTTGTAAAATGTCCTCTTTAATACTATAATTTTTATTGTAACTAATTTAACAATAAAATTGTTTCTTTTAAATCTAATCGTTTTATTTTACCAACTTCGATGCTAAAATATGTTCTTCCTATTAAAAAGAATACGACGCTAAAAATGTTCTTTTTATTACAAAAAGAACACGATGCTAAAAATGTTCTTTTTATTACAAAAAGAATACGACGCTAAAAATGTTCTTTTTTTATTACAAAAAGAATACGACGCTAAAAATGTTTTTTTATTACAAAGAATACGATGCTAAAAATGTTCTTTTTATTACAAAAGAATACGACGCTAAAAATGTTCTTTTTATTACAAAAGAATACGACGCTAAAAAAGTTCATTTTATTTACCTAAAATGTAAATAAAGATGTCACTGTAGATTTGTTCTTTTTATATTAACTTAACTTTTCTAACAAATGTGATATCTCTAACAAACGTGACTTTTCTAACAAATGTGATATTTTATTCTAACATGGCAATTTCTAATCAAAATGATATTTTAAAATGACATGTCATTATCTAATTTTAAAATGATATTTTAACATAACATGTCATTACCAAATTTAAAATGATATTTTAACATAACATTATTCTAACTAAAAAAAATGTTATTCTTGTTTAACATAACATGACCTAAACAAATGACGATCTAATGACATTTCTAAATAAGATGACCCTTTTTATTTACATGACATGTATCTAAATAAAGTGACCGTTTTAAATAAAGGACATTTCTACATTCACATAACCTTTCTACTAAAAGGATGTTTTTAATTAAACAAAACATTTCTACCTAAAATGATGTTTTTATAACATAACATGGATCCAAAACAAAGTGTGAATTTGTCCAACATAAATAGAAAATTTACTTCCTAATATAAATGGAAAATTTATGTTTTAACATCAATGACAAATTTTGTTTCTAACATAAAGGACGATTTTTAATTACATGACATAACTCTGACATAAGGGACAATTTTAGGTTAACATGACAAAATGGAGAAATACTTTCATTTGCGACAAATTCTATGTTAACATAACAAAACACAAATGAGTATTTTTGTTCATATGCAATTTTCTATTTTAACCAATAGGTGTGAATATTTGTTGTTCACAAATTTCAATTTTTTTTTCAACAGAATTTATCCATCTTATTAATGGATCAATCATAATAGCAACCAACAAATCAAATGCAATCATGAATAACACAAACTAAATTTACATCGTAAATGTAAGAATTTACAAATGCGAAAATGATTAAGCTAGTTTTAATTATATGTATATAAAAAAATCTCACCTAACAAATTCAGATCTGAAATTTCCTGAATTTCCAAAACGCTCTGTTTCAGATCCTAGTCTGTACCATCATCTAGATCTGATCAATACGAGTCCAACGCTTTCAGTTTCGTTCGATTTCGTTGCTGTATGAAGAAGTTCTAGTATTTTAAACCTTAATTACATATTTAAGTAAATTAAAATATAATTAGTTTAAAATTAAACCTTAATCCCTTTTAAATGTAATTAGCCGTCATCTTCTACATCTGCTTCAGGAAAACAAGAACCCATACATCGCGTCTCAAAGCTTCACACCGCACGCCTCTCCATTTCTCCGGAGGCCGATCTGAATCCCCCATCCTCACCGCCGATCGAAGCTCCTCCCACGCCAGCACCCATGCGCCACTCGTTGTCCCCCACCTCCAGCAAATCCACCCCAAAGGCGCGATATTCTCGCATAAAATTTGAGCAATCCAATTAACAAAACCTCATCTCAACCGTTCAGTTCAAAGATCTCATTGAGTAGATCATTTTGCAATTGGGAGTTATTGAAATTCATTGAGTATTTGAGGAGATCGAAGGGGAAGAAGAGGGCATGTTTTCAGCCATTGAATTAGAGGAGCGTCGGCTGCCTCTTTTTGAATTAGGGTTAGGTTTGGTTATTAGTGGATATTTATAATATTATATAATTTATTAATCACTAAAAGGCCCGTTTCTCCTATTCAAAATTCAAAATAGAATAAGAAAAGGAAAAAATGGGAAGGTATTCAATTGGATAGATAAGAATAAAAAGAATAGAAATATACACGTGGGTCCATTACAATTTATATTTATAACCTGCCCATTATGATTTATATTAATAACTTCATTCTTATGTAAATTGCTAATTTTTGTCTTAGCCGATTTGTGTGAATTCCTATGTGAATCACAATTGTTTAACCATTAGCATAAATAAATACGAAATGTACAAACTTAAATTTTACTAGGTTTCCATTTATGAAATCAACTTGATTATTGTCATTTATTACTGTCTGCCATAAACATCCAATTAGCTTAATTTAATGACAAGGAATATATATAATATGTTTACTAATCAAGTAATCATTTTCATTCCAAATTTTAGTTTTCATATTACTGTAAATTCCAACCTATCATGCTTATGCCATTCCCAAGCTAAATTAAATTTTCTAATGCAATTACTCAAAATATCTACACATATGTTTACAGCAATTAAAATAACTGAATATTGCAATTTACATTAAAATTAACCAATCTAATAATTAAATGGAAAATCAAACGATAATGGAATATTTACTAAATGTGAATAATTAAATCCACTCACCACGCCATTTCAAACTCCTTTTAAAGTTTAAATAAAATTTATTCGTTTTAACTTCAATTAAAATAAATTTTTTTAGTCGTTATTATTTAAAATAAATCATTTTAAATATTCTAAATTCATTAAAATTTCTAAAATAAAATTTTTAAATTAGCTCCAAAATTCCGGGTTGTTACAACGAACCTTAGAGGAGGGGCTTGTTTTTGAGGGGATGCCGATGGTTTTTATTTGTCAAATGGGAAGTTGATGATGGTCTGGAGTATGGAACTGGGAGGAGTATTTTTGGACGAGGTGATTTGGATTATGGCGTGGAGAAGGATGAGGTTGCGCTGAAGCAACACAGGAAGAAAGGGTCGGGATCATTATTGTTTGCCTAATAACGTGATTAAGGTATGATAATCAATTTTAATAACAAATTAGTTAAATTTATTTAATTTTAATATTCATAAATTATAAGGAGATTAGTTTATATAATTGGAAACTTATTAAAGTAAACTAGTTTATATAATTAGTTTGTATAAAAGAAATTAGTTAGTAAGTAAATAAAGTTTGTAGACTAATCGTTTGAGTATGAAATTAAGATTTAAATTGGAGCTGGTTTACACGTGGTTAATTAATTAAATTAAACTAGTATAATTCGATAATTTAAATTTTATTAATATTATTTTACATTGAAAAGCAGATGTATGGAGGAATCACTGTGAAATCTATATAATCGCCTTCATTGGGTATTCGATAAAATAAATCACGGTGAATAAATCTCACTCAGAAATTTATTTTATCGTTAAAAATAAATTGTTGGCTGCTTGGATGGATTTATTTATTTTTATCAGTTGTGATTATTATGTATATTAGTTATTTAGGCTTGGTGTTTGTGGCTATTATATATATATATATATATATATATATTGGTGGTTGGATATTTTCCGCAACACCATTAGCGGATGCCAGCAGTATCATTAGCGGATGACCCTATGTGCCCCACAATATGATAGTGGATGACCTTCTATACCACAATATCCTGCCTCGAAGCAGGATGAGTATATTTATGTTGGCTACGTTTGTGGATGCAGGAGAACAGGTTGGAGGGATCCAACTGGATTCCTCAAAATTTATTATTTTTTGATCTCATATTTATATATACTATCATATATGATGTGTTAGAAAACCTATGATTGATAATTGAGTTTTGGATATTTAATGTAACGAACCAGAAAATTCGATGCTCGAATTTTCAACACAATTACATTCCGTGTCCAAACTCGAGTACCGAACATCCAGAAAGTTATGAGAAAGAAGATAGAGGGTGAGATAAGAGAGAAAGAAAGATTAGAATAGAAGAAGAAAAAGAAATAATACAACAGAACCAGAGTCTCACATCGCAGCGAAACAAAATATAATATATAAATAATCTTTATTGAGAGCTTGATATAAAACTTACAAATCATCAGAGTACATCAACATATATGGACGGTTATGATATCCTGTAATCATATACAGTCACATAACGGAATAAACACTAGATATCTTACGTTTGAACACCTCCAGCTCGTCTCTGGACTTCGTAGCATCCGATAACCTGGACCTGTACAACCCTGTCTAACTCGAGCATTTCAAATACCGGGTCAGTCTGGTGAACCAGAGTGAGAACAACACACTAAGTATACGGGGTAACATCTAACTTGATTTTAAAGTTAAAATTCCTTTTTGAAAGAAAAGATAATCGTAAGACCGATCCACACATAAACACGGATGGCTTTTATCTTACGATAACCCAAATTGTTTTTAAATCATATACTTGTCTGATATTATACTAGTGTCTAAATACAAATAGATATCAATCTAGCGGAACGCTTGCATCTCACGCTCCACATATATAGTATACAATCAAAACCGCGGTCGCTTATTGGAGATTGGATTCCGACTATGACAAGGTATGGAACAATCTGCCGATAGTGTATCTCTAGAGGCGAATACACTGGGTTCAACAAGAACGTCTTGCAACCCGGCCATGCATGACCGACACTCATTTCGCTTGAGTGTATCGAATGTATATCACAAACGGTTGGGATTAGCAACTGTTTCCCTAAAGGGGACAACATCGATAGATTAAAGAAGGAAAATGAATTTCTCTAGATAGGTGATTATACCCCCTAATGGGTGCGACCCACATAGCCATGTTGTCTGCCCGATTTTTGTCATTTCCCGGTTGTGAAGCATGAGGTTATAACGTATCTTTTGGAACTTCTATCCACCATTCACTTTGAATGCCACATCGTCAGATCTTCTAGAAATCACTAATTGATTTCCACAAAAATAATCGGGTTGTTAATTTAAGAGAAGGTGTCTTCTCCGCCACCACAGAAATATGTTTGAGGAAATCAAGGTACGTAATCCCTTTTGGAAATACTATGTCAGACATCTGTCCATACAAGTTGTCCTGGGACTGGACAAACCGAAGTCACTCTCCTACTACGTCCTTGCATTACCCTATGGATCAGTAGCGAGTAGTCCTTGCAACCCAAAAGATTCCAATCACGACAGAACCACTATCGAAATAACTCTGGCCGCTAAACCAGAGAGATTTGGCAAATAATCCTTTCGCTCATGAAGATCCCCGGTCTTCAATTGCTCTGTCTTCAATTAGCATCTTCGGCGGTTTCATATTCGCTGGTTCGGAATGGTTTTCAAATATAAATTCGATCCCGGTCTTTGCGTACCAACAATCGCATTGGCTAGATTTGATAGTCGGTTATTTAACTATCAAATAAACAACCATTAAATCATGAAAATAAAATGAATCCATTGATCCAGTACTCAGCAACATTTGGCCCCTTTTAATTATAAATAATTTATCAAATGATTAATTCAACTTCAGAAACTTTTAATAATTCAAAATACAGTATCTACTTCTTATTTATACTCTCAAAACCATTTTATTGCAATATTTGTGAAAACATCTTATAACTATATACAATTTTCCATCTTACTATTATTTCAAAACATTTGTTAAAACATTATTCATGCATATCTTCACTTTAACAATTATTAGTTCCTAACCGTCAATTGGTAAGCGAATAACTTCCCAAACATCAACCCCGAAGAACGAAATCAACATCAAATTGACGTTCAGAAAATCATTCAACTCAACCCATTTTTGGTTAGGTTCTAACTCTTATCTTGACTCATTATCGATCCCATATTATCCCATTTCTGATCAATTCAACACTTTTCTATTCTGAAAATCTTGTTTCAATTTCATTATTCAGTGACGTTAATTCAAAACTAACGTTTTAGCCTCACATCCTTTCTTTGTATCTCATTCATATGGTTCTGGTTTACTATAAACCCTTATTCCCCGCTTCCTTTTTAGTTTAAACATTAAGTATAACATTTTCTTTAAACTATCACATTGGCTATAAATCCCCTTTTATAACTTTGTTTCAAATCTCAGTTTTAATAAAACCCCTTCATAAGATTTTCTTAAATTCCAATTATGTTTCAATATCAACTTTAATTTCTTACTTTAATGAATCTCATTTCGAATTGATCACTCAATTTGTTAAAATAAAAATTTACACTATTGTAGAAATAGTTACTTCTTATTTAACTAAAACAACAGTAAACTTTTATTTAAAATCTTATTAAAGTAAAAGCAATATTCATTAGTCTATTTCATTTAATTTACAAACTAATTTAGTCCATTCAAAAACATGGTTGTCTCATTAACCAATTTTCATTTAATCATTCTTTTCAATTAATAATTAATTTAAATAATTCCTTTAATTGCTTCTAAGAAACAATTAATCCAACTTTTAACCACTAGGTTAATTTCTGCCCAATCTGCTTATACATCTTATTAATATAAGAATTTGGTTTATCAAAATCATTTAATTAGAATTAAGTAAATAAATAAGTAAATAAATAAATAATATTTTTCCCTTTTATAACTTCTATTCAAAATAATAGTTTCAAAATCTAACTTCAGCTAATAAAAAATAAATTTTATAACTTCATTACCATCGATTTCCTAACGGTAAATCAATATATTTATATATTAATATATTTTTGGGCCAACTGCTACCAATTACTCAATCAGTACGACTTATTGGTTAAAACAAAATAGATGTTGAATTTATCTTCCACAATCAATAATCATGTCAATCATCCAATCATATCAGTTAACAGTTCATATAATGAAAATAACAATAAATTTTGAGGAATCCAGTTGGATCCCTCCAACCTGTATTTTCCCTGCATCCAAATACGTTATCTCAACAATATCAATTATTCAATAAACAGGTATAATATTTAACCATAAAAAATAACAGCAATCCAAACATCCATCAACCAATTAACAATCATAGCACACAAATATTTAAAACCCAACTTACATAAAATATAAGTGGGCTAAAAACTGAGTGAGTTGAACTCATCTTGATTCGTTTTCCGCGGAAACAGTTCATTCTAATTAAATTAAACAGTCATTTAATTTAATTAAACACCCTGGTTGCTGGCAATCCTGACCAAACCATCTTCATTATGTCGCCTCATCGATACGAATCTGACGTCATTTGTTTCACCGGCTTCCGTTACTATATGATGACGTTATAAATTTATATACATTATTTATTTATTACAATTAGTATTACTTAAAACAAAAATACTATTATTATTTAACATACTACCACTTACGTCATTTAAACATTTCATTGGCATATATTTGACTTAAGTATAACTTACGCGATACTGAAACTAGACGCATAATAGATTGGGCGTGTCATATACATTCCCACGCCATGTCTGTTCACAATCAGGCACAAATATTTGGCCATCTAAAAAATGTTCACTTAAAAATCCTTATGTTCTAAAAATCCGAACCTAGGTGCTTGCCTATATACACAAAATTTCAAATGATATATTTGTTTACCTTTTCCATACTTAAGTTATAAGAAACCCCGATTAGGCAGTATCAATCGTCATTAGGAAAACTTAGAAAAATAACCATACATGCACATCCTAATTATTTTGCATGCAACATTATATAATATATAAAATATATTATTAAAGATTAGTTTACATTGTAAACGGTAAGTCTAGGCACCACAGTAAGCTGGTAAGGCATATGTTTACTCTTACTTCGTCGGCTTCGCATGCTATAACTAATAATATAATATATTTAGGCACGTTAAATCAAGTATTTGGAAGAAGACTCATTTAATCAGGCTTTTGGCATAAACATAAGGGTCGGGCACTGTTAAAACTTAATCAAGATATTTAATAACGGTTAGACAGACTAAATAGTATTGGCGGATTCAATTTCCCCTCACCTGTAGTTCCAAATCGTGAGCTTTGCTTGGCCTCTCCCCCAAGTGTCATACCCACCTGAAGACAATTACCACCATCGTCTGTCCCGAGACCTCACACACCCATCCCAAAGCTGCACCTATCCCCTACCATCGACCCGTACAGATGCAGGACTCATCACCTCATTCTCACCTTACCACCACTGCCTCTTTGCTCAAACTGACACCCTTCTCCATGCACACAAACCAGAGCTCATCCGATCTCTAGTCCGCGCCGCCTCACCGAGTGTTGTCGTCAACGTCCACCTGCTACTGACACACCAACTCCCCCCCCACACATGTTAGTTCCAACTTCCATCCCTTCACTCATGCAAACCCCAGTTCCTACGCTGAACCACACCAAAACTCTGCTGCCACTGAAGTATGCCAACGTCCCCTCTTCTAAATGAAACTTAAGATGCTGCTGCTTAAAGAAACCCCACTCCATGTGTCCGCACTTCACTTCCTAGAGCCCACCTCTAAAACCAACACCTCATTTATGTTCTCCATCTTGCTATTTGCCGCGTCTCCACCATTTCCGCTGCTGCACACCTCACGTCGAACTGGCCACCTCCATGCAACTACACAACTCCCATGTTTCTCTCCGTCGTTCAAACTACCCAATGCCTGAAGCTCCTCCACCGAAGTATACCTCAGCTCGGACCAACGTTCACCTACACCGCACCACCTATAGCTCACGTTTCACCTAAATCATTTTCAAAAGCTATTGTACTACATAAATCCGTACGCATTATCATTTATATTCTACGCCACCATCTTTCTTCATGTAAATATACAAGCTGCTCCCACCCTTAACAGAGCCCGCCATGAGACAATGCATCCCCCTTTTCCCACCTTCACATCATGCCACCACGTTCCACAGAACCTTCCTTCGCGTCTTCTCCATCATGCAAATGTTCCCATTCTACACACGTCTCAATTACCCTACGCATAACAGACCCTAACCCATACTGCTTCCCCCACAACCTAACCCACTACTATACCCCCTGCCTTCACGCCTTCAGACTCACTCATGCAATGCTATTTATTATTTAACATTTTTATATAAGAAGGAAGATATTTGGGTATTACATTATTTCAGACTGAATGGCAGTGGAACGAAGATAGCATGTATTTATAGTTGAAGGAAAATGAAGATAAGAACCATTTCATTTCAATACAGTAGTTGATGGTGAAGTATGAACATACAAGATTGGGGATAGCTTTCTGTAAAATATAGGCTGCAGTTTTAGTATAGACTGTCATGCTGTTAGGGTATCTGTTGTGTTTTATAATTTATATAACCTCTCTTAGATTTTACAGGTGCATAGATTGAATTAGGCTAGGCATTTGTTTAATTCCTTTTGCATACTTCCAGTATTGGCTATGAACACAACAGAGTAGGACATGCTATAGCTGTGCCTATGCTAGTGTAAGGTAATATTAGAGTAGCTGTGTATCCTTAGTTACTAAGTTATAGGCCCACGTCAGTTCTTGTTCTTGAGTAGATAGCTGCTCGAAAATACGAATCATAGATAACAGAAGAAAGAAACTGCAGGGTAGGCTATAGGCTATTGAATTTTATTTCATTGGTCATGCATTTGAGTTTTCATTGAGATAGCGAAGGTCTACGATGGAAAATGAAGCATGGGCGTGTGTATTGTATTTAGCATAGGGTATGTTTGAGGAAAAATTGCATGAATTCTCGCTTCAAACTATAGTTGTGTGTATTGACAGGCATGTTCCCTTTTACTTAGGACGTAAGCCTTTATTTCCATAGGATAGGCATACTGCTTGTGTTTGCAGTGAAGTTTCAATTTCAAGCTGAGTGATTGATGGTAAAGGATGATGGTGAAAACACATTAAAAGGAGTAGATTAGTTATAACATTAGTCTGTATTTGGTCTGGTGATTTCACAATACACGGTGACTGTGTGATGTGAAAAATACCATACTGAGTAGTACGTGCAAAGACTTGCGCATGGGATGTGTTTGCAAACATATACTGCTCAGGATTTTTAGGTAGATATAATGATCTCTTAGGCTAAGTACTCTTTATTTTTATTAATTTTAAGGCTATGCGGTTTCCATTTAGGAAGGGATAGAGTGCCCAAACTTTCAAACATCTCATGTGCGTGATTGAAGTCTTAAAGTAGGCATACCTAGTGTTAAGCGTACATGATTTAACTTAGAAGCAAAGTTTGAATATATATATATACATATGTCTATTATATTAAATTATTTTGTTAACCGTGGCTTACCGCGAACCGTAATACCGCCGCACGCGAACTCCATACACAACGAATATGGACGCATTACTATGTCTTAACGTACTGGTCACAATGAAACTGATTTCGTTGAAATGGACCCGTTAGTACAATGGTACTATTCTAAATTATCGGGTCACTTTTATCGTCTACCGACAAAATAACTCCGTTCGGCTCAAAAATGGAAATATAGCAATAACTAGCAGTACGTATTCGAATAAAACTTGTACTGTCGAAAACGGAGATCGTTTGAACAGAGAACACTTTTAAGGCCTATATAATATTTCGAATAATTTTCTGTGTGCGAAGCACGGGTCTCATCATAAGGTGAGCAATGCATTAATTTGAACGTTCTATTTAGTACGACTTTTTAACTTCATCATCAATTTCCATTCAGCATTTTATATCTGTACCAATATACATGAATTTCAAATCGTAAATTATGAAATACTGCAACATTTACGAGTTCGAATTATATACATATACATCCAATCTTTGTTATATAAACGAATTATATGTTATATATTCATTTATAATTCCGAATTAATATTTAATATAGTAAAATATATTAAATATATGATCGCAAAAATTTCGGGATGTTACATTTAATATATCACTGGGCCTAAATGTTTATTTATAAAAGTATTGTGAAAAGGAATTTGAGATTTAAATGGAGAAGTCATTTTTTTTAAAATAGAATTTGAAATCCGAACGAGCTACAAAATATTTACTTGTTTTGAATAATAAAAACAAGTAAAGAAATTTATAAATGATGTTTATAAATTAAATAACGCGGGAATTGAAGAAATTCATAAAAGATGTTTATAAATTAAATAATACGGGGAATTTAAGTGAATTTATTAACAATGTTTATATTTGAGATGGAAAAATTATCATTCGGATAATTTGGGAAGTCTAAATTCAAATGTAAATTTAAAAAGGAAAAATTGAAATTAGTTTCGAAGAGAAACGATAAATCCATTCTGATATTCAGAATGTAAATTGAATCAAAATAAATCCGCATGGATTTATGATTTTAATTCGATTATATTGATATTATTTGAGTAAATATTTTTAGAAAAAATATTAGGATTATATTAAATAGTAGTTTAAATTTTAAATATGAAAATAGATCTACTGTATATATATATATATAAGTTATAATCAATAAAATGTTCCATGATAGGAATTGGCTTTCAAAATGGATTTGAAATGAAAACTTGTTTTAAATTACAAAACAAGGAAGTTAAATTTATAAACAATGTTTATAAATTAAGTGAGATAAATTATCATTAGATATTTATCAGTTTAAATTCAAGTATGATTTTAAAAATGAATTGGAAATCATTTCAAAAAGGGGACGACTGATGTAATTCTGGAATTCGAAAATAAAAACGGAATTGAGATAAATCCAAGAAATTATGATTAGAATTCGATTATATCGAATTTCATAAATAATTTATTTATAAAGGGAAATGTAATTTAATATAGCAAATTGAGTTATAAACAAATTTATAACTGAGTAATGAAAAATCGACAATTAGAGATAATAAAAAACATTAAGTTGGATTTGAAAATTGGATTTAATATATATTAAAATGAGATTGAAATTTTAATCAAACGAAGTTTAATGTTAATATTTAAATACAATTAAAACGAGCTTGCCGCCGAGCGACAGTTCGAAAATTGGCATTTTGAACTTCAATTGAGTATATAGAATTCGATTTAAGTCAAAATTCTTTGAAACAAGAATTGTCAGGACCGATTTAATAATAGTTTTCTAATGGAATTTTTTTTGGAATTTGTCTTATAGATTTTGAGTTATGTCAAAATAAAATTTTCAGAAAAACAACGTTGTTAAACCAAAATTTGGCAAAACAACCAAAGTATTGCTTGACACGTCACCTAATCGGAGGCGAGACGCTTAGAAAGCACGTCACCTTTTCAGAGGCAAGGTGTAAGAATACCTTTACAATTGTGTGAAGCCATATCTAAAATCTGAAAACATCGAAATATAAAAAGAAGACAAGAATTTATAGTGGTTCGACCCTTATTGGGGTCTACGTCCACTCTGAAGAGAGAATCTTATTATTCACCAAGTGTTTTACAATATTTGTTCACTCATACATTCTTAGAAGCTCTTTTCGATATACATTCATCTTTACACTTATTGAGAATGATAGAAAGCTTGAAAGGACAGCGAAGAACTCTTCGATGATGGAGCTTTTGCGATTAATCCTTTCTCTCATGAAACGCTTATGCTTCTTCTTCTATGGAAGCCATGGCCACAAGCTTGATAAGTCTTCGGTGAATGACGAATAATGGATGTTGGAATTCTTGGAAAGAGTCAAAGAACAATTCGGCAACACCTCCTTCTCTTTCCCCAAAAAGTCCCCCAAAAGTCCCCCAAATGATGGAAGTGATCCCCTATTTATAGGTGGCAAAATGGCTGAAATATGACTTTCAGGTTATGGGTCGGTATTTTGAGTATTTACGGAAATGCCACTGCTTTCTGTCATGAGCTGGCATGCTTTTGTACCAACCAGATCAGCTTTGATCGATCCAAAACCTATTTTGACGACCTGGGAGCTTTGGTGCAAAGCAGACCGACCAGGGGTCTTTGACGTAGGGCGGACCGACCCTGAGGCTTCGAAGCAGGTTGGAGCGACCGGGCTAGCATGGAGGTAAGGTCGACCATCTATGATAGGTTGGAGCGACCAGGCTAGCATGGAGACAAGATCGACCAGCTATGATAGGTTGGAGCGACCTGAAGGCTTAGATCCAAAGCAGAACGATCAGGACTCCATGAATGGCAGACCCAACCAGGGTGATAGCAAGAAAGGAACCGACCACTTTACTTGGAAGGAAAAGAGACCAGGAACCTTGTGAGAAAAAGGACGACCAGAGATATTGTCCATTATGTCCGACCCTTATTGAAAAATGGTTTAAAGGATTCCGACCGACTAGGAGCTCTTATGAGACCGATCAGATGCTTGTTGACGCAAGAGGAAGAATGACCAGATGCCTTCCGTATTTGGAGCGACCACATGGTTTTATAGAGCTTTTCGTCGAGCGAGCCATGAGGGAGAAGAAGACCGATCAGGGTCGAGACTGACCACCCATGTAGTTGTTCTGAGCCTATTTGGACTGGTGTGTAGAAAAGCCGATCAGCTTGCTATCATGAATTAAGCTGATCCAAACATGTCCAGACTGACTGAGCCATACAGAATCCATTTTTGTGCATCAAAGTGCTTGTGATTCTTGTAGATAACATTTTGCCCCTTCAAAGTTTGTAATTTCTTGAATTTTCAGAAATCATAAGCTTTGAATTTATTTTTTAAACACTTTGCACTTGGATGTTTTATTTCTTAGAAACATAATTGGATCGGGTCGGTTTTTATACGGACTGGACTTCTATTGGGTCGGCTTAATTCATGATGGGCTGAGTCGATCGATCGGTATAACCTTCTTATTTAAGAACTTTGGACTCTTGCTCTTCTTCATTTCCATACGAATTCTTCTAAATGGTTTTAATGGCGGCGACGCTCTACTAAGGAAGAAGTTGCCAACTCATCTTGCTTCTTCGATTCACGCTTTAAATTCAATCCAATTTTCCAAATTGAGCTGATCTCCAGTCGCGCTTCTCTTTGAATTGATCTTCAACGCTGGTCTGAAAACGAACTCCCCAAAATTCGAGTTCCAGTGAGTTCTGGAAGTCCGATCCAAGCTTTGCCAGTTAGTTGATCTAATTGCAGGTATAAGCCTTCATCTCGATGTTAGTTTGGCTGTAATTGTTATCGTTGCTTTGGATTTGAATGAATTCTGCTTTGGGTTGAACTGTATCTGAATCGGTCTTGATGTAGTTTGATGGTTGAAGCCCGGAATTAGAAACTCTTTGTGTATTGGAATGTTTGACAGTAATGTAGTAACTGATTCATTCAACCCGAGTTTGTGGATGATGATTTTGAAATGAAAATCCTTCAGTTCTTCTTCGTTGTGATGATGATCACAATATGTTTGTGTAAATGTTTGAATGGCTGATGCATATATAATTTTCTGCTTAAACCATCATTTCATGATGTTTTCATTATGCATTCGCATTGAATAATCCTGTTTTCTTTCTAATGCACGACCAGCCTAGTCAATCTTATAATAATTGAGTTGTGTCGGTCTTAGACTGTTTTTCATAGTCCTCTTGGCTAACTTTTGTTTAATCAACCAGTTTAAAGAGGTAGAACAGTGTATGGACCGACCACCCTTATTGTATTCTGATTGACCGACCAGAGGTGTACACATAAACGAGCTCATGCGAGATTGAACAACTTTACTTGACTGGACCGACCCATTCCATTACTGATCTGAGTTATGACTGATTTGATACCGACCAGGTCTTGATTGGCTTAGAATTATCCAGAACTGGATTGGCTCTATAACCGACCGAAAATTGGTTGTTATTAGATTGACCAGGGCAGGTTTAAAACTCGACCAATTAGGACGTGGTCGATTTCACATTGGTCGTAATTGGATTAATAATGGAATAACTAGTATTAGAATAATTTACCGACCAAGAAGGGTTTAATTTTGTGCGACCAGAACTTTTCTGGTTTTGAGCGACCAGTTCCTGTTTGGCTTTGAACCGACCCGACTTTTAGCTTGCCAAGGCCGACCCAGTTTAAACTCACTTAATATTCTTGTAGCTTGTTTTTTTTTCAAGTACACTTGTTTATGTAGAAATGACGACTAGACAAAAAGCTCGCCAAGTTGCTGAGGAAACTTCATTAGCTAGTGAAGCTGGAACTTCTGATCAAAATATTGAAACCTCTTCTGCCGCTGTCACTGAGACGAATGTTGATCAAAACTTTCCAATCCCTCGATTTCTTACTCATACACCAACTAATAGCTACTTGACGATGCTTGATGTTGAACTGTATCGCAAATTGTGCAAGCAACATAGCCTTTCAGATGACGAAGTCAAGTTCCCTGGAAAAGATGATTTGCCGAATAACCCTCCCCTTGGATATGTTACAGTTAATCGAGGGATGCTCCAGAGTGGAGTGATTCCTCCTTTCAACCTTTATATAGAAATGATCCTGAAAAACTTGGCCATTGCTCCTTATCAATTACACCCCAATGGCTATTTTATCCTTATGAGTTTATACATGTTGTTTAGGAGAGTTATAAAACACGAACCAACTTTCAAGGATATATGCTCCTTATACTCTTTTAAGCAAAGGAAGAAGGATCGTCCTTCCTTTTTCTTCGTAGAAAGCAGACAATCTAGGGTCATAACTGGCTTGCTAGAGAGTGTTAAAGGATTTCTCGATCAATATTTCTATATCCGGTGTCCTGACAGCTTTCTTGTCCGGTGGACCGAAGGAGGTAAATATTCACAAAAATTTCGTTTTACCTTTCACAATAGTTTACTGATTCTCTTCTTCATTTTACAGAGGCTCCTTCTGACCAAGGAACAAATGTTGACCAATCTCTTCTGGAATCACTACTAAATGTTAGCGAAACTGAAAGAAGTAGACAGTTTTTTCTTTCCGAAGAATTCCTTCGACAATACGACCTACTTCCCTCATCCCGTACTTTGACGGTGAAGAAGATAGCCAAAAAATACCTGAAGAGGTGTGCACAAGCTGGTAGTGATAGCAAGAAACCTTTGGGCACCCCTGAGAAACATAAAGATATTTCTGAAAAACAGGTTGATACTTTGGCAATCCCGGAGAAAATTGCAGAGATTGTTCCTGAAAAACAGGCAAATACCCTGAAAACCTCAGAAAAAATTTCGGAGACCCCGCCTCCTTCAAATACTGAAGAGGAGTTTGTACAGCGGGAGGGTAAACAGCTTGAGGTAGATGAAACAACTTTAGATAACGAACAGAACATTGAAGGTGTTCTTATGGACTTATCTATGCCAAGTACCCAAGATGGAGATTCCACGGGTACCTTTGGCGAACTTCCTGACTTGGATACCGTGCGATACCTCAATAAGGATAATACCCCTACCTCAGGTTCCACAGCCCCCAGCGTTTAGCTTGATACCAACCCTCGAGAGATTTCTGAATCAGTACCAGATGCAAGAATAGACTTAGGATCAAAATCCGACACAAGCTTGCTAGGCATGTTTTGTTTTGTTTTTTTGTTTTTAGGACTAAGCTTGCTTCCATAATCGTACTTTTATCTGTTTACCCCATATGTTGCTTTATTCGCCTATTTTCAAGTGCTGAAGGAATCCGTTACTTTTAAGGAATGAGGCCGTCCTCACTTGTTGACACTTTTCGGAAAAGTAGACAGTCTTCCTCCAACCTTCCCCATCTTTCAAAGAAACGCTCTAAGCAAGCCCCTCCTTTAACCAAGACATCTCAACCCCAGAAGTTACACAACCATCACCCAATTCCTTCGCATGTCTCTTATGAACGAACTACAGAGCAAAGAACATGGTTTTATGATCATCTAAGGTCAATGGACGATGAGGCAAGGCAAGAAAAAGGGAGCTCTCAGTAAAGAGAAAAAGCAGAGATGATCTGAGCATGGAGGTTCCTTAGAAGCGTGCACGAGGATATGTTCCTCCTTTTCCAACCCCAACCGAGCTTCAAGCTATTATTTCAAGGCCGCGCGAAGTACTTGACGTAGAGAAGGAATTTGGATGTCCCAATCCCCCTCTTTCTCACAGATTCGGAGATTGGGACATGAGAGGGATGAAATTCGACGTAGATCTCTGCCCCGAAGATAAACGGGACATGATTGAGGATATAGCAAGAGCTAGGGATATTCTAGACGATGTCAGCAAAGCTATTGACAAGCGTTCCTCAGCATGGCAGCGACTTGGTTATGACTTTCAGAATCTCAATACCAAGCGAATTGAAAGTATCAAAAACTTGGAGGATGAAAAAGCCCAGCTTATTCAAGTCATCAAGGCCCAGGAAACACAGATTTCTTCACTAGAAGGGGGTTCTAGGGTTAATGACTTGGAATCCGAGATCGAAAGGCTCCATAAAGAACTCGAGGCTGCCAAACAAAATGAAATTGAACTGAAAAACAATCTGAAGATGCCTTAAAGGCACAAGAGGATGCTGAAGCTCGGCTAGCCCTGGAAAGAAGGACTTCATCTTCTCGTGAGTTGGAAATCATATCTCTTCGTGACAAACTTGCCACTGAAACTGCCAAAACTTCTTCTTTGGAGAAAGAAAGGCAAGAAGCTTTAGACAATGCCCGAAAGATTTAAGAAGAGGATGAAGCAACCTTCATGGAATTTTACGTTTGCAACATTTTATATGGGGGGAGCCTCCGTTTCTTAGGGGATGGTTATGGGAACACCCTTGCTCACGTTTGGGAAGAGGTATTAAAACGATCTGACGGGGCCGAGGACAACCAACTCCAGCTTGACTTATTGGATGAAGAAGATTGAGAGGCCTTGGCTGAAGGTAGAAACTTCCTCAAGAGCCAACGTGGTGAATCATCCGAAGCTAAAACTTCAGGTATTATTGTTAATGATACTTTCACTAGGCTAACTGATTGTGTTAACATCTCAAGCTTTCCAACCCATGCAGATGTCGTAATTCCTCCCCCCACTGCTAGAGGAGAGGGTGATTTTGTTGGAAATTCTACTAAAAACAAACAGCAGGATTTGGATGGAGTAATAAACATTGACGATTATGCAATCGACACGAACCCTCCCGTCTCAGGTAAAGATGACATGCATCAAGTTATGCTAGACTTAGATTATCTCCTTGTCTCTCTGGGACATTCTAAACTTGTGGACTGTTATAATCATACAATGAATTTACTTTCACCATTGCCTCCTGTCGGTGGATATACTGCCATGGTGATGGATGCCATCGAAACTGACTTGCCTTCATTTAATACAGGCCCATTTGTTGATGCTTCCACGGAAATAATGCTCTCTCAACCAGGATCTCAGGAAGAAAGAATTGATGCGATTGTCAACCTTGATCGAGACCTCCATAAACTCCAAGAAGAAGATTATGACTCTGAAGAAACAATCGATGACGTGATTGACAATCAAGGAAAAAAAGGCTAATTCTCCTACTGGTCGGGGAAACCGAAAGCGTTCTATCAAGAAGAAGGCTACTAGCTTGTCAACACCTGAGGGTTCTGCTTACAAACCTACATTGAGATCTGGCGATTTGAAGAAGTAGTGGCTTAGACTTGCTCGTTTTGCATTTATCAGAGTTTATCCAGACCGGATGTACATGCGAGTGTCGGCCTTTGCCTACTACTTTGCAATGTCTTGAATTCTGAATAATTTGTATTTGACAATGCTGCCACTTGATCCTGTGTTTGAATGTGATGTGACAATGTTTTGTGTTTTTGTACTTTAAACCTTGTTATTACGTTTTTTTCCGTATATTCTGGTTTGTACACCACACTTGCACGTCTCATTTTACACATTTTGCTTGTTTATGGATTTTTCAACTATATATGGTTGTAATGATCCTTTGGTACATGAAGAATCAAATAGTTACTTTTGGCTTTGTGATATGATATGTCCCCGTACCAATGGATTGTTTCAACCTTGATATATTGAAAATGGCCTTGAAGATTGGATGCTTTAAGTTGTAATCAGAATTTAAAAAGCGTCTGTCATTGCATTGTGACATTCGGAGCTTTTTATTCTTCATACGAACTTTGCATGTATTATCTGGAATTTTCCATCATTTGCATCTGGATGTACTAGATATTTGAGAAATAAGTGGGTGCCTCTTGAAGAGGTCTTTTACCCCATTTGTGACATTATTTGGTCAGATATTTACTGACTTTTGCAGTCGATTGGGTGCCCCCAGAGAGGTCTTGGGTTAAAAACTCATTTTGGCAATAACGTGGTTAGACTTTTCTGACTTTAAGTTATTTGACTGAGCACCCCCGGAGAGGTTTTGGCTTAAATACTCAGTTTGGCAATAACGTGGTCAGATTTTTCTGACTTTAAGTTATTTGACTGAGCACCCCCGGAGAGGTTTTGGGTTAAATACTCAGTTTGGCAATAACGTGGTCAAATTTTTGTGACTTTAAGTTATTTGACTGAGCACCCCGGAGAGGTTTTGGGTTAAATACTCAGTTTGGCAATAACGTGGCCAGATTTTTCTAACTTTAAGTTATTTGACTGAGCACCCCCGGAGAGGTTTTGGGTTAAATACTCAGTTTGGCAATAATGTGGTCAGATTTTTCTGACTTTAAGTTATTTGACTGAGCACCCCCGGAGAGGTTTTGGGTTAAATACTCAGTTTGGCAATAACGTGGTCAGATTTTTCTGACTTTAAGTTATTTGACTAAGCACCCCCGGAGAAGTTTGGGTTAAATTTGTGTCTTCCTAGTTCCACGTAGTAGGTATTGATTTTATTAGACATTTGAATTGATCAAGATGTCTTGGTGGTAAAACCATAACCCTAGGCCGATCCTTTCGGATGATACTCCTTTGGTAGAATTATAGCGAGCTTTCTTGACTTTAGCAACATATCATCAACGTAGACTTCCATGGTATTTCCAATTTTCCCTTTGAACATTGAATTTACTAGTTGTTGATATGTAGCACCTGCATTTTTCAAACCAAACGGCATTACCTTATAACAATACAACCCATGATCAGTTATGAAACTAGTACTATCCTGGTCCGGCTCGTCCATCAGGATCTGATTGTAGCCTGAGTATGCATCCATGAAAGACAATAGTTCATGCCCCGCCGTTGCATCAATGAGCTGATCAATTCGAGGTAGGGGGAAACTGTCTTTCAGGCACGCTTTGTTTAGATCAGAATAATCAACACACACCCGCCATTTACCGTTTGACTTTTTCACAAGAACTGGATTAGACACCCAATTAAGATAGGTGGATTCGCGAATGAAATTGTTCTTCAATAGCCTATCCACCTCATCTTTCAAAGCCTTAGATCTTTCAGGGCCTTGCATCTGTCTTTTCTGTTTCACGGGATGTATGCTAGGATCAATATTCAGCTTATGCACTGTCACCTCCGGAGATATTCCACACATATCTGAGTGGTTCCAAGCAAAGACATCCAAATTTTCCTTTAGAAAAACAATCAATTCCTTTTGCAGCAAAGGATCCAACTGAGAGCCTATCTTCACCACCTTATCTGTATCATTATCATGGACCTGTATAGAAATGGTAGCCTCAGCTGGTGCTGTCCTTTCATCCCCTGCACTGGTTTTTCGCGGATCCATATCTTCTTGCATGTCGTTATTCTCCAGCACAGGGGGAGGTCATTAATTGCTATAAGGGGGCTTCACGGATGCAGAGAGGAGTCTCCACATCCTTCTTGATTTCATACTTCCGAGCTTCAATAAATTCTGCCATATAGCAATCTCTTGACTCTTGAGGATCTCCTATGATTATTCCCACTCCGTTTGCAGTTGGGAACTTCATCATCAAGTACCATGGAGCAAGAGCTATCCTGAAAGCAGCTAGTGCTGGCCTTCCCAAAAATGCATTATACCCTGAAAGTGAGTCTATTATAACAAAAGGCTGCATCATGGAAACTTGCTTCTTCCCCTCACCAAGCTCTACGAGGAGATTGACCACACCAATAGGCTGAGTTGGTACACCAGTGAAACCGTGTATCTTATTTTCACTTGCTCACACATTATCCATAGACAACCTCATCTTAGAGAAAGTATTGTAAAACAGGACATTTATAGACGCCCCATTATCAATCAGTACCTTCTTTACTATTGTTGGACCCAAGCCAATAGTGATCACCATTGGATCAATAGTTGGAGTCAGCATTCCATTAGAATCCCGATCTCGGAACACCACATCTTCCCAGGATGTTTTTGGAATTTTCCAACGAAGAGAGTTATTGCAAACTTCGAATCCATCTTCTTTTGAAGCACTGCTTAGTTCATTTGTATACCTGACAATGTCCTCCCAGGTATCTCCTGCAGGATGAGGTTCACCACTAACCGTATTGATAATAGGTCGAGAACCGTTTGCAGGTGTTCTTCCATCTTGACTTGGATGAGCTTGCTGCCCCTGAGTAGGCTCAGTATCTGATGAACGCTTCACATACTCCTGAAGACGGTTTTTTCTTATCAACTCTTCAATCGGATTCCTCAAGTGCCGACACTCATTCATGTCATGACCCGGTCGATTATGAAATCGACAGAACCCTCCTGAATTTGCAGCTTCTTTGGACACCTTTATCGGCTTTGGGCTCAGTTAATCCTCCGTTTTCTTAGTTGCCATGTATATGTGCTCAATTGTATCATTCAACGGAGTAAGGTCTGTTGGCTTGAAGAAGCGCTTTTTGGAATCCTTGTCGTTCCTAGCATCATTACTATTTCCTCTTTTTTGCCCCCCTCCTAAATTTCATTGATTGGTTTTTGTAGAAGCTTCCTTCCTCTCCGGAACTACATTAGTTTTGACATTGCCAACAGAATAAATGGGATCATCTTCAAGACACATGTATTCCTCGGCTTTGTCATAGAATTTCTCTAATGTATTGTGCTTCTTTCTCTTTAACCATCTTCTAAATTCAGATTGTTTATCTATGCCCCCTTTAAAGCCATTAGAATTAGCCTTGGCTCATGGGTCCCCACTTCGGCAGCGGTAGCATTAAAACAATGCAGAAAAGATCTAATCATTTCACCCGGGGCTTGTGCCAGCTCATTGAGGGACATAATATCTCTAACCTTCGTTGTCTGGAGGCGGAACTGGTCTTGGAAGCATCTTGAAAGTGTGAAAAAATTATCAATAGACCTGGGAGGCAATTTAGTGAACCATAATGATGCTACCCCTTCCAAGTACACTGGGAAGTACAAACACTTAAGCTCGTCAGTTGCTTGGGCCCCATCCATGTGTTGGTCGTATCGAAACAAAAACACATTGGGGTCGCTTGTCCCATTGTAAGCTTGGATTGTAGGTGGCTTGAATTTCCATGGGAAAGTTGCCTTTTTGATTCTTTCAATGAGAGGGGTTTTTGATGGCGCGAACTCCCATTCAACCTCATCATCGTTTTGACATTTGCTTTCTTTCATAATCTGTCGGACCGTTTTCTAGAGACGATCCTTCTCGTGGAGGCTATCTGCGGGGCGGACGCTTTTGTCTCGACCAGAAGCTTGCTTAAGCAAACCATCACGGTTGCGACTCCGGGGTCCTGGCCTTTCTTCATTGGAAAGTGCCCCTTTGGCAGAATTAGCAACTTGACGAGAAGTAATCCCCGCATTACGGTTCCAATCAGCTTGCTTTGAACTCTCAAGTTTTCCTTTATCAGGATTAGAGATCTCTTGGAAAGATTTTTCTCGATTTGGACTAGAAGAGGAGGAACCAGCATCTTCCGCATGAAATGGCTTTGAAGCTACCTTTGCCGTAGTGGCTTGAAGAGCAAAGAGTGATTCTAGCCTTGCCAAGATGGCTTTGTTAGCTATCTCTTGTTGTTGTGTTAGTCCAGCGACGACTTGATCAAGCTCACCTCTTGTGACGTTCACGCCTCCATTCGATGTTTCTCCTACTTCAAACCGGTTAACCGCGGGGGTTTCCTCTCAATTTCCCTCATTAGATGCTCTAGCCCTTACTTCCTTATTTGCTCTTGGCGGCATTATTTCAGAAAGTAGCTTGAACTTTGAGGAGAGTTCGTCAGAAGGTCCAAGTCGTAGATTCGAACGATCTATTTTGAGGTTGGGCTTAAAGACTTCAAGATCTTCGCAATATATTTGATGTCAGAAAGTAGATCTGGCCCCACGGTGGGCGCCTAATTGTTAAACCAAAATTTGGCAAAACAACCAAAGTATTGCTTGACACGTCACCTAATCGGAGGCGAGATGCTTAGAAAGCACGTCACCTTTTCAGAGGCAAGGTGTAAGAATACCTTTACAATTGTGTGAAGCCATATCTAAGATCTGAAAACATCGAAATATAAAAAGAAGACAAGAATTTATAGTGGTTCGACCCTTATTGGGATCTACGTCCACTCTGAAGAGAGAATCTTATTATTCACCAAGAGTTTTACAATATTTGTTCACTTATACATTCTTAGAAGCTCTTTTCGATATACATTCATCTTTACACTTATTGAGAATGATAGAAAGCTTGAAAGGACAGCGAAGAACTCTTCGATGACGGAGCTTTTGCGATTAATCCTTTCTCTCATGAAACGCTTATACTTCTTCTTCTATGGAAGCCATGGCCACAAGCTTGATAAGTCTTCAGTGAATGATGAAGAATGGATGTTGGAATGCTTGGAAAGAGTCAAAGAACAATTCGGCAACACCTCCTTCTCTTTCCCCAAAAAGTCCCCCCAAATGATGTAAGTGATCCCCTATTTATAGGTGGCGAAATAGCCGAAATATGACTTTCAGGTTATGGGTCAGTATTTTGAGTATTTACGGAAATGCCACTGCTTTCTGTCACCAGCTGGCATGCTTTTGTACCAACCAGATCAGCTTTGATCGATCCAAAACCTATTTTGACGACCTGGGAGCTTTGGTGCAAAGCAGACCGACCAGGGGTCTTTGACGTAGGGCGGACCGACCCTGAGGCTTCGAAGCAGGTTGGAGCGACCAGGCTAGCATGGAGGTAAGATCGACCAACTATGATAGGTTAGAGCGACCAGGCTATCATGGAGATAAGATCGACCAGCTATGATAGGTTGGAGCAACCTGAAGGCTAAGATCCAGAATAGAACGATCAGGACTCCATGAATGGCGGACCCAACCAGGGTGATAGTAAGAAAGGAACCGACCACTTTACTTGGAAGGAAAAGCGACCAGGAACCTTGTGAGAAAAAAGACGACCAGAGATATTGTCCATTATGTCCGACCCTTCTTGAAAAATGGTTTGAAGGATTCCGACCGACTAGGAGCTCTTATGAGACCGATCAGATGCTTGTTGACGTAAGAGGAAGAACGACCAGATGCCTTCCGTATTTGGAGCGACCGCATGGTTTTATATAGCTTTTCGTTGAGCGAGCCATGAGGGAGACGAAGACCGATCAGGGTCGAGGCCGACCACCCATGTAGTCGTTCTGAGCCTATTTGGACTGGTGTGTTGAAAAGCCGATCAGCTTGCTATCATGAATTAAGCTGATCTAAACAAGTCCAGACTGACTGAGCCATACAGAATCCATTTTTGTGCATCAAAGTGCTTGTGATTCTTGTAGATAACAAACGTCATAACCATTGTAAAACCATAACCGTTTATTTAAATAAATAAAAGGATTTTAAGTAAGTAAAATCCAAACGTCCATTTGAAAAATCCAGATTTGAGATATAAGATAAATATGAACTCAAGTGTAGTAAGTGAACTGATTTTTGAAACAAAAATCAGATTTTTAATTATTAAATAGAATTAACTAATTTGAAGAATAATTAGTTAATTGATTTTTGATACGAAATTGGGTTTTGGTTAAGTAAATTGAACTAGTGAATTCATATTCGAAATCGAATATGAAACTTGAATTAAAAATGGAATTTGATTAGTTAATAAGCAAATTAAAATATATTTGAATGTGATATGTTCAATTTCAAAGTGAAATAGCCAAAAGAGCTAAATAAAGTAAATTAGAGAATTGAATTAAAAATGTTTGGATTGAGTTGGAATAAAGTGAGAATGGACATATATATGTGGAATAAGTATGGAATGAAGATTATAATACAAGTGCCTTGCAAAAAGGTACACATTTAAATTTCATATGAGATTTTATGCGCCGATTCAGCAAGCCCCTTGGCTTTTTTATTTTTATTTTGAATGGAAAGGGCCTAGAGTAGCGAGTTGAGGTTTGAGCTATTGACCGATACAAAGGAGGTGCTGGTGAATTTTTACGAAAATTTAAGGAGGTAGAAAAATTAAACCAAAGTTAGATAACTAGAAATTTATTTATCAATTATATATGAAATTTAATAAACAAATAAATGTATAATGAAATTTTACATGAAGAAAGGGAATTTATAAATTAAATCCTGGGAGATTAGAAGGAGAAACGCATTTGTATTTTAAAGCGAACGATGGTTTAAAAGCAAACGATTTACAGATTAAAATGATTGCATTGATAAGTAGTTAAGAAATGGAGTTGAGGAAATCAGAAACTGACTGGTGACTGGTTGAGTTGAATGGCTTCTTGAGTGTCGATCTGATGTTGGTTTCTGCCTTCGGGGTTGATACTTAGGAAATTATTCTCTTACTAGTTTACAGTTAGGGACTGATAAATGAGGAATAATAGTGACATGTAAATAAGAAATGGAAATATTTTCCGACATTAAAAAGAGATATTTTCTGGAATATAGAAAATAAATAGTTATGATAGATGGAAATGTTTTTCCACGAATCGTGAGGGGTTAAACGAGTTTCGAGAAATATCTAGGTAAAGATATTGGGACATGATAAATTTAAATTAATAAAATATTAATTAAGGGGCCCAGTGGTTGTTTGATGCTTTGAATGGATGTTTTTTTCTTTAATAGTTAAATAACCGACTATCGAAGTATTGGCCAGTATCGTTGTCAATATGGAGACATCGGTTGGATTATTATCCAAAAATCACTCCGTATTGATAGTAGCGTTGCGAATCAGATTATATGATGATAATCAAAGACGGAGTAAAGTGCAAGGGCTTTTTCTATTAATCCTAGGTAGAAATGGCCTAAGATGGATTAATGGAAATTGTGCCTTCGGTTTCGTTCAGTCCCAAAACGAAGTTGTATGGACGAATGTCTGATAGACTATTTCCAATGATCACATATGTTGGTCTGTATAAATATATATGGTGGCGGAGAATTTATTCTCTTAGCATAATATCCATATTATATTTGTGCAAATCAATTAACTATTAACGGATCTGATGATGTGGCAGTCAAAGCGATTGTGCTATAATGAAAATTAAGTAATCGTAGCCTCAGGCCTCAACAACCGAGAAATGAAAAAAATCGGGCAGGCAACATGGCTAAGTCGGTAGCTCCTAATATGGGTGTAATATCACCTACCTAGAGAAATTCATTTCATTCTTCATTCTATTCGATGTTGTCCCATTTGGGAAAACGGTTGCTAATCCCAACGTTGGTGCTATACATTCGGTACACTCAAGCGAAATGAGTGGTCGGTCATGCGTGGCTGGGTTGCAAGATGTTCTTGTTGGACCCACTGTATCCCCCTCTAGAGATTCATTATCGGAAGGTGGTCACATACCATGTCATAGTTGGAAATCCATTATCCAATAAGTGCTCACGATTTTTGATTATATACTATGTATGTAGAGCGTGTGATGAAGGCGTTCTGTTAAATGATTATTTAAATGTGGTTGGCAGAAACTATTATAATATCCGTAGAATTTTGATATAAAGATTACTTTTGCTTCTCATAAGGGAAAAACCCGTTCCGTGTTATACGGCGTGGTCTTATGTGATATTATTCATTTTCTCAAACTGTTTTAAATTGTTTACTCATACCAGTCCCATGACTGAACCAGAGTTTATTTTTTTTATGTTTTCCCTTAACTCTTGGGTTCCCAAATTTGTATGGGCCGTCAAGTATTTCAGGATTTTACAGATTTATCTGAAGGAACTTGGAGCACGAGGCTTCAGTGTCAGATATTTAGAGTTTATTCTGCTATATTGTATTTGTGATGTACTCTAATGATGTATGTAAGTCCAAATAGAGTTGTATTTCAAAAGTGATTATTTATATATTATATGTTATTCCGCTGTGATGTGAGATTATGTATTGTTGTTCTGTTCTTCTTCTACCTTTTTCTTCTTTATTTCATAATGATTCGTATTCCTATGCAATTCGGGTTGGAAGTGTGGTGCATTTAGTCAACGTAGATTGGTAGGAAAATTCAGGCCATTACACTTGGTATCAGAGCTTAGGTTGAGCGAACACCTAGGCTTTGTTGGGCTTACTCATTAGAGATAGGGTCAGTACTACCCTAGAATGAGTTGAGTGTATATACACACACACACACACGAGAGCGCGTATATGTTAATTAATATAAAAAATTGTTTTATATTGTGTAGGTTAGTCTGTTGAGTAGTTTATAAATTTTGATAGAATCGTAGGATGCCACAAAGATGATAGGGAATTTTAAACACTTGAACAGAGTAACTCCACGTAATATTGTTTTAAAAGGGTAAATAAAATAATTTTACCCAAAATTCTATTTTGATATAGAAAGAGTAGTTTGCTGAAATTATTATATTATATGGACCTGTTGGTTGATATATTATAATCAAATGAGATTATAAAATTGAAATGGTTATATATAACCAAATAAAATTTATGTATGAATTAAATATACAAATAAGATGTGTTTGAATTGAATTCAAACCAGCATTTGGAATTTAATCTCCGGAAGTTGGGAAATATTTTCTAGAAGTATATTAGAATATAACTTTGTTTTGAAAGGATTTCTTAATAAAAATCACTCTAGATGTATTTTAAAAGTAATTAAGCACTGAACTCACTTCAGTAGCTAGGAAAACAATTCTGATGATGACTGCAGCATCATCAGTATTGATTTTCGAGTTTCTATGTGATAGATTGCTACCTTAGAAAAGTTTCTGATAGAAATTTTATTGAAAGAAAACAAGTTGGTTTGAAAATTAAAATGTTTTGAGTTTGAGATGGTTATAAATAAATGTATATATTTATGTGATTCAAGAAGGATTTGAAATAAAAACCCAAGAATTCAAATTTTGGAAATTAAATTTAACTTGAGCAAGTTAAATGGATCGAAGTGTATAAACAGATTAAAATCAATTTGAATGGTATATGAATTGGATGTGAATACATTAGTTATAAATCATTCAGATTAAATGAATGTAAGAATATATGAGGTTCAATATAAATTGAAACAAAAAGTTTTGGTAGAACTTAAAGTTGGTCAACTAAAATTGTTGAAATGCAAAGAGTTGAATTTCAACATAATTGGGTTTTTGAAAAGTTAATATGGGTTGCAACATTTTTTTTCTACTTCAGTAATTTTGGGGGTGAAATTCTTTTAACGGGGAAGAATATAACGACCCATATTTTTGGTTGATTTATTTTGAATATTTAATATGATTTTTAATAGGGATATTTCCTACTGCTATGTTATGATTGCACCTTGTTTGATAATAATATGCAAAGGATTTATGTAAACCCATTTATCTGATAGTGCACTCGTAAATACACATTGCTACAAGTTTTCACTTTAGTGAGCCTGTATGTGTTTGCTCATACGATTAGTGAAACTGAATATATTTTAAAGGAAACAAATCACCATATGATTTGTTTCAATCTGAAATGGGTTTAATAATTTTTTTATTATAAAGAGCTTCTTGTTAACAATTTATATACTTAAGTTGGACCAAGCAGGATATATATATATATATATATGCAATATATTATTATTATTATTATTATTATTGTCTAATGTTAGATCCAATTATTAATATTCATGTTTTAAACTAAAAATATCTAACCTGAAGTTGCATAAACAATGAAGCTGTTCAGTGAATATGAGGTCATCATTCAAATAGTGAACGAACTTCTACTTAGCCGTTAAAAGGTAGATATTCATTTTCAGCATAGATGGAATAATAATTAGTGTGTATTTCTTTAGTAGCTTTCACCTATTCTTTTAAAGGATACATGCTGATCACCTTCACTGCAGTAACGAACGCGAAATTTTCGACTTAGAAAATCGACACACAACACCATGTCGACTATTCAAAAGTTGGAAATACCGGAACGTTAATAGAAAGAAGTTAGAGGGTGAGAATAGATAAGATAGAATATTAGAATAGAAGAAGAACACAACTATAACAACATCAGAGTAACACGAATCTCACAGTGGAACGAATAAAATATATTATATAACATAACTTAGGAATAAAACAGTATCGGTATACAATACTATTATCAGAGTACAACACTTACAACACAGCGGAAATAATAATACCTATATAATTGTAATAACACGAAAAATCTGAGCCAATTCAAAATTTTTATTTTGGCTATTTTATTGAACTTTGAATAGTTGAAATAATTTATTTTAAATAATAACGATTAAAAATTTATTTAAATCGAAGTTTGAATGAATATATTTATTTTAATTTTAAAAGGAGTTAGGAATAGCGCGACAGTTTGAAAATTTGAATTTGAACTTTAACTGAATATACAGGATGCAAATTAAATCGGATTTTAGTGAAACCAAAAATATTTAAATCTGTTTAAGAATATCTTTCCAACGAATCCGAAAAATTAAAATTTCATAGCGGGAATCAAAAGTTATGGCCAGTTGAATATTCATAATAGTCGCTATGGAATTAAATATAATATATAGCCCGTATAAATAGCCATTTTGCAAACAACCTTCGTTTTCGACGAAACCACATTGGTTGGATCCGGAATGTAAAATTATTGCAGGATTCCAATTTTCGTAATTTTTGGAATCAAATGTGAGCGTTGCAAAAGAAAATGTGTTTTGGACAATTTCAGTCAATTTGGATCGACCATAAAATGGTCATTTTTCAAACGATCTCCAAATTCGACTAAATTAGTTTTGTTAGGATTGTATCATCAAAACGTAGCTAGATTTATTTTTCGGGATTTTTTGGAGTCAGTCTATAGCCTCGGTAAATTAAAATATACAATCAAATTAAATAATAAAATGCTTTATAATTTAATTTAAAGAAGAACTGACTGAAACAGTTTCCAATGTGTCCAGAATGGGGGTATTTAGTTAGGGGCAACACTCGTTGGGTTTGCTTTGGAGTTAGGAGCGATATAGGAATTATATTGGAATTAATCAAATTAAATAATGGTATAAATACGCGATATTTTCCCAAAACCCTAGCACAGTACACCGTATTCTTCTCAGCCGTCACCATTGAAAATCGATGGCCAAAATCTTCCAAAAAATGCTATGTAAATCCTCTCAATCCATTCACTAGTTCTAGATCGTTTCAAAGCAAAAATTCAAGCACCAAGTTCAAGCTTTAATCCTATACGGTGGTGATTATATTTAAGCTAGTGTTTTGCGAGTTCTTGGTGCCTAAATCTCTACCGTTCGCACGAGAACCAAGGGCCATAGGACCATCGAGTTCATCAGAAAAGGGGGCAGGGGCGGCACGCGGAGGTCGTCGCAGGTGGAAGGTTCGATTGTCGACAAGTGGCTCGGATTTCGTGAAGTTTGGAACCCTAGGTTCAAATCTGGGTATTGAAAACCGTTGCCTCAATTTGATTAGGAAGAAAGGTATTATTTTACTAATTAATTAATGAAATATAACTAAATCTTTAAATAGTAATATATTGTTCGTATTTAACTAGAATTCAACAAAACTGAATCCGTTGGGATCGCAACGACGAGATCTACATTTCAGAAGAGGCCGCATAATTTTGGAGCATTCGAGAAATTTAGAGGAATTAAAAAACATAAATGTGAGATTTCTTAATCCAAATTAATTTAATAAAATTATTTTAGGATGCAGACGGAGTTTAGAAACTCCCGACACCCGTCGTACACAGACCATGGACGATTTGATTGTATTGTGATGTGGATTTAGTTGATTTTTGGTATTTGATTGTGGTTGAAATGAAATTGGTTGATATTGTGGCATTAGATTGCCTAGAAAAATGTATTGGGAAATTAAACACCTTGTAAATCCCGCGAGGCCTAAGGTAGTGCGAGGAGCCGTACATCGAGACGGTGCCGGTTTTAATTACCCTACATTTATGCTGTCGAAATTTTCTGAAATATTTGTGTGTTGTAAATTATTCATGTTATAATATAAAAATTGGTTGAATAATAAAGATTAGATTTCTATTATATATGTTAAGTTAAAAGGGATCATTATTATGAATTAAAATTATTAACAATAAAAAGTTCACATTTTTATTGTAAAAAGAGAATATATGAAAATGGTTCATTGTTGAATTAAAATTGTTAACAATAAAAAAGTTCACATTTTTATTGTAAAAAGAGAATATACGAAAATGTTTCATTGTTGAATTAAAATTGTTAACAATAAAAAAGTTCACATTTTTATTGTAAAAAGAGAATATACGAAAATGGTTCATTGTTGAATTAAAATTGTTAACAATAAAAAGTTCACATTTTTATTGTAAAAAGAGAATATATGAAAATGGTTCATTGTTGAATTAAAATTGTTAACAATAAGAAGTTCACATTTTTATTTTAAAAAGAGAATATATGAAAATGGTTCATTGTTGAATTAAAATTGATAAAATAAAAAGCTCATATTTTTATTGTAAAAAAAGAATATATGCAAATGGTTCATTGTTGAATTAAAATTATGAACAATTTAAAGCACATTTTTATTGTAAAAAGAGAATATATGAAAATGGTTCATTGTTGAATTAAAATCTTTAACAATAAAAAGTTCACATTTTAATTGCAAAAAGAGAATATATGAAAATGGTTCATTGTCGAATTAAAATTGTTAACAATAAAAAGTTCACATTTTTATCGTAAAAAGAAAATATATGAAAATAATTCATTGTTGAATTAAAAAATTTAAACAATAAAAAGTTCACATTTTTATTGTAAAAAGAGAATATATGAAAATGATTTATTGTTTAAAATAAAAGGGCCAAACAATAAAAATCAAATTTTTATTTTATATACAGAATATGTGGGAATGGAGATTAGTGGGATAGAAAAGTTGTTTAATAAATAAAAAAAATATTTTTGTGTAATATAGAAAAGATTACATCTTTCTATGTAATGCTAAAAAGAATACATTTCCAAGTTAATGTACGAAAGAGTACATTTTCCTATGCAATATAAAAAAAGAGTATATTTTTATATAATGTAAAGGAATTAACATTTTACACAATGTAAAGGAATTAACATTTTACACAATGTAAAAGAATCAACATTTTACACAATGTAAAGGAATTAACATTTTATACAATGTAAATGAATTACATTTTTACACAAGATGGAAAGATTACAATTTTTTTATACTACATAAAGATTACATTTTTTTATAGTACATAAATAGATTTCATTTTGTACAATATGAAATATAAATTTACATTTTTCATTGTAAACAAGGTATGAAATAGAAACTTACATTTTTTAATGTAAATAAAGAACGAAACGAAAACTTACATTTTCAATGTAGATAAAGAAAGAATATAAAGATTACATTTTTAATGTAATCAGAGAAATAAATAAATAAAACAAAGATTATGTTTTAATATAGTTTATGATTTCATATATATAAATCGAATTGAACTAGTTATTAACTAGAATAAATCTTTAAAATAAGATTTAATGAACATTTGCTCTAACCAAGAAAGTCAGAGATCAATAGAAAAATGGCGGACGAAATCTTGTTTTCTTCATTGTGGAATAGATCGTATTCTAATCCGACTTTCAACCAATCTCCTCGATTGAATGTTGAATCGAATAAGTCGAATCCAAATTCTCGCGTAGATCCTTATGACTCAAGAATCCAAAATCCTCTCTCAGTTCCAAGTATCTCAAAATTTCAGAAGCGTTATAGAAGTTGCTATAGATGCGGTGATCCAAATCATTTGGTGAGAAATTGCAGTAATCAAGTAAAGTGTTTCAAATGTGGAAGAGATGGACATAGAAGTTTTAATTGTGCGGATCCTTTAATAACAGGGCGCAAGAAAATAAGAGATGCAGAGAATCATCATCAAATTCTAAGTCTTAGCATGATTTTGTTAAAAAAGCACTTAAGAATGCAGGATCAGATCGACATTGTCAAGAAATGGATATAGGTGAAGGTGGTTTTCATAGACCGGAATTCGATAATGGTGCAAAATTGAATCTTTATATGATGTGCCTTGGAAAATATTGGAATCCGAAGACAAAAAAGTATGAAGAAACGAGATCAAGTGATGGTGCAACTCCGCCTGAAATTTCGAATGAGTTTAAAACTCTGGTAGGAGAATGTATGGATACAACTGAACAAGAAATTGCAGTGAGAGGCGGGAGTGCTGAAGATGTACCACTTATGTCACCGGACACTTGCATTATAAACTTTTATAACATTGATGGGAAGTTGGGGCTTCATCAAGACAAAGATGAAAGAAAAGAGAGTCTCATGGCTGGGCTTCCAGTGGTCTCGTTCTCTATTGGTGATATGGTTGAATTTGTGTATAGAGAAGAGGGGGGAAATGGAATGGTTAAGAAAATATTACTTGCATTGGGTGATGTTCTAATATTTGGAGGGAAATCAAGACATATTTTCCATGTAGTTAATGGTATACTCAGAGGGACTGCCCCGGCATGGCTCACTGAAGTGACAATGCTGAAATCAAGCGGACTCAATCTCACTTTTAGACAGAGTGTCAAGCTGAGACAACAAGAGAGGTCATATGCAGACGTCATCAAGTATTCTGGATCGCATGAATTCTGGAAACCTGTATCACATATTAGATTTTCTCAGGGGAAAGCTTGCTGTTATAAATGTGGTGATTCTGAACATTTTGCTAAGGAGTGTAGGAATGGTATTCGATGTTTCAAATGCAATGGAATTGGTCATCGTGTATTCAATTGTCTAGACAAATTTAGAGGAAAATTTGTATATGATCTTCTGCACTTCAATTGCTTGAAATTATGTCGGAAACTGGAGAAGCTCATAGATATTTTCGGATTGGATTTCACTCAGCAGGTAAACGATGGGGCTTATATTCTGTTGATGTTGGGATGGCACATAGAAGTACTGGTAGAAGGTTTATTGTGGCGCAAAAGCTCTTTGGTTGGATTTGTGTTCCCACCATTACCGTGTCCGTTGAATAGGAAGGATCATGCAATTCAGTTCAGCTTAAATCTGTTGAAAATAAGGGGATTATAGGCTGACTCGACTGTGAGGAATAAGAAAAGTGCTTTATCACTGTTGGATGGTATACTAGCACATTTCGATACGATTAACACAGCAGTCAATTGTGAACGCTGCGTGCCAGAATTTCAGTTGGAATGCAATAATGTTGAAACTGTTTCATTGAGTAATGATGTTGGACCGAGGCAATATGGGTCTGATTCGTTTGGGAGAAGGTTATTGACAGAAGGGACGGCTTGGAATGAACAAGGCAAGGAGATTTTCATGGATGAGTTGGTGGGTCTTGTGGGGAGGTTCTCGTATTGCTCAATGACAGATCCCATGAGCTACGATCCATTTGTTATGTATTGTTATGGGAATGGTGGTAATGATTGGTTAAATGTTGATAAGTATGTGAGTAATGATAGAGGTAAAGAGGGGATGACGGGGGATGATTCGGTGGATATGAAAGAATATATGGGAGATTGTAGTGTGCAGCGTCATGTTATGGAGGAAGGGTGTAATTGGGTTGGGGCTGAGGAAGTGGAGTTGACAAACTGCTTTGATGTACTGAAAGAATTTGTTGATGATGAGGGGAGTGATGCTGATCAGTCTTTGGAGTCTCGGCCTTTTTCTGTGAGGAGTGGAAAGGGCTTTCGAGCGGGGAAAGTTAAAATTGTTAGGAGAGTGAAGAAGCTGTCAGAGATGGGTAATGTGATGAAGGGTATATCAGGCCAACGTACCGTGACAGGTGATGTGAGATTGGATGAGATCGACTACCAGTATGGTGGTTATGGGTATTCGTATTTGGCTAGAAGTGGTTTGGTGGTGAATACTGGTGCCATGATCAATGACGTGGCAAATGGCGGCGTTCATAATAGCAGGATCAATTTGCTTGATATTGACTTGAAAGGAAAATCATTGTTGGACTCTGTTGACTCGAATGGATTGTTGGTATGTGTGGTTAAGACAGGATGTATGATTCGGTACAAAGCATCTTTGGAGGGTGTGTTTTTTTTAGTATGGAGTCTGTGCATGGGTGTGATGCAAATGGCAAGTGACATGTCTTGTTCGGAAGATTAGTCCAGCGCTTTGATCTCGGTCGAGGGGTCTAAAGTAGATGATGGGACTTCTCTAAATGATGATGGCACTTATTCCCCCAGGAGGGGGACTAGGAGGAGAACAGTGAGTAGTTCTGGACTGGTAAGACGTAGTGCGAGATTAAGACACAGAACAGCGTCATCTCAAGGTAGGTTCCCAAACTCATTTGCTAGCAGTAGCAATGTGAGTTTGGGCTCAGGTATGGTTACTGTTTATGGTAGTGATTACTCTCCTTTTGCTTTAGGTAGTCTTTCGTCTAGTCAGTTATTTCAGCTTGCTAGTGATACTGCTTTTGTATTTTCTGATATAGAATTGGATACTGATTGCATTAGGGATAGGGAATTAGAGAGAGTATCCTCGTCGGGTCGATGAGGATTGCTAGTTGGAATATTCGTGGGTTAAATGAACCTAAAAAACGTGTTAAGGTTAGATCCTTCTTTAAAGATTTTCACATTGATATTGTTTTACTTCAAGAAACAAAAATTGAAAACCCTGATTCTAGATTTTATAATGGTTTAGGTGGGTCTCTTTTTCGAAATTGGTCTTGTCTTCCGGCTGTAGGTAGTGCTGGGGGTCTTATGATAGGTTGGAAAGACAACCAATTCAGATTAGTCCAAGAGTTCCCTATGTTACATTCCCTGCACATTATTTTAGCCTCACAAGTAGATAATTCGTTACTAGGCATATCAAATGTGTATGGTCCTCACACAAAAATTGAGAGAAGACTCTTGTGGACTGAATGTGCTGATTTTAGTAATCTCATTTCCAATTTATGGATTATTGGGGGGGATTTCAGCGTTACAAGATTTTTAGGGAAGAGATCACCTAGGGAAGGTGATTTCTCTGATATGGAGGAATTTAATGATTTTATTTTAGATAACAATCTGATTGAGATTCCACTCTATAATAGAATGTTTACATGGTCAAATGATAGAGATAGTCCTTCTTTCGCTCTTTTAGACAGATTTTTTTATTAATAGTGAGGTTGAGGATAGATTCTCCATATGCAGAGTTAAGGGTTTACCATTTTTATTATCTGACCATTGTCCTATCATTCTATCGTGTGACTCAAATTTAATTATAAGTAACAATTTTAAATTCGAGAAGATGTGGTTATTGGATAGTCGTTTCAGTAATTTGGTTTCCGTTAAATGGAATTCCTTATTTTATTTTAATAATTTGTATAAGGATAACTCAACAAAGATTTTTGTTACTAAGCTAGGTAAGTTAAGATTTTTCCTAAAACGTTGGAATAAGTTCATTTTTGGTAATGTTAGAGTTGAAAAAGATAAGATTTTATGTGAATTGTTAGATTTAGATAAAGTTAGTGAAACCCGAACTCTTAATATGAATGAAAAGGACAGAATTAGCAATCTTAGAAATGATCTTAAGTTGATTTTAGAGAAAGAAGAGATCATGTGGAAGCAAAGATCTCGAGTTCAATGGATTAAAGAAGGTGATAATAACACAAAATACTTTCATAGCATAGCTAATAAAAGGAGGTGTGATAATTTGATTCATTCTATATTTATTAATGAGGTAGAGGTGTCTGTTCAAAAGGATTTAAATGAAGCCTTCACAAGGTATTATAAACAGATCTTAGGTACTAGGAATAATAGAAGGATTAATGTTAGATGGAATTATATATATCCGTCGGCCTCTAGGATTGAGTTAGCTGACTTAGATAGTCCTTTCACTGAGAGGGAGATATTGAAGGCAATATGTGACATGCCTAGTGACAAAGCTCCAGGGCCCGATGGTTTTTCTGTTCTTTTTTATAAACAGTTTTGGGAGGTTCTAAAAGTTGATATTATTAACCTTTTTAATGATTTTGTTAGTGGTAATTTACGTTTAGGTAACTTCAATTTTGCAAACGTCATTCTCATACATAAGAGAGTGGGCGCGAATACACTTAAGGATTTCAGACCTATTTCATTAATTAATGTAGCGGTAAAGATCATCTCAAAAGTACTTGCCAACAGGCTTAGCTCTAAGATGAATGATCTAATAGATGTTTCACAATCAGCTTTTATTAAGGGTAGAAATATAGTGGATGGAGTGGCGGCAGTGCAGGAGTACATTAATCTCTGTGTTAAAAATGATTTTACATGTGCCATATTGAAATTAGATTTTGAGAAGGCTTTCGACTCTGTGGATTGGGAGTTTATCTGTGACTTATGTCTTGCTAGGGGGTTTAGTGTTAGATGGACCAACTGGATTATGCTTTTGCTTAGGTCTGGTTGCTCAAGTATTGTTGTTAATGGTGTAGTTGGTAAGAAGATTCAGTCCAAGAGAGGTCTCAGACAAGGTGATCCTCTTTCACCATTTCTGTTTAATTTAGCGGTTGATGTTTTCTCAAGAATTATTAAGAGGGCTAGGAGTTTAGGTATCTTAGGTAGTGTGGGTAATGAGGAGTTTCATAACGAACTTTCTATACTCCAATTTGCAGATGATACATTATTATTTTCCTCACATTTACCTAAGCATGTTATTGCCCTCAAATTTATTTTATATTTCTTTGAAATGTTATCTGGTCTTCGAATAAACTTCAGCAAGAGTGTTGTCATGGTTCTTAATGATAGTGGTAATGTTGAGTCCTTAGTGGCTAGTACCTTAAACTGTTCTATAATGAAATTTCCGTTTGATTATTTGGGGTTTAAGATTAGACCTTCAAAGCTTAAAAAGGAGGATTGTTTAGTCATAATAGATAAGATCAATAATAGGTTATTGATCTGGAACAATAGATTTCTTTCTAGAGCAGGTAGATTAGTTTTAGTTAATTCGATTTTATCAGCTATCCCCACATATTGGATGATAGTTCATCGTTTTCCTTGTTGGGTTACTAAGAAAATTGATAGAATTAGAAGAAATTTTCTTTGGAATGGTAGTCCTAATTGTAGTAGTTACAAATGTTTAGTAAATTGGGAAGTGTGTTGTAAGTCCAAGAGAGACGGGGGTTTAGGGATTATTAATCTATTTAATTTTAATTCCTCTTTGTTAACTAAATGGTTATGGAAATTTAGATGTCCTGATATAGTGGCTACATGGAAGAATATAGTTTCAAAATTTTATTATTCTAGGGGAGATTTTTTTTGTTGGGATGAGTCTTAGCTGGTATAATAGATTATCTTATTTCTGGTAGTCAGTTTTATATTGTTTTGACTTTTTCAAGTTACGTTATAGGATAACAGTTCATTCTGGTAATTCTACCTTCTTTTGGCATGACGCTTGGTTATCTAGTGTACCACTTAAAATTGAATTTGTCGAACTTTTTAATATTTGTGACTTCAAGAACTCTTTAATAGCTGATGTGTATAGAAGGAATTTAGACCCTCCGTGGGAGTTCTCATTCATAAATATTTTAGAGGGGGGGTTCTTAAGACAATTGGCATTATTAAAAGCAAAATTAACCTTATATCACTTGGATGAGAATATGGATACCATTAGTTGGGGTTTGGATAAGAGTTTAGTTTACTCTGCCAATTCTATGTACAAACTTATTAATTTTTCGGGTATTTCTTTGCTCCCTTTTAAGTTTATTTGGGCTTCAAATTCTCCTCCTAAAGCTAAGTTTCTTACGTGGTTGATTGTCCATAAGAAGCTTAACACAGTGGAGCTTTTAAAGAAGAAGAATGTTTCGTTTGATGTTAAATGTTGTTTCTGTAGTCATTTTGAGGAAGATGTTGATCATTTATTCTTTGCTTGTAATTCTACCAATTATATTTTAACTATGGTATTTAGGATTTTTGTTATGGTTAGGATGAATATGTTTAGTAATTGTGAGAATTATTGGAATCAGTATAGACTTACTTGTAAATCAAAACAGAGAAATGTAATGGATTCTTTAGTTATTATCATTAGTTGGTTCATTTGGTTGGAAAGGAACCAGAGATTTTTTCACTCTACTTCAGTGTCCTCGGATAAATTAATCATTAAGATAGTGTATTTCTATTTGGAATGGATGACCACTGCATGTAACAAGTATTTTAGAGATTTGAGTTTTGGCAATTTTTTGCAAAAGGTCAGGGTAAATTTGTGGTTATTTATGAGTATTAATAGCTATTTTAGAGGCAATAATTTGCGTATTTGTGGATAAAATCTTTTGTTTTTTGATAGTTTAACTCTTTTCAGTATCCTTTCTTTCTCAAATTACATATACGTATGAATATATAATTATTTATATTGGTATATATATAAATATAAGTCTAGTCATACATATATGGGATGGTTAGTAATGGTGGTTGTGTAGTAATGTTTCAGGTTATTCAGGTGGTGGGCTACTATTGAAGAACATTATGGATAGTAGACTTGTGTTGGTGCATGGCTGTGACGGGCGGGAATTTTGCTCGATCCGAATCAGTCGTTAAACCGATCTAGACCGTTCGAAACCCCTGATCGTTGAGAACAGGACAAAACAGAACGGAGACGGAAGAACGTTTCATTGCTATTACAACAATTCCATCAGATACAAGAATATACAGAGTATAATTGAATAAATTACATTCGATAAATATCAGAGATTACAATAAATTACATAGCGGCGGAAAATAATACAAAGCACAACTGAAGGTGATATACGGATACAGAGCTTTCCGGATATCATTCCAGCTATAAACCAGGATCCTGTGAATATAAATCTGCAAAACCAAAACTACTAGCTGCCCGTGCGGAAAATGGGGGCACCCAGAGTTTAGGTTAAAACAATAAACTCCAGGTCAGTCATGTGACTGGTGTGAGAACTAAAGCAGTTATTAATCTTTATTTTTAAAGTTAGGTAAATCAAGGGACCACGCCGTATAACACGGAACGGGTTTCCTCCCAAGAATACCAGTGCATAAAACAAACATCGCAATGCTAAATAAAGAAAAATGAAGCTGTTATAAGACCCAGGTCCCATCACACAATGCAACGCAAGCCGGAGGATAGGGTTTTTACCTTATAACAGTCAAAGCATGCTTGATACGTTTAAAACACATTATTTGATACTATTATAGGTGTATAGTGTCAAAACAATTTCAATCATAAATATCAATCATAGGCGGCATGAATGACCCATACCACTATGTCGCCATACTAGGTTCTACAAATAAAACCGCACTATCACGTATTGCAAATTGGATTTCCTTCATGAGCCGAGGCAAGGGGCAAGCTCCTCTCCGCATTCGAGACACTCTAGCAATGCCTCAGGACCCCACTCTGATCCTTTGGAACCTCCAAGGCCGGTCCTCTCTTACTTTTGAGGATTAGTTATTCCTGAACACACGTCTCCCGGTCCTTACAGACCTATATCCGAGGCGCCTCGTATCCAACAACCACACAGGTGAAAAGTATATAAATGTCAGGGCTGGTAGGTCACAGACACCACCATAGCTAGAAAGAAACGTCGTGCACTCCTTGGGTCCGTATCCCGTTTTTGACTCATACCGAGGTGTGAGGCTCGCGAATTCACGTTATACACAAAGCTACGCCACACAGGCCGTGCTTTGATCATCAACCACAAGACTTTGCTTTTCAACAGAAGCCTTGATCAATTGCCACTTACGCATGCCACATTGGCAATTCACTCCATGCGACTGGTGTCCATCGATATACAACCTCTAAGCTCGTACGTCTCAGAGAAGGGCGTTAAGCAAGAGAATAAATTCTCCGCCGCCAAACAGATGTATATTTAATAGAGATCAATCAACACAGAATAAAATCCAATGTCAGACACACAATCCATTTACAAGTTCGTTCTGGGTCTGAACGAAACCGGAGGCACTTTCCTCGCATATCCATCGATCTCCAAGTACGTCTGGACGATCACCAACTGATTCCCTCATCCTGGGTGTACAGCCCAATCAAGATCATCATTAATCACCCAAACGATGTGAAGACTTCCGGTCTTCTACCACCGTCTTCATCTTCGACATCTCGTCGAATCGATTATTCAGAATGGGTATAAACCCGGCCTTTCTGAATAACCCACGTATATAATAAACGAATGTTACACAAACACAACAAACGCCTCATTCCAATTCAGAATATTCTTTTATTCACAAAATCACATTCTTAGGGAAAGGTTCCCAATAATTTTATCCAAGATAAATTCTTCTAAATTTATTCTTTACTCTTCCTTTGGATATCATTTCAAACCATATTATGGTTTTCCAAACTAGTCGGGATTAGCGAATCACACCGAAGTAATTATTTATTTTATTTCCCAATCCCAACCTATATATCCCATGGAGCAAACTGGTACTACTCCACATCTAACACCACGGTGTTATCGGTAAAATTAATTACCATTTCACGTTCAAATCTAATTAAAGATTTAACTATCGCTTTGGAGCAAAACTGGTGGTACTCCATTCTTGATCACCTTTCAGAGTTGATAATTTAAATTATCAATTCACATTTTAATCTAATTAAAGATTCATTAAAACTCCACTTAGTTTTAATCTTCTCAAAAATCGATATCTTGCCTTTAACTGGGTTAAAGAACCAATGTCATCTAAAACACGATCCACAATAAACCCAAATCACATTCGATATTAAATACAAGGCTATGAATAGAAAATATACCGGCTTATATTCAATATCAAATTCTGAAACCAACAAATATCGTATTGGAAATAACGATATAAAATATATCTTTCAAATTCCCATAACAATATCTGTATAGTCACGAAACCCAACATCGAAATATTCCGAAGATAATTTCGATTCAACTCCAGTCCAATTCACGTATGGGAATATTGATTATTTTTAAAATCACTTTCAAATTCAATTTATTTATTTCAAAAATAAATTGTTTTTAATTCTAGTTCAAACTAGTTCATTTCGATAAAAATCTATTTTTATCCTTTCAAATGTGGAGTTTTTCACCCCAGTTCTTTTCAATTCACATATTATGATTTTACACAAATTATCAATATTTTTAATAATTTTATCAAGGCCCGTACAGTCGATTTCCATCAACGGCTATCGAACTGCACTTACAGCGACCTTTTCTGAAATTGATTTGGACATAATTCCAAATCTAACCGTTGGATTTCAAATTTCTAATATTCATTGGAAAGCTCTTTTCGATACGAACCCAACGGTTCCGGTTTTAGGAGAATCCGACGGTCGGATCTCCCGCAATGTCCGTTTGAAATAAATGGTCGAAATTCACGAACTGCCGCGGCGCGGCGCGTTCTATTCAGGCCATTATATTATATATATAATATATATAATATATATTTCATCGATTTCTATTTAAAACGAATTTTATAAATCGTTTTAAATTCGTTTATAAAACAATTCAACTTCTATATTCAATTTCAAATCGATTTGATTTCAATTCAACTCGAATTCATTTCAATTTTATTTAATTCAAATTCAAATTCGTTTCAATTCAATTCAAATTCAAATTCGTTTCAATTCAAATTGATTTCAATTTAATTTCGATTCGAATTCAATTAAATTTCAGTTCGTTTTCAATTCAACTTGAATTTGTTTTATATTCAATTCCATTCGAAGTCCTTTTATATTCAATTCAAATTCCTTTTCTTTTCAATTCGAATTCGCTATAATATTCATTTCAATTTGAATAAAATCGATATAAATATCGTTCACGTCAAAATGGCGCAAAACTAATCAACACGGCTTTATATTTTTCACAACTTCTTTATTCTATTCAACAAATGAATATTTATCCCATTCAACACATGAATCTATATTTCTTTCAACACACGACTAATCTCAACACATGAGTGCTGTCAACACTTCACTATTGTTGTTATGTAAAATATTTTATAAAACTATGGTATCTATCGTTTGATTTTTAATTAGGCTTCTACTGGGAAGTAGTTCTAATTTTAAATATGATAAAGATGTAAATTTCATTGTATAAAATATTTCACTCAACACATGAACATAGTCAACACATGACTATTTTTATATTCAACACATGAATTTTTCTTTTATAATATTCCTTATTTTCCCGATTGGAATGAGGCCCAATCAATCACCATATAATGTTAATTATATGGATTCCATACAACACATGTATATAATAGCAATAATAAACAATCAACCATCATCCAAAGTGCACCACACAACTACATAAGCATCAAATATAAATAATCGACGCTTACACAGTCTGTCGACCAATCGATCGACAATAATTAAATAATTGGGATTAGTGTACGCCAAATATCATCCCAACACCCGTGTGGGGTTTCAAATCAACAAACACATATTTTTGTTTGTGCAGTTGGGCGATGTGTAAAATTTATCGACCCAATCAATATCAGTCAAATCAGTGTATATAAACAAATCGGTCGATTTGTTTATAAATATTTATTTCTTTTCAGAAGAGTTTTATGCCGTTTCTTAACACGTTAAAAATTATATTTTTAACGTCAAAAATATTTATTTCAACACTTTACTATTTTTAACTAACACTTTTTATTTTTCAAAATTTCGACGGCATAACGACACGATACTAGAAACGGGACGAGGCCTAGCCTTATCCCCGGTCTATTGAAGGCCCACGCCATTCACACATCAATCAAGTCCATTCAATTCGCCAAACAATTCAATTCAAACCAAATAATCTAACCAACTACACAACCAAACAATTAAACAAACAAGCCCATGGTATGTGGACGATTGTGTCGGGTGCTACTAAGCACCGTCTGCATCCTAGTATATATATGTAATTAGAAAAGAAATTGAAAGGTGAGAAGTTCTCACCGAAAGCTATCCAAACATCTTGACTCTTCTTTGATAGAAATCTTCATCGATCTCGCCTTTTGTCGCTTTCGTTGTCCGCTTTCACTACATATGTAAAAATCGAATTTTACTTCGCTATTCAATATATAAAAATCGAATTTTTAGTTTGCTATTCAATATATAAAAATCGAATTTTTAGTTTGCTATTCAATATATAAAAATCGATCTTTTCACCTTTCAAAATACGATCTTTTCACAACATAAAAATCAAATCTTTTTAGAACTAAAAATCGTATCTTTATTGTTTTAAAATCGAATCTTTATAATTTTAAAATCGAATCTTTATAATTTTAAAATCGAATCTTTTTAAATATAAAGATCTCACCTTTTTATTTTAAACTATATATATATATATATATATATATATATATACATAAATTTCATTTCACAACAATGCTTACTTATATGAAAATTCGTAATTGAAAACTAACACTTTTAATAACAAGTTATTTTCTATAAATATCACATTTTTATTTTGCTACCTATATAAAGATGATATTTTAATATTCCTATAATGTAAAAATTATATTTTTAACTCCTCTACATAAACAAAAATCATATTTTTATATCATCTATATAGTAAAGACTATATTTTTAATCCTTTAAAAATATAAAAATCATATTTTTACTTAACCATTTTAACGATAAAAATCGTATTTTTACTTTGCTATATATAGGATAAAAATCAAGTTATTATTCGCTACTTCATATAAGGAAAAATCGAATTTTTACTTCACATTTCAACTTAATTTCAGATTTTTATTTACATTGGTATCACAAAAATAATAAAACTGAAATAAAATAAATAGGTATATAAAGAAAAGGGACTTACAGTAAAAATCGAAGGCGGAGGGGGGGGGGGGGTTTAAGGATAATTTATATAATATTATTATTTATTTTTTTTTATTTTGCCAAAAAGTTGACTTTCACCCACGACCTCGAAACGAGGCCCACCGCCTGTCGTCTACAGCGTTTTACCCCCATTCCGAACACAATGGTATATGTATCGTCTGCTGGTTTGGCTGTTACAATCAGTTTCCGTTAAATTTACATTTAAATCACTATATTGAATTTTAAACGTACATTTCAAATTACCGGGGTCACATACGAACTTTAAAAATTCCAGAAAAATATTTTCTAGCTTCGTATTGACGATACGGTCCTAACAAAACTAGTTTCGTCGAATTCTGAGACCGTTAGAAAAATGGCCATTTTCCAGTCGATTAAAATCAACTGAAACTGGTCAAACGCGTTTTCCTTTGCCACGCTCACATATTGATTCGAAAAATTATGAAATTTGGAATCTAGCAATAACTTTACATCACGGACCCAACAAAACTAGTTTCGTCGAAATCCGAGGTCATTTGCAAAATGTCCATTTTTAAGGGCCTGAATTCCATAGCGACTATTCAGAATTTTCAACTGGACATATCTTTTGATTCCCGCTATGAAATTTTGATTTTTCGGATTCGTTGGAAAGATATCATCAATTAGATCCTAATGTTTTTGGTTTCGCTAAAATCCGGATTGTTTTGCACCCGGTACATTTAATTGAAGTTTAAAATCGAATTATCGAACTACCGCGCCATTTTCAATTCTATTTATAATTATATATAATTATTTATATTCTAACGACGACGCGTATAATATATACGTTCGAATTATATTCAAAATAAATTTTCTCGTCGATATTATTTAAAATAATCTATTTTAAATATTCAAAATTCGCTAAAATTGCCAAAATAAAATTTTTAAACTGGCCCAGATTTTCCGGGTTATTACAATCTCCCCCACTTAAAACTTTTCGTCCCCGAAAAGGAACAAAGTCGAAAGTGGTTTGATTAATTAACTCTACGTTCGATCTGGCTTCCATTCTCCAACTTTTCAGTTTCTGAGAATTTTCAAATTTTCAAAAATTTAGCTAACACCCTAAATTTTCGAAAAATTTCGCCATAACCTCCCCTGCACCGGGAGCATCAGGGAATTTCAAATAGCTTCCCCGGTCCTTCTAATCTCAAAAAGAAAAAGAAAAAGCCAAGCGGCTAGCCAATAGGCTCATAAAATCATCATCACCCAAACAAAACAGTAAATTATGTAGTAAACATGTACCTATTTGTCGGGAAAACAAATTTTATTCTTCGGCTCTAGCCTCCTTGCTATGACCTGTTCAATGTAAGTATATGTAGATGCATGCAAATGCGACCAATTTTCAATACAGTTCAATATTTGATGCTATTAGGCATAATGGTTCAAAATTAGCAAACAAATAAACAAACAACACAAACATCAATCAATTAGTAGATTAGAGTTTCAAATTGATAATTTTACTATATATACAGAAAATCTTGTTTTGGCGCCAATTCACAACAAAGTGTTCTAGCTATATAAGTTTTGGTTCTCACACCAGTCTAATGGAAATATATCGATATCACACCTTCGTTACTCGAACATGAATACTAATGACGACTAGTCAATCATCAGAATCATCTTCGGGCCACTAGAGTATGAGTCTATATCTATCCAATATATTAAAACTTCGAATATACGTTCATGACGCGTATATGCAAAACCTTTATATACTAGATTGTCCATATTCAAAATAAATAAATAATCAAATACGTATAAAATGATTTAAATTTTCAAAACAAAATTGTTTTCATTTGGAAAATATACTCTTCACACTCGTTCTAGGATACTACTGATCCTATCTCTAACGAGTCATTCTAATTGGATATTACTAATCCAATATCTGATGAATTCTTTCGTATGGTTCTAATGTGTCTTGTTCTCAAGCTCTGTAAACCAAGGCTCTGATACCAAATGTGACGGCTGGGAATTTCGCTCGATCCGAATCAGTCGTTAAACCGATCTAGACCGTTCGAAACCCCTGATCGTTGAGAACAGGACAAAACAGAACGCAGACGGAAGAACGTTTCATTGCTATTACAACAATTCCATCAGATACAAGAATATACAGAGTATGATTGAATAAATTACATTCGATAAATATCAGAGATTACAATAAATTACATAGCGGCGGAAAATAATACAAAGCACAACTGAAGGTGATATACGGATACAGAGCTTTCCGGATATCATTCCAGCTGTAAACCAGGATCCTATGAATATAAATCTGCAAAACCAAAACTACTAGCTGCCCGTGCGGAAAATGGGGGCACCCAGAGTTTAGGTTAAAACAATAAACTCCAGGTCAGTCATGTGACTGGTGTGAGAACTAAAGCAGTTATTAATCTTTATTTTTAAAGTTAGGTAAATCAAGGGACCACGCCGTATAACACGGAACGGGTTTCCTCCCAAGAATACCAGTGCATAAAACAAACATCGCAATGCTAAATAAAGAAAAATGAAGCTGTTATAAGACCTAGGTCCCATCACACAATGCAACGCAAGCCGGAGGATAGGGTTTTTACCTTATAATAGTCAAAGCATGCTTGATACGTTTAAAACACATTATTTGATACTATTATAGGTGTATAGTGTCAAAACAATTTCAATCATAAATATCAATCATAGGCGGCATGAATGACCCATACCACTATGTCGCCATACTAGGTTCTACAAATAAAACCGCACTATCACGTATTGCAAATTGGATTTCCTTCATGAGCCGAGGTAAGGGGCAAGCTCCTCTCCGCATTCGAGACACTCTAGCAATGCCTCAGGACCCCACTCTGATCCTTTGGAACCTCCAAGGCCGGTCCTCTCTTACTTTTGAGGATTAGTTATTCCTGAACACACGTCTCCCGGTCCTTACAGACCTATATCCGAGGCGCCTCGTATCCAACAACCACACAGGTGAAAAGTATATAAATGTCAGGGCTGGTAGGTCACTGACACCACCATAGCTAGAAAGAAACGTCGTGCACTCCTTGGGTCCGTATCCCGTTTTTGACTCATACCGAGGTGTGAGGCTCGCGAATTCACGTTATACACAAAGCTACGCCACACAGGCCGTGCTTTGATCATCAACCACAAGACTTTGCTTTTCAACAGAAGCCTTGATCAATTGCCACTTACGCATGCCACATTGGCAATTCACTCCATGCGACTGGTGTCCATCGATATACAACCTCTAAGCTCGTACGTCTCAGAGAAGGGCGTTAAGCAAGAGAATAAATTCTCCGCCGCCAAACAGATGTACATTTAATAGAGATCAATCAACACAGAATAAAATCCAATGTCAGACACACAATCCATTTACAAGTTCGTTCTGGGTCTGAACGAAACCGGAGGCACTTTCCTCGCATATCCATCGATCTCCAAGTACGTCTGGACGATCACCAACTGATTCCCTCATCCTGGGTGTACAGCCCAATCAAGATCATCATTAATCACCCAAACGATGTGAAGACTTCCGGTCTTCTACCACCGTCTTCATCTTCGACATCTCGTCGAATCGATTATTCAGAATGGGTATAAACCCGGCCTTTCTGAATAACCCACGTATATAATAAACGAATGTTACACAAACACAACAAACGCCTCATTCCAATTCAGAATATTCTTTTATTCACAAAATCACATTCTTAGGGAAAGGTTCCCAATAATTTTATCCAAGATAAATTCTTCTAAATTTATTCTTTACTCTTCCTTTGGATATCATTTCAAACCATATTATGGTTTTCCAAACTAGTCGGGATTAGCGAATCACACCGAAGTAATTATTTATTTTATTTCCCAATCCCAACCTATATATCCCATGGAGCAAACTGGTACTACTCCACATCTAACACCACGGTGTTATCGGTAAAATTAATTACCATTTCACGTTCAAATCTAATTAAAGATTTAACTATCGCTTTGGAGCAAAACTGGTGGTACTCCATTCTTGATCACCTTTCAGATTTGATAATTTAAATTATCAATTCACATTTTAATCTAATTAAAGATTCATTAAAACTCCACTTAGTTTTAATCTTCTCAAAAATCGATATCTTGCCTTTAACTGGGTTAAAGAACCAATGTCATCTAAAACACGATCCACAATAAACCCAAATCACATTCGATATTAAATACAAGGCTATGAATAGAAAATATACCGGCTTATATTCAATATCAAATTCTGAAACCAACAAATATCGTATTGGAAATAACGATATAAAATATATCTTTCAAATTCCCATAACAATATCTGTATAGTCACGAAACCCAACATCGAAATATTCCGAAGATAATTTCGATTCAACTCCAGTCCAATTCACGTATGGGAATATTGATTATTTTTAAAATCACTTTCAAATTCAATTTATTTATTTCAAAAATAAATTGTTTTTAATTCTAGTTCAAACTAGTTCATTTCGATAAAAATCTATTTTTATCCTTTCAAATGTGGAGTTTTTCACCCCAGTTCTTTTCAATTCACATATTATGATTTTACACAAATTATCAATATTTTTAATAATTTTATCAAGGCCCGTACAGTCGATTTCCATCAACGGCTATCGAACTGCACTTACAGCGACCTTTTCTGAAATTGATTTGGACATAATTCCAAATCTAACCGTTGGATTTCAAATTTCTAATATTCATTGGAAAGCTCTTTTCGATACGAACCCAACGGTTCCGGTTTTAGGAGAATCCGACGGTCGGATCTCCCGCAATGTCCGTTTGAAATAAATGGTCGAAATTCACGAACTGCCGCGGCGCGGCGCGTTCTATTCAGGCCATTATATTATATATATAATATATATAATATATATTTCGTCGATTTCTATTTAAAACGAATTTTATAAATCGTTTTAAATTCGTTTCTAAAACAATTCAACTTCTATATTCAATTTCAAATCGATTTGATTTCAATTCAACTCGAATTCATTTCAATTTTATTTAATTCGAATTCAAATTCGTTTCAATTCAATTCAAATTCAAATTCGTTTCAATTCAAATTGATTTCAATTTAATTTCGATTCGAATTCAATTAAATTTCAGTTCGTTTTCAATTCAACTTGAATTTGTTTTATATTCAATTCCATTCGAAGTCCTTTTATATTCAATTCAAATTCCTTTTCTTTTCAATTCGAATTCGCTATAATATTCATTTCAATTTGAATAAAATCGATATAAATATCATTCACGTCAAAATGGCGCAAAACTAATCAACACGGCTTTATATTTTTCACAACTTCTTTATTCTATTCAACAAATGAATATTTATCCCATTCAACACATGAATCTATATTTCTTTCAACACACGACTAATCTCAACACCTGAGTGCTGTCAACACTTCACTATTGTTGTTATGTAAAATATTTTATAAAACTATGGTATCTATCGTTTGATTTTTAATTAGGCTTCTACTGGGAAGTAGTTCTAATTTTAAATATGATAAAGATGTAAATTTCATTGTATAAAATATTTCACTCAACACATGAACATCGTCAACACATGACTATTTTTATATTCAACACATGAATTTTTCTTTTATAATATTCCCTATTTTCCCGATTGGAATGAGGCCCAATCAATCACCATATAATGTTAATTATATGGATTCCATACAACACATGTATATAATAGCAATAATAAACAATCAACCATCATCTAAAGTGCACCACACAACTACATAAGCATCAAATATAAATAATCGACGCTTACACAGTCTGTCGACCAATCGATCGACAATAATTAAATAATTGGGATTAGTGTACGCCAAATATCATCCCAACACCCGTGTGGGGTTTCAAATCAACAAACACATATTTTTGTTTGTGCAGTTGGGCGATGTGTAAAATTTATCGACCCAATCAATATCAGTCAAATCAGTGTATATAAACAAATCGGTCGATTTGTTTATAAATATTTATTTCTTTTCAGAAGAGTTTTATGCCGTTTCTTAACACGTTAAAAATTATATTTTTAACGTCAAAAATATTTATTTCAACACTTTACTATTTTTAACTAACACTTTTTATTTTTCAAAATTTCGGCGGCATAACGGCACGATACTAGAAACGGGACGAGGCCTAGCCTTATCCCCGGTCTAGTGAAGGCCCACGCCATTCACACATCAATCAAGTCCATTCAATTCGCCAAACAATTCAATTCAAACCAAATAATCTAACCAACTACACAACCAAACAATTAAACAAACAAGCCCATGGTCTGTGGACGATTGTGTCGGGTGCTACTAAGCACCGTCTGCATCCTAGTATATATATGTAATTAGAAAAGAAATTGAAAGGTGAGAAGTTCTCACCGAAAGCTATCCAAACATCTTGACTCTTCTTTGATAGAAATCTTCATCGATCTCGCCTTTTGTCGCTTTCGTTGTCCGCTTTCACTACATATGTAAAAATCGAATTTTACTTCGCTATTCAATATATAAAAATCGAATTTTTAGTTTGCTATTCAATATATAAAAATCGAATTTTTAGTTTGCTATTCAATATATAAAAATCGATCTTTTCACCTTTCAAAATACGATCTTTTCACAACATAAAAATCAAATCTTTTTAGAACTAAAAATCGTATCTTTATTGTTTTAAAATCGAATCTTTATAATTTTAAAATCGAATCTTTATAATTTTAAAATCGAATCTTTTTAAATATAAAGATCTCACCTTTTTATTTTAAACTATATATATATATATATACATAAATTTCATTTCACAACAATGCTTACTTATATGAAAATTCGTAATTGAAAACTAACACTTTTAACAACAAGTTATTTTCTATAAATATCACATTTTTATTTTGCTACCTATATAAAGATGATATTTTAATATTCCTATAATGTAAAAATTATATTTTTAACTCCTCTACATAAACAAAAATCATATTTTTATATCATCTATATAGTAAAGACTATATTTTTAATCCTTTAAAAATATAAAAATCATATTTTTACTTAACCATTTTAACGATAAAAATCGTATTTTTACTTTGCTATATATAGGATAAAAATCACGTTATTATTCGCTACTTCATATAAGGAAAAATCGAATTTTTACTTCACATTTCAACTTAATTTCAGATTTTTATTTACATTGGTATCACAAAAATAATAAAACTGAAATAAAAAAAATAGGTAAATAAAGAAAAGGGACTTACAGTAAAAATCGAAGGCGGAGGGGGGGGGGTTTAAGGATAATTTATATAATTTTTTTTTATTTTGCCAAAAAGTTGACTTTCACCCACGACCTCGAAACGAGGCCCACCGCCTGTCGTCTACAGCGTTTTACCCCCATTCCGAACACAATGGTATATGTATCGTCTGCTGGTTCGGCTGTTACAATCAGTTTCCGTTAAATTTACATTTAAATCACTATATTGAATTTTAAACGTACATTTCAAATTACCGGGGTCACATACGAACTTTAAAAATTCCAGAAAAATATTTTCTAGCTTCGTATTGACGATACGGTCCTAACAAAACTAGTTTCGTCGAATTCTGAGACCGTTAGAAAAATGGCCATTTTCCAGTCGATTAAAATCAACTGAAACTGGTCAAACGCGTTTTCCTTTGCCACGCTCACATATTGATTCGAAAAATTATGAAATTTGGAATCTAGCAATAACTTTACATCACGGACCCAACAAAACTGGTTTCGTCGAAATCCGAGGTCATTTGCAAAATGTCCATTTTTAAGGGCCTGAATTCCATAGCGACTATTCAGAATTTTCAACTGGACATATCTTTTGATTCCCGCTAGGAAATTTTGATTTTTCGGATTCGTTGGAAAGATATCATCAATTAGATACTAATGTTTTTGGTTTCGCTAAAATCCGGATTGTTTTGCACCCGGTACATTTAATTGAAGTTTGAAATCGAATTATCGAACTACCGCGCCATTTTCAATTCTATTTATAATTATATATAATTATTTATATTCTAACGACGACGCGTATAATATATACGTTCGAATTATATTTAAAATAAATTTTCTCGTCGATATTATTTAAAATAATCTATTTTAAATATTCAAAATTCGCTAAAATTGCCAAAATAAAAATTTTAAACTGGCCCAGATTTTCCGGGTTATTACAATGGCTGTTCTGAGGGAGCTTATATTGGGATAGTTTTTAGAGAGATTTTGGGTGTTGTACTTCTTTATTTTAACACTTGGGGTGTTTGTTATATAGTATTGGAGTAGATATACTCCTATATCGGGTGGTGGCCCTGCCGGAATTCGATATAGGAGTAGATGGGCGGTGGTTTATCCGGAGCTCATCTATCTACAATCCTTTACTTGCTCAGAGTCATGGTGATGTTTTGAGTATTGTTGGTTGTTTTACCCCTAGTGTGTTGTATACGGACTCTGTATATTCGTTATTATGATATATATGTGTGCTCTCTTCTTTTTAGAAGATCACACATTTTGTTTTTTTCAAAAAAAAAAGATTTCATAGATAAAGAAATCAATGTTGAAATGAAAATAGTGTTGAAATCATTAAATGATTTATATTTATATATTTATATACAAATATAAATTAAAATAAAATGAATCGCGATGTTGTAGTTCGCGATTTGAAATCGTAAATTCAAACGACTATACCGAGAGATCCGACCGTTGGATTTTCCAAAAACTGGAACCTTTGGGTTCATTTTGGAAAGACCTTTCCAACGATATAAAATTTGCTAAGATCCAACGGTTAGATTTTGAGAAATGTATAAATTAAATTTTGATGAAAACAACGCCACGGCCATGTAATGACCCGAAGTGTCGTTTAATTAAAATGGCTATTTTTAAATAAATAAAAATAGCGATAAATCATTATAAAATATTATAAACGATATGGAATAAAAATAATTGATTTGAATTATATATATATTTGCTAATTATTTAAAAAGACCGAGTTAATTCTCATTTCAAATAATTAATCGACGATTGGAAGTCGAAGATTTGAAGACGGTGGATTGAAGACCGGTGATCTTCACATCGAATGGATGGCTACTGATGCCCTGGATTGGTTAGCTCCCAGGAAGGGGTTGCAATGGTAGTTGTCCGGACGTACTTGTTGATTGTCCGGATATGCGAGAGCCTCTCTTCCGTATTGGACATATGGAACGAGGAATAAGGTGTCTCCGGTTTCGTTCAGACCTAGAACGGACATGTAAATGGATGTATGTCTGACATTGGATTTTATTCTATGCTGATTGATTTCTATTAAATATATATCTGCTTGGTGGCATAGGATTTATTCTTTTGCTTAACACCCTTCTCTGAGACGTACGAGCTCGGAGGTTATATATTGGTAGACATCAGTCGCATGGCGTGAATTGTTAGTGTGGCATGCCAAGATGCAAATGATCAAGGCTTATTGTTGAAAAGTAGAGCCTTGAGGTTGATGATCAAAGCACAACCCATTTTAGGCATAGCTTTGTGTATAATGTAACTTCGCGAGCCTCACACCTCGGTATGAACCAGAAACGGGAGGGGACTGCAGGAAGGACATATGTTTCTTTCTAGTTAGAAGTGGTGATAGGGTTTTGCAAGCCCCGACATTTTACTTATGTGGATGATGGAATGAGGCGCCTCAGATTTGAGTCCCTAGTGCCTCTATATTTACGCCCCATAGGGCGGGGAAACGCATTGTTCAGTCATAACTAATCCACTAACATCTTTGTGGACCGACCCTGAAGATCCAAAGGCTCACCTGGGTCTAACTCCTGAGGCACGGGCTAGAGTTTCTCGAAATCGGTAAGGATGATCCGTTGCCTTGGTTCATGATGGAAATCCAACTTCCAATACGACACATGCGGTTTTGATTGTATAACTAGTATGGCGACCTAGTATATGGTATCTATGTCGTCTATGATTGATATATTATGATTGAAATGTTTTTAAAAACATATATGCACTAATAATAATATCAACTCCATTTTATCATATCAAGCATTTTTGACCTTTACAAGGTAAAACTCTATCCTGCAGTTTGTGTTGCATTGTGTGATGGGACTTGAGTCTTATAATGGTTTCATTTTTCTAAAAATCATTGCGTTGTTTAATGATTTACTTTATTTATGCACTGGCAATCCAATGGAGTAAACCCGTTCTGCGTTAGCGGCGTGGTTCTGTGATTAGCCTCATTATTAAATAGGTTATATAAGATTTCTCATACCAGTCCCATGACTGACTCGTAGTTTGTTTCACTTTGCAAACTCGGGTGCCCTCTTTTCCACACGGGCAGCCTTGTATACAGGTTTTTAGCAGATTCATTCTGGATAGCTATGGAGCTGAAGATGAATCCTATCATTTCTATTATGCTGTTCAGACTTCATTTAGTATATTATGTTTGATTCCGCTGTAGACATTTTATATTAAGTTGAAACTGTATTATGTATTAAGTATGATCTTATTACGGTGTGTTACTTTGATGACATATTATTCCCAGTGTAATTTGATGTACTTTATCTACTGTAATTCTATATTTCTATTCTGTTGTTATTGTTTCTATGTTATATTCCAATGATTATCCTTGCTTTCGTACTACAGGAGTTTGGGGTCATCACAATTGGTATCAGAGCTTTGGTTAAACTTAGCTCGGAATATAACATATTAACAAACTCATCAGAAATAGAATCAGCAGAATTCTAAAACGAATAACTCATCATAGATAGGACTAGTAATGTCCTAGAATGAGTATAGCAAGATGAAATTTACCCTAATAGATTGATTTACATTTAAATATATGTCTCTATGCTTTACAATATCCATCCTGTTGGCCTGACTCTTTGTCTGCTATTTGCAAACATAGTAGAAAATGAGTGGCAGAAGCAGAAGAAGTAATTCTTTGGTTTAGCAATCTAATGAGCCAATTGTACTCCGCTAATCAAAACCAGATCTAGAAGCTCTAGTAAAGAGGTATCGAAATCTGGGTGTAGAACCATTCTCGGGCAAAGAGTACATTATTGAAACACAAGCATGAGTGCGTTCTACTGAGAGAATTTTTGAAGGCTTAAAGCTGAGAGATGATCAGAAGAGGTTAATAGCAGCTTGGGCACTCAAAGGCGAAGCTTTAATCTAGTGGGAAACTATTACTGAAAAAATCCAGAAGGTAGTATTACCTGGGATAGATTTAAAGAAATGTTTACAGAAAAATTTATTCCTTCAGAGGCGACAGAGCAATGATGAGTTCTATAAACTGAAACAAGGAGATATGACCATTTAGGAGAATCATAATAAATTCAACGAACTTTCTCGCTTTGCCCAGAACTAATTCAAGATCCTATAATGAAGAGTCTGAGATTTATTCGCGGACTTCAAAAGAAATTCGAAGGTAGAGTACCTGCTTATGTAAATCTTCCATTTTTTAAGATGATACAAACGGCTTATCGCTATGAGTATAATGATGAGCAACATGGTTTCGAAGATGAAGAGGAAAATAACTCTAGCATTAAAAGGAAGTTTGAAGCTGATAGTCCTGAGACAAGTACAACGCCTGAGGTCAGCAAGAAGCCTAAAGCTGATAAGAAAGGAGTTAAATCCAAGAAAGAATCATTAATGACCACTACAGCAATAACTGCAATAAGCAAGAACATTCGTCGATAAATTGCAAATCTTCGAAGAAACGAAAGAATGATGGATCTAAATCCAATAAGGAGTCTCAAGAGAGCATAAAATGCCATAAGTGTCACCAGTCTGGTTATATTGCGAAAAATTACCAGCTATTAAAGAAGTCTAAAGTAGCTCAATTCAATAAAGTAGCAGAAAATCCAGGACCCTCAACTAATAGGGAAAGGCCAGATGTTTTGGAAGGCACTCTTATGGTCAACAATATTCCAGTTACAGTATTGTTTGACACTGGCGCATCATGAAGTTTCATCTCAAGCAACATAGTTAAAAAGTTAAAGCTAATCCTAAAGAATCTTAAGGAATCGATTAGTGTTCATAATCCGATAGGGTCTTTTCTTGTTCTCGGTTTATATTGTAGAGTGCCCATCTCCTACTCTTGCTATCGGTTTCCTTTCAATTTAATTGTTATAGATGAAACGAAAAGGAATTTTCGCTCGATCCGAACCAGTCGCTAAACCGATCAAGACCGTTCGAAACGCCTGATTGTTTTGAGAACACGACAAAATAGAATGCAGACAGAAGAATATTTCATTGTATATTACAACAATTCCATCAGAATACAAGAATATACAGAGTATAAATCAATATTACACATTATAAAATATCAGAGATTACAATACATTACATAGCAGCGGAAAATAATACAATACACAACTGGAAGGAGATATACGGATACAAAGCTTTCCGAATATTGTTCCAACTGTAAACCAGGATCCTGTGAATATATATTTGCAAAACCAAAACTACTAGCTGCCCGTGTCAAAATAAGGGCACCCAGAGTTTAGGTTAAAACAATAAACTCCGGGTCAGTCATGGGACTGGTGTGAACACTAAAACAATTATTAATCTTTATTTTACAATTAGGTAAATCAAGGGACCACTCCGTATAACACGGAACGGGTTTCCTCCCAAGAACACCAGTGCGTAAAACAACAGCGCAATGCTAAATAAAGAACAATGAAGCTATTATAAGACCCAGGTCCCATTACACAATGCAACGTAAGTCGGAGGATAGGGTTTTTACCTTATAATAGCCAAGAATGCTTGGTACGTGAAATTTCATCTTTTATTATTACTATAAGTGTACAGTGCATAAAACAACTTCAAATCATAAGTATCAATCATAGACGGCATAAGCGCCCCATCCCACTATGTCGCCATATATTGGATTACAACTAAAATTGAAACGTCACGTATTGGAAATTGGATTTCCACCTGTGAACCGAGACCAGGGATCGTCCTCAACCGATTCGAGACTCTCTAGCCCGAGCCTCCGGAACAGCCGCAACAGCCCCTTGGAGCGACAGGGCCGGTCCACCGATGTGGATTATAGTGCCTGAATAATACGTCTCCCCGCCCTATGGAGCGTAAATGAGCCAACGAATGACTCCATCGGCTTCACATAGTCACCGGTATATCCGAGGTGCCTCGCAAACCAACAACCACATAAGGAAAACTCGTTAGGGCGTGTAAAACCACTGACGCCACTTCTAACTAGAAAGAGACGCATGTCCTCCCTGAAGTCCTCTCCCGTTTCTGGTTCACAACCGGGGTGTGAAGCTCGCGAATCAACGCTACACAAAGCTATGCCACACAGGCCGTGCTTTGATCATCAACCACAAGATTTTGCTTTTCAACAGAAGCCTTGATCAATTGCCACTTAGGCATGCCACACTGGCAATTCACTCCATGCGTTTGATATCCATCAATATATAACCTCTGAGCTCGTAAGTCTCAGAGAACAGCGCTAAGCAAGAGAATAATTTCTCCGCCGCCAAACAGATATATATTTAATAGAAATCAATCACACAGATGAAAATACAATGTCAGACACACAGTCCATTTACAAGTTCGTTCTGGGTCTGAATGAAGCCGGAGGCACCTAGTACCCCGCATATCCATCGATCTCCAAGTACGTCTGGACGATCACCAACCGATTCCCTCCTCTTGGGTGTACGACCCAATCAAGATCATCAGTAACCACCCAAACGACGTGAAGACATCCGGTCTTCAACCACCATCTTCATCTTCGACTAATCGTCGAATCAGTTATTTAGAATGGGATAAACCTGGTCTTTCTGAATAACTCGCGTATATAATGAACAAGTGTTACAAAAACACAACGTACGCCTCATTCCAATTCATCAGTCACTAACCGTAAATTAATCAAGAGAATAATTCCCCAAATATTAACCCCGAAGGACGAAACCAACATCAAATCAATACCCAGGAAACCATTCTGCTTACCTAACCTACAGTTAGTTTCTAAATTTCACATTCTTAGGGAGAGGTTCCGATTAATTTTATCAAAGATAAATTCCTTTAAATTTATTCTTTAATCTACTTTTGAATATCAATTCAAACTAGTCGGGATTAGCGAACCACACTGAAGTGATCATTTATTTTATTTCCCAATCCCAACCTATTCATCCCATGAAGTAAAACCGGTAATACTTCATATCTAACACCACGGTGTTATCGGTAAATTCAATTACCATTTCACGTTCAAATCTAATTAAAGATTTAACTATCGCTTGGAGAAAAACAGGTGATACTCCATTCTCGATCTTTTCAATCTAATTAAAGATTCATTAAAACTCCACTTAGTTTTAATCTTTGACTGGGTTTAAGAATCAGTGTCATTTAAAACACGGTTCACGATAAACCCCAAAATCACATCACATTTCAGTCAGTCCCTAACTGTAAACTAGCAAGTGAGCAATTCCCTAAGTATTAACCCCGAAGGCCAAAACCAACATCAGATCAATACCCCAGAAACCATTCAGCTTAACTAATCTCCAGTTAGTTTCTGATTTTCTTAACTCCTTTGGGTCTAAGAACAGTATTATTGAAGATACCGTTCACGACAACCCAAAATCACATTTAATTAATTATCGGGTTAAAGAACTAGTGTTATTTAAAAAACTGTTCACGATAAACCCAAAAATCAATACCAATTCAATTCCAATTAAATATTATTTAATTGGTACACTTCATTACATCTAAATAAAAAGATTTAATCATTTTCTCAACTGGGCTTAAGAACAGTGTTGATGAAGACACCATTCACGACAAACCCAAATCACATTTGATATTAAATACAAGGCTCTGAATAGAAAATATATCGGCTTATATTCAATATCAAATTCTACGATCAACAAATATCGTATTGGAAATAACAATATATATATCTTTCAAATTTCCATAACAACATCTGTATAATCACGAAATCCAATATTGAAATATTCCGAAGACAATTTCAATTCAAATCCATTCCAATTCAATTTTTGGAAATTCTGGTTATTTTCAAAACCGTTTCAAATTCAATTTATTTATTTTAAAAAAATATAGAATTATAATTCTAGTTCAAAAGTAGTTCTTTTCGATAAAAATCTATTTTTATCTTTTCAAATATGGAGTTTTTCATCCCAAATCTTCACATATCATTTCTTATGATTTTACACAAATTATTACTATTTTTAATAAATTTATCAAAGCCCGTACAGTCGATTTCCATCAACGGCCATCGAACTGCACTTACAGCGACCTTTTCCAAATTTGATTTGGACATAATACCAAATCCAACCATTAGATTTCAAATCTGTAATATTCATTAGAAATCCCTTTTTGATACGAACCCAACGGTTCCGGTTTTAGGAGAATCCAACGGTCGGATCTCCCGCAATATCCATTCGAAGTTAATGGTTGAAGTTCGCGAACTGCCGCGGCGCGGCGCATTCTATTCAGGCTATTATATATATATAATATATATTTCGTCAATTTTCATTTAAAACGTATTTTATAAATCGTTTTAAATTCGTTTTCAAAATGATTTCAACTTCCATCTCAAATTCAAATCAAAATTGAATCTTTCCAATATAAATTCGTTTTAAATTCATTTCAACTCGATTTCAATTCAAATCCATTTCAATTCAAATCGGTTTTAATTTAAATCGATTTCAGTTCAATTTCAATACGTTTTAAATTCAATTCAAAGCGATTTCTATTCTATTTCAATCTAATTCGAATTTCAATTTAATTCAATTTAATTCGAATTTTAGTTCAATTAAATTTAATTCGAATTTCAATTGTTTTCAAAATATCAGATATTGAAATCACTTTCGATGTTCATTATAAAATTAATAAAATCGATATAAATCTCGTTCACGTCAAAATGGCGTAAATCTAATCAACACGGCTTCATATATTTCTATTTTCAAATATCCTATTTCAAATATTTCTTTTTCAAATATTTCTATTTCAAATATTTCTATTCAAATATTCTATTTCAAATATTCTATTTCAAATATTTCTATTTCAAATAATTCTATTGAAATATTCTATTTCAAATATTCTATTTCAAAATTGGAATGAGGCCCAATCAATTACCATATAATGTTAATTATATGGATTTTCTACAACACATGTATAAAATAACAACGATAAATAATCAACCATCATCCAGAGTGCACCACACAACTGCATAAGCATTAAATATAAATAATTAATGCTTACACAGTATGTCGACCAATAGATCGACATACAACTAAACAATCGGGATTAGTGTACGTCAAATGTCATCCCAATACCTATGTGGGGTTTCAAACAATCAAACACAGATTTAATTTGTGCAGTTGGGCGATGTGTAAAATTTATCGTCCCAATCAATATCAATCAAATCAGTGTATATAAACAAATCTCCGATTTATTTATAAACATTTATTTTAGATACATGTTAAAAATTCTATTTTTAACTATAAAATATTTTAACTATATAAATATTTTATTTCATTTCACATTACATCACACAATCAACTACACATCAAAATCAAACAAACAAGCATACAAGTCGTCTATGGTCTGTGGACGACGGGTGTCGGGTGCTACTAAACACCGTCTGCATCCTAGTATATATTTCAAACTAGAAATAAAAATTAAAGGTGAGAAGTTCTCGCCGACTAGCTAATCCAAACGCCACGACTCTTCTTATATAGAAATCTTCGTCGTTCCTGCCTTTTGCCACTTTCGTTGACCGCATCCACTACATATACAAAAACTATATTTTTATTCTTTCTATAATATAAAAATCATATTTTTATTCTTTCTATAATATAAAAATCATATTTTTATTCTTTCTATAATATAAAAATAAAATTTTCTTCTTTCTATAATATAAAAATCATATTTTTATTCTTTCTATAATATAAAAATCATATTTTCTTCTATTTTTAAAATGTTATTACTTATATAAAAATACAATTTTTATTTTTAAAACAATGCTTATTTTTGTTTTTAAAAACATTTATAAAACAAAGTTATTTTATTTTTCTCTTTTCCTCTTTTAATGTTATATATAAAAAAAAATCGGATTTAACCTTATTAAATAATTTAAATAAATTAAATAAGTAAAGTAGTTACCTTTCTTCTACTGTCAATACTCAGGAAAACTCGTCGGCCTCAGAACCTAGGGCTTGAAACCGCTGCTCCACTGGCCACCTGCACCTCGATCGGAGATGACGGCTTGAAGCAGCCCTTCGAGCTCTGCCTTCGCCTGGAACAGTGCGTGGCTCGGTGGTCTCCTCGAACACTGGCGGTTGTGAATGTCATTCGAGGTGGAGAGAGAAGGGTGGAGGGGGAATCGACGGTAAGGTTGATCGGAGGGGCGGCGAACTGGAAGGGGAGTGACGGTTGCATCGGGAAGGGGAGGGAGTCTCGAGCGCGTGGGGGAGGTTGGAGGAGGAAGAGAAGGTGGAGGAGGGGGCGACAGTAGAGAGGATCGGAGGAGGGGGCCTCGTCGGAGGCGCGCACAGGCGGAGCTCCGATGCAGTGGCGCTCTTCGTTTTTTTTCTTTTTTTTCTTTTAATTCGCTGAAGTGAACGGGGATAGAGGAGGGGTTGACTTGAAGGAAGGAGAACAAGGGGGTTTTATATAATTTTATTTATTCAATTTTAAATTTTAAAGTCCAAAATGTAACTTTTACCTTCGACCTCTAAACGAGACCCACCGCCCGTCGCCCATAGTTAATTACCCCCATCCCGAACACAATGGGATATGTATCATAAGCTAATTCGATCGTTTCGACCAGTTTTTGTCAAAATCAACATATAGCTCTATATATTGAATTTGAACGCGCATTTCAATTTACTGGGGTCACATACTAACTCGAAAATTCCAGAAAAATATTTTCTAGCTTCGTATTGGCGGTATGGTCCTGACAAAACTAATTTCGTCAAATTCTGAGACCGTTTGAAAAATGACCATTTTCCAGTCGATTAAAATCAACTGAAACTGGTCAAACGCGTTTTCCTTTGCCACCCTCACATATTGATTCGAAAAATTATGAAATTTGAAACCTAGCAATAACTTGACATCGCAGATTCAACAAAAGTGGTTTCGTCGAAAACCGAGGTCGTTTGCCAAATTTCCGTTTTTAAGGGCTAGAATTCCATAGCGACTTTTCTGAATTTTCAACTGGACATATCTTTTTATCCCCACTATGAAATTTTGATTTTTCTGATTCGTTGGAAAGATATTATCAATTAGATTAAAATATTTTTGGTTTCACTAAAATCCGGTTTATTTTGCACCCGGTACATTCATTTGAAATCTGAAATCGAATTATCGAACTACCGCGCCATTTTCAATTCCTTATATATATATAAATAAATATTTATATTCTAACGACGATTCAAATAAATATATACGTTCGACTTCTATTTAAAATAAATTTCTCGTCGTTTTTATTTTAAATAATTCATTTTAAATATTCAAAATTCACTAAAATTGCCAAAATAAATTTTTTAAATTGGCTCGGATTTCCGGGTTATTACAATCTCCCCTACTTAAAACTTTTCGTCCCCGAAAAGGAACGAAGCCGAAATTTGTTTAACAATTCAACTCAACTTTCAGTATTTTCACTACGGCTTAAGATCTTCAACTTTTCAGTTTCTAAGAACTTTTCAAATTTTTCAAAAATTTGGCTAAAATTTTTCAAAAATTTGGCTAACACCCTAAATTTTAGAAAAATTTCGCCATAACCGCCCCTGCACCGGGGCCTTCGGGATATTTCATATAGCCTCCCATGGCCTTCTTCAATCCAAAAGAAAAGGAAAAAGCCAATCGGCTCACAAAATCATCAACACCCAAACAAAACAGTAAATTATGGTAAACATGTACCTATTTGTCGGGCAAACAATTTTATTCTTCTTCTCTAGTCTCCTTGCTATGACCTGTTATATGTAAGTACATGTACATGCAAGCATATGCAAGTATTTTTCAATACAATTTACTATTTGGTTCAAATTGGCTAAATGGTTCAACATTTAATTAATCAAACAATATTCAAAAAACACAACCATCAATCGATTAGTTGATTAGCTTTTCAAATTCATAAATTTGATATATAGTCCAACAATCATATTTTTGATGCCAAATCACAACAATAGGCCCTATCTAATTTTGGTTCTCACACCAGTCAATTGGAAATATATAGAAATTCCACCTTCGCTACACGAATATAAAACTGATGATGGCGCGCCATCATCAGAATCAGACCCGGGCGACTAGAGTGTGATTCTATATCTATCGAATATATTTGAGGCTTCAATACACGTGGATCAGACGTATACTAAAATCTCTATATATTTGATTGTCTAAATCAATATAAATAAATAATCAAATACATTTAATTGATTTAAATTTTCAAAACAAAATTTGTTTTCACTTTAAAAAAAATATACTCTTCACACTCGTTCTAGGATACTACTAACCCTATCTCTAACGAGTCATTCTCATTGGATATCACTAATCCAATTTCTGATGAATTCTTTCGTTTGGTTCTAACGGGTCTTATTCTCTGAGCTTTGTAGACCAAAGCTCTGATACCAGCTGTAACGAAAAGGAATTTTCGCTCAATCCGAACCAGTAGCTAAACCGATCAAGACCGTTCGAAACGCCTGATTGTTTTGAGAACACGACAAAATAGAACGCAGACAGAAGAACATTTCATTGTATATTACAACAATTCCATCAAAATACAAGAATATACAGAGTATAAATCAATATTACACATTATAAAATATCAGAGATTACAATACATTACATAGCAGCGGAAAATAATACAATACACAACTGGAAGGAGATATACGGATACAAAGCTTTCCGAATATCGTTCCAACTGTAAACCAGGATCTTGTGAATATATATCTGCAAAACCAAAACTACTAGCTGCTCGTGTCAAAATAAGGGAACCCAGAGTTTAGGTTAAACAATAAACTCCAGGTCAGTCATGGGACTGGTGTGAGAACTAAAACAGTTATTAATCTTTATTTTACAGTTAGGTAAATCAAGGGACCACGCCGTATAACACGGAACGGGATTCCTCCCAAGAACACCAGTGCATAAAACAACAGCGCATTGCTAAATAAAGAACAATGAAGCTATTATAAGACCCAGGTCCCATCACACAATGCAACGCAAGCCGGAGGATAGGGTTTTTACCTTATAATAGCCAAGAATGCTTGGTACGTGAAATTTCATCTTTTATTACTACTATAAGTGTATAGTGTCTAAAACAACTTCAAATCATAAGTATCAATCATAGACGGAATAAGCGCCCCATCCCACTATGTCGCCATATATAGGATTACAACTAAAATCGAAACGTCACGTATTGGAAGTTGGATTCCCACTTGTGAACCGAGGCCAGGGATCGTCCTCAACCGATTCGAGACTCTCTAGCCCGAGCCTCCGGAACAGCCGCAACTGCCCCTTGGAGCGATAGGGCCGGTCCACCGATGTGGATTATAGTGCCTGAACAATACGTCTCCCCGCCCTATGGGGCGTAAATGAGCCAACGAATGACTCCATCGGCTTCACATAGTCACCGATATATCCGAGGCGCCTCGCAAACCAACAACCACATAAGTAAAACTCGTCAGGGCGTGTAAAACCACTGACGCCACTTCTAACTAGAAAGAGACGCATGTCCTCCCTGGGGTCCTCTCCCGTTTCTGGTTCACAACCGGGGTGTGAGGCTTGCGAATCAACGCTACACAATGCTATGCCACACAGGCCGTGCTTTGATCATCAACCACAAGACTTTGCTTTTCAACAGAAACCTTGATCAATTGCCACTTAGGCATGCCACACAGGCAATTCACTCCATGCGTTTGATATCCATTAATATATAACCTCTGAGGTCGTACGTCTCAGAGAAGGGCGTTAAGAAAGAGAATAAATTCTCCGCCGCCAAACAGATATATATTTAATAGAAATCAATCACACAGACTAAAATCCAATGTCAGACACACAGTCCATTTACAAGTTCGTTCTGGGTCTGAACGAAACCGGAGGCACCTAGTACCCTGCATATCCATCGATCTCCAAATACGTCTGGACGATCACCAACTGATTCCCTCCTCTTGGGTGTACGGCCCAATCAAGATCATCAGTAACCACCCAAACGACCTGAAGACATCCGGTCTTCAACCACCGTCTTCATCTTCGACTAATCGTCGAATCAGTTATTCAGAATGGGATAAACCCGGTCTTTTTGAATAACTCGCGTATATAATGAACAAGTGTTACACAAACACAACATACGCCTCATTCCAATTCATCAGTCACTTACCGTAAATTAATCAAGAGAATAATTTCCTAAATATTAACCCCGAAGGCCAAAACCAACATCAGATCAATACCCAGGAAACCATTCTGCTTAGCTAACCAACTGTTAGTTTCTAAATTTCACATTCTTAGGGAGAGGTTCCCATTAATTTTATTAAAGATAAATTCCTTTAAATTTATTCTTTAATCTACTTTTGAATATCAATTCAAACTAATCGGGATTAGCGAACCACACCGAAGTGATCATTTATTTTATATCCCAACCTCTTCATCCCATGAAGTAAAACAGGTAATACTTCATATCTAACACCACGGTGTTATTGGTAAATTCAATTACCATTTCACGTTCAAATCTAATTAAAGATTTAACTATCGCCTGGAGCAAAACTGGTGATACTCCATTCTCGATCTTTTCAATCTAATTAAAGATTCACTAAAACTCCACTTAGTTTTAATCTTTGACTAGGTTAAAGAATCAGTGTCATTTAAAACACGGTTCACGATAAACCCCAAAATCACATCACATTACAATCAGTCCCTAACCGTAAACTAGCAAGTGAGCAATTCCCTAAGTATTAACCCCGAAGGCCGAAACCAACATCATATCAATACCCCAGAAACCATTCAGCTTAACTAATCTCCAGTTAATTTCTGATTTTCTTAACTCCTTTGGGTCTAAGAACAGTATTATTGAAGATACCGTTCACGACAACCCAAAATCACATTTCATTAATTATCGGGTTGAAGAACAAGTGTTATTTAAAACACTGTTCACGATAAACCCAAAAATAAATACCAATTCAATTCCAATTAAGTATTATTTAATTGGTACACTTCATTACATCTAAATAAAAAGATTTAATCATTTTCTCAACTGGGCTTAAGAACAGTGTTGATGAAGACACCATTCACGACAAACCCAAATCATATTTGATATTAAATACAAGGCTCTGAATAGAAAATATATCGGCTTATATTCAATATCAAATTCTACGACCAACAAATATCGTATTGGAAATAATGATATATATATATATATATATATATAAATCTTTCAAATTTCCATAACAACATCTGTATAATCACGAAATCCAACATCGAAATATTCCGAAGACAATTTCGATTCAAATCCATTCCAATTCAATTTTTGGAAATTCTGGTTATTTTCAAAACCGTTTCAAATTCAATTTATTTTTTTTAAAAATAAATAGAATTATAATTCTAGTTCAAAACTAGTTCATTTCGATAAAAATCTATTTTTATCTTTTCAAATATGGAGTTTTTCATCCCAATTCTTGACAAATCATTTCTTATGATTTTACACAAATTATTACTATTTTTAATAATTTTATCGAGGTCCTTACAGTTGATTTCCATCAACGGCCATCGAACTGCAATTACAGCGACCTTTTCCAAATTTGATTTGGACATAATTCCAAATCCAACCGTTAGATTTCAAATCTCTAATATTCATTAGAAAGCCCTTTTCGGTACGAAGCCAATGGTTCCGGTTTTAGGAGAATTCGATGGTCGGATCTCCCGCAATATCCATTCGAAGTCAATGGTCGAAATTCGCGAACTGCCGCGGCGCGGCTCGTTCTATTCGGGCCATTATATATATATAATATATATATTATATATATTTCGTCGATTTCCTTTTAAAATGTATTTTATAAATCGTTTTAAATTCGTTTTCAAAATGATTTCAACTTCCATCTCAAATTCAAATCAAAATTGAATCTTTCCAATATAAATTCGTTTTAAATTCATTTCAACTTGATTTCAATTCAAATCCATTTCAATTTAAATCGGTTTTAATTTAACTCGATTTCAGTTCAATTTCAATACGTTTTAAATTCAAATCAAAGCGATTTCAATTCTCTTTCAATCTAATTCGAATTTCAATTTAATTCAATTTAATTCGAATTTCAATTCAATTCAATTTAATTCGAATTTCAATTCTTTTCAAAATATCAGATTTTGAAATCACTTTCGATGTTCGTTATAAAATGAATAAAATCGATATAAATATCGTTTATGTCAAAATGGCGTAAATCTAATCAACACGGCTTCATATATTTCTATTTTCAAATATCCTATTTCAAATATTTCTTTTTCAAATATTTCTATTTCAAATATTTCTATTCAAATATTCTATTTCAAATGTTCTATTTCAAATATTTCTTTTTCAAATATTTCTATTCAAATATTCTATTTCAAATATTCTATTTCAAAACTGGAATGAGGCCCAATCAATTACCGTATAATGTTAATTATATGGATTTTCTACAACACAAGTATAAAATAACAACGATAAATAATCAACCATCATCCAGAGTGCACCACACAACTGCATAAGCATTAAATATAAATAATTAACGCTTACACAGTCTGTTGACCAATCGATCGACATACAACTAAACAATCGGGATTAGTGTACATCAAATATCATCCCAATACCAGTGTGGGGTTTCAAACAATCAAACACAGATTTTATTTGTGCAGTTGGGCGATGTGTAAAATTTATCGTCCCAATCAATATCAATCAAATCAGTGTATATAAACAAATCTCTAATTTGTTTATAAATATTTCTTATAGATACACGTTAAAAATTCTATTTTTAACTATAAAATATTTTTAACTATATAAATATTTTATTTCATTTCACATCACACAATCAACTACACATCAAAATCAAACAAACAAGCATATAAGCCATCAATGGTCTATGGACGACGGCTGTCGGGTGCTACTATTTCAAACTAGAAATAAAAATTAAAGGTGAGAAGTTCTCACCATCTAGCTAATCCAAACGCCACGACTCTTCTTATGTAGAAATCTTCGTCGTTCCTGCCTTTTGCCACTTTCGTTGACCGCATCCACTACATATACAAAAACCATATTTTTATTATTTTTATAATATAAAAAACATATTTTTGTTCTTTCAATAATGTAAAAAATCATATTTTTATTCTTTCTATAATATAAAAATCATATCTTCTTCTTTCTATAATATAAAAATCATATTTTTATTCTTTCTATAATATAAAAATCATATTTTCTTCTATTTTTAAAATGCTATTACTTATACAAAAATACAATTTTTATTTTTAAAACAATGCTTATTTTTGTTTTTAAAAACATTTATAAAACAAAGTTATTTCATTTTTCTCTTTTCCTCTTTTCATGTTACATATAAAAAAAATCGGATTTAACCTTATTAAATAATTTAAATAAATTAAATAATTAAAGAAATTACCTTTCTTCTACTGTCAATACTCAGGAAAACTCGTCGGCCTTAAAACCTAGGGCTTGAAGCCGCTGCTCCACTGGCCACCTGCGCCTCGATCGGAGATGACGGCTTGAAGCACCCCTTCGAGCTCTGCCTTCTCCTGGAACAGTACGTGGCTCGGTGGTCTCCTCGCACGCTGGCGGTTGTGAATATCATTCGAGGTGGAGAGAGAAGGGCGGAGGAATCGGCGGTAGAGTTGATCGAAGGGGCGGCGAACTGGAAGGGGAGTGACGACTGCATCAGGAAGGGGAGGGAGTCTCGAGCGCGTGGGGGAGGTTGGAGGAGGAAGAGAAGGTGGAGGAGGGGGCGACAGCAGAGAGGATCGGAGGAGAGGGCCTCGCCAGAGGTGCGCGCAGGCGGAGCTCCGATGCAGTGGCGCTCTTCATTTTTTCTTCTTTTTTTTCTTTTAATTCGCTGAAGTGAACGGGGATAGAGGAGGGGTTGACTTGAAGGAAGGAGAACAAGGGGGTTTTATATAATTTTATTTATGTAATTTTAAATTTTAAAGTCCAAAAAGTACCTTTTACCTTCGACCTCTAAACGAGACGAACCGCCCGTCGTCCATAGCTAATTGCCCCCATCCCGAACACAATGGGATATGTATAGTAAGCTGATTCGATCGTTTCGATCAGTTTTGGTCAAAATCAACATATAACTCTATATATTGAATATGAACGCGCATTTCTATTTACTGGGGTCACATACTGACTCTGAAAATCCAGAAAAATATTTTCTAGCTTCGTATTGGCAATACGGTCCTAACAAAACTAATTTCGTCAAATTCTGAGACCGTTTGAAAAATGGCCATTTTCCAGTCGATTAAAATCAACTGAAACTGGTCAAACGCGTTTTCCTTTGCCTCGCTCACATATTGATTTGAAAAATTATGAAATTTGAAACCTAGCAATAACTTGACATCGCGGATCCAACAAAAGTGGTTTCGTCGAAAACCGAGGTCGTTTGCCAAATTTCCATGTTTAAGGGCCAGAATTCCATAGCGACTATTCTGAATTTTCAACTGGACATATCTTTTTATCCCCGCTATGAAATTTTGATTTTTCTGATTCGTTCGAAAGATATTATCAATTAGATTAAAATATTTTTGGTTTCACTAAAATCCGGTTTATTTTGCACCCGGTACATTCATTTGAAATCTGAAATCGAATTATCGAACTACCGCGCCATTTTCAATTCCTTTTTTATATATAAATAAATATTTATATTCTAACGACGATTCGAATAAATATATACATTCGACTTCTATTAAAAATAAATTTTTCGTCGTTTTTATTTATAATAATTCATTTTAAATATTCAAAATTCACTAAAATTGCCAAAATAAAAATTTTAAATTGGCTCGGATTTCCGGTTTATTACAATAGATCTTTCTGAAAATTATATCATTCTCGAGTTGGATTGGTTGACCAAATATGAAGCCGAAGTTAAATGTGCAGAAAGAGTTGTTAAAGTCAAAACGAAGCTTGGAAATATTGTTATACCCTGTGTAGGCTTAAATTCAAATAGAAAAGAATTTTGGGCAGCTCTTGAGGTCACCCACACTGTTCTTGAAAATATTCATATCGTCAAAAATTATGCGGATGTGTTCGAAGAACTTGATAGCTTACCTCCGCGAAGAGAAATTGACTTCAGAATCGACCTAGTTCCGAATGCAAGGCTAGTGGTGCATCCTATTCGAAGAATGACATGGCAAGAGAAAGAAGAATTGGGTAATCAAACTAAATAGCTTTTATGGAAGGGTCTAATCAGGCGTAGTTTTCCAAATTGGGGTGCAGTAATAGTGTTTGTTCCTAAGTCAGACGATACTCTTAGACTATGTGTGGATTATTTAGGTCTCAATAAGCAGACTCTCAAGAATAAATATCCATTGCCCCGTACAAATGATTTATTGGATCGTTTGAATGGAGCAAAAGTATTTTCTAAAATGGACCTTGCTACAGATTTCCATCAACTGTGGATTGCCGAAGAATGTGTTCCTTTGACAGCTTTCAGGGGTCTAGACATATTTTATGAGTGGTTAGTTATGTCGTTCGGCTTATGCAACGCTCCAGCTTATTTTGTCAATTTAATGAATCGAGTATTCCGCGATGTCCTAAATAAATTTTTACTGGTTTTCATTGATGATATTTTAATCTTCTCCAAGTCAACTGCCAAGCATGAGAAACACTTGGAACAAGTTTTGGAAATTCTAGGAAAGAACGTTTTAAAAGCCAAATTTTCCAAATGCGTATTCTGGTAAGAAGAAGTGAAGTTCCTCGGTCAGTAGTATCAAAGGAAGGAATTTCAATAGGTCCCAGTAAAATCACAGCCATTCAAGACTGGAAGCAGCCTAGCACTCCTTCAGAAGTCAGAAGTTTCCTAGGATTGTCTGGCTATTATCGGAAATTCGTTAAGGATTTTTCGAAACTATCTTGTCCATTAACGAAGCTTACAAAGAAGCATTCAAAATTTAATTGGACACCTGAATGTGAGGCAGCTTTCCAAGAGCTGAAATTAATGTTGAATACTGCTCTAGTGTTGACTATTATTGATGGCAATCAAGATTTGAAAGTCTGGACAGATGCTTCTATTGATGGTATTGGCGTGGTATTAATGCAAAGAGACAAAGTAGTTGCTTATGCTAGCCGTCAATTGAATCCACATGAGAAGAGATATCCTACTCATGATCTTGAGCTATTGGCCATCGTGTTTTCTTTAAAAATATGGAGGCACTATCTTTTGTGTGACGGCCCGCCCCGCACCAGCCGACATTTGCAATGAAAGTGCGCTGTGCCAATGCCCGACTAGCACGGGACGGTCGCCAAAGAAATGAAAAGAAGGGAATTTGAACTAACTAGGAACTTGTAGAATGTCTCACAGCACATGGGATAAAATATAATAACAACTTAACTTTGACATAAAACAGGCGAGACAGTGCATAAGCTGAAACTAAACTATCATAGCAGCGGAAATCCAATTACAGCTTACGTTCCACATCATCATTATTACAACTTTTCAAACTGTCTCTAAAGCAAAGTAAATGAAAAGTACACTACTAATGCCCAAAGTAGTGACCAGAAGCGACACAGAGAGAATATATATATATATATATATATATATATATATATATATATAGAGGATAATATGTGTAAGCCTTATGCTCGTCTCCGGACAACTACTCATGCACAACCAACTAACCTGTTTCTAGTCTGCCCGTTTAAGAGCACCCAGAGTAATAAGAAGAGACATAAAACTCTGGGTCAGACAAAAGTCTGGTATGAGCGGTAAGCAACAAAACAGAACAATAACAGGTATAATCCAATCATACTTGAACCTGGACCTGCAACCAAAGAGTTAGCACAACAGGATGTACAATACTCTAAGGTGACACTAGCATAAGGTGTAAAGATAATGGGGGAGGGGGTGTGCACGTCATAGTGATGGCAAACAATCAAGCACAACAATCATCCTCACATCTCTCACTTAGTGCGTAAAGTATGCGATATCTACCTCTTTGGTCACCCAATTCCTTGTTACGATCACTCTGCCCCCATAGAGTCATAACGGCTCCACTACACTGATCTATAGCTAATATCCGTCTCTCAGTGGTGGGTCAAAGATATAGACATCGATAACTCCTTAGCACACGTCCTGCAGCAAAGCCCAATCATGAAGTTAACTCGTTGGTTCCCATCTGGATCCTGAGTACAAACTTCTCCTTTGGACTACATTTGCATCTCGGGTTCTGGTTATCATTTTCGGATCTGTTCAGTCTTCCTTCTCATCTTTGGTTCGGTTCGGTCGTAATCACTCATCGGGTTGGGTCGTGAAACCCAACTTTGTTCGGATCGTGACTCCAGGCTTTGTGGCTCAACCAGTTTGGTCTTCCCCTTCAAGCTATGGGTCGTGACTTGCTCCCTCAGGCGGTTCGTGGCACACTCTAGGAGAGTGGGTCGGTTCGAGATATATGCTTCAGGTTAGGTCGTGATGATCCCATCGGTTCGGGTCGTGTTCTCTGGTTTGGGAGTGATCGTGATTAGCTTCCTCGGGCGGTTCGTGGCACACTCCAGGAGAGCGGACGGTTCACGAGCCTTCATCTTGGACGATCGAGCAAGCGGCTCGTGATACACGTGCACGGCTGGGACTCATGAGGTTGGACTCGCGATCGGGTTGGTTCGGAGGGGGCGATCCGATCCGGTTCCTACACAATTTCCTGCAACTCTTCCAGCAACTGGTTTACGTCATACGACGGCGTTTTCGACCATTCTAACTTTTCTAATCAATCAAAAAGCATACCATACAGTCATATCAACATGTATAATCAACCACCAACACCAAAACAACAATATGATATGTTAAAATGGATCAAACATACCCAAAACCCATATTTTCCCTTTAATCCCCCATAATCATGTTTGAGCATACAATTATCAAAACTTATCCAAATTAGCCCAAATTTCCATCATAGCCCTAAAATAATATTTTAGGATTTTACAAATTTTTCTAGATTTTTCTGAGTTATAATTTCACTAATTATCACCAATCACCCCTATTTAGTCGTAATTAGTGAAAAACAATGCAAATCACTCGCCTTAACCACAAATAAAATTTAGATCTAAAACTATCTCTGATTTGGGCTAAATCTCTGTGCAACACAGCAGATCCAACTCTGATTTGGTGTTATTTCTCCTTGATTTGACGTAGATTAGCTTAATCCTTGATTAGAGAGTGATTTGGGACGAAATTAGAAGGTGAAGGCCATGACTAGGGTTAGAGAAATGTTCTAGGCGGCAGAGAAAATGAAAATAGATTGTTTCCTAACAGATTTCAGCCTCCCCATAACCCTAATCCCGAAATAGGTTATGGGCCTAGCTACTAATCACCCTAATTAAGCCCAGTTAAGCTGCTTTTCACCTTCTAAACCTTGTTTCAGCCATATCTCCCAAACGGTAAGTCCGTTTGACAAATGTGACCACTTTACGGAAAGGTAACCATCATCCGGATCCAATTTAAGTGGTTTCAGGTCAAAACTCCTTACCAATCAAAAGTTATAGGCGAAACAGGATTCGCTAGGGGCAAACGGTCATTTAAAAATCGGCAAAAATCGTGAACATGGAAAATGACCCCAAAAGTCATTCCCTAAAGTTACACAACTATACGACTTCGTATGAAAAAGAAATAAATATTCTGCGATCCTCCGATGCATAGAATGCGGGTCGTTACATTCTCCCCCCTTAAAAAAATTTGCCTTCGAAATTCCTTAACCAAAACATACAAAGGATCCCGCACGCCTATCATTCATTTGAACAATAAAACATACATAACAGTACCACAAGCCTATCTTAGCATGCGGTTTACCAACAAGGGAGTAACTATTGTTATTAAAATCTTACCAGGCAAAGAGTTCTAAATACAACTTTCTTATGCTCTCCTCTGTTTCCCAAGTACAGTCTTTCTTATTTCCACCCCACTGGACTTCAACTAGTTTCACCGTCTTCCTTCGAATTTGTTTCGTATCATGTCCAACAATACGAAACGTCTTATGGTTCCCAACCACCTTGGGTTCTACCTCGATATCGTCCAACTGATTTGGTGAAATTGTCACATTAGGGTCATGCACGAATTTCCTTAACTAGGAAACATGAAATACATTGTGAACTCCCGCCTTCTTGTCAGGCAACCGAACTTTATATGTTAAATTCCCAACTGGTTCGAGAACTGGGAATGGACCAACAAATCTTGGTGCTAACTTTCCTTTCCTACCAAAGAATCATGCTCTTTAACAGAGAAATCTTGATAAACACCAAATCGTCAATGGAGAATTTTAAATCTCTTCTCCTATTATCAGCATAACTCTTCTGCCTATCTTGAGCAGCCTTCATCTGCTGTTGGATAACATTAATCTTGTTTGAAGTTTCTCTTATTACATCTGGCCCAAGCATAAATTTCTCATCGGTTTCCTACCAACATGATGGTGAGTTGCACGGTCTTCCGTACAAAGCTTCAAATGGAGCCATATTAATACTGGATTAATAACTGTTATTATATGTAAACTCTACTAGATGCAAATGGTCATCCCATGATCCACCAAAATCTAATATACAAGCCTTCAAGAGATCCTCTCATATACGATTCACCCAAATATTATCATGATCCAATATAGTCCTTGGTAAATTGTCAATGAAATCCATTGAGACTTGTTCCCATTTACATTCGAGAATTTCCAACGGTTGTAACAACCACTAGGCTCCTTTTGCTTAGTTTTGACTAACTGGCAATTCATGTACTTCATCTCTCAATCCATTAACATTGGGTACAACCAGTCTCCCATTCTTTCAAAGCCATCCTTCTCTATCAAGTACGTACTTGGTCATCTCCTTGCTATCGATATCCATTTCTACCATGTAGATGATTTCCAATAGGTTAGGATCGTTCCTCTAACTGGAGCCAATCCGCTCAATCAAAGTCACTCTGATCATCTAACTTGCTAAAATTTCTGGATCCAATCCATACTTACGTCTGAGATCATATCCCAAGATATACTCCAGTCGCTTCCATTCAAGAAACATAGCATCTAAATTGTCATGTCTCCTATTCAATGCATCTGCTACCGCACCTAGTCCGATAGTACAGGCGTCCATGTATGTCGTCATCTCTTCATTCTCTATTACCAGAATCCTACAGGTGATAGTCTACTCAAGGGAACAAAAATAGGAACAAACATAACATCCACCAAACATGTCCTATCTATCAACCGCTAAAGCCATAAATACATCGATACCTGCCTAACTGGTCCAACCAATCCCAAGGCTAATGGAAGCCCCGCTTCCATACATACGTCAATGCCTACTTGACTGGTCCAATAAATCCCAAGGCTAATGGAAGCCCCGCCTCCATACGGACTATCGTACGTCCAACATATGTTTATCCTCCAAGGATAACTAGATCACGTCCAACGGATCCAAGGTAACGGGCGTCCCCAGATACCCCTGCTTCGAGTCCGCCTAGAACACTCTAAGTATCGACGATTTCTTGATACTCTCATCAGAAGAGATACCCCCATACTCTGACCCAGTCTTGAGTATCCATTACTGATAAATCTCGAGTCCAACATGAGTCGTCTCTCTATTCATTGCATCTCCAAGATCAACGAACAACCATTTTTCTTTTACGAGTTCAAGTCCAACTTGAATCGTCCTTGCCCTCATTGCATCTCCATGATCAACGAGCACATCTTATCTCTTCGAAGTTCTACCATTCTTGTACCAAAGAGAACATCAACATAGGGTCCTAAACAATCTATTACCTTGCAGCTTCCTCAAGTCCCACTCGATTCATCTCCTAGCCCTATCGAATCCAACCCGGGGCAGTCCATACCATTGAATAGTCTTATCATGCCACGGCTGCACATCACTCCTCGAGTAAGCCAAGATATCATTCAATGTAAATCACAACAACTACTTATATCTCATGAAAACCATCCTAGTTGAACTCGACATTCCCCAAGCATAATTCCCAAAGGGCTAAACCAATATCAGACGAGCACTCAAGGAATATCTCCTCCGAATTCAGACAATCTACATGAGATGGTACTAGCAAAGAAACTAAGCAATCACAAGCAAACATACATCCATAACTCGATAAGACCACATTACAACAAATCATGCAAAGACTATCGAACCACCTATCGGGTTCGTCACAACTAAAGGTCTATCGACCATCTCAGGTTCCAATCCCAACTTATATACCAGGTCACTAGATATGAAGGAATGAGAAGCTCCGGTATCAAACAATACTCGAACAGGAATATCATAAATAGAAAGCATACCTTCAATGATAACATTCTTCCCTTTCTCCGCCGCAGTTGGGGCATTCGATGAAGAAGGAACGACATTGATAACATATGCTTTCACAATCTGCTTCTCTTTAGGGGGTTGTGGGCAATTATCCTTGTGATGTCCCACTTGGCCGCAATTGAAGCACTTCCTGTCCGTAGGCTTTGCTCGACATTCTTTAGCATAATGGCCCTTCTTGCCACAGCTAAAGCACTCAACATCTTTCTTTCTCTTTTTCTAACCATCCTTAGCTTGGTTTTGCTTCCTTTTGATCTGAGCATTATTCTTGCCTCCACAACTTGCTTGCGGCTTTGGCCCCTCTGCAGATGCAACAGCGACTTCAATCTTGGGTTTAGGATAAAGGCTCTCTGACCTCAATGTTTTCCCAACAATCAATTCAAAAGTACCATCAATATGATTTATAAGCCTTTCTCCCAAGTACTAATCTAAACTAGTTATGAACTTCTCGTTCTTCTTCGCGGCAGTGTCGATAAGTGATAATCCATACTTCGATAAAGTATCGAACTTAGCAATATATTCCGAGACTGCCCTACCATTTTGCTTAAACTCCAGAAATTTCCTAAACAATTCTGACTTCTGGGAAGCTGAGATAAACTTATCACTGAATAGGGCCTTAAACTAATCCCAAGTAACTTGATCCTCAGGGGTAGCTGCCTTAATAGCATTCCACCAATTCATTGCCCGTCCTTGCAGCTAACGGGATGCTAGCTTCTATTCGTCGCATCCTCGATACCCAAGTCTTCGAAGATACGCTCACATCTATCCAACCAATCCTGAACATCCATAGCCGACTCCGTTCGATGGAAGAGCTTCCGACCAAGGCTAGTGTAATCCTTGTTAAGCTTGGCGAAATCGGCCCTAAGCGCCTGCACTATTGCACCACCACTGTTAGCAGCATTAGGAACTGCTCCCCGAGCATCCCTAAGCATCTCTCGCGTGAAGGTAGTAAACATCGTCCTTATATTAGGAACATCCCCATTGTTTGCTCCTGAACCTGTACTCCTCGTATATTGGCTCATCGTTTAGTCTTTAAAGAGAAAACGATTAACCATCTCAACATGGTGCCAGTGCAGTGAGACTCCATCCTTAGATATACTAATAGTATATATATAGGTTTTGAAAACCAAAATATCACAAATACGCGCTCTCATATACGTATACTATCTCTCCCTGATGTCTTCCCCTAGGTTAACTTTGCAACCTAGAGCTCTGATACCAAGTGTGACGGCTCGCCCCGTACCAGCCGACATTTCCAATGAAAGTGCGTTGTGCCAATGCCCGACTAGGACGGGACGGTCGCCAAAGAAAGGAAAAGAAGGGAATTTGAACTAACTAGGAACCTGTAGATTGTCTCACAGCACATGGGATAAAATATAATAATAACAAAACTTTGACATAAAACAGGCGAGACAGTGCATAAGCTGAAAACTAAACTATCATAGCAGCGGAAATCCAATTACAGCTTATGTTCCACATCATCATTATTAAAACTTTTCAAACTGTCTCTGAAGCAAAGTAAAGGAAAAGTACACTATTAATACCCAAAGTAGTGACCAGCAGCGACATAGGGAGAATATATATATATATATATATATATATATATATATATATATATATATATATATATATAGAGAGAGAGAGAGAGAGAGGATAATACGTGTAAGCCTCCTGCTCATCTCTGGACAACTATTCGTGCACAACCAGCTAACTTATCTCTAGTCTGCCTGTTTAAGAGCACTCAGAGTACCAAGAAGGGACATAAAACTATGGGTTAGATAAAAGTCTGGTATGAGCGATAAGCAACAAAACAGAACACTAACAGGTATAATCCAATCATACCTGAACCTGGACCTGCAACCAAAGAGTTAGCACAACATGATGTACAATACTCTAAGGTGACACTAGCATAAGGTGTAAAGATAACGGGCGAGGGGTGTGTGCATGTCATAGTGATGACAAACAATCAAGCATAGCAATCATCCTCACATCTCTCACTCAGTGTGTAAAGTATATGATATCTACCACTTTGGTCACCCAATTCCTTGCTACGATCACTCTGCCGCATGGAGTCATAACAGCTCCACTGCACTGATCCATAGCCAATATCCGTCTCACAGTGGTGATTCAAAGCTATAGACATCGATAACTCCTTAGCACACGTCCCGCGGCAAAGCCCAATCATGAAGTTAACTCGTTGGTTCCCATCTGGATCCTGAGTAAAAACTTCTCCTTTGGACTACCTTAGCATCTCAGGTTTGGTTATCATTTCCAGATCGGTTCAGTCTTCCTTCTCATCTTTGGTTTGGTTCGGTCGTGATCACCCATCGGGTCGGGTCGTGATACCCCACTTGGTTCGGATCGTGACTCCAGGCTTCGTGGCTCCACCAGTTTGGTCTTCCCCTTCAAGCTTTGGGTCGTGACTTTCTCCCTCAGGCGGTTCGTGGCAAACTCCAGGAGAGCGGGTTGGTTCGAGATATATGCTTCAGGTCGGGTCGTGATGATCCCATCGGTTCGGGTCGTGTTTTCTGGTTCAGGAGTGATCCTCTCCAAGCATCGGATGGTATTAGCTTCCTTGGGCGGTTCGTGGCACACTCCTGGAGAGCGATCGGTTCATGAGCCTTCATCTTGGACGATCGAGCTAGCAGCTCGTGATACACGTGCATGGATGGGACTCGTGGGGTTGGACTCGCGATCGGGTCGGTTCGGAGGGGGGCGATCCGATCTGGTTCTTGCACAATTTCCTGTAACTCTTCCATCAACTGGTTTACGCCATACAACGGCGTTTTCAACCATTCTAACTTTTCTAATCAATCACAAAGCATACCATATAGTCATAGCAACATGTATAATCAACCACAAACACCAAAACAACAATATGATATGTTAAAATGGATCTTACATACCTAAAACCCATATTTTCCCCTTAATCCCCCATAATCATGTTTAAGCATACAATTAGCAAAACTTATCCAAATTAGCCCAAATTTCTATCAGAGCCCTAAAATAATATTTTAGGATTTTACAAATATTTCTAGACTTTTCTGAGTTATAATTTCAATAATTATTACTAATCACCCCTAATTAGCCGTAATTAGTGAAAAACCATGCAAATCACTCACCTTAGCCACAAATAAAACTTTGATCTAAAACTATCTCTGATTTGGGTCGAATCTCTATGCCACACAGCAACTCCAACTCTGATTTGGTGCTATTTCTCCTTGATTTGACGTAGATTAGCTTAATCCTTGATTAGAGAGCGATTTGGGATGACATTAGAAGGTGAAGGCCATGGCTAAGGTTAGAGAAATGTTTTAGGCGGCTGAGAAAATGAAAATAGATCGTTTTCTAACTGATTTCAGCCTCCCCATAAACCTAATCCGAAATGGGTTTTGGGCCTAGCTGCTAATCACCCTAATTAGGCCCGGTTAAGCTATTTTTAAACCTTGTTTCAGCCATATCTCCCAAACGGTAAGTCCGTTTGACAAATGTGACCACTCTACGGAAAGGTGAACCATCATCCGGATTCAATGGAGGTGGTTTCAGGTCAAAACTCCATACAAATCAAAAGTTATAGGCGAAACAAAACTCGCCAGGGACAAAATGGTCATTTAAAAATCGGCAAAAAACGTGAGCATGGAAAATGACCCCAATAGTCATTCCCCAAAGTTACACGACTATACGACTTCATATGAAAAAGAAATAAATATTCTACGATCCTCCGATGCGTAGAATACAGGTCGTTACATTTTGGGTTTGAAGTTTGAACTATACACTGATCATAAATCCTTGAAGTATCTGTTCACCCAAAGGGACTTGAATTTAAGACAACAACGTTGGTTACAATTTCTTGCACCCTATGATCTGGACATCTTGTATAATCCAGGAAAGGCCAATGTTGTAGCCGATGCGCTCAGTAGAAAGAATGCAGTTCCCGCCAATCTTATCATCGCCAACCTCATCATTACACCTTCATTGATTGACAAAATCTCTGATCTTCAAATAGATGATGAATTTATCCAGAGAATTAGTAAGAGTTCGGGAAGGCGAACCCTCAAGCTTCCAGATTGATAACAAGGGAGTTCTGAGGTTAAAAGGCCGAATTTGTGTCCCAAATATCCCTGAGCTCAGAAGAGAAGTAATAGATGAATGTCATAAATCCAAGCTTTGCATTTATCCAGGGGTGAGCAAGATGTATCATGATCTCAAGTGCACGTTCTAGTGAAAATTTAAGAAAAGAGACATTTCCATTTATGTCAGCAGGTGTTCTACTTGCCAACAAGTCAAAAGTGATCTGCAAAAACCTGCCGGATTGTTACAACCACTAGAGGTTCCAAGTTGGAAATGGAATCAAATTTCCGTGGATTTTATTGATGGGTTGCCTTGGACTAGAAAAGGCAATGACAATATTTGGGTGATCGTTTATCGTTTCACGAAGTCTGCCCATTTTATTCCTGTCAGATCAACTAGAACAGCTCAAAGTTCGGCGAAAGTTTATTTCAAAGAAATTATCAGACTACATGGAGTTCCCAGTAGAATTGTTAGTGATCGTGATACGATATTCGCGAGTAAATTCTGGGAAGCATTCCAAGAGGAGAGGGGGACAAAATCAAATCTGAGCACCACATATCATCCTCAAATAGATGGCCAGACTGAGAGGGTGAACTGTATACTGGAAGACTTGTTGCGGGCATGTATTCTTGACTTTGGCGGATCATGGGAAGATCATTTGCACTTGGTTGAGTTCTCTTATAACAATAGTTACCAAGAAAGCTTGCAAACGTCGCCATTTGAAGCATTGTATGCCAGACCATGTAGATCTCCCGCATGTTGGGTAGAACCAGGCAATAAACTAGTATTAGGTCCCGACATGATTCAAGAAGCTTTAGATAAAGTTGATTTTATTAAGAAGCAGTTAACTACATCTCAGAGCCGACAGAAAAGTTATGCAGATTCAAGAAGAAGGGATTTGGAATTTGCGGTTGGCGATTATGTGTACTTGAGAGTTTCTCCATTAAGAGGAGTAGTTCGTCTTGGGAAGACTGGGAAGTTGGCTCCTAGATTCTTTGGTCCATTCCCTATTCTAGAGAGAACTAGAACTCTCGCTTACAGGGTTCAGTTGCTTGACTGGTTACCAGGGGTACATGATGTGTTCCATGTGTCTCAACTTCGGAAGCATGTACATGATCCAAACTTGATTGTAGAAGAAGAAGCACAAAAAGATTTGGAGATTACCCCAAGTTTAGCAGTAAGAAGGGAGCCGGTAAAGATCATTGGCAAAGAAACCCGAGTTCTGAGGAACAAAAGAATCCATCTAGTCAAAGTGTAGTGGAGTGGAGATCCTAGAACCTATACATGGGAGACCGAGGATAGCATCAAACAGGCTTATCCGCAGTGCAGAGTGGATATCTCTGACTAGCTCTAGTGCAAGGTACATTTACAATATTTTACATTTTCCTTTTTGTTTCCTACTTTACTATTGTTTCCTTTTCAGGGACGAAAAGTTTTTAAGTGGGGGAGATTGTAACAACCCGGAAAATCAGAGCCAATTCAAAATTTTTGTTTTGGCTATTTTATTGAATTTTTAATACTTAAAATAATTATTTTAAATAATAACAATTAAAGATTTATTTAAGTTGAAATTTGAATGAATATATTTATTTTAATTTTAAAAGGAGTTAGGAATAGCGCGGTAGTTTGAAAATTTGAATTCGAACTTTGACTGAATGTACAGGATGCAAATTAAATCAGATTTTGGTAAAACCAAAAATATTTAAATTTAAGAATATCTTTCCAACGAATCCGAAAAATTAAAATTTCATAGCAAGAATCAAAAGTTATGGCCAGTTGAATATTCAGAATAGTCGCTATGGAATTTAATATAATATATCGCCCATATAAATAGCCATTTTGCAAACGACCTCCGTTTTTTACGAAACCACCCTGGTTGGATCCATAATGTCAAATTATTTCAGGATTCCAATTTTCATAATTTTTGGAATCAATATGTAAGCGTGGCAAAAGAAAATGTGTTTTGGACAATTTCAGTCAGTTTGGATCGACCGTAAAATTGCCATTTTTCAAACGATCTCCAAATTCGATGAAATTAGTTTTGTTAGGACCGTATCGTCAAAGCATAGCTATATTTATTTTTTGGGAATTTTTGGAGTCATTCTGTGGCCCCGGTAAATTAAAATGTACGATCAAATTAAATAATAAAGTGCTTTATTATTTAATTTAAAGAATAACTGACCGAAATAGTCGAATGGGCCTACGAAACATATTCCATTGTGTCCGGAATGGGGTTATTTAGTTGGGGCCAACACATGTTGGGTTTGCTTTGGAGTTAGTAGCGATATAGGAATTATGTTGGAATTAAATAAATTAAACAATGGTGTATATTGGTATAAATACGCCATATTTTCCCAAAACCCTAGCACAGTACACCGTATTCTTCTCAGCCGCCACCATTGGAAATCGATGGCCAAAATCTTCCAAAAATCACTATCTGAATCCTCTCAATCCATTCACTAATTCTAGATCATTTCAAAGCAAAAATTCAAGCACTAAGTTCAAGCTTTAATCCTATACGGTGGTGATTATTTTTAAGCGAGTGTTTTGCAAGTTCTTAGAACTTGATGCTCTGCCATTCGCACGAGAACTGAGGGCCCATAGCACCACCGAGTTCATCAGAAAAGGGGGGCAGGGGCGGCACGCGGAGGTCGTCGGAGGGGGAAGGTTCGATCGTCGACAAGTGGCTCGATTTCGTGAAGTTTGGAACCCTAGGTTCGAACCTGAGTATTGAAAACCGTCGGCGTCAATTTGATTAGGAAGAAAGGTATTAATTAATTATTTAATTAAATGTTACTAAATCTTTAAATAATCATATCTTGTTTGTATTTAATCAGAATTCGACAAAACTTAATCCGTTGGAATCGCAACGACGAGATCTACTTTTCAGAAGAGGCCGCAGAATTTTTGGAGCATTCGACAAATTTAGAAGAATTAAAAAATAGCGATGTGAGATTTCTGAATCCAAATTAATTAAATAAAATTATTTTAGGATGCAGACGTAGTTTAGAAACTCCTAACACTCGTTGTCCACAGACCATGGGTGACTTGATTGTATTGTGATGTGGAATTGGTTGATTTTTTGTATTTGATTGTCGTTGAAATGAAACTGGTTGATATTGTGGCTTAGATTGCCTAGAAAAATGTATTAGGAAATTAAACCCCTTGTAAATGCCGCGAGGCCTAAGGTAGTGTGAGGAGCCGTACATCGGGACGGTGCCGGTTTTAATTACCCTGCCGTTATGCTACCGAAATTTTCTGAAATATTTGTGTGTTGTAAATTATTCATGTTACAATATAAAAATTGGTTGAATAATAAAGATTAAATTTCTATTATATATATTAAATTAAAAGGGATCATTTTCATAAATTAAAATTGTAAACAATAAAAAGTTCACATTTTTATTGTAAAAAGACAATATATGAAAATGGTTCATTGTTGAATTAAAATTGTTAACAATAAAAAGTTCACATTTTTATTGTAAAAAGAGAATATATGAAAATGGTTCATTGTTGAATTAAAATTGTTAACAATAAAAAAGTTAACATTTTCATTATAAAAAGAGAATATATGAAAATGGTTCATTTTCGAATAAAATTTGTTAACAATAAAAAGTTCACATTTTTATTATTAGAACAGAATATATGAAAATGGTTCATTGTTGAATTAAAATTGTTAACAATAAAAAGTTCACATTTTTATTGTAAAAAGAGAATATATGAAAATGGTTCATTGTTGAATTAAAATTGTTAACAATAAAAAGTTCACATTTTTATTGTAAAAAGCGAATATATGAAAATGGTTCTTTATTGAATTAAAATTGTGAAAAATAAAAAGTTCATATTTTTATTGTAAAAAGAGAATATATGAAAATGGTTCATTATTGAATTAAAAAAGTTAAACAATAAAAAGTTCACAATTTTATTGTAAAAAGAGAATATATGAAAATGATTCATTGTTTAAAATAAAAGGGCCAAATAATAAAAATCTCATTTTTATTGTATATACAGAATATATGGGAATGAACATTAGTGGAATAGAAAAGTTGTTTAATAAATAAAAATATATTTTTGTGTAATATAGAAAAGATTATATCTTTCTATGTATTGCTAAAAAGAATACATTTCCAAGTTAATATAGGAAAGAGTACATTTTCCTATGTAATATAAAAAGAGTGTATATTTTTATATAATGTAAAGGAATTAACATTTTACACATTGTAAAGGAATTAACATTTTACACAATGTAAAGGAATCAACATTTTACACAATGTAAGTGAATTAACATTTTATACAATGTAAAGGAATTACATTTTTACACAAGATGGAAAGATTACATTTTTTTATACTACATAAAAAGATTTCATTTTGTACAATATGAAATAGAAACTTACATTTTTCAATGTAAACAAGGTAGGAAATAGAAACTTACATTTTATAATGTTAATAAAGAATGAAATGAAAACTTACATTGTCAATGTAGATAAAGAAAGAATAAAAAGATTACATTTTTAATGTAATCAGAGAAATAAAAAAAATAAAGTTTATATTTTAATATAGTATATGATTTCATATATAAAGAAATCAATGTTGAAATGAAAATGGTGTTGAAATCATTGAACGATTTATATTTATATATAAATATAAATTAAAATAAAACGAATCGAGCTGCTATAGTTCGCGATATGAAATCGTAACTTCGAACGACTATATCGAGAGATCCGGCCATGGATTTTCCGAAAACCGGAATCGTTGGGTTCGTTTTGGAAAGATCTTTCCAACGATATAAAATTTGCTAAGATCCAATAGCTAGATTTTGAGAAATGTGTAAATTAAATTTTGATGAAAACAGCGTCAGGGCCAAGTAATGACCCAGAGCGTCGTTTAATTAAAATGGCTATTTTTAAATAAATAAAAATGGCGATAAATCGTTATAAAATATTATAAATGATATGGAATGAAAAGAATTGATTTGAATTATATATATATATATTCGCTAATTATTTGAAAAGATCGAGTTTATTCTCATTTCAAATAATTAATCATCGATTGGATGTCGAAGATTTGAAGACGGTAGATTGAAGACTGACGATCTTCACATCGAATGGATGGCTACTGATGCCCTGGATTTGTTAGCTCCCAGAAAGAGGTTATAGTGGTAGCTGTCCGGACGTACTTGTTGGTTGTTCGGATATCCGAGAGCTTCTCTTCCATATTGGATATATGGAACGAGGAATAAGGTGTCTCCGGTTTCGTTCAGACCCAGAACGGACTTGTAAATGGATGTATGTCTAACTTTGGATTTTATTCTGTGCTGATTAATTTCTATTAAATATATATCTGCTCGGTGGCGGAGGATTTATTCTCTTGCTTAACACCCTTCTCTGAGACGTACGAGCTCAGAGGTTATATATTGGTCGACATCAGTCGCATGGCGTGAATTGTCAGTGTGGCATCCCAAGATGCAAATGATCAAGGCTTATTGTTGAAAAGCATAGCCTTGTGGTTGTTGATCAAAGCACAACCCATTTTAGGCATAGCTTTGTGTATAGCGTAACTTGGTGAGCCTCACACCCCGGTATGAACCAGAAACGGGAGGGGAATGCAGGGAGGACATCCGTTTCTTTCTAGCTAGAAGTGGTGACAGAGTTTTGCAAGCCCCGACATTTTACTTTTGTGGATGATGGAATGAGGCGCCTCAGATTTGAGTCCCTATTGGCTCTGTATTTATGCCCCATAGGGCGGGGAAACGTATTGTTGAGGCATAAATAATCCATTAACATATTTGTGGACCGACCCTGAAGATCCAAGGGCTCACCAAAGTATGAGTGCTGAGGCACGGGCTAGAGTGTCTCGAAATCGGTAAGGATGATCCCTTGCCTTGGTTCATGATGGAAATCCAACTTCCAATACGATACATGCAGTTTCGATTGTATAACTAATATAGCGACATAGTATATGGTAGTTATGCCATCTATGATTGATAGATTTTGATTGAACTGTTTTTGAAAACATATATTCACTAATAATAATATCAACTCCGTTTTATCGTATCAAGCATTTTTGACCATTATAAGGTAAAACTCTATCCTGCAGTTTGTGTTGCATTGTGTGATGGGACTTGAGTCTTATAATGGTTTCATTTTTCTAAAAAACATTACGTTGTTTAACGATTTACTTTATTTATGCACTGGCAATCCAATGGAGTAAACCCATTCTGCGTTATCAGCGTGGTCCTGTTGTTAGCCTCATTGTTAAATAGGTTATATAAGATTTCTCATACCAGTCCCATGACTGACTCATAGTTTGTTTCACTTTGCAAACCCGGGTGCCCTCTTTTCCACACGGGCAGCCTTGTATACAGGTTTTTAGCAAACTCATTCTAGATAGCTATGGAGCTGAAGATGGATCCTATCATTTCTATTATGCTGTTCAGACTTCATTTAGTATATTATGTTTGATTTCGCTGTAGACATTTTATATTAAGTTGAAACTATATGATGTACTAAGTATGATCCTATTATGCTGGTAACTCTGATGACATATTATTCCCACTGTAATTTGATGTACTTTATCTACTGTAATTCTATATTTCTGTTGTGTTGTTGTTTCTATGTTATATTCTAATGATTATCCTTGCTTTCGTACTACGGGAGTTTGGGGTCATCACAATAATCCTAAAGCCTCCTGCTCCACCTCTCCAAATATCTGTAAAATCCCGACTACTTGACTGCCCATACAAAATTGGGCACCCAAAAGTTTAGCGAAAACAACACAAAATAAACTCTTCATTAGTCATGTGACTGGTGTGAGTAAACTCCAAAATCTCGGTTTAACTTTTCCAAATCCTTTTCAAAAGCAATGATAGTCGTAAGATCGATCCACACATAAATACGGATGGTTTTTACCTTACGATAACTCAAAATATTTCTTAAGATCAATATTTTTTGATATTATAATAATGTATAAATCAAGTTCATAGCAATCTAGTAGAACGCTTTCATCTCACGCTCTACATATCTAATATACAATCAAAAACTGCGAGCTCTTATTGGATAATGAATTCCCAACTATGACAAGGTATGGAACCACCTTCCGATTAGTGTACTCTAGAAGCGATACACTAGAGTTCAACAAGAACATCGTGTAACTCAGCCACACATAACCGACTATTCATTTCGCTTGAATGTTCTGAATATATTGTCACCTTACAATTGGTATACCAACATAACCGTCCCCGGGAGATACAGAATTGAAAGAAATAACAAATATGAATATTCTCTAGATGGTGACAATATACCCTAATTGGGTGCGACCCACTTAGCCATGCTGCCTGCTCGATTTTTTCATTCCTCGGTTGATGAGGCCTGAGGTCATAACGTATCTTTTAACAGATCACTCCTTCGTTTACTTTGAATGGCAGATCATCATAACCATCAAATCACAAATTGATTTCCCCAAAAATACCATGAGTATAAGCCAAAAGAAACTAATTCCTCTGCCACCAAAGTAAATACGTTTGAAACGATCAACTTACGCGATGTACCAAATATACTTTGTCAGACATTCGTCCGTTCAAGTTGTCCTGGGACTGGACAACCTGAAGGCACTATTCTGTAAATCCATTTAGGCAATTTCTACCTAGGATTTACTGAACAACCCTTGCATAACTCTGTCTTTAATTATCTTCATCATATTTGATTCACAACGCTAATTTCATGCGGAGTGATTTTCAGATAATATATCTAATCCCGGTCTCTCCGTTTTGACAACGGAAATGGTCAATATCTTTGATAATCGGTGATCTAACTATCAAAGAAAAACATGTGTACAAACAATGGTCGTATTTCCAAATGGAAATCTTATTGATCAATCATCAATCAACATTTATCCCTTTAAATTAATTTATCATTAATTTATTTCATTTCCCTATTCCCGTTTTTCCATATTTTCGTAAATTCTTATTTTCTAAATTTAGAAAATATACATTATTAATCATTGGAAAACATTTCCATATTTACTCTCATTTCTTATTTTCTATATTAGAAACATTTCTGATTCTTATTTGGAAAACATTTCGAAAACTCCTTCATTGGATTTAAATAGATGTTTAAATAAAACATCGCGATGCCAACTCAAACATTACATTTATTAACTAAATTTACTTAAGCAACCTTCACTATCGAAACTTAACCATTCCTTAGTTAAAAATGAAGTCAATCAAGTTGGGGTATAACTACCTCTCAGACCTTAACTGAACAACATTTCTAACCTTGAAATGGACAAAGTTCACCTTTTAAATATTTAACAAACTTCCTTACGTAACTCTCAGATTCTATTTACGAATCCACTTCTTTTACGGAAATCATTTGATTATAACAATAGTGTTATAATCCCATGCTTCCGAAATATAATAACTTAAATATAACTTTTATTTATTAATTTGAATAAAATAAATAAACAATTAATTTAATAATAAATAAATAAATCTTGATTAAAAACAGAAAGTGAATAGTACTTTCCTGGATTCGATGAAATCGAATTTCAACGTATAGTTCTCACTCGAATAATCTCTATTCGACAACACTCTTTCGAGTAAACTTTATTCGATAAATCTTTTCTTCGAATAAACTATATTCGATAATCTCTCTTTCGAATAAACTATATTCGATAATCTTTATTTGAATAACTAATATTCGACTAACTCTAATTCAATTAACTCTATTCGTTTAACTTTATTTGTGATGGCCCGCCCCGCACCAGCCAACGTTTCCAATGAAACGGGTTGTGCCGATGCCCAACTAGCACGGGACTAAAGTCAAAAGAATAGAAAGAAGATGATGAATCATCAAAGAAACTATAATATATCTCACAGCGCATGGAACAAAATATAATAATAACATAACTTGATATAAAACAGGCAAGACAGTGCATAAGCTGAAAACTAAACCATCATAGCGGCGGAATATTCAAAATACAACTTACGATCTAAACCATCATTATTACAACTTTTAAAACTGTCTCTAAAGCAAAATAGGAAGGTACACTAATAATGCCCGAAGTAGTGACCAACAACAACACAGGGAGAATATATGGAAACAATACGCGTAAGCCCCATGCTGGTCTCCGGACAGCTACTCGTGCATAACCAGCTAACCTGTCTCTAGTCTGCTCGTTTAGGAGCACTCAGAGTAATAAGAAGAGACATAAAACTATGGGTTAGACAAAAGTCTGGTATGAGCGATAAGCAGAAAAAACAGAACAATAACAGGTATACATAACCATACCTAAACCTAGACCTGCAACCAAAGAGTTATCACAACAGGATCTATGATACTCTAAGTGACACTAACACAAGGTGTGAAAATAATGGGGAGGGGGTGTGCATGTTATGGTGATAGCAAACATCAAACATAGAAATCATCCTCACATCTCTCACTCTGTGCGTAAAGTATACGATATCCATCACTTTGATCTCCCGATCCTTTGTTATGATCACTGTGCCCCATGGAGTCATGATGGCCACATTGCATTAATCCGTAACCACTAATACTTTGCTATTTCCACTCTGCTCCATGGAGTCATGAAAACTCCACTACACTGGCTCATAGCCCTGCTACGATCACTTTGCCCCCATGGAGTCATGACAACTCCACTGCACTGATCCATAGCCAGTATCCGTCTCTCAGTGGTGAGTCAAAACTATAGACTTCGATAACCCCTTTGCACACGTCCCGCAGCAAAGTCCAACTCACAAAGTTAACTCATTGGTTCCCATTTGGATCCTGAATTCAACTTCCTATTTAGACTACCTTTGCATCTCGGGTTTTAGTTTCTCCTCGGTTCGTGACCCTTTCGTTCGGCTCATCTTCTTCCTTCATACGGATTGGTTCGTGTAGCTCAAGCAAAGGTGGCTCGTGAATGTCTTCCTGGCCGGATCAGTTTGGTTGTGGTCCTTGAAATGGCTTTGGCTCGTTGTGCTCCCCCTCGAAGTGGCTCGAGGCATTCCGGTTTGGTCGCATCTCTCCATCAGTCTGGCTCGTGGATGTCTTCAGGATCGGCTCGAGGAACATGCGTCACGAGCGGGTCGGTTTAGGTACTGGAGTGGCTCTTGATGGGGTGGTCACGATTGGTTTGGTTCGGGGAGATGGGGCAGATCATGAGGTGCTCCACGAGCGGGTTCGGGACCCGATCTGATCCCCTCTTCCTGCATTGTTTCCTGCAACTTTTCCAGCAACTTTTTACGCAACACGACAGTGTTTTGACCATTTTAACTATTCTGAGCAATCACAAATCATACGAAACAGTCATAGCAACATGTATAATCAACCATAAACACCAAAACGATGAATACTCCTGCCAATATGGATCAAACATACACAAAATCCATGGTTTTCCCCTTAATCATATTTATCCATAAATAATGGTAGGATTAGCAAAACATGTCCAAATTAACCCAAATTCTTATCAGAGTCCTAAAATAATATTTTATAATTTTTACATATTTTTCCAGAATTTCAACATGCATAATTTCGCTAATTAACGCTAATCACCCCTAATTAGTTGTAATTAGTGAAAAATAATGCAAATCACTCACCTTATCCACAAATGAATTATAGATCTAAACTTCTCTACAGTTTTGGGTTGAATTCCTATGCAACACAGCAGCTCCAACTCTGATTTGGTGTAACGGCCCGGGAAATTCGACGCTCGAATTTTCAACAATAATACACAATCCCATATCACTTGCCAAAAATCCAAGTATCGAACCCCTGACCGTTAATAGAAAGAAGTTAGAGGGTGAGAGAAGAAAAAATGTTATAATAGAAGAAAGAAGAAGAACACATCAGAATCTTACAGCGGAACGAATAAATATAATATATCAAGTCTCTTTATAAAAGGAACTGTATATATACATACCAATCATCAGAGTACATCATACATCAGACACAGCGGAAATAACTTTGAATAACTAATGGTGAAGCCTCCTGCTTCCAGCTCTTGGAACTCCAAGCGGAACCTAACCTGTAAATATACTTGGTCTGACCCGAGCACATTTGATTTAAAACAAAATTCACCGGGTCAGTCTGGAATACTTTCAGTGATAAATTCATAACACGAAAACTTATTTAACTTTGGAAATCCTTTTGAAATAAAAGGATAATAGTATGACCAGTCCACACATAAACACGGACGGTTTTTACCTTACTATAACCCAAAACATTTTTGAAATCAATATCTTTTCTGATATTATACTAGTGTCTATCAGACCACAAATAAATAACAAATTAGCAGAACGCTTGCATCTCACGCTCTACATATATAGTATACAATCAAAAACCGCAGGCGCTTATTGGAAATTGGATTCCGACTATGACAAGGTATGGGACCACCTGCCGATAGTGTATTTCTAGAGGCGAATACATTGGGTTCAACAAGAACGTCTTGCAGCCCGGCCCACACATGACCGACCACTCATTTCGCTTGAGTGTATCGAATGTATATCACCAACGGTTGGGCTCAAACCACCGTTTCCCGATAGGGACAGCATCGGTAGATTAAAGAAGAAAAAGGAATTTATTTAGATAGTTGATTATACACCCTAAGGGAGCGACCCACATAGCTATGCTGCCTGCCCGATTTTTGTCATTTCCCGGTTGATGAGTCTTGAGGCTACGATTATCTTCCTCTATTAAATCATTACATTACTTTGAATGCCACATCGTCAGATCTGTCAAATCACTAATTGACATCTACAACAATACATCACGTGTTAGCTAAAATAAGTTTCCTTCTCCGCTTCCACTCTTGGTACGGTTGAAGAAATCAATATACGTGACCGTCTGGAAATACTCTGTCAGACACTCGTCCATACAAGTCATCCAGGAACAGGATGAACCGAAGGCATTCTCCTACCGCATCCTATATAGGAATCACCCCAAGGATAAGTAGCGAGAAGTCCTTGCAACCCGTAGACTTCAACCATGACAGAACCCCAATATATCTCTGCGTCGACTCATAGATTATAAGTGGTTCTTCCATTTATGAAGATATACGGTCTTCAATGCTCCATCTTCCTCGCCTGCCAATTTGTCGCGAACGTACAGTTGTTTCGAAGTGGTTTTGGGTCTAGTTTCCATCTCGGTCTCTTCGAAACAACACGTCAAAAGTAGATAGAATATTTCATTTGATAGTCAGTTGTTTAACTATCAAATCATAACAGTGCCGTTAAGTACATTGGCAGTTCAGGTCATTTATACAAAAATACTTCATTAAAACATTTGTCGATTCTTATAATCGATTCCATAAATCCTATTTCAACCAAATCTTTCTGTTTTCGTTACTTTGAAAAAAATCCTTGATCGATATTCTCTTTAGAATAACGTATTTACCCAATTCCACTTTTTATTTCCTTTATTCGGAATATTCTTATATATTACATAAACCAACTTTATTTTCTCTTTATCTCGGAAAAACATCGTTTTTATTTTCGAACCATTTTTCTATATCTTCTTATCTTTGCAAATATCATTATAAGTCCATAATCCCCTTTACATTTCTATTACCATTTGAAATAGAGTTATAGTTTTAATTACATTATATAAGTAAAATCATATTTCACATCTGACCCAAATAATACATCGCTTATTTTAAACCCAAAGGGTTTAATTTTATTTCTAAATACTTACAAATTAATGTTTGTAATATTTCCTCGACAAGACATTTCTAACCTCCTCTACCCTTCCAAAACAATATTATCTTTTGATAATAATGAAGCCGTTCAAGTTGGGGTATTTTAATTACCTCTCAGACCTTGACCGACAACGTTCATATCTCTAGACAATAAAAGTTTACGACTCAAAACCCTGATATTCCATTCCCACTTCTATTCATTTTGATTTTTATAAATCATTTCGTTTCATTTGAAAAACCATTTTACATTCTAATTCTCATTCCTATTAAGTAAACGACTCGACAAAATCTTATTTACCATTGGAATCAAATATGGTTTTATAACCCATTTCTTCCAATGGTAATTCCCTTAGGATCTCTTTACTTAATTTATTAAGTAGATATTTACCAACCCCTTTTAAGTCAAAAACATAACCATACCCACTTTACTTTAATTAAATAAATTCTTATTGGAATCCTCGCATTACTTACGAGTCACCTTTCACAACTTTGTTTGTAAATCCGAATGAAATTCCTATTATAACTCTTATTATACTTTAATCAAACTTATTTCCATTTGATCACTTTTCAGTTTAATTCTCCATTAAAAATAATCACTTCTATTATCATTATTTAAAATGATAATTTACTTTCACATTAACCACTTTAATTGTAGTTAATCCCATTATAAACTAGAAATAAAATAATTAATCCTTTTTAAAAGATCATTAAATAATAATCAACTTAATTAACAAAATTAACTTGATAATCATTTTGAAAATATAGTTAATCAAAGATTAACTACTTTTAAACAACATTCATTAAGTTTAACGAATATTCGAAAACTATCGATTTGATTAAATTAAAATCAAATCATCCCAATTGTCAACTTTGATTGAAACAGTCTCCTTTGTCGACTGTCAACATCAGTTAATCATTAACTGATATTCATTCACCGTTTCCCCTTTTTAAATTAATTAATAACTTAATTAATTTAAAAATATCATTTTATTGTTCCGTAAAACATTTATTCAATTTTTGTCTCATCGATATATTAGTTTATGCTTTTCTTATTAGTAATGACATTATAATTCGTTATATAAACTTTTAAACAAATTTTTGACAAAACATGATTATAAATATCAATATATTTATAAATTTCTACTTTAATTAACTCGTATGAACAACTTAAAATTTCATTTTAGTTATAACAATAAATTTATAACTAAAATCTTCGTCAGTTCGCCTAGCGGCAAAACGACGCCATAACCGATGGATTTTATACCATCACTGCCAATCACTTAATCAATACCGTCGAATGATTAAAAACACAACATGATCAACAACCATTCAACCATTTACATTCAACAGGTTTTGATGTCAAATTTGGGGTTTAATCGGCTCATGTGTAAACAATATAAAAATAAACAATACACATGATATTTTAAGGAATTCGGTCGGATCCCTCCAACCTGTCCTTCCTTGCACCACGGGTTATTTTAAAATTTCATGATAGAATAAAATAAATTAATGACAATAATATAATTATCAACAACCATTAAATCAACCATAAGCAACCAAGGCAACCAATCAACCAATATATATGATAATTTAACTTATATGGATTTATCATAGTAGTCCAGGAAAGTGTGAGAATTAACTCATCAGTGATTTCAGTCGATGGTTGTTGCGTTTGTTTCATATAATTTTAAACGGACGTTTAAAATCACATGAAATCCCAACTGTCTCTGTTTGTGATCCAACCAATTCGTATGCGTAGTGCTCGTCGCCACGATCCCAACGGATCCTTTAATTATGGTCCACATCGGTTTCTCTTTATGGTTTACACGTTTTTGTTCTTTGCTCCAGCTAAAACCCGATGGTCCTCCCTCTTCACCATCTTCAAGCTTCGCTCCTCATTCATCAATGCCCCTCCGCCGTCGATACAAACCTCCGGCGCCACCTTAGACCATCGCCCCCTCTTCGCCTCAGCCCTATGGTCTATCGCCAGAGACGAGTGGACCCATCTCACCTCCGTTCGCCCTGATTTCGCATCACCCCCAATTCTGATCATGTCCAAAATTCCACCACCTCAGGCCGCCTTAAACTTAGCCACCACCTCCAAACCTTCAGCCTCGCCTCTCAGCAACTTTCCACTTCAGGTCCCTGCCACCACGATCCACCTCGACGCTGGAATTGGCACAAATCCGACCACTTCTTCAATTAAAACACCCAAAACGTTCAACTCCGTTCATCTCCTCCTACCGGTCACCACACCCACTATCAGACCTTCAACCCAAGGGAGAAAATGACCTCCTCTTTATCCTCTACAACATCGCCTTTGAACCCATCATCATTCGTCAATCCAAACACTGCCAAAAAGCACAAAAACGAAAATGATTTTTTGCCTTTCCTCGCGATTTCTGGCCACCACCGGCCACGAAACCTCCCCAACTTTCGGATGTAGGTAGCCCTTGCCTCGATCTACGACTTTACTTCAGGTTCCCCTAGTAATTTCTTCACGGATCGAGAGATATAAATGATTTTACGAATAGGGACTTATTTGCGAATTTGATGAAGAAAATTAAGTGTGGGCTGGAAATTCTGATGGGGAAGGATATATATAGGCGGGTTTATTATTAATTTAACTTGACGCGATGTCTGACAACGACCGACGATTTTTATTTCGTGTATATCGCTATTTTCTATATTGTTTATTCGCTCCTGTGCTCACACACAAACCCCGTTCGAGATGCGAATGGACGACATAATATAATTTGACGATACGGTCCTCACGAATCTTGTTTCGTCGAATTCCGAGTCCCTTTGCTCAAACAACGCTCGTTCACGTCAAATTAGTCGTTTTAATTTGCATTTAATTTTGCCACGCTCACAAAATAATCCTGATTGACGCGCAAACTGAAATCTAGCAATAATTGGTTGTTGCGGTCTCAATAAAATTTGTTTCGTCGAAAACAAAGGTCGTTTGAATAAAGTCCCTTTTATAACTGATCAATTCAAATAAAACAAACCAATTTTAAAATACCTCAATATAATATTAATAAAATAATGAAATTGGCCATATACGACCCGAATTTCATACGTTACCAAGATAAAATATCCCGGGTTGAATTCCAAGCCAAATCGATATTATAAATATTTAAAAACCCCTTTATTTAATATAAACAACGATAAAATTATAAAGGAATTCCACAACGACTATTTTAAAATTTGATTTGGACATAAAATAAAATCTACGCTATGAAAACTGGATTTTTCTCTTTCATTAGAAAGATATTGCCCAATCGGTCCTGACGTTTCTTGTTTCGAGAAAATCCGACTCATTTTGAACCCTGCACAGCCTGTTAAAATTCAAAACGCCATACTACGAACTACCACACCGCTGCAGCTCATTATATAATTAAATTATAAATTATACTTTAACGGTCGTTAAATAAACAATATCGTCAATATATTTTCAATGCAAACAATATTACTCTTTATATTTTGCTGATACACGTTATACAACGAATTCAACATTTTCCCAATATTTTGAAATTAAAATATTATTATATTATTTATTAAATAAAATATTCAAAATTATTAAATTCAATTATTTAAATACAAATCAACATTTAAAACAATAAAATAAATTTAAATAATTGGCGAGAAAAATACGGGACGTTACATTTGGTGTTGATTTGCCTTGATTTGATGTTGATTAGGCTAATATATGCTTAAACGGTGATTTGGGGGTGATTTAGAAGTTGGAGGCCATTGTTAGGGTTGAGGAGAGGTAAGTGGCAGCCGAGAAAATGAAAAATAAATCGTTTCCTAACTGATTTCAGCCTCCCCATTACCCTAATCCCGAAACGGGTTATGGACCTAGCTGTAATCACCTAATTAGGCCCGGTTAAGCTGTTGTTCACCTTACAAACCTTATTTCAGCCATATCTCCCAAATGGTAAATCCGTTTGATCAATGTGACCACTCTACAGAAAGGTAAACCATCATCCAAATCCAACAAAAATGGTTTCAGGTCAAAAATCCCTATCAATCAAAAGTTATAGGAGAAACAAGGTTCATCAGGTGTAAAACAGTCATTTAAAAATCGGCAAAAATCGTGAACATGGTAAATGACCCTAATAGTCGTTCCCTAAAGTGTCACGACCATATGACCTCATACGAAAATGAAATAAATATCCTGCAATCCTCCGATGCGTAGAATGCTGGTCGTTACATTCTCCCTCCTTAAGAAATTTTGCCCCCGAAATTCCTTAACTAAGAAACAACAATGGGTCTCGCATGCTTATCAATCATTTGCAACAATCAAACATACATAGCAACATAACAAGCCAATCCTAGCATGCGGTTTACTAACAAGAGGATAACTAAATGGCCGTTAAAATCTAACTAGGCAAAGAGTTCTGGATACGTTTTCCTTATGCTCTCCTTTGTTTTCCAAGTACAGTCATGCTCGTTATCACCCCACTGAACCTTGACGAGTTTCACCGCCTTCCTTCGAAGTTGCTTCATATCGTACCCGACAATACGGATCGGCCTGCGGTTCCCAACCGCCTCGGGTTCTACTTCGATGTCATCCGATTGATCCGGTGAAATATTCTTATCGGGATCATGCACCAACTTCCTTAACTGGGAAACATAAATATGCTGTGAACTCCCGCCATCTTGTCAGGCAGTCCAACTTTATAAGCTAAATTCCCAACTTGCTCGAGAACTAGGAATGGACCAACAAATCTTGGTGCTAACTTACCTTCTCCTACGAAATCGAATCAATCTCTTTAACAGAGAAATATTGGCAAACACCAAGTCGCCAATGGAGGATTTTAAATCTCTCCGCCTCTTATCAGCATAACTCTTCTGTCTATCTTGGGCAGCCTTCATTCGCTGTTGGATAACCTTGATCTTGTATGAAGTTTCTCTTATCACATCCTGTCCAAACACAAATTTCTCACCGGTTTCTAACCAACATGATGGTGAGTTGCACGGTCTTCCGTATAAAGCTTCAAACGGAGCCATACCAATACTGGACTGATAACTATTATTATATGCAAATTCAACCAGATGCAAATGGTCATCCCATGACCCTCCAAAATCTAATATGCAAGCTCTCAAGAAATCCTCTAATACTCGATTCACCCTCTCTGTTTGACCATCGGTTTGAGGATGGTACGCGATACTGAGATGTAATTTTGACCCTAAAGCCTCTTGTAAGCTCTTCCAAAAACCACTAGTAAATAACGGATCTCGGTTGCTCACGATGCCTTTGAGTATTCCATGAAATCTCACTACCCAGTTCATATACGCTGTCGTTCTTTTCGACTTGACATGTATAAATCTTGTACTTTTGGTCAATCTGTCCATAATCACCCAAATACTATCATGGCCCGATCTAGTCCTTGGTAACCCATCAATGAAATCCATTGAGACTTGTTACGATTTCCATTCTGAAATTTCTAATGGTTGCAACAAACCACTAGGCTTCTTTTCCTCAGCTTTAACTAGCTGGAAATTCATGCATTTGGATATAATCTTCCCAACGTCTCTTTTCATCCCTTCCCACTAGTAGGTCTGCTTCATGTCTCGATTCATTTTGTTACCACAGGGATGTATAGTCAGTTTTGAGTGATGACATTCTCTAAGCACTTCATCTCTCAATCCATTAACATTGGGGACAACTAGTCTCGCATTTTTCCAAAGCCATCCATCTCGATCAAGCCTATACTTGTTCATCTCCTCGTCGATTCACATTTCTAACTTGGAGATGATTTCTAATAGATTAGGATTGTCCCTCTGACTGGAACCAATCCGCTCAATCAAAGTAGGTCTGAATGTCAAAGTTGCTAGCATTTTTGGATCCAATTCGCACTTTGGTCTGAAATCATACCCAACGATATACGCTTGTTGCTTCCATTCTAGAAACATAGCCTTAAACTGTCATGTCTCCTACTCAATGCATCGGCTACCGCATTGCCCTTTCCTGGTGTATATGTGATATCGAAATCATAGGAAGCAAAGAATTCTAACCATCTTTGCTGTCGGAGATTTAGATCCTTTTGAGACAAGAGATACTTTAATGACCTATGATCGGTAAACAACTCGAATCTTTCTCCTAAGAGATAATATCTCCACATCTTCAATGCGAAAACTATCACTGCCAATTCCAAATCATGGCCATGATGTCTTTTCTCATTCGGTTTCAGTTGCCGACTAGCGTAAGCTACGACTCTTCCTCCTTGCATCAATACATCACCTAGTCCGGTACCACAGGCATCTGTGTATACTGTCTTCTCGTCATTCACTTTAGGAATGACTAACACTGGCGCACGCGCCAACTTTTCCTTTAGACTCTTGAATGCATTTTCACACCTTTCGTCCCAAACGAAAGCTTGATTCTTCTTGGTCTACTGAGTTTCGGTCACTACAGCAAAAATACCTTTTTATGACGTTTAAAAACCGCTATTAGAACTTTCTATAATGATTCTATAAACTTCATATATCAACATGTTGTTAAAAGTCTAGTAGATATTATGAGTGTAACTCTTGCAACAAAAAACATACTTTTGTTGCAATCTTAAACAGGCCCATATTGATGTAACTGCTTTTCCATGGAGTTATGAAACGTCCTATAGAACTTTTATGATGTCACTTGGTTGCTATAATATGTTAGCATATCATATTATTACGGCATCTGAACATGCGATGGAATCATCACATGAAGCCTTTATGATGCAATGGTATTCTATAGAAAATTCATTACTATCTACTACAACATCCTTTTGTCGCTATAAAAATTGTTTACCTCTTGCAAAATATTTTCTATAGCACTAGCATAATGTTATTGTATAACAAAGCTAATAAAAATATTTCTGGTGCACATTTTTGCTGCCATAACATTCAAAGCTTACAATTTTCAATTCTACTGATATATTTTAACTATTCAAAAAACCACATCTATAACATTAATGTTAAGTACAAAACGGAGTCATAAGCCAAATCACAAAATTTATATCCATTATATTTCATACATGAAGAATAAATATAAATATTTATGATAAAAATTGACACTGCTTAGCACCCATCTCCCTCCTCAATAAACAGACCTCTGCTTCTTTTTCATGAACAAACACTAGTTCACTCTCCCTCCACTAGCAGAGCACCTCCGTAATAAACTTATGCTTTCCCCAATCTTCAAACTATTTCACGTGCAAATAGCTTACTTCACACCTGGAAAAACACATCCTACCTCTATACATAAAACTTCCTCTTCAACTTCCTACTCCCCTCACCAGTAAAGCAACTCATCCTCAACACAACCAACCTGATGTGAACTATTGTGTCAGAACATTCACACTCCTGACCAGGCACAAAAAAAGCTAATAGAAATCAAAGATGCTACCTCATTAGAAACAGCTGGAGATTAAAAAGAAATCTTCAACCAAACTATCAAAAATAAACAAAAACAAACATTGCACTATTTATTTGCCCCGCAGTTTTCTTCCTTTTACTTCTTTCAGCACCATCACCCATTCCTAGACAGTGTCATAAAGCACTTCCACAAGTTTGACTTCCACTTTTCATGGAAATTCGCCTAGAAAATCTGCAAACGGATGTATTATATATTGCAAAATGTAATTGGCTTAAGTTACTTGGTTCAAGTTTAAATGGACTACATTTGATTTAGATGGCACATACAAACCATGTTTTGTATGTTCTGTAAAGTAGTAAAAAAGCTTAATCGAGTTATATACTTGTTTGTTTATAAGATATTAAGAATTAACAATTTTTAGCACTGCATTGTATTTAAAAGGTTGAATCGCCTCACCTTCCACTTAACTCATTGCTCACTCCACTTACAGTTCCCAAATGCTTCTTTTTCCCCTGCGGCATAAAGATCAGTTAAAATGAAATGAAATTATAATAAAAATATGGTAGTACAGGCAACTAGAAACTGAACGTAATCACTACCAGATTTCCTGGTTGGTTTTATATAATTCAGTTAAGTTTATCTTTAATTTAATATCACAAATGTTCCAATTAACAACATACTTAGTAAAAATTAATGAACTCAATTAAACATTGTTGCCCTTTTGTGGTATTTTGAAATTATATACCGAGTTGCATTTTCCCACTGAGTTACATTTTACAAACTGAGTTGCATTTGTACTTCAGTTTTTCAAAACAGAGATTGCAATTTACAACTCGGTTGCATAGGAAAAATGTTTGCAGTTGAGTTGCAAACTACAAATCAGTTTTGAAAATATGGATGCAGTTTAACTAAAAATCCAAATTGATTATAAGATATTGGGTTGCAATTTAACTACAAATTAGTTGACTTACAAACCATGACATCTGACATTCAAAAGAGAAGTCATTGCTTGAAGCCCAAATCATTATCCACCACCTTCCATGCCATCACTGTGGCACCTACATCCAAGTTATAACAAATGAAAACTGCAAAAGAAAAAATAATATTTTTTCCCTTAGCAATAGACTGGGTAAAATACATCTCATTCTTTGTTAGTAAACCTATGCACTAAATATAGAAGGTTATAGTCAAAAGGGATTGGAATGCTACAATAATTTGATGATATTGAGCATTGCTATCCCAATCACTTATGACCTTTTTTCCGACATACGATTTTCAGCATAGTCCAACATACTTGCAGCTTAATGGATGCCTTCTCCGCTTTAACATGAAAATTCTTTGTCAACTCCAGCAATGACATGCTTGCTATTCTTTCTCCCTGTTAATAACAATAATACAACCATTTAATAATGTACATTTGGAAACAAAATAAAATAAATGATTCTACACATATTATATACCTGAACACCAATTGCAGGCATGGATGGTGTATTTTCATCATCTTCCTCCTCCGGTTCTGGACTACTTGCTCCTCTCATCCAATCTGGAATTTTTGTTAAAAACACATGACAAAATAATCATATGTGAACTTTTTTGTGCAAAACTACAGATACATAATTTACGAATATAAGAGTATGTACCATAATCAAGAAAACTTAATGGATCTGGCTCCATGGATTGTTCAAAATGTAAAAAACTTGATCATAATCAAAATCTAGATTATAAAGAAGTATTTACTAATCATAATTTGGAAAATAACTTGGGTTGTAGGCGCTTGAAATCTATTGTAATGCACTCAAAAAATATGGTTCCCTCTATTGTGCCTTCCCTGTCCACTACAATGAATGCAACATCCACGCATGCCCTTTTTAATGCCACAACATCTTCCATTCTAGGGGCACGCAACCAAATTATGAGATGGATACCCAACAGTCATTTGTTGGCCCATCAATCCAAATAATAAATTGTTGTCACAGCTACCCCTTCTAGCATACAATCCGTCAATGTCACTGTTAATGCTAGCCAACCTAATCTATACTCTTCTGCTCCATGGATACCCAGCTCTTTCTCCCCCCTCCTGTCTCAATCTCAACTTATCACTCATCCCCTCCTACTATTGCTTCCAGTAGTGGTGATCCTACCTTCCAATGTGTTCCTAATGCTACGAACAGTTTAAGTTCTTTGGGTGCCATGTTTTATCGTCATGCACATGCATAAATCATGCACAATACTTATCATTTCCCTCAATCACATACAACATCCTCTGCAACTCCCCTCATGGAGACACAGCTCTTAATTCTGACATTTACGTTCCCATTGATGCTGAGCCTCCTGTCCGTTGTGATTCTGATACCACAAACTGCTTCAGTTGTTTGAGTGTACTGGCCATTCAACATGCATATGGACATATCGTGCTCAGTAGTCAGTCCAAATCAGTCTTCACCCGGTACCACTTCTACACATAAACTCATGTTGGTTTCCTAAAATGATATAGCTCTTGGTGGCGAGCTTGGTGTCTAACGTGCTTCTGATGCCTTAAAGTTTTCCACCTCATTTAGAACCACCCGTAAACTACATATATCAAGCAGTAGAATAGGAAAAATTCAATATGTGCACCTGTTCTAGTGTACTAACCAGTAACTTTTAACTCTTAGTTAGAGACAGTTGTGCAGAAAGAAAAGGAAAACATGGTAGTTTATTGTTCACACTCACCCTCTTCTTCCTCCTTACTACTCTAAATCATGAAAATTTTACTTACTTTCAACATATAATCAGCTCACTTTACCGGCTTCTTCTATTTTTTCAAATGCAATAACCATTTCAAGAACAGAAGTCCTACGTCTAGTTACTAGGTCATATGTAGCACAACCTAGAAAAACATATCAAATTATCATAAATATTTCAATTTTTAAAAATTTAAATTCAATGTCTAAAAGGCATCCATGTACAAATATTTTTAGAAATGAAATATGGAATCTTTCCCATCAAGTTTATGAAAATATAATCAGTGGATGCGACATAGAATAGTTCCAAGCTGTTTTTGGATGCTAAAACCAATGATACAAATACACATATGTATTATCTGTAACGTTGGTACAAATACAGAACCATTTTGATGTATCGATTAGGAAATTATAAGAAGCCACTAACCAACATAGTATTGCAAGTAATTACTGCAAAATGACTCTATGACCAAGTGTTAATAGTTGCTGGTTAATACACGAGAACAAGAGAACATATTTAATTTTTCCCACTCTACGACCTGATATATGTAGTTAACAGCTGGTTTTGTATATGCTGCCGCCAATCAGTTTCTTTAATACAACGAACTATGAAGTTGTTTTTAACAGGTACCCACATGCATGCTCCTGCATGCTCATATGTACATGCAATTGTATTATCCATTTATCATGGACTTAAGCATGACATACTTAATTTATCAACAATTATGTTCCAACAACTAATAATCTTAAACATGTATTATAATTTATAACATCAAATGGAACAATGTACAGTAACGAACCTTGAAAATAAGTAAATAAAGAATCACCTTTAGAATGCATTGATCCATTACTATTCCTGTTGTCCACTACGTCATAGATTTAGAATTTTACTCTATGTAGATACAATGTTAATTGAAAATCATCTACGATTAGGAGAATGCCTAAAGGAGAATAGAGTATAGACTCTGCATAAAAATGTAAATAATTAGTTCTGGTTACATACACTTAGTGGAAAGCAAGTGATAAACCAATACTTACCTCCATGCATCGAGAACAGGTGTTGGTCGATGACCATAAACTTGGATATGTAACAGTGATCATTATACACATTTTTTTTTAGTAAATAGCCGTTTGGCCATTAATTAGCTAAACTTGAATGATATCACAATAAATTGAAATAACACAGGACTTCTACTATCATTACATTGAAGTAAGGCAGCATTAACATAGCATTAAATGGTTATAAATTCTATCATCCAACAAAGGGTAATTTTTTGTTATATTGGTAAAAGAGGTATCTAAAAATTTATAATTATTAAGTAAAATTAGAAAATAAATGTACATTCCTTTTTGGGGTAATATTAGCTGAAATTAACAATCTTGTTAATTACATGAAACATTTTATAAGAGAGGCAACATAGTTGCTTGATATCACCTATAAATACATTCATCGATATTATAAAGTGGACTTGTGTGTAGTAGAAGCAAAGACTATAACAACGATTCAATAAGAAAGCCACATGTCAGATGGTTTTTGTAACGACCCATCTTTTTGCTTACACAGGGGCTTTTAGTTTGTGGTTAAATTTTCTGGATTTGCGTTCATGCCAAAGCAACCAAATGTAAGCAAAGTTCAACAAAGCAAAAAGAAAACTATCATGAGAAGCATGCAAGGTCGGGTAAATGTTGTGCCAAAAATCAAATTGGTCAGCAATGAAGTCGCTCCAGTGCAAATCAAGGCTAAGCGCAACCAAACATTTCATCCAAATGTAAAAAGCAAAGTCACAAGCCAAAAAGAGATGATGATAGTCCACGTCGTCGCAACCACAAAATACACAGCCACCCGTAACGTACACGCCTCTCTGACGAATTCTACTAACCGTGTTCAATCTACCATGTATCACAATCCACATGTGAATTTTAACTTTGTCAGGGACTTTGAACCGCCACATATGTTCGAACCCCAGCCTCCTAATCCCAGCAAAGTTGAACAACTTGTAAATGCTTCGAATGCTAAACAACTTTCTTTCTCCTTCCAACATCCAAATAAACTCATCCCTCTCATTAGTTAAAGTCACCCCTTCAAGCAAAACAAACAAGCTGCATAATTGGGTCAATGCATTACCAGCCACCAGCCTCGAAAAAGACAATCTCCATTTGCAGCCCGCTGCTTCATTATCATACATCTCTCTAACAGTGAAGTTTTTGTTGCGTGCAATACAAAAAAGCTCAGGAAACTCCGCACAGAAAGGGACATTAGTTAGCCAGCTGTCTAACCAAAATGATGTGTTGCGTCCATTCTTCACCACAATCTTAGTACCCAGCTTCATCCATTGTGCATGAGCCATAACATTGCGCCAAAACACGGAGCACAATGAGAAATCAGTATTCCAGCTAAAATTGCCATTATAACATGTACTGATAATCCATTCTTTCCATAAAGCGTGCTTGTCAGAGATCATTAACCACAGCCACTTACAAAGTAAAGCACGATTCATTGTCTTCAAGTTAATGACATCGAGTCCCCCTTGCTCTTTAGACTTGCAAACTTGTTCCCAAGAAATCAAACAACTAAGTTTCTTCATCTCTTTAGTACCAGTGCAGAAAAAATTACGACGAATTGCATCAATCTTCTCCAGCACCCAACCAGGAAGTTGGTAGAAGGACATCCAGTACAACGGAATTGACGACAGAGCAGAATTGACAAGCACGAGACGACCAGCTCTTGATAATGAGTTGCCTTTCCACCTCGCCAGTCTAGTGTCCACCTTCTCTATCAAGTGTTGCCAGTCTTTCTTCATTAATTTCTTGGGGCGGATGCACATACCCAGATAGTTCAAAGGAAAAGCATCAGCCTTGCAATTAAACATCTCAGCACATGACCTGCGTAAATCATCACTACAACCCAACGTGTAAACACTGCTCTTATGAAAGTTATTTTTAAGCCAGATAAGCTATCAAAAGCATAGAGAATAAATTTAAGTGCAGCAAGGTATTTATAGTCTGGTTTGCTAAAAATGATAGTGTCATCAGCGTATTGCAGAGAATTGATGCCCCCAACCACATGATCACTACCAAAGCCGCTAATAATCCCATTTGCACAGCCCAGCTTCAGAATTTTTGAAGAGACATCTACCGCCAAATCAAAAAGAAGAGGGGAGAGTGGGTCGCCCTGTCTCAGACCACGCTTGGAGTGGATAGTAGAGCCAGCAACTCCATTGACACAAATGTTAGATCTACTTGATGAAAGAATCATAGAAATCCATTCAATCCACTTGGTGGGGAAGCCTCTCGCCTTCATCACTTCAATCATAAATCGCCAGTCAACTGTGTTAAAAGCTTTGGCGATGTCCAACTTGAGAATAGCACAAGGGACATCAAATCTATCACAGTGAGAAATCACTTCACCAACCAACGCATTACCATCAAGAATGTTTCTTCCTTTGATAAAAGGAGTTTGGGACTTATCAATCAACGTATCCAACTTAGTTTTCAGCCTATTGGCCAACACCTTCGTGATTAGTTTGAAACTAGTGTTAAGAAGGCTAATCGGTCTAAAGTCAGCGGCAGAAACATTACCTTCCTTTTTGGGGATTAAAACCACATTAGCATAACTAATCAATTCTAACCTTAATGAGCCTTTGTGAAACTCTTCAAACATACGCAATACATCGTCTTTCAACATGCCCCAATAGCGTTTGAAGAAAAAGGTAGGAAAACCATCAGGCCCGGGTGCTTTGTCACCAGGCATCTCCTTCAAAGCATTAAGTATTTCCTCTTCTGAGAAATCACTTGCAATGTCCGAGAGATCAACAACATCAGGATACAATTTGCGCCAATCAACAGAAATGCGGTTCTCAATGCGAGCACCAAAGATACTTTTATAATATTCAGTGAAAGTATCACTCAAAAGTTGTTGTTCACAAATCTCCACTCCATCTTTCCAAATACTGTGTATCAAATTGGTGCGACGTCTACCATTAGCAACTTTATGAAAATACGCAGTATTTCTATCCCCTTCCTTCAGCCACTGAGATCTGGATCGTTGTCTCCAAAAAATCTCTTCTTGATCCAGGACTTTGTTGAGTTCTCTCTCTCGTTGATGAAGCAAATCTCTTTCAACAGTATCAAGTCCTCTCTCTTCGTCCAGTACATTAAGTTGAAGAATCAATTTTTCAATCTTCTCCTTTTTTATTCTGATATGACCAAACTCCTCTATATTCCATTTTATAAGAAATTTCCTCAAAATCTTGAGTTTAGTACATAGTACTCTCGCTGCATCACCATTCACCCCCATTTCAGACCATTTATTATATAGTAAATCATCAAAGTTATCTTCCAGGCACCACATTTTTTCAAGCCTAAAAAAATGGTTTTTTCCTAATGTCGTCTCCCGAATCCAACACAATAGGGCAATGGTCAGAAATAATCGAAGATAAACCTTTTTGAGAAGTTAAAGGATGAAGATCCTCAAAATGGGCGTTAATGAAAAAACGATCAAGTTTCACAAGCGTCGGAGGAGATCTGCCGTCAGACCAAGTGAACTTTCTATTGGCAAGGGGAAGGTCAATCAACTCACACTCCCCTATAAACTCACTAAAGTCAGCCATGTCACCATAATGATTAGCACCTGAGTTACTTCTTTCATAACTAAATCTCGTTATATTAAAGTCTCCTCCAATAACCCAAGGGTTGTACATCAAACTATGAAATTCCAACACTTCTCTCCACAAAAATTTTCTCTCACTTCTAGAATTTGGACCATAGACGTTTGAAAAAAAGTAAAGCTTCTTAGTCGCAACACATTCCAAAGCAACATGCAGATAATAAGTTTGACAAATCTCTTGTTTAAATCTCCACAAATTACTATCCCAACCAGTGAACAAGCCTCCAGCGCTACCAGTGGCCGAAATAAATCTCCATTCATCAATAACCCCCCAACCCAGAGTTTTAAAAGTAAGAAAATCAGGATTGTCAAGTTTAGTCTCTTGAAGCAACACAATGTGGGGCTTAATAGATTTAAGATAGTTTTTGACTCTAAGACATTTTCCATAATTACCCAAACCTCTAACATTCCAAGTTAAGACCATCATTGGGGTGTGTCAGCCCTAACTAACTCTTTACTTTTAATATCACTAGCAACAGAATCATTTACGAGGCGGCGGCTGAGGAGTATTGCGAAATTTAAATATATTATTTCGAGGAAACACGTTACGCTTTACACCTGGCTGCAACAAGATCTCCTTGTACGATGGAAGTACACCTTTGTTTTTATCTGGTCTGTCGTCTAGTGAAGAAGAAACGTGATTTGAGATAGAGGAAGTGAGATTATTGATCACATTATTTACACAGCGGAAGAAAACATATAACCATACTTTCAGCGGAAGAACAAACACAGCGGAAGAACAAACACAGCGGAAGCTTCAACTCTATCATAGACTCCAACTCTGGAAGCGCTATGGATCCTGCTCCAACGATCTATAACTGCAAAACTAAACTACTGGCTGCCCTTGTGGAAATTAATGGGCACCCAGAGTTTAGGAAGGAACAATAAACTCCGGGTCAGTCGTGGGACTGGTGTGAGAACTCAAAACAGTTGTTATTTAGGATTCATTTTTGAAGTTGGGTAATTCAACGGACCACGCCGCTAACGCGGAACGGGTTAACTCCATATGAATTCCCGTGCATAGAAATTCGCTATGACTTTTGAAAATGAAGCTATCATACGCTCGTCCCACATCACACAATGCAAGCGCACAACAGATGGGCGAGTTTTATCTTATGATAACCAAACGTGCTTTCATACGTGAAAATCCTCTTTTAATACTATCATATAACGTGGAAAACAAATTTCGCAAATAAATGTATTAATCCTAGGCAGCATAATACCATTAATATTATGTCGCCATATATACATATACAAACCAAAATCGTATGGCACGTATTGGAGATTGGATTTCCAACTTGATGATTCCTGGCACGAAAGATCAATCAGGGATACAAAACGAAGTCCCTCAATGGCTTTTTCATACATACGCGGACACCAACTACACATCGTCAGGGCAGATCAATGGTTTTCGACCAGACACGGCCCCCCGAACATACCCAACTTCCCCAGGTTCATAAGTGGTTTCCCACTGCTGCACAGCTTCATCATCAATTCATATATAAGTATAAAACCTAACCGCCAGTTTCTCATCAATCGATCGCATTTTGATGTTTGGAGCCGAAGAGATGGTGGTGCGGTCCAATTGAATGAGGAGACGAAGAGAAAATTGTTGGTGGTCTCGGATCAATGAATGATGGAATGTTTGGATGGTGTATGTGCACTACCGTGCACAAGGTGTTGGGTTCCATGGAACGTGAATAATGAGATAGGAGGAGGAAGAAGAAGAAAGGGATGCGGGCTTGGATCGGGTTGAAGTATTTTGGCTTTTGGGTTTGGACCAAGTTAATAGAAAAATCTCCAACCGCTAATGGAAGTGAACTTAAAACAATACTAGTAGCAGTGATAATATTCGATTGGTCTATTCGCTCTGGTAATGAAGATGTTGGAGCTTGTCTGGTGAGAACTTCTAATTTAAATTTTATTTAAATATATAATTTTAATTAGCTGAGATTAATTATAATTTGTTGATGATGATTGTGTGATGGATGTTAATGTTTGAATGGTTGTTCATGAATTAGATAATACACTGAACACGATTAAGCGTTATTGTCTGTAATGCTTATACACAGTTAAATGTTGTTGTGATGAATGAATTCATATCCATTTGATCGTATAGTTCATTTGGATAGATATGATTGCATTGTATGATATCACACACACAAACACACCGTGGTTGTGGAATATATGGGTGATCGATTTAGATTCTCCTTCATATATATGATTTTATTTAATTATTAAATAATATTTAAAAAAATTTGGTTTTGAATTTAATATCAACATTTAAATATTGAATTAGGATTTGGAAAATAATTTAAATTATGTATTGATTTTGTATAACGATCTTTATATCCATGTGAAACTGGTTTTGGTAAAAAATATTTTTAATTTAAATTCGAAATGAGATTTTTAATTTGAATATGGTTTTTATATAATAATGATATAATATACACCAGAACGTTCTAGGATGACAGAGAGGATGGTGTCTAGGCTTGGGTTTGGAAATTCAGTTTCCTGCTCTCCCTGGCTATCCCTAACTGATTCGACGGATGGGATGGTTAAATAAAAACCTAATTTGAAATTATTTAAATGGTGATTTAATTAGAAAAAAAAAGTTGTGTTTTAAATCCAAATAATTTGAAAAGTCAATTTAAATGATTTATATAAGTTTATAATGATTTTTAAGGTAATTTGAAGTATTTAAGAATAATGATTATTTTGGTCAAAATTAGAGCTTGTCGCATTATTGCAATATGTGAATACTTATAACTTTTCCAATTTAAATCGGATTTCCACGAAACGAAAAACGTTTGTTTCCTATTTACGAGAGCTTTCAAATGAGTGAAAGCAAATTTTAATTTCGGATTACAGTTTTCAAGCTATGTTTAAAACCGTTTTGGAAAAAAATCGTTGTAAGGGCATAGTTTTGTAACGCTTTTGTAACACTTTTGAAACGTTGTTGTAACACTTTCATTAAAAGCAATCTATTTTGAAGTTTTAACCTGTAAACAATTTTCCGAACTATGAGAAATCATTTTTAAATGATTTGCAGGATGTTTTCAAAGGTTTAGAAGTATTCGAAATATTGTATATGGGATTTAAATTGATTTATTTAAATAGTAAAATAAATTTTCCAATTTTGAATAATTGGATATGGTGGGAAATAAATCTTTGATGTTTATTATTAATTCAGTCGATGATGACTCTTACTATTTGAGGAATTTAAAAGGTAGCTCATCGTTATTCCACTTATAATATGAATTGGATACGGAGATTTATATTGAAGATAAGTTGATGTTATTCCTATCCAGATCAAATATCAAAGAGTTGAATAATTCTTTTAATTAAGATATGAGTTTCTCCACCTGATTGAAATAAGTTAGATAGAAATAATCTTCGATATTCGGTATAAAAATTTCATGGTGTAAATAAATACTATCTGGGGAATTTGGAAGATATTATTATATCGCTATTCCACTTATAGTATTCGTTGATTATGAGAATTCATATCGAATATAAGTGGATAGATTTCTGTGTAATCTATGATTCAATATCGATTGAATTGGGTTTTGTCGTGAATCGTATCTTCAATAATATCATTCTTGAAACCCGATGAGATTGAATGGTGGAAATTCATATCGTAATTGGAGATTTAATCAACTCTTTGATTCGAGGGAATTAAAGATAAGAAATTAAAGCGAAGTTATAATCTTGGATGTCAAAGAAGATTTTTAGATGATAACGAGATGTATGAAATTAAAGTAATTCAAATCTTGAGTCATAAATGAATGGATAACCATTTGGACAGAGATTTGAATTGAAAAGCCCGTGTAAACCATAGCTACTGTTTTAAAATACGCTTATTACTTGGTAAGACCGGGATCGAATATGTGTTCGAAAACCATTCCAAGTAATAATACGATGTTATGAAACAATTCAAGACTTGGTAAACGACGAATGAAGACCGGGAATATTTGAATTGTTTAGATTGATTGTTGATTGATGTCTCGGTTGGGTAGGCCACCCGATACGAGGTATGAGTTACATGAGACCTTAACATATTTAAGTATTTTTGGGTTGTTGTTCCGTTCAGACCCAGAACGGATTTGTATGGATGGTGTGTCTGACATTGAAATTGACCACATAGCACTAATTTCCGTTAATGTATACCGGATCTGTGGCAATATTATCCTCATCTCTAAGTCATATGAGCTGAGAGGGTATGGATTGATTGGAATCAGTGAGATGTCGTGAATTGTCAATGTGGCATACCCAAGTTATGAAACAAGCTAGTGATGATCAAAGAATGGCTTATCGTAGCATCTCTTTGTGTATGACGTGACATCGACAAACCTCAAACCCCGGATTGAAGAGAAACTGGCGGTTAGGTTTTATACTTATATATGAATTGATGATGAAGCTGTGCAGGAGTGGTAAACCGCTTATGAACCTGGGGAAGTTGGGTATGTTCGAGGGGCCGTGTCTGGTCGAAAACCGTTGATCTGCCCTGACGATGTGTAGTTGGTGTCCGCGTATGTATGAAAAAGCCATTGAGGCACTTCGTTTTGTATCCCTGATTGATCTTTCGTGCCAGGAATCATCAAGTTGGAAATCCAATCTCTAATACCTACCATACGATTTTGGTTTGTATATGTATATATGGCGACATAATATTAATGGTATTATGCTGCCTAGGATTAATACATTTATTTGCGAAATTTGTTTTCCACATTATATGATAGTATTAAAAGAGGATTTTCACGTATGAAAGCACGTTTGGTTATCATAAGATAAAACTCGCCCATCTGGTGTGCGCTTGCATTGTGTGATGTGGGACGAGCATATGATAGCTTCATTTTCAAAAGTCATAGCGAATTTCTATGCACGGGAATTCATATGGAGTTAACCCGTTCCGCGTTAGCGGCGTGGTCCGTTGAATTACCCAACTTTAAAAATGAATCCTAAATAACAACTGTTTTGAGTTCTCACACCAGTCCTACGACTGACCCGGAGTTTATTGTTCCTTCCTAAACTCTGGGTGCCCATTAATTTCCACATGGGCAGCCAGTAGTTTAGTTTTACGGTTATAGATCGTTGGAGCAGGATCCATAGCGCTTCCAGAGTTGGAGTCTACGATAGAGTTGAAGCTTCCGCTGTGTTTGTTCTTCTGCTGAGAGTATGGTTATATGTTTTCTTCCGCTGTGTAAATGTCGATATACTCTGATGTATTCCTGGTAACTCTGATGTAATATTTTGTAATGAAATAAAAAGTTCTGTTGTTTTGTTCAATATATGTATGTACCCATAACAATTCATCTTTGTGAACGGTTTAAGTCGGTTTAATTACCAGCGAGAACCGGGCAAAAAGATGGGTCGTTACAGTTTTACTTCATTTAAATATAAAAAAATTATATCCCTATGGATTCTCTTTAGATATACCGGCTAGGTAAACAATTTGAAGAAAAAAAGTTGGAAGTCCAAAAGGAAATTAAATGTGTGAACATTACTAATATGCCATGACTTTCAACCATATATCACCAGAGAGCATTTGAAGCATAGATAGAATTCAATGTGTTGTTATATATAGACCAAACATGCGTCATATATATATATATATATATATATGTGTGTGTGTGTGTGTGTGTGTGTATGTGTGTGTGTGTGTTTACGCGTGAGCATATGTGTGTGTGTAGAAATAAAGTAAGCTAACGCTTACATAATTATGATATTGCCTATTGGAAATTGACTAAACATAAATGGCATGAAATATCAACATTGTGATTTGAATTACAGAAATGTTTAGATTCCCATTTAAGATTAAATCCCGTTTGCATTAATTAACTATACTGGAAAAAGTTACAAGAATGTTTTGAGTCACTTTATAGTGCACTAATGTAAAGGAAATTTCAAGTTAATATAACTCTGATATATATAATATAATAGTACCTCATATAAGGTGTGATATCCCACACCTAAAGGGATTGCCATGCTGGTTGAAATATGTTAGAAATTTTTATTTTTCTAAACTATTTTGATTCGATAGTGAAGTAAATGGAAAATTATTATATTTCCATGTATTGAAACATAAACGAACTGCATAGCAATATATGTTTAAACTTTTATTTCAATATGGCAACAATTTTTCCAACAAAGATTCGGTACCTATTAAGCTAGTACGCAAAGGAAAAAATATATTCCACCAAATTTGGCAACATCATGTTCCAAATGTGATGTATTCATCTAAAGAGAAAAAAACATACCATAATACTTCTTTCCAAATTGTATACCTTTATTATTTCCAAATTATTTTAAATGCTACGTTATATTTTCTAATAAAGCCTTAGTCCTATAACTCCATGCATGAAGGCCAACTTTGGTAACATCCATTCAGCATTACAATGTACCAAGTCATTATTGTGTTTATGGTCTATAATAAAAGTAGAAATCCGAGCAAATTGTAATTACACCACCAAGACTAATTCCATGTTGAAAATCATGTTTGTTACTTGTTTCATGTCATTTGTTCTTCCTATTTAGCGATACTACAAAATTAGATCTATATTTTTAAGTAGTCCAATTAATTATCAGGTAGGCTCAACATTGAAGAATATTATCGAGTCTGCATCATGTATGAGTATACATTAAAGACTTATTTATTCGGCATGTATATTAAATAGGCAGAAAAAACCATGCATGCTATTAATAATTAATAGTCGCTTCCTGCCTTTTACGAATTTACTATTGTATCCATTTTATGAACCATTTACAAGTGTTAGTGATTAAACAAAGAAGTAAATTAAAAGTAAAGTTACAAGTAATAAAAACGCCAAAAAACTTGATCAACTTTGTATATAGAGAATTTACTAAGATATATGCTAGAGCTAAAAAAACCAAGATTCAAACATTGCTTTAAGTCCATGATTGCGGCGTAGCATAACTTTTATGCATTAGAATGAAAGATAACATATATATTCATAAGGTATCATGGTTTTTTATGCATTGCTTTTTCTCAACCTGCAAACGGTTATGCATTGCCTTTGAATTGCATAATGAAACAACAATTTAATTTGATTTTACGTCTGGTCCAGTATTACATGTTCAGAGCTTACTTATATAAATTTATTCAAAACAATATTAGTGCCATTAGTGTAATGGAAATATTTTCTTATCCTAAATGAACTTATAGTATGTGTTATACTATTCTATATTAACCACATATCTGCATACTAGTACAAAAATAAAATAGATACAACTTAGTTAGAAAAAAATGCAATATGATGTACATAACATTGTTGATGTACCCACATACCTAAATATGTAATCACATTGTTTGTCTTTATTTATTTATTTAACTTTATTTTTATTGGAAGTTAAAAAATGTGATACCTCATGCCTTTATACTAAGTAATACACTTTGATAAAATGGTGAGTACGGCGATACTAGGCAACCATATGTGAATATTCCCTTGGATCAACACAAGCACATGACTTTATCTCGTATAATACATTAAAATATACGTACTTAGTATTGGAACAAATCAATAAAAAAATAGATCCACATGCACTCTTAATTATTTTTAAAACTTGATGCTGAATAAATACTTTATGACACCAACAAGATGCAAAACTGTACTGACCTCGCCTGACGAAAGAATTCCTTCCCATCAATGCGAGGAGTGCGTCCTGTTGGAGTTAATTATAATTATAAATAATAATAATTTAAAATGATTACTTTTTAATTGAAATCCATTTAAAAAGTAATCGAGTTTTATTGAGATTTAGTTGAATTTTGTAAGGGTTTTTAAAAGGAATTTTGGTATCAAATTCCAAATTATAAAAGTGGTATGAAGCTAACGCGATAGGTTAAATAGGCATTCACTTAATAATGACATTAATTAAAATGATTAGAAGGAGATTTTCAAATATTCAAATGGAAGGTGATTTAAAAGTATTTGGTTGATATATTTGTTGAAATAAAACCAAGATAAGTTTATAATAAGAAGCATAATGGGTTTGAGTAACGAATTTCATAAATGAATTAATGTAATGATTCCAAATTGTAAATGAATGGAATTAAAGAAGTTTTAAAGCTTAAGGCTTAAGATTTAGTTAAAGTTTTCTTAGTAAATGAATTCATAAAAGTGGTTATAACAAAAGGTTTTTCAAAAGTAAAAATTGTTTATAATACCATATTTTAGATGGAATAGTAAATGAAATTGATATGATATTATAATTAATATTAGTTTTTGGATTATAAACTTTTATCTATCTTAAGATAGAAACGATGTCGAATCAAGGTCTGAGCGGCAAACAAAATACCCCAACTTGAACGAATTTATGATTATCTGAGGAATGGTGCTAGTTCATAATATTGAAGATGCTGGAAATAAATTACTATTCCATAAGAAAGATATTGCAATTTTATTTGCAAGGTAAAGAATATAAGAGGAGATTGAGGAGTACTTTTATTCTAAAGAGATAAGTGTTGGTGTAACGACACATATTTTTGGTTGTATATTTTACTATTTGAATATCGATTTGGAATTTCTAAATGAAATTACAATACATAATTCATATAATTTATATATAGTTATAAATGGATTTTTATAAAAATGGAATGTCATTTAAAAACCAAAACTTTAACTGTTGAGTTTAATTCTATACCGTTGAAATTTAAGTAGTCTGTTTTTAAAATATACAATGGTATTGATTTTAGCCGTTGAATTTAATTCATATTCTATCGAGATTATATGAGGGTTAAAATAATAAACCAACCCTAAGATTTTAAACAACATACACAGTTATATTTTAATACAAATCCCTGTGTGTACATGCACATACATATACATCCGCACTTCACTTAGTTCGACAACATATGAAATTGAATACATTTACAACATACTAGTACAACAAATAAATGTTACATGAATATGAAAAAAATGGAACGAACAGAAAGAGTGAGACTGAGAGTTGATCAAAAAAAAAAAAACATCATACATATATAATCTTGCCTTTATAGAAATGCAAGATAGAATGTACAAGGAGAAATTTTATAAAAAAAAAAAAATCAATGTCATTCCTTGTTACTTCCAAGAAATTAAGAACATAAGAGAAAAAAAAGAATATACACATTCAAAATATGTTCATTCACATAATCTCATTTAAATCTTTGGACGGCACATGAACAGCTAAATGAATTCATATATACACAGTCAATAAACAACTATATATATTCATTTACATAATCAATGCACCACTAAACAACTAGATATATTCAAAATATATAAGATTTGTTTGTACAAATGCAAGACAAAGCAGATTAGGCGATTCATTTTTAAAGCCCTGTATCATTCGAGCGACAGCGACCCGAAATGACTACACATGCATTTACCTGAAACAAGGGATAAAATTTTCATGAAACAACTAAAAGAAGGTATATATATAAAAAAGGGGGGCACAACTATAAAACGGTACAAAAAAAATAGTGATGAACAGCTCAAACCAGTACAATACATAGCTGTATTTAAAACCAGAGGTATATATTCATACATCAGATCATAGGCATCAACAATAAACAACTATAGTTATAGCTAACAGCTAAGGGAAGGGACAATGCATAGCTAAAACATATAAATCCATTTCAGATTATTTGCATTGGAAATAAATAGCTAAGGAGATAGTGTAGGAGTAGCTGTGGAAAATAGGGCATGAACAGCAAAAGGAAACTAAAATGTGTACATATTCTTGGCATCAAATCTATAGACAATGAACTGATATATATAGATATATCATATAAACAAATCTACACGGCAAGGACGTATTTAAAAACATGTGCAGATTTGAACACAAGATTTGATGAAGATTTAAAATATCTGCATTTAAAATGAACAAGTCATAGCCTAAATCCTACCAAATCTATACCCTTTTTCAATCACTGTTTTTCCAAACATAGCAACTGTGTATTACAAATACATTATTCATCGGGTCTCTAACCTATCATATAGCCATCACATGTCCGATCACCAGTATACTAATCTGAAAAGAAAAACCCAATGGCCTAAGCATAGCCAAATCTACCTAGGGAAAACGATGATAGACGTTGATCATATCCAAGCCAAACTGACACTATAAATAGTGGTGTTACGCACGAGTATTTCATCAAAGTCTAGAACCATACAAAATGGTTCGAACTACTTAAAGAAAAATCAAAACAAAAATTGAGTAAAAACACTTATCTGCATTCGAGAGATGATGCTGAGGAACCTTCGACTGTACTTGCTCGAACCGAGGCTTAGGGTTCGGGAGAGCATCGATTGGAAGCCTCAAGTGGCTTGTAGTGGCTTTCGAAGTCGTGAGGGAGTTTTTGATGGGCTGTATTGCTTTTGAAAAGGCATGGCAGGTGAATAACGAAGTGGTGGTGACGAGAGGTTGTTGAGGGGTGGATTTAGGGTTCGGTAGATTAGGAGAACGGAGGGATCGGAGAACGTAGGGATCGGAGAAGGAGGGTCGTCGCGGTAGGGTTCAGTGGCACTAGGAGGAGACAGCGACGGCTTAAAGGGAGGAAGCGTTCGTTGTTCTGCCATGGATTTGGAGGAAAGGATTTGGTGGAGGCGGTGTGTTTGTGAGGCTGGGGTCCGATGACAGGGTTTTGACGTTGATAAGTGGGCTGGGAAGAGATGTGGGCCGAACAACAATGGGTAAAGGCCCACTTTAATTAAATTAAATTTAAGTTTTAAAGTTTAATTACTTTATAAATTTGTTTTTACAATATCTAGTACGTGCGTTAACAGATTTTAACACAATCAGGCTCGTTGGAACCGTAGAGACAGGAGCTTCGAGATGGAGCATGATCAGGCAGGACTTGAAGGACGGAATTTTTTTAATTAAATTTAATGTTGTTTAATTTAATTAAAAACCAGCGCTTATTGACCAAACCAATCAAAGTGGGTTAACCTCACTCAGTACTTCCCGTTTATATTTCATATAAATTGGGTTTTACTTCTGTGGGCTCTGATTGCTAGTAGTTGACCATTTGCTAGTTATATTTTTTTTTGAATTAATCAATGGAATTAAACGGACATTTAATTCCAGTAAAACACCAAACCTTTTTCTAATATAATATAGGTAATTCCCCTTAATTGGTCACGTTTATAAAATAAGCATGATTTAAATTGTTTGAATTGTTTGTGTGATCTGATTGCTGATTGATGGTTGTTATTACCTGTAACAACCCTGAATTTTGGGGTAAATTTACATTAAGTAATTTTAATGATATTTTGGTATTTAAAATAATTTATTTAAAATAATAATGATTAAAAATTGATTTAAATCGAAGTTAGAATGAATAATTTAATTTTAATTGTAAAAGGAGTTAGAAATAGCGTGGTAGTTTGAAAAGTCAAACTTGAACTTTGACTGACCGTACAGGATGCAAAATTTAACGGATTTTAGTGAAACCAAAAATATTAGAATCTATTTAAAAATATCTTTCTAACGAATATGAAAATTGAAATTTCATAGCAGGAATCAAAAGTTATGTCTAAATTAAAATTTAGAAAGGTCGCTATGAAATTTATATAATATATAAAGGTCAAAAAACACTATTTTTTGCATACGAAGGAATTTGAACTCGAAACCATTTCCATTGAGTTCAGAATGATGTTTCTGCATTTAAAAACAGTAAACACTTATATATTTTGAGTTTCGGAAATTATTTGTTTAAAAATGTATTTTTAATATTTAATATATACGCCTTGAAAATAGTCATTTTACAAACGACCCCCGTTTTTGACGAAACCACTTTTGTTGGATTCGAAATGTCAACATATGGTTAAGTTTAATTTTTCATAATTTTTAGAATTAATTTGTGACCGTGGCAAAAAGATTTCATTTTTGTCAATTTTAATCGATTTGAAAAAGGCCATTTTTCAAATGGGCTCAGAATTGAACGAAATTAATTTTCCTAGGTCCGCAGCGTCAAAACATAGCTAAATATATTTTTCGGGAATTTTTGAAGTTAATTTGTAGCCCCGGTGAATTTAATTGTACGACAGAATTAATTTAATAAAGGATTTAATTGTTAAATTAAATAATTCAGGCCGCAGACATCCGTTTGGGCTGACGAGACCTAGTCCATTGGATCCGGAACAGGGGCTATTGGCTAGGGTCAGCTTTGGTTGGACTGAAAACGGAGTTATTTAGAACTTATGGATACAATTGCAAAATTATCAATAAAATATTATAAATAATGGAAAATTAAAAACCCTAAGTTACTATTCATCGTCATCTGTAGCCGCCATCATCCTGATTCCATGGCCACCGTACTCCGAAATTCATTCACCATTTTCTCCTCCTCCTCCACGAATTAGCCCTCACCTCTCTTGACGTTATCGAAGCCCTCGTCCTCCTCTTCGATTCCATACGAGTTGATCGTCACCAGGAGGCACAGGCACCGAGAACGGACCCTCCAAACTCACCGCCTTCGAACCTTCGCCGGGCCCACGTCAGACCACCGAGCTTCACTGCGGTGGGAACCCCAGGCGCGTCGGCCTCCCCCCTTCGTCGTGCCGGTGTCTGATCAACCTCCAGTGCCTTGTTCTGCATGCAAACAGAAACCCTAGGACGGAACCCATAGTAGAAAGCTACGGCTTGTTTTCTGAATAAGGTAGAAGAAGGGTATGGACACAATTTTAAATATTTAATTACTAATCTTAATTTAATCATAATGAATTCGTACGATCTCGAAATTTATCGATTTCAGAGACGTTGCGATCGTGAAGCCGAATACTACGCTTCAGAAGAGACTAGAGTTGAAACCGAGCATGTTGGAAATTCAGGAAATTTCAGATCTGAATTAAAAGCAAAGTGAGAATTCTATTTTATTTCTTCTTTGTAAATAATTAGAAATAATACTAATTGTATTATCATAAACGCGTAGTTAATTCTTATTTGTTTAATTTATGATTCTATCTGTAATTGTGTGTAGATCTGCAAATTTGGTGATGTTGTGTTATTATGAAATTGTCCCCAACATGTAAATCAATGTTATGTTATTATGGAACCAATACAAACATGCCAAGTACTATTGTTTAGGTAAATTTGCCATCACAGAAAATGAACATCTTTGTTGGTAAATAAATGGAATAAGTATTTGTTTGTTGATTGAAAAGAACTCGACTTTGTTTGTTATTTAAAAAGATTGTAACGTTGTTGTGAAATTAAAAGATTGTAACTTGGTTGGTAATTAAAAGATTTTACTTTTGTGTGTAATGAAATAGACAACAAAAGTTCACCTTTGTGTGATGAAATAAAGGACATTTTGTTGTTGTTTTGAAATAAATAAAAAGAAACAAACATTCATTTGTTTTGGTAAGGATGAAAAGATAACAAATTATTCATTGTTTTGTTAAGAATGATAAGAAGGGAAATTTACATTAATTATGTTAAAGAAGGAAAAGTTACATTTTTGCATTGTTTTTGTAAGAAGAGAAAATAAATAAAATAAATAAAAATAGTTAATATTGGTTTTTATTATTAATGAAAGGAAATCATTTTTATTTGTAAATAAAAAGAAATCACTTTTGTTTATGCAAATGAAATTGAGTCACATTTTAATGTGTCATGTTTATGCATATGAAATAGAATCATATTTTAAATGTCATGTTATGCATATGCGATATGATTACATTTCAATGTCATGTTAATTCATATGAAAAATAATTTTTTTTTATGTGCTAAGTAAATGCATTAGGAATGAATATTTATTTAAGTGGCATGTTAATTCATTAGAAACAATCATTGGAACGGTATATATATATATATATATTATAAATACAAATTAGAAGAGAAACATTATTTACACCGTCATGTTTAAGAATTAAGAAAGTTTTACATTTTCCATAATGTAAATAAGAATTAGAAGAAAATTTCATTTTTATGTAATTAAGTTAAAATTACATTTTTATGTAAAAAAGGTTAAAAGAAAGAGAATTACCTTTTTTTATGTAATCAAGATTTCAAAGAACAGAGAATTACATTATATGTAATTAAAGAATAGTAATTCACATTAAATAAAATTACATTTTTATATGTAATTAAAGCATAAGTAAAAAAGAAAATTTGACAATGGAATCAAAAATCACCTTTTTATGTAATTTAAAAAGCTGGAAATTTTCACCGTAATGTTAATCACATTTTTATGTTAGGAATCTTAATATTAGAAAATCACATGTTGATGTTTAGAATGTCAATATTAAAAAAGAAACATTTTTATGTATAAAATGTTTGCATAATAAAATCTCATTTTTATGTCAGTATATAAAGGAACATTTTATTGTATAAGATGTTAGCATTAGGAAAATATCCTTTTTATAATATAAAATGTTAGCATAGAAAAGTAACATTTTGTATTATAAAACGTTGCATTTAAAAGAATTAACATTTGTAGTGTAAAATGTCACATTAGTATAATAATATCATTTTTGTTAAAATGTCATACTAGTGATAATAACATTTTTGTTAGAGAAGTTTACGTTTTTGATGTGAATTAGATTGACGAGATGAAAGTTACGTTTTAATGTAATTAAATTAAAAAGAAAATTTACATTTAGGATTAAGGAGAGAGTTTACATTTTTCATGTAAAAAGATTTAAAGTAAGAAAATTTCATTTCTCATGTAATTAATATTTAAAGTAAGAAAATTACATTTTTATGCAATGAAAAGATTAGATTTTGATATTGCAAAATTATTTACATTCTTTTTATGTAAATTAGATTAAAGAGGAAAAGTCACATTTTTAATGCAGATTATATTAAAAAGGAAAGTTTACATTTTTAATGTGAATAAAAAAATATAGAATTAAAATGTATATTTTATCGTTATTTTAGATGCGATAAAAGAATAGAATAAAAATTATATATTTTTATCGTCATTTTAGAGGCGGTAAAAAGAAGTTACATTTTTTCAATGTAAATAAAAGGAAAATAGGAAGTTACATTTTTATATGTAATTAGAAAAATATAGAAACTTACATTTTTCAATGTAAATAAGGATGAAATAGAAGTTATACTTTCAAAGAATTTACATTTTTCAATGTAAACAAAAGAAATAAAAAGAATGATTAGGAATTTACATTTCCCAAAGTAAATAGAATATAGAATAAAAGTTACATTTTCGATATAATAATATATTGAAATATAAATTTACATTTCTCAATGTAAATAAAATAGGAATAGAAATTTACATTTTTCAATGTAAATAATAAGATTAGAAATTTACATTTCTAAGGAATAGATTTTCATTAGGAAAAAAAATAATGAAACCAAATATACATTTTGTGTAAATTGAAGGATGGAAGAAGAAAATATACATTGTTATGTTTAGGATGTGTATGTAAAGTAAAATAAAAGTAGCGATAGATCGTTATAAATTATTAACAACGATATGAAATAGTTTTCAAATTTATTTATGCGAGAGTTATTTGGAAAGTCCGAGTTTACTCTCATTCCAAATAATGATACGACGTTCGAAGAATTAAAGACGGTGATTGAAGACCGACGATCTTCACATCGAATGGGTAACTAGTGTTGAGGCCCTTGATTGATTTGCTCCCAAGACTGGGCTAAGATGGTAGTTATCTGGACGTAGTGTTGATTTGTATGGATTTGGCTTTCGCTAAGACCCAGAGCATAAGCTTATAAATGGAATGTGTGTCCGACATTGTACTCCTTTATATTGTATTTATTGATTTTCTGTCGAATGTATGAATGTTTGGTGGCGAAGAATTTATTCTCTTGCTTAACACCCTTACATATATTTCGGCAAAGGATTGGTAGTGTGATATGGAGTGACAGTGTGGCATACTAAGATGCAATGATCAAGGTTTCTTGTTAAAAAGAAGAACCTTGTGGTGACGATCAAAGCACAGCTTGAATAAGCATAGCTTTGTGTATTACGTAGCTTCACGAGCCTCACAACCCGGTGGAGTCTAAATCGGGAGAAGGGAACGCAGGGAGAGCAGCACGTTTCTTTTTAGTTAGAAGTAGTGTCAATGCTTAAACTGGCTGATATTTTACTTATGTGGATGACGGAATGAGGCGCCTCGGATGATAGGTCCTATAGGACTGGGAAACGTGTGTTCAGGAATAACTAATCCACAAAGCTGTATGTGTGGACCGACCCTGCCGCTTTCCAAGGGTTCACTGCGGGGGATCCTGAGACATTAGCTAGAGTGTCTCGAATCGGTAAGGAGCTCCTCCCTAGCCTTGACTCATGATGGAAACCCAATTTCCAATACGATCTCATACGGTTTTGATTGTATTACTAGTATGGAGGCATAGTATATGGTAGGTATGCTTCCTAGGATTGATACATTTACTTTGAAATGTTTTTAAACACAAATACACTAATAATAATATCAAATTCGTTTTTATCGTATCAAGCATTTTTGACCATTATAAGGTAAAACCCTATCCTCCAGTTTGCGTTGCATTGTGTGATGGGACTTGGGTCTTATAATGGTTTCATTATTCTAAAAAGCATTGCGTTGTTTAACGATTTACTTTAATTTATGCACCGACAATCCATTGGAATAAAACCCGTTCCGCGTTAGTGGCGTGGTCCTTGGATTTGCTTTATTGCTATTAATTACATTAGTTAAGAATTATCACACCAGTCTCATGACTAACTCGTAGTTTGTTTCACTTTGCAAACTCGGGTGCCCTCTTTTCCACACGGGCAGTCGAGTAGCTTTTTGCAGATATTTATCTTTTGAGCGGGATTCTGGATCGAAGCCTAAAGCTGTGTCCAGAGCATAGTTGTCTTCCGCTGCCTTAGTTATTTTATTTCCGCTGTGTATTGTATTAATTTATTGTAATTTATCTTCTGTTGTAATTTTATTCAATGTACTCTGATATTCTGCACTCTGATGTAACATTTTTATGATGTTTATAAAAGTCTGTTGTTGTTGTTGTTGTTCAAATGCGTTGTATTCCCAGAGTTAACGTGTTCGGGTTTGGAACGGTCTTAGTCGATTTTGCGATCGATCTGGTCGGGCGAAATCCGGGTTGTTACATTATCAGATAAAGGGAATAGTTTTGATTAGACAATTGATTTAATCGATAACCGTTGAATTGAAATTCAACATTTGATTCATTTTAACCAGTAGGAATATTGGTTGAATAATTTGGCATCACATTGTCTGTAAACCAGTCATTATACAAATATGGATTTTTATCATCAAGTGGGTTGACCTTTATGAAGATATAAATTTATTTTAGCTTTTAGATATATTATTTTGAATAGAGCAATTTTAAAAGAGATAAGTAATATTATTATTATTATTATTATTATTCAAAGGTTCATAAGTCATTATTAAATTATTTTAATAAAGTAAAATTCTTAGGTTAAGAGAAATTATAAGCAGATGAGCAGGAAATAACCTAATGATTAAGTATTCGATTAATTGTTCTTAGAAACAGTTATATGAAGTTATTTGAATTAATTATATTATTAAGGAGGAATTAACTGGAATTAATTTAAATTTTGAAAGAGAGATTATGAACGAGTTTTATACTTAACTCGAGTTTATAATGAAGTTAAAAATGGATTTAAGCGAACTTATAAGCTTAAATAGAAGGGTTACTTAACAATTGGATTATGTAAAGGAAATGAAGGTATAAAAGAGTTAAAATTAAACACAAGATGTAAAAACAAGGTTTATAAAGCAAACGAGAAGTAAAGAAGTGATTTGGAATTGGAAATACTTAAGTATGAAATAAGTAAATAATTGGACAATGAGATTCCCAGGAAGGAGAGGGAATGTGGAAAAGGAATTTGAAAAGAATTAGGTAATAGGGTTGTGATAATAGCCCAGCTAGGGAACAAAGTATTTAAATAATTGGAAGTTAATAAAAGTGATGTTTGATAAGGAATTAAGAAATCGATGAATTAAGCAATATCAAATATAATTTTAAAAAAAGGACTTCCAAAAGATAAAGTAGATTTTGAAAGCTATATTTTGAAGTAAATAGTTTAATGGAATGCGAATAAATATCGGTTTTTGAATTACAGTTCGTATTTATCTTAAGGTAAGAACGTGGCTGATCAAGGTCTGAGAGGTAACTAAAATACCCCAACTTGAACGACTTCGGGATTATCTGGAGATGATATTAGCTGATAATGGTAGAATGTAAGAGTAATTTATTATTTTCATAAAAGAAATAATGATGCAACGTTAGTTGAATGATGTGAGAATATGTCAGGAGATTTCCAAAGTAACGGAAATAACGAGTGAATGTTTTTCCAAATATTGGGATATTTAAGTTAATCATTCTTTAATTATTTTAGTTAAAGAAGCCAAGTGATGCTAAATGCTGAACCAATAAATCTGTTTTTCTCTTATGATTGAATGACTGTTTTATTTGATAGTTAAATAACCGATTATCAAAACTGGCCTATACGCTTGTTGGTACGGGAAGACCGGGATCGAAGTTATATTAGAAAACCATTCCGACCAACAAATACGAAAATATAGAAGATGTCAGATGACGATCGAGATGGAGCATTGAAGACCATAGATCTTCATAAAACGGAAGAACCGCTTAAAATCTTTGATTCGACCCGGAGATATACTAGGGTTCTTTCGTGGTTGAAGTCTATGGATTGCAAGGATTACTCGCTACTGACCCATGGGGTGATTCCTAAATGAGATACAGTAGGAGAGTGCCTTTGGTTCATCCTGTTCCTGGATGACATGTATGGACGGATGTCTGACAGAGTACTTCCAAAAGATCGCGTACGTTGATTTCTTCAAACGTGCCATAGTTGGTTACTTCCCAACTAGTGTATTTTTTGTGGACGTCAATTAGTGATATTTAGTGGATTTGACGATGTGGTACTCAAAGTGAATGGCGATTAGATGTTTCAAAGAAAATTCTGGCCTCAAGCCTCACAAGTGGTGAATGACAAAAATCGGGCAGGCAGCATGGCTATGTGGGTCGCTCCCATTAAGGTGTATAATCACCTATCTAGAGAAAATCTTATTTTCTTCTTTAATCTATTTCGATGTTGTCCCTTTTCGGGAAGACGATGGATATCTCCCAACCGTTGGTGATATACATTCGATACGCTCAAGCGAAATGAGTGGTCGGTCATGTGTGGGCCGGGTTGTAAGACGTTCTTGTTGAACCCAGTGTATTCGTCTCTAGAGATACACGATCTGCAGGTGGTCCCATACCTTGTCATGATTGGAATCCAATCTCCAATAAGCGCCCACGGTTTTGTTTGTATACTATATATGTAGAGTGTGAGATGCAAGCGTTCTACTAGATTCTATTTATTTGTATTTAGACATTATTATAATATCAGACAAGATATTGATTTCAAAACTGTTTTGGGTTATCGTAAGGTAAAAACCATCCATATTTATGTGTGGATTTGGTCTTGCGATTTTCCTTTTCTTTCGAAAGGATTTTAACTTTAAAATCAGGTTGTGTGAAACCCTTAATACTGTGCGAGTTTTTCTCACTCTGGTTCACCAGACTGACCCGCTGTTTTGTAAATGCTCGGGTTAGCCCGGGATGTACAGGTTCAGGTTATCGAATGCTGTGAAGTTCAAAGACGAGATGAAGGTGTTTAAATCTAGTATCTTGTCGCTGTGTGTCGTATAGGAGGACAAGTTATTATAACTGTCCCGCTATGTGATGTACTCTGATGTTGTAAGTTTTATTTGAAGTTCTCAATAAAGTTATTTATGTATTATATTTTGTTCCGCTGCGATGTGAGACTCTGTGTTGTGTTCTTTCTCCTTCTTCTTCTATTCTAATATTTATTTCTTTCTTATCTCACCCTCTAATTTCTTTTGAATAACGTCCAATGTTTTCGGTGTTTGGAAGGTCGGCATGAGTTACGGTAAAGGTATTTGTGTCGATTTTCAGGGCCGAAAATTCTTGGATCGTTACAGTGGTATCAAAGCTATTGGTTGAGTAGTAACCTTGGCTATGTGGCGTAACTCAATAGATACGGGGCTAGAAATACCCTAGATTGAGTTTGAGTGTGTGTGTATATATATGAGAGCGTATTTGTAAATTCTATATAAATATGTTTTATATTGTGATATTTGATCAGTTCGATTTTGAACTAGCAACTGACACAATAATGTTTTAAAAAAATGATCAGATGAATTAATTTTGGCCATAGTATACTTTTGTATATAAAAAGAATAATTTTATGATTTATTTTTAGTTGGTTGATTTATTTGAACCAAAGTCGAATTAAGCTGTGAATTGGAATTTCCCATATATGAAATTAGAAAGAGAAAATGTATATTGTTGAAATAGAAATCAAAATTGAGTTTGAAATGGCAATGTGTAAATAGCAAAAATAAATAGTTAATCCAATATGAGTTTGAAACTTAACCTGGCTAAGAATTGGGTACTGTAATTAAGATTTGGAGTTGGAAAATAAAAGTTGTTTGATCTGGTTGATTGGATTGTGCATTGTTGTTTGTTGGTTGTAAGATGGATTAAATAATTTCGTCAAATGATTTAATAAATAAGAGCTAAAAAAAATTGAAAGCGAAGATAATAATCCTATATAATAATTTTGAATAAAATCAAATTTGAAATAAAACTGGGAGGATTTAACCTGTAATGGTTATTGTATATCGGGCTAAGTACGGGTTGAAAATGTAAGGAGCTGCTAGTTGCTTTGGAATTTGAGTTTGGTGGCCTGACAAAAAGGTAAACCTTGATATCGTTGGTTAATAATTGACTTTATACCCTGGAACCGGATAGCCATTTGGTCCCGTTCTCTTTTGAGATGTGTGAGGCCCGGAGTGGCAGATGTAGTTGATCTGGTCGAGCAATGCTGTAGAGATACTAATGATTTTTTCGCAAAGTGAGAATTTAGATGATAATTCCATGATAATTTCATAATAATTATTTTGAGAATAATTGGGATGAGGACATTCCTCTTACTTAGCAATTTCGAGGACGAAATTATTTTAAGGGGGAAGGAATGTAACGACTCGGATTTTTGGTTGTATATTTTACTATTTGAATATCGATTTGGAATTTCTAAATGAATTTACAATATATAATTCGTATAATTTATATATAGTTATAAATGGATTTTTATAAAAATGGAATGTCATTTAAAAACCAAAACTTTAACTGTTGAGTTTAATTCTATACCGTTGAAATTTAAGTAGTTTGTTATAAAAAATATACAATGGTATTAATTTATTTCATTGTTTTTAGCCGTTGAATTTAATTCATATTCTATCGAGATTATATGAGGGTTAAAATAATAAACCAAACCTAAGATTTTAAACAACATACACAGTTATATTATAATACAAATCCCTGTGTGTACATGCACATACATATACATCCGCACTTCACTTAGTTTGACAACATATGAAATTGAATACATTTACATCATACTAGTACAACAAATAAATGTTACATGAATATGAAAAAAAATGGAACGAACAAAAAGAGCGAGACTGAAACTTGATCAAAAAAAAAACATCATACACATATAATCTTGCCTTTATACAAATGCAAGATAGAATGTACAAGGAGAAATTTTATTAAAAAAAAAATCAATGTCATTCCTTGTTACTTCCAAGAAAATTAGAATATAAGAAAAAAAGAATATACACATTCAAAATATGTTCATTCACATAATCTCATTTAAATCTTTGGACGGCACATGAACAACTAAATGAATTCATATATACACAGTCAATAAACAACTATATATATTCATTTACATAATCAATGCACCACTAAACAATTAGATATATTCAAAATATATAAGATTTGTTTAAACAAATGCAAGACAAAGTAGATTAGGCGATTCATTTTTAAAGCCCTTTATCATTCGAGCGAAAGTTACCCGAAATGACTCCACATGCATTTACCTAAAACAAGGGATAAAAATTTCATGAAACAACTAAAAGAAGATATATATATATAAAAAAAGGGAGGCACAACTATAAAAATAGTGCAAAAAACAAAAAAGAAAAGAGTGATGAACAGCTCAAACCAGTACAATACATAGCTGCATTTAAAACCAGAGGTATATATTCATACATCAGATCATAGGTGTTGACAATAAACAACTATAGTTATAGCTAACAGCTAAGGGAAAGGACAATGCATAGCTAAAACATATAAATCCATTTCAGTTCATTTGCATTGGAAATAAGTAGCTAAGGAGATAGGGTAGGAGTAGCTGTGGAAAATAGGGCATGAACAACAAAAGGAAATTGAAATGTGTACATATTCTTGGCATCAAATCTATAGACAATGAACTGATATATATAGATATATCATATAAACAAATCTACACGGCAAGGACGTATTTAAAAACATGTGCAGATCTGAACACAAGATTTGATGAAGATCTAAAATATCTGCATTTGAAATGAACAAGTCATAGCCTAAATCCTACCAAATCGATACCCTTTTTCAATCACTGTTTTTCCAAACATAGCAACTGTGTTACAAATACATTATTCATCAGGTCTCTAACCTATCACACAGCCGTCACATGTTCGATCACCAGTACACTGACGTGAAAAGAAAAACCCAATGGCCTAAGCCTAGCCAAATCTACCTAGGGCAAACGATGATAGACGTTGATCATATCCAAACCAAACTGACACTATAAATAGGGGTATTGCGCATGAGTATTTCAACAAATTCTAGAACCATACAACGAACAAGAAAATGGTTCGAACTACTTAAAGAAAAATCAAAACAAAAATTGAGTAAAAACACTTATCTGCGTTCGAGAGATGATGCTGATGAACCTTCGGCTGTACTTGCTCGAACCGAGGCTTAGGGTTTGGGAGAGCTTCGATTGGAAGCCTCAAGTGGCTTATAGTGTCTTTTAAAGTCGTGAGGGAGTCGTTGATGGGCTGTATTGCTTCTGAAAAGGCACGGCGGGTGAATAACGAAGTGGTGGTGACGAGGGGTTGTTGAGGAGTGGATTTAGAGTTCGGTAGATCAGGAGAACGAAGGGATCAGAGAAGGAGGGTCGTCGCGGTGTGGTTCGGTGGCACTAGGAGGAGATAGCGGCGGCTTAAAGGGAGGAAGCGCTCGTTGTTCTGCCATGGATTTGGAGGAAATGATTTGGTGGAGGCGGTGTGTTTGTGAGTCTGGGGTCCGATGATAGGGTTTTGACGTTGATTAGTGGACTGGGAAGAGAGGCGGGCCGAACAACAATGGGTAAAGGCCCACTTTAATTAAATTAAATTTAAGTTTTAAAGTTTAATTACTTTATAAATTTGTTTTTACAATATCTCGTACGTGCGTTAATGGATTTTAACACAATCAGGCTCGTTGGAACCGTAGAGACAGGAGCTTCGAGATGGAGCATGATCGGGCAGGACTGGAAGGACAGAATTTTTTTTAATTAAATTAAACGTTGTTTAATTTAATTAAAAACCAGCGCTTATAGACCAAACCAATCAAAGTGAGTTAACCTCACACAGTTCTTCCCGTTTGTATTTCATATCAATTGGGTTTTACTTATGTGGGCTCTGATTGCTAGTAGTTGACCATTTGCTATTTATATTTTTTTTTGATTTAATCAATGGAATTAAACGGACATTTAATTCCAGTAAAAAACCAAACTTTTTTCTAATCCAATAAAGGTAATTCCCCTTAATTGGTCATGTTAATAAAATAAGCGTGATTTAAACTGTTTGTGTGATCTGTTTGCTGATTGATGGTTGTTATTATCAGATAAAGGGAATAGTTTTTATTGGACAATTGATTTGCTTGATAACCATTGAATTGAAATTCAACATTTGATTCATTTTAACCAATAGGAATATTAGTTGAATAATTTGGCATCACATTGTCTGTAAACCAGTTATTATACAAATATGGATTTTTATCATCAAGTGGGTTGACCTTTATGAATATATAAATTTATTTTAGCTTTTAGATATCTTATTTTGAATAGAGCAATTTTAAGAGAGATAAGTATTATTATTATTATTATTATTCAAAGGTTCATAAGTCATTATTAAATTATTTTAATAATGTAAAAATCTTAAGTTAAGAGAAATTATAAGCAGATGAGCAGAAAATAACCTAATAAGAATTCGATTAATTGTTCTTATAAACAATTATATGAAGTTATTTGAATTAATTATATTATTAAGGAGGAATTAACTGGAATTAATTTAAATTTTGAAAGAGAGATTATGAACGAGTTTTATACTTAACTCGAGTTTATAAAGAAGTTAAAAAGGGAGTTAAGCGAACTTACAAGCTTAAATAGAAGGGTTACTTAACAATTGGATTAAGTAAAGGAAATGAAGGTATAAAAGAGTTAAAATTAAACCCGAGATGTAAAAACTAGGTTTATAAAGCAAACGAGAAGTAAAGAAGTGATTTGGAATTGGAAATACTTAAGTATGGAATTAAGTAAATAAATGGACAATTAGATTCCCAGGAAGGAGAGGGAATGTGGAAAAGTGATTTGAAAAGAATTAGGTAATAGGGTTGTGATAATAGCCTAGCTAGGGAACAAAGTATTTAAATAATTGGAAGTTAAAAAGAGTGATGTTTGATAAGGAATTAAGAAATCGATGAATTAAGCAATATCAAATATACTTTTTAAAAAAAAGGACTTCCAAAAGATAAAGTAGGTTTTGAAAGCTATATTTTGAAGTAAACAGTTTAATGGAATGCGAATAAATATCTGTTTTTGAATTACAGTTCGTATTTATCTTAAGGTAAGAACGTGGTTGATCAAGGTCTGAGAGGTAACTAAAATACCCCAACTTGAACGACTTCGGGATTATCTGGAGATAATATTAGATGATAATGGTAGAATGTAAGAGTAATTTATTATTTTCATAAAAGAAATAATGATGTAACGTTAGTTGAATGATGTGAGAATATGTCAGGAGATTTCCAAAGTAACGGAAATAATGAGTGAATGTTTTTCCAAATATTGGAATATTTAAGTTAATCATTCTTTAATTATTTTAGTTAAAGAAGCCAAGTGATGCTAAATGCTAAACCAATAAATCTGTTTTTCTCTTATGATTGAATGACTGTTTTATTTGATAGTTAAATAACCGACTATCAAATCTGGCCTATACGCTTGTTGGTACGGGAAGACCGGGATCGAAGTTATATTCGAAAACCATTCCGACCAACAAACACGAAAATACAGAAGACATCAGATGACGATCAAGATGGAGCATTGAAGACCATAGATCTTCATAAAACGGAAGAACCACTTAAAATCTCTGATTCGACCCAGAGATATACTGGGGTTCTGTCGTGGTTGAAGTCTGTGGATTGCAAGGATTACTCGCTACTGACCCATGGTGTGATTCTTATATGAGATGCAGTAGGAGAGTGCCTTCGGTTCATCCTGTTCCTGGATGACTTGTATGGACGGATGTTTGACAGAGTACTTCCAAAGGATCGTGTACGTTGATTTCTTCAAACGTGCCATAGTTGGTTAGCTCCGAACTAGAGTATTTTTTGTGGACGTCAATTAGTGATATCTAGTGGATTTGATGATGTGGCATTCAAAGTGAATGGCGATCAGATGTTTCAAAGAAAATTCTGGCCTCAAGCCTCACAACCGGTGTAACGAACCAGTATTTTGACATCTCAAAATATAAATATTTAATGTTTAAAGTGCATGAATACAACCTAGATTTTTGTTTGGAACTTGGAATTTTATTTTCTTTGTAAATGTAGGTTTGAATTTTTAATGTATGAATTTGAATTCTAAATGTAAGTTGAACATGTATGTTGTGTTGAAAAATAGAATCCAAAACCGATGACTAACTTAGAATTTATATAGTTAAACAAACTTGAAATCGATAAATTATATAAAAAAACATTAATTCTTAAATTGAATATATTATTGATATTTAAATAATTTTATAATGAAAGCGTTCTAGTTGCCCACTCTGTTCAGATTGATTTTACGGTCGGTTTGCGGTAACAGTAACTGATATATCGATAATAATATTAAAATTTTAAGAATGTAAATTAGAGTGTGAAATTTTATATTTGAGATGCGTCTAGTCGGACATCGCCAGAGAATTAATTTCATAGTAGAATAAGCACGTTTGTATAAAATTTAATTAGATATTTAATAAATATTTACAAAATAAAACGTTCTCAGAATTTTGATGAATTTCATCTAAAGATAATAAATAGAATTCTGGGTAGAATACCTTTTCTCGTTTTCGAAAATTCTATCATCTATTAATCTGAATCTCTAATTGCAAGCCATGGAAGTGCAGTAGGAATAATTAATTACTTGTCAATATTGTTCGTAGCCCAATTTTATTCCGCAATTTCATATGTCGCTGGGAGCTCTTCTGTATATAAGAGAAACATTAAATTCAAAGGTGAAACTTTATTTTATATTCCTTTATTTAAAAACACTTGTTAAGAGGACAAAGTGGACACATGGTAACAATTTGGTACGAAGGCAACGCGTGCCCATTTGCATAGAACAATTCCACTACGTTGACATTTCCTTTTCTTCGTTCAGTATAAGGGAATCAGGGAAATTCTTTTCATTTCCAATGTGTGTCTTAAGAAAATTTCAAATCATGAAATCCCTAAATCCCTGAATCGCATGCCTCCACTTGAGATGCGCCGCACCATCTACCTCACTCAGACCGACGCCGCCATCTCCCTACCGACCTGCGATCGCCCCTTCCTCCTCAACGTTTCCACTCCATTCTCGGAAATCAAATTTCGGATCTAGAGAAAAAAAAAAGGAAAGAAGGGCCAGTCACACTCGAGCTTGCTGGAACACCACCTTCGTTCGTCAGTCCTCATCCTCCTGACGTGGGCTACTCCATACAAGAGCCACTTCAGTGCTCGGGCTTTGGTTTTGTCGAAGAAGGTCAGTTCTTCTACTTCTAAAATTTAAAATCTCATTATATGTCTCTGTGAATTTCATATACCAGCAAATCTTAAGTCCAACCATTTAAGATCTGTAAAATTCTGCATGCCACAAAAATCTTTGCCGCTATTTGGACAAGTTCACTTTTTAGTTATGCAAATCTTAGACTTGTCACTTTTGTTGGTTATATATATCCATTTCCTACGTAATCTAGGGATTCTTTAGTTTTGTTCTTATAGCTTGGTGTTCATCTCATTAATTTATGCATAAGTGTAGAATTAGGAATGTTAGCTGCTACGTCATTTTTGCATCTATAACACAACAGCTCCTATGCAAAAGTGTTGCATGTTCTATTGTGTCCTTAGTAACCTTATGTTGAATTAGTTGTGAGTTGTCTCTATTTTGAGTGAGAAGGAATTAAATTGTATTGATAATATTGAACGCAAGGGACGAAGTTTTACCAAACAGAATGGATTGGGTTCAGTATACTTCTGAACATGTTAAACCTGCTTGGTGATATCCGGGATTGGTGTAGCACTTATTGTGTAGCAAGTAACAGTAGGTAGACGTCTGTTTTAAATATTCTCATTCCTTGCCATGATTAGAAACTTGTGTAGTTGAGTGATTTGTCGTTAGTTTCAGCACCAAGAGGTCACTAGTTCAAATCCCCGTTATGACTTAGTTTTCTAAATTGGCAAATTCATGATTTGTTTTATTGGAAAAAAAATTCTTCATATTAAATTGAGTCATTTGAACTATTCTAGGTTGTTGATCTCCACTATCTGTTATTGATACTGTAATCGTGCCATCGTCTTTTCCATTCACTTCGCACATCGTCTGAAGTGCCGGTGAGTTTCTACTCACTCACAGACTAATATTTTTATTAATTGAATTAAAGATTGAAATGTCAAAGGAAATGTTAGTTACTCTAGAATTGTTTGCTTCGTGATTGTGCACGTGAGTCACACACTATTATATCATATGACCCAATATGGATGTATGTTTGACATGTTATGTTTATTTTCTCATCATGAAAGTTCCCCCTTAGATTAGAAACACTAAGGGTTGAAATGATACATACCCGACCCCCTTATGTATTCGAATCGAATTGGGATGCGGGTTGAAATGATACATACCCGGGATTTCGAATATTTTAAAGAACGGATTGAAATGATAAATATCCCTCTCACTTGACCATAGGATAGAAAATTTTATACGGACACTATGGTCAATAAAATTATTTTAAATAATTTATCGATTTTGGCAAGTTGAAGTTTTAAGGAAATTTTCTATATATCATAAAGAAAGTTAAAAGAAGTTTTGTGCAAATTTTTCTTGAATGTTTATAAAGGGATCCAATTTGTATGAAAATAAGTTGTAAAGAGGGTTTCAAGTTAACACTTAAACTTTTATCTATCTAGATGAATTTTTCATAACTTTATGTTTATGATATGATAAATTTTGAATGGAATAATTTAATGTAAAGATTTGTAAAGACTTGGGAAATGCTTCAAAGCTTATTTTAATATATGATTTGTCAAATGAATTTTCGCCACGTGAATGTAAGACGAATTTTGTCGGAATGAAAGTGTCTTCAAGTATGAAAGAATATGAATCTAAATCATGGTGAATACGGGTTTAGTCAACAAGTTAGAATTTAATGGATCATATTTTGATTACAACAAATGTTAAAGTTGTTTGGGGTTTATTATATATGTAAAAAAGGGATATGTAAATCCAAGGCAAACAATGATTGGAAAATCGTTAATCGTGAAGCATTGAATTTGAACTAAACAAAAAGGGAATTTGATCTAAAGGTGAAATTTTGATGAGGAAAGAAATTGTGAAAGTTGGATTTAGGTTGGATTGGATTAATATTTTTAATAGTACTATAAATTTTATATAGGCAATTTTTCAACATTACTTGATTTTGTAAGTATTCTTTTATAAAATAAATTTGATTACTTTAACTATATACACTTTATAATAGTTTTCTATTATATATATATATATGCATATGCATTATTTTCAAATTTAATATATCTATACTATTTTCCAAAATTAATTTTTCAATTTTTTTTTATAATCCGAATAAAAACAATGTCCAATCCAATCTAGTGATCCAAAGGGTGAAATAAAGAAATTCGAGCAATAGCGATATTTCAAGAAATTGAAACTTTGGAACCAATGGTTGACAAAGTAATTTTTAATAAGTAGATTTGCAAACTTAATCGAACCAACTATGTGAGGAATTGATTTTGGGCCAATATTTGAAATAAATTGATTTGCGATACTCGAAATATGATTTCAAAGCTAATGGCCACGGTGTGGAAAATGTAAACGTTTGGTTGTTACAGAGACCGGAGTCGGCAAATGGTATACTCTCTGTCAGTGCCGATACCACTTTAACAACTGTGTACGTGATGACGTATCCGGAATGAAGCATGATGACTTAGAGGTGATTACTGGATTGAAGAAGGCGAACGATAACGAAATGGCCTTGATCTTCGGGTCGTAATTGAAATGACTAAAACAGGAGCTATACCTGACTAATTGAGGTAGCACCTTTGATCGGACGCACTTCTTCGATACCATTTCTATGACTATGTTGATGATTTGGGCGCCTTTTTGATTTTGGGAGTGTGTTCCGAGGTGGGAGGTAGTGGCTGCTATGCGTTACCACCGGTCTGGGAGTGCAACTGGTAGAATCCTACCTTGGGTATTGCCTCGAGTGCCTTGTCATATTTATCCTTATCGAGCCCCTACGATTTTGATTTGTATCATACCTATGGAGTGCCCTCAGATGCCATCCGTGTTAGGTTGGGTTTACGGTACTGTATAGACTACAGTATTATAATGGTGTAAGGGTAAAAATGTAATCTCTCTTACACTATTTTCATTATGTTTACTTTACTGAATAGACATTGCAATAATATCGTATTATTATATAGATATTAGTTCCACGGATCCTTAGAGGATGGGAATCCCAAACATCCTTTAAATTACTGTACATTTTAGTGAACACTTCATTTGAGTTAATTCACTTATATGAGACTATTAGTCCTGACTCGTGTATTTTGTTTGTTTCATTTCTTGCAAAATGCCTAGGTCAGACTGAGTATTTCAGCTTGGAGATATATCTGTTAGAGCCTGAGATTTGCTGGAGATCCAGTCATCCATCTATTGTTATGCAGTTACCCGCACTCCTGTCAGTGTATTCATATATCAGTATGATTCTGCATTCAGTCTTCCGTTATATCTGTATTCACTTCTGTATTATGATATGTAAATTTTTAATTCTTGTTGTATAAATTTTTCTTCCGCTGCGATATACTCTGTGTTCTGTGTTTGTGATTCTGTGGTGATTATATTTTAACTTCATAAGCAATAACAATCTATTGTTTTGAACGGTTCGAGTTGGTTTAATTATCGACTTAAAGCGGTCAAAATGCTAGGTTGTTACAAAGTTGGTATCAGAGCTTTGGTTATACAAAGCTTAGCTTATGGGGTTGAAACACTCGTTAGAGATAGAGTAGAAATACTCAAGGATGAGTGAAATCATCTTGGAATCCTACCAAGAGAGCGTATTTTGGAAAATAGAAAAATATTTTAAATGATTTAAAAAGGATTTTTTTAAATGGATTTTTCTATTAGAATAATTTGAAAATTTAGCCTTGTTTTATATATATATCCTTGTTTAAATCTCGTTCCTTTGAACTCGTCCTTCTGCGGGATCCTTCCTAAGTTAGAATTTTCCGAATCCGAGTCTTGATCGTGTTTGTCCCATCTTAGGAATCTGGAGTCGGTTGTTCCTAGATTTTGAAACTTCCTTAATATTTCTAATCGATCCTGGACAAATCCTATTGATTGGATTCGTCCGTTTGTGCAGCTCCAAACTTATAATCTAACTTGGTTGAAGCGAATTAGATTACGGCTTGAGAATATAAATAAACTGGGATAAACAACTAAGTGTTAATTTCTTAGTTGAATTGGAAATAGAATGCATTGTGTTATATGTGAATTTATACCCCTATATTAATGAAATTTCCTTGATCAAAACATATGTGAACCCATGAAGCTATATTAAGGAAAATTTTATACATGTGGGATTTGTGAATTGAAAAAATGAAGACTTGGTTAAATTCTAAAATGACCATGAAAATAATAAAGTCATAGTGAAAATCCTAAACTTTGTTCTAAATTGGAAAGCAGCAATTTGATATTATAAGAATAGAGGATAGCGACTTGTGTAAATTATATAGGGTCACATAAGAATAAAACAAACACTGAACTTTAAGGCTTTGGAAATAATGTGTATTTGAAACATAAAGATGCTAAAAGAAAACTTGTATATATATGTTTTAAGAGAAAATATTTTATATTTTGAAAATGATGAGATTGTATATAACTAAATAAACGATTGCAATCAAAATATGTTATTTTGTCATAAATTTAGAAAATTTACATATAGGAATTGTGCGTATTCTAAAGAGGAAAATTTCAAATAGCTTGTTGACGTCAAGGTTGGAATATCGGGTATATGGAGATTTTGGGACATACGTCTAGCTAACATATGTACTAAATTCTTCGTGTACTAGATAAATATAGATTCACACTGTAGTCACTTGAGAATGAATCTGGTGTTTGTTGCAATACCACCAGTGTTTATTTTCAAGTTTCGAAGGTGAGATGTATAATTCTAATTGAAACATCAAATTTATATTCAAAACTTATTTGGTAAACATATAAAGGATGAATTTTGATTTTTGAATAAGAAATTTAAAAGTCGATTTTGGAACCAATAAAGCAAAACGCTAGTGGGATAAGTGTTTATAGAGTTTCCCTTATATGAATTAGTGCATGTAAATTTATGAAATTTAATAAGTAAAATAAAACCAACCTATTTCTTAAATTATTTCGTAAAAATGTAGGAATTCAAAAAATTGAAAAAAATGAATAGTTGAAACTTAATAAAATTGCCACTTGTATTAAGTAATGAGATGAACTTCTAAAATGGGAAATAAGTAAATAAATTTTACTCCGGAAGGAATTCAATATGAAGGCAAAATGGAACGAAAATAAAATGAATCAAGTAGAGCTTGAATAGAAATTTTCTGAAGTGGATATTCACGATGATGAATGATACTTACAAAGAAGTTAAAGGAATTATTATTAATTTGGACTAAGATAAATCCGATACGAACAGGAAATGGATGTGAGTGAAAGTAATTAAATGAATTATCGAGAAACGACGAGATGCAAGAAAATAAACGTGGAGCTAACAAAATATTTTGAGAAGATAAAGCTGCAAAATTATTCTTTTGAATGAAAAGTAATATCTTTTTTTATCCTAGCTAGTTCCGCTTACTAATTTTATGCTTGAAATGAATCCAAGGCATAGGGAAAGGGGGTGAAGTAGCAAGAATTGTTGCTGCCATAAGTAATAGCAGCAGCAATGCTGCTGCCACGAGCAGCGGAGGCTGCAGAGAAAAAAAACCCTGAACTAAAAAAAAAACCTGAACTAGAAAAAAAAAAACCTGAACCGAAAAAAAAAACCTGAACAGAAAAAAATAATCTCTTAAAGGATAAAATAGAAACCTGCACTAAAAGGAAAAGAGGGTTACACTGGGATATGCAACATGTTTAATGTCAGCAAGTACATAGGATGTGCATGGAAACCAACTCATAGTTTTCCATGGTTTATGGATAAACAGTAAGTTCAAGCATAATTTATCTTGTTTTCCTAACTACAATAGGCTTTGGCTCTAATGGTCACTATGGTTGAATCAATGTTGAGTTCAATGCTCAAATTTCTGATAAACATTGTCACTATGCAAACAAAAAAAAAAAAAAACATTTTGAGTATAAGATGAAACGGTACACCTGGTTTCATTTAGCATTCTCTACTTTGATAATATACACTCAGAATCCATTGCCTTTTTTTTATGCTATGCACAAGTAAAGGACAAACCCAGTAATGCACTAATAATGATACCTTGGCCGTGACATAACTGCTACTAACAATAGCAGAACAAAAATGAATAAAGTACATGCAAGTATAGTGTATGTACATAAGTTGAAATGAGAATAAATTCACCAAAACTAATATAGCTTGAATATCAATTATATTGTATGTGATGAAATGGAACTTTTGCTGTAACATTTGTGTTGGACTCTTGAGAATTATTTGAATCCATACACATTTTGCAACATATCATACATTCCCAACTTGAAAGCAAATAAATTCCATGTAAATGAGAGGTTGGTTAATAAATACGAAAATGAGCTTATGCATGAATTAAAATGTTACATATGATAATAGGAATAAACCATGTGATTGCATATTAATAAGGTTATGTACATTGTTTACTTTCATTCGCATGAAGTTTTGTACGTGCACTTGTCTCATTGGCATTTTGTCAAAATGCTAGGTAAGTTAGGACATATATCGCTTATTGTTGCTTTATTTTATGTATATGTTGATTCTCATTACATATTTTGAGTGTCTTAGTAGGTTGCAATGGCGCGCTTTGCTTACGGAGTCCGCTTTTGCGCCAAAATGCTAATAAAAATATGCAAATACGCTTTAAAATGCCAAATAAGGTACGCATTTCGGTTTACATATCGCATTTGGGTTTCTTTTATTTTTTTCCCTTATATTGGGATGCCTCATCGTGTGGATGAGATGCATATTGACATATATTGAATTTGTAAAATTTTCCAGGCACTCCGTACAAAGGAGGTGCTGCCGAAATATTCCGTAAATCCGGGTGTTAGAAAAAAAAATTTGAGTTTTAAAATCTATAAAATTATTTTACTTTCAAGCAAGTTTTAAACTAAGTAAAGTGTTTGTAAAGTATTATGTGTAAACTTAATTTTATAGATGTTTCCTTTTCGAGGACGAAAAGCGCTGAGTGGGGGAGAATGTAACGAACCAGTATTTTGACATCTCAAAATATAAATATTTAATTTTTAAAGTGCATGAATACAACCTAGATTTTTGTTTGGAACTTGGAGTTTTTATTTTCTTTGTAAATGTAGGTTTGAATTTTTAATGTATGAATTTGAATTCTAAATGTAAGTTGAACATGTATGTTGTATTGAAAAATAGAATCTAAAACCAATGACTAACTTAGAATTTATATAGTTAAACAAACTTGAAATCGATAAATTATATAAAAAAAACACTAATTCTTAAATTGAATATATTATTGATATTTAAATAATTTTATAATGAAAGCGTTCTAGTTGCCCACTCTGTTCAGATTGATTTTACGGTCGATTTGCGGTAACAGTAACTGATATATCGATAATAATATTAAAATTTTAAGAATGTAAATTAGAGTGTGAAATTTTATATTTGAGATGCATCTAGTCGGACATCGCCAGAGAATTAATTTCATAGTAGAATAAGCACGTTTGTATAAAATTTAATTAGATATTTAAAAAATATTTACAAAATAAAACGTTCTCAGAATTTTGATGAATTTCATCTAAAGATAATAAATAAAATTCTGGGTAGAATGCCATTTCTCGTTTTCGAAAATTCTATCATCTATTAATCTGAATCTCTAATTGCAAGCCATGGAAGTGCAGTAGGAATAATTAATTACTTGTCAATATTGTTCGTAGCCCAATTTTATTCCGCAATTTCATATGTCGCTGGGAGCTCTTCTGTATATAAGAGAAACATTAAATTCAAAGGTGAAACTTTATTTTATATTCCTTTATTTAAAAACACTTGTTAAGAGGACAAAGTGGACACTTGGTAACAATTTGGTATGAAGGCAATGCGTGCCCATTTGCATAGAACAATTCCACCACGTTGACATTTCCTTTTCTTCGTTTAGTATAAGGGAATCAGGGAAATTCTTTTCATTTCCAATGTGTGTCTTAAGAAAATTTCAAATCATGAAATCCCTGAATTGCATGCCTCCACCTGAGATGCGCCGCACCATCTACCTCACTCAGACCGACGCCGCCATCTCCCTGCCGACCTGCGATCGCCCCTTCCTCCTCAACGTTTCCACTCCATTCTCGAAAATCAAATTTCGGATCTAGAAAAAAAAAGGAAAGAAGGTCCAGTCACACTCAAGCTTGCTGGAACACCACCTTCGTTCGTCAGTCCTCATCCTCCTGACGTGGGCTGCTCCATACAAGAGCCACTTCAGTGCTCGGGCTTTGGTTTTGTCGAAGAAGGTCGGTTCTTCTACTTCTAAAATTTAAAATTTCGTTATATGTCTCTATGAAGTTCATATACCAGAAATCTTAAGTCAAACCAATTAAGATCTGTAAAAGTCTGCATGCCATAAAAATCTTTGCGGGTATTTGGACAAGTTCACTTTTTAGTTGTGCAAATCTTAGACTTGTCACTTTTGTTGGTTATATATATATATATATATCCATTTCCTACGTAAGCTAGGGATTCTTTAGTTTTGTTCTTATAGCTTGGTGTCCATCTCATTAATTCATGCATAAGTGTAGAATTAGGAATGTTAGCTGCTACTTCATTTTTGCATCTATAACACAGCAGCTCCTATGCAAAAGTGTTGCATGTTCTATTGTGTCCTTAGTAACCTTATGTGGAATTAGTCGTGAGTTGTCTCTATTTTGAGTGAGAAGGAATTAAATTGTATTGATAATATTGAATGCAAGGGATGAAGTTTTACCAAATAGAATGGATTGGGTTCAGTATACTTCTTTACATGTTAAACCTGCTTGGTGATATCCGGGATTGGTGTAGCACTTATTGTGTAGCAAGTAACAGTAGGTAGACGTCTGTTTTAAATATTCTCATTCCTTGCCATGATTAGAAACTTGTGTAGTTGAGTGATTTTTCGTTAGTTTCAGCACCAAGAGGTCACTAGTTCAAATCCCCGTTATGATTTAGTTTTCTAAATTGGCAAATTCATGATTTGTTTTATTGGAAAAAATTCTTCATATTAAATTGAGTCATTTGAACTATTCTAGGTTGTTGATCTCCACTATCTGTTATTGTTACTGTGATCATGCCATTGTCTTTTCCATTCACTTCGCGCATCGTCTGAAGTGCCAGTGAGTTTCTACTCACTCATAGACTAATATTTTTAATAAGTGAATTAAAGATTGAAATGTTAAAGGAAATGTTAGTTGCTCTAGAATTGTTTGCTTCGTGATTGTGCACGTGAGACACACACTATTATATCATATGACCCAATATGGATGTATGTTTGACATGTTATGTTTATTTTCTCATCATGAAAGTTCCCCCTTAGATTAGAAACACTACGGGTTGAAATGATACATACCCGACCCCCTTATGTATTCGAGTCGAATTGGGATGCGGGTTGAAATGATACATACCCGGGATTTCGAATATTTTAAAGAACGGATTGAAATGATAAATATCCCTATCACTTGACTATAGGATAGGAAATTTTATACGGACACCGTGGTCAATAAAATTATTTTAAATAATTTATCGATTTTGGCAAGTTGAAGTTTTAAGGAAATTTTCTATATATCATAAAGAAAGTTAAAAGAAGTTTTGTGCAAAATTTTTTTGAATGTTTATAAAGGGATCCAATTTGTATGAAAATAAGTTGTAAAGAGGGTTTCAAGTTAACACTTAAACTTTTATCTATCTAAATGAATTTTTCATAACTTTATGTTTATGAAATGATAAATTTTGAATGGAATAATTTAATGTAAAGATGTGTAAAGACTTGGGAATTGTTTCAAAGCTTATTTTAATATATGATTTGTCAAATGAATTTTCGCCACGTGAATGTAAGACGAATTTTGTCGGAATGAAAGTGTCTTCAAGTATGAAAGAATATGAATCTAAATCATGGTGAATACGGGTTTAGTCAACAAGTTAGAATTTAATGGATCATATTTTGATTACAACAAATGTTAAAGTTGTTTGGGGTTTATTATATATATATATAAAAAAGGGATATGTAAATCCAAGGCAAACAATGATTGGAAAATCGTTAATCGTGAAGCATTGAATTTGAACTAAACAAAAAGGGAATTTGATCTAAAGGTGAAATTTTGATGAGGAAAGAAATTGTGAAACTTGGATTTAGGTTAGATTGGATTAATATTTTTAATAGTACTATAAATTTTATAAAGGCAATTTTTCAACATTACTTGATTTTGTAAGTATTCTTTTATAAAATAAATTTGATTACTTTAACTATATACACTTTATAATAGTTTTCTACTATATATATATATATATATATATATGCATATGCATTATTTTCATTTAATATATCTATACTATTTTTCAAAATTAATTTTTCAAAATTATTTTTTTAATAATCCGAATAAAAACTATGTCCAATACAATCTAGTGATCCAAAGGGTGAAATAAAGAAATTTGAGCAATAGTGATATTTCAAGAAATTGAAACTTTGGAACCAATGGTTGACAAAGTAATTTTAATAAGTAGATTTGAAACCTTAATCGAACCGACTATGTGAGGAATTGATTTTGGGCCAATATTTGAAATAAATTGATTTGCGATACTCGAAATATGATTTCAAAGCTAATGGCCACGGTATGGAAAATGTAAACGTTTGGTTGTTACAGAGACCGGAGTCGGCAAATGGTATACTCTCTGTCAGTGCCGATACCACTTTAACAACTGTGTACGTGATGACGTATCTGGAATGAAGCATGATGACTTGGAGGTGATTACAAGATTGAAGAAGGCGAACGATAACGAAATGGCCTTGATCTTCGGGTCATAATTGAAATGACTAAAACAGGAGCTATACCGTGACTAATTGAGGTAGCACCTTTGATCAGACGCACTTCTTGGATACCATTTTATGACTATGTTGATGATTTGGGCGCCTTTTTGATTTTGGGAGTATGTTCCGAGGTGGGCGGTAGTAGCTGCTATGCGTTACCACCGGTCCGGGAGTGCAACTGGTAGAATCCTACGTTGGGTATTGCCTTGAGTGCCTTGTCATATTTATCCTTATCGAGCCCCTACGATTTTGATTTGTATCGTACCTATGGAGTGCCCCCTGATGCCATCCGTGTTAGGTTGGGTTTACGGTACTGTATAGACTACGGTATTATAACGGTGTAAGGGTAAAAATTTAATCCCGCATACACTATTTTCATTATGTTTACTTTACTGAATAGACATTACAATAATATCATATTATTATATAGATATTAGTTCCACGGATCCTTAGAGGATGGGAATCCCAAATATCCTTTAAGTTACTGTACATTTCAGTGAACACTTCATTTGAGTTAATTTACTTATATGAGACTATTAGTCCTGACTCGTGTATTTTGTTTGTTTCATTTCTTGCAAAATGCCCGGGTCAGACCGAGTATTTCAGCTTGGAGATATATCTGTTAGAGCCTGAGATTTGCTGGAGATCCAGTCATCCATCTATTGTTATGCAGTTACCCACACTCCTGTCAGTGTATTCATATATCAGTATGATTCTGCATTCAGTCTTCCGCTATATCTGTATTCACTTCTGTATTCTGATATGTAAATTTTTAATTCTTGTTGTATAAATTTTACTTCCGCTGTGATATACTCTGTGTTCTGTGTCTGTGATTCTGTGATGATTATATTTTAAATTCATAAGCAATAACAATCTATTGTTTTGAATGGTTCGAGTTGGTTTAATTATCGACTTGAAGCGATCAAAATGTTAGGTTGTTACAAAGTTGGTATCAGAGCTTTGGTTATACAAAGCTTAGCTTATGGGGTTGAAACACTCGTTAGAGATAGACGGTGGGTAGCTCCCAACCGTTGGCGATATATATTCGATACGCTCAAGCGAAATTAGTGGTCGATCATGTGTGGGCCAGGTTGCAAGACGTTCTTGTAGAACCCAGTGTATTCGTCTCTAGAGATACACGATCAGCAGGTGGTCCCATACCTTGTCATGGTTGGAATCCAATCTCCAATAAGCGCCCGCGGTTTTGTTTGTATACTATATATGTAAAGCGTGAGATGCAAGTGTTCTACTAGATTCTATTTATTTGTATTTAAAAATTATTATAATATCATACAAGATATTGATTTCTAAACTGTTTTGGGTTATCGTAAGGTAAAAACCATCCATATTTATGTGTGGATTTGGTCTTACGGCTATCCTTTTCTTTCAAAAGGATTTTAACTTTAAAATTAGGTTGTGTGATACCCTTAATACTGTGAGAGTTTTTCTCACTCTGGTTCACCAGACTGACCCGGTGTTTTGTAAATGCTCGGGTTAGCCCGGGATGTACAGGTTCAGGTTATCGAATGCTGTGAAGTTCAAAGACGAGCTGAAGGTGTTCAAATCTAGTATCTTCCCGTTGTGTGTCGTATATGAGGACAGGTTATTATAACTTTCCCGCTGTGTGATGTACTCTGATGTTGTAAGTTTTATTTAAAGCTCTCAATAAAGTTATTTCTGTATTATATTTTGTTCCGCTGCGATGTGAGACTCTGTGTTGTGTTCTTTCTCCTCCTTCTTCTATTCTAATATTTCTTTCTTTCTTATCTCACCATCTAATTTCTTTCTAATAATGTCCAGTGTTTTCGGTGTTTGGAAGGTCGGCATGAGTTATGGTAAAGGTATTTGTGTCGATTTTTAGGGCTGGAAATTCTTGGGTCGTTACAATTGGTGATTGTTTCCAAATTACGAAAATGGGAGAGATTTGTTGGGATAATTATATGAAATTGGTTTTTAAGAATTGATAAAATAGTTTTATGAATGGTTTTAATTAAAAAGGGCCTGAGCTGCTATTGTACTTAAATGTACTATTTGAGTTGATTGTTAAAGAACCAACCATCAATGAATTCCCTTGTTGACTTTTTGACAGGTTAGTTCGAGTAGATCAGGATGAGAACTGGACCCAAAACCACTCCGAACCAACTTTGCATTCGAAAACTTACTTGCAGGGATGCTTAATAGATGATTTGAGGACATAGATCTTCGAAGTGAGAGGATTTCTCGTTGATGTCCCTGGTTAATTATCGTGATTGAACTTCTACTTGTAATCATCTTTGTTCTGAGGTATCTTCGATTTTGTTCAGTCCCAGAATGAACTTTTATGGATGATTGTATGACATAGTATTTACTAGAATCTTGTACGTTGGCTTTTGCAAAATACCAAGAACGGTGGCGGAGAAGAAAACGTCTTTTAGCTTAAACCCGTGAGTGTATTTGTGAAAATCAGTTAGTGATTTGGCCGATATGACAATAATGGCATTCAAACTTTGAATGTGATGTTTTCTAAAAATGTAATCATGACCTCAAGCCTCATTAACCGATAAATGCCTGAAATCGGGTAGGCAGCAGAGCTATGTGGGTCATACCTATTAGGGTATATCATCACCTAATCTAGAGAAACCAGTTATCTCTATTTTTGTAGGCTTTGAAATGATATAGTTGCTGATCCCAACCGTGGTGATGATATGTTTGGTACACTCAACTTGAATGAGTGGCCGATTTTATGTAGCTGAGTTGTAATATGTTCTTGTTGAACTTTAATGTTCCATCTCTAGAGGACATTGATCACAAGGAGGTTCCATACCTAGTCATGTTTTGAAATCCAAACTCAAATACGAGCCTTACGTTTTAAGATGTAAACCAGCTATGTTGGAAAGTGAGATGCAAGCTTTCCGGCTATACTCCTATTTTATTTAGGGTTTGATAGAAATTATTACAATATCATTGGATTTTATGTTATAAAAGTGATTTGGTTATCGTAAGGTAAAAACATGTGCCATGTTTATGTGTGGTCATGTCTTATGGGAGTTTCATTCTTTTTAAGGATTTTTTAAAGTCAAGCATGTTATTTGTGTTGATTTTTATCCTTGAAAGTATTCCAGACCGATCTGGGTTGATTTTGCTTTTCTCAAAATGTGCTCGAGTACAACCAAGTATATTCTAGGTTGGGTTTTACATGGAGCTTCAGGAAAGGGCTGGAGTGGAGACGTGTTTCCATACTTTTCTGGCATTAAATTATTTCCACTTTGTGTTGTATAGTCCGATCTAAGTGTATACTCTAATATTAATCATATATACCCAATTTTCTCTTTGTGCAAAGAGTATTGATATATTATATTTTATTCGTTCCACTATGAGATTTTATCCTACTCTGATTCTATAGTGTTTGTGTTGTCCTTATCTTATTCTAATATTTCTTTCTTTTTCTCACCCTCTATCTTCTTTCTCATAACTATCCACATTTCCGTGCAATTTGGGTTGGATATGTGTGGTTAAATGTTGGCTTAAACGGTTCAAAAAAATTGATCGTCACACTGGTACTCATACTTTCTCACATCACAACAGTGAAAGTGAGGGTGACCACGATGATCAATGTTCTAGAGATGAAAATCAAAATTAAAGTGAGGAGAAATCAAATACTGATCAACCTGTCCAATAAATGACTGGACACCCAATGATCACCAAGGCAAAATATGGGATATTCAAACCCAAAGCTTATGCATTAAAGCTATACTATGAGGAACCATGCAACTATCAGCAAGCTACTTAAACTGATAAGTGAAAATTAACTATGAATGAAGAATACTTGGCGTTTATCAAAAACAAGACATAGAACCTAGTAGAACTGCCAAAATATAAAAATCTAGTTGGATGTAAATGGACTTCCAAGCTGAAAAGAGATGCTTATGTTCTTAAAGAATGCTCTCCTTAATGATTTTCTTCAAGAAGTAGTTTATATAGAGCAACCACCGGGGTATAAACAAAAAGGAAGTACAAAATTAGTATGCAAAATAAATAAAGCCATCTATGGTCTCAAGCACACACCCAGAGTGTGGTTTGACAAACTAAGAGCTACTTTGATTAAGCTAAAATTTGACTAATCAAAACTTGACAACTCCTACTTCACAAGATTTATTAATGGGACAATTACTTATGTACTAGTATATGTAGATGATTTCATTATTACTTGCAACGGTAATAATAAAGTCAACATACTAATCAAATTGTTAAACAGAGTGTTATCACTTAAAGATTTGAGTCAACTATGCTACTTCCTAGGAATTGATGTTAAAAGAGTTTCAGAGACAACCATATTGCTCGATCAAAAAGAAATACATTTCTGAAATTCTGATGAAAACCAAAATGGATAAAGCTAACAACCTACTAACTCATATGTCAACTGTAACACCCCGAGTATTTTACAATAGTGAAATTCACAAATTAAAGTATAATTAATTCCAAATAAAAGTATTAAGGGAAACGGGATACACCATTGCGTTCGTCTCGGAAAAATACGCGAAATAGAGTCCAAGTTTTCGAAAAACGGAGCCCGTATGACCAAATTATGGCCCAATGAAGCTTCAGAAAATTCAAATTTCGAAAACAGATTTGAATTTCAGCCCAATCAGAGTAGGCGGAAAAATTCCCGCCCAACCCACCAGGTCGACCCTAGGGTCGACCTGCTAGGCCAGGTCGACCTGGGAGTCGACCTAGGTGTCGACCTGCCCCAGGCAGGTCGACTCTAGAGTCGACCTCGGGGTCGACTAGGGAGTCGACCTGGCCCCTGAGCCAGGTCGAACCCAGCCCACCCTGGCTGGCCTGGTCTGTGTTTGGTCGATTTTCTGAGCCTTGCCTTGTCACTAGGGCTAGGTGTCAGCTCCTGATTGGCCTCTCCTTTGAACGAACGGCTATTATTAAACCAAGCTTCATCGACGGTCTAAATCAACTCACAAACTCTATAAAAAGGACCTAAGACTAATCCTAATTCACACAAACTAAAATGGAGATGAGACCGTCATGTTGCTGAGGAGAGACTGAGGATAGCCGTCAGAAATAGAGAGACAATTAGGAGATAATTCAAAGCTTAAAGCAACGTTAATCAAATCAACGCCTACAACAAAGGATAGCATCTCCAAATTCAGAATTCAGATTCCTGAATTGAAGATTCGTCATACGTTGTAAGTAGAGTGCTATTCCGATGTGAATTAAATAATTGTGTTGATTTGTATAAAGTGAGAAATGGAATTGTGGCGATAATAATCTATATTTGTATGTTGCTTTGATGCTAAATGATTTGGGAATATTATGGTATACGATTGGATATTTGCAAGTACGTGATTTGCATTGGAAGTTAACAACGAAAAGGAATTGTGGCGATAATAATCTATATTTGTATGTTATTTTGATTCTAAACGATTTGGCAATGCTACGGTGTACGATTGGATTCATACAAGTATATGATTTATGTTGACAACCACATGTTGTGGAATTTTAATTGGGATTCATGCAAGCATATGATTCATATTGAAAACTACATGTTTGTGGTAGTTATTTACAACACCCATTTGATAATTGCAAGTATATGACTCATGTTGAAAGTAACAACTATATGTGTAATAGTTTATTTGAGATTCATGCAAGTATATGATTTACTATTATGCCAAAATGAGGTATAATTCTATGGTCATCTTTAGTGTAATTTGATCCATTTGAGTATTATGATTCATATGAAGTTATGTTGGAATTGGCATCATAGTTCAAGTATAAAAATCATGCTTTTGTGATAGTGACAAAAGCAAGCATCTTTGTGAACTTGTATTAATTTTATGAACATGACTAAACTATGTTTGTTATTATGCCCAATTGAAAAACATGTTTTTAGGCTTATGTTGTTATCATAATCATATGATAATATATGTGACACATACGTTACATTAGAATTACATTCCACTTGCAAGTTTACATCGATAGAATAAAAACCATGATTTAAGTTTAGGTATGTTTATGTTATAATTCTATAAATGGATTAAAAACCATGATTCATATAAGAATTAGGTTGGGATAATTCTAGTTGAACCATACTTTTGTATTAGTGACAAAAGTAAGTACCTTTTGTTAGCATGTAGTGATTTTATGAACATGATTAGTTTATATTATGCCTAAATAAAAATATAGGCTTATATTTCTAGTCAAGACCATGTGCCAATAATAATGATATCTAATTTAGTTAGATTCTTAATTTCAAGTTTACATGGTTAGTTGAACCTATGATTCATGTTTATGTATTGTTTATGCCATAATCATATGAATAGAATAATTCATGTTTAAGTATTGTTTATGCCCTAGTCATATGAATAGGATGATTCATGTTTAAGTATTGTTTATGTTATAATCATATGAATAGAATGATTCATGTTTAAGTATTGTCTATGCCATAATCATATGAATAGAATAATTCATGTTTAAGTATTGTTTATGCCATAGTCTTATGAATAGGATGATTCATGTTTAAGTATTGTTTATGCTATAGTCATATGAATAGAATGATTCATGTTTAAGTATTGTCTATGCCATAATCATATGAATAGAATAATTCATGTTTAAGTATTGTTTATGCCATAGTCATATGAATAGGATGATTCATGTTTAAGTATTGTTTATGCTATAATCATATGAATAGAATGATTCATGTTTAAGTATTGTCTATGCCATAATCATATGAATAGAATAATTCATGTTTAAGTATTGTTTATGCCATAATCATATGAATAGAATGATTCATGTTTAAGTATTGTTTATGCCATGATTATATGAATAAAACGATTCGTGTTTAAGTATTGTTATGCCATGATGTTATAATTGCAAGTTCACATTTGCCTACTTTATGTTAATTGAATCGTTCATTGCAAGTTCATGCGTTCACACTCCCCTTTTTCATGTTATCTTATAAACACCATGTTATAAGCCTCCCCTTTTCATTTGGCTAAATTGGGTTTAAGTATTAAACCCAACACACCTTACATTGGAACGAACGTGTAAAACGGGGGTAATGACGCTTGGGCTAAAATATAGAACATATGTGTTGGCATGTTTGACGCATGCCAACAATCTTGAAAAGCAATTAAGTGGCATAAGTAAATTTTAACCAATAAAGATGAATTTGAATAATGGGCCGCAAATATTTACATATAAAAAGAAAAGAGACAAAATATGTAAATGTAGAAGATACGATGTGTTTAACCCGAGGTTGGATTGAGTTGTGATGTAAATCTGCCCGGAACCGCCCGGCTGTCCAGTAGTCACAACAATACCTATCCAATGTGGGTGGTTAAACACGGAGCCCAATAAGGACCCGAGGTTAGACTGAGTTGTGGCGTAAGACTGCCCGGACCCAACCGGCAACAGGCAGCCACAACAATACCTGTCTAATGTGAGAGGTTGAGGCTTTAATAAGACAATTAAGGCTGAGTCAGGATTGATAGGATTAAGTAAAATATATTAATACTTAATCAAAATGGAATATGCTAAACTAAACAGATTGATTGGGGGTTAGGTTTATAAAACACTTAACCAACTTAGCATGTTGGCTAGAAATAGAAAACCTAGTAGCGGGGGACCCTTTTCAGCAGTAACCCTACAAGGCATATCGCGATACCCTGAAACTAGGCAGGGTGGGGCACGATTACTGGGCTGATTGTAAGCGGTAAAATCGACGGCGGTGGTGCAGCAGTGTAGGTTCTAACGGGGTGCGGGCGTGCACACACTCCGGCGCAGAAAAATAAGGCACTGGGCACCAGTAGCATACCTGTGCATTCTAGGATTGTGTCGGGCCGCCACCATGGGACTTGATACACCCCATGGTGGGACCAGAATAGGTAACTACAACATCGGGGGCCATAAGACACATGTAACTATGCGAGTAGGAGCCGATCATCATAAAATGGATCACTTCACCCTGATTATGGGGTGCCTGTTGGGAACTAGTTTATATGGGTACAGAGATTAATATGGGGTACGATAGTATATTCGACCCTAGACAACTTAACTTAGTTTATGGTGCTTTCCCATCTCTAGTTTATACTTATCATACCCAGTTCTTTATTCATAGACTGAATAGTCCCAGACTTACTCAGGCTTTATGTCTCACTCTACTTTTCTTTCGCCTTCTTTTCTTCCGTTCCCCCCCCCCCAAGGTCCACAGGGAGGGAATACCGCAGCTTGACCATCCTTCATATCCAGCTTGAAGAGAAAGAATGTATTGCTTGGATCTTTTCGTTTTGGACTATGGCTTTGGACAGCAATCATGGGACTTTTGCAGTTTATTTATGTTTTCTTTATGCTTCTTTAAATAATGTAATCAAGAAAGTTATTATTTTGGAAGTATTGTAAGACAATTATGGCATGGTTTGTGTAACATGTATTTTGATGAAATAAAAGTTGTTGTTTTCCGCTGTTCAAAAATATGTGTTATTATATCTGTCTTGTATATCTGTGACTTATACTTATAAACCTCCACCAAAATTAGGGCATTCTATTTGAGAGTGACCCTAACGGAGGTGGGGTGTTTCACTTGGTATCAGAGCATAGGTTTACCAGATAAGATAAAAAGTTTTGAAAATTTATTTTTTTTCAAAAAGAAATTTAAAGAAGCATTTTTAAGATAAAATATTATTTTATTTTAAAAGGCAAAGTCCCCCCAAAGCCATAGGAACTATCTCTTATCCTTCGTTTTGAATCTATCGTTTCTGTTTCAGCATGTCTGGAGACCGTACTCCCCAGCTGCTGACGCTTTCACTCCTCCTCCTCCACGTGAACCGGCAAGCGGAAGAGTCCCAGAGTAGGAAGACGAATAATAGTCAAACAAGAAAGGATCGTAACAGTAATAACAAGAAACGAGAAAAAAGGAAATGCAATTTCTGCGGTACGGAAGGGCACACAGCCAAGGATTGTAGAAAGAGGAAAAGAAAGCAAGGAGAATGTTTTCATTGTGGGGAGACTGGACATATCAGCAAAGACAGCCCTGAGAAGACAGACTTCAAGAAGGGCGGGAAAGACAACAAGTCTCAAGAGAAGAGGAAGTGTAAATTCTGTGGCAAAGTGGGGCACTTAGTGAAAGATTGCCGGAAAAAGAAGGCCAAGATGAATGGTGGGTGCTTTTCTTGCGGTGAGATTGGCCACATGGCTAAGGACTGCCCAAAGAAACGAGGACAGGGGTAGAGGGCTGGATCCACCTCAGGAGCACAAGTTCATGTGCTAGAGGCGCCGCCTCTGCAACAGCGAGGTATAAATACTTCTGTAGAAAGTGTAGTTTATCTTTATGATCACCCCGTTCGCACTTTATTTGATTCTGGCGCATCACACTCCTTTATCTCGTCTGCTTTAGTAGAATCTCTGCACCTAAAAACTAGTATGGTAGAGGACCCCTTAACTGTTTCAAACCCAATTGGGGGCCCCAGCTCATTTGTCTATGATCTGCGTGGGAAAAAAATTCTATTCTAAGCATAGAATTTAAATGTAGTGCCTTTGTTTTGGGCCATTGGTTGATTCTAGCTATGGAGTGGTTATCCAGTAAGGGTGACCATCTCAGTTTCGAAAAGAGGGTAGTTAGACTCTTGACTTGCCTCGGTAATACCCTCGAAGTCGCAGGTAACCTTTAGGGTTCTATCATGATTTGTTTCCTAGAATCTCTTGACACATTTATTGGTAATTTGTAATCCGATCGGGTAGTGTTCGCCACTAAGGCAGAAGGTTCATTTCGCTTATACATGAGTTGTGGAGAATCACCTTAGTAAGTACATATGGCAGCATGGTTGGCATTTATTTCCAAGAGATAGTTCTCCTACGTGGAATACCCGATAGTAAGTGGACGAGATCTAAGATTCACTAGTGAATTTTGGAGAGCTTGCGTGAAACCATGAGTACGCCGTTATGTTTGAGCCAAGTATACTAGAAGTAGAGTAAGTGAAAAAGGAACGAGAGGCAATAGTGAAATAGGTTCCAACTCATATTTTGGAAACAAGAATTAAGAAGCTACGAAATTGTGAAGTTAAAGATGGACAAAGCATAATGGAGTTAAGCTCAAGGAAATGCGACTTAGAAGATTGAAGACTAGATTCGTGCATCATATCTCTTCTTAAGAGTATATCTTTGATCCCTCTCTTCCTGTAGAGCTTACTTGCAGGCTATCTTTTGTGTATATCCTCTCCGTCCCATTCTCAATCCTATTTCTGTTGCAAACCCCATAGGGAGTATGACTCATCTGTTAGTAACACATATTGGGGCTTGAGAGTGTTCGTTGGTTTGACTAAACTTTTTGGGTTTTATAGAATACGGGTTGGTCTTAGGAAGGGACTCTCTTGTGACCTAAAAGGAGTCCATCATGCTTAGTTTCCTAGAATCATATATAGTGGTTGGGTTGAGTAATTCTTTGGGTGTCAGTCTGATGTTGATTTCGGTCTTCGGGGTTGATGATTAGAGAGTTATTCTCCTAATCAATATATATGTGGCATAGATTTCCAGTTTTGACATTGCCTAATGGGCACAAAGTTTTTACTTGCTTCTATCATTCGACTATACCTTTAGGTAGGACCATTTCCTATTATTGAGAAAATTGGGAAAATGGCCTATAGATTAGAGCTATCCGAAAAATTGGCCGGAGTTCACAACGTCTTTCACGTTTCACATCTCCGAAAATGTCTACATGAGTCTGCTGAAGTGGTAGAGCCAATTATCCTAGAAGAAGCTGAAGTGGAACGCGAAGCAACCGTAAGGAAAGTTCCAACCCGCATATTAGGAACAGAAGTGAAGAAGCTACGCAACCGCGAAGTCAAGCTCGTCAAAGTTCAATGGAGCGACATCGAAGAAGATGCAACTTGGGAAACTGAAGCTAGAATACGCGCAGCCTACCCTTTTCTTTTCGAGGGTACATCTTTGATCTTTCTTTTTCCCTAAGTTGCGCTTTTATCTATCTTTTTAGGTATATCTCCGCGACCCTATCTTTTAGGTAGAAACCCTTTGGATGAAAACATGTAATTGAAACATGTTATGGATGATGATTGCAAGTGGTTGCAAGTGATTGCTAGTGGTTGCATATACACACACAATCTAGGTTTTAGATCGGCTCAATCACTTCATATTGCATATGCATATATGTTTGCATTCGTATATGGTTGAACTTTAATGTGTTGTCATATGGATGTTGCATTTGTATGAATAATTGTGCACTCATATAGAATCATGAATAGGAAAATTTGCATACATAATGGATTCATGACACTTACATAATTCGCATTAAGGAGGTCAACTGAATCAGTAGACCGATTGATTTTGCATTAGATAAGTACATGTACACACACTTCACATATGATCATGAAGCATTAGAAGTCTTTTAAGGACAATGGATGCTCGTGTTTGATGGATGAGTAGATGGATGTTTGGATGTTAGGATATACATTCTTCCTAAACTTGAAGATTTCGGGGATGAAATCCTTTTAAGTGGGGGAGAATGTAACACCCCGAGTATTTTACAATAGTGAAATTCACAAATTAAAGTATAATTAATTCCAAATCAAAGTACTAAGGGAAACGGGATACGCCATTGCGTTCGTCTCGGAAAAATACGCGAAATAGAGTCCAAGTTTTCGAAAAACGGAGCCCGTATGACTAAATTATAGCCCGATGAAGTTTCAGAAAATTCAAATTTCGAAAACAGATTTGAATTTCAGCCCAATCAGAGTAGGCGGGAAAATTCCCGCCCAACCCACCGGGTCGACCTCGGGGTCGACCCTAGGGTCGACCTGCCAGGCCAGGTCGACCTGGGAGTCGACCTAGGTGTCGACCTGCCCCAGGCAGGTCGACTCTAGAGTCGACCTGGGGGTCGACTGGGGAGTCGACCTGGCCCCTGAGCCAGGTCGAACCCAGCCCACCCTGGCTGGCCTGGTCTTTGTTTGGTCGATTTTCCGAGCCTTGCCTTGTCACTAGGGCTAGGTGTCAGCTCCTGATTGGCCTCTCCTTTGAACGAACGGCTATTATTAAACCAAGCTTCATCGACGGTCTAAATCAACTCACAAACTCTATAAAAAGGACCTAAGACTAACCCTAATTCACACAAACTAAAATGGAGATGAGACCGTCATGTTGCTGAGGAGAGACTGAGGATAGCCGTCAGAAATAGAGAGACAATTAGGAGATAATTCAAAGCTTAAAGCAACGTTAATCAAATCAACGCCTACAACAAAGGATAGCATCTCCAAATTCAGAATTCAGATTCCTGAATTGAAGATTCGTCATACGTTGTAAGTAGAGTGCTATTCCGATGTAAATTAAATAATTGTGTTGATTTGTATAAAGTAAGAAATGGAATTGTGGCGATAATAATCTATATTTGTATGTTGCTTTGATGCTAAACGATTTGGGAATATTATGGTACATGATTGGATATTTGCAAGTACGTGATTTGCGTTGGAAGTTAACAACGAAAAGGAATTGTGGCGATAATAATCTATATTTGTATGTTATTTTGATTCTAAACGATTTGGCAATGCTATGGTGTACGATTGGATTCATACAAGTATATGATTTATGTTGACAACCACATGTTGTGGAATTTTAATTGGGATTCATGCAAGCATATGATTCATATTGAAAACTACATGTTTGTGGTAGTTATTTACAACACCCATTTGATAATTGCAAGTATATGACTCATGTTGAAAGTAACAACTATATGTGTAATAGTTTATTTGAGATTCATGCAAGTATATGATTTACTGTTATGCCAAAATGAGGTATAATTCTATGGTCATCTTTAGTGTAATTTGATCCATTTGAGTATTATGATTCATATGAAGTTATGTTGGAATTGGCATCATAGTTCAAGTATAAAAATCATGCTTTTGTGATAGTGACAAAAGCAAGCATCTTTGTGAACTTGTATTAATTTTATGAACATGACTAAACTATGTTTGTTATTATGCCCAATTGAAAAACATGTTTTTAGGCTTATGTTGTTATCATAATCATATGATAATATATGTGACACATACGTTACATTAGAATTACATTAGAATTACATTCCACTTGCAAGTTTACATCGATAGAATAAAAACCATGATTTAAGTTTAGGTATGTTTATGTTATAATTCAATAAATGGATTAAAAACCATGATTCATATAAGAATTAGGTTGGGATAATTCTAGTTGAACCATACTTTTGTATTAGTGACAAAAGTAAGTACCTTTTGTTAGCATGTAGTGATTTTATGAACATGATTAGTTTATATTATGCCTAAATAAAAATATAGGCTTATATTTCTAGTCAAGACCATGTGCCAATAATAATGATATCTAATTTAGTTAGATTCTTAATTTCAAGTTTACATGGTTAGTTGAACCTATGATTCATGTTTAAGTATTGTTTATGCCATAATCATATGAATAGAATAATTCATGTTTAAGTATTGTTTATGCCCTAGTCATATGAATAGGATGATTCATGTTTAAGTATTGTTTATGCTATAATCATATGAATAGAATGATTCATGTTTAATTATTGTCTATGCCATAATCATATGAATAGAATAATTCATGTTTAAGTATTGTTTATGCCATAGTCATATGAATAGGATGATTCATGTTTAAGTATTGTTTATGCTATAATCATATGAATAGAATGATTCATATTTAAGTATTGTCTATGCCATAATCATATGAATAGAATAATTCATGTTTAAGTATTGTTTATGCCATAGTCATATGAATAGGATGATTCATGTTTAAGTATTGTTTATGCTATAATCATATGAATAGAATGATTCATGTTTAAGTATTGTCTATGCCATAATCATATGAATAGAATAATTCATGTTTAAGTATTGTTTATGCCATAATCATATGAATAGAATGATTCATGTTTAAGTATTGTTTATGCCATGATTATATGAATAAAACGATTCGTGTTTAAGTATTGTTATGCCATGATGTTATAATTGCAAGTTCACATTTGCCTACTTTATGTTAATTGAATCGTTCATTGCAAGTTCATGCGTTCACACTCCCCTTTTTCATGTTATCTTATAAACACCATGTTATAAGCCTCCCCTTTTCATTTGGTTAAATTGGGTTTAAGTATTAAACCCAACACACCTTACATTGGAACGAACGTGTAAAACGGGGGTAATGACGCTTGGGCTAAAATATAGAACATATGTGTTGGCATGTTTGACGCATGCCAACAATCTTGAAAAGCAATTAAGTGGCATAAGTAAATTTTAACCAATAAAGATGAATTTGAATAATGGGCCGCAAATATTTACATATAAAAAGAAAAGAGACAAAATATGTAAATGTAGAAGATACGATGTGTTTAACCCGAGGTTGGATTGAGTTGTGATGTAAATCTGCCCGGAACTGCCCGACTGTCCAGTAGTCACAACAATACCTATCCAATGTGGGTGGTTAAACACGGAGCCCAATAAGGACCCGAGGTTAGACTGAGTTGTGGCGTAAGACTGCCCGGACCCAACCGGCAACAGGCAGCCACAACAATACCTGTCTAATGTGAGAGGTTGAGGCTTTAATAAGACAATTAAGGCTGAGTCAGGATTGATAGGATTAAGTAAAATATATTAATACTTAATCAAAATGGAATATGCTAAACTAAACAGATTGATTGGGGGTTAGGTTTATAAAACACTTAACCAACTTAGCATGTTGGCTAGAAATAGAAAACCTAGTAGCGGGGGACCCTTTTCAGCAGTAACCCTACAAGGCGTATCGCGATATCCTGAAACTAAGCAGGGTGGGGCACGATTACTGGGCTGATTGTAAGCGGTAAAATCGACAGCGGTGGTGCAGCAGTGTAGGTTCTAACGGGGTGCGGGCGTGCACACACTCCGGCGCAGAAAAATAAGGCACTGGGCACCAGTAGCATACCTGTGCATTCTAGGATTGTGTCGGGCCGCCACCATGGGACTTGATACACCCCATGGTGGGACCAGCATAGGTAACTACAACATCGGGGGCCGTAAGACACATGTAACTATGCGAGTAGGAGCCGATCATCATAAAATGGATCACTTCACCCTGATTATGGGGTGCCTGTTGGGAACTAGTTTATATGGGTACAGAGATTAATATGGGGTACGATAGTATATTCGACCCTAGACAACTTAACTTAGTTTATGGTGCTTTCCCATCTCTAATTTATACTTATCATACCCAGTTCTTTATTCATAGACTGAATAGTCCTAGACTTACTCAGGCTTTATGTCTGACTCTACTTTTCTTTCGCCTTCTTTTCTTCCGTTCCCCCCCCCCCAGGTCCACAGGGAGGGAATACCACAGCTTGACCAACCTTCATATCCAGCTTGAAGAGAAAGAACGTATTGCTTGGATCTTTTCATTTTGGACTATGGCTTTGGACAGCAATCATAGGACTTTTGCAGTTTATTTATGTTTTCTTTATGCTTCTTTAAATAATGTAATCAAGACAGTTATGATTTTGGAAGTATTGTAAGACAATTATGGCATGGTTTGTGTAACACGTATTTTGATGAAATAAAAGTTGTTGTTTTCCGCTGTTCAAAAATATGTGTTATTATATCTGTCTTGTATATCTGTGACTTATACTTATAAACCTCCACCAAAATTAGGGCATTCCCTTTGAGAGTGACCCTAACGGAGGTGGGGTGTTTCATCAACCAATCTTCATCTATCCAAGTTTTAAGGGGAGGCAATACAAAATACAATACAACATAGAAGTATTTTTGGTGCTATACAATATGCAACCTCACAAGTCCATAAATTACATTGTGACACCCCACCTTGAGACCCACCGTAATAAAGAGCATTACTAGGTAATGTTTTCTATTAAAGCAGAGAATAGAGCCGGTTAAAGGCGACCACTCGTAGATTTTCATTAGCAAGTCTTAAACACATCGAGAAAGTGCTTGTAACGACAACGAATTTTCAGCCCCGAAAATCGCTACAATAACACCATGTCGGATATTCAAGTACCGAAAACACCGGAATGCTATTTGAAAGAAGTTAGAGGGTGAGATAAGAAAGAAAGAAATTTTAGAATAGAAGAAGAAGAAGAACCAACACAGAATCAGAGTCTCATATCCCAACGGAACTAAATATAATATAGAAATAAATATTAATAGAGAGATTTTAAAAATATACTTACAGTCATCAGAGTACATCAATACATCTGGATAGTTATATAACTTGTCCTCATATACAACACATAGCATAACACAACTATATGGTATCATATGTCTGAATTCTTCTAGCTCGTCTCTTTACTGCATTCGATAACCCGAACATATACAACCCGGTCTAACCCGAGCATTATGAATAGCGGGTCAGTATGGTGAACCAGAGTGAGAAAAACACACTAAGTTTTAAAGTATCTTCAAAGCTGATTTAAAGTAAAATCTTTTCAAAAGAAAAAGTAAAAGTAAGACCAGCCCACACATAAACACGGACGGTTTTTACCTTCAAATTTTTTTTGAAAATTAATACTTTTCTTATAGTATAATAGTGTCTAAATCAAGTAAATAGAATCTAGAAGAACGCTTGCATCTCACGCTCCACATACATAGTATACAATCAAAACCATAGGTGCTTATTGGAGAATGTTTTTCCTGGCAAGGTATGGGACCACCTACCGACAATGCACCTCTGAAAATGAATACATTGGTGTTCAATAAGAACGTCTTGCAACCCGGCTACACATGACCGACCCTTCGTTTCTATTGAGAGTACTGAATATATCATTACCACGGTTGGGGGCCAGCCAACCGAACCGATATCATACTAATAAAAATAAGAAGGATAATCGAAGGCATTTTCTCCATATCAGATAATGATATACCCTTTTAATGGTTGTGACCCACATAGCCATGCTGCCTACCCGATTTTGTGCCAATCCCGATTGATGAGGCTAGAGGTCATAATCTTCTTAGAACATCCGGTCACCATTCACTTAATTACCACATCGTCAGATTCATCAAATCACTAATTGACATCCACAAATATACTTTGGGTATAAAAGAAGTGCCCTTCTTCGCCACCAACTAGGTATGTTTGTAAAAATCAACGTACGTAGTTTTCGGGAAATACTCTGTCAAACATTCGTCCATACCAGTCATCTAGGAACAAGATGAACCGAAGCTACTCTCCTACCGCATCCGATATAGGAATCACCCCAAGAATCCGTTGTGAGAAGTCCTTGCAATCCGTAGATTCCAGCCACGACAGAACCACAGTTTATCTCTGGGAGCTAACCAGAGATTATTAGTAATCCTTCCGCTTATGAAGATCCACGGTCTTAAATGCTCCATCTTCAATATTTATCTTCATGTATTTGTTGGTCGGAATGGGCTTCGAGTATAATTCGGTTCTGGTCTTTCCGTACCAACAACTGTATTGGCCAGATTTGATAGTTGTTGATTTAACTATCAAATAAATAATCATGTGAATAAAACGAGTTTACTGATTCAGTACTTGTCATTACTTGGCCTTTTAATTTAATATAATTAACGATAGTATATTTTAAACTCTTAAATATTTCAACATCACGAGTATATCCTATCACTTCTTATTTAACATAATATTATTTCAAAATTATTTTATATTAATACTTAGGAAATATTCTGTAATCATATCCAGTTTTCTATCTTACTATCATTTCAAAACATTTGTTGTCTCATTACCCATTATCTATAAATGTGGAAATAAATTCATCTTATTGCTCGTAAACAATGTTACAAATGTTATATTATTTGAAATATTAACCAACCCTTTTTCCCTTTGGAATTTATCCATTCCAAACTCCCATTTTTATTTCCTTTTTATAAAAAATACCTTATAATTCACATAGTTTCCTTTTATCTCTTTTACTCTGGGAAATTCATTATATGCGTATGTTCTCCAATCTTATCATTTTTGTCCCTTTGAAAACCTCATTATACATATTTAAAGTCTTTTTAATTATCACTGCGTTATTATTTCTCATATGGAAATAATATATCATTCTATACCTCTTTACCTGACACGACCTAAACTCGCCCTTATGGGAAAGCCCAGATTGAGTGGAGAACACAACAAATCAGAACACAAACAGAAGAACATTTCATTGCTTATTACAACAATTTACATCAGAGTACAAGAATATACAGAGTATGAACAAATAATATACATTTGATAAATGTCAGAGATTTACAAATTATTATGTAGGGAAAACAGTACAAAACACAACTGAAAGAAATACACGGATACAGAGCATTCCGAATATAGCTCCAGCTGTAAACCAGGATCCTGTGAATATAATATATGCATAACCAAAACTACTAGCTGCCCGTGTGGAAAATAGGGGCACCCAGAGTTTTGGTTAAAACAATAAACTCTAGGTCAGTCATGTGACGGGTGTGAGAACTAAAACAGATATTAAATCTTTACTTAAAAAAATATAGTAAATTAAGGGACCACGCCGTATAACACGGAACTGGTTTCCTCACAAGAATACCAGTGCGTAAAACAAACAGTGCAGTGTTTTTTGGGAAAATGAAGTTATTATAAGACCCAGGTCCCATCACATAGTGCAACACAAGCCGGAGGATAGGATTTTCCCTTATATAGCCAAACATGCTTGGTAAGTTTAAAACAAATCATTTTGATATTACTATAAGTTCATAGTGTATCAAACAACTTAAAATATGAATGTATTAATCATAGACGACATAGTATCCTATGCTACTATGTCGCTATACAGGTTTACAATCAAAACCGAAATGTCACGTATTAGAAATTGGAATTCCGTCATGAGTCGAGTCAAGGGATGTACTCCTCGCCGGCTTCGAGACACTCTAGCAGATGCCTCAGGATCTCCCATAGTAACCCCTGGATGCTTCAACGCTGGTCCTCCCTTATGTTTGAGGATTGGAAATTCCTGAACACACGTTTCCGGGTCCTATAGGACCTATCCATCGGCTCCGTAGTAACCGAAATAACCGAGGCGCCTCGCAATCCAACAACCACACATGTAAAAATATAATAAATGTCTGGGCTCTATACCATGACACCACCCATAGCTAGAAAGAAACGTCGTGTTCTCCTAGCAGTCCCTTATCCCGTTTTTGACTCATACCGAGGTGTTAGGCTCACGAATTAACGCTATACACAAAGCTATGCTATATTAAAGCCATGCTTTGATCATCAACCACAAGACTTTTCTTTTCAACAGAAGCCTTGATCACTGCATCTCTTCATGCCATATAGGGAAACCACGCCGTGCAACTGATGTCTATCGATATATAACCTCTGAGCTCGTACGTCTCAGAGAATGGCGTTAAGCAAGAGAATAAATTCTCCACCGCTAAACAGATATATATTTAATAGAAATCAATCAGCACAGAATGCAATCCAATGTCAGAAACACATCCATTTATAAGTTCGTACTGGTTTTGAACGAAAACGGAGGCACATTATTCCTCGTCACATATGTCCAATACAGGAGAGAGGTCCTCGCATATCCGGTCGATCTCCAAGTACGTCTGGACGATCACCACTTATTACCTTATCTTGGGTGTAACGCCCAATCAAGACATTAGTAGTCATCCATACAATGTGAAGACCTCCAGTCTTCAACCACCATCTTCATCGTCGACATATCGTCGAATCAGTTACTCAGAATGGGTATAAACCCGGCCTTTCCGAATAACTCGCGTATATAATAAACAAGTGCTATAAAAACACAACATAAGCCTCATTCCAATCCATAATATTCCTTTACTCAAATATTCTTATACTTTGGGAAAGGTTCCCATTAATTTTATCAAAGATAAATTCTTTAAATTTTTCTTTAATCTTCCTTTGGATATAAATTCAAACCAAATTAAGGTTTGTCCAAGCTAGTCGGGATTAGCGATCCTTACCAAAGTAATCATTTATTTTATTTACCATTCCCAACCTATTCATCCCATGAAGCAAAACTGGTAATACTTCATATCTAACACGAAAGTGATATTGGTAAAATTAATTACCATTTCCCAATCAAATCTAATTAAAGATTTAACTATCTCTTGGAGCAAAACTGGTGATACTCCACTCTCGATCATTTCCCAAATTGATAATTTAAATTATCACATTCGCATTTCAATCTAATTAATGATTCATTAAAACTCCACTTGGTTTTAATCTTCTCAAAAATCAATATTAAAGATTATTTAACTTTGAAAAATCAAACATGCCGCATCGACAATCTATACCGTACTATTGATTTCTACATATATATAACCTCTGAGCTCGTACGTCTCAGAGAAGGGTGTTAAGCAAGAGAATAAATTCTCCGCCACCAAATAGATATATATCTAGCAGAGATCAACCATACAGTTCGAAATACAATGTTAGTCATGTAATCCTGTCTTCAACTGGGTTAAAGAACTAATGTCATTTAAAACACAGTTCACGATAAACCCAAATCACATTCCGTTAATTATGGAATCTTCACGAAAAATAGATCAATATATAATCGATATCAATTTCCATATCCGACTAATAATATAAATGGAATAACGACAAAGCCTTTTAAATTCCATATATATTAACAGTCTTCCTCCCCAGAAGATCACTTCGATTATTACCAAATCGAATTCCATTCAATTCCAATTCAATATATTAAATTGGAAAACTATACTTTGGAAAATTTCCATTAAATCTTAATTAAAGATTTATAAATTCCAAATCACATTTCATTGTAAATCGGGTTAAAGAACGAATGTCATTAAAACATAGTTCACAATAAACCCAATTCACATTCCATTTTATTCCAGTTAAATGTTAATTAATTGGAAACTCTAATAATCTTATTTAAAAGATTTATTCTTTTAACATAGGGTTTAAGAACGACGTTAATGAAGACACCGTTCATGACAAACCCAAAATCCAAATCTTTTACTCAATTCCAATTAAATATTAATTAATTGGTAAACTTCACCAAATCTTAATTAAAAGATTTATTCTTTTTCTCAATTAGATTTAAGAACAGTGTTAATAAAGACACCATTGACGACAAACCCAAAATCCCATTTGATATTAAGTACAAGGCTCTGGATAGAAATTATATCAGCTTATATTCAATATCAAATTCTGAAACCAACAAATATCGTACTGGAAATAACGATATAAATATATCTTCCAAATTTCCATAACAATACCCGTATAATCACGAAATCCGACATCGAATTCCGAAGATGATTTCCATTCAAATGACTCCAATTCATATATTGGAATTCTGGTTATATTTTAAAACCCATTCTCAATCCAATTTATTAATTTAAAAATAATTGGATTATAAATTCTGGTTAATAACTAGTTCATTTCAATATAAATATATTTTTATCTTTTCAAATATGGACTTTTCATCCCAATTCTTTCCAATTCATTTATTATGATTTTACACAAATTATTAATATTTTTAATAATTTTATTAAGGCCCTTTTAGTTGATTCCCATAAACGGTCATCGAACTGCACTTACAGCGACCTTTTCCAAATTTTATTTGGACATAGTTCCAAATCCAACCGTTATATTTCAAATATCTTGTATTCGTTGGAAATCTCTTTTCGATACGAACCCAATAGTTCTGGTTTTAGGAGAATCCGACAATCAGGTCTCCAGGAATGTCAATTCGAAGTCTATGGTCGAAATTCGCGAACTACCGCGGTGCGTTATATTCAGACCATTAAATATATATAATATATGTATTATACATATTTCGTCGCCTTCCATTTAAAAGGTATTTTATAAATCATTTATAAATTCGTTTTAAAACAATTCTAACTTCATTTTCAATTTTAAATCAAAATTGAATTTTCCTTATCACTATAATATATAAATAATAATATTTCCAAAACATCATATTTTGAAATCATTTCCTTTTCGATATTCATTATAAAAATGAATAAAATCAATATAGATACTGTTCGTGTCAAAATGGTGCATCTCTAATCAACACGACTTTATATATTTTAATATTTCCGTGCCCATCCCAAATCGAACACCAAAATCATATTTTGATCCATTACTGAATATTATCTTAGAATATTAGTTATTTTAAAATATTCATTATTCTTTATTTTAAAATATTCGTTAATTTAAAATATTTGTTCTTTCCGAATTGGAATCAGACACAGTCAATTACCATATAGTATTATTTATATGGCTTTCATACTCACAGGTATACAACAATAGTAAAACATAGTCAACCATCATCCAGAGTGCATTACACAACTTCATAAGCATTAAATATAAATAATTAATGCTTACAACAGCCTATCAACCAATCGATTCACATACAACTAAACAATTGTGATTAGTGTATGTCAAATATCTTCCCAATACCCATGTGGAGTTTCAATCAACACACACCAATTTTATTTGTGAAGTTAGGCGATGTGTAAAATATATTGTCCCAATCAATATCAGTCAAATGTGTGTATATAAATAAATCGTCCGATTTGTAAATGAATATTTATTTTCATTCATATACTCGCTAAAAATTATACTTTTAATGATAAAATATTTATTTCAACACATGAATATTTTATACAATTCATTTATGCAATAAAAATGATATTTTTATTGTTCCAACATTTTTAGAAAATTTCGGCAGCATAACGGCGCGACACTAGAACCAGAATAAAGTCTAGCCTTATCCCTTGCCTAAGAATGGCTCTCGCCATATACAAACCATATTCTAATCAATTCATTCACATCCCAAACCAAATTCAACAAACAAAACAATCAAAGCAAACAACCATGGTTTCAAACAAAGGTGTCGGGTGCTTCTAAGCACCATCCGCATCCTAGTGTGTATATATATATTTAACTAGAAAATAAAATTAGAGTGAGAAGTTCTCACCTTTGGGATCCACTCCGCTAGTTTTATTTCTGAATTTCTAAACTATTTGGATTTGCCCGAAATTCCAACGCAATCTTTTTCACGTTGTTCATAGTATAATCACATTTTTAATATGATGTTTATATATTTAAAGATCGCATTTTTATCTAAGCTATACATGATTAAAAATCACATTTTTATACCATTACTTTATAAATAAAAAAATCATATTTTTATTGTATGGTTATATGTATAAAAATCACATTTTTATTCCGCTAACATCATAATAAAAATCATATTTTTATTTCAAAGCCATTTTTGTAAAAATCATATTTTTATCTCAAATCAATATATATATATATATATATATATATATATCGTATTATATTTTTTTTGTCCTAGCATTGTTTATATATAAGAAATTAGATTTTTATCATAGCATTATACATATAAAAATTAGATTTTTATCATAGCATTATACATATAAAAACTAGATTTTTATCATAGAATTATACATATAAAAATCACATTTTTATCGCTACTTAACATCGATAAAAATCACATTTTTAATCTCCTAAATGAAGGAAAACAAAAATAAAAGCTTATAGGTGGTGCTGAAGTGGTGGAGAGGCTCGGGGGAGGTGCTTGGTTCGGCGACGGTCGGAGGCAGGGCCCACAGTGGGCTGAGGCGTGGGTTTGGGGTTTGATTTGGGCTGTGGAGGTTCGAAGAAGAAGAATGGAGGTGGATTAGGAGGTGTGGAGGGTGGCAACGTCCATCAGGGGGCAGCCTGGAACTGCGGCGGCGGTCTGATGGAGGTGGCGGCGACAGTTTCCGTTCGGTTTTAGGGTTTGAAAAGGGGGCGTGGTGGTTTCAAATTAAAGAGAAGAGAGGTGAAAGGAGAGAGGGGAGGAAGGGGTTGTCCGTGGTGGGTAGCGGCCGACGTAGGGCGGTGGTGGCGGAGGAGTAGGGGGCGGCGATCTGGAAAGAGGGGGAGGGTGACGGAAATTTCCGAAGGGGGAGGGGGTCAACGGGTTTTTTTGGGGGGAAAAGGAGAAAAGGGGGTGTATTTATATTATTTTATTTTTCTGCCCAAAAAGTGATTTTGCATACCAACTCTAAACGAGACCCAACGACTGTTGACTCTGGCTAAATGCCCATATTCCGAACACAATGGGATATGTCCGGTAAGCCCATTCCATCGTTTCGATCAGTTTTCATTAAAATTACAATATAAATTAATATAACGTTCAAAATTGATTTTAATATACATTTTAATTTACTGGGGCCATGTACTGACTCCAAATATTCAAGAAAATAAATCTAGCTATGTTTGACGATACGGTCTTAACAAAACTAATTTCATCAAATTTGGAGAACGTTTGAAAAACGGTCGTTTTCCAGTCGATTAAATTTGAACTAAATTGACCAACCACGTTTTCTGTTGCCACACTCACATATTAATTCCAAATATTATGAAAATAGGAATCTAGCAATAATTTAACATTCCGGATCGAACAAAAGTGGTTTCGTCGAAAACGGAGGACGTTTGCAAAATAGCTATTTTTAAGGGCTATAAATTATATAAAATTCTATAGCAACTATTCTGAATTTTCAACTGGACGTAACTTTTTATTCCCATTATTGAATCTAGATTTTTCACATTCGTTGAAAGATATTTTCAAACAGATTCAAATATTTCTGGTTTTACTGAAATCCGATTTGTTTTGAATCCTGTACATTCATTTGAAACTTGAAATCGAATTTTCAAACTGCCGCACCATTTCAGGCTCGTTATATAATTAAAATAAATCTATTCATTCTAACTTCGTTAAAATAAATTTTAAGTTGTTATTATTTAAAATAAATCATTTTAAATATTCAAAATTCATTAAAGTTGTTTTACTAACCAACTCAACTTTCAGTTTGGCTTTCATTCTTCAACTTTTCAGTTTCTAAGAATTTTCCAACTATTTAAAAATTTGGCTATCACCCTAAATTTTGGAAATTTTTTGCCATAACCTCCTTTGTACGGGGAGACATTTAAAACCGCAAATAGCCACGCATGGCCCTCATCATCCAATAAGTAAAAGAAAAAGCCAAGCGGCTAGCCAATCAACTCTTAAAATCAACCAAACCCTAGAAATATAGTAACATGTACCTATTTGTTGGGCATACAATTTTATTCCTCTTCTTAGCCTCCTTTCTATGACATGTTCATTATAAACACATGTACATATATGCAATTGCAATCAATTTTCAAGTCAGTTCAATATTTGATTCAATTTGGTTTAATGGTTCAAAATTTTAATTAATCAAACAACACAATCAGCAATCAATTAGTTGATTATCTTTTCAAACACATAACTTTTATATATATAAAAATCCATTTTTGATGCAAATTCACAAACAATAAATCCTATCTAGTTTTGGTTCTCACACTAGTCAATTGGAAATATATAGATATCCCACCTTCGAAATCCGAACATAAATGCTGATGATGCTCGAGCGATCATCAGAATCATCTCCGGGCGATTAGAGTGTGATTCTATATCTATTCAGTATATTTGAGGCTTCGTATCCATGTTTGTAAGGCGTATAGGCAAAATCTTCATATATTTGATTGTCCAAATCAATTTAAAAAACATATTCAAATATGTTGAATACAGTTTAAATTTTCAAAACAATATTTGTTTTTAATTTTTATTTTAAAAACACTACTCTTCCCACTCGTTCTAGGATACTACTGATCCTATCTCTAACAAGTCATTCTCATTTGATATTACTAATCCAATCTCTAATGAATTGTTTCCTTTGGTTCTAATATGCCTTGTTCTCAAGCTCTGTAAAACCAAAGCTCCGATACCACAATGACACGACCCAATATTGCCCTTACGGGAAAGCCCGGATTGAGTTGAGAACACGACAAATCAGAATACAAACAGAAGAACATTTCATTGCTTATTACAACAATTTACATCATAGTATAAGAATATACAGAGTATGAACAAATAATATACATTTGATAAATGTCAGAGATTTACAAATTATTATGTAGTGGAAAATCATACAAAACACAACTGAAAGAAATACACAGATACAGAGCATTCTGAAAATAGATCCAGCTGTAAACCAGGATCCTGGGAATATAATATCTGTAAAACCAAAACTACTAGCTACCCATGTGGAAAATAACGGCATCCAAAGTTTAGGTTAAAACAATAAACTCTAGGTCAGTCATGTAACTGGTGTGAGAACTAAAACAATTACTAAATCTTTATTTAAAAAATAAAGTAAATCAAGGGACCACACCGTATAACACGGAATGGGTTTCCTCCCAAGAATACCGGTGCATAAAACAAACTATGCAATGCTTTTGGAAAAATGTAGCTATTATAAGACCCAGGTCCCATCACATAATGCAACGCATACCGAAGGATAGGGTTTTCCCTTATAATAGCCAAACATGCTTGGTACATTTAAAAAAAATCATTTTGATATTACTATAAGTGCATAGTGTATCAAACAGCTTTAAATATAAATGTATCAATCATAGACGACATAGTATCCCATGCTACTATGTCGCCACATAGGTTAACAATCAAAACCGAAATGTCACATATTGGAAATTGGATTTCCGTCATGAGTCGAGGCAAGGGATTTACTCCTTGTCGGCTTCGTGACACTCTAGCAAATGCCTCATGATCTCCCGCAGTAGACCCTTGGATGCTTTAAGGACAGTCCTCCCTTATGTTTGAGGATTGGAAATTCCTGAACACACATTTCCCGGTCCTATAGGACCTATCCATCGGCTCCGTAGTAACCGATATAACCAAGGCGCCTCACAATCCAACAACCACACATGTAAAAATATAATAAATGTCTGGGCTCTATACCATGACACCACCCATAGCTAGAAAGAAACGTCGTGTTCTCATTGCAGTCCCTTCTCCCATTTTTAACTCATACCGAGGTGTTAGGCTCATGAATTAACGCTATACACAAAGCTATGCTATATTAAAGCCATGCTTTGATCATCAACCACAAGACTTTTCTTTTCAACAGAAGCCTTGATCACTGCATCTCTTCATGCCACACAGGGAAACCACGCCGTGCAACTGATGTCTATCGATATATAACCTCTGAGCTCGTACGTCTCAAAGAAGGGCGTTAAGCAAGAGAATAAATTCTCCACAGCTAAACAGATATATATTTAATAGAAATCAATCAGCACAGAATGCAATCCAATGTCAGAAACACATCCATTTATAAGTTCATACTGGTTTTGAACGAAAATGGAGGCACCTTATTCCTCGTCCCGTATGTCCAATACAGGAGAGAGGTGCTCGCATATCCGGTCGATCTCCAAGTACATCTGGACGATCACCACTTATTACCTTGTCTTGGGTGTACCGCCTAATCAAGACATTAGTAGTCATCCATACAATGTGAAGACCTCCAGTCTTGAACCACCATCTTCATCGTCAACATATTGTCGAATCAGTTACTAAGAATGGGTATAAACCCGACCTTTCCGAATAACTCGCGTATATAATAAACAAGTGCTATAAAAACACAACATAAGCCTCATTCCAATCCAGAATATTCCTTTATTCAAATATTCTTATACTTTGGGAAAGGTTCCCATTAATTTTATCAAAGATAAATTCTTTAAATTTTTCTTTAATCTTCCTTTAGATATAAAGTCAAACCAAATTAAGGTTTGTCCAAGCTAGTCGGGATTAGCGATCCTTACCGAAGTAATCATTTATTTTATTTACCAATCCCAACCTATTCATCCCATGAAGCAAAACTGGTAATACTTCGTATCTAACACGAAAGTGTTATTGGTAAAATTAATTACCATTTCTCAATCAAATCTAATTAAAGATTTAACTATCTCTTAGAGCAAAACTGGTGATACTCCACTCTCAATCATTTCCCAAATTGATAATTTAAATTATCACATTCGCATTTTAATCTAATTAAAGATTCATTAAAACTCCACTTGGTTTTAATCTTCCCAAAAATCGATATTAAAGATTATTTAACTTTGAAAAATCAAACATGCTGCATCGACAATCTATACCGTACTATTGATTTCTACATATATATAACCTCTGAGCTCGTACGTCTTAGAGAAGGGTGTTTAGCAAGAGAATAAATTCTCCGCCACCAAACAGATATATATCTAGCAGAGATCAACCATACAGTTCGAAATACAATGTTAGTCATGTTATCCTGTCTTTAACTGGGTTAAAGAACTAATGTCATTTAAAACATAGTTCACGATAAATCCAAATCACATTCCATTAATTATGGAATCTTCACGGAAAATAGACCAATATATAATCGATATCAACTTCCGTATCTGACTAATAATATAAATGGAATAACGACAAAGCCTTTTAAATTCCATATATATTAACAGTCTTCCTACCAGAAGCTCACTTCGATTATTACCAAATCGAATTCCATTCAATTCCAATTTAATATATTAAATTGGAAAACTTTACCTTGGAAAATTTCCATTAAATCTTAATAAAAGATTTATAAATTCCAAATCACATTTCACAATAAACTCAATTCACATTCCATTTTATTCCAATTAAATTTTAATTAATTAGAAACTCTAATAATCTTATTTAAAAGTTTTATTCTTTTCACACGGGTTTTAAGAACGGCGTTAATGAAGACACCATTTGCGACAAACCAAAAATCCAATTCTTTTATTCAATTCCAATTAAATATTAATTAATTGGAAAACTTCACCAAATCTTAATTAAAAGATTTATTCTTTTTCGCAACTGGGTTTAAGAACAGTTTTAATAAAGACCCCATTCACGACAAACCCAAAATCCCATTTGATATTAAATACAAGGCTGTGAATAGAAATTATATCAGCTTATATTCAATAACAACTTTTGAAACCAACAAATATCGTACTGGAAATGACGATATAAATATATCTTCCAAATTTCCATAACAATATCCATATAATCACGAAATCCAACATTGAAATATTCCGAGGATGATTTCCATTCAAATCCACTCTAATTCATATATTGGAATTTCTAGTTATATTAAAAAACCCATTCTCAATCCAATTCATTTATTTAATAATATTTTGATTATAAATTCTAGTTAATAACTAGTTCATTTCGATAAACATATATTTTTACCTTTTCAAATATGGAATTTTTTATCCCAATTCTTTCCAAATCATTTATTATGATATTACACAAATTATTAATATTTTTAATAATTTTATTAAGGCCCTTTCAGTTAATTTCCATAAACGGTCATCTAACTGCACTTACAACGACCTTTTCCAAATTTGATTTCGACATAATTCCAAATCCAACCATTAGATTTCAAATCTATTGTATTTGTTGGAAATATCTTTTCGATACGAACCCAACGGTTCCAATTATAGGAGAATCCGACGGTCGAGTCTCCCGTACTGTCAATTCGAAGTCAATGGTCGAAATTCGCCAACTACCGCGGCGCGGCGCGTTCTATTAAGGCCATTAAATATATATAATATATATTATATATATTTCATTGATTTCCATTTAAAACAAATTTAATAAATCATTTATAAATTCGTTTTAAAACAATTCCAACTTCATTTTCAATTTTAAACCAAAATTGAATTTTCCTTATCATTATAATATATAAATGATAATATTTTCAAAACATTAGATTTTGAAATCATTTTCTTTTCGATATTCATTATAAAAATGAATAAAATCGATATTGATATCGTTCGCGCCAAAATGGTGCATCTCTAATCAACATGACTTTATATATTCTAATATTTCCGTGACCATCCCAAATCGGACATTAAAATCATATTTTGATCCATTACTGAATATTATTTTAAAATATTAGTTATTTTGAAATATTCATTATCCTTTATTTTAAAATATTCATTAATTTAAAATATTTGTTCTTTCTGAATTGGAATCAGACACAGTCAATTTCCATATAATTTTATTTATATGGATTTCATACTCACGGGTACACAACAATAATCAAACATAGTCAACCATCATCCAGAGTGCATTACACAACTGCATAAGCATTAAATATAAATTAAAACTTACAACAGCCTGTCAACCAATCGATTAACATACAACAAAACAATTGGGATTAGGGTACGTCAAATATCATCCCATACCCGTATGGGGTTTCAATCAACACACACCGGTTTTATTTGTTAAGTTGGGCGATGTGTAAAATATATCGTCTCAATCAATATAAGTCAAATGTGTGTACATAAAAAAATCATCCGATTTGTAAATGAGTATTTATTTTCATTCATATACTCGATAAAAATTATATTTTTAATGATAAAATATTTATTTCAACACATGAATATTTTATACAGTTCATTTATACAATAAAAATGATATTTTTATCGTCTACCATTTTTATAAAATTTCGGCAGCATAACAGCGCGATATTAGAACTAGAATAAGGTATAGCCTTATCCCTTGCCTAATAATGGCTCGTGCCATATACAAACCAAATTCTATTCAATGGCTCGTGCCATATACAAACCAAATTCTATTCATTTCATTCACATCCCAAACCAAATTCAAACAATCAAAGCAAACATTCAAACAACCATGGTTTCAAACAAAGGTGCCGGGTGCTTCTAAGCACCATCTGCATCCTAGTATATATATACATATATATATATATATTTAACTATAAAATAAAATTAGAGTGAGAAGTTCTCACTTTTGGGATCCACTCCACCAGTTTTATTTCTTAATTTCTGAACCGTTTGGATTTGCCCGAAATTCCAATTCAATCTTTTTCACGTTGTTCATAGTAAAAATCACATTTTTAATATGATGTTTATATATTTAAAGATCACATTTTTATCTAAGCTATACATGATTAAAAATCACATTTTTATATCGTTACTTTATAAATAAAAAATCATATTTTTATTGTATGGTTATATATATAAAAATCACATTTTTATTCCGCTAACATCATAATAAAAATCATATTTTTATTTCAAAGCCATATGTGTAAAAATCGTATTTTTATCTCAAATATATATATATATATATATCGTATTTTATTTTTTGTGTGCTAACATTGTATATTTCTAAGAAATTAGATTTTTATCATAGCATTATACATATAAAAATTAGTTTTTTATCATAGCATTATACATATAAAAATCACATTTTTATTGCTACTTAATATTGATAAAAATCACATTTTTAATCTCCTAAATGAAGGAAAACAAAAATAAAAGCTTACAGGTGGTGATGAGGTGGCGGTGAGGCTCGGGGGAAGTGCTTGGGTCGACGACGGTCGAAGGCAGGGTCTGCGGTGGGCTGAGGCACGGGTTTGGGGTTCGATTTGGGCTGTGGAGGTCCGGAGAAGAAGAATGGAGGTGGAGGAGGAGGAGGTGTGGAGGGCGGTGACGACCATCAGTAGGCAGCCTGGATCTGCGGCGGTGATGGTCTGGTGGAGGTGGTGGTGACGGTTTCCGTTCGTTTTTAGGGTTTAAAAGTGGGCGCGGTGGTTTCAAATTAAAGAGAAGAGAGGTCAGAGGAGAGAGAGGGGAGGAAGTGGGTGGCCGTGGGGGGTGGCGGCCGGCGTAGGGCGACGGTGGATGTGGAGTAGGGGGCGGCGATCCGAAAAGAGGGGGAGGGTAATGGAAATTTCAGAAAGGGGGTCAACGGGGTTTTTTTGGGAAAAGGAGAAAAGGGGGTATATTTTGAAATGACCCGAACTTCCCTGTGAAGGAAAGCATGGATTGAGTTGAGAATAATCCACATCGGAACGCAAACAGAAGAACATTTCATTGTATATTACAACAATTCCATCAGAATACAAGAATATACAGAGTATGAATAAATATTACACATCATAAATTATCAGAGATTACAATACATTACATAGCAGCAGAAAAATAATACAATACACAACTGAAAGAGATATACGGATACAGAGTTTTCCGGATATCATCCCAGCTGTAAACCAGGTTCCTGTGAATATAAATCTGCAAAACCAAAACTTCTAGCTGCCTGTGTCAAAATAAGGGCACCTTGAGTTTAGGTTAAAACAATAAACTCCAGGTCAGTCATATGACTGGTGTGAGAACTAAAAACAGTTATTAATCTTTATTTTAAAGTTAGGTAAATCAAGGGACCACGCCGTATAACACGGAACGGGTTTCCTACCAAGAATATCAGTGCATAAAAAAAAACAGCGCAATGCTAAATAAAGAACAATGAAGCTATTATAAGACCTAGGTCCCATCACCCAATGCAACACAAGCCGGATTATAGGGTTTTACCTTATAATAGCAAAAGAATGCTTGATACGCTAAATTTCATGTTTTATTATTACTATAAGTGTATAGTATCAAAACAATTTCAATCATAAGTATTAATCATAGACGGCATGGGTACCATATATCATGTCGCCAATACTAGGCTTTACAATCAAAAACCGCACATGTCACGTATTGGAAGTTGGATTTCCATCTGTGAACCAAGGCAAGGGATCGTCCTTACCGAATTCGAGATGCTCTAGCCCATGTCTCAGGAACAGAATACATCGTCCCTTGGAGCGACAGGGTCGGTCCATCGATGTGGATTAAAATGCCTGAACACTGCGTTTCCCCACCCTAAGGGGTGTCAATGAGTTCGATGACTCCATCGGCTCCACATAGTCACCCATATATCCGAGGCGCCTCGCAACCCAACAACCACATAAGTCAAACTCATCAGGGCGTGTAAAACCACTGATGCCACTTCTACCTAGAAAGAAACGCATGTCCTCCCTGAGGCCCTTCTCCCGTTTCTGGTTCACACCAGGGTGTGAGGCTCGTGAATTAACGCTACACAAAGCTATGCCACACAGGATATGCTTTGATCATCAACCATAAGACTCTACTTTTCAACAAAAGCCTTGATCATTTGCATCTTAGCATGCCTCACAGGCAGACCGCTCCATGCAACCGATATCCATTAGTCACGCAGAATGATATCCAATGTCAGACACACATTCCATTTACAAGTCCGTTCTGGATCTGAATGAAACCGGAGGCACCTTGTACCTCGCATATCCATCGATCTCCGAGTACGTCTGGACGATCACTAACTGATTCCCTCCTCTTAGGTGTACGGACCAATCAAGATCATCAGTAATTATCCAAATGACGTGAAGGCCTCCGGTCTTCAACCACCGTCTTCATCTTCGACTAATCGTCGTATCAGTTATTCAGAATGGGATAAACATGGTATTTCAGAATAACTCGCGTATATAATAAACAAGTGTTACACAAACACAACATACGCCTCATTTCAATTCAGAATATTCTTTTATCCAAATATTCTTATATTTTGGGAAAGGTTCCCATTAATTTTATCAAAGATAAATTCTTTAAATTTATTCTTTAATCTTCCTTTGAATATCAATTCAAACCAAATTATGGTTTATCCAAACTAGTCGGGATTAACGAACCTTACTGAAGTAATCATTTGTTTTAATTTCCCAATCCCAACCTATTCATCCCATGAAGTAAAACTAGTAATACTTCATATCTAACACCATGGTGTTATTGGTAAATTCAATTACCATTTCACGTTCAAATATAATTAAAGATTTAATTATCGCCTGGAGCAAAACTGGTGACACTCCATTCTCGATCATTTCAATCTATTTAAAGATTCAATAAAACTCCACTTGGTTTTAATCTTCCCAAAAATAATATTAATGATAGTTTAACATGGGAAATCATATCCTGTCTTTAACTGGGTTAAAGAACCAATGTCATTTAAAACACGGTTGACGATAAACCCACAATCACATTCCATTCTATCAGCCTTTAAAGGTAAATTAGCAAGTGAAAAATTCCCTAAGTATTAACCCCGAAGGCCGAAACCAACATCAGATCAATACCCAAGAAACCATTCAACTTAACTAATCAACATTTAGTTTTTGATTTTCTTAACTCCGTTGGGTCTAGGAATAGTATTATTAAAGATACCGTTCACGACAACCCAAAATCACATTTGATATTAAATACAAGGTTCTGAATAGAAAATATATCGGCTTATATTTAATATCAAATTCTACAACCAACAAATATCGTATTGGAAAGAACGATACAAATATATCTTTCAAATTTCCATAACAATATCTGTATAATCACGAAATCCAACATCAAAATATTCCAAAGACAATTTCGATTCAAATCCATTTCCACTTTATATATATTGGAAATTCTGGTTATTTTCAAATCCACTTTATTTATTTTAAAAATAGATGGGATTATAATTCTAGTTCAAAACTAGTTCATTTCGATAAAAATCTATTTTTATCTTTTCAAATATGGAAATTTTCATCCCAATTCTTTCCAAATCATTTCTTATGATTTTACACAAATTATTACTATTTTTAATAATTTTATCAAGGCCCGTACAGTCGAATTCCATCAACGGCCATCGAACTGCACTTACAGCGACCTTTTCCAAATTTGATTTGGACATAATTCCAAATCCAACCATTAGATTTCAAATCTCTAATATTCGTTAGAAATCTCTCTTCGATACGAACCCAACGGTTCCGGTTTTAGGAGAATCCGATCGTCGGATCTCCCGTAACATCCATTCGAAGTCAATGGTCGAAATTCGTGAACTGCCGCGGCGTGGCGCGTTCTATTCAGGCCATTATATATATATATATATATATATATATATATATATATATATAACATACATATTATATATATTTCGTCGATATTCTTTCAAAACATATTTTATAAATCGTTTTGAATTCGTTTTCGAAACGATTTCAACTTCATATTCAATGTCGAATCAAAATTGAATATTCCACATCATCGATATACAAATGATAATATTTTCAAAACATTATATTTTGAAATCACTTCCTTTTCTATAATCATTACATAAACGAATATAATCGATATAAATATCGTTCGCATCAAAATGGCTCATATTTAACCAACACGGCTTTATATATTTCAATAACTTCGTTCTTCTATTCAACAAATGAATATTTATTCAATTCAACACATGAATCTATATTTCTTTCAACACATGAATATTCTCAACACATGAGTATCGTCAACACATAATTATTTTTATTATTTAATATAGTTTATAAAATTATGATTTCTATCGTTTAATTCTTAATCAGACTCCAACCGTAAATTAGTAAGAGAACGATTCCGTAAGTATTAACCTCGAAGACAGAAACCAACATCAGATCAATAACCAGGAAACCACTCATCTTAACTAATTTCCAGCTAGTTTCTAAATTTATACATGATAAAAATGTAAATTTTATTGTTAAAATATTTCGCTCAACACATGAATATTCTCAACACATGAGTATCGTCAACACATTACTATTTATTCTATTCAACACATGAATCTTTATTTTATAATATTCTTTATTTTCCAAATTGGAATGAGGCCCAATCAATTACCATATAATATTAATTATATGGATTTTCTACAACACATGTATATAATAGCAACGATAAATCATCAACCATCATCCATAGTGCACCACACAACTACATAAGCATTAAATATAAATAATTAACGCTTACAGAGTCTGTCAACCCATCGATTGACATACAACTAAACAACTGGGATTAGTGTACGTCAAATATCATCCCAATACACATGTGGGGTTTCAAATCAACAAACACATATTTTTATTTGTGCAGTTGGGCGATGTGTAAAATTTATCGTCCCAATCAATATCAGTCAAATCAGTGTATATAAACAAATCATCCGATTTGTTTATTACTATTTATTCTATATACATGTTAAAAATTATATTTTTACCTATAAAATATTTTCCACTCTAATATATTTTATTCCATTCCACATCACACAATAAAATTTCACAACACAGCAATCAAACAAACAAGTCATCCATGGTCTGTGGACAACGGGTGGCGGGTGCTACTAAGCACTGTCTGCATCCTAGTATATATTTCAAACTAGAAATAAAAAGAAAAGTGAGGAGTTCTCACCGAGGGTTCCACTCCTCCATTCTCTAATTCTGAAATTCTTAACAGCCTGGTTTAGCCCGATATTCAATGCAGTCCTTTTCTACACTGTTCATATTAGAAATAACATTTTTAATATGATGTTTATTTTAAAAATCCCATTTTTATTCAAAAAAAAAATATAAAATAAAAATCAGATTTTTATTTTGCTATATATATAAAAATCGTATTTTTATATTCTCTACCTTATAAAAAATCATATTTTTATTATAAATAAACATCCTAGCCTCCTTTAAATAAAATTCAAGCTTTCTAACTACATAAAAATCAAATCTTTTCCTTGCTAAAATTCATATCATTCTACAAGTAAAAATCGTATTTAAAAGCTCACATTTTTGGTGTAAAAATAGCACCTTTGGTCGCGGAGGAGCTCACGGCCTGAATGGTGATCGGAAGATGACCGCAAGTGGTTGTCGGTGGAGGTGGGAGGCTGTGGTAGGCGTGGTAGGACGAAGGTGGTTGCCGAAGGAGGCGGTTTGGGTTTAGAAAGAGGGTTTCAGCGGTTTTGGAGAAGAGGGCGTGACAGAGAGGGAAGGGGTGGCGTCAGCGGCTAGGGGAGGCGTCGGAGGTGGACTGACGGCGGAGGGGAAGGCCATGACAATCGGAGGTGGGCGGATTTGGGTTGTAGGGCGTCGAACTGAAGGGAATGGTGAAGGAGGAGCCAGCGTTCATCAGAGGGAGCGGAGGCGATGCCCGAGGGGGCGGCGATAGCCTGGCACGGCGGCGCGAATCACGATTGGGGGGAGGAGGAATCCGTCATTGCTCCGATTTTTTTTCTCGAATTGATTCTGACGTGGAGAGAAGGTATAAGGAGGGGGGAAAACGTAAGAATATAATTATATATTTTATTATATTTTTAATTTCAAAAAGTAAATTTTTATTTCGACCTCTAATCGAGACCCAATGACTATCGTCCCTAGCATAATACCCCCATTTCGAACATAATGGGATATGTCTGGAAAGCTGATTCGACTGTTTCAATCAGTTTCCGTCAAAATCAAAATTTAAATCTATATATTGAATTTGAATGCACATTTCAATTTACCGGGGCCACACACGGACCCCAAAAATTCCCAAAAAATATTTTCAAGCTTCGTATCGACGATACGGTTCTAACAAAACTAATTTCATCAAATTTGAAGACCGTTTGAAAAATTGCCATTTTCGGGTCGATCGTAATTGACTATAACTGTTAAAACATGTTTAACTTCGCTACACTCACATATTGATTCGAAAAATTATGAATTTTGGAACCTAACAATAATTCGACACCCCGGATCCAACAAAAGTGGTTTTGTCGAAAACCGAGGTGGTTTGCAAAATTTCCATTTTTTAGGGCCAGAATTCCACGATGACTATTCTGAATTTTCAACTGGACATAACTTTTTATTCCCGCTATGAAATTTCAATTTTTCAGATTCGTTGGAAATATATTCTCAAATAGATTAAAATATTTTTGGTTTCACTAAAATCTGGTTTATTTTGAATCCTGTACATTCATTTGAACTTTGAAATCGAAATTTCAAACTACCGCGCCAGTTTCAATTCCTTTTATATTTAAAATAAAATATTTATATTCTAACGATGATCTATATAAATATATACGTTCTAATTCTATTCAAAATAAATTTCTCGTTGTCATTATTTAAAATAATTCATTTTAAATATTCAAAATTCACCAAAGTTGCCAAAATAAAAATTTTAAATTGGCTCAGATTTCCGAGTTATTATAATCTCCCCTACTTAAAACTTTTCGTCCCCGAAAAGGAACGAAGCTGAAAGTTGTTTAACTAATCAACTCAACTTTCATTATTTTCATTATGGCTTAAGTTCTTCAACTTTTCAGTTTCTAAGAACTTTTCAAATTTTTCAAAAATTTGGCTAACACCCTAAATTTTTGAAAAATTTCGCCATAACCTCCACTGCACTGGGAGCTTCATGATATTTCAAATAGCCTTCTATGGCCCTCATCAGTCCAAAACGAAAAAGAAACAGCCAAGCGGCTAGCCAATCGGATCATAAAATCATCAAAAATCCAAGAAATACAATAAAAATGTAACTATTTGTTGGACAAACAATTTTATTCCTCTGCTCTAGCCTCCTTGCTATGACCTGTTCAATGTAAGTACATGTACAAGCATGCAAATGCGATAAATTTTCAATACAATCCACTATTTGGTTTAATTTGGCTAAAGGTTCAACATTTAATTAATCAAACGATTATCAAACAACACAACCAGCAATCAATTAGTTGATTAACGTTTCAAATTCATAATTTTGGTACATATACAGAAAATCATATTTTTGATACCAAATCACAACAATAAACTTATCTAGCTTTGGTTCTCACACCAGTCTATGGAAATATATAGATATTCCACTTTCGAAACTCGAATACAAATGCTAGTGACGCCACGGCATCATCAGAATCATCTCCGGGCGACTAGAGTGTGGTTCTATATTATTCTGTAACACCCCGTATTTCGGTTAACACTAAAGTAACGAATTAAAGAATATTTAATTTTAAATGTGAGAATTAAGGGAAAAGGGTTACGCTATTGTGTTCGTCTTGGAATTCTGGTTGAGATAGAGTTTGAGTTTGCGTGAATTGGACTTCGTATGAAGAAGTTATGGTGATCGGAAGTTTCAGAAAAATTCAAACATATTTCAAAAATTCAAATTTCAAACTCAGATTGGGCTAGGCGGGAAAATTCCCGCTAGGGCCAGGTCGACCTGGGGGTCGACCTACCCATACAGGTCCTCCTCCCCCCTCCCCCCGGGCAGATTTAAAAGATGACGATTTTCTGACTCTTGGTTGAGTCATTAGTGCTGACTTGTCACCCTCAAACCCTAAAATAAAATAAAAATTATAACCATGGTCGTCATGCTATCACCTTGCAACCTAGAGTAGCCGCCACCAATTAGAGAGGAAGAAAAGCTAATCAACTCAATTCTATTCAACTCAAATCTAAACAACAACGAATTTGTCTTCTTCAAAGGAAAGCAAAATCAATTTCAGAACTCAGATTTCAGAGCTCAAGACCTTCTTTGATTTATGAGTTCGATTTCTTTAATAAGATAATTAACAATTTAATTAGGTTGAGTTATGATTTGGATTATATTGTTATGTTGTGAATCATTGACCGTTATGTTATTATCTATGTTGTAAATCTATGATGTTATTATCTATGTTGTAAAGCTGTGATGTTAATATCTATGTTGTAAATCTATGATAATTGTTGGCTTATGTACAATCAATTCATAATGATGCATCGTATGCTTGTTTGGTTATGTTGTTGGAACTAATTCATATGTTAAATCATATGTAAGTTTAACTTGATAATCCTATAGGAAAGTTTAGATGTTAATTTAGATATGAATAATATGCAAGTTAATGAGAATCATATACCACTTTACATGTTTCATGACATTTATTTATGTGTAAGCTTGGATCTAAAGTTTAGGCTAAGACATGTGTGAGTTATATGCTAGTATACAAAATTCTATATGTTAGTTTATATGTAGATCTTAATTTGCATGTTTCGATGCAAGTTTACACCATAGTTATGTTGCATAAATCACATATGCAAGTATATATATGTTGGAGTATGAGTCATGTAATGTAAGTTTGTAACTATTGCCTATGCAAGCTTACACCTTATGATTAGATCTATGACATCCATAGTTTATGCAAGTTTGTGACTTTGGCCTATGCAAGTTTTAGATGAAAAACCTTATTCACACATGCAAGTTCACCCCTTATGTTTAGATCTAGTTTTTATTCTATGCATGTTGTGATGTTTTCTCTTTATTCCATAAGTTAGACTATTCGAGTCTAACGTATATTTCACGTTAAACGAACGAACGTACAACGTCGGGCAATGGGATAATATTAAAAGATTAAATATTGAGAATTGGCATAAATGCCTTAAATGAGATGTTAATTGGTATAATTTTATATACCATAAATAGATGGACATGATTAAGGTGTTAATTATGGACATAGTTAAATTTGTAATTGATTAACAATTCAAATTAGGGATATTAATCCAATTTGGGGTTAAATGAAATATGTAATAATAAACCGCCTAAGATACGAGGTTGGACTCTTTTGTGGTGTAAGACTGCCCGGACCCGCCCGTCAAATCCAGCTGCCACAAATGCCAGTCTAATGTGGGAGGTTTTAGGCATAAATTAAATGCGTAACAGTTGTAAAGACACGAGGTTAGGCTCGTTTGTGGTGTAAGACTGCCCGGACCCACCCGACAAATCCAACTTCCACAAATGCCAATCTAACGTGGGAGGTCTTTACAAGGTTACGGTCTTAATGAATTAAGAAACACTTAACCAGATAAACATGTAGTGAGACATGAGTGGGTTTAGTGGGTGCCTTGGGTGGCATGTGGAATTTAGTGGGTGCCATGGGTAGCATTTGAAATACGATTAGATGCACTTAACCAAGATTGAAACATGTAAGAGGACATGAATAAAAATGGGGTTAAGTGGGAAAAACCTTAGAGGGGACCAAGCATAGGTGGAAAGCTTGTGTCATGCATGGGGGCCCTTTTCAAACCAGTAACTCATTAAATATCTTTGTGGGCTCGACCCAAGTCAAGGACGGGACACGCGTACTGGATTTGATTGTAAGAGGTCAAAACGGGTCAGCGGTGGCAACGCAAGTCCAACGGGTTCATATGCGTGTGTGGGCCCGGGCTGGTAGGTAAGACGTTTTTGCATCATGTAGATATAAGCCGTGCATTTTTTGTTGTATCGGGTTGCCACTTTGGGGAGTGATACACCCCACTGTGGGACCAGCACGGGTATTTATGAGTTAGGGAGCCGATCGAATGGGTGTAGTGGGTACAAATAGTGGAGATAGGGGCAGACGGCACCTATGGAAGTAGCTAGGGGTACACGAAACTACCATTAGCAGTATTAAGTTCTATAGGCGGGATCAACTTTTAGGGTGACTAGTGGTGGTGTAGTATAGTAATTATCCTATAGTGATTAGGGGCGCCTTTAACGTTGTCTTTTTTCGTCTTATTTCCTTGTTTGCAATGTCATACCCAATCGTTCACAGTCATTTCCTTATTTTCCAGCTTATGCCTTATCCTAGTTATTTTCATAATTATATTGTTAAAGTTATCGCACTCGCCAGACTTTATGTTTGACCCCCTTTTCTTCCTTCCCCCCCCCCCCCGGTTTGCAAGGAGGGAATACTACAACTTAGTGTCAATTTCTTTCAGTTGCTTAAAGAGAGTAGATGTATCGCTTGGGACTCTCTCATCTTTATGGCTTTGCTTATGCTCAGTGGGGATTTATGCATTTATGTTATTTAAGTATTTGCTTTTTTATGTACTTTGAAGTTTTTGGAAAAGAATATTGATCCTGTTGTAATGGTTTTGGAGACTACTTATGTAAACTCGTTTTGAGTTATGATGCTATAAAATAAGTTTTAACTTCCATTGTGTTGTTTTATTTATTTATTCTTGTAATTTATCTGTTCTGTACAACAATAACGCTTCATGGACATTGATGCATTCCCTTTTTTAGTGACATTAATGGACATGGGGTGTTACACGTGGTATAAGAGCTATGGTTACAAGAACAGATAAAAAGTTTTGAAAAGTGTTTTCAAAAGTATTATTTTCCTAGAAAGTATTTTCAAAAACTTGTTTTAAAGAAGCTATTTTCAAGGAAAGTTTACTTTAAAGAGCGTAATCCCCGCAAGCCATACATCTCTCTTTCGCTTCCCTTGTTTTGAAACTCTTTCCTTTTCTTTTCAGCATGTCTGGAGCATCTGAGATACTAGAGGGTGTTCATGTACCCGGTTGCTGTCGTCAATATCTCGAGGCTAGGGCCGCTGCCGCGGGTCCGGCCAACGTTCCTCCTCCCCCAGCTCCAGTCATTCCTCCGCGTGGAGATACTTTCTCCAAGATATGTAAAGACTTTCGTTCGATGGGTGGAAAATCTTTTAGTCGGACAGAAACGTTCATTGAAGATAGAAATTGGTTGAAAGAAGTGGAGGATCTGTTTGGCATTTTCGATTTGGACGATTGTAAGAAGGTCCAATTGGCTGCTTGGTTGATGAAGGACGAAGCTTCGTTTTGCTGGGAGGTCACTAAAGGGGAGCATCCAGTTGATACATGACCAGATTTCAGGCGTAGGTTTGAGGCAAAGTTTTTCTCACGGGCTGAAGAGAATTTATATATGGAAAGATTTTTGGCGTTGAAGCAAGGGAACCTATCAGTGAAAGAATATGTCAACAAGTTCAATTAGTTGGCGAGATTTGGCTTGGACTTGGTGAATACACCCGAAAAGAAGGCCCTAAGATTTGTTAAGGGTTTGAACGAGCCACTACATGCTATGACCCACATCCTTATGGGGGCCACCTTTGAGAGGCTAGTTGATATGGCGCTTATGCATGAAGAGGAGAAAGGCGCCAATGCTAATAAGGCACCCGAGAAGAAAGGGGATCAAAAGAAACCGCAGTAGCAACAACAGAACAAGAAAGGTGGTAAAGGCAATAATGGCAAAGGAAAGAAGAAGTGCTTTAATTATGGGACACCAGGCCATCTGAGTAAAGACTGTAGGAAAAAGAAGAAGACTGGCTGTTTCCACTGTGAAGAGGCAGGTCATCTAGTTAAGGACTGCCCAAGGAAACAGGGAAAAGGGCAAAGAACTTCTAGATGGCAGCTTCAGGCTCTCATGGCACCGGGGCAGGCAAGGGAGCAGGTCCAGGTTCTCGCGGTCCCACCACTGCAACAACGAGGTAGAAACATTTCCGTTGAGAGTTTAGTTTTTCTGTTTGATCATCATGTCCGTACTTTATTCGATTCTGGCGCATCACATTCGTTTATCTCTACATCATTAGTTGAATCAGTGCACTTAAATACTAGTCTTGTTGTGGATCCCATTGTAGTATCAAATCCTATTGGTGGGTTGGCTCATTTATCCATGGTCTGTAGGGATTTGAGATTGTCTATCTTAGGCGTTGGTTTTGAATGTAATGCTTTTGTGCTTGGTTTCATGGGCTATGGGTTGATTCTACGGATGGATTGGCTAGCTAGATATGGCGCCATCCTATATCATGAACGAAGGGTAGTAAAATTGTTGACTCGTATTGGAAAGACCCTTGATATTTCTTGTGACCCTAGAGGATCGGTGATGCTTAGTTATCTTGAGTCACTTGACGCATCCAATGATGATTTACATTCTGTTCGTATGTTCCGTGAATATGTTGACGCCTTCGATGAGGTGAGGGGTCTACCCCCAAAACGTGAGATAGACTTTCGTATTTATCTTGTAGACAATGCAAAACCAATATCTTTGCCAGTACGCCGCATAGCTCCTCGTGAGAGGAGGGAACTCAATAAGCAAGTAGGAGAGTTGCTTGAGAAGGGGTTCATAAGACGTAGTATATCGGAGTGGGGTGCTCCAGTAGTATTTGCCACGAAGGAGGATGGGTCCCTTAGACATTGTGTGGACTATAGAGAACTTAATAAGCTTACTAAAAAAAATAGGCACCCACTACCGAGGATTGACGATCTCTTCGATCAGTTAGTTGGCGCCTCGGTGTTTTCGCAGTTGGACTTACCCGCTGGTTTCCATCAGTTGAGAGTGGCTGAGGATAGCATAGACAAGACTGCCTTTAGGGCTCCGGATGGTTTCCATGAGTGGCTTGTAATGCCCTTCGGTTTGACAAACGCCCCCACATACTTTGTTGACTTGATGAGTAGGGTGTTTAGGGAGTACCTTAATAAATTCGTGGTGGTCTTTGTGGATGACATCTTGATCTTTTCTAAGAGCGAGGAAGAGCATGCCCTACATCTTAGGGAAGTATTGGAGACCCTTCGAGCGCATAACCTTGAAGCTAAATTTTCTAAATGTCACTATTGGAGGAAGGAAGTGTGATTCTTAGAGCACATAGTTTCCAAAGAAGGGATAGTTGTGGATCTCGTGAAGGTGGTAGTCATCCAAGATTGGAAGGTCCCTAAAAATGCTACCGAGGTGAGGAGTTTCTTGGGGTTGGCAGGCTACTATAGGAAGTTTATCAAAGACTTCGCAAAAATATCAGCCCCATTGACATGCTTGACGAAGAAGAACCTAGTTTTCACGTGGGATGTAGATTGTGATGATGCGTTCCAACGTTTAAAGAGAGCTTTGACCACAACCCCAATCTTAGTGTTGCCAGATGGGAGTAAGCCATTTACCGTTTACACCAATGCTTGTGCGACAGGACTTGGCGCAGTCTTAATGCAAGAGGGGAGGGTAATAGCCTATGGAGGAAGGCAGTTGAGAGTGCATGAGAGAAATTACCCTACACATGACCTAGAGTTAGCCGCTATTGTTTTCGGGCTTAAGTCTTGGCTCCATTATCTTCTTGGCGAGAAATTTGAATTGATCACTGACCACAAATTGCTAAAATACTTGTTCTCTCAGAAGGACTTGAACTTAAGGCAGCAAAGGTGGATGGAATTCTTAGCGTCCTACAATTTCGAGACCGAATTTACCCCTGGCAAGGGTAACGTGGTGGTAGATGCCTTAAGTAGGAAAAGGTTGTCCTTGAGTCCTTTTTTGTTGAGCGGCAAAGCTTAGAGTTCATCTCTACGTTTGACTTTAGACCTTCCATTGACTTTGTACCCGGTTGGCTAGAATCCTTAGAGGTCAGACCTACGCTTTTGGGACAGATTGGTGAGACACAGCGAGATGACCCACAGTTGGTTGAGTTAATAGAGAAGCTCATAATGGGGGAGTCATCGAGCCATCTTAGTAGGTATACCCTAGATGATAAGGGTTGATTACATAGGGACGGTAGACTTTGTTTACTACGAGACAAGAACTTGAGGAAGACCATTCTTGATGATGCGCATCATTTGAAGATAACCATTCATCTCGGTGGGGACAAGATGTACATGGACATGAGACGAGATTACTTTTGGGCCGGTATGAAGAGGGGTGTGGCTGAGTTTGTCGCTAAATGCTTGGTGTGCCAACAAATAAAAGCAGAGCAAAAGAAGCCCGGTGGGCTGCTTCACCCATTGGAGGTCCCACAATGGAAGTAGGAGAGTGTCTCGATGGACTTTGTTGACGGGTTACTGAGATCGAGGAAGGGTAATACGGGGATTTGGGTCGTGGTAGAAAGACTTACTAAGAGCGCCCATTTCATTCCCGTGAAGAGTAAGAGGACTGATCCATGGTTAGCCTCCATATACATTCAAGAGATAGTTCGTTTGCACGGTGTTCCTTCTAGCACAGTGGGCGATCGCGACCCTATTTTTACTAGCGAGTATTGGAAGAGCTTGCAAGAGGCAGTAGGGACTCATTTATGTTTAAGCACCGCATATCGTCCTCAGACGGACGGCCAGACCGAGAGGGTGAATCGTATTCTAGAGGACCTTTTGAGGCTTTGTGTTTTAGACTTCGGAGGTACATGGGAGGAGCATCTTCCTTTGGTGGAATTTGTGTATAATAATAGTTTTCAGTCTAGCATTGGCATGGCACCTTTCGAGGCGCTCTATGGAAGGCCTTGATGTTCACCTACATCTTGGTGGGAATCTACAGATAAGATCTTACTTGGGCCCGATACGATTAGAGAGACTTCGGAAAAGATCGATCTGATTCGAAGGAGGATGAAGCCGGCGCAAGATAGGAAAAAATCGTATGCGGATAAGAGGATAGATCTTGAATTTGATATTGGGGACATGGTCTTTATCAAGGTGTCTCCATTACGGAATGTTGTTCGCTTTGGGTCCGTTGGGAAGTTAGCACCAAGGTTCGTAGGGTTGTTTCCTATTAAGGAGAGGATTAGACAGATGGCGTATAGAGTGGAATTTCCCGAGAGACTTAGTGGTGTACACGACGTATTTCATGTATCACATTTGAGGAAATGCTTGCACAAAACCGCGGAAGTGGTAGAGCCGAGCTTGCTTAGAGAGGTGGAGATAGAGCATGATGCGACGGTTCGACGAGCTCCTACATGCATTCTTGGGTCGGAGATGAAGAAGTTGAGGAATCGAGAGGTCAAGCTAGTCAAAGTGCAATGGGGAGATGATGAGAGCAACGATACTTGGGAGACGGAAGAGAAGATGCGTTCATTGTACCCTTTTCCTTTCGAGGGTATGTCTTTTAATTTCTCCTTTATTGATTAGCTTCTCCTCGTTTTATCCTTAGCATGTCCTCTCTCTAGTATCTTTGACCTTTAGATTGGGTAGTCCTATGGTTGAAACATGTGTTTGACATGTTATGTATGGTGGATGCATGTGGATGCAAGTGTTTGCTAGTGGTTGCTCGTGGATGCATATACACACACTTTAGGCACTAGATCGGCTCAGTCACTTTCATATTGCATATTGTATATAAATGGATGTATTCAGTAAAATGAATGTACATTGAATGTGTGTATCATATGGATGTTGCATTTAAATGAATGGTTGTGCACACATGTAGTAATGATATGTATAGGATTCTTTGCATACATGATGGATACATGGCACTATCATTATTTGCATTAAGGAGGTCGACTGAATCAGTGGACCGCCTGATTTTGCATTAGTATACGAACATATACGCACAATATGCATGTGTACATGAAAAGCATTAGAAATCTTTTAAGGACCATGGTTGTTTGTGGTTGATGATTGAGTAGATGGATGATTGGATGGTAGGATACGTTCTTCTTGACTTAGAGATTTCGAGGACGAAATCCTTTAAGTAGGGGAGAATGTAACACCCCGTATTTCTGTTAACACTAAAGTAACGAATTAAAGAATATTTAATTTTAAATGTGAGAATTAAGGGAAACGGGTTATTCCACTGTGTTCGTCTCGGAATTCTGGTTGAGATAGAGTCCGAGTTTGCATGAATTGGACTTCGTATGAAGAAGTTATGGCGATCGAAAGTTTTAGAAAAATTCAAACAAATTTCAAAAATTCAAATTTCAGACTCAAATTGGGCTAGGCGGGAAAATTCCCTCCAGGGCCAAGTCGACCAGGAGGACGACCTGGGGGTCGACCTACCAATACAGGTCGACCAGGGGGTCGACCTATATCCTCCACCCCCCCCCCCCCCCCCGGGGCAGATTTGAAAGATGACGATTTTCTTACTCTTGGCTGAGTCATTAGGGCTGACTTGTCACCCTATCTTGACTGAATGGCTATGGTTTATTCTAGGTTGATCGGATGGCCTAAATTAATCCTAAATTCTATATAAACATATGTAGACTCAAATCCTAAAATCAAATAAAAATTAGAACCATGGCCGTCATGTTATCACCTTGCAACCTAGAGTAGCCGCCACCAATTAGAGAGGAAGAAAAGCTAATCAACTAAATTCTATTCAACTCAAATCTAAACAACAATGAATTTGTCTTCTTCAAAGGAAAGATAAATCAATTTCAGAACTCAAGACCTTCTTTGAGTTGTGAGTTCTATTTCTTTAATAAGATAATTAACAATTTAATTAGGTTGAGTTATGATTTGGATTATATGGTTATGTTGTGAATCATTGACCGTTATGTTATTATCTATGTTGTAAATCTATGATGTTATTATCTATGTTGTAAAGCTGTGATGTTATTATCTATGTAACACCCCGAGTTTTCTATTAACACTAAAGTTGCTAAAATATTAATAAGTGTGTAAGAGAGGGGATGTATCTAATATGAATATAAAAATATTAATAAGTGTGTAAGAGAGGGGATATATCTAATATGAATATAAAAATATTAATAAGTGTGTAAGAGAGGGGATGTATCTAATATGAATATAAAAATATTAATAAGTGTGTGAGAGAGGGGATGTATCTAATATGTATATAAAAACAATAATAAGTAAAGGGGGATGTATCTAATATGTACATTGTAGAAAATATATATATATTTATGACATGAATAGAAGTTTATTAATATGCTGAGTGTTTGCTGAGTCACTTCTGACTCATTGCTGAGTCAACAAGATAAACCCCATCTTGTCTGAACGGCTGCGGTTATTTCTAGGTTAAATCTAATGGCCTAAATGAATTCTAAAATCTATAAATAAGTGGGTAGACCCTAGACCTAAATCACTTGTAAAATTAGAGAAGCTACCGTCATGCTGCTGCCATGGAGTTCAGCATAGCCGTCACAAACTAAGAAGAGGAAGCCTAATCATCTACAACTAAATCTACACAAATCAAATCAAAAGATCTCTCTTTCTCTAATTCTTTTCTTTTGTTGGTGAGTATGATGATTCTCACAAGACTATTACAAACTAATTTGACTCAGTTATGAATGGATCACAAGAAAGTGATGTGATTTGTAATTGTAAATTCTATATATTGTGGATCTCTTATTATGTTATTATGTTGTCGTATGATGTAAATTATATATGCTATGTCATGCTATGTTGTAAATTCTCTTATGCTATGTCGTGCTATGTTGAGAATCATGTCAAGCTATGTTATACTATCATACTATGCCATGTTATAAATCATGCTATATTATGTTGAAAAATCCTGTTGTTGGATCATGCTTAAAGTTATGTTTTTTTTTTCTTAATTTAAATGGATCTTGTTTATGGGAATTTGCCTATTAGGTTCGGTGTACCCATAAACTTGAAACTATAATTAAATAAAACTTGATTATGGGAATTTGCCTATTGAGTTAGGTGTACCCATATAAAACCATGTTGTTAAAAAATTAGATGATGTTGATTCACACATGTTCATATGTAAGTTTATGAAAATTGATTGAGATTATATTAGGTGAATTTTGAACAAGTTGACACCTTTAGGTCCATGACATGTATAATCTATGCAAGTTGGACATATGCAAGTTTCACCCCTTATTATGATTCATTTGGTCACATATACATGTTGTTATTATGATAATCTCTTTTATGCTATGAGTTAGGCTATTCGAGTCTATCATATATTTTGCGAATAAACGTTCAAACGTGGGGTAGGGGTAATATTAGGAATTAATAAATTGGGTGCAATTTTGTAAGATGTTGCATACCATGAATGAATGTCCATAATTGAGTCAATTATGGACATTGTTAAAAATTGGAAGTAATTAATAATTCAAGTAGGGAATTATTAAAATTGGGGGAAAGTGGATTATTATTAATAATCAATGCTTAGGACACGAGGTTGGACCCGTTTGTGATGTAAACCTGCCAGGACCCGCCCGGCAAATCCAGTAGTCACAAATGTCGGCCCAATGTGAGAGGTCCTAGGCCCAAACTAAAGCATAACAGTTGTAAAGACACGAGGTTAGACTCTTTTATGGTGTAAGACTGCCCGGACCCGCCCGGCAAATCCAGCTGCCATAAATGCCAGTCTAATGTGAGAGGTCTTTATGAGGTTATGGCCTTAATGAACTAAGAAATACTTAACCAGATAATCATGTAAGGTTGGACATGGGGGTTAAGTAGGTGCCTTGGGTGGCATGAGGAATCTGGTGGTTGCCTTTAGAGGCATTTGAAATACGATTAGACTTAACCAAACACACATGTAAATGAACATGACTAAGTGGGTTAAGTGGGATGGACTAATGGGGACAAGCTTAGGTGGAATGCTTGTGGTAAATAGTGGGGGCCCATTTCAACCAGTATCCCAAAACGTATCTTTGTGGGCTCGACCCAAGTCGAGGACGGGACACGCATACTGGGTTTGACTATAAGAGGCCAAAACAGGGAGCGGTGGCAACGCAAGTCCAACGGGTTTCATATGCGTGTGTGGACCCGGGCTGGTAGGTAAGACGTTGTTGCATCGTGTAGGTATAAGCCGTGCATGTCCGTTGTATCAGGTTGCCACTTTAGGGGAGTGATACACCCCACTGTGGGGCCAGCACGGGTATCTACGAGTTAGGGAGCCGATCGAATAATGGGAAGTAGGGTACACCTAGTGGAGATAGGGGCAGGCGACACCTATGTAGTCAGCTAGGGGTACGTAAAGCCATTGGGAAAGTTTCTAAGTGAAGCTAAGTGGGATGAATCTTTAGGGTGACTGGTGTGGTGCAGTATAGTGTTTATCCTTTTGTATTTAGGAGCGCCTATAACGTTGCCTTTAGCGATTTTCTATGTCCTTAATCTGCTCTTCATAGACATTTTCTTGTTTTCCAGCTTATGCCTTAGTCCAGTTATTTTGGTAATAGTATTGTAGAATTATCATATTCACCAGACTTTATGTCTGACCCCCTCTTTTCCATCCTTTTTCTCCCTTCAGGTCCGCAGGTTGGGCCAAGTTCTAGTGGAGTCTAGTTGGATCGCTTATCTTCTGGAAAGCTTGGACTGCTGAAGTAAAGTCCAGCTTGTTATCTTTCTTTTTAATGGCTATTCATGTAATGGGATTATGTACTTGTTTTATCAAGATAGATATTGTACTTGACATTGAATATGGTGTTATGATGTAATCAAACATGTTTTGACTTCTGCTACAATGAAATAAAGTTTTTGAATTTCCAAGTACTATTTTATATCTGTCTTGTTGTAATTTTACTGTTATATTCACTTAAAACCTCCATGGAAGTTAATGCATTCCCTTGTGAGTGACATTAATGGACGTGGGGTGTTACACGTGGTATCAGAGCATAAGGTTACTAGAACAGATAAAAAAAAAATTTTAGAAAAATATTTTTTTTCTAAAGTATTTTTGGAAGAAGTGCTTTCAAAAAAAAAATGTTATTTAAAGAGAGTTTTTATGAAAAACATAATCCTAAATAGCCACATCCTTATCTTTATCTTTCGAATTCTCCATTTTGAATCTTTCCTTTTTCGTTTCAGCATGGCTGAAGATCTTAATCTCCCAGAAGGTGTGACGATTCCAGGTTGGTTTAGGAGATACTTGGAGGCTAGGGCCACCACTGCAGGCCCAGCGGATACTCCTCCACCCCTAGTTGCACCCATTCCTCCTCCTCCTCCTCCTCCTCGTGTTGACACTTTTGCAAAGACGTGCAAGGAATTCAAGGCTATGGGAGGAAAAACTTTTCAAGGGACTGAGACGTTTGTGGAGGCCAGAGATTGGCTTAAGGAGACTGAGGAATTGTTGGATATCTTTGAAGTGAAAGATGGGAGAAAAGTCCGTTTAGCTGCTTGGTTAATGAAGGGAGAGGCCTCGTTTTGGTGGGAGGTCACTAACGGGGAACGTCCAGTTGATTCATGGGCGGATTTCAGACGAAGGTTTGAGGCAAAGTTTCTTTCAAGGGCAAAGGAGAACTTAAATATGGAAAAATTCCTGGCACTAAAGCAAGGGAGCTCATCAGTAAAGGAATATGTCAATAAATTTAATCAGTTAGCAAGGTTTGGCTTGGAGTTGGTGAACACGCCAGAGAAGAAAGCTTTGAGGTTCGTTAGAGGCTTGAATGAACCGTTGCAAGGGTTGGCTATGACCCACATCCCTATGGGAGCCACCTTTGAAAAGCTAGTACAAATGGCACTTATGCATGAGGATAAGGCAGTTGAAAAGAAAGGGGATCAGAAGAAACCCCAACAGCAAAATAAGAAGGGTGGTAAAAACAATAATGGCAAAGGGAAGAAGAAATGCTTCAATTGTGGGATGCCTGGCCATCTCAGCAAAGATTGTAGAAAGAAAAAGAAGACTGGTTGTTTTCATTGTGGAGATGCGGGACATTTAGTGAAGGACTATCCAAAGAAGGGGCAGAGGGCGGGGTCTACCTCGGGAGGACAGGTGCAGGCTCTTATGGCACCAGGGCAGGCAAGGGGGCAAGTTCAGGCTATTGCGGCCCCACCGCTGCAAGAAAGAGGTAGAACAATTTCTGTTGAAAGCTTAGTTTTTCTGTTTGATCATCCTGTCCGTACCTTATTCGATTCTGGCGCATCTCATTCGTTTATCTCTGCATCATTAGTTGAATCACTGCACTTGAACACCAGTTTAGTAGAGGATCCCTTGGTCGTTTCAAATCCAATTGGGGGTTCGGCTCATTTGACCATGATATGTTTGGATTTGAAAATCTCTATACTTAGCGTTGAATTTAGATGTGATGATTATGTATTGGGCTTCACGGGCTATGGGCTAATTTTAGGAATGGATTGGTTGTCTAGAAATAGGGCCATTCTTGATTGTGAAAGGAGAGTAGTTAGGCTTGTGACTCGCCTTGGTAATGCTCTCGACATCTTTTGTAATCCCATAAATTCCGTTATGCTAAGTTATCTTGAATCGCTTGACGCGTCTGTAGAGAACCTGCGATCGGTAGAAGTGGTCCGGGAATATCCGGATGTGTTTGAGGAGGTGAAGGGCTTACCTCCAAAGCGGGAGATAGACTTTCGAATTTATCTTGTGGATAATGCTAAACCCGTATCTTTGCCAGTGCGCCACATGGCTCCTCGTGAAAGGAGGGAACTCAATAAGCAAGTAAAGGAGTTGCTTGAGAAGGGGTTCATAAGACGTAGTATATCGGAGTGGGGTGCTCCAGTAGTTTTTGCCACAAAGGCGGATGGGTCTCTTAGACTTTGTATGGACTATAGAGAACTAAACAAGCTTACTAAAAAGAACCGACACCCACTGCCGAGGATTGACGATCTCTTTGATCAGTTAGTTGGCGCCTCAGTGTTTTCGCAGTTGGACTTAGCCACTGGCTTTCATCAACTGAGTGTGGCTGAGGATAGTATAGATAAGACTGCTTTTAGGACTCCTGACGGATTCTATGAATGGCTAGTGATGCCCTTTGGTTTGACAAACGCCCCTGCATATTTTGTTGATTTGATGAGTATGGTGTTTAGGGAATACCTTAACAAATTCGTGGTAGTCTTTGTGGATGACATCTTAGTCTTTTCTAAGAATAAAGAAGAGCACTCCCTACATCTTAGGGAAGTGTTGGAAACCCTTCGAGCGCATAACTTTAAGGCAAAATTTTCTAAGTGTCACTTCTGGAGGAAGGAAGTACGGTTCTTAGGGCACGTGATTTCCAAAGAAGGGATAGCAGTGGATCCCGCAAAGGTGGTGGCCATCCAAGATTGGAAGGTCCCTAAAAATGCAACCGAAGTAAGAAGTTTCTTGGGGTTGGCTGGCTATTATAGGAAGTTTATCAAAGACTTCGCAAAAATATCAGCTCCATTAACATGGTTAACGAAGAAGAACCTGGTTTTTACGTGGGACAAAGATTGCGATGATGCGTTCCAACGTTTAAAGAGAGCCTTAACTTCAGCCCCAGTCTTAGTGCTGCCAGACGGGAATAAACCGTTTACCATCTATACTGATGCTTGTGGGACGGGACTTGGCGCGGTCCTCATGCAAGAGGGAAGAGTAATAGCCTATGGTGGAAGGCAGTTGAGGGTTCATGAAAAGAATTACCCCACGCATGACTTAGAGCTAGCCGCAATTGTTTTCGCGCTTAAGTCTTGGCGTCACTATCTTCTTGGTGAGAAATTCAAACTGTTCACTGACCACAAATCATTAAAATACTTATTCTCTCAGAAGGATTTGAATTTAAGGCAGCAACGGTGGATGGAATTCTTAGCCTCCTACGATTTTGAAATAGCATATACCCTGGGCAAGGGTAACGTGGTGGCAGACGCCTTAAGTAGGAAAAGGTTGTCCTTGAGTCCGTTGTTTGTTGAACGACAAAGCTTAGAATTCATCTCTATGTTTGACTTTAGACCCTCCGTTGACTTAGTACCCGGTCTGTTAGCATCCTTGGAGGTTAGACCTACACTTCTAGGACGGGTTGGTGAGGCACAGCGAGACGACCCACAGTTGGTTGAGATAGTAGAAAAGCTCAAAGGGGGGGGAGTCGTCAAGCCATCTTCGTAGGTATACCCTAGACGATAAGGGTTGGTTACGAAGGGATAATAGACTTTGTGTACCACAAGACGAAGACTTAAGGAAGGCCATTCTTGATGATGCTCATCGCTCAAAAATGACCATTCATCCCGGCGGGGATAAGATGTACAAAGATATGAAGCGGGTTTTCTTTTGGGCCGGTATGAAAAAGGATGTGGCCGAGTACGTCGCTAGATGCTTGGTGTGCCAACGAGTTAAAGCAGAACAAAAGAAACCCGGTGGGTTGCTTCACCCATTAGAAGTTCCACTATGGAAATGGGAAAGCATCTCAAAAGATTTTGTGGATGGATTACCAAGATCAAGGAAGGGTAACACGGGGATTTGGGTTATAGTAGATAGACTTACTAAAAGCGCCCATTTTATTCCCGTGAAAAGTAAGAGGACTGCTCCGTGGTTGGCTTCTGTATACATTAAGGAGATAGTTCGTTTGCACGGTATTCCTTCTAGTATAGTAAGCGACCGTGACCCCATCTTTACTAGCGAATTTTGGAAGAGTTTACAAGAGGCAGTAGGGACTCAGCTATGTTTGAGCACCGCATATCATCCTCAGACAGACGGCCAGACCGAGAGGGTGAATCGCATTCTAGAGGATCTTTTAAGGCTTTGTATCCTAGACTTTGGGGGTACATGGGAAGAGCACCTTCCGTTAGTAGAATTCGCATATAACAATAGCTTTCAGTCTAGTATTGGCATGGCACCTTTCGAAGCTCTTTATGGAAGGCCTTGCCGTTCGCCTACATGTTGGTGGGAATCTACCGATAAAATCCTACTTGGGCCCGATATGGTTAGGGAAACCTCGGAGAAGATTGAGTTGATTCGAAGGAGGATGAAAGCAGCACAAGATAGGCAAAAATCGTATGCTGATAAGAGGAGGACAGATCTTTAGTTTGACATTGGGGACATGGTTTTTATCAAAGTATCTCCGTTACAGAATGTTGTTCGCTTTGGGTCCGTGGGGAAATTAGCACCAAGGTTTGTAGGGCCGTTTCCTGTAAAAGACAGGATTGGGAAGATGGCATATAGGGTGGAGTTGCCTGAGAAACTTAGTGGAGTACACGACGTATTCCATGTATCACATTTGAGGAAGTGTTTGCACAAGACCGCGGAGGTGGTAGAGCCGAGCTTGCTTAAAGAGGTGGAAATAGAGCGTGATGCAACAATTAGACGAGCTCCTACATGCATTCTTGGGTCGGAGATCAAAAAGTTGAGGAATCGAGAGGTCAGACTGGTTAAAGTGCAATGGGGAGATGATGAGAGCAACGCAACTTGGGAGACAGAAGAGAAGATGCGTTCGTTGTACCCTTTTCTTTTTGAGGGTATGTCTTTTAATTTCTCCTTTATCGCTTAGCTTATCTTATCTTATCTTTAGTATGTCCTCTCATTAGTATCTTTGACCTTTAGTTAGGATAATCCTATGGTTGAAACATGTGTTTGAGACATGTTATGTATGATGGATGCAAAATGGATGCAAGTGTTTGCTAGTGGTTGCTCGTGGATGCATATATACACACACTTTAGGCACTAGATCGGCTCAGTCACTTCATATTGCATATTGCATATATATGGATGTATTTAGTATAATGGATGTATAATGGTTGTACCATCATATGGATGCTGCATTCGGTTGAATGGGTGTGCATGCATATAGAAGTAGTATGTAAGCAATTAGGATCTTTTGCATACATAATGGATTCATGACACTTACATAATTTGCATTAAGGAGGTCAACTGAATCAGTAGACCGCCTGATTTCGCATTAGGTAAGGACATGTACACACACTTTGCATATGATCATAAAGCATTAGAAGTCTTTTAAGGACAATGGATGCCTGTGTATGATGGATGAGTAGATGGATGTTTGGATGGTAGGATATACATTCTTCCAGACTTGAAGATTTCGGGGACGAAATCCTAAAAGGAGGGGAGAATGTAACACCCCGAATTTTCTATTAACACTAAAGTTGCTAAAATATTAATAAGTGTGTAAGAGAGGGGATGTATCTAATATGAATATAAAAATATTAATAAGTGTGTAAGAGAGGGGATGTATCTAATATGAATATAAAAATATTAATAAGTGTGTAAGAGAGGGGATGTATCTAATATGAATATAAAAATATTAATAAGTGTGTGAGAGAGGGGATGTATCTAATATGTATATAAAAACAATAATAAGTAAAGGGGGATGTATCTAATATGTACATTGTAGAAAATATATATATATTTATGACATGAATAGAAGTTTATTAATATGCTGAGTGTTTGCTGAGTCACTTCTGACTCATTGCTGAGTCAACAAGATAAACCCCATCTTGTCTGAACGGCTGCGGTTATTTCTAGGTTAAATCTAATGGCCTAAATGAATTCTAAAATCTATAAATAAGTGGGTAGACCCTAGACCTAAATCACTTGTAAAATTAGAGAAGCTACCGTCATGCTGCTGTCATGGAGTTCAGCATAGCCGTCACAAACTAAGAAGAGGAAGCCTAATCATCTACAACTAAATCTACACAAATCAAATCAAAAGATCTCTCTTTCTCTAATTCTTTTCTTTTGTTGGTGAGTATGATGATTCTCACAAGACTATTACAAACTAATTTGACTCAGTTATGAATGGATCACAAGAAAGTGATGTGATTTGTAATTGTAAATTCTATATATTGTGGATCTCTTATTATGTTATTATGTTGTCGTATGATGTAAATTATATATGCTATGTCATGCCATGTTGTAAATTCTCTTATGCTATGTCGTGCTATGTTGAGAATCATGTCAAGCTATGTTATACTATCATACTATGCCATGTTATAAATCATGCTATATTATGTTGAAAAATCCTGGTGTTGGATCATGCTTAAAGTTATGTTTTTTTTTCTTAATTTAAATGGATCTTGTTTATGGGAATTTGCCTATTAGGTTCGGTGTACCCATAAACTTGAAACTATAATTAAATAAAACTTGATTATGGGAATTTGCCTATTGAGTTAGGTGTACCCATATAAAACCATGTTGTTAAAAAATTAGATGATGTTGATTCACACATTTTCATATGTAAGTTTATGAAAATTGATTGAGATTATATTAGGTGAATTTTGAACAAGTTGACACCTTTAGGTCCATGACATGTATAATCTATGCAAGTTGGACATATGCAAGTTTCACCCCTTATTACGATTCATTTGGTCACATATACATGTTGTTATTATGATAATCTCTTTTATGCTATGAGTTAGGCTATTCGAGTCTATCATATATTTTGCGAATAAACGTTCAAACGTGGGGTAGGGGTAATATTAGGAATTAATAAATTGGGTGCAATTTTGTAAGATGTTGCATACCATGAATGAATGTCCATAATTGAGTCAATTATGGACATTGTTAAAAATTGGAAGTAATTAATAATTCAAGTAGGGAATTATTAAAACTGGGGGAAAGTGGATTATTATTAATAATCAATGCTTAGGACACGAGGTTGGACCCGTTTGTGATGTAAACCTGCCCGGACCCGCCCGGCAAATCCAGTAGTCACAAATGTCGGCCCAATGTGAGAGGTCCTAGGCCCAAACTAAAGCATAACAGTTGTAAAGACACGAGGTTAGACTCTTTTATGGTGTAAGACTGCCCGGACCCGCCCGGCAAATCCAGCTGCCATAAATGCCAGTCTAATGTGAGAGGTCTTTATGAGGTTATGGCCTTAATGAACTAAGAAATACTTAACCAGATAATCATGTAAGGTTGGACATGGGGGTTAAGTAGGTGCCTTGGGTGGCATGAGGAATCTGGTGGTTGCCTTTAGAGGCATTTGAAATACGATTAGACTTAACCAAACACACATGTAAATGAACATGACTAAGTGGGTTAAGTGGGATGGACTAATGGGGACAAGCTTAGGTGGAATGCTTGTGGTAAATAGTGGGGGCCCATTTCAACCAGTATCCCAAAACGTATCTTTGTGGGCTCTACCCAAGTCGAGGACGGGACACGCATACTGGGTTTGACTATAAGAGGCCAAAACAGGGAGCGGTGGCAACGCAAGTCCAACGGGTTTCATATGCGTGTGTGGACCCGGGCTGGTAGGTAAGACGTTGTTGCATCGTGTAGGTATAAGCCGTGCATGTCCGTTGTATCAGGTTGCCACTTTAGGGGAGTGATACACCCCACTGTGGGGCCAGCACGGGTATCTACGAGTTAGGGAGCCGATCGAATAATGGGAAGTAGGGTACACCTAGTGGAGATAGGGGCAGGCGGCACCTATGTAGTCAGCTAGGGGTACGTAAAGCCATTGGGAAAGTTTCTAAGTGAAGCTAAGTGGGATGAATCTTTAGGGTGACTGGTGTGGTGCAGTATAGTGTTTATCCTTTAGTATTTAGGAGCGCCTATAACGTTGCCTTTAGCGATTTTCTATGTCCTTAATCTGCTCTTCATAGACATTTTCTTGTTTTCCAGCTTATGCCTTAGTCCAGTTATTTTGGTAATAGTATTGTAGAATTATCATATTCACCAGACTTTATGTCTGACCCCCTCTTTTCCATCCTTTTTCTCCCTTCAGGTCCGCAGGTTGGGCCAAGTTCTAGTGGAGTCTAGTTGGATCGCTTATCTTCTGGAAAGCTTGGACTGCTGAAGTAAAGTCCAGCTTGTTATCTTTCTTTTTAATGGCTATTCATGTAATGGGATTATGTACTTGTTTTATCAAGATAGATATTGTACTTGACATTGAATATGGTGTTATGATGTAATCAAACATGTTTTGACTTCTGCTACAATGAAATAAAGTTTTTGAATTTCCAAGTACTATTTTATATCTGTCTTGTTGTAATTTTACTGTTCTATATTCACTTAAAACCTCCATGGAAGTTAATGCATTCCCTTGTGAGTGACATTAATGGACGTGGGGTGTTACAATCTATGTTGTAAATCTATATAAATCATTGGCTTATGTACAATCAATTTATAATGATGCTTCATATGCTAGTTTGGTTATGTTGTTGGAACTAATTGATATATTAAATCTTATGTAAGTTTAACTTGATAATCCTATAGGCAAGTTTAGATGTTAATTTAGATATGAATCATATGCAAGTAAATGAGAATCATATACCACCTTACATGTTTCATGACATCTATTTTATGTGTAAGCTTGGATCTAAAGTTTAGGCTAAGACATGTGTGAGTTATATGCTAATATACAAAATTCTATATGCTAGTTTACATGTAGATCTTAATTTGCACGTTCAGATGCAAGTTTACACCATAGTTATGTTGCATAAATCACATATGCAAGTATATATATGTTGGTGTATGAATCATGTAATGTAAGTTTGTAACTATTTCCTTGCAAGTTTACACCTTATGATTAGATCTATGACATCCATAGTTTATGCAAGTTTGTGACTTTGGCCTATGCAAGTTTTAGATGAAAAACCTTATTCACACATACAAGTTCACCCCTTATGTTTAGATCTAGTTTTTATTCTATGCATGTTGTGATGTTTTCTCTTTATTCCATAAGTTAGACTATTCGAGTCTAATGTATGTTTCACGTTAAACGAACGAACGTACAATGTGGGGCAATGGGATAATATTAAAAGATTTAATATTGAGAATTGGCATAAATGCCTTAAATGTGATGTTAATTGGTATAATTCTATATACCATAAATAGATGGACATAATTAAGGTGTTAATTATGGACATAGTTAAATATGTAATTGATTGACAATTCGAATTAGGGATATTAATCCAATTTGGGGTTAAATGAAATATGTAATAATAAACCGCCTAAGACACGAGGTTAGACTCTTTTGTGGTGTAAGACTACCTGGTCCCGCCCGGCAAATCCAGCTGCCACAAATGCCAGTCTAATGTGGGAGGTCTTAGGCATAAATTAAATGCGTAACAGTTGTAAAGACACGAGGTTAGGCTCGTTTGTGGTGTAAGACTGCCCGGACCCGCCCGGCAAATCCAGCTGCCACAAATGCCAGTCTTATGTGGGAGGTCTTTACAAGGTTACGGCCTTAATGAATTAAGAAACATTAAACCAGATAAACATGTAGTGGGACATGAGGGGGTTAAGTGGGTGCCTTGGGTGACATGTGGAATTTAGTGGGTGCCTTGGGTGGCATTTGAAATACGATTAGATGCACTTAACCAAGATTGAAACATGTAAGAAGACATGAATAAAAATGGGGTTAAGTGGGAAAAACCTTAGAGGGGACCAAGCATAGGTGGAAAGCTTGTGTCATGCATGGGGGCCCTTTTCAAACCCGTAACACATTAAGTATCTTTGTGGGCTCGACCCAAGTCGAGGACGGGACATGCGTACTGGATTTGATTGTAAGAGGTCAAAACGGGTCAGCGGTGGCAACGCAAGTCCAACGGGTTCATATGCGTGTGTGGGCCCGGGCTGGTAGGTAAGATGTTTTTGCATCATGTAGATATAAGTCGTGCATTTTTTTGTTGTATCGGGTTGCCACTTTGGGGAGTGATACACCCCACTGTGGGGCCAGCACGGGTATCTACGAGTTAGGGAGCCGATCGAATGGGGGTAGTGGGTACACCTAGTGGAGATAGGGGCAGACGACACCTATGGAGGTAGCTAGGGGTACACGAAACTACCATTAGCAGTATTAAGTTCTATAGGCGGGATCAACTTTTTGGGTGACTAGTGGTGGTGCAGTATAGTAATTATCCTATAGTGATTAGGGGCACCTTTAACGTTATCTTTGTTCGTCTTATTTCCTTTTTTTCTCTGTCATACCCAATTGTTCACAGTCATTTCCTTATTTTCCAGCTTATGCCTTATCCTAGTTATTTTGATAATTATATTGTTAAAGTTATCGCATTCGCCAGACTTTATGTCTGACCCCCTTTTCTTTCCACCTCTTTTCTTCCTTCCCCCCCCCCCCTCAGGTTTGCAAGGAGGGAATACTACAACTTAGTGCCGATTTCTTTCAGTTGCTTGAAAAGAGTAGATATATCGCTTTGGACTCTCTCATCTTTTTGGCTTTGCTTATGCTCAGTGGGGATTTATGCATTTATGTTATTTAAGTATTTGCTTTTTTATGTACTTTGAAGTTTTTGGAAAAGACTATTGATCCTGTTGTAATGGTTTTGGAGACTACTTATGTAAACTCGTTTTGAGTTATGATGCTTTGAAATAAGTTTTAACTTCCGCTGTGTTGTTTTATTTATTTATTCTTATAATTTATCTGTTCTATACAACAATAACGCTTCATGGACAGTAATGCATTCCCTTTGCGAGTGACATTAATGGACATGGGGTGTTACATATTCAGCATATTAAAACTTCGAATACACATGGATCAAACGTATATGCAAAACCTTTATATGCTGGATTGTCGGAATGAATACAAATAAATATTCAAATACGTTGAATAAGGTTTAAATTTTCAAAACAGAATTTGTTTTCATTTTAAAAATATACTCTTCACACTCATTCTAGGATACTACTGATCCCATCTCTAACGAGTCATTCTCATTGGATATTACTTATCCAACCTCTGATGAATTCTTTCATTTGGTTCTAACGTGTCTTGTTCTCGAGCTCCATAAACCAAAGCTCCGATACCAAAATGAAACGACCTGAACTTCCCCATGAAGGAAAGCATGGATTGAGTTGAGAAAAAGCCACATTGAAACGCAAACAGAAGAACATTTCATTGTATATTACAACAATTCCATCAGAATACAAGAATATATAGAGTATGAATAAATATTACGCATCATAAATTATCAGAGATTACAATACATTACATAGCAGCGGAAAAATAATACAATACACAACTGAAAGAGATATATGGATATAGAGCTTTCCGGATATCATCCCAGCTGTAAACCAGGTTCCTATGAATATAAATCTGCAAAACCAAAACTACTAGCTGCCCATGTCAAAATAAGGGCACCCAGAGTTTAGTTTAAAACAATAAACTCCAGGTCAGTCATGTGACTGGTGTGAGAACTAAAAACAGTTATTAATCTTTATTTTAAAGTTAGGTAAATCAAGGGACCACGCCGTATAACACGGAACGGGTTTCCTCCCAAGAATACCAGTGCATAAAACAAACAGTGTAATGCTAAATAAAGAACAATGAAACTATTATAAGACCCAGGACCCATCACACAATGCAACACAAGCCGGAGGATAGGGTTTTACCTTATGATAGCCAAAGAATGCATGATACGCTAAATTTCCTGTTTTATTATTACTATAAGTGTATAGTGTCAAAACAATTTCAATCATAAGTATTAATCATAGACGACATTGGCACCATATATCATGTCGCCAATACTAGGCTCTACAATCAAAACCGCACATGTCACATATTGGAAGTTGGATTTCCATCTGTGAACCAAGGAAAGGGATTGTCCTTACCGAATTCGAGATGCTCTAGCCCATGTCTTAGGAACAGAATGCATCGTCCCTTGGAGCGATAGGGCCGGTCCACCGATGTGGATTAAAATGCCTGAACACTGTGTTTCCTCCAATGACTCCATCGGCTCCACATAGTCACCGATATATCCGAGGCGCCTCGCAACCCAACAACCACATAAGTCAAACTCGTCAGGGCGTGTAAAACCACTGACACCACTTCTAGCTAGAAAGAAATGCATGTCCTCCCTTAGGTCCTTCTCCCGTTTCTGGTTCACACCGGGGTGTGAGGCTCGCGAATTAACGCTACAAAAAGCTGTGCCACACAGGCAGTGCTTTGATCATCAACCACAAGACTCTGGTTTTCAACAGAAGCCTTGATCATTTGCATCTTAGCATGCCACACAGGCAGACCACTCCATGCAACCGATATCCATCAATCACGCAGAATGATATCCAATGTCAGACACACAGTCCATTCTGGGTCTAAACGAAACCAGAGGCACCTTGTACCTCGCATATCCATCGATCTCCAAGTACGCCTGGACGATCACTAACCGATTCCCTCCTCTTGGGTGTACGGCCCAATCAAGATCATCAGAAATTAACCAAATGACGTGAAGAACTCCGGTCTTCAACCACCGTCTTTATCTTCGACTAATCGTTGTATCAGTTATTCAGAATGGGATAAACCCGGTCTTTCTAAATAACTCGCGTATATAATAAACAAGTGTTACACAAACACAACATACGCCTCATTCTAATTCAGACTATTCTTTTATCCAAATATTCTTATACTTTAGGAAAGGTCCCCATTAATTTTATCAATGATAAATGTTTTAAATTTATTCTTTAATCTTCCGTTGAATATCAATTCAAACCAAATTATGGTTTATCAAAACTAGTCGGGATTAACGAACCTTACCGAAGTAATCATTTGTTTTAATTTCTCAATCCCAACCTATTCATCCCATGAAGTAAAACTGGTAATACTTCATATCTAACACCACGGCGTTATCGGTAAATTCAATTACCATTTCACGTTCAAATCGAATTAAAGATTTAACTATAGCCTGGAGCAAAACTGGTGATACTCCATTCTCGATCATTTCAATCTAATTAAAGATTCATTAAAACTCCACTTGGTTTTAATCTTCCCAAAAATCAATATTAATGATAGTTTAACATGGGAAATCATATCTTGTCTTTAATTGGGTTAAAGAACCAATGTCATTTAAAATACATTTCATGATAAACATCAGATCAATACCCAAGAAACCATTCAACTTAACTAATCTCCATTTAGTTTTTGATTTTCTTAACTCCATTGGGTCTAAGAACAGTATTATTAAAGATATCATTTACAACAACCCAAAATCACATTTTATATTAAATACAAGGCTCTGAATAGAAAATATATCAGCTTATATTCAATATCAAATTCTACAACCAACAAATATCGTATTGGAAAGAACGATACAAATATATCTTTCAAATTTCCATAACAATATCTGTATAATCACGAAATCCAACATCGAAATATTCCAAGAAAATTTCGATTCAAATCCATTTCCACTTTATATTTATTGTAAATTCAGGTTATTTTCAAAACCATTTCAAATCCACTTTATTAATTTTAAAAATAGATGGGATTTAATTCAAGTTCAAAACTAGTTCATTTCGATAAAAATCAATTTTTATCTTTTCAAATATGGAAATTTTCATACCAATTCTTTCCAAATCATTTCTTATAATTTAACACAAATTATTACTATTTTTAATTATTATCAAGGCCCGTACAGTCGAATTCCATCAACGGCCATCGAACTGCACTTACAGCGACCTTTTCCAAGTTTGATTTGGACATAATTCCAAATCCAACCGTTAGATTTCAATTCTCTAATATTCGTTAGAAAGCTCTTTTCGATACAAACCAAACGGTTCCAGTTTTAGGAGAATCCGACGGTCGGATCTCCCGTAACATCCATTCGAAGTCAATGGTCGAAATTCGCGAACTGCCGCGGCGCGGCGCGTTCTATTCAGGCCATTATATATATAATATGTATTATATATGTTTCATCAATTTCCTTTCAAAACGTATTTTATAAATCGTTTTAAATTTGTTTTCAAAACGATTTCAACTTCATATTCAATTTCAAATCAAAATTGAATATTCCACATAATCGATATACAAATGATAATATTTTCAAAACGTTTTATTTTGAAATCACTTCCTTTTCTATAATCATTATAAAAACAAATAAAATCAATATAAATATCGTTCGCGTCAAAATGGCGCATATCTAACCAACACAGCTTTATATATTTCAATAACTTCGTTATTCTATTCAACAAATGAATATTTATTCTATTCAACACATGAATCTATATTTCTTTCAACACATGAATATTCTCAACACATGAGTATCTTCAACACATGACTATTTTTATTATTTAATATAATTTATAAAATTATGATTTTTATCATTTAATTCTTAATCAGACTCCAACCGCAAATTAGTAAGAGAACGATTCCCTAAGTATTAACCCGGAAGGCCGAAACCCACATCAGTTCAATAGCCAGGAAACCACTCATCTTAACTAGTTTCTAAATTTATACATGACAAAAATGTAAATTTTATTGTTAAAATATTTCGCTCAACACATGATAAGTTTCAGCACATGAATATTCTCAACACATGAGTATCGTCAACACATGACTATTTATTCTGTTCAACACATAAATCTTTATTTTATAATATTCTTTATTTTCCAAATTGGAATGAGGCTCAATCAATTACCATATAATGTTAATTATATGGATTTTCTACAACACATGTATATAACAACAACGATAAATCATCAACCATCATCCAGAGTGCACCACACAACTGCATAAGCATTAAATATAAAAAATTAACGCTTACACAGTCTGTCAACCTATCGATTGACATACAACTAAACAATCGAGATTAGTGTACATCAAATATCATCCCAACACCTGTGTGGGGTTTCAAATCAACAAAAACAGATTTTTATTTGTGCAGTTGGGCAATGTGTAAAATTTATCGTCCTAATCAATATCAATCAAATCAGTGTATATAAACAAATCGTTCGATTTGTTTATTACTATTTATTTTATATACACGTTAAAAATTATATTTTTAACTATAAAATATTTTCCGCTCTAAAATATTTTATTCCATTCCACATCACACAATAAAATTTCACAACACAACAATCAAACAAACAAGTCATCCATGGTCTGTGGACGAGTGTCGGGTGCTACTAAGCACCATCTGCATCCTAGTATATATTTCAAACTAGAAATAAAAATAAAAGTGAGGAGTTCTCACCGAGGGTTCCACTCCTCCATTCTCTATTTTTGAAATTCAGAATAACCTAGTTTAGCCCAATATTCAACGCAGTCCTTTTCTACATTGTTCATATTAAAAATCACATTTTTAATATGATGTTTATTTTAAAAATCCCATTTTTATTCCAGCATATATATATGTATATAATAAAAATCATATTTTTATTTCGCTATATATATAAAAATCATATTTTTATATTCTCTACCTTATAAAAAATCATATTTTTATTATAAATAAACATCTTAGCCTACTTTAAATAAAATCAAGCTTTCTAACTACATAAAAATCAAATCTTTTCCTTGCTAAAAATCGTATCTTTCTATAAGTAAAAAATCGTATTTAAAAGCTCACATTTTTGGTGTAAAAATCGCACCTTTGGTCGCGGAGGAGCTCACGGCCTGAATGGTGATGGGAAGACGATCGCAAGTGGTTGTCGGTGGAGGTGGGAGGCTGTGGCGGGCGTGGTGGGACAACGGTGGTTGCCGAAGGAGGCGGTTTGGGTTTAGAAAGAGGGTTTCAAAGGTTTTGGAGAAGAGGGGGTGATGGAGAGGGAAGGGTTGGCGTCAACGGCTAGGGGAGGCGTCGGAGGTGGACTGACGGCGGAGGGGAAGGCCATGACAGTCGGAGGTGGGCGGATTTGGGTTGTAGGGCATCGAACTGAAGGGAATGGCGAAGGAGGAGGCAGCGTTCATCAGAGGGGGCGGAGGCGATGCCCGAGGGGGCGGCGACAACCTGGCATGGTGGCGCAGATCGCGACTGGGGGGAGGGGGAATCCGACATTGCTCCGGTTTTATCTTTTTCTTGAATTGATTCTGACGGGGAGAGAAGATATAAGGAGGGGGAAAAGGTAAGAATACAATTATATATTTTATTATATTTTTAATTTCAAAAAGTAAATTTTTATTTCGACCTCTAACCAAGACCCAACGACTATCGTCCCTAGTGTAATACCCCCATTCCGAACACAATGGGCTATATACAGTAAGCTGATTCGACTGTTTCGATCAGTTTCCATCAAAATCAAAATATAAATCTATATACTGAATTTGAACGCATATTTCAATTTACCAGGGCCACATACGAACCCCAAAAATTCCAGAATTTTTTTTTCTAGATTCGTATCGACGATACGGTTCAAACAAAACTAATTTCATCAAATTTGAAGACCGTTTGAAAAATGACCATTTTCGGGTCGATCGAATTTGACTGTAACTGTTAAAAAACGTTTAACTTCGCCACACTCACATATTGATTCGAAAAATTATGAATTTTGGAACTTAACAATAATTCGACACCCTGGATCCAACAAAAGTGGCTACGTCAAAAACCAAGGTCGTTTGCAAAATTTCCATTTTTAAGAGCCAGAATTCCACAGCGACTATTCTGAATTTTCAACTGGACATGACTTTTTATTCCCGCTACGAAATTTCAATTTTTCAGATTCGTTGGAAAGATATTCTCAAATAGACTCAAATATTTTTGGTTTCACTAAAATCTGGTTTATTTTGAATCCTGTACATTCATTTGAACTTTGAAATCGAAATTTCAAACTACCGCGCCATTTTTAAATCCTTTTATATTTAAAATAAAATATTTATATTCTAACGGCGATCTATATAAATATATACGTTCTAATTCTATTCAAAATAAATTTCTCGTTGTCATTATTTAAAATAATTCATTTTAAATATTCAAAATTAATCAAAATTGCCAAAATAAAAATTTTAAATTGGCGCACATTTCCGGGTTATTACATATTTATATTATTTTATTTTTCTCCCCAAAAAGTGATTTTGTATACCAACTCTAAACGAGACCCAACGACTGTTGCCCCTAACTAAATGCCCCCATTCCGAACACAATGGGATATGTCCGGTAAGCCTATTCCCTCGTTTCGATCATTTTTCATTAATTACAATATAAATTAATATAACGTTCAAAATTGATTTTAACGTACATTTTAATTTACTCGGGCCACATATTGACTCCAAATATGCCAAAAAAATAAATATAGCTATGTTTTGATGATATGGTCTTAACAAAACTAATTTCATCGAATTTGGAGATCGTTTGAAAAACTGTCATTTTCCAGTCGATTAAATTCAAACTAAATTGACCAAACACGTTTTCTTTTGCCACGCTCATATATTAATTCAAAAAAATTTGAAAATTGGAATCTAGCAATAATTTGACATTCCGGATCCAACTAAAGTAGTTTCGTCGAAAATTGAGGTCGTTTGCAAAATCGCTATTTTTAAGGGCTATATATTATATAAAATTCCATAGCGACTATTCTGAATTTTTAACTGGACATAACTTTTTATTCCCATTATGAAATCTAGGTTTTTCATATTCATTGGAAAGATATTTTCAAACAGATTCAAATATTTCTGGTATTACTGAAATCCGATTTGTTTTGAATCCTGTATATTCATTTGAAATTTGAAATCAAAATTTCAAACTGCCACGCCATTTTAGGCTCGTTATATAATTAAAATAAATTTATTCGCTCTAACTTCGATTAAAGTAAATTTTTAGTCATTATTATTTAAAATAAATCATTTTAAATATTCAAAATTCATTAAAATAGCCAAAATAAAAAAATTTAATTGGTTCTGATTTTCCGGGTTGTTAAATTACCCTTAACAACTAATATCATCCTCAAATAATCATGATGTCGTTTAAGTTGGGGTATTTTAATTACCTCTTAGACCTTGATCAACAACGTTCTTATCTTAAGATAACAATGAGTTGTAAATCAAAAACCGATATTTATTCTAATATCAAAACAAATCCCATTCCCGTTATACCTCGATTAAATTTCGTCTCTTATTTAACATTGTGAATCTAGATCACACTGAACTCGCCCAACCACTTGTTTCAAACTTTAAATTTCATTTCGATCTTCCTTAGTTCCTAACTGTAGTAAGAAAATAATCTCCTAAACATCAACCCTGAAGGTCGAAACCAACGTCTGATCAATATTCAGAAAATCATTTTACATGACCGATCACCAGTTAGGTTCTAATTCTTTCGTTCCACATCTTAAGATTTTTATTCACGAACCATTTCTAATAACTTGTTTTTACCAATTCTAATCATTTCAATCACATTCAATAAACGTGAATTTTACAACTTAGTTCGACTTAGGCTTATAGAATCCCATTAAATAGAATAAGAATCCCATTTAAACTTTAACTTAACTTGTATTATTAATAATATAAAATCACTTAGAAATTCAATTAATCATAAACAGACTTTAAGACTTCATAATCTCCCTTCCTGAACATTAAATCCTAAGATTTCCCACTTTATTCTTATAAAATAGATAATATCATGTTTCGAACTTTTATCATAAAAAAAATGGCTTACCTCATCATTAACTATCCCCACTACATTAACAAACAAAATTAATAAATCAATTTAGTTAACCCGGTTGACTTGGTCAACTCTAAACCTGATTAACTCGTTAATCCTTTCTAATTGGTCTTTTCATTTAAATTAATTAATAATATAATTAATTTAAATAATCCCCTTTTACTTTGGTTAGTATTAATTAAACAAAAATCAATTCAAAATAATCTTATTTTAACAACTAATCTCGGTTATTAATCGTCTTGGTAAGCTCAGCTTACTTGCTTATCCATCTTATTAATATGAGAATTAACTTATAAAACCATTCAATAATTAATTATGAACTGAAATAATAAATATAACAACTTTTAATCAAAATAATATGTTTAAAAATCTATCTTTAGTTATAAAAATAAAATTTATAACTTCATTTCTATCGATTCACCTGACGGTAAATCCATGTTTGAAAATTGATTGATTTATGGGCCATATACTGCCATTTACTCAATCAATATTTCCCATTGTTCAACAACCAAATCAATCATCTAATCAAAACAGTCAATATAATGATGATGAACAAAGTTAATAATAGTTGAGAAATCATGTTGGATCCCTCCAACCTGTTCTTCCCTGTATCCCAATATGTTATCTTAATAAAATCATTTAATTCAAATAAATAATGGTTTCATAACAGTCAATAATGACAATTCAATATCAACCAATCTATTTAACTCAATAATAACAATTCACACAAATTCATTATACTAAACACGTTATTTTGTAAACATGACCAATAAGGTAAGTTTCCTTAATTGGGACCAATCGTTAAATAACGATTTGGTGTTTCATTGAAATTAAACAGCCATTTAATTCCATGGGGTTCAATCAATATATGAATTTATTTTTAACAAAAAATCAACCAATAGAAATCACAACACACAAAATAAACACCCTACTTATATAAAATATAAGTGGGAAGAACTGGGTGAGTTTATCTCATCTCGGATTTCCATTTGTCGTCAAACGGTTCGTTTCAAAGGCTTCCAGCTGCGTTCAACTCTGACGTTCCAATCCCATTATGTTATTCTCATCGTTATGGTTCCAACATCGCTGGCTATGTCCGATTCTGTGTAAGTATAATACGGATTTTAAATATTATGATATATGATTCAAATTGACTAGTATATCTTCCCTAATTATAAAAGTAACACACTAAATCTTTTTTTTCATTTAGTCTGACTAATTCCTTTAGTCACCTGGTGCTTCCTATTATGGCCACGTATAATCTAAATTGGCCATACAAATAACTGGATTATGTTAAAATCGACTTGGTTAATATAATATATTATACCGAATAAAAATTGTTTTTTATTGGTAACGTGAAATACCACTTATGATAATGTAATATGTACACATAAACATATTGGTTTTCGGAATATAGATTATTTGTTAGGGTGTATAGAAAATATGATTTATAATTCTCGATAATTACAAATTAAGGTCCAAAATCTTCCAGACACATGATAATTTCGACAAGGTTCAAGTACATAATTCTGATGTGGCGTTATATTTACAAAAGGAAGTAGGGACATCCAGGTATATTTAAAAACATGATTTGGCACGTGCATTATTTATCAGGCACTTCTCTAGAAAGGGGTCAGGCACTCACGAAAGATATAACTAGGCTGTGTTAATATTTATCCACGGCGTTTAATAATAAAGTTTAGGCATATTCAAAACTAATTAGTCACGTTCAATCTGATTAGACATGGTTTAAAACAATAAACTAAAATGGCCACTTTAGTGTATAGCTGGGCACACTACACGTATAAAGTATTTACCTTAAAAATATAAACGCTGGCCATCTTACGTACTGTTGTGACTCAGCACCATTTTCTTTAATACCCATACTGCCTCTTTGTTCTTCTTCATGAAATCATGAAGAATCTAGGTTGTGTTCACTCCATGGTCGAACAGTTTTAACACCCCAAATATCTATATTCCTTTTGCATTTTCCACAGTTTCACGTCAAAATGAAAGCTTCTTCCTTCACGTAAATCACTCCTCCCCACATCTTCCTTTTGCTACCAACTTAGTTACTTACCAAAGAATTAATTACAGCGGCATCACTTCCTCTTCAATGCTTCTAGTTCCAGATTCAACCTAGTACACCACCTCTCTATAAATGCTCCTCCAACCTCAGCTCTACGTCACCTCAATCCTGACATACCCCAAAACAGCCCCCATGATGCACCAGATTCGCTGCGCCTTTTGCCAGTGACAGTACTCACCAAGTCCTACTTTTTCTCTTTAGAACCCCTTCCCTAACATTGCGTCGACGTGAAGATTGGATGGTTACAAGTTTTTGGAAGAGGACGGCGATTAATATTTTAAAGGAGCTGTTAGATTTGGTTTATGTTTTCTGTCGGGTTTCAGAATCATAAATTATTATTCATTTATTTTATACAGAGGGAGAGATGGAAGATTCTTGTTTCCAAGGAAGAAGAATAACCCTGGTATATATAGAAGAAGGAAATGAAGTAACTTTCATTTGGCAAAACAGGCATATGCGTGATTTCAGCGGTAGGATAGGTTGGCTACAGATTGGAGGTTGAAAATATATGAAGTATGCACGTTGGCTGTTGTGCATGTTGGAAATGAAAAGAGAAGGCAGATTAATATACTTTGTCGGTAAGGCTCAATTTGTTGAAACAAAAATGCTGGTATGACAAAAAAGTATTTTGTCAAAAAGTAAACCAGAGACAAAAAAATAGGAAGCCCACCCCTTGAATTACACAAATACCCCCCTGAATTCAATGTTTACCACCCCTAAATTCCAGAATTACCCCTATTTCTTACTTTTTGACAAAAAAAAATTCGGGTATTCTAGCATATCTCTTGTTGAAAATATAATACATAGCCTTGTACACTCCTCCCTGTAGCTGTATTGAGGTGTTAAGTTGATGGGAAAAGACATGGTGTATGGGCAGGCTTGTTTATTTGTTCAATTGCTTCTAATGGCTGACATTGTACTGTGCTTCCCTTGTGTGTGATTCGACTTCCATGTGCATAGGGACAGCTATTAAATTAAAGAAGACAATATCAATCCCTTCAGTGTAGTTTGGTACATATATATGGGGCTGAGTTGAACTCTTGTGTGTAATCAACTGGGGAAGGCACGTACAGAGTGGCGGTTGAAACTTGTGTATGTATGTTTGTATGTATATATATATATATATATATATATATATATTAATGCCTATGTGTTGTCATTTCTATATGGCTAGGTTGTCGTTTCCTTATGAATTTATATAACTAGTAATTCAACATGGCTGAACTTTGTCTACAGCCAAAAGAGAACAATGAATCTCTAGTTGTACGTGCATTGCCCCGCATATTTTTCTAAATCATAATAAAACTGCTTCCAGTTTTCGAGTGGATTTATATACTTCGTTTATTATTCTTGTAGAAAAACTGAAAATTTCATGTTTTACAAATGGTTCATACGTCATTACCTCCAGAGAAACGTCAAGGGAATAATTCATATATTGTAATTGATAAGGTATATATGCTACTATATAAAACTGAATTAGTTGAGCAAATAGGTGGATCTGCAAGTTATGATGTATAACCACTGTCCGGTGTAAATGAACCATTCACAATAATAGCACAAAACAATCTCATTAACTTTCTCATTCGATGATCGTAATGATAATATAACACTTCACTATAGATAAATATGGAATTATAAATCAATATCAATATATTTGAGTTAAACGATACTCAAAATCTGTAGAAATTTCTTTTATATTTATTAAATAAACGTTATCGTTTATAACAATTTATATAGCGATTATTTGAAAATTTGAATTGGACATATCTTGCAATTTATACAATGAAATCTCATTTTTTTTCTCTTTCATTGGGAAAATATAATCATACAGATTCAAGTAGCTCTCGTTTCACTGAAATCTGACTTATATCAGATCTTGTATATCCAATTAAAGTTCAAATCGTAAATAATGAACTACCGCGTCATTTCGAGCTCGTTTTAATTAATATATAAATTCGAACTCCATTTCCTGATAATAAATTCGATATATAATCCATTAATTGCTTAATTAATATTTAAACAGATTTAAATATTCGTTTAAATATATGGGACATTACATTCTTTACCCCTTAAAAGAATTTCGTCCCTGAAATTACAAGGCAAGAAGAATGGTCCGAACCAATTATTTTAAAATAAACATTATTTAGAATTATTACCTAAACAAATTCAAACTCTTTAAAATTTTCGAAAATTTCGACAGCACCTTCTCTGCACTCGATCAGAACAACTACAACTACCACTCTAGGCCTCAACTTCCCAAGAAAAAAATCAAAACCAAATGACTACCCAACTCAGGGGTATAAACTCAATCACCAACCAATAATATGTTAATGTTTACCTATTTGTCGGGCAGTTCAATTCCAATTTCGACGCAAATCATCCAACAGCCCTTGTACTCCCAATTTGTGCTTCAATATCTATAACCAGATCAACTCCCACGGCCTTCTAATATCTATACCTTACTTAATTTATAATACAAACTACCATCCAAGGTTAAATAATTTGGTTTCATTCAAAACCGATGTTATTCCCAATCCAATATACCGGAATTTATTTCCTTGCTTCCCATTTCATTTAATTTCTTATTAACTGTTAATCAATTCTAATGTCCAAACTAGCAACCAATCAATTACAATAAACCATTAACTTAATCATTCGATTTTAATTTAATTTTCTTGGTTAAATTCAATTATTTAATCCCATTTAACCATGTTAAATTTATTTTCCATATTCAATTAACTGGTTCAATTTTATTTCATAATTCAATTTAAATTCCAATTAATCAAATAAAAAAACTAAATACCCAATATTACTATACCATAAAAAATTATTTCCTTTTTTACAAAAATAATTCGGGCAAAATTATTTCATCTACCCACTTAACAAAACAATTCAAAACAATTTTATATTCTAATTACAAATATGCACTCTCATATATATATATATATATATATATATATATATATATATATATATACATATATTAAAACTCAATCTAGGATATTACTAATCCTGTCTTTATTGAGATACACCACAGAGCCTAGGTTACTACTCAACCAATAGCTCTAATACTATTGTAACGACCACGAATTTTCGGCCCCGAAAATCGACATAATAACACCATGTCAAATATTCAAGTACCGAAAGAACCGGAGCGCTATTTGAAAGAAGATAGAGGGTGAGATAAGAAAGAAAGAAATATTAGAATAGAAGAAGAAGAAGAACCAACACAGAATCAGAGTCTCACATCGCAATGGAACAAAATATAATATAGAAATAAATCTTCACTGAGAGTTTTTAAAAATATACTTACAATCATCAGAGTACATCAATACATCTGGATAGTTATATAACTTGTCCTCATGTACAAAACACAGCGGAACACAACTATATGGTATTGTACGTCTGAATTCTTCCAAGTCGTCTCTTTACTGCATTCGATTACCTGAACCTGTACAACTCGGTCTAACCCGAGCATTACAAATACCGGGCCAGTCTGGTGTACCAGAGTGAGAAAAACACACTAAGTTTAAAAGTATCATCCAAGTTGATTTTAAAGTAAAATCTTTTCGAAAGAAAAAGTAATAGTAAGACCAGCCCACATATAAACATGGACGGGCTTTACCTTACTATAACCAATATTTTTTTGAAAATCAATACTTTTCTGATATTATATTAGTGTCTAAATCAAGTAAATAGAATCTAGTAGAACGCTTGCATCTCACGCTCCACATACATAGTATACAATTAAAACCACGGGCGCTTATTGGAGAATGGTTTTCCTGGCAAGGTATGGAACCGCCTACCGACAGTGTACCTCCGGAGATGAATACATTGGGGGTTCAACAAGAACATCTTGCAACCCGGCTACACATGACCGGTCCCTCATTTCTCTTGAGAGTACCGAATATATCATTACCACGGTTGGGGGCCAGCCAACCGAACCGATATCGTAATAATAAAAATAAGAGGGACAACTGAAGGCATTTGATTACTCCAGATCAGATAATGATATACCCTTTTAATGGGTGCTACCCACATAGCCATGTTGCCTACCCGATTTTGTGCCAATCCCGGTTCATAAGGCTATAGGTCATAATCTTCTTCGAAGATCCGATCACAATTCACTTGAATGCCACATAGTCAGATCCATCAAATCACTAATTGACGTCCGCAAATACACTCTGGGTATAAAAGAAGTGCCCTTCTTCACCACCAACTAGGTATGTTTGTAAAAATCAACGTACGTGATTTTGGGGAAATACTCTATCAGACATTCGTCCATACAAGTCATCTGGGAACAGAATGAACCGAAGGTACTCTCCTACCGCATCTAATATAGGAATCACCCTATGAATCAGTAGACAGAAGTCATTGCAATACATAGATTCCAACCACGACAGAACCACGGTTTATCTCTGGGAGCTAACCAGAGATTATTAGTAATCCTTCTGCTTATGAATATCCACGGTGTAACGACCCGGATTTCGAGCGACTTTGGTTATCGACATAAGCACGATGTCGATAACCAAAACGTCGAAAAATCCTGGTAATTAGTGAAAGAAATTAGAGGGTGAGGAAAGATAAGATAGAAAATTAGAATAGAAGAAGAACACAACATCAGAGTAACACGAATCTCACAGCGGAACGAATAACATATAATATATGTAACATAACTTTGAAATATACATCTGTATTTGAATATACATCATTATCAAAGTACAACACTTACAACACAGCGGAAATAACTATAGCTATATGATCCTGAAGCCTCCTGCTCCAAGCTCTTCAAGTGTATATGTAAAATCCCGACTACTTGACTGCCCGTACAAATTTAGGCACCCAAGAATTTAGGGAAAACAACAAAGTAAACTCCGGGTCAGTCATGGGACTGGTGTGAGTAAAACAGTTGAAAACAGTTGAACAAGTAAACGATATCTCATAAGACCACGCCGCATAACGGAACGGGTTTTTCCCTTATGAGAATCCAAAATATCTTTATATCAAAAACCTTCTGATATTATAATAATGTCTATCAACCACAGTATATATAATCATCTAGCAGAAACGCTTTCATCTCACATTCTACATATATAGTATACAATCAAAACCGCAAGCACGTATTGGGTAATGGATTTCCGACTATGACAAGGTATGGAACCACCTTTCGCTTGTGTACCTCTAGAGAGGAATACACTGGGTTCAACAAGAACATCTTGCAACCCGGCCACACATGACCGACCACTCATTTCGCTTGAGTGTATCGAATGTATATCACCAACGGTTGGGATCAGCAACCGTTTCCCGAATGGGACAGCATCAACAATAGATTTTTAGAAGTAAATGAAACTCTAGATCAAGTGATTATACACCCTACTTCAGTGCGACCGACTTAGCCATGCTGCCTGCCCGATTTCTGTCATGTACCGGATGATGAGGCTAGAAGCTACGCTTTATCATCACACCAGATTCACTTTGAATGCCACATCGTCAAATCCATCAAATCACCGATTGACGTCCTCAACCATACATTATGTGTTAGCTAAAAGAAGTTTCCTTCTCCGCTTCCACTCTTGGTACAGTTGGAGAAATCAATATATGTGATTGTCTGGAAATACTCTGTCAGACATCCGTCCATACAAGTCATCCAGGAACAGGATGAACCGAAGGCACTACTCTGTAAACATGATAGCCCTTGCATAACTCCGTCTTCAATTTCCTTTGGCATATATGATTCGCAACGCTTATGCCAATACAGAGTGGTTCTTTGGATAATAATCCAACCGGTCTCTCCATATTAACAACGTTAAAATGGTCAAAACTTCGATAGTCTGTGATTTAACTATCGAATAAAAACAAGTGTGCACACAACGATATTATTTCCAAATGGAAATCATATCGATCAAACATCATTCAACATTCATCTCCTTAGTTCATTAATCTACTTATCTCCTGTTTCCCTATGTTCAATATTCCTTATTTTCTAAATTGGGAAAATATACGTTATTAACAATGGAAAACATTTCCATTTCTTTGTTTCTTCATTAGAAAACATTTCTAGTTTCTTATTTGGAAAACATTTCCAAAGCCTCTTTATTGGACTTAGACAGATGTTTAAACAAACCATCGCAATGCCAATTCAAACCATTTCCTTTACTACCGAACCTTAACTATTCCTTAGTTAAAAACGAAGCCAATCAAGTTGGGGTAGAACTACCTCTCAGACCTTAACTGAACAACATTTCTAACTTTGAAATTAGCAAAGTTCACTTTATTCCTTTTACTAACTTCCTTACTTAACCCTCCTTCGAATAACTATATTCGATTGACTCTTATCAATTAACTCTATTGGACTAACACTATTTGACTAACGCTATTTATTTACTCATTTCACTTACTCTTTACGAATAAACTATATTCGATAATTCCTTTTACTTTCTATTCGAATAACTATATTCGATAACTCATTTGCTTCTATTCTAATCGATTAAACTAACATCGATTTAACTCATTTGCTTCTATTCTAATCGATTAAACTAACATCGATTTAACTCATTTGCTTCTTTTCTAATCGATTAAACTAACATCGATTATCTCCTTTCAACTTTATTCTCTAATCGATTAACTAACATCGATTAACTTCTTTTACTTTAACACTAATCGATTAACTAACATCGATTAACTTCTTTTACTTTAACACTAATCGATTAACTAACATCGATTAACTTCTTTTTAACTTTATTCTCTAATCGATTAACTAACATCGATTTAACTTCTTTTAATAAACTACGTTTTCCGTTACAACTATTTCCTTTTTATAACGTTTACTTACCGTTACGAATATATCCTATTTATAACTTCTATTTACCGTTAAAAATATTTCCTATTTATAACTTCTATTTACCGTTACAAATATTTCCTATTTATAACTTCTATTTACCGTTACAAATATTTCCTATTTATAACTTCTATTTATTTTCTAAATAAATATTCCTTTTCTATTTCTATTTATTTTCTAAATAAATATCCCTTTTATAAAACCGTGTTCGTTTTATAAATAATTCCTTTTATAAAATCCTGTGATTTTATAAAATTCCTTTATTTCAATATACATTGAAATACTTCTTTTTACATCCCAGGGTCTTTTATGATATTTACAATATCGAATAACAATGATCAACATCATTCCAACACACATAATCCATAACAGATTATATAACACATCATATATCACAATATATGAAAAACAGTAAAATAAATGTTGAGGAATCCAGTTGGATTCCTCCAACCTGTCTCCCTGCATCACAGATGTTAAACAATATAGATAACATCACTTTCAGTTCTATATGATATATTCTGTTAAACAGAATCAATATAGAAAATTTAACTAACTGACTAGCAGTTCAATCAAACAGTCAACATACAGTCAATCGGCCAATATCTAACAGTTCTAAAAATATAACATGAAATTATAAACTGTTCAGAGTTAGTGAGATTTACTCACTTTGGCAGTTCATCATTAAAGAACGATAAACTGTTGTTTGATTTGAATCTAACAATTTATTTTGCCGTAAATTCAAACGAGCTCCACTCCACTCCGAGTCATTGCCATGGTGTTGTCCTCGTCCATACAATCCTAACGGATCCGATCATTCTGAATTCTGATATAGTATGTACACAGTATAGAATTTAAAAGCTTGTATAATTTGTTTGAATTAAAATTAAACTACATATATATTTATTTCTAATATGGGCCTATACCTTTAACGGGCCCAACAACCAACTAGAAACATTAATCTGCCTCACTCTCTTCAGTTCCGTCCCTTCGGACATCAACTCGTATGCCAGGAAAACGAGCATCAATACTCCTCCGCGGCTACAGTACAGAACTCGAGGCCAAACTTCACAAAGACTTTGAAACTTGGCACACTGTTGTTAAACCAACTGCTGAAGCCATAAACCAAGATCAAAACTTGTACTAATGCCTCAAATTGAAAAGACGAACCCCATAAGCAACTGTAAAAACTCGTTTCCCTCTTCTAACACGCGACCTCCTTACCTTCAATCGATCAACCAACTCAGCCCCTTCTCCTCCATATTCTCCCTCACTGTAACCTTCTAGATCCCCACCTTCGCAGCTCGACGGCACCGTGCTGGTCATGGCTCCAGCACCAGTATTACAGTATAAACCACACCTCGCTTCCACGTCTTCCCTGCGTACTCCATTCCGTTCTCCACCTACCAACCATAAACTCCATCGCGGAAAAGGGCAGCTCTCCTCAGTGCGGTAGTGCTTGAAGTCCTAAGGTATACGAGAAAATCTGGCCATAGAATGAGATGAGAATGATATATAAAGCGGATTTTTGGTTTTCCACGAATGGAATTGGCGGCGCATGAATTTGACAGAGAATTAGGTTTAGAGAAATAAAAAGGTGACTTATTTATAATGCCAAACTTTGAAGGCGTGGTCTTCTGTAGACCTCAAAGTGGTAATTGTGGTTAAGGCATACCAACGTACTTGTTTAAATTATTTAAGGAAAATATTTGTATCCCTTTCGTAAACTTTATATATATATAAACTTCTATAGACAGAAATAACCATACCGTTGTGTCGAGCTCGGTGTCACGATCCCAAAAATATAATAATACCGGTAGATTGACTCATATTTTGAAACTTCAAAATGTTGATTTCAGGGTGCGAAATACTCCAAATAAAAAGTTGCTTGTTTAAATTAATTAAAAATTACAGTAAAATTCTAAAAATTAAATTATCGTTATGTCCCAAAAGAACCTTGTCTAAATTCAAACCCGATCTCTAGTTATATTGAAATAGCCGTTATGGTCGATAAACGATTTTATAGCGACTATTATAAAATTTTAATTGGACATATCTCAAAATCTACACAACGAAATCTAGATTTTTCTCTTCCACTAGAAAGATATACTCCACCAGCTCCACACGTTTCTTGTTTCACAGAAATCCGGCTTAAAACGAATCCTGTACATTCAGTTGAAGTTCGAATTGCCAATTTACGAACTACAGCGCCATTTCGAGCTATATTTTAATTATATTAAAATTCTACGTTCAAACTGTCGTTCAAATAATATATTCGTTATTCTAATTCAATTCTAAACTGAATTAAATACCACAGATGATCCGGTTCACACCATATCGCCTTTCAACCAATTTTGATTATTTCAGAATTAAATATATTATTTTAATTAAATATTTACCATTATTTAATTCCTCGGCTGTTAAATTCACTATATCACCATTGATATAATTAAATAAATTAATCATAATAACCCTACCAATGCGGGTCATTACAATCTTCCCCACTTAAAATAATTTCGTCCTCGAAATTGCTAAAAGGTAGAGGACGACCCTATCGACTGGTTAGAACATATTTGTTCACTTCTTAACTTCAGTTTCAACTGAACCAATTTAAATTCAATTCAATTATTAATTAATTCTTACCAACGAAAATTTTCTAACGCCTTAACTCTTCAAAAAATTTCGTCAGCACCTCCTTTGTACTGGTCAATAAGTCAAACCACCACTTGCCTCTCTGGGCCATCTCCATCCCAAAGAAAATCAAACAGCCAAGCGGCTTGCCAATTTGGCTTATCAAAATCTCATACCGTATGAAATATAAACTTGTACCTTTTTGTCGGGCATATCAACTCTGTCACTTCCATATGCTATCAACTCAGCATATACCAATGTTATCCCAATCAAATTCTAGAATCACTTTTATCTCCAACACAACCATTCGCTTTTACCAAGCCAAATTTCCATTTCAACTCAAGTTCAATTCTTGATTTTCAATTCCTTAACACCTCAATCCAATACCATTTCGGATTCTAATTTCACAAATCCAATCTTATTCGATTTCAATTCAACTTCAGTTACCACTTAACTGACTTTACTTTAATTCAAATCTGCTTTCACAAATTTCTGTTAAATTTGTTTTTAATTTAAATAGTCTTTCCCTGGGAGTTTTTAAACAGTTTACTCTTTTCAAAAATCAAATTTTCCTTCTTTTTTTTGAAATTCGACTGAGCCCATAATCAATATTCCATTAGTTAAATCACTTCTCTATTTCTTTATCAATATTTGTTAACCAAATATTTTCAATAACCATATTGGCCTTTTATGTTATTTGGAAAACATTTCTGAATATCGCCTTCCTTTATTTTCTAAACCTTAGAAAATATATGCTATTTATAATTGGAAAATATTCCAATTTCTTATCTCTTTCCCAATCTCATTTTTTCTATACTTAGGAAATATTTATTATTATTATTTTTATATATTTCCCAGCTTACGCTTATTTGGGTTAAAACGGATGTTGTGTAAAACATCATTATGACAACCCAATTACTATATTCAACTAACTCTTATTCAACATTGATCTTCGAGCCTGAAATATTACTATTTATTTGTTAATAATGAAATCAATCAAGTTGGGGTATAACTACCTCTCAGACCTTGACTGAATAACATTTATAACTTCAAAACAGATATGACTACTTACTCGAATATTCAATACCATACAACTACTTATTCACTTTTAAACACGTACACACTTCCTCTTTCTATTTTTACTAGAATTTATCCATAGTCTTCCTTTTTGATTATATTATTCTATTTCTAAGTTCGTTTCCTTGTCGACTTCTATATATAAATCGATACGTTGATTTCTAACTATCAAATTTATCTTAAAAATATTTTAACTCCTTAAATTCCCGGAAAAATTCGTCATAACCTCCTTTGTACAGGGAGCATCGGGATATTTCAAATAGCCTCCCATGGCCCTTACCAATCCACAAGAAAAACAAAATGCCAAGCGGTTAGCCGATACGGCGCATAAAATCTCATATAAAATCCCAGATATGAACTAAATACATACCTTTCCGTCGGGCATTCTATTTAAAAACCTTTATACCTTATCCATACCTACCTCATGTATATTTATACATTTCTAATTCATTTCAACTTAATCCAATCATTTTAACTTAGTTCGTTAAGTGATTTTCAAATTACTGGTTTGCCCATTTCACCTTTTTATCTGAATATACATGTTCAAATATAGGTTTAACTTGTTTATCAACTAATTGAATTCCATTTCAATTTTATTTGAATTTCCTATATTCAAATTCCATTTCGATTCTCTTATTCGAATTCTATATTTTAATTTCGTTTCAATTCACTTATTCAAATTCTATATTTGAATTTCATTTCAATTCTATTTGAATCTTCTATATTCAAATTTCAAATTCAATTCTATTTGAATTTTCCTAATTCAAATTCTATTTGAATTTCATATATTTAAACTCCTTTAAATTTCTATATTCAATTTGAATTACAAATATTCAAATTCCCTTTTAAATCCTTTATTCAATTTCTATGTCACTTCTCTTATTCAAATTCTATTCGATTTTTTTTTCATATGTCAAATTCTATTCGATTTCTCATATGTCAAATTCTATTCGAATTTCCTCTTTTCAAATTCTATATCTGAATTGATATATTCAAACTCTATTTCAATTCCATTGAATTTCATATATTCAAACTCCCTTTGAATTTCTATATTCGCATCCTATTATTACTCTATATGAATTCTATATTAAATTTTCCATTATTTAAATCTTCTTTATTCAAATCTCATTTGAATTTCTATATTTAAATCCCCTTTGAATTTTCTATGTTCAAATCCCCTTTGAATTTTCTTATTTAAATTCTATTTCAATTCCATTGAATTTCACATATTCAATTTCTATTTCCAATTTCTTTATTCATTCTTTACATAAGTCTCGATTTCGATCTTTTTTTAAATCGATATTTCTGCCTTTTGAAAATAGATTTCCCTTTCAATTTCACACTTGTATTTTTATATCTGAATTATCCAATGATAATTCTCTTCACTTCATTTATAAACTTCGTTTATAAAGGAACTACTTGTTTTATTTCTTTTAAACAAGTTAATATTTCAAATCTATTTAAAAATTCAAATTCTATATTTGAAATCCCATTATGAAATTCAACACAACTTGTCTTTCCCCAAACAAATTCAAAACAGTATCTCTGGTAGTAATTCGTTACTTACAACTCGAAAATGAATACTAATGATGCAACTGTCATGATCAGAATCTATTTTCCAGCGATCGAAGTGAGTTCAATACTATAAAACCATTTCTAAACATTTCCACCTTGAAATTTATTTCAAAATATAATTCACACTGCTTGTAAAACAATTTAAAATCTCCCAGGATCTTAAATTTTCCTTATTCTTAATCCAAATCCATTTACAAACACTTATCCCATTCTCTAGAGTTTTAACTCTATTTCTGGTATAAATTTCAGATTTAACTCATCTGATTTCACGTATTTCACTTATATGAATTCTGATTGGTTATTTACATAACCATTTCATCTATAATCTTACTCGATTATAATAACAACCAATATATCCAATATATTACAATTTTGATATATATGTCTTCTCTATATCGAGATATACCTTGGGTAAACTTATTTTAATTTACCCTCTTTTCAAAACATATCGTGCCGACCCATCGTATTCGAGTGTTTAGTAACTCCTACCGATACAGTCGATCAAACTGATCGACCAGAACTCATAAACGACTCAACTAATGAATCTCCACAATATAAAACAAATTTTTATATCAATAACAAATACTTTCACTCGTATATATACACTCAATCACAGTCTAGGGTATTACTAACCCTATCTCTACCGAGTCACGCCACAGAGCCAAGTAATTCTTAACTTAAGCTCTGATACCAACTGTAACGACCCGGAAATTCAAGTAGGCTTTGCAACCATCCTCTCCTCCCCAAAGCAGCAAGGTAGTACCCCACTGTGGCTTACATTGGTATCCCAGCACCACATTTTACGGCCAGCCTTTCGACTTCGCACTAAGCAACCAACCCATTACTAGGGACATGTAGGAGTAAGAGTCTACCGTTCGCCACCTAACGAAAAGCGAGAACCCCCTATCATGCGACACATGCCTTAAAGCACGCAACATGGACTGGTATGAGTAAAACAGTTGAACAAGTAAACGATATCTCATAAGACCACGCCGCATAACGGAACGGGTTTTTCCCTTATGAGAATCCAAAATATCTTTATATCAAAAACCTTTTGATATTATAATAATGTCTATCAACCACAGTATATATAATCATCTAGCAGAAACGCTTTCATCTCACGTTCTACATATATAGTATACAATCAAAACCGCAAGCACGTATTGGGTAATGGATTTCCGACTATGACAAGGTATGGAACCACCTTTCGCTTGTGTACCTCTAGAGAGGAATACACTGGGTTCAACAAGAACATCTTGCAACCCGGCCACACATGACCGACCACTCATTTCGCTTGAGTGTATCGAATGTATATCACCAATGGTTGGGATCAGCAACCGTTTCCCGAATGGGACAGCATCAACAATAGATTTTTAGAAGTAAATGAAACTCTAGATCAGGTGATTATACACCCTACTTCGGTGCGACCGACTTAGCCATGCTGCCTGCCCGATTTCTGTAATTTACCGGATGATGAGGCTAGAAGCTACGCTTCATCATCACACCAGATTCACTTTGAATGCCACATCGTCAAATCCATCAAATCACCGATTGACGTCCTCAACCATATATTATGTGTTAGCCAAAAGAAGTTTCCTTCTCCGCTTCCACTCTTGGTACAGTTGGAGAAATCAATATATGTGATTGTCTGGAAATACTCTGTCAGACATCCGTCCATACAAGTCATCCAGGAACAGGATGAACCGAAGGCACTATTCTGTAAACAGGATAGCCCTTGCATAACTCCGTCTTCAATTTCCTTTGGCATATATGATTCGCAACGCTTATGCCAATACAGAGTGGTTCTTTGGATAATAATCCAACCGGTCTCTCCATATTGACAACGTTAAAATGGTCAACACTTCGATAGTCTGTGATTTAACTATCGAATAAAAACAAGTGTGCAAACAACAATATTATTTCCAAATGGAAATTATATCGATCAAACATCATTCAACATTCATCTCCTTAGTTCATTAATCTACTTATCTCCTGTTTCCCTACGTTCAATATTCCTTATTATCTAAATTGGGAAAATATACGTTATTAACAATGGAAAACATTTCCATTTCTTTGTTTCTTCATTAGAAAACATTTCTGGTTTCTTATTTGGAAAACATTTCCAAAGCCTCTTTATTGGACTTAGACAGATGTTTAAACAAACCATCGCGATGCCAATTCAAACCATTTCCTTTACTACCGAACCTTAACTATTCCTTAGTTAAAAACGAAGCCAATCAAGTTGGGGTAGAACTACCTCTCAGACCTTAACTGAACAACATTTCTAACTTTGAAATTAGCAAAGTTCACTTTATTCCTTTTACTAACTTCCTTACTTAACCCTCCTTCGAATAACTATATTCGATTGACTCTTATCAATTAACTCTATTGGACTAACACTATTTGACTAACGCTATTTATTTACTCATTTCACTTACTCTTTACGAATAAACTATATTCGATAATTCCTTTTACTTTCTATTCGAATAACTACATTTGATTAACTCATTTGCTTCTATTCTAATCGATTAAACTAACATCGATTTAACTCATTTGCTTCTATTCTAATCGATTAAACTAACATCGATTTAACTCATTTGCTTCTATTCTAATCAATTAAACTAACATCGATTATCTCCTTTCAACTTTATTCTCTAATCGATTAACTAACATCGATTAACTTCTTTTACTTTAACACTAATCGATTAACTAACATCGATTAACTTCTTTTACTTTAACACTAATCGATTAACTAACATCGATTAACTTCTTTTTAACTTTATTCTCTAATCGATTAACTAACATCGATTTAACTTCTTTTAATAAACTACGTTTTCCATTACAACTATTTCCTTTTTATAACGTTTACTTACCGTTACGAATATATCCTATTTATAACTTCTATTTACCGTTACAAATATTTCCTATTTATAACTTCTATTTACCGTTACAAATATTTCCTATTTATAACTTCTATTTACCATTACAAATATTTCCTATTTATAACTTCTATTTATTTTCTAAATAAATATTCCTTTTCTATTTCTATTTATTTTCTAAATAAATATCCCTTTTATAAAACCGTGTTCGTTTTATAAATAATTCCTTTTATAAAATCCTGTGATTTTATAAAATTCCTTTATTTCAATATACATTGAAATACTTCTTTTTACATCCCAGGGTCTTTTATGATATTTACAATATCGAATAACAATGATCAACATCATTCCAACACACATAATCCATAACAGATTATATAACACATCATATATCACAATATATGAAAAACAGTAAAATAAATGTTGAGGAATCCAGTTGGATTCCTCCAACCTGTCTCCCTGCATCACAGATGTTAAACAATATAGATAACATCACTTTCAGTTCTATATGATATATTCTATTAAACAGAATCAATATAGAAAATTTAACTAACTGACTAGCAGTTCAATCAAACAGTCAACATACAGTCAATCAGCCAATATCTAACAGTTCTAAAAATATAACATGAAATTATAAACTGTTCAGAGTTAGTGAGATTTACTCACTTTGGAAGTTCATCGTTAAAGAACGATAAACTGTTGTTTGATTTGAATCTAACAATTTATTTTGCCGTAAATTCAAATGAGCTCCACTCCACTCCGAGTCATTGCCATGGTGTTGTCCTCGTCCATACAATCCTAACGGATCCGATCATTCTGAATTCTGATATAGTATGTACAAAGTATAGAATTTAAAAGCTTGTATAATTTTTTTGAATTAAAATTAAACTACATATATATTTATTTCTAATATGGGCCTATACCTTTAACGGGCCCAACAACCAACTAGAAACATTAATCTACCTCACTCTCTTCAGTTCCGTCCCTTCGGACATCAACTCGTATGCCAGGAAAACAAGCATCAATACTCCTCCGTGGCTACAGTACAGAACTCGAGGCCGAACTTCACAAAGACTTTGAAACTAGGCACACTGTTGTTAAACCAACTGTTGAAGCCATAAACCAAGATCAAAACTTGTACTAATGCCTCAAATTGAAAAGACGAACCCCATAAGCAACTATAAAAACTCGTTTCCCTCTTCTAACACGCGACCTCCTTACCTTCAATCGATCAACCAACTCAGCCCCTTCTCCTCCATATTCTCCCTCACTGTAACCTTCTAGATCCCCACCTTCGCAGCTCGACGGCACCGTGCTGGTCATGGCTCCAGCACCAGTATTACAGTATAAACCACACCTCGCTTCCACGTCTTCCCTGCGTACTCCCTTCCGTTCTCCACCTACCAACCATAAACTCCATCGCGGAAAAGGGCATCTCTCCTCAGTGCGGTAGTGCTTGTAGTCCTAAGGTATACGAGAAAATCTGGCCACAGAAGGAGATGAGAATGATATATATAGCGGATTTTTGGTTTTCCACGAATGGAATTGGCGGCGTATGAATTTGACAGAGAATTAGGTTTAGAGAAATAAAAAGGTGACTTATTTATAATGCCAAACTTTGAAGGCGTGGTCTTCTGTAGACCTCAAAGTGGTAATTGTGGTTAAGGCATACCAACGTACTTGTTTAAATTATTTAAGGAAAATATTTGTATCCCTTTCGTAAACTTTATATATATATATATAAACTTCTATAGACAGAAATAACCATACCGTTGTGTCGAGCTCGGTGTCACGATCCCAAAAATATAATAATACCGGTAGATTGACTCATATTTTGAAACTTCAAAATGTTGATTTCAGGGTGCGAAATACTCCAAATAAAAAGTTGCTTGTTTAAATTAATTAAAAATTACAGTAAAATTCTAAAAATTAAATTATCGTTATGTCCCAAAAGAACCTTGTCTAAATTCAAACCCGATCTCTAGTTATATTGAAATAGCCGTTATGGTCGATAAACGATTTTATAGCGACTATTATAAAATTTTAATTGGACATATCTCAAAATCTACACGACGAAATCTAGATTTTTCTCTTCCACTAGAAAGATATACTCCACCAGCTCCAAACGTTTCTTGTTTCACAGAAATCCGGCTTAAAACGAATCCTGTACATTCAGTTGAAGTTCGAATTGCCAATTTACGAACTACAGCGCCATTTCGAGCTCTATTTTAATTATATTAAAATTCTACGTTCAAACTGTCGTTCAAATAATATATTCGTTATTCTAATTCAATTCTAAACTGAATTAAATACCACAGATGATCCGGTTCACACCATATCGCCTTTCAACCAATTTTGATTATTTCAGAATTAAATATATTATTTTAATTAAATATTTACCATTATTTAATTCCTCGGCTGTTAAATTCACTATATCACCATTGATATAATTAAATAAATTAATCATAATAACCCTGCCAATGCGGGTCTTTACACACGGTCTTCAATGCTCCATCTTCTATCTTTAACTTCATGTATTTGCTGGTCGGAATGGGCTTCGAATATAATTCGGTCCCGGTCTTTCTGTACCAACAATCGTATTGGCCAAATTTGATAGTCGGTGATTTAACTATCAAATAAATAATCATTTGAATAAAATGAGTTTACTGATTTAATACTTGGCGTTACTTGGCCTTTTGATTTAATATAAATAACGATAGTTAATTTTAAACTCTTAAATATTTCAACATCACGAATATAGCCTATCACTTCTTATTTAACATAATATTATTTCAAAACTATTTTATATTAATACTTAGGAAATATTCTGTAATCATATCCAATTTTCTATCTTACTATCATTTCGAAACGTTTGTTGTGTCATTACTCATTATCTATAAATGGGGAAATAAATTCATCTTATCGCTCATAAATAGTGTTACGAAATCTTTCTTGTTATATTATTTGAAATATTAACCAACACTTTTTCCCTTTGGAATTTAACCATTCCAAACTCCCCTTTTTATTTCCTTTTTATTTCCATTTTATAAAAATACCATTATAATTCACATAGTCTCCTTTTATCTCTTTTACTCCCGGAAATTCATTATATGCGTGTGTTCTCCAATCTTATCATTTCCATCCCTTTGAAAACCTCATTATACATGTTTCAATTCTTTTTAATTATCACTGCATTATTATTTATCATATTGAAATAATATATCATTCTATACCTCTTTACCCTTTACAACTAATATCATCCTCAAATAATCCTGAAGTCGTTCAAGTTGGGGTATTTTAATTACTTCTCAGACCTTGATCAACAATGTTCTTATCAAAAACCGATATTTATTGTAATATCAAAACAAATCCCATTCCCATTATACCTCGATTAAACATCGTCTCTTATTTAATATTGTGAATCTAGATCCCACTCAACTCGCCCAACCACTTGTTTCAAACTTTGGTTTCCATTTCGATCTTCCTTAGTTCCTAACTATAAATTAGTAAGAAAATAATCTCCTAAATATCAAACCCGAAGGCCGAAACCAACGTCTGATCAATATTTAGAAAATCATTTAACATGACCGATCTCCAGTTAGGTTTTAATTCTTTCATTCCACATCTTCAGCTTTTTATTCACCAACCATTTCTAATAACTTGTTTTTACCAGTTGTAATCATTTGAACCACATTCAATAAAAGTGAATTTTACAACTTAGTTCGACTTAGGCTTATAGAATCCCATTAAATAGAATAAGAATCCCATTTAAACTTTAGCTTAACTTGTATTATTAATAATATAAAATCGCTTAGAAATTCATTTAATCATAAACAGACTTTAAAACTTCATAATCTCCCTTCCTGAACATTAAATCCTAAGATTTTCCACTTTATTCTTATTAAATAGATAATACAATGTTTCAAATTTCTATCAAAAAAAAATGGTTTACCTCATCATTGATTATCCCCATTACATCAACAAATGAAATTAATAAATCCATTTAATTAACCCAGTTGACTTGGTCAACTCTAAACCTGATTAACTCGTCAATCCTTTCTAATTGGTCTTTTCATTTAAATTAATTAATAATATAATTAATTTAAATAATCCACTTTTACATTGGTTAATATTAATTAAACAAAAATCAATTCAAAATAATCTTACTTTAACAATTAATCTCGGTTATTAATCATCTTGGTAATCTCAGCTTACTTGCTTATCCATCTTATTAATATGAGAATTAACTTATAAAACCATTCAATAGTTACATATGAACTTAAATAATAAATATAAATATATTTTTCTTTTAATAACTTTTAATCAAAATAATATGTTTAAAAATCTATCTTCAGTTATAAAAATAAAATTTAAAACTTCATTTCTATTGATTCACCTAACGGTAAATCCATGTTTGAAAAACGATTGGCTTATAGGTCATATACTGCCAATTACTCAATCAATATTTCCCATTGGTCAACAATCAAATCAATCATCTAATCAGAATAGTCCATATAATGATGATAAACAACGTTAATAATATTTGAGAAATCCAGTTGGATCCCTCCAACCTGTTCTTCCCTATATCCCAATACGTTATCTTAATAAAATCATTTAATACAAATAAATAATGGTTTCATAACAGTCAATGACGACAATTCAATATCAACCAATCTATTTAACTCAACATAGCAATTCACACAGATTCATTAAACTAAAGACTTTATTTTTTAAATGTGACCAATAAGGTAAGTTACCTTAATTGGGACCAATCATTAAATAACGATTTGGTGTTTCATTGAAATTTAAAAACGATTTAATTCCTTGGCGTTCAATCAATATATGAATTTATTTTTAACATACAATCAACCATTAGCAATCATAACACACAAAATAAACACCCTACTTATATAAAATATAAGTGGGAAGAACTGAGTGAGTTTAACTCACCTCGGATTTCCATTTGTCATCAAACGGCTCGTTTTATAGGCTTCTAGTTGCGTTCAACTCTGACATTCCAATCCCATTATGTTATGCTCGTCGGTATGGTTTCAACGTCACTGGCTTTGTCCGATTCTGTGTACGTATGAATTGATTTTACATATTATGATATATGATTTAATCTGACTAATAAGTTTTCCCTAATTATAAAACTAATACACTAAATCTTTTTGTCATTTAGTCTGGCTAATTCCTTTTAGTTCACTTGGTGCTTCCTATTACGGCCACATATAATCTAAACTGGCCATACAAATAACTGAATTAAGTTAAAATCGATTTGGTTAATATAATATACCAGAAAAAATTGATTTTTATTGGTAATGTGATATACCACTTATGATAATGTAATATGTACACATAAACATATTGGTTTTTGAAATATAGATTATTTGTAGGGTGTATAGAAAATACGATTAATAATTCTCGATAATTACAAATTAAGGTCCAAAATCTTCCAGACACCTATGATAATTTTGACAAGGTTCAAGTACACAATTCCCAAGTTGTGTTATATTTACAAAAGGAAGTAGGGACATGGTATATTTAAAAACATTATTTGGCGCATGTATTATTTATCAAGCACTTCTCTAGAAAGGGGTCAGACACTCACGAAAGATATAACCAGGCTATGTTAATATTTATCCACAGCATTTACAAATAAAGGTTTAGGAAAATTCAAAACTAATTAGTCACGTTCAATCTGATTAGATATGGTTTAAAACATTAAACTAAAGTGGCCACTTTAGTGTATAGCTGGGCACGCTACATGTATAAAGTATTTACCTTAAAAATATAAACGCTGGCCATCTTACGTACTGTTGTGACTCGACACAATTGTCTTTAATACCCATACTGCCTCTTTGTTCTTCTTCATTAAATCATGCAATCTCCAGGTTGTGCTCAGGCCATGGCCGAACAATTTTAGCACCCTAAACACCTCCATTCCTTTTGCATTTTCCACAGTACTACGTCAAAATGAAAGCTTCTTCCTTCACATAAATCACTCCTCCCTACATCTTCTTTTCGCCACCAACTTAGTGTCTTCCCAAAGAATTAATTACAGCAGCATCACTTCCTCTTCAATGCTTCTCGTTCCAGATTCAACCCAGTACGCAACCTCTCCATAAATGCTCCGCCAACCTCTGCTCCACGTCACCTCAATCCTGACATACCCCAAAATAGCCACCATGTTGCACCAGGTTCGCTGCGCCTTTGGTCAATGACAGTACTCACCAAGTCTGACTTTTTCTCTTTAGAACCCCTCACCCAACATTACGTCGACGTGAAGATCAGATGGTTACAAGTTTTTGGAAAAGGATGGCGGTTAATATTTTAAAGGAGCTGTTAGATTGGTTTTATGTTTTCTGGAGGGTTTCAGAAGCATACATTGTTATTCATTTATTTTATACAGAGGGGGAGATGGAAGATTTTGGTTTCCAAGGAAGAAGAATAACCCTGGTATACATAGAAGAAGGAAATGAAGTCACATTCGTTTGGCAGAACAGGCATATGTGTGATTTCAGCGGTAGGATAGATTGGCTACACAATCGAGGTTGAAAATATATGAAGTACGTACGTTGGCTGTTGTGCGTATTGGAAATGAAAAGAGAAGGCAGATCAATATTCTTGGTCGGCAAGGCTCAGTTCTTTGAAAAGATAATACATAGCCTAGTACACTCCTTCCTGTAGCTGTATTGAGCTGTTAAGTTGATGGGAAAAGATATGGCATATGTGCAGGCTTGTTTATTTTGTTCAATTGCTTCTAATGGCTGACTTTGTACTGTGCTTCCCCGATGTGTGATTCGACTCCCATGTGCATAGGGACAACTATTAAATTGAAGAAGACAATACCGATCCCTTAAGTGTAGTTTGGTACATATATATGAGACTGAGGTGAACTCTTGCTGTGTAATCAACTGGGGAAGGCATGTATAGAGTAGCGGTTGAAACTTTTTAATATATATATTAATGCCTGCGTGTTGTCATTTCTATATGGCTAGGCTATCGTTTCCTTATGAAGCTGTATAACTAGTAATTCAACATGGTTGACTTTTGTCTACATCCAAAAGGGAACAATGAATCTCCAGTTGTACATGCATCGCCCAACATATTTTGTTAACTGTCATTACCAGCCATAAATCATAATATAACTACTTCCAGTTTTCGAGTGGATTTATATACTTCGTTTATTATCCTTGTAGAAAAACTGAAAATTTCATGTTTTACAAATGGTTCATACATCATTACTTCCAGAAGAAACGTCAAGGGAATAATTCATATAATGTAACTGATAAGGTATATATGCTACTATATGGAACTATCTTAGTTGAGCAAACAGGTTGATCTGCATGTTATGACGTATAACCACTGTCTGGTGTAACTGAACCATTTACAATGAGAGCACAAAACAATCTCGTTAACTTTCTCATTCGATGATCGTAATGATAATATAACACTTCACTATAGATAAATATGGAATTATAAATCAACATCAATATATTTGAGTTAAATGATATTCAAAATCTACAAAAATTCCTTTTATATTTATTAAATAAACATTATCATTTATTACGATTTCTATAGCGATTATTTGAAAATTTTGAATTGGATGTATCTTGCAATTTATAAAATGAAATCTCGTTTTTTTTCTCTTTCATTAGAAAAATATAATCATACAGATTCAAGCGGTTCTTGTTTCATTGAAATCCGACTTATATCGGATATTGTATATCCAGTTAAAGTTCAAATCGTAAATAACAAACTACCTCGTCGTTTCGAGCTCATTTTAATTAATATATAAATTCGAACTCCATTTCCTGATAATAAATTCAATATATAATCCATTAATATTGCTAAGTTAATATTTAAACAGATTTAAATATTCATTCAAATATCTGGGACGTTATAGTGCTCATAAATTTTTTTAGAGGCTCGACACACTTAATCCTTACGTAATACAATTCCACAGTGGCTACAGGATCAGCTCAGAACACAATACATATAAAACACTATCACAGTCCATAGAACAGTTACATAATATTACATCGTTAGAGTACAACCAATACATGTGCTACACGAAGAATAAATGCAGCCATAAGAATAAGTAACTCAACTACATGAACTCGAATAAAAGTAGCTATAGTGAAGATAGTCCACAAAGAACTCCCTAACCCAAGCTCTGCAATTACACTTGAAACATCTCGGTCTGACCCGAGGAATACATACATGGGTTAGTCTAGTTTACAAATATGTATAAGGGATAAATAAACAATATATAAGACTTTTTACTCAAAAGTTGTGAATAACTAACATGCAAGAATATGTTATTTATACATATATCGGAAAACTAGTTTAAAACGTGCAATGTGTGCACAAAAGTCAACAAAACTCAATCACTGAATTCGTGAAACCCAAAATATGTATTAGTGAAATTTTGGCTTCTCCACTAATAAAGTAAGAAAAATTATTATACAAAAAGCACGGCTTATAACTAGATCAAGAAAAGCAAGAAAACACTCAAGGAAAGACGTCCAAATTTACACTAAAACATAAAATACACCCCGAAACCAGTCCAGGTACCACTTTCAGGGTAGTTTCGAATGACCAGACGATCCCCGAATGGTCCAAAATTTTATGTGCACAAACTAGAAAGACCTAAATTATAACTGAAAAAGGATTCACTGAATTCCAATATCGCATGATAAATTTATAAAGCTCCAAACATGGACCTAGAGTGAATTTCAGCCTAGGCTGAAATCACTTTCGGGTCCAACTTTTGGACCAAGTTTGAACAGCCAAATGATATTGGACTAGCCTAAAAATTTGCTGATAAAATGAAAGATACTTAAGCTTTACAGAAAAAAGAATCACCCCGAATGGATCAATGATCACGAAGTTATAACATCCCAAAGTTACACTTCGGCTGTGATTTCAACAATTAGAACAAGATGTACAATAGTCACGACGAATCCAAACTTTAGCAACATGTTTACCCATCCAAATAAAATCAACATGACATGAAAATTTGCAGTTTTATAAACAAGATCCCAAAGTTTGAAAAAAAATCACTCAAAAAATTCAGGTAGATTGTAAGAAACAGCAGCTCAAAGTAGAGCATTGGTTGTGTTTTCAGCAACTCAAAAAATGATGATTTCACGCCAAAACCTTGACTTTGAGGGAAGATATCACCAATTTATGGTAATCAAGACATAATAAAAATTTGCAAACTTGTGGAGAAGATTCCAAACTTTGTAGTAAAAAAAATCAGTCAATTTCAATAAAAATAGAAGGAGACATAGCACCAAGAAGTTGGACTAGTGCGATGTTTTGTTCTAGGTCGATATCCCAACGAAACCCCAACTTTGGTGACATTTTTATCCAGCCAAATCAACTCGAAATGACACCAAAATTTGTAGCAATGTTAACAAGAAGATGTACAACAACAGGCAAAAAGAATAAAGTAAAACATTAAGGGACCAGAAAGTTTTTAAGACTCAAAATGGAGGTTTTGCAGTATTTCAGCACAATAGCAACAATAGATAAAACAACGGAATATACTACATATTTTCATGTCAACACAACATAACCTTATCTAAATTAGATAAAATTAAGGTAGACTAGAGTGTGTGAGTTAATCAACTTACCTTAATTGGATTTAAGGAAGATTTCCATTGATTTGGAGTTGTAGGAGGCCAAATCGGAGCATAGAATTGCCAAAGAGGAACATGCGGCAACCATGGAATTTACAATAACCTAATTCTTTGATCATCTTCACTAGAGAAGGAATTATAATTTGAATTGGTTAGAAAATTGATGAGAGAGCCGCTAAATTCAATTTTCACTTGAGATTTTGAACATGCATGGAGATTTGAGGGAGAATGTGGAAGGGGGACCATTGAAGAACCCTGTTTTCTTTAATCAGAAGAACGAGAAAGTGGAGAAGGAGGAACTATGTATATATCCCTTCCAACTAATTCCAAAAACCAATATCAAAGAAAAAAATGGGCTAGAAATCCAATTAAGGCCCACAATTATGTTATGTAGGATAATTAAGCTCAAATTTCACTATTTTAAGATTTAATCTCTTGTTTAACACTTATTTAAACAACATAACCCCTTCACACACACAAACACAAACATTAATAAAGTTGTATTAATTTTAACAACTATTATACTTGTACAACAAGATTGCTCCACACTTCTTAAATTTAACAACTAAAATTCCTCAATGGTAATAAAATATTCTCAATCTACAAATATTGATTTACAATAAATATTTGCAAACCATTTAATTTATTGCTTATTAAAAACCACATATTTTTCTTTCCGTATATAAAGGATATTAATTTCCAACTTCTTATTGTACATTACAATAATAACTAAAGCACTATAAAAGTATTTTAGACATTAATTTAAACACACCACACCAAATCAACCTGTGTTTAGTTTGATAATTCAGTACACAAATTAACACACAACACATTTACTCTATTTAATTGTCAAATCCAACATAATTTACCAAAATAAATGTGTACAACAAAATATCTTCGTTTATTTCTTTAAATCATAACAAATAAATGTCACCAATAACTCATTTAACAAAATACGTCATTAACATGTCAAAACATTTTTTTTATTATTAAACACAACAAATTTGCACATTTAAGATTTAGGAAACAATATATCATAACCCAAAATTACAATGATTGTTTTTTATTTTATTTTATTATTATTATCAAATATTTACAATCATTGTCATTAACCCATCATAGACGGTTTTAACTTGATAATATTCTCATAAAACACTTTTACTCTTTTAACTAAATTCCACAATACATATATATGTGTGTGTGTATGTATATGTATATATATATTTATAAGTATTGTTGGCATTAAAAATACAAATTTCCCAATTTATCAATACAATAACGTAGTTGTACATTTATTAACTCAACAAGTTAGATTTATTATTAATGATACTAAAATGAACCAACACTATAATATTGATTCACATCAATATTTATATTCTCACACATCAACAAACCAATTAATTCGTTGATTAACGTTTTAAAAGCCAAATGTACACAGTAAATTAATTATGATAATTTAAACACAATTCTTCTATTGATATTATTATCAAAATGTATCTTGTATTTAATACCCCTATTAGTAATTTAATAATTAAATAAAAAATTTACCCTTTGATATTGAAAATACATTTCCCTTTAAATATAAATGCCCAAAAATATATTTCCAATATCCCGAAAATACATTAATTGTGATCTTAAGATTATAGATTGGAATAATTTCCATAATAACAAAGTTATATAATTTATTCCAAATATCCGATATAGAAATGCTCAAAATTATATTTTTTAAATTTAAATATTATACAAGTTAGTCTCACAAACTCGTATCACAAACATATTATCTTAAGAATCACAAAACCAATTAAATTTGCACTTCTTGGTTACCCGAAAATGCGGGTTGTTACATACATATACTGTTAACAAAGTTAGTCAATACATACACTGGAAGGCTATTAAGAGGACCTTAAGATACTTACAAGGGATACTAAATCATGGTTCAATATTAAAATCAATTAATGGTGTTAATTTATTTGGATTTGCAGATGCTTATTAGGGCAACGATACTGATGAAAGAAGATAAACCACTGGCTACTGTATAATTCTGGGCGGAAATCCTGTCTCATGGTGTTCAAAACAATAGACAACCATCTCAAGTTCAAGTTTAGAAGCAGAGTTCAAAAGTGTAGCAAGTGCAGGGGCAGAGATAATATGGATAGGATCATTACTAAGTGAATTACAACTCAACATTAACAAAGCTACCTTATGGTGCGACATTCTAAGTATTGTATCTCTGACGGCTTGGCAAAGTGAAGGATTGCATTTGATCCATTAGTTTTGACAGCGTTTTGCAAAACACTGTAGATGGTTGATGGATCAGTCACTTTCTGAAGCATGGATCGGGCATTAAAATATAGTGATGTGCATGTGATTTTGATGGATCGGCCAGCACTATGCTGATGGATCGCAATCGACCCATGGTGGATCATCGATGAGAAACCAAAGCTATTCAGAAACGCTGTGAAAAGGGTTCAAAAACGCTGTGATATAAAAACGGAGCTGATGGGTCTGGAACGATCCAAGAGATATGATAGCATTTCTTAAACGCTGTAAAAGGCTGAATGAATCCCTGTTAAATGTGAATGCTTGAAGATGGACCATGCCTAACTAGATTAAGCTGGAGCGTTTTGTAAATGCCATGGAATGTTATTTACAGCAAAGACTGAAACGCTGTGGATTGAATATTAACCAAATGATGTGAGTTTTGGATCGATGATGAGCATGGCTTCGACGTGAATTCAAGCAGGAATGTTCTAAGTTTTGTGAAGTATTCGTTGATCAGTGAAATGCAATAAATATGCAGACGACTCAAGTGTGTTTTGAGCTTATGGATAATGGCTACTCAAGTGTGTTTTGAGCTTATGGATAGTCGCCAGTGATGACGTCTAAAGTTATGAAGGCCGAGAAATTATCATAGTCGTAGATTCTAGAGTACTCAAAAAAGGGAATAATAGGGATGCTTAAAAGGGTAGTTGTATGGTCGAGTACCCTGGGAAATCATGATAGGCCTAGAGATACGAGTCACGACGACATATGGAGTTTTTGCTAGAACCGGGGTTTTCCATTAGCCCTTGATGGACGGCACGATGTTGACTTGGTCATACGATTAACGATGGTTTCGAAGCAGGATTTTCAGTGATAGAAAGAGTCATGGATGACGCCTTTTTTGCTTACATCGTCTTGTGTAGATTGTTCCTTCGTCGAAGGAGATATCTCTTGGGTGTTTGTCTGATATTGGTTTAGGACTTCGGGGCTTTTGCTTGGGAGATGTCAATATCGATTTGGATGGTCTACGCTTGATAACTGATTGCCATGAATGTACTGTTTGTTTCTACCTGATTGTTGTAAAGGCTATCACTATCGGATGTGGGGAAGATAGGTTGGGTCTTTCTCTGATATGTTGGTAGATTAGTTGATTAACCTGCCTATTCACATATACTTTATTGATGGCGTTAGATAGTTGTTTTATCACTCATTAAGACTATTGTCTGAATCAAGGTTTTATGTTTTCTCTTATTACCTTAGGTTGTTCATCTATGTGTTGGATAGGCAGACTGAGTAACAGGTGACAAGTAGTTGATCTTGATGAGGACGATGGTATTGAGCGACGACGAGCTGGAAGCTTATGTGTTAGTTTCTTATTACCAACTATTTGTTGTTTTCCTACTGTTGTGTTGATGTATTTTATGAGTGACTTATAGTGAAGCACTTTATACATACTCTTATAGTGTTATCCATTGTTGTATAGATATTTCATGATGATATGAAAAAGTTTAAGATTTTGCTCAGTTCTGCTTCACTATTATTACTTATTGTATATGTTCTATTATATTTTACTCTTGCACTATGAGTTGTAAGACAGGTTCCGTTTGTGTAATCCTAATCTGATGATTGTCCATAGCTGCCTGGCACGTCTTTCAGTGCATTATTTCCCTTGTCAAGTGTTGGAGTTATGGGCGGTCATCACATTTGGTATCAGAGCTCTGGTTAATCAATTTTAGCCAAAGTTTAAGGACGTAATAATATATGAGGTATGCATTTGTAGATTTCTGATGAGTGTATACTATTTATTAGTGTATAGTATAATAGCGTTTGAACTTCATTTGCGTTTTTTCTCATGTGTGGACTAATCATTCTATTTTTTAGATTTAGAATGAGTCGTCGAACGTCGAGACACGCTGCTTGAGAGGAGACTATTCCTGGAGGGGGAAATGATGGTATACTAGATTACCCAGCTATGTCCGAAGCCATGGTGGCAGCGATCATAAGGACTCTCGCTCCAGAAATAGTCGCGGTAGATGTAGGGGTTCAAGTGAAAGTGCATAGCTAGGGCTTTGGACTTCGCAAAGTTTTGCAAAGATTTCACTACTCTAGGAGGGAAGCAGTTTAAAGGGACGAAGTTGATTGTAGAGATTCAAGGGTGGCTTGATATTTGCATTCGGATCGTTGGGGACTTGGGAATCGATGATATGACCAAGAGAAATCTTGCATCGAGACAGCTACAGGAAAGAGCTATGGATTGGTGGAACTCTGTTACTCTAGAGACTCCTAAAGATGAGATTTCATAGGAGAAATTCCAATTCAAGTTCGAGATGAAGTTTTTCTCTACCATTCGGAAGTCTATTCTTTTTAAGAGGTATGTTGAGCTTAAGCAGAATGGTTCACCAGTGATGGAGAATGTATCTAATTTTGAAGCCTTGTCAAAGTATGCTCTCTCATATGTCGAGACTCCTTATCAGAAGAATTATAAATTAGTCATGGGCTTGGAAAAATACCTTGCGAATCAGCTGGTTGATCACTTGGATGAATCTTATGAGAAGATCGTCTAGAAAGCTCCGAGGCATGAGAGGTAGTTTCCCAAGGAAGAGACTGTTGTTGCAGCTAAGGAAGAATCAAAACCACAACAGGGTGGCAATAATAAAAAGAGGAAGCATCAACAATAGAAAGGAAAGGATGGTCAGAAAAAGAAGAAAGGCAAAGTGACTTACTACAACTGCCAATAGACGGGCCATTATTCTAAGGATTGCAAGGATCCGAAAGCTGAAAGGAAGCATCACAACTGCGGCAAGCCTGGACATCTCAAGAAGGATTGTCCAGAACCTACTAAATGAAAGAAATTGTGAAGGCGTATGCTTTGGAAGTTGTGCCATCATCTTCAAGGGCTCCTACGGCGAAGGAGAAAGGGAAGAGTGTCGTCATTCAATGTATTCTTTCCATTAGAGATGTTTTAGTTCGTGTATTGTTTGATACTGGAGCACCGCATTCTTTCATTTGTAGTGAGCTTGTTTGTCGCTTGGATTTGGAACACGGGATTTTTGGTAGACCTTTGATTGTGACTTATCCAGTTGGGGTTTCGTCCGGTTTGTGTATGATTTTTTGTGGTCTAGTGTTGTTGAGTCATGTCCTTTGTGTGTGATTGCTTTGTTTTAAACTTCGCTGGGTTTGGGATTATTTTGGTTATGGACTGGCTCAAGAGGTATGTGATAAAAGTGGACTACAAGAAGCTGGAGGTGACAGTCGAGAATGTGGAATGGAGAATGGTTGTGATTCGATGTAAGCCCGAAGATGGTGTCTTCGTGAGCTATTTATATTCGCTTGTGATTCCACGGGAAGACTTTTCATCGGTGCCGATCGCAAATGAGTTTAACAATGTCTTTGATGAAGTCAAAGGGTTGTCGCTGCATCGCGAGGTTGAGTTCAGAATCAATTTGGACGAAGATGCAAGACCTATCGTCATCCCTCTTAGGCGGATGGTGCCTAAGGAATAGTGGGAGTTGGAGGTGTAAGTACGTGACCTTCTCAGAAAAGGATTCATTCAGAGAAGTGTGTCTGAATGGGTGCATCAGTTGTGTTTGCGACCAAGGCTGAAGGATCTTTGAGATTGTGCGCGGATTATCGTGAGCTGAACAAGGTGAACAAGAAGAACAAGTATCTGTTGCCAAGGATAGACGACTTGTTTGATCACAATGAAGAAGCCAAGGTGTTTTCTCAAATGGATTTGGAACCGGGATTCCACCAATTGAGGGTGGTAAAGGATAGTGTGCCGAAGAATGCTTTCAGGACACCATCCGGTTTCTTTGAATGGTTGGTGATGTCATTCGGGTTGACTAACGTGCCAGAGTATTTTGTGGATGTAATGAATAGGCTGTTAAGAAATCAGCTGAACAAGTTCATGCTTGTGTTCATGGACGGTATTACGGTTTACTCTCAGAATGAGGAAGAGCCTAAGTCGCAGTTGCGAGTTGTAACACCCCACGTCCATTAATGTCACTCACAAGGGGAATGCATTAACTTCCATGGAGGTTATAAGTGAATATAGAACAGTAAAATTACATCAAGACAGATATAAGATAGTACTTGGAAATAAAAAAAAAACTTTATTTCATTGCAGCAGAAGTCAAAACATGTTTGATTACATCTTAATACCATAAATCAGAGTCAAGTACAATATCCATCTTGATAAAACAAATACAAAATCCCATTACATAAATAGCCATTAAAGAAGATAACAAGCTGGACTTTACTTTAGCAGTCCTAGCTTTCCAAAAGAGATAAGCAATCCAATCAGGCTCCACTAGAGCTGGGTCCAACCTGAGGACCTGGAGGGAGAAAAATGTGGAAAAGAGGGGGTCAGACATAAAGTCTGGCGAGTATGATAATTCTACAATACTATTATCAAAATAACTGGACTAAGGCAAAAGCTGGAAAACAAGGAAATGTCTATGAAAGAGCAGATTAAGGACATAGACAATCGCTAAAGGAAACGTTATAGGCGCTCCTAAATACTAAAGGATAAACACTATACTGCACCACACCAGTCACCCTAAAGATTGATCCCACTTAGCTTCACTTAGAAACTTTCCTAATGGCTTTACGTACTCCTAGCTGACTACATAGGTGCCGCCTGCCCCTATCTCCACTGGGTGTACCCCACTTTCCATTTTTCGATCGGCTCCCTACTCGTAGATACCCGTGCTGGCCCCACAGTGGGGTGTATCATTCCCCTAAAGTGGCAACCCGATATAACGGAGATGCAGGGCTTATACCTACACGATGCAACAACGTCTTACCTACCAGCCCGGGTCCACACACGCATATGAAACCCGTTGGACTTGCGTTGCCACCGCTCCCTGTTTTGACCTCTTATAGTCAAACCCAGTATGTGTGTCCCGTCCTCAACTTGGGTCGAGCCCACAAAGATATGTTTTGGGATACTGGTTGAAATGGGCCCCCATTATTTCCCACAAGCATTCCACCTAAGCTTGTCCCATTAGTCCATCCACTTAACCCACTTAGTCATTTTCATTTACATGTGTATTTGGTTAAGTCTAATCGTATTTCAAATGCCTCTAAAGGCAACCACTAGATTCCTCATGCCACCCAAGGCACCTACTTAACCCCCATGTCCCACCTTACATGATTATCTGGCTAAGTATTTCTTAATTCATTAAGGCCATAACCTCATAAAGACCTCTCACATTAGACTGGCATTTATGGCAGCTGGATTTGTCGGGCGGGTCCGGGCAGTCTTATACCATAAAAGAGTCTAACCTCGTGTCTTTACAACTGTTATGCTTTAGTTTGGGCCTAGGACCTCTCACATTGGGCCGACATTTGTGACTACTGGATTTGCCGGGCGGGTCCGGGCAGGTTTACGTCACAAACGGGTCCAACCTCGTGTCCTAAGCATTGATTATTATTAATAATCCACTTTCCTCAATTTTAATAATTCCCTACTTGAATTATTAATTAATTCCAAATTCAACAATGTGCATAATTGACTCAATTATGGACATCCATTCAAGGCGTGCAAAATCATACAAAATTGCACCCAATTTATTAATTCCTAATATCACCCCTACCCCACGTTTGAACGTTTATTCGCAAAATATATATTAGACTCGAATAGTCTAACTCATAGCATAAAAGAGATTATCACAATAACAACATGTATATATGACTAAATGAATCATAATAAGGGGTGAAACTTGCATATGTACAACTTGCATAGGATTATACATGTCATGGATCTAAAGATGTCAACTTGTTCATAATTCACATAATATGATCTCAATCAAATTTCATAAACTTGCGTAGGAACATGTGTGAATCAACATCATCTAATCTAACAATATGGGTTTATATGGGTACACCTAACTCAATAGTCAAATTCCCATAATAAAAATTCATTTAGTCATAGATTCATGCATGTGGGTACACCTAACTTAATAGGCAAATTCCCATATTCAAGATCCAATTTAAATTGTGGATTCATGTATATGGGTACACCTAACTTAATAGGCAAATTCCCATAATCATGATCCATTTAATTTTTAGAAAATATAAACTTTAAAACATGATCCAATTTGTATAAATAACAACATCATGATTTTACAACTTGTACGATTCAACACAACTTAAGATGATATCATAATCATATAACTTATGGATTTCCAACATATGTGTTAACATGAGATCTACAACATATATAAGATTTATGACATAACATAGCATGATTTACACATAGCATAGCATGATAGCATAACATAGCATAGCATGATTTTCATCACAGCATGGCACAGCATAGGAGAATTTACAACATATAATTTACAACATATGACAACATAATAACATAACAAGAGATCCATAATATAGAATTTACAATTACAATTCACATCACTTCCTTGTGATCCATTCATAACTTAATCGAATTATTTTATAATAACATTGTGAGAATCGTCATACTCACAATTTAAAGAAGAGAAATAGAAAGAGTCTTTGATTTAATTTGTTTGTTGAGTAGATTTAGTTGTAGGCTAGGCTTTCTCCTTCTTCTTTAGTTTGTGACGGCTACGCTGAAGTCCATGGCGACGGCATGTCGGTAGCTCTCCAATTTTTCAAGTGATTTAGGGTTAGAGTCTACCCTCTTATTTATAGATGTTAGGATGCATTTAGGCCATTAGATTTACCCTAGAATAGATTAGAGCCATTAGATTTCGTCCAGCCTTCAAAACACAGCCCGAAAACCCAACCAGATGCACCCAGGTCACCTGTGCTCGACCAGGGAGGTCGACACCCAGGTCGACTCTAGTGTCGACCTGGCCCCCCCTAGGTCGACTCCCAGGTCGACCCCCAGGTCGACCTGGTCTGGGCGGGAGTTTTCCCGCCTGCCTCCATTTCTGTGTTTTTGAAATCTGTTTTAAAATTTGAATTTTTCGTGAAACTTCTCGAGGCCATATCTCGGTCATACGAACTCCGATTCACAAAATTTCGGACTCTATTTCGCGTATTTTTCCGAGACGAACACAATGGCGCAGCCCATTTCCCAATATTCTTATATTTGAAATTAATTATTCTTTCATTTGCGAATATTAGTATTAACTGATTTTTTGGGTGTTACATTCTCCCCTCCTTAAAGGATTTCGACCCTGAAATCTTCAAGTCAAGAAGAATGTTTAATCCTAACATCTAATCAACCATCTACTCAATCATCAAACAATGGCATCCACTGTCCTTATAGACTTCTAATGCTTTTATGTTTAAATGCATGGTGTGTGTATATGTCCGTATCTAATGCAAAATCAGGCGGTCCACTGATTCAGTTGACCTCCTTGATGCAATTCATGATAGTGTCATGCATCCATTATGTATGTATGCAAAAGATCCTAATTGCTTACATACTACTTCTATATGCGTGCACATCCATTCAACCGAATGCAGCATCTATATGATGGTACAACCATTATACATCCATTATACTAAATACATTCATTTATGCAATATGCAATATGTAGTGACTGAGCCGATCTAGTGCCTAAAGTGTGTGTATATATGCATCCACGAGCAACCACTAGCAACCACTTGCATCCATTTTGCATCCATCATACATAACATGTCTCAAACACATGTTTCAACCATAGGATTATCCTAACTAAAGGTCAAAGATACTAATGAGAGGACATACTAAAGATAAGATAAGCTAAGCGATAAAGGAGAAATTAAAAGACATACCCTCAAAAAGAAAAGGGTACAACAAACGCATCTTCTCTTCTGTCTCCCAAGTAGCGTTGCTCTCATCATCTCCCCATTGCACCTTAACTAGTCTGACCTCTCGATTCCTCAACTTTTTGATCTCCGACCCAAGAATGCATGTATGAGCTCGTCTAATTGTTGCATCACGCTCTATTTCCACCTCTTTAAGCAAGCTCGGCTCTACCACCTCCGCGGTCTTGTGCAAACACTTCCTCAAATGTGATACATGGAATACGTCGTGTACTCCACTAAGTTTCTCAGGCAACTCCACCCTATACGCCATCTTCCCAATCCTGTCTTTTATAGGGAACGGCCCTACAAACCTTGGTGCTAATTTCCCAACGGACCCAAAGCGAACAACATTACATAACGGAGATACTTTGATAAAAACCACGTCCCCAATGTCAAACTCAAGATCTGTCCTCCTCTTGTCAGCATACGATTTCTGCCTATCTTGTGCTGCCTTCATCCTCCTTCGAATCAAATCAATCTTCTCCGAGGTTTCCCTAACCATATCGGGCCCAAGTAGGATTTTATCGGTAGATTCCCACCAACATGTAGGCGAACGGCAAGACCTTCCATAAAGAGCTTCGAAAGGTGCCATGCCAATACTAGACTGAAAGCTATTATTATATGTGAATTCTACCAATGGAAGGTGCTCTTCCCATGTACCCCCAAAGTCTAGGACACAAAGCCTTAAAAGATCCTCTAGAATACGATTCACCCTCTCGGTCTGGCCGTCCATCTAAGGATGATATGCGGTGCTCAAACATAGCTGAGTCCCTACCGCCTCTTGTAAACTCTTCCAAAATTCGCTAGTGAAGATGGGATCACGGTCGCTTACTATACTAGAAGGAATACCGTGTAAACGAACTATCTCTTTAATGTATACAGAAGCCAACCACGGAGCAGTCCTCTTACTTTTCATGGGAATAAAATGGGCGCTCTTAGTAAGTCTATCTACTATAACCCAAATCCCCGTATTACCCTTCCTTGATCTTGGTAATCCATCCACAAAATCCATTGAGACGCTTTCCCATTTCCATAGTGGAACTTCCAATGGGTGAAGCAACCCACCGGGTTTCTTTTGTTCCGCTTTTACTCGTTGGCACACCAAGCATCTAGCGACGTACTCGGCCACATCCTTCTTCATACCGGCCCAAAAGAAAACCCGCTTCATATCTTTGTACATCTTGTCTCCGCCGGGATGAATGGTCATCTTTGAGCGATGAGCATCATCAAGAATGGCCTTCCTTAAGTCTTCGTCTTGAGGTACACAAAGTCTATTATCCCTTCGTAACCAACCCTTATCGTCTAGGGTATACCTACGAAGATGGCTAGACGACTCCCCTCCTTTGAGCTTTTCTACTATCTCAACCAACTGTGGGTCGTCTTGCTGTGCCTCACCGACTCGTCCTAGAAGTGTAGGTCTAACCTCCAAGGATGCTAACAAACCAGGTACTAGGTCAACGGAGGGTCTAAAGTCAAACATGGAGATGAATTCTAAGCTTCGTCGTTCAACAAACAACGGACTCAAGGACAGCTTTTTCCTACTTAAGGCGTCTGCTACCACGTTACCCTTGCCCGGGGTATATGCTATTTCAAAATCGTAGGAGGCTAAGAATTCCATCCACCGTTGCTGCCTTAAATTCAAATCCTTCTGAGAGAATAAGTATTTTAATGATTTGTGGTCAGTGAACAGTTCGAATTTTTCACCAATAAGATAGTGACGCCAAGACTTAAGCGCGAAAACAATTGCGGCTAACTCAAGGTCATGCGTAGGGTAATTCTTTTCATGAACCCTCAACTGCCTTCCACCATAGGCTATTACTTTTCCCTCTTGCATGAGGACCGCGCCAAGTCCCGTCCCACAAGCATCAGTATAGATGGTAAACGGTTTATTCCCGTCTGGCAGCACTAAGACTGGGGCTGAAGTTAAGGCTCTCTTTAAACATTGGAACGCATCATCACAATCTTCGTCCCACGTAAAAGCCAGGTTCTTCTTCGTTAATCGTGTTAATGGAGCTGATATCTTTGCAAAGTCTTTGATAAACTTCCTATAATAGCCAGCCAACCCCAAGAAACTTCTTACTTCGGTTACATTTTTAGGGACCTTCCAATCTTGGATGGCCACCACCTTTGCGGGATCCACTGCTATCCCTTCCTTGGAAACCACGTGCCCTAAGAACCGTACTTCTTTCCTCCAGAAGTGACTTAGAAAATTTTGCCTTAAGGTTATGCGCTCGAAGGGTTTCCAACACTTCCCTAAGATGTAGGGCATGCTCTTCTTCATTCTTAGAAAAGACTAAGATGTCATCCACAAAGACTACCATGAATTTGTTAAGGTACTCCCTAAACACCCTACTCATCAAATCAACAAAATATGCGGGGGCGTTTGTCAAACCAAAGGGCATCACTAGCCATTCATAGAATCCGTCAGGAGTCCTAAAATCAGTCTTATCTATACTATCCTCAGCCACTCTCAGTTGATGAAAGCCAGTGGCTAAGTCCAACTGCGAAAACACTGAGGCGCCAACTAACTGATCAAAGAGATCGTCAATCCTCGGCAGTGGGTGTCGGTTCTTTTTAGTAAGCTTGTTTAGTTCTCTATAGTCCACACAAAGTCTAAGGGACCCATCCGCCTTTGTAGCAAATACTACTGGAGCACCCCACTCCGATATACTACGTCTTATGAACCCCTTCTCAAGCAACTCCTTCACTTGCTTATTGAGTTCCCTCCTTTCACGAGGAGGCATGTGGCGCACTGGCAAAGATACGGGTTTAGCATTATCCACAAGATAAATTCGAAAGTCTATCTCCCGCTTTGGAGGTAAGCCCTTCACCTCCTCAAACACATCCGGATATTCCCGGACCACCTCTATCGATCGCAGATTCTCTACAGACGCGTCAAGCGATTCAAGATAACTCAGCATAACGGAATCTATGGGATTACAAAAGATGTCGAGAGTGTTACCAAGGAGAGTCACAAGCATAACTACTCTCCTTTCACAGTCAAGAATGGCCCCATTTCTAGATAACCAATCCATTCCTAAAATTAGCCCATAGCCCGTGAAGCCCAATACATAAGCATCACATCTAAATTCAACGCTAAGTATAGAGATTTTCAAATCCAAACATATCATGGTCAAATGAGCCGAACCCCCAATTGGATTTGAAACAACCAAGGGATCCTCTACTAAACTGGTGTTCAAGTGCAGTAATTCAACTAATGATGAAAAGATAAACGAATGAGATGCGCCAGAATCGAATAAGGTACGAACAGGATGATCAAACAGAAAAACTAAGCTTTCAACAGAAATTGCTCTACTTCTTTCTTGCAGCGGTGGGGCCGCAATATCCTGAACTTGCCCCCTTGCCTGCCCTGGTGCCATAAGAGCCTGCACCTGTCCTCCCGAGGTAGAACCTGCCCTCTGCCCCTTCTTTGGGCAGTCCTTCACCAAATGTCCCGCATCTCCACAATGAAAACAACCAGTCTTCTTTTTCTTTCTACAATCTTTGCTGAGATGGCCAGGCGTCCCACAATTGAAGCATCTCTTCTTCCCTTTGCCATTATTTTTTTTACCACACTTCTTATTTTGCTATTGGGGTTTCTTCGGATCCCCTTTCTTTTCAACTGCCTTATCCTCATGCATAAGTGCCATTTCTACTAGCCTTTCAAAGGTGGCTCCCATAGGGATGTGGGTCATAGCCAACCCTTGCAACGGTTCATTCAAGCCTCTAACGAACCTCAAAGCTTTCTTCTCTGGCGTGTTCACCAACAACAAGCCAAACCTTGCTAACTGATTAAATTTATTGACATATTCCTTCACTGATAAGTTCCCTTGCTTTAATGTCAGGAATTTTTCCATATTTAAATTCTCCTCTGCCCTTGAAAGAAACTTTGCCTCAAACCTTCGTCTGAAATCCGCCCATGAATCAACTGGACGTTCCCCGTTAGTGACCTCCCACCAAAACGAGGCCTCTCCCTTCATTAACCAAGCAGCTAAACGGACTTTCCTCCCATCTTCCACTTCAAAGATATCCAACAATTCCTCAGTCTCCTTAAGCCAGTCTCTGGCCTCCACAAACGTCTCAGTCCCTTTAAAGGTTTTTCCTCCCATAGCCTTAAATTCCTTGCACGTCTTTGTAAAAGTGTCAACACAAGGAGGAGGAGGAGGGATGGGTGCAACTGGGGGTGGGGGAGCTTCTGCTGGGCCAGCAGTGGTGGCCCTAGCCTCCAAATATCTCCTAAACCACCCTGGAACCGTCACACCTTCTGGCAGATTAAGATCTTCAGCCATGCTGAAACGAAAAAGGAAAGATTCAAAATGGAGAATTCGAAAGATAAGGATATGGCTATCTGGGATTATGTTTTTCATAAAAACTCTCTCTAAATAACATGTTTTTGAAAGCACTTCTTCCAAAAATACTTTAGAAAAATATTTTTCTAAAAATTTTATCTGTTCTGGTAACCTTATGCTCTGATACCACGTGTAACACCCCACGTCCATTAATGTCACTCACAAGGGGAATGCATTAACTTCCATGGAGGTTATAAGTGAATATAGAACAGTAAAATTACATCAAGACAGATATAAGATAGTACTTGGAAATAAAAAAAAACTTTATTTCATTGCAGCAGAAGTCAAAACATGTTTGATTACATCTTAATACCACAAATCAGAGTCAAGTACAATATCCATCTTGATAAAACAAATACAAAATCCCATTACATAAATAGCCATTAAACAAGATAACAAGTTGGACTTTACTTCAGCAGTCCTAGCTTTCCAAAAGAGATAAGCAATCCAACCAGGCTCCACTAGAGCTGGGTCCAACCTGAGGACCTGGAGGGAGAAAAATGTGGAAAAGAGGGGGTCAGACATAAAGTCTGGTGAGTATGATAATTCTACAATACTATTATCAAAATAACTGGACTAAGGCATAAGCTGGAAAACAAGGAAATGTCTATGAAAGAGCAGATTAAGGACATAGACAATCGCTAAAGGAAACGTTATAGGCGCTCCTAAATACTAAAGGATAAACACTATACTGCACCACACCAGTCACCCTAAAGATTGATCCCACTTAGCTTCACTTAGAAACTTTCCTAATGGCTTTACGTACTCCTAGCTGACTACATAGGTGCCGCCTGCCCCTATCTCCACTAGGTGTACCCCACTTTCCATTTTTCGATCGGCTCCCTACTCGTAGATACCCGTGCTGGCCCCACAGTGGGGTGTATCATTCCCCTAAAGTGGCAACCCGATATAATGGAGATGCACGGCTTATACCTACACGATGCAACAACGTCTTACCTACCAGCCCGGGTCCACACACGCATATGAAACCCGTTGGACTTGCGTTGCCACCGCTCCCTGTTTTGGCCTCTTATAGTCAAACCCAGTATGTGTGTCCCGTCCTCGACTTGGGTCGAGCCCACAAAGATATGTTTTGGGATACTGGTTGAAATGGGCCCCCATTATTTCCCACAAGCATTCCACCTAAGCTTGTCCCATTAGTCCATCCACTTAACCCACTTAGTCATGTTCATTTACATGTGTATTTGGTTAAGTCTAATCGTATTTCAAATGCCTCTAAAGGCAACCACTAGATTCCTCATGCCACCCAAGGCACCTACTTAACCCCCATGTCCCACCTTACATGATTATCTGGCTAAGTATTTCTTAATTCATTAAGGCCATAACCTCATAAAGACCTCTCACATTAGACTGGCATTTATGGCAGCTGGATTTGCCGGGCGGGTCCGGGCAGTCTTATACCATAAAAGAGTCTAACCTCGTGTCTTTACAACTGTTATGCTTTAGTTTGGGCCTAGGACCTCTCACATTGGGCCGACATTTGTGACTACTGGATTTGCCGGGCGGGTCCGGGCAGGTTTACGTCACAAACGGGTCCAACCTCGTGTCCTAAGCATTGATTATTATTAATAATCCACTTTCCCCAATTTTATTAATTCCCTACTTGAATTATTAATTAATTCCAAATTCAATAGTGTCCATAATTGACTCAATTATGGACATCCATTCAAGGCGTGCAAAATCATACAAAATTGCACCCAATTTATTAATTCCTAATATCACCCCTACCCCACGTTTGAACGTTTATTCGTAAAATATATATTAGACTCGAATAGTCTAACTCATAGCATAAAAGAGATTATCACAATAACAACATGTATATATGACTAAATGAATCATAATAAGGGGTGAAACTTGCATATGTACAACTTGCATAGGATTATACATGTCATGGATCTAAAGATGTCAACTTGTTCATAATTCACATAATATGATCTCAATCAAATTTCATAAACTTGCGTAGGAACATGTGTGAATCAACATCATCTAATCTAACAATATGGGTTTATATGGGTACACCTAACTCAATAGTCAAATTCCCATAATAAAAATTCATTTAGTCATAGATTCATGCATGTGGGTACACCTAACTTAATAGGCAAATTCCCATATTCAAGATCCAGTTTAAATTGTGGATTCATGTATATGGGTACACCTAACTTAATAGGCAAATTCCCATAATCATGATCCATTTAATTTTTAGAAAACATAAACTTTAAAACATGATCCAATTTGTATAAATAACAACATCATGATTTTACAACTTGTACGATTCAACACAACTTAACATGATATCATAATCATATAACTTATGGATTTCCAACATATGTGTTAACATGAGATCTACAACATATATAAGATTTATGACATAACATAGCATGATTTACACATAGCATAGCATGATAGCATAACATAGCATAGCATGATTTTCATCATAGAATGTCATAGCATAGGAGAATTTACAACATATAATTTACAACATATGACAACATAATAACATAACAAGAGATCCACAATATAGAATTTACAATTACAATTCACATCACTTCCTTGTGATCCATTCATAACTTAATCGAATTATTTTATAATAACATTGTGAGAATCATCATACTCACAAATTAAAGAAGAGAAATAGAAAGAGTCTATGATTTAATTCGTTTGTTGAGTAGATTTAGTTGTAGGCTAGGCTTTCTCCTTCTTCTTTAGTTTGTGACGGCTACGCTGAAGTCCATGGCGACGGCATGTCGGTAGCTCTCCAATTTTTCAAGTGATTTAGGGTTAGAGTCTACCCACTTATTTATAGATGTTAGGATGCATTTAGGCCATTAGATTTACCCTAGAATAGATTAGAGCCATTAGATTTCGTCCAGCCTTCAAAACACAGCCCGAAAACCCAACCAGATGCACCCAGGGAGTTCTGGGCCCTTTTATGTTTGTGATGCGACTTCGACCAAATCGCTTAATGTCTTCTGACGATGTTCCCAACGCTTGAGCGTATTGTTAACCATAGATTACACGTGTAACATCTTTGACCAAAAAGCATGTCAACATCACTCAAAGTTAACGATTCAACCTTGTGGTAATAAGATGTATCAGGACATGAAGCGAGCCTACTACAAGGAAGGGATGAAGAGGGATTTTGGAAAGTTCATTTCCAAATGTATGAACTGCTAGTTGTTAAAGGCTGAATAGAAGAAGCCAAGTGGATTGCTTCGGCCATTGGAGGTTCCTACATGGAAGTGGGAGCAGATATCGATGGATTTTATTGATGAACTACCTAGAACCAGGCCAAGAAACGAAGGAATTTGGGTCATAGTGGATCGCTTGACCAAGAATGCAAGGTTTATTCCTGTCAGATCAACTAGGACAGCAACGAAGTTGGCTGAGCATTATATTAAATAGATAGTTCAATTCCATGGTGTCCAGAAGGGCATAATGATTGATTGAGATCCATTGTTCACAAGTGAATTTCGGAAGAGTTTGCAAGAGACTTTGGGAACTGAATTGTGTTTAAGTACAGCTTATCATCCTCAAACCATTGGTCAAACCGAGAAGGTTAACCGAGATTTAGAAGATCTCCTGAGGGCTTATGTATTGGACTTCAAAAGATCATTGGAGGACCATCTACATTTAGTCGAGTTTGCTTACAATAGCTGCTACCAATAAGTATTAGGATGGCACCATACAAGGCGTTATATGGAAGACCGTGTAATTCTCCAGCATGTTGGTTAGAGATTGGAGATAATTTGATTCCTGAGCCAGAGATGATCAGACAAACATTGGATTGTATCGATATCGTTAGATACCTAATGAAGGCGGTCCAAGATCGTCAAAAGAGTTATGCCGATAATCTTCAAAAAGATTTGGAATTCGATGTAGGCGATATGATTTTTGTGAAGATTTCATAGTTAAAGCATGTTGTTCGATTCAGAAGTAAAGGAAAGTTAGCTCCAAGGTTTCTTGGACCATTTCCGATAGTCGCGCGAATTGGAAAGCTCGCTTATAGATTGGAGTTACCTGAGATGATTTCGAGTGCGCATAATGTTTTCCATGTGTCGTTTCTATGAAAGTGTATGCATGATTCGAATGTGGTGGTATCTCCTGAACAATACGAAGACCTAGACGTCGTGACTGCAGCTACGAAACCTTGTAAGCCGCTTTGCGTTGTGGGGAATGACACGAAACAGCTTGAGAGGAAGACAATTAAGCTAGTCAAGGCGCAATGGAGTGAGGATGATGATGATTGTATATGGGAAACAGAAGAGGGTACGAAGACGATCCATCAAAACTCTTCATTGGTATGAATCATTGATGTCGTGTCACCTTACACCACTATAACTTGTGTTATTCGATAAATATCACATGCTAGGTTAAAGCTATGGATGCATGGCTTGATGGATGCTAGTTTGGATGGTAAATTGGTTGCTTGTGGATGATAGGCATGTAGAATAGTTTGGTTGCTTATGTTTGCATGGAAGTTCGGGGGAGAAATTTGTAACACCCTGTATTTTATGAGAATATTAAAATAACAAATTAAAGAATAATTAATTTTAAAAAGAATAAATAGGTGACAAGGGTTGCGCCATTGCGTTCATCTCAGAATTCTGCTTGAGATAGTGTCTGAGTTTGCGTAAATCGGACTCCGTATGAAGAAGATATCTTTAAATTAAATAATGCAGCAAAACATGAAAAAGAAGAATGAGAAAAGAATAATGTTTAGCATTGTTCTAAGGTTTGTAAGCAAAAGACTTAGTAGCTCATTTTGTTAAAACATGTGACTTGCATACAAGTGGTACAGAGTTCGATCCCCACCAGCGCCATATTTTTGTTTTAGGGGAATGGCTAAAAAGTGGTTTAGTGTGAAAATGGTTAATTGGGAAGATAGATAAAAAGAATATATATATGACGTGTACGCATCATGTGGCGCACGTGGCGCATTTTTTGTTGGTCAAGGATTGTCTTTTTTACTTGGCCTTCTCTGATTGGCTTTGTGACAAATTCTGAGGTGTTAGGGCTTATGTGTCATGCTATGATTCGCTGAGTGACACATTGCTTTAGTTGGATGGCTCTGATTACTCCTGGATTGATCTAATGGCTAGAATTAAACCTAGACTTCTATATAATCAACTCAAATCCTAAACCTAAAAAACATAAACACATTCTTTGTAGCCACCATGTTGTCCAATTCAAATCTGATCTAGCCACCTCCTTCTTAAACAAATTATAATCAAATTATAAAGTTTCAAGTTAGAGAAAAAGGTTTTTGTTTCAAAGTAAGGGATTTCTGCTTCAAATCAATAGTCAACATCAAAGGATAGGCTTTACAAATTCAGAAATCAGATCCCAGAATACAAGATATGTTCTTTGTTTGTAAGTTCAGTTATTATCTAGACTTAAACATATAAAAGTCATGATTTGTAATAAAATGAATCTAGAACTGTGCCTTGTTGTAAAATAATTTGTCATTTATGTTGTGATTGTGGAACCTATTATGCCTAATGTGACGATCCCAAAATCCGAGGGGCAGTATTAAGGATAATCATTGGAATATAACACATCAATCATCATAGCAGAGAACAGATAATAGCAAAAACAATAAATAGAATAATTTTACATGGATATGACAGCGGAATCACAACATGTAACAACATCAGAATAGCACAGCGTAGGATATAACTAAGTAAGTAAAAGGGAAGTGATCAGTCATCATCGTCAGAGGCGGAATACATACATGCAGTGAGACATAATAAGGGTATCAGTCTACATCGCCGAAGGCGGTACATATACATACGAGAATAAATACTGAAAGTAAAGCAGTCTGCATCCCCTGTGGCGGAATCATAATATAAGTACAATAATGGCGGTAAATGTCAAAGTCATCTCTGTGAAGTCAGCCTCGCCATGAGCCAAAATGCACTCTATGCAACAGTGCAAAGCCAAAAACAACCTGTCACCAGTGAACTAGGATGCCCGTGGAAATAAGGGCACCCGCGTTTGCAAAGTGAAACAAACAACGAGTCAGTTATGGGGACTGGTACGAGGAATCTATTTTACAGTTAAACAACAGTAATAAGCAAATCATAGGACCACGCCACTTTCGCGGAACGGGTTTACTCCAGTGATTGCTGGTGCATTTAAAACAAAGTAAATTCTTTAAAACAACGCAATGCTCTTTTAAAAAGAATGAAGCCATTATAAGACTCAAGTCCCATCATACAATGCAACGCAAGCCGAAGGATAGAGTTTTACCTTATAATGGCCAAATATGCTTAATACGTGTAAAGCAAAATCATTTGATATTATTACTAGTGCATATATGTTTCAAAAACGAATAGCATCATAAATATCAATCATAGGCGGCATAGCTACCTTCTACTATGTCGCCATACTATTTCTACAATCGAGTCCGTTATTTCGTATTTGGAAATTGGATTTCCGTCATGAGTCGAGGCAAGGGGGAAGCTCCTCTCCGCTTCGAGACATTCTAGCAAATGCCTCAGGACTACACACTCTGGGTAACCCTGGATGCTTCAGGGCCGGTCCTCTCTTATGTTTGAGGATTAATTATGCCTGAACACAAGTTTCCCAGTCCTTACAGACCTATAATCGAGGCGCCTCGCATTCCAACAACCACATAGGTGAAAAATAGATATAAATGTCAGGGTTGGTAAGTCACTGACACCACCATAGCTAGAAAGAAACGTCGTGCTCTCCCTGCAGTCCTTATCCCGTTTTTAACTCATACCGAGGTGTGAGGCTCGCGAATCCACGCTATACACAAAGCCAGGCCACGCAGACCTTGCTTTGATCATCAACCACAAGACTTTGCTTTGCAACAGAAGCCTTGATCACAGCATCTTGGCATGCCACATAGGCAATCCATTCCATACGACTGATTTCTATCGATATATAACCTCTGAGCTCGTACGTCTCAGAGAAGGGCGTTAAGCAAAAAAATAAATTCTCCGTCGCCAAACAGATATATATTTAACAGAGATCAATCAGTATAGAACAAAATCTAATGTCAGATACACAGTCCATTTGCAAGTCCGTTCTGGGTCTGAACGAAACCAGAGGCGTCAAATTCCTCGTATATCCGTCCAATCAACGCATACGTTCAAACGGCTACTACTTCCGTTCCTTCACGGTAGCTACTCCAGTCAGGAACCTCAGCAGCGCCCATCCAATCGATACGAAGATCGTCGGTCTTGAATCATCTTTGCATTTCCCAATTCGAATCGCTCGATCAATTATTTGAAATGAGGGTTAGCTCGGCCTTTTCAAATATTTCAGGTAATTAGAATTCAAATCAATTCTTTCTATGGTTATATTATTCGACATCCATATTTCAGTTCTTTAGTGTTATTTTCGTGTCAAACACATACAACCATCAAATATCAAACAGATCAAGCCAAATTAGTTTATTTCCAACCTATGTTGCTTATAATATTTTATAACGATTTTTCGCCATTTTTATTTATTTAAAAATGGCCACATTTAATTAAATGACGTTTCAGGTCGTGCCGTGGCACTGGCGCTGTTTTTCCCCTAATTTGTTTTACACATATCGGAAAATCTAACCGTTGGATTTCTACAAAGTCTATATCAGTGGGAAGATATTCCCAAAGCGAACCCAACGGTTCCAGTTTCGTGAAAATCCGACGGTCGAATCTTCCACACTAGTCGTTTGAAGTTACGGTTTCAAAATTCGAACTGCAGCATCGTTATTCGATTAAATTTAATTATATTTATATTTATATGTAAATATAAACGATTCTGGCGCTGTTTTTCCTCAGATTTGAATTAAACATTCCGGACAATCCAACCGTTGGATTTTTACAAGGTTGGTGTCGTTGGAAAGATATTTCCAAGGCGAACCCAACGGTTGCGGTTTTGGGAAAATCCGATGGTCGGATTTCTCGTACTAATCGTTTCAAATTACGATTCCAAAACATGAACTGCACGGCTTCGATTCCTTTTAATTATATTTATATTTATATATATAAATATAGTTCATTCTATAATTTCAAATATAGTTCATTCATTAATTTCAACTTCGTTTTCACTTCAAATATTTCACTAACGCCTTAATATTTCGAAAAATTTCGCCATAATCTCCTTTGTACGGGGAGGGGTTTGGAAATTTATTGGGCCGTGTTAGGTACCCAATAAATCCTATAAAGCATCCACATATTTATAGTTATATATTCTTGTGTTTACGGGGGAGCGTGTATAGATAATAACTCCAGAGAATAAATTCTCGTCACCCCGCTCCATGTGGAAATAAATAGTCCTTGTGCCGTATCTAATAACTAGAGAGACGTGATTATTGTCAACTCCAGACCCGTGTGGGGTTTTTATTAATCTGGCAATTTATCGTTATATTTTATATAGTCCATATCAGTCATCAGTTCAACCTGTAGTATATAATCATCGCCATACAATCCTCTCGCCCGTATGGTAAATCTTCCACCTCGTCACACAAGCTCCAATTGCTTATGTGGAATATGATGAAGTATGCCTATCATCAAGAAGTATGACATGTAGTGTAGTTCAAAATTAATTGTTACTATCCTATGGCGATGTTTATTATTTCACACAGAATAACCAGCACTCCGCATCCAATGGCATTCACAGGAGTTGATATAAAAATAAAATTGCGCAGCCAACTCATCAAGGCTTACCTATTTGTCGGGCATGCAAATAATTTCTTTACTCTATAGCTAATCCATTTTCCCTGTTCAACACATGTATATATATGCAGAACAAAGCTAATAATAATATTTCTAGCAAACTATTATTTATTTCAACACGTATGTATTTTTATCAAAGCATATACATGATAAAAGAAATATATATTTTATCATCAAAAATATTTATTCCACACGTGAATGCTTTTAACACCTCATATTCACAATAAAGATGTAGTTTTTATTGTCTATTCATTTTATTTTAAAATACGATAACATTCAACACATGAATTTCAATTCAACTAATGAATTTCAATTCAACACATGAATATTCTCTATAGTTTGTATATATATAAAAATGTGATTTTTATTGCTAAAGCTATTTGTTTAAATTCAAATAATATTCAACACATGAATTTCGATTCAACGAATGAATTTCAACTCAACACATGAATATTCTCTATAGTTTGTATATATATAAAAATGTGATTTTTATCGTTAAAGCTAATTGTTTAAATTCAAATAATATTCAACACATGAATTTCGATTCATCGAATGAATTTCAACTCAACACATGAATATTCTCTATAGTTTGTATATATATAAAAATGTGATTTTTATCGCTAAAGCTAATTGTTCAAATTCAAATAATATTCAATACATGAATTTCAACTCAACGAATGAATTTCAACTCAACACATGAATATTCTCCATAGTTTGTATATATATATATAAATGTGATTTTTATCGCTAAAGCTAATTGTTTAAATTCAAATAATATTCAACACATGAATTTCGATTCAACGAATGAATTTCAACTCAACACATGAATATTCTCTATAGTTTGTATATATATAAAAATGTGATTTTTATCGCTAAAGCTAATTGTTCAAATTCAAATAATATTCAACACATGAATTTCAACTCAACGAATGAATTTCAACTCAACACATGAATATTCTCTATAGTTTGAATATATATAAAAATGTGATTTTTATCGCTAAAGCTAATTGTTTAAATTCAAATAATATTCAACACATGAATTTCAACTCAACGAATGAATTTCAACTCAACACATGAATATTGATTTCAACATATGTAATTTATTTCAACGAATGAAAATTATTCTAACACATGAATATTTCAGAAAATTTCGGCTGCATAACGGCAGGGTAGTTAAAACCGGGACCGTCCCTAGTACGACTTCTCGCTCTACCTTAAAACCTAGCGGTTTTTGACAATAGGGATCATGCATCTAGTTCGCACGCAGGCGGCATGTTTTAATTTCAATTCCACAATCCTATTCTAATTTGTTTCAACCACAAGAGGGTATTTTTCAACCACAAAGGTATTTTTCAACCACAAAGGTATTTTTCAACCACAATATCAACCACAAACAATTATTTCCAACCATTCGTCATACCATATAATGTCACGTCAATCACAAGCAATAAATATCGTCCATGGTCTGTGGACGAGGGGAGTATATATATATATATATATATATATATTATTTCTATAATTCACTTGGATTTCATCACAATTCAAAGCATATATGTTTCATTCAACGCTTGTATAATTTATACATCGCTAATATAACTTATACAACACATGTACATGAGGTATACAATGCGTATATAATTTACAATTCGCTTATATAATTTATACAACGCGATTCCATTCACACAATTTTGTTTAGATTCCTCACATTGGTTTTTGTAGTGCTAAAAATCGTAGGAAGATCAGAAAAATCCGCGGCTTCTGCTAGATGGTAGAGAGCCTCCTTGCGGTTATGGTGTCTCCTGTTTCATCAAATTTCGTTAATGAACGAAAAAGATATTATTTTTCAAAGTTTTGCAATGCTTTATAGTGTAATAACAGTTCAAAATTTAATAACCCGTTAGTTTTCAAACTTGCTCAAATTTAGGTTTTGATTTTTCGCTCGATTCGTTGCTCGATAGGTCGATCAGATTGTTGGACGTCGACGAGGGAGGGAAGAACTTTCCGGCGCCACCAGTCTCTTCCAGTTCGACGTCGAGATGGACCCTGGGCGGCGGTTTAAACGCGCCCACTTCGGAGCGTCAGATCTCGATGGCGGCGCTTCTGATGGTGGCGAAACAGGGTCGGATGTGAAGAGGGGCGAAGGGGCTTTCGAGGGAAGGTGGTGGCGCGGCCTGGTTTCGCCTGTGGCGGCGGAAAAACGAGGGGGAAGGATGGGGCTCGACGAACCGTCGATATCGCTTGGGCGGATAGGGTTTTGAGATATTTTCAGAAAATAAAATAATAAAAGAAACTATATGATTGGCCAATGGTTTTATAGTTTCGAAAATTGGGGTTTTGTCAAACGAACTCGAAATCAAACCCAACAACTGTTGCCCCTAGTGTTTTACCCCCATCCCAGACACAACGGAATTTGTTTCGTAGGCCAATTCGACTGTTACAGTCAGTTATTTTTCAAATTAAAGTATAAAACATTATATATTCAATTTGAACGTACATTTCAATTTGCTAGGGCCACAAACTGAATCGAAAAATTCCAGAAAAATATATCTAGCTTTGTTTTGACGATTCGGTCCCAACAAAACCAGTTTCGTCGAATTCTGATCTCGTTTGAAAAATGGCCATTTTTAGGTCGACCCATTTTAACAGAAATTGACCAATCACATTTTCTTTTGCCCCGCTCACATACTAGCTTCAAAAATTATGAAATTTGAAACCTAGCAATAGTTTGACATCTCGGACCCAACAAAAATGGTTACATCGAATTCTGAGGTCGTATGAAAAATATCTATTTTCAAGGGCTATATGTGCTATATAGCGACCTTCCTGAAAATTCATTTGGCCATAACTTTTGATTCCCGCTATGAAACTTCGATTTTTCAGATTCGTTAGAAAGGTATTCACAAACAGATTTAAATATTTTCAGTTTCGCTAAAATCCGTTATATTTTCCACCCGGTACAGTCAGACAAAGTTTGTATTCAAAATTTCAAACTGCCATACTAGCCCCAATTCATTATTTTATTGAAATATGCTATTTCAATTATTCAAATTCTTTGGTAATACCCAATTTTAAAAATTTTAAATTGGTTCACATTTTCCGGGTTATTACAATCTCCCCTACTTAAAAATTTTCTTCCTCGAAAAGGAAATAACAGCAAAGTAGGAAACAAAATGTAAATGCAGAGTATTGTAAAGGTACCTTGCACCGGAGTTAGTCAGAGATGTCCACTCTGCATTTGGGGTAGGCTTGTTTAATGCTTTCCTCAGTCTTCCAAGTACAGTCTTTAGGATCACTACTCCACTGCACTTTGACTAAATGAATCTTTTTGCTCCTTAGCTCTCAAGCTTCTTTGCCAACAATCTTTAATGGCTCTCTTCTGAGCGCTAATTCTGGAGTTATGTCAATATCCGGTTGCGCTGCTTCTTCTACAACAAGATCCGGATCATGAACATGTTTTCTGACTTGAGACACGTGGAACACGTCATGTACACCAGGCAACCAATCAGGTAATGAAACTCTATATGCAAGAGTTCCAATCCGTTCAAGTATAGGAAAGGGACCAATAAATCTCGGTGCCAACTTCCCAGTCTTGCCAAATCTGATTACTCCCCGCATTGGAGAAACTCTTAAATAAACATAATCGCCAACGACAAATGATAAGTCTCTTCTTCTCGCATCAGCATAACTTTTCTGTCGGCTCTATGCGGTTTTCAATCGCTTCTTAATGAAATCGACTTTATCTGATGCTTCTCAAATCATATCGGGCCCTAACACAAGTCTGTTGCCAGGTTCTACCCAACATGCGGGAGATCTGCACGGTCTACCGTATAATGCTTCAAATAGAGACATCCCCAAACTTGCTTGATAGCTATTGTTATAAGAGAATTCGGCTAAATGTAAGTGATCTTGCCATGAGCCTCCAAAATCGATAACGCAAGCCCGCAGTAAATCTTCTAGAATTCTATTCACTCGCTCAGTTTGGCCGTCTGTCTGTGGGTGATAAGCGGTGCTTAGATTCAATTTGGTTCCCAATTCATTCTGGAATGCTTCCCAGAATTTGCTAGTAAATAGGGGATCTCTATCACTAACTATATTGAGCGGCACCCTATGTAGTTTAACTTTTTCTTTGAAGTAAATCTGTGCTAAACTTTGAGCCGTTCTGTTGGATCGGACAGGTATAAAATGGGCAGTCTTCGTGAAGCGATCTACGATCACCCATATACCGTCGTTTCCTTTCTTAGTTCGAGGCAAGCCATCAACGAAGTCCATTGAAATTTGCTCCCACTTCCATCCTGGAATTTCTAATGGTTGTAATAGTCCAGCCAATTTCTGCTGATCGCTCTTAACTAGCTGACAAGTGGGGCATCTGCTAACATATAATGAAATTTCTCTTTTCAAAGCTCTCCACCAGAATGTGCGTTTGATATCATTATACATTTTGCTCACACCGGGATGGATACTTAATTTGGACTTGTGGCACTCATCAAGTATTTCTCTTCGAAGCTCTGGAAGATTTGGGATGCAAATTCTTCCCTTTAATCTAAGAACTCCTTTGTCATCGAGTCGGAAACTTGTGGATTCACCTCCCTTGACTCTTTGACTGACTCTTTGAATAAATTCATCGTCTTTCTAAAGGGTCAAGATCCTGTCAATTAATGAGGACGTGATGACAAAACTGGCGATGATTTCATTCTTTCTGCTGAGCGCATCTGCTACAACATTGGCTTTCCTCGGAGTGTATAGGATCTCAAAATCGTATGGTGCAAGGAATTCTAACCAATGCTGTTGTCTCAAGTTTAGATCTTTCTAAGTGAATAGATATTTCAAGGATTGATGATCGGTAAATAGTTCGAACTTCTCACCCAATAAATAATGCCTCCAGATTCTTAAAGCAAACATGATAGCTAATAACTGAAGATCATGAGTTGCATAGTTTCTTTCATGCGGCTTCAGCTGACGGCTGGCATAAGCGACCACTTGGCCTTTTTGCATTAATACTGCGTCGAGCCCTCTAATAGAAGCATTTGTCCATACAGTCAAGTCTTGGTTGCCTTCTATAATTGTCAGTACTGGAGCGGTTATCAACTTCAGTTTCAGCTCCTGGAAAGCTTCTTCACATTCGGGAGTCCATTTGAATTTCTCATGCTTCTTTGTAAGCTTTGTCAATACACCAGATATCTTTGAAAAATCCTGAACGAATTTCCGATAGTAACTAGCCAATCCAAGGAAACTTCGAACTTCTGTGGGGGTAGTAGGTTGTTTCCAGTTCTGGATCGCTGTAATTTTGCTTGGATCTACAGCAATCCCTTCTTTTGATACGACATGGCCTAGGAACTTAACTTCATCCTGCCAGAAGACACACTTAGAAAACTTATCTTTCAAGACATTTCTCCTTAGAATTTTCAACACTTGTTCTAAATGCCTTGCATGCTCGCCTTCCGACTTGGAGTAGATTAAAATGTCATCGATGAAGACTAGAACAAATTTATTCAATACACCATGGAACACTCTGTTCATAAGATCGACGAAGTATGTCGGAGCGTTACACAAGTCGAACGACATTACTAACCATTCGTAGAATAAATCGGGACCCCTGAAGGCTGTCAAAGGAACACAGTCTTCAGCTATACGTAATTGGTGGAAACCTGTAGCTAGGTCCATTCTGGAGAATACTGTTGCCCCATTTAATTGATCTAACAGATCATCTATTCGTGGCAAGGGATATTTGTTCTTCAGTGTCTACTTATTGAGATCTCGGTAATCAACACATAGTCTTAGAGTACCGTCTGATTTCGGGACAAATACTACTGTTGCTCCCCAAGCTGAAAAGCTCGGTCTGATATGACCCTTCCAAAGCAATTCTCGGGTTTGACTACCTAACTCTTCTTTTTCTTTCGGGCCCATCCTTCTAATTGGATGAACTACTGGTCGGGCGTTAGGAATTAGATCTATCCTAAATTCTATTTCTCTTTGCGGCGGTAAGTTTTCTACTTCTTCAAACACATCCGCATAGTTTTTAACGATCGGTATCTTTTCTAATGATGGGGGAGTAACTTCTAAAGAAGACCAAAATTCTGTTCTATTAATTTCTGAGCCATGGCATGGTATATATATAGGTCCAAGCTTTGTTTTAACTTTAACGATTCGTTCGGCACATCTAACTTTGGCTTTATATTTGGTTAACCATTCCAAACCGAGAATAACATCGAATTCAGATAATTCCATGACGATTAAGTGGATGGGAAACTTGTAACATGCATAAGAGATAGGCACTCTGCAGTATGAACTGAGACTAACAGAACCTCCTATCGGGTTTTGAACTTTAATTGATTCTTTAAGCTTTCTTACCTTTAACTTTAACTTACTAACAATGTTACTAGAAATGAAGCTACGTGATGCACCAGTATCAAAAAGTACAGAAACAGGAATATTTTTAATGGTAAGGGTACCTCCCAAGACGTCGGGTTTACCTGATCCATCGGTGGTAGTTGGCGGGGTCTCCTCGTCATACACATGAGCTACTTGTGCATTCTGCTTCAGAGGACAATTCCTGCTATAGTGCCCTTTCTTATGGCAGTTGTAGCATTCGGCTGAGTTGTGGTCTGGATTTGCCTTTGGCTTCTTCGGGGCTTTGCACACATTAGAAAAATGTCCTGGCTTCCCGTAGTTGTAGCAATTCCCTTTCGGTATCTTTCCAGGTTTCTGAGTAGCGGCCGCTGTAATACTAGACTATGGCTGATCAGCTGAAGCTTTGCGCTTATTTCCAGCTTGGCTTATGGCGCGGTCTTGGTTGGCGTGTCTTTCATCCATATCTTCATAATTGCAAGCCATTTCTACCAATTCTGAGAAGGAGAGTTTGATGTTGCTCATGGCTCTGTCATGATACTTGTGCTTTAGCCCAAATATAAACCTCTTGTTCTTAGCTTTGTTAGTCATAATAAGCTCTGGAGCACAGCGCGACAACTGAGTGAATTTATTGAGGTAATCCTGGATAGAGAGATCTCCTTGCTGGAGATTAGCAAACTGCTCTCGCATCCTCTCTAAGGCATGCTCAGGTACAAACTTCTCGTTGAACATGGTCTTGAATTGCTCCCAGGTCCTGACAGTACCTGCTGCATCTTTTGAGGTGATGGCATCCCACCACAACTCTGCTTCTTCCTGTAGGAGCCAAATACCTAGTCGTGCTTTGTTATTGGTCCCCAAACCCATGCCTTCAAAGATCTTTTCACAGGTCTTCAACCAAGCAATAGCCTCAGTCACTGTACCAAGGCCAGAAAAGGGTTTTCCCCCCAGGTTCTTATACCTCTTCGCTACTCTGTCTAGTTCAAAGTCCTGGGGTGCTGGTGGCTGAATAATAGGGCCCTCCTCAACTACGGGGATATTCCCCCGTCCTCCTGCTACTCCTGCTCGGCCTCCACGGCCTCCTCTAGCTGCTGCTGCTCGTGTAGCCATCAGAGAGAGTACTGTATAAGCAAGAAGAGAGTCAAGCTCACAGATTTGATAATTTTCATATATGATAAAGCAGGGGAACATAAGGAAAGGTAATGATGTACTGATCAAATTGTTTTGCTAATCTGCTTAGCTCATTCTAGGACATTGCTAATCCTATCTCTAATGAGCTACTCGCCTTAGAACACTACTGATTCTATTCTGACGAAGTGTTTAATGTGTTAGATCCCGGAACTAAGGTTAACCAAAGCTCTGATACCAACTGTGACGATCCCAAAATCCGAGGGGCGGTATTAAGGATATTCATTGGAATATAACACATCAATCATCATAGCAGAGAACAGATAATAGCAAAAACAATAAATAGAATAATTTTACATGGATATGATAGCGGAATCACAACATGTAACAACATCAGAATAGCACAGCGTAGGATATAACTTAGTAAGTAAAAGGGAAGTGATCAGTCATCATCGCCAGAGGCGGAATACATACATGCAGTGAGACATAATAAGGGTATCAGTCTACATCGCCGAAGGCGGTACATATACATACGAGAATAAATACTGAAAGTAAAGCAGTCTGCATCGCCTGTGGCGGAATCATAATATAAGTACAATAATGGCGGTAAATGTCAAAGTCATCTCTGTGAAGTCAGCCTCACCATGAGCCAAAATGCACTTTATGCAACAGTGTAGAGCCAAAAACAACCTGTCACCTGTGAACTAGGTTGCCCGTGGAAATAAGGGCACCCGCGTTTGCAAAGTGAAAAGAACAACGAGTCAGTCATGGGGACTGGTATGAGGAATCTATTTAACAGTTAAACAACAGTAATAAGCAAATCATAGGACCACGCCACTTTCGTGGAACGGGTTTACTCCAGTGATTGTTGGTGCATTTAAAACAAAGTAAATTCTTTAAAACAACGCAATGCTCTTTTAAAAAGAATGAAGCCATTATAAGACTCAAGTCCCATCATACAATGCAACGCAAGCCGGAGGATAGAGTTTTACCTTATAATGGCCAAATATTCTTAATACGTGTAAAGCAAAATTATTTGATATTATTACTAGTGCATATATGTTTCAAAAACGAATAGCATCATAAATATCAATCATAGGCGGCATAGCTACCATCTACTATGTCGTCATACTAGTTCTACAATCGAGTCCGTTATTTCGTATTTGGAAATTGGATTTCCGTCATGAGTCGAGGCAAGGGGCAAGCTCCTCTCCGCTTCGAGACATTCTAGCAAATGCCTCAGGACTACACACTCTGGGTAACCCTGGATGCTTCAGGGCAGGTCCTCTCTTACGTTTGAGGATTAATTATGCCTGAACACACGTTTCCCGTTCCTTACAGCCTATAATCGAGGCGCCTCGCATTCCAACAACCACATAAGTGAAAAATAGATATAAATGTCAGGGCTGGTAAGTCACTGACACCACCATAGCTAGAAAGAAACGTCGTGCTCTCCCTGCAGTCCTTATCCCGTTTTTAACTCATACCGAGGTGTGAGGCTCGCGAATCCACACTATACACAAAGCCAGGCCACGTAGACCGTGTTTGAACATCAACCACAAGACTTAGCTTTGCAACAGAAGCCTTGATAACAGCATCTTGGCATGCCACATAGGCAATCCATTCCATACGACTGATTTCTATCGATATATAACCTCTGAGCTCGTACGTCTCAGAGAAGGGCGTTAAGCAGAAGAATAAATTCTCCGCCGCCAAACAGATATATATTTAACAGAGATCAATCAGTATAGAACAAAATCTAATGTCAGACACACAGTCCATTTACAAGTCCGTTCTAGGTCTGAACGAAACCGGAGGCGTCAAATTCCTCGTATATCCGTCCAATCAACGCATACGTTCAGACGGCTACTACTTCCGTTCCTTCACGGTAGCTACTCCAGTCAGGAACCTCAGCAGCGCCTATCCAACCGATATGAAGATCGTCGGTCTTGAATCGTCTTTGCATTTCCCAATTTGAATCGCTCGATCAATTATTTGAAATGAGGGTTAGCTCCGCCTTTTCAAATAATTCACGTAATTAAAATTCAAATCAATTCTTTCTATGGTTACATTAATCGACATCCATATTTCAGTTCTTTAGTGTTATTTTCGTGTCAAACACATACAACCATCAAATATCAAACAGATCAAGCCAAATTAGTTTATTTCCAACCTATGTTGCTTATAATATTTTATAATGATTTTTCACCATTTTTATTTATTTAAAAATGGCCACATTTAATTAAACGACGTTTCAGGTCGTGCCGTGGCACTGGCGCTGTTTTTCCCCTAATTTATTTTACACATATCGGAAAATCTAACCGTTGGATTTCTACAAACTCTATATCAGTGGGAAGATATTCCCAAAGCGAACCCAATGGTTCCAGTTTCGTGAAAATCCGACAGTCGGATCTTCCACACTAGTCGTTTGAAGTTACGGTTTCAAAATTCGAACTGCAGCGTCGTTATTCGATTAAATTTAATTATATTTATATTTATATATAAATATAAATGATTCTAGCGCTCTTTTTCCTCAGATTTGAATTAAACATTCCGGACAATCCAACCGTTGGATTTTTACAAGGTTGGTGCCGTTGGAAAGATATTTCCAAGGCAAACCCAAAGGTTGCGGTTTCGGGAAAATCCGATGGTCGGATTTCTCGTACTAATCGTTTCAAATTACGATTCCAAAACACGAACTGCACGGCTTCGATTCCTTTTAATTATATTTATATTTATATATATAAATATAGTTCATTCTATAATTTCAAATATAGTTCATTCATTAATTTCAACTTCGTTTTCACTTCAAATATTTCACTAACGCCTTAATATTTTGAAAAATTTCGCCATAACCTCCGTTGTACGGGAAGGGGTTTGGAAATTTATTGGGCCTTGTTAGGTACCCAATAAATCCTATAAAGCATCCACATATTTATAGTGATATATTCTGGTGTTTACGGGGGAGCGTTTATAGATAATAACTTCAGAGAATAAATTCTCGTCACCCTGCTCCGTGTGGAAATAAATAGTCCTTGTGCCGTATCTAATAACTAGAGAGACGTGATTATTGTCAACTCCAGACCCGTGTGGGGTTTTTATTAATCTGGCAATTTATCGTTATATTTTATATAGTCCATATCAGTCATCAGTTCAACCTGTATTATATAATCATCGCCATACAAGCCTCTCGCCCGTATGGTAAATCTTCCACCTCGTCACACAAGCTCCAATTGCTTATGTGGAATATGATGAAGTATGCCTATCGTCAAGAAGTATGCCATGTAGTGTAGTTCAAAATTAATTGTTACTATCCTATGGCGATGTTTATTATTTCACACAGAATAACCAGCACTCCGCATCCAATGGCATTCACAGGAGTTGATATAAAAATAAAATTGCGCAGCCAACTCATCAAGGCTTACCTATTTGTCGGGCAAGCAAATAATTTCTTTACTCTACAGCTAATCCATTTTCCCTGTTCAACACATGTATATAAATGCAGAACAAAGCTAATAATAATATTTCTAGCAAACTATTATTTATTTCAACACGTGTGTATTTTTAACAAAGCGTATACATGATAAAAGAAATATATATTTTTTATCATCAAAAATATTTATTCCACACGTGAATGATTTTAACACTTCAAATTCACAATAAAGATGTAGTTTTTATTGTCTATTCATTTTATTTTAAAATACGATAATTCAACACATGAATTTCAATTCAACTAATGAATTTCAATTCAACACATGAATATTCTCTATAGTTTGTATATATATAAAAATGTGATTTTTATCGCTAAAGCTATTTGTTTAAATTCAAATAATATTCAACACATGAATTTCGATTCAACGAATGAATTTCAACTCAACACATGAATATTCTCTATAGTTTGTATATATATAAAAATGTGATTTTTATCGCTAAAGCTAATTGTTTAAATTCAAATAATATTCAACACATGAATTTCGATTCAATGAATGAATTTCAACTCAACACATGAATATTCTCTATAGTTTGTATATATATAAAAATGTGATTTTTATCGCTAAAGCTAATTGTTCAAATTCAAATAATATTCAACACATGAATTTCAACTCAACGAATGAATTTCAACTCAACACATGAATATTCTCTATAGTTTGTATATATAAAAAAATGTGATTTTTATCGCTAAAGCTAATTGTTTAAATTCAAATAATATTCAACACATGAATTTCGATTCAACGAATGAATTTCAACTCAACACATGAATATTCTCTATAGTTTGTATATATATAAAAATGTGATTTTTATCGCTAAAGCTAATTGTTCAAATTCAAATAATATTCAACACATGAATTTCAACTCAATGAATGAATTTCAACTCAACACATGAATATTTGCTATAGTTTGAATATATATATATATACACATATAAAAATGTGAATTCTATCGCTAAAGCTAATTGTTTAAATTCAAATAATATTCAACACATGAATTTCAACTCAACGAATGAATTTCAACTCAACACATGAATATTGGTTTCAACATATGTAATTTATTTCAACGAATGAAAATTATTCTAACACATGAATATTTCAGAAAATTTCGGCAGCATAACGGCAGGGTAGTTAAAACCGGGACCGTCCCTAGTACGGCTCCTCGCTCTAACTTAAAACCTCGCGATTTTTGACAATGGGGATCATGCATCTAGTTCGCACGCAGGCGGCATGTTTTAATTTCAATTCCACAATCCTATTCTAATTTGTTTCAACCACAAGAGGGTATTTTTCAACCACAAAGGTATTTTTCAACCACAAAGGTATTTTTCAACCACAATATCAACCACAAACAATTATTTCCAACAATTTGTCATACCATATAATATCACGTCAATCACAAGCAATAAATATCGTCCATGGTCTGTGGACGAGGGGAGTATATATATATATATATATATTATTTCTATAATTCACTTGCATTTCATCACAATTCAAAGCATATATTTTTCATTCAATGCTTGTATAATTTATACATTGCTAATATAACTTATACAACACATGTACATGAGGTATACAATGCGTATATAATTTACACTTCGCTTATATAATTTATACAATGCGATTACATTCACACAATTTAGTTTAGATTCCTCACATTGGTTTTTGTAGTGCTAAAAATCGTAGGAAGATCAGAAAAATCTGCAGCTTCTGCTAGATGGTAGAGAGCCTCCTTGCGGTCACGGTGTCTCCTGTTTCATCAAATTTCGTTAACGAACGAAAAAGATATTATTTTTCAAAGTTTTGCAATGCTTTATAGTGTAGTAACGGTTCAAAATTAAATAACCCGTTAGTTTTCAAACCTGCTCAAATTTAGGTTTTGATTTTTCGCTCGATTCGTTGCTCGATAGGTCGATCAGATTGTTGGACGTCGACAAGGGAGGGAAGGACTTTCCGGCGCCACCAGTCTCTTCCAGTTCGACGTCGAGATGGACCCTGGGCGGCGGTTTGAACGCGCCCACTTCGGAGCGTCAGATCTCGATGGCGGCGCTTCTGATGGTGGCGAAACTGGGTCGGATGTGAAGAGGGGCGAAGGGGCTTTCGAGGGAAGGTGGTGGCGCGGCCTGGTTTCGCATGTGGCGGCGGAAAACGAGGGGGAAGGATGGAGCTCGATGAACCATCGATATCGCTTGGGCGGATAGGGTTTTGAGATATTTTCTGAAAATAAAATAATAAAAGAAAATATATGATTGGCCAATGGTTTTATAGTTTCGAAAATAGGGGTTTTGTCAAACGAACTCGAAATCAAACCCAACGACTATCGCCCCTAGTGTTTTACCCCCATCCCGGACACAATGGAATATGTTTCGTAGACCAATTCGACTGTTATAGTCAGTTATTTTTCAAATTAAAGTATAAAACATTATATATTCAATTTGAACGTACATTTCAATTTGCTAGGGCCACAAACTGAATCGAAAAATTCCAGAAAAATATATCTAGCTTTTTTTTGACGATACGGTCCCAACAAAACCAGTTTCGACGAATTCTAAGCTCATTTGAAAAATGGCCATTTTTAGGTCGACCCATTTTAACAAAAATTGACCAATCACATTTTCTTTTGCCCCGCTCACATACTAGCTTCAAAAATTATGAAATTTGAAACCTAGCAATAGTTTGACATCCCGGACCCAATAAAAGTGGTTTCGTCGAATTCCGAGATCGTATGCAAAATATCTATTTTCAAGGGCTATATGTGCTATATAGCGACCTTCCTAAAAATTCATTTGGCCATAACTTTTGATTCCCGCTATGAAACTTCGATTTTTCAGATTCGTTAGAAAGGTATTCATAAACAGATTTAAATATTTTCAATTTCACTAAAATCCGTTATATTTTCCACCCGGTACAGTCAGACAAAGTTTGTATTCAAAATTTCTAACTGCCATACAAGCCCCAATTCATTATTTTATGGAAATATGCTATTTCAATTATTCAAATTTTTTGGTAATACCCAATTTTAAAAATTTTAAATTGGTTCACATTTTCCGGGTTATTACACCTAATTGTGAGATGGTCTATGTTGTGATTAAAACAATGGAACTTATCATGTTGTGATGGATAAATCTAAACCTATCATGTTATTTATAAATTGGTGATTCTATTGTACATGCAAGTTTGAATATTAAGTTATGTTTACACATGTTTATATGCCTAAGATCTACATGTTTTAGATCTAGAAGTTTGAATACTAAATTATGTTCACACATGTTTATACGCTTAAGATCTACATGTTTTAGATCTAAAAGTTTGAATACTAAGTTATGTGTGAAGACCCGTAACTTCCCCGTAAAGGAAAGCGTCGGATAGTTCGAGAACAAGCCACAACAGAATGCATATAAAAGAACATTTCATTGCTTATTACAACAATGCATCAGATTACAAGAATATACAGAGTATAAATGAATATTACACAGAAATACCAGAGATTCAAATTACATTTAAATACATAGCAGCGGAAAATAATACAATACACAACTAGAAGAGATATACGGATACAAAGCTTTCCGGATATCGTTCCAGCTGTAAACCAGGATCCTGTGAATATAAATCTGCAAAACCAAAACTACTAGCTGCCCGTGTCAAAATAGGGGCACCCAGAGTTTAGGTCAAAACAATAAACTCCAGGTCAGTCATGGGACTGGTGTGAGAACTAAAACAGTTAATCTTTATTTTTAAAGCTAGGTAAATCAAGGGACCACGCCGTATAACACGGAACGGGTTTCCTCCCAAGAATACCAGTGCATAAAACAAACAGCGCAATGCTAAATAAAGAAAAATGAAGCTGTTATAAGACCCAGGTCCTATCACACAATGCAAACGCAAGCCGGGGGATAGGGTTTTCCCTTATAACAGCCAAAGAATGCTTGATACGCTTAAAACAAATCATTTGATACTACTATAAGTGCATAGTGTATAAAACAACTTCAAATCATAAGTATCAATCATAGGCGGCATGAATGGCCCATAACACTATGTCGTCATATATAAGTTTACAATCAAAACCGCAAATGTCGTATTGGAAGTTGGGTTATCATTTATGGTATGAACCGAGGCTAGGGGCAAGATCCTCTACCGATTTGTGACTCTCTAGCCCGAGCCACAGGGTCAGAGCGCATCGACCCTTTAGATCGTCAGGGCCGGTCCACCGATGTGGATTATTATGCCTGAACACTACGTTTCCCCGCCCTTTGGGGCGTAAGCCTGGCCCGTCAGCCGACCAGAAGCATCGGCCGAAACCGATATCACGAGGCGCCTCGCTTTTCAGCAAGTAATAATAAGTAACATCCACATGAGTCAAACTCGTCAGCCAGTTCAAGCACTGACGCCACTCATAACTAGAAAGAAACGCATGCCCTCCCTGAGGTCCGTCTCCCGTTTTTGATTCATACCGGGTGTGATACTCGCGAATCAACGTTACACAAAGCTACGCCACAAAGGCCGTGCTTCGATCATCAACCACAAGACTTTGCTTTTCAACAGAAGCCTTGATCATTTGCCACTTAGGCATGCCACACAGGAAATTCACTCCATGCGATTGATATCCATCAATATATAACCCCTGAGCTCGTACGTCTCAGAGAAGGGCGTTAAGCAAGAGAATAAATTCTCCGCCGCCAAACAGATATATATTTAAAAGAGATCAATCACACGGACTAAAATCCAATGTCAGACACACAGTCCATTTACAAGTCCGTTCTGGGTCTGAACGAAACCGGAGGCACCTAGTACCCCGCATATCCATCGATCTCCAAGTACGTCTGGACGATCACTAACTGTTTCCATCTTCTTGGGTGTACAGCCTAATCAAGATCATCAGTTATCACTCAAACGACGTGAAGACCTCCGGTCTTCGACCATCGTCTTCATCTTCGACTTATCGTCGTATCAGATATTCAGAATGGGATAAACCCGGTCATTCCGAATAACTCGCGTATATTTTAAATAAGTGTTACACAAACACAACATACGCCTCATTCCAATTCATTAGTCACTAACCGTAAATTAATCAAGAGAATAATTCCCCAAATATTAACCCCGAAGGCCGAAACCAACATCAGATCAATATCCAGAAAACCATTCTGCTTGGCTAACCGACAGTTAGTTTCTAAATTTCACATTCATAGGGAAAGATTCCCATTAATTTTATCAAAGATAAATTCTTTAATTTTATTCTTTAATCTCCTTTGAATATCAATTCAAACTAGTCAGGATTAGCGAACCACACCGAAGTAATCATTTATTTTATTTCCCAATCCCAACCTATTCATCCCATGAAGTAAAACTGGTTATACTTCATATCTAACACCACGGTGTTATCGGTAAATTCAATTACCATTTCACGTTCAAATCTAATTAAAGATTTAACTATCGCCTGGAGTAAAACTGGTGATACTCCATTCTCGATCTTTTCAATCTAATTAAAGATTCATTAAAACTCCACTTAGTTTTAATCTTTGACTGGGTTAAAGAATCAGTGTCATTTAAAACACAGTTCACGATAAACCCGAAGTCACATTCATTAATTATCGGGTTAAAGAACGAGTGTTGTTTAAAACACTGTTCACGATAAACCCAAAAATCAATATCCATTCAATTCCAATTAAATATTATTTAATTGGTACACCTCATTAAATCTAAATAAAAAGATTTAATCTTTTCTCAACTGGGTTCAAGAACAGTGTTAGTGAAGACACCATTCACGACAAACCCAAATCACATTTGATATTCAATACAAGGCTCTGAATAGAAAATATATCGGCTTATATTCAATATCAAATCCTACGACTAACAAATGTCGTATTGGAAATAACGATATAAATATATATCTTTCAAATTTCCATAACAACATCCGTATAATCACGAATTCCAACATCGAAATATTCCGACGACAATTTCGATTCAAATCCACTCCAATGCAATCATTGGAAATTCTGGTTATTTTCAAAACCATTTCAAATTCAATTTATTTATTTAAAAATAAATAGAATTGTAATTCTAGTTCAAAACTAGTTCATTTCGATAAAAATCTATTTTTATCTTTTCAAATATGGAGTTTTTCATCCCAACACTTTCTAAATCATTTCTTATGATTTTACACAAATTATCACTATTTTTAATAATTTTATCAAGGCCCGTACAGTCGATTTCCAACAATGGCCATCGAACTGCACTTACAGCGACCTTTTTCGAATTTGATTTGGACATATCTCCAAATCCAACCGTTAGATTTTGAATTTCTAATATTCGTTAGAAAGCTCTTTTCGATACGAACCCAACGGTTCCGGTTTTAGGAGAATCCGACGGTCGGATCTCCCGTAATGTCCGTTTGAAATAAATGGTCGAAATTCACGAACTACCGCGGCGCGGCGCGTTCTATTCAGGCCATTATATTATATATATAATATATATAATATATATTTCATCGATTTCTATTTAAAACGAATTATATAAATAGTTTTGAATTCGTTTCAAAAACATTTTCAACTTCCTTTTCAATTCAAATCACAATTGAATTTTTCTTTATCAATTCGTTTTAAAATTCATTTCTATTCAATTCAAATTTCAATTCAATTTGAATTCATTTCACTTCGCTTTCAATTCAATTTGAATTCGTTTTCAATTCAATTCATTTCGAAATCGTTTTCAATTCACTTTGAAATCGTTTTCAATTCACTTCATTTCGAAATCGTTTTCAATTCACTTTGAAATCGTTTTCAATTCACTTCATTTCGAAATCGTTTTCAATTCAATTCATTTCGAAATCGTTTTCAATTCACTTTGAAATCGTTTTCAATTCAATTCATTTCGAAATCGTTTTCAATTCACTTTGAATTCGTTTTCAATTCAATTCATTTCGAAATCATTTTCAATTCACTTTGAATTCGTTTTCAATTCAATTCATTTCGAAATCGTTTTCAATTCAATTCATTTCGAAATCGTTTTCAATTCACTTTGAAATCGTTTTCAATTCAATTCATTTCGAAATCGTTTTCAATTCACTTTGAATTCGTTTTCAATTCAATTCATTTCGAAATCGTTTTCAATTCACTTTGAAATCGTTTTCAATTCAATTCATTTCGAAATCGTTTTCAATTCAATTCATTTCGAAATCGTTTTCAATTCACTTTGAAATCGTTTTCAATTCAATTCATTTCGAAATCGTTTTCAATTCACTTTGAATTCGTTTTCAATTCAATTCATTTCGAAATCGTTTTCAATTCACTTTGAATTCGTTTTCAATTCAATTCATTTCGAAATCGTTTTCAATTCACTTTGAAATCGTTTTCAATTCACTTCATTTCGAAATCGTTTTCAATTCAATTCATTTCGAAATTGTTTTCAATTCAATTCATTTCGAAATCATCGATTTCGAAATCACTTTTCAATATTCATTTTAAAATGAATAAAGTCAATATAAATATCGTTCACGTCAAAAAAAATGGCGTCAATCTAATCAACACGGCTTCATAAATTTCTATTTTCAAATTTTCTTTATTTTTCAAATTGGAATGAGGCCCAATCAATTACCATATAAAATTAATTATATGGATTTCCATACAACACATGTATATAATAGCATTGAAAAATAATCAACCATCAACCAAAGTGCACTACACTGTATAAGCATCAAATATAGATATTCAACGCTTATAACAGCCTGTCAATCAATTGATCGACATATTTAATCAATCGGGATTAGTGTACGTCAAATATCATCCCAACACCCGTGTAGGGTTTCAAACAATCAAACACATATTTTATTTGTGCAGTTGGGCGATGTGTAAAATTTATCGTCCCAATCAATGTCCTTCAAATAGGTGTACATAAACAAACCGTCTGGTTTGTAAATGAATATTTATTTTATTCACTTCACGTTAAAAATTATATTTTTAACGATAAAAACATTTTATTCCAACATATGAATTTCTATTCAGTTCATTCTTTAAATAAAATGATATTTATATTTTTCTAACTTATTTAAGAAAATTTCGGCGGCATAACGGCATGATACTAGAAACGGGACAAGGCCTAGCCTTATCCCCGGTCTAGTGAAGGCCCACGCCATTCACACATCAATCAAATCAATTCGTTATGCAAACCACAAAACTTGGAGTAAGAGTCTAACCTAGCCTTACTCCTTCGCCTTATAACGGCGCACGTCTAATCCTAACCAATTTATCGATTCGATTTTTCACACCACAAACCACATTCAAACCAATATCGCAATCAATCACCAAACAACCAAACAAACAAGTCCATGGTCTGTGGACGATTGTGTCGGGTGCTACTAAACACCGTCTGCATCCTAGTATATATATATATAACTAGAAAATAAATTGAAGAGTGAGAAATTCTCACCTATAGCTATCCAATCATCTTGACTCTTCATTTATAGAAATCTTCGTCGTTTCGCCTTTTTGTCACCTTCGTTGCCCAAGGCCACTATATATATAAAAATCGAATTTTTATTTCGCTATTCAATATATAAAAATCGAATTTTTATTTCAAAGTTCAATATATAAAAATCGAATTTTTATTTCAAAGTTCAATATATAAAAATCGAATTTTTATTTCAAAGTTCAATATATAAAAATCGAATTTTTATTTCAAAGTTCAATATATAAAAAATCCCATTTTTATTTCAAAGTTCAATATATAAAAATCGAATTTTTATTTCAAAGTTCAATATATAAAAAATCCCATTTTTATTTCACTACACATATAAAGGTGATATTTTTAATTCTCTATATGAACAAAAATCACATTTTTACCACTTCTATATAGTAAAGATTATATTTTTAATACTTTAAAAATATAAAAATCATATTTTTATTACTTTAAAAATATAAGAATCATATTTTACTCCTTCTACTTAATAAAATTCCGACTTTTCTATTTTCAAAATATGATCTTTTCTATTCAAAAAAAGATGTGATCTTTTTCTATTTAAAGTTTAAATCTTTTCCTTTTTAAAAATTCAAATCTTCTTCCCTTTTTAAAATCTTAGAAATAAAATAAAATCAGTTTTATTCCTTTTTAGTCAGTTTTTAAATCTTAAAAAAACAGTTTTTAAATTCTTTTTAAAAAAAATCAGTTTTCTTAAATCATTATAAAACCAGTTTTTAAATGATAACAAAAATCAGTTTTAAATGTAGATAAGATTCAGTTTTTAAAATAAACAAAATTCAGTTTTTTTTTTATAAATCAAATCAGTTTTTTTATATAAATCAATTCAGTTTTTATATAAATCAAATTCAGTTTTTTATATAAATCAAATATAAAATAAATAAATAAATTAAAAAAAGGAAGACTTACAGAGGGGGAGGAGGACTTGCGGCAGAAGGAGGGAAGAAGGTGGAGGATGGCGGCGCTTGGGGTGCTCGGCGGTGAAGGAAAAAGGGGGGCGCCCTCAAATCGGTCGTGGAAGGAAGAGGGGAGCAGGAAGAAGAAGACTGGCGGAGCAGGGGCTCGGCGCCTCTGGCGGCGGTCGATCCCTGGTGGGGCGGCGCTGGATCGAGCCTCGCGATAATTTTTTTTTTTTTTTTCAAATCCTGTAAAGTGAAATCCGATCGGGGGGGGGGCCAGAGATAAAGAAGGAGGGGTTTTTTTTATTTTAATTATTTAATTATTTAATTTCCTAAAAAGTTGACTTTTACATACGACCCCCGAACGAGGTCCACCGCCTGTCGCCCATAGCGTTTTACCCCTATTCCGAACACAATGGGATAAGCATCGTTAGCTGATTCGATCGTTACAATCAGTTTCCGTTAAATTTACATTTAAATCACTATATTGAATTTTAAACGTACATTTCAAATTACCGGGATCACATACTGTCTCTTTAAATTCCAGAAAAATATTTTCTAGCTTCGTATTGACGATACGGTCCTAATAAAACTAGTTTCGTCGAATTCTGAGATCGTTTGAAAAATGGCCATTTTCCAGTCGATTAAAATCAACTAAAACTGGTCAAACGCGTTTTCCTTCGCCACGCTCACATATTGATTCGAAAAATTATGAAATTTGGAATCTAGCAATAACTTTACACCACGGACCCAACAAAAGTGGTTTCGTCGAAATCCAAGGTCGTTTGCAAAATGTCCATTTTTAAGGGCCTGAATTCCATAGCGACTATTCAGAATTTTCAACTGGACATATCTTTTGATTCCCGATATGAAATCTTGATTTTTCGGATTCGTTGGAAGGATATTCACTATTAGATTCCATTATTTTTGGTTTCACTAAAATCCGGATTGTTTTGCACCCGGTACATTCAATTGAAGTTTGAAATCGAATTATCGAACTACCGCGCCATTTTCAATTCTATTTATAATTATATATAATTATTTATATTCTAACGACGACGTATATAAATATATACGTCGAATTATATTCAAAATAAATTTCTCGTCGATATTATTTAAAATAATTCATTTTAAATAACCAAAATTCGCTATAATTGCCAAAATAAAAATTTTAAACTGGCCCAGATTTTCGGGTTGTTACAATCTCCCCCACTTAAAACTTTTCGTCCCCGAAAAGGAACAAAGTCGAAAGTGGTTTGATTAATCAACTCTACTTCCAATTTGGCTTCCATTCTCCAACCTTTCAGTTTCTGAGAATTTTCAAAAATTTCAAAAATTTGGCTAACTCCCTAAATTTTTGAAAAATTTCGCCATAACCTCCCCTGCACCGGGAGCATCGGGGAATTTCAAATAGCTTCCCCGGTCCTTCAGATCTCAAAAAGAAAAAGAAAAAAGCCAAGCGGCTAGCCAATAGGCTCACAAAATCATCATCACCCAAACAAAACAGGAAATTATGTAGTAAACATGTACCTATTTGTCGGGCAAACAAATTTTATGCTCTGCTCTAGCCTCCTTGCTATGACATGTTCAATGATATACATGTATATGCAAGAAAATGCGACCAATTTTCAATATAGTTCAATATTTGATTTAATTAGGCTAAATGGTTAAAATTTAGCAAACAAATAAACAAACAACACAAACATCAATCAATTAGTGGATTAACGTTTCAAATTGATAATTTGATATATATACAGAAAATCATGTTTTGGTGCCAATTCACAACAATGTGTTCTAACTATATTAGTTTTGGTTCTCACACCAGTCAAATGGAAACATATAGAAATCACACCTTCGAAACACGAAAATAAATACTGGTGATGGCGCGCCATCATCAGAATCATGTCCGGGCGACTAGAGTGTGACTCTATATCTATCCAGTATATTAAAATTTCGAATACACGCGGATCAGACGTATACGCAAAATCTATATATACTGGATTGTCCACATCAATATAAATAGATAATCAAATACGAATAATTGATTTAAATCTTCAAAACAAAAAAAATTGTTTTCATTTTCAAAAATATACTCTTCACACTCGTTCTAGGATAATACTGATCCCATCTCTAACGAGTCATTCTAATTGGATATTACTAATCCAATATCTGATGAATTCTTTCGTATGGTTCTAATGTGCCTTGTTCTCTAGCTTTGTAAACCAAAGCTCTGATACCAACTGTGAAGACCCGTAACTTCCCCGTAAAGGAAAGCGTCGGATAATTCGAGAACAAGCCACAACAGAACGCATATAAAAGAACATTTCATTGCTTATTACAACAATGCATCAGATTACAAGAATATACAGAGTATAAATGAATATTACACAGAAATACCAGAGATTCAAATTACATTTAAATACATAGCAGCGGAAAATAATACAATACACAACTAGAAGAGATATACGGATACAAAGCTTTCCGGATATCGTTCCAGCTGTAAACCAGGATCCTGTGAATATAAATCTGCAAAACCAAAACTACTAGCTGCCCGTGTCAAAATAGGGGCACCCAGAGTTTAGGTCAAAACAATAAACTCCAGGTCAGTCATGGGACTGGTGTGAGAACTAAAACAGTTAATCTTTATTTTTAAAGCTAGGTAAATCAAGGGACCACGCCGTATAACACGGAACGGGTTTCCTCCCAAGAATACCAGTGCATAAAACAAACAGCGCAATGCTAAATAAAGAAAAATGAAGCTGTTATAAGACCCAGGTCCTATCACACAATGCAAACGCAAGCCGGGGGATAGGGTTTTCCCTTATAACAGCCAAAGAATGCTTGATACGCTTAAAACAAATCATTTGATACTACTATAAGTGCATAGTGTATAAAACAACTTCAAATCATAAGTATCAATCATAGGCGGCATGAATGGCCCATAACACTATGTCGTCATATATAAGTTTACAATCAAAACCGCAAATGTCGTATTGGAAGTTGGGTTATCATTTATGGTATGAACCGAGGCTAGGGGCAAGATCCTCTACCAATTTGTGACTCTCTAGCCCGAGCCACAGGGTCAGAGCGCATCGACCCTTTAGATCGTCAGGGCCGGTCCACCGATGTGGATTATTATGCCTGAACACTACGTTTCCCCGCCCTTTGGGGCGTAAGCCTGGCCCGTCAGCCGACCAGAAGCATCGGCCGAAACCGATATCACGAGGCGCCTCGCTTTTCAGCAAGTAATAATAAGTAACATCCACATGAGTCAAACTCGTCAGCCAGTTCAAGCACTGACGCCACTCATAACTAGAAAGAAACGCATGCCCTCCCTGAGGTCCGTCTCCCGTTTTTGATTCATACCGGGTGTGATACTCGCGAATCAACGTTACACAAAGCTACGCCACAAAGGCCGTGCTTCGATCATCAACCACAAGACTTTGCTTTTCAACAGAAGCCTTGATCATTTGCCACTTAGGCATGCCACACAGGCAATTCACTCCATGCGATTGATATCCATCAATATATAACCCCTGAGCTCGTACGTCTCAGAGAAGGGCGTTAAGCAAGAGAATAAATTCTCCGCCGCCAAACAGATATATATTTAAAAGAGATCAATCACACGGACTAAAATCCAATGTCAGACACACAGTCCATTTACAAGTCCGTTCTGGGTCTGAACGAAACCGGAGGCACCTAGTACCCCGCATATCCATCGATCTCCAAGTACGTCTGGACGATCACTAACTGTTTCCATCTTCTTGGGTGTACAGCCCAATCAAGATCATCAGTTATCACCCAAACGACGTGAAGACCTCCGGTCTTCGACCATCGTCTTCATCTTCGACTTATCGTCGTATCAGTTATTCAGAATGGGATAAACCCGGTCTTTCCGAATAACTCGCGTATATTTTAAATAAGTGTTACACAAACACAACATACGCCTCATTCCAATTCATTAGTCACTAACCGTAAATTAATCAAGAGAATAATTCCCCAAATATTAACCCCGAAGGCCGAAACCAACATCAGATCAATATCCAGAAAACCATTCTGCTTGGCTAACCGACAGTTAGTTTCTAAATTTCACATTCATAGGGAAAGATTCCCATTAATTTTATCAAAGATAAATTCTTTAAGTTTATTCTTTAATCTCCTTTGAATATCAATTCAAACTAGTCGGGATTAGCGAACCACACCGAAGTAATCATTTATTTTATTTCCCAATCCCAACCTATTCATCCCATGAAGTAAAACTGGTTATACTTCATATCTAACACCACGGTGTTATCGGTAAATTCAATTACCATTTCACGTTCAAATCTAATTAAAGATTTAACTATCGCCTGGAGTAAAACTGGTGATACTCCATTCTCGATCTTTTCAATCTAATTAAAGATTCATTAAAACTCCACTTAGTTTTAATCTTTGACTGGGTTAAAGAATCAGTGTCATTTAAAACACAGTTCACGATAAACCCGAAGTCACATTCATTAATTATCGGGTTAAAGAACGAGTGTTGTTTAAAACACTGTTCACGATAAACCCAAAAATCAATATCCATTCAATTCCAATTAAATATTATTTAATTGGTACACCTCATTAAATCTAAATAAAAAGATTTAATCTTTTCTCAACTGGGTTCAAGAACAGTGTTAGTGAAGACACCATTCACGACAAACCCAAATCACATTTGATATTCAATACAAGGCTCTGAATAGAAAATATATCGGCTTATATTCAATATCAAATCCTACGACTAACAAATGTCGTATTGGAAATAACGATATAAATATATATCTTTCAAATTTCCATAACAACATCCGTATAATCACGAATTCCAACATCGAAATATTCCGACGACAATTTCGATTCAAATCCACTCCAATGCAATCATTGGAAATTCTGGTTATTTTCAAAACCATTTCAAATTCAATTTATTTATTTAAAAATAAATAGAATTGTAATTCTAGTTCAAAACTAGTTCATTTCGATAAAAATCTTTTTTTATCTTTTCAAATATGGAGTTTTTCATCCCAACACTTTCTAAATCATTTCTTATGATTTTACACAAATTATCACTATTTTTAATAATTTTATCAAGGCCCGTACAGTCGATTTCCAACAATGGCCATCGAACTGCACTTACAGCGACCTTTTTCGAATTTGATTTGGACATATCTCCAAATCCAACCGTTAGATTTTGAATTTCTAATATTCGTTAGAAATCTCTTTTCGATACGAACCCAACGGTTCCGGTTTTAGGAGAATCCGACGGTCGGATCTCCCGTAATGTCCGTTTGAAATAAATGGTCGAAATTCACGAACTGCCGCGGCGCGGCGCGTTCTATTCAGGCCATTATATTATATATATAATATATATAATATATATTTCATCGATTTCTATTTAAAACGAATTATATAAATAGTTTTGAATTCGTTTCAAAAACATTTTCATCTTCCTTTTCAATTCAGATCACAATTGAATTTTTCTTTATCAATTCGTTTTAAAATTCATTTCTATTCAATTCAAATTTCAATTCAATTTGAACTCATTTCACTTCGCTTTCAATTCAATTTGAATTCGTTTTCAATTCAATTCATTTCGAAATCATTTTCAATTCACTTTGAAATCGTTTTCAATTCACTTCATTTCGAAATCGTTTTCAATTCACTTTGAAATCGTTTTCAATTCACTTCATTTCGAAATCGTTTTCAATTCAATTCATTTCGAAATCGTTTTCAATTCACTTTGAAATCGTTTTCAATTCAATTCATTTCGAGATCGTTTTCAATTCACTTTGAATTCATTTTCAATTCAATTCATTTCGAAATCGTTTTCAATTCACTTTGAATTCGTTTTCAATTCAATTCATTTTGAAATCGTTTTCAATTCAATTCATTTCGAAATCGTTTTCAATTCACTTTGAAATCGTTTTCAATTCAATTCATTTCGAAATCGTTTTCAATTCACTTTGAATTCGTTTTCAATTCAATTCATTTCGAAATCGTTTTCAATTCACTTTGAAATCGTTTTCAATTCAATTCATTTCGAAATCGTTTTCAATTCAATTCATTTCGAAATCGTTTTCAATTCACTTTGAAATCGTTTTCAATTCAATTCATTTCGAAATCGTTTTCAATTCACTTTGAATTCGTTTTCAATTCAATTCATTTCGAAATCGTTTTCAATTCACTTTGAATTCGTTTTCAATTCAATTCATTTCGAAATCGTTTTCAATTCACTTTGAAATCGTTTTCAATTCACTTCATTTCGAAATCATTTTCAATTCAATTCATTTCGAAATTGTTTTCAATTCAATTCATTTCGAAATCGTCGATTTCGAAATCACTTTTCAATATTCATTTTAAAATGAATAAAGTCAATATAAATATCGTTCACGTCAAAAAAAATGGCGTCAATCTAATCAACACGGCTTCATAAATTTCTATTTTCAAATTTTCTTTATTTTTCAAATTGGTACCATATAAAATTAATTATATGGATTTCCATACAACACATGTATATAATAGCATTGAAAAATAATCAACCATCAACCAAAGTGCACTACACTGTATAAGCATCAAATATAGATATTCAACGCTTATAACAGCCTGTCAATCAATCGATCGACATATTTAATCAATCGGGATTAGTGTACGTCAAATATCATCCCAACACCCGTGTAGGGTTTCAAACAATCAAACACAGATTTTATTTGAGCAGTTGGGCAATGTGTAAAATTTATCGTCCCAATCAATGTCCTTCAAATAGGTGTACATAAACAAACCGTCTGGTTTGTAAATGAATATTTATTTTATTCACTTCACGTTAAAAATTATATTTTTAACGATAAAAACATTTTATTCCAACATATGAATTTCTATTCAGTTCATTCTTTAAATAAAATGATATTTATATTTTTCTAACTTATTTAAGAAAATTTCGGCGGCATAACGGCACGATACTAGAAACGGGACAAGGCCTAGCCTTATCCCCGGTCTAGTGAAGGCCCACGCCATTCACACATCAATCAAATCAATTCGTTATGCAAACCACAAAACTTGGAGTAAGAGTCTAACCTAGCCTTACTCCTTCGCCTTATAACGGCGCACGTCTAATCCTAACCAATTTATCGATTCGATTTTTCACACCACAAACCACATTCAAACCAATATCGCAATCAATCACCAAACAACCAAACAAACAAGTCCATGGTCTGTGGACGATTGTGTCGGGTGCTACTAAACACCGTCTGCATCCTAGTATATATATATAACTAGAAAATAAATTGAAGAGTGAGAAATTCTCACCTATAGCTATCCAATCATCTTGACTCTTCATTTATAGAAATCTTCGTCGTTTCGCCTTTTTGTCACCTTCGTTGCCCAAGGCCACTATATATATAAAAATCGAATTTTTATTTCGCTATTCAATATATAAAAATCGAATTTTTATTTCAAAGTTCAATATATAAAAATCGAATTTTTATTTCAAAGTTCAATATATAAAAATCGAATTTTTATTTCAAAGTTCAATATATAAAAATCGAATTTTTATTTCAAAGTTCAATATATAAAAAATCCCATTTTTATTTCAAAGTTCAATATATAAAAATCGAATTTTTATTTCAAAGTTCAATATATAAAAAATCCCATTTTTATTTCACTACACATATAAAGGTGATATTTTTAATTCTCTATATGAACAAAAATCACATTTTTACCACTTCTATATAGTAAAGATTATATTTTTAATACTTTAAAAATATAAAAATCATATTTTTATTACTTTAAAAATATAAGAATCATATTTTACTCCTTCTACTTAATAAAATTCCGACTTTTCTATTTTCAAAATATGATCTTTTCTATTCAAAAAAAGATGTGATCTTTTTCTATTTAAAGTTTAAATCTTTTCCTTTTTAAAAATTCAAATCTTCTTCCCTTTTTAAAATCTTAGAAATAAAATAAAATCAGTTTTATTCCTTTTTAGTCAGTTTTTAAATCTTAAAAAAACAGTTTTTAAATTCTTTTTAAAAAAAATCAGTTTTCTTAAATCATTATAAAACCAGTTTTTAAATGATAACAAAAATCAGTTTTAAATGTAGATAAGATTCAGTTTTTAAAATAAACAAAATTCAGTTTTTTTTTTTATAAATCAAATCAGTATTTTTATATAAATCAATTCAGTTTTTATATAAATCAAATTCAGTTTTTTATATAAATCAAATATAAAATAAATAAATAAATTAAAAAAAGGAAGACTTACAGAGGGGGAGGAGGACTTGCGGCAGAAGGAGGGAAGAAGGTGGAGGATGGCGGCGCTTGGGGTGCTCGGCGGTGAAGGAAAAAGGGGGGCGCCCTCAAATCGGTCGTGGAAGGAAGAGGGGAGCAGGAAGAAGAAGACTGGCGGAGCAGGGGCTCGGCGCCTCTGGCGGCGGTCGATCCCTGGTGGGGCGGCGCTGGATCGAGCCTCGCGATAATTTTTTTTTTTTTCAAATCCTGTAAAGTGAAATCCGATCGGGGGGGCCAGAGATAAAGAAGGAGGGGTTTTTTTTATTTTAATTATTTAATTATTTAATTTCCTAAAAAGTTGACTTTTACATACGACCCCCGAACGAGGTCCACCGCCTGTCGCCCATAGCGTTTTACCCCCATTCCGAACACAATGGGATAAGCATCGTTAGCTGATTCGATCGTTACAATCAGTTTCCGTTAAATTTACATTTAAATCACTATATTGAATTTTAAACGTACATTTCAAATTACCGGGATCACATACTGTCTCTTTAAATTCCAGAAAAATATTTTCTAGCTTCGTATTGACGATACGGTCCTAATAAAACTAGTTTCGTCGAATTCTGAGATCGTTTGAAAAATGGCCATTTTCCAGTCGATTAAAATCAACTAAAACTGGTCAAACGCGTTTTCCTTCGCCACGCTCACATATTGATTCGAAAAATTATGAAATTTGGAATCTAGCAATAACTTTACACCACGGACCCAACAAAAGTGGTTTCGTCGAAATCCAAGGTCGTTTGCAAAATGTCCATTTTTAAGGGCCTGAATTCCATAGCGACTATTCAGAATTTTCAACTGGACATATCTTTTGATTCCCGATATGAAATCTTGATTTTTCGGATTCGTTGGAAGGATATTCACTATTAGATTCCATTATTTTTGGTTTCACTAAAATCCGGATTGTTTTGCACCCGGTACATTCAATTGAAGTTTGAAATCGAATTATCGAACTACCGCGCCATTTTCAATTCTATTTATAATTATATATAATTATTTATATTCTAACGACGACGTATATAAATATATACGTCGAATTATATTCAAAATAAATTTCTCGTCGATATTATTTAAAATAATTCATTTTAAATAACCAAAATTCGCTATAATTGCCAAAATAAAAATTTTAAACTGGCCCAGATTTTCGGGTTGTTACATTATGTTCTCACATTCTTATATGCCTAAGATCTACATGTTTTAGATCTAAAAGTTTGAATACTAAATTATGTTCACACATGTTTATACGCCTAAGATCTACATCTTTTAGATCTAAAAGTTTGAATACTAAGTTATGTTCTCACATGCTTATATGCCTAAGATCTACAAGTTTTAGATCTAAAAGTTTGAATACTAAATTATGTTCGCACATGTTTATACGCCTAAGATCTACATGTTTTAGATCTAAAAGTTTGAATAATAAGTTATGTTCTCGCATGCTTATATGCCTAAGATCTACATGTTTTAGATTTTAAAGTTTGAATACTAAATTATGTTCACACATGTTTATACGCCTAAGATCTACATGTTTTAGATCTAAAAGTTTGAACACTAAATTATGTTCACACATGTTTATACGCCTAAGATCTGCATGTTTTAGATCTAAAAGTTTGAATACTAAGTTATGTTTTCACATGCTTATATGCCTAAGATCTATATGTTTTAGATCTAAAAGTTTGAATACTAAATTATGTTCGTATATGTTTATATAGATCTACATGTTCTTTATAGATCTATGCTAGCTCGCTTGCTTTTATGTTATGTTATGTACATGTTCATAAGTTAAGTCATGTTCATATATGCCTATATGATTAGATCCGCATGCTTGCTTTTATGTTATGTTATGTACTTGTTCATAAGCTAAGTCATGTTTATATGTCTAGATTTGCATGCTTACATGTTTAGATCCAAGTTAATACACATGTTTAAGATCTATGTAAATTCCTGTTCATATGCTTAAAAATTTATGTTAATTGGATCTAAAATGCGAGTTCACATTTATATGCCTAATTAAATGTATATTGTTCTATGCCAAATTTATATGACACATGTTTAGTTGGATCCATATTATTTTTGTGCTTGTTGGAATGTTACATGTTCCTTTCTTTTCCCTTTTGTTTATGATTTAGGCTAATTTGCGAGCCTAACGATCTATGTGAATTATGCGGACGTATAACGGGGGTAAAATTGGGGAAAACATTAAATTACATGCTAATGGCATAGATTGGCTCATAATCATGTAAATGATTAATAGTATGAAATGCTATAATTTGTATACCAATTATGAACATAATTTAAATAGTGAATGTGACATGACAACACTTTTGGATAATTTACATATAAACTTGATATAAATGACAAATATGTAAATTAAAGAAAAGATGGACATGCCTAACCCGAGGTTAGATTGAGTTATAGTGTAAAACTGTCCGGAACCGCCTGGCACATCCAGTAACCGCAACAACACCGATCTAATGTGAGAGGTTAGTGCATTATGCCCAAGAAAAACCCGAGCTTAGATTGAGTTGTGGTGTAAAACTGCCCGGAACCGCCCGGCACATCCAGTAACCGCAACAACACATATCTAATGTGAGAGGTTAGGGCATCAATAAATCAATTAATGCTAATGAATAAGACATGCTAACATATGGTAGGGTTAAGTTAACTAAGGCAACACTTAACCAGTACAACATGTTAATTAAACAGATTGGTAGGGTTAAGTTAATAAGAAACACTTAACCAATATATAATATGATGTGTGGTAGAGTTAAGTAACACAAGAGGGCCACACTTAACCAATATATATAACATGATGTGTGATAGGGTTAAGTAACACAAGAGGAACACTTAACCAATATAACATGATGAACGAGTGGGGTTAAGTTAATAGGAACACTTAACCAATATAACAGGATAAATGAACAGGGTTAAGTTGACAGGAAACGCTTAATCCATACCACATGATGTGTGGGTGGGTTAAGTTAACATGAATGGATAACACTTAACCAGCATTACATGAACAAAGCAGATAGGGTTAAGGCAAGCTTAACCAATAATACGTATAAACATGCTTGAATCAGTGAAAGGGTTAAGTACATCTCGTGTAGGTGGGTAATACTAGTATATATAGGCCCACAAACTTAACCGTTAAATAAACATGCTTGAATCGGTGGGAGGGTTAAGCACATCTCGTGTAGGTGGGTAATATTGTATATATAGGCCCACAAACTTAACCAGTAGGAAACCCTAGTAACGGGGACCCATTTCAGCAGTAACCCACATAGATGTATCATGGTACCCTGAACTAGGCAGGGTGGGGCATGATTACTGGGTTGATTATAAGCGGTCAAAATAGCGGCAGGGGGTACGTCAGTGTAGGTTCCGACGGTTTGCGAGCATGCATGTACTCTGGAGTGGGAAAAAGCAGGCACTGGGTACCGGTATTTATGCACTGTGCATCTTGAATCGTGTCAGGTTGCTATCATAAGGATTGATACACCTTATGGTGGGACCAGCACAGGGTATCTACATGCAAGAGAGGGCCGATTGACACAGACACAAGGAAAATTAATACAATTAGGGAGTCGATCGATAGGGTAGTAAGGGTACATCTAACACCTTCATGGCAATTAGGCTGATTGAGGTAAGATCCTCATACTAGATGTACACCTGAAGGCTACCACAATTGCGGGGATTGGGATCACATTAGAATATTATCATTTTATTCAGATTACTAATTGGTACACAAGTTAGGTGGTGCAGAGATATAGAAATCAGAATAACAGGGTAGTAGCGAAGCAGAGAAATAGAAATGGGTGCGCTAGTATATTCAGTTTATCTTGCCTTACCTTGTCTTAAATTATCTTGTCTTATGTTATGGTATTGTCCTATATTCAGTTTGTTCATGTCATGATCTTTTATCTTGTTTGCATGCTAGTAATCACTGAGCTTACCAGACTTATTGTATGACCCATTTTCTTTCGCCTTCTTTTCTTCCGTTTTCCCCCCAGGTCCGTGGGGAGGGAATACTTCAGCTTAGCTCAGTTTTCTTTCCAAGCTTGAAGATAGTCGTCGTATTGCTTTGGACTCTCTTTTTCACTGTTATGGCTGGCTCATGCTTTATTTGGGGAATATCATTGTCATTTTATGCTTCTTTATTTTGTTATGCAAGACAGATACTTTAATGTACTAGGTATTGGTGTTTTGGTGTTGGAAAACAATATTTGTACAAGCAGTTTTACCAAGCTGTTGTTTTATCAATGAAGTAAAGTTTTATTTAGTTTCCGTTGTTTAAATTTTGTCTGTCTTGTAATTTATCTGCATCTTTTACCTATAACGTTCCATCAAAGTTAAGGCATTCCCTTTGTGAGTGACCTTAACGGAGGTGGTGTGTTTCACTTGATATCAGAGCTGAAGGTTACCGGATCAGATAAATGATTTGAAAAATTATTTTCAAAACGGTTTTAAAAGAAGCGTTTTCAAAAGAAAAGTTTTGTTCTAAAGGCATATTCCCCAAAGTCATATTCACTATCTTCTGATCCTCTGTTTGAATCCTTGTTTCCTTCTTTCCTGAGTCTCCGGGGCTCTTGGCTTTCTAGGAGGTAACCTCATTGCGGCTTGGTTTCATAGGCTTGATCAGACTATGACACATGTCAAAGGGCGAAGAAGCGCCTAACTTCCATCTATAGTCGCAATAGTTTCACCTACGGCTAATTTTCTTTCAAGCTTTTTAGGATTTTTCGTGCGATGGAGGCAGCTTTCGAGAGACTTGTCAACATGTTCCATAAGAATGGTAAAGATGAGAATGAGGGAGTTTGGCTAAGGAGCACAACCCAAGGATGAGAAACTCATGGATATGGACTTGGTTTGCAAAGGAGGAAAGAATAGTAAAACCTAAGACAAGAGGAAGTGTCTTTATCATAGTATAACGGGTCATATAATTAAGGACAAGGGCAAGAACAAAGGAAAGGATTTTCAGGAGGGCAAATGCATGCACTCACCGTCAGCGTACCTAAGAGAGAGGCAGTAAAGTTTCTGTTGAAAAGTTTAGTTTTTCTTTTGATCATCTTGTTAGTACTCTTTTTGATTTTAGCGCTTCACATTCGTTTATATCTGCTTCCATAGTTGAGTCTATGCACCTTAGTACTTGTATAGTAGAAGATCCCATTATTGTCTCAAATCTAATAAGTGGTTCGGCTCATTTATCTTTAGTTTGTAAGGATTCGAGAATAGCTATATTAAGGATTGAGTTTAAGTATAATGCTTATGTTTTTGGTTCCATGGGTTGTGGGTTGGTTCTAGGCATGGATTGGTTAGCTAGACTTTTGACTTGCCTCAGGAATACCCTCGAGATTTCGTGCGATCCTAAGGGATCAGTTAGGCTTAGCTACCTAGAATCACTTGATGAGTCTATCGATGATTTGCGATCCGTTAGAATAGTTCATGAGTGCGTAGATGTTTTTTATTAGGTTAGGGGTTTCCCCCTAAAACTCGAGATAGACTTCCGCATATATCTAGTTGACAATGCAAAGCCAGTTATGCGATCAACGATAGTTTTGGAACGAGATTGGCGAGGATAGCCAGAGTCGGTTAAGTGCTCAAATGTTTGGTTGTTTTGCTAGTATCATCTCACATAGATTGTCCAAATTCGGAGGAGGTATTCCTTGGGTGCTTGTCTGATATTAGTTTAGGCCTTTGGGGCTTGTACTTGAGGGATGTCAAGTTTGACTAGGATGGTTTACATGAGAAATAAATGGTTGTGGCAGGCGCTCTAAGTAAGGCTACCTTAAGAGAGGTACAAAGTACATAGAAACCTTTAGCTTTAGACCCTCAGATTTGTGACATGATGGATAAGCTAAGTAGAGGAGAGAATCTAATCATCTTTGTATATACACTTGGTAACATGGTTAGCATCTGTTTATTTTCAAGAGATAGTTCTGGGAATGTTAGCATGACACGACAGAAGTTGCAGTGCCAAGTATACTATAAGAAGAAAAAAAAATTGGAATGGGAGGCAATAGTGAAATGAGTTCCAACGCATATTCTTGAAACAGAAATTAAGAAGCTACGCAAATCATGAAGTTAAGACAGTCAGAGCAATATGGAATGAAGCTCAAGAAGATGGGACTTCAAAGACTGAAGACTAGATACGCGCATCATACCCTTTTTGAGGGTATTCCCCTTGATTCCTCTTTTTCTGTAAAATTTATTTGCATGCTAGTCTTTTAAGTATATCCTCTCGATCTTATCCTCAATCCTTAGGTAGAAGCTAATGGATGTAAACATGTGTTTGAAACATGTTATGATTGGTGTTTGCAAGTGGTTGCTAGTGGTTGCTCGTGGATGCATATACACACATTAGGCACTAGATCGGCTCAGTCACTTTCATATTGCATATGCGTGGGTGAAATTTTATATATATGAACTGAAAATTGATGTGTTATCATATGGATGTTGCATTTGTATGAATGATTGTGCACTCATGTAGAAGTTATAAAGTACGATTAGGAATAACTGCATACATGATGGACTCATGGCACTGACATAATTCGCATTGAGGAGGTCAACTGAATCAGTATACCGCCTGATTTTTCATTAGCTAAGGACATGTACACGCACTATGCATATGATCATGAAAGCATTAGAAACCTTTTTAAGGACAATAGACGCCTGTGATTGAATGGTTGAGTAGATGGATGTTGGATGTTAGGATATGCAATCTTCTTAACTTAGAGATTTCGGGGACGAAATCCTTTAAGGAGGGGAGAATGTAACACCCCATATTTTCTGAGAATATTAAAATAACAAATTAATTTGACAAAGAACACTACAACAAAATGGCTTTATTACAACTGCAATTTTACAACTGTGCAAAATGGCCCGTTGTAGTAAGGATATTTAACAACATTTTTATTTTGACAGTTGTAACAAATGGATTTTTAACAACTTTTTGTAATAGGTACATATTGCAACTTTTTTTTGAATGAGATCATAACTCTTTTCTGGTTCCAAATGGAAATTTTTGGCTCCAGCCCAAATTCCCACTCTTGAAATTTTTATCCGTCGGTTCTGAAATTTTGGCTCCAAACCGCCAATATTTTCCTCTGTCTACTCATTTCATTTTTTCTTCTATGCCTCTAAGTTTCTATCCACGCATCTCTCACCAAATTTTATCCCTCAACCAGGAACCCTAAAACATCTGTTTTCGTGATGGCGACTACCTCCGTCATGATCTCCGCCTCCTCGAAGCTTCTCGCTCCCACTTACCTCTCATCGTCCCGCCTCTCCCCTTCTTCAACTCTCATTTTACGATCCGCCGTTAGTGACACCCTACCCGAGGCAACTCTCTCCTACTTCCCCGCAACTTCCGACGAACTCCAGACCATCACCATCTCCGAACTCACCAAATCCAAGAAAGCCATCTTATTTGCCGTCCCTGGCGCCTTCACTCCCACCTGCTCTCAAAAGCACTTCCCTGGATTTGCCGAGAAAGCTAAAGATCTTAAATCAAAAGTAGCAGATGTGATTGTGTGGATCTCTGTTAACGATGCATGAAGGCTTGGAAGGAGGATTTGGAGATTGGTGATGATGTGATGCTGTTGTCAGATGGGAATGGTTATTTCACTAGGGCTATTGGGGCTGAGATGGATCTGAGCGATAAACCAATTGGTTTGGGGGTCAGATCAAGGAGATATGCCATGTTGGTGGATGATGGGGTTGTAAAAGTCTTGAATTTGGAAGATGGGGGTGCATTTACCAATAGCAGTGCAGGGGATATGCTCAAAGCTCTTTGAATTTGAGTATGTCCGTCTTCCCTCTTCTTTTCTGTGCTAAAAATAAGTTGTTTGACCATGGCACATCTGTGTGTGCTTTTTTGTCATGTTTTTGCTTGTCCTAACTACAATTGGAATGGTTGATGCAATGTTAGAGGTAAGTACACGAAATGTGTATGGTTTGCAGCGAAAAAAAAAACATTTTCTCTTCTATGCGCCCAAATCCGCATTTTTTTCTTTTTCATTTTCCACTTTTCTCTTCTATGCGCCCAAATCCGCATTTTTTTCTTTTTCATTTTCCACTACTTGTGCATCCAAATCCCAATCAAAAGTTCTATTTCATGGCTGCCGAATGGAAGAAATCACTCCCAACTTTAGCCACCTTCTAACTTGAGATAAAACAATTGCAATATCAAAATAATCCAACTTGGTTCGAGCATTGTTTTCTCGGTAAATACAAAATCGATTTTGGCTAAGTTGGTTCACAAAAAACCAAGAATAACTGCAACAATCAATGCAGGGATCTCGACAATTTGATTGAGGTGGCTACCGAGGCTATCACACTAATGAGTTTGGCGATCTCTGATTTTAAAGGAAAGTAGATCTGAAATCAATACGTCGACAGTTCTAAGTAGTAATTTCAGTTCTGTTATAATATTATATTGCATAGTTTAATTTAGTTCAATTATAATACAATATTAAAATCAATTTACCTTGTCTTCTAGAATATTAATGTCTTCTATAATTTTTTATGCTTCACATTATCATATCAGTTCATATTTATTTATAGAAATGTTAACATTGAATGCTACATAGCTTCTGTTACGTTTTATAGCTTAAGTTACTTCATACTTTATTATACTTCATTCTTATTGCTTAATATGTTACTTCATATAGTTTAATTCAAGAACACCTACAGCATAGCAAAAAAATCTCAAATTTATTGGAAGTCAACTTAAGAATGAGGATCATTGCAAGACCAGCAACATTGCGAGCAAATCTCAATTTCATTATGTTTGTATTACTCCTAAAGATGTATATTTATGAAAGATGACTTCAAGTCATTTGGATTTTGGAGTCTTGGATAATGGAATTTGTAGTTGCTTTATGTACTTGAGGTACTTGTATGATTTATAAAAAAATGATGAGAGTTTGAAAATTTTAATATATTGTTTTGGTTCATGTTTTCTGTTTGTTTGATATCTTTAGTTTTGTAGATAATATTTTCTAAAACCAATTCTTTTATTAGTAATATGTATATAATTTGTTCATATATTACAACTATAAAATAATACTTTTAATAAAATAATAACAACTGTTATAAACAGTTGCAATAAAGTTTATTACAACGGTGGAAAATAGTTGTAAAATATACGTTTCACAACAGTGTCGCAAGGGTGTAAAAAAGTTGTAAAAGATTTTAGGCTATTACAACTTCTTAATAGACGACGGTTGCCCCACCGTTGTAAAAAGTCATTTACAATTGTTTTCCACCGTTGTAATATGGTCAATTTGTTGTAGTGGAAGAAATAGGTGAAACGGGTTGTGCCATTGCGTTCATCTCAGAATTCTGCTTGAGATAGAGTCTGAGTTTGCGTAAATCGGACTTCGTATGAAGAAGATATCTTTAAATTAAATATTGCAGCAAAACATGAAAAAGAAGAATGAGAAAAGAATAATGTTTAGAATTGTTCTAAGGTTTGTAAACAAAAGACTTAGTAGCTCATTTGGTTAGAACATATGACTTGCATACAAGAGGTACAGAGTTCGATCGCCGCCAGTGCCATATTTTGTTTTAGGGGAATGGCTAAAAAGTGGTTTAGTGTGAAAATGGTTAATTGGGAAGATAGATAAAAAGAATATATATATATATATATACATATATATATATATACACACACATATATATATATATATATGACGTGTACGCATCATGTGCCGCAAATGGCGCATTTTTTTGTTGGTCAAGGATTGTCTTTTTTACGTGGCCATCTCTGATTGGCTTTGTGACAAATTCTGAGGTGTTAGGGCTTATGTGTCATGCTATGATTCGCTGAGTGACACATTGCTTTAGTTGGATGGCTCTGATTACTCCTGGACTGATCTAATGGCTAGAACTAAACCTGGACTTCTATATAATCAACTCAAATCCTATACCTAAAACACATAAACACATTCTTTGTAGCCACCATGCTGTCCAATTCAAATCTGATCTAGCCACCTTCTTCTTAAACAAAATATAATCTAATTAGAAAGCTTCAAGTTGGAGAAAAAGGTTTTTGTTTCAAAGTAAGGGATTTATGCTTCAAATCAATAGTCAACATCAAAGGATAAGCTTTGAAAATTCAGAAATCAGATCCCAGAATACAAGATTTGTTCTTTGTTTGTAAGTTCAGTTGTTATCTAGAATTAAACATATAAAAGTCATGATTTGTAATAAAATGAATCTAGAACTGTGCCTCGTTGTAAAATAATTTGTGATTTATGTTGTGACTGTGGAACCTATCATGCCTAATTGTGAGACGATCTATGTTGAGATTAAAATAATGGAACTTATCATGTTGTGATGGGTATAACTAAACCTATCATGTTATTTATAAATTGGTGATTCTATTGTACATGCAAGTTTGAATATTAAGTTATGTTCACACATGTTTATATGCCTAAGATCTACATGTTTTAGATCTAAAAGTTTGAATACTAAATTATGTTCACACATGTTTATACGCTTAAGATCTACATGTTTTAGATGTAAAAGTTTGAATACTAAGTTATGTTCTCACATGCTTATATGCCTAAGATCTACATGTTTTAGATCTAAAAGTTCGAATACTAAATTATGTTCACACATATTTATATGCCTAAGATCTACATGTTTTAGATCTAAAAGTTTGAATACTAATTTATGTTCTCACATGCTTATATGCCTAAGATCTACATGTTTTAGATCTAATAGTTTGAATACTAAATTATGTTTACACATGTTTGTACGCCTAAGATCTACATGTTTTAGATCTGAAAGTTTGAATACTAAGTTATGTTCTTACATGCTTATATGCCTAAGATCTACATGTTTTAGATCTAAAAGTTTGAATACTAAATTATGTTCACACATGTTTATACGCCTAAGATCTACATGTTTTAGATCAAAAAGTTTGAATACTAAGTTATGTTCACACATGTCTATAAGTCTATGATCTACAAGTTTTAAATCTAAAAGTTTGAATACTAAGTTATGTTCTCACATGCTTATATGCCTAAGATGTACATGTTTTAGGTCTAAAAGTTTGAATACTATATTATGTTCATACATGTTTATATAGATCTACATGTTCTTTTAAGATCTATGCTAGTTCGCTTGCTTTATGTTATGTTATGTACATGTTCATAAGTTAAGTCATGTTCATATATGCCTATATGATTAGATCCACATGCTTGCTTTTATGTTATGTTATGTACTTGTTCATAATCTAAGTCATGTTTATATGTCTAGATTTACATTCTTACATGTTTAGATCCAAGTTAATACACATGTTTAAGATATATGTAAATTCCTGTTCATATGCTTAAAAATTTATGTTAATTGGATCTAAAATGCAAGTTCACATTTATATGCCTAATTAAATGTATATTGTTCTGTGCCAAATTTATATGACACATGTTTTGTTGGATCCATATTATTTTATGCTTGTTGGAATGTTACATGTTCCTTTCTTTTCCCTTTTGTTTATGATTTTGGCTAATTTGCGAGCCTAACGTTCTATGTGAATTATGCGAACGTATAATGGGGGTAACTTTGGGAAAACATTAAATTACATGCTAATGGCATAGATTGGTTCATAATCATGTAAATGATTAACAGTATGAAATGGTATAATTTGTATACCATTAATTATGAACATAATTTAAATAGTGAATGTGACATGACAACACTTGTGGATAATATACATATAAACTTGACATAAATGACAAATATGTAAATTAAAGAAAAGATGGACATGCCTAACCCGAGGTTAGATTGAGTTGTGGTGTAAAACTGCCCGGAACCACCCGGCACATCCAGTAACCGCAGCAACACCGATCTAATGTTAGAGGTTAGTGCATCATGCCCAAGAAAAACCCGAGGTTAGATTGAGTTGTGGTGTAAAACTGCTCAGAACCGCCCGGCACATCTAGTAACCGCAACAACACATATCTAATGTGAGAGGTTGGGGCATTAATAAATCAATTAATGCTAATGAACAAGACATGCTAACAGATGGAAGGGTTAATTTAACTAAGGCAACACATAACTAGTACAACATGTTAATTATACATATGGGTAGGTTTAAGTTAATAAGAAACACTTAAACCAATATATAACATGATGTACGGTAGGGTTAAGTAACACAAGAGGGAAACACTTAACCAATATATATAACATGATGTGTGATAGGGTTAAGTAACACAAGAGGAACACTTAACCAATATAACATGATGAACGAGTGGGGTTAAGTTAATAGGAACACTTAACCAATATAACAGGATAAATTAACAGGGTTAAGTTAATAGGAAACGCTTAATCCATACCACATGATGTGTGGGTGGGTTAAGTTAACATGAATGGATAACATGCTTGAATCAGTGAAAGGGTTAAGTACATATCGTGTAGGTGGGTAATACTAGTATATATGGGCCCACAAACTTAACCGTTAAATAAACTTGCTTTAATCGGTGGGAGGGTTAAGTACATCTCGTGTAGGTGGGTAATATTGTATATATAGGCCTACAAACTTAACCAATAGGAAACCCTAGTAACGGGGACCCATTTCAGCAGTAACCCACATAGATGTATCATGGTACCCTGAACTAGGCAGGGTGGGGCACGATTGCTAGGCTGATTATAAGCAGTCAAAATAACGGAAGGGGGTACATTTGTGTAGGTTCCGACGGTTTACGAGCGTGCATGTACTCCAGAGTGGGAAAAAGCGGGCACTGGGTACTAGTAGTTATACACTATGCATCTTGAATCGTGTCGGGTTGCTATCATAAGGATTGATACACCTTATGGTGGGACCAGCATAGGGTATCTACATGCAAGAGAGGGCCGATTGACACAGACACAAGGAAAATTAATACAAGTAGGGAGCCGATCGATAGAGTAGTAAAGGTACATCTAACACCTTCATGGCAATTAGGCTAATTGAGGTAAGATCCTCATACTAGATGTACACCTGAAGGCTACCACAATTGCGGGGATTGGGATCACATTAGCATATTATCATTTTATACAGATTACTAGTTGGGACACTAGTTAGGTGGTGCAGAGATATAGAAATTAGAATAACAGGGTAGTAGCGAAGCAGAGAAATAGAAACAAGTGCGCTAGTATATTCAGTTTATCTTGCCTTACCTTGTCTTAAACTATCCTGTCATATGTTATGGTATTGTCCTATATTCAGTTTGTTCATGTCATGATCTTTTATCTTGTTTGCATGCTAGTAATCACTGAGCTTACCAGACTTATTGTCTAACCCGTTTTCTTTCGCTTTCTTTTCTTCCATTTCCCCCCCAGGTCCGCAGGGAGGGAATACTTCAGCTTAGCTCAGTTTTCTTTCCAAGCTTGAAGATAGACGTCGTATTGCTTTGGACTCTTTTTCGCTGCTATGGCTAGCTCATGCTTTATTTGGGGAATATCATTGTCATTTTATGCTTCTTTATTTTGTTATGCAAGACAGATACTTTATTGTACTAGGTATTGGTGTTTTGGTGTTGGAAAACAATATTTGTACAAGCTGTTTTATCAATGAAGTAAAGTTTTATTTAGTTTCCGTTGTTTAAATTTTGTCTGTCTTGTAATTTATCTGCATCTTTTACCTATAACGCTCCACCAAAGTTAAGGCATTCCCTTTGTGAGTGACCTTAACGGAGGTGGGGTGTTTCAAAATTCCTAAGGGGGAGAGAATGTAACGACCCGCATTTTATGTATCGAAGAATCATAAAATATTTTTATTTAATTCCCTAAGGTTGGAACATTCTCATATTTTGATATGTTGGTTATGGGGATGTGATACATGTCCATAATTTTTACCAGTTTTATTTGTTATAATCTTGCCCCTATCAGTTTTGTACAGGGCATAACTTTTGACTAGTATCGAATTAGGTGCTGAGCTCGATTTCATTGGAAAGGAAATGATGTTTCCAATTCTGTAGAATGGTCACATTGAAGATTTGGTTCAGCAGTTTGGAAGGTATCGTTGTTTTAGTGCTACACAATTTCTGGATAGACTAATTAGTCATTAGTGGCCTGATTAGTCAGGCCCATTAGTGGGATGACAGTTTGGTTATAAATATGGGGTTAGAGGCATGGAGAAATGTTTTCTTTCTTCATTTATCATTTGGTTGAGCTCGTGATCCTCCTTGTTCAATTAAATACCTCTCTCTACCATTAAAATCATAGATCTACATTTAAAGATTGAAGATCTACATCAAAGAAGGCTAGATCTACATCAAAAGAGAAGAGATGGTATCAAATTGAGGGTTTTGAAGATTGATCATCGCTGTCCGATTCTGAGATTAGTCGATTTCAAGCTATTTTGAAGAAATGGTGAGTGATAAGCATCTCTCGCACGAATTCAATCGAGTACATGGGTAGTTTCATCTTATGTTCATCATTTCAAGTTGTTTTCATATAGATCCAATTGATGTAAATATGATTTCAATTCAAATCACCATAGGATCTAATCTAACAACTTATAAATGGTAATTTCATATGCTAAATCTATGTTTAGATCCATTTATAGATTTAATCATTTGTTGAATCGTTGTTTTAATGCTTGCTGAGAGATTGGTTGATGATTGCGTGGTTTTGAATTTGGATCGATGGTGATTTCGATGGATATACTAAAGTATGGATTGGGAGAGAGAAAAAAGTATGGATCATCAAGAGAGAGAGAGTGGACCGAGCATGGTTTTATGAACCAGGAAAGAACTTAGTTCAGGAGGACAACAACGTTGGAAACGTTGTGGAAGGTCCTGGATCGTCCACGATCCAAGCATGGATCGCACATGTTAAAAAGATGGATCGGCCCAGCATTTCATTGATGGATCAGAGGAAGATTTGGTGGCTTGGCAAAGTGATGGATCACATCCGATCCATCAGTATTGACAACGTTTTGCAAAATGTTGTAGAAGGTTGATGGATCGGTCACTTTCTGAAGCATAGATCAGGCACTAAAATGTGGTGATGCGCATTGGTTTTGATGGATCGGTCCAAGTCTTCGCTGATGGATCACAAGAGATCCATGGTGGATCGCTGATGGGATGCCACCGTGGTTCAGAAATGCTGTGAAAAGGATTTAGAAATGTTGAGGTATAAAAATGAGGCTGATGTGTCCGGAACGATCCAGAGGATATGATAGCATTCTGAAACACTATAAAAGGCTAAATGAAACAGTGTTAAATGTGAATGCTTGAAGATGGACCGTGCCTACCTAGATTGAGCTGCAGTGTTTTGGAAATGTTATGGAATGTTATTTATGGAAAATACTGAAATGACGTGGATTGTATATCGGCCAAACGACGTAAGTTTTGGATCGACGATGATCGTGGCTTCAACATGAATTCAAGAAGGAATGTTCAACGTTTTGTGTAGTATTCATTGATCGGTGAAGTGCAACGAATATGCAGATGACTCAACTGTGTTTTGAGCACGTGGATAATGGCTGCTATAGCATGTTTTGTGCTTATGGATAGTCATCGATGATTTCAACTAGAGTTGTGAGGGCCGAGAAATTATCGTTGTCATAGGTTCTAGCAGACTCAAAGAAGGGGTATAATAGGGACGCCTAAAAGACCGGTCATATGGTCGAGTACCCTGGGCAGTAATGATGGGCCTAGAGATACGAGTCACGATGACGTATGGAGCTTTCGCTGGAACCAGGGTTTACCATTAGCCCTTGACGGATGACATGATGTTGAGCCGGTCATACGATTAACGATGGTTTTGAAGCAAGATTGCCGATGATAGCTAAAGTCATGGATGATGATTGTTTTGCTTATATTTACTTGTGTAGATTGTTCTTCGTTGAAGGAGATATCTCTTGGGTGCTTGTCTGATGTTTGTTTAGGCCTTTGGGGCTTCTGCTTGGGAGATGTCTATATCAATTTGGATAGTCTACACTTGATAACTGATTGCCATGAATGTACTATTTGTTTCTACCTGATTGTTGTAAAGGCTATCATTGTCGGATGTGGGGAAGATGGGTTGGGTCCTTCTCTGATGTGCTGGCAGATTAGTTGATTAATCTACCTATTCTCATATACATTATTGATGATGTTAGATAGCTCCTTTATAACTCATTAAGACTGTTGTCTGACCCGAGTTTTTATGTTTCCTCTTACTACCTTGGGTTGTTCATCATTGCTTTGGATAGTAGACTGAGTAGCAGGTGACAGGTAGTTGATCTTAATGAGGACGATGTTGTTGAGCGATGACGAGCTAGAGGCTTATGTATTAGTTTTCTATTACCTACTATTTGTTGTTTTTCTACTACTATGTTGATGTACTTTTTAAGTGACTTATAGTAAGGCACTTTATACATAGTCTTTTAGTGTTATCCAATGTTGTATGGATATTTCATGGTGATATGAAAAATGTTTAAGATTCTGCTCAATTCTGCTTCATTATTATTTCCTGTTGTATATATTCTATCATATTTTATCCATGCGCGGTGAGTTATACGACATGTTTCATTATTGATATCCTACTCTGATGATTGTCTATAGTTGTCTGGCATGTCTTTCAGCGCATTATTTCTCTTGTTAAGTGCTGGAGTTATGGGCGGTCGTCACAATATTGTTGAAAGAATCCTCAAGCTACTAAAAGAGCCGTATATCATTCAACCAATATATCTGGACGTGTTTTTACCATATATACCCATTTACATGAAATGGGTTTTACTTCCTTCGGCTTTGGTACTAATTCCCAAGACTGATTCTTCTCTAAAGCTGTTATCTCTTTTTTCATAGCTTCAAGCCATTGGGATTTTGGATATGCCTCCTTATATGACTCTAATTCTCTGTACTTCTCTTCTTCAGCTACAACAACATTGGCATATTTTTGATTCGGCTTCGGCGCTCATGTTGATCTCTGAAGTTCTGGGCTTACTACTTTTGGTTGTCTGTCTTGAAGTACGCCTGTATTCCTTGGATTTTGTGTTGCCTCATCCTTGGAAGTTTCTTATTCACATTGACCCACATCATCGTTCTGTGGATTTGGATATATTTCAACAATTTGCTTCCTCGTTTTCCTTCTGCAAATTGTCTTCCATTTCTTTGGAATCCGGTAATTCCTCCTTATGAGATGACCACCATGATGACGCCTTATCAAGCATAACATTCCTTAACATATAGCATTTTCCTGTTGTTAGGTCGCAACATTTCTACCCTTTTCTTTGGCGGTCTATCCCATAAAGTTACACAGTACGCCTTCTTATCAAATTTGCTACGTAGGTGGCTTGGCATGAATATGTAGCACACACAACCAAATACTTGAAAGTGGCTTACTGTAGGTTTACAACCCCACATTTTGTCAAAGGGTGAAACGAAGCCTAACTTAGCTTGGGGAAGCCTATTCATTACATGAGCATCTTTCTTCATACGTTCATCCCAAAATCACCCTAGAACATCCTTTGCATGTAACATGCTTCGATATCGCTCTAAAAAGTGTCGATTTTTCCTCTTAGCTATTCCATTTTATTGTGTGTATTTGCACATGTGAATTGATGACATATGCAGCATTCTCGAAGATTCTAAAAATTCATCTGAGGTATATTCGCCACCGTTGTCTGTTAGAAGACGTTTGATTTCCTTGCGGACTTCTGCCTCCACTATTTCTTTGAACTATTTAAATTTTGAAAAAGCTTCGGACTTTTCTTCTATAAAGAAAACCCATATGTATCTCAAGAAGTCATCGATGAATGTAATTATGTATCACATGCCGCTAATTGATGGTTGTTTGACTCATCCGAACACGTTAGAGTGGACCAGCTCTAATGGTGCTTTGGTTTTGAACTTTGAATCTTCATACGTTAATTGATGTGCCTTACCGCATTAGCATCTAGCGCATACAGTCTCTATTCTGACCTCTAGCTGAGAAAGTCCCTTCAGCATAGACGTGTTCATCATCACTTTGAGTTTGTGATAGTTGACATGTCCTAGCCTTACATGCCATAAATATGTTGTTTCGTTCTTCCGAGTCTTGTCTACATAAGCTGACTTTGTTGACATTACATTGACAGATTCTAAGCATTGTCCTATCATCGTCGATGTTCCAAATATTTCAAGATCTTGGTAGATCTTAACATTTTAAGGAAATGGCGGCCTGACGCTATAACTTACGCCAGTAACAGTAATTTTTTCTACATCTTAGGTATATGGTAGACATCATGAAGTGAAAGTTCTTTTAGACTGAATCTCGGCGCGATTGTTATTTTACTGATTTAAGAAATTGTAGGCTTGAGTTGTTGGTTATCGCCACTGCACGACCACCTTTATATTCCACTATATTTTGCAGCATCTCTTTATCCCCCATCATATGATTAGAGCTGCCAGAGTCAACTATCCAATCATTATTATAATCGATCGTTCCAAGAACAGTAGCTATTAGAGCTAATTCTTCTTTCTCTACTGTGAATGATGTTTCTGCGATCCATTCTTCATCGCTTTCCTTTCCTTCATTTGATGTAGCTGCATTTCTTTCTGCAGTTTTCTTCTTGAACTAACAACTTTTAGCCATTTTATCACACTTTCCGCAGTTGTAGCATTTTCTATCAAATTTGTTGTCATTCTTTGACTAGTCGCGTTGGTTGTTTTTCTTTTGAGCTCTCCCTATGTGAGGGGTTTCCATGATGACCATGCTTGTCATCATTTTTCTTAAAATATTTTCTAGCATTTGGTTAAGATCGACCTTCCTTATCACCATTAAAGAGTGCTTCTTTGTCATTCTTTAATGAGACTTTGGATATTTGCTTAGTTAATGCTTCTTGGTCGACTAGCAAGTTTTCTAATTCAACAAGAGAAGGTTGGCTTGGCTAACCTTGTATTATAGTAATAAAAGCTCTAAATTCTGATTTTAATCCATGAATAATAATTTTACTAATTCTAGCATCTGACATTCCAACAATAGGGTCTAATGCAGAGATTTCGCGACAAAGTGATTTTACCTTGGTAAAGTATTGATTGATTGTCATGTCGCGTTGCATGATCGAGAGAAGCTCATTCTCCGGAAGCTGCATCTCGTATCATTCTTCTTGGTGAACAATGATGAGAAGGTATCCCATGCTCCCTTCGGAGTCTTTGCCAGCCTAATGTGCTCCAAATTTCATCTTCAAGTGTGGTCTAAATCGCAAACATGGCTTTGTTTGCTTTAACCTTTCATTTCTTTAAAGAGGTTGTGTCCCTGGTTGTGTGACTTCATTGCCACAAAAGATATCTCACAAGTCATGCCTTTTGGAGATATGCCTTTATGTGCATCGACCATGTGTTGTAATTTTGATCGTTAAGTTTCTTAATTCCAACGACCACTTGAATGTCACCCATCGTGCAACCTCTATAGTACTTAACCACACATGATCACTATAAGAAACTCAACAAGAAACTTTTTAGGAATGAACCCAGCCTTGCTCTGATAACACTTGTTGAAGTACACAACACGTGAAAATCTAATTATTTTATTATTACAAAAGCAATTACACAAAGACTTGGATACAATACTTGATAATGATACAGACTAAACTCTCTCTAACTTTGATAATGTACACTTTGGGATATACTTACTTTTTTTTGGATACACAACTTGAGGACCTAAAGTCTCTATCGATACTACTAAAAAAATCTGATTGTGATACTATAGGAAATTCTAGCTAATTATGTTGTCAAAATAGTCTTGAAGTTTTCACAAAACTAGATCATTTCTAATTATAATGGCTCCATTCAAAATGATATATTTATTTAGGTAATATCTAGAAAACTCTAGATTTGGTGATGCTTCTTCATGTTTTTATTAAATTTCGGGCTGCAACGAGTTGTGCACATGTCTCCTATATGGGTCGAAGCCATCTCTATAAATATGTACATCTCTCTGTAATAATAAGATAATGGGAAAATAAAACAATTTTACTTTCTTTCTGTATTAGTATCTTTCATATCCATCATTCATCTTTCTCCTGTTTCTACTTTTCAAATAGTGCAAAGTAGATATGCCACATAAAGCACAATGTACAATACTCAATTTTTTTTTTGTTTTTGAAACAACAACAATAAAGAACATACATTATTTTGGATAAGTTGACAACGCACCAATTGTTCTGTCCCCATTTTCAGTGTCACCCCATGTTCCACCTAATTAGAGTCCCCCGATTTCCACCTTTTGCACTTAACACTACTAAAGGTACAGTGTATTCCAGCGCCGTGTTTCCAATAGACTCTGATGGAAAATTAGAATCCGTATGAGCCGTTGGAAATCGATGCAACAAAGATCGTTGGTGGCCATTGGAAACCGTTGAAAATTTTCCTGCATATGTTCCAGAGACCCCGACCTGCTTCTTCATTTCTCTCCTCCCCATCCCCAAATCCGATTTTCCACCCCTTCCCACCACTTCACCTCGTCCAATTTTCATTCTTCCACCTAAACAATCACTGCCATCGCCTCCAACGTCAACCACGAGCTCCTCCAGCCCTCCTCCTCAGTCGTTCCTCTTTAATTTAGGTGAAATTCATAAACGTAAATTTTAGGTTTACTACTAATTTGTGCTTAATATGTCTTTGATTTGATTCCTAGTTGTTTGCATTAGTATATTACATCATATTATTCTCGAATTGCTATTGTTATCACCCTAATTGTCAAATTCGTTGGATTGAATGGTTTTAAATATATGTCACATGTCATATACTAGCGAAACCATAGGTTATATGTGTATAATATATAAAAATATTGAAGTTTGTGATTGAATGGTGAACAATGATTTATGCATACATGGTTCTTTTAAAACAAATAAATTTACTATAGTCAAATATGTCATGAAATTTTTGAATGAGCTTGTATAGTATGTTTGTACCAAGTCAAATAACTTTGAAGTATTGATATAGTATGTTTTTGTATGAACTTATTTTTTAAATAACATTGAAGTTTTGATATAGTATGTCATGAAAATTATACCAAGTCAAATATGTCATGAAAATTATTTTTTAAATAACGTTGAAGTATTGATATAGTATGTTTTTGTATAAGTTTATTTTTTAAATAACATTGAAGTCAAATAACTTCGAAGTTTTGATATAGTATGTTTGTATGAAATTATTTTTTAAATAACTTTGAAGTTTTGATATAGTATGTCATGAAAATTATAACATGTCAAATATGTCATGAAAATTATTTTTTAAAATAACTTTGAAGTTTTGATATAATTTGTCTTGTATGTAAAAACAGGAAATGTATATTTTACTTCATATAGCATATTATCTATCTTTTTCTACTTAAATATTCTCAAAATGCATCTCTATTCATTCATGTTGTGTTGCTCATATTCATATCCATATTATTTGCGTATCTTAATTACATTTTCTCAAAGTCAATGCTAAATACATATCCATATATGTTGCAGGTATACTATGTCGACTGACCCTGCTTCTGGCCTTGGCTCTGGCTCGGGTTCTGGCTCGGGATCTGGCTCTAGGGGACATAGCATTACCCCGCGTGCTAGTGAGGGTCGTGGCGGACAGCGAGCTCGTCCTATTGTTTAGTTAGAGACTAAGGATGACAAGGCGTAAGTATAAAAATTAGCCGAATATCAATTTAATGTTTTTTTTACATACTACAGTTAACTATATAAAGTTCTAATTTATATTTAACGCATGGGATTTGAGTTAGAGCCATCTCAGACTGTGTTCGATATCTCTAAGGAGGCGTATAAGGCCAGAATGAGTGATTTCTGGCCTAAGTGGAGCAAGATCCCAGCTGACGTCAAGGAGACTATCTGGCAAGATTTCCTGGTACGTTTATACCGCTTGGTCGTATGTCAAAGAGACTAATTAATTAAACACAAATAAATGAGATTAGTAAAAAAAAAATCCATATACAAGGAGCAGTAGATGTGCAGGAGACGGACATGAGGCTAGTTCAGCGACACTGGAACTCTAAGGTCGCGAAGAATTATAGAGGAAGGTGAATGAGCTTAAGAAATATGGAAAGCAACCAAAATGGGTGGGCGATGAAGTGTTTGGGAAGACGGTTGCGTGGTGGGACACGCCTGAGTTCAAGGTAATTTATAACGAATCTAATTTATTTATTTTGCCGATTTTAAATAATTTGTCAATATGCAATTGCAGGCTGAGTCAGAAAGGAACTCCGCAAACAGGAACAAGAATCTTTTAACTCATCTTGGGGGATCCAAGTCTTTCCAGAATCACCGCAAGGATTTGGTAAATTTGTTAATTATTACATTTGTAAATTGTTTAGTTCAGTGATTGACAATGTGGAATTAATTATTCAAATTACCAACTACAGGAACGATTTTATGGACATTCGTGTCATACATGGATGTCTTTACTCACACCCATGCATCCCGGAAGGTAGACGATGCTAACAACGTCACATATGAGTGGGATGATCAAGACAAGGTGGTACGGGCATACATAGGTAAATTTTAATTAAATATTGCAAGCATGAATTGATTAGTTTATTAGTTACTAGTTATTGTAAAATAAAATCATCGTTTTATTATTTGTCAAATGAAATTATTGTTTGCATTACAGGCAAAGTTCCAGGAGGCATGAACTCATGCGCTTGAGGAGTCGGGCCATGATAAGTTGACGTAGGAGGAGGAAGTCAACATATTCGATGTTGTTATGGAAAAAACACAGCGGAGCGGGCGTTATGGATTCGGTAACCTGACGGTAATATTCGTATAACAGTAACCTGACGGTAATATTCGTATAACATAAATTATTTACATCTACATTATTAAGTGTTTTTTTCCTCTATTAAGACTAATTTCTACTAGAAATGCCTTCGTTCACTAATAATGATGCATGTATAACAAATTACTTGTATAAAAACACCTATGTTATAAAAATTGCATGTTATAAAAATTGTATATTAGCATTGTTAAAATGACTTTGAAATTGTATGTTATAACAATTACTTGTAAATAAAAATTATTTATTAAAATTACTTGTATAACGAATTACTTATATAAAAATTGCATGTTATAAAAATTATATGTTCACCAATATGATTTTGTTATGAATTCATTTTGTAAGTTATAAAAATTGCATGTTATAAATATTGTATGTTCACTAATATGATTTTGTTAGTAATTCAGTTTGTATGCAGTAAAAATTGCATGTTATAAAAATTGTATGTTAGCATTGTTAAAATTACTTGTATAATAAATTACTTGTATAAAAATTGCATGTTATAAAAATTGTATGTTAACTAATATGGTTTTGTTAGTAATTCAGTTTGTATGTTATAAAAATTGTATGTTAGCTATGATTGAGCATTGTTAGCATTGTTAGCTATGTTATAAAAATTGTATATTAGCATTGTTAAATTATATGTTCACTAATATGATACTTGTATTTGTAGGTTCGACAAGCCAAGAAGGCACAAGACAAGGAAGAAATTAAGGAGTTGCGAGTGTTGATTGATCAGCTGCAGGACTAGAATTGCGTGCAGGGTATGCAGATTGAGCGGCTGAATCAAAAGGTTGCAGAGTACGTGCATACTCATGGTGATGTTTCTTCATCGTCTGTTTTTGGAGATCGTTGCGATGATGCATCATGAGGTATGTGTTTTGATGCTCGGTTGGGAATGTGTTTTGTTTTGATGTATGACGAGACAAGTTTGAATGCGTTTTGATGGTTTGTATATATTGGTACGCTTTGTTGACACGTTTGGATGGTTATTTGGATGTTTGTATATGTTGGTACGCTATGTAGACATGCTTAAATGATTTTGTGGATGTATAGCTTGTTTTTGTTGCATATATTTATATATATATATATATATATATATATATATATATATATATGTTTATGCCTTTTAATTTGATGGTTTGTGGTGTTAGTGGTATATATGTGTTGCATAGTTGTGGAATTGGTTGGAAGTAGATTGGAAATGGAATTGAAATAGAAATGAAATGAGTTGGGGAGGCTAGAAGGAAGCTTGTTTGCTGTTATATAAAAAAAATACCCAGTGTTTCCAACGGCTATCAACGGTTTCCAATAGCCATATGGACATTGTTTTCTAACGGTTTCCAACGGTTTGTGCTGTTGGAAGCCGTTGGAAAAAATCCGTTGGGTCCGATGGAAGTCGTGAACTCTATTCCAACAGCCGTCAACGGCTAATAGCCATTGGAATAGCCATATGTTTTTGTAGTGTAAACATGATGGAGGACTTTAATGCAAAATAGCGGAAATTAGGGGATATGATTGGAGGGACACGAGGGAGAGTGGGAATGGAAGAGAAGAATTGGTCTCAGTTGGCAAGAGACAAGCGTCTTAGGTGGGCTCTCTAAGCAGATCAAGTGCAATAGCTAACTAAATAGTTATTCTACTTTACCATCAATATTAAGCTTGGATAACATGTACAAAAGAGTCCTAGGTTCAAGGGATGGTAAGGCTTTGCATCCCATTTGGCACAACAGTACAGGTGTTCCCATAACTACGTGCCATACACACATGTCATGTTTGCTTTTACGTTGTTTACATGCGGCATGCTCAGTTTCTTTGCAGAACCATTATTCGTTGTATATAGAAATAATAGGCCTCATCGTTTTATTTAGATGCATATTTTTTGAATATGAGATGTTTCATGTCAGTTTTAATGCTTGAAATGGCTAACAGATCTCATGCTAGAATAATGAAATGAATCATTGACTAAATAATTCATTTTACACATAAGACAAAAAGAAACAAACGGAGTATCATATATATATATATATATATATATATATATATATATATATATATATATATATATATATATATATATATATATATATATATATATATACATGGAAATGAATCCATTTGTGCGACAGTAAGAGCATCCAAAGCTACAAGTTGGTGGTCAACGGACAAAGAAACGCATGTTACCGAGCCATTTGGGTCCCCTTAGCTCCATGTGCTTTGTCTCTTTGATATATGCATAGAGACCATTGCTCTTTCGTTTTTAATTGCATGCATATGTTAACGTGATCATCATGTCCAACCTCCAACCTTCAGTTTGTACTGTAAATGTTGTACGTTGTCAAATGTTCTTGTAAATTTATCGTTCTTTCCTCAGTACAACATAAAATTAAGCATGTTAGTGGAGAGAAAAAAACTTGAAAAAGCACAAGAAAAAATGTGGCTAAAAAAACTGAAAAATCGGAAAGTAAAAAAAGAAGTTCAGTAGAAACAAGGAAGAATGGGATTTTGATCCTCAATAATCATAGCGGTTTTGATAGATCTGCATGTAGCGGCTTTAACATTCATTTTTTATTTATTATTTATTTTGATTTTGTAAAGATTTATTGTACAGCAAATTAGTTGGGACATAACTGAAGAAAAAATATAACCATTTAAAATACCATAATTTGACAAAAATCATTATCCAAGTGGTCGGCTTTTTTAATTGAATCAATTGATCAAGAGTTTAAAACTAGCTTTCTGTTATTCCAAAAGACATTAACAAGTGCTATGATGTTTAATACCCAAAACTTGTGTATAATTACCAATTTCAAAACAAACAAAGAAGAAAAAAAAACAAAAAAAAAAAAAAATTGTCATTGAATTATATTGTACTGGTTTTCAATGACTTTATGACCAACATAAGAACTTACATCGTTAAGATCGACTATTTGATCACAAAAGTCTGACATAAGTTAGAGAACACAAAATCTGAGCACATATTTAATTTATTTGATATGAAAAGTGCAGATTAAGGGGTCATTCAATGATCGAAATTTTGCGTCCTACAATTTGTGTATAAATAGGCTTTTCTATATACGTACGTACATACATACATACATACATATATATATATATATATATATATATATATATATATATATATGTATGTATGTATATATATATGTATGTATGTGTGCACACGCTTATGTGAATTTGTTCAAAGAAAACCGACCATACTTGTAACGTCCCGTATTTTTAATGGTCGAGTTTTAAATATATATTTTTATATTAAATGTTGAATTGGAATTATAAATAGATTTATAATATATATTTCGTTTGTTAAAATGAAGTTGAATATATAATTTATATTTAAATTATAAACGAGCTTGAAACGTCGTAGTAGTTCGTAATATCTGATTTTGAACTTCAATTGAATATAAAGATTACATTTTAAGTCAGAATTCTTTGAAACAAGAATAGTCCCAATCTATTTGATCATAATTTTCTAATGAATGTGAAAAATTGAGATTTCGTCTTATAAATTATAAGTTATATCCAAATCAAATTTTAAAATAGTCGCTATAGACTTGTTTATAAACTATAAGGTTTATTTAATATAATAAAAAAGATTTTATCTATCTTGGATATCGTTTAACTTGAAACTTTTGAATGATGAGTTATAATTTCATATTGTTTGAATTTAAAGTGATATATATTTCCATTTGGATATATATACGATAATAATTTATCAAATTGGATTGTTTTGGAATTAAATTAAATTATAGCGATATTATATAGGCCTTAGAAATAACCGTTTTCCAACGATCTCCGTTTTTGATGAAACGAATTTTATTAAAATGAATATGGCTAGTTGTTACTAGATTTCCAGTTTGAAGCCATTTAGAGGTGTTTTGTCGGTACATTCAATTTAAACGTGAACCGATAAATACGTTGGAATAAAAAATAATTTCGTTGTGCAAACGGAGTCTGTTTTCAACGCAATTAATTTTATTGGGGTCACAACGTCAAGACGTAGCAGTGCATTTAATTTCGTTGAGTTTGAAGTCAGTATGTAGCGGTGCATATACATATATTTTACGATAGCGTGAATAGCACTACGTATTTATTAACTGTGTACCAAAATAAAATAATTAATATGTATGAAGCAAGTAAATAAAATAGCAGCTACAATATTTTTACTCTTTTCCCGGCCTACCCTAAATACTGAGCCGTAAGCTTCCCATCAAAAGAAATGAAAATACACTGTACCGAGATGCCCTATTTCTTCTTTTCTACGAGCCAACCTATTTTCCTTTTCCTTAAAGCCTAGTGATATTTTTGTGGTACCTAAAGGAGCTCCCCTATCATCCGTACCAAAAACAAAACTCAAAGCTTTCCTACCTGTAAATGTACGGAGCTGAAGACCTACCCAAACTACTGAAGAACCACCTACCTAATGTGTATATAACACTGCATCCCTATCTGTTCACCTACTCTGAAAAGAGTGAAAGTAAGCAACGCTGCACCTCATCTACTCCACGCCATGGCTACTGAAATGAAATTGATCCAATCCTCTTCTTCGTGGGTATATGTGACAGCCCGCCCCGCACCAACCGACATTTACTCCAAAGGTGCGCTGTACACATGTCCAGTTAGCACGGAACGGGTCGTCAGAAGGAAAAAGGGAAGAAGGAAATGAACATACAAAGAACCTGTAGAATGTCTCACAGCGCATAGAACAAAATATAATAATAACATACTTGACATAAAACAGGAGAGACAGTGCATAAGCTAAAAACCAGAACTAAGCATCATAGCAGCGGAAATCCAAAAAATAGCTTATTACAACTTTTCAACCGTCTCAAAACAAAAGCAAGATAAAGGAGGTACACTACTAGTGCCCAAGTAGCGACCACCAACGACACAGGGAGAATGTGTATATATATATATCATGCGTGAAAGCCTCCTGCCCGCCTCCGAATCAACTACTCGCGCATCACCAGCTAACATGTCTCTAGTCTGCTCGTGTGAGCACCCATAGTAATAAGAGGAGACATAAAACTCTGGGTCAGACATAAAGCCTGGTATGAGCGATAAGCATCTAAAGTGAACAATAACAGGTAGACTAAAACTTACCTGAACCTGGACCTGCAACTAAAGAGTTAGCACTACATACTGTACAACATTCTAAGGTGCCATATCAAACGATATAAAGATACGGAGGTGGGGGAGGTGTGCATGTCATAGTGATGGCAAACAATCAAACATAGCATCCATCCTGACATCTCTCACTCAGTGCGTAAAGCATACGATATTCACCACTTCGAGCCAGCGCAGATGGGGTGAATAACTCCATGGGGCAAGTGGACATAGTAAGGATTGGTAAGGCTATGAGCCAGCGCAGATGGGGTGAATAACTCCATGGGGGCAAGTGGACATAGTAAGGATTGGTAAGGCTATGAGCCAGCGCAGATGGGATGAATAACTCCATGGGGCAAGTGGACATAGCGAGGAATTAGTGGCTACATTATCAGTGCAGTGAAGCCATTTATGACTTCATGGGGTAAAGTGATCGTAGCAAGGTATGTTGGGTGATCGAAGTGGTGAATATCGTATGTTTTACGCACTGAGTGAGAGATGTGAGGATGGATGTTATGTTTGATTGTTTGCCATCATTATGACATGCACACCTCCCCCACCTCCGTATCTTTGCACCATTTGATATGGTACCTTAGAGTGTTGTACAGTATGTAGTGCTAACTCTTTGGTTGCAGGTCCAGGTTCAGGTATGTTTTAGTCTACCTGTTATTGTTCACTTTAGATGCTTATCGCTCATACCAGGCTTTATGTCTGACCTAGAGTTTTATGTCTCCTCTTATTACTCTGGGTGCTCACACGAGCAGACTAGAGACAGGTTAAGCTGGTGATGCGTGAGTAGCTGATTCGGAGGCGGGCAGGAGGCATCCACGTATGATATATATATATACACATTCTCCCTGTGTCGTTGGTGGTCGCTACTTGTGCATTAGTAGTGTACCTCCCTTATCTTACTTTTGCTTTGAGACAGTTTGAAAGTTGTAATAAGCTGTATTTTGGATTTCCGCTGCTATGATGTTTAGTTCTGATTTTCAGCTTATGCACTGTCTCTCCTGTTTTATGTCAAGTATGTTATTATTATATTTTATTCTATGCGCTGTGAGACATTCTACAGGTTCTTTGTATGTTCATTTCTTTCTTCCTTTTTCCTTCTGACGACCCGTTCCGTGCTAACTGGACATGTGTACAGCGCACTTTTGGAGTAAATGTCGGTTGGTACGGGGCGGGCCGTCACACTTGGTATCAGAGCTCTAGGTTGCGTAGTTAACCTAGGGAAAGATACTAGGGAGAGTTAGTACGTATATGAGAGCGCGTATTTGTGATTACTTTGGTTTTCAAAAGCTATATATGTATATACTATTAGTAGTATAAAGATGAAGTCGCACTGCACTAGCACCACTATGGGGTCGTTAATCGTTTCCCTTTTTCAGATTGACGATGAGCCGAGACACGAGGGGTGCTGGTAGAGGGACCAACCAAGGGAATGTCGCTGACATGAGGGCGATGTTTACTAACCTCATGAGAGATATGCTTAGAGAGGTGTAAGGGGCAGTTCCCAATCCCGGAGTTGGTGTTGGCCAAGTAGTGCAGGCGCCTAGGGTCGATTTCGCCAAGTTTTGCAAGGATTACACTAACCTTGGCGGGAAGCCGTTCCACGGGACGGAGTCGGCCACGGATGTTCAAGATTGGGTGGATAGTTATGACCGTATCTTCGGTGACTTGGGTCTTGAGGATGCGATGAAGAGAAGGCTAGCGTCTCGTCAGCTGCAAGGGCGAGCGATGAATTGGTGGAATGCCATTAGAACAACTACTCCAGAGGACCAGGTTACTTGGGATCAGTTCAAGGCTCGCTTTAGCGAGAAGTTTATCCCAGCTGCCCAGAAGTCAGTGTTGTTTAAGAGGTTCTTGGAACTCAAGCAGAACGGAAGGGCGGTTTCTGATTATATTGCTGAGTTTGACACTTTGTCGAAGTATGGACTGTCTCTTATCGACACTCCTGAAAAGAAGAATGAGAAGTTCATTACCGGTTTGGATGGATACTTGGGGGAAAGGCTTATCAATCACATCGATGAGACTTTTGAATCGATCGTGGGGAAGGCTTTGAGATCAGAGAGTCTTTACCCTAAGTCAAAGACTGAGGCTGCATCTGCAGAAGGGCCAAAGCCGCAAGTAGGTGGTGGAGGCAAGAATAACTCTCAGAATAAGAGGAAGCAGGACCAATCTAAGGGTGGCTAGAAAAAGAGCAAGAAGGATGTTGAGTGCTTCAGCTGTGGAAAGAAGGGCCATTATGCTAAAGATTGTCGGGCCAAGCCAGCGGATAAGAAGTGCTTCAACTGTGGTCAAGTGGGACATTTCAAGGATAAGTGTCCGCAACCTCTTAAGGAGAAGCAGATTGTGAAAGCATATGCTATTGATGCTGTTCCTTCTTCGTCGAATGCCCCAACTGCGGCGGAGAAAGGAAAGAATGTTGTTATTCAAGGTATGCTTTCTATTTATGATGTACCAGTTCGAGTTTTGTTTGATACTGGGGCTTTCCGTTCCTTCATATCTAGTGACCTGGTAGATAGGTTGGGACTGGAATCCGAGATAGTCGATAGACCATTGGTTGTGACGAACCCGATTGGTGGTTCGACTAGCCTTAGTATGATTTGCAGGAATTTGGTCTTATCGAGTCATGGATGTATGTGTGTTTGTGATTGCTTTGTTTTGGGCTTTACTGGGTATGGCATTATATTGGGAGTCGATTGGCTCCAAAGATACGGGGTGGTGGTAGACTGTGAGGGCTTTTTGGTGACAGTGAGGGCGGATGATGGGCGGAGGGTAGTGTTTGGTAGTCTACCTAGTGATGGGGTTATGGCTAGTTTTGTAAATTCCCTCGACATCCCGCAGGATGAGTTGTCAGATGTGCCCGTGGTTGGCCAGTATCCGGACGTCTTCGAGGAGGTGACCGGGCTTCCACCACACCGAGAGATTGAGTTCCGTACTGATTTAGTGAAAGATGCCAGACCTATAGTAATGCCACTTCGTCGTATGGCACCAAGGGAGCAGCGAGAGCTCGGGGTGCAAGTCAGCAATCTTTTGAAGAAGGGATTCATTAGAAGGAGTGTCTCCGAGTGGGGAGCACCAGTTGTGTTTGCCACTAAGGCAGATGGTTCCCTTCGTTTGTGTGTGGACTATCGCGAGTTGAATAAGGTGACGAGGAAGAATAAGTATCCTCTACCGCGGATAGATGATTTGTTTGATCAGCTGGAAGGAGCTAGAGTGTTCTCCCAGTTGGACCTCGCGACAGGATTTCATCAGCTTCGAGTAGCGGATGAGAGTGTTCCGAAAACGGCATTTAGGACGCCGTCTGGATTTTATGAGTGGTTGGTCTTGCCATTTGGGTTGACCAATGCACCAGCCTACTTTGTGGATCTCATGAATCGAGTATTCAGAGATCAGTTGAATAAGTTTGTTCTTGTGTTCGTGGATGATATCCTTGTTTACTCAAGGACAGAGGAGGAACACAAGGGACACTTGAGGATAGTGATGGAGGTGTTGAGGAAACACCTATTGAAAGCGAAATTCTCTAAGTGTCATTTTTGGAGAAGGGAAGTGAGATTCTTGGGTCATGTTGTTTCAGAGAGCGGTATTGCCGTGGACCCTGCGAAGGTGGCTACGGTACGAGATTGGCCTACACCCAAGAATGCAACAGATGTAAGAAGTTTCTTGGGATTAGCTGGATATTATCGTAAGTTTATCCAGGACTTCTCCAAGATAGCAGCACCGTTGACTCAGTTGACTAAGAAGAATCAGTCCTTCGTCTGGGACGGAGTGTGTGAGAATGCCTTCAAAAGTCTAAAGGAGAAGTTGACGCGTGCGCCAGTGTTAGTCATTCCTAAAGGGAATGAAGAGATGACGGTATACACGGATGCTTGTGGTACCGGACTGGGTGCAGTATTGATGCAAGGAGGTAGGGTTGTAGCTTATGCTAGTCGACAGCTAAAGCCGCATGAGAAGAAGTATCCTACCCATGATTTGGAATTAGCAGCGATTGTATTTGCGCTGAAGATGTGGAGACATTATCTCTTGGGAGAAAGATTCAAGCTGTTTACCGATCATAAATCGTTAAAGTATCTCTTCTCCCAGAAGGATCTGAATCTCCGTCAGCAGAGATGGTTAGAGTTCTTGGCTTCGTATGATTTTGATATCGCATATACACCTGGGAAAGGTAATGCGGTAGCCGATGCCTTGAGTAGGAGACATGCCAGCTTAGGGGCAATGTTTCTTGAATGGAAACAACTAGAGTATATCGCGGGGTTTGATTTCAGACCAAAGTGCGAATTGGATCCAGTTATGCTAGCTAGTTTGACGATCAGACCCACTTTGATAGAGCGGATTGGTTCCAGCCAGAGGGACGATCCTAATCTATTGGAAATCATCTCCAAGTTAGAGATGGTTATCGATGAGGAGATGAATGTGTATGGGCTTGATCGAGATGGATGGCTTCCAAAGAATGGAAGACTAGTTGTGCCCAACGTGAATGGTTTGAGAGATGAAGTGCTTAGAGAATGTCATCACTCAAAACTAACTATACATCCCGGTGGTAATAAGATGTATTGAGACATGAGACAGGCCTACTACTGGGAAGGGATGAAAAGAGACGTTGGGAAGTTTATATCCAAATGCATGAATTGCCAGCTAGTTAAAGTTGAGCAAAAGAAGCCTAGTGGGTTGTTGCAACCATTAGAAATTCCCGAATGGAAATGGGAGCAAGTCTCGATGGATTTCATCGATGGTTTACCAAGGACTAGATCGGGATATGATAGCATTTGGGTAATTGTAGATCGATTGACTAAGAGTGCAAGATTTATACTAGTCAAATCGACCAGAACGGTAGCCAAGTTGGCAGAATTGTATATGAAATGGGTAGTGAGATTTCATGGAGTACCCAAAAGCATTGTGAGCGACCGAGACCCGTTGTTCACTAGTGGGTTTTGGAAGAGCTTACAAGAGGCTCTAGGGTCAGGATTACATCTCAGTACCGCATATCATCCTCAGACCGACGGTCAGACGGAGAGGGTGAATCGTATATTGGAAGATCTCTTGAGAGCTTGTATATTGGATTTTGGTGGAACATGGGATGACCATTTGCACTTAGTAGAGTTTGCATATAATAATAGCTACCAATCCAGTATCGGTATGGCTCCATATGAAGCTTTGTACGGAAGACCGTGCAACTCACCATCATGTTGGATAGAGAGACTGGCGAGAAGTTTGTGCTTGGACCAGATGTGGTGAGGGAAACTTCCGATAAGATTAAGATCATTCAGCAAAGAATGAAAGCTGCCCAAGATAGGCAGAAGAGTTATGCTGATAAGAGGAGAAGAGACTTGAAATTCTCCGTTGGTGACTTGGTGTTCGTCAAAATCTCTCCGTTGAAGAGCGTGATACGATTTGGCAGGAGAGGCAAGTTGGCACCAAGATTTGTTGGCCCATTCCCTGTTCTTGAACTAGTCGGGAATTTGGCATATAGAGTTGGCTTACCAGAGAAAATGGCGGGAGTTCACGATGTATTTCATGTTTCCCAACTATGGAAGTTCGTTCACGACTCAGATACGACTATTTCACCTGATCAGTAAGAGGACTTCGAAGTAGAACCCGAGGCGGTTGGGAACCGCAAGCCGATTCGTATTGTGGGGCATGATACGAAGCAACTTTGAAGGAAGGTGGTGAAGCTAGTCAAGGTTAAGTGGGGCGAGAACGAGAATGATTGTACTTGGGAGACAGAGGAGAGCATTAGGAAGGCATATCCAGAACTCTTTGTCCGGTAAGATTTACTTTGCAATTAGTTTTTCCGCATGCTAGGGTAGACTTGTTTAGCTTGTTTTGCATGTTTGATTGTTGTTTTATGATTGATAGGCATGCGGGACCTTTGTGTGTGTTTGGATTAGGGAATTTCGGGGGCGAAATTTCTTAAGGGGGGGAGAGTGTAATGACCCGCATTCTACGCATCGGGGGATCGTAGAATATTTATTTCCTTCTCATATGAAGTCGTATGGTCATGTAACTTTGGGAAACATCCATTAGAGTCATTTCCCATGTTCATGATTTTTGTTGATTTTTATATGACCATTCTGCCCCTAGTTGGTACTGTTTTGGCCATAACTTTTGATTGGAAAGGAATTTTGACCTGAAACCACTTCCATTAGATTCGTTTGATGGTTTACCTTTCCGTAGAGTGGTCATAATAGCCAAACGGACTTACCGTTTGGGAGATATGGCTGAAATAAGGTTTGGAGGGTGAAAAACTGCTTAACCGGGCCAAATCGGGTGATTAGTGAGTAGGCCCATAACCCATTTCGGGATTAGGGTTATGGGAAGGCTGAAATGAGATGGAGAATCATTCCATTTCAGTTTTCTAGCCTCCACTTATCACCAAGGAACCCTAAAAATGGTCTCCAACCTGTAAATCACCTCCAAATCATCTTTTGGTCAAGGATTAAGCTTAGCAACCTCTAATCAAGGAAGATCTTCACCAAAGCAACATAGAAGCTGCTGTTTGGCATTGAGATTCACATCAAATCAGAGAATTATTTCAGATCTTAGTTTATTATGTGGCTAAGGTGAGTGATTTGCATAGTTTTACACTAATCATGGCTAGTTAAGGGTAATTAGTGCTAATTAGCGAATTTAAGCATGATAAAATTCGGGAAAAATGTTCATAAATTCCTAAATGATGTTTTAGACCTCTGATATGAATTTGGGTTAATTTGGTTAAGTTTTTCTAATCCTATCATTAGTTTCACCTAAACATGCTTAAGGGGAAATATGGGATTTTGGGTATGTTTGATGCATTTTAACCTATCATGTTGATGTTTTGATGTTTGTGGTTGATTATGCATGTTGCTATGACTGTATGAAATGCTTTGTGATTGATTTCAATAGTTAGAATGGTCGAAAACGTCGTCGAATGGCGTAAACACTTGCTGGAACAGTCTCAGAAAACAATGCAGGGTTCGGATCGGATCGGATATAGGGCTCGGATCGGATATGTAAAACTGAGCAAAGAATCCGATCGGATCGGAACCCAACACTTGGGAAAAAGTGGCAAAAAGGAAGGCCACGCTAGCTAAACTGGGGACGGATCGGATCGAGGAGGACGGATCGGATCGAGGAGGACGAATCGTATTAAGGAGGACGAATCGGATCGAGGAGGACGAATCGTATTGAGGAGGACGAATCGGATCGAGGAGGACGAATCGGATCGGAACGGAGGCACGAGCTGGAGGGGAGATGACATCCGACCCGACCCGAGGTGAAGTACCCGACCCGAACCGATGGAGGACAACCGACCCGAACCGCACTAGGAGAAGACCCGACCCGAACCAATGGATGATACCCGACCCGAACCGATGGCTTGAGGAGGAATCCGACCCGATCCAGTATTGACTAATAACCCAAGATGCAAAGGTAGTCCAATATGGGAAATTAGAGCTCAGGATCCAGTTGGGGACCAATGAGTTCACTTCATGGTTGGACTTTGCTGCGGGACGTGTGCTAAGGAGTTGTCGACGTTCATAACTTCGATTCACCACTAAAAATGAAGGATGGCTACTTATCAGTGCAGTAGGGTCATTATGACCTGAGGGGCAAGGTGATGGTAGCAAGACTACGTTATCAGTGCAGTAGGGTCATTATGACCTGAGGGGCAAGGTGATGCGTAGTAAGATTATGAGACAGCGTAGATGGGGTGAATAACTCCATGTGGCAAGTGGACATAGTAAGGATTGGTAAGGCTATGAGCCAGCGCAGATGGGATGAATAACTCCATGGGGCAAGTGGACATAGTAAGGATTGGTAAGGCTATGAGCCAGCGCAGATGGGGTGAATAACTCCATGGGGCAAGTGGACATAGCGAGGAATAGTGGCTACGTTATCAGTGCAGTGAAGCCATTTATGACTTCACGGGGCAAAGTGATCGTAGCAAGGTATGTTGGGTGATCGAAGTGGTGAATATCGTATGCTTTACGCACTGAGTGAGAGATGTGAGGATGGATGCTATGTTTGATTGTTTGTCATCATTATGACACGCACACCTCCCCCACCTCCGTATCTTTGCACCGTTTGATATGGTACCTTAGAGTGTTTTACAGTATGTAGTGCTAACTCTTTGGTTGCAGGTCCAGGTATGTTTTAGTCTACCTGTTATTGTTCACTTTAGATGCTTATCGCTCATACCAGGCTTTATGTCTGACCCAGAGTTTTATGTCTCCTCTTATTACTTTGGGTGCTCACACGAGCAGACTAGAGACAGGTTAAGCTGGTGATGCGCGAGTAGCTGATTCGGAGGCGGGCAGGAGGCTTCCACGTATGATATATATATACACATTCTCCAGTATGTCGTTGGTGGTCGCTACTTGGGCATTAGTAGTGTACCTCCCTTATCTTACTTTTGCTTTGAGACAGTTTGAAAGTTGTAATAAGCTGTATTTTGGATTTCCGCTGCTATGATGTTTAGTTCTGATTTTCAGCTTATGCACTGTCTCTCCTGTTTTATGTCAAGTATGTTATTATTATATTTTATTCTAGGCGTTGTGAGACATTCTACAGGTTCTTTGTATGTTCATTTCCTTCTTCCTTTTTCCTTCTGACGACCCGTTCCGTGCTAACTGGACATGTGTACAGCGCACTTTTGGAGTAAATGTCGGTTGGTACGGGGCGGGCCGTCACAGTTTTTCAACCTCCAAACCTTATTTCATCCATATCTCCCAAACAGTAAGTCCGTTTGGCTATTATAACCACTCTACGGAAAGGTAAACCATCAAACGAATCTAATGGAAGTGGGTTCAGGTCAAAATTCCTTTCCAATAAAAAGTTATGGCCAAAACAGTACCAACTAGGGGCAGAATGGTCATTTAAAAATCGACAAAAATCATGAACATGGGAAATGACTCTAATGGATGTTTCCCAAAGTTACATGACCATACGACCTCATACGGGAAGGAGATAAATATTCTACGATCCCCCGATGCGTAGAATGCGGGTCGTTACAGTATATATATATATATATATATATATATATATATATATATATATATACAGTTCCCCTTCTTTGTTCCAGAACTAAACCAAATGAAACCGCCATTAAAACTAAATATATATATATATACAGTAAGTTTTTTTTATAAAAAAAGGTTGTGGAATTTAAAAAGGGCATGCTAGTTCGCAAGTTGGCAATTATGCCTGTAGGAGTGCGGTTTTGTTCAAATGAGGTGAATGTGTAAAAGAAGCAGTTGGTGTTGCGTCTGTCGAAGGCGAAGATCAACGTTATAACCAGCAGCAGGAGTGCAAGTCAGCAGCTTCGAGCTGTAGTGAGTTTTTGTTAAAAAAAAGAGACGTAAGGGGGAAACGATGGTCGGCAAGGCTTTCGCAAGGATGAGCGCATTAGGTGGATATTTCGGTGGGGAGGAAGATTCTTTTATATTTGATAGAGGAAGGAAGCTTTCACAGGTTTAAAGGGGGGATGGTACATGAGTTGAGTTCAGGTGACGGGGGAATGTGGAGAAGGTTGTCGCGTGGTGGTGTTTTCATGTAGTGGGTGTGTTTGTTTGCGGATAGTTGCATGGGTGATAGTGGAGGCAGGTTTGCATGCAAAAAATTAGGTGATGTTATCTGAAGATGATGGTGAGGCACGGTGAACACAAGCGGGGATGAGACGTTTGGAAAAAGAAAATGGGGATGAGAGTGAAAAATGATGGTGAAAGGATGATGGTAGTCATAAGAAATGGCAGAACAACAGAATTATTCGTTGGAGAAGAAAGCTTATATGGGCTGACAACGTGGGGATGTTTTTAACGTAATTGGGCTGCTTTTTCCTTCTTTTGGGTCGTGGGCTTTAGGATGAAAAAAAGAAATAATGTAGAAAGAGGAAATGGGCACGCAAGGGAACGAGGAAGTGTGAAGGCGGAAATAGCGAGAATGATGTGCATGCTGGGTCAGTTTGAAACGAGCAGAAAAGTAGAAGAAGGTTGCATGGCTTAAGTATGATCAATCCAAGTTTTAAACGGTCATTAGATTTAATAATTATTTTAGTTAAATGTTAATTTAAATATATATTAAATAATATAAATTGTATAACATTTCGTACGTACACAGAATCAGATCAAACAAGAAACAGTTGGAACCATATCGGAGAGCACAACACAATGAAGTTGGTTCTGTTAGAGTCGGTAACCACCAGGATTTTTATCAAACTATACGTCCATTTAATTTGATTAAAACGAACAATCATTTTAATGTCGAATGGAATCAAGGTGAGTTCAACTCACTAGGTTTTTGTCCCACTTTATTTTATTTAAGTCGGTTTTAAATATTTGTGTGCTGTGGTCGTTAGTTGGTTGATGGATGTTGAATATATTTACAAGTGTTGACTGAACTGATTAAATTAAATGTTTGTTTAATTTAATTTAAACCAATCACTATTTTTAACGATTATTCCCAAATAAGGTAAGTACCTTGTTGGTTATGTTTATAATAATATACATGTACTAATTTGAAATACGGATGTTGGATGGTTGTTTCTTGTTTTTTTTTCTTTTTTTTAGAGGAAGACGGATGGGTAGCGTGGAGCTACACAGCCGATTAATATATATATATAATAATAAAGCCAATTGACAAGCCCAATTGGTGGCGATAATAGTAAGATCCGTAGATGCAAGTAGTTTAAACCAGCAAAAACCTACAACCAAATTGTGTGCATAGCACAACAAACATTAATTTACATAAATGAACTAACCATCATAAGACACAACCATACCATCCAAGCGAAAGTGACTTCCACAGTGAGTTAGCCTTTCAGTGCGAGTCGGGGCTTGAGTTTCCTTGATATGAACTCACAGATTCTACATGACTATTTGGCAGTGGAACAACTAGTTTAAAGCGTGTCTGCGATGATGAACCTATCCAATTTTGAAAGAGATGAATAATGAGTTTGCAAATACCATAAAAATGTTTTCAAGTTCTATTAAAAGCTGAAGCATTTCTTTCTTTCCAAATACACCAATAATAAATGTCTAAGAAGGTATTCAGTGAAGGATTAACAGAACTATATTACGAGTAATTAAAAACTGATGAAAAAACTGGAATGAGACCCAGCAAATGAGTGCTAGTTGTAGCCAGAATAGTATATGATACATCACAATTAAAGAATAAACGATAAATAATTTCCTTATGACTGGAACATAAAGCAAAATAAGGGTTCGAAATGAGGTTAAAACGATACAATCTAGCTCTTGTGTTAATTCTTTCGTGAATGATACACCACCGAAAGAAGATAACTCTTGGAGGCAGTCTACATTTCCATAATCTTGCAAAATTAAAAGATAGATCAGCAAAATAAAAAAGTGATATAAGGATGCAACAGAAAAACCTTTAGTAGGAGATAAGGCCCAAATATAGCAATCAGTAACATCCGAAAGACGGGTATAATGGAGCAAATTAGAGACAACAAGGAGATCAAGGAAAACATGAACATCAAAGATAGATGAGGGAGAAAGACTAAAGGGACCAAAGTTTAGGGTAAATGCAACTGAATTGCTCAGATGAGAGGTTAAAGAGAAAAGAGTAGGAAAATCATGAGATACGGGAAGTTGATCATGCCAAATATCATGCCAAAAGAGACACGATATATCATTTTCCAGTTTGACATGAAATAAAAAATTTATTATGGAAAAGCCAAAGAAACACCAGACCAAAAGGGAGAAGGCTTAGCACAAGGAGGAAAATGTAAGGCAAGACGAGGCTTAGCAGAGTAATGAAGAGAGAGAATTCAGTCTTTCCAAATGAAAGAACTTGGAGAAATTAGTCGCCATAACCACTTTAAAAGCAATGCAGTGTTGAAATTCGAGAGACGAACAATGCCAAGACCCCTTGTTTATGGTGTAAACATATTGTTTTCCAATTGACTAATCTCTTGATATTACTACCATTCTACAGGAAAGGCCTTATGATTGAATCAACCTTATTAATGACCCATTTAGGCAACTTATGGAATGACATACAGTATATAGGAATAACTGAAAGCACAAATTTTACAAGTACTAAACGGCCAACAGATGATAAGGAGTTAGCTTTCCATGAAGCTATTCTGGACTCAATCTTTTGTATGAGTGGACACCAGTCAATTTTCAATAATTTTGTAGGTCTAAGAGGTATACCAAGATAAACAATCGGGAAATGCTCAATGGGACAATTGAGGAAAGAAGATATGATAGGGCTAAGATGATCAGAATTACCCAGCATGATGATGGAACTTCTAGAAGTTGATGGAGAGGCCTGAGACAAGTTCCAAAACATAAAGGAGGACTTTAAGACAATGAATGTGCTTGAGTGTAACGACCCAAGGAAAACTCGACGCTCGAATTTTCGACAATAATACATAAACCCGTATTACTTGCCAAAAACCCAAGTATCGAATCCCAGATTGTTATTAGAAAGAAATTAGCAGGTGAGAAAAAGAAAGAAAGAAGTATTAGAATAGAAGAAAGAAGAAGAACAACACATCAGAATCTCACAGTGGAACGAATAAAATATAATATCAAATTTGTTTATACAAAAGAAAACTATATATACATACCAATCATCAGAGTACAACAGATACCAGACACAGCAGAATAATACCTTTATATAATTAGCGGTGAAGCCTCATGCTTCCATCTCCTGAAACTCCAAGCAAAACTTAACCGGGAATATACTCAGTCTGACCCGAGAACATTTGAAGCAAAGCAAAATACACAGGGTCAGTCTGGAATACTATCAGTGATAAATTCACATAACACACAACTTGTTTAACTTTGGAAAATCATTTATGAAATCAAAGGATAATAGTAAGACCAGCCCACACATAAATACGGACGGTTTTTACCTTACTATAACCCAAAACGTTTTTTTGAAATCATAACTATTCTGATAATATGATTGTGTTTAAATACAAATAAATAACAATCTAGTGGAACACTAGCATCTCACGCTCCATATATATATTATACAATCGAAAACCGCAGTCGTTTATTGGATATTGGATTCCAACTTGACAAGGTATGGGACCAGCTTCTGAATGTGTATCTCTAGAGGCGAATACACTGAGTTCAACAAGAACGTCTTGCAACCCGGCCCACACATGACCGACCACTCATTTCGCTTGAGTGTATCGAATGTATATCACCGATGGTTGGGATCAGCAACCGCCTCCTGAAAAGGGACAACATCGAAATATAGATTAAAGAAGCAAATGGAATTTCTCTAGATAGTTGATTATACACCCTAATGGGAGCGACCCACATAGCCATGCTGCCTGCCCGATTTTTGTCATTTCCCATGAGGCTTGAGGCTAGAATTTATCTTTAGAATATCTAGTCACCATTCACTTTGAATGCCACATCGTCAGATCCACCAGATATCACTAATTGACGTCCACAAAAATACTCTGCGGTCAGCTAAGAGAAGGTGTACGGCTTTCTCTGCCATCAACAGAAATACGTTTGAAGAAATCAATGTTCGTGACCCCTTTGGGAATACTCTGTCTGACACTCGTCCATACAAGTCATCCAGGAACAGGATGAACCAAAGGCACTCTCCTACTGCATCTCATATAGGAATCACCCCATGGATCAGTAGCGAGAAGTCCTTGCAATCCGTAGACTCCAACCACGATAGAATCACAGTTTATCTCTGCTTGCAAGGCAGAGAATCTTAGTGGTTCTTCCGTTTATGAAGATCTACGGTCTTCAATGCTCCATCTCGATCTTCTTCTAATATCTTCATGTTTTTGTTGGTTGGAATGGTTTTCGAATATAAATTTGATCCAGGTCTTTCCATACCAACAATCATATTGGTCAGGTTTGATAGTCGGTGATTTAACTATCAAATAACAAATGTGTGAATAAAATGAGTTGCTGATTCAGTACTTGGCAACACCTGGCCTTTTTACAAATAAATAAATAAATGGTAAATCAACCTTTAATTCTTCCAATATATTAAACCTTATATATATCATTATTTTATTATAACAAAGATTATTCGATATGTTTTAGAACATGAATATATATATACCTAACTTCCTATTTCAATTACCATTGGAATTTTCATTTTATTTTTTCAAACCACTTTTCCTATTTCCTTAAATCCTGGCATCACGATATATATATTTATATATAATACTAAATGGAATAAACCAAATTACCAAATTTGATATGACAAATCAAGTGTCAATTTATTAATCAAATACCCTCATTTACCTTGTAACTAACATTTATATTCAAAACCCTAGTACTCATGTTCAATATTCTTCGTATGGAATAATTAACCAATTTCAACACCTTTTCCTCATTTCAAACTAATATCATTCCTCGATAATAGTGAAGCCATTCAAGTTGGGGTATTTTATTACCTCTCAGACCTTGATCGACAACGTCCTTATATCAGAATGAATACCAGTTTGTCCCTTAACCACTGATATTAAAATCTCGTTTTCAATCTTGAATTATAAATCTCTTTACAACTCTTATCGCCCCTTCGATCGAACTTCATTGTCAATTAATCACTTATTAATTGAACTCCCATTTATCAAATCTTGGTTGAAAACTTGGATTTATAAATCCCTTTAATGAAATTCTTATTTTGTTTTGATCGAACCTAGCAACACTTAACCACTTCTCAATTAAATCCCAATTAGAATTCATCGCTTAAACTATTATTTGTTAAAATAACAATTTACTTTAATATTAAATATATTTAAAATAGTTAACTACGCTATAAAAAAATAGAGTCATTATCATTTGGAAAAGCTTAATAACTAAAAATCACTTTATTCACTTATTCAATAATTTCCTTAATTTATAGTTAAATCGAGGATTAACTAATAATTTACATTATTTGTTAGACCTAACGAATATCGAAAATATTTAAATCAAATTTATATCATTTGTCCATTTTACTCAAAACGGCTGATTTTACCAACCGTACACATCAGTTAGCAGTTAACTGATTTTCATTTGTCATTTCCCCTTTTAAATTAATTAAATAATTTAATTAATTTAAAAACACCATTTAATTGTTATAAAAACAATTATCCCATTTTACCAATCCCGTAGGTGAATACTTTGGCTTTCTACTCTTAGAGCTCGTATACATCATAAGATTTAATTACATCAACCCTTTTAAGTAACTTCTTTTATAAACTCGATTAAAATATTTATTTATAAACTTCTTATTTAATTATTTAAATAAAATAACTGAAAAGCCTCAATTTAGTTATAAAATAATTTATAACTTTAAAACTGCGTCGATTCACCGAACGGTAAACAGACGTCTGAACAACACATTTTAGGCCATTCACTGCCAATTACCGAATCAACACTGTCGGTTGATTTTAAACACAACACGGTTGAATATTTATTCAACCATCACGCTCAAACAGGTTTTATTTTCATATGGGGTTCAATCAGTTCAAATATCAACAATATTAATCAAACAAACAACATATATAATATTTGAGGAATCCAGTCGGATCCCTCCAACCTGTTCTTCCCTTCACCACAGCTCGTTATACATTTCATAATAATATATGAAATTAATTTCATATGATCTACTAATTTAAAACGATTAAACATAAATAACAACAGCCAATCAAACAATAAACAGCCAATAGCAACAAATCAACCAATTTATATTTTTAAAGGTAAATTATATTTTAGTATGAATTTACCACATCACAGAATTCTAGAAGATGTGAGAATTAACTCACCAGATTATTCAGTCGACGGTTGACGCGTTTGTTCCTTTTAATCTTGAACGGACGTTCAAAATTAATTGAAATTTCAACTGCGTCAGATTAGTGCTTAGTCAGTGCCATCATCTAGGTCTCGTCCCTGCGATCCCAACAGATATAGTTTGTTGAATTTTGTTGAAGTATGAAAAAGTTACGCTTATTAAACATCGTGTTAAATTATAAAACGATATAAATTAATTAACTAACTATTTAACTTTAATTACCTTTATAAATAGGGTCCACGTCAGCAATACTCTGTTGTTTCATGCGTTTTTTCCTTTACCTTGCTTCCTCAACCCGACTGTTTTGTTTCTTTTACACCCAATCCCACGATCTACTCAACCACCCTACCTTCCAATGACAACTGGCGCCGCTAGAAATCACCGGAGCATCACTGTCCTGTACCGTTGTCACTGCACCACTCTCCTCTCCCCTCGCCTGAAACGCCTCGCCCCAAAACCTCCTGAAGCTGTCTGAAAAGGGTTTGAACGGAATCCGTTCCTCCCCAGTTTTCCACCGCCACGCTGGCCTATAGACCGCCGCACCACCTCAGGTCGAACCATCTCGCTACCCCCGTCCTTTCCCCCTTAGACCCGACACCAACTCGGCCCCCATCTCAGTGATTTTGGCCAAAACCGCTCATGACTTTAAAACCGAGCCCAAAAACAAGACCTCTGATCATCTACCTCCCACGACCACCACACACCATTACAGACCTTACGACCAGTGCCAAATCAAAGCTCTACTCCTCCTCTACACTCAGCGTTAACAACTCCGTCAATCGTCGACCCAATCTCCTCAAAAATGAAGAAAAACGAAAATGATTTTTGCTGGTTTATAGTGAATTCCGACCACCACACTACACCATTCGCCCCCAACTTATTATAGTAGGTAGATCTCGACCCGATCTACAACTTTACTTCAGGTCGCCCTAACAAATTCCTCTCGGATTCAAAGATATAAATTGTTTTGTGGTCGAGGGCTTTATTGCAAAATTGTTGAACGGTGGAAAATAGTTTGGGCTGGATTTCTGATTTTGAGGGAATATATAATTGTAAATATAAATATTTTAAGTCGACGTGACAAGCGATGTTGAGTAACGATTTTTATTTCGTGTCTATCGCAATTTCAAACGTTGTTTATTCGCTCATGTGGTCACGTACAAACCCCATGAAACTTGTTTTGTCGAATTCCGAGTTTGTTTGCTCGAATGGCCCTTGTTCACGTTCAAATGGTCGTTTTTATTTGTATTTTATTTTGCCATGCTCACAAATTAACCCCGATTGACGCGCCAATTGAACCCTAGCCATAATTTGCCGTTACGGTCTCAATAAAATTTGTTTCGTTGAAAACGAAGGTCGTTTGAATAAAGGCCCTTTTATAACCGCCCAATTCAAAGAAAATAAACCAATTTTAAAATACCTCAATATAATAATATTAAAATATTGAAATTGGCCATACACGACCAGAATTTCATATATTACCAAGATAAAATATCTCGGGTTGAGTTTGAAGCCAAATCAATATTATAAAAATTTAAAAACCCCTTTATTTTATATAAATAACGATATAATATATAAAGGAAATTCCACAGCGACCTTTTCAAAATTTGATTTATAAAATAAAATCTATAACACGAAAACTCGATTTTTCTCTTTCATTAAAAAAATATTACCCAATAGATTCGGACGTTTCTTGTTTCGAGAAAATCCGACTTATATTGGGCCCTGTACGGCCGTTTAAAGTTCAAAATGCCAATTTACGAACTGCCACGCCGCTGCAGCTCGTTTTATAATTAAATTATAAATTTAACATTATAACATCGTTTAATAAACGAAATCGCCATGATAATTTCAATAAAAACAATATCGAACCATTTTAAATAGACTGATCACTTTATACTGCAAATTCCACATTTTTCCAAATATTCTGAAAATAAAATATTATTATATTATAGATATAATTAAATATTCAAAATAAATGGTTAAAATCGATTATATATATTCAAATCAGTATTTTAAATAATAAAATATTACAATAAAATGGCCAGAAAGTACGGGACATTACATTGACGCTAGGGGAGGAAAAGATGATGGTGTCATCAACAAATTGCAAGTTTGAAATTGAAACATTTGAACTAGGGTGGTGAATGTCATCAAGGAGATTACTAGATGTAGCTTTTTTCACAATTTTGTTAAACACGTCTGCTATGAGTACAAATATGAGAGGTGATAATGGGTCTCCTTATCTAAGTCCTCTGGATGATTTGATTAACCCTCCAGAGCTTCCATTAATTGCAATGGCTGAAAAGCTCATTTTTAGAATGCATTCGATCCAATTACACCATCTAAGTGGAAAACCTCTACGTTTCATCATTTGAATAATGAAGTCCAAGTTAACGGAGTCAAAGGCTTTAGAAAAGTCCAACTTAAGGAGAACTCCAGGGGTAGCAGTGTTGTGTTAGAAAGAAATAACCTCTTGCGTGGCTGCGATGCAATCAAGTATGTTACGGCCATGGATGAAAGCAAATTGTTCAGGACCAATAAGGGGAGAGATGATAGATTGGAGATGGTTAGCATGAACTTTGTTAATGATTTTGAAGGTGGCGTTGAGCAAGCTGATGGGATGAAAGGAAGAAAGGGTATTAGCACCGATATATTTAGGGAGGAGTACAATGTTGGCATAGTTTAATCTGGAGATATGGCTAGGGTTTTTCATATAATTCCATGCACATTTCAATAATATCATGTTTTACAAAGGCCAAAAAGTGTTTAAAAAGGGAAGGTCCAAAACCATCAGGCCCAGGAGCTTTGTCATCATCCATTTCCTTAACTACGACCCAAATTTCATTTTCAGTAAATGGCTGATCTAAGGATAATGCAGAGGGGTTGGTGTACAAAGAGTGCCAGTCTATATCTGGTAAAGGAGGTGGGAACTTCCAAGGATGGATCGATAGAAATTAGTGAAGAGATGAAGGATGTCATCCTGATCAGTAAACGATTGGTCATTATGAATGATTTCAAAGATGATAGATGCTCTTCTCCTTTCATTAGCTAAACGATGGAACTAAGATGTATTTTGATCACCTTCTTCAATCCATTTGGCTTTTGATCTTTGTTTCCAGCCAATTTCCTCTTGTTTAAAAGACTGTCTAATTCGTTTTCAAGGTCCTTCAGTGAATTTCTTTCATCATTATCCAAAGGACAAGATTCTTCAATGATATTGAGGTCAAGTATCGCATCTTGTATAGAAGAAATGCGTGAACGAATGGATCCCCAAATGTGTTTAGCCCAAGGTTTTATCAATTTCCTTAATGATTTCAATTTCAATACAATACGATGGGATGCAAATTGGGCTTGAATAGGTTGAGCCCAGATAGTTTTGACAAAATCAGGAAAGGATGGTTACATGTGGCATGCTCAATTTCAACGATATTGAGGTCAAGCATCGCATCATGTTTGTTTTTACGTTGCATGTGGCATGCTCAGTTTCTTTACGAACCATAATTCGTTTATATATATGCCTCATATTTTTTATTTAGATGCATATTTTTTGAATATGAGATGTGTTCATGTCAGTTTTAATGCTTGAAATGGCTAATAGATCTCATGCTAGAATAACGAAATGAATCGTTGACTAAATGATTGATCTTAGACATAGGACAAAAAGGGACAAACATATATGTGTGTGTGTGTATATATATATTTATATATATGGGAGCGGCTATCAGAACGCAAAATAAAACACACAATTGTAAACACAAAACCTGACTGTTGGATTCTTCTGTCTTTACATGAGAGGTGCAAATCATGGGGAGATCTAGTGGTTCATATCTTGTGTGTTTAATTTTGTGTCAATATTTTGTGTACCTATAGACTTTCCCTATATATATATATATATATATATATATATATATATATAAGGCAGGTTCAATGGCACCCCAAATTGTGAGCACCCCTTTAGCATACCACTTTTCCACCACTCATTTCCCACTAACTTCGCTTCTCTCTCCTTCCACCAACTCTCTCACTTACCACTCACTTTCTTTAATATAAATGAGAGGTGAAAATCAGGGGATTTTTAGGGTGCTTCATTTTTGGGGTGCAATGGAATGCTTGCCCATGTATATATACACACACACACAGTGACACACACAAGAAACATGTTACATGGAAATGAATCCATTTGGGCGACAGCAGGAGCATCCAAAGCTACAAGTAGCTAGTCAATGGACAAAGTAACGCATGTTACCGAGCCATTTGGGTCCCCTTAGCTCCATGTGCCTTGTCTCTTTGATATATATATATATATATATATATATATATATATATATGTTGAGAGAGAGACCTTTGCTGTTTCATTTTTAATTGCATGCATAGCAGCATATGTTAACGTGATGATGATGTCTAACCTCCAACCTTCAGTTTGTATAGTTTGTACTATAAATGTTGTACGTTGTCCAATGGTCTTATAATTTTATCAATCCTTCCTCAGTACAACATAAAATTAAGCACATTAATGGAGGAAAAAAAACTAAAAAAGCACAAAAAATTTGGCTAAAAATTTGAAAAAAGGGAGAGTCAAAAATGAAGTTCAGTAGAAACAAGGAAGAATGAGATTTTTATCCTCAATAATCAAAGGGTTTTGATAGATCTGCATTTAGCGGCTTTAACATTCATTTTTTATTTATTTATTTTGATTTTGTAAAGATTTATTGTACAACATGTTAGTTGGGACATAACTGAAGAAAAAATATAACCACTTAAAATACCATAATTTGACAAACATCATTATCCAAGTGGTCGACCTTTTTAATTGAATCAACTGATCAAGAGTTTAAAACTAGCTTTCTGTTATTCGAAAAGACATTAACAAGTGGTATGACATTTAATACCCAAAACTTACGTATAATTACCAATTTCAAAACAAACATTGAGAAAAAAAACAAAACTAAAAACAAAAATAATTGTCATTAAATTATATTCTACTGGTTTTCAATGACTTTATGACCAACAGAATAATTTACATCATTAAGATTGACTATTTGATCACAAATGTCTGATATAAGTAAGAGAACACAAAATCTGAGCACATATTTAATTTGTTTTATATCAAAAGTGCAAATTATGGGGTCATCCAATGATTGAAATTTTGCGTCCTACAATTTGTGCCTAAATAGGCTTTTCTATATATATATATATATATATATATATATATATATATATATATATATATGTGTGTGTGTGTGTGTGTGTGTGTGTGTGTGTGTGTGTGTGCGCGCGCGTGCGCGGGCACGCGTGCACGTGCTTATGTGAATTTGTTCAAAGAAAAACCGACTATACTTGTAACATCCCGTATTTTTAATGGTCGAGTTTTAAATATATATTTTTATATTAAATGTTGAATTGGAATTATAAATAGATTTATAATATATATTTCGTTTGTTAAAATGAAGTTGAATATATAATTTATATTTAAATTATAAACGAGCTCGAAACGTCGCAGTAGTTCGTAATATATGATTTTGAACTTCAATTGAATATGCAGAATATATTTTAGGTTAGAATTCTTTGAAACAAGAATAGTCCCAATCTATTTGATCATAATTTTCTAATAAAAGTGAAAAATTGAGATTTGTCTTATAAATTATGAGTTATATCCAGATCAAATTTTAATATAGTCGTTATATACTTGTTTATAAACGATAACGTTTAATTAATATAATAAAAAAGATTTTTATTTATCCTGGATATCGTTTAACTTGAAATTTTTAAATGTTGAGTTATAATTTCATATTGTTTGAATTTAAAGTGATATATATTTCCACTCGGATATATATATATATATATATGATAATAATTTATTAAATTGGATTGTTTTGGAATTAATTTAAATTATAGCAATATTATATAAGCCTTAGAAATAACCGTTTTCCAAATGATCTCCGTTTTCGATGAAACAAATTTTATTAAAATGCGTATGGCTAGTTATTACTAGATTTCCAGTTTGAAGCCATTTAGAGTTGTTTTGTCGGTATGTTCAATTTAAATGTGAACCAATAAATACATCGGAATTAAAAATAATTTCGTTGTGCAAACGGAGTCCGTTTTCAACGCAATTAATTTTATTGGGATCGCAACGTCAAGATGTAGCAGTGTATTTAATTTCGTTTAGTTTGAAGTCAGTATGTAGCGGTGCGTATATTTTACGATAGCGTCAATAGCGCTACGTATTAAGTAACCGTGTACCAAAATAAAATAATTAATTTGTATTAAGCAAGTAAATAAAACAGTAGCTACTATATTTTTAATCTCTTCCTGGCCTACCCTAAATAGTGAGCCGTAAGCTTCCCATCAAAAGAAATGAAAATACGTTGTACTGAGATGCCCTGTTTCTTCTTTTCTACGAGCCAACCTATTTCCCTTTTCCTTAAAGCCTAGTGATATTTTTGTGGTACCTAAAGGAGCTACCCTGTCATCTGTACCGAAAATAAAACTCAAAGCTTTCCTACCTGTAGATGTACGGAGCTGAAGGCCTCCCCAAACTACTGAAGAACCACCTTTCTAATGTGTATATAACACTGCATCCCTATCTAATCACCTACCCTGAAAAGAGTGAAAGTAAGCAACGCTGCACCTCATCTACTCCACGCCATAGCGACTGAAATGAAATTGTTCCAATCCCCATCTTCGTGGGTATATATATATATGCATTTCCTATTCTTTGTTCCAGAACTAAACCAAAATGAAATCGCCATTAAAACTATATATATATATAGTAAGTTTTTTTATTAAAAAAAGGTTGTGGAATTTCAAAAGGGCAGGCTAGTTCGCAAGTTGGAAATTATGCCTGTAGAAGTGCGGTTTTGTTCAAATAAAGTGAATGTGTAAAAGAAGCAGTTGGTGTTGTGTCTGTCGAAGGCGAAGATCAATGTTAAAACCAGCAGCAGGAGCGCAAATCAGTAGCTTCCAGCTATAGTGAGTTTTTGTTAAAGAAAAAAGAGACGCAAGGGGGAAACGATGGTTGGCTAGGTTTTCGCAAGGATGAGCGCAGTAGGTGGATATTTTGGTGGGGAGGAAGATTACTGTATATTTGATAGAAGACGGAAGCTTTCGTAGGCTTAAAGGGGGAATGGAGCATGAGTTGAGTTCAGGTGATTGGGGAATGTGGAGAAGGTTGTTGCGTGGTGGTGTCTTCATGCAGAGGGCATATTTGCGTGGGGATGGTTGCATAGGTGATAGTGGAGGCAGGTTTGCATGGAAGAAATTAGGTGATGTTCTCTAAAGATGATGGTGATGCGCGGTGAACACAAGCAGGGAGGAGAGTGAATTTTGGAAAAATAAAATGGGGATAGGAGCAAAAAATGATGGTAAGAGGATGATGTTAGTCACAAGAAATGGCGAAACAACAGAATTATTTGTTGGAGAAGAAAGCTTATACGGGCTGACAACGTGGGGATGTTTTTAACGTAATTGGGATGCTTTTTACTTCTTTTGGGTCGTGGTCTTTAGGATGAAAAAAAAAGAAATAATATAGAAAGAGGAAATGAGCACGCAAGGGAACGAGGAAGTGTGAAGGCAGAAATTGCGAGAATGTTATGCATGCTGGGTCAGTTTGAAAGGTACAGAAAAGTAGAAGAAGGTTGCATGGATTAAGTATGATCAATCCAAGTTTTAAACGGTAATTAGGTTAAATAATTATTTTAGCTAAATGTTAATTTAAATATATATATTAAATAATATAAATTGTAACATTTCGTACGTACACAGAATCGGATCAAGCAAGAAACAGATGGAACCGTATCGTAGAGCACAACACAATGAAGTTGGTTCTGTTAGAGTCGATAACCACCGGGATTCTTATCAAATAAACGTCCATCTAATTTGATTAAAATGAATAATCATTTTAATGTCGAATGGAATCAAGGTGAGTTCAACTCACTCGGTTTTTATCCCACTTTATTTTATATAAGTCGGGTTTAAATATTTGTGTGCTATGGTTGTTGGTTGGTTGACGGATGTTGAATATATTTACATTTGTTGATTGAACTGATTAAATTAAACGTTATTTTTATTCTAATTTAAACCAATCGCTATTTTTAACGATTATTCCCAAATAAGGTAAATTACCTTGTTGGTTACGTTTATAATAATATAAACATACTAATTTGAAATACGAATGTTGGATGGATGTTATTGTCTTTTTTTTAGGAAGACAGATGGGTAGCCTGGAGCTTCACAGCCGATTAATATATATATATATATATTATTATAATAATAATAATAATAATAATAATAAAGCCAGTAGACAAGCCCAACTGGTGGCGATAATAATAGTATCCATAGATGCAACCAATTTAAACCAACAAAAACCTACAACCAAATTGTGTGCATAGCACAACAAACATTAATTTGCATAAATGAACTGACCATCATAAGAAACAACCATACCATCCAAGCAAAAGTGACTTCCAAAGTGAGTTAGCCTTTCAGTGCGAGTCGGTGCTTGAGTTCCTTGATAAGAACCCATAGATTCTACATGACTATTTGGCAGTGGAACAACTAGTCTGAAGCGTGCCTACGATTAAGAACCTATCCAAGTTTGAAAGAGATGAATAATCGGTCTGCAAATACCATCAAATTTTTTTTGAGTTCTATCAAAAGCTGAAGCATTTCTTTCTTTCCAAATACACCAACAATGAATCTCTATGAAGGTATCCAGTGAAGGATTAACAGAAATATATTGCCAGTAATTAAAAACTGATGAAAAAACCAGAATGAGACCCAGCAAATGAGCGCTAGTTGCAGCCAGAATAGGATATGATACATCGCAAATAAAGAATAAATGATAAATAATTTCCTCGTGACTGGAACATAAAGCACAATTAGGGTTCGATATGAGGTTAAAACAATACAATCTAGCTCTTATATTGATTCTTTCATGAATGAGACACCACTGAAAGAAGAGAACTCTTGGAGGCAGTCTACATTTCCATAATCTTGCAAAATTAAAAGATCGACCAAAAAAATTAAGAAAGTGATATAAGGATGCAACAGAAAAACCTTTAGTAGGAGATAAGGCCCAAATATAGCAATCAGAAACATCTGAAAGACGGGTATGATGGAGCAAATTAGAGACAACAAGGAGATCAAGGAAAACAGGAACATCAAAGATAGATGAGGGAGAAAGACTAAAGGGACCAGAGTTTAGGGTAAATGCAACTGAATTGCTCATATGAGAGGTTAAAGTGCAAAGAGTAGGAAAGTCATGAGATAAGGGAAGTTGATCATGCCAAATATCAAGCCAAAAGAGACACGAAATACCATTGCCCAGTTTGACATGAAATAAATTTTTTATTCGGGAAAAGCCAAAGAAACACCAGACCAAAAGGGAGAAGGCTTAGCAGAAGGAGGAAAATATAAGGCAAGATGAGGCTTAGCAGAGTAATGAAGAGAGAGAATCCTATCTTTCCAAATGAAAGAACCTGGAGAAATTAGTCGCCATAACCACTTTGAAAGCAATGCAGTGTTGAAATTTGAAAGATTAACAATGCCTAGACCCCCTTGTTTATTGTGCAAACATATTGTTTGCCAATTGACTAATCTCTTAATATTACTACCATTCAAAAGGAAATAACTTATGATTGAATCAACTTTATTAATGACCCATTTAGGCAACTTATGAAATGACATACAATATGTAGGAATAACTGAAAGCACAGATTTTACAAGTACTAAACGGCCAATAGATGATAAGGAGTTAGCTTTCCATAAAGCTATTCTAGAATTAATCTTATGTATGAGTGGATAACAGTCAATTTTCAATAATTTTGTAGGTCTGAGAGGTATACTAAGATAAGCAATCGGCAAATGCTCAATGGGACAATTGAGGAAAGAAGATATGATAGGGCTAAGATGATTAGAATTACCCAGCATGATGATGGTACTTTTAGAGAAGTTGATGGAGAGGCCTGAGACAATTTCAAAAACATAAAGAAGGACTTTAAGACAATGAATGTGCTTGAGGCTAGGGGAGGAAAATATGATGGTTTCATCAACAAATTGCAAGTTTGAAATTGAAACATTTGAATTAGGGAGGTGAATGCCAATAAGGAGATTACTAGCTGTAGCTTTTTTCACCATTTGGTTAAACACGTCTGCTATGAGTACAAATATGAGAGGTGATAATGGGTTTCCTTACCTAAGTCCTCTGGATGGTTTGACTAGCCCTCCAGAGCTTCCATTAATTGTAATGGTTGAAAAGCTCGTTTTTAGAATGCATTCGATCCAATTACACCATCTAAGTGGAAATCCTCTATGTTTCATCATTTGAATAATGAAGTTCACGTTAACAGAGTCAAAGGCTTTAGAAAAGTCCAACTTAAGGCAAACTTCAGGGGTAGCAATGTTGTGTTAGAAAGAAATAACCTCTTGCGTTGCTGCGATGCAATCATGTGTGTTACGGTCATGGATGAAAGCAGATTGTTTAGGACCAATAAGGGGAGAGATGACAGTTTGGAGATGGTCAGCAAGAACTTTGTTAATGATTTTGAAGGTAGTGTTGAGCAAACTGATGGAACGAAAGGAAGAAAGGGTATTAGCACCGACTGATTTAGGGAGGAGTATAATGTTGGCATAGTTTAATCTGGAGATGTGGCTAGGGTTTTCATAGAATTCCATGCACATTTCAATAATATCATGTTTTACAAAGGCCTAAAAGTGTTTAAAAAAGGAAGGCCCAAAACCATCAGGCCCAGGAGCTTTGTCATCATCCATTTCCTTAACTATGACCCAAATTTCGTTTTCAGTAAATGGCTGATCTAAGGATAACAAAGAGGGATTATGGTACAAAGTGTGCCAGTCTATATCTGGTAAAGGAGGTGGGAACTGCCAAGGATGGATCGATAGAAATTAGCGAAGAGATGAAGGATGTCATCCTGATCAGTAAACGATTAGTCATTATGAATGATTTCAAAGATGACAGATGCTCTTCTCCTTCCATTAGCTAAACGATGGAACTAAGTTGTATTTTGATCAACTTCTTCAATCCATTTGGCTTTTGATCTTTGTTTCCAGCCAATTTCCTCTTGTTTAAAAGCCTGTCTAATTCGTTTTCAAGGTCCTTCAGTGAATTTCTTTCATCATTATCCAAAGGACGAGATTCTTCAATGTTATTGAGGTCAAGTATCGCATCTTGTATAGCAGAATTTCATGTACGAATGGATCCCAAAATGTTTTTAGCCCTAGGTTTTATCAATTTCCTTAATGATCTCAATTTCAATACAATACGATGGGATGCAGATTGGCCTTGAACAGGTTGAGCCTAGATAGTTTTGAAAAATCTGGAAAGGATGGTTTAAGGAGCTAAAAGCACTCAAATTTGAAAGGATGCTTAGAGATAGTAGGAGAGCCAATGTCTCACAAAATGGGGTAATTATCAGAGATAATGGAGGCAAGGCCATGAACAACAGATAAGGGATGCTGCTCCTCCCAGGAAGCATTAAAAATAAAAACGATCAAGTTTAATAAGAGTAGGATCAGGTCTATACTGGACCAAATAAATGGACGATTGTTAATTGGGGGATCAATCAGACAACAATCAAAGATAGCATTAAAATCATCTGAATCAATATAAATGTTGCTTGTATTCCTTTCAAACACAGTTCTTGTGGTGTTGAAATCACGCCAATAACCCATGGGTCTATAAATTGATTAGCAAGATGCTTACAATACTCCAAAAGATTCATTCTTTCATGTGCTTCTTGAGGACTGTAGATATTTGAGAAGAAATAAATAGTGTTAGAAGCGATATGTTGAGAGCAACATGAAAGGTAGATTGGTTTGAGAAAGTTTGATGAAGGGTCCAAATAGATTCGTTCCATGATGTTATAAGTCCCCCTTGTTTCAACGACAATGACATGAGTACACCTAGTTAAAAGGATCCACCAATAAGTCTGATATGATGACATGTTGGATCAACTAATTTGGTTTCTTGGAGCATTAGAACATCAAGATTAAGCTAGGATAAAACAAGATTGATTGCATGGAATTTTGTCGCCCAAACCACGTACATTCCGCATGACTATTTTCATTGATGCTTATTAATACGCTCTTGTTCTAATGCATGCATGGCATCATAATGTGAATCACACAAACTCACACCCATGCAACTTGAAATTCTCTTATTTAAACGCTTATTGGATGAAGAGAAAACAACGGGGACTAAAAAGCTACTAGTTTCGTTTGGATTGTTGTTCCTTCCAGTTCGGCGAACAAAGATAGGTGAGAGATATTAAGGCCAATCCTGGTCATCAATCTAGTGTTGTTGATGAGGTGATTGTGGTGGTGGAATCTCTGGTGGTAAGGACTGGATGGGAATCATAGCTAAATTGAAGGGAGGAGGATAATTATCAGATGGAAAGGGAATTAGTTAGCTCAAAGGCACATTCAGGTTATCATGCATTTCTTGATCAACGTCAATTGCCTCTGGCTGGCTAACTTAATGGCTTATAAAATCAGGGAAGTTAGAGTTTGCATTATGCACATTTTCATGGAAAATGGATGGAAGAGGGGGCATCATTGCAGCTTCATTGATCATAGCATCAAATCTATCTTCCGAGTTCATTATTGGGATGTTATCATGCATGCATGGAACAATCTGTTCATCTTCATTGCCTAAGAACAGTGTTTCAGGTCTTATGCCAGGGTGAGAGTGAGAACTAAGCTTCACTTTGATAACACAGACCTTATTGTTGAAGCATGCAGCAAAAGAGCTTATTGAGCCTATACCTTCATGAAACTCGATTTTGACTAGGAATTCACAATGATCAAGGTGGCACCAATCACAGTCCTCAAATTCCAGTACTCGTCCCATGGGTTTCAAGATCTCCTTAACTGCATCGTCATTGTACTTTAGGAATTCAGAAAGGCCTTCGATTTTAGCCTAGGATTCAGCTTCCAAGGCAGACTGAGGTTCTCTTACATTATCATCCCAAGCTTCTAAGTAGATTTATGCTCCTGGTTTGGACAAAATTTTCAAATAAAGGGCATGGTCATGTTTTAGGTAGGTTGGGCAGTAAACAAGGAATGAGTTTCTGTTAACGATCGTCATTGGCCAGCAATCATAATCAAGGTTCATTTGCAATACATAATAAATGGTTTCAATGCTCCATTTACCAGTGAGGATTGTTTCTATGATGCAGTTTGATGAATCCTCCATTCGATAATGTTCTGAAGCTTTAGTTTTTGTGGAAAAACGAGATGGAAAATGATGAAATAAGTCTGCACTAGGGTTATATTTTGAATTTTCATGGTAATTGTGGCAACAGGTGGCTTTTCGAGGCTATGCGTGGTGTGATGGCTCTGCAATTTGAAAAGATTTTTTGGGGACCCATTGTACTTTAGAGCCATAATTCCTATTGTTGGCATAATGCACAGAAGCCGAAGCATGCGAGAGTATGTGTAACAACCCGGAAGATCTGAGCCAATTTAAAATTTTTAATTTGGCTATTTTAGTGAATTCTATATATTTAAAATAAATATTTTAAATAATAGTGATGAAAAGTATGTGTGAATTGATGTTTGAAAATAAATAGAATTATTTTTAATTATAAACAAGGCCTAAAACGGCGCGACAATTTCGAAATTTGAATTCAAACTTTGACTGACTGTACCGGGTGCAAAATAAAACGGATTTTAGTGAAACCAAAAATATTTAAATCTGTTAGTGAATATCTTTCTAAAGAATTTGGAAAATTGAAGTTTCATAGCGGGAATCAAAAGTTATGGCCAAATGGATTTTCAGAAAGGTCGCTATAGAGAATATATAGCCCTTGAAAATAGACATTTTGCAAACGACCTCAGAATTCAATGAAACCACTTTTGTTGGATCCGGGATGTCAAATTATTGCTAAGTTTCAAATTCCATAATTTTTGAAGTTAATATGTGAGCGTGGTGAAGGAAAATGTGTTTGGTCAATTTCAGTTAAATTGGATCTACCAGAAAAGGGCCATTTTTCAAATGGTCTCAGAATTTGATGAAACTAGTTTTGTTGGGACCGTATCGTCAAAACATAGCTAGATTTATTTTTCTGGAATTTTTAGAATCAGTATGTGGCCCCGGCAAATTGAAATGTACGTTCAAATCAAATATTGAATGTTTTATATTTTAATTTGAAGAAAAATAGACTGAAACAGTCGAATGGGCCTATGAAACATATCCCATTGTGTTCGGAATGGGGGTATTTAGCCAGGGGCGATAGTTGTTGGGTTTGGATTGGAGTTCGTTTATGAAAACCCTAATTTTCTGAGTAATATAAATATCGGCGAATAATAAAATTCCATTCATTATTTAATTTCTTTTAGAAAACAGAAACCCGACTGACGGCGGAAACGTTATCCGCACTTCCAGGCCGTATTCCGTCCACTCCGATCATCAGAACCCCTACTCCCTTTGCAACTTTTTGTAGAGCGCCCTCTCCACTTCAAATCAAGACCAGAAGCGCCCCTCCTCGTCAAGCCATTAGCGAGATCCATTCCTCGAAAGTCCGGCCGTTTCAAGCCAGTTTCCTCCTTCGATCCGTTGTCGCACCTAACGCCTCCACCACCTCCAGGCGCGCGCTTCCAGCCCCTTGAACGTGGCGTAACCCTATTTGGCTATCGTGCTTCGGATTGGAGGATTTTGGCTAACCTAGTTTTGAAAATTTTTGAAAGGTAACGGCTTTATAATATTAAACTGTTCTATAGCACTTTAAAGTGCTACGGTTTATGATTTCACTGTAAAAATCATATCTTTTTCGTTTGTTGATGAAATTCAGTGAAACAAGAGACAGTGGACTCGTGAGGACGTCTCCAACATTCTAGAAGAGACTGGATATTTTTTTGAGCCTTCTACAATTTTTGATGGAGTGGAATCCAAAGTGAGATTTTTGAATTATAAACGATATGGTAACAACGATGTATAAATTATATAGTCGAAGTATGAGTTATATAAGCGTTGTATAAGTTGTATGTTCGATGTATAAGTTATATATGCGTTGTAAAAGTGATATGTGCGTTGAAATAAATTGAAATGATATTGAAATGAAATCGAAATATAGTTATATACGTGTGTGTGTGTATATATATATACACACACGCACTCCCCTCGTCCACAGAACATGGATGATATATATTGGTTGTGATATTGTTTGGATTATTGGTTGATGTGAAAATTTGGTGAATGTCATGAATGGTTGATTTGAAATGATTGATTGTGATTGAAATCCCAATAGGATTAGTATATGGGAAAATTCGTCTGCGCACGAACTAGATATTGAAAATCCCCATTGTCAAAAGCTACTGTAACAACCAGCATTCTACGCATCGAGGGATCGTAGAATATTTATTTCTTTCCCGTATGAAGTCATATGGTCTTGTAACTTTGGGAAACATCCATTAGAGTCATTTCCCATGCTTATGATTTTTGTCGATTTTTAAATGACCATTTTGTCCCTAGTTGATCTTGTTTTGGCCATAACTTTTGATTGGAAAGGAATTTTGACTTGAAACCACTTCCATTAGATTCGTTTGATGGTCTATCTTTCCGTAGAGTGGTCATAATAGCCAAACGGACTTACCGTTTGGGAGATATGGCTGAAATAAGGTTTGGAGGGTGAAAAACTGCTTAACCGGGCAAATCGGGTGATTAGTGAGTAGGCCCATAACCCATTTCGGGATTAGGGTTATGGGAAGGCTGAAATGAGATAGAGCATCATTCCATTTCAGTTTTCTAGCCTCCACTTATCACCAAGGAACCCTAAAAATGGCCTCTAACCTCTAAATCACCTCCAAATCACCTTTTGGTCAAGGATTTGGCTTAGCAACCTCTAATCAAGGAAGATCTACACCAAAGCAACATTGGAGCTGCTGTTTAGCATTGGGATTCACATCAAATCAGAGATTTATTTCAGATCTTAGTTTATTTGTGGCTAAGGTGAGTGATTTGCATAGTTTTACACTAATTATGGCTAGTTAAGGGTAATTAGCGTTAATTAGCGAATTTAAGCATGATAAAATTCTGGAAAAATGTTCATAAATTCCTAAATGATGTTTTAGACCTCTGATATGAATTTGGATTAATTTGGTTAAGTTTTGCTAATCCTATCATTAGTTTCACCTAAACATGTTTGAGGGGAAATATGGGATTTTGGGTATGTTTGATCCATTTTAACCTATCATATTGATGTTTTGATGTTTGTGGTTGATTATGCATGTTGCTATGACTGTATGATATGCTTTGTGATTGATTTCAATAGTTAGAATGGTCGAAAACGTCGTCGAATGGCGTAAACACTTGCTGGAAAAGCTTCAGGAAACAGTGCAGCATCGGATCGGATCAAATATGAGGGCTCGGATCGGATATGTTGAACTGGGCAAGGGATTCGATCGGATCGGAACCTGACACTTGAGAAAATTGGCAAAAAGGAAGGTCACGCTAACTGAACTGGGATCGGATCGGATAAAGGAGAAGGGATCGGATCGGATAAAGAAGGAGGGATTGGATCGGAGCACGTGAAGAATGAGGGAGCGGATCAGAGCGGAAGCACGAATTGGATAGGAGATGGCACCCGACCCAAACCGAAGTGGGACACCCGACCCGAACCGACGCAATGGAGTGGACTCGACCCGAACTGTACCAGAAGAAGACCCGACCTGACCCGATGGAGGACACCCGACCCGAATCGACGGCTTGAGGAGGCACCCGACCCGACCCAGTATTGACCAATAACCCGAGATGCAAAGGTAGTCAAATATGGGAAGTTAGAGCTCAGGATCCAGTTGGGGACCGATGAGTTCACTTCATGGTTGGACTTCCCTGCGGGACGTGTGCTAACGAGTTGTCGACGTTCATAACTTCGATTCACCACTGAAAATGAATGATGGGCTACTTATCAGTGCAGTAGAGTAATTGCGACTCGAGGGGCAAGGTGGTGGTAGCAAGACTACGTTATCAATGCAGTAGAGTCATTATGACTTGAGGGGCAAGGTGATGCGTAGTAAGACTATGAGCCAGCGCAGATGGGGTGAATAACTCCATGGGGCAAGTGGACATAGTAGAGGATTGGTAATACTATGAGCCAGCGCAGATGGGGTGAATAACTCCATGGGGCAAGTGGACATAGTAAGGATTGGTAAGGCTATGAGCCAGCGCAGATGGGGTGAATAACTCCATGGGGCAAGTGGACATAGCGAAGGATTAGTGGCTATGTTATCAGTGCAGTGAAGCCATTTATGACTTCATGGGGCAAAGTGATCGTAGCAAGGGTGGGTGATCGAAGTGGTGAATATCGTATGCTTTACGCACTGAGTGAGAGATGTGAGGATGGATGTTATGTTTGATTGTTTGCCATCACTATGACATGCACACCCCCACCGCCGTATCTTTATACTGTTTAATATTGCACCTTAGAGTGTTGTATAGTATGTAGTGCTAACTCTTTGGTTGCAGGTCCAGGTTCAGGTATGTTTTAGTCTACCTGTTATTGTTCACTTTAAATGCTTATCGCTCAAACCAGGCTTTATGTCTGACCCAGAGTTTTATGTCTCCTCTTATTACTCTGGGTGCTCACACGAGCAGACTAGAGACAGGTTAGCTAGTGGTGCGCGAGTAGCTGATTCGAAGGCGGGCAGGAGGCTTCCACGTATGATATATATATATACACACACATTCTCCCTGTGTCGTTGGTGGTCGCTACTTGGGCATTAGTAGTGTACCTCCTTTATCTTGCTTTTGCTTTGAGACAGTTTGAAAGTTGTAATAAGCTGTATTTTGGATTTCCGCTGCTATGATGTTTAGTTTTGGTTTTCAGCTTATGCACTGTCTCTCCTGTTTTATGTCAAATATGTTATTATTATATTTTGTTCTATGCGCTGTGAGACATTCTACAGGTTCCTTGTTAGTTCATTTCCTTCTTCCTTTTCCTTCTGACGACCCGTTCCATGCTAACTGGACATGTGTACAGCGCAACTTTGGAGAAAATGTCGGTTGGTGCGGGCGGGCCTTCACACTTGGTATCAGAGCTCTAGGTTGCGTAGTTAACCTAGGGAAAGACACTAGGGAGAGATAGTACGTATATGAGAGTGCGTATTTGTGATTACTTTGGTTTTCAAAAGCTATGTATATATATACTATTATTAGTATAAGAATGAAGTCGCACTGCACTAGCACCACTATAGGGTCGTTAATCGTTTTCCTTTTTCAGATTGACGATGAGCCGAGACACGAGGGGTGCTGGTAGAGGGACTAACCATGGGAATGCCGCTGACATGAGGGCGATGTTTACTAACCTCATGAGAGACATGCTTAGAGAAGTGCAAGGGACAGTTCCCAATCCCGGAGTTGGTGTTGGCCCAGTAGTGCAGGCGCCTAGGGTCGATTTCGCCAAGTTGTGCAAAGATTACACTAACCTTGGTGGGAAGCCGTTCCACGGGACAGAGTCGACCACAGATGTTCAAGATTGGATGGATAGCTGTGATCGTATCTTCGTTGACTTAGGTCTTGAGGATGCGATGAAGAGAAGGCTAGCGTCTCGTCAGCTGCAAGGGCGAGCGATGAATTGGTGGAATGCCATTAGAACAGCTACTCCAGAGGATCAGGTTACTTGGGTTCAGTTCAAGGCTCGCTTTAGCAAGAAGTTTATTCCAGCTGCCCAGAAGTCAGTGTTGTTCAAGAGGTTCTTGGAACTCAAGCAGAACGAAAGGGCAGTTTCTGAGTATATTGCTGAGTTCGATACCTTGTCAAAGTATGAGCTATCTCTTATCGACACTCCTGAGAAGAAGAATGAGAAGTTCATTACTGTCTTGGATGGATACTTGGGGGAAAGGCTTATTAATCACATCGATGAGACTTTTGAATCGATCGTGGGGAAAGCTTTGAGATCAGAGAGTCTTCACCCTAAGTCAAAGACTGAGGCTGCATCTGCAGAAGGGCCAAAGCCGCAAGCAGGCGGTGGAGGCAAGAATAACTCTCAGAATAAGAGGAAGCAGGACCAATCTAAGGGTGGTCAAAAAAAGGTCAAGAAGGATGTTGAGTGCTTCAGCTGTGGTAAGAAGGGCCATTATGCCAAAGATTGTCGGGCCAAGCCAGCGGATAAGAAGTGCTTCAACTGTGGTCAAGTGGGACATTTCAAGGATAAGTGTCCGCAACCTCTTAAGGAGAAGCAGATTGTGAAAGCATATGCTATTGATGCTATTCCTTCTTCGTCGAATGCCCCAACTGTGGCGGAGAAAGGAAAGAATGTTGTTATTCAAGGTATGCTTTCTATTTATGATGTACCAGTTCGAGTTTTGTTTGATACTGGGGCTTCCCGTTCCTTCATATCTAGTGACCTGGTAGATAGGTTGGGACTGGAACCCGAGATAGTCGATAGACCATTGGTTATGACGAACCCGATTGGTGGTTCGACTAGCCTTAGTATGATTTGCAGGAATTTGGTCTTATTGAGTCATGGATGTATGTTTGTTTGTGATTGCTTTGTTTTGGGCTTTACTGGTTATGGCATTATATTGGGAGTCGATTGGCTCCAAAGATACGGGGTAGTGGTAGACTGTGAGGGCTTTTAGGTGACAGTGAGGGCGGATGATGGGCGGAGGGTAGTGTTTTGTAGTCTACCTAGTGATGGGGTTATGGCTAGTTTTGTAAATTCCCTCGACATCCCGTAGGATGAGTTGTCAGATGTGCCCGTGGTTGGCCAGTATCCGGACGTCTTCGAGGAGGTGACCGGGCTTCCACCACACCGAGAGATTGAGTTCGTATTGATTTAGTGAAAGATGCTAGACCTATAGTGATGCCACTTCGTCGTATGGCACCAAGGAGCAGCGAGAGCTCGGGGTGCAAGTCAGCAATCTTTTGAAGAAGGGACTTATTAGAAGGAGTGTCTCCGAGTGGGGAGCACCAGTTGTGTTTGCCACTAAGGCAGATGGTTCCCTTCATTTGTGTGTGGACTATCGCGAGTTGAATAAGGTAACAAGGAAGAATAAGTATCCTCTACCGCAGATAGATGATTTGTTTGATCAACTGGAAGGAGCAAGAGTGTTCTCCCAGTTGGACCTCACAACAGGATTTCATCAGCTACGAGTAGCGGGTGAGAGTGTTCCGAAAATGGCATTTAGGACGCCGCCTGGATTTTATGAGTGGTTGGTCATGCCATTTTGGTTGACCAATGCACCAGCCTACTTTGTGGATCTTATGAATCGAGTGCAGTTGAATAAGTTTGTTCTTGTGTTCGTGGATGATATCCTTGTTTAATCAAGGACAATGGAGGAACACAAGGGATGAGGATAGTGATGGAGGTGTTGAGGAAACACCAATTGAAAGCGAAATTCTCTAAGTGTCACTTTTGGAGAAGGGAAGTGAGATTCTTGGGTCATGTTGTTTCCGAGAGTGGTATTGCCGTGGACCCTGCGAAGGTGGCTACGGTACAGGATTGGCCTACGCCCAAGAATGTAACGGATGTAAGAAGTTTCTTGGGATTAGCTGGATATTATCGTAGGTTTATTCAGGACTTCTTCAAGATAGCAGCACCGTTGACTCAATTGACTAAGAAGAATCAGTCCTTCGTCTGGTACGGAGTGTGTGAGGACGCCTTCAAGAGTCTAAAGGAGAAGTTGACGTATGCGCCAGTGTTAGTCATTCCTAAAGGGAATGAAGAGATGATGGTATACACGGATGCTTGTGGTACCGGACTGGGTGTTGTATTGATGCAAAGAGGTAGGGTTGTAGCTTATGCTAGTCGACAGCTAAAGCCGCATGAGAAGAAGTATCCTACACATGATTTGGAATTAGCAGCGATCGTGTTTGCGCTGAAGATGTGGAGACACTATCTCTTGGGAGAAAGATTTGAGTTGTTTACCTGTAACACCCCACACCCGCTAAGGTCACTCACAATGGGAATGCCTTAACTTCGGTGGAGTATTTTAAGTGAATATAGAACAGAAAAATTACAACAAGACAGATATAAATAATACTTGTTAACTAAAACATCATTTCATTGCAGCAGAAGGTAAACATGTTTGGTTACAAAACGATAAAACAAGAGTCAAGTACTAAATATCCATCCTGATAAAAACATAAGTACATAATCCCACTACATAACTAATAGCCATAATAGAAAAGATAAGCTGAGCTTTACATTAATGGTCCAAGCTCCAAAAGATAGATAAAGCAATCTGATCAAAGCCCACTAGTGCTAGGCCCACTCTGAGAACCTGAGGGTTGGGAAAAAGATAAAAACAAAGGGGTCATACATAAGTCTGAGCGAGTCCTACAACTTTAACAATACAATCATTAAAGTAATTAGGGTATGATATAAACTTGGTACGGTAATGACTAGGGATAAATGACTACACTAAGCAGCCAACTAGACATAGGAAGAACGAAGATAATGGTAAAGACGCATCTACCCACCCAAGGATAATTACTACACTGCACCACACCAGTCATTCCTACTTAAAGGTTGATCCCACCCAAGGACTTAGAAAATTTAACTAGTAGTTTCGTGTACCCCTAGCTGACCACATAGGTGTCGTCTGCCCCTATCTCCACTAGGTGTTCCCACTACTCCCCAAGCGATCAGCTCCCTAACATAGATACCCGTGCTGGCCCCACAGTGGGGTGTATCACTCCCCAAAGTGGCAACCAGATACAACCAACGGTGCACGGCTTATACCTACACGATGCAACAACGTCTTACCTACCAGCCCGGGTCCACACACGCATATGAAACCCGTTGGACTTGCGTTGCCACCGCTAACCCGTTTTGGCCTCTTATAGTCAAGCCCAGTACGAGTGTCCCGTCCTCGACATGGGTCGAGCCCACAAAGATACATATGGGTTACTGGTTGAAATGGGCCCCCACAAGCTACCCACCTAAGTTTGCTCCCTCTAGTGTATCCCACTTAACCCTTTAATCATGTTTAATTACATGTTTCCACTTTGGTTAAGTATTCTAATCGTATTTTCTATTGCCACCCAAGGCAACCACTAGATTTCCACATGCCACCCAAGGCACCCACTTAACCCCTCATGCCCCACTACATGCTTATCTGGTTAAGTGTTTCTTAATTGATTAAGACCGTAACCTTTGTAAAGACCTCTCACATCAGATTGTCTTTTATGGCAGCTGGATTTGCCGGTCGGGTCCGGGCAGCCTTACGCCATAACAGAGTCTAACCTCGTGTCTTTACACTTGTCACATATTTAGTTTATGCCTAAGACCTCTCACATTGGGCCAATCATTTGTAGCCGCTGGATTTGCCGGTCGGGTCCGGGCAGTCTTATGCTACAAAAGGGTCCAACCTCGTGTCTTAGTCGATTAATTACACCTAATTAATCACCCCCATATTTTGAATTAATCTTCCCTAATTAATTCCAATTTAATGATGTACATAATTGACTCAATTATGTCCATCCACTTATGGTATGCAACATCATACCAATTTCACCAAAATTTTATGAATATTAACCCCATCGTTCCCCACGTAATACGCTAACATGACATACTTAAAAGGGAAGATTCATCACAAATACAATGGGTTCAACTTAGCATAACATTAGCATCAACATGGGTTTTAAAGGTGTCAACTTGCATATATGACCCTAGTATCAAACCCAACTAGCATAAATAATCTACCCAAACTTGCATGAATCACATATGTCATAAAGAGGGTAACTTGCATATATGTTCATGTCATAGACCTATCATAAAGGGATAAACTTGCATACATATCATAGGTCTAAAAAGGGATGAACTTGCATATGTTACTCATATCATAAAAAGGGGTAAACATGCATATATATGCATGACATACAAAGGGGTAAACTTGCATATGTATGCATATCATACAAAGGTGTAAACTTGCACATGTTACTTGCATATAATCAAACACCAAACTTGCATAACATGTCATATATGAACTTGCATATAATCAAACACCAAACTTGCATAACATGTCATATATGAACTTGCATATAATCAATCACCAAACTTGCATAACATGTCATATATGAACTTGCATATAATCAAACACCAAACTTGCATAACATGGTGTCATAATGGATCAATGTTTATCATAGTGATTTGCATAACTAGCATCATGAACATATAGCATAAAACTTGCATAACTAACATCATGAGCACATAGCATATGATAACATAACTTGCATTGATCCACATTCATAACCATAACCTCATTACATCCTATCATAATTAGTTTAGCAATTGCTTGCTAAAGGCATAGAAACTCACAACTTGTTGATTAGCACTCCTATGAAGAAGATTAAGTTGCTAGAGTTGATTAGAAGTTGATTTGAGAAGCTATCTTCTTCTAAAATTTGATGGAGGCTCCTTCTAATTGCATTTTGACGGCATGATGACGTTGTATCTATTTTTAGTATGGATTAGGGTAGTCTTAGGGTGTATTTATAGATTTAGGATGTATTTCAGGCTCTTAGATTAACCCTAATTTAGGTTAGAGCCGTCAGATTTCGTCACAAGCCCCAAAACACAGCCCAAACCCCTTCAGACTGCACCCAGGCCAACCAGCCTGGCCACCTGTGTCGACTCCCAAGTCGACTGGGCAGTCGAATTGGGTCCTGCTGTGTCGACACCTAAGTCGACTCCCCAGTCGACATGGGGTGGCTGGCGGGAATTTTCCCGCCTAACCCGCCTGGCCTAATTTTCAAATTTTGAACCTGAAATTTAAATCAGTTTTGAACTTAGAATTTTCTGAAAACTTACATGGGCCATAACTGGGTCATATGGAGTCCGATTTACAAAAACTCGGACTCTATTTCGCGTATTTTTCCGAGACGAACGCAATGGCATAGCCCGTTTCCCTTGATTCAGATTTTAAAATTTAATTCTGCCCTGTTTATATTATAGCAAGTTATTCAACATACGGGGTGTTACATTACCGATCATAAATCGTAAAAATATCTCTTCTCTCAGAAAGATCTGAATCTCCGTCAGCAAAGATGGTTTGAGTTCTTGGCTTCGTATGATTTTGATATCGCATATACACCTGGGAAAGGTAATGCGGTAGCCGATGCCTTGAGTAGGAGACATGCCAGTTTAGGGGCAATGTTTCTTGAGTGGAAGCAACGGGAGTATATCGCGGGGTTTGATTTCAGACCAAAGTGTGAATTGGATCCAGTTATGCTAGCTAGTTTGGCGATCAGACCCACTTTGATAGAGCGGATTGGTTCCAGCCAGAGAGACGATCCTCATCTATTGGAAATCATCTCCAAGTTAGAGATGAACATCGACAGTGAGGAGATGAATGTGTATGGGCTTGATCGAGATGGATGGCTTCGAAAGAAGGGAAGACTAGTTGTACCAAACGTGAATGGTTTGAGAGATGAAGTGCTTAGAGAATGTCATCACTCAAAACTAACTATACATCCCGGTGGTAATAAGATGTATCGAGACATGAGACAGACTTACTACTGGGAAGGGATGAAAAGAGACGTTGGGAAGTTTATATCCAAATGCATGAATTGCCAGCTAGTTAAAGCCGAGCAAAAGAAGCCTAGTGGTTTGTTGCAACCATTAGAAATTCCCGAATGGAAATGGGAGCAAGTCTCGACGGATTTCATCGATGGTTTACCAAGGACTAGATTGGGATATGATAGCATTTGGGTAATTGTGGATCGATTGACTAAGAGCACAAGATTTATACCAGTCAAATCGACCAGGACGACAGCCAAGTTAGCAGAATTGTATATGAAGTGGGTAGTGAGATTTCATGGAGTACCTAAAAGCACTGTGAGTGACCGAGAACCGTTGTTTACTAGTGGGTTTTTGAAGAGCTTACAAGAGGCTCTAGGGTTAGAATTACATCTCAGTACCGCATATCATCCTCAGTCCGACGGTCAGACGGAGAGGGTGAATCTTATATTGAAGATCTTTTAAGAGCTTGTATATTGGATTTTGGTGGATCATGGGATGACCATTTGCATCTAGTAGAGTTTGCATATAATGATAGTTACCAATCCAGTATCAGTATGGCTCCATATGAAGCTTTGTACGGAAGACCGTGCAACTCACCATCATGTTGGATAGAGACTGGCGAGAAGTTTGTGCTTGGACCAGATGTGGTGAGGGAAACTTCAGATAAGATTAAGATCATTCAGCAACGAATGAAAGCTGCCCAAGATAGGCAGAAGAGTTATGCTAATAAGAGGAGAAGAGACTTAAAATTCTCCGTTGGTGACTTGGTGTTTGTCAAGATTTCTCCGTTGAAGAGCGTGATACGATTTCGCAGGAGAGGCAAGTTGGCGCCAAGATTTGTTGGTCCATTCCCTGTTCTTGAATTAGTCGGGAATTTGGCATATAGAGTTGGCTTACCATAGAAGATGGCAGGAGTTCACAATGTATTTCATGTTTCCCAACTGAGGAAGTTCGTTCACGACTCAGATGTGACTATTTCACCTGATCAGTTAGAGGACTTTGAAGTAGAACCCGAGGCGGTTGGGAACCGCAAGCCGATTCGTATTGTGGAGCACGATACGAAGCAACTTCGAAGGAAGGCGGTGAAGCTAGTCAAGGTTCAGTGGGGCGAGGACGAGAATGATTGTACTTGGGAGACAGAGGAGGGCATTAGGAAGGCATATCCAGAACTCTTTGATTGGTAAGATTTACTTTGCAATTTAGTTTTCCGCATGCTAGGGTAGACTTGTCTTGCTTGTTTGCATGTTTGATTGTTGTTTTAGGATTGATAGGCATGCGGGACCTTTGTGTGTGTTTTGATTAGGGAATTTCGGGGGCGAAATTTCTTAAGGGGGGGAGAGTGTAACGACCCCCATTCTACGCATCGGGGGATCGTAGAATATTTATTGCTTTCCCATATGAAGTCGTATGGTCATGTAACTTTGGGAAACATCCATTAGAGTCATTTCCCATGCTTATGATTTTTGTGGATTTTTAAATGACCATTTTGCCCCTAGTTGATCTTGTTTTGGCCATAACTTTTGATTGAAAAGGAATTTTGACCTGAAACCACTTCCATTAGATTCGTTTGATGGTTTACCTTTCCGTAGAGTTGTCATATTAGCCAAACGGACTTACCGTTTGGGAGATATGGCTGAAATAAGGTTTGGAGGGTGAAAAACTGCTTAACCGGGCCAAATCGGGTGATTAGTGAGTAGGCCCATAACCCATTTCGGGATTAGGGTTATGGGAAGGCTGAAATGAGATAGAGCATCATTCCATTTCAGTTTTTGGCCTCCACTTATCACCAAGGAACCCTAAAAATGGCCTCTAACCTCTAAATCACCTCCAAATCACCTTTTGGTCAAGGATTTGGCTTAGCAACATCTAATCAAGGAAGATCTACACCAAAGCAACATTGGAGCTGCTGTTTAGCATTGGGATTCACATCAAATCAGAGATTTATTTCAGATCTTAGTTTATTTGTGGCTAAGGTGAGTGGTTTGCATAGTTTTACACTAATTATGGCTAGTTAAGGGTAATTAGCGTTAATTAGCGAATTTAAGCATGATAAAATTCTGGAAAAATGTTCATAAATTCCTAAATGATGTTTTAGACCTCTGATATGAATTTGGGTTAATTTGGTTAAGTTTTGCTAATCCTATCATTAGTTTCACCTATACATGCTTAAGGGGAAATACGGGATTTTGGGTATGTTTGATCCATTTTAACCTATCATATTGATGTTTTGATGTTTGTGGTTGATTATGCATGTTGCTATGACTGTATGATATGCTTTGTGATTTATTTCAATAGTTAGAATGGTCGAAAACGTCGTCGAATGGCGTAAACACTTGCTGGAAAAGCTTCAGGAAACAGTGCAGCATCGAATCGGATCGGATATGAGGGCTCGGATCGGATATGTTGAACTGGGCAAGGGATTCGATCGGATCGGAACCTGACACTTGAGGCAAAAAGGAAGGCCACGCTAACTGAACTGGGATCAGATCGGATAAAGGAGAAGGGATCGGATCGGATAAAGAAGGAGGGATCGGATCGGAGCACGTGAAGAATGAGGGAGCGGATCGGAGCGGAAGCACGAATTGCATAGGAGATGGCACCCGACCCGAACCGAAGTGGGACACCCGACCCGAACCGACGCGATGGAGTGGACTCGACCCGAACCAATGCGATGGAGTGGACTCGACCCGAACCGTACCAGAAGAAGACCCGACCCGACCCGATGGAGGACACCCGACCCGAACCGACGGCTTGAGGAGGAACCCGACCCGACCCAGTATTGACCAATAATCCGAGATGCAAAGGTTGTCCAATATGGGAAGTTAGAGCTCAGGATCCAGTTGGGAACCGATGAGTTCACTTCATGGTTGGACATCGCTGCGGGACGTGTGCTAAGGAGTTGTCGACGTTCATAACTTCGATTCACCACTGAAAATGAATGATGGGCTACTTATCAGTGCAGTACAGTCATTGCGACTCGAGGGGCAAGGTGATGGTAGCAAGACTACGTTATCAGTGCAATAGAGTCATTATGACTTGAGGGGCAAGGTGATGCGTAGTAAGACTATGAGCCAGCGCAGATGGGGTGAATAACTCCATGGGGCAAGTGGACATAGTAGAGGATTGTTAAGACTATGAGCCAGCGCAGATGGGGTGAATAACTCCATGGGGCAAGTGGACATAGTAAGGATTAGTAAGGCTATGAGCCAGCGCAGATGGGGTGAATAACTCCATGGGGCAAGTGGACATAGCGAAGGATTAGTGGCTACATTATCAGTGCAGTGAAGCCATTTATGACTTCATGGGGCAAAATGATCGTAGCAATGGTGGGTGATCGAAGTGGTGAATATCGTATGCTTTACGCACTGAGTGAGAGATGTGAGGATGGATGTTATGTTTGATTGTTTGCCATCACTATGACATGCACACCCCCACCTCCGTATCTTTATACTGTTTCATATGGCACCTTAGAGTGTTGTACAGTATGTAGTGCTTACTCTTTGGTTGCAGGTCCAGGTTCAGGTATGTTTTAGTCTACCTGTTATTGTTCACTTTAGATGTTTATCGCTCATACCAGGCTTTATGTCTGACCCAGAGTTTTATGTCTCCTCTTATTACTTTGGGTGCTCACACGAGCAGACTAGAGACAGGTTAGCTGGTGCTGCGCGAGTAGCTGATTCGGAGGCGGGCAGGAGGCTTCCACGTATGATATATATATATACACATTCTCCATGTGTCGTTGGTGGTCGCTACTTGGGCATTAGTAGTGTACCTCCTTTATCTTGATTTTGCTTTGAGACAGTTTGAAAGTTGTAATAAGCTGTATTTTGGATTTCCGCTGCTACGATGTTTAGTTTTGGTTTTCAGCTTATGCACTGTCTCTCCTGTTTTATGTCAAATATGTTATTATTATATTTTGTTCTATGCGTTGTGAGACATTCTACAGGTTCCTTGTTAGTTCATTTCCTTCTTCCTTTTCCTTCTGACGACCCGTTCCATGCTAACTGGACATGTGTACAGCGCACCTTTTGAGAAAATGTCGGTTGCTGCGGGCGGGCCGTCACAGCTGCGAGGCTTTAAGGTAGAGCGAGGAGCCGTACTCGGGACGGTCCCGGTTTTAACTACCCTGCCGTTATGTTGTCGAAATTTTCTGAAATATTTCTGTGTTTGATTCATATTCATGTGTTGAAATAAAAATTCATGTGTTGGAATAAAATTCATGTGTTGGATAAAATTCATGTATTGAAATAAAAATTCATGTGTTGAAATAAAATTCATGTGTTGCAATAAAATTCATGTATTTAAATAGAAATTCATGTGTTGAATAAAATTCATGTGTTGAATGAAGTTCATGTATTGAATAAATTCTTTGAAAAATAAAAATAACATTTTATTATATATATAGACTATGTAAAATATTAGTGTTTTAAATAAATTGTTTTAACACCAAAAATAACATTTTTACCTTATGTATAAACTATATAAAATATTAGTGTTTTAAATAAATTTTTTTACAATAAAAATCACATTTTTATGATATATATGAACTGTTAAAAATAAAATTCATGTATTGAAATAAAATTCATGTGTTGAATAGAAATTCATGCGTTGAAATAAAATTCATGTGTTGAATAGAAATTCATGTGTTGAAATAAAATTCATGTGTTGAATAGAAATTCATGTGTTGAAATAAAATTCATGTGTTGAATAGAAATTCATGTGTTAAAATAAAATTAATGTGTTGAAATAAATAGTTGTTTGATAAAAATATCGTTTTTATCAAATGTATGAAATGAATATTGTTTTGAAATCGAAGAATGAATTATATATATATATATACATACATATATATATAAAATAAATCGAATAACGAAGTTGCAATTCGTGTTTTGAAACCGTGATTTCAAATGATTAGTGCGGGAGATCCGACCGTCGGATTTTCCCAAAACTGCAATCGTTGGGTTTGCTTTGGAAATATCTTTCCAACGACACCAACTTTTTAAAGATCCAACGGTTGGATTGTGTGGAATGTTTAATTCAAATCTGAAGAAAAACAACGCCAGAATCGATTATATTTATATATATATACATATAAGTATAATTAAAATAAATCAAATATAGTGTTCGTATTTTGAATTCGTAACTTCAAACGATTAGTGCGGGAGATCCGACCATCGGATTTTCCCGAAACCGAAACCGTTGGGTTCGCTTTGGAAATATCTTTCCAATGACACCCACTTTGTGAAGATCCAACGTTTGGATTGTCTGGAATGTTTATTTCAAATCTGCAGAAAAACAGCGCTAGAATCGATTAAATTTATATATATATAATTAAATTAAATCGAATGACGCTGCAGTTCGTATTTTGAAATCGAAATTTCAAACGAGTGTACCAGGAGATCAGACCGTCGGATTTTCCCAAAACTAAAACCTTGGATTTGTTTTGAAAAGATCTTTCTAATGATTTGAAAATTTTGAAGATCCAACAGTTAGATTTTCAGATATGTGTAAATCAAATCTGAAGAAAAACAGCGCCATGGCCGCGTTACAGCCTGAAGCGTTGTTTAAATGAATTGGCTCTGTTTAAATAAATAAAAATAGCGATAAATCGTGATAAAATATTATAAACGATATGGAATGGAAATAAACCGAATTTACCCGGTTTATTGGATATTTGATGGTTGAATGTGTTCGTCGTGAAAATTACATTTAAGAACAGAATTATTGATGTCGAATAATTTAACCATTGAAATGAATTGATTTAAATTCTGAATATACATGAATTATTTGAAAAGGCCGAGTTAAATCTCATTTCAAATAATTGATCGGCGATAAGAAGTCGATGATGAAGACGGTGGTTGAAGACCGGAGATCTTCACCTCTGTTGGATGATAACTGATGTCTTGATTGGGAGACATCCCGAAATATAGATAATAGGTGGTGATCGTCCAGACGTACTTGGAGATCGATGGATATGCGAGGTATATGGTGCCTCCGGTTTCGTTCAGACCCAGAACGAACTTGTAAATGGACTGTGTGTCTGACATTGGATTTTATTCTGTGCTGATTGATATCTATTAAATATATATTTGTTTGGTGGCGGAGAATTTATTCTCTTGCTTAACGCCCTTCTCTCCGATGTACGAGCTCAGAGGTTATATATCGATAGACATCAGTCGCATGGAGTGAATTGTGTAACAACCCTGAATTTTGGGGTAAATTTAAAAATTTATTTTAACTAATTTTAATGGGTTTTGATATTTAAAATAATTTATTTTAAATAATAATGATTAAAAATTTATTTAAATCGAAGTTAGGATGAATAATTTAATTTTAATTATAAAAGGAGTTAGAAATAGCGCGGTAGTTTGAAAAATCAAACTTGAACTTTGACTGACCGTACAAGATGCAAAATTTTACAGATTTTAGTGAAACCAGAAATATTAGAATCTATTTAAAAATATCTTTCTAACGAATCTGAAAAATTGAAATTTCATAACGGGAATCAAAAGTTATGCCCAGTTTAAAATTTAGAAAGGTCGCTATAAATTTATATATAATATATACAGGTCAAAAATGCTACTTTTTGCATACGAAGGAATTTGGGCTCAAAACCACTTTCATTGAGTTCAGAATGATGTTTCTGCATTTAAAAAGTATAAACACATATATATTTCGAGTTTCGGAAATTTCTTGTTTTAAAATGTATTTTTAATATTTAATATATACGCCTTAAAAATTGCCATTTTTCAAACGACCTCTGTTTACAACAAAACCACTTTTGTTGGATTTGGAATGTCAAAATATTTCTAAGTTTAATTTTTCATAATTTTTAGAATTAATTTGTGACCGTGGCAAAAAGATATGTGTTTTGTCAATTTCGGTCAATTTTAATTGACTTGAAAAAGGCCATTTTTCAAATAGGCTCAGAATTGATCAAAATTAATTTTCCTAGGTCCGCAGCGTCAAAACATAGCTAAATATATTTTTCGGGATTTTTCGAAGTTAATTTGTAGCCCCAGTGAATTTATTCGTACGGTTAAATTAAAAATAAAAGAAAATATTTTAAAATAAAGAAAACTAGGTCAAGACAGTCGTTTGGGCCTGCGGGACATAGCTAGATGAGTCAGGAATGGGGGTAAATAGGTAAGAACGACAGTCGTTGGGCTGAAATCAGAGAAAGTTGCTAATCGGGCCTTCATTGGGTTAATTAGTTAATTAAATAATATAAATATTAGATAATCCTCAAACCCTAATTTCGAAATGACCTAGCCGCCATCTTCTATTGCAATGGCCAGAAATGTCCCAACTTTGATCTTCATTTTCTCTCAATCCAAACTATAACTTCTAGCAATCCATAAACCAAATCGAAGAGATTCTTTTTAGCTACAATTCTATAAGGAGATGATGAGATTTAATGAAGTAATTTGGCCAGAAAATGATCCCTAGCCCACGGCCAAAACAGCCCTGCCGCCCCCTGTAGGCCTCGCCGCACCTCCCCTCCCTCCCGGTGCACGTGGCCCTCTCATCCCTCTCCGATATACCACCTTCCGATCGCCTCCAAGCTTCGCCAATTTAGAGATAAATGGAGACCTAGTTTTGAAGGCTATGGGTTCAAAAATAATAAAAGGAGCAGCTTTGAACGTGGAAGAGGAAGATGGAGGAGAGGTTGACTTTTTCAAACTTTAGTTAATGAATTAATTTAAATTCTATTTTGTCAATCTAAATTAAACCTTATCTTGCTCATACGAACTCGGAATTGAACGATTTCAGGTGCGCCATGATCGTGAGACCGAGACCTTCGCGATGAAACTGACCAGACCTGATTCTAAACAAGTTGAAATTTGGCCAATTTTTGGATCTAAACGGCGCAGAAATTCAAAACGATGTGAGAAATTCTATTTTATTTCTTCTTAAATAACTAAAATTATTTATGTTTGTGTTATCATCACTCTGCGGTAAAATTCTATTGTTATGTGACGTTGTTTGATTCTATGATTGATGTGTTGTATAGATCTGTTAATTGGATGATATCGTGTTGTAATAAAAATTGTTGAAAACAAAAATATAGATTTTTGTCAAAATAAAGTTTTCAAAACAAATTTTTTATTTTTTTCAAGGTAGATTAGTTAAAACAAAAATCCCTATTTTTGTTCATTAGTTATGTGATACCAAGTTGAACATTTTGTGATGTTTAAGATTATTTGAATTGACTATATGGTGGTGAATTGACTGTATTGTGTTGATGGATGGTTTGAAATATATGAAATGGTTACATCAAGGAAAATATCTTTTTTGTTATATAAATTGTTATAATAGAAAAATAACATTTTTATTTAAAAATGTCATCATTTCGAAAGAACATATTTTTATGTATAAATGTTAATATAATAAAAATCTCATTTTTACATTAGCATTATAAAGATCAAGGTGAACTTTTATTTCTAAGAATAAATATATTTTTAAGATCATGTTCATATATTGAAGATGAAACATGTTTTTAGTGTCATGTTCATATATTAAAATGAGGCATAATTTTAGTGTCATTTTCATTGGAAAAAATTAAACGTTTAAGGACTTCAATTTAATATAAGTTGACTCCAATGAAAAGATAGTAATTGAATTAAAGTAAAAGTTACATTTTTCACGTGATTGAATTAAAGTGAAATTACATTCTTCATGTAAAAGATCAACAATATGAAATTTACATATTTATGTAAAAAGATTTTTTGTAAAGATTATAACGATGAAATGTACATTTTAATGAATGGATTTTCATTAAAAAGAATAAGGACTAGACATTTACATTTTAATGAATGGATTTTCATTAAAAAGAATAAGGAAACAAAATATACATTTTGTGTAATTTGAAAGATGAAAGAAAAATGTACATTGTTGTGTATAATTTGTGAATGTGAATTATAATAAAAATAAAACATTATTGTATGTCATGTTATACCTTGATATTATATATACAGATAGGGATATTTGTTGTTAGCAAAACATATGGATGAAGGAATTCTGTATAATTATATATATAGAAATTAAAATCAAACGAATCGAGCGTGTTAGTTCGCATTTTGGAATCGTGTCTTTAAATTATTATACCGAAGATCCGACCATCGGATTTTCCCAAAACTGAAACCGTTAGGTTCGCCTTGGGAAGATCTTTCCAACGATATAAATTGTGTTAAAATCCAATAGTTAGATTTAGAGAAATGTGTAAAACAAATTTGGGTGAGAACAGCGCCAAGGTCGCCGATTGACATGAAGTGTTGTTAAATGAAATTCAATTATTTTTATATAAATAAAAATAGAGATTAATCGCTATAAATTAGTATTAACGATAAGAAATGACTTTAAATTATATATACGCGAGAATCATTTGAAAGTTCCAAGTTCAATCTCATTTCAAATCATTATTCGTTGATCTAAGTCGAAGAGTTGAAGACGGTGATTGAAGACCGACGATCTTCACGTTGAATGGATGAGTTACCATTGACGCCCATGACTAGAGTAGCTACCTTGAAGGGGCTACAATGGTGGCCGTCCAAACAACTTGTTGATTGTTCGGATATGCGAGGAATAAGGTGCCTCCGGTTTCGTTCAGACCCAGAACGGACTTGAAAATGGATTGTATGTCTGACGTTGTATTCCTTTATACGGTATTCGTTGATCTCTGTTAAATATATATTCGTTTGGTGTTTAACACCCTTCTCTAAGACGTACGAGCTTAGAGGTTATATATTGGTAGGAATCAATGGTATGGATAGACAATGTGGCATGCTAAGATGCAGATGATCAAGGCTTTTGTTGAAAAGCAGGCCTTGTGGTTGATGATCAAAGCACGACCTGTTTAGGCGTAGCTTTGTGTATAACGTAGCTTCACGAGCCTCATAACCCGGTTGAGTCTAAAACGGAGCAAGGGAACGCAGGGAGAGCGGCATGTTTCTTTCTAGCTAGAAGTGGTGTTTGATTTTTACACGGCCCGACATTTTACTTATGTGGATGATGGAATGAGGCGCCTCGGATGATAGGTCCGGGAAACGTGTGTTCAGGAATAACTAATCCGCAAAATCGTATGTGCGGACCGGCCCTGCATCTTTCCAAGGGTTCACTACAGGGGATCCTGAGACATTAGCTAGAGTGTCTCGAATCGGTAAGGAGATCGTTCCTAGCCTTGACTCATGATGGAAACCCAATTCCCAATACGACCCTACGGACTTGATTGTATTACTAGTATGGAGGCATAGTATATGGTAGCTATGCTTCCTAGGATTGATACATTTACTTTGAAATGTTTTTGAAACATATACACACTAATAATAATATCAAATTCGTTTTTATCGTACCAAGCATGTTTAATCATCATAAGGTAAAATTCTATCCTCTGGTTTGCATTGCATTGTGTGATGGGACTTGAGTCTTATGATGATTCCATTTTTCTAAAAAGCATTGCGTTGTTTAACGATTTACTTTAATTCATGCACCGGCAATCCATTGGAATAAAACCCGTTCCGCGTTAGCGGCGTGGTCCTTGGATTTGCCGTATTGCTATTAGTTATATTAGTTAAGAATTCTCACACCAGTCCCATGACTGACTCGTAGTTTGTTTCACTTTGCAAACTCGGGTGCCCTCTTTTCCACACGGGCAGTCGAGTAGCTTTTTGCAGATATTTATCTCTTCAACAGGATTCTGGATCGAAGCCTAAAGCTGTGTCCAGAGCATAGAAATCTTCCGCTGTTTATTGTATTTAATATATTGAAATTTATCTTCCGCTGTAATTTTATTCGATGTACTCTGACATTCTGTACTCTGATGTAACATTATTGTAATGTTTATAAAAGTCTGCTATTGTTGTTCTGATGTTGTTGTATTCCCAAAGTTAACGTATTCGGGTTTTGAATGGTCTTGGTCGATTTTGCGATCGATCGGGTCAGGCGAAATCCATGCCGTTACAAATTGCCTGTGTGGCATGCCTAAGTGGCAGATGATCAAGGCTTCTGTTGAAAAGCAAAGTCTTGTGGTTGATGATCAAAGCACGGCCTGTGTGGCATAGATTTGTGTGTAACGTTGATTCGCGAGCCTCACACCCCGGTATGAACCAAAAACTGGAGAGGACCTCAGGGAGGACATGCGTTTCCTTCTAGTTAGGGTGGTGTTAGTGACCTACCAGCCCTGACATTTATATTATTTTCACTTGTGTGTTTGTTGCTATTGCGAGGCGCCTTGGATATATCAGTGACTGTGTGGAGCCAATGGAGTCATTTGGCTCATTGAGGCCCCAAAGGGCGGGGAAACGTAGTGTTCAGGCATTTTAATCCACATCGGTGGACCGACCCTGATGATCCAAGGGTCACTCGAGCTATGATCCTGAGACACGGGCTAGAGCGTCTCGAATTCGGTAAGGACTATCTTTTGCCTTGGCTCATGATGGAAATCCAATTTCCAAATACGACACCGTGCGGTTTTGATTGTATACCTATATATGGCGACATAGTGGTATGGGGCATTAATGTCGTCTATGATTGATACTTATTATTTGAAATTGATTTTGAAACACATAAACACTAGTAATAATATCAAATGTTTTTGTTTTATTCGTATCAAGCATATTTTGGCTATTATAAGGTAAAAACTCTATCCTTCGGTTTGCGTTGCATTGTGTGATGGGAATTGAGTCTTATAATGGCTTCATTTTTATAAAAAGCATTGCGATGTTTAAAAGATTTACTTGTTTTTAAAGCACTGGCAATCACTGGAATAAACCCGTTCCACGAAAGTGGTGTGGTCCTATGATTTGCCTTGTTATTATTGGTTAACCAGTTAAGTAGATTTCTCATACCAGTCCCATGACTGACTCGTAGTTTGTTTCACTTGCAAACTCGGGTGCCCCTTTTACTACACGGGCAGCCTTGTATTCAGGTTTTAGCAGGCTCTTTCTGGATAGCTGGAGCGGAAGATGGATTCTACCGTTTATCTCTTTTTATGCTGTTCAGCTCCTATTGTACATATTATGTTTTGTTTTCCGCAGTAGACATTTATGTATAGCTGAACTGTATTTTGTACTAAGTATGATCCTTATACTGTGTAACTCTGATGATTATGTTTATCCAGTGTATTATTTGTACATTATCTGGTGTATTTATTTATTTATTTATTTCTGTTCTGCTATTATCTGTTTTTGTGTTATATTCCAAAGATTACCCTTGCCACCGTCGTACGGGGTTTTGGGGTCGTCAAAGTCTTTTTCATTGGACAACGTGGAGATGCATGACCAAAAAAACCACATTTATAACATATCTTCGGTTCCCTACAATTTTGCGTCACTTGTCCCTTACATGCACATTGCAAGCAATGTTTTTCATTTTTCAAAAAACTGATGGTTTGAAATATGGATTTGAATATTGGAAGCAGGTTTCTCGATTTTCTTGGAGGTGGTTGGGTAGTGAAGGTGGAGGGCTTGCTACTACCTGAGCATAGGATTTGAATGGTGGTTCAGATGGCAAATCTGACAAAGCTGAAAAGCGATTGGATGAAGAGGGGAGAGATGAACGATTGTGATCAGGGTATGGAAAGGCTGAACGAGGACAACGATAATCGGCAGACGTCGACTGACGATGCTCATTCGGGGAAGAAAAGGAAGAAGAAGGGATGGACTGATAAGAAGGATACGATTAAGGATGATGCTGAGATTGAGATGGTTGAAAGCAAGATTTATAAGACGATGAAGATGATGATCGAGGAAGAAGGAAAGGTTTGTATCTAGCAGGAATGTGAGAAAGAAGCGGAGGAGTTGAGGTAAGGTTGATGGCAAAGTGGAGGACGCCATGGCCGTAATAAAAGAACAGTCGCTATTATTATTGATTTTTGAATATTATATCTGTTATTTAAATAGATAAATATTATTTGAGATAACACATTTGGATGCAGGGAAAAACAAGTTGAAGGGTTCCAACTAGATTCCTTAAATTTATTGTTTATTTCCATATTATAACGATATGAATTGTTTAACTAGTTTGATTGGATGATTGATTTGATCATTGATTATTAAATCTATTTCAATGTTGTTTTGTTGTTAACCAATGGGCAGTACTGGTTGGAAACTGACAGCAGATGGCCTAGAAATCTGTTATTTTATAAATATGATTTACTGTCACATGAATCAATAGAAGTGAAGTTATAAAATTCATTTTATAACTAAAGATAGTTTTGAAATCTATTATTTTGAATTAGATTTTATAAAAAGGAGATTATTATTTATTATTTATTATTTAAGTTTATAAGAAATTATTAAATGGTTTTATGAAGTAAAATCTTATGTTAATAAGATTTAAAAGCAAGCGAGCGGAAATTTACTTAGCAAGTAATAACTGGAGGTAATTGTTTATTGGTAAATAATCAAAATGGTATTGTATTAGGAGTGATTATTAAATAATAATAATCAAAGTAGATGGGATTAATTAAATTATTAATTAATTTATATGGAAAGACCAATTGAAATGGATTAACAAGTTCGTTGTGTTAAATTGTATAAGTCAACTGCTTAATGGTATTTGATTATTAATTTGTTATAAAAGAAGTGTAAAAGATTAAGTAAATCATTTTTATAGTATTAAAGTTTTATTATTATTTATTTAATAATAATCAAAGTAATGATCGTGGAATTAAAATGAAAGTTTATAAAGTCTTAGAGCCAATTATTAGTTAAATGAGTTTTAAGCAAATTTATATTAGTAATATATAGGTTTAAATTGAATCCTACTTGGAATTTTAGTTAATCGGATTTCATAAAATCCAAGATTTGACGATGGTATTTAAACCCAAGTGTATTTGAATGTATTATAGATGATTGGAAACATTGAAATGAGTAATAAAGTTATGAACTTTGAAATGATGTATAAGATAAATGAAGGGTAAGAAGTATGAGATACAAAATGATAATTGAAATAGAAACCAAATTGAATTCAAGTTGGTTGGACAAATTAAGATAAGGTAGCCGATCTAAAACTGCGTATTTAAAAAAGAGATGGAGTTTTATTTAGGTATAACAAAAAAAGGGTTTGAAGTGTGTTTTAATGAAGTTTTTACATAGTATTTGATTTATATTTGAACCAAGGCTTATTGAAATGTTTTAAAAAAGATATATTAAGTATGATAAGCAATTTGATGTTGTTTTTAAATAAATCGGAACCTGTTGTACGTTAGCTGAGTTGAGTAATTTTCGAGGTGTGAATCTAATGTTGGTTTTGGCCTTTGGGGTTGATACTTAGAGATTTATCCACATAACAAATTACAACAAGGAGCTAATGAAGTAGAAGTGAAATGATAATTGGATATTCTTATATTAAATAAGATAAGCGGAACGTTTTCCTAGTATTGAAGATAGAATTTTAAATCAACCATTCGTTAATTATTAAAGTGGCCAAGTGATGTTGGATACTAAACTAGTAAATTTATTTTAATCTTATGGATGGATGATTGTTTGTTTATTTGATAGTTAAATAACGGACTATCAAATCTGGTCAATTATCGATTGTTGGTAAGGAAAGACCAGAATCGAATTTATATTCGAAAACCATTCTGACCAGCAAATACGTAATTGTGGAAGATATCAGACGATGATCGAGATGGAGCATTTAAAGACTGTAGATCTTCATAAAATGGGAGGACAACTTACAATCTCAGGTTGGCCCCTTGAGATATATTGTGTTCTATCGTGGTTGGAATCTACGAAGTGCAAGGACTACTTGCTACTAATCCATAAGGTGATTCCTAGGATGTGGTAGGAGGGTCCCTTCAGTTCATCTTGTTTCTAGATGACATGTATGGACAATTTGGGATTCAAATGCAAATGGTGGCTAGATGCTCTAAAAGAAGATTTATACCTTAAGCCTCATCAACTGGTAAATGGTATGAAAATGGGGTAAGTCGCATGGCTATGTGGGTCACTCCCACTAGGGTGTATCGTCACCATCTAGAGAATATTCATATTTGTTACTTTTAATTTATGTACTTCCCGGAAACTACGGTGGTCGCGACAAAAAGTCGTAAGGTGACAATACATTCAGAACATTCAAGCAAATGAATGGTCGGTCATGTTTAGCTAGGGTTTCAAGATGTTTTTGTTGAACCCTGGTGTATTCCTCTCTAGAGATATTGTAACAACCCACTACATCGACCGATCCAAGTCGGTGATTAAGCTAACTCGAGGCGTTTAAAGCGACGGACTATTATCGGCTTACATGGTTTAAACTGGAATTTAACACAGAATCACATCGCTTAACAATAGTAGCAAAATTAATTTTTATACAAATATCAGAGTTCACAATATTTTGTACAACGGAAAATAGTATAAATTTACACATAAGTTTATTTTGATAATTTACAACTTTTGTCGAGCTATGCGCGCACATGCGTCTTCTCGCGTCCCTCCTCTTTAAAAGCTAAAATCTTTGCATCTGCAACACATGGGTCCTGACCCCAAATGGCAATACCATGGGTACAGCCTGTCAAGGAAAAACACATACTAAGAAGCATATGATAACAGAAGGCTAAATACTAAGTGAGGTTTTACAGCTCACATATGGTCCTCCTAATCATGCAACTATAATAGTATATAACATAGTAAGAAACATGCAGATGTGGCATAAGTGAGCATATGTCTCAACATGCGTATGCAATTTTTATATTTTGCACTTATGAACTATATAATTTTAAGAAACAAATTTCATCAATAGAGACAAAATGAACAGGTACTCTTTATATCCATGGACAACACTTAGCATACTCATTATTGGGTTACGTTGGACACATAGCACTTGCCATGTTTGGGGAAGGATCGTATAAATTGACTCAGTAGTTTACTTAGGCTGAAGCACTAATATGAGCATAACATAAAAATAATAACTACAGAAGTTTATCTTTTGCTTGCACCCTCTCAGCTAATATCTTAACAAGCTCATGACATGTGCAACCACAATTCAAGTGAAAAATGGAACCGGAAAATACAAACATATTTACATTTTGACTTTGAAGCGAATAATTAAAAGTGGCACAAATAAATCATATATATCAGTATCATACCAAACAGAGTAACGCAAGGTATAATAATCCAAGAAACTGACAAAATACTAAATGACAGCTTTAGCATTTTCAAGCTTCAGTCAGAACAATAACCCCATTAAATAGAGAAAGTTATATTATAACCAATAATACCAAGGAGACCATCAAAAAAGAGTTATCAAAGAAAATTAATTTTGCAAATATCGCTTGCCAGAATAGATCATTCTAAAACAAAATCATTGAGACGAGCAAAACAATTGAACTGTACATGCATATGCATTTATTTGTATTCAATAAAACATAACCCAATCAATGCATGCATGAGGCAGGTAGAATTATTGGACATGCAATACCAAGGCATGCATTTAGTCTTTATTATCAATATTATGACAGTATATTGCAGAAGGTTTAAAAACAGACAATACAATGACATCACATTTATTTAGAGGAAGAGTGGAACAAAGAATCCACATAGATATTAATAAAGATTATATACAATTGACACCCTTATATTAGTATTATGTCAATGACCAAAGGAAAAATTTGTAAAGCATTGTCATATCTAAAGTTTATTAGCCTGTAGATAAATTCAACCAAGAACTATAATTATGACGAGTGTCTACTCCATTTTATAAATTCATGGATGTTGTAATAGTGAATTTTTGACATAGTTGGTAAAACTAAAGTTAAGTAAATAAAAGAAAATTCACGGAATTCATACTTACTGAATTTAAATTCTTTCGTATCTAGAACTAGAAAGTATGAATTATGCGAAGTCCTTGGGCCATTTCCGAAAACATGCTTTCAGTAAAAAAATTGATATAATTAGGAATTTAAAAGCTTACCACTTCTCAGTCAAACATACAATCACTGCTCAAGACTAAGATCCATCAGAAGGCAAATCAGTACAATTTATAAACAACATCAACTTTGAGAAATTAAAAAAAAAAAGAAATCATCCAAGATTATAAGCAAGTGGATATTATAGGTTCAAATGTCCATGCAAACTCTTAACATGTAAGTAGAAACATGAATTTCTTATTATAACCAGGTGTAAAGAGAATCATGGGTATTAATACTAGTGGAGCGGAACACAGCCAAGAAGGAGACTACCAAACACAGTCAACTTCTCATCAGAACTAACGACTGGAAGTATCATTCTTGAAACAAATTTAATCGTAAGTAAAACTTACTTTTAGTCGGGCGATGGAAAGAGCAGAAAAACATGGTAACTCGACTGGCTTCAGGGAGGGAGAGCAGCACTCTGGATGATGGTTGATTGTTTATCATTGTTGTTGTATACATATGATGTATGAAATCCATATAAATAACATTATATGGTAATCGATTGTGTCTGATTCCAATTCTAAAAGAACGAATATTTTAAAATAAATAATATTTTAAAATAAGGAATATTTTAAAATAAAATTCAATAAAGGATTAAAATCAAATTTTAATGTTCGATTTTGGATGGACACGAGAATATTGAAATATATGAAGCCGTATTGATTAGATATGCGCCATTTTGACGCTAATGATATTTATATAGATTTTATTCATTTTTATAATGAATATTAAAAAGGAAATGATCTCAAAATCTAATATTTTGAAAATATTATCATTTTAAAATTATAATGATATAGAATATTCAATTTTGATTTAAAATTGAAAATGAAGTTGGAATCGTTTTTAAAATGACTTATAAAATACGTTTTAAAAAGAAAATCGACGAAATATATATAGTATATATATTACATATATTTAATGGCCTGAATAGAAGCCCCGCGCCGCGACCATTTGCGAATTTCGACCATTAACTTCGAGTTGACATTACGGGAGATCCAACCGTCGGATTCTCCTAAAACCAGAACCATTGGGTTCGTATCGAAAAGAGCTTTCCAACGAATATAAGAGATTTAAAATCTAACTATTGGATTTGGAATTATATCCAAATCAAATTTGGAATAGGTCGATGTAATTGCAGTTCGATGACCGTTTATGGAAATTGACTGAAAGGGCCTTACTAAAATTATTAAAAATATTAATAATTTGTGTAAAATCATAATAAATGATTTGGAAAGAATTTGGATGAAAAATTCCACGTTTGTAAAGATAGAAATATATTTTTATCAAAATGAACTAGTTATTAAATTGAATAATAATCCAATATATTTAAATAAATATATTGGATTTGAAATGGGTTTAAAATAATCAGAATTTTCCAAAAAATAAATTGGAATGGTTTGGAATGGAAATAATCTTTGGAATATTTTGGTCTTGGATTATGTGATTATATGGATATTGATATGGGAATTTGGAAGATATAGACATCGTTATTCCCAATACGATATCCATTGGTTACAGAATTTGGTATTGAATATAAGCCGATATAATTTCTATTTAGAGTCTTGTATTTAATATCAAATTGGATTTTGGGTTTGTCGTGAATGGTGTCTTCAATAACAACGTTCTTAAACCCAGTAGAGAAAAGAATAGATCTTTTAATTTAGATTTAGTGAAGTATTCCAATTAATTGACATTTAATTGGAATTGAATAAAAGAATTGGATTTTGGGTTTGTCGTAAATGGTGTCATAAATAACACTGTTCTTAAACACAGTGTGAAAAGAATATATTTTTTAATTAAGATAACTAGAGTTTCCATTTAATTAACATTTAATTGGAATTAAAATAGAATGTGAATTGGGTTTACTGTGAACTGTGTGTAACACCCCGTATTTCTGTTAACACTAAAGTTGCTAATACAAGAATAATAATAAATGTGTAAAGGGGAGATGTATCTAATGCGTACGTATTTATATGGATTGACAAATAATAGTAAATGTACATTAAGAAAGAAATGGTGAACATAATTGGCTTCTCTTTACAACGGACGGCTCTGGTTAACCCTAGCTTCATCGACGGCTCAAATTAACTTGCAACTCTATAAAAAGACCCTAGGTCTCAAACTAAAAATTCATAAAAAAAAGAATAAGAATTGGAGCCAGCATGCTGTCTGCTGAGAACTAGAGGGAGCCTCCACTTGAAAGAGACGAACAACATAGCGAATACAAACTAAAAGATTAAAAAGCAACAACAAATTAGAATCAAAGCAACATCTTCCCAAAGGAAAGCTTTGCAAATTCAGAATTTCAGAACTCAGAAAACAAGACGTCTACGATTGTAAGTTTAGCTACATTTTTAGAATGCGAATTAATATGAATATCATGTGTTGCGATGAAATGATAATAGTACGATACTCGTTATGTTATTAATATACGTTTGTGATTTGATTCTATTATCATGTTGAATTGAGAATTATTAAGTATGATGTTTATTATGTTTTATAATATTAATCTATGCTAGTGACTTGATTCTATTATCATGTTAAATTTGGAATTATTGGATTAGATTATTTGTATAAGCATGGACTTGGATTGTAACATCTTATGAGAATTGTGTAGTTTATTATGCAAGTTTATGTAGTGAAGTTATGCGACCAATTGTCAAATCTATATGTTCATGTTTATGCAAAACTTATGCCATGTTCACACTTATCATATGTTGGGATTAATTTGCAAGTATGTTTAAATCGATGTTACTAATTAACACATGTGTATGTTGATTAGCCTATGTTGCTAACTCACATATACGTATGTTGATTTGCCTATGTTGCAAATTAACATATGTATATGGATTAGTTCATATTGCTAATTCTCATGTATGTTGTTAATATGGCCTATGTTAAAAACACATATATGTTGAGTTAGCATATAAGTGCAAGTTCATACCTATGACATTATAATGTTTATGTTAGTCTTTTTGCAAGTTTGTACCTATGACATTATAATGTTCATGTTAGTTATTTTGCAAGTTCACCCCTAAATGTTCATGTTAGTTATTTTGCAAGTACACCCTATTATGTTCATATTGATTATGCCATCAGTACCAAAGTTATACCCTTGTCATGTTTATGCTAATTTATGCCAATTTGCGTACATTAAATTAGGCTAAGTTTTTAGCCTAATACTTTACACCAAAAATCATGCGAACGTAAATTAGGCTTAGATGGTTAGCCTAATATTGGACGGGGTAACGTTGGGTTAAAATGATAATTTTAGGAAAACTTGCCATAAATTGGTCATTAATCACATAAGTGATTTATGGCATAAAAAGGCATTAATTACCTTAATTAATGAGATTAATTGGAAATGAATGTGACAGTAATTTGAATATTTTCTAATTTACATATTGGTCATTAATCACATAAGTGATTTATGGCTTAAAAAGGCATTAATTACCTTAATTAATGAGATTAATTGGAAATGAATGTGACAGTAATTTGAATTTGAATAATTTACATAATTAAAATGTAAATTAGAAAATGCGAACGCGCTTAACCCGAGGTTGGATTGAGTTGTGACGTAAACCTGCCCGGACCCGCCCGGCTGTCCAGTTGTCACTACAATAGCTATCCAATGTGAGAGGTTAAGGCATGGGGCCCAATAAAGACCCGAGGTTAAACTGAGTTGTGGCGTAAGATTGCCCGGACCCAACCGGCATACAGGCAGCCACAACAATATCTGTCTAATCTGAGAGGTTGGTGCTCTAATAAGACAATTAGAGCTGAGTTAGGACTGATAGGGTTAAGTAAATTTAATAAATACTTAACCAAATTCAATATGTTAAATAATTTGGATGGGTGGGGGTTAGGTTCATTCAGACACTTAACCACTTAACATGTTTGACTAGAAAACCTAGTAACGGGGACCTGTTTCAGCAGTTACCCAATTAGGTATCATGTTACCCTGAACTAGGCAGGGTGGGGCACGATTACTGGGCTGATTGTAAGCGGTCAAAAGCGACGGCGGTTGGTGCACAGTGTGGGTTCTAACAGAGTGCGGGCGTGCACACACTCTGGAGCAGACAAGTCAGGGCACTGGAGCATCAGTAGTATACCCTATGCATGCTAGAATTGTGTCGGGGCCGCCACCATGGGACTTGATACACCCCACGGTGGGACCAGCATAGGTATCTACCATATAGGGCCGTAGGACACATGTGAATATACGAGTAGGAGCCGATCTTTTAAAGAAAGAGAAAGGGATCACTTCACCCCAATCACGGGGTGCCTGTTGGTATAAGAATTAGTAGGTGCAGAGATAGAGATTTAAAATAGGGTGCGAAGGGATGTTCGTTTTAGGACACCTTATCTAGTTCTAGGATAGTCTATTATCCTGATATCGTCCTGTTCTCACTTTATGCATGTAACGACCCGCATTCTACGCATCATAGGATCGTGGAATATTTATTTCTTTCACATACGAAGTCGTATGGTCATGTAACTTTGGGAGACGATTATTGGGGTCATTTCCCATGTTCGTGATTTTTGTCGATTTTTAAATGACCGTTTTGCCCCTAGTTGGTACTGTTTTGGCCATAACTTTTGACTGGAAAGGAATTTTGACCTGAATCTACTTCCATTGGCTCCGGATGATGGTTTCTCTTTCCGTAGAGTGGTTACATTAGCCAAACGAACTTACCGTTTGGGAGATATGGCTGAAACAAGGATTAGAAGGTGAAAAACAGCTAATTGGGCTTAACCGGGTGATTAGCAACTAGGCCCAATGGGGGATTTCGGGATTTGGGGTATTTAAGGGCTGCTAGGGTTAGGATTTCGGTTTTAGACTCATTTTTCCAGCCGCCACTTACCTCCTTCAAGCTCTAGCAATGGCCTCCACCTTCTAATTTCATCCCAAATCATCTCTAATCACTTTCTAATCGAAGATTAAGCAAAACTACATCAAATCGAGGGAGGGTAACACCAAATCAGAGAGAGAGCTGCTGGAACACGTAGGGATTGGATCCAAATCAGAGATTATTTCAGATCTAAAGTTTGTTTGTGGCTAAGGTGAGTGATTTGCATTGTTTTTCACTAATTACGGCTAATTATGGTAATTAGCGAAGATTAGCGAAATTATGGCTCAGAAAAATCTAGAAAATTTCCTAAAATTCTAAAACATCATTTTATGTCACTGATATGAATTTAGGTTAATTTCGACTAATTTTGCAAATCCCGGAATTTGGGGGATTAAGGGGTGATTAGTGATAATTAGCGAATTTATGCATGTTAAAAATCTGGAAAAATATTTATAAATTGCTAAGTATTGTTTTAGACCTCTGTTAGAAGTTTGGGTTAATTTGGTTAAGTTTTGTTAATCCTATGCTTAGTTGTTCTTAAACATGCTTAAGGGGAAATATGGGATTTTGGCTATGTTTGATCCATTTTAACCCATCATATTGTTGTTTTGATGTTTGAGGTCACTTCTACTTGTTGCTATGACTGTATGGTATGCTTTGAGATTGATTAGAATAGGTAGAATGACCGAAAACGCCGTCGAGTGGCGTAAGTTGCTTGCTGGAAGAAGTGCAGGAGACCGGATCGGATCAGATAGACCAACCCGACCCGTTCATAAGACCCCGACCCGATCCGTCCATGGAAGGTGACCACGAGCCGACTCCTTTCACCTGAAGTTGTTTGATCGATCCGATCGTGAACGATGGGACGATACGACCGGAGCATGGCCACGATCCGATGGAGCTGGAGCGCCACGAGCTAGAAGGAGCACGACCCGATCCGTATGGTGCGACTCGATCCGATGGAGGGAGCACAACCGACCCGATCCGAGATGCTTGGACTTGAAGTGAAGACCACGATCCGACCCGAGCGAGGGTGATGACCACGATCTGAAGTAAGGTGAAGTGAAGACTGACCCGGATGAAGATGATGACCAAAAACCCGAGATGCAAAGGTAGTCCAAATGGAAGTTAGAGCTCAGGATCCAGATGGGAACCAATGAGTTCACTTCGTGATTATGCTTTGCTGCGGGACGTGTGCAAAGGGGTTGTCGGTATTCATAACTTTGGTTCACCACTGAGAGATGGATAGTGGGCTTGTAGTGATAGTTACACGGGATTGGATTCCGTCATGGCCCAAAGTATTAGGTGACCAAAGTAGTGGATATCGTATGCTTTACGCACTGAGTGAGGGATGTGAGGATGATTGCTATGCTTGATTGTTTGACATCACTATGACATGCACACCCCCACCCTCGTTATCTTTACACCATTTGAAAGGGCACCTTAGAGTGTTGTACAGTATGTAGTGCTAACTCTTTGGTTGCAGGTCCAGGTTCAGGTATGATTGGATTATACCTATTACTGTTATTATTCTGTTTAGATGCTTATCGCTCCTACCAGGCTTTATGTCTGACCCAGAGTTTTATGTCTCCTCTTATTACTCTGGGTGCTCACACGAGCAGACTAGAGACAGGTTAGCTGGTGGTGCGCGAGTAGCTGATCTGGAGACGAGCAGGAGGCTTCCACGTATGATATATATAGTATTCTCCCTGTGTCGCTGGTGGTCGCTACTTGGGCATTAGTAGTGTACCTCCTTTATCTTGCATTTGTTTTGTTGAGACAGTTTGAAAAGTTGTAATAATGTTGGCTTTGGATCATAAGCTGTACTTGGATTTTCCGCTGCTATGTTAGTTTATTTTCAACTTATGCACTGTCTCACCTGTTTTATGTCAAGTATGTTGTTATTATATTTTATCCTATGCGCTGTGAGACATTCTATAGGTTCCTCGTTTAGTTAATTCCCTTCTTTCCTTCCTTCTGACGACCGTCCCGTGCTAGTCGGGCATGTATACAGCGCACTTTCGGAGGAAAATGCAGGCTGGTGCGGGGCGGGCCGTCACACTTGGTATCAGAGCTCTAGGTTGCGTAGTTAACCTAGGGAAAGACACTAGGGAGAGATAGTACGTATATGAGAGCGCGTATTTGTGATTACTTTGGTTTTCAAAAGCTATATATATACTATTGGTAGTATAAGAATGAAGTCGTACTGCACTAGCACCACTATGGGGTCGTTAATCGTTTCCCCTTTTACAGATTAATGATGAGCCGATATCCTAGAGGTGCTGGTAGAGGGACCAACTATGGGAATGCTCCTGACATGAGGACAATCTTCACTAACTTCATGAGGGAGATGCTTAGGGATGTTCAAGGGGCAGTTCCCAATCTCGGAAATGTTGTTGGTCCAGTAGTGCAGGCGCCTAGGGTCGATTTCGCCATGTTGTGCAAGGATTACACTAACCTTGGTGGGAAGCCGTTCCACGGAACGGAGTCGACCACAGATGTTCAGGATTGGTTGGATAGCTGTGATTGTATCTTCGACGACTTAGGTCTTGAGGATGCGATGAAGAGAAGGCTAGCGTCTCGTCAACTGCATGGGCGAGCGATGAATTGGTGGAATGCCATTAGAACAGCTACTCCAGAAGATCAAGTTACTTGGAATCAGTTTAAGACTCGCTTTTGTGATAAGTTTATTCCAGCTGCTCATAAATCAGAACTGTTCAAGAAGTTCTTGGAGCTTAAGCAGAACGGTAGACTAGTCTCGGAGTATATCGCTGAATTCGACACTTTATCGAAATATGGATGGTCCCTTATCGATACAGTCGAAAAGAAGAACGAGAAGTTCATAACTGGCTTGGATGGGTACTTGGGGGAAAGGCTTATAAACCATATCGATGAGACGTTCGAGTCTATTGTAGGAAAGGCATTAAGATCAGAGAGCCTTTTCCCTAAGTCGAAGACTGAGGTTGCTACAGCATCTGCAGAGGAGCCAAAGCCGCAAGCAGGCGGTGAAGGCAAGAAGAATTCTCAGGGCAAGAGGAAGCAGAACCCGACCAAGGACGGTCAGAATAAGAAAAATAAGAAAGATGGCGAATGCTTTAGTTGTGGCAAGAAGGGCCATTACGCCAGAGATTGTCAAGAAAAGCCTGGGGAAAGGAAGTGCTTTAACTGCGGCCAGGCGGGACATCACAAGGATGATTGCCCACAACCTCCTAGGGAGAAGCAGATTGTGAAAGCGTATGCTATCAACGTTGTTCCTTCTTCGTCAAATGCCCTAACTGCGGCGCAGAAGGAAAAATGTGTCGTTATTCAAGGTATGCTTTCTATTTAAGATGTTTTGATCGGGTTTTGTTTGACAAACCTGAGTTAGTCGATAGACCTTTAGTAGTGACGAACCCGATTGGTGGTTCGACTAGTTTTGGCATGATTTGTTAATGTGGTCGTATCGAGTCATGGATGTATATTTCCTTGTGATTGCTTTGTTTTAGGCTTTACTGGGTTTAGCATTATTGTGGGGAGTCGATCTACTCCAAAGGAATAGGGTGGTATTAGGTACCTACCTAGTAATGGCGATAGTAATTGGAGTTAAGGAAGCTAAGAAGTTATCGTTGTAATAAGTTCTAGTTGTCTCTGGGAGGCAAACGAGTACTCCAGTGCTAGATTGTTTTGCTAGTATCACCTCAAGTGGATTGTCTGAACTCGGAGGAGATGTTCCTTGGGTGCTTGTCTGATATTTGTTTAGGCCTCTGGGGCTTGTGCTTGGGGAATGTCGATTTCGACTAGGATGGTTTGCGTGAGGGGTAAATAGTTGTTGTGATTTTTCATTGGATGATATCTTGGTTCACTCGAGGAGTGACGGGCAGATGGAACATGATAAGACTGTTCAATGGTATAGACTGCCCAGAGTTAGACTCGATAGGGTTATGAGATTGCTCGAGTGGGACTCGAGAAAGATGCAAAGTAATGGATTGTTTAGGACCCTATGTTGATGTTCTCTATTGGATAGTAGAATTTTGAAGGAATAGGATGTGTTCGTTGATCATGGAAGATACAACAAAGATTAGAGCGATTCAAGTTGGACTTGAACTCGTAAAAGAAAATAGGTGTTCGTTGATCTTGGAGATGCAACGAATAGGGAGACGACTCACGTTGGACTAGAGTTTGTCGGTACTCAAGACTGGGTCTGAGTTATAGATTGACTCGAGTTGGACTCGAGAAGGCTGCAAGGAATTGGATTCAGCTCGAGTTGGACTCGAGAGGGCAGCAAGATAATGGATAGACTTGGGTTGGACTCAAGTATTTTAGGAGGACTAAAAGCAGGGGTATCTGGGGACGCCCGTTACCTTGGATCCATTGGACGTGATCTAGTTATCCTTGGAGGATAAACGTACGTTGGACGTACGGTAGTCCGATTGGAGGTTGGGCTTCCATTAGTTTAATTATCCTTGGAGGATAAACGTACGTTGGACGTACGGTAGTCCGTAGGGAGGCGGGGCTTCCATTGGCCTGGGATTGGTTGGACCAGTCAAGTAGGCATCGGTGTATGTATGGAGGCTGGGCTTCCATTAGTTATTGATGTTGGTTAGACCAGACATACTAGAATCGAGATATTGGGATTGGTTAGACCAATCATGTAGGTGTCGATGTGTTTATGAATTTAGCAGGTGATAGGTAGGACATGTTTGATGGATGTTATGGTTGCTATGTTTGTTCCTATCTTTCTTCTCTTGAGTTGACTATCACCTGTAGGGTTCCGGCGATGGGGAACAAAGTGCTTGTAGTAGGACTATGAGCCAGTGCAGTAGAGTCATTGTGACTTGAGGGGCAAAGTGGACATAGTAAAGGAATAGTAAGGCTATGAGCCAGTGCAGTGGAGTTGTTATGACTTCATGGAGCAGAGTGGACATAGCAAAGGACTAGTGGCTATGGATCAGTGCAGTGGAGTCGCCATGACTCCATGGGGCAGAGTGATCATAGTAAGGATTTGGGGGTGCAGTACTAGTTGCATTGAGTAGGAGACATGCCCGTTTAGAGGTTTTGTTTCTAGGATGAAAGCAACTAAAGTATGTCACAGGATATGATTTCAGACTCAAGAGTGAATTGGATTCAGAAACGCTAGTAAGCTTGACGATTAGATCGATTTTGATTGAGTGGATTGGTTCCAGTTAGAAGGACAATCGTAACCTATTGGAAACCATCTCTAGGGTAGAGATGGGTATCGATGGAAAGAGAATGATCAGGTAAGGATTTGATCGAGAAGGGTGGCTTGGAAAGAATAAGGGACTAGTTGTACCCAACGTAGATGGACTAAGAGGTGAAGTGCTTAGAGCATATCATCACTCGAAATTGACTATACATCCCAGTGGTAACAAGATGTATTGAGACATAGAGCAGATCTACTACTGGGAAGGAATAAAGATAGGCAGAAGGCTTATCTCGATAAGAGACGAAGGGATTTGGAATTCTTCGTTAGCGACTTGGTGTTCGTCAGGATCTCTCCATTGAGAATGTGATTCGGATTGGTTGGAGAGGTAAGTTAGCACCAAGATTTGTTGGCCCATTCCCAGTCCTCGAGCAAGTTGGGAATTTGGCGTATGAAGTAGAGCTACCTGACAAGATGGCGGGAGTCAACAACGTATTTCATGTTTCCCAGTTAAGGAAATTCGTGCACGACCCTAGTGTGGCTATTTCACCTGATCAGTTGGATAACATCGAAGTTGAACTCGAGGCGGTTGGGAACCGCAAGTCTATGCGTATTGTTGGGAACGATACGAATCAGCTTCGAAGGAAGGCGGTGAAACTAGTCAAAGTCCAGTGGGGTGAGAATGAAAAAGACTGTACTTGGGAAACAGAGGAGGACGTAAGGAAGAAGTATCCAGAACTCTTTGCCTGGTAAGGTTTTGGTAATGATAGTTTCATCCCTTGTTAGTAAACCGCATGCTGGGATAGGCTTGTTGTGTTGTTTTGTATGTTTTATTGTTTGGAAATGGTTGATAGGCATGCGGAACCCTTTTTGTGTTTTGGTTAGGGAATTTCGGGGGCGAAATTTCTTAAGGGGGGAAGAGTGTAACGACCCGCATTCTACGCATCACAGGATCGTGGAATATTTATTTCTTTTACATACGAAGTCGTATGGTCATGTAACTTTGGGAGACGATTATTGGGGTCATTTCCCATGTTCATGATTTTTGTCTATTTTTAGATGACCGTTTTGCTCCTAGTTGGTACTGTTTTGGCCATAACTTTTGACTAGAAATGAATTTTGACCTGAAACCACTTCCATTGGCTCCGGATGATGGTTTCTCTTTCCGTAGAGTGGTTACATTAGCCAAACAGACTTACCGTTTGGGAGATATGGCTGAAACAAGGTTTAGAAGGTGAAAAACAACAAATTGGGCTTAACCGGGTGATTAGCAACTAGGCCCAATGGGGGATTTCGGGATTTAGGGTATTTAAGGGCTGCTATGGTTAGGATTTCGGTTTTAGACTCATTTTTCCAGCCGCCACTTACCTCCTTCAAGCTCTAGCAATGACCTCCACCTTCTAATTTCATCCCAAATCATCTCTAATCACTTTCTAATCGAAGATTAAGCAAAACTACATCAAATCGAGGGAGAGTAGCACCAAATCAAAGAGAGAGAGCTGCTGGAACACGTAGGGATTGGATCCAAATCAGAGATTATTTCAGATCTAAAGTTTGTTTGTGGCTAAGGTGAGTGATTTGCATTGTTTTTCACTAATTACAGCTAATTATGGTAATTAGCGAAGATTAGCGAAATTATGGCTCAGAAAAATCTAAAAAAATTCCGAAAATTCTAAAACATCATTTTATGTCTCTGATACGAATTTGGGTTAATTTCGACTAATTTTGCAAATCCCGGAATTTGGGGGATTAAGGGGTGATTAGTGATAATTAGCGAATTTATGCATGTTAAAAATCTGGAAAAATATTTATAAATTGCTAAGTATTGTTTTAGACCTCTGTTAGAAGTTTGGGTTAATTTGGTTAAGTTTTGTTAATCCTATGCTTAGTTGTTCTTAAACATGCTTAAGGGGAAATATGGGATTTTGGCTATGTTTGATCCATTTTAACCCATCATATTGTTGTTTTGGTGTTTGAGGTCACTTCTACTTGTTGCTATGACTGTATGGTATGCTTTGTGATTGATTAGAATAGGTAGAATGACCGAAAACGCCATCGAGTGGCGTAAGTTGCTTGCTGGAAGAAGTGCAGGAGACCGGATCGGATCAGACAGCCCGACCCGTTCATAAGACCCCGACCCGATTCATCCATGGAAGGTGACCACGAGCCGACTCCTTTCACCTGAAGTTATTTGACCGATCCGATCGTGAACGATGGGACGATACGACCGGAGCATGGCCACGATCCGATGGAGCTGGAGCGCCACGAGCTAGAAGGAGCACGACCCGATCCGTATGGCGCGACTCGATCCGATGGAGGGAGCACGACCGACCCGATCCGAGATGCTTGGACTTGAAGTGAAGACCACGATCCGACCCGAGCGAGGGTGATGACCACGATCTGAAGTAAGGTGAAGTGAAGACCGACCCGGATGAAGATGATGACCAAAAACCCGAGATGCAAAGGTAGTCCAAATGGAAGTTAGAGCTCAGGATCCATATGGGAACCAATGAGTTCACTTCGTGATTATGCCTTGTTGCGGGACTGTGCAAAGGGGTTGTCGGTATTTGTAACACCCCGTATGTTGAATAACTTGCTATAATATAAAACAGGGCAGAATTAAATTTTAAAATCTGAATCAGGGGAAACGGGCTATGCCATTGCGTTCGTCTCGGAAAGATACGCGAAATAGAGTCCGAAATTTCGTGAATCGGAGTCCGTATGTCCGAGATATGGCCTTTAGAAGTTTCACGAAAAATCAGAAAACGAAACAGAATTCAAAAATGCAGAATATGGGCTAGGCGGAAAAATTCCCGCCCAGACCAGGTCGACCTGGGGGTCGACTTGGGTGTCGACCTGCCCACCAGGTCGACTTGGGTGTCGACCTGCCCACCAGGTCGACTAGGGTGTCGACCCTAGTGTCGACCTGGGGGTCGAGCCCAGGTGACTTGGGTGCACCAGTTTGGCTTTTGGGCTGTGTTTTGGTGGCTAGGACGAGATCTGACGGCTCTAACCTAATTTAGGGTTAATCTAATGGCCTAAAACACCTAACTAATCTATAAATACACCCTAAGACTACCCTAATTCATACTAAAAATAGATACAACACCGTTATGCCGTCAAAATGCAACTTGAAGGAGCCTCCATCAAATTGTAGAAGAAGATAGGCTCTCAAATCAACCTCTAATCAACTCTAGCAACTTAATCTTCTTCTTAGGAGTGCTAATCAACAAGTTGTGAGTTTCTATAGCCTTAATGACCAATTGTTGAAATGATTAAGATAGGATATAATGTGGTTATGGCTATGAATGTGGATCAATGCAAGTTATGTTATCATATGCTATGTGTTTATGATGTTATGCAAGTTATGCAAGTCATATGCTATGTGATTATGATGTTATGCAAGTTATGCAAGTCATATACTATGTGTTATGCAAGTTATGCAAGTCATATGCTATGTGATTATGATGTTATGCAAGTTATGCAAGTCATATGATATGTGATCATGATGTTATGCAAGTTATGCAAGTCATATGCTAGGTGATCATGATGTTATGCAAGTTATGCAAGTTTTAGGCTATGTGTTCATGATGCTAGTTATGCAAATCGCTATGATAAACATTGATCCATTATGACACCATGTTATGCAAGTTTGGTGTTTGATTATATGCAAGTTCATATATGATATGTTATGCAAGTTTGGTGTATGATTATATGCAAGTTCATATATGACATGTTATGCAAGTTTGGTGTTTGATTATATGCAAGTAACATGTGCAAGTTTACACCTTTGTATGATATGCATACATATGCAAGTTAACCCCTTTGTATGTCATACATACATATGCAAGTTTACCCCTTTGAATGACACAAGTAGCTTATGCAAGTTACCCCTTTATGACATATGTGATTCATGCAAGATTGGGTTGATTATTTATGCTAGTTGGGTTTGATGCTATATGCATGTTGACACCTTTAAAACCCATGTTGATGCTAATGTTATGCAAGTTGAACCCATTGTATTTGTGATGAATCTTCCCTTTTATGTCATGTTAGCGAATTACGTGGGGAACGATGGGGTTAATATACATGTTAATGAAATGGTGTGAAGTTGGTATGATTATGCATACCATAAAGTGGATGGACATAATTGAGTCAATTATGTACATCGTTAAATTTGTAATTAATTAGGGATAATTAATACAAATTATGGGGGTGATTAATTAGGTGTAATTAATCGACTAAGACACGAGGTTGGACCCTTTTGTAGCATAAGACTGCCCGGAACCGACCGGCAAATCCAGCGGCTACAAACGATTGGCCCAATGTGAGCGGTCTTAGGCATAAACTAAATACGTGACAAGTGTAAAGACACGAGGTTAGACTCGGTTATGGCGTAAGGCTGCCCGGACCCTACCGGCAAATCCAGCTGCCATAAAAGATAGTCTAATGTGAGAGGTCTTTACAACGGTTACGTTCTTAATCAATTAAAAAACACTTAACCATATTAGCATGTAGAGGGACATGAGGGGTTAAGTGGGTGCCTTGGGTGGCATGTGGAAAAAACTAATGGTTGCCTTGGGTGGCAATAGAAAATAAGATTAGAATGCTTAACCAAAGTGGAACATGTAATTGAACATGATTAAAGGGTTAAGTAAGTGCCTTGGGTGGCATGGGGAAAATCTAGTGGTTGCCTTGGGTGGCAATAGAAGATAAGATTAGAATACTTAACCAAAGTGAATATGTAATTAAACATGATTAAAGGGTTAAGTAAGTGCCTTGGGTGGCATGTGGAAATCAAGTAAGTGCCTTGGGTGGCATGGGGAAATCTAGTGGGTGCCTTGAGTGGCAATTGAAATATGATTAGATGACTTAACCAAACTTTAAACATGTAAGTGGACATGATTATTAAAAAGGGTTAAGTGGGATGCACTAGATAAAGAGACAAGCTTAGGTGGGTAGCTTGTGGGGGCCCATTTCAACCAGTAACCCATATGTATCTTATTGGGCTCGACCCATGTCGAGGACGGGACACGCGTACTGGGCTTGACTATAAGAGGCCAAAACGGGTTAGCGGTGGCAACGCAAGTCCAACGGGTTTCATATGCGTGTGTGGACCCGGGCTGGTAGGTAAGACGTTGTTGCTTCGTGTAGGTATAAGCCGTGCACCATTGGTTGTATCGGGTTGCCACTTTGGGGAGTGATACACCCCACTATGGGGCCAGCACGGGTATCTACGTTAGGGAGCCGATCGAATGGGAGTAGTGGGTACACCTAGTGGAGATAGGGGCAGACGGCACCTATGTAGTCAGCTAGGGGTACACGAGACTACTATTAAAATTACTAAGTTGTGGGTACACCTAGTGGAGATAGGGGCAGACGGCACCTATGTAGTCAGCTAGGGGTACACGAAACTACTATTAAAATTACTAAGTACACTTAGTGGGATCAACCTTTAAGTAGGAATTACCCTTGGGTGGGTAGATCTGGTGTGGTGCAGTGTAGGAATTACCCTTGAGTGGGTAGATCTGGTGTGGTGCAGAGTAGTATTTATCCTTGGGTGGATAGGCGCGTCTTTACCGTTATCTTAGTTCATCCTAAGTCTAGTTGACTGCTTAGTGTAGTCATTTACCCCAGTCGTACCGTACCAGGTTTATATCATACCCTAATTACTTTAATGATTGTATTGTTAAAGTTATAGGGCTCACTCAGCTTTATGTCTGACCCCGTTGTTTTTATCTTTTTCCCCAACCCTCAGGTTCTCAGAGTGGGCCTAGCACTAGTGGGCTTTGATCAGATTGCTTTATCTATCTTTTGGAGCTTGGACCGTGATGTAAAGCCCAGCTTATCTTTTCTATTATGGCTATTAGTAATTAGTGGGATTATGTACTTTTGTTTTATCAAGGTGGATATTATGTACTTGACTCTTGTTTATGGTTTAGTGACATAACCAAACATGTTTTACTTTCCGCTGTAATGAAATGATGTTTTTAAATTCTCAAGTATTGCTTATATCTATCTTGTTGTAATTTTTCTGTTCTATATTCACTTAAGATACTCCACCGAAGTTAAGGCATTCCCTTAGTGAGTGACCTTAACGGGTGTGGGGTGTTACAGTATTCATAACTTTGGTTCACCACTGAGAGATGGATAGTGGGCTTGTAGTGATAGTTGCACGGGATTGGATTCCATCATGGCCCAAAGTATTAGGTGACCAAAGTAGTGGATATCGTATGCTTTACGCACTGAGTGAGGGATGTGAGGATGATTGCTATGCTTGATTGTTTGAAATCACTATGACATGCACACCCCCACCCCCGTTATCTTTACACCATTTGAAAGGGCACCTTAGAGTGTTGTACAGTATGTAGTGCTAACTCTTTGGTTGCAGGTCCAGGTTCAGGTATGGTTGGATTATACCTGTTACTGTTATTATTCTATTTAGATGCTTATCGCTCATACTAGGCTTTATGTCTGACCCAGAGTTTTATGTCTCCTCTTATTACTCTGGGTGCTCACACGAGCAGACTAGAGACAGGTTAGCTGGTGGTGCGCGAGTAGCTGATCTGGAGACGAGCAGGAGGCTTCCACGTATGATATATATAGTATTCTCCCTGTGTCGCTGGTGGTCGCTACTTGGGCATTAGTAGTGTACCTCCTTTATCTTGCTTTTGTTTGTTTGAGACAGTTTGAAAAGTTGTAATAATGTTGGATTTGGATCATAAGCTGTACTTGGATTTTCCGCTGCTATGTTAGTTTATTTTCAGCTTATGCACTGTCTCACCTGTTTTATGTCAAGTATGTTGTTATTATATTTTATCCTATGCGCTGTGAGACATTCTACAGGTCCCTCGTTTAGTTAATTCCCTTCTTTCCTTCCTTCTGACGACCGTCCCGTGCTAGTAGGGCATGTGTACAGCGCACTTTCGGAGGAAAATGCAGGCTGGTGCGGGGCTGACCGTCACAATGCAAGTCATGATCTTTTTATTATTAACATTCTAGGAATATAGCTAGACTTACCAGACTTATGTCTGACCCATTTTCCTTTCGTCATCTTTTCTTACGTTCCCCTCCCCCTAGGTCCACAGGGAGGAAAAACCGCAGCTTAGTTAGTTTTTCATCCAGCTTGAAGAGAGAGAATGTATTGCTTGGATTTCTTTCATTTGGACAATGGCTTTGGATATCATTTATGGGAATTACGCAGCTTTATTTATGTTTCATGCTTCTTTAACTTTTAAAATCAAGACAGTATTATGGTTGTAATAATTGGAAGTTTGTTTTGAGACAATGTTGGAAATGTTCTGTATGAACACGTATTTATGATAATAAAAGTCTATTGGTTTTTCCACTGCTTATTTATATGTGTTTATATCTGTATTGTGTTTTATCTGTGTCTTTTACTTATAAACCTCCACCAAAATTAAGGCATTCCCTTTGTGAGTGACCTTAATGGAGGTGGGGTGTTTCACTATGTTTTAACGACATTCGTTCTTTTACCCGATTTACAATAAAATATGATTTGGAATATATAAATATTTTATTAAGATTTAGTGGGATTCTCCAAAGTAAAGTTTTCCAATTTAATAAATTGGAATAGAATGGAATTCGATTTGGCAACAACCGAAGTGAGCTTCTATGGAGGAAGACTGTTCATATATATGGAATTTAAAAGGCTTTGCCCTTATTCCATTTATATTATTAGCCGGATACGGAAATTGATATAGATTATATATTGATTTGTTTTCTGTGAAGATTCCTTGGTTAATTGAATGTGATTTTGGTTTTATCGTGAACTGTGTTTTAAATGTCATTAGTTCTTTAACCCAGTTAAAGACAAGATTACATCTCTGACATTGATTCCTTTATACGTCGTTGATCTCTGCTAAATATATATTTGTTTGGTGGTGGAGAATTTATTCTCTTGCTTAACACCCTTCTCTAATACATACGAGCTTAGAGGTTATATATAGGCAAAAATCAATGGTACAGTGTAGATTGTCGATGCATCATGTTTGATTTCGCAAGGTTAAATAATCATTAATATTGATTTTTAGGAAGATTAAAACTAAGTAGAGTTTTAATGAATCTTTAATTAGATTGAAATGTGAATTTGATAATTTAAATTATCGAATTTGTGAAATGATCAAGAATGGAGTATCACCAGTTTTGCTCCAAGCGATAGTTAAATCTTTAATTAGATTTTTTTGTTTTTTTGAGCAGACGGATGTGTAGCATGGTGCTACACCGCAGGTTAATTTAATATTATAATAATATAGGTAATATCCAGTTGACAAGCCCAACTGGTGGCTAAAATGCAAGTGATTCAAGCAGCCTTACGACTGCTACCATCATACAAACAACTAGTTAAGCAAAGAAAGAGCAAAAGCCATAGCATAATATAGTTTACATAGACTGCAGCATAAGAAGTAAGCTACCAAGAGAATCAATCATCAGACGAGCTCGGAGCTTGAGCAAACCGAGTTACTACCCACTGATTCAGCTGGAGAAGGCTTAGGCAAGGCAAGGTTAAGAGGAACTGGAACTGCCTGAATTCCTGTCCAAAGACGATAAAAGTAACCAATTTGCCTGCAAACACTGAGTACATTTCCCTTCCTTTTATTGAAAACAAAATCATTTCATTGCTTCCAAATACACCAATAATATATCACAATGAAAATATCCCTCTACTTATCAGTAGACTCATATTGCCAGTAATCATAAAGAGAGGATATAACTGGAGTGTGTCCTAACAAATGAATACTTGCTGATACCAAAATTGGATAAGAGAAATCACATTCAAAAAACAAGTGTTGGATAGTTTCATCATGTTCATTACAAAAGACACATCTGGGATTGGGGACAATAGTGCAATGAAACAATTTACTACGAGTATTGATTTTGTTATGAATCAAGTACCACTGAAAAAACAACATTTTAGGAAAAGTTTTACATTTCCAAAGTCTAGCAAAAGCAAAGCTCCTCCCTGAGTGGTTTAAAAACCGATAGCATGAAGCAACAGAAAATCATTTAGAAGGAGAGAGTGCCCATATAAAATGGTCAGGTGAATCAACAGCATGGATACCAGAATTACATCATTGATAGGAAATAGATTCCTGAGAACTGAAGTATCAAATGAACCTTGTGGACAAAGACTATTAATACCAGCATTGAGAGTACCAGCCATAGAGAGATGAGAGTGGCTAATATGAGAATAAAGAGTTGAGAACACAGAGGATAAGGGAAGTTGGCCATGCCAAATATCATGCCAAAACAGATAGTTAGCTCCATTGCCTAGGGAAACATGGAAGAGTTTACGAGTACGAGGAAGGGATGAAAGTACACCATACCAAAAAGGGGACACTTTAAAATCAGGATTAAAATGAAGGACAAAAAAGGATTAGCCCCGTAATAACGCGTTAAAATCCATTCTTTCCAAATGAGAAATCCTAGAGTAATTAATCTCCTACCCATTTTTGATAATAATGAGAGGTTAAATAAAGAAAGGTTTATAACTCCCAATCCCCCCTGATTCTGGTGAAGGCAAACAGTTTGCCAATTTACCAATTTCTTGCATTTTCTACCATTCCATAAAAAAGAGCTTCTAACTGAGTCAATTTTGCTAATTACCCAAACCGGTAATTTATGAAATGACATCCAATAAGTGGGATGAGCATAAAGAACAGATTTAATCAACACTAAACGACCCATAGATGAAAGAGAGTTAGCTTTCCAAGAAGCATGTCTGGACTCAATTTTGTTGATAAGAGGATGCCAATCAGCTTTGCAAAGCTTTGTGGTGAACACCAAGGTAGGTTAAAGGGAATCCAAACACTTGACAGTTAAGAATGGAGGAGATGAGATTACTGGGATGATAAGATTTGCCGAGCATTATAATGGAAATCTTTAATTAGATTTGAACGGGAAATGGTAACTAATTTTGTCGATAACACCGTGATGTTAGATATGGACTATTACATGTTTTGGTCCATGGGATAAATAGGTTAGGATTATGAAATAAAATAAATGATTACTTCGGTAAGGTGCACTAATCCCGAATAGTTTGGAAAAACTGAATTTGGTTTAAATTGTGAAAATAATATTTGGCTAAAAGAATATTCTGGGTTGGAATGAGGCGTACGTTGTGTTTTTATAACACTTGTTTATAAGATACGCGGGTTATTCGGAAAGGCCGGGTTTATACCCATTCTGAATAATTGATTCGATGAAAAGTCAATGATGAAGACGGTGATTGAAGACCGGAGGTCTTCACATCATTTAAATGATTGCTGATGTCTTGATTGGGTTGTACACCCAAGACAAGGTAATAAGCGGTGATCGTCCAGACATACTTGGAGATCGACCGGATATGCGAGGAACTCTATCCTGTATTGGACATATGGGACGAGGAATAAGGTGCATCCGCTTTCGTTCAGACCCAGAACAAACTTGTAAATGGATGTGTGTCTGACATTGGATTTTATTCTATGTTGATTGATCTCTATTAAATATATATCTGTTTGGCAGCGGAGAATTTATTCTTTTGCTTAACGCCTGTGTCTGATACGTACGAGCTCAGAGGTTATATATCAATAGACATTAATCGCATTGCGTGAAATGACTATGTGGCATGCTGAGATGCGAATGATCAAGGCTTCTATTGAAAAGCAGAGTCTTATGGTTGATGATCAAAGCACGACTTTAAATAACATAGCTTTTTGTAGCGTTAAAAGGCGAGCTTCACACCCAGGTATGAACCAAAAACGGGATAATGACTGCATCGAAATGGGAATATGTTAGTTCTAGTTACGAGTAACGTCATGGTATGGAGCCTGGATTGTTTACTCATGTGGATGTTGCTTATTATTACTTGCTGGATAGAGAGGCACCTCAGATATATCGGTCACTACGAGATCGATGGATATATCGGTCACTATGGGACTGATGGATGATATGGTCGATATACTGACCATTTTAGAGTTTGGATAAAACCGACTAACATATAGTTTATGGTATAACCAATTATCGACGGATGACCGACCATGAAGATCCAAGGGGTTCACTACGGGGAATCCTGAGACATTTGCTAGAGTGTCTCAAAATCGGTGAGGATAATCCCTTGCCTCAGTTCATAGATGGAAATCCACTTTCGAATACATGATTTCACGATTTTAGTTGTAAATAAATATATTTGGCGACTTAATATTATGGTACATACGTCTCCTATGATTGATACATTTATATTTGAAATTGATTTCTTCACTTACAGTAATAATAAAATATGAAATTTCATATACCAAGCATTTTTGACTATTATAAGGTAAAACTCTATCCTCGATTGCATTCATTATGTGGTGGGACATGAGTCTTATAATAGCCTCATTTTTCTGTTTAGCATTGCGTTGTATGTTTTATGAACCGATATTCTTGGGGTTAAACCCATTCCGTGTTATACGGCGTGGTCCCTTGATTTATATGACATTAAAATCAAGTTAATAAATGCTTTAGTTCTCACACAGGCACACGACTGACCTGGAGTTTATTGTTTTAACCTAAACTCTGGGTGCCCCTATTTTCCACCCGGGCAGCTAGTAGTTGGGTTTTGCAGATATTTCTTTTCCAGGGTCCTGGATTTACAGCTGGAGTTCTATTCGGAAAGTTCTGCATCCGTGTATTTCTTTCAGTTGTGTTATGTATTATTTTTCCGCTGCTATGTATTTAAATGTAATTTAAATCTCCGATATTTTCTACTGCATATTATTTACTCATACTCAGTTATATTCTTGTACTCTGACGTAATTGTTGTAACAACAATGAAATATTCTTATGTTTGTGTTCTAATTTGTTGTGTTCTCAACTCAATCCGGGCTTTCCCGTAAGGGCGATATTTGGTCGTTTCATCGTGGTATTAGAGCTTTGGTTAACATAGCTCGAGAACAAAACACATTAGAACCAAACAAAAGAATTCATCAGAGATTGGATTAGTAATATCCAATAAGAATGGCTTGTTAGATATAGAATCAGCAGTATCCTAGAATGAGTGTGAAGAGTGTTATTTTTAAAATAAAAATGGAAACAAACTTTGTTTTGAAAATTTAAACTCTATTATACGTATTTGAGTATTATATTTTAAATTGATTTTAGACAATCGAGTATATAAAGATTTTGCATACACGCCTTGCAAATGTGTATAAGAAGTCTCAAATATACTGGATAGATGTAGAATTACACCCTAGTCGCCTGGAGATGATACTGATGATTGTCATGACATCATCAATATTTATGTTCGAGTTTCGAAAGTGGGATGTTTATATATTTCCAATTGACTGGTGTGAGAACCAAAACTAGACAGGGTTTACTATTGTGATTTGACACTAAAAATATGATTTTTGAATATATATAAAAGTATATGTTTGAAAAGCTAATCAACAAATTAATTGCTGGTTGTGCTGTTTGATTATTAGTTTAACTAATAAGATTGTTGAAACCAATATGGAAATGTAAGGTAATGTAGCCAAATCTAATCAAATATAGAACTGAACCGAAATTCGGTTGGAATTGCGTACATATACATGTATATACATTGAACAGGTCATAACATAGAAGCTAAGTAGAGGAATAAAATTGTATGCCCAACAAATAGGTACATGTTTGCCAATTTATTTGGTTTTGATGATTTTATGAGCCGGTTGTATTTTTCTTTTTCTTTTGGATTAGTGAGGGTCCTGTGAGGCTAGTTGTGATTTTAAAGGTCTTCCTGTACAAAGAAGGTTATGGCGAAATTTTTCGAAAATTTAGGGTGTTAGCCAAATTTTTGAAAATTTTTAGCCAAATTTTCGAAAAATTAGAAAATTCTTAGAAACTTAAAAGTTAAAGAATGAAAGCCAAAATGAAAGTTGAGTTGGTTAGTTAAACAACTTTCAGCTCCGTTCCTATTCGAGGACGAAAAGATTTTAAGTGAGGGAGATTGTAACAACCCGGATTTTCAGAACCAATTTAAAATATTTATTTTAGCTTTTTAATGGATTTTGAATATTTAAAATTGTTTACTTTAAATAATAACGACTAAAAATTTATTTAAATCGAAGTTAGAATGAATAAATTAATTTAATTATAAAACGAGCCTGAAATGGCACGGTAGTTTGAAAATTTGATTTCAAATTTCAATTGAATGTACAGGATTCAAAATAATTTGGATTTTAGTAAAACAAGAAATATTTGAATCTGTTTAAAAATATCATTCTAACGGATGTGAAAAATCAAGATTTCATAACGGGAATTGAAAGTTATATCCAGTTTAAAATTCAGAATAGTTGCTATGGAATTTATATATATATTATATAATATATAGCCCTTAAAAATAATGATTTTGCAAACGACCTTCGTTTTTTATGAAACCACTTTTGTTGGTTTATTGTTAGATTTCAATTCTCATAATTTTTGGAATTAATATGTGAGCGTGACAAAAGAAAACGTATTTTGTCAATTTCAGTTGATTGGATCGACTGGAAATTGGTCATTTTTCAAACGGTCTCCAAATTCACTGAAATTATTTTTGATAAGACCACATCGTCAAAACATAGCTAGATTTATTTTTCTGGAATTTTTGGAGTCAGTACGGGGCCCCGGTAAACTAAAATGTATGTTGAATTCAATATATATTGATTTATATTTTAATTTAAAGGAAAACTGACTGAAACAGTCAAAATGGCTTATGAAACATATCCCATTGTGTTCAGAATGGGGCTAATTATCTAGGGACAATAGTCGTTGGGCTCGATTTGGAGTTCAAATAAAAAAGTAACTTTTTGGATTTAAAAATAAAATAAAAAATATATATATTATTTGGTCAAACCCTCTACTCACTCTCCCGTTCATTTTTAGATCGAAGAAAAAAAAATAAAAACCGCGCAACCTCGTCGCGACAACCGCTCTCTAGGCCACCTCCACCCATCGCTCCACCGTCAGCCGCCGCCCTTTGCTGCGCCCTCCTCCTTCCTCCTCTTCCCTCTCCTCCTCCTTCTATCTCCATTTCTGAAGCCCTAGCCCCCATATAGGCCCACGCCCCTCCACCGTGAGGTCTCCCCTTCACTAGACTAGCTAGCACACCCACATTCCCCCTTCTCCAATGCCCAATTTGTTGTAGAAAAGTTGTGAATTTTTCTTTTTATTTATTTTATGTAAGTAGTTCAATTAATTTAGCAATTGTTTTAAAAATGAATTTTTTTTAAATGTACATGGCATTGTTATAAAAATGTGATTTTTAATTATAAATATCATTTGTAAAGATATGTTTTTATTCATGTAAAGATATGTTTTTTATTAGATATGATTTTTATTCATGTAAAGATATGATTTTTATTCATGTAAAGATATGATTTTTATCCATGTAAAGATATGACTTTTATTCATGTAAAGATATGATTTTTATGTTATGAAAAATCTGATTTTTATGATGTGAAAAAGTATGATTTTCATTGTTTTGTGAAAATATTTTTTTTAGAGAGATAAAAATAGGATTTTTATCGTATGTATACTATTTATAAAATAGTTACGCTATGAAATAACTTTTAGGTGTAAAAATTATATATATATATATATATATATAATAACAGTATAAAAATATGATTTTTATATATATGATAGCGGTATAAAAATATGATTTTTATATATATGATAGCGGTATAAAAATATGAGTTATATATATATAATAGCAATATAAAAATATGATTTTTATTTTATGAATAGCATTATAAAATGTGATTTTTATATATGTAGTAGCATTATAAAAATATGATTTTTATATATGTAGTAGCATTATAAAAACTTGATTTTTAAATAAATAGCACTGTATTAAAAATGTGATTTTTAATATAAACCACGTGAAACAGATTGCGATGGAACTGACTGGAAGCGAACAGAATCCAAACCATTCAATTAAAGAATGACGGAGTGGAAACCAAAGGTGAGAACTCCTTCTCACTCTAATTTTGTTTATAGTTAAATATATACTAGGATGTAGACGGTGCTTAGTAGCACCCCACACCTTTGATTGAAACCATGGGTGTTAGGTTGTTTATTTTATTTGATTAATTGGTATTTAATAGGGTTCGACAACCCTATTAAGAAATTTGTTGAATTTGATTTGGGATGTGAATTGAATTGATTGGAATTGGTATGTGTATGGCACGAGCCAGTATTAGGCGAGGGATAAGGCTAGACCTTATTCTGGTTCTACTATCGCACCGTTATGCTGCCAAAATTTTCTAAAATATGTTAGAACAATAAAAATATCATTTTTTTGTATAAATGAACAGCATAAAATATTCATGTATTGAATAAAATATTTTATCGTTAAAAATATAATTTTTAACGTATATACGAACGACATAAAATTTTCCTGAACTGAAAATAAATATTCATTTACAAATCGGACGATTTGTTCATGTTCACTCATTTGACTGATATTGATTGGGATGATATATTTTACACATCGCCCAACTGGACAAATAATATTCAGTATGTGTTGATTGAAACACCGCACTGGTATTGGGATGATATTTGATGTACAGTATTCCCAACTGTTCAGTTGTATGTCAATCAATTGGTTGACAGACTGTTGTAAGCGTTAATTATTTATATTTAATTATTATACGGTGTAGAGTGTGCACTCTGGATGATGGTTAATTGTTTATCATTGTTGTTGTATACATATGATGTATGAAATCCATATAAATAACATTATATGATAATTGACTATGTCTGATTCCAATTCGGAAAGAACGAATATTTTAAAATAAGGAATATTTTAAAATAATATTCAATAAAGGTTTAAAATCTGATTTTGATGTCCGATTTTGGATGGACATGAAAATATTGAAATATATGAAGTCGTATTGATTAGATACGCGCCATTTTGACGTGAATGATATTTATATCGATTTTATTCATTTTTATAACGAATATTAAAAAGGAACTGATCTCAAAATCTGATATTCTGAAAATATTATCATTTTAATATTATAATGATATAGAATATTCAATTTTGATTTAAAATTGAAAATGAAGTTAGAATTGTTTCAAAAACGAATTTAAAATGATTTATAAAATACGTTTTAGAAAGGAAATCGACGAAAAATAAAAAATATATATTATATATATATATATATTGAATGGCCAGAATAGAACACGCCGCACAACGACCATTCGCGAATTTCGACCATTGACTTCGAGTTGACATTACGGGAAATCCGACTGTCGGATTCTCCTAAAACTAGAACCGTTCGGTTCGTATCGAAAAGAGCTTTTCAACGAATATAAGAGATTTAAAATTTAATGGTTTGATTTGGAATTATGTCCAAATCAAATTTGGAAAAGGTCGTTGTAAGTGCAGTTCGATGACCGTTTATGGAAATCAACTGAATGGGCCTTAATAAAATTATTAAAAATATTAATAATTGTGTAAAATCATAATAAATGAATTATAAAGAATTTGGATGAAAAATTCCACGTTTGTAAAGATAAAAATATATTTTTATCAAAATGAACTAATTATTAACTAGTATAATAATCCAATATATTTAAATAAATAAATTGGATTCGAAATGGGTTTAAAATAACCAGAATTTTCCAATAAATAAATTGGAATGGTTTGAAATGGAAATAATCTTTGGAATATTTCGGTATTGGATTCCGTGATTATACGGATATTGATATGGGAATTTGGAAGATACAGATATCGTTATTCCTAATACGATATCCGTTGGTTTCAGAATTTGGTATTGAATATAAGCCGATATAATTTCTATTTAGAGCCTTGTATTTAATATCAATTTGGATTTTGGGTTTGCCGTGAATGATGTCTTCAATAACACCGTTCTTAAACCCAGTAGAGAAAATAATAGATCTTTTAATTAAGATTTAGTGAAGTTTTCCAATTAATTAAAACATTTAATTGGAACTGAATAAAAGAATTGGATTTTGGGTTTGTCGTGAATGGTGTCTTAAATAATACTGTTCTTAAACACCATGTGAAAAGAATAAATCTTTTAATTAAGATTATTAGAGTTTCCATTTAATTAACATTTAATTAGAATTAAAATGGAATGTGAATTGGGTTTATTGTGAACTGTGTTTTAGTGACATTCGTTCTTTAACCCGATTTGCAGTAAAATGTGATTTGGAGTAAATAAAACTTTTATTATGATTTAATGGGATTTTCCAAAGTAAAGTTTTCCAATTTAATAAATTGGAATAGAATGGAATTCGATTTGGTAAAAATCGAAGTGATCTTTTGTGGAGGAAGACTGTTAATATATATGGAATTTAAAAGACTTGGTCGTTATTCCATTTATATTATTAGTCAGATACGAAAATTGATATCTATTATATATTGATCTGTTTTCCTTGAAGATTCCATGGTTAATGGAATTTGATTTTGGGTTTATCGTGAACTGTATTTTAAATGACATTAGTTTTTTACCCCAGTTAAAGACAGGATTACATGTCTGATATTGATTCCTTTATACCGTATTCATTGATCTCTACTAAATATATCTCTGTTTGGTGGCGGAGAATTTATTCTCTTGCTTAACTCCCTTCTCTAAGATGTACGAGCTTAGAGGTTATATATAGGCAAAAATCAATGGTACAGTGTAGATTGTCGATGCGGCATGTTTGATTTCACAAAGTTAAATAATCATAATATTGATTTTTAGAAAGATTAAAACTAATTGGAGTTTTAGTGAATCTTTAATTAGATTGAAATGTGAATTTGATAATTTAAATTATCGAATTTGTGAAATGATCGAGAATGGAGTATCATCAGTTTTCCTCCAACCGATAATTAAATCTTTAATTAGATTTGAACGGGAAATGGTAATTAATTTTGCCGATACACCGTGGTGTTAGATATGCAGTATTACCTGTTTTGCTCCATAGGATAAATAAGTTGGGATTGGGAAATAAAATAAATGATTACTTCTGTAAGGTGCGCTTATCCCGACTAGTTTGGAAAACCTTAATTTGGTTTAAATTGTGAAAAGAATATTTAACTAAAAGAATACTCTAGATTTGAATGAGGCGGATATTGCGTTTTTATAACACTTGTTTATAAGATACGCGGGTTAGTCGGAAAGGCCAGGTTTATACCCATTCTGAATAACTGATTCGATGACAAGTCGACGATAAAGACGATGATTAAAGACCGGAGGTCATTACATCGTTTGGATGATTACTGAGGTCTTGATTGGGCTGTACACCCAAGACAAGGTAATAAGTGGTGATCGTCCAGACGTACTTGGAGTTGGCCCGGATATGCAAGGACCTCTCTCCTGTATTGGACATATGGGATGAGGAATAAGTTGCCTCCGGTTTCGTTCAGACCCAGAACGAACTTGTAAATGGATGTGTGTCTGACATTGGATTTTATTCAGTGTTGATTGATCTCTATTAAATATATATCTGTTTGGCGGCAGAGAATTTATTCTCTTGCTTAACGCCCTTCTTTGAGACATACGAGCTCAGAGGTTATATATGGATAGACATCAGTCACATGGCGTGAATTGCCTGTATGACATGCTGAGATGCAATTGATCAAGGCTTCTATTGAAAAGCAGAGTCTTGTGGTTGATGATCAAAGCACGGCTTTAAAGAGCATTGCTCAGTGTAGCATTAATTAGCGAGCTTCACACCCAGGAATGAACCAAAACGGGATAATGACTACATGGAAATGGACATATGTTTGTTCTAGCTACGAGTAACGTCATGGTATGGAGTCCAGACTGTTTACTCATGTGGATGATGCTTATTATTACTTGCTGGATAGAGAGGCACCTCGGATATATCGGTCACTATGGGATCGATAGATATATCGGTCACGACGGGATCGATGGATGATATGGTGGATATACTGACCATTTTAGAGGTTCGATAGAACCAGCTAACATATAGTTTATGGTATAACCAATCATCGACGGATGACCAACCATGAAGATCCAAGGGGTTCACTACGGGGGATCCTGAAGCATTTGCTAGAGTGTCTCGAAATCGGTGAGGATAATCCCTTGCCTCGGTTCATAGATGGAAATCCACTTTCCAATACGTGATTTCACGATTTTAGTTGTAAATATATATTTGGCGACGTAATATTATGGTACCTACGCCGCCTATGATTGATACATTTATATTTGAAATTGATTTCTTCACTTATAGTAATAATAAAATATGAAATTACATGTACCAAGCATTTTTGGCTATTATAAGGTAAAACTATATCTTCGACTGCGTTCATTTTTCTGATTAGCATAGCATTGTATGTTTTATCCACTGGTATTCTTGTGGTTAAACCCGTTCCTTGTAATACGGCGTGGTCCCTTGATTTATCAAACTTTAAAATCAAGTTAATAAATGTTATAGTTCTCACACCAGTCACATGACTGACCTGGAGTTTATTGTTTTAACCTAAACTCTAGGTGCCACTATTTTCCACACGAGCAGCTAGTAATTGGGTTTTGCAGATATTTCTTTTCCAGGGTCATAGATTTACAGCTGGAGTTATATTCAGAAAGCTCTGTAATTAAATCTCCGATATTTTCTACTGTATATTATTTATTCATACTCAGTTATATTCTTGTACTCTGATGTAATTATTGTATCAGCAATGAAATGTTCTTATTTTTATGTTCTAACTTGTCATGTTCTCAACTCAATCCGGGCTTTCCCGTAAGGGCGAGTTTGGGTCATTTCAGCAAGTATGCATGTAGCAATGCGGTTTTGTTCAAATGAATTTAATGTGTAAAAGAAAAAGCTGGTGTTGTGTCTATCGAAGGTGAAGATCAACGTTAATACCAGTAGCAGGAGCGGAAATCGACAGCTTCTAGCTACAGCGAGATTTTGTTAAAGAAAAAAGAAACGCAAGGGGGAAACGATGGTCAGCTAGGCTTTCACAAAGATGAGCGCAGTAGGTGGATATCTCAGTGGGGAGGAAGATTCCTGTATTTTTTATAAAGGAAGGAAGCTTCATGGGTTTAAAGAGGGGATGGTGTATGAGTTGAGTTTAGGTGACAGGGGAATGTGGAGAAGACTATCGCGTGGTGGTGTTTTCATGCAAAGGGCATGTTTGCATGGGGATGGTTGCATGGGTGACAGTGGAGGCGGGTTTGAATGGAAGAAACGAGGTGATGTTTTCTGAAGATGGTGGTGAGGTGTAGTGAACACAAGCAGGGAGGAGACATGAAGTTTGAAAAAAGAAAATGGGGATGTGAGCGAAAAATGATGGTGAGAGGACGATGGCAGTCACAAGAAATGGAGAAATAGCAGAATTATTCGATGGAGAAGAAAGCCTATACGGGCTGACAACGTGGGAGAAGTTTTTAATGTAAGTGGGTTGTTTTTTCCTTCTTTTGGGTCGTGGGCTTTAGATTAAAAATAATATAGGAAGAGGAAATGGGCATGCATGGGAACAAGGAAGTGTGAAAGCAGAAATAGCGGGAATGTTGTGCATGTTGGGTCAGTTTGAAATGTGCCGAAAAGTAGAAGAAGGTTGCATGGGTTAAGTACGATCAATCCGAGTTTTAAACTGTAATTAGATTTAATAATTATTTTAGTTAAACATTAATTTAGATATATTAAATAACATAAATTTTATAATGTATCATACATACACAGAATTAGATCAAACAAGAAACGGTTGGAACCGTATACTAGAGTACAACACAATGAACTGGTTCTGTCAGAGTCGGTAACCACCGGGATTTTTATCAAATTAAAAGTCCGTTTAATTTGATTAAAACGAATCATTTTAATCTCGAAATGAATCAAGGTGAGTTCAACTAACTCAGTTTTTATCCCACTTATATTTTATATAAGTCGGGTTTAAATATTTGTGTGTTATGGTTGTTAGTTGGCTGATGGATGTTAAATATATTTACATGCGTTGACTGAACTGATTAAATTAAAAGTTTAATTTAATTTAAACCAATCGTTATTTTTAATGATTATTCCCAAATAAGGTAACTTACCTTATTACGTTTATAATAATATAAATGTATTAATTTGAATTATGAACGTTGGTTGGTTGTTATTGTTGATTGTTGAATATTATATATGTTATTTAAATAGATAAATTTTATTTGAGATAACGCATTTGGATGCAGCGAAAATCTGGTTGGAAATCCAATTGGATTCCTCAAATTTATTGTTTATTTTCATATTATAATGATATGAACTGTTTAACCTATTTGATTGGATGATTGATTTTATCATTGTTCATTGATTCTAAATTCAATGTTGTTTTTGTTTTATATAATGTTGTTGTATAAAACAATTATATGATTTTTATTTGATGATAACAACGAAGTATATATTATTTTAAATGTGTTTGTTATTTTACTGTTATACTACATCACTGACATGAATATAATATTTATATTTAAACAGAATACTGCTGTACACGAATTTAAATATTCAAATAGTATTTTATTTAAATATAATATTTTATTTCAATATTTAAACAGTACAGATTTACAACTCCACTATTTGTACAACACATTTTAATTCACTGAAATACAATTCATTCATATAGAATTTCATCAGTTTTATTAGTTCCTCTCAACAACACTCAGTCACAGTTATACACTCACTTGTTTATACATTGACACATATATATACTGACACTTATATACACTTGTCTTTCAATCTTTTGTCTTCTATCTTAATAGCTTTCAATCAGTCCAGTCATCCATACCTGTCACATACAGAAACACAGACAAAGTATCTGGAAAAAAATAATTTCAAATTCTAACAGATATAATTTTTATTTTAAAAATTTATTTGCCTCAGAATTTTGATGTGTTTCTCATCATTTTTCATGAGTTGATCTGATTTATATATCCATCCATTTGTGTCTAAACAGATTGTGAAATTCGCAGTGATACAATGTAAATACCACAAGGCAGACTGCATACTCTAGTACTCATATATCAGCCTCAGCACACTACACTGGTCTGCTGATCAGAACCAGCATCAAAATAGCAGATCCTGGACAGCCTCAACTCAGTAATAGTTGTCTGCTGATAATATATTCATTCTGACATTTTAAATAGCCACACACACACACACACACACACACACACACACACACACACACATATATATATATATATATATATATATATATACACATACGCATATATATACGTATATGTATACATGTCAAGACAGTGGAAAAATGGCTCAAGGAAGATTCACAATGCAGAGCAAACATGAAACAACAAATCAGTCTGATCAAGATAAGTCAGCAAATGGATTCAGCATATAAGTGCAGCAGTGACCAATATATAAGTAGCCAAGGTGGTCGAGCACAAGTCAAAATGGTGCACACATAATTTCAGCAAATTGAACATGGTGATAACACAAACATGGAAACAACAAGATAGTATGCAAAATGGTCGAGGTCGACGATGCAAGTCAGGTTACTTCGCTCCAATCAAGGATCTCGACTTCAGGTATGTATACATTTTTGCCTATTTACTTCAGACTTCATCACTTTCTCTGTACATTAATTATTTTCTATTCCTTAATTATTTTAAGATTTAGCTGCACTTGATTTTTTGATTTTATTGCACTGATTTTGACTCTTATTTCATTGACTCTTACTAAATTAATTCTTTTACGACTGAAACTATCTCTAGTTTCTGAGCTACAAGGGATCTAAGTCTGACAACCTAAAGGAGCTTAGATTCCAGATTACGTTTTCCACCTAATTTTGTAGTATTTCTGCAGAGGTCATTAACTTTTTGTAACATGATGAAGAGGTTTCTATAGGTAGAAACTTGTATGTTTCTGTGTATATCCCCCTCCCCAACGGGTTTGGCATCAGCTAGGAATTGGGACTGCCTTGAAGGTTGCTGATGCAATACTGGTTATAGGGTAATGGTAAGGAGGATTCTTTAGCAAGTGAGTTTAAACAGTGTTTACAATTACCGAAAGCAACAGGTTACCCTATGATTTTTAGTTTAATATTTTTCCCCTTTATTACTTTTGCATAATAAGTGTGAAACATCTTAAACATAGGTCAACAGAATCAATATTTATTTTCAAATTGAATTAGTTAAGTGCAAATCCTGTTGAGAAATTACGCAAATTTCCTTATGATTATATTTGTTGAGAAAAGAAATTAAATGTAGAATGTTAAGAGACACACAAATTTGATAACAGAGTTCGGCCAATTATGCCTACGTCTTCGGGCTGCTGCAGATTTTTTATTTAAGAGAGAATATTACAAAGTGATTACACAAAACACTTTATACTCAACACTCGATCTCACTCTCTTCTTGTTCTCGTTTTCTACTTCTTGGATTTTGGAATGAGATGAAAGTTATGAAGAGGAAGAGTGTATTTATAGGTGAGAGAATGATTGGTGGTGGTTGGTGGCTTGGTTGGTAGGTGGCATGGTTGGTGCATGGGGTTGGTGGCACACCATGTTGAACACATGGGTGGCTTGGTTTTTGCTACACATGCAACATTATTAACAATCTCCCATTAGAAGACTAATTTCAATCCGTCTTCACACCTTGATCGATGCAGCAACCATTCTGCTCTTTTTACTCTAGCAGACCAACTGAAGTTGCAACTGAAGTTGAACACAACTTCAGTTTATTGATAGTTACCATCTTTGTCAACATATCTGGTGGATTCTTGTTTCCTTCGATCTTCTATTGGAATCTTTTGACAACTAATCGATCTTTGTATCTGTTAGAATCATCTTGCTTCTCTTTCACCCGATACACCCATTTATTATGAAGCGCCTTCTTTCCTATGGGTAACTCAGCTAGTTCCCATGTCTGGTTGGAGATAAGAGACTTCATCTCATCTTTCATGGCAAGCTCCCACTTGCTAGCATCTTCAGTCTGAGAAGCTTCATCATAGCTTTCAGTTTCCCCTACATCAGTCAGCAACAAATAGTTCATGTATCTTTTGTTAGGTACATGAGGTCGAGAAGACCTTCTCAATATAGGTTCTGGACTAGGATGTTGTAGTGTGTCAGACTGATCCACACTACTCAGATCAACGATTTCATCAGGCTGAGCACTTTTTATAGTCGGTTCTGTTATGAGACTATCTGGAATAATGTTTGCATCTGCAAATACTGGTTCACTCTGATTTGAGTCATTGACTTCTATTTTATTTCTGTCTTTGTACATTACTCTTTCGTTAAAAATCACATCTCGTCTACGGATCACCTTCTTGTTTTCATTATCCCAAATACGGTAGCCAAACTCATTTTTGCCATAGCCGATAAGAGTGCATTTCTTGGATTTGGAATCAAGATTATTCCTGCCTTGATCACGAATATGCACATATGCTATGCAATCGAAAACTTTTAAATGTGATAATTTTACCTCTTTTCCACTCCATCCTCCTCTGCTATTTTATGTTCTAATGGAACCGAAGGACCTCTGTTGATCAAATAAGCTGCTGTGTTGACTGCTTCTTCCCAGAACTGCTTTGGTCGACCTGACTGTATACGAATGCTTCTGGCTCTTTCTATCAACGTTCGATTCATACGCTTAGCTACACCATTGTGTTGAGGCGTATCCGGCACGGTTCTCTGCATTTGGATCCCGTGCTCATAACAGAACTGCTTGAATCTGGTGTCTTCATATTCACCTCCTTTGTTAGTTTTAAGCTTTTTGATCTTTAGATTTGTCTCATTTTCAACCATGGCTTTCAATATCTTGAAAGCCTCGAACACTTCAGATTTATACCCTAAAAAATTAACCCATACCTTTCACGAGCGATCATCGATGAAAGTAACGAAGTAATGCTTTCCACCAACGGATGAGATGGCCGCTGGCCCCCAAACATCGGAATGAACAAGCTCCATTTTTTCCTTCATTGGGGGTTTTGCCATTTATTTGAAAGTTGACTCTCTTCTACTTTCCAAATATGCAATTTTCACACGTGCCTATTTCCACGGACTTTAGACTTGGAAGTTTTTCATTCGAGGGCATAATCTTCATTCCCTTTTCACTCATATGGCCTGGCCTCTGGTGTCATATGCTGGTATTTTCGTTGCTAGCTGCAACAATGATTGAACATCGTGCTCCTGATGTCATGTAAAGAGTACCACTCTTCTTACCGTGAGCAATCATCATTGCACCCTTTGAAATTTTCCAATAATCACCATGGAAAGTCGTGGTATAGCCTTCACTAGCTAATTGTCCTACGGAGATCAAATTCTTTCTCAAGTCCGGTATGTGCCTGACATCCTTTAGCTCCCAAACCGACACATTCAGCTTAGTCTTCACAGCACCTTTACCAACGATATCACAAGGTTTATCGTCACTAAGATATACCTTTTTAAGATTTTCAGAGGCGTACCTTTCGAAGAATTCTTTCAGTGAAGTGGCATGAACCGATGCTCCAGAGTCTAGCACCCAAGACTCTTCCTCTCTCTCCAAAGAGCATATCAACGCTTCATCTCCTCCTGAAGTAGAAGTAACATTTGCCTCTCTCATGGTCCTTTGGTGCACTTCTGCATTGATTTTGTAGTGCACGGTTTTGCCACAGTTACAACACTCAACGGTCTTTGAGCTGTTGGAATTTCTGGATTTAGATCTCCAATCCTTCGACCTACCACGGTAGTTCGATTTGCTACGTCCATTTCCTCGTATTGAATTTCTACCTCTTCATTGTGTATGCAAAATTGAAAAATTTGACGACTCACCAGAATCTCTTCGTCGGATCTCTTCAGTGAGAACCATATCACGAATATCATCAAATATTAACTTATTGCCTCCCGACGAGCTATTCACTGCTGTGACAGTAGCGTTCCAACTTTCTGGCAGGAAAGACAAAAGCATCAACGCGCGTACTTCTTCGTCAAACTCAATTTCAACTGAACTTAACTGAGTAGTAACTGTATTCAGTTCATTGAGATGTTGAGCTACCGATGCACCTTCTGTCATCCGCAAATTAAACAATCGCCTCATCAAATGAACTTTGTTAGAGGCCGACCGCTTCTCGTACATACTGGAGAGAGCTGCCATAAGACTCGCCGTGGTCTTTTCTTTTGCTATGTTGAAAGCAACATTGCGAGATAACATCAATCGAATAACTCCAAGGGCTTGTCTATCAAGAAAAGCCCAATCTTCATTCTGCACATTCTCTGACTTCTTTTCTGAGAGAGGTTGATAAAGTCTTTTCTGCTATAGATAATCTTCAATCCGCATTTTCCAAAAGCCAAAGTCAGCTCCATCAAACTTCTCGATTTTCACCATTCCTTCATCTGTCGCCATCGCTCCCACTCGAATCTGATTTCCTTTCTAACAAATTATGACTCCGATACCAGTTGTTGGGAAATTACGCAAATTTCTTTATGATTATATTTGTGGAGAAAAAATATTAAATGTAGAATGGTAAGACACACACAAATTTGATAACGGAGTTCGACCAATTATGCCTACGTCTCCGGACTGCTGCAGATCTTTTATTTAAAAGAGAATATTACAAATTGATTACACAAAACATTTTATACTAACACTTGATCTCACTCTCTTCTTGTTCTCCTTTTCTACTTCTTGGATTTTGGAATGAGATGAAAGTTATGCAGAGAAAGAGTGTATTTATAGGTGAGAGAATGATTGGTGGCAGTTGGTGGCTTGGTTGGTGGCCGGTAAATGGCATGGTTGGTGCATGGGGTTGGTGGCACACCATGTTGAACACATGAGTGGCTTGGTTGTTGCTACACATGCAACATTACTAACACATCCATCAGCCATTACTTCACTGAGCTGCAAAAGGAAAGTTATTTTATTTTATTTATTTATTTTGTTGTGGGGGAAGCGTGAATGTTAAGATGGTTTCTACTAAATAAATTTGTTCAAGTTTATTTTCATTTATAATACATTGTCAGTTACTAAATCTATTCTTAAATGGTTATAATATTTTGATTTGTTAGTTCCATATAAATTTTAAGCCAAGTGGTTACTGATATTCATGTATTTGCTCATGGTTCTCCCAGCTTTTGCATTTTTCAAGCTTTTCTAAATGAATCATTGCACAAACATTTGGTTTTTAATGGTCATGTCCGAATCATCAGTATCTTCCTATAAATTGATTTCTTTTCCTCACTTTGAATCGATTCTCAAATATGTTTGAATGTGTCATCGTATGTGTTTGCAGAAACTGATATTCTGTTGCATTTCATTGAACTTGAAATGATTTTTTTGTTCGGTTTGTAATTGTTATTTTGATTCTCATATGTGCCAATTTACATCAGCTTTTTAACTTGCATTGTTGTTTTAACGATCCGGCCACTCAATCTACGATTCTTCGTCATTCAAAGAGCGATTACCATCAATTTCCCATGTGCTTAGCACGGCCTCAACCTAGTTATAATAGAAAACAAGAACCACGACTGATGTGGACATTCTTCAGCAAAGTAGTTCAAATCGGTCAACTTCTGTATGACTGACTCTTTTTTTTCAACTCTCCAGTAACTGTTCTCAACTTTAACATTTCTCTTCCTCCTTAAACCAATTCTATTTTCATTAGAGCATCTCCAATCCCAAGCAATGTATTGTCTTTAGCACATGACGTGGAGACCAAAACTTGACAATCTCAAGCCTATGTGTCAACAAAAATTGTGTGTATACAAAAACGGTCTCCAATGCAAACATGGTGGGAAAAATAGAGATTTGCTACCGTCACTCACGGAAAACGCGACTGTTCACAATACTCGCTGTACCATTGGATACAAAATGGGAATGGGGCCTACCTACAGCTGAAAACCAGGAAAAAGTTAATTAAAAAGCACTGTTCTGGCCAATAAGATGAGCGACTGCCCTTTCACGTGCTTTGCGCGAGTGACTGTAGTAAATCTCGGAAAAATAAACTGTTTATGTGGCATAATTGATTAGCCGAAAAATTGGCGGTAAATCCACAAAAAATGGGGTATGGAAAAACATGCAGTAGTGCCAGTAAAATAGGAGATGGACTGCATAGTAAATGGTGCAGGCATGGTTTGTCAGGTGTAGTGAATAATTTGCAATGCGAAACAATTGTATTTGCATTGTATATATTGTGCAGGCATGGTTTGTGAGCTTTGAATCTAAGGAATTTCGGTCATTGCAATTATCTTTGGATTTGAGCTAAATGATTTTATTATCATTGCAGTCAGGTTAATTGATTTATGTTTTGATGAGTTTAGCATTTTTTTTTCTCCCTTTGATTGTCAGGATTTGTCAAGTTATTGTAATGTCTGAATGAATTTTTGTTTGCATGTTCACTTCACTGGGCATACTGGCAAGTTGTGCTCATAGCATAACAACAAATATCAGGTATTATATATCACCAGTAGCAACTGAACGCATATAGTCAGATAATAGAAATTATCACCAATTGTGAATTTACCACCAATCGTTCTTTGGTCATAATAACAAACTACTATAGATGATTCACAGTCCAATATGAGAGATGATGCTTATAAATACATCAAGACAAACAATGACTTCGCTTTTTTTTAATAGCAATATGAGTTCCAGAATAATACACAGAGTTACCAGTTCAACAGATAAATGGCCTACAATCAATTTGACAGACTTGACTACGCCACAGTTGAATACAGAGAATGGGAAAGTTAACATAAATAAACATGACAAATTATACAGATATCTATATCTCAGATAATTGTTGGAAATGAATGAGTAGGTTTTGGCAAAATTCATTTAGTCCCACATCGGGGAAAACTAACACATTTGCCAATACTTATACTAAGGCATGATATGTTATTACAAAAGAAAGAGGAGATGGAAGAAAGAGGCAATGGCATGAACTATGGCATGATAAAAATTCATGTTAATATTTAAAGGGTCAAAGATAAGGGCCTTGGGGCTCTTGGGGTCTGATGATCAATTGGGCCTCCGATGGGCTGCGCTGCGGAAAACATCGTATTTTTGAAATCAGCCGCGCAAATGCCAACGGTGATTTCTGTTGGTAAAGGGTCGCAACCTTTCCAACAGATGCCCCTGTTCGTGAAAAAGTGTCTCTTCCACCCTATATAAAGGCCTACAGAATTCGAATCAATATACAGTTCTTTTTAATTCTGCTTTCTCCGCTCTTTGTCTTCCTCCTCGATACTCTGTTCTGAAATCAAACAACTACCTTGCGTTCGTCAAGGCTCTGCGAGTGTAGCGCATCATCGCAGAGACGGTTCCGTTTCACCCTTGGGAGACGATTGCTCGGAAACCTTACGCGCCGTAGAGGGAGCAATTTCGTTTCAAGGGAACAGCACTCGCTGGACTCGGACATTATTCGGTACTGTCTTCTTCTATTTCTCTGAATATTTACTGTTCCAGTGCATTCCCTTGCATGTTTGTGGCTGAACTTTGCTGTTGCAATTTGCAATATCATTGAATCAGTATTGTTGACGCTTACAGGCGTTGCTGTTCATAGAAACGGTTTTTAGGCGTTTCTAGTGATTGGTTTCTAACAATCTTGAAACGAAATTTGCTAATAGTTGCTTTCATTTGCAGACGACAATGTCGCAAAACAGCAACAGCAAATCTGTGCCGACACTGAATGTGCCACCGGCTCCGCCTCTGGTTCCACCAACTGTCCCATATTCGCATGGCGAGAGACCAGAGAAGTTTAATGGCCAGGATTTCAAACGCTGGCAACAGAAGATGCTTTTCTACCTAACAACCTTGGGCCTGGCCAAATACATTACGGAGGATCCACCGTTTGTTGAAGAATTAGAGCCAGACGCCACCAAAGTTGAGGCTTTTACTGCATGGAAGAATTCTGACTTCATCTGTAAGAATTACATTCTCAACGGATTAGATAACAGTTTATATAATGTATATTGTACCGTTGAGACTGCAAAGGTTCTCTGGTTATCACTTGAAAAGAAGTGCAAGACTGAAGATGCCGGAATGAAGAAATTCATTGTCGGAAAGTTTCTTGACTTCAAAATGGTCGATTCCAAAACAGTCGTCAGTCAGATTCAAGAACTCCAGGTTATCATTCATGAAATTCACGATGAAAAGATGGTGTTAAGCGAGTCATTCCAAGTGGCTGCCGCTATCGAAAAGTTGCCACCGTCATGGAAGGATTTCAAAAACTATTTAAAGCATAAGCGCAAGGAAATGACCATGGAGGATCTGATTGTTCGTCTGCGAATCGAAGAAGACAACAGAAAATCAGAGAAAAAGGCCACCAGTTCATTGCAGGCAAAAGCCAACGTGGTTGAGGATGAAAAGACAAATAAAAGAAAGCGCGAGCAGAATCCTAATGCAAAGAAACAAAAGAAGTTTCAAGGATCTTGCCATAATTGTGGGAAGAAAGGCCACAAAGCAGCTGTGTGTTGTGCGCCCAAAAAGAAGAAACCTGAAGCAAATATGGCAGGAAATTCAGAGGATGTCACAGATATGGATTTGTGTGCAGTTGTTTCTGAATGCAACCTTGTTGGCAACAACAAGGAGTGGTTTCTAGACACAGGAGCCACTCGTCATATATGTGCCAACAAGTGGATGTTTACAACCTACAAGCCTGCCACTGATAACGAGCAACTATTCATGGGTAACTTGTCCGCATCAAAGGTTGAAGGCAAGGGAAAGATTGTACTGAAGTTAACTTCTGGAAAGGAACTAAAATTGAATGATGTTCTCCACGTTCCAGAAATCCGCAAGAACCTGATTTCAGGATCGTTGCTCAGCAAGCATGGTTTCAAACTAACATTTGTTGCTGATAAATTTGTAATATCAAAGAACGGAGTGTATGTTGGAAGAGGATATGTGTGTGATGGCTTGTTTAAAGCAAATGTAACCACTGTTGTACCGAACAATGATATGAATAAAAGTGAATCTTCTGCTTATATTGTTGACTCTTCTAACATATGGCATTCTAGATTAGGGCATGTAAATTTTGATACATTGCGAAAATTAATTAATCTAGAATTCATACCAAAATGCAATATAGATTCCAACTATAAATGTCAAGTTTGTGCAGAAGCAAAAATGACTAGAACCTCGTTTCATCACGTTGAACGAGAGACCGAACCTCTAGAATTAATACATACTGATGTATGCGATTTGAAAATGTGTCAAACTAGAGGTGGAAAGAGGTACTTTATCACATTCATTGATGATTGTACCAGATACTGTAATGTATATCTCCTTAGAAGTAAGGACGAAGCAATCGATATGTTTAAACAGTATAAGGCAGAAGTTGAGAATCAACTCAATAAGAAAATAAAATCTTTAAGAAGTGATAGAGGAGGAGAATACGAGTCTCCGTTTGAGGAATTTTGTGCTGAGCATGGAATTATACATCAAACTACAGCCCCGTATTCACCTCAATCCAACGGTATAGCCGAACGGAAAAATAGAACTCTTAAAGAAATGATGAATGCCTTACTAATTAGTTCTGGATTGCCAGATAACTTTTGGGGAGAAGCTATTCTTTCGGCAAATCACATCTTGAATAAAATACCACGAAAGAAAACATCAAAATCTCCACATGAACTTTGGAAAAATAGACCACCATCCTACAAATACTTGAAAGTGTGGGGGTGTCTTGCCAAAGTAGAAATACCAAAGCCGAAAAAGGTCAAAATTGGACCAAAGACTATAGATTGCATATTCATTGGATATGCTCATAATAGTAGTGCATATCGATTTTTGGTGTACAAATCTGAAATTGATGATATTCATGAAAACACCATTATCGAGTCTCGAAATGCAAGATTCTTTGAACACATTTATCCTCTAAAGACCTCTACTGAAACTAGTGTTCAAAAGAGGCCAAGAGATTCAGATATTCCCGAGGATAATGCTGATCAAAGAGAAATGAATGATGAAACTGAGATAGAGGAACCGAGAAGGAGCAAGCGACAAAGGACCTCTAAATCCTTTGGACCTGATTTCTATGCATATATGATAGAAAATGAACCTCTAACTTACCAACAAGCAATGTCATCTCCGGATGCTCCTTATTGGAAAGAAGCCGTCAATAGTGAAATAGAATCCATTCTACAAAACCATACGTGGGAACTAGTGGATCTCCCTAAAGGATCAAAACCACTAGGATATAAATGGATATTTAAGAAGAAACTAAAGGCTGATGGCTCAGTAGACAAGTATAAAGCAAGACTTGTAATAAAAGGATTCAGACAAAAGCAAGATCTGGATTACTTTGATACATACTCTCCAGTTACCAGAATAACATCTATTAGGATGCTTATTGCAATCGCATCTATATTGAATTTGGAAATACACCAAATGGATGTGAAAACTGCGTTTTTGAACGGTGAACTGGAAGAGGAAATTTATATGCAGCAACCAGAAGGGTTTGTAAACCCAGGAAATGAAAATAAGGTGTGCAAGTTAGTAAAATCTCTTTATGGCCTTAAACAAGCACCAAAACAATGGCATGAGAAATTTGATGAAACTATGTTATCAAATGGATTCAAAATAAATGAATCAGATAAATGCGTATATATAAAATATACGGATATTGGATATGTCATTGTTTGTCTTTATGTTGATGATTTACTAATCCTAGGAAATAATAATGCCATAATAAAATCTACGAAGGATATGTTATCCTCTAGATTCGATATGAAAGACCTAGGAGTGGCTGATGTAATCTTGGGTGTGAAAATTATAAAAACACCACAAGGATATGCCTTATCTCAGTCACATTACATAGCCAAATTACTTGAAAGGTTCAAGCAGTATAATATAACCATTGCAAAATCACCAGTGGATATGAACCAAAATTGGGTAAAGAACACCGGTGATGGAATATATCAACTTGAATATTCTCGCATACTGGGAAGTATCATGTATGTCATGAATTGCACTAGGCCTGATATTGCATACGCTATAAGCAAGCTGAGTAGATATACCAGTAATCCTGGTAAACATCACTGGAAAGCAATAATAAGAGTCCTAGGATATCTGAAGTACACACAAAACTATGTGTTACAATATGAGAAGTATCCTTCAGTGATAGAAGGATATAGTGATGCCAATTGGATAACTGGCTCAAATGACACAAAATCCACAAGTGGATATGTGTTTACATTAGGAAATGGAGCAATCTCATGGAAATCATCCAAACAGACTTGCATAGCAAGGTCAACAATGGAATCTGAGTTCATTGCTCTAGATAAAGCCGCAGAAGAAGCAGATTGGCTTAGGAGTTTCTTGGAAGATATTCCAAACTGGGAAAAACCGGTACCTCCAATATGTATACATTGTGATAGTCAATCTGCTATAGGAAGGGCGAATAGTACATTGTATAATGGTAAGTCTCGACATATTCGTCGTAGACATAAAACCATAAGACAACTTCTCTCTAATGGAGTTATCACTATAGACTATGTAAGGTCAAAGGATAACATAGCGGATCCACTAACCAAAGGCTTGCCAAGAGAGAAAGTTCAAACCTTATCGATGGGAATGGGTTTAAGACCTATGAATTAAAAGTTTTCTAAAATGGAAACCCCACCTAGTTGACTGGAGATCCCAAGATCTAGGTTCAATGGGACAACTAAGTTTAAGATAAACTTGATGGCACTGTTAAATTCAAACCATTCCTATGATAAGTCAGTGCACTACCCGTCGGAGAATAGGATAAGCTTGACTTTTAATGATGTCTATACTGTGGTGTTATAAAGAACCAAGTGGAGTATTACGGGATACTCTTTATAGAATCACCTATGTGAGTGCGAAGGCGCCGCTTCAAGAAGAATTGTAAGGTCGAATTCTTCAAGCACTCATGAAACCAAGGCGGTGTTCATGGCAAAAACGAACACAAACAGAGAACCAAGGGGTTAAAGAGCATTTATCATGTGTTTTCTTTATAGACTTACACAAACGGCTTACAGTTCAAAGACAGTCTAGTCTACTGATTCGCCAGTTAGTTATAACGATATAACACTAGGAAAAGTTCAAGGCCTCTGTGCTACTTTTACCGATATGATAAATGTTACACAAAAATGCAGAACAGATTATATAATACTCATTCATGTGGGGGATTGTTGGAAATGAATGAGTAGGTTTTGGCAAAATTCATTTAGTCCCACATCGGGGAAAACTAACACATTTGCCAATACTTATACTAAGGCATGATATGTTATTACAAAAGAAAGAGGAGATGGAAGAAAGAGGCAATGGCATGAACTATGGCATGATAAAAATTCATGTTAATATTTAAAGGGTCAAAGATAAGGGCCTTGGGCCTTGGGGCTCTTGGGGTCTGATGATCAATTGGGCCTCCGATGGGCTGCGCTGCGGAAAACATCGTATTTTTGAAATCAGCCGCGCAAATGCCAACGGTGATTTCTGTTGGTAAAGGGTCGCAACCTTTCCAACAGATGCCCCTGTTCGTGAAAAAGTGTCTCTTCCACCCTATATAAAGGCCTACAGAATTCGAATCAATATACAGTTCTTTTTAATTCTGCTTTCTCCGCTCTTTGTCTTCCTCCTCGATACTCTGTTCTGAAATCAAACAACTACCTTGCGTTCGTCAAGGCTCTGCGAGTGTAGCGCATCATCGCAGAGACGGTTCCGTTTCACCCTTGGGAGACGATTGCTCGGAAACCTTACGCGCCGTAGAGGGAGCAATTTCGTTTCAAGGGAACAGCACTCGCTGGACTCGGACATTATTCGGTACTGTCTTCTTCTATTTCTCTGAATATTTACTGTTCCAGTGCATTCCCTTGCATGTTTGTGGCTGAACTTTGCTGTTGCAATTTGCAATATCATTGAATCAGTATTGCTGACGCTTACAGGCGTTGCTGTTCATAGAAACGGTTTTTAGGCGTTTCTAGTGATTGGTTTCTAACAATCTTGAAACGAAATTTGCTAATAGTTGCTTTCATTTGCAGACGACAATGTCGCAAAACAGCAACAGCAAATCTGTGCCGACACTGAATGTGCCACCGGCTCCGCCTCTGGTTCCACCAACTGTCCCATATTCGCATGGCGAGAGACCAGAGAAGTTTAATGGCCAGGATTTCAAACGCTGGCAACAGAAGATGCTTTTCTACCTAACAACCTTGGGCCTGGCCAAATACATTACGGAGGATCCACCGTTTGTTGAAGAATTAGAGCCAGACGCCACCAAAGTTGAGGCTTTTACTGCATGGAAGAATTCTGACTTCATCTGTAAGAATTACATTCTCAACGGATTAGATAACAGTTTATATAATGTATATTGTACCGTTGAGACTGCAAAGGTTCTCTGGTTATCACTTGAAAAGAAGTGCAAGACTGAAGATGCCGGAATGAAGAAATTCATTGTCGGAAAGTTTCTTGACTTCAAAATGGTCGATTCCAAAACAGTCGTCAGTCAGATTCAAGAACTCCAGGTTATCATTCATGAAATTCACGATGAAAAGATGGTGTTAAGCGAGTCATTCCAAGTGGCTGCCGCTATCGAAAAGTTGCCACCGTCATGGAAGGATTTCAAAAACTATTTAAAGCATAAGCGCAAGGAAATGATCATGGAGGATCTGATTGTTCGTCTGCGAATCGAAGAAGACAACAGAAAATCAGAGAAAAAGGCCACCAGTTCATTGCAGGCAAAAGCCAACGTGGTTGAGGATGAAAAGACAAATAAAAGAAAGCGCGAGCAGAATCCTAATGCAAAGAAACAAAAGAAGTTTCAAGGATCTTGCCATAATTGTGGGAAGAAAGGCCACAAAGCAGCTGTGTGTTGTGCGCCCAAAAAGAAGAAACCTGAAGCAAATATGGCAGGAAATTCAGAGGATGTCACAGATATGGATTTGTGTGCAGTTGTTTCTGAATGCAACCTTGTTGGCAACAACAAGGAGTGGTTTCTAGACACAGGAGCCACTCGTCATATATGTGCCAACAAGTGGATGTTTACAACCTACAAGCCTGCCACTGATAACGAGCAACTATTCATGGGTAACTTGTCCGCATCAAAGGTTGAAGGCAAGGGAAAGATTGTACTGAAGTTAACTTCTGGAAAGGAACTAAAATTGAATGATGTTCTCCACGTTCCAGAAATCCGCAAGAACCTGATTTCAGGATCGTTGCTCAGCAAGCATGGTTTCAAACTAACATTTGTTGCTGATAAATTTGTAATATCAAAGAACGGAGTGTATGTTGGAAGAGGATATGTGTGTGATGGCTTGTTTAAAGCAAATGTAACCACTGTTGTACCGAACAATGATATGAATAAAAGTGAATCTTCTGCTTATATTGTTGACTCTTCTAACATATGGCATTCTAGATTAGGGCATGTAAATTTTGATACATTGCGAAAATTAATTAATCTAGAATTCATACCAAAATGCAATATAGATTCCAACTATAAATGTCAAGTTTGTGCAGAAGCAAAAATGACTAGAACCTCGTTTCATCACGTTGAACGAGAGACCGAACCTCTAGAATTAATACATACTGATGTATGCGATTTGAAAATGTGTCAAACTAGAGGTGGAAAGAGGTACTTTATCACATTCATTGATGATTGTACCAGATACTGTAATGTATATCTCCTTAGAAGTAAGGACGAAGCAATCGATATGTTTAAACAGTATAAGGCAGAAGTTGAGAATCAACTCAATAAGAAAATAAAATCTTTAAGAAGTGATAGAGGAGGAGAATACGAGTCTCCGTTTGAGGAATTTTGTGCTGAGCATGGAATTATACATCAAACTACAGCCCCGTATTCACCTCAATCCAACGGTATAGCCGAACGGAAAAATAGAACTCTTAAAGAAATGATGAATGCCTTACTAATTAGTTCTGGATTGCCAGATAACTTTTGGGGAGAAGCTATTCTTTCGGCAAATCACATCTTGAATAAAATACCACGAAAGAAAACATCAAAATCTCCACATGAACTTTGGAAAAATAGACCACCATCCTACAAATACTTGAAAGTGTGGGGGTGTCTTGCCAAAGTAGAAATACCAAAGCCGAAAAAGGTCAAAATTGGACCAAAGACTATAGATTGCATATTCATTGGATATGCTCATAATAGTAGTGCATATCGATTTTTGGTGTACAAATCTGAAATTGATGATATTCATGAAAACACCATTATCGAGTCTCGAAATGCAAGATTCTTTGAACACATTTATCCTCTAAAGACCTCTACTGAAACTAGTGTTCAAAAGAGGCCAAGAGATTCAGATATTCCCGAGGATAATGCTGATCAAAGAGAAATGAATGATGAAACTGAGATAGAGGAACCGAGAAGGAGCAAGCGACAAAGGACCTCTAAATCCTTTGGACCTGATTTCTATGCATATATGATAGAAAATGAACCTCTAACTTACCAACAAGCAATGTCATCTCCGGATGCTCCTTATTGGAAAGAAGCCGTCAATAGTGAAATAGAATCCATTCTACAAAACCATACGTGGGAACTAGTGGATCTCCCTAAAGGATCAAAACCACTAGGATATAAATGGATATTTAAGAAGGAACTAAAGGCTGATGGCTCAGTAGACAAGTATAAAGCAAGACTTGTAATAAAAGGATTCAGACAAAAGCAAGATCTGGATTACTTTGATACATACTCTCCAGTTACCAGAATAACATCTATTAGGATGCTTATTGCAATCGCATCTATATTGAATTTGGAAATACACCAAATGGATGTGAAAACTGCGTTTTTGAACGGTGAACTGGAAGAGGAAATTTATATGCAGCAACCAGAAGGGTTTGTAAACCCAGGAAATGAAAATAAGGTGTGCAAGTTAGTAAAATCTCTTTATGGCCTTAAACAAGCACCAAAACAATGGCATGAGAAATTTGATGAAACTATGTTATCAAATGGATTCAAAATAAATGAATCAGATAAATGCGTATATATAAAATATACGGATATTGGATATGTCATTGTTTGTCTTTATGTTGATGATTTACTAATCCTAGGAAATAATAATGCCATAATAAAATCTACGAAGGATATGTTATCCTCTAGATTCGACATGAAAGACCTAGGAGTGGCTGATGTAATCTTGGGTGTGAAAATTATAAAAACACCACAAGGATATGCCTTATCTCAGTCACATTACATAGCCAAATTACTTGAAAGGTTCAAGCAGTATAATATAACCATTGCAAAATCACCAGTGGATATGAACCAAAATTGGGTAAAGAACACCGGTGATGGAATATATCAACTTGAATATTCTCGCATACTGGGAAGTATCATGTATGTCATGAATTGCACTAGACCTGATATTGCATACGCTATAAGCAAGCTGAGTAGATATACCAGTAATCCTGGTAAACATCACTGGAAAGCAATAATAAGAGTCCTAGGATATCTGAAGTACACACAAAACTATGTGTTACAATATGAGAAGTATCCTTCAGTGATAGAAGGATATAGTGATGCCAATTGGATAACTGGCTCAAATGACACAAAATCCACAAGTGGATATGTGTTTACATTAGGAAATGGAGCAATCTCATGGAAATCATCCAAACAGACTTGCATAGCAAGGTCAACAATGGAATCTGAGTTCATTGCTCTAGATAAAGCCGCAGAAGAAGCAGATTGGCTTAGGAGTTTCTTGGAAGATATTCCAAACTGGGAAAAACCGGTACCTCCAATATGTATACATTGTGATAGTCAATCTGCTATAGGAAGGGCGAATAGTACATTGTATAATGGTAAGTCTCGACATATTCGTCGTAGACATAAAACCATAAGACAACTTCTCTCTAATGGAGTTATCACTATAGACTATGTAAGGTCAAAGGATAACATAGCGGATCCACTAACCAAAGGCTTGCCAAGAGAGAAAGTTCAAACCTTATCGATGGGAATGGGTTTAAGACCTATGAATTAAAAGTTTTCTAAAATGGAAACCCCACCTAGTTGACTGGAGATCCCAAGATCTAGGTTCAATGGGACAACTAAGTTTAAGATAAACTTGATGGCACTGTTAAATTCAAACCATTCCTATGATAAGTCAGTGCACTACCCGTCGGAGAATAGGATAAGCTTGACTTTTAATGATGTCTATACTGTGGTGTTATAAAGAACCAAGTGGAGTATTACGGGATACTCTTTATAGAATCACCTATGTGAGTGCGAAGGCGCCGCTTCAAGAAGAATTGTAAGGTCGAATTCTTCAAGCACTCATGAAACCAAGGCGGTGTTCATGGCAAAAACGAACACAAACAGAGAACCAAGGGGTTAAAGAGCATTTATCATGTGTTTTCTTTATAGACTTACACAAACGGCTTACAGTTCAAAGACAGTCTAGTCTACTGATTCGCCAGTTAGTTATAACGATATAACACTAAGAAAAGTTCAAGGCCTCTGTGCTACTTTTACCGATATGATAAATGTTACACAAAAATGCAGAACAGATTATATAATACTCATTCATGTGGGGGATTGTTGGAAATGAATGAGTAGGTTTTGGCAAAATTCATTTAGTCCCACATCGGGGAAAACTAACACATTTGCCAATACTTATACTAAGGCATGATATGTTATTACAAAAGAAAGAGGAGATGGAAGAAAGAGGCAATGGCATGAACTATGGCATGATAAAAATTCATGTTAATATTTAAAGAGTCAAAGATAAGGGCCTTGGGCCTTGGGGCTCTTGGGGTCTGATGATCAATTGGGCCTCCGATGGGCTGCGCTGCGGAAAACGTCGTATTTTTGAAATCAGCCGCGCAAATGCCAACGGTGATTTCTGTTGGTAAAGGGTCGCAACCTTTCCAACAGATGCCCCTGTTCGTGAAAAAGTGTCTCTTCCACCCTATATAAAGGCCTACAGAATTCGAATCAATATACAGTTCTTTTTAATTCTGCTTTCTCCGCTCTTTGTCTTCATCCTCGATACTCTGTTCTGAAATCAAACAACTACCTTGCGTTCGTCAAGGCTCTGCGAGTGTAGCGCATCATCGCAGAGACGGTTCCGTTTCACCCTTGGGAGACGATTGCTCGGAAACCTTATGCGCCGTAGAGGGAGCAATTTCGTTTCAAGGGAACAGCACTCGCTGGACTCGGACATTATTCGGTACTGTCTTCTTCTATTTCTCTGAATATTTACTGTTCCAGTGCATTCCCTTGCATGTTTGTGGCTGAACTTTGCTGTTGCAATTTGCAATATCATTGAATCAGTATTGCTGACGCTTACAGGCGTTGCTGTTCATAGAAACGGTTTTTAGGCGTTTCTAGTGATTGGTTTCTAACAATCTTGAAACGAAATTTGCTAATAGTTGCTTTCATTTGCAGACGACAATGTCGCAAAACAGCAACAGCAAATCTGTGCCGACACTGAATGTGCCACCGGCTCCGCCTCTGGTTCCACCAACTGTCCCATATTCGCATGGCGAGAGACCAGAGAAGTTTAATGGCCAGGATTTCAAACGCTGGCAACAGAAGATGCTTTTCTACCTAACAACCTTGGGCCTGGCCAAATACATTACGGAGGATCCACCGTTTGTTGAAGAATTAGAGCCAGACGCCACCAAAGTTGAGGCTTTTACTGCATGGAAGAATTCTTACTTCATCTGTAAGAATTACATTCTCAACGGATTAGATAACAGTTTATATAATGTATATTGTACCGTTGAGACTGCAAAGGTTCTCTGGTTATCACTTGAAAAGAAGTGCAAGACTGAAGATGCCGGAATGAAGAAATTCATTGTCGGAAAGTTTCTTGACTTCAAAATGGTCGATTCCAAAACAGTCGTCAGTCAGATTCAAGAACTCCAGGTTATCATTCATGAAATTCACGATGAAAAGATGGTGTTAAGCGAGTCATTCCAAGTGGCTGCCGCTATCGAAAAGTTGCCACCGTCATGGAAGGATTTCAAAAACTATTTAAAGCATAAGCGCAAGGAAATGACCATGGAGGATCTGATTGTTCGTCTGCGAATCGAAGAAGACAACAGAAAATCAGAGAAAAAGGCCACCAGTTCATTGCAGGCAAAAGCCAACGTGGTTGAGGATGAAAAGAAAAATAAAAGAAAGCGCGAGCAGAATCCTAATGCAAAGAAACAAAAGAAGTTTCAAGGATCTTGCCATAATTGTGGGAAGAAAGGCCACAAAGCAGCTGTGTGTTGTGCGCCCAAAAAGAAGAAACCTGAAGCAAATATGGCAGGAAATTCAGAGGATGTCACAGATATGGATTTGTGTGCAGTTGTTTCTGAATGCAACCTTGTTGGCAACAACAAGGAGTGGTTTCTAGACACAGGAGCCACTCGTCATATATGTGCCAACAAGTGGATGTTTACAACCTACAAGCCTGCCACTGATAACGAGCAACTATTCATGGGTAACTTGTCCGCATCAAAGGTTGAAGGCAAGGGAAAGATTGTACTGAAGTTAACTTCTGGAAAGGAACTAAAATTGAATGATGTTCTCCACGTTCCAGAAATCCGCAAGAACCTGATTTCAGGATCGTTGCTCAGCAAGCATGGTTTCAAACTAACATTTGTTGCTGATAAATTTGTAATATCAAAGAACGGAGTGTATGTTGGAAGAGGATATGTGTGTGATGGCTTGTTTAAAGCAAATGTAACCACTGTTGTACCGAACAATGATATGAATAAAAGTGAATCTTCTGCTTATATTGTTGACTCTTCTAACATATGGCATTCTAGATTAGGGCATGTAAATTTTGATACATTGCGAAAATTAATTAATCTAGAATTCATACCAAAATGCAATATAGATTCCAACTATAAATGTCAAGTTTGTGCAGAAGCAAAAATGACTAGAACCTCGTTTCATCACGTTGAACGAGAGACCGAACCTCTAGAATTAATACATACTGATGTATGCGATTTGAAAATGTGTCAAACTAGAGGTGGAAAGAGGTACTTTATCACATTCATTGATGATTGTACCAGATACTGTAATGTATATCTCCTTAGAAGTAAGGACGAAGCAATCGATATGTTTAAACAGTATAAGGCAGAAGTTGAGAATCAACTCAATAAGAAAATAAAATCTTTAAGAAGTGATAGAGGAGGAGAATACGAGTCTCCGTTTGAGGAATTTTGTGCTGAGCATGGAATTATACATCAAACTACAGCCCCGTATTCACCTCAATCCAACGGTATAGCCGAACGGAAAAATAGAACTCTTAAAGAAATGATGAATGCCTTACTAATTAGTTCTGGATTGCCAGATAACTTTTGGGGAGAAGCTATTCTTTCGGCAAATCACATCTTGAATAAAATACCACGAAAGAAAACATCAAAATCTCCACATGAACTTTGGAAAAATAGACCACCATCCTACAAATACTTGAAAGTGTGGGGGTGTCTTGCCAAAGTAGAAATACCAAAGCCGAAAAAGGTCAAAATTGGACCAAAGACTATAGATTGCATATTCATTGGATATGCTCATAATAGTAGTGCATATCGATTTTTGGTGTACAAATCTGAAATTGATGATATTCATGAAAACACCATTATCGAGTCTCGAAATGCAAGATTCTTTGAACACATTTATCCTCTAAAGACCTCTACTGAAACTAGTGTTCAAAAGAGGCCAAGAGATTCAGATATTCCCGAGGATAATGCTGATCAAAGAGAAATGAATGATGAAACTGAGATAGAGGAACCGAGAAGGAGCAAGCGACAAAGGACCTCTAAATCCTTTGGACCTGATTTCTATGCATATATGATAGAAAATGAACCTCTAACTTACCAACAAGCAATGTCATCTCCGGATGCTCCTTATTGGAAAGAAGCCGTCAATAGTGAAATAGAATCCATTCTACAAAACCATACGTGGGAACTAGTGGATCTCCCTAAAGGATCAAAACCACTAGGATATAAATGGATATTTAAGAAGAAACTAAAGGCTGATGGCTCAGTAGACAAGTATAAAGCAAGACTTGTAATAAAAGGATTCAGACAAAAGCAAGATCTGGATTACTTTGATACATACTCTCCAGTTACCAGAATAACATCTATTAGGATGCTTATTGCAATCGCATCTATATTGAATTTGGAAATACACCAAATGGATGTGAAAACTGCGTTTTTGAACGGTGAACTGGAAGAGGAAATTTATATGCAGCAACCAGAAGGGTTTGTAAACCCAGGAAATGAAAATAAGGTGTGCAAGTTAGTAAAATCTCTTTATGGCCTTAAACAAGCACCAAAACAATGGCATGAGAAATTTGATGAAACTATGTTATCAAATGGATTCAAAATAAATGAATCAGATAAATGCGTATATATAAAATATACGGATATTGGATATGTCATTGTTTGTCTTTATGTTGATGATTTACTAATCCTAGGAAATAATAATGCCATAATAAAATCTACGAAGGATATGTTATCCTCTAGATTCGACATGAAAGACCTAGGAGTGGCTGATGTAATCTTGGGTGTGAAAATTATAAAAACACCACAAGGATATGCCTTATCTCAGTCACATTACATAGCCAAATTACTTGAAAGGTTCAAGCAGTATAATATAACCATTGCAAAATCACCAGTGGATATGAACCAAAATTGGGTAAAGAACACCGGTGATGGAATATATCAACTTGAATATTCTCGCATACTGGGAAGTATCATGTATGTCATGAATTGCACTAGGCCTGATATTGCATACGCTATAAGCAAGCTGAGTAGATATACCAGTAATCCTGGTAAACATCACTGGAAAGCAATAATAAGAGTCCTAGGATATCTGAAGTACACACAAAACTATGTGTTACAATATGAGAAGTATCCTTCAGTGATAGAAGGATATAGTGATGCCAATTGGATAACTGGCTCAAATGACACAAAATCCACAAGTGGATATGTGTTTACATTAGGAAATGGAGCAATCTCATGGAAATCATCCAAACAGACTTGCATAGCAAGGTCAACAATGGAATCTGAGTTCATTGCTCTAGATAAAGCCGCAGAAGAAGCAGATTGGCTTAGGAGTTTCTTGGAAGATATTCCAAACTGGGAAAAACCGGTACCTCCAATATGTATACATTGTGATAGTCAATCTGCTATAGGAAGGGCGAATAGTACATTGTATAATGGTAAGTCTCGACATATTCGTCGTAGACATAAAACCATAAGACAACTTCTCTCTAATGGAGTTATCACTATAGACTATGTAAGGTCAAAGGATAACATAGCGGATCCACTAACCAAAGGCTTGCCAAGAGAGAAAGTTCAAACCTTATCGATGGGAATGGGTTTAAGACCTATGAATTAAAAGTTTTCTAAAATGGAAACCCCACCTAGTTGACTGGAGATCCCAAGATCTAGGTTCAATGGGACAACTAAGTTTAAGATAAACTTGATGGCACTGTTAAATTCAAACCATTCCTATGATAAGTCAGTGCACTACCCGTCGGAGAATAGGATAAGCTTGACTTTTAATGATGTCTATACTGTGGTGTTATAAAGAACCAAGTGGAGTATTACGGGATACTCTTTATAGAATCACCTATGTGAGTGCGAAGGCGCCGCTTCAAGAAGAATTGTAAGGTCGAATTCTTCAAGCACTCATGAAACCAAGGCGGTGTTCATGGCAAAAACGAACACAAACAGAGAACCAAGGGGTTAAAGAGCATTTATCATGTGTTTTCTTTATAGACTTACACAAACGGCTTACAGTTCAAAGACAGTCTAGTCTACTGATTCGCCAGTTAGTTATAACGATATAACACTAGGAAAAGTTCAAGGCCTCTGTGCTACTTTTACCGATATGATAAATGTTACACAAAAATGCAGAACAGATTATATAATACTCATTCATGTGGGGGATTGTTGGAAATGAATGAGTAGGTTTTGGCAAAATTCATTTAGTCCCACATCGGGGAAAACTAACACATTTGCCAATACTTATACTAAGGCATGATATGTTATTACAAAAGAAAGAGGAGATGGAAGAAAGAGGCAATGGCATGAACTATGGCATGATAAAAATTCATGTTAATATTTAAAGGGTCAAAGATAAGGGCCTTGGGCCTTGGGGCTCTTGGGGTCTGATGATCAATTGGGCCTCCGATGGGCTGCGCTGCGGAAAACGTCGTATTTTTGAAATCAGCCGCGCAAATGCCAACGGTGATTTCTGTTGGTAAAGGGTCGCAACCTTTCCAACAGATGCCCCTGTTCGTGAAAAAGTGTCTCTTCCACCCTATATAAAGGCCTACAGAATTCGAATCAATATACAGTTCTTTTTAATTCTGCTTTCTCCGCTCTTTGTCTTCCTCCTCGATACTCTGTTCTGAAATCAAACAACTACCTTGCGTTCGTCAAGGCTCTGCGAGTGTAGCGCATCATCGCAGAGACGGTTCCGTTTCACCCTTGGGAGACGATTGCTCGGAAACCTTACGCGCCGTAGAGGGAGCAATTTCGTTTCAAGGGAACAGCACTCGCTGGACTCGGACATTATTCGGTACTGTCTTCTTCTATTTCTCTGAATATTTACTGTTCCAGTGCATTCCCTTGCATGTTTGTGGCTGAACTTTGCTGTTGCAATTTGCAATATCATTGAATCAGTATTGCTGACGCTTACAGGCGTTGCTGTTCATAGAAACGGTTTTTAGGCGTTTCTAGTGATTGGTTTCTAACAATCTTGAAACGAAATTTGCTAATAGTTGCTTTCATTTGCAGACGACAATGTCGCAAAACAGCAACAGCAAATCTGTGCCGACACTGAATGTGCCACCGGCTCCGCCTCTGGTTCCACCAACTGTCCCATATTCGCATGGCGAGAGACCAGAGAAGTTTAATGGCCAGGATTTCAAACGCTGGCAACAGAAGATGCTTTTCTACCTAACAACCTTGGGCCTGGCCAAATACATTACGGAGGATCCACCGTTTGTTGAAGAATTAGAGCCAGACGCCACCAAAGTTGAGGCTTTTACTGCATGGAAGAATTCTTACTTCATCTGTAAGAATTACATTCTCAACGGATTAGATAACAGTTTATATAATGTATATTGTACCGTTGAGACTGCAAAGGTTCTCTGGTTATCACTTGAAAAGAAGTGCAAGACTGAAGATGCCGGAATGAAGAAATTCATTGTCGGAAAGTTTCTTGACTTCAAAATGGTCGATTCCAAAACAGTCGTCAGTCAGATTCAAGAACTCCAGGTTATCATTCATGAAATTCACGATGAAAAGATGGTGTTAAGCGAGTCATTCCAAGTGGCTGCCGCTATCGAAAAGTTGCCACCGTCATGGAAGGATTTCAAAAACTATTTAAAGCATAAGCGCAAGGAAATGACCATGGAGGATCTGATTGTTCGTCTGCGAATCGAAGAAGACAACAGAAAATCAGAGAAAAAGGCCACCAGTTCATTGCAGGCAAAAGCCAACGTGGTTGAGGATGAAAAGACAAATAAAAGAAAGCGCGAGCAGAATCCTAATGCAAAGAAACAAAAGAAGTTTCAAGGATCTTGCCATAATTGTGGGAAGAAAGGCCACAAAGCAGCTGTGTGTTGTGCGCCCAAAAAGAAGAAACCTGAAGCAAATATGGCAGGAAATTTAGAGGATGTCACAGATATGGATTTGTGTGCAGTTGTTTCTGAATGCAACCTTGTTGGCAACAACAAGGAGTGGTTTCTAGACACAGGAGCCACTCGTCATATATGTGCCAACAAGTGGATGTTTACAACCTACAAGCCTGCCACTGATAACGAGCAACTATTCATGGGTAACTTGTCCGCATCAAAGGTTGAAGGCAAGGGAAAGATTGTACTGAAGTTAACTTCTGGAAAGGAACTAAAATTGAATGATGTTCTCCACGTTCCAGAAATCCGCAAGAACCTGATTTCAGGATCGTTGCTCAGCAAGCATGGTTTCAAACTAACATTTGTTGCTGATAAATTTGTAATATCAAAGAACGGAGTGTATGTTGGAAGAGGATATGTGTGTGATGGCTTGTTTAAAGCAAATGTAACCACTGTTGTACCGAACAATGATATGAATAAAAGTGAATCTTCTGCTTATATTGTTGACTCTTCTAACATATGGCATTCTAGATTAGGGCATGTAAATTTTGATACATTGCGAAAATTAATTAATCTAGAATTCATACCAAAATGCAATATAGATTCCAACTATAAATGTCAAGTTTGTGCAGAAGCAAAAATGACTAGAACCTCGTTTCATCACGTTGAACGAGAGACCGAACCTCTAGAATTAATACATACTGATGTATGCGATTTGAAAATGTGTCAAACTAGAGGTGGAAAGAGGTACTTTATCACATTCATTGATGATTGTACCAGATACTGTAATGTATATCTCCTTAGAAGTAAGGACGAAGCAATCGATATGTTTAAACAGTATAAGGCAGAAGTTGAGAATCAACTCAATAAGAAAATAAAATCTTTAAGAAGTGATAGAGGAGAAGAATACGAGTCTCCGTTTGAGGAATTTTGTGCTGAGCATGGAATTATACATCAAACTACAGCCCCGTATTCACCTCAATCCAACGGTATAGCCGAACGGAAAAATAGAACTCTTAAAGAAATGATGAATGCCTTACTAATTAGTTCTGGATTGCCAGATAACTTTTGGGGAGAAGCTATTCTTTCGGCAAATCACATCTTGAATAAAATACCACGAAAGAAAACATCAAAATATCCACATGAACTTTGGAAAAATAGACCACCATCCTACAAATACTTGAAAGTGTGGGGGTGTCTTGCCAAAGTAGAAATACCAAAGCCGAAAAAGGTCAAAATTGGACCAAAGACTATAGATTGCATATTCATTGGATATGCTCATAATAGTAGTGCATATCGATTTTTGGTGTACAAATCTGAAATTGATGATATTCATGAAAACACCATTATCGAGTCTCGAAATGCAAGATTCTTTGAACACATTTATCCTCTAAAGACCTCTACTGAAACTAGTGTTCAAAAGAGGCCAAGAGATTCAGATATTCCCGAGGATAATGCTGATCAAAGAGAAATGAATGATGAAACTGAGATAGAGGAACCGAGAAGGACCAAGCGACAAAGGACCTCTAAATCCTTTGGACCTGATTTCTATGCATATATGATAGAAAATGAACCTCTAACTTACCAACAAGCAATGTCATCTCCGGATGCTCCTTATTGGAAAGAAGCCGTCAATAGTGAAATAGAATCCATTCTACAAAACCATACGTGGGAACTAGTGGATCTCCCTAAAGGATCAAAACCACTAGGATATAAATGGATATTTAAGAAGAAACTAAAGGCTGATGGCTCAGTAGACAAGTATAAAGCAAGACTTGTAATAAAAGGATTCAGACAAAAGCAAGATCTGGATTACTTTGATACATACTCTCCAGTTACCAGAATAACATCTATTAGGATGCTTATTGCAATCGCATCTATATTGAATTTGGAAATACACCAAATGGATGTGAAAACTGCGTTTTTGAACGGTGAACTGGAAGAGGAAATTTATATGCAGCAACCAGAAGGGTTTGTAAACCCAAGAAATGAAAATAAGGTGTGCAAGTTAGTAAAATCTCTTTATGGCCTTAAACAAGCACCAAAACAATGGCATGAGAAATTTGATGAAACTATGTTATCAAATGGATTCAAAATAAATGAATCAGATAAATGCGTATATATAAAATATACGGATATTGAATATGTCATTGTTTGTCTTTATGTTGATGATTTACTAATCCTAGGAAATAATAATGCCATAATAAAATCTACGAAGGATATGTTATCCTCTAGATTCGACATGAAAGACCTAGGAGTGGCTGATGTAATCTTGGGTGTGAAAATTATAAAAACACCACAAGGATATGCCTTATCTCAGTCACATTACATAGCCAAATTACTTGAAAGGTTCAAGCAGTATAATATAACCATTGCAAAATCACCAGTGGATATGAACCAAAATTGGGTAAAGAACACTGGTGATGGAATATATCAACTTGAATATTCTCGCATACTGGGAAGTATCATGTATGTCATGAATTGCACTAGGCCTGATATTGCATACGCTATAAGCAAGCTGAGTAGATATACCAGTAATCCTGGTAAACATCACTGGAAAGCAATAATAAGAGTCCTAGGATATCTGAAGTACACACAAAACTATGTGTTACAATATGAGAAGTATCCTTCAGTGATAGAAGGATATAGTGATGCCAATTGGATAACTGGCTCAAATGACACAAAATCCACAAGTGGATATGTGTTTACATTAGGAAATGGAGCAATCTCATGAAAATCATCCAAACAGACTTGCATAGCAAGGTCAACAATGGAATCTGAGTTCATTGCTCTAGATAAAGCCGTAGAAGAAGCAGATTGGCTTAGGAGTTTCTTGGAAGATATTCCAAACTGGGAAAAACCGGTACCTCCAATATGTATACATTGTGATAGTCAATCTGCTATAGGAAGGGCGAATAGTACATTGTATAATGGTAAGTCTCGACATATTCGTCGTAGACATAAAACCATAAGACAACTTCTCTCTAATGGAGTTATCACTATAGACTATGTAAGGTCAAAGGATAACATAGCGGATCCACTAACCAAAGGCTTGCCAAGAGAGAAAGTTCAAACCTTATCGATGGGAATGGGTTTAAGACCTATGAATTAAAAGTTTTCTAAAATGGAAACCCCACCTAGTTGACTGTAGATCCCAAGATCTAGGTTCAATGGGACAACTAAGTTTAAGATAAACTTGATGGCACTGTTAAATTCAAACCATTCCTATGATAAGTCAGTGCACTACCCGTCGGAGAATAGGATAAGCTTGACTTTTAATGATGTCTATACTGTGGTGTTATAAAGAACCAAGTGGAGTATTACGGGATACTCTTTATAGAATCACCTATGTGAGTGCGAAGGCGCCGCTTCAAGAAGAATTGTAAGGTCGAATTCTTCAAGCACTCATGAAACCAAGGCGGTGTTCATGGCAAAAACGAACACAAACAGAGAACCAAGGGGTTAAAGAGCATTTATCATGTGTTTTCTTTATAGACTTACACAAACGGCTTACAGTTCAAAGACAGTCTAGTCTACTGATTCGCCAGTTAGTTATAACGATATAACACTAGGAAAAGTTCAAGGCCTCTGTGCTACTTTTACCGATATGATAAATGTTACACAAAAATGCAGAACAGATTATATAATACTCATTCATGTGGGGGATTGTTGGAAATGAATGAGTAGGTTTTGGCAAAATTCATTTAGTCCCACATCGGGGAAAACTAACACATTTGCCAATACTTATACTAAGGCATGATATGTTATTACAAAAGAAAGAGGAGATGGAAGAAAGAGGCAATGGCATGAACTATGGCATGATAAAAATTCATGTTAATATTTAAAGGGTCAAAGATAAGGGCCTTGGGCCTTGGGGCTCTTGGGGTCTGATGATCAATTGGGCCTCCGATGGGCTGCGCTGCGGAAAACGTCGTATTTTTGAAATCAGCCGCGCAAATGCCAACGGTGATTTCTGTTGGTAAAGGGTCGCAACCTTTCCAACAGATGCCCCTGTTCGTGAAAAAGTGTCTCTTCCACCCTATATAAAGGCCTACAGAATTCGAATCAATATACAGTTCTTTTTAATTCTGCTTTCTCCGCTCTTTGTCTTCCTCCTCGATACTCTGTTCTGAAATCAAACAACTACCTTGCGTTCGTCAAGGCTCTGCGAGTGTAGCGCATCATCGCAGAGACGGTTCCGTTTCACCCTTGGGAGACGATTGCTCGGAAACCTTACGCGCCGTAGAGGGAGCAATTTCGTTTCAAGGGAACAGCACTCGCTGGACTCGGACATTATTCGGTACTGTCTTCTTCTATTTCTCTGAATATTTACTGTTCCAGTGCATTCCCTTGCATGTTTGTGGCTGAACTTTGCTGTTGCAATTTGCAATATCATTGAATCAGTATTGCTGACGCTTACAGGCGTTGCTGTTCATAGAAACGGTTTTTAGGCATTTCTAGTGATTGGTTTCTAACAATCTTGAAACGAAATTTGCTAATAGTTGCTTTCATTTGCAAACGACAATGTCGCAAAACAGCAACAGCAAATCTGTGCCGACACTGAATGTGCCACCGGCTCCGCCTCTGGTTCCACCAACTGTCCCATATTCGCATGGCGAGAGACCAGAGAAGTTTAATGGCCAGGATTTCAAACGCTGGCAACAGAAGATGCTTTTCTACCTAACAACCTTGGGCCTGGCCAAATACATTACGGAGGATCCACCGTTTGTTGAAGAATTAGAGCCAGACGCCACCAAAGTTGAGGCTTTTACTGCATGGAAGAATTCTGACTTCATCTGTAAGAATTACATTCTCAACGGATTAGATAACAGTTTATATAATGTATATTGTACCGTTGAGACTGCAAAGGTTCTCTGGTTATCACTTGAAAAGAAGTGCAAGACTGAAGATGCCGGAATGAAGAAATTCATTGTCGGAAAGTTTCTTGACTTCAAAATGGTCGATTCCAAAACAGTCGTCAGTCAGATTCAAGAACTCCAGGTTATCATTCATGAAATTCACGATGAAAAGATGGTGTTAAGCGAGTCATTCCAAGTGGCTGCCGCTATCGAAAAGTTGCCACCGTCATGGAAGGATTTCAAAAACTATTTAAAGCATAAGCGCAAGGAAATGACCATGGAGGATCTGATTGTTCGTCTGCGAATCGAAGAAGACAACAGGAAATCAGAGAAAAAGGCCACCAGTTCATTGCAGGCAAAAGCCAACGTGGTTGAGGATGAAAAGACAAATAAAAGAAAGCGCGAGCAGAATCCTAATGCAAAGAAACAAAAGAAGTTTCAAGGATCTTGCCATAATTGTGGGAAGAAAGGCCACAAAGCAGCTGTGTGTTGTGCGCCCAAAAAGAAGAAACCTGAAGCAAATATGGCAGGAAATTCAGAGGATGTCACAGATATGGATTTGTGTGCAGTTGTTTCTGAATGCAACCTTGTTGGCAACAACAAGGAGTGGTTTCTAGACACAGGAGCCACTCGTCATATATGTGCCAACAAGTGGATGTTTACAACCTACAAGCCTGCCACTGATAACGAGCAACTATTCATGGGTAACTTGTCCGCATCAAAGGTTGAAGGCAAGGGAAAGATTGTACTGAAGTTAACTTCTGGAAAGGAACTAAAATTGAATGATGTTCTCCACGTTCCAGAAATCCGCAAGAACCTGATTTCAGGATCGTTGCTCAGCAAGCATGGTTTCAAACTAACATTTGTTGCTGATAAATTTGTAATATCAAAGAACGGAGTGTATGTTGGAAGAGGATATGTGTGTGATGGCTTGTTTAAAGCAAATGTAACCACTGTTGTACCGAACAATGATATGAATAAAAGTGAATCTTCTGCTTATATTGTTGACTCTTCTAACATATGGCATTCTAGATTAGGGCATGTAAATTTTGATACATTGCGAAAATTAATTAATCTAGAATTCATACCAAAATGCAATATAGATTCCAACTATAAATGTCAAGTTTGTGCAGAAGCAAAAATGACTAGAACCTCGTTTCATCACGTTGAACGAGAGACCGAACCTCTAGAATTAATACATACTGATGTATGCGATTTGAAAATGTGTCAAACTAGAGGTGGAAAGAGGTACTTTATCACATTCATTGATGATTGTACCAGATACTGTAATGTATATCTCCTTAGAAGTAAGGACGAAGCAATCGATATGTTTAAACAGTATAAGGCAGAAGTTGAGAATCAACTCAATAAGAAAATAAAATCTTTAAGAAGTGATAGAGGAGGAGAATACGAGTCTCCGTTTGAGGAATTTTGTGCTGAGCATGGAATTATACATCAAACTACAGCCCCGTATTCACCTCAATCCAACGGTATAGCCGAACGGAAAAATAGAACTCTTAAAGAAATGATGAATGCCTTACTAATTAGTTCTGGATTGCCAGATAACTTTTGGGGAGAAGCTATTCTTTCGGCAAATCACATCTTGAATAAAATACCACGAAAGAAAACATCAAAATCTCCACATGAACTTTGGAAAAATAGACCACCATCCTACAAATACTTGAAAGTGTGGGGGTGTCTTGCCAAAGTAGAAATACCAAAGCCGAAAAAGGTCAAAATTGGACCAAAGACTATAGATTGCATATTCATTGGATATGCTCATAATAGTAGTGCATATCGATTTTTGGTGTACAAATCTGAAATTGATGATATTCATGAAAACACCATTATCGAGTCTCGAAATGCAAGATTCTTTGAACACATTTATCCTCTAAAGACCTCTACTGAAACTAGTGTTCAAAAGAGGCCAAGAGATTCAGATATTCCCGAGGATAATGCTGATCAAAGAGAAATGAATGATGAAACTGAGATAGAGGAACCGAGAAGGAGCAAGCGACAAAGGACCTCTAAATCCTTTGGACCTGATTTCTATGCATATATGATAGAAAATGAACCTCTAACTTACCAACAAGCAATGTCATCTCCGGATGCTCCTTATTGGAAAGAAGCCGTCAATAGTGAAATAGAATCCATTCTACAAAACCATACGTGGGAACTAGTGGATCTCCCTAAAGGATCAAAACCACTAGGATATAAATGGATATTTAAGAAGAAACTAAAGGCTGATGGCTCAGTAGACAAGTATAAAGCAAGACTTGTAATAAAAGGATTCAGACAAAAGCAAGATCTGGATTACTTTGATACATACTCTCCAGTTACCAGAATAACATCTATTAGGATGCTTATTGCAATCGCATCTATATTGAATTTGGAAATACACCAAATGGATGTGAAAACTGCGTTTTTGAACGGTGAACTGGAAGAGGAAATTTATATGCAGCAACCAGAAGGGTTTGTAAACCCAGGAAATGAAAATAAGGTGTGCAAGTTAGTAAAATCTCTTTATGGCCTTAAACAAGCACCAAAACAATGGCATGAGAAATTTGATGAAACTATGTTATCAAATGGATTCAAAATAAATGAATCAGATAAATGCGTATATATAAAATATACGGATATTGGATATGTCATTGTTTGTCTTTATGTTGATGATTTACTAATCCTAGGAAATAATAATGCCATAATAAAATCTACGAAGCATATGTTATCCTCTAGATTCGACATGAAAGACCTAGGAGTGGCTGATGTAATCTTGGGTGTGAAAATTATAAAAACACCACAAGGATATGCCTTATCTCAGTCACATTACATAGCCAAATTACTTGAAAGGTTCAAGCAGTATAATATAACCATTGCAAAATCACCAGTGGATATGAACCAAAATTGGGTAAAGAACACCGGTGATGGAATATATCAACATGAATATTCTCGCATACTGGGAAGTATCATGTATGTCATGAATTGCACTAGGCCTGATATTGCATACGCTATAAGCAAGCTGAGTAGATATACCAGTAATCCTGGTAAACATCACTGGAAAGCAATAATAAGAGTCCTAGGATATCTGAAGTACACACAAAACTATGTGTTACAATATGAGAAGTATCCTTCAGTGATAGAAGGATATAGTGATGCCAATTGGATAACTGGCTCAAATGACACAAAATCCACAAGTGGATATGTGTTTACATTAGGAAATGGAGCAATCTCATGAAAATCATCCAAACAGACTTGCATAGCAAGGTCAACAATGGAATCTGAGTTCATTGCTCTAGATAAAGCCGCAGAAGAAGCAGATTGGCTTAGGAGTTTCTTGGAAGATATTCCAAACTGGGAAAAACCGGTACCTCCAATATGTATACATTGTGATAGTCAATCTGCTATAGGAAGGGCGAATAGTACATTGTATAATGGTAAGTCTCGACATATTCGTCGTAGACATAAAACCATAAGACAACTTCTCTCTAATGGAGTTATCACTATAGACTATGTAAGGTCAAAGGATAACATAGCGGATCCACTAACCAAAGGCTTGCCAAGAGAGAAAGTTCAAACCTTATCGATGGGAATGGGTTTAAGACCTATGAATTAAAAGTTTTCTAAAATGGAAACCCCACCTAGTTGACTGGAGATCCCAAGATCTAGGTTCAATGGGACAACTAAGTTTAAGATAAACTTGATGGCACTGTTAAATTCAAACCATTCCTATGATAAGTCAGTGCACTACCCGTCGGAGAATAGGATAAGCTTGACTTTTAATGATGTCTATACTGTGGTGTTATAAAGAACCAAGTGGAGTATTACGGGATACTCTTTATAGAATCACCTATGTGAGTGCGAAGGCGCCGCTTCAAGAAGAATTGTAAGGTCGAATTCTTCAAGCACTCATGAAACCAAGGCGGTGTTCATGGCAAAAACGAACACAAACAGAGAACCAAGGGGTTAAAGAGCATTTATCATGTGTTTTCTTTATAGACTTACACAAACGGCTTACAGTTCAAAGACAGTCTAGTCTACTGATTCGCCAGTTAGTTATAACGATATAACACTAGGAAAAGTTCAAGGCCTCTGTGCTACTTTTACCGATATGATAAATGTTACACAAAAATGCAGAACAGATTATATAATACTCATTCATGTGGGGGATTGTTGGAAATGAATGAGTAGGTTTTGGCAAAATTCATTTAGTCCCACATCGGGGAAAACTAACACATTTGCCAATACTTATACTAAGGCATGATATGTTATTACAAAAGAAAGAGGAGATGGAAGAAAGAGGCAATGGCATGAACTATGGCATGATAAAAATTCATGTTAATATTTAAAGGGTCAAAGATAAGGGCCTTGGGCCTTGGGGCTCTTGGGGTCTGATGATCAATTGGGCCTCCGATGGGCTGCGCTGCGGAAAACGTCGTATTTTTGAAATCAGTCGCGCAAATGCCAACGGTGATTTCTGTTGGTAAAGGGTCGCAACCTTTCCAACAGATGCCCCTGTTCGTGAAAAAGTGTCTCTTCCACCCTATATAAAGGCCTACAGAATTCGAATCAATATACAGTTCTTTTTAATTCTGCTTTCTCCGCTCTTTGTCTTCCTCCTCGATACTCTGTTCTGAAATCAAACAACTACCTTGCGTTCGTCAAGGCTCTGCGAGTGTAGCGCATCATCGCAGAGACGGTTCCGTTTCACCCTTGGGAGACGATTGCTCGGAAACCTTACGCGCCGTAGAGGGAGCAATTTCGTTTCAAGGGAACAGCACTCGCTGGACTCGGACATTATTCGGTACTGTCTTCTTCTATTTCTCTGAATATTTACTGTTCCAGTGCATTCCCTTGCATGTTTGTGGCTGAACTTTGCTGTTGCAATTTGCAATATCATTGAATCAGTATTGCTGATGCTTACAGGCGTTGTTGTTCATAGAAACGGTTTTTAGGCGTTTCTAGTGATTGGTTTCTAACAATCTTGAAACGAAATTTGCTAATAGTTGCTTTCATTTGCAGACGACAATGTCGCAAAACAGCAACAGCAAATCTGTGCCGACACTGAATGTGCCACCGGCTCCGCCTCTGGTTCCACCAACTGTCCCATATTCGCATGGCGAGAGACCAGAGAAGTTTAATGGCCAGGATTTCAAACGCTGGCAACAGAAGATGCTTTTCTACCTAACAACCTTGGGCCTGGCCAAATACATTACGGAGGATCCACCGTTTGTTGAAGAATTAGAGCCAGACGCCACCAAAGTTGAGGCTTTTACTGCATGGAAGAATTCTGACTTCATCTGTAAGAATTACATTCTCAACGGATTAGATAACAGTTTATATAATGTATATTGTACCGTTGAGACTGCAAAGGTTCTCTGGTTATCACTTGAAAAGAAGTGCAAGACTGAAGATGCCGGAATGAAGAAATTCATTGTCGGAAAGTTTCTTGACTTCAAAATGGTCGATTCCAAAACAGTCGTCAGTCAGATTCAAGAACTCCAGGTTATCATTCATGAAATTCACGATGAAAAGATGGTGTTAAGCGAGTCATTCCAAGTGGCTGCCGCTATCGAAAAGTTGCCACCGTCATGGAAGGATTTCAAAAACTATTTAAAGCATAAGCGCAAGGAAATGACCATGGAGGATCTGATTGTTCGTCTGCGAATCGAAGAAGACAACAGAAAATCAGAGAAAAAGGCCACCAGTTCATTGCAGGCAAAAGCCAACGTGGTTGAGGATGAAAAGACAAATAAAAGAAAGCGCGAGCAGAATCCTAATGCAAAGAAACAAAAGAAGTTTCAAGGATCTTGCCATAATTGTGGGAAGAAAGGCCACAAAGCAGCTGTGTGTTGTGCGCCCAAAAAGAAGAAACCTGAAGCAAATATGGCAGGAAATTCAGAGGATGTCACAGATATGGATTTGTGTGCAGTTGTTTCTGAATGCAACCTTGTTGGCAACAACAAGGAGTGGTTTCTAGACACAGGAGCCACTCGTCATATATGTGCCAACAAGTGGATGTTTACAACCTACAAGCCTGCCACTGATAACGAGCAACTATTCATGGGTAACTTGTCCGCATCAAAGGTTGAAGGCAAGGGAAAGATTGTACTGAAGTTAACTTCTGGAAAGGAACTAAAATTGAATGATGTTCTCCACGTTCCAGAAATCCGCAAGAACCTGATTTCAGGATCGTTGCTCAGCAAGCATGGTTTCAAACTAACATTTGTTGCTGATAAATTTGTAATATCAAAGAACGGAGTGTATGTTGGAAGAGGATATGTGTGTGATGGCTTGTTTAAAGCAAATGTAACCACTGTTGTACCGAACAATGATATGAATAAAAGTGAATCTTCTGCTTATATTGTTGACTCTTCTAACATATGGCATTCTAGATTAGGGCATGTAAATTTTGATACATTGCGAAAATTAATTAATCTAGAATTCATACCAAAATGCAATATAGATTCCAACTATAAATGTCAAGTTTGTGCAGAAGCAAAAATGACTAGAACCTCGTTTCATCACGTTGAACGAGAGACCGAACCTCTAGAATTAATACATACTGATGTATGCGATTTGAAAATGTGTCAAACTAGAGGTGGAAAGAGGTACTTTATCACATTCATTGATGATTGTACCAGATACTGTAATGTATATCTCCTTAGAAGTAAGGACGAAGCAATCGATATGTTTAAACAGTATAAGGCAGAAGTTGAGAATCAACTCAATAAGAAAATAAAATCTTTAAGAAGTGATAGAGGAGGAGAATACGAGTCTCCGTTTGAGGAATTTTGTGCTGAGCATGGAATTATACATCAAACTACAGCCCCGTATTCACCTCAATCCAACGGTATAGCCGAACGGAAAAATAGAACTCTTAAAGAAATGATGAATGCCTTACTAATTAGTTCTGGATTGCCAGATAACTTTTGGGGAGAAGCTATTCTTTCGGCAAATCACATCTTGAATAAAATACCACGAAAGAAAACATCAAAATCTCCACATGAACTTTGGAAAAATAGACCACCATCCTACAAATACTTGAAAGTGTGGGGGTGTCTTGCCAAAGTAGAAATACCAAAGCCGAAAAAGGTCAAAATTGGACCAAAGACTATAGATTGCATATTCATTGGATATGCTCATAATAGTAGTGCATATCGATTTTTGGTGTACAAATCTGAAATTGATGATATTCATGAAAACACCATTATCGAGTCTCGAAATGCAAGATTCTTTGAACACATTTATCCTCTAAAGACCTCTACTGAAACTAGTGTTCAAAAGAGGCCAAGAGATTCAGATATTCCCGAGGATAATGCTGATCAAAGAGAAATGAATGATGAAACTGAGATAGAGGAACCGAGAAGGAGCAAGCGACAAAGGACCTCTAAATCCTTTGGACCTGATTTCTATGCATATATGATAGAAAATGAACCTCTAACTTACCAACAAGCAATGTCATCTCCGGATGCTCCTTATTGGAAAGAAGCCGTCAATAGTGAAATAGAATCCATTCTACAAAACCATACGTGGGAACTAGTGGATCTCCCTAAAGGATCAAAACCACTAGGATATAAATGGATATTTAAGAAGAAACTAAAGGCTGATGGCTCAGTAGACAAGTATAAAGCAAGACTTGTAATAAAAGGATTCAGACAAAAGCAAGATCTGGATTACTTTGATACATACTCTCCAGTTACCAGAATAACATCTATTAGGATGCTTATTGCAATCGCATCTATATTGAATTTGGAAATACACCAAATGGATGTGAAAACTGCGTTTTTGAACGGTGAACTGGAAGAGGAAATTTATATGCAGCAACCAGAAGGGTTTGTAAACCCAGGAAATGAAAATAAGGTGTGCAAGTTAGTAAAATCTCTTTATGGCCTTAAACAAGCACCAAAACAATGGCATGAGAAATTTGATGAAACTATGTTATCAAATGGATTCAAAATAAATGAATCAGATAAATGCGTATATATAAAATATACGGATATTGGATATGTCATTGTTTGTCTTTATGTTGATGATTTACTAATCCTAGGAAATAATAATGCCATAATAAAATCTACGAAGGATATGTTATCCTCTAGATTCGACATGAAAGACCTAGGAGTGGCTGATGTAATCTTGGGTGTGAAAATTATAAAAACACCACAAGGATATGCCTTATCTCAGTCACATTATATAGCCAAATTACTTGAAAGGTTCAAGCAGTATAATATAACCATTGCAAAATCACCAGTGGATATGAACCAAAATTGGGTAAAGAACACCGGTGATGGAATATATCAACTTGAATATTCTCGCATACTGGGAAGTATCATGTATGTCATGAATTGCACTAGGCCTGATATTGCATACGCTATAAGCAAGCTGAGTAGATATACCAGTAATCCTGGTAAACATCACTGGAAAGCAATAATAAGAGTCCTAGGATATCTGAAGTACACACAAAACTATGTGTTACAATATGAGAAGTATCCTTCAGTGATAGAAGGATATAGTGATGCCAATTGGATAACTGGCTCAAATGACACAAAATCCACAAGTGGATATGTGTTTACATTAGGAAATGGAGCAATCTCATGGAAATCATCCAAACAGACTTGCATAGCAAGGTCAACAATGGAATCTGAGTTCATTGCTCTAGATAAAGCCGCAGAAGAAGCAGATTGGCTTAGGAGTTTCTTGGAAGATATTCCAATCTGGGAAAAACCGGTACCTCCAATATGTATACATTGTGATAGTCAATCTGCTATAGGAAGGGCGAATAGTACATTGTATAATGGTAAGTCTCGACATATTCGTCGTAGACATAAAACCATAAGACAACTTCTCTCTAATGGAGTTATCACTATAGACTATGTAAGGTCAAAGGATAACATAGCGGATCCACTAACCAAAGGCTTGCCAAGAGAGAAAGTTCAAACCTTATCGATGGGAATGGGTTTAAGACCTATGAATTAAAAGTTTTCTAAAATGGAAACCCCACCTAGTTGACTGGAGATCCCAAGATCTAGGTTCAATGGGACAACTAAGTTTAAGATAAACTTGATGGCACTGTTAAATTCAAACCATTCCTATGATAAGTCAGTGCACTACCCGTCGGAGAATAGGATAAGCTTGACTTTTAATGATGTCTATACTGTGGTGTTATAAAGAACCAAGTGGAGTATTACGGGATACTCTTTATAGAATCACCTATGTGAGTGCGAAGGCGCCGCTTCAAGAAGAATTGTAAGGTCGAATTCTTCAAGCACTCATGAAACCAAGGCGGTGTTCATGGCAAAAACGAACACAAACAGAGAACCAAGGGGTTAAAGAGCATTTATCATGTGTTTTCTTTATAGACTTACACAAACGGCTTACAGTTCAAAGACAGTCTAGTCTACTGATTCGCCAGTTAGTTATAACGATATAACACTAGGAAAAGTTCAAGGCCTCTGTGCTACTTTTACCGATATGATAAATGTTACACAAAAATGCAGAACAGATTATATAATACTCATTCATGTGGGGGATTGTTGGAAATGAATGAGTAGGTTTTGGCAAAATTCATTTAGTCCCACATCGGGGAAAACTAACACATTTGCCAATACTTATACTAAGGCATGATATGTTATTACAAAAGAAAGAGGAGATGGAAGAAAGAGGCAATGGCATGAACTATGGCATGATAAAAATTCATGTTAATATTTAAAGGGTCAAAGATAAGGGCCTTGGGCCTTGGGGCTCTTGGGGTCTGATGATCAATTGGGCCTCCGATGGGCTGCGCTGCGGAAAACGTCGTATTTTTGAAATCAGCCGCGCAAATGCCAACGGTGATTTCTGTTGGTAAAGGGTCGCAACCTTTCCAACAGATGCCCCTGTTCGTGAAAAAGTGTCTCTTCCACCCTATATAAAGGCCTACAGAATTCGAATCAATATACAGTTCTTTTTAATTCTGCTTTCTCCGCTCTTTGTCTTCCTCCTCGATACTCTGTTCTGAAATCAAACAACTACCTTGCGTTCGTCAAGGCTCTGCGAGTGTAGCGCATCATCGCAGAGACGGTTCCGTTTCACCCTTGGGAGACGATTGCTCGGAAACCTTACGCGCCGTAGAGGGAGCAATTTCGTTTCAAGGGAACAGCACTCGCTGGACTCGGACATTATTCGGTACTGTCTTCTTCTATTTCTCTGAATATTTACTGTTCCAGTGCATTCCCTTGCATGTTTGTGGCTGAACTTTGCTGTTGCAATTTGCAATATCATTGAATCAGTATTGCTGACGCTTACAGGCGTTGCTGTTCATAGAAACGGTTTTTAGGCGTTTCTAGTGATTGGTTTCTAACAATCTTGAAACGAAATTTGCTAATAGTTGCTTTCATTTGCAGACGACAATGTCGCAAAACAGCAACAGCAAATCTGTGCCGACACTGAATGTGCCACCGGCTCCGCCTCTGGTTCCACCAACTGTCCCATATTCGCATGGCGAGAGACCAGAGAAGTTTAATGGCCAGGATTTCAAACGCTGGCAACAGAAGATGCTTTTCTACCTAACAACCTTGGGCCTGGCCAAATACATTACGGAGGATCCACCGTTTGTTGAAGAATTAGAGCCAGACGCCACCAAAGTTGAGGCTTTTACTGCATGGAAGAATTCTGACTTCATCTGTAAGAATTACATTCTCAACGGATTAGATAACAGTTTATATAATGTATATTGTACCGTTGAGACTGCAAAGGTTCTCTGGTTATCACTTGAAAAGAAGTGCAAGACTGAAGATGCCGGAATGAAGAAATTCATTGTCGGAAAGTTTCTTGACTTCAAAATGGTCGATTCCAAAACAGTCGTCAGTCAGATTCAAGAACTCCAGGTTATCATTCATGAAATTCACGATGAAAAGATGGTGTTAAGCGAGTCATTCCAAGTGGCTGCCGCTATCGAAAAGTTGCCACCGTCATGGAAGGATTTCAAAAACTATTTAAAGCATAAGCGCAAGGAAATGACCATGGAGGATCTGATTGTTCGTCTGCGAATCGAAGAAGACAACAGAAAATCAGAGAAAAAGGCCACCAGTTCATTGCAGGCAAAAGCCAACGTGGTTGAGGATGAAAAGACAAATAAAAGAAAGCGCGAGCAGAATCCTAATGCAAAGAAACGAAAGAAGTTTCAAGGATCTTGCCATAATTGTGGGAAGAAAGGCCACAAAGCAGCTGTGTGTTGTGCGCCCAAAAAGAAGAAACCAGAAGCAAATATGGCAGGAAATTCAGAGGATGTCACAGATATGGATTTGTGTGCAGTTGTTTCTGAATGCAACCTTGTTGGCAACAACAAGGAGTGGTTTCTAGACACAGGAGCCACTCGTCATATATGTGCCAACAAGTGGATGTTTACAACCTACAAGCCTGCCACTGATAACGAGCAACTATTCATGGGTAACTTGTCCGCATCAAAGGTTGAAGGCAAGGGAAAGATTGTACTGAAGTTAACTTCTGGAAAGGAACTAAAATTGAATGATGTTCTCCACGTTCCAGAAATCCGCAAGAACCTGATTTCAGGATCGTTGCTCAGCAAGCATGGTTTCAAACTAACATTTGTTGCTGATAAATTTGTAATATCAAAGAATGGAGTGTATGTTGGAAGAGGATATGTGTGTGATGGCTTGTTTAAAGCAAATGTAACCACTGTTGTACCGAACAATGATATGAATAAAAGTGAATCTTCTGCTTATATTGTTGACTCTTCTAACATATGGCATTCTAGATTAGGGCATGTAAATTTTGATACATTGCGAAAATTAATTAATCTAGAATTCATACCAAAATGCAATATAGATTCCAACTATAAATGTCAAGTTTGTGCAGAAGCAAAAATGACTAGAACCTCGTTTCATCACGTTGAACGAGAGACCGAACCTCTAGAATTAATACATACTGATGTATGCGATTTGAAAATGTGTCAAACTAGAGGTGGAAAGAGGTACTTTATCACATTCATTGATGATTGTACCAGATACTGTAATGTATATCTCCTTAGAAGTAAGGACGAAGCAATCGATATGTTTAAACAGTATAAGGCAGAAGTTGAGAATCAACTCAATAAGAAAATAAAATCTTTAAGAAGTGATAGAGGAGGAGAATACGAGTCTCCGTTTGAGGAATTTTGTGCTGAGCATGGAATTATACATCAAACTACAGCCCCGTATTCACCTCAATCCAACGGTATAGCCGAACGGAAAAATAGAACTCTTAAAGAAATGATGAATGCCTTACTAATTAGTTCTGGATTGCCAGATAACTTTTGGGGAGAAGCTATTCTTTCGGCAAATCACATCTTGAATAAAATACCACGAAAGAAAACATCAAAATCTCCACATGAACTTTGGAAAAATAGACCACCATCCTACAAATACTTGAAAGTGTGGGGGTGTCTTGCCAAAGTAGAAATACCAAAGCCGAAAAAGGTCAAAATTGGACCAAAGACTATAGATTGCATATTCATTGGATATGCTCATAATAGTAGTGCATATCGATTTTTGGTGTACAAATCTGAAATTGATGATATTCATGAAAACACCATTATCGAGTCTCGAAATGCAAGATTCTTTGAACACATTTATCCTCTAAAGACCTCTACTGAAACTAGTGTTCAAAAGAGGCCAAGAGATTCAGATATTCCCGAGGATAATGCTGATCAAAGAGAAATGAATGATGAAACTGAGATAGAGGAACCGAGAAGGAGCAAGCGACAAAGGACCTCTAAATCCTTTGGACCTGATTTCTATGCATATATGATAGAAAATGAACCTCTAACTTACCAACAAGCAATGTCATCTCCGGATGCTCCTTATTGGAAAGAAGCCGTCAATAGTGAAATAGAATCCATTCTACAAAACCATACGTGGGAACTAGTGGATCTCCCTAAAGGATCAAAACCACTAGGATATAAATGGATATTTAAGAAGAAACTAAAGGCTGATGGCTCAGTAGACAAGTATAAAGCAAGACTTGTAATAAAAGGATTCAGACAAAAGCAAGATCTGGATTACTTTGATACATACTCTCCAGTTACCAGAATAACATCTATTAGGATGCTTATTGCAATCGCATCTATATTGAATTTGGAAATACACCAAATGGATGTGAAAACTGCGTTTTTGAACGGTGAACTGGAAGAGGAAATTTATATGCAGCAACCAGAAGGGTTTGTAAACCCAGGAAATGAAAATAAGGTGTGCAAGTTAGTAAAATCTCTTTATGGCCTTAAACAAGCACCAAAACAATGGCATGAGAAATTTGATGAAACTATGTTATCAAATGGATTCAAAATAAATGAATCAGATAAATGCGTATATATAAAATATACGGATATTGGATATGTCATTGTTTGTCTTTATGTTGATGATTTACTAATCCTAGGAAATAATAATGCCATAATAAAATCTACGAAGGATATGTTATCCTCTAGATTCGACATGAAAGACCTAGGAGTGGCTGATGTAATCTTGGGTGTGAAAATTATAAAAACACCACAAGGATATGCCTTATCTCAGTCACATTACATAGCCAAATTACTTGAAAGGTTCAAGCAGTATAATATAACCATTGCAAAATCACCAGTGGATATGAACCAAAATTGGGTAAAGAACACCGGTGATGGAATATATCAACTTGAATATTCTCGCATACTGGGAAGTATCATGTATGTCATGAATTGCACTAGGCCTGATATTGCATACGCTATAAGCAAGCTGAGTAGATATACCAGTAATCCTGGTAAACATCACTGGAAAGCAATAATAAGAGTCCTAGGATATCTGAAGTACACACAAAACTATGTGTTACAATATGAGAAGTATCCTTCAGTGATAGAAGGATATAGTGATGCCAATTGGATAACTGGCTCAAATGACACAAAATCCACAAGTGGATATGTGTTTACATTAGGAAATGGAGCAATCTCATGGAAATCATCCAAACAGACTTGCATAGCAAGGTCAACAATGGAATCTGAGTTCATTGCTCTAGATAAAGCCGCAGAAGAAGCAGATTGGCTTAGGAGTTTCTTGGAAGATATTCCAAACTGGGAAAAACCGGTACCTCCAATATGTATACATTGTGATAGTCAATCTGCTATAGGAAGGGCGAATAGTACATTGTATAATGGTAAGTCTCGACATATTCGTCGTAGACATAAAACCATAAGACAACTTCTCTCTAATGGAGTTATCACTATAGACTATGTAAGGTCAAAGGATAACATAGCGGATCCACTAACCAAAGGCTTGCCAAGAGAGAAAGTTCAAACCTTATCGATGGGAATGGGTTTAAGACCTATGAATTAAAAGTTTTCTAAAATGGAAACCCCACCTAGTTGACTGGAGATCCCAAGATCTAGGTTCAATGGGACAACTAAGTTTAAGATAAACTTGATGGCACAGTTAAATTCAAACCATTCCTATGATAAGTCAGTGCACTACCCGTCGGAGAATAGGATAAGCTTGACTTTTAATGATGTCTATACTGTGGTGTTATAAAGAACCAAGTGGAGTATTACGGGATACTCTTTATAGAATCACCTATGTGAGTGCGAAGGCGCCGCTTCAAGAAGAATTGTAAGGTCGAATTCTTCAAGCACTCATGAAACCAAGGCGGTGTTCATGGCAAAAACGAACACAAACAGAGAACCAAGGGGTTAAAGAGCATTTATCATGTGTTTTCTTTATAGACTTACACAAACGGCTTACAGTTCAAAGACAGTCTAGTCTACTGATTCGCCAGTTAGTTATAACGATATAACACTAGGAAAAGTTCAAGGCCTCTGTGCTACTTTTACCGATATGATAAATGTTACACAAAAATGCAGAACAGATTATATAATACTCATTCATGTGGGGGATTGTTGGAAATGAATGAGTAGGTTTTGGCAAAATTCATTTAGTCCCACATCGGGGAAAACTAACACATTTGCCAATACTTATACTAAGGCATGATATGTTATTACAAAAGAAAGAGGAGATGGAAGAAAGAGGCAATGGCATGAACTATGGCATGATAAAAATTCATGTTAATATTTAAAGGGTCAAAGATAAGGGCCTTGGGCCTTGGGGCTCTTGGGGTCTGATGATCAATTGGGCCTCCGATGGGCTGCGCTGCGGAAAACATCGTATTTTTGAAATCAGCCGCGCAAATGCCAACGGTGATTTCTGTTGGTAAAGGGTCGCAACCTTTCCAACAGATGCCCCTGTTCGTGAAAAAGTGTCTCTTCCACCCTATATAAAGGCCTACAGAATTCGAATCAATATACAGTTCTTTTTAATTCTGCTTTCTCCGCTCTTTGTCTTCCTCCTCGATACTCTGTTCTGAAATCAAACAACTACCTTGCGTTCGTCAAGGCTCTGCGAGTGTAGCGCATCATCGCAGAGACGGTTCTGTTTCACCCTTGGGAGACGATTGCTCGGAAACCTTACGCGCCGTAGAGGGAGCAATTTCGTTTCAAGGGAACAGCACTCGTTGGACTCGGACATTATTCGGTACTGTCTTCTTCTATTTCTCTGAATATTTACTGTTCCAGTGCATTCCCTTGCATGTTTGTGGCTGAACTTTGCTGTTGCAATTTGCAATATCATTGAATCAGTATTGCTGACGCTTACAGGCGTTGCTGTTCATAGAAACGGTTTTTAGGCGTTTCTAGTGATTGGTTTCTAACAATCTTGAAACGAAATTTGCTAATAGTTGCTTTCATTTGCAGACGACAATGTCGCAAAACAGCAACAGCAAATCTGTGCCGACACTGAATGTGCCACCGGCTCCGCCTCTGGTTCCACCAACTGTCCCATATTCGCATGGCGAGAGACCAGAGAAGTTTAATGGCCAGGATTTCAAACGCTGGCAACAGAAGATGCTTTTCTACCTAACAACCTTGGGCCTGGCCAAATACATTACGGAGGATCCACCGTTTGTTGAAGAATTAGAGCCAGACGCCACCAAAGTTGAGGCTTTTACTGCATGGAAGAATTCTGACTTCATCTGTAAGAATTACATTCTCAACGGATTAGATAACAGTTTATATAATGTATATTGTACCGTTGAGACTGCAAAGGTTCTCTGGTTATCACTTGAAAAGAAGTGCAAGACTGAAGATGCCGGAATGAAGAAATTCATTGTCGGAAAGTTTCTTGACTTCAAAATGGTCGATTCCAAAACAGTCGTCAGTCAGATTCAAGAACTCCAGGTTATCATTCATGAAATTCACGATGAAAAGATGGTGTTAAGCGAGTCATTCCAAGTGGCTGCCGCTATCGAAAAGTTGCCACCGTCATGGAAGGATTTCAAAAACTATTTAAAGCATAAGCGCAAGGAAATGACCATGGAGGATCTGATTGTTCGTCTGCGAATCGAAGAAGACAACAGAAAATCAGAGAAAAAGGCCACCAGTTCATTGCAGGCAAAAGCCAACGTGGTTGAGGATGAAAAGACAAATAAAAGAAAGCGCGAGCAGAATCCTAATGCAAAGAAACAAAAGAAGTTTCAAGGATCTTGCCATAATTGTGGGAAGAAAGGCCACAAAGCAGCTATGTGTTGTGCGCCCAAAAAGAAGAAACCTGAAGCAAATATGGCAGGAAATTCAGAGGATGTCACAGATATGGATTTGTGTGCAGTTGTTTCTGAATGCAACCTTGTTGGCAACAACAAGGAGTGGTTTCTAGACACAGGAGCCACTCGACATATATGTGCCAACAAGTGGATGTTTACAACCTACAAGCCTGCCACTGATAACGAGCAACTATTCATGGGTAACTTGTCCGCATCAAAAGTTGAAGGCAAGGGAAAGATTGTACTGAAGTTAACTTCTGGAAAGGAACTAAAATTGAATGATGTTCTCCACGTTCCAGAAATCCGCAAGAACCTGATTTCAGGATCGTTGCTCAGCAAGCATGGTTTCAAACTAACATTTGTTGCTGATAAATTTGTAATATCAAAGAACGGAGTGTATGTTGGAAGAGGATATGTGTGTGATGGCTTGTTTAAAGCAAATGTAACCACTGTTGTACCGAACAATGATATGAATAAAAGTGAATCTTCTGCTTATATTGTTGACTCTTCTAACATATGGCATTCTAGATTAGGGCATGTAAATTTTGATACATTGCGAAAATTAATTAATCTAGAATTCATACCAAAATGCAATATAGATTCCAACTATAAATGTCAAGTTTGTGCAGAAGCAAAAATGACTAGAACCTCGTTTCATCACGTTGAACGAGAGACCGAACCTCTAGAATTAATACATACTGATGTATGCGATTTGAAAATGTGTCAAACTAGAGGTGGAAAGAGGTACTTTATCACATTCATTGATGATTGTACCAGATACTGTAATGTATATCTCCTTAGAAGTAAGGACGAAGCAATCGATATGTTTAAACAGTATAAGGCAGAAGTTGAGAATCAACTCAATAAGAAAATAAAATCTTTAAGAAGTGATAGAGGAGGAGAATACGAGTCTCCGTTTGAGGAATTTTGTGCTGAGCATGGAATTATACATCAAACTACAGCCCCGTATTCACCTCAATCCAACGGTATAGCCGAACGGAAAAATAGAACTCTTAAAGAAATGATGAATGCCTTACTAATTAGTTCTGGATTGCCAGATAACTTTTGGGGAGAAGCTATTCTTTCGGCAAATCACATCTTGAATAAAATACCACGAAAGAAAACATCAAAATCTCCACATGAACTTTGGAAAAATAGACCACCATCCTACAAATACTTGAAAGTGTGGGGGTGTCTTGCCAAAGTAGAAATACCAAAGCCGAAAAAGGTCAAAATTGGACCAAAGACTATAGATTGCATATTCATTGGATATGCTCATAATAGTAGTGCATATCGATTTTTGGTGTACAAATCAGAAATTGATGATATTCATGAAAACACCATTATCGAGTCTCGAAATGCAAGATTCTTTGAACACATTTATCCTCTAAAGACCTCTACTGAAACTAGTGTTCAAAAGAGGCCAAGAGATTCAGATATTCCCGAGGATAATGCTGATCAAAGAGAAATGAATGATGAAACTGAGATAGAGGAACCGAGAAGGAGCAAGCGACAAAGGACCTCTAAATCCTTTGGACCTGATTTCTATGCATATATGATAGAAAATGAACCTCTAACTTACCAACAAGCAATGTCATCTCCGGATGCTCCTTATTGGAAAGAAGCCGTCAATAGTGAAATAGAATCCATTCTACAAAACCATACGTGGGAACTAGTGGATCTCCCTAAAGGATCAAAACCACTAGGATATAAATGGATATTTAAGAAGAAACTAAAGGCTGATGGCTCAGTAGACAAGTATAAAGCAAGACTTGTAATAAAAGGATTCAGACAAAAGCAAGATCTGGATTACTTTGATACATACTCTCCAGTTACCAGAATAACATCTATTAGGATGCTTATTGCAATCGCATCTATATTGAATTTGGAAATACACCAAATGGATGTGAAAACTGCGTTTTTGAACGGTGAACTGGAAGAGGAAATTTATATGCAGCAACCAGAAGGGTTTGTAAACCCAGGAAATGAAAATAAGGTGTGCAAGTTAGTAAAATCTCTTTATGGCCTTAAACAAGCACCAAAACAATGGCATGAGAAATTTGATGAAACTATGTTATCAAATGGATTCAAAATAAATGAATCAGATAAATGCGTATATATAAAATATACGGATATTGGATATGTCATTGTTTGTCTTTATGTTGATGATTTACTAATCCTAGGAAATAATAATGCCATAATAAAATCTACGAAGGATATGTTATCCTCTAGATTCGACATGAAAGACCTAGGAGTGGCTGATGTAATCTTGGGTGTGAAAATTATAAAAACACCACAAGGATATGCCTTATCTCAGTCACATTACATAGCCAAATTACTTGAAAGGTTCAAGCAGTATAATATAACCATTGCAAAATCACCAGTGGATATGAACCAAAATTGGGTAAAGAACACCGGTGATGGAATATATCAACTTGAATATTCTCGCATACTGGGAAGTATCATGTATGTCATGAATTGCACTAGGCCTGATATTGCATACGCTATAAGCAAGCTGAGTAGATATACCAGTAATCCTGGTAAACATCACTGGAAAGCAATAATAAGAGTCCTAGGATATCTGAAGTACACACAAAACTATGTGTTACAATATGAGAAGTATCCTTCAGTGATAGAAGGATATAGTGATGCCAATTGGATAACTGGCTCAAATGACACAAAATCCACAAGTGGATATGTGTTTACATTAGGAAATGGAGCAATCTCATGGAAATCATCCAAACAGACTTGCATAGCAAGGTCAACAATGGAATCTGAGTTCATTGCTCTAGATAAAGCCGCAGAAGAAGCAGATTGGCTTAGGAGTTTCTTGGAAGATATTCCAATCTGGGAAAAACCGGTACCTCCAATATGTATACATTGTGATAGTCAATCTGCTATAGGAAGGGCGAATAGTACATTGTATAATGGTAAGTCTCGACATATTCGTCGTAGACATAAAACCATAAGACAACTTCTCTCTAATGGAGTTATCACTATAGACTATGTAAGGTCAAAGGATAACATAGCGGATCCACTAACCAAAGGCTTGCCAAGAGAGAAAGTTCAAACCTTATCGATGGGAATGGGTTTAAGACCTATGAATTAAAAGTTTTCTAAAATGGAAACCCCACCTAGTTGACTGGAGATCCCAAGATCTAGGTTCAATGGGACAACTAAGTTTAAGATAAACTTGATGGCACTGTTAAATTCAAACCATTCCTATGATAAGTCAGTGCACTACCCGTCGGAGAATAGGATAAGCTTGACTTTTAATGATGTCTATACTGTGGTGTTATAAAGAACCAAGTGGAGTATTACGGGATACTCTTTATAGAATCACCTATGTGAGTGCGAAGGCGCCGCTTCAAGAAGAATTGTAAGGTCGAATTCTTCAAGCACTCATGAAACCAAGGCGGTGTTCATGGCAAAAACGAACACAAACAGAGAACCAAGGGGTTAAAGAGCATTTATCATGTGTTTTCTTTATAGACTTACACAAACGGCTTACAGTTCAAAGACAGTCTAGTCTACTGATTCGCCAGTTAGTTATAACGATATAACACTAGGAAAAGTTCAAGGCCTCTGTGCTACTTTTACCGATATGATAAATGTTACACAAAAATGCAGAACAGATTATATAATACTCATTCATGTGGGGGATTGTTGGAAATGAATGAGTAGGTTTTGGCAAAATTCATTTAGTCCCACATCGGGGAAAACTAACACATTTGCCAATACTTATACTAAGGCATGATATGTTATTACAAAAGAAAGAGGAGATGGAAGAAAGAGGCAATGGCATGAACTATGGCATGATAAAAATTCATGTTAATATTTAAAGGGTCAAAGATAAGGGCCTTGGGCCTTGGGGCTCTTGGGGTCTGATGATCAATTGGGCCTCCGATGGGCTGCGCTGCGGAAAACGTCGTATTTTTGAAATCAGCCGCGCAAATGCCAACGGTGATTTCTGTTGGTAAAGGGTCGCAACCTTTCCAACAGATGCCCCTGTTCGTGAAAAAGTGTCTCTTCCACCCTATATAAAGGCCTACAGAATTCGAATCAATATACAGTTCTTTTTAATTCTGCTTTCTCCGCTCTTTGTCTTCCTCCTCGATACTCTGTTCTGAAATCAAACAACTACCTTGCGTTCGTCAAGGCTCTGCGAGTGTAGCGCATCATCGCAGAGACGGTTCCGTTTCACCCTTGGGAGACGATTGCTCGGAAACCTTACGCGCCGTAGAGGGAGCAATTTCGTTTCAAGGGAACAGCACTCGCTGGACTCGGACATTATTCGGTACTGTCTTATTCTATTTCTCTGAATATTTACTGTTCCAGTGCATTCCCTTGCATGTTTGTGGCTGAACTTTGCTGTTGCAATTTGCAATATCATTGAATCAGTATTGCTGACGCTTACAGGCGTTGCTGTTCATAGAAACGGTTTTTAGGCGTTTCTAGTGATTGGTTTCTAACAATCTTGAAACGAAATTTGCTAATAGTTGCTTTCATTTGCAGACGACAATGTCGCAAAACAGCAACAGCAAATCTGTGCCGACACTGAATGTGCCACCGGCTCCGCCTCTGGTTCCACCAACTGTCCCATATTCGCATGGCGAGAGACCAGAGAAGTTTAATGGCCAGGATTTCAAACGCTGGCAACAGAAGATGCTTTTCTACCTAACAACCTTGGGCCTGGCCAAATACATTACGGAGGATCCACCGTTTGTTGAAGAATTAGAGCCAGACGCCACCAAAGTTGAGGCTTTTACTGCATGGAAGAATTCTGACTTCATCTGTAAGAATTACATTCTCAACGGATTAGATAACAGTTTATATAATGTATATTGTACCGTTGAGACTGCAAAGGTTCTCTGGTTATCACTTGAAAAGAAGTGCAAGACTGAAGATGCCGGAATGAAGAAATTCATTGTCGGAAAGTTTCTTGACTTCAAAATGGTCGATTCCAAAACAGTCGTCAGTCAGATTCAAGAACTCCAGGTTATCATTCATGAAATTCACGATGAAAAGATGGTGTTAAGCGAGTCATTCCAAGTGGCTGCCGCTATCGAAAAGTTGCCACCGTCATGGAAGGATTTCAAAAACTATTTAAAGCATAAGCGCAAGGAAATGACCATGGAGGATCTGATTGTTCGTCTGCGAATCGAAGAAGACAACAGAAAATCAGAGAAAAAGGCCACCAGTTCATTGCAGGCAAAAGCCAACGTGGTTGAGGATGAAAAGACAAATAAAAGAAAGCGCGAGCAGAATCCTAATGCAAAGAAACAAAAGAAGTTTCAAGGATCTTGCCATAATTGTGGGAAGAAAGGCCACAAAGCAGCTGTGTGTTGTGCGCCCAAAAAGAAGAAACCTGAAGCAAATATGGCAGGAAATTCAGAGGATGTCACAGATATGGATTTGTGTGCAGTTGTTTCTGAATGCAACCTTGTTGGCAACAACAAGGAGTGGTTTCTAGACACAGGAGCCACTCGTCATATATGTGCCAACAAGTGGATGTTTACAACCTACAAGCCTGCCACTGATAACGAGCAACTATTCATGGGTAACTTGTCCGCATCAAAGGTTGAAGGCAAGGGAAAGATTGTACTGAAGTTAACTTCTGGAAAGGAACTAAAATTGAATGATGTTCTCCACGTTCCAGAAATCCGCAAGAACCTGATTTCAGGATCGTTGCTCAGCAAGCATGGTTTCAAACTAACATTTGTTGCTGATAAATTTGTAATATCAAAGAACGGAGTGTATGTTGGAAGAGGATATGTGTGTGATGGCTTGTTTAAAGCAAATGTAACCACTGTTGTACCGAACAATGATATGAATAAAAGTGAATCTTCTGCTTATATTGTTGACTCTTCTAACATATGGCATTCTAGATTAGGGCATGTAAATTTTGATACATTGCGAAAATTAATTAATCTAGAATTCATACCAAAATGCAATATAGATTCCAACTATAAATGTCAAGTTTGTGCAGAAGCAAAAATGACTAGAACCTCGTTTCATCACGTTGAACGAGAGACCGAACCTCTAGAATTAATACATACTGATGTATGCGATTTGAAAATGTGTCAAACTAGAGGTGGAAAGAGGTACTTTATCACATTCATTGATGATTGTACCAGATACTGTAATGTATATCTCCTTAGAAGTAAGGACGAAGCAATCGATATGTTTAAACAGTATAAGGCAGAAGTTGAGAATCAACTCAATAAGAAAATAAAATCTTTAAGAAGTGATAGAGGAGGAGAATACGAGTCTCCGTTTGAGGAATTTTGTGCTGAGCATGGAATTATACATCAAACTACAGCCCCGTATTCACCTCAATCCAACGGTATAGCCGAACGGAAAAATAGAACTCTTAAAGAAATGATGAATGCCTTACTAATTAGTTCTGGATTGCCAGATAACTTTTGGGGAGAAGCTATTCTTTCGGCAAATCGCATCTTGAATAAAATACCATGAAAGAAAACATCAAAATATCCACATGAACTTTGGAAAAATAGACCACCATCCTACAAATACTTGAAAGTGTGGGGGTGTCTTGCCAAAGTAGAAATACCAAAGCCGAAAAAGGTCAAAATTGGACCAAAGACTATAGATTGCATATTCATTGGATATGCTCATAATAGTAGTGCATATCGATTTTTGGTGTACAAATCTGAAATTGATGATATTCATGAAAACACCATTATCGAGTCTCGAAATGCAAGATTCTTTGAACACATTTATCCTCTAAAGACCTCTACTGAAACTAGTGTTCAAAAGAGGCCAAGAGATTCAGATATTCCCGAGGATAATGCTGATCAAAGAGAAATGAATGATGAAACTGAGATAGAGGAACCGAGAAGGAGCAAGCGACAAAGGACCTCTAAATCCTTTGGACCTGATTTCTATGCATATATGATAGAAAATGAACCTCTAACTTACCAACAAGCAATGTCATCTCCGGATGCTCCTTATTGGAAAGAAGCCGTCAATAGTGAAATAGAATCCATTCTACAAAACCATACGTGGGAACTAGTGGATCTCCCTAAAGGATCAAAACCACTAGGATATAAATGGATATTTAAGAAGAAACTAAAGGCTGATGGCTCAGTAGACAAGTATAAAGCAAGACTTGTAATAAAAGGATTCAGACAAAAGCAAGATCTGGATTACTTTGATACATACTCTCCAGTTACCAGAATAACATCTATTAGGATGCTTATTGCAATCGCATCTATATTGAATTTGGAAATACACCAAATGGATGTGAAAACTGCGTTTTTGAACGGTGAACTGGAAGAGGAAATTTATATGCAGCAACCAGAAGGGTTTGTAAACCCAGGAAATGAAAATAAGGTGTGCAAGTTAGTAAAATCTCTTTATGGCCTTAAACAAGCACCAAAACAATGGCATGAGAAATTTGATGAAACTATGTTATCAAATGGATTCAAAATAAATGAATCAGATAAATGCGTATATATAAAATATACGGATATTGGATATGTCATTGTTTGTCTTTATGTTGATGATTTACTAATCCTAGGAAATAATAATGCCATAATAAAATCTACGAAGGATATGTTATCCTCTAGATTCGACATGAAAGACCTAGGAGTGGCTGATGTAATCTTGGGTGTGAAAATTATAAAAACACCACAAGGATATGCCTTATCTCAGTCACATTACATAGCCAAATTACTTGAAAGGTTCAAGCAGTATAATATAACCATTGCAAAATCACCAGTGGATATGAACCAAAATTGGGTAAAGAACACCGGTGATGGAATATATCAACTTGAATATTCTCGCATACTGGGAAGTATCATGTATGTCATGAATTGCACTAGGCCTGATATTGCATACGCTATAAGCAAGCTGAGTAGATATACCAGTAATCCTGGTAAACATCACTGGAAAGCAATAATAAGAGTCCTAGGATATCTGAAGTACACACAAAACTATGTGTTACAATATGAGAAGTATCCTTCAGTGATAGAAGGATATAGTGATGCCAATTGGATAACTGGCTCAAATGACACAAAATCCACAAGTGGATATGTGTTTACATTAGGAAATGGAGCAATCTCATGGAAATCATCCAAACAGACTTGCATAGCAAGGTCAACAATGGAATCTGAGTTCATTGCTCTAGATAAAGCCGCAGAAGAAGCAGATTGGCTTAGGAGTTTCTTGGAAGATATTCCAAACTGGGAAAAACCGGTACCTCCAATATGTATACATTGTGATAGTCAATCTGCTATAGGAAGGGCGAATAGTACATTGTATAATGGTAAGTCTCGAAATATTCGTCGTAGACATAAAACCATAAGACAACTTCTCTCTAATGGAGTTATCACTATAGACTATGTAAGGTCAAAGGATAACATAGCGGATCCACTAACCAAAGGCTTGCCAAGAGAGAAAGTTCAAACCTTATCGATGGGAATGGGTTTAAGACCTATGAATTAAAAGTTTTCTAAAATGGAAACCCCACCTAGTTGACTGGAGATCCCAAGATCTAGGTTCAATGGGACAACTAAGTTTAAGATAAACTTGATGGCACTGTTAAATTCAAACCATTCCTATGATAAGTCAGTGCACTACCCGTCGGAGAATAGGATAAGCTTGACTTTTAATGATGTCTATACTGTGGTGTTATAAAGAACCAAGTGGAGTATTACGGGATACTCTTTATAGAATCACCTATGTGAGTGCGAAGGCGCCGCTTCAAGAAGAATTGTAAGGTCGAATTCTTCAAGCACTCATGAAACCAAGGCGGTGTTCATGGCAAAAACGAACACAAACAGAGAACCAAGGGGTTAAAGAGCATTTATCATGTGTTTTATTTATAGACTTACACAAACGGCTTACAGTTCAAAGACAGTCTAGTCTACTGATTCGCCAGTTAGTTATAACGATATAACACTAGGAAAAGTTCAAGGCCTCTGTGCTACTTTTACCGATATGATAAATGTTACACAAAAATGCAGAACAGATTATATAATACTCATTCATGTGGGGGATTGTTGGAAATGAATGAGTAGGTTTTGGCAAAATTCATTTAGTCCCACATCGGGGAAAACTAACACATTTGCCAATACTTATACTAAGGCATGATATGTTATTACAAAAGAAAGAGGAGATGGAAGAAAGAGGCAATGGCATGAACTATGGCATGATAAAAATTCATGTTAATATTTAAAGGGTCAAAGATAAGGGCCTTGGGCCTTGGGGCTCTTGGGGTCTGATGATCAATTGGGCCTCCGATGGGCTGCGCTGCGGAAAACGTCGTATTTTTGAAATCAGCCGCGCAAATGCCAACGGTGATTTCTGTTGGTAAAGGGTCGCAACCTTTCCAACAGATGCCCCTGTTCGTGAAAAAGTGTCTCTTCCACCCTATATAAAGGCCTACAGAATTCGAATCAATATACAGTTCTTTTTAATTCTGTTTTCTCCGCTCTTTGTCTTCCTCCTCGATACTCTGTTCTGAAATCAAACAACTACCTTGCGTTCGTCAAGGCTCTGCGAGTGTAGCGCATCATCGCAGAGACGGTTCCGTTTCACCCTTGGGAGACGATTGCTCGGAAACCTTACGCGCCGTAGAGGGAGCAATTTCGTTTCAAGGGAACAGCACTCGCTGGACTCGGACATTATTCGGTACTGTCTTCTTCTATTTCTCTAAATATTTACTGTTCCAGTGCATTCCCTTGCATGTTTGTGGCTGAACTTTGCTGTTGCAATTTGCAATATCATTGAATCAGTATTGCTGACGCTTACAGGCGTTGCTGTTCATAGAAACGGTTTTTAGGCGTTTCTAGTGATTGGTTTCTAACAATCTTGAAACGAAATTTGCTAATAGTTGCTTTCATTTGCAGACGACAATGTCGCAAAACAGCAACAGCAAATCTGTGCCGACACTGAATGTGCCACCGGCTCCGCCTCTGGTTCCACCAACTGTCCCATATTCGCATGGCGAGAGACCAGAGAAGTTTAATGGCCAGGATTTCAAACGCTGGCAACAGAAGATGCTTTTCTACCTAACAACCTTGGGCCTGGCCAAATACATTACGGAGGATCCACCGTTTGTTGAAGAATTAGAGCCAGACGCCACCAAAGTTGAGGCTTTTACTGCATGGAAGAATTCTGACTTCATCTGTAAGAATTACATTCTCAACGGATTAGATAACAGTTTATATAATGTATATTGTACCGTTGAGACTGCAAAGGTTCTCTGGTTATCACTTGAAAAGAAGTGCAAGACTGAAGATGCCGGAATGAAGAAATTCATTGTCGGAAAGTTTCTTGACTTCAAAATGGTCGATTCCAAAACAGTCGTCAGTCAGATTCAAGAACTCCAGGTTATCATTCATGAAATTCACGATGAAAAGATGGTGTTAAGCGAGTCATTCCAAGTGGCTGCCGCTATCGAAAAGTTGCCACCGTCATGGAAGGATTTCAAAAACTATTTAAAGCATAAGCGCAAGGAAATGACCATGGAGGATCTGATTGTTCGTCTGCGAATCGAAGAAGACAACAGAAAATCAGAGAAAAAGGCCACCAGTTCATTGCAGGCAAAAGCCAACGTGGTTGAGGATGAAAAGACAAATAAAAGAAAGCACGAGCAGAATCCTAATGCAAAGAAACAAAAGAAGTTTCAAGGATCTTGCCATAATTGTGGGAAGAAAGGCCACAAAGCAGCTGTGTGTTGTGCACCCAAAAATAAGAAACCTGAAGCAAATATGGCAGGAAATTCAGAGGATGTCACAGATATGGATTTGTGTGCAGTTGTTTCTGAATGCAACCTTGTTGGCAACAACAAGGAGTGGTTTCTAGACACAGGAGCCACTCGTCATATATGTGCCAACAAGTGGATGTTTACAACCTACAAGCCTGCCACTGATAACGAGCAACTATTCATGGGTAACTTGTCCGCATCAAAGGTTGAAGGCAAGGGAAAGATTGTACTGAAGTTAACTTCTGGAAAGGAACTAAAATTGAATGATGTTCTCCACGTTCCAGAAATCCGCAAGAACCTGATTTCAGGATCGTTGCTCAGCAAGCATGGTTTCAAACTAACATTTGTTGCTGATAAATTTGTAATATCAAAGAACGGAGTGTATGTTGGAAGAGGATATGTGTGTGATGGCTTGTTTAAAGCAAATGTAACCACTGTTGTACCGAACAATGATATGAATAAAAGTGAATCTTCTGCTTATATTGTTGACTCTTCTAACATATGGCATTCTAGATTAGGGCATGTAAATTTTGATACATTGCGAAAATTAATTAATCTAGAATTCATACCAAAATGCAATATAGATTCCAACTATAAATGTCAAGTTTGTGCAGAAGCAAAAATGACTAGAACCTCGTTTCATCACGTTGAACGAGAGACCGAACCTCTAGAATTAATACATACTGATGTATGCGATTTGAAAATGTGTCAAACTAGAGGTGGAAAGAGGTACTTTATCACATTCATTGATGATTGTACCAGATACTGTAATGTATATCTCCTTAGAAGTAAGGACGAAGCAATCGATATGTTTAAACAGTATAAGGCAGAAGTTGAGAATCAACTCAATAAGAAAATAAAATCTTTAAGAAGTGATAGAGGAGGAGAATACGAGTCTCCGTTTGAGGAATTTTGTGCTGAGCATGGAATTATACATCAAACTACAGCCCCGTATTCACCTCAATCCAACGGTATAGCCGAACGGAAAAATAGAACTCTTAAAGAAATGATGAATGCCTTACTAATTAGTTCTGGATTGCCAGATAACTTTTGGGGAGAAGCTATTCTTTCGGCAAATCACATCTTGAATAAAATACCACGAAAGAAAACATCAAAATCTCCACATGAACTTTGGAAAAATAGACCACCATCCTACAAATACTTGAAAGTGTGGGGGTGTCTTGCCAAAGTAGAAATACCAAAGCCGAAAAAGGTCAAAATTGGACCAAAGACTATAGATTGCATATTCATTGGATATGCTCATAATAGTAGTGCATATCGATTTTTGGTGTACAAATCTGAAATTGATGATATTCATGAAAACACCATTATCGAGTCTCGAAATGCAAGATTCTTTGAACACATTTATCCTCTAAAGACCTCTACTGAAACTAGTGTTCAAAAGAGGCCAAGAGATTCAGATATTCCCGAGGATAATGCTGATCAAAGAGAAATGAATGATGAAACTGAGATAGAGGAACCGAGAAGGAGCAAGCGACAAAGGACCTCTAAATCCTTTGGACCTGATTTCTATGCATATATGATAGAAAATGAACCTCTAACTTACCAACAAGCAATGTCATCTCCGGATGCTCCTTATTGGAAAGAAGCCGTCAATAGTGAAATAGAATCCATTCTACAAAACCATACGTGGGAACTAGTGGATCTCCCTAAAGGATCAAAACCACTAGGATATAAATGGATATTTAAGAAGAAACTAAAGGCTGATGGCTCAGTAGACAAGTATAAAGCAAGACTTGTAATAAAAGGATTCAGACAAAAGCAAGATCTAGATTACTTTGATACATACTCTCCAGTTACCAGAATAACATCTATTAGGATGCTTATTGCAATCGCATCTATATTGAATTTGGAAATACACCAAATGGATGTGAAAACTGCGTTTTTGAACGGTGAACTGGAAGAGGAAATTTATATGCAGCAACCAGAAGGGTTTGTAAACCCAGGAAATGAAAATAAGGTGTGCAAGTTAGTAAAATCTCTTTATGGCCTTAAACAAGCACCAAAACAATGGCATGAGAAATTTGATGAAACTATGTTATCAAATGGATTCAAAATAAATGAATCAGATAAATGCGTATATATAAAATATACGGATATTGGATATGTCATTGTTTGTCTTTATGTTGATGATTTACTAATCCTAGGAAATAATAATGCCATAATAAAATTTACGAAGGATATGTTATCCTCTAGATTCGACATGAAAGACCTAGGAGTGGCTGATGTAATCTTGGGTGTGAAAATTATAAAAACACCACAAGGATATGCCTTATCTCAGTCACATTACATAGCCAAATTACTTGAAAGGTTCAAGCAGTATAATATAACCATTGCAAAATCACCAGTGGATATGAACCAAAATTGGGTAAAGAACACCAGTGATGGAATATATCAACTTGAATATTCTCGCATACTGGGAAGTATCATGTATATCATGAATTGCACTAGGCCTGATATTGCATACGCTATAAGCAAGCTGAGTAGATATACCAGTAATCCTGGTAAACATCACTGGAAAGCAATAATAAGAGTCCTAGGATATCTGAAGTACACACAAAACTATGTGTTACAATATGAGAAGTATCCTTCAGTGATAGAAGGATATAGTGATGCCAATTGGATAACTGGCTCAAATGACACAAAATCCAGAAGTGGATATGTGTTTACATTAGGAAATGGAGCAATCTCATGGAAATCATCCAAACAGACTTGCATAGCAAGGTCAACAATGGAATCTGAGTTCATTGCTCTAGATAAAGCCGCAGAAGAAGCAGATTGGCTTAGGAGTTTCTTGGAAGATATTCCAAACTGGGAAAAACCGGTACCTCCAATATGTATACATTGTGATAGTCAATCTGCTATAGGAAGGGCGAATAGTACATTGTATAATGGTAAGTCTCGACATATTCGTCGTAGACATAAAACCATAAGACAACTTCTCTCTAATGGAGTTATCACTATAGACTATGTAAGGTCAAAGGATAACATAGCGGATCCACTAACCAAAGGCTTGCCAAGAGAGAAAGTTCAAACCTTATCGATGGGAATGGGTTTAAGACCTATGAATTAAAAGTTTTCTAAAATGGAAACCCCACCTAGTTGACTGGAGATCCCAAGATCTAGGTTCAATGGGACAACTAAGTTTAAGATAAACTTGATGGCACTGTTAAATTCAAACCATTCCTATGATAAGTCAGTGCACTACCCGTCGGAGAATAGGATAAGCTTGACTTTTAATGATGTCTATACTGTGGTGTTATAAAGAACCAAGTGGAGTATTACGGGATACTCTTTATAGAATCACCTATGTGAGTGCGAAGGCGCCGCTTCAAGAAGAATTGTAAGGTCGAATTCTTCAAGCACTCATGAAACCAAGGCGGTGTTCATGGCAAAAACGAACACAAACAGAGAACCAAGGGGTTAAAGAGCATTTATCATGTGTTTTCTTTATAGACTTACACAAACGGCTTACAGTTCAAAGACAGTCTAGTCTACTGATTCGCCAGTTAGTTATAACGATATAACACTAGGAAAAGTTCAAGGCCTCTGTGCTACTTTTACCGATATGATAAATGTTACACAAAAATGCAGAACAGATTATATAATACTCATTCATGTGGGGGATTGTTGGAAATGAATGAGTAGGTTTTGGCAAAATTCATTTAGTCCCACATCGGGGAAAACTAACACATTTGCCAATACTTATACTAAGGCATGATATGTTATTACAAAAGAAAGAGGAGATGGAAGAAAGAGGCAATGGCATGAACTATGGCATGATAAAAATTCATGTTAATATTTAAAGGGTCAAAGATAAGGGCCTTGGGCCTTGGGGCTCTTGGGGTCTGATGATCAATTGGGCCTCCGATGGGCTGCGCTGCGGAAAACGTCGTATTTTTGAAATCAGCCGCGCAAATGCCAACGGTGATTTCTGTTGGTAAAGGGTCGCAACCTTTCCAACAGATGCCCCTGTTCGTGAAAAAGTGTCTCTTCCACCCTATATAAAGGCCTACAGAATTCGAATCAATATACAGTTCTTTTTAATTCTGCTTTCTCCGCTCTTTGTCTTCCTCCTCGATACTCTGTTCTGAAATCAAACAACTACCTTGCGTTCGTCAAGGCTCTGCGAGTGTAGCGCATCATCGCAGAGACGGTTCCGTTTCACCCTTGGGAGACGATTGCTCGGAAACCTTACGCGCCGTAGAGGGAGCAATTTCGTTTCAAGGGAACAGCACTCGCTGGACTCGGACATTATTCGGTACTGTCTTCTTCTATTTCTCTGAATATTTACTGTTCCAGTGCATTCCCTTGCATGTTTGTGGCTGAACTTTGCTGTTGCAATTTGCAATATCATTGAATCAGTATTGCTGACGCTTACAGGCGTTGCTGTTCATAGAAACGGTTTTTAGGCGTTTCTAGTGATTGGTTTCTAACAATCTTGAAACGAAATTTGCTAATAGTTGCTTTCATTTGCAGACGACAATGTCGCAAAACAGCAACAGCAAATCTGTGCCGACACTGAATGTGCCACCGGCTCCGCCTCTGGTTCCACCAACTGTCCCATATTCGCATGGCGAGAGACCAGAGAAGTTTAATGGCCAGGATTTCAAACGCTGGCAACAGAAGATGCTTTTCTACCTAACAACCTTGGGCCTGGCCAAATACATTACGGAGGATCCACCGTTTGTTGAAGAATTAGAGCCAGACGCCACCAAAGTTGAGGCTTTTACTGCATGGAAGAATTTTGACTTCATCTGTAAGAATTACATTCTCAACGGATTAGATAACAGTTTATATAATGTATATTGTACCATTGAGACTGCAAAGGTTCTCTGGTTATCACTTGAAAAGAAGTGCAAGACTGAAGATGCCGGAATGAAGAAATTCATTGTCGGAAAGTTTCTTGACTTCAAAATGGTCGATTCCAAAACAGTCGTCAGTCAGATTCAAGAACTCCAGGTTATCATTCATGAAATTCACGATGAAAAGATGGTGTTAAGCGAGTCATTCCAAGTGGCTGCCGCTATCGAAAAGTTGCCACCGTCATGGAAGGATTTCAAAAACTATTTAAAGCATAAGCGCAAGGAAATGACCATGGAGGATCTGATTGTTCGTCTGCGAATCGAAGAAGACAACAGAAAATCAGAGAAAAAGGCCACCAGTTCATTGCAGGCAAAAGCCAACGTGGTTGAGGATGAAAAGACAAATAAAAGAAAGCGCGAGCAGAATCCTAATGCAAAGAAACAAAAGAAGTTTCAAGGATCTTGCCATAATTGTGGGAAGAAAGGCCACAAAGCAGCTGTGTGTTGTGCGCCCAAAAAGAAGAAACCTGAAGCAAATATGGCAGGAAATTCAGAGGATGTCACAGATATGGATTTGTGTGCAGTTGTTTCTGAATGCAACCTTGTTGGCAACAACAAGGAGTGGTTTCTAGACACAGGAGCCACTCGTCATATATGTGCCAACAAGTGGATGTTTACAACCTACAAGCCTGCCACTGATAACGAGCAACTATTCATGGGTAACTTGTCCGCATCAAAGGTTGAAGGCAAGGGAAAGATTGTACTGAAGTTAACTTCTGGAAAGGAACTAAAATTGAATGATGTTCTCCACGTTCCAGAAATCCGCAAGAACCTGATTTCAGGATCGTTGCTCAGCAAGCATGGTTTCAAACTAACATTTGTTGCTGATAAATTTGTAATATCAAAGAACGGAGTGTATGTTGGAAGAGGATATGTGTGTGATGGCTTGTTTAAAGCAAATGTAACCACTGTTGTACCGAACAATGATATGAATAAAAGTGAATCTTCTGCTTATATTGTTGACTCTTCTAACATATGGCATTCTAGATTAGGGCATGTAAATTTTGATACATTGCGAAAATTAATTAATCTAGAATTCATACCAAAATGCAATATAGATTCCAACTATAAATGTCAAGTTTGTGCAGAAGCAAAAATGACTAGAACCTCGTTTCATCACGTTGAACGAGAGACCGAACCTCTAGAATTAATACATACTGATGTATGCGATTTGAAAATGTGTCAAACTAGAGGTGGAAAGAGGTACTTTATCACATTCATTGATGATTGTACCAGATACTGTAATGTATATCTCCTTAGAAGTAAGGACGAAGCAATCGATATGTTTAAACAGTATAAGGCAGAAGTTGAGAATCAACTCAATAAGAAAATAAAATCTTTAAGAAGTGATAGAGGAGGGGAATACGAGTCTCCGTTTGAGGAATTTTGTGCTGAGTATGGAATTATACATCAAACTACAGCCCCGTATTCACCTCAATCCAACGGTATAGCCGAACGGAAAAATAGAACTCTTAAAGAAATGATGAATGCCTTACTAATTAGTTCTGGATTGCCAGATAACTTTTGGGGAGAAGCTATTCTTTCAGCAAATCACATCTTGAATAAAATACCACGAAAGAAAACATCAAAATCTCCACATGAACTTTGGAAAAATAGACCACCATCCTACAAATACTTGAAAGTGTGGGGGTGTCTTGCCAAAGTAGAAATACCAAAGCCGAAAAAGGTCAAAATTGGACCAAAGACTATAGATTGCATATTCATTGGTTATGCTCATAATAGTAGTGCATATCGATTTTTGGTGTACAAATCAGAAATTGATGATATTCATGAAAACACCATTATCGAGTCTCGAAATGCAAGATTCTTTGAACACATTTATCCTCTAAAGACCTCTACTGAAACTAGTGTTCAAAAGAGGCCAAGAGATTCAGATATTCCCGAGGATAATGCTGATCAAAGAGAAATGAATGATGAAACTGAGATAGAGGAACCGAGAAGGAGCAAGCGACAAAGGACCTCTAAATCCTTTGGACCTGATTTCTATGCATATATGATAGAAAATGAACCTCTAACTTACCAACAAGCAATGTCATCTCCGGATGCTCCTTATTGGAAAGAAGCCGTCAATAGTGAAATAGAATCCATTCTACAAAACCATACGTGGGAACTAGTGGATCTCCCTAAAGGATCAAAACCACTAGGATATAAATGGATATTTAAGAAGAAACTAAAGGCTGATGGCTCAGTAGACAAGTATAAAGCAAGACTTGTAATAAAAGGATTCAGACAAAAGCAAGATCTGGATTACTTTGATACATACTCTCCAGTTACCAGAATAACATCTATTAGGATGCTTATTGCAATCGCATCTATATTGAATTTGGAAATACACCTAATGGATGTGAAAACTGCGTTTTTGAACGGTGAACTGGAAGAGGAAATTTATATGCAGCAACCAGAAGGGTTTGTAAACCCAGGAAATGAAAATAAGGTGTGCAAGTTAGTAAAATCTCTTTATGGCCTTAAACAAGCACCAAAACAATGGCATGAGAAATTTGATGAAACTATGTTATCAAATGGATTCAAAATAAATGAATCAGATAAATGCGTATATATAAAATATACGGATATTGGATATGTCATTGTTTGTCTTTATGTTGATGATTTACTAATCCTAGGAAATAATAATGCCATAATAAAATCTACGAAGGATATGTTATCCTCTAGATTCGACATGAAAGACCTAGGAGTGGCTGATGTAATCTTGGGTGTGAAAATTATAAAAACACCACAAGGATATGCCTTATCTCAGTCACATTACATAGCCAAATTACTTGAAAGGTTCAAGCAGTATAATATAACCATTGCAAAATCACCAGTGGATATGAACCAAAATTGGGTAAAGAACACCGGTGATGGAATATATCAACTTGAATATTCTCGCATACTGGGAAGTATCATGTATGTCATGAATTGCACTAGACCTGATATTGCATACGCTATAAGCAAGCTGAGTAGATATACCAGTAATCCTGGTAAACATCACTGGAAAGCAATAATAAGAGTCCTAGGATATCTGAAGTACACACAAAACTATGTGTTACAATATGAGAAGTATCCTTCAGTGATAGAAGGATATAGTGATGCCAATTGGATAACTGGCTCAAATGACACAAAATCCACAAGTGGATATGTGTTTACATTAGGAAATGGAGCAATCTCATGGAAATCATCCAAACAGACTTGCATAGCAAGGTCAACAATGGAATCTGAGTTCATTGCTCTAGATAAAGCCGCAGAAGAAGCAGATTGGCTTAGGAGTTTCTTGGAAGATATTCCAAACTGGGAAAAACCGGTACCTCCAATATGTATACATTGTGATAGTCAATCTGCTATAGGAAGGGCGAATAGTACATTGTATAATGGTAAGTCTCGACATATTCGTCGTAGACATAAAACCATAAGACAACTTCTCTCTAATGGAGTTATCACTATAGACTATGTAAGGTCAAAGGATAACATAGCGGATCCACTAACCAAAGGCTTGCCAAGAGAGAAAGTTCAAACCTTATCGATGGGAATGGGTTTAAGACCTATGAATTAAAAGTTTTCTAAAATGGAAACCCCACCTAGTTGACTGGAGATCCCAAGATCTAGGTTCAATGGGACAACTAAGTTTAAGATAAACTTGATGGCACTGTTAAATTCAAACCATTCCTATGATAAGTCAGTGCACTACCCGTCGGAGAATAGGATAAGCTTGACTTTTAATGATGTCTATACTGTGGTGTTATAAAGAACCAAGTGGAGTATTACGGGATACTCTTTATAGAATCACCTATGTGAGTGCGAAGGCGCCGCTTCAAGAAGAATTGTAAGGTCGAATTCTTCAAGCACTCATGAAACCAAGGCGGTGTTCATGGCAAAAACGAACACAAACAGAGAACCAAGGGGTTAAAGAGCATTTATCATGTGTTTTCTTTATAGACTTACACAAACGGCTTACAGTTCAAAGACAGTCTAGTCTACTGATTCGCCAGTTAGTTATAACGATATAACACTAGGAAAAGTTCAAGGCCTCTGTGCTACTTTTACCGATATGATAAATGTTACACAAAAATGCAGAACAGATTATATAATACTCATTCATGTGGGGGATTGTTGGAAATGAATGAGTAGGTTTTGGCAAAATTCATTTAGTCCCACATCGGGGAAAACTAACACATTTGCCAATACTTATACTAAGGCATGATATGTTATTACAAAAGAAAGAGGAGATGGAAGAAAGAGGCAATGGCATGAACTATGGCATGATAAAAATTCATGTTAATATTTAAAGGGTCAAAGATAAGGGCCTTGGGCCTTGGGGCTCTTGGGGTCTGATGATCAATTGGGCCTCCGATGGGCTGCGCTGCGGAAAACGTCGTATTTTTGAAATCAGCCGCGCAAATGCCAACGGTGATTTCTGTTGGTAAAGGGTCGCAACCTTTCCAACAGATGCCCCTGTTCGTGAAAAAGTGTCTCTTCCACCCTATATAAAGGCCTACAGAATTCGAATCAATATACAGTTCTTTTTAATTCTGCTTTCTCCGCTCTTTGTCTTCCTCCTCGATACTCTGTTCTGAAATCAAACAACTACCTTGCGTTCGTCAAGGCTCTGCGAGTGTAGCGCATCATCGCAGAGACGGTTCCGTTTCACCCTTGGGAGACGATTGCTCGGAAACCTTACGCGCCGTAGAGGGAGCAATTTCGTTTCAAGGGAACAGCACTCGCTGGACTCGGACATTATTCGGTACTGTCTTCTTCTATTTCTCTGAATATTTACTGTTCCAGTGCATTCCCTTGCATGTTTGTGGCTGAACTTTGCTGTTGCAATTTGCAATATCATTGAATCAGTATTGCTGACGCTTACAGGCGTTGCTGTTCATAGAAACGGTTTTTAGGCGTTTCTAGTGATTGGTTTCTAACAATCTTGAAACGAAATTTGCTAATAGTTGCTTTCATTTGCAGACGACAATGTCGCAAAACAGCAACAGCAAATCTGTGCCGACACTGAATGTGCCACCGGCTCCGCCTCTGGTTCCACCAACTGTCCCATATTCGCATGGCGAGAGACCAGAGAAGTTTAATGGCCAGGATTTCAAACGCTGGCAACAGAAGATGCTTTTCTACCTAACAACCTTGGGCCTGGCCAAATACATTACGGAGGATCCACCGTTTGTTGAAGAATTAGAGCCAGACGCCACCAAAATTGAGGCTTTTACTGCATGGAAGAATTTTGACTTCATCTGTAAGAATTACATTCTCAACGGATTAGATAACAGTTTATATAATGTATATTGTACCGTTGAGACTGCAAAGGTTCTCTGGTTATCACTTGAAAAGAAGTGCAAGACTGAAGATGCCGAAATGAAGAAATTCATTGTCGGAAAGTTTCTTGACTTCAAAATGGTCGATTCCAAAACAGTCGTCAGTCAGATTCAAGAACTCCAGGTTATCATTCATGAAATTCACGATGAAAAGATGGTGTTAAGCGAGTCATTCCAAGTGGCTGCCGCTATCGAAAAGTTGCCACCGTCATGGAAGGATTTCAAAAACTATTTAAAGCATAAGCGCAAGGAAATGACCATGGAGGATCTGATTGTTCGTCTGCGAATCGAAGAAGACAACAGAAAATCAGAGAAAAAGGCCACCAGTTCATTGCAGGCAAAAGCCAACGTGGTTGAGGATGAAAAGACAAATAAAAGAAAGCGCGAGCAGAATCCTAATGCAAAGAAACAAAAGAAGTTTCAAGGATCTTGCCATAATTGTGGGAAGAAAGGCCACAAAGCAGCTGTGTGTTGTGCGCCCAAAAAGAAGAAACCTGAAGCAAATATGGCAGGAAATTCAGAGGATGTCACAGATATGGATTTGTGTGCAGTTGTTTCTGAATGCAACCTTGTTGGCAACAACAAGGAGTGGTTTCTAGACACAGGAGCCACTCGTCATATATGTGCCAACAAGTGGATGTTTACAACCTACAAGCCTGCCACTGATAACGAGCAACTATTCATGGGTAACTTGTCCGCATCAAAGGTTGAAGGCAAGGGAAAGATTGTACTGAAGTTAACTTCTGGAAAGGAACTAAAATTGAATGATGTTCTCCACGTTCCAGAAATCCGCAAGAACCTGATTTCAGGATCGTTGCTCAGCAAGCATGGTTTCAAACTAACATTTGTTGCTGATAAATTTGTAATATCAAAGAACGGAGTGTATGTTGGAAGAGGATATGTGTGTGATGGCTTGTTTAAAGCAAATGTAACCACTGTTGTACCGAACAATGATATGAATAAAAGTGAATCTTCTGCTTATATTGTTGACTCTTCTAACATATGGCATTCTAGATTAGGGCATGTAAATTTTGATACATTGCGAAAATTAATTAATCTAGAATTCATACCAAAATGCAATATAGATTCCAACTATAAATGTCAAGTTTGTGCAGAAGCAAAAATGACTAGAACCTCGTTTCATCACGTTGAACGAGAGACCGAACCTCTAGAATTAATACATACTGATGTATGCGATTTGAAAATGTGTCAAACTAGAGGTGGAAAGAGGTACTTTATCACATTCATTGATGATTGTACCAGATACTGTAATGTATATCTCCTTAGAAGTAAGGACGAAGCAATCGATATGTTTAAACAGTATAAGGCAGAAGTTGAGAATCAACTCAATAAGAAAATAAAATCTTTAAGAAGTGATAGAGGAGGAGAATACGAGTCTCCGTTTGAGGAATTTTGTGCTGAGCATGGAATTATACATCAAACTACAGCCCCGTATTCACCTCAATCCAACGGTATAGCCGAACGGAAAAATAGAACTCTTAAAGAAATGATGAATGCCTTACTAATTAGTTCTGGATTGCCAGATAACTTTTGGGGAGAAGCTATTCTTTCGGCAAATCACATCTTGAATAAAATACCACGAAAGAAAACATCAAAATCTCCACATGAACTTTGGAAAAATAGACCACCATCCTACAAATACTTGAAAGTGTGGGGGTGTCTTGCCAAAGTAGAAATACCAAAGCCGAAAAAGGTCAAAATTGGACCAAAGACTATAGATTGCATATTCATTGGATATGCTCATAATAGTAGTGCATATCGATTTTTGGTGTACAAATCTGAAATTGATGATATTCATGAAAACACCATTATCGAGTCTCGAAATGCAAGATTCTTTGAACACATTTATCCTCTAAAGACCTCTACTGAAACTAGTGTTCAAAAGAGGCCAAGAGATTCAGATATTCCCGAGGATAATGCTGATCAAAGAGAAATGAATGATGAAACTGAGATAGAGGAACCGAGAAGGAGCAAGCGACAAAGGACCTCTAAATCCTTTGGACCTGATTTCTATGCATATATGATAGAAAATGAACCTCTAACTTACCAACAAGCAATGTCATCTCCGGATGCTCCTTATTGGAAAGAAGCCGTCAATAGTGAAATAGAATCCATTCTACAAAACCATACGTGGGAACTAGTGGATCTCCCTAAAGGATCAAAACCACTAGGATATAAATGGATATTTAAGAAGAAACTAAAGGCTGATGGCTCAGTAGACAAGTATAAAGCAAGACTTGTAATAAAAGGATTCAGACAAAAGCAAGATCTGGATTACTTTGATACATACTCTCCAGTTACCAGAATAACATCTATTAGGATGCTTATTGCAATCGCATCTATATTGAATTTGGAAATACACCAAATGGATGTGAAAACTGCGTTTTTGAACGGTGAACTGGAAGAGGAAATTTATATGCAGCAACCAGAAGGGTTTGTAAACCCAGGAAATGAAAATAAGGTGTGCAAGTTAGTAAAATCTCTTTATGGCCTTAAACAAGCACCAAAACAATGGCACGAGAAATTTGATGAAACTATGTTATCAAATGGATTCAAAATAAATGAATCAGATAAATGCGTATATATAAAATATACGGATATTGGATATGTCATTGTTTGTCTTTATGTTGATGATTTACTAATCCTAGGAAATAATAATGCCATAATAAAATCTACGAAGGATATGTTATCCTCTAGATTCGACATGAAAGACCTAGGAGTGGCTGATGTAATCTTGGGTGTGAAAATTATAAAAACACCACAAGGATATGCCTTATCTCAGTCACATTACATAGCCAAATTACTTGAAAGGTTCAAGCAGTATAATATAACCATTGCAAAATCACCAGTGGATATGAACCAAAATTGGGTAAAGAACACCGGTGATGGAATATATCAACTTGAATATTCTCGCATACTGGGAAGTATCATGTATGTCATGAATTGCACTAGGCCTGATATTGCATACGCTATAAGCAAGCTGAGTAGATATACCAGTAATCCTGGTAAACATCACTGGAAAGCAATAATAAGAGTCCTAGGATATCTGAAGTACACACAAAACTATGTGTTACAATATGAGAAGTATCCTTCAGTGATAGAAGGATATAGTGATGCCAATTGGATAACTGGCTCAAATGACACAAAATCCACAAGTGGATATGTGTTTACATTAGGAAATGGAGCAATCTCATGGAAATCATCCAAACAGACTTGCATAGCAAGGTCAACAATGGAATCTGAGTTCATTGCTCTAGATAAAGCCGCAGAAGAAGCAGATTGGCTTAGGAGTTTCTTGGAAGATATTCCAAACTGGGAAAAACCGGTACCTCCAATATGTATACATTGTGATAGTCAATCTGCTATAGGAAGGGCGAATAGTACATTGTATAATGGTAAGTCTCGACATATTCGTCGTAGACATAAAACCATAAGACAACTTCTCTCTAATGGAGTTATCACTATAGACTATGTAAGGTCAAAGGATAACATAGCGGATCCACTAACCAAAGGCTTGCCAAGAGAGAAAGTTCAAACCTTATCGATGGGAATGGGTTTAAGACCTATGAATTAAAAGTTTTCTAAAATGGAAACCCCACCTAGTTGACTGGAGATCCCAAGATCTAGGTTCAATGGGACAACTAAGTTTAAGATAAACTTGATGGCACTGTTAAATTCAAACCATTCCTATGATAAGTCAGTGCACTACCCGTCGGAGAATAGGATAAGCTTGACTTTTAATGATGTCTATACTGTGGTGTTATAAAGAACCAAGTGGAGTATTACGGGATACTCTTTATAGAATCACCTATGTGAGTGCGAAGGCGCCGCTTCAAGAAGAATTGTAAGGTCGAATTCTTCAAGCACTCATGAAACCAAGGCGGTGTTCATGGCAAAAACGAACACAAACAGAGAACCAAGGGGTTAAAGAGCATGTATCATGTGTTTTCTTTATAGACTTACACAAACGGCTTACAGTTCAAAGACAATCTAGTCTACTGATTCGCCAGTTAGTTATAACGATATAACACTAGGAAAAGTTCAAGGCCTCTGTGCTACTTTTACCGATATGATAAATGTTACACAAAAATGCAGAACAGATTATATAATACTCATTCATGTGGGGGATTGTTGGAAATGAATGAGTAGGTTTTGGCAAAATTCATTTAGTCCCACATCGGGGAAAACTAACACATTTGCCAATACTTATACTAAGGCATGATATGTTATTACAAAAGAAAGAGGAGATGGAAGAAAGAGGCAATGGCATGAACTATGGCATGATAAAAATTCATGTTAATATTTAAAGGGTCAAAGATAAGGGCCTTGGGCCTTGGGGCTCTTGGGGTCTGATGATCAATTGGGCCTCCGATGGGCTGCGCTGCGGAAAACGTCGTATTTTTGAAATCAGCCGCGCAAATGCCAACGGTGATTTCTGTTGGTAAAGGGTCGCAACCTTTCCAACAGATGCCCCTGTTCGTGAAAAAGTGTCTCTTCCACCCTATATAAAGGCCTACAGAATTCGAATCAATATACAGTTCTTTTTAATTCTGCTTTCTCCGCTCTTTGTCTTCCTCCTCGATACTCTGTTCTGAAATCAAACAACTACCTTGCGTTCGTCAAGGCTCTGCGAGTGTAGCGCATCATCGCAGAGACGGTTCCGTTTCACCCTTGGGAGACGATTGCTCGGAAACCTTACGCGCCGTAGAGGGAGCAATTTCGTTTCAAGGGAACAGCACTCGCTGGACTCGGACATTATTCGGTACTGTCTTCTTCTATTTCTCTGAATATTTACTGTTCCAGTGCATTCCCTTGCATGTTTGTGGCTGAACTTTGCTGTTGCAATTTGCAATATCATTGAATCAGTATTGCTGACGCTTACAGGCGTTGCTGTTCATAGAAACGGTTTTTAGGCGTTTCTAGTGATTGGTTTCTAACAATCTTGAAACGAAATTTGCTAATAGTTGCTTTCATTTGCAGACGACAATGTCGCAAAACAGCAACAGCAAATCTGTGCCGACACTGAATGTGCCACCGGCTCCGCCTCTGGTTCCACCAACTGTCCCATATTCGCATGGCGAGAGACCAGAGAAGTTTAATGGCCAGGATTTCAAACGCTGGCAACAGAAGATGCTTTTCTACCTAACAACCTTGGGCCTGGCCAAATACATTACGGAGGATCCACCGTTTGTTGAAGAATTAGAGCCAGACGCCACCAAAGTTGAGGCTTTTACTGCATGGAAGAATTTTGACTTCATCTGTAAGAATTACATTCTCAACGGATTAGATAACAGTTTATATAATGTATATTGTACCGTTGAGACTGCAAAGGTTCTCTGGTTATCACTTGAAAAGAAGTGCAAGACTGAAGATGCCGAAATGAAGAAATTCATTGTCGGAAAGTTTCTTGACTTCAAAATGGTCGATTCCAAAACAGTCGTCAGTCAGATTCAAGAACTCCAGGTTATCATTCATGAAATTCACGATGAAAAGATGGTGTTAAGCGAGTCATTCCAAGTGGCTGCCGCTATCGAAAAGTTGCCACCGTCATGGAAGGATTTCAAAAACTATTTAAAGCATAAGCGCAAGGAAATGACCATGGAGGATCTGATTGTTCGTCTGCGAATCGAAGAAGACAACAGAAAATCAGAGAAAAAGGCCACCAGTTCATTGCAGGCAAAAGCCAACGTGGTTGAGGATGAAAAGACAAATAAAAGAAAGCGCGAGCAGAATCCTAATGCAAAGAAACAAAAGAAGTTTCAAGGATCTTGCCATAATTGTGGGAAGAAAGGCCACAAAGCAGCTGTGTGTTGTGCGCCCAAAAAGAAGAAACCTGAAGCAAATATGGCAGGAAATTCAGAGGATGTCACAGATATGGATTTGTGTGCAGTTGTTTCTGAATGCAACCTTGTTGGCAACAACAAGGAGTGGTTTCTAGACACAGGAGCCACTCGTCATATATGTGCCAACAAGTGGATGTTTACAACCTACAAGCCTGCCACTGATAACGAGCAACTATTCATGGGTAACTTGTCCGCATCAAAGGTTGAAGGCAAGGGAAAGATTGTACTGAAGTTAACTTCTGGAAAGGAACTAAAATTGAATGATGTTCTCCACGTTCCAGAAATCCGCAAGAACCTGATTTCAGGATCGTTGCTCAGCAAGCATGGTTTCAAACTAACATTTGTTGCTGATAAATTTGTAATATCAAAGAACGGAGTGTATGTTGGAAGAGGATATGTGTGTGATGGCTTGTTTAAAGCAAATGTAACCACTGTTGTACCGAACAATGATATGAATAAAAGTGAATCTTCTGCTTATATTGTTGACTCTTCTAACATATGGCATTCTAGATTAGGGCATGTAAATTTTGATACATTGCGAAAATTAATTAATCTAGAATTCATACCAAAATGCAATATAGATTCCAACTATAAATGTCAAGTTTGTGCAGAAGCAAAAATGACTAGAACCTCGTTTCATCACGTTGAACGAGAGACCGAACCTCTAGAATTAATACATACTGATGTATGCGATTTGAAAATGTGTCAAACTAGAGGTGGAAAGAGGTACTTTATCACATTCATTGATGATTGTACCAGATACTGTAATGTATATCTCCTTAGAAGTAAGGACGAAGCAATCGATATGTTTAAACAGTATAAGGCAGAAGTTGAGAATCAACTCAATAAGAAAATAAAATCTTTAAGAAGTGATAGAGGAGGAGAATACGAGTCTCCGTTTGAGGAATTTTGTGCTGAGCATGGAATTATACATCAAACTACAGCCCCGTATTCACCTCAATCCAACGGTATAGCCGAACGGAAAAATAGAACTCTTAAAGAAATGATGAATGCCTTACTAATTAGTTCTGGATTGCCAGATAACTTTTGGGGAGAAGCTATTCTTTCGGCAAATCACATCTTGAATAAAATACCACGAAAGAAAACATCAAAATCTCCACATGAACTTTGGAAAAATAGACCACCATCCTACAAATACTTGAAAGTGTGGGGGTGTCTTGCCAAAGTAGAAATACCAAAGCCGAAAAAGGTCAAAATTGGACCAAAGACTATAGATTGCATATTCATTGGATATGCTCATAATAGTAGTGCATATCGATTTTTGGTGTACAAATCTGAAATTGATGATATTCATGAAAACACCATTATCGAGTCTCGAAATGCAAGATTCTTTGAACACATTTATCCTCTAAAGACCTCTACTGAAACTAGTGTTCAAAAGAGGCCAAGAGATTCAGATATTCCCGAGGATAATGCTGATCAAAGAGAAATGAATGATGAAACTGAGATAGAGGAACCGAGAAGGAGCAAGCGACAAAGGACCTCTAAATCCTTTGGACCTGATTTCTATGCATATATGATAGAAAATGAACCTCTAACTTACCAACAAGCAATGTCATCTCCGGATGCTCCTTATTGGAAAGAAGCCGTCAATAGTGAAATAGAATCCATTCTACAAAACCATACGTGGGAACTAGTGGATCTCCCTAAAGGATCAAAACCACTAGGATATAAATGGATATTTAAGAAGAAACTAAAGGCTGATGGCTCAGTAGACAAGTATAAAGCAAGACTTGTAATAAAAGGATTCAGACAAAAGCAAGATCTGGATTACTTTGATACATACTCTCCAGTTACCAGAATAACATCTATTAGGATGCTTATTGCAATCGCATCTATATTGAATTTGGAAATACACCAAATGGATGTGAAAACTGCGTTTTTGAACGGTGAACTGGAAGAGGAAATTTATATGCAGCAACCAGAAGGGTTTGTAAACCCAGGAAATGAAAATAAGGTGTGCAAGTTAGTAAAATCTCTTTATGGCCTTAAACAAGCACCAAAACAATGGCACGAGAAATTTGATGAAACTATGTTATCAAATGGATTCAAAATAAATGAATCAGATAAATGCGTATATATAAAATATACGGATATTGGATATGTCATTGTTTGTCTTTATGTTGATGATTTACTAATCCTAGGAAATAATAATGCCATAATAAAATCTACGAAGGATATGTTATCCTCTAGATTCGACATGAAAGACCTAGGAGTGGCTGATGTAATCTTGGGTGTGAAAATTATAAAAACACCACAAGGATATGCCTTATCTCAGTCACATTACATAGCCAAATTACTTGAAAGGTTCAAGCAGTATAATATAACCATTGCAAAATCACCAGTGGATATGAACCAAAATTGGGTAAAGAACACCGGTGATGGAATATATCAACTTGAATATTCTCGCATACTGGGAAGTATCATGTATGTCATGAATTGCACTAGGCCTGATATTGCATACGCTATAAGCAAGCTGAGTAGATATACCAGTAATCCTGGTAAACATCACTGGAAAGCAATAATAAGAGTCCTAGGATATCTGAAGTACACACAAAACTATGTGTTACAATATGAGAAGTATCCTTCAGTGATAGAAGGATATAGTGATGCCAATTGGATAACTGGCTCAAATGACACAAAATCCACAAGTGGATATGTGTTTACATTAGGAAATGGAGCAATCTCATGGAAATCATCCAAACAGACTTGCATAGCAAGGTCAACAATGGAATCTGAGTTCATTGCTCTAGATAAAGCCGCAGAAGAAGCAGATTGGCTTAGGAGTTTCTTGGAAGATATTCCAAACTGGGAAAAACCGGTACCTCCAATATGTATACATTGTGATAGTCAATCTGCTATAGGAAGGGCGAATAGTACATTGTATAATGGTAAGTCTCGACATATTCGTCGTAGACATAAAACCATAAGACAACTTCTCTCTAATGGAGTTATCACTATAGACTATGTAAGGTCAAAGGATAACATAGCGGATCCACTAACCAAAGGCTTGCCAAGAGAGAAAGTTCAAACCTTATCGATGGGAATGGGTTTAAGACCTATGAATTAAAAGTTTTCTAAAATGGAAACCCCACCTAGTTGACTGGAGATCCCAAGATCTAGGTTCAATGGGACAACTAAGTTTAAGATAAACTTGATGGCACTGTTAAATTCAAACCATTCCTATGATAAGTCAGTGCACTACCCGTCGGAGAATAGGATAAGCTTGACTTTTAATGATGTCTATACTGTGGTGTTATAAAGAACCAAGTGGAGTATTACGGGATACTCTTTATAGAATCACCTATGTGAGTGCGAAGGCGCCGCTTCAAGAAGAATTGTAAGGTCGAATTCTTCAAGCACTCATGAAACCAAGGCGGTGTTCATGGCAAAAACGAACACAAACAGAGAACCAAGGGGTTAAAGAGCATGTATCATGTGTTTTCTTTATAGACTTACACAAACGGCTTACAGTTCAAAGACAATCTAGTCTACTGATTCGCCAGTTAGTTATAACGATATAACACTAGGAAAAGTTCAAGGCCTCTGTGCTACTTTTACCGATATGATAAATGTTACACAAAAATGCAGAACAGATTATATAATACTCATTCATGTGGGGGATTGTTGGAAATGAATGAGTAGGTTTTGGCAAAATTCATTTAGTCCCACATCGGGGAAAACTAACACATTTGCCAATACTTATACTAAGGCATGATATGTTATTACAAAAGAAAGAGGAGATGGAAGAAAGAGGCAATGGCATGAACTATGGCATGATAAAAATTCATGTTAATATTTAAAGGGTCAAAGATAAGGGCCTTGGGCCTTGGGGCTCTTGGGGTCTGATGATCAATTGGGCCTCCGATGGGCTGCGCTGCGGAAAACGTCGTATTTTTGAAATCAGCCGCGCAAATGCCAACGGTGATTTCTGTTGGTAAAGGGTCGCAACCTTTCCAACAGATGCCCCTGTTCGTGAAAAAGTGTCTCTTCCACCCTATATAAAGGCCTACAGAATTCGAATCAATATACAGTTCTTTTTAATTCTGCTTTCTCCGCTCTTTGTCTTCCTCCTCGATACTCTGTTCTGAAATCAAACAACTACCTTGCGTTCGTCAAGGCTCTGCGAGTGTAGCGCATCATCGCAGAGACGGTTCCGTTTCACCCTTGGGAGACGATTGCTCGGAAACCTTACGCGCCGTAGAGGGAGCAATTTCGTTTCAAGGGAACAGCACTCGCTGGACTCGGACATTATTCGGTACTGTCTTCTTCTATTTCTCTGAATATTTACTGTTCCAGTGCATTCCCTTGCATGTTTGTGGCTGAACTTTGCTGTTGCAATTTGCAATATCATTGAATCAGTATTGCTGACGCTTACAGGCGTTGCTGTTCATAGAAACGGTTTTTAGGCGTTTCTAGTGATTGGTTTCTAACAATCTTGAAACGAAATTTGCTAATAGTTGCTTTCATTTGCAGACGACAATGTCGCAAAACAGCAACAGCAAATCTGTGCCGACACTGAATGTGCCACCGGCTCCGCCTCTGGTTCCACCAACTGTCCCATATTCGCATGGCGAGAGACCAGAGAAGTTTAATGGCCAGGATTTCAAACGCTGGCAACAGAAGATGCTTTTCTACCTAACAACCTTGGGCCTGGACAAATACATTACGGAGGATCCACCGTTTGTTGAAGAATTAGAGCCAGACGCCACCAAAGTTGAGGCTTTTACTGCATGGAAGAATTCTGACTTCATCTGTAAGAATTACATTCTCAACGGATTAGATAACAGTTTATATAATGTATATTGTACCGTTGAGACTGCAAAGGTTCTCTGGTTATCACTTGAAAAGAAGTGCAAGACTGAAGATGCCGGAATGAAGAAATTCATTGTCGGAAAGTTTCTTGACTTCAAAATGGTCGATTCCAAAACAGTCGTCAGTCAGATTCAAGAACTCCAGGTTATCATTCATGAAATTCACGATGAAAAGATGGTGTTAAGCGAGCCATTCCAAGTGGCTGCCGCTATCGAAAAGTTGCCACCGTCATGGAAGGATTTCAAAAACTATTTAAAGCATAAGCGCAAGGAAATGACCATGGAGGATCTGATTGTTCGTCTGCGAATCGAAGAAGACAACAGAAAATCAGAGAAAAAGGCCACCAGTTCATTGCAGGCAAAAGCCAACGTGGTTGAGGATGAAAAGACAAATAAAAGAAAGCGCGAGCAGAATCCTAATGCAAAGAAACAAAAGAAGTTTCAAGGATCTTGCCATAATTGTGGGAAGAAAGGCCACAAAGCAGCTGTGTGTTGTGCGCCCAAAAAGAAGAAACCTGAAGCAAATATGGCAGGAAATTCAGAGGATGTCACAGATATGGATTTGTGTGCAGTTGTTTCTGAATGCAACCTTGTTGGCAACAACAAGGAGTGGTTTCTAGACACAGGAGCCACTCGTCATATATGTGCCAACAAGTGGATGTTTACAACCTACAAGCCTGCCACTGATAACGAGCAACTATTCATGGGTAACTTGTCCGCATCAAAGGTTGAAGGCAAGGGAAAGATTGTACTGAAGTTAACTTCTGGAAAGGAACTAAAATTGAATGATGTTCTCCACGTTCCAGAAATCCGCAAGAACCTGATTTCAGGATCGTTGCTCAGCAAGCATGGTTTCAAACTAACATTTGTTGCTGATAAATTTGTAATATCAAAGAACGGAGTGTATGTTGGAAGAGGATATGTGTGTGATGGCTTGTTTAAAGCAAATGTAACCACTGTTGTACCGAACAATGATATGAATAAAAGTGAATCTTCTGCTTATATTGTTGACTCTTCTAACATATGGCATTCTAGATTAGGGCATGTAAATTTTGATACATTGCGAAAATTAATTAATCTAGAATTCATACCAAAATGCAATATAGATTCCAACTATAAATGTCAAGTTTGTGCAGAAGCAAAAATGACTAGAACCTCGTTTCATCACGTTGAACGAGAGACCGAACCTCTAGAATTAATACATACTGATGTATGCGATTTGAAAATGTGTCAAACTAGAGGTGGAAAGAGGTACTTTATCACATTCATTGATGATTGTACCAGATACTGTAATGTATATCTCCTTAGAAGTAAGGACGAAGCAATCGATATGTTTAAACAGTATAAGGCAGAAGTTGAGAATCAACTCAATAAGAAAATAAAATCTTTAAGAAGTGATAGAGGAGGAGAATACGAGTCTCCGTTTGAGGAATTTTGTGCTGAGCATGGAATTATACATCAAACTACAGCCCCGTATTCACCTCAATCCAACGGTATAGCCGAACGGAAAAATAGAACTCTTAAAGAAATGATGAATGCCTTACTAATTAGTTCTGGATTGCCAGATAACTTTTGGGGAGAAGCTATTCTTTCGGCAAATCACATCTTGAATAAAATACCACGAAAGAAAACATCAAAATCTCCACATGAACTTTGGAAAAATAGACCACCATCCTACAAATACTTGAAAGTGTGGGGGTGTCTTGCCAAAGTAGAAATACCAAAGCCGAAAAAGGTCAAAATTGGACCAAAGACTATAGATTGCATATTCATTGGATATGCTCATAATAGTAGTGCATATCGATTTTTGGTGTACAAATCTGAAATTGATGATATTCATGAAAACACCATTATCGAGTCTCGAAATGCAAGATTCTTTGAACACATTTATCCTCTAAAGACCTCTACTGAAACTAGTGTTCAAAAGAGGCCAAGAGATTCAGATATTCCCGAGGATAATGCTGATCAAAGAGAAATGAATGATGAAACTGAGATAGAGGAACCGAGAAGGAGCAAGCGACAAAGGACCTCTAAATCCTTTGGACCTGATTTCTATGCATATATGATAGAAAATGAACCTCTAACTTACCAACAAGCAATGTCATCTCCGGATGCTCCTTATTGGAAAGAAGCCGTCAATAGTGAAATAGAATCCATTCTACAAAACCATACGTGGGAACTAGTGGATCTCCCTAAAGGATCAAAACCACTAGGATATAAATGGATATTTAAGAAGAAACTAAAGGCTGATGGCTCAGTAGACAAGTATAAAGCAAGACTTGTAATAAAAGGATTCAGACAAAAGCAAGATCTGGATTACTTTGATACATACTCTCCAGTTACCAGAATAACATCTATTAGGATGCTTATTGCAATCGCATCTATATTGAATTTGGAAATACACCAAATGGATGTGAAAACTGCGTTTTTGAACGGTGAACTGGAAGAGGAAATTTATATGCAGCAACCAGAAGGGTTTGTAAACCCAGGAAATGAAAATAAGGTGTGCAAGTTAGTAAAATCTCTTTATGGCCTTAAACAAGCACCAAAACAATGGCATGAGAAATTTGATGAAACTATGTTATCAAATGGATTCAAAATAAATGAATCAGATAAATGCGTATATATAAAATATACGGATATTGGATATGTCATTGTTTGTCTTTATGTTGATGATTTACTAATCCTAGGAAATAATAATGCCATAATAAAATCTACGAAGGATATGTTATCCTCTAGATTCGACATGAAAGACCTAGGAGTGGCTGATGTAATCTTGGGTGTGAAAATTATAAAAACACCACAAGGATATGCCTTATCTCAGTCACATTACATAGCCAAATTACTTGAAAGGTTCAAGCAGTATAATATAACCATTGCAAAATCACCAGTGGATATGAACCAAAATTGGGTAAAGAACACCGGTGATGGAATATATCAACTTGAATATTCTCGCATACTGGGAAGTATCATGTATGTCATGAATTGCACTAGGCCTGATATTGCATACGCTATAAGCAAGCTGAGTAGATATACCAGTAATCCTGGTAAACATCACTGGAAAGCAATAATAAGAGTCCTAGGATATCTGAAGTACACACAAAACTATGTGTTACAATATGAGAAGTATCCTTCAGTGATAGAAGGATATAGTGATGCCAATTGGATAACTGGCTCAAATGACACAAAATCCACAAGTGGATATGTGTTTACATTAGGAAATGGAGCAATCTCATGGAAATCATCCAAACAGACTTGCATAGCAAGGTCAACAATGGAATCTGAGTTCATTGCTCTAGATAAAGCCGCAGAAGAAGCAGATTGGCTTAGGAGTTTCTTGGAAGATATTCCAAACTGGGAAAAACCGGTACCTCCAATATGTATACATTGTGATAGTCAATCTGCTATAGGAAGGGCGAATAGTACATTGTATAATGGTAAGTCTCGGCATATTCGTCGTAGACATAAAACCATAAGACAACTTCTCTCTAATGGAGTTATCACTATAGACTATGTAAGGTCAAAGGATAACATAGCGGATCCACTAACCAAAGGCTTGCCAAGAGAGAAAGTTCAAACCTTATCGATGGGAATGGGTTTAAGACCTATGAATTAAAAGTTTTCTAAAATGGAAACCCCACCTAGTTGACTGGAGATCCCAAGATCTAGGTTCAATGGGACAACTAAGTTTAAGATAAACTTGATGGCACTGTTAAATTCAAACCATTCCTATGATAAGTCAGTGCACTACCCGTCGGAGAATAGGATAAGCTTGACTTTTAATGATGTCTATACTGTGGTGTTATAAAGAACCAAGTGGAGTATTACGGGATACTCTTTATAGAATCACCTATGTGAGTGCGAAGGCGCCGCTTCAAGAAGAATTGTAAGGTCGAATTCTTCAAGCACTCATGAAACCAAGGCGGTGTTCATGGCAAAAACGAACACAAACAGAGAACCAAGGGGTTAAAGAGCATTTATCATGTGTTTTCTTTATAGACTTACACAAACGGCTTACAGTTCAAAGATAGTCTAGTCTACTGATTCGCCAGTTAGTTATAACGATATAACACTAGGAAAAGTTCAAGGCCTCTGTGCTACTTTTACCGATATGATAAATGTTACACAAAAATGCAGAACAGATTATATAATACTCATTCATGTGGGGGATTGTTGGAAATGAATGAGTAGGTTTTGGCAAAATTCATTTAGTCCCACATCGGGGAAAACTAACACATTTGCCAATACTTATACTAAGGCATGATATGTTATTACAAAAGAAAGAGGAGATGGAAGAAAGAGGCAATGGCATGAACTATGGCATGATAAAAATTCATGTTAATATTTAAAGGGTCAAAGATAAGGGCCTTGGGCCTTGGGGCTCTTGGGGTCTGATGATCAATTGGGCCTCCGATGGGCTGCGCTGCGGAAAACGTCGTATTTTTGAAATCAGCCGCGCAAATGCCAACGGTGATTTCTGTTGGTAAAGGGTCGCAACCTTTCCAACAGATGCCCCTGTTCGTGAAAAAGTGTCTCTTCCACCCTATATAAAGGCCTACAGAATTCGAATCAATATACAGTTCTTTTTAATTCTGCTTTCTCCGCTCTTTGTCTTCCTCCTCGATACTCTGTTCTGAAATCAAACAACTACCTTGCGTTCGTCAAGGCTCTGCGAGTGTAGCGCATCATCGCAGAGACGGTTCCGTTTCACCCTTGGGAGACGATTGCTCGGAAACCTTACGCGCCGTAGAGGGAGCAATTTCGTTTCAAGGGAACAGCACTCGCTGGACTCGGACATTATTCGGTACTGTCTTCTTCTATTTCTCTGAATATTTACTGTTCCAGTGCATTCCCTTGCATGTTTGTGGCTGAACTTTGCTGTTGCAATTTGCAATATTATTGAATCAGTATTGCTGACGCTTACAGGCGTTGCTGTTCATAGAAACGGTTTTTAGGCGTTTCTAGTGATTGGTTTCTAACAATCTTGAAACGAAATTTGCTAATAGTTGCTTTCATTTGCAGACGACAATGTCGTAAAACAGCAACAGCAAATCTGTGCCGACACTGAATGTGCCACCGGCTCCGCCTCTGGTTCCACCAACTGTCCCATATTCGCATGGCGAGAGACCAGAGAAGTTTAATGGCCAGGATTTCAAACGCTGGCAACAGAAGATGCTTTTCTACCTAACAACCTTGGGCCTGGCCAAATACATTACGGAGGATCCACCGTTTGTTGAAGAATTAGAGCCAGACGCCACCAAAGTTGAGGCTTTTACTGCATGGAAGAATTCTGACTTCATCTGTAAGAATTACATTCTCAACGGATTAGATAACAGTTTATATAATGTATATTGTACCGTTGAGACTGCAAAGGTTCTCTGGTTATCACTTGAAAAGAAGTGCAAGACTGAAGATGCCGGAATGAAGAAATTCATTGTCGGAAAGTTTCTTGACTTCAAAATGGTCGATTCCAAAACAGTCGTCAGTCAGATTCAAGAACTCCAGGTTATCATTCATGAAATTCACGATGAAAAGATGGTGTTAAGCGAGTCATTCCAAGTGGCTGCCGCTATCGAAAAGTTGCCACCGTCATGGAAGGATTTCAAAAACTATTTAAAGCATAAGCGCAAGGAAATGACCATGGAGGATCTGATTGTTCGTCTGCGAATCGAAGAAGACAACAGAAAATCAGAGAAAAAGGCCACCAGTTCATTGCAGGCAAAAGCCAACGTGGTTGAGGATGAAAAGACAAATAAAAGAAAGCGCGAGCAGAATCCTAATGCAAAGAAACAAAAGAAGTTTCAAGGATCTTGCCATAATTGTGGGAAGAAAGGCCACAAAGCAGCTGTGTGTTGTGCGCCCAAAAAGAAGAAACCTGAAGCAAATATGGCAGGAAATTCAGAGGATGTCACAGATATGGATTTGTGTGCAGTTGTTTCTGAATGCAACCTTGTTGGCAACAACAAGGAGTGGTTTCTAGACACAGGAGCCACTCGTCATATATGTGCCAACAAGTGGATGTTTACAACCTACAAGCCTGCCACTGATAACGAGCAACTATTCATGGGTAACTTGTCCGCATCAAAGGTTGAAGGCAAGGGAAAGATTGTACTGAAGTTAACTTCTGGAAAGGAACTAAAATTGAATGATGTTCTCCACGTTCCAGAAATCCGCAAGAACCTGATTTCAGGATCGTTGCTCAGCAAGCATGGTTTCAAACTAACATTTGTTGCTGATAAATTTGTAATATCAAAGAACGGAGTGTATGTTGGAAGAGGATATGTGTGTGATGGCTTGTTTAAAGCAAATGTAACCACTGTTGTACCGAACAATGATATGAATAAAAGTGAATCTTCTGCTTATATTGTTGACTCTTCTAACATATGGCATTCTAGATTAGGGCATGTAAATTTTGATACATTGCGAAAATTAATTAATCTAGAATTCATACCAAAATGCAATATAGATTCCAACTATAAATGTCAAGTTTGTGCAGAAGCAAAAATGACTAGAACCTCGTTTCATCACGTTGAACGAGAGACCGAACCTCTAGAATTAATACATACTGATGTATGCGATTTGAAAATGTGTCAAACTAGAGGTGGAAAGAGGTACTTTATCACGTTCATTGATGATTGTACCAGATACTGTAATGTATATCTCCTTAGAAGTAAGGACGAAGCAATCGATATGTTTAAACAGTATAAGGCAGAAGTTGAGAATCAACTCAATAAGAAAATAAAATCTTTAAGAAGTGATAGAGGAGGAGAATACGAGTCTCCGTTTGAGGAATTTTGTGCTGAGCATGGAATTATACATCAAACTACAGCCCCGTCTTCACCTCAATCCAACGGTATAGCCGAACGGAAAAATAGAACTCTTAAAGAAATGATGAATGCCTTACTAATTAGTTCTGGATTGCCAGATAACTTTTGGGGAGAAGCTATTCTTTCGGCAAATCACATCTTGAATAAAATACCACGAAAGAAAACATCAAAATCTCCACATGAACTTTGGAAAAATAGACCACCATCCTACAAATACTTGAAAGTGTGGGGGTGTCTTGCCAAAGTAGAAATACCAAAGCCGAAAAAGGTCAAAATTGGACCAAAGACTATAGATTGCATATTCATTGGATATGCTCATAATAGTAGTGCATATCGATTTTTGGTGTACAAATCTGAAATTGATGATATTCATGAAAACACCATTATCGAGTCTCGAAATGCAAGATTCTTTGAACACATTTATCCTCTAAAGACCTCTACTGAAACTAGTGTTCAAAAGAGGCCAAGAGATTCAGATATTCCCGAGGATAATGCTGATCAAAGAGAAATGAATGATGAAACTGAGATAGAGGAACCGAGAAGGAGCAAGCGACAAAGGACCTCTAAATCCTTTGGACCTGATTTCTATGCATATATGATAGAAAATGAACCTCTAACTTACCAACAAGCAATGTCATCTCCGGATGCTCCTTATTGGAAAGAAGCCGTCAATAGTGAAATAGAATCCATTCTACAAAACCATACGTGGGAACTAGTGGATCTCCCTAAAGGATCAAAACCACTAGGATATAAATGGATATTTAAGAAGAAACTAAAGGCTGATGGCTCAGTAGACAAGTATAAAGCAAGACTTGTAATAAAAGGATTCAGACAAAAGCAAGATCTGGATTACTTTGATACATACTCTCCAGTTACCAGAATAACATCTATTAGGATGCTTATTGCAATCGCATCTATATTGAATTTGGAAATACACCAAATGGATGTGAAAACTGCGTTTTTGAACGGTGAACTGGAAGAGGAAATTTATATGCAGCAACCAGAAGGGTTTGTAAACCCAGGAAATGAAAATAAGGTGTGCAAGTTAGTAAAATCTCTTTATGGCCTTAAACAAGCACCAAAACAATGGCATGAGAAATTTGATGAAACTATGTTATCAAATGGATTCAAAATAAATGAATCAGATAAATGCGTATATATAAAATATACGGATATTGGATATGTCATTGTTTGTCTTTATGTTGATGATTTACTAATCCTAGGAAATAATAATGCCATAATAAAATCTACGAAGGATATGTTATCCTCTAGATTCGACATGAAAGACCTAGGAGTGGCTGATGTAATCTTGGGTGTGAAAATTATAAAAACACCACAAGGATATGCCTTATCTCAGTCACATTACATAGCCAAATTACTTGAAAGGTTCAAGCAGTATAATATAACCATTGCAAAATCACCAGTGGATATGAACCAAAATTGGGTAAAGAACACCGGTGATGGAATATATCAACTTGAATATTCTCGCATACTGGGAAGTATCATGTATGTCATGAATTGCACTAGGCCTGATATTGCATACGCTATAAGCAAGCTGAGTAGATATACCAGTAATCCTGGTAAACATCACTGGAAAGCAATAATAAGAGTCCTAGGATATCTGAAGTACACACAAAACTATGTGTTACAATATGAGAAGTATCCTTCAGTGATAGAAGGATATAGTGATGCCAATTGGATAACTGGCTCAAATGACACAAAATCCACAAGTGGATATGTGTTTACATTAGGAAATGGAGCAATCTCATGGAAATCATCCAAACAGACTTGCATAGCAAGGTCAACAATGGAATCTGAGTTCATTGCTCTAGATAAAGCCGCAGAAGAAGCAGATTGGCTTAGGAGTTTCTTGGAAGATATTCCAAACTGGGAAAAACCGGTACCTCCAATATGTATACATTGTGATAGTCAATCTGCTATAGGAAGGGCGAATAGTACATTGTATAATGGTAAGTCTCGACATATTCGTCGTAGACATAAAACCATAAGACAACTTCTCTCTAATGGAGTTATCACTATAGACTATGTAAGGTCAAAGGATAACATAGCGGATCCACTAACCAAAGGCTTGCCAAGAGAGAAAGTTCAAACCTTATCGATGGGAATGGGTTTAAGACCTATGAATTAAAAGTTTTCTAAAATGGAAACCCCACCTAGTTGACTGGAGATCCCAAGATCTAGGTTCAATGGGACAACTAAGTTTAAGATAAACTTGATGGCACTGTTAAATTCAAACCATTCCTATGATAAGTCAGTGCACTACCCGTCGGAGAATAGGATAAGCTTGACTTTTAATGATGTCTATACTGTGGTGTTATAAAGAACCAAGTGGAGTATTACGGGATACTCTTTATAGAATCACCTATGTGAGTGCGAAGGCGCCGCTTCAAGAAGAATTGTAAGGTCGAATTCTTCAAGCACTCATGAAACCAAGGCGGTGTTCATGGCAAAAACGAACACAAACAGAGAACCAAGGGGTTAAAGAGCATTTATCATGTGTTTTCTTTATAGACTTACACAAACGGCTTACAGTTCAAAGACAGTCTAGTCTACTGATTCGCCAGTTAGTTATAACGATATAACACTAGGAAAAGTTCAAGGCCTCTGTGCTACTTTTACCGATATGATAAATGTTACACAAAAATGCAGAACAGATTATATAATACTCATTCATGTGGGGGATTGTTGGAAATGAATGAGTAGGTTTTGGCAAAATTCATTTAGTCCCACATCGGGGAAAACTAACACATTTGCCAATACTTATACTAAGGCATGATATGTTATTACAAAAGAAAGAGGAGATGGAAGAAAGAGGCAATGGCATGAACTATGGCATGATAAAAATTCATGTTAATATTTAAAGGGTCAAAGATAAGGGCCTTGGGCCTTGGGGCTCTTGGGGTCTGATGATCAATTGGGCCTCCGATGGGCTGCGCTGCGGAAAACGTCGTATTTTTGAAATCAGCCGCGCAAATGCCAACGGTGATTTCTGTTGGTAAAGGGTCGCAACCTTTCCAACAGATGCCCCTGTTCGTGAAAAAGTGTCTCTTCCACCCTATATAAAGGCCTACAGAATTCGAATCAATATACAGTTCTTTTTAATTCTGCTTTCTCCGCTCTTTGTCTTCCTCCTCGATACTCTGTTCTGAAATCAAACAACTACCTTGCGTTCGTCAAGGCTCTGCGAGTGTAGCGCATCATCGCAGAGACGGTTCCGTTTCACCCTTGGGAGACGATTGCTCGGAAACCTTACGCGCCGTAGAGGGAGCAATTTCGTTTCAAGGGAACAGCACTCGCTGGACTCGGACATTATTCGGTACTGTCTTCTTCTATTTCTCTGAATATTTACTGTTCCAGTGCATTCCCTTGCATGTTTGTGGCTGAACTTTGCTGTTGCAATTTGCAATATCATTGAATCAGTATTGCTGACGCTTACAGGCGTTGCTGTTCATAGAAACGGTTTTTAGGCGTTTCTAGTGATTGGTTTCTAACAATCTTGAAACGAAATTTGCTAATAGTTGCTTTCATTTGCAGACGACAATGTCGCAAAACAGCAACAGCAAATCTGTGCCGACACTGAATGTGCCACCGGCTCCGCCTCTGGTTCCACCAACTGTCCCATATTCGCATGGCGAGAGACCAGAGAAGTTTAATGGCCAGGATTTCAAACGCTGGCAACAGAAGATGCTTTTCTACCTAACAACCTTGGGCCTGGCCAAATACATTACGGAGGATCCACCGTTTGTTGAAGAATTAGACCCAGACGCCACCAAAGTTGAGGCTTTTACTGCATGGAAGAATTCTGACTTCATCTGTAAGAATTACATTCTCAACGGATTAGATAACAGTTTATATAATGTATATTGTACCGTTGAGACTGCAAAGGTTCTCTGGTTATCACTTGAAAAGAAGTGCAAGACTGAAGATGCCGGAATGAAGAAATTCATTGTCGGAAAGTTTCTTGACTTCAAAATGGTCGATTCCAAAACAGTCGTCAGTCAGATTCAAGAACTCCAGGTTATCATTCATGAAATTCACGATGAAAAGATGGTGTTAAGCGAGTCATTCCAAGTGGCTGCCGCTATCGAAAAGTTGCCACCGTCATGGAAGGATTTCAAAAACTATTTAAAGCATAAGCGCAAGGAAATGACCATGGAGGATCTGATTGTTCGTCTGCGAATCGAAGAAGACAACAGAAAATCAGAGAAAAAGGCCACCAGTTCATTGCAGGCAAAAGCCAACGTGGTTGAGGATGAAAAGACAAATAAAAGAAAGCACGAGCAGAATCCTAATGCAAAGAAACAAAAGAAGTTTCAAGGATCTTGCCATAATTGTGGGAAGAAAGGCCACAAAGCAGCTGTGTGTTGTGCGCCCAAAAAGAAGAAACCTGAAGCAAATATGGCAGGAAATTCAGAGGATGTCACAGATATGGATTTGTGTGCAGTTGTTTCTGAATGCAACCTTGTTGGCAACAACAAGGAGTGGTTTCTAGACACAGGAGCCACTCGTCATATATGTGCCAACAAGTGGATGTTTACAACCTACAAGCCTGCCACTGATAACGAGCAACTATTCATGGGTAACTTGTCCGCATCAAAGGTTGAAGGCAAGGGAAAGATTGTACTGAAGTTAACTTCTGGAAAGGAACTAAAATTGAATGATGTTCTCCACGTTCCAGAAATCCGCAAGAACCTGATTTCAGGATCGTTGCTCAGCAAGCATGGTTTCAAACTAACATTTGTTGCTGATAAATTTGTAATATCAAAGAACGGAGTGTATGTTGGAAGAGGATATGTGTGATGGCTTGTTTAAAGCAAATGTAACCACTGTTGTACCGAACAATGATATGAATAAAAGTGAATCTTCTGCTTATATTGTTGACTCTTCTAACATATGGCATTCTAGATTAGGGCATGTAAATTTTGATACATTGCGAAAATTAATTAATCTAGAATTCATACCAAAATGCAATATAGATTCCAACTATAAATGTCAAGTTTGTGCAGAAGCAAAAATGACTAGAACCTCGTTTCATCACGTTGAACGAGAGACCGAACCTCTAGAATTAATACATACTAATGTATGCGATTTGAAAATGTGTCAAACTAGAGGTGGAAAGAGGTACTTTATCACGTTCATTGATGATTGTACCAGATACTGTAATGTATATCTCCTTAGAAGTAAGGACGAAGCAATCGATATGTTTAAACAGTATAAGGCAGAAGTTGAGAATCAACTCAATAAGAAAATAAAATCTTTAAGAAGTGATGGAGGAGGAGAATACGAGTCTCCGTTTGAGGAATTTTGTGCTGAGCATGGAATTATACATCAAACTACAGCCCCGTATTCACCTCAATCCAACGGTATAGCCGAACGGAAAAATAGAACTCTTAAAGAAATGATGAATGCCTTACTAATTAGTTCTGGATTGCCAGATAACTTTTGGGGAGAAGCTATTCTTTCGGCAAATCACATCTTGAATAAAATACCACGAAAGAAAACATCAAAATCTCCACATGAACTTTGGAAAAATAGACCACCATCCTACAAATACTTTAAAGTGTGGGGGTGTCTTGCCAAAGTAGAAATACCAAAGCCGAAAAAGGTCAAAATTGGACCAAAGACTATAGATTGCATATTCATTGGATATGCTCATAATAGTAGTGCATATCGATTTTTGGTGTACAAATCTGAAATTGATGATATTCATGAAAACACCATTATCGAGTCTCGAAATGCAAGATTCTTTGAACACATTTATCCTCTAAAGACCTCTACTGAAACTAGTGTTCAAAAGAGGCCAAGAGATTCAGATATTCCCGAGGATAATGCTGATCAAAGAGAAATGAATGATGAAACTGAGATAGAGGAACCGAGAAGGAGCAAGCGACAAAGGACCTCTAAATCCTTTGGACCTGATTTCTATGCATATATGATAGAAAATGAACCTCTAACTTACCAACAAGCAATGTCATCTCCGGATGCTCCTTATTGGAAAGAAGCCGTCAATAGTGAAATAGAATCCATTCTACAAAACCATACGTGGGAACTAGTGGATCTCCCTAAAGGATCAAAACCACTAGGATATAAATGGATATTTAAGAAGAAACTAAAGGCTGATGGCTCAGTAGACAAGTATAAAGCAAGACTTGTAATAAAAGGATTCAGACAAAAGCAAGATCTGGATTACTTTGATACATACTCTCCAGTTACCAGAATAACATCTATTAGGATGCTTATTGCAATCGCATCTATATTGAATTTGGAAATACACCAAATGGATGTGAAAACTGCGTTTTTGAACGGTGAACTGGAAGAGGAAATTTATATGCAGCAACCAGAAGGGTTTGTAAACCCAGGAAATGAAAATAAGGTGTGCAAGTTAGTAAAATCTCTTTATGGCCTTAAACAAGCACCAAAACAATGGCATGAGAAATTTGATGAAACTATGTTATCAAATGGATTCAAAATAAATGAATCAGATAAATGCGTATATATAAAATATACGAATATTGGATATGTCATTGTTTGTCTTTATGTTGATGATTTACTAATCCTAGGAAATAATAATGCCATAATAAAATCTACGAAGGATATGTTATCCTCTAGATTCGACATGAAAGACCTAGGAGTGGCTGATGTAATCTTGGGTGTGAAAATTATAAAAACACCACAAGGATATGCCTTATCTCAGTCACATTACATAGCCAAATTACTTGAAAGGTTCAAGTAGTATAATATAACCATTGCAAAATCACCAGTGGATATGAACCAAAATTGGGTAAAGAACACCGGTGATGGAATATATCAACTTGAATATTCTCGCATACTGGGAAGTATCATGTATGTCATGAATTGCACTAGGCCTGATATTGCATACGCTATAAGCAAGCTGAGTAGATATACCAGTAATCCTGGTAAACATCACTGGAAAGCAATAATAAGAGTCCTAGGATATCTGAAGTACACACAAAACTATGTGTTACAATATGAGAAGTATCCTTCAGTGATAGAAGGATATAGTGATGCCAATTGGATAACTAGCTCAAATGACACAAAATCCACAAGTGGATATGTGTTTACATTAGGAAATGGAGCAATCTCATGGAAATCATCCAAACAGACTTGCATAGCAAGGTCAACAATGGAATCTGAGTTCATTGCTCTAGATAAAGCCGCAGAAGAAGCAGATTGGCTTAGGAGTTTCTTGGAAGATATTCCAAACTGGGAAAAACCGGTACCTCCAATATGTATACATTGTGATAGTCAATCTGCTATAGGAAGGGCGAATAGTACATTGTATAATGGTAAGTCTCGACATATTCGTCGTAGACATAAAACCATAAGACAACTTCTCTCTAATGGAGTTATCACTATAGACTATGTAAGGTCAAAGGATAACATAGCGGATCCACTAACCAAAGGCTTGCCAAGAGAGAAAGTTCAAACCTTATCGATGGGAATGGGTTTAAGACCTATGAATTAAAAGTTTTCTAAAATGGAAACCCCACCTAGTTGACTGGAGATCCCAAGATCTAGGTTCAATGGGACAACTAAGTTTAAGATAAACTTGATGGCACTGTTAAATTCAAACCATTCCTATGATAAGTCAGTGCACTACCCGTCGGAGAATAGGATAAGCTTGACTTTTAATGATGTCTATACTGTGGTGTTATAAAGAACCAAGTGGAGTATTACGGGATACTCTTTATAGAATCACCTATGTGAGTGCGAAGGCGCCGCTTCAAGAAGAATTGTAAGGTCGAATTCTTCAAGCACTCATGAAACCAAGGCGGTGTTCATGGCAAAAACGAACACAAACAGAGAACCAAGGGGTTAAAGAGCATTTATCATGTGTTTTCTTTATAGACTTACACAAACGGCTTACAGTTCAAAGACAGTCTAGTCTACTGATTCGCCAGTTAGTTATAACGATATAACACTAGGAAAAGTTCAAGGCCTCTGTGCTACTTTTACCGATATGATAAATGTTACACAAAAATGCAGAACAGATTATATAATACTCATTCATGTGGGGGATTGTTGGAAATGAATGAGTAGGTTTTGGCAAAATTCATTTAGTCCCACATCGGGGAAAACTAACACATTTGCCAATACTTATACTAAGGCATGATATGTTATTACAAAAGAAAGAGGAGATGGAAGAAAGAGGCAATGGCATGAACTATGGCATGATAAAAATTCATGTTAATATTTAAAGGGTCAAAGATAAGGGCCTTGGGCCTTGGGGCTCTTGGGGTCTGATGATCAATTGGGCCTCCGATGGGCTGCGCTGCGGAAAACGTCATATTTTTGAAATCAGCCGCGCAAATGCCAACGGTGATTTCTGTTGGTAAAGGGTCGCAACCTTTCCAACAGATGCCCCTGTTCGTGAAAAAGTGTCTCTTCCACCCTATATAAAGGCCTACAGAATTCGAATCAATATACAGTTCTTTTTAATTCTGCTTTCTCCGCTCTTTGTCTTCCTCCTCGATACTCTGTTCTGAAATCAAACAACTACCTTGCGTTCGTCAAGGCTCTGCGAGTGTAGCGCATCATCGCAGAGACGGCTCCGTTTCACCCTTGGGAGACGATTGCTCGGAAACCTTACGCGCCGTAGAGGGAGCAATTTCGTTTCAAGGGAACAGCACTCGCTGGACTCGGACATTATTCGGTACTGTCTTCTTCTATTTCTCTGAATATTTACTGTTCCAGTGCATTCCCTTGCATGTTTGTGGCTGAACTTTGCTGTTGCAATTTGCAATATCATTGAATCAGTATTGCTGACGCTTACAGGCGTTGCTGTTCATAGAAACGGTTTTTAGGCGTTTCTAGTGATTGGTTTCTAACAATCTTGAAACGAAATTTGCTAATAGTTGCTTTCATTTGCAGACGACAATGTCGCAAAACAGCAACAGCAAATCTGTGCCGACACTGAATGTGCCACCGGCTCCGCCTCTGGTTCCACCAACTGTCCCATATTCGCATGGCGAGAGACCAGAGAAGTTTAATGGCCAGGATTTCAAACGCTGGCAACAGAAGATGCTTTTCTACCTAACAACCTTGGGCCTGGCCAAATACATTACGGAGGATCCACCGTTTGTTGAAGAATTAGAGCCAGACGCCACCAAAGTTGAGGCTTTTACTGCATGGAAGAATTCTGACTTCATCTGTAAGAATTACATTCTCAACGGATTAGATAACAGTTTATATAATGTATATTGTACCGTTGAGACTGCAAAGGTTCTCTGGTTATCACTTGAAAAGAAGTGCAAGACTGAAGATGCCGGAATGAAGAAATTCATTGTCGGAAAGTTTCTTGACTTCAAAATGGTCGATTCCAAAACAGTCGTCAGTCAGATTCAAGAACTCCAGGTTATCATTCATGAAATTCACGATGAAAAGATGGTGTTAAGCGAGTCATTCCAAGTGGCTGCCGCTATCGAAAAGTTGCCACCGTCATGGAAGGATTTCAAAAACTATTTAAAGCATAAGCGCAAGGAAATGACCATGGAGGATCTGATTGTTCGTCTGCGAATCGAAGAAGACAACAGAAAATCAGAGAAAAAGGCCACCAGTTCATTGCAGGCAAAAGCCAACGTGGTTGAGGATGAAAAGACAAATAAAAGAAAGCGCGAGCAGAATCCTAATGCAAAGAAACAAAAGAAGTTTCAAGGATCTTGCCATAATTGTGGGAAGAAAGGCCACAAAGCAGCTGTGTGTTGTGCGCCCAAAAAGAAGAAACCTGAAGCAAATATGGCAGGAAATTCAGAGGATGTCACAGATATGGATTTGTGTGCAGTTGTTTCTGAATGCAACCTTGTTGGCAACAACAAGGAGTGGTTTCTAGACACAGGAGCCACTCGTCATATATGTGCCAACAAGTGGAAGTTTACAACCTACAAGCCTGCCACTGATAACGAGCAACTATTCATGGGTAACTTGTCCGCATCAAAGGTTGAAGGCAAGGGAAAGATTGTACTGAAGTTAACTTCTGGAAAGGAACTAAAATTGAATGATGTTCTCCACGTTCCAGAAATCCGCAAGAACCTGATTTCAGGATCGTTGCTCAGCAAGCATGGTTTCAAACTAACATTTGTTGCTGATAAATTTGTAATATCAAAGAACGGAGTGTATGTTGGAAGAGGATATGTGTGTGATGGCTTGTTTAAAGCAAATGTAACCACTGTTGTACCGAACAATGATATGAATAAAAGTGAATCTTCTGCTTATATTGTTGACTCTTCTAACATATGGCATTCTAGATTAGGGCATGTAAATTTTGATACATTGCGAAAATTAATTAATCTAGAATTCATACCAAAATGCAATATAGATTCCAACTATAAATGTCAAGTTTGTGCAGAAGCAAAAATGACTAGAACCTCGTTTCATCACGTTGAACGAGAGACCGAACCTCTAGAATTAATACATACTGATGTATGCGATTTGAAAATGTGTCAAACTAGAGGTGGAAAGAGGTACTTTATCACGTTCATTGATGATTGTACCAGATACTGTAATGTATATCTCCTTAGAAGTAAGGACGAAGCAATCGATATGTTTAAACAGTATAAGGCAGAAGTTGAGAATCAACTCAATAAGAAAATAAAATCTTTAAGAAGTGATAGAGGAGGAGAATACGAGTCTCCGTTTGAGGAATTTTGTGCTGAGCATGGAATTATACATCAAACTACAGCCCCGTATTCACCTCAATCCAACGGTATAGCCGAACGGAAAAATAGAACTCTTAAAGAAATGATGAATGCCTTACTAATTAGTTCTGGATTGCCAGATAACTTTTGGGGAGAAGCTATTCTTTCGGCAAATCACATCTTGAATAAAATACCACGAAAGAAAACATCAAAATCTCCACATGAACTTTGGAAAAATAGACCACCATCCTACAAATACTTGAAAGTGTGGGGGTGTCTTGCCAAAGTAGAAATACCAAAGCCGAAAAAGGTCAAAATTGGACCAAAGACTATAGATTGCATATTCATTGGATATGCTCATAATAGTAGTGCATATCGATTTTTGGTGTACAAATCTGAAATTGATGATATTCATGAAAACACCATTATCGAGTCTCGAAATGCAAGATTCTTTGAACACATTTATCCTCTAAAGACCTCTACTGAAACTAGTGTTCAAAAGAGGCCAAGAGATTCAGATATTCCCGAGGATAATGCTGATCAAAGAGAAATGAATGATGAAACTGAGATAGAGGAACCGAGAAGGAGCAAGCGACAAAGGACCTCTAAATCCTTTGGACCTGATTTCTATGCATATATGATAGAAAATGAACCTCTAACTTACCAACAAGCAATGTCATCTCCGGATGCTCCTTATTGGAAAGAAGCCGTCAATAGTGAAATAGAATCCATTCTACAAAACCATACGTGGGAACTAGTGGATCTCCCTAAAGGATCAAAACCACTAGGATATAAATGGATATTTAAGAAGAAACTAAAGGCTGATGGCTCAGTAGACAAGTATAAAGCAAGACTTGTAATAAAAGGATTCAGACAAAAGCAAGATCTGGATTACTTTGATACATACTCTCCAGTTACCAGAATAACATCTATTAGGATGCTTATTGCAATCGCATCTATATTGAATTTGGAAATACACCAAATGGATGTGAAAACTGCGTTTTTGAACGGTGAACTGGAAGAGGAAATTTATATGCAGCAACCAGAAGGGTTTGTAAACCCAGGAAATGAAAATAAGGTGTGCAAGTTAGTAAAATCTCTTTATGGCCTTAAACAAGCACCAAAACAATGGCATGAGAAATTTGATGAAACTATGTTATCAAATGGATTCAAAATAAATGAATCAGATAAATGCGTATATATAAAATATACGGATATTGGATATGTCATTGTTTGTCTTTATGTTGATGATTTACTAATCCTAGGAAATAATAATGCCATAATAAAATCTACGAAGGATATGTTATCCTCTAGATTCGACATGAAAGACCTAGGAGTGGCTGATGTAATCTTGGGTGTGAAAATTATAAAAACACCACAAGGATATGCCTTATCTCAGTCACATTACATAGCCAAATTACTTGAAAGGTTCAAGCAGTATAATATAACCATTGCAAAATCACCAGTGGATATGAACCAAAATTGGGTAAAGAACACCGGTGATGGAATATATCAACTTGAATATTCTCGCATACTGGGAAGTATCATGTATGTCATGAATTGCACTAGGCCTGATATTGCATACGCTATAAGCAAGCTGAGTAGATATACCAGTAATCCTGGTAAACATCACTGGAAAGCAATAATAAGAGTCCTAGGATATCTGAAGTACACACAAAACTATGTGTTACAATATGAGAAGTATCCTTCAGTGATAGAAGGATATAGTGATGCCAATTGGATAACTGGCTCAAATGACACAAAATCCACAAGTGGATATGTGTTTACATTAGGAAATGGAGCAATCTCATGGAAATCATCCAAACAGACTTGCATAGCAAGGTCAACAATGGAATCTGAGTTCATTGCTCTAGATAAAGCCGCAGAAGAAACAGATTGGCTTAGGAGTTTCTTGGAAGATATTCCAAACTGGGAAAAACCGGTACCTCCAATATGTATACATTGTGATAGTCAATCTGCTATAGGAAGGGCGAATAGAACATTGTATAATGGTAAGTCTCGACATATTTGTCGTAGACATAAAACCATAAGACAACTTCTCTCTAATGGAGTTATCACTATAGACTATGTAAGGTCAAAGGATAACATAGCGGATCCACTAACCAAAGGCTTGCCAAGAGAGAAAGTTCAAACCTTATCGATGGGAATGGGTTCAAGACCTATGAATTAAAAGTTTTCTAAAATGGAAACCCCACCTAGTTGACTGGAGATCCCAAGATCTAGGTTCAATGGGACAACTAAGTTTAAGATAAACTTGATGGCACTGTTAAATTCAAACCATTCCTATGATAAGTCAGTGCACTACCCGTCGGAGAATAGGATAAGCTTGACTTTTAATGATGTCTATACTGTGGTGTTATAAAGAACCAAGTGGAGTATTACGGGATACTCTTTATAGAATCACCTATGTGAGTGCGAAGGCGCCGCTTCAAGAAGAATTGTAAGGTCGAATTCTTCAAGCACTCATGAAACCAAGGCGGTGTTCATGGCAAAAACGAACACAAACAGAGAACCAAGGGGTTAAAGAGCATTTATCATGTGTTTTCTTTATAGACTTACACAAACGGCTTACAGTTCAAAGACAGTCTAGTCTACTGATTCGCCAGTTAGTTATAACGATATAACACTAGGAAAAGTTCAAGGCCTCTGTGCTACTTTTACCGATATGATAAATGTTACACAAAAATGCAGAACAGATTATATAATACTCATTCATGTGGGGGATTGTTGGAAATGAATGAGTAGGTTTTGGCAAAATTCATTTAGTCCCACATCGGGGAAAACTAACACATTTGCCAATACTTATACTAAGGCATGATATGTTATTACAAAAGAAAGAGGAGATGGAAGAAAGAGGCAATGGCATGAACTATGGCATGATAAAAATTCATGTTAATATTTAAAGGGTCAAAGATAAGGGCCTTGGGCCTTGGGGCTCTTGGGGTCTGATGATCAATTGGGCCTCCGATGGGCTGCGCTGCGGAAAACGTCGTATTTTTGAAATCAGCCGCGCAAATGCCAACGGTGATTTCTATTGGTAAAGGGTCGCAACCTTTCCAACAGATGCCCCTGTTCGTGAAAAAGTGTCTCTTCCACCCTATATAAAGGCCTACAGAATTCGAATCAATATACAGTTCTTTTTAATTCTGCTTTCTCCGCTCTTTGTCTTCCTCCTCGATACTCTGTTCTGAAATCAAACAACTACCTTGCGTTCGTCAAGGCTCTGCGAGTGTAGCGCATCATCGCAGAGACGGTTCCGTTTCACCCTTGGGAGACGATTGCTCGGAAACCTTACGCGCCGTAGAGGGAGCAATTTCGTTTCAAGGGAACAGCACTCGCTGGACTCGGACATTATTCGGTACTGTCTTCTTCTATTTCTCTGAATATTTACTGTTCCAGTGCATTCCCTTGCATGTTTGTGGCTGAACTTTGCTGTTGCAATTTGCAATATCATTGAATCAGTATTGCTGACGCTTACAGGCGTTGCTGTTCATAGAAACGGTTTTTAGGCGTTTCTATTGATTGGTTTCTAACAATCTTGAAACGAAATTTGCTAATAGTTGCTTTCATTTGCAGACGACAATGTCGCAAAACAGCAACAGCAAATCTGTGCCGACACTGAATGTGCCACCGGCTCCGCCTCTGGTTCCACCAACTGTCCCATATTCGCATGGCGAGAGACCAGAGAAGTTTAATGGCCAGGATTTCAAACGCTGGCAACAGAAGATGCTTTTCTACCTAACAACCTTGGGCCTGGCCAAATACATTACGGAGGATCCACCGTTTGTTGAAGAATTAGACCCAGACGCCACCAAAGTTGAGGCTTTTACTGCATGGAAGAATTCTGACTTCATCTGTAAGAATTACATTCTCAACGGATTAGATAACAGTTTATATAATGTATATTGTACCGTTGAGACTGCAAAGGTTCTCTGGTTATCACTTGAAAAGAAGTGCAAGACTGAAGATGCCGGAATGAAGAAATTCATTGTCGGAAAGTTTCTTGACTTCAAAATGGTCGATTCCAAAACAGTCGTCAGTCAGATTCAAGAACTCCAGGTTATCATTCATGAAATTCACGATGAAAAGATGGTGTTAAGCGAGTCATTCCAAGTGGCTGCCGCTATCGAAAAGTTGCCACCGTCATGGAAGGATTTCAAAAACTATTTAAAGCATAAGCGCAAGGAAATGACCATGGAGGATCTGATTGTTCGTCTGCGAATCGAAGAAGACAACAGAAAATCAGAGAAAAAGGCCACCAGTTCATTGCAGGCAAAAGCCAACGTGGTTGAGGATGAAAAGACAAATAAAAGAAAGCGCGAGCAGAATCCTAATGCAAAGAAACAAAAGAAGTTTCAAGGATCTTGCCATAATTGTGGGAAGAAAGGCCACAAAGCAGCTGTGTGTTGTGCGCCCAAAAAGAAGAAACCTGAAGCAAATATGGCAGGAAATTCAGAGGATGTCACAGATATGGATTTGTGTGCAGTTGTTTCTGAATGCAACCTTGTTGGCAACAACAAGGAGTGGTTTCTAGACACAGGAGCCACTCGTCATATATGTGCCAACAAGTGGATGTTTACAACCTACAAGCCTGCCACTGATAACGAGCAACTATTCATGGGTAACTTGTCCGCATCAAAGGTTGAAGGCAAGGGAAAGATTGTACTGAAGTTAACTTCTGGAAAGGAACTAAAATTGAATGATGTTCTCCACGTTCCAGAAATCCGCAAGAACATGATTTCAGGATCGTTGCTCAGCAAGCATGGTTTCAAACTAACATTTGTTGCCGATAAATTTGTAATATCAAAGAACGGAGTGTATGTTGGAAGAGGATATGTGTGTGATGGCTTGTTTAAAGCAAATGTAACCACTGTTGTACCGAACAATGATATGAATAAAAGTGAATCTTCTGCTTATATTGTTGACTCTTCTAACATATGGCATTCTAGATTAGGGCATGTAAATTTTGATACATTGCGAAAATTAATTAATCTAGAATTCATACCAAAATGCAATATAGATTCCAACTATAAATGTCAAGTTTGTGCAGAAGCAAAAATGACTAGAACCTCGTTTCATCACGTTGAACGAGAGACCGAACCTCTAGAATTAATACATACTGATGTATGCGATTTGAAAATGTGTCAAACTAGAGGTGGAAAGAGGTACTTTATCACATTCATTGATGATTGTACCAGATACTGTAATGTATATCTCCTTAGAAGTAAGGACGAAGCAATCGATATGTTTAAACAGTATAAGGCAGAAGTTGAGAATCAACTCAATAAGAAAATAAAATCTTTAAGAAGTGATAGAGGAGGAGAATACGAGTCTCCGTTTGAGGAATTTTGTGTTGAGCATGGAATTATACATCAAACTACAGCCCCGTATTCACCTCAATCCAACGGTATAGCCGAACGGAAAAATAGAACTCTTAAAGAAATGATGAATGCCTTACTAATTAGTTCTGGATTGCCAGATAACTTTTGGGGAGAAGCTATTCTTTCGGCAAATCACATCTTGAATAAAATACCACGAAAGAAAACATCAAAATCTCCACATGAACTTTGGAAAAATAGACCACCATCCTACAAATACTTGAAAGTGTGGGGGTGTCTTGCCAAAGTAGAAATACCAAAGCCGAAAAAGGTCAAAATTGGACCAAAGACTATAGATTGCATATTCATTGGATATGCTCATAATAGTAGTGCATATCGATTTTTGGTGTACAAATCTGAAATTGATGATATTCATGAAAACACCATTATCGAGTCTCGAAATGCAAGATTCTTTGAACACATTTATCCTCTAAAGACCTCTACTGAAACTAGTGTTCAAAAGAGGCCAAGAGATTCAGATATTCCCGAGGATAATACTGATCAAAGAGAAATGAATGATGAAACTGAGATAGAGGAACCGAGAAGGAGCAAGCGACAAAGGACCTCTAAATCCTTTGGACCTGATTTCTATGCATATATGATAGAAAATGAACCTCTAACTTACCAACAAGCAATGTCATCTCCGGATGCTCCTTATTGGAAAGAAGCCGTCAATAGTGAAATAGAATCCATTCTACAAAACCATACGTGGGAACTAGTGGATCTCCCTAAAGGATCAAAACCACTAGGATATAAATGGATATTTAAGAAGAAACTAAAGGCTGATGGCTCAGTAGACAAGTATAAAGCAAGACTTGTAATAAAAGGATTCAGACAAAAGCAAGATCTGGATTACTTTGATACATACTCTCCAGTTACCAGAATAACATCTATTAGGATGCTTATTGCAATCGCATCTATATTGAATTTGGAAATACACCAAATGGATGTGAAAACTGTGTTTTTGAACGGTGAACTGGAAGAGGAAATTTATATGCAGCAACCAGAAGGGTTTGTAAACCCAGGAAATGAAAATAAGGTGTGCAAGTTAGTAAAATCTCTTTATGGCCTTAAACAAGCACCAAAACAATGGCATGAGAAATTTGATGAAACTATGTTATCAAATGGATTCAAAATAAATGAATCAGATAAATGCGTATATATAAAATATACGGATATTGGATATGTCATTGTTTGTCTTTATGTTGATGATTTACTAATCCTAGGAAATAATAATGCCATAATAAAATCTACGAAGGATATGTTATCCTCTAGATTCGACATGAAAGACCTAGGAGTGGCTGATGTAATCTTGGGTGTGAAAATTATAAAAACACCACAAGGATATGCCTTATCTCAGTCACATTACATAGCCAAATTACTTGAAAGGTTCAAGCAGTATAATATAACCATTGCAAAATCACCAGTGGATATGAACCAAAATTGGGTAAAGAACACCGGTGATGGAATATATCAACTTAAATATTCTCGCATACTGGGAAGTATCATGTATGTCATGAATTGCACTAGGCCTGATATTGCATACGCTATAAGCAAGCTGAGTAGATATACCAGTAATCCTGGTAAACATCACTGGAAAGCAATAATAAGAGTCCTAGGATATCTGAAGTACACACAAAACTATGTGTTACAATATGAGAAGTATCCTTCAGTGATAGAAGGATATAGTGATGCCAATTGGATAACTGGCTCAAATGACACAAAATCCACAAGTGGATATGTGTTTACATTAGGAAATGGAGCAATCTCATGGAAATCATCCAAACAGACTTGCATAGCAAGGTCAACAATGGAATCTGAGTTCATTGCTCTAGATAAAGCCGCAGAAGAAGCAGATTGGCTTAGGAGTTTCTTGGAAGATATTCCAAACTGGGAAAAACCGGTACCTCCAATATGTATACATTGTGATAGTCAATCTGCTATAGGAAGGGCGAATAGTACATTGTATAATGGTAAGTCTCGACATATTCGTCGTAGACATAAAACCATAAGACAACTTCTCTCTAATGGAGTTATCACTATAGACTATGTAAGGTCAAAGGATAACATAGCGGATCCACTAACCAAAGGCTTGCCAAGAGAGAAAGTTCAAACCTTATCGATGGGAATGGGTTTAAGACCTATGAATTAAAAGTTTTCTAAAATGGAAACCCCACCTAGTTGACTGGAGATCCCAAGATCTAGGTTCAATGGGACAACTAAGTTTAAGATAAACTTGATGGCACTGTTAAATTCAAACCATTCCTATGATAAGTCAGTGCACTACCCGTCGGAGAATAGGATAAGCTTGACTTTTAATGATGTCTATACTGTGGTGTTATAAAGAACCAAGTGGAGTATTACGGGATACTCTTTATAGAATCACCTATGTGAGTGCGAAGGCGCCGCTTCAAGAAGAATTGTAAGGTCGAATTCTTCAAGCACTCATGAAACCAAGGCGGTGTTCATGGCAAAAACGAACACAAACAGAGAACCAAGGGGTTAAAGAGCATTTATCATGTGTTTTCTTTATAGACTTACACAAACGGCTTACAGTTCAAAGACAGTCTAGTCTACTGATTCGCCAGTTAGTTATAACGATATAACACTAGGAAAAGTTCAAGGCCTCTGTGCTACTTTTACCGATATGATAAATGTTACACAAAAATGCAGAACAGATTATATAATACTCATTCATGTGGGGGATTGTTGGAAATGAATGAGTAGGTTTTGGCAAAATTCATTTAGTCCCACATCGGGGAAAACTAACACATTTGCCAATACTTATACTAAGGCATGATATGTTATTACAAAAGAAAGAGGAGATGGAAGAAAGAGGCAATGGCATGAACTATGGCATGATAAAAATTCATGTTAATATTTAAAGGGTCAAAGATAAGGGCCTTGGGCCTTGGGGCTCTTGGGGTCTGATGATCAATTGGGCCTCCGATGGGCTGCGCTGCGGAAAACGTCGTATTTTTGAAATCAGCCGCGCAAATGCCAACGGTGATTTCTGTTGGTAAAGGGTCGCAACCTTTCCAACAGATGCCCCTGTTCGTGAAAAAGTGTCTCTTCCACCCTATATAAAGGCCTACAGAATTCGAATCAATATACAGTTCTTTTTAATTCTGCTTTCTCCGCTCTTTGTCTTCCTCCTCGATACTCTGTTCTGAAATCAAACAACTACCTTGCGTTCGTCAAGGCTCTGCGAGTGTAGCGCATCATCGCAGAGACGGTTCCGTTTCACCCTTGGGAGACGATTGCTCGGAAACCTTACGCGCCGTAGAGGGAGCAATTTCGTTTCAAGGGAACAGCACTCGCTGGACTCGGACATTATTCGGTACTGTCTTCTTCTATTTCTCTGAATATTTACTGTTCCAGTGCATTCCCTTGCATGTTTGTGGCTGAACTTTGCTGTTGCAATTTGCAATATCATTGAATCAGTATTGCTGACGCTTACAGGCGTTGCTGTTCATAGAAACGGTTTTTAGGCGTTTCTAGTGATTGGTTTCTAACAATCTTGAAACGAAATTTGCTAATAGTTGCTTTCATTTGCAGACGACAATGTCGCAAAACAGCAACAGCAAATCTGTGCCGACACTGAATGTGCCACCGGCTCCGCCTCTGGTTCCACCAACTGTCCCATATTCGCATGGCGAGAGACCAGAGAAGTTTAATGGCCAGGATTTCAAACGCTGGCAACAGAAGATGCTTTTCTACCTAACAACCTTGGGCCTGGCCAAATACATTACGGAGGATCCACCGTTTGTTGAAGAATTAGAGCCAGACGCCACCAAAGTTGAGGCTTTTACTGCATGGAAGAATTCTGACTTCATCTGTAAGAATTACATTCTCAACGGATTAGATAACAGTTTATATAATGTATATTGTACCGTTGAGACTGCAAAGGTTCTCTGGTTATCACTTGAAAAGAAGTGCAAGACTGAAGATGCCGGAATGAAGAAATTCATTGTCGGAAAGTTTCTTGACTTCAAAATGGTCGATTCCAAAACAGTCGTCAGTCAGATTCAAGAACTCCAGGTTATCATTCATGAAATTCACGATGAAAAGATGGTGTTAAGCGAGTCATTCCAAGTGGCTGCCGCTATCGAAAAGTTGCCACCGTCATGGAAGGATTTCAAAAACTATTTAAAGCATAAGCGCAAGGAAATGACCATGGAGGATCTGATTGTTCGTCTGCGAATCGAAGAAGACAACAGAAAATCAGAGAAAAAGGCCACCAGTTCATTGCAGGCAAAAGCCAACGTGGTTGAGGATGAAAAGACAAATAAAAGAAAGCGCGAGCAGAATCCTAATGCAAAGAAACAAAAGAAGTTTCAAGGATCTTGCCATAATTGTGGGAAGAAAGGCCACAAAGCAGCTGTGTGTTGTGCGCCCAAAAAGAAGAAACCTGAAGCAAATATGGCAGGAAATTCAGAGGATGTCACAGATATGGATTTGTGTGCAGTTGTTTCTGAATGCAACCTTGTTGGCAACAACAAGGAGTGGTTTCTAGACACAGGAGCCACTCGTCATATATGTGCCAACAAGTGGATGTTTACAACCTACAAGCCTGCCACTGATAACGAGCAACTATTCATGGGTAACTTGTCCGCATCAAAGGTTGAAGGCAAGGGAAAGATTGTACTGAAGTTAACTTCTGGAAAGGAACTAAAATTGAATGATGTTCTCCACGTTCCAGAAATCCGCAAGAACCTGATTTCAGGATCGTTGCTCAGCAAGCATGGTTTCAAACTAACATTTGTTGCTGATAAATTTGTAATATCAAAGAACGGAGTGTATGTTGGAAGAGGATATGTGTGTGATGGCTTGTTTAAAGCAAATGTAACCACTGTTGTACCGAACAATGATATGAATAAAAGTGAATCTTCTGCTTATATTGTTGACTCTTCTAACATATGGCATTCTAGATTAGGGCATGTAAATTTTGATACATTGCGAAAATTAATTAATCTAGAATTCATACCAAAATGCAATATAGATTCCAACTATAAATGTCAAGTTTGTGCAGAAGCAAAAATGACTAGAACCTCGTTTCATCACGTTGAACGAGAGACCGAACCTCTAGAATTAATACATACTGATGTATGCGATTTGAAAATGTGTCAAACTAGAGGTGGAAAGAGGTACTTTATCACATTCATTGATGATTGTACCAGATACTGTAATGTATATCTCCTTAGAAGTAAGGACGAAGCAATCGATATGTTTAAACAGTATAAGGCAGAAGTTGAGAATCAACTCAATAAGAAAATAAAATCTTTAAGAAGTGATAGAGGAGGAGAATACGAGTCTCCGTTTGAGGAATTTTGTGCTGAGCATGGAATTATACATCAAACTACAGCCCCGTATTCACCTCAATCCAACGGTATAGCCGAACGGAAAAATAGAACTCTTAAAGAAATGATGAATGCCTTACTAATTAGTTCTGGATTGCCAGATAACTTTTGGGGAGAAGCTATTCTTTCGGCAAATCACATCTTGAATAAAATACCACGAAAGAAAACATCAAAATCTCCACATGAACTTTGGAAAAATAGACCACCATCCTACAAATACTTGAAAGTGTGGGGGTGTCTTGCCAAAGTAGAAATACCAAAGCCGAAAAAGGTCAAAATTGGACCAAAGACTATAGATTGCATATTCATTGGATATGCTCATAATAGTAGAGCATATCGATTTTTGGTGTACAAATCTGAAATTGATGATATTCATGAAAACACCATTATCGAGTCTCGAAATGCAAGATTCTTTGAACACATTTATCCTCTAAAGACCTCTACTGAAACTAGTGTTCAAAAGAGGCCAAGAGATTCAGATATTCCCGAGGATAATGCTGATCAAAGAGAAATGAATGATGAAACTGAGATAGAGGAACCGAGAAGGAGCAAGCGACAAAGGACCTCTAAATCCTTTGGACCTGATTTCTATGCATATATGATAGAAAATGAACCTCTAACTTACCAACAAGCAATGTCATCTCCGGATGCTCCTTATTGGAAAGAAGCCGTCAATAGTGAAATAGAATCCATTCTACAAAACCATACGTGGGAACTAGTGGATCTCCCTAAAGGATCAAAACCACTAGGATATAAATGGATATTTAAGAAGAAACTAAAGGCTGATGGCTCAGTAGACAAGTATAAAGCAAGACTTGTAATAAAAGGATTCAGACAAAAGCAAGATCTGGATTACTTTGATACATACTCTCCAGTTACCAGAATAACATCTATTAGGATGCTTATTGCAATCGCATCTATATTGAATTTGGAAATACACCAAATGGATGTGAAAACTGCGTTTTTGAACGGTGAACTGGAAGAGGAAATTTATATGCAGCAACCAGAAGGGTTTGTAAACCCAGGAAATGAAAATAAGGTGTGCAAGTTAGTAAAATCTCTTTATGGCCTTAAACAAGCACCAAAACAATGGCATGAGAAATTTGATGAAACTATGTTATCAAATGGATTCAAAATAAATGAATCAGATAAATGCGTATATATAAAATATACGGATATTGGATATGTCATTGTTTGTCTTTATGTTGATGATTTACTAATCCTAGGAAATAATAATGCCATAATAAAATCTACGAAGGATATGTTATCCTCTAGATTCGACATGAAAGACCTAGGAGTGGCTGATGTAATCTTGGGTGTGAAAATTATAAAAACACCACAAGGATATGCCTTATCTCAGTCACATTACATAGCCAAAGTACTTGAAAGGTTCAAGCAGTATAATATAACCATTGCAAAATCACCAGTGGATATGAACCAAAATTGGGTAAAGAACACCGGTGATGGAATATATCAACTTGAATATTCTCGCATACTGGGAAGTATCATGTATGTCATGAATTGCACTAGGCCTGATATTGCATACGCTATAAGCAAGCTGAGTAGATATACCAGTAATCCTGGTAAACATCACTGGAAAGCAATAATAAGAGTCCTAGGATATCTGAAGTACACACAAAACTATGTGTTACAATATGAGAAGTATCCTTCAGTGATAGAAGGATATAGTGATGCCAATTGGATAACTGGCTCAAATGACACAAAATCCACAAGTGGATATGTGTTTACATTAGGAAATGGAGCAATCTCATGGAAATCATCCAAACAGACTTGCATAGCAAGGTCAACAATGGAATCTGAGTTCATTGCTCTAGATAAAGCCGCAGAAGAAGCAGATTGGCTTAGGAGTTTCTTGGAAGATATTCCAAACTGGGAAAAACCGGTACCTCCAATATGTATACATTGTGATAGTCAATCTACTATAGGAAGGGCGAATAGTACATTGTATAATGGTAAGTCTCGACATATTCGTCGTAGACATAAAACCATAAGACAACTTCTCTCTAATGGAGTTATCACTATAGACTATGTAAGGTCAAAGGATAACATAGCGGATCCACTAACCAAAGGTTTGCCAAGAGAGAAAGTTCAAACCTTATCGATGGGAATGGGTTTAAGACCTATGAATTAAAAGTTTTCTAAAATGGAAACCCCACCTAGTTGACTGGAGATCCCAAGATCTAGGTTCAATGGGACAACTAAGTTTAAGATAAACTTGATGGCACTGTTAAATTCAAATCATTCCTATGATAAGTCAGTGCACTACCCGTCGGAGAATAGGATAAGCTTGACTTTTAATGATGTCTATACTGTGGTGTTATAAAGAACCAAGTGGAGTATTACGGGATACTCTTTATAGAATCACCTATGTGAGTGCGAAGGCGCCGCTTCAAGAAGAATTGTAAGGTCGAATTCTTCAAGCACTCATGAAACCAAGGCGGTGTTCATGGCAAAAACGAACACAAACAGAGAACCAAGGGGTTAAAGAGCATTTATCATGTGTTTTCTTTATAGACTTACACAAACGGCTTACAGTTCAAAGACAGTCTAGTCTACTGATTCGCCAGTTAGTTATAACGATATAACACTAGGAAAAGTTCAAGGCCTCTGTGCTACTTTTACCGATATGATAAATGTTACACAAAAATGCAGAACAGATTATATAATACTCATTCATGTGGGGGATTGTTGGAAATGAATGAGTAGGTTTTGGCAAAATTCATTTAGTCCCACATCGGGGAAAACTAACACATTTGCCAATACTTATACTAAGGCATGATATGTTATTACAAAAGAAAGAGGAGATGGAAGAAAGAGGCAATGGCATGAACTATGGCATGATAAAAATTCATGTTAATATTTAAAGGGTCAAAGATAAGGGCCTTGGGCCTTGGGGCTCTTGGGGTCTGATGATCAATTGGGCCTCCGATGGGCTGCGCTGCGGAAAACGTCGTATTTTTGAAATCAGCCGCGCAAATGCCAACGGTGATTTCTGTTGGTAAAGGGTCGCAACCTTTCCAACAGATGCCCCTGTTCGTGAAAAAGTGTCTCTTCCACCCTATATAAAGGCCTACGGAATTCGAATCAATATACAGTTCTTTTTAATTCTGCTTTCTCCACTCTTTGTCTTCCTCCTCGATACTCTGTTCTGAAATCAAACAACTACCTTGCGTTCGTCAAGGCTCTGCGAGTGTAGCGCATCATCGCAGAGACGGTTCCGTTTCACCCTTGGGAGACGATTGCTCGGAAACCTTACGCGCCGTAGAGGGAGCAATTTCGTTTCAAGGGAACAGCACTCGCTGGACTCGGACATTATTCGGTACTGTCTTCTTCTATTTCTCTGAATATTTACTGTTCCAGTGCATTCCCTTGCATGTTTGTGGCTAAACTTTGCTGTTGCAATTTGCAATATCATTGAATCAGTATTGCTGACGCTTACAGGCGTTGCTGTTCATAGAAACGGTTTTTAGGCGTTTCTAGTGATTGGTTTCTAACAATCTTGAAACGAAATTTGCTAATAGTTGCTTTCATTTGCAGACGACAATGTCGCAAAACAGCAACAGCAAATCTGTGCCGACACTGAATGTGCCACCGGCTCCGCCTCTGGTTCCACCAACTGTCCCATATTCGCATGGCGAGAGACCAGAGAAGTTTAATGGCCAGGATTTCAAACGCTGGCAACAGAAGATGCTTTTCTACCTAACAACCTTGGGCCTGGCCAAATACATTACGGAGGATCCACCGTTTGTTGAAGAATTAGAGCCAGACGCCACCAAAGTTGAGGCTTTTACTGCATGGAAGAATTCTGACTTCATCTGTAAGAATTACATTCTCAACGGAATAGATAACAGTTTATATAATGTATATTGTACCGTTGAGACTGCAAAGGTTCTCTGGTTATCACTTGAAAAGAAGTGCAAGACTGAAGATGCCGGAATGAAGAAATTCATTGTCGGAAAGTTTCTTGACTTCAAAATGGTCGATTCCAAAACAGTCGTCAGTCAGATTCAAGAACTCCAGGTTATCATTCATGAAATTCACGATGAAAAGATGGTGTTAAGCGAGTCATTCCAAGTGGCTGCCGCTATCGAAAAGTTGCCACCGTCATGGAAGGATTTCAAAAACTATTTAAAGCATAAGCGCAAGGAAATGACCATGGAGGATCTGATTGTTCGTCTGCGAATCGAAGAAGACAACAGAAAATCAGAGAAAAAGGCTACCAGTTCATTGCAGGCAAAAGCCAACGTGGTTGAGGATGAAAAGACAAATAAAAGAAAGCGCGAGCAGAATCCTAATGCAAAGAAACAAAAGAAGTTTCAAGGATCTTGCCATAATTGTGGGAAGAAAGGCCACAAAGCAGCTGTGTGTTGTGCGCCCAAAAAGAAGAAACCTGAAGCAAATATGGCAGGAAATTCAGAGGATGTCACAGATATGGATTTGTGTGCAGTTGTTTCTGAATGCAACCTTGTTGGCAACAACAAGGAGTGGTTTCTAGACACAGGAGCCACTCGTCATATATGTGCCAACAAGTGGATGTTTACAACCTACAAGCCTGCCACTGATAACGAGCAACTATTCATGGGTAACTTGTCCGCATCAAAGGTTGAAGGCAAGGGAAAGATTGTACTGAAGTTAACTTCTGGAAAGGAACTAAAATTGAATGATGTTCTCCACGTTCCCGAAATCCGCAAGAACCTGATTTCAGGATCGTTGCTCAGCAAGCATGGTTTCAAACTAACATTTGTTGCTGATAAATTTGTAATATCAAAGAACGGAGTGTATGTTGGAAGAGGATATGTGTGTGATGGCTTGTTTAAAGCAAATGTAACCACTGTTGTACCGAACAATGATATGAATAAAAGTGAATCTTCTGCTTATATTGTTGACTCTTCTAACATATGGCATTCTAGATTAGGGCATGTAAATTTTGATACATTGCGAAAATTAATTAATCTAGAATTCATACCAAAATGCAATATAGATTCCAACTATAAATGTCAAGTTTGTGCAGAAGCAAAAATGACTAGAACCTCGTTTCATCACGTTGAACGAGAGACCGAACCTCTAGAATTAATACATACTGATGTATGCGATTTGAAAATGTGTCAAACTAGAGGTGGAAAGAGGTACTTTATCACATTCATTGATGATTGTACCAGATACTGTAATGTATATCTCCTTAGAAGTAAGGACGAAGCAATCGATATGTTTAAACAGTATAAGGCAGAAGTTGAGAATCAACTCAATAAGAAAATAAAATCTTTAAGAAGTGATAGAGGAGGAGAATACGAGTCTCCGTTTGAGGAATTTTGTGCTGAGCATGGAATTATACATCAAACTACAGCCCCGTATTCACCTCAATCCAACGGTATAGCCGAACGGAAAAATAGAACTCTTAAAGAAATGATGAATGCCTTACTAATTAGTTCTGGATTGCCAGATAACTTTTGGGGAGAAGCTATTCTTTCGGCAAATCACATCTTGAATAAAATACCACGAAAGAAAACATCAAAATCTCCACATGAACTTTGGAAAAATAGACCACCATCCTACAAATACTTGAAAGTGTGGGGGTGTCTTGCCAAAGTAGAAATACCAAAGCCGAAAAAGGTCAAAATTGGACCAAAGACTATAGATTGCATATTCATTGGATATGCTCATAATAGTAGTGCATATCGATTTTTGGTGTACAAATCTGAAATTGATGATATTCATGAAAACACCATTATCGAGTCTCGAAATGCAAGATTCTTTGAACACATTTATCCTCTAAAGACCTCTACTGAAACTAGTGTTCAAAAGAGGCCAAGAGATTCAGATATTCCCGAGGATAATGCTGATCAAAGAGAAATGAATGATGAAACTGAGATAGAGGAACCGAGAAGGAGCAAGCGACAAAGGACCTCTAAATCCTTTGGACCTGATTTCTATGCATATATGATAGAAAATGAACCTCTAACTTACCAACAAGCAATGTCATCTCCGGATGCTCCTTATTGGAAAGAAGCCGTCAATAGTGAAATAGAATCCATTCTACAAAACCATACGTGGGAACTAGTGGATCTCCCTAAAGGATCAAAACCACTAGGATATAAATGGATATTTAAGAAGAAACTAAAGGCTGATGGCTCAGTAGACAAGTATAAAGCAAGACTTGTAATAAAAGGATTCAGACAAAAGCAAGATCTGGATTACTTTGATACATACTCTCCAGTTACCAGAATAACATCTATTAGGATGCTTATTGCAATCGCATCTATATTGAATTTGGAAATACACCAAATGGATGTGAAAACTGCGTTTTTGAACGGTGAACTGGAAGAGGAAATTTATATGCAGCAACCAGAAGGGTTTGTAAACCCAGGAAATGAAAATAAGGTGTGCAAGTTAGTAAAATCTCTTTATGGCCTTAAACAAGCACCAAAACAATGGCATGAGAAATTTGATGAAACTATGTTATCAAATGGATTCAAAATAAATGAATCAGATAAATGCGTATATATAAAATATACGGATATTGGATATGTCATTGTTTGTCTTTATGTTGATGATTTACTAATCCTAGGAAATAATAATGCCATAATAAAATCTACGAAGGATATGTTATCCTCTAGATTCGACATGAAAGACCTAGGAGTGGCTGATGTAATCTTGGGTGTGAAAATTATAAAAACACCACAAGGATATGCCTTATCTCAGTCACATTACATAGCCAAATTACTTGAAAGGTTCGAGCAGTATAATATAACCATTGCAAAATCACCAGTGGATATGAACCAAAATTGGGTAAAGAACACCGGTGATGGAATATATCAACTTGAATATTCTCGCATACTGGGAAGTATCATGTATGTCATGAATTGCACTAGGCCTGATATTGCATACGCTATAAGCAAGCTGAGTAGATATACCAGTAATCCTGGTAAACATCACTGGAAAGCAATAATAAGAGTCCTAGGATATCTGAAGTACACACAAAACTATGTGTTACAATATGAGAAGTATCCTTCAGTGATAGAAGGATATAGTGATGCCAATTGGATAACTGGCTCAAATGACACAAAATCCACAAGTGGATATGTGTTTACATTAGGAAATGGAGCAATCTCATGGAAATCATCCAAACAGACTTGCATAGCAAGGTCAACAATGGAATCTGAGTTCATTGCTCTAGATAAAGCCGCAGAAGAAGCAGATTGGCTTAGGAGTTTCTTGGAAGATATTCCAAACTGGGAAAAACCGGTACCTCCAATATGTATACATTGTGATAGTCAATCTGCTATAGGAAGGGCGAATAGTACATTGTATAATGGTAAGTCTCGACATATTCGTCGTAGACATAAAACCATAAGACAACTTCTCTCTAATGGAGTTATCACTATAGACTATGTAAGGTCAAAGGATAACATAGCGGATCCACTAACCAAAGGCTTGCCAAGAGAGAAAGTTCAAACCTTATCGATGGGAATGGGTTTAAGACCTATGAATTAAAAGTTTTCTAAAATGGAAACCCCACCTAGTTGACTGGAGATCCCAAGATCTAGGTTCAATGGGACAACTAAGTTTAAGATAAACTTGATGGCACTGTTAAATTCAAACCATTCCTATGATAAGTCAGTGCACTACCCGTCGGAGAATAGGATAAGCTTGACTTTTAATGATGTCTATACTGTGGTGTTATAAAGAACCAAGTGGAGTATTACGGGATACTCTTTATAGAATCACCTATGTGAGTGCGAAGGCGCCGCTTCAAGAAGAATTGTAAGGTCGAATTCTTCAAGCACTCATGAAACCAAGGCGGTGTTCATGGCAAAAACGAACACAAACAGAGAACCAAGGGGTTAAAGAGCATTTATCATGTGTTTTCTTTATAGACTTACACAAACGGCTTACAGTTCAAAGACAGTCTAGTCTACTGATTCGCCAGTTAGTTATAACGATATAACACTAGGAAAAGTTCAAGGCCTCTGTGCTACTTTTACCGATATGATAAATGTTACACAAAAATGCAGAACAGATTATATAATACTCATTCATGTGGGGGATTGTTGGAAATGAATGAGTAGGTTTTGGCAAAATTCATTTAGTCCCACATCGGGGAAAACTAACACATTTGCCAATACTTATACTAAGGCATGATATGTTATTACAAAAGAAAGAGGAGATGGAAGAAAGAGGCAATGGCATGAACTATGGCATGATAAAAATTCATGTTAATATTTAAAGGGTCAAAGATAAGGGCCTTGGGGCTCTTGGGGTCTGATGATCAATTGGGCCTCCGATGGGCTGCGCTGCGGAAAACGTCGTATTTTTGAAATCAGCCGCGCAAATGCCAACGGTGATTTCTGTTGGTAAAGGGTCGCAACCTTTCCAACAGATGCCCCTGTTCGTGAAAAAGTGTCTCTTCCACCCTATATAAAGGCCTACAGAATTCGAATCAATATACAGTTCTTTTTAATTCTGCTTTCTCCGCTCTTTGTCTTCCTCCTCGATACTCTGTTCTGAAATCAAACAACTACCTTGCGTTCGTCAAGGCTCTGCGAGTGTAGCGCATCATCGCAGAGACGGTTCCGTTTCACCCTTGGGAGACGATTGCTCGGAAACCTTACGCGCCGTAGAGGGAGCAATTTCGTTTCAAGGGAACAGCACTCGCTGGACTCGGACATTATTCGGTACTGTCTTCTTCTATTTCTCTGAATATTTACTGTTCCAGTGCATTCCCTTGCATGTTTGTGGCTGAACTTTGCTGTTGCAATTTGCAATATCATTGAATCAGTATTGCTGACGCTTACAGGCGTTGCTGTTCATAGAAACGGTTTTTAGGCGTTTCTAGTGATTGGTTTCTAACAATAATAATGTAGGGGATACACAACAAATTCCTCCTCGGATTGATCTGCCAACTGCACAACAGACAACTGTTTCTGGTCATCAGAACGCACAGGCTGAAACTGTGTCTGACCGCTTGGAGTCACATGACTTGCAAGCGAACTCGAACCACCTGACATCTGATTTTGGCAGTTTCAGCTTTGAATAACTCGGCGTAGTGAAGTGATAACGAGCCATACACGTTTCAAGCAATGCAATCCATGGATTATATTGTTGACAGTCCATGGATGACTTCAGGTTATCCTAGTGCACCATAGGCATAACATGTTGAACTGGGTATCATTCTTCTATGTCTAAACTGTGAAAAAAAGGACAACCTGCGGTCGGTGCCGGCCCTGGGTTGGCTGAGGCCGTAGACCGAAAAAATTTTGAGGCCCTAAAGATGGATTAAAAGGAATCAAAGAAGGAAAAAAAAACGAAGGAGGCTTAATGTGTATGCTGGTCATAAAAGGGGGAACAAAGAAGATAAAAATGGAGTCTGCTTAGTGTATATGCTGGGTATTGAAAAAATTGGGGGGCCCCAAAATGAAGGTGGCTTAATGCGTACACGGGCATAAAAAAACCAGCCTGCTTAATGTACATGCTAGGTATTGAACTCGTGACATAAGATGTAAGATTCCTAATCACTACCACTCAGCTACTACAACTTACCACAACAAGTAAGAGTGTTGATTCTAATTATAAAAACCATGAATGTTTGAGACCCCCATCTCCTTCCTCCTCCTCCTCCTCCTGGGTCCGAGGCCACAGGCGGCTGCCTGGCTCGCCTATGCCTAGGGCCGGCCCTGCCTGCGGTAACAGTGGTGGTCATCTATTGATCCATAAGTGCTACTCTTGATTATACTGCCTCATGGTATGAATTTCATATATTTGCAACCAAGGTATAGCAACTATTCAATGTTGATCACTAATCCTATATATGCACCAAAACATTTTTGCTTTGCCATCAAGTTCTCTAACAAGTAATAAATTTGCAAATTCTGTTGATGTACAGAATACAAATTATGTAAATGTACAAATTAAGATACCATCAAATATTTGTAGTAGGACTGGGATTTGCCCATTACTGCCGTCACAAAAATCACATTATGAACATTACCAAAAAGCTCACTCCAAACATATAGTTTCATCGCTGAAATTTTTTAAACGAACAACATGATAATATGAAGGATATAGTTTTGATTACCGAAGAATGGCAAAATAAAATCCATTAAAGATCAAAAAGGAAACAGCGTTCGCAAACAGGAATTAACAATACCTGAATTACAAATAGTGGAATCGAGAAGCAGCGATTTGTTAAAATCCGGTGGTAATCAAATTTGTACAAAATCTGGGAAAGCTGACTGCGATAGGAGAATGTATCCAGAAGATGATATATACCTTCCAATTTGAGAAGCCCTATGCCCTACTAGATAATTTCATGGCAGAGCTTTGAACAACGAAGAAGAATCAAAAAGAGAGAAGAAAAGGAGCAGTTAAAATTATGACGTGTATGCCTTCAAATTGTGAAACATGATGTCTGAAACTGGACATTTTGTTCCATGATGAGAAATTTTTTTCTCGTCCACGTCAGATTGCACGATGAATTCAAAACTGGATTGGAGAAGCCAAAACATAATACGTTGTCCAAGTCTTACGTGTGATCCACTTTACCATTCAAATACATCTGCATTGAAGATGCTCTTAGTATTCTTTTTCCTGTGTAATTTCACTCCGTTCGCTCATCGTCCTCATGGACTTCAACATTCATTTCTACCTAAGCACTACCTTTCATGACCGCTCCATCGCTGATTTCCCTTTCCTCTCTGCTTTTATTATACCACGGTTTTCTTGTAGGTGCCAATCCCGAACATTTCTCCATCTCTTTCTTTGCCTCTGAAAACATTGTAACCAACACCTTCCACTATGTAACACCCAGGTAAACCTATATTTTTGAATTTGTGTTTGTTATGATATGTTTTTGCACTTATGGTGATGGATTTCTGGTTTTTTTTTCTTTTTAATGATGGATTAGGTTCGGTTACATCCTTCTTGCTCTTTTAGTATACATACTATTCTGGACTACTGATCTGTTGTGCGAAAATTGCACAAATACGGAAGCAATACAAAATACAAGATCTAGCTTGTCGATTAGTTATCAACCACTAACTCAATAAAAATAATCACCAAACAAAAGAACAAAAATAGAAGAGAATAAGAAGACACAAAGATTTAACGTGGTTCGGCTATGCCTACGTCCACGGATCCAACAACTATTCTTTATTTCACTGAAGAAATGAGTACATAAGAGAGGAATACAAAAACACTCAATATATTTCTCACCCTATAATTTATACAGAAATAGAGATTTTATTGAGGATACGAAGAAGAGAGCACTATTGGCATGTTATTCAAAAGATGAGCAAGCCTCTCTATTTATATAGAGGGATTTCTTTACCTCCAAATAAACTTGGCACCCAAGTTTTCTTGTCCTCCAAGTAAACTTGGCACCCAAGTTTTCTTGACCTCCAAGTATACTTCATGCCCAAGTTTTCTTGACCTCCAAGTATATTTCATGCCCAATTTTTCTTGACTTCCAAGTAAACTTGGCACGCAAGTTATTCCATATATAGCTAATTACTTGATTGACAATCAATCTTTTCTTCTCCACAAATATTTGAATCATCAATTTCAACACTCCACCTTCATTCAAATATGACAGTCTTTCTTCATCATCTCATCTCAACAAATTGTTAGGTCTACACCAGAAAGCTCAATGTGAACTACTTTGGGTCATATTACCCAAACAGAGCTTCCAAATCTTTCTCAAGCATAAGAAAGATAATATGCACATCAACAAACATGATGCATATGAGTGAATATCAAAACTCCTCATATATCCGATGTAGGAGATAAACATGTATAATTTATGCTTCGAGAGACCAATAGAGATTCAACAAGATGCTTCGCCTTCTCCATTCCAAATTGAGTGAGGACATACTCAATATTATCTACTCTAATCTCCTTCTCAATAATTTTACTCGATTTCACCAGGTCTACCTTATCAAACTCAACACCAAGCTTCACAACATTCAAAGCATAAGATGAATAATCATCATTACAAATATGCTTACCAATAAGGCCAACTGAACTAAAAGGCCTTAACTGCGACTGAACTCCACCTAGAGTCTGAACCTCTGAAATCTTCTCATCAACCATGGTGTCATCGGAAATACCACTTTCTCTCTGAATATGGAAACAATCTGATGACACCAAACATGTTTGGAAATTTTGTGTCCTCCTAACGTCATCACTTGATAGAGGTTCCACCTTCAATAAAGACCTCTCATCAAATATCGCCTACCTACTTGTCACAATTCTCTTAGTTGTTTTGCACCACAACCTATACTTCATTCCTTCTCCATAGCCCAACAAAATGTACTTGCTTCCTCTAGGCTTCAGCTTATCATGTCCCTCGTCTTCTAAATAAGATGAACAACCAAACACTTTAAGGAATGAATAATCAACAGGCTCTCTTTTCCATACTTCTTCTGGGATCTTCATATCTATGGTAATAGAAGGTGTACGGTTGATGAGAAATACCGCCATAGATATTGCTTCTGCCCAAAATCCCTCTTTTAGACCCGCAGTCAGTCTCAAGCTCATAGCTCTTTCTCATAATATCCGACACATGCCCTCCGCCACTTCAAAAGAATGTGACTTCGTAGAAAAATCTCTAAATACATGCTCGGACGCACAATAGTTAGCGAATTCTTGTGACACAAATTCACTACTATTGCCAACTCTAAGAACTTGCAGTTGCTTTCCTAACTTTCTTTCAACTAAGATCTTCCAACTTCGAAATTGGGCGAATATTTCGGATCTAGTCTTCATGAAATAGACCCAAATCATACGTGAGAAATCATCCACAAATATGACGAAGAAACTGGCTCCACCTAAAGATGCAATTGGGGTGGGTCCCCACACATAAGAATGAACATACTCTAGAAACTCTGTAGCTCTAGTTCTTCCAACATCAAATGTGACATGCTTCTTCTTTCCAAAACAACAATCTCCGCAAGAGCTAGGCTTTAATTGAGAATTAACGGCAGTTAACCTACGCTTCTTCAATACTTCCAGGCTCTCCTCATCAACATGACCTAAACGAAGGTGCCACAACTGAGCAGAATATGCAGTACTAGAATCAGTATGAATAACTGAATCTCCCAAGACTGTCTCTCCACGAAGCATATAAATATCATCGACTCACACCCCTTTCATCACTACTAAGGAACCCTTCGTCACTCTCAAATTCTCACCATCTATTATTATCCTCATGCCAAGTCTACTCAAAGCTCCAACTGACAACACGCTCTTTTGCAGCATCGGAACATGTCGAACATCCGTGATAGTCCTAATAACACCATCATGCATCTTAAACCTCACACTACCAACGCCCACAACATGACAAGATGTGTCATTCTCCAAATGAACTGCTCCGCCATCAATCTTCTCATAACTGACAAAACAGCTCCTATCTGGCGTCATATGACAAGAGGCTTCAGAATCAATCACCCAACTTGTAGTCTCTAATGGTGAAATATTATCTGAAAATAATGATGTATCATTATCACATCTATCTGCATTTGATCTAACTGCTATCAAAATTGAAGCTTTCTCTTTCTTCTCTCTCTTCTTTCTAAGAGCTGGACAATTTCGTACGAAATGTCCCTTCTTCTTACAATAATAGCAAGCACCTCTTCTAGAACCCATGAAATGGGTCCTATGCATATCTCCTATAAGGCGCATCTGCATCTTATCTCTTCCTCTAAGTGAATGAAGTTGTTGCTGAAGAACACCATCATGAGTCTTCACTTTAATCTTCAATGCCCCAAAAACATCTCTTTTAACAAATTTGGTGATGCCATAATTTTTCATATTACTACCAAAAGAATGGTAACTGATATAGAACAAGACAGCTAGCTCCGATACCGAACTGTTGTGCAAAAATTGCACAAATGCGGAAGCAATACAAAATACAAGATCTAGCTTGTCGATTTGTTATCAACCAGTAACTCAATAAAAATAATCACCAAACAAAAGAACAAAAATAGAAGAGAATAAGAAGACACAAAGATTTAACGTGGTTCGACTATGCCTACGTCCACGGACCCAACAACTATTCTTTATTTCACTGAAGAAACGAGTACATAAGAGAGGAATACAAAAACACTCAATATATTTCTCACCCTATAATTTATACAGAAATAGAGATCTTATTGAGGATATGAAGAAGAGAGCACTATTGGCATGTTATTCAAAAGATGAGCAAACCTCTCTATTTATATAGAAGGATTTCTTGACCTTTAAATAAACTTGGCACCCAAGTTTTCTTGTCCTCCAAGTAAACTTGACACCCAAGTTTTCTTGACCTCCAAGTATACTTCATGCCCAAGTTTCCTTGACCTCCAAGTATATTTCATGTCCAATTTTTCTTTACTTCCAAATAAACTTGGCACCCAAGTTATTTCATATAGAGCTAATTACTTGATTGACAATCAATCTTTTCTTCTCCACAAATATTTGAATCATCAATTTCAACATGATCATTCATGCACCGCCTTACAATTTCCCTTCTCTTACATCCATTTTTCTACGTAACTTTTCTCTCACTTCTTCCGATAATTAAACTGAGTTGGTCATCATGTTTAACCGCAGTACCTTGTCATCCTTTCCGTAACATCGTATGTTGGGGGACATATATAATTACTTCTCTCAGTTCCTATGCGATGGTGTTTCAGTAACTCCGAAACATTTCCCCTGTGATCCGGCTATAAGTTAACATGATGAAGATTTACGAGTGGTGTTGTTTTAGATGCCTTTTTGGGTGGGGTATTGATTTACTTGATGTTAATTATATATCCAAACTGGTACTGCACAAGCTTGGGAAGTATGACCTGTGGATCGGTAATCATATCTTCATTTCATTCGTACCATACAGAGCACTTCTTTCGATTCATATCTTTTACCATTCTCAGTAGATTATTAAATGTTATGTAAACAAGTTTCTCCTCTAATATTGCATGCCCTGCATACTTCAAAATTCACCAGTTTCTTCGATGCATTGCCTTATTTATGTGAATATAAGTATAGGTTGGCTACTATAAACATGATCACATACATACTGTTTTTTTTTACAATATGGAATATAAAAAATATATGATTTATCATTTTAGCTACTATATATTAGTTGTATAGCCTCGATAACTAACAGATGTATAGGTTAAGGAATTTATTATCCATTTGCAACATTTATCTAAATATGAACAATCTCTCACAAACTCCTATAACGATAGTTCAGTGGACAAACTCCTTTAACAACTTAATATGATAACCAAGACTATTAGGTTGGTTAAATGCTTATTGATGGTCATCAATGGAATCACTAATCCACTCCTTTTCTTTACCACTAGATTTTATATTCAGTTCTCCATATAGGGCTTCAAAAGCATTAGAGAGAGATGATTGCTGCACTGAATTTGCTGAATACACAAAATGATGAATCTACGATTGCAACTCCGAAATTTTGACACAAAAATCAAATCAACAATCAAAGATTGATTGTGGCAAGAATCGAGAATGGCTGCGCAACAGATCAGCATGGCTGAACCTGTGCTTCTCTTGGACTAGAATTAGACATGTACATTGTTAGTGGTAAAACCGTCCACAAAAGAAGCATTGGACACTATCAGGACAGTCAGGTTTGGTTTGTTTATTTATTTATTTAGTTCATATTAATGCAACTTCTGAATTCATGGATTAGTACATTAATTATGACAATTACATGCATTCTTCAGTTAGTACATTAATCTTTTCTGCTGCCTTTGAACTACTATGGTTGCATTTAAAATAGTTGGAAAAACACTGGAGCTTGAAACTTTTGCAATCTAATAAGTTAAAAATTGACATACTATTTAATATTTTTATTTCTGCAGATATAGCCATGCAACTTTGGTCAAATAATTTGCTAATACACATACAAGTATGTGGTCATTACGTTATTGATGTTATATATCATTGTATAAACAACTATTATTTAACTTTTTTCTCATAATTCTTTCCACCAATATCTATTTATCTTTTGCGTTATTAGAAAAAAATATGATGGAGATAACTATAACCACCATCAAATAAAATAAAATATCCACCGAATTAAGATGTGGACGTTAACATTATTTTACAAGATATTTTTGATTTTTTTAATGCTTTTTATAGAATATTATGCAGTTTTTTTTAGAACACAAAGGGTACTCACTACAACAATTCTATCCTTTAGCGATGCATAATAACGTTGCGAAAGATTAACCACGCGTCGCAAAAGGTTTTCAGCGACTTTAAATTTTGTGTCGCGCAAACGTCGCAAATGATGCAGACGCAAATGAAACTTTTCCACACAAGTATACGCCGTAAGAAGCTAACCTTTTACGACATAACATATGATGCAATTAATTTAAGAACGTTGCAAATAATTTATGTCGCAAATCCTACAAATTTGTTCAGGATTATCTGTGACGTGGATGTAGCGTCGCTAAACATAAGCAATTGCAACAAAAAAAATATTGCAAATGAACTTTTTTTTTACAGCAGATAAATATGTCGCAAGTAGTTTTATTTTTGGCAACATACTTATCCGTAGATAATGCATTCGATATTTGCCACATCCCCAATCGCCACTAAAAGAGGTTTGAACTTGGAATACCATCACTAGCGACGCTCTGTTTTTCAATGGTAATTGTCAAATTGCAACATTTTTAAACGTCGCAAAAAACTTCCCAACTCTATAGAAAGTGATACGTTCTACTTATTTACTCCCTCCAGTTCCTTTTATTAGTCGTTTTAGGTTTTCTCACACATATTAAGAAAAATGGAAACATACTTAATTACCCTATTAACTCACGTTTCCCAATATTAAATGCACAGTAATTCTGAGTTTGCTTTTGCAATACTATCTCTTCAGCTTCTCTCTGTTTAAACTTTCAACTACTCCTTCCTGTCACATGCAGTTCTCACGATCCTCCTTGTTATTTCAACATGAAAATTTGAAAATGAACTTTCCAGCAAAACTGAAAATTTAAAATGGAGCCAAAACCTCACAAAAAATTCTTTCATTTCATCTATATATAAGAAAAAAAACTGATTCAAAACTATAATATCATGACATCTACAAACAATTTTAACATTGATCTAAATTCTCTTCCAACAAATAGCAATGAAGAAGAAGAGGAGACTTCTAGAAATAATTTTAACATTGATCTAAATTGTCCTCCTACAAACAGCAACGAAGAAGAAGAGGAGCCAATCTCATTAATAGTCAGGCAATCTTCTATTGGAACTCTTATCCTAGATTTGAATGTCGACCTAAATCAAGAGGTCGAATCGCCATTACTCGAACTAAACGTTGATGAATTGCATGAAGCGGAAGAAGAAAACATAAACACCATTGCAAATCAAGAGTTTGAGTCACCACTGCTTGAAGAAGATGAAGACAACCTTGCTGCAAATGCAAGTATGTTACTTTTTTCTATGCATGAAAAATGCTATTTTTAGTGTTTAAACTATGCTTCTTACATTAATTTGCTAGCATGTTCTTAATATTATTAGTGTTTTAACGTGGGGATATAAATCACTGAACATGCATGCTTATAGATGGCTATATTTTGTTCTTCACGTATGCAATGTAGAACATTACATTTTTAGTGTTTAAACTATGCTTTAGGCTTTTTTTTTAAATACTCCCTTCATGCTTCAACATAAAATTCTTTGATGTGGCTGAATTGATACCAGACTATTGCATGGATTCCCCATATGGTTGACAGCTGAGATAATCTCCAGTATGAACATTCATTATATTATACCTGCAGCTAAATAAGGAGTGTTTTATTTCAAGCATAAACTGACATGTTATGGCCTAGCATAAGCATGTTTCACGCTAATTTTGTTTTGTTAGTTTTATGAAGAGAAGCGTACCATAAAAATATTTCTTCCTAGTTTTTTTTTTTTTTTTTTTTTTAAAAAAAACAATTTGTTACAAATCATTCCTAGTTTTCAATGCTGCTATTTCTCTTACGTTGATGAAAGATTCATTCTTGTTGCATGCTGTCTCATTGCGGTGCACAACTGACGATGTTGCTAACAAGGAAAAAAAAAAACTGTTACATGCTTGTGCAGGGAATTTGGAGTGAGATGACGGGTGGAACAACAGTAAAAAAATGGAACTATATATCCAAGCATTTATGCCCATCTATCATGTGTATTTTCTGTTATGCATAGTTGCTATTTATCAAATTTACAGTTATATAAACACTATTTTTCCTGTTTTTAACATTTACAGGCAATATCCATACATCTATAGAAAAGAGGAGAATATTTCTATCAAATGAGAATAGATGGGCTATTTATCGTGCATTGTTAGAAAAGAGCGTTAATGGAAAACTTAAAAAACCAACGACAAGACAAGTTTCTGAACACTTTTCTGTATCCATACGGACGGTACAACGTATTTGGAGACGGGCAAAAGACACCCCAAATGGAGCAGCAGTTAATGTTTCACACAAGAAAACGACAAATTGTGGTCGAAAGAGAATTCATGTTGATTTAAACCGTGTGCTTGAAGTTCCCTTGCATCGACGAACAACCTTGAAAGCACTTGCCGAAACTTTGAATATAAGCTACACGACGTTATTCCGACTTTTTAAACAAGGTCTACTTCGACGCCACACAAATGCAATTAAGCCGTATCTGACAGAGGAGCATAAAATAGCACGTCTCAAATTTTGCATGTCAATGTTGGATCCTAGAAGCTTACCTCATGAGCCAAAATTTGTATCCATGTATAATATGATACATATCGATGAGAAATGGTTCTATATGACCAAAAAGTCCCAGACGTACTATTTGCTTCCAAATGAAGATGTACCTCTACGTACATGTCAAAGTAAGAATTTTATCGGAAAAGTTATGTTTTTAGTTGCTATGGCTCGTCCAAGGTATGATGATAACGGAAATGAAGCATTCTCGGGAAAATTAGGTGTATTCCCTTTCGTCACCATGGAAAGGGCACAAAGATCAAGCAGGAATAGAGAAGCGGGCACTTGGGAAATTAAGCCTATGACATCTGTAAAAAGGGAGAATATGCGAGCATACATGATTGAGAAAGTTATACCAGCTATTCAAAATAAGTGGCCAAGAGAAGACGTTAATAAAACCATATTCATTCAACAAGATAATGCAAAAACGCACATTGATTTGAACGATGAGGCATTTCAATTTGCTGTTTCACAAACTGATTTTGACATTCGATTAGTATATCAACCATCGAACTCACCGGATTTAAATATTCTAGATCTTGGTTTTTTTGCTTCAATTCAAGCATTGCAACACAAAGAGTGTCCAAGAACAGTGCAAGAGCTTATCAGTGCCGTTGAGAAAGCTTTCGATGATTACCCATCTAGCAAAGTAAACCATATTTTTTTGACTCTACAATTATGCATGCAAGAGATAATGAAGATAGGTGGTTCGAACAAATATAATCCTCCACATATTAATAAAGCTGCACTACAAAGAGATCGTCGTATTCCTAGGCAAATTAGTTGTGATGCAACTGTGGTACAAAATGTTATGAACTTATTGTCATCATCTCAATAGAGAATTACTTATCAACTTGTGGTCATTTTTTCTGTTTTACTGCTGATCATATTGCTTTATCTTTTTAGTGCTTATCAACTTGTCAATTGGAAGATTTACACCCCCAAAAAGTTGACAAACATTTGTACTTGTTTGTAATGGTTTTCAACATGAAATTTTGCATACATTAGTTTTTTTCTGTGATTGATTTCATGTGTATTACAGATCATATTTTGCTTATGTTCAACTACCTCTATTCTAGAATGAGCATATATAGTACACATGCATTCCTGTTACATGCAAACACATATTGAAAAATGAATGGATACCCATAACCTTTGTAATGGTTACATGCAAACACATACTGAAAAACACATGCGTTACTTTGCCAGAAGAATAATTTCGAATGTCAATATTAGCACATGCAGTAAAACCCATTTTACATTTCTATTGATAAATTCTCCCTAGTGTAAGTACTTTCCAGAACAGTGATGCCGCAGACATATGATGTGCTGGTATATGTGGAGGACAAAATACTCCCTAGTGTCAATATGATGTGCCGCAGACACATCAAAAATGTTCCAAAACAGTAAAACACATGCACATCATTTTGTAGTGGTTACATTTCTATTGATTAATACTGCTGTTTCACAAAATGAATGGATACTCATAACCTTTGTAAGTAGTTTTGTTGGCTGCTAATAACTTGCTGACAAGCTACTTTCCTATATATGGGTATTCACAAAATGAATGGATACTCATGGATACTCCACTTATCCATTTTATGTCCACAACAGAACTAGCATTGTCATTATCTAATTTATCTGTCCACTTATCAAAATTCACAAAATGAATGGATACTCATAACCTTTGTAAGAGGTGTATTAATGTTTTTCTGTCCACATGCACTAACTTATCAATAAAATGTTAGTTCATTGATTCGAACTTCGGCACCAATATAAACTAATACCGACTTCGGCACCCTCTAGTGATCTAACCATCGTTAGCATCCTTTTGGACTATGATTTTAAGTCATAGCATACACTTGGACTATCATTAGCAAACACATATTGTAAAATGGGTTTTACTGCATGTGCTAATATTGTCATATTGAAATTAAGCAAAACATGATCCGAAACTGATCAAAGCATAAGCTGGAAGCATAAATTCAACATAATCGGAAGCACACATTCAACAAGATAGAAGCATAATCCCAACAAAGAAGCAACCAAACAACCACATTACAACTTTAAAAAAACTCCGGATACATAATCTTGAGCATTGAGAGAATAAATTGATCCATCTCCGGATCGTTATCCAGCATTGTTTCTTCAATAGGAGGCTTGTTTAAGTCAATTTGCTGATCGACCTTAGCATGCACTGCATCATTGCAAAGTTGTTTTTCATCAAGCTTTTCTTCAGTAGCGGGCACCTCGTTCAAATCAAATTCTTGCATAGTCTTCTTTGTTGGAGGAGATGAAGAATCCATGCTGAATTCGGGTTTAGCTTTGATTTTTCTGTAAGCAAAAGTATGGAATAACTGTGTGTTTATTATAGCAATACAAAAGAGAGGGAAATAAGTTGATATTGGAGGGAAGATGAGTAGTGTTGCTTTGGAAGAATAGATACAGTCAGCTTTTTTAATAAATGCTGCATGGGAAACCTCACAAAAAGCTAGAACGTCATATAATTAGCAAAAGGGAAAAATGCCTAAAACGACTAATAAAAGGAACTGGAGGGAGTATATTCACTACCTCAACTTCTACCTTATATACCAAGGTTAGCCATACATATTTGTAAGTTTATATATATACACATACACACACACATATACATATATACATACATACATATATTATGTATGTATGTGTGTGTATATATATATATATGTATGTATGTATGTGTGTGTATATATATATTAATGAAAGATCACAATAGAACACAGATCAATATCCTAGGCAACAATCCCTGACACAAACCCCTTGAATTTCTTTATTTATAGAGGAGAAAAGCAAAACACATAGTCTAAAGTAGTTAACATTCATAAGAAACAAGAAGTTAACATATTACAAATTAGATGTTTATCCACTTGATAGTGTCAGACCCGAGTTGTGCATCACTCATGATAAGTACATCACATAAATGTAGCCAGAAAACAGCTTACATAATACTTATCAGGAAAATATTTATTAAAAAAATGCACTCAGACCTTCACTAAGAAAACCTGCACAATTCATCCTAAGCTTTTGTTCGATTGCTTAATATATTTTCCCAATCACTTGCATCCTCGTTGCAAGCAGTTAACCACATTCCATAAATGGGCGGAACTGGATTTTCCGGCACCAGTCTAACCTATAAAACAAAGTAATAGTCAGAAAACACAAAATAATATAATCATGTAGCAATTCAAGCACCAATTTACCATTAGCTATACAAAATGTGAATTGTCCACAAATGCTATCCCTATTTCAGCATGCAAGTTTGCTATCACGCACGCCAATTTTCAACTTGGAATTCACTGGTGATAATACCCTTCTTACATTCAAAATACATTTGAATGGTCAATGTATTTCTTCAAACAATTACATTTGAAATTTACTTCGACGGCTTGGCACTATAATTAGTTTTCGAGATTCTTTTCAAATGTGATAACAAAGAAAACAAAGATCATAATTAAGTTTTGGGACAACCAATGCATCAAGGAACATATTAAGTTATATGAGAGAAAACAAACAAAAATTGGATATGGGTTTGAAAACCTACTGCGAGACCTGGAGATTCAATGTAGAGGTACACAACATAAGAGATTATGGGCTGGTCCCTGACAAATGTACGGAAGTCATAAGCAAATACATGAGCTCTTCTCAGTACAAACTGGACGTGGCGGCTGATGAGGCTTTGATGTTCTTGACTAATGCGTTTGTGCTCGGAAGTGGATGCCTGGGTTTTCAATGTCGATGATATTAATCTTCCTAATTTTGCCTATTTCAAGAAAATCAATTTTAGGTCTGCTTTGGGATGCAGAGGCATTGGGGAAAACAGAACTGCACTCGAGAAATGGATGTTTGATTCTAAAGCCTCTGCCATCAAACAAATTCGTAACTTATTTCATGCAGTTAGAGGTCGAGGATTGAATATTTCCAACCTTTCATCGAGGAACGAATATTTAAGGGATTTCACTGATAAAAATTTGATTGATTCTGGGTACCATGGATGGACTGGGCTTATTTTCAGATGCAACAAGGATGGATATGATAGAGTGAAGGAATACAAGGCAACACAGAGGAAGAAACTGATAAGCCAAGGGTACAGGTTATAGGGAGTAGTTTGTGATCAATGGAGTAGCGTTTCAGGGAATTTTCACACCAAAAGAACATTCAAACTTCCCAACCTGGTTTATTATGTTTCTTAATACATTGAATGTTTAGTTTAAGCCTTTATGATAGGTTCTTAATCATTTGGTGTTCAGTATGATATTCATTGTACCATGTGTGAATGTTATGTTGAATAATGTGTGAGATATCAGGACTGAAAACAACCAACTTTTACCCAAAAAACACAGTGCACATAATCTGGCTTTAATGTAATGGAACCTCTACAGAGCTGAAGCTCATGTACAATTGATTTTACCCAAAGAACAAATATAAAGTCAAAAGTTCTCTTTCTTCGAGGTCCAAAAATGATATATTTATGCACCAAATATTTAAGCAAGTAAATAACACATGATGTTACTAAGAGCATGTCCAAAAGATTACTAGGGTAACATTCAGTCTAAATATTAAGTAAACCTAATGAGTGGATGTTGATTAAATTAACATATAAGCAGACCTAAACGGATTTAGGAGGACCTAGACGGGTCTAGGTGGATCCAGGCAGAATTACGTGGAAAAAAAAAGCGACTGAACAGACCTACACTCTGCCTTGGCGGACTCAAGTGTAGGTTAGGCGGTTTGCCGCATCTAAACAACCACCTAGGTGGCTAGACCCCTAAATGAGTTCGAAGGCACCGCCTAATGCCAACGGCTGCCTAGCCCGATTTTATAACAGTGATTATACCTAGCAATACTAAAAAAAAGATGCAGAACGACACCAGTATAATATAGAGGATTAAATCATTAACAAAATATGCTACCTGATTATATGCAAATCCCTTGAGCATGCCAACAAAATCACCAATCTATCTCTGTCTATTCTTTCCAGCTCACTTCTGTTGTTTTCCTTGATCCGCTCACAACTATAATCCGAATCAGCAGACCAAGTACTAGTATTGATAGCGTATAACGTACCTTCGCAAAGGCCTGCCAACCAGCTTTTTCGTTTCAATGTTGTGGACACTGTCTCTGTATTCACACTCACAACAAGTTCATGAACATTGCCAGAATAACATAATCAAATTACCTCTTTAAATTAATCATAACTGGCTAATTCTTAACAAAAATGACAAATTCACTCTATTCTTTAAAATAACAAATCAAAATGCACGCTGGTCTGAATAAAAAATATGTCAAATTCACTTTAATCTTTGACGGCTTCATTGAAAAAATTTCTTACATATCCAGGACTTATGGTAATAAAACTATATTTTGTTGTTAGCATGAAAAAAAAAGTGCAGTGGGTTTTTAACCTAGTTGTCTATAAAACAATAATCATATCAGTAAATTATATCATCTATAGTTGTTCCATATATTGGTTTTTAACTAGCTATAAGCACACTTTTAGCAGTGTTCTGAGGATTCAGATCAAGCAACTGAGCTAAATTGGCACGAAAGCAGCTCCATCCATAACTATTATTGTTTTCTGGCTTGATATTTAATGCTCAGTAGTGTGTAGTATCTTGGATGTTTATTTCTTTGCTTGATATTCAGTGCTTTCAAAGCTAAATTTGTTGGAGTTGCTCTTGATGTCAGCTCTAACATTAATGAAACATGCCAACTCCTTAGCATTTCCATTAATTGTGACAACAAAACTGATACAGCCATTTACTTTCTAACATGATTGAGAAGGGTACCTGCTGATAATAGATATTCTTGGGTATTTCCATTTCTACCTAAATTATATGTGAATAGTTACACAAAACATTCGCGTTTGAGCGATTGAACATAACATTTCTCTTCCAATAAACTATCCAGTACCATTTCCTCCAACTGGCAAACATCCAAAATATCCTGTAGAATTGAAAGATCTTCCCCTGAATGCAAACCATGCATCAAGTCATACATTTATCCCAAAATTTGTATTATCTTCAAAAAATCAAAGGAATAAACTTCTTGTTCTGATAAATTTCAAGGTGCTTCATTCTATGCAGAAGCTGTTGAACGGACATCACATTATTAGGTAACCATGTGGACTTAGCAAGTGGTAATACAAGAATAAGATATTATGTTACTATGAAATGTAAACATCAATAATTTTATATTTATCCATCACACCCATCAACTTATGAACATCTAGCTTAATCCACAGAATAAAATTTAGCTAGTACTCAAGTGGATTAACATAAGTAGTCAAGATGTTTCTTTCTTAATTTACAATCTTTTTTTTAATGAGAATAACTTTTCTATACTTAGACTAAAATGAATGCCTAGCACATGAACTACGAATCAACTCCAATGTCATGAATTTTCTACTATAAATATTGGTTGTATTGTCTATTCGCAAAATATAAAAATAGGACATGAAAAATCAACAAAATAATCAACTAGTCAATCCTTCTCTTATGTGACCTCACAAATATTATTTACAACTGCTTTAAAATTTAAGTCATCTTGAAACCAATCCCAATAGTTAAACTATACATGTTAGTTACATTATGTTTTGCTAAATGCACTATGGTTATTGATTGATTTTTGGATTAAAGATGCATATATGTAATTTACACAAAATCATTCCATGGATACAATATTTCCTTATCACTAAAGCTAAAAAAGTGTACCTAGAATTTCTGTAATTATTTTTAATCTGTTAGTATTCTACATGCTACATTGTTAAGCATTTGAAATGAACAAAATAGATGATTGTTTGAAAGAGGAAAAAACTGAACAAAAATAATTAACACATGACATCTCGAAACAAATAAATTAATACTCTTAGCATCATAAGACTGTGATGCGGATGTGGTCACCTGTTTCCTTGATGATGAGTTTGGAACAGCAACAAATTGTGGCTCTGACAATGTTGTAGGAATAGCCACTGATTCTGGCATCAACCGTGCATCCGATAAAGCAACAGACTGAATTTGATCGTGCACGAGTACTTGAAGCCATAACTACAAAATGAAAAAAAGCAAAGTGCATTTAAATAACATGATATAAATGAACAAAGAATCAAATTGAAAAAGATTAAACAAAAGGCATAAAATAAGATAAAAATTAACCATTTACAATGATGATAAAGGTTTAGGTTTTGTATCTAAATTCAAATTTCTTGACTTAGCTCATAAAACTTGATGTTCAGGTCATGTTTATGTCCACATTCAAATTATACTTTAACATATATACATTCTTTGGGAAAATAGAACAGTTCCGCTAGCCACTTTGGCTTGCACAATAGTCAAATGAATATAACAGATAAATACAATTTGTTTGATATTACAAGCTTAATCTTGAAATTCCTATGTAATGCATCAAAAACATGGAGCATATTCTCGGAACTTGAATACCATAAACTAATGATTATAAAAGTTGATGGCGAAGAAATAATTTTATTCAATTTTGATTACAATTCAAAATGGAAATCCTGAACTACAAGAAGCGAACTTGAAATTAAGATCTGAAGTAGAAACTAAATTGCTACACAAACGATAAGATGCAAAACTGAGCACAAGAGCAAATAGCTGGATTAACAAGAACTGAGTTAACTAATCTAAAGATAAACTGAACAGGAATTAAAGTATACGAATCAACGATTCGAAATGAAAAAGTACTAAGAATTAAAATTAAAAAATAGAAAACCAAACTTTGCAGAGCGGTGAACTAGAAACAAAAGATGAACCAAAATTGTAGCTGGAATAATCAAATGAAATTGCATTCAGTTTTTTCTTCACACGTTACAAATGACGACTGCATAGTTATTTATACACATTCACATGCTGCCAATGGACTATATCCTCTCTTGACGCAGTCAACTCCTACCTATACAGTTCAAATATAGCCAGGATTTCCTTATAGAACTATTTTCTATAAGAAAATTTATGTGATTAAGCAAAAGTTACGACAAGCATAATCCATAGACCACTTAAAATGCAATATTTATTAGCACAACTTCGTTATTTATAAACTACTGTAAGGCAAGTTACTTGAAAATGAATATTGTATAAACTGTAGTTCAAGCTATACAAGTAATCTACATATAGTTAGGTCTAGTATATGATAAATATAATTCTTTTTTCTCAAATATATTTATAATTATGTCAGGAATAAAATTGCAGCAATAAATTAATTAATTGCAGTCTCTTAATATTATTGCATTAAAAATATTCCTATACCAAATGTCTTGAAGACATATAGGTTTGAATGTTTACCTAATATGAAACATCATATCTTAAAACATATATTTTACTACAGTATCATTTTTTTTATCACAAATATTAAATTCTATCTTCTTTTATAGAAAAAAATCGAAAAAAGATATGTTACAATTCAGTAAAATAAAAGGCCAAACAAGAAAATAAAGATGGCTAAACTGATAATTACTCATGAATATAAGCAATAATTCCTAAAATAACCTTTCCCAAAATATCAGAAGGGAAAAAAGCAAATTTCCAATTCTTATACCTAATTCTGGACCTAATATGCAGAAAATGGGAATTACTGTTTGGTTATCAAATGTTTAACAAACCTTGATTAATTTACATTGAATCGCAACCAATATAAATATTATGTTTCAGAGGTTTCTAACTTTTCTCCCATTCTTCTCACTGTTAGATCACTGTTAGGTTTCTTGCATTCATAAAAATGATTTCAATCATCTCTAGACACTAATCAATGGAAGAATAATCTGTAAAATGCCGCTAAAAGATAGGAACTAACATATTTCTATACGTTTAAAAATTCAGATCCATATATCATATCTTACCATAGAAAAGACATGAATCAAAAACAAGGATAACTTGAAGCAAAAAATCAATAAAAACTTACCATTTACTGCTTAAGAGACAGATATACCGCTGAAAATAGTTAAACGGTTGCGAATGGCGATGAAGCCAATCGATGTTATGGATTGACGAAATCAAGTAATCGTGTTTCCTTGATGATCGAGAGATTCGCAAACAGGTTAGAGCTTCGGAAATGAGATGGGATTACATCCGGATTGAAGAACAAGATTCGAAAATGAAAAGCGAGAGAGAAAAGCGAGATACAACGAATTAGGGATTGTCGTCTTCTAACTGCGGTAGTGGGCCGGGTCGCATGCAAATGAAAATGCCCTTCCAAGTTCCAACCTAAAATGTTTGTTAATTTTGCATACCTTTTATAAATGATCGTACAAGAATTAAAAAGAAAGAAAGAAATTATTTGTTTTTCAAATATTACGATTAAGATATCAGTGGCTATACAATTATCCTTCTGTTTGTATTTTTCATTTTGGCACATGAATAATGCATTATGAAGCAAATTCAGACTTTAAAAAACTAAATTAACATTTACATAAAATATGCCTTTTAGATATTTACATCATTTTGAATAAACTAATTTCATAAGATTTGGATAGGTCCATAAAAGTGTACTAATTGCAACATATTCGAACGTCGTTAATAAATAATTATTCATGACACAAGGTGATTTTTAATGACATCAAAATATGTTGATAATGTCAAAGAGTCATTAACAACATAAACTAGCGTTGTAAAACATTGATTTCTTTTGCAACATATGTAATATGTAGCAAATACGTACAAATTTAATGGATTTTAATTTGTGTATTTATTCGCAACATAAAATACAGTCGTAGAAAATTGAAATTAATTTACATGAACATTCGCTATCTATATTAGTCATGACATAAATAAGCATCGCAGATAATGATTTCTCGCGACTTATTGTCCTGCGTCGCAATATTATACGTAGCTAAAAAGAGAATTTGTTGTAGTGACTTATATAACATAAAGAAGATTACAAACATTTGAGTTGGCAAAAAATAAAAAACTACTACAACAAATAACATACAACAAAACAAGATAGCCAACTCAAAAGATGACAGAACACTACATGACTACAAAACAAAATAAACACTGAAACACTTAAAACCACACAATTGACCCAACATAGCTTCAGCACGTAGAAACCACCAAACGCTAAAACCTAACAAAAAACATAGCATACACTCAAGCCCAGACCGCAAAAGTATAGAGTCCCAAAAAGCAATTCCTTGCACGCTACAAAGTTAGCAAAGCACAAAACCAGAAGCCAACCCAAACAAAATAGCGAGAAAACAAAAACCTGAAGCAAACATCTACAAACATCCTCCGAACATAAAAGCTCCAAGGATCAAACTGGAAAAACAACTAAACAGGACACCCAAAACAGAATAAAATATATTACTGCTCCAAAATCACTAAAACTCCTGCAAGCCCAAGATCAGCACCATGCAGACAAGATAAAAGTCCAAGAGCACAAATAAAGAAATAACTAAGCCAAAATCAGGGAAAACCACTACTGCATTGCATAAGCTACAAACCCATCTGAAATACTAAAGACAGATCCATTCTCCAATATCTCAGAAAAAAAAAAAAAAAACATCACTTCTTGGATATACCTGCATTATAAACACCACCAGGAGATCCTATTTCTTCTTTTGTCTTCTTTGCTTTTGATCTAGTTTGTATTTGAGAAACCATTTTGATCCATTCTGGATTATCTTCTACAAAAGGATTTTCACTATTCAACTTATTTCCTCCTTTAAACTTACGAGTTTTATACTTAATTCTCCTTTTTCTAAAACTAGTCGAAGCCGAAGAACTATCCGAATCACCTATTAAAACATCTTGCACCCCACGTTTATCTAACCCATTAACACCAGAAATAAAAGCATTACTGACCTTATTATGAGCTGAAATATCCTCAGAAGCTACTGGACTATCTTGGATCATAGCTACACCTTCAATGTCAGCTTTTTCCCTGGTTATTTTTCCTTACTACTCACCATTATTAACCATTACATCAGCATTATTGATATCTACGGTCATGTTATCTACTTTAGTTGATCAATTACAATCCTCATTCAAAACCTGCATGCTATCATTTATATCAGAGAGAGCAGTAAAAGGGTTTGGTCTGCTTTCTCTATTAACCTGTCTTTGAATTTTGGCATAGTTAGAAACAGAAATTTTGTTTGCTTGACTGACTTCTTCAACTCTTAACATATTATTCTCAACTGTAGGGCTCTTCAATGGATTAGTAGTGTAAATCTGTCCTTGATTATCCATTGCTTCATTAATTTCCATCACATTAGAATTATTGGAACTGTTTTTAGGTACCCATAACCTAGGGGCTTTACAGACATTGTTAGAGTGCCCAAAAATCTTGCATTTTGTACATGCAACTGGAACCCACTCATATATGACTTTCCGACACACCGAATTCCCATTAAAACTTTGAATTGGAATACTATCTGGGAATTTAAAATTAACATGCACTTCAACTAAGACTCTTGCATACGAAATTCTAATGACATCTTCTGTGTAATTATCAAGCTTAACAGGAAGATCTAAGGTGGAAGCAATTCTACTAATAGCCTCAATCGACCAAAAGTCTAAGTCTAAGTTAGGAAGACGAATCCAAATGGGTATTGTATGTAAAAAAAACCCGTGACAGATTCATACCCGGCTGAAACTTCTTCATAAATATTAATCTCTTGTTGTAGTAATAAGGGCCATACGCTAAGATCCTATCACAATCATCTGCAGAGTCACATTTAATAATGTAGAAGCCATTTTCTCTAGAATATAACTGGTATCTACCATTTAGGTTCTAATTTCTGTACACATAAAAAGCAATAGAATTACTCCACCTCTCCCTAACCTTATTAACCAGAGATTCACTAATAACTTCCACTTTAAGATTATCTTTTAAGTGAAGGTTCGAAAAAAATTAGTTGAATCAAGTTCTGGTGATACCTGTTTTCTCTAATTACCTCGATCCAAGCTTTTGATTTTACCTGATTTACTTTATTCAAAGCCTCCTGATCTTTAGGAACTAACTCAGGAAAATCCGACTTTGAATCCAGACTGGGGAAATTTGAAATACGTTGGATTGAGTCTCCATCTGCGATGCATGTTGTGGAGATGATTGTCTATCTGGAGGAAAAGCAGATCGGAAATCTGAATCCAAGGATTGAGTGATTTTTGCTTGCGATTTCGAAATTCTCTGAGAGTCAGTCACCGTTTTGAGGGGAATATTTGAGATTTGGAAATCTGAATCGAAGGACGCAGTTGTACACACTTAAAACTAGTGTGCTTCTATTCACACCCCAATTTCCTCTTCTGGCCACCAAAACTAAAGGCCACCATAAAGAATATCATTTTCTTCTTTCAGCTACCGTTAAAAATATTAATATGAACAGGCACCCCACTACGGAACGAAAGCTTCGGTTTCTTCCTGCCGAATTTACAATCATATTTCGGTTGGTAGTAGCCGTACGGTTGCTTCCTGCCGAATTCATATTGTTAATTCGGTTGATTATGGCCGAATGAAGAAAAATGATGTGGTGGCCAGAAGTGTAAAAAATATAATCAAGTTTATTAAATTTTGTGTGGTGGCCAGAAGAGTAAATTGGGGCGTGAATAGCAGCACACTAAAACTAAAGAAAAATTCAATTCCAACCGCCATAAATACTGAGCCCCCCCCCCCCCCCCCTCCCTTCCTTTAATCAAGATTTTCAATAAAAAGTTTATCATTATCGTGTTATTCTCGGAATTGTTATTGACGCTTCAAGTATTGTTTAGGGGAGTACCAATGCAAAAAGCACCCCCTTAACAAATTAAAGTTTATTTTACCAAATTAGCCTTCTTTACAATAATCTTTTTTAGTTGTTAATTAAAAAAAAAAATTGGTATATTAGTCGAATTACATCAGATTTTTATATCAAATTATCAATAATCTCATTGGTCAATCACTTTTTTTAACTATACTCATTTCTCATTTGTCGATCCCTTTTTCTAAATAATTTCATTTCTCATATGTTAAATTACCAATAATCTCATTTTTTTTCACGTTCTTCGTTTGCGCCATTATTTCTTCTCAAACGATCGCTCTTTATTTGTTTGCAAATAATTTAGGGATTTGGTTTTTTTTTTTTTTTTTTTTTGCATTTGAAATTGATTGGGATTTGGAATGCTAACTGATGTTATTTCCTAGGTAAAAAGGGAACATAAAAAGTTAAATACGTGACTCCCCCTAACATTTTTGTTATGATTGGACTGTTTTTAAAATTTGACTCCCCTTAACAATAGTTGGAGTGTCAATAACAACGCCCTTTTTTTTCTTCAAATCGTCAGGTTACCTCGTAGGGCGGATGCGTGGTTCCATCACTAACCGCGCAAGGCAACTAAGAGGTACATTAGACAATCTAGTAATGCTTCTACGAGGTTACTTAGCATACCTCGTAGTTGCCCTGCGTGGTTCGTAATGGAACCACGCAGCCGCCCTACGAAGAAAGGCATTTTCAGATTTTTTTTAAATAAAGGGGTGGAAGCTCAAAAAAACTGGGGGGAAACTAGTTTTTTTAAAATTAGGGGGGCAACTCAGCACTTATGGAGGTTTAAATAGAATTTGCCAAAACTAAATTAATATAACTCCTTGGAAATATTTGAGATAAACTTTTTAATGAACACGACATATGAATAAAGTAAGCTATAAAGTTAATGTTTTGACATGGAATGTAATTAAAATAAAGAAACTTTAAAATAATATAGAAAGTAATTATTTTGCCAAATATATTACATATTCATATCATATGCGGACCACACCTTATTCGAAAATATGGAAATAAATAAAAATTAATTGTAACACCCATTATGACTTTTTATTACATAATAATGGTTCGTTTCATATTTTTAAGCTAAATATTCAAAATTCTTAATGGAAAAATATTTATTTGCATTTTGAGGGGAATTACAATTTAATAAGTCGTCAATGAGAAATGTTGAGACTTTACGCAAACTTTCATATGTGGAAACATGCATTAATTCCATTCATTATGCATTTATACTATTTATATTCATTGACTATTTTTTATGCCTTTGAACTACTATAGATATTAAGACATAATAGTTGCGGAAGTTATGAATTTTATAAAATATTTAATCAAACCGATTTTTTCGGTTTTTCTTAATTCGACTGAGTCTTCGATAACTTCCGTCCGTCTGAAGTTTTTTAACAATAACCATTTTGTCCTCCTATGACATATGCATTAATTTAATGTAGTTCTAAAGCCTTGCCTTGCCTTATTTGAGCTTCCCGATTTAATTTTTAATGTAGTCTATTTGATTTATTAATGGTCATTAATTGTGTGACTTAATTAACTTTATATTTGGAAGAAAAGCTAATTTTTCCACTTTTGTTGATATGAACATGGTGTTCATTTTAAAACATCACACCTAGCGTTAATAAGATAAATCGACAACAATTTATTGATTAAATTTATTTCTTAAATTGAAAATCACTTAAGTAATTTAAACATATTGACAAAAACCTGATACGGTTAAAGTTTGATTTAATAAGATGTATATTAATTGCCATCTTTTTTACCATATATATAAATTATAACAAAATAACATGATTCGTTAAAATAATTATTTTGATTTGAATAATATACGTAATTTTGTTTCTTTTAATATAAAATCATTTATATGCAATCTGTTGTTTCTTTTTTCCTCTAATGTAAAATCATTCCTATGATTTTCTGTTTTATGCTTGGTGAATATAAAAATATTTCACTACTACTTAAAATGATTTTTTTATTGATATGCATTACATAGATTTGAATCATCATACTAGTCTTTTTTTGATATTTTTCATGAATATTTGTTTGTGTATTTAATCTTTGTGCTGACATGATTGGTTAAAATAATTATTTTTGGTTTTTAATAATATATGTAATTTTTCTTCCATATATTTTCATTCATATGTAGTTTTAAATAATTAAATAAGTACAACAAAATAATTTTTTTTATCAGTTGTATTGTATTACAAAGTTGGTTTTCTCACCGTTATGCAGTTATACTAGTAGTTGGAATTGGTTTGGCATCACATTTTTTTATGTAAACGTGAAGTGTTAAAAATGCCCTTTATCTCGATTTATTTCCTAAATTTTCTTGGAATAAATTAAGATAATTTTCCATTATTTAGTTTACTTGAAATAAAGATTTGAAATACATGCTGTGTTTTGTTGTGCATTTTTTTATTAATCGAATCAGATTTAATACCTTATAAAACGTATATGAACAATTATTAAATTGTATACGCCGAGTTATTTGTATTTAGGATTTGACATATATGGTGGTTTTAAATAACCATTTTCAAATATATCTTTAATCTTACTTTAGTAATAGTTGGAATAGGTTTGGTGTCACTTTTTTTGGTGGAAACGTGAAGTGAAGTGGCCAAAATGCCATTTATCTCGATCTATTTCCTAAATTTTCTCGGAATAAATTAAGAAAATTTTCCATTTATTCAGTTTACTTGAATTAAAGATTTGAAATACATGTTGGGTTTTGTTATGCATTTTTTTATTAATCAAATTAGATTTAATACCTTATAAAACGTATATGGACAATTATTAAATTATTTGTATTTAGGATTTGACGTATATGCTAGTTTTAAATAAGCATATTCAAATATGTCCTTTATCTCGATCTATTTCCTAATTTTTCTCATAATAAATTAAGAAAAATTTCCTTTTATTCAGTTTACTTAAATTAAAGATTTGAAATACATGCTGGTATTGCTATGCATTTTTTATTAATCAAAACAGATTTAATTTTAGCACCTCAAAAAACGTATATGGGCAATTATTAAATTGTATACGCGAGTTATTTGTATTTAGGATTTGACATATATGTTGGTTTTAAACAAGCATTTTCAAATATGTCCTTTATCTCATTCTATTTCCTATTTTTTCTCGCAGTAAATTAAGAAAATTTTCCATTTATTCAGTTTACTTGAATTAAAGATTTGAAATACATGTTGGGTTTTGGCATTTAATGTATTAGCATTTTCAAATCAAAATGGAAAGCATTTAATTTCCTTCATCGTCCATTTCCACGTTCTCCACAAAAATAAAGAAAATTCAGTCAAATTATACAAAATCTTCTAAACATGCTACTAAATGAAGGTTGGCCGAATCCCCATAAAAATAAGTAAGTATTTATTTTTTGACTTTTTCTCGGGTACTCAAATCTCCACAAAAATAGCACAATAGAATATTTTATCACCTTTAAATACCAATTGTAATCCCCACTTGTCTCTTCGTTTTCGTTAATCTTTATTGTTCACTTTTCTTGGCTACTACAACTATGGTTTCAAGCTTCAGGTTAGATTATGTAATATGTAATCTTTATTGTTCACTTTTTTGCATACAATTAAGTTCACTAGGTTTTATTTAATTCTCTACTTTAATATTTCTATAATTTTCAATTTCATGAAAAAAATTAAAGTAATATGTAATTTTTCAATGTAATATGATAACGAATCTTTAAAATACAACTAAGTTCATCCTATTTGTTTTTTTTCTCTATATAAACTTTTGTCTTTACCAACATTTTGGATGTTAGATTTTATTTTCTTCCAATTTCGGTTTTTTAATGGTAAGCTACCTATTATAATAAAAAATATTGGCTATAGTTTTAATATTTATTTCTATTTTTTCTTCTTAAATACAAGTATTTCTCTTGATTTCTGGCTCAAAATTTTCACTTACCCGCTCGAAACATTTTCTTAACGGTTTCCACATTGTCCTTATTTGCAAAAATTGTCCAAAATCATTAATGATGATCGTTTCTTTTCTTTATATTCTGTCTCTAAACGTTGGTCTTTCGTTTTCATCTTCTATTTTCATTTCTTACATGTTGGCATTATTGGTTGCTTTTGTACTCATTTACTAAATTCATTTTCCAATTACTATTTTCTATATTGCAGTATCAATTGTTAATTCCGCCTCTCAAATATAGTTCACCGTATAAGAAATTAAATATTGGTTGATTGGTTATCAATTTCCAGCTCAAGTTTAGGTATGTTCTTCCTTTGACTAAGTTCTATTGCTTTATACTTTTTGCTTCTTTACTAAAATTTATATTTTTTAGATGAATCTAATTTATTTTTATCCAACTTCAGGTATGCTCTTCCTTTGGTTATGTTCCATTGTATTATGCTTTTTGGTTCATCACCAAAATTCATGTCCCAATGGTGACCTGATTGACTTTCTACTCTAACAAGGCAAACGTCATTCTTCTTCATCCCTATTTTTGGACATTAGCTTTGTTTTCAGGTATTCACTACTTTTTAAATTTATAGATCTGTATTTAACGGTTTCCTTAACATTTTCCTTAAACGCAAAAGTTGCCCAATTTTATTAATAACAACCATTTCTTTGTTTAATTTTCTATCCCTAACCGACTTAATGTCATCCTCTTTTGTTTTCTTATTTTCATGTTTCAGGTTATTTTTGAGCAAAATTTATTTTGCATTTTGTTATGTTTGTTTGTTGTTTTCATTTTCGTTTACCCAATCGCATTTTTAGTCAATACCATCGTATCAATTTTCAATATTTTACCTCCAATCTTCTTTATTATGCAAAAAAAAAAATATGAGTTGAATATTTGTCGACCTTCTACTCGATATTGGGTATGTAATATTCAATCATTTTAGGTATGGGTTGAAATACTACATTGTTCTTTTTTTTTGACATTGTAATTGACACTCCAAATATTGTTGAGGGGAGTCAAATTTTAAAAACACTCAATCATAAAAAAATTGTTAGGAGAGGTCACGTACTTTATTTTTTACGTTTCCTTTTTACTTTGGTAATATCATCAGTTACTATCCCAAATCTCAATCAATTTCAAATACCCAAAAAAAAAATCCCTAAATTATTTGCAAACAAAATAAAAGTGTTCATTTGAGGAGAAATAATGGTGTTGAACGTCGTATTGTCAAATTTTGCTCGGTGGAAGATGATCTTTTTGTTTTTTTTCGATTTGTCATCGCCAAAATAGGGGAATTACTACATGACGACATGAACGGAATAGGTCTGTCGTATTTAATATTTTTGTTTGAAATTGTTCATCATTTTTGAAATTTGTATTCATTGTCAAGTTACCAAAGCTGAGAAAATAGGGTGTATCGATAAATTCAGCGGTGGGATACCGTATAAAAAAGTTGTTCGATATATGTATATCTATTTCCTATAAATGATATATTTTCATCTGATCGGATGTATATCGACAAATGATATTATTGTTAATTTGGTATAAAAATCTGATGCAGTTCGACTAATGTACCGTATAATTTTTCTGATTAACAACTATAAAGAGATTATTGTAAAGAAGGCTAATTTGGTAAAATGAACTTTGTTTGTTAAGAGGATGCTCTCTGCATTGGTACTCCCCTTAACAAATTCTTTTTCTTTTAAAAAATTGAACCCCCCTTAACAATACTTGGAGTGTCAATAACAATCCTCTTTGTTTTTTTTTTGTACTAAAAAAAATATATTTCTATCTTAATCAAATTCACTTTCTACCTTAAATAGAGATATGTCGTCCTTCTTTATTCCTATTTTCGGATTTTAACTTTGTTCTCCAATTTTTATTACTTTCTAACTTTATAAACTTTCATTTTGTTTTATGTACAAGTAAGACTTTCATGATTTTTGATGATCTGTATGTCGTTCCAATGGGTTAAGCCTTAAGATTTGCTTTACAAACTACCTTTAGGCATTTGTTTTTCATTTTCACCTCAAAAACTGAATTATTCTAATTTTTAACTTATAGTTTTCATTTACCTCTTTCAAACATGTATTCAATAGTTGCCATAGCATTGTCCTTACAAACAAAAATTGTTCAATATTATTAATAATGACTGTTTCCATTCTTAGATTTTCTATCTTCAAAAATCCTGGACAAATTTTTTCCCTTTTATGTTCTCTTATAATCAATGCTTCAGATTTCATCTTAAGCTAAATTTATCTTGCAATCTATTAAAATTGTTAGTTTATTTCATTTTCATTTATAAAATTCCATTCTCAATTGCTGTTTTCAATATTATACGACAAATTTTCAATACGTTTCTTCAAATCTACTTTATTATATAAGAAAAATAAATATAGGTTGAATATATGCTAATTTCTTGCTCAATTTTAGGTATGTATTTCCTTCAATTATGTTCTATTATTCGATCCTTTTTGTATCTTCACCAACCATATTACAATTTATGCTAATTCATTTTATACCTTAAATAGATAAATGCCATCCTTCTTTATTCGTATCATGGGTTATAACTTTGTTTTCAAGTATTTATTACTTTCTAATTTTACAAATCATCATTTTGTTCTACGTCAAACAGATTGAATATGCATATGGGCTTTAAAATCATATGCATATGCATCTTAATGCACATAAAATACTATTTTGCTATTTGTTTGTAAGCTGATTAATGAATTACTTTTGCAAATAAACTGACACTTTAATTTTTTTATAAGTACATGATGTCTCGACATTGTAATGAACTAGAAAAAATATTTGTTGCATTTATCAAGGACATTCCTCAGTGAGAATAGTTCCGTTATAATTTTAAGATTTATTACTTTGAACTTTTAATGATATCAATGGTTGTCAAATAACATCATAAATTTGTTGTTTTACATAATGATTTGTTTGTTATTAGGATATTTAAAATTTCTAGTTATTATTTATAATGAAGTTTTCCATTTAACTAATGGTACAATATAAATTACTTAATTCATTGTAACTCTATTAATTGTTGAAATAGACGTGCTATTAGAATTTTGAATTCAATGTTATGATTATTTTTTTATAGATTATGATTGTTTGAAGCTACTGATTTGGTTGATTGTATGATTAAGTGGTGGTTAGCTAGCAAGCGATGAGTAAATTGGCTTTATATTTCTAGCAACGTTTGTACTTAGACATATTATAGATTTGAAAGCTACTTGCCATATAATGTTGTATAAGAATGGGTTACTCATTTATATTCCCAGAAAAGTTCCAATAAGTTCATATGTTTTTGGGATTATTCCACATGTGTATAGTACACGAATTTGTTTCTAATAAATGTAAAGTTGTATCTCTCCTTTTTACAAACTTTTTGTCCTTCGTAATTTTTGTCTTTCCATTTTTCTCTATGCTTCATAATTATTCAAAGAAGATTTCTTGTGCCAACGGTGGACAAGCCTAATCAATTGATCTTTAGCTGACTGTGAAAGATTTCATGGTTTGAAAGGCAAATAGAAGCATGAACGGAAGTGGATCCTATTTTGTAGAAAAAAATCATGAAATTCGAAAAAAGTGCCAATAGTACGTAGATTAGAAAGCAAATTTGCTATTAGAATAGTTAAATTCATAACATTATGCCTTTGAATTGTTAGATTTTTCTTTAAAGAGACAATGTTGCATGAATCCAAATTTTATTAGTTAGAATTTTTTAATTGTATTTGTTGTATAGTTTTTCTGTAGTTTTGGTAGACTAGAAGCATGATTTAGATATATAATGTTTTTCTAATTATTGATCAAATATTATGATTGGTTTTCACTTGGAATATTTCTATTATAAATAAAATCAAATATGGTTCCAGTATTTATCTCTCACCTCTATCATTTTCACCTTGAAAAATTAATTCTTCTAACTTCCAACTTATAATTTTAATTTGCACCTTTCAAATATTCAATGGTTTTCTTAACGTTGTTCTTATGTGCAATAGTTACCCAATATCATTAATAATGTGTTGTTCTTTTTTTAAGTTTCCATACTCAAATAAATTGAATTTAATATCCCCTTCTTTTTTTTCTTAACTTTCATACGGTAGATTTCTTTTGCAACGAAACTTATCTATCAAAATTTATTAAGATTGTTTGTTGCTTTCATTTTCATTTTCATTTATCAAACTCTTTTCTATTATATTTTCCATAATAACGTATCAATTTTCAATGTATTCCCTCAAATCCACTTTATGATACAAGAAATTCAGTACATGCATATTCTATATATAACAGAAGCTATAATTTTATCTTAGTTTGTAATGATTAAGTACATTTATAAGTATTCTCGTTGTATACACAAAATATTACAAACATTCATATTGGTAATGGATTAATTCCTCAGTAAAAAGTTCATAGATAACGTCAAATTCGAGCCTAAAAAAGCATTGACCTGTGTTTAGAGCTATAACTTTATACATATAGTAAAAAAGAGGAAGGACAATTGCATGAGAAGGCAAACTGATATTAAAAAAGAGGAAGGACAATTGCATGAGGTGCATATAAGATGTTTTTTATCTACCCAAGGGGAGTTAAAATGTTTCCCTTCTGTTGATAACATTGGAAAAATTGATGATATTTATCGTTTTTAATTGATGCTCAAGTTTTATCTTAGCTTTTTGCAAAAGAACATATTTTATCTCCAAATAAGTTATAGTTACTACAAAATGTGTTTCATAATAAAACGAAATTACTTGGACAACTTTTGACATTTTGCTACATAATATTCCAACTTCTATTTAATATCTTCTTTCTATGCAAATATAATCTCATATTTGTGTTGTTTACAGTACACCTATCCATAATAAAAAAATCATTTCGACAATAATCTAATTTTAATATATATTTTTATAATAAGGTTGATACTTTAATTAAGTTGTGCTCTCACTATGATATCTCAAGGTAAGGCTGGAAATGGATACCTGAAAAATCTGAAATTCATTCGCATATGTATCCGAAAAAAATGGATATATTCGATATCCAAAAAAGCGGATTATCCGAAAAAACAGATATATCCGAAAAATGGATATGATGGTATCTGCATCCGAAAATTATCCGTTCAGTTGTTATCAAAACCATCAGAAGAAAAAATAATCTCTCTCTCTACACACACACACACACACACACACACACACATATATATATTAATAAAACATTGCAAAATATCAAAGTGGAAAATTCATGGAAGAAGTGGACGATCCCCCTTTGATTAGAAAGGAAAATCTAAAACCAGGTGTCATAAGTCACATTTATGTTTTTATGTTAATTAAATCAATTGAATTAGTTAGTATATTGAATGATCATTAAGTAATTTAAAATTTACATTGACTTTTGACACCATCGTTAATATTAAAATTAGAACGATTGGATGCTTATTGATTGGTTGTTGTCATATTTAATGAAAAACTGAAATTTAATCGAAAATTTAACGCATCAAATTTAGAATAAATAAAAATAAAAATTTGGTTATTTTAGTTGAAATTAGAAATTTAATTTGACTTGAATTTAATGACATTTAATATTGATTTAGAATACATTAAATTTCAAGAATTTGAGATTTCAATGATTGAATTTTTATTTAACATTAAATTTTAGTTTTATTGACTGTCGAACCCGCATATCTTTTTTGTATCATATATTGACATGTCCCTTGATTTTATGCGCGAATTTATTAACTGTTATGATGGATGATATTGCATTGTTTTGATATGAAGATGAATATATTATATCATGGATCTGAAATAAAACTACGAATTTAGATTGAAAAATCTCCTTGGAAGGACTATTAATTGGAGATAATTAAGCAATTAAGTACTATCATTTAAATATTGATATTCGATCTTAACAAATATAACAGTGGTTGACAAACTGGATGGTGCCAACCCAAACGCAAGGATCCGACAGAAGGTTCAAAGGCACATTTACTCCTATATTAACAATGCTACACTGATCGAAACTGTTTTCGTCATTTCCTGCGGTCCAGACGGAAATTCAGGGGATTCATGCAGATCGGGGAGTGGTAACCAATTCAACGGTGAGGATTGCTGCCTCAATTTTTAAAGAAATTATTTTCGGGTACAGTAGCTTTGTCGTTTTGTATTAAACCCATGTTTTTCCTTCAGATTATTATGCTTCCACCTATTTTCATACTCCACCCGCCTCATCAAACTTAAACCCAATGAAGAAGGAATTGCAAAATCCATGCATTAATAAAACACTGCTAAATTATTGTTTTTTTGGTAATGATAAATATCATGATTATTTATCAGTATGAGCATGATTATTTATCAGTATGTGCATGAACATGCAATGTAATACAAATAACACGAAGTCTGCTTCGAGCATTATTATACCAGTGAACATCAAATGTATTTGTTGTATTCATTAGAAACCTGCAGAACAAACCCCATGCCTCTCTTTTTATATTCTGAAACCACAATGTCAGTGCATGCAAAATTACAACTAAGTGCATTGTTCTCATGCATATAAAAAGAGAGGGAAAAAAATTTTCCTTTCAGAAGAAAAAGAGGAAGGTAAATTTTCTCTACATTATCCATAATTTGATTTTAATAAATTAATCCACCAACTTTATTAAGTTAATCAACGAGTGGGTTAACTAAAATATATGTTTTTATAGTTATTTAGAGCATATTATTCCAACAATATCCATATAAGGCCTACGACCATTTGATCCAAAATTTGAGCTTTGTTTCTATTTTGTACATAGTTCCATTTCCATCAGTTCCATAATCAGAATAATCCAAAATTCCTTTTTTTTTTTTTTTTTTGAAAATTACCTCCAAAGTTTCTTATATTCAATATTCCCAAGAAACATGATATCGGTTTCTTGTATCCTGTAAATTGATGAAGATAGGAAGATTAATTGCTGTTACGGCTGATAATTAGAACCGAAAACCCAAGAAACATGATATCGGTTTCTTGTATCCCGTAAATTTTAAATTTTTTGAGTTCGATTAACTTATTTTATTGTTCTAAAATAAGATTAAAATTCGTTACAGTTGAAATGGGATAGGCTAAACTCAAGATAAAAAAAACAGGTATGGTGATTTTGTATATTATTTAGGCAATGAAGCAAATACTCATAGAGGCATTTATATGAAATAAATACAAATGAGAATATAAGATTTCGATATTGATCATCTTTAAACAGAGGAAATTAGCAAATAGCTGCATTAGGTTAAAGAGGCTGAGTTTGGAGACTTAAATTGATCCATATTGTGTATAAATTTAAAGGCTTTTCTTTTCTGGTATGGAGATGAAAATTATATTTATAGACAAATATTATTGCTAATGGATAACGTTGAGACATCTCATGTAAGTATTTTAGTTTCAAAATCAATTAAGCAGCTAGTTTATACCCATGCATTGCACAAACAACATGTTGTACAAACAATAGCTTTTTAAGAAATGCCCGTTAGTGCGGCTCATTCCATTTTATTAAGTAAGAGGGAAAAACAGAGAAACTATTAGCAACACACTAGCTAGTATATTCAATATACGTAGTAGCTTTAAAATTCTAGCTTCATCCTTCTGGCAGTGATCTTGCTCTCCATAATAGCTTCTGCTTTCTTCTTTTCCTGTGCATACGGAAAAGCTTCAGGTGCAAGGGGGAAAAGGGCTTGAAAGTGAGGGTTTTTGGAATTTTTGGACTAACATCAGGCAATGGCATCTTCATCCTTCTGGCAGTGATCTTCCTCTCCATAATAGCTTGGCCTTCTTCTTCTCCGGTGCATATGGAAAAGCTTAAGGCACCGAGGATGGGGGAAGGGGGAGGGGGGAGGGGTGAGGCAAACAACTTGAAAGTGAGGTTTTTTGGATTTTTGAAATTAAAACACTTACATGAAATTAAAACGCTTATTGAGGGATTAAAACACTTACTTGAGAATAATTTCAACAAGGATGAAAGATAACAAGAAGTTGGTGAAAGGCGCTTTATTGGCCAGTTCCAAAACTCCAAAAACCCTCACTTTCAAGCTTTTCCCTCCCCTCCACGGGCTCCTGAAGTTTTTCTGTATGCACGAGAGAAGAAGAAAGCCCAAGCTATTATGGAGAGCAAGATCACTGCTAGAAGGATGAAGACTCCATTGCATGAAGTTAGTCCTAAAATTCCAAAAACCCTAATTTTCAAGCCCTTTGCCCCCCTTGCGCCTGAAGCTTTTCCATGTGCACCGGAGAAGAAGAAAGCCCAAGCTGTCATGGAGAGCAAGATCACTACTAGAAGGATGAAGCTTGAATTTCAAAGCTGCTACGTATGTTGAATAAACTAGCTAGTGTGCTGCTACTACTTTCTCTGTTATTTTCTTTTATTTAATAATCTGGAATAAGCCCTCCACACAGGCATTTCTTGAAAAGCTATTATTTGTGCAACATACTATTTGTGCAATGCATGAGTATAAACTAACTGCTTAATTTATTTTAAAATTAAAACACTTACATGAGATGTTCCAACGTTATCCATTAGCAAGAATATTCATCTATAAACACAATTTTCATCTGCATACTAGAAAAGAAAAGCCTTTGAACATCGTATACACGATATGGATTAATTTAAGTCTCCGGACTAAGCCTCTTTAACCCAATGCAGCTATTTGTATTTTCCTCTGTTTAATGATGATCAATATCGAAATCTGAAGTCGTCTGAAACTTACAAGTTTTGGAGAGGAATTGAAATTTTATGCAAAAATAAATATAAAAAATTAGAGCTTTTTCTTTGATAGAGAAAAAGAAAGGAGGCATAGAGAAATGATCATAAATCAATGTATTTTTAGGATTTCTAACACTTGTAGCATCTTAAAGTTGAGATTTATTGTGAATATTGTTTGAATTTTGCTCCAGGCTCCTACAACAGCTCCTAGTGATCAAGCTGTTGTGAATATTGTTTGAGATTCATCTTAAAGTTTAGATTTATCACTAGGAGTTATTGTAAATATTGTTTAAGATTTATCTTAAAGTTTAGATTTATCTTAAAGTTTAGATTTATCACTAGTAGTTGTTTTGAATATTGTTGAGATCATAAGCTGGCAATTTGTAGTAATAAATGGATTCTGGAGGTGTTAATTTTGTTTTAAGATAGCATTTTGTTTTCTAGGATGCTATATAATAGAATATAGGTTTTTTGCTATAATGTTCCTAGGAGTACTACAATTAAAAAATCTGTTTGTTTTTTATTTTTATATTTAGGCCTTTCTGTAAAGGAACCTGCTTCTGATGTCTAGTGTTAATTAAAAATACACACTATTTGCTTTTTCTCAACTATTTTTTTCAGTTCACTTCACTTTTTAGTTACCCTTGTTGATTAGTATGGTCCAGTTTTCCTTTAACGATACATATATTATTGCAAACATTAGGAACTTAGAATAAATAATAATCTATGTTGTCCAACACCACTTTCCAGGTTAGGCGCTTTGATTTGTAGTGCTATATCGTACCCTTTATCAACCCATTCGTTATAATTCACTTGGTGTTGACTACAAGGTTGCGATAATTTAGTATGAATTTAGGGTTTTTAAACTTGTATGTAATCAAATGTCGCCTACTTTCATTGATTAAAGACATCCAAATAGATATAGTATACATCTAAACACCACAAAAAAATAGAAAGTGCTTACACAACATATAACACAAATAGTACATACACAACATATACAACCAAAATTAGTAATTTGAGAGGCAACTACAAATGCCTCAATTGTTATCAGTAGGGGAAAATAATTAGCTGAAATTGCCTCAAGAAGAATGAGAGGAAGAAAAAGAAAAGCCTTTACAAATCACGCGCCTAAAATTAGTTATTAGGGCCATATTTGTTACTTAAAATGGCCCTACAAACATATGTGCTACGTATGTTTATTTGCTTAGAGTTGAAGCAGTTAAGGCATTATGAAATGCCCTTGTTAATATATGTGCGCCAATTGATCTAGTACATTTTTTTTTACTTCTAATAAATTCCGTCTAATTAATGAAACAGGTAACAAATTTACATAATATTATCAAAAAGAAGCCAAAACCGAAACTTAACCGTAAATTATGCTGAAAGAACATTAACAGATAACAAATTCCAAACAAATGAAGTAATTTATGATTACAAGCACATATTATAGCTAACAATATTGTCTAACTCTAATATACATACAACAACATTGTCAATTATAAAATATATACAAGTACATAAAATAATTAACAACAATGTGATTTTTAAAATACATATAACAACCTCATGATGCTTGGCTAGAATAATGTATAAAATTAGCTATATATATATATATATTAAGCTATGGAGTCTAGAAGATGCAAAATCTGCACAAAAAGAAGAAGGAGAATTCTTATATATGAGTATAACAATTTGACCAAGTACTTCTACAGATGCAACACAAAATCAAAGATCTTCAATTTTTTATAGGTATGTCAAGCATTTAATTAATGTTCCAAATATCACAGTAGGATAGATTATGACATCAACAAACCTATTATTTTAGTTTTTCACCTTTTCACTTTGATTTAGCCCATTAACATTGTCATGAAACACAAATTGGGATTTTACATTACATCGATTCCTTTCTGAGTTAGACATTTAAGTACCATTATTGCCATTTATTCATATCTTGTTATATGCATATATTTATATATATAAACACTAGACCTCTCACATTAAGGCTACACTCATGGGCGCTGGATTTTCCTGGCGGTTCTGGGCAGACTTGTACCACAAGTTGACTTAACCTCATGTCATTATATGTTTTTAATTCTTGCACTTAGACCCCTCACATTAGATTTTACCACATGTGAATGCTGGATATGATGGGCAGTTCCGGGTAGACTTCAATCACAAGTGAAATCTAACCTCGTGTCTAAGAGCGGTTAAATTTCTTATTTTTCGTAAACCTTCTATACAATCTAGGCATGTTTATTTCTTCCAATTATCCATTATAATTTATAATTCACATGTAATTGTATCATGCCTATTATAATTCTTTACATATAATCAATTCCTTCCTAACATGTAATTGATCAATCAGATAATTGTTTAAATCACATAAACCAATATGTACCTTTCTCAATTCTTACAGTTAATGGCCTGGGTACACAATTTACACAATTTTACATGAAATTTAAGTAACGGTAATTACTATACAAGATTTGACAAGTTCTTTTCCCAACAAATTAATATTTAGCATATTAATTATTCCTACTTTGTACCCATCACTTTAGGCATTATTAACATATGTTACATTTCTCAACATATTGCATTTTAATTATACATACAGGGGAATGGTAAACGATATCATATTCTTATCTAAACTGTATAGCTTAAATCCACTCACCTTTTATGCTTTCCCCAATTCTGGATCTGATCCGGTTTTAGCATCCATGGTTTTTCCCCTTAATTTGATTTAAAACCAAATAACCATGGATTGATAATTTCCATTAAAAGAGAAGGGAAAGAAAGAGTAAGAATTTGAATGGTTGGATTTAGAATTTTACCTTGCTTTTCATGATTCTGAACAATCTTTTTATTAATGTCGGTTCTCTCTTCCATATCTTGAATTTTAAAATCTTCTTATTAATAATCTAAATTTTCTGAATAGATTTGAGGAGAGAGAAAGAGTAATGGCAAAGCTTTATCGTAGCCTCAGAATTGTGATGTTTAGCATTAGGTCTAAGGTCCTATTTATTGGTATATTGGAGCAACCAGGACCCTCAGATTTGACCAAAAACCATCAAAAACTCAAAACCCTAATCCGCCAAATCTACCACATGGGGTTCGACCCCCCTTCATGTTGTTCGACCCACCTTCATGTGGGTTGACCCCCCAAGGGGTCGACCCCCATGGGTCCGAAGGCCGAAAATTGATCTGGGTTGTTCCTGTTTTCTCTGACAAACTTCTGCAACCCATAACTTCTTCATACGATGTCCGTATTACGCAAACTCGGACTCTATCTGAACTAGAATTCCGAGATGAACACAATGGGACAATTCGTTTTACTCAATTCTGAATATTTAATTAAGTTATTCTTATTTTATTATCTTAAGTTAAAAATGCGGGGTGTTACATTCTCCCTTAGGAAAATTTCGTCCTCGAAATTTGATAATGGTAAAATCAATTAACCCCTCGCATAATATGCATCCATCATGTGTGCATCCAATTTTTGCAAACATCATGCACTTGTGCAAAGTGAAATACAACATAATAATACATGTATGCCTAAACGATACCTCCTATGTGTATGCAAATTTCTCAAAAATCCTTTTAAATTATGATGCTCACATCCTAAATATACTGGTAGTTCTATATGAATTCAATATTTTGAAAACCAAAATACATTTTCATTCAAATTTTCTCACACTCGTACTGAGTAAGAGCGTAGTTCATCCAACTATTGCATCCAAAATCCAACCAACCAACTTTATTTTTCAAAATTCAGAAAAATCTAATTTTCTAAATTCGATTTCTTATGTTGCAAAAAGGTGAAAAACAGAAAACTTCACATCTTCCGTTAACCTTTTTCTAACTGTCTTGGATTTTATGTAACTATTTATAAAGATTCTCTTATTTTCCTATCCAAGCACAACCCACATAAGAAAATTTTCTTTTGTTATAGATTTTCTTTTCATCTTATCTTGGAAAATTTTCATTCTTATCCATTTTTTCTCATAATTCTCCATTTGTGTTGCTTTACTGAATTTTCTGTTTCCTTTTCAGTTGTACCTTTTCTCTTTTCTTAGCTTACTCAATTATCTAATCTTAGTTTAAATTTAAATAAGCCTCTAGTCTTTCAATTAAAATAGGGGAACAGACACCCTACACAACTAATACCAAGGCCCAAGAATCTCGGGACTATGTCCCCCTCAGTCAGAAAAGTCCAAACTATGGGATCTACGACAAGTTTAGGTGTTACACTAACTACCCAACAAGAACAAAATAATGGAATGATCCCAACATGAACGTAGTAATGGGTTTTACCCCTAACATGAAAATTAGCAACAGGATCTAAGCAATTAATTGCCCTTTTCTATCTTGTAGTCACTATTAATTCTAGTTGTGTACCAACAATTATTTTAAGCAACACCCTAGGATTTTCAATGCTTACGTATTCTACGGGAACTCACTATTATTTTAAGATAATTCTCGCTATCTGCTTCATAGCCTCAAAAATTTTCCCATCTTCCCTAGGCACTAATCCTTACCTACTCCATACTTTTAAAACATGGTTTGGCCTTTTCATTTAAACTTTCTTCCAAAAATTTAAAAGTGTCCAAAACTTTATTTTTCTCATGAAAATTTTCTTTTGCCAAACCATAAAAACATGTCATCTTAAAAAAATGTAAATCATAAATTTTCTTTCAAATCACAAAACTGGAGTAGATACAGACAACTATTTTCTTAATCGAGTTTATGACTTGTCCTTACCTATAAGTTTGGTTTAGTCTTTTATTGCAAGGTGCAAACATCCACTCTATTCTTAATTTCTACACTTATTTTGTCCACCGAACAAACATTATCTTGTTAAAAAAACTTATATAAAAACGATTATAATAAGAATAGAGACTTCAAAACTTTCTTTATTAAAAATTCTTGTATGAAATATAACAAGAAAACTAGCGAGCTATACTTGCTCTATAATATGCACCTTTTACCGAGAGAATTTTACTTTAAAACCCAATATGTATACTTTGCATATTTAAAACTATAACTTTTAAGATTAAAACTTGAAAACATCACAAACCATTTTCCCTAAACTTTTACAATTTCAAGTTCTTAAAAGTTAACAATGTGGTTAGACTCAAAGCGGTTTTCCAATTTTTCTATGCTTTCCTAGACACTCCCCAAGGTCAGTTCTCTCAACTATATATATATATTCCTAATCCATTTTTCTCTTTTTAACCATTTTCCAATCTATAAGGTTTTCAAGCCCACTAACCCAAAATACTGCTCATATGGGATTCACCTTCCTTCCATACAAAGTACATTATACACTCTCCACCCAAATTACCTAAGGGTCTCAGATTTCCATATTCATTTCTTTAGGGTACATAACAAACATCCCATTTCTTACCATATTATACTCTTTCTATTTAGTGGGTTCCTCTATGGATCTAGGTATATATATAATATATTTATATTTTTAAAAATACAAATACATTCACTTGCTATTTATATAGGAATCCTAAACCTAAGCTCTGATACCAAATGTAACAACCCGAATTCCGATAGATCGTTTTTTTTTTCAAAATTTCAACCTATTGAAACTCGAATTGGTTTACTTTGGTATTCTGCAGAAAAGACAGATACATAAAATATGTCAGAGCTCAGAAAACATCTAACAACAAAATGGATAAAATATAATATACTCAAAGTATAGCCGTACGGTACTAATGATACTACTGCCTAACCAATATCCAAAGCTATCATGTCTCTGACACAAATCTAACCTACGTGTATGTTATGAGGAAAGTGTCAGAACACAAGTTCTGGTGACTGGATTTAAATTATACACTTTGGATAACACTACATATTCCCTTCAATCATATTTTCTTATTTATTAGGTCACCTGGGTTAACAACACTCAAGGCTTACACACACGTCACACCCATTTACTTCCCTATGGATTAACCTAATACAGTATATATGTAGCTACCCCCAATATTAAGGTACACCCCATGGTACCCCACTCGCACGGTCTTCACCGTAACACCATCAAAATATACGTAGTCCCTCATCCTAAGCCGTAGTGACGTACGAATAACAATATTACATTCCGTGTATATCTTTCACAACTATGCCACGTAAACATATGAATTGCCACCCTTATTCGGATCAGAATTCATACCGGAGTAATGCCCACAAGTCTACAATACACCACTCAGAGCCGACAAGCATGTATCTAGACTATCCACTATACGTATCTTCAATTGTAGCTCAACGCCTCAATCGCACGTTCTCCAATGTGCACCGAGTTCCATGGCAGGGCGATACAAGAAACACAGAACTCAGTCAGGAGCTTTTCCATATTTGTACAGGCCCGTCTTTAAGAGACTCTACAGATGTTCCTAAGGTCTGTTTTCACGGTGGATATGGCCCTACCTCGGCCCCTCCCTCAACTAGTAAAGACTACAAGAGCTAAACGACTGCCCCTAAGAAAAACAATCTAAACATCCATTTGGCATCTTCCCTCAACCACCGTACCCCGAAAGTGAAAGGTGAATGGTCTGTTGGTTTTACCTCTAGTCTTTTCGCATCCTACCAGCTATCGATGACGGTTATCCGACGATCTACTATTCTTATTGGTCGTGACCCTTCGCCTCTCCGTTGAGGCAACCATCGAATCACTCTGGTGTCACCGCGTCACAACATTCTGACTGCATACCTACTTCTACATTCAAGGCCTGCCCTCCTAGTAGTTACGCACAAACCCAACCTCTGCGAGCACAGCTTAAAACATCTTCCACCACACAGAGGACTACTAGGAGCACCTTACGTACTTTAGGAAGACGCGTGACTCCCCTTCCAGTCCTTTGGAGCCGTCAGAACAATCAGATGAATGTGCGCTCCCCTTGTGCCTTATAACACCACGATGATCTACCCTGTGGGTTATTCACCCTCAAACTTGCAGAATAGCCCAAGTGCCTCACTTTAATATGTTGTTAGACCTTATGTCTAAACATTTTTTCGCGCTTGCCTTACCTCACCAGGTTTCCATTTCGCTTGGTTATTCCCATTCATATTGAATTCTTAATCATGTTACCAAGTTCCTCTTGCTTATTAATTTCAATTATATAACTTAACCCATTTAAGTTTATTAATTAGCTCACAACATGTTATTCTCTAGATTGTGGTCCAGGGTCTGTAGTCCACAATCCTTTCTTTATTCTGGTTTGATTTCATCATTATAATAACATGCGTAATTAAGTATATCTCAGTTCACATGTTTTCTGTTAACATGTCAGTCATTATTTATGATAAAATATAACTTATTGCACAAGTTTTCCTCATTCTTTCTCATTTAATCATAATTCCATTTTACACTGTTACAACAACTTATCGTTGTTTACTTATTAACTTATTTCTCTTAACTAAGGCCCATTAATAAGTTTCTCTACCCATTTATTATAACCTATGTTATAATTTTCTCTTGTCCCTAGGACAGGTCCAAACATGTTATTCTTATCAGTATGTTTCAGACTTCCAAGTTTACAGATTACTTAATTTATAATTAATTACAACTTCTTATATTTCAAATATTTCCCCCCTTTTCTCAACTGGTTTCTGGTTTTCCCAATTTACTGATTACTTAATTTACAATTAAGTGTCCCTTATCTCATTTCACCAGTTATCCAATTTCATTATTAATCTATTATAATCTAAGCTATAATCTTCACTTGTCCCCAGGACAAGTCTACCTATTGTACAACATTTTCATTAATGTTATTAATTTATAATAGGTTATTATCATTCCCCTTTTAAACCATTTACTGTTGTAAACCATTATTCTTCATTCACTGTAATATATATATTCCTTATTATATTTAAGGAAAATACTTCATGCACCTTATCAGTTGGATAAAAGGAATTAGTGATTTATTTTCATAATGTATTCCCTTCTAAATCCGTGGTAGCAAGTAATTTCTTTACTTTATTTACTATGGCATACTTACAACAACGTTCTCAGAAATAGGTCATTTAGGGATACATCACTTTTCCTTCGCATCACACTAACTCAGTTCATTACATCGCTTCCTTTATGAGTTAGACATTTAATTAGCATTATTGTCATTTATTCATATCTTGTTATATGCATATACATACATACATACATACACACACACACACACACATATATATAAGCACTAGACCTCTCACATTAATCCTACACTCGTGGACGCTGGATTTTCCTAGCGGGTCCGGGCAGACTTCTACCACAAGTTGACTTAACCTCGTGTCTTAGCACCATTACATGTTTTTAATTCTTGCACTTAGACCCCTCACATTAGATTTTACCACTTGTGAATGCTGGATATGCCGGGCAGTTCCGGGTAGACTTCAATCACAAGTGAAATCTAACCTCATGTCTAAAAGCGGTTAAATTTCTTATTTATCATAAACCTTTTATACTCTTCCAAGTATCCATTATAATTTATAATTCACATGTAATTGTATCATGCCTATTATAATTCTTTACATATAATCAATTCCTTCCTAATGTGTAATTGATCAGTCAAATAATTGTTTAAATCACATAAACCAATATGTACTTTTCTCAATTCTTATAGTTAATGGCCTGGGTACACAATTTTACATGAAATTTAAGTAACGGTAATTACTATACAAGATTTGACAAGTTCTTTTCCCAACAAATTAATATTTAGCATATTAATTATTCCTACTTCGTACCCATCACTTTAGGCATTATTAACATATGTTACATTTCTCAACATATTGCATTTCAATTATACACACAGGAGAATGGGAGACAATATCACATTCTTATCTAAACTGTATAGCTTAAATCCACTCACCTTTTATGCTTTCCCCAATTCTGGATCTGATCCAGTTTTAGCGTCCATGGTTTTTCCCTGTAATTTGATTTAAAACCTAATAACTGTGGATTGATCATTTCCATTAAAAGAGAAGGGAAAGAAAGAGTAAGAATTTGAATGCATTGGATCTATAATTTTACTTAGCTTTTCATGATTTTGAACAATCTTTTTTATTAATGTCGATTCTCTCTACCATATCTTGAATTTTAAAATCTTATTAATAATCTAAATTTTCTAAATAGATTTGAGGTGAGAGTAACGGTAGAACTCCAGCGTAGCCTCAGAATTATGAGGTTTAGGGTTAGGTCTAAGGTCTTATTTATAGGTGTATTGGAGCAACCAGGACCCTTTGATTTGACCAATAACAATCAGAAACGTCAAAAACCCAAAAAACACTAATCTGCCACAAGGGGGTCGACCCCCTTGAAGTGGTTGACTCTGGGGTAGACCCCTCTTCATGTGGGTTGATCCCCCTTTGAAGGGGTCTACCCCCATGGGTCCGGAGGCCGAAAATTGATCTGGACTGTTCCTGTTTTTTATGACAAACATCTATAACCCATACCTTCTTCATACGATGTCCGTTTTATGCAAACTCAGACTCTATCTGGACCAGAATTCAGAGACGAACGCAATGGTACAATCTATTTTACTTAATTCTGAATATTTAATTAAGTTATTCATATTTTATTATCTTAAGTTAAAAATGCGGGGTGTTATAGGATTAGTAGCGTCCTATAAGAATAATTCGTTAGAGGTAGGGTTAGTAATACCCTAGAATGAGTTTGAAGAGTGCGATTTCTAAAAACAAATTTAGTTTTAAATTTTATATCTATTATTCATATTTGAATAATTTTTTTTAAATTAATTTGGACTATCGGGCATTGAAGATCTTGAATATACGCGTAATTAATGTGTATTCGAAGTCTCAGATATACTGGATGGATATAGAATCACACTCTAGTCACCCGGAGATGATTCTGATGATAGCAACTGCATCATCAACACTTGTGTTCGAGTTTCGAAAGTGGGATATCTATATATTTCCAATTGATCGGTGTGAGAACCAAAACTTAGATAGAATTTTTTGTTGTGATTTGGCACTAAAAATACGATTTTCAAGATATATAGAAAGTTATATGTTTGAAAATTTAGTTAACTAATTGATTGCTGGTTGTGTTGTACGATTATTAATTTAACTAATAAAAATATTGGAATGATAATCAATTTAACCAATATGTGAATGAAAGGTAAATTTAGCCAAATTGAATTAATATTGAACTGAATTGAAAATTGATTGCAATTGGATATATGTACATGTATATATAATGAGTAGGTCATAGCATGTAAGCTAAGAAGAGGAATAAAATTGTATGCCCGACAAATAGGTACATGTTTACTATATTTATTGGGGTTTTGATGATTTTATGAGCTGATTGGCTAGCCACTTGGCTTTTACTTTTTTATTTTGGATAGATGAGGGCCCTGTGAGGCAAGTTGTGGTTTTACCAATCAGCCCGTACAAAGGAGGTCATGGTGAAATTTTTCGAAAATTTAGGGTGTTAGCCACATTTTTTAGATTTTAGAAAATTCTTAGAAACTGAAAAGTTGAAGAATGAAAGCCAGAATGAAAGTTGAGTTAGTTAGTTAAACAATTTTCAGCTCCATTCCTTTTCGAGGACGAAAAGATTTTAAGTGGGAGAGATTGTAACAAATCGGAATTTCTAAACCAATTTAAACTTTTTATTTTATCTATTTTAAGGGGTTTTGAATATTTAAAATGATTTAGTTTAAATAATAGCGGCTATAAATTTATTTAAATCGAAGTTAGATTGTATAAATTTATTTTCATTATAAAACGAACTCAAAATGGCGTGGTAGTTTGAAAATTCAATTTCTAATTTCAATTGAGTATATAGGATTCAAAATAAATCAAAATTGGACGAAACAAGAAACGTTAGAATCTATTTAACTATATCTTTCTAACGAATGTAAGAAATTGAGATTTCACTTTACAAATTAAAAGTTATGCTTAGTTTAAAATTTAGAATAGGCGCTATGGAATTTATATATTTTAATATAATATACAACCCTTAAAAATAGCCATTTTGCAAACAACATCCGTTTTCGACGAAATCACTTTTGGTTGATCCAGAATGTCAAATTATTTTTAGGTTTCAAATTTCATAATTTTTGGAGTTAATATGTGAGCGTAACAAATTTAAACGTGTTTTGTCAATTAAGTTTAAATTTAATTGACGGGAAAATGACCATTTTCTAAACGATCTCCAAATTTGACAAAAATAGTTTTGTTAGGACCATATCGTCAAAACATAGCTAGATTTATTTTTCTGTAATTTTTGGAGTCAGTATGTGGCCCCGGTAAATTAAAATGTACTTTTAAAATTCAATATATTGATTTATATTTTAATTTAAAGAAAAATTGATCGAAAATTTTGAATTGGCTTACGAAACATATCCCATTGTGTCCAAAATAGGGGTATTTAGCTAGGGGCGATAGCCGTTGGTCTGATTTGGAGTTCGGACCAATAAACAAACTATTTTCAAAGTAATTAATAATCACATTTTTGTATAAATATATATATTAAAAAAGGGAAAACCTTAACTCATTATCTCATAAACCCGCCACCGTTATTAATGATTGAATAAGTCAGGAGCTCCAAAATTCAAATGCAAAGTTCTTCCTATTCACTTCAGATTATAATCCAATCCAAAACATAAAATGAAGTATTCTCTTCGCTCTTTCAATCCGTACTCGGATGGTGAATTTTCATTGAGTGATGTGGGAGAAATTCGAATGCAAAGTGGCACTGTTCGTGGGGCTTTTACGATCAGGTGGTGGCGGCGGCGAGTTGGCTGAGGGTGGGGGAGGTGGCGCGACTCACGTTGGCTGTTGTCGCAGCGGTTTCCGATGGTGTCCAAGTCGACCGTGGGTGGCGCTAGGAGGAGAGAGAAGGCCGGAGCAGCGGGTTCGAAGAGTCTGTTTTGTCCAGAAAAGGGTTAATAAATTAATTATTTAATTAATATAATTAATGTCTTGTTTAATTATTCCAATAATTGTAATTACTTATCTTTTTCATACGAGGTCCAAATCGGACGATTTCAATTGCGTTAGAATCGTAGATTTGAGCTCTCTATTATGGAGCTGACCGGAATGGAAACGGAAGCAGTTGCATTTTTTTTAATAAAATTGGATGTCGATTTAATTTTATTAGAACAATTCAAAATTAAAGAATGACGGAGTGGAACCCAACGTGAGAACTCCTTCTCACTAAATTATATTTTATCATGTTATTATATTCATGTATAAAAATATATAGAATTTCCAATGTAGATTTTTATCAGTGTTAATCATTATATCTTGTATACAGTGCCTGTTAGCTCAACTCCCTCGCCCACAGACCATGGACGATTTAATTGACTGTATTGTATTTTGATTGTGATGTTGTGATGATTTAATACTAAAAATAATGTTAACATTTATATGGTAATTGAAATCAAATTATAAATATTTATTTATGATTTAAATAGTGAAAATTGGTAAATCAGAAAAATAATTGAACTGAATTAGAATTGGTTCAATTTACTAACCAATGATTTATTTAAATTGACTGTGTTGTTTGAAAACCCTACACGGGTATTGGGACGATATTTGACATACACTAATCCAATATTTTGTTGTATGTCAAGCGATGGGTTGATAGGCCGTTATGAGCATTATTTATTTATTTTAATGCTTATACAGTTGTTGAACACACTTTGGATTATGTTTGAATGTGTAATGATTATTTATCATTATTGTTGAATACATGCGATGTATGAAATCCATATAACTGAAATTATATGATAATTGATTGAGTCGTATTCGATTCAGAAATAAAGTATATTTTAAAATAAAGAATATTTTAAAATAACGATTATTTTAAAATAACGAATATTTTAAAACTATATTCAGTGAAGGTTTAAATTATGATTTTGATGTCCGATTTTGGATGGACACAAAAATATGGAAATGTGAAGTCGAGTTAAGCAGTTAAATGCCATTTTAACTCGAATGGACTAATCGATCGATTTTATTTATTTTATAATGATTATCAAAGAGAATTGATTTCAAAATCAGATATTATGAAAACATTATCATTTTAATATTGTAATGACATGGAATATTCAATTTTGATTTAAAAATTGAAAATGAAGTTGAAATTGTTTTAAAATGAAATTATAAACGATTTATAAAATACGCTTAAAATAGAAATCGATGAAATATATTATAAATATATATAAATGGTTTGAATAGAACGTGCCGCGCAGCGATCGTTCGCGAATTTCGGTCGTTAACTTCAAATTGATGTAACGGGAGATCCGACTGTCGGATTCTCCTAAAACTGGAAGCATTGAGTTCGTATCAAAAAGAATTTTCCAACGAATATAAGAGATTTGAAATATAATGGTTTGATTTTGTGATATGTCCAAATCAATTTCAGAAAAGGTCGCTATGGATGCAGTTCGGTGGCCGTTATTGGAAACCGGTTGCAAGGGCCTTATAAAAATAATTAAAAATATGGAAATTTGTGTAAAATCATAATAAATGATTTGAAAAGATTTGGGATGAAAAGTTCGAAGTTTGAAAAGATAAAAATATTTTTTTATCGAAAGAACTAATTATTAACTAGAATAATAATCCAAGGGTTTTTAAATTAATAAATTGGATTGAAAAATGGGTTTTAAAATAACCAAAATTTTCCAATGAATAAATTGGATGGAAATAATCTTCGGAATATTTCAATATTGGATTCCGTAATTATATGGATATTGTTGAGGAATTTGGAAGATATATATATATATATATATATATGTATATATATATTGTTATTCCCAATATGATATTTATTGGTTTCAGAATTTGATATTGAATATAAGTTGATATAATTTCTATCTAGAGCCTTGTATTTAATATCAAGCCGGATTTTGGGTTTTTCGTGAATGTTATCTTTATTAACACTGTTCTTAAGCCCCGTTGATAAAAGAATAAATCTTTTAAACAAGATTTAGAGAAGTTTTTCAGATTAATTAACATTTAATTAGAATTGAATTAAGATTGGATTTTTGAGTTTATCGTGAACGATGTTTTAAATTACACTTTTTATTTGACCCAGTTAACAGTAAAGATATGATTTGGAATTTATAAATCTTTTTATTAAGATTTAAAGGGAATTTTCTAAGTAAAGTTTTCCAATTTAATATATTAAATTGGAATCGAATGGAATTCGATTTGGTAATAATCGAGATGAGCTTCTGTGAAGGAAGACCATTACCATATATGGAATTTAAAAGGTTTCGCTGTTATTCCAATTATATTATTAGTCTAAAATGGAAATTCATATTGATTTTGGCTGATCTGATTTCCGTGGAGATTCCATTTTGATGGAGGATTTTGGGGTTTATCGTGAACTGTGTTTTAAGTGACACTGGTTCTTTAACCCAATAAAAGTCAGGATTGATTTCCTGAAGTTGAATAATAATTATATAATGATTTTTAGGAAGATTAAAACCAATTGGAGTTTTAATAAATCTTTATTTAGATTGGAATGAGAATGAGATAATTAAATTTATCGAATTCATAAAATGATCGAGAATAGAGTACCGCTACTTTTACTCCAGGCGATAGTTAAATCTTTAATTAGATTTGAACGGGAAATGGTAAAATAACACAGTGGGTGGTAGATATGGAGTACTACCAGTTGTGCTCCACGGGATGGATACGTTGGGATTGGAAAGATAATATAAATGATTACTTCGGTATGGCTCGATAATCCCAACTAATTTTATAAAGCTTAATTTGGTTTAGAATTGTTAAAGGATAAAATAAAATCTTTTGAAATTGATATCCATAGGAAGATTAAAGAACTTCTTTGAAAGAACTTATCTTTGATAAAATTAATAGGAACCTTTCCCTAAAAATGTGAATATTGGAATATAAGAATATTCTGAATTGGAATGAGGTATATGATGTGTTTTTATAGCACTTTATTATTGATTATAAAATACACGAGTTATTTGGAAAGATCTGGTTTATTACATTCTGAATAACTAATACGACGAATAAAAGTCAACGATGAAGATGGTGGTTGAAGACCGGAGATCTTCACATTGTTTGGATAATTACTGATGTCTTGATTGGGCTGTACACCCAAGATAAGATAATAAGTGGTGATCGTCCAGACGTACTTGGAGATCGACCGGATATGCGAGGACCACTTTCCAGTATTGGACATATGGGATGAGGAATAAGTCCTTTGGATGATGATCAAAGCACAACTTAAAGTAGCATAGCTTTGTGTATAACATTTATTCGCGAGCCTCACCCTCGGTATGAGTCAAAAACAGGATCATGACTACAGGGAGTGCACGACATTTCTTTCTAGTTAGGAGTGGTGTCATGGTATGGAGCCCAGACATTTTTACTTATGTGGATGATGGAATGAGGTGCCTCGGATATTGAATCCCTAGTGGCTTAGAGATATGTCTGATAGGATCGGGAAACGTGTGTTCAGGAATAACCAATCCACTAAAGTAAGTGTGGACCGGCCCTGAATATCCAAGGGTTGCCCGTAGGTATGATCCTGAGGTATTTTCTAGAGTGTCTCGAATGGGGAGGAGCCATCCCTTGCATCGACTTATAGATGGAAATCCAATTTCCAATACGCGACTTTTCGGTTTCAGTTGTAAACTTATGTATGGCGGCATAATATATGGTACCTATGTCGTCTATGATTGATGCATTTATATTTGAAGTTTTTTTGACACTATGCACTTATAGTAATATCAAAATGATTTGTTTTAAATGTACCAAGCATGTTTGGCTATTATAAGGGAAAACTCTATCCTCTAGCTTGCGTTGCATTGTGTGATGGGACCTGAGTCTTATAATAGCTTCATTTTCCAAAAAACATAGTGTTTTTTATTTTAAACTGAGATTCATGTGGAGTAACCCGTTCCGTGTTATACGGCGTGGTCCCATGATTTCCCAACTTTTAAAGTAAAGATTTAATAACTGTTTTTAGTTCTCACACCAGTCCCATAACTACTCAAAGTTTATTGTTTAACCCAAACTCTGGATGACCATATTTTTCACACGGGCAGCTAGTAGTTTTGGTTTTTCACAGATACTTCTTTTCAAAGGATCCTAGATTACATCTAAAGCTATATTCAGAAAGCTTTGTACAGTATCTCTTTTTCAGTTGTGGTTGTAGATGATTTCCGTTGTACATTATGTTCATGTATGTATTTTCCCACTGATCTGTAATTAAACCTCTGATATTTTTCTGCTGTAAATTATTTGGACTCTGATATATTCTTTTACTCTGATGGAAATTGTTGTAATAGCAATGAAATGTTCTCTTGTTTGTGTTCTGATGCGTCTTGTTCTCAAAGCAATCCGCTGTTTTCTGTCTCTTCGAAGACCGGGGGATTTCAGATCGTTACATATTGAGTAGGTGAGGATTAGTGCCTAAGGAGGATGGAAAAAGTTTTGAGGCTATGAAGTAGATAACGAGAATTATCTTGGAATAATGGTAAGTTCTCGTGGAGTGCATAAGCATTGAGAAGCCTTGGGTGTTGCTTGTAATGATTAAGTTAAATGAGCTAAGAAAAGAGTAATGGTACAACAAAAAAGGGAGCAAAAAATTCAGTATAGCAATAAACATGATAGTTAAATAAAAATGGAAAATTATGGGAAAAGATGGACAATAATGAAAATTTCCAAGAAAAAAAAATCTTAATATTTTTTTTTTCTAATGTAGGCCGTGCTTAGATAAGAAAATAGGGAATCTTTATATAATAGTTACATAAAATCCAAGTACAGATGGTAAAGTTAAATAAAAGAAAATTTGAAGGTGTGGAGTTTTCCGTTTTCTACCTTTTTATAACATAAGAAATCGAATTTAGAAAACTGGATTTTTCTGAAATTCGAAAACTAAAGTTGCTTGGTAGGGTTTTGGATGCAAGGAATTGCAGGAACTGCGCTCTTTCTTTTCGAGAGTGGGCGAAAATTTGGATGAAAAGGTATTTCAATTGTCAAAATATTGTATTCATGTACAATTGCCAGTATATTTAGGATGTGCGCATCACGTTTTTAAAGGATTTTTGAAAAAATTTCATACATATAGGAGGTACCGCTTAGGCATACATGTATTATTATGTTGTATTACACTTTGCACAGGTGCACAATGTTTGCAAAAATTGGATGCACATGATGCTTGGATATTATGCGAGAGGTTATTTGATTTTTACCGTTATCAAATTTCGGGGACGAAATTTCCTAAGGGTGGGAGAATGTTGCACCCCGCATTTTATGACAATTAAATATTTAACAATGCATATGTCTCCATAGGCATAAATATATTAAATAAGAATAAAATAATGGTAATAAATGATTGCATGTAATAAATACATGCATTGAAATAGAAGAAAAGATTAATGCAAATAAAAATGCAACACATACGTTAAAGGGGCTGGCTATTTGGACGTAAAATTGAACACAAAGAGAGACACACAAAGCCTCCACCGTTGGATTTGTTTGTCTTTATGTGGAGAGTGTAATTCATGGGACGATCCAGTGGTTGAGAATTAATGTGTGCAATTTTGTGCATTAAATAAAAAGATAAGGCATGTAAAATAATAAAATTGTAACATCCCGTATTTTTAACGGTTGAATAATCAATTTATTTAATTATTTAAATAATGGTTTAGTATTTTTAAATGACTTGAACTAAATTATATTGAATATTTAATTAAAATAATAATTAAATAATATATTTAATTTTCGAAATAGTAGGAAATAGTAGAATTTGCAGTGTTTGTGAATCAGATGATTTAACTAATTTAATCAGGTTTAGAATTGAATTATAATAACGTATATATTTAAAAAACGACGTTAGAACATATAAAATTATATTATAATTATAATTGAGTTTGAAATGGGGCGGTAATTCGTACTTTGGTGATTCGAACTTTAATTGAATATACATAATCCGTTTTAAGTCGGATTTCTGTGAAACAAGAAACGTTCGGATCTGGTGAACTATAATTTTATAGTGGAAGAGAAAAGTCGAGATTTCATCGTGTAGATTGTGAGTTATGTCCAAATCAAATTTTCAGAAAGTCACTATGGAATTCGTTTATAATTTATAACGATTTATTAATATAATACAAGGGGATTTTATATAAGATAAATATCGATTTGACCTGGATTGAAATATGTAGTTATAAATCCAGATACGTATATTTTGGAGTTCTACGATATTTTATGTGAATATGTACACGATAATATTAAATTAAATTGTTTTTAAATATATTAATTTTTATATTGGTTTATTTAGACCTTCGAAATAGTCATTTTTGCAAACGACCCCCCTTTTTGGTGAAGTAATTTTGTTGGATCCAGAATATTAAATTATTGTTAGATTTCAATTTTCGTGATTGTTGGAGTCAGTATGTGGCCGTGCAGAATTTTAATGTGAAGAATAATCAATAATTTGACTTTAAAAATACACTATGTGAGCAAACGGACTCGGAATTCGACGAAACAAGTTTCTTTGGGTCCGTAATGCCGAAATATAGCTGTATGTTCATTTTTGTCGAATTTGGATATTGTATGTGATCATAGAAAATTTTAAAATGATAAATTGAGTTAATGATCATACATAAATTAATATAAAAATGTGCGAAGCTTTTGAAATAAGCTACCTTACACTATAAATACCCTAACACCTGTACTCTAACCCTAGCCCTTCATTTCCCTGGTCAAAATTTTATCCACCGTCAGTTTTTCATTTTTCAGTGAAATGTCCATCTTTTAAAATCCATAACAAACCAAATAAAATTCCTAAAATCAAGAAATATATGTTTTTGAATCCCTTCTATGTTCCTCTTCATTCTCTTGTAAATTTTAAAGGGTTTGATGTAGTTCTGGTTTGCACTCATTTTTCCAGCGTGTACATTTTGAGTCTAGGGTTTGAAATTTCATAATGAATAAGGATTGATTTAAGTATTGGCTATTGTTTTTGGACTGTGTGAATGAAATAGAAAAGTTTGGCGACAAGTTGGGGGATTGCATGTTAAAAGAAGTCGTGACTTTGATAATGTGCGTGAGTCTCAGTCTGAAAATCGAGATGCACTGGAGAGTATCAAGTTGGGGAAGAAGTGATGGAATCGATGGGGGTTCGAAGAGAAGAACATCGGTGGTGGTGTTAGTTGGTTTCGGTGAAGAGGGAGGAAGAATGAGGCCTGCGAAGTTCGGTTAATGGCACATGGTATTTACTGGGGAAAGAGTGCAGTATCGAACTACAAAAGGAAGATGGAGTAAATCATGATAATGACGTGGATTAAGAGATCATTAAAGGTTAATTTAAAATTAATTATATTATTAATGGTTTTATAATGTAAACCGAACTTTTAAAAAATCATAACTACTGCATACATTATCCAAATTCAACGAAACAAGATACGTTGGGATCGTATGAACGATGACTACACAATGGAACTAATTCAAAATGAATTGGAGCTCGTTACAAATTATGGTAGAATTAAACGTCTGTCTGAATCAACGACAGTTATCGTTGTTTAACGATAAACGTCCAAAGTGAGTAAACTCACTAACTCTGTCCAGTTTATATTTTTTAAACGGAATTTAGTATTGATAAATGATAATCGACTGCTGTGTGATGATTGTTCGGTTGAACTACAAATTAATTGGTTGAAATTATAGATCTAGTTATATATATATATACCGTTAATTAAATATTGTTTTTTTAGAATATTTAGTATTGAAATGAAAGTTGATGTTAATTATATTGTTTAACATCTGTGGATGCAGGAAAATAGGTTGGAGGGATCCAACTGGATTCCTCAATATTTATAATACTGTTTTTCATATATTGTGATATGTGATGTGATATATAATCTATGATTTGATTATGATGTGTTTTGATAACACAACCCTTTTCATTTGGTACTTTAAATACCATAAGTAATTCTGGAATGTAAAAGGGAAACTTCAAACTGTATATTGAAATAAAAATATTAATATAAAATCAGAGGATTTTATAAAAAGGAATTTTGAATGGATATTAAAGTTAAGAATTATATAAAATCAATGTATTTTATAAAAAGGATGGGAAATTAAATAAGAACTTCTGTATAGAAATTATTAACAGTTATACAGAAGTTTCAAAAGGCCGTTTTCGGTATAAATACCGAATGAAGGTAATAAGAGGTAAATAAATGATTCTATGGAGTAAATCTAATGTTTGGGAAATTTATAGATTTATAAAAAGAGAATTATACAATAGGACTAGGTTTAGACCCGTGCTTTGCACACGGGTGTAACATGGTATTGATTAAAGGGAATGTGTAATAGAAATGGAATTTCGAATGGGCTAGAAATAAATAACTTGTTTAATAATACAAACAAGTGGTGTGATTTATGAATAATGTTTATAAACGAAATAAAAATATTTATCAGTGGATAATTTGGATTGAAAATTCAACAGTGAATTTAAAACGGGAAATTGTGAGTTGTTTTTAAAAAGGAAACAATGGAATTTATTTCGATTTCGAAATGTGAATAGGATTAAAATAAAATCCATAAAGATTTGTAATTAGAATTCGACTAGGCCAAATGTTATAAAATAATTTATTTTAAGAAATTATATATTGAATAAATCAGGATTTGACAAGATCATTAATATTCGATTAAAACCAATATTTTGCAATCGAATATAAGGCAATAGGGAATCATAGACTTATTAAATAAAATCAATTAAGAAGTTAACATGTAAACGAGATTTGATGAATAAAATGGAATGTGAATAAGAAGTTATAAAACGACTCAATAATTGGAGTTTAAACCTATGTTAGTATTTAAATTATGAAATCAAGTTTTGATTTGATAAAACGAGTCCAGTTTTCTGCAAGGAATAATATTCACGTTTTAAAGTGAATAACGATTTCAAAGCAAACGTTTTGCAGAATTAAAACAGTTATAAAAGAAAATAGGTAATTGTTAGGAAGTGCTAAATTCAAAAATGAATTTAGAAATTGAGTTAACCTGAAAGGGTAAAATATGCTGGAGTTCATAAAGTAAATCGAATATAGTTTATTCGAAAGGGAGTTATCGAATAGAGTTTATTCGAAAGAGAGATTATTGAGTATAGTTTATTCGAAAGGGAGTTATCGATTAGAGTTTATTCGAAAGATAGATTATCAAATATAGTTTATTCGAAAGGGAGTTACCGAATATTGTTTATTCGAAAATGAGTAATCGAATAGAGATTATTCGAAAGAGAATTATACATTGGGATTCGACTATATCGATTGTAGGAAAGTACTATTTACTTTTCGGTTTTTAAATCAAGATTTATTTATTTAATAAGTAAATTAATTATTATTTGTTCAAATTAATGAATAAAAGTTATATTTTGAAGTTAGATATTTTGATAGTAGGGATTATAACATTATCGTTATAACCAATGTTTTTCATAAAAGAATTGGATTCGTAAACTGAATCCGAGAGTTGCATAAACAATGATTTGATAAGAAGTTAAGAAACGGAGTTAAGGAAATTTGAAACTGACTGGAGATTAGTCAAGATGGATGATTTCCTGAGTATCGATCTGATGTTGGTTTTGGCCTTCGGGGTTGATATTCCGGGAATTGTTCTCTTACTAGTTTACAGTTAGAGACAGATAAATGTGGGAAGATAGTGATACATGAATAATAAATGGAAATGTTTTCCAATGTTTATAATGTTTATTTTCTAAATTTATAAAATAAGAATTTATGAATATATGGAAATGGGAAAATGAATAAATTAATTAAAAGGGAAAAATGTTGATTGATGATTGATCGATAAAATTTCTATTTGGAAATAAAATCTTTGTGTGTATGGATGTTTTCCTTTGACAGTTAAATAACCGACTATCAAAGTTTTGACCAATTTCCGTTGTCAATATGGAAAGACCAAGATCAAATTTATTATCTGAAAGCCACTCCTTATGGGCATTAGCGTTGTGAATCAAATATGATGAAGATAATTGAAGATGGAGTTTATGCAAGGGCTGTTCTGGCAAATCCTAGATAGAAATTTCCTAAGATGGGTTTACAGAATAGTGCCTTCGGTTTATCCAGCCCCAGGACAACCTGTATGGAAGAATGTTTGATAGAGTATATTTAATAGATAGTGTAAGTTGATCTCTGCAAATATTTTTACGTTTGGTGGCGAAGTAATTCGTTTCTCTTAGCTATGTACCCATGGTATTTTTGGAGAAATAAATTTGTGATTTGGCGGGTATAACGATGTGACATTCAAAGTGAATAAATGTGCGGTCTGTCAGAGATAAGTGTGGCCTCAGGACTCACAACCATGAAATAGTAAAAATCGGTTAGTTCGCATGGCTAAGTGGGTAGCCCCCAATTAGGGTGTATTGTCAACTGATCTAGAGAAATTCCATTTACTTCTTTAAACTATTTCGATGATGTACCTTTGGCGAAACGGTTGCTGATCCCAACCGTTGGTGATACTACATTCGGTACACTCAATCGAAATGAGTGACCGGTCATGCTTAGCTTGGGTTACAAGTTGTTCTTGTTGAACCCGGTGTATTCCTCTCTAGAGATACACTGTTGGAAGGTGGTCACATACCTTGCAAATTGGAATCCATTATCCAATAAGCGCCCATGGTTTTTGATTATATATTACATAAGTGGAACGTGAAATGAAAGCATTCCGCTAGATTTCTATTTATTAGATTTAGACACTATTGTAATATCAAAAGAGTTTCGATACAAAGAATATTTTGGGTTATCGTAAGGTAAAAACCATCCGTGTTAATGTGTGGTTTAACAACCCGAAATTTTTGAATCAATTTAAAAATTTTATTTTAGCTATTTTAATGGGTTTTGAATATTTAAAATGATTTATTTTAAATAATAACGACTAAAATTTTATTTAAATTGAAGTTAGAACGTATAATTTTATTTATATTATAAAACGAGCCTGAAATGACATGGTAGTTTGAAAATTTGATTTTAAATTTCAATTGAATATACAGAATTCAATATAAGTTAGAATTGGACGAAACAGGAAACATTAGAATCTATTTAACTATATCTTTCTAACGAATGTAAGAAACTGAGATTTATTTTTTAAATGGTTAGTTATGTCCAGTTTAAAATTTAGAATAGGCGCTATGCAATTTAATTATATTTTTAAATAATATATAGCCCTTAAAAATAGCCATTTTGCAAATGACCTTCGTTTTCTACGAAACCACTTTTGTTGGATCCGGAATGTCAAATTATTGTTAGGATTCAAATTTCATAATTTTTGGAATTAATATATAAGTATGGTAAATTTAAGCGTGTTTTGTCAATTCAGTTTAAATTTAATCGACTGGAAAAAGGCCATTTTTCAAACGATCTCCAAATTCGAAGAAATTAGTTTTGTTAGGACCGTATCGTCAAAACATAGCCAGATTTATTTTTCTGTAATTTTTGGAGTCAGTATGTGGTCCCGATAAATTAAAATGTACGTTTAAACTTTAATATACTGATTTATATTTTAATTTAAAGAAAAACTGATCAAAACAGTCGAATTGACTTACAAAACATATCCCATTGTGTCTGGAATGGGGGTATTTGGTTTGGGACGACAGTCGTTGGGTTTGATTTGGAGTTTGGAAATTAAATAAGTAATTTTTGAATTAAATAAAAAAGGGTATAAATATCCCCCAATATTCTCCAAACCCTAATCATTTCAGCAAGCCGCCACCTCCACCATTTCAAGGGCTGAAATGCTCCAATTTTGATTCCTAAAAATCTCTAAACCCATGCGATAAGTCCAAGAGCTTATAAATACAAAATTGTTGAGTGCTTCAAGCTCTATAGTCCTGATAGTTAAGATCTGAAAACTCGATCTAGGGTGGCCAATTTTGTGCTGCTAATGCAGTGGTTTTAGGTGCGGTTTTCGAGAGGAGGGTGAGGCTGAGATCCACTATATGGTCGGCGTGAGTAGAGGAAGGAGATGGCGTTGATGTGAGCTAGCTTAATCAGTTGCTGGAGATATGGAAATGTGTGCGTTTTAGGTAAAGAGCGGGGCGGCGTTTTCTCATGCGTGGAGCAGCTTACGAATGGAAAGGAGGATTACGGGGAAAGAGTAATTAGTGATGTAATTAATTATTTTAATTACCCTAAATTAATCAATTGTGTAATGAATGTTTAAAAATGCCATATCTTCTTCATACGAAGTCGGAATTCAGTGATTTCAGTTGCATTGGATTCGCAACGATGAACAATATGCAATGGAACTGACCAAAACGGAAACAGAGCAAGCTAGAATTTTTGACTAAATTAAATGGCCGATTTAATTTAGATAAAACAAATGCCAATTAAAGACTGATGGAGTGGAAACGAATGTGAGAACTCACTCACTATAAATTTGTACAGTTATTTATTTTATAACTACATATATGAACCGCCAGTATTGATTTTTATCAGTTTTTAAATGTCACAAATGTTGTATGGTGCCTGTTTGCTCACCTCCCTCATCTACAAACCATGGACGATTTAATTGACTGTATTGTGTTGTGATTGCGATGTGAATAAGAAATATATATGCAATATGAATAATATATATATATATATGCGATGTGAATAATATATATATATATATATGCGATGTGTATAATATATATATATATATATATGAAATGTGAATAAAATACATATGCGTTGTATTAAAACATGTTTGCGTTATGAAATAAAATATAAATATGCGTTGTATAAATCAAATATATGCGTTGTATAAATTATATATATGCGTTGTGAAGTAAAACATACATATGCGTTGTATAAAATTATATATGTAACATATAAAATCATCATGCTATGGAAAAACTATTAGTTCGTTAAAATTATGATTTTTAACGTATATATGGAATATATACAACTGTCATGTAATGGAATAATTATTGGATCGTTAAAAATGTAATTTTTAACATATATATGCACTGTATAAAATTGTCAGGCAATGGAATATTCATTTTTGATTTAAAATTGAAATGGAAGTTGGAATCATTTTTAAAACGAATTTAAAACATTTTATAAAATATGTTTTAAATGGAAATCGATGATATATATATATATATATATATATAATGGCTTGGATAGAACGCATCGCGTTGCGACCGTTCGCGAATTTCGATCATTAACTTCAAATTGATGTAACGGGAGATTCGACCGTCGGATTCGCCTAAAACAGAAACTGTTGGGTTCGTATCGAAAATAGATTTCCAATTATTATAAGAAATTTGAAATCTAATGGTTAGATTTGGAAATGTGTCCAAATCAATCTTGGAAAAGGTCGATATAGATGTAGTTCGGTGGCCATTATTGGAAACCAAATGTAAGGGTGTTAATAAAATTATTAAAATTTTGGAAAATTGTGTAAAATCATAATAAATGATTTGAAAAGATTTTGGATGAAAAATTCTAAGTTTGAAAAGATAAAAATATATTTTTATCGAAATGAACTAGTTATCAACTAGAATAATAATCCAATATTTTTAAATTAATAAAATGGGTTTGTAAATGAGTTTTTAATCTAACCAGAATTTTCTAACGAATAAGTTGGAATGGATTTGAATGGAAATGATCTTTGGATATTTTGATATTGTATTCCGTGATTATATGGATATTGTTGAGGAATTTGGAAGATATATATATATATATACTATTGTTCCCATTACGAAATTTGTTGGTTTCAGAATTTGATATTGAATATAAGCCGATATAAATTTCTATTCAGAGCCTTGTGTTTAATATCAAATTGGATTTTGGGTGTGTCGTGAATGGTGTCTTCCTTAACACAGTCCTTAAACCCAGTTGAGAGAAGAATAAATCTTTTAATTAAGATTTAGAGAAGTTTACCAATTAATTAATATATAATTGGAACTGAATTGAAATTGGATTTTTGGTTTATCATGAACCGTGTTTTAAATAACATTAGTTCTTTAACCCATTTAATGGTGAAGATGTGATTTGGAATTTATAAATCTTTTTATTAAGATTTAACGGAAATTTTCCAAAGTAAAGTTTTCCAATTTAATATACTAAACTTGAATCGAATGGAATTCGATTTGGTAATAATCGAGATGAGCTTGTGTGAAGGAAGACCGTTACTATATATGGAATTTAAAAGGCTTTGCCACTATTCCACTTATAGTATTAGTTTAAAATGGAAAATTATATCGATTATATACTGATCAAATTTCCGTGAAGATTCCATTTTTGATGGAAGTGGATTTTAGTTTTATCGTGAATTGTGTTTTAAATAACATTTGTTTGTTAACCCGAGTTAATGACATAATTAATTTCCAGAAAGTTGAATAATCATTAAGTAATGATTTTTGAGATTGAAACCAAGAAGAGTTTTAATATGTATTAATTTGGATTTGGAATGAATGAATGGTAATTAAATTTGTCAAAACATGAGGTGTGATATAAACCAATTATACTTGGTTGTTGATATTCATGATTGTGATTGATTGATTGTTTGGATTGTGCTCGACCAGTTTATGAGCAAAATATGCTTTTACATTTAGCATTAGGTTGGGTAGAAATATTTGTATGCTAACATCTTGTGAGACACTTCACGATTTGACTATGAGATGTTTAGCGATGTTGTTGAATTCATTTCAAATTTAATGAATGATTTTGAAGTGTGATTTCTTAAGTGAAAATAAATGCATTCCCGATTTTGAACAGGGAATGTTTTATAAAAATGTTTTATAAAACAGAAAGGATTTTGAGGGCTAAACCCAATATTGTCGAAATGATTTAGAAATGTATTATGTGTTTGACATTATAGTCTATCACATAACCGATTAATTACTAATGATGATGTATCTGTTTGATGGCGGAGAATTTATTCTCTTGCTTAACACCCTTCTTTGAGACATACAAGCCCAAAGGTTATGTGACTAATAGTGACTGATCATATGTGTGAATTGCTAATGTAAAGTACTATATTTTGGAAAGTACTTGTGCTTATTATGTTGTGAAATGATTTTCCCTACTTTAGGATATGAATTGATTTAGTATGTAGCTAAAGATTCTAGTAACCCGGATGACTAAAAGTATGGGTGAGAGGACCCAGGGCCTTAATTGGTGAGCGGTCATTGTAGCCTGCTCCATAGTGGGTGGTGCACATTTGTATATCGAGTTGGTGAGGTGCGTACCCTTTGCCTTGTCGAAGGGGAGCCCGATATTTGATTTCATACTTGTTTGTATATTTGTTTGTATGCATTGTTATGTTTTGGAATTCATATTTTCAAAGATTTTGGTTTGAGATCCCGAAGTGAAATCTACTTTGATATAAAGCTAGACATGTATTTCAAATGATTTGAAATAAGAAATAGCGAAATAAAGCCCAAGGGAATAATTTCCATAAATTGAATTGGATTTGGAAAATCTAAATTTGGGTTAAGCCTAAATGGGTAGATTGAGGAATTACATATTGTATGATGCATCGTAGATCCATATGACTATTATTAGTTGTTGTTTATGTATTGCTATTCTTGGGAGGATACCCGTTCCATGACACACGACGTGGTCCCATGATATTCCTTATTTTATTTAAGTTATTAATAACTGTTTTGAGTTCTCACACCAGTCCCATGAATGACTCGGAGTTTATTATTTTAACCTAAACTTTGGGTGCCCATATTTTCCACACGGGCAATCAGTAGTTTAGTTTTGTAGATTATTTCATTTAGCAGGATTCTGGATCGAAGCTTAAAGCTATGTCCAGAGTATTGATAGTCTTCCGCTATGTTAGTTATTTGTTTCTGCTGCATTGTATTACATTTATTATAAATTTATTTTACACTATATTATTTTTGATACTCTGATATTCTGTACTCTGATGTAATATTATTATAATGTTAATAAAAGACTTCTGCTGTTTTGTAACAACCCGGAAATTCTGAGCCAATTTAAAATATTTATTTTGGCGATTTCGATGAATTTTGATTATTTAAAATGAATTATTTTAAATAACGACTACGAGAAATTTATTTTGAATAGAATTAGAATGTATATATTTATATAGACGTCGTTGGAATATAGATATTTATTTTAAATTATAAAAGGAATTGAAAATGGCGCGGTAGTTCGAAGATTCGATTTCAAATTTCAAATGAATGTACAGAATTCAAAATAAACCGAATTTTAGCGAATCCATAAATATTAGAATCTATTTGAGAATATATTTCCAACGAATCCAAAAAATTGAAATTTCATAGCGGGGATAAAAAAGTTACGCCCAGTTGAAGATTCAGAATAATCGCAATGAAATTCTGGCCCTTAAAAATGGAAATTTTGCAAACGACCTCTGTTTTCGACGAAACCACTTTTGTTGGATCCGTGATGTCAAGTTGTTGCTAGATTCCAAAATTCGTAATTTTTCGAATCAATATGTGAGCGTGGCGAAGGAAATCGTGTTTTGACAGTTTAAGTTAATTTCGATCGACCAGAAAATGACCATTTTTCAAACGGTCTCAGAATTCGATGAAATCAGTTTTGTTAGGACCGTATCGTCAATACGAAGATAGAAATAATTTTTCAGGAATTTTTAGAGTTAGTATATGGCCTGGTAAATTGAAATGCGCGTTCAAATTCAATATACAGATTTATATTTTGATTTTAGTAAAAACTTATCGAAACTGCTGAAATGGCTTGCGAAACATATCCCATTGAGTTCAGAATCGGGGTAATTGGCTAGAGATGACAGTCGGTGGAGTTCGTTTGGAGTTCGAATAAAAACCCTACTTTTTATGGAAGAAAAATAATAAAATAATAAATTATATATAAATAAAACTCCTCCCTCTTATCTCAGCCCCCCGTTTACTTTCTAACCTAAATTAAAATTTTCAAAACCCGCTCAAGCTAGTCGTCCAGCCGCTGCCACCCTCCAGGCGTTCGCCGCCGCCGTGGCTGGTCCCCCCTCCTCACCGCGACGCCAGAGATCCCCCCTCGCCGTCGCCCTCTCTCTCCATTCCTTTTTAAAAACCCCGATGACCCCAGACCTCGCGCCACAGCCCCATCGACCACCACCCCGCCACCGTGACTCGCTCCAGCCACCAACCCCCTCTCCCAGTCAACGACGCCCTCTCCTTTCCTTCTGTTCTTCTCGAAATCAACCCCTCCTTCCTCTGAATAAAACCGCGCCGCCACCACCCTGAAAGCCGCGCCACCTCCTACCACCGTCAGCACTCCGGCACGCCACTTTCCCCTCCCCCTTTCTCAGTTCAACACCGAAAACAGTAAGTTTTATTTTTAATTTATTTACTTGTACTTTAATTTCAGTTTTATGATATACAATATTGTAGAAAAAATTAGACTTTGAATTATAAAAAGGTTAGATTTTTATATGCGAAAGAAGTGATTTTTGTATACATAACAACGATATAAAAATTCGATTTTTATATGAGTAGCGAATTAAAAATATGATTTTTATATAGTATAGATAATAAAAATATGATTTTTATATAGTAGAAATTATAAAAATATAATTTTTATAAGATAGAGGATATAAAAATACAATTTTTATATCTGTAGCATAATAAAAATATAATTTTTATTATATGAGAAGTGAAATAAAAATATGATCTTTACAGTATATGAAGTGAAATAAAAATATGAACTTTATTTTTATCATGAAGTAGTGAGGATAAAGATTAGATTTTTATATGAGTAGCGAATTAAAAATAGGATGTTTATATAGTATAGATAATAAAATATGATTTTTATATAGTAGAAATTATAAAATATACTTTTTATAAGATAGAGGATATAAAAATACAATTTTTATATATGTAGCATAATAAAAATATAATTTTTATTATATTAGAAGTGAAATAAAAATATAATCTTTACAGTATATGAAGTGAAATAAAAATATGAACTTTATTTTTATCATGAAGTAGTGAGGATAAAGATTAGATTTTTATATGAGTAGCGGATTAAAAATAGAATTTTTATATAACAGAGAATATAAAAATATAATTTTTATATATGTAGCGAAATAAAAATATGATTTATATATATATATATATATATATGTAGCGGCGAAATAAAAATATGATTTCAATTATTTAGAAAACGAAATAAAAATGTGATTTTTATATATATAATCGCCGAAAGAAAATGTGACCTTTATTTATAAAGATCGTTGTTTAAAAATAGGATTTTTAACGTAAACCGTGTGAAATAAATTGCGATGGAACTAACTGGAAGCAAAACAGAATCCACACTATTCAGAAATAAAGAATGGAGGAGTGGAACCCTCGGTGAGAACTCCTCACTAAAATTTTCTGTTCAGTTATTTATTTTATAATTGCATATATAAACAACTCCTCGTCGTCCATAGACCATGGACAACTTGTGTGATTGTTTGTGTTGTGAGAATTGACTGTTGGTTGTGATATAAAATATATATTCATGTTTTGAAATAAAATATATATTCATGTTTTGAAATAAAATATATATTCATGTGTTGAAATAAAATATTTATTCATGTGTTGAAATAAAATAAATATTCATTTACAAATCGAACGATTTGTTTATGTACACCGATTTGATTGATATTGATTGGGACGATAAATTTTACACATCGCCCAACTGCACAAATAAAATATGTGTTTGATTGTTTGAAACCCTACACGGGTGTTGGGATGAAATTGGACATACACTAATCCCAATAATTAGCTGTATGTCGATCGATTGATTGACAGGCTGTTATAAGCGTTGAATATTTATATTTGATGCTTATACAGTGTAGAATGCACTCTGGATGATGGTTGATTATTTATCGTTGCTATTATATACATGTGTTGTATGGAATCCATATGAATAATATTATATGGTAATTGAGTGGGTCTCATTCCAATTTAGAAAATAAATTATATTCATGTGTTGAATAAACAAAATAGTCATGTGTTGGCAATACTCATGTGTTGAGAATATTCATGTGTTGAAACCATTCATGTGTTGAATAAAAAGAATATTCATGTGTTGAATAAAAGAAAATTCATGTGTTGAAAAAAATATTCATTTGTTGAATAGAATAACGAAGTTATTGAAATATATAAAGCTGTGTTGATTAGATTGACGCCATTTTGACATGAACGATATTTATATCGATTTTACTCATTTTTATAATGAATATAGAAAAGGAAGCGATTTCAAAATATAACGTTTTGAAAATATTATCATTTATAGATTAATGATATAGAATATTCAATTTTGATTGGAAATTAAATATGAAGTTGAAATCGTTTTGAAAACGAATTTAAAACAATTTATGAAATACGTTTTGAAAGGAAATCGACGAAATATATATAATATATATATTATATATATAATGGCCTGAATAGAATGCACCGCGCTGCGGCAGTTCGCGAATTTCGACCATTGACTTCGAATGGATACTACGGGAGATCCGACCGTCGGATTCTCCTAAAACCGAAACCGTTGGGTTCGTATCGAAAAGAGCTTTCTAACGGATACAAGAAATTAGAAATCTAATGGTTGAATTTGGAATTATGTCCAAATCAAATTTGGAAAAGGTCGCTGTAAGTGCAGTTCGATGGCCGTAGATGGAAATCGACTGTACGTGCCTTGATAAAATTATTAAAAATAGTAATAATTTGTGTAAAATCATAAGAAATGATTTGGAAAGAATTGGGATGAAAATTTCCATATTTTTAAAAGATAAACATAGATTTTTATCGAAATGAACTATTTTTGAACTAGAATTATAATCCCATTTATTTTTAAAACAAATAAAGTGGATTTGAAATGGTTTTGAAAATAACCAGAATTTCCAATAACTGAATTAGAATGGATTTGAATTGAAATTGTCTTTGGAATATTTCGATGTTGGATTTCGTGATTATACAGATATTGTTATGGAAATTTGAAAGATATATTCGTTATTTCCAATACGATATTTGTTGGTTGTAGAGTTTGATATTGAATATAAGCCGATATATTTTCTATTCAGAGCATTGTATTTAATATCAAATGGGATTTGGGTTTGTCGTGAATGGTGTCTTCATTAACACTGTTCTTAAACCCAGTTGAGAAAAAGATTAAATCTTTTTATGTAGATTTAATGAAGTATACCAATTAAATGGAATTTAATTGGAATTGAATTTGAATTGATTTTTGGGTTTATCATGAACGGTGTTTTAAATAACACTTGATCTTTAACCCAATAATTAATGGAATGTGAATGGGGTTTATCGTGAACTGTGTTTTAACGGCATTCGTTCTTTAACCCGATTTACAGTGAAATGTGATTTGGAATTTGTAAATCTTTTGTTAAGATTTAAAGGAGATTTTCCAAAGTAAAGTTTTCCAATTTCATAAAATAAATTGGAATGGAATGGAATTCAATTTGGTAATAATCGAAGTGAATTTCTGTAGAGGAAGACAACTAATATATCTGGAATTTAAAAGGCTTTGCCGTTATTCCATTTATATTATTAGTCGGATATGGAAGTTTATATCAATTATATATATCGATTTGTATTCCATGAAGATTCCATTGTAAATGGAATGTGATTTTGGGTTTATCGTGAATCGTGTTTTAAATGACATTGGTTCTTTAACCCAGTTAAAGACAGGATATGATTTCCCAAGTTAAATAATCATTGATAGTGATTTTTGGGAAGATCAAAACAAGTGGAGTTTTAATGAATCTTTACTTAGATTGAAATGATCGAGAATGGAGTATCACCAGTTTTACTCCAGGCGATAGTTAAATCTTTAATTAGATTTGAACATGAAATGGTAATTGAATTTACAGATAACACCGTGGTGTTAGATATGAAGTATTACCAGTTTTACTTCATGAGATGAATAGGTTAGGGTTGGGGAATTTACAATTGATTACTTCGGTAAGGTTCGTTAATCCCGGCTAGTTTAGATAAACCATAATTTGGTTTGAATTGATATTCAAAATAAGATTAAAGAATAAATTTAAAGAATTTATCTTTGATAAAATTAATGGGAACCTTTCCCAAAGTATAAGAATATTTGAATAAAAGAATATTCTGAATTGGAATGAGGCGTATGTTGTGTTTGTGTAACATTTGTTTATTATATATGTGAGTTATTCAGAAAGGCCGGGTTTATCCCATTTTGAATAACTGATACGACGATTAGTCGAAGATGAAGACGGTGGTTGAAGACCGGAGGTCTTCACGTCGTTTGGATAATTACTGATGATCTTGATTGGGCCGTACATCCAAGAGGAGGCAATAAGTTAGTGATCGTCCAGATGTACTTGGAGATCGATGGATATGCGAGGTACAAGGTGCCTTCGGTTTCGTTCAGACCCAGAACGGATTTGTAAATGGACTGTGTGTCTGACATTGGATATCATTCTGTGTGATGGATGGATATCGGTTGCATGGAGTGTTCTGCCTGTGTGGCATGCTAAGATGCAAAAGATCAAGGCTTCTGTTGAAAAGCAGAGTCTTGTGGTTGATGATCAAAGCACAGCCTGTGTGGCACAGCTTTGTGTAGCGTTAATTCGCGAGCCTCACACCCTGGTGTGAACCAGAAACGGGAGAAGGACCTCAGGGAGGACATGCCTTTCTTTCTAGCTAGAAGTGGCATCAGTGGTTTTACACACCCTGACGAGTTTGACTTATGTGGTTGTTGGATTGCGGGGCGCCTCGGATATATCGGTGACTATGTGGAGCCGATGGAGTCATTGGACTCATTGACACCCCATAGGGTGGGGAAACGCAGTGTTCAGGCATTTTAATCCACATCGGTGGACCGGCCCTGACGATCAATAGCTTGCCTGCGCGCTTGCCTGAGACACGGGCTAGAGCGTCTCGAATTCGGTAAGAACGATCCCTTGCCTTGGTTCACAGATGGAAATCCAACTTCCAATACGTGACATTTGCGGTTTTGATTGTAGAGCCTTGTATTGGCGACATGATATATGGTACCCATGCCGTCTATGATTAATACTTATGATTGAAATTGTTTTGACACTACACACTTATAGTAATAATAAAAGATGAAATTTAGCGTATCAAGCATTCTTTCGCTATTATAAGGTAAAACCCTATCCTCCGGCTTGTGTTGCATTGTGTGATGGGACATGGGTCTTATAATAGCTTCATTGTTCTTTATTTAGCATTGCGCTGTTGTTTTATTTACTGGTATTCTTGGGAGGAAACCCGTTCCGTGTTATACGGCGTGGTCCCTTGATATACCTAACTTTAAAATATAGATTAATAACTGTTTTAGTTCTCACACCAGTCACATGACTGACCTGGAGTTTATTGTTTTAACTTAAACTCTGGGTGCCCTTATTTTCAACACGGGCATCTAGTAGTTTTGGTTTTGCAGATTTATATTAACAGGATCCTGATTTACAGCAGGAACGATATCCGGAAAGCTCTGTATCCATATATTCTTTTCATTTGTGCTTTGTATCATTTTTCTGCTGCTATGTAATGTAATTTAAACCTCTGATATTTATTGAATGTATTTTATTCATTTATACTCTGTATATTCTTGTATTCTGATGAAATTGTTGTAATTAACAATGAAATGTTCTTCTATTTGTGTTCCAATGTGGCTTGTCCTTAGTACAATCCGTGATTTCCTGAAAGGGGGATTTCGGGTCGTTACATGTTTGTTCTTATGTGTTGTGCATCCAAAGTTAGCGTATCCGCCTTTTTGGTTCGATTTAAGTCGGTTTAACGATCGATTTGGATCGACCGAGTGGGAGGGTCGCTACAACTGGTGTTATGATTATTCTTTCTTTTAAAAGGATTTTAAAAGTTAAACAAATGGTTGGAGTTTACTCACAACAGTCACATGATTGACCTAGAGTTTATTTTGTTTTATTTTCCCTAAACTATTGGGTGCCCAATTCTGCATGGGCAGTCAAGTAGTCGGGATTTTACAAATATACTTGGAAGATCTTGGAGCAAGAGGCTTCAGGATTATATAACTATTGCTTATTTCCGCTATGTTATAAGGGTTGTACTCAGATAATGGTATTGTATACAAATATTGGTTTTATTTCAAAGTTATGTTATGAAATATATTCATTAGCTTTGCTGTGAGATTCGTGTTTACTCTGATATTGTTTTATGTTCTTCCTCTTTTATTCTGATTTTCTATCTTATCTATTCTCATCCTCTAATTTCTTTCTATTAATATCTAGAATGCTTGATGCCTGAATAATTGACATGGTTTTATGTTGATTTTTGGGTCGAAAGTTCCGGTTCGTTGCAGTGGTATCAGAGCTGAAGGCTAAGTGATTACCATGGCTCTGTGGCGTAACTCAATAGAGACGGGGTTAGTAATGCCCTAGATTTAGTTGAGTGTATATATACGAGGGAACATGTTTGTAGATTTTATTATAAAAAAAATTTATATTGTGGAGATTTATTAGTTGAGTTTCTTATGAGTTCTAGTCAATCAGTTTGATCCACTGTATCGGTAGGAGTTTCTGAACACTTGGGTACGACGAACCGACATAGTATGTTTTGAAAAGTGGGTAAATGAAATAATTTTACCCAAATTATATTTTGACATAAAGGAAGTATATATATTAGAAATATTGTAGTATATTGGATGTGTTGGTTGTTATTAGAATCAATAAGATTATAATTGAAATGGTTATTTAAATAACCAATCAGAATTTGTATAAGTGTAATATATAAAAACCAGATCGATTGAATCTGAATTTAAAATCAGAATTGGAATTAAAAACTTTGGAAACTTGGAAAATTGTTTGAAAATGGATTTGGATTAATTATATGGAAATTTTAAAATCCTGGGAGATTTTAAATTGTTTACAAGCATTGTGAAGGGTATTTTGAATTGATTTCAAAATAGAGGTGGTAGAGAAATGAGTTTTGAAATTGTTATAGTATTGAAATCGCTTCAGTCGCTGGGATATAACCCTGATGGTGCTGGCCACATCATCAGTGTTCATTTCCGAGTTCTAAGTGACCGATTACTACCAAAGATATTTTTTTGAATTATTTTGAGAAAAACAAGTCTCTTTGAATATTGAAAAGGGACAATTGATTTTAGAAATGCTAAGTTATTTAAAATTCGCGGGAAGAGATTGTTTTATAATAAAAAAATTAAATAGAAATTTGTGTAAGTAAATTGGAATTGAGTTAAAGCCAGTAAGGTGGAAACTGTATTGAAATGGAGTAGTATCGAGTAAAATTGGAATTTGGTATATAATTGGACTCGGTTGAGTAAATGGATTGATTTTTGAAATAAATATCAGAATTGTGATTTTGGGATGAAGATAACTAATTATATGAATTAATTAGTTAATGAAATCCACCTGCTCCTCTTACTTCCTCCAACATTTTCGCACTTTGTTCCACTTGTTCATCTCCCATCCTTCACGAAAAATCAAATGGTCTTCACCATTAAACTCCCTACCTGAAACTCTTCAACCTCCCTCCTCAACAAAAATCGACGTCGAGCTTCCATTTATTAACACAGAGATGTTACGACACTTTTCCTCCTTGAGTCAACCCAAAATCTGCATGCAAGCTCCACTCTATCCCCTCAATCCAAATACGAACCCAGATCCGAGCAATGGTGCCTGTATTTCTCACGGTGGTTAACCCTAACGTGCTTTGTCCAATTTCGAACCCAATAATTTGGCGTCGAGTGGCTTGAAAATTGTACGAGGGTATATCCAAGTCCATCACGAATCAACAAATTTAGTTTCGAGATTTTTTTTATAGAATTGAGTGATTTTTAATAATTGGGGAAGATTAAATTGGAAACCGAAGTTTAGTTCAATGTCGCTGTAGGATTCCTGAAACAAGAAGAAATAAACGCAACTATTTGTAGGATCAAGTCCTTGGTAATCAAGGAATAGGAGTATAGATAGCTGGATAGAACGTAGCATGGCTGGCATGAGTTTTCATGTCTTCCATCAGTTTTTGATTTGAAACCATAGGTCGGCAATGCTAGTGACTATTTGTGGAGGTAGACTGGGGATGTAGGCGACGGTGTTACTATTACTTACAAGATTTTTCCTCCCACTACTGTTGCGTTGATAAATTTTGCTTCCTATTTTCATGTAGCTTAGACTATATATATATATGAGTAATTAAGCAAACCTTTTTTCTTAGCAGATATTTTTGAATGATGTCTCTTCCCATTTTTATTTTCTGAAGCTAGAACCATGGAATCTTGTATGTTTATATATACAGTAGATGGAAGAGGACATACGTATAGGTATGTAGTTGTTTATACTTTACTTCGTCTCCGTGTTTGGGGTTGTACACGTTATGGGGCTACTGCATAATATTCTGGGTTGATTAAATGGATTGGCACTATGGTTTGCATGTGCCTTGGATACTATAGGTTGGCTTGGTTCTTGGCATCCACTGTAACACCCCGAATTTCAGTTAATGCTAAAATTCACTAATTGCAGAATAAATAATCTTAGATGTGAGAATTGGGGGGAAATGGGCTGCGTCATTGCGTTCGTCTCGGAAAAATACGCGAAATAGAGTCCGAAATTTTGTAAATCGGAGTCTGTATGACCCGGTTAAGGCCCAAAGAAGTTTTCGGGAAATTTGAATTTCGAAACATGCAGAAATGGGGGCCAGGCGGGAAAACTCCCGCCCAGCCAAGTCGACTTGGCTGTCGACAGGGCTGTCGACTTGGCAGTCGACAGGGCTGTCGACTTGCCCTGTCGGCTGATTCTAGCCTGGGTGCACCAGTTTGAGTTTTGGGCTGTGTTTTGGAGGGCTGGACGAAATCTGATGGCTCTAAATAGAATTAGGGTTAATCTAAGGGTTAGAAACACATCCTAATCCTATAAATAAGACCCTAAGCTAGCCCTAAATGATCATAATCCTATCCTCTAACTAAACTATGCCAAAATTTTCTATGATCATGGCCTCCACTCAAAACCCTAGCCTCCATCCTCTTTCTAAACTATTTCTATGAAGGCTTTCATGTTCATACAAGCATTTTTAAGTTGTATGAGTGATCATTAGCTTGCATTCATCTTCAAGTTGCAAGCTTTATTTTCAAGGCTAGAGTTTTTGGGTGATTTTTGGCAAGGGTTTGCTTATTGGAGTTTAGTGGTGAGTTTCTATAGCCTTGATAATCAATTGTTAAATTGATTATGATAGGATATGATAAGATATTGCTATGTTTGTGGATCAATGTGTTTATGCAAGTTTAGTATAGTGTATGTTGTGTGTTTTGCGAGTTTTATGCTATATGTTATGCAAGTATAATGCTATGTTTTATGATGCTCATTATGCAAAACACTATGTTGAACATTGATTCATATGTAACATGTTATGCAAGCTATATGTGAGATTATATGCAAGTTCATATGTAACATGTAATGCAAGTTATGTGCATGATTATATGCAAGTTCATATGTAACATGTTATGCAAGTTATGTGTTTGGTTATATGCAAGTTATGTGCATGATAATATGCAAGTTCATATGTAACATGTTATGCAAGTTATGTGTTTGGCTATATGCAAGTTATGTGCATGATTATATGCAAGTTCATATGTAACATGTTATGCAAGTTATGTGTTTGGTTATATGCAAGTTATGTGCATGATTATATGCAAGTTCATATGTAACATGTTATGCAAGTTATGTGTTTGGTTATATGCAAGTTATGTAAAAACCCGTAACTTCCCCGTAAAGGAAAGCGTCGGATAGTTCGAGAACAAACCACAACAGAACGCATATAAAAGAACATTTCACTGTATATTACAACAATGCATCAGATTACAAGAATATGCAGAGTATAAATGAATAATACACAGAGATATCAGAGATTTAAATTACATTTAAATACATAGCAGCGGAAAATAATACAATACACAACTAGAAGTAGATATACGGATACAAAGCTTTCCGGATATCGTTCCAGCTGTAAACCAGGATCCTGTGAATATAAATCTGCAAAACCCAAAACTACTAGCTGCCCGTGGAAAAATAGGGGCACCCAGAGTTTAGGTTAAAACAATAAACTCCAGTTCAGTCATGGGACTGGTGTGAGAACTAAAACAGTTATTAATCTTTATTTCTAAAGTTCGGTAAATCAAGGGACCATGCCGTATAACACGGAACGGGTTTCCTCCCAAGAATACCAGTGCATAAAACAAACAGCGCAATGCTAAATAAAGAAAAATGAAGCTGTTATAAGACCCAGGTCCTATCACACAATGCAACGCAAGCCGGGGGATAGGGTTTTCCCTTATAACAGCCAAAGAATGCTTGATACGTTTAAAACAAATCATTTGATACTATTATAAGTGTATAGTGTATAAAACAACTTCAAATCATAAGTATCAATCATAGGCGGCATGAGCGCCCCATCCCACTATGTCACCATACTAGTTCTACAATTAAAACCGCAAATGTCACGTATTTGGAAATTGGATTTCCGTCTATGAACCGAGGCAAAAGATAGTCCTCAACCAATTCGAGACTGTCTAGCCCGAGCCTCAGGCAAGTACTCTGTCAAGCCTTTGGATCGTCAGGGCCGGTCCACCGATGTGGATTAAACTTAAACCCTGAACATGCGTTCCCCCGCCCTATGGGGCGTAAATGAGCCAACGAATGACTCCATCGGACCCGGATCGTCCGATCAAACCGAGGCGCCTCGCAACAGCAACAACCACATAAGTCAAACTCGTCAGGGCGTGTAAAACCACTGACGCCACTTCTAACTAGAAAGAAACGCATGCCCTCCCTGAGGTCCGTCTCCCGTTTTTGGTTCATACCGGGTGTGAAACTCGCGAAGTAAACGTTACACAAAGCTACGCCACAAAGGCCGTGCTTTGATCATCACCACGAGACTTTGCTTTTCAACAGAAGCCTCGATCAATTGCCACTTAGGCATGCCACACAGGCAATTCACCCCATGCGTTTGATATCCATCAATATATAACCCCTGAGCTCGTACGTCTCAGAGAAGGGCGTTAAGCAAGAGAATAAATTCTCCGCCGCCAAACAGATATATATTTAATAAAGATCAATCACACGGACTAAAATCCAATGTCAGACACACAGTCCATTTACAAGTCCGTTCTGGGTCTGAACGAAACCGGAGGCACCTAGTACCCCGCATATCCATCGATCTCCAAGTACGTCTGGACGATCACCAACTGTTTCCATCTTCTTGGGTGTACAGCCCAATCAAGATCATCAGTAATTATCCAAACGACGTGAAGACTTCTGGTCTTCGACCACCGTCTTCATCTTCGACACCACGTCGAATCAGTTATTCAGAATGGGATAAACCCGGTCTTTCTGAATAACTCGCGTATATATATTATAAAAGTGTTACACAAACACAACATACGCCTCATTCCAATTCAGAATATCCTTTTATTCAAATATTCCTATACTTTGGGAAAAGTTCCCATTAATTTTATCCAAGATAAATTCTCTAAATTTATTTTTTTAATCTCCTTTGAATATCAATTCCAACTAGTCGGGATTATCGAACCACACCGAAGTAATCATTTATTTTATTTTCCCAATCCCAACCTATTCATCCCATGAAGTAAAACTGGTAGTACTTCATATCTAACACCACAGTGTTATCGGTAATTCAATTACCATTTCACGTTCAAATCTAATTAAAGATTTAACTATCGCTTGGAGTAAAACTGGTGATACTCCTTTCTCGATCTTTTCAATCTATTTAAAGATTCATTAAAACTCCACTTAGTTTTAATCTTTAACTGGGTTAAAGAATCAGTGTCATTTAAAACACGGTTCACGATAAACCCAAAGTCACATTCATTAATTATCGGGTTAAAGAACAAGTGTTATTTAAAACACTGTTCACGATAAACCCAAAAATCAATATCAATTCAATTCCGATTAAATATTATTTAATTGGTACACTTCATTAAATCTAAATAAAAAGATTTAATCATTTCTCAACTGGGTTCAAGAACAGTGTTAATGAAGACACCATTCACGACAAACCCAAATCACATTTGATATTAAATATAAGGCTCTGAATAGAAAATATACCGGCTTATATTCAATATCAAATTCTACGACTAACAAATATCGCATTGGAAGTAACGATATACATATATCTTTCAAATTTCCATAACAACATTTGTATAATCACGAAATCCAACATCGAAATATTCCGAAGACAATTTCGATTCAAATCCATTCCAATGCAATCATTGGAAATTTTGGTTATTTTCAAAACCCCTTTTTCAAATTCAATTTATTTATTTAAAAATAAATAGAATTATAATTCTAGTTCAAAACTAGTTCATTTCGATAAAAATCTATTTTTATCTTTTCAAATAGGGAGTTTTTTTCATCCCAATTCTTCACAAATCATTTCTTATGATTTTACACAAATTATTATTATTTTTAATAATTTTATCAAGGCCCGTATAGTCGATTTCCATCAATGGCCATCGAACTGCACTTACAGCGACCTTTTTCAAATTTGATTTGGACATAATTCCAAATCCAACCGTTAGATTTCAAATTTCTAACATTCGTTAGAAATCTCTTTTCGATACGAACCCAACGGTTCCGGTTTTAGGAGAATCCGACGGCCGGATCTCCCGTAATGTCCATTTGAAATAAATGGTCGAAATTCATGAACTGCCGCGGCTCGGCGCGTTCTATTCAGGCCATTATATTATATATATAATATATATATAATATATACTTCGTCGATTTCTATTTAAAACGAATTATATAAATAGTTTTAAAATTCATTTCAAAAGCAATTTCAACTTTCATTTCAATTCAAATCAAAATTGAATTCTTCTTTATAAATTCGTTTTAAATATTCATTTCTATTCAATTCAAATTTCAATTCAATTTGAATTCATATTCAATTCAATTCATTTCGAAATCGTTTTCAATTTATTTCATTTCGAAATCGTTTTCAATTTATTTCATTTTGAAATCGTTTTCAATTCAATTCATTTCAAAATCGTTTCAATTTAATTCATTTCGAAATCGTTTTCAATTCAATTCATTTCGAAATCGTTTTCAATTCAATTCATTTCGAAATCGTTTTCAATTCAATTCATTTCGAAATCGTTTTCAATTCAATTCATTTCGAAATCGTTTTCAATTCAATTCATTTCGAAATCGTTTTCAATTCAATTCAATTCATTTCGAAATATTCGATTTCAAAATTACTTTTTAATTCATTTTAAAATGAATAAAATCGATATAAATATCGTTCACGTCAAAATGGCGTCAATCTAATCAACACGGCTTCATATATTGATATTTTCAAATATTCCATTTCGAATATTTCTATTTCAAATATTTCTATTTCAAATATTTCTATTTTAAAACTGGAATGAGGCCCAATCAATTACCATATAAAGTTAATTATATGGATTTTCATACATTACACCCATATAATAGCATTGCAAAATAATCAACCATCAACCAAAGTGCACTACACTGTATGAGCATTAAATATAGATATCCAACGCTTATAACAGCCTGTCAATCCATCGATCGACATATTTAATCAATCAGGATGAGTGAACTTCAAATTTCATCCCAACACCCGTGTGGGGTTTCAAACAATCAAACACATATTTTATTTGTGTTGTTGGGCGATGTGTAAAATTTATCGTCCCAATCAATGTCCTTCAAATAGGTGTACATAAACAAACCGTCCGGTTTGTAAATGAATATTTTATTTTATTCACTTTCACTATATTCATATTCACGTTAAGAATTATTTTTTTAACGATAAAACATTTTATTCCAACATATGAATTTCTATTATTCATTTTCACAATAAAATGATATTTTTATTTTCTAACATATTTTAGAAAATTTCGGCGGCATAACGGCACGATACTAGAAACGGGATAAGGCCTAGCCTTGTCCCCGGTCTAATAATGGCCACCGCCATACCCATATCAATCAAATCACTTTCGTTATGCAAACCACAAAATTTGGAGTAAGAGTCTAACCTAGCCTTACTCCTTCGCCTTATAACGGCGCACGTCTAATCCTAACCAATTTATCGATTCGATTTTTTTTTCACACCACAAACCACATTCAAACCAATATCGCAATCAATAACCAAACAGCCAAACAAACAAGTCCATGGTCTGTGGACGATTGTGTCGGGTGCTACTAAACACCGTCTGCATCCTAGTATATATATATATAACTAGAAAAAGAAATTGAAAGGTGAGAAGTTCTCACATATAGCTATCCTAGCTCCACGGCTCTTCATTGATAGAAATCTTCATCGCTCTCGCCTTTTTGTCACCTTCGTTGCCCGCTTTCACTACCTATGTAAAAATCGAATTTTTACTTCGCTATTCAATATATACAAATCATATTTTTACTTCTAAGTTCAATATATAAAAATCGAATTTTTACTTCAAAGTTCAATATATAAAAATCCTATTTTTATTTCGAAGTTCAATATATAAAAATCCTATTTTTATTTCAACGTTCAATATATAAAAATCATATTTTTATTTCAACGTATTATTTAATTTTTCCTATAAAGACCACACCTTTATTTTCAAAATTATATCTTTATAATAAAAATCATGTTTTTATTATAAAAATCATCTCTTTATTCTATTTTAAAAACAATACTAATTATATAAACTGATTTTATAATTTAAAAACTGATTTCATAAATTAAAAACTGATTTCATAAATTAAAAACTGATTTCATAAATTAAAAATTACCTGAGGGGTGCTTGGGGGAGAGGGGTGGCCGGAGGCAGTCGCTGGGGGGGGGGGGGGGGGGGACGGTGGCGGCTCGCGAAGGGGGTACTCGCGGTGGTTCTAGGGTTCGCGACTGAGGGGGTTTCTCGAGTGGAGGGTGGCGGCTGATGAAAAGGGGGGGGGGGTTCGGCGATGGGTGGCACCGCCTAGGGCGCGATGGCGAGGTGCGGAGGTTCATCGAGATGAAGGAGGCTTCGGTTTTTTTTTTCTTTTCTTATTCTGGTTTGAGAACGAACGGGGATGGGGGGGGGTGTTGACTTGGAAAGGGGGAGAGAGAAAACTTTGGAGGGGGGCATCTAATTTATATAATTAATTTATTTCAAAATTCAAAAAGTAACTTTTTATTTCGAACACGAAACCGAACCCACCGACTGTCATCCCTAGCCAATTACCCCCATTCTGAACACAATGGGATATGTATCGCAAGCTGATTCGGCTGTTACAATCAGTTTTCATCGAATTTACATTTAAATTACTATATTGAATTTTAAACGTACATTTCAAATTACCGGGGTCACATACTAACTAGAAAAATTCCAGAAAAATATTTTCTAGCTTCATATTGACGATACGGTCCTAACAAAACTAGTTTCGTCGAATTCTGAGACCGTTGGAAAAATGGCCATTTTCCAGTCGATTAAAATCAACTGAAATGGTCAAAACACGTTTTCCTTTGCCACGCTCACATATTGATTCGAAAAATTATGAAATTTAAAACCTAGCAATAACTTGACATCCCGGATCCAACAAAAGTGGTTTCGTCGAAATCCGAGGTCGTTTGCAAAAATGTCCATTTTTAAGGGCCTGAATTCCATAGCGACTATTCAGAATTTTCAACTGGACATATCTTTTGATTCCCGATATGAAATCTCGATTGGTCGGATTCGTTGGAAAGATAATATCAAATAGATCCCATTATTTTTGGTTTCACTAAAATCCGGATTGTTTTGCACCCGGTACATTCAATTGAAGTTTGAAATCGAATTATCGAACTACCGCGCCATTTTCAATTCTATTATAATTATATATAAATATTTATATTCTAACGATGACGTATATAATATATACGTCGAATTCTATTTAAATTAAATTTTTCGTTGATATTATTTAAAATAATCTATTTTAAATATTCAAAATTCGCTAAAATTGCCAATTTAAAATTTTCAAACTGGCTCGCATTTTACGGGTTATTACAAGTTAACATGTGACATGCTATGCAAGTTCACACCTTTGTATGACATAAGAATCATATGCAAGTTACCCCCTTTTGTGACATATGTGCTCCATGCAAGTTTGGGTTAAATGCTAGTTGGGTTTAATGTATGCTCATATATGCAAGTTGACACCTTTTTAAACCCATGATAAAGTTATATGCTGTGATTGGTTAAACCCATGGCATTTGTGATGAATCTTCCCTTTATTATTTCATGTTATGAGAACGAATTACGCAGGGAACGATGGGGTTAATATGCATGTTAATAAAATGGTGTGAAATGGGTATGCTTAAGCATAACATAAAGTGAATGGACATAATTGGGAATTTACCTATTAAGTTAGGTCTACCCATATTATGGAATTGGGAATTTACCTATTAAGTTAGGTCTACCCATATTATGGAATTGGGAATTTACCTATTGAGTTATGTCTACCCATATTCTTGAAATTGGTAATTAATTAGGGATAATTAATACAAATTATGGGGGTGATTAATTAGGTGTAATTAATCAACTAAGACACGAGGTTGGACCTTTTTTTGTAGCATAAGACTGCCCAGAACCGACCGGCAAATCCAGCGGCTACAAATGATTGGCCCAATGTGAGAGGTCTTAGTCATAAACTAAATACGTGACAAGTGTAAAGACACGAGGTTAGACTCTGTTATGGTGTAAGGCTGCCCGGAACCAACCGGCATATCCAGCTGCCATAAAAGACAGTCTAATGTGAGAGGTCTTTACAAAGGTTACGATCTTAATTAATTAAGAAACACTTAACCAAATTAGCATGTAGTGGGGCATGAGGGGTTAAGTGGGTGCCTTGGGTGGCATGTAGTAACTAGTGGGGGTGCCTTGGGTGGCATGAGGAAACTAGTGGGTTGCCTTGGGTGGCAATATAAAATACGATTAGAATACTTAACCAAAGTGGAACATGTAATTAAACATGATTAAAGGGTTAAGTAAGTGCCTTGGGTGGCATGTGGGAATCAAGTAAGTGCCTTGGGTGGCATGTGGAAATCTAGTGGGTGCCTTAAGTGGCAATTGAAATATGATTAAATGACAAGCTTAAGTAGTAGCTTGTGGGGGCCCATTTCAACCAGTAACCCATATGTATCTTATTGGGCTCGACCCATGTCGAGGACGGGACACGCGTACTGGGCTTGACTATAAGAGGCCAAAACGGGTTAGCGGTGGCAACGCGAGTCCAACGGGTTTCATATGCGTGTGTGGACCCGGGCTGGTAGGTAAGACGTTGTTGCATCGTGTAGATATAAGCCGTGCACCATTTGTTGTATCGGGTTGCCACTTTGGGGAGTGATACACCCCATTGTGGGGCCAGCACGGGTATCTACGGTAGGGAGCCGATCGCTTGGGGAGTAGTGGGTACACCTAGTGGAGATAGGGGCAGACGGCACCTATGTAGTCAGCTAGGGGTACACGAAACTACTATTAAAAATTACTAAGTACACTTAGTGGGATCAACCTTTAAGTAGGAATTACCCTTGGGTGGGTAGAACTGGTGTGGTGCAGTGTAGGAATTATCCTTGGGTGGGTAAATGCGTCTTTTCGGTTATCTTAGTACATCCTGTGTTTAGTTGGCTACTTAGTGTAGTCATTATCCCCAGAGGTACCATATCTTGTTTATATCATACCCTAATTACTTTAATGATTGTATTGTTAAGGTTATAGGACTCGCTCAGACTTATGTCTGACCCCGTTGTTTTTTTTAATCTTTTCCCAACCCTCAGGTTTTCAGAGTGGGCCTAGCACTAGTGGGCTTGGATCAGACCGCTATATCTATCTCTTTGGGCTTGGACCGTAGAAGTAAAGCTCGGTTTATCTTTTCTATTATGGCTATTAATTTATGTAGTGGGATTATGTACTTTTGTTTTATCAGGATGGATATTATGTACTTGACTCTTGTTTATGGTTTTGGTGTAACCAAACATGTTTTACTTTCCGCTGCAATGAAATGATGTTTTAAATTCTCAAGTATTACTTATATCTGTCTTGTTGTAATTTTTCTGTTCTATATTCACTTAAAATACTCCACCGATGCTATGGCATTCCCTTAGTGAGTGACCGTATCGGGTGTGGGGTGTTACACGTGGTATCAGAGCTTAAGGTTACCAGAACAGATAATTTTTTTTTTAGAAAAACTGTTTTCTAAGAATATTTTTGAAAGGAGTATTTTCAAAAACATGTCTTTTAAGAGAAAAGTTTTTGAAAGAAAAGCATAATCCCCGATAGCCATATCTTTATCTTTCGAATTCTCCGTTTTGAATCTCTTCCTCTCTCGTTTTGAGTTTCCCCTCCGTGTATAGATGATCTTTCTAAGATAGATAAGAATGGAAAACAACTTCAAGGGACTTAGACATTTGTCGGATTAGAAGTTGGTTTAAGAAGGAGGAGGACTTGTAGGTACCTATAGGATAGACGATGGGAGGAAGGCTCAAATAGTTGTTTGGTTAATGAAGGACGAAACCTCATTTTGATGGGGGTTTACAAGTGGAGAATGGGAAGAAGAGGGCTAGTAGTTATCCTTTTGGAGGAATAGGACACCTTATTAGGATTGTCCAAGGAGGCAAGGGCAAGGTACGGAATCTTCTGGAGGGTAGTTGTATTCCCTCACGGCTAGTGTACCAGATGGGGATAAGACCGTCTAGGTTGGAATTTGGATTTCTTTATTATCCAGTTCGAACTTTATTTGATTCTGACGCATCGAGTTCGTTTATCTCATCATTGTTAGTTGAGTCACTGCACTTAGACACCAGTCTAGTTGATGATCCCTTGGTTGTTTCAAACCCAATTGGGGGCTCCATGATGTGTTTGGGTTTGAAAGTTTCTATACTTAGCGTTGAGTTTAGATGTGATGCTTTTTGGGCTTCACGGGCTATGGGTTAGTTTTGGGCATGGACTGGTTATCCAGTAGGGGTGCCGTTCTTGATTTTGAAGGGAGAGTTGTTAGGCTTATGACCCGCTTGGGTAACACTCTCGAGATCTCTTGTAATCCCATGGAATCTGTTATGCTAAGTTATCTAGAATCGCTTGACACGTCGGTCTAGAGTTTGCGATCTGTTAGAGAGGTCCGGGAATACTCGGATGTGTTTGAGGAGGTGAAAGGCTTACCTCTGGAGCGGGAGATTGACTTCCGAATATATCCGGTAGACAATGCCAAACCAGTATCTTGGCCAGTGTGCCACATGGCTCCTCGTGAGAGGAGGGAACTCCATAAGCAAGTAGGCGATTTGCATAGAAGACGAAGTATATCGGAGTGGGGTGCTCCAGTAGTTTTTGCCACGAAGGCGGATGGGTCCCTCAGACTTTGTGTAGGCTAGAGAGAACTAAATAAACTCACAAAGAAGAATAGACACCCATTGCCGAGGATTGATGATCTCTTTGATCAGTTAGTTGGCGCCTCAGTATTTTCGCAGTTGGACTTAGCCACGGGGTTTCGTCAGTTGAGAGTGGCTGAGGATAGTATAGAGAAGACTGCCTTTAGGACTCCGGATGGTTTTTTATGAGTGGCTGGTGATGCCATTTGGTTTGACGAACGCCCCCGCATACTTTATTGATTTGATGAGAAGGGTGTTCAGGGAGTACCTAAATAAGTTCGTGATGGTCTTTGTAAAAGACATCTTGGTCTTTTCTAGGAGCGAAATAAGTTTTCGTATGTGCTCAATAGGTTGAGCAAAGCCAGTTATGGGATAAACGGTGGTTTTGGAGCGAGACTGGCGAGGACATCCAGAGTTGGACAAGGGTTTAATTATTTAGCCGTTTTTACTAGTATCATCTCACGTAGGTCGTCTGAATTCGAAGGAGGTATCCCTTGGGTGTTTGTCTGATATTGGTTTAGGCCTTTGGGGCTTGCATTTGGGGGATGCCGAGTTCGACTAGGGTGGTCTGCGTGAGAGATGGACAGTTGTGATGATTTTGGATGGGGTAATATCCTGGTTTTCTCTAAAAGTGGAGAAGAGCATGCCCTACATCTTAGGGAAGTGTTGGAGACTCTTCGAGCGCATAGTCTTAGGACAGCAAAAGTGGATGGGATTCTTAGCATCCTATGAGTTTGAGATAGCGTATACCCATGGCAAGGGTAACGTGGTAGCGGACGCCTTAAGTAGAAAAAGGTTGTCCTCGAGTTCATTGTTCGTTGAACGACGGAGCTTAGAGTTTATTTCTATGTTTGACTTTAGACCTTCCGTTGACTTTGTACCCGGATTGCTAGCCTCCTTGGAGGTTAGGCCTACTCTTTTGGGATGGATTGGCGAGGCACAGCGAGACGACCCACAGTTGGTTGAGTTAGTAGAGAAGCTCATAAGGGGGGGGGGGAGTCGTCCAGCCATTTGAGTAGGTACACCCTAGATGGTAAGGGGTGGTTGCGTAGAGACGGTAGACTTTGTGTACCGCAAGACGAGGGTTTGAGGAAGGCTATACTTGATGATGCACATCGGTCGAAGATGACCATTCATCCCGGTGGGGACAAGATGTACCAAGACATGAAGCGAGTTTTCTTTTGGGCCGGTATGAAGAAAGACGCGGCCGAGTATGTCGCTAGATGCTTGGTGTGCCAACAAGTAAAAGCAGAGCAAAAGAAACCCGGTGGGTTGCTTCACCCATTGGAGGTTCCGCTATGGAAGTGGGATAATATCTCGATGGATTACCAAGATCGAGGAAGGGTAATACGGGAATTTGGGTTGTGGTAGACAGACTTACTAAGAGCGCCCATTTTATACCCGTGGAGAGTAAGAGAACTGCTCCATGGCTAGCTTCAGTTTACATTCGAGAGGTTATTAGATTGCATGGTTTACCTTCCAGTATAGTGAGCGATCGAGATCCTATCTTCACTAGAGAGTTTTGGAAGAGTTTGCAAGAGGCTGTAGGGACTCAGTTGTGTTTGAGTACCGCATATCATCCTCAGACGGACGGCCAGACCGAGAGGGTGAATCGTATTTTAGAAGACCTTTTGAGGCTATGTATCTTAGATTTTGGAGGTACATGAGAAGAGCATCTTCCATTGGTGGAGTCGCCCGACAGACTTAGTGGTGTACATGATGTATTCCATGTGAGGAAGTGCCTACATGAGACCGCAGAGGTGGTAGAGCCGAGCTTGCTTAGAGAAGTAGAGATAAAGCGTGATGCGACTATTCGACGAGCTCCTACACGCATCCTTGGGTCAGAGATTAAGAGGTTGAGAAACAGGGAGGTTCAACTAGTCAAAGTGCAATGGAGAGAAGATGAGAGCAATGCTACCTTGGAGACGGAAGCGAAGATGCATTCATTGTACCCATTCCTTTTTTTAGGGTATGTCTTTTAACTTCTCCTCTATCGTTTGTCTAGTACTTATCTTATCTTTAGTATGTCCTCTCGTTAGTACTTTTGACCTTTAGATAGGGTAAACCTATGGTTGAAACATGTGTTTGAGACATGTTATGATTGATGGATGCATGTGGATGCAAGTGTTTGCTAGTGGTTGCTCGTGGATGCATATACACACACTCTAGACACTAGATCGGCTCAGTCACTTCATATTGCATATTGCATATAATTGTGTGTGCGTAGCTATATTTATGGATGTATAATGATTGTGTTATCATATGGATGATGCATTTTGGTGAATGATTGTGCACTCATGTAGATATTGTATGTGTCGATAGGGTTCTCTCGCATACATAATGGATGCATGGCACTATCATGGTTTGCATATGTTCATACATTAGATAGGGAACATATACATACACTTTTTGCATATGCTTATACATCATTAGAAATTGTTTTAAGGACAATGGATGCCCGTGTTTGATGGATTGAGTAGATGGTTGTTTGGATGGTAGGATATGCATTCTCCTTAGCTTAGAGATTTCGGGGACGAAATCCTTTAAGGAGGGGAGAATGTAACACCCCGAATTTCAGTTAATGCTAAAATTCACTAATTGCAGAATAAATAATCTCAGATGTGAGAATTGGGGGAAAACAGGCTGCGTCATTGCGTTCGTCTCGGAAAAATACGCGAAATAGAGTCCGAAATTTGGTAAATCGGAGTATGTATGACCCGGTTAAGGCCCAAAGAAGTTTTCGGGAAATTTGAATTTCGAAACATGCATAAATGGGGGCCAGGCGGGAAAACTCCCGCCCAGCCAAGTCGACTTGGCTGTCGACAGGGCTGTCGACTTTCCTGTCGACATGCCTGTCGACTTGGCAGTCGACAGGGCTGTCGACTTGCCCTGTCGGCTGATTCTGGCCTGGGTGCACCAGTTTGAGTTTTGGGCTGTGTTTTGGAGGGCTGGACGAAATCTGATGGCTCTAAATAGAATTAGGGTTAATCTAAGGGTTAGAAACACATCCTAATCCTATAAATAAGACCCTAAGCTAGCCCTAAATGATCATAATCCTATCCTCTAACTAAACTATGCCAAAATTTTCTATGATCATGGCCTCCACTCAAAACCCTAGCCTCCATCCTCTTTCTAAACTATTTCTATGAAGGCTTTCATGTTCATACAAGTATTTTTAAGTTGTATGAGTGATCATTAGCTTGCATTCATCATCAAGTTGCAAGCTTTATTTTCAAGGCTAGAGTTTTTGGGTGATTTTTGGCAAGGGTTTGCTTATTGGAGTTTAGTGGTGAGTTTCTATAGCCTTGATAATCAATTGTTAAATTGATTATGATAGGATATGATAAGATATGGCTATGTTTGTGGATCAATGTGTTTATGCAAGTTTAGTATAGTGTATGTTGTGTGTTTTGCGAGTTTTATGCTATATGTTATGCAAGTATAATGCTATGTTTTATGATGCTCATTATGCAAAACACTATGTTGAACATTGATTCATATGTAACATGTTATGCAAGCTATATGTGAGATTATATGCAAGTTCATATGTAACATGTAATGCAAGTTATGTGCATGATTATATGCAAGTTCATATGTAACATGTTATGCAAGTTATGTGTTTGGTTATATGCAAGTTATGTGCATGATTATATGCAAGTTCATATGTAACATGTTATGCAAGTTATGTGTTTGGTTATATGCAAGTTATGTGCATGATTATATGAAAGTTCATATGTAACATGTTATGCAAGTTATGTGTTTGGTTATATGCAAGTTATGTGCATGATTATATGCAAGTTCATATGTAACATGTTATGCAAGTTATGTGTTTGGTTATATGCAAGTTAACATGTGACATGCTATGCAAGTTCACACCTTTGTATGACATAAGAATCATATGCAAGTTACCCCCTTTTGTGACATATGTGCTCCATGCAAGTTTGGGTTAAATGCTAGTTAGGTTTAATGTATGCTCATATATGCAAGTTGACACCTTTTTAAACCCATGATAAAGTTATATGCTATGATTGGTTAAACCCATGGCATTTGTGATGAATCTTCCCTTTATTATGTCATGTTATGAGAACGAATTACGTGGGGAACGATGGGGTTAATATGCATGTTAATAAAATGGTGTGAAATGAGTATGCTTAAGCATAACATAAAGTGAATGGACATAATTGGGAATTTACCTATTAAGTTAGGTCTACCCATATTATGGAATTGGGAATTTACCTATTGAGTTAGGTCTACCCATATTCTTGAAATTGGTAATTAATTAGGGATAATTAATACAAATTATGGGGGTGATTAATTAGGTGTAATTAATCAACTAAGACACGGGGTTGGACCTTTTTTTGTAGCATATGACTGCCCGGAACCGACCGGCAAATCAAGCGGCTACAAATGATTGGCCCAATGTGAGAGGTCTTAGTCATAAACTAAATACGTGACAAGTGTAAAGACACGAGGTTAGACTCTGTTATGGTGTAAGGCTGCCCGGAACCAACCGGCATATCCAACTGCCATAAAAGACAGTCTAATGTGAGAGGTCTTTACAAAAGTTACGATCTTAATTAATTAAGAAACACTTAACCAAATTAGCATGTAGTGGGGCATGAGGGGTTAAGTGGGTGCCTTGGGTGGCATGAGGAAACTAGTGGGTTGCCTTGGGTGGCAATAGAAAATACGATTAGAATACTTAACCAAAGTGGAACATGTAATTAAACATGATTAAAGGGTTAAGTAAGTGCCTTGGGTGGCATGTGGGAATCAAGTAAGTGCCTTGGGTGGCATGTGGAAATCTAGTGGGTGCCTTAAGTGGCAATTGAAATATGATTAAATGACAAGCTTAAGTAGTAGCTTGTGGGGGCCCATTTCAACCAGTAACCCATATGTATCTTATTGGGCTCGACCCATGTCGAGGACGGGACACGCGTACTGGGCTTGACTATAAGAGGCCAAAACGGGTTAGCGGTGGCAACGCGAGTCCAACGGGTTTCATATGCGTGTGTGGACCCGGGCTGGTAGGTAAGACGTTGTTGCATCGTGTAGATATAAGCCGTGCACCATTTGTTGTATCGGGTTGCCACTTTGGGGAGTGATACACCCCATTGTGGGGCCAGCACGGGTATCTACGGTAGGGAGCCGATCGCTTGGGGAGTAGTGGGTACACCTAGTGGAGATAGGGGCAGACGGCACCTATGTAGTCAGCTAGGGGTACACGAAACTACTATTAAAAATTACTAAGTACACTTAGTGGGATCAACCTTTAAGTAGGAATTACCCTTGGGTGGGTAGAACTGGTGTGGTGCAGTGTAGGAATTATCCTTGGGTGGGTAAATGCGTCTTTTCGGTTATCTTAGTACATCCTGTGTTTAGTTGGCTACTTAGTGTAGTCATTATCCCCAGAGGTACCGTATCTTGCTTATATCATACCCTAATTACTTTAATGATTGTATTGTTAAGGTTATAGGACTCGCTCAGACTTATGTCTGACCCCGTTGTTTTTTTTTATCTTTTTCACAACCCTCAGGTTTTCAGAGTGGGCCTAGCACTAGTGGGCTTGGATCAGACCGCTATATCTATCTCTTGGGGCTTGGACCATAGAAGTAAAGCTCGGTTTATCTTTTCTATTATGGCTATTAAGTTATGTAGTGGGATTATGTACTTTTGTTTTATCAGGATGGATATTATGTACTTGACTCTTGTTTATGGTTTTGGTGTAACCAAACATGTTTTACTTTCCGCTGCAATGAAATGATGTTTTAAATTCTCAAGTATTACTTATATCTGTCTTGTTGTAATTTTTCTGTTCTATATTCACTTAAAATACTCCACCGATGCTATGGCATTCCCTTAGTGAGTGACCGTAGCGGGTGTGGGGTGTTACATCCACCTTTGGTATTAAAATGACAAAGGAAATATTATAATAAGACTGAAAAGGCGGAAAATACGATAATTCATAGTATTCGAATTGACACTACTCTACACTGGCACATTTATTTCTATGCCAATATCTCCAATACTTATGAAGGTGAGAACATCATGTTCTTAAACTTTTTCCGTAATTTGAATTAGCTTTCCAAACCATTTTAAGTTACTTTAATCTTTTCTGATGTGTTCTTCTAGACTGACATCTTCCTATTACATCCACCGTTTCTTTATATATATGAGGAGACACCACAACAGATTCAAATCTCAATGACAATATATAAGATGTTCGTTCTAGGAATTCAATTACGAAACCCTATGTCTTAGGTGTAAGCTTTTTTAGTTTTGAGAATTTCTGGTTATAAATAGAATAGTTGTTGTGATAAATAATCATGTGAATTAATATTCATTATAATGTGTCTTTCATCCATCATCACTCTGTTCTGTTGTACGCTATCTTGATTATTCATAATGTAGATTAGGTGTTTTATGAGTTTACCCAGTTATTGGTTAATATTAGGATATGTAAGTAGTATTGGCGAAATTTATTATAATTACATTTCAAAACAGTTAATATGTAGTGAGGAGTGTTTCTGTGCAATGTTGAGGATCTGTGCAATGTTCATTTTTACAGTTTGCATACATCAGTCGGTTGCAATAATTCAAGGGTAATATTATGTATGTAATTATATGGTACCCTTTTAGCGCATTGCCATTTAAGTTTCTACATTGTACACACATTCCCACTAGTTTAAGGCGCATATATTCATGTTCAGATACTGACAAGTCATAGCTAATTATTCCTATTCAAAGCAGCGACTTCAAATTCATCTTATACGCTCGGCATGACTTCATTTGTTACGCAGGGGAGTTGAGTTCTTGTATTAATATATATTCATATGTCATGTAGTCAGATATGGGTACAAGAAGCACATGAGTTTTGTTTCTTCGTAAAGTTAGACAATATCGGTATCCTGTTACACAAAATTCCGTTCACATACAAGCCGTTATGGGTAAAATTAAAAAATACTGTTCTGACGAGTAATTTGCCACGACCCCAAAAGTATAATATTATAGACAAGATAGCTTATTCTGTGAAATCCCAAAAATGCTGATTTAGGGTGTAAAGTACGTTGAACAAAGAATAGCTTATTTTTCTAATATTAAATTTACATAATTTTTTTATATATTAAATTAAAAATACTTCTTAAATATCTCGTCCAAATTCGAAACCAATATTTTATTATATTAAATAAATCGTTATGGTTTATAAACGATTCCATAACAACTATTTGAAAATTTGATTTGGATATAACTCACAATCTATAAGACGAAATCTTATTTTTTTCCTTCCATTAGAAAAATATAACTCAGTAGATTCGAACGTTTCTTATTTCGAACAAATCCGACTTATAACGAATCATGTACACTCAGTTGAAGTTCAAAACATTGAATTACGAACTTCTGCGACGTTACGAGCCCAATTATAATTTATATTATAATTAATACGTTCAACTGTCGTTTAGATAATATGTCCATTATTATAACTTGAATATAAACTTAATTAAATATCATACTATTCAAATTACACTCTATTTCCAATTTAGCTATTTCCGACTATTTTGGAAATTAAATTTATTATTCCAATATTTATATTAATCAAATATACAAGATATTTTAATTTAAACCATTTCAATTACCAAACCACTGTATTAAAATAATTAAAATGATTAATTATTAAATTGCTAAAATTTCAGGATGTTATAATTGGGGTCCTTCTAAATGTTTTCTTCTTCCTTATCCCATTATGCAGACTACATAAAATAAGCAAATTATTAATTCTCATTGGATTATATTAGGGATGTAAACGGGTTGGACTGGACCAGATGGAGGTGTCCTAGTCCTATCCTATAAGAGATTCAGATGGACATGGACCGGACAAGCATTAAGTTCAAACACCATTCGGACAATAAAAAAACATTGAACATTTTGGATCAGACTGCACCATGGTGTGTCCAAGCTCTAGCCTATAACAGAATCGTACGGACATGGACTGGACACCTTAAAGCCTCGGACCGAGCCGGATAATGGACTGTCCTATCCGATATACAACCATAAATTATATTTATTTCAGATAGAATTGTTTGAATGCTTTCCAGATAGGTCTATGGTTTAATTTACCATAAAAACAATTTTCATTTATTCCTCACTCGTTGCAGTGCACCCAACACCTTACATGTTTTTTTAATCTCTTCATTTAATGTTTGCTCCACAAATATTTGATAGAAAGGAAGCAGGACCATTATGCTCGCAAAAGAATCATACGTTGCAAGTAGGAATATATTAAAGAAAAACACTAACTTCCCAAATATGATGTATATCATGCACTGTCGTAGGACTGCAGCTTCAACTTGCAATTTTGAATATAGCAATTAATATGACCATTTCTTCACACTGATCATTAATTTGGTAATGTGACTTGTAAATTTGGGAATTGTGTTGATGTTCTATTAGTAGTATTCTCATCCAAATAAAATTCTGCACATTTTTTAACTACTAAACCCCAAAGGATTGTTTACACAATCATGCAATTGTGCATTGATTACATGTCAAATGCTTATTTTTTATTGCTGCACTAGATGTAACTTACAACGTATGAAATGGATATGCATGCTACATCTAACCCTGCACTTTCACGTTATACATGGTTATGCATGTTATGTAATGCAACAAGAAGTTGTGCTGTATGTAACAGTTATAATACACGACTAAGCAATCCACGTCAAACACCGCATTTTGATATCCAAGACAGTCCAATGACGTACACTCAGCACACCTGTTTTGGTTTACGCACTTAATTAATGCGTGCAAATTATAACAACAGAGACATCTATTTTTTAAACAGGAAAACAAGAACTAAGTAATGCCTTCATGTACACTCTATTTTCCCAGGAACAACTGCGTTCTCCGATCTCATACTACACACCTCTTTCTTCCTTACTCCACGACTTTTTTCCTTTTCCCTCCCAAATCTGATTGCCAGACCACTTTTACATTTCCAAACATCCCATTCGCAAACAAATAGTATTTCCTAATTTCCAGTCCCAAAATTCCTTCCCTAAATTTAATTACTTTACTCCAAATTATCCCTATACACTGTTTGTTCACTTGAATACGTCGTCGTACAAACCTCTACGTTTGTCCAATTTAATGCTAGAGTCGTTCGACATATTCATAATCAGCAACTCTTGGGTGAAGTTCGATGACGAATAGGAGGTATGCGTTTAGCCCTTCATTAAATGCGGATCTAATTTTTTAAGGTCTGCCCTGCAAAATCCGAGTACCATTAATTCGTCCTACTTTCAGACTAGGTATGAGAGAAACTCAATCCAATTTTGTTATTTCACTTCAAGTAAAATGCTTATGTTATGTGCTGGTTCATGATCCCATTTTGTACGTTGTAATATGTAAATTCTCTTCTTGGGTAGTATGTTACAATTATGTTATTTAACTATGCAAGATCACTTTTTGGTCACTGCATGCTAATTCCCCATTTGTACCGCTTTAATTTCCGTTTTTAGTTAAAAAAATGGTTGCGGTGTTTTTGTTCATAAGTTTGACAGAAAATGAAATTTTAGTGCAATATGAAGACACATAAGTAGATGTAACCCATTAGCCATCATGTTTACCAGTCAGTGTTATATGTATATATTTTTTTAATCCGCTGCATCCCGGGTAGCCTGTTCATTAGTTTAGCGGTATTACATTGCTTTATTAAAAACAAATACCAAAATATACATGTTTCTACACTCATATCGGCAAACACACCAGTTGTATATTTGGATAAGTAAGCTATATAATGTAGTGCAGTGGTTTCAATTCTAGGAAATTACAATACGCATGTGACGATGTCATAACGAACCACATCCATCACACCAGACTGCAAAAATAGCAGACATACTTTGTGCGTGTCTACTAAATAAATTTTTGCTACCCAGATGTCTTTCCCGGAGTTGATGTTTTGTTCTCTTCTATTAATTTTGACAAGAAATCAAATTTTGACATATACGCCTTTCAACATAGTGCATTGGGTTCAATGCTATAAAATTATAAGATGCACGTGACGTTGTCAAACTAAGCTTTTTCCATCACACTGGACTACAAAAACCAAACATATTTTGTCACTATCAACTAAAAAAATGTTTACTACTCTGCTGTCATTTTTTGCTAATGAACTTGCTATATGTGGTAATACTTGATATTGAAATATATTGTGCACGCAAGCTTTCCTTTTATCACATCTTTTCGTTTTTAGTGCAAGTGACCGTTGTATAGGCTATACGCGGGAATACTTCATATTGAAATATATTGTACATGCAAGCCTTTCTTTTATCACATCTTTCCTTTTTTCATGTCCATGCCAGCTTTCCTTTATTACCGCCCCTCAAATTAGGGTTATTTTTGCTGTCTTAATTTGCCGAGAAACATTCCATCTTTTACTTCATATTTGTTTGCAATTTTTCAATTCCATGTGCTTCTCTGAATCTATGAAAATTTCTAGCTGAGAGTGATTTTGTTAACATGTCGGCCCTCTGATAATAAACTGGAATGTGATTCACTTGTAAATTCTTCTTTTGGACTTGCTCTCGAACAAAATAAATGTCGATTTCTATATGTTTTGTTCGATTATGCTGAATTAGATCTGCTACCATATAAATTGTACTTAAATTGTCACACCATATGATTGGATTCCTGCTGGATGATAGTTTTAATTCCTTTAGTAGTGATTGTAACCATAAGATTTCAGCTGTAGTGCTAACCACACTCATATATTCTGCCTCTGTGCTTGATCTTGTGATAGTTGTTTGCTTTTTAGAAGACCAAGAAATAAGGCTTTCTCCTACATAAATGCAGTAACCTGAAATTGATTTTTTGTCATCTATATCTGTAGCCTAATCTGCATCTAAATAGGCTAAAATGTTCAAACTTTTGCTACCTTTTAATGATATGCCAAAGCTGATTATAGCCTTTAAATATCTAAGTATTCATTTTACTGATGTCCAGTGTTCACTTCTAGGTTACTGCGAAAATTGAGAAACTTTGTTATCACTGAAAGAGATGTCAGTTCGTGTTATAGTAGCATATTGTAATGCTCCTACAACACTCCTGTATTGTTTAATGATTAAAATAGCTTCCCCTCATTCTTTGATAAATGTTGATTTGATATCAAATGAGCGGGTTGTCCATTTGCTTCATTCATGTTTGTTCTGCTCAACAACTCTATAATATACTTTCTTTGGAAAAGATGAATTTCTTTGTTTGGTTTTCTCTTAACTTCTATTCCCAGAAAATAGGATAATTCACCCAAGTCTTTTATTGAGAACTGAATGTTTAAGTAATCTGCTAATTTTCTGATTTCAATTTCACTATTGCCTGTGATAATTAAATCATCCATATATACTAGTATATAAGTCGAAGATGTTTCCCTATTTTTGTGAATAATGATGTGTTTCATTTAGTAGGAACATATCCCAGTGTTGTTAAGCTTGCCTTAAGTCTTTCAAACCATACTCTAGGGGATTGCTATAGTCCATAAGTAGCTCTATTTAATCTGCATACACGTGTTGGATCCTGTTTGTACCCTTGTGGTTGTTGCATGAATATTTCTTTATGTAGATTCCCATTTAAAAAAGCATTGTTGACATCTAACTGCTTGATTTTCCAATTGTTACTCAAGTCTATGGTCAATATAAGTCTGATAGTTGAGGCTTTCATATCTGGTGAAAAGGTTTCATTATATTTAAAACCAAATTCTTGTGTGAATCCCTTTGCAACCAGTCTTGCCTTGTATCTATTAATGTATCTATCTGGATTCATTTTCAGTTTGTATACCCACTTTCACCTAATTATATTCTTATTTCTTGATGGGTTTACAAGTTCCCATGTATTGTTATTCATCAATGCTTGATATTATTCATCCATTGTTTTTCTCTACTATGTATATTTGACTGCTTGTTGATAACTGTTTGGTTCTTTTTCATTAACTAGTGCAGTGTAAACCTTTGGTTTAAATATGCCTCTTTTTGACCTAGTTATCATTGGATGTCCAGGTTGTGGTTGTTGAGGTGGTAAGTCATTTTCTCTACTACTGACAGATTGGTTATTGTCATTGTTCGTCTCCTCTCTCATTACTTCTAATTGTGTGTAATCTGATCTTGTAGGTGATTGAATGGTATGGCTTGTTTTCTCTCATAGATCATTGCCAGTGTCATCATTATTGTGGTGGCCTTCAGAGTCACTACTAGTAGCCTTGTTGTCATTCTATTGTGGCCACATGTCAGTGATATTGTGAAAATCAGGTATACTAACATTTGGATTATACATTTTGGTTGTGCTTTGTATGTCTGATCTGCTATAAGGAAAAGTGTTTTCTTCAAAAATAACATGCCTGCTTGTAAATATTCTACCAGACTTGTCTATACATCTAAACCCTTTTTTATTATTACAATAGCCTATGAATGTACAGGGGTTTAGATCTGTAATCAAGCCTGTGAGTATTATAAGGTATTAAATAAGGAAAACATAGAAAACCAAAGGTTTTCAGACTATTGTAATCAGGTTTTACATTAAATAACTTTTCTAGAGGAGTTGTATCTTTCAGCACTTTAGTGGACATTCTATTTGTTAGATATACTGCAATGCTGAAAGCATCAGGCCAAAATTTAAGAGGTAAAGATGCTTGAGCTAGTAATGTTAAACTTGATTCAACTATGTGTCAATGTTTTCTTTCTACTATACCATTCTGCTCAGAAGTATAAGAACATGTTACTCTGTGCATAATGCCCTTATTTTTGAAATAATCAGCTAATGGTTTGTATTCTAATCCTTTTTTTTGGCAAAGCCGACAGGGGTTAAATGGCCCCCTACCATTTTATTGATATACCAAAGATGATTACTATGGCGAACACGGATGGAAACAAAAACAAAAGAGAGTTATAGTACAACATGGCATACCAACAACTAAAGAACTAACACAAAACACATATTTACAGAAGCAAGCATAGCGCTAGGCAAAAAACCAGGATCATATGTAAATTTGAGAAATTTCAGTCCTTCCTCGATTCGTGCCAAACGAACTGCTTCCACTGCGCATCATTCATGCTATTCACGACATCAAAAACATGCACATTGCGTTTTCGCTAGATGTTACTAGTTATCTACTTAAGGACATAACAGTATAATCTTGCATGTGGATTTTTTTCCTTTAATTTTGCTCGAATTCTATTCCATTCAGGTATGCTTGTGGTGTAACCACTTACTTCATTGATTTGCTATAAGGCTTCAGTCAAAATTTGATTAGTGACATTACAGTCAAAGAACAAGTGCGGAGAACTTTCATCGCAGCAGTATCAGAATTTGCAGGTTTTGATAACATCCATTCCATAGTTAGCTAGCTTGTCCATTGTTAGTATTGCTCCAACTGTGATCTTCCACAAAATTAAGTTGTCATTGGCAAAATTATCCCTACACGAAAAATCCTTATGCCATCTGCAATTTAACATATTTTAGGTACCTTGCAGAATATTGTACATAGATTTAATTTGGAACTGCTCACCTTGACGTTTCCAGTTGGCTATGCCATCGCTGAAACCATGTTGCTGAGCGGAAGCAAACTTCAGCCAGAGTTCATTCACAGATCGTGTTGTGGAATAAGGAAGACAGAGCTCATTATCAGAGAAGATTTCCGCAACTAAACTGCTTTATGTCACTCCATAACCAATTTTATCCAAATATGTGACAATATTCACATTAATATAACCATAATCGACCCACGGGTCACTCCAGAACCCATTCTAATCCTCTATCTGATTGTAAAATTTTAATCAAATTGTTTACTTTATTTTCAAATATTTTGATAAAATTTATGACAACATTTTTAGTTTTATATTTATTTTTTAAGAAATATATCCAATTATACTAAGTATAAGCACCTACAAACGATATATAGTATTTATATCCATAATCAGAAAATACTGAAGATGGACCTCACAAATCTGTAGTAATTAACTGGTCTTGTTTGGAATATTCAACTATAGAATCAGAGAATGGTAATTTGTGGCTTTTTCCCATCTTACAATAAGTGCACATATAAGGTAATTTTTCATAAATAAATTGTATTTTAGTATCATTAAGAATCTTGGTTACAATACTAGAACTAGGGTGCCCTAATTTATAATGCCATAAATCAAAGGTGATTCTAATATGACTTTCATCAGTAACATTAGTCAAAATTACAATGTGGGTGATCATTGATAGTGGGTTTATAGTTGCCGAGGTTGAATTCATAGAGTCCCTTCACAGCATTACCCTGTAGACAAATTTCCCTAGTTAGTATGTCTCTAACTACACAATGTTTAGGGAAGAATTCAAAATATTGGTTATTATCCCTAGCAAATTGAGATACAGTAATTAGAGTTTTCTTAATAGTGGGAACTCTTAATTAGTTATGTTAAAATTGTTGCCTATTGCTAGTTATACTACCAGTACATATATGTGAAATTTTAACACACTTAATATAGCCCATGCTTATAGTTTGATTACCTTTATATTCTTTGTTTCCGAGGTTCAGATTGTCCAGGCTGTTGGTAATATGATTGTTTGCTCCTGAATCTGGGTACTATGAATCATCTTGAATATGCTCAGGTCTGGCTTGTTCATTCTGATTTCTGGTAATGTCAGCATGACTAGCTGCTCCTCCATGTGCTTGAGCAACATAGGCAGTATAGTTGGTGTTTCTTTGGCTGTTGTTGTTGCCATGATTTGCTGTATAGTTTGAATTGTATCGAAAGTTGCATTTTATGGCAGTGTGGCCAATTTTCTCACAAATTTGGCACTTTTGGTCGATTATTGTTGTTGCTTCAGCGTGGTCTTCATCTGCGACCTCTGCCTCTGGTGGTGAACTTACCCCTTTGAAAGGTTTGTTCACTTCTACTATTATCATTTGCCTGATTTGTAATGATACGGATTTCGCCCGTACCTAATCGATCACAAAATCAACCAAGGCCGTTCAAAACGCGAATACGGTAACTTTGGGAATACAACACATCAGAACAAATAACACAAGACTTTTATAAACATTACAAAAATGTTACATCAGAGTACAGAATATTAGAGTATATTAAATAATAATACAGCGGAAGATTAAATTACAATAAATGTAATACACTGCAGCAGAACAATTAAATTAACACAGCGGAAGACTATCATTGCTCTGGACACAGCTCTAAGCTTCGATCCAGAATCCTGCTCAATAAATCTGCAAAATAAGCTACTCAACTGTCCGTGCGAAAAGAGAGCACCCGAGTTTGCAAAGTGAAACAAACTACGGGTCAGTCATGAGACTGGTATGAGAAATCTAACTTAACTTATCTAACAATAAGGCTAATCATAGGACCACGCCGCTAATGTGGAATGAGTTTACTCCATTGGATTGTCAGCGCATGAAATAAAATAAATCGTTAAACAACTCAATGCTTTTTAGAAAAATGAAACCATTATAAGACTCAAGTCCTATCACATAATGCAACGCAAACCGGAGGATCGAGTTTTACCTTATAACGGTCAAAAATGCTTGTTACGATAAAAATGGATTTGATATTATTATTAGTGTATATATGTTTCAAAAACATTTCAATCATAATGTATTAATCATAGACGGCATAGTACCCCATCCTACTATGTCGCCATGCTAGTTCTACAATCAAAACCATATGGTGTCGTATTGGAAGTTGGATTTCCATCATGAGTCAAGGCTAGGAACGATCTCCTTACCGATTCGAGACACTCTAACTATGTCTCAGGATTCGGACGCTGGCTAACCCTTGGATATAGCGTGGCCGGTCCACAAATATTATAGTGGATTAGTTATTCCTGAAAACATGCTTCTCGTTCCTATTGAACCTATTATACGGCCATTGGCGACCGATAAATCCAAGGCCTTGAAAATTCCATCATCCACATAAGTAGAATGTCAGGGCTAGTAAGTCGCTGACACCACTTCTAGCTAGAAAGAAACGTGCCCACACCCTGCATTCCCTTGCTCCGTTTCTGACTCATACCAGGGTGTGAGGCTCGCGAAGTCACGCTATACACAAAGCTACACCTAAATCGGCCGTGCTTTGATCATCAACCACAAGGCTCTGCTTTTCAACAAAAGCCTCGATCATTTGCATCTTGGCATGCCACATTGACAATTCACGCCACGCGATCATTGACTACCAATATATAACCTCTGAGCTCATGCGTCTCAGAGAAGGGCGTTAAGCAAGAGAATAAATTCCCCACCACCATAGATATATATTAAATAGAAATCAATTTAATTACATGGAATGAAATCCAATGTCAAACACACATCCATTTACAAGTCCGTTGTGGGTCTGAACGAAACCGAAGACACCTTATTCCTCGTCCTGTATGTCCAATACAGAAGAGAGTAGCTCGCTTATCCGGACAATCAACAAGTACGTCCGGACAACTACCACTGTAACCCTTTCCTGGGAGCAAATTAGTTTAGTGCATCAGTAGTCATCCATTCAAAGTGAAGATCACCGGTCTTCAATCACCGTCTTTAGTGTCTTCAATTTTAAATCGTCGTATAATTATTTGAAATGAGACTGAACTCGGCCTTTTCAAATAATTCTCGAATAATTATAATTTAAAATCATTTCATATTATTCTATAACGATTTATCGCTATTTTTATTCATATAAAAATAACCTAGTTCAATTTAACAACGCTCCGGGCCAATTGGCGATCCTGGCGCTGTTTTTATCAAAATTTGATTTACACGTTTCTCAAAATCTAACCATTGGATTTTAACGAATTTTATAATGTTGGAAAGATCTTCCCAAAGCCGACCTAACGGTTCCAGTTTTGGGAAAATCCGACGGTCGGATCTTTCGGTATAATCATTTAAAGTTACGATTCCGAAACGCGAACTACCGCATGTGATTTGTTTAATTTTAATATATATATATAATTATATGTAAATATAATCCATTCGACGATTCATCTGCGTATTTAACACGCCAAATAAAAGAATGTTTTATTGGCATAACACATCTAAATTTTCATAATGTCAAATAAATATATATTTTATTTACATGACATCTTTGCTAATGGCAAATAAAAAGGTAATTTTTATTTTTATTATTATTATTTGTATGCAATTTCTATTTTATACCTTAACAAATAAAAAGAAATATTTTATTCATATATATAGTTTCAATCTATGACATGACACACATAAAAATGTTTATTTTACATACAAACACTATTTCAACAAAATGCATAAAAAGTGGTACATTCATTTTTGTTGACAATTCTATTTCAACAAAACAATTAAAAGTGATTCATTCATTTTGTTGACAATTCTATTTTAACAAAATGATAAAAATTGATTCTTAACTCAATCTACAATTACATGTTAACAAAATGACAACTCCATATTGTTAACAATTCTAATTTGATAAGATGAATAAAATTGACATCTCGTTTTGTTAACAATTCTATTTTTAACAAATTGAATATAGGTGATATTTCATATTGTTAACAATTCCAATTTTAACAAAATGAATAAAAGATATATTTCATTTGGTTAACAATTCTAATTTTAGTTTGACAAAATGAAATAAAATGACTTTCATTTTATCTAAAAATTACATTCCAGCAAAATGAATAAAAAGTGACAATTTCATATTGTTAACAATTCTAATTTAACAAAATGAATGCTAATGATATTTCATATTGTTAACAATTCTAATTTAAAAAAAATGAATATTTTTGTTGTAACATAAATCTATTTGCCAAAACTGCTATTTGTGTTTTGATACAAACCTATTTAACAAAATGCTATTTGTGTTCGACACAAATCTATTTAACAAAAATGCTATTTGTGTTTGACACAAATCTATTTAACAAAAATGCTATTTGTGTTTGACACAAATCTATTTAACAAAAATGCTATTTTGACAAAAGTATATATTTAGACAAAAATATATGTTTTGATTCAACTAATCTATTTCAACAAAACAATTGTAATGATCCGGATTTTTAGAGTCAGAATATTTAACTTATTTAAATATTAAAATAGAAGTTGAATAACTTGAATTCAGAAAATATGAGTTATTTAAAGTAACTGAATCGAGTCGGGAATTTATTATGGAATTATATTGAATTAGAAGCCTATGAAAATTCGTATTTGAAGGGGAACGATATAAATTTATTATCCATGGATAGAATTGTTTGGAAATCGATTAGTATTTATTCGATTTTATTTTACACGTGAAAATAGTTATTTTATAAACAGTTTTGGAATTTGACGGAAGCAGTGTCATCAATACCGGAATATCATAACATAGCAGAATAACAGATTTCGTGGAATTCGGGTTTGTTATGTGGTCGCGGCGAGCTTGAAAGCTCGAGAGAATATTACTGAGTATAAAAATTAAAATATTTAAAATATTTCTTAAAAAATATCTCCAACATTTTTCTTTATAAATACCCCTTCCCTCTCTTAAGACCTAACTAAAATCCTTTTCTGTAAATCAAAATACAGGCCGCCACTCTTATAAACTCCTCCTCCAATTGAATTAAATGAAATACTCTGTTGAATCGATCATCGATGGATCCATTAGCTTCGTTTGGAGTTGTGCTTCACATTGGAGTACACATTGGTTTGTGCGATGTCAACTGTGGATACTGTGAAATTTTCTAGTCGTGCTAGGGCTGAGGTAGGAGGTCGACGTGGAGGGAGATGGGTCGTCTAGTGGTGGTCGGTGGGTTTCTCACGAGGAAGAGCAGCTGGAGGTGGCGTCGAGGGGGGCGCTGGAGCTTCAAGTTGAAAAGTGACGATGGGTTTTATTGTTTACAGCAGCAGGTCGGACTTTGAACGAGGACGTCGGAGCATCAGCGAAGGGGCCAGGCTGGTGCAGATTTTTATGGCGAGTGCCTTGGGGGTGGCGGCGGCCCTGATATTTGGCCGAGGTGGAAGGGAGGAACGGTCAAAGGGGGTCAACGTTTTATACAAAAGAGATGGAGGATGGATGGAAATTGCTATTGGGTTTCGAACGTGGAGTTAAGGTAGTCGGCAAGTCCAGTTTGAGGTGAGAAGTTGTTTGTGAAGTCGATTTGTGGAATCAATGATTTCGGTGGCGTATCATTGAGGGACATGCACCCAGGGGGGGGGTGGTGGATGGGTTTTTCTTATAGAGGACTTGCGTTTTTGAGGAGAAGAAGGGGAAGGGCAGGTCACGTGAGAAGGAGGATGGGTGAGTTTAATTATTGAATTGCTGAATTAATTGTGTGCGAAGCATGTTTTAGCTTCGAAATATCATAACTATTTCGTACGAGGTCGGATTGACGAACCGTAAGTTGCATTAGGATCGTATGGACGGACACTACACAATGGAACTGACTAGGGGTGAATCAGAGCTAGTTACAATTTATAGTGAAATAAATTGTCTGTCTGAATCAATAGATGGTTATCTTTGTTTAATGATGATCGTCCAATGTGAGTAAATCTCACTAACTCTATCATTTATATTTTTATAACGTATTTTTAGAACTGATAGATGATGGTTGATTCTGTGTGTTGCAAGTTTGGTTGAACTGCTAAGTGATTGGTTGAAATTATAGATAACGATATATATAAAAATCGTTAATCAAATATCGATTCTGTTTATCAGAATATTTCATAGTGAAATGAAGTTGATGTTAATTATATTGTTTAACATCTTTGGATGCAGGGAAACAGGTTGGAGGGACCCAACTGGGTTCCTTAATATATAATATACTGTTTTGTTTCATATATGGTGATATATGATGTGATATATAATCTATTTATTGATTATGTGTGTTTGAATGATATCGATCATTGTTATTTGGTATTTTAAATACCGTAAGAAATACTGGGATGTAGAAAAGGGGATTGTCAAAGTGTATTTTGAAAATAAATTATTTATGTAAATCAGTGGATTTTTAATATAAAAAGAAAAGGATTTTATAAAAGAAAATAATTATGAAATCAAACAAATAGAAAAGGAAATATTTGTGAAAACAAATAGAAAAGGAAATATTTGTGAAAACAAATTGAAAAGGGAATATTTGTAAAATATTTACAAATAGAATTAAAAGGGAATATTTGTAAAACATTTACAAATATAATTGAAAAGGGAATATTTGTAAAACATTTACAAACTGAATTGAAAAGGGAATACTTGTAAAACATTTAAAAATATAATTAAAAAGGGAATATTTGTAAAACATTGTTTTACAAATAGAATTGAAAAGGGAATATTTGTAAAACATTTACAAATAGAATTAAAAAGGGAATATTTGTAAAACATTTACAAATATAATTGTAAAGGGTATATTTGTAAAACATTTAAAAGTAGAATTGAAAAGGGAATATTTGTAAAACATTTACAAATAGAATTGAAAAAGAATATTTATTTGTTAAATAAATAGAATTGAAAAAGAAATATTTATTTGTTAAATAAATAAAATTATAAAAGGGATATTTATTTGGAAAATAAACAGGATTATAAAAGGGAATTAACGAGATATAAAAGAGTTATGAGAATAATATTTAAAGTGGACATCAGTTAGAGTTAGTTGAATTAGAGTTAGTCGAATTAGAGTTAATTGAATTAGAGTTAGTCAAGTTAGAATAAATTTAATTAGAGTTAGAAGAAAGGTGTTAGTCGAATATAATTTATTCGACAGAAGATTATCGAATATAGTTTATTCAAACGAGAGATTAGCTAATATTAGTTATTCGAAGAGAGCTAATCAAATATAGTTTAATCGAAAAGGAGTTTTCGAATAGAGATTTATTCGAAAGAGAATTATACACTGAATTCGATTATATCGAATTTGGGAAAGTACTATTCACTTTCCGTTTTTAATCAAGATTTATTTATTTATAAATAAATTAGTTGTTTGTTAATTTATCCTAATTTATAAATAAAAATTATACTTAAGTTATTATATTTCAGAAGCATGGGATTTTAACACTATTGTTAAAATCAAACGATTTCTGTAAAAGAAGTGGATACGTAAATAGAATTGGAGAGTTACGTAAGGAAGTTTGTTAAAGATTTAGATGGTGAACTTTGTCTATTTTCGAAGTTAGAAATGCTGTTTAGTTAAGGTATGAGAGGTAGTTATACCCCAACTTAATTGACTCCATTTTTAACTAAGGAATGGTTAAGGTTTGATGGTAATGGTTGGTTAAGTGAACTTAGTTGATGAAGGTTATGGTTTGAGCTGGCAAACGATGTTTTATTTAAGCATCTGTTTAAATCCAATGAATGAGTTTTGGAAATATTTTCCAAATATAATCAGAGATATATTCTAATCATAGAAAATGAAATGTTTGATGATAAAGAATACTAGAATGATAGTGATACGTGAAAAAAGTGTAACAACCCGGAAAATACGAGCCAATTTAAAAATTATAAATTGGTTATTTCAAAGAAATTTTAATAATTGAAATAGAAGATTTCAATAAAATAATGAATTAGAAATAGTGTGGCAGTTTGAAAATTTGAATTCAAACTTTGACTGACTACATCGGGTGCAAAATATAACGGATTTTAGTGAAACCAAAAATATTTAAATTTGTTTATGAATATCTTTCTAACGAATCTGAAAAATCGATGTTTCATAGCGGGAATCAAAAGTTATGGCCAAATGAATTTTTAGAAAGGTCGCTGTATAGAATATATAGCCCTTGAAAATAGACATTTTGCAAACGACCTCGGAATTCGACGAAACCACTTTTGTTGGGTCCGGGATGTCAAACTATTGCTAGGTTTCAAATTTCATAATTTTTGAAGCTAATATGTGAGCGTGGCAAAAGAAAATGTGTTTGGTCAATTTCTGTTAACTTGGATCGACCAGAAAATGATCATTTTTCAAATGATCTCAGAATTCGATGAAACTAGTTTTGTTGGGACTGTAGCGTCAAAACATAGCTAGGTTTATTTTTATGGAATTTTTCGAATCAGTTTGTGGCCTTGGCAAATTGAAATGTACGTTCAAATTGAATATAAAAGTTTTATACTTTGATTTGAAAAATAACTGACTGTAACAGTCGAATTGGCTTACGAAACATATCCCATTGTGTCCGGGATGGGGGTATTTAGCTAGGGGTGACAGTCGTTGGGTTTGAATTGGTGTTCTGTGGAGAAACAATATTTTAAAATTTAATAAGACCCTCGACCAATAGAATCTCTCCATTCATTAAAATAAAAAATAAAAAAAAAATCAGAAAACCCTCGTTCCCCCCCGACAGACGACGCATGTCGCTCCTCCCTTCCCGACCCAATCGCCGCCGCCTCAGCCACTTCCAGACCCCGCCACCGCCCTATCTCGAAAGCCATCCCTTCCCTCTTCAAATCCGACCAACCCTCGCCATCCCTCTCTTCGCCATCGTCGAGAACGAAGCCTGGGAAGTCGGAAACTTCACTCCGCCGCTACAGGCGACCAAACTGGCCAAGACACCCCTGCGCGGAAAGCCCTCTCGACGCTCTTCCACGCCGTGCCCTCCGATCGTCGTATCGAGCCACGGTTTTCGCGAAAACTGAAAACATATTTTAGAACAATCATGAAAGGTATCGGCTTTATTATATTTGAATTGAAAATAACACTTTTATGTGTTGCAATGTAACAGCCCGCATTTTACGTATCAGAAGATCGTAAAATATTTTTATTTCATTCCCTGAGGGTTGGACCATTCTCATCTTTTGATATGTTGCTTATGGGGATGTGTGACATGTCCATAATTTTTTCCAATTTTGTTTGTGACCATTTTTCCCCTGTCAGTCTTGTACTGGGCATAACTTTTGACTCAGGTCGAATCAGAGGGTGAGACCTGTGCCATTGGAAAGGAATTGATGATTCCCTTTCCGTAGAGTGGTTACATTAAGGATTTGGTTCAGCGGTTTGGGAGAAATCGCTGTTTTAAGGTTTTTCAGTTGGCTGTTCAGGTTTTGGAAGGCTAATGGGTTGATTTGGAGAAGGCCCATTAGAGGGTGGGTGGAGACTATAAATAGGGGGTAAGGGGTATGGAGAAAGGTTGGCATTTTCCATTCTCTTATGGGGAGGCTTTGATCTCCTTCTTCCTCTAACATCCTTCCACCATTAAAATTCCAAAATCCAAGGAGGGAAATCGAAGATCTACACCATAAGAGGCTAGATCTACATCGTCTCAAGGGCGAATTCATTGGATTGAAGAGTTTGATTCGAAGTGTTCGCTGTCCGAATTGCGTTTTCATTGCTTTTGCTTAGATTTGGATAATTGGTGAGTGATTTACATCTCTCATTCGGATTCATGCAAGTATATGGGTTTTAGGATGTTAATTTCATCATTTCCATGTTATTTTCCTTAGATCCACACCATGCTAAGTCCATTTTATATATGAATCACCTTAGGATCTGATCTAGATAATTTAAATGGTTAATTTTATGATTTTTCTCAAGATTATGCAAGTTAGATCCGTTTTTATGTTCATATGATTCACTTATCATGTTTTGGGAAATTTATGTGTTTTGATGGAAATTGTTAGATTGGTGATATTGTTGGTTGCATAACATGTTTGTGGTTGCGTTTGGATGAATTGGATGAGCCGGTTTCGTCGGATTCGTCGTTTGGCGAAGTTTTGGTCGAAATCGAAGTCGAAATGGAGCTGTGCAGGTTTCTGGTCGGTTTTTCCCTGATCGGGTCGGTCTGATGGCTCTGGTCGGTCCAGAAGGATCTGGGCTGAGGCGGTCGGTCGTTTTATAGCTTGGGGAGCAAGACAGGAAGCTGGTCGTTCTGGAGCAGGCTGGTCGGTTTTAAGCTGGTCGTTCTGGAGCAGGCTAGTCGGTTTTAAGCTGGTCGTTCTGGAGCAGGCTGGTCGGTTTTAAGCTGGTCGTTCTGGAGCAGGCTGGTCGGTTTTAGCTGGTCGATCTGGTTGTTGCCTGGTCGGTCAAGTGAGGCTGGTCGGTCGGGAAGGTCTGGTCGGTTTTAACAGGGTCTTGGAGCTGGTCGGTCTGATCGGTCCAGAAGGTTGAGAAGAGAGTCTGGTCGACTCAGGAGGGTTCTGGTCGGTCCAGAAGGAGCAGAGGGAGGTCTGGTCGGTCCAGGGGTGGTCCGATCGGTCCAGAAGTACCAGAGGGGGTCTGGTCGGTTCAGAATGGGTCTGGTCGGCATTTCTAGTGGAAATTTCTGATCGGACACTTCTAGTGATGACGTAACTTCGAGGTGGTTCAAGTAGGAAGACTCGAAGTGATGAATGTGTTCGTTGATCAAGGTGGAACAACGAATGCGGAGACAACTCAAAGGCCGTGAGTTGGTGGATAATGGCTGCTCGAGGAGGTTGCGTGAGCTATGAAACATCGTCAAGGTTGGACGATTAGAGATGTGAAGGCCGAGAAGTCATCGTTGTCGTAAGTTCTAGCAGGCTCAAAGCAGGGGTACGATGGGTATCGTTGAAAGGCCCAAAAGACCGGTTGTTGGTCGAGTACCCTGGGTCTTTCTGGTTGGGGAAAGGCCTAGTGTCAAGGTTGGACATTGCCAAGGTTGGGCATATGGAGTTCATGCTAGAACTGGGGTTATCATTAGCTCTTGACATATGGCAAGGTTGGCCGTCATACGATAATGATGATTTCGAAGCAGGATTGGCGGTGATAGCCAGAGTCGGTTATGGATGATTGTTTGTTCTGTTTGTACTATCTCACATAGATTATCCAAAGTCGAGGGAGATGTTCTTTGAGTGCTTAAGTGATATTGGTTTAGGCCTCTAGCGAGGGTACTTGAGGAATGTTAAACTCGATTAGGGTTGTCTGTGTGAGACTTATATAATCTGGATGTTATGTGTGTTCTCTATGATTGAATGGGTGTTCTGGTTTCTATGGATGAATGGTTGAAATGCTTGGTGTAAAGGCTATCACTGTCCGATGTGGGGAAGATAAGGTTGAGTTCTTCTCTGGTGATGTGGGTAGATAAGTTTTTCATTTACCCATTCTCATATGCTTTCTTGTTGAAGTTTGTTAGTTGTATTATCGCTCACTAAGACTATTGTCTGACTCAAGGTTTTATGTCTCCTCTTATTACCTTGGGCTGTTCATCCGGTTGTGGATGGGCAGACTAAGTAGCAGGTTACAGGTAATGGAGCTTAGTGATACGAGGAAGCTGAGCGATGACGAGCAGGAGGCTGGCGTACCAGTTTTATTCTATCTAGTATTTCTGTTTCCGCTGTTTGAGTTGCTTGAGAGTTGTAGTGAGGCCTTATGTACAAACTTGGATATCAGTTGGATAATCTTTCTGGATGTAGAAAGAGTTTCAAAAGTTTGCTATATGATACCTCATAACTATCACCTGTTGTATATGTTCTATTATATTTTATCAATGCGCTGTGAGTTCTACGACAGGTTTCGATGTGTTCACTTACTATGATGATCGTCCATAGCAGCCTGGCACGCCTTTCAGCGCATTATTCCTCTTGTTTAGTGCGGGGGTTATGGGTGGTCGTCACATGCAAACTTTGAAAAATCGTATCTTTTTGCTACGTTAATGAAATTCGATGAAACAGGAAACATCGTGACCGCAAGGAGGCTCTCTACATCCTAGAAGAAACCGCGGATTTTTCTGAGCTATCTACGATTTTTAGCATCACAAAAACCAAGGTGAGATTTCTAAACTGAAGTGTGAATGGAAATGTCATGTATAAGTTATATGAGCGAAATATAAATTATACACATGTTGTATACCTCATGTACATGCGTAGTGTAAGTTATATGAGCGAAGTATGAATTATACATGCATTGTTTAAAGGATACATGTGTTGGAATGGTAATATAAAATATATATATATACTCCCCTCGTCCACAAACCATGGACGATATTTATTGTTTGTGAATTGGTGTGAAAAATTTGGTGAATAATGCGAATGGTTGATAGAATTGTTTGTGGTTGATATTGTTTGGTTGTGGTTGAAAAATACCCATTGGTGATTGAAACGAATTTGAAATAATTATGGAAAAGAAAATCATACTCGCCTGCATGCGAATTAGATGTATGAAATCCCGTTGTCAAAAACCACGAGGTTTTAAGGTAGAGCGAGGAGCCGTATTTGGGACGGTGCCGGTTTTAACTACCCTGCCGTTATGCTGCCGAAATTTTGAATAATATTCATGTGTTAGAATTATTTCCATGTGTTGAAACCAAAGTCATGTGTTGAAACTATATCCATGTGTGGAAAATGCTCATGTGTTGAGAAGTCGTGTGTTGAAAATTAAATTCATGTGTTGAATGAATAAAGTGTTTAAACAATAAAAATCACATTTTTATAATATATATAAAGTATGTAAAATATTCACGTTATAAATAAATTGTTTCAATAATAAAAATTACATTTTTCTTATATGAACAAGCTATATAAAATATCCATGTATGGAAATGCTCATGTGTTGAGAAGTGCGTGTGTTGAAAAGGCTCATGTGTTGAATAAAAAGATCAAACAATAAAAATTACATTTTTATTGAAATTATGAAGTGTTAAAAATATTCATGTGTTGAATAAATATTTTAAATGATAAAAATACCATTTTTATCATGTAGTGATTCGCTAAGAATATACGAGTGTTGAAATAAATATTTGTTTGCTATGAATATTATTTTTAACATGTATAGGAACTAAATGAAATAGTCATGTGTCGAAATATATTTTAGTTTGCCGAAAAATCATTTTTGAAATGTGAAGTGTTAAAAATAACTACTTGTTCAAATAAATGTGCATGAGTTGAAATATTCATTAATTAGCTAATGATATGATTTTTGCCTATGTATGCAACATTAGAATGAATGGCGACTTTAAACCAAATTGAATCAAATATGAAGCTAAATGGAAAATGATAAGTGATAAGAATTGCACACATGTACATGCATATTTAATGAACAGGTTATAGCAAAGAGGCTAGAGAAGAGGAATGAAATTGTGTGCCTGACAAATAGGTACATGTTTACTGTTTTGCTTGGGTGATGATTTTATGAGCCTATTGGCTAGCCGCTTGGCTTTTCCTTTTTTTTTTTTTGATGAGACGCCCGTGTGGCTATTTGGGAATTTTCCCAACCACTCCCGTACAAAGGAGGTTATGGCAAAATTTTCCGAAATTTAAAGGCGTTAGTGAAATATTTGAAGTGAAAACGATATTGAAATCATCGAATGAACTACATACATATATATATATATAATTAAAACGAATCGTGGCCGTGCAGTTCGTTTTTTGAAACCGTGATTTCAAACGACCAGTGCGTGAAATCCGACCATCGGATTTTCCCGAAACTACAACCGTTGGTTTCTCCATGGAAATATCTTTCCAACGGCACCAACTTTGTAAAAATCCGACGGTGGGATTGTCTGGAATGTTTAATTCAAATCAGAAGAAAAACAGCGCCATAATCGATTATATTTATATATAAATATAATTAAATTAAATCAAATAACGACGCTGCAGTTCGTATTTTGAAATCGTAACTTCAAACGACTAGAGTGTGAAATCCGACCATCGGATTTTCCCAAAACTGAAACCGTTGGATTCGTTTTGAAATGATCTGTCTAATGATATAAAATTTGTGAAGATCCAACGGATAGATTTTCAGATATGTGTAAAACAAATTTAGTGAAAAACAGCGCCAATTCCTCGGCACGACCTGAAACGTCGTTTAATTAAATATGGCCGTTTTTAAATAAATAAAAATGGTGATATATCGTTATAGAATAATATAGACGATATAGAATGGAAACAAACTGATTTTGCTTGGTTTGCATGATATGTGATGGTTGAATGTGTTTAACATGAAAATTATACTAAGGAACTGAAATGTGAATGTTGAATAGTTTAACCATGTGAAAAATGGATTTGAAAATCTAAATATACATGGATTATTTGTAAAGGCCGAGTTCATTCTCATTTCAAATAATCGATCGACGGTGAGAAGTCGAAGAGATGAAGACGGTTCAAGACCGATGATCTTCACATTGGATGGATGGGCGCTACTGATGCTCGTGATTGGAGTAGCTACCTTGAAGGACCTGAAGTAGTAGCCGTCCGGACGTATTGTTGATTGTGCGGATATGCGAGGAATATGGTGCCTCCGGCTTCGTTCAAACACAGAACGAACTTATAAATGGACTGTGTGTCTAACATTGGATTTTGTTCTGTACTGATTGATCTCTGTTAAATATATATCTGTTTGGCGGTGGAGAATTTATTCTCTTGCTTAACGCCCTTCTCCGAGACCTACGAGCTCAGAGGTTATATATCGATAGAAATCAGTCGCATGGAGTGAATTTTCTGTGTGGCACGCCTAAGTGGCATATGATCAAGGCTTCTGTTGCAAAGAATAGTCTTGTGGTTGATGATCAAAGCATGGTCTGTGTGACGTAGCTTTGTGTATAACGTGCATTCGCGAGCCTCACACCTCGGTATGAGTCAAAAACGGGATGGTGACTGCAGGGAGAGCACGACGTTTCTTTCTAGCTATGGTGGTGTCAGTGACCTACCAGCCCTGACATTTATATATACTTTTCACCTGTGTGTTTTTTGGAATGCGTGGCGCCTCGATTATAGGTCTGTAAGGACCGGGAAATGTGTGTTCAGGAATTGCCAATCCTCAAAAGTAAGAGAGGACCGGCCCTGAAGATCCAAGGATTGCTGTGTGCGGTCCTGGGACATTTGCTAGAGTGTCTCGAACGGAGAGGAGCTTGCCCCTTGCCTCGACTCATGATGGAATTCAATTTCCAATACGAAATTGTGGATGTGATTGTATTACTAGTATGGCGACATAGTAGATGGTAACTATTCCGCCTAGGATTGATATTTATGATTGAATTTGCTTTTGAAACATATATGCACTAGTAATAATATCAAACACTTTCGTTTTATACGTATGAAGCATTTTTGGCCATTATAAGGTAAAACTCTATCCTCCGGCTTGCGTTGCATTATGTGATGGGACCTGTGTCTTATAATGACTTCATTTTTATAAAAAGCATTGCGATGATTTAATCATTTACTTTATTTCATGAACTAGCATTCATTGGAGTAAACCCGTTCCGCGAAAGTGGCGTGGTCCTTTGATTTGCCTTATTGTTGTTGTTTAATAAGTTAAGTTGATTTCTCATACCAGTCCCATGTCTGACTCATAGTTTGTTTCACCTTGCAAACTCGGGTGCCCCTTATTTTCACACGAGCAGCCTAGTTACAGGTAGCTGACATATTTTGGCTAGGCACCGCAGTAGAGGTGCACTTTTGGCTCATGGCGAGGTTTTGACTACACCGTGATGACTATGACTTTTCCGCCATTATTGTATATGTATTATGATTCTGCCACAGGCGATGTAGACTGATGTTTAGTGTTATGTACTCTCTATGTATGATTCCGCCTCAGGCTATGTTGACTAGTTATGTATTATTATGCACTAAGTAGTATCCTGCACTGTGCTCTCTGATGTGGTGATATATATGATTCCGCTGTCATATTTGCGTAGATTATTCTATTTCTTGTTTATGCTATTATTTGTACTCTGCTAATGATGATTAATGTGTTATATTCCAATGATTATCCTTAACACCGTAGCACGGGGTATTGGGATCATCACAAAAAGAGAAGGAAATGTTTTCTAATGATTAATAACGTATATTTTCTAAATTTAGAAAATAAGGAATGTTGAATATATAGAAACAGGAAATGAAAAATGAATAAATAAATGAACTAAAGAGATAAACATTAAATGATGACCGTTCGATAAAATGTCCATCTAGAAATAGTATCGTTGTTTGTACACATGTTTTTCTTTGATAGTTAACTCACCGACTATCGAAGTTTTTGACCATTTTTCTGTCGTCAATACGGAGAGACCGGGATCAGATTCATTATCTGAAAACCACTCTGTATGGGCATTAGTGTTGAGAATCAAATATGATAAAGATAATTGAAGACGGAGTTATGCAAGGGCTGTCCTGTGTACAGAACAGTGCCTTCGATTTGTCCAGTCCCAGGACAGCCTGTATGGAAGAGTGTCTGACAAAGTATATTTAATGGATCACGTAAGTTGATATCTTCAAATGTATGTACGTTTGGTGGCGGAGGAAATCGTTTCTCTTACCTGTATACCCGTTGTATTTTTGGGGAAATCAATTTGTGATTTGGCGGGTATGACGATGTGACATTCAAAGTGAATAATTGTGTGTTCTGTCAGAGATAAGCGTGGCCGCTAGCCTCACAACTGGGAAATGACAAAAATTGGGCAGGGAGCATGGCTAAGTGGTTAGGTGGCAATTATGGTGTATTATTACCTATCTAGAGATATTCATGTCATTCTTTAATCTATTCGATGCTGTCCCATTCGGGAAATGGTTGCTGATCCCAACCGTTGGTGATATACATTCGATACACTAAAGAGAAATGAGTGGTCGGTCATGTGTGGCTGGGTTGCAAGAGGTTCTTGTTGAATCCAATGTATTCCTCTCTAGAGGTACTATTGGTAGGTGGTTCCATACCTTGTCATAGTTGGAAATCCATTACCCAATAAGTGCTCGCGGTTTTGATTGTATACTATATATGTGGAACGTGAGATGAAAGCGTTCTGCAAGATGATTATTATATTGTGGTTGATAGATACTATTATAATATCAAAAGAGTTTTGATATAAAAGATCATTGTTTCTTTCAAAATGATTTGAAAGTTAAATCAAATTGATTTGGATTCTCATAAGGGAAAAATCCATTCCATTATACGGCATGGTCTTATGAGATATCGTTATTTTCCCAAACTGTTTTAAAGTGTTTACTCATACCAGTCCCATGACTGACCCAGAGTTTATTTTGTTTTGTTTTCCCTAAACTCTTGGGTGCCCAATTTTGTACGGACAGTCAAGTAGTTAGGATTTACAGATAAACTAGATGGAGCTTGGAGCAGGAGGCTTCAGCAGTATTTTCTAGCTATTGTTTATTTCCGCTTTGATGCAAGTGTTGTACTCTAATATACAAATAGGGATTTATGTTTCAAAGTTACTTGGTGTACTATATTTTATTCTTTCTGCCTTGAGATTCGTGTTTACTCTGATTTTGTATGTTCTTCTTCTTCTTCTATTCTAAGTTTCTATCTTATCCATTCTCACCCTCTATTTTCTTTCATGGACTATCTGGTGTTTTCCGATGCTTGGTTAGTTGACATGAGTTTATGTCGATAACCAGTATCGCGAAAACCCGGGTCGTTACAGTGGTATCAGAGCTAAAGGTTAAGTAATTACCTTGGCTCTATGGCGTGACTCAGTAGAGATGGGGTTAGCAATACCCTAGATTGAGTTGAGTGTATATATATGAGCATGTATTCGTTATTTGATATAAAAATGCTTTTATATTGTGGAGATTTATTGGTTGGGTTGTTTATGGATTTTGATCGATCAGTTTGATCCACCGTATCGGTAGGAATTTATAAACACTTAAATGCGATGGACCAACATTATATTGTTTGAAAAGGGGGTAAATGAAATAATTTTATCCAAGTATAAATATTTGATATATTATAGTATATTGGATGTGTGGGTTGTGATATAACCAGATAAGATTATTATTAAAATGGTTATGTAAATAACCAATCAGAATTTATATAAATGTAATATATGAAATCAGATGAATTAAATCTGGATTAAAATCAGAATTTGGAATTAAAATTCCGAAAACGTGAAAAGCATTTTTAAATGGAATCGAATTAAGTATAAGAGAATTTTAAATCCTGGGAGATTTTAAATTGTCGTTCAAGCATTGTGAATGGTATTTTCGAGTTCTAAGTGATGGATTACTACCAAATATATTCATTTTGAACTGTTTTGGGAAAAACAAGTTGTTTGAAATCCTGAAAAGGAAAGTTGATTTTTGGGAAAAGCAAAGTTATTTAAAACTCCCAGGAAAAAGTTTGTTTGAATTAAAAGCAAATTGAATAGAAATTTGTGGAGACAACCAGTTAAGTGGAAATTGCAATGTAATAGAAAATATCAAATAAAATTGGATTGTGAGATATCTGGACTTTTGTTGAATTGATAAGTTAAGTGTTGGATGTGAGAATGGAATTTGGCTTGGTTATAAGCGAGTGATGTGGTTTTGAGGATAAATTGATTGAAGTTTGATTGGGATGATATTGATATATGCTGAATAAGCAACAAATGGAAAGAATATAACGATATGCTCGACAAAAAGGTACAAGTTTATATTTCATTTGGTATGAGATTTTGATGAGCCGAATTGGCATGCCGCTTGGCTGTTTGATTTTCTTTGGGGTTGGAGAAGGCCTAAAGAGGCGAGTTGTAGTTGTACCGATTAAGCCGTACAAAGGAGGCGCTGGCGAAATAGTTCGAAAATTTCGAGTGTTAGAAAATTTCAGGAATTTTGAAAATTTTCGGTGATAATGATTAATTAATATTTTAATTGAAATTAATTGGTTCAGTTAAACTATAGACAATAAATAAACAAATAATTTTTAACTAGTCAATAGGGTTTGATTTCTACCTTAGCAATTAGGAGGATGAAATTATTTTTAAGGGGTGAAGAATGTAATGACCCAGATTTTTAGAGTCAGAATATTTAATTTATTTAAATATTAAAATAGAAGTTGAATAACTTGAATTCAGAAAATACGAGTTATTTAAAGTAACTAAATCGAATCGAGAATTTATTATGGAATTAAATTGAATTAGAAGCTTATGAAAATTCGTATTTGAAGGCGAACGATAATACAAATTTATTATTGATGGATAGAAGTGTTTGGAAATCGACTTGTATTTATTCGATTTTATTTTACACGTGAAAATAGTGATTTTATAAACAGTTTTGGAATTTGATGGAACCAGTATCATCAAGTCCGGAATATCATAACATAGCAGAATAACAGATTTCGTGGAACTTGGGTTTGTTATGTGGTCAGGTGTAACACCCCACACCCGCTAAGGTCACTCACTAAGGGAATGCCTTAACTTCGGTGGAGTATTTTAAGTGAATATAGAATAGAAAAATTACAACAAGATAGATATAAATAATACTTGAGAATCTAAAACATCATTTCATTGCAGCAGAAGGTAAACATGTTTAGTTACAACACCATAAAAGAGTCAAGTACTAAATATCCATCCTGATAAAACATAAGTACATAATCCCACTACATAACTAATAGCCATAAAAGAAAAGAAAAGATAAGCTGAGCTTTACATCAACGGTCCAAGCTCCAAAAGATAGATAAGCGATCTGATCAAAGCCCACTAGTACTAGGCCCAACCTGAGGACCTGAGGGGGAAAAAGATAAAAACAACGGGGTCAGACATAAGTCCGAGTGAGCCCTATAACTTTAACAATACAATCATTAAAGTAATTAGGGTATGATATAAACTTGGTACGGTGATGACTGGGGATAAATGACTACACTAAGCAGCCAACTAGACATAGGATGAACTAAGATATCGGTAAAGACGCATCTACCCACCCAAGGGTAATTACTAACTGCACCACACCAGTCATTCCTACTAAAAGGTTGATCCCACCCAAGGACTTAGAAAATTTACCCAGTAGTTCGTGTACCCCTAGCTGACTACATAGGTGTCGTCTGCCCCTATCTCCACTAGGTGTACCCACTACTCCCCAAGCGATCGGCTCCCTACCGTAGATACCCGTGCTGGCCCCAAAGTGGGGTGTATCACTCCCCAAAGTGGCAACCCGATACAATCAACGGTGCACGGCTTATACCTAAACGATGCAACAACGTCTTACCTACCAGCCCGGGTCCACACACACATATGAAACCCGTTGGACTTGCGTTGCCACCGCTAACCCGTTTTTGGCCTCTTATAGTCAAGCCCAGTACGCGTGTCCCGTCCTCGACATGGGTCGAGCCCAATAAGATACATATGGGTTACTGGTTGAAATGGCCCCCCACAAGCTACCCACCTAAGCTTGTCCCTTTTTCTAGTGCATCCCACTTAACCCTTTAACCATGTTTAATTACATGTTTCCACTTAGTTAAGTATTCTAATCGTATTTTCTATTGCCACCCAAGGCAACCCACTAGATTTCTACATATCACCCAAGGCACTTACTTGATTTCCACATGCCACCCAAGGCACCCACTTAACCCCTCATGTCCCTCTACATTCTAATATGGTTAAGTGTTTCTTAACAGATTAAGACCGTAACCTTTGTAAAGACCTCTCACATTAGACTATCTTTTATGGCAGCTGGATTTGCCGGTCGGGTCCGGGCAGCCTTACGCCATAACCGAGTCTAACCTCGTGTCTTTACACTTGCCACGTATTTAGTTTGTGCCTAAGACCTCTCACATTGGGCCAATCATTTGTAGCCGCTGGATTTGCCGGTCGGTTCCGGGCAGTCTTATGCTACAAAAGGGTTCAACCTCGTATCTTAGTCGATTAATTACACCTAATTAATCACCCCCATAATTTGTATTAATTATCCCTAATTAATTACAAATTTAACGATGTACATAATTGACTCAATTATGTCCATCCACTTTATGGTATGCATAATCATACCAACTTCACACCATTTCATTAACATGAATATTAACCCCATCGTTCCCCACGTAATTCGCTAACATGACATACTTAAAAGGGAAGATTCATCACAAATACAATGGGTTCAACTTGCATAACATTAGCTTAAACATGGGTTTAAAAGGTGTCAACATGTATATGTGACCATAGCATCAAACCCAACTAGCATAAATAATCAACCCAAACCTGCATGAATCACATATGTCATAAAGAGGGTAACTTGCATAGGTTACTTATGTCATATAAAGGGGTAACTTGCATATGTATGTATGACATACAAAGGGGTTAACTTGCATATGTATGCATATCATACAAAGGCGTAAACTTGCACATGTTACTTGCATAAACACAAACACCAAACTTGCATAACATGTCATATATGAACTTGCATATAATCAAACAACAAACTTGCATAACATGTCATATATGAACTTGCATATAATCAAACACCAAACTTGCATAACATGGTATCATAATGGATCAATGTTTATCATAGCGATTTGCATAACTTGCATCATGAACACATAGCCTAAAACTTGCATAACTTGCATAACATCATGATCATATAGCATATAACTTGCATAACTTGCATAACATCATGAACATGTAGCACATGACTTGCATAACTTGCATAACATCATGAACACATAGCATATGACTTGCATAACTTGCATATCATCATGAACATGTAGCATATGACTTGCATAACTTGCATAACATCATGAACACATAGCATATGATAACATTACTTGCATTGATCCACATTCATAGCCATAACCTCATTATATCCTATCATAATCATTTCAACAATTGGTCATTAAGGCTATAGTACTCACAACTTGTTGATTAGCACTCCTATGAAGAGGATTAAGTTACTAGAGTTGATTAGAAGTTGATTTGAGAAGCTATCTTCCTCTTTAATTTGTTAGTGGCTCCTTCTAGTTGCATTTTGACGGCATAACGACGTTGTCTCCAATTTTAGTATGAATTAGGGTAGTCTTAGGGTGTATTTATAGATTAGTTAAGTGTTTTAGGCCGTTAGATTAACCCTAAATCAGATTAGAGCCGTCAGATCTCGTCACTAGTCACCAAGCACAGATCCCAAATCAGTGCACCCAGGTCACTTGGGCTCGACCAGGGAGGTCGACCCCCAGGTCGACACTAGGGTCGACACCCATGTCGACCTGGTGGGCAGGTCGACACCCAGGTCGACCCCCAGGTCGACTCCCAGGTCGACCTGGTCTGGGCGGGAATTTTCCCGCCTAGCCCATATTCTGCATTTTTGAAATCTGTTTCGTTTTCTAATTTTTCGTGAAACTTCTAAAGGCCATATCTCGGATATACGGACTCCGATTCACGAAATTTCGGACTCTATTTCGCGTATTTTTCTGAGACGAACGCAATGGCATAGCCTGTTTCCCCTGATTCAGATTTTAAAATTTAATTCTGCCCTGATTTATATTATAACAAGTTATTCAACATACAGGGTGTTACATTCTCCCCTACTTAAAGGATTTCGTCCTCGAAATCTCCAAGTCAAGAAGAACGTATCCTACCAACCAAACAACCATCTACTCAAACCATCAAACACTGGCATCCATTGTCCTTAAAGTTTCTAATGCTGTATGCACATATGCAAAAAGTGTGTGTATATGTTCCCTATCTAATGCAAAATCAGGCGGTCTACTGATTCAGTTGACCTCCTTAATGCAAACCATGATAGTGCCATGCATTCAATATGTATGCGAAAGAACCCTATCGACACATACTATTTCTACATGTGTGCACAACCATACACCAAAATGCATCATCCATATGATAACGCAACCATTATACATCCATTAATATAGCTACCTACACACAGTTACATGCAATATGCAACATGAAGTGACTGAGCCGATCTAGTGTCTAAAGTGTGTGTATATGCATCCACGAGCAACCACTAGTAAACACTTGCATCCACGCGCATCCATCAATCATAACATGTCTCAAACACATGTTTCAACCATAGGTTTACCCTATCTAATGGTCAAAGGTACTAATGAGAGGACATACTAAAGATAAGATAAGTACTAGACAAACGATAAAGGAGAAGTTAAAAGACATACCCTCAAAAAGGAATGGGTACAGTGAACGCATCTTCGCTTCTGTCTCCCAAATAGCATTGCTCTCATCCTCTCCCCATTGCACTTTGACTAGTCGAACCTCTCTGTTTCTCAACTTCCTAATCTTTGACCCAAGGATGCGGGTAGGAGCTCGTCGAATAGTCGCATCACGCTCTACCTCCACTTCTCTTAACAAGCTCGGCTCTACCACCTCTGCGGTCTCATGTAGGCATTTCCTCAAATGTGACACATGGAATACGTCATGTACCCCCACTAAGTCTCTCGGGTAAATCCACTCTATATGCCATCCGTCCAATCCTTTCCTTAATAGGAAACGGTCCTACAAATCTGGGTGCTAACTTCCCAATGGACCCAAAGCGAACTACATTCCGTAATGGAGACACTTTGACAAATACCATGTCCCCAACATCAAACTCTAGATCCGTCCTCCTCTTGTCCGCATAAGATTTTTGCCTGTCTTGTGCCGCTTTTATCCTTCTTCGAATCAAGTCAATCTTCTCCGAAGTCTCTCCAGCCATATCGGGCCCAAGCAAGATCTTATCCGTAGATTCCCACCAACATGTAGGTGATCGACAAGGCCTTCCATAAAGAGCTTCAAAAGGAGCCATACCAATACTAGACTGAAAGCTGTTATTATACGCGAACTCCACCAATGGAAGATGCTCTTCCCATGTACCTCCAAAATCTAAGATACATAGCCTCAAAAGGTCTTCCAGAACACGATTCACCCTCTCGGTCTGGCCGTCCGTCTGAGGATGATATGCGGTGCTCAAACACAACTGAGTCCCTACCGCCTCTTGCAAACTCTTCCAAAACTCGCTAGTGAAGATAGGATCTCGATCACTCACTATGCTAGAAGGTACCCCATGCAATCGAACTATCTCTCGAAGGTAAACTGAAGCTAGCCATGGAGCAGTCCTCTTGCTCTTCACGGGTATGAAATGGGCGCTCTTAGTAAGTCTGTCTACCACAACCCAAATTCCCGTATTATCCTTCCTCGATCTTGGTAACCCATCAATAAAATCCATCGAGACGCTATTCCACTTCCATTGCGGAACCTCCAATGGGTGAAGCAACCCACCAGGTTTCTTTTGCTCTGCTTTCACTTGTTGGCACAACAAGCATCTAGCAACATACTCGGCCACATCTTTCTTCATACCGGCCCAAAAGAAAACCCGCTTCATGTCTTGGTACATCTTGTCCCCACCGGGATGAATGGTCATCTTCGAACGATGCGCATCATCAAGAATAGCCTTTCTCAAACCCTCATCTTGCGGTACACAAAGTCTACCGTCTCTACGCAAGCACCCCCTATCGTCTAGGGTGTACCTACTCAAATGGCTGGACGACTCCCCCCTTATGAGCCTCTCTACCAACTCAACCAACTGTGGGTCATCCCGCTGTGCCTCGCCAATCCGTCCCAAAAGAGTAGGTCTGACCTCTAAGGATGCTAGCAAACCGGGTATAAAGTCAACGGAAGGTCTGAAATCAAACATCGAGATAAATTCCAAGCTTTGTCGTTCCACGAACAATGGACTCAAGGACAACCTTTTTCTGCTCAAGGCGTCCGCCACCACGTTATCCTTGCCAGGGGTATACGCTATCTCGAAATCATAGGATGCTAAGAACTCCATCCACCTTTGCTGTCTCAAGTTCAAATCCTTCTGAGAAAACAAGTACTTCAATGATTTGTAGTTAGTGAACAATTCGAACCTCTCTCCAAGAAGATAATGGCGCCAAATCTTAAGCGTAAAAACAATAGCGGCCAACTCTAAATCATGGGTAGGGTATTTTTTCTCATGCTTTCTCAACTGCCTTCCACCATAGGCTATTACCCTTCCCTCTTGCATTAAGACTGCACCTAGTCCTGTCCCACAAGCATCGGTATAAACAACAAATGGCTTACTCCCATCTGGCAACACTAAGACTAGAGCTGTGGTTAAAGCTCTCTTTAACCGTTGGAACGCATCATCACAATCTACGTCCCATGCGAAGACTAGATCCTTCTTTGTCAAGCGAGTTAATGAGGCTGATATCTTCACGAAGTCCTTGATAAACTTCCTATAGTAGCCAGCCAACCCCAAGAAACTCCTCACCTCGGTAGCACTCTTCGGAACCTTCCAATCTTGGATGGATACTACCTTCGCGGGATCCACAGCTATCTCTTCCTTAGAGACCACGTGCCCTAAGAACCGCACTTCCTTCCTCCAAAAGTGACATTTAGAGAATTTAGCCTTAAGGCTATGTGCTCGAAGAGTCTCCAACACTTCCCTAAGATGTAGGGCATGCTTTTCTTCACTCTTAGAAAAGACTAAGATGTCATCCACTAAGACCACCACGAACTTATTAAGGTACTCCCTGAACACCCTACTCATCAAATCAACAAAGTATGCAGGGGCGTTCGTCAATCCAAATGGCATCACCAGCCACTCATAGAAACCATCCGGAGTCCTAAAGGCAGTCTTGTCTATGCTATCCTCAGCCACTCTCAACTGATGAAACCCCGTGGCCAAGTCCAACTGCGAAAACACTGAGGCGCCAACCAACTGATCAAAGAGATCATCAATCCTCGGCAATGGGTGTCTATTCTTCTTTGTGAGCTTGTTGAGTTCTCTATAGTCTACACAAAGTCTGAGGGACCCATCCGCCTTCGTGGTAAAAACTACTGGAGCACCCCACTCCGATATACTTCGTCTTATGAACCCCTTCTCAAGAAACTCCCCTACTTGCTTATGGAGTTCCCTCCTCTCACGAGGAGCCATGTGGCGCACTGGTAAAGATACTAGTTTAGCATTGTCTACCTGATATATTCGGAAGTCTATCTCCCGCTTCGGAGGTAAGCCCTTCACCTCCTCAAACACATCCGAGTATTCCCGGACCACTCTAACAGATCGCAAACTCTCGACCGAAGCGTCAAGCGATTCAAGATAACTTAGCATAACAGAATCCATGGGATTACAAGAGATCTCGAGAGTGTTACCCAAGCGGGTCATGAACCTAACAACTCTCCTTTCACAATCAAGAATGACACCATTACTGGATAACCAGTCCATGCCCAAAATCAACCCATAGCCCGTGAAGCCCAAAACAAAAGCATCACATCTAAACTCAACGCTAAGTATAGAAATCTTCAAACCCAAACATATCATGGACAAATAAGTGGAGCCCCTAATTGGGTTTGAAACAACCAAGGGATCATCTACTAGATTGGTGTCTAAGTGCAGTGACTCAACTAATGATGATGAGATAAACGAATGCGATGCGCCAGAGTCAAACAAAGTACAGACAAGATGATCAAGCAGAAAAACCAGACTTTCAACGGAAATAGTTCTACCTCTTTCCTGAATCGGTGGAACCGCGAGAGCCTGAACTTGCCCCCTTGCCTGACCTGGTGCCATAAGAGCTTGCACCTGTCCTCCTGAGGTAAATCCCATCCTTTGCCCCTTCTTAGGGCAGTCCTTCACTAAATGCCCTGCTTCGCCATAGTGGAAGCAGCCCGTCTTCTTCTTCTTCCGACAATCTTTGCTTAGGTGGCCTGGTGTCCCGCAATTGAAGCACTTCTTCTTTCCCTTGCCACCGTTGCCTTTCCCACCCTTGTTTTGCTGTTGCTGTTGAGGTCTCTTCTGATCTCCTTTCTTCTCGGGTGCCTTATTTGCATTGGGACCCTTCTCTTCCTCATGCATGAGTGCCATGTCTACTAGCTTCTCAAAGGTGGCCCCCATAGGGATGTGAGTCATAGCCAATCCATGCATCGGTTCATTCAAGCCTTTAACGAACCTCAAAGCCTTCTTCTCCGGTGTATTCACCATGTCTATGCCAAACCTTGCCAATTGATTAAACTTGTTGACATATTCTTTCACTGATAGGTTTCCTTGCTTTAGAGTCAACAACCTTTCCATATACAAGTTTTCCTCCGCCCTTGAGAGAAACTTTGCCACAAACCTTTTCCTGAAATCCGCCCAAGAGTCAACAGGGCGCTCTCCATTAGTGACCTCCCACCAGAACGAAGCCTCTCCCTTCATTAACCAAGCAACTAACTTGACTTTCTTTCCTTCTTCCATCTCAAAGATATCTATCAACTCTTCCACCTCCTTAAGCCAATCCCTAGCTTCCACAAAAGTTTCTGATCCTTGAAAAGGTTTCCCTCCCATAGCCTTAAATTCCTTGCAAGTCTTAGCAAAAGTATCCATGCGAGGAGGAGGAGGAGGAAGATCGGGTGCTACTATTGGTGGAGGAACATTTGCTGGACCCGCTGTGGCGGCCCTAGCCTCCATCAATCTCCTATACCATACTGGTATCGCTACACCCTCCGAAAAGTTAAGATCTTCAGCCATGCTGAAACGAAAAAAGGGAAAGATTCAAAACGGAGAATTCGAAAGATAAAGATATGGCTATTGGGGATTATGCTTTTCTTTCAAAAACTTTTCTCTTAAAAGACATGTTTTTGAAAATACTTCTTCCAAAAATGTTTTTAGAAAAATAGTTTTCTAAAAATTTTATCTGTTACGGTAACCTTCAGCTCTGATACCACGTGTAACACCCCACACCCGCTAAGGTCACTCACTAAGGGAATGCCTTAACTTCGGTGGGGTATTTTAAGTGAATATAGAACAGAAAAATTACAACAAGACAGATATAAATAATACTTGAGAATCTAAAACATCATTTCATTGCAGCAGAAGGTAAACATGTTTAGTTACAACACCATAAAAGAGTCAAGTACTAAATATCCATCCTGATAAAACATAAGTACATAATCCCACTACATAACTAATATCCATAAAAGAAAAGAAAAGATAAGCTGAGCTTTACATCAACGGTCCAAGCTCCAAAAGATAGATAAGCGATCCAATCAAAGCCCACTAGTATTAGGCCCAACCTGAGGACCTGAGGGGGAAAAAGATAAAAACAACGGGGTCAGATATAAGTCTGAGTGAGCCCTATAACTTTAACAATACAATCATTAAAGTAATTAGGGTATGATTTAAACTTGGTACGGTGATGACTGGGGATAAATGACTACACTAAGCAGCCAACTAGACATAGGATGAACTAAGATATCGGTAAAGACGCATCTACCCACCCAAGGGTAATTACTAACTGCACCACACCAGTCATTCTTACTAAAAGGTTGATCCCACCCAAGGACTTAGAAAATTTACCCAGTAGTTCGTGTACCCCTAGCTGACTACATAGGTGCCGTCTGCCCCTATCTCCACTAGGTGTACCCACTACTCCCCAAGCGATCGGCTCCCTACCGTAGATACCCGTGCTGGCCCCACAGTGGGGTGTATCACTCCCCAAAGTGGCAAACCGATACAATCAACGGTGCATGGCTTATACCTACATGATGCAACAGCGTCTTACCTACCAGCCCGGGTCCACACACGCATATGAAACCCGTTGGATTTGCATTGCCACCGCTAACCCGTTTTTGGCCTCTTATAGTCAAGCCCAGTACGCGTGTCCCGTCCTCGACATGGGTCGAGCCCAATAAGATACATATGGGTTACTGGTTGAAATAGGCCCCCACAAGCTACCCACCTAAGCTTGTCCCTTTTTCTAGTGCATCCCACTTAACCCTTTAACCATGTTTAATTACATGTTTCCACTTGGTTAAGTATTCTAATCGTATTTTCTATTGCCACCCAAGGCAACCCACTAGATTTCTACATGCCACCCAAGGCACTTACTTGATTTCCACATGCCACCTAAGGCACCCACTTAACCCCTCATGTCCCTCTACATGCTAATATGGTTAAGTGTTTCTTAATGGATTAAGACCGTAACCTTTGTAAAGACCTCTCACATTAGACTATCTTTTATGGCAGCTGGATTTGCCGGTCGGGTCCGGGCAGCCTTACGCCATAACCGAGTCTAACCTCGTGTCTTTACACTTGTCACGTATTTAGTTTGTGCCTAAACCTCTCACATTGGGCCAATCATTTGTAGCCGCTGGATTTGTCGGTCGGTTCCGGGCAGTCTTATGCTACAAAAGGGTCCAACCTCGTGTCTTAGTCGATTAATTACACCTAATTAATCACCCCCATAATTTGTATTAATTATCCCTAATTAATTACAAATTTAATGATGTACATAATTGACACAATTATGTACATCCACTTTATGGTATGCATAATCATACCAACTTCACACCATTTCATTAACATGAATATTAACCCCATCAAATGTAACACCCCGTATGTTGAATAACTTGTTATAATATAAATCAGGGCAGAATTAAAATTTAAAATCTGAATCAGGAGAAACGGGCTATGCCATTGCGTTCGTCTCGGAAAAATACGCAAAATAGAGTCCTAAATTTCATGAATCGGAGTCCGTATGTCCGAGATATGGCCTTTAGAAGTTTCACGAAAAATCAGAAAACGAAACAGATTTCAAAAATGCAGAATATGGGCTAGGCGGGAAAATTCCCGCCCAGACCAGGTCGACCTGGGAGTCGACCTAGGGGTCGACCTGGGGGTAGACCTGGGTGTCGACCTGCCCACCAGGTCGACATGGGTGTCGACCTTAGTGTCGACCTGGGGGTCGACCTCCCTGGTCGAGCCCAGGTGACCTGGGTGCACTGATTTGGGATCTGGGCTGTGCTTGGTGGCTAGTGACGAGATCTGACGGCTCTAATCTGATTTAGAGTCAATCTAATGTCCTAAAACACTTAACTAATCTATAAATACACCCTAAGACTACCCTAATTCATACTAAAATTGGAGACAACGTCGTTATGTCATCAAAATGCAACTAGAAGGAGCCACCAACAAATTAAAGAGGAAGATAGCTTCTCAAATCAACTTCTAATCAACTCTAGCAACTTAATGCTCTTCATAGGAGTGCTAATCAACAAGTTGTGAGTACTATAGCCTTAATGACCAATTGTTTAAATGATTATGATAGGATATAATGAGGTTATGGCTATGAATGTGGATCAATGCAAGTAATGTTATCATATGCTATGTGTTCATGATGTTATGCAAGTCATATGCTACATGTTCATGATGTTATGCAAGTTATGCAAGTCATATGCTATGTGTTCATGATGTTATGCAAGTTATGCAAGTCATATGCTACATGTTCATGATGTTATGCAAGTTATGCAAGTTACATGCTATATGATCATGATGTTATGCAAGTTATGCAAGTTTTAGGCTATGTGTTCATGATGCAAGTTATGCAAATCGCTACGATAAACATTGATCCATTATGACACCATGTTATGCAAGTTTGGTATTTGATTATATGCAAGTTCATATATGACATGTTATGCAAGTTTGGTGTTTGATTATATGCAAGTTCATATATGACATGTTATGCAAGTTTGGTGTTTGTGTTTATGCAAGTAACATGTGCAAGTTTACGCCTTTGTATGATATGCATACATATGCAAGTTAACCCCTTTGTATGTCATACATACATATGCAAGTTACCCCTTTTTATGACATAAGTAACCTATGCAAGTTACCCTCTTTATGACATATGTGATTCATGCAAGTTTGGGTTGATTATTTATGCTAGTTGGGTTTGATGCTATGGTCACGTATGCATGTTGACACCTTTTAAACCCATGTTGAAGCTAATGTTATGCAAGTTGAACCCATTGTATTTGTGATGAATCTTCCCTTTTAAGTATGTCATGTTAGCGAATTACGTGGGGAACGATGGGGTTAATATTCATGTTAATGAAATGGTGTGAAGTTGGTATGATTATGCATACCATAAAGTGGATGGACATAATTGAGTCAATTATGTACATCGTTAAATTTGTAATTAATTAGGGATAATTAATACAAATTATGGGGGTGATTAATTAGGTGTAATTAATCGACTAAGACACGAGGTTAGACCCTTTTGTAGCATAGGACTGCCCGGAACCGACCGGCAAATCCAGTGGCTACAAATGATTGGCCCAATGTGAGAGGTCTTAGGCACAAACTAAATACGTGACAAGTGTAAAGACACGAGGTTAGACTCGGTTATGGCGTAAGGCTGCCCGGACCCGACCGGCAAATCCAGCTGCCATAAAAGATAGTCTAATGTGAGAGGTCTTTACAAAGGTTACGGTCTTAATCCATTAAGAAACACTTAACCATATTAGCATGTAGAGGGACATGAGGGGTTAAGTGGGTGCCTTGGGTGATATGTGGAAATCAAGTAAGTGCCTTGGGTGGCATGTAGAAATCTAGTGGGTTGCCTTGGGTGGCAATAGAAAATACGATTAGAATACTTAACCAAGTGGAAACATGTAATTAAACATGGTTAAAGGGTTAAGTGGGATGCACTAGAAAAAGGGACAAGCTTAGGTGGGTAGCTTGTGGGGGCCCATTTCAACCAGTAACCCATATGTATCTTATTGTGCTCGACCCATGTCGAGGACGGGACACGCGTACTGGGCTTGACTATAAGAGGCCAAAAACGGGTTAGCGGTGGCAACGCAAGTCCAACGGGTTTCATATGCGTGTGTGGACCTGAGCTGGTAGGTAAGACGCTGTTGCATCATGTAGGTATAAGCCGTGCACCGTTGATTGTATCGGGTTGCCACTTTGGGGAGTGATACACCCCACTGTGGGGCCAGCACGGGTATCTACGGTAGGGAGCCGATCGCTTGGGGAGTAGTGGGTACACCTAGTGGAGATAGGGGCAGACGGCACCTATGTAGTCAGCTAGGGGTACACGAACTACTGGGTAAATTTTCTAAGTCCTTTGGTGGGATCAACCTTTTAGTAGGAATGACTGGTGTGGTGCAGTTAGTAATTACCCTTGGGTGGGTAGATGCGTCTTTACCGATATCTTAGTTCATCCTATGTCTAGTTGGCTGCTTAGTGTAGTCATTTATCCCCAGTCATCACCGTACCAAGTTTATATCATACCCTAATTACTTTAATGATTGTATTGTTAAAGTTATAGGGCTCACTCGGACTTATGTCTGACCCCGTTGTTTTTATTTTTTTCCCCCTCAGGTCCTCAGGTTGGGCCTAGTACTAGTGGGCTTTGATCGGATCGCTTATCTATCTTTTGGAGCTTGGACCGTTGATGTAAAGCTCAACTTATCTTTTCTTTTCTTTTATGGCTATTAGTTATGTAGTGGGATTATGTACTTATGTTTTATCAGGATGGATATTTAGTACTTGACTCTTTTATGGTGTTGTAACTAAACATGTTTACCTTCTGCTGCAATGAAATGATGTTTTAGATTCTCAAGTATTATTTATATCTGTCTTGTTGTAATTTTTCTGTTCTATATTCACTTAAAATACTCCACCGAAGTTAAGGCATTCCCTTAGTGAGTGACCTTAGCGGGTGTGGGGTGTTACAACAGGCGAGCTTGAAAGCTCGAGAGAATATAAGTGAGTATAAAAATTAAAATATCTAAAATATCTCTTAGAAAATATCTCCAACCTTTTTCTTTATAAATACCCCTTCCCTCTCTTAAGACCTAACTAAAATCCTTTTCTGTAAATCAAAATAGAAGCCGCCACTCTTATAAACCCCTCCTCCAATTGAATTAAATCAAATACTCCACTGAATCGATCATCGATGGATCCATTAGCTTTGTTTGGAGTTGTGCTTCACGTTGGAGTACATATTGGTATGTGCGATGTCAACTGTGGATACTGGGAATTTTCCAGTCGTGCTAGGGCTGACGTAGGAGGTCGACGTGGAGGAAGATGGGTCATCTAGTTGTGGTCAGTGGGTTTCTCAGAGTAGATGGAGGTGGTGTCGAGGGGGGCGCTGGAGCTTCAAGGTGAAAAGCGACGACGGGTTTTCTTGTTTACAGCAGTAGGTCGGACATTGAAAGAGGACATCGGTGCATCAGCGAAGGGCCGGGCTGGTGCGGATTTTTATGGCGAGTGCCTTGGTGGTGGCGGCGGCCCTGATAGTTGGCCGAGGTGGAAGGGAGGAACGGTCAAAGGGGTTCAACATTTTATACAGGAGGGATGGAGGATGTACGGAAATTGCTATCGGGATTCGAACGTGGAGTTAAGGTGGTCGGCAAGTCCACTTTGAGGTGAGAAGTTTGTATGTGAGGTCGATTTGTGGAATCAACGATTTCGGTGGCATATCATTGAGGGACGTGCACCAAGGGGGAGGGGATGGGTTTTGCTTACTTGGGACTTGCGTTTTTGAGGAGAAGAAGGGGAAGGGCAGCTCACGTGAGAAGGAGGATGGGTGAGTTTAATTATTGAATTGTTGAATTAACTGTGTGCGAAGCACATGTTAACTTCGAAATATCGTAACTATTTCGTACGAGGTCGGATTGACGAACTGTAAGTTGCATTGGGATCATATGGACAGACACTACATAATGGAACTGACTAGGAGTGAATCAGAGCAAGTTATAATTTATAGCGAAATAAATTGTCTGTTTGAATCAATAGATGGTTATCGTTATTTAACGATGATCGTCCAATGTGAGTAAATCTCACTAACTCTATCATTTATATTTTTATAACGTATTTTTAGAACTGGTAGATAATGGTTGATTCTATGTGTTGACTATTTGGTTGAACTGCTAAGTGATTGGTTGAAATTATAGATAACGATATATATAAAAATCGTTAATCAAATATCGATTCTGTTGATCAAAATATTTCATAGTGAAATGAAGTTGATTTTAATTATATTGTTTAACATCTATGGATGCAGGGAAATAGGTTGGAGGGACCCAACTGGGTTCCACAATATATAAAATACTGTTTTGTTTCATATATGGTGATATATGATGTGATATAAAATATGTTGTTGATTATGTGTGTTTGAATGATATCGATCATTGTTATTTGGTATTTTAAATACCGTAAGAAATACTGGGATGTAGAAAAGGGGATTTTCAAAGTGTGTTTTGAAAATAAATTATTCATATAAAATCAATGGATTTTATATATAAAAAGAAAATGATTTTATAAAAGAAAATAATTACGAAATCAAACAAATAGAAAAGGAAATATTTGTGATAACAAATAGGAAAGGAAATATTAGTGAAAACAAATTAAAATGGGAATATTCGTAAAACATTTACAAGTAGAATTAAAAAGGGAATATTTGTAAGACATTTACAAATAGAGTTGAAAAGGGAATATTTGTAAAAAAATTACAAATAGAATTGAAAAGGGAATGTTTGTAAAATATTTACAAATAGAATTGAAAAGGGAATATTTGTAAAACATTTACAAATAGAATTAAAAAGGGAATTTTGTAAAACATTTACAAATAGAATTGAAAAGGGAATATTTGTAAAACATTTACAAATAGAATTGAAAAAGAATATTTATTTGTCAAATAAATAGAATTGAAAAGGAAATATTTATTTGTTAAATAAATAAAATTTTAAAAGGAATATTGTAACGGCCCGGATTTTCAGCCGTTGAATTCTGAATATTTTAATTTGTTTTAAATGTTTTTTTTGAATTATATATTTGAATTTATTTAATAAAACGATATTTAAACGTATAATTTATAATATAATTAAAACGAGTTCAAAATGGCACGGTAGTTTGAAAATTCGATTTCAAATTTCAAGTGAATGTATAGGATTCAAAATAAATCGAATTTTAGCGAAACAAGAAATATTTGAATCTGTTCGAAAATATCTTTCCAACGAATGTGAAAAAACTAGATTTCATAGCAGGAATAAAAAGTTATGTCCAAATCAAATTTTCAGAAAGTCGCTATGGAATCGCATATAGAACATAACGGTTTTTTTTAATATATTTAAATATTGGTCTTGAATTTGGACAAGGTTCTTTTGAGGCGTAGTTATAATTTAATTTTTAGAATTTTACTGTAATTTTTAATTAATTTAATACGCAACTTTTTATTTGGAGTATTTTGCACCCTATATCAATATTTTGGGGCTTCATAATATAAGTTAAACTACCGATATTATTATATTTTTGGGATCGTGGTACCTCGCTGAACACGACCGTATTCTTACTTCTATCTGTAGCGGCTCATACATGAACAAAATTTTATACGGTTGGGTACACTACACTGCAACTTCGAACATATCTCCCTTCTTCTCTTCTATACAAATTCGATACAACTACTCAGAATAAAATGAGTTAGACAACAAAATAGTTAATTTCTTTGTAATGTTTTACCGATACCCACCTCTGCTGCAAACTTGTTATATATAATTAAATATGTTAGAATAAGCTAGCATTCGCGTACACATCGTTGAATTTCATCGTGTTCCTGATTGTTTGAATCATGTAGTAACCAAATATAGCGACTAATCATTTAACTGAAATGACTCATTCACAGACGAAAGTATCCATATTTTTATCCATTGATATGTCAGAAGCCAACAATAGTTTCTCTAAATAAATAAATAAAAAGTCACCAACTTCATTGTTTGGTATAAATGAATGGAAAATATAAACCCGGAAGCACTCTCGAAACATTAACAAATTCCATTGTAAAGAGAAAAATCATCAATATTCCAAAATGAACGCAATATTCATTTTCAGTCAAAAAGGACAGCTACGTTGTTCCCATTCAAAACAGCGTGGCCTCCAAGTCTTACTTCGTGTGTGCCAAAACCGTGCAGGCAAAGCCATTGAAATCGTGACTACCAATCCATTGGAAGCGTGCTCTCCAAACAATTTCGCTGCTGTGCATGCTAATCAAATAAATTACGTGTGTGCCAAGCCATTATTTTACTTAAAATGCTCCTCTCCTCCTTATTCCCGTTTTCTCAGATCCAACACAAAACGTGGAAAAAGGTCGAACTTCCTAAATTCATTAAAAAAGAAAAATCAATGAAATAGCCCGACTCTTGATTCAATGATTACCTCTTGCGGACAGCTTCAATTTTATACAACCATTTTTTAGCTCGGCAATGATTTCTGCCCAACAAATTTTGAACAGTACTGATTTTTACATGGGTTCGAAGAAGGAAGTTGAAGTAGGGGGAAACGCTTGGCACAGGTGGATGCGAACTCAACCATTCCATGTTGGGCGTTAGTGAACTGATAGAGTTGTGAAAGAAGGAGCTCAGATGCTGGGTTTGGCCGCGGTATTTGGGTTCAGAATCCATGGAGTTGGGATGGAGGAAGGATCGATGAAGGGTGCGGTTTTTAGCAGGATCCGGATTTTCATTCACAGGGGAAGCAAGTTTGGTATTTTTTAAAACAGAAAGTATGAGAAGTGTTTTAATCTATAACCTACTGTTTGATGGAAGAAGTTTGTGGATTGGTTCTGTGTATTCAATGGAAGGGAGTGGGTTTGTCTTAAACGATGGTGGAGGGGATGGTTCGGTGATGGAGCATATTAGAGGGAGTAGCGGGTTCTGTTGTTGGGGAGGAAGCAACAGTTTGTTGGGTACTAGAGTGTGGAATCTTAAACAAAAGGTAAGGTAGCGGGTTATATGTCTGAATGGAGAAGATTAGCGGCAGTTTTATGGCAAAGATAATAATGGTTAAGTGATTAAGGAGCAGGGAGGGAGAACGTGGAGGTTGAAAATGATGGTACTGGCTATTGAAGGGAGCAGGTTTCGTATATCTCATTTAGGAAGGAAGAGTTTAACGTGACGTAACATAGGTAATTAGTTTTAATTAGTAATTAAAAAAAATTGTTTTAATCATATAAATTCTTGTAGTCGTTATAACTTATTCGTTCGTGGACAGAATTGAACGTGATCGAATCCATTGGAATCATATTGATGGAGTATACGTTGTAGAACTGACACGACCAAGAACAATGCTACATGAATTTAGCGATAAAATCAGACGCCAATTTGATTTTAAAACGAAATAAAAGCAGAACCATCAACTGCAAATCAAAGTGAGTAAACTCACTAACTCTAGTTTTTTTTATATATAATTTTTAAATTTATATATATAATAATTTTATATGGCTTGTTGGTTGATTTGATGGATGGTTGATGAATTGGTTGAAATGGTTCAGTAGTTAAATATATTTAATCAATGATTGAATATTGATCTGCTTATCCCGATACCTCAGATTGGAATTGAAATTGATGTTATTCACATTGATTAACATCTGTGGATGCAGGGAAACAGGTTGGAGGGATCTAATTGGATTCCTCAACATTGATTTACTGTTTTTATTTATTGTACTGTATGATGTGTTATACAATCTATAATTCATTTTGTTGTGTTTTAATTAACCTGGCCCCAGGGTTTTGGTATTTAATACCGTAAAATAATTTCAACCATTAAAAAGAAAATTTGAAATTTTTAAAAGAGAATTTATATTCAAAAATAGTAGTATATTTCGAATGGATCTAGTAATAGAAACTTGTTTTAAAGAATAAAACAAGGAGTTGAGTATAAATGACAATTTTGTGAAATATCTATCATCGGATAAATGGAAAATATAAATTCAAGTTAGGAAAGTAGAAATCGTTTTTTTTTACCAACATTGGTAAATGAAAATTGGGCTTAGCAAATTTAAATGAAATTATAAACAGGATGATGAACGGATAGAAATAAAATAAGATTTTGTGAATGATTCTACCCTTGGAAGTAAATAAAGAGAATTTGAGGTTTGAAATATTTTAATTTTTTTTATAACTATGTAAAGAGATTAACTAGTTTATTTCTATTTAATCAAGAAGTTAACTACCTTGATTATAGTCGATGTTGAAACTAGCCATTAGTTAATCAATAGTAATAGAAGGGTGTATCTGTTTATATGGATTTCAGTTAAAAGGGTAATCGAGTTGTGATAAAGTTTTTGGTCGAACTTAGAAAAGGGTTTATACAAGAATTGGATAATGTATCCAGATACGATCACCACAAGAAATTGTGTATTTAATTGCTTTATACAGCGGCGTTTGAACGTTAACTGCGACTACTTCATTGATTCTACTAAAATGGTTGCGTTTAAGTCTATTATGGGCGGGATTTATTTTTCCGTTCCTGCTTAGCACTCCTTAATTATTATTCTATCTCTCCCACTGCTTTGTCAATCTCAGATCCACCCAAAATTTTCGTCGCCCTCCAATTTACTTTCTCACTCCCAAAACCTATTCTATTTACAGTCGCTAAAGCACAACTCTTTCTGTTAATTTGCCACGAACTCAAAGCCGCTAGTGGATCTCCATGGAGCCCTGTTCGTTGACGTTCCCACAAAGATTCAAAGCCATCATTCGCTTCCCCTGATTTATGTTTCCCTAAACCACAAAAGGTGAAAAAATTTACATTTATATTGAGCTGTAATTTATAATTTAATTTTTGTATGATTTTCCCTAATTTTATTTCAACTTCAACTTGCTAATTTGTGCATTGTTCTACTTTCAACCATGAATATAAACTGTTAAAGGTGATGCATACGTTTTTACTATGAAGAGAATCGGTGTTTTGTTAGTTCATTTCATAATAAATTTTTGTTACGCATGTTATGCTAACCACTGAGTTGCTTTGTTAGTCTTTTGAACTCTGATTTTCCTACTTTGCAAGCAACTGTTAAAATAGTGGTTAGGATGTTTACTGTAAGTTAACAATCATTTCGCTTTGTGATCCATTAATGTATAGAATGTAATTATTTTCCATGAATAGATATGTACAGATAGTAATCTTTTGAATACTGCAGCTTCACCATGTTCAAAGTTATATGTTTTACATTGTGAGACATACAAAATAAAATAAATATGTTCAGTTCAAAACAATATTCATAAAGTATTTGTGCTAAATACATAGATAAATAACTCTATATGTAGTATGAGTTATGAGTTATGTTCTAAGTTACGGTTCTATCATTAAAGATTGGCTTACAATCTACTGGGTAACACATGAAAAAGATATCAAGTACTTTTCAGAATCTCTGAAATACTCGCATATGATTTAATTATACCAGATCAAGTTGTTATGTAAGAAACTCCTAAAGTTGTCAACTAACTTGGGTTGAAAGATTATGTTTGATAATAACTCATGTTAACTTATTAGTCCCTTCGGCCATTTTGCCACTTTCAGTTCCATCTTCAACCATCCCTTCAATTCATCTATAATTATACACTAGTGTAACGGCAAGGAATTTCGCTCGGTCCGAACCAGTCGCTAAACCGATCCAGGCCGTTCGAAACGCCCTATCGTTTGAGAACACGACAAATCAGGACGCATACAGAAGAACATTTCATTGTATATTACAACAATGCATCAGATTACAAGAATATACAGAGTATAAATGAATATTACACAGAAATATCAGAGATTTAAATTACATTTAAATACATAGCAGCGGAAAATAATACAATACACAACTAGAAGAGATATACGGATACAAAGCTTTCCGGATATCGTTCCAGCTGTAAACCAGGATCCTGTGAATATAAATCTGCAAAACCAAAACTACTAGCTGCCCGTGTCAAAATAAGGGCACCCAGAGTTTAGGTTAAAACAATAAACTCCAGGTCAGTCATGGGACTGGTGTGAGAACTAAAACAGTTATTAATCTTTATTTTAAATCATTAGGTAAATCAAGGGACCACGCCGTATAACACGGAACGGGTTTCCTCCCAAGAATACCAGTGCATAAAACAAACAGCGCAATGCTAAATAAAGAAAAATGAAGCTGTTATAAGACCCAGGTCCCATCACACAATGCAACGCAGTCGAGGATAGGGTTTTCCCTTATAACAGCCAAAGAATGCTTGATACGTTTTAAAACAAATTGTTTGATACTATATAAGTGCATAGTGTATAAAACAACTTCAAATCATAAGTATCAATCATAGGCGGCATGGGTACCATATATCATGTCGCCATACTAGTTCTACAATTAAAACCGCAAATGTCACGTATTTGGAAATTGGATTTCCGTCTATGAACCGAGGCAAAAGATAGTCCTCAACCGATTCGTGACTCTCTAGCCCGAGCCACAGGACCCAGACTCAGGTGGGCCCTTGGAGCGACAGGGCCGGTCCACCGATGTGGATTAAAATGCCTGAACACTACGTTTCCCCACCCTATGGGGTGTAAATGAGCCAACTAAATGACTCCATCGGTTCGAGAACGACCGATCAATCCGAGGCGCCTCGCAACAGCAACAACAACATAAGTCAAACTCGTCAGGGCGTGTAAAACCACTGACGCCACTTCTAACTAGAAAGAAACGCATGCCCTCCCTGAGGTCCGTCTCCCGTTTTTGGTTCATACCGGGTGTGAAACACGCGAGGTAAACGTTACACAAAGCTACGCCACAAAGGCCGTGCTTTGATCATCAACCACAAGACTTTGCTTTTCAACAGAAGCCTTGATCATTTGCATCTTAGCATGCCACACAGGCAAACCATCCTATGCAACCGATATCAGTCACACAGAATGAAATCCGATGTCAGACACACAGTCCATTTACAAGTCCGTTCTGGGTCTGAACGAAACCGGAGGCACCTAGTACCCCGCATATCCATCGATCTCCAAGTACGTCTGGACGATCACTAACTGTTTCCATCTTCTTGGGTGTACAGCCCAATCAAGATCATCAGTTATCACCCAAACGACGTGAAGACCTCCGGTCTTCGACCATCGTCTTCATCTTCGACTTATCGTCGCATCAGTTATTCAGAATGGGATAAACCCGGTCTTTCCGAATAACTCGCGTATATTTTAAATAAGTGTTACACCAACACAACATACGCCTCATTCCAATTCATCAGTCACTAACCATAAATTAATCAAGAGAATAATTCCCCAAATATTAACCCCGAAGGCCGAAACCAACATCAGATCAATATCCAGAAAACCATTCTGCTTGGCTAACCGACAGTTAGTTTCTAAATTTCACGTTCAAATCTAATTAAAGATTTAACTATCGCCTGGAGCAAAACTGGTGATACTCCATTCTCGATCTTTTCAATCTAATTAAAGATTCATTAAAACTCCACTTAGTTTTAATCATTATCTGGGTTAAAGAATCAGTGTCATTTAAAACACGATTCACGATAAACCCAAAATCACATTCCATTAATTATCGGATTAAAGAACAAGTGTTATTTAAAACACTGTTCATGATAAACCCAAAAATCCATACCAATTCAATTCCAATTAAATATCATTTAATTGGTACACTTCATTAAATCTAAATAAAAAGATTTAATCTTTTCTCAACTGGGTTCAAGAACAGTGTTAGTGAAGACACCATTCACGACAAACCCAAATCACGTTCCATTAATTATCGGGTTAAAGAACAAGTGTTATTTAAAACACTGTTCACGATAAACCCAAAAATCAATACCAATTCAATTCCAATTAAATATCATTTAATTGGTACACTTCATTAAATCTAAATAAAAAGATTTAATCTTTTCTCAACTGGGTTCAAGAACAGTGTTAGTGAAGACACCATTCACGACAAACCCAAATCACATTCGATATTCAATACAAGGCTCTGAATAGAAAATATATCGGCTTATATTCAATATCGAATTCTACGACTAACAAATGTCGTATTGGAAATAACGATACAAATATATATCTTTCAAATTTCCATAACAACACCTGTAATATCACGAATTCCAACATCGAAATATTCCGAAGACAATTTCGATTCAACTCCACTCCAATGCAATCATTGGAAATTTTGGTTATTTTCAAAACCATTTCAAATTCAATTTATTTATTTAAAAATAAATAGAATTATAATTCTAGTTCAAAACTAGTTCATTTCGATAAAAATCTATTTTTATCTTTTCAAATATGGAGTTTTTCATCCCAATTCTTTCTAAATCATTTCTTATGATTTTACACAAATTATTACTATTTTTAATAATTTTATCAAGGCCCGTACAGTCGATTTCCATCAACGGCCATCGAACTGCACTTACAGCGACCTTTTTCAAATTTGATTTGGACATAATTCCAAATCCAACCGTTAGATTTCAAATTTCTAATATTCGTTAGAAAGCTCTTTTCGATACGAACCCAACGGTTCCGGTTTTAGGAGAATCCGACGGTCGGATCTCCCGTAATGTCCGTTTGAAACAAATGGTCGAAATTCACGAACTGCCGCGGCGCGGCGCGTTCTATTCAGGCCATTATATTATATATATAATATATATAATATATACTTCGTCGATTTCTATTTAAACCGAATTATATAAATAGTTTTAAAATCGTTTCAAAACCTATTTCAACTTCCATTTCAATTCAAAGCAAAATTGAATTCTTCTTTATAAATTCGTTTCAAAATTCATTTCTATTCAATTCGAATTTCAATTCAATTTGAATTCATTTCAATTCGCTTTCAATTCCATTTGAATTCGTTTTCAATTCAATTCATTTCGAAATCGTTTTCAATTCAATTCATTTCGAAATCGTTTTCAATTCATTTTGAATTCGTTTTCAATTCAATTCATTTCGAAATCGTTTTAAATTTAATTCATTTCGAAATCGTTTTCAATTCAATTCATTTCGAAATCGTTTTCAATTCAATTCATTTCGAAATCGTTTTCAATTCAATTCATTTCGAAATCGTTTTCAATTCAATTCATTTCGAAATCGTTTTCAATTCAATTCATTTCGAAATCGTTTTCAATTCAATTCATTTCGAAATCGTTTTCAATTCAATTCATTTCGAAATCGTTTTCAATTCAATTCATTTCGAAATCGTTTTAAAATCGATATAAATATCGTTCACGTCAAAATGGCGTCAATCTAATCAACACGGCTTCATAAATTTCTATTTTCAAACATTCTATTTCAAATATTTCTTTTTCAAAGTAGTTGTTATTATCAAAATATTTCGTTCAACACATGACCAATCTCAATGAATGAGTACTGTCAACACATGAACTTTTATTTTATAATATTCTTTATTTTTCAAATTGGAATGAGACCCAATCAATTACCATATAAGGTTAATTATATGGATTTTCATACAACACATGTGTATCATAGCATTGAAAAATAATCAACCATCAACCAAAGTGCACTACACTGTATAAGCATCAAATATAGATATCTAACGCTTATACCAGCCTGTCAATCGATCGATCGACATATTTAATCAATCAGGATGAGTGAACTTCAAATTTCATCCCAACACCCGTGTGGGGTTTCAAACAATCAAACACAGATTTTTATTCGTGCAGTTGGGCGATGTGTAAAATTTATCGTCCCAATCAATGTCATTCAAATAGGTGTACATAAACAAACCGTCCGGTTTATAAATGTATATTTTATTTTATTCACTTCACGTTAAAAATTATATTTTTAACGACAAAACATTTTATTTCAACATATGAATTTCTATTCAATTTATTCTTTAAATAAATTGATATTTTTACTTTTCTAACATATTTTAGAAAATTTCGGCGGCATAACGGCACGATACTAGAAACGGGACGAGGCCTAGCCTTATCCCCGGTCTAGTGAAGGCCCACGCCATTCACTCATCAATCAAATCAATTTCATTATGCAAACCACAAAATTTGGAGTAAGGGTCTAACCTAGCCTTACTCCTTCGCCTTATAACGGCGCACGTCTAATCCTAACCAATTTATCGATTCGATTTTTCACACCACAAACCACATTCAAACCAATATCGCAATCAATCACCAAACAGTCAAACAAACAAGTCCATGGTCTGTGGACGATTGTGTCGGGTGCTACTAAGCACCGTCTGCATCCTAGTATATATATATAACTAGAAAAATAAATTGAAAGGTGAGAAATTCTCACTTTTAGCTATCCAACCATCTCGACTCTTCTTTTGCAGAAGTCTTCGTCGTTTCGCCTTTTTGTCACCTTCGTTGCTGCTTTCACTACATACGTAAAAATCACATTTTTACTTCGATGTTCAATATATAAAAATCGAATTTTTAGTTCAAAGTTCAATATATAAAAATCGAATTTTTAGTTCAAAGTTCAATATATAAAAATCGAATTTTTAGTTCAAAGTTCAATATATAAAAATCGAATTTTTAGTTCAAAGTTCAATATATAAAAATCGAATTTTTAGTTCAAAGTTCAATATATAAAAATCGAATTTTTATTTCAACGCTATATGGATAAAAATGCTATTTTTATTTCGTTATTCTATATATAAAGATCTCGCCTTTTCAACTATAAAGATTTCATCTTTATAAAAATCAGCACTTTATTTCGACGAATAGAAAATAAAAATCAGTTTTTGCAATATATAAAAATCAGTTTTAACAAAATATAAAAATCAGTATTTAAACTTATTAATAAAAACAGAAATAACATATTAATAAAATCAGTATTTAAACTTATTAATAAAAACAGAAATAACATATTAATAAAATCAGTATTTAAACTTATTAATAAAAACAGAAATAACATATTAATAAAATCAGTATTTAAACTTATTAATAAAAACAGTAATAATATATTAATAAAATCAGTATTTAAACTTATTAATAAAAACAGTAATAATATATTAATAAAATCAGTATTTAAACTTATTAATAAAAACAGAAATAATATATTAATAAAATCAGTATTTAAACTTATTAATAAAAACAGTATTATTATATTTTTTTTTTTAAATTCTGTTTTATAAAATAAAATAAGACAATAAAATAAAATAAAATAAAAAGAATTGCTTACAGGGGGGGCTCGTCCTCGTCGCCGGAAGTGGAGGGAAGGCGCAGGGGGTCGGGAGCCTCGGAGACGGCGTTGGCAGGCCGGAGGCGGCGGCTTCGAGCTGACCTAGGCCTGGGGGGGGGGGGGCGTGCGGGTTCTGATGGAGGGGGGGCTGCGTCGTGGGGCTTCGGGTGCTTTGGCTGCGGAGGAGGGAGAAGCGAGAGGGGGAAGGGAAGGAGGGGGGGATCGGAGAACAGGAGGTGGGGGCGGTGAATGACGGCGGCGCCAGGAGGGTGGTTCCCCGTCCGTCGATTTCCCTCTTTCTTCTTTTTTTTTTATTTTTTTCTTTTGAACCTGACGAATGATAGGAAAGGGGGGGGGCAGACGGTTAAAGGGGGAGGAGATAGGATTTTAAGATTTTTTTTTTTTTAATTAATTAATTTACCACTAAAAAGCAACTTTTATTTACGACCTCTAAACGAGGCCCACCGCCTGTCGTCCATAGCGTTTTACCCCCATTCCGAACACAATGGGATATGTATCGCTAGCTGATTTGACCGTTTCGATCAGTTTCCTTTGAATTTACATTTAAATCTCTATATTGAATTTTAAACGTACATTTCAAACTACCGGGGTCACATACTAACTAGAAAAATTTCAGAAAAATATTTTCTAGCTTCGTATTGACGATACGGTCCTAACAAAACTAGTTTCGTCGAATTCTGAGTCCGTTGGAAAAATGGCCAATTTCCAGTCGATTAAAATCAACTGAAATGGTCAAAACACGTTTTCCTTTACCACGCTCACACATTGATTCGAAAAATTATGAAATTTGAAACATAGCAATAACTTCACATCTCGGACCCAACAAAACTGGTTTCGTCGAAATCCGAGGTCGTTTGCAAAACGGCTATTTTTAAGGGCTATATATTATATAAAATATATATAAATTCCACAGCGACTATTCTAAATTTTCTACTGGACATATCTTATCATTTCTAAAGTGAAATCTCAGTTTGTCAACTTCGTTACAAAGATATAGTTATACAGATTCAAATATTTCTTGTTTCGTTCAATTCTGACTTATATTGAATTCTGTATATTCATTTGAAATTAGAAATCGAATTTTCGAACTACCGCGCCATTTTCAATTCCTTTTATAATTATATATAAATATTTATATTCTATCGACGACGCGTATAATATATACGTTCGAATTCTATTCAAAATAAATTTTCTCGTCGATTCTATTTAAAATAATTCATTTTAAATAATCAAAACTCGCTAAAATTGCCAAAATAAAAATTTTAAACTGGCCCAGATTTTCGGGTTATTACAATCTCCCCCACTTAAAACTTTTCGTCCCCGAAAAGGAACAAAGTCGAAAGTGGTTTGATTAATCAACTCTACGCTCGATCTGGCTTCCATTCTCCAACTCTTTAGTTTCTGAGAATTTTCAAAATTTCAAAAATTTGGCTAACACACTAAATTTTTGAAATTTTTTGCCATAACCTCCCCTGCACCGGGAGCATCGGGGAATTTCAAATAGCTTCCCCGGTCCTTCAGATCTCAAAAAGAAAAAGAAAAAGCCAAGCGGCTAGCCAATAGGCTCATAAAATCATCATCACCCAAACAAACAGTAAATTATGTAGTAAACATGTACCTATTTGTCGGGCAAACAAATTTTATTCTCTGCTCTAGCCTCCTTGCTATGACCTGTTCAATGATATATATGTATATGCAAGCAAATGCAACCAATTTTCAATATCATTCAATATTTCATTCAATTAGGCTTAATGGTTCAAAATTAGCAAACAAATGAACAAACAACACAAACATCAATCAATTAGTGAATTAGAGTTTCAAATTCATAATTTTGATACATATACAAAAATCATGTCTTTGATGCCAAATCACAACAATGTATTCTAGCTATATAAGATTTGGTTCTCACACCAGTCTAATGGAAATATATAGAAAATCACACCTTCGAAACACGAACATAAATACTGATGATGTCATGACAATCATCAGTACCATCTCCGGGCGACTAGAATGTGATTCCATATCTATCCAGTATATTAAAACTTTGAATATACGTTTGCAAGGCGTATATGCAAATTCTTTATATACTGAATTGTCCAAAATCAATATAAACAAATAATCAACTACGAATAATTGAATTAAATTTTCAAAACAAAATTTGTTTTCATTTGAAAAATATACTCTTCACACTCGTTCTAGGATACTACTGATCCTATCTCTAACGAGTCATTCTAATTGGATATTACTAATCCAATATCTGATGAATTCTTTCGTATGTTTCTAATGTGCCTTGTTCTCTGCTTTGTAAACCAAAGCTCTGATACCAAATGTAACGGCAAGGAATTTCGCTCGGTCCGAACCAGTCGCTAAACCGATCCAGGCCGTTCGAAACGCCCTATCGTTTGAGAACACGACAAATCAGGACGCATACAGAAGAACATTTCATTGTATATTACAACAATGCATCAGATTACAAGAATATACAGAGTATAAATGAATATTACACAGAAATATCAGAGATTTAAATTACATTTAAATACATAGCAGCGGAAAATAATACAATACACAACTAGAAGAGATATACGGATACAAAGCTTTCCGGATATCGTTCCAGCTGTAAACCAGGATCCTGTGAATATAAATCTGCAAAACCAAAACTACTAGCTGCCCGTGTCAAAATAAGGGCACCCAGAGTTTAGGTTAAAACAATAAACTCCAGGTCAGTCATGGGACTGGTGTGAGAACTAAAACAGTTATTAATCTTTATTTTAAATCATTAGGTAAATCAAGGGACCACGCCGTATAACACGGAACGGGTTTCCTCCCAAGAATACCAGTGCATAAAACAAACAGCGCAATGCTAAATAAAGAAAAATGAAGCTGTTATAAGACCCAGGTCCCATCACACAATGCAACGCAGTCGAGGATAGGGTTTTCCCTTATAACAGCCAAAGAATGCTTGATACGTTTTAAAACAAATTGTTTGATACTATATAAGTGCATAGTGTATAAAACAACTTCAAATCATAAGTATCAATCATAGGCGGCATGGGTACCATATATCATGTCGCCATACTAGTTCTACAATTAAAACCGCAAATGTCACGTATTTGGAAATTGGATTTCCGTCTATGAACCGAGGCAAAAGATAGTCCTCAACCGATTCGTGACTCTCTAGCCCGAGCCACAGGACCCAGACTCAGGTGGGCCCTTGGAGCGACAGGGCCGGTCCACCGATGTGGATTAAAATGCCTGAACACTACGTTTCCCCACCCTATGGGGTGTAAATGAGCCAACTAAATGACTCCATCGGTTCGAGAACGACCGATCAATCCGAGGCGCCTCGCAACAGCAACAACAACATAAGTCAAACTCGTCAGGGCGTGTAAAACCACTGACGCCACTTCTAACTAGAAAGAAACGCATGCCCTCCCTGAGGTCCGTCTCCCGTTTTTGGTTCATACCGGGTGTGAAACACGCGAGGTAAACGTTACACAAAGCTACGCCACAAAGGCCGTGCTTTGATCATCAACTACAAGACTTTGCTTTTCAACAGAAGCCTTGATCATTTGCATCTTAGCATGCCACACAGGCAAACCATCCTATGCAACCGATATCAGTCACACAGAATGAAATCCGATGTCAGACACACAGTCCATTTACAAGTCCGTTCTGGGTCTGAACGAAACCGGAGGCACCTAGTACCCCGCATATCCATCGATCTCCAAGTACGTCTGGACGATCACTAACTGTTTCCATCTTCTTGGGTGTACAGCCCAATCAAGATCATCAGTTATCACCCAAACGACGTGAAGACCTCCGGTCTTCGACCATCGTCTTCATCTTCGACTTATCGTCGCATCAGTTATTCAGAATGGGATAAACCCGGTCTTTCCGAATAACTCGCGTATATTTTAAATAAGTGTTACACCAACACAACATACGCCTCATTCCAATTCATCAGTCACTAACCATAAATTAATCAAGAGAATAATTCCCCAAATATTAACCCCGAAGGCCGAAACCAACATCAGATCAATATCCAGAAAACCATTCTGCTTGGCTAACCGACAGTTAGTTTCTAAATTTCACGTTCAAATCTAATTAAAGATTTAACTATCGCCTGGAGCAAAACTGGTGATACTCCATTCTCGATCTTTTCAATCTAATTAAAGATTCATTAAAACTCCACTTAGTTTTAATCATTATCTGGGTTAAAGAATCAGTGTCATTTAAAACACGATTCACGATAAACCCAAAATCACATTCCATTAATTATCGGATTAAAGAACAAGTGTTATTTAAAACACTGTTCATGATAAACCCAAAAATCCATACCAATTCAATTCCAATTAAATATCATTTAATTGGTACACTTCATTAAATCTAAATAAAAAGATTTAATCTTTTCTCAACTGGGTTCAAGAACAGTGTTAGTGAAGACACCATTCACGACAAACCCAAATCACGTTCCATTAATTATCGGGTTAAAGAACAAGTGTTATTTAAAACACTGTTCACGATAAACCCAAAAATCAATACCAATTCAATTCCAATTAAATATCATTTAATTGGTACACTTCATTAAATCTAAATAAAAAGATTTAATCTTTTCTCAACTGGGTTCAAGAACAGTGTTAGTGAAGACACCATTCACGACAAACCCAAATCACATTCGATATTCAATACAAGGCTCTGAATAGAAAATATATCGGCTTATATTCAATATCGAATTCTACGACTAACAAATGTCGTATTGGAAATAACGATACAAATATATATCTTTCAAATTTCCATAACAACACCTGTAATATCACGAATTCCAACATCGAAATATTCCGAAGACAATTTCGATTCAACTCCACTCCAATGCAATCATTGGAAATTTTGGTTATTTTCAAAACCATTTCAAATTCAATTTATTTATTTAAAAATAAATAGAATTATAATTCTAGTTCAAAACTAGTTCATTTCGATAAAAATCTATTTTTATCTTTTCAAATATGGAGTTTTTCATCCCAATTCTTTCTAAATCATTTCTTATGATTTTACACAAATTATTACTATTTTTAATAATTTTATCAAGGCCCGTACAGTCGATTTCCATCAACGGCCATCGAACTGCACTTACAGCGACCTTTTTCAAATTTGATTTGGACATAATTCCAAATCCAACCGTTAGATTTCAAATTTCTAATATTCGTTAGAAAGCTCTTTTCGATACGAACCCAACGGTTCCGGTTTTAGGAGAATCCGACGGTCGGATCTCCCGTAATGTCCGTTTGAAACAAATGGTCGAAATTCACGAACTGCCGCGGCGCGGCGCGTTCTATTCAGGCCATTATATTATATATATAATATATATAATATATACTTCGTCGATTTCTATTTAAACCGAATTATATAAATAGTTTTAAAATCGTTTCAAAACCTATTTCAACTTCCATTTCAATTCAAAGCAAAATTGAATTCTTCTTTATAAATTCGTTTCAAAATTCATTTCTATTCAATTCGAATTTCAATTCAATTTGAATTCATTTCAATTCGCTTTCAATTCCATTTGAATTCGTTTTCAATTCAATTCATTTCGAAATCGTTTTCAATTCAATTCATTTCGAAATCGTTTTCAATTCATTTTGAATTCGTTTTCAATTCAATTCATTTCGAAATCGTTTTAAATTTAATTCATTTCGAAATCGTTTTCAATTCAATTCATTTCGAAATCGTTTTCAATTCAATTCATTTCGAAATCGTTTTCAATTCAATTCATTTCGAAATCGTTTTCAATTCAATTCATTTCGAAATCGTTTTCAATTCAATTCATTTCGAAATCGTTTTCAATTCAATTCATTTCGAAATCGTTTTCAATTCAATTCATTTCGAAATCGTTTTCAATTCAATTCATTTCGAAATCGTTTTCAATTCAATTCATTTCGAAATCGTTTTCAATTCAATTCATTTCGAAATCGTTTTCAATTCAATTCATTTCGAAATCGTTTTAAAATCGATATAAATATCGTTCACGTCAAAATGGCGTCAATCTAATCAACACGGCTTCATAAATTTCTATTTTCAAACATTCTATTTCAAATATTTCTTTTTCAAAGTAGTTGTTATTATCAAAATATTTCGTTCAACACATGACCAATCTCAATGAATGAGTACTGTCAACACATGAACTTTTATTTTATAATATTCTTTATTTTTCAAATTGGAATGAGACCCAATCAATTACCATATAAGGTTAATTATATGGATTTTCATACAACACATGTGTATCATAGCATTGAAAAATAATCAACCATCAACCAAAGTGCACTACACTGTATAAGCATCAAATATAGATATCTAACGCTTATAACAGCCTGTCAATCGATCGATCGACATATTTAATCAATCAGGATGAGTGAACTTCAAATTTCATCCCAACACCCGTGTGGGGTTTCAAACAATCAAACACAGATTTTTATTCGTGCAGTTGGGCGATGTGTAAAATTTATCGTCCCAATCAATGTCATTCAAATAGGTGTACATAAACAAACCGTCCGGTTTATAAATGTATATTTTATTTTATTCACTTCACGTTAAAAATTATATTTTTAACGACAAAACATTTTATTTCAACATATGAATTTCTATTCAATTTATTCTTTAAATAAATTGATATTTTTACTTTTCTAACATATTTTAGAAAATTTCGGCGGCATAACGGCACGATACTAGAAACGGGACGAGGCCTAGCCTTATCCCCGGTCTAGTGAAGGCCCACGCCATTCACTCATCAATCAAATCAATTTCATTATGCAAACCACAAAATTTGGAGTAAGGGTCTAACCTAGCCTTACTCCTTCGCCTTATAACGGCGCACGTCTAATCCTAACCAATTTATCGATTCGATTTTTCACACCACAAACCACATTCAAACCAATATCGCAATCAATCACCAAACAGTCAAACAAACAAGTCCATGGTCTGTGGACGATTGTGTCGGGTGCTACTAAGCACCGTCTGCATCCTAGTATATATATATAACTAGAAAAATAATTTGAAAGGTGAGAAATTCTCACTTTTAGCTATCCAACCATCTCGACTCTTCTTTTGCAGAAGTCTTCGTCGTTTCGCCTTTTTGTCACCTTCGTTGCTGCTTTCACTACATACGTAAAAATCACATTTTTACTTCGATGTTCAATATATAAAAATCGAATTTTTAGTTCAAAGTTCAATATATAAAAATCGAATTTTTAGTTCAAAGTTCAATATATAAAAATCGAATTTTTAGTTCAAAGTTCAATATATAAAAATCGAATTTTTAGTTCAAAGTTCAATATATAAAAATCGAATTTTTAGTTCAAAGTTCAATATATAAAAATCGAATTTTTAGTTCAAAGTTCAATATATAAAAATCGAATTTTTATTTCAACGCTATATGGATAAAAATGCTATTTTTATTTCGTTATTCTATATATAAAGATCTCGCCTTTTCAACTATAAAGATTTCATCTTTATAAAAATCAGCACTTTATTTCGACGAATAGAAAATAAAAATCAGTTTTTGCAATATATAAAAATCAGTTTTAACAAAATATAAAAATCAGTATTTAAACTTATTAATAAAAACAGAAATAACATATTAATAAAATCAGTATTTAAACTTATTAATAAAAACAGAAATAACATATTAATAAAATCAGTATTTAAACTTATTAATAAAAACAGAAATAACATATTAATAAAATCAGTATTTAAACTTATTAATAAAAACAGTAATAATATATTAATAAAATCAGTATTTAAACTTATTAATAAAAACAGTAATAATATATTAATAAAATCAGTATTTAAACTTATTAATAAAAACAGAAATAATATATTAATAAAATCAGTATTTAAACTTATTAATAAAAACAGTATTATTATAATTATTTTTTTTTTAAATTCTGTTTTATAAAATAAAATAAGACAATAAAATAAAATAAAAAGAATTGCTTACAGGGGGGGCTCGTCCTCGTCGCCGGAAGTGGAGGGAGGGCGCAGGGGGTCGGGAGCCTCGGAGACGGCGTTGGCAGGCCGGAGGCGGCGGCTTCGAGCTGACCTAGGCCTGGGGGGGCGTGCGGGTTCTGATGGAGGGGGGGCTGCGTCGTGGGGCTTCGGGTGCTTTGGCTGCGGAGGAGGGAGAAGCGAGAGGGGGAAGGGAAGGAGGGGGGGGATCGGAGAACAGGAGGTGGGGGCGGTGAATGACGGCGGCGCCAGGAGGGTGGTTCCCCGTCCGTCGATTTCCCTCTTTCTTCTTTTTTTTTTTTATTTTTTTCTTTTGAACCTGACGAATGATAGGAAATGGGGGGGGGCCAGACGGTTAAAGGGGGAGGAGATAGGATTTTAAGATTTTTTTTTTAATTAATTAATTTACCACTAAAAAGCAACTTTTATTTACGACCTCTAAACGAGGCCCACCGCCTGTCGTCCATAGCGTTTTACCCCCATTCCGAACACAATGGGATATGTATCGCTAGCTGATTTGACCGTTTCGATCAGTTTCCTTTGAATTTACATTTAAATCTCTATATTGAATTTTAAACATACATTTCAAACTACCGGGGTCACATACTAACTAGAAAAATTTCAGAAAAATATTTTCTAGCTTCGTATTGACGATACGGTCCTAACAAAACTAGTTTCGTCGAATTCTGAGTCCGTTGGAAAAATGGCCAATTTCCAGTCGATTAAAATCAACTGAAATGGTCAAAACACGTTTTCCTTTACCACGCTCACACATTGATTCGAAAAATTATGAAATTTGAAACATAGCAATAACTTCACATCTCGGACCCAACAAAACTGGTTTCGTCGAAATCCGAGGTTGTTTGCAAAACGGCTATTTTTAAGGGCTATATATTATATAAAATATATATAAATTCCACAGCGACTATTCTAAATTTTCTACTGGACATATCTTATCATTTCTAAAGTGAAATCTCAGTTTGTCAACTTCGTTACAAAGATATAGTTATACAGATTCAAATATTTCTTGTTTCGTTCAATTCTGACTTATATTGAATTCTGTATATTCATTTGAAATTAGAAATCGAATTTTCGAACTACCGCGCCATTTTCAATTCCTTTTATAATTATATATAAATATTTATATTCTATCGACGACGCGTATAATATATACGTTCGAATTCTATTCAAAATAAATTTTCTCGTCGATTCTATTTAAAATAATTCATTTTAAATAATCAAAACTCGCTAAAATTGCCAAAATAAAAATTTTAAACTGGCCCAGATTTTCGGGTTATTACAATTAGGTTGCTTTATATTTCTCTAATTTATTGTAAACAAAATATAATATATTAAATGACTATACTGCATAAAATTTCACATAGTTAAAGGAAAGATTTTGACTGTTATCTGAATTAAAATATCAAAATAATGGGAAATTAATTTGATATTAGGTTAACCCCAAAATGCTAGAAAACCGAATAAGCTTTTCTATGGTGGGTGCATATGAGGGCAGTAACAGCATTTCTAATATACCTGGATACTAAGGGACATGGCTAGAAATTCAATTTCCTTTGTTTTCCTTTTACTTTTCGAACAAGTAGGTTTTTGAGTATCATCTTTTACTGTTATATAAAAATTATTTTGTTAATTGTATAATTCAGTTTCAATAATTAGTTTGTTGGCCCTTGCATAAGTTATCATATGTATAATGATGTTTGTAATTACTTCATTTGGTACCTTAACTTCTATTTAATAACACCACAAACTAAGTATAAAAAACCTAATAGTCATACCAATTTCCTATGATTGGAACTCAACCGTGACCTATAAGGAAGCTCCAAATACCACTGGGAAAAAAGAAGAAAAGGCCGTCAAAGCGGCTAGGCATAGCGCCATGAAGATCAAAATTTTTAACAAGCCACCGTGTGTATGAATGAAGCTGCAGTAGCATAACGTTGAACACTGGAGAAGCTCACGAAGCAAACATAAATTTTTGTTCATTAATGGATATGTACGTTTGTTTCAATCAATTTGTAGATTGTAATCTTTTGAATACCAATGCACATGTGTTTGAATTACATAAAGGTAAGATACATATAGGGAAATCAATGTCTATTATAAATGGATGGTTATCTTAGTCATGTTCCGCTGTTTGCAATGAGCGGTGTATTGTAAGAGGAGTGAGGGTGTGCTATATGCATTCATGGGGATCAAGCAAACCAGATTAATCAGGTGTGTCCCATGCACCTTCACTCTTGTGTATAATCTTGTGTTAGTTAAAAGCTTGGATGAGATTATGGATGATTCGACTGTTAGAGAGTCTGTTGGTTTTATCTCTCTCGTTTAACCCTATGGAGAATTCTGCACTATTCTCAACACTATACTTATCAATATCAATCACCATATCATCCCCATTGTTGTAGAATGCAGAAAGGGTGCCCACCACCACCGCCGATCAAGCATGCACGTCAATTTTCAGAAAACGGGACGCAGGGCTCACTTGATAATCTTGATTGATTTCGGCGCTGTAGGTGACGGCGTCACCTATAACATGAAGGTATTTCAGTCCGCCATTGATCATTTAATCTAGTTCGAAAATGAGGGTGGTGGCTTGCTGTACGTCCCAGGGGTAAGTGGCTCTTGACACCTTTTAATCTCACCGTGAGTCATTTTACTCTGTTTCTGGCCAGTGATGCTGGGATTCTGGCTACAACGAACATTGACGAGTGGGCAATAATTGACCCCTTGCCTTCATATGGAAGAGAACATCATTTGCCTAGTGGAAGATACAATAACTTCATAACGGGATCGAATCTTACTGATATTATCATAACAGGCAACAATGGAACTATAAACGGATGGGGCCAGATTTGGTGGGACAAATTTCACCAGAAACAGCTTGAGTACGCTGGCAGTTATTTACTTGAAATTCTTTACTCTGATCACGTTCTCATATCAAACCTGGCATTTGTTGACTCTGTGTCATGGAACATCCACCCAATTTATTGCAAGAACGTTGTAGTATCTGGCATTACAATTCTTGCACCAACTCATTCCCTAAATACCGATGAAATTGATCTAGACTCATGCTCTGGAATCCAAATCAAAGAATGCTACATAGTCTCAGGTGATGACTGCATCGCCATAAAAAGCGGCTGGGATGAGTATGGAATAAAAATGAACATCCCAAGTGAAGGCGTAATAATCCGTCGCCTCACATGCATCTCCCCAACAAGTGCCGTAATTGCTCTCGGATCAGAAATGTCCGGTGGCATCCAGAACGTCCGAGCAGAGGACATAACCGCCATCAACTGTCTGGAGTCAGGATCAAAACAGCCATCGGACGTGGAAACTACATAAAGGAAATCTACGTACGTCGAACGAATCTACACATAATGAAGTGGGTGTTCTGGATGGCGGGCAGCACCCGGATGACGGTTGGGAACTGAAAGCTATACCCAAAATTAGCGATATAAGCTACCATGATGTGGTGGTTGAGATGTGACCATGGCTGGAAGTTTGACCGGGATTCCTGGAGATGCTTTCAAAGGGATTTGTATGTCGGATGTGACCGTTGAAGTTATTAAGTCGAAGAAACCTATCTGGAATTGTACGGATATTGAAGGGGTGGTGAGTGATGTGATTCTGGTTCCCTGTGATGTGCTGTAGGATAATAACAGACGCACAGGGCTGCCCTTTTCCTGATGATAGGTTAGAGGTTGATGATTCTGAATTTGGTACTTGCTACAACAAGTAAGCTCATTTTAAACTTAAAATCCGATATGTATCACCAATTTTACGATGCTATAACTTATATAATTGTGGCGTTTGTGCACCTAACGTATAATTCAATACTTTACTTAAAAAAATTCTGTTGGTTTTAACGATGGAGTTATTGGTGAAACTGGTATGGATCCTACTGGTGTGTTCCTTATTATAGATGAAGATGTTATGTCAAATGTAACATGTTGTTCAGATAGGTTCATGGTACATTATGATATTGGTTATATTGTAAAGGATGTGCATTGTTGTTTTACTGAGGAGGCTATGCGCTAGGATATCACAATCATTCGGTCATATTTGCACATCTACAATCATTTTTCTTGTACATTATGAAACTAATAAGTCAACTTTTTTCAACTTTCCACCTCGCGTTTTGCTGACTAACAACTAAAATTAAATGTTAGTCCTGACATGTATATTATTTCCTAAGTAATAATAAGATGGTTACTCAATACATAAGAAATGTTGATAATAGTATTTGTTCATGACCAACTCCTAAAAAAAATGCAATGTTTTTTTAACCCTTCAGTCTTCCAGCAATTAGCGAATGATCATCTTTATGAGAATAACCAGGTGTATTGTCATTGTTGTATGAATGCTTGATTTATTCCTCATACACGTCTTAAATCTATTATTACTGGTGATCAGTTTTTCCTTGATTTCAGGGAAAAGGCTATCTAGATGTTGATACTAAATTTTAAGCTCATTATTTAGGATTGTTTCACATATTCTTTTCAGATGAATTTAATTTTGCTGGTCCCTGATGGTAGTTTTATATTGTGTATATTCTACCAGATTTTTGCACCATCTTTCTAAACAGTTGCAATTTCCTGTGTACTGTTTGATGGATTCAGATGCATATGGTTTTGACACCTTGACCACCTACAGATTTGTCTCTAAGGTAAGTCTCATAATATCATGTCATTCAATAGTTATTTGTACTTGATGCTTCCTTTTCTAAGCTTGAAATGCTTGCTAATTTTGAAATACGAACCTTTGAATCAACCTTTCACATAAAAATGAACATTGATTCGAATAGGACCACGACCCATATAAATCAAGATGAGTTCAATTTGTTTGCATATGCTTGAGTTCAATTTGTCTTCTGTAAAGAAATTGTTTTCTGTTGATTAATTACTATGCAATGTTTTCCTTTTCTTTCAATTATTTTTATAAATTTTATTTTAGACTATGGAGTTTGATGCAAAATATCTGTATGTTCCATAGTGAAGCATGAGGCACTGAAGCATGATTAAGGTACTGAAGCATGAGGTCTACGAGGTGTTTATAAGGTAAGTTAGCTGAAACTTACATATCTGCTTTTTGAAATGTTAACCTTATTCTTATTTTTAATTTTTCTTAGGCATTGGAAATCACACTTACATACTTTAGGGCCCGATTGAATAACTTTTAAGAAGTATTTACATTTCAGTTATGAATATTTTAGATAATATGTTGGAGCGTCTGATATATATTGGCCTTCTGTTTACCTGTCTCCTTATTCAATTTGAGTGACTAGTTTTCATCTTACTTAAGCAAGCACTAATTTTAAAGAATAAATGAAATTAGTAGGTTGAATATATATTAGGTGCCAAATACACAGCTAGTTTATATATTTCTGATATGCACATAGTATCATGTAGATTTTGAACAATTAGTTTTGAATAAAACACAAAGAACGATGAAAACAGAATGTGCACAAGATCATTGGTACAAAGAACTGCAGTAAGGTAATGATGTGGGCCTTGCCTCATTTTATAATTGTGTTGAGGTAGATTGTTAAATGTACCGTCCGCATAGGACATGAAGTACAAAGCAAAGTTGAGATGTGGGAGGTGTTATTTGTTCAAATAACGCTTTTGGTTATTTGGTTACTCCTATGCCCTTTAAATTTCCTTTAGTCAATATTTTAGTTGGAATATTCTTATTTTAGTTAAAGAGCAATAAAAGTATTAAAAAAAGTATATCTCCTCTACCTTTTCTCCTCTAAACTATCCATCAGAAATTATTCATCAACCACCTGAGACCTCTCTTCTCAATTTTAACCTAACAAGGAGGAAACGATGGTGCAGCCTGAGGATCTGAATACTTTAAAATGGCGATACCAACATAGTGCTTGGTGCTTTGAGGTACTTTGTTAAGTTTTTAGACACGTAGCATTTTTATTGTTATGAACGCTGATTGGAAAACATTTGTACTATTAAATTATGTATATATTCTAATCGGTGTTTAAATTTTACAAGAAAAGAAGAAGCAGCGTAACTCGGATTTATTGAGGTTTCTTGGAGTACGAACTACCTTAATGATTTGTTCCTGTGTTCCTGTTTGAATTATTTATTTGTAGTATGAAACTTCATTGTCAAAATGAACTAGTCATTATGGGTTTGAATGCATATAGATCAGTTCACGGGTTCATATGTTAATCACTTTTATGGGGACAATATTTGTATGATTATGTGAACATAGCTGAAGCAGTATAAGAAATTATATTCTATAAGAAACCAATAAAAAAATGATGTTTAGAGTTTGCAATGCTATATGCATGGTTGGACGGAGGAGCAGATTGGTCAGGGCCATACCATTTCACTGTGTCTTTGCATGTTTCCAGGTGAATTTCCAGCCATACCATTTATAACCTGAGAAACAAAGAAGCTTTTATTAACATGCATAGAAGGTTTAAAAAGGTTTTGCTTGTCTGGTACCTTGTTCTTTTCATTTGTTGTAACTGAGTTGTCTTTGTTCAACCTTTTGTATATCTGACTAATATGATCCATGTTCCTGATTTGTGATATTACAGTTTCAATTTCTGATGAAATAAGTAACTCGTCAATAACCATACCATTGGTTAAGCTGTAAGGCATTTGCAATGTTATCAGGGCTTGGGTTCATACACCGGGACACCAATTGCTAATTTTTCGAAAAAAAGGGGGGCATACACATAAATGTGTATATGTATGTATGTATGATTCCAACATACAATATTCATTTTTGAGGACAGTGAAAAGTTGTGTGCGTATACAATATTCATTTGTGATGACACCTAATAGTAGTGCATACTGGCATGCGTGGATTTCGAATAAGGTTGACAAAAAGATAATTTCTTGATCTCTATTTACCGGATTTTAACATAGGGAAAACTTAGCATTTCAAATAACAAGTCCAAAAAATGCATTTGTAATAGTAATGAAAAATTGATGCTAATGTTGATACAATTATATTATTGTGCTTTTTAGGGGATAATTAAAACTGAACTTGGTCATGTTGCAGACTAGAATAGAACACCTGAGTGTAGTTTCTTTATTTTACCTTGGTAAATACATGGAAGTAAATTCATTTTTTTAACGTTAGTATCTCCTCTTACTGTTCTATTTTACTATCATCTCACTTAAGACCGAATAACCAAAAGAGGTAGGGTTGTTATTATGGTAATTTAAATTAAGGTCAATGGTGTTGGATCAGGTTCAAGCTTGCATAACATATGGTAATCTAAATTAAGAACTAAAATTTAGTCTAGGTTTCAAATTATAAAATTGTATAATTCACCCAAAATTTATCTGTCTAACGTAGAACTAGGTGGCATAATTGTTTAAAGGAAATTTGGTGGAAATTTAAAGGGCATAGAATAATTACAATGATTCGTAATTAATATCCACAACTAATACCTGTTACTGGAACAAAATGTTCCAAAATTTCATTTTGCTATTTTTAAGTCTATTTTATTGGTCATCTATTTAGTAGAATAAGACACTGTTTTTTATTTTGTTAATCTACAGCAACAGAATAGCAAGAAAATATAATGCACGTAATATAAATTACATTTCAGTTGCGAATCGAAGAAAATATTTGGATTGTGAAAATAGGCAGAAAAGCATATTGAAGTGCACAGAACAATGAAATAAAACCAACTCAAAATTACTTTAATTTATAAGATGAATTTCAGTCTGTAATCACACAATTTTGTATCTACATTTACTTTCAATTTGTAGCATCTTTAAGCTAGAAATTATTTTTTTGATCATTGTTTCGATTTTGCTTTAGGCTATTCTTATAGTTTATACTGACATAAATGTGCGTACAATAGAAACAAACCAGGTATCATTAATCTAAACATATTATTTATTATTTTCCTTGATTTCCATTTTTGGCTATTTGATTTGGTTTAATTTCCTTTCTTTTCCTTTCAGTAATCTAACTAATCAGGTTTATCGTTTTGTTGTTTTGTACGTTTTTTTCAGGTTGGAAACTTTTGAAACTAAAACTAGAGATATGCACATCCATCACGAAGAGGCTTTTTAATGCTTATAAAGGTATTTTACCAAAAATTATTTAATTTTAACCAAGATTCTATGTAATAAGAAATTTTTTATATGACTTAACTTGCTAGTATTTTTTAGATTATGGTATAGATAAGATGATATATAATTAAAAAAAATCCATAATCTTTTCCAACGTTAAATTATATGATTTTAATTTGTTGGTGTAAAGGGATCACTATGTGGTACTGGATTCTTGTTCGTTATATCCAATGCTAGTAAAATAAAACCAACTCAAAATTATATGATTCAATCTTTGAATCTTACCTAGTAATATGTTTACATTTTAGCTTTATATATATGCCAATCGCAATAAACGATGTAGTTTGGTAATCCTATATATTTGCATAGTATACTTAGATGGTTTGATTGTTTATATACTTTTTTTAATAACAATCAATTAATATTGTTTGAATTTTACTTGATAATTCATGGCAAATTCTTATTGTTGATTATAGAACATGTTTACAGGTAATTAGCTTTTCTGAAGTGAAGACCATCAGCAATAATGGACGTGACCTCAATTGTTATGTATATGATATTAGTTAGTATTTGTTGTGTAAATTTTTTCATGAATGCTTGTGGTACGTGACTTTGCCCATTTTGTCAAACAACTATTATCTAAATGGTTATGGATAATACTTGTGTAACTAATGTGTTCTCAGTTGTCTGAACGTCTTGATTGTTGGTTGAATATGATAGTTATACGATTGTTGCCGACTTTAATGTGACTATTACAAAATTGGTTGTTGGAACAATACATAGTAGCGTTTAAAATGTGCAATAAAACAATCAATATCCTTTAGTAGCGTTTAAGAAATGCTGCTAAAACAGATGTAAAATACCACCTGACCATATAGTGGCATAAAATTAATGCAACAAAAACTTTTTAGTTGCTCAAACTAAACGCTACGGAAAAGTAAAAAGGTGACCTTTGTACAAATCTTTAGTAGCGTTTGGAAAACGCTACTATACCAACCATATGGTAGCGTTTATCAAAGCGCTACCAAAAAAGTCAGACTTTTAGTTGCGGGACCTGTAGCAGCGTTTATTAAAATGCTGCCAAAACCTTTCGTAGCGTTTTTCAAACGCTACCAAAGGTCTTTTCTGGTGTAGTGGGTAATCAAGTTATAAAAGCAAATCTCGAGACGAGGCGATGTTTAAATTAAGTAAAAGTGATATGATTAAAAAGAGATTTTCATTTAATGAAATTAAATTGGATTAGCATAAAGGGTGTTGAACAGAAATTCAAACAAAGCTTGAAAGGTATTTTAAACCACGGCGATGATTTTAAACAATTACTTAAAAGTTAATCGTAATTGAAATAAGGCCTCAACGAAAAGAGACAAGGAAGAATTTTGATTGGAAACAAATGTTTATATAAGGATATAAGTTTATAATTGTATCAAATATTTGGGAATAGCGATTTTAATGCTGTCATTATCATAAATGTTTTATCAATCTAAACAGCGATTTAACGATGTCGTTATCGTATATGTTTTATAAATCTAAACAGCGATTATAGCGCTGTTGTTATAATATTTGTTTTGAAAATCTAAACAGCGATTATAGCGTTGTTGTTTTGTAAATCTAAATAACAATTATAACGCTATTGTTATGACATATGTGTTATAAATCTAAACAGCAATTGTAAAGCTATCGGTAAATTAAAGGTTTTATAAATCAAATATTTGGAAAAAAACAATTATAACGCTGCCGTTATAATCAATGTTCTTCTGTAAAAGAAGAGGATTCCTAGATTAAATCTGTGAGTCGTGTAAGCGATGCCTTGTTTGAAGTTCTGAGCTTTGACTATTTCAAAGTTGAGAATGTTGTTCAGTTAAGGTCTGAGAGGTAATTATACCCCAACTTGACTGACTTCATGATTGACGGACAAATAGTTAAGGTTTGATAGTGAAGGTGAGAAATATAGTTAGGAATTAATGAATAAATTGTGTTGGCTATAATAATGATGTTTTTGTAACATCGCGTTAATTTAGAGGATTTTGAATTTGTTTTTCCCAAATAGAATGAGAGCTATTATCTACGCATAGAAAATGAAATAAATTGGTAAGTGAGGAACTAAGAAAAATTGAAATTTGGAAAGGTAATGTAATCAGGAAGTAAATTAAAGAGGAGCCAGGGTTTTAGATGTTTGATCGGTAGAATTTCCAATTGGAAATAGGACCGTTGATTGTATGGATGTTTCTTTGATAGTTAAATCACCGACTATCAAAGTTTTGATTTATTTTATACCTCCGTTGTCAATATGTAGAGACCGGGATCAGATTTAATATTTGAAACCGCTCTGTATTGGTATAAGCGTTACGTACCAAAGTATGCTGAAGATAATTGAAGATGGAGTAAAATGCAAGGGTTGTTCTGTTAACCCTAGGTAGAAATTGCCCAAGATGGATTAATAGAACGGTGCCTTCGGTTTGTCCAGACCCAGGACAACTTGCAAGGACGAGTTTCTGACAGGGTATTTCCAAAGAGGTTACGTACGTTGATTCCTTCAAACGTACGAAGTTGGTGGCATAGAAGGGAAACTTCTTTAGCCTAACAATCTGAGTATTTTTTGTGGGAATCAATTAGTGATTTCCGATGGATCCGACGATGTGACATTCAAAGTGAATGGTGGCCAGATGTTCTGGAAGATAATTTAAACCTCAAGCCTCACAACCCGGAATTTACAAAAATTTGGCAGGCAGCATGGCTATGTGGGTCGCTCCCATTAGGATGTATAATCACTTATCTAGAGAAATTCCTTTTACTTCTTTAATCTATCGATGCTGTCCCTTTCGGGAAACGGTTGCTGATCCCAACCGTTGGTAATATACATTCGATACACTCAAGCGAAATGAGTGGTCAGTCATGTGTGGGCCGGGTTGCAAGATGTTCTTGTTGAACCCAGTGTATTCGCTCTAGAGATACACTATAGGCAGGTGGTCCCATACCTTGTCATGTTGGAAATCCAATCTCCAATAAGCGCCCTGCAGTTTTTGATTTAATATTATATATGGAGCGTGAGATGCAAGAGTTCCGCTAGATTCTATTTATTTGATGTAGACACTATTATAATATCATCAGATTTTGATATCAAAAATATTTTGGTTATCGTAAGGTAAAAACCATCCGTGTTTATGTGTGGATCGGTCTTACGATTATCATTTCTTTCGAAAGGATTTTGAAAGTTAAACAAATGGTTGGAGTTTACTCACACCAGTCCCATGACTGACCCATAGTTTATTTTGTTTTGTTTTCCCTAAACTCTTGGGTGCCCAAATTTGTACGGGCAGTCAAGTAGTCGGGATTTTTCAGATTCACTTGGAGGAGTTGAAGGCTTCACCAGTAGCTATAGACTATCATATTTTCCGCTGTGTACTATGTTGTATCTGGAAACAGGTGGTTATAATTGTTCCAGAGATAACTGTTGTTCTCTGATGATGGTATGTATATATACAGTTGCAGATTTGTATTTCAAAGTTTATGTTATCTAATATATTTTATTCGTTCCGCTGTGAGTTTGTGATCTTCGTTTTTCTTCTATCCTAATATTTCTTTCTTTCCATTTCTCATCCTCTAACTTCTTTCTAATAATGATTCGTGTTTCTGTGCAATTTGGGTTGGACGTGTGGTGTTATTAGTCAACTCAAAGGGTACGGATTTGCGGGTCGTTTCAAATATTTACTTGGAAAATAAGTAGGATTATAAAAGGGAATTAAAGATGGAAAATAAGTAAGATTATAAAATGGAATTAACGAGATATAAAAGAGTTATGAGAAGATTATTTAAAGTGGACATTAGTTAGAGCTGGTCGAATTAGAGTTAGTCGAATTAGAGTTAATTGAATTAGAGTTAGTCAAGTTAGAGTTAATTGAATTAGAGTTAGAATAAAGGTGTTAGTCGAATATAGTTTATTCGAAAGAAGATTATCGAATATAGTTTATTCAAAAGAGAGATTATCGAATAGTAGTTATGTGAAGAGAGTCAATCGAATATAGTTTATTCTAAAAGGAGTTATCGAATAGAGATTTATTCGAAAGAGAATTATACGTTGAATTCGATTATACCTAACTTGGGAAAGTACTATTCACTTTCCGTTTTTAATCAAGATTTATTTATTTATAAATAAATTAGTTGTTTGTTTATTTTTCCAAATTTAAAAATAAAATTTATACTTAAGTTATTGTATTTCAGAAGCATGGGATTTTAACACTATTGTTAAAATCAAACGATTTCTGTAAAAGAAGTGGATTCGTAAATAAAATCGGAGAGTTACATAGGGAAGATTGTTAAAGATTTAGAAGGTGAACTTTGTCTATTTTCAAAGTTAGAAATGTTGTTCAGTTAAGGTCTGAGAGGTAGTTATACGCCAACTTGATTGACTCCATTTTTAAATAAGGAATGGTTAAGGTTCGATGGTAAAGGTTAGTTAAGTGAATTTAGTTGATGAAGGTAATGGTTTGAGTTAGCATAGTGATGTTTTATTTAAACATCTGTTTAAATCCAATGAGTGAGTTTTGGAAACATTTTCCAAATATAATCAGAGATATTTTCTATTCATAGAAAATGAAATATTTGATGATAAAGAATACTAGAATGATAGCGATACATGAAAAAGAGATGGAAATGTTTTCTAATGATTAATAACATATATTTTCTAACTTTAGAAAATAAGGAATGTTGAATATATAGAAACAGAAAATGAAAAATGAATAAATAAATGAACTAAAGAGATAAACGTTAAATAATGGTTGATCGATAGGATTTCCGTTTGGAAATAATATCGCTGTTTGCACACATGTTTTTCTTTGATAGTTAACTCACCGACTATCAAAGTTTTTGATAATTTTTCCATCGTCAATATGGAGAGACCGGGATCATATTCATTATCTGAAAACCACTCTGTATGGGCGTTAGCATTGCGAATCAAATATGATGAAGATAATTGAAGATGAAGTTATGCAAGGGTTGTCCTGTTTACAGAATAGCGCCTTCTGTTTGTCTAGTCCCAGGACAACCTGTATGGAAGAATATCTGACAAAGTATATTTAATGGATCACGTAAGTTGATATCTTCAAACGTATGTACGTTTGGTGGCGGAGGATTTCGTTTCTCTTAGCTGTATACCCGTTGTATTTTTGGGGAAATCAATTTGTGATTCGGCGGGCATGACGATGTGACATTCAAAGTGAATAATTGTGTGATCTGTCAGAGATAAGCGTGGTCTCTAGCTTCACAACTTGGAAATGACAAAAATAGGGCAAGCAACATGGCTAAGTAGTTGGCTGCCAATTAGGGTGCATTATCACCTATCTAGAGATATTCATTTCATTCTTTAATATATTCAATGCTATCCCATTCCGGAAACAGTTGCTGATCCGAACCGTTGGTGATATACATTCGATACAGTCAAGCGAAATGAGTGGTCGGTCATGTATGGTCGGGTTGCAAGATGTTCTTGTTGAATCCAGTGTACTCCTCTCTAGAGGTACGCTATCGTAAGGTGGTTCCATACCTTGTCATAGTTGGAAATCCATTACCCAATAAGTGCTCGCAGTTTTGATTATATACTATATATGTGGAATGTGAGATGAAAGCGTTTTGCAAGATGATTATTATATTGTGGTTGGTAGACACTATTATAATATCAAAAGAGTTTTGATATAAAAGATAATTGTTTCTTTCAAAATGATTTGAAAGTTAAATCAAATTGATTTGGATTCTCATAAGGGAAAAACCCGTTCCGTTATACGGCGTGGTCTTATGAGATATCGTTATTTTCCCAAACTATTTTAAAGTGTTTACTCATACCAGTCCCATGACTGACGCAGAGTTTATTTTGTTTTGTTTTCCCTAAACTCTTGGGTGCCCAATTTCGAACGGGCAGTCAAGTAGTCAGGATTTACAAATACACTAGATGGAGCTTGGAGCAGGAGGCTTCGGCAGTATTTTCTAGCTATTGTTTATTTCCGCTGTGATGTATGTGTTGTACTCTTATGTACAAACTTCGATTTGTGTTTCAAAGTTATTTGGTGTACAATATTTTATTTGTTCCGCTGTGAGATTCGTGTTTACTCAAATGTTGTATGTTCTTCTTCTTCTATTCTAAGTTTCTACCTTATCTATTCTCACCCTCTAATTTCTTTCATGGACTATTCGGTGTTTTCCGATGCTTGGGTAATCGACATTGAGTTTATGTCGATGACCAGGATCGCGAAAACCCGGGTCGTTACAGTTGTATCAGTGCTGAAGGTTATGTAATTACCTTGGCTCTGTGGCGTGACTCCGTAGAGATGGGGTAAGCAATACCCTAGATTGAGTTGAGTGTATATATATGAGCGCGTATTTGTTATTTGATATAAAAATGGTTTTATATTGAGGAGATTTATTGGTTGAGTTGTTTATGGATTCTGGTCGATCAGTTTGATCCACAGTATCGGTAGGAGTTTATAAACACTTGAATGCGATGGACCGACACAGTATTGTTTGAAAAGAGGGTAAGTGAAATAATTTTATCCAAATTATATTTTGATATAAACAAAGTACAGATATTTGATATATTGTAGTATATTGGATGTGTTGGTTGTGATATAATCAGATAAGATTATAATTGAAATGATTATGTAAATAACCAATCAGAATTTATATAATTGTAATATATGAAATTAGATGAATTAAATCTGGATTAAAATCAGAATTTCGAATTACAATTCGGAAAACATGAAAAGTGTTTGTAAATGGAATCGAATTAAGTATAAGAGAATTTTAAATCCTGGGAGATTTTAAATTGTTGTTGAAAGCATTGTGAATGGTATTCTGAATTGATTTCAAAATGGAAATGTTTAGAAATAGTTTTGGAAAGTGATATAGTATTAAACTCACTTCGATTGCTGGAAAATATATTCTGATGATGAAGTCGACTATCATCGGTGTTCATTTTCGAGTTCTAAGTGATGGATTACTACCAAATATATTCATTTTGAACTGTTTTGGGAAAAACAAGTTGTTTGAAATCCTGAAAAGGAAAGTTTGATTTTTGGGAAAAGTAAAGTTATTTAAAACTCCCAGGAAAAAGACTGTTTAAATTAAAAGCAAATTGAATAGAAATTTGTGGAGACAAACTGGAATTGAAACCAGTTAAGTGGAAATTGAATTGTAATAGAAAATATCAAATAAAATTGGATTGTGAGATATCTGGACTTATGTTGAATTGATAAGTTAAGTGTTGGATGTGAGAATAGAATTTGGCTTGGTTATAAGCGAGTGATGTGGTTTTGAGGATAAATTGATTGGAGTTCGATTGGGATGCTATTGGTATATGCTGAATTAGCAGCAAATGGAAAGAATATAACGATATGTCCGACAAAAAGGTACAAGTTTATATTTCATTTTGTAAGATATTTTGATGAGCCAAATCGGCAAGCCGCTTGCCTGTTTGATTTTCTTTGGGGTTGGAGAAGGCCTAGAGAGGCGAGTTGTACCGTTTAAGCCGTACAAAGAAAGTGCTGGCGAAATTTTTCGAAAATTTCGGGTGTTAGAAAATTTTGAGGATTTTTGAAAATTTTCGTTGATAAGAATTAATTAATATTCTAATTGAAATTAATTGGTTCAGTTAAAACTAGAGATAATAAATAAACAAATAATTTTTAATCAGTCAATAGGGTTTGTTTTCTACCTTAGCAATTTCGAGGACGAAATTATTTTTAAGGGGGGAAGAATGTAATGACCCAGATTTTTAGAGTCAGATTATTTAATTTATTTAAATATTAAAATAGAAGTTGAATAACTTGAATTCAGAAAATACGAAAAATCAGGAATTTATTTTGGAATTAAATTGAATTAGAAGCCTATGTAAATTCATATTTGAAGGGGAACGATAATATAAATTTATTATCAATGGATAGAAGTGTTTGGAAATCGAATGGTATTTATTCGATTTTATTTTACACGTGAAAATAGTGATTTTATAAACAGTTTCAGAATTTGATGGAAGCAGTGTCATCAAGTTCGGAATATCATAACATAGCAGAATAATAGATTTCGTGGAATTCGGGTTTGTTATGTGGTCGCGGCGAGCTTGAAAGCTCGAGAGAATATAAGTGAGTATAAAAATTAAAATATCTAAAATATCTCCTAGAAAATATCTCCAACCTTTTACTTTATAAATACCCCTTCCCTCTCTTAAGACCTAACTAAAATCCTTTTCTGTAAATCAAAATACAGGACGCCACTCTTATAAACACCACCTCCAATTGAATTGAATCAAATACTCCACTGAATTGATCATTGATGGATCCATTAGTTTCGTTTGTAGTTGTGCTTCACGTTGGAGTACATATTGGTTTGTGCGATGTCAACTGTGGATACTGGGAATTTTCCAGTTGTGCTAGGGCTGACGTAGGAGGTCGACGTGGAGGGAGATGGTTCATCTAGTGGTGGTCAGTGGGTTTCTCACGAGGAAGAGCAGCTGGAGGTGGCGTCGAGGGGGCGCTGGAGCTTCAAGGCGAAAAGCAACGACAGGTTTTCTTGTTTACAGCAGCAGGTCAGACTTTGAATGTGGACGTCGGAGCATAAGCGAAGGGGCCGGGCTGGTGTGGATTTTTATGGCGAGTGCCTTGGTGGTGGCGGCGGCCCTGATAGTTGGCCAAGGTGGAAGGGAGGAACGGTCAAAGGGGGACAACGTTTTATACAGGAGGGATGGAGGATGGACAGAAATTGCTATCGGGTTTCGAACGTGGAGTTAAGATGGTCGGCAAGTCCAGTTTGAGGTGAGAAGTTTGTTTGGGAAGTCGATTTGTGGAATCATCGATTTCGGTGGCGTATCATTGAAGGACGTGCACAGGGGGGGATGGGTTTTGCTCACAGAGGACTTGTATGGACGGACACTACATAATGGAACCGACTGGGAGTGAATCAGAGCTAGTTACAATTTATAGCGAAATAAATTGTCTGTCTGAATCAATAGATGGTTATCGTTATTTAACGATGATCGTCCAATGTGAGTAAATCTCACTAACTCTATCATTTATATTTTTATAGCGTATTTTTAGAACTGATAGATGATGGTAGAACTGCTAAGTGATTGGTTGAAATTATAGAAAATGATATATATATATATATAAATCGTTAATTAAATATCGATTCTGTTTATCCGAATATTTCATAGTGAAATGAAGTTGATGTTAATTATATTGTTTAACAACTGTGGATGCAGGGAAATAGGTTGGAGGGACCCAACTGGGATCCTCAATATATAAAGTACTGTTTTGTTTCATATATGGTGACTTGTGATGTGATATATAATCTGTTGTTGATTATGTATGTTTGAATGATATCGATCATTATTATTTGGTATTTTAAATACCGTAAGAAATACTGGGATGTAGAAAAGGGGATTTTCAAAGTGTATTTTGAAAATAAATTATTTATATAAAATTAGTGGATTTTATAATTAAAAAGAAAAGGATTTTATAGAAGAAAATAATTATGAAATCAAACAAATAGAAAAGGAAATATTTGTGAAAACAAATAGAAAAGGAAATATTTGTGAAAAAAATTGAAAAGGGGATATTTGTAAAATATTTACAAATAGAATTAAAAAGGGAATATTTGTAAAACATTTACAAATAGAATTGAAAAGGGAATATTTGTAAAACAATTACAAATAGAAATAAAAAGGGAATATTTGTAAAACATTTACAAATAGAATTAAAAAGGGAATATTTGTAAAACATTTACAAATAGAAGTGAAAAATAATATTTATTTTTTAAATAAATAAAATTGAAAAGGAAATATTTATTTGTTAAATAAATAAAATTTTAAAAGGAATATTTATTTGGAAAATAAATAGGATTATAAAAGGGAATTAACGAGATATAAAAGAGTTATGAGAAGATTATTTAAAGTGGACATCAGTTAGAGTTAGTCGAATTAGAGTTAGTCGAATTAGAGTTAACTGAATTAGAGTTAGTCGAGTTAGAGTTAATTGAATTAGAGTTAGAAGAAAGGTGTTAGTCGAATATAGTTTATTCAAAAGATGATTATCGAATTTAGTTTATTCGAAAGAAAGATTATCGAATATAAGTTATTCGGAGAGAGTTAATCGAATATAGTTTATTCGAAAAGGAGTTATCGAATAGAGATTTATTCGAAAGAGAATTATACGCTGAATTCGATCATATCAAATTTAGGAAAGTACTATTCACTTTCCGTTCTTAATCAAGATTTATTTATTTATAAATAAATTAGTTGTTTGTTTATTTATCCAAATTTATAAATAAAAGTTATACTTAAGTTATTATATTTCAGAAACATGGGATTTTAACACAGTTGTTAAAATCAAACGATTTCTGTAAAAGAAGTGGATTCATAAATAGAATCGTAGAGTTACGTAAGGAAGCTTGTTAAAGATTTAGAAGGTGAACTTTGTCTATTTTCGAAGTAAGAATTGTTGTTCAGTTATGGTCGGAGAGGTAGTTATACCCTAACTTGATTGACTCCATTTTTAACTAAGGAATGATTAAGGTTCGATGATAAAGGTTGGTTAAGTGAATTTAGTTGATGAAAGTAATGGTTTGAGTTGGCATAGCGATGTTTTATTTAAACATCTGTTTAAATCCAATGAATGAGTTTTGGAAACATTTTCCAAATATAATCAGAGATATTTTCTATTCATAGAAAATGAAATGTTTGATGATACAGAATACTAGAATGATAGTAATACATGAAAAAGAGATGGAAACGTTTTCCAATGATTAATAACTTATATTTTCTAAATTTAGAAAATAAGGAATGCTGAATGTATAGAAACAGGAAATGAAAAATGAATAAATAAATGAACTAAAGAGATAAACGTTAAATGATGATTGATCGATAGAATTACCAATTGGAAATAATATCGTTGTTTGCACACATGTTTTTCTTTGATAGTTAACTCACCGACTATCGAAGTTTTTAACCATTTTTCCGTCGTCAATACAGAGAGACCAGGATAAGATTCATTATCTGAAAACCACTCTGTATGGGCATTAGCGTTGCGAGTCAAATACGATGAAGATAATTGAAGACCGAGTTATGCAAGTGTTGTCCTGTGTACAGAATAGTGCCTTCGGTTTGTCCAGACCTAGGACAACCTGTATGGAAGAATGTCTGCCAAAGTTTATTTAATGGATCACGTAAGTTGATATCTTCAAACATATGTACGTTTGGTGGTGGAGGAATTCGTTTCTCTTAGCTGTAAACCCGTTGTATTTTTTGGGAAATAAATTTGTGATTTGGCGGGTATGACGATGTGACATTCAAAGTGAATAATTGTGTGATCTGTCAGAGATAATCGTGGCCTCTAGCCTCACAACCGGAAAATGACAAAAATCGGGCAGGCAGCATGGCTAAGTGGTTGGTTGCCAATTAGGGTGTATTATCACCTATCTAGAGATATTCATTTCATTCTTTAATCTATTCGATGCTGTCCCATTCGGGAAACGGTTGCTGATCCCAATCGTTGGTGATATACATTCGATACACTTAAGCGAAATGAGTGGTCGGTCATGTGTGACCGGGTTGCAATATGTTCTTGTTGAATCCAGTGTATTCCTCTCTAGTGGTACACTATCGGAAGGTGGTTCCATGCCTTGTCATAGTTGGAAATCCATTACCCAATAAGTGCTCGCGGTTTTTATTGTATACTATATATGTGGAACGTGAGATGATAGCGTTCTGCAAGATGATTATTATATTGTGGTTGGTAGACACTATTATAATATCAAAAGAGTTTTGATATAAAAGATCATTGTTTCTTTCAAAATGATTTGAAAGTTAAATCAAATTGATTTGGATTCTCATAAGGGAAAAATCCATTCCGTTATACGGCGTGGTCTTATGAGATATCGTTATTTTCCCAAATTGTTTTAAAGAGCTTACTCATACCAGTCCCATGACTGACCCAGAGTTTATTTTGTTTTGTTTTCCCTAAACTTTGGGTGCCCAATTTTGTATGCGCAGTCAAGTAGTCAGGATTTACAGATACTCTAGATGGAGCTTGGAGCAGAAGGCTTCAGCATGATTTTTTAGCTATTGTTTATTTCCGCTGTGATGTAAGTGTTATACTCTAATATAAAATAGAGATTTGTGTTTCAAAGTTATTTGGTGTACAATATTTTATTCGTTCCTCTGTGAGATTCGTGTTTACTCTGATGTTGTATGTTCTTCTTCTTCTATTCTAAGTTTCTACCTTATCTATTCTCACCCTCTAATTTATTTCATGGACTATCCGGTGTTTTCCGATGCTTGGGTAGTCGACATTGAGTTTATGTCGATAACCAAGATCGCGAAAACCCGGGTCGTTACAACAATGAAGACGATGGCTTTGTTTTGTTAACAAGTCTATTTCAACAAAACAATAAAGATGATGACTTTGTTTTGTCGACAAATCTAATTCAACAAAACAATAAAGATGAGAACTTGGTTTTGTCGACAAATCCATTTCAACAAAACAATAAAAAATAATGACTTTGTTTTGTTGACAAACCTATTTCAACAAAATAATAAAAATGAAAACTTTGTTTTATTTACATTTTTCTTTTCAATCTAACAACTAAAAATGATAATTTTATTTGTTTACAATTTCTATTTAACACAAACGGTATTATTGTTTTAACACAAATCTATTTGACAAAAATGTAAATTTTTGTTCTAACTCGATTCTAATTTACAAAAATGCAAATTTTGTTCTAACTATTATATGTTGACAAAAATGCCAATTTTGTTTCAACTGTTACATTTTGACAAAAGTGGCAAATTCGGTTTCAACTATTATAATTTGACAAAAGTGACAAATTTGATTTCAACATTGATAATTTGAAAAAAGCGACAAACCGGTTTTCAACTTTTATAATTTGACAAAAGTGACAATTTGGTTTCAACTTTGATAATTTGAAAAAAAATGGATATTTTGTTTTAACTAATGTGTTTTGACAAAAATGTATGTTTTTATTTCAACTAACATGTTTGACCAAAAATGTTTATTTTTATTTCAACTAACATGTTTAACAAAAATGTTTATTTTTTATTTCAACTAACATGTTTGACAAAAATGTATGATTTGTTTCAACTAATATATTTTGACAACAATGAGTATTTTGTTTCTACTAACTAATTTGACAAAAATGAGTATTTTGTTTCTACTAACTAATTTGACAAAAATGAGTATTTTGTTTCTACTAACTAAGTTGATAAAAATGAGTATTTTGTTTCAACTAACTAATTTGACAAAAATGAGTATTTTGTTTAACTATTCTATATTGACCAAAAATGAATATTTTTGTTTAACTATTCAATATTGACAAAAATGACTATTTTTGTTTAACTATTCTATATTGACAAAAATGAATATTTTTGTTTAACTTTTCTATATTGACAAAAATGAATATTTTTGTACAGCTTTACAATTTGGCAATAATGACAGTCTTGTTTCAACTCTTAGGTTTCAACAAAAATTGATAATTTTTCTTCACTATTTGGTTACAACAAAAATGATATATTTTTGTTTTCAATCCTTTTGTCACAACAAAATGATATATTCGTTTCATCTATTTTATTATAACCAAAAATGATATATTCTTTTACAAAAATTTTATAATAACAAAATGACATATTTGTTTTCAACAAATTTATAATCACAAAATAACATATTTGTTTACATCAAATTTATAATCACAAAATGACATATTTGTTTCAATTACTTTATTATAACAAATATGATATATTTGTTTTCAACTATCTTATCTTAACAAACATGGGATACTTTTTTTCAACAAAAAAACATGATATATTTGTTTTCAACTAAACAAACATGATATATTTTGTAACGATACGGATTTTGCCCGGACCTCCTCGATCGCTAGATCGACCAAGACCGTTCAAAACCTGCATACGCTAACTTTGGGAATACAATACATTAGCACAAATAACAGAAGACTTTTATTACATCATGATATTGTTACATCAAAGTATAGAAAATATCGTACATCGAATATAATAATACAGCGGAAAATTAAATTACAATAAATGTAATACACTACAGCAGAAATGAATAAAATAGCACAGCGGAAGCCAATAAATGCACTGGACATAGCTCTAAGCTTCGATCCAGAATTCTAGCTCTAAGCTTCGATCCAGAATCCTGCTCAATATATCTTCAAAATAAGCTACTCGACTGCCCGTGTGGAAAAGAGGGCACCCAAGTTTGCAAAGTGAAACAAACTATGAGTCAGTCATGGGACTGGTATGAGAAATCTTTCCTAACTTATCTAATAATAGGGCTAATCACAGGATCATGCCGCTAACGCGGAACGGGTTTACTCCATTGGATTGCCAGTGCATAAATAAAGTAAATCGTTTAAAACAACGCAATGTTTTTTTAGAAAAATGAAACCATTATAAGACTCAAGTCCCATCACACAATGCAACGCAAACCAGAGGATAGAGTTTTACCTTACAATGGTCAAAAATGCTTGATACGATAAAAACGGATTTGATATTATTATTAGTGTATATATGTTTCAAAAACATTTCATTCATAATGTATCAATCATAGATGGCATAGCTACCATATACTATGTCGCAATACTAGTTCTACAATTAAAACCGCACGGGGTCGTATTGGAAATTGGATTTCCATCAAGAGTCAAGGCTAGGAACGATCTCCTTACCGATTCGAGACACTCTAGCAATGTCTCAGAGTCCCCCGCAGTGAACCCTTGGATCCTGCAGGGCCGGTCCACAAATAACGCTAGTGGATTAGTTATGCCTGAACACACGCTCTCCGATTATATTGGACCTATAAATTGGCCATTGACGACCAATAAAAAAATCCGAGGCCTCGAAATCTATCATCCACATAAGTAAATGTCACAGCGTGTAAAACCCTGATACATCTTCTAGCTAGAAAGAAACGTGTGCACTCCCTGCGTTCCCTTGCTCTATTTCTGACTCTTACCGGGGTGTGAGGCTCGCGAGGTCACGCTATACACAAAGCTATGCCGAAATAGGCTATGCTTTGATCATCAACCACAATGCTCTGCTTTTTACCAAAAGCCTTGATTATTTGCGTCTTGGCATTCCACATTGACAATCCATGCCATGCGATCGATAACTACCAATATATAACCTCTGAGCTCGTACGTCTCAGAGAAGGGTGTTAAGCAAGAGAATAAATTCTCTGCCACCACAGATATATATTAAATATAAATCAATTTAATTTACATGGTATGAAATTCAATGTCAGACATACATCCATTTACAAGTCCGTCCTAGGTCTGAACGAAACCGGAGTCACCTTATTCCTCGTCCCGTATGTCCAATATGGAAGTGAGGTGCTTGCATATCCGGACGATAAACAAGTTTGTCTGGATAAACTACCACTTTTAACCCTTTCCTGGGAGCAAATCGGTCCAGGGCTTCAGTAGTTATCCATTCGATGTGAAGATCGTCGGTCTTCAACCACCGTCTTCATCTCCGACTCTTAATCGTCAAGTAATTGTTCAGAATGGGTTAAACCCGGTCTTTCCGAATAACTTGCATATTTTATAAAAAACAAGTGCTATAAAAACACATCCAACGCCTCATTCCAATTCAGAATATTCTTTAAATAAAATATTCACATTATTCTAACAAAGATAAAGATTAACTATTCTTAAATATTTCTTTTAAAGATTTATTAAAATTCTGATTTGTTTGTAAATACCCAAAAATAATTATTTAATGATTATTTAAATTTAAGAAATTAATCTTATCTTTAACTGGGTTAAAGAACAAATATCATTTAAAACATAGTTCACAATAAACCCAATTCACGTTTCATTTTATTCTAATTACTAAATATAATTGGGAACTCTAATAACCGTAAATTAAAGATTTATTCTTTTCTCAACTGGGTTTAAGAACAAGGTTATTTAAAACAGTATTCACGACAAACCCGAAAATCCAATTTATTTTATTTTAATTCCAAGTAAATATTAATAAATTGAACTCCATTAAATCTTGAGTAAAGATTCATTCTATTTCTTTATTAAAATAAGGTTTTCAAATATTAGATTTTGGATATTACTACCTTTAATTCTATTCATTATAAAATGAATAAAAATGATTGATAAACCTGTTCGGGTTAGAATGGCGTTTCAACTTATAATGAGCTAAATAGTCCAATACATTACCATGTCCATTTATGGTTTATAATGGGCTAGACCTCCCACATTAGGCCTACAACTTGCGGATGCTGGACATGCTGGTCGGGTCCGGGCAGACTTATCCCACGAGTTAGGCTTAACCTCGTGTCATAGCCCACTTCGTATTTGCGCACTTAGACCTCTCACAGTAGGTTCAACACTAGCGGCCGTCGGATATGCCGGTCGGGTCCGGGCATACTTCCAGCACAAAGGCAACCTAACCTCGTGTCAAAAGTGCAATTATAATTTATAATTGTAAATATTTTACTGAAAAAATCATTATTTTTAAACTATTCTTTATATAAAAATGTTCATTATTTTCAAATATTATTTATTTAAAAGATATTCTGAATCGAAATATGACTCAATCAATTACCATATATTTTTAATTATATGGATTTTATACATTGCATATGTATATAATAGTAATGATGAATAATCATTAAACAATCCATTCACATCCAGAGTGAATTTTATAACTGTGTGAGCATTAAAATAAATAAATAACGCTCATCACAGACTGTCAATCCATCGATTGACAATATTTAAATATTGAGACTAGTGTGTGATAAATGTCATCCCAATACCCGTGTGGGGTTGTCAAACGACAACAATTTATATAAATAAATCATTGGTTAGTAATTTAATCAATTATATTTGGTTTGAGTTTTTTTATTTAACATAAATATAATCTAAATAAATGACATATTTATTTAACATGAACATGGCCTAAATATATGACTTTTTTAATGTAACATGAACATCATCAAAATATATGGCACTAGAGTATAACATGAGCATCATCTAAATATATGACATTTTTAATCCAATATGACATTTCTATATAAAATGACATTTTTAATCTAACCTAATATCTTATAACAAAAATGATATTTTTGTATGGCAATCCTAATTCAACATAAAAATGATATTTTATTCTAATGTACATTATTTCCAATGTATGCATATTTCTAATGTAATCATTTTCTAATGTATAATATTTCTAATATATTGACATTTTCGATATAACATGACATTTCTAAACATATGACCTTGTCCCTAACTAAAAATGAAGCTTATATTTTAATATAACACGATTCAACAAAATGGATATTTGGTTTTGGAGCTAATATGATTCAACAAAAATGAATATTTTGTTTTGACAGTAATATGATTCAACACAATGAATGTTTTGTTTTATTCTTTTTTAAATGACAAAAATGAATGTTTTTGTTTCATTAAATGACAAAAATAAATATTTTTTGTCTCAGTCTTCTTAAATGGTAAAAATGAATTTTAATGTAAATACATTTTAAAACAATTAATCATATTTAATGATTCATTTACTTTCAAAAGTAAATTTTAAATGTTAATAGATTTTCAAAACAATGAATCATATTTGATGGTTCATTTACATTACAATTCTACTAAAATGATATATTTATATACAAACTATGATCTCTAACTAGATGACATATTTGTTTACAAAATATGTTTTCCAACATAGATGACATATTTATTTACAAAATTTTCCTATGTATTCCAATGACAAATAAAGAATACTTTATTGGTTTATAAATTTTCTATGTAATCTAATTTCAAATAAAAGAATGATTTATTTATAAACAATTTTCTATGCATTTCAATGATAAATAAATGAATATATATATTTGTAAACAATTTTCTATGCATTTCAATGACAAATAAATGAATGTATTTATTTGTAAGCAATTTTCTATGCATTTCAACGACAAATAAATGAAAGTATTCATTTGTAGACAATTTTCTATGCATTTCTATGACAAATAAATGAATGTATTTTCTAATCCCAGTCTTTTTATTTAATATAAAATAACAATAAAATTACAACTCTAAAATCCAATCCTTTTATTGTTTCTCAGGTAACAATAAAAATGCAACTTTTATTTCAACTATTTTTAATGTTTCTAATGTCAATAAAAAGGTTCCTTTTCATTTCTAACAAGATTGACATTAATAATGTGTACTAAAAATATGCTCTTTTTATTTTAACTAAAATGAGAATAAAAATGTCATTTTAAAATCCGGTTTTTTTATTACATCTAAAAGGTAAATAAAAATGCAACTTTAAAATCTGATCTTTTCATTACATCTATAATGTAAATAAAAATGCAACTTTGAAATCCGGTCTTTTTATTACATCTATAATGACAATAAAATTGTCTTTTAATTTCTATTCTTTTTATTTAATAAAAATGTCACCTTTAATACTATTATTTTATTGTAGATAATTTACCCATAAAATATTTCTTTTAAATCTAATCTTTTTATTTGAACAACTTTGATGCTAAAAATATGTTCTTTTATTATAAACGAATATGACGCTAAAAATGTTCTTTTTATTCTAAAAAGAAAATGACACTAAAAATGTTCTTTTTATTCTAAAAAGAAAATGACATAAAAATTCTATTCTTTTTATTTCAAAAGAATATTACATAAAAAACTATTCTTTTTATACTCAATAAAATATTATTGGAAACCTAATTTCGATAAAAATTAATTTTCATGTTATTCTTGAAAATGAGATTTACATTCCAAATCCGGACTTGATAAAAATCCATATTTCATGTAAACCATGAAAAATGTGATTTTTATTTCAAATCTCAAACCTGATAAAACTCATGTCCACGAACAACAATAAAAATGTAAATTTTAATCATTGATCAAATTCCATGATCCTAAACCAAACAAAATGAAATCTTTAATCTAAAGAAATTTAATGTTCGTGATTCGACGTAAAGATGAAATCTTTAACCTAAAATCTAAATTCCAGGTTTATGAATTCCAATAAAAAAACTATATTTCCATAAATAAACTAATCAATATTTATGGATTAACAATAAAAGTAAAGATTTTTTTTATTTAAATCAAACTGTACACATGGATCTTAAAATAAAAAGCGCAGATCTGAATAACAGAAGGAAGATCTGGAGAATACACAAATAATTTCATAATTATGGGTCCAAATAGAAGGATTTTTTTAACCAACATCCATAGATCTAGAATATAGTATGATTCAGATCTGAATTTAATCGCAAAATGGAAATTAAACAAAAATGAAATTACATCATAGATCCCAAACAAATCATGACAATAAAATATGCCTTAACAACAAATCAATAAATTCTAGATAACATGCATCGAATATCTGAATTATAATCGTACAGACAGAGATTTAAATAACAGTAAAAATAATTAAATTTTAATTATTAAATAAATCAGAATTCTCACCCCGCTAATCCCTCTGTAAAACTCGTGTTCTTCCCTTTTTGCTTAAACCCATCGCTGACATCCTTCCCGCCCCATCGCACCACCAACCCGACTCATGACCATCGATCCATAACTTCCGTTCGAACGGGCATCGTCCAATGCCCTACCGCCGTGAACGCCAAGAAATTCGGTCAACTCTTTGACTCTCTAATTTTGTTCCAAACGTTTCCCCTTTCAGGAAGCAATTCTCTCAATCCATTACGAAATAGAAGATCGCAACCGTTGAATTCATTAAACTTGAGGAGATGAAGAATTTTCAGTTTGAAGTTTTGAGAATAGGGTCATGGATTTGGAGATTTTGGCGTAGGAAGTGTGTGTTCTTGTTCGTTCATTTCATGAAGGTGGAGGCGGCTGTATTAATGATGTTTGATTTAGGTTTAGGGGAGTTTAGAACATTTTATAGTGGGGCTAATTTATTATTATTATTCCTTTATTTAATTAATATTTTTATTTATTATTTATGAGGTCTGAAGATTGTAAATACTAGTATTACCGTACAACGGTGGGAAAAACCGACCGTTAAGTCGTATAGTCAGTTTCAAGCTAAAAATCTATTATTATCTATTGATAAAAATCATTCTCAGAAATTTACTTTTGTGTGTGTGTGTATATATTATTACCTATTGATAAAAATCATTCTCAGAAATTTACTTTTGTGTGTGTTTGTATATATTATTACCTATTGATAAAAATCATTCTCAGAAATTTACTTTTGTGTGTGTGTGTATATATAAGAGTGTGTGTGTGTGTGTATATAAGTGTGTGTGCGTGTGTATATATATAATAAACAAATTATAAAACAAAACAAATACAACAAAAATATTCTAGGGTTTCGAACTCCAAAAAGGCAAACTACCTTATTTATAAATAGTGATGATTTTAACCGGTTATTTGCATGAGGAATTTGAAGAATGCATATAAACAATATTGATGCAAGCAACGATGGATTAACACAATTGAAATCAATTAATGTAAGTGCATAAAAGCATAAAAAGATTATTTTCTAAGCTAAGTAAGAATTCTTTCAATTTTTGTATTAACAAATATTAAATGCTAAAAGGTAGTAAAGTTACATCCAACTCATGATCCTTGAAAAAATGAGAGTCTAATTTATTTATTCAAATATAAAAATGCATTAGAACACATAAGAAAATGTAAGTTTAAATTTCAGTACACAACTTATTATCTTGGTAAATTTTCCATATGTCACATAACAAATTCAATTATTAAAAGGAATTGTAAAATTATTTTTCTAAAACTCATTATGTCGCAGGGTACACGCTATATGCACAATAACAAGAAAGGAAGGTAAGGAAAAAAAAGAAGATCATTAAGGTGTGCTCACTAGTCAATCAGCCATGTTTTAAAACATGTAACAAAGAGACCATTCCCTATTAATGCTTGAACTCACTTGTTATCCATAGTCACTAATAAATTATAACAGGCTTCCAAACTTTTTTTAATCCCCTAAAGATGGGGTCTCCCTTTTATTTCCATTAACAACCCATGGTTTGTCATACAATAGTTCATTCTTAACTATGCCAGTGACCTCCACCCGATTCCCTATAACATCATGAAAAGAAACATATTGAGCAACCATTGTCACGGCATGGAGCCTCTTTTACGAATCTTAAATCTATTGGTTTTCAGTCCAAAACCAACCCTTATGAATCTGGTACCTACTACATACACCTTTCCAGGTATAAGCTTTGACACACCAAGTATTAAAGATCCTACTACTTGATTCCCCATCGTATACAATTCATCACGACACACCCCTTCAAAAACCTTGCATGTTTTAAAGATCCTAAGCTTTCACATGATTACTTCTCCCCAACTCCAATTCAAGAATAAAAAATCTCAATAAAAAAAAATCAATACTCACTTCCTTTATTCAGTGTCAAATTCCCTAAGGTTTAATATTAAACTTTCTTTTTATGTTAACATTCATTTTCCTTTTCTGGTGTTAAGACATATGTTGTACATTCATGTATTTTTTTCTAAGATTGAAGACCTTTTCAAAGAAACGATACAACTTATCTAACCACCACTACATTGGATGTTGATCAGTAAACCTTTTCAAAACATGTTTAACAATTGTTTATTGATTGGAACCAGTCAAAAAGCTTCAAAATATATCAGAACCTAAACACATATGTTCTCCAGGTTTACAGTATTTGCACAATTCCTTCTCATTGAAAGCCAAAATCATCTGAGGAAAGATATTTAAAAGCATTAGGATCATTTATATGCAATAATGCAAAATTTTCAAGTAAGTCATACAAAAGTTCAAAAAAAAATCCTTTTTATTTTTTCCCCTTTTTTGGTGACAATGCTATTAGAATCAGCCCAAAAAATTCACAGCATTCAATGTCTACTAAGTATTATAAGCCATAGTTTCAACTGTAGTTATTAGTATTACAACTTCAACTGCTCAAACAAACACCCACGTTTCTTCCACTTTGGAATTGATAAGGACAGTCTCTTCTTCTGCTTTATGTACTCCCTTTGTATGTAGTGGCAGCACCAGTAATGAGTTGACAATAGTAGAAGTGTCACGTAATGTAGTATGCGGTGCTGAACTTCTAAAGGTATTAATGATAATAGTATCAGCTGTTTACACATGCAAGTGTTTATCCTACAAAATGATAGCATCAAAAATTAGATAATTCAAGTTACTCATTCAGAGGCAGTTAACATTAACTGAAAGGGTTTATTATCCGATTGTGATTATAAACACATATGCAAACAGGAGGCAGAAAAGGGTTAAGAAGCAAAAACTAACCTGGGCTCCGCTGTAAAAGAGAAAACATGTAGTTGGACAAATCACAGTCACGATCAGAATCGAACCCTCAATGAAACAGGAGTAAGCTGTTGTAGTCAGTACTAATTGAGTTTAAGACAACTGCAATTAGAGAGGACCATGCCAAGTAGTTTGGTTTGGAAATTATAAGGAAAATGAGTTCAATGATGGTATTAGCACCATATTAAAAAATGACAAAATTTCCTATCATTGTCCATAATTAATAAATTCAAGCAATATAGCCTAAAATGGTTGGACGAAATTGTTAATCTAAAAATGAAATTGTACACGTGAATCAAGTTCAAAAATCTTGATAAATTGCAAACTAAATTAAAAAAACAATAGTAGACTTAAGATTTTAAACTTTTGGATAGAGGTCCCTTGAAACAAAAAAGTAATAAGATATTTCCAGCATTACATCCTTGTTCTAACGTATCAATCTTTTCCATTGTTGTAGTTTCCAGGGATACACCTGCTGCTTTGAATACTGCTTTATTTACCTAATACATATGATACACTAAAGAATTATTAATACATTATTTAGACCTAATATTTCACCCAATCGGATCCTTATTAAATTTTACCAAAATCTAATCAATAAAATTTCATAGCAGAATAAAATAAATAAATAAAAAAACTCAACACTTAATGAAGAGCAAAACAAATCGAAAATAAAACATATATAAGGAAGGTACAGGTAACCTAAATCAAAGTTCAAAGTTAGATAAATCTAACCCTAAAACTGACAATTCCAATAGTCAAAGGGTAAAACTCAAGCAAAATAAATTTGCTTACCTTAAGCCATCAACAATGGGTAAGCAGCGAGTTTTAAAAGAACTTGGGTTTAAAATCGGATCTCAGTTTCTCAATTTTTTGTTCAAAATCAGATATTTTGGAGTTAATATGCCGAATTTGTGAATGAATCCATTAAAATAGATCAATAAAAATATAAACATTATTTATATAAAATACAAATGAACAATTCAGAAGCATGGTAATTCAAAATCGTACCTTCTATTCCGAACAGTCAGTGGAACACCTCGTTTTATCCTCCATCGTCGAAAGGCAGGTTGTAGCTTCGGATTCTAATGAGGGGAGGTTGGTGACAAGTTACGTTGTTGAGAAAATCGCGATTGATTCGAATAAAAGAGGAAAAATCGGCATTGATTCGATTAAAGAGGAAGAATCAAAATAGAAAGAACACGATGGTCACGGAAAATAGAGATTTTACGGCCGAATATTAAAGAGGAAGGAATTTTCGTAAGGAGAAAGAATCGACAAAGAAGGAAACTATGGAGAAAATATTGTTGTAAAGCAAAAATTATGCATAAATTTATTGGCTCAGAGAATTTGTTTTTGGTTCTTACAGTAGGGAAACCTCCCTGACGGTCGGTTTGATAAAGAGAAGAGAGAACAAAAAAGGGGAATAAAGGGAATGGTGTCGTATCTAAAAATGAATTTGAATGATAAATAAAAGAGGAGAGAGACTAGAGAATAAATGCACAATTTATTTTCCCCATATGCCTCTATTTATTTACAAACGAATTAAATATTTGCTTTATTTTATCTAATTGTTTAAGTTGTGCAACTTTTTAAATTTCAAAACACACAACATTAAATATAATAATTTAAGGAACCTATTTAGTTGCAAGAAAGAATAAATAGAAGAGAAATATATATATATATATATATACACACACACACACATACATATAGCTGATTTAAAGGAAAGAAAGAAAAAAGGAAAAAAATGTTGGAAAACAAAAGAAAAGGAAAAAGAGAAAACGGGAACGTTATTAATGCATGGTTTATTGTGTAATGCTAATTGTTAGAAAGTTTATAACTTCGTTTGCATGTAAATGTTAATATTTATTAAACGTATATTTTCTACTTCTAAAATATTTCTTTTTAATGTTAAAATGTTTTTATCAAACTATGAATCCCTTTATAATGATTCATCTTTTTCATTAAAAAAACACGTATAATTTCTAATGTGAACACAATTTATTATACGATGAATCTTTTCCTAATGTATCATTTACACTAAAAATGTAAATTTTAATGTCAAAACATTATTAATGAACCTCTTTTAATGATTCATTTACATTAGAAATGTAAATTTTAATGTTAACACATTTTCAAACAATGAATCTCTTTTACATTAAAAATGAAATTTTTAATGTAAACATATCTAATCAAACATTAATCTTTTTATTCTTTTTATTTTATTAAAATTCCAAAAGTAAATAGCAATGAAAGAGAGGGAGAATAAACGGAAAGAAATGAATACCAGATTAATGCTAAATGTTAGAAATTAGGACTAACACTACAGTATTAAATATTATTGCTAGAAATGAATGTTTACAACTTTCCACATTTCAAAAATTAACTAATTAATGAAGGTTTGGAACATGTAATCTATGTTTTGAACTCCTAAAAGTAACATTTCGAATTGGCAGGGAAAATATTTAAGAGGACAACTAAAGATATATACATATACATATACATATACATATACATATATATATATATATATTGTTAGAATTTATTTCATTTAGAACCTACACATTATTTTCTATCAATATTTCGACATAAATTAATAAATGTTATTAAAGTTCCTAAGGCATCTTTCTTTTTTAAATTCTGACAAATTTTGTATTAGAATTTCTTAAAATAAATTTTTAAATTGGTTGATTTTCCGGGTTGTTACAATCTCCCCCACTTAAAATCTTTTCGTCCTCGAAAAGGAACGAAGCTAAAATTTATTTAACTAACCAACTCAATTTTCATTCTTTTATTGGTTTCAATAATTTTATTAGTTGAACTAATAATCACACAACAAAATCATTGATCAATTAATGGATTAACTTTTCAAATATATATAACTTTTATATATTCAAAAATCATATTTTCTAATATCAGATTATATATATAATCACAAATACGTTAATTATATATATTTGTCACTCTCAACTAATTCTAGGGCATTACTAACCCCATCTCTAATGAGTTTTCTCATTCTAGGATGCTACCGATCATATCTCTAATGAGTATTCTTATTAGATATAACTATTCCAATCTCTGATGAGTCGTTTGTTCAGTTCTAACGAATTGTACCCCAAAGATTTGAGCTAACCAGAGCTCTGATACCAAGTGTAATGATACGGATTTCGCCCGGACCTCCTCGATCGCTAGATCGACCAAGACCGTTCAAAACCCGCATACGCTTACTTTGGGAATACAACACATTAGCACAAATAATATAACAGCGGAAGCCTATCAATGCTCTGGACACAGCTTTAAGCTTCGATCTAGAATCCTGCCCAATATATCTGCAAAATAAGCTACTTGACTACCTGTGTGGAAAACAGGGCACCCGAGCTTTCAAAGTGAAACAAACTACGGGTCAGTCATGGGACTGGTATGAGAAATCTTTCCTAACTTATCTAATAATAAGGCTAATCATAGGACCACGCCGCTAACGCGGAACGAGTTTACTCCATTGGATTGCCAGTGCATAAATAAAGTAAATCGTTTAAAACAACGCAATGCTTTTTAGAAAAGTGAAACCATTATAAGATCCGAGTCCCATCACACAATGCAATGCAAACCGGAGGATACAGTTTTACCTTATAATGGTCAAAAATGCTTGATACGATAAAAACGGATTTGATATTATTATTAGTGTATATATGTTTCAAAAACATTTCAATCATAATGTATCAACCATAGATGGCATAACAACCATATACTATATCGCCATACTAGTTCTACAAATAAAACTGCAAGGGGTCGTATTGGAAATTGGATTTCCATCAAGAGTCAAGGCTAGGAACGATTTCCTTACCGACTCGAGACACTCTAGCAATGTCTCAGGGTCCCCCGCAGTGAACCCTTGGATCCTGCACGGCCGGTCCACAAATAACGCTAGTGGATTAGTTATGCCTGAACACACGCTCCGCGATCCTATTGGACCTATAAACTGGCTATTGGCGACCAATAAAAAAAGAATCCGAGGCCTCGAAATGTATCATCCACATAAGTAAATGTCAGGGCGTGTAAAACCCTGATACCACTTCTACTAGAAAGAAACGTGTGCACTCCCTGCATTCCTTTGCTCCATTTCTGACTCTTACCGGGCTGTGAGGCTCGCGAGGTCATGTTATACACAAAGCTATGCCGAAATAGGCTATGCTTTGATCATCAACCACAAGGCTTTGCTTTTCAACAAAAGCCTTGATCAGTTGTATCTTGGCGTGCCACATTAACAATCCACTCCATGCAATCGATAACTACCAATATATAACCTCTGAGCTCGTACGTCTCAGAGAAGGTTGTTAAGCAAAAGAATAAATTCTCCGCCACCACAGATATATATATTAAATACAAATCAATTTAATTTACATGGAATGAAATTCAATGTCAGACACACATCCATTTACAAGTCCGTCTTAGGTCTGAACGAAACCGGAGACACCTTATTCCTCGTCCCGTATGTCCAATACGGAAGTTAGGTGCTCGCATATCCGGACAATCAACAAGTACTTCCGGACAAACTACCACTTTTAACCCTTTCCTGGGAGCAAATCAGTCCAAGGCATCAGTAGTCATCCATTCGATGTGAAGATCTCCGGTCTTCAACCACCGTCTTCATCTTCGACTCTTATTCGTCGTAGTAATTATTCGGAATGGGTTAAACCCGATCTTTCCAAATAACTTGTGTATTTTATAAAAAAACAAGTGCTATAAAAACACATCAAATGCCTCATTCCAATTCCGAATATTCTTTAAACAAAATATTCACATTATTCTAACAAAGATAAAGATAAACTATTCTTAAATATTTCTTTTAAAGATTTATTAAAACTCCGATTTGGTTTTAAATACCCAAAAATCATTATTTAATGACTATTTAAATTTAAGAAATTGATCTTATCTTTAACTGGGTTAAAGAACAAATGTCATTTAAAACATAGTTCACAATAAACCCAATTCAAATTTCATTTTATTCTAATTACTAAATATAGTTGGGAGCTCTAATAACCTTAAATTAAAGATTTATTCTTTTCTCAACTAGGTTTAAGAACAGTGTTATTTAAAACACTATTCACGACAAATCCAAAAATCCAATTTATTTTATTTTAATTTCAAGTAAATATTAATAAATTGGAAAACTCCATTAAATCTTGAGTAAAGATTCATTCTATTTCTTTATTAAAATAAGGTTTTCAAATATTAGATTTTGGATATTACTGCCTTTAATTATATTCATTATAAAATGAATAAAAACGATCGATAAACCCGTTCGGGTTAGAATGGCGTTTCAACTTATAATGCGCTAAATAGTCCAATACATTACCATGTCCATTTATGGTTTATAATGGGCTAGACCTCCCACATTAGACATACAACTTGCGGATGCTGGACATGCCGGTCGGGTCTGGGCAGACTTATCCCACAAGTTGGGCTTAACCTCGTGTCATAGCCCGCTTCGTATTTGCGCACTTAGACCTCTCACATTAGGTTCAACATTAGTGGCTACTGGATATGCCAGTCGGGTCCGGGCAGACTTCCACCACAAATGCAATCTAACCTCATGTCAAAAGTGCAGTTATAATTTATAATTGTAATTATTTTACTGAGAAAAATAATTATTTTAAACTATTCTAAATGTTCTTTATTTTCAAATATTGTTTATTTAAAAGATATTTTGAATTGGAATACGACTCAATCAATTACCATATATCTTCAGTTATATGAATTTTGTACATTGCATATGTATATAATAGTAATGATAAATAATCATTAAACAATCCATTCACATCCATAGTAAAATTTATAACTGTATGAGCATTAAAATAAATAAATAACGCTCATCACAGACTGTCAATCCATTGATTGACAACATCTAAATATTGGGACTAGTGTGTGATAAATGTCATCCCAATACCCGTGTGGGGTTTTCAGACAACAACAATTTATATAAATAAATCATTGGTTAATAATTTAACCAATTATATTTGGTTTGAGATTTTTTTTAATTTAACATGAATATAATCTAAATAAATGACATATTTATTTAACATGAACATGGTCTAAATATATGACATTTTTAATGTAACTTGAACATCATCAAAATATATGGCACTTGAGTGTAACATGAGCATCATCTAAATATATGACATTTTTAATCCAATATGACAATTCTATATAAAATGACATTTTTAATCTAACCTAATATCTTATAACAAAAATAATACATTTGTGTGGCAATCCTAATTCAACATAAAAATGATATTTTATTCTAATGTACATTATTTCCAATATATGCATATTTCTAATGTAATCATTTTCTAATGTATACATATTTCTAATATATTGACATTTTCGATATAACATAACATTTCTAAATATATGACCTTTCAATGTTGCATAACGTCCCTAACTAAAAATAATGCTTATATAATATTACATGATTCAATAAAATGGATATTTGGTTTTGACGCTAATATGATTCAACCAAATTGAATATTTTGTTTTGACAGTAATATGATTCAACACAATGAATGTTTTGTCTTCTTCTTTTTTAAATGATAAAAATGAATGTTTTTGTTTCATTAAATGACAAAAATAAATATTTTTGGTCTTAATCTTCTTAAATGGTAAAAATGAATTTTAATGTAAATACATTTTCAAACAATGAATCATATTTAATGATTCATTTACTTTCAAACGTAAATTTTAAATGTTAATAGATTTTCAAATAAACGAATCATATTTAATGGTTCATTTACATTACAATTCTACTAAAATGACATATTTATATACAAATTAGGTTCTCTAACTAAATGACATATTTATTTACAAAATATGTTTTCCAACATAAATGACATATTTATTTACAAAATTTTCCTATGTATTCTAATGACAAATAAAGAATATTTTATTTGTTTACAAATTTTCTATGTAATCTAATGACAAATAAAAGAATGATTTATTTGTAAACAATTTTCTATGCATTTCAATGACAAATAAATGAATGTATTTATTTGTAAACAATTTTCTATCCATTTCAATGACAAATAAATGAATGTATTTATTTGTAGACAATTTTCTATGAATTTCTATGACAAATAAATGAATGTATTTTCTAATCCCATTCTTTTTATTTAATATAAAATATCAATAAAATTACAACTCTAAAATCCAAACCTTTTATTGTTTCTCATGTAACAATAAAAATGCAACTTTTATTTCAATGTTTTAATATATATATATATATATATATATATATATATATATATATATATATGAATGTTGTGAATATGCTTTTATTAGTTCTATGTTTAGTCCCACATCATGGGAATAAGCTAAAGATCAGCTCCAAAAGCCTATATATAAAGGAGCCAATGTAATAGAAAGAATATACATATGAATGAATAGAAATGTCCTCTCTCCCTTATTTCTTCTATTCTGTGTTCATTTTATAACACGTTATTAACACGACATTCTATTATAGTTATTTGTTGAAATCTTTTAGATCTACATCTACGAATTTGTCATGTAAGTAATTTTTATTTGAGAATATCAATTCGTGGATTTCTATATTTGTTCTACAATTATTTTCTATTGAGAATATTTGATCTATGGATATATATACTTTTTGTAGATCTAGATTATGTTCTAGTGGATCTAACTTTTTAGATCTAATTATTTTTAACTTAGTGGTATCTGGATATCCACCTACTTATATTAGATTTGGTATTATGGTGTACCAAATATTTTTTTTAGGATGATCCATTCATTTTCTTTTTATAATATTACATATGGATCTTTTACCTCATATGCTATACATAAAACATCTTCATTTGCTACTTTATCTCTTCAATAACAGAGAAGCCATTGCTAATTGGTATGCATATATGTAAATAGCAAGCTGCTTGTTAACCAACATATGTATTAATGTGGCCATTATTTTTGTTATGTAACATGGTGTATGGCTCCTTGACGATTTGTATTGTTTCATTATTGTAAGAAGTTCATTATAAATGTATAAAGAAAGACTTGCAGATTTGGATTTTTTATGATTCTGTGCCGTAATATATTCAATTTATTACATCCATGTTTACGGTCTTATTCTATTTTACGAGATCTACATTTTTTTATGATATAATAGTACTACAGTTTCATCGTTTTGTCTGTTCGTTAATTTATTAATTCATTTTGATAATTGTAGAACATGTATACTGATATGTGAATTTTGTTTAATTAAGCATCTGCAATTATTATTTTTGTGTAGTTCACAAAAATGTCGAACACTGAAATCCATTTACAATCTCAATGCTTAGAGAGTACCATTAAAAATGGTAATAATATGTCCCGGCAGGACAAAGCAAAGGCCCTGATATTTTTAAGAGGCCATATCCATGATGATCTAAAACCAGAATATTTAACTGAAAAAAAAGACCCTCTCCACTTATAGAACTCCCTGAAGGAGCATTATGACCACCAAAAGGCGGTCATACTTCCAAGCATAAAGCAAGATTCGTTGAACCCGAAGTTCACGTGCAAATGACCTGAAGCTCATATGATCTGAAGTTCATATGCAAACAAAGAACCCGAAGTTCATATTCAAACGAGAAACATGAAATAAAGCATAAAAGCATATAATTGCATTTAATATTTGCATATAGCAAATGACCTGTAAAAGGAGAGGATTTGAAAAATCAATGAAAGGAAAAAAAATTTCAACAAAAGGAAAAAGCCTCATGCTCCAATTTTATGCTACACATAATTTCTTGAAGAAACTTATTATTGGAAGAGATCATTACATTTGTAATAAATACTATTTTCTTGAAGAAAAATAGCAAAATGACTCTCAAATGTGAAAAACGGGCGCTTTCTAGAAAAATTGCTTTAATTTAAAATATATAACAGATATATGAATTAAGATAAAACTTGAAGTTTTATTATAGCCATTTTAGAACATATCATATTTCCAGAAGAAATGTTTTTACTGTTTCTAAGGAAAAACTTTTATAAAGAAAATATGCATCCTGAAGATCATATTAAGTTAAGATCTATATACTGATCTTATGTGACGACAAGGAATTTCGCTCGATCCGAATCAGTCGTTAAACCGATCTAGACCGTTCGAAACCCCTGTTCGTTTTGAGAACAGGACAAATCAGAACACAAACAGAAGAACATTTCATTGTTATTACAACAATTCCATCAGATACAAGAATATACAGAGTATAAATGAATAAATTACATTCGATAAATATCAGAGATTACAATAAATTACATTGCAGCGGAAAATAATACAAAGCGCAACTGAAGGTGATATACGGATACAGAGCTTTCCGGATATCATTCCAGCTGTAAACCAGGATCCTGTGAATATAAATCTGCAAAACCAAAACTACTAGCTGCCCGTGCGGAAAATAGGGGCACCCAGAGTTTAGGTTAAAACAATAAACTCCAGGTCAGTCATGTGACTGGTGTGAGAACTAAAACAGTTATTTAAAGCTTTACTTTAAAAGAGAGTAATTCAAGGGACCACGCCGTATAACACGGAACGGGTTTCCTCCCAAGAATACCAGTGCATAGAATAAACAACGCAATGCTTTTTCGAAAAATGAAGCTATTATAAGACCCAGGTCCCATCACACAATGCAACGCAAGCCGGAGGATAGGGTTTTACCTTATAACAGCCAAACATGCTTGATACGTTTAAAACAAATCATTTGATACTATAATAAGTGTATAGTGTCAAAACAATTTCAATCATAAATATAAATCATAGACGGCATGAGTGCCCCATCCCACTATGTCGCCATACTAGGCTCTACAAATAAAGCCGAATTACACGTATTGGAAATTGGATTCCGTCATGAGTCGAGGAAAGGGGCAAGCTCCTCTCCGCGTTCGAGACACTCTAGCAAATGTCCCAGGGCTACGCACTCTGGGCAACCCCTGGACGCTTCAGGGCCGGTCCTCACTTACGTTAGCGGATTAATTATGCCTGAACACACGTTTCCCGGTCCTTACAGACCTATAATCGAGGCGCCTCATCCAACAACCACAAAGGTGAAAAGTATATATATGTCAGGGCTGGTAAGTCACTGACACCACCAAAGCTAGAAAGAAACGTCGTGCTCTCCCTGCAGTCCGTATCCCGTTTTTAACTCATACCGAGGTGTGAGGCTCGCGAATTCACGTTATACACAAAGCTGCCACGTAGGTCGTGCTTTGATCATCAACCACAAGACTCTGCTTTTCAACAAAAGCCTTGATCATTGCATCTTAGCGTGCCACATAGGCAATTCATGCCATGCGACTGATGTCCATCGATATACAACCTCTGAGCTCGTACGTCTCAGAGAAGGGCGTTAAGCAAAAGAATAAATTCTCCGCCGCCAAACAGATGTATATTTAACAGAAATCAATCAACATAGAATAAAATCCAATGTCAGACACACAATCCATTTACAAGTCCGTTCTGGGTCTGAACGAAACCGGAGGCACTTTCCTCGCATCTCCATCCATCTCCAGGTACATCTGGACGACCACCAACAGTTTCCATCCTCTTGGGTGTACAGCCCAATCAGGATCATTAGTAATAATCCAAACGATGTGAAGACTTCCGGTCTTCAACCACCGTCTTCATCTTCGACTTATCGTCGAATCGGTTATTCAGAATGGGTTTAAACCCGGTCTTTCCGAACAACCAGCGTATATTAAAACGAATGTTACATAAACACAACATACGCCTCATTCCAATTCAGAATATTCTTTTATTCACAAAATCACATTTTTAGGGAAAGGTTCCCATTAATTTTATCCAAGATAAATTCTTTCAAATTTATCCTTTAATCTTCCTTTGGATATCATTTCAAACTAGATTATGGTTTTCTAAACAAGTCGAGATTAGCGAACCACAACGAAGTAATTATTTATTTTATTTCCCAATCCCAACCTATTCATCCCATGAAGCAAAACTGGTAATACTCCATATCTAATACTATGGTGTTATTGGTAAAATTAATTACCATTTCACGTTCAAATCTAATTAAAGATTTAACTATCGCTTTGGAGCAAAACTGGTGATACTCCATTCTCGCTCGTTTTCTAAATTTGATAATTTAGATTACAGATTTACATTTCAACCTAATTGCAGATTCGTTAAAACTCCTTTTACTGGGTTAAAGAACTAGGTGTTATTTAAAACACAGTTCACGACAAACCCAAATCACATTATATTTATTATCGGGTTACAGAACTAGTGTTGTTTAAAACACAATTCACGATAAACCCACAAATCAATTCTAGTTCAATTTAAATCAAATATATTAGTAATACTGATTATTTAAAACCCCTTTTTAAATCTAATTTATTTATTTAAAAACAAACAGGTTTTAAATTTAGTTCAAACTAGTTCATTTTGATAAAAATCTTTTTTTATCTTTTCAAATATGGAGTTTTTCATCCCAAATTTTCCCAAATCATTTCTTATGATTTTAGACAAATTATTACTATTTTTAATAATTTTATCAAGGCCCGTACAGTCGATTTCCATCAACGGCCATCGAACTGCACTTACAGCGACCTTTTTCAAATTTGATTTGGACGTATCTCCAAATCCAACCGTTAGATTTCGAATTTCTAATATTCGTTAGAAAGCTCTTTTCGATACAAACCCAACGGTTCCGGTTTTAGGAGAATCCGACGGTCGGATCTCCCGTAATGTCCGTTTGAAATAAATGGTCGAAATTCAAGAACTGCCGCGGCGCGGCGCGTTCTATTCAGGCTATTATATTATATATATAATATATATTTCGTCGATTACTATTCAAAACGAATTTTATAAATAGTTTTGAATTCGTTTCAAAAATAATTTCAACCCTTATTTCAATTCAAAGCAAAATTGAATTCTTCTTTATAAATTCGTTTTTAAAATTCATTTCTATTCAATTCAAATTTCAATTCAATTTGAATTCATTTCAATTTGTTTTAAATTCAATTCGAATTCGTTTTCAATTCAATTCAATTTCAAATTGGTTTTCTATTCGATTCAATTCAAATTGGTTTTCTATTCGATTCAATTCAAATTCGTTTTCTATTCGAATCAAATTCGTTATATATTCCATTGAAATCAAATTCGTTATATATTCAAATCAAATCAAATTCGTTTTCTATTCAAATCAAATTCGTTATATATTCAATTGAAATCAAATTTGTTTTCTATTCAATTCATTTTGAAATCGTTTTCAATTCAATTCATTTCGAAATCGTTTTCAATTCAATTCCTTTTGAAATCGTTTTCAATTCAATTCATTTCGAAATCGTTTTCAATTCAATTCATTTCGAAATCGTTTTCAATTCAATTCATTTCGAATGAAATCGATATAAATATCGTTCACGTCAAAATGGCGTCAATCTAATCAACACGGCTTCATATATTCTATTTCAAATATTTCTTTTTGTCAACACACGACTAATCTCAACGAATGAGTACCGTCCACGTGTGACTATTTTTGTTAAAATATTTCGTTCAACACATGACTAATCTCAACGGATGAGTACAGTCAACACATGAACCTTTATATTATAATATTGAGAAAGATGTAAATTTTATTATTAAAATATTTCGTTCAACACATGACTAATCTCAACGGATGAGTACAGTCAACACATGAACCTTTATATTATAATATTCTTTCTTTTCTAAATTGGAATGAGGCCCAATCAATTACCATATAGCGTTAACTATATGGATTTTCATACATCACACGTATATAATAGCATTGAAAAATAATCAACCATCAACCAAAGTGTACTACACTGTATAAGCATCAAATATAGATATCTAACGCTTATAACAGCCTGTCAATCAATCGATCGACATATTTAATCAATCAGGATGAGTGAACTTCAAATTTCATCCCAACACCCGTGTGGGGTTTCAAATCAACAAACACAGATTTTATTTGTGCAGTTGGGCGATGTGTAAAATTTATCGTCCCAATCAATGTCATTCAAATAGGTGTACATAAACAAACCGTCTGGTTTGTAAATGAATACTTTATTTTATTCACTTCCACGTTAAAAATTCTATTTTTAACGATAAAATATTTTATTTCAACACATGAATTTCTATTCAGTTCACTTATTAAATAAAATGATATATTTATTTTTCTAACTTATTTTAGAAAATTTCGGCGGCATAACGGCGCGATACTAGAAACGGGACGAGGCCTTGCCTTATCCCCGGTCTAGTGAAGGCCCACGCTATTCACATATCAATCAAATCAATTTCATTTTACCAAACAATTCAAATTCAAATCAAATCATCTAACTAATTTATGCAACCAAACAAACAAGTCCATGGTCTGTGGACGATTGTGTCGGGTGCTACAAAGCACCGTCTGCATCCTAGTATATATATATAACTAGATAAAGAAATTTTGAGTGAGAAGTTCTCACCGACTAGCTAATCCAATACCACGACTCCTCTTATGTAGAAAATCTTGTCGTTCTCGCCTTTTGTCACTTTCGTTGCCCGTAGCCACTACATGTATAAAAATCACATTTTTATTATCTACGTTATATAAAAATCTCATTTTTATATTCTCTATAAGTTAAAAATCGGATTTTCATCCTCTCTATAATATAAAGATCATATTTTTATTTACTTCATATGTCAAAAAACTGTAGAAGCTTTAAAATGGAGAAAACTCACTTTTTTTCTAACGCCCGGATTCGCTGTTCAGGTCCTAGACTTTGCAAACGAGTTTCAATCTTCACACCATTTTTTTTCTAGCTTAAACGCGCCATTCCGGACAACTTTCGCCTAAGGGTCTTTTTGCCGAAAATGCTCCAATTCGCCAGAATTCGCGAAAGTACACGAATTTTTCAGCTTTTGAACAGCAGGCTTCGAACGCGATTTCCGAGCAGCTCCGAACTACAAAACACGACTTCCATATAGCCAAATCGAAGAGAATTTCGTGCTCTACAACTTTGGTTTAGAGGGACTTTGGCCAGAAACACACGGTTTGCGAGTTATTCGCGAAATGGTGACAGGGTGTTATTTGCAAAACGGGATTTTTGGTGAAAATGGATTTTTGGGTGTAGCGGGGCCCACGGCCGGAATTGGGTGGCTAGGGTTGGGCACCGGACCTGATGTGGCGTGGGGAGTCGGCTAAGGGGCGGCGGCGGTGGTGGTGGGGCTCGTGGTGGTGGCGGTGGTGTTGTGAGGCTTAGGGTTATTGAAAAGAGGAGAGAGAAGGAAGAGGAGGAGGAGGAGGGGAGGAGGAGGAGGGGGTGCGGCGGCTCGCCGGAGGCCGGTGGTGGGCGCTGGAGGAGGGGCAGCGGTGGTGGTGGAGGAGGAGGCCATTTTTGAGTTTTTGTGGAGGAGGGAGGAAAAGTGAATTTATGAAATAGAAAAGGAGGAAAAGTGATTATATGCTAGTTTCTCGCGTATCGCCTGAACGCTAGCGATCCCCGATGGCCGCGGATTTCGGACACGAGATAGTAGACGTGAAGACGAGTCCAACGAAACAGGTTTCGTCGAATTCCGAGTTCGTTTGACCATTCAAAAAAAATCACAAAAATACTCAGATAAGCTCTAAAAATGCGATTTTGGCGCACCTTTTCCTCTCGCACGCTCACATGCTAACTTCAAAAATCATGCCCTTTTGGATTTAACCATTTTTAGATGATACGAATCCATAAAAAAAACGAAATCGAATTCTGAGGTCGTATCCATAATGTTCCTTTGTAAAATGACTGCTCGCTTTACCCGGAACTGTTTCAGCTCGCACGGCCGCATATTAACTCCGTTCGACGCGCCATTTGGAACTCAACAATGATTTGTCATTGTGAATCCATAAAAATTTATCTTGTCGAATTCTGAGCTCGTATGCAAAATTTCACTTTTTAAGGGCTATGTTTTGTTAACCGAACAACTCCAGCCCATAGCCACTATTCCGGATATCGGAATATATCGAAGCTTATACTTTTCGGAGCTCTAAACGGCATTTTGAACTCAATGGAAGTGGTTTCGAGTCCAAATTCATTCATATGCAAAATTTGACTTTTTGGGCAATGTATAGTTTACACAACGACTATTCTGAATTTTCAACTGGACATATCTTTTGATTCCCGCTATGAAATTTTGATTTTTCTGATTCGTTGGAAAGATATTATCAATTAGATCTTATGATTTTTGGTTTCACTAAAATCCGGATTGTTTTGCACCTGGTACATTCAATTGAAGTTTGAAATTGAATTATCGAACTACCGCGCCATTTTCAATTCTATTTATAATTATATATATAAATATTTATATTCTAACGACGGCGTATACAATATATACGTTCGAATTATATTCAAAATAAATTTTTCGTCAATTTTATTTAAAATAATCTATTTTAAATATTCAAAATTCGCTAAAATTGCCAAAATAAAAATTTTAAACTGGCTCAGAATTTCCGGGTTATTACAATCTCCCCCACTTAAAATTTTTCGTCCCCGAAAAGGAACAAAGTCGAAAGTGGTTTGATTAATCAATTCTACGTTCGATCTGGCTTCCATTCTCCAACTTTTCAGTTTCTGAGAATTCTCAAATTTTCAAAAATTTGGCTAACACCCGGAATTTTCGAAAAATTTCGCCATAACCTCCTTTGTACGGGGAGCACGAGAAAATCCCGAAATTGCCATATAGGCCTTCTGATCTCAAAAAGAAAAAGAAAAGGCCAAGCGGCTAGCCAATAGGCTCATAAAATCATCATCACCCAAACAAAACAGTAAATTATGTAGTAAACATGTACCTATTTGTTGGGCAAACAAATTTTATTCTTCGGCTCTAGCCTCCTTGCTATGACCTGTTCAATGGAAGTATATGTATATGCAAGCAAATGCTACTAATTTTCAATATAATCAATATTTGATTCAATTAGGCATAATGGTTAAAAATTATCAAACAAATAAACAAACAATACAAACATCAATCAGTTAGTGAATTAGAGTTTCAAATTCATAAATTTGATATATATACAAAAAATCATGTTTTTGGTGCCAATTCACAACAAAGTGTTCTAACTATATAAGTTTTGGTTCTCACACCAGTCTAATGGAAATATATAGATGTCACATCTTCGAAACACAAAAATAATTACTAATGATGACGCGTCAATCATCAGAATCAGGTCCGTGCGACTAGAGTGTGATTCTATATCTATCTAATATATTAAAACTTCGAATATACGTTCATGACGCGTATATGCAAAAAATTTATATATCAGATTGTCCATATTCAAAATAAATAAATAATCAAATACGTATAAGGTGATTTAAATTTTCTTGAAACAAAATTGTTTTCATTTGAAAAATATACTCTTCACACTCGTTCTAGGATACTACTGATCCTATCTCTAACGAGTCATTCTAATTGGATATTGCTAATCCAATATCTGATGAATTCTTTCGTATGGTTCTAATGTGTCTTGTTCTCGAGCTCTGTAAACCAAAGCTTTGATACCAAATGTGATGACAAGGAATTTCGCTCGATCCGAATCAGTCGTTAAACCGATCTAGACCGTTCGAAACCCCTGTTCGTTTTGAGAACAGGACAAATCAGAACACAAACAGAAGAACATTTCATTGTTATTACAACAATTCCATTAGATACAAGAATATACAGAGTATAAATGAATAAATTACATTCGATAAATATCAGAGATTACAATAAATTACATTGCAGCGGAAAATAATACAAAGCGCAACTGAAGGTGATATACGGATACAGAGCTTTCAGGATATCATTCCAGCTGTAAACCAGGATCCTGTAAATATAAATCTGCAAAACCAAAACTACAAGATGCCCGTGCGGAAAATAGGGGCACCCAGAGTTTAGGTTAAAACAATAAATTCCAGGTCAGTCATGTGACTGGTGTGAGAACTAAAACAGTTAATTAAAGCTTTACTTTAAAAGAGAGTAATTCAAGGGACCACGCCATATAACACGGAACGGGTTTCCTCCCAAGAATACCAGTGCATAGAATAAACAACGCAATGCTTTTTCGAAAAATGAAGCTATTATAAGACCCAGGTCCCATCACACAATGCAACGCAAGCCGGAGGATAGGGTTTTATCTTATAACAGCCAAACATGCTTGGTACGTTTAAAACAAATCATTTGATACTATAATAAGTGTCAAAACAATTTCAATCATAAATATAAATCATAGACGGCATGAGTGCCCCATCCCACTATGTCGCCATACTAGGCTCTACAAATAAAGCCGAATTACACGTATTGGAAATTGGATTCCGTCATGAGTCGAGGCAAGGGGCAAGCTCCTCTCCGCGTTCGAGACACTCTAGCAAATGTCCCAGGGCTACGCACTCTGGGCAACCCCTGGATGCTTCAGGGTCGGTCCTCACTTACGTTAGAGGATTAATTATGCCTGAACACACGTTTCCCGGTCCTTACAGACCTATAATCGAGGCGCCTCATCCAACAACCACAAAGGTGAAAAGTATATATATGTCAGGGCTGGTAAGTCACTGACACCACCAAAGCTAGAAAGAAACGTCGTGCTCTCCCTGCAGTCCGTATCCCGTTTTTAACTCATACCGAGGTGTGAGGCTCGCGAATTCACGTTATACACAATGCTGCTACATAGGCCGTGCTTTTATCATCAACCACAAGACTCTGCTTTTCAACAAAAGCCTTGATCATTGCATCTTAGCGTGCCACACAGGCAATTCATGCCATGCGACTGATGTCCATCGATATACAACCTCTGAGCTCGTACGTCTCAGAGAAGGGCGTTAAGCAAAAGAATAAATTCTCCGCCGCCAAACAGATGTATATTTAACAGAAATCAATCAACATAGAATAAAATCCAATGTCAGACACACAATCCATTTACAAGTCCGTTCTGGGTCTGAACGAAACCGGAGGCACTTTCCTCGCATCTCCATCCATCTCCAGGTACATCTGGACGACCACCAACTGTTTCCATCCTCTTGGGTGTACAGCCCAATCAGGATCGTCAGTAATAATCCAAACGATGTGAAGACTTCCGGTCTTCAACCACCGTCTTCATCTTCGACTTATCGTCGAATCGGTTATTCAGAATGGGTTTAAACCCGGTCTTTCCGAACAACCAGCGTATATTAAAACGAATGTTACATAAACACAACATACGCCTCATTCCAATTCAGAATATTCTTTTATTCACAAAATCACATTTTTAGGGAAAGGTTCCCATTAATTTTATCCAAGATAAATTCTTTCAAATTTATCCTTTAATCTTCCTTTGGATGTCATTTCAAACCAGATTATGGTTTTCTAAACTAGTCGAGATTAGCGAACCACAACGAAGTAATTATTTATTTTATTTCCCAATCCCAACCTATTCATCCCATGGAGCAAAACTGGGAATACTCCATATCTAATACTATGGTGTTATTGGTAAAATTAATTACCATTTCACGTTCAAATCTAATTAAAGATTTAACTATCGCTTTGGAGCAAAACTGGTGATACTCCATTCTCGCTCGTTTTCTAAATTTGATAATTTGGATTACAGATTTACATTTCAACCTAATTGCAGATTCGTTAAAACTCCTTTTACTGGGTTAAAGAACTAGGTGTTATTTAAAACACAGTTCACGACAAACCCAAATCACATTATATTTATTATCGGGTTACAGAACTAGTGTTGTTTAAAAACACAGTTCACGATAAACCCACAAATCAATCTAGTTCAATTTAAATCAAATATATTAGGAATTCTGATTATTTAAAACCCCTTTTTAAATCTAATTTATTTATTTAAAAACAAACGGGTTTTAAATTTAGTTCAAACTAGTTCATTTTGATAAAAATCTATTTTTATCTTTTCAAATATGGAGTTTTTCATCCCAAATTTTCCCAAATCATTTCTTATGATTTTAGACAAATTATTACTATTTTTAATAATTTTATCAAGGCCCGTACAGTCGATTTCCATCAACGGCCATCGAACTGCACTTACAACGACCTTTTTCAAATTTGATTTGGACGTATCTCCAAATCCAACCGTTAGATTTCGAATTTCTAATATTCGTTAGAAAGCTCTTTTCGATACGAACCCAACGGTTCCGGTTTTAGGAGAATCCGACGGTCGGATCTCCCGTAATGTCCGTTTGAAATAAATGGTCGAAATTCACGAACTGCCGCGGCGCGTTCTATTCAGGCTATTATATTATATATATAATATATATTTCGTCGATTACTATTCAAAACGAATTTTATAAATAGTTTTGAATTCGTTTCAAAAATAATTTCAACCCTTATTTCAATTCAAAGCAAAATTGAATTCTTCTTTATAAATACATTTCCATTCAATTCAAATTTCAATTCAATTTGAATTCATTTCAATTTGTTTTAAATTCAATTCGAATTCGTTTTCAATTCAATTCAATTTCAAATTGGTTTTCTATTCGATTCAATTCAAATTGGTTTTCTATTCGATTCAATTCAAATTCGTTTTCTATTCGAATCAAATTCGTTATATATTCCATTGAAATCAAATTCGTTATATATTCAAATCAAATCAAATTCGTTTTCTATTCAAATCAAATTCGTTATATATTCAATTGAAATCAAATTCGTTTTCTATTCAATTCATTTTGAAATCGTTTTCAATTCAATTCATTTCGAAATCGTTTTCAATTCAATTCCTTTTGAAATCGTTTTCAATTCAATTCATTTCGAAATCGTTTTCAATTCAATTCATTTCGAAATCGTTTTCAATTCAATTCATTTCGAATGAAATCGATATAAATATCGTTCACGTCAAAATGGCGTCAATCTAATCAACACGGCTTCATATATTCTATTTCAAATATTTCTTTTTGTCAACACACGACTAATCTCAACGAATGAGTACCGTCCACGTGTGACTATTTTTGTTAAAATATTTCGTTCAACACATGACTAATCTCAACGGATGAGTACAGTCAACACATGAACCTTTATATTATAATATTGAGAAAGATGTAAATTTTATTATTAAAATATTTCGTTCAACACATGACTAATCTCAACGGATGAGTACAGTCAACACATGAACCTTTATATTATAATATTGAGAAAGATGTAAATTTTATTATTAAAATATTTCGTTCAACACATGACTAATCTCAACGGATGAGTACAGTCAACACATGAACCTTTATATTATAATATTCTTTCTTTTCTAAATTGGAATGAGGCCCAATCAATTACCATATAGCGTTAACTATATGGATTTTCATTCATCACACGTATATAATAGCATTGAAAAATAATCAACCATCAACCAAAGTGTACTACACTGTATAAGCATCAAATATAGATATCTAACGCTTATAACAGCCTGTCAATCAATCGATCGACATATTTAATCAATCAGGATGAGTGAACTTCAAATTTCATCCCAACACCCATGTGGGGTTTCAAATCAACAAACACAGATTTTATTTGTGCAGTTGGGCGATGTGTAAAATTTATCGTCCCAATCAATGTCATTCAAATAGGTGTACGTAAACAAACCGTCCGGTTTGTAAATGAATATTTTATTTTATTCACTTCCACGTTAAAAATTATATTTTTAACGATAAAATATTTTATTTCAACACATGAATTTCTATTCAGTTCACTTATTAAATAAAATGATATCTTTATTTTTCTAACTTATTTTAGAAAATTTCGGCGGCATAACGGCGCGATACTAGAAACGGGACGAGGCCTAGCCTTATCCCCGGTCTAGTGAAGGCCCGCGCCATTCACATATCAATCAAATCAATTTCATTTTACCAAACAATTCAAATTCAAATCAAATCATCTAACTAATTTATGCAACCAAACAAACAAGTCCATGGTCTGTGGACGATTGTGTCGGGTGCTACTAAGCACCGTCTGCATCCTAGTATATATATATAACTAGAAAAAGAAATTTTGAGTGAGAAGTTCTCACCGACTAGCTAATCCAATACCACGACTCCTCTTATGTAGAAAATATTGTCGTTCTCGCCTTTTGTCACTTTTGTTGCCCGTAGCCACTACATGTATAAAAATCACATTTTTATTATCTACATTATATAAAAATCTCATCTTTATATTCTCTATAAGTTAAAAATCGGATTTTTATCCTCTCTATAATATAAAGATCATATTTTTATTTACTTCATATGTCAAAAAACTGTAGAAGCTTTTAAAATGGAGAAAACTCACTTTTTTTCTAACGCCCGGATTCGCTGTTCAGGTCCTAGACTTTGCAAACGAGTTTCAATCTTCACACCATTTTTTTTCTAGCTTAAACGCGCCATTCCGGACAACTTTCGCCTAAGGGTCTTTTCGCCGAAAATGCTCCAATTCGCCAGAATTCGCCAAAGTACACGAATTTTTCAGCTTTTGAACAACAGACTTCGAACGCGATTTCCGAGCAGCTCCGAACTCCCAAACACGACTTCCATATAGTCAAATCGAAGAGAATTTCGTGCTCTACAACTTTGGTTAGAGGGACTTTGGCCATAAACGCACGGTTTGGGAGTTATTCGTGAAATGGTGACAGGGTGTTATTTGCAAAACGGGATTTTTGGTGAAAATGGATTTTTGGGTGTAGCGGGGCCCACGGCCGGAGTTGGGTGGCTAGGGTTGGGCGCCGGACCTGATGTGGCGTGGGGAGGCTGCTAAGGGGCGGCGGCGGTGGTGGTGGGGCCCGTGGTGGTGGCGGTGGTGTTGTGAGGCTTAGGGTTATTGAAAAGAGGAGAGAGAAGGAGGAGGAGGAAGAGGAGGAGGAGGGGAGGAGGAGGAGGGGGTGCGGCGGCTCGCCGGAGGCCGGTGGTGGGCGGTGGAGGAGGGGCAGCGGTGGTGGTGGAGGAGGAGGCCATTTTTGAGTTTTTGTGGAGGAAGGAGGAAAAGTGAATTTATGAAATAGAAAAGGAGGAAAAGTGATTATTTGCTAGTTTCTCGCGTATCCCCTGAACGCTTGCGATCCCCGATGGCCGCGGATTTCGGACACGAGATAGTAGACGTGAAGACGAGTCCAACGAAATAGGTTTCGTCGAATTCCGAGTTCGTTTGACCATTCAAAAAAAATCACAAAAATGCTCAGATAAGCTCTAAAAATGCGATTTTGGCGCACCTTTTCCTCTCGCACGCTCACATGCTAACTTCAAAAATCATGCCCTTTTGGATTTAACCATTTTTAGACGATACGAATCCATAAAAAAAAACGAAATCGAATTCTGAGGTCGTATCCATAATGTTCCTTTGTAAAATAACTGCTCGCTTTACCCGGAACTGTTTCAGCTCACACGGCCACATATTAACTCCGTTCGACGCGCCATTTGGAACTCAACAATGATTTGTCATTGTGAATCCATAAAAATTTATCTCGTCGAATTCTGAGCTCGTATGCAAAATTTCACTTTTTAAGGGCTATGTTTTGTTAACCGAACAACTCCAGCCCATAGCCACTATTCCGGATATCGGAATATATCGAAGCTTATACTTTTCGGAGCTCTAAACGGCATTTTGAACTCAATGGAAGTGGTTTCGAGTCCAAATTCATTCATATGCAAAATTTGACTTTTTGGACCATGTATAGTTTACACAGCGAATATTCTGAATTTTCAACTGGACATATCTTTTGATTCCCGCTATGAAATTTTGATTTTTCTGATTCGTTGGAAAGATATTATCAATTAGATCCTATAATTTTTGGTTTCACTAAAATCCGAATTGTTTTGCACCCGGTACATTCAATTGAATTTTGAAATCAAATTATCGAACTACCGCACCATTTTCAATTCTATTTATAATTATATATATAAATATTTATATTCTAACGACGGCGTATACATTATATACGTTCGAATTATATTCAAAATAAATTTTTCGTCAATTTTATTTAAAATAATCTATTTTAAATATTCAAAATTCGCTAAAATTGCCAAAATAAAAATTTTAAACTGGCTCAGAATTTCCGGGTTATTACATCTTAATTCTGCACACCGGAAGTGAATGCAAAAACGATTTTTGTCATTACATGGAAAATTTAGAACCTGCAGTTTCTAAAAAGGAAAGAAGCAATTTTGATATAAAAAGAAAGATCTAAAAGATCTTTATATGAGTTGTATAATTTGAATAATAAAAGTAAATTTTTTATGCTTGCGAATTTTATGTATAAATTTACAAGTTTTTCAAATCATTCATATCGAAGAATGAGATTTTTTTTTTTTTGAATATGAGATATGTATTTTATTTTTGTTTATAGTTGTGAATTTTATGTAAAGATCTGTAAATTTTTGAACCATTGAATGTTAGAGAATGCATTGTTATGATAATATATTATATTACCTTATTGTCATAAATGCGTTGAATACATTATTATTGTTAGTTAATTGATGTATGTTTGTATTTGGAATAAAAATAAACATATGTATTATTATTCGGTGTATTTAGCTAGTAATAACTAAAGTTATGTAAGAAAGGATAGAACCACAACCTGAAGTTGTGCAAAGAAAATATTTATACTGGAAGTTGTATAACTCAAAGTAGATAGGAATTAGGGTTAGGTTTTGATTTTTAATTCCTATTTATAATAAAATAATATTAAATTTCTAGTTTAAGCCCAACAACCCTTTTCAACTCCAATTTCAGCCCAATGAAGGATGTTCCCAAGCAAATACCCCTGTTCCGGGCGCAATGGGCTAGGTCCCGTCAGCCGGTTTGATCGTCTTTAGCTTGTTTTCTTTAATTTAAAATATAAATTATTTAATTATTTAATTTGATCGTACATTTAAATTCACCGGGGCCACGTACTAACTCTAAAAATTACAAGAAAATTATATCTAGCTTTGTTTTGACGATATGGTCCTAACAAAATTAATTTCGTTGAATTTGGAGACCGTTTGAAAAATGGCCATTTTCTAGTCGATCCAATTTGACTGAAATGGTCAAAACACATTTTCTTTTGCCACGCTCACATATTGATTCCAAAAATTATGAAAATTGGAATCAAGCAATAATTTGACATTCCGGATCCAAAAAAAGTGGTTTCATCGAAAAAGGAGGTCGTTTGCAAAATGGTTGTTTTTAAGGACTATATATTATATTAAATTCCATAACGACTTTTCTGAATATTATACTAGGCATAATATTTGATCCCGCTATGAAATTTCAATTTTTCGGATTCGTTGGAAAGATATTCTTAAATAGATTCTAATATTTTTGATTACACTAAAATCTGATTTACTTTGCATCTAATACAGTCCGTCAAAGTTTAAATTCAAATTTTCAAACTACCGCGCTATTTTAAACTCCTTTTATAATAAAAATAAATATACTCGTTCTAACTTCGATTTAAATAAATTTTTAGTCATTATTATTTAATATAAATTATTTTAAATATTAAAAATCCATTAAAATTTCTAAAATAAAAATTTTAAATTGGTTCAGAATTTCCGGGTTATTATAATCTCCCCCACTTAAAATCTTTTCGTCCTCGAAAAGGAACAAAGCTAAAAATTGTTTAACTAACCACTAAATTTTCATTCTTTTATTGATTTCAATAATTTTATTAGTTTAATAACTTTTCAAATATATATAACTTTTATATATTCAAAAACCATATTTTCTAAAATTGGATTGTATATATAATCACAAATACGTTAATTATAAATTTGTTACTCTCAACTCATTCTGGGGCATTACTAACCCCATATCTAACGAGTTTTCTCATTCTATGATACTACTGATCCTATCTCTAATGAGTATTCTTTTATAGGATATTACTAACCCTACCTCTGATGAGTCTTTTGTTCAGTTCTAACGAGTTGTACCCCAAAGATTTGAGCTAACCAGAGCTATGATACCAATTGTAATGATACGGATTTCGCCCGTACCTAGTCGATCACAAAATCGACCAAGACCGTTCAAAACCTGAATACGCTAACTTTGGGAATAAAACACATCAGAACAAATAACAGAAGACTTTTATAAACATTACAGAAATGTTACATTAGAGTACATTAAATAATAATATAGCGGAAGATTAAATTACAATAAATGTAATACACTGCAGTGGAACAATTAAATTAACACAACGGAAGACCATCATTGCTCTGGACACAACTGTAAGCTTCGATCCAGAATCCTACTCAATCTATCTGCAAAATAAGCTACTCGATTGCCCATGTGGAAAGAGGGCACCCGAGTTTGCAAAGTGAAACAAAATACGGGTCAGTCATGGGACTGGTATGAGAAATCTAACTTAACTTATCTAACAATAAGGCCAATCACAGGACCACGCCGCTAACTCGGAACGGGTTTACTCCATTGGATTGCCAATACATGAAATAAAGTAAATCGTTAAACAACGCAATGGTTTTTAGAAAAATGAAACTATTATAAGACTCAAGTCCCATCACACAATGCAACATAAACTGGAGGATAGAGTTTTACCTTATAACGGTCAAAAATGCTTGATATGATAAAAACGGATTTGGTATTATTATTAGTGTATATATGTTTCAAAAACATTTCAGTCATAATGTATTAATCATAGACGGCATAGTACCCATCCTACTATGTCGCCACACTAGTTCTACAATCAAAAACACATGGTGTCGTATTGGAAGTTGGATTTCCATCACGAGTCAAGGCTAGGAACGATCTCCTTACCGATTCGAGACACTCTAGCAATGTCTCAAGATTCAGACGCTGGCGAACCTTTGGATACAGCAGGGCCGGTCCATAAATACTTTAGTGGATTAGTTATGCCTGAACACACGCTTCTCGGTCCTATTGAACCTATAATACGTTCATTAGAGACCGATAAATCTGAGGCCTCCAAAATTCTATCATCCACATAAGTAAAATGTCAGGGCTGGTAAGTCGCTGATACCACTTAGAAAGATACGTGCGCACTCCCTACATTCCCTTGCTCCGTTTCTGACTCATACCGGGGTGTGAGGCTCGCGAAGTCACGCTATACACAAAGCTACACCTAAATAGGTCATGCTTTGTTCATCAACCACAAAGCTCTGCTTTTCAACAAAAGCCTCAATCATTTTCATCTTGGCATACCACATTGACAATTCACGCCATGCGATCGATAACTACCAATATATAACCTCTGAGCTCATGCATCTCAGAGAAGGGTGTTAAGCAAGAGAATAAATTCCCCTTCACCACAGATATATATTAAATAGAAATCAATTTAATTACATGGAATGAAATCCAATATCGGAGACACATCCATTTACAAGTCCGTTCTGGGTCTGAACGAAACTGGATACACATTATTCCTCGTCCCGTATGTCCAATACGGAAGAGAGGTGCTCGCTTATCTGGACAATCAACAAGTACGTCCGAACAACTACCACTGTAACCCTTTCCTGGGAGCAAACCAGTCCAGGGCATCAGTAGTCATCCATTCGATGTGAAGATCGCCGGTCTTTAATCTCCGTCTTCAATGTCTTCGATTTTAAATCGTCGTATAATTATTTGAAATGAGATTGAACTTGGCCTTTTCAAACAATTCTCGAATAATTATAATTTAAAATTATTTCATATCGTTGATATTATTCTATAATGATTTATCGCTATTTTTACTTATATAAAAATAGTCTAATTCAATTTAACAACGCTCCAGTCCAATGGGCGACCCTGGCGCTGTTTTTATCAAAATTTGATTTACACATTTCTCGAAATGTAACCGTTGGATTTTAACGGATTTTATAACGTTGGAAAGATCTTCCCAAAGCTGACCTAACGGTTCCAGTTTTGGGAAAATCCGACGGTCGGATCTTTCGGTATAATCGTTTAAAGTTACTATTCCGAAACGCGAACTAGCGCGTGTGATTTGTTTTATATATATATATATATATATATATAATTATATATATAATTATATATAAATATAAGCCATTCGACGATTCATCTACGTATTTAACACGCCAAATAAAAGATTGTTTTATTGGCATAGAACATCTAAATGTTCATAATGTCAAATAAATATGTATTTTATTTACATGACATCTTTGCTAATGGCAAATAAAAAGATAATTTTTATTTTCATTATTTATATGCAATTTTTATTTTATACCTTAACAAATAAAAAGAAATATTTTATTTGTATATATAGTTTCAATGTATGATATGACACACATAAAAATGTTTATTCTGCATACAAACTCTATTTCAACAAAATACATAAAAAGTGATACATTCATTTTTGTTGACAATTCTATTTCAACAAAATGATTAAAAGTGATTCATTCATTTTGTTTACAATTCTATTTCAATAAAAAGATAAAAGTTGATTCTTAACTCAATCTACAATTACATTTTAACAAAATGACAACTCTATATTGTTAACAATTCTATTTTGATAAGATGAATAAAATTGACACTTCGTTTTGTTAACAATTCTATTTTTAACAAATTGAATAAAGGTGATATTTCATATTGTTAACAATTCCAATTTTAACAAAATGAATAAAAGAGATATTTTATATGGTTAACAATTCTAATTTTAGTTCGACAAAATAAAATAAAATGACTTTCAATTATCTAAAAATTACATTTCAGCAAAATGAATAAAAAGTGACAATTTCATACTGTTAACAATTCTAATTTAACAAAATGAATGCTAATGATATTTCATATTGTTAACAATTCTAATTTAACAAAATGGATATTTTTGTTGTAACACAAATCTATTTGCCAAAACTGCTATTTGTGTTTAGACACAAACCTATTTAACAAAATGCTATTTGTGTTTGACACAGATCTATTTAACAAAAATGCTATTTGTGTTTGACACAAATCTATTTAACAAAAATGCTATTTTGAAAAAGTGTATATTTTGACAAAAATATATGTTTTGATTCAACTAATCTATTTCAACAAAACAATAAAAATGATGACTTTGTTTTGTCAACAAATCTATTTCAACAAAACAATAAAGATGAGGACTTTGTTTAGTTGACAAATCCATTTCAACAAAAAAATAAAAATAATGACTTTGTTTTGTCGACAAATCTATTTCAACAAAAAAATAAAAATGATAACTTTGTTTTGTTTACATTTTTCTATTCAACATAACAAATAAAAATGATAATTTTATTCGTTTACAATTTCTATTTAACAAAAACGATATTATTGTCTTAACACAAATCTATTTGACAAAAATGTAAATTTTTGTTCTAACTCAATTCTAATTTACAAAAATGTAAATTTTGTTCTAACCATTATATTTTGACAAAAATGCCAATTTTGTTTCAACTATTACATTTTGACAAAAGTGGCAAATTTGGTTTCAACTATTATAATTTGACAAAAGTGACAAATTTGATTTCAACATTGATAATTCGACAAAAGCGACAAATTGGTTTTCAACTTTTATAATTTGGCAAAAGTGACAATTTGGTTTCAACTTTGATAATTTGACAAAAATGGATATTTGTTTTAACTAATGTATTTTGACAAAAATGTATGTTTTTATTTCAACTAACATGTTTGACCAAAAATATTTATTTTTATTTCAACTAACATGTTTGGCAAAAATGTTTATTTTTATTTCAATTAACATGTTTGACAAAAATGTATGATTTGTTTCAACTAATATGTTTTGACAACAATGAGTATTTTGTTTCTACTAACTAATTTGACAAAAATGAGTATTTGGTTTCTACTAACTAATTTGACAAAAATGAGTATTTTGTTTCTACTAACTAATTTGACAAAAATGAGTATTTTGTTTCAACTAACAAATTTGACAAAAATGAGTAATTTGTTTAACTATTCTATATTGACCAAAAATGAATATTTTTGTTTAACTATTCTATATTGAAAAAAATTAAATATTTTTGTTTAACTATTCTATATTGAAAAAAAATGAATATTTTTGTTTAACTTTTCCATGTTGACAAAAATGAATATTTTTGTTTAACTTTACAATTAGGCAATAATGACAATCTTGTTTCAACTCTTAAGTTTCAACAAAAATTGATAATTTTGCTTCACTATTTGGTTACAACAAAAATGATATATTTTTGTTTTCGATCTTTTTGTCACAACAAAATGATATATTCGTTTCATCTATTTTATTATAACAAAAAATGATATATTTGTTTACAACAATTTTATAATAACAAAATGACATATTTGTTTTCATCAAATTTATAATCACAAAATAACATATTTGTTTTCATCAAATTTATAATCACAAAATGACATGTTTGTTTCAATTATTTTATTATAACAAGTATGATATATTTGTTTTCAAAAATCTTATCTTAACAAACATGAGATATTTGTTTTCAACAAAACAAACATGATATATTTGTTTTCAACTAAACAAACATGATATATTTATTTTCAACTATTTTATCTTAACAAACATGATATAATTATTTTCAACACAACAATCATCAAATCAAGAGATTTACATAACAATGAGAATTTAGGATCAAATCACGTATGATAATCAATTAGAATTTAACAGCGGATTTGTGATAATACAATCATAATTAATTTTAATTATTAAAAAAATAGAATTCTCACATTGATTTTGTCTGAATTTTCAACGTGCTCCATTTCAGCTCTAGTCAGTTCCATTGCGTAGATCTTGCGAAGACGATTCCAACGAACCTGAAATCGTTTCATTCCGTTTTGATTTGAGAGAGATATGAATGTTTGAAATTTAATTACGTTATTGAATAATTAGATTTTAATTAATTTAATAATTAAATACCTAACCCCCTTTCTTCTTAAATCCGTCGTTCCTTATCTATAGAAAAACCGCACCCAACTCCTATTAGAAAACCCATGTCGCACCCTCCCCTGGTGTGCCGAACCCCGATCAACACCAACCACATGAAGCGCCTCAGCTTGCTCCTCCTTCACTGTGAAGGGCGCCCGGTTCGAAGGTCCCTGGTGGCCAGAAAACACCACTAACCTCCGTGCCTTTGGGGGCTCAAATCAAGAAATCTAGGACATTAAAACCCATCTCATCCATTCAGATTGTAGATGACTCCATGCTCTTCAATTTTTGTTTTGGTTTCAAATGATTTTACTGTGTAAATAGAGAGAAAAGTGGGATTGAAATTCGGAGTTGTATGGCCATTGATTTTAGAGATGGCGGCTGGTTTAGATAGGAATTAGGGTTAGGTTTTGATTTTTAATTCGTATTTATAATAAAATAGTACTAAATTTCTAGTTTAAGCCCATCAACCCTTTTCAATCCCAATTTCAACCCAATGAAGGTTGTTCGTAGACAAATACCCCTATTTCGGACGCAATGGGTTAGGTCCAATCAACCCGTTTGATCGTCTTCAGCTTGTTTTCTTTAATTTAAAATATAAATTATTTAATTTGATCATACATTTAAATTCACCGGGGCCACATACTAACTCTAAAAATTACAAAAAAATTATATCTAGCTTTGTTTTGACGATACAGTCCTAACAAAATTAATTTCATCGAATTTGGAGACCGTTTGAAAAATGAACATTTTCTGGTCGATCCAATTTGACTAAAATGGTCAAAACACATTTTATTTTGCCATGCTCACATATTAATTCCAAAAGTTATGAAAATTGGAATCTAGGAATAATTTGACATTCCGGATCCAAAAAAAGTGGTTTTGTCGAAAATGGAGTTCATTTGCAAAATGACTATTTTTAAGGGCTATATATTATATTAAATTCCATAGCGACTTTTATGAATATTAAACTAGGTATAATTTTTAATTCCCATTATGAAATTTCAATTTTCCGGATTCGTTGGAAAGATATAATTTAATAGATTCTAATATTTTTCATTACACTAAAATCCGATTTATTTTGCATCCTGTACATTCAGTCAAAGTTTAAATTCAAATTTTCAAACTGCCGTGCTATTTTAAACTCCTTTTATAATTAAAATAAATATACTCGTTCTAACTTCGATTTAAATAAATTTTTAGTCATTATTTTTTAAAATAAATTATTTAAAATATTTAAAATCCATTGAAATTACTAAAATAAATTTTTTAAATTGGTTCAGAATTTCCGGGTTGTTACATGATTTTTGCTGTTATCATTGTTTTTGTTGACTGCATAATTGATGCTGAAGTCGCTTTCTTGAGATTCCTTGCTTCCAAATCTAGCTTCATGAGCTAAAAGAATTGAATGTACTTAATCTAGAGAAGAAAATTCCTTTTGTGAAGAGATTATAGCTTTAACAGCCTCGTACTCTTCACTCAAGCCATTGAGTATTGCTAGAATTTGTTCAGATTCTTTCACTTTATGACCAACAACTTCTAACATGTCACAAATAGATTTGATTTTGCTGAAGTATTCTCATGGTGGTATTATCTTTCCTTATCTTCTGTAACTGCCTTTTATAAAACATTACTTTAGCCGTTGACTGATTGTTGAAAGCTTTTTCTATAGTTGTCTGTATCCCATTGGCACTTTTGCAGCCAATTACTTGCAGTAGTAGACTTTGATTAACAGATGATAAAAAAACCATGAACTAACTAAATGATCTTGCCTATGAAACTTTATATATTCTTCGTTGTCGACAATTTTGTACTCCTGACCAGTGATAAATTTTTAGGGAACAGATAAGGTGCCCATGATAAATCATTCAAGTTCATACCCTTGAATTGCAGTTCGATTTGCAATTTCCACAGTAAGTAATTAGTATCATCCAATTGTACATTAATTAGTCATGATTGTGGACTAATTACTATTTTGGTGAGTTTGTCTACAGCTAATAGAATTTCGATAATCCTAGTGGCATTATCAGAAGCTGATGAAGAAGTATCATTGGCCTTGATGACCATATAATGAATCAACTATAAAGATGATCATTACTCTTTCGAGTTGAAGAAGAGATGGATCAATGGTTGTTAAGCCTTAATAATGCTCAGATACCATGAAAGAAATAAAGAACAACGGAGGAATCATTGAAGAAAAGTTTTATTATTTCATAATTGTAATGAAGATTAATACAAATTGTATGGAGTGGTAATCTTTATTTATAATAATGCAAAGTAGAATAAATGGTACAGCCCGCACACAAAACAAAAGGAAAGATGTAAAAATAGGAAAATGCAGGTGACCGTTGTACAGGCTATATGTGGTAATAATTGATATTGAAATATATCGTACACGCAAGCTTTCCTTTTATCACATCTTTCCTCTTGTCATATCCACGCAAGCTTTCCTTTATCACATCTTTCCTTCATTAGTTAATGAATAGTTTGGTCGTTGGTACCCTTTTTTAACAATTCATTTTTTATAAATGTCAGTGCTGAAACTTGTACGTTGTGCAATTACGTGATTTGTATGATTGTTACATGTGTACTGTTCTGCAGTTGATATATGAGCACAATATTCTTTACCACTGTCATAACGGGTTCCCTTTGTTGCATGACTAGGCTGATAACATATTCATTGCAGCAAATACTAGTAATTACACCGTCCTATTATCAATCAGAGGTCATGTTTCCAGCAACATGCAGCAATAACAAGGTATGTCAAAATCATCTGTCTGCTTAACTTATTTGGTTCACTGTTGTTTATGAATAATTTTTAAGTACACAAAGTCGTTGATCTATTTATTTCTTTTGATTTTACTGCAGTGATACTGATACATTCATTTTTGTCCTTCTTCATTTACATGGCATGTTTACCAGCTTCTGCATTTCATTATTCTAACATATTTACCTAATTCACTTACTTTGGATCCATAAACTGTTTATGCAGTTGACAACAAAAATTATTGTGCACGTCAACAAATAAAAAATACAACCCATTATCGGGTGCATTTGTTAGCAGCAAGTGTACTAAGCGGTTGTTATAAGTAATAGTAGGATGACTATTTAATACGTGTGGACAATTCCAATGCCGAAGTTCCATGTTCATATGAAGTAAATTAGATTGTACTTGATGTTAGGTGTGGCTCACATTGGAATGGAGTGGGTGCGTGGACTAAATTGACGAATAGTCCTACATCGCAAGAAAGTAGAAAAGATCATGGTATATATGATATTGGATGCATATAACATTGTGAATTCCTTCTTTACAACATATTCTTGCCAATACTATATTGTATACTCGATGGGTGGCGATAGGGGATGTTCAATCGACATGCCGACATATGAGACTTTGGCCGTTGACCCCAGCTATACACGGTGAAATGCGTATGGTACGCAGGGAAAGCCGAAACTTAACAGTTAATATATTGTATGCCATGTTTACTACGTGTATTAGGGAGAAAATCAATAAAAATAAAAAACTCAGTGCAGGTTGATACGAAATATTGTTATTCATTGCAAATATGAACTTTTCAGACTATAGTTGAATTGATTTTACGTTTTTTAACTTTGATGTTGACTTTATGCCCGTGTACAAATGAACTAAATAAACTGACGTCAAACTGTCGATGTAAACTTAGGTCAACAACGTTATTACTTTTAGAAATTGTTGCCACTACCTACTGAGTTAGCATCAAAATGTCTACATCACCGCGTTATTGTGGAGAAATTTCGACTCGAGACCGCTCAAATCAAAAATCCCAAATCAGCAGAAGTCGAGATCATAGTAAACATTCAAAAACAACCAATCAATATCTCAAAAGTAATCTCAAGACAGTCAAAAAGACAATCACAATCACCGCACAAGAGAAATAAAGGAGTAATAATGAAAAGTAAATCACATAGGGATTTATAGTTGTTCCACTAACAATTGTTAGTGTACGTCCGCTTGAGAGAGAGAGAGAGAGCCTTTTATTAATACCGAAGAAGGGTACAAAAGATTGATTACAATGGTCACTCAATTCACTAAAGAAATTTATTTGTGGAGATAAGAAATGAAGAAAATAGATTTCGGTTATGGATCCCTAAAATTTAATTGAGAGATAATTAGATGCCTTTCACTCTATCTTCTAGGCTCCTATTATATGACAAATAACTTCATACCCAAAATTTGTTTGCCCCCAGGTCAAGTAAATTTGACAACAAAGATTTTATATATATGACAAAAGATCTTACAATTATGCCACCGAAAGAGAGAAACATATAACCAAATCTCATTAACTTAGGAAAACAATATATCAATTTTGCCACCGAAAGAGGGAAGTATATAACAAAATCCAATTAAATAGGGAAAGTAATATCTATCATTAATGCCACAAAAAGAGAGAAATAGATAACCACATCCCATTAAATAGGGGAAGCAATATTTTATCTTTCTGCCCTTAAAAAAATTCCTTCCTTTTAATGTGATTTAGCATCATCAAATTTAACACTACACCTTGATGCAAAATCATCTATCTCCAACTCCATGAACTAATGGTATCCATACATCACTTGTAACCTATAGCTCCAACTTTCACTATACCTACCTTCACCAAGCTTGAATGCTTTCCCAACGAGTTCCGACAAAGCCACCCACTATCGCACTTCATCAACGAGTTCAGGCAAAGCCCCCACCTACTAATAAAGCATTGAAAACACCCAACTCCAAAACTAGTCTAACCAAAAGGCAAAGATAACAAGAAGATAGAACACCAACCTCTCACTAATACTCTTATCCATCCATAGCCAAGCTTCTCCTCAACCGTGCCACTCCACGAAACCTAGCACCTCCCCAAGCAAATTAAGTTTGAGCAAGGCTCAAACTTCCCAACTGACAATGCCTTAGTGAACATATCCGCCACATTATCTTTTGTGTGCACTTTCCAAAGGCTTACTTACTTGTCTTCATCTATGGCTACTAGAAATGACTATCTCACTTCAATATGCTTGGTCCGTAAGCTAAATGCCAAATTCTCGGCCAAATAAATAGCACTTTGGCTATCATATTGAACATCAATGCTGTCATGTTCAAAGCCCAAGTCACACAACAATTGTTTCAAATAGTGTTCTCCCTTTGCTAGCCCCATTATAGCTATCAACTCCACATCCATAGTTGAAAAAGAAACTATGGTCTGCAATCTCAATCTCCAACTTACGGTTGTACCATAAGAGTGAAGGCATATACAGAAGTTGATTTTCTTCGATCCCTATCATCGGCGTAGTCTGAATCACATTAAGTAATTGACATGCGATTCTTCTCCTCACCCAAAACCAAGACCATGAGATGTTGTACCTTTCAAGTATCTCAAGATAAGATTTACTGCTTCCTAATGCGATTTCCTCAGATTAACCATGTACCAACTAACCACCCCGACGACACTTGCAATATCGAGCCTTGTACACACCATGACATACATCAAACTACCAACCGCACTAGCGTATGGTACTTTTGCCATATAAACCTTGTCTTTCGCATCGATAGGTGATCCCTTACTCAAAACCTTTACATGCAAAGGTAAAGATTTGATGTCTTCGCATCCTCCATGCTAAATTGGCAAAACACTTTTCTAATGTATTCCTTTTGAGTCAATTCAACTCAAAACACTTCGATCCCTTTTGATTTCCATGCCCAAAATCTTCTTTGTTTCTCTAAGGTCTTTCATTTTGAATTCCTCTTTTATTCTCAATTTCAACTTGTTGATTTCTTCTTTTCTTTAGAAGCGATGAGAATATCGTCCACATACAAGAGTAAATAAACATAACAATCATCATTCAATTTCTTGAAGTAATCATGTTAACGATACTTTTCGTCAACACCGGAGATGGGTCAACTGGGGCAGATCTAAAGGAAATATAAGTGGTTCGGCTATTTTTGGGTTAAATCGGTCACCATCCTAGATATTGAAGTCTGGAGGAGTGGGATCGCTTAGGACTACCAGAATGGATCTAAGCTTAAGGAAGGAGATATATCCTCCTATTTGAGGACATATTGAGACAGGAATCCTTGCTTATTTGGAAAATGAATAGTAAACTACAGCATTGATGATTGGAAATAATAATATAAACTTACAGAGCAATTTTCTATAAGAAGATCCCTTATTATTAAACTTTCATTTGGAATACATGAATGTAATAAGAGAAATTCTCTGGTTCATCTAAGCACTGAGCTTCTTTGAAGAGTACTAGTATGAAGATAAATTGACCGTCCCAGAATATGACCCCTAGGATCTTATTTATAGTGGTCCTGGGCACCTTCCGCTGTTGGGCTATTGGGCTTGTGGAGGCCTTTGCCAGTCGCTTTTTCCTTGGTTTCGGGCGCTTGGCTTCCAACCATCTTTGGAGTATCAATTATGGTCTTCGGATGGTATTTGAGCCTTGGTAACAGCTTTTGAAGTAGGCTCTCAGACATAATCTTTCAGATGTAGGCCTATGGCTTTATCATGAATACTTAGAGGGGCCTGCCATTATGATGTATGTTTATAACTGCCTGTTCGAAGCCGCTGTGGGTTTCGGTGCTAGTTAGATCAGTACGGGTAGCCTGTATCTCTGCTTGTGTCCCTGTTAGCCTTTTGGCAGAGCTTTTGCGGTATCCTGGATTCGCGGAGGGAGTCTTCTGGCGTCACTTCTGTTATTTGTGAATGCGGCCTTTCGGTATTCATACGGCAGATGCTTCGGAAGCTGGTTCAGGATGATCCCGCGTTCTCTTGGTTTAGTACCTTCTATGCCCTTTCCTTTAGGTGTATGGGCTTTTAGGCCCGTCATTAGCGAAGATTCCTTTGGGCTTCATCTGACGGGTTTATTGCTTTTGACTTTCTTAGTTTCGGGTCAGGATGACTTTTTGCTTTAGTATTTCCTATCGGGTTGACGTTGCTAGAAGGATCTTGTTGAATTGACCTTGTCGGATAGACCCTGCCAGTTATATCCTATAGCATTTACGATCTTTTCTCCTAGGAAGTAAGTTGGTGCAACTTCCGGATCATTTCTCCCTGATCTTGGCTCCTCCTAGTATTTGAACCTACTTTCTTAAGAGTCTTCGTGAGCTTTTGGTCACCCGATGCCCCTTCACCGCTAGCTCACTTTACTGTTAATTTTGAGTAGTAACATTTGGCCCCCCTTAGTGAAGGGGTATTTTCGACTTTTCACGTCAAGCTTTTGTCTTTTCTGAAGTGCTATTCATGTGTCTTCTGATTTCCCTAAATCGGGCGCGTTGATCGGTTCCCTTCTGGGTGGTCTAGATCGTCTTTGGATTCTAAGTGAAAATTCTTCTTCTTTCCACTTTTTACCCTTGGCCAGCATTTATGCTTTCCTTGTATGAATCCTGTTCATCGATCTGGTCTCAGATGTACTGCTGAGAGGCAAGGTGGATCTTTTTATTTTTCTCTCTCCTTCTTTTTCCTGCATAACATTTCACTAAAGCAAGATTACTGTTCATCGAAATTTGTCATACTATCTCCCCAGGATTTCAGATCCGATTAGTAGTAAGTTTCCTTGTTCGAACACCAATTACCGATTTGGATTATTCTTTGGATCGGGAATTGATGATTCCAGCGTAGATCAAACTCTCACTACTCATCTGAGCGAACAATTAATGGAGACCTTTTACGAGGTCATACTCAGCCTGTTCATTATCGGGGCTTTAGGAAGTAAAATTTGTACAAACAAATAATGCATGATAGAAGGTAATTAGACATGCTAACATCGATCTTCCAAGTCAAGATCGTTGTCCAGTAAAATAACAAAATTCCATGTCGCTTGTGTGTCTGTGTGTTGTTTGTGTATAATCATCAAATAGAAATTAGATTAAAATACATGTTTATGTTATGGTATCACCTGACAGGACTATGCCTGAGATCTCACAAATTGGTAATTCCATGTCGAGTAAATCTGGGCTTAGTTTGATGGAGGAGAAGCTTGGATGAAGGGACTTCAAGTTTGTAACAACCTGTGTTTTTATAACATGTAATAACCATAAATAAAGGCAGAATTAATTTTTAAAATAAGAATCAAGGGAAACGGGTTGTGCCATTGCGTTTGTCTCGAAATTCTGCTTGGAAACGAGTCCGAGTTTTCGAAAATCGGAGTCCGTATGACCAAGTTAGGACCATTCGAAGTTTTCAGAAGTTTTCAAGTTTAAAAACAGTTTAATTCGAATTTCAAACCTCAGAATGAACTGGGCGGGAAATTTCTCGCCCAGGACCAGGTCGACCTGGGGGTCGACTATGTAGTCGACCTACCCAAGACCAGGTCGACCATAGTGTCGACCTGGTGGTCGACCTGGTGCCCGAGCCCATTTCTGAAGCTGGATTCACTTTGATGTATTTGGCCTCGTTTCTGTCCACATTCGTTGACCTAACCCTATAAATACAGCCCCTAACACCAGTCTCTCTACACAAAATTCTGTCTGACTTTATGCTGCTCTAGTTCTGGTCGAAAAATTTGAGAGAGTGACTGCTTCTTCTACGTTGAGACTGCGTTAAGGGAATTGCTGATTTGGGGATTTCTATTAGGACTTGACTAAGCATATAAAGATTCAACATCGACTCTCTGTTTCTAGTTCTCGAACCACGATCTGTAAGCCCCAGTTATTTTTAGATTTAAACTGTAAATGTAATATGAATATGATGTAAAATTGAAATTGGACCTATGTATGATGACTGTTTTACATCCATTCTTGTTCTCTTGGATCTTGACTCTTGGATGTTATTATGACATTGATTTGGTGCCTATTCATGTTGTAAATCAAAAAGAGAAACCCCTCATATTATCATGTTGAATCAGCTATTAGTCACAAGTTTATGACTATCACCTTATGACAGTCATTACCATGACTATACTATCACTACCATGACTATACTATCACCTTATGACGGTCGTTACCATCACTATACTATCACCTTATGACAGTTATGACAGTCGTTACCATGATTATACTATCACCTTATGACCGTCGTTACCATGACTATACTATCACCTTATGACGGTCGTTACCATGACTATACTATCACCTTATGACAGTCGTTACCATGACTATACTATCACCTTATGACAACTGTTATCTCGACTAGTACCTTATTTTGCTAGAATTGGAATCCTTATGTTTGAGGCCAATATTCCATATGCCAGTAATGTTTTAATCTTTTATTTCAAGTCATACTATGCTATGATAATAACCACTTTTGCCACATTATACCCATTCTTTTTTATGTTATTCCCTAATTAGATTTATTTGTATCGATTCGAGCTTACATGCGATGGGAATACGATTTGCGTAGACTAGGTAAAACATGAATTAGCTTTAAACTTGAAAAAGAACATTGTTATGACTTGAACCTGAATATGGACATGAACTTGACACGATTTGACACGAAACATGACCTGAATTTGGACATGAATCTAGACATGAAAACTTGAACGTGGGCATGACAATTAGATAACTTGAAAATGGCCAACTCGAGGTTGGATTGAGTTTGCAGTGTAAATCTGCCTGGAACCGCCCGACAAATCCAGTGGCTGCAAACAATAGGATCCAATGTAGGTAGTTGGTCATATCGCACGTAAAACCCGAGGTTAGACTATGTTGTGGTGTAAATCTGCCCGGAACCGCCCGGCAAATCCAGTAACCACAACAGTTAGTCTAATGTGAGAGGTTGGCGTGCACTAATGAATTAAGGCCACATGATAGGGTTAAGTCATGAACCACTTGAATATACTTAACCAACTTGGCACAATGATTTGATAGGGTTAAGTCACGAACTGCTTGAACACACTTAACCAATTTGATACATGATCTGGATAGGGTTAAGTCACGAATTTGAATGACAACACTTAACCCATTAGAAACACTAGTTACGCGGTCCTTTTCAGCAGTAACCCACTTAGATGTATCACGATACCCTGGGACTAGGCAGTGTGGGGCACGATTACTGGGATGATTGTAAGCGACCAGAACGACGGCTGAGTAGGTGCGCCATTGTAGGTTCAAGAGAGCTACGGTCGTGCATGTAGTCTGGAGTTGAAAAAGCAGGCATTGGGCACCCATAGATTTACACAGTGCGTGCTTGATTCGTGTCGGTGGTTGGCACCATAGGACTTGATACACCCTATGGTGGACCTAGCACAGGTAACTACATTTCAGGATAAGGCCGTATGACACAGACATATAAGGAGCTAGGACTTGTAGGGAGCCGATCGATTAATAGATCGTACCGTAGGACCCCGTAATCGGTCACTTCATGATACTGGGCCAAGGGATCATTTCATGGTTAATACTTGACATGGGTTAGAATACTAGTACAGTTGGTGCAGCGAACCTTGAACATGCGATGCTAGACTTGACTTATCTTGTTATCTTGATTATCCTACCATTTCTGTTATCACCCTTTTGTTTAATTCCAGTTTTCACATATCATGTTACCTTTACTAGTTTTCATACCGAAAGTCACTAGGGTTTACCAGTCTTTATAACTGACCCTTTTTCTTTCGCCACTTTTTCTTTCGTTTCCCCCCAGGTTCTCAGGGAGGGAACACTAGCTCTTAGCTTGGATTTGGCTTGCTTTCTGACAGCTCATGTACGGTTTGGTCTTGAGCTATGCTATGGCTGCTTCTGCTATTTATGGGGAATATTTTACTTTTGGTTATCTTAAGTTTATGCTTCTTTGGAACTTGATGTAATGGAATAATTTGTATCTTGGATATATGAGCTTTTGACTCTTTTCTTGGAAATAATAAGAAGTTGGTTTTTAATTTCTACCGCTGCTTTATTTATGTTCTGCCTTGTGATATCTCTGTGCATGTTTACCTAGATAATACTCCACCAAAACTAGTGCATTCCCTTTGTGAGTGACCCTAGCGGAGGTGGGGTGTTACATTTGGTATCAGAGCAGAAGGTTGCCAGGCTGGGAAAAAAGTTTTAAAAACCTTCTGAAACTATTTTCAAAACCATTTATAAAGAAGCATTTTTCAAGAAAAGTTTTACGTTTAGAAAGGCTATTCCCCAAAAGCCTTTAGCACTTTCCTTTGTTTCCTCGCTTGAATCTTTTTCTTTTCGTTTTTCAACATGGCTGATCTTAACCTACTTGAGGGAATACCCGTGCCTGGATGGTTCCGAAGGTACTTAGAATCCAGGGCCTAGGACGCGAGCACGACAGACATCCCTCCTCCTCCCCCAGTGGCCATGGTTCCTCCTCCTCCTGGTACCGCCTTTGCCAAGATATGCAAAGACTTTAAAGCAATGGGCGGGAAGAACTTCGTTGGAACTGAAACCTTTGTTGAGGCACGAAACCGACTAAAGGAAACAGAAGACATGTTCATTATCTTTGATACGGAGGACCATAGGAAAGTTCAGTTAGCAGCATGGTTGTTGAAAGAGGAAGCTGCATTTTGGTGGGAATTCACCAACGCTACCAGACCAGTTGAGACTTGGGCAGACTTTAGAGAGAGGTTTGGGCTTAAATTCTTATCGTCAGTAGAGAACCTTCAAATGGAGAGTTTCCTAGCACTCAAGCAAGGGGATATGTCTGTGAGGGAGTACATGAATAAGTTTAATCAGCTTGCTCGGTTCGGTTTGGATTTGGTCAACACAGCCCAGAATAAGGCTGTACGCTTTGCTCGAGGATTGAACGAGCCACTACACAGCTTGGCCCTAACTCATATACCCTTGGGGGCGACCTTTGAAAGCTTGGTGGATATGGCTCTACTTCATGAGGAAGACAAGAATTGCAGGAAGGAGGTTAAGCCTAACGAGACTCAGAATAAGAAAGCTGACTTCAACAAGGGGAACAACAAGAATAACAAGGGCAACAACAAACCACGTGAGACGAGGAAGTGCAACTTCTGTGGTATTACTAGACATCTAGCTAAAGACTGTAGAAAGAAGAAGAGGAAGTTGGATGAATGCTTTCATTGTGGAGATACTGGACACATCAGCAAGGATTGCCCTAAGAAGCAAGGGCAGGGGCAAGGACAGACCCAGCGAGCAGGACCTTCTGGAGGGCAGTTACATGCTCTCAACACCACTCCAGCTCTTGACCGAGGTAGTAATATTTCCGTAGAAAGCCTTGTTTACATTTCTTTCCTGTTCGAACCTTATTTGACTCTGGCGCATCGCATACTTTTATTTCCTCTGATATTGTTGAAAATCTGCACCTAAGTACTAGTCTGGTTAAGGATCGCGTTATAGTTTCAAATCCAATTGGGGGCTCCGCCCATTTATCTATAAAGTGTGTGGTTTTGAGGATCTCTATCTTAAGCATATAATTCACGTGTAAAGCTTATGTTCTCGGATTCATGGGATACGGTTTGATCCTAGGGATGGATTGGTTGTCCGATTATGGAGCCATCTTGATTGTGAACGAAGGGTAGTGAGGCTCATGACTCGCCTTGGCAATACCCTTGAAATTTCTTATAACCCGAAGGGTCCGTTCATGTTGTGTTATCTTGAATCCCTTGACTCGTCCGACGATAATTTGCAATCTGTAAGAGTGGTCCGATAATATCCAGATGTCTTTGATGAAGTGAGGGGATTACCTCCTAAACGCGAGATAGGGTTCCGAATTTATCTTGTTGATAATGCCAAGCCAGTTTCATTGCCCGTTAGGCACATGGCCCCGCGAGAAAGAAGAGAGCTCAGTAAACAAATTAACGAGTTGCTTGAGAAAAATTTCATAAGACGAAGCATTTCTGAATGGGATGCTCCGGTGGTATTCGCTACTAAGGCGGATGGATCGCTTCGTCTGTGCGTAGATTATCGTGAGTTAAACAAGCTGACAAAGAAGAATAGGCACCCACTACCAAAAATCGACGATTTGTTTGACCAGCTTGTGGGAGCATCTGTTTTCTCTCAACTCGACCTAGCCACAGGATTCCATCAGCTTAGAGTGGCTGAGGATAGCATTGACAAAACTGCGTTAAGGACTCCAGATGGGTTCTTCGAATGGCTCATCATGCTGTTTGGGTTAACGAATGCACCCGCGTACTTTGTAGATTTGATGAGCAGGGTGTTTCAGGAGTTCCGTAATAAGTTTGTGGTAGTTTTCGTGGATGATATTTTGATCTTCTCAAAAGATGAAGAAGAGCATGCTAGACATCTCAAGGAAGTCATGGAAACGCTTAGAGCACACCAGTTAAAGGCTAAGTTCTCCAAATGCCATTTTTGGAGGAAGGAAGTTCGGTTCCTTGGACATGTAGTTTCTAAGCAAGGCATAGCCGTGGACTCTGCAAAGGTAGTTGCGGTACAGGACTGGAAAATTCCTAAGAATGCAACGGAGGTGAGGAGCTTTCTCGGTTTGGCGGGCTACTACAGGAAGTTCATTAAGGACTTCGCTAAGATTTCAGCCCTTCTTACTAAGTTAACAAAGAAGAACCTAGCTTTTACATGGGACATAGAATGTAACGCTGCTTTTCAGAGACTTAAGAGAGCCCTCACCACAGCTCCAGTTTTGGCATTACCCGATGGAGGTAAGATGTTTACGGTGTACACTAATGCATGCGGCATGGGGTTAGGCGCTATCCTAATGCAAGATGGAAGAGTAATATGCTACGGGGGCAGACAACTTAAAGTTCATGAGAAAAACTATCCCACGCATGACTTAGAGTTGGCCACGATTGTCTTTGCACTTAAAGCGTGGCGTCATTATCTTCTAGGGGAGAGGTTCGAGCTGTATACCAACCATAAATCGCTTAAGTACCTCTTCTCACAGAAAGATTTAAATCTGAGACAAAAGCGGTGGATGGAATTCTTGGCATCATATGACTTCGATATAGCTTATACCTCTGGCAAGGGTAATGTGGTGGCAGACGCGCTAGGTAGAAAAAGGTTGACTTTGAGCCCCTTGTTTGTTGAAATGAAAAGCCTTGAGTTTATAGCAACCTTTAATTGTTCACCTGCTGTTGAGTCATTGACTGCTACGTTTGCATCTCTTGAGCTAAGACCTACACTTCTAGACCAAGTAGGGACTTCACAGAAGGAAGACCCACAGATAGTTGAAATCATGGACAAGCTGATTAGGGGTGAGACGTCGAGTCACCTCAGTAGGTATGCCATAGATGACAAGGGATGGCTAAGGCGCGATGGAAGTCTATGTGTCCCACAAGTGGGAGACCTAGTAAGGAAAGTTATCTAAGAAGCGCACCACTCGAAGATGACTATACATCCCGGAGGGGATAAGATGTACATGGATATGAAACGCATTTTATTTTGGACTGGAATGAAAAAGGACGTGGCAGAGTTCGTTTCGAAGTGCATGGTGTGCCAACATGAAAAGGCTGAGTCGAAGAAGCCTGGTGGGCTATTACATCCTTTGGAGGTTCTGCAATGGAAATGGGAGAGTATCTCGATGGATTTCGTGGATGGACTGCCTAGGTCTAGGAAGGGAAATACTAGCATATGGGTCATAGTTGATAGACTCACGAAAAGTGCTCACTTCATTCCGGTGAGGAGCAAGAGGACCGCATCAGGGCTAGCGTCTATTTACCTTCGAGAGATAGTATGGTTGCATGGAGTTCCTTCTAGTATAGTTAGTGATCATGACCCGATTTTCACTAGCCAGTTTTGGAATAGTCTGCAAGAAGCAATGGGAACACGACTGAACTTAAGCACAGCTTATCACCCACAGACGGATGGACAAACCGAAAGGGTAAATAGGGTACTAGAAGATCTCCTAAGGCTATGCATTCTTGACTTTGGTGGTACTTGGGAAGACCATCTTCCTCTCGTGGAGTTTGCATATAATAACAGTTACCAATCTAGCATCGGAATGGCACCGTTCGAAGCCCTGTATGGAAGACCGTGCAAGTCGCCAACTTGTTGATGGGAGACGACAGACAGGCTTATACTTGGCCCTGGTATGATAAGGGACACTTCTGAGAAGATTGAGTTGATTCGAAGACGGATGAAAACGGCCCAAGATAGACAGAAATCTTATGCGGACCAGAGAAGAATAGACCAAGAGTTCGAAGTCGGAGATATGGTCTTTGTAAAAGTTTCTCTGTTACGCAATGTAGTTCGTTTTGGAGCCGTTGCAAAGCTAGCACCAAGGTTCGTAGGATCGTTCCCTATCGTTGAGAGGATTGGACGGATGGCCTATAAGGTAGACTTACCTGAGAAGTTGTCTGGAGTACACAATGTCTTTCACGTCTCACATCTCTGGAAGTGATTGCATGAGTCAGCCGATGTGGTTGAGGCAAGCATCCTTGAAGACGTATAAGTGGAAAAAGAAGCAACATTGAGGCGGGTTCCAATTCGTATCTTAGGAACGGAGATTAAGAAGCTAAGGAATCGAGAGGTCAAGCTAGTTAAAGTGCAGTGGAGTGAAGCCCAAGAAGATGCAACTTGGGAAACCGAAGAGAAGATACGTGCGCTTTACCCATTTCTTTTTGAGGGTACATTCTCGATCTCTTTTTCCTTGAAAACCTTTTTCGTATCATGCTTCTAATATCTACGTTTGTCTTGTTATCTTCTCGATCTTATCTTGAGAACCTTAGGGTAGAACCATATGGATGTAAACAAGTGATTGAAACATGTTATGGTTGATGTTTGCAGATGGTTGCAAGTGGTTGCTAGTGGATGCATGACACACATTAGGCACTAGACCGGCTCAGTCACATTTTCATGTTGCATATGCATGAGTGCTTATACTTGTACATGGATGGAAGTTGTTATGTTATTACTCGGATGTTGCATATGGATGAATGTTTGTGCACTCATGTAGAGATTAGGAACTATGCTAGGAATTTGCATACATGTTGGATTCATGACACTAACATATTTTGCATTAAGGAGGTTTACTGAATCAGTAACCGCCTGATCTTTTGCATTAGATAAGTACATATACACACACTTTCTGCATATGTTCATACAGCATTAGAAATCTTTTAAGGACAATGGTTTCCCGTGGATGATGCTTTGAGTAGATGGATGATGGATGGTAGGACACAACCTCCCTAACTTAGCGATTTCGGGGACGAAATCCTTTAAGGAGGGGAGATTGTAATAACCCGTGTTTTTATAACGTGTAATAACCATAAATCAAGGCGGAATTAATTTTATAAATAAGAATCAGGAGAAACAGGTTGCACCGTTGCATTCGTCTCGAAATTCTGCTTGGAAACGAGTCCGAGTTTTCGAAAATCGGAGTCCGCATGACCAAGTTAGGACCATTCGAAGTTTTCAGAAGTTTTCAAGTTCAAAAACAGTTCAATTCGAATTTCAAACCTCAGAATGGACTGGGCGGGAAATTTCCCGCCCAGGACCAGGTCGACCTGGGGGTCGACTATGTAGTCGACCTACCCAGGACCAGGTCGACCACAGTGTCGACCTGGGGGTCGACCTGGTGCTCGAGCCCATTTCTGAAGCTGGATTCACTCTGATGTATTTGGCCTCGTTTTTGTCCACATTCGTTGACCTAACCCTATAAATATAGCCCTAACACCAGTCTCTCTATACGAAATTCTTTCTGACTTTATGCTGCTCTAATTCTGGTCAAAAAATTTGAGAGAGGGACTTCTTCTTCTAGAGACTGCGTTAAGGGAATTGCTGATTTGGGTATTTCTATTAGGACTTGACCAAGCATATAAAGATTCAACATCGACTCTCTTTTTCTAATTCTCGAACCACGATCTGTAAGCCCCAGTTATTTTTAGATTTAAACTGTAAATGTAATATGAATATGATGTAAAATTGAAATTGGACCTAGGTATGATGACTGTTTTACATCGATTCTTGTTCATCTTGGATCTTGACTCTTGGATATTATTATGACATTGATTTGGGGCCTATTCATGTTGTAAATCAAAAAGAGAAACCCCTCATATTATCATGTTGAATCTTCTATTAGTCACAAGTTTATGACTATCACCTTATGACAGTCGTTACCATGACTATACTATCACCTTATGACAGCCGTTACCATACCATGACTATACTATCACCTTATGACAGTCGTTACCATGACTATACTATCACCTTATGACAGTCGTTACGATGACTATACTATCACCTTATGACGGTCGTTACCATGACTATACTATCACCTTATGACAGTCGTTACCATGACTATACTATCACCTTATGACAACTGTTATCTCGACTAGTACCTTATTTTGCTAGAATTGGAATCCTTATGTTTGAAGCCAATATTCCATATGCCAGTAATGTTTTAATCTTTTATTTCAAGTCATACTATGTTATGCTAATAATCACTTTTGCCATCTTATACCCATTCCTTTTTATGTTATTCCCTAATTAGATTTATTTGTATCGATTCGAGCTTACGTGCGATGGGAATACGATTTGGGTAGACTAGGTAAAACATGAATTAGCTTTAAACTTGAACAAGAACATTGTTATGACTTGAACCTGAATATGGACATGAACTTGACACGATTTGACACGAAACATGACCTGAAAATTGGACATGAATCTAGACATGACAATTTGAACGTGGGCATGACAATTAGATAACTTGAAAATGGCCAACTCGAGGTTGGATTGAGTTTGCAGTGTAAATCTGCCCAGAACCGCCCGGCAAATCCAGTGGCTGCAAACAATAGGATCCAATGTAGGTAGTTGGTCATATCGCACGTAAAACCCGAGGTTAGACTATGTTGTGTAAATCTGCCCGGAATCGCCCGACAAATCCAGTAACCACAACAGTTAGTCTAATGCGAGAGGTTGGCGTGCACTAATGAATTAAGGCCACATGACAGGGTTAAGTCATGAACCACTTGAATATACTTAACCAACTTGGCACAATGATTTGATAGGGTTAAGTATTGAACTGCTTGAACACACTTAACCAAATTGATACATGATCTGGATAGGGTTAAGTCACGAATTTGAATGACAACACTTAACCCATTAGAAACCCTAGTTACGCTGTCCTTTTCAGCAGTAACCCACTTAGATGTATCACGATACCCTGGGACTAGGCAGGGTGGGGCACGATTACTGGGCTGATTGTAAGCGACCAGAACGATGGCTGAGTAGGTGCGCCATTGTAGGTTCAGGCGAGCTATGGTCGTGCACGTAGTCCGGAGTTGAAAAAGCAGGCATTGGGCACCTGTAGATTTACACTGTGCGTGCTTGATTCGTGTCGGTGGTTGGCGCCATAGGATTTGAAACACCCTATGGTGGACCTAGCACAGGTAACAACATTTCAGGATAGGGCCGTATGACACAGACACATAATGAGCTAGGACTTGTAGGGAGCCGATCGATTAATAGATCGTACCGTAGGACCCCGTAATGGGTCACTTCATGATACTGGGCCAAGGGATCATTTCATGGTTAATACTTGACATGGGTTAGAATACTAGTACAGTTGGTGCAGCGAACCTTGAACATTCGATGCTAGACTTGATTTATCTTCTTATCTTGATTATCCTACCAGTTCTGTTATCAGCCTTATGTTTAATTCCAGTTTTCGCATATCATGTTACCTTTACTAGTGTTCATACTGAAAGTCACTAGGGCTTACTAGTCTTTATGACTGACCCGTTTTCTTTCGCCTCTTTTTCTTTCGTTTCCCCCAGGTTCTCAGGGAGGGAACACTAGCTCTTAGCTTGGATTTGGCTTGCTTTCTGACAGCTCATGTGCGGTTTGGTCTTGAGCTATGCTATGGCTGCTTCTGCTATTTATGGGGAATATTTTACTTTTGGTTATCTTAAGTTTATGCTTCTTTGGAACTTGATGTAATGGAATAATTTGTATCTTGGATATATGAGCTTTTGACTCTTTTCTTGGAAATAATAAGAAGTTGGTTTTTAATTTCTACCGCTGCTTTATTTATGTTCTGCCTTGTGATATCTCTGTGCATGTTTACCTAGATAATACTCCACCAAAACTAGTGCATTCCCTTTGTGAGTGACCCTAGCGGAGGTGGGGTGTTACAAAGTGAATAGTGCCATAGGTGAAGTCCCAGGTGTCTTGAACCAGCATTCTGCCTGGCGATTCTCGAACTTTCTTTACGGGCGTGCCCCTTCACCTTTGGGACAAGATCTTCTAGAACAACATTTTCTTTCTCATTCTGTATTTTTAGGGATGGTTCATATCGACCTTCCATGGTTTCTTCCACTCATGAATTTCTGTCTAAGAAAAGGTCTGCTTCGGCCTTCAACAACGGTCCTTTTAGGGATCATAAGAGGGAAAATTTTGTTTCTCATTCTTGTGGAGATGAAAATTTTCATGTTGCATATGCATGAGTGCTTATACTTGTACATGGATGGAACTTGTTATGTTATTACTCGGATGTTGCATATGGATGAATGTTTGTGCACTCATGTAGAGATTAGGAACTATGCTAGGAATTTGCATACATGTTGGATTCATGACACTAACATATTTTGAATTAAGGAGGTTTACTGAATCAGTAACCGCCTGATCTTTTGCATTAGATAAGTACATTTACACACACTTTCTACATATGTTCATACAGCATTAGAAATCTTTTAAGGACAATGGTTGCCCGTGGATGATGCTTTGAGTAGATGGATGATGGATGGTAGGACACATCCTCCCTAACTTAGAGATTTCGGGGACGAAATCCTTTAAGGAGGGGAGAATGTAACAACCCGAGTTTTTATAACGTGTAATAACCATAAATCAAGGCAGAATTAATTTTTTAGATAAGAATCAGGGGAAACAGGTTGCACCTTTGCGTTCGTCTCGAAATTCTGCTTGGAAACGAGTCCGAGTTTTTGAAAATCGGAGTCCGTATGACCAAGTTAGGACCATTCGAAGTTTTCAGAAGTTTTCAAGTTCAAAAACAGTTCAATTCGAGTTCAAAATTCGAAATTCAAACCTCAGAATGGACTGGGCGGGAAATTTCCCGCCCAGGACCAGGTCAACCTGGGGGTCGACTATGTAGTCGACCTACCCAGGACCAGGTCGACCACAGCGTCGACCTGGGGGTCTAACTGGTGCCCGAGCCCATTTCTGAAGTTGGATTCACTCTGATGTATTTGGCCTCGTTTCTGTCCACATTCGTTGACCAAACCCTATAAATACATCCCCTAACACCAGTCTCTCTACACAAAATTCTTTCTGACTTTATGCTGCTCTAATTTTGGTCGAAAAATTTGAGAGAGGGACTGCTTCTTCTAGAGACTGCGTTAAGGGAATTGCTGATTTGGGGATTTCTATAAGGACTTGACTAAGCATAAAAAGATTCAACATCGACTCTCTTTTTCTAATTCTCGAACCACGATCTGTAAGCCCCAGTTATTTTTAGATTTAAACTGTAAATGTAATATGAATATGATGTAAAATTGAAATTGGACCTAGGTATGATGACTGTTTTACATCGATTCTTGTTCATCTTGGATCTTGACTCTTGGATATTATTATGACATTGATTTGGGGCCTATTCATGTTGTAAATCAAAAAGAGAAACCCCTCATATTATCATGTTGAATCTGCTATTAGTCACAAGTTTATGACTATCTCCTTATGACAGTCGTTACCATGACTATACTATCACCTTATGACAGTCGTTACCATACCATGACTATACTATCACCTTATGACAGTCGTTACCATGACTATACTATCACCTTATGACGGTCGTTACGATGACTATACTATCACCTTATGACGGTCGTTACCATGACTATACTATCACCTTATGACAGTCATTACCATGACTATACTATCACCTTATGACAACTGTTATCTCGACTAGTACCTTGTTTTGCTAGAATTGGAATCCTTATGTTTGAGGCCAATATTCCATATGCCAGTAATGTTTTAATCTTTTATTTCAAGTCATACTATGCTATGCTAATAATCACTTTTTCCACCTTATACCCATTCCTTTTTTATGTTATTCCCTAATTAGATTTATTTGTATCGATTCGAGCTTACGTGCGATGGGAATACGATTTGGGTAGACTAGGTAAAACATGAATTAGCTTTAAACTTTAACAAGAATATTGTTATGACTTGAACCTGAATACGGACATGAACTTGACACGATTTGACACGAAACATGACCTGAAAATTGGACATGAATCTAGACATGAAAACTTGAACGTGGGCATGACAATAAGATAACTTGAAAATGGCCAACTCGAGGTTGGATTGAGTTTGCAGTGTAAATCTGCCCGGAACCGCTCGGCAAATCCAGTGGCTGCAAACAATATGATCCAATGTAGGTAGTTGGTCATATCGCACGTAAAACCCGAGGTTAGACTATGTTGTGGTGTAAATCTGCCCGTAACCGCCCGACAAATTCAGTAACCACAACAGTTAGTCTAATGTGAGAGGTTGGCGTGCACTAATGAATTAAGGCCACATGATAGGGTTAAGTCATGAACCACTTGAATATACTTAACCAACTTGGCACAATGATTTGATAGGGTTAAGTATTGAACTGCTTGAACACACTTAACCAAATTGATACATGATCTGGATAGGGTTAAGTCACGAATTTGAATGACAACACTTAACCCATTAGAAACCCTAGTTACGCTGTCCTTTTCAGCAGTAACCCACTTAGATGTATCACGATACCCTGGGACTAGGCAGGGTGGGGCACGATTACTAGGCTGATTGTAAGCGACCAGAACGATGGCTGAGTAGGTGCGCCATTGTAGGTTCAGGCGGGCTATGGTCGTGCACGTAGTCCAGAGTTGAAAAAGAAGGCATTGGGCACCTGTAGATTTACACTGTGCGTGCTTGATTCGTGTCGGTGGTTGGCACCATAGGACTTGAAACACCCTATGGTGTACCTAGCACAGGTAACTACATTTCAGGATAGGGCCGTATGACACAGACACATAATGAGCTAGGACTTGTAGGGAGCCGATCGATTAATAGATCGTACCGTAAGACCCCGTAATGGGTCACTTCATGATACTGGGCCAAGGGATTATTTCATGGTTAATACTTGACATGGGTTAGAATACTAGTACAGTTGGTGCAACGAACCTTGAACATTCGATGCTAGACTTGACTTATCTTGTTATCTTGATTATCCTACCAGTTCTGTTATCACCCTTATGTTTAATTCCAGTTTTCGCATATCATGTTACCTTTACTAGTTTTCATACTGAAAGTCACTAGGGCTTACCAGTCTTTATGACTGACCCTTTTTCTTTCACCTCTTTTTCTTTCGTTTCCCCCCCAGGTTCTCAGGGAGGGAACACTAGCTCTTAGCTTGGATTTGGCTTGCTTTCTGACAGCTCATGTACGGTTTGGTCTTGAGCTATGCTATGGCTGCTTCTGCTATTTATGGGGAATATTTTACTTTTGGTTATCTTAAGTTTATGCTTCTTTGGAACTTGATGTAATGGAATAATTTGTATCTTGGATATATGAGCTTTTGACTCTTTTCTTGGAAATAATAAGAAGTTGGTTTTTAATTTCTACCGCTGCTTTATTTATGTTCTGCCTTGTGATATCTCTGTGCATGTTTACCTAGATAATACTCCACCAAAACTAGTGCATTCCCTTTGTGAGTGACCCTAGCGGAGGTGGGGTGTTACAAAGTGAATAGTGCCATAGGTGAAGTCCCAGGTGTCTTGAACCAGCATTCTGCCTGGCGATTCTCGAACTTTCTTTACGGGCGTGCCCCTTCACCTTTGGGACAAGATCTTCTAGAACAACATTTTCTTTCTCATTCTGTATTTTTAGGGATGGTTCATATCGACCTTCCATGGTTTCTTCCACTCATGAATTTCTGTCTAAGAAAAGGTCTGCTTCTGCCTTCAACAACGGTCCTTTTAGGGATCATAAGAGGGAAAATTTTGTTTCTCATTCTTGTGGAGATGAAAATTTTCATGTTGCATATGCATGAGTGCTTATACTTGTACATGGATGGAACTTGTTATGTTATTACTCGGATGTTGCATATGGATGAATGTTTGTGCACTCATGTAGAGATTAGGAACTATGCTTGGAATTTGCATACATGTTGGATTCATGACACTAACATATTTTGAATTAAGGAGGTTTACTGAATCAGTAACCGCCTGATCTTTTGCATTAGATAAGTACATTTACACACACTTTCTACATATGTTCATACAGCATTAGAAATCTTTTAAGGACAATGGTTGCCCGTGGATGATGCTTTGAGTAGATGGATGATGGATGGTAGGACACATCCTCCCTAACTTAGAGATTTCGGGGACGAAATCCTTTAAGGAGGGGAGAATGTAACAACCCGAGTTTTTATAACGTGTAATAACCATAAATCAAGGCAGAATTAATTTTTTAGATAAGAATCAGGGGAAACAGGTTGCACCATTGCGTTCATCTCGAAATTCTGCTTGGAAACGAGTCCGAGTTTTTGAAAATCGGAGTCCGTATGACCAAGTTAGGACCATTCGAAGTTTTCAGAAGTTTTCAAGTTCAAAAACAGTTCAATTCGAGTTCAAAATTCGAAATTCAAACCTCAGAATGGACTGGGCGGGAAATTTCCCGCCCAGGACCAGGTCAACCTGGGGGTCGACTATGTAGTCGACCTACCCAGGACCAGGTCGACCACAACGTCGACCTGGGGGTCTAACTGGTGCCCGAGCCCATTTCTGAAGCTGGATTCACTCTGATGTATTTGGCCTCGTTTCTGTCCACATTCGTTGACCAAACCCTATAAATACATCCCCTAACACCAGTCTCTCTACACAAAATTCTTTCTGACTTTATGCTGCTCTAATTTTGGTCGAAAAATTTGAGAGAGGGACTGCTTCTTCTAGAGACTGCGTTAAGGGAATTGCTGATTTGGGGATTTCTATAAGGACTTGACTAAGCATAAAAAGATTCAACATCGACTCTCTTTTTCTAATTCTCGAACCATGATCTGTAAGCCCCAGTTATTTTTAGATTTAAACTGTAAATGTAATATGAATATGATGTAAAATTGAAATTGGACCTAGGTATGATGACTGTTTTACATCGATTCTTGTTCATCTTGGATCTTGACTCTTGGATATTATTATGACATTGATTTGGGGCCTATTCATGTTGTAAATCAAAAAGAGAAACCCCTCATATTATCATGTTGAATCTGCTATTAGTCACAAGTTTATGACTATCTCCTTATGACAGTCGTTACCATGACTATACTATCACCTTATGACAGTCGTTACCATACCATGACTATACTATCACCTTATGACAGTCGTTACCATGACTATACTATCACCTTATGACGGTCGTTATGATGACTATACTATCACCTTATGACGGTCGTTACCATGACTATACTATCACCTTATGACAGTCATTACCATGACTATACTATCACCTTATGACAACTGTTATCTCGACTAGTACCTTGTTTTGCTAGAATTGGAATCCTTATGTTTGAGGCCAATATTCCATATGCCAGTAATGTTTTAATCTTTTATTTCAAGTCATACTATGCTATGCTAATAATCACTTTTGCCACCTTATACCCATTCCTTTTTTATGTTATTCCCTAATTAGATTTATTTTTATCGATTCGAGTTTACGTGCGATGGGAATACGATTTGGGTAGACTAGGTAAAACATGAATTAGCTTTAAACTTTAACAAGAATATTGTTATGACTTGAACCTGAATATGGACATGAACTTGACACGATTTGACACGAAACATGACCTGAAAATTGGACATGAATCTAGACATGAAAACTTGAACGTGGGCATGATAATAAGATAACTTGAAAATGGCCAACTCGAGGTTGGATTGAGTTTGCAGTGTAAATCTGCCCGGAACCGCTCGGCAAATCCAGTGGCTGCAAACAATATGATCCAATGTAGGTAGTTGGTCATATCTCACGTAAAACCCGAGGTTAAACTATGTTGTGGTGTAAATCTGCCCGTAACCGCCCGACAAATCCAGTAACCACAACAGTTAGTCTAATGTGAGAGGTTGGCGTGCACTAATGAATTAAGGCCACATGATAGGGTTAAGTCATGAACCACTTGAATATACTTAACCAACTTGGCACAATGATTTGATAGGGTTAAGTATTGAACTGCTTGAACACACTTAACCAAATTGATACATGATCTGGATAGGGTTAAGTCACGAATTTGAATGACAACACTTAACCCATTAGAAATCCTAGTTACGCTGTCCTTTTCAGCAGTAACCCACTTAGATGTATCACGATACCCTGGGACTAGGCAGGGTGGGGCACGATTACTAGGCTGATTGTAAGCGACCAGAACGATGGCTGAGTAGGTGCGCCATTGTAGGTTCAGGCGGGCTATGGTCGTGCACGTAGTCCAGAGTTGAAAAAGAAGGCATTGGGCACCTGTAGATTTACACTGTGCGTGCTTGATTCGTGTCGGTGGTTGGCACCATAGGACTTGAAACACCCTATGGTGTACCTAGCACAGGTAACTACATTTCAGGATAGGGCCGTATGACACAGACACATAATGAGCTAGGACTTGTAGGGAGCCGATCGATTAATAGATCGTACCGTAAGACCCCGTAATGGGTCACTTCATGATACTGGGCCAAGGGATTATTTCATGGTTAATACTTGACATGGGTTAGAATACTAGTACAGTTGGTGCAACGAACCTTGAACATTCGATGCTAGACTTGACTTATCTTGTTATCTTGATTATCCTACCAGTTCTGTTATCACCCTTATGTTTAATTCCAGTTTTCGCATATCATGTTACCTTTACTAGTTTTCATACTGAAAGTCACTAGGGCTTACCAGTCTTTATGACTGACCCTTTTTCTTTCACCTCTTTTTCTTTCGTTTCCCCCCAGGTTCTCAGGGAGGGAACACTAGCTCTTAGCTTGGATTTGGCTTGCTTTCTGACAGCTCATGTACGGTTTGGTCTTGAGATATGCTATGGCTGCTTCTGCTATTTATGGGGAATATTTTCTTTTGGTTATCTTAAGTTTATGCTTCTTTGGAACTTGATGTAATGGAATAATTTGTATCTTGGATATATGAGCTTTTGACTCTTTTCTTGGAAATAATAAGAAGTTGGTTTTTAATTTCTACCGCTGCTTTATTTATGTTCTGCCTTGTGATATCTCTGTGCATGTTTACCTAGATAACACTCCACCAAAACTAGTGCATTCCCTTTTTGAGTGACCCTAGCGGAGATGGGGTGTTACAAAGTGAATAGTGCCATAGGTGAAGTCCCAGGTGTCTTGAACCAGCATTCTGCCCGGCGATTCTTGAACTTTCTTTACGGGCGTGCCCCTTCACGTTTGGGACAATATCTTCTAAAACAACCTTTTCTTTCTCATTCTGTATTTTTGGGGACGGTTCATGTCGACCCTCCATGGTTTCTTCCCCTCATGAATTTCTGTCTAAGAAAAGGTCTGCTTCGGCCTTCAACAACGGTCCTTTTAGGGATCATAAGAGGGAAAATTTTGTTTCTCATTCTTGTGGAGATGAAATTGTTGAGTCGTCCTATCGTCGGCTAATGCATACCCCCTTGTACCTTCTTATGGAAGTTTTCATAATGTCTGCCCTTCCTCAGTAGAGACTATTGGAAGTGATTTTGTTACTAGTTTCCTAAGATCTGATTCTCAGGGAGAATCGGATTTAAGAGAGCGTGAGCCGCTCCTTTCTCCTTATTGGATGTGTGACCGCATAAGTCCTTCTTTTCTAGCCTTGGACTTTGACAAGATTATCAAATCTGTCTTACTCTCTATTGATGTCTTCGATGTTCCGGAATTTATCTCTGAAGAATGGTACATTAATCTTGTTAAACAACAAATTTTGATTCATACTCTTTTTTCCTTAAGACCTCTTATCGCCTTATTGATGAAAGACTAACATCTCATCATTCCCTTTTTTTCCAGATATTCAGAAGTTGTTTTGTTGCCAGGTCGACAGCTACCTCCTTACCCCGGAGAAAACAGAACTCCAAGAAGAGAAGACCATGTTAGAGTTCAAGCTCCACGATTTAACCTTTACAAAGAGTAGCAATGAAGAGGTTTGTAGCCAACTGAGGGTGTCCCATGGGAGGGAAAGGTCTTGCAACAGTTACTTAGCCGCTGAAGTCTCGCCCCTCAGGCGTGAGTAGTCGGATATGCTGAAGAAGCATGCGTGGAGATTGAAAACAAGGGAAGCAATTCTTTCTGATGCCAAGCAGATAGTTTCCGAGATTCAGGGCCGAATTTCCTTGTTTTTGAAGGTGCATTTTCCAGACATGATGTCTAATCGTTATGAATGGGCTCTCGTTTTAGTTTACCGTGATAACTGTGGCAAGTTCCCTGATATGGACTTTTGTTCGCTTTCCTCATCCCTTCGAAATAGGATCTTGGGGGTGCTATTGCTTCAGATGAGTGCACTGAGGTTTCTAATGGGAAAAAGGCGAAGGTTGAGGTCTTTTGTTTGTCAAAAAGCTGCAGAATTATTTAGTGTCTGGAGATGATGAAAATCCGATTTTGCTTATAGAAGGTGGTAACGTAAGCGACTCGAGGGAAGACAGTGGGTTTGTGAAGGGAGTCAATCCTTTGGAGCTTGATGAAAGAGAGTAGGCGGTGCACACAGCCTCCCCCATTCCTCAGGTATAAATCTCGGTTTTTGAATTCTCTCTTTACTTGTAGAGGTTGACCCTTGATGATATGTTCTTACGGTGATGAAAATTCCGTTTTTGCTGATTATCCCGTTTTTCAAGGATGACCTTCATTCTCTCTCTAAGCTGAAGAAGGAATTTCTTACAAAACCTCCTTATAAATCCGGCAAGGAACACTTCTTGAAGGAACTCAAACATATTTATATGAAGTGTCCTCAGTTATCTTTCAACTTCTTGGGGAATGACAGGGAGATGATATTAAAAAAACTTAGAACTCATCATGCAAAGTTAATATGTAACATGAAGGAAAATAGTACTGGGAGAGAAAATAACTTGTTTTCTTCCTTTTAGTTGACAATAGCGTGTATGGTCACGAGTTATATTCATCTTTTTTGTTGCATGCATTTCTGGGGCTCATATAATGATGTCGTCTGGTAATAAATCTCGGAAAAGGTTTCTTATTTTGTTTATATGAACAGGAAAATTCACCGAAGACACTTCCTCTTTCGTAGTTAAAGGTGTTTTACTTACTTTGTACTCAGGAGATTTTCTGGGGAATTCTCTTACCGGCATTGGTGGTGGATCCGCCTTATCCGGGGAGCGATTTACGCAACGTTTGACAGGACAAATAAGTCAATTGGAGGCTCAAATAAAGCAAAAGGATAAAGACATCCTCAAAGCAAAGAGGAGTATAAATACAATACTTCTATCGATTTTGATGGAGAGAAGGACAAACTTCGGTGTCAGGCTATTGACTTAGAGGCAAGATGCAAAGATATATTAGTAAAATGTAAAGAATGGGGAACTGTCTTTAGATGCTCTCTTGGGATTTTCGCTTCTAGCGTCTCGTAGGCTTCGACAAGATCTGAGTCTTCGTAGTTTTAGATACCTGATTTTCCCTCTAGAATGGATTATTCCCTTGCTGTCAGGTGGGATAGACAAGTTAAGGCCAACATGAAAATCTTTTATGATAGGAAGGGGATTGAGGGAAACTCTCATCGTACCAACTTTTATACCTCCAAAATTAAGCAATTACAGAAGGAGAAATAGTCCTTGTGCGAAGAAGCCTTTGACTTGAGGAAGGAAAACAAAAACCTTCGCGTAATGGGCAAGGCTTTCAATCAAGCTTTAAAGTGGCAGCCTAAACCTTTGGATGACTCATGCGTGGTCATAGAGAAGGGACGGAAGGTTGACGGACTTTTGCGTGCTGCAATTCACCATTAGGCAACTTCTCCCTAGTCCTATGAATAAAATGCATTCTACCGAGGGCTAGACTATTGCTTATACGTGAGTTGTAGTTCTAAGACATGGTTTCTCTTTTTTTTAAAGTAATTATTTCATGAACTTTTCTTATAAATGATTATGTAATGTACGAAGTACATAGCATTTTGTAAGTGGAGTATAGTATTCTATAGAGACTGTATATACGAATAAGCGTAGGACCTACAATGATATGCCTTAGCACACAACTGCATATTTCAGTATAAACACTTTTCCTTTAGCTACCGTTATATCATGACAAGGTGCACATCTCCAGCATGTTTCGTAGGGAGTTTGTATTATGGGCTTTTAAATAGCGTCCTATACTCTTTGCGGGATCAACAGTATCAAAGTGTGTCCAACATGAAAGGTCTATAGTGCTCATTCGTGTTCTGTGTGTTAGTGCGAACATTTGATATACTCGTGTAAATCAAAGACACTTTCCTGAGAAAAAGAAAGATGAGGGAGGCTACCAGTTTGTGCCTAATAATGGTGGAAAGGTGGTTCCAAGCCGGATCTGAGTTAGGATAAGGGTTGATTAACTCTTACTTGTTCAGCTATGAGAATTTGAATCGATCTAGATCCGCATGCCCTGTGTTGAAACTGGTACCCTACATCCGGCTATGATTTAGGCCTGGGTTCAGAGTTGAGACAAGGCTAGATTTCTTCCTCCAATATTTGTAAAGAACTGAATTGACCCCCGATTCGGGTATTTAAGATTATGGGCCAGAGATTCCTTTTCGACTCTAGTGGAAGTCCCGAAATAATCCTTATCAAAAGAATTAAAGATTGGGAACTGTAAAGCTCCCTTCCGATATTTGTAAAGCACAGAATCGACCCGGAATCGGGTATTAAGAAAGAAGACTGGAACCCCCTTTGGTATTAGTGAAGAGCCGAATCGACCCAGATTCAGGCATTAATATAGAAGACCAGAACCCCCTCTAGAATTTGTGAAGAGCTGAATTGACCCAGAGTCGAGTATTAATACAGAAGACCGGAACCCCCTCCAGTATTTGTGAAGAGCCGAATTGATCCAAATTCAAGTATTAATATAAAGACCAAAACCCCCCTCAAGTATTTATGAAGAGCTGAATTGACCCAGATTCTGGTATTAATATAAAAGACCAGAACTCCTATGGTATTTGTGAAGAGCCGAATCACCCAGATTCATGTATTAATATAGAAGACCGGAACCCCCTTCCGGTATTAATTGTTTTGGCATCCTTTTGGATCCGATCTATGAAGTAGAGGCTATACGTGCTTCCTAAGCCACTTCTTAGGCTTTTGACGTCAAAGCATAGGATGTACGTGCTTTGTTGGCCATTCTCTGGGCCTGTGCATCCGGTGCGCTTAGCTAGCTTATCCACAAGCAGGGCCCAAGGACTTACCCAAACTCCCTCCAGGAGGTGCCCTATCCTAACCATCGTAGGCGATGTTAAGGTCTTAGAAACTTAGACGGTGCCATCATTGGCACAGAACTACGATTTACTCTTTTGATGCTCTATACTGACCATTGTAGGTCCTGATAGTGGCTCTATTCTGACCATGGTAAGTGATTATAGGGGTTTGAGTTCCTTCTGCGGGTAGTATGGAACATAAGCAAAGGTAGGACGTGCTCTTCTACGAGCAGAGGTAGGACGTGCTTAGTTCTAGCAGAGGCAAGGCGTACTCTTCTATGAGCAGAGGGAGTGCATGCTAAGGTTAGAGGCACCGCCGCGAACATTTCTAGTGTGAAACGAAGGCTTATGTTTTTGATGCTTTAACCCTGCCCCCTCTAACTTGGTCATGGAGAAAGACTAACACATCATACCCCTTCGGGGGATGCCTCGCCCTGACCAATTTGGCGATGACGAGGGATTTAATTCGTTTGCAGTTAGACCCCTTTTGGGTTTCCTTTTAAATTCCGAGAGGTGGGTTTTCCGTACCCTTGCATATGTTTAGTTATCCTTTTCCTAAGGATTTTTCCTAAATTCACCTTGATTTTTTCATAAACTCCTATAATTGGCCTTGACTGATGAATATGACGATGTTTCCCCAAGAATTTCGTAGTGATTATCCTCGTGTCCATTCATCATGTGGTAATGGCAGTAAGACCCTCCCATTTTCCTTTCGTATTTGGGCTTTTTCTTCGTGAATGGCCAATAGTTGGGTTCGTTTTTGGTTAGGAAGTAAAGTTCCCCATCGAAGCGGTGAGGTAGTATTCCTTGGGTACCCTTGGCACACGTCCTTCTTCTTGCTGCTGGGGTTTAATCCTTTTGTGACTTAGCCTAGCTGCAGTGCCTATACTTTTGTTCTTTTCTCCCGGAACATACTGAAATTGAGATGTTATCTTTTTGGACCATTTGTTGGTGAAGTGGTTGAAATCGTCCATGATTTCTCGTTTGAGTGTCGTTCCCTAGCTTTTCTCATAGAGAGCACTCTTTAGGTGAGAGAAATAGCTAGTATCCTCTGATGTAGAACCACTGCGTGGGAGTGTTAATGTTTGTCCTATATGGGAAAAGCTTATCATCCCAAGTATCGTGAGCATGTAGTTCTGTTTTTCTTTTCCGCTTTATCACCTACAAGACTTCTGCTCTTAAGCTTCTCTCCTCTATCGCCCTAGTGTTGGTAGTTTTTGACTTATCTGTTCGAGATCTTGAATTTTTTTTCAGGATCTCTTACTCTTGTCTTCAGTTCTTCAAAGCCAGTCCAATTCGGGACGAAACAACTCAGATAGACATGTGATGGGGTTAACTAAAGGATCGGAGGTTCAATCCCTCCTTCTAGCACCAAAATGTTAACGAAATTTTTCATTAACACCGAGATGGTTCAACTGAGGCAGATCTAAACGACAAATAGGTGGTTCGGCTATTTTTGGGTTAAATCGGATCACCATCCTATATGTCGAAGTATGGAGGAGTGGTATCGTTAAGGACTACCAGAACGGATCTAAGCATAGGGAAGAAGACATATCCTCCTATTCGAGAGATGAGAATCCATGCTTATCTGGAAAATGAATAGTAAACTACAATAGTGATGATTGGAAATAATAATATAAATTCACAGAGCAATTTTCTATAAGAAAATCCCTTATTATTAAACTTTCATTTGGAGTACATGAATGTAATAGGAGAAATTCTCTGGTTCATCTAAGCACGATGCTTCTTTGAAGAGCATAGTATGAAGAAAAATTGACCCTCCTAAAATGTGACTCCTAGGGTCTTATTTATAGTGGTCCTGGGCTCCTTCCGCTATTGGGCTGTTGGGCTTGTGGGGGCCTTTGTTGGTCGTTCTTTGCTTGGTTTCGGGCGCTTGGCTTCTGGCTGTCTTTGGAGTATCAGTTATGGTCTTCGGATGGTATTTGAGGCTTTGGTAACAACTCCTGAATGTAGGATCTCAGACGTAAGCTTTCGGATGTAGTCCTCCGGCTTTATCGTGAATACTTAGAAGGGCCTGCCCTCGTGATGTATGCTAATAACTACCGGTTCGAAGCCGGGGTTTCAGTACTAGGTAGATCAGTACGGGTAGCCTGTATCTCTTCTTGGGTCTCGGTTAGCCTTTTGGCGTAGCTTTTGCGGTAGCCTAGATTCCCGGTGGGTGGCTTCTAGTGTCACTTTTGTTATTTGTGAATGCGGCCTTTCGGTATTCATATGGAAGATGCTCCGGAAGTTGGTTCTGGATGATCCTTGCATTCCCTTGGTTTAGTACCTTCAATGCTCTCGCCTTCAGGTGTATCGGTTTTTAGGCAGATCATTACCGAAGATTCCTTTGGGCTTCATCTGATGGGTTTATTTCTTTTGACTTTCTTGGTTTTGGGTCAGGATGATTTTTGCTGTAGTATTTCCTGTCGGGTCGACGTTGCTAGAAGGATCTTGTTGAATTGACCCAGTTGGATAGACCCTGCCGGTTATATCCTGTAGTGTTTACGAACTTTTCTCCTAGGAACAGTTTCAGTTGATGCAGTTCCAGATCATTTCTCCCTAATCTTGGCTCCTCCTAGTATTTGACCCTACTTTTTGAAGAGTCTTCGCGAGCTTTTTCTCACCCGATGCCCCTTCACCACTAGCTCACTTTACCATTAATTTTGGGTTGTAACAAATCACAAGCATTATTGATGCTTCTTTCAAAACCATTTTCAAGCATAAAATGATCAAATCTCATGTAGCATTGCCTACGTGATTACTTCAAACTATATAGTGATTTCCTCAACTTGCAAACCAATTCTGACTTACTATTTATAACATACCCTTGTTGTTGCTCCATGTAAATGTCTTCATCCAAGTCACCATGCAAGAAGGCGGTTTTCACATCAAGTTGCTCCAACTCCAAGTCGTGAATGTCAACTATGGAAAGTAATATCCGGATAGAAGTATATCTCACAACTGGGTCAAAGATCTCATCATACTCCTTTCCCTTCCTCTATGCAAACCTATTAGACACTAGCATAGATTTGTATCTTCCATCATCCTTTAACTTGTATATCCATTTACACCCAATAGCACTGTTTCCTTTAGGAAGTGGAACCAACTCCCAGGTCTGGTTCTTCATCACCGATTGTGTCTCTTCCTCCATGGCACAAATCCATTTTGAGTTATCACTCGAACCCATGATGTCATCAATGTCCATTGGTTCATCTTGGATTACATGAAGAGCACAGTACAAATTCTCATAAAAGCTAAGATAGTTCCAATCACCACATCTTTAGGGTGGTCTTATAGCACGACGACCAACCCGAGTAGCAATTCCATTACTCAGTCTTTTTTCAGCTCCATCTTGAACTGAATCTTCTCTAGAATCATGCACATCACCAACACTACTAAAGGAACCTTGTGGACTATATGATGTAACATCAACCACTACCTCCTCACAAGAATCTCTAACAACTCTACTCTCTCTAGGCTGTAAAATAGGGAATAACTTCCATCTCCTTTGATTCACCTCGAAACATATCTGGACCCACTTGATAAGTCTTCATTCACCTTGAACATAGCTGGCTCATCAAAAGTAACATGACGAGAAACTACAACTTTCTTCGTTTTTAGATTCAAAATCTGATAACCTTTAACTCCATCCGTATAGCCAAGTAAAATCTACTTGAAAGCTTTACATGAAAGCTATCATTCCCTGGATCATGCACGTAAACACTACCGCCAAATATACAAAGATAACTGAAGTCAAATGCTCTTCCCCTTCCACACTTCCTCTTGAATTTCGTTATCTATAGCTTAGCACGAAATTCGATTAATCATATGCACTCCAGTTGACAAAGCTTTGGTCCAAATCCCTTAGACAAACCCAAAGTCAATCTCAAGTAATGAGCTTTCTCCATTAGAGTTTGATTCATTCTTTCCGCCACCTCCATTAGAATGGGATTCTCAGGCGTAGTAAAATGCCAATAAATACCATGATGCTCACAAAATTTCAGAAAATCTCCATAAACAAAATCCCCTCCATTGTCGTACCTAAGAACCTTCAAAGCCTTTCCGCTCTCATTCTCAAAAGAGCATTCGATTCTTTGAACATTGCAAATGCCTCTGACTTGGCCTTCATACGTACACCTAAACCTTCCAAGAAAAATCATTAATGAAAGAAATATAATATCTTGCTCCTCCCAAAAAAGCCACTGTTGTCGATCCTCGAACATCCATGGGCACATACTCAAGAATCCCGCTTGAATCATGTTTTCCGTCACCGAATGACACTTTAGTTCGCTTCCCCGTGAAACGTTCCTCGTAAAACTCCAGTTTTTTGGAACTCTCTCCCTCAATCATCTCCTTCTACTAAGAACATCCAAACTCTTCTCCGAGACATGACCCAATCTTACACATCACAACCGCGTCGTATCTAAGCCACGAGAATTATCAACACCAACACAAGTTTCGCCATCCACTCCTTGAAGAAAATAACTTTATGAGTCCTAGCACCCTTCATAACCACAAGCGCTCCCTTCGAAACCCTCAAGTTATCACTCTCAATAGTGATTTTTCTTCCTAAAGAATATAGTTGTTCCAAAGATATAAGTGATTTCCGTTGTCTTGGAACATAGAGCACATTAGTGAGAATACGAATCACTCCTTTAATCACGCAGATCTGCATGGATCCAATACCCTTTGACTTGCAAACTGCACCATTTCCCATAACCGTTGAATTTCCTTCTCAATCGGTGTAAGAAGAAAAACAATTCCTATTAGGCGCCATGTGATATGAAGCCGTCGAATCAAGCACCCATTCGTTGCTCAAAACGACATATGCTACAGCCGACTAAACATCTACGTCTCCTTCACCAACATCTCACTCCACCGCAACTAATAAAGATGCTACTTCCTTCTTCCCCTTGTTTTGACATTCATTCTTCCAATGACCAAATTTCTTGCACTTGCTATTTCTTTCCTTCGCTTTGCTCTCTAATCAGGTTTTTTAGACTTAAAGCGCCCCCAGTTTCACTTCTCCTCAGATTTCTCCATTTCCACAAATACAACATGACCATTACCTGCACCACTACTGTAACAATCGGAATTTCTGAACCAATTTAAATTTTTTATTTTAGCTATTTTAATTGGTTTTGAATATTTAGAATGATTTATTTTAAATAATAATGACTAAAAATTTATCTAAATCGAAGTTAGAACATATAAATTTATTTTAGTTATAAAACGAGCTTGAAATGATGTGGTTGTTTGAAAATTCGATTTTTAATTTCAATTGAATGTATATGATTCAAAATAAATCGAATTTCAGTAACACCAGAAACATTATAATTTGTTTAAATATATATTTCTATTGAATGTGGAAAACTGAAATTTCATAATATAAATTAAAAGTTATGTATAGTTTAAAATTTAAAATAGTCGCTATGGTATTTATTTAAATTTTAATATAATATATAGCCCTTAAAATGGCCATTTTGCTAACGACCTCCGTTTTCGACCAGACCACTTTTGTTGGATCTGGAACGTCAAATTATTGTTAGTTTAAAAATTCATAATTTTTGGAATTAATATGTGAGCACAGTAAATTTAAACGTGTTTTGTAATTTCAGTTTAAATTCATTCAACTGGAAAAAGGCCATTTTTCAAACGGTCTCTAAATTCGATGAAATTAGTTTTGTTTGGACCGTAACTAGTTCAATCGAATTGGCTTACGAACCATATCCCATTATGTACGGAATGGGGGTATTTGGTTAGGGCCGATAGTCGTTGTGTTTGATTTGGAGTTCGTGGATTAAACGAATTATTTTTAAATTAAATAATAATAAAATATATGTATATAAATTAGGAAAAACCTCCATTTTCCCTTTCACAATTCTGCGCCAGCCCTAGAATCAAAGGGCAGAAGATTCCAGTTCTTCACGATCAATCTCCTCTTACAAGAAAAATTATCGAATGATTACAGCTATAAAGTGAAAGAGGGCAATGATATCTATAATATGGACATTATGATCTGAAACTATGGTGTTTGGTGGTTGAAATTTCCCTCGAAACTCGCTCCGTTCGATCATAATTTTAGGGGACAGGGCGACGTCGAGTGGGCCAGGGTTGTGGTCTAGAGGGAGAGGAACTGGCGGCGGTTGAGATGATGTGGTTTGATGGCGTTTCGGTCTGGTGATGGAGGAGGGGCGACAAACCCTAGAAGATCGATGAATGGGTTTTGTGGGTGAACGGCCGATTCTAGAAGAAGATGGTTAAGTGATAATTAATAATTTAGCATATTTAATTATGTTTATAATGTAAATAAATTTAATAACATCATATCTTGTACAAACAGTGATGGAATTTGACAAGGTTGGAACCGTAAAATCGAAATCTAGAACATGGAACAGACTAGAACCAAAATGGAGAAAATTAGAATTTGAAGCGAATTCAAATATGAACAGTAATAAATTTCAGAAATAAAGATTGACGGAGTGGAAATGAATGTGAGAATCCTCTCACTAAAATATTTGTACAATTATTTGTTTTTTAACTGAATATATAAATTGTCATTGTTGATTTTTGTCTGTTGTATGTGACATTGATTGAGTTCAACACATGAACTATTCACGACTCATTTGCACAAGAAACGTTGTTTGAATATACGAAACTCGTATTTCAAAAAATGTGGATAGACACTTTATGGTTGTTGATGCGAAATTTCTAAATTCAAAATATAATGGAGTAAAAATATATATGAGTTGTATAAAATATATATCCGATGTGAAAAATATATATGTGTTGAATGAAATATATATATGCGATGTGAAGAAAAAATATGTAATGTGAAATATATATGCGTTGTATGAAATATATATGTGTTGTATGAAATATATATGCGTTGTGAAAAATATATATGCGATGTGAAAAATATATATGCGTTTTATAAAAATAGAAATGGATAAAATGGGCATGTAATGGAATAATTATTTGTTCGCTAAAAATATAATTTTTAACATATATATGAGATATATAAAATGGTCATGTATTGAAATAAATATTGGTTGGCTAAAAATATTAATTTTAGCTTATATATACGATATATAAAATGGTCATGTATTGAAATAAATATTGGTTGGCTAAAAATATTATTTTTAGCTTATAAATGAGATACATAAAATGGTCATCTATTGAAATAATTATTTTTTCGCTAAAATATTATTTTAACATATACACGCACTGTATAAAATTGTCATGTAATGGAATATTCAATTTTGATTAAAAATTGAAATGGAAGGTGGAATCGTTTTTAAAACGAATTTAAAACATTTTATAAAATACGTTTTAAATAGAAATCGACGATATGTGTGTGTGTATATATATATATATTATATTTAATGGCTTGAATAGAACGCGCTACGACCATTCGCGAATTTCAACCATTAACTTCAAATTTAATGTAACAGGAGATTTGATCGTCGGATTCTCCTAAAACCGGAACCATTAGATTTGTGTCGAAAAGAGCTTTCCATTGAATATAAGAGATCTAAATTTTAACAGTTGGATTTCAAATTATGTCCAAATAAATTTCAGAAATAGTAGCTAAGAATGCAGTTTGGTGGCCACTGTTGGAAACTGACTGTAACGGCCTTATTAAAATTATTAAAAATATGAAAAAATTGCGTAAAATCATAATAAATGATTTGGAAAGATTTTGGATGGAATATTCCAAGTTTGAAAATATAAAAATATATTTTTATCTGAATGAACTAGTTATTAAATAGAATAATAATCCAATGTAAAATTGGATTTGTAAATGGTTTGAAATAACCAACATTTTTCCAATGTATGAATTGGAAAGGATTTGAATGGAAATAATTTTCGGAATATTTTGATATTGGATTCCGTGATTATACGGATGTTGCTGAGGAACACGGAAGTTATAGATATCGTTATTCCCAATACGATGTCCATTAGTTTCAAAATTTTATATTGATTAAATGCCGATATAAATTTCTATTCAGAGCCTTGTATTTTATATCAATTGGGATTTTGGGTTCATCGTGAATTGTGTCTTCAATAACACTACTCTAAAACATAGTTGAGAATAGAATAAATCTTTCTATTAAGATTTGGAGAAGTTTACCAATTAAATAGTATTTAACTGGTATTGAATTGAAACTAGATTTTTGGTTTATCATGAACTGTGTTTTAAATAACATTAGTTATTTAACCCAATTTAAAGTGAAGATATGATTTGGAATTTATAAAACTTTATTCTAAGATTTAATGGAAATTTTCCAAAGTTAAGTTTTTCAATTTAAAATATTAAATTGGAATTAAATGGAATTCGATTTGGCAATAATCGAGATGAGCTTCTGTGAATGAAGACCGTTACTATTTATGGAATTTAAAAGGCCTTGTCGCTGTTCCACTTATAGTATTAGTTTGATAAGGAAATTTATATCGATTATATATTGTTATGATTTCCGTGAAGATTCCATTTTGATGGAAGGTGATTTTGGGTTTATCGTGAACTTTGTTTTAAAGGACATTGATTATTTAACCTAGTTAAAGGCAGGACTAATTTCCAGAAAATTGAATAATCATTAAGTAAAAAATTTTGAGATTAAAACTGAACTAGAGTTTTAATCAATCTTTAATTAGATTTGAATGAATGAATGGCAATTAAACTTACCCAAAGCATGAGATGTGGTATAAACCAAATACACTTGTTTTTTAATATTGATTATGATGGATTGATTGTTTGGATTGTGCTCAACTAGTTTATGAGCAAATATGCTTTTACATTTAGCACTGGGTTGGGTAGAAATATTTGTATGCTAACATCTTGTGAAACACTTCATGATTTGACTATGAGATGTGTAGCGATGTTTTTGAGTTCACTTCAAAGTTAATTAATGATTTTAAAATGATATTTTTCTTAAGTGAAAAGAAATGTATTCCCGATTTTGGACAGGGAATGTTTTATAAAACATAAAGGATTTTGAGGGCTAAACCTAATGTTGTTGAAATGATTTTGAAATGTATTATGTGTTTGACATTGTAATTCATCTCATAACCGATTAGTTGTTATTGGTGATATTTCTGTTTGGTAGCGGAGAATTTATTCTCTTGCTTAACACCCTTCTTTGAGATGTACGAGCTCAATGGTTATGTGATTAATAGTGACTGACCATATGTGTGAATTGCTACTGTAAAGTACTATATTTTGGAAAGTACTTGTGATTATTCTGTTATGAAATGATTTTCCCTACTTCGGGATATGAAATGTTTTAGTATGTGGCTAAAGATTCGGGTAACCCTGAGGACTAAAAGTATAGGTGAGATGGCGGTGCAGTCCCCGAGGGCGTGGGATCGTGCATCGTCAGTGTAGCCTACTCCATAGTGGGAGGTGCATATATATATATATATATATATATATATATATATATATTGAGTTGGTAAGGTACATACCCTTTGCCATGTCGATGGGAGAAACCTCTCGGTATTTGGTTGTATACTTGTTTGTATGCATTGTTATGTTTTTTTTGAAAACAAAAATGTGTGATCTTCTGATGAGAAGAGAGCACACACACACACACACACACACACACACACATATATATATATATAATAAAAGCAAAGATACAGAGTCCGACTATAGTACATGGTAATACAAGATATAACCCAACACGGCTCTAGGGATGTAAGGATCGTAGATAGATGAGATCTGGATAAACCACCGCTCATCTACTCTAATATCGAATTCCGACAAGGCCACCACTCGATATTGAAGTATATCTACTCCAATACAATATCTCTCACCCACTAAGTAGTACTAAAAATAATGAAGAGCAACATATAAAAAAAACACTCTCTAACAATAAGCCAAATGAATGATCAGATCAACAATCCAACAAGCAATCCTCTAAGCTCCACAGAATATCCCTTTTCCTGAACGCCTGAAAACTCAACACCCTGTATCTGCGAAAAGCTCTACAAAAACTATCAGAAATTTTCACACATATATATATGGAAATATAGATGTATAAATATAAATATATATATATAGTATAAGCATATATATATATATAAGCTTATATAGTTATATATATATATTCATACAAATTTATTACCGATATATATATGTGCAGAAAGAAAGCAAAAATAAAAAAGTAAAAATTACTAAAAGAAATTAGCAGCCAATACGATATCTATTACGGAAATAACAACTGATATTAATAAAAAGATACAAATTAGATCTAACCTTAATCAAAAAACTATCAAAGCCCACTTTCCCAAATAATTTGTAATGAGAATTAGACATCCATTCCAAACAAAAATAAACTATTTTGATGATTACATTATCCGTAGAAACAATATTAGTCTGAAAACATCGCTGATTTCTCTCAAACCAAATGAACCAACTTATGATAGTGACTAAAGAATCTAGAATATATCTTTTACTACCATTGTAGACAAATCTATAAGACTCCCAATATTCAGCACAACTATTGAAAGAACTAAAACAATCAAAAACAAATATCCTTAAAACCATATTCAATATAAAATTTGTGATATTGCATAAGTAAAATAAATGATCAACATCCTCACTCAAAAGATTACAAAAATAGCACTTAACATCAAAAATGATATTCTTCCTCTTTAGATGCTCAACCGTATTAAGTTTCTTATGAATGATTAACCACATTAGAAATTTGGCTTTAGGAGGAGAATTAGATTTCCATATAAACTTAAAAGGCCGAAATGAGATTCCCGAAAAATTTATAAAGTTATACATAGAATTAACCGAATAAATTTGACTCTTATCCATACCCCAACTAATAGAGTCCCTATACTCATCAATGTGATATAATGCTAACTTAGCATATAATAAAGCTAGTTGTCTTAACATTTCCCCTTCTAAGATATTATCAAAAGAAAATTCCCAAGGGGGGTCCAAATCTCTTCTAAAACCATCCTTAATCAACGCATTTTTAAAGCTACAATTATTAAAGAGTTCCCTGAATTCAATTTTAAGTGGTAATCTAGAAATCCAACTATCATGCCAAAAGTAAGTCATATCACCCGAATGAACAATCACCTTACAACCTAAGTTGAAAAAATCAAAGCACCTTAATACTGACTTCCAAAAGCAAGATAATCTATTATACCAGCTTTCCCTAGACCCCACAATAAATTCTCCTTCTGAATAGTAAAATTTAGAAATAATAAGCTTCCACGTAGTCGAAAATATAGGACTTCTAAATTTCCACAACCATTTGGCTAATAAGGAAGAATTAAAATTAACTAAGTTAATGATCCCCAATCCCCCATCTTTCTTAGGCCTACAACACAACTCCCAGTTTACTAAACAATTAAAACCCCTACAAACAGGATCACCACCCCCATTCCAAAGGTAATTACGTCTTATCCTGTCAATCTTATCAACAACCCATTGAGGAAATCTATGTACAGACATCCAATAAGAAGGGATAGCAGATAGTACCGAATTAACTAAAACTAATCTACTTGCTCTAGACAAAAATCTATTATTCCATCTAGATAGACTAATATTAATCTTATCTATTATGACTAGCCAATCCTCCTTCTTTAGTTTCGAAGGTCTATGCATTGTTATGTTTTGGAATTCATATTTCCAAAAAAATTTGGTTTGAGATCCTGAAGTGAAATCTATTTTGACATGAAAGCTAGATATGTATTTCAAATGATTTGAAATAAGAAATCGGGAAATAAAGTCCAAAGAAATAATTTCTGTAAAGTGAATTGGATTTCGAAAAATCTAAATTTGGGTTAAGCCTAAATAGGTAGATTGAGGAATTGCATGTTGTATGATGCATCGTAGATCCCTCTGTCTATAACTGGTTACATATACTATAGAATCGTTACAAGAATAGACATGAATCATAATCACCATTGTAACAACCGGTATTTTGATAACGTGTTATAACCATAAATCTAGGCAGAATTAAATTTTAAAATAAGAACCAAGGGAAACGGGTTGCGCCATTGTGTTCGTCTCGGAATTCTTCTTGGAAACGAGTCCGAGTTTGCAAGAATCGGAGTCCGTATGAGGGAGATATGACCCTCCAAAGTTTCAGGAATTTTCAGAATCAAAAACGTCTCGAATTCGAATTCAAAATTCGAATTTCAAACGCGAAACAGACTGGGCGGGAAATTTCCTGCACAGACTCAGGTCGACTGGGGAGTCGACTGGGCAGTCGACCCCCCCCCCAGACCAGGTCGACTGGGCAGTCGACCTGGTCCCCGAGCCCATTTTTGGGCCAGTGTTCGTTCTGATGTTTCTAGTCCGATTTCTGTCCAGATTCATCTGCATAAACCTATTTAAACAGCCCCAAACCTAGCCTTCTCTACACACAATTCTATTCTGCTTCTACTCTGCCTCTGTTCTAAATAAAAATAAAAATGGCGTCGCTACTCTGCTGGAATCAAAACTAGAAGCTAATCAACATCAACCTAAGCAACTCAATTCAAACTTGAGATTAAAGCTTCTGCAACAATCCTACGACAATTTGTGTTCTTAGTTCTCAAAAACCACGATCTGTAAGCCCCAGTTACTCTTAGATCTAAACTCTAACTTAATATTGACATGTGTAAATTGAAGTTGAACATAAACATGATAACTACTTGAGACCTACTCTTGTATATCTTTGATCTATGACTATTCCTTTTTGATCTTTTATTTTAGATCTACTCTTGTTCACCCTAGATCTATTCACCTTGAACCTAGTACCGTTCATATTGAACCTTGATTTGTGGAATACTGATAAGAACTTGATTTAGGGGCCTGTTCATGTCATAACCTAAACCATATCATTATTTTAACATGCCTGTGATGTTGTGATGTTGAAACTATTGCTAGTCACAAGTTTAGGATTATCGTCTTATGTCGTTTATAGCTATGTTTATCACCCTATTTCATATGCCAGTGATGTTATGATCATATCTCAAGTTACACCATGCTTGTCTTGAAATCACCTTTGCCACTTTATACCCATCCTTGTTATGTTATTCCCTAGTTACATCTATTGCCTTGATTCGAATTCACGAGCGTTGGGGATGCGATTTGGGTAGTTTAGGAAAACCTGAATTTAGTATGAACTTAAAAACATGAACATCGTTATAACTTGAGCTTGGATAGGAACATGAATTTGACATGAAATTATACTTGAAAATATGAATTTGGGACATGACACTTAGATAACTTGAACGTGGCCAACTCGAGGTTGGGTTGAGTTTGTAGTATAAATCTGCCCGGAACCGCCCGACGAATCCAGTAACTGCAAACAATAGGACCCAATGTGAGTAGTTGGTCATATCGCACTCGAAACCAGAGGTTAGACTAGGTTATGGTGTAAAACTGCCCGGACCCGCCCGGCACATCCAGTAACCATAACCAAGTCTAATGTGAGAGGTTAGGGATGCATTAAGTAAATTAATGCCACTGGATATGGTTAAGTCATGGACCACTTGAATATACTTAACCAATTTGACACGTTGATTTGATAGGGTTAAGTCATGAACCGCTTGAACACACTTAACCAACCTGACACATGATTCGTAGGACTAAGTCTTGAACTAGAACGACACACTTAGTCAATTTGACATGACACGTAGATGGAGTTAAGTCTCGATTTTAAATGACAACTTAACCTGCTGAACGAAACCCTAGTTACGCGGTCCTTATCAGCAGTAACCCACTAGATGTATCACGGTACCCTGGGACTAGGCAGGGTGGGGCACGATTGCTGGGCTGATTGTAAGCGACCAGAACGATGGCTGAGTTGGTGCGCCATTGTAGGTTCAGGTGGACTAGGGTCGTGCACTTAGTCCGGAGTTGAAAAAGCAGGCATTGGGCATCAGTAGGATTATCTGTGCATTCTTGATTCGTGTCGGTGGTTGGCACCCTAGGGCTTGATACACCCTATGGTGGACCTAGCACTGATGACTACATTCGTGATAGGGCCGTATGACACAGACACACGACGAGCTAGACTTGTAGGGAGCCGATCGATTAGATCATGCCGTTGGACAGCGAATTGGGTCACTTCACGACATTGGGCAAAGAGATTATTTCTTGATTTATAGTTGACACGGGATTAGTATACCAGTATAGTTGGTATGGCGAACCTTGAATACGCAATGTTAGACTTGAGTTATATTGTTAGCTTAGTTATCATGTCAGACTTATCATCATTCCTATGTTTAATTCCAGTTTATTCATGTCTTGTTAACTTTACTAGTTTCTATGCTGATAGTCACTAGGGCTTACCAGTCTTTTTGACTGACCCATTTTCTTTTGCCTCTTTGTCTTTCGTTTCCCCCCAGGTTCTCAGGGAGGATACTCTAGCTCTTAGCTTGGACTTTGCTTGCTTTCTGACGGCTCATGTACAGTTTGGTCTTGAGCTATGCTATGGCTGCACTCATGCACTTTTTGGGGAATAATATTTTACTTATGTTGTTTTAAGTACTTTGCTTCTTTAGAACTTGATGTAATGAAATAATGACTTGGCATTTTGATGTAAGAGGTTTTGACTCTATTTTTCAGTAATGAGATTTGGTTTTAAAGTTTATATCCGCTGCTTTATACATTCTATTTTATCTATGTTCTGTCTTGTGTTATCTCTGTTCCTGTTTACTAGATAATACCCCTCCAAAACTAGGGAATTCCCATTGTGAGTGACCCTAGCGGAGGTGGGGTGTTACATTTGGTATCAGAGCAGAAGGTTAACAGACTGGGCAAAAGTTTTAAAAACCTTCTGAAACTATTTTCAAAACCGTTTATAAAGAAGCATTTTTCAAGAAAAGTTTTATTTTTAAGAAAAGGCTATTCCCCAAAAGCCATTAGCACTTTCCTTTGTTTCCTCGTTTGAATCTTTTTCTTTTCGCTTTTCAGCATGTCTGATCTTATCCTTCCTGAGGGAGTACCCATACCTGGCTGGTTCCGAAGATACTTGGAAGCTAGGGACAACGGAGCGGGCCCGACAGATATCCCTCCTCCCCCGGTGGCCATGGTTCCTCCTCCTCCTCCTCCGGGTACCGCCTTCGCCAAAATATGCAAGGACTTTATAGGAATGGGCAGCAAGAACTTCGTTGGGACTGAAACCTTCGTTGAGGCGCGAAACTGGCTAAAAGAGACTGAAGACTTGTTTGTTATTTTCGATATGGAGGATCATAGGAAAGTTCAGATGGCAGCATGGTTGTTGAAAGAGGAAGCTGCATTTTGGTGGGAAGTCACCAACGCTACCAGGTCAATTGAGACTTGGGCAGACTTTAGAGAGAGGTTTGGGCTTAAGTTTTTATCATCCGCAGAAGCGAGTCTTCAGATGGAGAGGTTCGTGGCACTCAAGCAAGGGGACATGTCAGTTAGGGAATACGTGAATAAGTTTAATCAGCTTGCTCGGTTTGGTTTGGACTTAGTCAACACGGTTGAGAAGAAGGCTCTACGCTTTGCTCGAGGATTGAGTGAGCCACTCCACACTATGGCCATGACTCATGTACCCATGGGGGCGACCTTTGAAAGCTTGGTGAATATGGCCCTACATCATGAAGAAGATGAGAATGGCAAGAAGAAGGTCAAGGCGAATGAGTCTCAAGACAAGAAGGTAGACTCCGAGAAAGGAGGAAAGAATCGCAACAACAAGAATGACAAGTCACGTGAGAAAAGAAAATGCAACTTCTGTGGTATTGACGGGCATATAGTCCAGGACTGTAGGAAGAAGAAGATGAAGATAGGAGCATGTTTTCAATGCGGTGAAACTGGACACATCAGCAAGAACTACCCTAAGAAGCAAGGGCAAGCCCCACAAGAAGGACCTTCTAGGGGTACATCTTTAACTTCTTTTCCCTAGATACTCTGTTTTATCTTGTATATCCTTTCGATCCTGTCTTGAGAACCTTAGGTAGAATCCTATGAATGTAAACATGTATTTGAAACATGTTATGCTTGATGTTTGCGAATGGTTGCAAGTGGTTGCAAGTGATTGCTCGTGGTTGCATAACACACATTAGGCACTAGATCGGCTCAGAGACATTTTCATATTGCATATGCATGAGTGTTTATACTTATTTATGGATGAAACTTAATGTGTTATCATATGAATGTTGCATATGGATGAATGTTTGTGCACACATATAGTGCTTACGTGACTAGGATTATTTGCATACCTGTTGGATTCATGACACTAAACATATTTTGCATTAGAAAGATCAATCAGGCCTGATCATTTGCATTAGATAAGGAACATATACACACACTTTTTGCATATGTTCATACGGCATTAGAAATCTCTTAAGGACAATGTTTTCTTGTGGATGATGTTTTGAGTAGATGGATGATGGATGGTAGGATACATTCTTCCTAACTTAGAGATTTCAGGGACGAAATCCTTTAAGGAGGGGAGAATGTAACAACCCGTATTTTGATAACGTGTTATAACCATAAATCTAGGCAGAATTAAATTTTATAATAAGAACCAAGGGAAACGGGTTGCGCCATTGCGTTCGTCTCGGAATTCTGCTTGGAAACGAGTCCGAGTTTGCAAAAATCGGAGTCCGTATGAGGGAGATATGACCCTCCGAAGTTTCAGGAATTTTCAGAATCGAAAACGGCTCGAATTCGAATTCAAAATTCGAATTTCAAACCCAGAATAGACTGGGCGGGAAATTTCCCTCCCAGACCCAGGTCGACTGGGGAGTCGACTGGGCAGTCGATCCCCCCCCCCAGACCAGGTCGACCTAGGTGTCGACCTGGTCCCCGAGCCTATTTTTGGGCCAGTGTTCGTTCTGATGTTTCTAGTCCGATTTTTGTCCAGATTCATCTGCCTAAACCTATTTAAACAGCCCCAAACCTAGCCTTCTCTACACACAATTCTATTCTTCTTCCACTCTGCCTCTGTTCTAAATAAAAATAAAAATGGCGTCACTACTCTGTTGGAATCAAAACTAGAAGCTAATCAACATAAACCTAAGCAACTCAATTCAAACTAGAGATTAAAGCTTCTGCAACGATCCTACGACAATTTCTGTTCTTAGTTCTCAAAAACCACGATCTGTATGCCCCAGTTACTCTTAGATCTAAACTCTAAACTTAATATGGACATGTGTAAATTGAAGTTGAACATAAACATGATAACTACTTGAGACCTACTCTTGTATATCTTTGATCTATGACTATTCCTTTTTGATCTATTATTTTAGATCTACTCTTGTTCACTCTAGATCTATTCACCTTGAACCTAGTACCGTTCATATTGAAACTTGATTTGTGGAATACTAATAAGAACTTGATTTAGGGGCCTGTTCATGTCATAATCTAAACCCTATCATTATTTTAACATGCCTGTGATGTTGAAACTATTGCTAGTCACAAGTTTAGGATTATCATCTTATGTCATTTATAGCTATGTTTATCACCCTATTTCATATGCCAGTGATGTTATGATCATATCTCAAGTTACACCATGCTTGTCTTGAAATCACCTTTGCCACTTTATACCCATCCTTGTTATTTTATTCCCTAGTTACATCTATTGCCTTGATTCGAATTCACGAGCGTTGGGGATGCGATTTGGGTAGTTTAGGAAAACCTGAATTTAGTATGAACTTAAAAACATGAATATCGTTATAAATTGAGCTTGGATAGGAACATGAACTTGACATGAAATTATACTTGAAAATATGAATTTGGGACATGACACTTAGATAACTTGAACGTGGCCAACTCGAGGTTGGGTTGAGTTTGCAGTATAAATCTGCCCGGAACCGCCCGGCGAATCCAGTAACTGCAAACAATAGGACCCAATGTGAGTAGTTGGTCATATCGCACTCGAAACCCAAGGTTAGACTAGGTTATGGTGTAAAACTACCCGGAGCCACCCGACACATCCAGTAACCATAACCAAGTCTAATGTGAGAGGTTAGGGGTGCATTAAGTAAATTAATGCCACTGGATATGGTTAAGTCATGGACCATTTGAATATACCTAACCAATTTGACACGTTGATTTGATAGGGTTAAGTCATGAACCACTTGAACACACTTAACCAACCTGACACATGATTCATAGGACTAAGTCTTGAACTAGAATGACACACTTAGTCAATTTGACATGACACGTAGATGGGGTTAAGTCTCGATTTTAAATGACAACTTAACCTGCTGAACGAAACCCTAGTTACGCGGTCCTTTTCAGCAGTAACCCACTAGATGTATCACAGTACCCTGGGACTAGGCAGGGTGGGGCACGATTGCTGGGCTGATTGTAAGCGACCAGAACGACGGCTGAGTTGGTGCGCCATTGTAGGTTCAGGTGGACTAGGGTCGTGCACTTAGTCCGGAGTTGAAAAAGCAGGCATTGGGCATCAGTAGGATTATCTGTGCATTCTTGATTCGTGTCGGTGGTTGGCACCCTAGGGCTTGATACACCCTATGGTGGACCTAGCACAGGTGACTACATTCGTGATAGGGCCGTATGACACAGACACACGACGAGCTAGACTTGTAGGGAGCCGATCGATTAGATCATGCCGTTGGACCCCGAATTGGGTCACTTCACGACATTGGGCCAAGGGATTATTTCTTGATTTATAGTTGACACGGGATTAGTATACCAGTATAGTTGGTATGGCGAACCTTGAATACACAATGTTAGACTTGAGTTATCTTGTTAGCTTAGTTATCATGTCAGACTTATCATCATTCCTATGTTTAATTCCAGTTTATTCATGTCTTGTTAACTTTACTAGTTTCTATGCTGATAGTCACTAGGGCTTACCAGTCTTTTTGACTGACCCGTTTTCTTTCGCCTCTTTGTCTTTCGTTTCCCCCCAGGTTCTCAGGGAGGAGACTCTAGCTCTTAGCTTGGACTTTGCTTGCTTTCTGACAGCTCATGTACGGTTTGGTCTTGAGCTATGCTATGGCTCCACTCATGCACTTTTTGGGGAATAATATTTTACTTATGTTGTTTTAAGTACTTTGCTTCTTTAGAACTTGATGTAATGAAAAAATGACTTGGCATTTTGATGTAAGAGGTTTTGACTCTATTTTTCAGTAATGAGATTTGGTTTTAAAGTTTATATCAGCTGCTTTATACAATCTATTTTATCTATGTTCTATCATGTGTTATCTCTTTGTCTGTTTACTAGATAATACCCCTCCAAAACTAGGGCATTCCCTTTATGAGTGACCTTAGCGGAGGTGGGGTGTTACAACCATTATCTTACAACTAGGAATAACTCTAGTTTCACTTTATTACAAATCATAACTTTTAATCTTTCACATCTAAATAATAATAGGATGGACAAACAAAGGAAAGTCTTGTTTTCTGGGATCTGTTTTCTGAAACTGAAAAGCAATCCCTTGACGAAGACTATCAATTCTCTAAGTTAGTTTTGATTCGTAGCTTTTAACTTGCTTTTTAGTTGAAGAAGGAATGGTGGCTAGGCCAGGTCGATCATGGACAGCATGGTGGCTCCTTCGAATGAATTTGTGTGATTTAGGGTTGAGGAATAGGGTTGCTTTTATAGAGGTTTAAACTTATGTGAGCCGGTAGATCATCCTAGGAGAAATTACAACCGTCCAGACAAGATAGAGTTATCCATAATTGCCATCTATGCCCTAGTGACTCAGCAGCAGGTCAGAAAAGACTCAGCAACAAGTCAGAATCATCACTGTTTTGGATCTGGGCGAGGGGGGTAGGTCGACCCCCAGGTCGACTCCCTGGTCGACCTATATAGGGGAGGTCGACCCCCTAGTCGACCCCCTGGTTGACCTGGCCTGGGGAGGGAAAAATCCCGCCCAACCCGCTTCTTTGTTTTTCATTTGAATTTTGAATTTTAATTTGAACTGTTTTTAATTTATTTAAATTTCTGAAACTTCTAAGGGCCATAACTTTCTCATATGAAGTCCGATTTACGAAAACCTGGACTCTAGTCCAAGCAGAATTTCAAGATGAACACAATGGCGTAACCCATTTCCCTTAATTCTCACTTTAAAAAATTAAGTATTCTTTAATTCGTTCTTTTAATAGTCACAGAAAATCCAGGGTGTTACATTCTCCCCTCCTTAAAGGATTTCGTCCCCGAAATCTTCAAGTCAAGAAGAATGTATATCCTATCATCCAATCGTCCATCTACTCAGCCATCAAACACTGGAGTCCATTGTCCTTAAAAATAATTCTAATGCTTTCATGATCATATGCATATTATGTGCACATGTCCTTATCTAATGCAAAATCAGGTGGTCTACTAATTCAATTGACCTCCTTAATGCAAATTATGTTAGTGCCATGAGTCCATTATGCATGCAATTATTCCTAATCATATTTTCTACATAGGTGCACAATCATTCATACAAATGCAATGTCCATATGATAACATTTCATGTTTCAATCCATACACCAATACATATATGCATATGCAATATGAAAGTGACTGAGCCGATCTAACACCTAATGTGTGTGTGTATGCATCCATGAGCAACCACTTGTAACCACTTGCAACCATCAATCATAACATGTTTCAAATAAATGTTTACATCCATTGGTTTCTACCTAAGGATAAAGAATAGGACCAAGGAGATATACTTAAAAGATAGATATAAGCATGAATAAACTTATGGTAAAAGAGATTAAGGAGGTACCCTCAAAAAGAAAAGGGTAGGCTGTGCGTATTTTTCTCTGCGTTTCCCAAGTCACGTCTTCCTTAGCGTCACTCCATTGAACTTTAACAAGCTTGACTTCTTGGTTGCGTAGATTTTTGACTTCCGTATCCAAGATACGAGTTGGAACTCTTCTCATACTCGCTTCTCGTTCCACTTCTACTTCCTCTAGTATACTTGGCTCTACAACTTCCACAAACTCATGTAAGCACTTTCATAGTTGAGAAACATGAAAAACATTATGAACTCCAGCCAGTCTTTCGGGTAGCTCTACTCTGTAAGCCATCGTCCCAATCCTTTCAATGATAGGAAATGGTCCTACAAATTTTGGTGATAGCTTTCCTACGGACCCAAAGCGAATGACATTCCTCAAAGGAGATACTTAAAGGAACACCCTATCTCCAACCTCAAACTCAAGTTCGGTCCTTCTTTTGTCTGCGTAGGACTTTTGTCTATCTTGTGCAGCCTTCATCCATCTTCTTATCAAGTACACCTTTTATGAGGTTTCTCTAATCATGTCTGGCCCAAGTACGAGCTCGTCTGTAGACTCCCACCAACAAGTTGTTGATCGGCATGGTCTTCCATAAAAAGCCTCGAAGGGTGCCATGCTTATGGTTGCTTGGTAGCTATTGTTGTATGCGAATTCCACCAAAGGAAGACGAACCTCCCATGTTCCTCCAAAGTCGAGAATGCACAATCTCAAGAGGTCTTCCAATACTCTGTTCACCCTTTCCATTTAACCATCGGTTTAAGGGTGATAGGTCGTGCTTAAGCATAATTGTGTGCCTACAGCCTCCTACAAACTCTTCCAAAACTCGCTCGTAAAGATAGGATCTCGATCACTCACTATGCTGGTGGGTATCCAATGGAGTCAAACTATCTCTTTAAGATAAATGGATGCTAGGGACGAGGCAGTCCTTTTACTCTTAATAGGTATAAAGTGAGCGCTTTTAGTGAGCCTGTCCACTATTACCCAAATACTGGTATTGCCACTTCTTGACCTAGGCAACCCATCCACAATGTCCATCGAAATGCTATCACATTTCCACTGTGGGACCTCTAGAGGATGAAGCAGACCACCAGGCTTCTTCTGCTCCGCTTTGACTTGCTGGCATATCAAGCACTTAGCGACGAACTCAGCTACATCCCTCTTCATTCCATTCCAAAAGAAAACCCTTTTTATGTCTTTATACATCTTGTCTCCACCTAGGTGTATGGTCAGCTTAGAATGGTGTGCTTCTACAAGAACCGGCTTCACCAAATCCCTTGCCTGTGGGATGCATAGTCTTCCTTCTCGTCTCAACTAACCCTTATCATCAATGGAGTATCTATTGAGGTGACTAGAAGTCTCACCCCTAATTAGCTTATCCATGATATCAACTAGCTGAGGGTCTTCTCGTTGCGCGGTTCCTATTGAGTCCAAAAGAGTAGGCCGCACCTCTAGCGATGATAACAGACCAGGTACAAATTCAGAGGAGGGTCTAAAGTAAAATTTTGTTATGTACTCCAAGCTTTGTCTTTCTACGAAGAGAGGACTCAAGGTCAGCTTCTTTCTACTCAAGGCGTCTGCTACCACATTGCCCTTGCCAGGGGTATAGGAAATCTCAAAATCATATGAGGCCAGAAATTCCATCCACCTTCGTTATCTTAAGTTAAGATCTTTCTGTGAGAAAAGATAATTTAATGATTTATGGTCAGTAAACAATTCAAACCTTTCTCCTAGTAGGTAATGACGCCATGACTTTAGAGCGAAAACGATGGCAGCTAGCTCTAAATCATGAGTTGGGTAGTTCTTCTCATGTACCTTCAATTGCCTTCCCCTATAACAAACTACCTTGCCTTCTTGCATCAAGACAGTGCCCAATGTTGTACCGCATGCATCTGTGTATACGGTAAACATTTTGCTCCCATCAGGCAATGCAAAACTGGGGCCGTTGTTAGAGCCCTTTTCAAACGTTGGAAAGCAATATCGCAATCCAAATCCCAAGCGAAAGTTAGGTTCTTCTTTGTAAATCTTGTGAGTGGGGCAGAGATTTTTGCAAAGTCTTTAATAAACTTTCGGTAAAAGCGTACTAGCCCGAGAAAGCTTCGGACTTCGATTGCATTCCGTGGAACCTTCCAATCTTGCACCGCAACTACTTTTGCGGGGTCCACTGTTATCCCCTCTTTGGACACCACATGTCCAAGAAACCTTACTTCTTCTCTCCAGAAATGACATTTGAAGAATTTGGTTTTCAGCTGATGTGCACGAAGAGTATCCATGACTTCCCTTAAATGCAAAGCATGCTCTTCTTCATTCTTTGAGAAAATCAAAATGTCATCTACGAAGACCACCACAAACTTATTAAGGAACTCCCTGAACACCCTGCTCATCAAGTCAACAAAATAAGCGGGTGCATTTGTCAAGACAAAAGGCATGACAAGCCATTCGAAGAAACCATCTGGGGTTCTGAACGCGGTCTTATCAATGCTGTCTTTAGCCACTCTTCGCTGGTGAAACCCGATAGCCAGATCTAGTTGGAAGAAAACCGACGCACCTACAAGCTGATCAAACAAGTCGTCTATTCTTGGAAGCGAGTGCCTATTCTTCTTGGTCAACTAGTTTAGCTCCCTATGATTAACGTATATGAGAAGTGAACCATCCGCTTTGGTTGCGAATACTATTGGAGCACCCCATTCAGAAATACCCCACCTTATAAACCCTTTTTCGAGCAGCTCTTTGACTTGCTTGCTGAGCTTTTTTCTCTCCCTTGGAGCCATGTGTCTAACGGGTAGAGCTACAGGTTTTGCATTATCAACAAGGTATATGCGGAAGTCTATCTCCCGCTTCGGAGGTAAGCCCTTCACCTCTTCAAATACATCTAAGTATTCACGGACTTCTCTAATAGACTGCAAGGTTTCAACAGACGCATCAAGAGATTGTACGTAGCTAAGCATAACAGAATGTATGGGATTACAAGAGATTTCGAGAGTGTTACCGAGGCGAGTCATATGTCTAACCACTCTCTATTCACAATCGAGGATGGCACCATTACTGGATAACCAATCGTGTCTGGGTTGCCATTATAGGACTTGATACACCCTATACTGGAGCCAGCACAAGTACTTAAAAATCGCGTGGGGCCGCATGACACTGGGAATACATGAATGCGTGTAGGAGCCGATCAATACATGAATGGGATCACTTTATCATGAACATACATTGCTAGTTAAACAGCTCTTAGTGGGTGCAGAGAAGTAAAAGTGGGTGCGATAGCCAAATCTAGTTAAATCTTACTTTATCTCGTTTTAGGACTACCCTATACTTGTGGTATCATTCTAAGTTCAGTTTATTCATGTCATAGTCTTTTACTTGTTTACATGCTATTAAATAACTGGGCTTACCAGACTTATGTCTGAACCATTTTCCTTTTGTTTCTTTTCTTCCGTCCCCTCCCCCCCCCCCCCCCAGGTCCGCAGGGAGGAAACACTTCTGCTTAGTCCAGGTTAACCAAATCTTGATGACTGTAGGTGTAAGGCTTGGACTTTCCTTTTTGAGCTATGGCTATGGTCAAGCACTTATTGGGGATTTATGTCATTTTATTTTCAGTGTTGTTTCTTTATGTTTTCAGGACAGATGAAAAGTTGTAATAATTTGGAAGGTTGAAACAGTTGTTGAATTGTTGTGTTGAACAATTATTTATGAAATAATATTGATCTTTTTCCGCTGCATAAATTTTCTGTCTTGTAATTTATTAGTATCTTGTACCTTAAAACGCTCCACCGAAGTTAAGGTATTCACTTTGAGAGTGACCTTAACGGAGGTGGGGTGTTACTCTTGGTATCATAGCTAAAGTTTACCAGATCGGATAAAATTTTTGAAACTATTTTTCAAAAAGAAGTCATAAAGAAGCATTTTCAAGAAAAAGTGTTAATTTAAAAAGGCATAATCCCCAAAGTCATATGCACTATCTTTCTATCCTTCGTTTTGAATCTTTCCTTTTTGTTTCAGCATGTCTGGGAATCTTATCCTTCCAGAGGGTGTACCGATACTTGGCTGGTTCAGAAGATACCTAGAAGCTTGGACCAATGACGCGGGCCCAGCGGACATTCCTCCTCCCCCAGCTGCTGCTCCTCCTCCTCCTCCGAGAGGAAATGCTTTCTCAAAGATCTTTAGAGACTTTAGATCCATGGGTGGAAAAGACTTTAAGGGGAGCGAATCATTCGTGGAAGCCAGAAACTGGCTCAAGGAGATTGAGGGCTTATTCGTTATCTTTGAAGTAGATGAGAGGCAAAAACTACAGTTGGTGGTGTGGTTGCTCAAAGACGAGGCCTCCCTCTGGTGGGAAGTCACTAATGCTGAAAGACCGATAGAGACTTCAGGGCGAGATTTGAAATGAAGTACCTCTCACAAGCTGAGTAGAGTCTGCAAATGGGGAAGTTCCTATCACTTAAACAGGGTAGCTTGTCGGTCAAAGAATACGTCAATAAATTCAACCAGCTTGCTCGATTTGGACTGGAGTTAGTAAACACTCCACCCAAGAAGGATCTCTGCTTTGCCAAAGGACTGAATGAGCCACTGCAAGGTTTGGCAATGTCCCATATACCTATGGGAGCGACTTACAAGAGACCGGTGGACATGGCTCTGTTGCAAGAGGAGAAAACAGATGGAAAGAAGGAGGTGAAGAAGGAAGAGCCTCAAAACAATAAAGGAGATGGATCTCAGAACAAGAAGACGGACCCCAAGAATGGCGGGAAGGATAATAAATCCCGTAAGAAGATGAAGTGCAATTTCTATGGGATACCTGGACACTTGGCTAGGGACTGTAGAAAGAAAAAGAGGAAATTGGGCGCTTGTTTTCAGTGTGGGGATACTGGACACTTGTCTAAGGACTGCCCAAAAAGGCACGGGCAGGGACAGAGGACTGGATCATCTTCTAGAGGGCAGGTTCATGCTCTCGTTGGACTTCTGCAGGAACGAGGTAGACATATTTCTGTTGAGAGATTAGTTTATCCGTTTGATTATCCTATTCGTACTCTCTTTGATTCTGGCGCATCGCACTCTTTTATATCTACTGCTTTAGTTGAATCTCTGTACCTAGACACCCATATAGTAGAGGATCCCTTGGTTGTTTCAAATCCAACTGGGGGCTCAGTTTACTTGTCAATGATTTGTTTGGATTTGGAAATCTCTATTTTAACCGTTGGGTTTAAATGTAACGCTTATGTTTTGGGCTTCACAGGCTATGGGCTGATTCTAGGCATGGACTGGCTATCCAATAATGGTGCAGTCCTTGATTGTGAAAAGAGAGTCGTTAGACTCATGATTTGCCTCGGTAACACTCTCGAAATCTCTTGTAATCCTATGAAGACCTCTTGAGATTGTCTGTTCTTGACTTTGGAGGGACATGGGAAGGTCATCTTCCTCAGGTGGATTTTGCCTACAATAATTGCTACCAAGCTACAATAGGCATAGCACCCTTCGAAGCCTTATACGGTAGACCGTGTCGATCACCAACCTGTTGGTGGGAATCCATAGATAGCTTATACTTGGGCCAGACATGATTAGGTAAACCTCAGAAAAGGTGGACCTAATAAGAAGACGAATGAAGACTGCTCAAGATAGACAGATGTCCTATGCAGATAAAAGAAGGACCGACCTTGAGTTTGAGGTTGGAGAAAGAGTGTTCCTTAAAGTATCTCCTTTGAGGAATGTTGTTCGCTTTGGATCCAAAGGGAAATTGGCACCTAGATTCATAGGACCATTTCCTATCATTGAAAGAATTGGGACAATGGCCTACAGATTAGAGCTACCTGAAAAGTTGGCTGGAGTTCACAATGTCTTTCATGTTTCTCACCTACGGAAGTGCTTACATGAGTCTGCAGAAGTGGTGGAACCAAAGATACTAGAAGAGGTAGAAGTGGAACGAGAAGTAATAGTGAGAAGATTCCCAACTCGTATCTTGGGAACAGAAGTCAAAAAGCTACGCAACCGTGAAGTCAAGCTTGTTAAAGTACAATGGAGTGACAATGAAGAAGACGCGACTTGGGAGACCGAAAGCAAGATACACGCAGCCTACCCTTATCTTTTTGAGGGTACATCTTTGATCTCTCCTTTATCATAATTTTATTCATGCTTAGTTATCTTCTCGGTCCAATTTCTTGATCCTTAGTAGAAATCAATGGATGTAAACATGTATTTGAAACATGTTATGGTTGATGGTTGCAAAGTGGTTGCTAGTGTTGCTCGTGGATGCATATGCACATACACATTAGGTTCTAGATCGGCTCAATCACTTTCATATTGCATTTGCATATGAACGCATGAAATTGTATGTGGATTGAAACTTGATGTGTTATCATATGGACATTGCATTTGTATGAATGATTGTGCACTCATGTAGAATTATGAATAGGAAAAATTGCATACATAATGGACTTATGGCACTCTCATGATTCACATTAAGGAGGTCAACTGGATCAGTAGACCGCCTGATTTTGCACTAGATAAGAGACATATACACACACTCTGCATATGTTCATGTGGCATTAGAAGTCTTCTAAGGACAATGGTTGCTTGTGGATGATGGATGAGTAGATGAATGATTGGATGTTAAGATGCATTCTTCTTAACTTGAAGATTTCGGGGACGAAATCCTTTAAGGAGGGAAGAATGTAACACCCCGAATTTTCTGAGAATATTAAAATTAACAAATTCAAGAACACTTAATTTTTAGAAGAAGAATTAAGTGAAATGGGTTGCGCTATTACGTTCATCTCAAAATTTTGGTCAAGAAAGACATTTGGTTTGCATAAAACGGATACCTTACGAAGAAGTTATTAAGCCTTGAAGTTTGTATGCATATGAGAAAAATATATATATATAGATATATATAAAAATTAAATAAATAAATAAGCAAAAAAGTTGAAAACAACGAATCGGGAATGGGAATAACCGAACCAGCCCATTTTTGAGGTCGACCCAAGCCCCGCTGGGTCGACTAGGGGTTGATTCAGGGTGTTTGGCTATCAACCCGTGGGCCGATTTGCTCTAAGGCAGATGTGGCATCTGATTGGTTCTGATAGACTCCTTGCTGAGTCATTAGGGCTAATGTGGCTATTCTATCTTGTCTGAATGGCTTTGATTTGCTCTAGGTTAATCTGATGGTTCCTATTAAATCAAACTTCTATATAAGCAACCTAATACCTCAACCCTAAATCATATTAAAAATCAAACCAAGAGCCGTCATGCTGCCATTGGACAACCTCGAGTAGCCGCTGTTCAATTTGAAGCAAATTAAAAGAGACAAACCAAATCAAATCAAAATTAAAATAAAACAATGATTGTCTACATCAAAGGCGAGCATTTCAACTTCAGAATACAGATTCCAGAAATCAAGATTGTCTTTTGTAAGTGTAGTTATCTTTTAGATGTAAATAAATTCAAGACGTGATTTGGTCTAAAGTGAAAAATAGAATTATACCATGTTGTATAATATTGACGATGCTAATTCATGTTTGTTTCTTGTGATGATTTTATCATGAATTGTCTTGGAACGTTTGTGGCTTATTGGACTTGGTGTTGGATCTATTAAAGATTGAGAATGAAACTATCAATATCATATGCAAGTTTTATGTTTCATGTTAAGACCTACATATATATGTTTACATGATTAATGCAAGTTGTATGTATTATGTTAGATCCAAGTCAAGATCTACATATACGTATTCATATGCTTTATGTTAGATCCATATGCCTATATATATGTTCATATGCAAGTTACAAGTTTTATGTTGGATCCATGTCAAGATCTATCTAGGTTCATATGATTAATGCAAGTTATATGTTTTATGATAGATCCAAGTCACAATCTAATTATACATATATTCATATGCAAGTTACATGTTAGATCCAAAACTAGATCTATATTTATATGCATGTTTGTAAAGTGGACTTATGCAAGTTCACCTTGTTAGATCTAGTTCACACCTATATGTTAATGTTAAAATTATACATGCCTTGGGATTGGACATGTCATGATTATGTCATATGCTAGTTTATAATTGAGGTTATGTTCATACATGCCTAGATCTACATATTAACATGTTTTAGGCTTATGATTATCTAAGTCTAAATTATATGCAAGTTCATGTGACATATTAAATTATATAAATAAAGTTTTAAGCAAAATTTACATGTTTGATTGAATCTATATTATGCATGTTCCCTTTTTTACCTCTTGTTTATAAATTTGGCTAATATGCGGGCCCAATGACTTTATTTGATTAATACGAACGAACAAACGGGGGTAACTTTGGGATAGTTATTAAATCAAAACATGTTAATAATGTAGGTGGGCCCAAAACCATGTAAATGTTTAAGGCCGTAAATGGTATAATTTATACCATTAGTCTTGAACATAATTAAAATATGTGACATGAAACGCTTGTAGAAAATTCACATATATAAAATGTAAAAGATGAATATGCCTAACCCGAGGTTAGACTGAGTTTTGGTGTAAACCTGCCCGGAACCGAACGGCACATCCAGTAACCACAACAATACTCGTCTAATGTGAGAGGTTAGTGCATCAAGCCCAGAAAGACCCGAGGATAGACTAAGTTTTGGTGTAAAACTGCCCGGAACTGACCGGCACATCCAGTAACCACAACAATACCTGTCTAATGTGAGTGGTTGGTGCTTTAATTAATTAATTAATTAAAGCTCATGAACAATCAAGCTAGAAATGGTGAGGTTAAGTAATTAAGGGAACACTTAACCAACTTAACATGTTAACAAGACAAGATTGGTGGGGTAAAGTAATTGAGGAAACACTTAATCAACATAACATGTTAACTAGAAAAGATTGATAGGGGTTAAGTCAAACCAAGGACACTTAACCAATTTAGCATGTTGACTAGAAAAACCCTATTAACGGGGACCCGTTTCAGCAGTAACCCACATGGATGTATCAAGGTACCCTGAGCTAGGCAGGGTGGGGCACGATTACTGGCTGAATATAAGTGGTCAAAAGGGTGGCAGTTAGGTACGTCAGTGTAGGTTCCGACAGAGTACAGGAATGCACGGGCTCCGGAGTGGAAAAAGCAGGCACTGGGCACCAGGCGTACACTTGTGCATCTTTGAGTCGTGTCTGGTTTTCCATTATAGGACTTGATACACCCTATACTAAAACCAGCACAAGTACTTAAAAATCACGTGGAGCTATATGACACCGGGAATACATGAATGCGAGTAGGAGACGATCAATATATGAATGGGATCACTTTATCATGAACATACATTGCTAGTTAAATATCTCTTAGTGGGTACAGAGAAGTAAAAGTGGGTGCGATAGCAAAATTTAGTTAAATCTTACTTTACCTCGTTTTAGGACTACCCTATCCTTGTGGTATCATTCTAAGTTCAGTTTATTCATGTCATAGTCTTTTACTTGTTTATATGCTATTAAATAACTGGGCTTACCAGACTTATGTCTGACCCATTATCCTTTCGCTTCTTTTCATCCGTTTCTCCCCTGGTCCGTAGGGAGGAAACACTTCTGCTTAGTCCAGGTTAGTCAAAGCTTGAAGACCGTAGATGTAAGGCTTGGACTTTCCTTTTTGAGTTATGGCTATGGTCAAGCACTTATTGGGGATTTATGTCATTTTATTTTCAGTATTGCTTCTTTATGTTTTCAAGACAGATGAAAAGTTGTAATAATTTGGAAGGTTGAAACAGTTGTTGAATTGTTGTGTTGAACAAGTATTTACGAAATAATATTGATCTTTTTCCGCTGCATAAATTTTCTGTCTTGTAATTTATTAGTATCTTGTACCTTAAAACGTTCCACCGAAGTTAAGGTATTCCCTTCGAGAGTGACCTTAACAGAGATGGGGTGTTACACTAACCTCGAGTTCTTTGGGGCTTGATGCACTAAACTCTCACATTAGATATATATTGTTACGGTTGCTGGATGTGCCGGGCGATTCCAGGCAGTCTTACACCGTAACTCAATCTAACCTTGGGTTAGGCATATTCGTTTTTTACTTAATTTACATATTTACCTTTCATATTTATATGTAAATTATCCATAATTATTGCCATGCAAGTCATGCCCCATTTACCCTCTAAATCATATTCAAAATTTTTGGTATATAAATTATACCATTTTTATGCCACTAATCATTCGTATATTTTTGGGCCAAGTTATGCCATTAATATAAATTTAAGGTTTTTCCCCCACGTTACCCCCATCATACGTTAGCAAAATTTACATAGAATGTTAGGCTCGTAACTTAGCCTAACTTATATGCAAAAAGGGAAAGAAGGGAGCATGTACCATTCATACAACATAATAAGGATCTAACTAAATTTGTGTCATATACATTTGGCATAAACCAATAAACTTGCATTTTTGAATCTAATCAACATGAGTCTTAAGCATATGAAATTACCCAAATAAAACTAGGCATGTAAATGTAAACTTACAATTTGGATGCAATAAATATGAATCTTAAGCATATAGAATTACACAAGTTCAAATAGGCATGTAAATATGAACTTTTATTTTGGATCCAATAAACATGAATCTTAAGCATATGGAATTACACAAGTTCAACTAGGCATGTGAATATGAACTTTTACTTTGGATCCAATAAACATGAATTTTAAGCATACGGAATTACACAAGTTCAACTAGGCATGTGAATATGAACTTTTATTTTGGATCTAATAAACATGAATCTTAAGCATATGGAATCATGCAAGTTCAACTAGGCATGTGAATATGAACTTTTATTTTGGATCCAATTTTTATAGATCTAAATGTAGATCTAAACATAATACATGTCTTAGCCTAACAACTTGCATGTAACATAACAAGAAAAAGTCACCAAATTTACATAATACACGATTGGTATAACATCAACATAATAACCACAATAGTCTCCTAAGCATATACGATAGAATCATTACAAGAATAGACATGAATCAGCATCACCATTATCTTACAACTAGGAATAACTTTAGTTTTCACTTTATTACAAATCATAACTTTTAATTGTTCACATCTAAATAATAACAGGACTTACAAACAAAAGAAAGTCTTGTTTTTTGGGATCTGTTTTTTGAAACTGAAAAGCAATCCATTGACGAAGACTATCAATTCTCTAAGTTAGTTTTGATTCGTAGCTTTTAACTTTCTTTTTAGTTGAACAAGGAATGGTGGCTAGGCTAGGACGATCATGGATAGCATGGTGGCTCCTTGGAATGAATTTTTGTGATTTAGGGTTGAGGAATAGGGTTGCTTTTATAGAGTTTGAAACTTATGTGAGCCGTTAGATCATCCTAGGAGCAATCACAATTGTTCAGACTTGATAGAGTTATCCAGAATTTCCACTTATGCCCTAGTGACTCAGCAGCAGGTCAGAAAAGACTCAGCAACAAGTCAGAATCGTCACTGTTTTGGATCTAGGCGAGGGGGGAAGTTCGACCCGTATAGGGGAGGTTGACCCCCTGGTCAACCTGGCCTGGGGAGGGGAAAATCCCGCCCAGCCCGCTTCTTTGTTTTTCGTTTGAATTTTGAATTTTAATCTGAACTGTTTTTAATTTATTTAAATTTCTGAAAATTCTGAGGGTCATAACTTTCTCATACGAAGTCCGATTTACGAAAACTTGGACTCTATTCCAAGCAGAATTTCGAGATGAACGCAATGGTATAACCTGTTTCCCGTAATTCTCACTTTAGAAAATTAAGTATTCTTTAATTCATTCTTTTAGTAGTCACAGAAAATTCAGGGTGTTACACTATCACTTGTGGATGATGGATATGTCGGTCGGTTCCGAGCAGACTCCTTCCACAAGTCAGACTTAACCTCGTGTCTTAGCACGTCTCATGTTTATGCACTTGGACCGCTCACATTAGATTCACCACTTGTGGTCGCTGGTTATGGCAGGCGGTTCCGAGTAGACTTCCACCACAAGTGTAATTTAACCTCGTGTCTAAGTGCGGTTATAGTTTCTAATTAATGTAATTCTAGGGATCTCAATTATTCAGTTATTCCTATGTCATTATAGGGTTTCATGCCCCTTTCCCAGGTTATGTTCATAATGAACCATATGCCCCAAATTAAGATCTTTATTCATAATTCAATTTTTGCCCCAAATTTAATGTTTTCCCCTTGTTCCCAATTTAACGTGTTCGCATATTTCAGCGACATGCCTGGGCTCAAAGGTAGCCTTGCTATATAAAAATAAAAGGGAAAAGATGAAGGGAAGAGGACAGAAATGATCATACTAACAAGATCGACATAAAAAGGCACAAATAGGCATAAACATATAGTGGCATAATGACAAGATAGACATATAGGAACAGATCTGATGAACATGTGACAATAGAACTGATTCTAACAAAATAGGGACATCATAACAGTCATGATAGATATAAACAATGAATTAGGTATCCAACTAATAATAGATCTGATTTAGCCATAAACATAATAAGAACAGGCAAGAGGTGATCTAAACAGTGAATTAGATTTATAAATAGTGGTAGGTCTGATATGATAAATAGGTGTAGGTTCAGATCAAGTTCATAGTCATGTCAGAATAACTTAGATAAACAGGTTATAACAGATCTGATATGATTCAAATAGTCCCAGGCATAGATCTAAGTTATTTTCATGTCAAGTTTTACTTTTAAACATTTAGATCTAAAAGTAACGTAAACTCACTATGATTGGATCTAGAAAAAGAGAAGAAAGGATTGAATCGCAGATCTCTAAGCTTGAATAACTTGATTGCACAAGAAGAATAGACTTGATTTAATCTGGGCAAAGGCAACATCTATTTCTCCGTTATCTTTGGTGTGGAGAAACAAGCAAAATGAGGCCATATATATAGCCGTAACCCAAACCCTAATCTCTCCAGATCTTCTACAGAGGGTCGACACCCCCTTATGGGGTCGACCCTGGGGTCGACACCCCCTTGATGGTATCGACACCCCTCGGTGGGATTTTTCCAGCTCCCTTGATTTCTGAAATTTTGAACTGTTTTGAATTTTCTAGACCAATTATATGTGTATATATATATATATTCTTCTTATGCGTATACAAACTTCAAACCTTCACAACTTCTTTATATGGTATCCTTTTTACTCAAACCAGGTGTCTAGTTTGACCAGAATCCGGGAAAAATGCAATGGCACAGTCCATTTCCTTTAATTCTGAATATTAAATTAATTATTCTTTAATTTATCATCTTTTAGCGTTGTTAAAATTACAAGGTGTTACACCCTCCCCTACTCAAAGGATTTCGTCCCCGAAATCTCTAAGTTAAGAAGAATGTATGTCCTACTACCCATCACCTATCTACTTGTCCACCAATCACTGGCATTCATGGTCCTTAAAAATTTCTAATGCTTATATGAACATATGCAAATGTGTGTGTATATGTCCCAATACTAATGTGAAGATCAGGCAGTCTACTGATGCAGTTGACCTCCTTAATGCAATGTATGTTAGTGTCATGAATCCATCATGTATGCAAATAATCCTATTGTAACATGTAAGTTCTATACGTGTGCACAATCATTCATCTAAATGAAACATCCGTATGATGATGCATCCATTTCCGTCCATAAAAAGAAAAAAAAATGCACACACATCCATATGCAGTATGAGAGTGATTGAGCCAATCTAGTGCCTAATGTGTGTGTATATGCATCCACGAGAAACCACTAGCAAACACTTGCATCCACTTATATCCATCAAACATAGCATGTCTCAAGAACATGTTTACATCCACAGTTTCCTACCTAAAGGTCGAAGATTTGATCGATATGATATACTCAAATGATAGAAACAAGCATAAATAAAAGCTTTGGAAATGAAGTTTAGAACATGCCCTCGAAAAGAAAAGGGTACGAAGCACGAATCTTGTCTTCGGTCTCCCAAGTTGCATCCTCTGGGTTATCTCCTCATTGAACTTTCATCAACTTGACTTCTCTATTGCATAGCTTCTTAACTTCTGATCCAAGAAAATGGGTAGGAACTCATCTAACTGTTGCCTCCCGTTCTACCTCTACTTCTTCCAATGAACTTGGCTCAACTACTTCCGTGGTATCATGCAAGCATTTCCGTAAATGAGAAACATGGAAAACATCATGAATGCCGGATAGTCTCTCGGGTACCTTTACTTTATAGGCCATCTGGCCAATCCTTTTCATTATGGGAAATGGCCCTACAAACCTTGGTGCCAATTTCCTTACGGATCCAAAGCAAACCACATTCCTGAAAGGTGATACCTGAATGAAAACCATGTCTCCCACCTCACAATCGATGTCAGTCCTTGTAACACCCCGTGAATTGTATAACCTTAAGCTTCACGAATTAAAGTATAATTAATTATAAATGATGAAATCAAGGGAAATGGGTTACTCCATTGCGTTCGTCTCGAAATTCTGCTTGAGATAGAGCTCAAGTTTGCGTAAAACGGATATCGTATGAAGAAGATATGGACGAACGAAGTTGGACGAAAATCCAGAAAACGGGTCAGAATGCACTGGCGCACTTGGGAAGTGCGCCAGAACAGAAATGAACTGGCGCACTTGGGAAGTGCGCCAGTACATTTTTAGCCTGGCGCACCTGCCAAGTGCGCCCAGGTCAGAATGACCTACTGGTCAGGTCTTGGCTGGCCTGATCAGGGTCTGGTCGAATTCTGATGCTTGGCTGAGTCACTAGGGCTTACGTATCACCTTTTGAGTGGCTCTTTGAACTTTGTATGGTCTAGATTCCTCCTATCTTCATCCGACGGCTCAAAACAATTTAAAATTCTATAAATACAACTCAAACCTAACCCTAAACTCACACAAATAATAGAATACAATAGCCGTCATGCTGCTGGAGAGGAACTAGGAATGGCCGTCAATTAGAAACCCTAGAGACAAGCCAACAAGCCTAAGAGACAATTCAAAAGCTTAAAGCATCGACAACTAAATCAAAACAATGCCTACAACAAAGGATAGCATCTCTAAATTCAGAATTCAGATTCCTGAATTGAAGATTCGTCATACGTTGTAAGTAGAGTGCTATTCCGATGTGAATAAATAATTGTGTTTTGATTTGTGTAAAATGTGAAATAGAATTGTATTTGATTTGTGGTGATAATAATTCATATTTGAATGTTGCTTTGATTCTAAACGATTTGGGATGTTGTGGTATAACGATTGGATATTTGCAAGTATGTGATTCATGTTGAAAGTTAACAACTACAAGTCTGTGGTAGTTTATTTGAGATTCATGCAAGTATATGATTCACTATTATGCCAACATAATATATATTATAATCACTTTTAGTGTAGTTGGATCCATTTGGATATTATGACTTATGTGAATTTATGTTGGAATTGGCATCATGATTCAAGTGTAAAACCATACTTTTGTATTATAGACAAAAGTAAACATCTTTGTGAACTTTTGTTGATTCTATGAACATGACTAGACTATGTTTGGTGTTATGCCTAATTGGGAAACATGTTTTAGGCCTATATTGTTATCAAAAATCATATGATAATATATGTGACACATAGCTAAGTTAGATTTACATTCCAATTGCAAGTTTGCATTAATAGATTAAAAACCATGATTTCATGTTTAGGTATATTTATGCCATGATTATATGAATAGATCAAAAACCATGATTTCATGTTTAGGTAGGTTTATGCCATGATTATATGAATAGATCAAAAAACCATGATTTCATGTTTAGGTATGTTTATGCCATGACTATATGCTATTACAATGCAAGTTCACAAGTGCCAAATTTATGTTAATTAGTTTGCTATGTTGCAAGTTCATGCGTTCACACTCCCCTTTTTATGTTACTTAGAATATATAAACACCATGTTCTAAGCCTCCCCTTTTTCATGTGGCTAAGCTGGGTTTAAATGTTAAACCCAATATATTTTATATTGTAGCGAACGTATAAAACGGGGGTAGTGACGTTTGGGTTAAAATATAAAACATATGTGTTGGCATGTTTGACGCATGCCAACGACCTTGAAAAACAATTAAGTGGTGTAAATTAATTTTACCCAATAAAGATGAATTTGAATAATGGGCCGCAAATATTTACATATAAGAAGAAAAGAGACAAAATATGTAAATTTAGAAAATACGATGTGTTTAACCTGAGGTTGGATTGAGTTGTGATATAAACCTGCCCGGAACCGCCCGACTGTCCAGTAGTCACAACAATACCTATCCAATGTGGGTGGTTAAACACGGAGCCCAAGAAAGACCCGAGGTTAGACTGAGTTGTGGCGTAAGACTGCCCGGACCCAACCGGCAACAAGCAGCCACAACAATATCTGTCTAATGTGAGAGGTCGAGGCTTTAATAAGACAATTAAGGCTGAGTCAGGATTGATAGGATTAAGTAAATTGAATTAATATTTAATCAAAATGGAACATGCTAAACTATACAGACTGATTGGGGGTTAGGTTTACAAAACACTTAACCAACTTAGCATGTTGGCTAGAAATAGAAAACCTAGTAGCGGGGGGACCCTTTTCAGCAGTAACCCTACAAGGTGTATCAGGATACCCTGAACTAGGCAGGGTGGGGCACGATTACTGGGCTGACTGTAAGAGGTCAAATTGACGGCGGTGGTGCGGCAGTGTAGGTTCTAACGGGGTGCGGGCGTGCACACACTCCGGCGCAGAAAAATAAGGCACTGGGCACCAGTAGTATACCTGTGCATTCTAGAATTGTGTCGGGCCGCCACCATGGGACTTGATACACCCCATGGTGGGACCAGCATAGGTAACTACAACATCGGGGGCCGTAAGACACATGTAACTATGCGAGTAGGAGCCGATCATTAGAAACGGATCACTTCACCCTGATTATGGGGTGCCTGTTGGGAACTTGTTTATGTGGATGTAGAGATTAATATGGGGTATGATAAGTATATTCGACTCTTGACAACTTAACTTAGTTTATGGTGCTTTCCCATTTCCAGTTTATACTTATCATGCCCAATTCTTTATTCATAGACTGAATAGTCCTAGACTTACTCAGGCTTTATGTCTGACTCTACTTTTCTTTCGTCTTCTTTTCTTTCGTTCCCCCCTCAGGTCCACAGGGAGGGAATACCGCAGCTTGACCAGTTTTCACATCCAGCTTGAAGAGAAAGAATGTATTGCTTGGATCTCTTTCGTTTTGGACTATGGCTTTGGATTGCAACTATGGGGACTTATGCAGTTTACTTTTGTTTTTATGCTTCTTTAAGTTATGAAATCAAGACAGTTACGAGAATGTAATGGTTTTTGGAAGTATTGTAAGACAATTATGACATGGTTTGTGTAACACGTATTTTGTTGAAATAAAAATTGCTGTTATTTTCCATTGTTCAAAAATATGTGTATTTATATCTGTCTTGTGTATCTGTGACTTATACTTATAAACCTCCACCAAAATTAGGGCATTCCCTTTGAGAGTGACCCTAACGGAGGTGGGGTATTTCAGTCCTTCTTTTTCCTACATAGGATTTCTGCCTATCTTGATCTATCTTCATTCGCCGTCTAATGAGATCAACCTTTTCGGATGTTTCTCTAACCATATTTGGTCCATGTAATAGTCTTTCTGTGGATTCCCACCAACAAGTCGGTGATCTACAGGGTCGTCCGTACAATGCTTTGAAGGGTTCCATGCCAATGCTAGCTTGATAACTATTGTTATAAGCGAACTCTACTAAAGGAAGGTGCTCTTTCCGAGTCCCTCCGAAGTCTAGGATACACAGCCTTAAAAGATCCTCAAGAAATCTATTCACCCTTTCTGTCTGTCCATCGGTCTGCGGGTGATAAGTGGTGCTCAAACACAACTGTGTACCTAATGCTTCTTGCAAGCTCCTCCAAAATTCACTGGTGAAAATGGAGTCATGATAGCTAACGATGTTAGAAGGTACTCCATGAAAATGGACTATCTCACGAATGTAAACCACTGCCAATTATGTTACCGTCCTCTTACTCTTAACCGGAATGAAATGTGCGCTCTTAGTAAGTCTATCTACTACAACCCAAATACTGGTGTTACCCTTCCTTGATCTAGGCAAACCATCGATGAAATCCATTGAGTCTCTCTCCCACTTCCACTGTGGAACCTCTAAAGGATGAAGTAAACCATCGGGCTTCTTTTGCTTAGCTTTGACTTGCTGGCAAATCAAACATTGAGAAGCAAACTCCACCACATCTTTCTTTATCCCAGCCCAAAAGAAACCCTTTTCATATCCCTATACATCTCATCCTCTCCTGGATGAATAGTCATCTTAGAATGATGGGCTTCCTCTAGGACTGTCTTTAACAAACTCCCTGTTTGGGGAACACAAAACCTCCCATCTCGACGCAACCACCCTATATCGTCTATGGAATATATACCGAGGTAACTAGAAGTCTCCCCTTTACTGAGCCTATCCAAGATGTCTGAAATCTGTGGATCCTCTGGCTTTGAAGTTCCTATCTGATCCATAAGAGTAGGTCGCACCTCTAGCGATGCAAATAAACCAGGCAAAAGCTCGGTGAAGGGTCTAAAGTCAAAAGTTGATATAAATTCCAAGCTTTTCCTTTCCACAAACAGAGGACTTAAGGCCATCCTCTGCCTACTCGGTGCATCTGCCACCACATTACACTTGCCAGGGGTATAAGTAATCTCAAAGTCATAAGATGCTAGGAACTCCATCCACCTTTGCTGACTTAAATTAAGATATTTCTGTGAGAACAAGTACTTGAGAGATTTATTATCAGTGTACAACTCGAACTTCTCCCCAAGTAAATAATGACGCCATGTCTTAAGCGCGAATACTATGGCAGCTAGCTCTAAATCATAGGTAGGGTAGTTCTTTACATGAATGCTTAGTTGTCTACCCCCATAACATACTACCTTTCTCTCTTGCATCAAAACCGACCAAGCCCCGTACCATATGCATCAGTGTATACTGTAAACACTTTGTTTCCATCGGGCAAGTACAAGACCGGGGTTGCTGTCAGAGCCCTCTTCAATCGCTGGAAAGGAACATCACAATCTATATCCCATGAAAACGTCAGATTCTTCTTTGTCAGCCTGGTGAGTGGGGCTGATATCTTTGCAAAGTCCTTAATGAACTTCTTATAATAGCCTGCTAACCCTAGAAAACTTCTCACCTCTGTTGCATTTTTTTGGATTTACCAATCTTAAACTACAACTACCTTTGTGGGATCTACTGCAATCCCTTTTTAAAGACCACATGCCCTAGAAATCTCACCTTTTTTCTCCAAAAATGGCATTTGGAGAATTTTGCCTTAAGCTGATGTGCACGGAGAGTTTTCAAAACCTCTCTCAAATGTTGGGTATGCTCTTTCTCTCTCTTCGAGAAGATTAAGATGTCATCAATAAAGAACACAACAAATTTATTTAAAAACTCCCGAAACACCCTACTCATCAGATCACCAAAGTAGGCGGGTGCATTTGTCAACCCAAAAGGGATAACGAGCCACTTAAAGAAACCATCTGGAGTCCTAAAAGTGGTCTTGTCTACACTGTCCACGACCGCCTTCAACTAATGAAACCCCATGGACAAGTCTAACTGGGAGAATATTGATGCACCAACAAGATGGTCAAACATATCATCTATCCTAAGGAATGTGTGCTTGTTCTTCTTTGTGAGTTTTTTCAACTCTCTATAGTCTACACATAAGCGAAGCGAGCCATCTACCTTAGTTGTGAATACCACCGGAGCAATCCATTCAGATATGCTTCTTCTAATAAACCCTTTCTCAAGAAGCTCCCCTACTTACTTAGTAAGCTCCCTCCTTTCTCTTGGAGCCATATGGTGCACAGGTAATGCAACTGGCTTTGCATTGTCTACCAAGTATATACAAAAATCGATCTCGTGCCTCGGAGGTAAGCCCTGAACCTACTCAACAACATCAGAATACTCAGGGACTACTGGTACAGATTGCAAATCATCAATAGATGCTTCAAGTGACTCTATGAAACTAAGCATGACAAAACCCTTTGGGTCACAAGAAATGCCGAGGGACCTCCCATGGCAAGTCAAAAGTCTAACGACTCTCCACTCAAATTCCAGAATGGCAACATACATGGTTAGCCAATCCATCCCTAGAATCAAACCATAGCGCATAAAATCGAGCATATATGTGTCGCACTCAAACTCGACGCCTAAGATATATATTCTCAAACCCCGACAAATCATGGACAAATGAGCCAAACCACAAATGGGGTTTGAGGCAATAATGGGATTAACTATTATACTAGTATTAAGGTGCATAGAGTCAACCACAGAATCAGATATAAATGAATGCAAAGCGCCGGAATAAAAAAAGAGTTCTAATAGGATGATTGGAAAGAGAAATCAACCATCCATAGAAATTTTCCTACCTAGATCTGGAGCACTGATCACGAGAGCATGCACTTGCTCTCCAGAAGCTCGTACCCTTTGGCCTTGTCCTTGCTTATTCGGGCACTCCTTAGAAAAGTGTCCAACCTCTCCACAACTGAAGCAAGCATTCTTCCTTCTTTTGAAGTCCTTGACCAAATGACCCTCTTGTCCATAATTATGACATTTCCTCTTATCCTTAGCCTTGTCATTATTTCCGCCTTTCTTTTGTTGTTGCTACTGTCCCTTCTTGGGCCATACTTTCTTGTTTTTGTTTCCCCCACTTTAACTTCTTTCTTTTCAGTTTTTTTCTTCCTCATGCATCAAGGCTATATCAATGAGCCTTTCAAAAATTTCTCCCATTGCAATATGGGACATAGCTAACCTATGAAGACGTTCATTCAATCCTCTAGCAAGCCGCAAAGCTTTTTTATGCGGTGTATCCACTATCTCCAACCTAAATCTCGCTAGCTTGTTGAATTTGTTAACATATTCTTTCACAGTCATGCCTCCTTGCTTGAGTGCCAGAAAACTTTCCATTTGCATGCTTTTCTCCGCTTAAGAAAGAAACTTCATTCCAAACCTCTGTCTAAAATCATCCCAAGTCTCCACTGCATGCCCTGCTTGCGTCACTTTCCACCAGAACAAAGCTTCATCTTCCAGTAGCCAGGCGACTAACTGAATCTTCCTACGATCATCAACTTTGAAAATTCCAAACAAGTCCTCCGTCTCTTTGAGCTAATTCCTAGCCTCTATGAATGTCTCGGTTCCACGGAATGTCTTTCCTCCCATAGCACAGAAATCTTTGCATATCTTAGAGAAATTATTTGCACGCGGAGGAGGAGGAGGAACAACTGGTGCAGGTGGGGGAGGAACATCAGCTTGACCACCGGCAGGCGCCGTGGCCTCAAGATAGCGACAGAACCATCATGGTATCGTAACGCCCTCAGGAATATTATGTTCCCCAACCATGCTAAAAAGAAAAAGGATTCAGACAAAGGATCGAAAGATATTACATATGGCTTTGGGGAATATGTTTTTTCAAAATAGACTTTTTCTTTCGTAAATGCATTCTTTTAAAACCTTTTTGAAAATAATTTTCAAAAACTTTTATCTAATCCGGTAACCTTCAGCCCTAATACCAAGTGTGACACCCTACGTCCGTTAATGTCACTCATTAAGAGAATGCATTAAGTTTCATGAAGCGTTATAGGTAAACAAAAACAGAAACATTACAAGACAGATATAAAATAGAAGCGGAATTCAAATTTTTTATTAATCATAACATCGTGGTTCAAAACATAATAAGTCTGAAAATACATAAATCCAGTACATCATTTTAAATTTATGTCTTGTACTTAAAACATCAGAGTACAATTATAAAAGAAGCATAATTCCCCAAACAAAATAAAGCCATAGTAGGAAAGATAAGAGCCCGAGTAATACGTCTAAGCAGCTCCAAGAAGAATGCAAGAAGAATCCTGTCTAGCTTGAGTTTTCCCACCCTGAAACCGAGGGGGTGGGGGGCAAATGGAAGAGAAAGAAGAGGAAAAAAAGGGGTCAGACATAAATTTTGGCTAGTCCAGTTACTTTTAGCAAATAAATAAGTAAAAGTATCATGACATGCATATAAAATGGATAAGAGATAACAACATATAAGGCAAGTATGACAAGGTAAACAAGACAACTGGATAGAATAAATAGAGCTTCTCTAATACTTTCCTTTTTCTCTTTCTCTACACCGATACTATTGTCTTATTAACAAGATGATCCCCAACAAGCATAAGATGGTGGACTTAGGTGTACTCCCAATGAGAGGTTTTCACCCCATGCAATCAACAGACAGCCCAATATAACAGAGTTACCCCTTAGGGTATTAATGGGCTCCCAACATACCGGATTCTAAACGTACCCTAATTACTACCGTAATCGATCAGCTCACTACTACGTAGATACCCTGTCCTGGGCCCATAGTAGGATGTATCACTTCCTAAAGTGTAAACCCTTCATTTTTGAGAAGCGCATAACCATATCTACAGGTGTCACGGCGTCTTATCCTCCTCTATCCGGACCATGCACGCACATGGCCCAGTCGGTACGCGCCGACCACACTGTTCCCCCACGTTTAGATCTCTTACAATCAGCCCAGTAAGCGTGCCCTGTAACACCCCACATCCATTAATGTCACTCACAAAGGGAATGCATTAACTTTCATGGAGTACTATTGGTGTATAGAACGGAATATAATAAGACAGATACATATATTGGTACTTGAAAATTTTTAAACAACTTTTATTGCAGCGGAGAAATAGTTTGGTTACAACAACATCAAAAACAAAAAATAAAACCAAGTACACTTAATATACATCTTGACAAATTGTTTTCTAAGTACGTAAAGTAAAAAGCATAATCCCAAGATAAATAGCCATAAAAGAGATAAGCTGAACTTTACTTTCAGCAATCCAAGCACTTTCAAAAGAGAGAGATAGAGATCCAAATGAAGCTCCACTAGCACTATTCCCACCCTGAGAACCTAAGGGGGGAGGGGAGGAAGGAAGAAAAGAGGCAAAAACAAAGGGGTTCAGACATAAAGTCTGGCGAGTCCAATAACTTTAACAATATAATTATTAAAGTAATTAGGATAAGGCATAAATTGGTAAATAAGGAATGACTGTGAAACAAATGGGCATGACAAAGCAAACAAGAGGAATAAGATAGCGTTAATTGCGCCTCCAACACTATAGGATAATTACTATACTGCACCAATACTAGTCACCCTAAAAGTTGATCCCACCTACTGAACAAAATAATAATAATGGTAGTTTCGTGTACCCCTAGCTATCTTCATAGGTGTCGCCTACTCCTTTCTCCACTAGTTATACCCACTACCCTCCCCATTCTAATTACAACATTTATTCATAATATGGTAGTTGTACTCTAGCTGTCTCCATAGGTGTCGCCTGCTCCTATCTCCACTAGTCGTACCCACTACCTTCCCTATTCGATCGGCTCCATAACTCGTAGATACTTGTGCTGGTCCCACAGTGGGGTGTATCACTCCCCAAAGTGGAAACCCAATACCACTAAAGATGCACGGCTTATACCTACACGATGCAACAACGTCTTACCTACCAGCCCGGGCCCATGCACGCACATGACCCCATTGGACTTGTGTTGCCACCACTAACCCAAATTGACCTCTTACAATCAAACCCAATAAGCATGTCCCATCCTCGATCTAGATCGAGCTCACTTAGATACTAAATGGGTTACTGGTTGAAAAGGGTCCCCACACTTGACACAAGCTTTCCTCCTATGCTTGGTCCCCACTAGGATTTCCCACTTAACCCCCTCTTATTCATGTCTTCTTACATGTTTCAACTTGGTTAAGTGTTTATAATTATATCCCACATGTTACCCACTTATCAAATCAACATGTGTTATTGGTTAAGCTTGTCTTAACCCTATCCGCTTATCAGATCAATATATATATTATTGGTTAAGCTGGTCTTAACCCCATCCACTTATATATTATTGGTTAAGTCGGTCTTAACCCTATCCACTTATATATGATTGGCTAAGTTTTTCTTAACCCTACTCACTTATCAGATTAATATATATATATTATTGGTTAAGCTGGTCTTAACCCTACCCACTTATCAAATTAATATATATTATTAGTTAAGTCGGCCTCAACCCTACCTACTTATCAGATTATTGGTTAAGCTGGTCTTAACCTTATCCACTTATATATTATTGGTGAAGTTAGTCTTAACCCTACCTACTTATCAGATTATTGGTTAAGCTGGTCTTAACCCTATCCACTTTTATATTATTGGTTAAGTTGGTCTTAACCCTACCTACTTATCAGATTATTGGTTAAGCTGGTCTTAACCCTATCCACTTATAATGTTTTATGTATTATATATATGTGTATATATCGTATAATATGTTTTACTTAATTTACGATTAAGTACATCTTAGTACACAGATACATTGGTTAAGAGAATAACACCCTAAGTATCAACCCAGAAGACCGAAATCAACATCAAATTATTACTCAACTCAACCAAACTTCTGTTTGTCATTCATATTTATCTTTGATCAGCATTAATTAATTATTAATGCACAAACCTCTCACATTAAGTCAATTGCTTGTGGCCGCTGGATATGCCGGGCGGTTCCGGTCAGACTTCCACCACAAGCCAGACTTAACCTCATGTCTAAGCATCTTTTAATTATGCCTACGACCTCTCACATTAGACTGCCGTTTGGGGTTGCTGGATGTGCCGGGCGGGTCCGAGTAGTCTTACACCACAAACAAGTCTAATCTCGTGTATTAGGCATTTATTACGCATTTAATTTATGTCTTTGACCTCTCACATTAGACTACCTTTTGTGGTTGCTGGATTTGCCGGGTGGGTCCGGGCAGTCTTATACCACAAACGAGTCTAACCTCATGTCTTAGGCATTTATTATTACACATTATTATTCAACCCCAATTTGAATTAATATCCCTATTTCAGTTTGTCAATAACTTCCAATTTTAATTCATGTCCATAATTGTCACTTAAATTATATCCAAAATTTTCAGGTATATAAATTATACCAATTAACGTCTCGAATTAATTATATGCTTTTAAAGCCATTATATGCCAATTCACAATATTAATATTTAATATTTTTCCATTGGCCCCACACCGTTCGTACGTTTAATACGAAATATGTTAGACCCGCAAATAGTCTAACTCATAAAAAGAAAAGAAACATCACAACTTGCATAACACATAAAATAGATCTAACTTGCAAATAAGAATAGGCTAGCATGGATCAAAACTTGCATGATTATAATTTATATAATCATAAATTTGCAAAATCAATAACTTGCATAGGCAATAGGCATAATTTGCATAAACTACAAACTGGCATGGATCAAATTATATAAGATATGTTTTGCATAGATCTATACACATAAAGGTGAACTTGCATATATGAACATGGTTTTCACATAAACTTGCATATGATCTACATAAAAACTTGTATTAAACTTGCATATGCAATTTAGACATGTAAACTAAGACTTACATATGATTCGCATACAAACTTACATATAAAGTAGTATATGATTCACATCCAAACTTATACATAAACTTGAACATATAATTTAGACATATAAACTATGATTTACATATACACTTGCATATGATTTAGACATGTAAATTAATGTCACAAAAAGAATCAAATCTAGCATATGTGTTTAGACATATGAACCAACATCATGAATCTATGTACATAAGACAACAACTAGCGTATATTCACAAAATAGACAATATCATATCGGTCAATGATTCAACAGCAATAATCTTATAACCCAAATTATAACTCATCATAATTAATTTATTAATTATTTTGTGAAAGAAATTGTACTCATAAAGAACAGATTAGAGAAGAGAATAATTCGTTCGTCGCTTGTATTAGAATCCTGACTTGCAATTCCTAAGCTTTAAGAAGAAGATGAACTATTCCAGCAGCATAAGGACGTCTTTAACTAATTTTAATTAGGATTGAGTTAGCATAGCGTTGCAATGGTTTGGTGTGGAGAGAAAGTGAGGTTTGGGGGTGTTTAAATAGGTTAGGAGCCAAAGAATCTGTCCAGAAAACAAGTCCAGGTGCAAAATCCTGAATCTGACCAAATCATGGGAGATCAACCCCCTGGTCGACCCCCAGGTCGACCTGTTTTAGGGGAGGTCGACCTCCAGGTCGACTTGCCTGGGGTAGGTCGACCTCCAGGTCAACCTGCCTTGGTATAGTTGACCTCTATGTCGACCTATCTGGGTTATTTTACTATTTAATTTTCTGAATTTCTCTTGAATCTTCCGAAGGCCATAACTCCTTCATACGAAGTCCGGTTTACGTTAACTTGGACTCTATTCCAAGCCGAATTCCAAGATGAACACAATGGCGCAACGCGTTTCACCTAATTCTTCTTTTAAAAATTAATTATTCTTTAATTTGTTACTTTGACGTTCGTAGAAAATATGGGGTGTTACATTCTCCCCTCCTTAAAGGATTTCGTTTCCGAAATCTTCAAGTTAGGAAGAACGTGTATCCTACTATCCAATCATCCATCTACTCAACCATCAAACACAGGCATCCATTGTACTTAAAAGGTTTCTAATGCCATATGAACATATGCAGAGCGTGTGTGTATGTTCCTTATCTAGTGCAAAGTTAGGCGGTCTACTGATTCAGTTGACCACCTCAATGCAAATCATGAAAGTGCCATGCGTCCATTAGGTATGAAAAAGAGTCCTAGTGGTACATATTATTTCTACATGCGTGCACAACCAATCATTTTAATGCAGCATCCATATGATAATACAACCAATATACGTCCATTAATTTAAATATGCACACATATTTATATGCAGAATGAAAGTGTTAGAGGCGATCTAGTGCCTAATGTGTGTGTAAATGCATCCACGAGCAACCACTAGCAAACACTTGCATCCACCAAACATAACATGTCTCAAACACATGGTTACAACCATAGGATTTTTCCTAACTAAAGATCGAAGATATAATTGCGAAGACATACTAAACGATAGGACAAGCATAAACAAAGCGGTAGAAAAAGGAGAAGTTAAAAACTTACCCTCAAAAAGGAAAGGGTATAGCGTACACATCTTGTCTACCATTTCCAAAGTCGCATCTCCTTGATCATTTCCCTATTGCACCTTGACCAACTTGACCTCTCTGTTGCGTAACTTTATGTCCTCCAATCCAAAGATGCATGTAGGGGCTCGCCTAATCGGGGCATCTCACTCCACCTAAACTTCTCTAAGCCTGCTCGGCTCTACTACTTCTGCAATATCTTGTAAACACTTCCGCAAATGTGACAGGTGAAACACGTCGTGAACACCACTAAGCTTGTTGCCTCTTCTCATGTCCCTTCAAAATCTAGGATACATAACCTCAAAAGATCTTCAAGGATTCTATTCACCCCTTTCTGTCCGTCCATCCATCTGTGGATGATAAGCGATACTCGTACTTGCCACCTTTTGCATATCACCTTTTCCTCTTGCATCGAAAACTGCTCCAAGCCCTGTCCCACAAGCACCGGTATACACTATGAATGGATTACTTCCATCTGGCAAAACTAAAACTGGAGTTGTCGTCAAAGCCCTCTTTAAATGCTGGAAAGCATCATTATAGTCAACATCCCAAGCAAAAGTCAAATTCTTCTTCGTTAACTGAGTAAGTGGGGCTGATATCTTCGCGAAGTCCTTAATGAACTTCATATAATAGCCCGTTTGCCCTAGAAAGCTTCTTACTTCTGTCGCGTTTCTAGGGACCTTTCAACCTTGGGTTGCCACCAACTTTGCGGGATCCACGGCTATCCCTTCCTTAGAGACCACATGTCCTAAGAACCTCACTTCTTTCCTCCAAAAATGACATTTGGAGAACTTAGCTTTAAGTTGATGCTCTCGTAGGGTTTCTAAGACTTTCCTAAGATGTAGGGCATGCTCTTCTTCGCTTCAAGAGAAAATCAAGATATCATCCACAAAGACTACCACAAACTTGTCTAGAAACTCCCTATACCCCCTACTTATTAAGTCAACGAAGTATGCGGGTGCATTCGTCAAACCAAAAGGCATGACGAGCCACTCGAAGAGACCGTCGGGAGTTCTAATTGCAGTCTTATTATGCTGTCTTCAGCCACTCTTAGCTGATGAAATCCTGTAGCTAAATCCATCTGCGAGAAAACCGAAGCATCAACCAACTGATCGAATAAATCATCTATCCTGGGCAATGGGTGTCTGTTCTTCTTTGTGAGCTTATTCAGCTCTCTATAGTCCATGCACAATCTATGTGAACCATCAGCCTTTGTAGCAAAAACAACCGGAGCACCCCATTCTGAAATGCTTTTTCTTATGAACCCCCTCTTAAGCAACTCCTTTACTTGCTTACCGAGTTCTCTTCTCTCTCTCGGAGCCATGTGGCGCATCGGTAAATGCAACTGGCTTTGCATTATCTACAAGGTATATACGAAAGTCTATCTCGCGCCTCGAGGGTAAACCCCAAACTTCATCGAAGACGTCACCATATTCACGAACCACACGAAAAAATTCCAAATCATTGTTGGACGCCTCAAGAGATTCTAGGTAGCTAAGCATCACCGGACCTCTAGGGTCACAAGAAATATCAAGGGTCTTTCCATAACGAGTCAACAATCTAACTACCATTCTTTCACAGTCTAAGATGGCACTGTATCTGTCTAGCCAATCCATGCCTAGAATCAAGCCGTAGCCCATGAAGCCAAGAACGAAGGCATTGCATTCAAACCCAACGCCCAAGATAGACACTCTCAAATCCCGACAAATCATCGAAATATGAGCCGAACTACCAATAGGATTTGAGACTACTATGGGATCCATAACTAGACTAGTATTTAGGCGCAGTATTTTAACTAACGAAGCATATACAAACGAGTGTGAAGCCCCAGAATTCAAACAAGGTTCGAACAGGATGATCAAAAAGAAAAACTAAACTTCCAACCAAGATATTTCTACCTCTATCAGGTATGCCAGCCGCGAGGGAACGCGTCTGCCCTCCAGAAAATCCTGTACTTTGTCCTTACCTTTGGATTTTGCTTCCTTAGACGATCCTAATAAGATGTCCTATTTCTCCGTAACGATAACAACTAGTCTTCTTCTTCTTTCTAATATCTTTATTTAAGTAGTCAGGTATTTCACAAGTGTGGCCCTTCCTTTTCTCTTGGCCCCTTGTTATCTTTACCGCCTTTCTTTGGATCTACTTTCTTATCGTGTGTCCTATCCATGTCTCTCCTACACATTCTCCATTCGTGACCTCCTACCAAAATGAGGCTTCGTCCTTCATTAACCAAGCAGCTAATTGAATCTTCCTTCCATCGTCTATCTAAAAGTAACCAACAAGTCCTCCACTTTCTTCTTGCTTCGACAAACGTCCCAGTATCATGAAGCGGTTTTCCTCCCACCGTACGGAAGTTCTTACATATCTTAGTAAAAGCGTCTATATCTGGAAGAAGAAATTCAAAAAGGAAAGAGGAAGAGATTTAAAACGGATAACCGAAGGAAAGATATATGGATCTTGGGGGTTATGTTTTTCAAAATAAACTTTTCTCTTAAAAATATTCTCCTTAAGACATATTTTTGAAAGTATTTCTTTATAAAAATGCTTTTGAAAGCGGTTTTTCAAAATCTATCATCTGTTCTGGTAACCTTCAGCTCTGATACCACGTGTAACACCCCAAGTCCATTAATGCCACTCACAAAGGGAATGCTTTAACTTTCATGGAGTATTATTGGTGTATAGAATGAAATATAACAAGATATATATATATATATATATATTGGTACTTGAAAAATTTAAAACAACTTTTATTGCAACGGAGAAATAGTTTGGTTACAACAACATCAAAAACCAAAAATAAAACCAATACACTTAATATCCATCTTGAAAATTGTTTTCTGAGTACATAAAGTAGAAAGCATAACCCCAACATAAATAGTCATAAAAGAGATAAGCTGAACTTTACTTCCAGCAATACAAGCACTTTCAAAAGAGAGAGATAGAGATCCAAATCAAGCTCCACTAGCACTAGTCCCACCCTGAGAACCTTGGGGGGGGGAGGGGGGAATGAAGAAAAGAGGCGAAAACAAAGGAGGTCAGACATAAAGTCCGGCGAGTCCAATAACTTTAACAATATAATTATTAAAGTAATTAAAATAAGGCATAAACTGGTAAATAAGGAATCACTGTGAAACAAATGGGTATGACAAAGCAAACAAGAGGAATAAGATAACGTTAATGGCGCCTCCAACACTATAGGATAATTACTATACTGCACCAATACTAGTCACCCTAAAATTTGATCCCACCCACTGAACAAAATAATAATAATGGTTGTTTCGTGTACCCCTAGCTGTCTTCATAGGTGCCGCCTGCTCCTATCTCCACTAGTTGTACCCACTACCCTCCCCATTCTAATTACAACATTTATTCATAATATGGTAGTTGTACTCTAGCTATCTTCATAGGTGCCGCCTGCTCCTATCTCTGCTAGTCGTACCCACTACCTTCCTTATTCGATCGGCTCTCTAACCCGTAGAAACCCGTGCTGGTCCCATAGAGGGGTGTATCACTTCCCAAAGTGGGAACCCGATACCACTAAAGATGCACGGCATATACCTACACGATGCAACAACGTCTTACCAACCAGCCCGGGCCCACTTACGCACATGACCCCTATGGACTTGCATTGCCACCGCTAACCCGTTTTGACCTCTTACAATCAAACCCAATAAGCGTGTCCCGTCCTCGATCTAGACCGAGATCACTTAGATACTAATTGGGTTACTGGTCGAAAAGGGTCCCCACACTTGACACAAGCTTTCCTCCAATGCTTGGTCCCCACTAGGATTTCCCACTTAGCCCCCTCTTATTCATGTCTTCTTACATGTTTCAACTTGGTTAAGTGTTTATAATTATATCCCGCATGTCACCCATGTTACCCACTTAACAAATCAACATGTGTTATTGGCTAAACATGTCTTAACCTTATCCGCTTATTAGATCAATATATATATATATATATATATATATATATATATATATTATTGGTTCAGCTGGTCTTAGCCCTATCCACTTATATATTATTGGTTAAATTGGTCTTAACCCTATCCACTTATATATTATTGGCTAAGTTTGTCTTAAACCTATCCACTTATCAGATTAATATATATATATATATATATTATTGGTTAAGCTGGTCTTAAGCCTACCCACTTATCAAACTAATATATATTATTGCCTAAGCTGGTCTTAACCCTACCTACTTATCATATTATTGGTTAAGTTGGTCTTAACCCTATCCATTTATATATTATTGATTAAGTTGGTCTTAACCCTACCTACTTATTAGATTATTGGTTGAGCTAGTCTTAACCCTATCCACTTATATATATTATTGGTTAAGTTGGTCTTAACCCTACCTACTTATCAGATTATTGGTTAAGCTGGTCTTAACCCTATCCACTTATAATGTTTTATGTATCATATATATATATATATATATATATATATATCGTATAACATGTTTTACTTAATTTACAATTAAGTACATCTTAGTTCACAAATACATTGGTTAAGAGAATAACTCCATAAGTATCAACCCCGAAGACCGAAATAAACATCAGATTGGTACTCAGAGAATTACTCAACTCAACCAAACTTCTGTTTGTCATTCATATTTTTTTCTTTGATCAGCATTAATTAATTATTAATGCACAAACCTCTCGCATTAAGTCGATTGCTTGTGGCCGCTGGATATGCCAGGCGGTTCCGGACAGACTTCCACCACAAGCCAGACTTAACCTCGTGTCTAAGCATCTTTTAATTATGCCTACGACCTCTCACATTAGACTGTCGTTTGTGGTAGATGGATGTGCCGGGTTGGTCCGGGAAGTCTTATACCACAAACGAATCTAACCTCGTGTCTTAGGAATTTATTATGCATTTAATTTGTTCCTTTGACCTCTCACATTAGACTACCGTTTGTGGTTGCTGGATTTGCCGGGCGGGTCCGGGCAGTCTTATACCACAAACGAGTCTAACCTCATGTCTTAGGCATTTATTATTACACATTATTATTCAACCCCAATTTGAATTAATATCCCTATTTCAGTTTGTCAATAACTTCCAATTTTAATTCATGTCCATAATTGTCACTTAAATTATATCCAAAATTTTCAGGTATATAAATTATACCAATTAACGTCTCGAATTAATTATATTCTTTTAAAGCCATTATATGCCAATTCACAATATTAATATTTAATATTTTCCTATTGCTCCCACGTCGTTCGTACGTTTAATATGAAATATGTTAGACCCGCAAATAGTCTAACTCATAAAAAGAAAAGAAACATCACAACTTGCATAACACATAAAATAGATCTAACTTGCAAATAAGAATAGGCTAGCATGGATCAAAACATGCATGATTATAATTTATATAATCATAAATATGCATAATCAATAACTTGCATAGGCAATAGGCATAATTTGCATAAACTACAAACTGGAATGGATCAAATTATATAAGATATGATTTGCATAGATCTATACACATAAAGGTGAACTTGCATATATGAACATGGTTTTCACATAAACTTGCATATGATCTACATACAAACTTGTATTAAACTTGCATATGCAATTTAGACATGTAAACTAAGACTTACATATGATTCACATACAAACTTACATATAAACTAGCATATGGTTCACATCCAAACTTATATATAAACTTGCATATATAATTTAGACATGCAAACTACGATTTACATATAAACTTGCATATGATTTAGACATGTAAATTAATGTCACAAAAGGAATCAAATCTAGCATATGTGTTTAGACATATGAACAAACATCATGAATCTATGTACATAAGACAACAACTAGAGTATATTCACAAAATAGACAATATCATATCGGTCAATGATTCAACAGGCATAATCTTATAAACCAAATTATAACTCATCATAATTAATTTATTAATTATTTTGTGAAATAAATTGTACTCACAAAGAATAGATTATAGAAGAGAATAATTCGTTTGTCGCTTGTGTTAGGATCTTGACTTGCAATTCCTAAGCTTTAAGAAGAAGATGAACTATTTCAGCAATATAAGGATGTCTTTAACCTATTTTAATTAGAATTGAGGCAGCATAGCGTTGCAATGGTTTTATGTGGAGAGAAAGTGAGTTTTGGGGGTGTTTTAATAGGTTAGGAGCCAAAGAATCTATCCAGAAAACAAGTCCAGGTGCAAAATCCCGAATCTGCCTCGGATCTGACCAAATCAGGGGAGGTCGACCCCCAGGTCGACCTATTTTAGTAGAGGTCGACCTCCAGGTCGACCTGCCTGGGGTAGGTCGACCTGCCTTGGTATAGGTCGACCTCTATGTCAACCTGTCTGGGTTATTTTACTATTTAATTTTCTAAATTTCTCTTGAATCTTCCGAAGGCCATAACTCCTTCATACGAAGTCCGATTTACGTAAACTTGGCTTCTATTCCAAGCAGAATTCCGAGACGAACACAATGGCGCAACCTGTTTCACCTAATTCTTCTTTTACAAATTAATTATTCTTTAATTTGTTACTTTGACGTTCCTAGAAAATAAGGGGTGTTACATTCCCCGACTCCGACCTAGTTCGGAGTACTCATTTGATACCTATATATGGGTTACTTGCTGAAACGGGTCCCACACACAAGATGATACAAGCTTCCCCTTACGCTTGCATCCTCACTAGGTTTTCCACAGGTTATCCCATACCAGAGTAAAAGAGTTCATAACCCCCACATGTTAAGTTTGTGGGCCTATATATAAATATTACCTACCCACCCAAGATTTACTTGACCCACCCACTTTTTCAAACAAGTTTACTTAACCCCCATTCATGTTATTGTTCATACAATCCCTATGGATTCAACTGGGTTAAGTATTCAAATTCATTATCATATTCATTTATAGTTATAACAACAGTTATCAAGCTTAGACCCCTTACATTAGATTCACAACTTTTGGTCGCTAGTTATGCCGGGCAATTTCGGGCAGACTTTCACCACAAGTGTAATCAAATAGTAACGAACTGGGATTTTCGACCCAGAAAATCAACATAAAAACCATGTTAATTATTCAGGCATCGAACATTCCAGATCATTAATAGAAAGAAGTTAGAGGGTGAGAATAGATAAGATAGAAAATTAGAATAGAAGAAGAAGAAGAACACAATCAGAGTAAACACAAATCTCACAGCGGAACGAACAAAATATATTATAACATAACTTTGAAATAAAACGGTATATATAAAATAACATTATCAGAGTACAACACTTACACACACCAGAAATAACACTAGCTATATAATCCTGAAGCTTCCTGCTTCAAGCTCCTCCAAGTATATCTGTAAAGACCTAAACTACTTGACTGTCCGTACAAATTTGGGTACCCAAGAGTTTAGGAAAAAAAAATAAAAAAAAAATAAACTCTGGGTTAGTCATGGGACTGGTGTGAGTAAACTCAAATCATTTGGTTTAACTTTTCAAAATCCTTTTCAAAGAAAAGGTAATCCTAAGACCGGTCAACACATAAACACGGACGGCTTTTACCTTACGATAACCAAACACGCTTTTGGAAAATCACTACTTCTCTGATATTATAATAATGTCTAATCACAAGTAATTAGGATCTAGCAGAACGCTTACATCTCACGTTCCATATATATAGTATACAAAAAAAACCGCGGGCGCTTATTGGAGATTGGATTCCAACTATGACAAGGTATGGGACCACCTGCCGATAGTGTATCTCTAGAGACGAATAAACTGGGTTCAACAAGAACATCTTGCAACCCGGCCCACACATGAACGAACACTCATTTCGCTTGAGTGTATCGAATGTATACCACCATCGGTTGGGAGCTACCCACCATCTTCTCGAAAAGGGACAGCATCGAACATAGATAAAGAATGAAATGGATTTTCTCTAGATAGGTGATATACGCCCTAATGGGGGCGACCCACTTTGCCATGCTGCCTGCCCGATTTCTGTCATTTCCCGGTTGATGAGGCTTGAGGTCATTACGTATCTTTTGAAACACTTGACCACCATTCACTTTGAATGCCACATCGTCATACCTGTCAAATCACAAATTGATTTCCTCAAAAATACCACGGGTATAAAGCTAAGAGAAACAAATTCCTCCGCCACCAAACGTAAGTACGTTTGAAGAGATCAACTTACGCGATCCATTAGATATACTTTGTCAGACATTCATCCATTCACTTTTGTCCTGGAACTGGACAAACCGAAGGCACTATTCTGTAAACAGGATAGCCCTTGCATAACTCCGTCTTCAATATTTGATCGCAATGCTAACGTCCATATAGAGTGGTTTTCAAATAATATATCTGATCCCGGTCTCTCTCTATATTGACGACGATAAAACGATCAAAACTTCGATAGTCCGTGATTTAACTATCAAAGAAAAACAGGTGTGCAACCAACAATATTATTTCCAGATGGAAATTCTATCGATCAATCATCATTCAAAGGTTTATTTCTCTTAATTTAATTTATCATTAATTTATTCGTTTACTCTTTTCTATATACTCAACATTTCTTATTTCCTAAATTTAGGAAATCTACGACATCAATCATTGGAAAACATTTCCAATCTCTGTTTCACGTATCACTGTCATTCCAATATTCCTTCTCATTAACATCTCATTTTCTATGATTAGAAAATATCTCTGATTATATTTGGAAAATGTTTCCAAAATTTATTCATTTGACTTAAACAGATTTTTAAATAAACATCACTAAGCCAATCTAAACCATCACGGTCATTAACTTAACTTCTTAACCAACTTTCACTATCGAACCTTAACCACTTCTTAGTTAAAACTGAAGTCAATCATGTTGGGGTATAATTACCTCTCAGACCTTAACTGAACGACATTTCTAACCTCGATATAGACAAAGTTCAAACTTTAAATCTTTAAGAAACTTCCTTGCGAAACTCTCGGATTCTGTTTACAAATCCACTTCCTTTACAAATCATTTGATTATAACTAAAATGTTATAATTCCATGCTTTGAAAATGTATTAACTTAAATATACCTTTTATATCTTAATTTGGATAAATAAACAAACCACTAATTTATTAACAAATAAGTAAAACTTGACTTGAAACAGAAAGTAAACATTACTTTCCTTAATTCGATATAATCGAATTCCAATGCATAATTCATTCTCGAATCACCACTATCTGATAACTCTCTTTCAAATAAACTATACTCGATTCCTCTGTTCGAATAACTAATATTCGATAATCCTTTTCTTCGAATAATATATTCGATAATTATCTCCTTCGAATAACTATATTCGATTTAACTCACTTCGAATGAACTATATTCGATTACTCTTCTTGAGTAAACTATATTTGATAACTCTACTTCGAATAAGTGATATCCGATAAATTCCTTTTGGCTAATCTCTATTTAATCTACTAATACTCGACTAACTTGAAGTTGATTAATTCCATTTGAATAACCCTAATTCGATTTACCATAACTGGTTAACTCTAACTGATTAACTCGACTTAATTACTTTTATCGATTAACTAATGTTTGATTTGACTCCATTCGCTTGACTCTAGATCGCAGCGATCACAATGGTTACGCCTGATTCCCTCAGGAAACATCCGACCGCCATAGGCTATCTGCAGCCCTGCGAATTACGCTAGCAGTCGTACGAAATGGCAACACATCCTACTTAACTATGTTTGACTAACTCTATCTCAAATAACTATATTCAATCAACTCTAATTGAATAACTAATATTCAGTTAATCCTAATTCGGTTAACTATGTTTAGTTAACTCTAATTCGATTAATTCTAACTCTAATCGATTTACTCTAACTGATTAACTCCTACTGATTAACTCTACTGATTATTCAGTTTCAAATATCAATGTTGAAATCGATTCTTACTTCTCTATATAACTCCTGACTTATATAGTCTATTTATCCAATGATAAACATTTTATTTAATTTATAAAATATTATTTATAAATTTATCTTCTTACTTTATCTGGTAAAACAGATTCTGTTTAAAATCTTTGCTTTAAATCCATAATACGTTATACCCGTGTGTGAAGCACGGGTCTAAACCTTTCAAATGTAAAATTCTTCTTTTATATAATTCTAGTCACTTTTTCAAGTATTTCCTTTTATAATCTATTTATTTACAAAATAAATTCCCCTTTTGACAATTCTATTTATTCTATAAAATATTTTCTATTTATAAAATCTATTTATTTTATAAATAATCCCTTTCATAATCTAACTATTTCCTTTCTATTTGTTTTACACTTATTTCCTCTTTCTATTCTATTTATTTAAAATAAATATTTCTTTTCAATTCTATTTGTAATAGTTTACAAATATTTCTTTTCGAATTCTAAATATTTGTTCAACAAATAAATATCCCTTTTAAATCTATTTATTTCCTAAATAAATATTTTCTTTTTATAAATCTTTGGATTTTATAAATATTTCTTTTTCAATATAATATTGATAATTTCCTTTTTAACATTCCAGTACTCCTTATGGTATTTAACATACCATATAACAATGATCAGTATCATTCAACCACACAAAATCAACAACAGATTTCATATCACATCATATAACACAATATATGAAAAAAACAGTAAAATAAATGTTAAGGAACCCAGTTGGGTCCCCCCAACCTGTTTCCCTGCATCCACAGATGTTAAACAATAAAAATAACATCAATTTCATTTCATTTTGAAATATACTGCTAAACAGAATCAATATTTGATTAACGATTTATATTTATATCGTTATCTATATTTTCAATCAACTGACTAGAGGTTCAACCAAAACAGCCAACACACAACAAACAACCATTATTTATAATTTCTAAAAATATTTTAGAAAATATAACTGAAAGAGTTAGTGAGTTTACTCACCTTGGACGGTTATCGTTAAATAACGATAATTGGTTATTTGATTTGATTCAGGCGTTTATTTTCACCATAACTCCAAACGAGCTTCAATTCACTCCCGGTCAGTTCCATATTGTAGTGCCCGTCCATACGACTCCAATGCAACTTACAGTTTGTCAATCTGATATCGTATGTAGAAGATACGTATTTTTGAAGTTTGAATACCATTTAAATTAAAAATAACTTAAGTTAAAATCAATCGGGCCTCACCACTCGATCTGGCCCAATACCCTTTTGTAAGACCCGCTCCACGTATAACCATCTTCCCCAAAAACAGTCGTGGCTCTCTCCTGTACAACCGAACACCATTTTCAAATTTCAAACCCAAACCGTTCTCTCGTCACTCCACTAAATCACCAACCGCTAGTGTCGACTTCCTCCTCTCCTCTAACTGTACCTCCCCATACCCGTGAGCTCGAACTCTCCCTCACCTCGTCGACCACGACTTCAGGCTATACTCGCCCTGGACCTGAGAACGCGCGACACTTCCTGCTCCAGTTTCAACCTAAAAATTCATACGAGACCCTACATCTTGTCACAAGTTCAACTCCATAGTCAAATTCGCTTCAACCTTAACCAATCGAAAGAATCCAGAAGCCCTAGGTTTACTGTGAACATCCAGACTTCGATGGAAATGAATCGAACTTCACAATAACTATATCGAATTGAAGGCAATTGCTCTAGGAATCCAAAGACAACAGTTTTAGGATTTAAGGGATTTTGTTTGATTTATTCTGGATTTTAAAAGTTGCGATTTCCTTGTGAATACAGAACAGTGGCGACTCACACTGTTTTGACCAGAAAAGAGAAAGTGAATTAGGTTTAGAAAGTTTAGGGTATTATATAGGATAAGTATATTATTTTTTTATTCGATTATTCTATTTTATTTTAAGCAATCACTACTTTTCTGTGTCCTCTAAATTTCCTATGATCACACATGACCCCCAAAAATCACAAAAATGGACATGTAGCTACTGTTTGACATTACGGTCCCAACGAAACTGGTTTCCTCGAATTCCGACTTCGTTTGCTCACATAGAGTATTTTTAACCATCAGAATACTGACTGTTTTTCACTCTAAAATTCTGTACGGCCACATAATGACTTCAAAAATCACGGAAATTGAAATCTAACAATAATTTAATATTGCGGATCCAACAAAATTAGTTTCGTCGAATTCCGAGGTCGTTTGCAAAACTAGTTATTTTTAAACCCCTAAATAACCCCTTTAAATGTATAAATATATTTAAAAACATTTAAATTTAGTATTTAAAAATAAATATTATCGTATATATTCACAATAGAATATCATACTGCTCCACTGGGATTTATAAATCGATATTTCAAATCCAGTGTTACATCGATATTCGATTTATATTTAAAAATCCATTTTAAAATCTAAATAAATCGATATAAATTATAAAGGAATTCCATAGCGACTTTTCTAATATTTGATTTGGACGTAACTCAAAATCTACACGACGAAATCCTGTTTTTTCTCTTCCACTTGAAATATATACTTCACCAGCTCCCTGCGTTTCTTGTTTCACAGAAATCCGATTTAAAATGAATCATGTACATTCAGTTGAAGTTCAAATCGCCAAATAGCGAACTGCCGCGCCATTTCGAGCTCGATTTTAATTATATTATAATTATACGTTCAAACTGCCGTTCGAATAATATATTCGTTATTCTAATTCAATTATAAACTGAATTAAATATCACTGATGATTCAATTCACACCATTTTGTGAATTCTACCCTTTTCGACTATTTCAGAAACTAAATATATTATTTATTTTAATTAAATATTCAATATTATTCAATTCTGGTCATTTTAAATAATTAAACCATTATTAAACAATTAAATATATTAATTATATCGCTGAAAAGTGCGAGTTGTTACACAAACCTCGTGTCAAAGCTCGGTTACAGTTTCTAATTACTGTAATTCTAGGTATCTCGATTATTAACGAATTATTCTTATGTCGTTATAGGTTTTCATGCCCCTTTCCAAAGTTTTGTTCATAATGAGCCATATGCACCAAATTAAGGTCTTTATTCGTAATTCAATTTATGCCCCAAATTTAATGCCCGCCCCCCCCCCCCCCCCCCCCCCCCGTTCCCAATTTAATGTGTTTGCATATTTCAGTGGCACGCCTAGGCTCGAAGGTAGCCTGGCTATATAAAAATACAAGGTAAAGTTGAAGGGAAGAGGACATAAATGATCATACTAACAAGATCGACATAAAAAGGTATAAATAGGCATAAACATATAATGACATAATGACAAGATAGATATATAGCAACAAATCTGATGAGCATGTGACAATAGAATTGATTCTATCATAATAGGGACATCATAGCAATCATGATAGGTCTAAACAATGAATTAGGTATCCAACTAATAATAGATCTGACTTAGCCATAATCATAATAGGAACAGGCATGAGGTGATCTAAACAGTGAATGAGATTTATAAACAGTGGTAGATCTGACATGATAAATTGGTGTAGGTTCAGATCTGGTTGATAGTCATGTCAGAATAAATTAGATAAACAGGTTATAGCAGATCTGATATGATTCAAATAGTCATATATCCAAGTTATAGTCATGTCAAGTTTTACTTTTAAACATTTAGATCTAAAAGTAACATAAACTCACTGTAATTGGATCTAGAAAAAGTGAAGAAAGAATTGAATCGCAGATTTCTAAGCTTGAATAACTTGATTGCACAAGAAGAAGAGACTTGATTTAATCTGGCCAGAGGCAGCATCTAGTTCTCCACTATTTTTGGTGTGGAGAAACAAGAGAAATGAGGCATGTATATAGCCGTAACCCCAAACCCTAGTCTGCCCAGATCTGTCGTAGGGGGGTCCACCTCCCTTGAGGGGCCGACCCGTAGATCGACACCCCCTTATGAGATCGACCCTGAGGTCGATACCCATTGATGGGGTCGACATCTCTGGGCGGGATTTTTCCCGCTCCCCTGATTTCTGAAATTATGAACTGTTTTGAATTTTTTGGACAAATTATATGTATATATATTCTTCTTATGCATATACAAACTTGAAACCTTCACAACTTCTTCATATGATGTCCGTTTTATGCAGACCAGGTGTCTATTTTGATCAAAATTCTGAAATGAATGCAATGGCGCAGTCCGTTTCCCTTATTTCTGAAAATTGAATTAATTATTATTTAATTTATCATCTTTTAGTAATGTTAAAATTTTGTGGTGTTACAATCTCGATGCCATACAATATAAACTCTCTTCCAGACGAAGGAGCTTCCATCAGAACATTTGCATTGTCTACTTGATAATGGAGACTTCACTAAATGATGTCCTCACTATAATATATAGGTTAGTATCCGTAAAAAACAGGAAAATAAAATGGAAAACAGGGTAAAAATGTTAGATATATAAGTAGAAGTGCATTCTGCTAGAGAGTTAAACTTTGGAATGTGAGAGTGGGTTGAATCCAGATATTTGCTCCTATCTTCGTCATCCTATGAGAAGTAATATATAGTCAAATGATTGGATAGTGAACTTGACATCATCTAAACCTTGGAATGGAAATTAAAACATTATTTGTACATTCAATCAGCCATGTTGATTCCGAAGTCTAGAACTGTATATGCATAACAGTGGAAAAAAGTAGAGAAAATACACGTACAAAAATGTAACTTCTCATTCCACCTCCTTACTTTCTAGTTGCAGTTGCTGGATAATAGTCACAAGCATCATTGAGCGCATCGTCAATAGGCTTTTTGTGGAAGTAAATAAGCACTGAGTAGTAACAATAAAAGTAGATAATATGATTACAGAATTAGAAGTATTGCATGCAATTGCTAGATAAGTGCAGATAATGCACATTAAATTGTATAGAATAAAGCAACAGTGAATGAAAAATTAGCCTAACGTATCTATATTAGATTCGCGAAGTATGCTAGCAAAGAAGATCTACAAATAACAAAGACAGAGACAGTGTTGATCCAACGACATAGGGCATGGTTAGCATTGGAATTGCCATTGTTACTACTTAAGGGTTGAATTTGGATTTTTAATAGATTTACATGCTAGTTTAACATTATTTATTCATCATCAATTTATTAATAAATGTTTGTTGTAATATGTAGTTTTATTAATCTTGATATAGGGATATGAAGGTCTTCTTGTGATTATATTATGCAATGTTGCTGATGTTAGTATGTCCGATAATTAAACTTTTGCACAGGAACAGCTGGACAACATGTCAATAACTATAAGAATTTCTATTTAGTCAGTTATCTGTAAGGAAATGGAAAACTAATATACTGCATGTACATGTAATTAAAAGGATTTGTAACAAAATGTAATTAAAAAAATGTATACCTAAATGTTCGTACTTGAAGCAAGCATTACATGAACAGTTATAATACACACAAACACACCAAAGTAGAAAATACATTTAATATCGGCAGTCCGCTGAAGGTTTTGTTTTATATGAGTGATTGACTGTCAGCTGGAGCTGATAACTACTTACGTATACATGGAAGTTTGAACAAATATAAACATAAAGAATTAAAAACTACTGTGTAAAAGGACATGTAGATTACATATTGAAGGAGAACGACTAAAATTGGCCTATCTAGATCCCTAGTGGGACAACACACAAAAATATACATGTGCAGTTTTAAATTAGCAAATAGCATGCAGATGTTAGAAAAATATACATGGTATAGAATAAACAAATATGAATGTATTGAAAAAGTAGATGGGTACACTGTTCCGAAACATATTGTACAGTAGCTTTACATAACAATAACATACACATTACAATTGCACTAATGACAATGAGTTTGTACATTCATGTTTCACCGGAGTACATGCTTGGGTGTTCTGTACCACATTAGTCGACATCTGCTAATTGTAAATAAGACAAGTGCATGAATTATAATACATATTAGCCAGCAAAATAGAAAAGTGAATTATCACTATTCTGCTATATAACTTAGATTTTTGAACACTTCCGTGCACATTATGTTTTGAGTAAACTTTCTCCAGTCGATGGATTGGTGTAGAGTGAATATTTTCAGTCCAACTGGAGACCTAGTTCTGGACATAGCGACGTATAACTATCCATGAGTGAACACAGGACAAGGAAAATATATACTAACATGTTCCAAAGTCTTCCCCCGACTTTTATTTATGGTCATGGCAAAGAAAACTTTAACAAATGGCCACTCAGTATCATTGGGCATTAATACTATTCTTGGGATAAAAACTTACAGCCTACATTAGTGCCAGTTTGTGTTTCCCCTTCAATTACTCGACTAGACAGCTGAGTGATAATTAAACATGTACCATTACATAGTCCAAGACTTTGGTTCATGTTCCGAAGGGGCATTATAGGTACTCCAACTTTTAACTGCAAATCGTGGTTTGGAAGACCAGAAACCTTCAGTGTGTGAAGAAATTCAGGAAGGTACAAAGAATGTTGGCCTTAAGATGTCTCACATGGAGGGCTGATTGAGTCCACACTTAAATAACTTTTCAAAGTGCCTTCTATACATTTGACAACATAAGTATTATCCTCCTCAACATTGTTGTTTGTAAGAGCTAAAATAGAACGTTCTCGAAATGTTCTATTTTTCCATAGAAATGTATTCGCTCAATAAAATTTCTAAAAGAAGTTAATCGTAACTAAGAGGATTGTTTACGAATAAGCACTAATAAAATTTTGCATTCAAATACATAAGAATTATATAGGAACCAAAAAAATCTTTTATTTTCTTTTGAAAAAACATAAATAGATTTCTTCGGAGTAATGGAGAGATTACTCCAATTATAGTATTCGTGGCGGATTTGACAAATGGACTTCTGGACATAGATAAGTACTATCAGCAATTGCAAATAACGCATTAGGCGATGTTGTTAAAGTATACTCACCTGGTATTTCAATCCAAGAATAATATTCTCCAGGTTGAAAAGAAAATCATGGTAATCTACCCTCACCTAATGCTAAAATCCAGCTATAAAACATTTGGAATTCTCGTGTTTGCTCATAGTTAATGTCTTCATTTCTTAGCCGCATGTTTAAAGTCAAATTAAAAATAGTACATTTACTCCAAAGTGGTGGTTGGTTAATTGCAGAATTAACAATTGATTGTCTTGTTCTTTTCTGACAACTGGCAAAGTTTTTCTTAAATCACCCCTAGAACCACTGTCTTCTCACTAAATACATTGTCATAGCATAAATTAGATCCGTACGTACGATATCAGTTAAGCTCTTTTCAAAAGCCTCTAGCGTGTTTCTTTGCACCATAGGAGCTTCGTCCCATTTTATCAAATCAGTATGTCGTAGTAGATCAGCTAGCATAGACTGTTTGGATATGTCACACATAGAACTATCATCCAGATTTATCGGTATCTTAAATTTAGAATGAGTCGTTCTACCACCAAGAAGTAATAGTGAAGCAATTCCAGAAGATGCTACAACAAGCACAATCCTACCTTCCGATCGTAGGCTAGTTATTACGGTTTTCAATAAAAAGATCCCGTCCCAATGCTACTGTAAACAAAGAAAAACCAACTAGCATTCGTGTAAATAACAGCTTGAACATTGTCATAAACTTTTTTTTCCTTTGTGTTAAGACATGGCAACAATTCTTCTGCCTCCTCCGCAAGCACTGTATAGTCATACGATTCTTCATCTCTTATTAACGCATTTGTAGAATAAGACATTCATAAATTTTCTTCGTCTACTACAACCGAAAATTACTTTACAGACCTGCCATTTCCTTGTATTATTTTTTCAACTTCCATAATTGTGGCTGCCTTGAGCTCCAGCTCACTTTGAATGCATGTGGAATCATGATATTTATTTCTTTCTCTCCAACTTATGTCTTTGGATAGCAGCAGCCAGTGGTTTGACCTAGTTGTCCAAGGTTTGATACCTCACAGAATAGTAAAATAGTCATAAATAATTCTCTAAGAGAAAACGGTGAAGCCCAAAACTCATCTTCCTTTAATGCTTCATCCAACTCATGGTCATCGTCGAGCAAACCACGTGCAGTATGTGCATGCTTGAAAGTATCATATACAACATCATCCACCTTTCTGATATCTTTAGAGCACATTGGCCCTTTAATAACATTTAAAAGCATGCAAAGGTAAAATCTTTCACCGTCCTAGTCGGATGAGCATAGAATATTTGGCCAATAGTATCACCTTTCTATCTTATCGTCCATTGTGTCATCTTTTTGTACCAAATCCATTTTTTGTGAAAATATGTGTACTTTAGACTTTGCGCTTCACAAAATGACTTATTTGTTTCTAGCCATTGTGTGAACATTGTTCTAGTTGCATTTGACTGGTCATGTACCTACAGCAAACTGTCTTCTTCTTCAAATTATACAATATGGCCACCGGGCATGTACCTGTAGTAAACTATCTTCTTCGTCAAATTATACAGTATGCCCACCAGGCATGTGAAACATAAGTTGCTCAACAATAGGATTAGGATATTGAACATCAAACTCAAATATTCACCAGATAGCTTTGGAAGCATAAATATATCTACAGTCCAAATATGTCCTAACCTCATCTACATCATGGACAACGATACGATTGTCTCTGCTATTATCCTCAATGATCACACTGTTAAATGTATTGGCTACCGAATAGTCTTACAGCAAAACACAGTAGGAGCCACGAATAGTCTTACAGTGATATAAGGCAAAGCAAGAAGGAGCACAGCAGAAAAAAAACTTTTTTTTTTTTATTATTATTACTTTTTACTTTCGTTCTGACTTTCTAAACAAAAAGCTACCTATATATAGATTCAAGAATGCTAAAAAATAGGACCATAAATTTGAATTATTATTACTTATCACGCCATAATAGCTGCTCCTAAAAACTTGGTCTTCTCACGCCAGAATAGGACTTATTCTCTCTATTATCTCTGCTCCTAAAAACTTGGTCAAAATGCTGAGCTTAATTTGTCAACAAATCCCTCCTTTAAGCTCAAGCATTTACCATCCCTTATTCCAAGCATCTTCATGCAATTTTCAAACAACAGCTTTGGCAACGGCTTAGTGAAGATATCTGCTACCTGATCACGACTCATTACATGATTCAGCTGAACATCTTTTTCCTTGACATGCTCTCGGATGAAGTGAAAACGAACATCTATGTGCTTGCTCCTTTCATGATGAACAGGATTCTTTGCTAACTCGATCGCAGACTTGTTATCGATCCGTATCTCAGTGGGCTCGTGTTGTGGGAGCTGTAACTTGGATAGCAGTTTTCTTAGCCACATTGCATGGCACACACAGGAAGAGGCTACAATATACTCTGCTTCGCAGGTTGACAATGCCACTATCGACTGCTTTTTTGAGAGCCATGTAAAAGCTGTGTCGCCCATGTAAAACACATATCCGGATGTACTTTTCCGATCATCAATATCACCACACCAATCACTATCTGAATAACCGATCAGTCTGTACCCATTTGTTTTCGAGTAAAATAACCCGAGTGACTTTGTTCCTTGAATGTATCGAAGAATTCTCTTGATAGCTTTCCAATGCGAGTAGCACGAATCTTCCATAAATCGACTTACAATGCCAACGCTGTATGCTATGTCTGGTCTTGTACTCACGAGATATCGCAGACTTCCGACTAGACTTCGATATATGCTTGCATCGACTTTTTCTCCTCCCTCAAATTTTGAAAGCTTTCCACCAGGTTCCATTGGCGTTGCAACTGGGTTGCAATTCTCCATTTTGAATCTCCTCAAAATATCATTAGCATAAGCTTCCTGCGACACAAAAATTCCTGATTTTCCTTGTTTGATTTCAAGACCAAGGAAATACTTCATTAGCCCCAAGTCCGTCATCTCAAACTCACGAGTCATGGCGCTTTTAAAATCTTTGATCATCTCCTCATTATTTCCCATGAAGATGAGATCATCAACATAGAGAGCAACAAACAATTTTTTTTTTTTTTTTCACATACAGCGCATGCTCATAAGGGCATTGCATAAATCCATTCTCCTTGAAGTAAGTGTCAATTCGAGTATTCCATGCTCGCGGTGCTTGCTTCAGTCCATATAGCGCTTTCCTCAACTTCAAAACTTTTCTCTCTTCGCCGGCTTTCATGTACCCGGGTGGTTGCTCTACGTATACTTCTTCTTCGAGCATACCGTTCAAAAATGCAGATTTCACGTCCATCTGATAGATCGGCCATTGGAACTGTGCTGCTAGAGATATAAGAAGTCGAATTGTTTCCATCCTTGCTACTGGAGCAAAAACCTCGTCATAATCGATCCCCGCCTTTTGTCTATAGCCTTTAGCAACAAGTCGCGCCTTGTATCTTTCTATCTCACCTTGGGCATTCATCTTCTTCTTGTATATCCATTTTACTCCGATCGGTTTATGTCCTTCCGGTAACTCGACCAAGTCCCAAGTTTCATTTTTCTGAATGGATTTGATTTCCTCATCCATTGCTGCCTGCCATTTCTTGTTCCGCACTGCCTCTTCAAATGTAATATTTTCTGCATCTGCCAAAAGGCATACTAAGTGAACCTCTGGTGCTGATTCGTACAGATCTTGCAAAGTCCGCATTCTTGGTTGTCTTTGCTGATCCTCGTCATCGGATGTACATGGGCTGGCAGGTGTAAATGTCGGTACAGGAACCAATGCTTCGGCTTTTTCTTCCTTGTGCATTATTTCCTTTTGATTATTCCAATCCCACGCACTTTCTTCATTAACATGTACATCTCGGCTTACGACTACTTTATTCTCGATCGGATCAAACAACTTAAAAGCTTTTGTCTTTGTGTCATATCCGATAAACACAAACTTCTTACTTTTATCATCTAGCTTAGTTCTCTTCTGATCTGGTACATGTGCATAAGCCACACTGCCAAATATCTTTAGATGTGACACGGTTGGTTTCTGTCCACTCCAAGCTTCCTGTGGTGTTTGATTCGCTAATTTTGCATGTGGACAACGATTTTGTACATACACAGCACACTGCACTGCTTCAGCCCAAAACTCCTTCGGCATGCCTTTAGTTTTCAACATTGACCGCACCATATCAAGAATAGTCCGATTCTTCCTCTCGGCCACACCGTTTTGTTGTGGTGAGTAGGCTGTAGTCAAGAACCGCTTTATGCCTTGCTCTTCGCAGAACCTTATGAACAACGTTGACATGTACTCCCTTCCTCTGTCCGATCGTAAAGCCTTTATATAACAGCCGGTTTCCTTCTCTACTGACAACTTAAACTTCTTAAATGCCTCCAAAGCCTCTGACTTTTCTTTCAGAAAATAAACCCATGTCTTTCTCGTGTAGTCATCTATGAACGTGATAAAATATCTCTTCTCGCTAAATGACTTAGGTGTGATCGGACCACATATGTCGGTATGTATTGTCTCAAGAGGTTTTCGTGCTTGATATCCCGCCTTCCTTTGGAAAGTACTCCTTGCATGCTTGCCAAGCACGCATCCTTCACAAAATTTTCCAACATAATCCATGGCGGGTAGCCCATGAACCATGTCCTTCTTGACTAATTCTCTTAGTCCGCCAAAGTGTAAGTGCCCAAACCGCAAATGCCATAGCAAAGATTTGTCCTCTAGGTCAACTTGTAGGCATTTTTCTCGTATGCTTCTCAAGTTGAGTTTGAACATACGATTATTGGCCATTTCCACACGCGCGATCAATCGACCTTTCTTGTTCTTCAAATACATAAACCTATCTTTCATGATAACTAGATATCCCTTTTCAAGTAGTTGCCCCATGCTGATAATATTATTCTTCATGTCTGGAACATAATATACATCATCGATCAATACTGCTCGGCCGTCTTCTTGGAAAAAATGAATTTTTCCTCGACCCTTTACTTGGACCTTTGAAGCGTCTCCGAACGATACTTCTCCGCACTCTATGTCTTGCATCTCCATAAATAGATGTTTGTGTCCACTCATGTGATTGCTCGCTCCGGTGTCTAGATACCAGACTGTGTCGCTGAATTGGTCGGTATCTCTATAGGTCATCATCAGAACACCTTCTTCTATTGTCTCCTCTTTCTCGACTAGATTAGCATCTTCTTCAACCTTCTTGTCTGACCAGCACTCTCTAGCATAATGTCCATACTTTCCACAATTATAGCATTGAATGTTTGATCGATCCGACCATCCACCATTTCCACGTCCGCGTCCTCGATTATGCCAACTTTGTTCGCTCGACTGTCCCCTTTCCTCGGAATTGTTGTCTCTACGTCCACGGCCTCTCCCGCGACCAAAACTAAATCCTCCACGGCCGCGTCCTCTTCCTTGGTTCTGCTGTGCAAGTAATGACTCCTCATCTTTAATTTTCACCTTGGCCTGTAAAGCTTCCTCAAGCGACTCATGCTTCTTCCTTTTGCGTTGCTCATGTGCCTCGAGAGAGCCTGCGAGTTCATCGATGGTTAACTCTCCTAAATTTTTCGACTCCTCAATAGCGCAGACGACGTTCTCAAAATTCTCGGTTAATGACCGCAAGATCTTTTCAACAACTCGTGCATCGGTCATAGTCTCTCCATTACGTTTGAGTTGATTCACCACCGTTTGAACTCGGGTGATGTAATCGGCTACTGCTTCAGACTCCTTCATCTTCATGGTTTCCAATTCTCCTCGTAGAGTTTGAAGTCTAATTTGTTTAACACGATCAGCACCCTTGTAGGCTTTTTGCAAAGTCTCCCATGCTTCCTTTGACGTCTTTGCACCGGCAATTTTTTCAAAACCCGACTCATCCACTGCTTGATACATGATATAAAGAGCCGTTTTATCTTTCATACGTGACTCTTTCAATGCGGTTAACTGGGCTGCCGTGTAGTTAACGGTATTCTCCGACTCCGTGTAGCCATTCTCCACTACCTCCCATGCATCCTGTGCACCGAGCAATGCTCGCATTTGTATACTCCAGTTGTCATAGTTCGTCTTTGTAAGCCGAGGCAGCGGCATATTCCCCAAGGACGTGCTTCCGGAACTTGCCATCGGCTCCGATACCAACTTGTTAAATGTATTGGCTACCGAATAGTCTTACAGCAAAACACAGTAGGAGCCACGAATAGTCTTACAGTGATATAAGGCAAAGCAAGAAGGAGCACAGCAGAAAAAAAACTCTTTTTTTTTATTATTATTACTTTTTACTTTCGTTCTGACTTTCTAAACAAAAAGCTACCTATATATAGATTCAAGAATGCTAAAAAATAGGATCATAAATTTGAATTATTATTACTTATCACGCCATAATAGCTGCTCCTAAAAACTTGGTCTTCTCACGCCAGAATAGGACTTATTCTCTCTATTATCTCTGCTCCTAAAAACTTGGTCAAAATGCTGAGCTTAATTTGTCAACACACACTTGCATTTTCATGCTCTTTGTTGATGTACTTGAACGAATATTTAACTAATCTGGCGTTACAGCAAATCTCAACATTATTATGCGTATGATACCATAGCACCAAACCAACATTGTGCGGCATAATCCACCTATTATCTTGAATAAAACCACTATCTATCGCAGTTGAATGGTCGTTATATCTTCGCCTATAGACAACAAAACCCTTTCTGTCAAAAGTAGCCTCGCTGTTGTAGTCTTTTGGGAAAGACTTAAAACATGAGCTGGAAATCGTGCAAAGACAATTAGGGTTCTCACATCCGCAAGGTCCATGAATCATTAACTGAAAAATTGATTGGTAAGGAATCAGATCCAACTGAGCATCTGGTATCTTTACACTAACAATTTTATCCACATCAGAGGCAGTGCGAGCCTTTGAACCAGCACAAACAAATACGAGGATATGTGCATGGCAAGCCCTCGCATTTGAAACTCAATTGTATATATCACTATTCGTAGGTTTAACTTGAATCAATTTTATGAAATTAGAAAATCAAAGTGTGACTGCACCAAAAAATAATACAAACAGTTTTAGGCAAGGAGAATTTAACTTGTTTGTATATTAAAAATGCATCAATCCCTGATTAGTTAATAAACAACCGTTATACTTGTTACTTTGTGAATCTTAGCACCATTTTTGAATACACAGAATATTTAAAATTGCACAACTGTCAACGATACCACATGTGTGCTATGTGTTGGTGTAAACCAAAATTAAATGATATGATGAAGTGTCATATCTATTCGTCAAAAGTCGTGTTCATTCAAATGGTAGTGTCTATTAAAATAAAAGGTCATTAAGTGTCATGTCAATTATGAAGTGTCATATCCATTAGACAAAGTGTCATGTCTATTAGTGAAGTGTTGTGTCTTTAAGTCTAAGAGTCATATTAAAATTAGTGTGTCTTTTAGTTAAGTGTGATGTCCATTAATGAAGTGTCATGTAAAGGCTATATATAAAGCCTATCATTTTAGTTGTAATGCGTGAAAGAAGTGAAGTAAAATATTATCTTCAAGAAATAAAATACTATCTTCTTCCTGCTACAAAATATCATCTCCTTCCTCCAAAAATTTGTATCAGTGCTTCTCTACTCCATCAAACAAGTATCAAAGATCTTCTAAAAAACCAACAAATTGGTATCAAAGCCAAAAGCCAAAAAAATAATTCTAACAAGTGGTATCAGAGCCTGGTTGAAAGAGCCTGTTTGAAATATGGCGTTTCAATTTCTTTTTTTGTTTGTTCTCACAAAAGAAAACTTTGAAGCGTGGAGTAACAAAAAGAAAGAAGAATTGATCTCTAAAGGATTATGGTAGATCGTTGAAAATGGATTTGAAGATCCAAAAGATACTAAAGATTTGACGGAGAAAGAAAGAAAATTGATCACAATATTGAGTTGGAATGATCTACAAGCTCGTATTGTGATGACTGCGAATATCGATGATGAAGCATATGATCATATTATCGGAGAAAATTGCGCCAAAGACGCATGGAATTTATTGAAGGAGATCTATGGTAAGAATGTGGAGGAGAACATAAAAAAAGAAAAATTGATAGAAAAAGAGACCGAAGAAAAGGTTGCAGAAATTATCAAAATAAAAGATTGAGAAGCCTCAAAGGCACCGGCAAAAATCGAAACACAAGAAGTCAAGACAGTCGAAGAAGCTGAAAACGCAAATGGAGAAGCTGGAAAGACAGTAGAAGGAAACAAGACCACTGCAAAAAATCAGCAAGAAGACGATAAAGAACGTAGTTCTTTAAATTGTGAAGCCTTGCAACATGAAATTGTCACTCTTAAAAGAGAAACAGTCTGCCAAAAACGTTATGGCAATATATCTGCAGTAGTGTCACTATTTGAGAAAGCAAAACTCTCCGAAAAGGACATTGGGTCCATGCTAGCTGAAGCTAAAATCATTGAAGAGAAAAACGTTTCCAACATGCAAAAAAAGTCAATTTCGAAATTGCCTTCCAAATTTCCAAATATACCCATATCGTTGGATCTTGATAAAGATGAAGACGAAGAAGTCAAGGTAACTTATCAACGTATGTATGATCCTACTATTATGTCAGTTCTGAAAAACCCAGGTGGTGGAACCCAGCTCAAGCATGGTGCACTGCACTATGTATATGTTATCCAAGAGTTTTTACCTACTGCATTGGATGAAAACTATGTGGAGAATGAAAAGAACAAAACAAGGTTCCGTGAAATCACATCAACGATATTGATATTGAAGAAAAAGAAGACAAAAAAAGAAAATTCGGATAATATCCCTATTTTTACCGAAATATGAAAAATATAAATTGGATAGCGGTGTGAATGACCAAAAGAGCACAAGTGATATCGTGTTCAAGAAGTGTTGTCGCATTGGATGTTCGAAGGAATTTTTGTTTAGGGGAGGCATTGTTGGTGTAAACCAAAATTAAATGATATGATGAAGTGTCATATCTATTCATCAAAAGTCGTGTTCATTCAAATGGTAGTGTCTATTAAAATAAAAGGTCATTAAGTGTCATGTCAATTATGAAGTGTCATATCCATTAGACAAAGTGTCATATCTATTGGTGAAGTGTTGTGTCTTTAAGTCTAAGAGTCATATTAAAATTAGTGTGTCTTTTAGTTAAGTGTGATGTCCATTAATGAAGTGTCATGTAAAGGCTATATATAAAGCCTATCATTTTAGTTGTAATGCGTGAAAGAAGTGAAGTAAAATATTATCTTCAAGAAATAAAATACTATCTTCTTCCTCCTACAAAATATCATCTCCTTCCTCCAAAAATTTGTATCAGTGCTTCTCTACTCCATCAAACAAGTCAAAGATCTTCTAAAAAACCAACAAATTGGTATCAAAGCCAAAAGCCAAAAAAATAAACTCTAACACTATGCAATGGTACAAGTGGTGTAAGTGAACAGTCAAGCAGGTGTTTAAAATGCCGCATTCTAGTTAATTAGGACATTATGCAAAACTTGATAACCATGATGTGCCACTTACTTAGTACTTTGCAAAAAAATTTATGCATGTTAGGAAAAATGAGTTGGTAGGCAATGATAACACAGGGCTGATGCAGTAAAATAATTGGTCATTTCAAACTAACAAGTGGACATAAACATAGTAAACTTCATTAAATAAAAATGCTTATAGGCTTTGATCCTGCCTGTAATGTCCCGAAATTTATAGTGATTTAATAATTGGTTAATTTAATTATTTAATATACTGATGTTAATTTAAATGGTTTGTATTTAAATTATCTTGATTATTTAATTAATTTAAATCTTTTTGAAGTATTTTTCACCCTATATGAGTATTTTGGGGTTTCAGAGAATAATCCAACTTGTTTATATTATTATATTTTTGGGATCGCGGCACATTGTTGACTACAACGGTATTTTTATTTATGTCAATAGCAGTCTGCCAAGCCAATGAAATTTTATGAAACATGGTACCATTGGTAGTTGTCAAATCTTTGCCAAAATAATAAAAATGTAATATAACATGTTTCCTTCTCTGCTAAGTTTAGTCACGTACTACAGTCCCTATCTTTCAGAACACGAAGTGAAAACTCTCATCACAACATTTATTTTGAAATGGTACAAACCTACCTCTTTGTTTTACGTCTCATTCCATACCTAATAGCTCTGCACCCATTTTCTTAGCTATTAAGTTACTTTGCGACTACATAAATTTCACATACATACATACATACATACATACATATACATATACATATATATATATATATATATATACACACACACACGTGCGCGGGCCTTCATTTCTTGGCTTCAGAAAACTGAAAACATGAGGAAACTATAAAAAAATCCAAAACAAATCATATACAATCCTACAAATTTTAATACATGTATTTATGGAATCCAGAAGCTGTTCCCTTTGAGTTGGTGTATGTTTTACTAGGTTAGTGAGATTTGGGTTCGCTGGAATTATCATCAGTTCGTGACGCACTGGAAGTGGAACCAATATGGCAGCTTGGAGATCCCTTTCAGACACGGTCAATAAGGGGGAATCAGGTTTGACTTTTGATGTGAAGGTTTGGAGACTCGGAGAGGAGAGGATAGGGCTCGGAAAGGGATGGAAGTCGGAATTTTCTGTTAAACGTAGGAACTGAAAATGAAGTTCATGTTTGCGCATTACTGTGAAGGAGTGTAACGATCCATAATTTTTAACCAATTCAAAATTGGAATTTTCATTAATTAATTTGAATTTGACATAAATATATATGGTTAAGAATATTTAATAATTTTAATAAGTTATATGGTTGATTTTATTAGAATTATAAATGAGAATTATTATTAATGAGTTTGGATTTATTGATACTATTTGTCAGTCGATCGGATTTGCAAACCACAACATGAATTGGTAGCATTAGAATTAAGTGTTGCCCTTAGTTTTCATAGTATTTAAGGGAAAATGCTACCAAAAGTTCACCTTCTCTTCTTAAGACAAGTGTGTTGACGCTTGTAATTTTGCATGTAAGCTTTCATGCATGGTTTCCCCTTGTCCCCTTATGTGTCTTTATCTCCTTACTCCTCCTTTCCTATATAAGGAGCTCTTTACTTCGTTTTTTATCATCCATTTTCATTTTTCCTACCTTCCTTCTTCTTCTTAAAGCTTATGGTCATGGTTTCCATGGCATAAGTCTTCCTCTTTTCCACCACCACCTTGCCGAAGTTCGTAGTAATACTCCTTTTCCTCCTCTTATGATATAAAGAGAGAGAGATTAGTTTATACTATATTATATATATTTTGGTGAAGAAGACAGTGCATCGAAATAATGTCCAACGGTTCACTCAGCAAGGCTCGCCTATCGTGAAGATTGGAAAGCTGTTTGGTGAGAACTCTTTAACCATGGTTTATTTATTTAATTAGTAGTTAGACTAAATTAAATATAGTGGGTAATAATTAGTGGTAATGATGACTGATGTTTGTTGGGTTGAATGATGGATGCGTAGTTTAGAACACACATATTATTAAGCATTAGTGTTATAATGCTTGTGCACGGTTATGATTTATTTAATTATGTTGATGATGGTTGCTATGGATGTTTATAATAGTTGTTGATGTTGTTGCCCACACACTTTGACACAACAATTATGGTATTACATCGATGATCGACAAATCTCCTTCGTAATTAGAAGTAATATTACCATTAAAATTAAAGGTTAATAATTAGAAAAGACACACATGTATAAATTCATATATATTGAAAAAGTTTCTTAAAATGAATAAATAAATACCGGAATGTTCTAAGATGACAGAGAGTATGGTGTCCAGGCTTGGGTTTGGAAAATATAGTTTCCTGCTCTCCTTAGCTATCCCTAACTGATCTGACGAATGGGATGGTTAATTCGAAGTTATTTGAATTCAGAAATAAATTGGATTTTTAATTTAATATTTAATTAAGTGAAAAATAAAAGTTGAATTTTGAACCCGAGATAATTTGGAAAGTCAATGTAAATTACTTTAAATGATTTTAAATGATTTACATGATTATATAATAGTTTTCTATGGTAATTTGAAGTACCAAAGAATAATTTTTATTTCGGTCAAAATAGAGCTTATCGCACAATGGTAATTTGCATATTTTAGTTACAAACTTTAAACGCTTATAACTTTTGTATTCTAAATCGGATTTCCAAGAAATGAAAAATAATTGATTTATATTAACAAGAGTTTTTAAATGAGTGAAAGCAGATTTTAATTTCGGGTTATAATTTTCAAGTTATGTTTAAAACCGTTTTGGAAAAGGTCGCTGTAAGAGCAGTTGTCGACCATAACTATAAACAACTATTTTAAATGTTTTAAAAATAAGGAATTTTTTGTAAAATCATTATAAATTATGTAAAAGTGTTTTGAATCATAAAGTTTAAGTTTTGGCTAAGATAAACGATATTTTGATCGAAGTAGTTAAGATAATTGTTTTGTAACGCTTTTGAAACACTATGGTAACTCTTTCTTTGAAAACAATCTATTTTGAAGTGGTAAACCACGAGTTGTTTCCCGAACTATAAGTAATCATTTGTAAATGATTGGCGGAAAGTTTTCAAAGATTTAAAGGTATTGAAAATGTTTTATATGGAAATTAAATTGATTTGTTATTAAAACAGGGTTTTTCAATTTTAAATAATTGGATATGATTGGAGATAAATCTTCGGATGTTTGATATTAATCAGGTAGTTGATGACTCTTACTATTTGTGGAATTTAAAAGGTAGTTCACTGTTATTCCTCTTATAGTGTGAGTTGGATACAGAGATTAATATTAAGTATAAGTGGATGATATTTCTATCCAGATCTAATGTCAAAAAGTTAAGCAAATCTTTTAATTAAGATATGGTTTCCCAATTTGATTGGGATCAGTTAAATAGAAATAATCTTCGAATATTTGACATAAAATTATCTAATGTAAACGTATACTATTTGAGGAATTTGTAAGATATTATTATATCGTTATTCCACTTATAGTGTAATAACCCGGAAATCCGAGCCATTTTAAAATTTTTATTTTGGCAATCTTAGTGAATTTTGAATATTTGAAAATGAAATATTTTAAATAATATCGACGAGAAATTTATTTTGAATAGAATTAGAACGTATATTTTTATATACGTCGCCGTTAGAATATAAATATTTATTTATATATATAAAAGGAATTGAAAATGGCGCGGTAGTTCGATAATTCGATTTCAAATTTCAATTGAACATACCGGGTGCAAAATAAACCGGATTTTAGCGAAACTAAAAATAATATAATCTAATTGAGAATATCTTTCCAACGAATCCGAAAAATTGAAATTTCATTGCGGGGATAAAAAGTTATGTCCAGTTGAAAATTTGGAATAGTCGCTATGGAATTCTGGCCCTTAAAAAATAAAATTTTTGCAAATGACCTCGGTTTTTGACGAAACCACTTTTGTTGGATCCGTGATGTCAAGTTATTACTAGGTTTTAAAATTCGTAAATTTTCAAATCAATATGTGGGTGTGGCAAAGGAAAACGTGTTTGACCAATTTCAGTTGATTTTAATCGACTGGAAAATGGCCATTTTTCAAACGATCTCAGAATTCGATGAAATTAATTTTGTTAGGACCGTATCATCAATACAAAGGTAGAAATAATTTTCCGAGTATTTTCAGAGACTGCATGTGGCCCCGCTAGATTGAAATGTACGTTTAAAATTGAATATATAGATTTAAATTTTAATTTAAATAGAAACTGACTGTAACAGTCGAACAGGCCTACGAAACATATTCCATTGTGTTTGGAATGGGGGTATTATGCTAGGGGCGACAGTTGTTGGACTTGATTTGGGATTCGGATTGGAAATCAACATTTTTTGAAAGTTAAAATAATATAAAATAAATATTTATATAGTATAACCCTAAATTCTAAGTCAAAGCCCTCACTTTTATCCACCCACGGTCAACTGCAGAAAGAAGCCGCCACCCACATCATAAAACCGACGATCGTTGAAAACCTCCCCCGTTTGCGCGACCGCCGCGATCCCTCCCTCGCCGATGACTGCACCACCGCTCCTCCGAGCAACTGCGACGCGCCCCCTTCGCCGTTCGAACCCCGCAGCCTTCACGAACCCTAGTCACCCCAAATCGAGCCACATCAAGCCCTATGCCACCTGAAACAACGGCTGCCCCCCCCCAACGACTTCCACTACCGCGCCAGAGGTGAAGTCCGCCTCCTCCAGCCCTGGATTCACGCGAGAACAACTGGCCCCTCCCTCGCACCCACTAACGCGCACCATTCTCCCTCCCTCTTCTAGAACGCAGTAAGTTTTTATTTTACTTTATTTCTTTTTCTTCATAAATTTAAGTATATAAAGTTAGTTTAAAATTCAGTTTTTATAGTATAGAACCCCTATATAAAAATATGATTTTTATATGGCGTATAAAAATCTGATTTTTATATATGTAAATAGCAAAGGAAGCAACGATTTTTATATATGTGTTAGCGAAATAAAAATCTGATTTTTATTATATATATAGCATTGAAATAAAAACGTGATTTCTATAGCGTTGAAATAAACATGCAATTTTTATCCATATAAGCGTTGGAATAAAAATGTGATTTTTATTTATGAACAGCGTGGAATGAAAGAGCTGGGATTTCAGACAAACCTAAACCGTTCAGAATAGAAAGGAGGAGTGGAACCCTCGGTGAGAACTTCTCACTTTTAATTTAATTTTCTAGTTAAAATATATACTAGGATGCAGACGGTGTTTAGTAGCACCCGACACCCGTCGTCCACAGACCATGGACGGCTTGTATGCTTGTTTGTTTGATTTTGGTGTGTAGTTGATTGTATGATGTGATGTGAAATGAAATAAAATATTTATATAGTTAAAAATATTTTATAGTTGAAAATAGAATTTTTAACGTGTATTTAAAATGAAATAAATTAATATAAACAAATCCAACGATTTGTTTATATACACACATTTAACTGATATTGATTGGGACGATAAATTTTAAACATCGCCCAACTGCACAAATAAAATCTTTGTATAATTGTTTGAAACCCCACACGGGTATTGGGATGATATATGACATACACTAATCCCAATAATTAGTTGTATGTCGATCGATTGATTGACAGACTGTTATAAGCATTGAATATTTATATTTGATGCTTATACAGTGTAGAATGCACTTTGGATGATGGTTGATTATTTGTCATTGTTGATATATACATGCGTTGTATGGAAATACATAGAAATAAAATCTATGGTAATTGGGCCTCATTCCAGTTTTGAATAGAAATATTTGAAAAAGAAATATTTGAAATAGAAATATTTGAAAAAGGAATATTTGAAATAGAATATTTGAAAATAGAAATATATGAAGCCGTGTTGATTAGATTGACGCCATTTTGACGTGAACGATATTTATATCGATTTTATTCATTTTATAATGAACATCGAAGGTGATTTCAAAATCTGATATTTTGAAATGAATTGAAATTCGAAATGAATTGAAATGAATTGAAATTCGAATTTAATTGAAATAAATTGAAATTCGAATTAAATTGAAAAGAATTGAAAATCGAATTAGATTGAAATAGAATTGAAATCATTTTGAATTGAATTTAAAACGTATTGAAATTGAACTGAAATCGATTTGAATTAAAACCGATTTGCATTGAAATTGATTTGAATTGAAACCGATTTGAATTGAAATCGATTTGAAATGAATTTATATTGAAAAATTCAATCTTGATTTGAATTTTAAAAGGAAGTTGAAATCGTTTTGAAAACGAATTTTAAACGATTTATAAAATATGTTTTGAAAGGAAATCGACGAAATATATATAATATATAATATATGTAACACCCCGAATTTTAGTTAATACTAAAATTCACTAATTACAGGATAAATAATCTAAGACGTGGGAATTGGGGGTAACGGGCTGCGTCATTGCGTTCGTCTCGGAAAAATACGCGAAATAGAGTCCGAGTTTTCGAAAATCGGAGTCCGTATGACCCAGTTATGGCCCAAGGAAGTTTGCAGAAAAATTAGAGCTAAAAACAGATTTAGGAATTTAAATTTAAATTTAAATTTAGAACCAGCGGGGCCAGGCGGGAGGATTCCCGCCTAAGCATGTCGACAGGGCTGTCGACAGGCCTGTCGACAGGGGTGTCGACATGCCTGTCGACTTGCCTGTCGACATGGTGTGTCGAGCCAGGGTGCTTGGGTGCACCAGATCTGGTTTTCTGGCTAGGGCTGGGTCTGGTTCTAGAGGTTTCCTAAATCTAATGGACCTAAATTAATCTAGGGTTAATCCAAGGGCCTAAAACACTCTCTTAATCTATAAATACACCCTAAACCTACCTTAAACACATCCAAAAATAGAAATGAAGGCTTCATGCCGCCAAATCAAATCCTAAAAGGAGTCTCCATTAATCTAAGAAGGAAGTTTCAAGCTAATTCCTCTCATATCATTCTCTAATCATCACCATCATCATAATTAGCAACTAATCTCTCTTAACAAGTTGGTTAATCTTGAGTTTGGTGAGTTTCTATCACTTTAACATCAATTGTTAAAGTAAGTAGATTGGGTGTAATGAGACTTATGGTCTTAAATGCGGATTAGTGAGTATGAATCATGTATAATGATATGTTACTCTATGTTGTTCTATGTTTATGCATATTTGATAAGTTGATTTATGCATGCTTAATAAGTTGATTTATGCATGTTTAACAAGTTGATATATGCTTGTTTAATAAGTGGATTTATGCATATTTAATAAGTGGAATTATGCATGTTTAGCAAAGTGAGATATGCAAGTTAAGTGTATGTTTAAATGCAAGTTGAAAGTGATATGCAAGTTAAGTGTATGTTTAAATGCAAGTTGAAAGTGATATGCAAGTTATACATGCTTATGCAAGTGTATGGATGCTTATGCAAGCCATGTATATGTTTAAATGCAAGATTTATGTGATATGCAAGTTATGCATGCTTATGCGAGTGTATGAATACTTATGCAAGATATGTATATGCTTAAATGACATGATATGCAAGTTATGCAAGTATGTGAATGCTTATGCAATTTATGTGTATGCTTAAATGCATGTTTAACATGTTATGCGAGATTGAGAATGCCTATATGCAAGTTTAACATGTTATGCAAGATATGTGTATGATAATATGCAAGCTCATATGCAACATGTTATGCAAATCATGTGTGTGATAATATGCAAGTTTGGGTTGTATGTAGTTGGGTTAATATATGCTCATATATGCAAGTTGACATCCTCTTAAGCCATGACAAAGTTGTATGCTAAACCCATGATATTTGTGATGATCTTCCCCTTATTATGTCATGTAACGAGAACGATTTACGTGGGGAACGATGGGGTTCGTAAATATATTAATAAATGAATGTTTGGGTATGATTCAGCATACCATAAAAATAAATTACCATAAGTGGGAATTTACCTATTGAGTTAGGTCTACCCCATGGGAATTTACCTATTGAGTTAGGTCTACCCATGTTATGGAAAACTTGATATTAATTAGGGATAATTAATATGGGGGTGATTAATTAGGTGTAATTAATCGACTAAGACACGAGGTTGGACTCATTTGTAGTGTAAAACTGCCCGGACCCGACTGGCTTAACCAGTTGCTACAAATGTCAGCCCAATGTGAGAGGTCTTAGCCACAAATTAAATACGTGATTAAGGTAAAGACACGAGGTTAGACTCTGTTATGACGTAAGACTGCCCGGATTCTACCGGCTTAACCAGGCGGTCATAACAACCAGTCTAATGTGGGAGGTCTTTACGGGAGATCACGGTCTTAATTAATTAAGAAACACTTAACCATAATAGCATGTAGTGGGACATGAGGGTTTAAGTGGGTGCCTTGGGTGGCATGAGGAAATTTGGTGGTTGCCTTGGGTGGCATGTGGAATCTAGTGGGTTGCCTTGGGTGGCAATAGAAAATACGATTAGAATACTTAACCAAGTGGAAACATGTAATTAAACATGATTAAAGGGTTAAGTGGGATACACTAGATATTTGACAAGCTTAAGTGGGTAGCTTGTGGGGGCCCATTTCAACCAATATCCCAAACGTATCTTTGTGGGCTCGACCCAAGTCGAGTGACGGGACACGCATATTGGGCTTGATTATAAGAGGCCAAAACGGGTTAGCGGTGGCAACGCAAGTCCAACGGGTTTCATATGCGTGTATGGGCCCGGGTTGGTAGATAAGCCGTTGTTGCATCGTGTAGATATAAAGCCGTGCACCGTTAGTATTGGGTAGCCACTTTAGGGGAGTGATACACCCCACTGTGGGATCAGCACGGGTATCTACGGTAGGGAGCCGATCGCTTGGGAAGTAGTGGGTACACCTAATGAAGATAGGGGCAGACGGCACCTATGTAGGGGTACATGAAACTACTGGGTAAGAATTACCGGGTACACCTAGTGGAGATAGGGGCAGACGGCACCTATGTAGTGGGCTAGGGGTACATGAAACTACTGGGGAAATTTTCTAAGTCTTTGGAAGGGATCAACCTTTAAGTAGGAAGGACTGGTGTGGTGCAGTTAGTAATTATCCTTGGGTGGGTAGATGCGTCCTGACGGTTATCTTAGTTTATCCTAAGTCTACCAAGCTGCTTAGTGTAGCCATTCATCCCCAGATATTACCGTAGGTCAAGTTTATGTCTTCTCTGGTTACCTTAATGATTGTATTGTTAAAGTTATAGGACTCACTCAGACTTATGTCTGACCCCGTTGTTTTTATCTTTTTCCCAACCCTCAGGTCCTACGGTGGATCCTAGTGGTAGTAGAGCTTGATCGGATTGCTGTTCCAGTCTTGAGGAGCTTGGATAGATGTAAAGCTCCAGTTATCCAGTTATCTTTTCTTTTGTTATGGCTATTGTATGAGAGAGTGGGATTATGTACTTCTTTAGTCTGATGGATATTGTACTTGACTTTTATTGTGGTTTTATGATGTAACCAGACATGTTTATTTCCGCTGTTATGAGATGATGTTTTAAAAATTTCAAGTACTATTTATATCTGTCTTGTTGTAATTTTTCTGTTCTATATTCACTAAAATACTCCACCGATGCTATGGCATTCCCTTTGTGAGTGACCCTAGCGGGCGTGGGGTGTTACACGTGGTATCAGAGCAAAGGTTACCGGAACAGATAAAATTTTTAGAAAACTATTTTTCTAAAACATTTTTGGAAAAGATATTTTCAAAAACATGTCTTTTAAGAGAAAAGTTTTTGAAAGAAAAGCATAATCCCCAATAGCCATACCTATATCCTTCGAATTCTCCATTTTGAATCTTTCCTTTTTCGTTTCAGCATGACCGAGAATCTTAATCTTCCGGAGGGTGTGACGGTACCAGTATGGTATAGGAGATTGATGGAGGCTAGGGCCACCACTGCGGGTCCAGCAAATATTCCTCCACCAACCGTAGCACCCGATCTTCCTCCTCCCCCTCCTCCTCGCAAGAATACTTTTGCCAAGACTTGCAAGGAATTTAAAGCTATGGGAGGGAAACCTTTTCAAGGATCTGAAACCTTTGTGGAGGCTAGAGATTGGCTTAAGGAGGTGGAAGAGTTGATAGATATCTTTGAGATGGAAGAAGGGAATAAAGTCAAGTTGGTTGCTTGGTTAATGAAGGGAGAGGCCTCATTCTGGTGGGAGGTTACTAATGGAGAACGCCCCGTTGACTCTTGGGCGGATTTTAGGCAAAGATTTGTGGCAAAGTTTCTCTCAAGGGCGGAGGAAAACTTGTATATGGAAAGATTCTTGACTCTAAAGCAAGGAAATCTTTCGGTGAAGGAATATGTTAATAAGTTTAATCAATTGGCAAGGTTTGGCCTAGACATGGTAAATACACCGGAGAAGAAGGCTTTGAGGTTCGTGAAAGGCTTGAATGAACCCATGCATGGGTTGGCTATGACTCACATCCCTATGGGGGCCACCTTTGAGAAGCTAGTTGACATGGCACTCATGTATGAGGAAGAGAAGGGTCCTAATGCTAATAAGGCACCCGAGAAGAAGGGAGATCAAAAGAGACCTCAACAACAGCAAAGCAAAGGTGGGAAAGGCAACGGTGGCAAGGGCAAGAAGAAGAAGTGTTTCAATTGTGGGACACCTGGCCACCTAAGTAAGGATTGTCGCAAGAAGAAGAAGACCGGTTGCTTCCACTGTGGCGAAGCAGGGCACTTAGTGTAGGATTGCCCTAAGAAGGGGCAAAGGACGGGATCTACCTCAGGAGGACAGGTGCAAGCTCTTATGGCACCGAGTCAGGCTAGGGGGCAAGTACAGGCTCTCGCGGTTCCACCGATTCAGGAGAGAGGTAGAACTATTTCCGTTGAAAGTCTGGTTTTTCTATTTGACCATCCTGTCCGTACATTGTTTGATTCAGGCGCATCGCATTCGTTTATTTCATCATCATTAGTTGAGTTACTGCACTTAGACACCAGTCTGGTAGATGATCCCTTGGTTGTTTCAAACCCAATTGGGGGCTCCACTTATTTGTCCATGATATGTTTGGGTTTGAAGATTTCTATACTTAGCATTGAGTTTAGATGTGATGCTTTTGTGTTGGGCTTCACGGGCTATGGGTTGATTTTGGGCATGGACTGGTTATCCAGTAATGGTGCCGTTCTTGATTGCGAAAGGAGAGTTGTTAGGCTCATGACCCGTTTGGGTAACACTCTCGAGATTTCTTGTAATCCCATGGACTCTGTTATGCTAAGTTATCTTGAATCGCTTGACGCTTCGGTTGAGAGTTTGCAATCTATGAGAGTGGTCCGGGAATATCCGGATGTGTTTGAGGAGGTGAAGGGCTTACCTCCGAAGCGGGAGATTGACTTCCGAATATATTTGGTGGATAATGCTAAACCGGTATCTTTACCAGTGCGCCACATGGCTCCTCGTGAGAGGAGGGAACTCCATAAGCAAGTAGGGGAGTTGCTTGAGAAGGGATTCATAAGACGAAGCATATCGGAGTGGGGTGCTCCAGTAGTATTTGCTACGAAGGCGGATGGGTCCCTCAGACTTTGTGTAGACTATAGAGAACTCAACAAGCTCACAAAGAAGAATAGACACCCATTGCCGAGGATAGATGATCTTTTCGATCAGTTGGTTGGCGCTTCAGTATTTTCTCAGTTGGACTTAGCCACGGGGTTTCATCAGTTGAGGGTGGCTGAGGATAGCATAGACAAGACTGCCTTTAGGACTCCGGATGGTTTCTATGAGTGGCTGGTGATGCCATTTGGGTTGACGAACGCCCCTGCATACTTTGTTGATTTGATGAGTAGGGTGTTCAGGGAGTTCCTTAATAAATTCGTGGTGGTCTTTGTGGATGACATCTTAGTGTTTTCTAAGAGTGAAGAAGAGCATGCCCTACATCTTGGGGAAGTGTTGAAGACTCTTCGAGCACATAGCCTTAAGGCTAAATTCTCTAAATGTCACTTCTGGAGGAAGGAAGTATGGTTCTTGGGGCACGTGGTCTCCAAGGAAGGGATATCTGTGGATCCCGCGAAGGTAGTATCAATTCAGGATTGGAAGGTTCCGAAGAATGCTACCGAAGTAAGAAGTTTCTTGGGGTTGGCGGGTTATTATAGGAAGTTTATTAAAGACTTCGCGAAGATATCAGCCCCATTAACCCGCTTAACAAAGAAGAATCTTGTTTTCGCATGGGACGTAGATTGTGATGATGCGTTCCGACGGTTAAAGAGAGCTTTAACCACCGCTCCAGTTTTAGTGTTGCCAGATGGGAGCAAGCCATTTGTTGTCTATACCGATGCCTGTGGGACAGGACTTGGCGCAGTCTTAATGCAAGAGGGAAGGGTAATAGCCTATGGTGGAAGGCAGTTGAGGGCACATGAGAAAAATTACCCTACCCATGATCTAGAGCTGGCCGCTATTGTTTTTGCGCTTAAGATTTGGCGCCATTATCTTCTTGGTGAGAGATTCGAGTTGTTCACTGACCATAAATCTTTGAAGTACTTGTTCTCTCAGAAAGATTTAAACTTAAGACAGCAAAGGTGGATGGAGTTTTTAGCATCCTATGATTTCGAGATAGCATATACCCCTGGCAAGGGTAACGTGGTGGCGGACGCCTTGAGTAGGAAAAGGTTGTCCTTGAGTCCATTGTTCGTGGAACGACGAGACTTGGAGTTTATCTCGATGTTTGATTTCAGACCTTCCGTTGACTATGTACCCGGTTTGCTAACTTCTTTGGAAGTTAGGCCTACTCTTTTGGGGCGGATTGGAGAAGCACAGAGGGGCGACCCACAGTTGGTTGAGTTAGTAGAGAAGCTCATAAGGGGGGAGTCGTCCGGCCATTTGAGTAGGTACACCCTAGACGATAAGGGGTACTTGCGTAGAGACGGTAGACTTTGTGTACCGCAAGACGAGGGTTTGAGGAAGGCTATTCTTGATGACGCACACCGTTCTAGGATGACCATTCATCCCGGTGGGGATAAGATGTACCAAGACATGAAAAGGGTTTTCTTCTGGGCCAGTATGAAGAAAGATGTGGCCGAGTATGTCGCTCGATGTTTGGTGTGCCAGCAAGTGAAGGCGGAGCAAAGGAAACCAGGTGGGTTGCTTCACCCATTGGAGGTTCCGCAATGGAAGTGGGATAGCGTCTCGATGGATTTTATTGACGGGTTACCCAGGTCGAGGAAGGGTAATACAGGAATTTGGGTGGTGGTAGATAGACTTACTAAGAGCGCCCATTTCATACCTGTGAAGAGCAAGAGGACCGCTCCATGGCTAGCTTCTGTATATCTTCGAGAGATAGTTCGATTGCATGGGGTACCCTCTAGCATAGTTAGTGATCGAGATCCTATCTTCACTAGTGAGTTCTGGAGAAGTTTGCAAGAAGCAGTGGGGACTCAATTGTGTCTGAGCACCGCATATCATCCTCAGACAGACGGCCAGACTGAGAGGGTGAATCGTGTTCTAGAAGACCTTTTGAGGCTTTGTATCTTAGATTTTGGAGGTACATGGGAAGAGCATCTTCCACTAGTGGAGTTCGCATATAATAACAGCTTTCAGTCCAGTATTGGTATGGCTCCTTTCGAAGCTCTCTATGGAAGGCCTTGTCGATCACCTACATGTTGGTGGGAGTCTACGGATAAGATCTTGCTTGGGCCTAATATGGTTAGGGAGACTTCAGAGAAGATTGACTTGATTCGAAGAAGGATGAAAGCAGCGCAGGATAGGCAAAAATCTTATGCGGACAAGAGAAGGACGGATCTTGAGTTTGAGGTTGGGGACATGGTTTTTGTTAAGGTATCTCCGTTGAGAAATGTTGTTCGCTTCAGATCCGTTGGGAAGTTAGCACCAAGGTTTGTTGGGCCATTTCCTATCAAGGAAAGGATTGGACGGATGGCATATAGGGTGGAGTTGCCCGACAGACTTAGTGGTGTTCATGATGTATTCCATGTATCACATCTGAGGAAATGCTTACATGAGACCGCAGAGGTGGTAGAGCCAAGCTTGCTTAGAGATGTAGAGGTTGAGCGTGATGCGACGATTCGATGAGCTCCTACTCGTATCCTTGGGTCAGAGACTAGGAAATTGAGGAATCGAGAGGTTCAGCTAGTCAAAGTGCAATGGGGAGAAGATGAGAGCAACACGACTTGGGAGACGGAAGCGAAGATGCGTTCATTGTACCCATTTCTTTTTGAGGGTATGTCTTTACTTTCTCCTTTATCACTTGTCGAGTACCTATCTTATCTTTAGTATGTCCTCTCGTTAGTATCTTTGACCTTTAGATAGGGTAAACCTATGGTTGAAACATGTGTTTGAGACATGTTATGGTTGATGGATGCAAGTGGATGCAAGTGTTTGCTAAGTGGTTGCTCGTGGATGCATATACACACACTCTAGGCACTAGATCGGCTCAGTCACTTCATATTGCATATTGCATAAAAATTGTGTGTAGGAAAATATATTTATGGATGTATAATGGTTGTGTTATCACATGGATGATGCATTTTGGTTAATGATTGTGCACTCATGTAGATATTGTATGTGTCGATAGGGTTGTCTCGCATACATAATGGATACATGGCACTATCATGGTTTGCATATGTTCATACATTAGATAGGGAACATATACACACACTTTTTGCATATGCTCATACATCATTAGAAACTATTTAAGGACAATGGATGCATGTGGTTGATGATTTGAGTAGATGGTTGTTTGGTTGGTAGGATATGCATTCTCCTTAGCTTAGAGATTTCGGGGACGAAATCCTTTAAGGAGGGGAGAATGTAACACCCCGAATTTTAGTTAATACTAAAATTCACTAATTACAGGATAAATAATCTAAGACGTGGGAATTGGGGGTAACGGGCTGCGTCATTGCGTTCGTCTCGGAAAAATACGCGAAATAGAGTCCGAGTTTTCGAAAATCGGAGTCCGTATGACCCAGTTATGGCCCAAGGAAGTTTGCAGAAAAATTAGAGCTAAAAACAGATTTAGGAATTTAAATTTAAATTTAAATTTAGAACCAGCGGGGCCAGGCGGGAGGATTCCCGCCTAAGCATGTCGACAGGGCTGTCGACAGGCCTGTCGACAGGGGTGTCGACATGCCTGTCGACTTGCCTGTCGACATGGTGTGTCGAGCCAGGGTGCTTGGGTGCACCAGATCTGGTTTTCTGGCTAGGGCTGGGTCTGGTTCTAGAGGTTTCCTAAATCTAATGGACCTAAATTAATCTAGGGTTAATCCAAGGGCCTAAAACACTCTCTTAATCTATAAATACACCCTAAACCTACCTTAAACACATCCAAAAATAGAAATGAAGGCTTCATGCCGCCAAATCAAATCCTAAAAGGAGTCTCCATTAATCTAAGAAGGAAGTTTCAAGCTAATTCCTCTCATATCATTCTCTAATCATCACCATCATCATAATTAGCAACTAATCTCTCTTAACAAGTTGGTTAATCTTGAGTTTGGTGAGTTTCTATCACTTTAACATCAATTGTTAAAGTAAGTAGATTGGGTGTAATGAGACTTATGGTCTTAAATGCGGATTAGTGAGTATGAATCATGTATAATGATATGTTACTCTATGTTGTTCTATGTTTATGCATATTTGATAAGTTGATTTATGCATGCTTAATAAGTTGATTTATGCATGTTTAACAAGTTGATATATGCTTGTTTAATAAGTGGATTTATGCATATTTAATAAGTGGAATTATGCATGTTTAGCAAAGTGAGATATGCAAGTTAAGTGTATGTTTAAATGCAAGTTGAAAGTGATATGCAAGTTAAGTGTATGTTTAAATGCAAGTTGAAAGTGATATGCAAGTTATACATGCTTATGCAAGTGTATGGATGCTTATGCAAGTCATGTATATGTTTAAATGCAAGATTTATGTGATATGCAAGTTATGCATGCTTATGCGAGTGTATGAATACTTATGCAAGATATGTATATGCTTAAATGACATGATATGCAAGTTATGCAAGTATGTGAATGCTTATGCAAGTTATGTGTATGATTAAATGCATGTTTAACATGTTATGCGAGATTGAGAATGCCTATATGCAAGTTTAACATGTTATGCAAGATATGTGTATGATAATATGCAAGCTCATATGCAACATGTTATGCAAATCATGTGTGTGATAATATGCAAGTTTGGGTTGTATGTAGTTGGGTTAATATATGCTCATATATGCAAGTTGACATCCTCTTAACCCATGACAAAGTTGTATGCTAAACCCATGATATTTGTGATGATCTTCCCCTTATTATGTCATGTAACGAGAACGATTTACGTGGGGAACGATGGGGTTGGTAAATATATTAATAAATGAATGTTTGGGTATGATTCAGCATACCATAAAAATAAATTACCATAAGTGGGAATTTACCTATTGAGTTAGGTCTACCCCATGGGAATTTACCTATTGAGTTAGGTCTACCCATGTTATGGAAAACTTGATATTAATTAGGGATAATTAATATGGGGGTGATTAATTAGGTGTAATTAATCGACTAAGACACGAGGTTGGACTCATTTGTAGTGTAAAACTGCCCGGACCCGACCGGCTTAACCAGTTGCTACAAATGTCAGCCCAATGTGAGAGGTCTTAGCCACAAATTAAATACGTGATTAAGGTAAAGACACGAGGTTAGACTCTGTTATGACGTAAGACTGCCCGGATTCTACCGGCTTAACCAGGCGGTCATAACAGCCAGTCTAATGTGGGAGGTCTTTACGGGAGATCACGGTCTTAATTAATTAAGAAACACTTAACCATAATAGCATGTAGTGGGACATGAGGGGTTAAGTGGGTGCCTTGGGTGGCATGAGGAAATTTGGTGGTTGCCTTGGGTGGCATGTGGAATCTAGTGGGTTGCCTTGGGTGGCAATAGAAAATACGATTAGAATACTTAACCAAGTGGAAACATGTAATTAAACATGATTAAAGGGTTAAGTGGGATACACTAGATATTTGACAAGCTTAAGTGGGTAGCTTGTGGGGGCCCATTTCAACCAATATCCCAAACGTATCTTTGTGGGCTCGACCCAAGTCGAGTGACGGGACACGCATATTGGGCTTGATTATAAGAGGCCAAAACGGGTTAGCGGTGGCAACGCAAGTCCAACGGGTTTCATATGCGTGTGTGGGCCTGGGCTGGTAGATAAGCCGTTGTTGCATCGTGTAGATATAAAGTCGTGCACCGTTAGTATTGGGTAGCCACTTTAGGGGAGTGATACACCCCACTGTGGGACCAGCACGAGTATCTACGGTAGGGAGCCGATCGCTTTGGGAGTAGTGGGTACACCTAATGAAGATAGGGGCAGACGGCACCTATGTAGGGGTACACGAAACTACTGGGTAAGAATTACCGGGTACACCTAGTGGAGATAGGGGCAGACGGCACCTATGTAGTGGGCTAGGGGTACATGAAACTACTGGGGAAATTTTCTAAGTCTTTGGAAGGGATCAACCTTTAAGTAGGAAGGACTGGTGTGGTGCAGTTAGTAATTATCCTTGGGTGGGTAGATGCGTCCTGACGGTTATCTTAGTTTATCCTAAGTCTACCAAGCTGCTTAGTGTAGCCATTCATCCCCAGATATTACCGTAGGTCAAGTTTATGTCTTCTCTGGTTACCTTAATGATTGTATTGTTAAAGTTATAGGACTCACTCAGACTTATGTCTGACCCCGTTGTTTTTATCTTTTTCCCAACCCTCAGGTCCTACGGTGGATCCTAGTGGTAGTAGAGCTTGATCGGATTGCTGTTCCAGTCTTGAGGAGCTTGGATAGATGTAAAGCTCCAGTTATCCAGTTATCTTTTCTTTTGTTATGGCTATTGTATGAGAGAGTGGGATTATGTACTTCTTTAGTCTGATGGATATTGTACTTGACTTTTATTGTGGTTTTATGATGTAACCAGACATGTTTATTTCCGCTGTTATGAGATGATGTTTTAAAAATTTCAAGTACTATTTATATCTGTCTTGTTGTAATTTTTCTGTTCTATATTCACTAAAATACTCCACCGATGCTATGGCATTCCCTTTGTGAGTGACCCTAGCGGGCGTGGGGTGTTACAATATATTATATATATAATGGTCTGAATAGAACGCGCCGCGTCCCAGCAGTTCATGAATTCCGACCATTGACTTCGAATGGATATTACGGGAGATCCGACCGTCTGATTCTCCTAAAACCAGAACCGTTGGGTTCGTATCGAAAAGAGCTTTCCAAGGAATATGAGAAATTAGAAATCTAACGGTTGGATTTGTAATTATGTCCAAATCAAATTTGGAAAAGGTCGTTGTAAGTGCAGTTCGATGGCCTTTGATGGAAATCGACTGTACGGGTCTTGATAAAATTATTAAAAATAGTAATAATTTGTGTAAAATCATAAGAAATGATTTGTGAAGAATTGGGACGAAAAATTCCATATTTGAAAAGATAAAAATAGATTTTTATCGAAATGAACTAGTTTTGAACTAGAATAATAATTTGTTTATTTTTAAAATAAATGAATTGGATTTGAAATGGTTTTGAAAATAACCAGAATTTCCAATAATTGAATTGGAATGGATCTGAATTGAAATCGTCTTTGGAATATTTCAATGTTGGATTTAGTGATGATACAGATATTGTTATAGGAATTTGAAAGATATATATGTATATATATCGTTTTTTCCAATACGATATTTGTTGGTCGTAGAATTTGATATTGAATATAAGCCGATATATTTTCTATTCAGAGCCTTGTATTTAATATCAAATATGATTTGGGTTTGTCATGAATGGTGTCTTCATTAACACTGTTCTTAAGCTCAGTTGAGAAAAAAAGATTAAATCTTTTTGTTTAGATTTAACGAGGTGTACCAATTGAATAATATTTAATTGGAATTGAATTGGTATTGATTTTTGGGTTTATCGTGAACAGTGTTTTAAATAACACTGGTTCTTTAACCCGATAATTAATGGAATGTGACTTTGGGTTGTCGTGAACGGTATCTCCAATAATACTGTTCTTAGACCCAACTGAGTTAATAAATTCAAAAACTAACTAGAGATTAGTTAAGTTGAATGGTTTCTTGGGTATTGATCTGATGTTGGTTTCGACCTTCGGGGTTAATACTTAGGGAATTACTCACTTGCTAATTTACGGTTAGGGACTGATTGAAATGTGATATGATTTTGGGGTTTATCGTGAATCGTGTTTTAAATGACATCGGTTCTTGAACCCAATTAAAGATTAAAACTATGTGGAGTTTTAATGAATCTTTAATTAGATTGAAGTGATTGAGAATGGAGTATCACCAGTTTTGCTCCAGGCGATAGTTAAATCTTTAATTAGATTTGAACGTGAAATGGTAATTGAATTTATCGATAACACCGTGGTGTTAGATATGAAGTATAACCAGTTTTACTTCATGGGATGAATAGGTTGGGATTGGAAAATAAAATAAATGATCACTTCGGTGTGGTTCGCTAATCCCGACTAGTTTGAATTAATATTCAAAAGAAGATTAAAGAATAAATTTAAAAGAATTTATCTTTGATAAAATTAATGGGAACCTTTCCCTAAGATTGTGAAATATTGAAACTAACTGTAGGTTAGTTAAGAAGAATGATTTCTTGGATATTGATCTGATGTTGGTTTCGGCCTTCGGGGTTAATATTTGGTGAATTGTTCTCTTACTAATTTACGGTTAGCGACTGATGAATTGGAATGAGGCATATGTTGTGTTTGTGTAACACTTGTTTATTATATACGCGAGTTATTCAGAAAGACCGGGTTTACCGCATTCTGGATAACTGATTCGACGTGGTGTCGAAGATGAAGACAGTGGTTAAAGACCAGAGGTCTTCACGTCGTTCGGATAATTACTAATGATCTTGATTGGGCCGTACACCCAAGAGAAGGGAATCAGTTAGTGGTCGTCCAGACGTACTTGGAGATCGATGGATATCCGAGGTACTAGGTGCCTCCGGTTTCGTTCAGACCCAGAACGGACTTGTAAATGGACTGTGTGTCTGACATTGGATTTTATTCTGTGTGATTGTTTCTATTAAATATATATATATCTGTTTGGCGGCGGAGAATTTATTCTCTTGCTTAACGCCCTTCTCTGAGACGTACGAGCCCCGAGGTTATATATTGATGGATATCTAACGCATAGAGTGAATTTCCTTTGGCATGCCTAAGTGGCAATATGATCAAGGCTTCTGTTGAAAAGCAAGGTCTTGTTGTTGATGATCAAAGCACGGCCTGTGTGGCATAACTTTGTGTAGCGTTGATTCGCAAGCCTCACACCCCAGTTGTGAACCAGAAACGAGAGAGGACATCAGGGAGAGCATGCGTTTCCTTCTAGTTAGAAGTTGCGTCAGTGGTTTTACCCGCCCTGACGAGTTTGACTTATGTGGTTGTTGCTTTGCGAGGCGCCTCGGATATATCGGTGAATATGTGAAGCCGATGGAGTCATTCATTGGCTCATTTACGCCCCATAGGGCGGGGTGACGTATTGTTCAGGCACTATAATCCACTCCGTGTGGGCCGGCCCTGACGATCCATGGTGCAGTTGCGGCTGTTTCTGAGACATGGGCTAGATTGTCTCGAATTAGCACAGGACGATCCCTATGCCTTGGTTCACAGATGGAAATCCAACTTCCAATACGTGAAATTTGCGTTTTTGATTGTAGAGCCTAGTATGGTGACATGATATATGGTACCCATGCCGCCTGTGATTGATATTTATGATTGTATATAAAATCAGAAACTAACTTGAAACAAGCTAAGATGGGTGGTTTCCTGGGCATGGGTCTGATGTTGGTTTCGGCCTACGGGGTTAATACTTAGGGAATCGTTCTCTTACTAATTTACGGCTGGAGTCTGATTAAAAATCAAAAGATAAAATTTCGCGTATTAAGCATTCTTTGGTTGCTATAAGGTAAAACCTTATCCTCCGGCTTGCGTTGCATGGTGTGATGGGACCTGGGTCTTATAACACCTTCATTTTTCTTTACTTAGCATTGCGCTGTTTGTTTTATGCACTGGTATTCTTAGGAGGAAACCCGTTCCGTGTTACGGCGTGGTCCCTTGATTTACCTAACTTTAAAATAAAGATTAGTAACTGTTTTAGTTCTCACGCCAGTCACATGAATGATCTGGAGTTATTGTTTTAACCTAAACTCTGGTTGCCCTTATTTTGACAAGGGCAGCTAATAGTTTGGTTTGCAGATTTATATTCACAGGATCCTGATTTACAGCTGGAACGATACTCGGAAACCTCTGTATCCGTGTATTGCTTCAAGTTGTGTTTTGGATTATTTTCCGCTGCGATGTATTTAAATCTTTGATATTTTCTGTATATTATTTGTTCGTACTCTGTATATTCTTATATTCTGATGGAATTGTTGTAATATACAATGAAATGTTCTTCTGTCTGCATTCTTTTGTGTGATGTTCTCAAAGTATCCGCTCTTTCCTTACCGGGGAAGTTACGGGTCCTTACAGTGGTATCAGAGCTTTGGTTTACAAAGCTCGAGAGAGCAAGACACGTTAGAACCAAACGAAAGAATTCATCAGAGATTGGATTAATAATATCCAATAAACATGACTCGTTAGAGATGGGATCAGTAGTATCCTAGAACGAGTGTGAAGAGTATATCTTTAAAATGAAAACAAATTTTGTTTTGAAATTTAAATTGTTTTATATGTATTTGAATATTTATTTGTATTGAATTTGGACAATCAAGTATGTGAAAATTTTGCATATACGCCTAGCTAGCGTGTGTTTAAAATTTAATATACTGCATGGGTATAGAATTACACTCTAGTCGCCCGGGGATGATTCTGATGATTGATATATCATCATCAAAGTTTATATTTGAGTGACGAAAGTGGGATTTCTGTATATTTCCATTAGATGGTGTGAGAACCAAAATTAGATAGGGCTATTGTTGTGATTTGGCATTAAAAATCTGATTTTTGGACTATATATCAAAGCTATGAATTTGAAATGATAATCATCTAGTTGATTGCTGGTTGTGTTGTCTGATTATTGTTTGATTAATTAAATGTTGAACCTATAAGCAAATTGATCAAATAGTGAATTGTATTGAAAATTTATCACATTTGCATGCATGTACATGTACTTAAATTGAACAGGTCATAGTAAGGAGGCTAGAGCAAAAGAATAAAATTGTTTGCCCGACAAATAGGTACATGTTTATTGTATTTCTTTGGGTTTGGATGATTTTATGAGCCGATTGGCTAGCCGCTTGGCTTTTTCTTTTTCTTTTGGATTGAAGAAGGCCATGGGAGGCTATATGAAATATCCCGAAGTCCCCGGTGCGGGGGAGGTTATGGCGAAATTTTTCGAAAATTTAGGGGGTTAGCCAAATTTTTGAAGAATTTGAAAAGTTCTTAGAAACTGAAAAGTTGAAGAACTTAAGCCGCAGTAAAAATACTGGAAGTTGAGTTGATTTGTGAAACAACTTTCCGCTTCGCTCCTGTTCGGGGACGAAAAGTTTTAAGTGGGGGAGATTGTAATAACCCAGAAATCCGAGCCAATTAAATTTTTTTATTTTGGCAATCTTAGTGAATTTTGAATATTTATAAATGAAATATTTTAAATAATATCGACGAGAAATTTATTTTGAATAGAATTAGAATGTATATATTTATATACGTCGCCGTTAGAATATAAATATTTATTTATATATATAAAAGGAATAGAAAATGGCGTGGTAGTTCGATAATTCGATTTCAAATTTCAATCGAACATACCTGGTGCAAAATAAACCGGATTTTAGCGAAACCAAAAATAATAGAATCTAATTGAGAATATCTTTCCAACGAATCCAAAAAATTGAAATTTCATAGCGGGGATAAAAAGTTATGTCCAGTTGAAAATTTAGAATAGTCGCTATGGAATTCTGGCCCTTAAAAAATGGAAATTTTGCAAACGACGTTGGTTTTCGACGAAACCTCTTTTGTTGGATCCGTGATGTCAAGTTATTGCTAGGTTTCAAAATTCGTAATTTTTCAAATCAATATGTGGGCGTGGCAAAGGAAAACGCGTTTGACCAATTTTAGTTGATTTTAATCGACTGGAAAATGGTCATTTTTCAAATGGTCTCAGAATTCGATGAAATTAGTTTTGTTAGGACCGTATCGTCAATACGAAGGTAGAAATAATTTTCTGGGAATTTTCAGAGACTGTTTGTAGCCCCGGTAGATTGAAATGTGCGTTTAAAATTGAATATATAGATTTAAATTTTAATTTAAATGGAAACTGACTGTAACAGTCGAATGGGCCTACGAAACATATTCCATTGTGTTCGGAATGGGGGTATTATGCTAGAGGCGATAGTTGTTGGACTTGATTTGGGATTCGGATTGGAAATCAACAATTTTTGAAAGTTAAAATAATATAAAATAAATATTTATATAGTATAACCCTAAATTCTAAGTCAAAGACCTCACTTTTATCCACCCACGGTCAACTGCAGAAAGAAGCCGCTACCCTCCTCATAAAACCGACGATCGTTGAAACCCTACACCGTCTGCGCGACCGTCGCGATTCCTCCCTCGCCGATGACCGCACCACCGCTCCCCCGAGCAACTACGATGCGCCGCCTTCGCCGTTCGAACCCCGCAGCCTCTACGAACCCTAGTCATCCCCAAATCGAGCCACATAAAGCTCTATGCCACCTGAAACAACCGCTGCCCCCCAACGACTTCCACCGCCGTGCCAGAGGTGAAGTCCGCCTCCTCTAGCCCTGGATTCGCGCGAAAACAACTGGGCCCTCCCTCGCACCCACTGACGCGCACCATTCTCCCTCCCTCTTCTAGAACGCAGTAAGTTTTTATTTGTTTTTATTTTACTTTATTTCTTTTTCTTCAGAAATTTAAGTATATAAAGTTAGTTTAAAATTCAGTTTTTATAGTATAGAACCCCTATATAAAAATATGATTTTTATATGGTGTATAAAAATCTGATTTTTGTATATGTAAATAGCGAAGGAAGCAATGATTTTTATATATGTGGTAGCGAAAGAAAATTATGATTTTTATTATATATATAGCATTGAAATAAAAACGTGATTTCTATAGCGTTGAAATAAACATGTGATTTTTATCCATATAAGCGTTGGAATAAAAATGTGATTTTTATTTATGAACAGCGTGGAATGAAAGAGCTGGAATTTTGGAAAAATCTAAACCATTCAGAATAGAAAGGAGGAGTGGAACCCTCAGTAAGAACTACTCACTTTTAATTTAATTTTCTAGTTAAACTATATACTAGGATGCAGACGGTGTTTAGTAGCACCTGACACCCGTCGTCCACATACCATGGACGGCTTGTATGCTTGTTGGTTTGATTTTGATGTGTAGTTGATTGTATGATGTGATGTGAAATGAAATAAAATATTTATATAGTTAAAAATATTTTATAGTTGAAAATAGAATTTTTAACGTGTATTTAAAATGAAATAAATTAATTTAAACAAATCGAACGATTTGTTTACATACACACATTTGACTGATATTGATTGGAACGATAAATTTTACACATCGCCCAACTGCACAAATAAAATCTTTGTTTGATTGTTTGAAACCCCACATGAGTATTGGGATGATATATGACATACACTAATCCCAATAATTAGTTGTATGTCGATTGATTGATTGACAGACTGTTATAAGCATTGAATATTTATATTTGATGCTTATACAGTGTAGAACGCACTTTGGATGATGGTTGATTATTTGTCATTGTTGATATATACATGCCTTGGATGGAAATCCATAGAAATTAAATCTATGGTAATTGATTGGGCCTCATTCCAGTTTTGAATAGAAATATTTGAAAAAGAAATATTTGAAATAGAAATATTTGAAAAAGGAATATTTGAAATAGAATATTTGAAAATAGAAATATATAAAGCTGTGTTGATTAGATTGACACCATTTTGAAGTGAAAGATATTTATATCGATTTTATTCATTTTATAATGATTATCGAAGGTGATTTCAAAATCTGATATTTTGAAAAGAATTGAAATTCGAATTAAATTGAAATGGATTGAAATTCGAATTAAATTGAAATTCGAATTAAATTGAAAAGAGTTGAAATTTGAATTAGATTGAAATATAATTGAAATCGTTTTGAATTGAATTTAAAACGTATTGAAATTGAACTGAAATCGATTTGAATTAAAACCGATTTGGATTGAAATTGATTTGAATTGAAACTGATTTGAATTGAAATCGATTTGAAATGAAATTAAAATGAATTTAAATTGAAAAATTCAATCTTGATTTGAATTTGAAAAGGAAGTTGAAATCGTTTTGAAAACGAATTTAAAACGATTTATAAAATACGTTTTGAAAGGAAATCGACGAAATATATATAATATATAATATATTATATATATAATGGCCTGAATAGAATGCGCCACGCCGCGACAGTTCGTGAATTCCGACCATTGACTTCGAATGGATATTACGGGAGATCCGACCGTCGGATTCTCCTAAAACCGGAACCGTTGGGTTCGTATTGAAAAGAGCTTTCCAAGGAATATGACAAATTAGAAATCAAACAGTTGGATTTGGAATTATGTCCAAATCAAATTTGGAAAAGGTTGCTGTAAGTGCAGTTCGATGGCCATTGATGGAAATCGACTGTACGGGCCTTGATAAAATTATTAAAAATAGTAATAATTTGTGTAAAATCATATGAAATGATTTGTGAAGAATTGGGATGAAAAATTCCATATTTGAAAAGATAAAAAAACATTTTTATCGAAATGAACTAGTTTAGAACTAGAATAATAATTTGTTTATTTTTAAAATAAATAAATTGGATTTGAAATGGTTTTGAAAATAACCAGAATTTCCAACAATTGAATTGGAATGTATCTGAATCGAAATCGTCTTTGGAATATTTTGATGTTGGATTTAGTGATGATACAGATTTTGTTATGGGAATTTGAAAGATATATATATCGTTATTTCCAATACGATATTTGTTGGTCGTAAAATTTGATATTGAATATAAGTCGATATATTTTCTATTCAGAGCCTTGTATTTAATATCAAATGTGATTTGGGTTTGTCATAAATGGTGTCTTCATTAACACTGTTCTTAAGCCCAGTTGAGAAAAAAGATTAAATCTTTTTGTTTAGATTTAATGAAGTGTACTAATTGAATAATATTTAATTGGAATTGAATTGGTATTGATTTTTGAGTTTATCGTGAACAGTGTTTTAAAAAACACTTGTTCTTTAACCCGATAATTAAAGGAATGTGGCTTGGGTTGTTGTGAACGGTATCTTCAATAATACTGTTCTTAGACCCAACTGAATTAAGAAATTCAAAAACTAACTGGAGATTAGTTAAGTTGAATGGTTCGTGGGTATTGATCTAATGTTGGTTTCGGCCTTCAGGGTTAATACTTAGGGAATTGCTCACTTGCAGATTTACGGTTAGGGACTGATTGAAGTGTGATGTGATTTTGGGATTTATCGTGAACCGTGTTTTAAATGACATCGGTTCTTTAACCCAGTTAAAGATTAAAACTAAGTGGATTTTTAATGAATCTTTAATTAGATTGAAATGATCGAGAATGGAGTATCACTAGTTTTGCTCCAGGCGATAGTTAAATCTTTAATTAGATTTGAACGCGAAATGGTAATTTAATTTACGGATAACACCGTGGTGTTAGATATGAAGTATGACCAGTTTTACTTCATGGGATGAATAGGTTGGGATTAGGAAAAAAAATAAATGATCACTTTGGTGTGGTTCGCTAATCCCGACTAGATTGAATTGATATTCAAAAGAAGATTAAAGAATAAATTTAAAATAATTTATCTTTGATAAAATTAATGGGAACCTTTCCATAAGATTGTAAAATTTAGAAACTAACTGTAGGTTAGTTAAGAAGAATGATTTCTTGGATATTGATCTGATGTTGGTTTCGGCCTTCGGGGTTAATATTTGGGGAATTGTTCTCTTACTAATTTACGGTTAACGACTGATGAATTGGAATGAGGCATATGTTGTGTTTGTGTAACACTTGTTTATTATATACGCGAGTTATTCAGAAAGACCGGGTTTATCCCATTTTGAATAACTGATTCGACGTAGTGTCGAAGATAAAGACGGTGGTTGAAGACCGGAGGTCTTCACGTCGTTTGGATAATTACTGATGATCTTGATTGGACCGTACACCCAAGAGGAGGGAATCAGTTTGTGGTCCTCCAAGCGTACTTGGAGATCGATGGATATGCGAGGTACTAGGTGCCTCCGGTTTCGTTTAGACCTAGAACGGACTTGTACATGGACTGTGTGTCTGACATTGGATTTTATTCTGTGTGATTGATTTCTATTAAATATATATCTGTTTGGCGGCGGAGAATTTATTCTCTTGCTTAACGCCCTTCTCTGAGACGTGCGAGCCCAGAGGTTATATATTGATGGATATCAAACGCATAGAGTGAATTGCTTGTGTGTTATGCCTAAGTGGCAATATGATCAAGGCTTCTGTTGAAAAGCAAGGTCTTGTGGTTGATGATCAAAGCATGGCCTGTGTGGCATAGCTTTGTGTAACGTTGATTCGCGAGACTCACACCCCGGTTGTGAACCAGAAACGGGAGAGGACATTAGGGAGGACATGCGTTTCCTTCTAGTTAGAAGTGGCATCAGTGGTTTTACACGCCCTAACGAGTTTGACTTATGTGGTGGTTGGTTTGCGAGGCGCCTCAGATATATCAGTGACTATGTGAAGTCAATGGAGTCATTCGTTGGCTCATTTATGCCCCATAGTGCGGGGAGACGTATTGTTCAGGCACTATAATCCACTTCGTGTGGACCGGCCCTGACGATCCCTGGTGCAATTGCGGCTATTCCTGAGACATGGGCTAGATTGTCTCGAATTAGCACAGGACGATCCCTTTGCCTTGGTTCACAGGTGGAAATCCAACTTCCAATACGTGGCATTTGCGATTTTGATTATAGAGCCTAGTATGGCGACATGATATATGATACCCATGCCGCCTATGATTGATGTTTATGATTGTATATAAAAACAGAAACTAGCTGGAAACGAGCTAAGATGGGTGATTTCCTAGGTATTGGTCTGATGTTGGTTTCGGCCTTCGGGGTTAATACTTAGGAAATCGTTCTCTTACTAATTTACGGTTGGAGTCTGATTAAAAATCAAAAGATAAAATTTCGCGTATCAAGCATTCTTTGGCTGTTATAAGGTAAAACCCTATCCTCCGGCTTGCGCTGCATTGTGTGATGGGACCTGGGTCTTATAACAGCTTCATTTTTCTTTACTTAGCATTGCGCTGTTTGTTTTATGCATTAGAATTCTTGGGAGTAAACCCGTTCCGTGTTACGGTGTGGTCCCTTGATTTACCTAACTTTAAAATAAAGATTAGTAACTGTTTTAGTTCTCACACCAGTCACATGACTGACCTGGAATTTATTGTTTTAACCTAAACTCTGGGTGCCCTTATTTTGACACGGGCAGCTAGTAGTTTTGGTTTTGCAGATTTATATTCACAGGATCCTGATTTACAGCTGGAACGATACTCGGAAAGCTCTGTATCCGTGTATTACTTCTAGTTGTGTTTTGTATTATTTTCCACTGTGATGTATTTAAATGTAATTTAAATCTCTGATATTTTCTGTATATTATTTGTTCATACACTGTATATTCTTGTATTCTGATGGAATTGTTGTAATATACAATGAAATGTTCTGTCTGCGTTCTTTTGTGTGTTGTTCTCAAAGTATCCGCTCTTTCCTTACCGGGGAAGTTACGGGTCCTTACATATAGTATTCGTTGTTTATGAGAACTGATATCGAATATAAGTAGATACAACTTCGGTGTAACTTATGTTCAATATTGATTGATTTGTGTTTTGTCATGAATCATATCCTCAATAATATCATTCTTGAAACCCAATGAGATTGAGTTATGGAAATTCATATTGTAACTTGGGGATTTAATTAAATCTTTAATTTGAGGATAGGAATAAGGAAGGAAGTATTTCGTACCATGAACTATCATGTTGGAAATCCAATCTCGACTACGAGCCCATACGGTTTTGATGGTATAGTCTGTTGGTTTCCGGAAGGATTGTCAGTATAATGGGATGGGGAATTATGCTGGCTAGGATTAATACATTTATTTGATAAAATGGTTTTCACACTATATATATTAGTAAAAGAGGGTTTTCATGTATAAAAGCATTTTTGATCATCTTAAGGCAAAACACGCCCATCTAGTGTGCGCTTGCATTGTATGATGTGGGACAAGCTTATGATAGCTTATTTTTCAAAAAGTCATTGCAGATTTCTATGCACTGGAATTCACATGTAGTAAACCCATTCTGCATTAGCAGCGTGATCCAGTGAATTAGCTAACTTTAAAATAAGCCCTAAAAACAACTGTTTTTAGTTCTCACACCAGTCCTATGAATGACCTGGAGTTTATTGTTCCCACACCTAAACTCTGGGTGTCCATAATTTTTACATGGGCATCCTAGTAGTTTGGTTCGCAGATTTAGCCTTCGAGTAAGTTGGAGCAAGATTCTGGTTTTAGCTGGAGCTATTATGTCTTCGAGCATTCGCATTCTTCCGCTGAGTTTAGATCTCTTCTTCTGTGTAATCGATGTACTCTGATGTACCTCTTGTAGCTCTGATGTAATATTATTTTAATGATATTGGAAAATTACTTTTTATTTTGTGCAAATGTGTAAGTGCCCCCTAACAATCCATCTTTATGAATGGTTTAAGTTGGTTTAATTACCGGTGAAAACCAGGCTAAAAGCCAGGTCGTTACAGTTTGGTATCAGAGTTTTGGTTTATACACAGCAATGGGGTACGACACATTTGAATAAAAGGAAAGACTCATCAGAGTTATATATCTCATTACAGATACGGTTAGTAATGCTCTAGAATGAGATTTTGGAGTATTATATATGAGAGAGCGTATTTGAAAATATGAAATGAGTTTTGAAAAGTTATATTTTATGAAAGAAACATAATTTGGAAATATATGGATTATTTATAACCTGGACACTTAATCAAACGATTAAGGTTAAATTTACATTTTGTAATTATAATTACACATAAAATACTTCTTATGGCATGGTAATTAAGCCCCTTCCACTAACCAGGAAAATGATCCGAGTAAAAATGCCTTTTGGATTTAATTTCACTATTGGGTAACATTTTGAAATATTGATAAACTTGGTCAAATTTGTGAAGGTAACTAATCAATATGGTTAGAAATTAAAAATTAGAATTTGATCATTTTTTTAATGTTGAGGTTGGACTATCGAGTATAAGAAGATTTTTCATATACGTCTGATCAACGTATATACAAAGTCTTAAGTATACTAGATATATATATAGAATCACACTCTAGTCGCTTGAAGATGATTCTATTGGTGACTGCAGCATCATCAGTATGTATTTTCGAGTTTCGAAAGTGGGATGACTATATAATTCTGATTAAAACATCAATATATACTTAAAACAATTTAGGTAAGTGTTTGAAAATATTAGGTAAATTAATGTGAACTTAAATAGATAAGTAAAATTTTGATTGGGTTATAAATTATACTAGGTAAACTTGTTAGTAAGGGATAAGCCATTAAATTAAGTGGAGAGTAACCTGGACTTTTCAACCAAATTTCCTTATAGGAAAAAGGATGGAGTTTGGTCTATTAGGTACTGAATGGTGGATGACCCTAAAACAAGCAAGAAAAGCTAATAATTGAAAAGAAAAGGAAGAAGATCTTTGAAAATATTTGGAAATTAAAAACTTGAGCATGGACATCTTATGATTGGAATTTCTCAGTTGATTAAAAGATGTTTACGTAAAGTTGTAATTTATATAAGCAATCCAAGTAGTTTGGGAAACGATTTAAAGGCTACATTGGAATTAATTAATCAGGATATTTTTTAACTAGTCCTCCCCAACTAATTAAATTTAAAATGCAAATATCTTGAGAATTCAATATGACGATATGATATTTGAGGGTATTTTGGTTAAGGACTACATTGGTTAAAGCTGTTTCTCTAAATTTTGAAGGAAATAAGTTTTGTAATCTTGAATTTTGAATAATTAATGAGGATAGCCAAACTTAAACAATATAAGGAGAAAAAATCTGGAATTATCGGCAATTTTGGACAGTCGATAAATTATAAAATATATTGTGGCAATAAAAGGAATGTTTAAGTAAGCGTGAATACCTTGTGAATTAAGTCTCACAATTTGATTAAAGAATATTTGGAAGTGGGAATAGTAAGAAGATATTAGCTAAACTAAAATGTTTCGATAAGCTGAGTTCTGAGATTATCGAGTTTTCTATTTAAATAATAATAAAAATTTTGGGGTACTGAAAAGGAATAAGTTTCATAACCTTTGTATTTGCAAGATAAGATCTAAGAGAATAAATTTATAACTCTGAATTTTTTGAAAGAAGTAAATGGTTGAGTATAAGTAATTAGCCTAGTAAACAATGAATCAAATATAATGGGTAACTAAAGGTTATCGTTGGAGGACATGTAGATATGGTTGTCCGTAAATATCTGTGTTATAATATTCTACCCGGTATATCCATTATGAGAACATGGAGCTTTGGTATAAAGAATTTTAATCTTGAATTTGTAAATCTACAAGACGTCGAATGAGTAGTTACAATTCCCTTTCCTTTTCGAGGACGAAAAGTTTATAGAGGGGTGAATGTAACGATCCATAATTTTAAACCAATTTAAAATTGGAATTTTCATTACTTAATTTGAATTTGACATAAATATATATGGTTAAGAATATTTAATAATTTGATAAGTAATATGATAGATTTTATTTGAATTATAAGTGAGAATGATTAATAATGAGTTTGGATTTATTGATATCATTTGTCGTTCGATCGGATTTGTCAAACCATAACAGGAATTAGTAGCATTAGCATTAAGTGTTGCGCTTAGTTTTCACAGTATTTAAGTGAAAATGCTACCAAAAGTTCACCTTCTCTTCTTAAGACAAGTGTATGGGCACTTGTAATTTTCCATGTAAGCTTTCATGCATGGTTTCCACTTGTCCCCTTATGTTTCTTTACCTCCTTACTGCTCCTTTCCTATATAAGGAGCTCTTTACTTCATTTTTTAACATCCATTTTCATTTTTCCTACCTTCCTTCTTCTTCTTAAAGCTTATGGCCATGGTTTCCATGGCATAAGTCTTCCTCTTTTCCACCACCACCTTGCCGAAATTTGTAGTCATACTCCTCCTCCTCCTCTTATAATATAAAGAGAGAGAGAGAGAATAGTGTATATTATATTATCTATTTTGGTCAAGAAGACGGTACGTCGAAATACTGTCCAACGGTTCACTCAGCTAGGCTCGCCTACCATGAAGTTGGAAAGTTGTTTGGTAAGAACTCTTAAATGAGTGAAAGAGGATTTTAATTTCGAGTTACAATTTTAAAGTTATGTTTAAAACCGTTTTGGAAAAGGTCACCGTAAGAGCAGTTGTCGACCATAACTATAAACATCTATTTTAAATGTTTTAAATATATGGGATTTTTTGTAAAATCATTATAAATTATGTAAAAGTGTTTTGAATTGTAAAGTTTAAGTTTTGGCTAAGATAAACGATATTTTGATCGAAGTATTTAAGATAATTGTTTTGTAACGCTTTTGAAACACTATGTTAACTATTTCTTTGAAAACAATCTATTTTGAAGTGGTAAACCACGAGCTGTTTCCCAAACTATAAGTAATCATTTGTAAATGATTGGTGGAATGTTTTCAAAGATTTAAAGGTACTGAAAATGTTTTATATGGAAATTAAATTGATTTGTTTGATATTAAAACAGGTTTTTCAATTTTAAATAATTGGATATGGTTGGAGATAAATCTTTAGATGTTTGATATTAATCCAGTAGATGATAACCCTTACTATTTTAGGAATTTAAAAGGTAGTTCACCGTTATTCCGCTTATAGTGTGAGTTGGATACAAGGATTAATATTATGTATAAGTGGATAATATTTCTATCCAGATCTAATGTCAAATAGTTAGATAAATCTTTTAATTAAGATATGGGTCTCCCAATTTGATTAGGATAATTTGGATAGAAATAATCTTCGGATATTTGATATGAAATTCTTTGGTGTAAACGTATACTATTTGAGGAATTTGGAAGATATTATTATTATATCGTTATTCCACTTATAGTATACATTGATTGTGAGAATTGATATCGAATATAAGTAGATGCAATTTCAGTTTAACTTATGTTCAATATCGATTGATTTGGGTTTTGTCGTGAATCATATCTTCAATAATATCATTCTTGAAACCCAATGAGATTGAGTTATGGAAATTCATATCATAACTTGGGGATTTAATCAAATCTTTAATCCGAGGACAAGAATTGGGAAGGAAGTATGATCCTTTAGTTAAGATTACAGAATTGAATGCTCAGAAACCAATTTAATTGGAAACTATGGTTGAAATGTGGGGTAAGTGTTTTCAAAAGAAACTGGGTTTTTGATAACGAGTTATCAAATGGAAAATTTATTAAGGCTTTTGGACTAAATTATCTTTGATTTGAGTGATGTGTTTTAAAAGAGAAAGGTTAAATATGGATTTTGTTATAATTTGAGAATTGATTTAAAGAAGTTTAATTTGACAAAATCCAAGATGGAAGGAGATTGGTGGAAAGCCTGTATGTTCCATAATTGTGTTTTTTAATTGTGCTTATTCTTTGGAAGGACCGGGATCGGAATCATGTCTGAAAACCATTCCAAGTATAGTACGACATTGTCGAGCAATTGAAGACATTGGAAACGACATTGAAGACCGGGACACTTCATTTCGTAAGGGTGACTTGCTGAATGTCTCGAATGGATGGCCCCCATTCGCAGATGGATTTTATATATTAGTCAAGTGGTAAGAAGCCCGAACGTATGTGAAGGAATTTCAGATTGTTGTTTCGTTCAAACCCAGAACGGACATGTGTGGATTGTGTGTTTGACATTATAATTGACTGCGTAGCACTGATCTTTTTTTAATATATATTTGTTTGGTGGTGGATAATTTATTCTGTTGCTTAACACCCTTCACTGAGACGTATGAGCTGAAATCAGTGATGCGTAGTGAATGGACAATGTAGCATACTTAAGTTATGTGATGAGCTATGGATGATCAAAGCATCGCTTATTTAAGCATAGCTTTGTGTATATCGTGCCCTCGACGAACTCATGCCCTGGATTAATGGTAAACTGGTGGTCAGATTTTTATGTTCGTTTCGTATGTTCAGTGCATCGGGATGTGATGATGAAAGAGCACTATGAAGTCCCCAGTCTGGGACGTTATTTGTTTGGTACTCTGATTCATGTATGGTGGGTTAGTATAATGGAGTCCAAGTCTGGATGTTATCCGCGAGTACCAGGATGATACACGCAAGAAAGTTTGTGGGCCCACGAATGGTCTTCCGTACCAGGAACTATCATGTTGGAAACTCAATCTCGACTACGAGCCCATACGGTTTTGATTGTATAGCTTGTTGGTTACCGGCAGGATTGTCGGTATAATGGGATGGGGAATTATGCTGGCTAGGTTTAATACATTTATTTGATAAAATGGTTTTCAAAATATGTATAGTATTAAAAGAGGATTTTCACGTATGAAAATATCATAAGGCAAAACTCACCCATTTGGTGTGCGCTTGCATTGTGTGATGTGGGACGAGCTTATGATAGCTTCATTTTTCAAAAAGTCATTGCGGGATTCTATGCACTAGTATTCACATGGAGTAAACCCGTTCCGCATTAGCGACGTGATCCAGTGAATTAGCTAGCTTTAAAATAAACCCTAAAAACAACTGTTTTGAGTTCTCACACCAGTCCCATGACTGACCTAGAGTTTATTGTTCCCACACATAAACTCTGGGTGCCCATAATTTTTACACGAGCAGCCTAATAGTTTGGTTCGTAGATTTAGCCTTAGAGTTAGTTGGAGCAAGATTCTGGTTGTAGGTGAAGCTATTATGTCTTCGAGCATTCACATTTTTCCACTGAGTTTAGTATCTCTTCTGTTGTGTAATCGATGTACTTTGATGTACCTCTTGTAACTCTGATGTAATATTATTTTATTAATAATGGAAAAGTTCCTTTTATTTTGTGCAAATGTGTAAGTTCCCCTAACAATTCGTCTTTATGAACGGTTTAAGTTGGTTTAAGTACCAGTGAAAACCGGGCAAAAAGCCAGGTCATTATAAGGAGTTTGCATGGGAGAGAACGGCGTTTTCTATCTGGGAAGGAATTATTCGTGAAGCATGGGGAGTTCAAAGATGTAGGTACTAAATATTAAAAAGAAGGAGAAGAGTTTGGAATTTTTTCAGGAGGAAGTTGCTGAGTTTTAGTAGGGAAGATGGTGGTCCATATGGTTGGAAGAAATAGGAGAATAAGGTCTGAAAATAAAAAATGGACAAAACTCAATGCAGATGTTGAAGGACCAAAGGGGTAATCTTATGTTTGCCGAAACTAGGCTTGCAAAAATGTTTGCGAAAAGATTCGAATTCATGGATGTTTTACAATGCCATGGTTTTTGAATTTTGTAAGGTGCAATCTTCGATTGGTTTATAGGAAGGTGATGTTATGTGGTGTATGGTCTTGGTTTGTGTATTGGTGAAGAAAAAGGGAAGTAAAGCTTCTAACAGCAGAAACAAAAATGGAGGAGTTGAAGGACATTTTGTTTACGGGGAAGAAGAGTGCTTTTCAAGTTGGATGTAGATTTGATGATGGGATGGGCTAACACAAGTAAGGCCCAACGATATTAATAAAAGTTATAAGTTTAAAATAAATAGTGTGCTAGTTTATAACGTCCATAATTTAACTGTTCGTTAACAGAATTGCGCAAATGTGGATCCGTCAGGATCGTATGAACTCGGCTACATACCGGAACTGACATGGCGTGATTGGGAGATCATTTAAATTTATGTCTTGATCAAGCGCCTGATAAAATCAAGTGATGTTAATCTTTATTCAATGATTAATGACCAAGGTGAGTAAAACTCACTAATTCTGCCAGTATATATTTTTATAGCGTATTTTTAGAATTGGTGAATGATGATTGATTGCTGTGTGTTGACTGTTTGGAAAAACTGCTAAATAATTGGTTGAAATTATAAGATCCAGTTATATATATATATATCGTTAGTTAAATATTGATTCTGTTTATCAGAATATTTCATTTTGAAATGAAATTTGATGTTAATTATATTATTTAGCATCTGTGGATGCAGGGAAACAGGTTGGAGGGATCCAACTGGATTCCTCAATATTTATAATACTATTTTTCATATATTGTGATATATGATGTGATATATAATCTGTGATTTTATTATGATGCGTTCGCATAACACAACCCTTTTTTATTTGGTATTTTAAATACCATAAGTAATACTGGAATGTAAAAGGGAAATTTCAAACTGTATATACAAATAAAAATATTTATATAAAATCGAAGGATTTTATAAAAAGGAATTTTGAAGTGGATATTAAACTTAAGAATTTAATAAAAACCTGTATTTTATAAAAAGGAATTATTTGGGAAATTAAATAAGAACTTCTATATAAAAATTATTAACAATTATATGGAAGTTTTAAAAGGCCGTTTTTGGTATAAATACTGAATGAAGGTAATAAGAGGTAAATAAATGAGTATATGGAGCAGATAAAATACTTGGAAGATTTATAGAATTATAAAATGGGAATTATACATTTTGACTAGGTTTAGACCTGTGCTTTGCACACAGGTGTAACATAATATTGATTAAGGGGAATGCGTAATAGAAATGGAATTTCGAATGGGCTAGAAGTAAATAACTTGTTTAATAATAAAAACAAGTAGTGCGATTTATAAACAATGTTTATAAATAAAATAAATATAATTATCAGTGGAAAATTTGGATTGTGAATTTAAAATGGGAAATTGGGAGTTGTTTTAGAAAGGAAACGGTGGAATTTATTTCGATGATTCGAAATGTGAATATGATTAAATAGAATAAATAAAGATTTGTAATTAGAATTCGACTAGGCCAAATGTTATAAAATAATTTATTATAAGAAATTATATATTGAATAAATCGGGATTTAACAAGATAATTAGTATTCGGCTGGAAAACAATATTTTATAATCGAATATAAAGGCGATAGAGAATTATAAACTTATTAAATAAAATCAACTATCAAGTTGACATGTAAATGAGATTAGATAAATAAAATGGAAGGTGAATAAGAAGTTATAAAATGAATCGATAATTGGAGTTTAAACCTATGTTAGTATTTAAATTATGAAATCAAGTTTTGATTTGATAAAACGAGTCCAGTTTTCTTTAAAGAAATAATGTTCACATTATAAAGTGAATAATGATTTAAAAGCATATGTTTGCAGATTTAAAATAGTTGTAAAAGGAAACGGATAAATGTTAATGGTAAATTATTCTAGAGTTCAGAACAAATATCGAATATAAGCCATTCGAAAGAGTGTTAATCGAATAAAGTTATTCGAAAGAGAGTTAATCGAATAAAGTTATTCGAAAGAGAGTTAATCGAATAAAGTTATTCGAAAGGGAGTTAATTGAATAAAGTTATTTGACAGGGAGTTAAACGAATGTAAGTTATTCGAAGGAGAGTTAATCGAATATAGAGTTACTCGGAAGCGAGTTATACATGAAATTGGATTTTTATCAAATCCGGGAAAGTACTATTTACTTTCCGATTTTTAATCAAGTTTTTTTTTATAAATAAATTTTTTATTTAGTTTTTATTCAAATTAATGAATAAAAGTTATATATTGAAGTTAGGCAAAATTTGATTCGTAAACTGAATCCGAGAGTTGCATAACCAATGATTTTATAAGGAGTTAAGAAACATGGTTAAGGAAATTTGAAACTGACTAGGGATTAGTTAAGTTGATTGATTTCCTAAGTATCGATCTAATGTTGGTTTCGGCCTTCGGGATTGATATTCAAGGAATTGTTTTCTTACTGGTTTACAGTTAGAAATGGATAGATGAGGGAAGATAGTGATCCATGAATAAGAAATGGAAACGTTTTCCAATATTAATAAAATATATTTTCTAAATTTGGAATATAAGAATTTATTTATATATGGAAACGGGAAATGGGGAAATGAATAAATTAATGATAAATTAATTTAAAAGGGAAAAATGTTGATTGATGATTGATCGATAAAATTTCCATTCGAAAATAAGATCGTTATGTGTGTAGATGTTTTCCTTTGATAGTTAAAGAACCGACTATCAAAGTTTTGATCATTTTTCCGTCGTCAATACGGAGAGTCAGGGATTAGATTTATTATCTAAATACCACTCCGTATGGGTGTTAGCATTGCGAATCGAATATGATGAAGAAAATTGAAGACAGAGTTTATGCAAGGGCTGTTCTGGCAACCTTAGTTAGAAATTGCCTAAGATGGATTAACAGAATAGTGCTTTCGGTTTGTCCAGTCCTTGGACATCCTATACTGAAGATGTCTGACAGAGTATATTTAATAGATCGCGTAAGTTGATCTCTTCAAATGTATTTACGTTTGGTGGCGGAGGAATTAGTTTTTCTTAGTTGTATACCAGTGGTATTTTTGGAGAAATCAATTTGTGATTTGGCGGGTATGATGATGTGGCATTCAAAGTAAATGTACGTGTGATCTTTCATAAAGATACGTTATGACCTCAAACCTCACAACCAGGAAATGGTAAAAATTGGGTAGTCACATGGCTAAGTGGGTAGCTCCCAGTTAGGGTGTATTTTCACCTGATCTAGAGAAATTCCATTTACTTCTTTAAACTATTTCGATGTTGTCCCTTTCGGGAAAAGGTTGCTGATCCCAACCGTTGGTGATAATACATTCGGTACACTCAAGCGAAATGAGTGACCTGTCATGTTTAGCCTGGGTAACAAGATGTTCTTATTGAACCCGATGTATTCCTCTCTAGAGATACACTGTCGGAAGGTGGTCCTGTACCTTTCCAGTTGGAATCCATTACCAAATAAGCGCTTGCGGGTTTAATTATATATTATATATGTGGAACGTGAGATGAAAGCGTTCCACCAGATTGCTACTTACTTGATTTAGACAATATTATAATATTAGAAGAGTACGGATTTCAAAATAATGTTTTGGGTTATCGTAATGTAAAAACCATCCGTGTTTACATGTGGATTCGTCTTATGATTATTCTTTCTTTTAAAAGGATTTTAAAAGTTACACAAATGTTTGGGGTTTACTCACACCAGTCCTGTAACATCCTATATTTTTTTGTATATTTAAATTTTGATTTGAAATAAATAAAATGGAATAATATTAGAGAAAAATCAAATTTTGTTGATATAAAACGATAATGGTTATTTGAATTGTGTAAATAAATTTTCAAATTTAGCTTTATTTGGAAATATCGTGATTGGGATTTAATATTTAAATGATTAAAAAAACTTGAGTTGTTAAGTTAAATTTGAAATTTAAATTTAAATTCAAATGATCAAATTTGAGAACTTAAATTGTGAAATCGATTTATAAATATTTTTTAGCTGAAAAATGATTTAGAATGAAATTCAATGAATGCTTAATTTGAATTAAAGTAGTTAATGAAATTTGAATATTTTATTTATGAATTAATTAACTGTGGAATTTAACTGTTTTGACTACTGTCTCAGAATTCGATGAAACTGGCGTCATTGGATCAGGAATGGTTCGAAAATGTTACTAGCATTGGTCAGGATAGGAAAAATTCGAGTGCACCTAACGATACGATTATGGACAATCCAATTTAGGTAAAATTTATTTTAATATTTCCTTTGCGTTTTAGGCAATTTCTTGTTAGATAATTCAAATTGGGTTACTCATACTGTTTCAATAGGGAAGAGTAGTTTTCTCCCCCATTTAAAAATTTTAGTAATATTTTAAATCATCCTTTAAACAATTTCTTGCATAAGTCAAATTACCTTTAAATTTCTTAAGGGGTTCGCTTTGCCAATTGTTCTTGAAGAGCATCATTCATACCTTTTGTCCTATGAACTTAGTCAAGTGATTTGATTCGAACCCTCATTCTGATATTGAACTTTTATCTACAACCCGATTCGAGTACATGAAATTTGATTTATCGAACGTGTAGCATCGCGAAATTCCGGTATAATTTGAGTTGACCAAATAACACAAGTCCAATCCAAATTACACTGGAAACCAGAAAACTAATAGAAAGAAAATAGAGGTGAGAATAAATAAGATAGAAACTTAGAATAGAAGAAAAAGAATAACATACAACATCAGAGTAACACAAATCTCACAGTGGAATGAACAACATATAATAGATAAAATATCCTTGAAATAAAATCAGTATATATATATATATATATATATATATATATATATATATACAGTAACATTATCAGAGTACAACACTTACAACACAGCGGAATAAACAATAGCTATATAATCCTGAAGCTCCTGCTCCAAGCTCTCCAAGTATATCTGAAATGTCCTGATTACTTGACTGCCCGTGTTTAGGGAAAACAAAACCAAACAAACTCTGGGTCAGTCATAGGACTGGTGTGAGTAAAACAATATAAAACAGTTTGAGCAATAAAATGATATCTCATAAGACCACGCCGTATAATGGAACGGGTTTTTCCCTTATGAGAATCCAAAATAATCTTTATATCAAAATTCTTTTGATATTATAATAGTGTCTATCAACCACCATATAATAATCATCTAGCAGAAATGCTTTCATCTCACGTTCTACATATGTAGTATACAATCAAAACCACGAGCACTTATTGGGTAATGGATTACCAACTATGACAAGGTATGGATCCACCTTCTGATAGTGTACCTCTAGAGAGGAATACACTAGGTTCAACAAGAACATCTTACAACCTGTCCACACATGACCGACCACTCATTTCACTTGAGTGTATTGAATGTATATCACAACCGGTTGGGATCAGCAACCGTTTCCCGAAAGGGACAGCATCGAATAGAATAAAGAAGTAAATGAAACTCTAGATCCGATGACAATACACCTTGATTGGAAGCAACCCACTTAGCCATGCTGTGCAATTATTCACTTTGAATGTCACATCATCATACCTGCCAAATCACAAATTGATTTCCCCAAAAATACAACGGGTATACAGCTAAGAGAAACGAATTCCTCCTCCACCAAACGTACATATGTTTGAAGAGATCAACTTACATGATCCATTAAATATGCTCTGTCAGACATTCTTCCATATAGGTTGTCCTAGGACTGGACAAACCGAAGGCACTATTCTGTAAATCCTTCTTAGGCAATTTCTACCTAAGATTTGACAGAACGACCCTTGCACAAACTCCGTCTTCAATTATCTCCATCATATTTGATCGCAATGCTAACGCCCATACATAGTGGTTTTCAGATGATGAATCTAGTCCCGGTCTTTCCGTATTGACGACGGAAAAATGGTCAAAAACTTCGATAGTCGGTGATTTAACTATCAAAGAAAAACACGTGTGCAAACAATGATATTATTTCACAATGGAAATTCTATCGATCAATCATCATTTATCTCTTAAATTAATCTATCATTAATTTATTCATTTACCCATTTTCTATTTCCATATATTCAATATTTCTTATCTTCTAAATTAAGAGAATATACGATATTAATATTGGAAAACATTTACATTTCCATTTCTTGTTTTCTATATTAGAAAACATTTCTGATTCTTATTTGGAAAACATTTCCAAAACTCCTTCAATTGGATTTAAATAAATGTTTAAATAAAACATTTTTCTGCTAACTCAAAATATTACACTCATTAACTAAATTCACTTAACCAACCTTCACTATCGAACCTTAACCATTCCTTAGTTAAAAACAGAGTCAATCAAGTTGGGGTATAACTACCTCTCAGACCTTAACTGAACAACATTTATAACTTCGAAATAAATAAAGTTCACCTTCTAAATCTTTAACAACTACCTTATGTAACTCCCGGATTCTATTTACGAATCCACTTCTTAATTGAAAACATTAATTATAACTATAACGTTATAATTCCCACTTCTAAAATATATAACTTCAAAATATAACTTTTATTCCTTAGTTTAACTAAATAGGCAATTTCTTAATAAATAAATCTTCATTAAAACGGAAAGTGAATAGTACTTTCCCGAATTCAGTATAATCTAATTTCAACGTATAACTCTCTTCGAATAATCTCTATTCGGTAACTCTCTTTTGAATAAACTCTATTCGATTAACTCTAATCGATTAACTCTAATCGATTAACTCTAAGTGATTAACACTATTCGATTCTAATCGATTAACTCTATTCAATTAACTCTATTCAATAACTCTAATCGATAACTCTAATTGATTAACTCTATTCAATAACTCTAATTGATTAACTCAATTCAATAACTCTAATCGATAACTCTAATTGATTAACTCTATTCGATTTACTCTATTTGATTAACTCTAACCGATTAACTCTATTGGATCAAATCTATCGATTAACTCTAATGAATTAACTCTAATCGATTAACTCTTTTCGAATAAATTACATTCAATAACTCCTTTCGAATAAACTATATTTGATTACTCCTTTTCTCTATTCGAATAAACTATATTCGATTAACTCCTTTTATCGATTCGAATAAACTATATTTGATTAACTCCTTTAACTCTATTCGAATAAACTATATTTGGTTAACTCCTTTTCGAATAAACTAAATTCGATTAACTCCTTCTCAGTTAGAGTTAACTCTAATCAATTAACTCTAACTCTAATCAATTAACTCTAACTCTAATTGAATAACTATAATTCGATTAACTCCTTTAACTCATTTTGATTAACACATTTGATTAACTCTACGTTCATAGTCAGTTTCAGATATCGATGTTGAAATCGATTCTTACTTCTCTATATAAGTCCTGACTTATATATTCTATTAATCCAATGATAAACATTTCATTTAATTAATAAAATATTATTTATAAATTAATCTTCTCAATCTATCAGTTAGAACAAATTCTATTTAAAATCTTTGCTTTAAATCCATATCATGTTGTACCCGTGTGCGAAGCACGGGTCTAATTCTTTCAATTGTAAAATTCTCTTTTCATACAATTCTATTCCTTTTTCAAGTATTTCCTTTTATAATCTATTTATTTACCAAATAAACCCTTTTGATAATTCTATTTATTTTATAAAATATTTCCTTTTTATATAAAATCCATTGATTTTATAAGTAATTCCTTTTATAATCTAACTATTTCCTTTTCTATTTGTTTTTCAAATATTTCCTGTTTCTATTTGTTTTACAAATATTTCCTCTTTCTATTTATTTTACAAATATTTCCTCTTTCTATTTTATCATATTTATTTCCCATAAATATTTCCTTTTCAAAAACCCTTTTCGATTTTTTAACTATTTCCTTTTATAAAATCCTTTTCCTTTTATGTATAAAATCCATTGATTTTATATAAATAACTTATTTTCAAAATACACTTTGAAAATCCCCTTTTCTGCATCCCAGTATTTCTTACGGTATTTAAAATACCAAATAACAATGATCTATATCATTCAACACACATAATCAACAACATATTATATATCATATTATATATTACGATATATGTAAAGAACATAAATATTGAGGAATCCAGTTGGATCCCTCCAACTTGTTTCCCTGCATCACAGATGTTAACCAATATAATTAACATCAGTTTCATTTCCCTATGAAATATTCTGCTAAACAGAATCAATATTTGATTAACGATATATATATAACTATATCGATATTTTTAACCAATCAATTACCAGTTCAACCAAACAATCAGCACACAACAATCAATCATCATTTCTAAAAATACGTTATAAAAATATGAACTTGTAGAGTTGGTAAGTTTTACTCACATTGGACGATCATCGTTAATAACGATAACCATCGCTCGATTCAGACGGACAATTTATTTTGCTATAAATTGTAACGAGCTCCGATTCACTCCTAGTTAGTTCCATTGTCTAACCCTCGTCAATATGATCCCAACGGATGTAGCTTTGTTAGATTCTGATAACATATGGGGAAGATATGAATTTTACAAGCTATTATATAGTTAAACAGTATTAACATAAATAATTATATAATTATAACTTTAATTATAACTTCAAATCCATGTTTTAAACTTTTAATAAGGCTACTCATTACCCCTTTTCTCCTTCCAATATTTTAAAAGCCTCGGCCGATCATTTTAAAACACTTTTTCTCTCCATACTTATATTACACTAAAAACTAGAATTAAATGAAATTTAAATAGTCGGGCTTTACCATTTTCTTTTGTTGGGTTTCACACTTAAAAACTTGCCCACTTTATTTCTTCAGACCCATGTCTAAATATCCACTACCGCATTCAACAATAACTTCTCCCTAAAACAATTACCGTCTGCTCAATTAGATCCCATATTCACATATAACCATTCAAACATTTCATGCTTCATTTCATTTAAACAACTATCGCTCTAGATTTTTGTGCACGTATCATATACAGGCCCACTTCATCTTGACTGTGCCTTCCTTCTCCTTCTTCTCGACTTCAAACCTACTCCACACGACAAAACACATAGCCGAATCCTTCATCAACAATTCATCCTCTCTCCACCACTAAAAATCAAACCAAATATACCATAATTCTCCTCATCGACCACTCTTCCATCCCGTACCCTTAATGTCGAACTCGAATTTATCTTTACAAATGTGTTCGACAACACCGCGAGACCCTAAAGCATAGACAACGAACTTTCTTGAGTTCGAACATCCCTAAAATCCTCATACGCACTCCATTTGAAGCTCTCAACCCAAAACAAATCACTAAAACTTGAATCATAGCTTTCATTTGCCAAATTATCAAACCCTAAGTCACCATGAAAAAAGCAGTGAAGAAAAAAAATGATTCGAACCCAATACAGCTCATTCCAGATTGAAGCTTGTGTTTCCAGAAATCCAAAAATGAAGCTCTTTTAATTTATTGAAATTTATTTGCATTTATTTAGATTTTCAATCTCACTCTTTTCACTGTTTGTTTTTGCTGAAGGATGCGGCAACTTCAATTTGACCAAAGAAGATCTAGTTTAGGGTTAGAAGTGAGAGTTGTTATTTATAGGAGATTTTTATTATTTTTATATTCGAATATTATATTAAATTTTAAGCAACCGCTATATGTATTCGATGTTTATATTCTGTATAGTTACATACGATATCCAAAAATCATGAAAATGGGCATACACCTTCAGTTCGACATTCTGGACCCAACGAAACTGGTTTCGTTGAATTCCGACTCCATTTGCTCACATAGCATATTTTTTACCTTCAAAATACTGACTGTTTTTCACATTAAAAATCCGTACGGCCAAACACTGACTCCAAAAATCACGAAAATTGAAATCTAACCTAATTTAATATTCCGGATCCAACAAAGCTAGGTTCGTCGAAAACGGAGTTCGTTTGCAAAAGAGGCTATTTTTAAAGCTCTAAATAAACCCATTTAAATATTAAATATATTTAAAAGTAATTAAATTAAATATTTATAAATAAATATTATCATATATATTCACAATAAAATACCATACAACTCCATATCGGGGTTCATAACTCGATATTCCAAAGTTCTCAGTTATATCGATATTCGATTTATATTTAAATCCTTTTTAAAATATAAATAAATTGTTATAAATTATAAAGGAATTCCATAGCGACTTTTCTAAAATTTGATTTGGACATAATTCAAAATATACACGACGAAATCTTAATTTTTCTCTTCCATTAGAAAAATATACTTCACCAGCTCCAAACGTTTCTTGTTTCACAGAAATCCGGCTTAAAACAGATTCTGTACAGTTGAAGTTCGTGTGACGACCCAAACTTCTCCGGTAAGGAAAGCACGAATTGAATTGATAACAAGACGAATCAGAACACAAACAGAAGAACATTACATTTCTTATTACAACAATTCCATCAGAATACAAGAATATACAGAGTATGAATAATTATAATACAACAGAAAAATATCAAATATTACAATACATTGCATAGCAGCAGAAAAACAATACAAAACCCAACTAAAGGAGATATACGGATACAGAGCTTTTCGAGTATCATTCCAGCTGTAAATCAGGATCCTGTGAATATAAATCTGCAAAACCAAAACTACTTGCTGCCCGTGGAAAATAAGGGCACGCAGAGTTTAGGTTAAAACAATAAACTCCAGGCCAGTCATGTGACTGGTCTGAGAACTAAAATAGTTATTAATCTTTATTTTAAAGTTAGGAAAATCAAGGGACCACACCGTATAACATGGAACGGGGTTCCTCCCAAGAATACCAGTGCATAAAACAACAGCGCAATGCTAAATAAAGAACAATGAAGCTATTATAAGACTCAGGTCCCATCACACAATGCAACACAAGCCGGCGGATAGAGTTTTTACGTTATAATAGCCAAAAATGCTTAGTACGTGAAATTTCATCTTTTATTATTACTATAAGTGTACAGTGTCAAAACAATTTCAATCATAAGTATCAATCATAGACGGCATAAGTGCCCCATACCACTATGTCGCCATATATAGGATTACAACTAAAACCGCAAAGTCGCGTATTGGAAGTTGGATTTCCATCTGTGAACCGAGGCAAGGGATCGTCCTCACCGAATTCGAGACGCTCTAGCCCGCCCCTCAGGTCAGAGCTCGAGTGACCTTTGGATCCTCAGGGACAGTCCACTCGATGTGGATTAAACTTAAACCCTGAGCACTACGTTTCCCCGCCCTATGGGGCGTCAATGAGCCAAATGACTCCATCGGTCCCGGATCGACCGATATAACCGAAGCGCCTCGCAATCCATCATCCACATAAGTAAAAAGTCCAGGCGTGTAAAACCCAAAACACCACTCCTAGCTAGAAGGAAACGCTTGCCCTCCCTGAGGTCCTTCTCCCGTTTCTGGTTCACACCGGGGTGTGAGGCTCGCGAATTAACGCTGCACAAAGTTATGCTATATTAAAGCCATGCTTTGATCATCAACCACAAGACTCTGCCTTTCAACAGAAGCCTTGATCATTTTCATCCCAGCATGCCACATAGGCGATTCACGCTATGCAACCGATGTATATCAATCACACAGAATGAAATCCGATGTCAGACACACATCCATTTACAAGTCCGTTCTGGGTCTGAACGAAACCGGAGGAACCTTATTCCTCGCATATATCCATCGATCTCCAAGTACGTCTGGATGATCACCAACTGATTCCCTCCTCTTGGGTGTACAGCCCAATCAAGATCATCAGTAATTATCCAAACGATGTGAAGACCTCCGGTCTTCGACCACCATCTTCATCCTCGACATATCGTCAAATAAGTTATTCAGAATGGGATAAACCCGATCTTTCCGAATAACTCGCGCATATAATAAACAAGTGCTATAAAAACACAACATACGCCTTATTCCAATCCAAAAAATTTCTTTATTTATATATTCTTATACTTTGGGAAAGGTTCCCATTAATTTTATCAAAGATAAATTCTTTAAATTTATTCATTAATCTTCTTTTGAATATCCATTCAAACCAAATTATGGTTTATCCAAACTAGTCGAGATTAGCCAACCTTACCGAAGTAATCATTTGTTAAATTTCCCATCCTATACATTCCATGAAGTAAAACTGGTAATTCTTCATATCTAACAATGCGGTGTTATCGATAAATTCAATTACCATTTCACGTTCAAATCTAACTAAAGATTTAACTATCGCTTGGAGAAAAACTGGCGATACTCGATTCTCGATCATTTCTTGGATTTGATAATTTTAGTTGTCAAATTCACCTTTCAATCTATTTAAAGATTCATTAAAACTCTAATTCAGTCTTAATTTCCAAAAATCATTACTTAATGATTATTCAAATCCCGGAAATAAATCCTGTCTTTAACTGGGTTAAAGAACTAATGTCATCTAAAACACAGCTCACGATAAACCCAAAATCACATTCCATTCCATTCCATTAGCCTTTAACTGTAAATTAGCAAGTGAACAATTCCCTATGTATTAAACCCGAAGGACGAAACCAACATCAGATCAATACCCAGGAAGCCCTTCAACTTAACTAATCTCCAGTTAGTTTCTGATTTTCTTAACTCCATTGGGTCTAAGAATAATATTATTAAAGATACCATTCACGACAACCCAAATCACATTCTATTTATTATGGAATCTTCAAGGGAAAAAAATCAATATATAATCGATATCAATTTCCATATCCAACCAATAATATAAATGGAATAACGGCAACACCTCTTAAATTCCATATGCATTAACAGTCTTCCTCCACAGAAGTTCACTTCGATTATTATCAATCGAATTCCATTCAATTCCAATTTAATATATATTAAATTGGAAAACTTTACTTTGGAAAATTCCTGTTAAATCTTACTAAAAAGATTTATAAATTCCAAATCACATTTCACTGTAAATCGGGTTAAAGAACGAATGTCGTTAAAACCACAGTTCACCATAAACCCAATTCCCATTTGCCTCTAACCGTAAATTAGTAAGAGAATAATCCCCTAAGTATTAACTCTGAAGGCCGAAACCAACATCAGATCAATACCCAGGAAACCATTCAACTTAACTAATCTCCAATCAGTTTCTAATTCTCTTAGTTCCATTAGGTTCAAGAACAGTAATATTAAAGATACCATTCAAAACAAACCCAAAATCCAATTTGATATTAAATATAAGGCTCTGAATAGAAAATATATCAGCTTATATTCAATATAAAATTCTGTAATTAACAAATATCGTATTGGAAATAACTATATATATATATATATATATATATATATATCTTTCAAATTTCCATAATAATATCTGTACAATCACGAAATCCAACATCGAAATATTCCAAAGACAATTTCGATTCAAATCCATTTTCAATTTATATATTGGAAATTCTGGTTATTTTTAAAACCATTGCAAATCCAATTTATTTATTTTAAAAATATATGGATTATAATTCTAGTTCATAACTAGTTCATTTCGATAAAAATCTATTTTTATCTTTTAAAATATGGGTTTTTTCACCCCAATTCTTTTCATATCATTTCTTATGATTTTACACTAATTATTGATATTTTTTAATAATTTTATCAAGGCCCGTACAGTCGATTTCCATAAACGGCCATGGAACTGCCCTTACATCGATCTTTTCCAAATTTGATTTGGACATAATTCCAAATCTAACTGTTAGATTTCAAATTTCTAATATTCGTTAATTATCTCTTTTCGATACGAACCTAACCTTTCCAGTTTTAGGAGAATCCGATAGTCGGATTTCTCGTAATGTCCGTTCGAAGTCAGTGGTCGAAATTCGAGAACTGCCGCAGCGTGGCGCGTTCTATTCTGGCATTATATTATATATATAATATATATTTCATCGATTTCAATTTAAAACGTATTGTATAAATCGTTTTAAATTCATTTTCGTAACGATTTCAACTTCCTATTCAATTTCTAATCAAAATTGAATATTCCATATCATCGATATATAAATGATAATATTTTCAAATATTATATTTTGAAATCAATTCCTTTTAGATATTCATTATAAAAATGAACAAAATTGATATAAATATCGTTCACATCAAAATGGTGTCAATCTAACCGACACGACTTTATATATTTAAATATGTTCGTGTCCATCCCAAATCGGACATCAAAATCAGATTTTGATTCTTTTCGGAATATTATTTGAAAATATTCGTTATTTTAAAATATTCATTCTTTCTGAACTAGAATCATACACAGTCAATTACCATATAATTTGATTATATGGATTTCACACAACAAATGTGTATAACACTGAAAACCGCAATCCATCATCCAGAGTGCATCCTACACTGCATAAGCATCAAATATAAATATTTAACTCTTATAACAGCCTGTCAATCAATTGATCGACATACAGTTAATTATTGGGACTAATGTATGCCCAGTATCATCCTAATACCCATGTGAGGTTTCAAACAATCAAACACAAGTTTTATTTGTCAAGTTAGGCGATGTGTAAAATTTATCGTCCTAATCAATATCAGTCAAATGTGTGTACTTAAACAAATCGTCCGATTTGTTTATAAATATTTATTTTATATACACGTTAAAAATTATATTTTTAACTATAAAATATTTATTCATTCTACATCATACAATTAATTTTCACAACACACCAATCAAACAAACAAGTCATCCATGGTCTGTGGACGACGGGTGTCGGGTGCTGCTAAGCACCGTCTGCATCCTAGTATATATTTCAAACTAGAAAATAAAATAAAAGTGAGGAGTTCTCACCTTAGGCATCCTCTCTGCCATTCTCTATTGTACCTCAGATTCGTGGTTCTAGTTCCAACGCAATCTGTTTTCACAAAATTTATATTAAAAATCATATTTTTAACAACGCCTTTTATATACATAAAAATCGATATTTTTATGACACTACATGTATATAAAAGATTATATTTTTATTTCGCTACATGTATATAAAAGATTATACATATTTTTATTCCGAAGCCATATAGGTAAAAATCGGATTTTTATTTCAAAAATTTACATGTAAAAATCAGATTTTTATACCACTACTTCATATGTAAAGATTGAATTTTTATTCCACTGCTTCATACGTAAAAATAGAATTTTTATTCCACTACGTCGTACGTAAAAATCGAATTTTTATTCCACCGCTTCATATGTAAAAATCAAATTTTTATATTGAAAAATATATATTTTCAGAAGTAATGCTCTTCTTATTTTGAAAACAACGTGCATTTATATTTTCAAAACATTACTAAATTTATTTTAAAACAATGTTATTTTCTAAAAAAACTGCTAATTTTCTTTTAAAAAAACATCATTTTATTTACTTTTAAAAATTGCATTTTATTAATAACAAAACTGAATTTTATTCACTTTAAAAACTGATTTTATATACTGTATAAAAATGATTTTAAAAGCTATAAAAACTGATTTTATTTACTTGAGAAAAATAAGTAAAAATAAAACCTTCTCTGTTTAATTCGGTCCACTGCTCCCGTCGTCTTAGTGTACTCCAGCACAAGGGTACGCCAAATCCGCCACCAGGCTTGACCGGATCGCCAGTGGTGGGGCCCCCTCGACGCGGCTAGGTGTCTGCCCCTCCTTCCTGAAGCGCCCGTCATTCGATCCCCTCCCCTGACCACAATCACCATTCGAATGGCTAACCTTAGAGTACCAAGTTTGAGCAGAACTCCAAACAAGAAAGGACGAGGGTGGTATGGATTCGAAAAGTAGGAAGAGCACTCCAATTTTCATTCTTGAAGTCGGGTTCGTGTTTGATTGGGGGAAATCGATCGAAGAAAGATCGAACTAATTCCGTCGTTCTTTCATTGGGGGCGTAGGTTTCAGAGAAGTTGACCACGAGGAGGATAAGTGAAGGGTTTGACCGGTTTTGACCTAGCCTTAATATATATATTATAATAATTAATTAATTCAAAAATTATCCTGATACGATAACGAACTCCAAATCAATCCCAACAACTGTCATACCTAGCTAATTACCCCCATTCCGAGCACAATGGGATATGTTTCGTAACCCAATTCGACCGTTAAGACCAGTTTCCGTTTAAATTAAAACATGAATCTATATATATTCAATTCAAACGTACATTTCAATTTACTGGGGCCGCATGCGGACTTTGAAAATTCCTGAAAAATTATTTCTCGCTTTGTATAGACGATACGGTCCTAACAAAACTAATTTCATCAAATTTGAAGATCGAATGAAAAATGACCATTTTCCAGTCGATTGAATTCAACTGAAATTGGTCAAACACGTTTTCTTCTGCCACGCTCGCATATTAATTCAGAAAATTATGTATTTTGGAATCTAGCAATAATTTGACGTCTCGGATCCAGCAAAAGTTGTTTCGTCGAAAACAGAGGTTGTTTGCAAAATTGCTATTTTCAAGGCCTTTATATATATTAAAATATATATTAATTCCACGGCGACCTTTCTGAATTTTAAACTGGACATATCTTTCTACTTATAAAGCGAAATCTCAGTTTCTTAGCTCTGGTAGGAAGATATTGTCAAACAGATTCAAATATATCTTGTTTCGTCAAATTCTGACTTTAAACGAATTCTGTATATTCATTTGAAATTAGAAATCAAAATTTCAAACTGCCACGCCATTTCAGGCTCGTTATATAATTAAAATAAATTTATTCGTTTTAACTTCGTCGATAATAAATTTTTCGTCGTTATTATTTAAAATAAATCATTTTAAATATTCGAAATCTATTGAAATAACCAAAATAAAAATTTTAAATTGGTTCTAATTTTCCGGGTTGTTACAATCCCCCCAACTTAAAATCTTTTCGTCCTAAAAAAGGAACGAAGCTGAAAGTTGTTTAACTAATCAACTCAACTTTCATTCTGTCTTTCACTCTTCAACTTTTCAGTTTCTAAGAATTTCTAATTTTTCAAACATCCTAAATTTTTGAAAAATTTCGCCATAACCTCCTCTGTACGGGGAGCACCGAGAAAATCCCGAAATCTCCATACAGGCCTCTCCAATCCAAAAAGAAAAAGAAACAGCCAAGTGGCTAGCCAATTAGTTCATAAAATCATCAAAAACCCCAAGAAATACAATAAACATGCACCTATTTGTCGGGTATACAATTTTATTCCTCTTCTCTAGCCTCCTTGCCATGACCTGTTCACACATATATATGTACATGCATGCATTTCCAACCAAATTTTCAGTTCAGTTCAACGTTTTGATTCAATTTGGCTAAATTACCATTCATTTACATATTGGTTTCAATAATCATACAACACAATCAGCAATCAGCAATCAATTAGTTGAATAACGTTTCAATCACATAACTTTACATAGCCAAAAATCAAATTTTTGATGCCAAATCACAACAATAAACCCTATCTAGTTTTGGATATCACACCAGTCAAGAGGAAATATATAGACATCCCACCTTCGAAACTCAAACATGAATACTGATGATGCGATCGCTATAGCGATCATCAGAACCATCTTCAAGCGACTAGAGTGTGATCCTATATCTATCCAGTATATTAAGACTTCGTATACACGTGGATCAGACGTATATGAAAAATCTTTATATACTTGATTGTCCAAATCAATTTAAAATAAATATTCAGATACGTATAATATGATTTAAATTTTAAAAATTTGTTTTCATTTTAATTTTTAAAATATACTCTTCACACTCGTTCTAGGATGCTACTGATCCCATCTCTAACGAGTCATCATCATTGGATATTACTAACACAATCTATGATGAATTCTTTCATTCGGTTCTAATGTGTTTTGTTCTCGAGCTCTGTAAACCAAAGCTCTGGTACCACAATGTGACGACCTGAACTTCCCCGGTAAGGAAAGCACGGATTGAGTTGAGAACAAGACGAATCAAAACACAAATAGAAGAACATTTCATTGCTTATTACAACAATTCGATCAGAATACAAGAATATACAGAGTATGAATAATAATAATACAACAAAAAAATATCAGAGATTACATAGCAGCGGAAAAACAATACAAAAAACAACTGAAGGAGATATACAGATACAATGCTTTCCGAATATCATTCCAGCTGTAAATCAGGATCCTGTGAATATAAATCTGCAAAACCAAAACTACTAGCTGCCCATGGAAAATAAGGGCACCCAGAGTTTAGGTTAAAACAATAAACTCCAGGTCAGTCATGTGACTGGTGTGAGAACTAAAATAGTTATTAATCTTTATTTTAAAGTTAGGCAAATCAAGGGACCACGCCGTGTAACACGGAACGGGTTTCCTCCATTGAATACCAGTGCATAAAACAACAGCGCAATGCTAAATAAAGAATAATGAAGCTATTATAAGACTCAGGTCCCATCACAAAATGCAACGCAAGCCGGAGGATAGAGTTTTTACCTTATAATAGCCAAAATGCTTGGTACGTGAAATTTCATCTTTTATTATTACTATAAGTGTATAGCGTCAAAACAATTTCAATCATAAGTATCAATCATAGATGGCATAAGTGCCCGATACCACTATGCCGCCATATATAGGATTACAACTAAAACCGCAAAGTCGCATATTGGAAGTTGGATTTCCATCTGTGAACCGAGGCAAGGGATCGTCCTCACCGAATTCGAGACGCTCTAGCCCGCCCCTCAGGTCAGAGCTCGAGTGACCTTTGGATCCTCAGGGCCAGTCCACTCGATGTGGATTAAACTTAAACCCTGAGCATTACCTTTCCCCACCCTATGGGGCGTCAATGAGCCAAATGACTCCATCGGTCCCGGATTGACAGATATAACTGAGGCGCCTTGCAATCCATCATCTACATAAGTAAAATGTCCGGGTGTGTAAAACCCAAAACACCACTCCTAGCTAGAAGGAAACGCATGCCCTTCCTAGGGTCCTTCTCCCGTTTCTGGTTCACACCGGGGTGTGAGGCTCACGAATTAACGCTACACAAAGCTACGCTATATTAAAGCCACGCTTTGATCGTCAACCACCAGACTCTGCTTTTCAACAGAAGCCTTGATCATTTGCATCTTAGCATGCCACACAGGCGATTCACGCTATGCAACCGATGTATATCAATCACACAAAATAAAATCTGATGTCAGAAACACATCCATTTACAAGTTTTCGGTCTGAATGAAACCGTAGGAACCTTATTCCTCGCATATCCATCGATCTTTAAGTACGTCTGATCACCAACTGATTCCCACCTCTTGGGTGTACAGCCCAATCAAGATTATCAGTAATTATCCAAACGATGTGAAGACCTCCGGTCTTCGACCACCATCTTCATCCTCAACATATCGTCGAATCAGTTATCCATAATGGGATAAACCCGGTCTTTCCGAATTACTCACGTATATAATAAACAAGTGCTATAAAAACACAACATACGCCTTATTCCAATCCAGAACATTTCTTTATGTAAATATTCCTATACTTGGGGAAAGGTTCCCATTAATTTTATCAAAGATAAATTCTTTAAATTTATTCTTTAATATTCTTTTGAATATCCATTCAAACTAAATTATGGTTTATCCAAACTAGTCGGGATTAGCGAACCTTACCGAAGTAATCATTTGTTAAATTTCCGAACCCCAACCTATTCATCCCATGAAGTAAAACTGGTAATACTTCATATCTAACACCGCGGTGTTATCGGTAAATTCAATTACCATTTTACGTCCAAATCTAATTAAAGATTTAATTATCGCTTGGAGCAAAACTGGTGATACTCCATTCTCGATCATTTCTTGAATTTGATAATTTTAGTTATCAAATTCACCTTTCAATTTATTTAAAGATTCATTAAAACTCTAATTCAGTCTTAATTTCCAAAATTCATTACTTAATGATTATTCAAATCCCGGAAATAAATCCTGTCTTTAACTGGTTTAAATAACTAATGTCATCTAAAACACAACTCACGATAAACCCAAAATCACATTCCATTCCATCAGCGTTTAACCGTAAATTAGCAAGTAAACAATTCCCTAAGTATTAACCCCGAAGGTCGAAACCAACATCAGATCAATACCCGGGAAACCCTTCAACTTAACTAATCTCCAGTTAGTTTCTGATTTTCTTAACTCCATTGTGTCTAAGAATAGAATTATTAAAGATACCATTCACGACAACCCAAATTACATTCCATTTATTATGGAATCTTCATGGAAAAACAAATCAATATATAATCGATATCAGTTTCCATATCCGACCAATAATATAAATGGAATAACGACAACGCCTCTAAAATTCCATATGTATTAACAGTCTTCCTCCACCAAAGTTCACTTCGATTATTATCAATCGAATTCCATTCAATTCCAATTTAATATATATTAAATTGAAAAACTTTATTTTGGAAAATTCCTGTTAAATCTTACTAAAATGATTTATAAATTCCAAATCACATTTCACTATAAATCGGGTTAGAGAACGAATGTCGTTAAAAACACAGTTCATAATAAACCCAATTTCCATTAGCCTTTAACCGTAAATTAGTAAGAGAACAACCCCCTAAGTATTAACCCCGAAGGCCGAAACCAACATCAGATCAATACCCAGGAAACCATTCAACTTAACTAATCTCAAGTCAGTTTCTAATTCTCTTAGTTCCATTGGATTCAAGAACAGTATTATTAAAGATACCATTCACAACAAACCCAAAATCCAATTTGATATTAAATACAAGGCTCTGAATAGAAAATATATTGGCTTATATTCAATATCAAATTCTGAAATAAAAAAAAACATCTTATTGGAAATAACGATATATATATATATATATATATATATATCTTTCAAATTTCCATAACAATATCTGTATAATCACGAAATCCAACATCGAAATATTCTGAAGACAATTTCAATTCAAAACCATTTCCAATTTATATATTGGAAATTCTGGTTATTTTTAAAACCATTGCAAATCCAATTTATTTAATTTAAAAATATATGGATTATAATTCTAGCTCATAACTAGTTCATTTCGATAAAAAACTGTTTTGATCTTTTCAAATTTGGGATTTTTGACCCCAATTCTTTCCAAATCATTTCTCATGATTTTACACTAATTATTGATGTATTTAATAATGTTATCAAGGCCGGTACAGTTGATTTCCATAAATGACCATTAAATTGCACTTACAGCGATCTTTTCCAAATTTGATTTGGACATAATTTCAAATCCAACTGTTAGATTTCAAATTTCTAATATTCGTTAGAAAGCTCTTTTCGATACGAACCTAACCTTTCCGGTTTTAGGAGAATCCGACGGTTGGATCTCCCGTAATGTCCATTCGAAGTCAATGGTCGAAATTCGCGAACTGTCGCAGCGCGGCATGTTCTATTCTAGCCATTATTATATATATATATATATATATATAATATATTTCATCGATTTCCATTTAAAACGTATTGTATAAATCGTTTTAAATTCATTTTCGAAACGATTTCAACTTCCTATTCAATTTCTAATCAAAACTGAATATTTCATTTCGTCGATTTATAAATGATAATATTTTCAAAACATTACATTTTGAATCAATTCCTTTTCGATATTCATTATAAAGATGAATAAAATCGATATAAATATCATTCACATCAAAATGGCGCCAATCCAACCTACACGGCTTAATATATTTAAATATATTCGTGTCCATCCCAAATCGGACATCAGAATCAGATTTTGATTCTTTTCTGAATATTATTTGAAATTATTTGTTATTTTACAGTCAATTACCATATAATTTGGTTATATGGATTTCACACAACAAATGTGTATAACAACACTGAAAACAGCAATCCATCATCTAGAGTGCGTCCTACACTGCATAAGCATCAAATATAAATATTTAACGCTTATAACAGCCTGTCAATCAATCGATCGACATACAGCTAATTATTGGGACTAGTGTATGCCCAATATCATCCCAATACACGTGGGGGTTTCAAACAATCAAACACAAGTTTTATTTGTGCAATTGGGAGATGTGTAAAATTTGTCGTCCCAATCAATATCAGTCAAATGTGTGTACATAAACAAATCGTCTGATTTGTTTATAAATATTTATTTTATATACACATTAAAAATTATATTTTTAACTATAAAATATTTATTCATTCCACATCACACAATCAATTTTCACAACACACCAATCAAACAAACAAGTCATCCATGGTCTGTGGACGACGGGTGTCGGGTGCTGCTAAGCACCATCTGCATCCTAGTATATATTTCAAACTAGAAAATAAAAAATAAAAGTGAGGAGTTCTCACATTAGGGATCCACTCCGCCATTCTTTATTGTCTCTCAGATTCGCAGTTCTATTTCCAACGCAATCTGTTTTCGCAAAATTTATATTAAAAATCGTATTTCTAACAACGCATTTTACATACATAAAAATCGATATTTTTATGAAACTACATGTATAGAAAATATTATATTTTTATTTCGCTACATGTATATAAAAGATTATTCTTTTTGAAACCATATAGGTAAAATTCGGATTTTTGTTTCAAAACGTTACATGTAAAAATCGGATTTTTATACCGTTACTTCATATGTAAAGATCGAATTTTTATTCCACTGCTTCATACGTAAAAATCGAATTTTTATTCCACTACTTCATACGTAAAAATCGAATTTTTATTCCACTGCTTCATATGTAAAAATCGAATTTTTATATTGCTACATATATATTTTCAGATGTAATGCTCTTCTTATTGTCAAAACAACATACAATTATATTTTCAAAACATTACTAAATTTATTTTAAAACAATGTTATTTTCTACAAAAAACACTCCTAATTTTCTTTTAAAAAAACTGCATTTTATTTACTTTTAAAAACTGCATTTTGTTCATAACAAAACTGATTTTTTTCCCTTTAAAAACTGATTTTATATACTGTATAAAAATGATTTTAAAAACTATAAAAACTGATTTTAATTACTTAAGAAAAAATAAATAAAAATAAAACTTTCTCTAAATAATTCGGTCCACTGCTTCCGACGTCTTAGTGTACTCCAGCCATAGGGCACACCAGAACCGCCACCAGGCTTGACCAGATCACCAGTGGTGGGGCCCCCTCGACGCGGCTAGGTGTGCGCCCCCTTCTCCCTGAAGCGCCCGTCATTCGATCCCCTCCCCTGACCATAATCGCCATTCGAACGGCCAACCTTCGAGCACCAAGTCCGAGCAGAACTCCAAATGAGAAAGGACGAGGGTGGTATGGATTCGAAGAGTAGGAAGAGCACTCCAATTTTCATTCTTGAAGTGGGGTTTAATTCTTGTTTGATTGGGGGAAATCGATCGAAGAAAGATCGAACTAATTCCGTCGTTCTTTCATTGGAGGTGCGGGTTTCAGAGAAGTTGACCACGAGGAGGATAAGTGAAGGGTTTGACCGGTTTTGACCTAGCCTTAATATATATATTATAATAGTTAATTAATTCAAAAAATAACCCGGTACGATAACGAACTCCAAATCAAACCGAACAACTATCGTCCCTAGCTAATTACCCCTATTCCGAACACAATGGGATTTGTTTCGTAACCCAATTCGACCGTTATGACCTGTTTCCATTTAAATTAAAACAAAAATCAATATATATTCAATTCAAACGTACATTTCAGTTTACCGGGGCCACATGCGAACTCTAAAAATTACTGAAAAATTATTTCTAGCTTTGTATTGACGATATGGTCCTAACAAAGCTAATTTCATCAAATTTGAAGACCGTTTTAAAAATGGCCATTTTCCAGTCGATTGAATTTAACTGAAATTGGTCAAACATGTTTTTTTCTGCCACGCTCACATATTAATTCAGAAAATTTTGAATTTTGGAATCTAGCAATAATTTGACATCTGGATCCAACAAAAGTGGATTCATCGAAAACAGAGGTTGTTTGCAAAATTGCTATTTTCGAGGCCTTTGTATATATTAAAATATATAAATTCCACAGTGACTTTTCTGAATTTTAAACTGGACATATCTTTCAACTTATAAAGCAAAATCTCAGTTTCTTACATCCGTTAGGAAGATACGTCGAACAGATTCAAATATTTCTTGTTTCGTCCAATTCTAACTTTAAACGAATTCTATATATTCATTTGAAATTAGAAATCAAATTTTTAAACTACCGCACCATTTCAGGCTCCTTATATAATCAAAATAAATTTATTCGTTTTAACTTCGTCGATAATAAATTTTTTGTCGTTATTGTTTAAAATTAATCATTTTAAATATTCGAAATCCATTGAAATAACCAAAATAAAATTTTTAAATTGGTTCTGATTTCCTGGGTTGTTATAGTTCGAATCGCCAAATTGCGAAATGTCGCGCCATTTCGAGCTCGATTTAAATTATATTATAATTATACGTTCAAATTTCGCTTAAATAATATATTCGTGAATATAATTCAACTCTAAACTGAATTATATATTATAAATAATCCAATTCACACAATATTGTGAATTCAGTTGTTTTTTATTATTTCAGAAATTAAATATATTATTCTATTATTTAATTTAATTAAATATTCACTATTATTAATTAAACAACCATTTAATTCTCTAGATCATTATTTAAATAATTAAATAAATTAATTATTATACTGTAAAAATACGGGACATTACATTCTTCCCCCCTTAAAATAATTTCGTCCTCGAAATTGCTAAGGTAGAAAACAAACCCTATTGACTAGTTAGAACCTATTTGTTCACTTCTTAACTTCAGTTTCAACTGAGCCAATTTAATTTCAATTAAAATATTAATTAATTCTTATCAATGAAAATTTTCAAAAATCCTAAAAATTTTCAATCATCCGAAATTTTCGAAAAATTTCGCCAGCACCTCCTTTGTATTGGTCTATCGGTACAACTACAATTCGCCTCACTAGGCCATCTCCAACCCAAAAGAAAATCAAATATCCAAACGGCTTGCCAATTCGGCTCATAAATCTCATGCTTATACCAAATATAAACTTGTACCTTTTTGTCGGGCATATCAACTTTATCACTTTCACCTGTTATCAATCCAACATATACCAATGTCATCACAACTAATTTCCAATCAATATAATATGTTCAACACAGTTATTCGCTTATATCCAAATCAAATTCTGTAACGACCTGTATTTTAGCGATATAATAATTAATTTATTTAAATATATAAATAGTGATTTAGAGATTTGAATGGTCGTAGAATTAAATAATAGTGAATATTTAATTAAATTAAATAATAGAATAATATATTTATTTCTGAAATAATCAAAAATAGCTGAATTCACAATATTGTGTGAATTGGATTATTTATAATATATAATTCAGTTTAGAATTGAATTATACTCACGAATATATTATATAAACGAAGTTTGAACGTATAATTATATTATGATTAAAATCGAGCTTGAAATAGTGCGGCAGTTCGTTATTTGGCGATTTGAACTTCAACTGAATGTACAGGATTCGTTTTAATTCGGATTTCTATGAAACAAGAAACGTTAGGAGCCGGTGAAGTATATTTTTCTAATGGAAGAGAAAAATCGGGATTTCATTGCGTAGATTTTGAGTTATGTCCAAATAAAATTTTCAAATAGTCGCTATGGAATTCCTTTATAATTTATATTGATTTATTTATATTTTAAAAGGATTTAAATATAAATCGAATATCGGCATAACTGGGAAATTGGAAATATCAAGTTATAAATCCAATTGGAGCCGTATGATATTCTATTGTGAATGTATACGACAATATTTATTTTTAAATATTTAATTTAATTGTTTTTAAATACATTTATATATTTAAATGGGTTATTTTGAGCTTTAAAAGCAGCCAGTTTTTCAAACGAACTCCGTTTTTGATGAAACTAATTTTGTTGTATCCGCAGTATTAAATTATTGCTAGATTTCAATTTTCGTAATTTTTAGAGTCAGTATGTAGCCGTATGGATTTTTAATGTGAAAAACAGTCAGTATTTTGACTGTTAAAAATACACTTTGTGAGCAAACGGAGTCGGAATTCAACGAAACAAGTTTCGTTGGGTCCGTAATGTCGAACTGAAGGTGTATGTCCATTTTCATGATTTTTGGATATTGTATATAATCATAGGAATTTTAAAGGATAAATATAAACAGGGTTGGATTAAAATTGAATATAAAATTCGAATTTAAAAATATTAAAACTTTCTATAAATACAAGTACATTCCTAACCCTAAACATTTCCTCTTCACGGCCAAATGTTCCAGCCTCCTCCACTTTTGTTTTCAAAGCAAAACCGTATATTTGAAAAATCCAAAAGAAATTATAAAAATTCCTATAAATTGTAAAATATGTATATGAATTCCTGTCCCCCTGCTCTTCACGTTTGTATACGTTCTGATGGGTTCGAAGCCTTTCTGGTTCGCTCCGTTTAGTACAGGAAGCGCTAGGGTTCGGAAATGCTCGACACTAAGTAAGTTTGGGTCTATTTCAATAATATATCATGATTGAGGAAGGAATTTCGAACCTACAAAAAAATTTTGGATGGGTTTTGCATCATTTTGGTTCGCGCAATATACAATATTTCCGTCGAGAAGCCAATTGTTGCACTTTCCTAGTTGCGCGCGATCTCGATCAAATGGTGATGGGGGAGGAGTGTTCGCGAAGGGGAGTTTAATGATATGGGTTTCATTATTTTTCATGGATGGTAGTGAGGAGAAATGATGGCCGAAGATCTAGAAATGGCACGATAATTACTAGAAGGAGCGGTCTGTTTGGGAAAGAAGGAATTTTGGTGCAGGTTTAATTCTGTTTGGGCCGAGTTATTGTGGTAAAGCCCAACTCCATTTAAAATTAGTTTAATTTAAAATTTAAAATACCAATGTAACTTATAAAATCTGTAATTATCTTATACGATATCTGTAATAACCCGGAAATCCGAGCCAATTTAAAAAATTTATTTTGGCAATTTTAGTGAATTTTGAATATTTAAATTGAATTATTTTAAATAATAACGACGAGGAATTTAATTTGAATAGACTAGAACGTATATATTTATATAGATCGACGTTAGAATATAAATATTTTATTTTAATTATAAAAGGAATTAAAAATGGCGCAGTAGTTTGAAAATTCGATTTCAAAGTTCAAATGAATGTATAGGATTCAAAATAAACTGGATTTTAGCGAAACCAAAAATATTTGAATCTATTTATGAATATCATTCCAACGAATCCGAAAAGCTGAATTTTCATAGCGGGGATAAAAAGTTATGCCCAGTTGAAAATTCAGAATAGTCGCTATGGAATTCTGGCCCTTAAAAATGAAAATTTTGCAAACGACCTCGGTCTTCGACGAAACCACTTTTGTTGGATCCGTGATGTCAAGTTATCGCTAGGTTTCAAAATTCGTAATTTTTCGAATCAATATGTGAGCGTGGCAAAGAAAAACGTGTTTGACTAGTTTTAGTTGATTTTAATCGATTGGAAAATGGCCATTTTTCAAACGGTCTCAGAATTTGACGAAATCAGTTTTGTTAGGACCGTATCATCAATACGAAGCTAGAAAATATTTTTCGGGAATTTTTCAAGTTAGTATGTGGCCTCGGTAAATTGAAATGTGCGTTCAAATTCAATATATAGAGTTATATTTTGATTTTGATGGAAAATGATCGAAACGATCGAATCAGCCTACGATACATATCCTATTGTGTTTGGAATAGGAGTAATAAGCTAGGGGAGACAGTTGTTGGGCCTCGATCGGAGTTTGAATGAAAAGTCAACCCTGATGGAGGAAAATAATAATAATATATATTTATAACTAGGCCCCCCACTAACTCTCTCCTCCCTCTCTTTGTTCTCAAATAAAAAAAAGAGAGAACCGCAATCCCAATTCCCCAGCGCCATCCCTCCTCCTAAACCTAGCGACGCCGACGCCATCGCGAGCCCCATGGCCTCCGCCCCTCCGATCAACCCCTGCGCCCTCCTCTGCTTCTTTCTCCCCCCGTCTTCTTCTATATCGAACCCGTAGCCCCTTCCTCAACAGCCACAAAACCGAATGGAGAAAAACCCAGACCCGTCGCCCACCCTTCCGGAGGTTGAGCCATCCCCTTTGACTGCCACCGCAGCCTCCGACTTCGCCCGCGCCTCCTCCTTCACCCACTACGCCTCTTCCTTCTTCCCCTACCTCCTGTAAGTTTCTTCAATTGTTATTTCTTTATTTTTATTTAAGAAATCAGTTTTTATTATTTATAAAATCAGTTTATAATTTGAAAAAAAATAAAGATTGGATTTTTAAACGAGAAAATCACTTCTTCTTTTTTTGTTTGAATGGAACGTTAAAAATATAATCTTTATCGATATATAGAGAGAGAATAAAAATATAATTTTTTATTTAGAGATTATAAAAATATGATTTTTATATTATAGAGAGAATAAAAATATGATTTTTATATTATAGAAGAATAAAAATATGATTTTTATGTTGAAAAGAAAAATTAAATTTCTACATATGAAGTAGCGGCATAAAAATGTGATTTTTATAATTTAGATTTCGAAATAAAAATATAATTTTTATATAGGAATTAGCAGTATAAAAATGTGATTTTTATATATATAGCGAAGTTATAAAAATGTGATTTTTAATATAAACTTTGTGACACAGACTGCGTTGGAAACAAGAGGAAGATTTCCTACATATGAAGAGTCGTGGTGTTTGGTTTAGCTAATCGGTGAGAACTCCTCACCTTCAATTTATTTCTAGTTTGAAACATATACTAGGATACAGACGGTGTTTAGTAGCACCCGACACACGTCGTCCACAGACCATGGATGACTTGTTTGTTTGATTTCTGTGTTGTGAAATTTGATTGTGTGATGTGAAATGAAATAAAATATTTTATAGTGGAAAATATTTTATAGTTAAAAATATGATTTGTAACGTGTATATAAAATAAATATTTATAAACAAATCGGAGATTTGTTTATATACACTGATTTGATTGATATTGATTGGGACGATAAATTTTACACATCGCCCAACTATATAAATAAAATATGTGTTTGTTGATTTGAAACCCCACACGGGTATTGGGATGATATTTGACGTACACTGATCTCAATTGTTTAGTTGTATGTCAATCGATGGGTTGACAGACTGTGTAAGCGTTAATTATTTATATTTAATGCTTATGCAGTTGTGTGGTGCACTTTGGACGATGGTTGATTATTTATCGTTGCTATTATGTACATGTGCTGTAGAAAATCCATATAATTAACATTATATGGTAATTGATTGGGCCTCATTCCAATATAGAAAATAAATTCATGTGTTGAATTGAAAATAAATTCATGTGTCGAATAGAAAATAAATTCATGTGTTGAATTGAAAATAAATTCATGTGTTGAATAGAAAATGAATTCATGTGTTGAATTGAAAATAAATTCATGTGTTGAATTAAAAATAAATTCATGTGTTGAATTGAAGCCGTGTTGATTAGATTGACGCCATTTTGACGTGAACGATATTTATATCGATTTTATTCATTTTTCAATGAATATTGAAAGTGATTTCGAAATTCGAATTAAATTGAAATTAATTGAAATTCGAATTAAATTGAAATTAAATTGAAATCGATTTGAAATGAAATTAAAGCGAATTTATATTGAAAGATTCAATTTTAATTTTAATTTGAGATGGAAGTTGAAATCGTTTTGAAAACGAATTTAAACGATTTTTAAAATACGTTTTGAAAGGAAATCGACGAAATATATATAATATATATATATATATATATAATGGCCTGAATAGAACGCGCTGTGCCACGGCAGTTCGCGAATTTCGACCATTGAATTCAAATTGATGTTGCGGGAGATACGATCGTCGAATTCTCCTAAAACTGGAACCGTTGGGTTCGTATCGAAAAGAGCTTTCTAACGAATATTTGAAATTAGAAATCTAACGGATGGATTTGGAATTATGTCCAAATCAAATTTGAAAAAGGTCGTTGTAAGTGTAGTTCGATGGTCGTTGATGGAAATCGACTGTACGGGCCTTGATAAAATTATTAAAAATAGTAATATTTTTTGTAAAATCATAAAAAATGATTTGTGAAGAATTGGGATGAAAAACTCCATATTTGAAAAGATAAAAGTAGATTTTTATCGAAATGAACTAGTTTTGAAATAGAACTATAATCCCCTTTTTTTTGAAATAAATAAAGTGGATTTGAAAATAACCATAATTTCCAATATATAAAGTGGAAATGGATTTGAATCGAAATTGTCTTTGGAATATTTCGATGTTGGATTTCGTGATGATACAGATATTGTTTTGGGAATTTGAAAGATATATTTATATCGTTATTTCCAATATGATATTTTGTTGGTCGTAGAATTTGACATTGAATATAAGCCGATATATTTTCTATTCAGAGCCTTGTATTTAATATCAAACGGGATTTGGGTTTGTCGTGAATGATGTCTTCATTAACACTGTTCTTAAACCCAGTTGAGAAAAAGATTAAAATTTTTATTTAGATTTAATGAAGTGTACCAATTAAATGGTATTTAATTAGAATTGAATTTGAATTGATTTTTGGGTTTATCGTAGACGGTGTTTTAAATAACACTTGTTCTTTAACCCAATAATTAATGGAATGTGATTTTGGGCTGTCATGAACGGTATCTTCAATAATCTGTTCATAGACCCAATGGAGTTAAGAAAATCAGAAACTAACTGGAGATTAGTTAAGTTGAATGGTTTCTTGGGTATTGATCTGATGTTGGTTTCGGCCTTTGGGGTTAATACTTAGGGAATTGCTCACTTGCTATTTTACGGTTAAAGGTTGATAAAATGTGATGGGATTTTGGGGTTTATCGCGAACCGTGTTTTAAATGGCATCGGTTCTTTAACCCAGTTAAAGAATAAAACTGGATGGAGTTTTAATGAATCTTTAATTAGATTGAAAATATCGAGAATGGAGTATCACCAATTTTACTCCAGGCGATAGCTAAATCTTTAATTAGATTTGAACGTGGAATGGTAATTGAATTCACCGATAACACCGTGGTGTTGGATATGAAGTATGACCAGTTTTACTTCATGGGATGAATAGGTTGGGATTAGAAAATAAAATAAATGATTACTTCGGTGTGGTTTGCTAATCCCGACTAGTTTGAATTGATATTCAAAGGAAGATTAAAGAATAAATTTAAAGAATTTATCTTTGATAAAATTAATGGGAACCTTTCCCTAAAAATGTGGAATTTAGAAACTAACTGTAGGTTAGCTAAGAAGAATAGTTTCCTGGTTATTGATCTGATGTTGGTTTCGGCCTTCGGGGATAATATTTGGGGAATTGTTCTCTTACTAATTTACGATTAGTGACTGATGAATTGGAATGAGGCGTATGTTGTGTTTGTGTAACACTTGTTTATTATATACACGAGTTATTCGGAAAGGCCGGGTTTATCCCATTCTGAATAACTGTTACGACGATAAGTCGAAGGTGAAGACGGTGGTCGAAGACCGGAGGTCTTCACGTCGTTTGGATAATTACAGATGATCTTGATTGGGCCTTACACCCAAGAGAAGGGAATCAATTGGTGATCGTCCAGACGTACTTGGAGATCTATGGATAGGCGAGGTACAAGGTGCCTCCGGTTTCGTTCAGACCCAGAACGGACTTGTAGATGGACTGTGTGTCTGACATTGGATATCATTCTGTGTGATTGATGGATATCGGTTGCATGGAGTGGTCTGCCAGTGTGGCATGCTATGATGCAAATGATCAAGGCTTCTGTTGAAAAGCAGAGTCTCGTGATTGATGATCAAAGCACAGCCTGTGTGGCATAGCTTTGTGTAACGTTGATTCGCGAGCCTCACACCCCGGTTGTGAACCAGAAACGGGAGAGGACCTCAGGGAGGACATGCGTTTCCTTCTAGTTAGAAGTGGCGTCAGTGGTTTTACACGCCCTGACGAGTTTGACTTATGTGGTTGTTGCTGTTGCAAGGCGCCTCAGATATATCGGTGACTATGTGAAGCCGATGGAGTCACTCGTTGGCTCATTTACGCCCCAAAGGGTGGGGAAACGCAGTGTTCAGGCATTTTAATCCACATCGGTGGACCAGCCCTGACGATCCAAAGGCTTGAATGAGTACTTGCCTGAGACATGGGCTAGATTGTCTCAAATTCGGTAGAGGACGATCCCTGGGCTCGGTTCATAGATGGAAATCCAATTTCCAAATACGTAACTTTGCGGTTTTGATTGTAGAGCCTAGTATGGCGACGTAGTAGCATGAGATACTATGCCGTCTATGATTGATACTTATGATTTGAAGTTGTTTTATACACTAGGCAGTTATTATAGTATCAAATGATTTGTTTTAAACGTACCAAGCATTCTTTGGCTATTATAAGGTAAAAACCCTATCCTCCGGCTTGCGTTGCATTGTTTGATAGGACTTGGATCTTATAATAGCTTCATTTTTCTTTATTTGGCATTGCGCTGTTGTTTTATGCACTGGTATTCTTGGGAGGAAACCCGTTCTGTGTTATACATCGTGGTCCCTTGATTTGCCGAACTTTAAAAACTAATATTAATAACTGTTTTAGTTCTCACACTAGTCACATGACTGACTTGGAGTTTATTGTTTTAACCTAAACTCTGGGTGCCCTTGTTTTGACACTGGCAGCTAGTAGTTTTGGTTTTGCAGATTTATATTCACAGGATCCTGGTTTACAACTGGAACGATACTTGGAAAGCTCTGTGTCGGTGTATTACTTTCAGTTGTGTTTTGTATTATTTTCCGCGACGATGTATTTAAATGTAATCTGAATCTCTGATATTTTCTATGTGTATTGTTTGTTTATACTCTGTATATTCTTATATTCTGATGGATTGATGTAATAAGCAATGAAATGTTCTTCTGTTTGCGTTCTAATTTTCCGTGTTCTCAAAACAATCAGGCGTTTCGTACGGTCTTGGTCGGTTTAGCTACTGATTCAGAACGAGAGAAATTCCCGGTCGTTACAATATCAGAATCAGACGAAACATGATCCATTGGAATCGTATGGACGGTGGCTACGCCATGGGACTGACTTGGAGTGAATTGGAGCTTGTTACAATTTATTGCAAAATAAATTATCCGTCTAAATCAAAGGTAGTTAATCCTTATTTAATGATAGTTGTCCAATGTGAGTAAAACTCACCAACTCTACCAGTTCATATTTTTATAACGTATATTTAGAACTGATAAATATTGATTGATTGCTGTGTGTTGACTATTTCGTTGAACTGCTAATTGATTGGTTAAAAATATCGATATAGTTATATATATATATATCGTTAATCAAATATTGATTCTGTTTATCAAAATATTTCATATTGAAATGAAATTGGTGTGAACTATATTGTATAATATCTGTGATGCAAGGAAACATATTGCAGGGATTCAACTGGATTCCTCAATATTTAAAATACTGTTTTGTGTCATATACTGTGATATATGATGTGATATATAATCTGTTGTTGATTATATGTGTTTGGATGATATTGATCATGGTTATATGGTATTTTAAATAACATAAGAAATACTGGAATGCATAAAGGGAATTTTCAAAGTATTTATTGAAAAGAGAATATTTATAAAATCAAAGGATTTTATATAAAAGGAAATATTTATAAACCATTTACAAATAGAATCGAAAAGGAAATATTTGTAAACCATTTACAAATAGAATTGAAAAGGGAATATTTGTAAACCATTTACAAATGGAATTGAAAAGGAAATATTTATTTGTTAAATAAATAGAACTGAAAAGGAAACATTTATTTGTTAAATAAATAGAATTAAGGAATATTTATTTAGAAAATAGATAGAATTATAAAAGGAATTATTTATAAAATAAATAAGATTTTTTAAAAGGAATATTTGGAAAATGAATAGAATTATTAAAAAGGAGATTTCAAATTATTAAAGAAAATTTGAGATGATTTATTTAAATTAGATATTAAATAAAAATATGTTTAAACAGATGAATTGAGAGGAATAATTTATAAATAATATTTTTATAAATTAAGTAAAATATTTATCATTGGATAAATGGAATATATAAGTCAGGACTTATATAGAGAAGTAAGAATCCATTTCAACATCGATATTTGAAACTGAATATGGACGAAGAGTGAATCGAATATTACTAATTCGAAAAGGTGTTAGTCAAATAGGGTTAATTTATTAGCGTTGATCGATTAGAGTTAATCGATAGAGTTAATTGAATAGGGTTAATTGATTAGAGTTAATCAATTAGAGTTAATCGATAGAGTTAATCAAATAGAGTTGATCGAATTAGAATTAATCAAATAAAGTTAATTGATAGAATTAATTGAATATAGTTTATTCGAATAGATTTAAAGGAGTTAATCGAATATAGTTTATTTGAATAGAGTTAAAGGAGTAAATTGAATATTGGTTATTCGAAGAAAAGAGTTAATCGAATATTGGTTATTCGAGAAGGGAGTTATCGAATATTGGTTATTCGAAGAAAGGAGTTAAACGAATATTGGTTATTAGAAGGGAGTTAATTCAATAGAGTTAATCGATTTGAGTTAGAGTTAATCGATTAGAATTAGAGTTAACCAGTTAGAGTTAACTAGTTAAAGTTAATCGATTAGAGTTAGAGTTAACCAGTTAGAGTTAACTAGTTAGAGTTAACTAGTTAGAGTTAATCAATTAGAGTTAACCAGTTAGAGTTGATCGATTAGAGTTAATAAATTAGAGTTAAATCGAATTAGAGTTTTTCAAATAGAGTTAATCGAGTTAGTGTTAGTCGAGTATTAGTAATCGAATATAGTTTATTCGAAAGGAGTTAATCGAATATAGTTTATTCGAATGGAGTTAATCGAATATAGTTTATTTGAAAGGAGTTAGCGAATATTAGTTTATTCGAAAGGAGTAAGTTGAATATAGTTTATTCGAAAGAAGATTATCGAATATAGTTTATTTGAAAGAGAGATTATCGAATATTAGTTATTCAAAGAGAGTTAATCGAATATAGTTTATTTGAAAAGGAGATATTGAATATAGTTTATTCAAAAGAGAGTTTTACGTGAAATTCGATTATATCGAATTGGGGAAAGTACTATTCACTTTCCGTTTTAATCAAGATTTATTCATTTATTAATAAATTTGTTATTTGTATATATATCCAAATTAATAAATAAAAGTTATATTTGAAGTTAGGTATTTCAAAAGTAGGGATTATAACATTATCGTTATAACCAATGTTTTTCATAAAAGAATTAGATTCATAAACTGAATCCGAGAGTTACGTAAGGAAGTTTGTTAAAGATTTAGAAGGTGAACTATGTCTATTTCGAGGTTAGAAACGTTGTTCAGTTAAGGTCTGAGAGGTAGTTATACCCCAACTTGATTGACTCCATTTTTAACTAAGGAATGGTTAAGGTTCGATAGTAAAAGTTGGTTAAGTTAATTTAGTTGATGAAGGTAATGGGTTGAGTTGGTATAGTGATGTTTTATTTAAACATCTGTTTAAATCAAATGAATAAGTTTTGGAAACATTTTTGAAATATAATCAAAGATATTTTCTGATCATAGAAAATGAAATATTTGTTGATAAAGAATACTGGAATGATAGTGATAAGTGGAAAAGAGAGGGAAATGTTTTCCAATGATTAATAACGTATATTTTCTAAATTTGGAAAATAAGGGATGTTGAATATGGAAACATGAAACAAATAAATAAATAAATAAACTAAAGAGATAAACGTTAAATGATGATTGATCAATAGAATTTCCATCTGGGAATAATATCGTTGTTTGCATACATGTTTTTCATTAGTAGTTAAATCACCGACTATCAAAGTTCTTGACCATTTTTCCGTCGTCAATACGGAGCGACTGGGATCAGATTCATTATCTGAAAACCAATCTGTATGGACGTTAGTGTTATGATCAAATATGATGAAGATAATTGAAGACAGAGTTATGCAAGAGCTGTCTTGTTTACAGAATAGTGCCTTCGATTTGTCCAGTCCCAGGACAACCTATATGGAAGAATATCTGACATGGTATATTTAATGGACCACGTAAGTTGATCTCTTCAAACGTATATTGTAATAACTCGGAAATTTGAGCCAATTTAAAATTTTTATTTTGGCAATTTTAGCGAATTTTGATTATTTAAAATGAATTATTTTAAATAATAACGACAAAGAATTTATTTTGAATAGAATTCGAATGTACATATTTAATTGAATCGTCGTTAGAATATAAATATTTTATTTTAAATATAAAAGGAATTGAAATTGGCGCGATAGTTCGAAAATTCGATTTCAAATTTCAAATGAATGCACAGGATTCAAAATAAACCGGATTCTAGCGAAACCAAAAATATTTGAATCTAATTAAGAATATCTTTCCAATGAATCCAAAAAATTGAAATTTCATAGCAGGAATCAAAAGTTACGTCTAGTTAAAAATTCAGAAGAGTCGCTATGGAATTCTGGCCCTTAAAAATGGAAATTTTGCAAACGACCTCGGTTTCCGACGAAACCACTTATTTTGATTTCGTGATGTCAATTTATTGCTAGATTCCAAAATTCGTAATTTTTCGAATCAATATTTGAGCGTGGCAAAGGAAAACGCGTTTGACCAGTTTTAGTTGATTTTAATTGACTGGAAAATGACCATTTTTCAGACGGCCTCAGAATTCGACGAAACTAGTTTTGTTAGGACCGTATCGTCAATACGAAGTTAGAAAATATTTTTCAGGAATTTTTAGAGTCCGTATGTGACCCCAGTGAATTTAAATGCGCGTTCAAATTCAATATATAGAGTTATATTTTGATTTTGATGAAAACTGATTAAAACGATCGAATCAGCTTACGATACATATCACATTGTGTTCGGAATGGGGGTAATTAGCTATAGGCGACAGCGGTGGGTTTCGTTTCGAGTTCAAAATAAAAAGTTACTTTTTGAAAATTAAATTAATTAAAATAAATATATATTATTATATTCCCCCTTTATCTCCCTTTCCTTGGTCAGACCGTCCTGCTCATTTTCTTCAATCGAAATTAGACCCCCAAATCCCCAAATTTAAAAACCTACGCCCTACTTCGTCACCTCCCTCCACCGCTGCCGCCAGGAACGCGACCCCCTCCTCCAGTGATCGACGGCGGGCCCCTGCTCCCTTTCTCTTCGAGATGGCTTCCCTCGCTAACCCGCGTCCATCCAAATCCCTTTTCCCCGATGAAAACCCACCCCCAAAAGCCACCGCACCCTCTGCGCCTGTCACCGCCGACTCCTCTTCCATGTCGTTCGAAGACCGTACCCCCCCTCCGACCTAAAACACTGTAAGTTTATGTTTATGTTTATTTTATTTTATTTTATTTTCTTTTTCTGATTTTATTTTTAAAATGAAGAAGTATATAATTTTTATAACTAGAGAAGTTAAGATTTTTAATGAACGAAAGGTTAGATTTTTAAAAGTAAAAAGATGATATTTTTAAAAGTAAAAAGACAATATTTTTAAAAGTAAAAAGACGGTATTTTTAAAAGTAAAAAGACGATATTTTAAAAAAGTAAAAAGACGATATTTTTAAAAGGTAAAAGATGATATTTTTAAAAGTGAAAAAGGCGATATTTTCAATAGTGAAAAGAATGGATTTTTATATATATGTTAGCATAAGAAAAATGAGATTTTTATATGCGAGAAGTTAGGATTTTTAGAAATGGAAAGGTCGGGATTTTATGCATATAAAGTGATGATTTTTATCACATAAAGATGTGATTTTTACAGAGAAGGAGATGTTTAAAAATATGATTTTTATTTATTAGAATGAAGCAATAAAAATATAATTTTTATTATGAACAGCGAGTCAAGGACTGCATTGGAATTTCAAACCGATCCAGACGGTTTAGCAGTTCAAAAGCAAAGCACGGCGGAGTGGAACCCTCTGCGAGAACTCCTCACCTTTAATTTATTTCTAGTTTGAAATATATACTAGGATGCAGACGGTCATTAGTAGCACCCGACACCCGTCGTCTACAGACTATGGATGACTTGTTTGTTTGATTGCTGTGTTGTGAAATTTGATTGTGTGATGGTTAATGAAGTAAAATATTTTATAGTGGAAAATATTTTATAGTTAAAAATATAATTTTTAACGTGTATATAAAATAAATATTTATAAACAAATCGGGCGATTTGTTTATATACACTGATTTGACTGATATTGATTGGGACGATAAGTTTTACACATCACCCAACTGCACAAATAAAATGTGTGTTTGTTGATTTGAAACCCCACACGGGTATTGGGATGATATTTGACGTACACTAATCCCGATTGTTTAGTTGTATGTCAATCGATGGGTTGACAGACTGTGTAAGCGTTAATTATTTATATTTAATGCTTATGTAGCTGAGTGGTGCACTCTGGATGATGGTTGATTATTTATCGTTGCTATTATATACATGTGTTGTAGAAAATCCATATAATTAACATTATATGGTAATTGATTGGGCCTCATTCCAATTTAGAAAATAAATTCATGTGTTGAATTGAAAATATATTCATGTGTTGAATTGAAAATCTATATTCATGTGTGGAATTGAAAATATATATTCATGTGTTGAATATAACGAACATTCATGTGTTGAATAAAAGCCGTGTTGATTAAATTGACGCCATTTTGACATGAACAATATTTATATCGATTTTATTCATTTTTATAATAAATATGGAAAATAAGGTGATTTCAAAATATAACGTTTTGAAAATATTATCATTTGTATATCGATGATGTGGAATATTCAATTTTGATTAGAAATTGAATATGAAGTTGAAATCATTTCGAAAACGAATTTAAAACGATTTATAAAATACGTTTTAAAAGGAAATCAACGAAATATATATAATACATATATTATATATATAATGGCCTGAATAGAACGCGCCGCGTCGCGGCAGTTCGCGAATTTCGACCATTGACTTCGAATGGATATTACGGGAGATCCGACCGTCGGATTCTTCTAAAACGGAACCTTTGGGTTCGTATCGAAAAGAGCTTTCTAACGAATATTAGAGATTTGAAATCTAACGGTTGGATTTGGAATTATGTCCAAATCAAATTTGGAAAAGGTCGTTGTAAGTGCAGTTCGATGGCCGTTGATAGAAATCGACTGTACGGGCCTTGATAAAATTATTAAAAATAGTAATAATTTGTGTAAAATCATAAGAAATGATTTGTGAAGAATTGGGATGAAAACTTCCATATTTGAAAAGAAAAAAAATAGATTTTTATCGAAATGAACTAGTTTTGAACTAGAATAGTAATTTATTTATTTTTAAATAAATGAATTGGATTTGAAATGGTTTTGAAAATAACCAGAAGTTTCCAATAATTGAATTGGATTGGATTTGAATCGAAATTGTCTTGGGAATATTTCGATGTTGGATTTAGTGATTATACAGATACTGTTATGGAAATTTGAAAGATATATTTATATCGTTATTTCCCATACGATATTTGTTGGTCGTAGAATTTGATATTGAATATAAGCCGATATATTTTCTATTTAGAGCCTTGTATTTAATTTCAAATGTGATTTGGGTTTGTCATGAATGGTGTCTTCATTAACACTGTTCTTAAACCCAATTGAGAAAAAGATTAAATCTTTTTATTTAGATTTAATGAAGTGTACCAATTAAATGGTATTTAATTGGATTGAATTTGAATTGATTTTTGGGTTTATCGTGAACGGTGTTTTAAATAACACTTGTTCTTTAACACGATAATTAATGGAATGTGATTTTGGGTTTATAGTGAATCGTGTTTTAAATGACATTGGTTCTTTAACCCAGTTAAAGACAGAAGATGATTCCCCAAGTTAAACAATCATTAATATTGATTTTTCGGAAGATTAAAACCATGTGGAGTTTTAATGAATCTTTAATTAGATTGAAATGATCGAGAATGGAGTATCACCAGTTTTGCTCCAGGCGATAATTATATCTTTAATTAGATTTGAACGTGAAATGGTAATTGAATTTACCGATAACACCGTGGTGTTAGATATGAAGTATAACCAGTTTTACTTCATGGGATGAATAGGTTGGGATTGGAAAATAAAATAAATGATCACTTCGGTGTGGTTCGCTAATCCCGACCAGTTTGAATTAATATTCAAAAGAAGATTAAAGAATAAATTTAAAAGAATTTATCTTTGATAAAATTAATGGGAACCTTTCCCAAATTATAAGGATATTTGAATAAAAGAATATTCTGAATTGGAATGAGGCGTATGTTGTGTTTGTGTAATGCTTGTTTATTATATACGCGAGTTATTCAGAAAGACCGAGTTTATCCCATTCTGAATAACTGATTCGACGTGGTGTCGAGGATGAAGACGGTGGTCGAAGACCGGAGGTCTTCACATTGTTTGGGTGATTGCTGATGATCTTGATTGGGTTGTACACCCAAGAGGAGGGAATCAGTTGGTGATCGTCCAGACGTACTTGAATATCGATGGATATGCGAGGTACAAGGCGCCTCCGGTTTCGTTCAGACCCAGAACGGACTTGTAAATGGACTGTGTGTCCGACATTGGATTTTATTCTTTGTGATTGATTTCTATTAAATATATCTCTGTTTGGCGGCGGAGAATTTATTCTCTTGCTTAACGCCCTTCTCTGAGACGTACGAGCTCAGGGGTTATATATTGATGGATATCAATCGCATGGAGTGAATTGCCTGTGTGGCATGCCTAAGTGGCAATTGATCAAGGCTTCTATTGAAAAGCAGAGTCTTGTGGTTGATGATCAAAGCACCACCTGTGTGGCAAAGCTTTGTGTAATGTGAATTCGTGAGCCTCACACCCCGTTTGTGAACCAGAAACGGGAGAGGTCGTCAGGGAGGGCATGCGTTTCCTTCTAGCTAGGGTGGTGTCAGTGCTTAAACTGGCTGACATTTATATACTTTTCACCTGTGTGGTTGTTGCTGTTGCGAGGCGCCTCGAACATATCGGTGGCTGTGTAGAGCTGATGGAGTCATTTGGCTCATTTACGCCGCAAAGGGTGGGGAAACGCAGTGTTCAGGCATTTTAATCCACATCGGTGGACCGGCCCTGAGGATCCAAGGGCTCACCCGTGTCTGAGTCCTGAGACATGGGCTAGATTGTCTCGAATCGGAAGAGGACGATCCCTGGCCTCTGTTCATGGATGGAAATCCAATTTCCAAATACGTGACTTTGCGGTTTTGATTGTAGAGCCTAGTATGGCGACATGATATATGGTACCCATGCCGTCTGTGATTGATACTTATGATTGAAATAGTTTTGACACTATACACTTATAGTAATAAAGATGAAATTTAGCGTATCAAGCATTCTTTGGTTATTACAAGGTAAAACCCTATCCTCCGGTTTGTGTTGCATTGTGTGATGGGACCTGGGTCTTATAATAGCTTCATTGTTCTTTATTTTGCATTGCGCTGTTGTTTTATGCACTGGTATTCTTTTGAGGAAACCCGGTCCGTGTTATACGGCGTGGTCCCTTGATTTACCTAACTTTAAGATATAGATTAATAACTATTTTAGTTCTCACACCAGTCACATGACAGACCTGGAGTTTATTGTTTTAACCTAAACTCTGGGTGCCCTTATTTTGACACGGGCAGCTGGTAGTTTTGGTTTTGCAGATTTATATTCACAGGAGCCTGGTTTACAGCTGGAACGATACCCGGAAAGCTCTGTATCCTTGTATTACTTTCAGTTGTGTATTATGTTATTTTTCCGCTGCTATTTAATGTATTATAATCTCTGATATTTTATGATGTGTAATATTGATTCATACTCTGTATATTCTTGTATTCTGATGGAATTATTGTAATAAGCAAGGAAATGTTCTTCTGTTTGCCTTCCGATGTGGCTTGTCCTCAACTCAATCCGGTCTTTCCTTACCGTGGAAGTTCGGGTCGTTTCATCTTGGTATCAGAGATTTGGTTTACAGAGCTCGGAGAACAAGACACATTAGAACCATACAAAAGAATTCATTAGAAATTGGATTAGTAATATCCAACGGGAATGACTCGTTAGAGATGGGATCAGTAGTATCCTAGAACGAGTGTGAAGAGTATATTTTTAAAAAGAAAACGAGTTTTATTTTGAAAATTTAATTCAATTATTCGTATTTGAATATTTGTTAGTATTGATTTGGACTATCCAGTATATAAAGATTTTGCGTATATGTTTGATCCGCGTGTATTCGAAGTTTTAATATATTGGGTAGATATAAAATCACATTGTAGTCGCCTAGAGGTGATTCTGATGATTGATCGATCATGATCAGAATTTATATTCGAGTTTCGAAGGTGGGATGTCTATATATTTCCATTAGACAGGTGTGAGAGACAAATTAGATAGGGCTTATTGATGTGATTTGGCATCAAAAATCTGATTTTTGGACTATGTAACAAAATTATGTGATTAAAATGATAATCATCTAATTGATTGCTGGTTGTGTTGTTGATTATTGTTTGATTAATTAAATGTTGAACCTATAACCAAATTGAATTAAATAGTGAGTTGTATTGAAAATTTATCGCATTTGCATGCATATACATGTATATCCATCAAACAGGTCATAGCAAGGAGGCTAGAGAAGAGGAATAAAATTGTTTTCCCGACAAATATTACATGTTTATCGTATTTCTTTAGGTTTGGATGATTTTATGAGCCGATTGGCTAGCCGCTTGGCTTTTTCGTTTTCTTTTGGATTGAAAAAGGCCATGGGAGGCTATATGAAATATCCCGAAGTGCCCGGTGCAGGGGAGGTTATGGAGAAATTTTTCGAAAATTTAGGGTGTTAGCCAAATTTTTGAAAAATTTGAAAAGTTCTTAGAAATTGAAAAGTTGAAGAACTTAAGCCTTAAAGAAAGCAATGAAAGTTGAGTTGATTTGTTAAACAACTTTCGGTTTCGTTCCTTTTCGGGGGCGAAAAGTTTTAAGTGGGGGAGATTGTAATAACCCGGAAATCTAAGCCAATTTAAAATTTTTATTTTGGCAATTTTAGCGAATTTTGATTATTTAATATGAATTATTTTAAATAATAACGACGAAGAATTTATTTTGAATAGAATTCGAATGTATATATTTAATTGAATCGCCGTTAGAATATAAATATTTTATTTTAAACATAAAAGGAATTGAAATTGGCGCGGTAGTTCGAAAATTCGATTTCAAATTTCAAATGAATGTACAGGATTCAAAATAAACCGGATTTTAGCGAAACAAAAAATATTTGAATCTGACTAAGAATATCTTTCCAACGAATTCGAAAAATAGAAATTTCATTGCGGGAATCAAAAGTTACATCCAATTAAAAATTCAGAATAGTCGCAATGGAATTCTGGCCTTTAAAAATGGAAATTTTGCAAACGACCTCGGTTTTCGACGAAACCACTTTTGTTGGATCCGTGATGTCAAGTTATTGCTAGATTCCAAAATTCGTAATTTTTCGAATCAATATGTGAGCGTGGCAAAGGAAAACACGTTTGATCGGTTTCAGTTGATTTTAATCGACTGAAAAATGGCCATTTTTCAAACGGTCTCAGAATTCGACTAAACTAGTTTTGTTTGGACCGTATCGTCAATACGAAGTTAGAAAATATTTTTCAGGAATTTTTAGAGTCCGTATGTGACCCCAGTGAATTTAAATGCACGTTCAAATTCAATATATAGAGTTATATTTTGATTTTGACGAAAACTGATCAAAACGATCGAATCAGCATACGATACATATCCCATTGTGTTCGGAATGGGGGTAATTAGCTATAGGCGACAAGCGGTGGGTTTCGTTTCGAGTTCGAAATAAAAAATTACTTTTTGAAAATTAAATTAATTAAAATAAATATATATTATTATATTCCCCCCTTTATCTCCCTTTCCTTGGTCAACCCCTGCCTGCTCATTTTCTTCGATCGAAATTAAACCCCAGATCCCCAAATTTAAAAACCCACGCCCTCCTTCGTCACCTCCTTCCACCGCCGCCGCCAGGGACGCGACCCCCTCCTCCAGTGATCGACGGCGGGCCCCTCCACCCTTTCTCTTCGCGATGGCTTCCCTCACGAACCCGCGTCCATCCAAACCACTTTCCCCCGATGAAAACCCACCCCCAAAAGCCGTCGCACCCTCTGCGCCTGTCATCGCCGACTCCAACAAGGTTTCCCCCTCCGCTCGACGCCCTCTCACTCCTCTTCCCTGTCTTTCGAAGACCGTACCCCCCCTCCGACCTAAAACACTGTAAGTTTATGTTTATTTTATTTTATTTTCTTTTCTTTTTCTGATTTTATTTTTATAATGAAGAAGTATATAATTTTTATAACTAGTGAAGTTAAGATTTTTAATGAACGAAAGGTAAGATTTTTAAATGAACGAAAGGTTAGATTTTTAAAAGTAAAAAGATGATATTTCTAAAAGTAAAAAGACGATATTTTTAAAAGTAAGAAGACGATATTTTTAAAAGTAAAAAGATGATATTTTTAAAAGTAAAAAGAAGATATTTTTAAAAGTAAAAAAGACGATATTTTTAAAAGTAAAAAGACGATATTTTTAAAAAATAAAAAGACGATATTTTTAAAAAGTAAAAAGACGATATTTGTAAAAGTGAAAAAGGCGATATTTTTAATAGTGAAAAGAATGGATTTATATTCATATGTTAGCATAAGAAAAATGAGATTTTTATATGCGAGAAGTTAGGATTTTTAGAAATGGAAAGGTCGGAATTTTAAACATATAAAGTGATGATTTTTATCACATAAAGATGTGATTTTTACAGAGAAGGAGACGTTTAAAAATATGATTTTTATTTATTAGAATGAAGAAATAAAAATATAATTTTTATTATGAACAGCGGGACAAGGACTGCATTGGAATTTCAAACCGATCTAGACGTTTCAGCAGTTCAAAAGCAAAACACGATGGAGTGGAACCCTCTTTGAGAACTCCTCACCTTTAATTTATTTCTAGTTTGAAATATATATACCAGGATGCAGACGGTGTTTAGTAGCACCCGATACCCGTCGTCCACAGACCATGGATGAGTTGTTTGTTTGATTGTTGTGTTGTGAAATTTGATTGTATGATGGTGAATGAATAAAATATCTTATAGTGGAAAATATTTTATAGTTAAAAATAAAAAATTTAACATGTATATAAAATAAATATTTATAAACAAATCGGACGATTTGTTTATATACAATGATTTGACTGATATTGATTGGGACGATAGATTTTACACATCGCCCAACTGCACAAATAAAATGTGTGTTTGTTGATTTGAAACCCCACACGGGTATTGGGATGATATTTGACGTACACTAATCCCGATTGTTTAGTTGTATGTCAATCGATGGGTTGACAGACTGTGTAAGCGTTAATTATTTATATTTAATGCTTATGTAGTTGAATGGTGCACTCTGGATGATGGTTGATTATTTATCGTTGCTATTATATACATGTGTTGTAGAAAATCCATATAATTAACATTATATGGTAATTGATTGGGCCTCATTCCAATTTAGAAAATAAATTCATGTGTTGAATTGAAAATATATTCATGTGTTGAATGGAAAATAAATTCATGTGTTGAATTGAAAATATATTCATGTGTTGAATTGAAAATCTATATTCATGTGTTGAATTGAAAATATATATTCATATGTTGAATAGAATGAACATTCCTGTGTTGAATAAAAGCCGTGTTGATTAGATTGACGACATTTCGACGTGAACGATATTTATATCGATTTTATTCATTTTTATAATGAACATAGAAAAGAAGGTGATTTCAAAATATAACGTTTTGAAAATATTATCATTTGTATATCGATGATTGGAATATTCAATTTTGATTAGAAATTGAATATGAAGTTGAAATCGTTTTGAAAACGAATTTAAAATGATTTATAAAATAAATTTTAAAAGGAAATCGATGAAATATATATAATATATATATTATATATATAATGGCCTGAATAGAACGCGCCGCGCCACGGCAGTTCGCGAATTTCGACCATTGACTTCGAATGGATATTACGGGAAATCCGACCGTCGGATTCTCCTAAAACCGGAACTGTTGGGGGGTATCAAAAAGAAATTAGAGATTTGAAATCTAATGGTTGGATTTGGAATTATATCCAAATCAAATTAGGAAAAGGTCGCTATAAGTGCAGTTTGATGGCCGTTGATGGAAATCGCCTGTACGGGCCTTGATAAAATTATTAAAAATAGTAATAATTTGTATAAAATCATAAGAAATGATTTGTGAAGAATAGGGATGAAAATTTCTATATTTGAGAAGATAAAAATAGATTTTTATCGAAATGAACTTGTTTTGAATTAGAATAGTAATTTATTTATTTTTAAATAAATGAATTGGATTTGAAATGGTTTTAAAAATAACCAGAAGTTTCCAATAATTGAATTGGAGTGGATTTGAATCGAAATTGTCTTTGTAATATTTCAATGATGGATTTAGTGATTATACAGATATTGTTATGGAAATTTGAAAGATATATTTATATCGTTATTTCCAATAAGATATTTGTTGGTCGTAGAATTGGATATTGAATATAAGCCGATATATTTTCTATTCAGAGCCTTATATTTAATATCAAATGTGATTTGGGTTTGTCGTGAATGGTGTCTTCATTAACACTGTTCTTAAACGAAGTTGAGAAAAAGATTAAATCTTTTTATTTAGATTTAATGAAGTGTACCAATTAAATGGTATTTAATTGGATTGAATTTGAATTGATTTTTGGGTTTATCGTGAACGGTGTTTTAAATAACACTTGTTCCTTAACCCGATAATTATGGAATGTGATTTTGTGTTTATAGTGAACTGTGTTTTAAATGACATTGGTTCTTTAACCCAGTTAAAGACAGAAGGTGATTTCCCAAGTTAAACAATCATTAATATTGATTTTTGGGAAGATTAAAACCAAGTGGAGTTTTAATGAATCTTTAATTAGATTGAAATGATCAATAATGGAGTATCACCAGTTTTTCTCCTGGCGGTAGTTAAATCTTTAATTAGATTTGAACGTGAAATGGTAATTGAATTTACCGATAACACCGTGGTGTTAGATATGAAGTATGACCAGTTTTACTTCATGGGATGAATAGGTTGGGATTGGGAAATAAAATAAATGATTACTTCGGTGTGGTTCGCTAATCCCGACTAGTTTGAATTGATATTCAAAAGGAGATTAAATAATAAATTTAAAGTATTTATCTTTGATAAAATTAATGGGAACCTTTCTGAAAGTATAAGGATATTTGAATAAAAGAATATTCTGAATTGGAATGAGGCGTATGTTGTGTTTGTGTAACACTTGTTTATTATATACGCGAGTTATTCAGAAAGACCGGGTTTATCCCATTATGAATAACTGATTCGACGTGGTGTCGAGGATGAAGACGGTGGTCGAAGACCGGAGGTCTTCACATCGTTTGGGTGATTGCTGATGATCTTGATCGGGCTGTACACCCAAGAGGAGGGAATCAGTTGGTGATCGTCCAGACGTACTTGGAGATCGATGGGTATGCGAGGTACAAGGTGCCTCCAGTTTCGTTTAGACCTAGAACCGACTTGTAAATGGACTGTGTGTCCGACATTGGATTTTATTCTGTGTGATTGATTTCTATTAAATATATCTCTGTTTGGCATCGGAGAATTTATTCTCTTGCTTAACGCCCTTCTCTGAGACGTACGAGCTCAGGGGTTATATATTGATGGATATCAATCGCATGGAGTGAATTGCCTGTGTGGCATGCCTAAGTGGCAACTGATCAAGGCTTCTGTTGAAAAGCAGAATCTTATGGTTAATGATTAAATCACCGCCTGTGTGGCATAACTTTTTGTAATGTGAATTCGCGAGCCTCACACCCCGGTTGTGAACCAGAAACGGGAGAGGACATCAGGGAGGGCATGCGTTTCCTTCTAGCTAGGGTGGTGTCAGTGCTTAAACTGGCTGACATTTATATACTTTTCGCCTGTCTGGTTGTTACTGTTGCGAGGCGCCTCGGATATATCGGTGACTGTGTGGAGCCAATGGAGTCATTTAGCTCATTTACGCCCCAAAGGGTGGGGAAACGCAGTGTTCAGGCAATTTAATCCACATCGGTGGACCGGCCCTGAGGATCCAAGGGCTCACCTGTGTCTGGGTCCTGAGACATGGGCTAGATTGTCTCGAATCGGTACAGGACGATCCTTGGCCTCGGTTCATAGATGGAAATCCAATTTCCGAATACGTGACTTTGCAGTTTTGATTGTAGAGCCTAGTATGGCGACATGATATATGGTACCCATGCCCTTTGTAATGACCCGCATTGGCAGAGGTATTATAATTAATTTATTTAATTATTGAAATGGTGGTTTAGAGAATTTAATGGTCGTGGAATTTAATAATGGTGAATATTTAATTAAAATAATAAATTAAATAGTATATTTAATTCTGAAATAATCAGAATTGGCTGAAATGGCGATATGGTGTCAACTGGATCATCTGTGATATTTAATTCAGTTTAGAATTGAATTAGAATAACGAATATATTTAAATAACGATAGTTTAACGTATAATTATATTATAATTAAAATCGAGCTTGAAATGGCGTTGTAGTTCGCGATTTGGCGATTTGAACTTCAACTTAATGTACAGGATTCATTTTAAGTCGGATTTCAGTGAAACAAGAAACGTGTGGAGTTGGTGGAGTATATCTTTCTAGTGGAAGAGAAAAATCGGGATTTCATCGTGTAAATTTTGATTCAGGCCCAAATCAAATTTCAGAAAAGTCGTTGTGGAATTCCTTTATAATTTATAAAGGAATTATTTACATTTTTAAAAGGAATTTCAATATAAATCAAATATCGGGTTGACCCAGAAGTGAATATCGAGTTAGAAATTCATATAGGAATATTCTAGAGCTGTATGGTATTCCATTGTGAATATAGACGATAATATAAATTTATTTATATTTAATTTGATTTTTATTTAAATATATTTATATATTTAAATGGGTCATTCAGAGCTTTAAAAATAGCCACTTTTGCAAACGAAGTCGGAATTCGACGAAACTAATTTTGTTGGATCCGCAATGTCAAATAGTTGTTAGATTTCCAGTTCCGTGATTTTTAGAGTCACTGTGTCGCCGTACGGATTTTTAGAGTGAAAAACAATCAGTATTTTGTCAGTTAAAATACGCTGTGTGAGCAAACGGAATCGAAATTAGACGAAACCAGTTTCGTTGGGACCGTAATGTCAAACAGTAGCTGCATGCCAATTTTCATGATTTTTGGGTATCGTATGTGGTCACAAGAATTTTAGAAGACAAGTACAAATAGCGTCTGATTATAATTGAATATTTATAATGAAAATATCTAAATTCTAAATCCTATAAATAACCCTAAAAAAAATCCTAAACCTAATTCTAACATCCCGAAGTCAACAGATGAAGGCGCCGCATCCTTCAGCAAATACAAAGGAGAAAAGTGAGCTTCAAAATTCTCAAACAAATCCAAATAAAATCCATAAATCATCACACACACATATTTTCATTCCTAAGGAGATTCTCTTCGATCTGGTGGTAGTTTTGTTGGGTTCGATGGATGTTCTATTCGGTGAAAAAATGTACAGCGTAGGGTGCGTGAGGTTAGGGTTCGAATTTTAGAGAAATGGAAAAGGTAATTCGAGTTTTGGAGAGTATAGTTGACATTGTGATGGATTTTAGCATAAGTGAGCAAGATTTGGGACCATTCGATGGCAAAAGTGTACGATCGATTGTTTGTAGATGGCGTGAGACGTGGTCGAGCGCATTCCAAAAGAAGAGGACGAGTTGCCCCTTTTGGTGATGGAATCAAGGAGATTAAGAGGTGAAGAACGATGGTGTATTTGATTTTGATTTCTGTGATTTGTAAAGGAAGAACGGTTGCAGTAAAGAATCGGGTATGGTGGAGGATTTGCCTGGAGCTCACGCATTCAAAATTTGGGGAAGAAGGCGCGGTCCTCGGCTTTGAAATTTGATGATAGGCCGGTGGGATTTAAATGGGTAAAGCCCATTATAATTTAATTCCAAGTTTATTTACTTATAAATGTACGTTAACTTCTAAGTGACATAACTTTATCATACGTAAACGAAATTCAGCGAAACTGGTCGCGTCCGGATCGTATGGATGAGAGCTACCCAATGGAACTGACTGGAAGTGGATTGGGGCTAGTTTGAATTTATGGCGAAACAAACTGTTTGATTCAAATCAAACAACACTTTATCGTTCTTTAACAATGAACTGCCAATGTGAGTAAATCTCACTAACTCTGAACAGTTTATAATTTCATGTTGTATTTTTAGAACTGTTAAATATTGGCTGATTAACTGTGTGTTGACTGTTTGATTGAACTACTAGTCAGCTAGTTGAATTTCCATATTGATTCTGTTTAACAGAATATATCATATGGAACTGAAAGTGATGTTATCTATATTGTTTAATATCTGTGATGCAGGAAAACAGGTTGGAGGTACCAAACTGGGTTCCTCAACATTTATTTTACTGTTTTCATATATTGTATATAATGTGATATATAATCTGTTGTCGATTATATGTGTTGGGACGATACTGATCATCGTGATTTAATATGTTGAATACCATAAAATACCGAAATGTTGATAAGGGAATATTTTCAAAGTGATATTTGAAAATAAAATATTTATAAATGGAATATTTATAAATAAGAAATATTTATAAATTGGAATATTTATAAATAGGAGGTATTTCGAAAAGGGAAATTATAAAATCTAGAAAAGGAAATATTTGTAAATCATTTGCAAATAGAACTGATAGGAAATATTTAGAAAATAAATAGAGTTAAAAAGGGAAAATTATTTCTAACGGAATAGGATGTTATAAAAGGGAAAACGTTATAAAAAGGAAATTGTTATAAGAAGGAAATCATTTTAAAGTGGAGAACCATTACTAAAAGTAAATCTTTAAATAAATGAATAAATGTTGTTAAAAAGGAAATCTTTATAATGCGAATAAAGTCAGTAAATCGAATTTGGTATTCGAAGGGAGTTAAATCGAATATGGTATTCGAAAGGAGTTAAATTGAATATAAGTTATTCGAAGGGAGTTAAATCGAATATGGTATTCGAAAGTTAGTAAATCGAATTAGTTATTCGAAAAGGGGTTAGTCGAGTCGAGTTAGCTGAATAGAGTTAATCGAATATTTGTTATTCAAATAAGAGTTAACCAGTTAGAATTAATCGAATAGAGTAAAAATAAAGGAGTTAATCGAATGTAGTTTATTCGAATGTAATCAGTTGAGTTAATCGAATATTAGTAATTCGAGTAAAGTAGGAGTTATCGAATATTAGTTATTCGAAGAAGAGTTAAATAGAGTTATCGAATATTAGTTATTCGAATAGAGTTAAATGGAGTTATGGGAATAAATCGAATATAGTTTATTCGAATGGAAATAAAGGAGTTAATCGAATATAGTTTATTTGAATAGAGTTAGAAGAGTTATCGAATATAGTTTATTCGACAGGAGTAAAGTGAATAGAGTTAATCCAAAGGAGTTAATCGAATAGAGTTAATTGAAAAGAGTTAATCGAATATAGTTACTTGAAAGAAAGGTTAACTAAGGATGTTAGTTAAAGAAATATAAAGTGAACTTTGCCTATTTCAAAGTTAGAAATGTTGTTAAGTTAAGGTCCGAGAGGTAGTTCTACCCCAACTTGATTGGCTTCGTATTTAACTAAGGAATGGTTAAGGTTCAGCAGTAAAGGAAATGGTTTGAGTTGGCATAGCGATGTTTTATCTAAACATCTGTTTAATCCAAATGTAGGAGTTTTGGAAATGTTTTCCCAAACAAGAATCAGAAATGTTTTCTAATACAGAAAACAAGAAATGGAAATGTTTTCCAATGGTAATAACGTATATTTTCTAAATTTAAAAAATAGCAAATGTTGAATATTGGGAAACAGGAGATGAAAAATGAACTTAAGAGATAAAATGTTTATGATGTTTGATCGGTATAATTTCCATCTGTAAATAATATCGTTGTTTGCACACCTGTTTTTCTTTGATAGTTAAATCACAGACTATCGAAGTTTTGACCATTTTAACATTGTTAATATGGAGAGACCGGTTAGATTATTATCCAAAGAACCACTCTGTATTGGCATAAGCGTTGCGGATCATATATGCCAAAGATAATTGAAGACAGAGTAAAGTGCAAGGGCTATTACATAAGTCTTAGATAACAGTGTCTAAGATGGATGTATTGAATAGTGCCTTCGGTTCATCCTGTTCCTGGATGACTTGTATGGACGGATGTCTAACAGAGTATTTCCAGACGATCACGTATATTGATTTCTCCAACCGTACCAAGAGTTGAAGGGGAGAAGGAAACTTCTTTTAGCTAACACATAATGTATTGTTGAGGACGTCAATCGGTGATTTGATGGATTTGACGATGTGACAATCGAAGTGAATCTGGTGTGATGATAAAGCGTAGCTTTTAGCCTCACATCCGGAAAATGATAGAAATCGGGCTGGCAGCATGGCTAAGTCAGTCGCTCCGAAGTAGGGCGTATAATCACTTGATCTAGAGTTTTATTTACTTCTAAAAATCTATTGTCGATACTGTCCCATTCGCGAAACGGTTGCTAATCCTTACCGTTGGTGATATACATTCGATACACTCAAGCGAAATGAGTGGTCGGTCATGTGTAGCCGGGTTGCAAGATGTTCTTGTTGAACCCAGTCTATTCCTTTCTAGAGGCACACTAGCGAAAGGTGGTTCCATACCTTGTCATAGTTGGAAATCCATTACCCAATACGTGCTTGCGGTTTTGAATTGTATACTATATATGTAGAACGTGAGATGAAAGAGTTTCTGCTAGATGATTATTATATTGTGGTTGATAGACATTATTATAATATCAAAAGGTTTTTCATATAAAGATAATTTGGATTCTCATAAGAGAAAAACCCGTTCCGTTATATGGCGTGGTCTTATGAGATATCGTTTACTTGTTCGAACTGTTTTACTCATACCAGTCCCATGACTGACCCGGAGTTTATTTGTTTGTTTCCCTAAACTCTTGGGTGCCTAAATTTGTACGGGAAGTCAAGTAGTCGGGAATTATAGGTATACTGGAAGAGCTTGGTGCAGGAGGCTTCAGGATCATATAGCTATAGTTATTTCTGCTGTGTTGTAAGTGTTGTACTTTAATAATGATATATATTCAAGTACAGATGTATATTTCAAGTTATGTTATATATATATTGTATGTTATTCGTTCCGCTATGAGGTTCGTGTTACTCTGATGTTGTGTTCTTCTTCTTCTTCTATTCTAAGTTTCTATCTTATCTTTCCTCCCTCTGTTTTCTATCTATTAATTTCCTGATTTTCAGTTTAATTTGGGGTTGGACTTGTGTTTTTGGTCAACTCAAATTGGACCGGATTTTCGGGTCATTACACCCTCTATGATTGATACTTATGATTGAAATTGTTTTGAAACTATACACTTATAGTAATAAAAGATGAAATTTAGCGTATCAAGCATTCTTTGGCTATTATAAGGTAAAACCCTATCCTCCGGTTTGTGTTGCATTGTGTGATGGGACCTGGGTCTTATAGTAGATTCATTGTTCTTTATTTAGCATTGTGTTGTTGTTTTATGCACTGGTGTTCTTGGGAGGAAACCCGTTCCGCGTTACACGGCGTGGTCCCTTGATTTACCTAACTTTAAAATAAAGATTAATAACTGTTTTAGTTCTCACACCAGTCACATGACTGACCTGGAGTTTATTGTTTTAACCTAAACCCTGGGTGCCCTTATTTTGACACGGGCAGCTAGTAGTTTTGGTTTTGCAGATTTATTTTCATAGGAGCCTGGTTTATAGCTGGAACGATACCCGAAAAGCTTTATATCCGTGTATTACTTTCAGTTGTGTATTGTATTATTTTTCCGCTACTATGTAATGTATTGTAATCTCTGATATTTTATGATGTGTAATATTGATTCATACTCTGAATATTCTTATATTCTGATGGAATTGTTGTAATAAGCAAGGAAATGTTCTTCTGTTTGCGTTCCGATTTGTCTTGTCCTCAACTCAATCCGGTCTTTCCTTACCAGGGAAGTTCAGGTCGTTTCATATATACATTTGGTGGCATAGGAATTCGTTTCTCTTAGCTGTATACCCGCTATATTTTTGGGGAAATCAATTTTTGATTTGGCGGGTATGACGATGTGACATTCAAAGTGAATAAATGTGTGATCTGCTAGAGATAAGCATGGCCTCTAGCCTCACAACCAGGAAATGACGAAATCGGGCAGGCAACATGGCTAAGTGGTTGGCTGCCAAGTAGGGTGTGTATTATCACCTATCTAGAGATATTCATTTCATTCTTTAATCTATTCGATGCTATCCCATTCGGGAAACGGTTGCCGATCCCAACCGTTGGTGATATACATTCGATACAGTCAAGCGAAATGAGTGGTTGATCATGTGTGGCCGGGTTGCAAGATGTTCTTGTTGAACCCGGTGTATTCCTATCTAGAGGTACACTACTTGAAGGTGGTTCCATACCTTGTCATAGTTGGTAATCCATTATCCAATAAGTGCTCGCAATTTTGATTGTATACTGTACATGTGGAACGTGAGATGAAAGCGTTTCTACATGATGATTATTATATTGTGGTTGATAGACACTATTATAAGATCAATGGGTTTTCATATAAAGATTATTGTTTCTTTCAAAATGATTTGAAAGTTAAATCAAATTGATTTGGATTCTCATAAGGGAAAACCCCTTCCATTATATGGCATGGTCTTATGAGATATCGTTATTTTCCCAAACTGTTTTAAATTGTTTACTCATACCAGTCCCATGACTGACCCAGAGTTTATTTCGTTTTTCCCTAAACTCTTGAGTGACCAATTTTTTACGGGCAGTCAAGTAGTTAGGATTTTCAGATATACTTGGAGAGCTTTGAGTAGGAGGCTTTAGGATTTTAGAGCTATTGTTATTTCCGCTATGTTGTAAGTGTTGTACTCTGATAATGTTACTGTATACATACACTGATTTATTTCAAAGATATATTATCAATTATGTATTGTTCGTTCCACTGTGAGATTCGTGTTACTCTGATGTTGTATGTTCTTCTTCTATTCTAAGTTTCTATCTTATCTATTCTCACCCTCTAATTTCTTTCATGGACTATCTGGTGTTTCCGATGCTTGAATAATCAAAGTAGTGTTGTATGCCGATATCCAGGATCGCAAATTCCCCGGGTCGTTACAAATTCCCTTTCAACTCAAGTTTCATTCTTGATTCCAAACTCATAATCCATTAATCAAGTTCCATTTCAAATTCCTACCTCCCAACACAATTGTATTCAATATCATTCTAATCTAATTCAATTTCAATTACTACTTAACTGATTTCAATTCAATTCCAGCTCGGTTTCACAAATTTCGATTTAAATTTGTTTTTAATTCGAATAACCTCTTCTTGGGGTTTTAAATAGCTCTGCTTTTCTCAAAAATTCAACAGTCCTTTTCGAAATTAAAACAACTTGTTTTCGCAAAAAATTTCCAAAAACAAAACCTTTGGTAGTAATCCGTCACTTAAAAACTCGAAAATGGACACTGATGATGTCATGACCATCATCGAAATCTATTTTCCAGCTATTGAAGTGAGTTCAATACTATATCACTTTCAAAACCATTTCTAAACACTTTCATTTTGAAATCCATTTCAAAATATCCTTTTCAATGCTTGTAAAAAATTCACATATATTTAACCCAGATTCATTTATAAACACTTTTTCAAATTTCCAGGGTTTTAATTCCAATTCTGGTTTTAATTTCAGACTTAATTCATCTGATTTCACGTATTTCATTTATATGAATTCTGATTGGTTATTTACATAACCATTTTAATTTGCAATCTTACTCGATTATAATAACAACCAAAATATCCAATATATTATAATTCTAATATATATATATATTCTCTATATCAAAATATACTTTAGGTAAAATTATTTTCATTTACCGTCTTTTTCAAAACATATCGTGTCGACCCATCGTATTCGAGTGTTTAGAAACTCCTACTGATACAGTGGATCAAACTAATCGACCAGAACTCAAAAACAACTCAACCAATAAATCTACACAATATAAAACCAGTTTTATATCAAATAACAAATACGCGTGCAAATATATACACTCAACTCAATCTAGGGTATTTCTAATCCCATCTATACTGAGTCATGCCACAGAGCCAAGGTAATTACTTAACCTTCAGCTCTGATACCAAATGTAGTGTCCCAAAATTCCGGTACAATTTGAGCTGACTAAATAACACAAGTCCAACCCAAATTACACTGGAAACCAGAAAAAAAGAAAAAAGAAAACAGAGGGTGAGTAAGATAGAAACTTAGAATAGAAGAAGAGGAAGAACATACAACATCAGAGTAACACGAGTCTCACAGGGAACGAACAACATATAATAGATAACATATCCTTGAAATAAAATCAGTAAATATATACAGTAACATTATCAGAGTACAACGCTTACAACACATCGGAATAAACATTAGCTATATAATCCTGAAGCCTCCTGCTCCAAGCTCTCCAAGTATATCTGAAAAATTCCGACTACTTGACTGCTCGTACAAAATTGGGTACCCAAGAGTTTACGGAAAACAAAACAAACTCTGGGTTAGTCATGGGATTGGTGTGAGTACAACAATTTAAAATAGTTTGAGCAATAAAACGATATCTCATAAGACCACGGTGTATAATGGAACGAGTTATTCCCTTATGAGAATCCAAAATAATCTTTTTATCAAAATTCTTTTGATATTATAATAGTGTCTATCAACCACAATATAATAATCATCCAGCAGAAACGCTTTCATCTCATGTTCTACATATATAGTATACAATCAAAACCCCGAGCACTTGTTGGGTAATGGATTACCAACTATGACAAGGTATGGAACCACCTTCCGATAATGTACCTCTAAAGAGGAATACACTAGGTTCAACAAGAACATCTTGCAACCCAGCCGCACATGACCGACCACTCATTTTGCTTGTGTGTATCGAATGTATATCACCAACGATTGGGATCAGCAATCGTTCCCAAAAGGGAAAGCATCTAATAGATTAAAGAAGTGAATGAAACTCTAGATCAGGTGACGATACACCCTATTTGGAAGCAACCCACCTTGCCATGCTGCCTGCCCGATTTTTGTCATTTCCCAGTTGTGAGGCTAGAGGCCACGCTTATCTCTGACAGATCACACAATTATTCACTTTGAATGTCACATCGTCATACCCGCCAAATCACAAATTGATTTCCCCAAAAATACAATGGGTATACAGCTAAGAGAAACGAATTCCTCAGCCATCAAACATACATATGTCTGAAGAGATCAACTTATGTGATCCATTAAATACACTCGGTCAGACATTCTTCCATGCAGGTTGTCCTGGGACTGGACAAACCGAAGGCACTATTATGTAAATCCATCTTAGGCAATTTCCACGTAGGATTTGACAGAATGACCCTTGCACAAACTCCGTCTTCAATTATCTTTATCATATTTGATCGCAATGCTAACGCCCATACAGAGTGGTTTTCAGATAATGAATCTGATCCTAGTCTCTCCGGATTGACGATAGAAAAATGGTCAAAGACTTCGATAGTCGGTGATTTAACTATCAAAGAAAAACACTTGTGCAAACAACAATATTATTTCCTGATGGAAATTCTATCGATCAATCATAATTTATCTCTTAAATTAATCTATCACTAATTTATTCATTTACCCATTTCCTATTTCCATATATTCAGTATTTCTTATCTTCTAAATTTAGAGAATATACATTATTAACATTGGAAAACATTTCCATTACTTATTTTTTTTATATTAGAAAACATTTCTGATTCTTATTTGGAAAACATTTCCAAAACTCCTACATTTGGATTTAAACAGATGTTTAAATAAAACATCGTTATGCCAACTCAAAACATTACACTCATTAATTAAATTTAGTTATCCAACCATCTCTATCGAACCTTAACCATTCCTTAGTTAAAAACAGAGTCAATCAAGTTGGGGTATAACTACCTCTCAGACCTTAACTGAACAACATTTCTAACTTCGAAATAAATAAAGTTCACCTTCTAAATCTTTAATAACTTCCTTACGTAACTCCCGGATTTATGAATCCACTTCTTTATTGAAAACACTGATTATGACTATAGCGTTATAATCCCTACTTCTGAAATATCTAAGTTCAAAATATAACTTTTGTTCCTTAATTTAACTAAATAGGCAATTTCTAAATAAGTAATTCTTGATTAAAACGAAAAGCGGATAGTACTTTCCCGAATTCGATATAATTGAATTTCAACATATAACTCTCTTTCGAATATCTCTATTCGATAACTCTCTTTCGAATAAACTCTATTCGATTAACTCTAATCGATTAACTCTAATTGATTAACACTATTCGATTAACTCTAATCGATTAACTCTATTCAATTAACTCTATTCAATAACACTAATTGATAACTCTATTCAATAACTCTAATCGATAACTCTAATTGATTAAGTCTATTCAATAACTCTAATCGATAACTCTAATTGATTTACTCTATTCGATTAACTCTAATCGATTTACTCTATTGGATCAACTCTATCGATTAACTCTAATGAATTAACTCTAATCGATTAACTGTTTTCGAATAAACTATATTCGATAACTCCTTTCGAATAAACTATGTTCGATTACTCCTTTTCTCTATGCGAATAAACGATTAACTCCTTTTCTCTACTCGAATAAACTATATTCGATTAACTCTTTTAACTCTATTCGAATAAACTATATTCGATTAACTCCTTTTTGAATATACTATATTCGATTAACTCCTTCTCAATTAACTCTAACTCTAATCAAATAACTCTAACTCTAATCAATTAACTCTAACTCTAATCGAATAACTATAATTCGATTAACTCCTTTAACTCATTTTGATTAACATATTTTGATTAACACATTTGATTAACTCTACGTCCATATTCAGTTTCAGATATCGATGTTGAAATCGATTCTTACTTCTCTATATAAGTCCTAACATATATATTCTATTTATCTAATGATAGACATTTCATTTAATTTATAAAATATTATTTATAAATTAATCTTCTCAATCTATCGGTTAGAACAGATTCTATTTAAAATCTTTTCTTTAAATCCATATCATGTTATACCCGTGTGCGAAGCACGGGTCTAAACTTTTCAAATGTAAAATTCACTTTTCATACAATTCGATTCATTTTTCAAGTATTTCCTTTTATAATCCATTTATTTACCAAATAAAACCCTTTTGATAATTCTATTTATTTTATAAAATATTTCCTTTTTATATAAAATCCATTGATTTTATAAGTAATTCCTTTTATAATCTAACTATTTCCTTTTCTATTTGTTTTTCAAATATTTCCTGTTTCTATTTGTTTTACAAATATTTACTCTTTCTATTTGTTTTACAAATATTTCCTCTTTCTATTTTATCATATTTATTTCCCATAAATATTTCCTTTTCAAAATCACTTTTTAATTTTATAACTATTTCATTTTATAAAATCCTTTTCCTTTTATGTATAAAATCCATTGATTTTATATAAATAATTTATTTTCAAAGTAAACTTTGAAAATTCCCTTTTCCACATCCCAGTATTTCTTACGGTATCTAAAATACTAAATAACAATGATCGATATCATTCAACACACGTATCAACAACAGATTATATATCACATCATATATTACAATATATGAAAAGAACATTATTATAAATACTGAGGAATCCAGTTGGATCCCTCCAACCTGTTTCCCTGCATCACATATGCTAAACAATATAATTAACATCAATTTCATTTCACTATGAAATATTCTGCTAAACAGAATCAGTATTTGATTAATGATATATATATATATATATATATATATATATAACTATGTTGATATTTTCAACCAATCAATTGGAGGTTCAACCAAACAGTCCACAAAGAGCAATCAATCATCATTTATCAGTTCTAAAAATAAAATATGAACTGGTAAAGTTGGTGAGTTTTACTCACACTGGATGATCATCGTCAATAATGATAACCATTGCTTGATTCAGACGGACAATTTATTTTGCTATAAATTGTAACGAGCTCCGATTCACTCCTAGTCAGTCCATTGTCTAGCCCTCGTCCATACGATCCCAACGGATCCAGTTTTGTCAGATTCTGATAATGTATGGGGAAGATATGATTTTTACAAGCTATTATATAGTCAAACAGTATTAACATAAATAATTATATAATTATAACCTTAATTATAACTTCAAATCCATGTTTTAAACTGTTAATAAGGCTATTCATTACCCCTTTTCTCCTTCCAATATTTTAAAAGCATCGGCCGATCATTTTAAAATACTTTCTCTCTCCATACTTATATTACACTAAAAACTAGACTTTAATGAAATTTAAATAGTCGGGCTTTACCATTTTCTTTTGTTGGGCTTCACACTTAAAAAACGGCCCACTTTATTTCTTCAGACCCATGTCTAAATATCCACTACCGCATTAAACAGTAACTTCTCCCTAAAACAATTACCATTTGCTCCATTCAATCCCATATTCACATATAACCATTTGAACATTTCATGTTTCATTTCATCTAAACAACCGTCGCTCCAGATTTTTGCGTACGTATCATATACAGGCCCACTTCATCTTGACTGTGCCTTCCTTCTCCTTCTTCTCGACTTCAAACTAGCTCTGCACGACAAAACCCATAGCCGAGTCCTTCATCAACAATTCATCCTCTCTCCACCACTAAAAATCAAACCAAATATGCCATAATTCTCCTTGTTGACCACACCTCCATCCCATACCCTTAATGTCGAACTCGAATTTGTCTTTACAAATGTGTTCGACAACACCGCAAGACCCTAAAGCACAGACAACGAACTTTCTTGAGTTCGAACATCCCCAAAATCCTCATACGCACTCCGTTTGAAGCTCTCAACCCAAAACAAATCAGTAAAACTTGAATCATAACTTTCGTTTGCCAAAATATCAAACCCTAAGTCACCGTGAAAAAAGCAGTGAAGAAAAAAATGATTCGAACCCAACACAGCTCATACCAGATTGAAGCTTGTGTTTCCAGAAATCCAAAAATGAAGCTCTTTTAATTTATTGAAATTTATTTGCATTTATTTGGATTTTCAATCTCACTCTTTTCACTGTTCGTTTTTGCTGAAGGATGCGGCGCCTTCAATTTGACCAAAGAAGATCTAGTTTAGGGTTAGAAGTGAGAGTTGTTATTTATAGGAGATTTTTATTATTTTTATATTCGAATATTATATTAAATTTTAAGCAACCGCTATATGTATTCGATGTTTCAAATCCGTGTAATTACATATGATATCCCAAAATCATGAAAATGGACATACACCTTCAGTTCGTCATTACGGACCCAACGAAACTGGTTTTGCCGAATTCCGACTCCGTTTGCTCATATAGCGTATTTTTTACCGTCAAAATACTGACTGTTTTTCACATTAAAAATCCGTACGGCATCATACTGACTCCAAAAATCACGGAAATTGAAATCTAACAATAATTTAATATTCCGGATCCAACAAACTAGTTTCATCGAAAACGGAGTTCGTTTGCAAAAGTGGCTATTTTTAAAGCTCTAAATAAACCCGTTTAAATATTAAATATATTTAAAAGTAATTAAATTAAATATTTATAAATAAATATTATCGTATATATTCACAATAGCCATACTGCTCTATATCGGGATTCATAACTCGATATTCCAAAGTTCTCAGTTATATCGATATTCGATTTATATTTAAATCCTTTTTAAAATATAAATAAATCATTATAAATTATAAAGGAATTCCATAGCGACTTTTCTAAAATTTGATTTGGACATAAATCAAAATCTACATGACGAAATCCTAATTTTTCTCTTCCATTAGAAAAATATACTTCACTAGCTCCGAACGTTTCTTGTTTCACAGAAATCCGGCTTAAAACAGATTTTGTTTATTCAGTTGAAGTTTGAAACGCCAAATTGTGAACTGCCGCGTCGTTTCGAGCTCGATTTAAATTATATTATAATTATACGTTCAAGTTTCGCTTAAGTAATATATTCGTGAATATGATTCAACTCTAAACTGAATTATATATTATAAATAATCCAATTCACACAATATTGTGAATTCAGCTATTTCTGATTATTTCAGAAATTAAATATATTATTCTATTATTTAATATAATTAAATATTCACTATTATTTAATTCAAAAAACATTTAATTCTCTAAATCATTATTTAAATAATTAAATAAATTAATTACTATACCGTCAAAGCACGGGATATTACAGACCGAAGCCAAGTTTTAAATTCAAACTAGAAATGGTGATCTATTCAAAATATTATGTTTACGAAATCTTAATAAATAAATGTTGCATTGAAATTGAAAGCGTTGAAATAAAAAGGTCTAACTTATGTAAGGACTTGGATTTATAAATATTAGTTGATTTTGAAAAATCTACCTTAAATGCTTGGATAAATGCTTGAACAACACTAGTTTGAAATATGCTAAATCATAGTAGCGTAGTGGAAGCATGTTGTTATTTTAAATGAAAATGAGGTTCCGACTAGTTGAGTAAAGAAATATTCCCCTGAAAAGCTTTAATATTTGGAAAAAAAATCATCAAATCATAGGATTTCAAGTGAATTTAGAAAGAAAAGGTTTATTTGATTATAGAAATATGATAACTGAAATATGACTTAAAAATAAAAGAAATTCAACGACTAGAAGCCCGATATTTTGAAATGTTTAGAAAACGACCAGTATTTGTAAATTATGGTTATGAAATTATTTACAACTTCGGGATATGAAATAGTTTGGTTGTTCGAGTAACCATGACTAAAACTGGGTTGTGATGTAGATTTCGTGCGATGGGTGATACTCAGTTGCCATGTCATGAGGATGAGCTTCTCGAACTAATAACATATAGATTTTATCATAGTATATTTAAAATTTTGAAAGCAAATTTAGTTTTGGAAATCCCGTAGTTAAGTATGATATTCTATATGAAAAGAATATACAGTATTTCAATGGTTTGAAATGGAAAATGGGATTCTAAGTTCGAGAGATCATCTTAAGATTTCACAAATTTAAATTTATAGGTAAGATTTATTTTACTTATGTAAGTTTAACATACTCTCCTTTTCAAGGACGTTGTCTCAAGTGGGGGAGATTGTAACAATCCAAGATTTTTCAATGATTAATATATGATATAATTTCAATTTTCTGAATATCAAGTGGATTTAAAAGATTTAAATATAAATATTATTTCAAAAATATTATATGCATATGTGTTGAATAAATATTTTGTTTGATTTATTAGAATATGAGTAACTTATTTTTAAGATTTCATTTAAGAATTTATTTAAATAAACATTTTTAATATTTACCACTAATGAAATTATTTAGTTTTTAAAATATAGTGATTTCCATAAAGTTTTGTTGTGTCTCTAACCCTTATTCTTATAATTTATATTTGTTAAAATAATATTAATAAATATTTTTATAAAATCTTAAGTAATATTTTTGTTACCTTCCTATGCATTGGAAACTTGTCACATTTATAAGTGATACTAAGTTGTAGCTAAAAATTAAATTAACAAAAATAAATAAATAAACTAGTTTTGGCAAACATGCATCGGTTCATTTTAAAAAAAAGGCTTAGTTGTCTTCATACATGAAAAGGATTTTTATAAGAGAAGACAAGTGTCGTAGCTAAATAATTTAAAATATTCTTTTAATCATGTACAAAACCCATTTTTTCTTTCTCCTAGACGAGCTATAGAGGAGTCGTGAGTTTTTCCATCTGTAAGTGTTCTTATAAGTATTCTTCCTTCTGAATTTCAAATGCTTAAATCTATACCCCAGCCTCAATGGAGTTTTCATAATTCAATATCTTGTTTCAATTACCCTTCAACCCCATTTCTTTCAATTTAGAGGAATCAACCCATATTCATACCAAAAATTTTGGTGATTTCGAACATCCTCAAATGATGTTCATTTAAACTGAATTCATGGAAATTTATCAATTCCAAATCTTATCATAAAATTTGAAAACTCCAAGGTATATTAAAAATCCCAATTTACAAATCTCGATTTGTTTGAATAGTTTACCTTGACAAATTCATTAACATTCAGTTCATGTTTAAAAGGAACATAAAAATCTTATCAATATTGACACATTTCCTTTAAGTAAAATTCCTTATCAATAAAATTTCGAATATTTAAATCATTTAACAAACCGATGTCCATATAGAATTTGCTATCCTATGGCCAAGTGATTTAAAATTTAATTTTTCGATATTTAGGGAATGGAATTATCATTTCAATCCAATCAAGGTCTTAGATATTTATCATTTCAATTTGTGTTATAAATTGATTTTAAATCGATCAATCCTGGGTTTATTCGATGCTCGTAACATCTAGGTTGAAATGGGATTAATCTCCAAACAACACACACATGCATATACTGAATACCAGAATATAGCAATATCCATTCAGAAATCAACCCAAAGTATCCATCATAACCAATCATCCAATAAATCAGTATTAATCCATTTCACGGGTTTGCAAGGATCGGAATTTCCAACTAGTAATTTAATAAATTTAAATAACTAATTACCGACCTAAATTTTCAGATTAACATACTTGCATGTCATTTTTAATCAACCAATCACCAATCAAACACAACCATGCAACGAAACTTACTTCATAATTTATTTTAACAAATATGGGAATAATTAAGTATTTCATAAGCGAGAAAATCACTCACCTTTGGCTCCTTAGTGGATTGAATGTCCAACCAAAGCGCAAAAATATGCAGTCTCTAAATGCCGCCAAACCAGTCTCAGATTGACCGCAATTCCGACACGATTCCAACGCACACAACCGCATCCAAATCCGAGTTATAACAAGAAAGTTATTAGAGTTTATTCATTTGAATCTTAAATATATATAAAATTAATTAAATAGTTATCTCACCAAACCGAACTTGCCACATCACACCCTAAATACTCCCGCTCATCCCCTTTCTCCTTCGCTACAGTAAACGACGCGCTGAACCCAAAATGCATAGCAACTTTGACAGTTGATTTCTCTGAGCTCCGATCGAATTAGAGTCAGCAGTCAACACCAATGGAAAGATCATCTCCAGGCGCATCCAAAAGTGTTTGCACCATCGGATCCAGGACGACGAATTATTATAGGTAAGTATTTTCGAAATGGAAATGACTTCATAAAATTTTAAACGAGATAAGTGTGAAACCTCTAATTAGACCTTAGGTTGAATTCGGTAATGAGTGCACGCATTATCGATGTTTATTCTGAAGAGTTTAAGTGGGGGAGACCACTCGATAGTTATTATAATTGGGATTTAATTTTATATGGAATAATTTTATATAAAGGTAGTAGTATACGCTGGTTAAGTTGGGTTTAAATTAAACCAGAATTGGAAAATTTTCTATGTTCGTTGTTAATTAAGGACTTAGATGTAAATATTATATGGTATGGTTCTATAAAAATAGTATAAGTACAGATACTATCTTTAAACTTGGTTTAAACCTGGAATCAAGGTGTTTAAGTTCATTTTAACTAATAATGTTAAATCTTATGTTAAGATAAATCAATTCATTTGAATATATATATTGTGGAATCATGAAATGGACTTAATTATTTATAAGAATCGTCGCATAAACTCTTAAATAAGGGCGATGATCAAGTTTAAGAAAATTCCAAATTTAGTTGATATAAGTGTTCGAGAAAATTTAAGTTAACTATGAAATAAAACCCAACTAAAGTCAACCGAAATGAAATGGAAGATTTAGTTGTGTAAATAAGAAAGGAAATGGTTTATGACTTGGCAAATTAGTAAGTATGTGAAGTGTATATGCATTCGTTATTAGTAGGTGGTAATATTAAGTTATTACCTATTATGGTTGATTTGATAATAAATCTATATTGGAAATTTAATGGGTTTGGGAAATTTAAGAATTAAATCCTGTAAGTATAATAGGTGGCATAATATATTTTAGCAAATAAAATAAAATTGAACTTGAAATCTCGATTCTGATGCTTTTGAAAATAGCTTTGCCAAGGCTTTGAAAAATATAGTATTATAAATATGTACTCTCGAGTTAATTAAATTGAATATCCAAGAAATTTGTCGTAGTGGTATGTGTAGAAAATTAAAACCTGAAGCGTATATCAACATTGTTTTGACCATAATTTTCTAACGGATCATCGGATTTTAATGTGTGAGTACAATTCGGAAAGCCCAGGTTCTGAACTAAAACTTTTCCTTATATGCTGAGTGAAATTTCAAAGTTTAAAGGGTTAAAAACTGGATTCAACAACTCAGACCTGCAATTTTGTGTGTATAGGCTGAAGCATTCGATGCCAAAAAAACTGCCATAACTTTCGAACAGATTATCTGAATTCGACAAATCCAGACAATTCGGAAACCCTGAAATAAATGCAACAACTTTTGGCTAGTGTGCTATGATCAAATTCCATCATCTAAGGGGTGATAACTCTCAAATTGTTTGTTGACCCGTTATGAGTATCGCGATTTTGTAGTTGAAATGTTCTATACATGTTGTGTAGTTTTATGTTCATTTGCTATGTATTGTTGATACGTTGGATTCTTATGCCTATGTGAGTATTTAGAAGGTGTAAGGAGTGTGCGCTATGCTTTGGAGCTCGCTTGCGCTAAATATTAAAGTGCTAAGGTAAATAAATCCGTAAATAAATGCTAAAAGAGGTACGTATTAGAGTTATATAGTTGTATGGTCATGTATATATGTGATTTCCCCATTTTTTTTGGGATGCCTCGTCGAATAATGAGATGTATATTTTGAGTTTTATATATATTTTGATTTTTCCGGACCTCTCCGTAAAAAGGAGATGCTGCCGAAATTTTCGTGATTTCGGGAGTTAGAAAACTTGTGAGATTTTTCAACTATATAACCTATTTTATAAATGTTATTTATAAGCATGAATTTGAGTGTATGATTTGTTTAATACCTCATTTCATTCTCTTTTCGAGGACGAAAAGATTTTAAGTGGGAGAGAATGTAACATCCCATATTTTTTTGTATATTTAAATTTTGATTTAAAATAAATAAAATGGAATAATATTAGAGAAAAATCTAATTTTCTTGATTTAAAATGATAATGGTTGTTTGAATTGAGTAAACAAATTTTCAAATTTAGCTTTATTTGGAAATATTGTGATTGGATTTTAATATTTAAAGATTAAATAAAACTTGAGTTGTTAAGTTAAATTTGAAATTTCAATTCAAATGAACAAATTCGAGAACGTAAAATTGTGAAATCGATTTATTAAAAATTTTAAGCTGAAAATTGATTTAGAATGGAATTCAATAAATGTTTAATTTGAATTAAAATAGTCAATGAAATTTGAATATTTTATTTATGAATTAATTAAATGTGGAATTTAACTGTTTTGACGTCTGTCTCGGAATTCGACGAAACTGGCGTCATTGGATCCGGAATGATGAATTATGGTGGGATTTCAAATTTTGTTTTAATTGGATTTGTAATTTGATCGTACAGATTTAAAATATAAAAGGATTTAAGGAAATTGAATAATTGGTTGTTTATCATAATTAGGCCTTCTATAATTATATAAATAAAACCCATTTAACATCTCATCATCCATTTTCATTACACGTACAACTTTCCTCCTTCAAATTTTTCTTTCTCTAGTGGCAGAACAGATTTCAAAACCCTAGAAATAAAAATACAAGCTTTAAAATCAAATCTAATCAAACCATAGCAAATTATATGTCGATTCGAAGCTCATGATGATACGAAGCTGCTGGTATGTTTTTGTTTCGACATGTAGTGCCCGGAGTTGCCTGAAATCGGTAGTCAAACTTCCAGATTTTTGAAACCCTAAGGTGTAAATTGGGGGTTTTCAATCCGACAGTCAATTGGAGATTTGGGAATATGGGTTTTGAAGAGGAGACCCATACGAGCGTTTTGGTGGTGGTTGGAAATTGTATTGTGGAGTGGATGATCGGATTTTGGGGGTCGAAGGGTTAATACCTGTTTTGTTATTTGGATCCACGTCGTCGGAGGAGACCATCGGGGTTGATGGCGCCGGCACCTATGTATGCGCCTGGAGATGATCTTTCCATTTGTGGTGGCCACTGACTCTAATTCGATCGAAGCTCAGAGAAATCAAAGGTCAAAGTTGCTGTGTGTTTTGGGTTTAGCGCGTCATTTACTGTAGCAAAGGAGAAAAGGGATGAGCGGGAGTATTTGGGGTGTAACGTGGCAAGTTCGGATTGGCGAGATAATTATTTAATTAATTTTATATATATTTAAGATTCGAATGAATAAACTCTAATAACTTGCCCATATTAACTCGGATTTGGATGCGGTTGGTTGCGTTGGGATCGCAGTAGAATTGCGGACAATATGAGACTGGTTTGGCTGCGTTTGGAGAGAGAAAATTTTTGGGCTTTGGTTGGACGTTCAATCCACTAAGGACCCAAAGGTGAGTGATTTTCTCACTTACGAAATACTGAGTTATTCCCATATTTGTTAAATTAAATTATGAAGTAAGTTGGTTGCATGGTTGTGTTTGATTGGTGATTGGTTGCTTAAAAATGACTTGCAAGTATGTAAACCCAAAAATTTAGGTCGGTAATTAGTTATTTAAATTTATTAAATTACTAGTTGGAAATTCCAATCCTTGCAAACCCGTGAAATTGATTAATATTGATTTATTGGATGAATGGTTGTAATTGATTCTTTGGGTTGATTTCTGAATGGATTTTGCTATGTTCCGGTATTTAGTATAAGCATGTGTGTGTTGTTTGGCGTTTAATCCCATTTCAATCTAGATGTTCTGGGCATCGAATAAACCCGGGATTGATCGATTTAAAATCAATTAAGAACACAGATTGAAATGATAAATATCTGTGACCCTGATTGGATTGAAATGATAGATTCATCCCCTGAATATCGAGAAATTAAATTTTAAATCACTTGGCCATAGGGTAGTGAATTCTATATGGACATCGGTTGGTTAAATGATTTAAATATTCGAAATTCTATTGATGAGGAATTTTACATAAAGGAAATGTTTCGATATTGATATGATTTTTATGTTCCCCTTAAATATGAATTGAATGTTAATGAATTAGTCAAGGTAAATTATTCAAACAAATCGATATTTTTAAAGTGGGATTTTTAATATACCTTGGAGTTTTCAAATTTTATGATAAGATTTGGAATTGATAAATTTCCATGAATTTAGTTTAAATGAACATCAATTGAGGATATTCGATATCACCGAAATTTTGGTATGAATATGGGTTGATTCCTCTAAATTGAAAAAATGGGGTTGAATGGCAATTGAAACAAGATATTGAATTATGAAAACTCCATTGAGGCTGGGGTATAGATTTAAGCGTTTGAAATTCGGAAGGAAGGAACGATTATGGTGAAAGAAATTATATATATATATACACATTTAATTTCAACAAATTATTCTTACCTTAAATTTTACTATTTAATCTTTACCTATAAATTATTTTATTATAAATAAATTTTCCCTTATAATTTATTATTCAAAACTATCTAGTAAACTTTTAACTTATGTATATACATAATGTTTAAATTATTTTATTTATTTTTAATTATTATATTATATATATATATATTTATATAATATTTTCTTAAAACATTTATTTTTATAAGTATTTTAGAATTTGTAAATTTCTTCTGAGTGGAATGTGTTTGAATTTAAACCATTTGTTCAAATGGAGTTGAGATAAAAAAATTCATTCTATTTGAATATGAATCGATTTAAATCGATTTTTATATGGAAATATGAACCATATTCTTTCGAATATAAATGGATCTTGGAAGGGATTTGAATGAGTGATATGGAAGATATATATTCTATTTGAATATGGATGGATTTTGAACATAAATCGATTTGAAGATCATATTCCTTTGAGATGAAGTATATTCTACGTGAATATAATTCGATTTTGTGAAATATTATATAATTATAATATAATGAAATAAAGTATATTCTAGTTTAGAATATAATCGGTTTGGTATGATTATGATATGTTGATATGAAAATTTTATTCTTTTTGAATATAAATTGGGTTCGAAACAAAACATGATATTTTGGATATAAAGCGAACCTTTGTGAGAAGTAAAAGAACTGACCTATGCGAAAATGTAAACGTTGGTTGTTAAAGAGGCTGGAGTCGACAAGTGGCATACTCTCTGTTAGTGTCGATACCACTTTAACAACTGTGAACGTTATGACGTATCCAGAATGAAATGTGATGAGTTGGAGGCATATGTTGGATTGAAGAAGATGAACGATAACGAATATTGCCCTGACCTTAGGGTTAGAATTGAAATGACTAAAACAGGAGCTATACCGTGACTAATTGAGGTAACACCTTTGATCAGACACACTTCTTCGATACTATTTCTGTGACTATGATGATGCTGATGATTTGGGCCCTTTATGATTTTGGGAGTGTGTTACGAGGTGGGCTGTAGTGGCTGCTATTCGTTACCACCGATCCGGGAGTGCAATTGGTCGAATCCTACCCTGGGTATTGCCTCGAGTGACTTGTCATATTTATCCATATCGAGCTCCGTACGATTTTGATTTAGGATTTCTGTAACAACCCGTGTTTTTATAACATGTAATAACCATAAATCAAGGCAGAATCAAGTTTTAAAATAAGAATCAGGGGAAACGGGATGTGCCATTGCGTTCGTCTTGAAATTCTGCTTGGAAACGAGTCCGAGTTTTCGTAAATAGGAGTCTGTATGACCAAGTTATGACCATTCGAAGTTTATAGAAGTTTTCAAGTTCAAAAACAGTTCAATTCGAATTCAAAATTCGAATTTCAAACCTCAGAATGGACTGGGCGGGAAATTTCCCGCCCAGGACCAGGTCGACCTGGGGGTCGACTATGTAGTCGACCTACCCAGGACCAGGTCGACCATAGTGTCGACCTGGGGGTCGACCTGGTGCCCGAGCCAATTTCTGAAGCTGGATTTACTCTGATGTAATTGGCCTCGTTTCTGTCCACATTCGTTGACCTAACCCTATAAATATAGCCCTTAACACCAGTCTCTCTACGCAAAATTCTTTCTGACTTTATGCTGCTCTAATTCTCGTCGAAAAATTTGAGAGAGGGACTGCTTCTTCTACGTTGAGACTGCGTTAAGGGAATTGCTGATTTGGGGATTTTTATTAGGACTTGACTAAGCATATAAAGATTCAACATCGACTCTCTTTTTCTAATTCTCGAACTACGATCTGTAAGCCCCAGTTATTTTTAGATTTAAACTGTAAATGTGATATGAATATTATGTAAAATTGAAATTGGACCTATGTATGATGATTGTTTTACATCCATTCTTGTTCATCTTGGATCTTGACTCTTGGATATTATTATGACATTGATTTGGGGCCTATTCATGTTGAAAATCAAAAAGAGAAACCCCTCATATTATCATGTTGAATCTGATATTAGTCACAAGTTTATGACTACCACTTTATGACAGTCGTTACCATGACTATACTATCACCTTATGACAGTCGTTACGATGACTATACTATCACCTTATGACAGTCGTTACCATGACTATACTATCACCTTATGACAACTGTTTTCTCGACTAGTACCTTATTTTGCTAGAATTGGAATCCTTATGTTTGAGGCCAATATTCCATATGCCAGTAATGTTTTAATCTTTTATTTCAAGTCATACTATGCTATGCTAATAATCACTTTTGCCACCTTATACCCATTCCTTTTTATGTTATTCCCTAATTAGATTTATTTGTATCGATTCGAGCTTACGTGCGATGGGAATACGATTTGGGTAGACTAGGTAAAACATGAATTAGCTTTAAAATTGAACAAGAACATTGTTATGACTTGAACCTGAATATAGACATGAACTTGACACGATTTGACATGAAACATGACCTGAAAATTGGACATGAATCTAGACATGAAAACTTGAACGTGGGCATGACAATTAGATAACTTCAAAATGGCCAACTCGAGGTTGGGTTGAGTTTGCAGTATAAATCTGCCCAGAACCGCCCGGCAAATCCAGTGGCTGCAAACAATAGGATACGATGTGGGTAGTTGGTCATATCGCACGTAAAACCCGAGGTTAGACTATGTTGTGGTGTAAATCTTCCCGGAACCGCCCGGCAAATCCAGTAACCACAACAGTTAGTCTAATGTGAGAGGTTGGCATGCGCTAATGAATTAAGGCCACATGATAGGGTTAAGTCATGAACCACTTGAATATACTTAACTAACTTGGTAGGGTTAAGTCATGAACTGCTTGAACACACATAACCAACTTGATACATGATCTGGACAGGGTTAAGTCACGAATTTGAATGACAACACTTAACCCATTAGAAACCCTAGTTACGCGGTCTTTTCAGCAGTAACCCATTTAGATGTTTCACGATACCCTGGGACAAGGCAGGGTGGGGCATGATTACTGGGATGATTGTAAGCGACCAGAACGACGGCTGAGTAGGTGCGCCATTGTAGGTTCAGGTGGGCTATGGTCGTGCACGTAGTCCGGAGTTGAAAAAGAAGGCATTGAGCACCCACAGATTTACACTGTGCGTGCTTGATTCGTGTCGATGGTTAGCACCATAGGACTTGATACACCCTATGGTGGACCTATCACAGGTAACTACATTTCAAGATAGGGCCGTATGACACAGACAGATAACAAGATAGGATTTGTAGGGAGCCGATCGATTAATAGATCGTACCGTAGGACCCCATAATGGGTCACTTCATGATACTGGGCCAGGGGATCATTTCATGGTTAATACTTGACATGGGTTAGAATACTAGTACAGTTGGTGCAGCGAACCTTGAACATGCGATGCTAGACTTGACTTATCTTGTTTTCTTGATTATCCCACCAGTTCTGTTATCACCCTTATGTTTAATTCCAATTTTCACATATCATGTTACCTTTACTAGTTTTCATACTGAAAGTCACTAGGGCTTACCAGTCTTTATGACTGACCCTTTTTCTTTCGCCTCTTTTTCTTTCGTTTCCCCCCAGGTTCTCAGGGAGGGAACACTAGCTCTTAGCTTGGATTTGGCTTGCTTTCTGACAGCTCATGTACTGTTTGGTCTTGAGCTATGCTATGGCTGCTTCTGCTATTTATGGGGAATATTTTACTTTTGGTTATCTTAATTTTGTGCTTCATTGGAACTTGATGTAATGGAATAATTTGTATCTTGGATATATGAGCTTTTGACTCTTTTCTCGGAAATAATAAGAAGTTGGTTTTTAATTTCTACCGCCGCTTTATTTATGTTCTGCCTTGTGATATCTCTATGCATGTTTACCTAGATAATACTCCACCAAAACTAGTGCATTCCCTTTGTGAGTGACCCTAGCGGAGGTGGGGTGTTACATTTGGTATCAGAGCAGAAGGTTACCAGGCTGGGCAAAAAGTTTTAAAAACCTTCTGAAACTATTTTCAAAACCATTTATAAAGAAGCATTTTTCAAGAAAAGTTTTATGTTTAAAAAGGCTATTCCCCAAAAGCCATTATCACTTTCCTTTGTTTCCTCGCTTGAATCTTTATCTTTTCGTTTTTCAGCATGGATGATCTTAACCTGCCTGAGAGAATACCCGTGCCTGGATGGTTTCGAAGGTACTTAGAAGCCAGGGCCAACGACGCGGGCACGGCAGACATCCCTCCTCCTCCTCCCGTGGCCGCGGTTCCTCCTCCTCCGGTACCGCCTTTGCCAAAATATGCAAAGACTTTAAAACAATGGGCGGCAAGAACTTCATTGGAACTGAAATCTTTGTTAAGGCATGAAACTGGCTAAAGGAAACAGAAGACTTGTTCATTATCTTTGATATGGAGGACCATAGGAAAGTTCAGTTGGCAGCATGGTTGTTGAAAGAGGAAGCTGCATTTTGGTGGGAAGTCACCAACGCTACCAGACCAGTTGAGACTTGGGCAGACTTTAGAGAGAGGTTCGGTTTTAATTTGGTCAACACAGCCCAGAAAATGGTTGTACTCTTTGCACGAGGATTGAACGAGCCACTACACAGCTTGGCCCTAACTCATATACCCATGGGGGCGACCTTTGAAAGCTTGGTGGATATGGCTCAACTTCATGAGGAAGACAAGAATAGCAAGAAGGAGGTTAAGCCTAACGAGACTCAGAATAAGAAAGCTTACTTCAAGAAGGGGAACAACAAGAATAACAAAGGCAACAACAAACCACGTGAGACGAGGAAGTGCAACTTCTGTGGTATTTCTGGACATCTAGCTAAATACTGTAGAAAGAAGAAGAGGAAGTTGGGTGAATGCTTTCATTATGGAGACACTAGACACATCAGCAAGGATTGCCCTAAGAATCAAGGGCAGGGGCAAGGGCAGACCCAGCGAGCAGGACCTTCTAGAGGGCAGTTGCATGCTCTCAACACCACTCCAGCTCTTGACCGAGGTAGTAATATTTCCGTAGAAAGCCTTGTTTACATTTCTTACTTTCCTGTTCGAACCTTATTTGACTCTGGCGCATCGCATACTTTTATTTCCTCTGATATTGTTGAAAATCTGCACCTAAGTACTAGTCTGGTTAAGGATCCCGTTATAGTTTCAAATCCAATTGGGGGCTCCGCCCATTTATCTATGATGTGTGTGGATTTGAAGATCTCTATCTTAAGCGTAGAATTCACGTGTAATGCTTATGTTCTCGAATTCATGGGATACGGTTTGATCCTAGGGATGGATTGGCTGTCCGATTATGGAGCCATTCTTGATTGTGAACGAAGGGTAGTGAGGCTCATGACTCGCCTTGGCAATACCCTTGAAATTTCTTGTAACCCGAAGGGTCCGGTCATGTTGTGTTATCTTGAATCCCTTGACTCGTCCGACGATAATTTGCAATCTGTAGGAGTGGTCCGAGAATATCCAGATGTCTTTGATGAAGTGAGAGCATTACCTCCTAAATGCGAGATAGAGTTCTGAATTTATCTTGTTGATAATGCCAAGCCAGTTTCATTGCCCGTTAGGCACATGGCCCCGCGAGAAAGAAGAGAGCTCAGTAAACAAATTAACGAGTTGCTTGAGAAAAATTTCATAAGACAAAGCATTTCTGAATGGGGTGCTTCGGTGGTATTCGCTACTAAGGCGGATGAATCGCTTCGTCTGTGCGTAGATTATCGTGAGTTAAACAAGCTGACAAAGAAGAATAGGAACCCACTACCAAGAATCGACGATTTGTTTGACCAGCTTGTGGGAGCATCTGTTTTCTCTCAACTCAACCTAGCCACAGGATTCCATCAGCTTAGAGTGGCTAAGGATAGCTTTGACAAAACTACGTTTAGGACTCCAGATGGGTTCTTCGAATGGCTCGTCATGCCGTTTGGATTAACGAATGCACCCGCGTACTTTGTAGATTTGATGAGCAGGGTGTTTCGGGAGTTCCTTAACATGTTTGTGGTAGTTTTCGTGGATGATATTTTGATCTTCTCAAAAGATGAAGAAGAGCATGCTAGACATCTCAAGGAAGTCATGGAAACGCTTAGAGCACACCATTTAAAGGCAAAGTTCTCCAAATGCCATTTTTGGAGGAAGGAAGTTCAGTTCCTTGGACATGCAGTTTCTAAGCAAGGCATAGCCGTGGACCCTGCAAAGGTTGTTGCGGTACAGGACTGGAAAATTCCTAAGAATGCAACGGAGGTGAGGAGCTTTCTCAGTTTGGCGGGCTACTACAGGAAGTTCATTAAGGACTTCGCTAAGATTTCAGCCCCTCTAAGTAAGTTAACAAAGAAGAATCTAGCTTTTACATGGGACATAGAACGTGACACTGCTTTTTAGAGACTTAAGAGAGCCCTCACCACAGCTCCAGTTTTGGCATTACCCGATGGAGGTAAGATGTTTACGGTGTACACTGATGCATGCGGCACGGGGTTAGGCACTGTCCTAATGCAAGAAGGAAGAGTAATATGCTACGGGGGCAGAAAACTTAAAGTTCATGAGAAAAACTATCCCTCGCATGACTTGGAGTTAGCCGCGATTGTCTTTGCACATAAAGCGTTGCATCATTATCTTCTAGGGGATAGGTTCGTGCTGTATACCGACCACAAATCGCTTAAGTACCTCTACTCACAGAAAGATTTAAATCTGATACAACTACGGTGGATGGAATTCTTGGCATGATATGACTTCGATATAGCTTATACCCCTGGCAAGGGTAATGTGGTGGAAGATGCGCTAAGTAGAAAAAGGTTGACTTTGATCCCCTTGTTTGTTGAAATGAAAAGCCTTGAGTTTATAGAAATCTTTAATTGTACACCTGTTGTTGAGTCATTGACTGCTACGTTTGCATCTCTTGAGCTAAGACCTACACTTCTAGACCAAGTAGGGACTTCACAGAAGGAAGACCCACAGATAGTTGAAATCATGGACAAGCTGATTAGGGGTGAGACGTCGAGTCACCTCACTAGGTATGCCATAGATGACAAGGTATGGCTAAGGCGCGATGGAAGCCTATGTGTCCCACAAGTGGGAGACCTAGTAAGGAAAGTTCTCGAAGAAGTGCACCACTCGAAGATGACTATACATCCCAGATGGGATATGATGTACAGGGATATGGAACGCATTTTCTTTTGGGCTGGAATGAAAAAGGACGTGGCAGATTACGTTTCGAAGTGCATGGCGTTCCAACAAGTAAAGGCCGAGTCGAAGAAGCTTGGTGGGCTATTACTTCCTTTGGAGGTTCTGCAATGGAAATGGTAGAGTATCTCGATGGATTTCGTGGATGGACTGCCTAGGTCTAGGAAGGGAAATACTAGCATATGGGTCATAGTTGATAGACTAACGAAAAGTGCTTACTTCATTCCGGTGAAGAGCAAGAGGACCGCATCGGGGCTAGCGTCTGTTTACCTTCAAGAGATAGTACGGTTGGATGGAGTTCCTTCTAGTAAAGTTAGTGATCGTGACCCCATTTTCACTAGCCAGTTTTGGAATAGTCTGCAAGAAGCAATGGGAACACGACTGAACTTAAGCACGGCCTATTACCCACAGACGGATGGACAAACCGAAAGGGTAAATATGGTACTAGAAAATCTCCTGAGGCTATGCATTCTTGACTTTGGTGGTACTTGGGAAGACCATCTTCCTCTCGTGGAGTTTGCATATAATAACAGTTACCAAGCTAGCATCGGAATGGCACCGTTCGAAGCCCTGTATGGCAGACCGTGCAAGTCGCCAACTTGTTGGTGGGAGACGACAGACAGGCTTATATTTGGCCCTGATATGATAAGGGGCACTTTTGAGAATATTGAGTTGATACGAAGACGGATGAAAACGGCCCAAGATAGACAGAAATCTTATGCGGACCAGAGAAGGACAGACCTAGTGTTCGAAGTCGGAGGTATGGTCTTTGTAAAAGTTTCTCCGTTACGCAATGTAGTTCGTTTTGGAGCCATTGGAAAGCTAGCACCAAGGTTTGTAGGACCGTTCCCTATCGTTGAGAGGATTGTACGGATGGCCTATAAGGTAGACTTACCCGAGAGGTTGTCTGGAGTACACAACGTCTTTCACGTCTCACATCTCCGGAAGTGCTTGCATGAGTCAGCCGAAGTGGTTGAGCCAAGCATCCTTGAAGACGTAGAAGTGGAGAAAGAAGCAACATTGAGGCGGGTTCCGATTCATATCTTAGGAACGGAGATTAAGAAGCTAAGGAATCGAGAAGTCAAACTAGTTAAAGTGCAGTGGAGTGAAGCCAAAGAAGACGCAACTTGGGAAACCGAAGAGAAGATACGTGCGCTTTACCCATTTCTTTTGAGGGTACATTCTCGATCTCTTTTTCCTTGAAAACCTTTTTCGTATCATGCTTCCAATATCTATGTTTGTCTTGTTATTTTCTCGATCTTATCTTGAGAACCTTAGGTAGAACCATATGGATGTAAACATGTGATTGAAACATGTTATGGTTGATGTTTGCAGATGGTTGCAAGTGGTTGCTAGTGGATGCATGACACACATTAGGCACTAGATCGGCTCAGTCACATTTTCATGTTACATATGCATGAGTGCTTATACTTGTACATGGATGGAAGTAGTTATGTTATTACTCGGATGTTGCATATGGATGAATGTTTGTGCACTCATGTAGAGATTAGGAATTATGATAGGAATTTGCATACATGTTGGATTCATGACACTAACATATTTTACATTAAGGAGGTTTACTGAATCAGTTACCGTCTGATCTTTTGCATTAGATAAGTACATGTACACACTTTCTGCATATGTTCATACAGCACTAGAAATCTTTTAAGGACAATGGTTGCCCGTGGATGATGCTTTTAGTAGATGGATGATGGATGGTAGGACACATCCTCCCCAACTTAGAGATTTCGGGGACGAAATCCTTTAAGGAGGGGAGAATGTAACAACCTGTGTTTTTATAACATGCAATAACCATAAATCAAGGTAGATTTAATTTAAAAAAAAGAATCAGGGGAAACGGGTTGCGCAATTGCGTTCGTCTCGAAATTCTGCTTGGAAACGAGTCCGAGTTTTCGAAAATCGTAGTCCGTATGACCAAGTTATGACCATTCGAAGTTTTCAAGTTCAAAAATAGTCCAATTCGAATTCAAAATTCGAATTTCAAACCTCAGAATGGACTGGGGGGGGGGAATTTCCCGCCCAGGACCAGGTCAACCTAGGGGTCGACTATGTAGTCGACCTACCCAGGACCAGGTCGACAATAGTGTCGACCTGGGGGTCGACCTGGTGCCCGAGCCCATTTCTGAAGCTGGATTCACTCTGATGTATTTGGCCTTGTTTCTGTCCACATTCGTTGACCTAACCCTATAAATACAACCCCTAACACCAGTCTCTCTACACAAAATTCTTTCTGACTTTATACTGCTCTAATTTTGGTCGAAAAATTTGAGAGAGGGACTGCTTCTTCTACATTGAGACTGCGTTAAGGGAATTACTGGTTTGGGGATTTCTATTAGGACTTGACTAAGTATATAAAGATTCAATATCGACTCTCTTTTTCTAATTCTCGAACCACAATCTGTAAGCCCCAGTTATTTTTACATTTAAACTGTAAATGTAATATGAATATGATGTAAAATTGAAATTGGACCTATGTATGATGACTGCTTTACATCCATTCTTGTTAATCTTGGATCTTGACTCTTGGATATTATTATGACATTGATTTGGGGCCTATTCATGTTGTAAATCAAAAAGATAAACCCCTCATATTATCATGTTGAATCTGCTATTAGTCACAAGTTTATGACTATCACCTTATGACAGTCGTTACCATGACTATACTATCACCTTATGACAGTCGTTACCATGACTATACTATCACCTTTTGACAACTTTTATCTCGACTAGTACCTTATTTTGCTAGAATTGGAATCCTTATGTTTGAGGCCAATATTTCATATGCCAACAATGTTTTAATCTTTTATTTCAAGTCATACTATGCTATGCTAATAATCACTTTTTCCACCTTATACCCATTCCTTTTTATGTTATTCCCTAGTTAGATTTATTTGTATCGATTCGATCTTACATGCAATGGGAATACGATTTGGGTAGACTAGATAAAATATGAATTAGCTTTAAACTTGAACAAGAATATTGTTATGACTAGAACCTGAATATGTACATGAACTTGACACGATTTGATACGAAACATGACCTGAAAATTGGACATGAATCTAGACATGAAAACTTGAACATGGGCATGACAATTAGATAACTTGAAAATGGCCAACTCGAGGATGGGTTGAGTTTGCAGTGTAAATCTACCCGGAACCGCCTGGCAAATCCAGTGGCTGCAAACAATAGGATCCAATGTGGGTAGTTGGTCATATCACACGTAAAACCCGAGTTTAGACTATGTTGTGGTGTAAATCTGCCCAGAACCGCCCGGCAAATCCAGTAACCACAACAGTTAGTCTAATGTGAGAGGTTGGCGTGCACTAATGAATTAAGGCCACATGATAGGGATAAGTCATGAACCACTTGAATATACTTAACCAACTTGGCATAATGATTTGATAGGGTTAAGTCATGAACTTCTTGAACACACTTAACCAACTTGATACATGATCTGGATAGGGTTAAGTCACTAATTTGAATGACAACACTTAACCCATTAGAAACCCTAGTTACGCGGTCCTTTTCGGCAGTAACCCACTTAGATGTATCACGATACCCTGGGACTAGGCAGGGTGGGGCACGATTACTAGGCTAATTGTAAGCGACCAGAACGACGGCTGAGTAGGTGCGCCATTATAGGTTCGGGCGGGCTATGGTCGTGCACATAGTCCGGAGCTGAAAAAGCAGGCATTGGGCACCCGTAGATTTACACTGTGCGTGCTTGATTCGTGTCAGTGGTTGGCACCATAGGACTTGATACACCCTATGGTGGACCTAGCACAGGTAACTACATTTCAGGATAGGGCCGTATGACATAGACACATAACGAGCTAGGACTTGTAGGGAGCCGATCGATTAATAGATCGTACCGTAGGACCCCGTAATGGGTCATTTCATGATACTGGGCCAAGGGATCATTTCATGGTTAATACTTGACATGGGTTAGAATACTAGTACAGTTGGTGCAGCGAACCTTGAACATGCGATGCTAGACTTGACTTATCTTGTTTTCTTGATTATCCCACCAGTTCTGTTATCACCCTTATGTTTAATTCCAATTTTCACATATCATGTTACCTTTACTAGTTTTCATACTGAAAGTCACTAGGGCTAACCAGTCTTTATGACTGACCCTTTTTCTTTCGCCTCTTTTTCTTTCGTTTCCCCCTCAGGTTCTCAGGGAGGGAACACTAGCTCTTAGCTTGGATTTGGCTTGCTTTCTGACAGCTCATGTACGGTTTGGTCTTGAGCTATGCTATGGCTGCTTCTAATATTTATGGGGAATATTTTACTTTTGGTTATCTTAAGTTTATGCTTCTTTGGAACTTGATGTAATGGAATAATTTGTATCTTGGATATATGAGCTTTTGACTCTTTTCTTGGAAATAATAAGATGTTGGTTCTTAATTTCTACCGCTGCTTTATTTATGTTCTGCCTTGTGATATCTCTGTGCATGTTTACCTAGATAATACTCCACCAAAACTAGTGCATTCCCTTTGTGAGTGACCTTAGCAGAGGTGGGGTGTTACAATTTCCTTCTATGGAGTACCCTCTGATAACACCAGTACGGTGAATTTACATTACTGTATAGACTGTTGATGCCTGTAAATGGCGTAAGGGTAATATGGTAATCCCGCTTACACTATTTTTATGATATTTACTTTACTGGATAGACACTATCATAATAGCGTATTATACTATGTATGTATTTGTTTAACTGATCCTTGAGAGATGGAAAAATCCCGTAATATCTCTTGAGTTACTGCACCCATGACACTGATGTTTTTTCGTATTTTAATTTGACTAATGTGAGAATGATTTAGTGCTGATCTGAGTGTTCGTTGTATTTTCTTTTTATGCAATACGCTTGGGTCAGCAGACATTTGCAGCTACCGAAGATGACTGTGCCTTGGAGATCGAAGACGAAGATCCGGTGTACATCTATTATATATATGTATGTATTTCCGCTGCACTGTGTTTCCGCTGCTAGTTACATATATCTGCTTATGTGCAACTCTGATAGTCAATTGTACGTTATAGCAAAATGTTTTTTAAATGCTTTGAGCCATTATTGTTTATTATATGTTGTCCTTCCGCTGTGAGATTCTGAGATTTGTTTTTCTCTTATTTCTTCTTTTTCCTTCTTTTCCCAATAACTACCTGTATTTGTGGTTTGTTTGGGTCGACATGTATGGATTATTGTCGATTTGAATGGTCAAAAATCCAAGTCGTTACAAGTCCCATGACTGACCCAGAGTTTATTTTGTTTTGTTTTCCCTAAACTCTTCGATGCCCAATTTTGTACGGGCAATCAAGTGGTCGGGATTTTACATATATACTTGGAGAGCTAGAGCAGGAGGCTTCAGGATTATATAGCTATTGTTTATTTCCGCTGTGTGATAAGTGTTGTACTCCGATAATGTTATTGTATACATATACTGGTTTTAGTCAAAGTTATGTTACATAATATATTTATTCATTCTGCTGTGAGATTCATGTTTACCCAAATGTTGTTGTAGTTTTCTTCTTCTATTCTAATTTTCAATCTCATCTATTTCTCACCCTATGCAATGCCTGAATAATTGACATGGGTTTTATGTCGATTTTCGAGGTCGAAAAATCCCAGTTCGTTACACTGGTATCAGAGCGAGGTTAAATGATTAACTTGGCTCTATGGCGTAGCCTGATAGAGATGGGGTTAGTAATATCCTAGATTGAGTTTGAGTGTATATATATGAGTGAACGTATTTGTAGATTTCATAAAAACAGTTTCATATTGTGGAAATTTATTAGTTAAGCTGCTTATAAATTCTGGTCGCGGTGCAGCACCATGAAATCGATAGGGGTTTCTAAACGCTTGAATATGATAAACCAACACAGTGTGTTTTTGAGAGGCGGGTAAATGAAATAATTTTACCCAAGGAATATCTCGATATAAAAGAAGTATTTACATCGAAATTATTATGACATATATTAAATATGTTGGTTGTAATTGTAATCGAATAAGATTACAATTAAATGGTTATAAATAACCAATCAGAATTCGTATAAGAGTGATATATAAACTCAGAAGAATTAAATCAGAATTAAAAACCAAAATTGGGATTGAAATTCTAGAAAATTGAATAGGTGTTTGTAAATGGTTTTGGATTATGTATATGGAAAATTTAAGATCTTACGTAAATTTGGAAATGTTTTCCAAACGTTTTGAAGAATATTTTGAAGTGATTTCAAAATGAAAGTGTTTAAAAATAAGTTTTGAAAATGATATAGTGTTGAACTCACTTCGGTGGCTAGGAAATAACCCTGATGGTGAATCACGACATCATTAGTGTTCATTTTCTAGTTTCTAAGTGACGGATTAGTACCAAAAATTTTATTTTTGAATTGTTTTGAGAAAATAAATTGGTCAGAAATTCAAATGTTTTGAATTATTATAATTATATATGATTTCAAACTAATTTGAAAAAAAAAACCCAAGGAATTGAAAATTTGAAATTAAATTTAACTTATGAAGTTAGATCGATTGAAATGGTAAAAGTGAAGAAATTTAACTTAAACTGAGTTAATAAAATTGGATTGGATTGGAGATAATCTGGAATGGAATTGAATGGATGAATTAAGAGTTTGGAATTGGAGTTTCAACAGAATTTGGCTTGGTCATAAGCAAATGGTTTGGTTCGAGCATAATTGATGGGAGATTGATTGGAATGGCATTGGTTTATGCTGAATTGATGGCAGATGGAAGTGATAAAGTTGAATGCCCGACAAAAAGGTACAAGTTTATATTAGCTTGAGTTTGAGATTTTTATGAGCTTATTTGGCATGTCGTTTGGAGGTCTGGTTTTCTTCTGAATTATATATGGCCCAGAGAGGCGAGTTGTAATTGTACCAATTGAGCCGTACAAAGGAAACGCGGGCGAATTTTTTTGGAAATTTAGAGTGTTAGAAAAATTTTAGGATTTCTGAAAATTTTCGTTAGTATGAGTTAATTAATATTTTAATTAAAATTAATTAGTTCAGTTGGAACTGAAAATAGGGAGAGAAATAAAAGATCTTCAATATAGGGTAATAACATTTTTCTGGCTTGGTAGTTTCGGGGACGAAATTCTTTTAGGGGGAAGGAATGTATTGGCACGCAATTTATAGCAATTTAATAATTAATTATTTTAATTATTTTAATATACTGGGGATAATTTAAATGGTTTGTATTTAAATATTCTTGATTATTTAATTAATTTAAATCAAGAGATGATATAATTATTTCTAAAATAGTAACAGAAATGGTTGGAGTTGCAATATTGTGTAATTCATATAATATAATAATATATGATACCTAATAAGTTTATATACAAGTTATATTAACAAATATGTTATTTAAACGACATTTGAATGTAGTAATTATAATATAAATTATAATCGAGCTCGTAACTTTGCAGCAATTCGTAATATTGAGTTTTGAACTTCAATTGAGTATACAGGATCCGTTATAAGTTAGATTTCCTTGAAACAAGAAATGTTCAGACCTGTTGAGCTATATTTTTCTAATGGAAGAGAAAATTTGAGATTTCATGTAATGACCTAGCGATTTTGATGCCCGAACTTCGACAATAATACATAAAACCCATATTACTTGCCAAAATCCAAGTATCGAAAACACCAGATAGTAATTAGGAAGAAATTAGAGGGTGAGATAAGAAAGAAAGAAATATTAGAATAGAAGAAGAAGAATTATAACAAAAAATACAACACACAGTCTCACATCGCAGTGGAACAAAATACAATATAGAAATAATCTTTATTCAGAACTTGAAAACACTTATCAGAGTACAGCTTATAGCCAACACATGTTATGATAATATGTCCTCATATACAACACAAATGGAATAATATAATATCATATGTCTGAACTCTTCCAGCTCATCTGTTCACCACATCCGATAACCTGAACCTATATAACCTGGTCTAAGCCGAGCATTACAAACACACATATTAGTCTGGTGAACCAGAGTGAGAAAAACGCACTAAGTTTAAGGGTAACATCCAACTTGATTTTGAAGTTAAAATCTTTTTGAAACAAAGGATAATCGTAATACTAAATCCACACATAAATACAGACAGTTTTTGCCATATGACAACCCAAATCATTTTGAAATCATATACTTGTCTGATATTATAATAGTGCCTAAATTCAAATAGATATCAGTCTAGCGGAGCGCTTGCATCTCACGCTCCACATATATAGTATACAATCAAAACCGCGGACGCTTATTGGAGATTGGATTCGGATTATGGCAAGGTATGGAACCACCTGCTGATAGTGTATCTCTAGAGGCAAATACACTGGCTTCAACAAGAATGTTATAACGACCTGAACTTCCCTGGTCTCCGAAGAGAAGAAAAAGAACAGATTGTCTAAGAAAATGACAAATCAGAACACAAACAGAATAACATTTCATTGCTTACTACAATAATTTACATCAGAGTACAAGAATATACAGTGTATGAACAAATAATATACATTTGATAAATATCAGAGATTTACAAATTACAATGCAGCGGAAAATAATACAAAAACACAACTGAAAGAGATAAACGGATACAGAGCTTTTCGAATATCATTCCAGTTGTAAACCAGGATCCTGTGAATATAAATTTGCAAAACCAAAACTACTAGCCGCCCGTGTGGAAAATATGGGCACTTAGAGTTTAGGTCAAAACAATAAACTCTGAGTCAGTCATGTGACTGGTGTGAGAACTAAAACAGTTATTTTAAACTTTACTTTAAAAGAGAGTAAATCATGGGACCACGGCAGATAAGACGGAATGGGTTTCCTCCCAAGAACACTAGTGCATAGAATAAACAACGCAATGCTTTTTTTGGGAAAATGAAGCTATTATAAGACCCAAGTCCCATCGCACAATGCAACGCAGGTCAGAGGACAGGGTTTTCACTTATAATAGCCAAACATGCTTGGTACGTGTAAAACAAATCATTTGATACTATTATAAGTGTATAGTGTCAAAACAACTTCAAATATAAATGTATCAATCATAGGAGGCATGGATACCATCTTTCATGTCGACAATACTAGGCCCTACAATAAAAACCAAAATGTCATGTATTGGAAATTGGGTTTCCGTCATGAGTCAAGGCAAGTGATGCACTCCTATCCTGCTTCGAGACACCCTAGCAAGTGCCTCAGGACTACGCACTCTGGGAAAACCTGGAATCCTGCAGTGTTGGTCCACTCAAAGTGCAAAAGTGGATTAGTTATACCTGAACACATGTTTCCCGGTCCTATAGGACCTATCCATCGGCTCCGTAGAGACCGATATATCCGAGGCGCCTCGCAATCCAACAACTACATAGGAAAAAATATAACAATGCCAGGGCATGCAAACCCCTGACACCACCCATGGTTAGAAAGAAACATCATGCACTCACTGCGTTCCCTTATCCCATTTTTGACTCATACCGAGGTGTGAGGCCCGCGAATTAACACTATACACAAAGCTATGCTATATTAAAGTCGTGCTTTGATCATCAACCACAAGACTTTTCTTTTCAACAGAAGCCTTGATCACCTGCATCTCAGCATTCCACACTGGTAGTTCACGCCATGCAACTGATGTCTATCGATATATAACCGCTGAACTCGTACGTCTCAGAGAAGGGCGTTAAGCAAGAGAATAAATTCTCCATCGCTAAACAAATATATATTTAATAGAGATCAGTTGACACAGAATAAAATCCAATGCCAGACATACATCCATTTACAAGTTCGTTCTGGGTCTGAACAAAATCGGAGGCACCTTATTCCTCGTCCCGTATGTCCAATACATAAGAGAGGTCCTCGCATATCCGGTCGATCTCCAAGTACGTCTGGACGATCACCACTTATTATCTTGTCTTGGGTGTACAACCCAATTAAGACATCAGTAATCATCCAAACGATGTGAAGACCTCCGGTCTTCAACCACCGTCCTCATCGTCGACTTATCGTCGAATCAGTTATTCAGAATGTTTATAAACTCGGCCTTTCCGAATAACTCGCGTATATAATAAACAAGTGTTACAAAAACACAACATAAGCCTCATTCCAATTCTGAATGTTCTTTTATTTAAATATTCTTATTCTTTGGGAAAGGTTCCCATTTATTTAATCAAAGATAAATTATTTAAATTTATTCTTTACTCTTCCTTTGGATTCTCAATTCAAACCATATTAAGGTTTTTCGAACTAGTCGGATTAACGCACCTTACCGAAGTAATCATTTATTTAATTTCCCAATCCCAACCCATCCTTCCCATGGAGCAAAACTAGTATTACTCCATAACTAACACCACAGTGTTATCGGTAAATTTAATTACCATTTCACATTCAAATCTAATTAAAGATTTAACTATCACTAGGAACAAAACTGGTGATGCTCCATTCTCTATTATTTCCCAAATTTGATAATTTAAATTATCAATTCCCATTTCAATCTAATTAAAGATTCATTAAAAATCCACTTAGTTTTAATCTTCCCAAAAATTAATATTAATGATTACTCAACTTCTAGGAAAATAATTCCTGTCTTTATCTGGGTTAAACAACAAATGTCATTTAAAACACAGTTCACGATAAACCCAAATCACATTCTATCAGTCTAGCAAGAGAACAATTCCCTATGTATTAATCCCAAAGGCCGAAACCAACATCAGATCAATACCCAGGAAACCATTCAACTTAGCTAATCTCCCGTTAGTTTCTAGTTTTCTTAACTCCATTGGGCTTAAGAACATTATTATTAAAGATACCATTCACGGCAAACCCAAAATCTCATTCCATTCTTAATCGGGTTAAAGAACAAGCGTTATTTAAAACACCATTCACGATAAACCCAAATCACGTTCCATCATTAATCGGGTTAAAGAACAAGTGTTATTTAAAACACCGTTCAGGATAAACCCTAAAACCAATTTGATATTAAATACAAGGCTCTGAATAGAAAACATATTGGCTTATATTCAATATCAAATTCTGTAACCAACAAAATCGTATTGGGAATAACAATATATATATCTTCCAAATTCCTTCACAATGTCCGTATAATCATGGAATCCAATATCGAAATATTCCTATGATAATTTCAATTCAAATCTATTCCAATTCATAAAATGTAACACCCCACCTCCACTAGGGTCACTCACAAAGGGAATGCACTAGTTTTGGTGGAGTATTATCTAGGTAAACATGCACAGAGATATCACAAGGCAGAACATAAATAAAACAGCGGTAGAAACTAAAAACCAACTTCTTATTATTTCCAAGAAAAGAGTCAAAAGCTCATATATCCAAGATACAAATTATTCCATTACATCAAATTCCAAAGAAGCATAAACTTAAGATTACCAAAAGTAAAATATTCCCCATAAATAGCAGAAGCAGCCATAGCATAGCTCAAGACCAAACCGTAAATGAGCTGTCAGAAAGCAAGCCAAATCCAAGCTAAGAGCTAGTGTTTCCTCCCTGAGAACCTGGGGGGAAACGAAAGAAAAAGAGGCGAAAGAAAAAGGGTCAGTCATAAAGACTGGTAAGCCCTAGTAACTTTCAGTATGAAAACTAGTAAAGGTAACATGATATGTGAAAATTGGAATTAAACATAAGGGTGATAACAGAACTGGTAGGATAATCAAGATAACAAGATAAGTCAAGTCTAGCATCGCATGTTCAAGGTTCGCTGCACCAACTGTACTAGTATTCTAACCCATGTCAAGTATTAACCATGAAACGATCCCTTGGCCCAGTATCATGAAGTGACCCATTACGGGGTCCTACGGTACGATCTATTAATCGATCGGCTCCCTACAAGTCCTAGCTCGTTATGTCTCTGTGTCATACGTCCCTATCCTGAAATGTTGTTACCTATGCTAGGTCCACCATAGGGTGTATCAAGTCCTATGGTGCCAACCACCAACACGAATCAAGCACGCACAGTGTAAATCTACGGGTGCCCAATGCCTGCTTTTTCAACTCCGGGCTACGTGCACGACCATAGCCCGCCTGAACCTACAATGGCGCACCTACTCAACCGTCGTTCTGGTCGCTTACAATCAGCCCAGTAATCGTGCCCCACCCTGCCTAGTCCCAGGGTATCGTGATACATCTATGTGGGTTACTGCTGAAAAGGACCGCGTAACTAGGGTTTCTAATGGGTTAAGTGTTGTCATTCAAATTCGTGACTTAACCCTATCCAGATAATGTATCAAGTTGGTTAAGTGTGTTCAAGCAGTTCATGACTTAACCCTATCAAATCATTGTGCCAAGTTGGTTAAGTATATTCAATTGGTTCATGACTTAACCCTATCATGTGCCCTTAATTCATTAGTGCATGCCAACCTCTCACATTAGACTAATTGTTGTGGTTACTGGATTTGCCGGGCGGTTCCGGGCAGATTTACACCACAACATAGTCTAACCTCGGGTTTTACGTGTGATATGACCAATTACCCACATTAGATCCTATTGTTTGCAGCCACTGGATTTGCCGGGCGGTTCCGGGCAGATTTACACTGCAAACTCAACCCAACCTCGAGTTGGCCATTTTCAAGTTATCTAATTGTCATGCCCACGTTCAAGTTTTCATGTCTAGATTCATGTCCAATTTTCAGGTCATGTTTCGTGTCAAATCGTGTCAAGTTCATGTCCATATTCAGGTTCAAGTCATAACAACATTCTTGTTCAAGTTTAAAGCTAATTCATGTTTTACCTAGTCTACCCAAATCATATTCCCATCGCACGTAAGCTCGAATCGATACAAATAAATCTAATTAGGGAATAACATAAAAAGGAACGGGTATAAGGTGGCAAATGTGATTACTAGCATAGTATGACTTGAAATAAAAGATTAAAACATTACTGGCATATGGAATGCAGGCCTCAAACATAAGGATTCCAATTCTAGCAAAATAAGGTACTAGTCAAGATAACAGTTGTCATAAGATGATAGTATAGTCATGGTAACGACTGTCATAAGGTGATAGTATAGTCATGGTAACAACTGTCATAAGGTGATAGTATAGTCATGGTAACGACTGTCATAAGGCGATAGTATAGTCATGGAAACGATTGACATAAAGTGACAGTCATAAACTTGTGACTAATAGCAGATTCAACATGTTAATATTAGTGGTTTCTCTTTTTGATTTACAACATGAATAGGCCCTGAATCAATGTCATAATAATATCCAAGAGTCAAGATCCAAGATGAACAAGAATGGATGTAAAACAGTCATCATACATAGGTCCAATTTCAATTTTACATCATATTCATATTACATTTACAGTTTAAATCTAAAAAGAACTAGGGCTTACAGATCGTGGTTCGAGAATTAGAAAAAGAGAGTCGATGTTGAGTATTTATATGCTTAGTCAAGTCCTAATAGAAATCCCCAAATCAGCAATTCCCTTAACGCAGTCTCAACGTAGAAGCAGTCCCTCTCCCAAACTTTTCGACCGGAATTAGAGCAGCATAAAGTCAGAAAGAATTTTGTGTAGAGAGACTGGTGTTAGGGGCTGTATTTATAGGGTTAGGTCAACAAATGTGGACAGAAACGAGGCCAAATACATCAGAGTGAATCCAGCTTCAGAAATGGGTCGGGCACTAGGTCGACCCCCAGGTCGACACTATGGTCGACCTGGTCCTGGGTAGGTCGACTACATAGTCGACCCCCAAGTCGACTTGGTCCTGGGCGGAAAATTTCCCGCCCAGTCCATTCTGAGGTTTGAAACTCGAATTTTGAATTCGAATTGAACTATTTTTGAACTTGAAAACTTCTAAGAACTTCGAATGGTCGTAACTTGGTCATACGGACTCCGATTTTCGAAAACTCGGACTCATTTCCAAACAGAATTTCGAGACGAATGCAATGGCGCAACCCGTTTCCCCTGATTCTTAATTTAAAAATTAATTCTGCCTTGATTTATGGTTATTACACGTTATAAAAACACGGGTTGTTACATTCTCCCCTCCTTAAAGGATTTCGTCCCCGAAATCTCTAAGTTAGGGAGGATGTGTCCTACCATCCATCATCCATCTACTCAAAGCATCATCCACGGGCAACCATTATCCTTAAAAGATTTCTAGTGCTATATGAACATATGTAGAAAGTGTGTGTATATGTACTTATCTAATGCAAAAGATCAGGCGGTTACTGAATCAGTAAACCTTCTTAATGCAAAATATGTTAGTGTCATGAATCCAACATGTATGCAAATTCCTAGCATAGTTCATAATCTCTACATGAGGGCACAAAAATTCATCCATATGCAACATCCGAGTGATAACGTAACAAGTTCCATCCATGTACAAGTATAAGCACTCATGCATATGCAACATGAAAATGTGACTAAGCCGATCTAGTGCCTAATGTGTGTCATGCATCCACTAGCAACCTCTTGCAACCACTTGCAACCATCTGTAAACATCAATCATAGCATGTTTCAATCACATGTTTACATCCATATGGTTCTACCTAAGGTTCTCAAGATAAAATCGAGAAGATAACAAGACAAACGTAGATATTAGAAGCATGATACGAAAAAGGTTTTCAAGGAAAAAGAGATCGAGAATGTACACTCAAAAAGAAATGGGTAAAGCACACGTATCTTCTCTTCGGTTTCCCAAGTTTCGTTTTCTTGGGCTTCACTCCACTGCACTTTAACTAGCTTGTCTTCTCGATTCCTTAGCTTCTTAATCTCTGTTCCTAAGATACGAATCGGAACCCGCCTCAATGTTGCTTCTTTCTCCACTTCTACGTCTTCAAGGATGCTTGGCTCAACCACTTCGGATGACTCATGCAAGCACTTCCGGAGATGTGAGATGTGAAAGACATTGTGTACTCCAGACAACTTCTCGGGTAAGTCTACCTTATAGGCCATCCGTCCAATCCTCTCAACGATAGGGAACGGTCCTACGAACCTAGGTGCTAGCTTTCCAACGGCTCCAAAACGAACTACATTACGTAATGGAGAAACTTTTACAAAGACCATATCTCCGACTTCGAACTCTAGGTCTGTCCTTCTCTGGTCCGCATAAGATTTCTGTCTATCTTGGGCCGTTTTCATCCGTCTTCGTATCAACTCAATCTTCTCAGAAGTGTCCCTTATCATATCAGGGCCAAGTATAAGCATGTCTGTCATCTCCCACCAACAAGTTGGCGACTTGTACGGTCTTCCATACAGGGCTTCGAACGGTGCCATTCCGATGCTAGCTTGGTAACTGTTATTATATGCAAACTCCACGAGAGGAAGATGGTCTTCCCAAGTACCACCAAAGTCAAGAATGAATAGCCTCAGGAGATCTTCTAGTACCCTATTTACCCTTTCGGTTTGTCCATCTGTCTTTAGGTGATAGGCCATGCTTAAGTTCAGTCATGTTCCCATTGCTTCTTGCGGACTATTCCAAAACTGGCTAGTGAAAATCGGGTCACGATCACTAACTATACTAGAAGGAACTCCATGCAACCGTACTATCTCTCGAAGGTAAATAGACGCTAGCCCTGATGCGGTCCTCTTGCTCTTCACCGGAATGAAGTGAGCACTTTTCGTGAGTCTATCAACTATGACCCATATGCTAGTATTTCCCTTCCTAGACCTAGGCAGTCCATCCATGAAATCCATCGAGATACTCTCCCATTTCCATTGCGGAACCTCCAAAGGATGTAATAGCCCACCATGCTTCTTCGACTCGGCCTTTACTTGTTGGCACACCATGCACTTCGAAACGAACTCTGGCACGTCCTTTTTCATTCCAGCCCAAAAGAAAATGTGTTTCATATCCCTGTACATCTTATCCCCTCCGGGATGTATAGTCATCTTCGAGTGGTGCGCTTCTTCGAGAACTTTCCTTACTAGGTCTTCCACTTGTGGGACACATAGCCTTCCATCGCGCCTTAGCCATACCTTGTCATCTGTGGCATACCTACTGAGGTGACTCGACATCTCACCCCTATTCAGCTTGTCCATGATTTCAACTATCTCTGGGTCTTCCTTATGTGAAGTCCCTACTTGATCTAGAAGTGTAGGTCTTAGCTCAAGAGATGCAAACGTAGCAGTCAATGACTCAACAGCAGGTGTAAAATCAAAGGTTGCTATAAACTCAAGGCTTTTCATTTAAACAAACAAGGGGTTCAAAGTCAACCTTTTTCTACTTAGCGCGTCTGCCACCACATTACCCTTGCCAGGGGTATAAGCTATATCGAAGTCATATGATGCCAAGAATTCCATCCACCACTGTTGTCTCAGATTTAAATCTTTCTGTGAGGAGAGGTACTTAAGCGATTTGTGGTCGGTATACAGCTCGAACCTCTCCCCTAGAAGATAATGACGCCACGCTTTAAGTGCAAAGACAATCGCGGCCAACTCCAAGTCATGCGTGGTATAGTATTTATCTTGAACTTTAAGTTGTCTGCCCCCGTAGCAAATTACTCTTCCTTCTTGCATTAGGACAGCGCCTAACCCCGTGCTGCATGCATCAGTGTACACTGTAAACATCTTACCTCCATCGGGTAATGCCAAAACTGGAGCTGTGGTGAGGGCTCTCTTAAGTCTCTGAAAAGTAGCGTCACATTCTGTGTCCCATGTAAAAGCTAGGTTCTTCTTTGTTAACTTAGTAAGAGGGACTGAAATCTTAGCGAAGTCCTTAATGAACTTCCTGTAGTAGCCCGCCAAACCGAGAAAGCTCCTCACCTCCGTTGCATTCTTAGGAATTTTCCAGTCCTGTACTGCAAATACCTTTGCAGGGTCCACGGCTATGCCTTGCTTAGAAACTACATGTCCAAGGAACCGAACTTCCTTCCTCCAAAAATGGCATTTGAAGAACTTAGCCTTTAACTGGTGTGCTCTAAGCGTTTCCATGACTTCCTTGAGATGTCTAGCATGCTCTTCTTCATCTTTTGAGAAGATCAAAATATCATCCACGAAAACTACCACAAACTTGTTAAGGAACTCCCGAAACACCCTGTTCATCAAATCTACAAATACGCGGGTGCATTCGTTAACCCAAACGGCATGACGAGCCATTCAAAGAACCCATCTGGAGACCTAAACGCAGTTTTGTCAATGCTATCCTCAGCCATTCTAAGCTGATGGAATCCTGTGGCTAGGTCGAGTTGAGAGAAAACAGATGCTCCCACAAGCTGGTTGAATAAATCGTCGATTCTTGGTAGTGGGTGCCTATTCTTCTTTGTCAGCTTGTTTAACTCACGATAATCTACGCATAAACGATGCAATCCATCTGCCTTAGTAGCGAATACCACCGGAGCACCCCATTCAGAAATGCTTCGCCTTATGAATTTTTTCTCAAGAAACTCATTAACTTGTTTACTGAGCTCTCTTCTTTCTCGCGGGACTATGTGCCTAACGGGCAATGAGATTGGCTTGGCATTATCAACATGATAAATTCTGAACTCTATCTCGCGTTTAGGAGGTAATCCCCTCACTTCATCAAAGACATCTGGATATTCTCGGACCACTCTTACAGATTGCAAATTATCGTCGGACGAGTCAAGGGATTCAAGATAACACAACATGACCGGACCCTTCGGGTTATAAGAATTTTCAAGGGTATTACCAAGGCGAGTCATGAGCCTCACTACCCTTCGTTCACAATCAAGAATGGCTCCATAATCGGACAACCAATTCATCCCTAGGATCAAACCGTATCCCATGAATCCGAGAACGTAAGCCTTACATGTGAATTCTATGCTTAAGATAGAGATCCTCAAATCCACACACATCATAGATAAATGGGCGGAGCCCCCAATTGGATTTGAAACTATAACGGGATCCTTAACCAGACTAGTACTTAGGTGTAGATTTTCGACAATATCAGAGGAAATAAAAGTATGCGATGCACTAGAGTCAAATAAGGTTCGAACAGGAAAGTCAGAAATGTAAACAAGGCTTCCTACGGAAATATTACTACCTCGGTCAAGAGCTGGAGTGGTGTTGAGAGCATGCAACTGCCCTCCAGAAGGTCCTGCTCGCTAGGTCTGCCCTTGCCCCTGCCCTTGCTTCTTAGGGAAATCCTTGCTGATGTGTCCAGTACCTCCACAATGAAAGCATTCACCCAACTTTCTCTTCTTCTTTCTACAGTCTTTAGCTAGATGTCCAGTAATACCACAGAAGTTGCACTTCCTCGTCTCACGTGGTTTGTTGTTGCCCTTGTTATTCTTGTAATTCTTGTTGTTAAGCTTCTTGAAGTCATCTTTCTTATTCTGAGTCTCGTTAGGCTTAACCTCCTTCTTGCTATTCTTGTCTTCCTCATGAAGTAGAGCCATATCCACCAAGCTTTCAAAGGTCGCCCCCATGGGTATATGAGTTAGGGCCAAGCTGTGTAGTGGCCCGTTCAATCCTCGAGCAAAGCGTACAGCCTTTTCTGGGCTGTGTTGACCAAATCCAAACCAAACCGAGCAAGCTGATTAAACTTATTCACGTACTCCCTCACAGACATATCCCCTTGCTTGAATGCTAGGAACCTCTCCATCTGAAGGTTCTCCTCTGCTGATGATAAGAATTTAAGCCAAACCTCTCTCTAAATTCTGCCCAAGTCTCAACTGGCCTGGTAGCGTTGGTGACTTCCCACCAAAATGCAGCTTCCTCTTTCAACAACCATGCTGCCAACTGAACTTTCCTATGGTCCTCCATATCAAAGATAATGAAAAAGTCTTCTGTTTCCTTTAGCCAGTTTTGTGCCTCAACAAAGGTTTCAGTTCCAACGAAGTTCTTGCCGCCCATTGCTTTAAAGTCTTTTGCATATTTTGGCAAAGGCGGTACTAGGAGGAGGAGGTACCGCGACCACTGGGGGAGGAGGAGGAGGGATGTCTGCCGTGCCCGCGTCGTTGAACCTGGCTTCTAAGTACCTTTGGAACCATGCAGGCATGGGTATTCCCTCAGGCAGGTTAAGATCAGCCATGCTGAAAAACGAAAAGAAAAAGATTCAAGCGAGGAAACAAAGGAAAGTGCTAATGGCTTTTGGGGAATAGCCTTTTTAAACATAAAACTTTTCTTGAAAAATGCTTCTTTATAAATGGTTTTGAAAATAGTTTCAGAAGGTTTTTAAAACTTTTTACCTAGCCTGGTAACCTTCTGCTCTGATACCAAATGTAACACCCCACCTCCGCTAGGGTCACTCACAAAGGGAATCACTAGTTTTGGTGGAGTATTATCTAGGTAAACATGCACAGAGATATCATAAGGCAGAACATAAATAAAGCAGCAGTAGAAACTAAAAACCAACTTCTTATTATTTCTTAGAAAAGAGTCAAAAGATCATATATTCAAGATACAAATTATTCCATTACATCAAGTTCCAAAGAAGCATAAACTTAAGATAACCAAAAGAAAAATATTCCCCATAAATAACAGAAGCAGCCATAGCATAGCTCAAGACCAAACCATACATGAGCTGTCAGAAAGCAAGATAAATCCAAGCTAAGAGCTATTGTTTCCTCCCTTAGAACCTGGGGGGGGGGAACGGAAGAAAAAGGTTCAGTCATAAAGACTGGTAAGCCCTAGTGACTTTCAGTATGAAAACTAGTAAAGGTAACATGATATGTGAAAACTGGAATTAAACGTAAGGGTGATAACAGAACTGGTAGGATAATCAAGATAACAAGATAAGTCAAGTCTAGCATCGCATGTTCAAGGTTCGCTGCACCAATTGTACTAGTATTCTAACCCATGTCAAGTATTAACCATGAAATGATCCCTTGGCCCAGTATCATGAAGTGACCCATTACGGGGTCCTACGGTATGATCTATTAATCGATCGACTCCCTACAAGTCCTAGCTCATTATGTGTCTGTGTCATACGGCCCTATCCTGAAATGTAGTTACCTGTGCTAGGTCCACCATAGGGTGTATCAAGTCCTATGGTGCCAACCACCGACACAAATCAAGCACGCACAGTGTAAATCTACGGGTGCCCAATTCCTGGTTTTTCAACTCCGGACTACGTGCACGACCATAGCTCGCCTAAACCTACAATGGCGCACCTACTCAGCCATCGTTCTGGTCGCTTACAATCAGCCCAGTAATCGTGCCCCACCCTGCCTAGTCCCAGGGTATCGTGATACATCTAAGTGGGTTACCGCCGAAAAGGACCACGTAACTAGGGTTTCTAATGGGTTAAGTGTTGTCATTCAAATTCGTGACTTAACCCTATCCAGATCATGTATCAAGTTGGTTAAGTGTGTTCAAGCAGTTCATGACTTAACCCTATCAAATCATTGTGCCAAGTTGGTTAAGTATATTCAAGTGGTTCATGACTTAACCCTATCATGTGGCCTTAATTCATTAATGCATGCCAACCTCTCACATTAGACTAACTGTTGTGGTTACTGGATTTGTCGGGCGGTTCCGGGAAGATTTACACCACAACATAGTCTAACCTCGGGTTTACGTGCGATATGACCAACTACCAACATTGGATCCTATTGTTTGCAGCCACTAGATTTGCCGGGCGGTTCCGGACAGATTTACACTGCAAACTCAACCCAACCTCGAGTTGGCCATTTTCATGTTATCTAATTGTCATGCCAACGTTCAAGTTTTCATGTCTAGATTCATGTCCAATTTTCAGGTCATGTTTCGTGTCAAATCGTGTCAAGTTCATGTCCATATTCAGGTTCAAATCATAACAACGTTCTTGTTCAAGTTTAAAGCTAATTCATGTTTTACCTAGTCTACCCGAATCGTATTCCCATCGCACGTAAGTTTGAATCGATACAAATAAATCTAATTAGGGAATAACATAAAAAGGAACGGGTATAAGGTGACAAAAGTGATTATTAGCATAGCATAGTATGACTTGAAATAAAAGATTAAAACATTACTGGCATATGGAATATTGGCCTCAAACATAAGGATTCCAATTCTAGCAAAATAAGGTACTAGTCAAGATAACAGTTGTCATAAGGTGATAGTATAGTCATGGCAACGACTGTCATAAGATGATAGTATAGTCATGGTAACGACTATCATAAGGTGATAGTATAGTCATGGTAACGACTGTCGTAAGGTGATAGTATAGTCATGGTAACGATTGACATAAAGTGATAGTCATAAAATTGTGACTAATAGCAGATTCAACATGATAATATGAGGGGTTTCTCCTTTTGATTTACAACATGAATAGGCCCCGAATCAATGTCATAATAATATCCAAGAGTCAAGATCCAAGATGAACAAGAATGGATGTAAAACAGTCATCATACATAGGTCCAATTTCAATTTTACATCATATTCATATTACATTTATAGTTTAAATCTAAAATGAACTGGGGCTTACAGATCGTGGTTCGAGAATTAGAAAAAGAGAGTCGATGTTGAATCTTTATATGCTTAGTCAAGTCCTAATAGAAATCCCCAAATCAGCGATTTCCTTAACGCAGTCTCAACGTAGAAGAAGCAGTCCCTCTCTCAAATTTTTCGACCAGAATTAGAGCAGCATAAAGTCAGAAAGAATTTTGTGTAGAGAGACTGGTGTCAGGGGCTGTATTTATAGGGTTAGGTCAATGAATGTGGACAGAAACGAGGCCAAATATATCAGAGTGAATCCAGCTTCAGAAATGGGCCCGGGCACCAGGTCGACCCCCAGGTCGACACTATGGTCGCCCTGGTCCTGGATAGGTCGACTACATAGTCGACCCCCAGGTCGACCTGGTCCTGGGCGGGAAATTTCCCGCCCAGTCCATTCTGAGGCTTGAAACTCGAATTGAACTGTTTTTGAACTTGAAAACTTCTGAGAACTTCTAATGGTCATAACTTGGTCATACGGACTCCGATTTTCAAAAACTCGGACTCGTTCCCAAGCAGAATTTCGAGACGAACGCAATGGCACAACCCATTTCCCCTGATTCTTAATTTAAAAATTAATTCTGTCTTGATTTATGGTTATTACATGTTATAAAAACACGGGCTGTTACATATAATGGAAATTCTAGTTATTTTTATAACCATTACAAACCCAATTTATTTATTTAAAAATATTGGATTTTTAATTCTAGTTCATAACTAGTTCATTTCGATAAAAATATATTTTTATCCTTTCAAATACGAAATTTTTCATCCCAATTCTTTCCAAATCACTTATTATGATTTTGCATAAATAATTGATATTTTTAATTGTTGGCTAGCTTTTTGACCAATCCACCCAGGTTCACTCACAAGAAGAAAGTATGAAAATGTGTTCCCTAAGTACATGAAGGAACGGATCGCACCATCGAATCGCCCCTCATCGAATCGCCCCTCATCGGATCGCATCTCATCGGATCGCACCTCATCGGATCGCCCCCATTTCATCAGCGAAACGACACCTCTATGCGACTCGATCCGTACATACATTACTGCCCAGTATAGACCGATCTGATCCCCTGGTGCACGGCGAAGCCTCTGACCCGCTCAAGCATGAGCTAGTCTTCGGCGATCCGAGACGCACGGATCCAGCGACACGTGTCCCCAACCGTCATTTTGACTGATTCTCCCCATTTGCTCGATCCGATTTTCAAGGGGATCGCGACACCTGTCCACAACGGCTAATTTGACTATTTATTCATCGGCTGCGATGCGATCCGATATTCTCGGGATTCGTGCCACGTGTTACCACGATCCGCCTGACAAAATCAGCTATAAATAGCCCGGAGCTTGGCATTTTTGAGGATCCTTTTGGCAAGATTGAGGACTAATTCCGCCATTATTATCATACTACCATTTCTTATCAGTTTTATTACTATATTACTGAGAGAAATCACAATTGTAAAAGTGAGCTAGAAAGAAATCATTGATTGTACCATCATTCAAAGTATAATCAATAACATATAAAGTGGACGTAGGCTTGTTAACGGCGAACCACTATAAATTCTGTGTGTTATTTTCTTTTTCTTCATTCTTCAGTTAAAACTCTATAAGATTCAGAACAATTTGGGTGTTAGGTCCAAATTTTGTTCTAACATTTTGGTGCTTTTACTGAGAAAACAGTCCTAAAACTTCACTGTTCAGTTCTTTGAAGATTCCAGCGACTCGAATATCATGGCTGGAAAGAGATCTAAGGAAGTACGAGCTTCATGAACCAATGAAACCGCGAATGAAGCAGTCGAAGAAAGGGTGCACGAGCTAGGCAATGAGGGAACTTTGGATCGCGGAGCGCCGGGGCCGAACCGATCCGATGAAGACGCCATGCTCCGAGTCGACGAGAACGAGGCGATCCGGACTGCTAAAGGGGTTGTTACTCGATCCCGAGATAACGCCTCGAATCCTCCGCGTACCGTGACCACGAACCGATCCCTGGGGGGCGCTGCGAGCCTCCATCCTCGATCCACAGCGATCCGAATTGATGATCGGACTACAACTCGACCTGGAAAGGAGCCTATGGCTCGCTCCTACTGTCCTGGCCCCTCCGCTCGACCTGGCTCAAGCTCTTTGCGCATAAGAGAAAGTGATGATGATCAATATGACCCTGCTGCTCCTGTTACTGAGGGGGATCTTTCTCGCTTTTCCGAAATGTGGGAAAGATTGTTTGATGAATTGGCTGCTCAAAGGCAGGAAAGCTCCGTCCTGCGACAAAATTTGACTGCTATGGATAGAAGGCTTGATGAACTCGCAAGGCAAAGGACGCCACCAGCTCGTCCGCTCACCCCGGAATATTCTTATTCGTCAGAGGAATCGCCAAGGCCACCGCGGCAGCCATACGAGAGACCCGAGAACATCGAGCAGCTTCGATTTGGAACCCTGCCATCACGGGAAGAAGAAGCACTGGATGCGGGGTCCTCAAACCGTAATGTGAATGATCACGCCGCAATTCCCGGAGCTCGAGGTGTGGACAGTCCTGTACAGAACAGACTACCTCAGCCCCATCGCCACGTAAATGCTCATGGCAACAGGGGGCAACGAAGCCCAATCCGAGCCCCGGATTTTGTGACTGCTCCTGGAAGAGAGATTAGAGAACCCCGCTGAGCAAGAAGCACTGACCCTGAACCTCCGCTGACCAGTGCAAATGTTGCAGCTATGATCCATCAAATTCTGGCGGATAGCCGTGGACAACAGAATGAAGATTGGGGAATCGACCGCAGTCACACCCCTTTCACTGATGATATTTTGGATGCGACTTTCCTGAGGCGTTTCAACATGCCACAGATGAACCGATACGCGGGTAGGTCTGATCCCGTCCAGCATCTGATGAGATATTCTTAGTCAATGACCGCTGCCGCAGCTTCTGACGCTGTCAAGTGCAAAGCATTTCCCATATTCTTGGAGGATGTAGCATTGTTATGGTTTACTCGCTTACCAGCAAGATCGATTTCTAGCTTCAGGGAGTTGAGTGAAAAGTTCGTAGAACAATTCCGCATCTATGCACAAAAGACAAAGAGTGTGATTGACTTGTTCATTGTCAAGCATCGACCAGGCGAGAGTTTGAGAGTGTACCTAGACCGTTTCAACTTGGCCGCTACTGAAGTTAAAGATCCCCATGAGCCAACCATTGTCGCAGCTCTGATTGATGGAGTAGATAAAGACACTGAATTTGGGAGATACCTGGCAGGCAAGCCACCCCATACTAGAGAGTTATTCAACGAAAAAGCTAACGTACATTTACGCCGGGAAGAAGTATATGCTAACCGAAAGGCAAAAACGGCCGATAAGGAGGAAATCCAGAGCAATGTCGCCATCAAGCAGACATGAGACAGCTCGGGGAAGGTCGAAGTTAATGTCGGAAATCGGAATCAGGGTGGTCGTTAGTCAGGGAACAATGATAATAATAGTAATGGCAACAACCGGAAGAGGAAACGAGGGAACGACTCCCAAAGAAGGACTCGTCCCAGGGCCTTTGAGAGTTATACGCCAATAAATGATACTCTGGAAAATATCTTCATGGATTTGTACAAAGTCCTCCAGAATAAGAGGCCGCCTCCCAGAGAGTCGACGGAGAAAGAACGAGAAACGGGGAAGTTTTGTCTCTTCTATCAGATTCATGGCCATTCGACAAATGAATGTCGTCACCTAAGAGATGTAGTCGAGAGGCTTCTTCGAGAAGGAAAATTAGATGAATACAGAGTAATGCCCAGAGATAGGGGGCAAGCCGTACAGGCCCCAAATCAGAACCAGAATCAACTTGCTGCCAGGCCAACTGCCCAGCAAAAGGGAAAGGACATTGTTATCAATACCGTAATCAGAGGACTTTATCTCACCGGACATAGTTCCAAGGCATTGGATCAATATGTCAATGAAGCCAAGCAACACCTCGAGGTAGGGGAGTGTAGCAACCCCGAGGACAATATCCCGGTAAAGCAACAAAAGATGATGTCCGACGATGTCGTTTTCCGCGAACGAGAAAGCATTGGAGTCCATGCTCCGACTGAAGATCCATTTGTAATCACAGTACCTATTGGACCAGCCATTGTTCATAAGGTTTTAGTGGACAACGAGAGTTCCGTCAACATTCTTTTCAAAAGAACATTCGATCATATGAACCTTGAAATAAAAGACTTGAAGCCCTGTCAAGGATGGATCCGTGGATTTAACGGAGCATCCACCGCTCCAATGGGTTATGTAGAGTTACCAGTTACGCTTGGGGAAGGAGAACGCCAGAGAGTGAGAATCCTTCCTTTCGTAGTTTTGGATGTTGAATCACCCTACAATGCCTTCTTGGGCCGACCGACCCTCGCAAAGTTTAGAGCTTGTATAGCCCCCAGGTGCTTATTATTGAAATTTCCCACAGAAGCTGGCATTGGTATTGTCAGAGGAGATCAGGTTGCCGCACGAGCATGTTATGTTGCCGAGCTAAAATTACTTCGCAATGGAGGGGACATAGAAACCAAGGGCGCTTCTCCCCCTACAAGGGCGGAGACCTTATAGCAACTAAAGAGGATAACCGTAGGAGAGTCGCCCAGAGAGTTGCCCGAGGATATAGATCCCAGAGAGGACCAAGAACCTGGGGACAGAATGGCGACTCCCAACGAGACAACTGTGGATGTACCGATCGATGATAGTGACCCAGAGAAGATCCTTAAGATTGGATCCCAGTTAAATATGAATATCGCTAAAGAACTGACGGATTTCTTAAAAAATAACTTGGATGTATTTGCTTAGACCCACGCAGACATGTGCGGGATATCCCCATCAATCACGAGCCATTCATTAAGCATTAACCCTAAACATCCTCCGGTAAAGCAAAAAAGGCGAATGCTGGGCCCAGAGAGGTCCGCTGCCTTGAAAGAAGAGGTTGGAAAGCTAAAGAGTAATGGATTTATCAGATACTCGATCTACCCAGACTGGATTTCAAATCCAGTCCTGGTAAAGAAGGCCAACGGGAAGTGGCGAACGTGTATCGACTTCTCGGATTTGAACAAAGCCTGCCCAAAGGACAGTTTTCCGTTACCTCGGATCGACTAGTTGGTGGACTCAACGGTGGGTCATGAACTTCTCTCATTTATGGATGCTTACTCAGGATATAACCAGATTCCGATGCATGTTCCAGATCAAGAACACACTAGTTTTATCACGGATCTGGGATTATATTGCTATGTAGTGATGCCCTTTGGCTTGAAGAACGCAGGCGCTACATATCAACGTTTAGTCAACAGAATGTTCTATAACCAGATCGGGAAAACAATGGAAGTATACGTCGACGACATGTTGGTTAAGTCCAAACAATCCTCCCATCATACTACGGACTTGGCAGAGATGTTCGGCATTCTTCGAAAGTACGGAATGAAACTCAACCCAACAAAATGTTCATTCGGTGTCGCCTCCGGAAAATTCTTGGGGTTCATCGTCAGTTCCCGTGGGAGTGAGATTAATCCAGACCAGATCGCGGCAATCAGAGACATTCAGGAACCTAGGCAAATTAAGGATGTGCAAAGCCTTGCAGGAAAAGTAGCCGCACTAAGCAGGATTATCTCCATGGCTACGGACAAATGCATCCCATTCTTTGAATTAATAAAGCGGGGAAAACTCCACTTCAAATGGACGCCTGACTGCGTAGAAGCATTTTAGAACTTACTGAGGCACCTGAAGAAACCTTCGATATTATCTAAGCCGATGGATCACGAGGACTTATTCGTGTACTTGGTAGTGTCATCCCACGCGATCAGCTCAGCATTGGTAAGAGAAGAAGATAAGGTCCAAAGGCCTGTGTATTACGTGAGCAAAAAATTGACGGCAGCAGAGCGTAATTATCCAAGGATAGAGAAGTTGGCGTATAGTTTACTGATCGCCTCTAGAAAGCTTCGACATTATTTTCAGGCGCATCCCATTACCGTATACACCGATCATCCACTCAAACAAGTTCTTCAGAGACCAGAGGCGTCTGGAAGATTACTCAAATGGAACATTGAGTTAAGTCAATTTGATCTGAACTTTCAGCCCAGACGGTCAATTCGGGGGCAAGTGATAGCCGACTTCATAGCAGAGTTTACCGTCCCAGAGGAGGATATAGCAAACGAAGAAGTTGATCCCTCAAAGTTACTTCTCGATCCCAATGCCTGGAGATTGTATACTGACGGCGCTAGGAATGACGAAAGATCTGGCGCTGGAATAGTGCTTGAAACTCCCAAGAAACGATTGATATCCTATGTTATCCGGATAGAGTTTCACGCCACTAACAACGACTCCGAATATGAAGCCCTGATAGCCGGATTAAGGATCGCAAAGGAGTTAGAGGTCACAAAGCTGAACATCTTTTGCGACTCCAAGTTAGTTGTGAACCAGGTTACTGGGTAATTCCAAGCTAAAAGTGCAAGATTGATTTTATACTTGAAGAAAGTGAAGGAGTTGCTGAACGATTTTGATCACTACAGCATATCTCACATTCCGCGGTCAGAGAATCAGCAGGCGGATAAGTTGGCAAAGATGGCTATTTCCGACAATCCTGAAGAGACCGGGCTAGCCCCCGTTGAAGTACTTCATTCCCCTAGTATAGATCAAATGGAAATCGTTCTAGTACTAGAGACGGAACCAGAAAGGGAGTCGTGGATGACCCCTCTAAAGAATTTCTTGATGAATGGAGCGCTTCCGACCAAGAAGAGCGAGAGGCGTAAAGTAATTCGTAAAGCTGCCCGATACGTTCTGCAAGGCGGAGTTCTTTACAGACAAGGATTTTCGATGCCCCTTCTTTGGTGTATAGCCCACGATGACATCAAGCGTGTGCTGCAGGAGGTACACGAAGGCGAATGCGGCGATCACACTGGAGGGCAAACTTTGGCAAAAAAGGTGTTGCGGCATGGTTATTTCTGGCCTACCATAAACAAGGATGCGGCAAAATACGCACGACAGTGTGATGCATGCCAGAGATTTTCAAAAATACCTAGAGCACCTCCTAATCAGTTAAAAACAATAACGAGCCCATGGCCTTTCGCTATGTGGGGAATTGATATCATTGGAAGTCTCCCCATAGCTAGGGGCGGAGCGAAGTTCGCTATTGTGGCCGTGGATTATTTCACTAAGTGGGTCGAGGCTGAACCACTGACTACAATCACAACCAAACGAGTGATCAATTTTATCGTTAGAAACATCATCTGTCGATTTGGGATTCCAAAGATTGTGATAACAGATAACGGAACTCAGTTCGATAACACTGAATTCAGAAATTTCTGCTAAAAATACCACATTGAGAATCGATACACCTCTGTGGCGCACCCGCAATCGAACGGACAAGTCGAAGCGGCGAATAAAGTGATTAAGTCCATTCTGAAAAGATAACTGAAGCGGGCCAGAGCCATGTGGGCTGATGAATTGCCCTTGGCACTATGGGCCTACAGGACAACATATAAATCGGCAATAGGACATACCCCTTTCTCCCTTGCTTTTGGAACGGAAGCGGTCATCCCGGTTGAGATAAAGGTACCTTCTCACCGGGTGACTTATTATGATCCGATGACCAATGATGAATTGCTCCTTGAGTCCCTGGATATGATCGAAGAAAAGAGGGATGAAGCAGACCTGCGTGCCTTGAGATGCAAACAACAGGTCGCTCGATATTACAACAAAAAGGTTCGAGCCCGAACCTGGGAACCCAGAGACTTGGTTCTGAAACGTGTCTTTCCACCCCCAACTCATATAGGAGCGAAGTAGGAAGGACCGTACTCCATTCTGAGCAAGCTTGATAATGGAACCTTCAAGCTGGCAACCGTAGATGGAAAGGAAATCCCCAGAGTGTGGAATGCCCAACATTTACGGCCATACTTAACATAAAAGTTTCAAATCTATTCTTTTGCTTTGTTGAAAACCATGTACAAGGCACGAATTGCCTAGAATAGTCTGATTCCTTAAAGCAAAAAATTATAAAGTGGATGTAGGTCATGATTCGACCGAACCACTATAAAATATTGTGTGTCGTTTACCATTATTGCATTATTTATCTGTCTTTCTATTTTTATAAAAATTACTGTGAATCATGCAATGATCCCAGAAGCATATGATTTTAGGTGCCATCCATCAGAATGGAATGTAATCACCAGTCAAAATTCTGAGGATGCAATAAAGTAAATTATATCGTTGATAGCGCTCTAATTCTCCAGAGCAGAGAGAGAGCATAACGGACATGAAGCCGATGTCCATAAGTCATGGCGGTGTACCATGATCAGAACCGCCTTGACGGAACTCTAACTCTCCAGAGAGAGAGAGAGTATAAAAGCGTCTCCGATTGAGCGCTGAGAAAGAGCTCCTTCCCCGCTGAAGGATCGGGGAGCGGTTGAATTACCGAGCTCGAACTCTAACTCTCCAGAGAGAGAGAGTATAAAAGCGTCTCCGATTGAGCGCTGAGAAAGAGCTCCTTCCCCGCTGAAGGATCGGGGAGCGGTTGAATTGTCGAGCTCGAACTCTAACTCTCCAGAGAGAGAGAGTATAAAAGCGTCTCCGATTGAGTGCTGAGAAAGAGCTCCTTCCCCGCTGAAGGATCGGGGAGCGGTTGAATTGCTGAGCTCGAACTCTAACTCTCCAGAGAGAGAGAGAGAGAGAGAGTATAAAAGCATCTCAGAGTAAGCGCTGAGAAAGAACTACTTCCCTGCTGAAGGAACAAGGACCGACTGGACTATTGAATTTGAACTCTAACCTCAGCGACCGCCAGGAGAGTATAAAGGAGTCTATGATTAAGCACTGAGAAAGGTGCCAGAAGTTCAGTACCACAAGAACAGTTATCTTATGAAATTTTCTAAGTCCCCCATATTCAGAAATAGGGGGCAACATGCGAATAATGCTAATCAATCTTTAATAAGCCCTAGTTAAGCGCCACATTAACGATTGATTGGGGGCCATATGCATATACACATGAACTTTAATGCAGCAATACAGCACGAAAAATTTTAATTTTTCTTTCTGTTGTTTGACTGATTTGTAATTATAATTAGATGGTCTATGACTAAACATGGAAAGTTTATTTGAATACAAGTACACAATGATGCAAAAAGAGATAAACTTTCCTTTATATACAGCAAGCCTACAAAGAGAAAAACAACCTAGAAAACAAAAGTGAGGGCCAGTCTCATAATTACATTTCCTGGCCAGTGGGAAACCTAAAGACAAAATATAAACCAGCGATAATATCTTATTTACGCTTTGACCTCTTCTCCTGCTACTGTTTCTCCAGCTTCGCCTTGTCAGCTTCGGATTGATCTCCTTTCTTCCTCTTCCTTTTGTCTATGAGAGGAACATCCGACTCTTCGGAAGATTCCTCTTCCGCCTCCGTTCTCTTCCTTTTATCAGAAAGGGAAGCCGGGAAATCATCAGGATTCGCAAAATGAAGCTGTCTGCTGATGGATTTGGGCTGGATTTTCAAAATCATCCCAGTTTTGGGATCAAATTCTGCGATAGGGACTATGTCCAAAGGCTCTTGTCCCACCTTCTTCGAAGCCATCTCTTTTTCCTGCCTAGCTTTTCTACTGGCCAAAGTTTCGTCGTCATCGTCTTCGGTCTCTTTGGCGCCAATGATATCTTCCTCATCCTCTACATGGCGCCCATCCATGTCTTTCAAGGCCTCGATGGTTTCAGCATCCTTGGGGACGTCGGCACTAGGTGCCAGGATGCTTTTTTCTGCTGTTGTATCCTTAGTCTGCATCGATATATCAACACCAACACCTGGCGAGACAGCCTCCTTCTCCGCCTCTTTTCCTTTTTCAACACCCTTGTCGACGGGCTCACCACCTGTATTATAGGGAACACACATTACTAATTCAATTGGTTGTTCTACCAGACGACGATAATTCATAATTGCTTTGACAAATTGTGGGGAAAAAAGGGAGATACCTTCCGCAGATCCTCCTTCCTGGGTAGCTGCAGGAGCTCCAACAACCATAGGAGTTAGGCCCAAAGGGATTAGTGGATCATCAGGATGGTATTCCTCAACTTCGGAGGTTTTGGGCTCCACGGCTGAACTCGAACCTTCGTCAGCTTTGCCTTTACCCTTAGCCAGGGCCCTCTCCTTTTCCATCTCCGCTAGAATCAGACGACGACCCTCTGCCAGGTCCTCGGGCTCGTTATCCCTCAAGATGCTCTTCATCAACTCATCTTCATCAATTTCTTCGACTCCCAATCTCTGCTTCTCACCCTCAACAATGGCATCCCATAAATTGGCCAAAGTAACGTGGTAATCCGGGATCAACGAGATGTTGCGGGTTTTGAGGACTTGGCCAAGGAAGTCAAAAATCATCTCTTCAAACCCCTCAATATCCTTCTCTCTCTCGAGGAGCTTGTTGTTAGAAGCAGTAGCCATTTCAATGGCACTATCAACATTCTTTTCGGCAAGAGCCGCGCGCCTCTCCGCATCCACGACTTGATCATTCAAAATCACCTTTTCCGCTATAGCCATAGCTAAACTTTCTTTCAAACTTACTTTTTCTGCCTCCCAAGCAGCTCTCTCAGCTTCAAAATGGCCTTGTGCTGTCTTCAACTCAATGTTGGCCATTTTGAGATCTTCTACCTCCTTCTTTAAGGTCATCTTCTCTTGGCTATTGGAGTCAAGTTCCGAATGAAAGCGCTTCTTAGCATTCTCCAACTCGGTCTTATAATTTTCAGTATCTCTCCGCGCTAAAGAAAGTTGGGATTGAGCATCTTCCAGGTCCTTCTCCATCTTTGTCCTGGCCCTTACGTTGTTATCAAGTTTCGCTTTAGATCTGTGTGCTTCTATTTCAAGCGTTCGAATGACTTCTGAAAGGTTAACTGCATGTTTCTTCATCGTCTCATACTGCCTGGCTACGTGGCGAATGTGCCCGACAACTTCATTATCCCAGTTCCTAGGGACTGGCTCCAAGGCTGGAACAAATGTCATCCTTTCGAAGAAGATGTCGGGGAATTGTTCCCGCAACTTTTCCAGCCTACCTTGAATCTCGGGACCATGGATGTAATCCCGTGACCCGGGGGCAGCCAACTCTGGTTGACTCGAAGGAACAATGTCACTCCTCTCCTTTTCAGAATCTTTAATTGGATCTTTGCTTTTATCCTTAGGTTCGTGATGTCTTTTTGACGACCTGCTGTGAGAGGGTGCACTTTTCGGAGGAGTTAACTCTTTAGGATGTTTTTTCCCCCTGCAGGAACTACCGGATAACTGGGGAGCTTGGCAGATGTCGATTTCGGTGGAGACCGGGGTTGTGAGGAAGTCGGCATGTGAGAAGGACCGCGAGGGCGCTCAGTACCCGGATGAAGACTGGGTGTGCCCTCACGAAGAGAACGATAAGAATAAGATCGCCTGCGGGACATCTTTCCTGCAAAAAAAGAAAGAGCATATTAAAACTTTGAATACTGACGATATAAGAGTGCGGGGTCAGACAGTGTGTGTGATTTGTGCATCCCATATAATTCCCCCTAACAGACCCGGGCCTGAAGACAGGCTCATCTGGCTAGTTTGCCGTTCTCTAGTTGGAGCGATGGTCTCTTCAGAAGCAGGGAAGAATGGCTCCCCTTCGAAGTCCCTCTCTGTGTATACATCATCGGGCAGAGGAATTTTTCTCAGCTCGTTGAATAACTGTTCTTCTGTTAAATCATCAGGAGCAGCGGGTTCGATTGGAGTAGAAACTGGGATTTCCTTGGACTTGTCACCGCGAACCTCATCCCCTCTGTATATGTTCAGGTCCTCATCGTCTTGGAAGACTATCGGGGAAGGACTCTTGCGAAATTTAGTTGTTTCTACTACTTGTGATGTTCCCTCTCCCTCCGTTGGGGGCACGTATCTATAGGGTTTGCCGCCAGCGCCAAGTCCAAATCTTATATCCAGAAGATGATGCTTATGAAGATTCTCATCAGTGATGCATTTTTTGATCCTTAGAAAGTCGGATCTGCTTTGTAGAAGAATAGACAATCGATTGTTGTATAATGGACCCTCCGTTTTCGAGAAGACGTGATCTGTTTAAAACAAAGAAAAAGGGTGGAGAATGTTAATGCTTCGGCTTCTTGAACAAGATATTCAGTCAAAAGATTATAGTTTACTTGATTTAAGCCATCTTCTTGAGCATCCGGCCTGTTTCTTTATATAGAACCAATCAGACTTAGGATCCCCTTTATTGCTGTATCCGTCATACAGAACCTTCCTATTCGCCACCGATTCAAAGAAAGAGAAATTTGGGGTTGCTGAGGAGCGATGTTTGAAACGAAAGAAGAATGTTAAATCTCTAAATGTGAGTTCGGTATGAAGGATCTCTGCGTATGCAATATATAGGGTTTACAGATATGCGTAGGCGTTAGGATGAAGCTGCATCGGAGCGACACCCAGTCGTTTTAAAGTCTCGATGACGATTGGAGGAAACGGAGGAATAGCTCCTACCAAGCACATCGTTCGACTGACTGCCATATACCCTTCCGGAGCTAAGTGGGGTCTATCTTCGCTACCGGGTGTCATCACATCATCCCAAGGGATCCCATGTCTCAGGCAGATTCTTTTAAGCTTTATATCATCGAGTTTAGATGCTAAAGAATCGGAAAAATTGTCTATCCCGAGCGCGCCAGGAATCTCGTCGGGAGCTCGCCTGTCTATCTCAGACTCTTCACTAGATGAAGTACTTTCAGACGGATTCGATTCCGTTGCCTCGTATTCAGATCCAGAATCTTCATCTCCTGGGTTAATTGGAGGGACATCGGGGTTGTATTGCTCAGGAACCTCGGACTCCGTTTCTGTAACGGATCTTGAAGAAGATTGATTATCCGACATTACTGTTAGGCGAGAAAACATGAAAAATGAGATTAAAACTACCCGTCCCCCGTGTGTGCAAGTGCCGGTGTTTGTGCTTGTGCATGCATAAAAGATAAAGCGTAAAAGTTATCAAGATCATCAAAATATTAGTCGTCATATGAAGTCAAATTATGTGGTCATTTAGTCCAGAAAGTCCGACATCAAGGCCCTAACCTAACTGTTCAGAATTTTATGGTGACAAGGCATCGTCTAAAGTTCAAAATTTGTTTGGATCGTGAACTACGAGTCGGATCGCGGTGTGTATAACAGTTCGCCCTCCTTTGGATCACAGGGCAGAGGGATCGCCCTCCTCTCGGATCGTGAGACAGTAGGGGTCGACGCTCTCGCGGATCGTGAAATTGCGTGGTCGGGGTCTTTGCCGGATCGTTGCAGCCCCCCACGATACACGCCTCTGCCGTCACCACGACCCTCCGTCTCACCACTGGCCTTCATCTTCTCCCTCTCCTCTCCTTGCACACGATCCAAACCGACCTTCTCTCTTCTCCTTCCTGCTCCGTTTCTCTCCTCTCCTTCTCATTTCCGAACTCCAACCTCTGAACCCATCAGCCATGGCGCCTCGCTGGTCCCCCCAAAAATCATAAAATTCCATCGTTTCTTCCCTCAAACCAGTCGAAAAAACTCATAAAAACGAGAGCGATATCGAATAAGGATGCTTTCGGTAGAATTACCTTTCTAAAAGTTGGGAAAACAATCGGATTTTTGGAGGTTTGAAAAACTTGGGTTCTTCCTTAATGGAGCTGGCGGCGCGATGCAGAAGCTAGAAGAAGGGGGAAAGTGAAGAGGGAGTGCGGTTTATATAGGTCACGAGGCGACCGTTAATATTCCAATTTTTGTTTTACTCGAACCGTGAAAGAAGATGGGCCGTGGGCCAAAGCCCGTCGCGTCTCGAAGAGAAGTCCGTCCCGTTCCGTGAAGAAGCCCGAACGCTCACCAAAGGACGAGACGAACGACTCGCCACACGGACCGTGATTTGCGTACACGAACCGAACCGATAAATGACAAACAAGAGTGGAAACTCGAAAAGTACCTATGAAAGTTCGGAAATTTACTCGGCGAATTTGATAGCGAGGTCTTCAAAGATTCCAGAAATGAACTACCTGATAAACAGAGAAGAAATTGGAATTGAACGGATAACTAGGTATTTATACCAATCGAGGGACGCAACTTTTCAGAAATAGTGCGACATTTCAGACAGATACGACTGTTGGTTTGTATCGTTTTAGGAAAAGACAATTCAGAAATTTCAAAGCATGTTCCATCCTCGATAAAACATACTTCGAGGGGGCAAAATGTTGGCTAGCTTTTTGACCAAGCCACCCAGGTTCACTCACAAGAAGAAAGTATGAAAATGCGTTCCCTAAGTACATGATGGAACGGATCGCACCATCGAATCGCCCCTCATCGAATCGCCCCTCATCGGATCGCATCTCATCGGATCGCACCTCATCGGATTGCCCCCATTTCATCAGCGAAACGACACATCTATGCGACTCGATCCATACATATATTACTGCCCAGTATAGACTGATCTGATCCCCTGGTGCACGACGAAGCCTCTGACCCGCTCAAGCACGAGCTAGTCTTTGGCGATCCGAGACGCACGGATCCAGCGACATGTGTCCCCAACCGTCATTTTGACTGATTCTCCCCATTTGCTCGATCCGATTTTCAAGGGGATCGCGACACCTATCCACAACGGCTAATTTGACTATTTCTTCATCGGCTGCGATGCGATCCGATATTCTCGGGATTCGTGCCACGTGTTACCACGATCCGCCTGACAAAATCAGCTATAAATAGCCCGGAGCTTGGCATTTTTTAGGATCCTTTTGGCAAGATTGAGGACTGATTCCGCCATTATTGTCATACTACCATTTCTTATCAGTTTTATAACTAGATTACTGAGAGAAATCACAATTGTAAAAGTGAGCTAGAGAGAAATCATTGATTGTACCAGCATTCAAAGTATAATCAATAACATATAAAGTGGACGTAGGCTTGTTAACGCCGAACCACTATAAATTCTATGTGTTATTTTCTTTTTCTTCATTCTTCAGTTAAAACTCTATAAGATTCAGAACAATTTGGGTGTTAGGTCCAAATTTTGATCTAACATTAATAATTTTATCAAGACCTGTACAGTCGATTTCCATAAACGGTCATCGAACTACACTTACAACGACCTTTTCCAAATTTGATTTTGACATGATTCCAAATCCGACTGTTATATTTTGTATCCCTTATGTTCGTTGGAAAGCTCTTTTCGATACGAACCCAACGGTTCAGGTTTTAGGAGAATCCGACGGTCGGATCTCCCGTAATGTCAATTCGAAGTCAATGGTCAAACTCGCGAACTACCGCTGCGTGGCACGTTCTTTTCTGGATATTTAGTATATAATATATATATTATATATATTTTATTGATTTCCTTTTAAAAGATATTTTATAAATCGGTTTAAATTCATTTTCAAAATGATTTCAACTTCATATTCAATTTCAAATCAAAATTGAATATTCCATATCATCGATATAAAAATGATTGTATTTTCAAAACATTAGATTTTAAAATCACTTCCTTTTCAATATTCATTATAAAAATGAATAAAATCTATATAATTATTGTTCACGTCAAAATGGCATTAATCTAATCAACACGGCTTTATATATTTAAATATTTTCGTGTCCATCCCAAATCGGACATCCAAATTAGATTTTGATCTTTTACTGAATATTAATTTAAAATATTCGTTATTTTAAAATATTCGTTCTTTCTGAAATGGAATCAGACACAGTCAATTACCACATAATGTTGAATATATGGATTTCATACAATACATGTATACAACAATAATGATATACAATCAACCATCATCCTAGTCAATATCAGTCAAATGGGTGTACATAAACAAATCGTCTGATTTGTTTATGAATATTTATGTAATGACCCGTATTTTATGCAATATATAATTAACTTATTTAATTATACAAATAGTGATTTAGAATTCAAGTGGTCGTTTAAATTAAATAACATTGAATATTTAATTAAAATAATAATTAAATGATATATTTAATTCTGAAATAATCAGAATGGGCTGAAATGGCGATATGGTGTGAATTGGGAAATTCAAAATATATAATTCAGTTTAAAATTGAATTACGATAAAGAATATATTATTTAAACGAAGTTTGAATGTATAATTATATTATAATTAAAATCGAGCTCGAAATGGCGCTGTAGTTCGTAAATTGGCGATTCGAACTTCAAACGAATATACAGAAGTCGTTTTAAATCGGATTTCCGTGAAACAAGAAACGTTAGGAGCAGGTGAAGTATATATTTCTAGTGGAAGAGAAAAATCAAGATTTCGTCGTGTAGATTTTGAGTTAGTCCAAATTAAATATTCAAAAAAACAGCGGTATATTCGTTTGTGGCCATAACGGTTATTTAAAAATATTTGAATATCGGGTTTGAATTTAGACAAGGTTCTTTTGAGACATAATGATAATTTAATTTTTAGAATTTTACTGTAATTTTTAATTAATTAAATACGCAACTTTTTATTTGGAGTATTTTGCACGCTATATCAATATTTTGGGGTTTCACAATATGAGTTACCCTACCAATATTTTTATATTTTTGGGATCTCGGCGCATTACTCGATTTAATGATATTTTCATATCAGTACATGAAGAAATAGAGTTTCGCACAATGGGGTACTCTCGGATGTGAAACAAATATCCTAACCCTAGACTTCGTTCACTAGATGAAACAAAGACACGGTTGCCTTTTCTCAACAGCCGTTCATATGTGGCCTCAAAACGTGGACCTCCAATAATTCACAAAAATCCTTATGTAATACCCTTTAACAATTCTCTAAACCTAAAACTACATTTCCACGATCAAACTATGAGCCGTCCTTTTTCCTTCTCAATAAAATTAATTAGAGGCTTACAAAAAACAAAAATCAAAATCCAATTCAATCACCACGGTAGCAGTTTTCTTCGATGAAAGGTCCATGCGTGAGCCAGGGCTGATCGCAGCAGACAATAGGAAGTGAAATGGATCAAAGCGAGTTCATTTTTGGGTCAGCTGGGTGGAGTCAGGAGCTTACGGAACTGGAAAATAATGTGAGGGTTCAAGTGGAAAGCTTTGAGCGAAGTGTGAACTCGTTCGGCCTATTCAAAATTATCACAACCACATATCTAGCCACGGTTCAAGTTTCCGGAGACCGGAGGAGTTTTCAGGGTGACAGGGCATTAAAGGGGAGACCCGCGAGCTGTAAACCCTGGTGTATGGGGGACATGAAAGGCGGTCTCAGATCGAAAAAGGGGTAGAAGGAGCTTGTAAAAAAATATGGTTTGGGTTTGGCAGTTATTTTCCTGGAGCGAGTGTTCTTGTTTGACGGGTGGGAGGGAAGCAAACGATGAAGGACCAGAGGGAACATGCGTGAGGAGGGCGGAATGATTTATGTACAGCATGGGTGCGGGTTATGGGGGATGTTGTAAAGGTGACATTGGTTGTGTGGTGAATGAACAGTAGAGGGAAATGAAGTAGTGGTGCTGGCCAGATATTTAAATGGAGGGTAAGTTTTATACAAAAGGGAGTAATGTGAGCGAAGGAATGGTGCAATAGAAGGAGCATGTGTTTTTTCGTTTTAATTTCATGATGAATTGGGTTCGGGGGTGCATGCTTAACAGTTCGGAGGTGGAAGTGATGAGCAGCTTGCGTGAGACTTGAGTTCTGTTGGAGAAGAAGGAATGGGATTATTCAAATGCGGGTATGGGCTTCTTAAACATACGTGGGCTGATCTGGTGAAAGACCAGTTTCCTTAAAGATGTAAATAAATAAAAAGTATATAAAAGGAAACATGGATTAAGGTGGAACAACATAGCCAGCTTTGCCTTCAAGAGTTCGAACGGGAGGAAGGTGATATGCGAATAAGACACAGGTCTGAACTTGCATGGGGTCGGAAATTAATAGTAAAGGTAAAGTCCATTTAAATAAATAAAGTTTAATCTAATATAAATGTGAATATTAACTTGTTAAATAAATAAGTTCTTCGTACGTGATCAGAATTGGACGAAATAAGATTAGTTGGGATCGTATGGACGGACACTACATGATGGAACAGATTGGAAGTCCATAGGAGCTCATTACAATTTATAGATTGTCCGTTTGAATCAAGCGATGGTTATCGTTATTAACGATGATCGTCCAATGTGAGTAAAACTTGCCAACTCTGAACAGTTATATTTTTATAACGTATTCTTAGAACTTATAATCATATGTTGATTGTTGTATGTTAACTATTTGGTCGAATTTCTTATGTATTAGTTGAAAATATAGACAACAATATGTATGTATAAATCGTTAATCAAATATTGATTCTGTTTAGCAGAATATGTCATATTGAAATGAAATCGATGTTAATTATGTTGGTTAACATCTGTGATCCAGGGAAACGGGCTGGAGGAATCCGACTGGATTCCTCAACATTTATTTTACTGTTTATCATATATCGTGATATATGCTGTGATATTAAATCGGTTATTGATTTTATACGTTTGGATGAGATTGATCATGTTATTGGGTATTTTAAATACCATAATCAATACTGGAAAGTAAAAAGAGAATTTTGAAAACGTATATTGAAAATGAATTATTTATAAAATCATAGGATTTTATAAAAGGGATATTTATTTAGAAAGTAAATAGAATTAATAAAGGAATGTTTATTTAGGAAATAAATAGAATAAAGGGATATTTATTTAGAAAGTAAATATAATTAATAAAGCAATATTTATTTAGGAAATAAATAGAATAAAGGGATATTTATTTAGAAAGTAAATAGAATTATAAAAGGAATATTTATTGGGAAAATAAACAGGATTTATAAAAAGGGAAGTGGACGAGATATAAAAGAGTTAATCGAATTTAGTTATTCGAAGTCGAGTTAATCAAATATGGTTAGTCGAATAGAGTTAGTCAAACATAGTTATTCAGGATAAATTGCCATTTTGCATGACTGCTAGCGTAATTCGCAGGGCTGTAGATAGCCTATGGCTGTCGGATGTTTCCTGAGGGAATCAGGCGTAACCATTGTGATCGCTGCGATCTACAGTTATGCGAATGGAGTTAAATCGAATATTAGTTATTCGAATAAGAGTTAAGTAACTGGAGTTAAATCGAATATTAGTTATTCGAATAAGAGTTAAGTAACTGGAGTCAAATCGAATATTAGTTATTCGAATAAGAGTTAAGCAAATAGAGTTATTCAATTAGAGTTAATCGAAATAGAGTTAAACAAGATTAGAAACTGACTATAGATTAGTTAAGTTGAATAGTTTTCTGAGTATCGATCTGATGTTGGTTTCGGCCTTCGGGGTTTATACTTAGTGAATTGTTCTCTTACTAGTTTACTGTTAGTGACTAATAGTTGTGGAATGGTAGTGATGCGTGAATAAGCTATGGAAAAGTTTCCAATGTTAATAACATATATTTTCTAAATTTAGAAAATATGGATATATGGATATATATATATGTATATATATATATATATGGTTGATGATTGATCGATATAATTTCCATTTGGAAATAAGATCGTTGTTTGCACACGTGTTTTTCTTTGGTAGTTAACTCACCGACTATCGAAGTTTTTGACCATTTTAACGTTGTTAATATGGAGAGACCGGTTGGATCATTATCCGAAGAACCACTTTGTATTGGCATAAGCATTGCGAATCATATATGCCAAAGATAATTGAAGACGGAGTAAAGTGCAAGGGCTGTTGTGTAATTCTTATGTAAAGATTACCTATGATGGTTGTACTGAATAGTGCCTTCGGTTTGTCCAGTCCCAGGATGACCTGTATGGAAGAATGTCTGACAGAGTATATGTAATAGATCGCGTAAGTTGATCTCTTCAAACATATTTGGTGGTGGAGGAATTTGTTTCCCTTAGCTGTATACCCATGGTATTTTTGGGGAAATCAATTTGTGATTTGGTGGGTATGACGATGTGACATTCAAAGTGAATAAACGTGTGATCTGTCAAAGATAAGCGTAGCTTCTAGCCTCACATCCGGTAAATGACAAAAGTTGGCCAAGCAGCATGGCTATGTAGGTCGCACCTATTAGGGTGTATAATCACCTGATCTAGGGTTTTATTTACTTCTAAAAAAATCTCTTGTTGATGCTGTCCCATTCGGGAAACGGTTGCTGATCCTAACCGTTGGTGATATACATTCGATACACTCAAGCGAAATGAGTGGTCGGTCATGTGTGGCCGGATTGCAAGATGTTCTTGTTGAACCTAGTGTATTCCTCTCTAGAGGTACACTAGCGAAAGGTGGTTCCATACCTTGTCATAGTTGGAAATCCATTACCCAATAAGTGCTTGCGGTTTTAATTGTATACTATATATGTAGAACGTGAGATGATAGTGTTTCTGCCGGATGATTATTATATTATGGTTGATAGACATTATTATAATATCAAAAGGTTTTTGACATAAAGATATTTTGGATTCTCATAAGGGAAAAACCCGTTCCGTTATATGGCGTGATCTTATGAGATATCGTTTACTTGTTCAACTGTTTTAAACTGTTTTACTCATACCAGTCCCATGACTGACCTAGAGTTTATTTGTTTTGTTTTCCCTAAACTCTTGGGTTCCCAATTTTGTACGGGTAGTCAAGTAGTTAGGATTTTACAGATATACTTGAAGAGCTGGAGAATGATACTTCAGGATTTTATATATCTATTGTTATTCCGTTGTGTTGTAAGTGTTGTACTTGATAATGATATGTACATTCAAGTAAAATCTTTTATTTCAAAGTTATGTTATATTTTATTCATTCCGCTGTGAGATTCGTGTTTACTCTGATGTTGTAGGTTCTTCTTCTTCTTCTATTCTAAGTCTCTATCTTATCTATTCTCACCCTCTAATTTCTTTTATTAACTACCAGTATTTTTCGATGTTTGGTTAGTTGTCATTGATCTTATTTCGATAATCAAAGTCTTCAAAAACGGGTCGTTATAGTTGGTATCAGAGCTTAAGGTTAAGTAATTACCTTGGCTCTGTGGCGTGACTCGGTAGAGATGGGGTTAGTAATACCCTAGATTGAGTTTGAGTGTATACATACGAGAGCGTATTTGTTATTCAATATAAGGCTGTTTTATATTGTGGAGACTTATTGGTTAAGTTGTTTATGAGTTCTGATCGATCAGTTTGATCCACTGTATCGGCAGGAGTTTCTAAACACTCGAATACGATGAGCCGACACTGTATGTTTTGAAAAGAGGGTAAATGAAATAATTTTACCCAAATTAGATTTTGATATAAAGGATTTATATTGAAATTATAATATATTGGATATGTTGGTTGTTATTACAATCGAGTCAGATTATAAAGTGAAATGGTTATGTAAATAGCCAATCAGAATTGTATAAGTGAAATACGTGAAATCAGATGAATTAAAGCTGAAATTTAATCAGAATTGGATTTAAAATTTCTGTAAATTTGAAAAGTGTTGGTAAATGAATTTGGATTGAATATATGAGAATTTTAAAATCCTGGGAGATTTTAAATTGTTTTGAGAATGATATTTTGAATGGATTTCAAAATGGAAGTGTTTAAAGAAGGAGTTTTGAAAAGTGATATAGGATTGAACTCACTTTGATAGCTGGAAATAGATTCCGATGATGATTATGACATCATCGGTGTTCATTTTCAAGTGTTTAAGTAATGGATTACTACCGAAAAGATTTTGTTTTTTTTATTGTTTTAAGAGAAACAAGTTGTTTGAAATCCAAAAGGGAATATTTGGTTTTAGAAAAGCAAAGTTGTTTGAAACTCCCAGGAAGAGATTGTTTGAATTAAAAACAAATTTAAATAGAAATGTGTGAAAACCAAGCTGGAACTGAACTGAAACCAATTAACTGGAAATTGAATTGGATACGATATACCAAGTAGAATCAGATTTTGAGTTGTGAGATAGAATCTGAAATGGTATTGGAATTATGAGTTAAGAATTTAAAAATTGAAATTGGAACTTTGATTTGAAACTGAATTCGACTTAGTTGTAAGCGCATGGTTAAATTTGTGGATAAAAACAGATTGGAATTTGATTGGGATAACCCTTGTATCTGATGATTTGATAACAAGTGGAAAGGATATAATGATATGCCGACAAAAAGGTACAAGTTTATATTTCTATTGGATATAAGATTTATGAGCCGAATTGGCAAGCCGCTTGGCTGTTTGATTTTCTTTTGGGTTGGAGATGGCCCAGAGAGGCGAGTTGGAGTTTGACCTATTGACCAGTACAAAGGAGGTGCTGGCGAAATTTTTCAAAAAGTTAAGGTATTAGAAAATTTTCAGGATTTTTGAAAATTTTCATTGATAAGAATTGATCGATATTTAATTGAATTTAATTTGGTTCTTTTGAAAGCTGGAATTAAGAAGTGAACAAATAAGTTCTGATCGGTCGATAGGGTTTGTTTTCTACCTTAGCAAATTTCAAGGACGAAATTATTTTAAGTGGGGAAGAATGTAACGACCAGTATTTTCTACGATATATAATTAACTTATTTAATTATATAAATAGTGATTTAGAATTCAAATGGTCATTTAAATTAAATAACTTTGAATATTTAATTAGAATAATAATTAAATAATATATTTAATTCTGAAATAATCAGAATGGGCTGAAATGGCGATATGGTGTAAATTGGGAAATTCAAAATATATAATTCAGTTTAAAATTGAATTACGATAACGAATATATTATTTAAACGAAGTTTGAACGTATAATTATATTATAATTAAAATCGAGCTCGAAATGGTGTTGTAGTTCGTAAATTGGCGATTCGAACTTCAAATAAATATATAGAGGCCGTTTTAAATCAGATTTCTATGAAACAAGAAACGTTAGGAGCAGGTGTAGTACATCTTTCTTGTGGAAGAGAAAAATCGGGATCTCGTCGTGTAGATTTTGAGTTATGTCCAAATTAAATATTCAGAAAAACAGCGGTATATTCGTTCGTGGCCATAACAGTTATTTAAAAATATTTGAATATCGGGTTTGAATTTAGACAAGGTTCTTTTGAGACATAATGATAATTTAATTTTTAGAATTTTACTGTAATTTTTAATTAATTAAATACGCAACTTTTTATTTGGAGTATTTTGCACCCTATATCAATATTTTGGGGTTTCACAATATGAGTTACCCTACCGATATTTTTATATTTTTGGAATCTCGACACATTACTCAATTTAATGATATTTTCATATCAGTACATGAAGAAACAGAGTTTCGCACAATGGGGTACTCTCGGATGTAAGACAAATATCCTAACCCTAGACTTCGTTCTCTAGATGAAACAAAGACACGGTTGCCTTTTCTCAGCAGCCGTTCATATGTGGCCTCAAAACATGGACCTCCAATAATTCACAAAAATCCTTACATAATACCCTTTAAATATTCTCTAAACTTAACACTACATTTCTACGATCAAACTATGAGCCGCCATTTTTCCCTTCTCAGCAAAACTAGTTAGCGGCTTACAAAAAAAAATCAAAATCCAATTCAATCACCACGATAGCAGTTTTCTTCGATGAAAGGTCCATGCGTGAGCCAGAGCTGATCGCAGCAGACAATAGGAAGCGAGATGGATCAAAGCGAGTTCATTTTTGGGTCAGCTGGGTGGAGTCTGGAGCTTGCGGAACTGGAAAATAATGTGAGGGTTCAAGTGGAAAGCTTAGAGAGATGTGTGAACACGTTCGGCCTGTTCGAAGTTATCACAACCACTTAGGTTAGCCGCAGCTCAAGTTTCCGGAGACCGGAGAAGTTTTCAGGGTGACAGGGCATAAAAAGGGAGACCTGCGAGCTGTAAACCCTGGAGTATGGGGGACATGAAAGGCATTCTCAAACCAGAATAGGGGGAGAAGGAGCTTGTAAAAAAACATGGTTTGGGTTTGGCAGTTATTTTCTTGGAGCGGGTGTTCTTGTTTGACGGGTGGGAGGGAAGCAAACGATGAACGACTGAAGGGAACATGCGTAAGGAGGGCGGAATGGTTTATGTACAGCACGGGTGCGGTTTATAGGGGGATGTTGTAAAGGTGACATTGGTTGTGTGGTGAACGAACAGTAGAGGGAAATGAAGTAGCGGTGCAGGCCAGATATTTAAATGAAGGGTAAGTTTTATACAAAAGGGAGGAACGTGAGCGAAGGAATGGTGTAATAGGAGGAGCATGTGTTTTTTCGTTTTAATTTCATGATGAATTGGGTTCGGGGGTGCATGCTTAGCAGTTCGAGATGGAAGTGATGAGCAGCTTGCGTGAGACTTGAGTTCTGACGGAGAAGAAGGAATGGGATTATTCAAATGCGGGTATGGGCTTCTTAAACATGCGTGGGCCGATCTGTTGAAAGCCCAGTTTCTTTAAAGATGTAAATAAATAAAAAGTATACAAAAGGAAACGTGGATTAAAGGGGAAACAACATAGCCAACTTTGCCTTCAAGAGTTCGAACGGGAGGAAGATGATATGTGAATCAGACGCAGGTTTGAACTTGCATTGGGTGGGAAATTAATAGTAAAGGTAAAGCCCATTTAAATAAATAAAGTTTAATTTAATATAAATGTGAATATTAACTTGTTAAATAAATAAGTTCTTCGTACGTGATCAGAATTGGACGAAATAAGATTTATTGGGATCGTATGGACGGACACTACACGATGGAACTGATTGGAAGTCCATAGGAGCTCGTTACAATTTATAGCAAAATAAATTGTCCGTCTGAATCAAGCGATGGTTATCGTTATTAACGATGATCGTCTAATGTGAGTAAAACTCACCAACTCTGAACAATTATATTTTTATAACGTATTCTTAGAACTGATAATCATCTGTTTATTGTTGTATGTTAACTGTTTGGTCGAATTGCTTATGTATTGGTTGAAAATATAGATAACAACATGTATGTATAAATCGTTAATCAAATATTGATTCTGTTTAGCAGAATATTTCATATTGAAATGAAATCAATGTTAATTATGTTGTTTAACATCTGTGATGCCGGGAAATAGGTTGGAGGAATCCGACTGGATTCCTCAACATTTATTTTATTGTTTATCATATATCGTGATATATGCAGTGATATAAAATCGCTTATTGATTTTATATGTTTGGATGAGATTGATCATGTTATTGGGTATTTTAAATACAAAAATGAATATTGGAAAGTAAAAAGAGAATTTTCAAAACTTATATTGAAAATGAAATATTTATAAAATCATAGGATTTTATAAAAGGGATATTTATTTAGAAAGTAAATATAATTAATAAAGGAATATTTATTTAGGAAATAAATACAATTAAGGGATATTTATTTAGAAAGTAAATAGAATTAATAAAGGAATATTTATTTAGGAAATAAATAGAATAAAGGAATATTTATTTAGAAAGTAAATAGAATTATAAAAGGAATATTTATTGGGAAAATGTACAAGATTTATAAAAAGGGAAGTTGACGAGATATAAATGAGTTAATCGAATTTAGTTATTCGAAGTCGAGTTAATCAAATATGGTTAGTCGAATAGAGTTAGTCAAACATAGTTATTTAGGATAAATTGCCATTTTGCACGACTGCTAGCGTCATTCGCAGGGCTGTAGATAGCCAACGGCGGTCGGACGTTTCCTAAGGGAATCAGGCGTAACCATTGCGATCACTGCGATCTAGAGTTAAGCAAATGGAGTTAAATCAAATATTAGTTATTCGAATAAGAGTTAAGTAATTGGAGTTAAATCGAATATTAGTTATTCGAATAAGAGTTAGGTAACTGGAGTTAAATCGAATATTAGTTATTCGAATAAGAGTTAAGCAAATAGAGTTATTCAATTAGAGTTAATCGAAATAGAGTTAAACAAGATTAGAAACTGACTAGAGATTAGTTAAGTTGAATAGTTTTCTGAGTATCGATCTGATGTTGGTTTCGGCCTTCGGGGTTTACACTTGGAGAATTGTTCTCTTACTAGTTTACGGTTAGGGACTAATAGTTGTGGAATGGTAGTGACGCGTGAATAAGCTATGGAAATGTTTCCAACGTTAATAACGTATATTTTCTAAATATAGAAAATAAGGAAATATGGATATATATATATATATGGTTGATGATTGATCGATATAATTTCCATTTGGAAAAAAGATCGTTGTTTGCACATGTGTTTTTCTTTGATAGTTATCTCACCGACTATCGAAGTTTTTGACCATTTTAACGTTGTTAATATGGAGAGACCGGTTGTATTATTATCCAAAGAACCACTCTGTATTGGCATAAGCGTTGCGAATCATATATGCCAGAGATAATTGAAGACGAAGTTAAGTGCAAGGGATGTTGTATAAATCTTAGGTAAAGAATACCTAAGATGGTTGTACTGAATAGTGCCTTCGGTTTGTCCAGCCCTAGGGCGACCTGTATGGAAGAATGTCTGACAGAGTATATTTAATAGACCGCGTAAGTTGATCTCTTAAAACGTATGTACATTTGGTGGTGTAGGAATTCGTTTCTCTTAGCTGTATACCTATGGTATTTTTGGTGAAATCAATTTTTGATTTGGCGGGTATGACGATGTGACATTCAAAGTGAATAAACGTGTGATCTGTCAAAGATAAGCGTAGCTTCTAGCCTCACATCCGGTAAATGACAAATGTCAGGCAGACAGCATGGCTATGTAGGTCGCACCTATTAGGGTGTATAATCACTTGATCTAGAGTTTCATTTACTTCTAAAAATCTATTGTTGATGCTGTCCCATTCGGGAAACGGTTGCTGATCCCAACCGTTGGTGATATACATTCAATACACTCAAGCGAAATGAGTGGTCGGTCATGTGTGGCCAGGTTGCAAGATGTTCTTGTTGAACCCAGTGTATCCTCTCTAGAGGTACACTAGCGAAAGGTGGTTCCATACCTTGTTATAGTTGGAAATCCATTACCCAATATGTGCTTGCGGTTTTGATTGTATACTATATATGTAGAACGTGAGATGAAAGTGTTTCTACTAGATGATTATTATATTGTGGTTGATAGACATTATTATATATCAAAAGGTTTTTGATATAAAGATATTTTGGATTCTCATAAGGGAATAACCCGTTCCGTTATACGGCGTGGTCTTATGAGATATCGTTTACTTGTTCAACTGTTTTAAACTATTTTAATCATACCAGTCCCATGACTGACCCAGAGTTTATTTGTTTTGTTTTCCCTAAACTCTTGGGTGCCCAATTGTGTACGGGCAGTCAAGTAGTCAGGATTTTGCAGATATACTTGAAGAGCTAGAGCAGGAGGCTTAAGGATTTTATATAGCTATTATTATTCCGCTGTGTTGTAAGTGCTGTACTTGATAATGATATGTATATTCAAGTAAAGTCTTTTATTTCAAAGTTATGTTATATTTTGTTCGTTCCGCTATGAGATTCATGTTTACTCTGATGTTGTAGGTTCTGCTTCTTCTTCTATTCTAAGTTTCTATCTTATCTATTCTCACCCTGTAATTGTTTTCATTAACTACCGTTATTTTTCGATGTTTCATTAGTCGTCATTGAGCTTATGTCGATAACCAAAGTCTTCAAAAACCGGATCGTTACAATTTATTTATTCATATACACGTTAAAAATTATATTTTTAACTATAAAATATTTTATTTTAACCCATGAATATTTGATTAATTCCATTCCACATCACAATCAATTTTCACAACACAATCAAATCAAACAAGTCGTCCATGGTTTGTGGACGACGGGTGTCAGGTGCTACTAAGCACCGTCTGCATCCTAGTATATATTTTAACTAGAAAATATAATTAAAGCGAGAAGTTTTCACCTATGGGATCCACTCCGTCATTCTTTAATTGGTGGATTTTGTCGTCGCGCTCCGTTTTGTCGCTTTTTCGCACTTGAATTCGCATCTTTGGCTCTATAATTTGCATATGGTCTCCAATCTTCAGCAAACTTTGTCACTAGCCTAAACGCCCGGACAACTTTTGCCTAGTGGACTTTCTTCCAAAACTGCACCAATTCGCTGGAAATCGTGAAAAATAGCAGCAGGTCCGTTGACTTCGGACGTGATGTCCTGATAGCATCGCAATCCAAAATAGGACTTCCATATACAAAATCGAAGAGAAAATCGTGCTCTTCGATTTTGCTATTGTGAGGTTTTGGCCAGAAGCGCACCATTTGAGAGTTATTAACGAAATAGTGACAGGATGTTTTATGCAAATCGGGATTTTAGGAGAAAATGGGTTTTTGGACTTGGCAGGGCCCACGGCCAAGGGGAGGGTGGCCAAAGTCGGAGCCGGACCTGACTGAGGTGGGGGGAAGCGGCGACAAGGTGGTGATGGCAGTAGAGGTGCATGCGGAGACGGGTTGGGCTGATTTGGGGGTTTAGGGGTTCCAATTTGAAGAGAGAAAGAGGAGGAGAGAGAGGAGAGGAAGAAGAAGAGAAGAGGAAGTGGAGGAAGAAGAAGTGGCAGCGACGTTGACATGAGGGGGCGCGGGTTCCAGCAGCGCGTTTTTTTTTCCATCGTGAGCGACGAGAGAGAAAGAGGAAGAAGGGGAGGGGGTTTGACCAATGTGTATAATTAATTTAATTTTTAATTCCAAAAAGTTATTTTTTTCATTTGAACTCCAAATCGAACCCAACGACTATCGCCCCTAGCTAAATACTCTCATTCCGGAAACAATGGAATATGTCTCGTTCAGCAATTTGACTGTTTCAATTAGTTTTTCTTTAAATTAAAATATAAATTAATATATTGAATTTATACGTACATTTTAATTTATTGGGGTCACATACGGACTCCAAAAATTCCTGAAAAATCTATGTTCTGACGGTACGGTCCTAACAAAACTATTTTCATCGAATTTGGAGACCGTTTGAAAAATGGTCATTTTCCAGTCGATTAAATTCAACAGAAATCGGTCAAATGCGTTTAAATGTGCCACGCTTACATATTGATTCCAAAAATTATGAAAATTGGAAACTAGCAATAGTTTGACATTCCGGATCCAACAAAAGTAGCCTCGTCGAAAATGGAAGTCGTTTGCAAAATCGCTATTTTAAGGGCTATATTTCCATAGTGACTATTCTGAATTTTCAACTGGGCATAACTTTTTATTCACGCTATGAAATTTCAATTTTTGGGATTCATTGGAAAATATTTTCAAATAGATTCAAATATTTCTGGTTTCACCAAAATCCGGTTTATTTTGAATCATGTACATTCATTTGAAATTTGAAATCGAATTTTCAAACTACCGCGCCACTTCCAATTCCTTTTATAATTAAAATAAATATTTATCTTCTACTTTCGATTTAAATAAATTTATACGTTCTAATTCTACTCAAAATAAATTTCTCATCGTTATTATTTAAAAAATATCATTTTAAATATTTAAAATTTATTAAAATGGAAAAATAAAAATTTTAAATTAGTTCTGATTTTTCGGGTTGTTACAATCTCCCCCACTTAAAATCTTTTCGTCCTCGAAAAGGAGTGGAGTTGAGAGTTGTTTTACAGATCAACTCCCCTTTTAGTTTGGCTTTCGTTATTCAACTTTTTGGTTTCTAAGAATTTCTGATTCTTCAAAAATTTGGCTAATACCCAAAATTTTCAAAAAATTTCGCCATAACCTCCTTTATACGAGGAGCACCGGGAAAATCCCCAATATGCCACACAGGCCCACTCATCTTAAAAAGAAAAAGAAAAAGCCGAGAAGCTAGTCAATCGGCCCATAAAATCATCCAAACCCAATAAATTAGTAAATATGTACCTATTTGTCGGGCATACAATTTTATTCCTCTTCTCTATCCTCCTTGCTATAACCTGTTCAATGTATATACATGTATAGGCATGCAATTTCAAACAATTTTCTATTCAGTTTAACATTTGATACAATTTGGCTAAATTTTACCATTCGTTCACATAATGGTTTAAATGAATAATCACACAACACAACCATCAATCAATTAGTGGATTAGGATTTCAAATTCAAAACTTTAATATAAATTCAAAAAGCATTTTCTGATGCCAATTCACAACAATAAGCCCTATCTAGTTTTTCTCACACCAGTCATTTGGAAATATATAGAAATCCCACTTTCGAAACCCAAACATAAATATCAGTGATGGAGATCCATCATCAAAATCATCTCCGAGCGACTAGGGTATGATTCTATATCTATCCAATATTTAAACTTCGAATATACGTTTGCAAGGCTTATATGCAAAATATTTATATATTGGATTATCCAAATTCAATATAAATATAAATATTCAAATACGAATAATAGGGTTTAAGTTTTCAAAACAAAATTTGTTTTTATTTTAATTTTAAAAATATACTCTTCCAACTCATTCTAGGATAATATTGATCCCATCTCTATCGAGTAATTCTCATTGGATAATGCTAATCCAATCTTTGATGATTTCTTTCGTTTGGTTCTAAAGTGTCTTGTTTCTCGAGCTCTGTAAACCAAAGCTCTGATACCAAACTATAACGACCTGAACTTCCCCGGTCTCCGAGGAGAAGAGAAAGAATGGATTGTCTGAGAACACGACAAATCAGAACACAAACAGAAGAACATTTCATTGCTTATTACAACAATTTACGTCAGAGTACAAGAATATACAGAGTATGAACAAATAATATACATTTGATAAATATCAGAGATTTAAAAATTACAATGCAGCGGAAAATAATACAAAAACATAACTGGAAGAGACAAATGGATACAGAGATTTCCAAATATCATTCCAGCTGTAAACCTGGATCTAGTGAATATAAATCTGCAAAACCAAAACTACTAGCTGTCCGTGTGGAAAATAGGGGCAACCAGAGTTTTGGTCAAAACAATAAACTCTGGGTCAATCATGTGACTGGTGTGAGAACTAAAACAATTATTTAAAACTTTACTCTATTAGAGTAAATCAAGGGTCCACGCCGGATAACACGGAACGGGTTTCCTTCCAATAAAACTAGTGCATAGAATAAATAACGCAATGCTTTTTTGGAAAAATGAAGCTATTATAAGAACCAGGTCCCATCACACAATGCAACGCAAGCCGAAGGATAGGGTTTTCCCTTATAATAGCCAAACATTCTTGGTAAGTTTAAAACATATCGTTTGATACTATTATAAGCGTATAGTGTCAAAACAACTTCAAATATAAATATATCAATCATAGGCGGCATGGGTATCATCTTTCATATTGTTAATACTAGGCTGTACAATCAAAACCGAAATGTCACGTATTGGAAATTAGTTTCCAGTCATGAGTCAAGGCAAGGGATGTACTCCTAGCCCGCTTCGAGACACTTTAGCAAGTGCCTCAGGACTACACACTCTAGGCAACCCTGGAATCCTCAGTGCCAGTCCACTCAAAGCGAAAAATTGGATTAGTTATACTTGAACACACGTTTCACGGTGCTATATGACCTATCCATCGGCTCCGCAGAGACCAATATATCCCAGGCGCCTTGTAATCCAATAACCACATAGGTAAAAATATAACAATGTCAGGGCATGCAAAACCCTTACACCACCCATAGCTAGAAAGAAACGTCATGCACTCACTGCATTCCCTTATCCTGTTTTTGACTCATACTGAGGTGTGAGGCCCGCGAATTAATGTTATACACAAAGCTATGCTATATTAAAGCCGTGTTTGATCATCAACCACAAGACTTTGCTTTTCAACAGAATCCTTGATCATCTGCATCTCAGCATGCCACACTGGCAATTCACGCCAAGCAACTGATGTCCATCGATATATAACCTCTGAACTCGTTCTTCTTAGAGAAGGGCATTAAGCAAGAGAATAAATTCTCCGCCGCTAAATAGATATATATTTAATAGAGATCAATCGATACAGAATAAAATCCAATGTCAGACATACATCCATATACAAGTTCATTCTGGGTCTGAACGAAACCGGAGGCACCTTATTCCTCGTCCCGCATGTCCAATACAGGAGAGAGATCCTCGCATATCCGTTCTATCTCCAAGTACGTTTGGACAATCACCACTTATTACTTTGTCTTGGGTGTACAACCCAATCAAGACATCAGTAATCATCCAAACGATGTGAAGAACTCCGGTCTTCAATCACCGTCTACATCGTCGACTTATCGTCGAATCAGTTATTAGAATGGGTATAAGCCCAACCTTTCCGAATAACTCGTGTATATAATAAACAAGTATTACAAAAACATAACATATGCCTCATTCCAATTCTGAATATTCTTTTATTTAAATATTCATACCCTTTGGGAAAGGTTCCCATTTATTTTATCAAAGATAAATTATTTAAATTTATTCTTTAATCTTCCTTTGGATTCTCAATTCAAATCATATTAAGGTTTTCCAAACTAATTGGGATTAACTCACCTTACCGAAGTAATCATTTAATTAATTTCCCAATCCCAACCTATCCATCCCATGGAGCAAAATTGGTATTACTCCATAACTAACACCACAGCGTTATCGGTAAATTTAATTACCATTTCACATTCAAATCTAATTAAAGAATTAACTATCGCTAGTAACAAAACCGGTGATACTCAATTCTCGATCATTTCCCAAATTTGATAATTTAAATTATCAATTCCCATTTCAATCTAATTATAGATTCATTCAAACTCCACTTAGTTTTAATCTTCCCAAAAATCAATATATATTCAACTTCTAGGAAAATAATTCATGTCTTTAACTGGGTTAAAGAACCAATGTCTTTTAAAACATAGTTCACGATAAACCTAAATCATATTCCATCAGTCTCTAACCATAAATTAGTAAGAGAACAATTCCCTAAGTATTAATCCCGAAGGCCGAAACCAACATCAAATCAATACCCAGGAAACCATTCAACTTAGCTAATCTCCAGTTAGTTTCTAATTTTCTTAATTCCGTTGGGTTTAAGAACAATATTATTAAAGATACCATTCACGATAAACCCAAAATCTCATTCCATTTTTAATCGGGTTAAAGAACAAGCGTTATTTAAAACACCGTTCACGACAAACCCAAATCACATTCCATTAATTATGGAATGTTCACGGAAAAAAAATCAATATATAATCGATATCAATTTCCGTATCCGACTAATAATATAAATGGAATAACGGTAAAGCCTAATAAATTCCATATGTATTAACAGTCTTCCTCCACAGAAGTTCAATTTGATTATTATCAATCGAATTCCATTCAATTCCCTTCAATTCCAATTTAATACATTATATTGGAAAACTTTACGTTGGAAAATTCTTGTTAAATCTTATTAAAAGATTTATAAATTCCAAATCACATTTCACTATAAATCGGGTTAAAGAACAAATGTCGTTAAAAACACTGTTCACAATAAACCCAATTCACATTCCATTTCAATTCCAATTAAATGTTAATTAATTGTTAATTCTTCTTTAAATCTTAATTAAAAGATTTATTCTTTTCACACGGGGTTCATGAACAGTGTTACTGAAGAACCCATCCCAATAGTCTCTAACCGTAAATTAGTAAGAGAACAATTCCCTAAGTATTAATCCCGAAGACCGAAACCAACATCAGATCAATTCCCAGGAAACCATTCAACTTAGCTAATCTCTAGTTAGTTTCTAATTTTCCTAACTCCATTGGGTTTAAGGACAGCATTATTAAAGATACAATTCACGACAAACCCAAAATCTCATTCCATTGTTAATCGGGTTAAAAAACAAGCATTATTTAAAAAACTGTTCACGATAAACCCAAATCACATTCCATCATTAATCGTGTTAAAGAACAAGTGTTATTTAAAACACCTTTCACGATAAACCCTAAAACCAATCTGATATTAAATACAAGGCGCTGAATAGAATATATATATCGGCTTACATTCAATATCAAATTCTGTAACCAACAAATATCCTATTAGGAATAACGATATTTATATATCTTCCAAATTCCTTCACAATCTCCGCATAATCACGGAATCTAATATCGAAATATTACAAAGATAATTTCGATTCAAATCCATTCCAATTCATATATTAAAATTTCTGGTTATTTTTAAAACCATTTCAAACCCAATTTGTTTATTTAAAAATATTGGATTTTTAATTCTAGTTCATTACTAGTTCATTTCGATAGAAACATATTTTTATCGTTTCAAATATGGAATTTTTTATCCCAATTCTTTCCAAATCATTTGTTATGATTTTACACAAATTATTGATATTTTTAATAATTTTATCAAGGCCCGTACAGTCGATTTTCATAAACGGTCATCGAATTGCAATTATAGCGATCTTTTCCAAATTTGATTTAGATATGATTCCAAATCCAACTGTTAGATTTCAAATCCCTTATGTTCGTTGGAAATCTCTTTTCGATACAAACCCAACGGTTCCGGTTTTTAGGAGAATCCGACAGTCGGTTCTCCCGTAATTTCAATTCTAATTCAATGGTCAAAATTCGCGAACTACCGCTGCGCGGCGCGTTCTATTTAGGCCATGTAATATATATATATATATATATATATATATATATATATATATATATATATATATACGTCGTCGATTTCCTTTTAAAATGCATTTTATAAATCGTTTTAAATTCGTTTTCAAAACGATTTCAACTTCATATTCAATTTTGATTAACTTCATATTCAATTTCAAATCAAAATTGAATATTCCTTATCATCGATATATAAATGATAGTATTTTCAAAACATTAAATTTTGAAATCACTTCCTTTTCGATATTCGTTATAAAAATGAATAAAATCGATATAATTATCGTTCACGTCAAAATGGCGTTAATCTAATCAACACGGCTTTATATATTTAAATTTTTCGTGTCCATCCCAAATCGGACATCAAAATCAGATTTTGATCTTTTGATGAATATTATTTTAAAATATTCATTATTTTAAAATATCCGCTATTTTAAAATATTCATTCTTTCTGAACTGGAATCAGACACAGTCAATTACCATATAATGTTGATTATATGGTTTTCATACAATACATGTATACAACAATAATGATACACAATCAACCATCATCCGAAGTGCACTACACTGCATAAGCGTTAAATATAAATAATTAACGCTTACAACAGTTTGTCAACCAATCGATTGACGTACAACTAAATATTGGGATTAGTGTCTGTTCAATATCGTCCCAATACCCGTGTGGGGTTTTCAAACAACAAACCCAGATTTATTTATGCAGTTGGGCGATATGTAAAATTTATCATCCCAATCAATATTAGTCAAATGGGTGTACATAAAAAAATCCTCTGATTTGTTTATGAATATTTATTTATCCATATACACGTTAAAAATTATATTTTTAACTATAAAATATTTTATTTCAACCCATGAATATTTTATTTACTCCATTCCACATCACAATCAATTTTCACAAAACAATCAAATCAAACAAGTCGTCCGTGGTTTGTGGACGACAGGTGTCGGGTGCTACTAAGCACCATTTTTATCCTAGTATATATTTTAACTAGAAAATAAAATTGAATTGATAAGTTCTCACCTTTGGGATCCACTCTGTCATTCTTTAATTGGCGGATTTTGTCATCGCGCTCCGTTTTGTCGCTTTTTCGCACTTGAATTCGCCTCTTTGGCTCTAGAATTTACATATGGTCTCCAACCTTTACCAAACTTTGTCACCAGCCTAAACGCGCCATTCCGGACAACTTTTTCCTAGTGGAATTTCTTCCAAAACTGCACCAATTCGCCGGAAATCGCGAAAAAAAGTAGCAGGTCCATTGACTTCCGACGCGATTTTCGGACAGCTCCGCAATCCAAAATATGACTTCCATATACCAAATCGAAGAGAAAATCATGCTCTTCGATTTTCGTACTATGGAGTTTTGGTCAGTAGCGCAACGTTTGAGAGTTATTGGCGAAATAGTGACAGGTTGTTTTATGCAAAACGGGATTTTTGGAGAAAAATGGGTTTTTGGACTTAGCCTGGCCCACGGCCAGGGGGAGGGTGGCCAAAGTCGGCGCTGGACGTGACTAAGGTGGCGGATGCGGCGGCAAGGTGGTGGTGGCAGTGAAGGGGCGCGTGGAGGGGGGCTGGCCTGATTTGGTGGTTTAGGGATTCCAATTTGAAGAGAGAAAGAGGAGGAGAAGGAAGAGAGGAGGAAGAAGAGAATAGGAGGAGGAGGAAGAAGAAGTGGCGGCGGCGCTGACGTGAGGGTGGTGCGGGTTTCAGCAGCGCGTTTCTTTTCTTTTTTTCTTTTCCATCATGAGCGACGAGAGAGAAAGAGGAAGAATGGGAGGGGGTTTGACCAGTATATATAATTAATTTAATTTTTAGTTCCAAAAAGTTAGTTATTCATTCAAACTCCAAATCAAACCCAATGGCTATTGCCCCTAACTAAATACCCATGTTCTAGAAACAATGGGATATGTCTCATTTGCCAATTCGACTGTTTCGAACAGTTCTTCTTTAAATTAAAATATAAATCAATATATTGAATTTAAACGTACATTTTAATTTATCGGGGTCACATACAGACTCCGAAAATTCTCGAAAAATAAATCTAGCTATGTTCTAATGATACGGTCCTAAGAAAACTAGTTTCATTGAATTTGGAGACCTTTGAAAAATGGTCATTTTCCAGTCGATTAAATTCAACTTAAATCGGTCAAACGCGTTTAAATGTGCCACGCTTACATATTGATTCCAAAATTATGAAAATTGGAATCTAGCAATAATTTGACAATCCGGATCCAATAAAAGTGGTCTCGTTGAAAACGGAGGTCGTTTGCAAAATCGCTATTTTTAAGGACTATATTTCCATAGCGACTATTTTGAATTTTCAATTGGGCATAACTTTTTATCCCCGCTATGAAATTTCAATTTTTCGGACTCGTTGGAAAGATATTTTCAAATAGATTCAAATATTTCTGGTTTCACCAAAATCCAGTTTATTTTGAATCTTGTGCATTCATTTGAAATTTGAAATCGAATATTCAAACTACCGCGCCATTTCCAATTCCTTTTATAATTAAAATAAATATTTATATTCTAATTTCGATTTAAATAAATTTATTAGTTCTAATTCTATTCGCAATAAATTACTCGTCATTATTATTTAAAATAAATCATTTTAAATATTCAGATTTCATTAAAATGACAAAATCAAAATTTTAAATTTTTTCTGATTTTCCGGGTTATTACAAACGTCTTGCAACCCGGCCACACATGACCGACCACCCATTTCACTTGAGTGTATCGAACGTATATCACCAACGGTTGGGAGCCACCCACCATTTCCCGAAAAGGATAGCACGGATTATAGATTAAAGAAGAAAAAGGAATTTCTCTAGATAGGTGATTATACACCTTAATGGGAGCGATCCACAAAACGATGTTGCCTGCCCGATTTTTTATCATTTCCCGGTTGTTAGGCTTACGGTCGTAATGTTCTTTTGGAACACCTGGCCACCATTCACTTTGAATGCCACATCGTCAAATCCGCTAGAAATCGCTATTTGATTTCCACAAAAATAATCAGGTTGTTAAGTAAAGAGATTGCGTCTTCTCCGCCGCCACAGAAATACGTTTGAGGAAATCAACGTACGTAATCTCTTAGGAAATACTCTGTCAGACATCTGTCCATACAAGTTGTCCTGGTACTGGACAAACCGAAGACACTTTCCTACTGCATTCTTGAATTACCCTATGGATCAATAACGAGTAGTCCTTGCAATCCGTAAATTTCACTTACGATTGAGTCACTTCAGAATACCTCTGGCTATACAACCTATAATGGCCCGAATTTCCATACTCTTTGAGTTGGGTAATCAGACCACACATCCAACCCAAATTGCACAAAAATACGAATTATTGTTAGAAAGAAGTTAGAGGATGAGAAATAAGAAGAAAGAACAGTTAGAAATGAAGAACACAATCTCACAGCAAAACGAGTAAAATATATTAAATAACATAATTTTTGAAATACAAATCAGTAACTGTATATACATACCATTATCAGAGCACAACAGTTATTCCTGGAACAGTTATAAAGACCTGTTTCCAAATACAACATATTACACAGCAGAAAATATGATAGTCTTTAGCTAACTTATGAAGCCTCCTGCTTTTTGCTACTCCAAGTGATTCTGAAAAATCTCGACTACTTGACTGCTCGTACAAAGTTGGACACCCAAGAGTTCAGGGAAAACAAAACAAAATGAACTCTAGGTCAGTCATGGGACTGGTGTGAGCAAACTCCAACCATTTGTTTAACTTTCATAAACCTTTCGAAAGAAATGATAATCGTAAGACCGATCCACACATAAACACGGATGGTTTTTACCTTACGATAACCAAAATTATTTTTGATATCAAATCCAATGATATTACAATAGTGTCTAAATCAAACAAATAGCAATCCAGCGGAACGCTTGCATCTCACGCTCCATATATAATATTAAATCAAAAACCTCAGGGCACTTATTGCAGATTGGATTTCCAACATGACAAGATATGGAACCACCTTCTGATAGTGTATCTCTGGAGGGGAATACATTGGGCTCAACAAGAACGTCTTGCAACCCGGCCCACACATGGCTGGTCATTCAACTAACTTGAGTGTATCGAGCATATTATCACCAACGGTTGAGATCAGCAACCGTTACCGAAGCATACAGCAACGAATAGAATAAGAAACAAATGAAATTTCTTTAGATTAGTTGATAATACCCCTAGTGGGAATGACCTACATGGCCATTCTGCCTGCCCGATTTTTGTCATTTCCCGGTTGACGAGGCTTGAGGTCACGATTATCTTTCAGAACATATTTCCAATATTTACTTTGAATGCCAGATCATCAGATCCTTGCATATACGTTGTCCAGGGACTAGACAAAATGAAGGCACCATTCTAGTATTCCATCTTGGGCAATTTATAAATAGGATTAATAAAACAGCCCTTGCACTTTACTCCATCTTCAATTATCTTCAACATAAGTTGATTTGTAATGCTTATGCCCATATGGAGTGGTTTTCAGATAACAAATCTGATCTCGGTCTCTCTGTATTGACAATGCAGGTATAAAATAAATCAAACTTTGATAGCCGGTGATTTAACTATCAAAGAAAACATCCATACAACCAACGATCCCATTTCCAAATGGAAATTCTAACGATCAACCATCAAACAATACCGGCCCCTTTTTAAATTAATTCATTATGATGTTGTCATTTCCAATTCCCATATCTTTCCAGATATTTCTCAAAACCCATTTAGCCTCTCACGATTCTTGGAAAACATTTACATTTATTTCAAAAGATATACATTTTTAATGTTGGAGAATATTTTCAACTCTTCACATTTCATATTTTCGATATTTAGAAAATATACATTATTAATGTTGGACAACATTTCCACTTCTATTCCACTTCTCATTAATTAAATCATTATAGTTTCTATACTTAGGAAATACCTCTGCATTATATTCGGGAAACGTTTCCAAAAATCCTTTTTATTCGATTAAAATGATGTTATATAGAGCATCGTTTTTATAACTTAACACATTTATCATTCATTAACCGAATGTATCATTTACGCAATCCTTACCACTGAACCTTAACCATTTCTCAGTCAATTATGACGTCAATCAAGTTGGGGTATAATTACCTCTCAGACCTTAACTGAACGACATTCTTAACTTCGAAATAGTCAAAGCTCATAACTTCAAACAAAATATCGCTTACGCTACTCTCGGATTCAATCTAAAAATTCACTTCTTTCACTGAAAACATTAATTGTAACGGTAGCGTTAAAATTGTTGTTTTCAAATATTTGATTTATAAAACATTTATTATAATGGTAGCATTACAATCGCTGTTTAGATTTACATAATGGTTTTGTTAAAATCGCTATTTAAATTTACAAAACATTTATTATAACGGTAGTGTTAAAATCGCTGTTTAGATTTACAAAACTTTTATTATAATGGTAGTGTTACAATCGATGTTTCCAAATATTTGGTATATAAAAATATAACATGTATTTATTATTTCAATTAATAAGTAAATAATTAAATTTGATTCAAAACAGAGAGTAAAAATAACTACTTCTGTAAATTTGATAAAATCGAATTTCAATAAATAACCCTCTCTCGAATAATCTATATTCAATTATATTTCGAACTTCGAAATTTATCTACCATTTCTGGTTAATTCAAATTCCAAATTTCAATTTGGAATTTATTCTTTTCGAATCATTACAAGATTCCTTTATAACCATTCCAATCTACAAAATGTCATCACATTTTATTTTATATTCTGAATTTTGAAATAAAACTCGTTTTCCTTTTAAACCGATTCTCCATTTCCCTTTTCACTCAACTTCTAATTTGGATTCATATTTCAAATCTAAATTTCATTTGCAAAATATTTTCTGTAAAACATTCACTTAAATCGTGAATATATTTCTTTTATATACAGTTTGATTTCATACTTATAAACCTATCTTATACCCAAATTTTATAACTTCTAAATGTATAATCATTCACACAAATCTTATTTTTATTCTAACCATTTATAATTTCTTTAATAATTTCATTTACAATTGCTAAATTCTAATCGAATTATATATAACAGTTTCCAACCCATTTCCACTTTTCTATGTAGATCCAAACTTAAATTTATATTTCAATATATATCAAGATGGTATTTCTAGTAAATTTATAAACATCGTTTATAATCCACTTCTTGTTTTATTTATTAAACAAGTTTCAATTTCAAGTCCATTCGAATTAAAATTCTATATTTTGGAAAAATAAATCCCCTTTTTAAATCTCAAAATTATTTTTTATATTCGAAAATATTTTACAGTATTTAAAATACCAAATTTTTGAGCCAGGGTAGCTGAAACACAACAAAGTCAATCACTGATTTTATATATCACACCATACATCACAATCAAGGAAAAACAGTAACATAAATATTGAGGAACCCAGTTGGGTCTCTCCAACCTATTTCCCTGCATCCACAGATGTTAATCAGCATCAATAATATTAATTTCACATCATTATGAAGTATCATAGTGAACAGAATTATTAACTGATCAATAATATAATGGTATCAACCATTTCAACCAATTTTATCAACCATTCATCCAAGCAACCATCACACAGAATAAAATTACTATAAGTAAATTTTAAACTCGTTTATGTAAAAATATAAACAAGTTAGTTCGTGAGTTACTCACATCAGTTCGCAGTTAACGATTCTGCTCTTTGTTTCATTTTAAAATCAAACATCGTTTTATTTTATCATGAAATCCTAATAGCTTTACTTTCAACCATGTCAGTTCCAAAATATAGACCTCATCGCTATGATTCCAACATGACCGATCTGATGAATCTTTATTTACTATGAAATAATTATAATGTTTTCAATTATGTTTATATATAAATAAATATAAACTATTTATTATTAATTATCCTTTAATCACCATTTTAACCCTTTTTAATCACGACTACTTCGTGCCAATTCATCTCTAGCCTCGATAGTTTCGATCCCTTTTCTATACCAGGCAATACGCGAAAACCAACCCCAAACATTTAAATCTTTGACATTCCTTAATTATAATTACTATAATCGTTAATTATCTTTGTTAATACCATCATTAGGCTGATAAATCAATTTGATTAATGACATCATCCAGAACATCTTAGCTGTATACGGGACCCCTCCTTATCTTGCTTCTGCATAAATTACAAGTATTTATGTTATTCACTTCAATTAAATTAACAATATAATTCTTAATCAAGGTTAGAAAAAAGATATAATTACACTGCTGAAGTTGTTAAGGTTGAATACTACTTCTTCCACTTCGATTATCAATATCAAAATTTTAACGCCATCTAAAAATTTCCAACATTTTCTCATCATATTCCCTTAAATCACAGTTGTCTCCAAATGCCTCCTTTTGGATCAAAAAAAATTTCCAACATTTTCTCATCATATTCCCTTAAATCACAGTCTGATCCAATTTAGGCTTTAGCAGTTGCTTTATTTAATATGAAAGGTGATAGTAGGGTACAGTTTGATTTTTTCTTTAAGGCATGTACAAAGATTTTTCACCGATACTTGCATATGCCTCACTTGATTTTTGCTCAGTGTTTCAGAACTTGGCATGTGGCAGTGTTTGTAGAATATGTTTATATATGATCACATGTTAGTTGAATACGTTGGATTTAATGAAAACTGATGGATGAAATAAAGTTTATCAGGTTCATGATGTATATTTCTAGATACCATATTAAGCATTTAAACTATTAATGAAGAGCTGTCTCCAAGTACGTTTTCTTCCATTCTTTATCTCCATTTTACTTTTTAGTTATAAAATTTAACATACCCCGCTACGAACAATTCCGTTCACATATGAACTGCCCTGGACAATGTAACGATACAGATTTTGCCCAGACCTAATCGATCGCTAAACCGACCAAGATCGTTCGAATCCCGCATACGCTAACTCGGGGCATACAACACATTAGAACAAATAACAGAAGACTTTTAATAAACATCATAATAATGTTACCTCAGAGTACAGAATATCAGAGTATACCGAAATATAATCAATACAGCGAAAGATGATTTTACAAAAAATGTAATACAATGCACAACGGAAATATAAATAAAGTAACACAGTGGAAGACTATCAATGCTCATGCTCTGGACACAGCCTTAAGCTTCAATCCATAATCGTGCTTAAATATCTTGAAAATAAACTACTCGACTGCCCGTATAGAAAATAGGGGCACCCGAGTTTGCAAGGGAAAAGCAAACTACAGGTCAGTCATGGGACTGGTGTGAGAAACTATAAACATTTATAGACTTATATAAATGATAAGGTAAATCACAGGACCAAGCCGCTAACGCAGAACGGGTTTACCCCCACGAATGACAGTGTATAAACAACAATCAATATAGATATATGGATCTACTATGCATCATTCAACATGCAATATCCCAATCTACCCATTTAGATTAATCACCATACTTAGATTTTCTGAATCTAGTTCAATTTACAGAAATTATTCCTTTGGTCTTTATTTCCCGATTACTATTTCAAATCTTTTGAAATAGATATCTAACTTTTATATCAAAGTAGATTTCACTTCGAGATCTCAAACCAAAATCTTTGGAAACATGAACTCCAAAACAATAACAACGCATACAAACAAGTATGCAACCAAATATTGGGCTCCCCTCAGACAAGGCAAAGGGCACATACCTAAGCAACTCGATATATATATATATATACATATACATATACATATATATATATATATATATATATATATATATATATATGCGCACCTCCCACACATGGAGCAGGCTACACACTGACCACTCACCCTAAGGCAATGGATCCCACCCATACTTTTAGTAGACTGGGTTAACAAATCTTTAGCCACATACCGAATCATTTCATATCCCAAAGTAGGGAAAATCATTTCACAACATAATAATCACAAGTACTTTCATAATATAGCACTTCACATCAGCAGTTCACACATATGATTAGTCACTATTAATCACATAACCTTTGAGCTCGTACGTCTCAAAGAAAGGTGTTAAGCAAGAGAATAAATTCTCCGCCACCAAACATATACATCATCAATAGCAACTATTCGGATATGCGATGAACCACAAGGTAAAACCATAATACATTTCTAAATCATTTTAGAAATCATCGGGTTTTAGGCCGCGAAATCCTTTCTGCTTTATAAATCATTTTTATAAAACATTCCCTGTCCAAAATCGGGAATATATTTCTTTTCACTTAAGAAAAACATCATTTCTAAATCATTCATTAAATTTGAAATGAACTCAACATTGCTAAACACCTTATCATCAAATCGTGAAGTGTTTGACAAGGCGTTAGTACACAGATATTTCTATCCAACCCAATGCTAAATGTAAAAGCATATTTTGCTCATAAACTTGTCGAGCACAATCCATACAATCAATCAATCCAATTTGACATTAAATATAAGCTTTTGAATAGAGATAGTATCGAGTTATATTCAACATCAACTCCTGAAACCAACAGATATCGCTTCGGGAATAACTGTATCTTACAAATTCCCATCAAAATATTCGTATACTCACGGATCCAATATCGAAATATTCCGAAGATTATTTCCATTCGAAACCATTCCAATTTACTCATTGGAAAATTCTGGTTATTTAAAACCATTTCTCAATCCAATTTATTTATTTAAAAATAATCTGATTATAATTCGAGTTAATAACTAGTTCATTTCGATAAAAATCTATTTTTATCTTTCCAAATATGGAATTTTTCATCCCAATTCTTTTCAAATCATTTCTTTTGATTTTACACAAATTATTAATATTTTTAATAATTTTATCAAAGCTCGTACAGTCGAAACGGTCATCGAACTGCACTTACAGCGACCGTTTCCTATTTTGATTTGGACATAATTCCAAATCCAACCGTTGGATTTCAAATCTCTAATATTCGTCGGAAAGCTCTTTTCGATACGAACCCAACGGTTCAGGTTTTAGGAGAATATGACGGTCGGATCTTCCATAATGCCAATTCGAAGTCAATGGTCGAAATTCGCGAACGATCGCTGCGTGACACGTTCTATTCAGGCTATATAATATATTATATATATTTCGTCGATTTCCTTTTTAAAACATATTTTATAAATAATTTGAAAACGATTTCTGTTTCTTTTCTGCCTCAAGTTCTTCAACTTTTTAGTTTCTAAGAACTTTCTAATTTTTCAAAAATTTGACCAACACCCTAAATTTTCAAAAAAATTCGCCATACCCTCCCCTGTACGGGAGCACCGGGAAAATCCCGAAATCGCCATACAGGCCTTTCCAGTCCAAAAGGAAAAAGAAATAGCAAAGCGGCTAGCCAATTGGCTCATAAAACCATCATACCCAAATAAAATAGTAAATATGTACCTATTTGTCGGGCATGCAATTTTATTCCTCTTCTCTAGCCTCCTTGCTATGACCTGTTCAATATATCGTATATGTATATTTTCATACAACGCCTATATATACATTTTCATATGATGCTTTTGTACATTCATTAAAGCATATATAATTTCACACAACCCATATATAAGCTAAAAATAATATTATTAGTGAACTAATAATATTTCCATCATATGACAATTTTATATATTTCATATATATGCTAAAAATGATAATTTTAGCGAACTAACATTTATTTCAAGGTGTGACTATTTTATATACTCATATATGCGTTAAAAATGTTATTTTTAACAAACTAAAATTCATTTCAACGTATGATTGTTTTTATTACTTCACATACATGATAAAAATGTTATTTTTATCATTCAATTTTTTTTTCAACACATGAATATTTCATATACTTCATACGTACAATAAAAATGTTATTTTTATTGTTTAATCAATTTATTCAATAAATGAATGTTTTATTTACTCCATATATACGATAAAATGTGAATTTTATCGTTCAAACAATTTATTCAACATATGAATATTTTATTTAATTCATATATACGACAAAATGTGAATTTTACCGTTCAAACAATTTGTTCATAATATGAATATTTTTAACACTTCACATACATGATAAATATTTTATTTTTATCGTTCAAAGAATTTATTCAACACATGAATATTTTTGTATACTTCATTTCACATCACGAACCAAACTCATACAAACGAATCTATCCAAACACACAACCAAACAAACAACTCGTCCATGGTCTGTAGACGATGGGGAGCAGTTTATATATGCAATTATAAAATAAATAACTGAACAGAAAAATTTAGTGAGGAGTTCTCACCTTTGATTTCCACTCCGCCAGTCCTTATTGTCACTCAGATTCGCTGTTCTGATTCTAAAGCAATCTGTTTCACGCGGTATATATATATATATTAAAAATCTCATTTTTATTTCAACGCTATCAAAAATCATATTTTTACAGTGCTATGTGTACAATAAAAATCATATTTTTAATTCGCTACATATATATTATTAAAATCCTATTTTTATATGCTATTCAAACAAATAAAAATCATATTTTTATTCCATGATATTTTATATAAAAATCCCATTTTTATATATTTTTATATCTTATAGAAATCATTTCTTCATATGCATAAAAATCATTTCTTTGTATGATAGAAAATCCAATCTTTATGTGGTAGAAAATCATATCTTTATGTTGTAGAAAATCAGATCTTTATGTGGTAGAAAATCATATCTTTATGTATATTTTTTTAAAACCACATTTTTTTATTTAAAAAAAAATCTTTTTATGTTAAAAAACCATATCTTTTTATTTTAAATTATTTTATAAAATACGAAAATAAAATAATGCGGTTCTACATGAAAAAACTGAAATTTTAACTTGGTTTTATATAAAAAAAACCGAATTAAACAGTGTTGTTTAATTTAAATAAAATAAAAGAAATCACCCTTTCTTCCTCAATCTCTCATGCCACTGTCGAACAACACTGCCTCCAAACCTCCCTAACGCACGCCAAATCGAAGCTCTAGCCATCGATCAAAGGCCACTCCGTGAAGCGCCTTACCACCCTCGACCCATGCCCCAACCATCTCGCCATTCGATGCACTTCCTAGCCCTCGCGAGCTCCACGAACTCCCACCGTTCGAGAACAACGACCATTCCAGGTTACAAGAACCCATCTCCATCGTTGGACATAGACTTCTCACTTAGCTGAAAAAGTTGCGGGTTGAAGATCCATTAAATTATTTCATTATTTAGAGAAAATTTGGAAGAAATCAGGAGTTTTCTACCGTTCGAAATAAACGGAGGCACTAGAGGGTTATTTGACCGCCGTTTGAAAAATCTAGGGTTTTGACTTTATAACGTGATATATATATATAATATTATTTTATTTTAAAAATAAAAGTTTATCAATACGAACTTCAAATAAAACCCAACGACTGTCTCCCCCAGCTCAATTCCTCGATTTCGAACACAATGGGATATGTTTCGCAACCCGATTCGGCTGTTACGATCAGTTTTCCTTTGAATTAAAATATAAATCAATTTATATTTAATTCAAACATACATTTCAATTTACCGAGGCCATATACTGACTCGCAAAATTTTAGAAAAATTACTTCTAGCTTTGTATTGACGAAATGGTCATAACAAAACTAATTTCGTCAAATTTGAAGACCGTTTGGAAAATGGCCATTTTCTGGTCGATCCAAATTAACTAAAACTGTCAAAACACGTTTTCCATTGACACACTCACATATTGATTTAGAAAATTATGAATTTTGGAATTTAACAAAAATTAGACATCCCGGATTCAACAAAAGTGGTTTCGTCGAAAAAGGAGGTCGTTTGCAAAATTTCCATTTTTAAGGGCTAAAATTCCACATCGACTATTCTGAATTTTCGACTAGGAATAATTTTTTATCCCGGCTATGAAATTTCAATTTTTCGGATTCGTTGGAAAGATATTGTTAACCCCATTTTTAAAACGCGGTTCATAACTAAGAAGTATTTACGAACGATGACACACGACATAACTCAAAGTCGTTTAAACGACTTGGTACAAGACCATTAGCGCGACATGGAGTCAAGCCTTTTACCGCGATGAGAAAGCTCACCGGTTAGCTCGAAACAACTATTAAAAGTTGAACCATGAGTGCGCCGGGGCGCCTGCAAGGCATGAAAGCATGTCCCCAAATTCATGCATGTCGCAAGGCGTTGGGCCATTTTAAGAAGCCATGTCGTTGCCGCTATTTCGCACAAACCAAAACGTGGAAAATATCCCGTGAGATTCATGACATGAGTACCCATGTCGTTCAAATGACATAACTCATGTCGTTCCCATGTATAAATGCAGTCATGTCATATCGAACCAACCAGCACAATAAAGCTGTTATGAACGACAAGATTCTCGCGACATAAGCTTGACCATATCGTTTTGTCCATACCGTTTAAATCTTGACTTGATAAGAAGTATACACGACAAACTTGAGTTATATACATTTTCATGTGCAAAGCAAGTCGGTTGCGCATATGAAACTGTATTACAAAGGCCCACTCCGCATAACAGTTGTGATGAACTCAAGTCGTTGGATCCATACATGCTTAAGCATAATGCCACCTAGAATTCATGTCGTTCACGAGATAGAAGAAACCATGATTTCAGGGAGCCTGTAGTGGACATGCAAGCAGCAAATCATGTCGTATGAAAACGGTTCTTCAGGGTATTTGCATCATTGCATGTGACAGTGCCTCGTCATCAAAATAATGGTGTCCATATATTTCAAACAATGGGTCATGGCACCTTTAACACGCATGGACCATTAATTGTAGCTTGAGCAAACAAGTGCCAGGTCATTATTATTTAGTTTGGAGCCAGTCGTAAAAACCTTTTCAGATCGTGAACTATGTATGTGAACGTTCATATGAAAATGCCTTAAATAATAGGGTTAACCATTCCAATTGAGCTGACAACTGGCATGCATTTAAATGGATCTCACATAGAGTTTCTGGTAGGAGCTGCAGAATACATGGGACATGTTTTCATGTTGTTCGAACGACATGTCATATCGAACGACATGTCATATCGAACGCGTCACAGAAAGCCATACTGCAATAATGAGATTGTGGGTCTTGTATAAGTAGAGACACTCAAGTCGCTTGCTGAAGTCAGGACGTCGCTTGTATGGTTTCTCAAACTACATGTTTTCATATCGCCAATTTTATCATGATGCATGTTAGATGTTAAGTCATGACGTTAATGTCATGGCGCAAGTTTTCAGCGTGAAGACCATGTCGCATCCCCTATTTACCAAAGTACCACTGAAAGTCATACCCCATCTCACCATGGCGAGGTGAAGTCATGGCGAGTTAATTCATGTCGAAATTGGGTCGTGGTGTTTTTCTACATAATTACAGAATTGCCACCCGAGCTAAAATCACATATAAATTCCCCTCATATTTCACTTGAGAGGGGGACCAAAAATTCATTCCAAGAGGGAGACTCCGCCAAATTGAAAACTCATTAACAACTTCTCTAATGGCTTTTATGGATTCAACAACTCTTTTCTAACTTCGTGAGGATCAAATCTATGTGAATGATCATAAAAGCTTTCTCCAATCCAATCTAAGGGCCTTCAATCTCATTCAAGCTACATAATAAATCTCTCATGCATCATTCAAACGATCTCTAATCCTCTCCAAAGCCTAAATCAAATGCTAATTCACTATGAAATCTATGAAGATCATAGGAAAGGTTCAAGGCACATAAGTGGTTGAAGATTTATCAAAAAGCTAAACTTCTTTTCTTATCTTTGTTAAACTCAAGTGAAAGTAGATCGTCAATAGATTGAAAAGAGAGTTAAAAGAGAGAAATGATTGTAATGAGGGAAAATTCATATGTTGTATGCTTGAGTATCATAATAAGAATCGACTAAAAGTGGACGTAGATTCATATTGAATCGAACCACTATAAAAATTCCTTTGTGTTCTTACTTGTTTTTATTCATTTATTTTGTGATTACGCGGTTCCATATTCCTACTGAATCAGTGAAGAGTAACTTTTTACATCTTTGGTATTTGATCCCAAATTTGGAGCAAACATTTGGCGCCCACCGTGGGGCCGCTTTCACACTTCTCTCAATTTTAAGAGCCTTGCCATTGAAGTTCTAAGCCTAGTTCTTTGGTAGATTTCATAAATCCTCGATCCAGACTAATCGACCAACTCTATTACAAATTCAAAAGGTTTCTACCAAAATCCGAAGATTTGCAGGAAGTTATGCCTCTACCGAAAAACTACGACAATAATCCACCGGATGTTCGGGAAGTGTCGATCATGAAGCTATCACCAACCCACGTGCTAATCTTTTAAATGTTGATCGATCCTTGGGCTATGGAGTTGGCGTAACTCAAGATCAACTGGATACGGTTGTGGGCGACTTGAATCAACAAATGGCGATTTCACACAAAGCCTTAATGGATAAGCTTAATGTGCTTCTGGCCACTTAAACGATTCTCATATCTTTAAAAGTTGACTCGCAAAAATGCAGCAAAGCTGTAAAAAATGTCTCCGTCATTCCACAAACTAATAACCCGATTGTCACTGAAACTATGGAAGCTAGAATAACCTATAGCAAGTTTAAAGCTGTTGATACTGATTCCAATAAGAAAGATGAAACTATGGTGGATAAGATGGAAACTCTTCTTGTTTCTTTAGCTAATCTAGCACCTCGCAAAATTAAAACCGACTTAAATGGAAATGAACACTCGTTGGTGTTAGATCATAATCACGATCATGAGGTAAATGAAGTTGATGTTCAATCGAATAATAGAAATGAAAACAACATTGAAGGTTTCAAAACAAATCTCGAAGCATTCAAACAAGTCCCATCAAAGAAAAGACACGAGAACGAGTACGGTTCCCAGAAGGTTGCAGATCCTAATGAAGGGGCATTTCTTTAGACCAAGAGTACAGGCCCTCATCTTGTTAGCCATCATTGCCTGCCCGAACGAATGTCAAAGAAAAGGGCCGATGTCTTCCCCATGGAACAATGCAAAGATAAGGAGCCTATCTCAGGAAATAGCATTAAGCATGTAGGAACCTTTAACAATGCTATTATGGATACTCCCGTCGATTCCCAAGCCAACAATCTAATCGTGAATGAAACTCCAAGGGGATTATGTAACTCAAAAAGAATTTGTTGCCGCTATGACCAGTTTGCACCAGAAAATAGATGCTTCAAATGAGATGTTGCTGAATCAAATAAGGGCTCTCAAAACCGCTCAAGCCAGCCTCATAAACCATGTAGAACAACTTGGTGCGGAAAGGAGCATGTACCTTACTGTTTCAGATTTTCGTATAGAGAATTGTGGTCATCATGATAATAAGGAAAGCAAGTCCAAGCAACCTTCCTCCCCTACCTATCCAGTAGGCCACAAGAAGGATGTCGGAGGGCGAAAAAGAACATATGGAGACAAAGGGGAAAAAGCGAACAAGAGATTTCACTTTTTCAAGTCTAAAGAATTAACTCCATTAAATGATACCTCGGAGAACATCTTCTTTGCCACTAAAGGCACAGGGTTCTTTCCAGAGCCAGCACCAATATTAAAGATCTTAAACAAAGCTGCGACATCTGGAAGTTTCTGCCATTATCACAACCAATCTAGTCATGAAACTAATGATTGCAGACATCTGAAAAGCACAATCGAGATGTTGGTCAGAAAGAGCAAGCTGCAAAAATATGTTAGGAAATCGCATACGACAAATCCTTTTTCAACTCCACAAAAGTGAAGCATATCCGTCAAACGATCAAGCCCGGGTGGAGAGGCTCCAACGAGTAACCATGCAGAGTCAACATTCAATATTACGGCGAATAGTTCTCACTCAGACAATAAAAGTTGGGGGAAGATGCAAAGCTATGCATGTTCCCAAGAGTATAACCCGACAGAGGCAATGATCCCAGTGGAATTACAAGCTCCTATTCATCCAATGATCTCCTGACACTTCCATACTGAAACTCAGTAAAAGCCAATGTTGAAATATTTGAGTCTAACCGGCAAAAGTCATATGTTATCAACCAAGAGCATCTGAATGGTATTAACAAACTGTCAATCTTTGATGAAGTTACAATACTGGGAATCCGGAATAACGACCGCTTGTGACAACATTGTACATAAAAACATTACTTAGCACCTATGAAAAATTATTATGCTTCCTTTTACAAATATTAACCTCCTATGGTAAAAAGGGGAATTGTAATTGAGAAATTACTATGTCGATTTTCATATAATAAGAAGTCTGCATTTTCTATACTTCGATTATTCCATTATATCGAAAGTCACTAAAATCGATTCAATACTGCAGGACGCTTACGGACTCGCGGTCTGGTAAATTCTGGCGACCCTTGCTAACATACCCCATTTGGACAGTCCAAATGTTGGGCACCGAAACCATCATATGGAGTAAACCCAGTGATGTGAAGTGCCACTTTGCAAATCAAATGAAAAATTTATCCAGAGTCAGACGATGAAAAGCATAGCAAATGGGCACTGTGCCATAGAGCTGCATATTCCATTAAAGAGGTACTACTTAAAGTAGGAAGTTGGAAACATCAAATCTCCAAATTCAAGTCACTTACCTACATAAAAACCATGCGGTTCAAGGAATGTTGACTTCCTTGTGGTTCAGCAAGTCTGAGTGGTATTTATAACACGCCTTGACAATGATATTCCAAGCGTGAAGTGCAACATGCAACATTCCGCATGTAAAGCGAAGATGTAATGCATCATCCAGAAAATCGAAAGGGGAAGTCAAGCAGTGAATTTAACAAGATCGCCAAAGACAAATTTTCTCGGTCTAATTGTGAAAAATGACGCTTGACGAGCGTTTATTCCATAGAAAATCGACGATACTTCACGACCCCTAAAAACACCAGTCCAAATGACAAATACACCTAAGTATAGAGATAAAAAGGACTACCCTGAAAAGTAGAAGGAAGTGGTTGCGAAGGGTCGAACAGTGAGCAAGTGTCACAATAAACGAACTAAAGGGTTATAAGTTTCACTCAAAGGACATTTCTCCGAGGAAAAATACCATGGCCAGCATACTACATTAACAAAAGGATTACTGGAGCAAAACTGAACTATCCTAATTTGGAGAAGTTAGCATATTGTCTGCTCATTGCCTCAAAGAAGAAAAAGCCACACTACCAAGCCCATTCTATCAAAGTTCTTACCGATGAGCCGCTAAAGCAAGTTCTCTTCCGCTCATAAGCTTCAGAAGGATAATTAAAGTAGGATATTAAGCGTAGCCAATATTACATCACTTACCATCCTCGAGGAACTATAAATGGATAGGATTGAGCTAGTTTCATCGCTGAAGTTCACTGACAAGGGAGAAAAGAAGAAGGGAACTATTGAAGCAACCGTCTTCTAAAAAGAACATTAACACATCCGTATCCTAGCAGAACCTGGTGACCATTGGAGCGCATCCCGAGTGGGATAGCTCAGGTGCTCACTGCTCAGTAGTTGAAACATTATTCACGGCAAACACGAAGGTGTGGAGCATAGCCTGGAAAATAAGGGGAATCAGGAACTGAACAGCCAAATGATGTAACGTTCAGGTTACAAAACAAGTTGTAAGTTTCATCGAAGGGAAGCCTTCTTAATTGCAAGGTCCCTAGCCCTAGTTCTAACAAATCGTGGCAGAACCCGATAAATGAACTAGCGTCTGCCCCGTGAAACAACGCAACCTTAAATCCAAGACCTCCCCGAGGGGCACCTGGTTCATCGCCAAAACCATTAAGATATGGCTGGATAGCGATACAAACACCGGGCTTTTAAACCCAAGACCTCCCTAAGGGGCACACGGTTCATCGCCAACGCCATTAAGATATGGCTGGATAGTGATACAAACAACGGGCTTTTAAACCCAAGACCTCCCCGAGGGACACTCGGCTCATCGCCGACGCCATTAATACATGGCCGGATAGCGATATAAATACTGGGTTTTTAAATACCTCTTCGGAGGCATCCGCTCAGATGCTGGATCTTCCAAATCCAGCTATTGATTCTGGGTCTTCCAAACCCAGTTACTGACGGACCCAAAGACCTCTTCGGGGGCATCCGACAAGTTCGGCAAGCGTCTGAATTATTCAGACTCAACGAACAACGGATCAAAGACCCCTTCAAGGGCATCTGATCATAAGCTGAATCCTCCAAATTCGGATAGTGACGGACCCAAAGACCTTCTTCGAAGGCATCCGACAAATTCTACATGCGACTGGCTCATTCAGTTAAAACAAATAATGAATTTCCGAAAAAACCAAGACCTCTCCGGGGGCACATGTTCAAATCTAATTTCCGAAAAGCCTGGACTGCCATGTTGACGAGAAATATGATTGAACATGATGAAATATAAGACCTCTCCGGGGGCACATGTCTAAATCGAACCTCCAAAGGGCCTGAACTGTCAGGTTAGCGAGAAATATGATTGAACATAAAAAATATAAGACCCCTCATGCAGGGGCACAAAAACAGAATTCATCTTTATAAAAAAGGCATGAGTAGGATCGACCAAACTGGAATCTTTTAATCGTAATCACGTCAAAAATTCATTAATGGCAAAAACACATAATTAAGAAATTCCAAATGAAGTCGGACACACAATGCCACACCTAATCTTCAAATCATGTGACAAATTTTGGTATGGGGGCATTACCACAGCATTTAGGGATTCAGCAATGCTCACTTCTTAACACATACCACAAATTCGTCACAATTTTGAAGTTAAAGGTTCGTGGATATAACTGAAAAAACCAACTCGCCAAAAGTACCACGAAATCATTATAGTAATGTAAAGTATTGCAAAAAAAGATGACATACAATTTAAAATTTGTGTTGTGAGCATGAAAAGGAAACAGGCGTGGAATGCTAAACAAAAAAGCACAACAAGCAGAACATGTTTCTATCACGACATCACAAAAGCAAGTCTTAACAAAGCTCTCCAATGGAATTTTCCAAACACTTTTTCAATACAAACTCTCCAATGGAATTTTCCAATGCAGCACTTCTATCAGAGGCCTGGGGCATCCGATGCTTTGGGCACACAACGAAAAGCAAACATAATCCCCCAGGAAAGAAAGAATCGAGTAGGTGCAAGTAGTCTGAGTTCACAAGAGATATCCTTCTGCGATAAGAAACCTCTTAGTTTTATCTTGCTCGTTGATAGCCTTCAAAGATTCAAGCACAAGGTCAGCTAGTAAATCCGGGTTTCCTAGGTGCATTGGCATGCTCAGAAGTTCTAAATAAGTCGATAAAAGCAAAATACTTTTGCCAACAAGTTAAAAGCTTCTAGTACGACAATCTAAATCATGGAAATTTGGCAAAATTGATTATATCCATCTTACGCAATTCGTGACAGCCTATGATAAAAGAGTAGCATGACCATACTAAGAACTGAACAATATCTGGAAGACATATCACGGGTTCGCCACGACATCGCAATAAACAAAAACCCAATTTATACTCAACAAAAAGGCAAGTATACTCAGAAATACATAAGCCAAAGTGCGCAAACAACGGGAGATCCATCCTCGGAAGCTCGTCAAAAAGACTTCTGCTTCAAAAAAGAGCATTCGGAAATTGTGAAAAAATCAATATGACTTGATACATCAATAAAAGGCGACCTCGAAAGTTAAATTATTTAAACATGGACCAGTCCCGAGGGGAAGAAAGGGTAGGTACATTGGTCAAGGTAGATCAAAAACGATCTCTCGTGGGAATGAATTCCTTGGCCAAGAAATCTAAAGCACCTCAACACGAAAGCCTCTTTGACTACAAAGCTCTAATCGTATATAACTCAAAGAACCCAATAATACTCTGCTTCAAACCTGGAAATAAATGATGCTGAAAGCAATTACGGTAATATGACATAATCCCATAAAGCGATAGCACTTCTCTAGGAATTGAAGCTAGTATCCATCAACATTGTCAACATGAGTTGTAAGCAAGGTTGAGCAACGACCATGCGCTGGGGCAAACAAATGTGAGACGAAAATTCAAAGTTTTGTACAGCTTGGGATGATAAACTCTATCAAACACGATTGAAAGAAACAACAAAACCGTAAGGTTGCAATATACAACGGTGCTTCTCAGACTGCGAAAAGGCTGATATGGGAAAATGCCAAAGTAAAGCAAGATGCAAATTTATTAATGAGCAACGTTCAAATTCCGGAAACCCAATTCGAAGACTCAAGGTCCTCAGGATGAATACCGCAAAACCATTGTATGAAATGCTGACCTAGCACAACTTATTAAGTGATGCACATAAGCTACTCGATTTATCAAAAATCCTACGGTCATGACCACCCAAGAAGATTGGCTAAGAACACAAGTCAAGTGGACTGGGGCATCACTAATAATTAAATAGGGCAAGCCAAATTCAGAATTACATCAGACAAATGGTCAGGTGCGCACATTTCATAGGTATTGAACCTAATACAGTGATAATTTGAAAGATAATACTTAGAATTCCCAGTCCAAAACTAGGAATGACAAATCTCGAGTATTTTCGCTGAGCAAATTAAGTGTATTATCAGTGTGAACTATGTCTACCGAGTCATAAACTCCTAAATAAAAAGTAGCTTCACATTGATAACACATTCAAGTCTATGAATATTTCTCATGATTTGTCTCCTTTTACTAAGCTAACCCGTTGTCGCCTTGAGCAATCGACAATGAATTTTCCGCCGAATGTGCGTAAAAGTTATTCATTACAGGTTCCCTAAAAGGTCTCCTATGCTGAGGGGGATCCTTTGATGAAATTGAGCCAGTGTTACACCACCATCCGTCGAATTAAGACAAAGACAACATGTATCATTATCTTGTTCAGGAGTTATGCACTGAGATTTCTGAGTCTAACGAAATTATTGTGGCAAAGCTAAAAGGCGAACAATCACAAATTGCCAAAAGGACAATAGATAACCAAAAATCAGTTCATTAAAAATCCAAAAACTACACCCGTTTCAACATTGAAAACCCAAGTTAAAGCTTCAGTCTAAGAAAAAGTGATCTACTTTCCGGAACGATGACCAGAAACTTCCGTCTGGTATCCACTCTACGCATAGAACTTCATTTTTTAACAAAGTACGGATAGGAAACAGAGTACGAGGTGCTCAACTCTCAAGACAAAGATGTGGATTGTTCAAGTTCTAGAGTGCTCAAATATAACGTATTTCAAAACAAGCATCGAGTATCAAATAAATCTCCCAACGACCTAACAATTAGGTCGCTCCATGGCTTAAAGCCCAAATTTTTCAACAACCTAAAAGTCTTAAGTCGTTTAAAGGCTTAAAAGCTTAGGCCGCTCAAAGGATAGGTCACTCAACTATTTATAGGTTAAGGGTGTTGCAACATTTCAAGCTTATAAGACGTTCGGCCATCTCAAGGCCCCATATCGTGAACCGAGCAAATTGTTCAAATCACTCAAAGGCTTGGGTTGCCCCATAATTGAGGAGTTTGAGTCGTCCCGTGATTTAAAAGGTTATATTGACGAGTGAAAACTTTAGGCCACTAACAACCTAAAGCGTAAGACGCAATGACGACCTTGATTGATTTAACGACCTAAGAGCCCCAAACCTGGTAGCGATCTAAAGCTTAAGATCGCGACATCAATCCAAAGCCTCGATGTGTCTATTAAGCTAAAGATCGGGTGGTGTGTTGACATGAGGGAGTTTAGGACATATAAAAAGCCGCGACTGAATCTCAACACGACAAACATATGATTACCGGATTTAAAGCAACACAGTATCAAAGCACACTGCATATTCCAAAGTACCTATTGGTATGTAAGGCCATTTTGTGAATCCATCTACAACATTGAATGGCCAAAGCTGATTCCAAACTTACTCCAGCGAATTAGTAATTCGACAAGGCTTGAGGATGCACATCAAAATCTGATCTGTAGATTAAGATCATCTTATTTACAAGTTATCAAAAGACTATACTACTTCAAATTGGAAGCTTGTAGCTTTTAAATATAGATTACAGCTCTAGTGTTAAACTATTACGCAGTGTTCAAGCTACGAAAGGGCAAATTTGCCCTATTATTGCAAGTTAATACTTTCCGGCATAATGGGCCCCCAAACAAAGTTTAGCAATATAGAAAATTCGATGATGAACAAAGGCTCTAACACAGGAAAATCTTCAAAAATGAGCATGCTCAAACCAATATATGTTCAAACATATTTGAACCCAATACGGGTCGAGCATGTTTAAACTAACATGTGGGCCAAGCATGACTGAATGACGAGCCCAAGCACGAGGATTGTAAAAGTTTGAGCAGACAAATTTGAAGTTGTCAGACCATGTTAGCTGGCTTCTAGATAGTCAAGTTTATGTGATCGTCGGGGGCATCCACTGAAGTCCCTGATGTCAGAACTGACTAACAAAACAGACAAACATTCACCGAAAGAATCCTTGGAGCAGAAAGTCTGAAGAAGTTCAATCCTCCGACTCTACCCCCGTACAACGGTCTCGTTGATCCGAACTACTTCCTATTCAAAAACGAAGGGCATATGCGTGCAGCTAAGGCGACCGATGAGATTATATGCACGAACTTTCCTCTCTACTTAGAAATTGCCGCATCACTATGGTTCACAAAGCTACCACCCAAGTCTATCGATCGATTTTTTGACCTCACCAAAAAGTTCAAGGAGCAGTTCCGCATCTATGCTACTAAAGCCAAGGATGCTATAACACTTTCAGCAATGAAGCAGAATCCAGGGGAAACTGTCAAAGCCTTCCTCAGTCGATTCAACGTTGCCTTGTCTGAAGTGAGGAATCCAGAGCCACGCATAATTCTCATGGCTTTACTCGACGTTATAGACAAAACAAGCGAATTTGGAAGATGGATAAAGATGAAGGAACCGACTACGCTTGACAAGTTCTATAAGAAGGCGGAGGAGTACATGAGTGTGGATGATAATCCTATACCTCTTCAGATCATCGATGGTAACCAACTTCTTGGAGCTCCCAAAAGCACTGCTACTCAGTGCGATAAAAAGAATACTTAGGGGCAGAAGCGAGCCAACAACGGAAATGACCACAAACCCAATAAAAAAATCGCCTTCTTGACTCATCTGAGTTAACTCCTCTGAATAACACTCCCGAGAACATTTACCTTGCCACAAAGGGCATAGAAGATTACCCAGAGCCTCGGCCAATAAAAATGAATGACCATCTGACTAAACCCGGGAAGTTCTTTCGGTATCATAATCAACCGGGCTACATCACCAACGAATGCAGGCACCTGAAATCATTAATTGAAGAATTGATTAGGAAGAACTGTCTGCAACAATTTGTGAAGAACTCCCAAGATGCAAATCCTTCTGCAAATCCCTAGGGGCAAGGGGCATCAAATGCTCAGATCATTCCAAGACTGATAATCAACTGACGACCGTTGATGATGATCTAATATCTACAGCTCAAAATAAGCGATCACTATCGCCTCTCTGCATTACTTTACTCTTTACTATATTTTACTTTCTTGTAAAAAGTCTATAATGGTTTACATGCATTGTACGGAATAGAAGTACTACGAGTGGAATGTTGCCTGCTTGTGTAAATCCCTGACTTACAAAATATAAATGAAAATTTGCTAAAAGATGATTTTCTCATTGCAGGCTATTCCATAGGCGTTTTCTTCCTCAAGATCCGACGAAATGAGGCAACTCCGATAATGCTAACTCAACGGTTGATCAAGGAAGTCCCAACGAATCAAACGGAGAATAGAGCAACAAGCTGTCATGGATCCAAAACCTTATCCCCCAATGGTTCGCGGGAATCCTTCGGCGTGAAACAGAACGTGGAAGCTTGCTAAAGCAAGAAGAAGCATGGGAGTTCGTTAGCGCAGAGCGATGCAGCCTCAACCCAAACCTCGCTGGAGTTCGCACTACGAAATGATGCAACAACCAAAAATCTCTTTCCAAAAAGAAAGCAACTTATCCATAGGAGATATCAACAAAGTTCAATAAAATCCATCATGTTGATTCAATCACAAGAAAAAGACAAGACGTTGGATTAAAAGGGCCTCACCAAAACATGGGGCATCTAACGGAATCTTCAATACCAAAACTAATCAACATGACAAATAGACATTGAGCGGTGAAATTCTTCGGATAATGAATGCTAACAATGGCCTCCAGAGCCAGGGCATAGACAATCAAAGATTCTCTAAGGAGAAGCAGAGAAAAAATCACAGATACATATTTTCCAAATAAAAATATTGTATACCATCATATAAGTCATTGAAACGATAACGTTTGAAATCCACAATCAACTTTAGTTGATTAGTTGATTTTAAGCGATAATGCGGATTCAAATTAGAATATCGTGTTTGTGCAAATAATATTTGGCATGTTATAAATCGCTGAACCAAACAGTCCTGCACGAACACTTTATTCAAAATAAAATTCGCAATAATTCATTTTCTAAGTGTTTTAACTAATCCGCTATCGATATGGATGGTCGATGGTGAAGTATATGTCCAAAATTGTGCAATTACTTGTTTGATTACAGAACAGGTGACGCAAAGCACGTGAATTCAAAGTATGATTTGCCACAACAGACAAAAAAAATTATAATTGGATCTCAATACAGAATATATCAATAGCAATATTTATTTCGAATCTCGCGTTTCTCTCAAGCGAAAAATACATGCTTCGAGGGGCAAATGTTAACCCTGTTTTTAAAACGCGGTTCATAACTAAGAAGTATTTAGGGACGATGACACACGACATAACTCAAAGTCGTTTAAACGACTTGGTGCAAGACCATTAGCGCGACATGGAGTCAAGCCTTTTGCCGCGACGAGAAAGCTCACTGGTTAGCTCGAAACAACTATGAAAAGTTGAACCATGAGTGCGCTGGGGCGCCTGCAAGGCATGAAAGCATGTCCCAAAATTTATGCATGTCGCAAGGCGTTGGGCCATTTTAAGAAGCCATGCCGTTGCCGCAATGTCGCACAAACCAAAACGCAAAAGATATCCTGCGAGATTCATGACACGAGTACCCATGTCGTTCAAATGACATAACTCATGTCGTTCCCATGTATAATGCAGTCATGTCATATCAAACCAACCACCACAATAAAGCAGTTATGAACGACATGATTCTCGCAACATAAGCTTGACCATATCGTTATGTCCATACCATTTAAATCCTGACTTGATAAGAAGTATACACGACAAACATGAGTTATATACGTTTTCACGTGCAAAGCTAGTCGGTTGCGCATATGAAACTGTATTACAAAGGCCCACTCCGCATAACAGTTGTGATGAACTCAATTTGTTGGATCCATTCATGCTTAAGGATAATGCCACATAGAATTTATGTCGTTCACGAGATAGAAGAAATCATGATTTCGGGGAGCCTGTAGTAGACATGCAAGCAGTAAATCATGCCGTATGAAAGCGGTTCTTTAGGGTGTCGCATCATTGCATGTGACAGTGATTAGTTGCCTCGTCATCAAAATAATGGCGTCCATATATTTCAAACAATGGTTCATGGCACCTTTAACACGCATGGACCATTAATTGTAACTTGAGAAAACAAGTGCCAGGTCATTATTATTTAGTTTGGAGACAGTTGTAAAAACCTCTTCAGAATATATGTAAACGTTCATATGAAAAGGCCTTAAATAATAGGGTGAACCATTCCAATTGAGCCGACAGCTGGCATGCATTTAAAAGGATCTCACATAGAGTTTCTAGAAGGAGCTGCAGAATACAAGCAACATGTTTTCATGTCATTCGAATGACATGTCATATCCAACGCGTCATGAAAAGCCATACTGCAATAATGATATTATGGCTCTTATATAAGTAGGGACAATCAAGTCGCTTGTTGAAGTCAGGACGTCGCTTGTATGGTCTCAAACTACATGTTTTCATATCGCCAATTTTATCATGATGCATGTTAGATGTTAAGCCATGATGTTAATGTCATGGCGCAAATCTTCAGCATAAAGACCATGTTGCATCCCCTATTTACCAAAGTGCCACCGAAAGTCATACCGCATCTCACCATGGCGAGATGAAGTCATGGCGAGGTGAAGTCATGTCGAAATTGAGTCATGGCATTTTTCTGCATAATTACAGAATTGCCACCCGTGCTAAAATCATCTATAAATACCCCTCATATTTCACTTGAGAGGGGGACCAAAAATTCATTCCAAGAGGGAGACTCCACCAAATTGAAAACTCATTTACAACTTCTCTAATGGCTTCTACGGATTCAACAACTCTATTCTAACTTCATGAAGATCGAATCTATGTGAATGATCATAAAAGCTTTCTCCAATCGAATCTAAGGGCCTTCAATCTCATTCAAGCTACATAATAAATCTCTCAAGCATCATTCAAACGATCTCTAATCCTCTCCAAAGCCTAAATCGAATGCTAATTCACTATAAAATCTATGAAGATCATGGGAAAGGATCAAGGCACATAAGTGGTTGAAGATTTATCACAAAGCTAAACTTCATTCCTTTTCTTTATCAAACTCAAGTGAAAGTAGATCGTCAAGAGAGTGAAAAGACAGTTAAAAGAAAGAAATGATTGTAATGAAGGAAAATTCGTATGTTATAAGCTTGAGCATCATAATAAGAATCGACAAAAAGTGGAAGTAGATTCATATTGAATCGAACCACTATAAAAATTCCTTTGTGTTCTTACTTGTTTTTATTCGTTTATTCTGTGATTACGCGGTTCCAAATTCTTACCGAATCGGTAAAGTGTAACTTTTTACATCTTTGGTTTTTGATCCCAAATTTGGAGCAAACAGATATTTTCACATAGATTCTAATATTTCTGATTTCGCTAAAATCCGGTTTGTTTTGAATCATGTACATTCATTTGAAATTTGAAATCGAATTTTCGAAATACCGCGTCATTTTCAATTCCTTTTACAATTAAAAATATATATTTATATTCTAACGTCGATCTATATAAATATATACATTCTAATTCTATTAAAAATAAATTTCTCATTATTATTATTTAAAGTAATTCATTTTAAATATTCAAAATTGCCAAAATAATTTTTTTAAAATTGATTCGGATTTTCCAGGTTGTTACAATCTCCCCCACTTAAAATCTTTTCATCCTCGAAAAGGAACGGAGATTAAAGTTGTTTTACAAACCAACTCAACTTTCATTAATTTCATTATGGCTTTCATTCTGGGGCATTACTAACCCCTTCTCTAATGAGACACTCATTCTAGAATGCTACTGATTCTATCTCTAATGAGGATTCTTCCATAGGATAATACTAATCCTACCTCTGATGAGTCTTTTATTATGTTCTAACGAGTTGTACCCCAAAGATTTGAGTTAACCAAAGCTCTAATACCATATGTAACGATACGGATTTCGCCTGGACCTAATCGTTCGCTAAACCGACCAAGACCGTTCGAATCCCACATACGCCTGGACCTAATCGTTCGCTAAACCGACCAAGACCGTTCGAATCCCACATACGCTAACTCTAGGCATACAACACATCATAACAAATAACAGAAGACTTTTATAAATACCATAATAATGTTACATCATAGTACATAATATCAGAGTATATCAAAATATAATCAATACATCGGAAGATGATTTTACAAAAATGTAATACAAGGCACAGTGGAAATATAAATAAAGTAACACAGTGGAAACTATCAATGCTCATGCTCTGGACACAGCCTTAAGCTTCAATCCAGAATTCTGCTTATATATCTGTAAAATAAACTACTGGACTGCCCGTATGGAAAATTGGGGCACCCGAGTTTGCAAGGGAAAAGCAAACTACATGTCGGTCATGGGACTGGTGTGAGAAACTCTAAACATTTATAGACTTATATAAATGATAAGGCAAATTATAGAACCACGCCGCTAACGCAGAACGGGTTTACCCCTACGAATGCCAGTGTATAAACAACAATCAATATAGATATATGGATCTACTATGCATCAATCAACATGTAATTTCCCAGTCTACCCATTTAGATTAATCACCAAACTTAGATTTTCCAAATCCAATTCGATTTACAGAAATTGTTCCTTTGGTCTTTATTTCCCAATTTCTATTTCAAATATTTTGATATACATATCTAACTTTTATATCAAAGCAGATTTCACTTTGGGATCTCAAACCAAAATCTTTGGAAATATGAATTCCAAAACAATAACAACGCATACAAACAAGTATGCAACCAAATATCGGGCTCCCCTCAGACAAGGCAAAGGGCACGTACCTAAGCAACTCGATATATATACATATATATATATATATATATATATATATATATATGCAGTTCCCACACATGGAGCAAGCTACACACTGACTGAGACGACCCGAACTCCCCCGGTCTCCGAAGAGACGGGAAAGTACGAATTGTTTTGAGAACACGACAAAATAGAACGCAGACGGAAGAACATTTCATTGTATATTACAACAATGCATCAGATTACAAGAATATACAGAGTATAAATGAATAAATATTACACAGAAAAATATCAGAGATTACAATACATTACATAGAAGCGGAAAATAATACAATACACAACTAGAATGAGATATACGGACACAAAGCTTTCCGGATATCGTTCCAGGTGTAAACCAGGATCCTACGAATATAAATCTGCAAAACCAAAACTACTAGCTGCCCGTGTCAAAATAAGGGCACCCAGAGTTTAGGTTAAAACAATAAACTCCAGGTCAGTCATGGGACTGGTGTGAGAACTAAAACAGTTGTTTAAAACTTTACTTTAAAGTTAGGTAAATCAAGGGACCACGCCGTAAAACACGGAATGGGTTTCCTCCCAAGAATACCAGTGCATATAACAACAACGCAATGCTAAATAAAGAAAAATGAAGCTATTATAAGACCCAGGTCCTATCACACAATGCAACGCAAGCCGGGGGATAAGGTTTTCCCTTATAATAGCCAAATATGCTTAGTACGTTTAAAACAAATCATTTGATACTATTAGAAGTGCATAGTGTATAAAACAATTTCAAATAATAAGTATCAATCATAGACGGCATGGGTACCATATATCATGTCGCCATACTAGGCTCTACAAATAAAACCGCAAAGGTCGCATCTTTGGAAATTGGATTTTCGTCTATGAACCGAGGCCAGGGATCGTCCTCTACCGATTCGAGACAATCTAGCCCATGTCTCAGGAAAGTACTCAGTCAAGCCTTGGAGCGACAGGGCCGGTCCACCGATGTGGATTAAACTTAAATCATGAACACTGCGTTTCCCCGCCCTTTAGGGCGTAAATGAGCCAACGAATGGCTCCATCGGACCCGGATCGTCCGATCTAACCGAGGCGCCTCGCAACAGCAACAACCACACAGGTGAAAATTATATAAATGTCAGGGTTGGTAGGTCACTGACACCACCCTAGCTAGAAAGAAACGCATGCCCTCCCTGAGGTCCTCTCCCGTTTTTGGTTCACAACCGGGGTGCGAGGCTCGCGAATTCACGTTACACAAAGCTGTGCCACACAGGCTGTGCTTTGATCATCACCACAAGACTTTGCTTTTCAACAGAAGCCTAGATCAATTGCATCTTAGCATGCCACACAGGCAAACCACTCTATGCAACCGATATCAGTCACACAGAATGAAATCCAATGTCAGACACATATTCCATTTACAAGTCCGTTCTGGGTCTGATCGAAACCGGAGGCACTTTCCTCGCATATCCATCGATCTCCAAGCACATCTGGATGACCACCGATTGATTCCCTCATCTTTGGTGTACAGCCCAATCAAGATCATCAGTAATCACCCAAATGATGTGAAGACTTCCGGTCTTCAACCACCGTCTTCATCTTCGACTTATCGTCGTATCAATTATTCAGAATGGGATAAACCCGGTCTTTCCGAATAACTCGCGTATATTTTAAATAAGTGTTACACAAACACAACATACGCCTCATTCCAATTCATCAGTCACTAACCGTAAATTAAACAAGAGAATAATTTCCCAAATATTAACCCCAAGGCCGAAACCAACATCATATCAATATCTAGAAAACCATTCTTCTTGGCTAACCGACAGTTAGTTTCTAAATTTCACATTCATAGGGAAAGGTTCCCATTAATTTTATCTAAGATAAATTCCTTGAATTTATTCTTTAATCATCTTTTGAATTTCGATTCAACTAGTCGGGATTAACGAACCTTACCGAAGCAATCATTTGTTTTAATTTCCCAATCCCAACCTATTCATCTCATGAAGTAAAACTGGTTATACTTCATATCTAACACCACGGTGTTTTCGGTAAATTCAATTACCATTTCACGTTCAAATCTAATTAAAGATTTAACTAACGCCTGGAGCAAAACTGGTGATACTCCATTTCGATTATTTCAATCTAATTAAAGATTCATTAAAACTCCACTTAGTTTTAATATGTGACTGGGTGAAAAAATCAGTGTCATTTAAAACACGGTTCACGATAAACCCCAAAATCACATTCTATTAATTATCGGGTTAAAGAACAAGTGTTATTTAAAACACTATTCACTATAAACCCAAAAATCAATACCAATTCGATTCCAATTAAATATTATTTAATTGGTACACTTCATTAAATCTAAAGAAGAAGATTTATTCTTTTCTCAACTGGGTTCAAGAACAGTGTTAATGAAGACACCATTAATGACAAACCCAAATCACATTTGATATTAAACACAAGGCTCTGAATAGAAAATATACCAGCTTATATTCAATATCAAATTCTACAACTAACAAATATCGCATTGGAAATAACGATATATATATATATCTTTCAAATTCCCATAACAATATCTGTATCATCACAAAATCCAACATCGAAATAATCCAAAGACAATTTCGATTCAAATCCATTCCAATATAATTATTGGAAATTCTGGTTATTTTCGAAACCATTTCTAATCCAGTTTATTTATTTTGAAAATAAATAGAATTACAATTCTAGTTCAAAACTAGTTCATTTCGATAAAAATCTATTTTTATCTTTTCAAATATGGAGTTTTTCATCCCAATTCTTCCCAAATCATTTCTTATGATTTTACATAAATTATTACTATTTTTAATAATTTTATCAAGGCCTGTACAATCGATTTCCATCAACGGCCATCGAACTGCACTTACAGCGACCTTTTTCAAATTTGATTTGGACATAATTCCAAATCCAATCATTAGATTTCAAATTTCTAATATTCATTAGAAAGCCCTTTTCAATACGAACCCAACGGTTCCGGTTTTAGGAGAATCCGACGGTCGGATCTCCCGCAATGTCCATTCGAAGTCAATGGTCGAAATTCGCGAACTGCCGCGGCGCGGCGCGTTCTATTCAGGCCATTATATTATATATATATAATATATATAATATATACTTCGTCGATTTCCTTTGAAAACGTATTTTATAAATCGTTTTAAATTCGTTTTCAAAACGATTTCAACTTCAAATCAAAATCGAATTTTCCAACATAAATTCATTTTCTTTTCATTTCGAATTGATTTAATTCAAATTGATTTCAATTCAATTCAATTTCAATTCGTTTTTCAATTCAATTCAATTTCAATTCGTTTTCAATTCGTTTTCAGTTCAATTCAATTTCAATTTGAATTCATTTCTATTCATTTTCAATTTGAATTCATTTCAATTCAATTCGTTTTCAATTCAATTCAATTTCAATTTGAATTCATTTCTATTCATTTTCAATTTGAATTCATTTCAATTCAATTTCAATTTCAATTCGAATTCATTTCTATTCAATTTCAATTTGAATTCATTTCTATTCAATTTCGATTTCAATTCGAATTCATTTCTATTCAATTTCAATTTGAATTCATTTCTATTCAATTTCAATTTCAATTCGAATTCATTTCTATTCAATTTCAATTTGAATTCATTTCTATTCAATTTCAATTCGAATTCATTTATATTCAATTTCAATTCGAATTCATTTCTATTCAATTTCAATTTGAATTCATTTCTATTCAATTTCAATATTCAATTTGAATTCATTTCTATTCAATTTCAATATTCAATTTCAATTTGAATTCATTTCTATTCAATTTCAATTTGAATTCATTTCAATTCAATTTCAATTCGAATTCATTTCTATTCAATTTCAATTTGAATTCATTTCTATTCAATTACAATTTGAATTCATTTCTTTTCAAAATATCAGATTTTGAAATCACTTTTGATATTCATTATAAAATCGATATAAATATCGTTCACGTCAAAATGGCGTCAATCTAATCAATACGGCTTCATATATTCCTATTTTCAAATATTCTTTTTCAAATATTTCTATTTCAATTATTTCTTTTTCAAATATTTCTTTTTCAAATATTTCTTTTTCAAATATTTCTGTTTGAAATATTTCTATTTCAAATATTTCTATTTCAAAACTGGAATGAGGCCCATTTAATTACCATATATGTTAATTATATGGATTTTCTACAACACATGTATATATCAACAACGATGAATAATCAACCATCATCCAAAGTGCATTCTACACTGTATAAGCATCAAATATAAATATTCAACGCTTATAACAGTCTGTCAATCGATCGACATACAACTAAACAATCGGGATTGGTGTACATCAAATATCATCCCAATACCCGTGTGGGGTTTCAAACAATCAAACACAGATTTTATTTATGCAGTTGGGCGATGTGTAAAATTTATCGTCCCAATCAATATCAGTCAAATGTGTGTATATAAACAAATCGCCCAATTTGTTTATTTTTATTTCATTTCATATACACGTTAAAATTTCTATTTTTAACTATAAAATATTTTAACTATATAAATATTTTATTTCATTTCACAACACATCACACAATCAACTACACATCAGAATCAAACAAACAAGCATACAAGCCGTCCATGGTCTGTGGACGACGGGTGTCGGGTGCTACTAAACACCGTCTGCATCCTAGTATATATTTATAACTAGAAAAATTAAATTGAAAGGTGAGAAGTTCTCATAGAATATCTAATCCAACGCCACGACTCTTCTTAGGTAGAAATCTTCGTCGTTCTTGCCTTTTGTCACTTTCTTTGCCCGTAGCCATTACATATATAAAAAGCCACATTTTTACTTCGCTATTCAATATATAAATATCGAGTCAATATATAAAAATCAAATTTTTACTTTGCTATTCAATATATAAAAAAATCGAATTTTTACTTTGCTATTCAATATATAAAAATCGAATTTTTACTTTACTATTCAATATATAAAAATCAAATTTTTACTTCGCTATTCAATATATAAAAATCTCGTCTTTAATATTATAAAAATTCCGCCTTTAACATTATAAAAATTCAACCTTTGTTAAAAATTTATTCTTTCTTCTTACTTCACATATGATGCAAATGGAAGTTTTCTTTTAAAAATAAAATCAAACCTTTCTCCATCAATGCTATTTATAAAATAAAAATCAATTATTTAAAATAACAAAATACATAAAAGAACTAAATTAATTAAACAAAATAAATAAAATGACTCATTGTCCTAGGTCGATCTCGAGCTAGAGAATCGAAGGAGGCTTGCCTGCTCACGGTGGACTACTGGTGGTTGGAGCAACTGACTTAGGCTAAGGGGTTTTTCTTTTTTTTTAGAAGGGAAGAGAGGACGCGACGCAGCAGGAGGAAGGGGGATCGCAGAAGGGGAGGCAGAGGGTCGTCGGTGGATGGTGGAGGCTGCAGGGGCGGCTGGGCGTCGGGTTCGTCGACTGCAAAGGGGAGAGAGGGGTGAGGGTTGCGACTTTTACTGGGGAAGAAGGAGAGGATGGGAAGGAGGCGGAGCAAGGGCGTCGGAGTTGTGGAGGCGGGGAGGAGGAAGGCCACCGTCGCCGGCGGTGGCGAAATCGAGGGGGGCGACGGGTGTATTTAGGGTTTTTTTTCTTTTAATTTCTGTTGAAATGAAAACGGGGAGAGAGAAAGAAAGGAGGGGGGTATAAGGGTTTTATTAAAAAAAAATTTATTATTTTTATTTATTCTCCAAAAAGCAACTTTTATTGTCGAGCACAAAACGAAACCCACCGCCTGTCGTCCATAGCTAATTACCCCCATTCCGAACACAATGGGATATGTATCGCAAGCTGATTCGATCATTTCGATCTGTTTTAGTCAAAATCAACATATAACTCTATATATTGAATTTGAACGCGCATTTCAATTTGCCAGTGCCACATACTAACTCGAAAAATTCTCGAAATATATTTTCTGGCTTCGTATTAACGATACAGTCCTAACAAAACTAGTTTCCTCGAATTCTGAGATCATTTGAAAAATGGCCATTTTCCAGTCGATTAAAATCAACTAAAACTGGTCAAACGCGTTTTCCTTTTCCATGCTCACGTATTGATTCAGAAAATTATGAAATTTGGAATCTAGCAATAATTTGACATCCCGGATCCAACAAAAGTGGTTTCATCGAAATCCGAGGTCGTTTGCAAAATTTCCATTTTTAAGGGCTTGAATTCCATAGCGACTATTCAGAATTTTCAACTGGACATATCTTTTGATTCCCGCTATGAAATTTCAATTTTTTGGATTCTTGGAAAGATATTCTCAATTAGATTCTATTATTTTTGGTTTCACTAAAATCCGGTTTATTTTGCACCCGGTACGTTCAATTGATGTTTGAAATCGAATTATCGAACTACCGCGCCATTTTCAATTCCTTTTATAATTTAAAATAAATATTTATATTCTAACGACGATCTATATAATATATACATTTGAATTATATTCAAAATAAATTTCTTGTCGTTATTATTTAAAATAATTCATTTTAAATAATCAAAATTCGCTAAAATTGCCAAAATAAAAAATTTAAACTGGCCCAGATTTTCGGGTTGTTACACTGACCACTCACCCTAAGGCACTAGATCCCACCCATACTTTTAGTAGACCGGGTTACCAAATCTTTAGCCACATACCAAGTCTTTCATATTCCGAAGTAGGGAAAATCATTTCACAACATAATAATCACAAGTACTTTTATAATATAATACTTCACATCAGCAGTTCACACATATGATTAGTCACTACTAATCACATAACCTTTGAGCTCGTACGTCTCAAAGAAGGTTGTTAAGCAAGAGAATAAATTCTCCGCCACCAAACAGATACATCATCAATAGCAACTTATCGGATACGCGATGAACCTCAATGTAAAACCATAATACATTTCAAAATCATTTTAGAAATCATCGGGTTTTAGGCCTCAAAATCCTTTCTGTTTTATAAAACATTTTTATAAAACATTCCCTATCCAAAATCGGGAATATATTTCCTTTCACTTAAGAAAAACATCATTTCTAAATCATTCATTAAATTTGAAATGAACTCAACATCGCTAAACACCTTATCATCAAATCTTGAAGTGTTTGACAAGGCGTTAGCACACAGATATTTCTACCCAGCCCAATGCTAAATGTAAAAGCATATTTTGCTCATAAACTAGTCGAGCACAATCCAAACAATCAATCAATCCAATTTGACATTAAATATAAGGTTTTGAATAGAGTTTGTATCGACTTATATTCAACATTAACTACTGAAACCAACAGATATCGCTTCGAGAATAACGATATCAATATCTTCCAAATTCCCATCAAAATATCTGTATACTCACGGAATCCAATATCGAAATATTCCGAAGATTATTTCCATTCCAAACCATTCCAATTTATTCACTGGAAAATTCTGGTTATTTAAAACCATTTCTCAATCCAATTTATTTATTTAAAAATAATCGGATTATAATTCGAGTTAATAACTAGTTCATTTCGATAAATATCTATTTTTATCTTTTCAAATATGGAATTTTTCATCCCAATTCTTTTCAAATCATTTCTTTTGATTTTACACAAATTATTAATATTTTTAATAATTTCATCAAGGCCAGTACAGTCTATTTCCATAAACGGTCATCAAATTGCACTTACACCGACCTTTTCCTATTTTGATTTGGGCATAATTCCAAATCCAGCTGTTAGATTTCAAATCTCTAATATTCAACCGAAAACTCTTTTCGATACGAACCCAACGGTTCCGGTTTTAGGAGAACCTGACGGTCGGATCTCCCATGATGTCAATTCGAAGTCAATGGTCGAAATTCGCGAACGATCGCTGCGCGTTCTATTTAGGCCATATAATATATATTATATATATTTCGTCGATTTCCATTTTAAAACATATTTTATAAATCGTTTGAAAACGATTTCAATTTCTATTCTAGCTCAAGTTCTTCAACTTTTCAGTTTCTAAAAACTTTCTAATTTTTCAAAAATTTGGCTAACACCCTAAATTTTCGAAAAATTTCGCCATAGCCTCCCCTGTACAAGAGCACCGAGAAAATCTCGAAATAGCCATACAGGCCTTTCCAATCCAAAAGGAAAAAGAAACAACCAAGCGGCTAGCCAATTGGCTCATAAAACCAACATACCCAAACAAAACAGTAAATATGTACCTATTTGCCGAGCATGCAATTTTATTCCTCTTCTCTAGCCTCCTTGCTATGACCGGTTCAATATATCATATATGTATATTTTAATACAACGCCTATATATACATTTTCATATGACGCTTTTGTATATTCATTCAACCCATACATAATTTCACATAACCCATATATAAGCCAAAAATAATATTATTAGCGAACTAATAATATTTCCATCATATGACAATTTTATATATTCCATATATACGCTAAAAATGATAATTTTAGAGAACTAATATTTGTTTCAAGGTGTGACTATTTTATATGCTCATATATGTGTTAGAAATGTTATTTTTAACAAACTAAAATTCAGTTAAATGTATGACTATTTTTTTTCTTTACATACATGATAAAAATGTTATTTTTATCGTTCGAAGAATTATTTTCAACACATGAATATTTCATATACTTCATACGTACAATAAAAATGTTATTTTTATTGTTCAAACAATTTATTCAACGTATGAATGTTTTATTTACTCCATATATACGATAAAATGTGAATTTTATCGTTCAAACAATTTATTCAACATATGAATATTTTATTTACTTCATATGTACGACAAAATGTGAATTTTATCGTTCAAACAATTTATTCAACATATGAATATTTTTAACACTTCACATACATGATAAATATGTTATTTTTATCATTCAAAGAATTTATTTAACACATAAATATTTTTATATACTTCATTTCACATCACAAACCAAACTCACACAAGCGAATCTATCCAAACACACAACCAAACAAACAAGTCGTCCATGATCTGTGGGCGACGGGGAGCAGTTTATATATGCAGTTATAAAATAAATAACTGAACAGAAAAATTTAGTGAGGAGTTCTCACCTTTAGTTTCCACTCTGCCAGTCCTTATTATCACTCAGATTCGTTGTTCTGATTCCAAAGCAATATGTTTCATGCGGTATATATATTAAAAATGTCTTTTTTATTTCAACTCCATAAAGATAAAAATCACATTTTTATAATGCTATGTATACATTAAAAATCATATTTTTACAGTGCTATGCATACATTAAAAATCATATTTTTAGTTCACAACTTATATATTATAAAAATCATTTTTTTATATTGTAACACCCCACCTCCGCTAGGGCCACTCACAAAGGGAATGCACTAGTTTTGGTGGAGCATTATCTAGGTAAACATACACAGAGATATCACAAGACAGAACATAAATAAAGCAGCAGTAGAAATTAAAACCAAATCTTATTACTTTCAAGAAAAGAGTCAAAACCTCATATATCCAAAGTACAAGTTGCCATTATTCCATTACATCTAGTTCTAAATAAAGAAGCATAAACTTAAAATAACAAATGTAAATTATTCCCCAAAAATAGCAGACATGCAGCCATAGCATAGCTCAAGACCAAACCGTACATGAGCTGACGGAAAGCAAGCAGAATCCAAGCTAAGTGCTAGAGCTTCCTCCCTGAGAACCGGGGGGGGAAACGAAAGAAAAAGAGGTGAAAGAAAACGGGTCAGTCATAAAGACTGGTATATCCAAGTGACTTTCAGCATAAAAACAGGTAAAGGTAACATGACATGTATAAACTGAAAGTAAACATAAGTACGATGTCAAGATGGATAAGATAGACTAAGATAACATGATGAATCAAGTATAGGTCAAGTATAGCATCGCATGTTCAAGGTTCGCTGCACCAACTGTACTAGTAGCCCAACCCATGTCAAGTATTAATCATGAAATGATCCCTGGGCCTAAAATCGTGAACGACCCATTACTAGGTCCAACGGAACGATCCACTAATCGATCGGCTCCCTGCAAGTTCTAGCTCGTTGTGTTTCTGTGTCATACGGCCCTATCACGAATGCAGTCACCTGTGCTAGGTCCACCATAGGGTGTATCAAGCCCTATGGTGCCAACCACCGACACGAATCAAGCATGAACAGATAAACCTACTGATGCCCAATGCCTGCTTTTTAAACTCTGGACCACGTGCACGACCATAGCCCGCCTGAACATACACCGGCGCACCCACACAGCCGTCGTTCTGGTCGCTTACAATCAGCCCAGTAATCATGCCCCACCCTGCCTAGTTCCAGGGTACCATGATATATCTAGTGGGTTACTGCTGAAATGGACCGCATAACTAAGGTTTCCGTCTAGTAGGTTAAGTGTTGTCATTTAAATTCGAGACTTAACCCCATCAGTCTAGTATATCAAGTTGGCTAAGTGTTCTCATTTAGGTTCGTGACTTAGCCCTACCATTACATGTTAAGTTGGTTAGGTGTGGTCGTTCAAGTTGATGACCTAACCCAACCAATCATATTTCAAGTTCGTTAAGTGTTGTCTTTCATGTTCATGACTTAACCCTATCATGTGGCATTTAATTCAATATTAATGCACCCCAACCTCTCACATCAGGCCTGATGTTGTGGTCACTGGATATGTCGGGCAGTTCCGGGCAGATTTACACCACAACTCAGTCTGACTTCGGGTTTCAAGCGCGATATGACCAACTAACCACATTGGATCCTAATGTTTGCCGTAACTGGATTTTTCGGGCGGTTCCGGGCAGATTTACACTGCAAACTCAACCCAACCTCGAGTTGGCCATTTTCAAGTTCATTCTAGTGTCATGACCATGTTCAAGTTTCATGTCAAGTTCGTGTCAAGTTTCATGTTTCAACTTATGCCTATTATCAAGTTCATGATTCATGTTTACAACCAGTTCATGTTTTGCCTAATCTACCCAAATCGTATTCCCATCGCATGTAAACGTTAATCGACCTAAATTACAAGCAAATCTAAATCTAAAGATAAAGGGAATAACATCAAAATTATGATAGGCAGAAGGGACAAGCATAAAGCGATAAAAGAGATTACAAGATTGGCATGATATAACTTGAGATAATTGGTTACAACATCACTGGCATATAGAAATTAACAGGGTTTCAAATCTAGCAAAATAAGGCGATAGTCCTGATAAAAACTTGACATAAAAGAATAGGCATGCACAAGCAAGCCAAGGATAATGGGTCAATGGTTTTTGGTGTACATAATAATGAATAAACTAAGCAAGTCACACCCTAGGTATGGGATCCAACTAAATGCCAATTCGGTGTTCAACATGGTTTTCAACTATATTGTAATGAGCAATCAACTATAATAGTCAATTAACCACAATAGTTATACAATAGTCATGGATAATTATCCAAAAGAGTTCTAGGCACCTACCCTAATAGTCATAGGCAATTAACTGTAATAGTTTAAAAGTCATGGTCATAGTCTTATGTTCATAATCATAGGCAGTAATTCATAGTCACGAGTCATAGGTGATTAGCCACAATTGTCCTTGTCATAGTCATAGGAAATGGTCTTATGTCCTCAGTCATAGGCATAGGCATAGTCTTATGTTCTCAGTCATGGTCCTTGGACATTAACAATGGTTTCAATGTCATAGGCATGATAACGTTTGATTTTTAATGCGAATAGGCCCAAACTGATTTCAAAGCAATATTCCCAAATGCCCAGGTACAAGAAGGATAAGAATAGATATGAATCATACGTATATCAAATTCCAATTTATAACATGCCCATATCAAGTTTATAGTTTTCATCTAAAAGTAACTGGAACTTACAGTGCGTGGATCGAGAATTAGAAAGCAGAATTTGATTGTTGAATTTCTATTTGATTGATCGTGTTCTAATTGAAATCCCCCAATTTGCAAATCTCTAAGCGTAGTCTTGATGGAGAAGAAGCAGTCCTTTTTCTTCCTTTTTATCTTATTATTTTGATTATCTCAGAAGCAGCATAAGGACAGAATGAAATGGTAGGGAGAGAATGAGGCTAGGGGTGAGTTTATATAGGATTAGGAAGACGAATCTGGACAGAAAACGAGTCTAAATACATCAGGATGCATCTGGTTCAAGAAGTGGGTTCGGGAGGCAGGTCGACCCCCAGGTCGACTCCCCAGTCGACCTGGTCAAGGGGAGGTCGACTCCCCAGTCGGTCCCCAGTCGACCTGGTGGGGGGGGTTGACTCCCCAGTCGACCTAGGTATATGGGAGGGAATTTTCCCGCCAGCCTTCTCTGGGTTCGAATTTCGAATTTATGGCTTTATTTTCGAGCTGTTTTATTTTATTTAAATTCCTGAAACTTCTGAGGGTCATAACTTGGTCATACGAACTCCGATTTTCGAAAACTCGATTTCAAGCAGAATTCTGAGACGAACGCAATGGCGCAACCCGTTTCCCCTAATTCTTATTTTAAAATTTAATTCTGCCTTGATTTATGACTTTAACATGTTATAAAAATACGGGTTGTTACATTCTTCCCTCCTTAAAGGATTTCGTCCCCGAAATCTCTAAGTTAGGAAGAATATATCCTACCATCCAATCATCCATCTACTCAACCATCATTCGCGAGCAATCATTGTCCTTAAAAGATTTCTAATGCTATATGAACATATGCAGAAAGTGTGTGTATATGTTCCTTATCTAATGCAGATGATCAGGCCTGTTTGATCTTCTTAATGCAAAATATGTTTAGCGTCATGAATCCAACATGTATGCAAATAATCCTAGTTACATAAACACTATATATGTGCACAAATATTCATCCATATGCAACATCCACATGATAACACATTCAATTTCGTCCATAAACAAGTATAAACACTCATGCATATGCAATATGAAAACGTGTCTGAGCCGATCTAGTGCCTAATGTGTGTTATGCAACCTCGAGCAACCACTTGCGACCACTTGCAACCATTTGCAAACATCAGCCATAACATGTTTCAAATACATGTTTCCATCCATACGGTTCTAACTAAGGTTCTCAAGATAGGATCGAGAAGATAAGCAAGATAAAACAAAGCATCAAGGAGGAGAAGTTAAAGATGTACCCCCAGAAGGTCCTGCTTGCGGGGCTTGTCCTTGCTTCTTAGGGCAGTTCTTGCTGATATGTCCAGTTTCACCACACTGAAAGCATGCTCCTATCTTCATCTTCTTCTTTCTACAATCCTGGACTATATTCCCTTCAATACCATAGAAATGGCACTTTCTTTTCTCACGTGTCTTGTTGTCTTTATTGTTGTTGTTGTTCTTGCCTCCTTTCTCAGAGTCTTTCTTCTTGTTTTGAGAATCATTCGCATTGACCTCCTTCTTGCCATTCTCTCTTCTTCATGAAGTAGGGCCATATCCACCAAGCTCTCAAAGGTCGCCCTATGAGTACATGAGTCATAGCAAGGCTGTGTAGCGGCTCATTCAAACCTATGACGAAGCAAAGAGCTTTCTTATGTTGGGTGTTCACTAAATCCAGCCCAAATCTGGCCAGCTGATTAAACTGATTGACGTACTCCCTGATCGTCATGCTTCCTTGCTTAAGAGTTAGGGACTTCTCCATCTGCAGGCTTCTTTCAGCTTGGGAGAGAAATTTCATCTCAAATCTCATCCGGAAGTCTTCCCAAGTTTCCGCTGGCCTCTCAGCATGGGTAATCTCCCACCAATACGAAGTTTCATCTTTAAGCAACCACACCGCTAGCTGTATCTTTTGCCTGTCGCCAACTTCGAAGATGACGAAAAAATCTTTGGTCTCCTTTAGCCAGTTCCTCATTTCCACAAAGGATTCAGTCCCATAGAAGTCCTTTCCACCCATAGCCTTGAAGTCTTTACATGTCTTTGCGAAAGCATTTCCACGAGGAGGAGGAGGAGGAGGAATCGCTGTAGCTGGAGGAGGAATATCTGCTAGGCCTGCATCGTTGGCCCTAGCCTCTAAGTACCTCCTGAACCAGCCAGGTATTGGTACTCCCTCTGGAAAGTTAAGATTCCCAGACATGCTGAAAAACGAAAAGATAGATATTCAAGCGAGGAAACAAAGGAAAGTGCTAATGGCTTTTGGGGATTAACCTTTTCAAAATAAACTTTTCTTGAAAAATGCTTCTTTATAAACGGTTTTGAAAATAGTTTCAGAAGGTTTTTAAAAGCTTTTGCCCACTCTGGTAACCTTCTGCTCTGAAACCAAATGTAACACCCTACCTCCGCTAGGGTCACTCACAAAGGGAATGCACTAGTTTTGGTGGAGCATTATCTAGGTAAACATACACAGAGATATCACAAGACAGAACATAAATAAAGCAACGGTAAAAATTAAAACCAAATCTTATTAATTTCAAGAAAAGAGTCAAAACCTCATATATCCAAAGTACAAGTTGCCACCATTCCATTACATCAAGTTCTAAATAAAGAAGCATAAACTTAAAATAACAAAAGTAAATTACTCCCTAAAAATAGCAGACGTGCAGCCATAGCATAGCTCAAGACCAAACCGTACATGAGCTGACGGAAAGCAAGCAGAATCCAAGTTAAGCGCTAGAGTTTCCTCCCTGAGAACCTGGGGGGGGGGGGACGAAAGAAAAAGAGGCAAAAGAAAACGGGTCAGTCATAAAGACTGGTAAGTCCAAGTGACTTTCAACATAAAAACAGGTAAAGGTAACATGACATGTATAAACTGAAAGTAAACATAAGTACGATGTCAAGATGGATAAGATAGACTAAGATAACATGATGAATCAAGTATAGGTCAAGTATAGCATCGCATGTTCTAGGTTCCCTGCACCAACTGTACTAGTAGCCCAACCCATGTCAAGTATTAATCATGAAATGATCCCTGGGCCCAAAATCGTGAATGACCCATTAATAGGTCCAACGGAACGATCCACTAATCGATCGGCTCCCTACAAGTTCTAGCTCGTTGTGTTTCTGTGTCATACAGCCATATCACGAATGTAGTCACCTGTGCTAGGTCCACCATAGGGTGTATCAAGCCCTATGGTGCCAACCACCGACACGAATCAAGCATGCACAGATAAACCTACTGATGCCCAATGCCTGCTTTTTCAACTCTGGACCACGTGCACGACCAAAGCCCGCCTGAACCTACACTGGCGCACCCACACAGCCATCGTTCTGGTCGCTTACAATCAGCCCAGTAATCATGCCCCACCCTGCCTAGTTCCAGGGTACCATGATACATCTAGTGGGTTACTGCTGAAATGAACCGCATAACTAGTGTTTCCGTCTAGTAGGTTAAGTGTTGTCATTTAAATTTGAGACTTAATCTCATCGGTCTAGTATATCAAGTTGGCTAAGTGTTGTCATTTAAGTTCGTGACTTAGCCCTACCATTCACGTGTAAATTGGTTAGGTGTTGTCGTTCAAGTCCATGACCTAACCCTACCAATCATATTTCAAGTTGGTTAAGTGTTGTCTTTCATGTTCATGACTTAACCCTATCATGTGGCATTTAATTCATTAATGCACCCCAACCTCTCACATCAGACCTGTAGTTGTGGTCACTGGATATGCTGGGCGGTTCCGGGCAAATTTACACCACAACTCAGTCTGACCTCGGGTTTCAAGCGCGATATGACCAACTAACCCCATTGGATCCCATTGTTTGCAGTAACTGGATTTGCCGGGCGGTTCCGGGTAGATTTACACTGCAAACTCAATCCAACCTCGAGTTGGCCGTTTTCAAGTTCATTCTAGTGTCATGACCATGTTCAAGTTTCATGTCAAGTTCGTGTCAAGTTTCATGTTTCAACTTATGCCTATTATCAAGTTCATGATTAATGTTTACAACCAGTTCATGTTTTGCCTAATCTACCCAAATCGTATTCCCATCGCAAGTAAACGTTAATTGACCTAAATTACAAGCAAATCTAAATCTAAAGATAAAGGGAATAACATCAAAATTATGATAGGCAGAAGGGACAAGCATAAAGCGATAAAAGAGATTACAAGACTGGCATGATATAACTTGAGATAATCGGTTACAACATCACTGGAATATAGAAATTTACAGGGTTTCAAATCCAGCAAAATAAGGCGATAGTCCTGATAAAAACTTGACATAAAAGAATAGGCATGCACAAGCAAGCCAAGGATAACGGGTCAATGGTTTTTGGTGTACATAATAACGAATAAACTAAGCAAGTCACACCCTAGGTATGGGATCAACTAAATTCCAATTCGGTGTTCAACATGGTTTTCAACTATAGTGTTATGAGCAATCAACTATAATAGTCAATTAACCACAATTTTCATACAATAGTCATGGATAATAATCCAAAAGAGTTTTAGGAAACTACCCTAATAGTCATAGGCAATTAACTGTAATAGTTTCAAAGTCATGGTCATAGTCTTATGTTCATAATCATAGGCAGTAATTCATAGTCACGAGTCATAGGTGATTAGCTACAATTGTTCTTGTCATAGTCATAGGAAATGGTCTTATGTCCTCAGTCATAGGCATAGTCTTATGTTCTCAATCATAGTCCTTGGCCATTAACAATGGTTTCAATGTCATAGGCATGATAACGTTTGATTTTTAATGCGAATAGGCCCAAACTGATTTCAAAGCAATATTCCCAAATGTCCAGGTCCAAGAAGGATAAGAATAGATATGAATCATACGTATATCAAATTCTAGTTAATAACAAGCCCATATCAAGTTTATAGTTTTCATCTAAAAGTAACTGGAACTTACATTGCGTGGATCGAGAATTAGAAAGCAGAATTTGATTGTTGAATCTCTATTTGATTGATCGTGTTCTAATTGAAATTCCCCAATTTGCAAATCTCTAAGCGTAGTATTGATGGAGAAGAAGCAGTCCTTTTTCTTCCTTTTTATCTTATTATTTTGGTTATCTCAGAAGCAGCATAAGGACAGAATGAAATAGTGTGGAGAGAATGAGGCTAGGGGTGAGTTTATATAGGATTAGGCAGACGAATCTGGACAGAAAACGAGTCTAAATACAGCAGGATGCATCTGGTTCAAGAAGTGGGTTCGGGAGGCAGGTCGACCCCCAGGTCGACTCCCCAGTCGACATGGTCATGGGGAGGTCGACACCCCAGTCGACCTGGTTGGAGGGGGGGGGTCGACTCCCCAGTAGACCTGGGTATATGGGCGGGAATTTTCCCGCCAGCCTTCTCTAGGTTTGAATTTCTAATTTCTGGCTTTATTTTCGAGCTGTTTTATTTTATTTAAATTCCTGAAACTTCTGAGGGTCATAACTTGGTCATATGAACTCCGATTTTTGAAAACTCGGACTCGATTTCATGCAGAATTCCGAGATGAACGTAATGGCGCAACCCGTTTCCCCTAATTCTTATTTTAAAATTTAATTATGCCTTGATTTATGACTTTAACATGTTATAAAAATACGGGTTGTTACATATATGCTATTCAAACAAATAAAAATTGTATTTTTATTCCATGATATTTTATATAAAAATCACATTTTTATATATTGTTATGTCTAATAGAAATCATTTCTTCATATGCATAAAAATCATTTCTTTGTATGATAGAAAATCCAATCTTTATGTGGTAGAATATCAAATCTTTATGTTGTAGAAAATCAGATCTTTATGTGGTTGAAAATTAGATCTTTACGTTTTTTTAAAACCATATATTTTTATTTAAAAAAATCATATCTTTTTATTTTAAAAAACCATATCTTTTTATTTTAAATTATTTTATAAAATCTGAAAATAAAATAATGCGGTTTTAAATAAATAAAAAACTGAAATTTTAACTTGGTTTTATATAAAAAACTGAATTAAACAATGCTATTTAATTTATATAAAATAAAAGAAATCACCCTTTCTTCCTTAATCTCTCAGGCTACTGTCGAACAATACTGCCTCCGAACCTCCCTGAAGCGCGCCACATCGGAGCTCTGGCCATCGATCAGAGGCCACTCCGTGAAGCGCCTTACCACCCTCGACCCACGCTCCAACCATCTCGCCATTCGATCCACTTCCTAGCCCTCACGAGCTCCACGAACTCCCACCATTCGGGAACAAAATCCGACCATTCCAGGTTTCAAGGACCCATCTCCATCGCTCGACGGAGACTTCTCACTTAGCTGAACAAGTTGCGGGTTGAAGATCCGTTAAATTATTTCATTGATTTAGAGAAAATTTAAGAAGAAAACAGGAGTTTTCTACCGTTCGAAATAAACAGAGGCGCTGGTGGTTTATTTGACTGCGGTTTGAAAAATCTAGGGTTTTGACTTCCTAATGTTATATATATAATATTATTTTATTTTAAAAATACAAGTTTATCAATACGAACTTCAAATAAAACCCAATGACTGTCAACCCTAGCTAAATACCCCCATTCCGGACACAATAGGATATGTTTCACAACCCGATTTGGCTGTTACGATCAGTTTTCCTTTGAACTAAAATATTAATCAATTTATATTTAATTCAAACGTACATTTCAATTTACCGAGGCCATATACTGACTCGAAAAATTCCAAAAAAAATATTTCTAGCTTTGTATTGACGATACGGTCCTAACAAAACTAATTTCGTCAAATTTGAAGACCGTTTGGAAATTGGTCATTTTCTGGTCGATCCAAATTGACTGAAACTGTCAAAACACATTTCCCTTAGCCACACTCACATATTGATTTAGAAAATTATGAATTTTGGAATCTAACAATAATTAGACATCCTGGATCCAAAAAAAGTTGTTTGGTCGAAAACGGAGGTCATTTGCAAAATTTCCAGTTTTAAGGGCCAAAATTCCACAATGACTATTCTGAATTTTCAACTGGGCATAACTTTTTATCCCCGCTATGAAATTTCAATTTTTCAGATTCGTTGAAAAGATATTTTCACATAGATTCTAATATTTTTGGTTTCACTAAAATTCGGTTTGTTTTGAGTCATGTACATTCATTTGAAATTTGAAATCGAGTTTTCGAACTACCGCGCAATTTTCAATTCCTTTTATAATTTAAAAAACATATATATATTCTAACGTCGATCTATATATATATATATGTTCTAATTATATTAAAAATAAATTTCTCGTCGTTATTATTTAAAGTAATTCATTTTAAATATTCAAAATTCATCAAAATTGCCAAAATAAAAATTTTAAATTGATTCGGATTTTCCGGGTTGTTACAGACAACAATGAAAATACTGTCGTGTCGGGCAATAGGCCGCGATCCCAAAAATATAATAATATAGACAAGTTAACTTATATTGTGATATCCCGAAACGCTGATATAAAGTGTAAAATAAATAAAAAGTTGCTTGTTTTCCAAATAAAAAATTACAGTAAAATTCTAAATTTTTTATTTATAACTACATCTCAAAAATCATGTCCAAATCGAAATCCATATTTAATTATATTAAATAAACCGTTCTGGCTTATACACGATTCCACAGCGACTTTCTAAAAATTTGATTTGGACATAACTTACAATCTATAAGACGAAATATCGATTTTTCACTTCCATTAGAAAGATACAGTTCAATTGTTTCAAATGTTTCTTGTTTCATTGAATTCCGAATTATATTGGATTCTGTATATTCGGTTGAAGTTCAAATCATAAATTACGAACTACCGCGACTATTTTGAGCTCGTTTTAAATTATATTATAATTTATACATTCAAGCTCCGTTTTTAATAAATAAATTCCTTATAAAATTTCTTTTATTTTACTAATACAACATTTAAAACCAATTAAATGTTTTAAATTTATCGACTAAAATCTGGGTCGTTACAAGACAAGAGAATATTCGACAAGAAATTCTTCTGCTTATGAAGATCCACGGTCTTCAATTGCTCCATCTCCCTCAACATCTGATACCTTCAACATTTACGTATTCATTGGTCGGAATGGTTTCCGAATAAAAATTCGATACCGGTCTTTCCAACCAACAATCATATTGGCCAGATTTGGTAGTCGGTTATATAACTATCAAATAAACAACCATTCAATCATGAAAATAAAATGAATTCATTGATTCAGTACCCAACAACATTTGTCCCTTTTAATTATAAATAATTAAAGAATGATTGATTTAACTTATAAATCTTTAATGTTAAAACATAGTATTCACCTCTTAGTAATATTCTCAAAACCATTTCATTTCTATATATGGGGAAAACATTTTATAACTTATGTCCAATTTTCCATCTTACTATTATTTCAAAATATTTGTTACAACATTTTTCATGCATATATTCACTTTAACAATCATAAGTCCTAACCATAAATTGTTAAGAGAATAACTCCATAAGTATCAATCTCGAAGACCGAAATCAACATCAGATTGACACTCAGAAAATCATTCAACTCAACCAATCTCAAGTTAGATTCTAATTCTTATTTCTACTCCTTAACAACCCATATTATTCTACTTCAAATTCATTTAACCGTTTTCTAATTTAAAAATCTCATTTCAATTCCAGAATTAAGCAATGTTAATTGAATCTTAAATTTTTAGCCTCACACTCTTTTTATAAACATCATTTATAAACTATGATTTAACATGCACCTTTTAATTTGCTCCCCTTCTTTTAATTGAATTGGCTTGAAATCTCTTTTATAACTTAGTTATAAAAGTCAATTTTTTTAAAACTCGTTCATCCACTCTTTTCAAAAATCCAATTATATTTCAATATCCAATTTGGTTACTTACCTTGATGAATCTCATTACGAATTTGATCATTTTCATCATTATTCATTAAAATGCTAATTTCGTCATCATAACTATCGTAGAAATAGTTAACCTCTTATTTAACTAAATTAAACAGTAAATTTCTTCTTAAAATCTTATTAAAGTTAAAACAAATCTTTGTTAAACTATTATATTATAATAAATCAATCAAATAACTAATTCCAATTAAATCAGTTTACTTTATCAGCTCAAACCATGATTGTCTTATTAATCAACCCCACTTAGTTCTTCCTTTAAATCAAAATATAATTATTTAAGTAATCTCATTTAATTGTCTTTTGAAAATAATCAATCAAACTCTTAACCATTAGGATGGTTTCTGTTTATCTACTTATAAAGCAATTCACATAAAAATTTGATTTATAAAACCATTTGATAATTTCTTATAACTTAAATGATAAATAATAAATATTAATTTCCTTTTAATAAATTTTATTCAAAATATCAAATTTATAAATATGATCTTCAATTATAAAATAAAGTTATAACTTCACCACCGTCGATTTTCCTTACGGTAAATCCATATTTGCAAAGCAATTTAATTTTAGGCCAACTGATGCCAATTACTCAATCCATACTACCATTGGTTAAAACAAAACAAACGATGAATTTAGATTCAACAATCAGTAATCAAGTCAATCACCCAATCATATCAGTTAAACCGTTCATATAATCGTAATATGAAATTAAACAATAAATGTGAGGAATCCTGTTGGATCCCTCCAACATGTTTTAACTTGCAATCAAATACGTTATCTCAAATAAAATTATTATTTCAACAAACCGTTATAATATTCAACAATCAAACAATATCAACCATCCAAGCGTCCATATTCAATTTAATACTACTATATGATTATAAACGTATCCAACAAGGTAAGTTACCTCATTTGGAAATAGTCATTAAAAATAAAGATTGGTTTAATTTAAATTAAACGAACGTTTAATTTAATCAGTTCAGTCAACACATATAAATATATATGCAACACCCATCAAACAATCATAGCACACAAACATTAAAACCCAACTTATAGAATATAAGTGGGATAAAAACTGAGTGAGTTGAACTCACCTTGGATTTCCATTCGTCTTCAAATGGTTTGTGTTACAAGCCTCTAGTTGCGTTCACTTCATCCGTTCCCATTCCAAAATCTTACGTTTGTTGACATGGATCCAACGCTTCTTGCTTGGTCGGATTCAATGTACATATGACACATATATAAATTTAATACGCGTTACTCGCTTTATTTATTTACTCACAAAATTTCTATTTTTGTTTAACAAAACTAAGCTCGTTTATCTAAATTAGGAATATTGCCTTTCTGTTCGGTCGAGCAAGTTACTTAGATTTGGCATATTCAAAAGAGATAGCTGGATATACTATATGTATATCACGCAGGCCATAAAATTAAATCAGATTAGGCATGTATAAAAAGCACCACGTTAAACATAACATATACATTTCTGATTTAAAACTAGGCGAGAGTAAACAAAGTTTGGCATTATAACTAGGTATCTTGGGACAAATGAATTCATACCCAGTCTCATTTCTAACTCCTGTAGGCACGTCTGCTTCATTATACACCCCAAACCGAATAGGCATGTTCAAAACTAGGCTTTCAAATTAATAGATGAGGCACAACTAAATTTTTATTAGTTATGTTAAATTTTTTACTCCATGCTAAAACAAATATTAGGTTGCAATATGAACTAGTTAGGCATATTGCCAAAGTTTCCAGTCACATTATTTCTATCATCATAGCATAAATTAGGTGACGTGACAAGTACAATTAGGATTAGGCATTTCTAAATAATGCAGGACACTTAATATATTTTAATAACTATATGTATCCCTAACTAAAATTAAGCTTGTGTTTAATATCTTTGATCAGGCCTAACTAATAACGGCGGTTTGGGGGTTTAAATTTTTAAATAAGGGTTTTGGCATATCCCAACATACACAGGCATGTTATAATATTTGTTTCTCCTTACCAATGTTCACCATCTTTTACTTTCGATTTCTTAGCTGATTTGTTTTCGAAACTGCTTCTCCTTCCTTGGTTTTCAGTCCGCATTTCCACCTCGTCAGCTCCACTTTGCCACCACCGAATGCACCGCCAGTCCTATTTTGTTCGACCACCCCGTTTTAGAAAAACATATCTTCTTCATGTCCATAATGTTCCTCTCCCTCCTTCTTACCTCATCATCCCCCCCCCCCCCGGGCCACTACCAAATACCGGACCGCCAATAAATCCCTCCGCCTACTTCTAGGTTTCGCTGCACCCCCATGGTTGCTGCTTCTCTCACGACTCCCGTCCATTTCTTCGACTTTGAACAGACCCCTCCTTCATCCTTCTTCACCCACGCTTCCTCCAGTGGGCCATCCTCTCTTAACCGCACACTCCAGAAAATGTAAACCGTGAAAGCCTACTTCACCGCTTTTGTTTGCTCACTAGCCCATGATTCTATCTTTATTCATGTAAAACAATCCATAAACTTTCCTTCTTACGCAAGGCTGCTATAAGAACCCGTCTATTACTACATATTCCCACATTTTTTATTCCACTGTATTCTCTTCTCTGGCATGACAGTTTCAGTTCAAACAAAAAGAGAAAGAAAGAAAAAAATTAAATTGAACTGAAATGGAGGCTCTCGATTTGTATTTGCAGATAGAAGAAATGAGGATTGGCGAGTATTTATAGGAGAAAGAAGAAAGGGATAAGATCAATGACAATTTCATGTTACAGGAGGGTTGGCATAGCTGAAAGGAAATTATAGAATAACTGTCTTATGTTTTCAACTCAAACTGTATGATGGTGAACGCATAGATGATATGGCAGTCGAAATCAAATAGGGTAGGGAAATAGTGTAATATTTTACTTAGGGTAGTAGGAATAGGTTAGCATGACATGGAAACGAGCATAGCTAAAGAAAATGTTGAAGAACATAATAGAATAGCTGTGCATTTCATATATTAGCCTGCATTTTGATAAGTCTATTTTCGATTTGGGAACATGGGGTGGAAGAAGAAACAATGTACCCATTATGAGTTTTCAATCCAAATATATAGGGTGGCTGGGTTAACGTAGGCATAGATATTAGGGTGGTTTATTGTGTTTTCTTTTCACTAGTTGTACCTTCAACATAGATTGGTTTTTCTTTGCTATGATTTGTACCTGGGACGTGCTGGGGAGAAAAGAATGCACAACATAGAAGTGTAAAAAGAAAAAAAATAGGCAGTATGCACCAAAGCTTTCATGTCCATCATTCGAGAAAGGGAAGTAGGTTAGAAAGAAAAGAAAAGGAAAGATGTTGTGAAACAGAAGCTCATGCAGTTGGATGTTTCTATTTAGCTATGTGTATAGCTAAAAGATAGGGTAGGGATGATTTATCTTTTCATGTATAGGAATAGGTAGGCGCATGGTTTCAGCTCTGTTGCCTATTTTTAATGTCTCAGAGGAAAAACTGTACATTTCCATGTGCATTGAAAGGGAAATCGATAGGCTAATGAAAGGGATATACAAGCTTCTTGTTCTGATGTGCACGATGGTAAGGTAGTTGCAAGACAGAATTAGTTGGTGTATTCAGGGTAGAAAATATATATCATATCTAGGAAATACATTATATCTTCTCATTGAAGTTTATATATATATATATATATATATATAATGAAAATTGGTTCACTTTATTGCTTAAACCAATTAAAAACCGCCTTTATGAGCCTCGTTAAAACCCAATAATCCCCCTAGTGGGTACCTTATAGGGAAAAAGAGTACTCATAAAATTGGTATACATCATAAAAATGACCAAGGTCATAGACAAAGTAAAATACAACAAAACACTTCAGAAATAAAGCTAAAAACAAGTCCACACTTCACAGCCCAAATATCAGGCCCATCCTCCACTACCATTTCAAAAAAAAAAGCTTTACTTCAGCCTGCATCATTTAACTCAATACCCCACCTCTGAAGTAAATGTTCATTCCTTGAATTACGAGCAAATCTAGATCCATCGTTTTGAAACAGTAAAACAATTTCTCATTCAATTTTAAAGAGAGTAGTTGCTGAATGATTTTTCCTTCCATGAAAAACCCTCAAATTTCTTTCTCTCCATATGAAGTAGATGGCTGTTACGAAAGATCCAAAAGCTAAATCCCTCAATTGATCTTTTGATGAAAAATTCATATATAACAATCTAGCTTCTTCCTTCAAATCCGAAGAGATAATTAGTGGAAGTTCCAATTTTTGCTTCAAGGATAATTAGATAAAGGCTGCAAAATCACATTGGAAGAACAGATGCTCTATGGATTCTGGGTGATTCTCACATAGGGGACACAGAGGATTTACTTCAGAATTATATCGCAAGACTTTATCTTTAGTATTCAACCTCCCTAAAACCGCATGGTATGATATAAAAGACATTCTTGTACTGTTCTTTTTATGCCAAATAACTGAATAAGTTGGATCTGAAACTTCATGAACTCGAATAAAGTTCCAAACTTTATGAAAAGAAAAGGCACCCCCTTCACACCATTCGAATCTATCTTGATTTAGATTAGGTTGAGTTTTATTTAAACTAATTTCATCAAGTAATTCTCTTTTTGCGTGATGAATTTCTAGATGAAACCTTCAATTCTGATGATTTCAGCAACTTTTTCTTTAGATTAGCCAATAATATGCAGTCTATCAAATCCAAGCAAATCAACCATGCACTTACAGTTTATCCAAGGCTCCATCCAAAGATAAGTATTTTGACCTCTGGAAATTATTTTTTGAAAAATTATTTAGATCTAGATCTAAGTCCTAGTATAGATTTCCAAGTGCTTGATGCGGTTACATCCATTGCCATAGTCCAGAAAAATTTCTGTTTGCAGTATCTATTCAGAACCCATTTGCTTCATAAAGAATAATTTGAGATAAAATTCAACATCAATTTAATACAGGCTACCTTCTTAAGGTCACTAAACTTTTTTAATCCAATGCCCCATTTTCCTTTAGGTTTACATAAAGAATCCTATGCAACTTTATGAGATATCCCACCCTAGAAAAAACTAGCACATAAAGTCTGTAGTTTGCCCAGAGTATATTCTGGAATTTGATAGATAAATAGCCAATATAGAACAATAGGAGTTATAACTGAATTTATCAGTTCTGCATGACCAACAAAACTAAGAAGCATTGCTTCCCACCCTTGAATCTTACTTTGCACTCTATGAATCAAAGAATTACATTCTGAATAGTGCAAGTAATTTGATGACAAAGGGACTCCAAGATATTTAATTGGGGGTGAACCTTGCTCATACCTCAAAATATTTAAAATTTCTAATGCATTATTCACTGAGTTGCTGAAGAATATCTTTGTTTTAGTTGCATTAACATTAAAGTCTGCATATTTGCTTAGATTCTGAAAAATTGCTTTGAGTGCAATTGCATTTTGATTTGAAGATTTGCCAAAAATCATTAGATCATCTGCATATAGTAGATGAGAAATAATAGATTGCACTTGACTGCTTGGTTGAAATACATTTGAACTAGTTGCTTCATCTATCATGAAAGTTAAATACTGCATTGCTATAGCAAACAAATATGGAGACAGTGGATCTCCCTGCCTCAAACCCCCTGTAGATGATATAAAGCCTTTAGGAACACCCTGAATGATTACAGAAAAAGTAGCAGTAGCCATACACTCAAATATCAAGTTCATAAAATGAGTAGGAAAATTCATTTTTGACATTAAGAAACATATAAGTTTCCTATTGACTTTGTCATAACCTTTTTGTAAGTCAACTTTCACACACATTTTAGGCATTCCTGCATTTTTGAAATCTCTCAACAATTCATGTGCCAAAAGAATATTATCTCCAATATACCTCTCCTGAGTAAATGCACTCTGATTTGATGATATCAATGATGGGAGGAATGGCTTTAGTCTATTACATAAAATTTTAGAATTTTTTTTATAATAGACATTGCAACATGAGATTGGACTGTAATGAACAATTTCTGATGGTCTGTCATTCTTTGGAATTAAAGTAATAAAAGTATGATTTGATGCTTTAGGAAGTTCTCCAGATTGAAAAATATAAGAGATAGCTGCATATAAATCATCTTTTAACTCATCCCAATGAAATTTAAATTGTTTTGCACTCATACCATCTGGTCCAGGGCTAGAGTCATTATGAATAGAAAAAATTGCTTCTCTAATTTCAGATAATTCAATTTTCCTAAGAAGAAATCTTGACCTTTCTCATTAATTGTTGATATTGGATGAAAACTAGGGAAATCAGTGGAACATGGACCGTTAAACATAGACGAAAAATAGTTGATTGCCTCTATTTCTATCTCTTCTTATTTGAACAGTAGATTTCCACTAGAATCAATAAAGGCTCTGATATGATTAAAATATCTTCTATTAGACATTTGAGAATAGAAAAATTTAGAATTTGTATCACCTTGCTGAAGCCAAGAAATTTTTGATTGTTTCTTTAAACCACTGAAATATGATAATTGCAAACTCTGAAAGTTTCTTTTAGCTTGCATATAATCATCATAAACTTGGACATTATCAGGATTAAGGTCTGCTGCTTCTTCCAACTGGGAAACTATGTGTTCTGCTTGCTCAAGGTTTGTTGCATTTATGTTCCTCACCTTATTCCATTTTTTAAGTTCTCTTTTGCAATTGCTGAGTTTTAGCTAAAATTGATATCTATAGAAAACCCCAAACAATACATTCATTCCTTTTTGAATTACATCATGATAATCTTCTTGGTGTAACCAATCATTTCTGTATTTAAAAGGATGTCTGTTAATTTCTGGAGTAGGAATAATATCTAAAAAAAATAGGGTTATGATCACTTGATTTTGGAGGAAAAGAGAGTGCCTTCATATTAAGAAATTGATGCATGCATATATTGTTGGGATCCCTCCTTAATTGGAGAGTTTCTAGAAAATTCTAGACGTTTCTAGAGAAATCTAGAATTTTCTAGAATGTTCCGGAAAACTCAAGAGAAGTGTAGAACCCTCTAGAAGCTTGTGGAAGAGTGTAGAACCCTCTAGAAGCTTGTGGAAAAGTGTGGAACCCTCTGGAATATTCTGGAGACGTGTGGAACCTTCTGGAACCTTACGGAAGATTATGGAAGAATAAAGAAGGGAATGGAAGAGTGTAGAGATTCCGAGAGAGTGTGGAGCATTCTAGAGAATCAAACTCTACCATCGGATGCAAGTAATCACCACCATTCATTATGGAGGTTGAGTAGTATAAATAGGAGAAGGAGCCCTATTACTATCCATCCAAGAATCCAAGAAAGAAATCCACTTCTTAGAGTGAGAAAAATACTTGAGAGTTAGTAAGCCTCTTTGAGAGAAAAGAGAGATAGCTTAAGATGTATCTATCCTTAAGCTTGAGTCAAGTGTGAGTTACTTTTGTAATCAAATTCTTGTAATCCTACTATTCTTTTGTATAGTGGAAGAATCTCCATATTGGAGAATTATAAACTCTTGTGCACCCGTTGCTACTTTTAATTTTAATTGCCTATCTTAACTTCACGAAGCGGGAAAGACCGAGATTTCCCCAACAGTGGTATCAGAGCCAGGTTCATCTGTAGCCGTAATCAAGCTCGTGTAAGTTCAAGATGGAGGATAATGTCGCTCATGATGGAGACATGTTCAAGCTCACAGCCAACAACTACTCCTATTGGAAGCCAATGATGGAGGACCACTTGTATTGTAAGGATTTGCATGAGCCCATCATCTACAAAGATAAAGTGGCAGGGAAGAGTGATGCTCAATGGGAACTGTTGAACCGGAAGGCTGTTGCTATGATCCGTAAGTACATTGACAAAACTCTCTTCGAGCATGTTTCTACTTATACAAATGACTATGAATTATGGACAAAGCTTGAGTCCATGATTCAGAAGAAAACGCCTCGCAACAAGGCCAATTTAGTTCGACGGTTGGTGAAATTGGAGTATAAGGATGGTCATAGCATGATTGAGCACTTGAATCACTTCAAGGGGCTCGTAAATCAACTAACAGAAATTGATATGAAGATTGATGATGAGTTACAAGCTCTTCTACTCCTCAGTTCCTTACCGGAAAGTTGGGACACACTTGTTGTTACACTTAGTAACTCAGCTCCGGAAGGAAAGTTAACTATGGATACCGTCAGTGATAGCCTTCTTGGTGAAGAAGTAAGGAGAATGGAACGAGACGAGTCTATTCATCCCGAAGCTAATGTTGTTGACAATCCGGGTAGGAATGAAACTCGTGGACGTAGTAAGAGCCGAAATCAACATCAATCTCGAGGAAGATCCAAGTCACGCTCGAAGATTACATGCTATTATTGTGGAAAGATAGGTCACAAGAAAATGGAATGTCGAAGCTTCAAAAGAGACCAAAAGGCCGGTAATGTTAAGCCTGACCAAATAAGCCTAACGAAGAAGCAAGAAGAAAAGAGTACTACTGCCATAGTATTGAAGGAAGATCTGCTATATCTCGTTGGTGAAAGTAACATTCTAAACATTGCTTGCGATGAGAGTTCTTGGATTATTGATTCTGGTGCTTCCTTCCATGTTACTCCACATGAAAACTTCTTCTCATCCTACCAAAGAGGTGACTTTGGCACGGTGCAAATGGGAAATCAAGATAGAAGCAAGATTGTTGGAATAGGAGACATCACTCTGACGACAAGCACCGGGTGCAAGCTTATTTTGAAAGATGTGAGGCATGTCCCAACCATGCGCCTCAGTCTTATCTCCGCTGGAAAGCTAGATGATGATGGTCTGATGAATTACTTTGGTGAGGGGAAGTGGAAGCTCACCAAAGGAAGTTTGACGATGGCTCGAGGAAAGAAGGTAGGCTCATTGTATGTAATGCAAGCTAAGCTATGCAAAGAAGAAGTAAATGTCTCTACTGATGATATGGACATATGGCATCAACGACTTGGGCACATTAGTGAGAAAGGTCTTCACATACTCATTCAGAAACAGCTCCTCCCTAACGTGAAAGGTAAACCACTTCATCCTTGTGCTCATTGTTTAGCTGGAAAACAACACAGGGTTGCTTTCCAAAGATCTTCTCCGCCCACAAGGAGAAAGAACATTCTAGACCTCATGCACACTGACGTATGCTCAATGTCTGAGAGATCCATTGGTGGTGCTCTACATTTTGTCACCTTCATTGATGATCATTCAAGAAAAGTATGGTTGCAATTGTTAAAATCAAAGGATCAAGTGCTTGATGCCTTCAAAGAATTCCATGCTTTAGTGGAGCGTGAGACTGGACGAAAGATCAAGTGTGTACGATCAGATAACGGAGGTGAGTATAGAGGCCCTTTTGAAGTCTATTGCAAGAAATATGGCATTAGGCTAGAGAAGACTCCACCCAAGACACCACAATTGAATGGGCTAGCTGAGAGAATGAATCGAACCATTGAAGAAAGAGTTCGTTGTGTGCTCTCTCATGCTAAGTTACCCAAATCATTTTGGGGAGAAGCTATAATGGCTGTGATCGACATTGTCAACCTCACACCATCAGTTCCTTTGGATGGGGCCATTCCTGAGGAAGTTTGGACGGGCAAGAGGGCTTCATATAATCATCTCAAGGTGTTCGGGTGCAGGGCATTTGTTCACATCCCAAAAGATGAGAAGCTAAGCTTGATGCAAAGACAAAGGAGTGTATCTATCTTCGTTCACCTAAGGATGAATTTGGGTACCGGTTGTGGGATCCAATTAACAAGAAGGTTATTCGCAGTAGAGATGTTGTATTCTTCGAAGACCAAACAATTGAGGACATCAAGAATTCAGAGAGGCCAAGATTGAGAAGCTATAAGAATACTGAACCTACTCTGGTTCGACATGAAGATAATAACACCCAAGAAAGTAGTGATGCTGAAGATCATGAAACCCATCATGAACCGGTCCAGGAAGAACCTCAATCTAGCACTCCAATCGCACCAGAGCCAAGACGATCCTCAAGGGACAGAAGACCATCCAGTCGATACAACACAGAGGAGTACGTTACGCTCACTGATGAGGGGGAGCCTCAAAGCTATAAAGAAGCAATGAGTGGTTGTCATAAAGAAGAGTGGAGAATAGCCATGCAAGAAGAAATGCAATCCTTGCATGAGAATAATACATATGAACTAGTGGAGCTACCAAAAGGGAGAAGAGCTTTGAAGAATAAGTGGGTTTATAGAATCAAGACCGAAGAGAACTGTTCAAAGCCTCGCTACAAAGCTCGGTTAGTCGTTAAAGGATTTGGACAAGAAAAAGGTACTGACTTTGAAGAGATATTCTCTCCCGTGGTAAAGATGTCATCAATCCGAGTTGTCCTTAGCCTAGCAGTCGTGCAAGATTTGGAGATTGAACAACTCGATGTCAAGACGGCATTTCTACATGGTGACTTAGAGGAAGAGATCTACATGGAACAGCCTGAGGGATTCAAAGTTCCAGGCAAAGAAGATCTAGTGTGCCGCCTCACAAAGAGTCTGTATGGACTTAAACAAGCACCAAGACAATGGTACAAGAAGTTTGACGCATTCATGGCAGAACATGACTTCAAAAAGACAGAAAGCGATCATTGTGTTTTCATAAAGAGGTATGTAAGTGGTGACTTTCTCATACTTCTGCTCTATGTTGATGATATGCTAATCATTGGACAAGATCGCATAAAGATAGATGCTTTAAAGAAAGATCTAAGCAAGAGCTTTGCCATGAAAGATTTGGGGCCGGCTAAACAAATCCTTGGGATGAGAATAACTCGTGATAGATCAAAAAGACTGTTGTGGCTATCCCAAGAGAGATATATCGAGAAAGTGTTGGAAAGGTTCAACATGCACAAATCAAAGCCGGTTAACACTCCACTAGCTGGGCACTTCAAGCTAAGTTCAAAGCAGAGTTCAACAAGTGAAAAAGACAAGGAGGAGATGAAGAAGAAACCATACTCATCTGTAGTAGGCAGCCTTATGTACGCAATGATATGCACAAGACCAGATATCGCTTATGCAGTTGGTGTTGTCAGTCGCTTCTTGGCTAACCCAGGGAATGAGCATTGGGTTGCATTCAAATGGATCCTCCGATATCTACGTGGAACTTCCAAAAGATGTTTATGCTTTGGAAAAGGAAAACCTGTGTTAGAAGGATATACAGATGCAGACTTGGCTGGTGACATTGATTCACGGAAATCAACATCGGGATACTTAACCACTTTTGCAGGGGGAGCTATTTCATGTCAATCAAAGCTACAAAAGTGTATTGCATTATCCACTACAGAGGAAGAGTATATTGCAGCTACTGAAGCTTGCAAGGAGATGTTGTGGGTGAAGAACTTGCTGCATGAATTGGGAGTGGATCAAGAAAAGTATGTCTTGAAGTGTGACAATCAAAGTGCAATTTACTTGGCAAAGAATTCAACATTTCATTCCCGCACAAAGCACATTGATACAAGATATCACTGGATCCGAGGAGTTCTCGAGGAAAAGCAAATACACCTTGATAAAGTTCACACGGATGAGAACTGGTCTGATATGATGACCAAGGTAGTACCAACAAAGAAGTTTGAAGATTGCTGTCAAGGTGCCGGCGTACTACTACCCCCCAATTAAGTCGGGAGGGGGAGATTTGTTGGGATCCCTCCTTAATTGGAGAGTTTCTAGAAAATTCTAGACGTTTCTAGAGAAATCTAGAATTTTCTAGAATGTTCCGGAAAACTCTAGAGAAGTGTAGAACCCTCTAGAAGCTTGTGGAAGAGTGTAGAACCCTCTAGAAGCTTGTGGAAAAGTGTGGAACCCTCTGGAATATTCTGGAGACGTGTGGAACCTTCTGGAACCTTACGGAAGATTATGGAAGAATAAAGAAGGGAATGGAAGAGTGTAGAGATTCCGAGAGAGTGTGGAGCATTCTAGAGAATCAAACTCTACCATCGGATGCAAGTAATCACCACCATTCATTATGGAGGTTGAGTAGTATAAATAGGAGAAGGAGCCCTATTACTATCCATCCAAGAATCCAAGAAAGAAATCCACTTCTTAGAGTGAGAAAAATACTTGAGAGTTAGTAAGCCTCTTTGAGAGAAAAGAGAGATAGCTTAAGATGTATCTATCCTTAAGCTTGAGTCAAGTGTGAGTTACTTTTGTAATCAAATTCTTGTAATCCTACTATTCTTTTGTATAGTGGAAGAATCTCCATATTGGAGAATTATAAACTCTTGTGCACCCGTTGCTACTTTTAATTTTAATTGCCTATCTTAACTTCACGAAGCGGGAAAGACCGAGATTTCCCCAACATATATTATTCACCAATATTTTATCAATATGGGTTGCTATTCCTCTTCTGCGCCATGTAAATTGGAAACCCAGTGGTTTAATTTCAAACAAACAAGTTTGTATTAAAAACTTTTGAAATTCTATGATTTGAGTATATGGAATAGGAAGCTCCCCTTTTTTATCATGTGGCGATAAAACATTGTTAAAGTCTCCCATTAATATCCATGCATTTAAATAAAATCTTGATTCATTAATCTATTTATTCCATAGATTTATCCTATCTCCAAAAGTGTTGCTACGATATATCACTGTGAATGTCATAATAAATCCTCCTCTATTTACTTCATTAACTGTCAAATGTTGTGGGGATGAAAACAACAAATCCAAATCCCATACATTAGAATCCCATATTAGTAAAATTCTTCGAGTAGAAATAAAGGAATTATAAGTTAGAAATTTCAAATCATTAGGGAGAAGAGAAGAGAATAAACCTAAATTAGCTAGATTTAATTTTGTTTCTACTAAACCAACAAGAGTTGATTTAGTAGTATTAAGGAGTTTGAGCACTTCCTTCATTCTAAAAGAAGTGTTCCTTCCCTTTACATTCCAGGCTAATAAGGTCATTTTATTGATGAAGAACTCCTCGTATTTCTTTTAATAAGAGTAGCGTTTTTTGTTTTTGCAGCCTATAAATAACTTGTGATTTAATTGACAAATGAAGAAACATCCACCTGTTTGCCTTTATCTAAATTTTTCACTTTATCATACTCAGCAATAACATTTGTTATGTTATTTAAATCATCTGGCATTACCATATCAAGAAGCTTGGAGTTTAAAAAATCTAAATCATCTTGAGCTCTTGGATTTGATGGATTTGGATTTTTTTAAAGAAATATCAACTATATCTAGCTCTTTAGAGCGAGTTTGATCATTTAAAGGGTTATTTTCTAAATCTAATTTTACTACATTTTCAGATTCTTCTTGTCCATCATTAATAACTTGATTTTCTTCACGTATATCAGGAGGAATCCATCTTGCATCTTTTGAAACTTCATGATAATCATCATTATGTCTAAAAAGACAACATTGAAAGCGCTTTAAAGGTAGAATAGGAATTTTTGTCAGCTGTATTCTCATCAATTAAAAGAGGTTTTGAGATAAAACTAGCTAAGATCTGAATTGCTTCTTTTGTCCATAGTTCTAAAGGTAAATCAACTAATCTGATCCAAATCTGAACCAAATTACTTTATTTACCTTTAAAAACAAAGCCAGGATGCCATGGTTCAACATATAGTAATCTCTCAAAATCTGAATATGTTGTGCTTTCTATTATACGCTGAAAATCTTCTTTGCTTTCAAACTGAATAAAAAAATCATAACTAGGTGAAACATGGATGTTGAATGTCCCCAATAGTTTCCATACCTTAGTTATGTATTCCTTTAACTTGGTCGTTGATAATCTGAAGTATATAGGAATCAATGCTATCGTATTTGCCCATGAGATCTCTGATAGATTATATACTTTTTCAGAGACAAAAACGTATTCCAGAGAGGGTTTGATGAATTTGAGTTTCCTACTATTCGAGCTTGAAGACTGAGCTAGATTCATCGTAGGATTTGAAACAACATTTGGATCTAGATTTACAGATCTGGATTCAGATCTAGATGTAGGATTTGGATTTGTAAAAGAAGATGTTGTTTGAGATCGTGTAAATGAAAAAGTGGAAGATGATGTATTATTCTTTTCCGCCGTTAAAATGTAAAACAGATGTAAAGGCATACATATATATATACATACATATATATTCATTTGTTTTTGTTTTGTTTGTTCATGTGGTTATTTAAATTATACCGCAAACTGTCAATGCACATTCTATAATCGCATTGTAATATATGAACCCCGAACGCAAAGAAAATAAACGTATCACTACGTATTGATCTTACGGTCCCACAAAACTAATTTTGTTGATAAAGGACTACGTTTGCAAAAGCGGCGCTATTTGGTTCTCAATTTATTCATCGGTTCACCTTAAATTTCATATACTAATAAAATAACCCTGATTGGCTCTAAACTAGAAGCCTAGCAATATTTAGCTTCCAATAAAACTTGTTTCGTCGAAAACGGAGGTTATCTGAAAAGAAAAAAAACTTAACGTCTATATACTATATCGAACAATTTCCCATGTGCAAAGCACGGTCTCATCATAAGGTAAGCAACGCATTAGTTTGAATATTCTATTGTATGATTATTTGATTCCATCGTCAGTTGTCATTGAGCATTTTGTATTCGTATCGATATACATCGAATTTCAAATCGAAAACTACGAAATACCGTGACGTTTACGAGTTCGATTAAAATTTAATTATAAATTATATGTTCAACTTCGAGGTATAAATGAAGTATATTATAAATCCATTTATAATTCCAATTCAACATTTAATATAATAAAATATATTAAATATTTGATTACTAAAAATGCGGGACATTAATTGCTTCCCCCTTAAAAGAATTTCGTCCCCGAAATTACTAAGGTAGAAGAATGTTCCAATTCCATTTATTTTTTTAGAAATTCAACTTATTATAACTCAAAAACTAATTAATTCAACACTTATATTAAATCCTTTGATGAATTTATATTCAACCAATATAGCAAACAATCATTAAACAATTTACAACCAATGCACAACCAACGCAATCAAATCAACTGGATTTATTTTCAATATTAACACTCACTTTGGGTTTATGATGCTTTAATCATCAATTGATTACCATCCTATTGATTTCTATTCCATTATTATAAATTCGATTTCCAAATTTGAAATCTATTTTATTTAATTCAAATATCTATTCTTATCTTCACTAAACCGGCATAAGTTTCAACTACACATCCAACTGATTAATTGATCTTCTAATCAATTCACCTTTACTTTAGAATCCAATTTTTGATTCATTCAATCTCATTTACTAATTGCACCTTGAATTTCTTTTCGTTATATTAATCCATTTCAAATTTTAATCCAATGTGAATTCCATTCAAATCACATAGTCAATCAAACACACAAATATTTCAATGATTTGACAAAATTATTTCTTTCTATATAAAAGTATATCTTGGGCAAAATTATTCCATTTACCCCCTTTACAAACAATATCATATAAGTTGATAGTTCAAATGTTTCTCAGCACCAGAAACGGTCCAATAACACAATACAAAACATTTTTAAATAAAATTTACCAATATGCTCTCATATATATACACTCAAACTCAATCCAGGGTATCACTAACCCTATCTCTATCGAGTTATGCCATAGGGTCAAGGTTATTCCTAAACCAATAGCTCTGATACCACAGTAACGACCCAGCGATTTCGATGCACGAATTTCGAAAATAATACATAAAACCCGTATTACTTGCCAAAACTTAAGTATCGAAATCATTAGATAGTTATTAGGAAGAAATAGAGGATGAGATAAGAAAGAAAGAAATATTGGAATAGAAGAAGAAAAAGAACAACAACAAATACAATACAGAGTCTCACATCGCAGCGAAACAAAATATAATATAGAAATAATCTTTATTGTGAGCTTGAAAATACTTATCAGAGTGCAGCTTACAGCTAACACATCTGGACAGTTATGATAATCTGTCCTCATATACAACATATAGTCGAATAATATAATATCATACGTCTGAACTCCTCCAGCTCATCTCTTCACAACATCCGATAACCTGAACCTATATGACCGGGTCTAACCCGAGCATTACAAACGCATGGATTAGTCTGGTGAAGCAGAGTGAGAAAATGCACTAAGTTTAAGGGTAACATCCAACTTGATTTTAAAGTTAAATTTTTTTCGAAAGAAAGGATAATCGTAAGACCAAATCCACACATAAATACAGATAGTTTTTACCTTACAATAACCCAAATCATTTTGAAATCATATACTTGTCTAATATTATAATAGTGTCTAAATACAAATAGATATTAGTCTAACGGAACGCTTACATCTCATGCTCCTCATATATAGTATAAAATCAAAACTACGGACGCTTATTGGAGATTGGATTCCGACTATAAAAGTTAAGGAACCACCTGCTGATAGTGTATCTCTAAAGGCGAATACACTGGGTTCAACGAGAACATCTTGCAACCTGGCCATACATGACAGACCACTTATTTCTCTTGAGTGTATCAAATGTATATCACCAACGTTTGGGAGCTATCCACCGTTCCTCGAAAAGGGGCAGCATGGAATATAGATTAAAGAAGAAAAAGGAATTTCTCTAGACAGGTGATTATACACCCTAATGGGAAGCAACCCACATAGCCATGCTGTCTGCCCGATTTTTGTCATTTCCCGATTGTGAGGCTTGAGTTCATAATGTATCTTTTGGAACACCTGGCCACCATTCACTTTGAATGCTACACCATCAAATCCGCCAGAAATCACTAATTGATTTACACAAAAATAATCGAGTTGTTAAGTTAAGAGAAGGTGTGTAACGAACTGGGATTTTCGACTCCGAAAATCAACACGAAACTACCATGTTTACTTTTCAGACATCGGACCTCATTATTAATAGAAAGAAGTTCGAGGGTGAGAATAAATAAGATAGAAAAGTTAGAATAAAAGAAGAAGAACACCATAGAACAGAATCAGAGTAATATGAATCTCACAGCGGAAGGAATACAATATAATATATAACATAACTTTGCAATAAAACGGTATATATATAATAACATTATCAGAGTACAACACTTACACACAGCGTAAATAACAATAGCTATATAATCCTGAAGCCTTCTGCGTCAATCTCCTCCAAGTATATCTGTAAAGATCCGAACTACTTGACTGCCTGTACGAATTTAGGCAACCAAGAGTTTAGGGAAAACAAAACAAAATAAACTCTGTGTCAGTCATGGGAATTGTGTGAGTAAACTCAAATCATTTGGTTTAACTTTTCAAAATCCTTTCCAAAAGAAAAGTTAATCGTAAGACCGATTAACACATAAACACGGATGGTTTTTACCTTACGATAACCCAAAACACTTTCAGAATCAATACTTTTCTGATATTACGATAGTGTCTAATCACAAGTAATTAACAATCTAGCAGAACACTTGCATCTCACGTTCCACATATATAGTATACAAACAAAACCGCGGGCGCTTATTGGTGATTGGATTCCGACTATGACAAGGTATGGGACCACATGCTGATAGTGTATCTCTAGAGGAGAATACACTGGGTTCAACAAGAACGTCTTGCAACCCGGCCTACACATGACCGACCACTCATTTCGCTTGAGTGTATCGAATGTACACCACCAACGTTTGGGAGCTACCCACCGTTTCCCGAAAAGGGACAACATCAAAAATCGATAAAAGAATGAAATGGATTTTCTCTAGATAGGTGAGATACACCCTAACGGGAGCGACCTACCTAGCCATGCTGCCTGCTCAATTTCTGTCATTTCCAGGTTGATGAGGCTTGAGGTCATAACGTATCTTTTGGAACACCTGACCACCCTTCACTTTGAACGCCACATCGTCATACCCACCAAATCACAAATTGATTTCCCTAAAAGTACGATGGGTATAAAGTTAAGAGAAACGAATTCCTCTGCCACCAAACGTAAGTACGTTTGAAGAGATCAACCTACACGATCCGTTAGATATACTCCTGTCAGACATTCGTCCATTCACGTTGTCCTGGGACTGGACAAACCGAAGGCACTATTCTGTAAACAGGATAGCCCTTGCATAACTCCGTCTTCAATTATTTTCATCATATTTGATCGCAACGCTAACGTCCATACAAAGTGGTTTTTAGATAATGAATCTGATCCCGGTCTCTTCATATTGACGATGGAAAAATGGTCAAAAACTTCGATAGTCGGTGATCTAACTATCAAAGAAAAATAGATGTACAACCAACGATCTTATTTCCAGATAGAAATTCGATCGATCAATCATCAATTAACACTGATTTCCTTTAATTTAAATTATCATTAATTTATTCATTTCCCATTTGTATATATTTGTAAATTCTATTTTTTTCTAAATTTTGAAAATATACTTTATTAATCATTTGAAAACATCTCCATATTTACTCCAATTTCTTGTTTTCTATATTAGAAAACATTTCTGATTTCTTTTATTTGGAAAACATTTCCAAAACTCCTTTATTGGATTTAACAGATGTTTAAATAAAACATCTCTAAGCCAATTCAAACCATTACACTCATTAACTAAATTCACTTAACCTACCCTCACTATCGAACCTTACCCATCCCTTAGTTAAAAACGAAGTCAATCAAGTTGGGGTATAATTACCTCTCGTACCATAACTGAACAACATTTCTAACCTCGAAATAAACAAAGTTCACCCTTTAAATTCTTCTAACCAACTTCCTTACGTAACTCGGATTCTATTTATGAATCCACTTCTTTATTTTAAAAGATTGATTATAACTATAGCGTTATAATCCCTTCTTCTTAAATATCTAACTTCAAAATATAACTTTTATCACTTAATTTAACTAAATAACTAAATAGAATTTTTTTGAAGAAATCAGTAAATCTTGACTAAAAACGGAAAGTGTACTTTCACGACTTCGATATAATCGAATTTCAACTTATAACTGTCTTTCGAATAATCTCAATTCAATAACTCCTTTTTGAATAAACTATATTCGATAACTCTTTCTTCGAATAATTATATTCGATAATCTCTCTTCGAATAACTATATTTGATTAACTCTCTTCGAATGTTTCACATTCGATTAACTCTCTTCGAATAATTTACATTCGATAAATCTCCTTTGGAATAAACTATATTCGATTAACTCCTTTTAACTCTATTCGAATAGCTAATATTCGATAACTCCTTTTAAGTCTATTCAAATAACTAATATTCGATAACTCCGTTTAACTCTATTCGAATAACTAATATTCAATAACTGCTTTTAACTCTATTCGAATAACTAATATTCGATAACTCCTTTTAACTCTATTCGAATAACTAATATTCGATAACTTCTTTCAACTCTATTCGAATAGCTAATATTCAAAAGCCTCTTTTTGAAAAATCTCTATTCGATTTATTCTCTTCTTCAAGTAACCTTATTCGATAACTCTTTCTTCGAATAAGCTATATTCGAATAACTCTAATCCGACTAACTCTAATTCAATTAACTCTATTCGAATAACTAATATTTAACTAACTCTTGTTCGATTAACTCTAATCGATTAACTCTAACTGATTAACTCTAACTGGTTAACTCTAGCTGGTTAACTCTATCTGGTTAACTCTAACTGGTTAACTCTATCTAATTAACTCTAACTGGTTAACTCTATCTGATTAACCCTATCCAATTTTTTCTTCGTCCAAATTCAGTTTCAAATATCGATGTTGAAATCGATTCTTACTTCTCTATATAAGTCATGACTTATATATCCTATTTATCCAATGATAAATATTTAACTTAATTTATAAAACCTTATTTATAAATTAATCTTCTTACCTTATCTGTTAAAAAAGATTTCTCTTAAATGTTCACTTTGAATTCATATTCTGTTATACCTATGTGCGAAGCACAGGTCTAAACCTTCCTAGTGTAAAATTCTCTTTTTATACAATTATATTCATTTTTCAAGTATTTGCTTTTTATAAGCTATTTATTTCCAAAATAAATATTTCCTTTATAATTCTATTTATTTTCTAAATAAATATTTCTTTTTATAACTCTATCTATTTCATAGATAAATATTTCTATTTATAATCTATTTGAAAATGTTTTACAAATATTTCCTTTTCAATTATGTTTGTAAATGTTTTACAAATACTTCCTTTTCAATTCTATTTGTTTCACAAATATTTTCCTTTTCTATTTGTTTTACAAATATTTTCCTTTTCTATTTATAATCCATTGATTTTATATAAATAATTCATTTTCAAAATACACTTTGAAAATCCCTTTCTTTACATTCTAGTATTCCTTGCGGTATCTAAAATACCAAATAACAATGATTAATATCATTCAAACACACATAATCAACACAGATTATATATATCACATCATATATTTCAATATATGAAAACAACAGTATTATAAATATTTAGGAATCTAGTTAGATCCTGTAACGTACCGCATTTTTATCGGTTCGTATTTGAATATTTAAAACAGTTTAAATATTAATTTCATAGTATAAATGGATTTATATTTTATTTAGAATGAAGTTGAACGTATAAAAATATATATTAAATATAATCGAGCTCAGAACGACGCTGCAGTTCGTAATTTAACGTTCTGAACTTCAACTGAGTGTACAGGACTCGTTTTAAATCGGATTTCTTCGAAACGAGAAACGTTGGAATCTGTTGAACTGTATCTTTCCAACAGAAGTGGAAAATGGAGATTTCTACGTACAGACTGAAAGATATGTCCAAATCAAATATTCAAAAAGTCACTGTGAAATCGTATATCGACCGTAATGGTTATTTGAATATACCTTGACATCGGTTGCAAATCGGGACAAGGTTCTTTTGAGGCGCAGCGATAATTTAATTTTGATAATTTTACTGTAATTTTTAGTTAATTAAATAGACAACTTTTTATTTGGAGTATTGTGCACCCTGTATCGATATTTCGGGATTTCACGGAATGAGTTCATCTACTGGTATTATTATATTTTTGGGATCATGACACCTCGCTGAACACGACTGTAATTTTATTTTAGTCTGTGACACTCGTTCATGAATATACTTTTCATAACGGGATATGTAAACTTTTAAAACTCAAACAATACTGTAGACATTGGACTGAGTAGGTCGTTTAAGAAGATTACATTTAAAATATATATGTGGGATACTTCATCCTCAAGGCTAGCGCTATAACCACACGTCCTATAAGGCTATAAACATCTTTTCTCATTCAATACAACTTGTTGTTCTCGTCCGTAGGCCATACCTCTCTTGCAAGTGGGAGAAAGAAAATAGCTACCTAAGACCACAGATCGTACAACACTATAACAGTATTGAATGTGCAAAAAAATTGTCGCCTTCATTACTAAGGATCCTTCTAGCGCGTCACTCCAAACTGTTGAAATCCAATCTCCAATAAGTGCCCTGCGGTTTATGATTTTATACTATATATATGTGGAACGTGAGATGCAAGCATTCTGCTACTTGGAAAATTATTTGTTTAGACATTATCATAATATCACTGTTTTTGATATCAAAGTAATTTGGGTCATAGTAAGGTAAAAACCGTCCATGTTTATGTGTGGGCTGGTCTTACTATTATCCTTTTGTTTCATAAGGATTTTCTTCAAAGTAAAACCGTATGGTTAGAATTTAATCATACCAGTCCCATGACTGACCCAGAGTTTATTTTGTTTTGTTTTCCCTAAACTCTTGGGTGCCCAAATTTGTATGGGCAGTCAAGTGTTTCTAGCTTTGCAGATTTCACTTGGAGGAGCTCGAAGCAGAAGGCTCCACCCTTAGTATTTAGAGATTATTTCCGCTGTGATAAGATGTATTGTACTCTGATAACGGTATGTATATATAATACAGTTTTGTATTCAAAGTTATGTTATATAATACATTTGATTTGTTCCGCTGTGAGTTTCGTGTTATACTCTGATTCTGTTCAGTGTGTTCTTCTTCTACTACTATTCTATTAGTTCTATCTTTTCTTTCTCACCCTCTAAATTCTTTCTATTAATGTTCCGGTATTTTCGATGCTCGAGAAATTGACAGTGTATTTATGTTGATTTTCTGGGTCGAATATCCCGCTCCATTACAAATCCCTCCAACATGTTTCCCTGCATCCACAGATGTTAAACAATATAATTAACATCAACTTCATTTCAATATGAAGTATTCTGATCAACAAAATCAATATATATTTAACGATATATATATATAATTTCAACCAACTGACTAGAAGTTCATCCAAACAGTCAACACACACCAATCAACCAATATTTATCGGTTCTAAAAATATGTTATAAGAAAATAAACTGTTCTGAGTTAGTGAGATTTATTCACATTGGTCAGTTTATCGTTAAATAACGGTAATTGGTCATTGATTTGATTCAGGTGTTTAATTTCACCATAAATTGACACGAGCTTCAAACCACTCTCGGTCAATTCCATGGTGTAGCCACCGTCCATACGATCCCAACGTATCCAACGGCGCTCAATTCTGATCACGTATGACAAAGATACGGTTTTTACCAGTTATATACATTATGATTATTATTTAAATAATAAATTAATTAAACTAATCCTAATCACCTTTCTTAATCCATGTTTTAAACTCTCTAAACTGTCGCTCATCTTTTCTTCCTTCTCGAACAACATGAACCCGCAAACATCATTAGCACAACTTCCTTTGATTCCTTCCCATCCTCCACCAGTTCACCAACACCTAAACTGAGATCACCAAACCGATTCTCGTCATCTTCTCCTTCTATCCATCACCACCGGATTCATCTCGTGTCCCCACAACAAAATGAGATCTCCATAAATGTCGGCCCTCACAGGAACAGATGCAAGAACATTTTGAACCTGAACCCCCCTAATTTCTTCACGCAAGGCCTAAAACAACCCAAAAACCCCAATACGCACTACAAGAAAATATGATATAGATAGCATTATACCATAGCCTTACATTAAAATGCTATAATAAAATAGTTAAAGAAAATAAAATAATGCATTAATTGTGCTATATAAAGAAGCAAATAAAATAACAAAATAATTATGCTATATTAATGTATGTTCCGCTATGTAACGTTGATCATACAAAGAGCGGGAGCGAAAACCTGGCGCGGGACTTAAATGAAATGTAAGCCGCGAAAGTAAAAAATTCCCTCCGTCCCTTTCAAGCTTTATCCCCAAAATTTTCTTTTTTTCGTTTTAGTAAAATTCATCCAATCTCTAATTCAATCCAAAATAAAATTCCTTCATCTCCGACCCAGTCAACGATAAATCGAGAGCATCTCCCCCCGATTCTTCCAAATCAACTCCCTCTTCCAAATCAACTATGAGTTTCTTCGAAATCATTAACAGTAGTACTTTCGTTTTTTTATAACTCACTGTTTGGTGGACTTTTAATGCTCAGGTTCATATTTGTTTTTATGTAGGAGCGTTGAATTTCTTTATTGTTCAGTTTTTTCTCTTGGATAAAGTGTGTTCTTGTTTCTGGTACGTAAAGATATAAACTTTTTATGCACTTACGCTATACTACTTGGTTAAACACCATTGAAAGCTTAATTTTCATAATCATGCAATGTTCAACTTGATATAAACACAAATAGAAGTTTGTATAGCAATATAATTGTTTATATATAAACATAAATAGAAGTCTGCTGTCATCCAACTCTTTTACACCAGTATTGAGATCGGTGACTTGCTTGTTTACTTTATTGTTCATTTGGTTTTACCAGTTCTAGGTTTTGATGTCAATTTTTATTGGGGGGTTGATACGGTTGTTTTGGCTTTTGGTACATGTTCTGTGGCGAATTTGTAACTTGTATGCCGATGTTCTCGTTGAATGCATGATTATAGTTTGTTGGTGCTGCTTTCCAGATTTTCAACCATTTGTCTGCGATGTAAAATTATAGCTGACATTGAGCTTACATAAAGTCTAGCATTTGTGGTTTTTGAAGTATGAGTACTTTTTAACATATACATATTGTGTATGTGTATCAGGCATAGTAGAATGACGTGTGTGTATTACCTGTTTCTTATAATCCTCTAAACTCAGCAAATGGTAACTAAAATAAATAAACAGTTTGATAGCTAAAACCTGCACTTTCTAGATATATAAGAAGAATAGCTAAAACCTGGACTTTCTAGTATTCACAGAATTTGATTTTAGCACTAAGCCCTGTATTACACAGTTTCTGCAATCTATTTTGGAAGATTTTGAAGCGAACTACTTCCAAATGTTTAGTCCTTCAAAATTCATGAATTTAACTGTGAAGTTTTAATTGGTTGAATCATGTTGGAGATTAAGTCATGATTGGTTGAAAATTTTGCATTTAGGTTTCAGTTTTAACTGAGATAAAAACATTACATTTAGTACCTAACTGTGAGTATCAAATCTGCATTCATTGATAGACAATACTATTAAATGATTATAAAAATTGATGGTGGTTCATTTGCTTGCTGTACTTATTGATTTACTTGCGACTGTCTAATTTTATGTAATTGCACTGCCTAAATATTATTTCTCAGCTTCTTCAGAATTCATTATTTAGAATCTTAGTTTTATACCATTCGTTGCCTGCATTTGTTGTTTGCCACCTAAACTGTGAAGATGAGAAAGTAATTGTAACAGGTCTTCTTTCAAATTTGCAACCCCCGCACGCCCTTCCCCGGGATCTCTTTCTTACACACGCAGATACATATAAGAGAAAGGGAGATTTCCACTCCCGTGTGTTTTGTTGAACTGTTCTATTGTAGGTTTTGAGCAAAGACGATCCTCCATGCAAAACATATGTATATAAGTAACACGTGACTGAACATACAGTAACTTTAAAATATAGACTATCAAGAACAAGGAAAATAAACACTTCTCTATACAAGAGAAGTAGAATAGGTTCTTAAAATTATTATGAAAATGAATTTATATTAGTCATCATAACTTGGTCGATTAGGGAGGGAAAAAAACCCTGCACATACAACAAAACAGACTAGTTATGCTATTTCAAAAGGATGCTTGTTATTCAAGGTTTTGGGAAGTCATTAGCCAATGATTCTGGGCACATATAACATTTCTAAGTTAATATATGGTTAGCTTACGTTTTTTTTTTTTTTTTTTTGGGGGGTACATTGTCATAACTGTCTATTGGATGCCATATGATGTTGCAAGGTACAGCGGAAGTGGTTATTAATTGTAGAAACATGTGGCCGAAGAAGATGCTTGATTGCATCTAAGTCTCTGAATACCAGTATAGTTCTGTCTTTTGTTAATAACATATAATATTTTATCTCTTCATTTCATTTTTATTAGTCTTAGTTATACTTGGTCGAATACGTCGGTTGTTTGACTATTTGTTGGTTTAAAATACTGTCCAGGTATTACTTGGGTTATATGGACGTTCTTGGCGCCTAATGTTATTCATCAATCATAATATCATGGATAAATAGCGAGTAATATAGTAAATAATATTGATATATGTGACTATGTTTAGCAAAAAAATAAAAAAACAAGCATTAACTTGAACCTATCATTTGATACATTATGTTTTAAATAGTATCGTCTCTGCATTCGCTTTTCAAAACCATTTTCATACCAGATATTCATTAGCAAATCGTCCTTGATAACGTTCATATGCCAATGTGATACTAAAATGGAACCCATATCCACATGGGCTATCTCTTGCACATGCAGTAACATCAGTTCAGGTTCTGCCATTTTATTCTTTATCTTAGATGCAGTTATGTTCCTTTATGCCTGAACAATACGATGGAAGGTGTGCATGCAAGTTTTGTTTGAATATTTCCTTTTAAATGCTCAACAGGGTACTGTTCATAAAACATTAAACATATATGCATTAACCCTAGAATACTTATCTTGGATAATTTGTACACAGAACCAAATCTATTTGGCAGCAACACTTTTCTGCTAAACAGGTCAGGCAGAAATGGTCTCCCACCAGGTCTTCAAGTGGGGTCTATCATTGAGCAAACAGGCCTTCCTAATCATCATGAGCACATTGAACCATACTGTACGGTAGCATTCCGCAAAGGTGAGCTCGTCTCCGGTGAGGTGCTAGCTTTTGGAAAGTTGGGCTTCGTAAATGATCAGGATGATGAAGTCAATAGCGTGTTTCTCTGCTGCTTCCTCATCTATGGCTATGCTGAGTATAGGCTTGATCAGAAGCTTGAATAAGACTTTGAATATCGGTTGTGAGTATTATTACGACTCCACTTTCAGCCATATTTCTGTTGCTGCCATTTCTGCTGCTGTTTTTAGCAAGTAGGTCTGTCCCTGACTTTTTGTACTTGGTTGCTAGTTAGCAACATATAGCTTATGATACTAGACATTTTTATTTCTATCAACGATAAATAAATTCGTATATGTGTTATGTGTATGCACATACAGACGCACACACATCCAAGTTCTTAAATATGTGTTTCATCCCTATATGATCATCGCCATTTATTTTAAATTTGTAAATTTCAAAGTCTGCTTTAAAATAAAACGAATGGTGCTGATTGCATGGCTAATTTCCACCTATAAATTCTCCTTATACTGCAGGACTATGAAAGAAAAATCTCTAGTTTTAACTTAGGCAATATTTCATGAATTATCGCTTACAATACAATTTTATGTATAAAAACATATGAAAGTTGAGGGGCCAACTAGTGAAAGTAGTACGTTGATGCTAGATTACTATCATTTGTCCATGAGAGTATGTGACCACTAAATTTAATATTAGATTAGTTATGGTCTTTAAAATGTAATTTTAACTTGTTTTTTTTCTATGGCATGACTACTGATAATAGACTTTTGTACAATCAGTTATTAGTTTATTTACATTTTTGGGTATAAGCCTTATTTTAGAACCCATATTTATATCCCCAAATATGGGTCCCTTCACTTCACCAGATCAACATAATTCATTGAAAATTAATTGATTTCAAATAGTAAATGAAATTGAAAAAATGGTGGTGATTGCATGGTTAGATGTCCATATATAATTTTCCCTAGCAGTACTGACTATGAAACCAACAATGCTTGAGTCTTAAGCCAGTAATGCTACGGATTATTTCTTGCAATATATTTTTGTATGTGGAAACAAAAGGAAGTCAGGGAGGACCAACCAGTGAAAATGATATGCTCACCTGCTTCCTAAATTGATTAAATCCGTGTTCTCTTTTGCGTGGCGGTCGATAATCAATCAACAAGCTAGATTCTTTTACTGCTTCCGTGCCTTTGTATTCGGCTATACTTTTGAAGTTAGTGTGAACTAATCATGATTTCGCACATCAGATTAGTATCAAAGCAGTAAATTTTGCACAACACTACTTATGCGTACAAATATATTTTTGACGTTTGCTTTCCTGACCTTTGCTTATCACGTTTGCGATAAGCCAAAATATCCACTAATATGGAGTTCCAGGTTACACGCAACTACCAACAACCTAAAATGACTTGAACTGCCAAATCTTGCCTAGCAAAATGTTTCGATATATGTTATTTATTGATGACCTATTGATGTGGTGATCCTAATTTCAAAAGGTAAACCTAATTTTATTGAACTCTTACTTCAGTGTAGAGATTGGTCTATCATATGATATCCAAATTTCGTAACTCCTATGCAAAATTGTAGTTTGAGAAAAGTGATTTAAATAGCCATTGTTTTAATTATGATGTTAATTACCTTTTATGCTCTTAGTTGACTGGATTCAAGCCAACGAGGCACACTAAATGAGGGAATGTCACTCAGTGATAAAATGAATCAGTTATTTGTTCCAGTAGGTGAAAAAAAAATTCCATCACCACCATCGGATGCCTGGACTGAAAAAAGTATTTTCGCTAACTGAATTTAGACCCACACATTCATATATATTATTCCAGGGACCACTTATGCTATTATGCAATGCTAGTGCTCTAAAATATTGAACATTTTTATACTCATGAATCTATCCAGTCATTATGACCTTGAAATAATGAACATGCATATAAAAAAAATTATGTGCATCCTGAAACTCAGCATAACTATTTATTGTTTTTAAATAAAGAGGCTTCATCTATTGCTTACTGAGAAGGAATCTGCTATGGATGTTCCTTCAAATTTGGAAGCTAGAAGATGCATGTCATTCTTTTGTAATTCTCTATCCATGAATATGCCCAAAGCACCAAAAGTTTGGAAAATACTTTCATTCTAGTGAGTCCCTGATTCTTTTATGGCATGCAAGACTTTATTGTTATCGGCAATGCATATAGTTACCCACCCAAGTTACCTTGCGCTGTTTGTCCTTGGTTAAGTTATTATGAGTTTGAATCTGACAGAGTAATAAAATCAAATACTTTGGCATAATCAATGTAAGCAAGGAAAACAAGTTATTGGAAAAGAATTGTTTACTGGACCGAGACTGTTTTGAGGGGCAAAAATTTTCATTTTGGCAGATCTGTTAAGTTTGTTATTATATTTGTATAGGGTGTGGAAGTGGCTCGGTACAAGCAGCTACTGGATGCTTATGTGTTAATTAACATGATATTTTACTTATTATTTTACTCATGTGTTAACTGTATTTTTGGTTGTCTCTAATGCAGTGTCTTAACTCCCTACTATAAAGAGGATGTCCTTTATTCTTTGCGAAATCTGAACGAACAGAATGAAGATGGAGTCTCCATTCTTTTTTATCTACACAAAATATATCCAGGTATTTTTGTTTTGTTTGGCGATGGTTCATGTTGGACATCAGTAGTTCTAACTCTTATATGTGTACGCCCATTACAACTATTTCAAATCAATAAACACATTACATTGGATCTATCATACAGTATTAACTTCTGTTTATACACTCCACCTTGTTAGGTTATATGCATTGTTTTCAAAAACTCTACTCGATGAGCGACCCGTGGCAATGAAAATAAAACGTCTTGATGCTTTCTTAAAAATGCATTTTACCTTTGAGGCTTATAACTCAGAAACTTGAGGAATATGAAGCGTACAAAATGTACGGCATGCACTTCAAACTGCTGAGGCATGCAGACTCATCTTTTTTGCCATAGTTGTAAATATAGATGCTAATAGAAGATGTCAAGCTTCAATTATTGGGATGCACGATGAGTTTAAGAAAATAAAGGTTAATTTTTTTTCTGATTTCAAATTGATATGATCAAGTAAAATTGTTTTTGAGACAACATTCTGAGCGACGTAATGTTATATCTCTACTGCTATTTAAACGAAAATTCTGAATTTTCGTCATTGAACCTTTGAATAAATTTTGCGGGTCGATTCACATAAGTAGGAAAAATAAATTAAATAGTAACTTACATGATTTCTTGTAATAGAGATCAATTCCACTATCAAAGATCATTTTTAAAAATTTAGATTTTTTTTTGAAGTCAAATGGGAGAAAGGGAAAAAATAAAGCTGAAAACCGAGTACGATTCTCTGAAAGATTGAATCATACATATACATACATGTACATACATATATATACAACACATACAAACATATGTGTGCGTCACCAAACACTTAATTTAGTTTACTTTTTTTGGAATTGATTTTCATTTATTTATGGTTTATATTTTTATGAATGGATAATAAAGAATACTTATGACTAAACTCTTTAAAGATAAGTTTTTAAATTGTTATTTATTTGCAATTTGTATATGACTATTTGTTAACTTATATTTATGATCGAAAAATAATAATAACAAAGCAGTAAAAATTTGCATCTGTTATGCCTCAATTTTTTGAGGCTTACATCTCGCTCGCAAGCAAAATAACGCCTCATGAAACATTGTTTATATGTTCATCTTTTATAATTAGGTGGCACCCTATTCAATTATGAAAATGTGTTAACATATTAAATTTGTCTTGTGAGGTGCAGTGAGCTATTCCATTGCCTAATTTTAGTATTATGCGTGCCCTATATGCTTGTTTGTTTGTGTGTAATTTTCCCTACGTTTTTGATATATGTAGATGAATGGACCAATTTCCTTGAGCGCGTTAAATGTTCAGAACATGAAACATATAGACTAGGTGAAGATCTAGAAGAGGATCTTCGTTTGTGGGCATCATTCAAGGGACGGACTCTTGCTCGAACAGGTACCTGACTTATATATTAGTATTGTCATTTCTTATGAGATCAAACTGAATCAGTTGAATTTGCCTTAAACGTGTGGACATGACTTCATATTAAGTTGCAAAATATCATTTCCCCCCTTAAATGATTAACCTTTTCATGTTGTTAAAAAAACACTTTAGTTATTCTCTTTAACTCCTTTTCACTAAAATTAGTAGGGTATCTCCTGTTTTCAATGTGGTTTCTTGTGTTTTTTTAAGTATAACTTTGCGTGCGCGTACACACATGCTTTCTAAATTCATTGTGTTACCAAATTCGGTTACAAATGTTGATTCTCTTTTTGTAACTTCTAGTGAGAGGTATGGTGTACTATCGCAAAGCCTTGGTACTTCAATCCTTTCTTGATATGGGTAAAGACGAAGGTATTCATTAAACCGACATATACATATTGATTTTCCTTTATTATCATCTATCACTTGTAATTTAAAAGATAATATGTGATTCTTAATCAGATCTTATGGCTGGTTACAAAGCAATTGAATCAACGGCCGATGATAGTTCGGTAAGGTCTTTGTGGACTCAATGTCAGGCTGTTGCTGATATGAAGTTCACGTATGTTGTATTGTGCCAACAATATGGAATACAAAAGAGATCTGGTGATGAACGTGCACAAGATATTTTGAGGCTCTTGACCACGTATTGACTACCTTTTCTTCTTCTCCTTTCTCTACACATTTGCATGCATGCATATGCGCACGCACATACACACTCACACATATATATACACACTCACACATATATATATACATACATATATATACATACATACATACATATATATATATATAGCAAGGATATAGGTTTTGGCCGGTATCCCAAAATTCCGGGGTAATCTGACTTGTATCGACAATCAACGGTCTGGACCTGACAAAGAAAATAGGTTTCGGACCATGGCCCAAAAAAAAAACGAATTGCATCATATTTTCTAGAATGAGGGACCTTGCAGAAATAAGATTTGGAACATAAAAAAAATTAGGGGAAAAAAACAAATTGCATCATCCAAGTGTGGAAAAAAACCGAATCTTGCAGGCATGTGAAGGAACAGCCGGAATAAAGACAGAAAGTAGTTATGAAACAAAAGATTTGGAAAAATGTATCAAATCCGAAGCTTTAATCATTCAATCGTTAAGCAATAGTAGAAAATTGAATGATGAGATCAATTCGAATGGTTATAAATAGCAGTAAATCGAGAACATATTTACCGCATCGAACAAGAACTCAATTTATAGCTTAATCAGTTATATAGAGATTGTTGGCTTTCGTCTTCAGAGTGTCACTTTTCTGTTTTTGTTCAATGTTGGACATAGAATGGGTAAAAAAAGGAGGGGGGGGGGGGTGAAACGTATTTAGGGTTGAAGGGGAGGGAACTACGGTTGGGCTTTGTTCCGGTTTTTTTTTCACAATTAATATTTCGGGTGTTTTATATTTGGATGTTATTTACGGTGTTTTGTTCTAATTTAATACACTTAAGGCATGTTGGCCTGAATTTAAATTCTTTTGCTGTGAATTCACTATAACTCTTACACAAGTTTATACAAACTATTGAAATCGAAGCAAATTCGAAACTTCTGAATTTTATGAGATCATCCGGAACTAACAAAATTTTAACTGACCAAAACAGAGATCAAAACTGACTTCTCGAACCTTGATACCTAGACACACAGTGCCTTTGAATAAATATATGGTTCGAAAATTAATGTCTATAGTGCTCCACTTCAATTAAATGGAACCCACGCCAATCAAATGGAAGCAATGACTGTAGTCCAAAGTATGTTATTGTTTTATGTACAGCCAAGTGATTCTATTGTATATTATTATCAACAAAAGAAAAAAGGAACCCATGCCTTCCCTGTACAATACCGATTAAAGCAGAAAGCATGCCGTCCCTACACCAACTAGTCAAAAGAAAAACAATGATTCTTTTCAATATAAAACTATCGCAGCATACATCCTTCAAATGAAAACTCTTTCAGTCACGAAATTATGAGATCCATTATTTTCTCAGCCAAAAACAAAAACGACAAGGGGAATTTCAACAAAACGATGGCAGTCTAAATTTATAGCAAGGCAGAGGCAATTGCATGCTCTGATACCAAAATACTTTATCACCTTCATAGATGATTATTCGCGATATATGTATCTCTACTTACTTCGTTCCAAAGACGAAGCTTTAAATGCCTTTAAATTGTTTAAGGCTGAAGTAGAGAATCAATGTAGTAAGCACATTAAGATCGTGAGATCAGATCGAGGTGGAGAGTATTACGGTAGATACACTGAGAACGGACAAGCGCCTGGTCCATTTGCTAAATTTCTTCAAGAGCATGGGATTGTTCCCCAATACACTATGCCTGGTTCTCCAGACCAGAATGGTGTAGCTGAAAGAAGAAATCGGACATTAATTGATATGGTGCGTAGCATGAGAAGTAATGTTAAACTTCCATCATTTTTGTGGACTGATTCTCTTAAGACGGCAGCATATATATTAAACCGGGTTCCATCCAAGGCCGTCTCTAAGACGCCTTTTGAGTTATTCAAAGGTTGGAAACCGAGTTTGCGACATATACGCATTTGGGGATGTCCGTCTGAAGTGAGAATCTACAATCCACAAGAGAAGAAACTTGACCCCAGGACTATTAGTGGGAATTTCATTGGATATGCCGAAAAGTCAAAGGGTTATAGATTCTATTGTCCGTCCCATAATACCAGGGTTGTGGAATCAAGAAATGCTAAATTTCTTGAGAATGATTTGATCAGTGGGAGTGATCAATTTCAGAATATTATTCCTGAAAAAGACCACTATGAGGTTCCACCCTCTGATTCAAGTAATAGATTGATTGTCATTCACGCTCCTCAAGTTAAGCCGAGTGTTAGACAACCAAATACAGAAATTCCACAAATTATTGATCAAAATCCAATAGATCATGTTGTAAATGAGGATTTGGTTCATAATGAGAATGAACAAGATTTGGTTCATAATGAGAATGAACAAGTCCCATTAAGAAGATCTACTCGTGAAAGGCGATCAGCTGTTCCTGATGATTATGAAGTGTACCTACAAGAATCGGATTATAATATTGGAGTCGATAATGATCCTTTGTCATTTTCACAAGCCATAAGTTCTACAGATTCAAACTTATGGATGAATGCTATGAAAGAAGAGATGAATTCAATGACTTCTAATCGAGTTTGGAATCTTGTCGAGTTGCCTGATGGTGTAAAAATCATTGGATGCAAGTGGGTTTTTAAGACAAAAAGAGACTCACTAGGCAACATCGAAAGATATAAAGCGAGACTCGTTGCTAAAGGGTTCACTCAAAGAGAAGGAATCGACTACACGGAGACATTTTCTCCTGTATCAAAGAAAGATTCCCTTCGTGTAATTATGGCATTAGTAGCTCATTTTGATTTCGAGCTACATCAAATGGATGTGAAAATGGCATTCCTTAATGGTGATTTAGAGGAAGAAGTTTATATGAAACAACCTGAAGGATTCTCCTCTAAGGATGGTGAACATTAGGTTTGTAAGTTGAATAAATCCATATATGGGCTAAAACAAGCCTCCCGCCAATGGTATAAGAAATTCCATGAAATAATTACTTCATTTGGTTTCGAAGAAAATATCATGGATCAATGTATATATCTTAAGGTCAGTGGGAGTAAAATTTGTTTTCTTGTATTATATGTGGATGATATTTTGCTTGCAACCAATAATAAAGGGTTGCTACATGAGGTAAAACAGTTCCTTTCAAGAAACTTTGATATGAAAGATATGGGAGATGCATCTTATGTCATTGGCATTAAGATCCATAGGGATAGATCTCAAGGCATTTTAGGATTGTCTCAAGAGGCCTATATCAACAAGGTACTTGAAAGATTTAGAATGAAAGACTGTTCACCAAGTGCAGCACCCATTGTGAAGGGAGACCGGTTCAGTTTGGACCAGTGCCCTAGGAATGACTTTGAAAGAGAACAGATGAAAAATATTCCATATGCTTCAGCTGTTGGTAGCATAATGTATGCCCAGGTCTGTACTAGACCTGATATTGCATATGCAGTTGTGGTATTAGGAAGATATCAGAGTAATCCAGGGATCCATCATTGGAAGGCTGCAAAGAAAGTGATAAGGTACCTTAAGGGTACTAAGGATTACATGCTTATGTATAGAAGAACTGATAATCTGGAAGTGGTAGGCTATTCGGACTCTGACTACGGTGGCTGTAGTGATTCACTTAAATCCACATCAGGATATGTGTTCATGCTAGCTGATGGTGCCGTATCGTGGAGAAGTGCAAAGCAAACTTTGACCGCTAGTTCCACTATGGTCGCTGAGTTCATTTCTTGCTTTGAGGCTACCTCGCATGGTGTTTGGTTGAAAAGTTTCATATCTGGACTTAGAGTTGTTGACTCTATTAATCGGCCGATAAGAATGTATTGTGACAATTCAGCTGCTGTCTTCATGGCTAAGAATAATAGGAGTGGAAGTCAAAATAAACACATTGACATAAAGTATCTAGTCGTGAAGGAACGTGTTCAAGAAAGAAAAGTGATCATCGAGCACATTAGCACTGATTTAATGATTGCTGATCCCTTGACTAAAGGCATGCCAATTAAGACTTTTAGGGATCATGTAGTGAAAATGGGACTTGCACCCATTATGTAATACATTCATTATGTTGTTATTGAACTTTATTATGTTGGATATTTTCTCCTTATGGATTTATGCGCATATTTATGTCATTATGTTGAGAAATATCATTTGTTTAAACCTAGAGTAAACATGAGGTTTACTCATTAAGTTAAGTGTGTGTGTGGTTGTTGAGAATTTGATATATTGTGATACATGGAAGATTAATTCTCGTACTAAGAGTTTTCGTCGCTATGATTCGTATATCATATCTCATCTCAAATGGGCCAAGTGGGAGAATGTCGGATTTTGTGGCCCATTTGTTTTGGCCATAAACCCATTATTTAGTAACAGCCCATTTTCCCCCCTTAACCACCACTAATTTTTGTTTCACGTGTGACCGCTCCATGATGGCCAAAGCGGAATAACTTAATACGTGATTCATTCTTCTGATTAACGGTTCACTGAACCTCCTCTCAAAAGCGAAAAACACCATCTAAATTGAGAAGAAGGGTTTGGAAACAAAATCAGAGATAAAGAACCGAAATCAGAGATAAAGAAGGGTTAGAAACCTAACAGATGTTACTAAATAATGGGTTCTTTATCTCTGATTTTGTTTCCAAACCCTTCTTCTCAATTTAGATGGTGTTTTTCGCTTTTGAGAGGAGGTCCAGTGAACCGTTAATCAGAAGAATGAATCACGTATTAAGTTATTCCGCTTTGGCCATCATGGAGCGGTCACACGTGAAACAAAAATTAGTGGTGGTTAAGGGGGGAAAATGGGCTGTTACTAAATAATGGGTTTATGGCCAAAACAAATGGGCCACAAAATCCGACAAGACACACTCTGAAATTAAGTCCTGAATATGTCATAAACCTCGATTTTTGCTGTTTATTTTGAGTTTATCGATTTACTCATTTAAGTGCTTTCATAAGTACGAGAGCATACATTGAGAAATATTAGTTTCCACCATTTCCATACATTTTCTAGGCGGGGTTCAAACACCGAAAGTTTAACTGTAAGTAATACAAATATGGTTATTGGTTAAGAAATCAGTTGTCTTTTGTTTTAGTAGATTAGTGAACAAAGGTGAAATGTAGATGACAATATTTATTATCAAGGATAAAATATAATGATAATATTTTTGTTGGGAGTGTGGAATAACCACTTGAAGAATCTTCTCGATGTAACTCAATTTTGAAATGGAAAAGGTTTGCATTGAAATGCATTGATCTTTTTTTCTTTTTTTTTTTGAATGAAGTTTGAGATATTTGCGATAACAAAAATGTGTGGAAATTGGGTTGGAAGAATGAGAATTTTCAGACGAGGCAAAGTGAATGAAATGAATTTGATAATTTTTTGCGATGGAAGGTGATTTAGTAGGTGTTTTAAGTAGCATTGATGTTTTATACCATGATTCACAAAATAACATGTACTATCTTTTTTTTTCTAGGCTCGCAACTTCCGGTTCAACTATGGTCTCATGTATGTTTCAGAGACAGGGTATGTACTTTTTTTTACATACAAGTTACTGGCATTAAAATTATTGTTAGAAGTTCACTTGCAGCTTCTGGTTAATAAATATTTTAACAATTTAGTCATATATTCCACCTGAATAACCAAGTTTTTGTTTGTAAGTTGTAACTCTAAAGGGGTATGCACTATGCAGCTGCACTCACAGTACATACCCTAGGGTATATATATCCACAGTACCTCATTTCAACTAAAACCAAAAAAATTGAAAATAGGCCAACTCTACTTGCAGAAACTAGAAAATTATTTCTACCTAAATCGAGTACAAAGGGATTTTGAATGATAATTAAAGAAACTGAACCAAGCTATAGATTTTTTTTATGCTTGCATGTGCACGAGACTTAGAGAGGATGTCATCCCAGTTACGCAGATGTTATTCAGATTGCCTTCATCTTCTATATATGTACATATCCATGTAGTGCTACATCTTGTATTGATCTTGGCCTCTTTTTGTACTTACTTGTTTCATGTGTGTAGAACATATGCATTATTTGGATCTTATAATTAAAATTTTGTAGTCTACATTTTATATCTAGCTTATCCCAAAAAAAAAACTGTTAATGGAGCTTGAATCGTGATCCTTCGGTCCCGCAACACACACCATATACCAATTGGGCATCCCCTTGACCATCTTTATTGCATACGTTGCTAGAAATTAATGACCGGATAAATCCTATTATCCTTCTTTTGCAGACTAATTCTGACTGAATAAAAATTGTTTTTTCTTGGTTTCTTCTTTGTATCCCTATCAATATATGCATTTCTTAAGTACTCAGTATACTGTGCTATCTTTGCATTGTTGAAATGTGAATATATGTTTCATACCAAGGTAGTCAGATGCCTGCCACTTGCTGGCAAAATAGTTATTCCTTTTGGCTTTTTTGTTGATCGATGATAATCTATTTTCATGGGTTTTATAGATTGTTTTACCTTTTGTCTTTCATACGTTGAATTCTAATTTTCTGTCATGATTTTTCCATTTATCAGATAATGGTTATGTATCAGGTATGTGCTCTCTTGAGCAGGTGTTTGCTTCCATGCTATTATTAAGAAGTTTGCGGGGCATGATATATCTAAACTTGCTGATATAATCATGGTATTTGCAAAATTATCTAATGGTGCATGTGTTCCCCTGAAATATGTAAGCTAAGCAGATCAGTTGCGAGCTAATACGGTTTAATTTAGGGGGGCAATATATAATTTTCTTATTTCTATGTTTTTGCTTAGTATATGGTTGATCTGTTGCGCTACCAGTTCAGAGTTTTCAGACACTTATACTAAAGTTAATTCATTTATTTGCAGTCAGTCCTTGTAACAATTGATCGTGATGAATGGTATGCTCCTCAAATATATACACACAATGATAGCACTGAGTTCTGGATAGCCAGACCTGCTCTTGTTGCTTATGATCCTCCTGCTCTTGGAGCTGGTGCCTCCCTTATCCGTGCAGCTGAGTTACTTCCTGGTCTGTATTTATTATGTTTTTCATTTAGATTATTTAATTACTAAGGTACATAATACTATTTTAATATAACATTTGAAGTGTTCATAATCATCATTGTCAATTTTTTCTTTTTTTAAATAATCTGGGACAGAGCCTGCATTATGTAGAGGAGATTTTGTTTAGCTTGTTGGACTGAGTTGGAGTTTACAGGCTACATCAAGAAAATCTATTGTTTCGAATTTAGGCATGTTTCCAAACTTATTACGAAAATAAGCCTCTTTTTACTATTCAGTCATTTTACAATTGTGCATTCTGAAAAGAGCGAAAACAAATTTGTCATTGCACATTTTTAGAATGTGCAAGTTTTTTTTTTTAAAATATACATGTGCATTTTCGGAATCTGTATGTACAGAAATTATGTATATGTAAATAAAATGCATATTCTCATAGTAAATTTTGAATGAGGTCTAAACTTAGAAACGTAGAAATCATTTCCTCATATATATTAATCATCTCACATGCTTCCTTTTTATCGTGTTGTACAGGCAATATTTGGACAATTTTCAAACTTAGAGTGCCAAAAGGATGCAAGTAAGTAACATGCCCAAGTTTAGCTAAGAAGGCTGAAAAGTGTTGCTTTGCACATATTTGTAGATGACTAGCGACTATTTTGTTTAGTTTCTGAGGTGCTGAACCATGTTTTTATTGGTTTTACCTACATATTCTTTTTTCCCCTTTTTTGGGTAACGATCAAGCAATGCAATCTTGATTATTGTTGTTATATCATATATGGTTTCTTGAAACATGTTTGTGTTGTTATATCATATATGGTTGCAGGTCAGTCAGTTGTTTGCAGGTTAGTTAGTTGGGTCAGTCAGTTCATGTAGATGGAAGAGTTGTTGATGTATTATAGGAATTTGAGTGTGAAGTGGTTGTGATAAGTGTGATGGCTTGTTGGTAGTAACCTGTAGGTTATGTGAGTTTTGGAGACCGATGGACGAGCTTAATTGTGTTTCTTGCATTTTTCTTTGTTATAAGACTGTAACTTGTGCTTGTGAATTGCAGGTTCTAGAAGTTGGACGAGCTTACAAGCTAAAGACTAAGTGATTTTTAATGTAATCTTGTTTCGACACGATGTTTGAACAACATGTATGTTGACTTATTTCTATAGATATTAGTAGATTTTATGAACTATGACTTTGTAATTGAAATCAAATATGCTTTTGGTATTAATTTTTTGTTCTTGACAATTTTGTCTTGTGAATTTACTACTTAATTGTTTGAACTGTGCACAAATTAAATAAGTGATTTGCTATATAAAGATCATAGCTAAAATAAATGTGCTATATATTAAAAATATTAATAGCGGAAAATTGCATTTATGGAAATATAAGGTGAAATGCTATGTAAAAAAATAAAGAGTGTGAAAAACCTTTTCATATCATTGAATGTGTGTTACGAAAAGACTTAAAATGGTATATGTACTACAAATATTCATAGCAGAAAACTCCACCTATGGAATCAAAATTTGAAATGCTATATAAAATGTAATCCGTGTGGAAAACTTTTCATATCACTGAATATGAGCTATGAAAACAGTGCTAATGCTATAAAAAAAAGCGAGTATTTAACATAGTATGGTCTGAATGCTACATATTAATGGGCAATTCAACAATAGTGGAATTTTTTTTAAAAACAAACTGGAAAACATTTTTCATCCCAATGAATATATGCTATGAAATTGTTGATCACGCTATAAAAAATATGCTGAGATTTTAGTAAGCAAATTTAATTGCATGGTCTAAACGCTATGAAAAACATTTCATGGTGGTGAACGTGCGCTATAAAATGTATAATACTGTAGCGTTTAGATTTTAGCTATAAGATATAACAGAGCAATTATTGCATGTCGTTATATAGCGTCGTCACTAATGCTATAGTAACCTATTATAGCGTTTTTCACGTGCTATTAAAAGGTAAATCTGTTGTAGTGACGTCATCCAAAACGAGAATAGAGGTCTGCACCGCCCGATTTTCCCAACCCTAGTTCGCTGACTTACAGGCGATGGGGAAAAAACTGAACGTACTAAGTAATACTTGCACCAGGAGGAAGCTATGTTCGCTAGGAATTCATATACATATGAATTATGATTTATAGATTTTGTTTTGATTTTATAGGGAATTTCAGACTCCCCGTTTTGCTGAAGAACATAAGAAAAAGTGACGACGGTATTTCCCTTGACCAAAGAATGAGTTGAATTTAGGTTTAGAAGAAAGTTAGGTATATATAGGGAAATGTCTGGCTTGTTTTAGAAGCTTCACACATTTTTGTTATTATTTATATTCGATTTCAACTCCATTTATCATTATAAAAATTCCTATGATCACACACGATACCCAAAAATCATGAAAACGGGCATGCAGCTACAGTTCGACATTACGGACCCAACAAAATTGGTTTTATTAAATTCCGACTCCGTTTGCTCACACAGCATATTTTTAACCATCAAAATACTGATTGTTTTTCACATTAAAAATCCATACGGCCACATACTGCCGCCAAAAATCACGAAAATTGGAATCTAACAATAATTTAATATTACGGATCCAACAAAATTAGTTTCCTCGAAAACGGAGGTTATTTGCAAAACTAGCTATTTTTAAAGCTCTAGATAACCTATTTAAATATATAATTATATTTAAAAATAATTAAAATAAATAAAAATATTTTAATATTATCATATATATTCACACTAGAATATCATCCAGCTCTAGAATAATCCTATATGGATTTCTAACCCGATATTCAAATCCCGGTTGAATCGATATTCAATTTATATTGAAATTCCTTTTATATATCATTATAAATTTTAAAGGTATTCCATAGCGACTTTTCGAAAATTTGATTTGGACATAAATAAAAATCTACATGACGAAATCTCGATTTTTCTCTTCCATTAGAAAATTATACTTCACCAACTCCGAAAGTTTCTTGTTTCACAGAAATCCAATTTAAAACAGCTTCTGTATATTCAATTGAAGTTCAAATCACCAAATAGCGAATTGCCGCGCCATTTCAAGCTCGATTTTAATTATAATATGATTTATATGCTCTATCTTCGTTAATAAAAAATATTCATTATCGTAATTCAAATTTGAACTGAATTATATATTTTTAATTGCCCACTTCACTCTATATTGCCATTTCTACTATTTCAAAAATTAAATATATTATTCTATTATTTAATTTAATTAATTATTCAATATTATTTAATTAAACAACCATATAATTCTCTGAATCACTATTTAAATAATTAAACAAATTAACTATTATATCACTGAAAATATGGGTCGTTACAAGGTGTCTTCTCCGCCGCCACATAAATACGTTTGAGGATGTAATCTCTTTGGAAATACTCTATAAAACATCCAACCATACAAGTTGTCCAGGGATTGGATAAATCGAAGGCACTCTCCTACTGCATCCTTGAATTACCCTACGGATCAGTAGCAAGTAGTCCTTGCAATTCGTAAATTTAACTTACGAATGAATCACGTCAGAATACCTCCGCTGTATGAGCAAAGAATATTCGACAATAAATTCTTCCATTTATGAAGATCCACGGTCTTCAATTGCTCCATCTCGCTCAGCATCTGATATCTTCAACATTTACATACTTATTGGTCGGAATGGTTTTCGAATAAAAATTCGATCCCGGTCTTTCCGTACCAATAATCATATTGGCCAAATTTGATAGTCGGTTATTTAACTATCAAATAAGAAACCATTTAATCATGAAAATAAAATGAAGTCATTGATTCAATACCAGTAACATTTGGCCCTTTTAATTATAAATAATTAACGAATGATTGATTCAACTTCTAAATCTTTAAATTAAAACACGATATTCACTTCTTAGTAATATTCTCAAAACCATTTCATTTCAATATTTGGGAAAACATCTTATAACTTATATCCAATTGTCCATCTAACTATTATTTCAAAACATTTGTTGCAACATTTTTGATGCATATACTCACCTTAGCAATCATTAGTCCTAACCGTAAATTGGTAAGTGAATAACACCCTAAGTATCAACGCCGAAGACCGAAATCAACATCAGATTGACGCCTAGAAAATCATTCAACTCAACCAATCTCTAGTTAGATTATAATTATTATTTCAACTCGTTAACAACCCATATTATTCTACTTCAAATTCATTTAACCATTTTCTAATTTAAAATATCATTTCAATTCCAGAATTAAGCAACGTTAATTAAATCTTAAAGTTTTAGCCTCACGCTCTTTTTATAAACATCATTTATAAACTCTGACTTAATATGCACCTTTTAATCTGCTTCCCTTCCCTTAATTCAAACACTAATTTTAAGCTATCATATCTGCTTAAAATCTCTTTTATAGCTTAGTCATAAAACTCAATTTATATATAACCCGTTCATCCACTCTTTTCAAAAATCCAATTATATTTCAATATCCACTTTGGTTACTTACTTAATGAATCTCATTACGAAATCACTTTTATCATTTTTCATTAAAATGATAATTTCGTCATCGTTAACTATCGTAGAAATAGTTAACTTCTTATTTAACTGAATCAAATAATAAATTTCTTTTTAAAATCTTATTAAAGTTAAAACAATTTTTTGTAAAACTATTAGATTAAAAAAAATTAATCAAGTTACTAATTCCAATTAAATCAGTTTACTTTGTCAACTCAAATCATGATTGTCTTGTTAATCAACCCCATTTAGTTCTTCCTTTAAATCAAAATATAATTAATTTAAATAATCTCATTTAATTGTCTTTCGAAAATAATCAATCAAACTCTTAACCATTAGGTTGATTTCTGTTTATCTATTTATAAAGTATATTCACATAAGAATTTGATTTATAAAACCATTTAATAATTGCTTGTAAGTTAAATAATAAATAATAAATATTAATTTCCTTTTAATAAATTTTATTCAAAATGTCAGATTTATAAATCCGATCTTCAATCATAAAATAAATTTTAAAACTTTACTACCGTTGATTTTCCTGATGGTAAATCCATATTTATTAAACAATTTAATTTTAGGCCAACTACTGCTAATTACTCAACCAATACTGCCCATTGGCTAAAACAAAACAAACGTTGAAATTAGATTCAATAATCAGTAATCAAGTCAATCACCCAATCATATCAGTTAAACCGTTCATATAATCGTAATATGAAAATAAACAATAAATGTGAGGAATCCTGTTGGATCCCTCCAACCTGTTTTTCCCTACGGCTAAATGCATTATCTCAAATAAAATCATTATTTCAACAAATCGATATAATATTCAACAATCAAACAATAACAACCATCCAAGCGTCTATATTCAATTTAACACATTTATATGATTATAAATGTAACCAACGAGGTAAGTTACCTCATTTGGAAACAGTCATTAAAAATAACGATTGGTCTAAATTAGATTAAACGAGTGTTTAATTTAATCAGTTCAGTCAATACATATAAGTATATATGTTGCACCCATCAAACAATCATAGCACACAAACATTAAAACCCGACTTACATAATATAAGTGGGATAAAAACTAAGTGGGTTGAACTCACCTTGGATTTCCATTCATCGTCAAATATTTTGTGTTGCAAGCCTCCAGCTACATTCACTTCATCTGTACCCATTCCAAAATCTTATGTTCGTAGATATGGATCTAATGCTCCTCGCTTGGTCGGATTCTGTGTATGTATGACACAGATATAAATTTAATACGCGTTACTCAATTTATTTAATTATCCACACCATTTCTATTTTTTTTTAACAAAACTAAGCTTGTTTAACTAAATTAGAATTATCGCCTTTTTGTTCGGTCGGGCAAGTTACTTGGATTTGTCGTGTTCAAAAGAGATAACTGGGTATATTACATGTATATCACGTAGGCCATAAAATTAAATCGGATCAGGCATATATAAAAAGGCATCAGTTAAACTTAACATACATATTTCTGATTTAATACTAGGCGAGAGTAAACACAGTTAGGCATTCTAACTAGGGATTTTGGGACAAGTGAATTCATACCCAGTCATGTTTTTAACTCATATAGACCCGTCTGCCTCAATGTAACCTAAACTAAATAGGCACGTTCAAAATTAGGCTTGCAAATTAATAGATGAACCACAACTAAATTTTTATTAGTTATGTTCAAATTTTTACTCCACATTAAAACAAATATCAGGTTACATTATGAACCAGTTAGGCATACTGCCAAAGTTTCCAGTCACATTATTTCTATCATCATAGCATGAATTAGGTGGCGTGACAAGTACAATTAGGATTAGGCATTTCTAAGTAAAGTAGGCCACTTAATATTTTTTTAATAACTATATTTATCCCTAACTAAAACTAAGCTTACATTTAATATCTTTGATCAGGCCCAACTAATAACGGCGGTTGGGCAGTTTTAATATTTAAATAAGGGTTTTGGCATATCCTAATATACACAGGCATGTTATAAAATTTGTTTATCTTTACCATTGTTCACCATCTTTTACATTCGGTTTCTTAGCTGCTTTGTTTTCGAAACTGCTTCTCTTTCCTTGGTTTCAATTCGCATTTCCACCTCGTTAGCTCCAATTTGCCACCAACGAATGCACCGCTAATCCTCTCTTGTTCGACCACCCCCTTTCGGAAAAACTCATCTGCTCCACGTCCATACTAATCCTCTCCCTCCTTTTTACCTCGTCATCCCCCGCCACTGCCAAACGTCGAACTGCCAATAAACCCCTCCGCCTACTTCCAGGTTTCGCCGCAACCCCATGGTTCCTGATTCTCTGGCGACTCCCGTCCATTTCTTCGACTTTGAATAGTCCCCCAATTCATCCATCTTCACTCACGCTTCCTCCAGTGAGCCATCCACTCTTGACCGCGCACTTAAGAAAATGTAAAACATGAAAGCCTTCTTCACTGATTTTGTTTGCTCACTAACCCGTGATGCTATCTTTGTTCACATAAAACAATCCCGGACCTTTCCTTCTCACGCAAGACTGCCATAAGAACCCGTCTATTACTTCATATTCCCACGATTTTTTATTCCACTGTGTTTTCTTCTCTGACGTGAGAGTTTCAGTTCAAACGAAATGAGAAAGAAGGAAAAAAATAAAATTGAACTGAAATGGAGGCTCTCGATATGTTTTTACGACTGGCAGAAATGAGGATGGGCGAGTATTTATAGGAGAAAGAAGAAGGGGATAAGAAATATGACAATTTCATGTTATTAGAGGGTAGTGTACCTGAAAGGAAGTTATAGAATAGCTGACTTGTGTTTTCAACTCAAACTGTATGATGGTGAATGCATAGCTGATGCGGCAGTCGAAATCAAATAGGGTAGGTAAATAGTGTAGTATTTTACTTGGAGTTGAAGTAATAGGTTAGCACGACATAGCAATGTGCTTAGCCGTGGAAAATGCTGGAGAACATAATTGATGAAAATATAAGTCCCACATCGGGAAATGTTCAACTAAAATCCTGGATATATACTAAGAAGCTACAGTTCACATCAACCAATTGGTTTTGTGAACAAACTATGTAGCCCTCTAAACTATAAAATGCCAACAGTGGTATCAGAGCCCAGGTCAACTAATTCAACTAGTTCAACTAATACGTATGTGCTTAACCGCCATACGTGCGCCACTCCATCCAAAATAGCATGATCACGTAGATGGCTCAAATACGCCACACGTGAAGGGGGAGTGATGAAAATATAAGTCCCACATCGGGAAATGTTCAACTAAAATCCTGGATATATACTAAGAAGCTACAGTTCACATAAACCAATTGGTTTTGTGAACAAACTATGTAGCCCTCTAAACTATAAAATGCCAACAATAATAGTGTAGTTGTGCATTTCGTATATTAGTCTGCATTTCGATAAGTCTATTTTCGATTTGGGAATACGGGGTGGAAGAAGAAACATCATACCCATTTATGAATTTTCAATCCAAATATATAGGGTGGATGGGTTAATGTGGGAACATATATTAGGGTGGCTTATTGTGTTTTCTTTTCACTAGTTGTACCTTCAGCTTTGATGGGTTTTTCTTAGCTGTGATTTGTACCTGGGACGTGCCGGGGAGAAAAGAATGCACAGCATAGAAGGGTAAACAAAACAAAAAAATTAGACAGTCTGCACCTAAGCTTTCATGTCCATCACTCGAGAAAGGAAAGTAGGTTAGAAAGAAAAGAAAAGGAATTATGTTGTGAAACAGAATCTCATGCAGTTGGATGTTTCTTTTTAGCTATGCGTGTAGCTGAAAAATAGGGTAGGGATGATTTATCCTTTCACGTATAGGAATAGTTAGGCAATGGTTTCAGCTATGTTGTCTATTTTCAAAGTCTCAGAGGAAAAACTGTACATTTGTATGTGCGTTGAAATGGAAATGGGTTGGCTGATGAACAGGATATACAAGCTTCCTGTCCTGATGTGCACGAGGGTAAGGTGGATGCGAGACAGAACGAGTGGTGTATTCAGGGTAGGCAATATTTATCATATCTAGGCAATACATCATATCTTCTCATTAAACTTTATATATATATATATATTAATGTATATATGTATATACGAGTGGAAACCCGTGCGTTGCACGAAAGCATAGAGTAGCGGGTGTTGTAGTTTGCATGGGAGCATAGAGTATGGGGTGTTGTAGTTTGCACACGTGTGGTCGTGGCACCCGCTTTGCGCGTAGTCGTTTGACGCTCTTCGTGTGTGGTCGTGTCACGTGCTTCGTGCGTGATTGATGCAAGTCGTTTGTGCGTCGATTGATGTTCGTCAACTGTTATGTATATGTGGAGTAATTGTGTATTTAAATTTTTATTTGTTGCAGGTTAATTGATGTAAATTGGAAGTGGATGAATGGAAAATGTTGGAATTATTTCAGTTAAGTAATAAAAGATGTACACAGTTGGCAATAGAATAATAAATAAAAGGGAAAAAGTGTCATAATTAAAAACAAACAGCAGAACACAAACTGCATAACACAAACATATGCATACAAAGAAAAGACAGCTAGCTTTATGCAGTGGTAACACAGGTGGGAAGTGAGTGTAATTTATTAGAGGGGAATACAAATGAAACTGGTGAGTATAGGAAGAAGGAAATGCGGTTATAATTGGGAAGCAAGTTGATTAATTCCTTGAACGCCTTGCCAAATACTCTGCCTCGATCCTATCACATTCGACAAACTGCATTGAAGAGAAAAAATATGGTTAGAAAAGGAGTTTGTGTGACAAATATGATGGTAAAAAGAGGTGTAAAAAAATTGATTCAAACCACTTATGTCCAGTAAGATTCATCACCGTTAATTGTATTTTCTTCATCAGCAGTAGGGGGAAGATCGTGCAGGTGGTTAATGTTTCGAAAAATGTTGTGTTGAACGGGAGGAGCGCTAGGAGGTGGGACATCAGTCACGGCAGGGGTGTCCTCGTAGCTCGTTGGGGTGTAGTTAATGTCAGTTGAGACAGTGTACTTGAGACAGAAACCTCGGACTGCACAATGTAATGTCAGATGAGTAAAGTGGGAGGAAAAATAATAATTAAGCAGTTATGTTAGAAGAATAGAATTACCTTTGTCATTCTGTGGGAGGGAGTGTGCAGAAGTGTGGATGAATGTTGAACAAATGAGTATGGTAGAAACAAAAAGATGTGTTTCCATATTTATAGTGGTAGATTTTTTGACCGAAATGCAATATAAATGGACGCGTGTAGGTGTAATGACCCGGATTTTTAGCGACTTTGGTTATCGATAAAACACGATGTCGATAACCAAAACATCAAAAAATCCTGGTAATTAGTGAAAGAAATTAGAGGGTGAGGAAAGATAAGATAGAAAATTAGAATAGAAGAAGAAGAAGAACACAACATCAGAGTAACACGAATCTCACAGCGGAACGAATAAATATATTTCATAACATAACTTTGAAATACAAATCTGTACTTGAATATACATATCATTATCAGAGTACAACACTTACAACACAGCGGAAATAACTATAGCTATATGATCCTGAAGCCTCCTGCTCCAAGCTCTTCAACGTATCTGTAAAACCCGACTACTTGACTGCCCATACAAATTTAGGCACCCAAAAGTTTAGGAAAAACAACAAAGTAAACTCCGGGTCAGCCATGGGACTGGTATGAGTAAAACAGTTTAAAGGATATCTCATAAGACCACGCCGCATAACGGAACGGGTTTTTTTCCCTTATGAGAATCCAAAATAACTTTATATCAAAAATCTTTTGATATTATAATAATGCCTATCAATCACAGTATATATAATCATCTAGCAGAAACGCTTTCATCTCACGTTCTACATATATAGTAAACAATCAAAACCGCAAGCACGTATTGGGTAATGGATTTCCAACTATGACAAGGTATGGAACCACCTTTCGCTAGTGTACCTCTAGAGAGGAATACACTAGGTTCAACAAGAACATCTTGCAACCCGACCACACATGACCGACCACTCATTTCGCTTGAGTGTATCGAATGTATATCACCAACGGTTGGGATCAGCAACCGTTTCCCGAATGGGATAGCATCAATAATAGATTTTTAGAAATAAATGAAACTCTAGATCAGGTGATTATACACCCTACTTTGGTGCGACCGACTTAGCCATGCTGCCTGCCCTATTTCTTTCATTTACCGAATGATGAGGCTAGAAGCTACGCTTTTATCATCACATCAGATTCACTTTGAATGTCACATCATCAAATCCATCAAATCATCGATTGACGTCCTCAACCATACATTATGTGTTAGCTAAAAAAAGTTTCCTTCTCCGCTTCCACTCTTGGTACGGTTGGAGAAATCAATATATGTGATTGTCTGGAAATATTATGTCAGACATCCGTCCATACAAGTCATCCAGGAACAGGATGAACCGAAGGCACTATTCTGTAAACAGGATAGCCCTTGCATAACTCCGTCTTCAATTTCCTTTGGCATAAATGATTCGCAACGCTTATGCCAATACAGAGTGGTTCTTTGGATAATAATCCAACCGGTCTCTCCATATTAACAACGTTAAAATGGTCAAAACTTCGATAGTCTGTGATTTAACTATCGAATAAAAACAGGTGTGCAAACAACGATATTATTCACAAATGGGAATTTATATCAATCAAACATCATTCAACATTTATCTCTTTATTTCATAAATTTACTTATCTCCTGTTTCCCTATATTCAATATTTCTTATTTTCTAAATTTGGAAAATATACGTTATTAACAATGGAAAACATTTCCATTTCTTGTTTTCTTTATTAGAAAACATTTCTGGTTTCTTATTTGGAAAACATTTCCAAAGCTTCTTCATTGGACTTAGACAGATGTTTAACAAACCATCGCGATGCCAACTCAAACCATTTCCTTTACTGCCGAACCTTAACTATTCCATAGTTAAAAACGAAGCTAATCAAGTTGGTGTAGAACTACCTCTCAGACCTTAACTGAACAACATTTCTAAATTTGAAATAGACAAAGTTCACTTTATATCCCTTTACTAACTTCCTTACTCAACCCCCCTTCGAATAGCTATATTCGATTGACTCTTTTCACTTAACTCTATTCGATTAACCCTTATCAGTTAACTCTATTGGACTAATGCTATTGGATTAACTCTATTTGACTAACGCTATTGATTTACTCATTTCACTTAACTCCTTTCGAATAAACTATATTCGATAACTCCTTTTTCTTTCTTCGAATAAACTATATTCGATTAACTCCTTTTACTTTCTATTCGAATAACTATATTTGATTAACTCATTTTACTTTCTATTCGAATAACTATATTTGATTAACTCCTTTTAACTTTCTCTCTAATCGATTAACTAACATCGATTTACTCCTTTTACTTTAACTCTAATCGATTAACTAACATCGATTAACTCCTTTTACTTTAACTCTTATCGATTAACTAACATCGATTAACTCCTTTTAACTTTATTCTCTAATCGATTAACTAACATCGATTAACTCCTTTTAACTTTATTCTCTAATCGATTGACTAACATCGATTAACTCCTTTTGACTAAACTATATTTGAATACCCCCTTTTAACTTTGTTCGATAACTTCCATTATTCTATTCGAATAACTAATTCGATTAACTCCCTTTCGAATAAACCATTCATTTATAAAGATTTACTTTTAGTAACGGTTCTTCACTTTACAATGATTTCCTTTTATTATAACTTATCCTTTGATTTTATAAATATTTCTTTTGTAAAAATCCATTTCCTTTTCTATATAAAATTCATCGATTTTATATAAATAATTCATTTTCAAAATACACTTTGAAAATATCCCTTTATCAACATTCGGTATGTTATGGTATTCAACATATCAAATCACGATGATCAGTATCGTCCAAACACATATAATCGACAATAGATTATATATCACATCATATATCACAATATATGAAAAACAGTAAAATAAATATTGAGGAATCCAGTCGGATTCCTCCAACCTATTTCCCTGCATCACAGATGTTAAACAATATAGATAACATCACCTTCAGTTCCATATGATATATTCTATTAAACAGAATCAATATGGAAATTTAACTAACTGACTAGCAGTTCAATCAAACAGTCAACACACAGTCAAACAGACAATTTCTAACAGTTCAAAAAGTACAACATGAAATTATAAACTGTTTAGAGTTAGTGAGATTTAATCACTTTAGCAGTTCATCGTTAAAGACGATAACCATCGCTTGATTCAGACGGACAATTTATTTCGCTATAAATTGTAACGAGCTTCGATTCACTCCCCATCAGTTCCATTGTGTAATTCTCGTCCATACGATCCCAACGGATCTGACCGTTCGAAATTCTGATACGATATGATCGAGATATTCAATTTTACAAGAAATACAGTTAATTAAATTTGACTTAAAACTTTAAATTATAAATTAATAATAGGCTTCACCGTTATACTCACGTCGGTCCATCACTTTAAACTCCAACCCGTTTGAACCATGTATCTTTCTTGAATAAAACCTTCTCATATTATTTGGAAACTCAGGAATTAAAGCTGTCGTTTCTTTTGACGTGTACTTTTCCCATTCTTCATTTGAATCCAAACCAGTTTCACCTCTTCAACACATTTTATTTTATTTGGGCTTTCTATTCCAAATCCAGCCCACGAAACAAAATATAACCCGCCCCAAACAAATACCTTCTTCCCCGATAATTTCTTCTAACTCCTGCTACTTTCGTTTACACCCTCTGCCGCATCTTTAAACTTCCATTACCTCTCCAACAGTCCACCGCAACTCCAACAAAACAAAAGCCATGGCCGACTCCTCACCACCCTGCTCCTTCACTCATTTTGAAGTTCCTCATCACGTATAGCCTGCACCGTCCACTGTTGTTTCTCTCCCACCGCGAGCTCCCATCAACGTCGAACTCACAAGCACGAAAACTCCCCCAAATACTTTGCCAACCAGCTCCTCTTCGATTCCTTTTTCCCACCCTTTCCGCATATTACCCCAGGCCATCACCCTGCTCTTTCGCTCCCTGGTTCTCCTCTAACCCACAGTTATTTCTTCTTCTACTTCATTATAACCGTTACTTCAGAGATCCAAACACAAAAATATAGAAATGACGAGAACTTTTGAGGGTCATACACGTATATACGTTTATATTTTACAGCGGAGAGAAAATGAAGTGGCGGCTCGTTTTAGGTTAGAGAGGGATAGTTTTATATAGGAGAGTGGTTTCCTAAGATGGATGGTTATATAGTGAAAACTTGGGCACGTGGGATGATGAATATATGGTGAAAACTTGGGTACGTGGGATGATGTAGTACGGGTATTGTGCAAATATCAAAAGATAGACATATGGTGGTGTTACGCATGGATTCTCTTCCTATTATGGTTATACGTACCACGTTACATACAAATTTTCGTTCATGTCGAGCCGCTACAAACAGAAGTAAGAGTACAGCCGTGCTCAGTGAGGTGTCACGATCCCAGAAATAAAATAATACCGGTAGATTAACTTATATTCTGAAACCTCACAATGTTGATTACAGGGTGTCAAATACTCTAAATAAAAAGTTGCTTATTTAATTAATTAAAAATTACAGTAAAATCCTAAAAATTAAATTATCACTATTTCCCAAAAGAACCTTGTCTAAATTCAAACCCGATCTCTAGTTATATCGAATAAACCGTTACGGTCGATAAACGATTCTATAGCGACTATTTTAAAATTTGATTTGGACATATCTCAAAATCTACACGATGAAATCCTGATTTTTCTCTTCCACTAGAAAGATATACTCCACCAGCTCCACACGTTTCTTGTTTCACCGAAATCCGGCTTAAAACGAATCATGTACATTCAGTTAAAGTTCGAATCGCCAATTTACGAACTGCAGCGCCATTTCGAGCTGTTTATAATTATATTATAAACTATACGTTCAACTGTCGACGATTGAATATATTCGTTATTCAAATTCAATTCCAAGCTGAATTAAATATCACAGATGATCCGGTTCACACCATATCGTCATTTCAGCCAATTCTGATTATTTCAGAATTAAATATATTATTTAATTTATTATTTTAATTAAATATTCATCATTATTTAATTCCACGACCATTAGATTCACTATAACACTATTTATATAATTAAATAAATTAATTAAAATACCTCTGCCAATGCGGGTCATTACAATCTTCCCCACTTAAAATAATTTCGTCCTCGAAATTGCTAAAAGGTAGAGGACGACCCTATCGACTGGTTAGAACATATTTGTTCACTTCTTAACTTCAGTTTCAACTGAACCAATTTAATTTTAATTAAATTTTAATTAATTCTTATCACCGAAAATTTTCAAAATTTCTGAAAATTTTCTAACACCTTAACTCTTTGAAAGATTTCGCCAGCACCTCCTTTGTACTGGTTAATCGGTCAAACTCCGACTCGCCTCTCTGGGCCATCTCCAACCCAAAAGAAAATCAAACAACCAAACGGCTTGCCAGTTCGGCTCATAAATCTTATATCCAATAGAAATATAAACGTGTACCTTTTTGTCGGGCAAATCAACTCTATTACTTCCATATGCTATCAACTCAGCATATACAAGAGTTACCCCAATCAAATCCAATCTTCTTTTATCCACGACACAACCATTCACTTATATCCGAGCCAAAAATCATTTCAACTCGAGTTTCTTCTCGGTTCCCAACTCTTAACTTGATTTTCACATTATACTTCAAATTTGAATCTCACAATCCAATTTGTCTGGATATCATTCAAATTCAATCTCAGTTACCACTTAACTGACTTTACTTTAATCAAATCTGCTTTCACAAATTTCTGTTAAATTTGTTTTTAATTTAAACAGTCTTTCCCTGGGAGTTTTTAAACAGTTTACTCTTTCCAAAAGTCAAATTTTCCTTTTTGAAATTCAACTGAACCCTTAATCAATATTCCATTAGTTAAATCACTTCTCTATTTTTTTTATTAATATTTGTTAACCAAATATTTTCAATAACCATATTGGCCTTTTATGTTATTCGGAAAACATTTCCGAATATTGCCTTCCTTTATTTTCTAAACTTTAGAAAATGTATGCTATTTATAATTGGAAAATATTCCAATTACTTATATCTTTTCCGATCTCGTCTATTTCTATACTTAGGAAATATTCTCTATTATATTTCCAAGCTTACACTTATTTGGGATAAAACGGATGTTGTGTAAAACATCGTTACGACAACTCAAATACTATATTCAACTAACTCTTATTCAACATTGATCTTCGAGCTTGAAATCTTACTATTTATTTGTTAATAATGAAATCAATCAAGTTGGGGTATAACAACCTCTCAGACCTTGACCGAATAACATTTATAACGTCAAAACAGATATGACTACTTACTCGAATAATCAATACCACACAACTACTTATTCACTTTTAAACACGTATACACTTCCTCTTTCTATTCTTACTAGATTTTATTCCTATCTTCCTTTTTGATTTTACAATTCTATTTCTAAGTTCGTTTCCTTATCGACTTCTATATATATATATATCGATACGTTGATTTCTAACTATCAAATTATCTTAAAAATATTCTAACTCCTTATATTCCCGGAAAAATTCGCCATAATCTCCTTTGTACCAGGAGCATCGGGATATTTCAAATAGCCTCCCATGGCCCTCACCAATCCAAAAGAAAAATAAAAAGCCAAGCGGCTAGCCAATACGGCGCATAAAATCTCATATATGAATTAAATACATACCTTTTGTCGAGAATTCTATTTATATACCTTATCCATACCTATTTCATGTATATTTATACCTTCCTAATCTATTTTAACTGTACCAATCGTTTTAACTCAATTCGTTAATTAATTTGTTAATTAACTCTTTAGTCTATTTCACTTTTATATTTGAACATGACATGTTCAAATTGTTGTTTATAACAGTGTTGTATACACAATTTTATGATTTTTGTTTGATGATAACAACCAAATATATTTTATTATTGAATGTGTTTGTAAGTGTACTGGTATACTACACAACAGACAGGATTATAATATTTTTATTTAAATAAAATATAACCGTACAGAAATTTAAACAATCACACAGTATTTTATTTAAATAAAAATATTTTATTTCAATTTCAAAAAGTACATCTTTAATAACTCCACTATTTGACATACTACATTTCATTCAAACAACTCTGTCACTCACTATATACAACTACATTTACATTCATATATACAGATACTCTCATACATTGACACTGTTATTTTTTTCTGTCTTCTGTCTTCCATCTTCTGTCTTCACAGCCTTCAGTCAAGTCATATCTTCATACCTGTCAAAACAGAAGAACACACACAGTAGACTGCAACAAAAATAAAATTTAATACAAACAAATAAAAATTTATTTTTTAAATTTTATTTGCCTCAGAATTACGGTGTGTTTCTCATCATTTTTCTAGACTTAGTCTGATATGCAGGGACAGAAAAAATCGTCTGATGGCTGCATGTACACACGTTTATACACGTGTGCACTACCTCGCCAATCAGCGAGCAACTGAGGAGTAGCCACAAGGACCGTCTCGACTCAGTGCACATTAAAAAATTAATCAAGGGATCAAGTACAATGTCTGTTCTTATCAAAGCATGAACAAATCAGTTTGTTTCATGAACAAATCAAGCAGCTCATCATAGTTCTAGAAGTTTTTTTTAACTCAAGAACATGCAAATGCAACTGGAAATGATCAACAATGGCCGAGCAAAATGTTGCAGCTAGAGGGAACATCAAGTTCAAACCAGCAAGAAGGGACAAAGCAGTGAACATGCAGATCACATAGTCAAGCCAAAAAAAAAAAAAAAAACCCCAGACAATCAAGTTAAAGTGGCAGGAATGGCCAAGTAAACAAAGGAATTCAAACAAATATGCAAACAGCAGCTCATGCATAAGTTTCATTTCAAAACAGCAAATATGAACAAGTGGTCGAGGAACAACCCAAATGTAGTTCAACATGAATGATGTGGTGGTGCAACAACATAAAATGTGTCAAACATGAATACCAAAACAAATACTATTCAAGGCAAATCCCAGTGTAGTATCAACTCAATACAAAAGGAAAGTACTTAAAGTAAAATATACATTCACAAGTTCAAATTTGGCATCAGAGTTCAAAGTCAAGAATACAAGGCACTGCCAAATTCAAGTGTTCATCTGATCTTATCAGTTCAAATCAGATTCGGCAAGGTGTAAAGCAACTGTTCATATCAGACTTAAAGAAAAAAATGGTTTTGTTTTCGTAAAAAATGATTCAAAGAATCTTTTAAATTTCCAGAAATCAGGATTTAAACATGGAAGTATTAAAGAGCAGAATCAAGTTCGTGCCGAAGTTTATAAGTCATGGTAAAAAGGCATGGTATTCAAATACAAATATATATACACACAAGTGACTGCAAGTATCAGTTCAATCAGCAGGAAGGTAAACTGAAATTGCATAACAAGTTCGAGCATAGTTTCTGTTCTTATCAAAGAAAAACATCAGTTCAAAAGTCAAGTATACAGGGGTAAATGTCAAACACGGTATTTGTTGCATGCTCAAGGATAGTATCTGCTCTTATTTAAAAAGTAATCAAGAGCAATGTGTGTTTTCAGTTTTTAATCAAGGGTTATTATGGTTCCATAAAGTTAGCATTTTTTTTCTTGGAAGAAAAATTCTCGAACAAAACAGTTTTTGAATCAAAGTTTTTAAAAAGGTAGCAAAACTCAAATTTAAATCTTTCCAGAATTCAAGATCAATTTAAAGTTCCAAAAGCATACGGGGCAAGAAAGAATTTATCTCGCAAAATATTCGGTTTTGTTTAAGCAGGGAGAAATTCAAAAATCAAATGCAAGTTACTCACGCAAGGCTGAAGATTTCAAATTCCAGAAATCACGATTTAAGCAATATACATTCAGGCTTTAAATCGAAGAAGTATCAAGAGGCAACAAATCAATTCAAAGTCAACCCAATATTTCAGCATATATCAATCCGAATCAAACCAAGTCTTATCCATACGAAATCAGAGCAAAATTTAATGACTTTTAATCTTATATAAACACCCAATCCTCATCGGCAGTATATCTTCCAAGTTCGAACAAGCAAAAAGCAAAAAAATCCGAATTAAATTCATACCAGTAAAAAGGAGATTACTTAGATCCAGTTCAACACTCATCAACGTTCAATCAAAGAAGAGGATAGCCACTGAATAACTCGAAATCATCACATGAGAAAGTGGCGACCTCAAGTTGAATAGAATCGAAACCCTAGAGCCGTCAAAGTCGAGTTTTAACGAGAAGCACAAACCCTAGAAAAAGCGCCAGCCTCCAGAGATCGAAGCCAAACAGACTCGAGCATCATAGAATTAATCATACAATCGCAATTTAGGGATTTGGAGAAACCCTATTTTCCAGCCGCCATTTTTAAGGAAAGAGATCGAGCAAAAATAAAGTGGTGAAGCAAATACAAGGGGCCGACCAAGTCTATATCAAAGACTAAGGGTTTTTTATTAAGAAGGATTTTTATAAAACAAAACTAGGGTTTTGTTTTTAAACTAGGGTCTCCATTTTAATTTTTTATTGTTTTTTAACTTTGTAATCAGTTTAGAGTTTTCTAGTTTGTCTCTAAAACTAGGGAGACGAATTACAGGGATTGTAATTCGGGGAAATCTGGTTTTGGGGATAAAAACCAGTGCAGGATTTTGAGCGTAGGGTTAAGAACAGTTGGGAGCAAGTGTCGCGAGTTTACAGGGGATTGTAAGCGTAGAGATTGTTTTAACTCCTAGTAGAAACCTTGGGGAATGCAGCAGTAGGCAGGGTTTTGCCGAAGCTGGGTATATCTGTGTGTTATTTATTTTCCGCATTTATTCTGATTATTATCTGTACTGTTTTTATTTAATTATTCTGCAAAAATCTGCGATAAACCCTATTCACCCCCCCCCCCCCTCTAGGGTTAATTTAGATCCTACAAGTGGTATCAGAGCAGGTATTTTTTATTTTTATTTTAACTCTAGAGTCATGAATCTGTCCAATAACGCGTTTTCTGAGGGTCAGTCCATAGCTAGGCCACCAATGTTTAATGGAACTGATTATGCATATTGGAAAGCTAGGATGAAAATTTATTTGAGTTCAGTCGACTATGATGTATGGTGTATTATTGAAACGGGTTATAGATTACCCACTGTTATAGTTAGTGGTGTTGAAATTCCTAAATCAAAAGACAGGTGGGATGCTAATGATAAAAAATTATTTTCAACCAATGCCAAAGCGATGAATGCTTTAATCTGTGCTCTTGATAAAACTGAATTTAATCGAATTTCTCATTGTGAGACTGCGCAGGAAATATGGCATATGTTGGAGGTCACACATGAAGGTACATCTCAAGTAAAAGAATCTCGTCTCGCTTTACTCAGCAACGAATATGAAAATTTCTCTATGCAAAAAGACGAAGATATAAAAGAGATGTATGGACGCTTCTCATCACTGGTCTACAATGCAAAAGCTCTTGGCAAAACCTATACCGAAGTGGAATTGATAAGAAAAATACTGAGAGTGCTACCGATGAATTTTGAAGCAAAGGTGACGGCGATTCAAGAATCAAAAGATCTGAATAAAGTAAGCATGGAAGAGTTGATCGGAAATCTAATTACTTACGAGATGGAGTTGAAAGCAATATAAGAATGAAAGGATTCTGAATCAAAGAAGAAGACGATTGCTCTAAATAACTCTGTTGAAAGTAATGATGATGATCCCGCTGAAGAGCTAGCCATGGTTTTGAGAAAGTGGGCCAAAGGAAAATAAAAGCCACAAAAGAAGAAAACTGTCAAATCTGAAAGTTCCGAAAGTTCAGACGATGAAGTATTTTGCTACAACTGCAAGAAACCCGGACATATCAGACCAAATTGTCCACAGCTCAAAAATGAAAAGAAGAAGAAGTTCAGAAGAAAGAAGAAAGCTTTTGCTGCTACATGGGATGACGAAGAAGGAGAAGAAGTTTCTGAAAGTGAAGAAGAGGAAGCTAATTTGTGTCTTATGGCTCAATCTGATTCAGAAAGTAGTGAAGAGTATTCAAGTGAGGTATCGAATTTTACTTATAAAGATTTAATTTTAATGTGTCACGATCTCACAAAAACCGTTGATTCTCTTGAACTAAAAGTTAAAAAATTAAAATCTGATAGGTCAAAACTAGTTCGAGAAAATAACAGTTTAGAAACAAAACTTGAAAAAGTTAAGAATTCACCGTTTTCAGAATGCGAAAAATGTCAATTTTTGAGTAACGATTTTTTGAAATTAAAAACTAATCTTGAGTTACTTAAAAGTGAAAACATGAATTTGAAAGATGAAAATCATGATTTTGAAAAGGTGATTGAAAAGTTTAGAGAATTTGAAAAACTTGATTTTGAAAAGCGAAAACAATTTGAAATTGAAATTTCCAAGTCCAATGCTAGAATCAAAGCACTTGAAAACGAAAATTTGATTTTAAAACAAACTGATGCTGAAAAGAGGAAAATCGCTATTAGTCGTTGTTCAAATTTAATGAAAGAAAATAGCGATCTTAAATTTAAAATTCAACGACTGGAGTCAGTTTTGACTAAATTTTCTAAAGGAGAGAAATCGTTGAATATGTTGTTAAAAAATCAATTTTTTGTTCAGAATAAAAAGGGACTTGGATTTGAATCTGATCAAGTTGAAAAACAAAATTTTAATGATTTTAAAAATCCTTTAATTGGCTTTGAAAACGATCAAATTGAATTTTTGAAATTTAATAATTTCAAAGGGTTTTTAAATCATAAACAAGTTGATAACTCGTTTAAAAACAATTCATTTAAATCTATTTGGATTCCAAAAATTAACAAATTAAATTTAAGCAAATCTAAACAAATTTGGGTTCCAAAGGGTACGCTAGTGAATAGTAATGGATTGTTATATAAACGGGTTTGGGTACCAAAACGTGTAAACGAAGATAAGAGTGGTAAAACAACTTTTGTTAGACCACTCGATCATATAAACATTTAGGTATCATAGGAGGCTAAGGAACAACTGTGCTTAAGTGAGATAAAATTCAAGTTGATTCATATATTGAATTATTTGGAGTTCCATAGCCATAGATTTAGAGTTGGAGATTCATTGCATCACGTTGATTATGGTAAGTCGGGTATGATCTCTAAACTCGTACTTTTATTCCTTTTAGTTTATTTTTACTTGGCTGTTTTTGAAATCATTCGTTATGGATTGTTGAAACTCTTGGATTATAAAAAAAATGATTTTTTGGTGATTTCAAATAATTATCTTCAGATTTGATAAGTTGACTGTTTCTTGAGTTTGTCCAAAAATTCTCAGAGAATATCACTTGTGATTCTTGCTCTGAAAATAATCTTGTGCTGCTCTGATAAGGAAATTGATTTGATTCATTGGTGATTAAATGATAAGTTGGTAAATCAGTGACTGGATTTAGTTAAAATTCATAGGCAATTTGAATTAAATTAATATATAAATAGTTTTAAAAATTGTCTAGGGGCAATCAGTGTTAAAAATATTAGAAAATTTCATTCCTTAACTGATTGATTTTCTTAAGCTGATTTTCAACTTGCATTTTTCAAAAACTCCTCTTGAAATTAATATTTTCAATTTTAAAAATTATTTTTGATTATTTATTCAAAATTGAAATTATTGATTAATTTGAACCATTTTGGGACTCATCAAAATTATTGATAGATTTATGAAACTGTGATGAGTTGCGACTATGGTATAATTCATAACTAGAAGAGATATTATTTTAAATCACATGATGATTGGACAAATTTTATAATATCTTTGAATTAGAGCTTATTTCACGACCATCTTCTATATCTACCATGTTTCTGTCATTCATCATGGTTTTATTTAATTTGGGGAGTTCTAATTATTCTTGGAATTAAAAAATAATAAAAATATAAATAAATAAATAATTTATCCTTGGTATTCACTCCCATTTAAAAATCCTCGCGGTTATGCGTGGGTGAATTACCTTAATTTCTATGTGCTTCCATTCTCACTTAAAAGACCTTCGGGCTGTGCATGGATGGAACTCATTAGAGAGGATAAAGTTAAGTTACTACTAACCCCATTTAAAAGACCTTTGGGCTATGCGTGGTTAGAAAGTGCTTAACACTTTTTTTAGCATATTTAAAATCTTTAAAATTCATATTCAAATACTCAATTTTTATTGAACTCTCCTCATTCGATAAAATCCATCGTAAATCCATTCATTCTGAAAGTGAAATTTGCTTCTGATTTAAAGATTATTATGATTTTTGTTTGATTAAATGGGTTTTACGATATATATTCTCTCTCTTGATTTAAATTTATATTTTTAGTCCATATTCATCATTGTTTCGATTTCTATTATCCTTTTGATGATAACAAAAGGGGGAGAATGGTCAAGATTTTGATTGTTGAGTATTAATTCAAAAATATTTTAAGATTGGAAATTAAATGTCTAGAGGGAGAATGGTCAATTGGATTTAATACATTCAATTTTTTTTCAATTTTTTTTTCCACATATATAGGGAGAGTTCAGTTGTAGGGGGAGCATACAAATAGGGGGAGTAATATGTTTCACGATCAAACACATTCAAAATCTTTTATTTGTTTGTCATCATCAAAAGGGGGAGATTGTTGTATATAACAGTGTTGTATACACAATTATATGATTTTTGTTTGATGATAACAACCAAATATATTTTATTATTGAATGTGTTTGTAATTGTACTGGTATACTACACAACAGACAGGATTATAATATTTTTATTTAAATAAAATATAACTGTACAGAAATTTAAACAATCACACAGTATTTTATTTAAATAAAAATATTTTATTTCAATATCAAAAAGTACATCTTTTATAACTCCACTATTTGACATACTACATTTCATTCATACAACTCTGTCACTCACTCTATACAACTACATTTACATTCATATATACAGATACTCTCATACATTGACACTGTTATTTTTTTCTGTCTTCTGTCTTCCATCTTCTGTCTTCACAGCCTTCAGTCAAGTCCTGTCTTCATACCTGTCAAAAAAGAAGAACACACACAGTAGACTGCAACAAAAATAAAATTCAATAAAAACAAATAAAAATTTATTTTTTAAATTTTATTTGCCTCAGAATTACGGTGTGTTTCTCATCATTTTTCTAGACTTAGTCTGATATGCAGGGACAGAAAAAATCGTATGATGGCTGCATGTACACATGTTTATACACGTGTGCACTGCCTCGCCAATCAGCGAGCAACTGAGGAGTAGCCACAAGGACCGTCTCGACTCAGTGCACATTAAAAAATTAATCAAGGGATCAAGTACAGTGTCTGTTCTTATCAAAGCATGAACAAATTAGTTTGTTTCATGAACAAATCAAGCAGCTCATCATAGTTCTAGAAGATTTTTTTAACTCAAGAACATGCAAATGCAACTGGATATGATCAACAATGGCCGAGCACAATGGTGCAGCTAGAGGGTACATCAAGTTCAAACCAGCAAGAAGGGACAAAGCAGTGAACATGCAGATCACATAGTCAAGCCAAAAAAAAAGCCGGACAATCAAGTTAAAGTGGCAGGAATGGCCAAGTAAACAAAGGAATTCAAACAAATATGAAAACAGCATCTCATGCATAAGTTTCATTTCAAAACAGCAAATATGAACAAGTGGTCGAGGAACAACCCAAACGTAGTTCAACATGAATGATGTGGTGGTGCAACAACATAAAATGTGTCAAACATGAATACCAAAACAAATACTATTCAAGGCAAATCCCAGTGTAGTATCAACTCAATACAAAAGGAAAGTACTTAAAGTAAAATATACATTCACAAGTTAAAATTTGGCATCAGAGTTCAAAGTCAAGAATACAAGGCACTGTCAAATTCAAGTGTTCATCTGATCTTATCAGTTCAAATCAGATTCGGCAAGGTGTAAAGCAACTGTTCATATCAGACTTAAAGAAAAAAAAATGGTTTTGTTTTTGAAAAAAATGATTCAAAGAATCTTTTAAATTTCCAGAAATCAGGATTTAAACATGGAAGTATTAAAGAGCAGAATCAAGTTTGTGCCGAAGTTTATAAGTCATGGTAAAAAGGCATGGTATTCAAATACAAATATATATACACACAAGTGACTGCAAGTATCAGTTCAATCAGCAGGAAGGTAAACTGAAATTGCATAACAAGTTCGAGCATAGTTTCTGTTCTTATCAAAGAAAAACATCAGTTCAAAAGTCAAGTATACAGGGGTAAATGTCAAGCACAGTATTTGTTGCATGCTCAAGGATAGTATCTGCTCTTATTTAAAAAGTAATCAAGAGCAATGTGTGTTTTCAGTTTTTAATCAAGGGTTATTATGGTTCCATAAAGTTAGCATTTTTTTTTCTTGGAAGAAAAATTCTCGAACAAAACAGTTTTTGAATCATAGTTTTTAAAAAGGTAGCAAAACTCAAATTTAAATCTTTCCAGAATTCAAGACCAATTCAAAGTTCTAGAAGCATACGGGGCAAGAAAGAATTTATCTCGCAAAATATTCGGTTTTGTTTAAGCAGGGAGAAATTCAAAAATCAAATGCAAGTTACTCACGCAAGGCTGAAGATTTCAAATTCCAGAAATCACGATTTAAGCAATATACATTCAGGCTTTAAATCGAAGAAGTATCAAGAGGCAACAGATCAATTCAAAGTCAACCCAATATTTCAGCATATATCAATCCGAATCAAACCAAGTCTTATCCATACGAAATCAGAGAAAAATTTAAGGACATTTAATCCAATATAAACACCCAATCCTCATCGGCAGTATATCATCCAAGTTCGAACAAGCAAAAAGCAAAAAATCCGAATTAAATTCATACTAGTAAAAAGGAGATTACTTGGATCAAGTTCAACACTCATCAACGTTCAATCGAAGAAGAGGATAACCACTGAATAACTCGAAATCATCACACGAGAAAGTGGCAACCTCAAGTTGAATAGAATCGAAACCCTAGAGCCGTCAAAGTCGAGTTTTAACGAGAAGCACAAACCCTAGAAAAAGCGCCAGCCTCCAGAGATCGAAGCCAAACAGACTCGAGCATCATAGAATTAATCATACAATCGCGATTTAGGGATTTGGAGAAACCCTATTTTCCAGCCGCCATTTTTAAGGAAAGAGATCGAGCAAAAATAAAGTGGTAAAGCAAATACAAGGGGCCGGCCAAGTCTATATCAAAGACTAAGGGTTTTTTATTAAGAAGGATTTTTATAAAACAAAACTAGGGTTTTGTTTTTAAACTAGGGTCTTCATTTTAATTTTTTATTGTTTTTCAACTTTGTAATCAGTCTAGAGTTTTCTAGTTTGTCTCTAAAACTAGGGAGACGAATTACAGGGATTGTAATTCGGGGAAATCTGGTTTTGGGGATAAAAACCAGTGCAGGGTTTTGAGCGTAAGGTTAAGAACAGTTGGGAGCGAGTGTCGCGAGTTTACAGGGGATTGTAAGCGTAGAGATTGTTTTAACTCCTAGTAGAAACCTTGGGGAATGCAGCAGTAGGCAGGGTTTTGCCGAAGCTGGGTATATCTGTGTGTTATTTATTTTCCGCATTTATTCTGATTATTATCTGTACTTTTTTTATTTAATTATTCTGCAAAAATCTACGATAAACCCTATTCACCCCCCCCTCCCCCCCTCTAGGGTTAATTTAGATCCTACACAAATATATTTTAACTTGCTTATTAACTAATTTGAATTGAAATTTCAAACTTAAGTTCGATATTCGATTTCGAATATCCCTTTACAAATCCAATTCACCTTTCAAAGTTCAGCTTCAAATTCAAAACTCGATTAACTAATTTCTCTTCTACTTAGTTAAATCTATTCAATTTTTGTTCAAATTTTATATTACTTCTATTATTCAAATCCTATATTTGAGTTCCTTTATATTTTCTATATTCAAATTCTATAGTTTAAATTCCATTTGAATTTCTATATTCAAATTCTATTTCAATTTCATTGAATTTCATATATTCAAACTCCCTTTGAATTTCTATATTCAATTTCTATTTGAATTCTCTTTATTCAAATTCTATATTTCTTCCGTTGAATTTCATATATTCAACTCCCTTTCAAATTTTCTTATTTAAATTCTATGTTTGAACTTCCTTTATTCGAATTCCTTTAAATAAGTCCCGATTTCAATTCCTTTTAAAATCGATATTTCTACCTTTGGAAAATATATTTCCCTTTCAATTTCACACTTGTATTTTTATTTCTGAATTATCCAATGATAATTCTTTTCACTTCATTTATAAACTTCGTTTATAAATTAACTATTTATAAACTTCGTTTATAAAGGAACTACTTGTTTTATTTCTTTTAAAACAAGTTAATATTTCAAATCTATTTAAAAATTCAAATTCTATTATTCAAATCCCATTTTGAAATTCCACACAACTTGTCTTTCCCAAAACAAATTCAAAACAGTATCTCTGGTAGTAATTCGTCACTTACAATTCGAAAATGAATACTGATGATGCAGCTGTCATCATCAGAATCTATTTTCCAGCGATCGAAGTGTGTTCAATACTATAAAACCATTTTTAAACATTTCCACTTTGAAATTCATTTCAAAATATAATTCACACTGCTTGTAAAACAATTTAAAATATCCCAGGATCTTAAATTTTCCTTATTTTTAATCCAAATCCATTTACAAACACTTATCCAATTCTCCAGAATTCTAATTCAATTTCTGGTTTAAATTTCAAATTTAACTCATTTCTTAACACTTATATGAATTCTGATTGGTTATTTACATAACCATTTAATTTATAATCTTACTCGCTTATAATCACAACCAATATATCCAATATATTATAATCATTCCAATATAAATCCTTTATATCAAAAATATAATTTGGGTAAAATTATTTTGTTTACCCTCTTTTCAAAACATATCATGACGGTTCATCGTATTCAAGTGTTTACCAACTCCTACCGATAAAGTGGATCAAACTGATCGACCAGAATTCATAAACTACTCAACCAATAAATCTCCACAATATAAAATTATTTTTATATCATCTACAAATACGTTCACTCATATATATACACTCAAACTCAATCTAGGGTATTACTAACCCTATCTCTACCGAGTCACGCCACAGAGCCAAGTAATTCTTAACTTAAGCTCTGATACCAACTGTAGCGACCCGGATTTTTAACGACTTTGGTTATCGACATAAGCTCGATGTCGACAACCAAAACATCGAAAAATCCTGGTAATTAGTGAAAGAAATTAGAGGGTGAGGAAAGATAAGATAGAAAATTAGAATAGAAGAAGAAGAAGAACACAACATCAGAGTAACACGAATCTCACAGCGGAACGAATAAATATATTTCATAACATAACTTTGAAATACAAATCTGTACTTGAATATACATATCATTATCAGAGTACAACACTTACAACACAGCGAAAATAACTATAGCTATTTGATCCTGAAGCCTCCTGCTCCAAGCTCTTCAACGTATCTGTAAAACCCGACTACTTGACTGCCCATACAAATTTAGCCACCCAAAAGTTTAGGGAAAACAACAAAGTAAACTCCGGGTCAGTCATGGGACTGGTATGAGTAAAACAGTTTAAAAAAAGTTCAAACAAGTAAAGGATATCTCATAAGACCACGCCGCATAACGGAACGGGTTTTTTTCCCTTATGAGAATCCAAAATAACTTTATATCAAAAATCTTTTGATATTATAATAATGCCTATCAATCACAGTATATATAATCATCTAGCAGAAACGCTTTCATCTCACGTTCTACATATATAGTATACAATCAAAACCGCAAGCACGTATTGGGTAATGGATTTCCAACTATGACAAGGTATGGAACAACCTTTCGCTAGTGAACCTCTAGAGAGGAATACACTGGGTTTAACAAGAACATCTTGCAACCCGACCACACATGACCGACCACTCATTTCGCTTGAGTGTATCGAATGTATATCACCAACGGTTGGGATCAGCAACCGTTTCCCGAATGGGACAGCATCAACAATAGATTTTTAGAAATAAATGAAACTCTAGATCAGGTGATTACACACCCTACTTCGGTGCGACCGACTTAGCCATGCTGCCTGCCCGATTTCTGTCATTTACCGAATGATGAGGCTAGAAGCTACGCTTTTATCATCACATCAGATTCACTTTGAATGTCACATCATCAAATCCATCAAATCATCGATTGACGTCCTCAACCATACATTATGTGTTAGCTAAAAGAAGTTTCCTTCTCCGCTTCCACTCTTGTTACGGTTGGAGAAATCAATATATGTGATCGTCTGGAAATATTCTGTCAGACATCCGTCCATACAAGTCATCCAGGAACAGGATGAACCGAAGGCACTATTCTGTAAATAGGATAGCCCTTGGATAACTCCGTCTTCAATTTCGTTTGGCATATATGATTCGCAACGCTTATGCCAATACAGAGTGGTTCTTTGGATAATAATCCAACCGGTCTCTCCATATTAACAATGATAAAATGGTCAAAACTTCTATAGTCTATGATTTAACTATCGAATAAAAACAGGTGTGCAAACAACGATATTATTCCCAAATGGGAATTTATATCAATCAAACATCATTCAACATTTATCTCTTTATTTCATAAATTTACTTATCTCCTGTTTCCCTATATTCAATATTTCTTATTTTCTAAATTTGGAAAATATACGTTATTAACAATGGAAAACATTTCCATTTCTTGTTTTCTTTATTAGAAAACATTTCTGGTTTCTTATTTGGAAAACATTTCCAAAGCTTCTTCATTGGACTTAGACAGATGTTTAACAAACCATCGCGATGCCAACTCAAACCATTTCCTTTACTGCCGAACCTTAACTATTCCTTAGTTAAAAACGAAGCCAATCAAGTTGGTGTAGAACTACCTCTCAGACCTTAACTGAACAACATTTCTAACTTTTAAATAGAAAAAGTTCACTTTATATCCCTTTACTAACTTCCTTACTTAAACCCCCTTCGAATATCTATATTCGATTGACTCTTTTCACTTAACTCTATTCGATTAACCCTTATCAGTTAACGCTGTTGGACTAATACTATTGGATTAACTCTATTTGACTAACGCTATTGATTTACTCATTTCACTTAACTCCTTTCGAATAAACTATATTCGATAACTCCTTTTTCTTTCTTCGAATAAACTATATTCGATTAACTCCTTTTACTTTCTATTCGAATAACTATATTTGATTAACTCATTTTACTTTCTATTCGAATAACTATATTTGATTAACTCCTTTTAACTTTCTCTCTAATCGATTAACTAACATCGATTTACTCCTTTTACTTTAACTCTAATCGATTAACTAACATCGATTAACTCCTTTTACTTTAACTCTTATCGATTAACTAACATCGATTAACTCCTTTTAACTTTATTCTCTAATCGATTAACTAACATCGATTAACTCCTTTTAACTTTATTCTCTAATCGATTGACTAACATCGATTAACTCCTTTTGACTAAACTATATTTGAATACCCCCTTTTAACTTTGTTCGATAACTTCCATTATTCTATTCGAATAACTAATTCGATTAACTCCCTTTCAAATAAACCATTCATTTGTAAAGATTTACTTTTAGTAACGGTTCTTCACTTTACAATGATTTCCTTTTATTATAACTTATCCTTTGATTTTATAAATATTTCTTTTGTAAAAATCCTTTTCCTTTTCTATATAAAATTCATCGATTTTATATAAATAATTCATTTTCAAAATACACTTTGAAAATATCCCTTTATCAACATTCGGTATGTTATGGTATTCAACATATCAAATCACGATGATCAGTATCGTCCAAACACATATAATCGACAACAGATTATATATCACATCATATATCATAATATATGAAAAACAGTAAAATAAATGTTGAGGAATCCAGTCGGATACCTCCAACCTATTTCCCTGCATCACAGATGTTAACCAATATAGATAACATCACCTTCAGTTCCATATGATATATTCTGTTAAACAGAATCAATATGGAAATTTAACTAACTGACTAGCAGTTCAATCAAACAGTCAACACACAGTCAAATAGACAATTTCTAACAGTTCTAAAAATACAACATGAAATTATAAACTGTTTAGAGTTAGTGAGATTTACTCACTTTGGCAGTTCATCGTTAAAGACGATAACCATCGCTTGATTCAGACGGACAATTTATTTTGCTATAAATTGTAACGAGCTTCGATTCACTCCCCATCAGTTCCATTGTGTAGTGCTCGTCCATACGATCCCAACGGATCTGACCGTTCGAAATTCTGATACGATATGATCGAGATATTCAATTTTACAAGAAATACAGTTAATTAAATTTGACTTAAAACTTTAAATTATAAATTAATAATAGGCTTCACCGTTATACTCACGTCGGTCCATCACTTTAAACTTCAACCCGTTTGAATCATGTATCTTTCTTGAATAAAACCTTCTCATATTATTTGGAAACTCAGGAATTAAAGCTGTCGTTTCTTTTGACGTGTACTTTTCCCATTCTTCATTTGAATCCAAACCAGTTTCACCTCTTCAACACATTTTATTTTATTTGGGCTTTCTATTCCAAACCCAGTGTAACAACCCGGAAAATGCGAGCCAGTTTGAAATTTTTATTTTGGCAATTTTAACGAATTATGAATATTTAAAATAGATTATTTTAAATAATATCGACGGGAAATTTATTTTGAATAGAATTCGAACGTATATATTCATATTCGTCGTCGTTAGAATATAAATATTTATTTATAATTATAAATAGAATTGAAAATGGCGCGGTAGTTCGATAATTCGATTTCAAACTTCAATTGAATGTACCGGGTGCAAAATAATCCGGATTTTAGTGAAACCAAAAACATTAGGATCTAATTGATGATATCTTACCAACGAATCTGAATAATCGAAATTTCATAGCGGGGATCAAAAGATATGCCCAGATGAAAATTCTGAATAGTCGCTATGGAATTCAGGCCCTTAAAAATGGGAATTTTGCAAACGACCTCGGATTTCGACGAAACCAGTTTTGTTGGATCCGCAGTGTCAAGTTATTGCTAGATTCCAAATTTCATAATTTTTCGAATCAATATGTGAGCGTGGCAAAGGAAAAAGCGTTTGACCAGTTTCAGTTGATTTTAATCAACTGGAAATTGGCCATTTTTCATACGGTCTCAGAATTCGACGAAACTAGTTTTGTTAGGACTGTATCGTCAATACGAAGCTAGAAATATTTTTCTGGGAATTTTTAGAGTTAGTATGTGGCCCCGGTAATTTGAAATGTGCGTTTAAATTGAATATATAAAGACTTATATTTTAAATTTAACGGAAACTGATCGTAACAATCGAATTGGCCTACGATACATATCCCATTGTGTTCGGAATGGGGGTAAACCGCTAGGGACGACAGTCGGTGGGTCTCGTTTCGACTTCGACAGAAAAGTCAACTATGGAGATTAAGATAAAAATAAAATAATATAATTAAACCTATAACTACCTTTCTCCCTCTCTCTCCTTCATTTACCGGTCAACGCTCCTTTATAAAAGAAAAAAAAAAGAAAAAAAAAACCCCGATGGACCTCGTCTGCCCTAGCTTCCACGACGGACCCACCGCCGCCTGCGCCACCGATGGCGTCGCACCCCCATCCCTCAGCCACCATCGACGCCCTCGACCCTCCTCCCATCGTTCTCTCTCCACTCGAACAGCCGTAGCCCCTCCAACCCATTCGATTTTCACCCAAATCGAGGGCGCCTCCAACCCTAGACCGCATCCACCACCGGAGCTTCCCGCCTCCGCCTGCGACTCCCCTACCCCGGCGCACCCTTGCCCAGCCCTCCGACGATGAACGGCCCTCCCTCCCTTTTCTATTTTTACTGTAAGTTTTTTTATATATATTATTATTATTCATTTAATTAGTTTTATTTCTTTATTTTACCTATCCTTGTCGAAATATAATTCCAATTGGTATGTGTGTGAATTCGAAGTAAAAATCGAATTTTTATATATGGTTTTACGAAGTAAAAATCGAATTTTTATATAATAGAGAATATAAAAATGTGATTTTATATATACAGTGTACGGACGACGAAAAGGACAAATGAAGAACGATGAAGATTTCCTACATAAGAAGAGTCGAGGCGAATGGTTTAGCTAATCTGTGAGAATTTCTCACCTTTCAATTTCATTTTCTAGTTATATATATATACTAGGATGCAGACGGTGCTTAGTAGCACCCGACACAATCGTCCACAGACCATGGACTTGTTTGTTTGGTTGCAAAAATTAGTTAGATGATTTGGTTTAAATTGAATGGTTTGGTGAAATGAAATGGATTGATTGATGTGTGAATGGCGTGGGCCTTCACTAGACCGGGGATAAGGCTAGGCCTCGTCCCGTTCCTTGTATCGTGCCGTTATGCCGCCGAAATTTTCTAAAATAAGTTAGATAAATAAAAATATCATTTTATTTAAAGAATGAACTGAATAGAAATTCATATGTTGGAATAAAATGTTTTATCGTTAAAAATATAATTTTTAACGTGAATGTGAATAAATAAATATTCATTTACAAACCAGACGGTTTGTTTATGTACACCTATTTGAAGGACATTGATTGGGTCGATAAATTTTACACATCGCCCAACTGCACAAATAAAATCTGTGTTTGATTGTTTGAAACCCCACACGGGTGTTGGGATGTAATTTGAAGTTCACTCATCCTGATTGATTAAATATGTCGATCGATAGATTGACAGGCTGTTATAAGCGTTAGATATCTATATTTGATGCTTATACAGTGTAGTGCACTTTGGTTGATGGTTGATTATTTTCAATGCTATTATATGTGTGTAATGTATGAAAATCCATATAATTAACATTATATGGTGATTGATTGGGCCTCATTCCAATTTGAAAAATAAAGAATATTATAAAATAAAGGTTCATGTGTTGACAGTACTCATCCATTGAGATTGGTCATGTGTTGAACGAAATATTTTAGTAATAAAATTTACATCTTTATCGATATAAAATAAAGGTTCATGTGTTGACAGTACTCATCCATTGAGATTGGTCATGTGTTGAACGAAATATTTTAGTAATAAAATTTACATCTTTATCGATATAAAATAAAGGTTCATGTGTTGACAGTACTCATCCATTGAGATTGGTCATGTGTTGAACGAAATATTTTAGTAATAAAATTTACATCTTTATCGATATAAAATAAAGGTTCATGTGTTGACAGTACTCATCCATTGATACTGGTCATGTGTTGAACGAAATATTTTAGTAATAAAATTTACATCTTAATATTATAAAATAAAGGTTCATGTGTTGACAGTACTCATCCATTGAGATTGGTCATGTGTTGAACGAAATATTTTAGTAATAAAATTTACATCTGTATCAATATAAAATAAAGGTTCATGTGTTGACAGTACTCATCCATTGAGATTGGTCATGTGTTGAACGAAATATTTTGATAATAACAACTATTTTGAAAAAGAAATATTTGAAATAGAATATTTGAAAATAGAAATTTATGAAGCCGTGTTGATTAGATTGACGCCATTTTGACGTAAACGATATTTATATCGATTTTATTCATTTCGAAATGAATTGAATATATAACGATTTCGAAATGAATTGAATTAAAAACGATTTCGAAATGAATTGAATTTAAAACGATTTCGAAATGAATTGAATTAAAAACGATTTCGAAATGAATTGAATTGAAAACGATTTCGAAATGAATTGAATTAAAAACGATTTCGAAATGAATTGAATTAAAAACGATTTCGAAATGAATTGAATTGAAAACGATTTCGAATTGAATTGAATTGAAAACGATTTCGAAATGAATTGAATTGAAAACGAATTCAAATTGAATTGAAAGCGAATTGAAATGAATTCAAATTGAATTGAAATTTGAATTGAATAGAAATGAATTTTAAAACGAATTTATAAAGAAAAATTCAATTTTGATTTGAATTGAAAAAGAAGTTGAAATTGCTTTTGAAACGAATTTAAAACTATTCATATAATTCGTTTTAAATAGAAATCGACGAAATATATATTATATATATTATATATATAATATAATGGCCTGAATAGAACGCGACGCGGCGCGGTAGTTCGTGAATTTCGACCATTTATTTCAAACGGACATTACGGGAGATCCGATCGTCGGATTCTCCTAAACCGGAACCGTTGGGTTCGTATCGAAAAGAGCTTTCTAACGAATGTCAGAAAAATGAAATCTAACGGTTGGATTTGGAGATACGTCCAAATCAAATTCGAAAAAGGTCGCTGTAAGTGCAGTTCGATGACCGTTGATGGAAATCGACTGTACGGGCCTTGATAAAATTATTAAAAATAGTAATAATTTGTGTAAAATCATAAGAAATGATTTGTGAAGATTTGGGATGAAAAACTCCATATTTGAAAAGATAAAAACAGATTTTTATCGAAATGAACTAGTTTTGAACTAGAAATATAATTCTATTTATTTTTAATTAAATAAATTGAATTTGAAAAGGGTTTTAAAAATAACCAGAATTTCCAATGATTGCATTGGAGTGGATTTGAATCGAAATTGTCTTCGGAATATTTCGATGTTGGAATTCGTGATTATACAGATGTTGTTATGGAAATTTGAAAGATATATATTTATATCGTTATTTTCAATACGACATTTGTTAATCGTAGAATTTGATATGGAATATAAGCCGATATATTTTCTATTCAGAGCCTTATATTGAATATCAAATGTGATTTGGGCTTGTCGTGAATGGTGTCTTCACTAACACTGTTCTTGAACCCAGTTGAGAAAAGATTAAATCTTTTTATTTAGATTTAATGAAGTGTACCAATTAAAAATGATATTTAATTGGAATTGAATTGGTATTGATTTTTGGGTTTATCGTGAACAGTGTGTTCAATAACACTTGTTCTTTAACCCGATAATTAATGGAATGATTTTTGGGTTTATCGTGAACAGTGTTTTAAATAACACTCGTTCTTTAACCCGATAATTAATGAATGTGATTTTGGGTTTATCGTGAACCGTGTTTTAAATGACACTGATTCTTTAACCCAGTCGAAGATTAAAACTAAGTGGAGTTTTAATGAATCTTTAATTAGATTGAAATGATCGAAAATGGAGTATCACCAGTTTTGCTCCAGGCGATAGTTAAATCTTTAATTAGATTTGAACGTGAAATGGTAATTGAATTTACCGACAACACTGTGGTGTTAGATATGAAGTATTACCAGTTTTACTTCATGGGATGAATAGGTTGGGATGGGGAAATTAAAATAAATGATTACTTCGGTAAGGTTCGCTGATCCCGACTGGTTTGAATTGAGATTCAAAAATAGAATAAAGAATAAGTTCAAGGAATTTATCTTGGATAAGATTAATGGGAACCTTTCCCTATGAATGTAAAATTTAGAAACTAACTATCGGTTAGCCAAGCAGAATGGTTTTCTGGATATTGATCTGATGTTGGTTTCGGCCTTCGGGGTTAATATTTGGGAAATTATTCTCTTGATTAATTTACGGTTAGTGACTAATGAATTGGAATGAGGCGTATGTTGTGTTTGTGTAACACTTATTTAAAATATACGCGAGTTATTCGGAAAGACCGGGTCTATCCCATTCTGAATAACTAATACGACGATAAGTCGAAGATGAAGATGGTGGTCGAAGACCAGAAGTCTTCACGTCGTTTGGGTGATTACTGATGATCTTGATTGGGCTGTACACCCAAGAAGATGGAAACAGTTGGTGATCGTCCAGACGTACTTGGAGATCAATGGATATGCGGGGTACTAGGTGCCTCCGGTTCCGTTCAGACCCAGAACGGACTTGTAAATGGACTGTGTGTCTGACATTGGATTTTAGTCCGTGTGATTGATCTCTATTAAATATATATTTGTTTGGCGGCGGAGAATTTATTCTCTCGCTTAACGCCCTTCTCTGAGACGTACGAGCTCAGGGGTTATATATTGATGGATATCAAACGCATGGAGTGAATTGCCTGTGTGGCATGCCTAAGTGGCAATTGATCGAGGCTTCTGTTGAAAAGCAAAGTCTTGTGGTTGATGATCAAAGCACGGCCTTTGTGGCATAGCTTTGTATAACGTTTGATTCGCGAGTTTCACACCCGGTATGAACCAAAAACGGGAGACGGACGTCAGGGAGGGCATGCGTTTCTTTCTAGCTAGAAGTGGCGTCAGTGGTTTTACACGCCCTGACGAGTTTGACTTATGTGGTTGTTGCTGTTGCGAGGCGCCTCAGTTATATCGGTTTCGGCCGATGCATTCTGGTCGGATGACGGACCAGACTTACACCCCATAGGGTGGGGAGACGTAGTGTTCAGGCATAATAATCCACATCGGTGGACCGACCCTGAGGATCCAAGGGGCAGTTGCGGCTGTTTCTGAGACACGGGCTAGAGCGTCTCGAATCGGTTGAGGACTATCTTTTGCCTCGGTTCATAGATGGAAATCCAATTTCCAAATACGTGACTTTGCGGTTTTAGTTGTAATCCTGTATATGGCGACATAGTGGGATGGGGCGCTCATGCCGCCTATGATTGATACTTATGATTTGAAGTTGTTTTATACAGAATGCACTGACTATAGTATCAAACGATTTGTTTTAACCGTATCAAGCATTCTTTGGCTGTTATAAGGGAAAACCCTATCCTCGGCTGCGTTGCATTGTGTGATGGGACCTGGGTCTTATAACAGCTTCATTTTTCTTTATTAGCATTGCGCTGTTATGTTTTATGCACTGGTATTCTTGGGAGGAAACCCGTTCCGTGTTATACGGCGTGGTCCCTTGATTTACCTAATGATTTAAAATAAAGATTAATAACTGTTTTAGTTCTCACACCAGTCACATGACTGACCTGGAGTTTATTGTTTTGACCTAAACTCTGGGTGCCCTTATTTTGACACGGGCAGCTAGTAGTTTTGGTTTTGCAGATTTATATTCACAGGATCCTGGTTTACAACTAGAATGATATCCGGAAAGCTTTGTATCCGTATATCTCTTCTAGTTGTGTATTGTATTATATTCCGCTGCGATGTATTTAAATGTAATTTAAATCTCTGATATTTCTGTGTAATATTTATTTGTTTATACTCTGTATATTCTTGTAATCTGATGCATTGTTGTGATATACAGTGAAATGTTCTTTTGTATGCGTTCGGCTGTGGTTTGTTCTCGAACTATCTGACGCTTTCCTTTACGGGGAAGTTACGGGTTTTCACAGTTGGTATCAGAGCTTTGGTTTACAAAGCAGAGAACAAGACACATTAGAACCATATGAAAGAATTCATCAGATATTGGATTAGTAATATCCAACGAGAATGACTCGTTAGAGATGGGATCCGTAGTATCCTAGAACGAGTGTGAAGAGTTTATTTTTTTTTAATGAAAACAAATTTTGTTTTGAAAATTTAAATCAATTATTCGTTTTTGATTATTTATATTGATGTGGACAATCCAGAATATATAGATTTTGCGTATACGTCTGATCCGCGTGTATTCAAAGTTTTAATATATTGGATAGATATAGCATCACACTCTAGTCGCCCGAAGATGATATTGATGATAGTGATCACATCATCAACATTTATGTTCGAGTTTCAAAGGTGTGATTTTCTATATATTTCCATTAGACTGGTGTGAGAACCAAAACTAATATAGCTAGAATACATTGTTGTGATTTGGCATCAAAACATGATTTTCTGTATGTGTATCAAATTTATGAATTTGAAACTCTAATTCACTAACTGATTGATGTTTGTGTTGTTTGTTTATTTGTTTGATAATTTTGAACCATTTAGCCTAATTGAATCACATATTGAATTGTATTGAAAATTGGTCGCATTTGCTTGCATATACTTGCACTTACATTGAACAGGTCATAGCAAGGAGGCTAGAGCAGAGAATAAAATTTGTTTGCCCGACAAATAGGTACATGTTTACTACATAATTTACTGTTTTGTTTGGGTGATGATGATTTTATGAGCCTATTGGCTAGCCGCTTGGCTTTTTCTTTTTCTTTTTGAGATCTGAAGGACCGGGGAAGCTATTTGAAATTCCCTGGTGCTCCCGGTGCAGGGGAGGTTATGGCGAAATTTTTCGAAAATTTAGGGTGTTAGCCAAATTTTTGAAAATTTGAAAATTCTCAGAAACTGAAAAGTTGGAGAATGGAAGCCAGATCGAACGTAGGGTTGATTAATCAAACCACTTTCGACTTTGTTCCTTTTTGGGGACGAAAAGTTTTAAGTGGGGGAGATTGTAACAACACGGAAAATGCGAGCCAGTTTGAAATTTTTATTTTGGCAATTTTAGCGAATTATGAATATTTAAAATAGATTATTTTAAATAATATCGACGGGAAATTTATTTTGAATAGAATTAGAACGTATATATTCATATTCGTCGTCGTTAGAATATAAATATTTATTTATAATTATAAATAGAATTGAAAATGGCGCGGTAGTTCGATAATTCGATTTCAAACTTCAATTGAATGTACCGGGTGCAAAATAATCCGGATTTTAGTGAAACCAAAAACATTAGGATCTAATTGATGATATCTTACCAACGAATCCGAATAATCGAAATTTCATAGCGGGGATCAAAAGATATGCCCAGATGAAAATTCTGAATAGTCGCTATGGAATTCAGGCCCTTAAAAATGGGAATTTTGCAAACGACCTCGAATTTCGACGAAACCAGTTTTGTTGGATCCGCAGTGTCAAGTTATTGCTAGATTCCAAATTTCATAATTTTTCGAATCAATATGTGAGCGTGGCAAAGGAAAACGCGTTTGACCAGTTTAAGTTGATTTTAATCAACTGGAAATTGGCCATTTTTCATACGGTCTCAGAATTCGACGAAACTAGTTTTGTTAGGACCGTATCGTCAATACGAAGCTAGAAATATTTTTCTGGGAATTTTTAGAGTTAGTATGTGGCCCCGGTAATTTGAAATGTGCGTTTAAATTGAATATATAAAGATTTATATTTTAAATTTAACGGAAACTGATCGTAACAATCGAATTGGCCTACGATACATATCCCATTGTGTTCGGAATGGGGGTAAACCGCTAGGGACGACAGTCGGTGGGTCTCGTTTCGACTTCGACAGAAAAGTCAACTATGGAGATTAAGATAAAAATAAAATAATATAATTAAACCTATAACTAGCTTTCTCCCTCTCTCTCCTTCATTTACCGGTCAACGCTCCTTTATAAAAGAAAAAAAAAAGAAAAAAAACCCCGATGGACCTCGTCTGCCCTAGCTTCCACGACGGACCCACCGCCGCCTGCGCCACCGATGGCGTCGCACCCCCATCCCTCAGCCACCATCGACGCCTCGACCCTCCTCCCATCGTTCTCTCTCCACTCGAACAGCCGTAGCCCCTCCAACCCGTTCGATTTTCACCCAAATCGAGGGCGCCTCCAACCCTAGACCGCAGCCACCACCGGAGCTTCCCGCCTCCGCCTGCGACTCCCCTACCCCGGCGCACCCTTGCCCAGCCCTCCGACGATGAACGACCCTCCCTCCCTTTTCTATTTTTACTGTAAGTTTTTTTTATATATATCATTATTATTCATTTAATTAGTTTTATTTCTTTATTTTACCTATCCTTGTCGAAATATAATTCCAATTGGTATGTGTGTGAATTCGAAGTAAAAATCGAATTTTTATATATGGTTTTACGAAGTAAAAATCGAATTTTTATATAATAGAGAATATAAAAATGTGATTTTATATATACAGTGTACGGACGACGAAAAGGACAAATGAAGAACGATGAAGATTTCCTACATAAGAAGAGTCGAGGCGAATGGTTTAGCTAATCTGTGAGAATTTCTCACCTTTCAATTTCATTTTCTAGTTATATATATATATACTAGGATGCAGACGGTGCTTAGTAGCACCCGACACAATCGTCCACAGACCATGGACTTGTTTGTTTGGTTGCAAAAATTAGTTAGATGATTTGGTTTAAATTGAATGGTTTGGTGAAATGAAATGGATTGATTAATGTGTGAATGGCGTGGGCCTTCACTAGACCGGGGATAAGGCTAGGCCCCGTCCCGTTCCTAGTATCGTGCCGTTATGCCGCCGAAATTTTCTAAAATAAGTTAGATAAATAAAAATATCATTTTATTTAAAGAATGAACTGAATAGAAATTCATATGTTGGAATAAAATGTTTTATCGTTAAAAATATAATTTTTAACGTGAATGTGAATAAATAAATATTCATTTACAAACCAGACGGTTTGTTTATGTACACCTATTTGAAGGACATTGATTGGGTCGATAAATTTTACACATCGCCCAACTGCACAAATAAAATCTGTGTTTGATTGTTTGAAACCCCACACGGGTGTTGGGATGAAATTTGAAGTTCACTCATCCTGATTGATTAAATATGTCGATCGATAGATTGACAGGCTGTTATAAGCGTTAGATATCTATATTTGATGCTTATTCAGTGTAGTGCACTTTGGTTGATGGTTGATTATTTTCAATGCTATTATATGTGTGTAATGTATGAAAATCCATATAATTAACATTATACGGTGATTGATTGGGCCTCATTCCATTTTGAAAAATAAAGAATATTATAAAATAAAGGTTCATGTGTTGACAGTACTCATCCATTGAGATTGGTCATGTGTTGAACGAAATATTTTAGTAATAAAATTTACATCTTTATCGATATAAAATAAAGGTTCATGTGTTGACAGTACTCATCCATTGAGATTGGTCATGTGTTGAACGAAATATTTTAGTAATAAAATTTACATCTTTATCGATATAAAATAAAGGTTCATGTGTTGACAGTACTCATCCATTGAGATTGGTCATGTGTTGAACGAAATATTTTAGTAATAAAATTTACATCTTTATCGATATAAAATAAAGGTTCATGTGTTGACAGTACTCATCCATTGAGATTGGTCATGTGTTGAACGAAATATTTTAGTAATAAAATTTACATCTTTAATATTATAAAATAAAGGTTCATGTGTTGACAGTACTCATCCATTGAGATTGGTCATGTGTTGAACGAAATATTTTAGTAATAAAATTTACATCTGTATCAATATTAAATAAAGGTTCATGTGTTGACAGTACTCATCCATTGAGATTGGTCAAGTGTTGAACGAAATATTTTGATAATAACAACTATTTTGAAAAAGAAATATTTGAAATAGAATATTTGAAAATAGAAATTTATGAAGCCGTGTTGATTAGATTGACGCCATTTTGACGTAAACGATATTTATATCGATTTTATTCATTTCGAAATGAATTGAATATATAACGATTTCGAAATGAATTGAATTAAAAACGATTTCGAAATGAATTGAATTTAAAACGATTTCGAAATGAATTGAATTAAAAACGATTTCGAAATGAATTGAATTGAAAATGATTTCGAAATGAATTGAATTAAAAACGATTTAGAAATGAATTGAATTTAAAACGATTTCGAAATGAATTGAATTAAAAACGATTTCGAAATGAATTGAATTGAAAACGATTTCGAATTGAATTGAATTGAAAACGATTTCGAAATGAATTGAATTGAAAACGAATTCAAATTGAATTGAAAGCGAATTGAAATGAATTCAAATTGAATTGAAATTTGAATTGAATAGAAATGAATTTTAAAACGAATTTATAAAGAAGAATTCAATTTTGATTTGAATTGAAAAAGAAGTTGAAATTGCTTTTGAAACGAATTTAAAACTATTCATATAATTCGTTTTAAATAGAAATCGACGAAATATATATTATATATATTATATATATAATATAATGGCCTGAATAGAACGCGGCGCGGTAGTTCGTGAATTTCGACCATTTATTTCAAACGGACATTACGGGAGATCCGACCGTCGGATTCTCCTAAACCGGAACCGTTGGGTTCGTATCGAAAAGAGCTTTCTAACGAATGTCAGAAAAATGAAATCTAACGGTTGGATTTGGAGATACGTCCAAATCAAATTCGAAAAAGGTCGCTGTAAGTGCAGTTCGATGACCGTTGATGGAAATCGACTGTACGGGCCTTGATAAAATTATTAAAAATAGTAATAATTTGTGTAAAATCATAAGAAATGATTTGTGAAGATTTGGGATGAAAAACTCCATATTTGAAAAGATAAAAATAGATTTTTATCGAAATGAACTAGTTTTGAACTAGAAATATAATTCTATTTATTTTTAATTAAATAAATTGAATTTGAAAAGGGTTTTAAAAATAATCAGAATTTCCAATGATTGCATTGGAGTGGATTTGAATCGAAATTGTCTTCGGAATATTTCGATGTTGGAATTCGTGATTATACAGATGTTGTTATGGAAATTTGAAAGATATATATTTATATCGTTATTTTCAATACGACATTTGTTAATCGTAGAATTTGATATTGAATATAAGCCGATATATTTTCTATTCAGAGCCTTATATTGAATATCAAATGTGATTTGGGTTTGTCGTGAATGGTGTCTTCACTAACACTGTTCTTGAACCCAGTTGAGAAAAGATTAAATCTTTTTATTTAGATTTAATGAAGTGTACCAATTAAAAATGATATTTAATTGGAATTGAATTGGTATTGATTTTTGGGTTTATCGTGAACAGTGTGTTCAATAACACTTGTTCTTTAACCCGACAATTAATGGAATGATTTTTGGGTTTATCGTGAATAGTGTTTTAAATAACACTCGTACTTTAACCCGATAATTAATGAATGTGATTTTGGGTTTATCGTGAACCGTGTTTTAAATGACACTGATTCTTTAACCCAGTCGAAGATTAAAACTAAGTGGAGTTTTAATGAATCTTTAATTAGATTGAAATGATCGAAAATGGAGTATCACCAGTTTTGCTCCAGGCGATAGTTAAATCTTTAATTAGATTTGAACGTAAAATGGTAATTGAATTTACCGATAACACTGTGGTGTTAGATATGAAGTATTACCAGTTTTACTTCATGGGATGAATAGGTTGGGATGGGGAAATTAAAATAAATGATTACTTCGGTAAGGTTCGCTGATCCCACTGGTTTGAATTGAGATTCAAAAATAGAATAAAGAATAAATTCAAGGAATTTATCTTGGATAAGATTAATGGGAACCTTTCCCTATGAATGTAAAATTTAGAAACTAACTGTCGGTTAGCCAAGCAGAATGGTTTTCTGGATATTGATCTGATGTTGGTTTCGGCCTTCGGGGTTAATATTTGGGAAATTATTCTCTTGATTAATTTAAGGTTAGTGACTAATGAATTGGAATGAGGCGTATGTTGTGTTTGTGTAACGCTTATTTAAAATATACGCGAGTTATTCGGAAAGACCGGGTCTATCCCATTCTGAATAACTGATACGATGATAAGTCGAAGATGAAGACGGTGGTCGAAGACCAGAAGTCTTCACGTCGTTTGGGTGATTACTGATGATCTTGATTGGGTTGTACACCCAAGAAGATGGAAACAGTTGGTGATCGTCCAGACGTACTTGGAGATCGATGGATATGCGGGGTACTAGGTGCCTTCGGTTCCGTTCAGACCCAGAACGGACTTGTAAATGGACTGTGTGTTTGACATTGGATTTTAGTCCGTGTGATTGATCTCTATTAAATATATATCTGTTTGGCGGCGGAGAATTTATTCTCTCGCTTAACGCCCTTCTCTGAGACGTACGAGCTCAGGGGTTATATATTGATGGATATCAAACGCATGGAGTGAATTGCCTGTGTGGCATGCCTAAGTGGCAATTGATCGAGGCTTCTGTTGAAAAGCAAAGTCTTGTGGTTGATGATCAAAGCACGGCCTTTTTGGCGTAGCTTTGTGTAACGTTTGATTCGCGAGTTTCACACCCGGTATGAACCAAAAACGGGAGACGGACGTCAGGGAGGGCATGCGTTTCTTTCTAGCTAGAAGTGGCGTCAGTGGTTTTACACGCCCTGACTAGTTTGACTTATGTGGTTGTTGCTGTTGCGAGGCGCCTCGGTTATATCAGTTTCGGCCGATGCATTCTGGTCGGCTGACGGACCAGACTTACACCCCATAGGGTGGGGAGACGTAGTGTTCAGGCATAATAATCCACATCGGTGGACCGGCCCTGAGGATCCAAGGGTCAGTTGCGGCTGTTCCTGAGACACGGGCTAGAGCGTCTCGAATCGGTTGAGGACTATCTTTTGCCTCGGTTCATAGATGGAAATCCAATTTCCAAATACGTGACTTTGCGGTTTTAGTTGTAATCCTATATATGGCGACATAGTGGGATGGGGCGCTCATGCCGCCTATGATTGATACTTATGATTTGAAGTTGTTTTATACACTATGCACTGACTTTAGTATCAAACGATTTGTTTTAACCGTATCAAGCATTCTTTGGCTGTTATAAGGGAAAACCCTATCCTCGGCTGCGTTGCATTGTGTGATGGGACCTGGGTCTTATAACAGCTTCATTTTTCTTTATTTAGCATTGCACTGTTATGTTTTATGCACTGGTATTCTTGGGAGGAAACCCGTTCCGTGTTATACGGCGTGGTCCCTTGATTTACCTAATGATTTAAAATAAAGATTAATAACTGTTTTAGTTCTCACACCAGTCATATGACTGACCTGGAGTTTATTGTTTTGACCTAAACTCTGGGTGACCTTATTTTGACACGGGCAGCTAGTAGTTTTGGTTTTGCAGATTTATATTCACAGGATCCTGGTTTACAGCTGGAATGATATCCGGAAAGCTTTGTATCCGTATATCTCTTCTAGTTGTGTATTGTATTATTTTCCACTGCGATGTATTTAAATGTAATTTAAATCTCTGATATTTCTGTGTAATATTTATTTGTTTATACTCTGTATATTCTTGTAATCTGATGCATTGTTGTGATATACAGTGAAATGTTCTTTTGTATGCGGTCTGTTGTGGTTTGTTCTCGAACTATCCAACTCTTTCCTTTACGGGGAAGTTACGGGTTTTCACACCCAGCCCACGAAACAAAATATAACCCACCCCAAACAAATACCTTCTTCCCCGATAATTTCTTCTAACTCCTGCTACTTTCGTTTACACCCTCTGCCGCATCTTTAAACTTCCATTACCTCTCCAACAGTCCACCGCAACTCCAACAAAACAAAAGCCATGGCCGACTCCTCACCACCCTGCTCCTTCACTCATTTTGTAGTTCTTCGTCACGTATAGCCTGCACCGTCCACTGTTGTGTCTCTCCCACTGCGAGCTCCCATCAACGTCGAACTCACAAGCACGAAAACTCCCCCAAATACTTTGCCAACCAGCTCCTCTTCGATTCCTTTTTCCCACCCTTTCCGCATATTACCCCAGGCCATCACCCTGCTCTTTCGCTCCCTGGTTCTCCTCTAACCCACAGTTATTTCTTCTTCCACTTCATTATAACCGTTACTTCAGAGATCCGAACACAAAAATATAGAAATGACGAGAACTTTTGAGGGTCATACACGTATATACGTTTATATTTTACAGCGGAGAGAAAATGAAGTGGCGGCTCGTTTTAGGTTAGAGAGGGATAGTTTTATATAGGAGAATGGTTTCCTGAGATGGATGGTTATATGGTGAAAACTTGGGCACGTGGGACGATGAATATATGGTAAAAACTTGGGTACGTGGGATGATGTAGTACGGGTATTGTGCAAATATCAAAAGATAGACATATGGTGGTGTTACGCATGGATTCTCTTCCTATTATGGTTATACGTACCATGTTACATACAAATTTTCGTTCATGTCGAGCCGCTACAAACAGAAGTAAGAGTACAGCCGTGCTCAGTGAGGTGTCACGATCCCAGAAATAAAATAATACCGGTAGATTAACTTATATTCTGAAACCTCACAATGTTGATTACAGGGTGTCAAATACTCTAAATAAAAAGTTGCTTATTTAATTAATTAAAAATTACAGTAAAATCCTAAAAATTAAATTATCACTATTTCCCAAAAGAACCTTGTCTAAATTCAAACCCGATCTCTAGTTATATCGAATAAACCGTTACGGTCGATAAACGATTCTATAGCGACTATTTTAAAATTTGATTTGGACATATCTCAAAATCTACACGACGAAATCACGATTTTTCTCTTCCACTAGAAAGATATACTCCACCAGCTCTACACGTTTCTTGTTTCACAGAAATCTGGCTTAAAACGAATCATGTACATTCAGTTGAAGTTCGAATCGCCAATTTACGAACTGCAGCGCCATTTCGAGCTGTTTATAATTATATTATAAACTATACATTCAACTATCGATGATTGAATATATTCTTTATTCAAATTCAATTCCAAGCTGAATTAAATATCATAGATGATCCGATTCACACCATATCGTCATTTCAGCCAATTCTGATTATTTCAGAATTAAATATATTATTTAATTTATTATTTTAATTAAATATTCATCATTATTTAATTCCACGACCATTAGATTCACTATATCACTATTTATGTAATTAAATAAATTAATTAAAATACCTCTGCCAATGCGGGTCATTACAGTAGGTAATTATGGAAGTAGAAGTAGAGAAAAAAGAGGAGAGTAATAAGGGTAGAGTAGATGAGTTGGTAACAGATGCAGGTAAATAGTAGACTTGGTATTTGTGGAGATAGCGAACAGGCGGAGATAGTGGACTTTGTATTTGTAGGAAGTATTAAAGGGACGCATATACTGATATATGTAACATTGAAAAATAAACACAATTAATAGCTGATATAAAGTACAACAGAAGATAGTGAATGTACGCAGGAAGCAAATCCATATAAAAAAACAAATAAAGCTTACACAGAATATGAAGTTACTAATGTCTGTCAGCTGCAAGAAATTCATGCATGTATCTGATATCCATTATCAGAGTTGTTATTGTAACGCATAGTTAAGGACGTAAGGTGATAAAACAGAACATAATTATTTTATTTGTAAATCATTCATGTGCATGCACATGGCCGTCAAATAGAATATGAACATGTACTTCATACAACATGTTGTCTATGGCTACCCTTATATCTTCCCCCTCGAGTCGATGTGAGTTATTAGTATTATACCATGGTGCATGTATCAACGCCACTGCCCAATCTACCTTTTTAGTCTTACTCAAATCATCAACTAACCACTTATATTGATACGAAATTGCATCAGAATCCGTGTATGAGCCCAGGATGATGACATGAACCGTCTCATTAGCATATTGTGTAGGAGGAAGATATAGATTGTAAGTGATATATGTGTGTGTTTGGAATGTAAAATGTAATCTAAAATTTGGAGCAAGAAGTAAATTATGAATGTATAGCGAGGAGGGACAGGGTGCATGTAGGATAAGTAGTATAAAATGTTAATGTGTGATAGTATGCATATTGGGTGATATTATGCATTGTTTGATGTGGTATAAAAAATAAGTATAGAATTATGTTATGCATAAGCTAATAATTAGAAACTAATCATAGGTTCGAAGAAGGTTCTGTTATGAGCATAAAGTATTCAACGCATATGTAAAAGAAGCAGACATCAATGGCAAGTGACAAATTGTTCAATTACATGCATGCAGTTAATACCAATTAAACAATAAGTAAACTCTATTTTTTAACGCATATTGCATGCATGCATTTAGTACATGCAATGTTCGTAAATGACATATGTAGACAGCCATTGCTTTATCCAAGTCAACGCTCAATTCAGAACCTTGCAGTGTATGATATGGTGTAATAAAAACGAACAACGATAACCAAATAGTGAAGTTTGTACAAACATAAAAGGTTATTTTTCACAAAATAAAGCAACAAAAATATGTTTAAATTTAATCATTCCAACATCTAAACATATTTTTAAGTACACGTAAAAATGTGTAGTTGTCGATGATCACGTTCGTACTCCAATGCGCTGAATGCAAGCGAAGCTGCAAATGTGAATAAATAAAAGGTGGTTAAACATAACATGGTGTTGTTTTATAGAAGTAAAGAGTAGTTATGGTGAGCGTACCGAAACGTTTCTTACAGGCCATTCAATAGTCTGTCGGTTTCTTTTTGTATTCTGTTTGTGTTGTAGAAAAGCATTATCCCATGTCTAAAGCATGAAGTGAATAATGTAAGTATGAATGATATAATAAATTATAAGGAGCATATGAACATATATTGAAAGCCATACTTCACTCCCCATGGTTCGTCGTTGTATTGGCCATGTGTTGCATGCAAATTTCCTCGCTTCTTTTTGGTAAACATGTCGGCCCTTTAAAATTAGGGTAAATGTTACGTATAAGCAAGTTAAAATAAAAATATGTATGTATGTATGTAGAAGTGAAATACTTACATGGTTGTCAAAAACAATGACATTAACTCCATATGCATGTAGGATATCTACAATTTTAGAAACAATAATATTTCCATTCACCCAAATGTCGGAAGAAATCATGAACTTGTTAAAAAAATTTGCTGCCTCTTGTCGTTCGTTGGTTACAGTTTACATTTCCATGTATGTGTGTAATGTGTAATTTGCTGCCTCTTTGTCTAACATTATAGTCGGTTCGCTTTTGATAACGAAGAAAAAGGGTAGAAGTTAGGTAAAAGATGTAGGAAATAAAAGGCAGTTGCATTGTATATTTGGTACGCACTGCAAATAAGTTACAAATATTTGTACACATTAAATGAGTAAAATTATACTAATTTGTATGCATTAATTTAGCATTAATTGTGAAATTGACTGTAGAACATGGAAATACACAAATGTAGAAACTTCTCTAATATCACACAAAGTTGTATAATTTAAGTTTATGAAGAAACTGCACTTTTTTTAATCGAAACCATAAGCTGAAGTAATATATATATATATATATATATATATATATATATATATATATATATATATAAACATATATGAAGTCAATATTATTGACATGAAATTCTGATGTTATTCTCAAAGTGAGGCGTATGAAGATGGACATCCTTAAAACGCCCATCTCTTCACACACGAACTTGAATATTCAATTATGTAATGTAAGAGTATAGATTTAATTATTATCTTTTAGTGAATAAAAACCTGAAAATAATTTCAGCATATTCATCTTTTTGTTGACAAAATTTGTGCAATGCAGGAAGCCTTTGTATGAGACGTTTGTTTGAACATGGAAATTAGCACGAAGATAAGTGTTAAACACATACACTGATTACCCATTATTTATGGCATTATATTTGTTTATTACTCATTTATCACAAATACAGAAACATCTCTAATTTCACACAAAGTTGTGTAATTTAAGTATATGAAGAAACTGCACTTTTTTTTTAATCAAAACCATAATTATTGACATGAAATTCTGATGGTTTTCACAAAATGAGGCATATGAAGATGGACATCCTTAAAACACCCATCTCTTCACATACAAACATGAATATTCAATTATATGATGTAGGAGTAAAGATTTAATTATTATTTTTTAGTGATTACAAACCTGAATATAATTTCAACTTATTCATCTTTTTGTTGACAAATTTGTATTATGCAGGAAGCCTTTGTTTCAGACTATTGTTTCAGCATAAAAAATAGTACAAAACACATACACTTATTACTCATTATTTATGGCATTATATTTATTTATTACTCATTTATGTCATTATATTTATGGCATTACCGTATATTTATAGCACTATCGTGTAAACAGTAATATGTAAAACTCATGATGTTTTTTCATAGTAAAGATCATGCATAAAACTGAATCAAATATTAATAGGAATAGAACATGATATATTGTAGATGTAAGGACCAAATACTACGACGGATTGAAGAAAAAGAATTACATATGTTGTGCTTTGAGTGTAGATCATGCATATAACTGAATCAAAGATAAACAGGAATAGACCTTGACATATGCTCGTGTTTGAGTGTTTATGTGTAAAGGATTATGATTGTAGCAGGAGACAAAAATATCAATGACCAAATCTGAACTAATATCAATCTTCATATTTCAAAAATACAACAACTTTAATATTTCCTCGTAATTTTAAAACGAATATGTACTGTCAAAAATTTGAAGGGCGTTCATGTCATCATCCGAGTAAAAAGAAAAGTAGTAATAGAACCTGATTAGAAATAGAAGGTGATTCAAGCTTTCAGGCAGTAATTAGCAGCAAGGTAAACGATTCATACCTACGGGGAAGAACAAACAGTAAAGAAATAAAGGGACATAAATGCGAGTGAATGAAGTAAGTAAACGGTAAGGGAATAAACGTTTAACAGGATCATACCTTATGAAATCAGGATTAGCGAGCGAGATGAGTCATGGACAGAGCGGAAGGAAATTGTGGAAGAGCGAAAGAAATTAGGTTTCTTTGGCAGTAAGTGTGGAATCAGAAAAGGCGATCCCCTCTCCGCTTACTTGTTTATTCTCGTGATGGAATTGTTAACTCAAATGTTAAATAAAGTGATCGACAGCGGCCTTTTTCAACTACACCCTAAGTGTCTTGAGCCTAGGATCTCGTCTCTAATGTTCGCCGACAATCTTGTTATTTTTTGTACTCCGGACCGACGCACTGTAACCACTATTTTTGAAACGCTGGACAGATTCTACAAGATGACGGGCCTAAAGATTAATATCGGCAAATCAAGCATGAAAACAGAGGGCATCTCTGCTACCCAAATTAACGAGTTACATCAAATTACTGGTCTGGAACACAACATTAATACAATAACTTACCTTGGCCTTCCACTTACGTCAGCGAAAATCACTATAAATCAATGTATGCCTCTTTATAATCGAATCATTGCTTGGTTAAACTTCTGGACATGCAGACTATTAAGCCAAGCTGGAAGATTGACTTTAATTAAGTCGGTAGTATTTTCAATGCAGGTCTACTGGTCACGTACCTTTATACTTCCCCCTAAGCTTATCAACCTTATTCGGACGGCGTTTATGAGATATCTATGGAAAGGAAAGAATGAAGGGAGATATCTTGCTCCAATTTCTTTTAAAAAGGTTGAAAAGCCTCTAAGTAAAGACGGTCTTGGAATTGTTAACATGACGGCATGGAACAAGGTTTCTTTTCTCAAACATGTTGACAATTTTCTTAACGGTGTGAATAACATTTGTGTCGAATGGTCCGAGAGACATGTTGTAAAGGGAAATGATTTCTAGATAATGCGGCAACCGCAGAATATCAGTTGGACATGGCGGTGTATATTTAAACTCAGATCTGAAATTTTGCCGATGTTCAAGTACAAAATCAAACCCTTCTCCAATGTTGAGTTATGGAATGATCCATGGTTGAGCAATGGCCTTATCCTTGAAAAAAGTCTCACTGAATTAGAAATTGAAGTGTCTGGGTTAAGCAGAAATGCGAAAGTTATCGAATTTGTCAATAATGGCGTCATCCGAATTCCTGAATGCATGGTGGCCTCCATTAATCAATGTTGGAGGAGAGCGAGACAGGTTAAAACCGCTGGAAGTGAAGATGCTGCTACTTCATGGGGTAAAGGGAGTAGACCTTTCAGCATTAAAGAAGTTCATAATTTGGTAGCAAACTTGGATACTTTGGTTACAGACAAGTGGCACAAGAAAATTTGGCTAAGGGATAATGCAGCGAGAGAAAACTTGATGATATGGAAGGTAGTAAACAAAGCAATATATACCAAAGACTTGTTAAACAGTAGAGGTATGAACGTTCAACCTGTTTGTGTAATGTGTAACACCCATGATGAAACTGTTGATCATCTGTTTTTCGAGTGCAACCTTACCTTCATGATTTGGTTTGAGCTTATGAAAGACATAGGACGGCATGATGCAGTTCAGAATTCTAATGATGAATGGAGAAAAATTAGTACTCAAACTAGTAGGAAGAGAACTAAAGGTAGATTGTTATGTTATGTTTTGAAGAAATACATTTACGCAATGTGGAGAGAAAGGAATGTGCGTGTATTTGCTCCTCTGAATATGAAGTCCGCGCAACAGCTAAGGAAGAGCATCAGACTGGATATCAGAAATGGCCTACAGCAGTTGAATTTCGCCTTCGATCCCGGTATTCTGGGCTTGCTTTCTGCTTAAATTTGTTTTTATGTGTTGTGTTCGTCTTCTAGTGTTTATTGTACCGTGTTACTACGTTATCTGGTGTGTGTTGTATTTTCTTTAATTTCCCCGGTGCAATTATATAAGTGGTAGGGGTCCACTCAACCCCGTCGGCCTTGCCAAAAAAAAAAAAAAAAAATTAGGCAGAAAGTATTAAAGAGATAAATCAGCATCGAGCAGAAGAGTGGAAGGCGGTTAATTAAATGCTGGAGCATGGTATAAGTAAAACGTGGGTAAGTGTTTCATTAAAACTGATGATGTGGTAGAGTAACAGCCGCTCTTTGTCTATGCTCAAGATAAATCTCAGCCCTTGTTTGTCTCCTAATAACCAACCAGTGCTTTTTGTTATATAGATGTATATATATTTTTTTCATTTGTTTTTGTTTTGTTTTTTATGTGGTTATTCAAATTATACCGTGAACTGTCATTGCACATTCTATAATCGCATTGTAATATGCGAACCCCGAACGCAATGAAAATAAGCATACTGCTACATCCTGATATTACGGTCCCAACAAAACTAATTTTGTTGAAAACGGACTCCATTTGCAAAAACGGCGCTATTTTGTTCTCAATTTATTCATCGGTTCACCTTAAATTTCAAATACCGATAAAATAACTCCGATTGGCTCCAAACTGGAAACTTAGCAATAATTAGCTATACGCATTCCAATAAAACTTGTTTCGTCGAAAATGGAGGTCATCTGAAAAGAAAACATTTTTATGGTCTGTATACTATATCGAACAATTTCCCATGTGCGAAGCACAGGTCTCATCATTAGGTAAGCAACGCATTGGTTTGAACGTTCTGTTGTATGATTATTTAATTTCATCATCAATTGTCGTTGAGCATTTTATATTCATATCAATATACATCGAATTTCAAATCGAAAACTATGAAAAACCGCGACGTTTATGAGTTCGATTAAAATTTAAATATAAATTATATGTTCAACTTCATTATATAACCAAAATATATTATAAATCCATTTATAATTCCAATTCCACATTTAATATAATAAAATATATTGAATATTTGACTATAAAAATGCTGGACGTTACATTTCACTTTATAGATTGTAAGTTATGTCCAAATCGAATTTTCAAATAGTCACTATAGAATTGTTTATAAGCCATAACGATATATTTAATTATAATTAAAATTTGATTTCGAATTTCGACAAGATATTTGTGACGTAGTTATAATTTAATTTTTAGAGTTTTTCTGTAATTTTTATTTTTGAAAATAAACATTTTTATTTTTGAAGTATTTTTCACCCTATATGAGCATTTAGGATTTCACAGAATACGCCAACTTGTCTATATTATTATATTTTTTTGATTGTGGCACATTGTTGAATACAATGGTATTTTTATTTCTGTCAATAGTAGTCTATAAAGCCGATGAAATTTTATTGAACATGGTACCATTAGTAGTTGTCGAATCTTTGCCAAAACAATAAAAATATAATATAATATGTTTCCTTCTCTGCTAAGTTTAGTCACGTACTGTCGTCCCTATCCTTCAGAACACGAAGTGAAAACTCATATCACAACATTTATTTTGAAGTGGTACAAACCTACCTCTTTGTTTTACGTCTCAGTCCCGTACCTTATATCTCTGCACCCATTTTCTTAGCTATTAAGTTACTTTGCTACTAAGTAAATTTCACACATACACACATACGTGCGCAGGCCTTCATTTCTCGGCTTCAGAAAATTGAAAACATGAGAAAACTGTAAAAAAAAAATCTAAAACAAATCATATACAATTCTATAAATTTTAATATATGCATTTATGGAATCCAAAAGTTGTTCCCTTTGAGTTGGTGTATGTTTTACTGTGTTGGTGAGATTTAGGTTTGCTGGAACTATCATTAGTTCGGGATGCGCTGGAAGTGGAACCAATATGGAAGCGTGGAGATCCTCGTCAGACGCGGTCAACAAGGGGGAATCGGGTTTGATGTTTGATGTGAAGGTGTGGAGAAATCGAAGAGGAGAGGATGGGGCTCGGAAAGGGCTGGAAGTCAAAATTCTGTTAAACGTAAGAACTGAAAATGGTGTTCATGTTTGCGCATTACTATGAAGGATTTTTTGTGGGAGAGAGTAGCGTTTTCTATCAGGGAAGAATGTTCAACTTGCGTTGTGGTTTACAGTGAAAACAAAGTAGAAAAGGGGCGTGAGAAGGAATAATACGTGAAGGATGGGGAGGTCAAAGACATGGGTATTAAAGATTAAAAAGAAGGAGAAGAGTTTGAATTTTTTTTCAAGATGAATTTGTTGATTTTTAGTGGGGAAGATGTCGGTCCATCTGGTTGGAAGAAATAGGAGAGCAGGTTCTGAAAATAAAAAGTGGACAGAACTCAATGATGATGTTGAGGGACCGAAGAAGTAATCTTATGGTTGTCGAAAGTAGGCTGGCAAAAATGTTTGCGAAAAGGTTCAAATTCATGGAGGTTTTACAGTGCCATGGTTTTTGTACTTTGTAAGGTGCAGTCTTCGAGTGGTTTACGGGAAGGTGATGTTACGTGGTGTACATGCATGGTTTGTGTAATGGTGAAGAAAAAGGGAAGTAAAATTTTTGACAGTGGAAACAAAAATGGAAGAGTTAAAGGACATTTTGTTTACGGGGAAGAAGAGTGCTGTTTACGGGCAAGAAAGTGATGTCCATAACTTAACCATTCTTTAACAGAATTGCACAAATGTGGATCCGTTGGGATCGTATGAACTCGGGCTACATACTGAAACTGACATGGAGCGATTTGGAGATCATTTAAATTTATGGTGTAGTTAAGGGACTAATAAAATCAATCGATGTTAATCATTATTCAACAATTAACGACCAAGGTGAGTAAAGCTAACTAACTCTGCGAGTTTATATTTTTATAACATAATTTTAGAATTGATAAATGATGGTTGATTGTTGTGTGTTGACTATTTGGATGAACTGCTAATTAATTGGTTGAAATTATAAGATCTAGTTATATATATTGTTAATTAAATAATAATTTTGTTTATTAAAATATTTCATTTTGAAATGAAATTTGATGTTAATTATATTGTTTAACATCTGTGGATGCAGGAAAACAGGTTGGAGGGATCCAACTGGATTCCTCAATATTTATAATATTGTTTTTCATATATAGTGATATTTGATGTGATATATAACCTATGATTAGATTATGATGCGTTTGGATAACACAGCCCTTTTATTTGGTATTTTAAATACCATAAGTAATGCTGGAATGTAAAAGGGAAATTTCAAAATGTATATACAAATAAAGTGTAATGTCCCGTATTTTCTGGCCATTTTATTGAAATATTTTATTTATTTAAAATATTAGTTTGAATTTAAATAATCAATTTTGACCATTTTAATTTAAATATTTAAATTACATTAATAATATAATAATATTTTAACTTTTGAAATATTGGAAAAATGTTGAATTTGCAGTGTAGAGTGAGCGGACAACTTAAAATTGTTAAATACGGTTTGTATTGAAATTTTAGTGGCGATTTCATTTTAAAACGACGTTATAACGTTTAATTTATAATTTAATTATAAAACGAGCTGCAGCGGCGCGGCAGTTCGTAATTTGGTGTTTTGAACTTTAAACGGTTATACAGGGCACAATATTAGTTGGATTTTCTCGTAACAAGAAATGTTCAAATCTGTTGTATAATATTTATCTAATGAAAGTGAAAAATCGAGTTTTCATGTTGTAGATTTTTTTTATGTTCAAATCAAATTTTAAAATAGTCGCTGTGGAATTCCTTTATAAATTATAACGTTATTTATATTAAATAAAGGGGTTTTTTAAATTTTTAAAATATCGATTTGGCTTGAAATTCAACCCGTGATATTTTACTTTGGTAGTATGCGATATTCTGGTCGTGTATGACAAATTTCAATATTTTAATATTATTATATTGAGGTATTTTAAAATTGGTTTATTTTCTTTGAATTGGGCAGTTATAAAAGGGCCTTTGATCAAACGACCTTTTTTTTTTGACAAAACAAATTTTATTGAGACTGTAACGACAAATTATTGCTAGATATCAAATGGCGCATCAATTGGGGTTAATTTATGAGCATGGCAAAATAAAATGTAAAAAAAGACCATTTGAACGTGAACGATGGCCATTTGAGCAAACAGACTCGGAATTCGGTGAAACAAGTTTCATTAGGACCGTATCGTCAAATATTACTATGCCATCCATTCGCATATCGAGCGGGGTTTGTATGTGAGCGCATCAGCAAATAAACGAAGTTTGAAAACGCGATAGACATGAAATAAAATATCGTTCGTCACATCAACATAAATAAATAATATTTTCCATCTATATATACACCATTTCAGCCTAGAATTCTGATCAACACCTCCAAACATTTTTTCCAGCGAACATTTTTGCAGAAAAGCTCCTGTTTCTGTTTTAATTTATTTCTTTAAATCCGTGATGAATTCGAGGGGGGTTCCAAAGGGAAGGTGGTAGATCGGACTGTTGTCTAGCTACTGTAAAAAGTTGGGGTGGAACGGAGGGTTGTGGTGGCCGGAATCGTGGTTTAAAGCCACGAAATCAGTTTCGTTCTTCATCAAATTGATGATGATTGGGTTGATTCGAGGAGACGGGACCTTGGGGGTTTTGTAGAGGAGAGGCAAGTCTTCGTTTTGGCGGTGGTGACGTGACCTCTAGTGGGAGCACTTGATGGGTGAACGGAGAGTGGTGTTTTCAGTTTTTATCAAAAGCCGTGAACGGATTTAGCTATTTTCCGGCGGCTGTGTTGCTCGATGGGGGTTTGGGTCTGAAGGGGGTTGTAGAGGGAAGGCTGGCGGTGATTATCGTGGTGGTGGCATGGGTTCCGACCAACTGTAGTCGGAAAATTTATAGGTTGACCAATTTCCATTCACATCGGGTTTCTGGCGATTCGGCGGCGTAGGTGGGGCCAGGATTACTGGTGGTGAGGCGTCTCGGTCAGAGCGTGGCGTTGGAGAGCTCAGGAGGGGGTCCGTTGGTGCCTGGCGACGGGAATGGGTGGAGTTTGTTTTCTGGTGATGGTGAAGTCAAGGGTATCGGGGAAGAAACGTTGTTAAGGGGGAAACTGCATTTTTGTTTCTAACCATGATGACGTGGCGCTGTATTAAGGTAATTGATTAGTAAGGTTTTTAATTAAATATTTAATTCATTATTTAGTTTTATATTAGTAATCGTATAACATACTTAAACTTTAAATAAGCGTATCTAACTCATACATAAACGAAATCTGACGAAACTGGATCCGTTGGGATCGCAAGGACGAGGCCTAGGTGATGGCTCTGACTAGGCACTAATCTGAGAGAGTTGAAATTTCACCTAATTTTGAACGTCCATTCAAGATTGAAAGGAACAAACACGTCAACCGCCAACCGAAATTATCTGGTGAGTTAATTCTCACACCTTCTGAAATCCTGTGATGTGGTAAATTCATATTACAATATAATTTACCATTAAATGTAAAAAATGGTTGATTGGTTGCTATTGGTTGTTTATTGTTTGGTTGGTTGCTGTGATTTATCGTTTTAAAATATTATATTATTGAAATTTATTTCATATATTATTACGAAATGTATAACGAGCTGTGGTGCAGGGAAGAACAGGTTGGACGGATCCGACCGGATTCCTCAAATATTATATATGTTGTTTGTTTGTTTTATATTGTTGATATTGAGCTGACTGAACCCCATATGGTAGAAAAACCTGTTTGACCGTGATGTTGAATAGATATTCACCTGTGTTGTGTTTAAAATCAATCGACAGTATTGATTGGGCAGTTGGCAGTGAATGGCCAAAAATGTTGTTTATAAACGTCTGTCTACCGTCGGGTGAACTGACGTAGTTTTAAAGTTATAAATTATTTTATAACTGAATTAAAGTTTTTCTATTATTTTATATAAATAATTAAATTAGAAATTTATAAATGAATATTTTAATCAAGTTTATAAAGGAAATTATTTAAATGGTTTAGACCAGTTTTAAAAGAAGAAACGCAGGGATTTTCCTACGGGTTAGTAAAATAGATTAATTGTTTTTTTAATACAATTAAATAAGTGTTTTAAATTAATTAAGTTATTTAATTAATTTCAAAAGCGAAGTGACAAAAGGAAATTTAGTTAATAGTTAACTGATATGTACGGTTGGCAAAAACAACCGTGTTTAATTGATGTCGAGAATGGAATTAATTTGATTAAACTGGATATTCGTTAAATTCAACGAATAGTGTAAATTATCAGTTAATCTTTGATTAGCTATAATTATTGAATTTATTAGTATTAATAACATTAATTGTTATTTGATAGGCTTTTCAAAATGATAATTATCATATTTTCAATTAATACCTAAGTTAAATATTTTAACATAGTTAATATTAATGTTGATGGTTATTTCGATTAATAATAATTAAAGCAATGACTTTAAATTGGAATTTCAATTAAGGAATGATTAATTGTCCTTATAGTTTGATCAAAAGGGCGATAAGAGTTTTATAAAGGAGATTTATAATTCAAGGTTTAAACAAGAATTGCAAATAGAACGGGCAAGTAAATGTGGAGATTTATATAGGATTTTTCTTAATTGTTAAATTAAGTAAAAGAAAATTCAATTGGAATGAAATGATTAAGTAGATGATAAATAGATAAAAAAATATACTAAAATATAGTAATGGTTTTAAACTAAAATCTGAGAAGTTGTGAAGAAGGGTAAATGATATTTTAAGTATTTAGGAAGAAATCCAAGCGAGGTAAAAAAAGACTTTAAAACAAAGTGATGACTTTGAATGTTTAAGAATTGGATTGAGCGAAAAACATCGCAAAGGAAATTACATTCAATGGTTTGTGTGAAATATTGGTAAGAGGACTTTGGAATTTTAAACCCAAGTTAAAAAGGTCTTATTGTAAGGAAGGTAGTAAGAGGATTTTAGTTGGAAATCCAAGACAGAATTTATTATAGGAATGCCCGATGGATGAAAGTAGATTATTCGACATGTGGTTTTTATTTTAAATCCAAATGTGATAATCTGAATTATGGGTTAGATTAAAGAGTGATGTTTTAGTGAATATTTACTTAATTAAAGGAAATAAGTAAAAGGTTTTCGAACAAGGATTCCTAATATAAGAAAAGGTTTATAAAACCAGATTATGAAATCAAAGTGATAGAGGAGATTTTAATACCAATGGTTAAGTGACAAACTATTATTATTATAAGATGAAAATGTTGTCGATCGAGGTCTGAGAGGTAAATAGAATACCCTAACTTGAACGGCTTCACTATTAATGAGGAATGGTATTAGTTTGGGACGAGTGAAGGTATTCGAATTGGTTTTATCCTGTATGAGGGATATTGTACTCTAAGTGAGAGGTTTTGGAATATAAATGATATGGCAATATTAGTTTCAAAATAAATAAGAATATTTGATTTTAAAGTATATAATTTAACATTTGATTTATCATATTAGAGTTGGAAATTTGGTTTATACCATTATGTATATACATATAAGTATATAACGTGATACTAGAATATAAAGAAAAGGGGGAAAAGGTTTTAAAGAAAAATATCGATATTTCCAATAGAAATGGAAAGCTGGGTAGATATATATATATATATATACACATACTCAAAATCACATAAACAGTTCTGTTATAATAAAATAAGGATAAATATAAATGTTTCAGTATATTAGAAGGTTTAAAGGTTGATTAACTATCTTGTTAAATATATTTTTAATAGGCCAAGTCATGCCAAGTACTGAATCAATAAACTCATTTACACTATTGTTATTTGATAGTTAAATCGCCGACTGTCAAACCTGACCAAATACGATTGTTGGAATGGAAAAACCGGAATCGAAATTATATTCGAAAATCATTCCGACCAACAAATACGTGAAGACGTCGATTTAAGATGGAGCAAGTGAAGACCGTGGATCTTCATAAACGGAAGGACTACTCATCGAATTTCTCCGGCTTGCAACTATAGTCATTTGATTTGTGATTCCGTCGTGGTTGAAATCCACTGATTTGGAAGGACTTCTCGCTACTGATCCATGGGGTGATTCCTATGTGAGATGCAGTAGGAGGGTGCCTTCGGTTCATCCTGTTCCTGGATGGCTTGTATCGACGAATGTCTGACAGAGTATTTCCAAAGGACCACGTACGTTGATTTATTCAAACGTATTATAGTTGGTTAGCTCCCAACTGGAGTATCTTTGTGGACGTCAATTAGTGATATCCGATGGATCTGACAATGTGGCAGTCAAAGTGAACGGTGGACAGATATCCCAGAGATAAATTCTAGCCTCAAGACTCATCAACCGGGAAATGACAAAAATCGGCCAGGCAGCATGGCTATGTGGGACGCTTCCATTAGGGTGTATAATCACCTATCTAGAGAAATTTCATTTGCTTCTTTATTCTATATTCGATGCTGTCCCATTTTGGGAGGCTTTTGCTGATCCCAACCGTCGGTGATATACATTTGATACACTCAAGCGAAATGAGTGGTTGGTCATGTGAGGGTCAGGTTGCAAGACGTTCTTGTTGAACCCAGTGTATTCGCCTCTAGAGATACACTATCGGCAGGTGGTCCCATACCTTGTCAACGTTGGAATCCAATATCCAATAAGCGCCCGCGATTTTTAACCGTATACTATATATGTGGAGCGTGAGATGCAAGCGTTCCACTAGATTGTTAATTATTTGTATTTAGACATTATGATAATATCAGAATAAGTTATGATTTCAAAAACATTTTGGGTTATAGTAAGGTAAACCATCTGTGTTTATGTGTGGACTGGTCTTACTATTATCCTTTGATTTCTTAAAAGATTTTCCAAGATTAAACAAGTTGTGTGTTCTATGAATTTATCACTGAAAGTATTCCAGACTGACCAGGTGTATTTTGCTTTGCTTCAAATGTGCTCGGGTCAGACTGAGTATGTTCCAGGTTAGGTTTCGCTTGGAGTCTCAGGAGCTGGAAGCAGGTGGCTTCACCGCTAGGTATATAAAGTTATTATTCTGCTGTGTCTGATATACGTTGTACTCTGATTGTTGGTATGTATATATAATTCTTTCAGTATAAAGAGATTTAATATTATATTTTATCTGTTCTACTGTGAGATTCTGATGTGATGTTTTTCTTCTTTCTTCTATTCTAATATTATTTCTTCCTTTTCTCATCCTCTAATTTCTTTCTATTGGCAATCCAGTGTTTTTGATACTTGAATAGTCAACATGGTGATTTTATGTCGATTTTCAGGGTCGAAAATCCTTGGATCGTTACAGTGGTACCAGAGCAATTGGTTTAGTGATAACCTTGGCTCTGTGGTGTGACTCAATAGAGATGGGGTTAGCAATACCCTAGATTGAGTTTGAGTGTATATATGAGAGCACGTATTTGTGGTTTGTTATTAAAAATATTTTTTGAAATTATTTTGCCCAGTTTATTTATAAAATAATAAAGGTAATGATTTTCACAAATTATTTGGATTTGTTAATGTTGATTGTGTGATATGTTTGGACTATGTTGTTGGTTGCTTGAATATGAACCTGAACCTGAATCGATTGGGTTAAACCAATATGAAATAAATAAGTTGAATAAATCAATCTAGATAAATAAATTTGAATGGATAATTGAAGAAATATGTGAAGTGATTTTAAATAATTATAATCTCGTGTGGATTGAACAGTGTGTAGAATTGGTTGATGTGAATGATATGGATGTTTGGAACATAATTGACATTTATTTTCGATAATAATGGATTGGTTTGAGTTGAGAACAGGTGCTGAAGAGCCAATTCAGCTCTAAAATCCATCCAAAAGAGAAAATTTTGGAGTTAATCGAATCCAGTTTGAATAGAGCTGCATAATAACTAAGCAAGCTCGAGAATAAATTATCGCTTATCGTATAATAACGCTCGCAAAAAGGTACGCCCACGAAAATATGAAATTTTTGTTTTATTTGGGTTTTGAGTTTGGATTTTGATTTTTTCCGACCATGAGAGTCGATGTATATATATATATTTCTTGAACCTGTGATGTTACAGATGTCCTCCGTATAGGGGAGACTCTGCCAAAAATTTTCAAAAACTTAAAGTTTTAGAAATTTTTTGAAGACTTTTGGAAAATTCTTTTATTTGAAATAAATTGTTTTTAAAACTAATTGTGTCAATTCGAAAATAAATTCGAGTTCTAAAATTTATTATTTTTGAAAACATAATGGGTTGTGACGTCATTTCTACCCTGGCAATTTCGAGGACGAAATTATTTTAAGGGGGAAGGAATGTAATGTCCCGTATTTTCTGGCCATTTTACTGAAATATTTTATTTATTTAAAATATTAGTTTGAATTTAAATAATCGATTTTGACTATTTTAATTTAAATATTTAAATTATATTAATAATATAATAATATTTTAATTTCTGAAATATTGGAAAGATGACTTTGGAATTTTAAACCCAAGTTAAAAAGGTCTTATTATAAGGAAGGTAGTAAGAGGATTTTAGTTGGAAACCCAAGATAGAATTTATTATAGGAATGCCCGATGGATGAAAGTAGATTATTCGACAAGTGGTTTTTATTTTAAATCCAAATGTGATAATCTGAATTATGGGTTAGATTAAAGAGTGATGTTTTAGTGAATATTTACTTAATCAAAGGAATTAAGTAAAAAAAAATCGAACGAGGATTCCAAATATAAGAAAAGGTTTATAAAACCAGATTTTGAAATCAAAGTGATAGAGGAGATTTTAATACCAATGGTTAAGTGACGAACTATTATTATTCTGAGATGAAAATGTTGTCGATCAAGGTCTGAGAGGTAAATAGAATATCCCAACTTGAACGACTTCACTATTATCGAGGAATGGTGTTAGTTTGGGACTAGTGAAGGTGTTGGAATTGGTTTTATCCTGTACGAGGAATATTGAACTCTAAATGAGAGGTTTTGGAATATAAATGATATGGCAACATTAATTTCAAAATAAATAAGAATATTTGATTTTAAAGTATATAATTTAACATTTGATTTACATATTAGAGTTGGAAATTTGGTTTATACCATTATGTATATACATATAAGTATATAACGTGATACTAGAATATAAAGAAAAGGGGGAAAAGGTTTTAAAGAAATATATCGTTATTTCCATTAGAAATGGAAAGCTGGGTATATATATATATATATATATATATATATATATATATATATATACGTACTCAAAATCACTTAAACAGTTCTGTTATAATAAATAAGGATAAATATAAATGTTTCAATATATTGGAAGGTTTAAAGGTTGGGTAACTATCTTGTTAAATATATTTTTAATAGGCCAAGTCATGCCAAGTACCGAATTAATAAACTCATTCACACTATTGTTATTTAATAGTTAAATCACCGACTATCAAACCTGACCAAATACAATTGTTGGTACGGAAAAACCGGAATCAAATTTATATTTGAAAACCATTCCGACCAACAAATACGTGAAGATGTCGATTGAAGTTGGAGCAAGTGAAGACCGTGTATCTTCATAAACGGAAGGACTACTCGTCGAATTTCTTTGGCTTGCAACCAGAGTGAATTGATTTTTGATTCTGTCGTGGTTGAAATCCACGGATTTGCAAAGACTTCTCGCTACTGATCCATGGGGTGATTCCTATATGAGATGCAGTAGGAGGGTGCCTTCGGTTCATACGGTTCCTGGATGGCTTGTATGGATGAATGTCTAACAGATTATTTCCAAAGGACCACGTACGTTGTTTTCTTAAAACGTATTATAGTTTGTTAGCTCCAAACTAGAGTATCGTTGTGGACGTCAATTAGTGATATCTGATGGATCTGACGATGTGGCATTCAAAGTGAATGGTGGCCAGATATCCCAGAGATAAATTCTTGCCTCAAGCCTCATTAACCGGGAAATGACAAAAATCGGGTAGGCAACATGGCTATGTGGGTTGCTCCGATTAGGGTGTATAATCACCTATCTAGAGAAATTCCATTTACTTATTTAATCTATACTCGATGATGTCCCTTTTCGGGAGGCGGTTGATGATCCCAACCGTCGTTGATATACATTCGATATACTCAAGCAAAATGAGTGGTCGGTCATGTGAGGGTCGGGTTGCAAGACGTTCTTGTTGAACCCAGTGTATTCTCCACTAGAGATACACTATCGGTAGGTGGTCCCATACCTTGTCAAGGTTGGAATCCAATATCCAATAAGCGCCCGCGGTTTTTAACTGTATACTATATATGTGGAGTGTGAGATGCAAGGGTTCCACTGGATTGTTAATTATTTGTATTTAGACATTATGATAATATCAGAATAAGTTATGATTTCAAAAACATTTTGGGTTATAGTAAGGTAAAACCATCTGTGTTTATGTGTGGACTGGTCTTACTATTATCCTTTGATTTCATAAAAGATTTTCCAAAGTTAAACAAGTTGTGTGCTCTGTGAATTTATCATTGAAAGTATTCCGGACTGACCCGGTGTATTTTGCTTTACTTCAAATGTTTTCGGGTCAGACCGAGTATGTTCCAGGTTAGGTTTCACTTGGAGTTTCAGGAGCAAAAAGCAGGTGGCTTCAACGCTAGTTATATAAAGTTATTATTCCGTAGTGTCTGATATACGTTGTACTCTGATTGTTGGTATGTATATACAGTTCTTTCAGTATAAAGAGATTTGATATTATATTTTATCTGTTCCGCTGTGAGATTCTGATGTGATGTTCTTCTTCTTTCTTCTATTCTAGTATTCTTTCTTTCTTTTCTCATCCTCTAATTTCTTTCAATTAACAATCCAGTGTTTTCGATACTTGAATAGTCGACATGGTGATTTTATGTCGATTTTCGAGGTCGAAAATCCTTGGGTCGTTACATAAAAATATTTATATAAAATCAAAGGAATTTATAAAAAGGAATTTTGAAGTGGATATTAAAGTTAAGAATTTTATAAAATCAGTGGATTTTATAAAAAGGAAATATTTTGGAAATTAAATAAGAACATCTATATAAAAATTATTAACAGTTGTATGGATGTTTTAAAAGGTCATTTTTGGTATAAATACTGAATGAAGGTAATAAGAGGTAAATAAATGAGTATATGGGGAAAATATAATATTTGGGAGATTTATACAATTATAAAAAGTGAATTATACATTACGACTAGGTTTAGACCCATGCTTCGCACATGGGTGTAACATGATATTGATTGAGGGGAATGTGTAATAGAAATGGAATTTCGAATGGGCTAGAAATAAATAACTTGTTTAATAATAAAAGTGATTTATAAACAATGTTTATAAATAAAATAAATATAATTATCAGTGGGAAATTTGGATTGTGAATCCAGCATTGAATTTAAAACGGGAAATTGGGAGTTGTTTTAAAAAGGAAATAGTGGAATTTATTTCGATGATTCAAAATGTGAATAGGATTGAATAGAATCCATAAAGATTTGTAATTAGAATTCGACTAGGCTAAATGTTATAAAATAATTTATTATAAGAAATTATATATTGAATAAATCATGATTTGACAAGATAATTAGTATTCGGTTGGAAACCGATATTTTATAATCGAATATAAAGGCGATAGAGTACTATAAACTTATTAAATAAAATCAACTGTAAAGTTGATACGTAAATGAGATTTGATAAATAAAATGGAAGGTGAATAAGAAGTTATAAAATGACTCGATAGTTGGAGTTCAAACTTGTGTTAGTAATTAAATTATGAAATCAAGTTTTGATTTGATAAAACGAGTCCAAATTTCTATAAAGGAATAATATTCACGTTATAAAGTGAATAACAATTTAAAAGCAAATGTTTGCACATTTAAAATAGTTATAAAAGGAAACTGATAAATGTTAGGAAGTACTAAATTCAAAAAGAATTTAGAAATTGAGTTGACCTAAATTGTAAATTATTCTGGAATTCAGAACGTATAACGAATATAAGTTATCCGAAAGAGAGTCAATCGAATAGAGTTATTCGAAAGAGGGTTAATCGAATAGAGTTATTCGAAAGAGAGTTAATTGAATATAGTTATTCGAAACAAAGCTAATTGAATAAAGTTATTCGAAAGAGAGTTAATCGAATAAAGTTATTTAATAGAGAGTTAATCGAATATAAGTTATTCGAAAGAAAGTTAATCGAATATAGAGTTATTCGGAAGAGAGTTATATGTGAAATTTGATTTTATCGAATTCGGGAAAGTACTATTTACTTTCTGATTTTTAATCAAGATTTTTTTTATAAATAAATTGTATATTTAGTTTTTATTCAAATTAATGAATAAAAGTTATATATTAAAGTTTGGTATTCCGAAAGCAGGGATTATAACATTATCGTTATGACCAATGTTTTCATAAAAGAATTTGATTCGTAAATTGAATCCGAGAGTTGCTAAGCAATGAGTTGATAAGAAGTTAGGAAACAGGGTTAAGGAAATTTGGAACTGAATAGAGATTAGTTAAGTTAAATGATTTCCTAAGTATCGATCTGATGTTGGTTTCGGCCTTCGGGGTTGATATTCAGGGAATTGTTCTCTTACTGGGTTACAGTTAGAAACGGATAGATGAGGGAAGATTGTGATACATGAATAACAAATGGAAATGTTTTCCAATGTTAGTAACATATGTTTTCTAAATTTAGAAAATAGGAATTTATTTACATATGGAAATAGGAAATAGGGAAATGAATAAATTAACGATAAATTATTTTAAAAGGAAAAAATGTTGATTGATGATTGATCGATAAAATTTCCGTTTCGAAATAAGATCATTGTGTGTATGGATGTTTTCCTTTGATAGTTAAAGAAAGGACTACCAAAGTTTTTACCATTTTTCCGTCATTAATATGGAGAGTCCAGGACCAGATTTATTATCTGAAAACCATTCTGTATGGGCATTATCATTGCGAATCGAATATGATGAAGAAAACTGAAGACGTAGTTTATGAAAGATCTGTTTGGCAACCTTAGGTATAATTGCCTAAGTTGGATTTACAAAATAGTGTCTTTGGTTTGTCCAGTCCCAGGACAACCTGTATGGAAGAATGTCTGACAGAGCATATTTAATAGATCGCGTAAGTTGATCTCTTCAAATGTATTTACGTTTGGTGGTGGTTCTATTAGCCGTATACCCGTGGTATTTTTGGAGAAATCAATTTGTGATTTGGTGGGTATGATAATGTAGCATTCAAAATAAATGTGTGTGTGATCTGTCATATAGATACGTTATGACCTCAAACCTCACAACCAGGAAATGGTAAAAATCGGGCAGGTCACATGGCTAAGTGGGTAGCTCCAAGTTAGGGTGTATTGTCGCCTGATCTAGAGAAATTCCATTTACTTCTTTAAACTATTTTGATGTTGTCCCTTTCGGGAAATGGTAGCTGATCCCAACCGTTGGTGATAATACATTTGGTACACTGAAGCGAAATGAGTGACCGGTCATGTTTAGCCTATGTTAGAAGATGTTCGTGTTGAACCCGGTGTATTCTACTCTAGAGATACATTGTCGGAAGGTGGTCCCATACCTTGCCAGTTGAAATCCATTACCAAATAAGCGCCTGCGGTTTTTGATTATATAACATATATGCGGAATGTGAGATGAAAGCATTCCACTAGATTGCTATTTATTTGATTTGGACATTATTATAATATTAAAAGATTATGGATTTCAAAGGAATGTTTCGGGTTATCGTAAGGTAAAAACCATCCGTGTTTATGTGTGGATTGGTCTTATGATTATTCCTTCTTTTAAAAAGATTTTAAAAGTTAAACAAATGTTTGGAGTTTACTCACACTAGTCTCATGACCGACCCAAAGTTTTTTTTGTTTTATTTTCCCTGAACTCTTGGGTGCCAAATTTTGTACGGGCAGTCAAATAGTCGAGATTTTACAGCTATACTTGGAGAGCTGGAGCAGGAGGCTTCAGGATTATATAGCTATTGTTTATTTCCATTGTGTTGTAAGTGTTGTGCTCCGATAATGTTATTGTATACATATACTGGTTTTATTCAAAGTAATGTTACATAATAAATTTCTGTGAGATTCGTGTTTACCCTGATGTTGTTGTAGTTGTCTTCCTCTTCTTCTATTCTAATTTTCTATCTTTTCTATTTATCACCCTCTAACTTCTTTCTATTAATGATCTGGAATGTTCGATGCCTGAATAATTGACATGGGTTTTTTGTCGATTTTCGAGGTCAAAAAATCCCTGTTTGTTACACTGCCAAAGTGAGATTCATCTTTTATATCTTTTATATGCTCCATTAAATTAATTTAAATTATGCGGGAAACTATATCAGGTCTATCCTCAGATCTCTGCCCACGAATGATTTCCAAATCCCTATCATTTTCTACCCATTTTGGATTGGATGTAAGCATCACAAAATAATCTGGACAACCAGCCCACCTACAAATGGACATTTAACATCTCAATGTTCTTTGATTTCATTTGATCCACGAAAGTCTGTCTTCCTCTGTGCATGTGTATGCATCAACAACAAACAACCAGAAAAGTTTACTATCATAAAAAAAATGGACCCACCGGTTGATCATTTTTATAATAGGTAGGCATAGTACTCCATCATGGTGATGTTCCCTCGTTTGGTTGACTGATTAAACCCGGTGTCTCTATAATTATATTAGGTCGATAGCCATCCTCTCCTTAAGGAAATAGTAGTGGATATTGCATATCCATGAATGAAGGATGCTTTTCGTTGATTCTTTCAAGTAACCCAGCTCTCTCTTCCACTACAACATTCCTATATCAACAAGAATCAACACTGGCAGAGTCAATCAAAGCTGCAACTTTGGAAGAGTAGGTAAGTTACACTGTCTTCCATCTCTATATCGCCATTCATACCGCTCAATAGATATTAGTTTGTATTGCGTTGCATGGAATTGATCCCTGGCCATCCTAAACAATTTATCCAGCTCATTATATTTGTCAAGCATGTTTATTAGGCATAGGATAATCGCTTTATCAACATTTATAGCACCACCATTCCCTAGTGCACCCACTTTGTTTTTCACCTCATTCGCCGTGTCATAAAAATAAAACCATGCAAATTTAGGCTTTCCTCTCGATGGAAGTAAAGACTCAATCCTATGATGATTCTATCCGTTATGACGAAATATGTATGGACCATGACCGAATTCAATGCCATTGCCTACGTGACCACCCATTAACGTAAATGCAACCATTGAATTGTATGTTCGAATATTTTCTCTAAACTTTCTACATTCGGATCCTCCATCGTACTGAAGAAGATGGAATAAATATTTAGGGCATTGTTTGTAAAATGGTAATTGTACCTTTCCTTTTTGACATCATAAAGAAAAAATGGATTTCGTATTGTGTTGTCCTTCTTTACCCGTTCCTCATGGCACATTGTAGCATCAGAGTGAGTGCAACAGCAGTTTGGAACGCCAACGTAAGTGATGTAAACAATTTGCTTATTAAAAAAATAGCTTCTATCTTCACAAATGAATAGAGGGTGAATGAAATGCCAAATAGAGAATGACTCACAATTTGAAGGTGGTGTATAAGCAGCAATGCTTGGACGGTGGAACATTGGTTTGGAATAAATACATGATTCATAGACCAAATAAGGTAATAGTTAAACCATGGGAACATTGGTCATGGACATCGACCATGGTTAATGTTACCTATTATAAAAAAAATGAAATTAAATTTGTGACACTAACTGTCATTCTCCATTGATAACTTTTTCCTACTTTTTGATTGTAGTACCGAAAAATAATGGATTCACTATAGAACTTTCCAACATTGATCGATCTAGCCTTCCTATGCTGAGATTGTCGATGTTTGTACTGTCGATTTACCTGGCAAACCGCATGAATGATTTGTCAAATAGCACTGTAGATTAGGGGTGCTATTTGGGCAGACCGGACAGAAGGGTGTTTGTGTACTGTCTTATAACACTTTTAAATGTACACGGAACAAAAGAGGAGTTGGCTCAGACATTGTTCGTATGAGCCGGACAACATATGGACAAGGTTCGGACAATAGAAAACATTGATCATTTTCGGCTGGACATATTTTCGTACACTTTTCTTGTCCTGAATCATGTCCTATATGAGAGTCGTACGAACACGGACCAGACATCTTACATGTTTGGACCGAGTCGTATAACAGACTGTCCTGCCCAATTAATAGTCCTACGGTGGATACAATCAACATAAGATATTGTGGAAAATGCACAACAAATGCATGATGTAATACCTCCCCGTAGGTGGCATAGAAATAAATTTATTAATTTCCCACCTTCACTAATGTACCTAAAGCAAAGAGGATGGATTGAATTTTTACATAACAATTCTGCGACGGCCAACCGACAATGATTGCAATGTTCTATAAGTTTTTCGATTTTTTTTTTGTTTGTTTGCCCAAAAGAACCAACCTTCGTCTTGTTCGAACTTTCCTGCATGATTAAATGTGTAATAGGAAACGATGTCAAAAACTCCCCATATCATAAATAACTTGAAGATTGGGATAAACATTTTTCGTATAAAAAAACATCATTTCAAATACATGTTTAAATCCCCATGCTTCGTAAGGGGAGCCAGAAATACAATATGAATATGTTTGGCTATTCATTTATGCATTCAAATCTAATTCTATTTGTAAACGGTGCATGAACTTTTGTGCAAAAAACAACTGCACCTGTTTAACGTTTATTCATAAATAACTTGATGTGACAGAAATTGTCGACCTTAATATTTCACAATCATTATATATAACCACTATCAAAATATTATAAGTGATATATCAATATATTAAGACTTGTCCATTATGTAGACAACATCGACCTTCCAAATTTATAACATGCGGACAGTAGCAGTAGTAACCAAATTGGTAGTAAGAGTAAACTAAATATTAGAAACGCATAAAAAACTTATATGCATACCAAAATCATACAGCCGCGATCATGGTTTTCATACTCTCTTTGTCTTCCCGTCGAACGAATTGTTTGCGCGAAGAATGTAAACAAATATGCTCCACGACCGGTACGTCCTGGGAATAAATAACGTAGACATAATAAAGTAGAAACATGCAGACTCAGCCACGTTATATTCCCAATAAATGGCTACGCATACGATAAGTAGGAAGTGGAGTAGTATGGTTCACAATAACAATGACTGGTATTAAATTAATGTATCACCATCACAATGACGTATACGACAATGGAAATAGCTGTCACTTTCATAGTCAAATTTACGACAATACCCTATTTTTATAAAAAAGTTGAATCCAATACAGTGATACCAAAATTTTATCTGTACAATAATACACGATAGGATTTTTTTACATTTCGTAGTATTAAGTGTAGAGCGGTGATGCAAACATTTTGACGCCAACTTAGACGGCAGTAACAACAAATTCAAAAAAGAATAATGTTGGTGACCTAAGTAGACATCGGCAATTTGATGTCAGTTTATTTAATCCGTTTGTACATAGACATAAAGTCAACACCAAAAAAAAAGTTTTATTGCTTTGTGCGATAATTTATAATAAATTTCCAGGTACATGAAAACTAAATAATTACGTTATAATAAGTTATGTATTTTTTTATTCCATTCATCACATATTCTATTCCCGTGCAAAGTTCATATTTGCAATGAATAACAATATTACATATCACCTTGCGGCTTGCACTAAGTTTTTTTCCTACCCCAAGCACGTGATAAACACGACATACAATATATTGTACTACCTAAAATCAACAACGGAGTGAGCTGGCGGTGAAGGGCTATCAGATGACCAACGGCTCGCATAAGGCCTAATAGAAAGTCGGAGCTAGATACCAAGAAGGACAAGAACAAGAAGAAATAATCCGAACAGCCGCATCATCCAAAGCCTTTACTCTCCCCATAAGGGAAAAGATCATAAATAACTGTGGGATATAACCGACATGGTCTATCCGCCAGGGTTAATCCAAGAAGACCCTTCCGACAGTATCATCTCAACGAAAGACTCCATGTGAGGAACCACCTAACTTCTAACGCCATGTAAGCTAGAAGCAATAAACCCGATAAACAAAGCCCAAAGGAATCTTCAATAATGACCGGCCCGAATGCTGACACACCTGAAGAGGGAAGCATCGAAGGCACTAAACCGGAAGAACGTGAAGGCCATCCAAAACCAACTTCCGGAGCACCTACTACATGGATACCGAAATGACGAATTCGCAAATAACAGGAAAGACACCAGGAACCATCCCTTGGGTATCTAGGCTACCACAAAAGCCCCACTAGAAGGCTAACCAGACCCAAGTGGATATACACGCTACCTGTACTAATTCACTTAGTACCGAAACCCGTGGCGGCTTCGAACCGGCAGTTATCAACATACAACATGAGAGCAAGCCTCTCTAAGTATTCGCGATAAAGTAGGAGGCCTACATCCGAGAACTCGTATCCGAGTGCCTATATCCAAAACCATTGCCGAAGGCTCAAATTTCATCCAAGGACCATAACTGACACTCCAAGAGTGGCCAAAAGGCAAGCGCCCGAATCTCAAGGAAAAAGCAACCGGCAAGGACTTCCGTAGTCCCAGTAGCCCATCAACAGGAGGAGCACTAAACCACTATAAATAAGACCCCAGAGGTCACGTTGAGGGTGGATATTTTTTTGGGCCTCCTGAACAATTGTAAATTAACTTAGCAGAGAGATCAATGAGGGCATCCTTCCTATGACATTCATCTACTCTTAGTGAAAATTGAATAAAAAGGATTCCATTACAAGAAATCTGGTATGTAAGTGTGTATTACCATTTTCTGATCATCACCATTGTGGTTATTTGTTTTCTTTTTCAGATTAAAACTAGACTTCCTCCTCAATACACCCTCGAATAGGAAAATCACACTTCGTCCCTAGGTTCTAAACCCATTCTGATTTCCCTTGGCAAACCCCTCCTTCTTCGATTCCACTTCAAGGGAGGCAACCCGATTTAACCCATAAAACATCCCACCAACCATTTCCTCCTTTAGATCCACCCTAGTAGACCTGTCTCTGGTGTTGACGAAAAAAATCATTAACATTTTGGTGCTAGAAGGAGGGCCTGAGCTTCTGACCTTGTGGTCAACCTTACCCCATACCTACCTATGATTGTTCCGTCCGGGACTAAGATTTTGAAGCAGCGAACATTATAAGTAAAGGATCTCCACCGAGGATTGATAGATTTCCCATGGCTGGGGCGAATATCGACGAGCCATGGGCGATCGAAAGATTCAAATTACAAAACTTCCATATCCAAGAGAAAGAGAAGGACGTAGAGCCTTATGACCCTGAACGATGAAGCATTAACCCCTTCCACATAGGATTAACCCCCATTTTTTTCCTTTACAAACCCTCGACTGAGAGATACAATTCCTTTCTTGTAACACCCCGCCTCCGCTAGGGTCACTCGCAAAGGAATGCACTAGCTTTAGAGGGGCATTATTGGTAAACATGCACAGAAATATCACAAGACAGAACATATATAAATAGCGGAAGTAAAATCAAACTTTCATAACATGAATAAATAAGGTCTAAAGCCTTTTACATCAGAGTACATCAAAACCTGTCTTGCAATAGTAAAGAAGCATAAAGACTTTTTAATAAATTATTCCCCAAGTAAAACAGTAAAGTAGCGATAGCCAAGAGAAGTCCAAGCCATCCATGATGACCTTCAAGCAGAAGAAGTCCGAACTAAACAGCATTGTTTCCTCACTGAAACCTGGGGGGGGGGAACGGAAGAAAAGAGGCGAAACAAAACGGGTCAGTCAAAAAGACTGATTAAGTCCTATCTACTTCCAGTATAAAAACAGGTAAAGGTAACATGACATGCATAAACTGAAAGTAAACATAAGGATAACTACAAGATAGATAAACCAGGGTAGCCGGTTGAACTACTGCGGCAAGGTAAACTAAGGTATCATGATAAATTACGGTGTTATGATAAGTCAAGGTATCACATCGTCAGATTTCTATCGAGTACATTATCCCAAGATATCTACCCCGTCTAACATCCCACGGTATCGATTATGTATATTCTTCCTAGTTCTAACATGTATATTTGCTCTGCACCTCTCGTACTAGTATCCCTACCCGCGTTATGTGTTAACCATGAATGTCCCGTGCTCAAAGTCGTGTAATGGTCCATGTCAACCTAATATCGCATATATAGGTTACTCAAATCATATGTTTCTTTCCATGTATATAAGTTCAGTCCTTTGCCGTACCTCGTACGGGCTTCCTCATGTCGTATTATCCTTGAAATCGTTTGGACTGTCACCCTTGTTCTAGCTAGGCTCCTCCATATGAATCATCGTTTGAACTACTAGGACTTACCCCACCTAGCACCACTAGGGATTACGCTTACCTATTGTACGCTTTCGTATTTCGGTTTGGGTTAAACCACCTAGGCCACTAGGGATTACGCTAACCCTCAACCGCGCCCTTTTTCCCACGCATTCATCGTGAATCGTTTTTCTATAACTGTATGCACATGTATCACATCGTGCCATCCGAGTCCTGTCACAGGGCAAAACAAGAAATACAGGACTCGGTCGGGAGCTTTAGATTTATCTGCCGATGCAGATACTAAGGTCTGCTTTTCTATACGTGGCTATGGTCCCACGAGACCCCTCCCTCAACTAGTGAAAGGAAACACAAGAGAAAATCTTGTATGAGAACTACACTCCGGCCAGCCCACATCCTACGGCCTACCTCACCCATAATTAGATAGCAAATTATGGTCTGTTGGGTGTTCCCTGCCTTTCCGTACGTACACGCTTGACTCAAGATGGTAGATGATCGACGAACTTGCTATCTCGGGCACCTTATGTATTCGCCGACTCACTGCTATCCACCCCAGTCTTTAGGTCGCTCGCATAGCAACCAAGGCATATTCTTGGTTCTTCTACCGCAGACCTCAACCTCTCGTGAGCCTAGTATAATGACCTGACAGCTCACAGAGGGATCCCAAGAATATCCTCACGTTCCCCGAAGCCGCTGCTTCGTTACCCAGTTCGTTGGAGCCTTTATCTAAATCAGATAGCCTGCTCCTACGCGTATACTTAAACGATGACCTACCGTATCGGGTTACTCATCTATCTAAGAAGTGGTCCAGATTTCCTTGACTAAGAATTATTACTTAGTTTCCCTTAACTAAGGTTTACCACTTAGCCTTATTTCCATTACCCTTGTTAACTATGGTTATTTACCTAATCCTCCGAATTAGGGTTTATCTAATGGGTTAAGTGTCACTTAAGTTCATAACCTAGCCCGTCTACAAACCATGTCAAAATTGGCTAAGTATCCAAGTCCAAGACTTAACCCTACAAACCATGTGTCAAGTTGGCTAAGTATATTAAGCAATCCATAACTTAACCTCGTCTAATTATCATTTTAGATTGGTTAATTATATAAATTAACTTGACCTTGTCAAATTTACCGAGTCAAGTCGGTCAAGCGTATTCAAGTGATTCGTGACTTAGCCTTATCATGTTTTCACGTTAGATTGGTTAAGTATAGATTAACTTAACCTCATCAAATTAACGAGTTAGATTGGTTAAGTATAGGTCACTTAACCTCATCAAATCATCGTGTTAAATTAGTTAAGTGTTTAACTTAACCCCATTAAATTACCTAGTGGGATTAATTAAGTCTAGGCTAACTTAACCCCATCCGATTACCATGTTTAGATTAGTTAAGCCTAATCTTAACCCCATCCATTAACTGTATTATACGGTTAAGTGTCATTAAGAAAATTTACTTAACCTTATCACGTTATCGTATTGGATTGATTAAGTGTTGGTTAACTTAATCCCGTCCACTAGTCGTATAAAAATGGTCAAGTGTCATTAGGAAAATCAAGTTACTTAACCTACCCAAGCTTATCATGTTTTGTTAAGTATCATTAGCCTAATCAAATTACTTAACCCATTTGTCCATATCATATTTGGTTAAGCCTCATTAATCAAATTAACTTAACTCTATTATGTGGCATTAATTTAATTAATGCACCCTCAACCTCTCACATTAGACCTTGTTGTGGTTACTAGTTAAGCCGGGCGGGTCCGGGTAGATTTACACCACAACCTAGTCTAACCTCGGGTCTTAAGCGCGACATGACCAACTTCTCACATTGGGTCCTATTGTTTGCAACTACTAGTTAGGCCGGTCGGTTCCGGGTAGTTTTACGTTGCAAACTCAACCCAACCTCGAGTTGGCCATACTTATATTATCTAAGTTCATCATGTTTCCAAAACATGTTACAAGTTTTTCAAGCATTTGGGTAGACCTAACTTAATAGGTAAATTCCCAAAGGGTAGACCTAACTTAATAGGTAAATTCCCAAGCTCATGTTTTTATGCATACTTACATGTCATCTTCCATGTTATCTTTCAAGTCATATTTTCAAGTATAAACACATGTCATAATCAAGTTAAGGTTTCGCGACATGTTCATGTTTATCTAACTACCCAAAAATCGTATTTTCCCAACGCAAACAAAAGCGAGTCAACATAGTAAGAATACTATGTCACATATTGGTCTCAAGACATGCATGATGCCAAAAAGGGATTGGCTTCCACATGCATAACATCATAAAGGGATTAGCCATAAACATGCATAGTGTCATAAGGTAATTTGGCCACAAACATGCATATTATCAAAAGGGGTTTGGCCATAAACATGCACAACTTAAAAGAGGGGATTGACCATGAGCATGCATAATCTCCTAAAAGGATTTGGCCACAAACTTGCATGTTAGCATAAGGGGTTTGGGTTCATAAACATGCATAAGCCCCAAAATCTTGTCTTAGCCAATGTTTCACACATAAGTGGTTCCTAAAGGTTCATGCTAGCATTTCATGCATAAAGATCCAAACTTGCAAGTTAAACTAGGTTATGCATAGCATGAGAGGCATGATTAAGTCACTCACATGGCCTAAAATCATAATCATGAACACAAGAGGCAAGGTAAGGTTCATATAGGTTCGCATAATCATGTTTAGCCTCATTTTATCCCATGTCAACATTAAAAATACCGTTTTGATCCAAAAGTAGCTAGAACTTACATAGTTAGGCCTAGGGAAAGAAGCATAAATCATCTTGGCTAAGAAAGGTGCCTCCTTTGTTGAAGAATCGTCATGGAACTCGCATAGCAACGTTGATTTGGCCTTCATTTGGTGTAGCAAGCTTGCACCTTTTGATTTGAACTTGATTTGAGTGCATAGGCTCTAGGGATTGGAGATGGAGGCCATGATCAAAATTGATTTTGGCAGCACTTAGTTGCTAGGTTTGATTTTTAGGGATTTAGGTTAGGTTTAGGGTCTTTTTATAGAGATTAGGATAGTTTTAGGCCCTTAGATTAACCCTAGGATAGATTAGGACCATCAGATCTCGGAAGCTTCCAGACCCAGCCCAAGAACAAGACCAGGTGAGACAAACAGGTGCGCCAGGCTATTTGCCCCGGCCACCCCCTGTCGACAGGCAAGTCGACAGGGCTGTCGACTTGGTCTGGGCCCAAGTCGACAGGCCTGTCGACAGCCCTGTCGACATGGCCTAGGCGGGGAAACTTCCCGCCTAGCCCCAGATCTGATTTCCAAAACTGTTTCCGAAATTCAAATTCCCAGAAATCTTCTTTGGGCCTTTAACGGGTCATACGGACTCCGATTCCCGAAAACTCGGACTCTATTTCGCGTATTTTTCCGAGACGAACGCAATGGCACAGACCGTTTCACTTGATTCAGAATTTATAATTTAATTCTGTTTTGATTCTCGTTTTAACATGTTATTGAAATACGGGTTGTTACATTCTCCCCACCTTTTAGGATTTCGTCCCCGAAATCTCCAAGTTAGGAAGAACATATCCTACCATCCATCATCCATCTACTCAAAACATCATCCACAATAAACCATTGTCCTTAGATGATTTCTAATGCTGTATGAATATATGCAAAACCTGTGTGTACATGTTCCTTAGCTAATGCTTATGATCAGGCCTGAATAATCTTTCTAATGCAAAAATATGTATAGTGTCATGAATCCAACATGTATGCAAATAGTCCTAGCCATATAGATACTATATGCGTGCACAATCATTCATTCATATGCAACATCCGCATGATAACACATTCGATTTCATCCATAAACAAGTATAAATACTCGTGCATATGCAATATGAAATGTGACCGAGTCGAGCTAGTATCTAATGTGTATTCGCGCATCCACGAGCAACCACTTGCAACCACTTGCAACCATATCAATCATAACATGTTTCAAATACATGTTTGCATCCATAGGGTTCTACCGAGGATTCCCTGAAACAGGGTCGAGAAGATAAACAAGGCAAACTCCTTACGGGGTTTGTAACAGAAAATAGGACCGAGAGGGTGTCCACAAAAGATAGCCTACAAGCAAGCTCAACAGAAAACAGGGGTCGAGGATATATTCCCAAAAGAGATATCATGCACGTATTTAGTCTTCAGTCTCCTGGGTCGCATTACCTTGAGCTTAGTTCCACCGTGCCTTGACCGCCCCTTTTTTTCTTCACGATTTCGCAGCTTCTTATTTCCTGTTTCCAATCATGAGTTGGAACTCATTTCCTCGTCGCCTCTCGTTCCACTTGCACTTATTCTTTCCCTAGTATACTTGGCTCAACCATATCTACGTACTCAAGCCAGCTCTCCAAAATTCACTAGTGAATTCTGGATCTCGTTTTCCGATGCCAATCCAAATTGCCAAGAGTCCTTACTAGGGTGATTCCCATAGCTCATACATAATCAAAACGAACCATCCGCCTTAGCGGCGAATTCTATTCAAACGGATTACCAACAACTGCATCCTGGGATTCTAGGTAGCTAGCCATGACAGAACCCAAAAGGTTACACGAGACTTCGAGGGTATTACCAAAGCAAGCCAAGAGTCTAACTACCCTCCTTCTAAAACCGAGAGTGGCACCCCTTACTGGATAACCATTTCATCCCTAGAATCCATCCACAACTCATAAACATAAGCATTATTTCCAAGCTCAACACTTGATATAGACATTCTCAAATCCAAACAAGCCATGAATAAATGGACCGATCTTCCAATAGGACTTGAGACAAAAACGGGATTCTCTACTACGCTAGTACTTAAGGTGCAGAGACTCAACTACCGAAGCAGACTTAAATGATACGAACAACGAAGTCCTAACGGGATGATAGAGAAGAAAAGCTAAACCTTTGACAAGATCGTTACCCTCCTTCCGAGGTACTCTAGAAATGAGAGCATACTACTGCCCTCCCGATGATCTCGTCCTTGTCCCATAATACTTAACTGTCCGCCCCGTTTTACCATGCCAAAGGTACTCTCTCGTCATGGGTTTCATTGTTCATCTTTCTTCCTCCTTTTAGGACTAAGCCATACCAACAAGTTGTTCTTCCTTAAGCTCGTATCCTTTATCCTCTTCCTTACTATCCTTTCCTATAGCGCGGCCACTGGTCTCTCGAGAACCACCTCCATCGCATGGAAAGCACTTCCGTAGATAGAAAAGACTAGTCGCAGTTAAAACCACTGTGACTACAGATGGAGGAAAGAAAGGAAAAGAGATTCAATCAAGGAAACAAGGATAATGCTAGTGGCCTTTGGGGAATAGCCTTTTCTTTTTAAAAGAAAACTTTCTTGAAAAATGCTTCTTTATAAACGATTTTCAAATAGTTTTCAGAAGGTCTTTAAAAACTTTTTCCCGGTCTAGTAACCTTCTGCTCTGATACCAAATGTAACACCCCGCCTCCGCTAGGGTCACTCGCAAAGGAATGCACTAGCTTTAGAGGGGCATTATTGGTAAACATGCACAGAAATATCACAAGACAGAACATATATAAATAGCGGAAGTAAAATCAAACTTTCATAACATGAATAAATAAGGTCTAAAGCCTTTTACATCAGAGTACATCAAAACCTGTCTTGCAATAGTAAACAAGCATAAAGACTTTTTAATAAATTATTCCCCAAGTAAAACAGTAAAGTAGCCATAGCCAAGAGAAGTCCAAGCCATCCATGATGACCTTCAAGCAGAAGAAGTCCGAACTAAACAGCATTGTTTCCTCCCTGAAACCTGGGGGGAAACGGAAGAAAAGAGGCGAAACAAAACGGGTCAGTCAAAAAGACTGAGTAAGTCCTATCTACTTCCAGTATAAAAACAGGTAAAGGTAACATGACATGCATAAACTGAAAGTAAACATAAGGATAACTACAAGATAGATAAACCAGGGTAGCCGGTTGAACTACTGCGGCAAGGTAAACTAAGGTATCATGATAAATTACGGTGTTATGATAAGTCAAGGTATCACATCGTCAGATTTCTATCGAGTACATTATCCCAAGATATCTACCCCGTCTAACATCCCACGGTATCTATTATGTATATTCTTCCTAGTTCTAACATGTATATTTGCTCTGCACCTCTCGTACTAGTATCCCTACCCGCGTTATGTGTTAACCATGAATGTCCCGTGCTCAAAGTCGTGTAATGGTCCATGTCAACCTAATATCGCATATATAGGTTACTCAAATCATATGTTTCTTTCCATGTATATAAGTTCAGTCCTTTGCCGTACCTCGTACGGGCTTCCTCATGTCGTATTATCCTTGAAATCTTTTGGACTGTCACCCTTGTTCTAGCTAGGCTCCTCCATATGAATCATCGTTTGAACTACTAGGACTTACCCCACCTAGCACCACTAGGGATTACGCTTACCTATTGTACGCTTTCGTATTTCGGTTTGGGTTAAACCACCTAGGCCACTAGGGATTACGCTAACCCTCAACCGCGCCCTTTTTCCCACGCATTCATCGTGAATCATTTTTCTATAACTGTATGCACATGTATCACATCGTGCCATCCGAGTCCTGTCACAGGGCAAAACAAGAAATACAGGACTCGGTCGGGAGCTTTAGATTTATCTGCCGATGCAGATACTAAGGTCTGCTTTTCTACACGTGGCTATGGTCCCACGAGACCCCTCCCTCAACTAGTGAAAGGCAACACAAGAGAAAATCTTGTATGAGAACTACACTCCGGCCAGCCCACATCCTACGGCTTACCTCACCCATAATTAGATAGCAAATTATGGTCTGTTGGGTGTTCCCTGCCTTTCCGTACGTACACGCTTGACTCAAGATGGTAGATGATCGACGAACTTGCTATCTCGGGCACCTTATGTATTCGCCGACTCACTGCTATCCACCCCAGTCTTTAGGTCGCTCGCATAGCAACCAAGGCATATTCTTGGTTCTTCTACCGCAGACCTCAACCTCTCGTGAGCCTAGTATAATGACCTGACAGCTCACAGAGGGATCCCAAGAATATCCTCACGTTCCCCGAAGCCGCTGCTTCGTTACCCAGTTCGTTGGAACCTTTATCTAAATCAGATAGCCTGCTCCTACGCGTATACTTAAACGATGACCTACCGTATCGGGTTACTCATCTATCTAAGAAGTGGTCCAGATTTCCTTGACTAAGAATTATTACTTAGTTTCCCTTAACTAAGGTTTACCACTTAGCCTTATTTCCATTACCCTTGTTAACTATGGTTATTTACCTAATCCTCCGAATTAGGGTTTATCTAATGGGTTAAGTGTCACTTAAGTTCATAACCTAGCCCGTCTACAAACCATGTCAAAATTGGCTAAGTATCCAAGTCCAAGACTTAACCCTACAAACCATGTGTCAAGTTGGCTAAGTATATTAAGCAATCCATAACTTAACCTCGTCTAATTATCATTTTAGATTGGTTAATTATATAAATTAACTTGACCTTGTCAAATTTACCGAGTCAAGTCGGTCAAGCGTATTCAAGTGATTCGTGACTTATCCTTATCATGTTTTCACGTTAGATTGGTTAAGTATAGATTAACTTAACCTCATCAAATTAACGAGTTAGATTGGTTAAGTATAGGTCACTTAACCTCATCAAATCATCGTGTTAAATTAGTTAAGTGTTTAACTTAACCCCATTAAATTACCTAGTGGGATTAATTAAGTCTAGGCTAACTTAACCCCATCCGATTACCATGTTTAGATTAGTTAAGCCTAATCTTAACCCCATCCATTAACTGTATTATACGGTTAAGTGTCATTAAGAAAATTTACTTAACCTTATCACGTTATCGTATTGGATTGATTAAGTGTTGGTTAACTTAATCCCGTCCACTAGTCGTATAAAAATGGTCAAGTGTCATTAGGCAAATCAAGTTACTTAACCTACCCAAGCTTATCATGTTTTGTTAAGTATCATTAGCCTAATCAAATTACTTAACCCATTTGTCCATATCATATTTGGTTAAGCCTCATTAATCAAATTAACTTAACTCTATTATGTGGCATTAATTTAATTAATGCACCCTCAACCTCTCACATTAGACCTTGTTGTGGTTACTAGTTAAGCCGGGCGGGTCCGGGTAGATTTACACCACAACCTAGTCTAACCTCGGGTCTTAAGCGCGACATGACCAACTTCTCACATTGGGTCCTATTGTTTGCAACTACTAGTTAGGCCGGTCGGTTCCGGGTAGTTTTACGTTGCAAACTCAACCCAACCTCGAGTTGGCCATACTTATATTATCTAAGTTCATCATGTTTCCAAAACATGTTACAAGTTTTTCAAGCATTTGGGTAGACCTAACTTAATAGGTAAATTCCCAAAGGGTAGACCTAACTTAATAGGTAAATTCCCAAGCTCATGTTTTTATGCATACTTACATGTCATCTTCCATGTTATCTTTCAAGTCATATTTTCAAGTATAAACACATGTCATAATCAAGTTAAGGTTTCGCGACATGTTCATGTTTATCTAACTACCCAAAAATCGTATTTTCCCAACGCAAACAAAAGCGAGTCAACATAGTAAGAATACTATGTCACATATTGGTCTCAAGACATGCATGATGCCAAAAAGGGATTGGCTTCCACATGCATAACATCATAAAGGGATTAGCCATAAACATGCATAGTGTCATAAGGTAATTTGGCCACAAACATGCATATTATCAAAAGGGGTTTGGCCATAAACATGCACAACTTAAAAGAGGGGATTGACCATGAGCATGCATAATCTCCTAAAAGGATTTGGCCACAAACTTGCATGTTAGCATAAGGGGTTTGGGTTCATAAACATGCATAAGCCCCAAAATCTTGTCTTAGCCAATGTTTCACACATAAGTGGTTCCTAAAGGTTCATGCTAGCATTTCATGCATAAAGATCCAAACTTGCAAGTTAAACTAGGTTATGCATAGCATGAGAGGCATGATTAAGTCACTCACATGGCCTAAAATCATAATCATGAACACAAGAGGCAAGGTAAGGTTCATATAGGTTCGCATAATCATGTTTAGCCTCATTTTATCCCATGTCAACATTAAAAATACCGTTTTGATCCAAAAGTAGCTAGAACTTACATAGTTAGGCCTAGGGAAAGAAGCATAAATCATCTTGGCTAAGAAAGGTGCCTCCTTTGTTGAAGAATCGTCATGGAACTCGCATAGCAACGTTGATTTGGCCTTCATTTGGTGTAGCAAGCTTGCACCTTTTGATTTGAACTTGATTTGAGTGCATAGGCTCTAGGGATTGGAGATGGAGGCCATGATCAAAATTGATTTTGGCAGCACTTAGTTGCTAGGTTTGATTTTTAGGGATTTAGGTTAGGTTTAGGGTCTTTTTATAGAGATTAGGATAGTTTTAGGCCCTTAGATTAACCCTAGGATAGATTAGGACCATCAGATCTCGGAAGCTTCCAGACCCAGCCCAAGAACAAGACCAGGTGAGACAAACAGGTGCGCCAGGCTATTTGCCCCGGCCACCCCCTGTCGACAGGCAAGTCGACAGGGCTGTCGACTTGGTCTGGGCCCAAGTCGACAGGCCTGTCGACAGCCCTGTCGACATGGCCTGGGCGGGGAAACTTCCCGCCTAGCCCCAGATCTGATTTCCAAAACTGTTTCCGAAATTCAAATTCCCAGAAATCTTCTTTGGGCCTTTAACGGGTCATACGGACTCCGATTCCCGAAAACTCGGACTCTATTTCGCGTATTTTTCCGAGACGAACGCAATGGCACAGACCGTTTCACTTGATTCAGAATTTATAATTTAATTCTGTTTTGATTCTCGTTTTAACATGTTATTGAAATACGGGTTGTTACATTTCTCCTAGCCAAAGAAGCCATCCTCGCAAAGGATAAAGAAACCCAAGAATGAAGCAAAGAGAGAAGGATCGTATTGCTACTACCATGTGGTGAACGGACATGAAACCAACCATTGTAGAGTGCTGGATGGAATGATCATCAAATTTTTAAGCCAAGGAAAATTACATAGGTATGTAAGGAAAGCATAGTAAGTCACGTAAATGAGACCCTCCTGAAATAGTAAGGAAAAGATTATTCCCTCTATTGCAAAGGAGAGAAACTCTACAAGCGAAATGACCAAGGAAAGGACATACCACAAATGGATAAAGAGAAGAAAAACCCTTGCCAGCACTAAATTAGTCCAGGCAAGGCATCCCCCAGAGGGGGATGGTGTATTAATCTTTCTCCATGCCCAAATCAAAGGGGCAGGGTTAAAGCAACGAAAGCGTAAGTAGCCGTTTCACATCAGAAATGGTTATGGCGATGCCTCTAAATTTAGCATGCCCTGCCTCTACTCGTAGAAGAGTATGCCCCTCCTCTGGTAGAACTAAGCACGTCCTACCTCTGCTCGCAGAAGAGCACGTCCTACTTTTTCTTATGTTCCGCGTTACACGCAGAAGGGAACACAAACCCCTATCATCGCCCACGATGGTCAGGATAGGGCACCCCTCAGAGGGGGGGTAGCGTATAAGCCTCTATCAGTGCCTTCAAATAAGTAAACCTTAGTTCTGTGCCAACGAGGCCCCCCTCTATGTTTCTAAGCCCTTATCGTCGCCTAAGGTGGTCAGGATAAGGCGCCTCCTAGAGGTAGGTCGGGTAAGTCCTTGGGTCGTGCTTGTGGATAAGCTAGCCAAGCACTCCGGACGCACAAGCCTAGAGAGTGGCCGACAAAGCACGTACATCATCTGCTTTGACATCAAAAGCCCAAGGGGAGGCTCAAGAAGCATGTACAACCTCTACTTCCCAAATCAAATTCGTAGGGGATACTTAATTCATTAATACCGGGAGAGTTCCCAGTCTTCAATCTCTAAATACCTAAATCTGGGTGGATTCGGCTCTTCATTAATATCGGAGATGTTCCCGGTCTTCGATCTCTAGATACCCAAATTAGGTGGATTCAACTCTATATAAATACCAGAAGAGGTTTCGGTCAACTATTATTAGAACCTGAATCTGGGTTGATTTTGCATTTCACAGATGCCGGAGGGGTTCTGATCTACTATTATCGACATCCGAATCTGGGTCGATCCACCTCTGTACAAATACTGGAAGAGGTCCCAGTCAACTATTATTAATATCTGAATCTGGGCAAGACTGAGTGTTTCACTGATGCCAAAGGAAGTTCCAGTCAACTACAATCCATACCTGTATCCAGATCGATTGGGCTTTGAATAAATGCCAGAGTGGAGGCAAGTTTTCAACATATTGACGTCTGAAACTGGGTGGAAGAAACCCTTTCTAAGTATTGAAAGAAGGTCCCAATCGTCGGGATGATGGTACGAAGACCTCCAGCGTAATTATCTGAAATCAAAACAACTATGGTATGCCTACGATGGAAGACCTACAAAATTCGGAAGCTAATGAAAAGCTTACTGTCAGAAATGGGGCCAGACACAAAAAAGAGGTTGTATTTTGTATAAAAGGTCCTCCTCGCCTAAATCATCCGAAAGTCTATCGATGTATAAAAGGTCCTCGACTGTAGGGTCACCCCTTAGCGACGCCCCAAATCCTTCTGCACCCAACTTAGTCATTTTCATAACCCGATCTAGGGTGAAGAAAGGAATGTGGGAGGTTCGAAGTTCAGAAAGATTCTGAAGGTTGTCAATAAAAATGGAATAGGGCATCCTTATAGCCGTCAGACTTAATCCGTGGAAGATGGACTTGCAAGAGTCATAAATCCTATCTTGAGTTGCTTGAATGATCTGGGTGGCATGAGAAAGTTTTTCATCCTTCCTCCGAAGCTCATCAGCATGGATAACCACGTCCTCTTCAATCTGACACTCTAAGGCCAATACCCTATCGGGAGCCTGCCTCCTCCTTTTCCAAGGCTAACTCAGCAAGTTCCAAGGAAGCCTTCAGCCTCTCACACTCTTCGCTCAAAATTGCTTTAGCCTCCCGAAGCCGAGTAATTTCAGTAACAGAGGAAGAAGGGATGAGATGAGACACATGCCAGTTCTTAATATCCTGGGAAGGTATAAACACTCAGCATATAGTTGCGGTTGGCGGAAAGCCCAAGAGCAAAAAGAAAAGGTCATAACTTAAGTTGTTGAGCAATCAAACACCCATAAAAATCCGTTATGTCGTAAGAAGTGGAAGGCAGCAAAATATCAGAAAATTTGGGTCCTGAAAGAATAAGTTTCACAAGATCAGTAAAATCTGATGGAAGATCAAGGGGTCTCGAAGAACTGATGGTCTGGGAAGCAGGAGTAGTTGGCATAGCACTTACACCCTCCTCGGATGTGCTTGAAGGAAACAGTGAGAGGACCCACTTCTCATTTCCCTACCGAAGACACTCCCCGAAATCACAGAGGTAGAGGAGTCGAACCTCAATCTCTTAGTTGGCAAATCAGCGGGAGATTCTGCTAACCTCTTAAGAGCAGTCGCAGTAGTCCGGTTCAAGCCAACGATAAGAGTTAGGGCTTCTAAACCTGATAACCCTAGCCAAACGAAAGGTTATGAAAAGGTCGAAAGCGTGAAACGTTAGTATCAAAAAGAGATCTCAACCTAGAAAATGATGAATCAATTAAACATACCTAGGGATAAAGGAGCTGAAGGAGCGAACAACTCCGAACCTGCCAACAAGCGATTAGTACAAAGAAGACGGATAGGTGAGCGCCGCAATATCTTCTATCCATGAGGGAGAAGGTTGCAAAGACGCAGCTTATCCTTGGTTAGTAGAGCGGACCGACTCAATGGTTTTTCGAGCAAATCCAAGATAGGCTTAGACATGCAAGATTCGTTCTCGATTAAGGACACTCTCTTAGAAGTAAATTCTGAAAGAAGGGAACTAAGGATACATTACAAACGGGAATATAAACACAAATGAAAGGTTAAGATGGCTTACTACGATCAGCAATTTGACCAGAAACACCAGCAGGACATTTAAAGAAGAAGAATTGATCTTCCCAAGGAATAACCTTGCCCGCACCGTCATCGGCGATCTTTCGCAAAGAAGTAGCATGGAATAAGGGAAAGTCAACGTCCCTTGAAAAACGCATTAGATGACAAACGAGACTCGACGTAAGAGAAGCCGGACCCAATTCCAGAGCAAGTACCTCCAAGCATAAGAGTAATGTGTAGGTGCTAGGTAGAAGTTGAATTGGCGTGACTCCCAAATCCTGCAGAAGTCAAAGCAAAAAGGGGGGAAAGGGAAAGAAGCACCCATGCCAAACATGAATGGATGAGTAGGCAAAGTATCCCTTAGCACGATGCATGATTTCATGATGGTCAGTAGCAAGAATAGCCTACACATTGTCCATCCCAAAACTAGAAAGAATGGAACCGACGTCATCTTGAGAAGTAACCAACGATTTCTTCAAGAGAAGAGAATTTCCCCTCCGAGAGAGACCACAAGCATCAACAGGTGATAAACTAGAACTCATCTTATCGGACTTAACACTGCCAGGTGATATAATTTCGTGAACATATAAAGTGTATATCCCACTCATTAGAACATTTGAAAGTGATTTCGCTTAAACCTAATAGTAATGAGTAGTCGGAATAATGAATGTTGTGGTAAATCCAACGCACCATCCCAGCTAAAAAAATGCTCTGTTACATTTGCATGACCTAAGCCGTAGAATTGATATTTGGGGCAAAGGGCGCATAGATTAATTGCCATAAATTGCCCTCCGACTATTAAGATACTGTAACACCCCACATCCGTTCGTGTCACTCACAAAGGGAATGCACTAAGTTCTGTGGAGCATTTAGGGTAAAAGATGCAGATAAATTACAAGACAGACAGAAATTAAACAGCGGAAAATAAAACTTTGCTTTATTGTTAAAATAGTTTGTACAATGATTTCTTTACAATATCAGAATATCATCTGTCTTACAAAATAAAGAAGCATAAAACAATATTTATATTCCCCAATTTTAGCAAGAGCCAGCCATAGCATCTGAAAAGAGAATCCAAGCAAACTCCGACAAATCTTCAAGCTGGGAAAGAGTGACGGTCCAACTCAACCTGAGCTATACTATTCCCTCCTTTACTACCTGGGGGGGGGGGGGACGGAAGAAAAGAAGACGAAAGAAAAACAGAGTCAGACATAAAGCCTGAGTAAGTTCAGTAACTTCTAGCATGTGAACATGGGAAAACAAAACGACATGAATTAACTGAATACAAGATAACACCATGATGATAGGGTTGGCAAGATTAGACAAGATTAACACAAGATATGCTAAGCTAAGATAAACTGGATATGCTCTAATACTTTCTCCGCTTCGCTATTTCCTTGTTATACTGGTTTCTATATCTCTGCACCGTCTGACTAGTGTCCCAACTAGTAACGATAACGTGATCCCAATCCCTATAGTTTCCATTGTCTTCAGGCATACATTTATTATTTGTTACCTAGATCTAATCTAGGGGTTTCTATCAAGTGCTTTCTAGTTTCAACTAGAGTTTACGCTATCTGTCGAACGATGCCCCCAAGTGTAGGACACACTACCCAGAGTGGTATATGTTCCTATACTTCCCCACGCATGTATCGCGAATCGTTATCGCTTGTCTAGATGCACATGTCCTGTAATGTGCGGCCCGAGTCCTGTGGCAGGGCAAATCAAGGGATACAGAACTCGGTCGGGAGCTTTCAGATATCTGCCGATGCAGATGCTAAGGTCTGTTTTTATTCCAGTGGCTATGGTCCCACTTGACCCCTCCCTCAACTAATGAAAGGCACACCTTGAAAAATGAGAACTATACGCAGGCCCCTGATGCCACACTATCCTATGGCCATCCTCACCCATAACTAGATAGCAAGTATATGGTCTTTTGGAGTTCTCCGCCTTTCCGCTTCACGTATCTCGATTGACTCAAGATGGATGGTAGACGACGAGTTGCTATCACAGGGCTACCGTTTTCTCGTCGAATCACGCCGGTCCATCCTAGTCTTTAGGTTGCCATATATTGCAACCAAGGCATACCCCTGGTACTTCTACGCAGACCTTAACCTCTGTGAGCCCAAGAGGATCATCTGCAGCCTCACAGAGGGATACCAAGAGTACCCTCACGTCCCCTTGAAGCCTCGGGCTTCGTAACCCTATTCGTTGGAGCCTCCTTTTTACTCAGACGGACATTCGCTCCTTCCCGTGTTATACTAAGAATTACTACTTAGTTTTACTAACTAAGATTTACCACTTAGTTTCCAGAATCGTTGTTTTCTTAACTAAGGTTTACTACTTAGTTCTCTTTCCCGTCAATTTGGATTGGCTAAGTGTCATTAGTCAATTCAAGCCAACTTAACCCTCTTCATTCATCCTGTTAAACTGGTTAAGTGTTATCAGTAATTCATGATGACTTAACCCTACCACAAACCAAGTTATATTGGTTAAGTATTTCTTATTACTTAACCCTACCCATTAATCCTATATTGGTTAAGTGTTCCTTGCCCGTCTGTTTTAACTGACATGTTATTATTATTGGTTAAGTATTATCCCTTCATGTTTTAGACTTAACCCTATTCCTTTATCACAATATGATGGTTAAGTGTTCAAGCTTACTTAACCCTACGGTCTAGCCCAGCTAACATATCAAATTGGCTAAGTGTATTTACTTAACCCCAACCTCTAATCTAGTTAACATGTTAATTTGGCTAAGTGTTTTAACTTTACTTAACCCCACCTTCTAGTCTAGTTAACATGTTAATTTGGCTAAGTGTTTTCTTAGTTACTTAACCCCTACAAATCTGGTCCTGTTACCATAAGTTTGGTTAAGTGTCCCTATGGACTTAGCCCTCCCATTCTAGCTTGACCGTGTTAAGTTGTTTAAGTGTTCCTATGGACTTAACCCTCCCATTCTAGCTTAACTGTGTTAAGTGTCTGTATGACCCTAACCCCACCCATCGGTTTGGTTATCTTGTTGAATTGGTTAAGTGTCTTAGTTAACTTAACCCTACCATTCTTGTTCTAGCTTTAACTAAGTAAATTAAAGCCGCGACCACTCACGTTAAACAGATATTGTTGTGAATACTGGATGTGCAGGTTGGTTCCGGGCAGGTTTACATCGCAACTCAGTCTAACCTCGGGTTAGGCATATTCGTGTTTTCTAAGTTCAAAGGGTTTTGATTAATTTTCAAATCAGGTTTTGAAAGTAACCATCTCGTCCGTCGAATCAGTTAGGGATAGCCAGGGAGAGCAGGAAGCTTGTATTTTCCAAACCCAAGCCTAGACATTATCCTCTCTGTCACCCAAGAACTTTCTGGTGTATGTATTATTAAAAGAGATGTCATTAATAAACCTTTCTTTTGTATAAATTTATATTTTCTCATTTAGCACAAATTCTATAAGTAAATTATTCCTAATTTACTTATTTCCTAATTACTCTTTTAATGTAAATTGTCCACATTTATTCTTATGGCCCATTTTCCCCTCTATATCATATTTATGCTTTTTGGTATGTAAACTATACCAAATTAAATGTCACTAACCATGATTTTGCTAAACCTGACAAGTACTCCCAATTAAGGCCAATTTCAAATTTATGCCAATATGCAAAATTAGCTAACCCAATACTGCTTTAACATTCTAATTACAGTTCATGTCAAACTAGACTTACTATTCTAGTTCATGTAAATGCTAGATTTACAAGTCAATACTATATTCAAATTACACATCCTATGTCAAATTTATCCAATTTGCATTTCTATGAACATGCCATAATACATGTTCCCAATTTATGCCAATTTCCAAGTTTATAACTATGTTTTTAGTAAATTTCACATTTTGCCCAAATCGTATTCCCACCGTTCGTATAATCGTGATTCAATCTAGATTGTAGATAAATCTAGATTCGTAGAAAATAGGGAACGAACCAAAGATTGCTATGAAAAAGATAGACATAATTACGGGCATAAGATGACAATTTACTAATTACAGACCTAACGAATTACACTGAATTTGATCTAAAACATCGGAAGCCTATAGGTCTGAAAATCTTATGACATAAAAAAGGTTTAGTAACGTTGTAGGTTCAAGAACATGGATAGACCTAACTTAATAGGTAAATTCCCAAGGTCTAAAACCAAAGAAAACTAAGAATAGACAGAATAGAGACGTAGGTTCAAGAACATGAGTAGACCTAACTTAATAGGTAAATTCCCAAGGTCTAAAACCAAAGAAAACCAAGAATAGACAGAATAGAAAATCAGGTTTATACCCAATTTCACAGTCACAAAACTTAAGCAACACTTTCCTAGTCATGAATCATAGGTGTTTAGTCACAATTGTCCTTGTTATGTCATAGGCAATAGTTTATGTTTTCTAATCAAAGGCATAGGCTTGTGTTCATAGTCTAGGAAATAATTCTCATAGTCACAGTCACAGTCATAGGCAATGTTCATAGTCATAGGAAATGTTCATAGTCAAAGAGGCATATGTCCATAGTTTCATAGTCACGGTCTTATTTGTCCTCGAATCATGACAGTTCTTAATTAGGTCCAAAGAAATAGGCACTGGTTCGAATAGAAAGAATTGGCATACTCTTTTATTCCTTTAATTTCATGTCACGAAAAGAGAAATGTTCAAATCTGAGAAGTAACTGACTTACAGAGATTAGATTAGATTCGTAGAAAAACAGTCGTTGAAGTCGTTTGAATCATCACTTGAATCCTAGCTTGACTTGAATCTCTTCTTGAAAGTATTTAGCAGCATTTCCTCGTCTTCATTTATTTTATATATTATTTTACTCACTTATTTATTCATTTCTCAGAGGCAACATAAGGATAGAAAAGAATTGTGAATAGAGAAGGAGACTAGGGTTGTTTATATAGTGTTAGGCGGACGAACCTAGGCAGAAAACGTGACCAAATACATCCGAACGAACCAGGTTCAAAACACTGGAAAAAGCGGGGGGAGGGGGGGTCGACCCCCAGGTCGACTACCCATTCGACCTGGGTGCCCCAGGTCGACTACCCAGTCGACCTGGGTGTACCAGGTCGACTACCCAGTCGACCTAGGTGCCTTGGGCGGGAAAATTCCCTTCCAGCCCAATCTGGGTCCGATTTTGTATTTGAATTCGCTTTTCTGAACTGTTTTGAAATTTGAACTTTGCTGAAACTTCCCGAGGCCATATCTTCCTCATACAGACTCCGATTTACGCAAACTCATACTCGTTTTCATGCAGAATTCCGAGACGAACGCAATGGCGCAACCTGTTTCCCTTGATTTTGATTTTAAAATTTAATTCTGCCTTGATTTGTGAATCTTAGTGTTATAGAATTACGGGGTGTTACATTCTCCCCCACTTAAAAGGATTTCGTCCCCGAAATCTTCAAGTTAGGAAGAATATGTCCTACCATCCAATCACCCATCTACTCAACCATTCAATCACAGGCATCCATTGTCCTTAAAAGATTTCTAATGCTTTCATGTTCATATGCGTAGTGTGTGTATATGTCTTTATCTAATGCAAAATCAGGCGGTCTACTGATTCAGTTGACCTCCTTAATGCAAATCATGTCAGTGCCATGCGTCCAATCATGTATGCAAGCATCCCTAGTTATTTAAATACTACATGCGTGCACGACCATTCATCCATATGCAACATCCATATGATAACATATCAATTTTAACTTATAAATACATATCTGTAAATGCAATATGAAAGCGTCCGAACTGATCTAGTGCCTGATACGTATGCATATGCATTCACGAGCAACCATTAGCAACCACTTGCAACCACCAACCATAACATGTTTCAAATACATGTTTACATCCATTGGCTTCTACCTAAGGATCAAAGATACGACCTAGAGGATATACTTTGGAAAGAGAGAAACAATTATGCGTAAAGCTCCTTAACAAAGAAATTAAGGATGCACCCTTAAGGAAAAGGGTATGATGCTAGTATCTAACCTTCTTGAGCTTTACTCCACTGTATCTTAACTAATTTAACTTTCCGATTATGAAGTTCTTGATCTCCGTTTCCAAAATAAAAAGATGTCAATCACGTTACCAAGTATATGTACTAAGATGATTAGAGGTCTCCCTCTTATCCGCTATGCCATAACTATAAGGGTCGAAAGGTTACTACATGCTTTTTAGAGTGCTTGTCACAACTATTCATCTCTCACGCAAACCATCCTAGTCAAACTCGACATTCCTCAAGTACAAGCCCCAAAGACCTAAACCAATATCAGACAAGCACCCAAGGAATATCTCCTCTGAATTTAGACGATCTACGTGAGATGATATAAGCAAACTCGATAGCTATTCTCAAATCCCTACTAACCAAAAATAAACTGGTCTGACCATCAATTGGATTTGAGACTCTAGTGGGATCTTTCTACTATACAAGCACTATGGTGCAGAGACTCAACTATGGAAGTGGATATGAACAAATGCGAAGCGCTAAAACCAAAGGAGAGAGTACGAACAGCAAAACTAGCCTCTTCCAACAGAACTTTACTACCTTTCTCCTAGGAACGCTTGGTGGTGAAAGTATGTACTTGCCCTTCTGAAAATCTTGTTCCTCGTTCTTGCCCTTGTCCTTAATTATATGCCCTATCATACCCTAGTAAAGATATTTCCACTTGTCTTAGGTTTTATAATTTCTTCCTCCTTCATGAGCTAAATCTACATCCATGAATTCCTCATCCTAGGGTTGTGCTCCTTTGCCAAAATCCTCATCCCCTTCCGTGTGTAGTCATGTTGACAAATCTCTTGAAAGCTGCTTCCATCGTACAGAAAACTCTATAAGCTTGAAAGAAAACTGGCCATAGGTGGAAAAATCTAAAGCTATGGATGGAAGCCAGGCACGACTTCGCCCATCGATGAGGTTACCTCCTAGAAAGCCAGGAGCCCCGGAGACTCAAGAAAGAAGGAGACAAGAATTTAAACAGAGGAAGAGAAGATAGTGCGTATGGCTTTGGGGAATATGCCTTTTAAAACCAATCTTTTCTTTTGAAAATGCTTCTTTTAAAACCGTTTTGAAAATAATTTTTCAAATCCTTTATCTGATCTGGTAACCTTCAGCTCTGATACCACGTGTAACACCCCACATCTGTTAGTGTCACTCACAAAGGGAATGCACTAAGTTCGGTGGAGCATTTAGGGTAAAAGATGTAGATAAATTACAAGACAGACAGAAATTAAACAGCTGAAAATAAAACTTTGCTTTATTGATAAAATAGTTTATACAATGATTTCTTTACAATATCAGAGTATCATCTGTCTTACAAAATAAAGAAGCATAAAACAATATTTATATTCCCCAATTTTAGCAAGAGCCAGCCATAGCATCTGAAAAGAGAATCCAAGCAAACTCCGACAAATCTTCAAGCTGGGAAAGAGTGACGGTACAACTCAACCTGAGCTATACTATTCCCTCCTTTACTACCTGGGGGTGAAACGGAAGAAAAGAAGACGAAAGAAAAACAGAGTCAGACATAAAGCCTGAGTAAGTTCAGTAACTTCTAGCATGTGAACATGGGAAAACAAAACAACATGAATTAACTGAATACAAGATAACACCATGATGATAGGGTTGGCAAGATTAGACAAGATTAACACAAGATATGCTAAGCTAAGATAAACTGGATATGCTCTAATACTGTCGCCGCTTCGCTATTTCCTTGTTATACTGGTTTCTATATCTCTACACCGCCTAACTAGTGTCCCAACTAGTAACGATAACGTGATCCCAATCCCTGTAGTTTCCATTGTCTTCAGGCATACATTTATTATTTGTTACCTAGATCTAATCTAGGGGTTTCTATCAAGTGCTTTCTAGTTTCAACTAGAGTTTACGCTATCTGTCGAACGATTCCCCCAAGTGTAGGACACACTACCCAGAGTGGTATATGTTCCTATACTTCCCCACGCATGTATCGCGAATCATTATCGCTTGTCTAGATGCACATGTCCTGTAATGTGCGGCCCGAGTCCTGTGGCAAGGCAAATCAAGGAATACAGAACTCGGTCGGGAGCTTTCAGATATCTGCCGACGCAGATGCTAAGGTCTGTTTTTATTTCAGTGGCTATGGTCCCACTTGACCCCTCCCTCAACTAATGAAAGGCACACCTTGAAAATTGAGAACTATACGCAGGCCCCCGATTCCCCACTATCCTATGGCCATCCTCACCCATAACTAGATAACAAGTATATGTTCTTTTGGAGTTCTCCACCTTTCCGCTTCACGTATCTCGATTGACTCAAGATGGATGGTAGACGACGAGTTGTTATCACAGGGCTACCGTTTTCTCGTCGAATCACGCCGGTCCATCCTAGTCTTTAGGTTGCCATATATTGCAACCAAGGCATACCCTTGGTTCTTCTGTGCAAACCATAACCTCTGTGAGCCCAGGAGGATCATCTGCAGCCTCACAGAGGGATACCAAGAGTACCCTCACGTCCCCTCAAAGCCTCGGGCTTCGTAACCCAATTCGTTGGAGCCTCCTTTTTACTCAGACGGACATTCGCTCCTTCCCGTGTTATGCTAAGAATTACTACTTAGTTTTACTAACTAAGATTTACCACTTATTTTCCAGAATCATTGTTTTCTTAACTAAGGTATACTACTTAGTTCTCTTTCCCGTCAATTTGGATTGGTTAAGTGACATTAGTCAATTCAAGCCAACTTAACCCTCTTCATTCATCCTGTTAAACTGGTTAAGTGTTATCAGTAATTCATGATGACTTAACCCTACCATAAACCAAGTTATATTGGTTAAGTATTTCTTATTACTTAACCCTACCCATTCATCCTGTATTGGTTAAATGTTCCTTGCCCGTCTGTTTTAACTGACATGTTATTATTAATGGTTAAGTATTATCCCTTCATGTTTTAGACTTAACCCTATTCCTTTATCACAATCCTATGGTTAAGTGTTCAAGCTTACTTAACCCTACGGTCTAGCCCAGCTAACATATCAAATTGGCTAAGTGTATTTACTTAACCCCAACCTCTAATCTAGTTAACATGTTAATTTGGCTAAGTGTATTAACTTTACTTAACCCCACCTTCTAGTCTAGTTAACATGTTAATTTGGCTAAGTGTTTTCTTAGTTACTTAACCCCTACAAATCTGGTCCTGTTACCATAAGTTTGGTTAAGTGTCCCTATGGACTTAGCCCTCCCATTCTAGCTTGACTGTGTTAAGTTGGTTAAGTGTTCCTATGGACTTAACCCTCCCATTCTAGCTTAACAGTGTTAAGTGTCTGTATGAACCTAACACGACCCATTGGTTTGGTTATCTTGTTGAATTGGTTAAGTGTCTTAGTTAACTTAACCCTACCGTTCTTGTTCTAGCTATAACTAAGTAAATTAAAGCCACGACCACTCACATTAGACAGATATTGTTGCGAATACTGGATGTGCTGGTTGGTTCCGGGCAGGTTTACATCGCAACTCGGTCTAACCTCGGGTTAGGCATATTCGTGTTTTCTAAGTTCAAAGGGTTTTGATTAATTTTCAAATCAGGTTTTGAAAGTGACCATCCCGTCCGTCGGATCAGTTAGGGATTGCCAGGGAGAGCAGGAAACCTGTATTTTCCAAACCCAAGCCTAGACACTATCCTCTCTGTTACCCTATAACTTTCTGGTGTATGTATTATTAAAAGAGATGTCATTAATAAACCTTTCTTTTGTATAAATTTATATTTTCTCATTTAGGACAAATTCTATAAGTAAATTATTCCTAATTTACTTATTTCCTAATTACTCTTTTAATGTAAATTGTCCACATTTATTCTTATGGCCCATTTTCCCCTCTATATCATATTTATGCTTTTTGGTATGTAATCTATACCAAATTAAATGTCACTAACCATGATTTTGCTAAACCTGACAGGTACTCCCAATTGAGGCCAATTTCAAATTTATGCCAATATGCCAAATTAGCTAACCCAATACTGCTTTTAACATTCTAATTACAGTTCATGTCAAACTAGACTTACTATTCTAGTTTACAGTTCATGTAAATGCTAGATTTACAAGTCAATACTATATTCAAATTACACATCCTATGTCAAATTTATCCAATTTGCATTTCTATGAACATGCCATAATACATGTTCCCAATTTATGCCAATTTCCAAGTTTATAACTATGTTTTTAGTAAATTTCATATTTTGCCCAAATCGTATTCCCACAGTTCGTATAATCGTGATTCAATCTAGATTATAGATAAATCTAGATTCGTAGAAAATAGGGAACGAACCAATGATTGCTATGAAAAAGATAGACATAATAACGGGCATAAGATGACAATTTACTAATTACAGACCTAATGAATTACACTGAAATTGATCTAAAACATCGGAAGCCTATAGGTCTGAAAATCTTATGACATAAAAAGGGTTGAGTAACGTTGTAGATTCAAGAACATGGGTAGACCTAACTTAGTAGGTAAATTCCCAAGGTCTAAAACCAAAGAAAACCAAGAATAGACAGAATAGAGACGTAGGTTCAAGAACATGGGTAGACCTAACTTAATAGGTAAATTCCCAAGGTCTAAAACCAAAGAAAACCAAGAATAGACAGAATAGAAAATCAGGTTTATACCCAATTTCACAGTCACAAAACTTAAGCAACACTTTCCTAGTCATGAATCATAGGTGTTTAGTCACAATTGTCCTTGTTATGTCATAGGCAATAGTTTATGTTTTCTAATCAAAGGCATAGGCTTGTGTTCATAGTCTAGGAAATAATTCTCATAGTCACAGTCACAGTCATAGGCAATGTTCATAGTCATAGGAAATGTTCATAGTCAAAGAGGCATATGTCCATAGTTTCATAGTCACGGTCTTATTTGTCCTCGAATCATGACAGTTCTTAATTAGGTCCAAAGAAATAGGCACTGGTTCGAATAGAAAGAATTGGCATACTCTTTTATTCCTTTAATTTCATGTCACGAAAAGAGAAATGTTCAAATCTGAGAAGTAACTGACTTACAGAGATTAGATTAGATTCGTAGAAAAACAGTCGTTGAAGTCGTTTGAATCATCACTTGAATCCTAGCTTGACTTGAATCTCTTCTTGAAAGTCTTTAGCAGCATTTCCTCGTCTTGATTTATTTTATATATTATTTTACTCACTTATTTATTCATTTCTCAGAGGCAGCATAAGGATAGAAAAGAATTGTGAATAGAGAAGGAGACCAGGGTTGTTTATATAGTGTTAGGCGGACGAACCTAGGCAGAAAACGTGACCAAATACATCCGAATGAACCAGGTTCAGAAAACTGGAAAAAGCGGGGGGTGGGTCGACTACCCAGTCGACCTGGATGCCCCAGGTCGACTACCCAGTCGACCTGGGTGCCTTGGGTGGGAAAATTCCCGCCCAGCCCAATTTGGGTCCGATTTTGAATTCGCTTTTCTGAACTGTTTTGAAATTTGAACTTTGCTGAAACTTCCCGAGGCCATATCTTCCTCATACGGACTCCGATTTACGTAAACTCGGACTCGTTTTCGTGCAGAATTCTGAACGCAATGGCGCAACCCGTTTCCCTTGATTTTGATTTTAAAATTTAATTCTACCTTGATTTGTGAGTCTTAGTGTTACAGAATTACGGGGTGTTACAGATACGAACAATTTGTATCTGATATATAGAATCCTAAATGAATTTGTGCTAACAATTCAACCCACCAATTAAAAAGTAAAATAGGAACGTTTACCTAAGGTTTGAGAAGAGAACATCCTACAATAAGCTTCAAATCCTCAATGAACAAATAATCTAGCTCGAGAAATTAATGTTATAGGTAAAAGTGAAGAAGAAGCAATGGCAATTGTGCTAGGATATTTACCTAAATCCCCACCACACAAAGGAGGACAAATCAACGCTCCCTTGCCAAGGAAGATCGAAGGACTCTGACATGACACTACGAAAAAGACAAAGAGTTTGAATTAAAAAGTCGAAAACACCTTGTAACATTCTGTATTTCCTATGAATATTAAGGTAACGAATTAAAGAATACTTATTTTTAAATTTAAGAATTAAGGGAAACTGGTTACACCATTGCGTTCATCTCGGAATTCTGCTTGAGATAGAGTTCGAGTTTGCGTAAATCGAACTCCGTATGAAGAAGTTATGGAGTTCAGAAAATTTCATATTTAAATAGGAATTAAATATAAATAATAATTAAATCGAAAAAGCAGTCCGAATTTTAAAAAATCACGTAAATCAGTTGGGTGGGAAAATTCCCGCCCATAGGGGTCGACTCCCCCAAGGGGGGTCGACATAGGTGTCGACCCCCAAGAGGGTTGTCGACTGGGGTGTCGACCCCCCCTCCCTCTAGGGGTTGACCTCCTCGCCTAAATTCAAATAGTGATGATTTTCAGACTTGTTGTTGAGTCACTAGGGCATAGGTGGCAATTCTAGATAGCTCTATCTAGTCTGGACGGTTTTGATTGCTCCTAGGTTGATCTAACAGCTCACATAAATCTAAACCTCTAGAAAAGCAACCCCAATCCTCAACCCGAAATCACACAATTTCATTCCAAGGAGCCAACATTTTGTCCATGGTCAACCTAGCACGGCCACCGTTCTTCTCCAACTAGGAAGCTAAATCAAATCCAAACTAGTAATCAATTAAGAAGAATACCAATCAAATCTGAATTAGAGAATCGATAGTCTTCGTCAAAGGATAGCTAATAAAATTCAGAAATCAGATCCTAGAATTCAAGACCGTTTTGTAATTTGTAAGTTCATGTTACTTTTAGAAGAAAAATTCAATTGTGATTCTGACATTGTAGTAAATCTAAGTCTAAGATTATGTCTATTTCTATCTGTCTTTCTATTGGATCTATCTCATGTGATATTATTATGTCCATTCATTTCTCTACTTTCCTTCTTCCCTTTTTTGTTTTTATAGCCAGGCTACTGCGAGCCTAAGCCAAATCTCATAAGAGATGAACGTACGTTGGAAATAAAATTGGGCAAAACATATGATTTGGACATGACCAGCGCTAAAATTGGGCATAATATATGATTTGAACATGACCAGCGCCAAAATTGGGAAAAGTAATAAATTATGTATAATTGGCCTTAATTGATTTGTAACTGATTTGAGGACATAACATATGTTGTATTTAAAACATAAAGTGGATCAAACATTTGACTTGAAAATTTCGGCATAAAGTATATTGGACATATGACTTTGGGTTTGGGGCGTAAATTGAACCGGAAACATGTAAGGCATAGTACATGTTGTGGTTTAAGACCTAAAACAGGGGCATATTATATATGATAGTTTATGACTTGGAAGAAGGATATTATGCACGAAAACCTATAGTAACATAGGGATAATTGTTAAATGTGAACACGCTTAAATTTCGATTTTTGGTAAATTGGCATGCACTATAATTAAAGGCTATAATTTGGCATTGTTTATACTGTTAATCATGATTGGGAGTTTTTGGAGAATATTTTGTATGGTGCAATATGACTAAACCTTGGACACGTGTTATATCGTGATTTTTGGGGCATGACTATTTGGGAAGATTGGGTATAACCTATGTTGAGTAATAACTTGAATTTGAATTTGTGGGGCATAACTTGTAATTAGCTTTGTTGATGTTTAACTTGTGAATTGGAACATGACAAGTTTTGTGAATTTGGGATAATTAGCACATAAAAATCTAGACTTGGACACGTATGGTAAATATGCTAAAAGATAAACATGCATAACCCGAGCTTAGATTGAGTTGCGGTGTAAAACTGCCCGAAACCCCCCGACACATCCAGTAACCGTAACAACACCTATCTAGTGTGAGAGGTTAGAGCATCATGCCCGAGAAAAACCCGAGGTTAGATTGAGTTCTAGTGTAAAACTGCCCGAACCGCCCGGCATATCCAGTAACCGCAGCAACATAGATCTAATGTGAGAGATTGGTGCATTAATAAATCAGTTAATGCTAATGAACAAGACATGTAAAGAATGTTAGGGTTAAGTTAACTAAGGAAACACTTAACCGTTATAACATGTTAATTAGACAAGAAGGTGGGGTTAAGTAAATTTAGAACACTTAACCGTTATAACATGTTAATTAGACAAGTGAGTAGGGTTAAGTTAACCAGTACAGCATGATGAATGAGTAGGGTTTAGGTAATAAGAAACACTTAACCAATATGACATGATGAATGGGTAGGGTTAAGTTAAAATAAGAGAGCAACACTTAACCAATATAACATGATGCGTGGAAGGGATAAGTTTACACAAGAATGCAACACTTAACCAATGTAACACGACAAGTGGGTGGGTTAAGTTAACTTGAATTGATTGATGACACTTAACCAATGCAGCATGATGAATGCGTGGGGTTAAGTTAATAAGAAACACTTAACCAATGTAACTTGATGGGGTTTAGTTAATGGAAAATACTTAACCAATATAACGTGATGAATGAACGGGGTTAAGTGGACACACTTAACCAATCCAACATGACGAGTGAAAAGGGTTAATAAGAAACACTTAACCAACATGACATGATGAGTGGGTGGGTTAAGTTAACATGAATGGACAACACTTAACCAATATGACATAATGTGTTGGAGGGTTAAGTACATATCGGGTTGGTGGGTAATATTAGTAAATATAGGCCCACAAACTTAACCATTAAGAAAACATGTTCGAATCAGTGGGAGGGTTAAGTACATATCGGGGTGGTGGGTAATATTAGTAAATATAGGCCCACAAACTTAACCAGTAAGAAACCCTAGTAATGGGGACCCATTTCAGCAGTAACCCACATAGATGTATCAAGGTACCCTAAAACTAGGCAGGGTGGGGCACGATTACTGGGTTGATTATAAGCGGTCAAAACAGCGGCAGAGGGTACGTCAGTGTGGTTTCAACGGATTACGGGCGTGCACGTAATCCAGAGTGGGAAAAAGCAGGCACTGGTTACCAGTAGTTATACCCTATGCACCTTGAATCGTGTCGGGTTGCTATCATACGGACTGATACACCTTATGATGGGACCAGCACAGGGTATCTACATGCAAGAGAGGGATGACTGACACAGACACAAGGAAAATTAATGCGAGAAAGGAGCCAATCTATAGGGTAGTAAGGTTACATCTAACATGTTCATGGCAATTAGGCAGCTTGTGGTGGAGTACTCATGATAGATGTACACCTGAAGGCTACCACAATTGTGGGGATTGGGATTACATTACAATATGATCATTACTAGTTGGGACACTAGTTATGTGGTGCAGTGATATAAAAATCAGAATAACAAGGTAGCAGCGAAGTAGAGAAAGAGTAGAAGCACATTCAGTTTATCTTGCCTTATCATATCTATGCTAATCATATGTTATCTTGTTATCCTTGTTATCACGGTATTGTCTTATATTCTGTTTATTCATGTCATAATGCTTTTGCATGTTTATATGCTGAAAGTCATAATCCTTGTTTCCTTGTTTCCTGAGTCTCCGGGGCTCATGGCTTTCTGGGAGGTAACCTCATCGCGGCATGGTTCTGTAGGCTTGATGAGACTACAACATCTGTTAAAGGGCAAAGAAGTGCCCAACTTCCATCTATAGCCGCATTAGTTTCACATGCGGCTAATTTTCTTTCAACCTTTGTAGGGTTTTCTGTGCGATGGAGGCAGCTTTCTAGAGGCTTGTCAGCAAGTTACACAAAGATGGCAAAGATGAGAATAAGGGAGTTTGGCTAAGGAACACAACCCAAGGATGAGAAACTCATGGATATGGACTTGGTTCACGAAGGAGGAAAGAATAGAAAAATCTAAAACAAGAGGAAGTGTCGTTATTATGGTATAACGGGTCATATAATTAAGGACAAGGGCAAGAACAAAGGACAGGATTTTCCGGAGGACAAGTGCATGGTCTCACCACCAGCGTATCTGAGAGAGAGGTAGTAGAGTTTCTGTTGAAAACATCTTTCTTTTGATCATCCTGTTAGTACTCTTTTGATTTTAGCGCTTCACATTCGTATATATCTGCTTCCATAGTTGAGTCTCTGCACCCTAGAGCTTGTATAGTAGAGAATCCCATTATTATCTCAAATCAAATTGATGGTTCGGCTCATTTATCTTTGATTTGTAAGGATTTGAGAATAGCTATGTTAAGTATTGAGTTTAAGTGTAATGCTTATATTTTTGGTTTTATGGGCTATGTGTTGATTCTACGCATGGATTGGTTAGCTAGTAATTATGAAAGGAGGGTAGTTAGACTTTCGACTTGCCTCGGGAATACCCTCGAGATTTCACGTGACCCTAAGGGATCAGTTTGTCTTAGCTACCTAGAATCACTTAATGCATCTATCGACGATTTGCGATTCGTTAGAGTAGTCCATGAGTACGCAGATGTTTTTGATTAGGTTAGGAGTTTATCGCTTAAAACGTGAGATAGACTTCGGCATATATCTAGTTGACAATGCAAAGCTAGATGCATTACTTTTACGACACATGACTCCAAGGGAAAGGAAGGGCTTAGTAAACAAGTAAAAGAGTTACTTAAAAAAGGGTTTCTAAGGCAAAGTATTTCTGAATGGGGTGCTCTAGTCGTTTTCATTACAAAGGCAGATGGTTCATTTCGCTTGTGCATAGATGATATTTTGGAATGAGGAAGAACATGCTTTGCATTCAAGGGAAGTCTCGGATACCCTCCAAGCGCATCAACTTAAGGAGAAGTTCTCCAAATATCATTTTTGGAGAGAAAAATTAAGGTTTCTAAGGCAGGTGATATCCAAGGAAGGGATAGAAGTAGATACTGCAAAAGCAGTTGCGGTGCAAGATTAGAAAGTCCCAAGGAATTCAACGGGAGTAAGAAGTTTTCTTGGAGTAGCGGGCTGTTATAGGAAGTTAATTAAGGACTTTGCAAAGGTATCAGCCCCACTTATAGGATTGATGAAGAAAAATCTAACCCTTGCTTGGGGTTTGATTTGTGACATGATGGACAAGCTAAGTAGAGGATGGACTTCTAATCATCTTACTATATACACTTGGTAACATGGTTAGCATCTATTTACTTTCAAGAGATAGTTCTTTTACATGGATTGCAAGAAGCCATGAGTACACAGTTATGTTTATCATCCTCTGACAGAAAGGGTGAATAGTATTTTGGAAGACCTTTTGAGGAAATGTTGGCATGACACAGCAAAAGTTGTAGTGCCGAGCCTACTGGAAAAAGAAGAGGTGAAACGAGAGGCGACATTGAAATGAGTTCCAACTCATATTTTGGAAACGGAAATTAAGGAGCTACGCAAACAATTAGAGCACAATGAATCGAAGCTCAAGAAGATGTGACATAGAAGACTAAAGACTAGATACGCGCATCATACCCTTTTTGAGGGTATTTCCTTGATCTCTCTTTTCTGTAAAGTTTAATTGCTAGTCTTTATCGTTTAAGTATATCCTCTCAATCCTATCCTCGATCATTAGGTAGAAGCCAATGAATGTAAACATGTTTTTGAGACATGTTATGTTTGGTGGATGCAAGTAGATGTAAGTGTTTGCTAGTGGTTGCTCATGGATTCATATACACACATTAGGCACTAGATCGGCTCAGTTACTTTCATATTGCATATGCATGAGTGAATTTATATATATATATATATATAAATTGAAACTTGTTGTGTTATCATATGGATGTTGCATTTGTATGAATGATTGAGCACTCATGTAGAAGTTATAAAGTACAATTAGGAATAATGGCATACATGATGGACTCATGGCACTGACATAATTCGCATCAAGGCGGTCAACTGAATCAATAGACTGTCTAATTTTGCATTAGATAAGAACATATACACACACTATGCATATGTTCATGAAAAGCATTAGAAATATTTTCTTAAGGACAATGGATGCCCGTGATTGAATGGTTGGGTAGATTATATTCTCCTTGACTTGGAGATTTCGGGGACGAAATCCTTTAAAGGAGGAGAGAATGTAACACCTCGTATTTCCTGTGAATATTAAGGTAACGAATTAAAGAATACTTAATTTTAAAAGTAAGAATTAAGGTAAACGGGTTACTCGGAATTTTGCTTGAGATAGAGTCTGAGTTTGCGTAAATCGGACTCCGTATGAAGAAGTTATGGAGTTCAGAAGATTTAATATTTAAACAGAAATTAAATATAAATAATAATTAAATCGAAAAAGCAGTTCAAATTTTAAAAAATCACGTAAATCAGCCTGTCGGGAAAATTCCTGCCCTTAGGGGTCGACCCCCGCCAGGGGGAGTCGACATAAGTGTCGACCCCCAAGAGGGATGTCGACTGGGGTGTCGACCCCCTATAGGGGTCGACACCCTCGACCAGATCCAAACAGTGACGATTTTCTGACTTGTTGCTGAGTCACTAGGGCATAGGTGGCGATTCTGGATAGTTCTATCTAGTCTGGACGTTTCTGATTGCTCCTAGGTTGATCTAACAGCTCACATAAATCTAAACCTCTATAAAAGCAACCCCAACCCTCAACCCTAAATCACACAATTTCCTTCCAAGGATCCAGCATGCTGTCCATGGTCAACCTAGCACGGCCACCATTCTTCTCCAACTAGGTAGCTAAATCAAATCCAAACTAGTAATCGATTAAGAAGAACATCAAATAAAATCTAAATTAGAGAATTGATAGTCTTCGTCAAAGGATAGCTAATCAAGTTCAAAAATCAGATCCCAGAATTCAAGACCGTTCTGTCATTTGTAAGTTCATGTTACTTTCAAAAGTAAAATTTTATTGTGATTCTGACATTGTAATAGATCTGAATATGAGATTATGCCTATTTCTATCTGTCTTTCTATTGGATCTATCTCATGTGATATTATTATGTCCATTCATTGTCTCTACTTTCCTTCTTCCTTTTTTTTGTTTTTATAGCTAGGCTACTACGAAACTGAGCCAAAACTCACAAGAGATGAATGTACATTGGAAATAAAATTGGGCATAATATATGATTTGGACATGACCAGCGCTAAAATTGGGCATAATATATGATTTGAACATGACCAGCGCCAAAATTGGGAAAAGTAATAAATTATGTATAATTGGGCGTAACTGATTTGTAACTGATTTGAGGGCATAACATATGTTGTATTTAAAACATAAAGTGGATCGAACATTTGACATGAAAACTTGGGCATAAAGTATATTGGACATATGACTTGGTGTTTGGAGCGTAAATTGAACAGGAAAAATGTAAGGCATAGTACATGGTGTGGTTTAAGACCTAAAATTGGGGCATATTATATATGATAGTTTATGACTTGGAAGAAGGAGATTACGCATGGAAACCTATAGTAAGATAGGGATAACTATTAAATGTGAGCACGCCTAAATTTGGATTTTGGGTAAATTGGCATGCACTGTAATTAAAGGCTATAATTTGGTATGGTTTGTACTGTTAATAATGATTGGGGGTTTAAAGAGAATATTTTTTATGGCGCAATATGACTAAACCTTAGGACATGTGTTATATCGTGATTTTTGGGGCATGACTATTTGGGAAGATTGGGTGTAACCTATGTTGAGTAATAACTTGAATGTGAATTTGTGGGGCATAACTTGTAACTAGCTTTGTTGAGGTATAACTTGAGAATTGGAACATGACTGTGAATTGGGGATAATTAGCATATAAAAATCTAGACTTGTACATGTATGGTAAATATGCTAAAAGATAAACATGCCTAACCCGAGGTTAGATTGAGTTGCAGTGTAAAACTGCCCGGAACCACCCGGCACATCCAGTAATCGCAAAAACACCTATCTAATGTGAGAGGTTAGTGCATCATGCCCGAGAAAAACCCAAGGTTAGATTGAGTTGTGGTGTAAAACTGCCTGGAACCGCCCGGCACATCTAGTAACCGCAACAACATAGATCTAATGTGAGAGGTTGGTGCATTAAAAAATCAGTTAATGCTAATGAACAAGACATATAAAGAATGGTAGGGTTAAGTTAACTAAGGCAACACTTAAACGTTATAACATGTTAATTAGACAAGAAGGTGGGGTTAAGTAAATTTATAACACTTAACCGTTATAACATGTTAATTAGACAAGTGAGCAGGGTTAAGTTAACCAGTACAGCATGATGAATGAGTAGGGTTAAGTTAATAAGAAACACTTAGCCAATATGACATGATGAATGGGTAGGGTTAAGTTAAAACAAGAGAGCAACACTTAACCAATATAACAGGATGCGTGGAAGGGTAAAGTTAACACAAGAAGGCAACACTTAACCAATGTAACACGAAAAGTGGGTAGGTTAAGTTAACTTGAATTGATTGATGACACTTAACCAATACAGCATGATGAACACATGGGGTTAAGTCAATAAGAGTCGCTTAAACAATGTAACTTGATGGGTTAAGTTAATGGGAAATACTTAACCAATAGAACGTGACGAATGAACAAGGTTAAGTGGAAACACTTAACCAATCCAACATGATGAGTGAGAAGTTTTAATAAGAAACACTTAACAAACATGACATGATGAGTGGATGGGTTAAGTTAACATGAATGGACAACACTTAACCAATATGACATAACGTATGGGAGGGTTAAGTACATATCGGGTTGGTGGGTAATATTAGTAAATATAGGCCCACAAACTTAACCATTAAGCAAACATGTTTGAATCAGTGGGAGGGTTAAGTACATATCGGGGTGGTGGGTAATATTAGTAAATATAGGCCCACAAACTTAACCAATAAGAAACCCTAGTAAGGGGACCCATTTCAGCAGTAACCCACATATACGTATCAAGGTACCCTGAAACTAGGCAGGGTGGGGCACGATTACTGGACTGATTATAAGCGATCAAAACAGCGGAAGGGGGTACGTCAGTGTAGGTTCGGATGGATTACGGGCGTGCACGTACTTCGGAGTCGGAAAAATCAGGCACTGGGTACCAGTAGTTATACACTGTGCACCTTGAATCGTGTCGGGTTGCTATCATAGGGACTAGTACACCTTATGATGGGACCAGGACAGGGTATCTACATGCAAGAGCGGGCCGATTGACATAGACACAAGGAAAATTAATACGAGAAAGGAGCCGATCGATAGGGTAGTAAGGGTACATATAACATGTTCATGGCAATTAGGCAGATTGAGGTGGAATCCTCATGATAGATGTACACCTGAAGGCTACCACAATTGCGGGGATTGGCATTACATTATAATATGATCATTACTAGTTGGGACACTAGTTTGGTGGTGCAGAGATATAAAATCTGAATAACAAGGTAGTAGCGAAGCAGAGAAAGTGTAGAAGCGCATTCATTTTATCTTGCCTTATCATATCTATGCTAATCGTATGTTATCTTGTTATCCTTGTTATCACGGTATTGTCTTATATTCAGTTTATTCGTGTCATAATGCTTTTGCCTATTTATATGCTGAAAGTCACTGGACTTACTAGACTTATGTCTGACCTAGTTTGTTTCGCCTCTTTTCTTCCATCCCCCCCAACCCCGGTTCACAGGGAGGAAATGTTATCACATAGCTCAGTTTTTTTTCCAAGCTCGAAGATAATCGATGTATTGCTTTGGGCTGTGACGATCCCAAAACCCCGTGACACGGTGTTAAGAATAATCATTGGAATATAACGCATCAATCATTATTAGCAGATCACAGATATTAGCATAAACGAGAAATAGAATAATTTACACACATATGACAATGGAATCATATAGATATCACCACATCAGAGAGCACAGTGCAGGATACAACTTAGTGCATAATAATACATAATCAGTCATCATCGCCAGAGGTAGAATCATACATAAAGAGTACACAAAATAAATATCAGTCAACATTGCCAATGGCGGAATCATAATACATATACAATAATGGAGGAAAGAGTCAAAGTCAGCACGGTGTAGTCAAGCCTCACCATGAGCCAAAAGTGCAACAGATACCTGTAACTAGGCTGCCCGTGTGAAAATGAGGGCACCCGAGTTTGCAAGGTGAAACAAACTACGAGTCAGTCATGAGACTGGTATGAGAAATCTACTTAACTTATTAACAACAATAATAAGGCAAATCAAAGGACCACGCCACTTTTGCGAAACGGGTTTACTCCAATGAGTGCTAGTGCATGAAATAAAGTAAATGATTAAATCATCGCAATGCTTTTTATAAAATGAAGCCATTATAAGGCTCAGGTCCCATCACACAATGCAATGCAAGCCGGAGGATAGAGTTTTACCTTATAATGGCCAAAAATGCTTCATACATATAAAACAAAACTGTGATATTATTACTAGTGCATATATGTTTTCAAAAGCAAATTCAATCATAAATATCATTCCTAGGCGGGATAGATACCATCTACTATGTCGCCATACTAGTAATACAATCACATCCGCAATTTCGTATCGAAAATTGGATTCCATCATGAGTCGAGGCAAGGGGCAAGCTCCTCTCCGTTCGAGACACTCTAGCAAATGTCCCAGAATCGCACACAGCGGTCCCTGGAATCGGCTGGGCCGGTCCTCTCTTACTTTTGAGGATTAGTTATTCCTGAACACACGTTTCCTGGTCCTTACAGACCTATAATCGAGGCACCTCGCATTCCAACAACCACACAGGTGAAACGTAGATATAAATGTCAGGGCTGGTTGGTCACTGACACCACCATATCTAGAAAGAAACGTCGTGCTCTCCCAGCGGTCCATCTCCCGTTTTTGACTCATACCGGGGTGTGAGGCTCGCGAATCCACGTTATACACAAAGCTATGTCACACAGACCATGCTTTGATCATCAACCACAAGACTTTGCTTTGCAACAGAAGCCTTGATCATATGCCACTTAAGCGTGCCACACAGGCAATCCACTCCATGCGACTGATTTCTATCAATACATAACCTCTGAGCTCGTACGTCTCAAAGAAGGGCGTTAAGCAAGAGAATAAATTCTCCGCCGCCAAACAGATATATATTTAACAGAGATCAATCAGCACAAAACAAAATCCAATGTCAGACACACAGTCCATTTACAAGTTCATTCTGGGTTTGAACGAAACCAGAGGCACCAATTCCTCGCATATCCGCACAATCAACAATATGTCCGGATGGCTACTACCTCAGCTCCTTCAAGGTAGCTACTCCAATCACGAGCATCAGTAGCGCCCGTCCATCCAATGTGAAGATCGTCGGTCTTCAACCGTCTTCGACTCTTCGACTCTTCGACTCTTCGACTTCTCAACGTCGATCGATTATTTGAAATGAGAATGAACTCGGCCTTTTCAAATAACCCACGTATATTTAGATTTTCAAATCAATTTATCACATGGTTAAACTATTCAACATTCACATTTCAGTTCTTTAGTATCATTTTCATATTAAATACATTCAACCATCACATTTCAAGAAAACACAACAAAATTGGTTTATTTCCACTGTATATCGTCTATAGTATTTTATAACGATATATCGCCATTTTTATTTATTTAAAACGGCCATATATACTTAAACAACGTTTCAGGTCGTGCCGAGGCGCTGGCGCTGTTTTTCACTAAATTTGTTTTACACATATCTGAAAATCCAACCGTTGGATCTTCACAAATTTTATATCATTAGAAATATCATTTCAAAATGAATAAAACGGTTTCAGTTTCGGGAAAATCCGACGGTCGGATCTTCCACACTAGTCGTTTGAAGTTACGATTTCACATTACGAACTGCAGCGTATTTATTCGATTTAATTTAATTATATTTATATATATAAATATAATCGTTTCTGACGTTGTTTTTCTTCAGATTTGAATTAAACATTCCAGACAATCCAACCGTCGGATCTTTACAAAGTTGGTGCCGTTAGAGAGATATTTCCAAGGCGAACCCAACGGTTGCGGTTTCGGGAAAATCCAATGGTTGGATTTCCCGCACTAGTCGTTTGAAATCACGGTTTCAAAACACGAACTGCACGGCCACGTTTCGTTTTAATTTTATTTATATTTATATATTTATATAAATATAGTTCATTCAAAAATTCCTATATTGTTTCACTTCAAATATTTCACTAACGCCTTTAAATTTTGGAAAATTTCGCCATAACCTCCTTTGTACGGGAGGGGCTGGGAAAATTCCCAAATAGCCACACGGGCGTCTCATCTCAAAAAGCAAAAGAAAAAGCCAACAGGCTCATAAAATCATCACCCAAACAAAATAGTAAACGTGTACCTATTTGTCGAGCACATAATTTTATTCCTCTTCTCTAGCATCTTTGCTATATCCTGTTCAATAAATATGCATGTACATATATGCAATTCTTATCACTTATCATTTTCCATTCAACTTCATATTTGATTCAATTTGGTTTAAAAACACCATTCATCCTAATGTTGCATGCGTAGGCAAAAATCATATCATTAGTTAATTAATGAATATTTCAACTCATGCATATTTATTTGAACAAGTGGCTATTTTTAACACTTCACATTTCAAAAATGATAATTTTGGCGAACTAAAATATATTTCAACACATGACTATTTTATTTAGTTCCTATGCATGTTAAAAATAATATTTCTTTCACAAATATTTATTTCAACGCTCGCATATCTTTAGCATATCACATATATGATAAAAATGATATTTTTATCATTTAAAATATTTATTCAACACATGAATGTTTTTAACACTTCATAATTTCAATAAAAATGTAGTTTTTATTGTTCGATCTTTTTTTTCAACACGTGAACTTTTCCAATACACACACTTCTCAACACATGAGCATCTCCACACATGGATATTTTATATATGTTGTTCATATAAGAAAGATGAAATTTTTATGGTTGAAACTATTTATATATAAGGCGAATATTTTACATACTTCATAAATATTATAAAAATGTGATTTTTATTGTTTAAACACTTCATTCATTCACACATGAATTTAATTTTCACACATCACTTCTCAACACATGAGCATTTCCACACATGGATATAGTTTCAACACATGGCTTTAATTTCAATGCATGAAGATAATTTCAACATATGAAAATAATTCTAACACATGAATATTATTCAAAATTTCGGCAGCATAACAGCAGGGTAGTTAAAACCGGAACCGTCCCTAGTACAGCTCCTCGCTCTACCTTAAAACCTCGCGGTTTTTGACAATGGGGATTCATGCATCTAATTCGCACGGAGGCGGCATGTTTTATTTCCATTTCCACAATTATTTCCAATTCATTTCAATCACCGAAGGGTATTTTTCAACCACAACCAATCAATATCAACCACAAACAATTATCCAACCATTCGCATTTTTCATCCAGTATTTCACACAAATTCACAACAATAAATATCGTCCATGGTTTGTGGACGAGGGGAGTATATATATATATATATAATTTCTATATTTCACTTGCATTTCAATACATATATCAATTATTCTATGCATGTATAATTCATACTTCGCTCATATAGCTTACACAACGCATGTACATGAGGTATACAACACGTGTGTAATTTATACACGCCATTTTCCATTCAAATTCATTTAATTTAGATTTCTCACCTTGGTTTTCGGAGTGCTAAAAATCGTAGATGACTCAGAAAAATCCGCGGTCTCTTCTATGTGGTAGAGAGGCTCCTTACGGTCCCGATGTTTCCTGTTTCATCGAATTTCGTCAACACACCATAAAGATATGATTTTTCAAAGTTCAAACATCAAAAAGGACTCACCTTTCACGATGGTTCAAAATTAGGGTTACAGTTTTCGCAAGAACTGAGGCACGATACTACGATCGGAAGGTACAACGTGGAAGAGGGAGGAAAGGGGAGTCGATCGGTGGTGGCTGGAGGCGGTTCGGTGGTCTCTGGCGATCGTGGCGGCACTGGGAAGTTGTCGACTTTGGTTCGACAATTCAGGCGATAGGGGCGACGAAGGGGGTCGAGGTAGGGTCGGATTTGAAGAGGGGAGGGAGGCGCGTCGAGGTAGGGTGGTGGCGATGGCTGGAGATGGCCGAGGCGGCGGCGATTTGCCTGGGAAGCGACGAAGTCGTGGATCGTCGAGAGCGATAAAGGAAAAGGGTTTTCTGAGGTTTTTTTTATTTTTAAAATAATGAAAGGAAAATTCTGATTGGCCAAGGGCTTTATTAAATTTTTAAATAGTGTTTCTCCACACGGACACCAATTCAAACCCAACGACTGTCGCCCCCAGCTAATTACCCCCATCCCGGACACAATGGGATATGTTTCGTTGGCAATTTTGACTGTTACAGTCAGTTATTCTTCAAATTAAAGTATAAAACATTTAATTTTAACTTTGAACGTACATTTCAATTTGGTAGGGCCACAAACTGATTCGAAAATTTCCAGAAAAATAAATCTAGCTATGTTTTGATGCTACGGTCCCAACAAAACTAGTTTCGTCGAATTCTAAGATCATTTGAAAAATGGCCATTTTCTGGTCGATCCAATTTAACAGAAATTGACCAAACACATTTTCTTTTGCCACACTCACATACTAGCTTCAAAAATTATGAAATTTGAAACCTAGAAATAGTTTGACATCCTGGATCCAACAAAAGTGGTTTCATCGAATTCCGAGGTCGTTTGCAAAATATCTATTTTCAAGGGCTATATATTCTATATAGCGACCTTTCTGAAAATTCATTCGGCCATAACTTTTGATTCTCGCTATGAAACTTCGATTTTTCAGATTCGTTAGAAAGGTATTGATAAACAGATTTAAATATTTTTGGTTTCACTAAAATCTGTTATATTTTCCACCCGGCACAGTCAGTCAAAGTTTGAATTCGAATTTTCAAACTGACTCACTATTTCTAATTCACTATTTTATTGAAATATTCTATTTCAATTGTTCAAATTCCTTTGAAATAACCAATTTAAAAAAAAATTATATTGGCTCGTATTTTCCGGGTTGTTACATGGACCCGCTCTTCCACTATTATGGCTGGTTCATGCTTTTTTGGGGGAATATCATTCTTATATTTTTATGCTTATTTTACTTGGAAGTTTTTGAATCAAGACAGAAGTTCTATGTATTGTTTTTAAGTATGATTGAGACTATAGTTGTAAAAAATTGACTGAACAACATTATTTATAAAATGACTTTATTTTTTCCACTGCTTTATTTGTCTATCTTGTAATTTATGTGCATCTTTTACCTAAGAACGCTCCACAAAAGTTAAGGCATTCCCTTTGTGAGTGACCTTAACAGAGGTGGGGTGTTTCACACCCCTTCACAAAACGGGGGCAAATGTTACTACAAAAAATCAACAGCGGAGTGAGCTGGTGGTGAAGAGGTATCGGTTGAACGAAGGCTCGCAGGAGGCCCAATAGAAAGTCTGAGCTAGATACCAAGAAGGACAAGAAAAAGAAGAAATAATCCGAAAAGTCGCATCATCCGAAGCCTTTACTCTCCCCCTAAGGGAAAAGATCGTAAAGAACTGGGGGATATAACCGACAACGTCTATTCGCTAGGGTTAATCCAACAAGACCCTTCCAACAATATCAGCTCAACGAAAGACTCCATGTGAGGAACCACCCAGCTTCTAAAGCCAAGTTAGCCAGAAGAAATAAACCCAATAAACAAAGCCCAAAGGAATCTCTAATAATGACCGGCCAAAATTCCAACACACCTGAAGATGGAAGCATCGAAGACACTAAACCAGAAGAACGTGAAGGCCATCCAAAACTAACTTCCAAAGCACCAACTGCATGGATACCGAAAGTATGAATTCACAAATAATGGGAAAGACACCAGGAACCATCCCCCACGAATCCAGGCTAACACAAAATCCCCGCCGAAAGGCTAACTGAGACCCAAGCGAATAAACATGCTACCCATACTAATTCACTTAGTACCGAAACCCGTGGCGGCTTCGAACCGGCAGTTATCAACATACAACATGAGAGAAAGCCTCTCTAAGTATTCAGGATAAAGCCGGAGGCCTACATCCGAGAGCTCGTATCTGAAAACCTATATCAAAAACCATTGCCAAAGGCTCAAATTTCATCCAAGGATCATGATTACACTCCAAGAGTGGCCGAAAGGAAAGTATCCGAAAGTCAGGGAAAAAGCAACCGGTAAGGACTTCCATATGCCCAATAGCCTATCAACGGAAGGGTCACCTAACCACTGTAAATAAGACCCAAGAGGTCACATTGAGGGGGGATATTTTTTTTGAACCTCCATAACAATTGTACTCTTAAAATTAACTTAGCAGAGAGATCAGTGGAGGCATCCTCCCTATAACGTTCATGTAATCTCAGTGAAAATTGAACAAAAAGGAATCTATTACAAGGAAGTTGCTCTATAATTGTGTATTACCATTTTATGATCATCACCATTGCGGTTATTTGTTTTCTTTTTTAAAATAAAACTAGATTTCCTCCTTAATACACCCTTGAATAGGAAAAACACGCTTCGTCCCTTGGGTCTAAACCCATTCTGATTGCCCTTGGCAAACCCTTCCTTCTCCGATTCGACTTCCAGGGCGGCAACCCAATTTAACCCGTAAAATAGCCTACCAACCATTTCCTCTTTCAGATCCACCACAGTCGACATGTCTCCGGTGTTGACAAAAAATATCGTTAACATATATTAAGTACAATCTAGTTAATTTTGTGTGAACATGGAAGTACAACATTGGAATTGTCCACATGTATTACATAATCATCCTACTATGACTTATCAACCATTTAGTACACTTGTAGCTAACAAATGCACCAGATAATGGGTTGGATTTTTTATTTATTGACGTGCACAATAATTTTTGTTGTCAACTGCGTAAACAGTTTACGGATCCGAAGTAAGTGAATCAGGTAAATATGTTAGAACAATGAAATGCAGAAGCAGATAAACATATGCCATGTAAATAAAGAAAGACAAAAATGAATGTACAAATATCACCGTAGTCGAAAGCAAAAGAAACAAATAGATCAAGAAATTTGTGTACTTAAAAATTGTTCATAGACAACAGTGAACCAAATAAGTTGAATAGACAGATGATTTTGACATACCTTGTTATTGCAGCATGCTGCTGGAAACATGTACCTACGATCGATAATAGGACGATGCAATTACTAGTATTTAGTGTAGAGAATATCTTATAGCTTAGTCATGCAGCAAAAGGAACCCATTAAGACAATGGTAAAGAATATTGTGCTCATGTATCAACTGTGGAATAGTAAACGCGTAATAATCATATGAATCATGTAATTGCGCAGCGTACAAGTTTCAGCACTGGCATTTGTTAACAATGAAATGTTAAAAAAGGGTACCAATGACCAAACTGTTCATTAATAGAAAACGATAACAGAGTAGTAAACATTTGTTTACTTGACAGTGACAAAATATGTTTGGTATTTTTGTAGACCAGTGTGATGATGGAAGTTTTGTATGACATCGTCAAATGCATTTTTATAATTTTACATCATTGAACCAACTACACTACGTTGAAAGGCATATATGTCAAAATTTCATTTACTCTGTCAACATTAATAGCATGGAACAAAACATCAACACCAGGAAATACATCTGGGTAGTAGACATTTATTCAGTACACAAATTTTATCTGTTATTTTTGCAGTCTGGTGTGATGGATGTGGTTCTTTAAGACATTGTCACATGCGTATTCTAATTTCATGTGACAACCCCAAAACCCGTACTGCGGTGTTAAGGGTAATCTTTGGAATATAACACAGAAACAGATAATAGCAGAATAGAAATTAATAAATACACCAGATAATGCACAATAGAACATACTGGATAAACGTAATCATCAGAGTTACACAGTATACAGGATCATACTTAGTACAAATACAGTTCAGCTATACATAAATGTCTACAGCGGAAAAACAAAACATAATGTACAATAGGAGCTGAACAGCATAAAAAGAGATAAATGATAGAATCCATCTTCAGCTCCAGCTATCCAGAAAAAGCCTGCTAAACCTGAACACAAGGCTGCCCGTGTAGAAAAAGGGGCACCCGAGTTTGAAAGTGAAACAAACTACGAGTTAGTCATGGGACTGGTATGAGAAATCTACTTAACACATTTAAAATATGGCTAATCATAGGACCACACCACTTTCATCGAACGGGTTTACTCCATTGGATTGCCAGTGCTTTAAAACAAATCATTCTTTTAAACATCACAATGCTTTTTATAAAAATGAAGCCATTATAAGACTCGGTTCCCATCACACAATGCAACGCAAACCGTACGATAGAGTTTTTACCTTATAACGGCCAAAATATGCTTGATACGAATAAAAAAAGCATTTGATATTATTACTAGTGTTTATATGTTTCAAAAACAATTTCAAATCATAAGTATGAATCATAGACGGCATTAATGCCTTATACCACTATGTCGCCATATATAGGTATACAATCAAAACCGCACAGTGACGTATTTGGAAATTGGATTTCCGTCATGAACCAAGGCAAAAGATAGTCCTTACCGACTTCGAGACGCTCTAGCCTGCCCCTCAGGAACAGCCGCAACTGCCCCCTTGGATCATCAGGGTCGGTCCACCGATGTGGATTATTATGCCTGAACACTGCGTTTCCCCGCCCTTTGAGGCGTAAATGAGCCAACGAATGGCTCCTTCGGCTTCACATAGTCACCGGTATATCCGAGGTGCCTCGCAACAGCAACAACCACATAGGTGAAAATAATATAAATGTCAGCCATTTTAAGCACCGATTTCACCTCTAGCTAGAAAGAAACGCATGTCCTCCCAGTGGTCCTCTCCCGTTTCTGGTTCATACCTGGGTGTGAGTTTCGCGAATTCACGTTATACACAAAGCTACGCCACACGGGCGGTGCTTTGATCATCAACCACAATACTTTGCTTTTCAATAGAATCCCTGATCACTGCATCTTAGCATGCCACACAGGCAATTCACACCGTGCAACTGATGACTATCAATCACACAAAATGAATTCCAATGTCGAACACACAGTCCATTTGCAAGTCCGTTCTAGGTCGGAACGAAACCGGAGGCACTATATACCTCGCATATCCATCGATCTCCACGTACGTCTGGACGATCACCACTCATTATCCATATTTCGGGATGCCTCCCAATCAGGACATCAGTTACCATCCAAACGGGGTGAAGATCGGTCTTCAACCACCATCTTCGACTTCTTATCGTCGATTCAGTTATTCAGAATGGGATAAACCCGGTCTTTCTGAGCAACTCGCATATATAATAAACAAGTGCTACACAAACACAACATACATTTTATTCCAATTCATTAGTCACTAACCGTAAATCAGTAAGAGAACGATTTCCCAAATATTAACCCCGAAGGCCGAAACCAACATCAGATCAAAACCCAGGAAACCATTCGACTTAGCCAACCTTCAGTTAGTTTCTAAATTTCACATCCATATCGTTTATAAAATTATAACAATTTATCGCTATTTTTATTTACTTAAAAATAGCCAATTTATTCAAACGACGCTTCGGGCCATAACGCGGCCGTGGCGCTGTTTTTCTTTAGATTTTATTTACACATATCTGAAAATCTAACCCTTGGATCTTCACAAAATTTATATCATTAGAATGATCTTTTCAAAATGAATCCAACGGTTCCAGTTTTGGGAAAATCCGACTGTTGGATCTCCTGGTACAATCGTTTGAAGTTTCGATTTCAAAATACGAACTACAGCGTCGTTATTCGATTTAATTTAATTATGTTTATATATATATATATATATACATATATATATAATCGATTCCGGCGCTGTTTTTCTTCAGGTTTGAATTAAACATTCCAGACAATCCAACCGTTGGATCTTTACAAAGTTGGTGTCGTTGGAAAGATATTTCCTAAGCGTACCAACGGTTTCGGTTTCAGGAAAATCCGATGATCGGATCTTCCGCACTAATCGTTTGAAATCATGGTTTCAAAACATGAATTGCAGTTCGTTATTCAATATATTTTAATTATATTTATATATAAATATAATTAATTCTTCGATTTCAAAACTATATGCTTTTCATACAATTGATAAAAATGATATTTTTATCCTACAGACATTTATTTCAACATTTCACTATTTTTAACAATTCATGTATATAATAAAAATGTGATTTTTAATGTAAAACTATTTATTTCAAAACACGACTACTTTATATAGTTCATACAGATGATAAAAAAATGATTTTCATTATAAAACAATTTCTTTCGAACCCGAATACCATTCAACACATGAATTTCTATTCAACGAATGAATTTCTATTCAACACATGAATGGTTTCTATGGTTTGTATATATACAATAAAAAGGTGATTTTTTTTATATTGTGAAAACAGTTTATTTAAAACACGAATACCATTCAACACATGAATTTCTATTCAACGAATGAATTTCGATTCAACACATGAATGTTTTCTATAGTTGTATATATAGAGTAAAAATGTGATTTTTATTGTCAAAATACTTTATTTAAAACACGAATACCATTCAACACATGAATTTCTATTCAACGAATGAAATTCGATTCAACACATGAATGTTTTCTATTGTTTGTATATATATATATATATATATATAGATATTAAAAATGTGATTTTTATTTTCAAAACAATTTATTTAAAACACGAACACCATTCAACACATGAATTTCTATTCAACGAATGAATACAGTTTCAACAAATGAAAATAATTCTAACACGTGAATATTATTCAAAATTTCGGCAGCATAATGGCAGGGTAGTTAAAACTGGGGACGTCCCTAGTACGGCTCCTCGCTCTACCTTAAAGCCTCGCAGCTTTTGACAATGGGGATTTCATGCATCAAGTTCGCACGTAGGCGGCATGTATATTTTTTTCATTTCCACAAACTAATCCTATGTGGTTTCAACCAAATATTTCTCAACCACAAATGGGTATTTTCAACCACAATCAATCAATTTCAACCATAAACAATTCTAATCAACCATTCGTAATCAACCAATTTTCACACCAATCACGACCAATAAATATCATCCATAGTTTGTGGGTGAGGGGCGTGTGTATATATATAAGCATTTCACTTCTATTCAACACATATATAATTTTTACAACGCATAAATAACTTATATATCGAACGTACAACTTATACAACGCTTATACAAGAGGTGTACAGCGCTTATATAACTCATACATCGACTATATAATTTATACATCGTCGTTTTCCATATCGTTTATAATTTAGAAATCTCACATTGGGTTCCACTCCACCAAAAATAGCAGAAGGATCAGAAAAATATGCGGTCTCTTCTAGAATGTAGAAGACCTCCACACGAGTCCACTGTCTCTTGTTTCACTGAATTTCGTCAAGAAATGAAAAAGATATGATTTTTACAGTAAAATCATAAACGGTAGCGCTTAGAAGTGCTATTAAAACAATTTAATATATAACAGTCGTTATATCTCAGTTTTGTTCAAATCTAGGTTTTAGATTTTCGCAAAGTCCGTAGCTCGATGTCCAGATCGGACGGCACCACGCCACAGACCTCCGAGAGGCGCGCATAACAAGGGGCCCCACGTGGAACTCAGTGGCGAACTCGAGACAGGGCGACACGAGAAAGATCCGAACTTTGAGGGCTCGATTCAGGTGATACGGTGGACGAGGGCGTGTGAGGGTTGGTCGGATTTGAAGAGGGGAGGAAGGGCTTCCGATTGCGGGTGGTGGCGGAGGCTGGTTTGTCGTGGCGGAGCCGGAAAATGGCCACGAAGATCGGAGCAGTTTCCGCCGTCGAGAGGAAGAATTATCGGGGAGAGAGAACGTGAATCAGCTAATGGGAATTTTACATTTATTTATATATTTTTAAAAAATCTAAAAATACCACTCGTCTCACACGAACACCAATCCAAACCCAGACTGTTGTCCCCAGCCTTTATACCCATTCCGAACACAATGGGATATGTTTCGTAGGCCCATTCAACTGTTTCAGTCAGTTTTCTTTCAAATTAAAATATAAAATATTCAATATTTAATTTGAACGTACATTTCAATTTGCCCGAGGCATATACTGATTCGAAATATTCCAGAAAAATAAATCTAGCTATATTTTGACGATACGGTCCGAACAAAACTAGTTTCGTCGAATTCCGAGACCGTTTGAAAAATGGCCCGTTTCTGGTCGATCCAATTTAACTATAATTGACCAAAACATGTTTTCCTTCGCCACGCTCACATACTAGCTTCAAAAATTATGAAATTTGAAACCTAACAATAACTTCACATCCTGGATCCAACAAAAGTGGTTTCGTCGAATTCCGAGGTCGTTTGCAAAATGGCCATTTTCACGGGCTATATAAATTCTATAGCGACCTTTCAGAAAATTCATTTGGCCATAACTTTTGCTTCCCGCTATGAAACTTCGATTTTTCAGATTCATTAGAAAGGTATTCATTAACAGATTTAAATATTTTTGGTTTCACTCAAATCAATTTTCTTTTGCATCCGGTACAGTTAGGCGAAGTTTGAATTCAAATTTTGAAACTACCGCGCCATTTCAGGCCTTGTTTATAATTCAAAGTAATTATATTTATTTTCAACTCCGATTCAAACTTACTTTTCATCATTATTATTTAAAATATTTATTTTAAATACTTAAAATTCACTATTTTAGCCAATTTAAATTTTTTTAAATTGGTTCAGATTTTCTGGGTCGTTACAATCTCCCCCACTTAAAACTTTTCTTCCCCAAAAAGGAACAAAGTCGAAAGTGGTTTGATTAATCAACTCTACGTTCAATCTGGCTTCCATTCTCCAACATTTCAGTTTCTGAGAATTTTCAAATTCTTCAAAAATTTGGCTAACACCCGGAATTTTCGAAAAATTTCGCCATAACCTCCTTTGTACGGGGAGGGGTTTGGAAATTTATTGGGCCGTATTAGGTACCCAATAAATCCTATAAAGCATACACATATTTATAGTGATATATTTTGGTGTTTACAAGGGAGTGTGTATAGATTATAACTTCAGAGAATAAATTCTCGTCACCCTGTCAAAGCCTGAGGGAGTGTGTATTTTAATTGCTCCAGAGAATAAATTCTCGTCACCTCATCCCGTGTGGGAAATAAATAATCCATGTGCCGTATCTAATGACTAGAGAGACGTGATTATTGTCAACTCCAGACCCGTGTGGGGTTTTATTATTCTGGCAATTTATCTTTACAATTTTATATGGTCATATCAGTCATCAGTTCAACCTGTAAAACATAGTCATCACCAAACAAGCCTCTCGCTCATATGGTAAATCTTCCACCTCGTCACACAAGCTCCAAATGCTTATGTGGTATATGATGAAGTATGCCTATCTTCAAGAAGTATGCCATGTAGCGTAGTCCAAAATTAATTGTTACTATCCTATGGCGATGTTTATTATTACACACAGAACAACCAGCACTCCGCATCCAATGGCATTCACAGAAGTTGATATAATAATATTTCGCATCCAACTCATTAAGGTTTACCTATTTGTAGGGCATGCAAATAATATCTTTACTCAACAGCTATCCATTTACTTGTTCAAACATATATAATGCACATGTATATATTTCTATCTATTTTTAAATCAGTTCAATGTGTGATTTAAATGAATAAATTCTACCATTCATTCTCTTATTAATTAACTATCGTTCTAATAATTTAATCAATCAAATCTACTATCACACAATGCAAACAACAATCAAATTTATTTTTTACTTTTTAACTTTTCAAATATATATCTTTTATAGATTCAAAAAACATATTTCTAAAACCAGACTATATATATAGTCCCAAATACGTTATTTATGAACATATAACTCTCGACTCGTTCTGGGGCACTTCTGACTCCATCTCTAACGAGTTATTCTGATTCTGCTATACTCATACTAGGATATTGCTGATCCTATCTGTAATGAGTTATTCGTCCTAGAACACTATTGGTTCTATCTCTGACGAGTTCGTTAATGTGTTATATACCAGAGCTAAGCTTAACCAAAGCTCTGATACCACATTGTGACGACCCCAAAACCCGTACTGCGGTGTTAAGGATAATCTTTGGAATATAACACAGAAACAGATAATAGTAGAATAGAAATTAATAAATACACTAGATAATGCACAATAGAATATACTGGATAAACGTAATCATCAGAGTTACACAGTATACAGGATCATACTTAGTACAAATATAGTTCAGCTATACATAAATGTCTACAGCGGAAAAACAAAACATAATGTACAATAGGAGCTGAACAGCATAAAAAGAGATAAATGATAGAATCCATCTTCAGCTCCATCTATCCAGAAAAAGCCTGCTAAACCTGAACACAAGGTTGCCCGTGTAGAAAAAGGGGCACCCGAGTTTGAAAGTGAAACAAACTACAAGTCAGTCATGGGACTGGTATGAGAAATCTACTTAACACATTTAAAATATGGCTAATCACAGGACCACGCTACTTTCGTGGAACGGGTTTACTCCATTGGATTGCCAGTGCTTTAAAACAAATCATTCTTTTAAACATCGCAATGCTTTTTATAAAAATGAAGCCATTATAAGACTCAGTTCCCATCACACGATGCAACGCAAACCGTAGGATAGAGTTTTTACCTTATAACGGCCAAAATATGCTTGATACGAATAAAAAAAAAGCGTGTGATATTATTACTAGTGTTTACATGTTTCAAAAACAATTTCAAATCATAAGTATCAGTCATAGACGGCATTAATGCCCCATACCACTATGTCGCCATATATAGGTATACAATCAAAACTACACAGTCACGTATTTGGAAATTGGATTTCCGTCGTGAACCAAGGCAAAAGATAGTCCTTACCGACTTCGAGACGCTCTAGCCCGCCCCTCAGGAACAGCCACAACTGCCCCTTGGATCATCAGGGCCGGTACACCGATGTGGATTATTATGCCTGAACATTGCGTTTCCCCGCCCTTTGGGGCGTAAATGAGCCAACGAATGGCTCCTTCGGCTTCACATAGTCATCGGTATATCCGAGGCGCCTCGCAACAGCAACAACCACATAGGTGAAAATAATATAAATGTCAGCCAGTTTAAGTACCTACACCACCACTAGCTAGAAAGAAACGCATGTCTTCCCTGAGGTCTTCTCCCGTTTCAGGTTCATACCGGGGTGTGAGGTTCGCGAATTCACGTTATACACAAAGCTACGCCACACAGGCGGTGCTTTGATCATCAACCACGAGACTTTGATTTTCAACAGAAGTCATGATCACTGCATCTTAGCATGCCACACAAGCAATTCACACCATGCAACTGATGACTATCAATCACACAGAATGAATACCAATGTCAGACACACAGTCCATTTGCAAGTCCGTTATGGGTCGGAACGAAACCGGAGGCACTATATACCTTGCATATCCATCGATCTCCACGTACGTCTGGACGATCACCCCTCATTATCCATATTTCGGGATGCCTCCCAATCAGGACATCAGTTACCATCCAAACGAGGTGAAGATTGGTCTTCGACCACCGTCTTTATCTTTGACTTCTTATCGTCGATTCAGTTATTCAGAATGGGATAAACCCGGTCTTTCTGAGCAACTCGCGTATATAATAAACAAGTGCTACACAAACACAACATACGTTTTATTCCAATTCATTAGTCACTAACCGTAAATCGGTAAGAGAACGATTTCCCAAATATTAACCCCGAAGGCCGAAACCAACATCAAATCAAAACCCAGGAAACCATTTATCTTATCCAACCTTCAGTTAGTTTCTAAATTTCACATCCATATCGTTTATAATATTTTATAACGATATATCGCTATTTTTATTTATTTAAAAATAGCCAATTTATTCAGACGATGCTTCGGGCCATAATAAGGCCATGGCGCTGTTTTTCTTCAGATTTGATTTACACATATCTGAAAATCAAACCGTTGGATCTTCACAAAATTTATATCATTAGAAAGATCTTGTCAAAACAAATCCAACGGTTCCAGTTTTGGGAAAATCCGACGGTCGGATCTCCCTGTAACACCCTGTGAATTCTATAACGCTAAGCTTCACAAATTAAAGTATAATTAATTCTAAATGAAAGAATTAAGGGAAATGGGTTACACAATTGCGTTCCACTCAGAATTCTTCTTGAGATAGAGTCCGATTTTGCGTGAATTGGACTCCATATGAAGGAGTTATGGCCTTCGGAAGTTTCAGAATCACATTTAAATTCAAAGAGCTCAAATTAAATTTCAAAAATTCGAATTTCAGGTTCAAACTGGGCTGGGCGGGAAAATTCTCGCCCAGAGACCAGGTCGACCATAGGGTCGACCATGGTGTCGACCTGGTCACCCCAGGTTAACCATCCTGTCGACCTGGTCCCCCCAGGTCGACCATAGTGTCGACCTGGGTGTCGACCTGCCTGGTCGACCTGGCTGGCCAGGTCTGGCTCTGGCTCGAATTTCTGTGGCTCTGTGTGTCACTAGGGCTGACGTGTCACCTCTTGATTGGCTTTTTGAACTCTGAATGGTCTAGATTCCTTCGATCTTCATCTGACGGCTCAAAACAACTTATATATCTGTAAATACACCTTAAGTCTCAACTGAAAATTCACAAAAAAAAAAATGAGAAAGGAGCCGTCATGCTGCTAGGGAGTGATTGAACATAGCCGTCAAGAGTGAAAGACCTAAGAGATGAATCAAATTAAGAAGAAGAACAAAGTTTAATCAAATTAATCAACGCAACGTTAGTCTACCCAAAGGAGCGCATCTCAATTTCAGAATTCAGAATTCAAGATTCTGCAATCGTGGTAAGTATAGTGACCTTTCAGAATATGAATAAAAAATTGTGATGTGATTCGATGTGAATGAAAATAGAATTGTGTTATTGTATTGTATGTATTGTAATGGTTCTATCATGACTTGTGTATAGACGTTTGTGGCATAAATTGATTGATGCAAGCCTATTGAACAATTGTATATGAAAACAATGGCACTTGCAAGTTTGTGGCAAAAATTAGAAATAGATCCCTTTATGTATATGTCGAAGGCATGGACTATGTATATTCCCTTAGTCTAAATTAGAATTTATGTGAACATGTTTTTGGACTTGAAACCTTTTATGCCTACATGACCCAAAACCTATGATATCATTTTCATGTCTATTTGCAAGTATAATTGGATCTATGCTAAGCATCGTTCGGGTTTCATAAATTATGCAAGTTCATGTTTATTTGCAAGTATAATTGGATCTATGTTAAGTATCGTTTGGGTTTCATAAACTATGCAAGTTCATGTTGAAATAGGCTATGTGATTAGATGCTATAATTGGACATTTTGGTGAATATACATCATGCTGGTTTTGTGTTTGACATTATGCCAAGTTGAACATGTTTAAACACAAGTTTGTATTAGCCTAAACTATGCCATTTCATATGTCATCTACTTAGTTATACTTTGATTTGAATGCAAGTTCACATGACCCATCATATATGTTAGTATCGCTAAATTGCAAGTTCATGCGCCACACACCCTTATATGTTGAAAAATATTACATGTTCTTGATTTCCCCTTTTATTACGCTTATAAAGTTGGGCTGGATTGTGTCGAGCCCAACATTTGTTATAACGTTGCGAACGTGTGACAACCCCAAACTTCCACGAGTGAAAGCAGGAGAAATCATTTTTTTTTGGAATACAACATAAATACAATAAAACAGAACACAGATACAATATAGCAAAGGAGATTCATAGAGTAATAACATTATAGCAGCGGAAAAATATAATGTCATCAATCACAGAAATTCCACAGTCACAGAAAACTAAGATTATTACAACAAGTTTGCAGAAAAGAAATAAGTTTGATGTCTAAAAAGAAAAGTAAAGATGCCAATAGAAACAAAAAGTCTTCAAGCTCCAAGTCATCACCTCTTCTTCCAAGCAGAATCCAAGAGAGAGAAAATAAGCAGCCTCAAAGAAAAGCCCCAAGCAAAGAATAAACCTGTCTACTTTGGCTGCCCGTGTAGAAGAGAGGGCACCCAAGTTTGCAAAAAAGGTGAAACAAACTATGGGTCAGTCGTGGGACTGGTGTGAGAATTCTTAAATAACTTATACTAATAAGGCAAATCCAAAGACCACGCCGCTAACGCGGAACGGGTTGTACCAATGGATTGCCGTGCATAACTATAGTGTCAATACAGATAAGTAAAACGTAACAAAACGCAATGTCTTTTGAAAAATGGAACCACCATAAGACTCAGGTCCCATCACACAATGCAACGCACACCAAGAGGATAGAGTTTTACCTTATGGTGGTTAAACATGCTAAATACGCCAAATACGTAACTAATACTATTATTAGTGTATATGGTTTCAAAACAATTCAAATTATAAGTATCAATCCTAGGAAGCATAGGTACCATATATTATGCCTCCAATACTAGTAATACAATCAAATCCGTCGGGGTCGTATTGGAAATTTGGGTTTCCATCATGAGTCCAGGCTAGGGAGGACTCCTTACCGATTCGAGACGCTCTAGTTAACGTCTCAGGATTACCCGCAGTTAACCCTTGGATCCTGCAGGGCCGGTCCTCACATACAGCTTAGAGGATTGGCAATTCCTAAGCACACGTTCCCCGGTCCTATAGGACCTATCCGAGGCGCCTCATTTCATCATCCTCCAAAAGTAAAATGACTACTAACTAGAAAGAAACGTGCTACTTTCCCTGCGTTCCCTTCCCCCTTTTTAGACTCTACCGGTTTGTGAGGCTCGTGAAGTCATGTTCTTCATACCACAAGGTTCTGCTTTTCAACAAGAAACCCTGATCATTGCATCTTAGTATGCCACACCGTCACTCCATACCGTACTAATGATCTTCCGTCACTATATAAACGGGTGTTAAGTAGAGAATAAATTCCCTACCACCAATCGTTTATATATTAACTGAATATCAACAACATAATATTTTGTGGGGTACGATGTCAGACACACTATCCATTTATACCCATGCTCTAGGTCTGAACTAGGGTCAAACCCGTGAAATCAACACGTACGTTTGGGCAATTACCCCGACCCTTGAATTGGGATCAAACCAATTCAGAGTCTTGATCGTTGTCCATTCGAGGGGAGATTTACGGTCTTCATACGCCGTCTTCATACTTGAATTCTTGAAATCGTACGATCATTTGGAATGGGATTAACCCGGTCTTTCCAAATAATCTCGCATTCATATATTTTGAGAAAAACATATTTCATATCGTTATTTTATTTTATAACGATTAATTCTTGCCTTAATTATTTAATATAATTAATTCCTTATTTAACGACGCTTCAGGTCAAGGGCGACCTTGGCGCTGTTTCCAATCAATTTTGTTTTTCACTTTCCTCAAAATCTAACCGTTGGTTTTTAGCGTAGCTTATATCGTTGGAAAGATTTTTCCAAGACGGTCCTAACGGTTTCAGTTTTGGGAAAATCCGACGGTCGGATCTTCCGGTATAATCATTTAAAAGTTCGATTTCAAAACGCGAACTACTGCGCTCGATTCGTTATATTATAATTATATATATATATAAATATATATAAATAATTCGTTTAACTTATCGTCCTTACATACAGCTTACATTTCTCTTATCTCCCACTTTTCTACTTACATGATAATGTAGTTTAGGATTAGACGATAATTCTTCTTTTATTTCATTATTGCTTATTTTTATATTTTATAATTTACATTTGAAAAATGTAAATTATAACATACCATTCCATTCATCTCTTTATATATTTCTTCATGAACAATTTCATTATGAATAATGAACACTTTCTTATGGAGTAAATTCCCTTTTATTATGCATAAAAGAAAATGAATATGTTCTTACAATGCAAATTCTCTTTTTATTTTACATTATAAATAATGTATAAACTTCCTACGGTCAAGTTCTTTAAATCTTAACATTATAAAATAGTGTAACTATCATACGGTGAAATTTTCCTTTTATTTAACATTGTGAATGATGTTAAATTTACATACCCTTCATTTTCCTTTTTATAACATTGAAAATATATTATTAGAAAATATAGATTTCCCAATATTATTAGAAAATATAGATTTCCCAATATTATTAGAAAATATAGATTTCCCAGTATTATTTCTTTATCTTTTACATTAAAAATAATGTTACTTCTTTTCATACAGTTTCATTTCTTTTGCTTAACATTAAAAATAATGTTAATTCTTGCATATAGTTTCATTTCTCTTATTTAACATAAAATAAATGTTAATTCTTCCTACGGGGTGAATTCTCTTTTTATTTACATTATAAATAATGCTTATTATCTTACAATGCAAATTCTCTTTTAATAAACATTATAAATAATGTATATTTACATGACATGCATTTTCTATATTGTTGACATGACAAAATATTATTTTTCATACAATGCATGTCTTATTTTAACATAACAAAAATATTCTTTTACCTACAATGCAATTATTATTTTCTAACGTAACAAAATAATAGTTTCATACAATGCATTTCTATTTCTCTAACATGACAAAATAATATTTTATGCAATGCATTTCTATTTCTCTAACATGACAAAATAATATATTCATACAATGCATTACTATTTCTCTAACATGACAAAATATTATTTTATGCAATGCATTTCTATTTTTCTAACATGACGAAATAGTATTTTATGCAATGCATTTCTATTTTTCTAACATGACAGAATAATATTTTCATACAATGCATTTATCTATTTTTTCTAACATGACAGAATAATATTTTATGCAATACATTTCTATTTTTCTAACATGACAAAATATTATTTTATGCAATACATTTCTATTTTTCTAACATGACAAAATAATATATTCATACAATGCATTTCTATTTCTCTAACATGACAAAATATTATTTTATGCAATACATTTCTATTTTTCTAACATGACAAAATATTATTTTATGCAATACATTTCTATTTTTCTAACATGACAAAATAATATTTGCATACAACGCACTTCTATATAACGTTCTAACTTGACAAAATATTATTTGCATACAATGTATTTTCTATTTTTCTAACTTGACAAAAATAATATGCATACAATGTATTTTCTATTTTTCTAACTTGACAAAAATAGCATGCTATGCATACAATGCATTATTTTTTTCTATTTTAACAAAAATAATATGCAATACATACAATGTACTATTTTTTTTCTATTTTGACAAAAATAATATGCAATACATAAAATGCATTATATTTTCTATTTTGACAAAAATAATATGCAATACATAAAATGCATTATATTTTCTATTTTGACAAAAATAATATGCAATACATAAAATGCATTATATTTTCTATTTTGACAAAAATAATATGCAATACATAAAATGCATTATATTTTCTATTTTGACAAAAATAATATGCTATGCATACAATGCATTTTTTTCTATTTGATAACATGACAAATATGCTATTTTTATATAATGCCATCTTCTATTTTATATAATGGACAAAATATAGTTCATTAACATACTATGCTATTTTTATTTTTAATAATGAACAAAATATAGTTCATTAACATACGATGCTTGCTTATTGTTACTAATGAACAAAATATATTCATTCAACATACGGTGCTTGCTTATTGTTACTAATGAACAAAATATTAGTTCATTACATATAGCGACAAACTCTATTTTTATTAACGAACAAAAAATGGTTCGTTTCACATAGCGACAAATTTTATTTTGAATAATGACACAAAATATAATTCTTTACCATATAGTGCTTTCTTATTTTATAAATGAACAAAATATAATCATTCACATATAACGACCAATTCTATTTTATAAATACACAAATTTGTTCATTCAACATATGGTGCTAATTTTCTTATTTTGATATTGACAAAAGTGTCAATTTACATACGGTGTTCATTTTCTTATTTTGATATTGACAAAAGTGTCAATTTACATACGGTGTTCATTTTCTTATTTTGATCTTGACAAAAGTGTCAATTTACATACGGTGTTCATTTTCTTATTTTGATATTGACAAAAATGTCAATTTACATACGGTGTTCATTTTCTTATTTTGATATTGACAAAAAATGTCAATTTACATACGGTGTTCATTTTCTTATTTTGATATTGACAAAAATGTCAATTTACATACGGTGTTCATTTTCTTATTTTGATATTGACAAAAATGTCAATTCAACATACATGAACAATTTCTTATTTAAATATTGACAAAAATGTCACTTTACAACATACATGAACAATTTTAATATTTCATACTCTAACAAATCAACATACAGTGGGTTTTGTCCTATCATACGCATACAGATTAAGTCATAGCAGATTCACATACAGTTTATATCATAGCAGATTCACATACATATATGATTATGAATGCGAACATCCATAATTAAAACATAATTACTTAAATAAAATAAATAGGATTCTCACCTCAATTAGATTAGAGTTTGTTCCCAATTGCTCTGTATTAAAGTGGTATTCGAAGTCACGGTTCCACCGGATCTGAAATTTTCAGAATCGGTGTTTATATGAAAAAGTTATTGACGTTTTAATTAACCAGACTTTTAACAACTGCTTCTGCCACGCTTAAAAGCGTTACAAAATCTGAAATTAAAATTACCGTAGAACTCAGTTTTTGTTCAGATTTTCAAATCCGAATTTCTCTTGAATCGCTGAATGGTTTTGAGTGCCGTTTGTTGGACAACGACCGGGAAGGAGAGGAGTATCGGCGGCCGGAAGGGGGTGGCGCTCGGTGGTGCCAGGCGGGGCCCACGTGCGTGCGACGGCGGCGGCTTCTCGGCTCGGGGCGGGCGGCACGGTCGACGAGAGGTGTTGAGTTGGGTACCAAATTAAAGATCTCGGAAAGAGCTTCGAATCGGTATATGGTATGCTGAATTTCGTTAAGAGATGAGGGAGAAAAGTGAGTTTGAAAGTTGGAGCTGGTATGGGTTTCGGCGGCTTCATAACGAGAGGAAGAAGAAGGAGTATACGTACTGTATACGGGTATATATACTAGTATTTAGGGTTTTATTTTAATTATTTAATTAATTATTTAATTCAAGAAAATACCGTTTTCACATACGACCTCCGATTCGCGCTCAACGACTGGCGAACTTAATGTTTTGACGTCTTCTGAACGCGATGGCACTATCGCCAAGGTCCAATTCTGAAGTTACAGTATGGTTTTCTTTTATTTTAAAATAAATCTTTTATTTTTAATACAAACGTAAATATAATTTTGCCGGGGCTACATACGAAGTCAGAAAAATCCGAAAAATTATTTTTGGCTTTCTTATGCCGATACGATCACAACAAAATTCGTTTCGTTCAATTCTGAGACTTTTTGAAAAATGGCTATTTTCAAGGCGAATATATTTAATATTAAAAATACATTTTTAAACAAATATTTTCTGAAACTCGAAACATATAAGTGTTTACTGTTTTTCAATGCAGAAACGTCATTCTGAAACCAATGGAAGTGGTTTCGAGTTCAAATTCCTACATATGTGAAAAGTAGCATTTTTGTCCTATGCAAATTACCCACCGACCTTTCTAAAAATTGAATTAGCCATAACTTTTGATTTCCGCTATGAAATTTCGATTTTTCGGATTCGTTGGAAAGATATTTTAAAATAGATTCTAATATTTTTGGTTTTACTAAAATTCGTTAAATTTTGCATCCTGTACATTCAGTTAAAGTTTCAAATCAAAATTTCAAACTGCAGCGCTTGTTTTCAATTCCTTTTATATATAAATTAAATTTATTCGTTTTAACTTCGATTAAAATAAATCAATCATTTAAAATACTTTAAATTCATTAAAATTAAAATTTTAAATTGGCCCTAAAATCCTGGGTCGTTACAGAACGTATAAACGGGGGTAATAACGTTGGGTGTGAAACATGAAAATATATGTTGGCATGTTTGGCACATGCCAATGACAATGACATTTAAGCGGTATGAATTGATATACCCAAGCATAAAAGATATGACATTTACATATATAATTGAGAAGTAATAAAATATGTAAATTTAGAAAACACGATATGCTTAACCCGAGGTTGGATTGAGTTGTGATGTAAACCTGCCCGGAACCACCCGGCTGTCAAGTAGTCACAACAATACCTATCCATGTGGGTGGTTAAGCATTGAGCCCAATAATGACCCGAGGTTAAACTAAGCTACGGCTGCCCGGAACCGACAGGCTTATCCAGTAACCGTAGCAATACCTGTCTAATGTGAGTGGTCAGATGCTCCTAAGAGGCTAAGGACAGATGGTAGGGTTAAGTCAACTATAACACTTAACCAAATTCAACACTGATGGGTGGGGTTAGGTAAATACAGACACTTAACCACTTAACGTGTTTGACTAGAAAATCCTGGTAACGAGGGACCCATTTCAGCAGTAACCCAAGTTAGGTATCAACAGTACCCTGAAACTAGGCAGAGTAGGGCACGATTACTGGGTTAATTGTAAGTGGTCAAACGACGACGGTGGGTGCACAGTGCAGGTCTAATGGGGTGCGGGGGTGCACACACACCGAAGCAGACAACCGGGGCACTGGGGACACCTGTAGTATAACCTATGCCTTCTAGAATTTGTGTTGTGGCCGCCACCATGGGTCTTGATACACCCCATGGTGGGACCAGCATAGTTATCTACAATTCTTGGGGGCCGTATGACACATGTTAACGCGATTAGTAGCCGATCTTTAAATAAAGTTGGGGATCACTTCACCCTCACCATGGGGTGCCAGTTAGAATAAAATCAAGTAGATGCAGAGATATAGTATGGGTGCGGTAGTACATTCGACACTCCCTTAGCTTGTGACACCATCATATTTTCAGTATATATCTAACATGCCCTTTTCTTATTCACATACTGAAGATTTACTAGATTTACTCAGGCTTTATGTCTGACCCTATTTTCTTTTGTCTTCTTTTCTTTCGTTCCCCCCCTCCCAGGTCCACAGGGTGGAAACAGCTCAGCTCAGTCAGGCTCTGTACAAGCTCCAAGAACGTAGATGTTTGATTTGGATCTCTTTTGCTCGGATTATGGCTTTGGATATCACTTTGGGGATTTTTGTCACTTATTTATGTTTTATGCTTCTTTAATAATCAAGACAGTTATGAGGTTGTAATGATGGAAGTATTTTGAGACAATTATGGAATGTTTTGTTTTGAACAGTATTGATGAAATAAAAGTCTGTTGGTTTCCGCTGTTTAAAATATGTGTATTTATATCTGTCTTGAGTTTATCTGTGGCTTTTACTTATAAACGTCCACCAAAATTAAGGCATTCCCTTTGTGAGTGACCTTAACGGAGGTGGGGTGTTTCACTTGGTATCAGAGCATAGGTTTACCAGAAAAGATAAAAGTTTTTGAAATTGTTTTCAAAAAAAAGTTTAAAGAAGCATTTTTCAAGAAAAAGTGTTATATTTATAAAAGACAAAATCCCCCAAAGCCATGTGCCCCATCTATCTCTCTCTATCCTTCGTTTTGAATTTTTCCTTTCTGTTTCAGCATGTCTAGAGACCTTAACCTCCCGGAAGGAGTGCCGATTCCCGGCTGGTTTAGGAGGTATTTAGAAGCAAGGGCCAATGGCGCGGGCCCAGCAGACATCCCTCCTCCAGTGGCCGCGATTCCTCCTCCTCCTCCACCTCCTCGTGGAAATGCCTTCGCAAAATCATGTAGAGACTTCAAGGCAATGGGTGGAAAAGACTTTTATGGGACATAATCCTTTGTAAGGGCAAGAAACTGGCTAAAGGAGACTGAGGATCTATTTTTCATCTTCGGGGTTGATGACAGGCAAAAGATACAACTAGAGATATGGTTGCTTAAGGATGAAGCTTCCTATTGGTGGGAAGTTACCAATGCTCAGAGGGCGGTGGAAACATGGGAAGATTTCAGGACAAGGTTTGAAATGAAATTTCTCTCCCAAGCTGAAAGAAGCCTACAAATGGAGAAGTTCCTAACTCTGAAACAGGGGAGCATGACGATCAGGGAATATGTTAATCAGTTTAATCAGCTGGCCAGATTTGGGTTAGACTTAGTAAACACCCAACACAAGAAGGCACTTCGCTTCGTCAAGGGTTTGAATGAGCCTCTACACAGCCTTGCCATGACCCATGTATCCATGGGAGCGACTTATGAAAGCTTGGTGGACATGGCGTTGCTACATGAGGAAGACCACGGTAAGAAAGAAACTAAGGTGGAAGAGAAGAAAGAAGGTCTACAAGCAAAGAAAACAGACTTCAAGAAAGGAGGGAAGAACAATAAGCCCCGTGAGAAGAGAAGGTGCAATTTCTGTGGCATTGTGGGCCATATATCAAAAGACTGCCGGAAAAGAAAGGCGAAGACAGGTGGTTGCTTTCATTGTGGAGAGACTGGGCACCAAGCTAAGGACTGCCCAAAGAAGAAAGGGCAGGGACATAAAGCCGGATCCACTTCAGGGGGTCAGGTTCATGCGCTAGTGGCACCTCAGCAGGAACGAGGTAGTAATATTTCTATAGAAAGTGTAGTCTATCTTTACGATCATCCAGTTCATACACTTTTTGACTCTGGCGCATCACACTCTTTTATTTCATCTGCCTTAGTAGAATCTCTGCATCTAGACACTAGTATGGTAGAAGATCCCTTAGTAGTTTCAAATCCAATTAGGGGCTCCGCTTACTTGTCAATGGTTTGTTTGGGTTTGAAAATCTCTATTCTCAGCGTTGAGTTTAGTTATAATGCCTTTGTCTTAGGCTTCTCGGGATATGATTTAATCTTAGGCATGGATTGGTTATCCAGTAATAGTGCCTTTCTTGATTGTGAGAAAAGAGTAGTTAGACTCTTAACTCGGCTTGGTAACACTCTAGAAATTTCTTGTAATCCCTTGAATGCTGTTATGTTTAGTTATCTAGAGTCGCTTGATGCTTCCGATGAGAATTTGCAATCAGTAAGAGTAGTCCGGGAATATCCGGATGTCTTTGAGGAGGTGAAAGGCTTACCTCCGAGGCGGGAAATAGACTTCTGCATATATCTTGTGGATAACGCAAAGCCTGTAGCTTTACCTGTCACACACATGGCTCCAAGGGAGAGAAAGGAGCTCAGTAAGTAGGTCAAAGAACTTCTCGAAAAAGGGTTCATTAGACGGAGCATTTTAGAATGGGGTACTCCAGTGGTGTTCGCAACCAAAGCGGACGGTTCGCTTCGCCTTTGCGTCGACTATAGGGACTTAAACAAATTAACCAAGAAAAATAGGCACCCTCTTCCCCGAATCGACGATTTGTTTGATCAGCTTGTCGGTGCGACGGTCTTCTCCCAGCTTGATCTGGCAACTGGGTTCCATCAGCTAAGAGTAGCTGAAGATAGCATTGATAAAACGGCGTTCAGAACCCTAGACGGTTTCTTCGAGTGGCTTGTCATGCCTTTCGGCTTGACAAACGCACCCGCTTATTTCGTAGACCTAACGAGCAGGGTGTTCAGAGAATTCCTCAACCAATTTGTGGTTGTCTTCGTAGACGATAACTTAATCTTCTCAAAGAATGAGGAAGAGCATGCTCAGCATTTGAAAGAAATCATGGAAACTATTCGATCTCATCAACTAAAAGCCAAATTCTCTAAGTGTAACTTCTGGAGAAAAGAAGTAAGTTTTTTGGGGCATATAGTATCCAAAGATGGTTTGGCCGTGGACCCCGCGAAAGTGCTGGCAGTGCAAGATTGGAAAACACCAAGAAATTCAACCGAAGTTCGAAGCTTTCTTGGGCTAGCCGGTTTTTACCAAAAATTTATTAGGGATTTCGCGAAAATATCAGCCCCACTCACAAGGCTAACAAAGAAGAATCTGGCGTTCATTTGGACTGCAAGTTTGCTTTCCAATGATTAAAAAGGGCTCTCACAACAACCCCAGTTCTGACCTTGCCAGATGGAAGCAAAATGTTCACAGTATACACGGATGCATGTGGAACGGGACTAGGCATTGTTCTAATGCAAGAAGGAAGGGTAGTAGCTTATGGTGGAAGACAATTAAAAGTTCATGAAAAGAGCTACCCAACCCACGATCTCGAGTTAGCCGCCATCGTCTTTGCGCTTAAGTCTTGGCGCCATTATCTCCTAGGTGAGAAGTTCGAATTATACACTGACCATAAATCGTTGAAATATCTCTTCTCGCAGAAGGATCTTAACTTGAGGCAGCAAAGATGGATGGAGTTTCTTGCCTCGTACGACTTTGAAATTTCCTATACTCCCGGCAAAGGCAACGTAGTAGCAGACGCGTTGAGCCGAAAGAAACTGACGTTAAGTCCGCTCTTTGTGGAAAGGCAAATCCTGGAGTATATAGCCAGTTTTAACTTTAGGCCCTCCTCAGATTTTGTACCGGGTTTGCTAGCATCTCTCAAAGTACGCCCTACTCTCTTGGACTCAATAGGGGCTACACAACGTGAAGACCCTCAGCTTGTTGATGTGATTGATAAACTTATTAGGGGTGAGACTTCTGGTCACCTCAGTAGGTACGCCATCGATGATAAGGGTTGGCTGAGGCGAGATGGAAGATTATGTGTCCCACAAGCAAGGGAGTTGACAAATAAGTTTCTCGAGGAAGCGCATCATTCCAAGATGACCAAACACCCTGGCGGTGATAAGATGTTCAAAGATATAAAAAGGACTTTCTTTTGGAGCGGCATGAAACAAGACGTGGAAGATTTCGTTTCTAAGTGCATGACCTTCCAACGGGTCAAGGCGGAACGGAAGAAGCCTGGAGGACTACTTCATCCTTTAGAGGTCCCACAGTGGAAGTGGGAGAGCATTTCAATGGACTTCATTGATGGACTTCCTAGGTCAAGAAGAGGCAACGCTATCATTTGGGTAATAGTGGATAGGTTTACTAAAAGCGCCCACTTCATACCTATCAAAAGTAAAAGGACTGCCTCATCTCTAGCATCTCTTTATCTCAAGGAAATAATTCGACTCCATGGGATACCCTCCAGCATTGTTAGTGACTGAGACCCTATCTTCACAAGCGAGTTTTGGTGGGAGTCTACAGATAAGCTTACACTTGGGCCAGACATGATTCGAGAGACTTCGGAGAAAGTGGACCTGATACGAAGGAGGATGAAGACTGCCCAAGATCGACAGAAATCCTACGCCGACAAGAGAAGGACCGACCTTGAGTTTGAGGTTGGGGACAGGGTTTTCCTTAAGGTATCTCCTTTAAGGAACGTCGTTCGTTTTGGATCCGCATGAAAGCTAGCACCAAGATTTGTAGGACCGTTTCCTATCATCGAGAAAGTTGGGAAGATGGCCTATAGATTAGAGCTACCCGAGAGACTGGCCGGAGTTCACAACGTCTTTCATGTTTCTCACCTCCGGAAGTGTTTGCATGAGTCTGCGGAAGTGGTGGAACCTAGCATTCTAGAAGAAGCCGAAGTAGAAAGTGAAGCAACTGTGAGGAAAGTTCCAACCCGCATCTTAGGAACTGAAGTGAAAAAGCTACGCAACCGCGAAGTCAAACTCATTAAAGTTCAGTGGAGCGATGCCGAGGAAGACGCGACTTGGGAAACTGAGGACAGAATACGCGTTGCCTACCCTCTTCTTTTTGAGGGTACATCTTTGATCTCTCTCTTTTTCCTTAAGTTATGCTTTATCTATCTTTTTAGATATATCTCCTCGGTCCTTTTTCCTAACCCCTTAGGTAGAAAACAAATGGATGCAAACATGTATTTGAAAACATGTTATGGATGATGGCTGTAAATGATTGCTAGTGGTTGCTCGTGGACGCATATACATAAACACACCTTAGGATATAGATCAGCTTAGTCACTTCATATTGCATATGCATATATATATATATATATGTATTCTCATTTGTATATGGTTGAAAACTTGATATGCTGTCATATGGTTGTTGCATTTGTATGAATAGTTGTGCACTCATGTAGAATTATGGGTAGGAAAATTTGCATACATAATGGATTCATGACACTTACATGATTCGCATTAAGGAGGTCAACTGAATCAATAGACCGTCTGATTTCTGCATTAGATAAGGACATATACACACACCATGCATATGATCATGAAGCATTAGAAGTCTTTTAAGGACAGTGGATTCTTGTTTTTGTTGGTTGAGTAGATGGACTTTGGATGGTAGGATATACATTCTTCCTAACTTGAAGATTTCGGGGATGAAATCCTTTTAAGGGGGGAGAATGTAACACCCCGTGAATTCTATAACGCAAAGCTTCACAAATTAAAGTATAATTAATTCAAAATGAAAGAATTAAGGGAAATGGGTTATGCCATTGCGTTCGTCTCGGAATTCTGCTTGAGATAGAGTCCGAGTTGGCGCGAATCGGACTCCGTATGAAGGAGTTATGGCCTTCGGAAGTTTCAGAATCACATTCAAATTCAAACAGCTCAGTTTAAATTTCAAAAATTCGAATTTCAGGTTCAAACTGGGCTGGGCGGGAAAATTCCCGCCTAGAGACCAGGTTGACCAAAGGGTCGAACATGGTGTCGACCTGGTCACCCCAGGTTGACCATGGTGTCGACCTGGTCCCCCCCAGGTCGACCATAGTGTCGACCTGGGTGTTGACCTGCCTGGTCGACCTGACTGGCCAGGTCTGGCTCTGGCTCGAATTTCTATGGCTCTGTGTGTCACTAGGGATGACGTGTCACCTCTTGATTGGATCTTTGAACTCTGAATGGTCTAGATTCCTCCTGTCTTCATCTGATGGCTCAAAACAACTTAAAAATCTATAAATGCACCCTAAGTCTCAACTGAAAATTCACACAAAAAATGAGAAAGGAGTCGTCATGCTGCTAGGGAGGGATTGAACATAGCCGTCAAGAGAGAAAGGCCTAAGAGACGAATCAAATTAAGAAGAAGAACAAAGTTAAATCAAATTAATCAACGCAACATTAGTCTACCCAAAGGAGCGCATCTCAATTTCAGAATTCAGAATTCAGAATCCAGAATTCAAGATTCTGCATTCGTGGTAAGTATAGTGACCTTTCAGAATATGAATAAAAAATTGTGATGTGATTCGATGTGAATGAAAATAGAATTGTGTTATTGTATGTATTGTGATGGTTCTATCATGACTTGTGTATAGACGTTTGTGGCATAAATTGATTGATGCAAGCCTATTGAACAATTGTATATGAAAACAATGGCACTTGCAAGTTTGTGGCAAAAATTAGAAATTGATCCCTTTATGTACATGTCGAAGGCATGGACTATGTATATTCCCTTAGTCTAAATTAGAATTTATGTGAACATGTTTTTGGACTTGAAACCTTTTATGCCTACATGACCCAAAACCTATGATATCATTTTCATGTCTATTTGCAAGTATAATTGGATCTATGTAAAGCATCGTTTGGGTTTCATAAATTATGCAAGTTCATGTTTATTTGCAAGTATAATTGGATCTATGTTAAGTATCGTTTGGGTTTCATAAACTATGCAAGTTCATGTTGAAATAGGCTATGTGTTTACATGTTATAATTGGACATTTTGGTGAATATACATCATGCTGGTTTTGTGTTTGACATTATGCCAAGTTGAACATATTTAAACACAAGTTTGTATTAGCCTAAACTATGCCATTTCATATGTCACCTACTTAGTTATACTTTGATTTGAATGCAAGTTCACATGACCCATCATTTATGTTAGTATCGCTAAATTGCAAGTTCACGCGCCACACACCCATATATGTTGAAAAATATTACATGTTCTTGATTTCCCCTTTTCTTACGCTTATAAAGTTGGGCTGAATTGTGTCGAGCCCAACATTTGTTATAACGTTGCGAACGTATAAATAGGGGTAATAACGTTGGGTGTAAAACATGAAAATATATGTTGGAATGTTTGGCACATGCCAATGACAATGACATTTAAGCGGTATGAATTGATATACCCAAGAATAAAAGATATGACATTTACATATATAATTGAGAAGTAATAAAATATGTAAATTTAGAAAACACGATATGCTTAACCCGAGGTTGGATGGAGTTGTGATGTAAACCTGACCGGAACCGCCCGGCTGCCCAGTCGTCACAACAATACCTTTCCAATGTGGGTGGTTAAGCATTGAGCCCAATAATGACCCGAGGTTAGACTGAGCTACGATGTAAACCTGCCCGGAACCGACCGGCATATCCAGTAACCGTAGCAATACCCGTCTAATGTGAGTGGTCAGGTGCTCCTAAGAGGCTAAGGACAGATGGTAGGATTAAGTCAACTATAACACTTAACCAAATTCAACATTGATGGGTGGGGTTAGGTAAATACAGACACTTAACCACTTAACGTGTTTGACTAGAAAATCCTGGTAACGAGGGACCCGTTTCACCAGTAACCCAAGTTAGGTATCAACGGTACCCTGAAACTAGGCAGGGTGGGGCACGATTACTGGGCTGATTGTAAGCGGTCAAATGACGGCGGTGGATGCACAGTGCAAGTCTAACGGGGTGCGGGCGTGCACACACTCCGGAGCAGACAACCAGGGCACTGGGGACACCAGTAGTATAACCTATGCCTTCTAGAATTTGTGTCGGGGCCGCCGCCATGGGTCTTGATATACCCCATGGTGGGACCGGCATAGGTATCTACAATTCTTGGGGGCCGTATGACACATGTTAACGCGAGTAGGAGCCGATCTTTAAATAAAGTTGGGGATCACTTCACCCTCACCATGGGGTGCCAGTTAGAATAAAATCAAGTAGATGTAGAGATATAGTATGGGTGCGATAGTACATTCGACACTCCCTTAGCTTGTGACACCATCCTATTTTCAGTATATATCTATCATGCACTTTTCTTATTCACATACTGAACAGTTACTAAATTTACTAAGGCTTTATGTCTGACCCTATTTTCTTTCGTCCCCCCCCCCCCCCGGTCCACAGGGAGGAAACAGCTCAGCTCAGTCAGGCTCTGTACAAGCTCCAAGAACGTAGATGTATGATTTGGATCTCTTCTGCTCGGATTATGGCTTTGGATATCACTTTGGGGATTTTTGTCACTTATTTATGTTTTATGCTTCTTTAATAATCAAGGCAGTTATGAGGTTGTAATGATGGAAGTATTTTGAGACAATTATGGAATGTTTTGAACACGTATTGATGAAATAAAAGTCTGTTGGATTCCGCTGTTTAAAATATGTGTATTTATATCTGTCTTGAGTTTATCTATGGCTTTTACGTATAAACCTCCACCAAAATTAAGGCATTCCCTTTGTGAGTGACCTTAACGGAGGTGGGGTGTTTCACTCCCGGTACAATCGTTTGAAGTTTCGATTTCAAAATACGAACTGCGGCGTCGTTATTCGATTTAATTATATATATATATATATATATATATATATATATAATCGATTCTGGCGTTGTTTTTCTTCAGGTTTGAATTAAACATTCCAGACAATCCAACCGTTGGATCTTTTCAAAGTTGGTGTCGTTGGAAAGATATTTCCAAAGCGAACCCAACGGTTTCGGTTTCGGGAAAATCCGATGGTTGGATCTCCCGCACTAATCGTTTGAAATCACGGTTTCAAAACACGAACTGCAGCTTTGTTATTCGATATATTTTAATTATATTTATATATAAATATAATCAATTCTTTGATTTCAAAACTATATGCTTTTCATACATTTGGTTAAAATGATATTTTTATCCAACTGACATTTATTTCAACATTTCACTATTTTTAACAGTTCATGTATATATTAAAAATGTGATTTTTAATGTAAAACTATTTATTTCAAAACACGACTACTTTATATAGTTCATATAGATGATAAAAATATGATTTTTATTATAAAACAATTTCTTTCGAACCCGAATACCATTCAACACATGAATTTCTATTCAACGAATGAATTTCTATTCAACACATGAATGTTTTCTATGGTTCGTATATATACAATAAAAAGGTGATTTTTTTTATATTGTTAAAACAGTTTATTTAAAACACGAATACCATTCAACACATGAATTTTTGTTCAACGAATGAACTTCGATTCAACACATGAATGTTTTCTATAGTTGTAAATATAGAGTAAAAATGTGATTTTTATTGTCAAAATACTTTATTTAAAACACGAATATCATTCAACACATGAATTTCTATTCAACGAATGAATTTCGATTCAACAGATGAATGTTTTCTATAGTTTGTATATATATATATATATTAAAAATGTGATTTTTATTGTCAAAACAATTTATTTAAAACACGAACACCATTCAACACATGAATTTCTATTCAACGAATGAATATAGTTTCAACAAATGAAAATTATTCTAACACGTGAATATTATTCAAAATTTCGGCAGCATAACGGCAGGGTAGTTAAAACCGGGGCCGTCCCTAGTATGGCTCCCCGCTCTACCTTAAAGCCTTGCAGCTTTTGACAATGGGGATTTCATGCATCAAGCTCGCACGCAGACGGCATGTATATTTTTTTCATTTCCACAAACTAATCCTATGTGGTTTCAACCAAATATTTCTCAACCACAAACGGGTATTTTTCAACCACAATCAATCAATTTCAACCACAAACAATTCTAATCAACCATTCATAATCAACCAATTTTCACACCAATTACAACCAATAAATATTGTCCATGGTTTGTGGACGAGGGGCGTGTATATATATATATATATATATATATATATATATATATATATATATATATATATATATATATATATATATAAAAGCATTTCACTTCTATTCAACTCATATATAATTTTTACAACGCATATATAACTTATATATCGAACGTACAACTTATACAACGCTTATACAAGAGGTGTACAACGCTTATATAACTCATACATCGACTATATAATTTATACATCGTCGTTTTCCATATCGTTTATAATTTAGAAATCTCACATTAGGTTCCACTCCACCAAAAATAGCAGAAGGCTCAGAAAAATATGCGGTCTCTTCTAGAGTGTAGAAGACGTCCACACGAGTCCACTGTCTCTTGTTTCACTGAATTTCGTCAAGAAACGAAAAAGATATGATTTTTACAGTAAAATCATAAACGGTAGCGCTTAGAAGTGCTATTAAAACAGTTTAATATATAACAGTCGTTATACCTCTGTTTTGTTCAAATCTAGGTTTTAGATTTTCGCAAAGTCCGTAGCTCGATGTCCAGATCGGACGGCACCACGTCACAGACCTCCAAGAGGCGCGCCGAAAGAGGGGCCCCGCGTGGAACTCGGTGGCGAACTCAAGACAGGGCGGCGCGAGAAAGATCCGAACTTTGAGGACTCGATTCAGGCGATACGGTGGATGAGGGGGTGCGAGGGTTGGTCGGATTTGAAGAGAGGAGGAAGAGCTTTCGATTGCGGGTGGTGGCGGAGGCTGGTTCGTCGTGGTAGCACTGGAAACTGGCCAGGAAGATCGGAGCAGTTTCCGCCGTCGAGAGGAAGAATTATCGGGGAGAGAGAAAGTGAATCAGCCAATCGGAATTTTCCATTCATTTATATATTTTTAAAAATCCAAAAATACCTCTCGTCTCAAACGAACAACAATCCCAACCCAATGACTGTCGTCCCTAGTGTTTTACCCCCATTCCAAACACAATGGGATATGTTTCGTAGGCCCATTTGACTGTTTCAGTCAGTTTTCTTTCAAATTAAAATATAAAACATTCAATATTTAATTTGAACGTACATTTCAATTTGCCCGGGCCACATACTGATTCGAAAAATTGCATAAAAATAAATCTAGCTATGTTTTGACGATACGGTCCCAACAAAACTAGTTTCGTCGAATTCCGAGACCGTTTGAAAAATGACCCATTTCTGGTCGACCAATTATACTATAATTGACCAAAACACGTTTTCCTTCGCCACGCTCACATACTAGCTTCAAAATTATGAAATTTGAAACCTTGCAATAACTTCACATCCCGGATCCAACAAAAGTGGTTTCGTCGAATTCCGAGGTCGTTTGCAAAATGGCCATTTTCACGGGCTATATAAATTCTATAGCAACCTTTCAGAAAATTCATTTGGCCATAACTTTTGCTTCCCTCTATGAAACTTCGATTTTTCAGATTCGTTAGAAAGGTATTCCTTAACAGATTTAAATATTTTTGGTTTCACTCAAATCCGTTTTGTTTTGCACCCGGTACAGTCAGGCGAAGTTTGAATTCAAATTTTGAAACTACCGCGCCATTTCAGGCCTTGTTTATAATTCAAAGTAATTATATTTATTTTTAACTCCGATTCAAACTTACTTTTCATCATTATTATTTAGAATATTTATTTTAAACACTTAAAATTCACTATTTTAGCCAATTTAAATTTTTTTAAATTGGTTCAGATTTTCCGGATCGTTACATTTCATAACATTGAAACCACTACACTACATTATTTAGCTTATTTATGAAAATATACAACTGGTGTGTTCTCTGATAGGAGTAGGAACCATGTATATGTTGGTAATTTTTTCAATAAAGCAATGTAATACGGCTGAACTAATGAACAGGCTACTCGGAATGCAGCGGATGGAAGAAAAAAAAAATGTATACATATAACACCGACTAGTAAATGTAACAGCTAATGGGTTATGTCTACTTATGTGTCTTCGGATTGCACTAAAATTTCATTTCCTGTCAAACCTATGAACAACAACATCGCAACCATTTAAAAACAGAAATTAATACTGCACAAAAGGGGAATTCGCATGCAGTGACCAAAAATAGATAGCTTGCACAGTTAGGCAACATAATTGTAATATACTGCTCGACTAGAGAAATTTACATATTACAACATACAAATAGGGTTTATGAACCAACACATAACATAAGCGATTTACCTGAAGCGAGATAACAAAATTCGATTGAGCTTCCCTCGTACATATTCTGAAAGTAGGATAAAATAACGGTACTTGGATTTTGCAGGGTAGGCCTTAAAAAATTAGATCCACGTTTAACGATGGCTAAATGCATGCCTCCTCGAGTTGCTAATTATGAATATGTCAAACGACTCTAGCATTAAATTGGACGAATATAAAGGTTTTTACGACGACGTATTTGAGTGAACTGATAATGTACATGGCTGATTTGGAGTGAAGGAATTATATTTTGGAAAGAAATTTTGGGATTGGAAATTATTAGTTTTTATAAACGGGAAGTTTGGAAATGTAAAAGCGGTTTGGCAGTCATATCTGAGAGGGAAAAAAGGCGTGGAGTAAGGAAGAAAGTGGTGAGTAGTATGAGATAGTAGAACTCAGTTATTCCTGGGCAAATAGAGTGTATACGTAGCCATTACTTAGTCCATGTTTTCCTTTTTAAATAATAGATATGTTATTGTCATACATCCGACAATGAATGTGACAGCTATTTCCATTATCATATACGTCATTGTGATGATACTACTTTAATTTAATACCAGCTATTGTTATTGTGAACCATACTATTTCACTTCCTACTTTCCGTATGCATAGCCATTTATTGGGAATAAAACATGGCTGAATCCGTATGTATCAACTTTATTATGTCTACATTATTTATTCCAAGGACGTACCAGTTATGTAACATATTTTATTACATTCTTCATGCAAACAATTCGTTCGATGGGAAGACAACGGGAGTATGCAAACCATGATCGTAGATGTATGATTTTGGTACACACGTAAATTTCTATGTGTTTCTAATATTTGGTTTACTCTTGCTACCAATTTGGTTATTGCTGTTATTTTCCACATGCTGTAAACTTGAAAGATCGGTGTTGTCTACATAAAGGAACGGTCTTAATATATTGATATATCGCGTATAATATTTTGTTTTTGGTTATATGTAACGAATGTTAAATATTAACGTAGACAATTTTTATCACATTTAGTTTTTTAAATAAACGTGAAACAAATGCAATTGTTTTTTGCACAAAGGTTCAAGCACCGTTTACGAACAGAATTAGATTTGAATCCATAAATGAATAGCTATATATATTTCGAGTGTAATTGTGGATCCCCTTACGAAGCATGGGGATTTAATCATGTATTTGAAATGATGTTTTTTTATATGAAAAATGTTCATCCCTATCTTCATGTTATTTAAGATATATGGAGTTTTAGGCATCATTTTATACTCTGTAGTAAATCTATTAACCAGCCGGCATTGAAAAAGTCATGGATAATGTATGCAGTAATGTATACTATAATGCCATTACAGTAATATGGTTAGGATGATAGTGTTCTGCCAAGTCTATGATCGTTTGGGTGTCAAAATATTAAAGTTCATTATTTTGATCATAGTTTCCTACTATGCGTTCAATCATGTAGGCAAGTTCGAACAAGAGAAGGTTGGTTCTTTTGGGTAAACGAACCAAAAAAAATCAAAAAACTAACATAACATTACAATCATTGTCGGTTGGCCGTCACATAATTGCTATGCAGAAATTCAATCCATCCTCTTTGCTTGAGGCACGTCGGTGAAGTTGAAAAATATGTTAATTTATTTCTGTGCCAGCGACGGGGAGGTATTACATCATGCATTTAGGGTGTGTTCTTTGCAAGCGGAAGCGGAGATTTTGAACGGAGAATTTGAGCGGAGAATGTTAGCGGAGAATTGTAGTTAGCGGAGAATGAGTTCTTTGCGTTAAGCGGAGAATTTTAGCGGAGTATTTTATTTTTATTTTTTAATTTAATTAATTAATGGTTAATTAATTTATCATTTGTTTTTAATAAATAATATATATCAATAATTTACACAAATAAATAAATTAATTAAAAAATTGAAAAAATATAAGTTGCTCCAATTCAGTTTAAACTAACTCCATTACGTAGAACATTTCGATACGATCACAACGCAAAAAACCGCGTCTCAAACGGATCTCGTATGCAAAAGTTATCAATTTTTAAAGTTTTTAAAAACTTAAAATAATTAATTAAACCAAATAATTAAGCTTAATATGATTAATTAAATCCGACGCGTCGGACGCTTCAGACGCGTCCGACGCGTCGTACCCCAACGGACCAATTTTGATCCGTTGGGAAAACTGTCCAAAATGGACAGACGCGTCCGACGCGTCCGTTTTCAAACTGTCCGTTTTATGTAAATGAACAGGCCCTTATTGTGTGTTTTCCACTATGCATTATGTTGTGTGTATCCACGATGATTTTTAACAAATCATTAATGCAGTTTGCCAGCTATTCGATAGTACAAACATAGACAATCTCAAAATAGATAGGCTAGCATGAATAATATGGGAAAGTTCTATAGTGCATCCATTATTTTTTGTACTACAATCAAGATGTGGAAACAGGTTTTGAATGGAGTATGATAGTTACTGTCACAAATTTAAATTCATTTTATTTTTGTTTTATAATAGTTAACATTAACCATGGCCGATGAACATGACTGACGTCCCACGGTATGACAATTACTGTATTTTGTCTATGAATCCTGTATTCAATCCAATGTCCCATCGTCCAAGCGTTGCTGCTTATACACCACCTTCAAATCAAAACTCTTTCCCTATTTGGCATTCCAGTTACCGTCCATTCATGTGTGAAGACAGAATCTAATATTGTTTTTTTAAATAGGAAAAATGTTTACACCGTTTAACGTTGGCCTTCCAATCTGCTACTGCTCCCACTGTGATGTCGCAGTGTGCCATGAGGAACGGGTAAAGAAGGACAACATAGTGTGAAATCCAGTTTTTTCCTTATGCTGCCAAAAACGAAAGCTACAGTCACCATTGTACGAACAATGCCCCGAATATTTATTCCACCTTCTTCGGTATGATGGAGGACCTGAATGCAGAAAGTACAGAGAAAATATTCGAGCATACAACTTAGTATTTGCATTTACGTCAATGGGTGGTCACGTAGACAATGGCATCAATGATGGTTGTGGTTCGTACATATTTTGTCTTAACAAACAGAATCATCATAGGATTATTGAGTCTTTACTTCCATCGAGAGGGAAGCCAAAATTTTCACAGTTGTATTTTTATGACACGGTGAACGAGGTGAGAAATAGAGTGGGCGCACCTGGGAATGGTGGTCGTACAAATGTAGATGAAGCGATTATCCTACGCCTAATAAACATGCTTGGCGAACATAATGAGCTGGTTAAAGTGTTTAGCATATCCATGGATTGATTCCATGCAATGCAATACAAACCAATATCTATTCAATTGTATGAAAGACGATATAGAGATGGAAGACAGTATAACATAACTACCTCTTCCGAAGCTGCAGCTTTGATTGACTCTGCCAATGTTGATTCTTGTGGATATAGGGATGTTGTAGTGGAAGAGAGAACTGGGTTGCTTAAAAGAATTAACAAAAAGCATCCTTCATTCATGGTTATGCAATATCTACAACTATTTCCTTATAGAGAGGATTGCCATTGACCTTACATTAAGTATAGAGAGATTGGGATTAATTGATTAACAAACCGAGAGAACGTCACCATGAGGGACTACTATGCCCACATACTACAACAAAGATTAGCCGGTGGCTCCACTTTTCTTTGCCTTGGTAGACTTTTCCAGTAGTTTGTTGTTGATGCATACACACATACATAGAGGAGGACAGACTTTCCTGGATCAAATGCAACCAAACAAAGTGCAGTAAGACGTGAAGTGTACAATGGATTACGTGACGGGGTAACCTTTGGTGATACGTCTGCTGATTTAACTGGAAAAAAGGATATACTACCTTCCACATTCATAGCTGGCCCTAGGTACATGGTCCATAATTATAAGATGCAATGGCCATTTGCAGGTGGGCTAGCTGTCCACATTATTTTGCAACATTTACATGCAATCAAAAATAGCCCGAAATTGATAGGGCTTTGGAAATCATTCTCGAGTAGAGATCTGAGGATAGGCCTGATATAGTTTCCTGCATATTTCAAATTAAGTTAATGGAGCTAATAAAAGATAAATCTCATTTTGGCAGGATCAAAGCCTGTGAGCATTTTTATTTAATGAAGTTTACTATGTTTATGTCCGTTTGTGAGTTTGAAATGACCAATTGTTCTATTACGTCAGCCCTATGTTATCATTGCCTACCGAATAACTTTTGCTTACATGCACCAAAATGGATGCAAAATACTAATTAAATGGCGCATTATATTTGTCAAGTTTTGCATAATGTCCTAATTAATTGGAATGTGGATGTTAAACACCTGCTTGGCTGTTCACTTATATTGTACGTATCATTGCATAGAACGCACATGCGATCGTTGACAGTTGCACAATTTTAAATACTCTATTGATCAAAAATGGTGCCAAGATTAACAGAGTAACAAGTATAACTGCCGTTGGTTAACTAATCTGGAATTGATACATTTTTTTCATATACAAACACGTTAAATTCTACTTGCCTAAAACTATTTGTATTATTTTTTGGTGCAGTCACAATTTATTTTCAAATTTCATAAAATTAATTCAAGTTAAAGCTATGAACGATGATATATACGAAAGAGTTTCAGAAGTGAGGGCTTCCTCATGCACACATCCTCGTATATATTTGTGCATATTCAAGGCCTTAGACTGCCTATGATGTGGATATAATTATTAGTGCATAGATACCGAATGCTCAGTCGGATTCTATTGCTTACCAATCAATTTGTCGGTTTATGATTCATGGACCTTGCAAACATGCGAACCCTAATTTTTTTAAGAATGGAATTTTGATGACAACAACCTTGTTTCAATTATTTACATTATTGATTATAAAATATATACTAACATATTTTGTCCTGAATATATATATATATATATGTATGTATGTATGTATATGCAGGATATAAATTTTGAGGACTATACAGTTTTAGAGATTGAAGATATCAAAGTATTCTAGACTCGTGTGTATCATGATATCAAGATTTCAAGTGCCCAAGCTTATCAATGTAATAGTGTCTAGTTTATATATGTAAAACTCCAGGTTAGGACTTTCAAATTTTGTTTTCAAATTCCTTTTCAAATTGATTTCAAAATTATTTTCAAACTCGTTTTCTGAATGATTTCAAAGTATTAAGTTTTTTCTTATGATTTCAAATATATATTATGTTTATAAAGTTTGATACTATATGTTTTATAGTTTTATATCATATAGTTTTATAATTATGTTTATATTACATATCACTATGTTTTTATATGTTTTTACACTTTAGAAACTTCATTTCAAACACTAGTTTTTTATTCAATAATTTCCAGAATATATATATATATATATATATATATATATATATATATATATATATTAATTTTAACACTTTAAATAATGTTTTAAAGTTCAAAATCCTTATATATGTTGACATACAGGTTTGGATATGTTGACATATAACTATCGTTTTTTCAAATTTCAAAGGAAGTGTTTTTCATATTTCGGAAACATTGCAACCTTTCAACCTCTATGAATAGGGGTTAAATTCGTATTTTTTATCACTTCTTCTTCTCCATCTTCATGCTATCTCTAACCATCATTAATATACTTTAATTTCTTGATTTTTACACTTATACTATGCCGATTTCTACTCAAATTATATCAAACTTCTTCATTCTCAATCTCTACCAAATACACTCTGATTGGAAGTGCTATTCAAGACTTCTATGGTTCTTGTAATCATCTGGGAACTGTTTGGGAAAGGGTGTGGTCCTTGTAGCCCTATAATCAAGGAAAGGGAGCGGTGTGAACCTTGTAACCGTGAAATCAAGGGTGGTGGAATCGGTATTAACCTTATAGACGTAAAATGAAGGATGTTGTTAGATTGATACTACTATTAATAAAACTCTACGCAATCAAGCATTGCATGGGACTTGACGCAGGAGTAATCCGAACCAATATAAAATCTGATGTGTTCTTCCCTTTTCTGCATTTTATATTTACTTATATCTGTGTTGTGATTGTTTCTGTGTTTGTAATCATTTCTGATGTGATAATCATTGTATGATTCATATAGCAATTCAAGATTGTTTAAATTTTCCATAATCTCTTTAATACACTACTTGCCCCCTCCCCCTTCTAGTGTTAGTTTTGCTTAAGATCCTTAATATGCATTCCTTAATAGTTGGTATTGGAGCATAGTTTTTCAAAAGTTCATTATTTGAATTTTGGAAATATTAAATGGCAACCAACACTGGAATTGCTAGTGTTCATTTGTAGAGGGTCAGTCCACCATTAGACCACCATTATTCAATGGCACTAGTTATTCATATTAGGCATGTAGGATGAAAATATATTTGAAATCCGTAGGATTAGACACTTAAGTAGTACACAAAATGCATGTGTTGAACCCATTACTAATTTTGCACAATGGACTAATGAACAAAAGGTTGTTGCATAGAGTAATTCTAAGGCTGTGAATATGTTATTCTGTTCATTAGATAAAATGAATTTAATAGAGTGTCAGTTTGTAAATATGCTTATGAAATATGGAGAACATTGCAAGTTACTCGTAAGGAACAAATAAAGTTAAACAAACAAAGATATCTTTGTTAACTAATCAAATTGAGTTATTTAAAATGAATCAGAATGAATCTGTCCCTGATATGTACTTCAGGTTTCTGGAAATCGTGCATTCATTAATAGCTTTGAGAAAAAATTATTCTAAGGAGGATCAAGTTAGAAGAATTCTCAATTCACTAACTCCAGATTGGGATCAGAAAGCACTAGCAATTGAAGAGGCAAATAATGTTAGTGAAATATAGATTGAGGAGTTATTAGGAAATTTGATGTCGTTTGAAGTTCAGTTACAGAAAAGAATGGAGAATATGTAACAACCCGTATTTTGAATAACAAGTTATAACATAAATCAAGGCAGAATTAAATTATAAAATCTGAATCAAGGGAAACGGGCTGTGCCATTGCGTTCGTCTCGGAAAAATACGCGAAATAGAGTCCGAGTTTTCGAAAATTGGAGTCCGTATGACCAAGTTATGGCCCGTCAAAGTTTTCAGAAAATTTCAAGTTCAATAACATATCAAATTTGAATTCAGAATTCAAATTCAGCCAAGCAGAACAGGCGGGAAAAATTCCCGCCACCCCCAAGTCGACTAGGGAGTCGACTTGGGAGTCGACACACCCCAGGTGGTGTCGACTGCCCACTCGACACCCCTGTCGACTTGGGTGGTCGGCCAGTCTGGCCTGGGTGCACCTGACTTGTTCCTCAAGACATGTTTGGAGGCATGTGACGGGTTTTAAAGGCTCAGATCTGAATTAGGGTGAATCCTATAGCCTAAACTAACCTAAACTTCTATAAAAGGACCCTAATACCTAGCCTAAACCATCATAAATCAATCCTACAACTAGATTATGCCAAAATGTTTAATCATGGCCTCCACCCTCTTGTCATAGTCTCCATCTTCATTCATATGAGAGTTCCTAAGCTTGTTTGAGGGATCTAAGTTTGATTCAAGGCCAAAGTTCAATCTTTCTTCATCAAAGCAAGGATCTTCTTCTTATTTCTCAAGGGTTTTCATTGGAGCTAATTATTTGGGGGTTTTTAGAGTTGCTAGTGGCTTCGTCTCAATCTTATTTTATTTTATAAGTCTTCATAGCATTGTGAGCCCTATTCTACTCTTAGATTCTAACTATGAAGTTAAATATGACATGATGCAAGTTTGAGTTTTGGGCCTAAATATGATTTGTGCTTTGATTCTATCATGATATGCATAGATTTATTCTATGCATGTTTGAAAAGCTATCACCTTGACTTTGTGCATAGAAAGCCATGAGCTTTGATTTGGAATGTTGCATAAAGCAACGTAGAAACTCTCATAACCCTTATGTTATCTTGCATATGATGTTATATATGAATCACTGGCTATCATCCTATGTCATTTATGACCATGTTTTACTTATTTTGCTAAAGTTGATATCATGCATGTTTTGAGGCTTATAATGTAATATGCAAGTTTATGAACACATTTGCCTCATATGCCACCATGTTTAACTTATGGCCAAACCTTATTAATTATGTCATGCTTCTAAGTCCCCTCTTTGAGATCTATTTGCGTTTATGCGAACTTACATGCGATGGGGTTACGTTATGGGTAAGCTAAAATGACATAAAAACATGACTTGAGTAGATGACATGAAATATGACATGTGATTATGCTTGAAACATGAGCATGAACTTGGACATGACTTCTAGAAAACATGAGAATGACCAACTCGAGGTTGGGTTGAGTTTGTAGCATAAATCTACCCGGAACCGACCGACTTAACTAGTGGCTACAAGTAATAGGACCCAATGTGAGTAGTTGGTCATGTCGCACTTGAAACCCGGGGTTAGACTAAGTTGTGGTGTAAAGCCACCCGGACCCGCCCGGCTTAACTAGTAACCACAACAAGGTCTAATGTGAGAGGTTGGGTGCATTAAATTAATTAATGCCACATGATAGGGTTAAGTCATGGACCACTTGAATACTTAACCAATTAAACACGATGGGTTGATAGGGTTAAGTCATGAACCTTGGATACACTTAACCAACTGGATACTTGATTGGAGAGGGTTAACCACGCTTAACCCGTTAGAAACCCTAGTTACGTGGTCCTTTTCACTAGTAACCCTCTTGGTTGTATCATGATACCCTAGGGACTAGGCTAGGGTGGGGCACGATTACTAGGCTGACATGTAAGCGACTAAAACGACGGCTGAGTAGGTGCGCCGGTGTAGGTTCAGGCGGACTATGGTCATGCACATAGTCCGGAGTTGAAAAAGTAGACACGGGCACCAGTAGGTTTAGACTGTGCGTGCTTGATTTGTGTCCGTGGTTGGCATCCTAGGGCTTGATACACCCTAGGGTGGACCTAGCACAGTCTGACTACACTTCGTGATTGGGTCGTATGACACCGACACTTGACGAGCTAGGCTTTTAGGGAGCCGATCGACTAGACCGTGCTGTTGGACCTTGATTTAGGTCACCTCTTGATATTGGGCCAAGATTGGGCCAAGGGATCACTTCTTGTTTATACTTGACATGGGTTGGAATGCTAGTACACTTGGTGCAAAAACTTAACCTTGTATATGCGGTGCCACACTTGATCTATCTTGTTAACTTTTCACCATGCCAGTTATCATCCTATGTTTCATCTCTGTTTTACATGTCCAGTTAACTTTATTAGTTTTTATACTAATAGTAGGTAGGACTTACCAGTCTTTTGACTGACCCATTTTCTTTCGCCTCTTTTCTTTCGTTTCCCCCCCAGGTTTACAGGGTGGGAACACTAGCACCTAGCTTGGATCTTTAGCTGCTTTTCTGGATAGCTCATGTACGGTTTGGACTTGAGCATGCTATGGCTTTATTCTACTTTGGGGATAGTTACTTTATGTTTTTCTTTCCAGTTTTCAGTTTATGTTTCTAGACTTTGTTTTGTGGGAAAATAATGACCAAGTACTTTGATGTAACTTGACTATTGTTTTGAAATGTTAGTTTTTAGCCGCTGCTTTATTTACTCTGCTTTTACTTATATGTTCTGTCTTGTGATATCTGCATGCATGTTTACCTCGTTTAATGCCCCTCCAAAGCTAGTGCGCTTGCAAGAGTGACATTGGCGGAGGTGGGGTGTTACATTTGGTATCAGAGCATAAGGTTTTACTAGATCAGACAAAAGTTTTAAAACCCTTTTTAAAAAAAACTATTTTCAAAACCAATTAAGTATTTTCCAAGAAAAGTCTAGTTTATTTTAAAAGGCTATTCCCCAAAAGCCATTAGCACTATCCTTTGTTTCCTCGTTCTAAATCTATCTTTTCCTTTTTTCAGCATGGCCGATCTTAACCTTCCCGAGGGAGTTACCATTCCCGGATGGTTCCGGAGGTACTTGGAAGCTAGGGCCAACGATGTGGGCCCAGCAAACACTCCCACCGTAACTAAGGTTCCTCCTCCTCCTCCTCCCCCTCCTCAACATCCACAAGCAGATTTCGCAAAGGTTTGCAAAGACTTTAAGGCGATGGGTGGCAAGAATTTTATTGGGACAGAGACTTTTGTTGAGGCGAGAAATTGGTTGAAAGAAACTGAAGATCTCTTCGCCTTCTTTGATGTGGAAGACCGTAGAAAAGTTCTGTTGGCAGTATGGATATTGAAAGAGGAAGCTGCTTATTGGTGGGAGGTCACCAACGCTACTAGGCCTATAGAGACTTGGGCCGACTTTAGGAAGAGGTTTGGGCTTAAGTTTCTATCATCTGCTGAGGAGAATCTGCAATTGGAGAAGTTTATATCTTTGAAGCAAGAGGACATGACAGTGAGGGATTATGTGAATAAGTTTAACCAGCTTGCTCGATTCGGTTTGGACATGGTTAATACTCCCCATAAGAAGGCTTTACGCTTTGCACGAGGGTTGAATGAGCCATTACAAGGTTTAGCCATGTCTCATATACCCATGGTGGCCACTTTTGAAAGCCTAGTGGACATGGCATTGCTTCAAGGAGACGAGAAGAATGGCAAGAAAGAAGTCAAGCCTAATGAGACTCAAACCAAGAAGACGGACTCCAAGTGGGGAGGAAATCAGAGCAATCAGAACAACAAGAACAACAAGGGTAATAAGGCCAACAACAACAAGGCAAAGGATCCAAGAAAGTGCAACTTCTATGGGATTGTTGGGCACATAGCCAAAGATTGTAGGAAGAAGAAGAGGAAGTTAGGCGAATGCTTTCATTGTGGAGAGACTGGACACTTTAGCAAGGATTGCCCCAAGAAGCAAGGACAAGGGCAAGGGCAGACTCAGCATGCAGGACCTTCTGGAGGGCAAGTGCATGCTCTCAACACTGCTCCAGTTCAGGACCGAGGTAGTATTTCTGTAGAAAGCCTTGTTTACATTTCTGATTTTCCTGTTTGCACTTTATTCGATTCTGGCGCATCGCATACCTTTATTTCTTCTGACATTGTTGAAAGTTTGCACCTAAGTACTAGTCTAGTTGAGGATCCCGTTTCAAATCCAATTGGGGGTTCCGCCCATCTATCTATGATTTGTATGGATTTGAGGATTTCTATCTTGACCGTAGAATTCACGTGTAATGCTTATGTTCTCGGGTTCACAGGATACGGGTTGATTTTGGGCATGGATTGGTTATCCAGTTATGGAGCCATTCTTGATTGTGAGCATAGGGTGGTGAGGCTCATGACTCGCCTCGGTAATACCCTAGAGATTTCTTGCAACCCATTGGATCCCGTCATGTTATGTTATCTTGAATCTCTTGACTCGTCCATCGATGATCTGCAATCTGTAAGGGTGGTCCGGGAATATCCTGACGTCTTTGAAGAGGTTAAGGGGTTACCCCCTAAACGAGAGATAGATTTCCGCATTTATCTTGTTGATAATGCCAAGCCAGTTTCATTGCCCGTTAGGCACATGGCCCCGCGAGAAAGAAGAGAGCTCAGTAAGCAAATCAAGGGGTTGCTTGAGAAGAATTTTATTAGGCGAAGCATTTCTGAATGGGGTGCTCCTGTGGTGTTCGCTACTAAGGCAGATGGTTCGCTTCGTCTATGTGTTGATTATCGAGAGTTGAACAAGCTGACAAAGAAGAATAGGCACCCGTTACCGAGGATTGATGACCTCTTTGACCAGCTTGTTGGTGCTTCTGTTTTCTCTCAGCTCGTTCTAGCCAACGGATTCCGTCAGCTTAGAGTGGCTGTGGATAGTATTGATAAGACTGCGTTTAGGACTCCAGATGGATTCTTTGAATGGCTTGTCATGCCATTCGGTTTGACTAATGCACCCGCCTACTTCGTAGATTTGATGAGTAGGGTGTTCAGGGAGTTCCTTACCAAGTTTGTGGTTGTCTTCGTGGATGATATTCTGATCTTCTCAAAGGATGAGGAAGAACATGCTAGACATCTCAAGGAAGTGATGGATACGCTTAGAGCTCATCAGTTGAAAGCCAAGTTCTCCAAATGCCATTTTTGGAGAAGGGAAGTTCGGTTTCTTGGACATATAGTTTCTAAGCAAGGCATAGCGGTGGATCCCGCGAAAGTGGTTGCAGTTCAAGACTGGAAGACTCCTAGGAATGCAACCGAAGTAAGAAGCTTTCTCGGTCTGCGGGCTACTATAGGAAGTTCATCAGGGACTTCGCTAAGATTTCAGTCCCTCTTACTAAGTTGACGAAGAAGAACTTAGTCTTTGCATGGGACTTAGAGTGTGAGCTTGCTTTTCAAAGGCTCAAGAGGGCCCTTACTACAGCTCCAGTTTTGGCATTACCCGATGGCGGTAAGATGTTTACCGTATACACCGATGCATGTGGCACGGGGTTAGGTGCTGTTCTGATGCAAGAGGGAAGAGTGATATGTTATGGGGGTAGGCAACTTAAAGTTCATGAGAAGAACTATCCCACTCATGATTTGGAGTTGGCGGCGATCGTCTTTGCACTCAAATCCTGGTGCCACTATCTTCTAGGTGAAAGGTTTGAGTTATATACTGATCACAAGTCGCTCAAGTACCTCTTCTCGCAGAAAGATCTGAATCTAAGGCAGCAAAGGTGGATGGAATTCTTGGCATCATATGACTTCGAGATAGCTTATACCCCTGGCAAGGGTAATGTTGTGGCAGATGCGCTAAGCAGAAGAAGGTTGACTTTGAGTCCCTTGTTTGTTGAGATGAAGAGCCTAGAGTTCTTGGCAACCTTTGATTTCACAACGGCTGTTGAGTCGATGACGGATTCGTTAGCATCTCTTGAGCTTAGACCTACACTTCTTGATCATGTAGGGACTTCGTAGAAGGAAGACCCGCAGATAGTCGAGATCATGGACAAGTTGGTTCGTGGTGAGACGTCTAGTCACCTTGCTCGATATACTATTGATGACAAGGGTTGGCTAAGGTGTGATGGAAGGCTATGCGTTCCACAAGTGGGAGACTTGGTGCATAAAGTTCTCGAAGAAGCGCATCACTCGAAGATGACTATACATCAGGGAGGAGATAAGATGTATAGGGATATGAAGCGCATTTTCTTTTGGGCTGGAATGAAGAAGGATGTGGCAGAGTATGTTTCAAAGTGCATGGTGTGCCAACAAGTGAAAGCCGAGTCGAAGAAACCCGGTGGGCTATTACATCCATTGGAGGTCCCGCAATGGAAGTGGGAAAGTATCTCTATGGATTTTGTGGATGGATTGCCTAGGTCAAGAAAAGGGAATACGAGCATATGGGTCATAGTTGATAGACTTACGAAGAGTGCTCATTTCATTCCAGTGAAGAGCAAAAGGACCGCATCATGGCTAGCATCTGTTTATCTTCGAGAGATAGTGCGATTGCATGGAGTTCCTTCTAGCATAGTTAGCGATCGTGACCCGATCTTCACTAGCCAGTTCTGGAATAGTTTGCAAGAAGCGATGGGTACGCGATTGAATCTAAGTACAGCCTATCAGCCCCAGACGGATGGCCAAACCGAAAGGGTGAATAGAGTGCTAGAAGATCTTTTGAGGCTTTGTGTTCTTGACTTTGGTGGTACTTGGGAAGACCACCTCCCTCTTGTAGAGTTTGCTTATAATAATAGCTATCAAGCTAGCATAGGGATGGCACCATTTGAAGCTTTGTATGGGAGGCCGTGTAGGTCACCATCTTGTTGGTGGGAGACAACGGATAGGCTTATACTTGGGCCCGATATGATACGTGACACATCCGAGAAAGTTGAATTGGTGAGAAGACGGATGAAAACGGCCCAATACAGACAGAAATCCTATGCTGACAAGCGAAGGACAGATTTGGAATTCGAAGTTGGAGATTTGGTTTTCGTGAAAGTTTCTCCTTTGCGTAAGGTGGTTCGTTTTGGAGCAGTTGGGAAGCTGGCACCAAGGTTCGTAGGACCCTTCCCTATCATAGAGAGAATTGGGAAGATGGCTTATAAGGTGGAATTGCCCGAGAAGCTGGCCGGAGTGCATAATGTCTTTCATGTCTCGCATCTCCGAAAGTGCCTACATGAGTCCCCTGAAGTGGTTGAACCTAGCTTTCTTGAAGACGTGGAGGTAGAGAAAGAGGCAACCTTGAGGAGAGCCCCGATTCGTATCTTGGGAACGGAGATCAGGAAGCTAAGGAATCGAGAAGTCAAATTGGTGAAGGTTCAGTGGAGTGAGGCCGAAGAGGATGCAACTTGGGAAACCGAGGAGAAGATGCGTGGGCTGTATCAATTTCTTTTTGAGGGTACATTCTCAATCTCTTTTCCTAGTTAGCATATCTTTCTTTTGCTATCCATGTTTATCTTGTTATCTCGTTAACCTTGTCATGAGAACCTTAGGTAGAAACCCTTTTGGATGAAACATGTATTTGAAACATGTTGTGCTTGATGTTTGCAAGTGGTTGCAAGTGTTTGCAAGTGGATACTCGTGGATGCATGATACACGTTAGGCACTAAGATCGGCTCACACACTTTCATGTTGCATATGCATGAGTGCTTATACTTATTCATGGTTGAAACTTGTTATTCTATCACGTGGATGTTGCATATGGATGAATGTTATGTGCACTCATGTAGATATTATGAATCATGCTAGGAATTTGCATACATATGGACTCATTACACTAACATACATATGCATTAAGGAGGTTTACAGAATCAGTAACCGCTTGATTTTCGCATTAGATAAGTACATATACACACACCTTTCGCATATGATCATACAGCATTTAGAATCTTTTAAGGACAATGACTGCACGTGGATGATGTTTTGAGTAGATGGATGATGGACGGTAGGATAAGTTCTTCCTAACTTGAAGATTTCGGGGACGAAATCCTTTAAGGTGGGGAGAATGTAACAACCCGTATTTTGAATAATAAGTTATAACATAAATCAAGGCAGAATTAAATGATAAAATCTGAATCAAAGGAAACTGGCTATGCCATTGCGTTCGTCTCGGAAAAATATGCGAAATAGACTCCGAGTTTTAGAAAATCGGAGTCCGTATGACCAAGTTATGGCCCGTCAAAGTTTTCAGAAAATTTCAAGTTCAATAACAGATCAAATTTGAATTCAGAATTCAAATTCAGCCAAGCAGAACAGGCGGGAAAAATTCCCGCCACCCCCAAGTCGATTGGGGAGTCGACTTGGGAGTCGGCACACCCCAGGTGGTGTCGACTACCCAGTCGACACCCCTGTCGACTTGGGTGGTCGGGCAGTCTGGCCTGGGTGCACCTGACTTGTTCCTCAAGACATGTTTGGAGGCTTGTGACGGATTTTAAAGGCTCAGATCTGAATTAGGGTGAATCTTATGGCCTAAAATAACCTAAACTTCTATAAAAGGACCCTAATACTTAGCCTAAACCATCATAAATCAATCCTACAACTAGATTATGCCAAAATGTTTAATCATGGCCTCCACCCTCTTGTCATAGTCTCCATCTTCATTCATATGAGAGTTCCTAAGCTTGTTTGAGGGTTTCTAAGTTTGATTCAAGGCCAAAGTTCAATCTTTCTTCATCAAAGCAAGGATCTTCTTCTTATTTCTCAAGGGTTTTCATTGGAGCTTATTATTTGGGGATTTTTAGAGTTGCTAGTGGTTTCGTCTCAATCTTATTTTGTTTTATAAGTCTTCATAGCATTGTAAGCCCTATTCTACTCTTAGATTCTAACTATGAAGTTAAATATGACATGTTGCAAGTTTGATTTTTGGGCCTAAATATGATTTGTGCTTTGATTCTATCATGATATGCATAGATTTATTCTATGCATGTTTTAAAAGTTATCACCTTGACTTTGTGCATAGAAAGCCATGAGCTTTGATTTGGAATGTTGCATAAAGCAACGTAGAAACTCTCATAACCCTTATGTTATCTTGCATATGATGTTATATGTGAATCACTGGCTATCATCCTATGTCATTTATGACCATGTTTTACTTATTTTGCTAAAGTTGATATCATGCATGTTTTGAGGCTTATAATGTAATATGCAAGTTTATGAACACATTTGCCTCATATGCCACCATGTTTAACTCGTGGCCAAACCTTATTAATTATGTCATGCTTCTAAGTCCCCTCTTTGAGATTTATTTGTGTTTATGCGAACTTACATGCGATGGGGTTACGTTATGGGTAAGCTAAAATGACACAAAAACATGACTTGAAAAGATGACATGAAATATGACATGTGATTATGCTTGAAACATGAGCATGAACTTGGACATGACTTCTAGAAAACATGAGAATGGCCAACTCGAGGTTGGGTTGAGTTTGTAGCATAAATCTACCCGGAACCGACCGGCTTAACTAGTGGCTACAAGCAATAGGACCCAATGTGAGTAGTTGTTCATGTCGCACTTGAAACCCGAGGTTAGACTAAGTTGTGGTGTAAAGCTACCCGGACCCGCCCGGCTTAACTAGTAACCACAACAAGGTCTAATGTGAGAGGTTGGGTGCATTAAATTAATTAATGCCACATGATAGGGTTAAGTCATGGACCACTTGAATACTTAACCAATTAAACACGATGGGTTGATAGGGTTAAGTCATGAACCTTGGATACATTTAACCAACTGGATACTTGATTGGAGAGGGTTAACCACGCTTAACCCGTTAGAAACCCTAGTTACGTGGTCCTTTTCACCAGTAACCCTCTTGGTTGTATCATGATACCCTAGGGACTAGGCTAGGGTGGGGCACGATTATTGGGCTGACATGTAAGTGACCAAAACGACGGCTGAGTAGGTGCGCCGGTGTAGGTTCAGGCGGACTATGGTCGTGCACATAGTCCGGAGTTGAAAAAGCAGACACGGGCACCAGTAGGTTTAGACTGTGCGTGCTTGATTTGTGTCCGTGGTTGGCATCCTAGGGCTTGATACACCCTAGGGTGGACCTAGCACAGTCTGACTACACTTCGTGATTGGACCGTATGACACCGACACTTGACGAGTTAGGCTTTTAGGGAGCCGATCGACTAGACCGTGTTATTGGACCTTGATTTAGGTCACCTCGTGATATTGGGCCAAGATTGGGCCAAGGGATCACTTCTTGTTTATACTTGACATGGGTTGGAATACTAGTACACTTGGTGCAAAAACTTAACCTTGTATATGCGGTGCCACACTTGATCTATCTTGTTAACTTTTCACCATGCCAGTTATCATCCTATGTTTCATCTCTGTTTTACATGTCTAGTTAACTTTATTAGTTTTTATACTAATAATAGGTAGGACTTACCAGTCTTTTGACTGACTCATTTTCTTTCGCCTCTTTTCTTTCGTTTCCCCCCAGGTTTACAGGGTGGGAACACTAGCACCTAGCTTGGATCTTTAGCTGCTTTTCTGGATAGCTCATGTACAGTTTGGACTTGAGCATGCTATGGCTTTATTCTACTTTGGGGATAGTTACTTTATGTTTTTCTTTCCAGTTTTTAGTTTATGTTTCTAGACTTTGTTTTGTGGGAAAATAATGACCAACTACTTTGATGTAACTTGACTATGGTTTTGAAATGTTAGTTTTTACCCGCTGCTTTATTTACTCTGCTTTTACTTATATGTTCTGTCTTGTGATATCTGCATGCATGTTTACCTCGTTTAACGCCCCTCCAAAGCTAGTGCGCTTGCAAGATTGACATTGGCGGAGGTGGGGTGTTACAGAATAAGTTGAAAGAAAAGAAACATACAGCATTCAAGGCAACAATTGACGGTTCTGATTCAAGTAGTGAGCATGATGAAGAAATTGCCTTAATGACAAGGAATTTCGAAAAATTTCTTAGATATAAAAGGAGAAATAATTTTTAGAGAAATAATCAAGGAAGTTCGAGAAGAAATGTTGACGGATGTTACAACTGCAACAGACCAGGCCATATAAAGAGAGTGTGTCCATATCCAGATAAATCAAATCGACAAACAGAGAATAATAATACTACATAAAGAAGAGAAAAAGGGCATATGCAACAACTTTAGATGATTCAGACTCATCATCAAACGATGAAGAGCCAGAAACAACAAATTCGAATAATTTATTTCACAGCTATTCAGAATTCAGAAAATATTGAAGAAATGGATCTAAAAACCAAGCACGCCTTATTAATTTTTGATTGAATTGATTTATTGGATGTTTTGATTGCTTGCCTTGTTTGAATTTAAAATTAAAATTATGAAATTCAAACTTGAATTTTAAAATTTGAAATTGAAATTTTAAATTCAAAATAATAAAATAACAAATAATAATATAATAAAAATTAATTTTAGATGTTTGTTAGGATTAATAGTATTTCAGGAAATAATAAACCTGAAAATATATAACATTAAAATAATAAAACAAAGTCAAAAAGCAACATGTCTTTTAAAAAACACACATATATATCGACATACTAGAATCGACATGTCGACATATGTGCTAGTAATTGAAATACAAATTTTGAATTTCAAAAGCTTAAACTTTCAAACTCCCTTCCATCTTTTCACTAACTCCCAGGGTATGAAAAGGTGTCCTTATTTTCAGAAAAGTTATGTCCATTCACTCTCTATTTAAATATCTATTCAATTATATTCTCTCTACCTCTCATTCAAAATTCAAAACAACTGTCTTCAATCTATTATCTTCAAAACTTATCTCCAGTGGCTTCCTCAAGTACACCAGAAGCCATCAAATTGACCAAAACTCCCAAAAGTCATCCCTTCAATGATCCAAAAGCTATTCAAGCCTATATTGACTATATGGAAAATGGAAAAGTCAGTACGGGAGCCTTTTCTATCTTTGAAAATTTCCCTTCTTATGATCTTAGTTCTCTTTTTCATCAAAATAAAATTCTTAATTTGATTGACTCTCAGGATAACGATGAAGTATGTTACCCAAATCTCGTCAAAATGTTTTATGTAAATTTGAATCGTGGCTTTTACGAAGAAAATGAAAATAAAGTTTGGAGTAGCATAAAGGCACTCAAATCATTTTGGATTGTGAAATTTTGGGTACCATTTTAAATTTCAAGAGTAAGGTCTTGAATTTTTCAGAATATGAAATTGATGAAACGGATTTGGAAACATTTCATCATATTTTTGAAAGCGATGATCATTTGGAATTTAAAAATAGTGTTTTCCGCCTAAAAGCAAGAACCGTCAACCTCCTTCTTCAACATACCCTCATTCCTCGTTCCATAAATTTCAAAAACCCTACACTCAAAGTCCAAAAACCTCTTTTTTCCATCTTTGGCACTTATGATATTAATTGGGCCAATGTAACTTTGAAAGAGTTTAAGCCTAAAGAAATGTCCACCATAGAAAACACTCTCTATCATGGAGTTTATCTTACTCGGATTTTTGACTATTTTGGAGTGGATCTCAAAGGAGATGAATTTGTGCCAAGAAAAGTTTTTAACTGGGAAAATATAAACCTTATGCAAATTTCAATCATTTATAAGCCCTATGAAACATTTGAGGATAAACAAGCTCAAACACAACAAGAAGAACACCCACTGGAAATCGATGAAGAAGAAGAAACCTCTTTGGAAAGTGTAGAGTGTCCAACAAATAGTAGAGCCATAACCAAAGAAACACTTGTTCAAAACCAAGCCAAATTAGCCAAGAACCAAAAGAAGATCAAGAAGACTCTTACCCGGATGTCTTCTAAAATAAACAAGTTCTTTGGCGAAGTAGGACTTATCATCTTCCTCATCTTCATCCGCTGAAATCTAAGTTTTTTAGTTTAAGTTATCTTTTCTTATTTTCTTGTATTTGCTTTTCGAATCTAATATTTAGTACCTCGTTTCGTTTGAATGTATTTTCCTTCTAGTAGTAATGAATGATATTTATTTCTATCAAATCAAATCTTTAATCTACAGTAAAAATACATTAGAACTAAATAAATTGATATAATATAATAATAAGTAACTTAAAATTGTGTGAAAATTCCAAATACCCAAAATTCAAAGGGGTATGCCGACATGTAGAAATGAACATGTCGACGTATATAAATTCAAATTGTTTCAAATTTGATTTTATAAATAACTACCTTATGTCTCTTCATTTTAAACGAATTCCAGACTATATAAATAACTTTCTCTTCCATAAAAATTTATTTTAAACTCTATCATTCTTCTCTAATCATTCCTTGTACATATAATCAAATAATGGCCAATCCTATTCACAATTTGAGTGAGAATCTTGAAGAAGCACTCAATTCATTTAAGAGTATCCTTTCTATAATCCTTCATAATCAGCGTCACCTACAATTAAGTCAAATAAAGATGATTGAACACCAATAGAAGCACTTTAATGCCATTCATTGGTTAATCTCTTCTCTTTTCAGAGATGAAGACAACAACCTCGCTAAAACACCACTCACCAAAGAAGATGAAGATTGGGAAGTTATCAAAAAGGATCCAATCTTTGGAGGAGATGGATGGGTGGAAGTTCCAAGAGACATTTGAATTTGTTTGAATTGATTGGTATGATATGATTGAATTTGTTTGAATTTGTTGTTTTGACAAACTTAAACGTATTTGTTGGTTTGAATTACTTGAATCGATCAATTGTAAATATTTAACAAATTGTTTGTAAATACTTATTGATTTTCTTTATTATACTCTTATTTATTTAGTATTGAAATTGAGTTACGGGGAGTTATTTAGATATGGTTATTTAGAATTATTTATAGCATAAATTTAGGGGGAGTATAATTTAGTTTAGTCTAGTCTACTATAAGTATAGTATAGTTTAGTATAGCGTAGTTTTGATAACGACAAAGGGCAAGAAATTATAAAATTGGATATAGTTAAGATAGACATAGTTTAAGGGTGATTCAGAAGAAATTCATGGTGAAAGGAGGAGTAATCAAGGAATCAGATCAACAGGTAAAATCAGGAATGAATATTTTATAAACCAAGGTTGTCATCATCAAAAGGGGGAGATTGTTGGAGAATGTAATTTTGATGACAACAACCTCGTTTCAATTATTTACATTATTGATTATAAAAAATAAACTAACATCTTTTGTCCGGAATATATATATATATATATCTGTGTGTGTATGTGTGCAGGATATATATATGCAGGATATAAATATTGAAGGTTTTACAGTTTTAGATATTCAAGGTATCAAGGAATGCAAGACTCATGAGTATCAAGATATCAAGAGCCCCAATTATCAAAGTAATAGTGTCTAGTTTATATATGTAAAACTCTGGGTTAGCACTTTCAAATTCTGTTTTCAAATTCCATTTCAAATTGATTTCAAAATTATTCTCAAACTCCTTTTCTAAATGATTGTAAGGAATTAAGTTTTTTTCTTATGATTTCAAATACATATTGTTGACACGCTTTATGGTCAAAGCTGTCACAACTCAAGTATCTAGTTAGCAATGTGTTCAAGCATGAAGAATGTTTGCTACAACACTTTGCGCTATGACTCTCAGGCAAACCGTTAGCCGAGCCGAAGGCGAGCTATCAATGGGTCCGTGCGCAGCATCGGTAGGGGCCCCAGGCCCCACAGTCCAAGTGCCTGATTCATTTGATTTCCAGAAAATGGAGTAGAGATATTTGTACCCTTCAAGCATCTCGGATCCTTCTGGAGCCTCGCCTTCCAGCATTTCCAAATCCTGGCATTTCCTCCCCTTTTGTGTCCTTAGAAGGATAAGAAATTTTGTATCCCCTGGGAGATATGAAAATTTATATCCCTCAGGGGATACGAATTTCGCACCCCTCACCTGGGGGTGCGAATTCCTGTTACGGGGCTTTTTTATAGGGTCCAAAATTTAAGGCTTGCGGGTCCCGTTTCCTACATACTCTAACCTAGCCTCTTTCTTGTAAATACCCCAAGCTTTGGCTTTCATTTGGATCCTTCTCCCTTGGAATTTTGGGCCTTCTAAAGCTCCAAGCACTCATTAATGGCAGCCACCGTCTTCTTCTTGGCCATTGGACATGGCAAGAATAATTAAAACGTGGCCTACATGTTTTCCATCAACACTTAGACATTCACAAGGATAATTATGCTGCATTTGGGATCTTTTAGACTTCTTGGACATTAAGGTAAATTTGGACATAGTTGACCTAGTTTACTCATCTCAAGGAGGAAGAAAAAGGGCATTTTAGTCAAAGTGTAGAATAAGCATACATTTTGTTATTGTATTGTAACGCTTTGTACTCGAACATTGTCCAAACTTGGTTATCATTGAAGTTAGATATCATATGATTAATGATCATTATAAAGTGGATGTAGGCATTAAGGCCGAACCACTATACAAGTTGTGTCTCCTGCATTTAATTTACTTATTTACTGTGTTCAAATCATACTCACATCGGGGTTGGCATGTGATGAATAAAGTGACAATTCCCCACGTCAACGTTTTGGCGTTCCAGGAAGGCGACGCACAACTTCGACCTCTACATCAGATTAGTTACTCGGATTTGTCTACAAATCTCGTCTTCGAATTCAACTTTACTCGCTTTACACCATAGTTAAGCGCAAGAAGCTCCCAGCTATCACTAAAGCTCACGTAGCGACAGGAGATGAAAGAATTCAAGAACTTTCTTTGATTGGAGTTCCATCGAACTATTTCACTCGTGAATACGTCGATGGAATGATTAAAAAATTAGCTACGGATTTGAACGCTCGACTCGAGCGATAAGAAGATGCCTTCAATACTTTTCTCTCTTGTATTGATGATAGGATAAGGAACACTCCAAGGACGACCTACCAGGCAGATATTATTTAAACTAGTACTAATGTTCCTCCACTAGCGATTCAGGACTTGGGGGCAACCCCACAAACTAATTAACAAGGCGACGCCGCTCCTCGAAATGGTGCCAGTCCCGCTACACTTTGGGGCGCCCCTAATCCTGATGTCACTCCGGCCCGTGATGCTACTTTGGTTGGACAGGTTGCGTGCTCCATAGTGGTAAATGCTGTTGAAGCGCTAGTGCGCACAACTTAGGATGGTAGTACTCCCGCGGTTCCGAAGTCAGGATTTCCCCTGATGTAGCCCCTCGAGTTGAAATCCAACTAGACTTTATTCTCAATCAATTGATTCCCAACATGGAATTCAACACTGGGGGCACCAGTGTCGCCTTGTATAGTATAAACAAACTGCTTGTTTTCGAAAATGGGTTGAAGATCGTGGAAGTCAAAAGTCGATACACTCGAGGAGGTGCTTCTTCTATGGACATGGATTGTGTGACTCATAGCCCGCTTTCTTTGGATATCAGGAACTCTCGTAACCCACCTGATTTCAAACTACTAGTCTTGGATCCCTATGATGGTCGCAACGACCCGACCGCTCACCTCATTAGATACATTTGACATATGGAAGTTCCCTCAGCTTTGTAAAATGTCATGGCCAAGTGCTTTTCTCTCTTTTTAACAATCATAGCTGCAATGTGGTACATGCAGCTAGAACCGGACTCCATCACTTCTTGGAATGCTTTGATTACCCGATTTGTGGAAAAGTCTACAGTCAACATAGCTCATCCAAAATGTGTCATGACTCTCAACGGCATTAAGAAAAATTCCAGCGAGACTCTACGGAAGTTCTTAAAATGGTTCAATGTTGTGGTCACTTCAATCGACAGATCTAACCCTTCCATGGTTTTAATGGCCACAGTATCTGGTGTTCTAGAGAAGTCTCAATTTAGGACTTCACAACACGGAGACCTACCTGAGGATTTCAGCGAATTCTAGAAAGATTCCTTCGGGAAGAAGATGTGAAGGTCAACAATAGTAAGAAGGTTGTAAATGTTAATGCTATCAAGGACGTGAAATCATCCGATTCTAGAAAAGCTAAATATTCTTCTCAATAACCTCCTTCGGGGAATGACTGCGATAGTGTAACATCCCAGGTCCATTAATGTCACTAACAAAGGGAATGTATTAACTTCTATGGAGCGTTTTAAGTAAGTATAGAACAGAAACTTAACAACAAGACAGATATAAACAGTACTCAAAAATTTAAAACTTTATTTCATTACAGCGGAAAGCACATATGTTTGATTACATCATCAAAAACCAGAGTCAAAGTACATAATATCCATCTTGACTACCAAAGTACATAAATTGAAAGACATAATACCCAATACAAAATGGCCATAAATAAAAGAGGCTGAATTTTACTTCAGCGATCCAAGAAATCTTCTAAAAGCAGAGAAACAACAGTCCAAAATCAAGTTCCACTGGTGCTAGTTCCAACCTGAGCACCTTGAGGGGGGGAAGGAAGAAAAGAGGAGGAAACAAAGGGGGTCAGACATAAAGTCTGGCGAGTGCGATAACTTTAACAATATAATTACCAAAGTAACTAGGCTAAGGCATAAGTTGGAAAATAAGGAAATGACCGTGAACCATTGAGTATGGCAGAGTAAACAAGGAAACAAGATGATCAACGATATCGTTAAAGCGCACCTAAACCACTATAAGATAATTACTAAACTACACCAACACTATAGGATAATTGCTATACTACACCACCACTACTATACTGCACCACCACTAGTCACCCTAAGGCTTATCCCGCCTACAGAACTTATTAAATATAATGGTAGTTCCGTGCACCCCTAACTGCCTTCATAGGTGCCGCCTGCCCCTATCTCCACTAGGTGTACCCTCTACCCCCAAGCGATCGGCTCCCTAACTCGTAGATACCCGTGTTGGCCCCACAGTGGGGTGTATCACTTCCCAAAGTGGCAACCCGACATTACAAATAATGCACGGCTTATACCTACACGATGCAACAACGTCTTACCTACCAGCCCGGGTCCACACATGCATATGAACCCGTTGGACTTACATTGCCACCGCTAACCCAGTTTTGGCCTCTTACAGTCAAGCCTAGTATGTGTGTCCCGTCCTCAACTTGGGTCGAGCCCACAAAGATACGTATGGGTTACTGGTTGAAATGGGCCCCCATTACTTGACACAAGCTATCCACCTAAGCTTGGTCCCCTCTAGTATATCCCACTTAACCCTCTTCTTATTCATGTTTCAGTTACATGTTTAAATTTTGGTAAAGTGTTTCTAATCGTATTTTCAATGCCACCCAAGGCACCCACTAGATTCCACATGCCACCCAAGGCACCCACTTAACCCCCTCATGTCCCACAACATGTTTATCTGGTTAAGTGTTTCTTAATTCATTAAGACCGTAACCTCATAAAGACCCCTCACATTAGACTGGCATTTGCGGCAGCTGGATTTGCCGGGCGGGTCCGGGCAGTCTTACACCACAAACGAGCCTAACCTCGTGTCTTTACAATTGTTACATATTTAATTTATGCCTAAGACCTCTCACATTAGACTGGCATTTGTGGCAGCTGGATTTATCGGGCGGGTCCGGGCAGTCTTACACCACAAAAGAGCCTAACCTCGTGTCTTAGACGATTAATTACTCCTAATTAATCATCCCCAATTTGAACTACTTTCCCTATTCAAATTATCAATTAATTCCAAATTTAACGATGGCCATAATTGACTCAATTATGTCCATCTATTTATGGTTTGTAAAATCATACCAATTTTCATCACAAATTTATTTTATGCCTTTTAAGGCATTTATGCCGATTAAATCTTTTTAATATTATCCCCTTTACCCCACGTTGTACGTTCGTTCGTTTAACGTAAAATATACGTTAGACTCAAATAGTCTAACTCATGGAATAAAGAGAAAACATCACAACATACATATAATTAAAACTAAATCTAAACTTAGGGGTGAACTTTCATGTGTGAATGATGTTCTACACCTAAAACTTGAATAGGCCAAAGTTACAACTTGCATAAACAACATATGTCATGTATCCAAATCTAAAGGTGTAAACTTGTTGAGATAATGGTCACAAACTTGCATAAATCATGTATGTCATAGATCTACATCTAAAGGTGTAAACTTGCATAGGCAATAACCACAAACTTGCATAACATGCATATTCAAACACATGTATTCATATAAACTTGCATATGTGATTTATGCAACATAACAATGGTATAGGCTCACATCTAAACATGTAAACTAGGATGTAGAATTTGGCATATAACTCACACATGTCATAGCCTAACTTTTAGATCTAAAATAGATGTCATGAAGCATATAAGGTTATATATATAATTTTTTCCCAACTTGCATATGATTCATGTCTTAATAAAAATCTAAAATTGCATACATACTTATGTTTATCATATGAATCATCATACCCAAACTAGCATATTAACAACATGGCGATTCAATTATACATAAGCCAATCATAAAATTACAACATGGATGATAGCATCATAACTTTATAATATAGATGATCACAACATAACATCATAGAATTCATCACACTTTTACAACATAATTATAACATGCGGTCAATAATTCACATCCGCATCATAACATAATCCAATTAATTTGCTAATTATTTTATTAAAATTATCGAACTCACAACTCAAAGAAGGTCTTGAGTTCTGAATTCTGAGTTCTAAAGTTGTATTAGCCTTCCATTGAAGAAGATTCGTTGTTAAAGTTGAAAAGAGTTGAATTAGATTAGCTTTCTTCCTCTCTAATTGGTCGCGGCTATGCTAAGTTGCTAGGTGACGGCATGGAGGCCATGAATCTAATTTTTTTTTTTGATTTTAGGGTTTGAGTCTAGAGGTGTTTTTATAGAGTTTAGGATTAGTTTAGGTCATAAAACAAATCTGTCCAAGTGGGGGGGTAGGTCGACCCCAAGGTCGACCTTATAGTCGACCTGGTCAGGGCAGGTCGACCCCCAGGTCGACCTGGCCCTGGCGGGAATTTTCCCGCCTAGCCTGTCTGACTCCGAAATTTGAATTTTTTGAAATCTGTTTTGAATTTTCTGAAACTTCCGATGGCCATAACTTCTTCATGCGAAGTCCAATTCACGCAAACTCGGACTCTATCTCAACCAGAATTATGATACGAACACAATGGCGCAACCCGTTTCCCTTAATTCTCATGTCTGAGATTAGTTATTCTTTAATTTGTTATTATAGTGTTAACAGAAATACGGGGTGTTACATTCTCCCCTCCTTAAAGGATTTCGCCCCCGAAATCTCAAAGTTAAGGAGAATGCATATCCTTACATCCAAACAACCATCTACTCAACCATCAAACACAGGCATCCATTTTCCTTATAGAATTCCTAATGCTGTATGAACATATGCAAGAAGTGTGTGTATATGTTCCTTATCTAATGCAAAATCAGGCGGTCTAATGATTCAGTTGACCTCCTTAATGCCATGCGTCCATTATGTATGCGAAGAACCCTATCGATATATATTATTTCTACATGTGTGCACAACCATTCACCAAAATGCAACATCCATATGATGGTACAACCATTTTACATCCATTACTTAAATATGTACACACATTTATATGCAATATGCAATATGAAGTGACTGAGTCGATCTAGTGCCTAAAGTGTGTGTGCATGCATCCACGAGCAACCACTAGCAAATACTTGCATCCACATGTATCCATCATACATAACATGTCTCAAACACATGTTTCAACCATAGGACTACCCTATCTAAAGGTCAAAGTACTAGCGAGAGGACATACTAGAGATAAGATAAGTACAAGGTAAGCGATAAAGGAGAAATTAAAAGACATACCCTTGAAAAGAAAAGGGTACAATGAACACATCTTCTCTTCCGTCTCCCAAGTAGTGTTGCTCTCGTCATCTCCCCATTGCACTTTGACTAGCTTGACCTCTCGATTCCTCAACTTCTTAATCTCCGACCCAAGAATGCGCGTAGGAGTTCGTCGAATCGTCGCATCACGCTCTATCTCCACCTCTATAAGCAAGCTCGGCTCTACCACTTCCGCGGTCTCGTGCAAGCACTTCCTCAAATGTGATACATGGAATACATCGTGTACACCACTAAGTCTCTCGGGCAACTCCACTCTATACGCCATCTGCCCAATCCTTTCCTTAATAGGAAACGACCCTACGAACCTTGGTGCTAACTTCCCAACGGACCCAAAACAAACAACGTTCCATAATGGAGACACCTTGACAAAGACCATGTCCCCAATATCAAACTCAAGATCTGACCTCCTCTTGTCTGCATAAGATTTCTGCCTATCTTGCGCCGTCATCATCCTCCTTCGAATCAAATCAATCTTTTCCGAAGTCTCTCTAATCATATCGGGTCCAAGCAAGATCTTATCTGTAGACTCCCACCAACATGTAGGCGAACGACACGGCCGTCCATAAAGAGCCTCGAACTGTGCCATGCCAATGCTAGACTGAAAGCTATTATTATACGCGAACTCTACCAATGGAAGATGTTCCTCCTATGTACCTCCGAAGTCTAAGACAGATAACCTCAATAGGTCCTCTAGAATATGATTCACCCTCTCGGTCTGGCCGTCCTCTGAGGATGATATGCGGTGCTCAAACATAACTGAGTCCCTACCGCCTCTTGCAAGCTCTTCCAAAATTCGCTAGTAAAGATAGGATCGCGGTCGCTCACTATGCTAGAAGGAACACCGTGCAAACGAACTATCTCTCGAATGTATATGGAGGCTAACCATGGAGCAGTCCTCTTACTCTTCACGGGAATGAAATGGGCGCTCTTAGTAAGTCTGTCTACCATGACCCAAATCCCCATATTACCCATCCTTGATCTTGGTGATCCGTCAACAAAGTCCATCGAAACACTTTCCCACTTCCATTATGGGACCTCCAATGGGTGAAGCAATCCACCGGGCTTCTTTTGCTCTGCTTTTACTTGTTGGAACACCAAGCATCTAGCGACAAACTTAGCTACATCCTTCTTCATGCTATCCCAAAAGTAAACTCGTCTCATGTCCATGTACGTCTTGTCCCCGCCGGGATGGATGGTCATCTTCGAACGATGTGCATCATCAAGAATGGTCTTCCTTAGGTCCTCGTCTTTTGGTACACAAAGTCTATCGTCCTTACGTAACCAACCCTTATCATCTAGAGTATACCTACAGAGATGGCTCGATGACTCCCCTCTTTTGAGCTTTTCTACTAACTCAACCAACTGTGGGTCGTCTCGTTGTGCCTCGCCAATCCATCCCAAAAGCGCAGGTCTGACCTTTAAGGATGCTAGCAAACCGGGTACAAAGTCAACAGAGGGTCTAAAGTCAAACGTAGAGATGAACTCTAAGCTTCGCCGCTCAACAAACAACGGACTCAAGGACAACCTTTTTCTACTTAAGGCGTCCGCCACCACGTTACCCTTGCCAGGGGTATATGCTATCTCAAAGTCGTAGGATGCTAAGAATTCCATCCACCTTTACTGCCTTAAGTTCAAGTCCTTCTGAGAGAATAAGTATTTTAGCAATTTGTGGTCAGTGAATAATTCGAATTTTTTGCCAAGGAGATAATGACGCCAAGACTTAAGCGCGAAAACAATAGCAGCCAACTCTAGGTCATGTGTAGGGTAATTTCTCTCATGCACTCTCAACTTCCTTCCACCATAGGCTATTACCCCTCCCTCTTGCATTAAGACCGCGCCTAGTCCTATCCCACAAGCATCGGTATAAACGGTTAATGGCTTACTCCCATCTGGCAACACTAAGACTGGGGCTGTGGTCAAAGCTCTCTTTAAACGTTGGAACACATCATCACAATCTACGTCCCATGTGAAAACTAAGTTCTTTTTCGTCAAGCGTGTTGATGGGGCTGATATTTTTGTGAAGTCTTTGATAAACTTCCTATAGTAGCCAGCCAGCCCTAAGAAACTCCTCACCTCAGTAGCATTTTTAGGAATCTTCCAATCTTGGATGGCCACTACCTTCGCGGGATCCACAGCTATCCCTTCATTGGAAACCACGTGCCCTAAGAATCGCATTTCCTTCCTCCAAAAGTGACACTTAGAAAATTTAGCTTTAAGGCTATGCGCTCGAAGAGTCTCCAACACTTCCCTAAGATGTAGGGCATGCTCTTCCTCGTTCTTAGAAAAGATCAAGATGTCGTCCACAAAGACTACCACAAATTTATTAAGGTACTCCCTAAACACCCTACTCATCAAGTCAACAAAGTATGTGGGGGTGTTTGTCAAACCGAAGGGCATCACAAGCCACTCGAAGAAGCTGTCTGGAGTCCTAGAAGTGGTCTTGTCTATGCTATCCTCAGCCACTCTCAACTGATGGAAACCCGTGGCTAAGTCCAATTGCGAATACACTGAGGCGCCAACTAACTGATCGAAGAGATCGTCAATCCTCGGCAGTGGGTGTCTATTCTTCTTAGTAAGCTTATTAAGTTCTCTATAGTCCACACAAAGTCTAAGGGACCCATCTGCCTTCGTGGAAAATACTACTGGAGCACCCCACTCCGATATACTATGTCTGATGAACCCCTTCTCAAGCAATTCCTTCACTTGCTTACTGAGTTCTCTTCTCTTTCTTCGAGCCATGTGGCGCACTGGCAATGCAACTGGCTTTTCATTATCTACTAGATATATTCGAAAGTATATTTCACGTTTTGGGGGTAAACCCATCACCTCCTCGAAGACATCAGCATATTCATGGACTATGAGAACAGAATGTAAATCATCATTGGATGCGTCAAGGGATTCTAGGTAGCTAAGCATTACTGGACCCCTAGGGTCACAAGAAATATCAAGGGTCTTTGCAAAACGAGTCAACAATCTAACTACCCTTCTTTCACAATCTAGGATGACCCCATATCTAATTAGCCAATCCATACCTAGAATTAAACTGTAGCCCATGAAGCCAAGAACAAAGGCGTTGCATTCAAACTCAACGCCCAAGATAAACACTCTCAAATCCCGACAAATCATAGAAAGATGAGCCGAACCACCAATAGGATTTGAGACTACTAAGGGATCAGTAACTAGACTAGTATCAAGGTGCAGTGTTTCAACTAATGATGTAGAAATAAACGAATGTGATGCGCCAGAATCGAATAAAGTACGGACCGGATGATCAAACAAAAAAACTAAACTTTCAACGGAAATTGCTCTACCTCATTCTTGCAGCGGTGGGACCACGAGAGCCTGAACTTGTCCCCTTGCCTGCCCTGGTGCCATGAGAGCCTGCACCTATCCTCCCGAGGTAGACCCTGCCCTCTGCCCTTTCTTTAGACAGTCCTTAATAAGATGTCCCGCCTCACCACAGTGGAAACAACCAGTCTTCTTTATCTTCCTACAATCTTTGCTTAAATGGCCTGGTGTCCCACAGTTAAAGCATCTTTTCTTTCCCTTAGCATTGTTGACTTTGCCACCTTTCTTGTTCTGTTGTTGCTGTTGCGGCTTCTTTTGATCCCCTTTCTTCTCGGGTGCCTTGTTAGCATTGGCGCCCTTCTCTTCTTCATGCATAAGCGCCATGTCAACTAGTCTCTCAAAGGTAGCCTCCATAGGGATGTGGGTCATAGCTAACCCATGAAGTGGATCGTTTAAACCTTTAACAAATCTCAGAGCCTTCTTTTCTGGAGTATTCACCAAGTCCAAGCCAAATCTTGCCAACTGGTTGAACTTGTTGACGTATTCTTTCACTGATAGATTCCCTTGCTTCAGCGCCAAAAACTTTTCCATGTATAGATTCTCTTCTACCCGTGAGAGAAACTTCGCCTCAAACCTCTGCCTAAAATCTGGCCATGTATCGACTGGACGTCCCCCATTAGTGACCTCCCACCAAAACGAGGCCTCATCCTTCATTAGCCAGGCAGTTAGCTGGACTTTTCTTCCGTCGTCCACTTCAAAGATTCCAAACAATTCTTCCACCTCCTTTAGCCAATTACGAGCTTCAACAAATGTCTCTGTCCCATGAAAAGGTTTTCCACCCATTGCTCTAAAGTTCTTACATATCTTAGCAAAAGTATCGACGCGAGGAGGAGGAGTATTTGTTGGACCTGCGGTGGCAGCCCTAGCCTCGAGAAATTGATGAAACCAACTGGGTACATGAACACCCTCTGGTATCTCAGATGCTTCAGACATGCTGAAACGAAAAAGGAAAGATTCAATACAAAAGGACCGAAGGAAAGATATATGGCTCTTGGGGTTATGCTTCCTAAAATAAGCTTTTCTCTTGAAAATACTTTCCTTAAAACATACTTTTGAAGGTACTTCTTTATAAAAGTTGGTTTTCAAAAACACTTTTTCAAAATTCATATCTGTTCTGGTAACCTTCAGCTCTGATACCACGTGTAACAACCCACGTCCATTAATTTCACTCACAAAGGGAATGCATTAACTTCTATGGAGCGTTTTAAGTAAGTATAGAACAGAAACTTAACAATAGGACAGATATAAATAGTACTCAAAAATTTAAAACTTTATTTCATTACAGCGGAAAACGCATATGTTTGATTACATCATCAAAAACCAGAGTCAAAGTACATAATATCCATCTTGACTACCAAAGTACATAAATTGAAAGACATAATCCCCAATACAAAATGGTCATAAATAAAAGAGGCTGAACTTTACTTCAGCGTTCCAAGCAATCTTCTAAAAGCAGAGAAATAGCAGTCCAAAATCAAGCTCCTCTGGTGCTAGTTCCAAACTGAGCACCTAGGGGGGAAGGAAGAAAAGAGGAGGAAACAAAGGGGGTCAGACATAAAGTCTGGCGAGTGCGATAACTTTAAAAATATAATTACCAAAGTAACTAGGCTAAGGCATAAGTTGGAAAATAAGGAAATGACCATGAACCATTGAGTATGGCAGAGTAAACAAGGAAACAAGATGATCAACGATATCGTTAAAGCGCACCTAAACCACTATAAGATAATTACAAAACTACACCAACACTATAGGATAATTGCTATAATGCACCACCACTGCCATACTGCACCACCACTAGTCACCCTAAGGTTTATCCCGCCTACAGAACTTGTTAAAGATAATGGTAGTTTCGTGCACCCCTAGCTGCCTTCATAGGTGCCGCCGCCCCTATCTCCACTAGGTGTACCCACTACCCCCAAGCGATCGGCTCCCTAACTCGTAGATACCCATGTTGGCCCTACAGTGGGGTGTATCACTCCCTAAAGTGGCAACCCGATACCACAAATAATGCACGACTTATACCCAAACGATGCAACAATGTCTTACCTACCAGCCCGGGTCCACACACGCATATGAACCCGTTGGACTTGCGTTGCCACCGCTAACACGGTTTTGGCCTCTTCGGGTCAAGCCCATATGCGTCTCCCGTCCTCGAGTTGGGTCGAGCCCACAAAGATACGTATGGGTTACTGGTTGAAATGGGCCCCCATTACTTGACACAAGCTATCCACCTAATCTTGGTCCCCTCTAGTATATCCCACTTAACCCTCTTCTTATTCATGTTTCAATTACATGTTTAAATTTTGGTTAAGTGTTTCTAATTGTATTTCCAATGCCACCCAAGGTACCCACTAGATTCCACATGACACCCAAGGCACCCACTTAACCCCCCCATGTCCCACAACATGTTCATCTGGTTAAGTGTTTCTTAATTCATTAAGACCGTAACCTCATAAAAACCCCTCACATTAGACTGGCATTTGTGGCAGCTGGATTTGCCGGGCGGGTCCGGACAATCTTACACCACAAACGAGCCTAACCTCGTGTCTTTACAATTGTTACGTATTTAATTTATGCCTAATCTCACATTAGACTGGCATTTGTGGCAGCTGGATTTGCTGGGCGGGTCCGGGCATTCTTACACCACAAAAGAGCCTAACCTCGTGTCTTAGACGATTAATTACTCCTAATTAATCATCCCCAATTTGAACTACTTTCCCTATTCAAATTATAAATTAATTCCAAATTTAACTATGGCCATAATTGACTCAATTATGTCCATCTATTTATGGTATGTCAAAATCATACCAATTTTCATCAAAAATTTATTTTATGCCTTTTAAGGCATTTATACCAATTAAATCTTTTTAATATTATCCCCTTTACCCCCACGTTGTACGTTCGTTCATTTAACGTAAAATATACGTTAGACTCGAATAGTCTAACTCGTGGAATAAAGAGTAAACATCACAACATACATATAATTAAAACTAGATCTAAACTTAGGGGTGAACTTGCATGTGTGAATGATGTTCTACACTAAAAACTTGAATAGGCCAAAGTTACAACTTGCATAAACAACATATTTCATAGATCCAAATCTAAAGTTGTTAACTTTTTGAGATAATGGTCACAAACTTGCATAAATCATGTATGTTATAGATCTACATCTAAAGTTGTAAACTTGCATAGGCAATAACCATAAACTTGCATAACATGATTCATATTCAAACACATGTATTCATATAAACTTGCATATGTGATTTATGCAACATAACAATGGTATAGACTCACATCTAAACATGTAAACTAGGATGTAGAATTTGGTATATAACTCACACATGTCATAGCCTAACTTTTAGATCTAAAATAGATGTCATGGAGCATATAAGGTTATATATAATTTTTTTCCCAACTTGCATATGATTCATGTCTTAATAAAAATCTAAACTTGCATACATACTTATGACTTATCATATGAATCGTCATACCCAAACTAGCATATAAACAACATGGTGATTCAATTATACATAAGCCAATCATAAAATTACAACATGGATGATAGCATCATAACTATATAATATAGATGATCACAACATAACATCATAGAATTCATCACACTTTTACAACATAATTATAACTTGCTGTCAATAATTAACTTCATATTCAAATAATCCACATCATAACATCATCCAATTAATTTGCTAATTATTTTATTAAAATTATCGAACTCACAACTCAAAGAAGGTCTTGAGTTCTGAATTCTGAGTTCTGAAGTTGTATTAGCTATCCCTTGATGAAGATTCGTTGTTAAAGTTGAAAAGAGTTGAATTAGATTAGCTTTCTTCCTCTCTAATTGGTGGAGGCTATGCTGAGTTGCTAGGTGACGGCATGGAGGCCATGAATCTAATTTTTGTTTTTATTTTAGGGTTTGAGTGTAGAGGTGTTTTTATAGAGTTTAGGATTAGTTTAAGCCGTTCGATCAACCCAGAATTAATCCCAGCCAACCAGAGCTTATCAGAAACCCTAATGAGTCAGCATCTAGTCATCTACAGGTCACAAAACAAATCTGCCTGGGGGGTGGGGGCAGGTCGACCCTATGGTCGACCTGGTCAGGGCAGGTCGACCCCTAGGTCAACCCTATGGTCGACCTGGCCCTGGCGGGAATTTTTCCGCCTAGCCTGTCTAACTCCGAAATTTGAATTTTCTGAAATCTAATTTGAATTTTCTGAAACTTCCGATGGCCAAAACTTCTTCATATGAAGTTCAATTCACACAAACTCGGACTCTACCTCAACCAGAATTCCGAGACGAACACAATGGCGCAAACCATTTCCCTTAATTCTCATGTCTGAGATTAGTTATTCTTTAATTTGTTATTATAGTGTTAACAGAAATACGGGGTGTTACAGATAGGGCTCATAGGCAACATAGGTTCCCGACCTACTCGGACCTTACTCACACTCTCGAGGAGATCTACCGGGGATTTCACCCTATTGCTCCCTACAAAAATCCTCCTGCTTGGGAGCCCTCTCGACAAATAAGTAATCCGAGCCAATACTGCACATTTCATGAAATAGATAATCACAATACAAACGAGTGTCGTCATTTCAAGAATGCTATTGAAGTGCTTGTCAGAAATCGAGAGCAGGCACGGTTTTTCTGTATTCGAGATGGTATGCCAGGACAGATCCGGACCCCTCAAAGGAATCAGGAAAGGCCCGAAACTAGCAACCATCATGGCGACATCATCATCAACTAAATCTCTCGCTCGATCTGATGTCTAGGGTTCAATCCTCCCTATGGTCAGTATTTGACGGCTTTTCGGTCTAGCTTTCTTCTTATGGCTGTCTATTGCTCTCAAATAATGTTCTTATCACTTATTGCTTTCTCATTCTGGCTCTGTAGGCTCGATTATTTGGGCTTCGACCCATGGCATTGGCTTTAAGGACTTCAGTCCTTTGGATGTATCCTTCCTTTTGGTTATTATGGTTGTAAGATTGTTGAGTCAGCCTACTTATGTACGGGAGTTGTTATAATCCCTAGGCATCCTCTTTGCTTGATGAAACACCGTCACCCTTTCCGTTATTAATGAAAAGTTTACTTTTCTTAGCTTTGAATTGTGAATGGTTATGTTTGTTTACCCTTTAACAGGAATTGACAAGATCCTAGGCATGCTCTTCACGAACAACAGACTATTCCCTTTCTCTTACAAATTAACTTGGAATCAAGACACGGTCAAGTCCGCAGACCCATGCATAGGGGCAATCCATCCCCCTAGGCATGCTCTTTGTGGATGACGAATCGTTGAGTTTTTGTTGGACTTTACTAAAAAATCCCTAACTTTAATAACTTTAACAAAATTACTTCGCAAAGTGCGGGCACTTACTTGTGAAGTTTGGAATGATAACGGGATTGCAAACTTTAATAAGCGTCTGGCTATCTTGGCTTCTCGTCCTACTTCGATGAGATCGTCTTGACTCATGGCAAGTGACGGATCATGTACGATCCTACTTTTTTGGATTAGTGGGTTTCCTAATCAATGATCTTGGATTGTATAGGGTGGGCTTGTCAGTGACACAATAAGAATATTCAGTCGTTGCTATCTTGGCCTCTTGTCCTACTTCGATAAGGTTTCCTTGACTCTATTTGCTTATGTTATCTAGCTAATGCTAGATTTCCTTGAATGCTACCTGCCAAGGTTACCTCCCTAATGTGAGATTTCCTTTAATGCAGCCCACCAAGGTTATTGTAACAACCCGGGTTTTCGCGATCCTGAGTAATCGACATAAACTCAATGTCGACTATTCAAGCATCGGAAATACCAGATAGTCCATGAAAGAAATTAGAGGGTGAGGATAGATAAGATAGAAACTTGGAATAGAAGAAGAAGAAGAAGAAGAACATACAACATCAGAGTAACACGAATCTCACAGCGGAACAAACAACATATAATATATAACATATCTTTGAAATAAAATCAGTATATGTATACAGTAACATTATCAAAGTACAACACTGCGGAAATAACAATAGCTGTATAAACCTGAAGCCTCCTGCTCCATCTCTTCAAGTATCTGTAAATCCCGACTACTTGACTGCCTGTACAAAATTGGTCACCCAAGAGTTTAGGGGAAACAAAACAAAATAAACTCTGGGTCAGTCATGTGACTGGTGTGAGTAAACTCAAATCATTTGATTTAACTTTCAAAAATCCTATTTGAACCAAATGATAATCGTAAGACCAATCCACACATAAACACGGATGGTTTTTACCTTACGATAACCCAAATACTTTTCTAAAACGACACTTGTCTGATATTATAATAATGTCTAGATCACATAAATAGAAATCTAGTAGAAACGCTTTCATCTCACGTTCTACATATATAAGATACAATCAAAACCACGAGCTCTTATTGGGGAATGGATTCCAACTATGACAAGGTATAGATCCACCTTCCGATCAGTTTAATTTAGAAGCGATACACTAGAGTTCAATAAGAACATCTTGTAACTCGGCCACACATGACCGGCCATTCATTTCGCATGAATGTTCCAAATATATAATTACCTTATGGTTGGTATACCAACATGACCGTTCCTGGGCGATACAGAATTGAAAGAAGTAACATATATGAATATTCTATAGATGGTGAGAATATACCCTACTTGGGTGCAACCCACTTAGCCATGCTGCCTAGCCGATTTCTATCATTTCCCAGTTGATGAGGCTTGAGGTCATAACGTATCTTTTAACAGATCACTCCTTCATTTACTTTGAATGCCACATCGTCATACCCATCAAATCAAAAATTGATTTCCCCAAAAATACCATGGGTATAAGCTAAGAGAAACGAATTCCTCCGCCACAGCCGTAAATACGTTCGAAACGATGAACTTACGCGATCTACCAGATATACTCTGTCAGACATTCATCCATTCAAGTTGTCTTGGGACTGGATGAACCGAATGCACTATTCTGTAAATAGGACAGCCCTTTCATAACTCCGTGTTCAATTATCTTCATTATATTTGATCGCAACGCTAATGCCATACAAAGTAGTTTTCAGATAATATATCTGATCCCGGTCTCTCCGTATTGACAACGGAAATATTCAAAATCTTCGATAGTTGGTGATTTAACTATCAAAGGAAAACATGTGTGCAAACAACAATATTATTTCCAGATGGAAATTCTATCGATCAATCATCAATCAACATTTATTCATTTTCCCATTTCTCGTTTCCATATATTCATCAAATCCTTATTTAGAAAATATACATTATTGACTTTAGAAAACGTTTCCATTTCTGATTTGCGCAGTACTATCTTCCTACATATATCAGTCTCTAACTGTAAACTAGTAAGAGAACAAACCCCCTACGCATTAACCCCGAAGGCCGAAACCAACATCCGATCAATACCCAGAAAGCCATTCAACTCAAATAATTTCCAATCAGTTCTAATTACAGTAATTCCATTTAAATTCCTAATTCAAACCCCAAATTTTTTTGTAATATCTTGTTTGCAAAATATTTACTTTAAATCAATATCATGTTACACCGGTGTGCGAAGCACGGGTCTAAACCTTCCTAATGTAAAATTCTCTTTTTATAAACTCTATTCATTTTCCAAATATTTCCTTTTTATAGATCTATTTACTTTCTAAATCAGTATTCCTTTTATAATTCTATTTATTCTATATAAATCCTTTTATAAAATTCTATTTATTTAACAAATAAATATTTCCTTTTATAATTCTATTTATTTAACAAATATATATTTCCTTTTATAAAATCCTTTGATTTTATAATTATTTTCTTTTCAATATACACTTCGAAAATTCCCATTATACATTCCAGTATTTCTTATGGTATTTAAAATACCAAATAACCATGATCAATATCATCTAAACACACATAATCAACAACAGTATATATATCACATCATATATTACAATATATGAAAAACAGTAAAATAAATGTTGAGGAATCCAATCGGATCCCTCCAACCTGTTTTCCTGCATCCATAGATGTTAAACAATACAATTATCATCAATTTCATTTCACTATGAAATATTCTGATAAACAGAATCAATATTTGATTAACGATTTATATATATATCATTATCTATAATTTCAACTAATACATAAGTAATCCAACCAAACAATCATCATACAACAGTCAGTCAGCATTTATTATTACTAGATTATATTTATAAAAATATATATTGATCAGAGTTAAGATTTACTCATATTGGCAGTTCATCGTTAAATAATAATAAACTGTTGTTTGATTCTGATCGAACAATTTATTTCGCCATAAATTGTAACGAGCTCCAATTCACTCCCATTCAGTTCCATTGTGTTACTCCCATCCATACAATCCCAACGGATATTGTTTTGTCCAATTCTGATATCGTACAGGTAAGTTACAAGCATTACAAGTATATACATTATTTTTAAATAAATAAAACTTGAATTTCACTAATAATAAGTATTTTGGGCTCCACCTTTTCGTCGGGCCCATCAGCCTACCCCGCTTAAAGCCCAGTACCTGCACTAAAACCCTTCTTCCCCGATTGAAATTTATGTCGTGACTTCCTGTATAATTCCAATGCCATAGTCGCACTTTAATATCATCACCGCTCCTTTAGCTCATTACGAAATCAAAAACTAAACCCACCATCAAACTCACCTTCGAAACCACTTCCCTCTCATACCCACAACGTCGAACTCGAATCCCTCCAGCAGCTTCCGTCGAACACATCGCCGAACCCAAAATAGCCATTGCAACCCTCAAAATCAAGCACGCAAGTGCTATTTCTTCCCACAAATCCAAAACCGAACTTGATTTCCTGAATCAAAGACTATATCTCACCATTTCTCCAACCCTAGCCGACGATGGAGGAACAGCGAACCCCAAAACTGAATCGCGCTGCAACAGAACTTGGAAAAGCTAGAGAAAATAATGACAATTGGAAACATACAAGTCTTTGATTTTTTTTTACTTTGTTTTGATTTTCTAGAATTTCTAGAAGAGGATTTTTCTTACATTTTGGTTTTCCAGAAGTGGCGGCTTGATTTTCTTTGACCGTGGAAAATTGAATTAGGGTTAGGAAAACTGGGTGGCCTATTTATAGGGATTTTAATTTTTTTTAATCGATTATTTTCAATATAATAAGCTAACGTATTTTGTATTTACCGTTTAAAAATCCGTATACCCACATATAATATCTAAAAATTATGAAAATGGGCTTGCAGCTACAGTTTGACATTACGGTCCCAATGAAACTGGTTTCGTCGAATTCCGACTTCGTAAGCTCACTTAGGGTATTTTTAAAGTCAAATTATCGCCTTTTTTTTATATTAAAATCCCGTACGGCCACATACTAACTTCAAAAATCACGAAACTAGACATCTAACAATAATTTAACATTGCGGATCCAAAAAAATTTGTTTCATCGAAAACGGAGGTTGTTTGCAAAACTGGCTATTTCAAAAGCTCTAAATAACCCATTTAAATATATAAATATATTTAAAAATAAATAAATTAAATATAAATAAATTTAGATTATCATATATATTCACAATAGATTATCATACAGCTCTAATTGGATTTATAACCTGATATTCAAATCCCGATTGAGTCGATATTCAATTTAATTTGAAAAAATCCATTTTAAAATATAAATAAATCATTATAAATCATAAAGGAATTCCATAGTGACTTTTCGAAAATTTGATTTGGATATAAATCAAAATCTACTTGTTGAAATCCCGATTTTTCTCTTCCATTAGAAATATATACTTTACCAGCTTCGAATGTTTCTTGTTTCGCGGAAATCCGATTTAAAATGAACCTTGTATATTCAGTAGAAGTTCAAATCGCCAAATAGCGAACTACCGCGCCATTTCGAGCTCGATTATAATTATAATATAATTATACATTCAAACTTCGTTTATATAATATATTCATGAATATAATTCAACTCTAAACTGAATTATATATTTTAAATAATCCAAATTACACAATATTGTGAATTCCACTATTTTTGATTATTTCTAAAATTAAATATATTATTCTATTATTTAATTTAACTAAATATTCACTATTATTTATTTTTGGTCATTTTAAATTACCAAACCTTTATTTAAATAATTAAATAAATTATTTATTATCCGTAAAAGTACGGGTCGTTACATTTTTTCCCCCTTAAAATAATTTCTTCCTCAAAATTGCTAAGGTAGAAAACTAACCCTATTAACTGATTAGAACTTATTTGTTCGCTTCTTAACTTCAGTTTCAACTGAACCAATTTAATTTCAACTAAATTATTAATTTATTCCTACTAACAAAAATTTCCATAAACTCTGAAAATTTTCTAACACCCGAAATTTCTGAATAATTTCACCAGCACCTCCTTTGTACTGGTCAATAGCTCGAACTCCAACTCGCGTCTCTAGGCTTTCTTCAACCCAAAAGAAAATCAAACAGCCAAGCGGCTTGCCAAACAGGCTCATAAATCTCATCAAACTCATATGAATATAAACTTGTACCTTTTTGTCGGGCATATCATTAAATATTTTCCATATGTTACCAATTCTGCAAATACCAATATCAATCCAATCAATTTATCCAAATCACTAGCTTATACCCAAGTCAAATATCATTCCAAACTCGAGTTTCATTCTCGATTCTAAACTGTTAACTTATCAACTCAATTCCATCCCAAATTATTCTCTAACCAAATCCAATTTTATTTAACTTGGCTCAAGTTAAATTCTAATTTACTTATTTATCTTTACCATCTCGATTTATTTAACTAAGTAAGTTAAATTTAAATTTCAAGATTTAAATTCCTAGGTTTTATTTCAATTTGAAATCACAATAATAATTCAAAACATTTGAATTTCTTGAACAACTTGTTTTCTCAAAATAATTTTAAAAATCATAATTTTTGGTAGTAATCCGTCACTTAGAACTCGAAAGTGAACACTGATGATGCAGCGGTCATCATCAAAATTTAATTTCCAGCGATCGAAGTGAGTTCAATACTATATCATTTTCAAAACCATTTCTAAACAATTTCATTTTGAAATCCATTTCAAAATATCCTTTTCAATGCTTGTAACAAATTTAAAATCTCCGATTTTAAAATTCACATATATTTAATCCAATTCCATTTACAAACACTTCTCCAACTTTTAATTTCAATTCTGATTCTAAATTTAGATTTGCTTTATCTTATTTCATATATTTCACTTATATGAATTCTGATTGGCTATTTACATAACCATTTCACATTTATAATCTTATTCGATTATAATCACAGCCAACACATCCAATATACTATAATACATCAAATATCTATACTTTGTTTATATAAACAATATAATTTGGATAAAATTATTTTATTTACCCTCTTTTCAAACCATACTGTATCGGTCCATCGTATTCAAGTGCTTATAAACCCCTACCGATACAGTGGATCAAACCGATCGACCAGAACCCATAAACAACTCAATCAACAAATCTCCATAATACAAATCATTTTTATATCAAATAACAAATACGTTCACTCGTATATATACACTCAACTCAATCTAGGGTATTGCTAACCCCATCTCTACTGAGTCACGCCACAGAGCCAAGGTAATAACATAACCTTCAGCTCTGATACCACTGTAACGACCCGGGTTTTCGTGATCTGGAGTAACCGCGACGTAAACTCAATGTCGACTATTCAAGCATTGGAGATACAAGATAGTCCATGAAAGAAATTAGAGGGTGAGGTTAGATAAGATAGAAACATAGAATAGAAGAAGAAGAATATACAACATCAGAGTAATATGAACCTCACAGCGGAACGAACAACATATAATAAATAACATATCTTTGAAATAAAATCAGTATATGTATACAGTAACATTATCAGAGTACAACACTTACAACACGGCGGAAATAACAATAGCTGTATAATCCTAAAGCCTCCTGCTCCAGCTCTTCAAGTATCTGTAAATCCCGACTACTTGACTGCCCGTACAAAATTGGGCACCCAAGAGTTTAGGGAAAACAAAACAAAATAAACTCTGGGTCTGTCATGCAACTGGTGTGAGCATACTAAAATCATTTGATTTAACTTTCAAAAATCCTTTTTGAACCAAAAGATAATCGTAAGACCGATCCACACATAAACACGGATGGTTTTTTACCTTACGATAATCCAAATATTTTTTCTAAAATGATACTTGTCTGATATTATAATAACGTCTAGATCATGTAAATAGAAATCTAGCAGAAATGGTTTCATCTCACGTTCTACATATATAAGATACAATTAAAACCACGGGCTCTTATTGGGGAATGGAATCCAACTATGATAAGGTATGGATCCACCTTCCAATCAGTGTACTCTAGAAGCGATATATTGGAGTTCAACAAGAATATCTTATAACTCGGCCACACATGACCGGCCATTCATTTCGCCTGAATGTTCCGAATATATTATCACCTTATGGTTGGTATACGAATATAACCGTTCTCGGGAGATACAAAATTGAAAGAAGTAACATATATGAATATTCTCTGGATGGTGACAATATACCCTACTTGGGTGCGACCCACTTAGCCATGCTACCTGCCCGATTTCTGTCATTTCCCAGTTGATGAGGCTTGAGGTTATAACGTATCTTTTAACAATCACTCTTTATTTACTTTGAATGCCACATCGTCATACCCATCAAATCGGAAATTGAACTCCCCAAAAATACCACGGGTATAAGCTAAGAGAAATGAATTCCTCCGCCACCAACATAAATACGTTTGAAACGATCAACTTACGCGATCTACCAGATATACTCTGTCAGACATTCGTCTATTCAAGTTGTCCTGGGACTGGACAAATCGAAGGCACTATTCTGTAAACACGACAGCCCTTGCATAACTCCGTCTTCAATTATCTTCATCATATTTGATCGCAATGCTAATGCCATACGGAGTGGATTTCAGATAATATATCAAATCCCGGTCTCTCCATATTGACAAAGGAAATGTTCAAAATCTTCGATAGTTAGTGATTTAACTATCAAAGGAAAACATGCATGCAAACAACGATATTATTTCCAAATGGAAATTCTATCAATCAACCATCAATCAACATTTACTCATTTCCCCATTTCTCGTTTCCATATATTCACCAAATCCTTATGTAGAAAATATACATTATTAACTTTGGAAAACGTTTCCATTTCTGATTTACGCATCAATATCTTCCCACATATATCAGTCTCTAACTGTAAACTAGTAAGAGAACAACCCCCTACGTATTAACCCCGAAGGACGAAACCAACATCAGATCAATACCCAGAAAGCCATTCAACTCAGATAATTTCCAGTCAGTTCTAATTTCAGTAATTCCATTTAAATTCCTAATTCAAACCTCAAATTCCTTTATAATATCTTATTTGCAAAATATTTACTTTAAATCAATATCATGTTACACCTATGTGCGAAGCACGGGTCTAAACCTTCCTAATGTAATTCTCTTTTTATAAACTCTATTCATTTTCCAAATATTTCCTTTTTATAGATCTATTTACTTTCTAAATCAATATTCCTTTTAAATTCTGTTTATTCTATGTAAATCCTTTTATAAAAATCTATTTATTTAACAAATAAATATTTCCTTTTATAAAATCCTTTGATTTTATAATTATTTTCTTTTCAATATACACTTTGAAAATTCCCATTATACATTCCAGTATTTCTTATGGTATTTAAAATACCAAATAACCATGATCAATATCATCCAAACACACATAATCAACAAAAGTATATATATCACATCATATATTACAATATATAAAAAACAGTAAAATAAATGTTGAGGAATCAAGTTGGATCCCTCCAACCTGTTTCCCTACATCCATTGATGTTAAACAAAACAATTAACATCAATTTCATTTCGCTATGAAATATTTTGATAAAAAGAATCAATAATTGATTAACGATTTATATATATATCATTATCTATAATTTCAACCAATACATAAGTAATCCCACCAAACAATCATCATACAACAGTCAATCAGCGTTTATCATTACTAGATTATATTTATAAAAATATAAATTGATTAGAGTTAGTGAGATTTACTCACATTGGCAGTTCATCGTTAAATAACAATAAACTGTTGTTTGATTCCGATCAAACAATTTATTTCACCATAAATTGTAACGAGCTCCAGTTCACTCCCATTCAATTCGATTGTGTTTCTCCCGTCCATACGATCCCAATGGATCTTGTTTCATCTAATTCTGATATCATATGGGTAAGTTACAAGCATTACGAGTATATACACTATTTTTAAATAAACAAAACTTGAATTTCATTAATAATAAGTATTTTGGGCTACACCTTTTCGTCAGGCCCATCAGTCCACCCCCTTAAAGCCCAGTACCCGCACTAAAACCTTTCTTCCCCGATTGAAATTTCCGTCGTGACTTCCTGTATACTTCCAATGCCATAGCCACACTTTAATCTCCTCACCGCTCCTTCAGCTCATTACGAAATCAAAAACTAAACCCACCATTGAAATCACCTTCGAAACCACTTCCCTCTCATACCCACAACGTCGAACTCGAATACCTCCAACAGCTTCCGTCGAACACATCGCCTAACCCAAAATGGCCATCGCAACCCTCAAAATCAAGCACGCAAGTGCTATTTCTTCCCACGAATCCAATACTGAACTTGATTTCCTGAATCAAAGCCTATATCTCACTATTTCTCCAACTTTAGCCGACGATGGAGAAACAACGAACCCCAAAACTGAATCGCGAGCTACAACAGGACTTGGTTAATGTAGAGAAAGTAATGGCGATTGGAAACATACAAGTCTTGGATTTTTTTGACTTTGTTTTGATTTTCTAGAATTTCTAGAAGAGGATTTTTCTTACGTTTCGGTTTTCTAGAAGTGGTTGCTTGATTTTCTTTGACCGTGGAAAACTGAATTAGGGTTAGGAAAATTGGGTAGCCTATTTATAGGGATTTTATATATTTTTATAATCGATTATTTTCAATATAATAAGCTAATGTATTTTGTATTTATCATTTAAAAATCCGTATGCCCACATATAATATCTAAAAATCATGAAAATCAATATAATAATGCAGCTACAGTTTGACATTACGGTAAAACGAATCTGGTTTCATCGAATTCCGACTTCGTATGCTCACACAGGGTATTTTTAAAGTTAAATTATCGTCTATTTTTTACATTAAATCCCGTACAGCCACATACTGACTTCAAAAATCACGAAACTTAACATCTAACAATAATTTAACATTGCGGATCCAACAAAATTAGTTTCGTCGAAAACCGAGGTCGTTTGCAAAACTGACTATTTCTAAACCTCTAAATAGCCCATTTAAATATATAAATATATTTAAAAATAATTAAATTAAATATAAATAAATTTATATATAGTATATATTCACAATAGAATATCATACAACTTCAAATGGATTTATAACTTGATATTCAAATCCCGGCCGAGTCGATATTCAATTTACATTGAAAAAATCCATTTTAAAATATAAATAAATCATTATAAATTATAAAGGAATTCCATAGCGACTTTTCGAAAATTTGATTTGGACATAAATAAAAATCTACATAATGAAATCCCGATTTTTCTCTTCCATTACAAAAATATACTTCACCACCTTCGAACGTTTCTTGTTTCACGGAAATACGATTTAAAACGGACCATGTATATTCAGTTGAAGTTCAAATCACCAAATAGCGAACTGTCGCGCCTTTTCGAGCTCGATTATAATTAAAATATAATTATACGTTCAAACTTCGTTTATATAATATATTCGTGTATATAATTCAACTATAAACTGAATTATATGTTTTAAATAATCCAAATTACACAATATTGTGAATTCCACTATTTTTTATTATTTCCGAAATTAAATATATTATTCTACTATTTAATTTAATTAAATATTCATTGTTATTTATTTCTGGTCATTTTAAATTACCAATCCTTTATTTAAATTATTAAATAAATTATTTATTATCCGTAAAAGTACGGGTCGTTACAGTTATCTCCCTAATGCGAAATTTCCTTAAATGCAACTTGTCGAGATGTTCTAGCTAATGCGAGATTTCCTTAAATGCTGCTTTGCAAGGCCATCTCACCAATGTGATATTTCCATAAATGCTCTTACATGCCCATCTCACCAATGTGAGATCGCCTTGAATGCAGGTTACATGGTAGATCGCTCACCTATGGCTATGAGCGTTCCTTTTCTATGCAGGTTACTGGGGTCCTCTAGTCCCTCGGATATTCTGGCTTTCTACTTATACGATCTAAAGCAATCGTGGTTTTCTGAATAATATGATCCCAACCGATCATCGGATTTCTTTCCTTAATATAATCCTAAGCTATCGGGGTCTTCCATTAATATGATCTAAGATGATCATGAACTTCTACTAATACGATCCCAAGTAATCGTGGTTTTATGAATAATACAATAAGAATCGATAGTTGGGCTCTCGTTAGATTTCTGGCATTCTGGTTTTCTGGTTAATACGATCCTGCATGGTCGTGGCTCTTCAGTTTTATGGATATAAAAGCCCGCTCCAGACTTCTTCCGACTTTGATTTCTAGATTTCTCTTCTCCTCGCAAAACGCTCCTTCATTGGATCAAGTAAGATATGTTTTTGGGGGAAAAAGTGTTGACACACTTTTTGGTCAAAGCTATCACATGTCAAGTATTTGGTTAGCAACGCATTCAAGCATGAAGAACATCAACTACAAGGCTTTGCACTATGACTCTCAAGCAAACCGTCAGCCGAGCCAAAGGCGAGCCATCAGCATGTCCAGGCGCACATTCGATTTCTGTGAACGGGAGCAGTGACGTTCTTATTCTTCCAACGTCTCGGATCCTTCTAGAGACATGCTTCCCAACACTTTTGGATCCTGGCATTCCTCCCCTTTCGTATCCCTTAGAAGGATATGAAATTTTGTATCCCTTAGGAGATATGAATTTCATATCCCCTGAGGGGTACGAATTTCATACCCCTCAACAGGGGGTACAAAATTCTTGTTTCGGGGCTATTTCTGGGGTCCGAAACTTAAGACTTGTGGGTCCCGTTTCCTGCCATCTCCCAACTTACCTCCTTCCTATAAATACCTCAAGCCTTGGCCTTTATTTTTATCCTTCTCCCTTGGAATTTTGGGACTTCTAGAGCTCCAAACACTCAAGAGTGGCAGCCACCTTCTTCTTCTTGGCCATTGGACATGCAAAAATAAATAAAACATAGCCTACATGTTTTTCATCAACACATAAACATTCACAAGGATAATTATGCTACATTTGGAATCTTTTGGACTTCTTGGACATTAAGGATAAATTTGGACATAGTTGACCACATCAACTCATCTCAAGAGGAAGAAGAATGGCATTTTAGTCAAAGTGTAGAATAAGCACACATTTTTTATTCTATTGTTATGCTTTGTTCTTTAACATTGTCCAAACTTGTTTAGCATTGTAATCGGATATCATACGATGAATTCTTATTATAAAGTGGACGTAAGCATTAGGGCCGAACCACTATAAAGATTGTGCTCACATTTACATTACTCAGTTACCGTGTTCACATCACACTCACATCGGGGTTGGCGTGTGTTGAATAAATGATAATTACCTATGTCAATACACAAACACACACGCACAGATATATATATACATGTGTGTGTGTAGTTTATAAAGGTTTATTATATATATGTTTTATAATTTTATATTATATAATTTTATAAATATGCTTATATTATATATAACTATATTTTTATATGTTTCTACACTTTAGAAACTTCATTTGAAACACTAGTTTTTGTTTCAATAATTTCTAGAATATATATATATGTATGTATATGTATATTAATTTAAACACTTTAAAAAAAATTATAAAATTCAAAATCATTATATATGTCGACATACTTGTTTGGACTTGCCGACATATAACTGTCATTTTTTCAAAGTTCAAAGGAAGTGTCTTTTCATATATTGAAATGCTTCATAAATGTTGCAACCTCTCAAACTCTATAAACAAGGGTTCAATTTGAATTTTTTATCACTTCGTCTTCTCCGTCTTCACCCTATCTCTAACCACCATTATCATGCTTTAATTTCTTGATTTCTACACTTATACTCTGCCGATTTCAACTCAAATTATATTAAAAAAAATCTTTTCTCTACCTCTGTCAAATACTCTTTGATTGGAAGGGTTATTCAAGAGTTCTAGGGCTGTTGTAATCATTTGGGAATAGTTTGGGAAAGTGTGTGTTACTTGTAGCCATTAAATCAAGGAAAGGGAGATGTGTGAACCTTGCAGCCGTGAAATCAAGGGTGGTGGAATCAGTGTTAACCTTGTAGCCATGAAATCAAGAGTGTTGTAAGATTGGTACTAGTACTAATAAAACTCTGCGCAATCCAGCGTTGCGTCAGACTGGATGCAGGAGTAATCCAAACCAGTATAAAATCCAATGTTTTCTTTTTATGGAAATATAACCCATTTTGTAGTCTTTTTTTTCCTTGTCATTTTATGTTTACTTATATTGAAATGCATGTACATGACTAGTCAAATGTAACCAGAACAATGTTCGCAGAATAGCTAGAAACAAATAAGTCATTTTGTAAAGTGCAAAGATTGACGTATGCATATTTTTCCACAAAATGGGTTTGGAACAAAAAGACTACAAAATGGTTTGGAACAAAAAGACTACAAAATTTGGTTAAAGGACCAACATTCTAAAAAGATATCAGAAAGGTGGATGATGTTGTATATGATACTTTCAAGCATGCATTAATTGCATGTGGTTTGCTCGACGATGACCATAAGTGGGATGAAGCGTTAAAGGAAGCTGAGTTTTGGGCTACACCGTTTTCTCTTAGAAAATTATTTGTGACTATTTTACTATTCTATGAGGTATCAAACCAATGGCCTTTGTTGTCCGAAGACATAATTAGAGAGAAATAAATAACTATCGTGATTCCACATGTGTTCAAAGTGAGCTGGAGGTCAAGGCAGCCACACTTATGGAAGTTGAAAAAATAATGCAAAGAAATGCCAGGTCTGTAAAGGAATTTTTGGGATGTAGTAGATGAATAAATATTCATAATGTCTTAATCGACAAACGAGTTGATAAGAGATGAAGAATCATATGACTATACAGTGCTTGCGGAGAAGGCAGAGGAATTATTGTCGCGTCTTAACATAGAGCAAAAAAAAATTTATGACAGTGTTCAAGCTGCTATTCACACAGGTGTTAGTGGGTTTTTCTTTATTTACAGTAGCGGTGTAATGGGGAAATCCTTTTTGTGGAAAACTATAATAACCAACCTATAATCTGAAGGTAGGATTATGCTTGTTGTAGCATCTTCTGGAATTGCTTCGCAGCTACTTCCTTATGGTAGAGCGGCTCATTCTAAATTTAAGATACTGATAAATCTGGATGATAGTTCAATGTGTGACATATCCAAACAGGTTCTATTGGATAATCTATTTTGACATACTAATTTGGTAATATAGAATGAAGCTCCTATAGTGCACAGAATCGTGCTGGAGGCCTTTGAAAAAGATTTTGACTGATATCATGTGTACGGAACCTAATTGATGCCATGGCAAAGTATTTAGTGAGAAGATAATGGTTCTAAGGGCTGATTTCAGACAAACTTTATTGGTTGTCAGAAAAGGAACAAGACAATCAGTTGTTATTTCCGTAGTTAGCCAGTCACCGCTTTGGAGTAAATGCACTGTTTTTAGTTTGACTTTGAACATGCGGCTAAGAAAGGAAGGCTTTAACAGTCAGCAAACATGAGAATTGTTAGTGTTTTCTAACTGGGTTTTGGCATTGGGTGACGGTAGATTACCATGTTTTTCTTTTCAACTTGGAGAATATCGCTTTTGGATTAAAATACCAGGTGAGTATATTATACCAACATCGTCTAACGTGGTATCTGCAATTGTTGATAATACTTATCCATGTATGTAAGACCATTTGTCAAAACCGCGCTATCTTCGAGATAGTTATATTTTAGCTCCTACAAACGATTGTGTTAAAGAGGTTAATACTTACGTTGTCAACCGTATAGAAGGCAATTTGAAAAGTTATTTAATTGCGGACTCAATCAGCCCCCTATCTGAAACATCTGAAGACCAACATTCTTTGTACCCACAGGAATTTATTCACACACTAAAGATTTTTGGCCTTCTAAACCATGATTCGTAGTTCAATGTTGGAGTACCTATAATGCTTCTTTAGAACATGAACCAAAGTCTTAGACTATGTAATGGTACACGTTTAATTGTCACTCTATTGTCTACTTGGGTAATTGAAGAGGAAATACTAACTGGCGCCAATGTTGGCCATGTGGTTTTAATCCCAAGAATAGTAATAACAACCATTGATACTAAGTGGCCATTTTTTCTGTGCAGAACACAATTTTCGGTTAAAGTTTGTTTTGTCGTGACCATAAACAAAAGTCAGGGGCAGACGTTGGATCATGTTGGCCTATATTTACCCGGTCATGTGTTCACTTGTGGACAACTATACGTCATTGTGCCCAGAACTACGTCTCCAACTAGGATGGAAATATTTACTCCAAGCTAATCCACAGTCTAGGGAAATTCACTCAAAACATAGTGTACACTGAAGTGTTTAAAAATCTAGCACGTATACAACAACATAGTGCTACTTCACTTTTCTGTTTTGTGGGCTAATCGATACTATAATTCATGCGTTTGTCTTATTTACAATTAGCAGATGATGACTAATCATGTATCAAATACCCAAGCACGTACTCCAGTGAAATGAGAATGTACAAACTCATTGTCGTCGGTGCAACTGTAAAGTGTATGTTATAGTTTTGTAAAGATACTGTACAATATGTTTTGGAATAATGTATCCTTCTACTTATTCAGTACATTCATGTTTGTTTATTCTATACCATGTATATTTTGCTAACATCTACATGCTATTTGGTGATTTGAAACTGAACCAGTATACGTTTGTATGTTGTCCCCCTAGGGTTCTGGATGGGCGGATTTTAGTTGCGCTCCTTCAATAGGTAATCTACATGTCTTTTTACACAGTAGTTTTTAATTTTTCATGCTCATGTTTGTTCAAACTTCCCTGTATACGTAGGTGGTTATTAGAGCACAACCAACAATGGCTTGTTTAGTTACTAAACAAGCCACGGAGCAACCAGGTGTGGCTTGTTCAGTCACCCGTGGCTAGTCTGTGGCTACTTTTGAGCTCATTCGTGGCTAGTTGACTGAACAGGGGTTGGTGCTTATAATGGCAAAGTTTTTGCCGTTATAAGCTTATAACGGCAAACTCTTTGCGGTTATAATCTTATAACGGCAAAGAGTTTGCCGTTATAAGCTTATAACGGCTAACACTTTGCCGTTATAAGCACTAGCCGTTGCACTCCAACGGCTAGTGCACTTCCTCCCTATATACCAACCTACCTCCTTCTTCTTCCACACAACCACTCCACCTTCTCAACTTCAACTTCTTTGACAACAAAATGTCTTCTTCTGCACCTAAACGAAGCGGGAAAAAAATCCGCAAACAGGACAGTCATGTCCAAACCGCACTCGTCATCGTATGCCCTGCAACGGTCAATCCAACAACATCAACCGTTGCGGCCATCTCACGAATATGGCTACTCGCCGTATTCAAATTATCCATACCGACCACCGTACCAACCGCTCGCTCCTCCTAATTTTCCTCCTATCCATTCTACCGCCCAGCCACAGTTTTACCAACGACCGACTGGGGTAGCCGTGTACAACGATCATTCGTCGTATATGTCAATGATGATGCAGACTGGTCAAAGTCAACAACCTCACCTAACTCCGCAACAGACCGAGGTTCATGACCGTGAAACTATGCAAAATCGTGAAAGACAGTTTTTGTATGGGTATGTCTCTCCTACTACCGAAGAAAATGTCGAAACTTCAACGGAGGAGGCGGAGGAAGATGCAAATGAGGATGCGAATGTTACAAATTCTGAAGAATTTATTCAAGAATACGTTGCACCTATTAGTCCCGAATATAACCAAAAGAAGACGAAGTGGAAGTCTTTAAACGGCATTTTCAGTAAATGACACCAAACCGAAATTGAATCAGAGCCAGATCCCAGAATAGAAGATATTGAGGATGATCATGCTGAAGCGGAAGGATTAGCAGGGGATGGAAAAAAAACAATGTAAGTTTACTTCCGAGCATTACGTTTCACTTGCTAAATTGTGGATACACATTTCACAAGACAGCATTGTTGGGAATAATATGAAAGGTCAGAAATTTTGGGAAAGAGTAACAGTGTTTTACAATTCGTTGGAAGCGAGGAATAGAACATGGGCATCACTTAGAGGCGGTTATAGAGTTATGAATGCCGCATGTCAGAACTATTTGGCAATACTGACAGGTTTGCAGAACAGACAACAAAGCGGTGCTGCACCTTATGACATTGTAAGTACCGTAGATTACTTTGAAAAATAACTTAATATATTATGATTGATTAGTTAGAAATGTCATACGCTCATACAATTTCCACTTTGTGTTACCGATTGAAGAGTCACGAAAGGCCTACAGACAAAAGTATGGTCATCCATTTAAATTTCAAGACTGTTTCGAGCTTCTATCTAGTTTACCGAAGTGGAAGAACCCAAGCAACTTCATGTTCGAGCAGCAGAACAAAGCTAGAAGGATGAACTACTCTGATTCTAGTCCAGGAAGTGACCAGAGTTCGCAAGAAAGAAACCCTTTATTTGGAACTAGTGACGGACGACCTGCTGGCAGAGCCAAGTCAATTCAGCTGGAGCAACGCGGTGCGGAGTTTTCTAGATTTATGGAAACAATAGAGAATTCAGCTAAGGCGACAAAAGAGCATAGAGGTCGATTTTTGGTGCAAAGAAACCGCAGCGACGAAGAGTTCCAAAAGGCAGTTAGGGATGATCGAGAGCTTCGCAGACATGTACATACGGAGAAACAAGCCATGGTACGAGAAAAGCAGGAGGAGAAGAAAGCCATGCTACGAGAGAAGCAGGAGGAGAAGAAAGCAATGGTAAGAGAGAAGCTGGAGGAGACGAAAGCTATGATGCGAGAGAAGAATTATATTAAAATGATTACATGTGATTTTAGCAAGCTTTCCCCTCTATAGTAAGAACTAGTAACTGAGCAGATTGGAGAGTACAGAAAACACAAAGGAAGCGGAAGCGGAAGCGGTAGTGGCTCGTATATGGACTAGCTATGTATGTTGGGTTAAGTTGTAATATGATTGTGAACTGTTTGTAGTATTTATGTACTGGTGGGTGTTTATGTACTAGCTATATATGTTGGGTTGAGTTGTAATATGATTGTGACCTGTTTGTAGTATTTATGTAGTAGTTGTTGTTTATGTACTAGCTGTATACGTTGGGTTGAGTTGTAATATGATTGTGAGTAGTTTTTAGTATTTATGTACCAGTTGTTGAAATAATGATACAATCTACAATATGATTGGAAACCAGATTTATTGACCCAACCACACACTGATAGATAGTACTCTAATACATAGTACATGACTACACACTGATACATAGTTCTAGTACCAACTACTGAATCCGACTATTCCTTCCTTTATGCGCCCACAAATGTTCAACCAACTGGTCACGCAATTGGAAGTGCGCAGCTTGATCTTCAATGTGTTGAACTATATCAACATATTCTTCCATTGTGTTTACATCTTTATGGGGGTTTTGCATTTGACCCTGTAAACATGTCAGGATAATTAGACTTTTGATTCTTATATCCACCTCTTTCAGACTCCACAATCATGTTATGTATTATTATACAAACATACATGATTTCTGAAAGCACTCTTGCATCATGAAAACGAGTAGGATTTCGTAAAATATGAAATCGGGCTTGTAAAACACCAATCGTACATTTGATGTCCTTTCTGTAGCTAGGTACTTTTTCAGTGAAATACCTTACTTTATCATTTGATGGTACTCTGTATCCTTGCATCAAAGTTCTCCACTTTGGGTATATTCCATCCACTAGGTAGTACCCAGTTTTGTGTTTGATATTACCAACTTTATATGAAATATCTGTTGACAGTCCGTTAGCAAGTTCTGTGAAAAGATATGATTGTTTTATAACATTTATATCATTCAATGAACATGGGACTCCAAAAAAAGCATGCCAAACCCATAAATCGTCTGTTGATACTGCTTCAAGGATCATTGACGGCACTTTTTTATGTCTGATGAACATTCCTTTCCATCCCGTTGGGCAGTTTTTCCAAGGCCAATGCATGTAATCTAAACTTCCAATCATACTTGGAAATCCTCTAGCTTCTCCCCTGCGTAGTATCCTACTTATATTGTTTGGTCCAGGCGTCCGTAGATACTCCTTCACAAACTGTTCAACAACTGTTTTACAGAATTCTTTTAGACACTCTATTGTTGTTGATGCTGCGATTCTGAAATATTCATCCATTTGGTCGCCAGACGTTCCATAGCTTAACATCCTCAACGCCGATGAAATTTTGATGTGGGGCGAGTGGTCGATTTCTTGTGCTCCGTTCAGTCTATAAGTAAAATATGGGTTTGACTGATGAAGTTTAAGATAAATTTTTGAGAAAATTGCCGGACTCATATGATAACGACGACGGAACAAAGTTATATCATAGGTTGGATTGTCGATGAGGTAATCCCTCATTAGTCTTTCATGTCCATCCTTGTAGTTGCTCTTATACCGCTGGTCAATCCGGCCAAGCATACTACCTCGACGGTTGTTCATTGAGCCTTCACCAAAATAATTGGAATACCCAACCATTGCGTGCTGTTCCAGCTCCTCCTACGTCTCTTCCTCCATTTCTTGTTCGGAATCGTCAGTTTAACTATTGACTTCGTAGTAATGGTGGTATAGATTTGGATACATTGCTTGCTTTTTTATAAATTTAGTTTCGTTGTTCTCCCTGAGTGTAGACGTAGGACAGATATATATAATCAAGGATGGTTGGCATAATATATCTGTCATTGAGTAGTCAAATCGGGCAGTTGTTGTGATGTGAAAGGTTGGAAATAATGGTTGGCAATACATATAGACAAGAATGGTTGGCAATAATGGTGTGGATAATATCTTTGTCATTGAGTAGTCAAATGGGTCTACTATTGTAACACCCCGTATTTTCTGTGAATTCAAGAACTACAAATATGAGTGTAATTAAAATATAAAATAAGAATCAAGGAAAATGAGTTGCGCCATTGCGTTCGTCTCGAAATTCTGCTTGAAAACGAGTCCGAGTTTGTGAGAATCGGAGTTCGTATGACCAAGTTATGGCCCTCCAAAGTTTCAGAAATATTCAGAGTTCAAAACAGCTCGAATTCGAATTCAAAATTCGAATTTCAAACGCAGAACAGACTGGACGGGAAATTTCCTGCCCAGACCCTGGTCCACTGGGGAGTTGACTGGGCAATCGACCCCCCAGACCAGGTTGACTGGGCAGTCGACCTGGGTGTCGACCTGGTCCCCGAACCTGGTTTTGGGCCGGGGTGCATTCTTATGTATCTGGTCTCGTTTTCTACCTAGATTCATCTGCCTAAACCTATTTAAACAGCCCCAAACCTAGCCTTCTCTACACACAATTCTGTTCTGCTTCTGCTCTGCCTCTGTTCTATATAAAAATAAAAATGGTGTCGCTACTCTACTGGAATCAAAACTAGAAGCTAATCAACATCAACCTAAGCAACTCAATTCAAACTAGAGATTAAAGCATCTGCAACGATTCTACAACAATTAAAGTTCTTTCTTTAATCCAACCAAGGCAAGTACAGTTATTTTCCGCTCTAAACTGTAATCATATTTGTGACATGATTGTAAATCTGAATTTGAGATTGTGTATGTTCTGCTCTGATCTATTTTATTTTGTATCTCTTCTTCTTTCTGTTCTATAGCCAGGCTACTACGAGCCTGCGCCAATCTCCTAAGAGATTAACGCACGAACGCTAAAATGTTTGGGACAAATAATGAATGTGGCATAATTGGACATGGCTAATCTGTGACTGGTTTAAGGAAAAGGACATAGGTTGTAAACTAGATTTAGATCTATGCATATTCTGTGAATTGGAAGAAGAGGAACCATGGTATGTTAACATGTGACTTGAGACATTGGACATAACGCATATTTTGAATTAAGATCTGTTATAACTAGATTGTTAGGCATATTGTTTATATAACAATTCATTACTTGAAAGAGAATATGACTTAGGTGTGAAGATCTATATTAAGAGTTGATAACTATCAAATGTGAATAACACCTAAGTAGGAGATTTTTGAATATATGACATGCATTGAAATCGATGGCTATATTTGGTATAATTTATATGTGAATCTTTTGTACTAGGAAAGTTGAACTAAATTGGGACATGTAAATTATGACCATAATCTGTGACATGTAAATTCAATGCAAACGTGGGGTATATGATCAAAGTGTGAATCATGACAATAATTTAGGCATGCAAACTTAGGCCAAATTTATAATTAGGCAAGATATGTTTGTGAAACTTTAAGGAATGATTAAATCTGTTATATTTGCCTAATTTGCTAGTTCTGCTATATTTGCCTAATCTGCTAGTTCTGTTATATTGCCTAATCTGCTAGTTCTGTTATATTGCTTAATCTGCTAGTTCTGCTCTACTGCCTAGTCTGCTAGATCTATTCATCTGCCAAATCTGTCATCTGCTAAGTCTGCTGAAAATGCCAAATCTGTTATATGCTAAATCTGCTAAATTACTTAATCTGCTGAATCCGTTAAGTCGCCTAATCTGCGAAAATCTGTTATCTGCTATATCGGTTAAGTTGATATATTCAATCTGTTATTGACATAATCTGAATTAGCTATGAATAATTGACCTGTATATTAGACGTGGGTATAAATGGTAAATTATTAATTAATTGGCCGCAAAGATAAACATGGCTGACTCGAGGTTAGAATGAGTTTGCGGCGTAATTCTGCCCGAAACCGCCCGGCACATCCAGTGGCCGCAAACAATAGGTTCTAATGTGAGAAGTTAGTCATAACGTGCTTGAAACCCGAGATTAGACTCAGTTTGCGGCAGAAATCTGCCCGGAACCAACCGGCCTAACCAGTAGCCGCAAACTGTCAGTCTAATGTGAGAGGTATGGGCATTAATATTTAATTAATGAAAATCTGAGATAAATATGATGTCTAAAACGTGTTGGGCGGATAGGATTAAACCCACTAAACTGATGAATTTAATTAATCTGTTCTGTGAATCTGTAGGCCCAATTGCAAAGTTAGACAAATCTGTAAATCTGTATATCTGATCCGTTAGTCTGAAAACTTATCTGATCTATGAACTAGTTGATCTGAATTCTGTATGTTTGAAATTTGTAAACAAGTTAATCTGAAATCTGTTAGTCTGGGGACACAAGGTTAGGAGGGGAATTACTTGTGTCATCTGTTGTTTGGGACCCATATTTGTCAGTAACCCTTTCTGGTATCAAAACTTTGACCCAACAGTAGGTAGGTTCCGGGCACGCTTACTGAACTAATTATAAGCGGTTCATTCTGATAATGGCGAGGGGTGTTGATGTTGCATTCCAACCGGGTCATGTGCGTGCATGGATCCCGGTCTGCCTCTGAGGATGTAAGACGCCGTGACATCTGTAAATAGGTCTGTGTCAATTAAAGGTTGCCACTTTGGGAAGTGATACACCCTTTTGTGGGGCTGACACAGGGTATTTATGTATTAGGGAGCCGATCGCTTAGGGTAGGGTTTTAGGGTACACTTAGTTCTGTCTGTTTCTGTTGGTACCGTCTGTTTCTATTGGGTGGTAACACCTGTCAATTTCTGAGTGGTACCGTCTGTTCGGGTGGTAAAGGCCCATTACTAGTGTACACCTAATTCTACATTCTGTTTCCGTAGGGATTAATCTGTTTCTGTCCGTTTCTGCTGGGGTGGTAAAGGCCCATTATTAGCATTATGTTTCTGTCTGTTTCTGTTAGGGTGGTAAAGGCCCATTACTAGCATTCTCTTCTATGGAAATTATTCTGTACCCGTTTACGTTTCAGTTTAGACATTAGGGTGACACCTAATTCTGTTATACTAGTATTATTGCAGGGAAGTGTAAACCAATAGCTTATATCATTATGTTCTTCTGTTATATCTGCTACACCTGTTACAGTTATCTCTCATCCAGTTTTATTTTCATGTCATGTTATAATTATTTGTTCATAACTGAAAATCACTGGACTTGCCAGACTTTTTGTCTGACCCTTGTTGTTTCGCCTCCTTTCTTCCGTTCCCCCCCCCCCCCCAAGGTTTTGTAGAAGGGAATACTCTAGCTTGATCCAGATTTCTTCTTCTTGAAGTGCTTAAAGTATGGCTTGTCTTCTTATGTGGGGATTATGATTTTAAACTATGCATTCTGAAGGCTTTTGTACAAGACTGATATTTTGTACTTGAATTCTGATATTGTGATTTGAAAGGATATAACCAAGCTTATTTCGGTTTCTGTTGTAATAAAGTTATAAATTTTTCAAGTACTGTTTTATCTGCCTTGTAAGTTTCTGTTCTGTTTACTAAAATGCTCCAACAAAGTTAAGGCATTCCCTTTGTGAGTGACCTTAACAGAGGTGGGGTGTTACACTTGGTATCAGAGCCGAAGGTTACCAGATTGGGTAAAGTTTTTGAAAACTATTTTCAAAAAGGTTTTGAAAGGAAGTTTTTTCAAATATAAAGCTTATTTTGAAAAACATGATCCCCAATAGCCATATATCTTTCCTTCAGTCCTTTTTGTATTGAATCTTTCTTTTTTCGTTTCAGCATGTCTGAAGCATCTGAGATACCAGAGGGTGTTCATGTACCCGGTTGGTTTCGTCAATATCTTGAGGCTAGGACCGCCGCCGCAGGTCTAGCAAATGATCCCCCTCCTCCGCCCCCTCCTCGTGCAATTGCTTTCTCAAAGATCAATAGAGATTTTAGGGCCATGGGTGGAAAGGATTTCAAGGGAACTGAATCATTCGTAGAGGCGAGGAACTGACTCAAAGAAACTGAGGATCTATTCGTTATCTTCGAGGTGGATGATGGGCAGAAGGTACAGTTGGCGGTATGGTTGCTCAAAGACGAAGCTTCCTATTGGTGGGAAGTCTCTAACGCCGAGAGGCCGGTTGAAACATGGATGGATTTCAAAACAAGGATTGAGTCAAAATTCCTCTCGCAAGCCGAACGAAGTTTACAACTGGAAAAGTTCTTATCTCTTAAGCAAGGAAGTATGACGGTCAAGGTATACGTCAACCAGTTCAACCAACTGGCTAGGTTCGGATTGGATTTAGTCAACACTCAGCATAAAAAGGCTCTCCGCTTTGTTAAAGGATTGAACGAGCCACTGCACAGCCTAGCCATGACCCATGTATCCATGGGAGCGACTTACAAGAAATTGGTGGACATGGCACTACTGCACGAGGAAGACAAGGGCCCGAAAGAGACAAAGAAGGAAGAACCACAGAATAAGAAAGCATGGCCCAAAAAGGAAACACAAAAGAAGGATGAGAAGTCTGAAGATAAGAAGGGGGAAAAGTGCTTTACTTGTGGAAGCTCGACTCATCTGAACAAGGATTGCAGAAAAAGGAAAGGGCACTTGCTTCAACTGTGGTGAGATGGGACACTTCACTAGGGACTGCCCGAAGAAACGAGGGCAGAGGGCAGAACCCACTTCTGGAGGACAGGCGAATGCTCAAGGGACTGGTAGATATGTTAGAAATAAGAAAATTTAAGTAGAAGGTTTAATTTTCTTATCTGATTGTTGAGTTAAAACTCTTTCTGATTCTGGCATTTTGATTCTGTAATCGATACTCTGCACTTTAATACTAGTATTGTTTCTGATTCCGCTGTAGACCCAAATCCATAAGGGTTATGACTCATCTATTTGTGATTGGGGTTTGAGAGATATTCGTGTTAGGCGTCAAGTAGGACGCATACATTCTGGGATTTATCACGCTTAGTTTCCTAAGAATCATTCGGTCATCTGATCTATACCAGTTATCTGTCAATATCTGAATATTTCTGATAAGGTTAAGATTTCCAGTTTTGACATTATCTAAAGAGGGTAATCCTCTGGGTGTCAATCTGATGTTGGTTTCGGTCTTCGGGGCCGATACTTAGGACCCATGTCTAATGGGAACCAAGTTTTTGTTTTATTTGTACTCGCTTCCATCATTCGACTGTATCCTATCGATCGAATCTTCGAACTTTAGGTAGAAACTAATGGGTGTAAACATGTGTTTGAGACATGTTATGTTTGATGGTTGCAAGTGGATGCAAGTGGTTGCTAGTGGTTGCTCGTGGATGCATATACACACACTAGGCACTAGATCGGCTCGAAAACACTCTCATACAGCATATGGATGTGTGAGCATTTTCAATTTTTGTGGATGCAAAATGATTGACTCAGCACATGGATGTTGCATATGACTGAATGGTTGTGCACTCATATAGAAAGGATATGTATCGAGTAGGAAAATTGCATACATGTTGGACTCATGGCACTGGCATAATTCGCATTAAGGAGGTCAACTGAATCAGTGGACCGCCTGGTCTTTGCATTAGATAAGGAACATATACACACACTTTTGCATATGTTCATACAACATTAGAAGTTTCTAAGGACAATGGACGCCAGTGATTGATGATTGAGTAGATGGATGTTGAATGGTAGGACACATTCTTCTTAACTTGAAGATTTCGGGGACGAAATCCTTTAAGGAGGGGAGAATGTAACACCCCGTATTTTCTGTGAACTTAAGAACTACAAATCTTAGTGTAATTAAAATATAAAATAAGAATCAGGGAAAACGGGTTGCGCCATTGCGTTCGTCTCGAAATTCTGCTTGAAAACGAGTTCGAGTTTGTGAGAATCGGAGTCCGTATGACCAAGTTATGGCCCTCCAAAGTTTCAGAAATATTCAGAGTTCAAAACAGCTCGAATTCGAATTCAAAATTCAAAATTCAAATTTCAAACGCAGAACAGACTGGGCGGGAAATTTCCCGCCCAGACCCAGGTTGACTGGGGAGTCGATTGGGCAGTCGACCCCGCAGACCAGGTCGACTGGGCAGTCGACCTGGGTGTCGACCTGGTCCCCGAACCTGGTTTTGGGCCTGGGTGCATTCTTATGTATCTGGTCAAGTTTTCTGCCTAGATTCATCTGCCTAAACCTATTTAAATAGCCCCAAACCTAGCCTTCTCTACACACAATTCTGTTCTGCTTCTGCTCTGCCTCTGTTCTATATAAAAATAAAAATGGCGTCGCTACTCTGCTGGAATCAAAACTAGAAGCTAATCAACATCAACCTAAGCAACTCAATTCAAACTAGAGATTAAAGCTTCTGCAACGATTCTACAACAATTAAAGTTCTTTCTTTAATCCAACCAAGGCAAGTACAGTTATTTTTCGCTATAAACTGTAATCATAATTGTGACATGTTTGTAAATCTGAATTTCAGATTGTGTATGTTCTGTTCTGATCTATTTTATTTTGTATCTCTTCTTCTTTCTGTTCTATAGCCAGGCTACTACGAGGCTGCGCCAATCTCCTAAGAGATTAACGCACGAACGCTAAAATGTTTGGGACAAATAATGAATGTGGCATAATTGGACATTGCAAATCTGTGACTGATTTAAGAAAAAGGACATAGGTTGTAAACTAGATTTAGATCTATGCATATTCTGTGAATTGGAAGAAGAGGGACCATGGTATGTTAACATGTGACTTGAGACATTGGACATAACGCATATTTTGAATTAAGATCTGTTATAACTAGATTGTTGGGCATATTGTTTATATAACAATTCATGATTTGAAAGAGAATATGACTTAGGTGTGAAGATCTATATTATGATTTGATAACTATCAAATGTGAATAACACCTAAGTAGGAGATTTTTGAATATATGACATGCATTGAAATCAATGGCTATATTTGGTATAATTTATGTGTAAATCTTTTGTACTAGGCAAGTTGAACTAAATTGGGACATGTAAATTATGACCATAATCTGTGACATGTAAATTCAATGCAAACATGGGGTATATGATCAAAGTGTGAATCATGACAACTATTTTGGCATGCAAACTTAGGCTAAATTTATAATTAGGCAAGATATGTTTGTGAAACTTTAAGGAATGATTAAATCTGTTATATTTGCCTAATTTGCTTGTTCTGCTATATTTGCCTAATCTGCTAGTTCTGTTATATTGCCTAATCTGCTAGTTCTGTTATATTGCTTAATCTGCTAGTTCTGCTCTACTGCCTAGTCTGCTAGATCTGTTCATCTGCCAAATCTGTCATCTGCTAAGTCTACTGAAAATGCCAAATCTGTTATATGCTAAATCTGCTAAATTACTTAATCTGCTGAATCCGTTAAGTCGCCTAATCTGCGAAAATCTGTTACCTGCTATATCGGTTAAGTTGATATATTCAGTCTGTTATTGACATAATCTGAATTAGCTTTGAATAATTGACATGTATATTAGGCGTGGGCATAAATGGTAAATTATTAATTAATTGGCCGCAAAGATAAACATGGCTGACTCGAGGTTAGAATGAGTTTGCGGCGTAATTCTGCCCAGAACCGCCCGGCACATCCAGTGGCCGCAAACAATAGGTTCTAATGTGAGAAGTTATTCATAACGTGCTTGAAACCTGAGGTTAGACTCGGTTTGCGGCAGAAATCTGCCTGGAACCGACCGGCCTAACCAGTAGCCGCAAACTGTCAGTCTAATGTGAGAGGTCTGGGCATTAATATTTAATTAATGAAAATCTGAGATAAATATGATGTCTAAAACATGTTGGGCGGATAGGATTAAACCCACTAGACTGATGAATTTAATTAATCTGTTCCATGAATTTGTAGGCCCAATTGCAAAGTTAGACAAATCTGTAAATCTGTATATCTGATCCGTTAGTCTGAAAACTTATCTGATCTGTGAACTAGTTGATCTGAATTCTGTATATCTGAAACTTGTAAACAAGTTAATCTGAAATCTGTTAGTCTGGGGACACAAGATTAGGAGGGGAATTACTTGTGTCATCTGTTGTTTGGGACCCATATTAGTCAATAACCCTTTCTGGTATCAAAACTTTGACCCAACAGTAGGTAGGATCCGGGCACGCTTACTGAACTAATTATAAGTGGTTCATTCTGATAATGGCGAGGGGTGTTGATGGTGCGTTCCAACCGGGTCATGTGCGTGCATGGATCCCGGTCTGCCTCTGAGGATGTAAGACGCCGTGACATCTGTAAATAGGTCTATGTCAATTAAAGGTTGCCACTTTGGGAAGTGATACACCCTTTTGTGGGGCTGGCACAGGGTATTTATGTATTAGGGAGCCGATCGCTTGGGGTAGGGTTTTAGGGTACACTTAGTTCTGTCTATTTCTGTTGGTACCGTCTGTTTCTATTGGGTGGTAACACCTGTCAATTTCTGAGTGGTACCGTCTGTTCGGGTGGTAAAGGCCCATTACTAGTGTACACCTAATTCTACATTCTGTTTCCGTAGGGATTAATCTGTTTCTGTCCGTTTCTACCGGGGTGGTAAAGGCCCATTATTAGCATTCTGTTTCTGTTGGGGTGGTAAAGTCCCATTACTAGCATTCTCTTCTGTGGAAATTATTCTGTACCCGTTTCTGTTTCAGTTTAGACATTAGGGTGACACCTAATTCTGTTATACTAGTATTAGTGCAGGGAAGTGTAAAGCAATAGCTTATATCATCCTGTTCTTTTGTTATATCTGCTACACCTGTTACAGTTATCTCTCATCCAGTTTTATTTTCATGTCATGTTATTATTATCTGTTCATAACTGAAAATCACTGGACTTGCCAGACTTTTTGTCTGACCCTTGTTGTTTCGCCTCCTTTCTTCCGTTTCCCCCCTAGGTTTTGTAGAAGGGAATACTCTAGCTTGATCCAGATTTCTTCTGCTTGAAGTGCTTAAAGTATGGCTTGTCTTCTTCTGTGGGGATTATGATTTTAAACTATGCATTCTGAAGGCTTTTGTGCAAGACTGATATTTTGTACTTGAATTCTGATATTGTGATTTGAAAGGATATAACCTAGCTTATTTCGGTTTCTGTTGTAATAAAGTTATAAATTTTTCAAGTACTGTTTTATCTATCTTGTAAGTTTCTGTTCTGTTTACTAAAATGCTCCACTAAAGTTAAGGCATTCCCTTTGTGAGTGACCTTAACGGAGGTGGGGTGTTACAACTGTTGTGCTGTGAAATGTTGGCAATAATGGTTGGCAATACATGTAGCGAAGAATGGTTGGCAATAATGGTTCCGACATAATGGTTGGGATAATAATGGTTCTGTCATTGAGTAGTCAATTCAGATAGTTGTTGTGATCTGAAAGTAATAGAGAATATAAAGGAGAATTTCCTTTGTATTTATGTAATAAACGATTTTGTAAATTTTCAGAAATTTACGTTTGAAACGATATCCAAATGTATAGAAATTCCTTTATATTCAATTAAATAAACGTTATCGTTTATTAACGAAATTCCATAGCGACTATTTAAAAATTTAAATTGAACATAACTAATAATCTATGTTACGAAATCTCAAAAAAAAATTCCCAACAGATAATTTTAATCTAATCGACCCGAACAATTCTTGTTTCACAGAATTCTGACCTATATCGGATCCGGTATATTCAGTTAAAGTTCGTATTGAAAATTACGAACTACCGCCGCGTTTCAGCCTCGTTTTAATTATATTATAAACTATATATATTTTCAAACGTCATTTTATATAATAAACTCGATATAAAATCAATTATATCTCCAATGTAATATTAACGACAAAATCATGGCTTCAGTGTTCACCGTCATGGCTACGGTGTACGCTACATGGTTGGCAATACATGTAGGCAAAAATGGTTGGCAATAATGGTTTGGATAATATCTCTTCCTTGAGTAGTCAAATTATTCTAGCCAAGAATGGTTGGCAATAATGGTTCCGACATAATGGTTGGGATAATAATGGTTCTGTTATTGAGTAGTCAATTCGAGCAGTTGTTGTGATGTGAAAGTAATAGAGAATATAATGGAGAATTTCCTTTGTATTTATTTAATAATGATTTTGTAAATTTCCAGAAATTTACGTTTGAAACGATATCCAATTGTATAGAAATTCCTTTATATTCAATTAAATAAACGTTATCGTTTATTAATGAAATTCCATAGCGACTATTTAAAAATCTAAATTGAACATAACTAACAATCTATGTCACAAAATCTCAAAAAAATTCCCCCAACAGATAATTTTAATCTAATCGACCCGAACGATTCTTGTTTCACAGAATTCTGACCTATATCGGATCCGTTTTATTCGGTTAAAGTTCGTATTGAAAATTACGAACTACCGCCGCGTTTCAGGCTCGTTTTAATTATATTATAAACTATATATATATATTCAAACTTCATTTTATATAATAAACTCGATATAAAATCAATTATATCTCCAATATAATATTAACGACAAAGATTTGTCACAGTAGAGTAGGATAAGGAGATACAACAATAAGCACAAAGATAAAATAGTTTATAATGACACAACAACTGACGATAGTACATGTGAACTAACTCAATCAAACCATGGAGTAGGCATTAGCAACTTCATTACAATGTTGTTACGTTTAGTCTTACGGGCGTCGCATGATGTTCAATCGCAACTGCTCATTATCACTTCGAACATGTCTATTTTCTCGTTCGAGTTCGTTAGCATATGCTATTCCCCGAGGACACAAAGGTTGGTTTATCCAGTCCGTGTAATTGCAACCATTTGGATAGGCTGGACATCACTGCATGCGCCGACCTATATTGTTGCCCTCTGCTCGAACGACAACTTCAACCGCATACCCGCAGTAGCAACGAACTGGATAAGAATCAACTACATGTTCGTGCAGCGGTACACGAAAGAACTCTGCTTCCTGCATTTACTGAGTGACCTCCTGTTGAGATGATACTTGAACAGGTGGTACTGGTGTTTCATATAGAGGTTGAACGTTCACTTGTTCGTACGGCGGTATAGTTTGCGGTTTCATTTGGTTTAGCAACTGAAGTTCGTCTTCAAGCTCCTGTAGCCTCATGTTTTCGTAAGCTTGTTCCTCGGAATCTGTAGATGTTGCCCACGAAGACATTTTCAGTGCGAATCCAAGGATGTGCTCTAACAATGGGGAAGAAGTTTTTGATTTTTGTATGTTGTGAGTAAGTTAACATATGTATATATAGCTGGAAGATTGGTAATGGTGTGAATGGTCAAAAGCTACACTGTAGGGAACACTATATGGAATCTGCCAGATGACATGACTGCACTATGCGATGAATGCAAGACTTGACCAGTCATTGCGCTACAGTTGGTTGACCCGTTATGTTCTTACGTAGAACATGGAGTTATCTCCAAACCTTGTTATGTTGGCGCGTTATTTAAGAATTTTTCATTTCGAAATGAGAAGACGACAATCTTGTTCACGATCAAATTCAAACGCTAATATATTTCAAACAACACTTACAGGAACTAGAACAACAGAACATAGCAACATCAAATTCAAAGTACAGTAATAAATCTTCGATCCAAGAAAAACCAAATCCTAACGATTTCTGAGACAGCCAGCTCTAGTTGCATCCGCAACAATCTTGTTCAACCGCCTTATTTCGGCTTGCGCTTCCAGTGCATATTGAAGTCCACGTTGGCACATCGGGGGGTCTATCCACTGCATAAAATTACAACATTGAATATCATTAGGGTAATACCTATGGTCTTCGAAGGCAGGACATCCGCGGAATCGGCGTCCAGCATTTTTTTCAGTTTTGGCAACAACAACAACTGATTCATCTCCATAACAACAAATAGGGTAAGCTCTACTATGTAGCGTTGGACCGATTGGATGTAGGGGCTCGATTTCTTGTCCTTCGTATACGATCTGCTTACCAGGTCTTTGATTTGCTACAACTTTGCGCAATCGAGCATTTAAAGATTTTGTTCTCGGCTTCACTGATTTAGACTGAACTTGTGCTCCTTCACCGAATTCCACCGTAGGCTTGTTGTGTTGTACACTATTCCTTGACCGTTCAAACTCTTCATAACAATTATTCATTGTTTCATCGTCAATCTCCAAGTTGTCCATAGCTTCAATACAAAACAAAACCTTAAGCAATTGAAATGAATTCAAAGTGTAAGGAATTTTTGTTCTGTTAGAGATATAAACCTGGTGCATATTTATTGCTGCGTTTGAACACAAAGCAGGGCTAGATTTGTAAAAAGAGATGTTGCAATTCCCAACATAAACACAAAGTAGGTGATACCCGTGATAAATTTTTGGTATTGATATATAATGCATCAACTTTATCAGTAACATAATTACTGGTACTGTATCAATGTATAGTGTATCACTGTTTGCACTGTATACTGTTTGACTGTTTCCATAAATTGTTTGACACAAAGTAGGCCGACCCTTTTTTTTAACTCCTACATGTATTGAAATGGTAAATGCACCCGAGGATGATCCCTATTTTTAACTCCTACTCTCGAAAAACAGTGGCATGACTCTACCCTGTCATAAAACATGGTTGAACTATGGGAACTGTGCAAGACTTGACCAGTCAATGTGGAACGACCCATATTTTTTAACTCGTTGCTGTATTGAATCGTTTAATTCACCTAGGAACGACCCTTACGCATAGGTTACATAAGTGATAATAAGTAACAAATATGATAAAGTACACAAATGGTAGATTAGACAAACAATATGTTCCACAAAAAAAAAATCAGCCTACATAACCTAAAAGTTACATAGCTATAGGGTTACATACTTCGTTCGAACTTCAGTGAAGGTTTTCAACTAAAATAAAGCATAAAGATAAAAGTGATATGAAGCGTAACGATACAGTACATAGTACGCATAACATAAAATATTTAAATCCTAATTTAACCCACGTTGCAGGCGATAATTTGCATTACTTAGGTCGTTTACTTGATTTCACAGCTTTCTTATTTCTTCTTCTAGTTCCAAAGCATACTTAATTGCTCGACAGGGAAAACGGTCATCTGTCCACTGTCCAAACTCGCATCCGTTGCCGCATACTGGACAACTATAATATCGACGTCGCCGTTTCCATGAAGGACGACTAATTGCGGTGCTTCAAATCCACAAAAGCATACAATATTTGCGGATTGCACCTCACCTTCTTCTACCATGGCTCTAACACGAGGAATTACAAGTTTAGACCTGCGATCACGTTGTTGATTACGATTGTCATGCTGATGTCGTATTTCCATTTCATGCATTCCTGCTTCAAGTTCTAATTGTCGCACCTCGTCATTGTGTCGCTCTTCCATTTCGATATACCACTCTGTTGGTTCTTTGGGTGTGGACGGATTAGGGTTTGATGGTCCTGAGAGAAGGTCCGTGTAATTGTAAGAAGATGGATACGATGTTGGCATTTTTCTTATTTGAGATATAATTTTCGGTCCGTATGGATCGGGTATTGCTGAAGCAATGTTAGTTATATATAGGAGGAGATTTAGTTACCACTGCATAAGGATATTACTTCCCGTTTCCAAAAGACACGGAATGTGAAAACAAATTGACAACGGGTAATGTTTACGTTGGGCTGCGCACTGTATACTGTGCACTTTTTACTGCATACTGTCCGCCGTATACTGTAAACTGTGCACTGTTTCCTGTAGCTACATTGGAAAATGCGTTCTTAACTTTAAAAAAAGAGTGACATGACTACACTCTGGTCTGAAAACTGTAGAAAAAGAGTGACAGACCTACACACTCGGAAAAGAAATTTCTTGTATAAAAATATAACGGCAAACTATTTGTCGTTATATTTTATAGTCGTGGCACCAAAGCGGCTAATTAAACGGTCGCAAGCCCTCCCTTTATATACCAACCTACCTCCTCCTTCTTCCACACAACCAGACCACCTTCTCAAATTCATTTGTGACAACCAGAAAAATGTCTTCGTCCGAACCTAAGCGTACCGGCAAAAAATCTGCAAGCAAGAAACCCATGTCCTAAGCGCACTCGTCATCATATGCCATGCAACATCCAGGCCAACACCAGCAATCGTTTCGCCCAACTCACGATTACGGATACTCACCGTATTCAAATGAAGATGCCTCTTCCGTTCATCAAAGATCTGGAAAAGAAATTGTACTTGAAGGGAAGGTTTCCGAGCCACTACGGACGATTGGATCCAACCCTATTTGCCATTGTGGACAAGAGTCGGTCGTGGCTGTTGACGAGACTGAAACAAATGCTGGTCGTCGATTTTTCGGGTATCAAGCATACAACGACCACATGAATTATCCTGATAACATTGATTGTTGTTGCTTTAAGCAGTGGATTGACCCTCCCATGTGTGAACGTGGACGTCAGTATGCATTCGAAGCGCAAGCAGAAATAAGACGCTTGAGCAAGATTAATGCCAGTAAGACTAGAGATGCTCCTTTCCCTAGGACATGGTATGTGTACGTGTTTGAATTTGATGCTTATGTGCTCAGTTGTTGTAGCTTGTATGATTATGGTTTGGCATTTCCTTCTGTTGTACTAGTTGTCGTTGTTTCAGTTGTTATAATTGCTCAATTGTCGTAGTTGTTATAATTTTCAAGTCATGTAAGCTTCTAAGTTATGTAAGACACCTGGGAATGGCCCATTTTTCTTAACTCTTTTGTGAATTGAAATGGTTAAAGCACCGGTGGGCGACCCCTATTTTTAAACTCCTACATATACACAAAATTGCCACTATGACAAAACAATTACGAATAATGTTTCCAAAGCCTGCTACAGTCAATGAAATGACTTGACACTGAGGCATACAACAATATTACATACTGCAGTATCACTGTGAAATTAATACGAGTCACGTGTATGTAGAGTATACCCTTTCACATGCATGTATGACATGATTAGACCATTCACTAAGAAGAAAAAAATAAAGACGTGTCTCCATCATTCGTTGTTGGGATTCCATTAAATGTCTCCATCTTTCGCAGACTGCATTGAGTAGTCTTTTCCGAATTAAATGACAACAGTATACGAAATTAATAGTAACTGCCCACATTTGTTATGATGTGAAAAGTCACTGTAGGGAATCTAACGTAATATCACGAGATTAAAAGTACATGCCAACATTTCATGTGATGGCACCATTTTTCATGCTGCAATGATGTGACCGGTCATTGTACAGAATCTAACATAATATCACAAGAACTCTGTAATGGGTATTCAAGTCTGTTGAATTGTAACTGTTGGTCGTACATTTCCCTTATAAGTACTCTATATTTGATAATCCATCTCATACCTTCTACAGCTTCAAGCAGCACCGTTGCAGGCTCAAGTGAGAAAATTTAGTTTCATGTTTTCTTAAAGGTAACGTTTATTATCAACAAAATTAGTACTTCTAGTAACTCTACTTATTCTACTGACGCGTAGGTTACATGGACGATTCAGAAATAACTGATGAACAAATGAAAAGGATTTATGATGAGTACGAACGAAACTTAGTGAACGATAACGAAGTTGGATTAGTTCATGATACACAAGTTGAAGAGGTGCCTGTTGCGATTCAGCATCGAGCGGTTACAGCTCCACATCCTTCTCCAGTAAATCAACGACCTAGTAATAGTGCTCAAACATTGAATTCTCCTACTCCAGATTTTTCGTCAAAGGATTTGTTGGCCCGCGTAAATTCCTATATTGAGGTTGAAAAGAGAGATGAGTTACTAATGCAAAGTGGAGGGGGTTTAACATATGAAGAAAGATGGGCAATGATCACGAGGCTATACAACAACCATCGTTCCCGGCCCATAGACGAACATCGGTTGAAATCCAAATGGCTAATCGTCATTTTGCAGATGCTTGTGATCGGTACACAAAGATTATCGAAACTGTTGAAGACGAGAACATATTTAAAACAAATCAAGCAACATATGATTCTCGTTACCTTTTCGAGTACGGTGAGGAGTTTGTTGGTTACAAAGCGTATAAACTCCGCTACAGTTGGTTGACCCGCTATGGAACTGAGTAGGCTTATGGTATTGTGATTTTATTGTTGTTTTACTATTTATTTAATTTGATGTTTGTCCGTAGAATATGGAGTTATTTGTAAACCTTGTTATGTTGGCATGCTATTTAAGAATTTTGCATTCCTACACGAGAAGAGGGCAATCTTGTTCAACATCAAATTCAAACGTTATCACATTCCAAACAACACTTACAGGAACTAGAACAATAGAACATACCACCTCTACACAAAAACAGTCTCTACACAGATATACAGTCGCTACACAACCAAATACAGTCTCTACATAGAAACATAACCAGAACATACACAAAATACATCGAAAGTAGATAATAGTGGTAGTCAACAAATATAGAATGCATACTCAAATAATAGGAACATACAACTGACAACTGCGAAAACGTAATACATCGAAAGTACATAATAGTGGTAGTGAACAAACACAGAACGTTTACTCAAACAACAGAGACCTACAACTAACAACTAGGAAAACGTAATACATAAAAAGTACATACAACTGACAACTGCGAAAGTACATGAAAGTGGTAGTAAGTCACTCGTCCGAGTCATCTGAAGGTGGATGTGTATGTATACGCGTGCGATGCCGATGACGTTTCTCATCATCACCAACATCTGGAGGCTGACTGGACCCAGCACTAGACCTATGGTGGTAATACATCTGCAAGTCCTGAAGTCTCTTGCGCTCTGCCTCAAGCTAGGCCTCTAAATGCGCCTGGTGCTGTCGTGCCTCCTCTGCAACATGACGTAGCTCACCATCATAGTAATCTAGGCTACGCCTATGCTCTAGATAGCCCGTATGCCTAATCCCCATCTGCATATCATGCAGATCATGATATGATATCTGTGTAGGATTTAGGTAATCATGATGGGCCGGAGGATGAAACACGTCAACGTAACGATCTGGTCCAATGGTGGGCACTTCCATGGTCTATCCAAAATGACTGGCGGCCGCCACATGATCAGCTGCACGAAAACTCTGGCTGGGCTGGGTAATATCCTCGACAACAGGTGGACGTATGTCGTGTCGTATAGCAGATGGCCCCTACTAAATCAATCGGTGTTGCATGTGCAATTGTGTCGGAGGACCCGATGAAAAATCTACGCCAGAAGGTAAGGTAACACTCCCCAATAATAACAAAGCCCTCGGCCGTCCACCAGCCTGCTGCCCTGGCTATATCTAGCTGCTCCGTCGGGTAAATCATACACCGATAAGTATGTGGGTGCGGATCATCCGGAATAGCATCGAAGTCATACAACTGTCTCCAGCACCTCTCACCAAGATACCAATAAGCACCTACCGCCACGGGATAAGATATAAGTGGAAATCTCCATCCGGCAAGCATCCTAGCAATATGTATGATCTCAAGATCGATGGATGTACTCTGCTCAAATGGATGCCATATAATATGATCCCTATACATCCTCAGCTCGATCTGGTTGTGGGCAACTGGATACACATGGCGTGACTCATTATCCCTAGACCCCGGTTGTCTGCAGTCCAAAATGATATACGGGGGAAAAAGGTCGATGGGTCTGCAGTACGGGTGACAAAATGAAAGTTCTTAGAGTACTCAAAGTACCGATACTGTAACAACTTCCAGAATCCAAATAAAGAAACCTGAGAATCAGAGATGGTGCACTGCATGTCGAGACATCTGTATAGGTATGCAAGGATAGGTGTTCCCCAATCATATAAAATCGCCCCATCGGCTTTTAACTCAGCCACGACCTCAAGAAACCCCACAGGCAAACTACTGCTCGAAGAACTAAAGAACAGGTTACCCATAAGGTATAACACAAATAATCGAGCAAGCTCCAAGTCGTCATCAACAGAGTACTGACCGAGTATGTTGTCCATGGCCGCACGGATGGCGCTCACTCTAATTGCGGCTTCTGCCTGATATGATGTAGCAAAAACATCAAAATCGGGCAGTAGATCCTGAACAAGTGCACGATCACGCCATCGACCATCGTCATAAGGCAGTGGGGGATAAGCACCTACTCCAACGCTAATACCAGTAAGCATGGAGAAATCAAGCGGTGTAAGTCTTAACTCACCACAAGGAAAGTGAAATGCGTGGGTGGTTTTGTACCACCGTAGAGCAATGGCCGCACACAATTGGACATCGGCATTTATAACATGGTTTATTTCTAAAATTGTAACACGCACAATAAGATAAAATATGACTAATAAATTATCCACTTGTTTCAGTAAAAGGTCTTTTATATTACCTAGAAAAAATTGAAATCCAAAAGCATGTAACAGTCCCGCGACCCCCTCCTTACCCGCCAAGTGTGCATGATAATATCTAAGTGTGGTCGCTAACGAACCACGTGAACGTATATTCCGCGACTGTCAACGGTTCAACAAAATGTTATATTATCTACCCAATATCTAATACTCAAAGAATACTATTTAAATAATACTAAAAATACTTACAGCCAAACTCGACTGCGTGCTAACGTGTACTTCGTCTTTTGGAAGAATGCGAAAGTTGGATAGGAAAGGAAGCTTCGCGGCGCTGAGGTTCATATCCAGAAAACCATCGAGATCGGCCTGTCTAGCGGAAACCGATCCCACACCTCTACGCGCCCTGCCTGCTCGTCCGCCTCTACGCCCGCCACGTCCACGATGGTCGTCTTCCTCGTGCGGCCCTACGTCTTTGTTCTCCATGTTTTCGGCGGCTACAAGCAAGTCTTCTATTCCGAGCGCTGGTTGTTCCCCACTACCCCCTGCACCACTCCCGCCTGCGCCACTTCCCCCGGTGCCACCATCGTCGCTGTGCATGAATTTTTTGGCGAAATTTTTATGTAATCTGGACATATTTTCGAACGAATATCTCAAATACGGTAGTTAATTTGGTTCAAAGCTGACGGATTGTTGAATTGGTGGGAAAAAATTGGTGAAAAATGGGGGATGAGGTTTGATATTCGGGTTTGAAATGTGGAGAAGGAGAATGAACAAGAGGGGCGGCGGCGGGGGGTTTTCTGGGTTTGGGTTATAACGGCAAAGTGTTTGCCGTTATAATGTTACAAAAGAAAAGTGTTTGCCGTTGTAACCTTATAACGGCAAACACTTTGCCGTTGTAACCCCCCCCCCTTACCTGACCCGTGGCTGGTTCCTTCTTCTGGTTGCTCCGCTCGTTGAACCAGTTTCAAAACAAGAGAGAGAATAACTGAACAGAACGGATGGTTGGTTATGGTCTTAGCTTCAGCTAAAAATCAATCACTTACATAAAATAAAACTCTCAGTGGACTGCCAATGTTAAATGTGTTTGCTACTAAGATGTATTTGCACGTAATATAACTGTTCATGTAAGGGCTTGCTTAAAGTCTGAACATTCAGGTATACATTTTTTTAATAACATTTTGTTACAAATCCTTTTATTTACATGTTGATGCAATACATCAGTTTTCCATTTCCTTATAGATAACCGACTAAACAGATATTCTTATAGTTATTGATATGTTGTCCAACTATTCCTGTGCAAGAGTTTGATTTTCAAACATACTAACATCAACAACATTCCATAATATAATCATAAGAAGACCTTCATATCCGTATAGCAAGATCAATAAAATTGCATATTATAACAAACATTTTTTAACAAATTCATGATGAATAAAAAAAAGTTAAAGTAGCATGTAAATCCATTAAAAATCCAAGTTCAACCCTATGCAGTACATGCAATGGCAATTCCAGTGCTAACCATGCCCCCATTCCGTTAGATCAACACTGTCTCTTTTCGCTATCGTTGTTATTTGTGGATCTTCTTCACTAGCATACTTAGCTAATCTAATATTGATATGTTAGCCTAATTTTTCGTGCACTGCTCCTTTATTGTTTACAGTTTAATGTGCATTGGCTGCACTTTTCCATCTTTTGCATGCAATACTCCTAATTATGTAAGCGTATTATCTACTTTCATTGTTACCACTCAGTGCTTATTTACTTCCACAAAAAGTCTACTGATGATGCTGCCAATGATGCTTGTGATTATAATCTAGCAACTGCAACTAGAAAGAAAGGAGGCAAGTGAGGAGTCACATTGTTGTACATATACTTGCTCTAATTTTTTTCTCTGTTATACATATGCAATTCAAGACTTAAGAATCAACGTGGTTGACTGAATGTACAAATAATATTTTAGTTTCAATTCCAAAGTTAAAATGTTGTCATAGTTCACTATCCAATCATCTGACTATATATCACTTACCATAGGATGACAAAGATGAGAGGAAATATCTAGATTCAACCCACTCTCACATTCCAAATTTTAACTCTCTAGCTGAATGCACTTCTACTGATATATCCAACATTTTTTACCCTGTTTACTGGTCCATTTTCTGGTTGTTTATAGAATACTAACCCAACAATTATAGTGAGGACATAATAGAGTGAACTCCTCATTATCAAGTATACAGTGCAGATGTTCTGATGGAAGCTCATTCTTCTGGAAGAGACTTTGTATTGTATGGCACTGAAATGCAACCATCGGTTCATATTTCCAAAACATATGAATTTAGTCATGAACTTGAGGTTGTTTATCAATAGAGTTCAAAGTGAAGATTTGTTCAACAATGGAGATACAACGCAAATCATTTTTGATGCAACTATCCTAAAAAGCCGTGCATGGTGGCCCATCTGATTGAAACCTTCGTGTTTATGATACAAAGTTGTTCATATAAATGGCTATAATCACCTGGGGAATTTCAAATTTATACATCCTTTGAGTATGAACAGATAGTATGCAAATTCAGATATAGATGAGGAGTGTACAAGTGCATAGGAAACATAAATCTCCGTTTCAGGTACGTAGACTACCTTTCACACATGTCGATTGGGCATTTACACTTATAAGTTTGCTCGTATCTCATTTTTGAGTAGTCTTAAGACCATATAAACAGTAGACTAAAGTAACTCTAATTTTGAATGATTTGATATCACAATTTTAGAAATATTCTATTGTGTAATTTGATTCAAATAGCCAGTTCAGTGTACATGATATAGTTTCCTATTTACATTTCATATGATATTGTCAGGTTTCATCAAGTTTTAGCAAATACACTATTACCAAGTCCCATATATGCAAGAGGCATCAGAAGCTTACAGGTTTTCAATATGTAATTTGATTTTCATTTCACGTTTTTCAAATAAACCGAGTCATAAACATGATAAAGGTGGATTTATTCAAGAATTAAGCCTATATTGTTTCAAAGTGTAAGGCTCGCCCAGGCATGTATGTTTGAAACCATGCAAGAATTTACCTATCATTCTTAGGAAAATATATTATGTATAATAGATTTCCAATTTATCATAATTCTACAGATGAATCTAATTTGCAAAGAAGCATGGGATTCCAAAAAATGTGTGTGCACGTATATTATATATATGTATATACGTGTGTGTGTAGAATTTTAAGGCCATATTTGTAGAATCTTATAGATGTTAACTAAGTCATTATTGTCCAAGTTGAAAGCTTTCAAGTATATATGGTTTCGGTTTTTCATTTTAAATAAATGACTTGGATTTGATCAACATCAATGATCGAATGTACATGTGTACATGTGGAATTTATAAATTTCACAAGTTCAAAGATTTTTTAACACCTATGACAATTTCACAAGCTGTAATTTTTTAACTGAGATTGCATACGAATATGTCGTCCGATATGTGACATTTCGAAAAACATGTTGCTGCAAGTATCCATTCCCAGATGGGGCACACATGCAACGTTTAAGTGTATGTTTAAAAAAGGCCTCACCGGTACTTCATGTCCACATAAGTTTTCATATACCACTACAACAAAATAGATCTATTATAATGGGCACAATGCCCGTTGCAATAGGATTTTTTTACAGCGGCCAACCCGCCCGCTGTATTAGGCCATGTTGTAATATGTTATCTTTTACAACGTGCAACGAACGTGGTAACAAGTGGTTGTAATAGACTTTTTACAACGGTCATATGTTGTTGTTGTATGTTCCTTCAATAGAATAGTAGCCCGTTGTAATGTTTTTTGCAAAATGTATTGGCCGTTGTAATATTTTCTATAACAACAATTAATGCCCGTTGTAAAATGCTGAAAGTTGCAATGGATCTGAAATATTACACAATATTAATAATATTTACAAGAATAGAATATTTAATTCAAAAATTATTTTTAAACAAATATTTATTCAAATAAATATTTGTTCAAATAAATATTTATTACACTTTCAAATAGTGTACATAGTATTTCCCCTCTATTAACACAATCATTTATACAAACACTTCCTTACTACATTTCACTTGTATACGTTGACTCCTCATTACACACTTATTCACTCATATACACATACATAGTCACTCACACTCTCATATAGTTTTAGTCTTCGGCTTCTTGCTTCAGAGTTTATACAAGATATAAACTGAAAGAAAACAGTATTCACACTTCAATAAAGTCTAGCCACTTGTTTAAACCGGAAATTGTTCAACACCAAAGGTACATGAATTGTACTTGACCAATACGATTTGAAATTGAAAGGAGCCACAATCGCAAAGCAAACAGGAAAAAAATAAGTAAAGACACAAGAATTTTTATAGTGGTTCGATCTAGTGTAGATCTACATCCACTTTGAAGTGATTCTCATTATCATGGGGTGATTTAAAAAATTCATCATCTCATACATCTCATTATTACTCATTCTCCCTTACTACAATATTTTTCCTCTTTTAAACGACTTGTTTCTCTCTAGGTCGTTGTGGAAGTGGTTAGATCCATTGAATGCGATGAGCGTGAGGGCGTACACTTCACGATTTGAGCACTTAGAGGATCAACGGTGAATCCATGGCGGTCGAGGTGTGAATCGAGGCTTCGAGGATAATTATTTGAGGTAAGAAAGGACTTGAATGGAGCTTAAGATGGTAGAAACGATGGATTTTTGTTTGGAACGGTAGATTTTAGCTTGGAGATCGGAGGAAGAGAGCTTGAATTGATCTCTAATAGAAGAAGGAGGAAACTTGGTTCAATCGGTCATCAAGGAAGATGAAATGAGCTTTTGACACCATTAATGGAGTCTTTGAAGCTTCAGAATGGTGAAGGAAAAAATTTAGCAGCCCTTCGGGGTCGTGGAATCCATCCCTTTTGAGGTGGATACCTTGGCCTATTTATAGGTGATCCTTCATGAAGAAATGAGTTGATATTCATATCTACAGGCTACGGGTCGTTCGTCCCATTAATTACGAGAATGTCACGGCTTAGCTGTAGCCAATTGTCAATAGCTGCATCCAGTTGTCTTGCGCGAGCGATTCTGGAGGGGCGAGTAGCGGCATGGTTCTGAATAGATTGAACGGGCAAAAAGTGCAATGGTGATTGGCCGAAGTGTCAGGGTTGGTACAAGGGCGACCGAGGATTCATGTTAAACCTTTTGCGACTGACTGACAGGTAGGTCCTGGTTGGCGCGATCATGTTTGATTGTAAATGAACGGCAGACTAACATCCTATTCTTGTTGACTAGATATAATGCGATCTTTCAGGAGTTAATATTCATCCGACCAGCGGGCGGTGTCTGCTTAAAGAAGCACATGCGATCGACCGGAGCGACCTGAACGAGCGACCATGGAAGATGCACGACCTGCTGTAGTATTTATCCATTCTTTGTACGAATGACCTCTCCATACGGATGAGCTAAGCCGCTATGCTTGACCCAGTTCTGATGAGTGGGCAACCTTACCAAAAGGCAGGGCGATCTTTTTCGTATGTGAGCGGTTCCTAAGCGTGTGTGGGTTATTTTGTGTCTATGCTTCCTAGCGCCTGAATGGTCGTCCCTCTTTCTGGCTCGGTGCACCATGCCATGTTTGTTCTTGACTTGTGCTTGACCGACATGAATGTTGTCTTGTGGTTTTTGATGAAAATGGATGAGTGTCTTGGTGACCTAAAGTGCATTAGGATGGCTTAAATATTGTGCGAGTCTAAGAGCAAGGCGACCCAAAGAGCTCGACGACCCAAAGAGCTCGGCGACCCAAACTATATGGATTGATTAAAGCAACGTACTAATCTAAATACTTGTAATGGACTAATATCAATGGAAAGCTTTGCTGAGACCTAAGGGCTTTTCACGACTCAGATACATGTTGTTACTTTTGATCCATATTGTATGGATTAACATTTGCCCCTCGAAGTTTGTATTTATTGAAGATAATACAGACTTCGATTTGAACAGTTCTGACATGTGTTAAGCTGTGTTAATCCTTCGATCGTACTACATTTTAGATTGTTTCATGCTTTAGGTCACATAGTTTCTCGGATTACTTTTGGGCTCTTAACTTGAGTTTGGCCCATTTACTTTTCACCTATATATTACTCTTTGACTTAAGCCAACATCCTTTCTTACAGTTCCTTTTTTACTTCGGGCTCACTAATGGCGGTTCTTTGAGGTCAAATTTCAACCATTATTGATCCTTCAGCAAATTCGATCGTCCAAATTACTCAGACTCGGAGTTTCACGATTCAGGTTTAATTTTGATTTTTAAACTTTGAGTACGTTCTAAGGGTCGTTGGATATTTGTGATGCCCCCGTTGACGACGATTACACTAAAATGATTATTTTGTGTGATCTTACTGTTCACCAACGACCTTAATCTGCAAATCCATGCCTTGCCATCTCTCTAAACGTTGAAAACACCTTTGTTATCTATCTCAGATTGTTGCATTGTTGGCAGTTTATAGGGTGTACTATAAATTAGGTTGTTTACATCGCCTTGGGCCTCAGATCGTAATCTTGCCTTGAGTCATCATGATAATTTAAAACCCAAATACTCAAAATTGGCAAGAGTAATCTAAAATACTCTGGACATGTTTGCTAGAATTTATTCGGGTTGAGCATGTTTCCATCATTTAACCATAATTTTTGGCAGTTCTTAGATTTGATTACACACAGACCAATTTGTAATCAACTACATTTTTCCTTCCAAGTCTGAGGATGAAACTCTCTTTGCTAAAAAGGCTGAGGAGGAAGAGGGTGGAGAAGATCCATAGGGAAAGGAAGAAAAGAAGGGATCCGAACAGAGGCAATCTTAGGGAAATGCCCCAAGCTGGGCGAGTCTTCCATGACACATATTCAAACCAGTTCTGGTCAACCATCTTCGACTACTCTGTTTTCTATTTCGACTTCTGCAGATCTTCACACAATTATAAATAGGCCTCGTTATGCCCCTGATCCTTGTAACCCGGTGCTTGCCGCATGGTTGGAGGGTTGGTGCTTGCAAGGCATGACTCTTGATTTGGAAGTAGACCTGTATGATAATTGGGTTATGGCTAAAAAGATGGATGCCATGAAAGATTTTATGATGGATCAACTTGACACCATCAAAGATCAGATGAAGGAGGGAATTGATACGATTAGGAATTATGTTGTGAGACGGTTGGGTGCTTGGCATACGCTTACTTGTGATCTCAAAAGATTGAATAGGGAGAACATCAGATGAATCTGTACTTTAGAGAATGGCAAGATTAAGCTTATCAAGGCCCTAGAATCACTACATCTTTCTCCGAAGGAAATGTGAAACCAAGAAGATCTGGTAATGGGAGTAGACAGAACTATGGGCTACGATTGACTTGCTTTGTATTTTATCTTATGCTTTTGACTGGTTGTATATTCGAGTGCTGGCCCTCGCTAACTACTTTTATGCTGGTTTATGCCTGAAATCTATGTGCTGGACTTTTGATGTGGGGGTGGTAATGCATTTTGCTTATTGTACTTTATGCCTTCGTTTTACCTTCACCGTACTTTTTCTTTGCACTAAGTCCTAGCAATGGTTTTTTGTCTTGTTGAGACGAACCACACTTTGAGCTAACATGCTTCACATTACTATCTCTCGTCTGTTTCTGACATTGGATTAGATGATTATTAACAATGACTTGCAGCAGATTTTATTTTAAACAGAACAAGACATTTGCACTAATATAATGATTTAGAACAAAATCTCGTCTATGTCCTAGCCTGAATAATTCATGCTTTGGAGACTCTCATTGCTTCCCTACACTAACTGTCCTAAGCATCGGTGGACTCAAAAGGAGTGCCCCGAGAGAGAACTCTAGTTACACCCTTAATGTTTGTTGTTACTAGATAAGAACACTACAACAAAAACACCATATTACAACTTTAATTTTACAACGATCAGAAAAGCACAGTTGTAATAAACATTTTTTACAACTGTCAATTCCCTAAAGTTGTAATAAACATATGTTTAACAACTTTTCATTTTGTTAGTTGTAGTAGATGCCTATTACAAACTTCTTGTTTATAATATCTATATTTAATAACTAATTATATTAATATTTAATATTAATTAATGATTAATAATAAACTTAGGAATCAATAATATTTATTAATAATTATTAAATAATTAATAGTTAATAAGTAGTAATTTATTTTTAATAGTTAATGTTAATTGCTTATTAATGAATAATTAGTAACATATAAGCGTTTAATAATTATTACCCGATTATAACTAAGTAGAAATAAGTAAAAGTTAAATAATAACTATTATTAATATGTAATATTTGATTTGATAGTAACTATTTTAGCAACTTTAATAAATATAATTTTGGCAACTTGTTTGTTCATCAGTTAACAACCGCTTGATTGTGCTTTCGATAGATTTTTTAAATTTCAAAAATAGGAACTAAAATCTTTAAAATTAAATTTTAAAAATAGAAACTTAAATTCCAAAAAAAGAAATTTAATTTTTAATAAATTTAAAACTTTTTAAAACATTGAAAAATTCATAAAACTTGTAAGTAACCACTTTTGCAGAATTGATATTATTAAATAATTATCTTTTAATAATTAATTATAAAGTAATCTTCTTTTTTTGGAAAAGCCATAACTTCAAACTATTAAATATAATTATTTTTAATAACTATATTATTATTAAATACGTGTAATATTTGATTTACCACTTAATAATATGTTCAGTAATTAATAATCAATAGTTATTTGTGATATTTGATAATAACTAATATACACATAATAATTAGTATTTAGTAATTAACATTGAATAATCATAATTAAAAATAACACACGACACGTTGACACTCCTTTTCATTTTGCCGCCACTTAATTTCATTTCCCGCAGACCCCTCTTTCCCTGAACCTAATTTCAGATCCAAAACCTTTTTTTCCTTTCCATTTCGCTTTTACCCCTCTCTATTGTTATCTGATCCTTTCGATTTCCCCTTTTCCAATTCCGCCGCCGTCCTATTCCTCTTCCTCCTTGAATGACTTTGTCGCCCTGATTTGGGCTCCAATCCCTCTCGTTGGCCTGGATCTGAACTTCCTGCGTTCCCCTCCTCCTCCTCCTTGAACATTCCCTAGCTTGCTATCGGTTCGCCCCAGGTTAGGTTTTCGCGACTTCTGATGTTTCTCATATGCGACTTTCCTTCATGTAGCACTACACTTCATGCCCGAGGTCACTGACTCAGGTATCCTCTTATCAAATTGGGCTTTCACCCTCCTGTTTCTCATATCTGTTTCGCCCTCATGTTTCCCTTGCATGTATGTTTAGGAAATATTAGAGTATACTGTCGTATAAGACCATTTCTTCAAGGAGAAAATATTAAATCGACGACTATAGATTATGTAACGACCAGGATTTCGCCCGACCCCAATCGATCGCGAGATCGATCAAGACCGTTCAAAACCCGCGTACGTTAACTTTGGGCAACACATCAGGACAACAACACAAACTTTTATAACATCAATAATAAATGTTACATCAGAGTACAGAATATATCAAAGTACATTGATAAATAATACAGCGGAAGATACATTTACAATAAATTAAATACATTGCAGCGGAACTAATCTCAGCGGAAGGTCATCCATATTCTGGACCCAGCTTCAGACTTCAATCCAGGATCCTGCTTAACTATATCTGAAAAAAGCTACTCGACTGCCCGTGTGGAAAAAGGGCACCCGAGTTTGCAAAGTGAAACAAACTACAGGTCAGTCGTGGGACTGGTGTGAGAATTCATAACTTAACTTATCTAATAAGTAGACTAATCACAGGACCACGCCGTTAACGCGGAACGAGTTTACTCCATTGGATTGCCAGTGCATAATTAAAGTAAATCGTCAAATAACGTAATGCTTTTTAGAAAAATGAAACCATTATAAGACCCAGGTCCCATCACACAATGCAACGCACACCAGAGGATAGGGTTTTAACTTATAATGGTCAAAAGATGCTTGATACGTAAAAAGATATTATTATTAGTGTGTATATATATACTTAAAACATTTCAATATAAATGTATTAATCTTAGACGGCATAGTACCCCACCCTACTATGTCTCCATATATAAGTTTACGATCAAGACCATAATGTCGTATTGGAAATTGGTTTTCTGTCATGAAATCGAGGTTACTAATCGTTCGCTTCCGATTCGAGATACTCTAGCAAATGCCTCAGGATCACACCTATGGGCAACCCTTGGAACGGTAGGGTTGGTCCCCACCTAACGGCAGTGGATTGGCAATTCCTGAACATACGTTTCCCGGCCCTTTTGGACCTATAATATGACCACTTCCGGCCTATAAAAACCCGAGGTACCTCAATCCATAATCCACATAGTAAAATGTCGGGCCGTGTTAAAGCCCAAACACCACTTCTAGCTAGAAAGAAACGTATGCACTCCCTACGGTCCATATCCCGTTTTTGACTCATACCGGCGTGTGAGGCTCGCGAAGTCACGATATACACAAAGCTATGCCTAAACAGTCTATGCTTTGATCATCAGCCACAAGGCCTACTTTTCGACAAAGCCTTGATCATTTGCATCTTAGCATGTCACATTGTCAGACCCTACCATATTATTGATCATCTACCAATATATATATATAACCTCCAAGCTCATACGTCTTAGAGAAGGGTGATAAGCAAAGAATAAATTCTTCACCACCAAACAGAAATATATAATCAGTAGCGTTCAACAAATACAGCAGAAATGAATACAATGTCAGATACACAAAGTAGATATTTTTGTCGCATTAAAAAGAATTAAGACAAAAATCACATATTTTTTTTGTTTACATTGAAAGGTTTAGCCAAAATCATCATATTTTTGTTTACATTGAAAGGTTTCCAAATGAAACGACCTAAACTTCCCGGTAAAGGAAAGGCTGGATTGCTTTGAGAACAACACACATCCGAACACAAACTGGAGAACATTTTATTGCTGATTACTACAATTACATCAGAGTACAAGAATATTACAGAGTACAAATACTTATTACACAATAGATGTACAATAATATCAGAGATTTAAATTACATTTAAATAGCAGCGGAAAAATATTACAAATATACAACTGAAAGGAATACACGAATACAGAGCTTTCCGAATACCGCTTCAGCTGTAAGCCAGGATCCTGTAAATATATCCGCAAAAAGCTACTCGACTGCCCATGTGGAAAATATGGGCACCCGAGTTTGCCAGTGAAACAAATTACAGGTCAGTCATGGGACTGGCATGAGAAATCTAACTTATCTAATCTAATAATAAGGCAAATCACAGGACCACGCCGCTAACGCGGAACGGGTTTTCTCCATTGTATTGCCAGTGCCTAAATTAAAGTAAATCGTTAAACAACGCAATGCCTTTTTAGAAAAATGAAACCATTATAAGACCCAAGTCCCATCACACAATGCAACGCAAACCGGAGGATAGGGTTTTACCTTATAATGGTCAAAAGATGCTTGATACGATAAAACGGATTTAATATTAGTGTGTATATCTATGAGTGTATATATTTCAAAAAAAATTTCAATCATAATGTATTAATCATAGACGGCATAATACCCCATCCTACTATGTCGCCATACTAGTTCTACAATCAAAACCGCAAGGTCATATTGGAAATTGGATTTCCATCATGAGTCGAGGCTAGGGGCAAGCTCCTCTCCGATTCGAGACACTCTAGCAAATGCCTCAGGATCCCCCGCAGTGAACCTTTGGATCTTCAGGGCCGGTCCCCGCCTATCGGCAGTGGATTGGTTATGCCTGAACATACGTTTCTCAGTTCCTTTGAACCTATAATATGACCACTATCGGCCTATAAAAATCCGAGGTGCCTCAAAATCCATCATCCACATAAGTAAAATGCCAGGCCGTGTTAAAGCACTAACACTACCACTAGCTAGAAAGAAACGTGTGCACTCCCTGCAGTCCATATCCCGTTTTTGTCACATTTCTTTTTAGCATTAAAAGTAAACAATTTTGTAACATTTATTTTTAGCAATAAAAAGAAGCATTCTTATGTCGCATTTCTTTTTATTACTAAAAATAATGTTTGGGTTGCATTTCTTTTTTAGAATTAAAAAGGAAACTTTCTTGCTTACATTTCTTTTCTAGATAAAAAGAACCATTTTGTTGCTATGTCTTTTAACATATAAAAAGAATCACTTGTTATCTTTCTAGACAAAAAGAACCATTTTGTTGCTATGTCTTTTAAGATATTAAAAAGAATAAATCGTTGTTTGAAACTTGTTTACATGTAATTTACACTTTTAATGATAATTAGAACTCATTAAAAAGAATGAATCGTTGTTGAAACCTGTTTACATGTAATTTACACTTTCAATGATAGATAGAATTCATTAAAAAGAATGAACCTTTGTTTGAAAACTTGTGAACATGTAATTTACATTTTTTTTATGTAAATGAATTATTAAAATTGCTATACAAATAAAAACATTATTTTATTTGTCAGTTGTAGTCACAGTCAAACATCATGTTTATTGTTATATATTAAAAGAGTAAAATTGTCAAAACTTGATTGTTGAATTGGAAATATCATTTTTTCAAAACTTGATTAATGAAATAAAAGCAACAATTTTGTTTACATTTTTTTCTGTAGATAAGAAATTATTTTCAGAAGTTACGTAGAAAATAAAGTTTGTTTGTTTTTATTTGGAATTACCTATGCAAACATAACTTGAAAATAAAAAGTACATTTTTATTCGTGTTCGACAACACCAATAAAACATATATTAAAAATAAAGTTTTGTTCTTCATTTTGTGTTCAAAAATGTAAACCTGTTTTTGAAAATAAAGTTTGTACTTCTATTTACATTCAGCCATGCAAATATATATATAGCAAATAGAAATTGATCTTTTATTTGCATTTACCAATGCAAACATATAATGAAACAAATCATTCATTTGCACTCACCAATTCGAATACACACAAATATATTGGAAATAAAGTTTATTTCTTTGTTTGCTTTTATCAATATATATATGTGCATTGAAATTAAAGTTTATTCTTTTATTTGCATTTATCAATGCAAATATTCAATGAAACTATAATCTATTTTCTTTATCTATAATTGCCAACACAAATGTACACACGTTTATACATTTAATAGAATTTGTCTAAATTATGCTTTGAAAATAAATTTTGTTCTTTTATTTACATTTACTAATGTAAATATAATTTATAAACAAAACTATTTTTTGTTTGCATTCCTAAATGAAAATATTCTTTTAAATAAAATTTGTTTCTTTTATTTACATTCACTAATGGAAATACACTTTGGAAATGAGGTTCTTTTCAAATATACTTTAAATTAAAAATAAAAGTTACATTTGTTATTTGCATTCCTTGTTGCAAACAAAACCTTAAAATAAAGTTCATCTTTGTTTGCAATTCATTAATGCAAACAAACCATCAGATTTAAAATTATATTCTTGATTTATAATTTTGATATGAATAAAGATTGTTTTAAATAAAGGATAGAATTTAAAAGTTAAATTTTAATAACTAAACATTCACATTTTTATCATTAAAGTAAATTAGACAAAAACACTCATTTTGTCTAAATTAAAAGAATGAAACAAAATATAGCACTGGAATATTTTATTTGAATTGAAACTCAAATTATTCATTTTTTTAAATTTATATTAGTTAAAAACCAATTATTCATTTTTGTTAATTTACATTAGTTAAAAATAATTATTCATTTTAGCCAGTTTGTACTAGTTAAACAAAATTTTACATTTTGTCAGAAATATTCATTTTTGTCAAAATGAATTAGTTGAAGCAATTTATATATATGTATATATATATATATATTTGACAAGATATATACATGTCAAGATAGGATAGTTAAAACAAATATTTATCATTTTGTCTCATTAGAATTGCCAAAACAAAATAACCATTTTTGTTTAGAGTTTAAATTAGCAAAATAGAATTTGTCAATAGAGACAAAGTTATTATGCTTATTCATTCATTGCAATAGAGATATTTTCTTGTCGCCATTATATGTATTGTGTATTACACTTCCATGCACAAGTTACCCGACTTGTGTATGTGATTGGGACGATAATTTTTCATACATCGCCCAAGTGCACAAATTAGTTTATTATTTGTTTGTTTGGTTGAAACACCACATGGGTTTTGGGATGAAAATTTATATACAGTAATCCCAATATTTAGTTGTATGTTGATCGCTAGATCGACAGGCTGCGATGAGCGTTATTATTTAATTTAACGCTTACACAGTGGAATTTACACTTTGGATGTAGATGGATGATTTGATGATTTTACCATTATTGTCATATATATGATGTGTGTGAAATCCATATAATCCAAATTATATGGTAAATGTTTGAGTCGCATTTCGATTCAGGTGTTCTTTTAAATAATGATATTTTTACATTGGAAATCCTTTTTATATAAAGTGCAAATGTTTTCATAATATATTTTTAATCCAACTATATGTTAAGACAAAGAACATTTGTAAAATAAAGAATTCGTAATATAAAGAATACCTTTCATTTAAAGTCTTTATATAAAGAATATTTTTACGATTATTTTAAAATATGTTTTTAAAAGATTACTAGAATTTGCAATTATGTTTTTTTTTGTGATTATAAATAAATTGAGATGTGAAGTGGATTTATCATGGATGGTGTTTTTAAATGACATTTGTCCTTTAATCCAATTTATGTTGAAATTATTATTTGGAATTTATAAATCTATTTTATAGATTTAAAAAGGCATTTTCTAAAAATCAAGTTTTTCCAATTTAATATATTAAATAGGAATTAAGTAGAAATTCGATTGGTAACAATCGAAATGGGCTTCTGTAAAAGAAGGCCGATATTATATATGGAATTTAAGAGGATTTGTCGTTATTCCATTTATACTATTAGTCTGATACAGAAATCTATATCGATTATGTATTGATTTGATTTCTGTGAAATTCCCTATTTCGGAAATTGATTTATAGATTTCATTTTCAGTGTTTATCTTTGATAAAATTAATGAGAATCTTTTAAAACAAATATCTTACTAAAAGAATACTCGGAGTTGGAATGTGACGAAATGTGTGATTTTCCAATATATTTTTTTAATCCCAAAATACGCGAGTTATTCAGAAAGACCGAGTTTAACCCATTCTGAATAATCATCACGACGATCAAGAGTTGAAGATGAAGACGGTGATTGAAGACCGAAGGTTTTCACATCGTTGGGATGATGATGACTGGTATCTTGAATTGGGATTGGCCTTCCAAGGCAAGGTATTTGGTAATGATCGTCCAAACGCATTTGGAGATCGACGGACACGTTGTTTTGCTCAGACCCAGAGCGGACTTGTAAATGGATTGTGTGTCTGACATTGTATTCATTTCTGTTGTATTTGTTGAATGCTACTGATTATATATTTCTGTTTGGCGGTGAAGAATTTATTCTTTACTTATCACCCTTCTCTAAGAAGTATGAGCTTGGAGGTTATATATATTGGTAGATGATTAATAATATGGTAGGGTCTGACAACGTGACATGCTAAGATGCAAATGATCAAGGCTTTGTTGAAAAGCAGGCCTTGTGGCTGATGATCAAAGCATAGCCTGTTTAGGCATAGCTTTGTGTATATAGTGACTTCGCGATCCTCAAACCCCGGTATGAGTCAAAAACGGGATATGGACCGTAGGGAGTGCATACGTTTCTTTCTGGCTAGAAGTGGTGTTTGGGCTTTAACACGGCCCGACATTTTACTATGTGGATTATGGATTGAGGTACCTCGGGTTTTTATAGGCCGGAAGTGGTCATATTATAGGTCCAAAAGGGTCGGGAAACGTATGTTCAGGAATTGCCAATCCACTACCATTAGGTGGGGACCGGCCCTACCGTTCCAAGGGTTGCCCATAGGTGTGATCCTGAGGCATTTGCTAGAGTGTCCCGAATCGGAAGAGGACGATCCCTAGCCTCGATTTCATGGTAGAAAACCAATTTCCAATACGACATTACGGTCTTGATTGTAAACTTATATATGGCGACATAGTAGGATGGGGTACTATGCCGTCTAAGATTAATACATTTATATTGAAATGTTTTAAGTATATATATACACACTAATAATAATATCGTTTTTACGTATCAAGCATCTTTTGACCATTATAAGGTAAAACCCTATCCTCTGGTGTGCGTTGCATTGTGTGATGGGACCTGGGTCTTATAATGGTTTCATTTTTCTAAAAAGCATTACGTTATTTGACGATTTACTTTAATTATGCACTGGCAATCCAATGGAGTAAACCCGTTCCGCGTTAGCGACGTGGTCCTGTGATTAGCCTACTTATTAGATAAGTTAAGTTAAGAATTCTCACACCAGTCCCACGACTGACCTGTAGTTTGTTTCACTTTGCAAACTCGGGTGCCCTCTTTCCACACGGGCAGTCGAGTAGCTTTTTGCAGATATAGTTAAGCAGGATCCTGGATTGAAGTCTGAAGCTGGGTCCAGAATATGGATGACCTTCCGCTGAGATTAGTTCCGCTGCAATGTATTTAATTTATTGTAAATGTATCTTCCACTGTATTATTTATCAATGTACTCTGATGTAACATTTATTATTGATGTTATAAAAGTCCGTGTTGTTGTCCTGATGTGTTGTATGCCCAAAGTTAACGTACGCAGGTTTTGAACGGTCTTGATCGATCTCGCGATCGATTGGGGTCGGGCGAAATCCGGGTCGTTACAGATTACGTCGGTGAAAGTGGAGAGCTTCTTTTGGCTATTCCTCTGAAAAAGGGAAAAGATATCCATCGTACATTATAGTATACCGAGGTCTTTGATTCAGCTCCAACTCAAGGTTATTACTTATTTATATGCTTTTAGACTGAAAATCCATTAACTTAAGCTTTTTGTATACATGTTCTTATTATGAATTGAATTTGCATTGTCAACCAATAATTTCTTTTGTTTTATATGACAGAGGAAGTGTTTTCGGATATTCAGCCTTTAATCCGTTCTGTTCTTGATGGATAAAATGTCTATATATTTGCATATGGGCAAACTGGATCGGAGAAGACGTACACTATGGTAATACATGTTTGTTGGATGCAAATATTATTCTATGAACTTTTTACTTCCACTATAATATGGTATTCTTATACTTGTTTATAATTTTTACAAGACTGGGCCCAATTCATCATCAGAAAAGGGCAGGGGTGTCAACTACCGTGCATTAAATGATCTTTTCCATACTTCTCGAAGTAGGAGCGTTGCTATATTGTATGAAATTAGTGTTCAAATGGTTGAAATTTATAACGAGCAAGTGCAGGATCTTCTTGTAGACGATGTTTCTCACAAGAAATATCCTTTAGTGCAACCATTAGTTCACAGTAGGATAATACTATGAAGGTTTCACTGTAGGATAATACTATGGAGGTTTCACAGTAGGATAATACTATGAAGGTTGCATGATTAAACCTCTATGCTTAATAATCTATTGACAATACTACTTTTGATTTTATGCTTCAAATGATACTTAGTTGATAGTCTTTATGGTATATTTCTTGTTATTCTTGACCTGCTCACGCTTGGAGTTCTAAACACTACCCAAGCTAACGGACTTGCTGTGCCTGATGCAAGTATGCATGTCGTTAACTCCACTTCAGATGTACTAGAATTGATGCAACTTGGGTTGGCAAATAGGGATGTTGGTGCCACTGCTCTCTATGAAAGAAGCAGCAGACCACACAGGTTTATTTTCACAGTTAGACCTTTTTTCCTTGCACAATGTACGTATCTAACTATTTTTTCCTTGCAAGTATGCATGTCGTTAACTTTAAAATTTGCTGAAAGGGTATCCGGCATTGAATTGGGTGCTGCAAAAAGCAAAAAAGAGAGCAAAGATGTCAAAATTTAGTTGATAAGGTGTCATAACTTATTTTTAAGATGTACATATTATAGGCTAAGTTGGAAGTATTGTCAATTATTGTATGTTATTACAGGTGCATCATTAAAGGGAACTGTTGCGAGAAAGGTTGAGGAAATTGAATGCTTGCAGATGCTTAAAGATATGACAAACCGCTCTGCTAGTAAAGCACTTAATCTACTCTGTTATATTTATAGCCGCATGCCAAATGCAAAGTTGATTTTTAGCTGCATAGTTATTATTTTGAACCAGTGATTTGAATGATGCAATTATAGTTGTATTCGATGACAGTTTTAAATATGTTATATTGAAAAGATGTAATTCTTCAGAAAGAATAAAACAAAACCAATGAGTCTAAAAACGGATCATTGATATTATATTAATATTTATAGTATCGGTAATCCGGCAAACGAATACTATGAACTGTAATTATACAGAAATCAGAAAGTGACATAACCATGTTCATACATTAATGTTCAAACTAGCTAGATTTGGATTTTCAATCATTTTTCTCAAGTGTTTTCCAATAAATAAATAACAAATTTGGTTAGTACAAATAAACTATAATTTCACATCCGCTTTTAAAAATGTTGTGCCTGTTTGTAGTATTGGTAGATTTTTCTAAATTGAGTTTACTTGTGTACTTTTGCAGGCGAAATTTTCATCAGATGCTATGTCGATAGAAAGGATTCAGGAGGATGGGAGAATAGCAGAAAAAGCACTTGAGCTGCTGAAGCTTTGATTTTCAGCTTTGAAGCTAGATGATGAGGACAATTGTAATTTTATACATTTTAAAGTTGTATATGATTTATAATTTGTATTTTGGATATAAAGTTGTGATTTTTATCAATGAATGGATCATGATGCCTTTAAACTTACATCTATTTTTTATGTTATTTATCTATTTATTGTTGCACATATAAAATATATATTGATTCTTATGTGTATTATTTGTTGATATATATTATAACTGTAAAATAAAAGTTGTTATAAATATATCACAACGGTTATAAATAGTTGTAACAATTACAACAACAACGGTGTATAAATGTTGTAATAAAGTTTATTACAATGGTGGAAAAAAGTTGTAAAATATACATATTACAATGGCGCTGCAACAGTGCAAAAAAGTTGTAAAAGATTTTAGTCTTTTACAACTTCTTAATACACGACGGTTAGCTCACCATTGTAAAATGTATATTACAACCTTTTTCCACCGTTGTAGTATGGTCATTTGTTGTAGTGTATGTTTTCTGATATCGATGATCAATTGAGCATTCGTTATTCCTCACATTCGAGGTTTTGAATGCTATGCGGACCTATTGACCACTCCTCACATCTAACACTTTCAGATGCTACGCAGATGGATTGATCATTCTTCACATCTAACTTTTTAGATGTTACGTGAATTAATTGAGCATTCTTTACATCTGACTTTTCAGATGCTACACGAATGGATTGAGCATTCTTCACATTTGAATTTTCATATGCTACGCGAATGGATTGAGAATTCATCACATCTGACTTTCCAGATGCTAAGCGAATAGGTTGAGAATTCCTCACATCTGACTTTTCAGATGCTACGCAAATGGGTTGAGCATTCTTCACATCCGACTTTTCAGAAGTTTAGAGAATGGACTGAGCATTCTTCAAATCTGACTTTCAGATCTTACTTGAATGGATTGAGCGTTCTTCACATCTGACTTTTCAGATGTTACGCGAATGGACTGAGTATTCCTCACATCTGACGTTTCAGATGCAACGCGAATAGATTGATCATTCTTCACATCTGACTTTTCAAATGCTATGCGAATGGATTGAGCATTCTTCACATCAGACTTTTCAGATGTTACGCGAATGGACTGAGCATTCTTCACATTTGACTTTTCAGATGTTACGCGAAAGGACTGAGCATTCCTCACATCTGACTTTTCAGATGATATGCGAATGGATTGAGCACTCTTTACATCTGATTTTTCAGATGTTACGCGAATGGACTGAGCATTCTTCACATCTGACTTTTCAGATGTTACGCGAATAAGTTGATCATTCTTCACATCTGACTTTTCAAATGTTACGCGAATTGACTAAGCATTCCTCACATCTGACTTTTCAGATGCTACGTGAATGGATTCAGCATTCTTCACATCTGACTTTTCAGATGTTACGCGAATGGACTGGGCATTCTTCACATCTGGCTTTTCAGATGTTACGTGAATGAATTGATCATTCTTCACCTCTGTATTTTAACATGTTAAGCGAATGGACTGAGCATTCCTCACATCTTACTTTTCAGATGTTACGCAAATGGACTGAGCATTCTTTACATCTTACTTTTCAGATGTTACGCGAATGGATTGATCATTCTTTACATCTGACTTTTCAGATGTTATGCGAATGAACTGAGCATTCCTCACATCTGACTTTTTAGATGCTACGCGAATGGATTGATCATTCTTCAAATCTAACTTTTCAGATGCTACGCGAATAGATTGAGCATTCTTCACATCTGACTTTTCAGATGCTACGCGAATGGATTGAGCATTCTTCACATCCGACTTTTTAGATGCTACGCGAATGGATTGAGCATTCTTCACATCTGACTTTTCAGATGCTATGCGAATGGGTTGAGCATTCTTCACATCCGACTTTTCAAATGTTACGCGATGGATTGATCATTCTTCACATCTGACTTTTCAGATGCTACGCGAATGGATTGAGCATTCTTCACATCTAACTTTTCAGATGTTACGCGAATGGATTGAGCATTCTTCACATCTGACTTTTCAGATGCTATGCGAATGGGTTGAGCATTCTTCACATCTGACATTTCAGATGTTACGCGAACGGATTGAGCATTCTTCACATCTGACTTTTCAGATGTTACGCGAATGGATTGATCATTTTTCACATCTGACTTTTCAGATGTTACGCGAGTGGATTGAGCATTACTCACATCTTACTTTTCAGATATTACGCGAATGGACTAAACATTCTTCATATCTGACTTTTCAGATGTTATGCGAATGGATTGATCATTCTTCATATCTGACTTTTCATATGTTACGCGAATGGACTGAGCATTCCTCACATTTGACTTTTTAGATGCTACGCAAATGGATTGATTATTCTTCACATCTGACTTTTCAGATGCTATGCGAATGGGTTGAGCATTCTTCACATCCGACTTTTCAAATGTTACGCGATGGATTGATCATTCTTCACATCTGACTTTTCAGATGCTACGCGAATGGATTGAGCATTCTTCACATCTAACTTTTCAGATGTTACGCGAATGGATTGAGCATTCTTCACATCTGACTTTTCAGATGCTATGCGAATGGGTTGAGCATTCTTCACATCTGACTTTTCAGATGTTACGCGAATGGATTGATCATTCTTCACATCTGACTTTTCAGATGTTACGTGAATGGATTGATCATTCTTCACATTTGACTTTTCAGATGCTACACGAATGGATTTATCATTCTTCACATCTGAATTTTCAGATGCTACGCGAATCAATTGGGTAGCCATTGTCTCGTTTTATGGGGCAGTCACCAGTCCATTTGTCGGATGCCTGACTAGTGGGTTACTCCGGTTTAGGAACTGGGACTTTGAACCTCCTATTTAGAGAAGGGCCCTTTCGACGAAAGCTACAGCTCTTGTAGTTGTTCGTCGTGGCGCTTGTTCGTTGTCTGGACCTTCGTGACTTTTCCCATTCACCTTTCAAGGTGGCACTTTTCTGTTTTGCATTTGTGTATATTGATGTTTATAGTTTTTTACACTTGAACTAGTGTTGTTGGGGTCATGATGCTACAAGAATAAGCGCTCGATGGTCGGCCACTTGCAGATTATTACACACTATTTACAAGAAGTCTTGAGTGTAACAGAAAGTAAAACATGAAGTAAAGAATGAACTAAAGCAGAAATAGAGCATGAAGTGGAATGGTGGTGATGTTGATCGCTTATTCTGTGCCATTGAAAATGAGGCGGCAATCCTTGATCCTTAGTTGATGGTCAGCCTTGGATCAATTTGAGTCGGGTCTCTGCTACTTGGATCAGACCGATTGTTTGATGTCCTTAGCCCTTGAAGAGTTGCCGTAGGATTGGTGGTCTGTGGATTCTTGACGTACTGTTGCAACCTATTTTTCCTGATTAACTCCCCGATGAAGTTCTTCAGGTGTCGGCACTCATTGGTGTCATGACCAGGCTGGTTGTGAAATTCGTAGAATTTTCCTGAGCTAGCTGCTTTATCGCTTATCCTCATCGGATTTGGCTCTGCATACTCGTCAGAGTTCTTTGTCACAAAATAAATATTTTCAGGAGTGTCATTCAAAGGTGTTAGCTCTGATGAGTTGAAGAGGCGAGACTTTTTAGTGGTTTTGTTTATATTCCCGTTATTAGCGCATTTCTTCCCCTGATTATTCTTCTGATTACACTGGGTAGCGGTGTTTTTAGGATCTTCAAGAAGCGGGTTGACATCAATAATATGAAGACGTACGGGATTAGCGTCAACTCTCATGTATTCCTCGGCCTTTTTGTAGAATTTTTCAAGCGTATTTGGTTCTTTCATTTTAATCCATCTACCAAACTCGCTCTTTTCATCTATGGCACCGAGTAAAGACATGAGAATTATGCGAGGTTTTGGATTTCTCACTTCGGACAAGGCGATGTTGAATCTACTAAGAAAAGCTTTAATAGATTCTCTAGGATTTTGCTTCATTGACGAAAGCGTTATAGCATCCTTGGCTTTGGTAGCATATCGGCAGAACTGCTTCTTGAACTTTTTGGTTAAGTCAGAGAATCAGTCTATAGATTTAGGTGACAACTTTGTAAACCATAATGATGCAGCACCTTCTAAGTAGAGAGGAAAGTACGTGCATCTCATCTCATCAGTTGCTTTAGCTGCACTCATATGCCATTCGTATTTGAACAGAAAATAATTTGGATCAACAAGCCCATTGTACAGAGGCAAGGTTGGAGGATTGAATTTCTTTGGACACAAGACTTCGAGGATTCTCTCAGTGAACGGGGTCCTCTCAGGGGAAAGTCCCATTCCCTTTCTTCGCCATTGATAACTTGATTCTTTTTCATAATTTGTTCTATCATATCTGAGATGTACTCTTTAGTGTTATGGCTCTCTGCAAAACTGAGCTCTTTCCCAAATGTTCGTCTAGGGATGTGATTCAGGTTAGAGAATTCTGGTCTTTTACGTTCCCGGCAAGGAGGTGCCCTCGTGATAGGATTGGTAACTCTTTGGCCTTTCATCTCGGAATGATTCTTAGCTTCTGGCTTTGAGTTATCGATGTCAGTTTCATCTTTATCACTCAACCGATCGTTATCATTTTCCATGTTGTTGCGGCAATTAATATCAGAAGCGGATGAATTGCCATTTTCTTCGAGATCATTGTGGACTTTCAGAGGGGCTAGATTTGATCAAGCATTATGGATGGCATTGAGTTTCTCCATCATAGTTTTGGTAGAAGCATTCATTTGCTGGTTCATGTTGGCAATAGCAGTGTTGAGCTCAGCTTTAGTTACATCGGCCAAATCAATGGAGTTTTTGCCGTCTCCAAAGAGATTAGCAGGCGGTGTGGTTTCATTGTTAGTATCATTGATAGTTTCTCTGACGGTCTTACTGGTGGTCTTCTTTGATTTCGCCATTATGTTGGAGAAGGAAGTGGTTTAAAGCTTCGACACAAGGCCTTCAACTTTGGGAGAGAGTTTGAGAAGGAAGTGCGAATGCGGCCCTACGGTGGGCGCCAAAATGTTTAAACCGGAAATGGTTCAACACCGAAGGTACATGAACCGTACTTCACCAATACCTTTTGAAATTGAAAGGAGCAACAATCGCAAAGCAAACAGGAAAAAAATAAGTAAAGACATAAGAATTTTTATAGTGGTTTGATCTAGAGTAGATCTATTTCCACTTTGAAGTGATTCTCATTATCATGGGGGGATTTACAAAATTCATCATCTCATACATCTCATTATTACTCATTCTCCCTTACTACAATATTTTTCCAATTTTAAACAACTTGATTCTCTCTAGGCCACTTTGGAAGTGGTTAGGTCCTTTGAATGCGATGAGCGTGAGGGCGTACACTTAACGGTTTGAGCACTTATAGGATCAACGGTGAATCCATGGCTGTCGAGGTGTGAATAGAGGCTTCGAGGATGATTATTGGCAGTAAGAAAGGACATGAATGGAGCTTGAGATGGTGGAAACGATTGATTTTGGTTTGGAACGTTAGATTTTAGCTCGGAGATCGGAGGGAGAGAGATTGAATCTATCTCTAATAGAAAAAGGAGGAAACTTGGTTCAGTTGGTCATCAAGGTAGACGAAATGAGATTTTAATGCCATTAATGGAGTCTTTGAAGCTTCAGAATGGTGGAGGAAAGAATTTAGCAGCCCTTTAGGGTCGTGGAATCCGTCCCCTTTGAGGTGGATACCTTGGCCTATTTATAGGTGAGCCTTCATGAAGAAATGAGTTGATATTCATATCTACAGGCCACATGTCGTTCGTCCTCTTAATTACGAGAATGCCACTTCCTAGCTGTAGCCAATTGTCAATAACTGCATCCAACTGTCTTGCGCGAGCGATTCTAAAGGGGAGAGCAGTTGCATGGTTCTGAATTGATTGAACGGGTGGAGAGTCCACGGGTGATTGGTCGAAGTGTCAGGGTTGGTACAAGGGTGACCGAGGCTTCATGTTAAACCTTTTGCGACCGACTAACAGGTAGGTCCTGGTTGGCGCGATCGTGTCTGATTATAAATGAACGGGCAACCAACATCCTATTCTTGTTAACTAGATATAATGTGATCTTTTAGGAGTTAATTTTCATCCGACCGGCGGGCGGTATCTTCTTAGAGAAGCACATGCAATCGATCAGAGTGACCTGAACGAGCAACCATTGAAGATGCACGACCTGCTGTAGCATTTATCCCTTTTTTGTACGAATGACCTCTCCATATGGGCGAGCTAAGCCGCTATGCTTGACCCAGTTTTGATGAGCGGGCGACCTTACCAAAAGGCAGAGCGAGCTTTTTCGTATGCGATCGGTTCCCAAGGGTGCGTGGGTTATTCTGTGTCTATGCTTCCAAGCGCTTGAGTGGCCGTCCTCTTTCTGGCTCGGTCCAACACGCCATGTTCGTTCTTGACTTGTGCTCGACCAACATGAATGTAGTCTTGTGGTTTTTGATGAAAATGGATGAGTGTCTTGGTGACCTAAAGTGCATTAGGATGGCTTAAATATTGAGCGAGTCTAAGAGCAGGGCGACCCAAAGAGCTTGGCGACCCAAACTATATGGATTGACTAAAGCACCGTATTGATCTAAATAATTGTAATGGAGTAATATCAGTGGAAAGCTTTGCTGCGACCTAAGGGCTTTTCACGACTCAAACACGTGTTGTTACTTTTGATCCATATTGTATGGATTAACACTACTATTTCGTCAATTACCATACTTGAACAGACGATATTTCGAAATCAAAGAATCATGCATTGCTTTTATACCCTCATCCGCTATGTAGTTCATCTGATTACGCAAAATAAACAAATTCCAAGAGATGTACCTAAAAATTACGTAAAACGATAGCGGATAATTTTGAAAAAGCAATTCCTTAAACTTGTTGAATGCGCAAACAACCAAATATTACCCCTCTAGCTTTATATGTCATTCCACGCGGTTCAGTTGCTGGGAAAGCTTTTGTTAGGTCTTTTGTTAATATTATGGTGTCTGGACTTGTTGAAGCAGATGGAAACCGCACCGTTGTAAAGGAGGAAGACATGCGGCATGGATAAGCTTCAATTCAAATATGAAGATGGACTTGTTGAAGCAGATGGAAGACATGCACCGTAGTAAAGCAGGAGGCAACGATAGAAAATATTATGCTTTGAACTAAAGAAAGAAATTTTACCTTGAGGTGCGAAGTAGAATAACGGAGGGATATTAGTATGGAAAAATCTATTCATGGTCTCAATTGTCCTTAGATTTTATTTGACAATTCAACCTAGAAAGAGAAACCTCACAAAATTCAGATGCAATCTTCTACGTAAAGAAAAAGAAAAAAATACATCGACTTTAAACTAAAAATACAACCAATCATAGAAGGGGAGAGGATAAAAAATAAGTTGAAATAAGTAGAAAAAGAACAGCAAATTGATGCTACTGTAACAAATGGCTATTAGAAATGCATGGATCAATCAAAAGTTAAAAAAAGAACAACAAATTGATGGCCCTACAAATTACACGTAAAAGTGCATTCTCAAAATGAAAAGAGATTCAATTCAAAGTTTCCAATCATCCACAATTACTGACCTTATCGAGCTTGCATCATTTTCTTCTTCATGTAGTGCATCTTCTAATCCTTGATACACTTCAGGCGAAACAAAAACACACACACATAAAATTATATCAATAATAAATATATAATGATGAGCATTATAAGTATGTATATATACGATAAAATAATTTGTTGTGAAAAGACATCTCTTCAACTCACTGAAATTGAGCTGTTAAATGGATACCAGCATGCTTCCAGATAACATTCCATGAGCTGTAACCATACTACGTCAAATCATATCTTCGTCTTTTGGTGTTATCAAGTTTCAAAGTTTTCGGGTAAGGCACAAAGCAAAAGGCTTCATATGTCAAAAAAATTCAAAAGAAAAGAAAATTATGTTTATTCCAACCAAAACATAAGAATTGTACAGGTTAAATGCTTACAATATAAGAAAAAAAGGAGAAGCAAACCATTCCTATTGATGTATATCATTCATATTGACATATAAAACACAGTACCTAATATATACCCAATACCTGATATAGGGTAATTTTGTTGTAGTGTATGAGACATACAAACCCAGTACCTGATATACTTTGAAACTGCACCGGCACCAGTTTCACCAAACAGAGCCTTCATATACACATGAATACTGATGAGGGAAGTTGGGTCTGAGAGTAACTTGAAATGTTTACTCCTATGAATACTATTGCAGTAGCTAAACCTACACACCATATGAGTATGCACATTGTTTAAACCTTCAACACATTATTTATCCTCAAACAATCAAAACATAACCTACAACAGTAGGGATTAAAACATCGTCGTCAATAATCATGCATGCAAAACAAAACTATGCTTGTTCGCGCTTATGGATGCTAGTCAGAGGCACTTACAATTATGGAGATGATCTTGTGCAAAATGTACATGCTTAATTTGTACAACATCAATCCAAACTTTATTTATCGGCTGGATTTGAACTATTCTCTTTTGGATTAACCTTTTCAGATATACCAAGTATATGATAATGCAGCAGTATATACACCTGTAAGATATAAAAATTTGTACGCAGTAGTATATATACCAAATAGTATGCTATTTTTTTAAAAAATTAAGTATTTTAGATTAAAACCTCTCAAGAGTTCCTTTATTAAACCAATTTGCAGCATTCTTCCCTTTTTCAACTTCAACCCATATTGACTGAACTGACTGACTACCCTTCTCCCTTCAAATGTATAAAACATTGTTTTAAGAAGCCAGTCGCAATTTTTTCAGTTTTCCCATCATCGGAAACAAATAATACACACCTGCCAAAATTCATTTCAGTGAGTTACCTTATCTATCCAAGAACTTCTATGTTTGTTTACTCATTCACTTAAAACTGCTCAAATTCAAATATCAAAACTTCTTATGCAGTTATACAAAGGATTTTTCTTTTAAATTCAGCTAACATAACTGAAACTAAAAGACAAAAAATTGCAATCATTAATAAGCTTTATCCAAATTTAATCAAGCTTACCTAGTTCTACATGAAGACGGGAATGTTTTGAGCTATCAAAGAAGCACTCTGATAAATCAATTTGATCTTATAAACCAATTTCAAATGCAGAATAAACTTAAGAATGCTTCTGAGAATCCTTCTGAAAATTCTTCGGATTTGAGGTAGACCGAAGAATGCAGCAGTGGATCTGAAGGCGGCGACAGTCGATTTGAGGTAGGCGGTAGTTGATCTGTTGGGAGTCGGCGACGATTAACTGAAAGATCTGGTGCTTTCTTTTTTATCTCACTGTCGACAATGAGAGAATGAGAAATAATGATAGGAAAGGGAGCAGCGATTTACGAATCCATAATTGGGTAATTTAGGGTGAAGTGAAAATTGGTACGTGGGAATCGAAAATTTAGAGAAGAGAGGGTGGGGAAAAAAATTTGCGTGCTAATCAAATTTGAAGGATATACTACATGTTATTACATACATGTTAAGTAATTACTAATTATTGAATATACTACTAAATAGTAAGTTAATCAATAATAATTGATTATTAATTATTGAGCTATGGTGATTTCTAAATAACAATTATTAAAATTATAGATTAATTAAATATACTAAATATTTAGCTTTGATTATTGAATATTAATTATTAAAATTAAATTATAAATCATCAATTATTAATAATTAACCATAAAAAATTGTTAAATATATGATGAATTATTTATTAATAATCGTTAATTATTATAAATTTCAAATAATGTTTTATATAAATTGACATTTATAATTACTTTTTATAAATTACTATTTCTAAATTTTTAAGTAAATATTAGTGGTTGTTAATTACAAATTATAAATAATCAATTATAATAAATTATAAATTATTTAGTATTTAGTTTTAAGTATATATTATTATATATTCTTTTTTTATTAGAAATTATTATTATTAATTATCGAATATTAATAAATAATAATTATTATAACGGGCATTTCATGATCGTTGTAAAATTAGCATCGATTAATAAACCGAGCATTTCACTTGTAACATTAAATCATATTACAATGAATGTTATGATTGTTGTCAAATTGGCACCATTTACAACGGGAATTTTATGACCGTTGTAAAATGTAACATCCGAGAATTTTGACAGTTCAAATCGACAATGATACTTACATGTTGACTTAAACAAATCTAAAATATAGATAGTTATTGGGATTAATATAAGAAAAGAAGAAAAACAATCACAGAATGTCACAGCTGAAGGACAAAATATAATAAATAAATAACAGTTCATGGAGCTATTAATACATAAATTTGATTATACATTTACAATGATTATCAGAGTTAATTAACATACCAATATATATATGCAGTGGAAAATGTAATGAATACGTTAGTCAAGCTCCATCTTCATCTTCATAATTGTGTCTTCGTTAACTGAAAACTTAGGCTGCCCCGGGCTTAAATGAAAAGACAAAAACACTCGGATCAAAACTAAAATATTCTCATACAAGTTAAATCAAATTCATGTGATAATATGAGTGCAATAACTTAAGAGATGTTACGGGGATTTCCATCTCCTAAGGATCCGTTAAACTATATAATACGCTATTATAATAGTGTCTATATTTAAATATAAAATATTAAAATAGTGTAAGTGGGATTACTAGTATTACCCTTACACTATTTATAATACCTAGTCTACACAGATACCGTAAAGTCCACAGTAACGTAGTGGCTATCATAGAGCACTTCGCAGGTACGGTACAAATTAAAGTCGTAGGGGGCTCGATCAGGATAATATGACAAGGCATACGAGGAATGCCCAGAGTAGGAATATACTAGTTGCACGCCCGGACTGGTGGTGACACATAGCCGCGACTAGCGCCTACCTCGAACAACACTCCCATATCACGGACACGCATCAAATCAAATCAATCAAACCGAGGGACTATAGTAATAAAAGAAGAAGTGTTGTCGATGGAGGTAGCTAACCCCACTTGGTCCGGTATAGCCCTGTTTTAGTCATTTTAATTATGACCCGAAGGTCAAGGACATCCATCATCGTTCTCTTTCTTCAAATCCAGTAATCGCCTCCAAATCAACCTACTTCATTCTGGAACTCCACCGTGTACACAGTTGTTAAAGTGGTTTTTGGTATTGGCAGAGAGTATGACAATATCCGATCCCGGTCTCTTTAACAACCAAACATTTACAATTTTCACACCGGTCAGTTCTTTTCATTTCAAAAAGAATCATACTTCATATCAAAATATCATATTTTTCTGTAAACTCGTTTCAATATTCAAGATAGAATATTTTTCATAATAAAATCTCCATTTAAACTAATTTACAATCTTGAAACAATTTCAACTTCAGAATAATTTGAATATTAAAATAGTTAAAAATATATTTAAAATAGTTTAGATATATAATTAAAATAGTTTGAAAATGAATAATTTGTATTTAAAATAGACATTTCAGATTTAATAAAATCTTTAGTCAAAATATTAAAATAATTTATAAAATAAATAGTTAATTATTAAAATGGTCTATAAATAGTCAATTACTAAAATAAAATAGTTATAAGGTAAATAGCTTATGAAGAAAATAATTATTATAAAAATAGTTTATAAAATGGTCTAAAATACTATAGTTGGAATTAGGATCGTTTCTTCAAAATTTAACCAAACAGGAAATCATATTCCAGCTTCAAATTAATATGACTAAATTTCGATACCTTAACTCAAAAGGATTTGACTTCCCATTTACATTTCAATTCGATTCAACAGTTCGATGTCAAACAATTCGATTTAATAATTGAATTCAAATAATTGAATTTCAATTATAATTCTCACTTTGAATTATTTGTTTACAAAATCTCGAGTTCACAGTTCAATTAGTACTATAAATCAAGTTAATTTAAAGTAAATATCAAAGATGGATAAACATTTCAATTTCGATAAATTTATTTTATATTCAATTCAGTTTCAACTTCAGTTATCCACATTTATGAATTCTTTAAACTTTAAATTTTTAAATTTCAAAGTTCAAATTTAAAGAAAAACGATTAATAATATCATTTATTTTGTCTTTAAACAATATTGCAAAATTCAAGGTTAAAAACAATTTTTATTTAACCAACCGGTGTCCATATATAATTTTCTATCCTATGGCCATGTAATGCTTAAAATTTAATTTTAGTATTTTGGGAAAGGATATATATCATTTCAATCCAAATCAGGGTCATAGGTATTTATCATTTCAACCTACGTTCTTAATTCATTTTAATGATTAATCCCAGGTTTATTTGAAGCCCGTAACATCTAGGGTGATGGTTGGGATTAATCAACAAAAATCGATAACATATATAAACAATGTCGATAACAAGATGAATTACATATCAATACATTAAATATATAAATTCAAGGCATCCATCAAAATCAACACATATAAATAGTTCAGTATAATATATGTGTACTATCCAAAGGTATGAGATTTTAAACTAGAAATTTAATTCAGACTATACAAATTTTATAGCAGTTAAATTAAATTATACAGTCTATGCAGGTTTAACATAAATAAGTAATTTAAACAATCAAACAACAAATAATACAATCATATCATGACATGAATTTGAGTAAACTAACAATCGAATATTTTAGTTAGGTGTGAGTGAGTTTAATCACTCACTTTTAGTTCTGGAGGCGTTTGAAATCAAAATAAGCCCTAAAATTTAACTGTCTCAAAATCTGTCCAAATCAATGCCATCGCGAAGAGCTTGTCGATACGATTCTAACCAACAAACTGTGTGTCAATTGGAGCTCGTATGAAAAGGTTATATGAGTTTTAGCGTTTGAATTTCAAATGAAATTAAAATAAATGAAATTTCCCTTACCCAATTGTTGTATGCCATATCACAGTCGTTCCCTGTACCATCTCTTCTTCATGCGCGTTTTCTACTCCAGGAGATACGTACCCAAAACCCATCGGTACTCATTGATTTTTGCACCCTTCTCCAGACCTTTGGAATCAAATCAACCTCCACCACCACATGCGCCTCCTTATGCTCCACCTCCGACCAAGACACGGCCTCTTGCGGTGGTTCCTATAGACCACAAATGACCTGATACCCACGCACCTTGAAATCCATTTTTTGGCGATTTTGCTCCGATCCACAACAAACCACCATACGGATCTCAAGATCTCTTCGAGCTCTACGATATTTGCTTGTGAAGTTTGGGATTTCATTGCACGGATTGTGAACAATTAAGGGAGAAAAATTAGAAGATTATAGCCATCAAAAAATAGCGGAGGTGGCGGCTGAATTTAGATTAGGGTTTGGAAATGTTTATTTTAATAATAAATTCCTCGTTTTTCGTGTATTTAAGTCAAAACTCGGAATGAGTCCAAATCGGGCCTGCTTACAGCCTAATGATAGGTTTTGACGCCTTCTGAACACAATGGAATATGTTTCAAAGCCCAATTCCGAAGTCTCTAGCAGTTTCTTATAAAATCGATTATTTAATTAAATTATACACACAAATTTATATGCATTTTAAATTTTTACGATCAAACGATAATTCTGATAGGTACGAAATTTTAGAACATAAAATAATTTACCATTCCAAATTCAATAAGATTAATTTCATCGAATTCCAAAATCGTTTGCAATAATGTCAAATTTCACATATTTATTAATAAAATATTTGGTTTTAATTTTAAAATTGAATTCAATAGTTTAAAATCCCTAATCAAAACAAAAACAAAATTCAATTAAATTTCATAAATAAAATTTCTTTTTATGCAAATTTCAACATTGATTATCAACATCCTCCAATTTTTTGTATTTCAATTATAATTTACATAAATCAAAATATTTCTATATTAAAGTTTCAACTTTCATTATTAATCAATATAAACAAATTAAATTTTTTAATATTTAAAATAATTTTGTTCCAAAATACATTAAATTTAATAATTTGAATTGTTGCAAAATTTTGGGATGTTACATAAAATTAGCACCTATTACAATGGGCATTTTTAATTGTTGTAAAATTGACATCTATTATAAAAGGTACGAAAGAAACGTTGTAATAACATTCTATTACAACGGGCATTCATTGCCCGTTGTAAAAAGACTGTTGTGTATGACATCTATTACAGCGGTCATGTATTGGCCGTTGTAGTAGCCTTCTATTACAATGGGTATTACAATGGGCATTTGATGCCCATTGTAAAAGCGACGTTGTAATAGATGATTTTTGTTGTAGTGTTATATGGTACAACTTTAGCACATAATTTCAAAACCGTGTTTTATGTATACTTTGTTCCTTGAAACAACATAATTTCTAATTATTATATAACTTTTATGTGTTGTCCGATGGATTTTATTATTTTCCCTAACTTACTCATTTTCGTCTATGATGGCTTCTGTGTAACGTAATATCAATTTTGGAATTCATTAAATAGATTAACTTTTTTTAAAAACAATATATTTAAAAGGGTCAATCTATGAATATTGAGTACTATCAAGGAAATATAACTTTTTTTAAAAACAATATATTTAAGGAGGAAGTTCTTTCTGTCTTGTGGTTTTTTTCATACGAATCCATTAATTCTTTTACATTGTATAATAAAAATTATATATGACAACAATATAAAATTCTCATATAAAAAAGAACCAAGACCAGAATATTCAGTTTGTATCCAGCGTCATTAGGAATTTTCAGCATATAATCGGGTCCCACTAAACCATACGGACAGTTGTGTGTCTACAATTAAACAACATGATAATAGTAACATATTAGAAAGGTACGCAGTACAAATAATTGTATTCGATAAGAAGTTTTAAGTACAATTGCATGACACTTACACAGAGCTGTTTATTACCCATAATATAAATAAATCGAAGTATACTTTTTTCTTTTAGGGTGTTTTTATTTACACTTCAACTATTGTTAAGGGGGGACTATTTTTTAAAAACACTATATTTTTGAAAAATTGTTAAGGGGCTACACAAACATATTATTTCACATTACTTAATATTCCGAGATTGCCCTTTTAAATTAGATTAAAAAAAACTTATTCGATAAGGGAAACCAAATTAAAATATGCAGTTCGTCACCACTGCACCGATTGCAGCACATAATCAATTATATATGTATTCGATGATGATATGTCGAAAATTAATAATCATCTCGGTGTATTACCTCTATATTTATAAAATTCGGCATATTAATGTCAACAAAAAAAAAATTATTTCAATCATATTCCTCCGAAATCGCTTATCCTTTACCATTTAAAAAAACTGATATATGCTAATTGAAATAAAATTACTACGGCCCATGCAATATATGTTAAAATAAATTTACATTTATTTGTTAAGGGGCTAAATGGGTAATAAGGTAAAATTACCTTCATTTGTTAAGGGACTACTTTCTTCATTGTTACTCCCCTTAATAATTTAAAAAAAAAAAAAAAATGGCTTCCCATTAATAATATTTGGAGTGTCAATAACAACGCCCTTCTTTTATGCAATGCACGAATGTCAAATGTAGTTTTAAATATTATGCCAGAAATAAAATATTTATGATTGGAAGGCAGTTTTAAAACTTATGAATTACTTAATTATTTAACATGCTGGCACACCATTAAAAAGTACCCACAATAACTGCGCAACTGCTATTAGTGGACGCATGCAATATAACTTCCATGTTTAACACGGTTTTCTCATTTTTTTTTATTACTGATTTCTTCCATGCTATACCACTAAATATTTTCGGCAAAACATATTGCAACATTTCAGTAAAAAATAATTAGAACAGGACATGTATCCACTATCTAACTTTCCCTTTGGCGTGAACTAGGCTACCGTCAGAATTAGAGTCGAGAGGTCGTGGTACTTGATCAATTAGCGTACTATTGAGCAGGCCAGGCCCTGGCCCAAGGCCACCAAGGCGGTGGCCTAGGGTCTGCAGCCCGTTGGGGCCTCCAAATTTTGTAATTCTCATTATATATAAGGTGTGGTAATATTTAACCAATATTATGGTTGGTTTGATCGTAAGGCATTTGCAGTTATAATCAAGGCAACAAAGTTCGATCCTTGCCAGGTTCATTTTTCCCCTACTCGTAGTTACGCGTTGCATTTTTTTTTTGCTTTGGGTCTCCACATCCCCAGGACTGGCCTTGCTAACGAGCCTTATGCGTGCATGCCACTTCAAAACAACATTGTAAGTCTTAACATTTTTACAAATGCACCGATTTTGATTGTACTGTAGCTTTGATTGCTTGCAAATAAAAATAAACGTATTGTACAGGTTGATTAAAAAATGGATACAATACACATGCACGTACTTTTTCAATTTGAAAATACGTTTGCGGAGGACAAAATATATGACATTACCTGGATTAACGTGCAAAACTTTGAAGGATTGTACAAGGCAATAAATGAAGACTAGAGATGATATTTTTTTGACCAGACATTCAAGTAACTGAGGTTATCAATACAGACATGGTAATTCCTAGATATCGATTTGGATTCGTCGATGACAACATTCTTCCATCCAGGTTGAACAAGATAGAACAACTTACTAGTAACAAATTATTATGCATAGTACAACCACTTGTGCATGTTATGGTCAATGCATGAATTATATATGTAAAGTAAACCCATTTTTTAAGCTTACTGTCTAGATGTTTATAGTGCGAATGCTATAGTCCATAAAAGTTTTATACCTAATTTATACCTGTTGACATTCTTACACCTAATCCTATTATCCCAATTACTGAAAATATCCATATACTTTTAAATGGACTACATTTCAGCTTTTGAATTAACGTTTCTGTCTACTTATCACATTTGTCATTCATTTTATTTACCATTCCACGAAATACTATACAAATGTGGTTTTATACATGCAGACGTAGGTGGTTTGCTGCAGTCTATAACAAAAATACTGTATATCACCAAGAAAAGTGGAACTCAATCTGTGAAGTGGGAACTTCGAGTTCACACGTTTAGGTGTGTATATCCAACTTAGAAAATACAAATTGCCACAATTACACATTTACAAACTTATAATAATCTGAACAACAGGAAGATAACTGTTGTGTCTTTATGGACCGATAAGATAGATTTGGTTGACAAGTCAGTTACTGACAAATACGAAGTGGCAGTACCATTTGTTAACACTTCCACGACCGTGTCATTTTTTGGGCGTAAGTTTGAAAATTATTATCCGTAAGCTTATTTCCACTCACCGCTAATAGTATTTATTTCTTAAAATATCATGTACTTTCAACTCCACAAAAGCAACGAAGGTGTATCTAAACAGAATACGATTTTGTTCACACCCAAAAAAGGGATGTGAACAAAACTTCCACCCCTGATTGGTGGAAATCAGAGGACCCATATGGGCCCCCCTAATTTCCATCAATCAGGGGTGGAAGTTTTGTTCACATCCCTTTTTGGATGTCAACAAAATTGGACTCGCTACATCTAAACATGCCAATCACACAGATCAAAATCATTGATTGAAAGGTAAACATTTGGTTTTGTGACGCAACATTGTCTTAGCTGTCATGTGTCACATTTGTATTAACTAATTACTCCTGTTCCCTTCTTTTCAGTGATATGGATGTAGCGACTGTAAAAATAATGATATCTGATAATAACCAGTACAACCATGGAAACGCTGGTATACAACATGTTACATCGAATATTGCCCATCTACAAGAAGAATAGAGGACTACAAACTGTCGGACAGATTGTTATTATTGTTTTAATTTTTACATATTGTAAAGGCGTTAGCTTCAACATCCACTCTATTGCTTATTAATTTGGTAAATTAAATACTGACCTTTCTTGCACACTTACTCTTCTCACCTATATTTTTGTTAGGGAAAAAATTATGAGGTCCGGGCAACCATAAAGTAGTTCAAAACATCGACGCGTTGGAGTTATCTTTCATGCATTTTATGCAAGGGTTCGGTACGTTTAGACAGTTCTAACAATGTTTGCGGTAACTGTCATAGGCCTGCTGACAGCCCAGTAAATCGGTAAAAAAAAAATCTTCACCCACACACATAGAAGTAATTTTGACCATAATCTTCAGATTTATGCTTGCTATGACAGATTTCTTTTAAACCTTGATGTTTTTTTACCACACTACATCCATGACCGTTACTGCATTTGACTATGAAGCTAAATGTCCTATAGGCCATCAAGTTGATGATATACTTTCTATTTTAAGTGTTTGTGTTATATGTTGTTTCTGTACTATTTGTGTCACTACCAAATTTTTCACTATTGGAGGCATCAAAATAAGGGCAAAACTAAATATATGTTTCTATTAATAATTAAATGCATGCACAGTATCTAATAACGACTAGTTGTACCAATCAGTGCGGAATAAAGTCCCTTTAATAATTGGATAATTCTATCAACAACTCATATTTTGTCTTTTCCACCCCATTATAGGTTTAAAAAATAAAATGACCTATTTATCCTTATATGTTATTAAACTTGACAGATTCATCATCTGATTTTACTAAGCACTTTAATCATAGCGAAATGACAAAAATAAGACAAGACTAATAAAGTTGAGTGACATGAAAATTATGATCTATTGGAAAATGATGTTATATTTTAGATTTGTTTTTTCTCTTAAGAGCTTTTTTTTAATTTGATTTATAGTTCAATCATTCTTTTAATTAAACTGAAATATTCTTTTAGATCATGTTATTGATTAAAACACATAAAAAAGTAATTACAAATTACAATTTTGTCGTTTTGGATTTCATCTCTTATTTCATTCATCGTCAATATTAAGTTGTTTTTCTTTTGAAAGTATAAAACAAATTGTAGTTACGGTATATTCTGGGGTGGTAAAAACAAAAGATGGGTGTAATAAATTTTGTTTAAATAGTGGGGTAGAAAGAAAATATTTGAGATGTGAATATATATAGCCTTAATAATTTCATTTCGTTTGGACTAGATGTAAAACTACTGCCATAATTTTCCTCAGTAAGAGCATCTCCAACTGTGTATTAGATTTCAGAAAATATGAAATGTACACTCAAAAACGTGTCCAATAATGTGGATTTCAGGGGCAAAAGTTCGGGGATCTACAAAGTCTTCTAACACTTGTTCAACAAATGCCTGAAATCAGGCGTCTGTTCAACAAACACCTAAGGTAAAACGTTTGTTGAACAAACGCCTGATTTTAGGCGTTTGTTCAACAAACGTCGGGTAATTTCATTCAAAGCATGTGGATACTTTTTCAATTCTTCCCCAAAAAATGCAACCCACTTTCTAACATGCAGCTTCCACTTTTTAATGTATAAAACCCATTTTTAAATATTTTAAGGTATACACCGCACTTTTTAACGTGTCGCGTTGCACTTTTTAACGTATCCATCCCACATTTATTTTTTTTAAATATGCAGGCATGGCGGGCGTTTGTTCAGTAAACGCCCGCTATTTTTATTTTTTTCAAGCGTTTGTTAAACAAACGCCACTTCCCAAAACTGTTGTGAAATCATCGGTTCCATCAACTCGGAGTACGAAAAATCGAAAATTCATACCCCGAACTGTTGGAGATGCTCTAACCATTTCCTCCGACCACTCTTTCACATTTTTAATGCTCAATGAAATTAATCTTGCAGTGTATAGAAACCTCGGCTCAAATCTGTATAGGTACCTATTCTTCTCATCAATCTTATTTACTCAACTAGGTCAGATTTAACTTCTCCTTTCTACCACTAGGGTTTTTATTTTGGGAACCAAATTGGGGATTTTGGGTAGGAGTGCAAACATGTTGATTGATGTGGGAATTTATGTTTCATATACATATCACGTTCTCTATTACTATAATAAGAATGGTCTGTTTATTCGTAAATTAGTGTAAATCTTACAATCTAACTCGAATATGTTCTAGACTTTTTTTAGTAAGGTATGCTTAGTTCAATTTGTTATTTCGGCATTTCCTATCATTAAATTTTAGACGAAGTATCCTTTTTAGTTTATGTGTCAAATGAGGATGAAATCAAACTATGCTACCCTAACCTTTTATCACCTATTACATGTTAAGCACAATTATAAGCTAACTAATTACCTGATCTGAATCTATATTTCATACAATCTTGTTTTTAATGTCAATAATCACCATCTTCCTGTATTAGGATAACTAGTATAACCGCATAACGGTGGAAAAACCGACTTTGTAATGTGGTTATTCTAGTGTATGGATAAATAATTCTTTTAATAAAAAATTAATTGGAATGATTTTTATAGTGAAACTGCATTACAAAGTCGGTTTTACCACCGGTTATACTAGTGTGTGGATAATATTAAATTGAGAAAGATAATAAATGTGCAACGTAAAACGGTAAAAGAAAAAAAAAAGGAATGCTGAAATGGTAAGGTAGTTAATTTAAATAAGAATAAATGATGTGTAACATATTCAATTAATAAGTAAAAGAATTTAGTTGATAGTTAACATTCAAAAGTTCAAACTAGAAATGTCTACACTAGTGCAATTTTGTAATAGGAGATGTTTACAAGATGAATGGATGAGAATTGAAAAACAATTAATTGGAATAATTTATGCATTATATATGCGTGCATGCATGTTTGAATTCAAACTGGAGAACATTAATAGAATCTATAGCGTATTATTTTAATATAGGAAACAAATCAATTGAGAATTGATTTGAAATTAATAATAATTAATAAATATTACAATGATAATTAGTACGTTACAAATTAGTAAAGAAAGCATTCGCTAATTCGCATTACAAATATACAATGAGGTAATTTAATAATAATAAATTTATAACGGAATAGTAATTAAGGAAAATTGAGTAACATTTGTGTGTAAACACACACACACACATATTAAGTTAATTACGTACATCTGAAACTCAATTTTCATAATATATGAAATTATTATATAATAAAATGAGAATGAGATTAATGTAAATGGAACGTTATACATGAATTCAGGAAAGAAATAATAAATTAACATTACATAAATATTAAATGTTTTAATAAATTAGCATGACACATTAATAAATGCTAAAATTAATGTTTTTAACTGTGTCTTAAGCACTAGTTGTATGGTTGGAGTTTTATCATTTTCCGTCATGCAGATGACGCTGATTTGAACCTCTATAAATAAGCGTGCAGGGCTACACTCTAAACTCATTATATTTTGAACGAGCGTGGAAGACTTGCCACTTTTCTTCCTCCTCCAAAACTTCATAAATTATGTAATCTAGATTTAGATTTAGGTTATAGTAGTGTGTGGATAATATTAAATTGAGAAGGATAATAAATGTGCAACATAAAAAAAAAAAAAGGAATGTTGAAATGGTAAGGTAGTTAATTTAATTAAGAATAAATGATGTGTAACATATTCAATTAATAAGTAAAAGAATTTAGTTGATGGTTAACATTCAAAAGTTCAAACTAGAAATGTTTACGCTACTGCAATTTTGTAATAGGAGATGTTTACAAGATGAATGGATGAGAATTGAAAAACAATTAATTGGAATGATTTATGCGTTACATATGCGTGCATGCATGTTTGAATTCAATAGACATTGTAATTAATGCTATCTTAAGTCATGATTATTCAATAGACATTATAATTAATGCATCTGCCATTGTAATTAATGCATCGTTCGAAGGAGGACAAAATAGGTATTGTTAAAAAGCTTCAGACGGACGGAAGTTATTGAAGGCTCGGTAAAATTAAGAAAAACAGACAAAGTCGGTTTGATTATTGAAGGCTCGGTAGAATTAAGAAAAACCGACAAAGTAGGTTTGATAAATACAATATATGAGAAGTTGCATTGTAGTACATAACTAAAAAAAATAATATCAGACATAATTTGAACTGAAGTACATAAGCACCAAAAGGTTATGAATGTGAATACAAATGCTCTCCAACTTAACCCCTAGCCAAAAAAGAAACTAGTTCATGTGTCTTGTCAGCATCCAATATAAATTTTATGGCACACTACGAATTAACTCAAAATATAATATATTATGCATGTTGTTTGAGTAACATATGCTAGAGAAATATGACTGCTTATTACAAGACAATTCTGTGAGTTCTTTTTTTTAAGAAATGAGGCAATACTTTTTATATTTTTTTTTTATAACACAACATGGCAAGGGTTGTCGCATTATTTGACTTGTGCCACTTGCTCCATTTGTTTGGTGTCCAATACATAAACCATTTCTCTTTGCAACTTTCCGGCATACATCCGCAAAAATTAAGAATGCTTCCTCAGCTAATGGAATGAATTTTAAAAAATGGTGATGGTTATGCATAGGAACTGATTTTGAATTTGGTCAAGAATTTCAATAAAAAAAGAAACCCGACAAACTCGCTCTTATTTACGGGGTTAAGAATTGGGTAAGCCTTTTGTTATGTTTTCCATTAATTGATTATTTATGAAACCATTTCATACTTTAATTAATTAGTAGTAAATATGGTTCTTTCTTGGCAGGTAAAGAACTATTATCTAATTAAAAAAGATTAAAAGAATTATTGAGTACACATATCAATCACTACCACTACTGAAAACAAAAGCAGTAGAGGCATTTATAGATGCCCTTTATATTATAAACAGGGACTAAAAAATCCCATAAATCGCCTTTATTACTATGAGCGGCAGAATAGCATCTGCCCTAAAAAAACCCGTCCCTAAAAAGATGTAAGGGCGGATTGTTCCTTTAATCTGCCTCTACTAAAGCATATGCCACGCAAGCATAATATAAACTGTAACCCCATTTGAGGTTAATATATCCGCCTCTAAAAGTTACAGTATAAATTCAACTGCCGCCTTTAATGCACACTATAATCAAATAGCTAAAATCAAACAGCTAAAGATTACAATAAAGACTTATATTGCCAACAGACTATGCTACATCATATTATTATTCATCCAGTTCAAAATAATTAATATGTTGTTGCATGCACTATAACAAACAAAATAATGCAGAATGACAGTATTGAAAAGTACAACTAACATCAAAAAATATGCTCTACATTTTCATATGGAAAAGCATAATAGAAAAATTACATTTCCGGTTGATAAATGACAACGAACCAAAAATAAATTATCCTTACAGCAATAGACTTCAACTTAACATAATCAGATAAGTTCCCTTCTCAGTCATGTCTTTCATTGTGCCTACAAGTTTCTGGTATTGTTCATTTCATACCACACTTCTTCATACACGCTTCCTTTCAAACTCCTTCATCTCTCATCAGCATAAGCCTGCGGCCAACAACAAACAACCACCTTCCTAGAACTTCTCTTTCAACCATTTCAGAAACTCCCCAAACTGCCAACAAACCTCATTGCCAACTAGCAGGCATCAGCCTGACCGTTTCCAACAAACACCAGAACACAATCACGCACTCCAACAAACCGCGACCTGCCTCCCTGCCTCAACCACAATCACAAGGCTCACCTGAAATACCGATGTACCATCTCGTCTCCAGCCAAACACCAAACTATCTTTCTCCATCTCTTCTAACCATCTCCAATCAGAACCAAACCTCACCCTAACACTTGAGTCATCACCGCGACCATCAAATCTTGCACGTCTTTCCACCGCGACCTCATCAACACTAACCTGCGACCTTCAAACAATATTCAGATTGAACTTTTGGGATTGACTGAATTTTTCAGTGCGTGTTTTAATTTCTACTTTTCGAGCGTGTTTCAATCGTGAGTGTTTTGGTTCGTGTGCATCATACACTTCCACTCCAATGCTATGCTTCTTTGGCCTTTCTTCCATCATCGATAGCATATTGGTCACAGTTTCAACCATCAATCTAAAGTTGTCGCTTTACTTAAACTTGCTCCTAATCTCACCTGCAATCCATCAATCTAATGTTCATCTCCACCTTTATATAGTAAAGGAAAAATAAGGGTGGAAAAGGATAACTTACTTTGAAACTCTTGGATACAACTGCACCTTTGTAATATTATTTTTCTCGCTGTAGGAAGCAGTCATATTCCCGGTTGTCTTCCCAAGCTTCAAGTGCCCAATTCAAATTGTAGCAACCTTGACAAACACATTGGCTTCTTAGAATATCAACCATGCTAGAATGAACCCCAGCCATTAAGTTATCACCTGCAATTGTTCACAGAAGATAAGTCAATTGTTCACAGAAGATAAGTCACGTGATAGTAAGGAATTTCACATTATACTCAATTTTCTACATTGTGATATCATGATTTAAGCCTTGTGAACTCGCCAATTTAAACCTTAAACACAAGTAAACTAGAATCAATTAATGAAAACATGGCAACAAATTAAGATATAAAGTAATTACATTGACATAAAAATGAACTTGGACAAAATATATGATCAATGAAATGGAGTGCTTACTGTTACAAAGCAATCGTAGAAGCGAAGCCTAAGTAGTGGACTTGCAATATTTGAGGCGATGGACATGACCATCACTTCATCAGAATTATGAACAATTAGAATATATGTGAAACACTAACTCCATATGTATTTACTTATTTTCATCAAAAAGTATGGAAGCTTCATTGGTGGAACATATAAGAAGCTACATGTTAAATTTCGCCTAGCTTAAATAAATAACTAAAACAAAGGAAGAAGTTCAAAAATATTAATATTACTCGAAATTTACCTACTGAGTGCTACTTGGTAAACGAATGATTTGGGAAGAGGGAAAAAATAATCTTGCTCAGTGCAGTAGTAAACAATCCACTACAGTAGTAAAGGGCATGAATAATTAGAACAATGCCCGATAATTCAATAGGCGATGAGTACTTAAGCTCCCTTGACTTGAGTTACCAACCATTGCCGCCATTCCATGATTTGCTCTGTAATTCTCTTTTGTTAACGCGTCGCAAAATGCCCTGTGGGTTATGAAGCTATCCTTCCCGCATTATTTTGTAGTATGAGGTTGAAGTGTTAAACATTTTTGTCTGAACTGAAGTAAAGAGGCAAAAACAGCCTGTCAGATGGCACTAGTGCTTTTTTTTTCTTTTTCGGAAAAAACCATCTGATTCTCTTTTTGCATACTTTGTATTTCTTAAAAATCGTATATTTCCTCAAGAATAACTGGGTTGTATCTTAAAATAAATGTAATCAAGGAGAATATACTACAATTATTTGTAAACGAATTGCAGGCTTTTCAGATATATATAGCATGTGTTATTTATTGGATTAACTCTTATCTTGGGTAGTTTGTTCGAAAAATGATCTGAACATGAAGCTGCTAATATACATAAATATCATTTATGCTCGTGACAATATACTTTTGACTTACTGATACCATGTACAATAAAGTAGCAACCAGTTTAGGTTTTGATTTCAAATAGTGACAATTTGGCACACTTTAACTGAGGTCTTTGTATCAAGGCAGAGTTGAACCATTTTTGTTACAGTTAAGGTAGTTTCTATTGGGATCAAACCGATTTAGTCAGTAGACATTAAGTATTATCACAAATAAGAAAATATTTATTGCTACAGTTGATCATAAAAGCAATACCTTGAGAAAATAGTTCCACAATCGCATCTATACTCTTTAGTCCCACATATCTTGGCATGAGCCTTCCAATTCGACTGAACTGCATACCTGTTGGAGCATTTATCGCATTTCCACTTCTTCTCTACATGCTTGCGCAAGTAATGCTTCTTAATTCTAGTCAAGTCTCCTAATGCTCGACTCGGATCATGATGAGTGCAAGTTAACTCGGGGCAAACGTACACTCTTTTCTTCACATCAATGGTAGTCCTTTTTTTTAATTTCCATGGCAAGTTGTGTCCTCTCCAATGGAGTTGAATATTTTGGTCTCATTGGAAACCTTCGTGACACACTTTACAGATGTATCGATTTGTTGCTAATAGCGTTTTTGGCGAGAGAGCCACTACTTCTGCATCTGGATATGAAGATTGTACAATATGTTATAAAATTTGAAGATTCATATTTTCCAATATTGCACAATTTGCATATGAACATCTAGTCTTAGAGTTCGATTCATATACCTTGGATAAGTGCTTGTTTTGATTCAATTCTTTGGATGTTATAAAATAGATTACCGACCTATAACACGAATTTATATTTCTCTAAAATATGTTTAATGTTTTTTTGAGTTAATGCTAGAAGGAAAAGACCCGAGACTTAATGATACCAAATTTATTAGTAATCATTTTTACTTTTAATCACATAATCATATAGTTGTACATTGTTTTACCTAAAGTAGTTTAATCAGATAAAAAGAAGGCAACGAACCTGGATTTCCAGGAAGACTTCTTCTCTTCTTTGTCACATGAGCAATACTGTCAGCTTTAGCTGGTAAAGTAATGCAACTCCCTACAGTGTTTGCATATGAGAATTGTTGTTAGAGTCTTCTTCGGATGTGTTTGACATGTTAGCTTATGTTTGAAATTCTCTCTATGTTGGAGAAGCAGAAGACTGCTACTGTATATATACAGAGAATACACCATAAGGGATGGAGAAACAACCAACAATGTAATTATTTTAAATTGTATAAAAATGCATCAGCGGTCCTTAAATGATATATAAATGGGTAGAATTTGGTGTCCTAAGCATAATTAGGACTGCACATTTGTTTATTTGAGTTGTTGTTTGTTTCTTTTTGATTGAAACTTGGAATGGAAATAGCAGAATCAAGAAAAGAAGTCCTACACCATAAATAAGATTGCATTGTTTTAAAAAGTTAGAGATTGTTGCATCATAGTTTACAAGTCGCCTCAAAGGCTCAAAAAGTCAAACCCATAAACTGAAGCTTTCACAGTTCACCAAAACTTTATAACCCAAACAGTTCTTAAATGTATTATGTTTATAGGACAAATAATACAATATCAATCATCAACATGCACAATGCAATCTGAGTTCTAAAATAACATTGTGCATGTACATAATGTTATTCAATAGAGGAAAAACCCTAACTTGAGTTACATCATACTATTGTTTTGATACACTTCAAACTTCAAAGTCCAAATAAATTTTATGTGGGTTTAGGAATATTGTAGCTAATGCATGTATTCTAACATATAAAAAATTGCATATATATATTATAAAGCAAATTCGTATTGCCATAAAGAAATACAAGAGCATATTCCTGGTAACCAAAAATAAGAGAATTAAGAAGACTGTTGTTGAGGGCAATAGCAGAAAGACAACCTGAAAGATCAGGCCATAAAGACAAACTGGGAACAATATTCATTTTACTAGTTAATTGTTTAGCTTACCAACTAACCTTTCAAAAAAAATATTTAATATACTACATATTGTGAAGTAATACATGCTACGAGACATGTATAGAAAAATGTATCAACGTAACCATGCTTTACAAATTTTTGGGAAAATTTTGCAAATACATAGCCTATAGAATATACAAAACCTAAACCATCATATTTTGAGGTTTTATGCTTCACCTCTTCTCTACTTGCAGTAAGGCCAGCATGTTCCATATAAATATATGTGGTTGCATCATCTCATCTTCCATAAATTAGTTAAATTTCAGCTTCATTGTTTCCCTGCTTTTCCATACATGCACCCAATTACTCTAAAAAAACAAGTTACTTTATGTTTATGCATCACTCAATAACAATAACATGCAAGTTGCTCTTATCATAACATGCATAACGATGCATGCAACATCCTATAAATCTCATTATTTCTTTATCCTTCCAATATTTGATATACTCATATCACAATAGCCATCACAAAAGGATATTAAAATGCCAGAGAGAAATCTTCTCCATTAAAGATAGTTTGCAAAAATGATGTTAAACATGTAAGATTCTATCACTAAATAATGTCACTCATTGGTTTTATTCATGAAATTATTTTCCTCTCTACACATTGGTCCTGTTAGTTATAAAGTGTTTCATGTATTCACACTGCGCATGCTCATTTACATAAAGAAGGCTTATTGGGTTTTTTTCCCGAAACAACATCAATGAAAATGGCATTCAAAAAGGTATTTCAATGAAAAAAAATTGAACAAAAAGAGAAATAACCTTCGAAAAGTTCTACAGCAAGAGAACATGGCAATTCACAGGAACTGCATAACTTTCATCGAAGTGGCTCATCTCTCCTTCAGCTGCAGTACTCCTTCGATGAAAGTTATGTATGTTCTACAGCAAGAGAACATGGCATTCAAAAAGTTATGGGTCTATATTATAGCTGAAGGAGTACTGCAGCTGAAGGAGAGATGAGCCACTTCGATGAAAGTTATGTATGTTCCTGTGAATTGCCATGTTCTCTTGCTGTAGAACTTTTCGAAGGTTATTTCTCTTTTTGTTCATTTTTTTTCATTGAAATACCTTTTTGAATGCCATTTTCATTGATGTTGTTTCGGGAAAAAAACCCAATAAGCCTTCTTTATGTAAATGAGCATGCGCAGTGTGAATACATGAAACACTTTATAACTAACAGGACCAATGTGTAGAGAGGAAAATAATTTCATGAATAAAACCAATGAGAGACATTATTTAGTGATAGAATCTTACATGTTTTACATCATTTTTGCAAACTATCTTTAATGGAGAAGATTTCTCTCTGGCATTTTAATATCCTTTTGTGATGGCTATTGTGATATGAGTATATCAAATATTGGAAGGATAAAGAAATAATGAGATTTATAGGATGTTGCATGCATCGTTATGCATGTTATGATAAGAGCAACTTGCATGTTATTGTTATTGAGTGATGCATAAACATAAAGTAACTTGTTTTTTTAGAGTAATTGGGTGCATGTATGGAAAAGCAGGGAAACAATGAAGCTGAAATTTAACTAATTTATGGAAGCTGAGATGATGCAACCACATATATTTATATGGAACATGTTGGCCTTACTGCAAGTAGAGAAGAGGTGAAGCATAAAACCTCAAAATATGATGGTTTAGGTTTTGTATATTCTATAGGCTATGTATTTGCAAAATTTTCCCAAAAATTTGTAAAGCATGGTTACGTTGATACATTTTTCTATACATGTCTCGTAGCATGTATTAGTTCACAATATGTAGTATATTAAATATTTTTTTTGAAAGGTTAGTTGGTAAGCTAAACAATTAACTAGTAAAATGAATATTGTTCCCAGTTTGTCTTTATGGCCTGATCTTTCAGGTTGTCTTTCTGCTATTGCCCTCAACAACAGTCTTCTTAATTCTCTTATTTTTGGTTACCAGGAATATGCTCTTGTATTTCTTTATGGCAATACGAGTTTGCTTTATAATATATATATATATATGCAATTTTTTATATGTTAGAATACATGCATTAGCTACAATATTCCTAAACCCACATAAAATTTAGTTGGACTTTGAAGTTTGAAGTGTATCAAAACAATAGTATGATGTAACTCAAGTTAGGGTTTTTCCTCTATTGAATAACATTATGTACATGCACAATGTTATTTTAGAACTCAGATTGCATTGTGCATGTTGATGATTGATATTGTATTATTTGTCCTATAAACATAATACATTTAAGAACTGTTTGGGTTATAAAGTTTTGGTGAACTGTGAAAGCTTCAGTTTATGGGTTTGACTTTTTGAGCCTTTGAGGCGACTTGTAAACTATGATGCAACAATCTCTAACTTTTTAAAACAATGCAATCTTATTTATGGTGTAGGACTTCTTTTCTTGATTCTGCTATTTCCATTCCAAGTTTCAATCAAAAAGAAACAAACAACAACTCAAATAAACAAATGTGCAGTCCTAATTATGCTTAGGACACCAAATTCTACCCATTTATATATCATTTAAGGACCGCTGATGCATTTTTATACAATTTAAAATAATTACATTGTTGGTTGTTTCTCCATCCCTTATGGTGTATTCTCTGTATATATACAGTAGCAGTCTTCTGCTTCTCCAACATAGAGAGAATTTCAAACATAAGCTAACATGTCAAACACATCCGAAGAAGACTCTAACAACAACTCTCATATGCAAACACTGTAGGGAGTTGCATTACTTTACCAGCTAAAGCTGACAGTATTGCTCATGTGACAAAGAAGAGAAGAAGTCTTCCTGGAAATCCAGGTTCGTTGCCTTCTTTTTATCTGATTAAACTACTTTAGGTAAAACAATGTACAGCTATATGATTATGTGATTAAAAGTAAAAATGATTACTAATAAATTTGGTATCATTAAGTCTCGGGTCTTTTCCTTCTAGCATTAACTCAAAAAAACATTAAACATATTTTAGAGAAATATAAATTCGTGTTATAGGTCGGTAATCTATTTTATAACATCCAAAGAATTGAATCAAAACAAGCACTTATCCAAGGTATATGAATCGAACTCTAAGACTAGATGTTCATAGGCGAATTGTGCAATATTGGAAAATATGAATCTTCAAATTTTATAACATATTGTACAATCTTCATATCCAGATGCAGAAGTAGTAGCTCTCTCGCCAAAAACGCTATTAGCAACAAATCGATACATCTGTAAAGTGTGTCACGAAGGTTTCCAACGAGACCAAAATATTCAACTCCATTGGAGAGGACACAACTTGCCATGGAAATTAAAACAAAGGACTACCATCGATGTGAAGAAAAGAGTGTACGTTTGCCCCGAGTTAACTTGCACTCATCATGATCCGAGTCGAGCATTAGGAGACTTGACTAGAATTAAGAAGCATTACTTGCGCAAGCATGTAGAGAAGAAGTGGAAATGCGATAAATGCTCCAACAGGTATGCAGTTCAGTCGAATTGGAAGGCTCATGCCAAGATATATGGGACTAAAGAGTATAGATGTGATTGTGGAACTATTTTCTCAAGGTATTGCTTTTCTGATCAACTGTAGCAATAAATATTTTCTTATTTGTGATAATACTTAATGTCTACTGACTAAATCGGTTTGATCCCAATAGAAACTACCTTAACTGTAACAAAAATGGTTCAACTCTGCCTTGATACAAAGACCTCAGTTAAAGTGTGCCAAATTGTCACTATTTGAAATCAAAACCTAAACTGGTTGCTACTTTATTGTACATGGTATCAGTAAGTCAAAAGTATATTGTCACGAGCATAAATGATATTTATGTATATTAGCAGCTTCATGTCAGATCATTTTTCGAACAAACTACCCAAGATAAAAGTTAATCCAATAAATAACACATGTTATATATATCTGAAAAGCCTGCAATTCGTTTACAAATAATTGTAGTATATTCTCCTTGATTACATTTATTTTAAGATACAACCCAGTTATTCTTGAGGAAATATACGATTTTTAAGAAATACAAAGTATGCAAAAAGAGAATCAGATGGTTTTTTCCGAAAAAGAAAAAAAAGCACTAGTGCCATCTGACAGGCTGTTTTTGCCTCTTTACTTCAGTTCAGACAAAAATGTTTAACACTTCAACCTCATACTACAAAATAATGCGGGAAGGATAGCTTCATAACCCACAGGGCATTTTGCGACGCGTTAACAAAAGAGAATTACAGAGCAAATCATAGAATGGCGGCAATGGTTGGTAACTCAAGTCAAGGGAGCTTAAGTACTCATCGCCTATTGAATTATCGGGCATTGTTCTAATTATTCATGCCCTTTACTACTGTAGTGGATTGTTTACTACTGCACTGAGCAAGATTATTTTTTCCCTCTTCCCAAATCATTCGTTTACCAAGTAGCACTCAGTAGGTAAATTTCGAGTAATATTAATATTTTTGAACTTCTTCCTTTGTTTTAGTTATTTATTTAAGCTAGGCGAAATTTAACATGTAGCTTCTTATATGTTCCACCAATGAAGCTTCCATACTTTTTGATGAAAATAAGTAAATACATATGGAGTTAGTGTTTCACATATATTCTAATTGTTCATAATTCTAATGAAGTGATGGTCATGTCCATCGCCTCAAATATTGCAAGTCCACTACTTAGGCTTCGCTTCTACGATTGCTTTGTAACAGTAAGCACTCCATTTCATTGGTCATATATTTTGTCCAAGTTCATTTTTATGTCAATGTAATTACTTTATATCTTAATTTGTTGCCATGTTTTCATTAATTGATTCTAGTTTACTTGTGTTTAAGGTTTAAATTGGCGAGTTCACAAGGCTTAAATCATGATATCACAATGTAGAAAATTGAGTATAATGTGAAATTCCTTACTATCACGTGACTTATCTTCTGTGAACAATTGACTTATCTTATGTGAACAATTGCAGGTGATAACTTAATGGTTGGGGTTCATTCTAGCATGGTTGATATTCTAAGAAGCCAATGTGTTTGTCAAGGTTGCTACAATTTGAATTGGGCACTTGAAGCTTGGGAAGACAACCGGGAATATGACTGCTTCCTACAGCGAGAAAAATAATATTACAAAGGTGCAGTTGTATCCAAGAGTTTCAAAGTAAGTTATCCTTTTCCACCCTTATTTTTCCTTTACTATATAAAGGTGGAGATGAACATTAGATTGATGGATTGCAGGTGAGATTAGGAGCAAGTTTAAGTAAAGCGACAACTTTAGATTGATGGTTGAAGCTGTGACCAATATGCTATCGATGATGGAAGAAAGACCAAAGAAGCATAGCATTGGAGTGGAAGTGTATGATGCACACGAACCAAAACACTCACGATTGAAACACGCTCGAAAAGTAGAAATTAAAACACGCACTGAAAAATTCAGTCAATCCCAAAAGTTCAATCTGAATATTGTTTGAAGGTCGCAGGTTAGTGTTGATGAGGTCGCGGTGGAAAGACGTGCAAGATTTGATGGTCGCGGTGATGACTCAAGTGTTAGGGTGAGGTTTGGTTCTGATTGGAGATGGTTAGAAGAGATGGAGAAAGATAGTTTGGTGTTTGGCTGGAGACGAGATGGTACATCGGTATTTCAGGTGAGCCTTGTGATTGTGGTTGAGGCAGGGAGGCAGGTCGCGGTTTGTTGGAGTGCGTGATTGTGTTCTGGTGTTTGTTGGAAACGGTCAGGCTGATGCCTGCTAGTTGGCAATGAGGTTTGTTGGCAGTTTGGGGAGTTTCTGAAATGGTTGAAAGAGCAGTTCTAGGAAGGTGGTTGTTTGTTGTTGGCCGCAGGCTTATGCTGATGAGAGATGAAGGAGTTTGAAAGGAAGCGTGTATGAAGAAGTGTGGTATGAAATGAACAATACCAGAAACTTGTAGGCACAATGAAAGACATGACTGGGAAGGGAACTTATCTGATTATGTTAAGTTGAAGTCTATTGCTGTAAGGATAATTTATTTTTGGTTCGTTGTCATTTATCAACCGGAAATGTAATTATTCTATTATGCTTTTCCATATGAAAATGTAGAGCATATTTTTTGATGTTAGTTGTACTTTTCAATACTGTCATTCTGCATTATTTTGTTTGTTATAGTGCATGCAACAACATATTAATTATTTTGAACTGGATGAATAATAATATGATGTAGCATAGTCTGTTGGCAATATAAGTCTTTATTGTAATCTTTAGCTGTTTGATTTTAGCTATTTGATTATAGTGTGCATTAAAGGCGACAGTTGAATTTATACTGTAACTTTTAGAGGCGGATATATTAACCTCAAATGGGGTTACAGTTTATATTATGCTTGCGTGGCATATGCTTTAGTAGAGGCAGATTAAAGGAACAATCCGCCCTTACATCTTTTTAGGGACGGTTTTTTTTTAGGGCAGATGCTATTCTGCCGCTCATAGTAATAAAGGCGATTTATGGGATTTTTTAGTCCTTGTTTATAATATAAAGGGCATCTATAAATGCCTCTACTGCTTTTGTTTTCAGTAGTGGAAATATGTTCGAACCATCAGAAAATACATGAAAATGGCTATATATTTGACTAAAAAATTGTTGCCATATCCATGAATAAACATTTCTCATTTCAGGCAACGTATCATCTTTGAAAGGATTTTTTGAGTAGTAGTTTTTTTTTTCATTTTCTCAGTCAAACTAGAAAATATTGGTTGGTTTTTGATTTTGGCCAATTAGTGTATTGGTAATTAATTTGCAGCAAACTCTATGTTGGATGTGCTTCCTTAAAATTAGTGCATTTGGTTCAAAACGTTCCCAGTTAGAGTTATATTACTGGAACGGTACTCAAGCATATATGGTACCATTTCCTTATCGTTTCAATTGTAAGGCTTTTTTTTAAGCTCTAAAATGTTTTTTCTGTGCAAAATTTATGTTAATAGGTTGGTCCAAATAATTAATATTTTCCTACAATGGATATCTTCTATTTCTTGAGCTTGATGTCTGAATTAGCTCTTTATTATGTTTGAGCATTGTTATTGACACTCCAAATATTGTTAAGCGGAGACCAAATTTTTATTATTTTTTTCTAAAATTGTTAAGGGGAGTACCAATTAGGAAAGTAGCCCCTTAACAAATATAGGTAATTTTACCTTATTATTCATTTAGCCCTTTAACAAATAAAGGTAATTTTACCTTAACAAATATTGTAAGGGCTATTGTAATTTTTTTTTCCAATCAGCATGTATCGATTTTTTTTAAACCCTAAAGGATAAGCGTTTTCGGAGGAATATGATCGAACTATTTTTTGTCGACATAAATATGCCAAATTTTATAATTACGAAGTCAATGCACTGAAATGATTATTAATTTTCGACATATTACTGTCGAAGACATTCATAATTGATTACGTGCTGCATTCAGTGCAGTGGTGATGAACTACTTATTTTAATTCGGTTTTTCTTGTCAAAAAAGTTTATTTTAATCTAATTAGAAGGGGCAATCCAGGAATATTGAGTAGTGTGAAATAATATATTTGTGTAGCCCCTTAACAATTTTTCAAAAAGTGGAGTGTTTTTATAAAATGACCACCCCTTAAAAATTGTTGGAGTGTCAATAACAACACCCTTATGTTTTACGTCCTAATGCCATCATATCAAATATAAAAAACGATAAAGAAATCATGGTAGAAACCTTGCCATATGAACATGTGTGCATGAGATTTTTTTTGTTGCATGCCTAAGTTATAATTATCCATCATTGCATTTATATATTTCCATTGAATTTGACTTTTATGTATACTGAATGCCTAATAGATAGCACCTATCATTTGGCATGCATGTCTTTCCAACAAATTAGGTTCTTATGGTGCTTGGTCATAGTTCTTTGTTATTAGTTTTGATGATTAAATTACAAGACAAATTTTTGGTATTGATCTTCCCGGTGAGGAAGACCATTGTGTAGAATTTATAATGGCTAATGCCACACCAAAACAAAGAACATGGATGATATATGTAACAAAATACTATTATTTCTGCACCTACATTTTAATCATAGTTAAATACATAATGTGTATTAGAGTTTGAACTATTTCAAACTTGGTAAAAACATAACTTTTTGTTTCGCAATGTATGCTTAATTTCCTTTTTTCCACTAAAAACCTCATTTTTCTTCATCATGGCATTAAATCTTCATATATTTTCAAAAAAAAAATTACCTTGTTAATAGAAAAAAAAAATAGAGTCAGGTATACATTTAACGAAAGTTTTGATTAAGAAGCCATGAATTAGAAGTTAGACCCTTGATCTTCATCATCTCACTACTGATAAAATATCAGTGATGTATTACTAGCATCATATATAATAAGGAATCCCTCTTTTGAAGTTTTTGAATTGTTTGAAGTACCTTTTATATTCTAACCGATCTATGTAACATAAAATATATTTTTGACATTTTCCTTACTATATTACGGTTTAAAAAACATTTATTTACATTCGTTGCTTATTTTTTTTACCACTGTATGTTTCTCATGCAACCATAAATTTATATATTATGGTTGGCAAGATTTCGATTACTTTAAGAAATTAATTTTAGGCTTAATTGTCTAAACTTGTTTATCCTTATCTTTTGATATTATAGTCTTTTTTCCAATGATATAGGAAGACAATTGGTTGTTCCTTATTCATGGCTGGGTGCATTCATGTAAATTGATAAACTTTTTTTTTTGTGTATCATTCATAATTTCCATATCGAACCAAAAAAATTCTAGAAAAGTGTGACAGGTGTTCAACATTTGAGTCAAATCCTCCTAAATAGCATCTCAAGAAGATGATTTTTTAATTTTAAGATCTAATCGGTTATACGATAACTCACAATGAATAAGTATTCAGCATTGTAATAAAACAATAATTTGAACTTTATTATTATAGGATAATTAATTCACAAGAGTTATTAGACTGGGTTATTATCATAAATATTATATATAATACTGAGTACATATGTTGGAAACTATTTGTAACAACCTGAAATTTCAGAACCAATTTAAAATTTTAATTTAATGTATTTTAATGGATTTTGAATATAAATTGGTTATTTTTTCTTGATAAAATTTGAGGATAATTTTAAAATTAGTTTTTATAATTTATTCGACGTAAAACAGGGTCAATAAAATATTTAAATCCATTTATAAGTTTTGAATTTGAAAATTAGTATTTTAAAGCTATATCGATCGCTTATAAAAAGACCAATTTTCGGGCATTCTTGGAATTCGACGAAACCACTTTTGTTGGATCCGGAATGTCAAAATATGTCGGAATTTAAATTTTCAAGTTCAATGGAGTTCGTATGTAGAAGAACGACCTATGAACGTACGTTGAAAATTCAGTTTGAATTCGAATTTAACTCAAAATAAGGTTACTTTTCAAACGGTCTCCAAATTCGATGCGAATAGATTCATTGGAACCGTAATTCCATAACGTAGCAAGTTTTCAAATTTCATAATTTTTGGAGTTAACCTGTAGCCGTGCGAGCGTAACGAAGTTTGCATGTAGTAATAAATACATCTTCACTTTTGGTCATTTGATGAATAGTGCTAAGCCAATGAGAATTAGTCACTTAGGCACCTCCCTCCTCCACATGGCTTGCTCTCCTCATTTGGTGCCTACATGAGAGGGTTTAGGGCTAATTAGGCATAGTTAGTGCTAAGGTTATGATTCATTCTACAAATTAGGTTTTAGAATTCAAAAACTTAAAAATGGAGACACTTTTCTCCCCTTTTCCTCCTTCCTCCGCCTAGTGGGCCCACCATCGCTGGTCCACATCAGCCGCACCCTCCCCCGCCTATGCCACGTTAGCCCAGGTTAGGCCGTGGGGCCCCTCCCCTTTCTCCCTCTCCAAAGCACTTCAAAACATGGAAAGCTCCTCCCTTTAAGTGCCCATACTTCTCATACTAGCCTTAGCTACTTATTTGTGGACCCTACATGCCACATGTCACTTTGTGGAGTCCTTTAAGCCCTTCTTCTTCGCTGGGCACCCAAGCCTCGAGTTACGGAGGCCTCCATTTTGCCAAAGATCATTGCTTTCTTGCTCCATTCACTAGTATAGACATGTACGAGAGTTGCCGGAAAGTTTGGAGCCATTCTGAGCTAAAAAGGCGACATTTTTAAGTGGTAGCAGGCGCCGAGAAGTCCGGCATTGCAATGTTTTGTTATCTGATGGCCGAGGTGAGAGATTCTCACTTTAATTGGTGTATTTAAGTAGAATAATTAATTATGAAAAGTTAATTAGTTAACCATCTTAAATTATAAGTTAATGCAACAAAGTTAAGTGAATTGCAAGTTAGAAAATCAGTTTATGTCACAGCTAGCGGGACATTAAAATATTTTGTACAATTATTTTATCTAGTACATGTGATATCCCTTGAGTTAAACACTTGAACTATTTACTAAATTTATTTAATATAAGAAACGTTGTTTGAATATACAACACTCGTATTTCAAAAAATGTGGATGGACACTTTCTGGTGCCGTAAATGGTAATGGATGCTTATTTATGTTATTATCTGAATGTGAATTTAAAATAATAAACATGTTGACAATGATGTAAAGTTATTTATGGTAGTTGAAATTTGATTAAAAATTCATTTACAAGTCGAACGGCTTGTTTATGTTCGCCCAATTAAATAAATCGATTAGATGAGATAAATAATTTATTAAATAATTATTTGATGGTTGAAAACCCCACACGGGTCTTGGGATGATTTTTGATTTACACATCTCCCTAGTTGTAGTTTGTGTGTTAATTTATTGATTAACAAAACGAAATAAGCTTCAATAATTATTTTGAAGCTTGCATGAAATTAAATGCACATTGGATGTTAAATAGTTGTTCGCAACTATTGTTGGATGTATTGGATTTATATGAACGGAATTACATGATATTTGGTTGAATTTTTTATCAGTCCATAATAAAGATGAATATTTTAGTAATATAAAATATGAGGTGAAAACTAAAATTAAATTTCGATGTTCGATTTTGGATGGACACGTTTATATCGAAATATTGATGAATATTCGTAACTGTGAAGAATGATTTTGAAGTAATTTTAATATACTTATGGCTAGTTAAAGTAATTGAATTTTAAATGAATAGTAACTTTGCAAATTGAAGTTCATTTAGGATATTTAGCAGACATTTGAAAAGAAGTTTTCTTTCGAAAATTCCTCGTTTATTTTTATTACGACTGTAAAGAAACTTTCAGCGTAAATGGATGAATTTCGAAAAATAATATTATTTTATTCATTAGAATAATATAAAATTTGACCGAATAGTGAAATATTTAATTTTGAAGCTAAAACGGCTGAAACGGATTATCTAAAGTATTTATATAAATTTTATATAATTAAATAAAGAAGTTTAGAAACGTTTCGATTTATTTATAAATTGTAAAATCGATTCGGACTTGAATAGAACGCGTCGCGCAACGATAGTTCGCGAACGTTAAACCCGTGACTTCGAACTGACATAGCGGAAGATCCGACCGTCGGATTGTCCTAAAACCAGAACCGTTGGGTTCGTATCGAAAAGATCTCTCAATTGAATATATGTGGTTTAAATTTGAATGGTTAGATATTAAAATATGTCCAAATCAGTTTTGAAAAAGGTCGTTATGGATGCAGTTCGGTGATCGATATTGAAAACCAATTGCAAGGGCCTTAATAAAATTATTAAAAATATCGATAAATTATGATAAATCATGATTAATGATTTGTAAAGATTTTGGGAAAAATATTACGTGATTTGAAAGATAAATAATACTTTTATCTAAATTTGCTATTTTGCAACTACGGGGAGATTTATTATATGAACGTAACAAATTGATTTGAGGTTCGTTGTGAACGATATCTTTAATAAATATTGCTCTTGCTATGAAAAAGAATGAATTTTTTATAAAGATTTAGGGAATTTTTCCTAATTAATTTAATTAAATTGGAATTGAATGAAATTCGATTAGCAATAATCGAAATGAACTTCAGTAAAGTAGGGCCTTGACTATTTATGGAATTTAAAAGGGCTTCGCTGTTATTCCACTGATAGTATTAGCCTGATGCGAGAATTCATATGGATTACGAATTAATCGGAATTCTCGTGAAGATTCCATATTGAATGGAAAATGATATTTTGGTTTTAAGTGAACAATACTCTTAAATGGTAATTATTCTTTAACCCAGTTAAGACAAGATTAATTTCTAAAATTTTGGGATAATCATTGTGATACGATTTTTGAGATTAAAAGAATTTACCTTTATTAATGAGAACCTTTTTCTAAAGGTAATGAATATTTAAATAAAGGAATATTTTGGATTGAAATGAAATGTGTATTATCATTGTGCATTTAGCACATGATTAAAAAGATATGCAAGTTATTCGGAAAGACCGGGTTTAACCCATTCTGAATAATTATTATGACAATTAAAAGTCAAAGATGAAGACGGTGGTTGAAGACCGGAGATCTTCACATCGTTTTGGGCTATTGTTGATGTCTTGATTGGGTCATACACCTAAGACAAGGTAATCAATGGTGGTAGTCTAAAACATACTTGGAAATCGATCAGATATGCGAGAGTCTCTCTCCTGTATTGGACGAGGAATAAGGTGCCTCCGGTTTCGTTCAAACCCAGAACGGACTTGAAAATGGATTGTATGTCTGACATTGTACTTCACGCTGTATTCTTTGATCTCTGTTAAATATGTGTGTGTTTGGTGACGGAGAAGTTATTCTCTTACTTAACACCCTTATCAAAGACGTACAAGCTGAGAAGCTATATACTAGTGGAAATCAATGGTATGGATTGACAATGTGACATGCTAAGATGCTATGATCAAGGATTTTAGTTGAAAAGCAGGGCCTTATGGATGATGATCAAACCATAGCTTTAAATAACGCAACTTTATGTATAACGTTAATTCGCGGCCTCACACCCCGGTATGAGTCAAAAAGGGATTAGGGACGCAGGGAATGCATACATTTCTTTCTAGCTAGAAGTGGTGTCATAGTATGGAGCCCAGACATTTTACTTATGTAGATGATGGATAGCGAGGGCTCTCAGATATGATTGGTCGACAATGACCAGGTGATAGGTCCGATTGGACCTGGAAAACGTATTGTTCATAAATAACCAATCCACAAACGTTAGGTATGAACCGGCCCTGCAGGATCGAAGGGTTGCCCATAGGTCTGATCCTGGATCATTTTACTAGAGGTGATTCGAATTCGGTAAGGAGACATCCCTTGCCTTGACTCATGATGGAAATCCAATTTTCAATACGCGACTTTTATGGTTTTAGTTGCAAACCTATATGGCAACATAATATATGGTACCTATGCTATCTATGATTGATAAATTTACATTTGAAGTTGCTTTCTACAATATGCACTTATAGTAATATCAAAGTTATTTGTTTTAAAGCGTACCAAGCACGTTTTTCTATTATAAGGTAAAACTATATTCTCCGGCTTGCGTTGCATTGTGTGATGGAACCTGAGTCTTATAATAGCTCCATTTTTTCAAAAAGCGTTGCGTAGTTTTAAATTCTAAACTACTATTCATGTGGAGTGAACTCGTTTTGTGTCATACGGTGTGGTCCCATGATTTTTATCACTTTTAAAGTAAAATTTAAATAAATGTTTTAGCTCTCATACCAGTCCCGTGACTGACCTGGAGTTTATTGTTTCAGCCTAAACTCTAGGTGCCCATATTTTCCACACGGGCAGTCGGTAGTTTTGGTTTTACAGATTCTTTTCTTTAAACAGGATCCTGGATTACGGTTGGAGCTATATTCGGAAATCTATGTATTTGGATATTACTTTCAGTTGTGTTGGTTGATGTTTCCTACTGCATTGTATATTTATGTATTATATTTCCGCTGTTATGTAATTTATTTATTCTCTGATAATTGTATTTTTGTTGTGTATATTATTTTATGCACTTAGATATTCGTGAACTCTGATGTAATTTTATTGTTAAAGCAATGAAATGTTATGTTTTTTGTGTTCCGATGTGTAGTGTTCTCAACCTATCTGTATCCCAGTTCGGCCTAGGCCGGGTGTGGGTTTCGGGTTATGTCACTATTCTTATTTTTGGTGCAGTTTTTATTTATGTATTAAGATTCAAACATTCTTAATGAATATAGCTACATTGACATTTTAATGAATATAAGTTTTTTTTAAATAGATGTATAATTTAAATGTGAAGGATAATGTAACGTCCCATATTTTGGTAGTCAGATATCTAATTTAATTTATTATTTTAAATATTGATTTGGTATTATAAATGAATTTATGTTATGTAATTTGTTTATTTAACGATATATGAACGTATAATTTATATTTAATTATAAAACAAACTCAAAACGTTATGGTAGTTCGTAATTTACGATTTGAATTTCAATTGAAAATCCGTTTTAGGTAGGAATTCCGTGAAACAAGAAATGTTTGAATCGATTTGATTATAAATTTCTAATGTAAGAGAAAAATGGAGATTTTAGCTTATAGATTGTTAGTTATGTGACTTATGTCCAATTCAAATTTCCGAACAGTCACTATGGAATTCGTTGATAAACGTTGACATTTATTAAATAAAAAATTAAAGGTTTGTGTATATATATATATATATATATATATATATACACACACACACATATTTGAATACCGTTTAACCCAGGATTCTAAATATTGAGTTTAAATCTGTATATCTTTATTTTGAGGTTGTAAAAGATTTCAGTTGGAGATACAATAATAATTTTTTATTATTATTGTTGTTGTTGTTGTTTTGGATTTATTTAATATTTTATCGATATTGTAACGTCCCGTATTTTTACGATATAATAATTAATTAATTTAATTATTTAAATAGTGATTTAGAGATTTAAATAGTCGTTTAATTAAGTAATATTGAATATTTAATTAATATAAATAATAGAATAAGATATTTATTTCCGAATTAGTCGGAAATAGTGGAATTCACAATATGGTGTGAATTGGATTATTTACAAGATATAATTCAGTTTAGGATTTGATTTAGAATAACGAATATATTTAATTATAATTAAATATTGGCTTCGAATTTGGACAAATCTTTTTAGACGTAGTTATAATTTAATTTTTAGAAATTTACTGTGATTTTTATTTCGTAAAATAAGCACTTTTTATTTTGAAGTATTTTACACCCTATATCAGCATTTTGGGGTTCCATAGAATAAGCTAACTTGTCTATATTATTATATTTCTGGGATCGTGGCACATCGCTTGATACAATTGTATTCTTATTTGTGTCCATAGCAGCTCGTATATGATATCTTTTGTGTGCTGCTAATTAAAAGAAAAGCTTTGGAATTTTATTATAAAGACTTTAGACAATTTTTGTACAAGAAAAGATGGTTTACAGGATGTGAATATATAGAGCTAGCCTGTAACGACTAGTTAAAAACATTCCAGAAATAATAACCGTGTAATAGTAAAACAATAGGCCAAAGACTGTACACTATAAAAGATGTGAAGCCCAAGGATATGAAGACCAATATTGATGCAGATAAAGCAAATGTAAAGGGTATGGGTATGTTGATCGATTAATATCCTGAACCGACAATATTGCTTCAGGCAGAAGTCTCATATAAGTAAAACAAATAATCAAATACATATACGGGTTGCTTAACAACAAAGGAATCGAATGGTACAGCACTCATACTTCGCAACTAAGGAAAGTGTACAGGCTACGTATGAATTGTCATTTCCAGCACACCGAGGTCCCTACTCCATAATACTTCATTGCTAAGTAACCTTCCTATTATACATATACATCATCACGAGGCAGTTCTCTCCTTTCGTTTCAGTAACATCGAGTTTTTCTTTTTCATGGAAAATAAAAAGAAAAGCAAAATCAAATACAAAATCCAATACTTAACGAGAAATCTCAAAACATATGTATGTAAATCTTGACATGCTCTCTTGAATATAAGCTGAGTTTTACTCGATTTGGAAAATACAAGAAGTGACGCTAGTCACACTACATTGGCACGACTGTTGGGGCGATGCAATATAGAAGGGGAAGCAGGAGTTCCTCTGGTTGGATAAAGGGGTGGAGCTCGAGATGGTGGACACTACGGTGAACTTGGATCTGGATAAATGGATGGGAAGGGGTTTTTGTGCGTGTTCTACTTACTGAGATGAGATCGTGGCAAAACGTTGAGTGAGCCGGGGAGAAATGGTGTACAAGAGAAGTTACGTGAAAGTGTCAGTATTGGTTTCTGGAACGAAATATTTATGGTGAAATGGTGAAGAACGATGGGACTAAATGTTTGAGAATTGTGGAGAGGCTTAGTGGAAGTAGCGAACTACAATAAGGGAAGAAAGTTTAACTATTCGGACGTTCTACTGTTATAGTATGTAGGAGGACGAAGGAAGTTTCTTTGGTGAATGGCGTGAGAAAGCAAATTGGTAGTTCCCTTTTGGTCAGCAACTTAGTGTCTGGAGAACGCGATTTCCTTTTGGTGATGCGCGAGTTGTTTTTAAGGGGGTAAGGAGATGGAGCCGTCGAATAGAAGGTCAATGGTGTCGTTTGTTTCGAAAATGGTAAGGGAATGGAGTTTAAAGTTTGGAAATGGTGAAGAAATATGTGCAGGAGCTTGCGGAAATGGAAGAAGAAGCTTGCACGAGAGCGCGTTTGGATCCGAAGGCTATTGGGCCTTAGTTAAATATGTGAGCCCATTTATATATAAAATTTAAGTTTAATCTAATTAAATAGTGTATTAACTTTAAAATAACATAACTTATACATACGTTACTCAAATTCAGCGGAACAAGATCCGTTGGGATCGTATGGACGGCGGCTACACAATGGAACTAACTGGGAGTGAATCGGGGCTCGTTACAATTTATAGTAAAATAAATTGTCTGTCTGAATCAACCGACAATTATCGTTATTTAACGATGATCGTCCAATGTGAGTAAAACTCACTAACTCTATCAGTTTATATTTTTATAAAGACAATCTAGTAATGATAAATGCTGATTGACTGCTGTGTGATGATTGTTTGGTTGAATTGCTTATATATTGGTTGAAATTATAAATAACGATATATATAAATCGTTAATCGAACATTGATTCTGTTTATCAGAATATTTCATATTGAAATGAAATCGATGTTAATTATATTGTTTAACATCTGTGGATGCAGGGAAACAGGTTGGAGGGATCCAACTGGATTCCTCAACATTTATTTTATTGTTTTTCATATATGGTGATATATGATGTGATATATAATCTGTTGCTGATGATGTGTGTTAGAATGATATTGGTCATTGTGATTTGGTATTTTGAATACCATAAGAAATACTGGAATATAAAAAGGGAAATTTCAATGTTATATTGAAAAAGAAATATATATAAAATCATAGGATTTTATAAAAAGAGATATTAATAAAATCAAAGGATTTTATATAGAAAAATATTTTTAAAATGAATAGAATCTTATAAAAGGAATTATTTATATAATACATAAGATTTTATAAAAGGGAAATATTTGTAAAACATTTACAAATAGAATTGAAAAGGAAATATTTGTAAAACATTTACAAGTAGAATTGAAAAGGAAATATTTATAAAATAAATAGAATTATAGAAAAAGAAATATTAGGAAATAAAATAGGATATTATAAAAGGAAGTATTTTATAAAATGAATAGAATTGAAAAGGAAATATTTATAAAATAAATAGAATTATAGAAAAAGAATTATTAGGAAAGAAAATAGGATATTATAAAAGGAAGTATTTTATAAAATAAATAGAATTGGAAAGGAAATATGTGAAAAATAAATATTAAATAGAAATCTGTTTTAACAGAAAAAATGGAGAAGATTAATTTATAAATAATGTTTTATAAATTAAGTAAAATATTTATCATTTGATAAATTGAAATTTATAAGTCTAAATTTATATAGAGAAGTGAAAATTGGTTTTAACACCGATATTTGAAAATAGAATGTAAACGCGACCTCTAAAAAGGAAATGATAAAGGATCGAATATTAGTTATTCGAAAAGGAGTTAATCGGATATTAGTTATTCGAAAAGGAGTTAATCGAATATAGTTTATTCAAAAAGGAGATAATCTAATATAGTTTATTCGAAAGGAGTTATCGAATATAGTTCGAAAGGAGTAAATCGAATATAGTTTATTCGAAAGGAGTTAATCGAATATAGTTTATTCTAAAGGAGTTAATCGAATATAGTTTATTCAAAGAGAGATTATCGAATATAGTTTATTCAAAAGGAGTTAATTGATAAGAGTTAATCGATTAGAGTTAATCCAATTAGAGTTAATTAAAATTAGAGTTAATCGATTAGAGTTAATCAAATTAGAGTTAATCAAATTAGAGTTAATCGATTAGAGTTAATCAAATTAGAGTTAATTGAATTAGAATTAATCGAATTAGAGTTAATTGAATAGAGTTAATCAAATATAGTTATTCGAAGAGAGATTATCGAATATAATTTATTCGAAGAAAAGAGTTATTGAACATAGTTTATCCAAAGGAAAGAGTTATTGAATAGAGAATATTCGAAAGAGAGTTACGTAAGGAAGTTTGTCAAAGATTTAAATGGAGAATTTTGTCTATTTCGAGGTTAGAAATGTTGTTTAGTTAAGCTCTGAGAGGTAGCTATACCTCAACTTGATTGACTCCATTTTAACTAAGGAATGGTTCAGGTTCGATAGTGAAGGTTGGTTAAGTAAATTTAGTTCATGAGTGTAATAGTTTGAGTTGGCATAGCGATGTTTTATTTAAACATCTATTTAATTCCAATGAAGGAGTTTCGGAAATGTTTTCCAAATAAAAATCAAAAATGTTTTCTAATATAAAATAAAATAGAAATGAGAGTAAATATGGAAATGTTTTCCAATGATTAATAACGTATATTTTTTAAATTTAGAAAATAAAGAAGTTATGACTATATGGAAATATAAATGGGAAATGAAATGATGATTGATCGGTAAGATTTTCATTTGGGAATACGACCGTTGTTTGTACACATGTTTTCCTTCGATAGTTAAATCACCGACTATCAAAGATTTTGAACATTCCCGTTGTCAATACGGAGAGACCAGGATCAGTTATATTATCTGAAAACCACTCCGTATGGCATTAGCGTTACGAATCAAATATGATGAAGATAATTGAAGACGGAATTATGCAAGGGTTGTCCTATTTACAGAATAGTGCCTTCGGTTTGTCCAGTCCCAGGACAACCTGTATAGAAGAATGTCTGACAGAGTATATTTAATAGATTACGTAAGTTGATCTCTTCAAACGTATTTACGTTTGGTGGCGGAGGAATTCGTTTCTCTTAGATTTATACCTGTGATATTTTTGAGGAAATCAATTTGTGATTTGACGGGTATGACGATGTGGCATTCAAAGTAATTAAAAGAGTGATCTATTAAAAGATACGTTATGACCTCAATCCTCATCAACTGGGAAATGACAGTAATCGGGCAGGCAGCATGGCTAAGTGGGTCGCACCCAATTAGGGTCACCATCTATAGAGTATTCATATTTGTTACTTATTTCGCTTCTGTATCTCCCGGGAACAGTTATGTTGGTATACCAACCATAAGGTGATAATATATTCGGAACATTCGAGCGAAATGAATGGCCGGTCATGTGTGGCCGAGTTACAACATGTTCTTGTTGAACTCCAGTGTATCGCTTCTAGAGTACACTGATCGGAAGGTGGTTCCATACCTTGTCATAGTTGGAAATCCATTACCCAATAAGCGCCCGCGGTGTTTGATTATATATAATATATGTGGAACGTGAGATGAAAGTGTTTCCAGTAGATTGCTATTCATCTGATTTAGACATTAATATAATATCAGAAAATATTGATTTTAAAGAAATGTTTTGGGTTATCGTAAGGTAAATACCATCCATGTTTATGTGTGGATTAGTCTTACGATTATCATTTCTTTAGAAAGGATTTTAAAAGTTAAACAAATGGTTAGAGTTTACTCACACCGGTCACATGACTGACCTAGAGTTTATTTTGTTTTGTTTTCCCTAAACTCTTGGGTGCCCAATTTTGTACGGGCAATCAAGTAGTCAGGATTTACAGATATACTTAGATGGAGCTGGAGTAGGAGCCTTCGGGATTATATAGCTATTGTTATTTACGCTGTGTTGTAAGTGTTATACTCTAATAATGGTATTGTATACAGATACTGTTTTATTTCAAGGATATGTTATCTATTATATGTTGTTCGTTCCACTGTGAGATTCGTGTTACTTTGATGTTGTATGTTCTTCTTTTTCTTCTATTCTAAGTTTCTATCTTATCTATTCTCACCCTCTAATTTCTTTCATGGACTATCCAGTGTTTCCGATGCTTGGGTAGTCGACATTGAGTTTATGTCGATAACCAAGGTCGCAAATTCCCCGGGTCGTTACAAATATTATATAAGCCATAGAAACAATTTCTTTTCAGACAATCTCCGTTTTCGACAAAACGAGTTTTATTGGAATACTTACAGCTAATTATTGCTAGATTTTCAGTTTGTAGCCAATCGAAGTTGTTTTATCTGTGCATGCAATTTTAAGGTGAACCGATAAATAGTTTGGAATTAAAATAATGTCGTTGTGCAAACGAAGTCGGTTTTCAACGGAATTAATTTCATTGGGTCTGAAACGTTAAGACGTAGCAGTACATCCATTTCTGTTATGGTTGGAGTTCGTGAGTGTCGGTGCGTATATTTAATGTGCCACGTTAATAGCAGTAAAATAAAATTAACCGTTATTAAGGAACGTACCCAAATAAAATAATATTCAGATTGATACTTCTGTGTTAAGCTTTCGAAATATAGCTACCCTAGAATGAGATCCGCACCTATAACTTATTGAAAGCACAACTCATGCCCAGATAAATAATTGCCTTATACCTTACCATACGTACCATCTGCATCACATGCCCCCAACTTTAACATAATTAAGAGAAAAGTATTTACTTATGTCAACACCTATTTCCCCTTCCTTCAAGCCTTTTCTTCTGCAAACCAATGTATGTAAAATCGCAAATACAACAGCATGTCTAGTTCAATCCTTTACATCAATCCGCACATGCTGCTTATCAACCTAAGTCTGCATTTCTATCAACCTACCCTGTGAGATGCGATGCACGACATATTTTGTTTAAAATGAAGCCAGCGAAAATACCACCATTAGCAGCAATATTGCTCTTCTTTCCACCCTATTTTCTGAAAATGTACAAGCTAGCCTAGCCTACAAGTTTCACACAGATCGTAGGAAAAGAAAGCAAAGAAATAAATGCGCATAGCTTCAAGTTTAAGCAAATATATACAAGCTTACCTATTTCCCCTACCCTAAACAGTAAAATGTGCCGACTGCGTCTCTTGCTCCTATAAATAAGCCCTGCTCCTTCCGAAGTTTCCATCAACATAGGAAATTAGAATCAAGGCCTTCTCCAACCATTAAAACAAAAACACTCTACAAATAAAACTCTTGCATTCCAGGTTTAATTAACTCTCCCACTTGATCAAAAACAAAACTCTTCAACCTTTTGAACTGATGCCGTTAAAGCAAGAGTGGGTCAGTCGATCCAGGAAGATGGGTATGGGTTTGAGCATTAAAGGAAACCAAGTTCTCGAAGAAGTCGGGCATGGGAAGTCTGGCGTAGATATAAGGTGGTGGAGAACATCGGTCGGCGTGATGAGTGGAGTGTCTTCTGGGGTGATGGGCGATGTAAACTCGGGGTCTCGAGCTAGCATTCGTCAGAGGGTTAGACGACAGTCGAGGTGGATGGCGTTCTTGGGTCAGGCGGCGGTTGTACATTGAGGGGGTCACTGGCGTGCATGGGTGAAAGGGTGGAAAAGTAGCAGCGGTTTCAAAAATATATATAGCAAAAAAATGTGCAGGAGAGAAGAATATGAGGTGAAGCAGGCTCTTTAGGAGAGAAGCAAGCAAGTGGCAGTGGGATGGTCTGAGGCCGGCATCGGTGGAGGGTACGTACATGGAGGAGGAGTAACGTTCAATCTGGAAGGGAAGCAAACAGTGAGAAGGGGAAGAAGGTGTACAGTAGAAGGGTGGTTTCGAACAGAAGGTGGCGAAGGAGTTTACGTAAAACCTGGGTAAATTACAAATTCCTAATTATACTTATATTGTGATTAATCGAGATTTGATGTGCCTAATCCAAGTCAAGTTAATTAGTGTAAGTTGAAGATCAAGTTAAATTTATATATTACGATATTAAAATAGAGTAACATGGCCGCAGTTTTATACCTTTCCTAAGTTATTAACAGTTGGTTTTATCCCATGCCAAATCAATAATTTACGTTGCCCGTTTTATGTAAATATTATTCGTATTTAGGTAAGATGTTTACACAGGCTAGATTTACTATTTGTGCCTGATTATGGATTTTGTTAAACGTAAGTTAGGATTCAAATTTAATCAAACATATAATTGAGACATTATAGCAGGTTTCAAAAAAAAAAAAAATGATATAGGGGCATAACGTTTTACATATATGAACCATAGAAAAGGTATAGAGTACCAGTTTGACAGAAATTTTAGTTTGCCTAATCTAGTTGTTCATAACCAGTAGATTTAAAAATGGGTAATTAACGCAACTAATATGCTATTAGAAAAAACGTAGTTAATGTTAATAAATATTAATTTAAGCTAATTTAAACGTGATCGTATAACTTGGGCATCCTGCTCATATATTAACAGAGCATTGGAACCGTATCGACAAGCGCAACATGGTGGAGCTGGATTGGACGAGATTGGACGCAAATGAAAGTTTTAATTAAATTTAACGCTTGTTAAATTTAATAAAATAAACATTTTGATGACGAGTAGAAACCCAATGCGAGTTTACTCACCCAATTTTATCCCACTTATATTTTATATAAGTCTGGTTTAATATTTGTGTGCTATGGTTGTTACTGAATATATTATTTCATATTAACTGAACCGATTCAATTAAACATTGTTTAATTTAATTGGAATTGATCGTTATTCTTAACGATCGTAACCAACTAAGGTAACTTACCTTGTTGGTCACGTTTATAATAATATAAACATACAAATTTTATAATTGGATGTTTAAATCAGTGTTATTGATTGATTATTAGAAATTTTATCTAAATATTGAATTGAATGATTTTATTTATGGTAACCTATTTGGATGCAGGGAAAACAGATTGGAGGGATCCAACTGGATTCCTCAAATATATTAAATGTTGTTTATTTTCATATTATCATTATAGGAACTGTTATGATTAGATTTGATTGTTGATTGTTGACTGGAAATTCGGTGTTTTTTTGTTTTAAACCAATGGGCAGTACTGGTTTGGTAATTGGCAACATATGGCCTATAAATCAATCGGTTTATAAATATTGATTTACTGTCAGGTGAATCGACAGAAACGAAGTTATAAACTTTATTTTATAACTGAAGATGGATTTGAAATCTATTATTTTGAATAAAAGTTTATTTAAAAGGAAATAAATATTTATTATTTGAGTTTATAAGTAATTATTAAATAATTTTATAATAAGCAAATTGCTTATGTTAATAAGATTTATAAGCTAATAAGTAGAAATTGACGTATCGGTTAGGAGGCGGATAAATTAATTCTAAGGAACAATTAAATGAGATTATTTAAATTAATTATATTCATAACTAATTTAAAGGGAGGAACTGATTGAAATTGGTTAATGAAATAACCGTATTTGAGTTGACTAAGTCAACCATTTTAATTGGGATTGATTTTTTAACTAGTGGTTGTTAAGAAATCTTATGAAGTGATTTAATGAAGTTTTGATTAATTATTATTAATAAGAATTTAAAAAGAAACTTAATATTCATTTTAGTAAGTGAGGAAGTATGTTATTAATTTAATTAATAATTTAAGGATTACTTTTCTTAAATGGAATTCGTTTAAGTAAGCAATCAAAGATGAAATGAAATGTAGATGAATTCTTATAAGAGTTTATGATTGGGATTTATATTAAATCCGAGTTTTTTATAATGAAGTTATAAAAGTGATTTTTGAGCTAATACGATGGTTTGAAATAAATGTTTATATAACATTTGAATTAAGTAAGATGGAAACAAGGTAAAAGGGTTTTATATTAAAACCAAGTTTTATAAATAGGGTTTATAAAAGATCAGTGAAGTTAAAATGTTGATTTTGAGCTGGAAATACTTAATAATGAAATTAAGTGAAATGAATGTGATTGAATCAAGATTTTCAAAGCAGAAAATGGTTTAAAGGAAAACGTTTTGCAGATTTGAATGGAGTTAATGAAATTAGAAATTGACTGGAAATTAGTAATGTTTTGCAGGTTTAAATTACTCTGGATTGCAACAGAGTATTTTGATGGTAATTCGGTCGTAATAGAATCTGTGGATTGAAAGGACTAATCGCTACTAATCCATGGGGTAATTCAAGGATGTAGTAGGAGAGTGCCTACGGTTTGTCCAGTCCCAGGACAACTTGTATGGGCGAATGTCTAACAGAGTTTTCCAAAGGGATCACGTACGTTGACTTCTTCAAACGTACCATAGTTGGTGGCGGAAAAGACACCTTCTCTTAGCTTAATGACTAGAGTATTTTTGTGGAAATCAATTAGTGATTTTCTAGAGGATCTGACAATGTGGCATTCAAAGTGAATGGTGGTGTGCTATCATGAAAAAAGGCAATTTAAACCTCAAGCCTCACAACCGGGAAATGACAAAAATCGGGTAGGCAGCATGGCTATGTGGGTCGTTCCCATTAAGGTGTATAATCGCCTATCTAGAGAAATTTCATTTCCTTCTTTAATATATTCGATGTTGTCCCTTTTCAGGAAACGGTTGCTGATCCCAACCGTTGGTGATATACATTCGATACACTCAAGCGAAATGAGAAGTCGGTCATGTGTGGTCGAGTTGCAAGATGTTCTTGTTGAACCCAATGTATTCCCCTCTAGAGATACACTATCAGCAATTGGTTCCATACCTTGTCATAGTCGGAATCCAATCTCCAATAAGCGCCCGCGGTTTAGATTGTATACTATGTATGTGGAGCGTGAGATGCAAGCGTTCCGCCAGATTGCTATTTATTTGTATTTAGACATTATTATAATCTCAGAAAATACATATGATTTCAAAATGTTTTGGGTTATCGTAAGGTAAACTGTCTGTATTTATGCGTGGATTTGATCTTACGCTTATCCTTTTTTTCGAAAAGGGATTTTAACATTAAAATCAAGTTGGATGTTGTTTATAAACTTAGTGGGTTTCTCAATCTGGTTCACCAGACTGATCCGGCGTTTGTAATGCTCGGGTTAGACCAGGTTTCACAGTTTCAGGTTATTGGACACTACGAAGTTCAGAAGACGTGCTGGAGGTGTCCAGACATATTAGTATTTATTCCGTTGTGTGTTGTATATGTGGATAGGATGTTATAACGGTCCAGTTATATTGATGTACCCTGATAATTTGTAAGTTTTTATATCAAACTCTTAATAAAGATTATTTCTATATTATATTTTGTTCCGCCGCGTTGTGAGACTATGTGTTGTGTTGGTTCTTCTTCTTCTTCTATTCTAATATTTCTTTCTTATCTCACCCTCTAATTTCATTTAATTAACTATCTGGTGTTTTCGATACTTGAATTTTTGGCAAATGTTACGGGTTTTGTGTAATATTGTCGAAATTCGGGAATCAAACCCCCTGGGTTGTTGCAGATAATAATGAAAACATGTGAAACAATGAAGTGTTTCTCCATTTGGTCATGAAGCAGAATTTGCAGTGAACACTTTGTTCTTATTCATTTAATCTTGGTTGCATCCTTCGTATTTTAGTTGATTGTGTTTATGAGTTCAAAAGTGTGAATGAAGGTGCTTATATTAAGAGTCCATGAGGTGCATCCCCTCTTCATGCTATTCTTCACACGTAACTCAAACAATAATAATATGAATCTCTTTACATTTAATTCTTTTTCCCAGTTTATATTTTCTACCATACGATTGCACAGGAATTCCTTGAATAAGATTCTTCACACTAGCACACTTATTGATCTTTAGCTCCTTTTCAGTAATCAGTGTGAAGATGTAAAACGTTGTGTAGTTTTTTGATATACAGCTGTTATGTTATGAAAATTTTATGTTCTTTATTTAACTATTTGTGTAGCATCCCGCCATTTTTGACCACTTCAAATTGGTAATTAAACCAACTCAAAACATTAAAATCGACGGATCGTTATTTAGCTTACAGAGTTTAAAGACAGAATCAACACAGGAAACTCATAATAAATTAATAACACAGTATTGAATAGTAAAAATAACTTTTATATATAATCAAAATTTTGATACAAGAATTTTCTATACAGCGGATGTAACGACACGCATTTTGCCCGATCTTAATCGATCGCTAGATTGACCAAGACCGTTCAAAATCCGCATACGTTAACTTTGGGAATACAACAACATCAGAACAATAACAGCAGACTTTTATAACATTACAATAATGTTACATCAGAGTACAGAATATCAGAGTACATCGAAAAATTACGACGGAAGATAAATTACAATATTTTAATACATTGCAGCGGAAACAATAAAATAGATACAACGGAAGATAACTATGCTCTGGACACAGCTTTAAGTTTCAATCCAGCATCCTGCTCGAGATAAGAACCTGTAGACAAACTACTCGACTGCCCGTGTGGAAAAGAGGGCACCCGATTTTGCAAAGTGAAACAAACAACGGGTCAGTCATAGTAAGGCAAATCCAAGGACCACGCCGCTAACGCGGAACAGGTTTATTCCAATGGATTGCCATGCATAACTTAAAGTAAATTGTAAAACAACGCAATGCTTTTTAAAAAAATGAAATCACCATAAGACCAAAGTCCCATCACACAATGCAACACAAACCAGAGGATAGGGTTTTACCTTATGGTGATTAAACATGCTTGGTACGATAAAAACGAATTAGATATTATTATTAGTGTATATAAGTTTTCAAAAACAGTTTAATCATAATGTATCAATCCTAGGACACATAGATACCATAATACTATGCTTCCATACTAGTAATACAATCAAATCCGCATGAGGTCGTATTGGAAATTGGGTTTCCATCATGAGTCAAGGCTAGGGAGGAGCTCCTTACTGATTCGAGACCCTCTAGCTAATGTCTCAGGATCCCCCGCAGTGAACCCTTGGATAGCTGCAGGGCCGGTCCACATATACGATTTTGCGGATTAGCAATTCCTGAACACACGTTTCCGGTCATATAGGACCTATCCGAGGCGCGCCACATTCCATCATCCACATAAGTAAATATCAGGCAGTTTAAGCACCGACACCACTTCTAGCTAGAAAGAAACGTGCTGCTCTCCCTGCGTTCCCTTCTCCCGTTTTAGACTCCACCGGGTTATGAGGCTCGCGAAGTCACGCTATACACAAAGCTTCGCCTAAACAGGCCGTGCTTTGATCATCAACCACAAGGCCTGCTTTTCAACAAGAACCTTGATCCTTGCATCTTGGTATGCCACACTGTCAATCCATATCATACTATTAATCTTTTGCCAAAATATACAAAATGGTGTTAAGCAAGAGAATAAATTCTCCGCCGCCAATCATTCATACATTCGGCCGAAAATCAATAAGTACAATATATAAAGGAGTACAATGTCAGACACACATTCCATTTATACTTATGATCTAGGTCTGAGCGAAAGCCAAATCCGTACAAATCAACACTGCATCCGGATAACTACCATCTTAGCCCCGTCTTGGGAGCAAATCAATCAAGGGCCTCAACACTAGTTACCCATTCTATGTGAAGATCGTCGGTCTTCAATCGCCGTCTTCAATTCTTCGAACGTCATATCATTATTTGGAATGAGAGTAAACTCAGACTTTCGAAATAACTCTCGCATATATAAATTTGAAAACAATTTCATATCATTGTTAATAATTTATAACGAACGACCTATCGCTATTTTTACTTTACTTTACATACACATCCTAAACATAATAAGGTTTATTTCCTCTTCCATTTTTCAATTTACACCAAATGTATTTGGTTTCATTATTTTTCTAATGAAAATCTATTCCTTAGAAATGTAAATTTCTAATCTTATTATTTACATTGAAAAATGTAAATTTCTATTCCTATTTTATTTACATTGAGAAATGTAAACTTATACATCAATATATTATTATATCGAAAATGTAACCTTTATTTCATATTCTATTTACATTGGGAAATGTAAATTCCTAATCATTCCTCCTTACTGACATTGAAAAATGTAAGTTTTTATAATTTTCTAATTAAATAAAAGAAATGTAACTTCCTATTTTCCTTATATTTACATTAAGAAAAATGTAACTTTACTAATTCTTATTTTATTACATTAAAAAATGTAACTTTACTTATTCTCATGGCGGTGTAAAAATTGTCCATTTTCTATTTAACCATTTATATTTTAATATGGGCCAGACCTCTCACATTAGGCCTGCAACTTGTGGATGCTGGATAGACCGGTTGGTTCCGGGCAGACTTATCCCACAAATTGGGCTTAACCTCGTGTCTTGGCCCAATTCGTATTTGCGCACTTGGACCTCTCACATTAGGACCAACATTTGTGGCTGCTGGATATGCCGATCGGGTCCGGGCAGACTTCCACCACAAATGTGACCTAACCTCGTGTCCAAGCACAATTATAATTTATAATTATAATTAATTTTTTTTCACAACATGTCATTTTTTGAAATTATCCTTTCCATTAAAGAATTTAACCAAATTCCAATTGAAATGAAATCTTTAGGAGGAATCAATGAAAATCTTTAGGAGGAATCAATGATAATTTTAAGGTATTCTTTAATTCAAAATCTCTTGATTTCAAGTATCTTAATTTAAATTGTAACTTTCCCTATTTTTATGATTTTCTAACAAAAATCTTTTCAAGATGTACAATTTTAAAACCATATCTTTTTACTTTAATATATCGACGCCAAATATGTAATCTTCCTAAACCAACGTCAATTATTATCATTAATTGAATATAAAATAAAAACATTCCTTTATTACAAAATTGATAACACTTTGAAACCAAAATCTTCTTAATTTGACACATTGACAATTAACAAGGTAATCTCTTTAAATTCTAACTTTGTCTACTATCATAAACGACATACTTTTATATTGACATAATTGAAATAAAAAAAATGAATTCTATTTACAGTGCAAATTCTGTCTTCTAATTACATGTAAAAATGTATTTTTTTATTTTATTTATGCGGTATAAATTATACTTTTGTTTACATATAAAAATGTGATCTTTTATACAATGCAAGTGCATACCTTAATTACATATAAAAATGTAATTTTTATCATGCGATGTAAATTCATATATAAATTACATATAAAAATGTAATTTTTATCATACAGTGTAAATTCACACTTTAAAAATGCAAATTTTCATTTCATTCTTTATTTACATAGGAAAATATGAATTCCTATGAATCTTCATTTACATTGAAAAATGTAATTTTAAATACTTTTCTTTGATTACCAATAAAATGTAAGCATCCATTTACATTCATTTGTTACCTTATATAAAAGTGAAACCTCTTCTATTCTTTGACTACATTAAATAAAATGTATTCTTTTCTACTCTTTGACCAAAATGTAAATTTTGGTTTTCATTCTTTTTCTTCACCAAAATGGAAATTTTGGGTTTTTCCTTTCCCTTTACATTTTATTTTCATCTAACATAACACTTTTATTTCCCTACCTCTTTCTTATGAACTCTAGTGACAAATAAATATATATTTCATTTGTTAATCTTTTCTATATGTACTAGTAACTTATAACAGAATATTTTATTTGTAAACATTTTCTATGCAAACTAAACAAAATAAAATGATAATGTTATTTCCTAACAAATCTCTAATTAACCAAAAATAATATTTTCGTTTCAACCATTTCATCTTAATCAAACATGAGATATTGGGTTAAATAAAACAAATATGATATATTTGTTTTTCAACTATATTATCTTAACAACCATGAGGTATTTATTTTCAATCAAAACAACCGTGATATATTTGTTTACACGGATTTATAATAACAAATGACATATTTCTAACATAAAGGGAATATTTTTTTTTGTTAAATCACTTCTAACCTTTCAACAAAACAATTAAAAAGATAACTTTGTTTGTCGTCAATGCTTTTTAATGAAAACAACATTATTACATAAAAAGGCAATCTTTTAGTCCCATTGTTTTTAGTTGAAACAATCCATACTAAAAATATGTTCTTTTTAGCATAAGAAATTTGATGCTAAAATCTATTCTTCTTAGTTGAAACAGAACGACACTAAAAAATCAAATCTTTTTATTTTAAACAAAACGACGCTAAAAAAAAGATATGATCTTTTTTATTTTGAACAAAAAGACAATAAAACCCTCCCAACAAATTCAATAGACAAAAATGATAAATGTTGTTTAACTATTTCTAACGTCATATTTTGCATAAAATGTAATTTCTATTTCTAATGTCATATTTTACATAAAATGTAATTTCTATGTCTAATGTCATATTTTACATAAAAGGTAATTTCTATGTAAAGTGATCTTTTTATTTACTTACCAAATTTCTAATAAAAATGTTAATTTTATTTTCCTAACATGTTTCTAACCAAAAGGTTATTTTTCTTTTTGTAACAAAATTTTTATATAAAATGACAAATTTTGATAACATAGCCTTTTCTACATACAATGACAAATTTTGTTAACATACATTTTCCATATGAAAAGAGAAATTTTGTTAACATACACTTTTCATATGAAAAGGCGAATTTTGCTAATATAACTTAATTAACTAATGGATATTTTTAATCTAAACTAAATATTTCAGTGAACGACATATGTTTCGATCTAACAATTCACTACAACCGACATGCATCAATCTCAAATTTACACAACAATCTATATGTGTTTTCTATTACAAATGTTTTTTTTTCTAATATCACAATAAAAAACAATCTAAATATATATATATATATATATATATATATATACATACATATACATATATTATTCTAAAATCAAGAAATTTCACAAATCTGTTCAATAACTCATCGCAATCATCAACCAATCACCGAATAAATATACACAACAATAACGTCAATTTTATATAAGATGAATATAAATTATATAGTGGGATAAATGAATAAATAATGTTATTTTAAAATAGAATTCTCACCTCGTTACTGGGTTCTGCGTGGTTCAGACCCAAAATTTGGCAAAAATTAGACTTCTTCAGAATTAGGTCTTATTAGTTTCACTGCGAGGATCTCGTTCTCAGGATCGTGGCGCACCTGAAATCGTTCGAATCGTTCGTATGAGTGAGATATCGTTATATTAAGATTGGACAAAATTGAATTTAAATTAATTAAATAATTAAAGGTTGAAAAAGTCAACCTCCCTCCACTTTGCTCTTTAACGATCCAAGCCGTCCTCTTTTTCATTTTTGAACCCATAACCTTCAAAACTAGGTTGCCATTTAACTCGAGATTGGTGAAGCTTGAAGACGATCGAAGTGTGGCACATCGGAGAAGAAGGAGAGGGCTACATGCGCCCTAGTTGGTGGAGGGTGCGGTGGAGCCTATAGGGGGCGGTGGGGGCTGTTTGGTCGCGGGTTGAGGGGATGGGTTCGGCCAAATCTCTTGCCTAAATCCGATCATCACCTTATGGAATGGTAGAGGAGGAGAAGAGCTTCGAAAAGGTATATAGTTTGTCTTCTAATTCGTAGAGAGGAGGGAGAGATTGAGGGAGGAAGTTTCGGCCATTCTAGGCCATGAAACCTGAAGTGGCGGCTTAGTTTTGGTAGGGAAGGATTAGGGTTGGGATTAAGGAGTATATTTATATTATTATATTCACTAATTAGCCCATTAAGGTCCGATTTGGCCCGAACTCAGAATTAGACATGCTTACTGTCTATCTTAATGTTTTGACGTCTTCTGAACGCGATGGGACATGTTTCGAGGCCCAATTTCGAAGTTTACAATGTTTATTTATTTATTTTTAATATAAATCCTTTAATTTTTTTATTCAACCGTACATGAAAGTTCACCGGGGTCACAAATTAACTTCAAAAATTCCCGAAAAATATAGTTATCTATATTTTGATGCAGCGGACCTAGAAAAAATTAATTTCGTTCAATTCCGAGCACGTATGAATTTTTAATGAATTTTTAAAGTCAAGAATTGTCCGTTTACCCTGAAAAATCAATTATAATTATATATTAATTGTAAAAATTATGAAAAAATAAACTTAACTATATTTTGACATTCCGAATCCAACAAAAGTGGTTTCATCGAAAACAGAGGTCGTTTGAAAAATGGCTATTTTCAAGGCGTATATATTAAACATTAAAAATACATTTTTAAACCGATAATTTCCGAAACTCGAAATATATAAGTGTTTACTGTTTTTCAAGGCAGAAACATCATTCTGAACTCAATGGAAGTGGTTTCGGGTCTAAATTCCTTCGTATGCAAAAAGTAGCATTTTTGTCCTTTGTAAATTTCATAGCGACCTTTCTAAATTTTAAACTGGGCATAACTTTTGATTCCCGCTATGAAATTTCGATTTTTCAGATTCGTTGGAAAGATATTTTTAAATAGATTCTAATATTTCTGGTTTCACTAAAATCCGTTAAATTTTGCATCATGTACGTTCAGTCAAAGTTTAAGTTTGACTTTTCAAACTACAGTGCTATTTCTAACTCTTTTATAACTAAAATTAAATTATTCATTCTAACTTCGATTTAAATCAACTTTTAATCATTATTATTTAAATAAATAATTTTAAATATAAAAAATTCATTAAAATTAGTTAATATGAATTTTTAAATTTACCCCAAAATTAAGGGTTGTTACAGTCTCCCCCACTTAAAAACTTTTCATCCTCGAAAAGGAACGAAGTTAAAAATTGTTTTAATTATCCTACTCAATTTTTTTAATTATTTATTATTCAGTCATTGGTTTAAATAATTTTATAGTTGAACTAATAATTACACTACACAATCATCAATCAATTGGTTGATTAGCTTTTTAAATATTTATAACTCTTATATATTCAAAAATCACATTTTCTAAAATAGATTATAATTACAAATACGTATATTATAGGCTTGTTACTCTAAACTCATTATAGGGCATTACTAACCCCATCTCTAATGAGTATTCTCATTCTAGGATACTACTGATCCTATCTCTAATGAGTATTCTTATTGGATATTACTAATCCAATCTCTGATGAGTCTTTTGTTCAGTTCTTAACGAGTTGTATCCCAAAGATTTGAGCTAGCCAAAGCTCTAATACCAACTGTGATGACACGCATTTTTCCCGATCTTAATCGATCGGTAGATCGACCAAGACCGTTCAAAATACGCAAACGTTAACTTTGGGAATACAACATCAGAACAATAACAACAGACTTTTATAAACATTACAGTAATGTTACATCATAGTACAGAATATCAGAGTACATCGAAAAATTACAACAGAAGATAAATTACAATATTTTAATACATTGCTGCGGAAACAATAAAATAGATTCAGCGGAAGATAACTACGCTCTGGACACAGCTTTAAGTTTCAATCCCGCATCCTGCTCGAGATTAGAACCTGTAGACAAACTACTCGACTGCCCGTGTGGAAAAGAGGGCACCCGAGTTTGCAAAGTGAAACAAACAACGGGTCAGTCATGGGACTGGTGTGAGAATTCTTAACTAATCTAATAATAGTAAGGCAAATCCAAGGACCACGCCGCTAACGCGGAACATCTTTATTCCAATGGATTGTCGTGCATAACTTAAAGTAAATCGTAAAACAACGCAATGCTTTTTAGAAAAATGAAATCACCATAAGACCCAAGTCCCATCACACAATGCAACGCAAACCAGAGGATAGAGTTTTACCTTATGGTGATTAAACATGCTTGGTACGATAAAAATGAATTTGATATTATTATTAGTGTATATAAGTTTTCAAAAACAGTTTAATCATAATGTATCAATCCTAGGACACATAGACACCATAATAGTATGCTTCCATACTAGTAATATAATCAAATCCACATGAGGTCGTATTGGAAATTGGGTTTCCATCATGAGTCAAGGCTAGGGAGGAGCTCCTTACTGATTCGAGACACTCTAGCGACACTCTAGCTAATGTCTCAGGATCCCCCGCAGTGAACCCTTGGATAGGTGCAGAGCCGGTCCACACATACGATTTTGTGGATTGGCAATTCCTGAACACACGTTTCCCGGTCCTATAGGACCTATCCGAGGCGCGCCACATTCCATCATCCACATAAGTAAATATCAGCCAGTTTAAGAACCGTCACCACTTCTAGCTAGAAAGAAACGTGCTGCTCTCCCTGCATTCCCTTCTCCCGTTTTAGACTCCACCAAGTTGTGAGGCTCGCGAAGTCACGCTATACACAAAGCTTCGCCTAAACAGGCCGTGCTTTGATCATCAACCACAATGCCTGCTTTTCAACAAGAACCTTGATCCTTGCATCTTGGTATGCCACACTGTCAATCCATATCATACTATTAATCTTTTGCCAAAATATACAAAAGGGTGTTAAGCAAGAGAATAAATTCTCCGCCACCGATCATTCATACATTCGGCAGAAAATCAATAAGTACAATATATAAAGGAGCACAATGTCAGACACACATTCCATTTATACTTATGCTCTGGGTCTGAGCGAAAGCCAAATCCGTACAAATCAACACTACGTCCGGATAACTACCATCTTTGCCCCGTCTTGGGAGCAAATCAATCAAGGGCCTCAACACTAGTTACCCATTCGATGTTAGGATCGTCGGTCTTCAATCGTTGTCTTCAATTCTTCGAACGTCATATCATTATTTGGAATGAGAGTAAACTCGGACTTTCCAAATAACTCTCGCATATATAAATTTGAAAACAATTTCATATCGTTGTTAATAATTTATAACGAACGACCTATCGTTATTTTTACTTTACTATACATACACATTCTAAACATAAAAAGGTTTATTTCCTCTTCCATTTTTCAATTTACACCAAATGTATTTGGTTTCATTAATTTTCTAATGAAAATCTATTCCTTAGAAATGTAAATTTCTAATCTTATTATTTACATTGAAAAATGTAAATTTCTATTCCTATTTTATTTACATTGAGAAATGTAAACTTATACTTCAATATATTATTATATCGAAAATGTAACCTTTATTTCATATTCTATTTACATTGGGAAATGTAAATTCCTAATCATTCCTCCTTACTGACATTGAAAAATGTAAGTTTATATATTTTTCTAATTACATAAAGGAAATGTAACTTCCTATTTTCCTTTTATTTACATTAAGAAAAATGCAACTTTACTAATTCTTATTTTATTACATTAAAAAAATGTAACTTTACTTATTCTCATGGCGGTGTAAATAATGTCCATTTTCTATTTAACCATTTATATTTTAATATGGGCCAGACCTCTTACATTAGGCCTGCAACTTGTGGATGTTGGATAGGCCGGTCGGTTCCGGGCAGACTTATCCCATAAATTGGGCTTAACCTCGTGTCTTGGCCCAATTCGTATTTGCGCACTTGGACCTCTCACATTAGGCCCAACATTTGCGGCTGCTGGATATGTCGGTTGGGTCCGGGGAGACTTCCACCACAAATGTGACCTAACCTCGTGTCCAACCACAATTATAATTTATAATTATAATTAAATTTTTTTCAAAACATGTCATTATTTGAAATTATCCTTTCCATTAAAGAATTTTAATTTTAAGGTATTCTTTATTTCAAAATCTCTTGATTTCAAGTATCTTAATTTAAATTGTAACTTTCCCTATTTTTATGATTTTCTAATAAAAATCTTTTCAAGATGTACAATTTTAAAACCATATCTTTTTACTTTAATACTTCGACGCCAAAGATGTAATCTTCCTAAACCAATGTCAATTAATATCATTAATTGAATATAAAATAAAAACATTCCTTTATTTCAAAATTGATAACATTTTGAAACCAAAATCTTCTTAATTTAACCCATTGACAATTAACAAGGTAATCTCTTTAAATTCTAACTTTGTCTACTATCATAAATCACATACTTTTATGTTGACATAATTGACATAAAAAGAATGGAATTCTATTTACAGTGCAAATTCTCTCTTCTAATTACATGTAAAAATGTATTTTTTTTAATTTATGCGTTATAAATTATACTTTTGTTTACATATAAAAATGTGATCTTTATTACAATGCAAGTGCATACCTTAATTACATATAAAAATGTCATTTTTATCATACGATGTAAATTTATATATAAATTACATATAAAAATGTAATTTTTATCATATAGTGTAAATTCACATTTTAAAAATGCAAATTTTCATTTCATTCTTTATTTACATAGGAAAATATAAATTCCTATGAATCTTCATTTACATTGAAAAATGTAATTTTAAATACTTTGCTTTGATTACATATAAAATGTAATCATCCATTTACATTCATTTGTTACCTTATAAAAAAGTGAAACCTCTTCTATTCTTTGGCGACATTAAATAAAATGTATTCTTTTCTACTCTTTGACCAAAATGTAAATTTTGGTTTTCATTCTTTTTCTTCACAAAAATGGAAATTTTGGGTTTTTCCTTTCCCTTTACATTTTATTTCCATCTAACATAACACTTTTATTTCTCTACCTCTTTCTCATGAACTCTAGTGACAAATAAATATATATTTCATTTGTTAATCTTTTCTATATGTACTAGTAACTTATAACAAAATATTTTATTTGTAAACATTTTCTATGTAAACTAAACAAAATAAAATGATAATGTTATTTCCTAACAAATCTCTAATTAACCAAAAATAATATTTTGGTTTCAACCATTTCATCTTAATCAAACATGAGATATTGGGTTCAATAAAACAAATATGATATATTTGTTTTTCAACTATATTATCTTAACAACCATGAGGTATTTATTTTCAATCAAAACAACTGTGATATATTTGTTTACACAGATTTATAATAACAAATGACATATTTCTAACATAAAGGGAATTTTCAACAAAACAAATAAAAAGATAACTTTGTTTGTCGTCAAAGCTTTTTAATGAAAACAACAATATTACATAAAAAGGCAATCTTTTAGTCCCATTCTTTTTAGTTGAAACAATCCACACTAAAAATATGTTCTTTTTAGCGTAAGAAATTTTGACGCTAAAATCTATTCTTTTTAGTTGAAACAGAACGACACTAAAAAATCAAATCTTTTTATTTTAAACAAAACGACGCTAAAAAAAAGATATGATATTTTTTATTTTGAACAAAACGACAATAAAACCCTACCAATAAATTCAATAGACAAAAATGATAAATGTTGTCTAACTATTTCTAACGCCATATTTTGCATAAAATGTAATTTCTATTTCTAATGTCATATTTTACATAAAATGTAATTTCTATGTCTAATATCATATTTTACATAAAAGGTAATTTCTATGTAAAGTGATCTTTTTACTTACATACCAAATTTCTAATTTCTATGTAAAGTGATCAAGAATTGTCCGTTTACCCAGAAAAATCAAATATAATTATATATTAATTGTAAAAATTTTGAAAAATTAAACTTAACTATATTTCGACATTCCGAATCCAAAAAAAGTGGTTTCGTCGAAAACAGAGGTCATTTGAAAAATGGCTATGTTCAAGGCGTATATATTAAACATTAAAAATACATTTTTAAACCGATAATTTCCAAAACTTGAAATATATAAGTGTTTACTGTTTTTCAAGGCAGAAACATCATTCTGAACTCAATGGAAGTGGTTTCGGGTCCAAATTCCTTCGTATGCAAAAAGTAGCATTTTTGTCCTTTGTAAATTTCATAGCGACCTTTCCTTTGTAAATTTTAAACTGGGCATAACTTTTGATTCCCGCTATGAAATTTCGATTTTTCAGATTCGTTGGAAAGATATTTTTAAATAGATTCTAATATTTTTGGTTTCACTAAAATCCGTTAAATTTTGCATCCTGTACGTTCAGTCAAAGTTTAAGTTTGACTTTTCAAACTACAGCGCTATTTCTAACTCTTTTATAACTAAATTTAAATTATTCATTCTAACTTCGATTTAAATCAACTTTTAATCATTATTATTTAAATAAATCATTTTAAATATCAAAAACTCATTAAAATTAGTTAATATAAATTTTTAAATTTTCCCCAAAATTCAGGGTTGTTACAGCGGAATTGAAAAATACAGTTTGAATACAAAAAAATATTTACTAATTAAGACATCAGAGTGCGCCATCTTTAAAATTCCCAACTGTGCCAATCTTCGAATTCTAAGATGTAATCTTTAAAATCTGTAATGCTCGGGTCTGACCCAAGCATTCCATGAAAAAACATAAAACACTTGAGTCAGGATTAATCATACTTCAAGTAAATTAACTTCAATATAATCTGAAATATAATAGTTAATACTAACATCAATACATTGTATGAAAGATAAAAAGTTGTGTAGTATCTGGTTCTCATCAAAGTGCAGTGCCCGTTCTATGTCAGCTTCAAGTGTAGTATCAATCCTATTAGTTATATTTCAGTATAATATCTGCTCGACTCAGTTTAACTAGGTATAAAGCTAGTGTTGTATCAGTCCAAGATAAAGGATAATATATGTGCTTATCATCTTTCATTTAAGGGTCAAACGGTGATGGAAACACACATATACCTGTACATCCCAGCGTCCCATAACCAGCATATAACAAGTGCAGTGGTGATCATACCGTGTGCGCAAGTTTGCAATGAAACATGGTAGCATAGCTAGACCGTGCATCAACTAGTATGGATAATTAGTACACTATGTAAGTTTCCAATTTGTTTAACCAAATGTGACAAGGGTACAAGTATTTATACTTTAATTAAATTGGTTTCAGCATGCCACAGAGGAATAAAATATCAAAACACCCCATCACATAAACATATAACTGATATAACCACCCAGCTACAACGTGGAACCAAACTGGTGAAGAGACCATGACCCAACTTAAAAAAGTACATACATGAAGACTGTATTTTTCATGCAATACATATGTGTGTGTGTGTGTGTGTGTTCCATGCACATAATCAATAACCCATACCACAAGACATGAAGATTGGGGATGTAAAAATTGAACATGACCATAACCCAAATTGATCCCGATATTAACCCATAATTTATTCAGTATAACATTTTTTTCCGGTTTGTGCCTTAAACTGATTAACTGCTCATCCACATTAATCCTACTCAAATATGTAACTGCTCGTACTCCAGTTTAGGGAACGATACTAGGACAACTCATGCACTAATTAGTCAGTTTTTAGGAGTAAAGAAAACGTGCTGTGTAGGACTCAGTTAAAGAAAAGGAAACATTATCAAAAAAATATACATGTAGGTTACTTAATTATTTTTGGACATAGGAGAGAAAAGTTCATTTGCCTACTTACAGGCTTATAAATAGTGTTACCTTATTCCTAAATACCAATAAACAAGAAAAGCTAAATCTTCCTTTCTTTTTTTGAAACAATGCTAAAGTAATTTCATTGTTACTTTAATAGCCTGAGCGTGATATTCAGGTTCGAATGATTAATATACTGTAATGATCTGAGCATCATATTAGACTTAGCATTTGCCTCTAATCCATTTCTTAAAATAAGGTTTAACTGTATCGTTTTCATAATGTTTTCATGCAATAAAAAGAAATCTTTTGTCTAATAATGTATCAATAATCCTATGCAAATATTTCTATTGTGTGCATCACATAATCTATCTACCAACACACATATGCTATGATGAAAAAGCATGTATTTAAACTCCAATCTTGTGTGATCTCACACAGTAATGTATTGCAAGCGTAAGACTAAACCCTCTACCGGAACCCATTTATATTCAGCAAGCCTACTGGAATGTACAGTTTCAATACAGCAGGTGAGTGTGAAACAGTATCTAAAATCAACATCAAGCAACATTTAACAAGACCGCAAACAGTACAAAAACAAGCCCCAGTTTTGAAAACCGATATTTAAGTACTCGAACTCGGATTAATCATGAGATTAACTCATCTTTGGCAACGGCGACAGAGGGAGCAGGAGAAATTTCTTACCTTTTTGGCTTCGTGGGAACCGAGGCGGCAGCAGGTGGCTCTGGTCCGACGTGACACAACTAAGCAATAATGATAAGATGGAAGGAGGTGACTTTGGGCAATCGGACATGGTGCCGGTGATGTCCAAAGGTGGCGATTTGGGATGAGCTGCGGGGTTCGGTGATCACGGTGATGGCCATCGATTTGGAGCGAATGGATTTTTAATATCGGGAACAACAATCTCGACTAGGGTTGGGGAAGCGATGCGCTTTTGGTGGAAGGAGAAGGAGCGATGCAGATTTAAGGGAAAGAGAGGTTTTCGGTTGATTTAGGGTATAATCGATTTTCGTGGAAGCCATAAACCTAAATTGGGGGAAATTGAAGAAATTTGGGGAAGTCTTATTTTTTGTAGGGGATGGGGAATTTGGGGCTTCGGCCATTATAAATTAGAGAAGGGGAGAACGATTGTTGTTTAAGGAATTGGGGGAGACACAGATTTATAGAATGAAATTTTAGGGATAAGAATAACGTAATATCACTAGGTTATAGGGTATGCGCGAGTTTCAGGAGGTAGGTCTGCGTTAATTTTTCTGGGGTTGGTGTTAACTGTTTTAAATTAAATATTATATTCTACCATAACATTCTAAATTCGTACCGCAAACATAACTCCACACACAACATAAATTATACGCACCTCTTCATTTTCGCGTTTTTATTCCAATGAAATTAATCTGGTTGGAATTTGACTCCGTTTTCATATGACGTTGTTTTATTTTTAAATTATTTATTAGTTCACTGATTTTATTCCGTTTGTTCACCAATAATTCCGTTCGTTTACAAATTTTGAAATGTTAAATTTCAATTTCTTTATATACACGAATATACCAATATTCAAGCCAATTTCTATATATTTAAAGAAATAAATTCTCCAATTTATTTAACGTCAATAATGCTTATTTTTAAATTCAACCATTTATATTTTTCAGTCGAATTTCAAATTCAATTCAAATATCCGACCAAATTCAATTCAAATATTCAACAATAAATATTTGATTCCCAACCAACCATTTTGAATTAAATATTGAATTCAATTCACACTCAAAAACATGTGTTTGATTTTTAACTCAAATATTAATATAAAATTTATTATTATTAGTTAAATTTTAATTAATACCATATTCTAGTTGTCAAAATTTCTGATCTCCCCCCTTTAAATCATCGATCCTTTTATGTTTACCCATCGTACTCAATTAACGTGGAAAAAAAAAATCTAATTTCCTTTCAAAACCAATCTCAAATTCCGCATAAGTTGGGTTTATACATCTCAAATTATTCCAAATCTCTTTATAAACCTCATCTGTCATGGTTTACTTATCCATTTTTACACTTCAACTCAATCTCCTCTCATTGAATCCATTAAATTACCTCCCCCCATACATTGAAGATTGTAAATAACATTTCCTCCTCATGTCACAAATTGTCGATTTGAAATTTTCCAAAATCCGAAATCTTTTATAACTTTTATACATAACCTGAAATTTAGGTAGAAAATATTTGTATTATTATTCTGAAGTTTCTTTCTTAACTTGTTTAGTTAGGTATATTTAATTTCAAATTATTGATTTGAAAATATTTGAGAACTTGAAGTTTGGCAAGCCTATTGTCGTTCTCACAGATGTTAGGCATATGCTGGCCAGGCGCATGATTAAAATCTTCAAGCACTAATATCCTTGCTTCAACTCCCAGTGAAAATATTTCAAAAATTCTTTTTTAAAAACAGATGCAGAAAGTACTAATGTTATGTTGATATGTTGACTGCTCATGATTCACAAATACACAATGGTTTCGTCTGGATCACCCAGAAAACATCTATATCCGTAAGAAACCACTTCCCTGCGAATTTCGTCATTGACAGATCAACGGAAGATATTTAAGAATCAAAAGCAAAATATGAGGTCATTGAGAATTGGTTGCTCTATCTCAGGGTCACGAAAACAAATCATCAAATTATGGAGATAAATCAAATCATGAGGATCAATCAAGTCATAAAGACAAATCATGTCATGAGGACAAATCCAATCACGAAGACACATCAAGTCATGAAGACACAGTATTGCATCAAACAGGTGGCTCTACATCACTAAGATATCTCAAACATCGCATGGCTCCATTCTACCTTTAGTAACTCTAGTGTTTGCATCTCTTTCACTTGTAGATATTCCATGTGGACCGCAGGTATACAATGGTTATGCCTGGCTCTCCCAATAAACATTCATACCCGTAAGCTTTCACAGCTCTGCGGATTACGCCATTATCACGACTATAGATCGCAGCAGACATAATGGTTACACTTGGTTCCCCGAAGAAACATCCGTCCGCCATGGGCAATCTACAGCCCTGCGAATTTCGCTACACATTCGTGTTTTTTTTCTAGACAACTCGAGTTTTATGTCCGGACAACCTATTGCCACTAGTAGTACATCTCACTAAGCTTGAAATTCAAAGGAGAAGGATGGCACTTCCCTTATCTTGACTATAAAACATACAGTACTCTATTTCATACTCATAAATCATACTTATGTCTACTTACATAAGATTCTCTTTCCAAGTCGTATTTTCAAACATCTCATTTTTATATAAACCCTTTGTATACGATTTCATCTCAGATCAATTACTTTCCAAATCACTAGTTTTCCAATCCATTGAGTTCTTATATATATTTTCTTCGTCATATAAGTTTCAAAAACTTCTATATCCAATATTTAAAATCGAATATCCTCAAATTCCATTCCAATTTCATAATTTTAGTTTAGATTTCTTAATCAATTCAGATTTTTCAAACTCGGATTTATAAATCCATTGCTATAAACCGATTTCATCCCAATTTTTCAATTATCAAGCTCATCACTTAATTCAAATTTCTATACTCTCAAAATTTCCGAATTTTTCATTCTAATAACGAGTTTATCATTTATGCACCAATTCACCCATATTCACATCCTTTGACCATAATTAGCAAGCGAACAACTCTCTAAGTATCAATCCCAAAGGCCGAAACAACCACCAGATTAACACTCAGGAAATTATTCAACTTGACTAATCTCCAATCAGTTTCCCGGTCCTATAGGACCTATCCATCAGCTCCGTAGTAACCGATATATATGAGGCGCCTTGTTATCCATCATCCACATAGGTAAAAGTATAATAAATGTCTGGGCTCCATACCATGACACCATCCATAGTTAGAAAGAAACGTCATGTACTCCCTACTGCCCGTTATCTCGTTTTTGACTCATACCGAGGAGTGAGGCTCGCGCATTAATGCTATACACAAAGCCATGCTATTTAAATCCATGCTTTGATCATCAACCAAAAGACTGTGCTTTTCAACAGAAGCCTTGATCATTTGCATCTCAGCATGCCACACAAGAAATTCACGCCATGTGACTTATGTCTATCGATATATAACCTCTGAGCTCGTACGTCTCAGAGAAGGGTGTTAAGCAAGAGAATAAATTCTCCGCCATCAAACAGATATATATTTAATAGAGATCAATCAATACAGAATAAAATCCATTGTAGACACACATCCATTTACTAGTTCATTCTGGGTTTGAACGAAACCGGAGGCACCTTATTCCTCGTCCCATATGTCCAATACAAGAGAGGTCCTCGCATATCCGGTCGATCTCCAAGTACGTCTGGACGATCACCACTTATCACTACACCATACAAGGAAATCTGCAACACCTTATTGCGGAAAATTCGCAACAGCTTTGAGCCGTTGCTAAATAGCAACGACTAAAGTCCGTTGCAAACTCTTTTGGGATGGGCACTAGCCGTCTTATATTTTAGAACGGACTTAACCCGTTCTAAAATTAACTACCCCTCAATACCCCACTTCAATACACCCTGTTTCCCTTTTCCTCTTTTCTTTATTTACGGAGAAAAAAATTGACAACTGCGCCCTATATCTGGAAAACTCGGTCCCCTGATCTAGTCGTAGTCGGCGTTAGTCGAACATCTGGTACTCAGCTTTAATCGACCATCGTCTCGCATCATCAGATAATCGGAAATCTAAAGTTCTTGCAATCTCGTAATAAACTATTTGGATCCGATTTCGAAATGGACTTCAGTTTTTTTGTTGAACTGTTAAAGTATGATTCTGAATGGATGATAGCATTGATCTATTTCCATTAGGCGAAGGTTGTCTTTTTTTTTGTTCAAATGATTATTATTTCTTACTGCTAATGCTTCTGTAATGGCGCGTTTTGTAAGGTATAATAATTAAGTTATTTAATTATTTAAATAACGAATATATTAAATAAACGATAGTTGAACGTAAAAATTATAATAATAATTATAATCGAGCCCGTAACGACGCGACAGTTCGTTATTTGGCGAGTTGAACTTCAACTGAATATACAAGATTCGTTATAAGCCGGATTTCTGTGAAACAAGAAACATGTGGAGCTGGTGGAGCATATTTTTCTAATGGAAGAGAAAAATGAAGATTTCGTCGTGTAGATTTTGAGTTATGTCCAAATCAAATTTCAGAAAAGTCGCTGTAGAATTCCTTTATAATTTGCGACGCTTTATATACGTTATAAATCAATTTTTCGATACGAACTGAATATCGGGATAATCTGGAGTCTGGAAATCAAGTCATAAAATCTGAGGTGACATTCTGGAGCCGGACGACATCGTATATGGATATATACGATAATATTAATTTATTAATATTTAATTTAAATTGTTTTAAATATTTTTATATTTAAAACGGTCTAATTAGAGCCTTAGAAAATAGCCACTTTTGCAAACGAAGTCGGAATTCGACGAAACCAGTTTTGTTGGATCCGAAATGTCAAATTATTGTTAGAGGTCAAGTTTCATGATTTTTAGAGTCACTGTGTGGCCATACGGATTTTTAGAGTGAGAAACAATCAGTTTTTCGACAGTTAAAAATACGCTGTGTGGGCATACTGAGTCGGAATTCGACGAAACCAGTTTCGTTGGGACCGTAATGTCAAATTCTATCAGCGTATCAGTTTTCATGATTTTTAGGCATAGTATGTGATCGCAGTGATTTTTAAACCAAAGACAAAGAGAAAAAAACGAGAAAATAAAATAGAAAATAAATTCAAAAATATCCTCCCCATTTTCTTTGGATCCACAACAGGCCACACGACCTTCCTTCTCTACCACAAATCCTACCTACCACAAATGGCCTATATAACCGCATAAAACCCATTACAGCAAGGGTTGAACAAAGAAAAATCAAACAAATAAAATCCAATAGTTCACGAAATCAAATATCCTTGGATCCATTGGTCTCCTAAGCTCGAGGGCTTCGCTGCTGTATACTTCGTTATAGGTGCGACAAGGATTTATGGAGCTCGACATTTCCATCTTACGGCTAGGGCTGAAGCTGAGCGTCGACAGGGCGGGTTTCTGGCCAAATCGAGATGATACTCCGACTTGGGGTGGCAAGGCACACCCGACGGTGACAACAAGGGGAACTTCGGCGTACGACTGCAACTAGCGACAGTGAAGTCGGCTACAGGGAGTGCTACCAGGGGAGAATCGAGTTTGAGACAATGGGGGTTGGCGGGTGGAGGTTTTGATGCTGAGTTGGATGGTGGTGATGGCACTTCGAATGGATGGCCGGAGTAGTGGGAGGGGCCAGTCAAAGTGGCAGTCAACGATGGGTTAAGAGGAGCAGGAATCGGGTATTAAGAATTTGGGGAGAAGTATTAGATGCGGACGGGTTTAAGTAGGGTGGTTGGGCCTAGTAAGAGAAGGTTAAAGCCCATTCAAGTTTTGTTTATATTTAAAAGTATATTAACTTCGTAACTCGATAACTTGGTCATACGAGGTCAGAATCGGAAACCGTAAGTTGCGTTGGGATCGTATGGATGAGCACTCCACAATGGAACTGACCGCGAGTCAAATGGAGTCCGTCACAATTTATGGCAAAATAAATTGTCTGAACCAAGCGATGGTTATCGTCATTGACGATGATCGTCAAAAGGTGAGTAAAACTCACCAACTCTGTACAGTTCTACTTTTACAGTGTATTCTTAGAACTGTTAATTATTGACTGTTTGACTGTGTGTTGACTGTTTGATTGAACTGCTAGTCAGTTAGTAGAGATTATATATATATGTGTATATATATATATATATATATATATATATAAACCGTCAACTAGTTATATGTTGATTCTGTTTATCAGAATATTATACTGGTGTTGTTTAACATCTGTGGATGCAGGGAAACAGGTTGGAGGAATCCAACTGGATTCCTCAACAGTTATTTTACTGTGATTTATATATTGTGATATATAAATGTGATATATAATCTGATGATGAGTATGTGTGTTTGGACGATATTCATCGTTATTATATGGTGTGTTAAATACCATAAGAAATACCAAGATATAGAAAAGAGATTTTCAAACTATAATTTGAAAATAATTTATTTATATAAAACCAATGGATTTTATATTATAAAGAAAAGGGGATTTTGAGTATAAAGGAAAATATTGGTTAATCAAGTATAAAGGAAAAATATTTGTTAATCGAGTATAAAGGAAATTATGTGTTAATCAAATATAAAGGATAAATATATTTGTGAAGACAAATATAAAGGATATATATATTTGTAAATCAAATATAAGGGAATATATTTGTCAAATATATAAGAAGAGAAATATTGTAACCCATTTGAATAGATAGGATAAAAGAGATATTTATTTGTTAAGTAAATAAAGTTAAACTAAGTGATTAATCGATGTGAATTAGTTAAGTTAAACTAAGTGGTTAATCGAAGTGAATTAGTTAAGTTAACTAAGTGGGTAATCGAAGTGAATTAGTTGAGTTAAACTAAGTGAATCGGTTAGAGTTAATCAATGTGAATTAGCTAAGTTAAACTGAGTGGATTTGTTCAGTTAATCAAGACGAGTTAACCAGTTAGGTTAAACCAGTTGAGTTAACCAGTTAGAGTTGACCAGTTAGAGTTGACCTGTTAGAGTTGACCAGTTAGAGTTGACCAGTTAGAGTTGATCAGTTAGAGTTATCCGAAGTAGAGTTATCGAATATGGTGTATTCGAGAGAAGAGTTATCGAATATAGTTTATTCGAGTGGAGAAATCAAATGTGATTCATTTGAGAAGAGTTATCGAATATTATTTATTCGAAGAGTAGTCATCGAATATTGGTTATTCGAAGTTAGTTAATCCAAAGGAGTTATCCGAAGTTAGTTAATCCAAAGGAGTTATTCGAAGTTAGTTAATCCGAAGGAGTTAATCGAAGGGTTAATCCGAAGGAGTTAGTCGAAGAGTTATTCGAAGTTAGTTAATCCAAAGGAGTTATTCGAAGTTAGTTAATCCGAAGGAGTTAATCGAAGAGTTAATCCGAAGGAGTTAGTCGAAGAGTTAATCCGAAGGAGTTAACCGAAGAGTTAATCCGAAGGAGTTAGTCGAAGAGTTAATTCGAAGGAGTTAGTCGAAGAGTTAATCCAAAGGAGTTATTCGAAGTTAGTTAATCCAAAGGAGTTAGTCGAAGAGTTAATCGAATATAGTTATTCGAAAGAAGGTGTTAATCGAATATTGTTATTCGAGTAAAGTTAAAAGAGTTAATTGAATATTAGTTATTCAATTAGAGTTAAATTGAATTTAGTTATTCGAAAGGAGTTAATCAATTTGAGTTAAGTTAATCGATTTGAATTAAGTTGAATCGAAATGGAGTAAATCGATTTGGATTAAGTTAATCGAGTTAGAGTAAATCGAATATTGGTTATTCGAAGGTAAGTTATTCGAATTAGTTATTCGAAGGAGTTAATCAAATGAGTTGATCCAAAGGAGTTAGTCGAATATTAGTTATTCGAATAGAGTTAAAGGAGTTATCGATTTTAGTTTGATCGAAAGAAGTTATCGATTAGTAAATCGAAAGGAGATTTTCGAATATAGCATATTCGAAAGAAAGAGATCGAATATGGTTTATTCGAAAGGGAGAGATTCCGAATATGAGTTATTCGAAGAGAGATAATCGAATATAGGTTATTCGAAGAAGAGTTAATCAAATAGAGATTTACTCGAAAGAGAGTTATACGTCCAATTCGATTATAGCGAATTCGGGAAAGTACTATTTATTTTCCAGGGTTTAAATCAAGATTTAATTATTGATTTAGAAATTAGGTGTCTGTTAAATTATTCGAGTTAAGAGATAAAGTTATAATTTAGGTTAGATATTGCAGAAGTAGGAATTATAACGTTATGGTTATAATCAAACGTTTTCATATAAGAAGTGGATTCGTAACCTGAATCCGAGAATTTGCGTAAACAGATGATTGTAAAAAGTGAGTGATGAACTTCATCTATTTCACAGTAAAGGACGTTGTTCAATTAAGGTCTGAGAGGTAATTATACCCCAACTTGATTAACTTCAGAATTGACAAAGGAATAGTTGTGGTTCGATAGAAAATGTTGATTTGAAATATAGAAGTAATAAGCGATTAATGGATTAAGCATAACGATGTTTTATACAACGTTCATTGGAAATCCGTAAATGAGTTTGGAAACGTTTTCCGAATATAATCAGATATGTTTTCTAAACATAGAAAATGAAATGTTTTCATGATAAGAATTTAAGAAATAGAGTTAAGCAAATTCAGAAACTGACTGGAGAGGGTAAGTTAAACGGTTTTCTAAGTAACGATCTGATGTTGGTTTCGACCTTCAGGATTGATACTTAGAGAATTGTTCTCATACTAGTTACAGTTAGGGACTGATAGTTGCGAAATAATAGTGATGTGAAAATAAGCTATGGAAATGTTTTCCAATGATTAATAACATATATTTTCTAAATATATGAAATAAGGAATTATGAACATATGATGGTTGATCGATCGAATTTCCATTGGAAATAAGATCGTTGTTTGTACACCGACATGTTTTCATTTGATAGTTGAATCACAGACTATCAAAGTTTTTACCATTTTAACGTTGTTAATATGGAGAGACCGGTTGGATTATTATCCAAAGAACCACTCTGTATTGGCATAAGCGTTGCGAGCAATATATGCCAAAGATAAATTGAAGACGGAGTAAAGTGCAAGGGCTATTGTATAAGTCTTAGATAACAGTGACTAAGATGGATATACTGAATAGTGCCTTCGGTTTGTCCAGTCCCAGGACAACGTATATGGAAGAAGGTCTGACAGAGTATATCCAATGGATCGCGTAAGTTGATCTGTTCAAACGTATTCACGTTTGGTGGCGGAGGAATTCGTTTCTCTTAGCTATATACCCGCGTTATTTTTGTATAAGTCAATTTGTGATTTGGCGGGTATGACGATGTGGCATTCAAAGTGAATGGTGATCAGATGTTCTGAAGATAGACGTAGCTTCTAGCCTCACACCGGGAAGTAACAAAAGTTGGGCTAGGCAGCATGGCTAGTTGGGTCATCCCCAAGCAGGGTGTATTGCCACCGATCTAGAGAATATTCATATTTATACTTCTTTTTGATTCTGTATCTTCGGATGACGGTTTGATGGCCTACAACCGTGGTGGCAATATATTCGCGACACTCAAGCTAAATGAGTGAGCGGTCATGTGTGGCCGGGTTGCAAGACGTTCTTGTTGAACCCTGAGTGTATCACCTCTAGAGTACACTATTCAGAAGGTGCTCCCATACCTTGTCTGTTGGAATCCATTCTCCGTTAAGCGCCCTGCGGTTTATGATTTTATACTATGTATGTAGAACGTGAGATGCAAGCGTTTCTGCTAGATTGATACCTATTTGTACTTAGACATTATTATAATATCACAATGATATTGCTTGTCAAAGTTGTTTAGATACTCATAAGGGAAGAACCCGTTCCGTATTCACGGCGTGGTCCTATGAGATATCCTATACCTGTTTTAAACTATTTTACTCATACCAGTCCCATGACTGACCCGGAGTTTACTTTGTTGTTTTCCCTAAACTCTTGGGTGCCTAAATTTGTACGGGCAGTCAAGTAGTCGGGATTTACAGGTATACTTGGAGAGCTTGGAGCAGGAGGCTGCAATATTTTATAGCTATAGTTATTTCCGCTGTGTTGTAAGTGTTGTACTCTGATAAGTGCTATTATATATATATAATTGTTTACTTCAAAGTTATGTTATATATTATATGTTATTCGTTCCGCTGTGAGATTCGTGTTACTCTGATGATTCTGATGTTCTTCTTCTTCTTCTATTCTATTAGTTCTATCTCTTCTTTCTCACCTTCTAAATTCTTTCACTAACGTCTCGGAATTTCCGACTCTCGAGGAGTCGGAAATTTCCAGTCGTTACAGTTGGTATCAGAGCGAGGTTAAGTGATTACCTTGGCTCTGTGGCATAACTCGATAGAGATGGGATTAGTAATACCCTAGATTGAGTTTGAGTGTATATATACGAGTGCGTATTTGTATTTGAAATAAAAATTTGTTTTATATTGTGGAGATTCATTGGCTGAGTTGTTTATGAGTTCTGGTCGATCAGTTTGATCCACTGTATCGGTAGGAGTTAATAAACACTCAAATACGATGGGTCGTCACGATATGTTTTGAAAGAGGGTAAGTGAATTTAACTTTACCCAACGTATATTTTGATATAAAGATATATATATATATATCAAAATTTTAATATATTGGTAGTATTGGTTGTTATTATAATCGAATAAGATTATAAAAGGGTGAAATGGTTATAAATGACCAATCAGAATTCATATGAATGTAATATATGAAATAGTTTGAATTAAATATGAATTTAAATCAGAATTTGGAATTTAAAATAAGGAAATTTTAAGTTCCTGGGAGAATTTGAAAATGTTTTTCAAATTGAAAATGATATACTATTGAACTCACTTCGATAGCTGGAAAATAGATTCTGATGATGAATCTAGACATCATCAGTGTTCATTTTCGAGTTCTAAGTGACGGATTACTACCAAAGGTTTGGTTTTTGAATTGTTTTGAGAAAACAAGTTGTTTAGAAATTCAAAGGTTTTGAATTGGCATTATGATTTCAAATTGATTTGAAAGAAACCCAGGAACTTAAGTTCTGGAATTAAAATTTAACTAATGAAGTTAAATAAAATGAGATGGTAAAAATAAATTGAAATTTAACTTGAACCGAGTTAAATGCCCGACAAAAGGTACAAGTTTATATTATATATGAGTTTGGGATTTATGAGCCAATTTGGCAAGCCGCTTGGCTATTTTGATTTCCTTTTGGATTGGAGGAGGCCTAGAGAGGCGAGGGGTGGTTTGTCATATTAACCAATACAAAGGAGGTTATGGCGAAATTTTTCGAAAATTCCAAGCGTTAGAACATTCTCATGATTTATGGAAATTCAGTTAGCCAGAATGAATTAATAATTTAATTGAAAATTTAATGGTTCAGTTGAAACTAGAGTTGAGAAGTAAACTAAAAGATATTTGAATCTAGTTAGTAAAGTTGGTAGCATTTTCCTAGCTTAGCAATTTCGAGGACGAAATTATTTTAAGGGGGGAAGTCTGTAATGGCGCGTTTTGTAAGGTATAATAATTAAGTTATTTAATTATTTAAATAACGAATATATTTAATAAACGATAGTTGAACGTAAAAATTATAATAATAATTATAATCGAGCCCGTAACGACGCGGCAGTTCGTTATTTGGCGAGTTGAACTTCAACTGAATATACAAGATTCGTTATAAGCCGGATTTCTGTGAAACAAGAAACATGTGGAGCTGGTGGAGCATATTTTTCTAATGGAAGAGAAAAATGAAGATTTCGTCGTGTAGATTTTGAGTTATGTCCAAATCAAATTTCAGAAAAGTCGCTGTAGAATTCCTTTATAATTTGCGACGCTTTATATACGTTATAAATCAATTTTTCGATACGAACTGAATATCGGGATAATCTGGAGTCTGGAAATCAAGTCATAAAATCTGAGGTGATATTCTGGAGCTGGACGACATCGTATATGGATATATACGATAATATTAATTTATTAATATTTAATTTAAATTGTTTTAAATATATTTATATTTAAAACGGTCTAATTAGAGCCTTAGAAAATAGCCACTTTTGCAAACGAAGTCGGAATTCGACGAAACCAGTTTTGTTGGATCCGAAATGTCAAATTATTGTTAGAGGTCAAGTTTCGTGATTTTTAGAGTCACTGTGTGGCCGTACGGATTTTTAGAGTGAGAAACAATCAGTTTTTCGACAGTTAAAAATACGCTGTGTGGGCATACGGAGTCGGAATTCGACGAAACCAGTTTCGTTGGGACCGTAATGTCAAATTCTATCAGCGTATCAGTTTTCATGATTTTTAGGCATAGTATGTGATCGCAGTGATTTTTAAACCAAAGACAAAGAGAAAAAAAAACGAGAAAATAAAATAGAAAATAAATTCAAAAATATCCTCCCCATTTTCTTTGGATCCACAACAGGCCACATGACCTTCCTTCTCTACCACAAATCCTACCTACCACAAATGGCCTATATAACCGCATAAAACCCATTACAGCAAGGGTTGAACAAAGAAAAATCAAACAAATAAAATCCAATAGTTCACGAAATCAAATATCCTTGGATCCATTGGTCTCCTAAGCTCGAGGGCTTCGCTGCTGTATACTTCGTTATAGGTGCGACAAGGATTTATGGAGCTCGACATTTCCATCTTACGGCTAGGGCTGAAGCTGAGCGTCGACAGGGCGGGTTTCTGGCCAAATCGAGATGATACTCCAACTTGGGGTGGCAAGGCACACCCGACGGTGACAACAAGGGGAACTTCGGCGTACGACTGCAACTCACGACAGTGAAGTCGGCTACAGGGAGTGCTACCAGGGGAGAATCGAGTTTGAGACAATGGGGGTTGGCGGGTGGAGGTTTTGATGCTGAGTTGGATGGTGGTGATGGCACTTCGAATGGATGGCCGGAGTAGTGGGAGGGGCCAGTCAAAGTGGCGGTCAACGATGGGTTAAGAGGAGCAGGAATCGGGTATTAAGAATTTGGGGAGAAGTATTAGATGCGGACGGGTTTAAATAGGGTGGTTGGGCCTAGTAAGAGAAGGTTAAAGCCCATTCAAGTTTTGTTTATATTTAAAAGTATATTAACTTCGTAACTCGATAACTTGGTCATACGAGGTCAGAATCGAAAACCGTAAGTTGCGTTGGGATCGTATGGACGAGCACTCCACAATGGAACTGACCGCGAGTCAAATGGAGTCCGTCACAATTTATGGCAAAATAAATTGTGTGAACCAAGCGATGGTTATCGTCATTGACGATGATCGTCAAAAGGTGAGTAAAACTCACCAACTCTGTACAGTTCTACTTTTACAGTGTATTCTTAGAACTGTTAATTATTGACTGTTTGACTGTGTGTTGACTGTTTGATTGAACTGCTAGTCAGTTAGTAGAGATTATATATATATGTGTATATATATATATATATATAAACCGTCAACTAGTTATATGTTGATTCTGTTTATCAGAATATTATACTGGTGTTGTTTAACATCTGTGGATGCAGGGAAACAGGTTGGAGGAATCCAACTGGATTCCTCAACAGTTATTTTACTGTGATTTATATATTGTGATATATAAATGTGATATATAATCTGATGATGAGTATGTGTGTTTGGACGATATTCATCGTTATTATATGGTGTGTTAAATACCATAAGAAATACCAAGATATAGAAAAGAGATTTTCAAACTATAATTTGAAAATAATTTATTTATATAAAACCGATGGATTTTATATTATAAAGAAAAGGGGATTTTGAGTATAAAGGAAAATATTGGTTAATCAAGTATAAAGGAAAAATATTTGTTAATCGAGTATAAAGGAAATTATGTGTTAATCAAATATAAAGGATAAATATATTTGTGAAGACAAATATAAAGGATATATATATTTGTAAATCAAATATAAGGGAATATATTTGTCAAATATATAAGAAGAGAAATATTGTAACCCATTTGAATAGATAGGATAAAAGAGATATTTATTTGTTAAGTAAATAAAGTTAAACTAAGTGATTAATCGATGTGAATTAGTTAAGTTAAACTAAGTGGTTAATCGAAGTGAATTAGTTAAGTTAACTAAGTGGTTAATCGAAGTGAATTAGTTGAGTTAAACTAAGTGAATCGGTTAGAGTTAATCAACGTGAATTAGCTAAGTTAAACTGAGTGGATTTGTTCAGTTAATCAAGACGAGTTAACCAGTTAGGTTAAACCAGTTGAGTTAACCAGTTAGAGTTGACCTGTTAGAGTTGACCAGTTAGAGTTGACCAGTTAGAGTTGATCAGTTAGAGTTATCCGAAGTAGAGTTATCGAATATGGTGTATTCGAGAGAAGAGTTATCGAATATAGTTTATTCGAGTGGAGAAATCAAATGTGATTCATTTGAGAAGAGTTATCGAATATTATTTATTCGAAGAGTAGTCATCGAATATTGGTTATTCGAAGTTAGTTAATCCAAAGGAGTTATCCGAAGTTAGTTAATCCAAAGGAGTTATTCGAAGTTAGTTAATCCGAAGGAGTTAATCGAAGGGTTAATCCGAAGGAGTTAGTCGAAGAGTTATTCGAAGTTAGTTAATCCAAAGGAGTTATTCGAAGTTAGTTAATCCGAAGGAGTTAATCGAAGAGTTAATCCGAAGGAGTTAGTCGAAGAGTTAATCCGAAGGAGTTAATCGAAGAGTTAATCCGAAGGAGTTAGTCGAAGAGTTAATCCGAAGGAGTTAGTCGAAGAATTAATCCGAAGGAGTTAGTCGAAGAGTTAATCCAAAGGAGTTATTCGAAGTTAGTTAATCCAAAGGAGTTAGTCGAAGAGTTAATCGAATATAGTTATTCGAAAGAAGGTGTTAATCGAATATTGTTATTCGAGTAAAGTTAAAAGAGTTAATTGAATATTAGTTATTCAATTAGAGTTAAATCGAATTTAGTTATTCGAAAGGAGTTAATCAATTTGAGTTAAGTTAATCGATTTGAATTAAGTTGAATCGAAATAGAGTAAATCGATTTGGATTAAGTTAATCGAGTTAGAGTAAATCGAATATTGGTTATTCGAAGGTAAGTTATTCGAATTAGTTATTCGAAGGAGTTAATCAAATGAGTTGATCCAAAGGAGTTAGTCGAATATTAGTTATTCGAATAGAGTTAAAGGAGTTATCGATTTTAGTTTGATCGAAAGAAGTTATCGATTAGTAAATCGAAAGGAGATTTTCGAATATAGCATATTCGAAAGAAAGAGATCGAATATGGTTTATTCGAAAGGGAGAGATTCCGAATATGAGTTATTCGAAGAGAGATAATCAAATATAGGTTATTCGAAGAAGAGTTAATCAAATAGAGATTTACTCGAAAGAGAGTTATACGTCGAATTCGATTATAGCGAATTCGGGAAAGTACTATTTATTTTCCAGGGTTTAAATCAAGATTTAATTATTGATTTAGAAATTAGGTGTCTGTTAAATTATTCGAGTTAAGAGATAAAGTTATAATTTAGGTTAGATATTGTAGAAGTAGGAATTATAACGTTATGGTTATAATCAAACGTTTTCATATAAGAAGTGGATTCGTAACCTGAATCCGAGAATTTGCGTAAACAGATGATTGTAAAAAGTGAGTGATGAACTTCATCTATTTCACAGTAAAGGACGTTGTTCAATTAAGGTCTGAGAGGTAATTATACCCCAACTTGATTAACTTCAGAATTGACAAAGGAATAGTTGTGGTTCGATAGAAAAGGTTGATTTGAAATATAGAAGTAATAAGAGATTAATGGATTAAGCATAACGATGTTTTATATAACGTTCATTGGAAATCCGTAAATGAGTTTGGAAACGTTTTCCAAATATAATCAGATATGTTTTCTAAACATAGAAAATGAAATGTTTTCATGATAAGAATTTAAGAAATAGAGTTAAGCAAATTCAGAAACTGACTGGAGAGGGTAAGTTAAACGGTTTTCTAAGTAACGATCTGATGTTGGTTTCGACCTTCAGGATTGATACTTAGAGAATTGTTCTCATACTAGTTACAGTTAGGGACTGATAGTTGCGAAATAATAGTGATGTGAAAATAAGCTATGGAAATGTTTTCCAATGATTAATAACATATATTTTCTAAATATATGAAATAAGGAATTATGAACATATGATGGTTGATCGATCGAATTTCCATTGGAAATAAGATCGTTGTTTGTACACCGACATGTTTTCATTTGATAGTTGAATCACAGACTATCAAAGTTTTTACCATTTTAACGTTGTTAATATGGAGAGACCGGTTGGATTATTATCCAAAGAACCACTCTGTATTGGCATAAGCGTTGCGAGCAATATATGCCAAAGATAAATTGAAGACGGAGTAAAGTGCAAGGGCTATTGTATAAGTCTTAGATAACAGTGACTAAGATGGATATACTGAATAGTGCCTTCGGTTTGTCCAGTCCCAGGACAACGTATATGGAAGAAGGTCTGACAGAGTATATCCAATGGATCGCGTAAGTTGATCTGTTCAAACGTATTCACGTTTGGTGGCGGAGGAATTCGTTTCTCTTAGCTATATACCCGTGTTATTTTTGTATAAGTCAATTTGTGATTTGGCGGGTATGACGATGTGGCATTCAAAGTGAATGGTGATCAGATGTTCTGAAGATAGACGTAGCTTCTAGCCTCACACCGGGAAGTAACAAAAGTTGGGCTAGGAAGCATGGCTAGTTGGGTCATCCCCAAGCAGGGTGTATTGCCACCGATCTAGAGAATATTCATATTTATACTTCTTTTTGATTCTGTATCTTCGGATGACGGTTTGATGGCCTACAACCGTGGTGGCAATATATTCGCGACACTCAAGCTAAATGAGTGAGCGGTCATGTGTGGCCGGGTTGCAAGACGTTCTTGTTGAACCCTGAGTGTATCACCTCTAGAGTACACTATTCAGAAGGTGCTCCCATACCTTGTCTGTTGGAATCCATTCTCCGTTAAGCGCCCTGCGGTTTATGATTTTATACTATGTATGTAGAACGTGAGATGCAAGCGTTTCTGCTAGATTGATACCTATTTGTACTTAGACATTATTATAATATCACAATGATATTGCTTGTCAAAGTTGTTTAGATACTCATAAGGGAAGAACCCGTTTCGTATTCACGGCGTGGTCCTATGAGATATCCTATACCTGTTTTAAACTATTTTACTCATACCAGTCCCATGACTGACCCGGAGTTTACTTTGTTGTTTTCCCTAAACTCTTGGGTGCCTAAATTTGTACGGGCAGTCAAGTAGTCGGGATTTACAGGTATACTTGGAGAGCTTGGAGCAGGAGGCTGCAAGATTTTATAGCTATAGTTATTTCCGCTGTGTTGTAAGTGTTGTACTCTGATAAGTGCTATTGTATATATATATAATTGTTTACTTCAAAGTTATGTTATATATTATATGTTATTCGTTCCGCTGTGAGATTCGTGTTACTCTGATGATTCTGATGTTCTTCTTCTTCTATTCTATTAGTTCTATCTCTTCTTTCTCACCTTCTAAATTCTTTCACTAACGTCTCGGAATTTCCGACTCTCGAGGAGTCGGAAATTTCCAGCCGTTACAGCTTCTTATATTAATCTATTTCTATTCTAATGATTTTCACTGCTATTGCTTCTCAATTTTAATGATTTTTAGTGCTCATGGGTAGTTTGTGGATTATTCAATATTATGCAAATGGGTTTTTTGACAACTAGCTTCTGAATGTATTTTTGACACTGGTCTCGTTTTATGTAATTATAACATTAATTTTAACAAGTTATGCATGTATTTTATTTGGAACCCACTGCAAATTATTTGGATACTTAGTTGGAGGCACTGACATTTTAAGGATCTGTATAAGGATTTGGACTGAAATGTGAAAACAGAAAGTGAGCATGAATTATATGCATGGTAAAACATGCTTATAATTGTAAACATACAGTTTAAGAGAGTCAGTTTTACTTTGTGAATGCGTTCTTCCTGATAATTTTATCCACTACTGTATGATGTTATGTCACGCTTTATATATTGTTTTCAATAATTTGAATATAAAGGTTAGAGTATCACTCGGAATTATTGTTGTTGCTTGTCAGATCGGTTCATAATAAAAAAGACAAACAACATTGGTTAAAGGAGCTGCCTCATGTGGCCAAAACCCATTGTTTTAGAACATAAGAACATTTGCATTTCGAGTACAACAGAAGAATGTTAACTTTTTAAAGTTAAGCTGTTAACCAAGAGCGACACATATTGAAAAGAAGCATTGTTAGTGATATATTAGAATTGAATAAGAGAGGAACACATGTGAAATTCGGCAAGACTCTACTACATTAAGTAATGGAAATCGACCGGGATGTGGCTGAGTTTCACCCTTAAATTCGGTAGTACCGTCAAAAATGAAAAACAAAAACAAAAAACGGTGGATGTATAATGAATTCTATTTTCGAATTCAAACTTGTCCCCCTTATTAGAATCTGGTGTGTCAATAACAATACCCTTTAAAAGTGTCTCCACTTGATAAAAAGAAAATAAATAAATAAATGGATGGTCTATTTGGACACAAAAAATAAACACAAATTGATATACACAAAATCTTTCACCTTCAGGTTGCCTTTTGATTTCCACCTTTTATATAAAGCTAAACTAATCCAAAGATTCATACGCTATTACTTATTCAGGTCATGTTATCATACACTGTTACTTATTTTTACCCGATTAATCATCCAAATTCAGAAGGAAAAGTAAATCATATTTCTGCTCGTGTGATGATGATGATTTATGTGAATTAATTGCAGTATTACACAAAATATCACAGTTTAAGTTATTAAACCAACTGAAACATATTAACATATTTGCAATATGTTAATATCACAATTTAATGTTTGTTTTACAATTTCCACTGCAAACGTTCTCAATATTCTTGTGGCATCCATCGAACCTAAGTTTCATGTGCATGCAGCCTTACTTAAAAAAGTTATCGCTCAGCTAAAATAACCCAACCCTGTAACTTTTAAGGGGAAAGGTAGTAATTTGAAAATAATAATATAAGAATCAACGGGTGAAACTAATTTGAGGATGCGAAGCCAGGATAAACGAGATTTAACGATTGTTGTTTTACTGTTTTTTTTAACACGTTGACATGATATCAGATTTATCCAAATCCTCCTTCAAATTGATATATAGCTATTGCAGGTAGGGTGTATTTCTTGGCTGGTCCTAGCAGGTCCAAGCTTATTATATATACCTCACTGTTTTGCAGCACCCTTGTCTTAAGATACACTATTTCAGATATGATACCTATTGACATTATAATGAATTCTAGTAATTGAGATACGTCGTATACATTAAAATTTACCAATAATATGGCAGTTCAGTCTTGATTAAATTTTATTTTTTTTTTTAAATTTTTGACACATGTTCCACGTTTATATGAAAGAGGAAGGAAAAAAAGCTTGTGAATGCAAGCACTCTTATGTTTAAGGATACATTAATTATATTTTATAAGTCACATGAAAAATTAAAATATTTGTTTAGCACTTAGAATAAAAAAGTCACAATAACATATCAACTAATCAATATACCTTAAAAATCAACGAAAACAAATATTCATGTACCTAATTTCAAGATACACTTTATTCATAGTTAGGTATTAACCAAGATATCACAAGAACATAACCCTTTTTTTATTGATGCCGTACCACCTAATAGTTACATAATGCTTTATTGCTTATTAGCACCTTATACTATTTAAAATATCCATTATTCTTGCCTTTAATTTGTTCAAAGATTACAAAGCAGCAGTGTGTTCCCCTATATGAGAAAATCATCAGTATGTTGATGCAATGGCCTAGTTGTCGTCTTTCTCAGGCTGGTAGACTTACTATTGTCCAGTCAATAGCTAATGCCATGACAACTTATTGGTCAAGACATTACATTCTTCCCACTAAACTCATTAATATGATCACAAGCGCTTTAAATAAATTTCTTTGGCATGGAGATCCTTTCTCTAAGAAGATGATTCCTTTTGCTTTTCACAAGCTTCATGATGATAAAAAGTATGGTGGTCTTGGAATAACAAATCTTCATGTGTGGAATAAAGCAGCCATATCCATTTACTATGAAAAATTGTTTGCAAAGGAGAAATGCTTATGGTCTTTGTGGGTTCATAACAATTTGATTGGTGATAGAAATTTCTGGTCCATGTCCATACCGCAAAGCTGCAGTTGGAGCTGGCGCAACATTTTGAAGCTCAGGGATACCTTCAAGCCTCTCTTTCAAATTAACTGTCGAAGTATACCACATATTTCCTTTTGGCACAGCCCCTGGGCTCGACCAGGTTTAATTTTGAGTGAGATTGTTGATCATAACACTATAGTCAATTCAGGTATTCCTCAATCTGCACTTGTTACTGATTATATTCATGACGGTGTTCTCTTACTACCTTATTCTAGCTCGTCTGTTTTGAGGAATATATGGCGTGAGATAAGTGACAATTTTGGTTTTGCAAGTAATAAAGAGACGTAATGGTGCGGCAAGGATCATTCAATTAAACATGTGTATAATTTGATGCTATCACCTAGACAAGTGTTTCCATGGCACAAAAGAATATGGAATTGTGGAAGCTCTGCTAAGCAAAATCTCCTTCTTTGGAAGATTATGGCGAATACAATTAATTCTAAGAGTAAGCTTTTTAATAATGGCATTATCTCTGATGATGTATGTGTTTTATGCAAGTCGAATGCTGAGACAAATGATCACATCTTTTTTGAGTGTCCTCTTGTTCATGTTATTTGGTCTAGATTGCTTGCTGCTAATGGTTTTCATAAGCCTTCTACATCTAGTCGGATTGAATGGTATAGCATTTATAAAGCCACCAGGTGGAAGACCAGGAGAACAAGCTTATTGTTGAAGCTTATGAAAAAGTTTATGTACGAAATTTGGATAGAAAGGAACAATCACATTTTCAGTGGTCAGATGAGAAATGCTAATCAGCTATGCATGATTATTCTCAGCAAGTTTGCAAAGTCAGTTAGATTAGCTTTGTGATTTACCTTATGTTAATGTATAGCACGTTATATTTTTCTTCTTTTGGAATAATGCTTTAAGTTGTTAAGCCTTGAGCTAGAACTTTGTAAATGTTCTGTGAATAATAAATTTTCTTTTTCCTTTCAAAAAAAAATATATATCCATTATTCTTTGCTTCATGCTGCCCATTAACCACTTAGAGTAAGCACATTTTTGTCATTAATAAGTATATTGTTATTTTTTTAAAGATCTGTAGGTGCTACAACCATTTAAGAAATAAAGTTTATTATCACCATGTGTTTACTTAAAATCTTTTTTACATTAGTATTTTAATTTATGAACATTTAGTTAAGGCAAAGGTTCCTTTTGAACAGTATGTGCCTTTTAAACCTGCATCACATGTTGTAACCAGCGCACCCGAACCATGTAGTATACGTGTTCTAAGAAATCGATTAATTAATTCACATTTATCGATTATTATTTTTGCACGACATCAGATGATGTTGATTTATGAAGATCAATTACTTGTATCGGTTTGAAAGATAATAGCTCAGATGATGTAAACAAATTTTGATGAGAAAGCTTGTCGTTAAGCAATTTTGGTATGCTTTGATACCATGTTAGAAAAATAGGAAACTCAGAATTTGTAGAAGTGCAAAAAAACTGATTGTATTGACTTGAATAGGATGATACAACAAATGCATGAATGTACAAAAATTTGATGTTAGGCTGCAACAGAGCAAGTAACAAAGCACACCCCACATATGTACATTATGTAACACCAAGCAAAACACCAGTTGCTCTAATATCCAACCTTCAAAATTCATAATTCAAGCGGGTTGTTTACTTTTTTACTTTAAATGTTTACATTCACTGTATGAAAGGCAAAGTAAACAAACAAGAATGCAATGCCCTCAACGTAAACAAAAAAGAATGGAATGCGCTCAACGTAAATTAAGTAAACAAAAAAGAATGGAATGCGCTCAACGTAAACTGTTTAAAACAAAACCTTAATCATTTTGACTATTTTTCATCTTTGATGCAATGGACGCGTCAGATTATTATGCGACTGGAATCAAAGTCAACAAAAACGATGGAAGCGGCCAAATATTCAGGATGAAATATGGTGCAAACAGAAGGTAGCATTGATTTTTTCCTTTGGTTGTTCTGTTGGTTATAGGATGTGTTTTCCTGTTGCATGTTTTTTTTTTTTCATTTCTTTATGTGTAATTATATCGATGATATATTAAATTACTTATGATCCAAGTCTCGTCTCATATTCAGCTTGGTGTAAATGCTATTCTTACTGCGTCACTTGCCATATGCAAAGCTGGTGCCAACATTAAAAAGATTGAACTATACCAGGTTTGCAACTATTTCCTTGAAGTCGCATGCTACTATGCTACTTTATGAATTTTATGAACAGAAAAGACTTTTGATGATGAATCACATGCACAGTGCAGGTTTAACAGGTTTTACAAGTTACGTACATTATATTCTGAAAATGAATTTCTTGTTATACATTACCTTGCAGCACATTGCCAATCTTGCTGGGAACATGAACTTGGGATCTTGCATGTGCCAACATTTAATTTTATAAATGCTGGATCACATGCTGGAAACAAGCTTGCCATGCAGGTAAGCCACTTTTTCATCATTAAATTGGGCTAACCTTTAAAGCTAGTTTCACTATTTTTTATGTTTGTATTATGTTGAAACTTTACAGGAATTCATGATCCTCCCAGCTGGTGCCTCTTCATTCAAGGAAGCCATGAAAATGGGAGTTGAAGTATACCATAACTTGACGGTGATGAATTAATACAATAATACGGTCATTTCCTCCTTTTTATATATACTGTGTAATACTGTGTGGTTCCATTTTATATACCATGTATTGAATGAGTGATCACAAAACAATTAAACTGTGTAGTTCCATTTTAGAATCCCACATATGTAATACAAGCCCACATATTTTAGAAGCCCACATATCACAATTAATACAGTAATAGGTTTATTCTTAGTATATGTAATACTATGTAGTTCCATTTTAGAAGTATGTACTATAGTTAGTTAATAGAAATCACAAAACAACTAGCATTTCAAAAGGCAAATTAACACCATTGATAGGCTACATATTGAAGATATTTTTGGACCGCTAGTACATAAGCCTGAAGGTAGGACTGACTCAGGAAAACTTCTGAACAGCGGCATAAAGATTCTTGCTCAGAAGAGAAAATAGTGGCATTGCATAAATTTAACTAATTTTTTAATTAAAAATGTTGATGCTATCTAGCGAATATAAATATAAATGTAGTATCTATATATGAAAAAAATATATACACTATGTAAACACATGCACACTGTCATTAGAATGATAAATTATTTTCCTTTTAGCTAAAGTATCCCCACATATATAGCAATTTTTTTTTCTACCCTTTCATAGTCCAGTAGAAATATGAAGCAAGAATTTTTGATATGCAAAATCTAAAGATTAATTGGTTCGTTGATTTACGAGATGTTCTGAATAGTGGATAAGCATAGACTCCTAATTCTGAGCTTGTTCCATTTTAGAAGCCCACATATCACTTAGAGGTACATTAAACTAAGCCCACATATGGATGAAGCTGTGGTGTTTTTTGAATTATACAACTTATGAGTTACGAGTTCTTGCGCGTTCTTACGAGTTACGATTTGTAGAAGTATGGTAAAGTATCAGCCTTCACATCTAATATGAAGAGTTATATTGCGCACTTACCAGTTTGGGCCGAATAGTAGTGTCGACAAATTCCCATTTCTTGATCATTTGTTACTTCTTAGAATATCATGGGAGATGAAACTGAATATTTAACTTATGTTAATAGTGTCGACAATAACACTCAAGTTCTTTCATCTGCACGTTAGCTTGTTAAGACTGTGGTCAGCCACCAAAGTCAACTCATAACCATTCACTTAGAGGAAGGAATTATCTTTCTCACATATCACTTAGAGGCAGGAATGGAAATGGGGCAGGTTATGGCGGGTTTCTCGTGCCCCAGACCCGACCCGGACTTTTTAAACCCCTCCCTAGACCCGCCCCGTAGACCCGGTGCGGGTCTGGAATTTCTCCCCGTACCCGAAACCCGTACGGGTCAGGGTAGACCCGACTCGCCCCGCGACCCGATGATATTTTGTTCTAGTGTACACAAATTTATATATTTATAATTTTTTTATCACTAAATGATAATTATATGCATATTATAATGTGTTCACAATGATAAGAGAATATTATAAAATGAGTTTTAAGATAATAGTTCAAAATATATGCATTTGTTATTATATGATTATCATTGATGCAACTTAATACAATGAAAATTTTATAGTTTGTCAATTGAAAGAATATAATATTCAAGTTATAACCATGTAAAACTAAGAAGATTAACAAGTAATACTTATAGTTATAAAGTGTTTGAATGATGTTTCGATCATGCGGGTTGGGTTGGGGCGGGTTAGCCGTGCCCCAGACCCGACCCTAGACCAGGACCTCCAAAAGTGGGTCGCGGGTCTACCCGCCCCGAAGACCCTATGGGGCGGGTCTAAATGGGTCAAAACAAGGGCAGGTCAAGCGGGTTTGGACCCTAGACCCGCCCCGTTGCCATCCCTACTTAGAGGTACATTAAACTATATAGAAGCCCACAAATGAATGAAGTTGTGTTGCCCTATGTTGGAATTGTGCTTTATTTCATGGTTAGCAAGCAGGTTCTCACTAGTTTGCCTGCCTGATAAAACAAGAAGCCTGTTAGTTTTGATATGGTAATTACTGTACCATATAGTTATAGGTATATATTACATTGCTATGCTATATTGGTACACAAGTTTCATTCCACTATGTAGTGAAGAAATAAATCCCTGTTTTCTAGATCATAGTTATTTTTTTGGACATGAAAATTAGGAGCTTATCTTGCAGTATGTTAGTGTCCACAAGAAAGTGGCTTCACGGTCTGTTTGGTGTGCACTTTACCTATTTTAATCTGTAATAATACAATTAGCTTTAAATTATTTAACTCAATCATAACCGCAATGAGCTTTTTTCGGGTTAAATATCACTAACTAAATAAACATGGCATTGTCTACTGTTGTTTCATTAAGGGGATCTTGGCAACAGTTGACAAAAGCAGCAAAGCATGGGTCAATTGTGTCGCATTTGATGGCTATTGCGCCTAGCATAATGAGAGCAGTTTGCACAGATATGCTGCATATGTCTTGTAGATGTAAAGAAGGAAATTCATATATGGGATTAATAATCTGACTGGTTCAACTTACTGAGATGTTGCATGTTTTTACAATCTAATACTGGGGGCTAATTTGGAAATTGCATCCACATAGCACGAACAAGCAACAAAGCTCTCTACCGCATGCTAGCAGGTTACATGACATATGTTGTACCAAAATAATTTTTTTGTTACTTGATACATTACCGTTTCACCTAGATTTGGATATCTACTGTATGCACAATTTTATATAAAACATAAGAGTGCTGGTACACAATTTTACGATTTAGAGCTAATAACGTTTACCTGATCCTAAGTTCTTAAATATTATTGGGTGTATTATTGAAGTTGTCTGTGAAACCGATCCTAGATTCATACAATTGTTATCATTCATTTGATAGATGCTAGCAAGAATGGTGTTGCACATGAAGCTGTGGACAACATTAGGAGAGCAAGCAAAAGCATGACTGAACAAGAAGCTCGGCAGATCTTAGGGCTCAGTGAACATGCTTCTTAGGAAAGTCTTGCACGTAACTAATTATCCTGTAATTTTTTTGTACATATGCTCATTGTTGATTTTCTTTGTTGGTCACTGGTGTTCACCTACTATGTTTTGATGTTTTTTTTTGGCAGAATTACGATAGACTATTTCAAAAAAAATACTGCGAATGGATGCTTCTATCTTCAATCGAAGGTTCAAAAAAATGGAGGCAACACGTCTGCCTAGAACAGTGCTACACAACAGCCATCGGTTGTACTATGTACCAATTAATATGCTTGTGAACTATGTAGTGTATTATGTAATATTTTTATTGCTATTGATGCTGAACTTTGAAGTGTAACATACCGTTGTTGAACATTGTAATTTTAAAACTTGTTAAGTTTGGTTTTTGTGTTGAATTTATAAAAAATGTTTGGTTTAATGTTCTTTCTTTTGTGATATAATGTTAAATTTGTAAATGTCTGATTGAGTATGAAAACTAAATGAATTTGTCATTGTAGGAGAGGTTAAAATGTACAGTTTTCAATAAAAAGTGATGTGAATTCGCAATGGCTATAAACCGTTGCTAAATCAAAAACAGCAACGGCTTTGAGCCGTTGCTAACTTTTTGCAACTCCATATTTTGCAACGGCCCGTAGCCGTTGCCAAATGATTTCGCAACGGTCCAAAGCCGTTGCGAAATAGCATCTCTAGTGTAGTGACCTTGTCTTGGGTGTACAGCCTAATCAAGACATCAGTAATCATCCAAACGATGTAAAGATCTCCGGTCTTTAACCACCGTCTTCATCGTCGACTTATCGTCGAATCAGTTATTCGGAATGGGTATAAACCCGGCCTTTCCAAATAACCCTCGTATATTATAATCAAGTGATATGAACACACAATATACGCCTCATTCCAATCCAGAATATTCTTTTATTCAAATATTCTTTTCCCAATTTAAACCAAATTAAGGTTTTCCAAACTAGTCGGGATTGGCGAACCTTACCGAAGAAATCATTTATTTTATTTCCCAACCCCAACCTATTTATCCCATGGAGCAAAACTGGTAATACTCCATATCTAACACCACGGTGTTATCGTTAAAATTAATTACCATTTCACGTTCAGATCTAATTAAAGATTTAACTATCGCCTGGAGCAAAACTGGAGATACTCCATTTTCTATCATTTCCCAAATTTGATAATTTAAATTATCACATTCACATTTCAATCTAATTAAAGATTCATTAAAACTCCAATTTAGTTTTAATCTCGCAAATCATTAATAATGATTATTCAACTCTTAGGAAAATTAATCTTGTCATTAATTGGGTTAAAAAACCATGTCATTTAAAACACAGTTCATGATAAACCCAAAATCACATTCCATTAATTATGGAATCTTCACGGAAAAACAGATCAATATATAATCAATAGTAATTTCCATATCCGACTGGTAATACAAATGGAATAACGACAAAGCCTTTTAAATTCCATATATATTAACAGTCTTCTTCCACAGAAGCTCACTTCGATTATTACCAAATCGAATTCCATTCCATTCCATTTTATTTTATTAAATTGGAAAACTTTACTTTGGAAAATTTTCATTAAATCTTAATAAAAAGATTTATAAATTCCAAATCATATTTCACAGTTAATCAGGTTAAAGAACAAGTGTTATTTAAAACACTGTTCACGATAAACCCAAAAATCCAATTTTTTTATTCAATTCCAATTAAATATTAATCAATTGGAAAACTTCACTAAATCTTAAATTAATTATTTATCCTTTTCTCAACTTGGTTTAAGAACAGTGTTATTCAAGACATCGTTCACGAGAAACCCAAAATCCAATTTGATATCAAATACAAGGCTCTGAATAGAAATTATATCGGCTTATATTTAATATCAAATTCTGAAACCAACAGATATTGTTACGAGAATAACGATATATATATATCTTCCAAATTCCTCAACAATATCCGTATAATCACGGAATCCAACATTGAAATATTCCGAAGATGATTTCCATTCAAATCCGTTCCAATTCTTATATTGGAAATTCTGGTTATATTAAAACTCATTCTCAATCCCATTTATTTATTTAAAAATAATTGGATTATAATTCTAGTTAATAACTAGTTCATTTTGGTAAAAATATATTTTTATCTTTTCAAATATGGGATTTTTCATCCCAATTCTTTCCAAATCATTTATTATGATTTCACACAAATTATTCTTATTTTTAATAATTTTATCAAGGCCCTTTCAGTCGATTTCCATAAACGATCATCGAACTGCATTTACACTGACCTTTTCCAAATTTGATTTGGACATAATTCCAAATCCAACCGTTAGATTTCAAATCACTTATCTTCGTTGGAAAGCTCTTTTCGATACGAACACAACGGTTCCAATTTTAGGAGAATCCGACAGTCGAATCTCCCGTAATGTCAATTCGAAGTTAATGGTCGAAATTCACGAACGGTCGCGGCGCGACGTGTTCTATTCAGGCCATTAAATATTTGTATAATATATATTATATATATTTCATCGATTTCCATTTAAAACGTATTTTATAAATCTTTCACGATAAACCCAAAAATCCAATTTTTTTATTCAATTCCAATTAAATATTAATCAATTGGAAAACTTCACTAAATCTTAAATTAAAGATTTATCCTTTTCTCAACTTGGTTTAAGAACAGTGTTATTCAAGACATCGTTTACGAGAAACCCAAAATCCAATTTGATATCAAATACAAGGCTCTGAATAGAAATTATATCGGCTTATATTCAATATCAAATTCTGAAACCAACAGATATTGTAACGAGAATAACGATATATATATATATATCTTCCAAATTCCTCAACAATATCCGTATAATCACGGAATCCAATGTCGAAATATTCCAAAGATGATTTCCATTTAAATCCATTCCAATTCTTGTATTGGAAATTCTGGTTATATTAAAACTCATTCTCAATCCCATTTATTTATTTAAAAATAATTGGATTATAATTCTAGTTAATAACTAGTTCATTTCAGTAAAAATATATTTTTATCTTTTCAAATATGGGATTTTTCATCCCAATTCTTTCCAAATCATTTATTATGATTTCACACAAATTATTAATATTTTTAATAATTTTATCAAGGCCTTTTCAGTCGATTTCCATAAACGGTCATCGGACTGCATTTACACTGACCTTTTCCAAATTTGATTTGGACATAATTCTAAATCCAACCGTTAGATTTCAAATCACTTATCTTCGTTGGAAAGCTCTTTTCGATACAAACACAACGGTTCCGGTTTTAGGAGAATCCGACAGTCGGACCTCCCGTAATGTCAATTCGAAGTCAATGGTCGAAATTCACGAACGGTCGCGGCGTGGCGCGTTCTATTCAGGCCATTAAATATTTGTATAATACATATATATTTCGTCGATTTCCATTTAAAACATATTTAATAAATCGTTTTAAATTCGGTTTAAAAACGATTCCAACTACATTTTCAATTTTAAATGAAAATTGAATATTTTGTATCATTATAGTATATAAATGGTAATATTTTCAAAATATCAGATTTTGAAATCATTTCTCTTTCGATATTCATTATAAAAATGAGTAAAATCGATATAAATATCGTTCACATTTAAATGGCGCATATATAATCAATACGGCTTCACATATTTCAATATTTTCGGGTCCATCCAAAATCGGACATCAAAATCTTATTTTGATCTTTTACTGAATATTATTTTAAAATATTCGTTATTTTATTTTGTTCAACACATGAATATTTTATTCAACACATGAATATTTTTAATGGTTTATACATTCACTAAAAATGATATTTTTATTGTTTAGATATTTTATTCAAAACATGAATAATCCTTTTCTGAATATTATTTTAAAATATTCTTTATTTTCCAAATTGGAATGAGACCCAATCAATTACCATATAATATTATTTATATGGATTTCATACAACACATGTATATAATAACAATGATAAACAATCATCCATCATCCGGTGTGCATTACACAACTGCATAAGCATTAAATATAAATAATTAACGCTTACAACAGTTTGTCAACCAATCGATTGACATACAACTAAACAATTGGGATTAGTGTATGTCAAATATCATCCCAATATCCGTGTGGGGTTTCAATCAACAAACACAGATTTTATTTGTGCAGTTGGGCGATGTGTAAAATTTATCGTCCCAATCCATGTCAGTTAAATGGGTGTACATAAACAAATCGTCCGATTTGTAAATGAATATTAATATTCATTTTAGGAGAATTTTATGTCGTTCATATATACGTTAAAAATTATATTTTTAATGATAAAATATTTTATTCAACACATGAATGTTATATATAGTTTATACATTCAATAAAAATGATATTTTGATTGTTTAAACATTTTATTCAATACATGAATAATTTATATAGTTCATTCATTCAATAAACACAATACAGCCAATTCACTCCAAACAAACAACCGTGGTTTATACAATAAATGGTGTCAAGTGCTACTAAGCACCGTCTGCATCCTAGTATATATTTAACTGTAAGTAAATTGAGTGAGAAAGAGTTCTCACCTTTGGTTTCCACTCCGTCATTCTTTCTAGCGTTCTGAATTGTTGTTTTGATCCCAGAATTTGCAAGCAAGCTCCAATCGTCACGCCGCCTTCGTTTTCAAGCTTAAGCACGCCATTCCGGACGACTTTCGCCAAGTAGCCTTTCTTCCGAAAATGCTCTATTTTGCTGGAAATCGCGAAAAGACATAATCTGGACAGAATACTTTGGACGCGTTTTCTGATCAGCCACGCAGTCCAAAATACAGCTTACATATATCCAAATCAAAGAGACAAATGAGATCTTCGACTTTGGTAGTGTGGAGTTTTGGCCAGAAGCGCTCGGTTTGAGAGTTATTGGCTAAACAAGGTCAGGGTTCTTTTTGCAAACACTGAAATTTATAAAAATGGGGTTTTTGGTCAAGGAGGTGGTGGCGGCTGGGGATGGTCGGCGTAGGGCCTGCACGTGGCGTGGGTGGTGCGGGGGTCTGGAGGTGGCGGCAGGGGGTCCCACAGCGGCGAATTTAGGGGAAATGGCTTTGGGGGGTTTCGATTGGAGGAAGGAGGCGATGGGGAGGCGTTGGTGGCCAGAGGGGGTTCGCTAGAGGCGGATGCGGCAATGCGGAGGTGGGCGTGACAGGTGGCGATGGATAGGAGGGCGGCGACGAGATCGAGGGAGGTGATTTGGGGGAACGTGGGTCAACGGGTTTTTCTGAGTTTTTTTTCTTTTTAAAAACTTAGAGTTTTAAAAAATTTATATATGTTTTCCATTCGACCTCCAAACCAAACCCACCGACTATCGCCAATAGCTAAATACCCCCATTCCAAACATAATGGGATATGTTTCCAAATCCTAGTCGATCGTTTCGATCAGCTTTTATCAAAATTAAAATATAAATCAATATATATTAAATTTGAACGTACATTTTAATTTACCAAGGTCACATACTGACTCCAAAAATTCCAGAAAAATAAATCTGTCTATGTTTTGACGATACGGTTCTAACAAAACAAATTTCATCGAATTTGGAGGCTGTTTGAAAAATGGCCTTTTCCTGGTTGATCCAATTCAACTAAAATTAACAAAACACGTTTTCTTTTGCCACTCTCACATATTAATTCCAAAAATTATGAAAATTGGAATCTAGCAATAATATTACATTCCGGATCCAAGAAAAGTGGCTTCGCCGAAAATGAAGGTCGTTTGCAAAATGGCTATTTTTAAGGGCTATATATTATATTAAAATATATATATATTCCATAGCGACTATTTTTAATTTTAAACTGGACATAACTTACAATTTCCATTATGAAATCTTAGTTTCTTAACTTAGTTAGAAAGATATTATTAAACAGATTCAAATATTTCTGGTTTTTACTGAAATCCTATTTGCTTTGAATCCTGTACATTCCATTGAAATTTAAAATCTAATTTTCAAACTACCGCGCCATTTCAGGCTCTTTTTATAAGTAAAATAAATTTATACGTTCTAGCTTCGATAAAAATAAATTTTTAGTCGTTACTATTTATAATAAATCATTTTAAGTATTCAAAATCCATTAAAATAGCTAAAATAAAAATTTTCAATTGGTTCTGAAAATCCGGGTTGTTACAATCTCCCCCACTTAAAATCTTTTCGTCCTCGAAAAGGAACGGAGCTGAAAGTTGTTTAACTAACCAACTCAACTTTCATTCTGGCTTTGATTCTTCAACTTTTCAATTTCTAAGAATTTTCTAATTTCTCAAAAATTTGGCTAACTCCCTAAATTTTCGAAAAATTTCGCCATAACCTCCTTTGTACGGGTTGATAATTTTTTTGAGCAAACGGATGTGTAACATGGTGCTACACAGCCAGTTAATATGATATTATATTAATATAGATAATATCCAGTTGACAAGCCCAACTGGTAGCCAAAAGTAAGTGATTCAAGCTGCTCGACGATAGCTACCAACATACAAACAGACAAGCCAACCAACGATACCAGAAAAAACCATAGCATAATGTAATTTACAAAGACTACATTATAATAAACAAGCTACCAAGAGGAACAGACAACTTCAGATCAATTCACGACTTGAGTTAACAAGAGTTACTTCCTACTGATTTAGCTGGAGATGGTTGTGGCAAAGTAAGATTGAGAGAAACAGCCCGCGTTCCTATCCAAAGACGGTACAAATAATCAATTTGCCTGCAAACACTCATAACACTGCCTTTTCTTTTGTTAAAAACAAAATCATTGCGTTGCTTCCAGATACACCAACAATAAATCACAATGAAAATATCCCTCTGCATCTCAATTGGTTCATATTGCCAGTAGTCATAAAATGATGTTATATTTGGAGACTGACCCAACAAATGAACACTAGCTATTGCCCAAATAGGATAAGAGAACTCGCAATCAAAAAGCAAATGCTGGATAGTTTCATCATGTTCATTACAGAAGACACAGCTGGGATTAGGAACAATATTACAACGAAACAATTTGCTACGGGTATTGACTTTGTTGTGAATCAAGCACCACTGAAGAAACAACATTTTAGGAGAAGTTTTGCATTTCCAAAGTCTAGCAAAAGCAAAACATCTCCCTGAGTGACTTAAAAACCGATAGCATGAAGCAACAGAAAAATTAAAACCGCAACTAGCCTCACAGGGCCCTCATTAATCCAAAAGAAAAAGAAAAAGCCAAGCGGCTAGCCAATCGGCTCATAAAATCATTAATACCCAAAAAATACAGTAAACATGTACCTATTTGTCGGGCATACAATTTTATTCCTCTCCTTAGCATCCAAGCTATGACCTGTTAACACATATATATGTACATGCATGCAATTCCGATCAATTTTCAATTCAGTTCAACATTTTGATCTGATTTGGCTAAATTTACCTTCATTTCTCTTATTGGTTTTATGGTTCCAATATATTTTTATTAATCAGACTAATAATCAAACATCACAACCAGCAACCAATTTGTTGGTTAAATTTTCAAATATATAACTTTGATACATATATTCAAAATCATGTTTTTGATGCCAAATCACAACAAATAACCCTATCTAAGTTTCGGTTCTCATACCAGTCAATTGGAAATATATAGATATTCTACTTTCGAAACTCGAACATAAATACTGATGATGTCCGAACATCACCAGAATTATCGCTTAGCGACTAGAGTGTGACTCCATATCCATCTAGTATATTTGAGGCTTTGTATACACGTGGATCAGACGTATATTCAAAATCTCCATATACCCAATTGTCCAAATCAATTTAAAATAAATTGCTCAAATACGTATAAAAAGATTTTAATTCCAAAACAAAATTTATTTTCTTTTTTTATTTTTTAAAATAACACTCTTTGAACTCATTCTAGGATACTACTGACCCTATCTCTAACGAGTCATTCTGTTTGGATATACTAATCCAATTCCAGATGAATTCTTTCGTTTGGTTCTGATGTGTCTTGTTCTCGAGCTCTGTAAGCCAAGGCTCTAATACCAAACTATAACGACCCAAACTCGCCCGTACCGGAAAGCCTGGATTTAGTGGAGAACATGACAAATTGGAACGCAAATAGAAGAACGTTTCATTACGTATTACAACAATTTACATCAGAGTACAAGAATATAACAGAGTATGAATAAATATTACACCTTGGAAAATATCAGAGATTTGAAATTACAATGCAGCGGAAAAATAGTACATAACACAACTGAAAGAAATACATGAATACAGAGCTTTCGAGTATAGTTCCAGCTGTAAATCCAGGATCCTGTGAATATAATATCTAAAAAAACCAAAACTACTAGCTGCCCGTGTGGAAAATAGGGGCACCCAGAGTTCAGGTTAAAACAATAAACTCCAGGTCAGTCATGTGATTGGTGTGAGAACTAAAACAGTTATTTAAAACTTTACTTTAAAAATAAAGTAAATCAAGGGATCATGTTGTATAACACGGAACGGGTTTTCTTCCAAAAATACCAGTGCATAAAATAAACAACGCAATGTTAATTAAAGAAAATGAAACTGTTATAAGACTCAGGTCCCACCACACAATGCAACGCAAGCCATAGGATAGAGTTTTACCTTATAATAGCCAAATAATGCCTGGTACGTGAAATTTTATCTTTTATTATTACTATAAGTGAAGAAATCAACTTCAAATATAAATGTATCAATTAGGCGGCATGGGTACCATCTATCATGTCGCCATACTAGCTCTACAATTAAAACCGAAATGTCACATATTGGAAATTGGATTTTCGTCATGAGTCGAGGCAAGGGATGTACTCCTCGCCGTCTTCGAGAAACTCTAGCAAATGCCTCAGGGTTCAGACGTTGGCGAACCCTTGGATCATGTAGGGTCGGTCCACACTTTGCGGAATAGTTATACCTGAACACACGTTTCCCGGTCCTATAAGACCTATCCATCGGCTCCGTAGTAACTGATATATCCGAGGCGCCTCTCTATCCATCATCCACATAGGTAAAAATATAATAAATGTCTGGCATCCATACCATGACACCACCCATAGCTAGAAAGAAACGTCATGCACTCACTGCTGTCCCTTATCCCGTTTTTAACTCATACTGAGGTGTAAGGCTCACGAATTAATGCTATACACAAAGCTATGCTATTTAAAGCCATGTTTTAATCATCAACCACAAAACTGTGCTTTTCAACAGAAGCCTTGATCATTTGCATCTCAGCATGCCACACAGGCAATTCACGCCATGCGACTGGTATTTATCAATATATAACCTCTGAGCTCGTACGTCTTAGAGAAGAGTGTTAAGAAAGAGAATAAATTCTCCACCACCAAACCGATATATATTTAATAGGGACCAATCAGCACAAAATAAAATCTAATGTCAGACACATATCCATTTACTAGTTCGTTCCGAGTCTGAACAAAATCGGAGGCACCTTATTCCTCATCCCATATGTCCAATATAGGAGAGAGGCCCTCGCATACCCGGTCGATCTCCAAGTACGTTTGGACAATCACCACTTATTACCTTTTCTTAAGTGTACAGCCCAACCAAGACATCAGTAATCATCCAAGCGATGTGCAGATCTCCGGTCTTCAACCACCGTCTTCATCGTCGACCTATCGTCGAATCAGTTATTCAGAATGGGTATAAACCCGGGCTTTCCAAATAACCCGCGTATATTATAATCAAGTGATACGAACACATAGTATACGCCTCATTCCAATTCAGAATATTCTTTTATTCAAATATTTTTTTCATAATTTAAATCAAATTAAGGCTTTCCAAAATAGTCGGGATTAGCGAACCTTACATAAGAAATCATTTATTTTATTTCCTAATCCCATCCTAATTATCCCATGGAGCAAAACTGGTAATACTCCATATCTAACACCACAGTGTTATCGGTAAAATTAATTACCATTTCACGTTAAAATCTAATTAAAGATTTAACTATCACTTGGAGCAAAACTGGTGATTCTCCATTTTCGATCATTTCCCAAATTTGATAATTTAAGTTATCACATTCACATTTCAATCTAATTAAAGATTCATTAAAACTCCAATTTAGTTTTAATCTCACAGATCATTAATTAATGATTATTCAACTCTTAGGAAAATTAATCCTATTATTAACTTCGTTAAAGAACTATGTCATTTAAAACACAGCTCACGATAAACTCGAAATCACATTCCATTAACTATGGAATCTTCACGGAAAAACATATCAATATATAATCAATAGCAATTTCCATATTTGATTAGTAATATAAATGGAATAACGATAAAGCCTTTTAAATTCCATATATATTAACAGTCTTCCTCCACAGAAGCTCACTTCGATTATTACCAAATCGAATTCCATTCCATTCCAATTTATTTTATTAAATTGGAAAACTTTACTTTGGAAAATTTCCATTAAATCTTAATAAAAAGATTTATAAATTCCAAATCACATTTCACAGTTAACCAGGTTAAAGAACAAGTGTTATTCAAAACACAGTTTACAATAAACCGAAAAATCCAATTCTTTTATTCAATTCTAATTAAAAATTAATCAATTGGAAAACTTCACTAAACCATAAATTAAAGATTTATCCTTTTCTCAATTGGGTTTAAGAACAGTGTTATTTAAGACACCATTTACGATAAACCCAAAATCCAATTCGATATCAAATACAAGGCTCGGAATAGAAATTATATCGGCTTATATTCAATATCAAATTCTGAAACCAACATATATTGTTTTGGGAATAGCGATATATATATATATATCTTCCAAATTCCTCAACAATATCCATATAATCACGGAATCCAACATTGAAATATTCCAAAGATGAATTCCATTCCAATTCTTATATTGGAAATTCTGGTTATATTAAAACCCATTCTCAATCCAATTTATTTATTTAAAAATAATTAGATTATAATTCTAGTTAATAACTAGTTCATTTCGATAAAAATATATTTTTATCTTTTCAAGTATGGGATTTTTCATCCTAATTCTTTCCAAATCATTTATTATGATTTTACAAAAATTATTAATATTTTAAATAATTTTATCAAGGCCCTTTCAGTCGATTTCCATAAACGGCCATCGAACTGCATTTACACCGACCTTTTCCAAATTTTATTTGGACATAATTCCAAATCCAACCGCTAGATTTCAAATCACTTATATTCGTTGGAAAGCTTTTTTCGATACGAACCCAACGGTTCCAATGAAACGACCCAAACTTCCCAATATAGGAAAGACTGGATTGTTTTGGGAACAACACACATCAGAACACAAACTGAAGAACATTTTATTGCTGATTACAACAATTACATCAGAGTACAAGAATATAACAGAGTATGAATACTTATTACACAAAAGAAATAATATAATATCAGAGATTTAAATTTACACATAAATAGCAGCGGAAAAATATTACAAATACACAACCGAAAGGAATACACGGATACAGAGCTTCCCGAATACCGCTTCAGCTGTAAACCAGGATCCTGTAAATATATCTGCAAAAGCTACTTGACTGCCCGTGTAGAAAATATGGGCACCCAAGTTTGCCAGTGAAACAAACTACAGGTCAGTCATGGGACCGGAATGAGAAATCTTAACTTAACCTATCTAATAATAAGGCTAATCACAGCACCACGCCGCTAACGCGGAACGGGTTTACTCCATTGGATTGCCAGTGCATAAAATAAAGTAAATCGTTAAACAACGCAATGCTTTTTAGAAAAATGAAACCATTATTAGACTCAAGTCCCATCACACAATGCAACGCAAACCGGAGGATAGAGTTTTACCATATAATGGTCAAAAGATGCTTGATACGATAAAATGGATTTAATATTAGTGTGTATATATATGGGTATATATATTTCAAAAACATTTCAATCATAATGTATCAATCCTAGACGGGATGGATACCATATATCATGTCGCCATACTAGTTCTACAATCAAAACCGCAAGGTCGTATTGGAAATTGGATTTCCATCATGAGTTGAGGCTAGGGGCAAGCTCCTCTCCGATTCGAGACACTCTAGCAAATGCCTCAGGATCTCCCGTAGTGAACCCTTGGATCTTCAGGGCCGGTCCCCGCCTATCGGCAGTGGATTAGTTATGGCTGAACACACGCTTCCCGATCCTTTTGGACCTCCATATGACCACTAACGGCCTATAAATCCGAGGCGCCTCAAAATCCATCATCCACATAAGTAAAATGTCATCCAGTTTAAGCACTGACACCACTCCTAGCTAGAAAGAAACGTGTGCACTCCCTGCAGTCCTAATCTCGTTTTTGACTCATAGCGGGGTGTGAGGCTCACGAAGTCACGCTATACACAAAGCTAAGCCATAATAGGCTATACTTTGATCATCCCACAAGGCCCTGCTTTTCAACAAAAGCCTTGATCATTTGCATCTTGGCGTTCCACATTGACAATTCACGCCATGCGATCAATCACTATTAATATATACCAGGGTGTTAAGCGGAGAATAAATTCTCCACCACCAATCCGATATACATTAATAAAAATCAATTTATTTCACATGGAACAAAATCCAATGTCAGACATGCATCCATTTACTAGCTTATGCTCTAGGTCTGAGCGAAAACCAAATTCGAAAAATCAACAATAGTCCGGACGGCCACCACTGAAGCCCCTTCAAGGTAGCTATTCCCATAAAGGGTCTTCGTAGCAACACATCCATTCGATGTGAAGATCATCGGTCTTCAACCACCGTCTACACCTTCGACTCTTCATCGTCGTAGTAATTATTCGGAATCGGTTAAACCCGTTTTTCCCGAATAACTCACATATTTTTATAATTAAAAACCAAGTACTATAAAAACACATCCAACGCCACATTCCAATTCAGAATATTCTTTTAAATAAAATATTCGCATTATTCTATCAAAGGTAAATTCTTTAAATTTATTCTTAAATCTTTCTTTTGGAGATTTATTTAAAACACAATTTGGTTTTAAATATCAAAAATTATTATTAATGATTATTCAAATTTAAGAAATTAATCTTATTCTTAACTAGGATAAAGAACTAATGTCATTTAAAACATAGTTCACGGTAAACCCAAAATCGTCTTCTATAAAATATGGAATCTTCACAGAAATCAAATCAGTATATAATCGTTATAAATTTCTGTATCCGACCAATAATATAAATGGAATAACAGCAAAGCCTCTTAAATTTCATATGTAGTATCGGTTTTCTTTTACAGAAAGCTTATCTCTGTTATTATTAATTCGGATTCCATTCAACTCCAATTTAATATTTTAAATATTGGAAAACTTGGCTTTTGGAAAATTCCCATTTAAATCTTAATAAAAGATTTTTAAATTCCAAATCATATTTTTCTCGGTCAGTTGGGTTAAAGAACACATGTCACTTAAAACACAATTCACAATAAACCCAACTCACCTTTCATCTTATTTCAATTACTAAATATAATTGAAAACTTTAATAATCTAAATTAAAAGATTATTCTTTTCACACAGGGTTTAAGAACAGTGTTATTTAAGACACTATTCACGACAAACCCAAAATCCAATTTATTTAATTTAACTATAGTTAAATATTAGCAAATTGGAAAACTTCATTAAATCTAAATTTAATGATTGATCCTATTTAATAACTAGTTCATTTCAAAAAAAAATTAAAATATATTCTTTTTCTAAGATATTATTTTCTAGAATATTCTTTATTGGAATGTGACTCAATCAACAACCATATATTGCATGTAATCAATAAGCATGATAAATAATTATCAAACATCCAATTAACAACCAAAGTGAATTCTACACTAAATATTGGGACTAGTGTAGATCAAATATCATCCCAACACCGTTGTGGGGTTTCATCCAGCAATCAAATAATAAATTATTTGTGTACTTGGGCGATGCGTAAAAATTATCGACCCAATCACATAAACAAGTCGGATGACTTATAAATGGAAGTGTAATATTCAGTTTTGAATATACTAACAATATATTTAACACATCAACTACTTCAACATCACAGACAAACATCACCATTCTTTTTATTGTTGACAATTGACAATAAAAATCTTAACTTTGATTTCAATCCGTTTTATTGCTAACAAACGACAATAAAATCTTAACTCTTATCTATTGACCAAAATGTATATTTTTGGTCTCATTCATTTTTAAATGACAAAATGAATATTTTACTTCATCCTTTTTAAAATGAAAAAAATATCTCTTATATTCTAATTCTTTTAAAGTGACAAAAATCGTACTTTTGTCTAATTTCTTTTAATGTACAAAATATGATACTTTTGTCTAATCTTTCCAATGTAACAAAAGTGATTATTTTGTCTAATATTTTCAATGTAAACAAAATGACAAATTTGTCTAATTCCTTTAATGTAAACAAAATGTTCATTTCTAACTCATTCTCTTTAATGTATAAAAATATACATTTTCAATTCACTCTTTTTAATGTATAAAAATATACATTTTCATTTTCTGACAGAAATGTACTTTTATTCTAATATTCATTTTCTAAAAAAAATGCATATTTTATTCTAATTCATTTCAATGTAAACAAACTGAGTATTTTTACTTCATTCTTTTTAAATGATAAAAGGAATGTTTTTATTCTCATCCTATTACATTTGACATAACCGAATGTTTTTATTTCATTCTTTTATATTTGACAAAATTGAATATTTTTGTCATTCTTTTACATTTGACATAAATGGATTTTATTTTTATTTCATTCCATCCTTTTATATTTGACAAAAATGAATATTTTTGTTAAAACCTTTTTGATGAACAAAAATGCCTATTTTTGTTTAATTCTTTAAATGAACAACAATGTCTGTTTTTATTTGATGAACCAAAATGTCTTTCTCTTTTTACTGAACCAAAAATGTCTCTTTCTTGTTAAGGAACAAAAATGTATATTTTCTTCTTAATGACCAAAAATGTATATTTTGGTTAAACTCTCTTTAATTTCCAAAAATGATTATTTTGGTCTATTCATTTTTAAATAAAAAAATGAATATTATTAATTCCTTCTTTTCAATGTGACAAAAATGTCCTTTTCTAATTCTTTCTATTTAAGGTGACAAAAATGTCCTTTTCCGATCCTTTCTATTACTGTAAACAAAATGTGAATTTTTGTCTAACTTTTTTAATGTAAACAAAATATGAATTTTGTCCAATCCTTTTAAGGTAAACAAAATATGAACATTTATTTCTATAATCATTCTTTCACAAAAATGTGATCTTTATTTCTAATTCTACACTTCTATATTGTAAACAATATAAAAAAACATAATCTCTCTTCATTGAAAAAGGATGTTTACCAAATCTATTCTTTTTATTGGAAAAAAAAAGAATGTTTAACAAAAATCTATTCTTTTTATTGAAAAAGAAAGTTTAACAAAATCTATTCTTTTTTATGAATAAAAGTGTTCATTTAAATCTCACTAACATGTCTAATACAAAAATGATATTTCATTTCACTAACATGTTTTTAACACAAGAATGATATTTCATTTCACTAACATGTTTTTAACAAAAATGATATTTCATTTCATTATTCTAAATATGACAAAATTGAACATTTTGCCTCATTCTATTTATTTTAACATATATGAACATTTTTGTTTATAACCTTCTTATCATACTCTTTTTATTATAATGGACAAAGATATTGTTTTCATAATCAATTTCTAATCAAAAGGGTTATTTTAATTTGCAAAACATATTTCAAAATAAAAGGTTGTTTTTATTTTCTTAAACATGTTTTGACAAGAAGGTGATTTTATTTAACCATAATCTAATTAACAAGAAATGTTAATTCCGTTCAACATGATCTAATTAACAAAAAATGTTAATTTTGTTTCTAATCAAGTTTTTGACAAAAATGTTTCTTTTTATTTCTAACTATTTTATTTCAATAAAATGATTTAATTTATTTCAACTATTTCTATCCAACAAAAATGATTATTTTTGTTTGTTCAATTTTTATTCAACAAAAATGTTAATTTTTGTTTGATTTTTCTAATGTAAACAAAAATGAAAATACTGTGTAATTCTAATCTTTATTGTAAACAAATATGACAATAAAACATGATTTCTTTTTATTCAAAAGAATGATACTTAAAAATCTGTTATTTTGTTTGAAAAAGAATGTTTTAACAAAATTTATTCCTTTTATTTGATAAAGAATGTTTAACCAAAATCTCTTCTTTTGTTTCATAACAAACTTCTAATCAAAAATGTCATTTTGAATTGCATACATATTTCAAATAAAAATGTCCATTTTTGTTTAACATAATCTGATTGACAAAAGTGTTAAATTTGTTCAACATAATCTAATTAATCACAAAATTGCTTAACATAATCTAATTAACACATACCACAACAACCATCATCATCAACAAACAACAAATACAATATCATACATCACAGAATTGAATTCAATTAACATACATATATGGAATTGAAACAATAAAAGATAATTAAATTTTAATTATTTTTAAAACAAAGAAATCTCACCGACGGTTTAATTCTGTACAGTTCAGATCTAAATTTCCTCTGAATTTTGGTTTGCTTTGTTTCAGTCCTAGTCTGTTCCATGGTCTAGATCTGGTCAAGGCGAATCCAACGCAACTGAAATCAGTCATTTTCGTTTCTGTTCGTATAAGATATGAAGATTTAAACATTCACGGTTAGGTTGAATTAATTATTCCTTAATTAAATTAGCAACTTTAATTACTTTTGATTAGAAAAACTAAGGCCGACCCTTCCATCTTCTACATCGTCTTCAGGTAAGCAAAGGAAACCCAATTGCTCCATCCTTCCACACCAAGTCGCGCCCACCAGAGGCGATCGTCGGCCGATCCAAGGTAACCCCATCAACCGCCTAGCTGCCACGACCTTCCGCCCCAAACGCCGCCTTACCCTGTCGCCCAAATCGCCAGCAAAAACCCTCCGTTCGACGTGCCTTCATGACGCTGCCAGCGCTGAACGGAGCCACCAGAAATCATCGTGGCCGTTGAAGTTGTCGAGCTTGAAGAGCTCTTCGATTTGGTTTTGGAAAATCTGAAATTCATTTTGTATGATCGAAGAACGAGGGGGAAGAAGTCCGGAGCATGCAGGCCATTGAATTTAGAAAGTGGCGGCAGGTGTATTTAGGTTTAGGGTTTAGCGTATATGGCCCGTATTTATACTAGTATATTATTTAATTTAATTCTATTTAATTTGAATTCAATTCCTATATCACTCTTAACTCCAAATCAAACCCAACGAGTGACACCCCTAGCTAATAGACCCATCCCGGACACAATAAAACATATTTCGTAACCCAATTCGGCTGTTACGATATATTTTTCTTTAAATTAAATTAAAAATCATTTAATTATTAAATTCAAAAGTACATTTTAAATCACCGGGGCCACATACAGACCCAGAAAATTCTAGAAAAATTATTTCTGGTTATATTTTGACGATACGGTTCTAACAATACTAATTTCGTCGAATTCTGAGACTGTTTGAAAAATGGCTATTTTCTAGTCGATTAAATTTGACCGAAACTGACAAAACACGTTTTCTTTTGCCACGCTCACATATTAATTCAAAAAATTCTGGAAAATTAAACTTAGCAATAATTTGACATTCCGGTTCCAACAAAAGTGGTTTCGTCAAAAACAGAGGTTGTTTGCAAAATGGCTATTTTTAAGGGCTATGTATTTAATTAAAATATATATAAATTCTACAGCGAGTTTTCTACATAACTTTTGATTTATTTAACGAAATTTCAGTTTTTCAGATTCGTTAGAAAGATATGATTAAACAGATTTAAATATTTCTTGTTTCGCTCAATTCTGACTTAAAATGAATCCTGTACAGTAAGTCAAAGTTCAAATTCAAAATTTCAAACTGCAGTGCTGTTTTAAACTCCTTTTAAAATTAAATTAAATTTATTCCTTTTAAAATAAAATTTTAGTCATTATTATTTAAAATAAATTATTTTAAATATTAAAATCCATTAAAATTCCTAAAATGAAAATTTTTAAATTGGCCCCAAATTCCGGGTTGTTACGATCGCCCCCACTTAAAATCTTTTCGTCCTCGAAAAAGAACGTAGCTAAAAGTTGTTTAATTAACTAACTTAATTAAATTTTTATTTATTGTTTTCAATAATCTTATTGGTTAAAGTAATTATCATTCCAATAATTTACCAGTTAAACTAATAATCAAACATCACAACCAACAATCAATTAGGTGATTAACTTTTCAAATATATATAACTTTTATATATAGTCAAAAATCATATTTTTGGTGCAAATCACAGCAATGTGTACTAACTAAGTTTTGGTTCTCATACCAGTCAATGGAAACATATAGAAATCCCACTTTCGAGACTCGAACATAAACTCTGATGGTGCTAGCAACCATCAGAATCATCTCCGGGCGACTAGAGTGTGATTCTATATCTATCCAGTATATTAAAACTTCGAATATCCGTTAATTACTCGTATATTCAAAATCTTTATATACTCGATTGTCCACATTAAAATATAATATACTCAAATATGTATATTTAGATAAAATTTTCAAAACTAAATTTGATTTCATTTTTACTTTAAAGAAAATAATACTCTTCACACTAGTTCTAGGATACTACTGATCCTATCTCTAACGAGTCATTCTCATTGGATATTACTAATCCAATCTCTGATGAATTCTTTCGTTCGGTTCTAATGTGCCTTGTTCTCAAGCTCTGTAAACCAAAGCTCTGATACCAAATGAAACGACCTAAACTTCCCAATAAAGGAAATATTGGATTACTTTGAGAACCACACACATCAGAACATAAACTAAAGAACATTTTATTACTGATTACAACAATTACATCAGAGTACAAGAATATAACAGAGTATGAATACTTATTACACAAAAGAAATAATATAATATCAGAGATTTAAATTTACACTTAAATAGCAGCGGAAAAATATTACAAATACACAACCGAAAGGAATACACGGATACAGGGCTTCCCGAATACCGCTTCAACTGTAAACCAGGATCCTGTAAATATATCTGCAAAAGCTAATTGACTGCCCGTGTAGAAAATATGGGCACCCGAGTTTGCCAGTGAAACAAACTATAGGTCAGTCATGGGTCTGGTATGAGAAATCTTAACTTAACCTATTTAATAATAAGGCTAATCACAGGACCACGCCGCTAACGCGGAATGGGTTTACTCCATTGGATTGCCAGTGCATAAAATAAAGTAAATCGTTAAACAACGCAATGCTTTTTAGAAAAATGAAACCATTATAAGACTCAAGTCCCATCACACAATGCAACGCAAACCGAAGGATAGAGTTTTATCTTATAATGGTCAAAAGATGCTTGATACAATAAAACGGATTTAATATTAGTGTGTATATATATGGGTATATATATTTCAAAAACATTTCAATCATAATGTATCAATCCTAGACGGGATGGATACCATATATCATGTCGCCATACTATTTCTACAATCCTAACCGCAAGGTCGTATTGGAAATTGGATTTCCATCATGAGTCGAGGCTAGGGGCAAGCTCCTCTCCGATTCGAGACACTCTAGCAAATGCCTCAGGATCCCCCGCAGTGAACCCTTGGATCTTCAGGGTCGGTCCCCGCCTATTGGCAGTGGATTAGTTATGCTTGAACACATGCTTCCCGGTCCTTTTGGACCTCCATATGACCACTAACGGCCTATAAATACGAGGCGCCTCAAAATCCATCATCCACATAAGTAAAATGTCAGCCAGTTTAAACACCGACACCACTCCTAGCTAGAAAGAAACGTGTGCACTTCCTGCAGTCCTAACCCCGTTTTGGACTCATACCGAGGTGTGAGGCTCACGAAGTCATGCTATACACAAAGCTATGCCGTAATAGGCTATACTTTGATCATCCCACAAGACCCTGCTTTTCAACAAAAGCCTTGATCAGTTGCATCTTTGCGTGCCATATTGACAATTTACGCCATGCGATCAATAACTATTAATATATACCAGGGTGTTAAGCAGAGAATAAATTCTCCACCACCAATCCGATATACATTAATAAAAATCAATTTATTTCACATGGAATGAAATGTCAGACATGCATCCATTTACTAGCTTATGCTCTGGGTCTGAGCGAAAACCAAATCTGAAAAATCAACAATAGTCCGGACGGCCACCACTGAAGCCCCTTCAAGGTAGCTACTCCCATCAAGGGTCTCCGTAGCAACACATCCATTCGTGTGAAGATCATCGGTCTTCAACCACCGTCTACACCTTCGACTCTTCATCGTCGTAGTAATTATTTGGAATGGGTTAAACCCGGTCTTCCCGAATAACTCACGTATTTTTATAATTAAAAACCAAGTACTATAAAAACACATCCAACGCCACATTCCAATTCAGAATATTCAGTAAAATATTCGCATTATTCTATCAAAGGTAAATTCTTTAAATTTATTCTTAAATCTTTCTTTTAGAGATTTATTTAAAACACAATTTGGTTTTAAATATCAAAAATCATTATTCAATGATTATTCAAATTTAAGAAATTAATCTTATTCTTAACTAGGTTAAAGAACTAATGTCATTTAAAACATACTTCACGGTAAACCCAAAATCGTCTTCTATAAAATATGGAATCTTCACAGAAATCAAATCAGTATATAATCGTTATAAATTTCTGCATCCGACCAATAATATAAATGGAATAACGGCAAAGCCTCTTAAATTCCATATGTAGTATCGGTTTTCTTTTACAGAAGCTTATCTCTGTTATTATTAATTCGGATTCCATTCAACTCCAATTTAATATATTAAATTGGAAAAATTGGCTTTTGGAAAATTCCCATTTAAATCTTAATAAAAAATTTATAAATTCCAAATCATATTTTTCTCGGTCAGTTGGGTTAAAGAACACATGTCACTTAAAACACAGTTCACAATAAACCCAACTCACCTTTCATCTTATTTCAATTACTAAATATAATTGAAAACTTTAATAATCTAAATTAAAAGATTATTCTTTTAATACGGGGTTTAAGAATAGTGTTATTTAAGACACTATTCACGATAAACCCAAAATCCAATTTATTTAATTTAACTACAGTTAAATATTAGCAAATTGGAAATCTTCATTAAATCTAAATTTAATGATTGATCCTAGTTAATAACTAGTTCATTTCAAAAAAAAAAATTTAAAATATATTATTTTTCTAAAATATTCTTTTCTAGAATATTCTTTATTGGAATGTGACTCAATCAACAACCATATATTGCATGTATTCAATAAGCATGATAAATAATTATCAAACATCCAATTAACAACCAAAGTGAATTCTACACTAAATAATGGGACTAGTGTAGATCAAATATCATCCCAACACCCGTGTGGGGTTTCATCCAGCAATCAAATAATAAATTATTTGTGCACTTGGGCGATGTGTAAATTTATCGACCCAATCACATAAACAAGTCGGATGACTTATAAATGGAAGTGTAATATTCATTTTTAAATATACTAACAATATATTTAACACATCAACTATTTCAACATCACAGACAAACATCACCATTTTTTTTTGTTGACAAATGGCAATAAAAATCTTAACTTTGATTTCAATCCTTTTTATTATTAACAAATGGCAATAAAATCTTAACTCTTATCTATTGACCAAAATGTATATTTTTGGTCTCATTCATTTTTAAATGACAAAATGTATATTTTATTCATCCTTTTTAAAATGACAAAAATATCTCTTTTATTCTAATTCTTTTAAAGTGAAAAAAATCGTACTTTTGTCTAATTTCTTTTAATGTACAAACTATGATACTTTTTGTCTAATCTTTCCAATGTAGCAAAAGTGATTATTTTGTCTAATCTTTTCAATGTAACAAAATGACAAATTTGTCTAATTCCTTTAATGTAAAAAAAATGTTCATTTCTAACTCATTCTCTTTAATGTATAAAAATATACATTTTCAATTCACTCTTTTTAATGTATAAAAATATACATTTTCATTTTCTGACAGAAATGTACTTTTATTCTAATATTCATTTTCTAAAAAAAATGTATATTTTATTCTAATTCATTTCAATGTAAACAAACTGAGTATTTTTACTTCATTCTTTTTAAATGATAAAAAGAATGTTTTTATTCTCATCCTATTACATTTGACATAAACGAATGTTTTTATTTCATTCTTTTATATTTGACAAAAATGAATATTTTTGTCATTCTTTTACACTTGACATAAATGGATTTTATTTTTATTTTATTCCATCCTTTTATATTTGATAAAAATGAATATTTTTATTAAAACATTTTTGATGAACAAAAATGCCTATTTTTGTTTAATCCTTTAAATGAACAACAATGACTGTTTTTGTTTGATGAACAAAAATGTCTTTCTCTTTTTACTGAACCAAAAATGTCTCTTTCTTGTTAAGGAACAAAAATGTATATTTTCTTCTTAATGACTAAAAATGTATATTTTGGTTAAACTCTCTTTAATTTCCAAAAATGATTATTTTGGTCTATTCGTTTTTAAATAACAAAAATGAATATTTTTAATTCCTTCTTTTCAATGTGACAAAAATGTCCTTTTCTAATTCTTTCTATTTAAGGTGACAAAAATGTCCTTTTCCAATCCTTTCTATTACTGTAAACAAAATGTGAATTTTTGTCTAATCTTTTTATTGTAAACAAAATATGAATTTTGTCCAATCCTTTTAAGGTAAACAAAATATGAACATTTATTTCTATAATCATTCTTTCACAAAAATGTGATCTTTATTTCTCATTCTACGCTTCTATATTGTAAACAATATAAAAAAAACCATAATTTCTCTTTATTGAAAAAGGATGTTTACCAAATCTATTCTTTTTATTGGAAAAAAAGAATGTTTAACAAAAATCTATTCTTTTTATTGAAAAAAAAAGTTTAACAAAATCTATTCTTTTTTATGTATAAAAATGTTCATTTTAATCTCACTAACATGTCTAATACAAAAATGATATTTCATTTCACTAACATGTTTTTAACACAAGAATGATATTTCATTTCACTAACATGTTTTTAACAAAAATGATATTTCATTTCATTCTTCTAAATATGAAAAAATTGAACATTTTGCCTCATTCTATTTATTTTAACATATATGAACATTTTTGTTTATAACCTTCTTATTATGCTCTTTTTATTATAATGGACAAAGATGTTGTTTTCATAATCAATTTCTAATCAAAAAGGTTATTTTGATTTGCAAAACATATTTCAAAATAAAAGGTTGTTTTTATTTTCATAAACATGTTTTGACAAGAAGGTGATTTTTATTTAACCATAATCTAATTAACAAGAAATGTTAATTCTATTCAACATGATCTAATTAACAAAAAATGTTAATTTTGTTTCTAATCAAGTTTTTGACAAAAATGTTTCTTTTTTATTTCAACAAAATGATTTAATTTATTTCAACTATTTCTATCCAACAAAAATGATTATTTTTATTTGATCTATCTTTATTCAACAAAAATGTTAATTTTTGTTTGATCTTTCTAATGTAAACAAGAATGAAAATCCTGTGTAGTTCTAATTTTTATTGTAAACAAATATGACAATAAAACATGATTTCTTTTTATTGAAAAGAATGATACTTAAAAATCTGTTCTTTTGTTTGAAAAAGAATGTGTTAACAAAATCTATTCTTTTTACTTGAAAAAGAATGTTTAACCAAAATCTCTTCTTTTGTTTCATAACAAACTTCTAATCAAAAATGTCATTTTGAATTGCATAACATATTTCAAATAAAAATGTCCATTTTTGTTTAACATAATCTGATTGACAAAAGTGTTAAATTTGTTTAACATAATCTAATTAATCACAAAATTGCTTAACATAATCTAATTAACACATGCCACAACAACCATCATCATCAACAAACAACAAATACAATATCATACATCACAGAATTGAATTCAATTAACATACATATATGGAATTGAAACAATAAAAGATAATTAAATTTTAATTATTATTAAAACAAAGAAATCTCACCGATGGTTTAATTCTGTACAGTTCGGATCTGAATTTCCTCTGGATTTTGGTTTGCTTTGTTTCAGTCCTAGTCTGTTCCATGGTCTAGATCTGGTCAAGGCGAATCCAATGCAACTGAAATCAGTCATTTTCGTTTCTGTTCGTATAAGATATGAAGATTTAAACATTCATGGTTAGGTTGAATTAATTATTCATTAATTAAATTAGCAACTTTAATTACTTTTGATTAGAGAAACTAAGGCCGACCCTTCCATCTTCTACATCGTCTTCAGGTAAGCAAAGGAAACCCAATTGCTCCATCCTTCCACACCCAGTCGCACCCACCAGAGGTGATCGTCGGCCGATCCAAGATGACCCCATCAACAGCCTAGTTGCCACGACCTTCCGCCCCAAACGCCGCCTTACCCCGTCGCCCAAATCGCCAGCAAAAGCCCTCCATTCGACGCGCCTTCATGATGCCGCCAGCGCTGAACGGAGCCACCAGAAATCATCATGGCCGTTGAAGTTGTCGACCTTGAAGAGCTCTTCGATTTGGTTTTGGAAAATCTGAAATTCATTTTGTATGATCGAAGAACGAGGGGGAGAAGTCCGGAGCACGCAGGCCATTGAATTCAGAAAGTGGCGACTGGTGTATTTAGGTTTAGGGTTTAGCGTATATGGCATGTATTTATACTAGTATATTATTTAATTTAATTCTATTTAATTTGAGTTCAATTCCTATATCACTCTTAACTCCAAATCAAACCCAACGAGTGACACCCCTAGCTAATAGACCCCGTCTCGGACACAATGGAACATGTTTCGTAACCCAATTCGGCCGTTACGATATATTTTTCTTTAAATTAAATTAAAAATCATTTAATTATTGAACTCAAGCGTACATTTTAAATCACCGGGGCCACATACGGACCCAGAAAATTCGAGAAAAATTATTTCTGGATATGTTTTGATGATACGGTTCTAACAAGACTTATTTCATCAAATTCTAAGACTGTTTGAAAAATGGCTATTTTCTAGTCGATTAAATTTGACCGAAACTGACAAAACACGTTTTCTTTTGTCACGCTCACATATTAATTCGAAAAATTCTAGATAATTAAACCTAGTAATAATTTGACATTCCAATTCCAACAAAAGTGGTTTCGTCGAAAACAGAGATCGTTTGCAAAATGGCTATTTTTAAGGGCTATATATTTAGTTAAAATATATATAAATTCTACAGCTACTTTTCTAAATTTTAAACTGGACATAACTTTTGATTTATTTAATGAAATTTCGGTTTTTCAGATTCGTTAGAAAGATATGATTAAACAGATTTAAATATTTCTTGTTTCGCTTAATTCTGACTAAAAATGAATCCTGTACAGTAAGTCAAAGTTCAAATTGAAATTTTCAAACTACAGCGCTGTTTTAAACTCCTTTTATAATTAAATTAAATTTATTCGTTTTAAAATAAAATTTTAGTCGTTAATATTTAAAATAAATTATTTTAAATATTAAAATCCATTAAGATTTCTAAAATAAAAAATTTTAAATTGGACCCAAATTCCGGGTTGTTACATCCGGTTTTAGGAGAATCCGACGGTCGGATCTCCCGTAATGTCAATTCGAAGTCAACGGTCTAAATTCACGAATGGTTGCGGTGCGGCGCGTTCTATTCAAGCCATTAAATATATGTATAATATACATTATATATATTTCGTCGATTTCCATTTTAAACGTATTTTATAAATCGTTTTAAATTCGGTTTAAAAACGATTCCAACTTCATTTTCAATTTTAAATCAAAACTGAATATTCTGTATCATTATAGTATATAAATTATAATATTTTCAAAATTTCAGATTTTGAAATTATTTCTCTTTCGATATTCATTATAAAAATGAATAAAATCGATATAAATATCGTTCGCGTTTAAATGGCGTGTATATAATCAATACGGCTTCACATATTTCAATATTTTTGGGTCGATCCAAAATCGGACATCAAAATCATATTTTGATCTTTACAGAATATTATTTTAAAATATTCATTATTTTATTTTGTTGAACACATGAATATTTTTAATGGTTTATACATTCAATAAAAATGATATTTTATTGTTTAGATATTTTATTCAACACATGAACATTTTTAATCCTTTTCTGAATATTATTTTAAAATATTCTTTATTTTCCAAATTAGAATGAGACCCAATCAATTACCATATAATATTATTTATATGGATTCCATACAACATATGTATATAATAACAATGATAAACAATCATCCATCATCCAGAGTGCAGTATACAACTGCATAAGCATTAAATATAAATAATTTAATGCTTATAACAGTCTGCCAACCATTCGATTGACATACAACTAAACAATTAGGATTAGTGTATGTCAAATATCATCCCAATACCCGTGTGGGGTTCAATAAACAAACACAGATTTTATTTGTGTAGTTGGGCGATGTGTAAAATTTGTCGTCCCAATCCATGTCAATTAAATGGGTGTACATAAACAAATCATCCGATTTATAAATGAATATTCATTTTCATTTCAGGAGAATTTTATGTCGTTCGTATGTACATTAAAAATTATAGTTTTAACGATGAAATATTTTATTCAACACATGAATATTTTATATAGTTTATACATTTAATAAAATGATATTTTTATTGTTTAAATATATTATTCAACACATGAATAATTTATATATTTCATTCATTCAATAAACACAATACAGACAATTCACTCCAAACAAACAACCATGGTTTGTACAATAAATGGTGTCGGGTGCTGCTAAGCACCGTCTGCATCCTAGTATATATTTAACCGTAAAGTAAATTGAGTGAGAAAGAGTTCTCACCTTTGGTTTCCACTCAGTCATTCTTTTTGGCGTTCTGAATTGCTGTTCTGATCCAAGAATTTGGAAGCGAGCTCCAATCTTCACGCCGAACCCTCCAAGCTCCAATCTTCACGCCAAACGAGTTCTCACCTTTGGTTTCCACTCAGTCATTCTTTTAAAATCTTTATATATGTTTTCCATTTGACCTCTAAACCGAACCTTCCGACTGTCGTCCATAGCTAAATACCCTATTTCGAACACAATGGGATATGTTTCCTAAGCCTATTCGATCGTTTCGATCAGCTTTTATCAAAATTAAAATACAAATCAATATATATTGAATTTGAACGTACATTTCAATTTACCGGGGTCACATACTGACTCCAAAAATTCCAGAAAAATAAATCTAGCTATGTTTTGACGATACGGTCCTAAAAAAATAAATTTCGTCGAATTTGAAGACCGTTTGAAAAATGGTCTTTTTCTAGTCGATCCAATTCAACTAAAATTGACAAAACACGTTTTCTTTTGCCATGCTCACATATTAATTCCAAAAATTATAAAAATTGGAATCTAGCAATAATTTTACATTCCGGATCCAATAAAAGTGGTTTCGTTGAAAACGGAGGTCGTTTGCAAAAATGGCTATTTTTAAGGGCTATATATTATATTAAAATATATATAAATTCCATAGCGACTATTTTAAATTTTAAACTGGAAATAACTTATAATTTACATTATGAAATCTCAGTTTCTTAACTTCGTTAGAAAGATATTATTAAGCAGATTCAAATATTTCTGGTTTTACTGAAATCCGATTTATTTTGAATCCTGTACATTACTTTGAAATTTAAAATCGAATTTTCAAACTACCGCGCCATTTCAGGCTCGTTTTATAATTAAAATAAATTTATACGTTCTAACTCCGATAAAAATAAATTTTTAGTCATTATTATTTAAAATAAATCATTTTAAATATTCAAAATCAACTAAAATAGCTAAAATAAAATTTTAAATTAGTTCTGAAATCCAGGTTGTTACATTATAGTTCAAAAACACCTGCGCATTTGCCTGACTATCCACTTGTTCACTCCATTCCTTCCTATTGAAGCATAAGGGACATGCCTAACTACTGGCTACCCCTCCCTAAATTTGAAAAACCGTGAAGACCCACCCTTCTGCAACCTATACTTTTGCCTAACCCTTCATGCTGAAGTTTAATAAAACTTAAGGTAGATAATGCTGATCTACACTGTATCCTATACAGCAAACCTATACTATTACCTACCGCGTACCCATGTCCCTTCTTTTCAGCCTAAGTATTAGAACAACAAGTCTATGCTACCATGTACCTATCTGAACGATGAAATGAAAATTCATGCTGATCTACCCTAAGCTACAAGAACCTTATGCCTTGATCACCATGTACTGAAGATCTATAAATACCTAGTAGTTCATTCGATTTGCTTCAACAAGAAATGAGGACTTCCTCTTTATTTTAAAATCTTATATTTTTTTTAAATATCACATTCCTCTAAAATCATAACATATATGCGTATAGATTCCTAAAAGGTAGCTCTTCAATTTGATATTAGTTTCTAATGGTCCGAACACTGAACACATTACTGTCGATACTGTATTAGCTGTGAGCTCTATGGTTGGCGACATCGTTGGATTCATTGAGGTTTAGGAGAATTGGAGTTCGTATTGGCATTGAGGAGATTGAATAGAAGTTGCATGGAAGTTTTTGGCAATTCTGGGCATGATTTTTGTCGTGACTGGAAATGGGACGTGGAGGATCAAATTTCGCTAGCGGTGGCCGGAAGCGTAGGGATGGTGAACGGGGGGTACGGTTTTCGATGAGGAATGTGTTGGTGGGATTTGTTTTGGACGATTAACGAACGGGGTGGAATGTACGTGCACATGTCGTGCACGATTTCTTGATGCCGGAGGATGAATTAAAGAAATGAGGGAAGGAAGAAGAGTTACTCTATGAAGCGGGAGGAGTTTATGAAGTGGGTGGGCCGTATGTTTAAGATGAAGCCCATATATAAAATAAAATATAATAAAAGAGAATGAGAGTAAATGGCAAGTGGCAGGCGCTATGTACAAGGGGAAGGGGAGTATTAACGCGCGCAAGAATGGGATTGGGCTGGGACGATGCTAAAACGGGGTAAGGTTAAATTTAATAATATTAAGTTTATTCTAATTTAAAATAGTACAGAAACTAATAATATTAATATTCGTTACATATGTTATCAGAATTTTGCAAATTTGGATCCGTTGGAATCGTATGATCGCAAGCTACACAATGGAACCAGTTCAGAGCGATTTAGAGGTCGTTAAAAGTTTAACGAAATAAAATGCCCGATTTAATCAACCGACGTCAATCATTATTTAACGATTAACGATCAAGGTGAGTAATCTCACTAATTCTGTCCAGTTATATAATTTTATAAACGTTATTTAATTTTGATAAATAATGATTGAATGATGTATGATGGTTTTCCGGATGAATTGCTTGATAATTGATTGAAATAATACATGGTTATATATATATATATATATATATATATATATATATATAAATAGTTGATTGAATATTGATTCTATTTATCATAATATCTCACATTGATATGAAATTAGTGTTATTTATGTTGATTAACATCTGTGGATGCAGGGAATCAGGTTGGAGGGATCCAACTGGATTCCTAATAATTATATTGTTGTTTTCCAGACATTTCATTATGTGATGTGACAAATAGTCTATGGTAGATTATTGTTTGTTTAGGATAAGGAATTACACTGACCCTGAAATAATTGTTATTTAAATACCATAAAAATATATTTGACTGAAACGAAATTGAGTTTGGGTTTGAAAAAGGAAAAATCTATTTTTAAATAGAAATTGAATTTCGATTGGAATTGTATATAATAACTTGTTTAATTACATAAAAACAAGTAGTTTGGTTATAAATGAGGTCAAATAATTATATTAAATAATTTGGGAATGTGAATTTAAGGATGAATAAAAAGGTGCAACATCCCGTAATTTCTGGTCAATTATTTAAGTTATTTTATTTTTTTAAATGTCGATTTGAATTTAAATAACTGAATTTAATAATTTTGAATATTTTATTAATAAAATAATAATGCTTTAATTCCAAAATATTTGGAAAATGTTGAATTTGCAATATAATGTGAATTGACAACATAATAGGGTTTAATATTGTTCACATTGGAATTATAGTAACATATTCATTTATTAAATGATGTTTGAACGTTTAATTTATAAATTTAATTATAAAACGAGCTGAAGCGATGTGGTAGTTCGTAATATTACGTTTTGAACTTTAATTGGTTATATAAGATCCAGTATAAGTCGGATTATTTTGAAATAAGAAACGTCCAAATCTATTGGATAATATTTTTCTAATTAAAGAGAAAAATGTAGTTTTCATGTGGTAGATTTTGTTTTATGTCCAAATCAAATTTTCAAATAGTCACTATGAAATTCGTTTATAAACGTTTATTTATATAAAATAAAAGGGTTTTTATTTTATTGAATATCGATTTGGCTTGGAATTCAATTCAGTGTATTTTATTTTGGAAATACATGAAATTCTGTTCAGGTATGTCTGATTATAATATTTTTTATTATTATATTTGAGGTATTTTTAAATTAGTTTATTTTAATTTAAATTGGACCCTTAAAATGGGACTTTATTCAATTAACCTCCGTTTTTGATGAAACAAATTTTATTAAGACCGTAATGGCTTATTATTGCTAGATTTCAAGTTTCGAGTCAATTGGAATTGTTTGGTGAGCACAACAAAATTAAATGCAAATAAAACGACCATTTCGACTCGAACAAGCGTCGTTTTCACAAACGGACTTGGAACTCGATGTACAAGTTTCATTACGACCGTAATATCAAATTATACCAGGACGTCCATTCTCGTCGCAAATGGAGTTTGTATGTTGCCACAGGAACGAATAAACAATGTTTAGAAATAGCGATAGGCACGAAATAAAATATTGCTTGTCACCTCGACTTAAATTAACATTATTTATATTTATATATACACCTAAACTTCAGCCCAAAGACAGAATTCTCCAACCTTTCCCGTTCAACACCGTTCATATTTACAGAAAAACCCTCTATTAAAAAGTAAATTATAACTAAATTTCTGTAATGAATTAGCTGTGGTGATCTAAAGAAAAGTTGTAGATCTGAGTGGGGCTAGCTACCTTTCAAATTTGGTGATGTTTCGTCAGGTGTGGTGACCAGAATCGAGGCAAAACCGAAGAAAATTGGTTTCGGTTTTTGATTAATTGGTGGTGCAGGGGTTGTTTTCAGGTATTGGGGTCAAAAGAAATGTTGTTCAGCAGGAAGAGGGATACGTTTCTTCTTTTGGTTGGAGGAGCTGAAATTGTGTGTGGTGGTCGGTGTGGTTAGTTGAACGGAGATGATGTTTTTAGGTGAACTTCGATCGGTTTAGCTAAAATTTCGGTGGTGGAAACAACGAGGGGAGATGAGGTTCGAAAGTCGATGGTGCTCTGAAGGTCGCACTTCTGATTGGCGGTGGTTTGGAGAGTCGACGCCGCCTGTGGCGGCCATAGTTCATCAACAAATGATTTCTGGTCGAATGGGTTTAAATGACGAACGGAGGTACGGGGACGGTCGGGGTTTTTGACGAAGGGGCATAAGACGACGGTCGTGACGATGGAGGTCTGGGGATTGGCTTTGGTGAACGATTTCGTCAGCGGTGGTCGATTTATTGAAGGGGAGTAGTGAACGATAGCAGGCATTGGGGTATCAGAGAAGAGGATCGGGATTTTTGTGGAGGAACAGTAGAAAACGCGTGAAGAGTTATAAAACTAGCGACGTAGAGATAATTGAGGTAATGTAAACTGTAATTAGTGATTAATAATAATAATTAGTTAATTAAATTATTATAATATATATATAATAGTAATGGCTGTAACTGTTGGATCTAGATTAACCCTAGAGGGGGGTGGATAGGGTTTATCACGGTTTTTGTGGGATATTAAAAATACACAGAACACAGAATACAGCAGAAATAAAAATGCAAAAAGTAAATGACACAAGATATACCCAGCTTCGGCAAAATCCTGCATACTGCTGCATTCCTAAGGTTTCTACTAGGTGATAGAACAGATCCCGCTTATAAGACCATGTAAACTCGCGAACCACTCGCTCCTATTCTAACCCTACGCTCAAAACCCTAGACTGATCTAATCCCCTAGATCAGATTTCCCCTAGTTATACAGACTCTTGTAAACTTCCTAGTTTTACAGACGAAACTAGGAAACTACCTAGATTTTACACTCTAGAAACTACCAGTTAATCCCCTAACCGGATCCCCTAGAATTTTACAAACTTTAGAAACTGTTCGTTTGTTTTACAAATTATAACAATACAAAATAAAAACAAAACAAACAGAAACCCTAGATAATTAAAGAAAATTTAATCTTCCTTTAAAGCTTCAATTAGGCCAGCCCACTTTAACAAAGGCTGCACCCTTGTTTTCTTTTATCTCCCAATCTCTTTGCTTTGGAAAAACGTGGCGGCGGCGACTTAGAAATTCTAGGGTTTCCCTCGATTCCCAAATTTGCAACCGATTGGTGAATGAATCTCTGGTGCTCGAGTTTATTTTCCTCTCAGCTTGGTGCTTCGATTTGGGCTTGCTCTTACTCGATCGAAACAATCTGAAAAGTTGTGAGTGAATCCGAATTTTAATTGCTTTGATTTTTGAATTATTAATGCTTGGGTTTCGATAGATAACTGCCTGTGATATAGGAGTTTTTATAGGGTAGAATCAAACCCTAATTGACTCTAATTTCACGTTATTGATTTGACCTGGTTTTCTTGGTTTCCCTTTTTGATTGCCCTTGACTGAAAAGGACTTTTGTTACCTTGATTGCCTCTATGAATCTGGACTTGATTGTGGTCTTCAAAAACAGATTTTCCCTTTTGAAAATATGTTCTCTCGGCTTTGATTAAGTATGGTAAATCTAGAAAGTGATTTTCAATTTTGCTCTTTGTTGCCGAGTTTGATTCTGCCTTGTCACCATGCCATATATGATTGAATCAAATCTTTATTTTCTCATGTATGATTAAATAAATCAAAAACATGCTTGCGAAAAATGACTGGTCGATTTTAGTAAATTTATGGAATAAATATCAGGAAATAATTTCCCATATATCCACTGTGATTTCCTTGCACTGGTATTCTTTCTTTGGCAACGTTGAATTTTCTGGAAACACATTTCATGAATGAAAATCTCATCACCAAGCATTTCACATCCATGTGAAGTTGTTTACCTGCCATGCTCCTGTTTGTATCCATACTGTTTTATATGTTGTACACAATACTGACATGTTGTGTGAACTTTTCCTCTCCATACTTGCACATGTTTTTCTGCACATATGAGTTGCATGCCACTGCTGTATGCATGCACTGTTTTGTGCTGAGCTGATCCACTGTGGGTTGTTCTTCTTGCTTGCATGATTTCTAATCACTTGCTTTTGTTGTTTGAATCAAAATTAAATGCCACACCACTTTGCCTGACATTTAAGAGCACTTTCACACTTGCTTGAAGTAAAAACTGGAATGTAGTTTGTCCCACCATATACTTGTACAATTGCAATTTTTGAAAGTATTCCTATATGCCATTCCACTGTTTAATCATGTTTGATCTTAAACACTTTGTTCATTGCATTGCTAAACTGACTTGAGCAATGTGCATTTTGATGAACATGACATGTTACCCTCATGTTGCTTCATATGTCACCTTGGATCTGAGATTTATGTTCAGTGTATCTTCATGATGTTCACATCCAAGTTGCTGTGTATACTTGAACACAAGTGTTTAACTGTACCATCCTCAATCACCATGACTTGAACCTGATCACATTCATTTGCAGCTCATTATGTTTTTGTCATTGTATGTATCCTAGAGTTAATGCTGAAACATTTTGGTCACTTCTTTCTGGCTTGCTTCAATCATGTTGTTGTGTATTCATACACACACCAAGCTTTCTGCTTTGCCACCAATGAATATGTTACCTGAATGTTGCAGCATCCTTTTTGTTGTAGTATCCATTTTGTATGTTACTATGTATCACCCTAATCTGCAATGTACTTGAGATGTTGCTTCATCCATAAAAATGCTTGTTGAACCTATCCAATATCATAGCATTTGCACAGTGATTTTGTTGAACACAATTCATGCAGCTTGACCATGCACATGCTGCCATTCATACTATATGTGTATATATGTCATGATATGTTTGACTTGGCTTCATTTGCTACTTGCCTTTAACTTGCTTTATCCTGAGCTCACCGTCTTCATGTTTGTATATGCTGCACTTAATAAACTGTTTGTCCACCATTGCACTGTTCCACTTTGCACTAAGTCGAGTTGGTCCACGTGGTTGCTCCTCAGTTGCACACTGTATTTTGATTGGTGAGGCAGTGCACACGTGTATATTTGTACACGTGTGTATATGCAGCCATTCAAAATAGTTTTCTGTACTGTATATACATATTGTCTGCTTTGTGGTATTTACAGTGTATCACTGTGAATATCACAAGCTATCCAGACATAGATTGATGGATATATAAATCAGATCAAGTCATGAAAAATGATGAGAAACACACCGAAATTCTGAGGCAAATAAAATTTAAAAATAAATTTATATTTGCATGTATTCAGTTTTATTTCTATTGCAGTGCACTGTGTGTGTGTTTCATGTATACGACAAGTGAAGATGATTGGACTGATTGAAGGCTGTAAAGACAGAAGAGACAGTGTCAGTGTGTGAGACAGTGAATGTGTCTGTGTATGAAAATGAGTATGTATATATGAATTGTATAAACATAGTGATAGAGTGTTGTAGTGAGGAATTGTGTATGAAAAATGTATATCAGTGATGTATATACAAATAGTGGAATTGTAAATCTGTACTGTTTAAATATTGAAATTAAATATTCTATTCAAATAAAATACTGTGTGAATATTTAAATTTCTGTACGGTTGTATTTTATTTAAATAGAAATATTATATTCTTGTCTGTTGTGTAGTATACCAGTACAGTTACAAACACATTTAATAATAAAATATATTTAGATGTTATCATCAAACAAAAATCATATAATTGTGTATACAACAACGTTATATATAATAATCTCCCCTTTTTGATGAGGACAAACAAATATTAAGATTTTGAATCCAATAAACATGTTTGAGGGTGAAGAACTGAACTCCCCCTATTTGAAAGCTCGTCGTACAACATAAAACCCCATATACCTGTGCATGAGTGAAGAATTGAAGATTGAATGGAATTTTCAAAATTAAAATATTTATAAAATATTCACTCATAAATCAAAATCTCAATCCATTCTCCTCCTTTTATTAACATCAAAAGGATATAGAATTTGAAATATAGATGAAAAATGACTAACAAATACAATATCAGCTTAAGAGGAAGAACGGTCATCATAAATCTCAATCAATCAAACAAAAATCATAATATTCTGAGAACAGGTGGCATATTTCACATTGTAGAGAATGATGGATTTACGATGAAATTTGTAAAAATGGAGAGATTTCGAAACATGATTTCTAATTATTTTCCAAAGAAATTTTTATGAAGATGAAGCACAAAAACAGTGATGGATTTGGACTATAATTATAAATTCAATTTAAGTGATGCAATCAAATAATCTCAAATCCCATTAGCTATCAATCAACAAATCATAATATTTCTTAAAGTATTAACACATTTCACAAATTAGAAAATGGATTGATAGTTTGGTTTTTATATGCCAAGGAGAAATTCATATACGAAATTATTTAGCAATTTAGTATTTTTTTTTCTTTTTATTTAAGAGCACACTGACCACGCATAACCAGAGCTTGGATTTTTAAATGAGGTCAGTCGCAGCTTGAATTATAAGTAATCTCTTAACCATGCATAACCAGAGCTTGGATTTTGAATGAGGTTAGAGAAACACTTATGAATTGATTATATCTATATTTTTCATTTTCAATTCAAATAGAAAAACTCATCAATATATGAAACCAATATGGATGATAGAAATGTGGTAGTACAGAAGTGGTTGTGAAATAAATTTCTAAATTAATTATATTGTGAAATATGCTCGACTGTACCGGGATCACTGAAAATCTTCAATTATCACTAATTTTGAATAACAACATAGTCCCATTTCTTTCACAAATATTTCCGCTGTTTATTCAAAAAGATTTTTTTAACTCCCCACATTAGTATAAAATCATGATGGATGGTAGAAGGATGATCGATAATGAAGATGTTCGTGAAATAATTGCCAATTCAAAGATATTATAATAACTTTTCAACCATCAGGAAAATCTAAATAAAATCTCCTCTTGTTGTGAAATATACTGCAGTCACAATTCATTACAATTTCAAATTTTGATAATAATTTTGATAAATTATAAATACAGTTCAATTTTGATATTGATTTCAATTTCTGAACGAATAATAAATAATTTTAAAATTGAAAATAAATCACAAGAGGGATGTGAACAGTTATATGATCAGCATAGAAATATGTTAATTTATGCACCTATAATTTATCTTTTTTGTATATAAATAAATGTTACGCTGGGTATTTTCTTGTTGTTTTTATAGATATGTTTACCAGATCTCATTCATCCTTAAAAGTGAAGAATAAATGTCATTTACTTGAAGAATTGCATAAGAGCTTTCATTGGAGACTAGATGTGTTGACATTGGTCACATTAGAAGAAGATTGGTAGAAAAGATCTCGAAATATGTCATTGGAAGATGTTGTGTTCACATTAGCCACATGGAAGATAAGGAAGATTTGAAGATTTTATCGTATGCACTTTTGAAGAGTCCATGTTTGGAAGAATTAATCACATGCAGATCTTTGTCAATCAATTAGCCACATGGAAGATTTGAATGATATGGAAGATATTCACCATGATATGCTCAGATATTATTAAAAGATTATTTCCAAACGAGCTTAGTCAAGAAAGGCATGTGATATGATAATAATTCTTGGAAAAGAGGCCCATATATTCATACAAATCTGATTAGCGTTTGGCCAATTTCACCTATAAAAGCACATGTATACCCATTGTAACAAGCATCATCTCCATTTTTCTGTATTCTCTTCTCCATTAATAAAAGTTCTTCTTTTATTTCTGCATTTTTCTTTTTCTTAGCAATCGGTGTTGTCTTCACAATTAGTTTTGGAAGAGCAGCAATTGTATTTTACATTTTTTGTTAGTGATTAGTCGTTTGATTAGTTTCAATGACAATCCTAATTTACTTTCTGTGTTCTTCTTTTCCTGCAATTTTACTTTCTGTATTTTATTTCTGTTTTGCATTTTAATTTCCAATTGATAGTTGTGATTTGATCATCGGTTCAATTAGATTTGTTCTGAATCGGATCGCAGTTTCAATTTTTATTGTCTTCAAAAACCAACCTCGAAAATTGTCTAACTCGCCCAAGAGATTAAATAAATAATTTGATTTTAATTTACCTCCCTGTGTTCGACCTGTATGCTACACACCTGTGCGCTTGCAGAATTTAATTTAAATATCGCGCTTTTCTAATTCATAGGAAAGTGACGATCAAGTTTTTGGCGCCGTTGCCGGGGAGGTAACGATTAAATTTTATTATTTATTTAATATATGATTCGTGTTAGTTTTTATTTTTGTTTTTGTTTTGCTAAAAAAAAATCTCTTTATTAGTTGATTTTGTATCAAACATTGGTGCTAGAATCATCTAAACAAGAGAAGAGAAAAAAATTTCTTGCCACTTTTGTCTCTTAGTTTCTTTTCTTTAATCTCATCTATTCCTTCCTTCCCAATTTTTACATTTGTTTGTTCCCTCTTGCGAATTTATTCCTACTTTAGGCAAATAAAAAAAAAAAACTTGCCAAATTCTCTTGATTTTTTTTCCTTTTCATTTTTTTTCCTTTTATATTTCTTTTTTTCTTTCCCTCTTCATTTATTCCTTCTTTCCAATTTTTACTTTATTTTTATTGTTCATTATTGTTGTACATTTAATTTGTCAAATTTTCTTTAATTGGTTTCCATTTATTCCTTCCTTCCTTTTACTTCTTTCCAATTGTCAATACACTGGTTTCCATTCTTTTACAACAATAACCAAAAAAAAACTTGCATTTTTTTATCGATTGCTTTCTAATTACAACTCTCTCTCACTTCCTCTAATCTTTCTTTCCATCTTTCTACCACATTGTTGATTTTCACATTTTTCTTTTCTCTTTCCTTTTCTTTTTATTTGTTTCCATCTTTTGTCTACAATTTTCTAAAAAAAAAAACTTTTGCATTTTCCTCTCTGTCTACGTTGATTTCTTTCTTGTTTTTGTCTGCTTTTATTTCTTTCCTCAATTCCTTCTACCCTTCCACTCTACTCAAAAAACCTTGTTTTTTTTTCCTTATTTCCTTCCTTTTTTCATTTTTTTTTCCTTTTTTGTTTTTCTTTTTCTCATTCATTTCTTTCCCTTTCATCTTGTTCAAAAAAAAATTGCATTCTTTTCTTTTTATTTATTTCTTTCCAATTGCATTTCTCATTCACCTCCTACAATATCTCTTTCCATTATTTCATTTATTTCTTTCCAGATCTCTCCTTCATAATTTTTTTTCCTTTTTCTTTTCTCTCTTTTATTTCTTTTGTTGATTTTTCTACCTTTCTCTCTCTCTCTCAAAAAAGAAGAAGAAGAAGAGGTGAAATTCAAATCAAAGGCCAAAGGAAGGAACATATTCAAGCAACAAACAAGGATTCAAAGGTCAACGGATTTGCAAATAGTGGATTTCAATCATTAATACTGCTCAATTTTTCTGGACAGATTGCCATACACCGCTGTAATATTTTCTAAACTCTACAGGTGCTTTGCTGCAAAGAAAAAATATAGAAATTGTGTGTAAAAATCTTCTGCAGGGACAGCGGCTTGCTTGTACAAATTTTTAATTCTGCTATTGTTCTGTGGCTGTTCTATGATTGAATTTTTCTTAATCTGTTTAGTTAGGAATTATTTTCCATAACTAAAATCATCACGCTCGTCGTTTTTCAATAATAAAACTTGATTTGATTTTCAAAATAATATAATTGAAAAGTGGTGTTTTGTGAAGTTGACTGTCTCGTATAATTGGATCGCGGATATATAGTAGTTCAATTTATTGAACTATTAGCAAAAGAGGTTGCATACTACCCATAAAACATTGGTCGTATCCCTTAGTTTATACTATACGTGAACGGCCATAAGACCCTCTTCCCCTTTCCAATTGAGGCAGTTAATTAATAGAGCACAACTCGTTCTCTTATACTGTTTTGAAGTGAGAATAATTTATGTCTTACCCTGACTTCATTCATATGTCTAATTCAAAAAAATCCTTGAGAAAAATGTGGGATAATAATCGGAGTAGACGTCCTCTTGAAGAGTATGAGTATGAAATACAACTCATGAAGCAAGATTTTTCAAAATTTCGTGAGCCCAACGCAAATTTTCAAAATTTTCCAATTGAACAACATTATCAAAATCATAGATATAATCGAAACGACGATTTATTTCAATAACTTCGATTATGGGCTACATCCACATCAAAACGGTTTTGAATCGCAACATACCTTTGATCAACATCAATATGGGGTTGGAAACCAATTCGAAAATAATTTTGAAAATGATTTTCAAATCGATCAAAAATTTCAAAACTACAACCCATATCCACATCTTGAGAATGACCAAAATTGGAATTTTCCCACCAATTTTAACAATTTTTGTTACGAACCTAATTTTCAAAATCAAAATGATTTCCAATCTCAATTTCAATTTTCTGAAAATTCAAACTATTTTGAGAATCAAGAAATCCAAAACGAGAGCTCTCAAATCAACGATCGTCTTAACATTCTTAGAGAGAGGGAAGAAAGACTAAATAAAAAGGCTGATGAACTTCTTTGTTTATTGACATCTTTGAAAGAACAACGAGAGCAACATAATCAAATTCAAACAAGCGATGAATCAGAAAATAATCAATTCTTTACCGATGGTGAAAATTTTCAAATAACAACTTTCGAAATTGAAAATAACGATCTAAATGAAGTTGTTCAAAATTCAACGAATGATCTGGACTTCGATTCTTTTCAAGAAAAAGATGTAAGCTTAGATTTTGATCTTCCTCTTTCGGGCTGCGAGAAACTTGAATTCTTTGAAATTGAACAAACTGAAAATGTTGAATTTTTCGAAAACTCAAAATTGGAAAAGGATTTTAATGAACATGAATTTTTGGATTGTATGAGGAAGAGTTGCCAAATGAGGAAGAAATAGATTCACATCATGAGTTCGAAAATTTTAACTTTGAGAAAATTTCAAACGAACTTGAAATTATCAGTGTCAAAAATACATTGTCAGTTAATGATCAGAAATGTGATCACATAGTCTTGAACAACACTCAGATTTCAAATTTCACTGAATTTATATACGATCACAAATTTTTGAACAATTACACTGATAAATTTGTTGAGCACATGAATTACTTTTGGAATGTTGGCTTGATTGAAAAACTTCTTGTTAGGACGACCCTGGATATTTATCTACTGGACTATAAATCTAGGTATAAAGATGAGATGGTTTTCAAAAACTCTTGCTTGTTAGAAAACATGCCTAGACATAGTGGGAATGGGACTCATAGGGCAAGAACCAAGTGTGGGGGGAAAAGATGGTGGCATTCATTGCATCGCATGCATCGCAAACACATATACCATTGTACATATGATCCATTCTTACATATAGTTAGACTGCATTTTATTTTACAAATCATTTTGCATTTCATCCACCTTTGGGTATTGTCTTTCAAATTTAGAAAAAAATTACAGTGTGGACACTGTATAGTTCTAGTGTGGGGGGGAGTCTGCATTTCACTCATTTTCGTTTTTTTTTCTCTTTATTTTTCTTTCTTTTTCAATTTCAGCCATTTAAATAGGACCATCATGCATTTTAGTCTGCATTGCATTCTTTTGATTTTTATTTAATTTTTTTTCTTTCTTTTTCATGTAGGACCATCATATATTTTAGATCGTAGTAACATACCATAATTTTTTTTCATTTTAGATTTGATACAAAAAAATAAGTTAAGGATTATTAATCAGTTGATAGTATTTTTTTCTCTCAACTAAGATCGAATATGGAATATAATGAAAAGTTTAATTTTGAGGGATAATAGTGTAACCGGTACATAGGGAGATTCTTAGGTGATGGCCATGAAATCTATTCTATATTGTTTAAATAAGTGGAGGACTTAAAATACTTATATTGGCTTTTCAAATCTTTAAAACTAAGTTGTGTTAAGTTGAATTCGCGTAACTCTCTTTTGTGCTTATATTTTCAATAATGATAACAGTAATCCAAGGGTATCCAACATTGCTTGTATATCAAGCGTTGGTGTGCAAACCCGCCAAGCTCTATCCGACATGTTGTTGACAAAGTTAGCGTTGGAATATCTTGGTCTCATTTTATGAGATTGGACACCTAAGGATTACCGACACGTTGTTGACAAAGTCAAAGTCGGCCTGCACAATCCGCCAAGCTCTTTACCCACTCTCCGTTAGTCCGTGAGGCAGTGCATGGGTGGTAAACCTTGGTCTTCTAAGTTAGGTGTATGTACTTAATTGTAAATTTTAAAATTTTATAGAATAAAGAATAAGCGATGATGCCCAAACACTTCTTGACCTTATTGATTTGACTAGCCATACATGAGAAAATAATAATACCACTTTGCAAACTGTGCCAAGCAAACTAAGAATCTATTTCATGGCTGCACTATGTTATCGATCGAATCAACTGGCCAAGCTGGAATTTAACATATGAAAACTTGATTTATGTTGAAAATTTGTGATAAGCTGAGATATCTAAAATACAATCAACTGATTAGAAATTGTTAATTTAATGTGTTGTACCACTTCCTGAAACAAGTCGTGTTTTCATTTTTTGTTTTCAATTGCATAAGTTATCTGCATTCATGTAGTTACATTAGAGCCATAGCATATTGTATTTGGATTTTATGGGTAGTATCCGCTGAAAACCCTCACGAGACACCACTCGTCCTACTAGGGACACCTAGAGGTTTAACGGCTTGTTGCATACGCTCAATGCAATCGTGTTTCCTACGAAAGTGTGACCTATCTAGTTAGTTTTTCATTTTTTTTGTTTTACTCGAGGACGAGTAAAAGATAAGTGTGGGGGTATTTGATCAGCATAGAAATATGTTGATTTATGCACCTATATTTTATCTTTTTTGTATATAAATAAATGTTACGCTGGGTATTTTCTTGCTGTTTTTATAGATATGTTGACCAGATCTCATTCATCCTTAAAAGTGAAGAATAAATGTCATTTACTTGAAGAATTGCATAAGAGCTTTCATTGAAGACTAGATGTGTTCACATTGGTCACATTAGAAGAAGATTGGTAGAAAAGATCTCAAAAGATGTCATTGGAAGATGTTGTGTTCACATTAGCCACATGGAAGATATGGAAGATTTGAAGATTTTATCGTATGCACTTTTGAAGAGTCCATGTTTGGAAGAATTAATCACATGCAGATCTTTGTCAATCAATTAGCCACATGGAAGATTTGAATGATATGGAAGATATTCACCATGATATGTTCAGATATTATTAAAAGATTATTTCCAAACGAGCTTAGTCAAGAAAGGCATGTGATATGATAATAATTCTTGGAAAAGAGGCCCATATATTCATACAAATCTGATTAGCGTTTGGCCAATTTCACCTATAAAAGCACATGTATACCCATTGTAACAAGCATCATCTCCATTTTTCTGTATTCTCTTCTCCATTAATAAAAGTTCTTCTTTTATTTGTGCATTTTTCTTTTTCTTTAGCAATCGGTGTTGTCTTCACAATTAGTTTTGGAAGAGCACCAATTGTATTTTACATTTTTTGTTAGTGATTAGTCGTTTGATTAGTTTCAACGACAATCCTAATTTACTTTCTGTGTTCTTCTTTTCCTGCAATTTTACTTTCTGTATTTTAGTTTTGTTTTGCATTTTAATTTCCAATTGATAGTTGTGATTTGATCATCGGTTCAATTAGATTTGTTCTGAATCGGATCACAGTTTCAATTTTTATTGTCTTCAAAAACCAACCTCGAAAATTGTCTAACTCGCCCAAGAGATTAAATAAATAATTTGATTTTAATTTACCTCCCTGTGTTCGACCTGTATGCTACACACCTGTGCGCTTGCAGAATTTAATTTAAATATCGCGCTTTTCTAATTCATAAAAAAGTGACGATCAATTCAAATTTGGAAATGGATGGAGTCTGCATTTCACTCATTTTCGTTTTTTTTCTCTTTATTTTTCTTTCTTTTTCAATTTCAGCCATTTAAATAGGACCATCATGCATTTTAGTCTGCATTGCATTCTTTTGATTTTTATTTATTTTTTTTTCTTTCTTTTTCATGTAGGACCATCATACATTTTAGATCGTAGTAACATACCATAATTTTTTTTCATTTTAGATTTGATACAACAAAATAAGTTAAGGATTATTAATCAGTTGATAGTATTTTTTTCTCTCAACTAAGATCGAATATGGAATATAATGAAAAGTTTAATTTTGAGGGATAATAGTGTAACCGGTACATAGGGAGATTCTTAGGTGATGGCCATGAAATCTATTCTATATTGTAGACTTTGTTTAAATAAGTGGAGGACTTAAAATACTTATATTGGCTTTTCGAATCTTTAAAACTAAGTTGTGTTAAGCTGAATTCGCGCAACTCTCTTTTGTGCTTATAATTTCAATAATAATAATAGTAATCCAAGGGTATCCAACATTGCTTGTATATCGAGCGTTGGTGTGCAAACCCGCCAAGCTCTATCCGACACGTTGTTGACAAAGTCAGCGTTGGAATATCTTGGTCTCATTTTATGAGATTGGACACCTAAGGATTACCGACACGTTGTTGACAAAGTCAAAGTCGGCTTGCACAATCCGCCAAGCTCTTTACCTACTCTCCGTTAGTCCGCGAGGCAGTGCATGGGTGGTAAACCTTGGTCTTCTAAGTTAGGTGTATGTACTTGAACATAAATTTTAAAATTTTATAGAACAAAGAATAAGCGATGATGCCCAAACACTTCTTGACCTTATTGATTTGACTAGCCATACATGAGAAAATAATAATACCACTTTGTAAACTGTGCCAAGAAAATTAAGAATTTATTTCATGGCTGCACTATGTTATCGACTGAACTAACTGGCCAAACTGGAATTTAACATTTGAAAGCTTGATTTATATTGAAAATTTGTGACAAGTTGAGGTATCTAAAATAAAATCAACTGACTAGAAATTGTTAATTTAATTTGTTGTACCACTTCAGAAACAAGTCTTGTTTTCGTTTTTGCTTTTGTTTGCATATGTCCGTTGCATTCATGTAGTTTCATTAGAATCCTAGCATACTACATTTGGTTTTTTTGGGTAGTATCCGCTGAAAACCCTCACGAGACACCACTCGTCTTACTAGGGACACCTAGAGGTTTAACGGCTTGTTGCATACGCTCAATGCAATCGTGTTTCCTATGAAAGTGTGACTTATCTAGTTAGTTTTCCATTTTCTTTTTACTCGAGGACGAGTAAAAGATAAGTGTGGGGGTATTTGATTGACATAGGCATATGTTTATTTTATGCTCTTGTTTCTTATCTTTTGTATATAAATAAATATTACTTGGGTATTGTTTTATTACTTTTACAGATATTCCAACCCAGCCCACATGCAACCAGAAAAGTAGAGAAATAGAGATGAAATTGATATATATTTACATTTTGAAGAATTGTAGATGAAGATCTCACATCTAGTTGCTGTTGGACAAGAAAAGGATTGATAAAAAGGCTTTGCACATCACAAATCAATGAAGAAATGTCAAGGAAGCAAGAGGAAAAGAGAAAAGGCCCAAATTTGCTTTATTTATCTAAGGCCCATTTATGTAACGACCAAGGGATTTTCGGCCCTGAAAATCGACATAAATACCTTTTTCCGTACTCATGACGACCTCCCAAACACCGAAAACACTGGACGTTATTAGAATGAAATTAGAGGGTGAGATAAGAAAGAAAGAAATATTAGAATAGAAGAAGAAGAATCAACACAGAGTCTCACATCGCAGCGGAACAAAATATAATACAGAAATAATTTTATTGAGAGCTTGAAATAACTTACAATCATCAGAGTACATCAACTTATCTGGACAGTTATAATAATCCGTCCTCATATACAACACACAGCGACAAGATACTAGATCTGAACACCTTCAGCTCGTCTTTGAACTTCACAACATTCGATAACCTGAACCTGTACCTCCCGGGCTAACCCGAGCATTTACAAAAACACCGGGTCAGTCTGGTGAACCAGAGTGAGATAAACTCGCACAGTATTAAGGTATCACACAACTTGATTTTAAAGTTAAAATCCTTTCGAAAGAAAACGATAATCGTAAGACCAGATCCACACATAAATATGGACGGTTTTTACCTTACGATAACCCAAAACAGTTTTTGAAATCAATATCTTGTATGATATTTTGATAATGTCTAAATACAAGTAATATCAAATCTAGTAGAACGCTTGCATCTCACGCTCTACATATATAGTATACAAACAAAACCGCGGGCGCTTATTGGAGATTGGATTCCAACCATGACAAGGTATGGGACCACCTGCCGATCGTGTATCTCTAGAGACGAATACACTGGGTTCAACAAGAATGTCTTTCAACCCGGCCCTCACATGACCGACCACTCATTTCGCTTGAGTGTATCGAATGTATATCACCAACGGTTGGGTGCGACCCACCGTCTTCCCGAAAAGGGACAGCATCGAATAGATTAAAGAAGCAAATAAGATTTCCTCTAGATAGGTGATTATACACCCTAATGGGAGCGACCCACATAGCCATGCTGCCTGCCCGATTTTTGTCATCTACCGTTTGTGAGGCTTGAGGTCAGAATTTTCTTTGAACATCTGATCGCCATTCACTTTGAATGCCACATCGTCAAATCCATTAGATATCGCTAATTGACGACCACAAAAATACTCTAGTTGGGAGCTAACCAACTATGGCACGTTTGAAGACATCAAAGTACGCGATCCTTTTGGAAATACTCTGTCATACACTCGTCCATACAAGTCATTCAGGAACAGGATGAACCGAAGGCACTCTCCTACTGCATCTCATATAGGAATCACCCCAGCGATCAGTAGCGAGTAGTCCTTGCAATCCACAGATTTCATCCACGACAGAACCCCAGTGTATCTTCGGGTCGAATCAGAGATTGTAAGTGGTTCTTCCGTTTTATGAAGATATATGGTCTTCAATGCTCCATCTCGATCGTTATTTGACGTCTTCTATAATTTCATATTTGTTGGACGGAATGGTTATCGAATATAACTCGATCCCGGTCTTCCCGTACCAACAAACGTAAAGGCCAGATTTGATAGTTGGTGATTTAACTATCAAATAAAACAGTCATTCAACCATAAGATAAAAATAGAAGTTTATTGTTCAGTATTCAACATCACTTCCCCTTCTAATTAAAACATCTTATTTCCCAATATATTGGAAACCCAGTATTTACTTCTAATTTAACAAAATTATCTATGAAAAATCTCTCAATTTCCTTTCTTCTAATGTTTGCAAAAACCATTGGCTAAAACATTATTTAAAAATCCATAATAGAGAAATCAATCCAACTTATCATTCGTAAATCATTGTGAAATATATTTCATTTATTTACTTCACAACTACCAGTGTTTATTCTTATTGAATATAACCAAATCTTACGGTTTTTCTTCTGTGGAAATTCTCTTATATTTCCCCTTTGACTTTGGGATTCTCATTCTGTATGTATATTCCCCAATGTTTCACTAAACATTACATTATCATTTCTAAATGAAATGATAAACTCTTACTGTCCTTTATATCACCTTGACTAATATCATCGTCAGAAAATTTCGAAGTCGTTCAAGTTGGGGTATTTTAATAACCTCTCAGACCTTGATCAACAACGTCCTTATCTTCAGATAAATATGAGTCATAATCCAACTAATATCTTGTTCAAATATCAATTTGAATTCTATTCAAAATATAACTCCAAAAATCTACTTTATCTCAATTCATCGATTGCTTAATCCTTATCAACATCACTCTTGTTAACTCCCAATATATTCAAATACTTTGTTCCCTAGCTGAGTTATTCTCACAAACACTATTACCTAATTCATTTGCCAAAACTCGATTTCAAATCCCTTTTTCCCCATTCCCTTTTCCTTTCGGGGAATCTAAATTTCCAATTACTTATTTAATTCCACACTTAAGCAATTCTAATTCAAAATCAACCTTTTTACTTCCCATGCTCTTTATAAACCTTGGTTTTCCACTTCAGGTTTAATTATAACTCCTTTATACCTTCATTTTCCTTTACTTAATCTAACTGTCAAGTAAACCCTTTATTTAAGTTATGAGTTCGCTTAAATCCCTTTATAACTCCATTTAATTCAAATATAAAACTCGTTCAAAATCCCTTCTCAAAGTTTAACTATATTCCCATATCTGATAATAACAAGCATCAATCAGCAAACAAATCATACAAACAATCCAAACCATTCCAATTACGTTCATTTAATAAACGTGAAAAATCCAGGGGAAATTTCCTTTATCGAATTCGAACAAGGTTTGATGACTTACCAGAATTAAATGTCAGTTTAATTCCACTGATTAAACCAAAAATAAATATCTATAACTAGCAGATGGTCAACTACTAGAAATCAGAGCACACAGAAATAAAAACCCAATTTATATGAAATATAAACGGGAAGAAACTGAGTGAGGTTAACTCACTTTGACTGGTTTGGGTCGTTCAGCGCTGGTTTTTCAAATAAATTAAACAGCGTTTAATTTAATTAAAAATTTTCTGTCCTTCCAGTCCTGACAGACACTGCTCCATCTCGATCTTCTCGTCTCTACGGTTCCAACGAACCTGATTTTGTCAAAATCCGTTAACGTACGAACGAGATATCGTTTAAACAAATTTTAAAAAGTAATTAAACTTAAAAGCATGAATTTAATTTAATTTAAAGTGGGCTTTAAACCTTACCATTCGGCCTGCTTAACCCAAGCCCGATTCCCATATCAAAACCCTATCTGATCCCCTTTGTATTCCAAACCCTCAGAAGAAAATCACCGCCTCCCCAAAAATTAATGTCTCCAGAAGATTCGGTCATAGCCGATAACCCTAGCCGCCTCTCCTTTCGCCTTCGTGATCTTCAACAAAAATCGCAACCAGCTTCGACGCATGCCACCGACCCTCCTTCGCTCTCCATCTTCGCTTGGTCAGTTCCGAAACCCCAAACCCGTCCCTTCCAACTTCGAGCGCCACCCATGTCCTCCTATCTACCACCAGCGAGCGAGCCTCTTCCCCCTTTCGCTTCGTTCTGCTAACCCTGGTCTTCCGAACTGCTTCACCACGAAGTCGGTCAAAGCTCCCAGACCCGAAAGCTAAGTTTTCCCTTTACCAGATTTTAATTTACTGTATATTTTGTTTTTGATTTTTAAGTGGATACGAATTGGTTTTCTTTGCTGGTTTGGTCTCTTGTTTGTGCGTGAATACCCTATTTATAGTGGTTGATTTGGTTAGATAGGATCAACGTATATCAAACCCTTCTAGGTAGGTTTGGCTACCCCCACATAGGCCATTGGGGTTTTCATCTTTTCAGATTTTGTGTTGGTGATAGTTGATGGATTTAACAGAGATTTTGTGGAATTTTATACTTCTGTTCATTGTGTAGAATATGTGGGCTATGGATTTGTTTAGATTTTGAGCTATGCCTTTTCTAGTCAGATTCCTTTTGAACTGTAAATTTCTGTGTTTTCATAAAAAAATATGGTAGCATCGAATCTGAAAATATATATACATATCATCGAATCTGTAAATGTAGATTTGGTTAGATTAGCTATGGGTTTGTTTATTCGATCAGTGATTTTGAAGTCACATGTTAGATTCTTCATTGGATTTTTAAAGATATGGTAGTCCCTGTATCCTATAAGGATTCTATTTGTACATTATATATATATATATGAATCAATATATATATAAATCTACTTGTTTGTACTGATTGATGGTAAAAATATATGTGTAGATTTGCTTCCTGCAGTGTGTACTGTTTTAGATGTAAATGTACATAAATTTGATTCTCCTTAGGTGTTCCTATATTTCCATTTCTTTAGCTGTTCATCTAGGCTTAGCTGTTCATGTGAATGGATTCACTTCTTCTGTTTTATGTTCCTTTTTCTCTTTCTTTTCTTCTTCTATTCATGATTTTTAAACGAAATTGATATGTCTAGTTGCTTTGATCCTGTAAAAATCGATGGTACATATATTGGTTTTCTTCTTAGCTGTCCATACACTGTCCACTATCAGTTCTTTAATAGGTAAAATCCTATATAGATTTGATAGTACCTACCTTGTTTTAGCTGTAAAGTTTGATGTAAATATATACATATCTTTTTCTGCTCGAAATCTACATAGATTATATCTTGTTGTCTATGTGAATGGGTTAGCTATTTTGGTACTTACCCATATAGTAATACCTACCCATTTCTATATTTGTTTCACTGCTTCTATGTTGTCCATTAGTTGTCATTTGATTTTCTTTCGTTCTGTTGGAAATTTTCAGCATCACGTATATTTTTTTGTTTTGTTACATCTTTAGTTGTTTAATTATATTTCCTATATACTAATAGGTTTATTGTTTTCCTACAACTAATCATCAGGGCATACGGTTTACGTTTGCTGGAAAGAAAACAAGGCGCGAAGGAATTTATTTTAAAATGAGTTGTTATGTAATAATTTGTTTTGTAATGTACAGTCATTGTGTACTGTTTTCTTTGTCTTAACATTTTTAGTTTTATGTTATATACTTTCCAGTTTTTTTGTGTGTTCATATAACCATATTTTATTCGTTGAACGAGTGAGATGAAAGTATGTATTTGGTTCCATATGTTTTTGTTGAACCTAGTAAAAATGCTGATGGGCATATATATGTTAAAAATATGGTCTGTGTTGTACACAAGTTTTGGGTTATTATGTTAAATCTCATATCAATCTCGATGTAATATAAAAAAAATTTCAAATAGCTAAATTGACGACAATAAATTAATATCATCGTATATTTTTAAAACAAACTGCTTAAATTTCAAACGATATAGAATTCAAACTCAAAGGTTAAAGTTTTTATATTAATCCCTTTTATATTTGTAAATAAAATGTTATAATTAAACGGATTAAATATTAAAAATCCATAAATATTCCAATTAAAATATTTAACCAAAATTAAATATTCAAAGTAAAATGGCCAAAGATCCAGGTCGTTACATTCTTTCCCCCTTAAAATAATTTCGTCCTCGAAATTGATAAGGTAAGAAAACGTCACAACCCATTATATTTTCTAAATCCAATTCATTTTTAAAAACAAATTAAAAATCGTAAATAAAATTTCAAATGCTTTTAAATTTCCAGAAAAATTTCTATAGAGTCCCCCTTGTACGGATTGACATCTGCGATATCACGGGAACAAATACATTGACCCACACGGTCAAAAATGAAAACCCAAAAATTATAATTCCGCGTAGGTGTACCTTATGCGAGTGCTATCGAGTATATTTTCTCAACTTATTGCGATCTAATCAACCAAAAATTTATCCTCACAACCTTCGAACACCTGTATTCAACTCAATTCAACAGGTAAGTGACCATGAAATTTGTAAATAATACTTTATTCGTCAAACAATATAATTCCATCAATCCCTAAGGCTTCTTTCAAAAAGGTCTATACGAATCAAGTTTATATCACTCAGTTTTAAATCATAACCAATTCCATTCAAATTTTATTACACTGGAATTAATTTTAAACCCATCCAACTTTTCATCAAGTTATTGATAAATTCATCCCAACCAATTGGATATCCAAATAATAGCCAATACACAATCAATTTAACCAATTATTCTATGTACATTGAATTCCATTAATATTCAACATTAATGTTTACCTCACAAATTAAAGTCTTATTTCACGTCCAATTACCAAATTGATTTTCAAACGTTTAATTTTATAATTACCGTCCTAATTTAATTTCAAACACCATCACTTCAATTTATTCTGTTTTAACTTAATATAAATTTAAATTTCAATCTTATACTAAAATGCTCATTCGCCGCTATGTATGCGAAATTTTTGGTTATATCAACCATTCAAATTCAAATTCAAATTCCCATTCGAATTCTACTTTAAATAATTCTATCAAACCACAATATCTTATTAATTTAATAAAATAATTTCCTTTCTATAAAAATATAATTTGGTAAAACAACATCGTGCATATCCCAGTCCAATGCTTCTCAACACTTGAACCGATCAACAACACAATACAAAACATTTATATATATAAAATCTACAAATACGCTCTCATATATATACACTCAACTCAATCTAGGGTGTTATTAACCCCATCTCCATCGAATCACGCAACAGAGCCAAGGTTATAACTAAACCAATAGCTCTGATACCACTGTAACGACCAAGGGATTTTCTGCCCTGAAAATCGACATAAATACCTTTTTCCGTACTCATGACGACCTCCCAAACACCGAAAACACTGGACGTTATTAGAAAGAAATTAGAGGGTGAGATAAGAAAGAAAGAAATATTAGAATAGAAGAAGAAGAATCAACACAGAGTCTCACATCGCAGCGGAACAAAATATAATACAGAAATAATTTTATTGAGAGCTTGAAATAACTTACAATCATCAGAGTACATCAACTTATCTGGACAGTTATAATGATCCATCCTCATATACAACACACAGCGGCAAGATACTAGATCTGAACACCTTCAGCTCGTCTTTGAACTTCACAGCATTCGATAACCTGAACCTGTACCTCCCGGGCTAGCCCGAGCATTTACAAAAACACCGGGTCAGTCTGGTGAACCAGAGTGAGATAAACTCGCACAGTATTAAGGTATCACACAACTTGATTTTAAAGTTAAAATCCTTTCGAAAGAAAACGATAATCGTAAGACCAGATCCACACATAAATATGGACAGTTTTTACCTTACGATAACCCAAAACAGTTTTTGAAATCAATATCTTGTCTGATATTTTGATAATGTCTAAATACAAGTAATATCAAATCTAGTAGAACGCTTGCATCTCGCGCTCTACATATATAGTATACAAACAAAACCGCGGGCGCTTATTGGAGATTGGATTCCAACCATGACAAGGTATGGGACCACCTGCCGATCGTGTATCTCAAGAGACGAATACACTGGGTTCAACAAGAACGTCTTGCAACCCGGCCCTCACATGACCGACCACTCATTTCGCTTGAGTGTATCGAATGTATATCACCAACGGTTGGGTGCGACCCACCGTCTTCCCGAAAAGGGACAGCATCGAATAGATTAAAGAAGCAAATAAGATTTCCTCTAGATAGGTGATTATACACCCTAATTGGAGCGACCCACATAGCCATGCTACCTGCCCGATTTTTGTCATCTACCGGTTGTGAGGCTTGAGGTCAGAATTTTCTTTGAACATCTGATCGCCATTCACTTTGAATGCCACATCGTCAAATCCATTAGATATCGCTAATTGACGACCACAAAAATACTCTAGTTGGGAGCTAACCAACTATGGCACGTTTGAAGACATCAACGTACGCGATCCTTTTGGAAATACTCTGTTAGACACTCGTCCATACAAGTCATCCAGGAGCAGGATGAACCGAAGGCACTCTCCTGCTGCATCTCATATAGGAATCACCTCAGCGATCAGTAGCGAATAGACCTTGCAATCCACAGATTTCATCCACGACAGAACCCCAGTGTATCTCCAGGTCGAATCATAGATTGTAAGTGGTTCTTCCGTTTTATGAAGATATATGGTCTTCAATGCTCCATCTCGATCGTCATCTGACGTCTTCTATAATTTCATATTTGTTGGACGGAATGGTTTTCGAATATAACTCGATCCCGGTCTTCCCGTACCAACAAACGTAAAGGCCAGATTTGATAGTTGGTGATTTAACTATCAAATAAAACAGTCATTCAACCATAAGATAAAAATAGAAGTTTATTGTTCAGTATTCAACATCACTTGCCCTTCTAATTAAAACATCTTATTTCCCAATATCTTGGAAACCCAGTATTTACTTCTAATTTAACAAAATTATCTATGAAAAATCTCTCAATTTCCTTTCTTCTAATGTTTGCAAAAACCATTGGCTAAAACATTATTTAAAAATCCATAATAGAGAAATCAATCCAACTTATCATTCGTAAATCATTGTGAAATATATTTCATTTATTTACTTCACAACTACCAGTGTTTATTCTTATTGAATATAACCAAATCTTACGGTTTTCTTCTGTGGAAATTCTCTTATATTTCCCCTTTGACTTTGGGATTCTCATTCAGTATGTATATTCCCCAATGTTTCACTAAACATTACATTATCATTTCTAAATGAAATGATAAACTCTTACTGTCCTTTATATCACCTTGACTAATATCATCGTCAGAAAATTTTGAAGTCGTTCAAGTTGGGGTATTTTAATTACCTCTCAGACCTTGATCAACAACGTCCTTATCTTTAGATAAATATGAGTCATAATCCAACTAATATCTTGTTCAAATATCAATTTGAATTCTATTCAAATATAACTCCAAAAATTTACTTTATCTCAATTCATCGATTGCTTAATCCTTATCAACATCACTCCTGTTAACTCCCAATATATTCAAATACTTTGTTCCCTAGCTGAGTTATTCTCACAAACACTATTACCTAATTCATTTGCCAAAACTCGATTTCAATTCCCTTTTTCCCCATTCCCTTTTCCTTTCGGGGAATCTAAATTTCCAATTACTTATTTAATTCCACACTTAAGCAATTCTAATTCAAAATCAACCTTTTTACTTCCCATGCTCTTTATAAACCTTGGTTTTCCACTTTAGGTTTAATTATTACTCCTTTATACCTTCATTTTCCTTTACTTAATCTAACTGTCAAGTAAACCCTTTATTTAAGTTATGAGTTCGCTTAAATCCCTTTATAACTCCATTCAATTCAAATATAAAACTCGTTCAAAATCCCTTCTCAAAGTTTAACTATATTCCCTTATCTGATAATAACAAGCATCAATCAACAAATAGATCATACAAACAATCCAAACCATTCCAATTACGTTCATTTTATAAACGTGAACAATCCAGGGGAAATTTCCTTTATCGAATTCGAACAAGGTTTGATGACTTACCAGAATTAAATGTCAGTTTAATTCCACTGATTAAACCAAAAATAAATATCTATAACTAGCAGATGGTCAACTGCTAGAAATCAGAGCACACAGAAATAAAAACCCAATTTATATGAAATATAAATGGGAAGAAACCGAGTGAGGTTAACTCACTTTGACTGGTTTGGGTCGTTCAGCGCTGGTTTTTCAATTAAATTAAATAGCATTTAATTTAATTAAAAATTTTCTGTCCTTCCAGTCCTGACAGACACTGCTCCATCTCGATCTTCTCGTCTCTACGGTTCCAACGAACCTGATTTTGTCAAAATCCGTTAACGTACGAACGAGATATCGTTTAAACAAATTTATAAAGTAATTAAACTTAAAAGCATGAATTTAATTTAATTTAAAGTGGGCTTTAACCCTTACCAGTTCAGCCTGCTTAACCCAAGCCCGATTCCCATATCAAAACCCTATCTGGTCCCCTTTGTATTCCAAACCCTCAGAAGAAAATCACCGCCTTCCCTAAAATTAATGTCTCCAGAAGATTCGGTCATGGCCGATAACCCTAGCCGCCTCTCCTTTCGCCTTCGTGATCTTCAACAAAAATCGCAACCAGCTTCGACGCATGCCACCGACCCTCCGATCCTCCTTCGCTCTCCATCTTCACTTGGTCAGTTCCGAAACCCCAAACCCGTCCCTTCCAACTTCGAGCGCCACCCATGTCCTCCTATCTACCACCAGCGAGCGAGCCACTTCCCCCTTTCGCTTCGTTCTGCTAACCCTGGTCTTCCGAACTGCTTCACCACGAAGTCGGTCAAAGCTCCCAGACCCGAAAGCTAAGTTTTCCCTTTACCAGATTTTAATTTACTGTATATTTTGTTTTTGATTTTTAAGTGGATACGAATTGGTTTTCTTTGCTGGTTTGGTCTCTTGTTTGTGCGTGAATACCCTATTTATAGTGGTTGATTTGGTTAGATAGGATCAACGTATATCAAACCCTTCTAGGTAGGTTTGGCTACCCCCACATAGGCCATTGGGGTTTTCATCTTTTCAGATTTTGTGTTGGTGATAGTTGATGGATTTAACAGAGATTTTGTGGAATTTTATACTTCTGTTCATTGTGTAGAATATGTGGGCTATGGATTTGTTTAGATTTTGAGCTATGCCTTTTCTAGTCAGATTCCTTTTGAACTGTAAATTTCTGTGTTTTCATAAAAAAATATGGTAGCATCGAATATGAAAATATATATACATATCATCGAATCTGTAAATGTAGATTTGGTAAGATTAGCTATGGGTTTGTTTATTCGATCAGTGATTTTGAAGTCACATGTTAGATTCTTCATTGGATTTTTAAAGATATGGTAGTCCCTGTATCCTATAAGGATTCTATTTGTACATTTTATATATATGAATCAATATATATAAATCTACTTGTTTGTACAGATTGATGGTAAAAATATATGTGTAGATTTGCTTCCTGCAGTGTGTACTGTTTTAGATGTAAATGTACAGAAATTTGATTCTCCTTAGGTGTTCCTATATTTCCATTTCTTTAACTGTTCATCTAGGCTTAGCTGTTCATGTGAATGGATTCACTTCTTCTGTTTCATGTTCCTTTCTCTCTTTCTTTTCTTCTTCTGTTCATGATTTTTAAAAGAAATTGATATGTCTAGTTGCTTTGATCCTGTAAGAATCGATGGTACATATATTGGTTTTCTTCTTAGCTGTCCATACACTGTCCACTATCAATTCTTTAATAGGTAAAATCCTATATAGATTTGATAGTACCTACCTTGTTTTAGCTGTAAAGTTTGATGTAAATATATACATATCTTTTTCTGCTCGAAATCTACATAGATTATATCTTGTTGTCCATGTGAATGGATTAGCTATTTTGGTACTTACCCCTGTAGTAATACCTACCCATTTCTATATTTGTTTCACAGCTTCTATGTTGTCCATTAGTTGTCATTTGATTTTCTTTCGTTCTGTTGGAAATTTTCAGCATCATGATTGACATAGAAATATGTTAATTTATGCTCTTATATTTTATTTTTTTTGTATATAAATAAATATTACTTGGGTATTGTTTTGTTACTTTTACAGATATACCAACCCAGCCTGCATGCAACCAGAAATGTAGAGAAATAGAGATCAATTTGCTGTGTATTTGCATTTTGAAGAATTGTAGATGAAGATCTCACATCTGGCTGTTATTGGACAAGAAAAGGATTGATAAAAAGGCTTTGCACACCACAAATCAATGAAGAAATGTCAAGGAAACAAGAGGAAAAGAGAAAAGGCCCAAATTTGCTTTATTTATCAAAGGCCCATTTATGTTTCTCATTGTAAACTAATTAGTGATGTAATGACCAGGCCCATTTATCATTAGGGTTAGGGTTAGGGTTTGGCTGTCTACCCTATATATACCCTTGTAATGGCATTGTAGCCACCATCCTATCCTATATCCCATTTTCTATTTCTAATAAAGTTTCTAGTTCTTCTTCTTCTTTTTATTTTCTGCATTTTTTCCTATTTCTTAGCAATTAGTGTGTCTACACGATTAGATTCGGTGGAACACTATTTGTGTTTTGCATTTCTTTTCATTAGTGATTGACCGTCTGATTAGATTCAGCGGTAATCCTAATTTTATTTCCTGTTGTTATTTATATTCTGCACTTTTATTTTCTGTATTTTAGTCGCGTTCATAGGTTAAATTGGATTTGATTAGATTTGAATCTGATTTATAGTTTCATTGCTTTTCCATTGAAATTGTGATTTGATCGTCGTTTCAGTTAGATCTGTTCTGAATCAAATTACAGTTTTAATTTTGTCTTGTTTTGCAAAATCAACCTCCAGCTTCGTCTAACTCGCCCAAGAGATTAGATAAATAATCTGATTTAATTCACCTCCCTGTGTTCGACCTATATGCTACACGCCTGTATGCTTGCAGAATTTAATTTAAATGTCGCGCTTTTCTAATTCATAGACTAGCGTCGATCAAGTTTTTGGCGCCGTTGCCGGGGAGGCAATAATTAAATTTTATTGTTTATTTAATTTCCGATTCGTGTTAGTTTCTATTTCTGTTTATTTTTATTTATTTTTCCTTTTTGTTTTCTTGTATATATAAAAGAAAAAAAAATCTTGATTGGTGAGATTTTGTATTATTTAATGATACTATAATCTACTGTACACGAAATTGCTCGTTTTTCTTTGATTTCTTTTCCTTTTATTTCTCAATCTATTTCTTTCCCTGTTTATTTCTCAATTTATTTCTTTCCCTGTTTATTTCCTTCTTGTTTTTTGTTATTTTTGTTCTACAAAAAAAAACACTCTTGATTGGTAGATTGGATATTATTTATTGATATTACAATCTCCAAATCAAAGAAAAAAAAACTTTAGCTTTAACTTTATTTCTTGCCGTCTTTCCATTTTTTTCCTCAATCTTCTATATCTTCCTTCATTAACAAAAAAAAAAAACGATTTTTTTTTTCTTTCCATTTATTTCTCTCTCTTTCAACAAACTCTTTACTTTTCGCAAATAAAAAAAATCATAAAAAGATTCTTTTTTTTACAAGTTTTCCCTGTTTGATTTATTGCCTTCTGTTTCTCCTATAATACCATAATATTCTGGATAAGAAAAGAAAAAAAAAACTTGCAATTTTTTTTATTTTGATTGCTTTCTAATTACGCCTTTCCCTCACTTCCTCTAATCACTTTTCATTATTTTTTTTCTTTTTTTTATTTTTTTTCATTTGTTACTTTCCTATTCTCTCTTTTATAATAAAAAAAGGGGGTTGTAAAAAGATTCTTCTTTTGCAATTCTTTCCTTGTTTACATTTCCATTGCTTTAATTCCCTTCTTTTCTCTCTCTTCATATTCTCCATATTATTCTTTCTTCTGCCTTTATTCTTCATAATTCTTTTCCTTTTACATCTGAGTCCTTATCTTCTTATATAAATATTCAAAAAAAAGCCAAAAATCCTATTTCCTTATTTCCTCCCCATAATTTTGTCTTTCCTCTTTACAAAAGACCTTTTCAATCGTCTACTTCACCCTCTTCATCCCCAACGCATAAAACCTTCAGTCACCCCTCAAACGCACCAGTCCCTCATCTTTCAAACCCCTTCCCTCATCTCCATACACCATCATCTTCACGCACAAAGCCGCAGCCCACCCCACAATTCAACCCGCAAACCCAGCGCCAAAACAATCTTCGCGAACAGAAATTTACCCACGATTCTACAGCAAATCCATTAGCCCTTGCCTCAAACGTTCGTCTCCTATAAACTACCAATCCTTCTCAACCACTCGCGCAACCGTACCCTCACCATCCACGAGATCCGAACCACCTTCACGCCCAAAATCAGCACCACATATTTCAATTCGAAATCCCCAATTCACCATACTCGAAACCTCCCCTTAGCCAATTCGAAGGTCTGAAACCCAATTCAGTTGTTAATATTCGAAATTCGGATCCAAAGATTGATCTTTGGATTTGTTTTTAATTGCTTCTGAAAAAAAAAAATGGGAGGCGGCTTTGTTTATTTATTTTAAGGAAAAAGGGACGTGCTTTGATTTTGTGCTAAACCTAAGGGAGTGCGTGTGAGCCAATTTGTGTTTAAAAGGGTGCGTGTTTTATAGTTGTTGTGGCTTGTTTTTGGAGTACTGTATTTTATTTTGAACGTTTGAAGTGTGTGGCCCTTAGTCAGAATAGGGTCTCTTGGGGTTACTTTATTTTCTTTCTGAGTACGGTTGTGATTCCCTTTTCTTTTTCAAAAAAAAAAAAAATCTGTGTTTAAAAAAAATATAGTTTTTATTTTGTTTAGTTTCTTTTTAAGTTTTTTTTAGTTGAGTTTAGTATATAAAAAAAAATCGTTCTCTGTCTAGTTAGCTCTTAGTTTAGTTTTTTTGTTTATTGTATTTAGTTAGTCTTTTGTTTTCTTTCTACTTAGTGTTTTTATTTATTTTTCTTAATTCTTCTTCTCTTCTTTCCAACAAAAAAAAAGAGAAAGAAAGAAAACAAAAATCAGGATCAAGCAAAGAAAGGAAGACAAGCAAGTCCGAAGTGGAGAAAATCAAAAGCGAGCAAAGCAAAACAATCAGTTGAAGTTAAATTGTTGGAGCGGTTGCACACCAAGTGGGGTGTGAACGCGCTAGCACCTCCCAAATTCACTGGACGGACTGCCGATCAAGGTAAGAAATTTTTAAAACACTACAGGTGCTCTGCTGCAAAGAAAAAAATAGGAAAGAAAGGAACCGCGTCCGCATAAAGAAGAAAAAAATCCAGCTTATCATACACTGGGAATGGAGGCGTGCTGATATTTCGGGGAGGGGATCGATTGTTTCTAGAGTTTGTTATTTGTTCCCAAAAAATGAATAAAAGTGGAGCTTGAATTTTCATTGTTTTGTATTTACTTTTGTAGGATTACTTTGTTGTTGGAGTTTGCTTATAAGAGGGAACATATGCCTTTGGGTTGCTGAAAAAGGCCGTGTCTGTTTAAGTGAAGTGTTCAAGCAAAGTGAACAAGGATTTAGAGATCAAGCAGCGAAACAACAGATTTGAATTACTAGTACTGCTCAACTGCTCTGGACGGACTGCCATACCCCGCTCTGTAATATTTTCTAAACTCTACAGGTTCTGCAGATACTTGAAAAATATAGACATTGCTTGTAAAAAAATTCTGCAGGGGCAGCGGCTTGCTTGTACAATTTTTATTTCTGTAATTATTCCTGTGTAACTGTTGTGTTGGCTGAAATTTCTACATTGATTTGGTGAGGAACGAATTTCCATAATTATAAGCATCACTCTCATCGCTTTCCAAGAATAAAATCTGATTTGATTTTCAAAATATTTAACTGCAAGAGTGTATTTTATGAAATTGATTGTCTCAACGGTTTGATCGCGGATATATAGTAGTTCAATTTATTGAACTATTAGCAAAAGAGGTTGCATACTACCCGTAAAACATTGGTCGTATCCCTTAGTATTTATACTATACGTGAACGGCCATAAGCCCCTCTTCCCCCTTCAAATCGAGATTATCAGTTAATAAAATATATTTGAGTACGTTATTTATTTTGTAATAAAAGCTGCTTGTGTCAAATTTAAGTTTGGATTTTCCATATTTGATAACGATGAATGAAAAAAGTCTTAGCCACCATAATTCTTCTAGGGATTTTGAGATTGATAAAATTGACATGATTCAGACCATAGTTGATGACACATTTATTGACACTTCTGAAGCCTTGAAAATGTGTTTTAACCATTTCAACTCTGATTTCGATGAGCTCGATTACATTCTGAATTAAATGAACTTCTTGATCCGAAACCGATGCCATCTGGATCTAACCAAGGAACGTTGACCAACGTTAGCACACCAGAACTTCCTAAGTTAGACCTAGAACCCATGCCACAAGACCTTGAGTATGTTTACTTTGACTCTAAAGAAAATTTTCCTGTTATCTTGACCTCTGATCTTACCGAGGACCAAGAAGAAAAACCTTTGAAAATTTTACGGGATAATCTGCATCTGAATTGTACAAATCATTGGCAAGACACAATTTTCATAGGAAAGATTTTTATTTCAGAAAATACCGGCATGTCTCTTGTACCTCAAAAATCATATACGAAATCATCATACATCATTTTCGATAGAGGCAAGTGTTTGTAGAAAAGAAAATTTCATTTTTCACAAAACATGCACCATCATTATAGATTTCATTCTTCATATGATTGGCATTCGCATATAATTGTTAAACATCATTTTATTTTACAAATCATATTGCATTTAATCCATCTTTGGGTACGATCTTTCAAATTTAGGAAACGTTCACAGTGTGGACACTGTTTAGTTCTAGTGTGGGGGGAGTTTGCATTACATCCTTTTATTTTTCTTTTAATTTTTTTCTTTCTTTTCATGTAGGATCATCATGCATTTTAGATCGTAGTAACATACCATTTTTTTTTTTGAAATACGACTCATTTTAGATTTGATACAACAAAATAAGTTAAGGATTATTAATCAGTTGATAGTATTTTTTTCTCTCAGCTTAGATCGAATAAGAAATATAATGAAAAGTTTAATTTTGAGGGATAATAGTATAACAGGTACATAGGGAGATTCTTACGTGATGGCCATGAAATCTATTCTATATTGTAGACTTTGTTTAAATAAGTGGAGGACTTAAAATACTTATAATGGCTTGTCAAATCTTTAAAACTAAGTTGTGTTAAGTTGAATTCGCGTAACTCTCTTTTTGTGCTTATAAATTCAATAATAATAATAGTATTCCAAGGGTATCCAACATTGCTTGTATACCGAGCGTTGGTGTGCAAACCCGCCAAGCTCTATCCGACACGTTGTTGACAAAGTCAGCGTTGGAATATCTTGGTCTCATTTTATGAGATTGGACACCTAAGGATTACCGACACGTTGTTGACAAAGTCAAAGTCGGCCTGCACAATCCGCCAAGCTCTTTACCTACTCTCCGTTAGTCCGCGAGGCAGTGCATGGGTGGTAAACCTTGGTCTTTTTAGTTAGGTGTATGTACTTAATCATAAATCTTAAAATTTTATAGAATAAAGAATAAGCGATGATACCCAAACACTTCTTGACCTTATTGATTTGACTAGCCATACATGAGAAAATTAGAATACCACTTTACAAACTGTGCCAAGCAAAACTAAGAATTTATTTCATCGCTGCACTATGTTATCGACCGAACTAACTGGCCAAACTGGAATTTAACATTTGAAAACTTGATTTATATTGAAAATTTGTGACAAGTTGAGGTACCTAAAATAAAATCAACTGATTAGAAATTGTTAACTTAATTTGTTGTACCACTTTCCTGAAATAAGTCGTGTTGTCATTTTTCGTTTTTATATGTCCATTGCATTCATGTAGTTTCATTAGAATCATAGCATACTGCATTTGGATTTTGTGGGTAGTATCCGCTGAAAACCCTCACGAGACACCACTCGTCCTACTAGGGACACCTAGAGGTTTAACGGCTTGTTGCATGCGCTCAATGCAATCGTGTTTCCTATGAAAGTGTGACCTATCTAGTTTGGTTTTTCATTTCTTGTTTTACTCGAGGACGAGTAAAAGATAAGTGTGGGGGTATTTGATTGACATAGAAATATGTTAATTTATGCTCTTATATTTTATTTTATTTTGTATATAAATAAATATTACTTGGGTATTGTTTTGTTACTTTTACAGATATACCAACCCAGCCCGCATGCAACCAGAAATGTAGAGAAATAGAGATCAATTTGTTGTGTATTTGCATTTTGAAGAATTGTAGATGAAGATCTCACATCTGGTTGTTATTGGACAAGAAAAGGATTGATAAAAAGGCTTTGCACACCACAAATCAATGAAGAAATGTCAAGGAAACAAGAGGAAAAGAGAAAAGGCCCAAATTTGCTTTATTTATCAAAGGCCCATTTATGTTTCTCATTGTAAACTAATTAGTGATGTAATGACCAGGCCCATTTATCATTAGGGTTAGGGTTTGGCTGTCTACCCTATATATACCCTTGTAATGGCATTGTAGCCACCATCCTATCCTATATCCCATTTTCTATTTCTAATAAAGTTTCTAGTTCTTCTTCTTCTTTTTATTTTCTGCATTTTTTTCTATTTCTTATCAATTAGTGTGTCTACACGATTAGATTCGGTAGAACACTATTTGTGTTTTGCATTTCTTTTCATTAGTGATTGACCGTCTGATTAGATTCAGCGGTAATCCTAATTTTATTTCCTATTGTTATTTATATTCTGCACTTTTATTTTCTGTATTTTAGTCGCGTTCATAGGTTAAATTGGATTTGATTAGATTTGAATCTGATTTATAGTTTCATTGCTTTTCCATTGAAATTGTGATTTGATCGTCGGTTCAGTTAGATCTGTTCTGAATCAAATTACAGTTTTAATTTTGTCTTGTTTTGCAAAATCAACCTCCAGCTTCGTCTAACTCGCCCAAGAGATTAGATAAATAATCTGATTTAATTCACCTCCCCGTGTTCGACCTGTATGCTACACGCCTGTATGCTTGCAGAATTTAATTTAAATGTCGCGCTTTTCTAATTCATAGACTAGCGTCGATCACATCACGTATATTTTTTTGTTTTGTTACATCTTTAGTTGTTTAATTATATTTCCTATATACTAATAGGTTTATTGTTTTCCTACAGCTAATCATCAGGGCATACGGTTTACGTTTGCTGGAAAGAAAACAAGGCGCGAAGGAATTTATTTTAAAATGAGTTGTTATGTAATAATTTGTTTTGTAATGTATAGTCATTGTGTACTGTTTTCTTTGTCTTAACATTTTTAGTTTTATGTTATATACTTTCCAGTTTTTGTGTGTGTTCATATAACCATATTTTATTCGTTGAACGAGTGAGATGAAAGTATGTATTTGGTTCCATATGTTTTTGCCGAACCTAGTAAAAATGCTGATGGGCATATATATGTTAAAAATATGGTATCTGTTGTACACAAGTTTTGGGTTATTATGTTAAATCTCATATCAATCTCGATGTAATATAAAAAAAAATTCAAATAGCTAAATTGACGACAATAAATTAATATCATCGTATATTTTTAAAACAAACTGCTTAAATTTCAAACGATATAGAATTCAAACTCAACGGTTAAAGTTTTTATATTAAACCCTTTTATATTTGTAAATAAAATGTTATAATTAAACGGATTAAATATTAAAAATCCATAAATATTCCAATTAAAATATTTAACCAAAATTAAATATTCAAAGTAAAATGGCCAAAGATCCAGGTCGTTACAATTTATGTTTCTCATTGTAAACTAATTAGTGATGTAATGACCAGGCCCAGTTATCATTAGGGTTAGGGTTAGGGTTTGGCTATCTACCCTATATATACCCTTGTAATGGCATTGTAGCCACTATCCTATCCTATCCTATATCTCATTCTATTCTCTTCTTCATTAATAAAACTCATTCTTCTTTTTATTTTATGCAATTTTCTATTTCTTAGCAACTAGTGTTCTACACGATTAGATTCGGTAGAACACTATTTGTATTTTTCATTTCTTTTCATTAGTGATTGACCGTCTGATTAGATTCAGCGGTAATACTAATTTTATTTCCTGTTGTTATTTATATTCTGCACTTTTATTTTCTGTATTTTAATCGCGTTCATAGGTTAAATTGGATTTGATTAGATTTGAATCTGATTCATAGTTTCATTGCTTTTCCATTGAAATTGTGATTTGATTGTCGGTTCAGTTAGATCTGTTCTGAATCAAATTACAGTTATAATTTTGTTTTGTTTTATTTTCAAAATCAACCTCTAAAGTTTTGTCTAACTCGCCTAAGAGATTAGATAAATAATTTGATTTAATTCACCTCCCTGTGTTCGACCTGTATGCTACACACATGTATGCTTGCAGAACTTATTACAAATGTCGCGCTTTTCTACTCGCCGTTGCCGGGGAGGTAACGATTAAATTTTATTGTTTATTTAATTTCTGATTCGTGTTAGTTTTTTTTATTTTCTCTTTTGTTTTCTTGTATATATATAAAAAAATCTTGATTAGTAAAGTGGTGTATCAATTACATTGGTACTCTCATGAACTGAGCAAGAAAAAAAAATACTTGTCAAGTTTCCTTGATTTTATTTCTTTAATTTTTATTTATTTCTTTCCTCTTTTCGGTCTCCTTTCCCATCTTTACATTTCTTCTTTCCCATATATTTTTTTAAAAAAATCTCTATTAAAATCTTTCCCCTTTCTGCCTTGTAATTAATTTTCTCTGTTTGATTGGATGTCATTTAATTTCTTTTCTTTTTGTTTCTTGTATATATAGAAGAAGAAAAACTCTTGATTGGTTAGAATTGCTATGATACCGTAATCTACCAAATAAAAAAAAAACTTACCAAATTTCCTTAATTTTATCTTCTTCTTTCTCATTTATTTCTTCCCCCTTTCAATTTTTTCCTTTTATATTTCTTTTTCCTTTCCTACTTTCAAAGCAATAAAAAAAAACAAAAACAAAAAAAAAACTCATCATTTACTTTCTCAAACTCTTTCCCCTTTTTCAATTTCATTCCCAGTTTCTACAACCTCTCTTTCAATAGCTTTCATATAAAAAAAAATTGAAAACTTTCCATTCTTTCTTCCTTGTAGTTAATTCTCTGCTTTGTCATTTGATTACTACCCTCTTTTGCTATTTCTTTATTTCTTTCCATTCTTTTTCTTTTTGCAATTACAACAGCAATCTCTTCTCATCTTCTTGCCATTCCGTACATCTTCTTCTCTTCCACTAAGACCAAAACCAAAACCATCTTCACGCATACCCATAAAAATCCATATATCTTGCACCAACGAAAACTAATACAGCAAGTCATAACCTCCCCAAAACCATCCTTTCTCACAACCACCAACATCAGCACGTCACCCTCGTCCATCACAAATACCCCACGCACAACTTCTGCGCACCATCACCGCCATCAAATCCGATCACAACGCACTACTCAGCAGTTCCACTGCGTTTACCAGCCTCTATCCACTAAAACCGCTCCACAATACCACCAATACCCACTCCAAATCCGATTCTCCGATCACGACATCATCCTCCAACCTCACGTTCGAATTCCAACACCACCTCCACCACGCAACAGATTCAAGAAACCCATAAATCGCCAATTTGAAACCAAGCCAAAAATCCCAAGTCAACAACGAAAAAGCAAATCGGAGGGGCCTTGAGCTTCATATTGAAAATTTTCCTTTTTTTTGGATCTCGAATAGCTTAGTTGTGGAGATTGATTGTGGGTGGAGTCTATTAGGGGAGTTGCGTCCTGTTTTCCAAGAAAAGGAGGAGGCGCGTCTCAGTGAGATCTCCCGTGAATTTTTTATTGGGGCACTGCAAATTTTTTTTTTTGGTGAACATTGAAGTTTGTGCATGGTGTTTAGCAATTGAGTAGGCAATTGATTTGTTTTCATTTTCTTTTAGATGTGGTCTCTTCGTGAAAGGTAAATTATAATACACACATTAAAAAAAAAAATTGGGACTGCCATTTTTGGTTTCTGAGAGATTTTGGGAGCGCATATCCTGTATTTTGTTTTTGGCCTGTTCGACTGTGCCAAAACAAATAGCAAAAAAAAAAAAAAAATTGTGGTTTGAGGAGCATAATTAAGGCGAGAATTGGATTGTGTTGCCTATTTTTGGGTACGTGCGTTTTGATTGAGAATTGACTTTCCAGGAGCAATTCTTTATTTAGTGCGTTAGTGCTTGTTCCCTACTTTTTTATTTTTTTTATTTCTTTTGTTAGGTTTAGCTTTTATTTTAAATTTAGTTTATTTATTTTGTTTGGTTTTTTTTTTTTATTCTAGGTTTTTATCAGTTCATAGTTTTCTTTTGATTTTACTTCTTTTCTTTTTCTTAAAAAAAAAAAGAGTACGTTTTTTTTAGGCTTAATCGAGTAGGTTCGCTTGTTTGTTTTTTATTTTTATTTATTTTTTCTTTTTTTTCCTTTGTTAGTTTTTTTTTCTTTTTCTTTTTAGGTTTTCTCCCTTTCAATTGTTTATATTTTTATTTTGTTTTATTTGCGGCTCTTTATTAAAAAAAAAAAGAGGAAACCTCATTCAAATCAAAGGCAAAAAGCAAAGAATTCGAGCAAGAAAACTCGGAAGCTAAGCAAATTTGCAAATCGCCAACGCTACTCAATTGCACTGGACGGACTGCCATACCCCGCTGTAAAATTCTCTTAACTCTACAGGTGCTCTGCTGCAAAGTAAAAATATAGAAATTGTTGTAAAAATCTTCTGCAGGGGCAGCGGCTTGAATGTAAAAAAATTTAATTCTGCAATTTATATTTCTGTGACTGTAATTTCTGAATTAATTTGGTGTGGACTGACATTTCCATAACTGAAATCTTCATTCTCATTGTTTTCAACAACAAAAATAGACGCTGCAAAATAATATAATTAAAAAGTGGTGTTTTGTGAAGTTGATTGTCTCGTATAATTGGATCGCGGATATATAGTAGTTCAATTTATTGAACTATTAGCAAAAGAGGTTGCATACTACCCGTAAAACATTGGTCGTATCCCTTAGTTTTATACTATACGTGAACGGCCATAAGACCCTCTTCCCCCTTCCAATTGAGTCAGTTAATTAATAGAGCACAACTGAGTATTTTATATTATTTTGAAGTGAGAATAATTTTTGTCTTCTGCTGACTTCATTCAAATGTCTGATTCAAAAAAAATCCTTGAGAGAAATGTGGGATAATAATCGGAGTAGACGTCCTCTTGAAAAGTATGAGTATGAATTGCAACTCATGAAACAAGATTTTCCAAAATTTCGTGAGCCCAATGTCAACAATTTTCAAAATTTTCCAACTGATCAACATTTTCAAAATCACAGATATAATCGAAACGACGATTTCAATTTAAATTTCAATAACTTCGATTATGGGCTATATCCACATCAAAACGGTTTTGAATCGCAACGTACCTTTGATCAACATCAATATGGGGTTGTAAACCAATTCGAAAATAACTTTGAAAATGATTTTCAAATCGACCAAAATTTTCAAGATTACAACCCACATCCACATCAAAATTTTCAAGATCAAAATTGCGATTTTTCCTCAAATTTTAGCAGTTTTGGTTATGAACAAAATTACTATGATCAAAATAATTTCCAATATCATTGTCAGTTTCCTGAAAATTCAAACAACTACCACATTGGAAATAATATTGATTGTGAAATTGATGTGGATTATAATTTTGAAAATCAAGAAATCCAAAATGAGAGCTCTCAAATCAACGATCGTCTCAACATTCTTAGAGAGAGGGAAGAAAGACTAAATAAAAAGGCTGATGAACTTCTTTGTTTATTGACATCTTTGAAAGAACAACGAGAGCAACAAAAACAAATTCAAACAAGCGATGAATCAAAAAACAATCCATTCTTTGCTGATAGTGAAAATTTTTAAATAACGACTTTGGAAATTGAGAATAATCATCTTGATGAAGTTTTTCAAAATTCAACAAACGATTTAGATTTCAACTCTTTTCAGAAAAAAGATTTAAGCTTGGATTTTGATCTTTCTCTTTCAAACTACGAGAAACCTGAAAATTTTGAAATTGAACAAAATGAAAATGTTGAATTTTTCAAAAACTTAGAAGTGGAAATGGATTTTAATAAACATGAATTTTTCGGATTGTACGTGGATGAGTTGCCAAATGCGGAAGACGTAGATTCAAGTCACGAGTTCGAAAATTTTAACTTTGAGGAAATTTCAAACGAACTTGAAATTGTTAGTGTTGAATACATGTTGTCCAGTAATGAAATTGAGAATTGTGATCACATAGTCTTGAACAACAGTCAGATTTCAACTTTCACTGAATTTATATACGATCACAAATTTTTGAAAAATTACACTGACAAATTTGTTGAACACATGAACTATCTTTGGAATGCTGGCTTGGTTGAAAAACTTCATGTTAGGACGACCCTGGATATTTATCTCCTGGACTATAAATCTAGGTTTAAAGATGATATGGTTTTCAAGAACTCTTGCTTGTTAGAAAATATGCCTAGGCATAGTGGGAATGGGACTCATAGGGCAAGAACCAAGTGTGGGGGAAAAAGTTGGTGGCAATCCTTGCGTCGCATGCATCGCAAACACATTTATCATTGTACATATGATCCTTTCTTACATATAGTTAAATTGCATTTCGTTTTACAAATCATTTTACATTTAATCCGTCTTTGGGTACGATCTTTCAAATTTTGGAAACGTTCACAGTGTGGACACTGTTTAGTTCTAGTGTGGGGGGGGGGGGGAGTCTGCATTTCACTCATTTTCGTTTTTTTTCTTTCGTTTTTTTCTTTCTTTCGTTTTTTTCTTTCTTTTCATTTCCATCCATTTAAATAGGACCATCATGCATTTTAGACTGTAGTAACATGCCATTCTTTTTTTTTGAAATACGACTCATTTTCAATTGATACAACAAAATAAGTTTACAATTTTTAGCCAGTTGATATTATTTTTCTCTCTCAGCTAAATTCGAATTTGAAATATAATGAAAAGTTTAATTTTGAGGGATAATAGTGTAACCGGTACATAGGGAGATTCTTAGGTGATGGCCATGAAATCTATTCTATATTGTAGTCTTTGTTTAAATAAGTGGAGGAATTAAAATACTTATATTGGCTTTTCGAATCTTTAAAACTAAGTTGTGTTAAGCTGAATTCGCGCAACTCTCTTTTGTGCTTATAATTTCAATAATAATAATAGTAATCCAAGGGTATCCAACATTGCTTGTATATCGAGCGTTGGTGTGCAAACCCGCCATGCTCTATCCGACACGTTGTTGACAAAGTCAGCGTTGGAATATCTTGGTCTCATTTTATGAGATTGGACACCTAAGGATTACCGACACGTTGTTGATAAAGTCAAAGTCGGCTTGCACAATTCGTCAAGCTCTTTACCTACTCTCCGTTAGTCCGCGAGGCAGTGCATGGGTGGTAAACCTTGTTCTTCTAAGTTAGGTGTATGTACTTGAACATAAATTTTAAAATTTTATAGAATAAAGAATAAGCAATGATGCCCAAACACTTCTTGACCTTATTGATTTGACTAGCCATACATGAGAAAATAATAATACCACTTTGCAAACTGTGCCAAGCAAATTAAGAATTTATTTCATGGCTGCACTATGTTATCGACCGAACTAACTGGCCAAACTGGAATTTAACATTTGAAAACTTGATTTATATTGAAAATTTGTGACAAGTTGAGGTATCTAAAATAAAATCAACTGACTAGAAATTGTTAATTTAATTTGTTGTACCACTTCAGAAACAAGTCTTGTTTTCATTTTTGCTTTTGTTTGCATATGTCCGTTGCATTCATGTTGTTTCATTAGAATCATAGCATACTACATTTGGATTTTGTGGGTAGTATCCGCTGAAAACCCTCACGAGACACCACTCGTCCTACTAGGGACACCTAGAGGTTTAACGGCTTATTGCATACGCTCAATGCAATCTCGTTTCCTACGAAAGTGTGACATATCTAGTTAGTTTTCCATTTTCTTTTTACTCGAGGACGAGTAAAAGATAAGTGTGGGGGTATTTGATTGACATAGGAATATGTTTATTTTATGCTCTTGTTTCTTATTTTTTGTATATAAATAAATATTACTTGGGTATTGTTTTATTACTTTTACAGATATTCCAACCCAGCCCGCATGCAACCAGAAAAGTAGAGAAATAGAGATGAAATTGATATATATTTACATTTTGAAGAATTGTAGATGAAGATCTCACATCTAGTTGCTGTTGGACAAGAAAAGGATTGATAAAAAGGCTTTGCACATCACAAATCAATGAAGAAATGTCAAGGAAGCAAGAGGAAAAGAGAAAAGGCCCAAATTTGCTTTATTTATCTAAGGCCCATTTATGTTTCTCATTGTAAACTAATTAGTGATGTAATGACCAGGCCCAGTTATCATTAGGGTTAGGGTTAGGGTTTGGCTATCTACCCTATATATACCCTTGTAATGGCATTGTAGCCACTATCCTATCCTATCCTATATCTCATTCTATTCTCTTCTTCATTAATAAAACTCATTCTTTTTTTTTTTTTATGCAATTTTCTATTTCTTAGCAACTAGTGTTGTCTACACGATTAGATTCGGTAGAACACTATTTGTATTTTGCATTTCTTTTCATTAGTGATTGACCGTCTGATTAGATTCAGCGGTAATCCTAATTTTATTTCCTGTTGTTATTTATATTCTGCACTTTTATTTTCTGTATTTTAATCGCGTTCATAGGTTAAATTGGATTTGATTAGATTTGAATCTGATTCATAGTTTCATTGCTTTTCCATTGAAATTGTGATTTGATTGTCGGTTCAGTTAGATATGTTCTGAATCAAATTATAGTTTTAATTTTGTTTTGTTTTATTTTCAAAATCAACCTCTAAAGTTTTGTCTAACTCGCCCAAGAGATTAGATAAATAATTTGATTTAATTCACCTCCCTGTGTTCGACCTGTATGCTACACACCTGTATGCTTGCAGAATTTATTACAAATGTCGCGCTTTTCTAATTCATAGATTAGCGACGATCATTATACAAATTAAGAGGGAATTAAAATATATACAGCAATGCAACAACAACACATCTAAACTGATACCACCTGATGTCTCAATTAATGAGAATTTTGACATGATACTAGAGATGAACAAGAATATCATAGACAAAAGAATTATAAGTACAAAGCCCAAGAAGACAAGATAACAGATTATGCACATATATCAGAGCAGCAAACAGATGATTCCAAAACAAACATTCTTCAAAACTGTATCAGAGCAGACTTGTCAAGATGACGGTCACATAAGATGATTCATGATCCAAGATTAAAAGTACCTTTTATTTGAAATCATTGGAGGAATACGAAAAACTCAAAATTTAATGAATCAATCACACCAGATGTAACGACCCGAACTTCCTCGTGAAGGAAAGCACGGATTGCTTTGAGAACAAGACGAATCAGAACACAAACATAAGAACATTTCATTGTTAATTACAACAATTCCATCAGAATACAAGAATATACATAGTATAAATAAATATTATACATCAAAGAAATATCAGAGATTTAAATTACATAACATAGCAGTGGAAAATAATACAAAACACAACTGAAGGTAATACACGGATACAGAGCTTTCCGAGTATTGTTCCAGCTGTAGACTAGATTCTTATGAATAAAAATCTGCAAAACCAAAACTACTAGCTGCCCGTGGAAAATAAGGGCACCCAGAGTTTAGGTTAAAACAATAAACTCGAGGCCAGTCATGTGACTGGTGTGAGAACTAAAACAGATATTAATCTTTACTTGAAAAGAGAGTAATTCAAGGGACCACGCCGTATAACACGGAACGGGTTTCCTCCCAAGAATACCAGTGCATATAAATAAACATCGCAATGCTTTTTGGAAAAATGAAGCTATTATAAGACCCAGGTCCCATCACACAATGCAGCGCAAGACGGAGGATAGGGTTTTACCTTATAATAGCCAAATAATGCTTGATACGTTTAAAACAAATCATTTGATACTATTATACGTGTATAGTGTCAAAACAACTTCAAATATAAATGTATCAATCATAGGCGGCATGGGTACCATCTATCATGTCGCCAATACTAGGCTCTACAATCAAAACCGAAATGTCATGTATTGGAAATTGGATTTCCATCATGAGTCAAGGCAAGGGGCAAGCTCCTCACCGCTTCGAGACACTCTAGCAAATGTCTCAGGATTTCCCGCAGAGAACCCTTGGAATCTGCTAGGCCGGTCCACACTTACATTAGTGGATTGGCAATTCCTAAACACACGTTTCCCGGTCCTATCGGACCTATCTATCGGCTCCTAAGAGACCGATATATCCGAGGCGCCTTGCATTCCAACATCCACAAAGGTATAATAATCAACGATGTCAGGGCTAGTAAAATGCTGACACCACCCATAACTAGAAATAAACGTCGTGTTCTCCCAGCGTTACGTATCCCGTTTTTAACTCATACCGAGGTGTGAGGCTCGCGAACTAACGCTATACACAAAGCTACGCTGTATTAAAGCCGTGCTTTGATCATCAACCATAAGACTCTGCTTTTCAACAAAAGCCTTGTTCATTTGCATCTCAGCATGCCACACAGGCAATTCATGCCATGCGACTGATATCTGTCGATATATAACCTCTGAGATCGTACATCTCAGAGAAGGGCGTTAAGCAAGAGAATAAATTCTCCGTCGCCAAACAGATATATATTTAATAGAAATCAATCAACACAGAATAAAATCCAATGTCAAACACACAATCCATTTACAAGTTCATTCTGGGTCTGAACGAAACCGGAGGCACCTTATACCTCGCATATCCATTGATCTCCAAATACGTCTGGACGATCACCAACTATTTCCCTCCTCTTGGGTGTACAGCCCAATCAGGATCACCAGTAATCGTTCAAACGATGTGAAGACCTCCGGTCTTCCACCACCGTCTTCATCTTCGACCTATCGTCGAATCAGTTATTCAGAATAGGACAGACCCGGTCTTTCCGAATAACTCGCGCATATAATAAACAAGTGCTATAAAACACAACATACGCCTCATTCCAATTCTGAATATTCTTTTATTTAAATATTCACATCTTTTGGGAAAGGTTCCCATTAATTTTATTAAAGATAAATTCTTTAAAATTTATTCTTTAATCTTCCTTCGGATTTCAATTCAAACCATATTACGGTTTTCCAAACTAGTCGGGATTAGCGAACCATATCGAAGTAATCATTTATTTAATTTCCCAATCCCAACCGATTCATCCCATGGAGCAAAACTGTTATTACCCCATAACTAACACCACGGGTTTATCGGTAAATTTAATTACCATTTCACGTTCAAATCTAATTAAAGATTTAACTATCGCTAGGAGCAAAACTGGCTATACTCCATTGTCGATCACTTTCCAAATTTGATAATTTAAATTATCAATTCACATTTCAATCTAATTAAAGATTCATTAAAACTCCACTTAGTTTTAATCTTCCCAAAAATCAATATTAATGATTATTTAACTTTAGAAAATCAAACATGTCGTCGCATCGATAATCTACACCGTACTATTGATTTCTACCGATATATAACTTCTGAGCTCGTACGTCTCAGAGAAGGGTGTTAAGCAAGAGAATAAATTCTCCGCCGCCAAACAGATATATATTAAGCAGAGATCAACCACACAGTTCGAAATACAATGACAGACATGTAATCCTGTCTTTTACTGGGTTAAAGAACTAATGTCACTTAAAACACAGTTCACGACAAACCCAAATCACATTCCATTAATTATGGAATCTTCACGGAATAACAAATCAATATATAATCGATATTAGTTTCTGTATCCGACTAATAATATAAATGGAATAACGGCAAAGCCTTTTAAATTCCATATGTATTAACAGTTTTCCTTCACGGAATTTCATTTCGATTATTATCAAATCGAATTCCATTCAATTCCAATTTAATATATTAAATTAGAAAACTTTACTTTGGAAAATTCCCGTTAAATCTTAATAAAAAGATTTATAAATTCCAAATCACATTTCATTGTAAATCGGGTTAAAAAAACGAATGTCATTAAAAACACAGTTCACAATAAACCCAATTAACATTCCATTTATAATCGGGTTAAAGAACAAGTGTTATTTAAAACACCGTTCACGGTAAACCCAAAAATCAATTCTAATTCAATTCCGATTAAATATATTAATTAATTGGTATACTTCATTAAATCTAAATAAAAAGATTTAACCTTTTCTGAACTAGGTTTAAGAACAGTGTTAATGAAGACACCATTCACGACGAACCCAAATCCAATTTGATATTAAATACAAGGCTCTAAATAGAAAATATATCGGCTTATATTCAATATCAAATTCTGAAACCAACAAATATCGCTTTGGAAATAACGATATAAAATATATCTTCCAAATTTCCTCCATAATATCCATATAATCCCGGATCCAGCATCGAAATATTCCGAAGATAATTTCGATTCAAATCCATTCCAATTCATATATTGGAAGTAATTATGGTTATTTTTTTAAAACCATTTCAAATCCAGTTTATTTATTTTAAAAATAGTGAATTTATAATTCTAGTTCAAAACTAGTTCATTTTGATAAAAATACATTTTTATCTTTTCAACTATGGGATTTTTCATCCTAGTTCTTTCCAAATCATTTATTATGATTTTACACAAATTATTGATATTTTTAATAATTTTATCAAGGCACGTATAGTCGATTTCCTATAACGGCCATCGAACTGCACTTACAGCGACCTTTTCTGAAATTGATTTGGACATTTCTCCAAATCCAACAGTTAGATTTCAAATCTCTTGTGTTCATTGGAAAGCTCTTTTCGATATGAACCCAACGGTTCCGGTTTTAGGAGAATCCTACGGTCGGATCTCCAGTAATGTTCGTTCGAAGCCAATGGTCGAAATTCGCGAACTGCCGCAGTGCGGCGTGTTCTATTCAGGCCATTATATTATATATAATATATATTTCATTGATTTCTATTTAAAACGAATTTTATAAATCGTTTTAAATTCGTTTCAAAAACAATTTCAACTTCCATTTCAAATTCAAATCAAAATTGAATTTTCCTTATAAATTCATTTTAAATTCATTTCAATTCAATTCGAATTTCAATTCTATTCAATTTAATTCGAATTTCAATTCTATTCAATTTAATTCGAATTTCAATTCTATTCAATTTAATTCGAATTTCAATTCTATTCAATTTAATTCGAATTTCAATTCTATTCAATTTAATTCGATAATATTTTCAAAATATTTGATTTTGAAATCAATTTTTGTTATTCATTATAAAACGAATATAATCGACAAAATTCCGTTCATGTTAAAATGGCGTTTAACTACTTAACACGACTTCACATTTCAATATTCACTGAATATTATCTTAAACTATTCGATAATTCTGAACTGAAATCAGACACAGTCAATGGCCATATAATATGATTATATGTATTTCATATAACACACGTACACCACAACAACCAAACACGGTCAACCATCATCAATAGTGCATTCTACACTGCGTAAGCATTAAATATAAATATTTAACACTTATAACAGCCTGTCAATCAATCGATCCACATACAACTAAATATTTGGATTAGTGCATGTCCAATTTCATCCCAATACCCGTGTGGGGTTTCAAATAATCAAACACAGATTTTATTTGTGTAGTTGGGTGATGTGTAAAATTTATCGTCCCAATCAATATCAGTCAAATGTGTGTACATAAAAAAATCGTCCGATTTGTTTATAAATATTTATTTCATTTATATACATGTTAATAATTATATTTTTAACTATAAAATATTTATTTTCATTCCACCTCACATAATCAATTTTCACAACATAATCAATCAAACAAACAAGTCGTCCATGGTCTGTGGACGACGGGTGGCCGGTGCTGCTAAGCATCGTCTGCATCCTAGTATATATTTTAACAAGAAATAAAAATAAAAGTGAGAAGTTCTCACCGAGGGTTCCACTCCGCCAGTTCTACTTCTGAACTTCTGAACCGTTTAGATTTGTTTGAAATCCAATGCAGTCCTTACCACGCTGTTCATAATAAAAATTATATTTATATTGCTTCATTCCAATAAATAAAAATCATATTGTTATTTCCACTTCATATATTTTTACAACGCTTCTTTCTATATAAAAATTATATTTTTATATTCCTACTTATTATATAAAGATCGTATTTTTATATTCTCTATCTTATAAAAATCATATTTTTATTATCTCTACTATATAAAAATCATATTTTTATTATCTCTATAATATAAAAATCATATTTATCTATTTAAAAATCAATTCTTTTACCTAATAAAAATCTAAACTTTTTGTTGTTATTCATACGATAAAAATCATATTTTTACATAACAAAAACTGTATTTTTATATTGCTTTTTCATATTTTTATACTGCTTTCAAACAAATAAAAATCAAATTTTTAATTCGCTTCACATATAAAAATCCTATTTTTATCGAAGTAAAAATCTCATTTTTACTTCACTAGTATATATATAAAAATCTATCTTTTACATATAACTGAAAATTATATTTTTACTCGACTAAAAATCATATCTTTTTCTATGTTAAAAATCACTACTTTATTCCACTTCTATATAAATAAAAATCAAATTCTTCTTTCACTTCTATATAAACAAAAATCAAATTCTTTTCATCCCTACTCATATATAGAAAAAAATCAATTCTTTTCTATGTAATGTAAATATAAAAAAAAATCAGTTTTTTTTCTATGTAAACAAAAATAAAAATCATATGAAAAATCCCATTTTTTTATCATAGTAAAATAAAAATCAAATCATAAAATAAATAAAAACTTACAGGTTTAGGGGGAGGGCGCAGGGGGCTTGGCGGTCGGGGGAGGCCCTAGTGGTCGCAAGGTGGTGGTAGGCGCCTGTCTTGGAGCACGCGGCAGAGGTTTTAAGGTATTGGGGAGGGGTTTTAAATCGGAGCGAGGGGGGAGGGGTTCGCCAGCGTCTGGAGGAGGAAGGGGGTCCGATTGGCTGTGGCGGAGGCAAGAGGGGCGATGGAGACGAGGGAGGGTTGGGGTTGCGTTCGATTTGAGTAGGGGGGCTCGCGATACGTGAGGAGGAGAGGGAACGTTGGAGGAGGAGAGGGAACGTTGGAGGAGGAGAGAGGGAGGGGAGGCGGCGTTGGGTGGCTCGCCCCCGGCGCGCGACGATCGGTGGAGTGGGGCTCCGCCCCCTTCTCCTTTCCCATTTTTTTTATCTATTTGAAAAGTAAACGGGGGGGGGGGGTGAGAGAGTATAGAGAGAGATTATTATTATTATTATTTTCAAAAGGTACCTTTTTATTTTGAATTCGAAATCAGACCCACCGACTATCATCCCGAGCTAATTACCCCCCATTCCGAACACAATGGGATATGTATCGTAAGCTGATTCGATCATTTCGATCAGTTTCTACCAAAATCAAAATATAAATCTATATATTGAATTTGAACACACATTTCAATTTACTGGGGCCACATACGGACTCCAAAAATTCTCGAAAAATATTTTCTAGCTTCGTATTGATGGTGCGGTCCTAACAAAACTAATTTCGTCAAATTCTGAGACCGTTTGAAAAATGGCCATTTTCTGGTCGATCGAAATTGATTGAAACTATTAAAACACGTTTTCTTTTGCCACGCTCACATATTGATTCAGAAAATTACGAATTTTGGAATCTAGCAATAACTTGACCTCCCTGATCCAACAAAAGTGGTTTCGTCGAAAACAAAGGTCGTTTGCAAAATTTCCATTTTTAAGGGTCAGAATTCCATAGCGACTATTCTGAATTTTCAACTGGACGTAACTTTTGACTCCCACTATGAAATTTTGATTTTTCGGATTTGTTGGAAAGATATTCTCAATTAGATACTAATATTTTTGGTTTTGTTAAAATCCGGTTTATTTTGAATCCTGTACAGTCATTTGAAATTTGAAATCGAATTTTCGAACTACCATGCCATTTTCAATTCCATTTATATTTAAAAATAAAATATTTATATTCTAACGACAATCTATATAAATATATACTTTTTATTCTATTCAAATTTAATTTTTCATCGTTATTATTTAAAATAATTCATTTTAAATATTCAAAATTCATCAAAATTACAAAAATAAAAATTTTAAATTGGCTCGGATTTTCGGGTTATTACAATCTCCCCCACTTTTCGTCCTCGAAAAGGAACGGAGTTGAAAGTTGTTTTACAAACCAACTCAACTTTCATTATTTCCATTATGGTTTAAGTTCTTCAACTTTTCAGTTTCTAAGAACTTTTCAAATTTTTCAAAAATTTGGTTAACACCCTAAATTTTCGGAAAAGTTTCGCCATAACCTCCCCTGCACTGGAGCACCGGGAAAATCCCGAAATTGCCATACAGGCCTCTCCAACCCAAAACGAAAAAGAAACAGCCAAGCGGCTAGCCAATCGGCTCATAAAATCATCCTAAACCCAAGAAATACAATAAACATGTACCTATTTGTTGGGGAAACAATTTTATTCCTCTGCTCTAGCCTCCTTGCAATGACCTGTTCAATGTATATATGTACATGCATGCATTTCCAAACAATTTTCAATACAATTCAATATTTCGTTCAATTTGGCCTAAATTTACCTTTCTTTCACATAATGGTTTAAAGGAATAATCATACAACATAACCATCAATAAATTAGTGGATTATCATTTCAAATTCATAATTTTGATATATAGTCAAAAATCACATTTTTGGTGCCAATTCACAACAATATATCCTATCTAGTTTTGGTTCTCACACCAGTCAATTGGAAATATATAGAAATCCCACTTTCGTCACTCGAACATAAATACTGGTGATGGTATACTTCATCATCAGGATCATGCCCGAGCGATTAGAGTGTGATTCTATAACTATCCTGTATATTAAAACTTCGAATATACGTTTGTAAGGCGTATATGCAAAATCTTTATATATTGGATTGTCCAAATTCAATAAAAATAAAATATTCAAATACGTATAAGGTTTAAATCTTCAAAACAATTTTTTTCATTTAAAAATATATACTCTTCACACTCGTTCTAGGATACTACTGATCCCATCTCTAACTAGTCATTCTTATTGGGTATTACTAATCCAGTCTCTGATGAATCCTTTCGTTTGGTTCTAATGTGTCTTGTTCTCGAGCTCTGTAAACCAGAGATTTGATACCAAATGTAACGACCCGAACTTCCCCATGAAGGAAAGCACGGATTACTTTGAGAAAACAATGAATCAGAACACAAACAAAAGAACATTTCATTGTTAATTACAACAATTCCATCAGAATATAAGAATATACCGAGTATAAATAAATATTATACATCAAAGAAATATCAGAGATTTAAATTACATAACGTAGCAGCGGAAAATAATACAAAACACAACTGAAGGTAATACACGGATACAGAGCATTCCGAGTATCGTTCCAACTGTAAACCAGGTTCCTATGAATAAAAACCTGCAAAACCAAAACTACTAGCTGCCCGTGGAAAATAAGGGCACCCAGAGTTTAGGTTAAAACAATAAACTCCAAGTCAGTCACGTGACTGGTGTGAGAACTAAAACAGTTATTAATCTTTACTTTAAAAGAGAGTAACTCAAGGGACCACGCCGTATAACACGGAACGGGTTTCCTCCCAAGAATACCAGTGCTTATAAATAAACAGCGCAATGCTTTTTGGAAAAATGAAACTATTATAAGACCCAGGTCCCATCACACAATGCAACGCAAGCCAGAGGATAGGGTTTTACCTTATAATAGCCAAATAATGCTTGATACGTTTAAAACAAATCATTTGATACTATTATACATGTATAGTCTCAAAACAACTTCAAATATAAATGTATCAATCATAAGCGACATGGGTACCATCTATCATGTCGCCAATACTAGGCTCTACAATCAAAACCGAAATGTCACGTATTGGAAATTGGATTTCCATCATGAGTCGAGGCAAGGGGCAAGCTCCTCACCGCTTCGAGACACTCTAGCAAATGTCTCAGGATTCCCCGCAGAGAACCCTTGGAATCTGCTGGGCCGGTCCACACTTACGTTAGTGGATTGGCAATTCCTAAACACACGTTTCCCGGTCCTATCGGACCTATCTATCAGCTCCTAAGAGACCGATATATCCAAGATGCCTCGCATTCCAACATCTACAAAGGTATAATAATCAACGATGTCAGGGCTAATAAAACGCTGAAAACCCATAACTAGAAAGAAATGTCGTGTTCTCCCAGTGTTCCGTATCCCGTTTTTAACTCATACCGAGGTGTGAGGCTCACGAATCAACGCTATACACAAAGCTACGCTGTATTAAAGCCGTGCTTTGATCATCAACAACAAGACTCTGCTTTTCAACAAAATCCTTGTTCATTTGCATCTCAGCATGCCACACAAGCAATTCATGCCATGCAACTGATATCTATCGATATATAACCTCTGAGCTCGTACGTCTCAGAGAAGGGCGTTAAGCAAGAGAATAAATTCTCTGCCACCAAACAGATATATATTTAATAGAAATCAATCAACACAGAATAAAATCCAATGTCAGACACACAATCCATTTACAAGTTCGTTCTGGGTCTGAACGAAACCGGAGGCACCTTATACCTCGGATATCCATTGATCTCCAAATACGTCTAGACGATCGACAACTATTTCCCTCCTCTTGGGTGTACAGCCCAATCAGGATCACCAGTAATCATTCAAACGATGTGAAGACCTCCGGTCTTCCACCACCATCTTCATCTTATCGTCGAATTAGTTATTCAGAATGGGATAGACCCGGTCTTTCCGAATAACTCGCGTATATAATAAACAAGTGCTATAAAACACAACATATGCCTCATTCCAATTCTGAATATTCTTTTATTTAAATATTCACATCTTTTGGGAAAGGTTCGCATTAATTTTATTAAGATAAATTATTTAAAATTTATTCTTTAATCTTCCTTTGGATTTCAATTCAAAGCATATTACGGTTTTCTAAACTAGTCGGGATTAGCGAACCATACTGAAGTAATCATTTACTTAATTTCCCAATCCCAACCTATTCATCCCATGGAACAAAACTGTTATTACCCCATAACTAACACCACGGGGATATCGATAAATTTAATTACCATTTCACGTTCAAAACTAATTAAAGATTTAACTATCGCTAGGAGCTAAACTGGCGATACTCCATTCTTGATCACTTTCCAAATTTGATAATTTAAATTATCAATTCACAATTCAATCTAATTAAAGATTCATTAAAACTCCACTTAGTTTTAATCTTCCCAAAAATCAATATTAATGATTATTTAACTTGGAAAATCAAAATTGTCGCATCGACAATCTACACCGTACTATTGATTTCTGCTGATATATAACCTCTGAGCTCGTACGTCTCAGAGAAGGGCATTAAGCAAGAGAATAAATTTTCCGCCGCCAAACAGATATATATTAAGCAGAGATCAACCACACAGTTCGAAATACAACGGCAGACTTGTAATCCCGTCTTTTACTGGATTAAAGAACTAATGTCAATTAAAACACAGTTCACGACAAACCCAAATCACATTCCGTTAATTATGGAATCTTCACGGAAAAAAAATCAATATATAATCGATATCAGTTTCCGTATCCGACTAATAATATAAATGGAATAACGGCAAAGCCTTTTAAATTCCATGTGTATTAACAGTCTTCCTCCAAAGAATTTCATTTCGATTATTATCAAATCGAATTCCATTCAATTCCAATTTAATATATTAAATTAGAAAACTTTACTTTGGAAAATTCCCTTTTAATCTTAATAAAAAGATTTATAAATTCCAAATCACATTTCATTGTAAATCGGGTTAAAGAACGAATGTCATTAAAAACACAGTTCACAATAAACCCAATTCACATTCCATTTATAATCGGGTTAAAGAACAAGTGTTATTTAAAACACCGTTCACGGTACACCCAAAAATCAATTCTAATTCAATTCCAATTAAATATATTAATTAATTGGTATACTTCATTAAATCTAAATAAAAAGATTTAACCTTTTCACAACTGGGTTTGAGGACAGTGTTAATGAAGACACCATTCACGACAAACCCAAATCCCATTTGATATTAAATACAAGGCTGTAAATAGAAAATATATCGGCTTATATTCAATATCAAATTCTGAAACCAACAAATATCGCTTTGGAAATAACGATATAAAATATATCTTCCAAATTTCCTCCACAATATCTGTATAATCCCGGATCCAACATCGAAATATTCCGAAGATAATTTCAATTCAAATCCATTCCAATTCATATATTGGAAGTTCTGGTTATTTTTTTAAAACCATTTCAAATCCAGTTTATTTATTTTAAAAATATTGAATTTATAACTCTAGTTCGAAACTAGTTCATTTTGATAAAAATACATTTTTATCTTTTCAAATATGGGATTTTTCATCCTAGTTCTTTCCAAATCATTTATTATGATTTTACACAAATTACTGATATTTTTAATAATTTTATCAAGGCCCGTACAGACAATTTCCTATAACAGCCATCGAACTGCACTTACAACGACCTTTTCTGAAATTGATTTGGACATATCTCCAAATCAAACCATTAGATTTCCAATCTATTGCATTCATTGGAAAGCTCTTTTCGACACGAACCCAACGGTTTCGGTTTTAGGAGAATCCGACGGTTGGATCTCCCATAATGTCCGTTCGAAGCCATTGGTCGAAATTCGCGAACTGCCGCAGCGTGGCGCGTTCTATTCAGGCCATTATATTATATATAAATAATATATAATATATATTTCGTTGATTTCCATTAAAAATAATTTTATAAATTGTTTTAAATTCGTTTCAAAAACAATTTCAACTTCCATTTCAAATTCAAATCAAAATTGAATTTTTCCTTATAAATTCGTTTTAAATTCATTTCAATTCAATTCAAATTCCAAGTTCGAATTTCAATTCTATTCAATTTAATTAGAATTTCAATTCTATTCAATTTAATTCGAATTTCAATTCTATTCAGTTTAATTCGAATTTCAAATCTATTCAATTTAATTCGAATTTCATTTCTATTCAATTTAATTCGATAATATTTTCAAAATATTCGATTTTGAAATCACTTTTCGATATTCATTATAAAACGAATATAATCGACAAAATTCCCATTCATGTTAAAATGGCGTTTAACTACTTAACACGACTTCACATTTCACTATTCACTGAATATTATCTTATTCGATAATTCTGAACTGGAAGCAGACACAGTCAATTGCCATATAATATGATTATATGGATTTCATACAACACACGTACACCCCAACAACCAAACACGGTCAACCATCATCCATAGTGCATTCTACACTGCATAAGCATTAAATATAAATATTTAACGCTTATAACAGCCTATCAATCAATCGATCGACATACAACTAAATATTGGGATTAGTGTATGTCCAATTTCATCCCAATACCCTTGTGGGGTTTCAAATAATCAAACACAGATTTTATTTATGCAGTTGGGCGATGTGTAAAATTTATCGTCCCAATCAATATCAGTCAAATGTGTGTACATAAACAAATCGTCTGATTTGTTTACAAATATTTATTTCATTTTATATACACGTTAAAAATTATATTTTTAACTATAAAATATTTATTTTCATTCCACCTCACACAATCAATTTTCACAACATACTCAATCAAACAAACAAGTCGTCCATGGTCTGTGGACGACGGGTGTCGGGTGCTGCTAAGCACCATCTGCATCCTAGTATATATTTTAACTAGAAATAAAAATAAAAGTGAGAAGTTCTCGCCGAGGATTCCACTCCGCCAGTTCTACTTCTGAACTTCTGAACCGTTTGGATTTGTTTGAAATTCCAATGCAGACCTCACCACGCTGTTCATAATAAAAATTATATTTTTATTGCTTCATTCCAATAAATAAAAATCATATTGTTATTTCCACTTCATATATTTTTACAACGCTTCTTTCTATATAAAAATTATATTTTTATATTCCTACTTCTTATTTAACGATAGTATTCTTATATTCTCTATCTTATAAAAATCATATTTTTATTATCTCTACTATATAAAAATAATATTTTTATTATCTCTATAATATAAAAATCATATTTATCTATTTAAAAATCAATTCTTTTACCTAATAAAAATCTAAACTTTTTGTTGTTATTCATACAATAAAAATCATATTTTTACATAATAAAAACTATATTTTTATATTGATTTTTCATATTTTTATACTGCTTTCAAACAAATAAAAATCAAATTTTTAATTCGCTTCACATTTAAAAATTATATTTTCATCGAAGTAAAAATCTCATTTTTACTTCACTAGTATATATATAAAAATCTATCTTTTACATATAACTGAAAATTATATTTTTACTCGACTAAAAATCATATCTTTTTCTATGTTAAAAATCACTACTTTATTCCACTTCTATATAAATAAAAATCCAATTCTTCTTTCACTTCTATATAAACAAAAATCAAATTCTTTTCATCACAACTCATATATAGAAAAAAATCAGTTCTTTTCTGTGTTATGTAAATATAAAAAAAATCATTTTTTTTCTCTATTTAAACAAAAATAAAAATCATATGAAAATTCCCATTTTTTTATCATAGTAAAATCAAATCATAAAATAAATAAAAACTTACAGGTTTAGGGGGAAGGCGCAGGGGGCTTGGCAGTCGGGGGAGGCCCTGGTGGCCGCGAGGTGGTGGTTGGCGCCGGTCTTGGAGCAGGCGGCGGCGGTTTTAAGGTATTGGGGAGGGGTTTTAAATCGGAGCGAGGGGGGAGGTGTTTGCCAGCATCTGGGAGAGGAAGGGGTCCGATTGGCTGCGGCGGAGGCAAGGAGGGCGATGGCGGTGGCGACAAGGGAGGGTTGGGGCTGCGTTCAATTTGAATAGGGGGGCTCGCGATACGTGAGAAGAGAGGGAACGGTGGAGGAGGAGAGAGGGAGGGGAGGCGGAGCTGGGTGGCTCGCCCCCGGTGCGCGACGATCGGTGGAGCGGGGCTCCGCACCCTTTCCTTTATTTATTTATTTTTTTATCTATTTGAAAAGTAAACCGGGGGGGGGAGGCTGGGAGAGTATAGAGAGAGAGATTTTTTTCTTCAAAAAGTACCTTTTTATTTTGAATTCGAAATCAAACCCACCGACTGTTGTTCCTAGCTAATTACCCCCATTCCGAACACAATAGGATATGTATCGTAAGTTGATTCGATCATTTCGACCAGTTTCTGCCAAAATCAAAATATAAATCTATATATTGAATTTGAACGCACATTTCAATTTACCGGGGCCACATACGGACTCTAAAAATTCCCGAAAAATATTTTCCAGCTTCATATTGACGATGCGGTCCTAACAAAACTAATTTCATCAAATTCTGAGACCGTTTGAAAAATGGTCATTTTCTGGTCGATCGAAATTGACTGAAACTATATAAACACGTTTTCTTTTTCCACGCTCACATATTGATTCAGAAAATTACAAATTTTGGAGTCTAGTAATAACTTGACCTCCCGGATCCAACAAAAGTGGTTTCGTCGAAAACCGAGGTCGTTTACAAAATTTCCATTTTTAAGGGCCAGAATTCCATAGCGACTATTCTGAATTTTCAACTGGAAGTAACATTTGGTTCCTGCTATGAAATTTTGATTTTTCGGATTCGTTGGAAAGATATTCTCAATTAGATTCTAATATTTTTGGTTTTGTTAAAATACGATTTATTTTGAATCCTATACAGTCATTTGAAATTTAAAATCGAATTTTCGAACTATCGCGCCATTTTCAATTCCATTTATATTTAAAAATAAAATATTTATATTCTAACGACGATCTATATAAATATATACATTTTATTCTATTCAAATTAAATTTCTCATCGTTATTATTTAAAATAATTCATTTTAAATATTCAAAATTCATCAAAATTGCTAAAATAAATTTTTTAAATTGGCTCGGATTTTCGGGTTATTACACCAGATTATAAATTTCAGATCCAAGATATGTGTGTGATTCAATAAATCAGTAATTTTAAATGATTTTAAACAAACAAATATTCAGACAAAAAAAATCATGAAATAATAGTAAAGTTCAAGACCAGATTTTCAAAGAATTTACACAAATATTTCTCACAAGTACAAGAGTAATTTCAGATCCTTTACATCAGGCTTGAGAGATATTCATAATCCAGAAAATTAAAAATAATTTATTTGGAATCACTTGAATCAATGTCAAGTATGAGATATAACGAATCATTCACACAAGATTGATAATTTCAGGATTAAGAGGTGTGTGATATTCAAAATATCAAGAATTTTAAATGATTTCAAACAAACAAATTCCAAATAAAATGATCATGAATATAAGATGAATTCCAAGATGTATCACTGTGATTCAAGACAAATCGAAAATATCCAAGCCAATCCGAAAATCAATGAAATTATCACAACTGGAAAATAGCAGTGTGCTGTAATGAGTATAATATTTCAAGCTTTTCTAAAATGAATTAGAAGAAACTCAAAACAGCAAAGGTGTGTGAAATTCCATTAAGCTTTCAGATCTTTAAAAATTTAGAATTCAAATCAATAGTGTTCAAGATATGACAAGAATACATCAACACTGTTATGAATTCATAAAACAGAAAATAAACCTCAAAACAATTGCAGAAATTTACAAGTTTAAATTCAAGATCTGGAAATGATTAAAACATTAGAGTTTTATAGAAATGGAGTGAATTTCCAAAAAATATGAATTCTACAATTGGAAGTTTATGGAAGCCCAGAATAAAAGAAAATAATATGGCAGTGTCAAATTAGAAAACTGAAAGAGAAGGGGTAGAATAAGGAATAAACAAAGAAAATAAAAATAAGGAATATTTACAAAGATGAGTTCAGAGATCATACCTGAAATCGATGTAAACTAGAATCTCTGACTCAACAAATCCTAGCTAGAGGAACTGTGAATGATACAGAAGTATAAACCAGCTTGATTTCGAATTTCTTTTTGCACAGCAGTTCCTCAGCCTCCACCGGTACCTAACAATTTGTAGAATCGAGTGGTCTAACAAAGGTTGTAAAACCACTCATAGTTTGTTCACATCTTTTGGTACCCAAATCTGTTTGTATAACAATCCGTTAGAATCAACTAAAGTACCCTTTGGAACCCAAATTCGTTTAGTTTTTCCAAAAATCATCTTATTTCTTTTTGGGGTCCAAAATGAATTAAATGAATTGTTATTAAACCAATTCTTATCTCGTTTGTGGTTCAAAAACCTTTGGGAACTTTCAAAATTCAAAATTTCAGAATGACCCTTCTAGAAGCAGTTTGTAGGATTTTCAAATCACAAGAGTTCAAATTTTCAAAATCATTTATTTTCCCAAAACCAAAATCATTTTTATTTCCTGAAAAGACACTACAACAAAATGACCATATTAAAATGGAGGAAAACCGTTGTAATATACATTTTACAATGGTGGGCTAACCGTCGTGTATTAAGAAGTTGTAATAAACTAAAATCATTTACAACTTTTTTACATTGTTGCAACACCGTTGTAATATGTATATTTTACAACTTTTTTCCATAGTTGTAATAAACTTTATTACAACAAATATACACTGTTGTTATTGTAATTTTTACAACTATTTATAACCGTTGTGATATATTTTACTACAACTTTTATTTTACAGTTGTAATATATCCACAAATTATATGCATACAAACTTATATATATTATATGTGCAACAATAAATAGATAAATAGCATAAGAAATAGATGTAAGTTTAAAGCCATCATAATCCATTCATTGATAAAAAAAAATCACAACTTTATATCTAGAATACAAATTATAAATCATATACCACATAAAAAGTATAAAATTACAAATGTCCTTATTTTCCTCTGAAAGCCTTTAGTCCAATTACAAAACATATTTGCCTATGAAATCTTCAAAGCTCATTTGCATTAATCTTCTCTTTTTTCCGTGCGTTTAAAAGGGAATAAGTAACCTTTTAAAGCCATCTGTCTAAATAGAACACACCTGAGCCATCAGAGTTGTCGGAATTTGAATAAAATTAACACCACGAAGAAAAGCGGCAGCAACAAATCCACACATTTCTCCTTTGCTTCTCGTGGTTTAGCTGGAATAAGCATGTCTTACTTCATTTCAAACCAAGATTAGTCATCATACATCAAAGCTGCAAAGTTATTTGCTATTGTAATTAATAAGTTAGAGAAAATCAACTAGTAAAATATTGCACTAGAAGCTCATGCTCTATAGATTTGTAAAAAGCTAAAAAAAACAAAAAAGAAGCAAACTACTTCTACAGCGGAAATGTAACCATTCTGATCTTTGTCAAATACCTCGAAAGCCTCTCTCTCAGTTCTTCCTCAAAGTTAGTGTCTTATGATGCGTTTGTCATTAAAGAATTAATAAATGCATATTAAAGAAAGAATTGTTGAATTATTGGTTTGAATATTCTAGCAATGAGAATAAACAACAAAAATTGGCTGCTAATAGTAATAAACCCATGGAGGCTGCTTGGCATAAAAAAACCATGGGAATATTTAGTCATTTGTTGCATGAACCCCTTTTTCTTCTTTTATTTTCCAATATTAAAGAAAACAGAACATTGTTCTTAAATATCTGGAGGAACACGCACCGACTCAATAGTACTTGCTTCATGTATTTTTTTTAGATACACAAACTTCACAGTGGCGTAGACCTTACATTAATGAAAATGGTCCATGTAGGGTGAAGTAGAAGTCTTGAGGCTAGCACAAGGAATGTAGCAACTGGGGAGTCACGGATCCCTATCTGTAACACAGACCTTGTTCATTTAGCCAAATTTGGGCTATGTTAGATAAAGTAATTTAACTCTCCAACAAAAATCATAGTTTAACAGTCATCATTCTCAGTTCAGTTTACTTGCTTTTTTTTTTTCATTTGTGTCTGTTACCATTTTTCCTTTATAAGATCATATTTCATTTTTTAAAAAAAGGTTTGTCTGTTTTACATCTCTATACTCATCATTGTAAAATTGTTTCATCTTTATTTTAGTTCATTAGCATTCAAACTATTTTTCCATTTCATAACCGATGCTCCCTCTTTCATCAGAGTGAATCACTGTCCAAATCTTCCACTTCAAGCACCCTTTTCTTAGAGAATTATAACATTCACCGACATGATCCATATATTTATTTTTAACAAAATAAATTCTTTTTGCATTTGCAGATGGTTGTATGCACTTCTAAGGTAACTAACATACATATTTACAAAATCTGGAACTCCCCAATTTCACTCATTTTCATTATTTCTTTTAAATCAACAACAAAACCCCAACTCATATAATGGAAAATATCATTCAGTAAATGAAAATAGTAAAAATTGAATGGATTTTAAAATTATTTGGACTACCTCAATTAGAGGTTGTCGAAGGATCGCGGCTACATTAATGGAAGAATAAAATACAATGTTGTGTACCTTTCAGGTTGTAGTGCAGGGTCGCTCAGCTAACAAATGAAACATACCTACAAATGCCAGTAGCTAAATCGTGTAAAAAGGCAGCAGCTAAATCGTGTGAAATTAATCTGTAAAGCACTATAAACGCGAAACAACAAAACCAGGGTAATTAAGCCGTAGCTAAATCATGTAAAAAGCCAGCAGCTAAATCTGAAACAACAAAACCACTAGTAACGAAAATCCAAAACAACAAAATCATGTAAGAAAACCAACTAACTACTTACATAACCAGCTATGGAGCACAGCGCAGGAACCAGAAAGTAAACTGCAATTACTAACTTCAGATTTGCTTGCGTTCAATTGATGCTACTCGTGTGAAATTACGACCTTCAAACACCTTTTCCAATTGAACTGACGACGGTAGAAGATGCCATGTTGATGCTGAAGCTTTGGCCGAGATGTCGTGGCCTACTCCGAAGGATGTTTTGTGGTTTGAAGTGATTATGTCTGAATGCGATTTGGGATTTAGGGTTGTATAGATGCGATTTGGGATTTTTACGGTGATGGGATTTGGGATTTGGGATTTAGGCTGTATAGATGAACGAAGCAGGAGTTGAAAAATAAATGGAATTGAGGCTAGCAGGAAATGAAATTTTGGAGGAAATAGGAGCGCGAAGTAACGAAATACTGTAACCATACGCAAAAAAAGAATTTAAAAAAAGAGCCCAAATCCACTTTCTATTAATTATTTTTATTTGACAATGATTATTTGTTGGGAGCAGCTATAACAAAAAAAATTGAACACAAATTGATGTACATAAAATCAGGTCCATACAATTTGTTTGTCTTTATGTGCGAGGTAAAATTCAGACAGCGATCTAATGGCTCTGTTTTTGTGTGTTTAATTTTGTGTCAAAATTTTATGTCCATTTAGACTTTCCCTTATTTGTTATTTATCAATCATTAATTAAATATTTAATATTTATTTATTGATTATTAATTTTTGGATTGTTATTTATTTATTAATAATAGAAATTATTTCATAATAATAATTAACTATTAAATATATATATTATAAACATGAAGTTAGTAATAGTAATCTATTACAACTAACAAAATGAAAAGTTGTTAAAATTATGTTTATTACAACTTTAGAGACTTGATAGTTGTAAAAAACATTTATTGCAACTGTGCTTTTCTGACCGTTGTAAAATTAAAGTTGTAATATGGTCATTTTTTGTAGTGAGAGTTGGTTTTTCAACAACATATTTAAAGATTTTTCTCCATTAGAAAATTTGATCAGATTTAATTCAAGTTGTTGAATTTTAGATTTAAGGTCAGAATTATCTTTCATTAGATTCGAATAACGATTAATGTTGATCTTTCTCTTTTCAGTATCATTCTGTTTCAAAATGAAATTTTCATTTTCAAGCAACTTGATTTTGGTCTTGGATTCAAGAAGATCATATTCAAAATTAATTTGTTTTTCAAATTCAAGTTTCCTGAAATTTTCAATCTCCTTTTCAAGCTCATTTAAAATCAAATCACTTTTCAACAAGCTTTCTTTTTCAGCAATTTCATGTTTGGAATTTTTGATGGCCTTAAAATTATTAAATTCTTTTTGCAAAGAATTGTTTGAATCTTTTAGCTCAATCACATTATCTTTTAAAATCAGAATTTCCTCTTTAAGCCTTTGAAATTTTTTATTGAGATGAGCGAGGTCAGTTTTCAATTTCAAACAACTTTCACAGTCAGAATTTTCTAATTTCATGACATTTGTAAATTCTGATTCCAAACAGTTAATTTTGCTGGTCAACTCACGATTTTTATATTTCAAAGATTTGTTTTTCAACTGAAGTTTATCAACAGACTTAGTTAAATCAACACACATATAAACTAAATCTTCGTTTGTGAAATTTTCTGTTTCAGTATCTGTTGATTCTCCATCATCTGATCCATCAGAATTTTCTTCTACATGACCTGTTAAGCATAGATCTGAATCCGAGTTAACATTCTGGGGTTTTGAGCTGTTGTCAGATTTTTCAAACAGCGTGTTGAGAGTTCTCCAGATTTCCTACGCAGTCAAACAATGGGAGATAAGGCTGTATTGGTCATCATTAAGATAAGAATATAAAATATGAATAGCACGAGAATTAAATCCAATATCGTTCCCACTGACCATATCATACCCATCTATAATGTTATTCCAACATTTAATATCAACAAAATTTAAATAGGATTCCATTTCTGATTTCCAATTCAAAAAAATCTGTACCATTAAAAATAGTTGGAATACAACTGGACTGATTCTCTATGGACTGACAACTAGGATCCATGATTCTAGGGTTAATAGAATTACCCAGCTCTAATACCACTTGCTGGATCTAGATTAACCCTAGAGGGGATGTGAATAGGGTTTATCACAGTTTTTATGGGATATTAAAAATTCACAGAACACAGAATACAGCAGAAATAAAAATGCAGAAAGTAAATGACACAAGATATACCCAGCTTCGACAAAATCCTGCCTACTGCTGCATTCCTAAGGTTTTTACTAGGTGATAGAACAGATCCCGCTTACAAGACCATGTAAACTTGCGAACCCCTCGCTCCTATTCTAACCATACGCTCAAAACCCTAGACTGATCTAATCTACTAGATCAGATTTCCCCTAGTTTTACATACTCTAGTAAACTGCCTAGTTTTACAGATGAAACTAGGAAACCACCTAGATTTTATAGACTCTAGAAACTGCCAGTTAATCCACCAACTGGATCCCCTAGAATTTGACAGACTCTAGAAACTGTTCGTTTGTTTTACAATTTACAACGATACAAAATAAAAACAAAACAAATAGAAAGCCCAGATAATAAAAGAAAAATTAATCTCCCTTTAAAGCTTCAATTAGGCCGGCCCACTTTAACAAAGGCTGCACCCTTATTTTCTTTTATCTCCCGATCTCTTTGCTTTGGAAAAATGTGGCGGCGGCGATTTGGATATTTCTAGGGTTTCTCTCGATTCCCAAATTTGCAACCGATTGGTGAATGAATCTCTGGTGCTCGAGTTTGTTTTCCTCTCGGCTTGGTGCTTCGATTTGGGCTTGCTCTTACTCGATCGAAACCATTTGAAAAGTTGTGAGTGAATCTAAATTTTGATTGCAGTGATTTTTGAATTATTGATGCTTGGGTTTCGATAGATAATTGCTTGTGATGATAGGTGTTTTTATAGGGTACAATCGAACCCTAATTGACTTTGATTTCACGTTATTGATTTGGTATGGTTTTCTTGGTTTCCCTTTTTGATTGCCCTCGATTGAAAAGGAATTTTGTTGCCTTGATTGCCTCGATAAATCTGGACTTGATTGTTGCCTTCTAAAACATATTTTTCCTTTTGAAAATAAAATCTCTCAGCTTTGATTAGGTATGGTAAAACTGGAAAGTGATGATTTTCAATTTTGCTCATTGTTGCCAAGTTTGATTCTGCCTTATCACCATGCCATATATGATTGAATCAAATCTTTATTTTCCTATGTATGATTAAATAAATCAAAAACATTTTTGCCAAAAATGACTGGTCGATTTTAGCAAATTTCTGGAAATAATTTCCCATATATCCACTGTGATTTCCTTGCACTGATATTCTTTCTTTGGCAACATTGAATTTTCTCGAAACACATTTCATGAATGAACATCTCATCACCAAGCAATTCACATCCATGTGAAGTTGTTTACCTGTCATGCTCCTATTTGTATCCATACTGTTTTATATGTTGTACACAATACTGACATGTTGTGTGAACTTTGCCTCTCCATACTTACACACGTTTTTCTGCACATATGAGTTGCAAGCCACTGCTGTATACATGCACTATTTTGTGTTGAGATGATCCACTGTGGGCTATTCTTCTTGCTTGCATGATTTCCAGTCATTTGCTTTTGTTGTTTGAATCAAAATGAAATGCCATGCCACTTTGCCTGACATTGAAGAGCACATTAACACTTGCTTGAAGTAAAAAATGGAATGTAGTTTGTCCCACCATATACTTGTACAGTTGCAATTTTTGAAAGTATTTTTATATGCCATTCCACTGTTTGATCATGCTTGATCTTAAATGCTTTGTTCATTGCATTGCTAAACTGACTTGAGCAATGTGAATTTTAATGAACATGACATGTTACCCTCAAGTTGCTGCATATGTCACCTTGGATCTGAGATTTATGTCTAGTGTATCTTCATGCTGTTCACATCCAAGTTGCCGTGTATACTTGAACACAAGTGTTTAACTGCACCATCCCCAATCACCATGACTTGAACCTAATCACTTTCATTTGCTTCTCATTATCACCACACCAAATAGTCCATTTTGTAACATTTTTCCTGTCCCAATTAGTAACGGTTATATTTGTTACTAACTTGTCACATTTATTACCGTTCTGGATATCATGGTTATAACTGTTACAACAATTGGTACTTCTGTGCACACGGTGGACAAGATAGTAATTTTATGTTCCCTACCTTTCTAACCCTTTTTTCTCTCTTTCGTTTTTGAAACCGTACCCATAACACTTACGATTCCCCAAACATTCAACCCTACCGCCTAGGGTGACTGCCTCTAGAAATCGCTTTTGCCTTGATCCTGCTATTGCCTTTACCACGTTCTGTCAACCTTCTCCGCATCCATTCAATTGCTCAAATTGTTGTCTATAGCATCCCAATTGTTAAAGCCATCCGTGTGTGAATCACTTAGGTAAATTTATGTTTTTTTTATTTCTCCTTATTCTAGTACACTGTAGATCATTCCTGATGAAAATAATCTACATCTAAATTGAACTGTAATGATAACCCGCTTGGCGGTGTAATATTTTAAAACAATAATATTGCTGAATCATTTTAAATTTATTTTACAACAACAATACTGCTTAATGTGATATTCATACATTAGAAAATGGTATGAATATTCACCTTTTTTCTGTTATTTGATGCGCCATATTAACTAGTTTTACATTAATTAACGTATGTAAAGAAAAAGACAAAGAAAGAGAAGAATTCAGTCGTGTTTTACCTTGAATGGGCAGTTAAATGAACTGTTGATTTCTTTGGATTTGTTTTGATAAAACTCTAAAAATTTATTGTTACCGATTTGCATTGAATTAGTAGTCATAGTTTCCCTATACTTATCTTTCTAAAAGCTAAACATAAGATACATATCGTTGCTTATGTGTTGATCCAGTAAATTGTATTTTTTTTTCTTTTTTAATGTTACGAAAAAGTTGTGAATTTGAGGTATATTATTGTTTTAACTTTATTATTATTTTTAGGCATACTCATTAATAGCTCCAGTGAAAGCCTGAGAATTCTATATTGGACCAATGGTGAAGTTTAGTGAAAGGAATACAATTTTTTATGGGAAAATGTGCCATAAAAGTGTTAATAGTTACATGTATGTATTGTATTTTCAGGTTGTCTAACTACTTAAGGATAAATGACGGTAATTGATTTTAAATTATAACTTAATGCAAGAAATTTAAATAAGTTAATTAGATAATACAATGGTGTGTAGAGATTAAAAGGAACATAGTAGACATAACATGATTAGGATGAAAATAATAATACAAATTGTACAAATTAATGGCAGATTTTTCGATTAAACACCATTAGTGCTAAGTGTTTGCTTCATTTGTTATATTTCAACGTTCAATCGGCTTAATGCATTTTCTTAGTCCCAAACGATGAACAATCTCCTTTCCATTTTCTACCAACGTTAATTTTCTCAATTTTATTTACATGAGTACCAAAGTGATATACGATAAATGCAATATGGTAAAATCTGCATTGTTTGCATTGATTGTTGGATCTGAAATTAGTTTAGGCTTTTTGTTTACAAATGAAGTTCATTGACTTGGCATTCATATATCATATCAATAAGATAATACATCTTTTCTTGAGTATTTTATCGACGTCTTTTACTTTCTCGGGTAAGATCTTTTGTACCAGATAATGAACCAAGATCCACCATAGGCACAGGATTAGATGCATATGAACATTTTCTAGATTATTGTATACTGTATTAAATGCCCAAGTTTAATCGATAGATGATTGGATAATCTAGAAGTACAGGGGATGTTGGGGTTGATGTGATTCTTCACCTGACATAGACATGTATGATAATACAAAATCCAAAAACATGTGAACAATGAAATAATAAGAAATGAACTGAGATTGATTTTGTTATTTGAATAAAATGATTTTGATGATAATTTTGTACATAGTTTGTACATATTTATATACATTGCATAGCCGATGGGCTTAACATATTAATCCTGAACTATTGGGCTAAGCCCACTTTGTTGTAACAGACTAAACAGGTGCGAGATATTAAGAGCGATGCTCTTCATCCCCCCCCCCCCCCCCCCGCAAACCCTATAATACCATCTAGGGTTTGAGCGTGTAAAAATGGCAGTCGACAACGAGAATTTCCCAATTATTTCTCTCGACGATTGATGTTGTTCTTCTCTTCTATTTGTCTTCTCCTCCAAATTTCAACTTTAGCTCGATCTCGAGCTTTCTCAGAATGATTATTGGCATCTAATTTGGTCTTTTTGACATCGTGTTTACTTTCATTGGCAGATTGACCGATATTCTTGTAAAGTTTGCTTGAAGCTTCAAGCTTTGTGGCTGATTTCACCTTGGAGCTTTTCGATCTGCTATCTTGGTTAGCTAGGGTTTGTTCTGAGCTTCCGCTGGTTGGAGAATTATGATTTGTGGTTTCTGATACACACAGCTTGTCTCTAAGCATTTCAAACCTGGTTCTCGACAGTGGCTTGGTTAGAACGTCAGCAATTTGGTAAGTAGAAGGTACGTGACTAACCTGAAGCTTTTCCTTTTGCACTAATTCCCTTACGAAGTAAATATCCAGTTCTAGATGCTTGGTTCTTGAGTGTAAGACAGGATTAGCTGTTAGCGCTATAGCACTCATGTTATCACACTATATAGTTGCTTTTGCACTTGAGTCGATTTTTAATTCACTTAAAAGTGACTGTATCCACATAATTTCTGCTGTAGCACTAGCAATACTGCGATATTCTGCTTCTGTACTTGACCTTGAGACAGTATTTTGCTTCTTTGCACACCATGATATAGGATTTTTGCCCAAGTATATACAATAACCACTTGTAGATTTTCTTTCATCGTAGTCATTTGCCCAGTCAGCATCTGCATAGGCACTGATATTCAGATTGTTGCAAGTCTTTAGGATTAACCCTTGATTGATTGTGCCTTTTAAGTATCTTAAAATTCTTTTTACTGCCTTCCAATGATCACTAAGAGGCTTTTGCATGAATTGACTTGCCTTATTTACACTGTATGATATGTCTGGTCTGGTTATTGTTACGTACTGTAGTGCTCCAAGGATACTTCTGTATAATTTTTCATTGCATATTGGTTCTCCTTTTTCCTTGCTTAAGTGAGAGTTTGTTGTCATAGGAGTAGGTAGAGGGTTAGCCTTGTCCATGTTTGATCTTCCCAGAATTTCTTCAATGTATTTCTTTTGACTTAGCTGAATTTCATTGTTGTTTCTGATGACTTCAATTCCTAGAAAGTAGGATAGATCCCCTAGGTCCTTGATAGAAAATTCATTGTTCAATTGATTTGTAATAGTTCTGATTTCAGATTCAGAGTTGCCAGTAATTATGAAGTCATCCACATAGATCAGCACATATGTTACTGTTCCATTGATGAACTTTGTGAATAGAGAATTGTCTGATTTAGTAGGACTGTACCCAAACTTTGACAGAGTTGCCTTTAGTTTATTAAACCATACACGTGGTGCTTGCTTCAGTCCATAGATTGCCTTGTTTAGCTTACGCACCATTCTTTCATTTGTTTTTTCCTTAAGTCCTGGAGGTAGCTCCATATAAACTTCTTCCTGCAATTCACCATTTAAAAAAGCATTATTAACATCAAGCTGCTTGATGGTCCAATTTCTATGCAAGGCTATAGTTAATATTATTCTGATTGTAGTAGGTTTCACAACAGGTGAAAATGTTTCACTAAAGTCAATTCCCCACTGTTGTGAATATCCCTTTGCTACTAGCCTAGCCTTGTATTTAGAAATTGTACCATCAACATGTCTTTTAATTCTATATGTCCATCTACACCCAATAATATTTTTGTTTTTGGGTGGTTGAACAAGAGACCAAGTTTGTTTTTTAGTTAAAGCCTCTAATTCTTCATTCATGGCTGATATCCACTTATCATTCAACTTAGCTTGCTGATAAGTGGATGGCCCAGTTTCATTGAATTCAGTGCAGAAATTTTTTGGTTTGAATATACCACTTTTTGCCCTTGTCACCATGTGGTGTTGATTTTTAGTTTGAGCTTCTTCTCTGTTCTCTTCTGACTGAGTGCTTTCACTGTCATTGTTTTCATTCTGAACCACACTATTGTGTGAAGAGTCATCACTATTGTCATTTACATTGTCTTCATCTTCATTTCTGACCTCTGTTCTGAAGTTTGAATGCTGTGGAACACTAGTAGTATGTGTACTTTGTGTCTGTGTTGTGTCTTGGTTAAAGTGCTTCACATACACAGTTTCACTACTTTGTTCAGGAAAGACTGGAACTAAAACTCTTGGGTTATAGACTTTTTTTTTGAAATTTTGCATGTGTCATTTTTAAATGGAAACACTTTCTCGTTAAATATGACATGTCTGGATATGTAAATTCTTCCATTGTTACTTAAACACTTGTAACCTTTATGATTTGTGGAATAGCCAAGAAAAGTACAAGGAATTGATCTATAATCTAGTTTATGTTTATTGAATGGTCTGATATGTGGGAAACACAAACATCCAAATACTTTTAAATCCTTATAATTGGGCTTGATTTTATTCAACACTTCAGTAGGACATTTTAAATCAAGCAACTTTGTAGGTAATCTATTGATAAGATGTACAACTGTTGCAAATGCCTCAGGCTAGAATTTTAAAGGCATTGATGCATGTGCTAACAGTGTAAGTCCAGTCTCAACAATATGTCTGTGTTTCCTCTCAATTAACCCATTTTGTTCAGAAGTATGAGGACATGTTAGTCTATGAGTTATACCTTTTTTGCAAAAGTAATTCTTCAACGGTAAAAATTCCTTACCACCGTCACTTTGCACAATCTTGACCTTGTGACCTAGCTGATTCTCAATACTAGATATAAACTGCACTACTATGTTACAAGTGTCTGATTTTGATTTCATAAAATAAATCCAAACATGTCTTGAATAAGCATCAATGAATGAGATATAGTAATTGTACCCATAATCAGTATTAATTGGTGCTGGACCCCAAAGATCAATAGCAATTAATTCTAGTGGATTTAAATATTTAGTTTCAGAATTTGGGAATGGTAGTTTGTGACTTTTCCCCATTTGTCAGTAAGTACACCATAATCATTTGGCATATCAATAGAGATATTATTGTTAACTAGAATTTCTTTCATAATTTTTGAACTTGGGTGTCCAAGTTTGTAATGCCACAAATCAAATAACATGTGTTCATTGCTACTGCCTAATTCAGTCACATTACAACAATTGCGTTTAGACTCAGAATTTCTGATGTTTCCAGAATCAAACTTGTATAGGCCATTTTGTTCTCTATCCTGCAATAAAATGTTCTTAGTTAGCATGTCCCTAACTACACAGTGATTTGGGTAGAATTCAAATGACACTCTATTGTCTTTGGCACACTGTGACACACTGATTAAGTTTTTCCTAATGTGTGGTGCACATAGTAAGTTGTTTAAATAAATTTGTTTGGCACCCTTAATTCTAGCATGCCCAGTGTGTGAGATGATTATTGAATTGCCATTACCCATAACTAAAGATTGTTTACCTTTGTATTCTCGATTGCCAAGATTTAGATTGCTTAGGTTGTTGGTAACATGATGTGTAGCCCCTGAATCTGGATACCATGATTCATCTTGAATGTCATCTACAGTAGCAGAGTTTGAAGCAGTTTCTTGATTGTTTTTAGCATCTGCTTGACTATTTACCAAATTAGCCGTAGGGTTGCTATTCTTATTGCTGTTATTTCCTTGTTGATTGATGTTAAAGCTATTATCAAATCTGAAATAACACTTGTTAGCCGTGTGTCCAATCCTGTCACAAATCTGGCACTTGGGTCTGTTGTTAGAATTCCATCTACCAGCTCTACCTCTTCCTCGGTTTGACTGACCTCCTCTTTGGTAAGTGCTTTGATTTTTTGAATTATTCTGTAGATTCTTGTTTTTTCCTGTAGTGATATAGTTAATTGAGGGGTCTGAAATATGTTCTTTTCTTTGCAACAACCTGCCTTCATGAGCTAGTAACATAGAGTGTATGCTTTGTAGTGAGGGTGTGGGTTCAATTGATGTTATAAATGCAACTACTGCTTCATATTCATCCTCTAACCCTCCAACTATGTAAAGAACTTGTTCTTTATCTTCAATTTTGTTGCCAGTGCAAACAAGTTGATCACATAGATTTTTTATCTTCATCAGGTATTCATTCATATTGGAATTCTCCTTTTTTATGCTTTGTAGTTGCTTCTTGTAGTTTAACACCCTTGCTGATGACTGACTAGTAAAAGATCTTTCTAAGGCAGTCCATATATCATGGGATGTCTTAACGCCAATTAATTGTGGCATTATTGATGAACTTACCGTTGACATTAGCCATGCACTCACTAGATTATCATGTCTTTGATATGATGCATGTTCTTGATTGGGAATTAAGTTGTTATCAACCCCTCTGATATATTTTGCTGGAACAGTTTGAGATCCTTAGAGATAGTCTTCAAAACCATAACCCTTTGCTGCTGTTTCTACTTGCAGTTTCCATAGAAGATAATTTGATTCGTCCAATTGAATCGAGATTATATTGCTCTGCGGCTTGATGATGGATTTAATAAGATCTTCAGTGCTTTCAGCACTGGTCTGATTTGATCTGGCTGATGATCTAGGAGAATTTGGTGGATTTGTCTCAACCATGATTCTCAAAGTGCAGAAAGCAGTAGTAAAATCAGGAGTACTACTATAAAAACAGGTAAGTTTCTTTTGAACTCGCTTTCTTGAATTAAGATCTTCTGCAAGATTTCTTTATTTGAATTTAATGGCAAACAGAATTGCTAAGATGAAGATTTTTTGAGAAAATATTTGAATTAGAATATCTGATTAGCAATCTAGGATGGCTATTGACTTCTGATGAATGATGTCTTCAGAATTTCTTGATCAAAATTGAGTTACGTTCTTGAGAAAAATTTACCGCCAAACTATGATTTGAAAACTGATGCAACCACTTACAGTAGGCAAGGCACAGTTTTTACAGTCACAGTCTCAACCTTCAAAGGATGAGATGAAAATCTTGGATGAAGGGCATCCAAATGATGAGATTTTATCTGACGGATGATCTATCTTTCGATAGATTTGTAGAGAGCCAGAGTATTGGATCCAATATTACTGCGATTAGCAGTTTTGAATGCTCTGATACCAAATAAGAAATGAACTAAGATTGATTTTGTTATTTGAATAAAATGATTTTGATGATAATTTTGTACATAGTTTGTACATATTTATATACATTGCATAGCCGATGGGCTTAATGTATTAATCCTGAACTATTGGGCTAAGCCCACTTTGTTGTAACAGACTAAACATGTGCGGGATATTAAGAGCGATGCTCTTCATAGAAATAATCGGTTCTAGTCAGAAGATTGAGTTTCTGGTCAGTTCATTGTGGTTTCAGTGGGATCGAAACCAAATCGAAACTATGGTTTAACTGGTAAAGATACATAATTTTTAAAACTCGATTTAGACTTTGATGCATTGTTATTTTTTCTGGATTGCCTGGTTTGATTAATTACTTTAGGCATCCATGCCCAAATGCATTAAAAAAATCAATCAAGAAAATGTTAAGAAATGAATAAATGTGACAAATAAGGTGATCCATGTAACTTTTCTTGGCCCAATAAATTAAATCCAATGTTATTTCATCCACTTTATTTCTGAAGATAAGGGATTTTTAAGCGAAAATCCGATAAGTGCAAGGAAATTTTGTTGAAAGAACATAAAAACTTTATCTGCAAAAGTCTCTTCTGCTGGATTGATAGTTAATATGATCAAGTGCAATCTGGCATAATACACATTAAATAAACTCGTGAAACCTTAGATAGACCAAGAGTATTATTTATATCTCTAATATATAGCTTGACATTTTCTGCTTCTCAAAACGAACCTGTATCTAGAAACCTAGGAGGTAGTGTCAGTATCAAAGTACAAATTTAGATCATATTCAAAACATATGAAAAATCAATGTTAAATAAGTTAACGAATTTAATAAAATAACGAAAGTTGCTCATTCAAATAATTTCACATTTATCTAATGTTATATATCAACAACTATGCATTTACGAAATCATAACTCAATTTATAAAGTCTGATTAGTGGATTAAACAAGTTAAGATTCTATGAATTGGAATAGTAAGCATGGCATACGTTATTGCAGTTACAAGCAGTAGGCTAATTAGCTCGTTTCAAATAGCACTTAACTACAATATTTCAACATATAAATTAATGATGCTACCAGTAATACATACAATTCACGTGTTAATTCCAAGTGCACCTGTTTGTTCCTTGAAGGACGAGCATGAAAAGCAAGTTGCAGTTGGAAGATAAATGAAAACACGTTTGAATGTAGAAACTGCTGAAATGTATTAAATAGTTAATACTGCGACTGATCCAGGATGACAATTACCACGTAAAATTCCCCCATTCACCTTTGTTTGACATACAGGACTTATTTTCAGTTAAGTCATTTTGTATTATTTTTTCTTTAATAACCAATAAAAAATAAAAATGTATACAATTTTAATATGTTTTTGTTTGTCTTTCTAGGGCTTTAACGAGAAATCAGAATGTAGCTTGGCAACCATCAACGTCAATGAATCCAACTGCTGCTCGTTCGCGTAACACATCGAAGAAGAAAGATATCAGAGGAAAACCATGTTACTTACTCAAAACTAAGGCATTCTCAAGTTGTAGAACATGATAAGGTGATTATTGACGAAGCGAACATGCACATAAAGCTCACATCTCACTATAATGAAACTAAAATAATGAATGGGTTTACTTCTAGTGCAAGGAACACTGAAATGTGAAATTTCCTTAACCCGAAATCAAACAGTACATACTCAGTTTTTGATACCCTTGGCACGGTAAGGAAAAAAAAAAGGTTGAAAGTCAAATTAAAAAAGAAACATAACCATAAACTGAGAGATACACTTGTGCCGGAAGGACAATAAGAAACGTTTTACTTTTTTATTTTATTCACAATGGGTATGCCAATTATGTGTCACTTTACAATGGTGGAAATAATATATCTATGGTTAAACGGTATAATTTTAGTAGTGGTTGAGGTTAATTTTTTGTTTTTGTTCACCAGGTGTCATGTTTATTAATGCTTATTGTCGTCGGTCTGAATTTTCTTTCTTTATCCTAAAATAAGAGGTGTGAAAAATATCTTTATTTTCAAGCCTATTCATTCTAACACAGTTGCTTCGTTTACTGCACCATGTGTTTTTGCTTTCCAAGATATTCCTAGGTGTTTCAACACAACTTGAATTTATAGTATTTTGCTAGTCATGCACGCATACTATTATTTTGCTTTTGAACTTCCTTGCTATGTACTGTTTGTGGTTTGCTATTAATAGCTGATTAGTCAAATATCAAAATTCAAAAAATTGGGGATTGGGGAGAATTTCATTTTGTTTTGCCGTCCACTATCCATTTTTTGAAACACGCATTTGATTTGAGTTTAATTGTTTGGTAAGAAACTGAGTTGCTCCTACTTGTATGTTTGTATCTAGGTACCTTAACTTCCATACAATTTGGGTACCTTAATTTCAACTTTTTTTGGCTTTCAAACAAAGCAAGTAATAAATACCTTAACTATTTAATAGATCAAAGAATACCCCCACTATGCAGTTTTGATTTTAGGACTAACAAAGATGCTCTAACTTATATTGGATGCCTGAGCCATGATATATGCTCTGGGGGTTTGTTTTTTAGGTTTAAAAGAGAACTGAACAAGTCAAATTTTTATGTTATAACTATGAAAGCTTGTGTAAAAATAAAAATAGAAGTGAACCTGCTACTTTAGAGTGTTGCTGCAAGCGAATCCGCTACTTTAGAGTGTTTATTTGGGAAGGCATAATGTTGAAGGGTTCTAGGTTTTTTTATTCTCGCTTTAGCAGGACTTTTACAAGGTTCTACTGCATGATGAGCATTCTTTTTTTCTTTTTCTTTTTTCCCTTTTTCCATTTGCAAGAGCAAAGCATGTATGGTTTATGCATATAATGAGCGGTGCATGAATGAATTAATGGTGTCTAATTGGCCAGAATATAGAGTGTGTTCATTAGTTAATATGAATCAAAGTTGTTAAAAGCTTAAAATGCTGGATGTGCAAGTGATAACTAGTATAATTGGCCGAAGATCATTCGGTATTTTTATTCGTATCACCTATATCCCTAGACAAAGTGACCTTGAAAGTTGATTTCATCTGCTTCTAAAAAAATTACATAAAAGACATCGAATTTTGATGATTAACTATTCATTGACAACTCTAGACTGTCTAGTTTGACCCCTTTTCTTTCTTTTGTATTGTGTTCTAATTTTGTAATTTGACTTCTCATGTTTTGACAACTAAACCATCAGCAACCTTTTGTATTATGCTGCAGGTGCTGATGCAATATTGTGGAGAAACAAGCTGGTGTCTGAAGGAATTTTAGCTGTTGTAACTGTTGTTTGGATTTTATTTGAATGGATGGGATATTATCTGCTTACTTCCGTATGTCATTCTCTTTTTGTGACAATCCCAAAACCCCGTACGACGGTGTTAAGAATAATCATTGGAATATAACACATTAATCATCATTAGCAGAGTACAGATAATAGCATAAGTAGGCAATTGAATAATTTACACAAATATGACAGCGGAATCATATATATATATATATATATATATATATATATATATATATATATATATATCACCACATCAGAGAGCACAGTGCAGGATACTACTTAGTGCATAATAATACATAATCAGTCTACATCGTCTGAGGCGGAATTACATACATAAAGAGTACATAAACAAAACATCAGTCTACATAGCCTGAGGCAGAATCATAATACATATACAATAATGACGGAAAATCATAGTCATCACGGTGTAGTCAAGCCTCGCCATGAGCCAAAAGGTGCACCTCTACTGCGATGCCAAACCAAAATATGTCATCTACCTGATACTAGGCTGCCCGTGCGAAAATAAGGGCACCCGAGTTTGAAAGGTGAAACAAACTACGAGTCAGTCATGGGACTGGTATGAGAAATATACTTAACTAGTTATTCATCAACAATAAGGTAAATCAAAGAACCACGCCACTTTCGCGGAACGGGTTTACTCCAATGAGTGCTAGTGCATGAAATAAAGTAAATAATTAAATCATCGCAATGTTTTTTATAAAAATGAAGCCATTATAAGACTCAGGTCCCATCACATAATGCAACGCAAGCCGGAGGATAGAGTTTTACCTTATAATGGCCAAGAAATGTTTGATACGAATAAAACAGAAGTATTTGATACTACTACTAGTGCATATATGTTTCAAAAGCAAATTCAATCATAAATATCAATCCTAGGCGGCATAGCTACCATCTACTATGTCGCCATACTAGTAATACATTCACATCCGCAATTTCGTATTGGAAATTGGATTCCATTATGAGTCGAGGAAAGGGGCAAGCTCCTCTCCGTTCGAGACACTCTAGCAAATGTCCCAGGATCGCACACAGCGGTCCTTGGAATCGGCTGGCCCGGTCCTCTCCTACTTTTGAGGATTAATTATTCCTGAACATACGTTTCTCGGTCCTTACAGACCTATAATCGAGGCGCCTCGAATTCCAACAACCACACAGGTGAAAAGTATATATAAATGTCAAGGCTGGTAGGTCACTGACACCACCGTAGCTAGAAAGAAACGTCGTGTTCTCCCAGCGGTCCTTATCCCGTTTTTGACTCATACTGAGGTGTGAAGCTCGCGAATCCACGCTATACACAAAGCTACGCCACACAGTTCAGGCTTTGATCATCAACCACAAGACTTTGCTTTGCAACAAAAGCCTTGATCATATGCCACTTAGGCATGCCACACAGGCAATTCACTCCATGCGACTGATTTCTATCGATATATAACCTCTGAGCTCGTACGTCTTAGAGAAGGGCGTTAAGCAAGAGAATAAATTCTCCGCCGCCAAACAGATATATATTTAATAGAGATCAATCAGCACAAAACAAAATCCAATGTCAGACACACAGTCCATTTACAAGTTCGTTCTGGGTTTGAACGAAACAAGAGGCACCATCTTCCTCGCATATCCGCACAATCAACACGTACGTCCGGACGGCTACCACTTCAGCTCCTTCAAGGTAGCTACTTCAATCGTGAGCATCAGTAGCTCCCATCCATCCAATATGAAGATCGTCGGTCTTGAACCATCTTCTACTCTTCGACTTCTCACCATCGATCGATTATATGAAATGAGGATGAACTCGGACTTTTCAAATAATCCACGTATATTTAGATTTTCAAATTAATTTTTCACATGGTTAAATTATTCAACATTCACATTTCTGTTCCTTAGTGCAATTTTCACGTCAAACACATTCAACCATCACATATCAAGCAAACCCAGCAAAATCGGTTAATTCCATTCCATATCGTCAATAATATTTTATAACGATATATCGCCATTTTTATTTATTTAAAAATGGCCATATTTAATTAAACGATGTTTCAGGCCGTGCCGAGGCACTGGCGCTATTTTTCACTAAATTTGTTTTACCCATATCTGAAAATCTAGCCGTTGGATCCTCACAAATTTTATATCCTTAGAAAGATCTTTTCAAAACGAATCCAACGGTTTCAGTTTTGGGAAAATCCGACGGTCTGATTTCCCACACTAGTCGTTTGAAGTTACGATTTCAGAATTCGAACTGCAGCGTTGTTATTCGATTTAATTTAATTATATTTATATTTATTTACAAATATAATCGATTCTGGCGCTGTTTTTCTTCAGATTTGAATTAAACATTCCAGGCAACCCAACCGTTGGATCTTCACAAATTTGGTGCCGTTGGAAAGATATTTCCAAGGTGAACCCAACGGTTGTGGTTTCGGGAAAATCCGATGGTCGGATCTCCCGCACTAATCGTTTGAAATCACGGTCTCAAAATACGAACTGCACGGTCTCGATTCGTTTTAATTTTATTTATATTTATATGTAAATATAAATATAGTCCATTCGGCGATTTCAATATTGTTTTCACTTCAAATATTTCACTAACGCCTTTAAATTTTGGAAAATTTCGCCGTAACCTCCTTTGTACGGGAGGGGCTGGGAAAATTCCCAAATAGCCACACGGGCGTTTCATCTCAAAAAGAAAAAGAAAAAGCCAAGCGGTTAGCCAATGGACTCATAAAATCATCACCCAAGCAAAACAGTAAACATGTACCTATTTGTCAGGCACACAATTTTATTCCTCTTCTCTAGCCTCTTTGTTTTAACCTGTTCAATAAATATGCATGTACATATGTGCAATTCTTATCACTTCATCTTCCATTCAATTTCATATTTGATTTGATTTGGTTTAAAGTTGCCATTCATTCCAACGTTGCATACATAGGCAAAAATCACATCATTAGCCAATTAATGAATATTTCAACTCATGCATATTTATTTGAACAAGTGGTTATTTTTAACACTTCACAATTCACTTAAAAATGATATTTTTGGCGAACTAAAATATATTTCAACACATGACTAATTTATTTAGTTCCTATACATGTTGAAAATAATATTCATAGCAAACAAATAATTATTTCAACACTTGTATATTTTTTTAGCAAATCACATCTATGATAAAAATGGTATTTTTATCATCTAAAATATTTATTCAACACAAGAATGTTTTCAACACTTCATATTCTCAATAAAAATGTAATTTTTATTGTTCCATCTTTTTATTCAACACATGAACCTTTTTCAACACATGAACTTCTCAACACATGAGCATTTCCACACATGGATATTTTATATAGATTGTATATATAAGAAAGATGTTATTTTTATTGTTGAAACAATTTATTTAAAACATGTATATTTTACATACTTCTTATATATAATAAAAATGTGATCTTTATTGTTTAAACACTTCATTCAACACATGAATTTAATTTTCAACACGTGAACCTCTCAACACATGAGCATTTCCACACATGGATATAGTTTCAACACATGACATTAGTTTCAAAGCATGAAAATAATTTCAACATATGAAAATAATTCTAACACATGAATATTATTCAAAATTTCGGCAGCAAAACGGCATGGTAGTTAAAACCAGCACCGTCCCGAGTACGACTTCTCGCTCTACCTTAAAACCTCGCGGTTTTTGACAATGGGGATTTCATACATCTAATTCGCACGCAGGCATGTATGATCTTTCTTTTCCACAATTCATTTCAATTTTGTTTCAATCACAAATGGGTATTTTTCAACCACAACCAAACAATATCACCCACAAACAATTCTATCAACCATTCGCATTATTCACCAAATTTTTCACACCAATTCACAATCAATAAATATCGTCCATGGTTTGTGGACGAGGGGAGTGTGTGCGTATATATATATATATATATATATATTTGTATATAAATATATTTTATTTCCATTCCAACACACATATCATTTATACAATGCATGTATAATTCATACTTCGCTCATACAACTTATACTACGCATGTATATGTGGTATACAACACGTATATAATTTATATCTCGCTTATATAATTTATACATCACATTTTATTCACATTTTAGTTTAGAAATCTCACATTGGTTCGTTGCTTTGCTAAAAATCCTGGCGAGCTCAGAAAAATCCGCGGTCTCTTCTAAATGGTAGAGAGCCTCTTTGCGGTCACGATGTTTCCTGTTTCATCGAATTTCGTCAATAGACGATAAAGATATGATTTTTCAAAGTTTGCAACACTTAAAAGTGTTATTTTCTGTTCAAAGAAAATAAAGCCGATACCTTTCTTCGTGGGTTCGAACTAGGGTTTGAAGATTACTGCAAATCCGAAGCACGATGTTGTAATCGGGTTATACCACGTCGAAGAGGCCGGAGAGGCGCTCAGAACGAGGTAGGGGTGGTCCCACCCGGTGGCACGTGGCAGGCGCAGCGACGGTTGGAAGTCGCCGACTTCAGGTGCTCCGTTCTCATCGATGGGGCGGCGAGGGGGGTCGGGGGTTGGTCGGATTTGAAGAGGGGAGGCGGCGCTGTCGAGTCTGGGTGGTGGCGAGGTCTGAAAGTGGCTGAGGCGGCGGCGATTGGGTCGGGAAGTTTCGAATGCGGTTTCCATCAAGAGGAGAGAGGGAGCGGGGAGAGAGAAGGCTGATATGGAAGAAAGTGATTGGCCCATAAATTTTTTTATTTATAAAGTTTTAAAATCCGAAAATAGCCCTCTTCACATACGAACTCCAATCCAAACCCAACGACTGTCGCCACTAGCTAAATACCCACATCCCGGACACAATGGGATATGTTTCGTTGGCCAATTCAACTGTTACAGTCTGTTATTTTTCAACTTAAAGTATACAACATTTAATATTCAATTTGAACGTACATTTCAATTTGCCAGGGCCACAAACTAATTCCAAAAATTCCAAAAAATAAATCTGGCTATGTTTTGACGATACGGTCCCAACAAAACTAGTTTCGTCGAATTCTGAGACCGTCTGAAAAATTGCCATTTTCTGGTCGATCCAATTTAACTGTAATTGACCAAACACATTTCCTTTGCCACGCTCACATACTAGCTTCAAAAATTATGAACTTTGAAACCTAGTAATAATTTGACATCCCGGACCCAACAAAAGTGGTTTCGTCGAATTCCGAGGCCGTTTGCAAAATGTCTATTTTCAAGGGCTATATATTCTCCATAGCGACCTTTCTGAAAATTCATTTGGCCATAACTTTTGATTTCCACTATGAAACTTTGATTTTTCAGATTCGTTAGAAAGATAATCATAAACAGATTTAAATATTTTTGGTTTCACTAAAATTCGTTTTATTTTGCACCCGGTACAATCAGACAAAGTTTGAATTCGAATTTTCAAACTGCCCCACTATTTCCAATTCATTATTTAGTTGGAATATTCTATTTCAATTGTTTAAATTCTTTGAAAATAACCAATTTTAAAATTTTAAATTGGCTCGCATTTTCAGGGTTGTTACAATCTCCCCCACTTAAAACTTTTCGTCCCCGAAAAGGACAAAACAGCAAAGTAGGAAACAAAAATGTAAATGCAAAGTATTGTGAAGGTACCTTACACCGGAGTTAGTCAGAGAGGTCTGCTCTACATTTGGGGTAAGCTTGCTTAATGCTTTCCTCAGTCTCCCAAGTACAGTCTCAAGGATCACTACTCCATTGCACTTTAACTAAATGAACCTTCTTGCTCCTCAGCTCTTTAGTTTCTTTGCCAGCTATTTTTAATGGCTAATTCTGGAGTAATTTCCAAGTCCTGTTGCGCTGCTTCTTCTACAACAAGATCCGGATCACATGTCTCCTAAGTTGAGACACGTGGAACACATTATGCACTCCAGGCAATCAATCGGGTAATTGAACCCTATAAGCAAGAGTTCCAATTCGTTCAAGTATGGGAAAGGGACCAATAAATCTGGGTGACAACTTCCCAGTTTTACCGAATCGGATTACTCCTCTCATCGGAGAAACTCTCAAATAGACATAATCACCAACAGCGAATGCCAAATCTCTTCTTCTAGAATTCGCATAACTTTTCTGTCGGCTTTTTGCGGTTTGTAATCGTTTCTTGATGAAATCGACTTTATCTGATGCTTCTCGAATCATATCGGGTCCCAACACAAGTTTGTTGCCAGGTTCTACCTAACATGAGGGAGATCTGCACGGTCTACCGTATAATGCTTCAAATGGCGACATTTTCAAACTTGCTTGATAGCTGTTGTTATGTAACACCCCGTGAATTCTATAACGTTAAGCTTCACGAATTAAAGTATAATTAATTATAAATAATGAGATCAAGGGAAATGGGTTACGCCATTGCGTTCATCTCGAAATTCTGCTTGAGATAGAGTCCAAGTTTGCATAAAACGGATATCGTATGAAGAAGATATGGACGAACGAAGTTGGGCGAAAAAACAGAAAACGGGTCAGAATGCACTGGCGCACTTAGGAAGTGCGCCAGAACAGAAATGAACTGGCGCACTTGGGAAGTGCCCCAATACATTTTTATCCTGGCGCACCTGCCAAGAGCGCCCAGGTCAGAATGACCTGGTGGTCAGGTCCTGGCTGGCCTGATCAGGGTCTGGTCGAATTCTGATGCTTGGCTGAGTCACTAGGGCTTACATGTCACCTTTTGAGTGGCTCTTTGAACTTTGTATGGTCTAGATTCCTCCTATCTTCATACGACGGCTCAAAACAATTTAAAATTCTATAAATACAACTCAAACCTAACCCTAAACTCACACAAATAATAGAATACAATAGCTGTCATGCTGCTGGAAAGGAACTAGGAATGGCCGTCAATTAGAAACCCTAGAGACAAGCCAACAAGCCTAAGAGACGAATCAAATTAAAAGAAGATCAAAGCTTAATCAAATCATTCAATGCAACTTTGCTACCCAAAGGAGAGCATCTCCAAATCAGAATAACAGAAATCAGAAAACAAGAATTCATCACACGTTGTAAGTATAGTAACCTTTCAGAATATGAATAAAAACTGTGATGTGATTCGATGTATATGAAAATAGAATTGTATTATTATTCTATGTATTGTGATAGTTCTATCATGACTTATATATTGATGTTTGTGGCATAAAATTGATTGATGCAAGCCTATTGAACGATTGTACTTGCAAGTTTGTGGCGAAAATTAGAACTTGGTCATTTTATGTATATGGCGATGGTATGGACTATGTCTAAGTTGGAATTTATGTAAACATGTTATAGACCTTTTTTATTGTTCTTATGTTTATTTGCAAGTATAATTAGATCTATGTTTCATAAACTATGCAAGTTCATTTGCAAGTATAATTGGACCTATGTTTCATCAAGTATAATTAGATCTATGTTTCATAAACTATGCAAGATTTTGTTTATTTGGAAGTATAATTGGATCTATGTTTCATAAACTATGCAAGATTTTTTCTATTTGCAAGTATAATTGGATCTATGTTTCATAAACTATGCAAGTTCATAGGCTATATGATTAGATGTTAAAATTGTACATTTTGGTGAACATACATCATGCTAGTCTTGTGTTTGACATTATGCCAAATTAAACATGTTCAAAACACAAGTTTTATTATCCTAAACTATGCCATCTCTTATGTCACCTACTTAGTTATATTTTGATTTGAATGCAAGTTCGCATGACCCATGTTATATGTTAGTTGAATCGCCAAATTGCAAGTTCATGCGCCACACAGCTTTATGTATTATATGTTCTTGATTTCCGCTTTTCCTCACGTTTATAAAGTTGGGTTGAATTGTGACAAGCCCAACACATGTTATAACGTTGCGAACAAATGGGGGTAATAACGTTGGGTGTAAAATATGAAAACATATGTTGGCATGTTTGGCACATGCCAATGATTATGACACATAAGCGGTATGAATTGAAATACCCAAAAATAAAAGATATGACATTTACATATAGTTTAAAAGTAATAAAATATGTAAATTTAGACAACCAGGGCACTGGGGTGCGGGCGTGCACAGTGCAGGTCTAACGGGGTGCGGGCGTGCACACACTCCGGAGCAGACAAGCAGGGCACTGGGGACACCAGTAGTATAACCTATGTCTTCTAGTTTTGTGTCGGGACCGCCACCATGGATCTTGATACACCCCATGGTGGGACCAGCATAGGTATCTACAATTCTTGGGGGCCGTATGACACATGTTAACGCGAGTAGGAGCCAATCTTTAATAAGAATGGGGATCACTTCACCCTCACCATGGGGTGACAGTTAGAATAAACTCGAGTAGGTGCAGAGGTATAGTATGGGTGTGATAGTACGTTCGACACTTCCTTAGCCTGTGACACTTTCCTGTTTTTAGTTTATATCCATCATATCCTTTTCTTATTCACATATTGAAGAGTTACTAGATTTACTCAGGCTTTATGTCTGACCCTATTTTCTTTTCGTCTTCTTTTCTTCCGTCCCCCCCCTCCCCACACCATGTCCACAGGGAGGAAACAGCTCAACTCAGTCAGGCTCTTTACAAGCACCAAGAACGTAGATGTATGATTTGGATCTTTCTTGCTCGGATAATGGCTTTGGATATCACTATGGGGATTTTTGTCACTTTATTTATATTTTCATGCTTCGTTAATAATCAAGGCAGTTATGAGGTTGTAATGTTGAAGTATTTTGAGACAATTATGGAAATCTTTGTTTGATACACGTATGGATGAAATAAAGTTTGTTTGGTTTCCGCTGTTTAAAATATGTGTATTTATATCTGTCTTGAGTTCATCTGTGGCTTTTACTTATAAACCTCCACCAAAGTTAAGGCATTCCCTTTCTGAGTGACCTTAATGGAGGTGGGGTGTTTCACTTGGTATCAGAGCATAGGTTTACTAGACAAGATAAAAGTTTTTGAAAATTGTTTTCAAAAAGAAAGTTTAAAGAAGCATTTTTTTAGAAAAAGTGTTATATTTATAAAAAGACAAAATCACCCAAAGCCATGTGCCCTATCTATCCTTTTCTATCCTTCGTTTTGAATCTTTCCTTTCTGTTTCATCATGTCTGGAAACCTTAACCTCCCGGAAGGAGTGCCGATTCCCGACTGGTTTAGGAGGTACTTAGAAGCAAGGGCCAATGGCACGGGCCCAGCAGACATCTCTCCTCCAGTGGCCGTGGTTCCTCCTCCTCCTCCGCCTCCTCTTGGAAATGCCTTCGCAAAAACATGTAGAGACTTCAAGGCTATGGGTGGAAAAGACTTTTATGGGATAGAATCTTTTGTTGAAGCAAGAAACTGGTTAAAGGAGACTGAGGATCTGTTTGTCATCTTTGGAGTGGGAGACAGGCAAAAGATACAACTTGCGGTGTGGTTACTTAAGGATGAAGCTTCCTATTGGTGGGAAGATACTAATGCTCAGAGGGCGGTGGAAACATGGGAAGACTTCAGGACAAGGTTTGAGATGAAATTCCTCTCCCAAGCCAAAAGAAGCCTGCAAATGGAAAAGTTTCTAACTCTGAAACAGGGAAGCATGACGATCAAGGAATATGTTAATCAGTTTAATCAGCTGGCCAGATTTGGGCTAGACTTAGTAAACACCCAACACAAGAAGGCACTTCACTTCGTCAAGGGTTTGAATGAGCCTCTACACAGCCTTGCCATGACCCATGTATCCACGGGTGCGACTTATGAAAGCCTGGTGGACATGGCGTTGCTACACGAGGAAGACCACGGCAAGAAAGAAACTAAGGGGGAAGAGAAGAAAGAAGGTCTACAGGCAAAGAAAACAGACTTCAAGAAAGGAGGGAAGAACAATAAGCCCCGTGAGAAGAGAAGGTGCAATTTCTGTGGCATTGTGGGCTATATATCAAAAGACTGCCGGAAAAGGAAGGCGAAGATGGGTGGCTGCTTCCATTGTGGAGAAACTGGACACCAAGCTAAGGACTGCCCAAAGAAGAAAGGGCAGGGACAGAAAGCCGAATCCACTTCAGGGGGTCAAGTTCATGCGCTAGTGGCACCTCAGCAGGAACGAGGTAGTAATATTTCTGTAGAAAGTGTAGTCTATCTTTATGATCATCCAGTTCATACACTTTTTGACTCTGGCGCATCACACTCTTTTATTTCATCTGCCTTAGTAGAATCTCTACATCTAGACACTAGTATGGTAGAAGATCCCTTAGTAGTTTCAAATCCAATTGGGGCTCTGCTTACTTGTCAATGGTTTGTTTGGGTTTGAAAATCTCTATTCTCAGCGTTGAGTTTAGTTGTAGTGCCTTTGTTTTGGGCTTCTCGGGATATGGTTTGATTTTAGGCATGGACTGGTTATCCAGTAATAGTGCCATTCTTGACTGCGAGAAAAGAGTAGTTAGACTCTTGACTCAGCTTGGTAATACTCTAGAAATTTCTTGTAATCCCTTGAATGTTGTTATGCTTAGTTATCTAGAGTCACTTGATGCTTCTGATGAGAATTTGCAATCAGTTAGGGTAGTCTGGGAATATCCGGATGTATTTGAGGAAGTGAAAGGCTTACCTCCGAGGCGGGAAATCGACTTCCGCATATATCTTGTGGATAACGCAAAGCTTGTAGCTTTACCTGTCAGACACATGGCTCCAAGGGAGAGAAAGGAGCTCAGTAAGCAGGTTAAAGAACTTCTCGAAAAGGGGTTCATTAGACGGAGCATTTCGGAATGGGGTGCTCCAGTGGTGTTCGCAACCAAAGCAGACGGTTCGCTTCGCCTTTGCGTCGACTATAGGGAGTTAAACAAATTGACCAAGAAAAATAGGCACCCTCTTCCCCGAATCAACGATTTGTTTGATCAACTTGTAGGTGCGTCGGTCTTCTCCCAACTTGATCTGGCAATTGGGTTCCATCAGCTAAGAGTAGCTAAAGACAACATTGATAAGACAGCATTCAGAACCCCAGATGGTTTCTTCGATTGGCTTGTCATGCCTTTCGGCTTGACAAACGCACCCGCTTATTTCATAAACCTAATGAGCAGGGTGTTCAGAGAACTCCTCAACAAATTTGTGGTTGTCTTCGTAGATGATATCTTAATCTTCTCAAAGAGTGAGGAAGAACATGCTCAGCATCTGAAAGAAATCATGGATACTCTCCGTGCACATTAACTAAAAGCCAAATTCTCCAAGTGTCACTTCTGGAGAAAAGAAGTAAGGTTTCTTGGGCATATAGTGTCCAAAGAAGGGTTGGCTATGGACCCCGCGAAAGTGGTGGCAGTGCAAGATTGGAAGACACCAAGAAATGCAACCAAAGTTCGAAGCTTTCTTGGGCTAGCCGGTTTTTATCGAAAGTTTATTAGGGATTTCGCGAAAATCTCAGCCCCACTCACAAGGCTAACAAAGAAGAATCTGGCGTTCGCTTGGGATTTGGACTGTGACATTGCATTCCAACGATTAAAAAGGGCTCTCACAACAGCCCCAGTTCTAAATCTGCCTGACGGAAACAAAATGTTCATAGTATACACGGATGCATGTGGAATGGGACTAGGCGTCGTTCCAATGCAAGAAGGAAAGGTAGTAGCTTATGGCGGAAGACAATTGAAAGTTCATGAAAAGAACTACCCAACCCACGATCTTGAGTTAGCCGCCATCGTCTTTGCACTTAAGTCTTGGCGCCATTATCTCCTAGGTGAGAAGTTTGAATTATACACTGACCATAAATCGTTGAAATATCTCTGCTCCCAGAAGGATCTTAACTTGAGGCAGCAAAGATGGATGGAGTTTCTTGCCTCGTATGATTTTGAAATTTCCTATACTCCCGGAAAAGGCAACATGGTAGCAGACGCGTTGAGCCAAAAGAAACTGACCCTAAGCCTTCTCTTTGTGGAAAGGCAAAACTTGGAGTATATAGCCAGTTTCAACTTTAGGCCCTCCTCGGATTTTGTACCGGGTTTGTTAGCATCTCTCGAAGTACGCCCTACTCTCTTAGACTCAATAGGGGTTGCACAACGTGAAGACCCTCAGCTTGTTGATGTGATTGATAAACTTATTAGGGGTGAGACTTCTAGTCACCTCAGTAGATACGCCATCGATGATAAGGGTTGGCTGAGGCGAGATGCAAGATTATGCGTCCCACAAGCAAGGGAGTTGACAAAGAAGGTTCTCGAGGAAGCGCATCATTCCAAGATGACTATACACCCTGGAGGTGATAAGATGTACAAGGATATAAAAAGGACTTTCTTTGGGAGCGGCATGAAGCAAGACGTAGCAGATTTCGTTTCTAAGTGCATGACCTGCCAACGGGTCAAGGCGGAACAAAAGAAGCCTGGAGGACTACTTCACCCTCTAGAGGTCCCACAGTGGAAGTGGGATAGCATTTCAATGGACTTCATTGATGGACTGCCTAGGTCGAGAAGAGGCAACACTAGCATTTGGGTAATAGTGGATATGCTTACTAAAAGCGCCCACTTTATACCTATCAAGAGTAGGAGGACTGCCGCATCTCTAGCATCTCTTTATCTCAAGGAAATATTTCGACTCCATGGGATACCCTCCAGCATTGTTAGTAACCGAGACCCTATCTTCACAAGCGAGTTTTAGCGGAGTCTGCAAGAAGCTGTAGGCACACAGCTATGTTTGAGCATGACCTATCACCCCCAAACAGATGGCCAGACGGAATGGGTGAATAGTGTTTTAGAGGATCTTTTAAGACTTTGCGTTCTTGACTTTGGAGGGACGTGGGAGGATCACCTTCCTTTAGTGGAATTCGCCTACAACAACAGCTACCAAGCTACCATCGGCATGGCACCCTTCGAAGCCTTGTATGGAAGACCATGCAAATCACCAACTTGTTGGTGGGAGTCTATGGATAAGCTTATACTTGGGCCAGACATGATTCGAGAAACTTCAGAGAAAGTGGACTTGATACGTAGGAGAATGAAGACAACCCAAGACAGACATAAATCCTACGCCGATAAAAGAAGGACCGACCTTCAGTTTGAGGTTGGGGACAGGATTTTCCTTAAGGTGTCCCCTTTAAGGAACGTCGTTTGTTTTGGATCCGCAGGAAAGCTAGCACCAAAATTTGTAGGACCGTTCCCTATCATCGAGAAGATTGGGAAAATGGCTTATAGAGTAGATCTGCCTGAAAGATTGGCTGGAATTCACAACGTCTTTCACGTTTCTCATCTCCGGAAATGTCTACATGAATCAGCGAAAGTGGTAGAGCCAAGCATTTTAGAAGAAGCCGAAGTGGAACGCAAAGCAACTGTGAGGAGAATTCCAATCCGCATCATAGGAACTGATGTGAAAAAGCTACGCAACCGCGAAGTCAAACTCGTTAAAGTTCAGTGGAGCGACGCCGAGGAAGACGCGACTTGGGAAGCTGAGGACAGAATACGCGCTGCCTACCCTCTTCTTTTTGAGGGTACATCTTTGACCTCTCTTTTTCTTAAGTTGTGCTTGTATCTATCTTTTTAGGTATATCTCCTCGATATTATCCTTTATCCTTAGGTAGAAACCCCTTTGGATGTAAACATGTATTTGAAACATGTTATGGTTGATGGCTGCAAGTGGTTGCTAGTGGTTGCTCGTGGATGCATATACACACACAACCTAGGTCTTAGATCGGCTCAATCACTTCATACTGCATATGCATATATGTATTCTTATTTGTATATGGTTGTAAAATTTGATATGCTGTCATATGGTCGTTGCATTTGTATGAATAGTTTTGCACTCATGTAGAATTATGAGTAGGAAGAATTTGCATACATAATGGATTCATGACACTTACATGATTCGCATTAAGGAGGTCAACTGAATCAGTAGACCGCCTGATTTCTGCATTAGATAAGGACATGTACACACACTATGAATATGATCATGAAGCATTAGAAGTCTTTTAAGGACAGTGGATGCATGTATTTGTTGGTTGAGTAGATGGACTATTGGATGGTAGGATATACATTCTTCCTAACTTGAAGATTTCGGGGACGAAATCCTTTTAAGTGGGGGAGAATGTAACACCCCGTGAATTCTATAACGTTAAGCTTCACGAATTAAAGTATAATTAATTATAAATGATGAAATCAAGGGAAATGGGTTACGCCATTGCGTTCGTCTCGAAATTCTACTTGAGATAGAGTCCAAGTTTGCATAAAACAGATATCATATGAAGAAGATATGGACGAACGAAGTTGGGCGAAAAAACAGAAAACGGGTCAGAATGCACTGGCGCACTTGGGAAGTGCTCCAGAACAGAAATGAACTGGCGCACTTGGGAAGTGCATCAGTACATTTTTAGCCTGGCGCACCTGCAAAGTGCGCCCAGGTCAGAATGACCTACTGGTCAGGTCCTGGCTGGCCTGATCAGGGTCTGGTCGAATTCTGATGCTTGGCTAAGTCACTAGGGCTTACGTGTCACCTTTTGAGTGGCTCTTTGAACTTTGTATGGACTAGATTCCTCCTATCTTCATACGATGGCTCAAAACAATTTAAAATTCTATAAATACAACTCAAACCTAACCCTAAACTCACACAAATAATAGAATACAATAGCCGTCATGCTGCTGGAAAGGAACTAGGAATGGCCGTCAATTAGAAACCCTAGAGACAAGCCAACAAGCCTAAGAGACGAATCAAATTAAAAGAAGATCAAAGCTTAATCAAATCATTCAATGCAACTTTGCTACCCAAAGGAGAGCATCTCCAAATCAGAATAACAGAAATCAGAAAACAAGAATTCATCACACGTTGTAAGTATAGTAACCTTTCAGAATATGAATAAAAACTGTGATGTGATTCGATGTATATGAAAATAGAATTGTGTTATTATTCTATGTATTGTGATGGTTCTATCATGACTTATGTGTAACACCCCGTATTTCTGTTAATACTAATATTCACAAATTAGAAGAATTAATATTGAGAATTTGCACGAAATAGCCTTAAAAAGGCATATAACAAATTTGAGATATGTGAATTGCCTTAAAAGGCGAAAAATGGAATTAAGACATTAATTGGAAAATTAATGTGTAGAAATGGTCATAAGTTAATTATGGATTAATTTGAATTCATGAATAGTTGCGTGTGTATATATATATATTTATATATATATGGGCAGTTAATGTAAACATGAATAGAAGTTTATTAATTTGCTGAGTGTTTGCCGAGTCACTTCTGACTCATTGCTGAGTCAATAAGATAAACCCCATCTGGTCTGAATGGCTGCGGTTATTTCTAGGTTAAATCTAATGGCCTAAATGAATCCTAACATCTATAAATAAGTGGGTAGACTCTAACCCTAAATCACTTGAAAAATTGGAGAGCTACCGACATGCTGTTGCCATGGAGTTCATCATAGCCGTCACAAACTAAAGAACAAGAAGGCCTAATCTACAAACTAAATCTACTCAAATCAAATCAAAAGCTCTCTCTCTTTCTATTTCTCTTCTTTAAAATTGTGAGTATGATGAATCTCACAATATTATTATAAAATAATTTGATTAAGTTATGAATGGATCACAAGAAAGTGATATGAATTGTTATGTATTTGTAAATTATGTTGTGGATCTCTTGTTATGCTATTATGTTATCATATATATGTTGTTATGTTGTAAATAATCCTATGCTATGTCATATGTGATTAATCATGCTATGCTATGTTGTAAATCATATCATGCTATGTTGCAAATTATGATATGCTATGTTGTAAATCTTATATATGTTGTAGATCTCATATTATCACATATGTTGAAATACTTATGTTATATGATAATGATGGCATGTTAAGTTGTGTTGAATCGTACAAGTTGTAAAATCATGATGTTAGTATTTATGCGAATTGGATCATGTTTAAAGTTTATGTTTTTTTTATAATAGATCTTGATTATGGGAATTTTCCTATTGGGTTAGGTGTACCCATATACATGAATCTACAAATTAATTGGATCTTGAATATGGGAATTTGCCTATTAAGTTAGGTGTACCCATATACATGAATCTATGATTAAATGAATTTTGATTTTTGGGAATTTGCCTATTGAGTTAGGTGTACCCATATAAAACCATATTGTTAATGATGTTGATTCACACATGTCCTATACAAGTTTATGAAATTTGATCAAAAACATATTATGTGAATTATGAATAAGTTGACACCCTTAGATCCATGACATGTATAACCTTATGCAAGTTGTAATGTATGCAAGTTTTACCCCTTGTTATGATTTATTTAGTCACATATATATGTTATTGTTGTGAATATTTTCTTTTATGCTATGAGTTAGACTAATCGGGTCTAGCATACATTTTGCGAATAAACGTTCAAACATGGGGTAGGGGTAATATTAGGAAATTAATAAATTGGGGTGCAATTGATATGATTTTGCATGCCTTAAATGGATGTCCATAATTGAGTCAATTATGGACATTGTTAAATTTGGAATTAATTAATAATTCAAGTAGGGAATTATTAAAATTGGGGAAAGTAGATTATTAATAATAATCAATGCTTAGGACACGAGGTTGGACCCGTTTGTGACGTAAACCTGCCCGGACCCGCCCGGCAAATCCAGTATTCACAAATGTCGGCCCAATGTGAGAGGTCCTAGGCCCAAACTAAAGCATAACAGTTGTAAAGACACGAGGTTAGACTCTTTTATGGTGTAAGACTGCCCGGACCCGCCCGACAAATCCAGCTGCCATAAATGCCAGTCTAATGTGAGAGGTCTTTATGAGGTTATGGCCTTAATGAATTAAGAAATACTTAGCCAGATAATCATGTAAGGTGGGACATGGGGGTTAAGTAGGTGCCTTGGGTGGCATGAGGAATCTAGTGGTTGCCTTTAGAGGCATTTGAAATACGATTAGACTTAACCAAATACACATGTAAATGAACATGACTAAGTGGGTTAAGTGGATGGACTAATGGGACAAGCTTAGGTGGAATGCTTGTGGGAAATAATGGGGCCCATTTCAACCAGTATCCCAAAATGTATCTTTGTGGGCTCGACCCAAGTCGAGGATGGGACACGCATACTGGGTTTGACTATAAGAGGCCAAAACAGGGAGCGGTGGCAACGCAAGTCCAACGGGTTTCATATGCGTGTGTGGACCCGGGCTGGTAGGTAAGACGTTGTTGCATCGTGTAGGTATAAGCCGTGCATCTCCGTTATATCGGGTTTCCACTTTAGGGGAATGATACACCCCACTGTGGGGCCAGCACAGGTATCTACGAGTAGGGAGCCGATCGAAAAATGGAAAGTGGGGTACACCTAGTGGAGATAGGGGCAGGCGGCACCTATGTAGTTAGCTAGGAGTACGTAAAGCCATTAAGAAAGCTTCTAAGTGAAGCTAAATGGAATCAATCTTTAGGGTGACTGGTGTGGTGCAGTATAGTGTTTATCCTTTAGTATTTAGGAGCGCCTATAACGTTTCCTTTAGCGATTGTCTATGTCCTTAATCTGCTCTTTCATAGACATTTCCTTGTTTTCCAGCTTATGCCTTAGTCCAGTTATTTTGATAATAGTATTGTAGAATTATCATACTCGCCAGACTTTATGTCTGACCCCCCCCCCCCTCTTTTTCATCTTTTTCTCCCTTCAGGTCCTCAGGTTAGGCCAAGTTCCAGTGGAGTCTGATTGGATTGCTTATCTCTTGGAAAGCTTGGACTGCTGAAGTAAAGTCCAGCTTGTTATCTTTCTTTTTAATGGCTATTTATGTAATGGGATTATGTACTTTTTTATCAAGATAGATATTGTACTTGACTTTGATTATGGTGTTATGATGTAACCAAACATGTTTTGACTTCTGCTGCAATTGAAATAAAGTTTTTAAATTTCCAAGTACTATTTTATATCTGTCTTGTTGAAATTTTATTGTTCTATATTCACCTAAAACCTCCATAGAAGTTAATGCATTCCCTTTGTGAGTGACATTAATGGACGTGGGGTGTTACACGTGGTATCAGAGCATAAGGTTACCAGAACAGATAAAATTTTTAGAAAAATATTTTTCTAAAGTATTTTTGGAAGAAGTGCTTTCAAAAGCATGTTATTTAGAGAAAGTTTTTATGAAAAACATAATCCCAAATAGCCATATCCTTATCTTTATCTTTCGAATTCTCCATTTTGAATCTTTCCTTTTTCGTTTCAGCATGGCTGAAGATATTAATCTCCCAGAAGGTGTGACGGTTCCAGGGTGGTTTAGGAGATATTTGGAGGCTAGGGCCACCACTGCAGGCCCAGCAGATGTTCCTCCACCCCCAGTTGCACCCATTCCTCCTCCTCCTCCTCCTCGTGTTGACACTTTTGCAAAGACGTGCAAGGAATTTAAGGCTATGGGAGGAAAAACTTTTCAAGGGACTGAGACGTTTGTGGAGGCCAGAGACTGGCTTAAGGAGAATGAGGAATTGTTGGATATCTTTGAAGTGGAAGATGGGAGGAAAGTCCGTTTAGCTGCTTGGTTAATGATGGGAGAGGCCTCGTTTTGGTGGGAGGTCACTAACGGGGAACGTCCAGTTGATTCATGGGCGGATTTCAGACGAAGGTTTGAGGCAAAGTTTCTTTCAAGGGCAGAGGAGAATTTAAATATGGAAAAATTCCTGACATTAAAGCAAGGGAGCTTATCAGTGAAGGAGTATGTCAATAAATTTAATCAGTCAGCAAGGTTTGGCTTGGAGTTGGTGAACATGCCAGAGAAGAAAGCTTTGAGGTTTGTTAGAGGCTTGAATGAACCGTTGCAAGGGTTGGCTATGACCCACATCCCTATGGGAGCCACCTTTGAAAGGCTAGTAGAAATGGCACTTATGCATGAGGATAAGGCAGTTGAAAAGAAAGGGGATCAGAAGAAACCCCAACAGCAAAATAAGAAGGGTGGTAAAAACAATAATGGCAAAGGGAAGAAGAGATGCTTCAATTGTGGGACGCCTGGCCATCTCAGCAAAGATTGTAGAAAGAAAAAGAAGACTGGTTGTTTTCATTGTGGAGATGCGGGACATTTGGTGAAGGACTGCCCAAAGAAGGGGCAGAGGGCAGGGTCTACCTCGGGAGGACAGGTGCAGGCTCTTATGGCACCAGGGCAGGCAAGGGGGCAAGTTCAGGCTATTGCGGCCCCACCGCTGCAAGAAAGAGGTAGAACAATTTCTGTTGAAAGCTTAGTTTTTCTGTTTGATCATCTTGTCCATACCTTATTCGATTCTGGCGCATCTCATTCATTTATCTCTACATCATTAGTTGAATTACTGCACTTGAACACCAGTTTAGTAGAGGATCCCTTGGTTGTTTCAAATACAATTGGGGGTTCGAGTCATTTGACCATGATATGTTTGGATTTGAAAATCTCTATACTTAGCGTTGAATTTAGATGTGATGCTTATGTATTGGGCTTCATGGGTTATGGGCTAATTTTAGGAATGGATTGGTTATCTAGAAATGGGGCCATTCTTGATTGTGAAAGGAGAGTAGTTAGGCTTGTGACTCGCCTTGGTAATGCTCTCGACATCTTTTGTAGTCCCATAAATTCCGTTATGCTAAGTTATCTTGAATCGCTTGACGCGTCTGTAGAGAATCTGCGAACGGTAGAGGTGGTCCGGGAATATCCGGATGTGTTTGAGGAGGTAAAGGGCTTACCTCCAAAGCGGGAGATAGACTTTCGAATTTATCTTATGGATAATGCTAAACCCGTATCTTTGCTAGTGCGCCACATGGCTCCTCGTGAAAGGAGGGAACTCAATAAGCAAGTGAAGGAGTTGCTTGAGAAGGGGTTCATAAGACATAGTATATCAGAGTGGGGTGCTCTAGTAGTATTTGCTACAAAGGCGGATGGGTCCCTTAGACTTTGTGTGGACTATAGAGAACTAAACAAGCTTACTAAAAAGAACCGACACCCACTGCCGAGGATTGACGATCTCTTTGATCAGTTAGTTGGCGCCTCAGTGTTTTCGCAGTTGGACTTAGCCACTGGCTTTCATCAACTGAGAGTGGCTGAGGATAGTATAGATAAGACTGCTTTTAGGACTCCTGACGGATTCTATGAATGGCTAGTGATGCCCTTTGGTTTGACAAACGCCCCCGCATATTTTGTTGATTTGATGAGTAGGGTGTTTAGGGAGTACCTTAACAAATTCGTGGTAGTCTTTGTGGATGACATCTTAGTCTTTTCTAAGAATGAAGAAGAGCATGCCCTACATCTTAGGGAAGTGTTGGAAACCCTTCGAGCGCATAACCTTAAGGCAAAATTTTCTAAGTGTCACTTCTGGAGGAAAGAAGTACGGTTCTTAGGGCACGTGGTTTCCAAGGAAGGGATAGCAGTGGATCCCGCAAAGGTGGTGGCCATCCAAGATTGGAAGGTCCCTAAAAATGTAACCGTTGGGGTTGGCTGGCTATTATAGGAAGTTTATCAAAGACTTCGCAAAAATATCAGCTCCATTAACACGGTTAACGAAGAAGAACCTGGTTTTTACGTGGGACGAAGATTGTGATGATGCGTTCCAACGTTTAAAGAGAGCCTTAACTTCAGCCCCAGTCTTAGTGCTGCCAGACGGGAATAAACCGTTTACCGTCTATACTGATGCTTGTGGGACGGGACTTGGCGCGGTTCTCATGCAAGAGGGAAGAGTAATAGCTTATGGTGGAAGGCAGTTGAGGGTTCATGAAAAGAATTACCCTACGCATGACCTTGAGTTAGCCGCAATTGTTTTCGTGCTTAAGTCTTGGCGTCACTATCTTCTTGGTGAGAAATTCGAACTGTTCACTGACCACAAATCATTAAAATACTTATTCTCTCAGAAGGATTTGAATTTAAGGCAGCAACGGTGGATGGAATTCCTAGCCTCCTACGATTTTGAAATAGCATATACCCCGGGCAAGGGTAACGTGGTAGCAGACGCCTTAAGTAGGAAAAGGTTGTCCTTGAGTCCGTTGTTTGTTGAACGACGAAGCTTAGAATTCATCTCCATGTTTGACTTTAGACCCTCCGTTGACCTAGTACCTGGTTTGTTAGCATCCTTGGAGGTTAGACCTACACTTCTAGGATGAGTTGGTGAGGCACAGCAAGACAACCCCCAGTTGGTTGAGATAGTAGAAAAGCTCAAAGGAGGGGAGTCGTCTAGCCATCTTCGTAGGTATACCCTAGACGATAAGGGTTGGTTACAAAGGGATAATAGACTTTGTGTACCACAAGACGAAGACTTAAGGAAGGTCATTCTTGATGATGCTCATCGCTCAAAGATGACCATTCATCCCGGCGGAGACAAGATGTACAAAGATATGAAGCGGGTTTTCTTTTGGGCCGGTATGAAAAAGGATGTGGCCGAGTACGTCGCTAGATGCTTGGTGTGCCAACGAGTAAAAGCGGAACAAAAGAAACCCGGTGGGTTGCTTCACCCATTGGAAGTTCCACTATGGAAATGGGAAAGCGTCTCAATGGATTTTGTGGATGGATTACCAAGATCAAGGAAGGGTAATACGGGGATTTGGGTTATAGTAGATAGACTTACTAAGAGCGCCCTTTTTATTCCCGTGAAAAGTAAGAGGACTGCTCCGTGGTTGGCTTCTGTATACATTAAAGAGATAGTTCGTTTGCACGGTATTCCTTCTAGTATAGTAAGCGACCGTGATCCCAACTTCACTAGCGAATTTTGGAAGAGTTTACAAGAGGCGGTAGGGACTCAGCTATGTTTGAGCACCGCATATCATCCTCAGACGGACGGCCAGACCGAGAGGGTGAATCGTATTCTAGAGGATCTTTTAAGGCTTTGTATCCTAGACTTTGGGGGTACATGGGAAGAGCACCTTCCGTTGGTAGAATTCGCATATAATAATAGCTTTCAGTCTAGTATTGGCATGGCACCTTTCGAAGCTCTTTATGGAAGGCCTTGTCGTTCGCCTACATGTTGGTGGGAATCTACCGATAAAATCCTACTTGGGCCCGATATGGTTAGGGAAACCTCGGAGAAGATTGATTTGATTCGAAGGAGGATGAAAGCAGCACAAGATAGGCAGAAATCGTATGCTGATAAGAGGAGGACAGACCTTGAGTTTGACATTGGGGACATGGTTTTTATCAAAGTGTCTCCGTTATGGAATGTTGTTCGCTTTGGGTCCGTTGGGAAATTAGCGCCAAGGTTTGTAGGGCCGTTTCCTATAAAAGACAGGATTGGGAAGATGGCGTATAGGGTGGAGTTGCCTGAGAAACTTAGTGGAGTACACGACGTATTCCATGTATCACATTTGAGTAAGTGTTTGCACAAGACCGCGGAGGTGGTAGAGCCGAGCTTGCTTAAAGAGGTGGAAATAGAGCGTGATGCAACAATTAGACGAGCTCCTACATGCATTCTTGGGTCGGAGATCAAAAAGTTGAGAAATCGAGTGGTCAGACTAGTTAAAGTGCAATGGGGAGATGATGAGAGCAACGCTACTTGGGAGACAGAAGGGAAGATGCGTTCGCTATACCCTTTTCTTTTTGAGGGTATGTCTTTTAATTTCTCCTTTATCGCTTAGCTTATCTTATCTTATCTTTAGTATGTCCTCTCATTAGTATCTTTGACCTTTAGTTAGGATAATCCTATGGTTGAAACATGTGTTTGAGACATGTTATGTATGATGGATGCAAAATGGATGCAAGTGGTTGCTAGTGGTTGCTCGTGGATGCATATATACACACACTTTAGGCACTAGATCGGCTCAGTCACTACATATTGCATATTGCATAAATGAATGTATTTAGTATAATGGATGTATAATGGTTGTACCATCATATAGATGCTGCATTCGGTTGAATGGATGTGCACGCATACAGAAGTAGTTTGTAAGAAATTAGGATCTTTTGCATACATAATGGATGCATGGCACTATCATGAATTGCATCAAGGAGGTCAACTGAATCAGTGGACCGCCTGATTTTGCATTAGATACGGACATAGACACACACTGTGCATTTAAACATGAAAGCATTAGAAGTCTATAAGGACAATGGATGTCAGTGTTTGTTGATTGAGTAGATGGTTGACGATAGGATATAAACTTGAAGATTTCGGGGTCGAAATCCCTTAAGGAGGGGAGAATGTAACACCCTGTATTTCTGTTAATACTAATATTCACAAATTAAAAGAATTAATAATGAGAATTTGCACGAAATAGCCTTAAAAAGGCATATAACAAATTTGAGATATTTGAATTGCCTTAAAAGGAGAAAAATGGAATTAAGACATTAATTGGAAAACTAATGTGTAGAAATGGTCATAAGTTAATTATGGATTAATTTGAATTCATGAATAGGTGTGTGTGTGTATATATATATATTTATATATATATGGGCAGTTAATGTAAACATGAATAGAAGTTTATTAATTTGCTGAGTGTTTGCTGAGTCACTTCTGACTCATTGCTGAGTCAATAAGATAAACCCCATCTGGTCTGAATGGCTGCGGTTATTTCTAGGTTAAATCTAATGGCCTAAATGAATCCTAACATCTATAAATAAGTGGGTAGACTCTAACCCTAAATCACTTGAAAAATTGGAGAGCTACCGACATGCCGTTGCCATGGAGTTCAGCATAGCCGTCACAAACTAAAGAAGAAGAAGGCCTAATCTACAAACTAAATCTACTCAAATCAAATCAAAAGCTCTCTCTCTTTCTATTTCTCTTCTTTAAAATTGTGAGTATGATGAATCTAACAATATTATTATAAAATAATTTGATTAAGTTATGAATGGATCACAAGAAAGTGATATGAATTGTTATGTATTTGTAAATTATGTTGTGGATCTCTTGTTATGCTATTATGTTATCATATATATGTTGTTATGTTGTAGTGATTATGTTGTAAATAATCCTATGCTATGTCATATGTGATTAATCATGTTATGCTATGTTGTAAATCATATCATGCTATGTTGCAAATTATGATATGCTATGTTGTAAATCTTATATATGTTGTAGATCTCATATTATCACAAATGTTGAAATACTTATGTTATATGATAATGATGTCATGTTAAGTTGTATTGAATCATACAAGTTGTAAAATCATGATGTTAGTATTTATGCGAATTGGATCATGTTTAAAGTTTATGTTTTTTTATAATAGATCTTGATTATGGGAATTTGCCTATTGGGTTAGATGTACCCATATACATGAATCTACAAATTAATTGGATCTTGAATATGGGAATTTGCCTATTAAGTTAGGTGTACCCATATACATGAATCTATGATTAAATGAATTTTGATTTTTGGGAATTTGCCTATTGAGTTAGGTGTACCCATATAAAACCATATTGTTAATGATGTTGATTCACACATGTCCTATACAAGTTTATGAAATTTGATCAAAATCATATTATGTGAATTATGAATAAGTTGACACCCTTAGATCCATGACATGTATAACCTTATGCAAGTTGTAATGTATGCAAGTTTTACCCCTTGTTATGATTTATTTAGTCACATATATATGTTGTTGTTGTGAATATTTTCTTTTATGCTATGGGTTAGACTAATCGGGTCTAGCATACATTTTGCGAATAAACGTTCAAACGTGGGGTAGGGATAATATTAGGAAATTAATAAATTGGGGTGCAATTGATATGATTTTGCATGCCTTAAATGGATGTCCATAATTGAGTCAATTATGGACATTGTTAAATTTGGAATTAATTAATAATTCAAGTAGGGAATTATTAAAATTGGGGAAAGTGGATTATTAATAATAATCAATGCTTAGGACACGAGGTTGGACCCGTTTGTGACGTAAACCTGCCCGGACCCGCCCGGCAAATCCAGTAGTCACAAATGTCGGCCCAATGTGAGAGTTCCTAGGCCCAAACTAAAGCATAACAGTTGTAAAGACACGAGGTTAGACTCTTTTCTGGCGTAAGACTGCCCGGACCCGCCCGGCAAATCCAGCTGCCATAAATGCCAGTCTAATGTGAGAGGTCTTTATGAGGTTATGGCCTTAATGAATTAAGAAATACTTAGCCAGATAATCATGTAAGGTGGGACATGGGGGTTAAGTAGGTGCCTTGGGTGGCATGAGGAATCTAGTGGTTGCCTTTAGAGGCATTTGAAATACGATTAGACTTAACCAAATACACATGTAAATGAACATGACTAAGTGGGTTAAGTGGATGGACTAATGGGACAAGCTTAGGTGGAATGCTTGTGGGAAATAATGGGGCCCATTTCAACCAGTATCCCAAAACGTATCTTTGTGGGCTCGACCCAAGTCGAGGACGGGACACGCATACTGGGTTTGACTATAAGAGGCCAAAACAGGGAGCGGTGGCAACGCAAGTCCAACGGGTTTCATATGCGTGTGTGGACCCGGGCTGGTAGGTAAAACGTTGTTGCATCGTGTAGGTATAAGCTGTGCATCTCCGTTATATCGGGTTGCCACTTTAGGGGAATGATATACCCCACTGTGGGGCCAGCACGGGTATCTACGAGTAGGGAGCCGATCGAAAAATGGAAAGTGGGGTACACCTAGTGGAGATAGGGGCAGGCGGCACCTATGTAGTTAGCTAGGAGTACGTAAAGCCATTAAGAAAGCTTCTAAGTGAAGCTAAGTGGAATCAATCTTTAGGGTGACTGGTGTGGTGCAGTATAGTGTTTATCCTTTAGTATTTAGGAGCGTCTATAACGTTTCCTTTAGCGATTGTCTATGTCCTTAATCTGCTCTTTCATAGACATTTCCTTGTTTTCCAACTTATGCCTTAGTCCAGTTATTTTGATAATAGTATTGTAGAATTATCATACTCGCCAGACTTTATGTCTGACCCCCCCCCTCTTTTTCATCTTTTTTTCCCTTCAGGTCCTCAGGTTGGGCCAAATTCCAGTGGAGTCTGATTGGATTGCTTATCTCTTGGAAAGCTTGGACTGCTGAAGTAAAGTCCAGCTTGTTATCTTTCTTTTTAATGGCTATTTATGTAATGGGATTATGTACTTGTTTTATCAAGATAGATATTGTACTTGACTTTGATTATGGTGTTATGATGTAACCAAACATGTTTTGACTTCTGCTGCAATTGAAATAAAGTTTTTAAATTTCCAAGTACTATTTTATATCTGTCTTGTTGAAATTTTACTGTTCTATATTCACCTAAAACCTCCATAGAAGTTAATGCATTCCCTTTGTGAGTGACATTAATGGACGTGGGGTGTTACATTATGTATTGATGTTTGTGGCATAAAATTGATTGATGCAAGCCTATTGAACGATTGTACTTGCAAATTTGTGGCGAAAATTAGAACTTGGTCATTGTATGTATATGGCGATGGCATGGACTATGTCTAAGTTGGAATTTATGTAAACATGTTATAGACCTTTTTTATTGTTCTTATGTTTATTTGCAAGTATAATTAGATCTATGTTTCATATACTATGCAAGTTCATTTGCAAGATAATTGGACCTATGTTTCATCAAGTATAATTAGATCTATGTTTCATAAACTATGCAAGTTCATTTGCAAGTATAATTGGACCTATGTTTCATCAAGTATAATTAAATCTATGTTTCATAAACTATGCAAGATTTTGTTTATTTGCAAGTATAATTGGATCAATGTTTCATAAACTATGCAAGATTTTGTCTATTTGCAAGTATAATTGGATCTATGTTTCATAAACTATGCAAGTTCATAGGCTATATGATTAGATGTTAAAATTGTACATTTTGGTGAACATACATCATGCTAGTCTTGTGTTTGACATTATGCCAAATTAAACATGTTCAAAACACAAGTTTGTATTAGCCTTAACTATGCCATCTCATATGTCACCTACTTAGTTATATTTTGATTTGAATGCAAGTTCACATGACCCATGTTATATGTTAGTTGAATCGCCAAATTGCAAGTTCATGTGCCACACACCTTTATGTATTACATGTTCATGATTTCCCCTTTTCCTCACGTTTATAAAGTTGGGCTGAATTGTGACAAGCCCAACACATGCTATAACGTTGCGAACAAACGGGGGTAATAACGTTGGGTGTAAAATATGAAAACATATGTTGGCATATTTGGCACATGCCAATGATTATGACACATAAGCGGTATGAATTGAAATACCCAAAAATAAAAGATATGACATTTACATATAGTTGAAAAGTAATAAAATATGTAAATTTAGAAAACACGATATGCTTAACCGGAGGTTGGATTGAGTTGTGATGTAAACCTGCTCGGACCCGCCCGGCTGTCCAGTAGTCACAACAATACTTATCCAATGTGGGTGGTTAAGCATTGAGCCCAATAAGGACCCGAGGTTAGACTGAGCTACGGTGTAAACCTGCCCGGAACCGACCGGAATATCCAGTAACCATAGCAATACCTGTCTAATGTGAGTGGTCTGGTGCTCCTAAGAGGCTAAGGACAGATGGTAGGGTTAAGTCAACTATAACACTTAACCAAATTCAACATGTTAACAAGAATTGATGTGTGGGGTTAGGTAAATAAAGATACTTAACCACTTAACATGTTTGACTAGGAAATCCTGGTAACGAGGGACCCGTTTCAGCAGTAACCCAAAATTAGGTATCAACGGTACCCTGAAACTAGGCAGGGTGGGGCACGATTACTGGGCTGATTGTAAGCGGTCAAACGACGACGGTGGGTGCACAGTGCAGGTCTAACGGGGTGCGGGCGTGCACACACTCCGGAGCAGACAACCAGGGCACTGGGGACACCAGTAGTATAACCTATGTCTTCTAGTTTTGTGTCGGGACCGCCACCATGGATCTTGATACACCCCATGGTGGGACCAGCATAGGTATCTACAATTCTTGGGGGCCGTATGACACATGTTAACGCGAGTAGGAGCCAATCTTTAATAAGAATGGGGATCACTTCACCCTCACCATGGGGTGACAGTTAGAATAAACTCGAGTAGGTGCAGAGGTATAGTATGGGTGTGATAGTACGTTCGACACTTCCTTAGCCTGTGACACTTTCCTGTTTTTAGTTTATATCCATCATATCCTTTTCTTATTCACATATTGAAGAGTTACTAGATTTACTCAGGCTTTATGTCTGACCCTATTTTCTTTTCGTCTTCTTTTCTTCCGTCCCCCCCTCCCCACACCATGTCCACAGGGAGGAAACAGCTCAACTCAGTCAGGCTCTTTACAAGCACCAAGAACGTAAATGTATGATTTGGATCTTTCTTGCTCGGATAATGGCTTTGGATATCACTATGGGGATTTTTGTCACTTTATTTATGTTTTCATGCTTCTTTAATAATCAAGGCAGTTATGAGGTTGTAATGTTGAAGTATTTTGAGACAATTATGGAAATCTTTGTTTGATACACGTATGGATGAAATAAAAGTTTGTTTGGTTTCCGCTGTTTAAAATATGTGTATTTATATCTGTCTTGAGTTCATCTGTGGCTTTTACTTATAAACCTCCACCAAAGTTAAGGCATTCCCTTTGTGAGTGACCTTAATGGAGGTGGTGTGTTTCATGTTATATGAGAATTCTGCCAAATGCAACTGATCTTCCCATGGCCCACCAAAATCAATAATACAAGCCCGAAGTAAATCTTCTAAAATTCTGTTCACCCTCTCAGTTTGACCATCTGTCTGAGGATGATATGCGGTGCTTAGGTTTAGTTTTGTCCCCAGTTCTGTTTGGAATGCCTCCCAGAATTTGCTAGTAAATAAGGGATCTCTATCGCTTACTATGCTGATGGGTACTCCATACAGCTTAACAATTTCTTTGAAATATATCTGGGCTAAACTTTGAGCGGTTCTATTGGATCTGATAGGTATGAAATGGGCGGTCTTCGTGAAGCGATCTACGATCACTCAAATACTGTCATTACCTTTCTTTTTCGGGGTAAACCATCAATGAAATCCAAGGAAATCTGTTCCCATTTTCAACCTGGGACTTCCAATGGTTGCAACAATCCGGCTAGCTTCTGTTGGTCGCTCTTGACTAGTTGGCAAGTAGGGCACCTGCTAACATATAAAGAAATGTCCCTTTTCATCGCCCTCCACCAGAATGTGCACTTGAGGTCATTATACATTTTGTTCACAGCCAGATGGATACTTAGTTTGGACTTGTGGCATTCGTCCATCACTTCTCTTCGAAGCTCAGGAATATTCGGGATGCAAATTCTGCCTTTCAATCTAAGAACTCCCTTGTCATCAATCCAGAAACTTGTGGTCTCACCTTCCTTGATCTTCTGACTGATCCTTTGAATAAATTCATCGTCCTTCTGGAGGACTGAAATCTTGTTAATCAATGAAGATGTAACAATAAAACTGGCGATGATCTCATTCTTTCTGCTGAGCGCATCAGCTACCACATTAGCCTTTCCCGGCGTATACAATATCTCTAGATCATACGCTGCAAGAAATTCCAACCAACGCTGCTGTCTCAAGTTCAGGTCTTTCTGGGTGAACAAATACTTCAATGATTGATGGTCCGTATATAATTCTAATTTCTCACCCAATAAGTAATGCCTCCAGATTTTCAAAGCAAAAACGATGGCTAGCAACTCAAGATCATGAGTCACATAATTCTTCTCATGCGGTTTCAGTTGGCGGCTCGCATAAGCGACGACTTGGCCTCTTTGGATTAACACTGCACCAAGGCATCTAATGGAAGCATCTGTCGAAACCATCAAATCCTGGTTGCCCTCGATAATGGTCAATACTGGAGCGGTTGTCAATTTTGATTTCAATTCCTGGAAAGCTTCCTCACAGTCGGAAGTCCATTTAAATTTTTCGTGCTTCTTTATAAGCTTAGTTAATGAGCCAGATATCTTCGAGAAATCCTTAACGAATTTTTGATAATAACTAGCCAACCCCATGAAACTTCGGACCTCAGTGGGTGTAGTGGGCTGTTTCCAGTCTTGAATTGCTGTGATTTTGCTCGGATCCACAGAAATTCCTTCTTTTGACACTACATGGACAAGGAACTTCACCTCTTCCTGCCAGAAGATACATTTAGAGAATTTGGCTTTGAAGACGTTCTTTCTCAGAATCCCCAATACTTGTTCTAAATGTTTTTCATGCTTAGGTTTTGATTTGGAGTAGATTAAAATATCATCGATGAATACGATGACAAATTTATTCAGAACTCCTCTGAACACTCTATTCATTAGATCGACGAAGTATGCTGGAGCGTTGCATAAGCCGAACGACATTACTAACAACTCATAAAATATGTCTGGACCTCTGAAAGCTGTCAAAGGAACACACTCTTCGGTGATTCTCAGTTGATGGAAACCTGTAGCTAGGTCCATCCTGGAAAATACTCTCTCCCCATTTAATTGGTCTAACAGATCATCGATGCGGGGTAACGGATATTTGTTTTTGAGCGTCTGTTTGTTGAGGTCTCGGTAATCAACACACAATCGGAGAGTACCGTCTGACTTAGGGACAAACACTACGGCTGCACCCCAACTAGAAAAGCTAGGTCTGATCAGACCCTTCCATAGTAGTTGACGAGTTTGATCGCCTAATTCTTCTTTTTCTTTGATTCATTCTTCGAATTGGATGTACCACTGGTCTGGCATTGGGAATTAGATCGATTCTGAATTCTATTTCTCTTTGCGGAGGTAAGTTTTCGACTTCCTTAAATACATCCGAATAGTTTCTAACAACAGGAATCTTTTCTAAGGAGGCAGGGATAACTTCTAGCGTAGACCAAAATTCCTTTCTATCTGCTTCTGAGCCGTGACATGGTATATATATATCCCCGAGCTTCGTTTCAACTTTAACGATTCTTTCGGCACATCTAACCTCGGCCTTATATTTTGTTAACCACTCTAACCCGAGGATAACATCGAATTCGGAGAAATTTATAACGATTAAATTAATAGGAAACTTATAATGAGAATAGGAGATAGATACTCTGCAATATGAACTAAGAACAAGAGAGCCTCCTATAGGATTTTGAACTCTAATCGGTTCTTTAAGAACTCTTATCTTGAACTTTAACTTGTGAACAGTGTTACTAGCAATTAAACTACGTGACGCACCCGTGTCAAATAGTACAGAAACAGGAATATTTTTAATTGTAAGGGTACCTCCCAAAACATCGGGTTTACCTGCCCCATCGGAAGCAGCCGGCGGGTTCACCCCCTCGTACACATGAGCAACCTCGGCCTTCTTAAGCAAGGGACAATCTCTAACAAGATGTCCTGTCCTGCGGTAGTTAAAGCATGAACGAGGGTTCTGAGAATTCTGGCTTGAGCCTTGAGAGTCGGTCTTCTGCCGTTTTGGGGTTGTGCACACATTAGAGAAGTGCCCCACCTTGCCACAATTGTAGCAGCTTCCCTTTGGCGGCCTGCTAGTCTGCTGATTAGTGGATGCCGCGTTGCTTGATTCTGGCTGGTTTGTTGCGGGCTTGTGTTTATTCCCCGCTTGGCTCTTAGCACGGTCCAGATCAAGGTTCCTCTGATCCAGATCCTCGTAATTACATGCCATCTCCACTAATTCATTAAACTCCAGCTTGATTTGGGCCATTGCCCTGTCTTGGTACTTACGCTTTAGCCCGAGGATGAACCTCTTGTTCTTGGACTTAGCAGTGGCAACGAGCTCTGGAGCATAGCGGGCTAACTGTGTAAACTTGTTCAGGTAGTCTTGCACAGAAAGGTCTCCCTGCTGGAGGTTTGCGAATTGGTCGTGCATGCGCTCAAGGGCTTGCTCTGGGACGTACTTTTCTTTGAACAATTCCTTGAACTCATCCCATGTCCTACCAGCATTTCTGTTCCCTGCGGTGAGAGCTTCCCACCATAATTCGGCTTTGAAATGACCCAAACTACCCAGTAAAGGAAAGGCTGGATTGCTTTGAGAACAACACACATCAGAACACAAACTGAAGAACATTTTATTGCTGATTACAACAATTACATCAGAGTACAGGAATGTAACAGAGTATGAATGCTTATTACATAATAGAAATACAATAATATCAGAGGTTTAAAGTACACTTAAATAGCAGCGGAAAAATATTACAAATATACAACCGAAAGGAATACACGGATACAGAGCTTTCCGAATACCGCTTCAGCTGTGAACCAGGATCTTGTAAATATATCTGCAAAAGCTACTTGACTGCCCGTGTGGAAAATATGGGCATCCGAGTTTGCCAGTGAAACAAACTACAGGTCAGTCATGGGACTGGTATGAGAAATCTTAACTTAACTTTTCTAATAATAAGGCTAATCACAGGACCACGCCGCTAACGCAGAACGGGTTTACTCCATTGAATTGCCAGTGCATAAAATAACATAAATCGTTAAACAACGCAATGCTTTTTAGAAAAATGAAACCATTATAAGACCCAAGTCCCATCACACAATGCAACGCAAACCGGAGGATAGGGTTTTACCTTATAATGGTCAAAGGATGCTTGATACGGTAAAATGGATTTAATATTAGTGTGTATATGTTTTAATAAAACATTTCAAATATAAATGTATCAATCCTAGATGGCATGGGTACCATATATCATGTCGCCATACTAGTTCTACAATTAAAACCCCAAGGACGTATTGGAAATTGGATTTCCATCATGAGTCGAGGCTAGGGGCAAGCTCCTCTCCGATTCGAGACACTCTAGGAAATGCCTCAGGATCCCCCGCAGTGAACCCTTGGATCTTCAGGGCCGGTCCCCGCCTATCGGCAGTGGATTGGTTATGCCTGAACACACGCTTCCCGGTCCCTTTGGACCTATAGTATGACCACTAATGACCTATAAAAATCCGAGGCGCCTCAAAATCCATCATCCACATAAGTAAAATGTCAGCCAGTTTAAGCACTGACACCACTCCTAGCTAGAAAGAAACGTGTGCACTCCCTGCAGTCCTAATCCCGTTTTGACTCATACCGGGGTGTGAGGCTTGCGAAGTCACGATATACACAAAGTTATGCCGTAATAGGCTATACTTTGATCATCCCACAAGGCCCTGCTTTTCAACAAAAGCCTTGATCAATTGCATCTTGGCGTGCCACATTGACAATCCACGCCATGCGATCAATCACTATTAACATATACCAGGGTGTTAAGTAAAGAATAAATCCTCCACCACCAGACAGACATACATTAACAGAAATCGATTTAATTCACATGGAACGAAATCCAATGTTAGACACGCATCCATTTACTAGCTTATGCTCTGGGTCTGAGCGAAAACCAAATCCGAACCATCAACCATAGTCCGGACGGCCACCACTGAAGCCCCTTCAAGGTAGCTACTCCCATCAAGGGTCTCTGTAGCGACACATCCATTCGATGTGAAGATCGTCGGTCTACAAACACCGTCTTCATCTTCAACTCTTCATCGTCGTAGTAATTATACGGAATGGGTTAAACCCGGTCTTTCCGAATAACTCGCGTATTTTATAATAAATATCAAGTACTATAAAACACATCCAACGTCTCATTCCAATTCAGAATATTCTTTCAAATAAAATATTCACCTTATTTTATCAAAGATAAATTCTTCAAATTATTCTTAAATCTTTCTTTTAAAGATTTATTAAAAACCCATTTTGGTTTTAAATATCAAAAATCCTTATTCAATGATTATTTAAATTTAAGAAATTAATCTTATCTTTAACTTGGTTAAAGAACTAATGTCATTTAAAACATAGTTCACGGTAAACCCAAAATCCTCTTCCTTTAAATTATGGAATCTTCATAAAAATCAAATCAATATATAATCGCTATAAATTTCTGTATCTGACCAATAATATAAATGGAATAACGGCAAAGCCTCTTAAATTCCATATGTAGTATCGGTCTTCTTTTACAGAAGCTTATCTCGGTTATTATTAATTCAAATTCCATTCGACTCCAATTTAATATATTAAATTGGAAAACTTTACTTTTGGAAAATTCCCATTTAAATCTAAATAAAAGATTTATAATTTTCAAATCATATTTTCACTGTCAATTGAGTTAAAGAACAGATGTCGTTTAAAAACATTGTTCACAATAAACTAAATTCACAAATCATTTTTATTCCAATCATAAAATATAGTTTGAAACTCTAGTAATCTTAATTTAAAGATTTGTTCTTTTCAACTGGGTTTAAGAAAGGTGTTATTGAAGACACCATTCACGACAACCCAAAATCCAATTTATTTAATTTAATTTCAATTAAATATTCTCTAATTGGAAAACTTCATTAAATTTTAATTTAATGATCTATTCTAGTTAATAACTAGTTCATTTCAAATAAAATATATATTCTTTCCTAAAATATTTTCTAAGACATTTTCTAAAATATTCTTTTTCTAGATTATCCTTTATTGGAATGTGACTCAATCAACAACCATATATTGTAAGTAATAAACAAGCATGATAAATAATTATCAAACATCCAATTAACAACCAAAGTGGATTCTACACTAAATATTAGGACTAGTGTAGATAAGATCTCATCCCAACACCCGTGTGGGGTTTCATCCAACAATCAAGTATTAAATTATTTGTGCACTTGGGCGATGTGTGAAAAATTATCGTCCCAATCACATAAACAAGTCAGATGACTTGTAAATGGAAGTGTAATATTCATTTTGAATATACTAACAATATATTTAACACGTCAAACATTTCAATATCACAGACATATGTTTCAATATATATTTGCATTAGAGAATGCAAATGAAAGAACATCTTTTTATATTGTCTCTAAATTGGCAATAAAAATATTATTTTCAGGCTTGTTCTTTTCATTTCATATAAAATGGCCGAAAAAAAAATTATGTCACATGTGATACCATTCTTTTTATTTTCCCTAAAGTGACAATAAAAATATTATCTTTAATTCTATCATTTCTATAATGTAAATGAAGATGTAACTTTTAAATTCTATCTTTTATTTACACTTAAATTTCGAATAAAAATATAACTTTCACTATGTTTTTATCCCATTCTATTCTTCCACTTACATCAAAAATGCAAATGAAAATGTCACTTTTATCCTAATCTTTTATTTGTATCTAAAATGCAAATGAAAAATATGACTTCTCAAACTAGACTTTTATTTTGAAAGTAAAATGCAACTTTTAATTCATGTTTTATTTGCATTAAAGAATGCAAATAAAAATGCAACTTCCAAGACGATATTTTATTCACATCAAAAATGCAAACAAAAATGTAACTTACATTTTGATGTTTTGTTTGCATCTAAACAAAAATGCAACTTTTATTTCTAGTTTTATTTGCAACACGGAAGGTAAATAATAATAAAAAAATGTAACTTTTATTTTCCATATATATTTGCATCAAAGAATGCAAATAAAGAATAACTTTTTATTTCAATGTATATTTATTAACATGACATGTTTTCCTATTCCAATGTCTAAATGAAAGAAGTATTTGTTCACATAACATATTATAATGTCTAACATGACAAATAAAAGAATAATTTATTTATATACATCTTTCCATGCATTCAAAGGACAAATAAAAACTAAATTTTATTGGTATACCAATTCCAAGTTTCTAATGACAAATAAAATGCGAATTTTATTTGTATAATAAATCCTCAGTTTCAAATGACAAATGAAAAGTGAATTTTATTTTCAATAACTTCAGTGTTCATATATGACAACTAAAAAGATGGTTTTTATCTTCGTAACCTTGTTTACATTTCTAATGGCAAAATAAAAGAGAAATTATTTGTCATACCAAGTTTTACATTTATAAAGACATGTTTTATTTACCTAACATATGCTTGTAAAGTGATATTTTATTCTAATGTAACATTCTACAACCAAATGTTCTTTTTAATTCTAACATAAATGTCCCTTTTTAGTTCTAACATAAATGTTGTTTTATTCTAACTTAAGTGTCCTTTTAAATTCTAACATAAATTCCCTTTTAATTCTAACATAAATGTTGTGTTTTTAACAAAAATGGGATTTTTATTTCACTAATTAAATTTTAACAAAAATGGTATTTCTATCCTAATGTACATTTTACATTAAGAATGATATTTTATTCATAGTATAACTGATCAGAATGATAATCTTGTTTAACAAAAATGAATATTTCATTCTAATATACATGTTTTAACAAAAAGGAGTATTTCATTTTCAATATGCATGTTTTAACAAAAAGGAGTATTTCATATGTTAACAAATTCCTATGTTTCTATTTTCATTTTAAAATGCAAATAAAAATGCAGTCCTTTTCCTATGTTTAAAAAAAAATGTTATTTTTCTAATTTTACACTTTTGTCTTTTCTAATTCTAAGTTTCTCATATTACATTAAGATGTTGTTTTAATGGAAAACATGTTTCCTAATGAAACTTGAATCCTTTTAGTTGAACAATTCGATACCAAAAATGTGTGCTTTTAAGTTGAAACAAATCGACTCTAAAAAATATGTTCCTTTATATGCTAACGTAAAAATGAGATATTTATGATAACATGATTCTAATCATAAATTTGTTAATTTCTAATATAACATAAAAAAATTGTAACTTCCGGGTTTCATTCTTTAAATTGACAAGAATGAATGTTTTTAATTCATTCTATAAAATTGACAGAATGAGCATGTCCAATATATTTTATTTCTACGAAGTATGTAAAACTTGTTTTCAATAACATGTTTTAACACAATTGATACTTTTATTTTATTTTACATGTTTTGACAAAAATTGTTAATTTATTTCAATTAACAAGTTTTGACAAAAAGTGCTACCTTTATTTCAACCAACAAGTTTTACAAAATGACTTGTTTTTTTTTTTCACAAATCATGTTTTGACAAATCTCTACTTTATCATGTTTTTTTTCCTTTTCTTCTTTATATAAAATAAAAATGAGATTCTATTTTATACAAAAATTCTTGGCACATACGAAAATAACTTATTCTATATACACGATAATATATAATTTTATCGTATACACACTCTAACAAACATGAACACACAATCACAATCACAGCACAATCAACATTTAAATAAATACATATGTACAACATGAATTTCATACTGAATGAATACAATAAAAATAAATAAATAATTTAAATTTTAAAATTAGAAATCTCACCAATAGCTTTTCGGATCTGAATTTGCTCTAAAATTTGATTCGCTCTGTTTCAGTTCTAGTTTGCTTCATAGCATAGATCTCAATTCAAGGATTCCAACGCTTCGAAAATCGTCAAATTCTATTTCAATTTGAGCGAGTTGTGGTCAATTAACTATTTGATTTCATTAACCAATTATTGAAAATAATTAAAAGTGATTAATTACTCTAATCCTTCTTCTCCCTCTTTCATATACAGGCCGATGGGTTTTTAAACTTGTTCAAACCTAGGGCTTCCAATCGCACCAAATCCGAGCCACTAGCCGACGATCTGAAGACACCACGCCGAAGAGCTTCAAATGGCGCACCCGAACCTCCCCCCTATGTTGAACTCGCACGCCATCTGTGGTGGAGCGACGCCAATGAACGGCGCCAGTTTGAGCCCCCCATCCAGGCGATATACTCAGTGGAATTCGATCATCACCGTATCAATTTGAAGAACAAAGAAATCTCTTCAGTTTTTGCTTTGGATTGAGGTCAAAATTCGAATTGGATTAAGAGGAAATAAGGATTGAAATCTGGAGAGAATCGGCCATTGATTGGGTTGAACGGCGGCGGCTGTAATAGAAATAGGGTTTCGTATTGGCAAGCGTATTTATACACGTATTTTCCATTTATTTTAATTCATTTAATTATATTAAATTTTTATATCGTCCGGAACTCCAAATTAAATTCTACGAATGTCGCCCCTAACTAATAACCCCCGTCCCGGACATAATTGAGTATGTTTCGTAACCCAGTTCGGCAGTTACGATATGTTTTTTTTTTTGAAAATTGGTTCTCTTTATTGCTTAAAAACCATTAAATCCTCCTTAGTGAGCCTCATTAAAACCCTATAACCCCCCTAGTGGGTACTTTATAGGGAAAAAGAGTACTCAATAATTTGGAATACATCATAGAAAACATGAAATACAGGATCAAAAGAAAATACCAACAAAGTATTTCAAATGAAAATAACAAAGACCCATCTCTTCTCGGCCCAAAAACAGGCCTACTCTTCTCTGCCGACCTTATCATCTCTTTACCCTGTATCAGATAATTCAATTCCCCACTTCTCGAGAATTCTTTCATTTCTCCAATTTCTTTCGGATCTAGATCCATTCTTTTGCACAAGAAAAACAATTTCACGTTCAATTTTGAAAAGCGTTGATGCTACCAGATTCTTCTTCCCTTGAAAAACTCTCAAGTTCCTCTCTCGCCATATAAAATAAATTGCAGTTGTGAAAGCTCCATACGCTAAATCTCTGAGTTGATCTACTGCTGGGAATTCAGTAATCAACTGATATGCTTCTTCCTTCAGATCCAGAGAGTTAGAGAGTGAAAGATCTAATTTTTGCTTCAAAGTTAACCAGATAAAAGCTGAATAATCACACTGGAAAAATAGATGATCTATGGATTCTGGATGGCTATCACACAGAGGACAAAGAGGATTTACAGCAGGATTAAAACACAAGATTCGATCTTTAGTACTTAATCTCCCCAAAACAGCAAGGTATGATATAAAAGACATTCTTTTACTGTTCTTTTTATGCCATATTACTGAGTAAATTGGATCTGAGGCTCCATGAACTCGAACAAAATCCCAGACTTTATGAAAAGAAAAAACCCCACCTTCACACCATTCATATTTGTCTTGATTTAATTCAGGATGACATTTAACTTCATTTATCTCATTTAGAAGTTCCCTTGTTGCAGGATGGATTTGAGGAATAAATTCGTCATTTCTTATAATATCAACAACTTTCTCTTGAGGTTGACCTATGATATGCAGTCTATCAAAGCCCAGAAGATCTACCATACATCTACAATTAATCCAAGGCTCCATCCAAAGATAAGTACTCTGACCATTAGATATTTTCTTATTGAAGTATTTTTTGGCTCTTGATCTGAGATTCAGAATAGATTTCCATGTACTTGATGCATTTGTGTCTTTTTCCATAGTCCAGAAAAAGTTTTGATTACAATACTTATTGTGAACCCAATTACTCCATAAAGTAGAATTAGATAGAAAATTCCACATTAACTTTATGCAGGCAACTTTCTTAAGATCACTGAATTTCTTCAATCCAATTCCACCTTCATCCTTAGGTTTACACAAAACATCCCAAGCAACTTTATGTGAAGTACCTCCCCAAAAAAAATCAGCACACAAAGTCTGAAGTTTACTTAAAGTATACTCAGGAATTTGATAAATCAGTAACCAATATAGCACAATAGGAGTAATTACTGAATTTATCAATTCTGCTCTACCTGCAAAACTAAGAAGTTTTGTTTCCCACCCTTGAATTTTATTTTGCACCTTTTGAATTAAGGAGTTACATTCTGAATAGTGAAGATAATTAGAAGATAATGGAACTCCAAGATATTTGATTGGAAGAGAACCCTGGTCATACCTCAATATATTTAGAATATCTGAAGCATTTTCTACAGACTTGCTAAAATATATCTTGGTTTTAGATGCATTCACATTCAAATCTGCATATTTACTTAAATTCTGAAATATTGTCTTGAGTGTATTTGCATTTTGAATTGAGGATTTGCCAAAAATCATAAGATCATCTGCATATAGAAGGTGTGATATCAATGGTTTCACAAAACTGCTAGGTTGAAAGACTTTAGCACTTGTTGCTTCATCCATCATAAAAGTAAAGAACTGCATTGCTATTGCAAACAAGTAAGGAGACAATGGATCCCCCTGCCTCAAGCCCCTTGTAAATAATATGAAACCTTTAGGAACACCCTGAATTATAACAGAAAAAGTAGCAGTAGACATGCACTCAAATATCAAATTAATAAAATGAGTTGGAAAATTCATTTTTGACATTACATAACAAATAAGTCTCCTATTTACTTTATCATATGCCTTTTGAAGATAAACTTTAACACACATCTTAGGCATACCAACTTTCCTGAAATCTCTGAGCAGTTCATGGGCCAAAAGTATATTATCCCCTATATATCTTTCAGGAATAAATGCACTCTGATTAGAAGAAATCAGTGATGGCAGAAAAGGCTTCAATCTATTGCATAAAATTTTTGAAATTTTTTTATAATAGACATTTCAACAAGATATTGGTCTGTAATGAGCAATTTCAGATGGTCTATCATTTTTAGGAATAAGGGTTATAAAAGTATGATTCAATGCTTTAGGAAGTTTTCCTGAGTAAAATATATCAGTTATTGCTGCATGTAAATCAACTTTTAAAATATCCCAATGATTTTTAAAGAATTTAGCACTCATACCATCTGGGCCAGGACTAAAATCATCATGAATAGAGAAAACTGCATCTTTAACTTCAGATATATCAATTTCTCTTAATAAAAACTTTTGACCTTGCTCATTGATTGATGAAATAGGCTGAAAGTTAGGGAAACTTGTAGCTAACATTCCATTAAACATATCAGAGAAATAACCGATTGCCTCAGTTTCTATTTCTTCAGATTTAAACAGCAAATTTCCACTTGAATCAATTAAAGCTCTGATGTGATTAAAATATCTTCTATTGGACATTCTTGAATAAAAGAATTTTGAATTTGTATCCCCTTGCTGCAACCAAGACACTTTAGACTGTTGCTTCAAACCACTGAAATAAGATAATTGCAGATTCTGAAAATTTCTTTTTGCTTGCAGATAATCATCATACATTTGAACATCTTCAGGATTGAGATCAGCATCTATTTCCAATTGATAAACTAATTGTTCAGCATGCTCCAAGTTAAAAGTATACCTAATTCTTTCGTTATTCCAATTTTTCAATTCTCTTTTACAATTACACAGCTTTTGTAAAAATTGATAGCTTTGATATCCCCAACAAGTTCCATTTAATCCCTTTTGAATTGCTTCTTGATAACCCTCTATATAAATCCAATTATTTTTATATCTAAAAGGAAAGCCCTTGATTTCTGGAGTAGGAATTAAATCAAGTATAATTGGATTATGATCACTGGATTTTTGTGGAAAAGATAATGCCTTCATGTTAAGAAATTGTTGCATACATATATTATTCACCAATATCTTGTCAATATGAGTTGCAATTCCTCTTCTCCGCCATGTAAATTGAAAACCCAATGGCTTAACTTCAGATAAACCAGTTTGAATAATAAATTTTTGGAATTCTCTGATTTGACTATAGGGTACTGGAAGGCCCCCTTTTTTATCATATCGAGATAACACATTATTGAAGTCACCCATTGAAATCCATGCATTTGAAAATGAACTAGATTCATTGACCAATTGATTCCATAGATTTATTCTTTCATAGAAAGTGTTACTTCCATATATTACTGAAAGTGTCATTTCAAAACCTCCTCTGTTTACTGCATCAACTGTTATATGTTGAGGGGACATAAACATCACATTCAAATTCCATACATTAGAATCCCAAATCAAAAGTATTCTTCCATTTGATATCGATGAATTATTTGTAAGAAAATTCCATCCATTTGGCAAGAGAGAAGAAAATAAACCTAAATTTGCTGGATTTAACTTTGTTTCTACTAAACCAACCAAAGTTGATTTAGTAGAGTTAAGGAGTTTGAGCACTTCCTTCATTCTAAAAGAAGTGTTCATTCCCCTAACATTCCATGCTAATAAGGTCATTTAATAGAAGTGGAACTCCTTGTATTTATTTTAGAAGGAGTAGGAATTTTTGTTTTGGGAGCTTGTAAATAACTTGTATTCTTGTTGATGAAAGGAGACACATCCACCTGTTTACCTTTATCAAGATATTTGACTTTATCATTTTCAGCAATTACTTCAGCTATGTTATTCATTTCATCAGGGATGACTTTGTCTGGAAGTTTGGAGTTTGGAAAATTTAAATCATCTTTTTCACCTGAAGTAGATGAATCTGGATTTGTGGGAGTTGGTTCTGCTATAACAGGTTTCTTTGATTGTCCATTATCAAAGTTTAAATTGATATTAGAAATATCAATATCAGAGTTTAAATTGTCCATTGTCTCAGTTTCATTGTGTCCATCATTATTATCCTGATTATCTTCGTGTAGATCAGGAGGAATCCATCTAGCATCTTTTGCAATTTCATGATATTCATCTTCATGACCAAATATGTTGCACAAGGAGCACTTTAAAGGTATGAATTCATAATCAACTTTTATATTTATCTTTTCTCCATTATGAAGCTTGATAGGGATTTCATTTTTTAGCTCTGTTTGGGTATCAATTTCAATGAGGACTCTAGCATATTTAGTGAATTTCTTCTCTGCTGTACTCTCATCAATTAATAGTGGTTTAGAAATAAAACTAGCAATTAATTGAAAAGCTTCTTTTGTCCAAAGTTCTAAAGGTAAGTCAGATAGTCTAACCCAGATCTGGACCAAACTACACTGTTTATCCTTAAAAACAAATCCAGGATGCCATGGTTCCACATACAATAATCTCCCAAAATAAGAGTATGTATTACTTTCTATGATTCGTTGGAAATCCTCATTGCTTTCAAACTGAACTATATAATCATACCTAGGAGAAACATGAACATTAAAAAAAACCCACTGGTTTCCATACCTTTGTCACATACTCCTTTAGTTTGATTGTAGATAGTCTGAAAAATACTGGAATCAAAGCTATCGAATTGATCCATGCAGATTCTGATAGGTTGTATACTTTTTCAGGTACAAAAACAAAATCCAGAGAAGGTTTGATATAATCGAGTTTTCTGCTTTCCAAATTTGATAGCCGATCTGGATTCGATCCTGGAATTAAAGTTGCATTTGAATTCGATTTTGAGATTGAGGATACATTTGGATCTGTATTAACAGATCGAGATTCAGATCTAGGATTTGGATTAGGATTTAGATTAGAAGTTTGTTGAGATCTGGTTTTTGAAAAAGTTGTTATTTGCCGTGTCCGCCATTTTTTTACATCAGAAAAAGTATCAATTTGTTGCGGTTTAGATTAGAATTTGCAGTTACGATATGTTTTTCTTTAAATTAAATTATAAATCATTTAATTATTAAATTCAAACATACATTTCAAATTACCGGGGCTACATACTACCTCTAAAAATTATAGAAAAAATATTTCTAGTTATGTTTTGACGATATGGTTCTAACGAGACTAATATCGTTGAATTCTGAGACTGTTTGAAAAATGGCCTTTTTCAAGTCGATTAAATTTGACCGAAACTGACAAAACACATTTTCTTTCACCATGCTCACATATTAATTCGAAAAATTATGAAAATTAAAACTTAGCAATAATTTGACATTCCGGTTCCAACAAAAGTGGTTTCGTCGAAAACCGAGGTCGTTTGAAAAATGGCTATTTTCAAGGCCAATATATTTAAATAAAATATAAATAAATTCTACAGCGACTTTTCTAAATTTTAAACTAGCCATAACATTTGATTTTTAAAGTGAAATTTTAATTTTTCAGATTCATTAAAAAGATATTGTTAAACAGATTCAAATATTTCCTGTTTCGCTCAATTTTGATTTAAAATGAATCCTGTACATTTAGTTAAAGTTCAAATTCAAATTTTCAAACAGCAGCGCTGTTTTAAGCTCCTTTTAAATAGTTAAATTAAATTTATTTGTTTTAAACTAAGTTTTTAGTCGTTATTATTTAAAATAGATTATTTTAAATATTAAAACCCATTAAAATTCCTAAAATAAAAATTTTAAATTGGCCCCAACATTCCGGGTCGTTAAAGGCTTCTTCTTGCATAAGACAGGCACCCATGAATGCCTTGTCTTGATCACCCAGCCTCAGGCCTCCTAATATCTTTTTGCATGTTTTCAGCCATGCCAAGGCCTCAATCACAGTGCCTGTTCCAGAGAAGGTTTTGCCTCCTAGATTCTTGTACCTTTTAGTCACGCAGTCGAGCTCGAATGGTTGAGCGGCCGGGGGTTGTATTAAGGATCCATCTGCAGCTGGGACTTCTCCTCGTCCTCTGCCACGGCCAGCTCGGCCTCCTCTACCTGCTGCTGCTCGGGTAGCCATTGTTCAAGTTCTGTATAAGCAAGAAAAGAGTCAGTCTACAGAAACGATAATTTTATTGTATGGTAAAGCAGAAGAACTTAGGGAAAGACAACGATGTACTGATCAAATTATTTTTGCTATTCTGCTTAGCTCATTCTAGGACATTACTAGTCCTATCTCTAATGAGCTACTCGCCTTAGAATACTACTGATTCTATACTGATGAGGTGTTTAATGTGTTAAATTCCAGAACTAAGGTTAACCAAAGCTCTGATACCACTTGTGACGATCCCAAAACCCCGTACGACGGTGTTAAGGATAATCATTGGAATATAACACATTAATCATCATTAGCAGAGTACAGATAATAGCATAAGCAGGCAATAGAATAATTTACACAAATATGACAGCGGAATCATATATATATATCACCACATCAGAGAGCACAGTGCAGGATACTACTTAGTGCATAATAATACATAATCAGTCTACATCGCCTGAGGCGGAATTACATACATAAAGAGTACATAAACGAAACATCAGTCTACATCGCCTGAGGCGAAATCATAATACATATACAATAATGGTGGAAAATCATAGTCATCACGGTGTAGTCAAGCCTCGCTATGAGCCAAAAGGTGCACCTCTGCTGCGGTGCCAAGCCAAAATACGCCATCTACCTGATACTAGGCTGCTCGTGTGAAAATAAGGGCACCCGAGTTTGAAAGATGAAACAAACTACGAGTCAATCATGGGACTGGTATGAGAAATCTACTTAACTAGTTATTCATCAACAATAAGGTAAATCAAAGGACCACGCCACTTTCGCGGAACGGGTTTACTCCAATGAGTGCTTGTGCATGAAATAAAGTAAATAATTAAATCATCGCAATGCTTTTTATAAAAATGAAGCCATTATAAGACTCAAGTCTCATCACATAATGCAACGCAAGCCGGAGGATAGAGTTTTACCTTATAATGGACAAGAAATGTTTGATACGTATAAAACAAAAGTATTTGATATTATTACTAGTGCATATATGTTTCAAAAGCAAATTCAATCATAAATATCAATCCTAGGCGGCATAGCTACCATCTAATATGTCGCCATACTAGTAATACAATCGCATCCGCAATTTCGTATTGGAAATCGGATTCCATCATGAGTCGAGGCAAGGGGCAAGCTCACGGGCGTCTCATCTCAAAAAGAAAAAGAAAAAGCCAAGCGGCTAGCCAATGGACTCATAAAATCATCACCCAAGCAAAACAGTAAACATGTACCTATTTGTCAGGCACACAATTTTATTCCTCTTCTCTAGCCTCTTTGTTTTAACCTGTTCAATAAATATGCATGTACATATGTGCAATTCTTATCACTTCATCTTCCCTTCAATTTCATATTTGATTTGATTTGGTTTAAAGTTGCCATTCATTCCAACGTTGCATACATAGGCAAAAATCACATCATTAGCCAATTAATGAATATTTCAACTCATGCATATTTATTTGAACAAGTGGTTATTTTTAACACTTCACAATTCACTTAAAAATGATATTTTTGGCGAACTAAAATATATTTCAACACATGACTAATTTATTTAGTTCCTATACATGTTAAAAATAATATTCATAGCAAACAAATAATTATTTCAACACTTGTATATTTTTTTAGCAAATCACATCTATGATAAAAATGGTATTTTTATCGTTTAAAATATTTATTCAACACAAGAATGATTTCAACACTTCATATTCTCAATAAAAATGTAATTTTTATTGTTCTATCTTTTTATTCAACACATGAACCTTTTTCAACACATGAACTTCTCAACACATGAGCATTTCCACACATGGATATTTTATATAGATTGTATATATAAGAAAGATGTTATTTTTATTGTTGAAACAATTTATTTAAAACACGAATATTTTACATACTTCTTATATATAATAAAAATGTGATCTTTATTGTTTAAACACTTCATTCAACTCATGAATTTAATTTTCAACACATGAATCTCTCAACACATGAGCATTTCCATACATGGATATAGTTTCAACACATGACTTTAGTTTCAAAGCATGAAAATAATTTCAACATATGAAAATAATTCTAACACATGAATATTATTCAAAATTTCGGCAGCATAACGGCAGGGTAGTTAAAACCGGCACCATCCCGAGTACGGCTCCTCGCGGTTTTTGACAATGGGGATTTCATACATCTAATTCGCACACAGGCGTGTATGATCTTTCTTTTCCACAATTCATTTCAATTTTGTTTCAATCACAAATGGGTATTTTTCAACCACAACCAAACAATATCACCCACAAACAATTCTATCAACCATTCGCATTATTCACCAAAATTTTCACACCAATTCACAATAAATAAATATCGTCCATGGTTTGTGGACGAGGGAAGTATATATATATATATATATATATATATATATTTGTATATAAATATATTTTATTTCCATTCCAACACACATATTATTTATATAATGCATGTATAATTCATACTTCGCTCATACAACTTATACTACGCATGTATATGTGGTATACAACACGTATATAATTTATATTTCGCTTATATATTTTATACATCACATTTTTATTCACATTTTAGTTTAGAAATCTCACATTGGTTCGTTGCTTTGCTAAAAATCCTAGCGAGCTCAGAAAAATCCGCGGTCTCTTCTAGATGGTAGAGAGCCTCTTTGCGGTCACGATGTTCCCTATTTCATCGAATTTCGTCAATACACGATAAAGATATGATTTTTCAAAGTTTGCAACACTTGAAAGTGTTATTTTCTGTTCAAAGAAAATAAAGCCGATACCTTTCTTCGTGGGTTTGAAGATTACTGCAAATTCGAAGCACGATGTTGTAATCGGGTTATACCACGTCGAAGAGGCCGGAGAGGCGCTCAGAACGAGGTAGGGGTGGTCCCACTCGGTGGCACGTGGCAGGCGCAGCGACGGCTGGAAGTCGCCAACTTCAGGCGCTCCGTTCTTGTCGATGGGGCGACGAGGGGGGTCGGGGGTTGGTCGGATTTGAAGAGGGGAGGCGGCGCTGTCGAGTCTGGGTGGTGGCGAGGTCTGAAAGTGGCTGAGGCGGTGGCAATTGGGTCGGGAAGTTTCGAATGCGGTTTCCGTCGAGAGGAGAGAGGGAGCGGGGAGAGAGAAGGCTGATATGGAAGAAAGTGACTGGCCCATTTTTTTTTTATTTATAAAGTTTTAAAATCCGAAAATACCCCTCTTCACATACGAACTCCAATCCAAACCCAACGACTGTCGCCCCTAGCTAAATACCCCCATCTCGGACACAATGGGATATGTTTCGTTGGACAATTCGACTGTTATAGTCTGTTATTTTTCAATTTAGAGTGTACAACATTTGATATTCAATTTGAACGTACATTTCAATTTGCCAGGGCCATAAACTGATTCCAAAAATTCCAGAAAAATAAATTTGGTTATGTTTTGATGATACGGTCCCAACAAAACTAGCTTCGTCGAATTTTGAGTCCGTTTGAAAAATGTCCATTTTCTGGTCGATCCAATTTAACTGTAATTGACCAAACACATTTTCCTTTGCCACGCTCACATACTAGCTTCAAAAATTATGAACTTTGAAACAAAGTAATAATTTGGCATCCCGGACCCAACAAAAGTGGTTTCGTCGAATTCCGAGGTCGTTTGCAAAATGTCTATTTTCAAGGGCTATATATTCTCTATAGCGACCTTTCTGAAAATTCATTTGGCCATAAATTTTGATTTCCGCTATGAAACTTCGATTTTTCAGATTCGTTAGAAAGATATTCATAAACAGATTTAAATATTTTTGGTTTCACTAAAATCCATTTTATTTTGCAACCGGTACAGTCAGAAAAAGTTTGAATTCAAATTTTCAAACTGCCCCACTATTTCCAATTCATTATTTAATTGAAATATTCTATTTTAGTTGTTTGAATTCTTTGAAAATAGCCAATTTTAAATTGGCTCGCTTTTTCAGGGTTGTTACACTTTTATTTGTGATCGTTGCATTGATTGTTTGGTCCAATGTTGCATCATTTGTCAACGGGTATGAGCTAATTTTTGAACATTTTAATATATCCTTTTCGTTTGTCCCAGCCATATCTCTGTAAGTTGGATGTATGTATCTACTGATCCTAGTTTGCAGTTTGTCCAATTGCAAAGTGGGTGCTTGCTAAGTTCTTTAGTTTGACTTCTTACACACAAGTTGTGCAAGTAATCAGAGTTGATTATTGTTAGCTGCATGATTGTAGGATAAGTATGATGTTGCAAAAACAGACCTCTACCATTATGTCTTTTTATAATAGCTAAAATGTATCTATTAGTGGAATGTGTAGCAAGTTTGCCGACCCTTTCATGATGATAAAATATTTCAGTATAAACAGTAGATACTGATTTGGGGGCTAAAATATAACATTTTGTCTACACATGATATATTATAATGATGTCCTACAGCAGTCTTCATAAGATCTGGCGAATCCAATAGTTAAATTAGTACCGCTATTAACTATTTAACTTCATTTGAATGCTAAGATATGCCTAAGCTCAAATTTATAAAAGCATGAAACCGTTATCTTCCACCAATCTAATTAGACTAGTACAACAAAATAAGGAAAAGAAAATAGTTATTCGCCTAATACACTTTACAAACTAAGATTCCAATGCCAAAATTGTCATTGCAGCAAACAAAGCTTCTTTCTCCAAAGCTTTGACCTCCAAAGTTTTGTCAGCTTATGAATATACTGGAAAGCTAATAACAAGTCATGACATATAGATGATCTGGACCAAATCTTTTCAGCATCATTCATGTTTTGTTTTGTATTATGCAGAGAGAGATGAGCCCATGGATCTGAGGATGAAAAAAACACTTGCAGGATGAGGCATACTAAACATCAGGAGTGATTGAATACCGAGCCTGAAACCAATGTGCTAACAGTAGTACAACATCTTCTAAGGCAACTTTTTTGGCAAAGACTTTTAAATTTGCAGCTGACATAAAGTAGTTCAACATGTCTTCAATAGTTACATCCTTTGGTGATTCAGTTTTCCTAGTGCGAACATATGTCTTTGGATGAAAAGTATTGCAATTGTAATGTCCCGTATTTTTACGATATAACAATTAATTTATTTAATTATTTAAATAGTGATTAGAGATCTAAATGGTCGTTTAAATTAAATAACTTTGAATATTTAATTTTTATAATAATTAAATAATATTTTTAATTCTCGAATAATCAGAATTAGCTGAAATGGCAATATGGTGTGAATTGGGCAATTCAAAATATATAATTCAGTATAGAGTTGAATTACGATAACGAATATATTTAATAACAATGGTTGAACGTATAAATTATATTATAATTATAATCGAGCTTGAAATGGCGCGGCAGTTCGTAATTTGGTGATTCAAAGTTTAAACGAATATCAAGAATCCGTTTTAAGCCGGATTTCTGTGAAACGAAAAATGTTTGAATCTATTGAACGATATTTTTCTAATGGAAGAGAAAAATCGGGATTTCGTCGTATAGATTTTGAGTTATGTCCAAATTAAATTTTAGAAAAGTCGTTGTGGAATTCCTTTATAGTTTATATCGATTTATTTATATTATAAAAGGAATTTAATATAAATCGAGTATCGATATAACTGGGAACTTTGAAATATCGAGCTGTAAATTCAGTTAGAAATATATTGGAGCTGTATGATATTCTATTGTGAATATATATGATAATATATATTTATTTATATTTAATTTAGTTATTTTTAAATATATTAATATTTAAATGGGTTGATTTTGAGCTTAAAAAAATAACCACTTTTGCAAACGTTCTTCGTTTTCAACGAAACTAATTTTGTTGGATCTGCAATATTAAATTATTACTAGATTTCAATTTTCGTGATTTTTGAAGTCAGTATGTGGTCGTACAGGATTTTTATGTGAAAAACAGTCAATTATTTGACTTTAAAAATATGTTGTGTGAGCAAACGAAGTCGGAATTCGACGAAACCAGTTTCGTTGGGTCCGCAATGTCGAACCATAGCTGCGTGTCAATTTTCATCAAATTTGAATATTGCATGGGATCATAGAGATTTTGAACAATGAATATAGATAGCGGTGCAATATAAATTAATATTTAAATCGAATATTAAAACATTTAATTTATACTATAAATACACATCCCATTCTCTAAACCTAATTACATTTTTTATCGGTCAAATTAAATGCGCCATCGGTTTTTCATTTCTACATAAAACATCCTCCTTTGAAAATTGAAAACAAATCAAATAAAAATCCTTAAATATCCATACAAGTTGATTTGGATTCGCATGACAATTCTCTTCAACCTCGTGTAACTTTCTGAGTGTTCGAATTCCATTGTTGCTCACTGAAAATGAACGCAGTGAACTAAGGTTCGTCCTTGGGTGAAATCGAAGCAACAATCCGTGTTTTGGGGTTTGGTATTGGATTTAAAAGTGAAAATCAAGCTCGTCTACAAACTTTGATGGGTTTCCGTCGTAAAGAGGTTCGCACCATTTCACTGTAGCGTGATTTTGGGCCAGAGAACGAAATCTTTTACTTGAGTGCGAGCTGGGGATAATGGGTATGAGAAGATGGAGATTTCTAAGGTGAAGAGAACAGTGGTGGTCTCATGAATTCTCGTAAGGTAGTGGTGGAGATATGGATGGAGAAAGAAGTCGGAATGGTGATGTAAAGGGAGCAGGTGGGTTCGTATCTTACTGGAGAAGATGAAATAGGTGGGCGGGTTTTGGTATGCAAGGGAGTAAATGGGCTGAGGTGAGGCCCAACAATGAATACATTAAAGTTGGTCTCTTTTAAATTAGTTGTATTACTTATAAAATGCATATCTAATTCATACGTAAACGAAATCGAACAAAACAGGACCCTTTGGGATCGTAGGGACGGTGGCTACGCAGTGGAACTGACTGGGAGTGAATTCGAGCTCGTTACAATTTATAGCGAAATAAATTGTGTGTTTGAATCAAGCGATAGTTATCGTTATTTAACGATGATCGTCCAGTGTGAGTAAAACTCATCAACTCTATCAGTTATATTTTCATAACGTATTTTTAGAACTAATAAAATGATGGTTGATTCTGTGTGTGGACTGTTTGGTTGAACTACTAGTCAATTGGTTGAAATTATATATATATATTGTTAAACATATATTGATTTTGTTTATCAGAATATTTTATGTTGAAATGAAATTGATGTTATGTATGTTGTTTTAACATCTGTGGATGCAGGGAAACAGGTTGGAGGGATCCAACTGGATTCCTCAATATTTAAAATACTGTTTTGTTTCTTATATTGAAATATATGATGTGATATATAATCTGTTGTCGAATATATGTGTTTGGATGATATGGATCGTTGTTATTTGGTATGTTAAATACTATAAGAAATACCTGAATGTGGAAAGAGAATTTTTCGAAGTTATATTGAAAATAAGATATTTATAAAATTAAAAGATTTTATAAATGGAAATTTTTATAAAATCATAATATTTTATAAAAGAAGATATTTATAAAATCATAGAATTTTATAAAAGGGATATTTATTTGTAAAATAAATAGAATTAATAAAGGGAATATTTATATGAAATAAATAAAATATTATAAAGGATATTTATTTAGAAAATAAATAAGATATTGTAAGGTATATTTGTTTGGAAAATTAATGGGATAAAAGTAAATATGTGTAAAACAAATATAAAGGTAAATACTTGTAAAACAAATATAAAAGGAAATATTTATGAAACAAATAGAAAGGAAATTTTTATAAAACGAATAGAATTTTACATTTAAGAAAGATTAGACCCGTGCTTCGCACACGGGTATAACATGATATGGATTTAAAGCAAAGGATTTAAAAAGAATTTGTTCTAACAAATAGATTGAGAAGATTAATTTATAAATAATATTTTATAAATTAAATAAAATATTTATCATTGGATAAATAGAATATATAAGTCAGGACTTATATAGAGAAGTAAGAATCGATTTCAACATCGATATTTGAAACTGAATATGGACGTAGGTGTTAATCAAAAGGTGTTAATCAAAATGTATTAGAGTTAGAGTTAGAGTTAATCGATTAGAGTTAGAGTTAATCGAATTAGAGTTAATCGATTAGAGTTAGGGTTAATCGATTAGAGTTAGAGTTAATCAAATTAGAGTTAATCGATTAAAGTTAGAGTTAATCGAATTAGAGTTAATCGATTAGAGTAAGAGTTAATCGAAATAGAGTTAATCGATTATAGCTAGAGTTAAATGAATTAGAGTTAATCGATTAGAGTTAGAGTTAATTGATTAAAGTTAGAGTTAATTGAAAAGGAATTATTGAATATTAGTTTATTCAAAAGGAGTAATCGAATATTAGTTTATTCGAAAGGAGAAATCGAATATAAGTTATTCGAAGTGAGTAAATCGAATATCGTTTATTCGAAAAGGAGTAATCGAATATAGTTTATTCGAAAGAAAGAGTTATCGAATATTAGTTATTCGAAAGAGAGTAAAATCGAAATATAAGTTATTCGAAGTAAGTTAATCGAATATTATTTATTCGAAAGAGAGTTAAATTGAAATATAAGTTATTCGAAGTAAGATAATCGAATATTAGTTATTCGAAGAGAGTTAATCGAATATTATTTATTCGAAAGAGAGATAATCGAATATTGGGTATTCAAAGTGAGTTAATCGAATATTAGTTTTTCGAAAAGAGTTAATTGTCGAATTCGATTATATCGAATCCGAGAAAGTACTTATACTTTCCGGTGTTTAAATCAAGATTTATTTAATTATAAATTAGGTGTTTATTTATTTATTCAAATTAAAGAATAAAAGTTATATTTGAAGTTAGATATTTCGAAAGTAGGGATTATAACGTTATCGTTATAACCAATGTTTTTATAAAAGAAGTGGATTCGTAAATATAATCCGAGAATTACGTAAGCATGTTTGTTAAAGATTAAAAGGATGAACTTGATCTATTTCGAGGTTAGAAACGTTGTTCAGTTAAGGTCTGAGAGGTACTTATACCCTAACTTGATTGGCTTCATTTTTAACTAAGAAATGGTTAAGGTTTGATCGTGAAGGATGGTTAAGTGAATTTAGTTAATGAGTGTAATGGTTTGAGTTGGCTTAGCGATGTTTTATTTAAACATCTGTTTAAAGCCAATGAAGGAGTTTTGGAAATGTTTTCCAAATAAGAATCAGAAATATTTTCTAATAATAGAAAATAAGAAATGGGAATAAATACGGAAACGTTTTCCAAGTTAATAACGTATATTTTTAGATTTGGAAAATAAGAATTTAAAATGTATGGAAACAAAAAATAAGAAAATGAATAAATTAATGATAAATTAATTTAAAAAGATAAATATGGATTGATGAATTTATCGATAAGATTTCCATTTGGAAATAAGATCAATGTTTGTACACGTGTTTTCCTTTGATAGTTAAATCATCGACTATCAAAGTTTTGACCATTTTTCCGTCGTCAATACAGAGAGACCGGTTGGATTATTATCTGAGAACCACTCCGTATGGACGTTAGCGTTGCGATCAAATATGATGAAGATAATTAAAGACGGAGTTATGCAAGGGCTGTCCTGTTTACCAATAGTACCTTCGGTCTGTCCAATCCCAGGACAACCTGTATGGAAGAATGTCTGACAGTGTATATCTAATAGATCGTGTAAGTTGATCTCTTCAAACGTATTTACGTTTGGTGGCGGAGAAATTCGTTTCTCTTAGCTTTATACCCATGATATTTTATGGGAAAATCAATTTGTGATTTAACGGGTATGACGATGTGGCATTCAAAGTAAATGGAGGAGTGATCTGTTAAAAGATACGTTTTGACCTCGAGCCTCATCAACTGGGAAATGAAAGAAATCGGGCAGGCAGCATGGCTAAGTGGGCCGCACACAATTAGGGTATATTGTCACCATCTAAAGAATATTCATATATGTACTTCTTTAAATTATGTATCTCCTGGGAACGGTTATGTTGGAATACTAACCGAGGGGTGGCAATATATTCGATACACTCAAGCGAAATGAGTGGTCGGTCATGTGTGGCTGAGTTGCAAGATGTTCTTGTTGAACTCCAGTGTATCTCTTCTAGAGTACACTGAGCGGAAGGTCGATCCATACCTTGTCATAGTTGGAATCCATTCCCCAAATAAGAGCCCGCGGTTTTGATTGTATATTATATATTTAGAACGTTAGATGCAAGCGGTTCTACTAGATTGCTAAGTACTTGTATTTAGACATTATTGTAATATCAGAAGAGACTTGATATAAAGAATAATTTGGTTTATCGTAGGATAAAAACCGTCCGTGTTTATGTGCGGATTGGTCTTACGGTTATCCTTTTTTTAAGGAGATTTTAAAAGTTAAACAAATGATTTGAGTTTACTCACACCAGTCACATGACTGACCCAGAGTTTATTTTGTTTTGTTTTCCCAAAACTCTTGGGTGCCCAATTTTGTAAGGGCAGTCAAGTAGTCGGGATTTATAGATACTTGAAGAGCTGGAGCAGGAGGCTTCAGGATTATATAGCTATTGTTATTTCTGTTGTGTTGTAAGTGTTATACTTTAATAATGGTACTGTATACAGATACTGTTTTATTTCAAAGTTATGTTATGAAATATATTTATTCGTTCCGCTGTGAGTTTCGTGTTTACTCTGATGTTGTATGTTCTTCTTCTTATATTCTAAGTTTCTATCTTATCTATTCTCACCCTCTAATTTCTTTCATTAACTACCAGTATTTTCGATGTTTGGATAATCGACATGGGTTTTTTGTCGATGACCAAAGATCGCAAATTTTCGGGACGTTACAGTTGGTATCTGAGCTTAAGGTTAAGTAATTACCTTGGCTCTATGGTGTAACTCAGTAGAGATGGGGTTAGCAATACCCTAGATTGAGTTTGAGTGTGTTTATACGAGTGAACGTATTTGTTATTCAATATAAAATGGTTTTATATTGTGGAGATCTATTGATTGAGTTGTTTATAGGTTCTGATCGATCAGTTTGATCCACTGTATCGGTGGGAGTTTCTAAACACTCAAATACGATGAACCGACACAGTATGTTTTGAAAAAGGGTAAATGAAATAATTTTACCCCAATTATATTTTGATATAAAGGATTTATATTGGAATTATTATAATATATTGAATATATTGGTTGTTAATATAATCGAATGAGATTATAACACGAGAAAAGGTTATGTAAATAACCAATCAGAATTCATATGAATATAATATATATAAAATAAGGTGAAGTAAATCTGAATTTTGAATCAGAATTGGAATTAAAAGTTGGAGAAGTGTTTGTAAATGGAATTGAACTAAGTATATGAGAATTTTAAGATCCTGGGAGATTTTAAATTGTTTACAAGCATTGTGAATAATATTTTGAAATGTATTTCAAAATGGGAATGTTAAATACGGTTTTGAAAATGTTATAGTATTGAACTCACTTCGATCGCTGGAAAATAAATTCCGATGATGAAGTCGACCATCATCGGTGTACATTTTCGAGTTGCTAAGTGACGGATTAGTACCAAAGATATTGTTTTGAATTTGTTTTGAGAAAACAAGTTGTTTTGAATTCCAAAAAGAGATATTTGATTTTTGAAAAGCTAAGTGATTTAAACTTCCGAGGAAAAGATTGTTTGAGTTAAAACCAAACTGAATTGAAATTTGGGAAAGCCAATTGGAATTAAAATAAAGTCGGTTAAGTGGTAACTGAAATTGAATTAGAATGATATCGAGACAAATTGGATTTGTGAGATTCGAATTTGAAGTGTAATTTGATAATCAAGTTAAGAGTTTGGAATCGAGAATGAAACTCGAGTTTGAAATGGTATTTGGCTTGTATATAAGCGAATGGTTGTGTTGGAGATAAAAGTGATTGGAGTTTGATTGGGATGACATTGGTATATGCTGAATTAGCAGCAGATGGAAAGGATATATTGATATGCCCGACAAAAAGGTACCATTTTATATTATATATGTGGGTTTGAGATTTTAATGAGCTGAATTGGCAAGTCGCTTGGCTGTTTGATTTTCTTTTGGGTTGAAGAAGACCTGGAGAGGTGACTTGGAGTTTGAGCTATTGACCAGTACAAAGGAGATACTGGCGAAATTTTTCGAAAGGTTAAGGTGTTAGAAAATTTTCAAGATTTTTGAAAATTTCCGTTAGTAGGAATGAATAAATATTTAATTGAAATTAAACTGGTTCAGTAGAAACTGAAGTTAAGAAGTGAACAAATAAGTTCTAACCAATCAATAGGGTTTGTTTTCTACCTTAACAATTTCGAGGACGAAATTATTTTAAGGGGGAAAGAATGTAATGTTCTGTATTTTTACGATATAATAATTAATTAATTTAATTATTTAAATAGTGATTAGAGATTTAAATGGTCGTTTAAATTAAATAACTTGGAATATTTAATTAATATAATAATTAAATAATATATTTAATTCCGGAATAATCAGAATTAGCTGAAATGGCAATATGGTGTGAATTGGGCAAATCAAAATATATAATTCAGTATAGAGTTGAATTACGATGACGAATATATTTAATTAACGATGGTTGAACGTATAAATTATATTATAATTATAATCGAGCCTGAAATGGCGTGACAGTTCGTAATTTGGCGATTCAAAGTTTAAACAAATATACAAAATCCGTTTTAAGCCGGATTTCTGTCAAACGAAAAACGTTTGAATCTGTTGAACGATATTTTTCTAATGGAAGAGAAAAATCGAGATTTCGTTGTATAGATTTTGAGTTATGTCCAAATTAAATTTTAGAAAAGTCGCTGTGGAATTCCTTTATAATTTATATCGATTTATTTGTATTATAAAAGGAATTTAATATAAATCGAATATCGATATAACTGGGAACTTTGAAATATCAAGCTGTAAATTCAGTTAGAAATATATTGGAGCTGTATGATATTCTATTGTGAATATATACGATAATATATATTTATATTTAATTTAATTATTTTTAAATATATTAATATTTAAATGGGTTGATTTTGATCTTTAAAAATAACCACTTTTGCAAACGACCTTCGTTTTTTATGAAACTAATTTTGTTGGATCCGCAGTATTAAATTATTGCTAGATTTCAATTTTCGTGATTTTTGAAGTCAGTATGTCGCCGTACGGGATTTTAATGTGAAAAACAGTCAATTATTTGACTTTAAAAATATGTTGTGTGAGCAAACAAAGTCGGAATTCGACGAAACTAGTTTCGTTGGGTCCGCAATGTCGAACCATAGCTACGTATAAATTTTCATCAAATTTGAATATTGTATGGGATCATAAAGATTTTTAACAATGAATATAAACAGCGGTGCAATATAAATTAATATTTAAATCGAAAATTAAAACATTTAATTTATACTATAAATACACATCCCATTCTCTAAACCTGATTACATTTTTCATCAGTCAAATTAAATGTGCCGTCGGTTTTCATTTCTACACAAAACATCCTCCTTTGAAAATTGAAAACAAATCAAATAAAAATCCTTAAATATCCAAACAAGTTGATTTGGATTCGCATGACAATTCTCTTCAACCTCATGTAACTTTCTGAGCGTTTGACTTCCATTGTTGCTTGCTGAAAATGAACGCAGTGAACTAAGGTTCGTCCTTGAGTGAAATCGAAGCAACAATCCGTGTTTTGGGGTTTGATATTGGATTTAAAAGCGAAAATCAAGCTCGTCTACAAACATTAATGGTTTCCGTCATAAAGAAGTTCGCACCATTTCACTATAGTGCGATTTTGGGCTAGAGAACGGAATCTTTTACTTTTGAGCGAGCTGGGGATAATGCGTATGAGAAGATGGAGATTTCTAAGGTGAAGAGAACGGTGGTGGTTCATGAATTCTCATGATGTAGGGGTGGAGATATGGATGGAGAAAGAAGTCGGAATGGTGATGTAAAGGGAACACGTGGGTTCGTATCTTACTGGAGAAGATGAAATAGGTGGGCGGGTTTTGGTATGCAAGGGAGTAAATGGGCTAAGGTGAGGCCCAACAATGAATACATTAAAGTTAGTCTCTTTTAAATTAGTTGTATTACTTGTAAAATGCATATCTAATTCATACGTAAACGAAATCGAACAAAACAAGACCCATTGGGATCGTATGGACAGTGGCTACGTAGTGGAACTGACTGGAAGTGAATTCGAGCTCGTTACAATTTATAGCGAAATAAATTATCTGTTTGAATCAAGCGACAGTTATCGTTATTTAACGATGATCGTCCAATGTGAGTAAAACTCACCAACTCTATCAGTTATATTTTTATAACGTATTTTTAGAACTGATAAAATGATGGATGATTCTGTGTGTGGACTGTTTGGTTGAACTGCTAGTCAGTTGGTTGAAATTATATATATATATATATATATATATATTGTTAAACATATATTGATTATGTTTATCAGAATATTTTATGTTGAAATGAAATTGATGTTATATATGTTGTTTTAACATCTGTGGATGCAGGGAAATTGGTTGGAGGGATCCAACTGGATTCCTCAATATTTAAAATACTGTTTTGTTTCATATATTGAAATATATGATGTGATATATAATCTGTTGTCGATTATATGTGTTCGGATGATATGGATCATTGTTATTTGGTATGTTAAATACTATAAGAAATACCGAAATGTAGAAAGAGAATTTTTCAAAGTGATATTGTAAATAAGATATTTATAAAATCAAAAGATTTTATAAAAGGAAAATTTTATAAAATCAGAATATTTTATAAAAGAAGATATTTATAAAATCAAAGAATTTTATAAAAGGGATATTTATTTGTAAAATAAATAGAATTAATAAAGGGAATATTTATATGAAATAAATAAGATATTATAAAGGATATTTATTTAGAAAATAAATAAGATATTATAGGGTATATTTGTTTGGAAAATAAATGGGATAAAAGTAAATATGTGTAAAACAAATATAAAGGTAAATATTTGTAAAACAAATATAAAAGGAAATATTTGTGAAACAAATAGAAAGGAAATTTTTATAAAACGAATAGAATTTTATAAAAAGAGAATTTTATCTATTACTTAAACATAAAAGCGCAATTCCAACTTCGCTTAGGTGGCCTTATAGAAAGCAGCTATTTCTAAATTCTCAATCCTGCTTGAGATTCTCATCCGCATTTAGTAAAATAAAATAAAATTAAAACATAGCGGCCCACGTTCCCATGTTGTTCGGATCTGCTTTCCCAATTCCAACATTCCCCATTCCAGCGACGGAAGACAAATATTTCTCCTAGCCCCTAATCCATCCCTTCCAAATTTCGTTCTCTGCCTTGACTATAGCTCTATCATCTTGGAAATTTCGATTCCTTCGACTGTCAACTTCATTTACCACGCCTTCTCTTGCCTGGACGGCTACGAGATCCAACCTTCAGAAACCCAATTTCGCATCTCGATTTCATCACAAGGTAACTTTCATATTTACTTCCTTTTGTTGGTAATTTATTGTTTTGTGATACGTAACAAAATACAACATGCATTTAGTTCTGGGTTTAGTTGAATTATTAAAGTAGATTGATTCAGCGACCATCATGTTGATGAATATCTTTTTATGTGGGACTATAGCTTTATTATCTTGGAAATTTTGATTCCTCCGGCTGTCAACTTCATTTATCGTGCCGTCTGTTGCCTGGACGGCTACGAGATCCAACCTTCAGAAACCCAATTGTACATTTTGTAGATTTTCAGGCATTTGATGTATTTGTTTAACATGCGGAGAACTGTTATTCTTATTTAACCTATTTTGTGTTAGTTATGATGACCGAATTGAGATTAAAACAGTTTCCATGTTGGTGATTTATGTTTTCCAGAGTGGTTTATGGTTATAGTCATCATTCGCATTGGAAAAAAAAATGTAAAGGCCTTGCACAGGGTCTGTAAAACTCGTATTCTTCATTCAATGATAGTGGATTGTATTAGTATCGCTAAAAATAGTAATAGTTAATATCATAAAACATTACATTTTTGATGTATAAACAAGATTTATAGTTAAAAAAAATTAAAAAATAAATAAAGATATGTGCTTTCTTTTGCCATTATTATCCATTTATTTAAATTTTGCTGCTTTCATACGTAACATGATGTGTTATTGGTTTTTGGTTGCTCTTTTCTACGAAACAGTAATAGACATGCAAATGTGAAATTATTTATATCCATTATGAATTGTAGGTCATCAGGCTTACTTACCATTTCTCAAGTACATGGTGTTGTCTTTATATACATTTGCAATTACATGCGTTTAATACATTTCCAGCTGTGGTCATGTTTATCTATGCACATGTCCATCGGACGTGCCTGTGTCCTGGTATAATTAAAATTGGAAATTTGGCCACATATGTTTACCATTGACCGAAACATAATAATATGAATACGCTTAATTTTTAGCTTATTTTCATACTAAACAGATTAGAATAAATGATATGAAACATTTCTTTTTATTTACCTTTTTCAGATATTAATAATATTTGCTCTATGTTTATGGTGGATCCAGCTTACACTTTTCAAGATTTCATAGTTGTGGCCGTTAACTTTGTAAACAGCAAGGTCCCTTTTCCTACTAGCTCTTTCATTGTTGAAAATAATTTTACAATCTATTTAAGGTGTGTTAATTCATGTTTTCTTCATGTTTACTTCCACATGTATCCGTATCAACTAATACTTTCTTTATCGTATTTCATTTGAATATTAACTAATTAATTTCTTAAATTTTGTTGAAAAAGAGTTATTGTCAAAGAATCAACAAGCAAATAAACTAACAGCATATTACTTTGAGTTATGGACTTACGTTGCTTGCATTTTTAGGTCTGCTCACTTGCTCAATTTGAAATTTCCTATTTTTCAACTCGACTAAATTATAGTTTTAGTAAAAAAAACTGGGATATCTAAACAGATAATTGTATAATAAACTGGTATAAAATTGTATGGATATACTTACTTTTAACTTAATTGATGCTAAATGATTAATAACAAATTTTTTTTTATGCATTTGTTCTGACTATCTACAATCTTTGGTTAGGCCTATTTTGTGCCAAAACCAATTTGCCATGCAATTATATTTTAATAATTATTTTTTATTTTTATCACCTTATTTTTCTAGAAGTTCCCTCAGCAACTATTTTTTTCCTTAGTTACAAATATAAAATGATAATAAAATCCAAAATAAATATGATCTGTTTTTTTAGTATCAGGATTTACTGTTTTATGATTGTTTTATGCAGTGGTTATGTGTCCAAATTTTAAATACTTTTTAAATAACTATAGTCAGACTTATTTTGTATTTTTTTATGTGCGAGATCAATAAATTAATTTTGTTTATTTTGCAGCAAAATTTTGTATATTGAACCATATGTTCATTTGGTGTCAACAATGTACTATATTGAAGATTATTTTTAAGCCAGTATAATTAGAACATGAGATCCCTACAAATATGTTAAAAAAATTAATGCTTATAGGATACGATGTGTTTACTATATAAATTCTGTTGACTGGATCTTTTATAGTTAACAAGGAAAGCTTTTTAACAGTTTGAATAATTTCTTCTTTTATGTATGGGTAATTGCTATATTTATTAGATAAATTATTTCCTTTTTTACTAATTTTTCTTACCAATTTATTAAAAGTATCCTTTTTTATTTCATGTGAAAATTCTGCATTAGATTTCGTGATATAGTTACCTAATTTCATGTAATTGTGTATAGCATTACAGAGCAGTGTTTCAATACATTCCTTTTTCATGATAGACACAACAATATTTCTCTCACATTATTCATTCTTTGAATTGCTATTTTAGTTTTGGGTTTCACATCTATAGCTTCAATTGATGGCTGCCACATTGAAATCAAGTTGGTTCTTTTGCAGTTTAGTAATGGAGCACTTACTTTCTTTTTTCTTCCATCTTGCTCAGATTTAAGAAAACATTTTTCGCATTCTTCATACATTAGCTACAAACCTCTTTTGCACACGGACAGTTTTTGGGTTGTGATTTGAATCAGAAGCAATATGTGCTATTTGTTGATCTACATGTTGTTTAAGTAGTACAGAAAAAAACACGAGGATTAATAACATTTTTAATGAAGTTAAAGAAATTTTATGCAATGTAAAAGTATAAAATTTTACGTCAGTGGGTTAGGATCAAAAACCTTTGAAACTGTAAGATGTTGATAATTAGGAGAAGTACATGAAGCAATATATGCCAATAAACAAATAACACATTTCAATTTCAAGCATTTAGTATACCAATGAAATATTCTAAAATCCAATAGGAATACACAAAATCATGGTTTGTTGTTTAGTAAAGGAATCCATCTGATGTTCTATTATAATTTAGTCTTGGTTGTTAAATCAAACTTCACTATATTTTACTTATCAAGTTGTAATTGTTTGAATTGAATGCTGTTTTTTTTTTCCTGAAGTGGTACTTGAAAGTGAAGGAGAAGATACCACAACTTTTTTTTCTTCTAAAGTTCAATAAAGAAAATAAACATCTATGTTTTATTAAATTTTCAAGGGAACTACACTGGCACAAATACAATAAACTGCAATGAATTAACTCAAATAGCATTTGAAGATTTGGCGGTATTCTTAAATTATCTATTATTGCGTTTATACCAAAAAACTTAAATCATGGCTTTTAACAGTAGTAGTATCAATTTTCCAAACACAACTACCATAGTTTATTTTACATATCAATCACTCTGCTATTTATGAGAGATAGATATATTACATTTAAGGAACTAAAAAAGCCTATGAGATAATTTTATACCTTTATTCAAAGATATATCTATCGCTATATGATCTCTCCTCCCGAAGTGATATTTCGATCGTTGCTTGCAACAATGAACATGGACGATAGCCTAAAACAAATGATTATAATGAGAGTTGAATACAATAAGGTATGATAACACTAAATCATAATGATACAAATATGTGTTTTCGTAGCAATACGCTAAAAGTTTATAGGCATGCGCATATGATATGAGTAACATATTGTATCTGTCATTGTTGTGTAAGGGGTGAGCACGGTCAATTTACCGAACCGATCAAAGTTAATGGCCGGTTAACCAAATAGAAAAAAAATGGTTCATACAAACTGAACCGTCCATATTTAACAGTGGTTGATTGCAAATATCGAATGGTAACGCCAAGCTTAACCAGTTAACCACATACCAAGTAATTTCCATTAGCCAAAAAATTAACTACGTTTTTAGTTAAAAATTAACCAAAATCAATAGAACAGAAGTATGGTGTCTTGCTCAGCAATAGAATTGGCTTCAATTCACATACAGTTCAATTCATTAATATTTTCAACTCCCATACCAATACATTAAGTACAGGGACAATAACCTGGGTTCAAGCATTATCATAAGCATTGTTCGCTTGAAGAAAATCATAACTGATATACTGACATCTGGAAAAAAAAACACATTTTTGGTCAAAATTTGGTTTTTACAAAACTAGCATCATAGATTAGGGTGCTAATTAGCTATGCAATAATTTATCTATTAATAAATGTTACTGGCAAAATAGTGCCCTGCGTCAAACTCACAAAGTAATGGAAAACAAAGAATCATATTTTATAATTCATAGAGCTGATAACAGAATATGTCAGCAAAAAGAATGTATCATTATAATTATACCCCAGCTCTGAAGTTGGTGCTTTAATATCGGCATATGGCATTTCTGCCTATCTATATAGTACATTTTGGCAAGAATGCATTGACGCTTTATTGGAAAAAGGCTTAGGTATTTGTTTTTGGCTGCTAAGGCATAGATGCCTCTTGAATACCCATAGGTAAAGCTTCTTGTGTGGCTGAAGATATAGCCAGAACCTGAGGAACAAAAGCTACGTTCACTGCTTATGTACCAACAAACGATAAATATTGTAAATTTCATACAAATAGACTGAATTTTATTCTTTTTTTATGAAAAAGTAGTAAGGGTACATCTACTTATACATAGGGTCACAAAAATTTGTAAACTCACAGGTTCCAGTCAAGAAACGAAAATTTATACAAAATAATCTGTAGTAGCACAAAAGTTCAAAATTAGGAAAATAAAACAATAATATAACAGAAATGCTAGAATGCCCGGGACCGCGGTTTTTGTGTGAAATAAATTGCATGGTCCCCCAGATTAAAGGAATACAATCGGATGGTCCCAGTCATTCCCGCACAGATCTGCACTGGAATAATCCTTCGGGCTTCATAGCAAAGTCCATAATATAAATGGCTTTTTTTTTTGGTTGCAAATATTTATATGAAAGACAAAAATAATCTAAATGTTAGTTTTTAAAAAAGAAAAAAAAATTAGGCTAAGGCCAATCACCAACCATAAAACTCAAGAAAGATGAATTTCTTAGAAACCTGAACCTACTAAGATATGATAACAAAACCGCAGGTTGGAAAAGATAATTTACAAAATGTTGAGAAAATCAGTGTATTGATTGATCAATCACCATGCTGCACATCGGCGAAAATGAAGATTTAACAATCCCAACAACATTATTTCTCATAAAGATAGTATGGTTTGTAATTTATAAGTTTTGTATTATTTGACACATACAAATAAGTAACCTTCTAATATGCCAATAGTATTATAGAGTCTCTCCAATAACTGATTGTCCTATCCTTATTGCATGCCTTCCATTTGAAGAATATTTTTTCCAAATCGTCAAGGAAGTTATCATATGTATGTTGAATTTATACGTTAGAACCCGTGTAGTTATGTGATGGATGTACAGGCAAAATTCAAAACTGCATCAGTAAGAAATATTTATAGAAACGTAAACTTTGAAAACAGTGCACACTCATATTATGAATGATTTAAATTTTATTTTCTGAACTTACCATATTTTTCTTGATTTTTTTTTTGGGGGGGGGGGGATATATGTTGTAGAAAACATTACCGCATGACAGCAAAACTTCATCTTCAACATGTACTTCTAAATCAAGGAGTCCAATGAATATGATGAACACATTATGCTAGATTTTGATGCATGCTCGCCAATGTTTTTGATAAGCACATGAATACATAATCTTTAAATTGTATTGAACTGCCAAATCTGAGAACGAGGAAGAGGATATAAAATGTCTAGGCTAGATTTTTTTTTTTCTCAATTCATAGGCTGGTTTAAATGCCTGAAAGAAAGCTTATAAGACTTTTAGTTTTTCCATATTCACTTTAACATTATGGTTTGAGGTTTTGTCCTCACGCTTTCTATAATATAAGTCATACAAAAACTATGTTGCTAAGCATTGTTGTCTGTCAATTCTTTATAGCTATGTTTGCCTCTTTTTTTCATCTCTACATGCCTACGTTTTTGCATTTCAAATTGATTCTCACTGCTATATTTGTCATGGGTAAGAGTGATATAATAGGTAATGTGGCAATTTGTTGAATACAGAGGCTCCAATCTTAAATTCATACAGCTGCTGACTAAACATATTAGTTCAAACTTTGAATATAAGTAATACAAATCTTCTCAACTATGGTAAGGCTATTGTATACCATTCTATTTTACTCACATCATTATATATGGAAGCTGATAGATAATTGCAGCAGTTATTATATTATCGCATGTTTTGTGCTTGAAATATATTTAGAAGAAAATGCAAGTGTGCACTTACTTTTGGTAACCTAAATTGGTTAACATGATGAATGTGTATATAATTAATTATTTTTAATACTCGGAAACATGCTTTCCATATTTGAACACAATAAAAATGACGCTAAAAGAAACTTTGCATTGACTATATATGTTCATTTGCAACATGGCTCTATGTTAAAAAAAAAAGGTTTTTGTCAGCAAACCCATGATTCCTCCCTGGAAGATGTTCTTTCATTTTAGTACCATTTTATTTCCTTAATTTGATCATGTATTTGTAATTATTCTAAAAACATAACTTTTTTGCACAATCATTGGCAAGTTGTTGATTTGATATATAAAAAAGATGGCAGCACATTTTATGGGGATAATGTGGTGGTGTAACCTAAAGGAAATGATTCAAGTTTGTTTTAGCTTGGGACCAAAATTTTGTATAATGGAATTCAAAATTTTCGCAAATATGGATAATATTTTATCCTTCTCAGTAGCACATGTAATTTGTCTTCGTGCTTAATGCGTGCATTAATAATTTATATTATGTAAATTTTAGTGTAACATATAATTATTTCTGCCTTGAACACTTAATGGACTGTGTTTCCAATCTGTTGTTTAAATCTATTTGCTTTGTTCCAGTTCTATTCTCACGTGCAGTTATTATTTTTTATTATTATGGCAATCCTACATATACACTCAATAAAATATGAGTTCGGGTTCGGAAATTGAACTAACAATGAAAAAAAAACTAGGAAGTCCTTTGTATGTCAATTTTCGCTCACGAGCATCTTTATGTTTTTATCCCTATCCTGATGTACTATTTTTGTCTGTTTCTGATATTTATGTTTAAAATATTGTTTGTTGCTTCCGTCCGCAACTCCGCCTGTGTAGTTTTCTATGCAGCCTGTCCCAAGCCAGGGTAAAGGAGGAGGGTTGTGATAGGCTTGGCGAGCCAACGTAAAAGCTTAGCCACTCTTATGGATATGGAACCTTATGATATATCGTTGGGGCGTAACCCTCTTAGCGACGCGCTATATCAAGGCTCGGATATGGTGTTAAATATGCAAGGGCTGGGCCGCCATTCTCTTAGTGGCGCGCTACACCGATGCCCCGGTGTGGTGACAAGTGAGCAAGGGTCCTCGCATTTTTCTCGGCGGATGCGAGGGGCAAGAGAGCTAGTCGACGATAGTAGGGTTCGGTTAGGTAGTTGGAATGTAGGGTCCTTAACAGGAAAATTAAGAGAGATAGTGGATACTATGATTAGGAGACGGGTTAACATCTTGTGCGTTCAAGAGACTAAATGGGTGGGTCAGAAGGCGAAGGAGGTGGAGAACACTGACTTCAAATTGTGGTACACGGGAGAAGTACGTAACAAGAATGGGGTAGGCATATTGATTGACAAGAACCTTCAGAACAATGTGGTTGACGTCAGAAGACGAGGGGATAGGATCATCCTAGTTAAGCTAGTAGTTGGCGAGGCAGTTTTGAATGTCATTAGCGCATATTCCCCACAGGTAGGTCTAAGTGAAGAAGCCAAAAGGAAGTTCTGGGAAGACTTGGATGTCATGGTTAGGAATGCGCATAGTAGCGAGAAACTTTTTATAGGAGGAGACTTCAATGGCCATGTTGGCTCATCTAGCGGGGGTTTTGAGCGAGTGCATGGTGGTTTTGGATTTGGCAGTAGGAACCAAGAGGGTGAAGATATTTTGAATTTCGCTCTCTCTTTTGATCTCATGATTGCTAATACCTTCTTTAGAAAGAGGCAATCACATCTGATCACCTTCAGTAGTGGCCAACAGGCTAGCCAGATTGACTTTGTCCTAACTAGAAGAGATAGTAAACGAAATTGTGTTGATTGCAAGGTCATACCTGGAGAATGTGTCGTCTCACAACACCAGCTGTTGGTGTGCGTGTTTCGTCTTTGGGTGGTGAAGGATAAGAGAGAGAAGATTAGCAAGACGAAATGGTGGAAACTCAAAGGAGATGCTTCACGGGTGTTTAAAGATAGAGTGATGGGAGAAGGAGCTTGGAATGTGGAAGGAGCAGCAAATGTCATGTGGAATGCGATGACAACTTGCATTCGGAGAGTCGCCACTGAGGTATTTGGGATAACAAGAGGAAGCAAGCGAGAACCCAAGGATTCGTAGTGGTGGAATGACGAGGTGCAAAAGGCTATCAAAGAGAAGAAGGAATGCTACAAACGCATGTACCGTCATAGAAGCGAAGAGAACATGCACAGGTACAAAGTGGCAAAGAAGACTGCAAAGAGAGCAGTGAGTGAAGCAAGGGGACGAGCGTACGAAGATTTGTATCAAAGGCTAAGTACAAAGGAGGGCGAAAAAGACATTTACAGAATAGCTAGGCTACGTGAGAGGAGGACAAGGGACTTCAATCAGGTTAAATGCATTAAGGATGAGAATGATAGACTTTTGGTGAAGGAAGATGAGATAAAAAATAGGTGGAGAGAATACTTTGATAAGCTTTTCAACGAAGAAAGTGATAGCTCTTCGATCGAGTTGGAAGACTTAGCCGATAGCACCAATAGACATTTTTTGCGGAGATTTCAAGAAGCTGAGGTAAAGGGGGCGTTGAAACGTATGAAATCAGGCAAGTTGGTAGGGCCTGATGATATTCCTATTGAGGTGCGGAGATGCTTTGGAGATGCAGGGATAAGATGGCTAACTAAGCTGTTCAACAATATTTTCAAATCAAACAAAATGCCAGATGAGTGGAGGAGAAGCATTTTAGTTCCAATCTTCAAGAATAAAGGAGATATTCAAAGTTGCACAAACTATAGAGGAATTAAGCTTATGAGTCACACAATGAAGCTTTGGGAGAGAGTGTGCGAGCAGCGTTTGAGGAGGTTGACAAGTGTCTCTAGGAATCAATTTGGTTTTATGCCGGGAAGGTCAACCACTGAGGCGATTTTCTTGGTTAGGCAACTTATGGAGAGATACAAGGAGCAAAAGAAAGATCTCCACATGGTTTTTATTGACCTGGAGAAAGCTTATGACAGAGTATCGAGGAGGGTTATGTGGTGGGCGCTAGAAAGGAAGAGAGTGCCATCAAAATATATTACCCTTATTAAGGATATGTACGAGGAGGCTGTGACTAGTGTTAGGGCATGCGATGGTGAGACCAGAGTCTTTCCAATTAACATAGGGTTACATCAAGGTTCGACTTTGAGCCCCTATATTTTTGCATTAGTGATGGATGAAATCACAAAAGATATACAAAGGGAGATTCCCTGGTGTATGCTCTTTGCCGATGATGTTGTGCTGATTGATGAAAGTAGAATAGGGGTTAATCGACAACTGGAGTTGTGGGGGGAGACCTTGGAATCAAAGGGTTTCAGACTTAACAGAACTAAAACAGAGTATATGAAGTGTGAGTTTAGCAGTGTCAGGTCAGATGACGGAGTTGTTACCCTGGCCGGTAGAGTAGTACCCAAGAATGAATCGTTTCGATACTTAGGATCTATGTTGCAGTTTGATGGAGAGATTGATAAGGATGTTAGTTTTAGAATTCAAGAAGGATGGGTGAAATGGTGACTAGCATCTGACATTCTCTGTGATCGGAAGATTCCTCAGAAGCTTAAAGGAAAGTTCTATAGGACAGCAATCAGACCTGCAATGTTATATGGTGCAGAATGTTGGCCTACTAAGAGGCAACACGTCCAGAAAATAAGTATAGCAGAGATGCGAATGCTGCGTTGGAGTTGTGGGCATACCATACGAGATCAGATTAGAAATGAGGATATTCGGGAAAAACTTGGAGTTGCACCTATTGAAGAGAAGTTAGTCCAATATCGCTTGAGATGGTTTGGACATATCCAACGTAGACCATACGATGCACCTGTACGCGCTGAAATTCTAGGTCGCGCCGAAGGCCCAAAGAGAGGTAGAGGTCGACCTAAAATGACATGGGAGGAGATAATAAAGAGAGATTTAAGTAACTGGAGTTTATCGGAAGAGCTGGTAGTTGATAGCAGTGCATGGAAATTGGCAATCCATGTACCAGAACCATAGTGTTTTTTTTTTACTGAACATTTTTACTTTTTATTTACTATTTTAAATTATATTTCACTTTTATTGAACATTTTTACTTCTTCTTATTATTATTATTTAAAAAAACCCTTCATTGGACGACTTTTTATTTGATTGGTTATTTTAAACCCTTGATATATATATATATATATATTATCATCATTATTAATTTTATTTTATTTTAATTTTGGGTTCCATATCTAGCCAACCCCAACTTGTTTGGGATATATGGCTTTGTTGTTGTTGTTGTTGCTTCCGTCCGCTGTTCATATCATCTATTGTTTTTTACGCAGCCTGATGGCAAATAAAGCTAGACATCCAGTGATACACACACGGATATGTCAACTTTCGGTAAGAAAACTTAAAAAATTAAATCTTTATCGTATGTATTTAATAACTTCGCTTTCCAACTTATGCACCGCTCCTGCAAATAGATAAGCGCTATGACTATTAGCAAATAATATGTTCTTCATTGTACATTTATTACACTACAAGTATTATTCCAATTGTTACAACATAGTTATTGGGCTATGGTAACTGCATTGCTTTAGTAATCAAGAAATTATGTAATCAAATTTGAAATGCGCTGTGGAGCATAAATAATCACTTTTGTTACCAAGTTGTATACAAGAAAGTTTTGTTGCTGCAAATTTTGCTTATCCAAATTTTTTCACAGATTAATTTTTATGCAAAGCAGTTGACAACAACTTTTTCTTTCTACTCCTGACATGGTTGTTGAAAAAGTTTATACACTTACCTAACAGCTTTGGAGGCATGCACGAGCTAAACGACGTCTTTTGTTAGGTGGACAACGGATAAAAAGGTGGTCACTCCTTAGATGGACTAACTGTCCACATTGCTACAATGTCAGCGAAGATATTTCTTCAGTAAACTATGAGAACCATCTCTGTGAAGAACATTCCGACGAGGCTGCTACTTTGTTTTCCCTACTTGAAGAACTGAGAAAAGCAGGTAATATGTACTAAATTATAATATCACTATTGCATTTTGTTCGTAATACTATTGTTTCAAGTAATAGTTTTTTGTTGCGCATGCTTGTAGTTTGCCGATTGAACAGACAATATCAACATGTGTATATTAAACACAATAAAGCAGCCCGTTTGATTCGATGTAAGTATGTTCTCTCTGTATATATATCTTTTCGTCCCTCCTGTGTTGTGGTATAATTATTTTCAAATATGAATAAACATAGGTACAAAAAATGGTGCAAATCAATCAGCAGCTTTTGTCTCAAATTCAAAGGAATGTCCGCAGCCAACATTTCCGCCATTTGATTATTCTACGATTCGTTTCCCACCTACGCCGCCAATTATTCAATCCTATAACAGTTTATCCACAAGTAAAAATCGTCTACATCAAAGTAAGTTTTAATGTTTCATGTACTTGGTAGACGGTAATGCATATGTGCTTATAGAGGTAACATTATTTTCTTATTAGGGAGGATGTTGAACCCATGGAAATTTGGGAACCCACGATGTGAATGTAGTTATTTCGAAGCTATGGTTTGGTTTGAAGAAAATGTAAAATCAGAAAGCACAACCACAAATCCAGTTTTTTCTTTATGCTGCCAAAGAGGAAAGGTACAACTCCCGCTATTTAAAAAACCACCTGATTTTTTGTAACATCTCCTTGACTACAATGGCGGAGCTGAAAGTAGACATTTTAGAGAAAATATTCGTGCATACAACTCTATTTTTGCTTTTACCTCAATGGGTGCCATATTGACAACTCCATCAATAATGGTCGTGGACCTTATATTTTTAGGATCAATGGTCAAAATCATCGCAGGATTGGTTCCTTACTACCAACAGACGGTACACCAAAATTTGCTCAATTATACTTTTATGATACTAGAAATGAGGTGTCGAATAGAATTTCTGCTCATGGTACAAATGTTAGTTCCAAGCTGGATGAAGAAATAGTTAGAAAACTAATTTCTATGTTTGATGACTGCAATGTGCTTGTGCAAGTATTCCGAATGGCAAGAGATAGATTTCATGCAACAGAATATCAACCCGTTTTTATTCGGTTACTAGAAAGACGATATAGAGATGGTCGACAATACAATCTACCGACCACGTCCGAAGTTGCTTCATTGAGAGATACTGATAATATAAACTCCTGTGGTTATAGAGATATTGTTATTGAGGAAAGAAATGGTGTTCTTAAAAGAATTAATGAGAAACATCCATCGTTCATGGCTATGCAGTATCCTATTTTGTTTCCATATGGAGAAGATGGTTACAATCGAAACATTGTATATAAAGTCGTGCAACGGAATAGGAAAACAAAAAGACAAATGGTTACCATGAGGGAATATTATGCCTACCTTCTCCAATACAGATCCAGAGATGGATCTATTCTACTTTTAGGAGGGAAATTATTCCAACAGTTTGTAGTAGATGCTTACACATGTATGGAGGAAGAAAGATTGTGTTGGGTGAAAAGTATTCAAAAAACGTTAAGAGCTGAAATTTACAGTGGATTTCATGATGCGATAGCAGCGGCGGATATATCAGCTTCATCCATCGGACGTAAAGTTGTTTTACCGTCATCATTTACTGGTGGTCCTAGATACATGGTTCAAAACTACCAAGATGCAATGGCAATTTGTAGATGGGCAGGTTCTCCAGATTATTTCGTCACGTTTACATGTAACCCAAAGTGGGCAGAGATTGAAAGTGCTTTACAGTTCTTTCCTGGACAAGACAGACCGGATATAGTGTCACGTGTTTTTCATATCAAACTTATGGAGCTCATTAAAGACATAAAGGATGAGGAACATTTTGGCAGAGTAAAAGCATGTAATTATTTTCAATATATTCATGCTCATAATAAATATTCCAATTTAACCTTTCATTGCTTAATCATTTTTTTTGTTCTTTCATTGTGTAGTGATATACACCATTGAATTTCAAAAACGAGGACTTCCGCATGCCCACATACTTGTATTCGTTCTTGGAAGTGATAGACCGAAGACAGTTGGTGATGTGGACAGAATGGTCAGTGCAGAAATTCCAGATGTCCATTCTGATCCATTAGCATACCAATCAGTTTGTCAATATATGATACATGGACCTTGTGGAGATGCTAATCCATCATGTCCTTGTATGGTTGCTGGAGCATGCTCAAAACACTTTCCAAAAAATTACTGTACCGAAACAACATTTGATAAGAATGGTTTTCCTGTTTACAGAAAAAGAAATGATGGTCGATCTACTGCTGATGAGAATGGCTTTTCTCAAGATAACCGTTGGGTGATACCATATAATATTGATCTGGTTGTAAAATATCAAGCACACGTAAATGTGGATATATGCAATAAGGCGAGGTCAATTAAGTATTTGTTTAAATACATAAACAAAGGTCATGATAGGGCAACTGTTGTAATTGAGGATAACAACAATAATACACATACATTTGTACGGGAGGTTGATGAAGTAAAAACATATCTGGATTGCAAGTATATTTCTGCTTCTGAAGCAAGCTGGAAAATATTTGGTTTCGACATACAATATCGGACTCCAGCAGTGGAAAGGCTGATGTTCCACATGCCGGGGGAGCATACCATATTTTTCGATGACTCGCAAAACTTGAAGGACATTCAATCACGACCGAATTTGGATAAGACCATGTTCACTGAGTGGTTAGAAACTAATAAGATTTTTCCTGAAGCGAGACGATTATCATATGTCGACTTTCCTACAGAATGGGTTTGGGATAAAAACGAAAAGAAATGGACAATGAGAAAGAAAGGTGAGAAAATTGGTAGAATATATTATGCTCATCCAACAGCAGGGGAAAGATTTTACATGCGTATGTTATTAAATGTTGTGACCGGTCCGACATGTTATGCCGATATTAGAACCGTCGATGGAATATGTTATGACACTTTTAAAGCAGCGTGTGTTGCTCGAGGTTTGTTAGAGGATGATAACGAGTGGAATAAGGCATTAACAGAAGCAAGTCAGTGGGCATCACCGTCATCATTGCGTGAAATGTTTGCAACGTTATTATTGTTTTGCGAGATATCGAATCCAATTCAAATATGGGAAAATCATTGGGAAGTGTTGTCTGAAGACATTGTATGGCGTAACAAGAATTTAAACGGGAATAATACAGATCCACCAAACAATTGGGTGAAGTCAATGGCTTTAAAGGAAATGGATATGATCATGACTAGAAATAATAGATCTGTGAAAGAGTTTTTGCCTATGTCCGAGTTAGATATATATCCAGAGGACTTCTTCGTCAGTAATTTAATTAATGAAGAGGTAGAGTATGACAGTGAACTGTTGAAGGAGGAAGTTCAAAGATTGCTACCGTTATTGAACAATGAACAAAGAAATGTGTATGATGTCATACAACAAGCGGTAAACACAAGATCTGGTGGATTTTTTTTTTGTATATGGTAGTGGGGGTACAGGCAAAACATTCTTGTGGAAGACAATTATAAGTGGCTTAAGATCTGAAGGTAAGATTATTCTAGCTGTAGCATCTTCAGGAATTGCTTCTTTACTCCTTCCTGGAGGAAGGACCGCACATTCAAAATTTAAAATACCCATAAATTTGGATGATAATTCAACTTGTGACATTTCCAAACAGTCCAATTTAGCAGATTTGCTTCGAAAAACTGATTTAATAATATGGGATGAAGCACCTATGATGCATCGTAATGCTTTGGAAGCTTTTGAAAAAAGCTTAACTGATATTGTTTCTACTAACTCGACTGATAATAACTGCAAAATTTTTGGCGGGAAAACTATTCTTTTGGGAGGAGACTTCAGACAGACTCTTCCTGTCATCCCTAAAGGTACCAGACAAGTGGTCGTACAATCTGCAATTAATCAATCTCCTTTATGGAGCAAGTGCACTGTATTTACTCTCCATACTAACATGCGTCTTAAATCATGTTCATCAACCGTTGACGAATTTGATAAAGTTGCAAACTTTGCGAAATGGGTTTTAGATGTAGGAGAAGGCAATTTAACTACTATTTCATTAGAGGAGGATGAGGAGCCGACATGGGTTTGCATACCAGAAGAACATGTTATACCTCGATCTGATAACGATATAGCAAAAATTGTTAACATCATATATCCAGAATTGGATAAAAATTTAATGAACACTAACTATTTACGGGATAGATGTATATTAGCACCAACTAATGACTGCGTGGAGGAAATAAATTCTTACGTTGTTAGTGTTATTAGTGGAAGTCTAAAAAACTATCTAAGTGCTGATTCTATTAGCCCTATTTCAGATACTTCAGATGATCAAAATATCATGTACCCTCCTGAATTTTTGAATACGCTAAAAATATCAGGTCTTCCCAACCATAATTTGCAATTGAAGGTAGGTGTTCCTATAATGCTACTTCGAAATCTTAACCAAAGCCTTGGGTTATGTAATGGTACTAGATTGATTGTCACACAACTAGCTTCGAGAGTACTAGAAGCATCAATTGTAACTGGGAATAATATCGGTCGAAAAGTGTTAATTCCTAGAATAGTGCTCACATCCAGTGATACAAAATGGCCATTTATTTTACGGAGGAGACAATTTCCAGTTCGTGTTTGCTTCGCTATGACAATAAACAAAAGTCAAGGTCAAACGTTGGATCATGTCGGGATTTACCTACCTAGGCCAGTCTTTACTCATGGGCAGCTTTACGTCGCTGTCTCGAGAACCACATCGCATTCTGGTTTGAAAATACTTGTGGGATCAGGTGAGGAAGACTGTGAAACATATACACAAAATATTGTGTACAAAGAAGTATTTAAGAATTTGACAGGTACGTAACCAGTTAACCATTTTGTACAATTCATTACACAGAAGATATTGTACTTCATTTTTGCTCAATAATATACTAAGGCACTTCGTTTTTTATACAGATAACAGTAACTCATAATCAGATTTTGAAATTTCTTGTAAAATGCCAACCTTTGTTGATCAATGGTGTCATGTTATTTCACCGCTTTTGCTGCCAATGGTTACACTACAACTATCCTTATTCTCAGACTGAAGCACTAATGTTGCTGAGGTGAGTATATCGTCTATTTATTTCCGTATGAGTAACAGTCGCATTTTATTCTTCATTAACTGTTGACTTAAAAAAAATGCTCACAACATAAACTTCTTTACCTTTTTGTTGACCCATTCATATAGTTTATTTTCTTCAATTCATGATCTAAAATCATCAGTTCATATACTGAGTTTGTCAACTTATATTATTTTTACACTGCTAATTTACCACATATGAACATTGTTCTTGGGAACCAAATTCAATGTGTATTAGCTTAGTTGTTCTATATTTTTACGCTCGGTTTACTATAGTTTTATATATAGTTTTCTCAGGTCATTCAAAACCCAGGTTCAAATGCAAGATGAATCAGGTTTTGTTGATCAACGGTGTCATGTTATTTCACTGCTTTTGCTGCCAGTGGTTACACTATGACTGTCCTTATTCTCAGACTAAAGCACTACTGTTACTGAGGTGAGTATATCATCTATTTATTTCCGTATGAGTAACAGTCACAATTTATTCTTCATTACCTGTTGACTTAAAAAAAAATGCTCACAACATAAACTTCTTTACCTTTTTGTTGACCCATTCATATAGTTTATTTTCTTCAATTCATGATCTTAAATCATCAGTTCATATACTGAGTTTGTCAACTTATATTATTTTTGCACTTTTTCTACTGCACACATCATACAAACTTTTTCCGGTACTGGTAGAATTTAATCATTTGTATTTATATCATATGTTCATGTGGATACTAGGCATATTTTTACACTGCTAATTTACCACATATGAACATTATTCATTAATTGGCAACCAAATTCAATGTGTATGAGTTTAGTTGTTCTATATTTTTGCCCTCGGTTTACTGTAGTTTCATAGTATTCTCAGGTCATTCAAAACCCAAGTTCAAATGCAAGATGCATCAGGTATGCTGGTCATAATAATGCAGACGGCAAGTTTTAGGAAAAAGGATGTTGAAAACGCAGTGAGTACACAAACTGTCTATACATCTATTTTCCCCACATTTTTGACAAGAACCTTTTTTTTACTCAATTGATATTCGACCTATAATAGGCAGTACAATTTGAATTATGCAGAAGGATTGTTTTACTGCTACAAGTGGTCCCTTAATTTGTTTGTACTTATCCATTCTCTCTACAATTTTGTAGGTTGAAACAAAGGATGTTATGAGTCTTCTGACAAGGTGGCCAGACCAGCTTTCCAGTGAATGGCTGTCATATTTTTCTGTGTTCATTATTGTATTATTAATTGATGACTGTCGTACTTCTACAAAACATGAATTTGTTTCATTGCTGCAAACGTTTGTCATTTTGTTTTAGCCCAACTCTGAAGTTGGTGCTTTAATATCGGCATATGGCATTTCTGTCGATCTATATAATACATTTTGGCAAGAATGTATTGACGCTTTATTGGAAAAAGGCTTAGGTATTTGTTTTTGGCTGCTAAGGCATAGATTCCTCTTGAATACCCATAGGTAAAGCTTCTTGTGTGGTTATTATATGTACGCATACTTTTTTTCCTCCTTGTGTTTTCAGTAATGCATCCTACACACCAAACTATTTTGCTCCACTCGTGAAGGTTATAAACGAAAATTTTGAAATTGTGAAGGGCACAATGACAACTGTCCACGGATAAGACTGGAGGATCTGGTCTGCACACGGGATGATAATCCCCTCTTCAGTTTAAACAGCTATCAAATTTGTAGGTTTAATATTGCAAATGTAGACTAACAGTTTTCATTTGTGTTACAGATACTTCCCGCTTTATTGGACAATTATATTTCTAATAATTTTTGCACATATATACTTACCTGAAAGAAGATAGACTGAATATTTCAATAGGAGGTTGTCCGTGGAATATGACAAAAGAAAACCTGTATAACTCAATTACACACTGCATATGACCAACAAGGACAATTCCGTAACACAGTTTCAACACATTATAACTTCTCTTACTGTTAAGACCTTTTCTTCCCATGCATTTATGAGATTCTCAAATACCAATAACTATTTCAAACATATACGTTATTCAGCTAACCACTATTATAAATATGAACATATAATATTGTTACATTGAGTACAAATATTTGACCATATATGCATTAGTATAACATAATTTTTTTAAATACCAATTGTTGTATTCTTCCATGCTTTGCATCAGTTGAACACAGAAAAAGGTTATTCAAAAAGGATTATCTATACACATATGTTATTCAGCTGTAGCACTTAGTGCCATATATGAAATACTTAATGCCATGCATGCACCGTATAACTGAAACGACACACTATTGTTTGCGTTATATTTACAGGACAAGATCTACATGCAAACAATAAATTAATAACATAGTTATACGTAGATCAATTTTTTAAATTAAAACATTATATCACTAACATCTCTGGCATAAATCACTTCACTACACAAACACAACCAGCAAAAATACAGATTAACAAAACAATCCACACATCTTAAATTATAAACCATCCTAATTTAGCTAATCCTAAACAATTAACAATCCCAACACAACCAAAACCCCAACGCAACCCCATGCAGACAACACCAACTGGCAACCCATGCAAACAACATCAACCGGGCACCATTCTCAAACTAACAACACCAGCCGTGGTGCCCAAATTAGGCCCTTTAACTAACATAGAAAGGACAAGAACCATTCTATGTCTACACTACCTAGGAGTCATCACATCCATTATAAAATTCCATCTATTTTCGCATGCACACTGGCTCCGCTGCCGTAGCACAAGCCGCCGTGCAGGTTTATCTGTCAGGATTATGACATACTCATATATATTTAACATTGGACAGCCATTCTGCACATTAAATTAATAGCAGTACTATGACATAGAGATCTACGTGTGAAAATTGGAAACAGAGCATTAAGTTTCTCCATGCATCTTTATACGTGTACCATTTAGCTACAGAGCTACCCCTATTATTTAATGACCACAACTGACTTTTTTAAAATATGTTTACCCTTCACTTATGTAGCTACCTTGAATCATGGGTCATCGCATTTTGCTTTATCTAATAAGATTTAATTTTTTTTTACATAACATGGATTATGATGCAGTGCATAACAGAAAATACTTAAAAATAAATCAACATGTAACTTTGATGCACGTTAGCAGCAAATTGTGCGGTGATGCTTCATACTCAGACAGTGCAAATACCTCTTCATGTAGCTCGTAACGTTCTCATGTCTATTTTTGAATTTGTAAAATAACTGGACCCTAAACTTTTGCTAACTGACATCATGTTATGCGCCCACTACCAGTCTAATGGGTTACCAATTTTACCTCCTCATGCACAACGGTCTAATGAGCTACCACTTTTACCTCTTCTTGCACAACGGGCATAACTATTGCCAACTATAAATATGAACGCACTGCATCAATTATTAAACATCTATATTCCAGACTTACCTCAGCCTACACCAATAAATTTACTCCACCTACTGTTATTCCTCTAAAACTCTTTCATAATGCAGCTGAATCAAGAGATAACACTACTTTCTGATGTCCACTATGGAGCAAACTGGAGCACCATCCAAGTTAGAGTTGGCAGACTATTGCACTCTGTGAATCAGAAGACAAATGAACCATTGGCAATCAACCTGCAATTACTTGACAGTGCAGTAAGTGATATAATTTCCTTTTTTCTTCATATTTGCTACATTAATGATAAACTGTGCAACCATAATTTACAACTTATGAATGTATTACTTTCGCATAGACATGGTCATGTTCTAACTTATTTCTGTGTCCACTTTACCTACTTTGCAAAATAATACTCCAACACTAACATTTTCTGTACCATTGTCTGATTAATGATGTTTATGTATTTTTTTTTTTAAAAAGCTTCAACACATTTCCATACTACAAAACAGCCTTTTACTAATCGTATTATCTACAAAAAAATTTGGATTTGCTTCATAGGGAAATCAAAAGCAAGCGACGGTGAGCCGACACATCATTCAAGCATTTGAAAATACATTTGAAGAGTATGGAGTGTATCGCATCAGTCGGTTCAACGTACGGGATTCCGATACACTCTATAGGACAATTGATGAAGATTGGACAATTATGATACGTCCTGATAGTACTGTCACTAGGATCAATGAGGTAGTTGAAAACATCCCTCGCTATAAATTTTGTTTTGTGGATGAAAATCTACATCCCACTAGGCTGCACAAAAAGGACAAACTAATTGGTAAGTTTGTAACTTGCAAAAACATTAATAGCAATTTTGTTCTACGTATCCAGATGTGTGTGGTCTTCTACGGGGAATATCGACCATAATTCCGATCACAAAAAGGGATGGCAACCAAACCACGAAAAGAGAGATTCAGTTTGAACATCAGAGGTATGCAAAAACTCATACAAAATTCCATTTTGTACTTTACCAGCTATATATAACTATAAACTACCAATTTTTACAGTGGAAAAACTTATACTCTCTCTCTATGGTCGGCGAAAATGGAGTTAATTGACGAATCAATAGTTGATACATCTGTTGCACCACTGCCAATCATCATTACCTCGACTACGGTCTCGAACTTTGGACGTAAAAATCTGTAACACATGCTTTTGCACATATAAACTAAATTACATATATATATATATGTAAGTTTGAACACATTTTGCACTCTACTATGTACTGAAACAACTTTCTGCAGGTTCAATCATTTTCGATTCAACATTTGCAACTAAGGTATATATGAACGTCAACATTCCTGAGACAGAAAGGATATTAAAGAAGTAATCCCTATTCTTCGGTGTACAAGTTATATATTTTGAATATGAGTAGTGCATCCCTTATACTAATTATCTAACGTTCACAGGTCACAAGGAGGTTTGTCATCCCCTATTATGCTTCTGAACAGTAACAGTTCAGCCAATTCCGCTGGACCAGTAGAAGATGTTCACTCAACCATTTCACAAATGATGGATGAAATTCGAACCGCTAATTGTAGGGTAAGTCATCGTACAGCTATTGCAATTTTTTTTATCTCTTTGCTTTGAATAGTTCACTATTTATTTGTCTTTCTCGCATCTATGTCATTCTACTAACAATTACTATTGATATTTTAGGGTAAAAAATATATTATAACTGCAACAATTATGAAATTAAGAACTTCTACTTGGAGCTACTTATGTTGCGTTCTTTGCAATTCATCTGTCCAAAAGAAATATGAGCAATATATTTGCAATAATTGTGGTTTCTCAATGACCAGTCCATTCCATAGGTATATACATTTTGTTTACCATTATCACTTTAACGCAATATAGACTTCTAACTTAACATTTCCCCTAGATATCGTCTGCTCGTGGACATCTTAGATACATCAATGTCTTCAACCATCACCGCCTTTGATCGAGAAGCAGAAGCACTAATCGGTGTATCTATTGATGAGTTGCTTAAGATTTCTAACACAGTTTGTAAATCACTTTACATTTTACAGTGTACAACACACTTACCCTCTTCTTTTCCAAAATATAATATGAATTGTTGTTATTATGACCACTAAATTGACCAGGAAAACGGGGCAGAAAAGGTTCAAAATGTTTTTGACAAAAGTGCAGGAGTGGATGCCATATTTGAATTCAAACCAACCAACCAAGAAATAAATAACAGAAATATGTATATAGCTGCAAGAAAAATTGTCAAAAAGGTTAATGATAAAACCACAAACACAATAGCACCTGAGGTAATGACTGCATTTGCATTCAATATCTTTTCATCCATAAAATTCAACAAAAATATTACTACGCATTTCCCTTTCTCCCTTAATTACCTTTTTCACAGTCCGCACACAAACTGAGGAAAATATCGCGCTTAGTAAAGCTTCTGACGTAGCAACAGCGTTGATGTATCACAAAAGGGGAAAAAAAAAAATCTGCCATGTATTTTACAGTACATTAATGTAATAACCCGGAAATGCGAGCCAGTTTAAATTTTTTATTTTGGCAATTTTAGCGAATTTCGAATATTTAAAATGAATTATTTTAAATAAAATCGACGATAAATTTATTTTGAATATATTTAGAACGTATATATTATATACGTCGTCATTAGAATATAAATAATTATATATAATTATAAAAGGAATTGAAAATGGCGCGATAGTTCGATAATTCGATTTCAAACTTCAAATGAACGTACCGGGTGCAAAACAATCCGGATTTTAGTGAAACCAAGAACATTAGGATCTAATTGTGACTATCTTTCCAACGAATCCGAAAAATCGAAATTTCATAGCGGGAATCAAAAGATATGTCCAGTTGAAAATTCTGAATAGTCGCTATGGAATTCAGGCCCTTAAAAATGGGAATTTTGCAAACGACCTCGGATTTCGACGAAACCACTTTTGTTGGATCCGCAGTGTCAAATTATAGCTAGATTCCAAATTTCATAATTTTTCGAGTCAATATGTGAGCCTGGCAAAGGAAAACGCGTTTGACCAGTTTCAGTTGATTTTAATCGACTGGAAACTGGCCATTTTTCAAACGGTCTCAGAATTCGACGAAACTAGTTTTGTTAGGACCGTATCGTCCATACGAAGCTAGAAAATATTTTTCTGGAATTTTTCGAGTTAGGATGTGACCCCGGTAAATTGAAATGCGCGTTCAAATTCAATATATAGAATTATATGTTGATTTTAACGGAAATTGATCGAAACGATCGAATCAGCTTGTGATACATATCCCATTGTGTTCGGAATGGGGGTAATTAGCTATGGACGACAGGCGGTGGGCCTTGTTTCGAGGTCGAATGGAAACGTTACTTTTTGAAACTAAATTAATTAAATAAAAAAAATATCTTCCTCCCCTTATTTCTCTCTGCCCCCCCCCCCCCACGTTCAAAATCATTTCAAAGCAGAAAAAGAAAAAAAAAAGAAATCGAGCGCGGAGAGGAGCATCGCGCCCCCCTAGGGCAGCGCCGCCCACCGTCGTGCCCCAGGTGGCGGCGCGCCACCTCCGAAACCCCCCCCCCCCATGCCCTCCCCTGGACCTAGCCCCCCCCCCCCCCCCCTCTCGCCTGCGCGCCAGCCATCGGAGCCGCCGTCGCGTGCCTCGAGAGTGGCCCCACTTCGACCATCCTCCTTCTCGTCCTCCGCTTCTCTCTCCTTTCCACCTTCTTCTCTAATCACCTCCGCGCCCAGCCCCAAAGCGACCTCCACAGCAGCGCCACCACCACCTGTATCTCCGACCGCCGCCTCTCAGGAGGACCACCACCCCTCCGACGAACTGCGAAACCCTTTCCCCCTTCGAAACAAAGGTAAAGTTTATTTATTTTAGTTTATTTATTTCAGTTTCTTTTAATTATTACTTTTATATAAACCTGAAAATAAAGTTTAGTTTTTTTCATATGGAAAACTGATTTTATTTTATAGGGAAACGTTGGTTTTTATTTATAAAAAGAATAGATTTTGTTCATAGAAAAGAATAGATGTTTGTGCATAAAAAGATTAGATTTTTATAACATGAAAAGATTCAGTTTTTATATATATTTTTAATATATGATAAAAGATCTGATTTTTAATCGAATAAAAATATAATTTTTATTGTAAGTGAAAATTAAAAATATAATCTTTCATATTGTAGAAAGAGTTAAAAATATGATTTTTAAATTTTTAAAGTATTAAAAATATAGTCTTTACTATATAGATGATGTAAAAATATGATTTTGTTTATGTAGAGAATTAAAAATATAATTTTTACATGATAGAAATATTAAAAATAGCATCTTTATATGTGTAGCAAAATAAAAATGTGATTTTTATAATGATATTTTCGAAAAGGCGAAATGTTTATTTTTGAAAAGGAGAAATCTTTATAGTTGAAAAGGCGAGATCTTTATCTATATGATAACGATGTAAAAATATAATTTTTATCTATATGATAACGATGTGAAAATATAATTTTTATCTATATAGTAACGATGTAAAAATAGAATTTTTATCCATATAGCATAGTAAAAATTCGATTTTTATATATTGAATAACATAGTAAAAATTCGATTTTTATATATTGAATATCGAAGTGAAAAATCGATTTTTAAACGTATGAAGCGATTATAAAAATATGATTTTCAAATTGAAAGTGAACAAATAAAAATGTGAATTTTATTTTAAAGACATCAAAATATAAAAATGTGTGATTTTTATATATGTAGTGAATACGGGAAACGAAGGTGACAAAGATGCGATAACGATGAAGATTTCTATCAATGAAGAGTCGTGGTATTGGATAGCTATTGGTGAGAATTTCTGACCTTTCAATTTCTTTTTATAATTATATATATATATATACTAGGATGCAGACGGTGCTTAGTAGCACCCGACACAATCGTCCACAGACCATGGACTTGTTTGTTTGGTTGCATAAATTAGTTAGATGATTTGATTTGAATTTGGTTGTTTGGTGAATTTGATTGATGTGTGAATGGCGTGGGCCTTCACTAGACCGGGGATAAGGCTAGGCCTCGTCCCGTTTCTAGTATCGTGCCGTTATGCCGCCGAAATTTTCTAAAATATGTTAGAAAAATAAAAATATCATTTTATTGAATAAATGAACCGAATAGAATATTCATAGTTTGAATAAAATGTTTTATCGTTAAAAAAATAATGTTTTATCGTTAAAAATATAATTTTTAACGTGAAAGTGAATAAATAAATATTTATAAACAAATCGACCGATTTGTTTATATACACTGATTTGACTGATATTGATTGGGTCGATAAATTTTACACATCGCCCAACTGCACAACTAAAATCTGTGTTTGATTGTTTGAAACCCCACACGGGTGTTGGGATGAAATTTGAAGTTCACTCATCCTGATTGATTAAATATGTCGATCGATTGATTGATAGGCTGTTATAAGCGTTAGATATCTATATTTGATGCTTATACAGTGTAGTGCACTTTGGTTGATGGTTGATTATTTTTCAATGCTATTATATACGTGTGATGTATGAAAATCCATATAATTAACATTATATGGTGATTGATTTGGCCTCCTTCCAATTTAGAAAATAAAGAATAATATAAAATAAAGGTTCATGTGTTGACAGTACTCATCCGTTGAGATTAGTCATGTGTTGAACGAAATATTTTAATAATAAAATTTACATTTTTATCAATATAAAATAAAAGTTCATGTGTTGACAGTACTCATACGTTGAGATTAGTCATGTGTTGAACGAAATATTTTAATAATAGAAATATTTGAAATAGAAATATTTGAAAAGGAAATATTTGAAAAAGAAATATTTAAAATAGAATATTTGAAAATGGAAATATATGAAGCCATGTTGATTAGATTGACGCCATTTTGACGTGAACGATATTTATATCGATTTTGTTCATTTTAAAATGAATATGGAAAAGTGATTTCGAAATCGAATATTTAGAATTGAATTTGATTCGAATAGAAAACGAATTTGAATCGAATTGAATCGAAAACGAATTTGAATTGAAACGAATATAAAACGAATTTGATTTAAATCGATTAGAAAATGAATTGAATTTGAATTGAATAGGAAAACGATTTCGAATTGAATTGAAAAGAAAATGAATTCGAATCGAATTAAAATCGATTTGAATTAAAATCAAATAGAAATGAAAGTAAAAAGGATTTATAATAGAAAATTCAATTTCGATTTGAATTTGAATTAAAGGTTGAAATTATTTTTGAAAAAAATTTGAAATGATTTATAAAATTCGTTTTAAAAAGTAAATCGACGATATATATATAATATATATATCATATATATATAATGGCCTGAATAGCGCGCCGCGGCAGTTCGTGAATTTCGACCATTTATTTCAAACGGACATTACGGGAGATCCGACCGTCGGATTCTCCTAAAACCGGAACCGTTGAGTTCGTATCGAAAAGAGCTTTCTAACGAATATTAGAAATTTGAAATCTAACGGTTGGATTTGGAGATACTTCCAAATCAAATTTGGAAAAGGTCGCTGTAAGTGTACTTCGATGGCCGTTGATGGAAATCGACTGTACGGGCCTTGATAAAATTATTAAAAATAGTAATAATTAGTGTAAAATCATAAGAAATGATTTGGGAAAAATTGGGATGAAAAACTGCATATTTGAAAAGATAAAAATAGATTTTTATCGAAATGAACTAGTTTTGAACTGAAATTAAAACCCATTTATTTTTAAATAAATAAATTGGATTTGAAATGGATTTAAAACAGAATTGATTCATGGGTTTATCGTGAACTGTGTTTTAAATAACACTAGTTCTTTAACCCGATAATAAATAGAACGTGATTTGGGTTTATCGTGAACTGTGTTTTAAATGACACAAGTTCTTTAACCCAGTAAAAAGAGTTTTGATGAATCTTCAATTAAATTGATAATTTAAATTATCAACTTTAGAAAATAAGGGAGAATGGAGTATCACCAGTTTTGCTCCAAAGCGATAGTTAAATCTTTAATCAGATTTGAACGTGAAATGGTAATTTATTTTACCGAACATTGTGATGTTAAATATGGAGTATTACCGGTTTTGCTTCATGGGATGAATAGGTTGGGATTGGGAAATAAATTAAATAATTACTTCGGTATGGTTCGCTAATCTCGACTAGTTTGGGAAACCATAATTTGGTTTGAAATGACATCCAAAGGAAGATTAAAGGATGAATTTTAAAGAATTTATCTTGGATAAAATTAATAGGAACCTTTCCCTAAGAATTGAAATTTAGAAACTAGCTGAAGGTTAGTTAAGAAGAATGGTTTCCTGGATATTGATCTGATGTTGGTTTCGGCCTTCGGGGTTAATATTTAGGGAATTGCTCTCTTACCGATTTACGGTTAGTAACTAATGAATTGGAATGAGGCGTATGTTGTGTTTGTGTAACATTTATTTTTAATATACGCGGGTTGTTCGGAAAGGCCGGGTTTATTCCCATTCTGAATAACCGATTCGATGATATGTCGAAGATGAAGACGGTGGTTGAAGGCCGGAAGTCTTCACATCGTTTGGATAATTACTGACGATCCTGATTGGGTTGTACACCCAAGAGGATGGAAATAGTTGGTGGTCTTCCAGACGTACTTGGAGATGGATGGATATGCGAGGAAAGTGCCTCCGGTTTCGTTCAGACCTAGAACGGACTTGTAAATGGATGGTGTGTCTGACATTGTATTCCTTTATATTGTATTTGTTGATCTCTGCTAAATATATATCTGTTTGGCGGTGGAGAATTTATTCTCTTGCTTAACGCCCTTCTCTGAGACATATGAGCTCAGAGGTTATATATGGTAGAAATCAGTGGTACGATATGGATTGATAGTGTGGCATGCTGAGATGCAGTGATCCAGACTTTTGTTCAAAAGCAAAGTTTGGTGGTTGATGATCAAAGCGCAGCTGATATAGCATGGCTTTGTGTATAGCGTTGATCCGCGAGCCTCACACCCCGGTATGGTGGTAAACTGGTGGTTTGATCAGTATGCTTTTTAGTGGATGGGCACCTTAGTGGTGTCGTGGATTCGGTCGACCGAGATGAGCCTAGTGCTCAGGGATATATAGAGTAGGCGGTGTTTTCTCTCGCTGGGACGTAAGCCGCGGTGGCACTCTGGTCCCAAATGTGCGGATGTGCAGACGGTGTTTTCTCTTGTTGGGACGTAAGCCGTGGTGAATTGCATTACGCGATCGATCTTTCGAATCAGGAGCCACCATGATGGAAATCCAATTTCCAATACGTGGATTTCGGTTTTATTTGTAGAGCCTAGTATGGCGACATAGCGGGATGGGGCACTTATGTCGTCTATGATTGATACTTATGATTTGAAGATATTTTATACAATATGCACTTATAATAGTATCAAATGATTTGTTTTAAACGTATCAAGCATTCTTGGCTATTATAAGGTAAAAACCCTATCCTCCGGCTTGCGTTGCATTGTGTGATGGGACCTGGGTCTTATAATAGCTTCATTTTTCTTTATTTAGCATTGCGCTGTTGTTTTATGTACTGGTGTTCTTGGGAGGAAACCCGTTCCGTGTTATGCGGCGTGGTCCCTTAATTTACCTAACTTTAAAAATAAAGATCAATAACTGTTTTAGTTCTCACACCAGTCACATGACTGACCTGGAGTTTATTGTTTTAACCTAAACTCTGGGTGCCCTTATTTTCGACACGGGCAGCTAGTAGTTTTGGTTTTGCAGATTTATATTCACATGATCCTGGTTTACAGCTGGAACGATATCCGGAAAGCTTTGTATCCGTATATCCCCTTCAGTTGTGTATCGTATTATTTTCCGCTGCTATGTATTTAAATGTAATTTAAATCTCTGATATTTCTGTGTAATATTCATTTATACTCTGTATATTCTTGTATCTGATGGAATTGTTGTAATAACAATGAAAATGTTCTTCCGTTTGCGTTCTATTTTGTCCTGTTCTCAAAACGATCAGGGGTTTCGAACGGTCTAGATCGGTTTAACGACTGATTCGGATCGAGCGAAATTCCCGGCCGTCACATTTGGTATCAGAGCTTTGGTTTACAGAGCTCGAGAACAAGACACATTAGAACCATACGAAAGAATTCATCAGATATTGGATTAGTAATATCCAATTAGAATGACTCGTTAGAGATAGGATCAGTAGTATCCTAGAACGAGTGTGAAGAGTATATTTTTCAAATGAAAATAATTTTGTTTTGAAAGTTAAATTCAAGTATACGTATTTGAATATTTATTTACTTTGAATATGGACAATCTAGTATATAAAGGTTTTGCATATACGCGTCATGAACGTATATTCGAAGTTTTAATATATTAGGTAGATATAGAGTCACACTCTAGTCGCCCGGAGATGATTCTACTGATGACTATATAGCATCAGTAGTGTGTGTTCGAGTTTCGAGGGTGTGATTTTCTATATATTTCCATCAGACTGGTGTGAGAACCAAAACTTATATAGCTAGAACACATTGTTGTGAATTGGCATCAAAAACATGATTTTTGTATGTATCAAATTTATGAATTTGAAACTCTAATTCACTAATTGATTGATGTTTGTGTTGTTTGTTTATTTGTTTGATAATTTTTGAACCATTATGCATAATTGAACCAAATATTGAACTGTATTAAAATTAGTCGCATTTGCTTGCATATACATGTACTTACATTTAGCAGGTCATAGCAAGGAGGCTAGAGCCAAAGAATAAAATTTGTTTGCCCGACAAATAGGTACATATTTACTATAATTTACTGTATTGTTTGGGTGATGATGATTTTATGAGCCTATTGGCTAGCCGCTTGGCTTTTTCTTTTTCTTTTTGAAATCAGAAGGCCTATATGGCGATTTCGGGATTTTCCCGTGGCTCGCGGTGCAGGGGAGGTTATGGCGAAATTTTTCGAAAATTTAGGGTGTTAGCCAAATTTTTGAAATTTTTGAAAATTCAAAAAAACTGAAAAGTTGGAGAATGGAAGTCAGATCGAACGTAAAGCTGATTAATCAAACCACTTTCGACTTTGTTCCTTTTCGGGGACGAAAAGTTTTAAGTGGGGGAGATTGTAATAACCCGGAAATGCGAGCCAGTTTAAAATTTTTATTTTGGCAATTTTAGCGAATTTCGAATATTTGAAATGAATTATTTTAAATAAAATCAACGATAAATTTATTTTGAATATATTTAGAACATATATAGTATATACGTCGTCATTAGAATATAAATAATTATATATAATTATAAAAGGAAATGAAAATGGCGCGGTAGTTCGATAATTCGATTTCAAACTTCAAATGAGCGTACCGGGTGCAAAACAATCCAGATTTTAGTGAAACCAAGAACATTAGGATCTAATTGTGACTATCTTTCCAACGAATCCAAAAAATCGAAATTTCATAGCGGGAATCAAAAGATATGTCCAGTTGAAAATTCTGAATAGTCGCTATGGAATTCAGGCCCTTAAAAATGGGAATTTTGCAAACGACCTCGGATTTCGACGAAACCACTTTTGTTGGATCCGCAGTGTCAAATTATAGCTAGATTCCAAATTTCATAATTTTTCGAGTCAATATGTGAGCGTGGCAAAGGAAAACGCGTTTGACCAGTTTTAGTTGATTTTAATCGACTGGAAATTGGCCATTTTTCAAACGGTCTCAGAATTCGATGAAACTAGTTTTGCTAGGACCGTATCGTCCATACGAAGCTAGAAAATTTCTGGAATTTTTCGAGTTAGTATGTGACCCCGGTAAATTGAAATGCGCGTTCAAATTCAATATATAGAATTATATGTTGATTTTAACGGAAATTGATCGAAACAATCGAATCAGCTTGCGATACATACCCCATTGTGTTCGGAATTGGGGTAATTAGCTATGGACGACAGGCGGTGGGCCTTGTTTCGTGGTCGAATGGAAAAGTTACTTTTTGAAACTAAATTAATTAAATAAAAAAAATATCTTCCTCCCCTTATTTCTCTCTGCCCCCCCCCCCCCCACGTTCAAAATCATTTCAAAGCAGAAAAAAAAAGAAATCGAGCGCGGAGAGGAGCATCGCGCCCCCCTAGGGCAGCGCCGCCCACCGCCGTGCCCCAGGTGGCGACGCGCCACCTCCGAAACCCCCCCCCCCCCCCCCCGCCCTCGCCTAGACCTAGCCCCCCTCCCTCTCGCCTATGCGCCAGCCATTGGAGCCGCCTCCGCCGTCGCGTGCCTCGAGAGTGGCCCCACTTCGACCATCCTCCTTCTCGTCCTACACTTCTCTCTCCTTTCCACCTTCTTCTCTAATCACCTCCGCGCCCAGCCCCAAAGCGACCTCCACAGCAGCGCCGCCACCACCTGTATCTCCGACCGCCGCCTCTCAGGAGGACCACCACCCCTCCGACGAACTGCGAAACCCTTTCCCCCTTCGAAACAAAGGTAAAGTTTATTTATTTTAGTTTAGTTATTTCAGTTTCTTTTAATTATTACTTTTATATAAACCTGAAAATAAAGTTTAGTTTTTTTCATATGGAAAACTGATTTTATTTTATAGGGAAACATTGGTTTTTATTTATAAAAAGAATAGATTTTGTTCATAGAGTTGTTCATAGAAAAGAATAGATGTTTGTGCATAAAAAGATTAGATTTTTATAACATGAAAAGATTCAGTTTTTATATATATTTTTAATATATGATAAAAGATCTGATTTTTAATCGAATAAAAATATAATTTTTATTGTAAGTGAAAATTAAAAATATAATCTTTCATATTGTAGAAAGAATTAAAAATATGATTTTTATATTTTTAAAGTATTAAAAATATAGTCTTTACTATATAGATGATGTAAAAATATGATTTTTGTTTATGTAGAGAATTAAAAATATAATTTTTACATGATAGAAATATTAAAAATAGCATCTTTATATGTGTAGCAAAATAAAAATGTGATTTTTATAATGATATTTTCGAAAAGGCGAAATATTTATTTTTGAAAAGGAGAAATCTTTATAGTTGAAAAGGCGAGATCTTTATCTATACGATAACGATGTAAAAATATAATTTTTATCTATATGATAATGATGTGAAAATATAATTTGTATCTATATAGTAACGATGTAAAAATAGAATTTTTATCCATATAGCATAGTAAAAATTCGATTTTTATATATTGAATAGCATAGTAAAAATTCGATTTTTATATATTGAATATCGAAGTGAAAATTCGATTTTTAAATGTATGAAGCGATTATAAAAATATGATTTTCAAATTGAAAGTGAACAAATAAAAATGTGATTTTTATTTTAAAGACATCAAAATATAAAAATGTGTGATTTTTATATATGTAGTGAATACGGGCAAAGAAGGTGACAAAGATGCGATAACGATGAAGATTTCTATCAATGAAGAGTCGTGGTATTGGATAACTATTGGTGAGAATTTCTCACCTTTCAATTTCTTTTTCTAATTATATATATATACTAGGATGCAGACGGTGCTTAGTAGCACCCGACATAATCGTCCACAGACCATGGACTTGTTTGTTTGGTTGCATAAATTAGTTAGATGATTTGATTTGAATTTGGTTGTTTGGTGAATTTGATTGATGTGTGAATGGCGTGGGCCTTCACTAGACCGGGGATAAGGCTAGGCCTCGTCCCGTTTCTAATATCGTGCCGTTATGCCGCCGAAATTTTCTAAAATATGTTAGAAAAATAAAAATATCATTTTATTGAATAAATGAACCAAATAGAATATTCATAGTTTGAATAAAATGTTTTATCGTTAAAAATATAATGTTTTATCGTTAAAAATATAATTTTTAACGTGAAAGTGAATAAATAAATATTTATAAACAAATCGGCCGATTTGTTTATATACATTGATTTGACTGATATTGATTGGGTCGATAAATTTTACACATCGCCCAACTGCACAACTAAAATCTGTGTTTGATTGTTTGAAACCCCACACGGGTGTTGGGATGAAATTTGAAGTTCACTCATCCTGATTGATTAAATATGTCGATCGATTGATTGACAGGCTGTTATAAGCGTTAGATATCTATATTTGATGCTTATACAGTGTAGTGCACTTTGGTTGATGGTTGATTATTTTTCAATGCTATTATATACGTGTGATGTATGAAAATCCATATAATTAACATTATATGGTGACTGATTGGGCCTCCTTCCAATTTAGAAAATAAAGAATAATATAAAATAAAGGTTCATGTGTTGACAGTACTCATCCGTTGAGATTAGTCATGTGTTGAACGAAATATTTTAATAATAAAATTTACATCTTTATCAATATAAAATAAAAGTTCATGTGTTGACAGTACTCATCCGTTGAGATTAGTCATGTGTTGAACGAAATATTTTAATAATAGAAATATTTGAAATAGAAATATTTGAAAAGGAAATATTTGAAAAAGAAATATTTGAAATAGAATATTTGAAAATAGAAATATATGAAGCCGTGTTGATTAGATTGACGCCATTTTGACGTGAACGATATTTATATCGATTTTGTTCATTTTAAAATGAATATGGAAAAGTGATTTCGAAATCAAATATTTAGAATTGAATTTGATTTGAATAGAAAACGAATTTGAATCGAATAGAATCGAAAACGAATTTGAATCGAATAGAATCGAAAACGAATTTGAATTGAAACGAATATAAAACGAATTTGATTTAAATCGATTAGAAAATGAATTGAATTTGAATTGAATAGGAAAACGATTTCGAATTGAATTGAAAAGAAAATGAATTCGAATCGAATTAAAATCAAATAGAAATGAAAGTAAAAAGGATTTATAATAGAAAATTCAATTTCGATTTGAATTTGAATTAAAGGTTGAAATTATTTTTGAAACAAATTTGAAATGATTTATAAAATTCGTTTTAAAAAGGAAATCGACGATATATATATATAATATATATATATTATATATATATATAATGGCCTGAATAGAACGCGCCGCGCCGCGGCAGTTCGTGAATTTCGACCATTTATTTCAAACGGACATTACGGGAGATCCGACCGTCGGATTCTCCTAAAACCGGAACCGTTGGGTTCGTATCGAAAAGAGATTTCTAACGAATATAAGAAATTTGAAATCTAACGGTTGGATTTGGAGATACGTCCAAATCAAATTTGGAAAAGGTCGATGTAAGTGCAGTTCGATGGCCGTTGATGGAAATCGACTGTACGGGCCTTGATAAAATTATTAAAAATAGTAATAATTAGTGTAAAATCATAAGAAATGATTTGGGAAAAATTGGGATGAAAAACTCCATATTTGAAAAGATAAAAATAGATTTTTATCGAAATGAACTAGTTTTGAACTGAAATTAAAACCCATTTATTTTTAAATAAATAAATTGGATTTGAAATGGGTTTAAAACAGAATTGATTCATGGGTTTATCGTGAACTGTGTTTTAAATAACACTAGTTCTTTAACCCGATAATAAATAGAATGTGATTTGGGTTTATCGTGAACTGTGTTTTAAATGACACAAGTTCTTTAACCCAGTAAAAAGAGTTTTGATGAATCTTCAATTAAATTGATAATTTAAATTATCAACTTTAGAAAATAAGCGAGAATGGAGTATCACCAGTTTTGCTCCAAAGCGATAGTTAAATCTTTAATCAGATTTGAACGTGAAATGGTAATTAATTTTACCGAACACTGTGATGTTAAATATGGAGTATTACCAGTTTTGCTTCATGGGATGAATAGGTTGGGATTGGGAAATAAATTAAATAATTACTTCGGTATGGTTCGCTAATCTCGACTAGTTTGGGAAACCATAATTTGGTTTGAAATGACATCCAAAGGAAGATTAAAGAATGAATTTTAAAAAATTTATCTTGGATAAAATTAATGGGAACCTTTCCCTAAGAATTGAAATTTAGAAACTAGCTGAAGGTTAGTTAAGAAGAATGGTTTCCTGGATATTGATCTGATGTTGGTTTCGGCCTTCGGGGTTAATATTTGGGGAATTGCTCTCTTACCGATTTACGGTTAGTAACTAATGAATTGGAATGAGGTGTATGTTGTGTTTGTGTAACATTTATTTTTAATATACGCGGGTTGTTCGGAAAGGCCGGGTTTATTCCCATTCTGAATAACCGATTCGACGATATGTCGAAGATGAAGACGGTGGTTGAAGGCCAGAAGTCTTCACATCGTTTGGATAATTACTGACGATCCTGATTGGGTTGTACACCCAAGAGGATGGAAATAGTTGGTGGTCGTCCAGACGTACTTGGAGATGGATGGATATGCGAGGAAAGTGCCTCCGGTTTCGTTCAGACCTAGAACGGACTTGTAAATGGATGGTGTGTCTGACATTGTATTCCTTTATATTGTATTTGTTGATCTCTGCTAAATATATATCTGTTTGGCGGCGGAGAATTTATTCTCTTGCTTAACGCCCTTCTCTGAGACATATGAGCTCAGAGGTTATATATTGGCAGAAATCAGTGGTACGATATGGATTGATAGTGTGGCATGCTGAGATGTAGTGATCCATACTTTTGTTGAAAAGCAAAGTTTGGTGGTTGATGATCAAAGCGCAGCTGATATAGCATGGCTTTGTGTATAGCGTTGATCCGCGAGCCTCACACCCCGGTATGGTGGTAAACTGGTGGTTTGATCAGTATGCTTTTTAGTGGATGGGCACCTTAGTGGTTTCGTGGATTCGGTCGACCGAGATGAGCCTAGTGCTCAGGGATATATAGAGTAGGCGGTGTTTTCTCTCGCTGGGATGTAAGCCGCGGTGGTACTCTTGTCCCAAATGTGCGGATGTGCAGACGGTGTTTTCTCTTGTTGGGACGTAAGCCGTGGTGAATTGCATTACGCGATCGATCTTTTGAATCAGGAGCCACCATGATGGAAATCCAATTTCCAATACGTGGATTTGGGTTTTATTTGTAGAGTCTAGTATGGCGACATAGTGGGATGGGGCACTTATGCCGTCTATGATTGATACTTATGATTTGAAGATATTTTATACAATATGCACTTATAATAGTATCAAATGATTTGTTTTAAACGTATCAAGCATTCTTGGCTATTATAAGGTAAAAACCCTATCCTCCGGCTTGCGTTGCATTGTGTGATGGGACCTGGGTCTTATAATAGCTTCATTTTTCTTTATTTAGCATTGCGCTGTTGTTTTATGCACTGGTGTTCTTGGGAGGAAACCCGTTCCGTGTTATGCGGCGTGGTCCCTTGATTTACCTAACTTTAAAAATAAAGATTAATAACTGTTTTAGTTCTCACACCAGTCACATGACTGACCTGAAGTTTATTGTTTTAACCTAAACTTTGGGTGCCCTTATTTTCGACACGGGCAGCTAGTAGTTTTGGTTTTGCATATTTATATTCACATGATCCTGGTTTACAGCTGGAACGATATCCGGAAAGCTTTGTATCTGTATATCTCCTTCAGTTGTGTATCGTATTATTTTCCGCTGCTATGTATTTAAATGTAATTTAAATCTCTGATATTTCTGTGTAATATTCATTTATACTCTGTATATTCTTGTATCTGATGGAATTGTTGTAATAACAATGAAAATGTTCTTCCGTCTGCGTTCTATTTTGTCCTGTTCTCAAAACGATCAGGGGTTTCGAACGGTCTAGATCGGTTTAACGACTGATTCGGATCGAGCGAAATTCCCGGCCGTCACAATTAAAATGACATATCATATGTGTCCATCCTGTATTTTGTCTAATTAGTATTCATGCTAAAACAGAATGAAGTCAAGGAGTACGAAAATGGAACATGTTCAGCATCAACACCACTACGGACTTCAAGTAGGAAGGGTTCGCGACATGGAATATCCATCACTGTATGTATTCTATTCTTCAAAGTTTTTTGTTTAGTTAGTATAACATATATTTTAGTGTAACACAATTAACATTACTCCAATTTTTACTACTGCTATATTTATACATATGTATTTGTAACTTCACAATTAAAATTTTAACCTACCACGTTTATAAAACATCTCAGGAATACGAAGATGAAGTGGAACACATTGAAAACACTGATACAATCAAAGCGAAGAAGCAGAAGAAAGATAAAAAGAAAAATTGATGGTTTGCTCAAGTCACCGTCCGTCCTTCCATTTTAAACTACACTACTACAAGGATCATCCTTTCCTTTCCTGCATGTTTCCTTTCCTGCATGTCTCTTTTTTATTTGAATTTCCTACTTTTCTGAATAAATAAATAATAACTACTGTTTGCACTTTCAATCAATTATCATATGTTTCTTTGGCTAGCTTCAACTTGACATTTGCTTTATTTTCTCTGTATCCATGTTTGGACTATTACTTTTTTGTTATTTGTACCTATTCTCTTTTTCCATGCTATGATCATGCAAGTAAAAGAAGTAGGCAAAACATGTCTTGCTTCATATTTATTATCATTGTTGTTTTACGTAGAGTACCAAAATATATAATTCACTGCTCTAACGTGACATTTTCATACGATTATTGATACCATTATACTATTATGCAGTTATATTTTTTTGTAAACTAGGGTGATATCTTGAATTCAACACTTCAGCTTATAGTATGCAACATGAATCTTTTCAACAATTTTCCTCTCTACAAATTCTTAACCATGTAAAAAAAAATACATGACATTACAAACTATCTTGAATAATATTCTACTCTATGTCAACATTCTACTCTACGTCAACATCTACCTTGATTACAATACAAGCACTGCCACATAACTACCCGTGTGCGAAGCACGGGTTCCAACCTAGTATTTAAGAAAGTTTAGACCCGTGCTTCGCACACGGGTATAACATGATATGGATTTAAAGCAAAGGATTTTAAAAGAATCTTTTCTAACAAATAGTTTGAGAAGAATAATTTACAAATTAAATAAAATATTTATCATTGGATAAATAGAATATATAAGTCAGGACTTATATAGAGAAGTAAGAATTGATTTCAACATCGATATTTGAAACTGAATATGGACGTAGGTGTTAACCAAAAGGTGTTAATCAAAATGAATTAGAGTTAGAGTTGATCGAATTAGAGTTAAGCGATTAGAGTTAGAGTTAATCGATTAGAGTTAGAGTTAATCGATAGAGTTAGAGTTAATCGAAATAGAGTTAATCGATTAGAGTTAGAGTTAATCTATTAGAGTTAGAGTTAATCGAAATAGAGTTAATCGATTAGAGTCAGCGTTAAACGAATTAGAGTTAATCGATTAGAGTTAGAGTTAATTGATTAAAGTTAGAGTTAACTAAAAAGGAATATCAAATATTAGTTTATTCGAAAGGAGTAATCGAATATTAGTTTATTCGAACGGAGAAATCAAATATAAGTTATTCTAAGTGAGTTAATCGAATATCGTTTATTCGAAAAGGAGTAATCAATTATAGTTTATTTGAAAGAAAAAGTAATCGAATATTAGTTATTCGAAAGTGAGTTAAATCGAAATATAAGTTATTCGAAGTAAGATAATCGAATATTAGTTATTCGAAGAGAGTTAATCGAATATTAGTTATTCGAAAGAGAGATAATCGAATACTGGGTATTCGAAGTGAGTTAATAGAATATTAGTTATTCGAAAAGAGTTAATCGTCGAATTCGATTATATCGAATTCAGGAAAGAACTTATACTTTCTGGTGTTTAAATCTAGATTTATTTAATTATAAATTTGGTGTTTATTTATTTATTCAAATTAAAGAATAAAAGTTATATTTGAAGTTAGATATTTCGAAAGTAGGGATTATAATGTTATCGTTATAACCAATGTTTTTATATAAGAAGTGGATTCGTAAATAGAATCCGAGAGTTACGGAAGGAAGTTTGTTAAAGATTAAAAGGACGAACTTGATCTATTTCGAGTTTAGAAACGTTGTTCAGTTAAGGTCTGAGAGGTACTTATAACCCAACTTGATTGGCTTCATTTTTAACTAAGAAATGGTTAAGGTTTGATCCTGAAGGATGGTTAAGTGAATTTAGTTAATGAGTGTAATGGTTTGAGTTGGCTTAGCGATGTTTTATTTAAACATCTGTTTAAAGCCAATGAAGGAGTTTTGGAAATGTTTTCCAAATAAGAATCAGAAATATTTTCTAGTAATAGAAAATAAGAAATGGGAATAAATACGGAAATGTTTTCCAAGTTAATAACGTATATTTTCTAGATTTAGAAAATAAGAATTTAAAATGTATGGAAACAGGAAATATGGAAATGAATAAATTAATGATAAATTAATTTAAAGGGATACATATGTATTGATGAATTGATCAATAAGATTTCCATTTGGAAATAAGATCGTTGTTTGTACATGTGTTTTCCTTTGATAGTTAAATCACCGACTATCAAAGTTTTGACCATTTTTCCGTCGTTAATACGGAGAGACCGGTTGGATTATTATCTGAGAACCACTCCGTATGGACGTTAGCGTTGCGATCAAATATGATGAAGATAATTAAAGACAGAGTTATGCAAGGGTTGTCCTGTTTACAAGATAGTACCTTCGGTCTGTCCAATCCCAGGACAACCTGTATGGAAGAATGTCTGACAGAGTATATCTAATAGATCGCGTAAGTTGATCTCTTCAAACGTATTTATGTTTGGTGGCGGAAGAATTCGTTTCTCTGAGCTTTATACCCATGAAATTTTTTGGGAAAATCAATTTGTGATTTGACGGGTATGACGATGTGGCATTCAAAGTAAATGGAGGAGTGATCTGTTAAAAGATACGTTTTGACCTCGAGCCTCATCAACTGGGAAATGACAGAAATCAGGCAGGCAGCATGGCTAAGTGGGCCGCACCCAATTAGGGTATATTGTCACCATATAGAGAATATTCATATTTGTATTTCTTTAAATTCTGTATCTCCCGGGAACGGTTATGTTGGAATACTAACCGAGGGGTGGCAATATATTCGATACACTCAAGCGAAATGAGTGGTCGGGCATGTGTGGCTGAGTTGCAAGATGTTCTTGTTGAACTCCAGTGTATCGCTTCTAGAGTACACTGAGTGGAAGATGGATCCATATCTTGTCATAGTTGGAATCCATTCCCCAAATAAGAGCCCGCGGTTTTGATTGTATATTATATATGTAGAACGTTAGATGCAAGCGTTTCTGCTAGATTGCTAAGTACTTGTATTTAGACATTATTGTAATACCAGAAGAGACTTGATATAAAGAATAATTTGGTTTATCGTAGGATAAAAACAGTCCGTGTTTATGTGTGGATCGGTCTTACGATTATCCTTTCTTTTAAGGAGATTTTAAAAGTTAAACAAATGATTTGAGTTTACTCACACCAGTCGCATGACTGACCCAGAGTTTATTTTGTTTTGTTTTCCCCAAACTCTTGGGTGCCCAATTTTGTACGAGCAGTCAAGTAGTCAGGATTTATAGATACTTGAAGAGCTGGAGCAGGAGGCTTCAGGATTATATAGCTATTGTTATTTCCGCTGTGTTGTAAGTGTTATACTTTAATAATGGTATTGTATACAGATACTGTTTTATTTCAAAGTTATGTTATGAAATATATTTATTCGTTCCGCTGTGAGATTCGTGTTTACTCTGATGTTGTATGTTCTTCTTCTTCTTCTATTCTAAGTTTCTATCTTATCTATTCTCACCCTGTAATTTCTTTCATTAACTACCAGTGTTTTCGATGTTTGGATAATCGACGTGGGTTTTATGTCGATGACCAAAGATCGCAAATTTTCGGGACGTTACAGCAATATCACCTCCAATTTCCATTTAGGCTTAGAGGAAAACTCGAGAAAAAAGGACAAATGGTCTTTAACATAAGATAGATTATCTAATATTATGTCCATGATAGGAGAGCTCAAACCATCTGCTCTAGAAGTTGTTTAGATCTGCTTCATTTTTTGACTCGTCAAGCCCCATAATAATGGTAAATAATTTCTGTGTCTTCGTATACAATTGCCTTTTTTGTTAGGAAACTACATGCCAATGCAATAGTGCATTCCTGAGAAGCTTTTGCTGAACCATACATGCTAGATGTACATTTCAGATCCCTTAACTCGATACCAGTGTACTAGTTGCATCTCTTAAGTATAACTGACAAGCAATCTCTGACAAAAAACTTGAAGTTCAGCTTTCTTCGACCCAAAAGCTTTGAAAGCAATGATTCCCGAATAAGCGACCGGTCTAAGGTTTCTTTATATAATATGTGCCGAGGTAAGAAATCGATCTCAATTAGATTGACGATATATTGAAATATTATCGCGCTCACTGTAGGTCAAAAAGAATTATCAATTACCAGCAGTTACACTTTCCTTGATTTATAATTGTGCGCCTCTTATTTCGACATATTGACCAATTTCCTTCACAATGGTATAGTAGCTAAAGAGTCTGCATGAGATGGATTTCTAAACCTTCTTTCTTCATACTGGGTTATCTCAGGATTCATAGAATATGGTGTCCACGCCTCTTTAACCATGACGAAGCATATGTAAGTTCCTACCTTCGGCTTCACAGACGAAGCATATGTAAGTGGAATTCACGAAGCTATGTATTAACTGAGCCATGATGGCTCAGTTAAAACTGAGCCCATTGGCTCGTTAAGTGGGCCGATTTGCTCAGTTAAAACTGAGCCAATCGGTTCTGTTTTACTGAGCCAATATCTTCAGTAAAAATTGAGCCAATAGCTTCAGTAAAAACTGAGCCATTAGGCTCGGTTTAAAATGAGAGCCTAATGGCTCAGTAAAAACTGAGCCTACAGGCTCAGTTTACCTGAGTCGAGTTTAAAACCGTGTCGAGTGATGTTTAATTCCTATTGATGTCTTCATCCCGTATAATTTGTCATCATGCTGTTTTATGCTTGTTTCTAACTGTGAAATATTTGAGTTATAAATATATGTGTTAGAAGAGGTCATATGCATTGTTTTCATGTGTTGACTCATATTATTATATTTGTTGAACATCGCAGGCTTCGGTTGACGCAGCGGAAGCAAGACAAAGAGCAGTAGGTGGTAGTGAAACTCTTGATCTGGATGCATCAATTTTTGACGCACCTCAAAATGGTATGCATATACTATTTGATCTTATCAATGTGGGTTCGTAATTTGGTCCACTTATAGTTTGCTATTTGTGTAATGGTTGTATGTTAATTTATGATATTTAGATGTTATTTGATATTTTTTTTGGATGGTGAATGGTTGTATGTTAAATTGTGATAGTTTGATGTTTGTCGAAATGGAATTTGCTTTAGGATGCAAACTGTGATATGTTGTATTTGCTTTGAGATATTGTTATTATATGTTACATATGCTTATTGATGTATGCTTTATGAAATTAGTTGGAGCATAGTATGATTGTTAGTTGTTTAAAGGAATTACCTGCTACAGGGTTGGTATAATATTCACGTTTGCAATAGTTATAACTGTTATTAAATTTATTGTATGAAATAGTAAGTATTGTATACTAACAGTAGTAATTGTTACATGCTTCATGCTTGTAATAATAATTATTGTTATAAAAATAAATTATATAACAGTTATAGGTGTTATAAATTTTTCGCTACCAACGGTAATAAGCGTTACAAAATAATAATATTATAACGGTAATAACCGTTACAATATACACACATTGTAACGATTATAACCGTTACAATATTTGTGACAGCAATTTGTCACATATGTCGTAGTAACGGTTATTACTGTTACAAAGTTAACTAGTAACGGTAATAACTGTTATTAAAACCCTTTTCTGCGATTGTGTTGTAAATGTGACTTGTAAGCTATTGCAAGGGTTCAATTAGATTTTACATAATTAATTAAAAGGAATTAACTTGTAAAGTGGGTTCTCAAATAAAGAAAATGGTTTGTAAAATCATAGTAAAAGGAAATGAGAATGAAATATCGGATTTTTGAGTTGCAAACTTTTATTATCCTAAGATAAGAACGTTGTTGATCAAGGTCTGAGGGGTAATTAGCATACCCCAACTTGAATGACTTCACTATTATCACGAGATAATATTAGTTTGTAATGGGTAAGGAGGTTGGAACGATTTATTATTTTATTAAGGAAAGAACTGCAACTTTAATGTGAAAAATTTAGAAATAAAATAAAAGCTATTAGGCTTTTCCATAATAATGTTTTATTGTTGGCCAATAGTAAATTTGATAAATGCACCTATTCGAAGAAATAGGTTAATAGTATTGGTTTCTAATGGAAAAGGATAGTACTGGTTATGAAATGGAGTTATACTTTCCGTGAGTAAGACTGTAAGCTTTAAATTCGTAAATATGTGAAACCGTTTAGGATAATATTATTTAAGAATACGTCGTTGATGTTATTTTGACCATATAAGATTGATATTTAAACTTGTACCTTCTGGTTAAGCATATGTAACAATATTTCCAAATTTAAGGGAAATGGAAGGGATTGGGGAAATTATATCGATATTTTCGAAGTTAAGAAATATAAGGGAAGGATTTGGTGAGTGTATTCATCCTAAAGATATAAGTTATGGTTAATATTTGGAAAGTAATGGAAACAGAAGAGTTTTGATGAGATTAAATTTATGAAATCAATGGAATAGTGTTAATGAAATATTTATATAAAGGACCTGAGCAGCCAATTTACTTAGTTTTACTGTTATGATTTGATAGTTAAACAACCGATTATCAAATGAATTATTCTAATGGACCTTTTAAATTGTTGTTTCGAAGAGACCAGGATGGGAACTAGACCCAAAACCTCTTTGAATCAATTGTGCGTTCGCGACTAACTTGTAGGCTTAAATATGGAGCATTGAAGACCGTTGATCTTCATGAGCGGAAGAATTACTTGACAAATTTCTATCGATTGCAACCAGAGTTATTTGGACTGTGATTATGTCGTGATTGTAATCTATGGATTGGAAGGACTCCTCGTTACTTATCCTTGGGGTGATTCTTATATAGGATGCGGTAGGAGGGTGCCTTCGGTTCATCCTGTTCCTGGATGACTTGTATGGACGAATGTATGACAGAGTATTTCCTGAGAGGCACGTACGTTGATTTTTACAAATATATCAAGTTTGGTGGCGGAGAAGGCACCTTCTCTTGCTTAACACACATAGTATATTTGTAGACGTCAATTTGATTTAACAGATCTAACGATGTGGCATTTAAAGTAAATGATAGTATGTTGTTCTAAAATTAATCATGACATCAAGCCTCAAAACTGGGAAATGACAAAATTCGGGTAGGCAGCATGGCTAGTTGGGTCGCACTCAAGCAGGGTATATTTGTCACCGATCTAGAAACAATTCGTTTTGTTCTTCTTTCGTTTCTGTGTCTTACGGATTATGGTTGGACGATTGACAACTGTGGGTGACAATATATTCGATATACTCAAGCTGAAGGAGTGGTCGGTCATGCGTGGCCGGGTTGCAAGATGTTCTTGTTGAACCCTAGTGTATCCCCTCTAGAGTACACTAATCGGAACGTGGTCCCATACCTTGTCATACCTGGAATCCATTCTCCAATAAGCGCCTTGCGGTTTTGATTTTATAATGAATATGTAGAGCGTGAGATGCAAGCTAGATGGTTATTAATTAGTGATTTGATAGACGCTATTATAACATCACTGGATTTTGATATATCAAAAATGTTTTGGGTTATAGTAAGGTAAAAACCATCCGTGTTTATATGTGGTTGGTCTTATTATTATCCTTTCTTTCAAGAGGGATTTCTAAATTTAAACAACTTGTTTGTGCTATGAATTCATCACTGAAAGCATTCTAGACTGATCTGGGTGAATTTTGTTTTGCTTCTAATGTGCTCGGGTCAGACCGAATGTATTTCCAGGTTAGGTTTCGCTTGGAGTTTTCAGGAGCAGGGAGCAGGAGGCTTCACCATTAGTTATTTAAAGCTATTTCCCGCTGTGATAGATATATGTTATACTCTGATGATTGGCATGTATATACAGTTTCTTTTTGTAAAGAGATTTGTTATACTTATTTGTTTTGATGTGAGATTCTGATGTTCTTCTTTTTCTTCCATTCTAATATTTCTTTCTTTCTTTTCTCATCCTCTACTTTCTTTTTATTAACTACCTGGTGTTGTTTGATACTTGGGTTTTGGCAAGTAATACGAGTTTATGTATTATAGTCGAAATTCGAGCATCGAGTTTTCCGCCGGGTCGTTACAAAAGGGAAATGGGAAGTCATTTTTTTAAAGAAAACAATGAAACTATTTTAATGATCTGAAATGAAAGAGAAATCATAAGTTGAATTTGATTTTATAAAATTTAGGAAAGTACTATTTACTTTTCGTTTTTAAATCAAGATTATTTATTTATTTAATTAATTAAATATTATTTATTTATTTAAAGTAATGAATCAAAGTTATGTTTTAAAATTTAATATTTTTGGAAACAGGTGTTATAACGTTATCGTTATAACCAATGATTTCTGTTAAAGAAATAGATTTGTAAACTGAATCCGAGAATCTGCATGAGCAATGATTTTGTTAATAAGAAGTTAAGAAATGGCGTTAAGGAAATTAGAAAATGACCGAAGATTAGTTAAATTGAATGGCTTTCCGAGTATCGATCTGATGTTGGTTTCAGCCTTTGGGGTTGATACTTATGGAGTTATTTTCTTACTAGTTTACGGTTAGGGACAAGTGGATGTAGAAGAGTAATGATGTGTTAATAAGAAATGGATTTTTTTTTGATATTAATAATAAATATTTTCTGGAATATAGAAAATAAATAGTTTAAAATAGATGGAAATGTTTTTCAAAAATCGTGAGAGGATAAACGAGTTGGAGAAAATATTTGGGTAAAGATATTGCAAGGAAATTGGGAAGTGAATAAATTATTGATAAATTTAAAGGGGCTCAGTGTTAATTGATGGTTGGTCAATATAATTTCCATTTGGAACTAACATCGTTATTTGTACGAGTGTTTTCCTTTGATAGTTAAATCGCCGACTATCAAAGTTTGGACCATTTTTTTGTTGTCAATACGGAGAGACTAGGATCAAATTTATTATCTGAAAACTACTTCGTATGGGCATTAGCGTTGCGAATCAAATATGATTGAAGACGAAGTTTATACAAGGGCTGTTCTGGCAATCCTAGGTAGTAATTTCATAAGATGGATTTACAGAATAGTACCACTGGTTTGTGCAGTCCCAGGATAACGTGTATGGATGAATGTCTGACAAAGTGTATCTAATAGATCTTGTAAGTTGATCTTTTCAAACGTATTAACGTTTGGTTGCAGAGGAATTCATTTCTCTTAGCCTTACACCGGCGGTATTTTTGAGGAAACCAATTTGTGATTTGGAAGATTTGACGATGTGGCATTCAAAATAAATGAAGGTGTGATCTATCAAAAGATATGTTATGACCTCAAGCCTCATTAACCGGAAAATAACAAAAATCGAGCAGACAACATGACTAAGTGGGTCGCTCCTAATTAGGGTATATTGTCACCATCTAGAAAATATTCATTTTTATTCTTCTTTCGCTTCTATATCTCCCGGGAACGGTTTTGTTGGTATACCAACCTTAAGGTGATAATATATTTGGAACATTCAAGCGAAATGAATTGTCGGTCATGTGTGGTCGAGTTGCAAGATGTTCTTGTTGAACTCTAGTGTATCCCTTCTAGAGTACAGTGATCGAAAGGTGGTTCCATACCTTGTCATAGTTGGAAATCGATTACCCAATAAGATCCCGCTGTTTTGATTGTATACTATATCTGTAGAGCGCGAGCAAGCATTCAGCTAGATTATTATTTACTTGATTTAGACATTATTATAATATCATAGAAGTATTAATTTTAAGAAAAGTTTTGGTTTATCGTAAGGTAAAAACCATCCGTATTTATGTGTGGATCGGTCTTACGATTATCTTTTCTTTTGAAAAAGAATTTTTTAAAGTTAAACCAAATGGTTGGAATTTACTCACACCTGTCCCATGACTGACCCAAAGTTCATTTTGTTTTGTTTTACCCTAAACTCTTGGGTGCCCAAATTTGTACGACCAGTCAAGTAGATGGAATTTTTCAGATATACTTGGAGGAGCTTAGATTAGGGGGCTTCAACATTAGATATACATAGAGTTTATTTCCGTTGTGATATATATATATATATATATGTGTGTGTGTGTGTGTGTGTGTGTGATGTACTCTGATAATGCATGTAAGTACATATACTGCTTTGTGTTTCAAAGTTGTGTTATATAATATACTTTATTCATTCCGCTGTGAGATTCATGTTTACCCAATTCTGTTGTGTTGTGTTCTTCTTCTATCCTAACTTTCTTTCTTTATACTTCTCACCCTCTAACTTCTTTCTGTTAATGATCAAACATTTTCGATACTTGAGTAATTGACATGGTATTGATGTTGATTTTCGGGGTCGAAAATCCCTGGGTCGTTACCCTTGTTACATCTTCAACACTGTTAATCTGAATTCTAAAATTTTGAAGATCTGAAATATAAATGAAATTTCATATACCTTTGCTATTTTGAGTTTCTTCTAATTCATTTTGGAAAGGCCTGAACAATTACACTCATTACAGCACACTACTATTTTTCAGTGGTGATAATCTCATTTGTTTTTGTTTTTTTTGGATTGGCTTGGATATTTCTGAATTGAAAATCATTTGGCTTGAATTATTGTATTGCATCTGAAAATTCATTTTATTTCATGATTATTTTACTTTGATATTTGTTTGTTTGAAATCTTTGATATCTTGGATCTCACAGACTTCTCAAATAAATTAAAAATCTTGTGTGATCGATTTATTGTATCTTGAAGTTTTTACATCCGTTCAAGTGATTTCAAATAGACTGTTTCTAAACTTGGACCATGAATCATCTCTTAGGCTTGATGCAAATAATCTAATTTTTTTTCTTCGAAAATCTTGTTCTGAAATTCTATGTTCTTCTGCTCTGATAAAAGGAATCATTTTGAAAATGTTTTAATGATTGCTTGTTTTGGTAAATGTTGATTGTTGCTCTGGTAGATGGAATTTGTTTGCTTGATTTGCTTGCTTGGTTTTGGTAATTGGATATTCTTGCTTAGGCTTGGTGCTTAGATTTATTTTTTGTTTGAAATTCAATCGAATGCCACTACGGATGATTAGGAACTCCAAATGGCTTGGGCATGACGTAAAATCAGTATTTGAGATACCCTTGTTAGCCACTGGTATGGTATTAAAATCCTCATTAATAGAGATAACAAGTGGTATCAGTCTTGGTGTCCTATTTATTCTCTCATTCTACTGCTTGATTCTTTTAAACTGATTTTTTCAAATTGTATAGATATTTCAATTCGCTCTTGTAATTGATTTTCAATTTTAAAATGATTTATTGATTATTTATTCAGAAATTGAAATCAATAACCCAATTGAACTGTATTTAGAATCCATCAAAATTATTATCAGATTTTGAAATTGTCTTGAGTTTTGACTACGGTATGCTTCACAACAAGAGGAAATTTTATTTAAATTCTCATGGTATTTTAAACATTTTTTATAATATCTTTAAATTGGGACTTATTTCATGTACATCTTCTTCATCTACCAGGATTCTGCCATTCATCATGATTTTATATTAATGTAGAGAGTTTAATATTTTTAAAATCAATTTAATGAATATATAGTTTCAAATCTGGGATGGAAATGTGACTGTATTATTTTTCAGAAATAGAGATTATTGAAAGTTTTCAATAATCCCAGTATATTTGAGCATATTTCATAATATGATTAATTTAGAAATTTATTTCACAATCACTTCTGTACCTACCATATTTCTATCATCCATATTGGTTTTATACACTGAAGAGATTTTTTTTAAAGGAAAATAATAAATATAATGTACATAAGTGTTTCTCTAATCTCATTTAAAAATCCAAGCTCTGGTCATGCAAGATTAAGAGATTACTTATAATTTAAGTTGCAATAGACCTCATTTAAAAATCCAAGATCTAGTTATGCGTGGTCAGTGTGCTCTTCAATAAAAACCAAAAAAGGATGAAGGAAATAAACAAAAATTTATATGAAATCCACCTTGGTGCGTAAAAACCATCCTATCAATCCATTTTCTAATTTGTGAAATGTGTTAGTATTTTATGATATATTATGATTTGCTGATTGATAGCTATTGGGATTTGAGATTATTTGATTGCATCACTTAAATTGAATTTATAATCGTAGTCCAAATCCATCAGTATTTTGTGCTCATTTTTTATAAAAATTCTTTTGAAAATAATTGGAATCCATACGTTTTTTAAACTCTCTATTTTTATAAATTTCATCGTAAATCTATCATTTTACAATGTGAAATTTGTCACTGGTTCTTAGAATATTATGATTTTTCTTTGCTTGATTGAGATTTATGATTAACGTTCTTCCTCTTAAGCTGATGTTATATTTTTAGTCAATTTTTACATCACAAATTCAATTTATGTATCCTTTTGATGATAACAAAAGGGGGAGAATGAGTTAAGATTTTGATTTATGAATGAATATTTTATAAATATTTTAATATTGTAATTTCATTTGATTTATTTTTTTCGCTCATGCACATATCTAGAGGGAGTTTTGTTGTAGGGGAGCATACATATAGGGACAGTTCAACAATTCACAGTCAAACATATTTATTATATTCAAAATCTTTTTATTTGTTTGTCATCATCAAAAGAGGGAGATTTTTGTATATAATAATTCTATGATTTTTGTTTGATGACGAGCGTAACAGCACGCGCTTCGAGCGTAGTCAAAGCTGGTGTTCGCGCGTAGACCATTGTACCTTAAATATTGTGTAATATCATATTGAGGGTTTTATAATTGTCTTAAATTTAGCGTAGCCTAACTGCAGCTGTATTTTGTATAATTGTAGTTGAAATGTAAATGTGAGATCACATTCAGTTCCAATGTTACGTAGCAACAAAGTATAATGAGCAGTGGTACCCCTTCAGTCTTAGACGTTGTTGTATTAAAAGTCAATTTGTTAAAGCCTTAAATAATCACACAGAAACAATTTGCTGTAAATTTGTTGGGTTCCACTGTCCATTTTTTTATTTAAGAGCTTACTATGAGAATACCATAATTGTTAATTAACTAAATATCAATATCATAAACGTTAATCATTAATAGCTATATGGCCCCTACTAATCAGAATTATTTCTATGGAAAAATTGAAATGATGAAGGTTAATTAATTCCTCATAATTACCATGTTCTCTATACATAATATTTTGCCATTGTTATCCCTATAATTAGACGTGATTATCATCATTTATTACTGATATCACAATTAAATATTCTTCCTGTAAACATCAAAATTTTCATAAATTGTTTATAGGATTCCATAAATAGCACCAGATTAGACTATGCATCAGCCTCTTCATATACAGAAACGTGAAAACTGGAAATCCACAAAAATATTCAGATGTGTGTAACAACATAGAGTTAAGGTATCATGTCACATCAATATGATTCTAGTGCATAATTATATAATGATGTGTTAGGCTCCCAACTGAATACAATGTTGATCTATGTAAATCAATGTGCATTCAAACACCTCCGAAAATTAATTAAATTACACATTTTCCCACTTAGAGACTGAAATGCTACAAATCACCCAATCTTTAATTTCACAGTTTGAGAAATGAAATGTAAATAATTTGAGTAATATAAAGGGATGTTTGTTACAGAGGACATAGTCAAATTGGACGTTAAGATAAACCACGGATACACAACTTCAACATCTATTATATGTAGCATAACAATTATATACATTACAGTAATAGTTCAAAGCATGATAAGGAACAATTATATACCATGCAGATGCATCAACTCTAAGACAACGTTAACTTCGCTTGCATAGTAGAATGTTGGGTGAGGACATCATAAAGGCCATTAAAAACTTTTTTCTGCATAGTAGAATGTTGGGCGGAATTAATGCAACTAGGCTTGATTTAATTCCTAAGGTGACCATGCCAAATGATGTTACACAGTTTAGGCCAATTGCTGGTTGTAACGTTATATACAAATGTATTGCGAAAATCATTGATGAACGAATGAAAAATGTGCTTAGTAATGTCATTTCCCCAAATCAAAGTGCATTTCTTCCAAACAGAGATATTGCTGATAACATACTTCTCGCTTTTGAGCTTATGAAAGGGTACAATAGATCATATATCTCCCCGTGTACAATATTAAAAGTGGATATTCAAAAAGCTTACGATACAGTTAGATGGGATTCAATAATTTATATCTTGTTCAAAATGAATTTTCCCATTCCATTCATATGTTGGATTCATACTTGTATATCGACTGTATCAATTTTTCTTAGCGTTAATGGCTCAACCTTTGGTTACTTTAATGCGAAGAAGGGACTACGGCAAGGGGATCCTTTGTCGTCGTATGTATTTGTTTGCATTATGGAGCTCTTTATTGTTCTTACTAGCAAAGCAATGATATCCAAGAGTATTGACTTCCATCCTTATTGTAAACAAACAAAAATATCTGCCCTGTTATTTGCGGATGACCTCCTGTTGTTCACTAAACCAAATGTCAAATCTGTTAATGGGGTTTTTGATGTTCTAGAAGATTTCAAAGCTTTAACTGGCCTAGCTATTAATCGAAATGAATCCAAGATAAAATGCGCTAGAGTTTCTGATAGGATGAAAGATGCTTTGTAAGGTATTTCTGGATTATCACCGATGGAAGATGACGAGGTATACCTTGGAGCCCCCCTTTGCACATCCAGGTTGAAGCATTCCCAATGTTTACCTATGTTTGAAAGTCTTATTTCCAAGATAGCATCATGGCCTACTTCGAAATTCTCTATGGTAGGAAGGTTAGTTATAGTAAAGTCAATAGCGTATTCAATGTGTACTTACTATGCACGACTATTCATTCTACCTGGGAAAATTATTGATATGGTTATCACAGCAATGAACCATTCTCTTTGGCATGGAAATCCATATTCAAAGAAACTTATCCGTATTGCATTCAAGCGAGTATGTTGCGCATTTAAGAATGGGGGATTAGGTGTTATGAACATGAAGATGTGGAACAGGGCTGCTTTGTCCTCAAGAATTGATAAGTTAGTTAAGTATGATACAAATCTTTGGGCTACTTGGTGTAGATCCCACTTGATCAAGGAAAATCATTTTTGGACGCTGGAAGTGCCGAAAGATTGTAGTTGGGCCTGGAGGAATTTGTTGAAGCACGGGGATCTTTTTTTTATTTTCTTTAGAAATGGATTGTTACATGCTAACTTGTTATCATTTTGGAATGATCCATGGAGTGCTGATGGAAGAATTCTATTCCAACATATTGATTATATTGTTAGGAGAATGACTGGTATACATGAGAATGCTTCTTTGGCCAGTATGATCACTAATGGAGTTATCTCTCTTCCATACACTAGCTCTTCATTGACTCGAACTGTTTGGGATAGTATTCGACATTCTTCAATGCCTGCAGAGAATCTTCATGCAACTTGGAATGGAAGGCCTCAAAGTATATCAATGCTATATAACTGTTTAACAATGTGCAGTGATAAATTTCATTGGCACAAAAGAATTTGGATGTCCAATTCGATACCGAAAGAAAATGTTTTTATGTGGAGAATTCTCATGAATGTTGTTCATACTAGAATTAAATTGAAATTGCATGGCATTATTGAAGATGACTCTTGTATATTATGTGGTAACTTTGACGAAACAATTCCACATCTGTATTTTGAATGTGACTACTCCAGATTTGTATGGACAAAGGTTCTTCTGCACTTCGGTTTACATGCTCCTGTTTTCAACTCGGCGGATGAATGGTATCTCATCTTCAAAGCTGCGCGCTGGAAGAGCATAAATGGATGCCTACTTTTGAAGTTATTCAAGAAAGCTTTATACTCTTTATGGATGGAAAGGAACGCTAGGGTGTTTAGTAGTGTATTTACTCCTAAACATGTAATGGTCCTATCTATCGTCAGATGTATGTCTTGAATATTGTATTGTACTACTTTGGTTTATAATAAATATGGTAGGGGCCATATAACCCCGCTTGCTATGCCAAAAAAAAAAAAAAAAACTTCGCTTGCTTTGGCTAACATGTAGAATGTCTTTTTTCCTCCTTAACAGTTCTTTGCCTAACATTGAAACAATTACATCATAAATTTTAGCATCTATCATTCTCGTTATCCTTAATGAACATAAAATAAATTCCTATTATGACATGCAAACATACCAAAGGCGGTACCTTTTTCTTAGAGGAGATAGATTATATGTACATGGTGACAACAAATCAAGTGCAATGATGCACGACTATCTAACCATAGTTTGGACTGTTTCTATATGTACATGGTGATAGTCTGTTAGCTTAAATAAATTTGTTTTTCATAAGTTACGTAGAAAACATTATAAAACCAATATGCATTTAATAAATTGATTGTAAATGTGACGGCCCAATCACAGTAAAAAAAAAAAAAAAAAAAAAAAAAAAAAACCTGACTAGCGGAACAAATTGTTGTCAATTTATGTTAATGTTAATGCATTAATTATTGCATGTGTCATATAAGTTAATGTTCCACCTATTTTTTCTTTAGAAAGATACCATTAATTGCTTACACAAATAAGGAATTACAAAAAAAATACCAAATTTAACAGATTCACCATAAAATATATCAATTTCGAAGATGTGAAGTAAATATGGAATGAAAGTATATTTTGATAACAAAGTAAAATATGGTTTTCCAGGATTTCCAAATATAGGACATATGTAAAAATTGAAAACTTTCAAACAATGATTTATAAACAGCAATGAATATTCTACGTTAATTATTCAACCTCTTTTACAGTTTGGCACTTATGTTTGGTTTACCTTTTCTTAGGTATAGGAGAAATGAACCCCTATTGGTTATGCATAAATTTCTTTTGCAATTAGCACAATGATTTTGATGGTAATACTTGAGATATAAACCCAAAAATGGTAAACTAATTAAAAAGATATAATCCTTCCTTAAAATCAATGAAGCACACATGGATTTATTGTACTTTAGGGAGGAAGATGAAGGCTGCTGCTGTTTTGAAAAGGGAACAACATTAGGATGCAAAACACAGTAAAGATGAAGTAATTTAAAAGATCTAATCACACCTTGAAATCAAAGTACACATGAATCTATTTTAGTTCACGGCAGAACACGGTCAATACGGTTACCTCACATATTAACCCAAATTAAATCAATCAACCAATTGATAAGAGGTTTTAACGATTAATACATTCACCTAAACCCTAAACGTTTGAGTAATTTTAAACATTTTTTGTTATTAATTAATAGAATTATGGTAGGATTTATTCTCAATTGGTATATAATAAATGGATTATTTTATACATGATAATTTTAAATTGGTACATCCAAAATCATGCAACAAGAATTATGGTACATATAAATGCGTTCAATTTTAAACACTTTTGGTTATTAACTAATAGAATTATGGTAGGATTTATTCTCAATTAGTATATAATAAATGGATTATTTTATACATGATAATTTTAAATTGGTACATATTTGGTAATACAAATTCTACCATATTTGGTTCCATAATCCAAATATGCAATTCAAATATTGAGTTGTGCATATCTTTAATCAAATTCAATTAAGTTGTAGGTTATTACAAATTTTCAGTATTATTATCGTAGAATTATGGTGGGATTATGTATAACAATTTTACCAATTATGATTATTTCATACTATATTTACATATAAATGCGTTCTCACATCCAAAACTGAGATGTGAACATGTAACTACATTTTCAATATACAGATTAAAAATATATTGTTGATTTAATTTGTAAAACATTGCCTTCTTTTTTTTTTTTTTTTACTCTAATTGCATTTGATTGTATAATTACTTTATATGCCCTATATCATTCAAATATAATTGGCAGTGTATATAGCATTAAAATTATCATCTATAAAATAATCTGATTTAGATTTTTTTACTTTAATTAATAGTGCATATATTTTATCGCATTCCTAGAATGCACTATCTTAGTTATAAATATGACACTGTATGTTTCTTCCCCATCTCACAAAATAATTACCTTCTTCATTCTTCTCTTTTCCTTTACTGTCATTTAAACTGTTTACTACTCTCAGGATCTCCAGCTTTTGATTGCAGTGGGAAAACTTCTGATTTCAAGACAGGTATTGTATATTATTCTATGTATTTATCTACTTTGGTTTGCATCAGTATTCAGTTGTGTCTTTTCAGATTTATCTGCTTGGTTTGCATCATGGTTTTTTTTTTTTTTTTTGCCTTTACAGGTAAAGCATATGGAAGAAACTGCATGGTGACAATGAAGATAATCAAGATGAAATATTTTATTAATAAATAAATTTTATTGTTTTTTAGTACGACAATTGTATATTTTTAGTATTATGAAGCAATAAAATCAATCAAGGCCGTGGAAACAAAAGTGGAAACCACGCAACAAATCAGGGGCAAGGCATTCATAGAAACCGAAGAGTAGAGTGGATTTCAGGGTTTTCTAAAATCCTATTTAAACACCCATATCATCACTGGCAAGATGGATCGAAAACACCAAGCATAACAATTCGAAAGTTAATCAAAAATTAATCCATTCGGAGAACTCACGTTTTCGATCGCAAGAAGCTCCAAATCATCGACCAAGGACAAACGACGTCTTGAAGATCATTAGAGAAGAATTTCTAGAATTTACAAGCCTTGATTTAGGATTCAAGAAACCCTTTTAATTACTTTTGGCAGCACCGAACTAACCATGCTTTGTGAAAATTCTCCTTCAGGTTATTATAAACAGTGCAAAGATCGAAGTAAGTGGTGTTTTGTCCTGCACGTTAAGAGCCTACAAAAGTTAGTGCTCAATTGTAATGTTATTACTTATTTTAAGTTGTTTGAGCTCTTTTACTTAGATCCCTGAGGGTACAAGTTGGTGCACTGATGCTACTATGGACATTTTACATGTACATGACTGAAATATCATGATACTCAAGAACATAACACGTTATAGAGGCTGTGGCTACAGTATTTGCTTAGGTTTTAAAACCGCCAATTCTTCATGTGTCATGTTTTATTTTCTATATTGTTGGTCGATTGATATGAAGGCGGCCTGCATTTTATATTTAAAAAGAAGGCGTCTTACGATCTTGAGTGCGAATAGAGTTTTCATTTAACTTTTTGCAAATATATCTATCTAAATCATGTTAATATAGTAAAAGCTAAATTTTAGGAAGTAGGTAATTTCTAGAGAAATAATAAGTGAACAAAGTAGTTTTTGTAATAAAAAGTTTTGGACGAGCATGTTTTGAAGACATTGGTTATGCGTGCACTCTCAAAACCTTCAAATTTACCTGCAGGTTTGATATGGTATAATGGGTTGATGATTTGAAACTAACTGATGATGTGGGTGGAGGGACTAAATATTGGTTAATGATAATTTATTAATCGTATTAGTTTAATTCTTTTTTCTATAAATTTGCCTTTATATCCCTTGCTTACTATCTAAATTCCTCATTTTTTGAATAATTTTTTTTCTTATTAGAATCCTTCTCTATAATCAATAGATATGAGTCCTGTATAATTGATAATTTTGTTTGAAAAGGAGTATCTTGCCATGAATTTACGGGAGTGGGAAAACATTTGCATTTAATAATTAATTTTAGGGGCGTGATTTGTAAAGGCTTTTTCTTTTTCTTTCTGTCATTCTTCTTGAGGCAATTTTAGCTAATTATTTGCCCCTACCGTGAACAATTGAGGCATTTGCAATTGCCTCTCGAATTACTAATTCCGGTAGTATATGCTGTGTATGTACTATTTGTGTTATATGTTGTGTTCGCACTTTCTATTTTTTGCGTGGTGTTTAGATGTATACTATATCATTTTGAATGTCTTTAAATCAAACATTTGCACTGTTGCTATGAATTTGATTTCTATTTCCCTTTCTGCTGAATTTAATACGTTTAACCCATACATATTGCTTTCTACAAGTCAAGGTAACCATCATGTCAACACCAAGTGAATTACACCTCGAAACCATAGCCTTGCAGCAAATGCCCGGAGGGCTTATTCCATTTTTTCAAAATAAGAGAAAAAAAAAACAGAAACTAGGACAGTAGCTAGTTTATTCGTAGAAGTAGCAGCTTTAAAAGTAAAGCTTTCGGGCAGTGGAATTGGTCTTCACAGTAGCTCTAGCTTTCTTCATCTTCTGGGGTGCATTAGGAAGAGGACCTGGGTACACGAACGAATTAAAGATGAAAGCCTCAGGGGTTTTGGGGCTGGCGAGGGCGCCTTTCATGAGGTTTTGGGCGGTGGAATTGGCCTTTACAGTAGCTCCAGCTTTCTTCATCTTCTGGGGTGCATTAGGAAGAGGACCTGGGTGCACGAACGGATTAAAGATGAAAGGCTCAGGGGTTTTGGGGCTGGCGAGGGCGCCTTTCATGAGCTTTTTCTCTTCCATCTTTGAGCTCTAAATCTGCAGAGGATAATCAAAAGTTAATCAAACGTTAATCGAAGGTTAATCAAAAGTTTAAAATAAGTTAATCAAACGTTAATCAAACGTTAATCAAACGTATAAAATAAGTTAATCAAACGTTAATCGAAGGTTAATCGAACTCAATACTTAATCAAAAGTTAATCGAAGGTTAATCAAACTCAATACTTGATCAAAAGTTAATCGAAGGTTAATCGAACACAATACTTAATCAAAACTTAACCAAAGGTTAATCAAACTCAAAACTTAATTAAAAGTTAATCAAACGTTAATCAAACGTACAAAATAAGTTAATCAAAGGTTAATCGAACAAAAAAGTTAGTAAAACATGTTAATCTAACTCAAAAGAACAAAAAAGAAATTGAAAATAAAGATAAAAAACAATCAAAACGAAATAAGAAATATACGTACCAACGAGAGAGAAATGAAATCTGGAGAAGAAGATCCATCTAGAACGCTTAATTATACACGAATCAATCAATCATTTTTGGAGAAATTCATATTTTCCTTATTCTACCGCGCAAATTTGGAAAAAAAACAATCTGCACCGATTAATCTTCCGGCTCGGTTAATTTGAGCCGTTTTGATTGGGTTAAAACGTTATTTTTCATCACCTAGGCAGCCCGACCATTGACCCATCAAATTCGGTTTCGGTTCGGTTCTTGTTGGATCGGTTCGGTTCTATGTAATTGATGAAAAAAAAGAGGTTATTATTCACAATACAAATATTGTTAAGGGACGGTCAACTTTTTGAAAAGAAAGAATTTGTTAAGAGGGGTACTAATGCAGAGAGCACCCCTTAACAAATAAAGTTTATTTCACTAAATTAGTCATCTTTGCAATAATCTTTTTTTTAGTTGTTAATCAGAAAAAATTATGCAGTATATTATTATCAATTATTTCATTTATCAATATGCATCGGATCAGATTAAAATATGCCATTCACAGGAAATCGATATATATACGCACAATTATTTTTATATATTATCCCATTGCCGAATTTGTCGATATACCTCATTTTCTCCACTTTGACAATCCAACAACGAATACAAATTTCAAAAATGATGAACAATGTCGAACGAAAATATATAATACGGCAGACCTTTGTCATTATGCAATAATTCACCTATTTCGAGGACATTACGCGGTTGACTCTTAAATTTAATACGGCAGACCCTTGAAATAATATATTCATCTTCATATCAAAACAATGTAATATCATCCATCGTAACCGTTAATAAATTCACACATACAATCAAGGGACATGTCAATATATGATACAAAAAATATATACGGGTTCAACAGTCAATAACACTTAAATTTAATACTAAATAAAAATTCAATCAATGAAATCTCAAGTTCTTGAAATTTAATTTATTTCAACTCAACATTAATTGTTGATAAATTTAACTCAAATTAAATTTCTAATTCCAAATAAAATGACCCAAGTTTTTGTTTTCATTTACTCTAAATTCAATGCGTTAAATTTTCGACTAAAATTCAGTTTCATTAAATATGACAACAACCAATCAATAAGCATCCAATCAGTCTAATTTCAATATTAATGATGATCTCAAAAGTCAATGTAAATTTTAAATTACTTAATGATCATTCAGTAAGCTAACTAATTCAGTGATCTAATTCACATAAAGACAAAACATGATACCCAGTTTTAGCTTTCCCACTCTAATCACAGGGGATCCTCCACTTCTTCCATGATTTTTCCACTTTGATATTCTGCGATGTTATATACATACATACATACATACATATATATATATATATATATATATATATATATATATATATATATATATATATGTATATGTATGTGTGTGTGTGTGTGTTTTCTTCCGATGGTTTTGAATGGAATAGAGTAGTTTGTAAATAACTGGATGTGAAGAAAAAAAATTGAAAGAAAGGAAAAGAAGATTTTACAATGAAAACGATTAAGATTTGAATAAAAAGATTTAAGGGGAAAATATTTGAAAGAAAGTTAAAAGAAGATTTGAAAACGAAGAACATTAAGATCTTAAGAAGATTCGGAAAGAAAGAAGGAAAGTGGAGAGGGGGTAGATTACTGAATGAGAAAAAAAAAAGATGAGCAGAAGCTTCAAAAAATGAATTTTATGTATATATATATATATATATATATATATATATGAATATAAAAATGGAAGAAAGGGGAAAATAACGTGAACAAAAAAGAAAAAATACAAGAGTAAATAACAAAATGAGGTGGTAGTAATAGTAGATGCGAGTTTAAAAAGGAAGCTACACGAGATGGAAAATAAAAGAATAATACAAATCAAATAAATGAGGGATCAACAATTAATATCCTTAACTACTATATATAAATTTATACTCATTTGTTTGTTCTATGTATGTTTCTTACCATATTAAACATAAACATGTGTTTCTCCTTTTAAAACTGTTTATTACATTTATTTTTTGTTGTTGTTAAACTAAAGGATTTCAATCAGGGGATTTTCAATCCAAGGGCCTCCAAACATAATGTTGTAAGTTTACAGGACGCGGAAAACGAAATTACGTTACGAGGAAAAAAAACATAGATAAAATGACATCATTGTCCTTGTTTACTTGGAAAATCGATAGTGTTGAATTCGTCCTCAACCACTCTAAAACCTAATATTTTCATTCACTCGTCTATTGTAGAGTAACTAAAACAGTTCAATATTAAGACCATTTCATCAGCAACCAACATTTGTCCATACTTAGACAAACTCTCAAACTTTTGAGTGTACTCTGTAACAATCATAACTCCTTGTCTTAACCTAATAAATTCTCCCAACAAGGATGCTTTTGGTGATGCAGGTACAAACCTAGCCTACAACATCTCCTTGAATTGATCCCATGCAATCTCATTTCCTAGCCTCCCTGCAATGATCACCTCCCACCAGTCAAAGGCTGCTCCTTTTTTTTTAGATTGAATTATATAGGATCATTCTAACCCCTTTATTCCTTATGCAGGTACAAACCTAAGGAGATTAATTTAGATTTTTTTAGAGGAAGGAGATTAATTTAATTTTTAAACCCTTTATTCTCACACAGCATAAGGAATCTAAAGACAGCTACAATGGTTTCAATAATTCATACACTCAGATTTGTGAGCAATGCATGGTTTTAAAAGTCCCTTAGGTAACTCATACATAAGTGACATTATGGACTAAATTGAGAATGATTGAGATATATTGGAAGACATAACTATACATAAGTGTGCATAACCAGTCATGCAAAATGAGGAAATATTCTTGACTACCAACTTTTATATTATATAAATTTAGAATTATCTCCTTATTAGGTGTAAACTAGTCTCAAATGCAGGTTACTTGTATTGTGCACTTCAAACTGGTGATAACCTCATGGATTTTCACTGAACTTCATTAGTGAAGACAAGGCATGTTTACCAAATATATTTTGAGTGTCACCCTATGCAAAAGAGGCAATGATGTTTCTGAATTTTTGTTCATGTGCCACGACCCATTCTGCACCAATACATGTAGTATTAATGTTCTAATGAAATACATGCATTAGTGACCATACATGGTCCATTTTCCTGAAGCTTTTGCCTCTCCTAAATAGATACACTATCACAATTGTTTCATGCCCTGTTTAACTATACAAATTCAGTGATAAAATCTATAGATAAATACGTTTACTTCTATATCCAGACACCACTAATTCACATCAGCAAACACAAATCTAGATAGCATAATTTCCAAACAGGTTTGAGTCTAAAACTGCCTGATTCAACTAATACACTGCAGTTATTACATTAATAAAAGATACAAACATTCTCCTAAACACTGTAGCAAATTAGTTCTTTCGTAAGCCAAATTTCATAGATAATAGCAAGCAAAACACTTCATTTTCCAGCAATCTTTCGTACTCCTCCTAATTAACCTCCATATTACCTACAAATGCATTAGAGGCATTGTGCACCAATACATGTAGTATTAATGTTCTAATGAAATACATGCATTAGTGACCATACATGGTCCATTTTCCTGAAGCTTTTGCCTCTCCTAAATAGATACACTATCACAATTGTTTCATGCCCTGTTTAACTATACAAATTCAGTGATAAAATCTATAGATAAATACGTTTACTTCTATATCCAGACACCACTAATTCACATCAGCAAACACAAATCTAGATAGCATAATTTCCAAACAGGTTTGAGTCTAAAACTGCCTGATTCAACTAATACACTGCAGTTATTACATTAATAAAAGATACAAACATTCTACTAAACACTGTAGCAAATTAGTTCTTTCGTAAGCCAAATTTCATAGATAATAGCAAGCAAAACACTTCATTTTCCAGCAATCTTTCGTACTCCTCCTAATTAACCTCCATATTACCTACAAATGCATTAGAGGCTGCCTCACTGAATTGAAGCACACCCATTTGCCACTGAGCAAACAAGGTCAAATATAATGTTCGGTATGAGAAAAACTGGATTTATATAAAACTGTTTGTTCCCATATATTTATTCATACTTATTTCTTCAATAAAATTACTTTACCATTCAGGTATCAAATGCTGAACTGTACATAGTTTACTTTCAGAATCTTTAACATGTAAATAACAAATTAATACAATGCACACATTCATGGCAATTCATACATAACTAAGCAAATTCTGGTTTATGTTTTAATACCAAAATTTTCCCTTAGCATAATAAAACATTCCCTTTTCCCCAATCGTCATTCACTTATTCAGGTTATCAAATTATTCTTTTCTTGAGACCATATCCTTACATTGAACATTATTGTGCACATTGTGTGGGACCCCCTACCTGTTAACCCATCACACTAAGTCCTCAGGGCATTAACATGACACGTACATGCCTAGTCTTGCCACTTGAATCCCAGACAGATCAATGTAATCTTGTGATCATTTTAACCACACTAGCTCCATTAATTTCGTTGAGCTATTTGTTTATTAATCTGTTATTTCATTTTCCATATTACCCTACCATTCCCAGGGTCAGTCCCACAGATTAATGCACTTTCAATATAACTTATGTAACAATGGTTTTATTATTGCACAAATATCCCATATATAATACAATATTAAACATCCATGCCTAAAATATTTAGGACTTCCACACAAACACTTCATGCAGTAAAGAAACAATCATTCAGATTAGTTTTCATTGCACATAAATTTCCTTTTACCTTACCTGTAAATCTATATTTCCACTAAGTATTGTTGAGAGCGTATGATTAGAGGCATAGGGTTCCTTCAGACCCCATAGTTATCCTAATAACTCCTTTTATAAAAAGCAAGCTACCAAAAAATGATAAATAATAAAGAGGATCAGAAATTGTCTAACATATTGCTCCTCTTTATTCTTAATATATGGAAGTAGACATAAGCATGAGACTCTCTTGTCCATACTCCCCATCAATTCCTACCTCTCAACAATATTATTTCCTATCATTCCCACATAAATAGTTTACTTTATTCCAATAGTGTCATGAAATTATTTTGGCAATATAGTCATTACTGCCTTAACGAAATGAATTATTTCCTGAATAAATACTAAACATTTGTATAATCAAAAGGGTTGCCTTGAAGGACTTAATTCCATAAAAATGGTTTATACTTACAACAATGTTTTCTCCTTAAATACTTGATGATGTATCGAGCTCCTAGGTACTACAGATGCGATTTGTTTAAAGTTTTCCTTTTTATCCAGCAAAATAATATAGCTCATATGCCTAGTGTTTTTATATTGAGTAAACTAGGATTTCTAGGCTACTTAATGTCATATTTACCCATTTAGGGAAAATTATTTGTTGATCATGCAAAAACACTCTTATCTATACTCATTCTACTTTTCATGTATTAAGAGAAATACCCTATACCCTGTTGTACCATGTCATTTACTTATGGGATTGTTAAAGGGACTCCACATTTGGTTAAGGGGAGGACCAATTTTTATTTATTGTATAATTGTTATAGGGAGGACAAAATAAATTAGCCTCCACTTAAACATATAAATAAAAATTCTGATATTAACCCCCCTATAATCCTCATTAATATAAACCATAAAACCTAAACCTTAATTAATGTTTACAATTTAATGTTGCACACAAAAATAAAAATGTCAATTCTATTCATACACCAACAATATCTAAACAAACATCATAAAATAAAATAAACTACCATACACCAAAAATTACTTTATATACCATCTTTTTTACAATACTAGCCTTATTTTTTTTCTTCATCTTACCTCTCTAAAACTTTAAAGTTATTTATAGAAAATAGGAAATCTATAGCACTAAATAAAATTTAAATTAAGTAAAAATGTATTTTAATTTTTTGCATGTATGGTAACCAATTTATTATGCTACAAAAGATTCTTAATTTTAGCAAAAGAAGCCCTGCTTTTGAATCAAATGACTCTAAATTTAAACAGTTACTTGTAAAATTTTACGTAATTCAAAATTTATGTTTCATGTTTAAAAATACGTTATGTTCTTCAAATTATTTTACATAGATTTAATTAAATATCGTTAGTTACAATGTTTTAGTTTGATGAGTTATAATTAAAAAAGTAAAAATGCAATAAAGAAGAAGAGTAATTTAGTAATATATATTTTTAGCAAAATAGTTGTGTACATAAAGTAATTTTCGGTGTATGAATAGAATTTTCCAAATAAAAAATGGCGTAGCTAATATAATGGAGACATAAGAAAGTTACATGGGTGATCAAAAGACATCAAATCAGGTAATTAATTGTAATTTCATACTGGAATTGGTATGATTAATTTGAAATAAATGCAAAAACAAAAATTTTGATCTAATATGCTGTATCGAATTTGTGTAATTGAGATGTTAAGTAATTCGCACGTTCGTTACTTATGTTCAATTTAGTAAGTTGGGGTTTAAGTTAACATATGTGATGAGCCAGGGGTAATTTGGTCTCATTTTCTTTTTCTTTTAAATAAACCAGACCCACTCTTAACAAAATAATAATAAGCTGGAGTCCCCTTAAAATTATCCTCCCATTAACCAAATATAGAGTCCCTTTAACAATCCCCTTACTTTTTAGCTAAAGCAGGTATTTCAAATTCCCATTCTTACCCCCACTGCCATGCTTCCTGCATGATTCACTTAGTCACAAATTGTAAATGTGTACATATCCATTTTTGATAGCCCATATATGTGAGGGTTCCTAAATTTTTCCTACGTTTTCTATTTGACGGATAAGGGTTCATCTGCATGCCTATGCAGACCTCATAAGCTAATTAAATTCATATATACACTGTTCTTAAAATTAAATTATATAATAAAATCAGTAAGTATATCGCCTTATTTCCCATGTGTACAAAATATTCTTGTGCAGCCTGCCTCACATATAAATATACACATACACTCTCATATATGCTTTGCACATATTCATACATAGAAAATCATCATTATCTATTATTAGTTGGTGAAATATTTCTGGGTTACCACAGGATTATGAAGAAAAAAAAGTTAAATGATAATTGTTTATAGAATGATATATAACATAAAAAATGTAATGACCACATACTTGTGTGGGTATTAGCAATTATTTGACCAAAGTCGCATGGCTATATTTGTAGAAAATAAAAATATTAAATAGTATGTCAATTTTTATGTTATCAGATAGCAAAAGTTTCAAGCTCCACTGTTTTCCAGCTATTTTAAATGCAACCATAGTAGTTTAAAGGCAGCAAGAAAGATTAATGTACTAACTGAAGAATGCATGTAATTGTCATAGTTAATTTTCTATTTCATGAATGCAGAATTTGCATTAATATAAACTAAAAAAAATATAAACAAACCAAACCTTCGACTATCCTGACAGTGTCCCATGCCTCTTCTGTGGACGGTTTTACCACTAACAATGTACATGTCATATTCTAGTCCAAGAGAAGCATAGGTTCAGCCTCGCCGATCTGTTGTGCAACCAATCTTGATTCTTGCCACAATCAACCTTTGATTGTTGATTTGATTTTTGTGCCAAATTTTTACAGTTGCAATCGTAGATTCATCATTTTGTGTATTCACCGAATATTTCAGACTCGTAACTGAAGTAATCATCTCCTCTTTAATGCTTTTGAAGCCCTATGTGAAGAACTGAATATAAAATCTGGTGGTAAAGAAAAGGAGTACTGGATTAGTGATTCCGTTGATGACAATCGATAAGCATTTAACCAACCTAATAGTCTAGGTTATCATATTAAATTGTTAAATGAGTTTATCCACTGAACTATTGTTATAGGAGTTTGTGAGGGATCCTTCATATATAGATGAATGTTGCAAATGGATAATAAATTCCTTAACCTATACATATGTTAGTTATCTAGGCTATACGTCTAATATATAGTAGCTAAAATGATAAATCATATATTTTTAAAATGCCATATTGTATAAAAACAATATGTATGTGATCATGTTTATAGTAGCCAACTTATACATATATTCACATAAATAAGGCAATGCATCAAAGAAACTGGTGAATTTTGAAGTATGCAGGGCATGCAATATTAGAGGAGAAACTTGTTTACATAACAATTTAATTATCTGCTGAGAATGGTAAAAGGTATGAATCGAAAGATGTGTTCTATATGGTACGAACGAAATGAAGAAATGATTACCGATCTCTGAACTTGCAGCACTTTCATGCTTCTCCACTTATCTCTCCCACTGAAATGATAACGGCCTTCAACCTCGCAGATCCATTTATATCTAACCCATCCCATTTTCTTTTTGCAATTTGCTGCCAACAAAATTTCTTCTCTGCATCTCCCGAACACGACGATAGCTTCATTATTGCAAACCTTTTACCCAATTCGTTGCTCATTGTATTTCAAAATTGCCCTGCTTACCAATCAGTAATTCTCTCCAGCACCAGTGCTTAATTGGATGTTTATTAGTTGAGCAATCGTCGCTTAGCCGCGCCATTCCTCGCCCATGCTATGTTTCGTCTACTCCTTTAAAAGAAGGTAAAATCTATTAACACGTGATTTACTTAATAATAAATATCCTCCTATTGTGTAGTTTTTTGTTGGATTTGGTAAATTTTCAATCAACCTGCATACTCGCTATAACGCTCGAGATGATCCGGTTAAGTTTGTATTTTTATTTTTATATAGGCCAGTCAATTTAAATTTGAACTAAACTTCAGAAAAAGAAGAAAAATGATGTTTAATGCATGTATCTATTTTTTAATTAGTTCAAGTTGTACCCTCAATAGAAAAAATTATTGTCTGAATTGTCAAAATAGTTTTGCTGATGGATTTGTTATGTCTGTACCAATTATTAACTGAATATATGTGTTAGTGAGGAATTTATAAATGTAAAAATCTGCAAATTGAGTTTCAAGCATGTTTATGTTTGACTGGCTACGTGAAACCAAAACCAAGCAATAAAAATAACACTAATTTATGTATTTAATTATCGTAAGTTTGTGTAGTTGTAGTTCTCTGGGTGCAATATTGTATGTTATACTGTAATAACAAATACTTCGTTGACATTGGAATTGAAATTTAAATGCTATGACCTTCACAATACTATTAAATTGTGTAGATGCTTATTTAATGTAGTATGTTACATTTTAGATATCGAACATGAATGAGGTAGAGTAGCATTCTCTATAAGCACACAACTCATGTTTTCAAACGTAAAGCTCTTTCTGTACGGATGACCAATTGGTTTTGGACTATGATTTACGTGTGGCACTAACAAGCTCTCTGTGTTGTGATGCACACATGTGTTTAATGAAGACAGTTACGTTGTTTAAGTTTCAACACATATACAGCCAGAGCCAACATTAGGTTGCCCCAGGCAAAGATCACAAAAATCATGGAAAGACGAGGCAAACTGTTGCCCCTGGTAGGCATAACATAGCAAGGAAAAAGTGAAGACGAAATATGCATGGCGGAAAAAATAATTAATATAAAGTACTAGCAGCTTAAAGTACATCCGAAGGCAGGATCGAACTGCTTACCTCACATGAAATGAGTAGGCGCACTACAGATGCTTTGACGAGTGGAGCATATTGACTTTTATTTATTTCAAGTTCTGGTCAAAATAATCACACCGTCTCCACGGTTGCCCACCGGCGGGGAGTTGCTCCAGGTGGCCTCCTGGCTAGCCTGGCCCCCGCGCCGGCTCTGTACACAACAAAATAAAATGATTAAGTATCCCCTATTCATACTGGCTAAAGAATCATACTACAAAATTCACTATTTTTAATATTTTGGGAAGTTTCCCTTGTTAGATTTTAAGTGAACCTCAAATCTGACCTTTCGGAGATAATTAAGTTCCAGATCTGATCATATATGTATATAACCCAAAATTGATTGAATTGAGAAATGAACATATGAAATAAAAAATTAGAGAACATACCTGAATCCATAAGCTCTTTTTAAAGAGGATCGACTTGGTTTTGTATCTTCCAAATTAAGTTTCAGAGGTAAATGTATTTCTTCTAAAGGGGATAAAGAGAATACGCTGAAAACTTTTGTAATTTGGGACCATAACCCCTAATTTATAATAGTGTAATATTTTCAGTTCGGCCCTTCATCAAACTAAAAATTATTCCGGTCTCTACGCATTCCTTTCATAACAGCTGAATATAATTATGCCAATAAATTTGTTACTCTATTAGACCGCATTAATTGGCATTTACACCAAAAATAACGTTACACAATGAATTTAAAAGTATGACCCACATAATTGAAATATTCTACCATTCCATTACTTTAATCTCAGCGCCTTTCAATGAGTATAATTGACCCAAATTATTTATTTCTCAAATTGATTTTTTTTTTTTTTTCCTGTTTCACTCCAATGCCCATCTCTTTCTAACCATGTTTCTTTGTTGTTTTAAAACCATCCGCTTATGACAAGATTCTCTAGAATTTGATAAAGAGGCGATAAGTTTTTACCCAATGTTTATATATATCGTTTTGTTCACAGCTTTGACTATTTGTTTCCAAATACTATCCCGCTATGAACTTTGATTTGGTTGTTTACTAGAAAGGAGGATCTCCAGTTTCGTTTTGACTTGATTTATCATCATGTGAACACAGATAGTTGCATCAATACAGACTATAATGTTTACTTTCAGTGTGTAGAAATTGGAGATCAATTCTCAAGATGTGGGTTTAACGGTCGAAAATTTCTTACTTCCTACCATTTATTGAAACATATATAGTACGCATCCAATTTTGTAATATTCAATTTTTATCAATTCTAGATTGACACTATATATGTCACTTAAAATTGGAATATGTTATCCTTTTTCAAATTAATTTATACTGTAGAATTAAACTACCGTGGTCTCATTTATGTTTTCATGCATCTTTTTCTCTGAATTTTGACTTCCACAATTTCAGCTTCTAATTCCTTTTTTTGTGACAACGCTGAAAAGCTGAGTATACTAATTTCATATTGGAAGTTCATGCATTTCACAAATTATTTTTACTTCTCTTTGATTATAGTTCCTAAATTAGCGAACTGATATGTTAATACATACTTAATTTTCCATCTATAATTCTTATCGTCATCCAGTAATTGGTATAACTGTATCTCTACTATAACTTTATAAACAAGAAGACTTGTGAAATTATTGCCCAAGCTAAGTTTTGTTTTAGTGGGGAATGAGGCAATTTATTTTCCCTAATTTGGTGTGCTATTAATAATTATAATTTAATGGGGACAACTATTTGAACATAAAATTAATTGTTGGATCTTTTTGTCTTTATATGGAGAGATGTAATTCATGGGGTGATCCAATGGTGCAAACCAGTTGTGTCACCATTTGTATCAAAATTTTGTGTTTCTATAGACTTTCCCTAATAATTTAATACACACATACAATTGCATTATATCCAACACCATGATCTGGACCAACATGCGTACAGAGAAAGACGTTGCGGATACATGCAACAAGGAGCCACATCGGTGGAAAAACCGACCGTTAGTGTTCACTATGAAATATAAAATTATTTATTAAAATATATTTCAAGCTAGATTTTATTTAAAAAATTATAGGGCATTATAAGAGAAAATGAAAGTAAATAATAAAGTAGAAATTCAATTAAACGTCGGCCCGTAAAAATAAGATAAAGAATGCTCAAAAGCCCAATTCGAAAGGAGACTTGGAGATCTTTTCAAGCAGCAAATTGAGTCTGATACGTCATCAACATATGGAGATGGGTTCAGGGCTAGCAATAGAGCTATTATTCAATACGGTTTGAAGAGTACGCTTGATCATATTAGGCTAATTGGGAGTTTCCCTTTTTGAATTTTGTGAACTATCTATTCATACAACTCATTGAAGAATTACAGCGATGATCCATTATTAGAAGATATTTCAAAAACGGTGTGTACTTAAGAATGTAAAACAGTACAAGTCCATACTACTTTGAGGCCAAAACTGATTATTCAACCCAATGAAATGATACGCAATAAACAAAAGTTTTAACTTAACCAAAAAAAAAAAAAAAGGAATGCTCAAGTGAGAAAGCAGCCGCATTATACTCTTTCGGGTAAAGCATACAGACGTGGATTAATAATGGTAATATAATGCAACAGTTCTCTCCATTTATGCTAAGAACCTTTCATTTAGGAATATATCAGTATATATATATATAATATATATATATATATATATATATATATATATGACATTAACATGCTGTTCAAGCAATTTGGTAAGTGGCATTGTTACTCTACCCAGAAGAAAAGCCATCCAAATCAGCGTCCAACCTCCATTTTAAATTCGATACTTCAGTCCAACCACCCTCTCTGAATTACGAAGCACAAGCATCACTCTTTTGTATGGACGCAACTTCATTTTATCACAGGCCTGGACGCACTTTCAAGCCTTGGATTTTGCAAATTCTGCATTTGGCACAATGCGATGTGGTCAGGTTGATCAACACTCATCCACTTTCCAGACCGACGGTTGGCAAGAGAACCATGACATCCAAGTAGCTTAGCATTTGCACCATCGGGGATAATTCTGTTTTCAGCTTTCAACTTTGAATATAGCCCGCAGTCAATTTTGGTGAATCCTCAATTTCGGCTCTCAATGGTCTTTTGTCTTTCTGGAAACCTGAATTTTTCTCATTGCAGGTCCTCACAAGCATAAGGACCATTCTGTTCCTTGCCACAAGTGGACAAAAGGACTTGATCAATAACAACCATAGCACAAATACCTTGGGATTTTCCAGCTGCTCCCCTCATTTCTATATGGAGCCTGGCGCCTGCACAAGGAAGCATTTTGTTGATACACAACACATGGAGAGGATGAACATTTGGATACTTTAGCAATTTATTTCAGTTTCTTTGGGTTTTTTTCTACTATTAAGTAATCTTCTTCACTTCCTATAATAATGAATCCAACAAAAAAATTTGTGCTGCCTGAAACTGCACATAAGAGTCCAAATTGAACTGCATGTTTGAAGCATTTGTGGCAGCATATGCATTAGGTAAACGTTTGTAACAAAAGTTTAGCATACTATTGTAGTAATTTTAGCAAATACATGACTCCAAAATTTTATATGAGGGTATACTATGTGGTACAGCGCATGTGTTTGCATCTACTGTCACAGCAAAATGGATTTTGTATGGTAATTGAGAAAGTAATCATCTAATTTCTAACATCAAAAACCGAGTGTCAAACAAAATAGAAAATATATGTTTTAATAAACTTTTGTAGAGGTGAAACTAGAGTGCATCAGTGTAGTAATCATGTTTTGGTTCAAGCTTCCATTTGTAATCTTGATGCATCACCACTGGTTACCATTTTAGCTAGCACACAAACACTTGTAATAAAAGGACAGAAATTTAAAATCATCAATTGTCGCACCGAGTTGTTACTTACAGCTGGCATATTCCAAACTGCATCAAAAGTATTAATAGAAAGCCATTTTATCGTCCTGTGCATTTACATATATAGTAAAGGCAAAAAATATTTGCTATATTTTTGTAAGTTTCAAAAAATTCTGCATTGCTACATCAAAAGTTTAATATTATAATCTATCTTGTAGTTGTTCTATAAAATAATGTTATAAGAGCATTTTACATCTACTATCCCACACTACCCAACATCAAACATACACAATTCATTCAAGACATCTTCAAGTAGTGCCTCCATCAGAAAATGAATTTGAACGCTCATGCTTCTCAAGGTATTTAATATAAATAGTGTTGTCACCAGAAACGTATACATTAGTGTTTGATAAAGGTTATGATTCTCATGACATGGAAGTGATGACAAAACTACACATAACTAATTTAGTTGAGATTAGATGCTTAGCTTTGTAGAAACGATTTAACAATAATGTTTGTTAATATATAATGTTACCATGTATTACATCATCAAATAAAAACTAAATTTCAGATTCAATGTGCCCCCCCATCTATGAGGAACCATTGTATTCATTATATCGCACTGAAGCGAGAAAACTAATCCTCCATAACATATGTCATTTTAAATCTAACTTTTTTTTACCACATCAACACATCATTTAATTTAGAAGAAATTTGCAATATTTAACCAAAAATTGTCTATATCCACGACAAAATGAAACAATAAATTACCTCAATTTGAAAGCAGTATAAAAAATTTGACCTCTTTTCATCACCTTCGGAAATCTGGAAAAAGAAGAGGCAAGATTTGAAATAAAATCAATATAATAAATCAAGCCACATCAATCACTTACTTGAAATCAAGCAACTATTAATTAACATGAAATATTCAAAAAAACAGCTTTCGATTACTAAAAAACTTATAAAATTGAACAAGAGGAAGTGTTATACCTGGTCATCAAAATGATTGGAGAGCGAAAGAGAGCTCGAATGCAAATTTAACACAAAATATTTGATACTAAGGAAACTGGCTAGGGTTCTAATCTGGATCCAAGGAGTTTGCTACCGAATATCTAGATTTGAAAAGATATATGAGAAGAAAGAGGAGATATTTGAGGAATATGTGAATCGACAGCGAAGAGAAGAAAAGCTATTCTATCATAGACGCGGCTAGATCTAAGGTGTAGGAAATAAAATGAAAGAAGTCTATTTAAGAGTAGGTAGAAAGAATTCGTATTTAAGGAAAACGCAGATTTGAGGAAGAAAGAATCGAGAAAGAAGGAAACGACGGAGAAAACATTATTGTTGAGTGAAAATTTTGCCTAGATTTATTGGCTCAGACAATTTGTTTTTGGCTCTTACAGTAGGGAAACCTCCCTAATGGTCGGTTTGACTATTAGGTGAGCAACTCTCAGACTAAACCTCTATAAATTAAAGTGTGTGTTTATTGTGCCGAACTCAATTGATGTCTCTTGAATTAAATCTTCATTTTGCTGAAAATCTAAGTTGGTGCCTGTAGTATTCTAAGTTGTTAAACTTTGAGTTTTGGTTTATACACGCAGTTGGATGTTGCAGCTGTAAAACATTATATTACCATTGTAGTAGTTAAAACCATGTACATGCAAGGTTTTTAAAATGGTGTCCATAGTTGTAAAACATTATATTCCTGCTTTTACTGTACAATCTCTTTCATGTGTTGGATTATTTTTTAAAACTAACTTTCACTCATCATACTACACTCTACCGTATGTGAAGCACGGGCCACTCACTAATGGACGTATAAGCTTGGAAATTTTGATTTGAACTACAACATGCATGCAAAACGAATGATTTAGAAAATATATGTCTATTCACATTATTATCCTTTCTAGTGCCATGCAAACGTTACAGATTGGGTTTGCAGACCGAAAATGGCTAGAAAAATATGTTGAATCCGAATAGGGACACGTCGAACTCAAATGATTTTGTTTCAAAAATGAACTACCCAAGTCTTTTTGCAATTCAGTCGCGAAATGAGCATCGAAACTGACAAATGAATATACTACTGTAATCAGTGCGGCGAGACGTACGCAACGTTATACAGTTTGCAATGTCATGACGCACCATTCAAAAATGCATTTCGGACCCCTTTAAATGGAAAATTCGTACGGAAAAGCAATTATACAGAGGTCAAAACGTACGATTTTTGTGAAACGAATTTCAAATTAAAGAATACAATAAGGAAGGAAAGCTTTTCATTTTGGGACATTTTGGTTTCGGAAAGTTTTTTGTCGTGCACCAAAAAATATTTTTATGAAGCTTGAAACTTCCGATTTTCATGAAACAGATTGAGCATTTGGATTTGTGACAATGAATAGAATATTTTTTATGTTTGTCTGAACTGGTTTCGAAGAGATTTTGCAATCGCTAAAATATGAATTGTTATGCAACCGATAAACATTCACATTTTCCAACGAAATTTTCGCAGCTTCTACGTTTCACTGAACGTATGTCAAATTCAAAATTTCCATTACAAGAAAGTATAGGATATTTCAAAATAAAATTTCAATTTAAATCAGAATTTAAATCGTTAAAAATAGCGGGTTGTTACACTTGTTATATTTGAAATATGAAATACGTGATCTTTATATGGACTGAACAGAAGTACTTAGCATTTGTCATTCTTCATTGAATTTTCATAGTTGCACCATGTATGAAGTTGCTATATGTCTTCTTAGTACCTACACTAGATTATGTAGGCCAATGTGATTGAACTTCATGCTTTGTTTTGTAAATGGGCTTTGTGATAAGCTGAAAGTTACATGATAGTATGTGTGTTGCCTTGTTACCTCGAACATGGTCATGTCTTGCTAATTTGAAAAGATTAAAGAAATAAAGAAAAAGAAGAAAAACTAGAATCTCATGTTGCCTTGTTGCATGCAGCCTTGTTGTGTTAAGCTTTTCACTAGCTTATTGTAAGATCCTATTAATTTGTCACCATGACTAGTGTTTTGCTGGCCTCATTCCCTCTTACTTATCATGCTTGTACACTTCTATATGTGCATCGTTTGATGCGTTATTTGACATATAATACCGGTGCATGCTGTGTTTTCCCACTAGTCATACTCGTACCCCTTTTTGTCTGCCTCATTTTGTAATTTGCCTGGCAGTTTTGAATGTGTACATCCGGAATCTAGAAACTAAAAAATACGCAGTAATGTATATCTTTACTTTATTTAACCTACATATGTGCTAAGTTCCATATACTTACTCATATGTTATCTTGACTAAGCTTGCTTGGAATGCATGCTGCCTTGATTTGTCTCACTATTCCCAAATCCAAAGTTCTTTCGATTTTGGCAAATGATTTCCCACATTTTTACTTGAATATTAGGGGTACTCGAAATTTTATTATTTCTCATTCGTGATAGGATTAACCATTATATTTCAATGTTTATTGAAGTTGACTTACTTTAATAAAGTTTATTTTGACTCGAGTGCTTTTTGTTTTGCATGCGCTCAGGTAAGACCTGAGTGTTGCAAATTTAAAAGGTTTAAACTATCGAAGTTAGAGAGCGAGGAAGATGCGCACATGCTCTAGTTCGGAATAAATTCTGTAAAGATATTTAACTAAATTTACCTATTGAAATTTTGTTGTGAAAGAATATTGTATAAACTCTAATTTTATAGTAAAATTTCCTTTATGAGATATTGTGTTATCTACTCTATCTGTGATTCTGTGTGTTTATTCTGTTTTAAACTCGATAAGCGATAACAATCTATCTTTGTTAACGTTTCGAGTTGGTTTAATTTCCGACTTGAAGCAATCAAAAAGGCAGGTCATTACATTTGGTATGAGAGTTATGGTTTACACAAAGCGCAGCTTATCGGTTTTAAATACCAGGGTGGCGGTACCCTAGGATGAGTGAAATTGACATTAGAATCATTCTAGAGAGCAGATTTTGGAAGAATAAAGTATTTTAGAAATATAAATTATTTTGAAATGTAAAGTATTTTGGAAATTAAAAAATTCCTTTTCGAATCTCCACTCGATAGCTCTTTCGATAAGGCTTCTTTAGATTTGAGTCTCGATTCCATTTGAAATTTCCCGTCAGATTGCTCGAAATTCATTGAAGAAATATAAGTATTTGAAAATCTCCATTTTAAAAAGAGAGAATGGTTTCGTAAAGAGTATTATTTGAACCTTTGGGCTCATCTTCAATTGAACAGATGAATTTGATGCATAATCCATGTATGTATACCCCTTTGTGTTATTTATCGAAGGGAAACTAAGAATATGATAATTTTGAATTTTTTTAACGATGGACAAGTGAATGTTGGCAAATGAGGTTTATAAAGGGATTTGGATTAATTTGAAGTACATAAATCCAATTTATGCAAAGAAATTGGAATTTGGTATAATATATTTACTTGAGAACTTGATTCCGAATTTTTTTGAATTTGATTCTAATGTTTTGGAATTAATGTTTAGGAACAATACTAGTTGAAATATATATATATATATATATATATATATATATATATATATATATATATATATATATATATATATATATATAGTATTTCAAAGATTTGAAATGAAACCAGGATTCCAAGATTAGAAGAAATTGTTTTGAGATTTTAAATACATTTTCAAGCTTAGTAGAAATTGTAACAGCCCAGAAATTTTTATGTTTAAAATATGAATTTAATTAAGGATTTACCTTTAATAATCAAGATTTATATTTGAATATTAAATATAATCTATTTTAAACCAGGTTTTGAATTAGTTTTGTAAATACAAGTTTAATTTCAATTTTGAATCTAAATGGCTTAGTTAAATTCAATGTTATTAACATTTTTGAAAAACTGTAAATTTGGTTTTAAATAGAAATCTCTTAATTATGAATAAAATTCAATATTTAAGATACGTTTGACTCAATAAAATGAAGAAATGATTTCATATTAAAAATTGAATGTTTATTTCATTCAGAGAAATTTTTGAATTTAAACAAGCAACATTGTTTGTAAACTCCGTGTTATAGCCTAATGTTTCTTTTGAATGATAAGAAGATACCGTGGACATCTCTTTCACTTCATTCAAACAATATTTGGTATAAAATGATGATTCAAAGATTTAGGTTAACCATTGGAAAACTTGGAGAATTTCAATGGTACACTACCACTTGTTCGTTGCTTTCTAAAAATCGCTCTACACATCTTATCATCCTTCTATGATTTGCTCCACGTACTCGTTCCTTACACACATTTAAAAATCACGAAACCCCGCCTCCATCTGCAATTTTATTCCATTGGAAGCGTCCTTTTTTCATTTTAAATGGCGTCCCCCAAAATGGACATGACCTCCTCCAAAGAAAAAATTTGAATTGCATTTCCTTTCCATTGCAAGCCACCGCGACCCTCTCAAGCAACCAAAGTCAAATTTTTCTCCACCAAGCTAATGTTGCACTACTGTCACACCACTATTCGACTCGCTCCAGCTTCAACTCAGCAATCAAATCCGAGTCCAGTTCACCGACAAATCCCCATCGCAAATTGTAACTGGTCAACATCGCTTCCTTTCCCAAAATATCACTGTGTAGGTGAGTTATTATCTCACAATTGAATTTAATTCAAGTAATTTGATTTTGATTTAAAATAAAATATATGATAGTTGATTTCGATTGTGTTGGCTGCATTGTGGATTTATCCTATTTTGTTTCATGCTGTTACTGCCGCTTTGCTTCCCTGTTTCACTATTTTGCTCCTTTTAGTTTGCGGGTCATTTTTGTATTCCTCCAGCTTGTTCATATAGCACTGGCCATTGTTGATAGTTTGCTTCCCTCGTCTAGTTTTGAACTAGGTTGGGTATATGTGGTTGCTACTGCACATATGTGTATACGTGAAAATTTTGTTTGAGTATATATGTATCAGTAGCATACGTATATGCAACTAACCCACGCTGCCTTGTACTGTTTTGGTTTGCATTTTGTTCCACTTGCACCTTGGTCTCACTGTAGCACTGGTGCTCGCAGTCTATTGTGTTTGTTGGTTGGTGCAGTTTCATTTCCTTTATGTTATTTACCTTTGCCATAAACATTTCTTTGTGTTTTTGTAGCAGCCACTTCACCATTTTGTGTCATTCTGACCTTTTGCCATTCGCTGCATGTCCCAACATGCCTACCATTACCATGGTCATTGTGCACATATGCAATTATGTGTATGTATACATGTGGGTTGATGTTTGTATGTATATTGAGTATGTTAGTGTTGCCTCATATATATATATTAACCTATTATTAGGAAAAGGGTACGCACATTAGCACTTTAGGCACGTGTACATTATATATATCTGGTGCTGGTTAGACTTGAATGATTGTATGTGTATCCTGCTGATTTGTCTGGACACTTAGACACATGCATTGTTTTCAAACTCGAAACAATTAATTTTTGAACATTGATCACCCATGGATTACCTATTTGTTCGAAGCACCAGTTGTCGGATTTGATAATACTTGATATATTTGTAATATCCTGTCGAAAATCAGAACACATGTAAATTTTCACTCTACCTTATTTCAAAAAACTGAAAATACATTAGCATATACTCCTGCATATTTTTTTACGACCAAAACATGCAATTTATGCTGACTTGATTTAAATTTGGAGCATAACCTTGTTATATTTGAAGTCTGAAATACATGATCTTTATATAAATTAGAATGAGTAGAAGTATTTAGCATTATGTAGTCTTCACTTCATTTGCACAGGTGCATCATGTATGCATTTGCTGTAGGTCTTCTTAGTACCTACACTAGATTATATATGTAGGCTAACGTGGTTGAGCTTCATGCTTTGTTTTATAAATGGGCTTTGTTATAAACTGAAAGTTACATGATAGTATGTGTGCAGCCTTGTTACATGTCTTGCTATTTTGAAAAGATTAAAAAAATAAAGAAAAACTGGATCTCATGTTGCCTTGTTGCATGCAGCCTTGTTGTGTTAAACTTTTCACTAGCTTACTGTAAAGGTCCCATTATTTTGTTACCAGGACTTGTGTTTTGCTGGGCTCGTTCTGTAACACCCCACGCCCGCTATGGTCACTCTCTATGGGAATGCCATAACATCGGTGGAGTATTTTGAGTGAATATAGAACAGAGTAATTACAGCAAGACAGATATAAGTAATACTTGAAAATTTAAAACATCATTTCACTTGCAGCGGAAAATAAAACATGTCTGGTTACATCACAAAACCATAATAGGAGTCAAGTACAAATATCCATCATGATAAATAAAAATACATAATCCCAATACATGAACTGATAGCCATAAAAGAAAAGGGTAAACTGAGCTCTACATCTAGGGTCCAAGCTCCAAGAGAGTAATAAAAGCAGCCTGATCACAGCCCACTCGTGCTGGGCCCACTCTGAGAACCTGAGGGTTGGGAAAAAAGATAAAAACAACGGGGTCAGACATACGTCTGAGCGAGTCCTATAACTTTAACAATGTAATCATTAAAGTAATAAGGATATGATATAACTTGGTACGGTGTGACTGGGGATAAATGACTACACTCAGTAGCCAATCAGACTTAGAGTGAACTAAGATAACGGTAAATACGCATCTACCCATCCAAGGATAATTACTACACTGCACCACACCAGTCATTCCTACTTAAAGGTTGATCCCTCCCAAGGACTTACAAAATTTACCCAGTAATTTCGTATACCCCTAGCTGACTACATAGGTGTCGTCTGCCCCTATCTCCACTAGGTGTACCCACTACTCCCAAGTGATCGGCTTCCTACCGTAGATACCCGTGTCGGCCCCACAGTGGGGTGTATCACTCCCCAAAGTGGCAACCCGATATATTTAACGGTGCACGGCTTATATCTACACGATGCAACAACGTCTTACCTACCAGCCCGGGTCCACACACGCATGTGAAACCCGTTGGACTTGCGTTGCCACCGCTAACCCGTTTTGGCCTCTTATAGTCAAGCCCAGTACGCGTGTCCCGTCCTCGACATGGGTCGAGCCCAATAAGATACATATGGGTTACTGGTTGAAATGGGCCCCCACAAGCTACCCACCTAAGCTTGTCCCTTTTTCTAGTGCATCCCACTTAACCCTTTAATCATGTTTAATTACATGTTTCCACTTGGTTAAGTATTCTAATCGTATTTTCTATTGCCACCCAAGGCAACCCACTAGATTTCCACATGCCACCCAAGGCACCCACTTAACCCCTCATGTCCCTCTACATGCTAATATGGTTAAGTGTTTCTTAATTAATTAATTAAGATCATGACCTCATAAAGACCTCTCACATTAGACCGTCTTTTATGACTGCTGGATATGCCGATTGGTTCCGGGCAGACTTCTGTCATCAAAAGGGTCTAACCTCGTGTCTTTACTTTAATCACGTATTTAATTTATGACTAAGACCTCTCACATTGGGCCAATCATTTGTAGCCGCTGGATGGCCGGTCGGTTCCGGGCAGACTTCCGCTACAAAAGGGTCCAACCTCGTGTCTTAGTTGATTAATTACACCTAATTAATCACCCCCATAATTAATTACCCCTAATTAATTACACATTGTTAAGAATATGGGTAGACCTAACTCAATAGGTAAATTCTCAATTCCATAGTGTGGGTAGACCTAACTTAATAGGTAAATTCCCAACTCCATAATGTGGGTAGACCTAACTTAATAGGTAAATTCCCAATTAAGTCCATTCATTTTATGTTATGCTTAATCCTAACAACTTTACACCTTTTTATAATCATGCATATTAACCCCATCGTTTCCCACGTAATTCGTTTACATAACATGTCATACATAGGGACAAATTCGCATAGGTTATGCATATCATAAAAAGAGACTAACTTGCATATGAACTTGCATATGAACTTGCATATGAACTTGCATAAAACTTGCATATGAACTTGCATAAAACTTGCATGAAACTTGCATATGAACTTGCATATGAACTTACATACCATGTCATATCACAAGGGCAAACTTGCATATGTTATGCACATCATAGAAAGAGACTAACTTGCACATGAATCATATCATATCACAAAGGCAAACTCGCATATGTTATGCATATCATAAAAAGAGACTAACTTGTACATGAATCATATCATATCACAAAGGCAAACTCGCATATGTTATGCATATCATAAAAAGAGACTAACTTGCACATGAATCATATCATATCACAAAGGCAAACTCGCATATGTTATGCATATCATAAAAAGAGACTATCTTGCATATGAACTTATAACATATGACAACCACAACTTGCATAATCCACATTTACATCCATAGCCTCCTAATATCCTATCCTAATTAGTTTAGCAATTACTTGCTAAAGGCATAGGAACTCACCAAAACCAAGATTAGCAAACTTATGAAGTAAAACTAGTTACAATATTTGAAGGAGATGATGATTAGAGGTTGATTAGCTTGCAACTTCCTTCATAAACTAGTGGAGGCTCCTCTTAAGTTTGATTTTGGCGGCATGAGGCCATCATTTCTATTTTTAGTATGGATTAGGCTTGCATTAGGGTGTATTTATAGGATTAGGGTGTGTTTTAGACCATAGGATTAACCCTAGGTTAGATTAGGTCCGTCAGATTTAGGAAGTTTCTAGAGATTAGCCCACAACACAGCCAAACCCTAAAATGGTGCACCAGGTTTAACTGGTCGAGCACCCCCTGTCGACACCCAAGTCGACAGGGCTGTCGACCTGGTCCTACCCAGTCGACTGCCCTGTCGACAGGGCTGTCGACACGGGTAGCTGGGCGGGAGTTTTTCCCTCCAGCGCCCAATGGCCCAAACTTTGAATTTTTAAACCTGAATTTTAAATCTGTTTTTAACTTTGAATTTTCTGCAAACTTCATCGGGCCATAACTGGGCCATTCGGACTCCGATTTACAAAATTTCGGACTCTATTCTGCGTATTTTTCCGAGACGAACGAAATGACGCAGCCCGTTTCCCCCAATTCTTACATTTGAGATTATTTATTCTGCAATTAGTGAATTTTTAGCATTAACCGAAATTCGGGGTGTTACACGTTCCCTCTTACATTTCATGCTTGTACACTTCTATCTGTACACTGTTTGATGCGTTATTTGACCTAAAATATCGGTGCATGTATTGTTTTCCCACTGGTCATACTCGAACCCCTTTTTCTCTGCCTCATTTTATAATGCGCCTGGCAGTTTTGGATGTCTGCATCCTGAATCTAGAAACTGAAAAATAAACAGTAATGTATATCTTTACTTTGTTTAACCTACATATATGTTAAGTCCCGTATACTTAGTCATATGTTATCTTGACTAAGCCTGCTGAGAATGCATGCTGCCTTGATTTTTCTCACTATTCTCAAATCTTAAGTTCCTTCGATTTTGGCAAATGATTTCCAGCAGTTTATTTGAATATTGTGGGTACTCAAAATTTTATTATTTCTCATCCGTGTTGGGATTAACAATTATGTTTCAGTGTTTATTGAAGTTGACTTACTTGAATAAAGTTAATACTGACTCGAGTGTTTTGTGTTTTGCATGAAACGCTCGGGCAGACCCAAGTGTTGCAGATTTAAAAGATTTTAGCTATTGAAGTTAGAGAGTGGAGAAGACGTGTGCTTGCTCTAGCTCAGAATAAATTCTGTAAAGTTATTTAACTAAATTATGTATTGATTTTTTTTTTGAAAGAATGTTGTGTAAACTCAGATTTTGTAATAAAATTTCCATTGTGAGATATTGTTTTATCTATTACGGCTATGTTTTTGTGTGTTTATTCTGTTTTAAACTTGATAAGCGATAACAATCTGTCTTTGTGAACGTTTCGAGTTGGTTTAATTACTGGCTTGAAGCAGTAAAAAGGATGGTCGTTACAAATGTACTGTGTGAGTTTGAATGTTTGATTTGGTGTTGTGGAAACAAATAGGTGGTGTATGTGGAGCGGTAAGTCATATGAATGAAGTCTTGAGTTCAGTTCTAGTAGTTGTTGATTGGAGGAATATTTTTTACAAATGTATATTTATTTTGGTTTATGTGAATATATATATATATATATATATATATTATAAAATATAAAAGAATGTTAATTTAGAAATTTATTTGAGTTTGGGATAATAAGAGTTAGAGATTCAATTCATTGATTCAATCGTGTTGTGTTTGCTTTTGTATCATCTCTTATATCTGTTTCATCCTACATCGTATTTCTATTTTTCCATGCAAAGTGAGAATCCTCACTGAGTAGCATTTTTAATATGTAAATTTATATCATTTGAAATAACATATAAAGTGTTAGGATTGCTCTAGAAATCTGGTTATATATTTGTGCACATGTGACATGCACACTTTTGATAGATATAACACGGTTGTTATGATGTGTGTTTATTTATATGTGTTAATGAAATTTATATTTATTTTGTTCTCACACTCCAAGTTCCTAATATATGCGTAAAACCAATATGGGTTGAAATTATATATATATATATATATATATATCCAAATCATTGTATAGATATATGAATTTAAAACTAAATTTATTGGGATGCAGGTTGAAATGATGAATACCCATAAATTTTAAATCACAGACTGAAATGATTTATATCTATATTACTTGGCCTAGGTAAAGAATTACATACGGACTGTAAGGACCAGAATTTTTACCGTTTGATTGAACATTTAAAGTTGGTTTTAAATGTTAATTTAGAATTTAAGTAATTCGAATTTAATATTTTGATTGTTAATTTAATTTAAATTATAAAATAATAAATTTAATTCTAATATAGCCAAAATATGATGGATTTGCAATACTCTATAAATTGTGCTATATAAAAGAATTTAATTAAGTTTATTTTTGAATTATAATAATGAATTCGTTTAATGAGCGACGTGAACATATAATTCATAATTTAAAGCCCGTAGTGTCACGGTAGTTCGTAGTTTTACATTTTGAATTTTAAATGAATGTACATGATCCAATATAAGTTGGAATTCTTTGAAACAAAAATCGTCCAAATCTATTATATTATAATTTTCCATTGAAAGAGAAAAGAATCAAGATTTCATCTTGTAGATTTCTAGTTGTGTCAAAATTAAATTTTCAGAGAGTCACCATGGAGTCGTTAACAAGCAATAATGATTTATTTAATAAAATAAAAGGATTTTTAATAAATTAAATATTGTTTTAACCTGGAATTTAAAATCTATTTAGTTTAAAATTCCAAATTAATTATTTTTGCGTTATATAGGATTCTGTTTGAATACATATAATTATAATAATATATTATCAGTAAATTTGTTTGTTTTGAAATTAATTATATTTTACCAATCTAATATGGAATTTAAGAATAGCCAGTTTTCTAACGACCTCAGATTTCGAATAAACTAATATCATAAAATCCGAAATAGTTAATTATTGTAAGATTTACAATTTCACGTAAATTGGATTTATTTTGTGACCGTTCGAGACGTAAATTGATTGACCGTTTGAATTTAAAATGGTATTTTTAGAAACGATCTCGGAAATCGACGAAACTAGTTCCATCATATCCGGGATATTAAGTTATTGTACGATTTCCAGTTTCATCACATTTGGAATTCCTATTCGTACATGTACATATGAATTTCAATCGACAAACGTTACACGCTAATAAAATCATTAGTCGTTTTAAAAAAAATATCGTTGGTCACTTTCAAATAATATCGTTAGTCATCTTCAGTAAAACCTTTAGTCGTATATATATATATATATATATATATATATATATATATATATATATATATCCTTGCCGTCTTTTTATTTTTTTCACATGGCATTCTGACTTCTCTTATCTTAGCCATTTGTATTTTGCTGGTCTCGTTCCCCCTTACATGACATGCTTGCACACATCTATTTGTGCACTGTTTCATGCATTATTTGACCTAAAATACCGGTGCATGTTTTGTTTTCCCACTGGTCATACTTGAACCCCTTTTTCTATGCCTCATTTTATAATGTGTTATGCAGTTTTGGATGTGTGCATCCTGAATCTAGAAACTAAAAAATACACAATAATGTATATCTTTACTTTATTTAACCTACATATATGTTAAGTCCCGTATACTTAGTCATATGTTATCTTGACTAAGCTTGCCTATAATGCATGCTGCCTTGATTTGTCCCACTATTCTCAAATCCAATGTTCCTTCGATTTCGATAAATAAATGATTTCCGACAGTTTTACTTGAATATTGGGGGTACTTGAAATTTTATTATTTCTTATTCGTATCAGGATTAACCATTATATTTCAATGTTTATTGAAGTTGACTTACTTGAATAAAGTTAATACTGACTCGAGTGTTTTGTGTTTTGCATGAAACGCTTGGGTTAGACCCAAGTGTTGCAGATTTAAAAGATTTTAGCTATCGAAGTTAGAGAGCGGGGAAGACGTGCGCATGCTCTGGTTCAGATAAATTCAGTAAAGTTATTTAACTAAATTTATGTATTGAAATTTCATGGTGAAAAAATGTTGTATGCACTCTGATTTTGTAATAAAATTTCCATTGTGAGATATTGTTTTATCTATTGTCTTTGATTCTGTGTGTTTATTCTACTTTAAACTCGATAAGCGATAACAATCCGTCTTTGTGAAAGTTTCAAGTTGGTTTAATATCCGACTTGAAGCGGTCAAAAAGGCTGGTCGTTACAAATGTGTTGTGTGAGTTCGAATGTTTGATTTGGTGTTGTTCTTTGAAACAAATAGGTGATGTATGTGGAGCGGTAAGTCATATGAATGAGTAGTGTGAAGTCTTAAGTTCAGTCCTGGTAGTTGTTGATTGGAGGAATATTTTTTACAAACGTATATTTTTTTTGGTTTACGTGAATATATATATATATATATATATATATATATATATTATAAAATATAAAAGAGTGTTAATTTAAAATTTTATTTGAGTTTGGGATAATTAGAGTTAGAGATTCAATTCGTTGATTCAATCGTGTTGTGTCAGCTTTTATGTCAGCTCTCCTGTTTGTTTTAGCCTACATCGTCTATTTCTATTTTTTCCACGTAAAGTGAGAATCCTCACTGAGTAACATTTTCAATATGTAAATTTATATCATTTGAAATGACATATGAAGTGTTTGGATTGCTCTAGAAGCCTTATTATTTATTTGTGCATATGTGACATGCACACTTTTGACAGATATAACATGAATTTGATTTTTATGATGTGTGTTGATTTATATGTGTTAATTGAAAGTTATATTTGTTTTGTTCACACACTCCAAATTCCCTACATATGTATAAAACCATTTTGGGTTGAAATGATATGTATCCTAATCATTGTATAGATTTAGGAATTTAAAACTAAACTTATTGTGATGCAAGTTGAAATGATAAATATCCATAAATTTTAAATCATGGATTGAAATGAAATATATCTGTATTATTTGGCCTAGGTAAAAAATTACATACGGACAGTAAGGACCTGAATTTTTTCCGCTTGATTAAACATTTAAAATTGGTTTAAAATGTTAACTTGGAATTTAAATAATTTGAATTTAATGATTTTAATTATTAATTTAATTTAAATAATAAAATAATTAATTTAATTCAGATATAGTTAAAATATAATGGATTTGCAATACTATATAAATTGGATAATATAAAAGGGTTTAATTAAGTATAGTTTTGAATTCTAATAATTAATTCGTTTGTTGAATGACGTTTGAACGCATAATTTATAATTTAATTAAAAACGAGCCCGCAGCATTGCGGTAGTTCATAGTTTTACATTTTAAACTTTGAATGTATGTACAAGATCCAATATAAGTCGGAATTCTTTCAAACAAGAATCGTCTGGATCTAATAAATTATAGGTTACCAATGAAAGAGAAGAATTAAGATGTAACGACCCAAGGGATTTTCAACCTCGAAAATCGACATAAAACACCAATGTCGATTATTTAAGTATCGGAAATCCCGGATCATTAATAGAAATTAGATGGTAAGAAATAGAAAAAAAGAAAGTTAGAATAGAAGAAGAAGAAGAACATAAATATAGCAACATCAGAGTAAACACGAATCTCACAATGGAACGAATAAAATATATTATATATAGCATAACTTTTTGAAATACAAATTATAACTGTATATACATACCATCAAAGTACAACACTTACAACACAACAAAAATAAATAATAGCTACAAAATGTTGAAGCCTCCTGCTCCAAGCTCTTCCAAGTATATCTGTAAAATCCCGACTACGTGACTGCCCATTCAAATTGGGGCACCCAAGAGTTTAGGGTAAAAAAAAAACTCTAGCTCAGTCATGGGACTGGTGTGAGTTAAATCCAACCACTTGGTTTAACTTTTATTTTTCCTTATAGAAAGGATAATCGTAAAACCGATCTACACATAAATACTGATGGTTTTTACCTTACGATAACCCAAAACATTTTACGAATCAATATTATTCTGATATTATAAAAGTGTAAATCAAATGAATATCAATCTAGTAGAATACTTGCATCTCACGCTCCACATACATAGTATACAATTAAAATCGTGGGCGTTTATTGGGGAATGGATTTCTAACTAATCATTCCATCTTAGGAAATTTCTACTTAGGATTAACTGAAAAGCCCGTGCACCTTACTCCATCTTCAATTATCTTCAGCATATTTGATTAGCAACGTTTATGCCCAGATAGAGTGGTTTTCAGATAATAATCTAATCTCGGTCTCTTCGTATTGACAACGGAAATATAAAATGGGCCAAAACTTTGATAGTTGATTAATTGACTATGAAAGGAAATGTCCAAACAACCAATGATCCTATTTCTGTTGATCAAACATCAATCAGCTCTTGAAGTTGATTTCTATTAATTTATCCATTTCCCATTTTCCACGTTTCATGTCTTTTCCCATATATTTTCAAACTCGTTTAGCCTCTCAAAATTCTTGGAAAACCTTTCCATACATTATAAACTATTTATCTTCTATACTTAAAAAAATATCTCTTATAACATCGGAAAACATTTCCATATATATTCACGTTCTATATTTAGAAAATATACGTTATTAACATCGGGAAATATTTCCTTTTCTTATTCATGTATCACTATTCTTCACATTCATCAGTCCCTAACCGTGAACTAGTAAGAGAAAAACTCCCTAAGTATCAACCCCGAAGGTCGATACCAACATTAGATCGATACTCAGGAAGCCATTCAACTTGTCTAATCTCCAGTCAGTTTCTAATTTCCATAACTCTATTTCATTTAAGCAAAACGCATGCTTTTAAACCATTATTCAATTTTAAAATGTGAATATTATTCCTTTACAGAAAACTGCACTCGCTTTGTTAAATCAAAAACTTGATTTCAATTTTAAATATTATTACATGTTCAAATTCCAATTATTGAGTCAACTTCTTATTCACATTACATTTTATTTATCAAATTTAGTTTACACATCAACGTTCTTGTCTATTTTATTTTACAAATTTATACTTCTATATCGACTTCATATCCAAATATAATTCATTGATTTCGAACCAAATATAAATTTCATTGCCATGTTCTACTTATATAATATATTCTTTCTAGAATATAATTTATTTTAAAAACATTTGGCATCGTCGAATTTTAGTTATAGATCCATATGGATTTATTTCAATCCTATTTACATTCTGAACATCGAAATAAATTCCATCGTTTTCTTTTTAAAACGATTCCAATTTCCCCTTTATTTATAAACATCGTTTATAAATTTTGAACTACTAGTTTTTCTTATTAAAAACAAGTTATTATACCTTAGGTTATTAGCCTACTTTGTGGTTAGGCTACACGAAGCTAGAGAGTTAGTCGATGGAGGTGTACCAAAGAAGGATGCACATCAGGAATCCGGATCGGGTCGGTCCCCTCGAACCGAACCCCTTTCTCTATGCCACGCACAAGCCAAGAAGGTCAATTCCAGGTAACCTGGTCAGATCGGATTGGTATTCGATCCTAACCCTCTTTTTTCCTCTACCAATCCGAACCGGGAACTGAAGACTGCAGCGGTTGCATCCCACGTTCCTTTAAACATGGAGCGGTTTCACTCCGTCCTCCCACGTTCTATAGTGTGTTGTCACCATCTCAAATACTGCGAACCCAAAATGCATGAGATGGACCCCACGTGGCCTCCGAACCGAGTTGATTTTTAGCCTATAAATACCCCCCACAAAGCACCATTTTAAAGGATCTTTGGAAAATTATTGGATCAAACTCCTTAACAGCCAAATTTCTTTGCTTTATTCAGAATATTTCTAACTTCAAAGTATATTTCATCAAAATTAAGAGAGGTTATCAATTGTACAAGTGAGATTGAGTGATAACCAGCATTGTATTCATATTTGAATCATCAGTCAAGGAAGTTTAAAGTGACGTAGGCTCTTTAACGCTAAACCACTATAAATTTGGTGTTCTTGTTGTTTTCTTTCTATTTTATTTAGAACTATCACTTATTTAGGTGTTAGGACCACTTTTTGGTCAAAATTTTTGGTGCTTTCACCGAGAAGTTCGAATTCCCAGCGTTTTGGATTATCGTTCTACTATTTGGACCCTCAAGTTCAAAGAAGTTAATCCATTTTCTTCGGTGTTTTTGGAAGTTTTCTGACTAATCTCAAGATAATTGGACTTTATGGCTAAAGGAAAAGGAAAAGAACTGCAAGTTGCTCGGGAAAACAAGACAAGTGAAGATCAACAAGCCATGATTGTCACCAGATCGAGGGGACCAAGTCCAGGACCTAACCGGTCCAAGGGAGCATCACCGATCCAACCCGAAGCCGATGATCTGAACCGATCCGCTGATGCAAACCCGAACTGAACCAGAGACCATATGAAAGGCCCGAAAATCTTGATCAGGTAACATTTGGGTCACTGGGATCTCGCGAAGACACAGCCCGTGTGCTTGGACCTGACGATCCTAGTTTAAGAGAGCCGATGTTGTTGCCCATGCGAGGATCACACGTCCTTCCTAGAGATCCCAATATCACTAATCCTTGTTAAGGACAACTTCTCCAACCCACTCGTCCTGTAAATGACCGGGATCATAGAGGGCAAGGAAGTTCAGTTGTAGCTCGAAACCAAAGAACTTCGCCCAATGTAGGAATCAGGCATGTTAGAAGATATAGGGGTGTGGACCCTGAACCAATTTTAACCAATACCGAGGTAGAAGCGATGGTGCATCAGATCATGGCCGATAACCGACATTACACCAATGAAGACTGGTGAATTGAACGTAGCCACACCCCCATTCACCGATGACATCTTGAATTTCCAGTTTCACCGACGATTTAATCTCTCGCAAATGGATCGATATGGAAGAAGAACCGATCCAGGACAACATTTGATGAGGTATGCGTGGTATATGAATGCCGAAGCAGCACCTGACTCGGTGAAATGTAAAGCTTTTCTGATATATCTAGAAGATGTTGCATTGATATGGTTCACTCGACTCCCTCCACGATCGGTATCGAGCTTTAAAGAACCAAGCGAACGTTTTATGAACCAGTTCCGACACCATACCCGAAAATCTAAAAGCGTCATTGAATTGTCCAGAATCAAACAGGCTTTGGGTGAATCTTTGAAGTCATATTTCGATCGCTTCAGTCTGGCAGTTACTGAAGTAAGCGACCCACATGAGCCAACCATTCTGATAGCGTTAATAGACGGGGTCGATCCAGATACGGAGTTTGGAGGATCTCTGGTTAGAAAACCGCCATTGAAAAGGGAATCGTTCTATGAAAAGGTCAATATTCGCCTGCGGCGGGAGGAAATATATGCCAATCAAAAAAAAATCTGATGGAGCATCCAGAGAAGACTTTAAAGTAATGTCGCTATGAAACAGTTCGGCGATAATTCAGGCAAGGTCTAGGTAAATGTCGGCAACAAAAGTGAAGGAAATAACAATCGGAATAGAAACGTGGAAAAAAGAACAGGAATCGAGGGAACAACTCTGAAAGAAGACCTCGATTTCAGACTTTCAGAAATTACACGCCATTGAATGACACTTAGAGAACATCTATATGGATACTTATAACGTTTTACAGTACAAGAAACCTCCACCCAGTGACTCCACTGAGAAGGAACTCACAACTAGACAATTTTGTTAGTTTCATGGGACTCATGGTCACTCTACTAACGAGTGTCTTCATCTAAGAGTCGTTGTTGAAAAACTGCTTCGGGAAGGAAAGTTAGATGCGTACAAGGTCGCTCCAAGAGACAGGTGGCAAGGAGGACAAGCCCCGAATCAAAACCCACCTGCATCTAAGCCCACAGCCCAACAGAATGGGAAGAATATTGTCATCAATACTATAATTGGGGAACCACATCCAGCTGGGTCTAGTAACAGGACAATTGAACAGTATGTTAATGCAGCCAAACATCCCAAAATATGGGAATGTAGTAACCTTGAAGAAACCACACCAGTAAAACAGTAGAAGACAACTACTAATGATATCGTCTTCCGAGACATAGAAAGTATTGGAGTTGAAGCGTCGAGCACTGATCCATTAGTACCGTTATCGGACCTACAATAGTCAAGAAAGTTCTTGTGGATAATGGGAGTTCTGTTAACATCCTATTTAAAAAAGGATTTTGATTAGATGAAACTGGAAATGAAGGAATTAAAGCCATGTGAAGGTTAGGTTTGTGGCTTTAATGGAACCACAACCGCTCCGATTGGAGTGATCGACTTACCTGTAGAGTTAGGTGAGGGAGAGCTTAGAAGAGTGAGGATTCTTCAGTTTTTCATCATGGACATCGACTCACCTTACAACGCTTTCCTAGGATGGACAACACTTTCAAAGTTCAGGGCTTGCATTGCTCCATGGTGCCTGCTAATGAAATTCCTAACAGATGCTGGACTGGGAATGATCCAAGGCGATCAAGTTACTGGAAGAGCCTGTTATATGGCGTAGTTGAAGATGTTGCATAACGAAAAGAGTTCAGAACCTAAGAACACTTCCTCTTCTGATAAAGAAAACTCGACATAGCAACTAAAGACAATATCGCCATGGGAGTCGCCTGATGACCAACCTGAAGATATCGATCCTAGAGAGGACGAGGAGCTAGGAAGGCGACACCCAACGAGGCAACTGTTGATATCCCAATCGATAATGACGACCCGATAAAGGTCTTGAAGATTGGATCTCATCTGGATTCTTTCCGAACGAAAGAATTGACTGACTTTCTAAAGGCAAACCTTGATGTGTTTGCTTGGACCCATGTGGACATGTGTGGAATTTCTCCCTCGATCATGAGCTAATCACTAAGCCTAAACCCAAAGCATCCTCCGATGAAGCAAACAAGGCGTATGTTGGGCCCAAAGAGGTCAGCAACCTTGAAAGAAGAAGTAGAGAAGTTAAGGAATAACGGGTTCATCAGAGACTCGACATATCTCGACTGGATATCAAATCCCGTCCTGGTTAAGAAATTAAATGAGAAATGGCGAACATGCATTGACTTTTCTGATTTGAACAAAGCCTGCCTAAAGGATAGTTTTCCACTCCCCATGATTGGCTAATTGGTTGATTCAAAAACAGGACTGAACTAGACGCGTAGTCAGGGTACAATCAGATCCCCATGCATGTACCAGATCAAGAACACACAAGTTTCATTATAGACTTAGGGTTGTACTGTTATGTGGTGATGCCATTTAGACTGAAAAATGCGGGAGCTACATATGAGCACTTGGTGAACCGAATGTTTTACAATCAGATAGGGAAAACAATGGAAGTTTATGTAGACGACTTGCTTGTAAAGTCTAGGCAATTCTCCGATCATGCAAAAGACTTGGCGGAAATGTTTGATATTCTACGGAGGTACAGGATGAAGTTGAACCCTTTGAAATGTTCATTTGGGGTTGCATCAGGGAAGTTCCTCGGGTTTATAGTCAGTTCTTGGGGGATCGAGATTAATCCTGGTTAAATTGCAGGAATTAGGAACATAGAAGAGCCACAAAAGATTAGAGATGTTCAGAGTTTAGCCGGAAAAGTTGCAGCGTTAAGCAGATTCATTTCCAAAGCCACAAACAAATGTGTTACTTTCTTTGATCTAATTAAACGTGGGAAATGAAACTTTGAATGGACCACTGACTGTGTAGAGGCCTTTCAAAACTTTTTGGATATGTTAGAGAAACCCCTAAATTTGTCTGAGCCAGTGGACCATGAGGACATGTTCATATATTTGGCAATGTCATCTCATGCCATCAGCTCAGCTCTGGTACGAGAGGAAAACAAAATCCAGAGGTCGGTGTATTACGTAAGAAAGAAATTGGCGGCAGTAGAACTTAATTACCCAAGGATAGAAAAACTTGCCTATAGCCTCCTGATCGCATCCCGTAAACTCCGTCATTATTTCCAGGCTCATCCAATTGTAGTATATACTGATCAACCGCTCCGATAAGTATTGCAACGACCTGAAGCATCCGGACGGTTGCTTAAGTGGAACATTGAGCTGAGCTAGTTCGACTTAGACTTCCAGCTAAGAAGATCAATAATGAGGCAAGCATTAGCTGACTTCATCGCAGAATTTACCATTCCCGAAGAGGATGTGTTAGATGATAAGGCCAACCCCTCAAAACTGAGTTTAGAACTTAGCCCTTGGAAACTGTGCACAGATGAGGCTAAGAATGATCGAAGATCCAACGCCGGAGTCATTTTAACAACTCCTAAACGATGATCTATCTACTATGCATTGCGGTTGGAATTCTCTGCCACCAACAATGATTCCGAATACGAGGCCCTGATTGTCGGGCTGAAACTCGCTAAGGAATTGGGGGTGACCACGCTAGACAATTTCTGTGATTCCAAAATAGTTGTTTGCCAGGTCCGAAAGTAATTCCAGGCCAGGGGACCTCGACTCATTACTTACCTTGAAAATGTAGAGGGGTTGTTGGATAACCTGGAGTATTACAACATAACTCACATCCCACAGATAGAAAATCAAAAGGCGGATAGACTAGCTAAATTAGTGAGCTCTGACGGTCTGGATGAGATAGATGGTTCCAATAGAGGTACTGAAGTCGCCAAGCTTTGATCAGATGGAAGTCGACCTAGTACTGGAAGCTGAACTGGAGAGGGAGTCATGGATGAAACTAATTAAGAACTTCCTTCAAATCGGAACACTCCCAACAAAAAAGAATGGGAGATGATTTGTGATTCTTAAAGCCGCGAGATATGTCTTATAAGACCGAATTCTTTACCATTAGGGATTTTCTATGCCCCTGCTCCGGTGTATAGCACATGACGACATCAAACGTGTACTCAAAGAAATACATGAAGGTGGATGTGTAGACCACACCAAGGGCCAAACAGTGGTAAAGAAAGTATTACGGTATGGCTATTTCTAGCCTACCATAAATAAAAACGCAGTTGATTATTCACAACACTGCGATTTGTACCAGAAATTTGCAAAAGTTCATAGGGCACATCTGAGTCAACTTAAATCAATGGTGAGCCCATGGCGTTCTCTATGTAGGGAATCGAAATCATTGGAACCCTTCCAATCACCAAAGGAGGAGCCAAATATGCAATCATGGTCATTGATTATTTCACAAAATGGGCAGAAGCCGAGCCCTTAACTACGATCACAACAAAGCAGGTGATAAACTTTGTGGTCAGGAATATCATATGTCGATTTGGAATACCAAAAAACCATCATAACTGACAATGGAACACTATTCGATAGCACAGAACTCAAAAATTTCTGCCAGAAGTATAAGATTGACAAAAGATACACTGCAATAGCTCACCCGCAATCAAATGGACAAGTTGAGGTGATAAATAAAACTATTAAGTCCATCTTTAAAAAATGATTGGGACAGGCAAATGCCATGTGGGTCGATGAATTACCATTGGCATTATGGGCATACCGAACGACTTACAAGACGGCAACGAGGCACACCCCTTTTTCACTTTCTTTTGGATCAGAAGCGGTCATTCCGGTGGAGTTGAAAGTTCCCTCTCAAAGGACAATGTACTGCGACCTAATGACAAACAGAGCACTTCTCCTTGCATCCCCGGACATGGTTGAAGAAAAAAGGGATGAAGCAAATTTACATGCTTCGAGGAACGAACGCCAAGTAGCACGATACTATGACAGAAAGGTTCGGGCTCGGACCTTTGAACCTGGAGACCTAGTGCCGAAGCGTGTCTTTCCTCCCCTAGTCCATCAGGGTCCGAAGTGGGAAGGACCATATACCATCCAGCGGAAACTTGATATAGGAGCTTTCAAGTTAACGATCGTGGATGGTGAAAAGATTCCCAGAGCTTGGAATGCCCAACACTTATGGCGATACTTGACTTAAATATGTATTGTTTTCTTTTGTTTTATGACCCATGTAAAAAGGCATGACTTGCCTAGAAAAGTCTGTTTGACATAAACAAAAGATTATGAAGTGGACATAGACCACGACTTGGCCAAACCACTTTAAAAATATCGTGTTTGATTTACTTATCCTGCATGAATATCTTTACATTATGTGATTCTTTTGATCTAAGTACGAAATATTAAATTTGAATTAAAAATTTTGAGTCCAACTGGGGAAACTCTACCATTAGAAATTATGCATGGAAAGAAATCGGAGCGAACGATATGACCGTTTGCATAACAAGACCTAACGGACGAGAAAACGACGTCCCAAACTCTAATTATCATGATTAGAGAAAGAGTATAAAGGACGGGAAGACGACGTCCCCAAGGAATGAAGGTGCACCACGAAAAAAGACCGCATTGAAGTCACTCTAACCTGACCATACGACATGAGAGTATAAAGGTGCTGATAATAAGTACCAATGAAAAAGAATCTTGGCCCCAATGAAGGGCTGGGGGCAATTTAGTGTCGTACCTAATCAATCTCGAACAAGCCCCGGCCAGGCACTTTTTTCAAGATTGATTGGGGGCATACACACCACACTTCCATGTTGTTAATCGTGTAGCTTAATAATGATGTCGTGACATTGCACGTATTGTTGTGCAGGACTGTTTGTTTAATTTGGTTTATTATATAACTTAATATTTGTTGCTTGGGTTTGCATTTGATCAAAATGAACGACAAACACGCAAATATACTACATCACAAAAAAAAACTACTTTATTTACATAAGTGCAGGTTTGTACAACAAAACTAAGAAAAAGATGCGAGGGCCGCACTCGCTATAACAACAACAGGCCAGTGAGAAACAAAATAGATAAGATCAAACTATGTTTGCTTAGGCTTTAGGGAGGTTTTGGACTTCTTAGAGGCTTTAATCCTGGCTTTCTCCTTGATATACACGTAATTGTGTATATTTTATCCGCTTATTTATCTTATTTTATATTTAAAATAATTGATACTGTGTATTTATAGTTGTGTTTTCAGATTATTTATGATGAATGGATTAATGCACTTAATTGTTGAAAAGCTTGAAGAATTGGTGTATGAAGAGCGTTGATTTTGAGAGTTAAATTAAAGCTTGAAGAAATATTGTTGTTCAACCACCTTCTACCGCATATTTTAAAGATTCATTGCTGTTTCATAATGATAGCTGGTCACAAAGAATTATGGAGTTCCTATTCGTGCTCATAACAGTTGGAATTGATGCCATTTGATGCCCGCAAGCTATTACAATTGCATATCTATTCATACGCGTTCACATTAGCTCATTTGCAAGGCATCTCACTCATGTTGCGTTCACATTAGCTCATTTGCAAGGCCTCTTACTCATGTTGTGTTCACACTAGCTCATTTGCAAGGCCATTAACTGTACAGCTGCGTTCACACTGGCTTATGTGTTATTTGGGCCAATTCTTTAGTCCCGCATTGTGTAATTAGCTAGTTAGTCTTTGTCATATCAGCTATAAATACCTTGTTTCTCATTCATGTAAAAACACACTGAGTTTTATTCTGTAATTCTCTTCTTGGAATAAAACTCTTCTTCTCCCTTTCTTTCAGTTTTTATTTTATTTTATTTGTGTTCATGTTATTTAGTTTTTGTTTCTCTTCTTCTTTAGCTATGTCTAGCTAATCCCCTTTGATTAGGGGGTGATGACGCTAATAGATATGATTCAACATGAATCACATAGCCAATAGATGAGGACTTTATACATGTAGATCTGGATCTGAATCAAGGGTTAGATCTGAACCTTCATATTCTGTGTCGTTTAAGAGCTATGCTCCTTCACGGGGTATATTCGTGTTCTATCTAACAATTATCAGATTTAGATCTAATCTTAGGGTTTTTGAAATTAATTGGTGAATCTGTCTTGATAGTCTATGGTTGTTTAAGAGCTCAGTTCCTGCATAGGCCATGCTTGTCGTTATTTACTTATTTGTTTCTAAGAACCTAATTATCGTTGATTCATGTTTGTGACAGAAACATGAATTAGATCTATATTTATTTGTTGGCTATTGATGAGTACGAATCCAATCTATATCATTATCCCCTATTTGCTTTCTCTTATTATATAAATCTTTCTTTTTATTTAATTGCTGTTATTTTTTGTGATTTCAATCAATCAAAATCCTGGAATAACTTGATTGGATTTATTAATTAAAATATTTTTAGTCCTAGAGTTCGACACCCTCTACAACAATCCTTGTTGTTTAGGAAAGCCGAACGGATTTTACAGTTATTTACAATTGTTTAATTTATTCGCAAACAAATTTTGGTGCCGTTGTCGGGGACCAAAATAATTTTTATTAAAAATCCTTCGGGTTATATTTGTATATTTTTTATTTATTTTATTTTCTCTTTAATTTTTTTTGTTAAAAAAAACACAAAAATATTTTTGTTTTATTTCTTGCTTTTGTTCTCTTTCATATATAGAAAAAAATTCTTGATTGACTCGATTTGGTATTAAATTATTGATACCATAATCTTCCAATTAAGAGAAAAAAATACTTGCCTTCTGTTTTCAAATTCTTTCCTGTTTTCGATACAAGTTTCTTTCCTTGCTTTCATTTAATTTTTTCCAATTTTCTACAAATCTCTTTCCTTTCTGCAATTCTATTAAAAAAAGGAGAGACTTTTAGAACCTTTTCTAATTTCTTGTTGTTCAAACCATCCCCCTTCAATTCAAAAAAATCCACCTTCTCATCTCCACAATTCACGCATCCCACATTATCACAAATTCAGCCTCCACGATCACCATCGCAACCTCCCAATCATACACAGCAACTGCACTTCAAAATCCTCACTTCAAAAATTGCAACATCAACCACCAGAACTACTCCAATCAACCCATTGGTGCCATACCATCAACCTTCATCCACCCAACCCGCTCCAACTGATCACATCCTTCACAAACCCATCAAAACACCAATTCACCATTTTCCAAAGTAAAGCCTCAGCCACTTCTGCCATCACCCTTCTGTAAAAATCCGATCAACACAAACCCTTCCGAACAGCAAACACTAAACAGCTTCCTCCATACACAAACCTCCATATCACGGCTACATTACAGACCATCTTCTTCTTCATTACATCACCATATACATACTCGTTCATTTCAACCACACCCAATTTCGCAAGTAAACAGCTTCTCACACCAAATCTACAAAGATCCACCACGCTTCAATCAGAAACTCCTTCAGCCCCCCCATCCATTAACTAATATCCTGTGACCACTTTATCACCATACATCCATACGCCGACATCATCTCCTCCTCCGCCACACCCGCAGTCCCATCCAACCCAGTCAGCCCATGTTTCAAACCAGACCTCTACGCCTCCAATCCAAATCACTACGTCGAACCCCCAACAGTCATGAAGAGCCCATCCATAACAGAAAATCCAAAATCGGTAGCTCCTCAATTCGAAATCCAAAATTCGAAGCCAAACCTGGATCGAAAACCTCTACTTCCAGTTTGAAACTGATTTCTGGGAATTTAATTGCGGTATTTTATAGCCAAAACACAAATAAATAAATAAAAAATCTTTTTCTTGTTTTCTTTGAATTCTCCGTTTCCTATTTCTCTTTGCAAATCTCACTTCTCCAATCCCATACCTTATCACCCTTTGCCCAAATATTCCTCCACAAACATCCTTCGCAGACTTCATCCATAACCCAAAACAATCCCCACTGCAAACCCCTGCCTGCGCTGCCTACAACACCTGAAGCCAGAAACAAACACTTCAAAACCTAAGTCCCCAACAAAGTTCCCTCCACCAAACCGTCAATACCTCACTGCAAAAACCATTCACCTCATCCTTAACAATGCACAGCAATACCACCTTCTTCCCAAAAGTATAACAACCAACTCGTCCATTCATAACCACTCAACAGTCCAAAACTTTGAACAAAACTTCACTACGCTTCAACAAAAACAACCCAGAACTTCACCGACCACCCCTTCTCATTTCACATCACAAAACCCTTATCCCTTGACCTCGATCAATTAGCCCTCTATAATGACCCGGATATTTCGTCGGTTAAATTTGAATATTTAATATGGTTTTAAATATTAATTTGATAAATTAAATGAATATTTATATTAAGTTATTAATTTAATAATCAATTTCGATTTAATATCGAATATATTAAATCGACGTAATGCGAAAATATAATTCGGTTCGAGATTTAAAACTGAATTAAATACAGTTCAGACTTCTGTTTGAATTCGAATAATAATATTTATTTATTATCGCAGAATTTATTGTTTTAAAATTTGATTTATATCAATTTAAATAAATATCTTCCACAGACGATCGAATTGGACTTCATGACTTATCCCAGTGTGTCTGGAATAGTGGTATTACCCTAGAATTGACAGTTGTTGGGTTCAGTAAGGAGCTCAGGATCAAGGGTTGTCTAAATTTTAAGGATATAGTTTTTATTTAAATTAAATTAAAATAAAATATTTTTGTGTGGACCAATAAAAAGGAAACCGTTGTATTCTTTATGACCACAAACCAAATGAAACCATGCTCTCTTAGTTACCACAAAACAAATTAGAATGGCCGCACCTCTCCTTATAAACCATAACTTCCTCCTCTTCACTTTCTTCATAAACAAAGTAATAAAAATCCTTAAACAAAAAAAATGACTGCGAACTCAAATCACTTAGCAAATTGAAGCCGATTCCCTTATCAAAATCATTCCAGTATATATAAAATGAAATCGTATCGAACTGCAATCTGGAAGGGAAGTAGTAGGGGCGGGATTCAAATCTAAGTCGACGGTGTCTAGGGTTCAGATTGCGATGGACTACAAGGATTTCAAGGTCGCGGATATTGTGAATTGAGTGCGATAGAGGATCTCGAGGTCGGCCGTTCATCGCGTCGAGTCTGGTGGACTTCGATTTGGTTTTAGGTCTTCATCGTTACTCATCCTGGGTGCTACAGATTTCAACGTTGTTGGATTTGGGGGTGCGACTTTGGTTCTTGATGGTGCAATGCAGGGTGACAACGGGGTTTGGAAGAAGTCGATGTCGTACTGGTGGTAGTTGCGATGGGAATGTCATTGTTCAGCAGAAGGGTTAAACTGTTTATGTGCGACAGTGGGGTATTCAATGGTTCAAACTAAAATTGAACACTGGGAGGAGTTCCATCATATTTTTCTTTGGACAAGTTGATTGGGATGATGGTGAGCAGTGGAGGAGGTTCGTTGCAGTATGAAGGCTGAGGGGATGGAGCATTTAAATAGCTGTAGGGTGGAGTGCACGTGAGTTGTTCGTTAAAATGTCGCATTGGAAATGAAGGCAGTTTCGGGCTTTGATTTTTAGAGAAGGAGCTGATGTTGGTACAGAATTAGGAACTGGATAGTAAAATGGCACTAACGCAAGGACGTGAGGGTCATGAGGAGGGGGGATGTCGAGCTAAGCCAAAATGAATATTTTGGGGAGTATTTTGCATATTGGGTTCGATGGTAGTAGCAATGGAGTAGTTCGGTGATTTGTGAAATGTAGAGAGGAGATGTAGCAGCAGTTTGGCGCTTATTTTAGTCAGGAAATCAACAAGACAATAAGGTATACATTTTTAATTTAAAATTTTAAATACAGATTAGTTTATTTATATTTGTTAGGTTAAATTAAATTTAGTAACCCTTGAAAGAAGAAAATAAAGGGAATTCATTTATTCATTTACATAGTTAGTTAAAATAAATAAATGTTAATCAGTAAATTTAAAATCAAATTATCGTAGGTGCGAATTCATTCGAGAAGATTTGTAGCCGATGATTTGGAAATAAACATGGTATTCGACAGCTATAATTCCGGTGAGTAAATCTCACTCACCTTTTATTCAGAGTTATTTTTATCAGTTAAAATAATCGTCTGTTGATTGTTTGGTTGCGTTAAAATATTACGGTGGCATGTTTGAATAGATATATATATACAGTTATATAGGCTTGCTATTATATATATATATATATATATATATTGGTTTGGTGATTGGTTGGATTCCCGCAGTATCATTAGCGGATGCCCGCGGTTTCATAGCGGATGATTACCCTATGCGCCCCACGCTATGATAGTGGATGACCTTTTATACCGCGATATCCTGCCTCGAAGCAGGATGGGTATTACTGTGTTGACTAACGTCTGTGGATGCAGGAAAACAGGTTGGAGGAATCCGACTGGATTCCTCAAATATATATTATCTGTTTGATTAATTGTTTGCATATATACTGTCGTATAGGATGTGTTAGAAACCTGAAATAAATAATTGGTTGTTTGAATATCACTGGGCCTAAGTGATAATTTATAAAAATATCCGAAAAGGGATATTTGAGATTTAAAAGGGAAATTCTATTTTTCTAAAATAGAATTTGAATTTATAAATAGATTTGAAATATTAACTTGTTTTAAAAGAATAAAAACAAGTAGTTCCTTTATAAACGAAGTTTATAAATAGTTCTTTTATAAACGAAGTTTGTAAATGAAGTGAAAAGAATTATCATTGGATAATTCAAAAATAAAAATACAAGTGTGAAATTGAAAGGAAAATCTATTTTCCAAAAGTAGAAGTATCGATTTCAGAAAGGAATAGAAATCGAGACTTGTTTAAAGAATGAATAAAGGAGCAGTAATAGAATTTGAATAAAGGAGTTGAAATAGAATTTGAATTCAAAGGAATAGAATTTGAATATAAGGAATTGAAATAGAATTTGAATAAAGGAGTAGGAATAGAATTTGAATAATGGGATTTGAATAAGAGAAGTGAAATAGAATTTGAATAATGGGATTTGAATAAGAGAAAGTGAAATAGACTAAAGAGTTAATTAACAAATTAATTAATGGATTGAATTAAAATGATCGGGTATAGTTGAATTAAATTGGATAGGTATAAATATACAGGAGACAGGTTTGGAATAAAGTATAGAAGTGAAATAGATAGAATGCTCGACAAAAAGGTACGTATTTAATTCATATATGAGATTTTATGCGCCGTATCGGCAAGCCGCTTGGCTTTTTCTTTTTCTTTTGGATTGGTAAGGGCCATGGGAGGCTATTTGAAATATCTCGAAGCTCCCGGTACAAAGGAGGTTATGGCGAAATTTTCCGAGAATTTAAGGAGTTAGAATATTTTTAAGATAATTTTATAGTTAGAAATCTATATATATATATATATATATATATATATATATATATATATATATATATATATATATATATATATAGAAGTCGATAAGAAAACGAACTTAGAAATAGAATAGTATAATCAAAAAGGAAGTATAGGAATAAACGAGATCGGAAAAGAGATAAGTACTTGGAATATTTTCCAATTATAAATAGCATATATTTTCTAAAGTTTAGAAAATAAAGGAAGGTGATATTCGGAAATGTTTTCCAAATAACGTAAAAGGCCAATATGGTTATTGAGAATATTTGGTTAACAAATATTGATAAAGAAATAGAGAAGTGATTTAATTAATGGAATATTAATTAAGGGCTTAGTGATTGTTTGATAATTGGATGAACACTTGTTTTCTTTGATAGTTAAATCATCGGCTATCGAAACACTTGTTTTTATTCGATAGTTAAATCACAGACTATCGAAGATTTTGACCCTCGTTGTCAATATGGAGAGACCGGTTGGATTATTATCCAAAGAACCACTCTGTATTAGCAGTAGCGTTGCGAATCATATATGCCAAAGAAAATGTCTGACAGAGTATTTCCAGAAAGGTCACGTACATTGATTTCTTCAACCGTACCAAGAGTGGAAGCGGAGAAGGAAATTTCTATTAGCTGACACGTAATGTACTGTTGTAGACATCAATTAGTGATTTTTGATGGATCTGACGATGTGACATTCGAAGTGAATCTGGTATGATGATAAAGCGTAGCTTCAAGCCTCATCATCCGGTAAATGACAGAAATCGGGCAGGCAGCATGGCTATGTAGGTCGCACCTATTAGGGTGTATAATCACCTGATCTAGAGTTTCATTTACTTCTAAAAAACTATTGTCGATGCTGTCTCATTCGGGAAATGGTTGCTGATCCCAACCGTTGGTGATATACATTCGATACACTCAAGCCAAATGAGTGGTCGGTCATGTGTGGCTGAGTTGCAAGATGTTCTTGTTGAACTCGGTGTATTCTCCTCTAGAGATACACCAGCGGCAGGTGGTTCCATACCTTGTCATAGTTGGAAATCCATTACCCAATAAGTGCTTGCAGTTTTGATTGTATATTATATATGTGGAACGTGAGATGCAAACGTTCCACTAGATTGTTATTTACTTGGTTTAGACATTATCATAATATCAAAAGAGTTTTGATAGAAAGATTATTGTTCCTTTCAAAAGGATTTTGACAGATAAGTCAAGTGTTTGGAATCTCATAAGGGAAAAACCCGTTCCGTGTTATACGGCGTGGTCGTATGAGATATCATTTAGTTTATGAAACTGTTTTAAATTGTTTACTCATACCAGTCCCATGACTGACCCGGAGTTTATTTTGTTTTGTTCTACCTAAACTCTTGGGTGCCTAAATTGAAAGTCTATAGTAGGATCGTATATGTGTATTTAAACAATAGCAAGTATTAATATGCAGCAGATAATAAAATCAAAAAGATAGTAATAGAAAATCACACCGATCTTTTATACTGGTTCGGACCTCCCGTCCTACGTCCAGTCCCGAAGCTCCCCTTCGGCCTTTTCAACTATAAGAAATTGTCCTCTCTTCACCCGGAGGAATAGGTTTACAAACAGGCAGAAAACTTGACAATCTTATGTTCTATAAAACACTGATATTGACTGAGTAGTACAAGATTCTCCTACAATCTCTTTGAATCGATATGAGAGTTTAAGTACTTAGAGAGAATAGAAGTAGTGGTATGCTTGTGAGAGATTTAGAGAGCTTTAAGAGAGTAATAACTTTTTCAGAATATCAAATAGATCTAGGAGAAAGAGTAAGTGAGTGAAAGCATGGATCTCTTGATCTATTTATAGATAATCAAAAGGTTTATCAAAGAGTTGTAATTTCTGAAAAGATCCCTTTTTGTGAAAAGAAATTTCTTTTGAAAAATTGTTTTGAGGAAGAAGAATGAGAAGTTATACCCTTTCAGAATAAAGAGGTGCGTTTAAAACATGTATTCGTATGTACAACACAGACATCTATTTCTTTGGCGACAAACGTCTGTCTGCTAAATCTGATGTTACTCAGATATACAGACAGACGTCTGTCACTAAGAAGACAAACGTCTGTGTATGTAGGAATTTTATCCTGAGACCTGCGACAGACGTCTGTCATATATATGACAGACGTCTGTGCTGTGCTAGGGATGAATTTCCTGCTGTAGGGACATACGTCTGTCATAGTATTGGCTGACGTCTGTCACCTGCACATATACAGAAATGCAAGTGTTTTTCTCATATCTTTTCACGAGATTTTACATGACATCTAAGAGAAATAAATATTAAATTTCCTTCTGAGTAGCCGAGATATCTTGAGCTCTTTACCTTGAGTTGATACCTGCCTGAGTGTGCATGTAGTGTGTACATATACGCGTGTATGTATAGTGTGTCATCGTCAAAAATTACTGAACTAACATTCTCCCCCATTTTTGATGATGACAACTATACTCTGATAAAGCTCCCCCTGAGTTATTGGCCCTTTAATATCTCCTCCCCCTTTGTCAATATAAAAAAGAAACAACATAGCAAACATGTATAAAGGACAAAGAAACAAACATAGAAGGTCTAATACAGAACCAAATAGAGTAGCACGCAGTAATAGTTATTAAGTTAAATACCAGAGAAGTTTAAGAAAAAAAATAACATAGAAGAAAAAACTAGGAAACTAGGCATCGGTGAAATATCCCCAGAAATCTGATGCTTGATTGGTGGTATCGCCCCATTGTTCAGTGTTGTAGTAGTTGACATTCTCAAAAGCATGTGAGGTATCCAAAATGTCGTCATGTGGTTCCCATTCAGACTCTTCTGCTGAAGCAAGGGGTTCCTTTCCGGGTGCATGCGGAGGTGACTCATGTGTGGAAATAGGTGGAGGTGGAACATAGCCAACTAAAGGATCAATAGGAGGTGGGGTTGGTGATGGTGATGACGAACTAGATGATGATCTTCCACGAACCTTACGCATGATTTTTCCAAGCGAGCGAACGACCTTTTCTAATGTGTTCTCGACTTTAGTCATTCAAGTGGAGAATGGTTTCTCTAGACGGGTAACTTTCTTTCCTAGAATTTGTTGATTTGTTGATAAAATCCGTTGGTTAGCTAAGGTGAGATCATTGATATTTTGGTCAGGTTCCGGTTGTTCCTTAGTTTGTTGAATCTCGGGATCGGAATAGTATTCTGAAGGCTCGCTTGGTTGAGCATGATGTTTTTGTCGTCGTTGCGGGGTATGAATGGGTTGTTGAGGATGTCCTTGTTGTGTTTGCCATTGGTCGAATGGAGTAACGGTAGGTGCTCGATCCGGTAATTGCATTAAGGCCGCGAAACGTATGCCACTATTTTCAATACGTTTTTCCGGATATGAAGAAAGATAAAGATTTATTTGTTGTGACCGGAAAACACGCATTAGATACGCTCCATAGGAAATTGTTCTTTTACTTGATGTCCAGAAATCATGAATTTGTTCAAAGATATATTATGCCCAATTTACGCGTGTCTGACTGAAGATTGCATACAAGGCCTTATGATCGTTTGGATATACTTGTTCATGGCTCCCAAGTCTAGGCAGAACAGTATTGATAAGCATTCTATTGATAAGTCGTGGCCTAGATCGAAAGTGAGACGGAGTCATCTTTGTAAGATCATCCTGCCAAATTTGGTGAGTGACTCGATCCCGAGGTTGATAACGCATATCAGGAAAATCTTGTAGACGAGTGCCAGTATATGAGGTGTTCAATATTTGTCCTAGCATCTCAATATTGAATTTTACTACTTGACCGTAGACTAAGGACCAAACCCAATTTTCAGGGTCCGATGGAGACCATACGGAGAGTGAACACAAATTTGCGAAGAATAAGTAAATAGCAAGAGTATCAATCATACCTTGGTTATCGTCATACTCAATTAAATGAGTGAGTTTTGCCCGACTTAGAATTGGAGTCGCATCGTATTGAGATAATTGAGGAAGAGGATAAAATGGTCCTTGATGAATCGTCTTCTTCTTCAAGGACTCAAATCATTCGGAACCATATTTCTCTGTTATCCACCCCTTAATTTGTTGATATGTGGCATAATTAGGAGATTGTTGAGTGGGTTGAGAAGAGGATCCTTCGATAGTCTTCTTTCTTTTGGAAGAAACCTTCTTTGGAGCCATTGAAATTTCGAGTTTCTCGGAATTGGGGGTTAGGGTTTGGTAGAGAAGATGATGAGTAGAGTAAAAGGTAAAAAGTGAGAAGTAAAAGTGAAAAAGATGTTATATAGGGGAGATGAAAAACTGTTCAGATCTGAAGTCAGACGTCTGTAAAATGAGTTACAGACGTCTGATTATGCAGGGATGAATATCCCGTAGGGTAAAACAGACGTCTGTTTTGATTGAAACAGACGTCTGTGCTGAAGCACAGAGGAAAAATATGTTAATGAGACTAACAGACGTCTGACATGTACATCTTCAGACGTCTGTCTGTGCAGGATTTAAAGTCCGAGAGTTATATCAGACGTCTGTTGTTCTTGTTACAGACGTCAGAGCTGAAAAAAATTTATATACACAGACGTCTGTTTGTATATAGGTCAGACGTCTGTTTTTGGCAGGTTAAAAAAAGAGAGAATCTTCAGACGTCTGATCAATTTATTGCAGATAGGTTAATTATGAAAAATACAGTTCATTAGTTAGAAAGAAGTTAAATAGATAAATATTATAATTTTATTATAGTATTTCGCAAACAAAAGAAATACGTTGTCACGTGAATGCATCAACATAATGCATTATATTATTTGGAGGATGAAAGTAGAATATGTTCGCAGCTTTATTTGTTTGGTAAGTAAGGTGGTCATGTTGGAGTAGTCCAGGGATTCACCGGATCTTGTGAAGTTCGAAAGGAAGAGGATGGATCCAGTGGATTGACCGGGAGTGGTAAAGGTTCGGCAACATCTTTATGACGAGAGCTACAGAACTTTAATGCTACTTGTCGCAAATAAGCTAAAATAGTAGACGAGGCCTTTTGTTCGAAATACAATTCTTTTTGAAGTTTAAGTTGTTCTTGTTGGTAGTGATGAATTTCGTCAATCTTCTGTTTCGTATCTGGTGAGGTGAATAACGCTCGTTTTGTTACTTTTGACTCTGGTGTGAAGCCGGTCCGATAGTCTTGCCATTTATACTTTGGTTCATTTCGGGAAGTTGGAGTTGGATCATGGGGTGTATCGGCTGAGCTATCGGTGGTGAAGGTGATGTTAAAGGAAGAAGATTGATTGGACATTGTTTTTGTTATGAAAAACTATTTATTTTTAATGAGTTTATTTATAGGTAAGTTTTTACTATTTTTTAATCTTTAAAAAAAATGCAGAAGATAACTAAACACCAACCGAAAATTAAAGGTAGAGAGAAAAAAAGGTAAAAATTAGTTATAAATCAGCAATAGAGCAAATACCTAACTGTCTTCGTAATGTTATAAAAGTTGTTTCATTTAAAGGTTTGGTAAAAATATTCGCTAGTTGTTGGTTAGTATTTACAAATTCTAAAGAAATATTACCTTTTTCAACATGATCACGTAAAAAATGATGTTTAATGTCTATATGCTTAGTTCGAGAGTGGTTAATAGGATTTTTTGATAGACTAATTGCACTTGTATTATCACAAAAAATAGATGAATTAGTAATAGATTTTCCAAAGTCTCGTAGAGTTTGTTGCATATAAAGAACTTGAGCACAGGCTAGTGCAGCAGATATATATTCTACCTCACATGTTGATAGTGAAACCGAATTTTGTTTCTTACTAAACCATGATACGAGTGATTGACCTAAAAATGACATGTACCGCTTGTGCTTTTTCTATCGGACTTGCAACCTCCGAAGTCTGCATCACTGTATGATACAAGTTCAAAGGAGCTACCAATAGGATAAAATAAACCATAATCTCTGGTAGTATTTAAATATCTTAAAATTCTTTTTATTGCACGATAGTGTGATTCTTTAGGATGAGCTTGAAAACGAGCACAAAGACATACACTCATCATGATGTCAGGTCTGCTTGCAGTTAGATATAAAAGCGAGCCTATAATACTACGATATAACTTCTGATCAAAATCTTTTCCATTTTCATCCTTTTCTAAATGAGCAGTTGTGCTCATTGGTGTTGACTTTCCAGATGTATTGTCCATGTTAAATCTTTTTAAAAGATTGTTACAATACTTTTCTTGATTAAGAAAGATTCCATTTTTAAGTTGTCTAATTTGTAAACCAAGGAAGAAATTTAGTTCTCCCATGTGAGACATTTCGAACTCATTTTTCATTATGTCAGAAAATTCATTACATAAAGATTCACTTGTTGATCCAAAAATAATATCATCAACATAAATTTGAATAACTAAAATATCATTTTGAATTCTTTTTATAAAAAGAGTTGTGTCTACTTTTCCGATTTCAAAACCAGAATTTATTAAATGTGATTTTAATCTTTCGTACCAAGCACGGGGTGCTTGTTTTAAACCATACAACGCCTTTTTTAATTTGTAAACATGATTAGGAAATTGTTCGTGTATAAAAAGTGAAGGTTGTTCAACATAAACTTGTTCTTTTATGTATCCATTCATAAAGGCACTTTTTACATCCATTTGAAATAATTTTATATTATGATGAACTGCAAAAGCTAATAAAATACGAATTGCTTCTAGTCGAGCTACAGGAGCGAAGGTTTCTTCATAATCAATTCCTTCTTCTTGGTTGTAACCTTGTGCAACCAGACGTGCTTTATTACGAATTATATTTCCATTTTCATCAAATTTATTTTTGTAGATCCATTTTGTTCCAACTACTGATTGTTCTGTTGGTCGAGGAACTAATTCCCAAACTTCATTTCTTTCAAATTGATTAAGTTCTTCTTACATGGCTAATATCCATGACTCATCATTAGCTGCTTCTTTATAATTTTTTGGTTCGAGTGATGAGATAAAAGCCACATGGCTCATCTGATGAAGTTGATGTCTGTTAGATACTCTTGAATTTATGTCTCCAATAATATTATTTGAAGGATGATCTTTCAATATACGAGGAGGTGATTGTAGAATAACATTATTTTCTGGTTCATTAATGTTAGGATTAGTATTAGTTTGAAATTCAATTTCATCTTCTTCAGATTTTATAATACTTTGAAAATTTTCATCAAAAGAATCATGTAAACTTTCCTCAATACAATTGGTTTTTTATTAAAGATTCTGTAAGCTTTACTTCTATCAGAGTATCCAATAAAAATTCCTTCATCAGCTTTCGGATCAAATTTTTCAAGATTATCTTTTGTATTTAATATAAAACATTTTGATCCAAAAGTTTTGAAATACGAAACATTTGGTTTCTTACCATAAAGAATTTCATAACATGTATTTTTTGTTAATGGACGCAGAGTTACTCTATTTAAAACATAACATGTTGTAGCTATTGCTTCAGCCCAAAAAGACTTAGGTAATTTACTACTATTTAAAAGGGTTCTGGCGCATTCTTGTAGAGTTCGATTTTTCCTTTCTACAACACCATTTTGTTGAGGTGTACGAGGAATTGAAAAATTATGACTAATTCCTTTCCTATTACAAAATTCTTTAAATAATTCATTTTCAAATTCTCCACCATGATCACTTCGAATCTTTTTAATTTTTAAATCAAACAAATTCATTATTCGTTTGCCAAATATTTTAAATAAACCAAAGGTATCACTTTTGTGTTTTAAGAAAAGAGTCCATGTAAATCTAGAGAAATCATCTATAATAACAAAAACATATTTATTATGATTTAATGAGCGAGTTTGAGTAGGACCAAAAAGATCAAGATGTAGTAATTCTAAAGGTTGATTTGTAGAAATCTTATTTTTTAATTTGAAAGAACTCTTTTTAAGTTTTCCAAATTGACAATCATCGCATAAATTTTTTACTTCAAAATTGATTTTTGGTAAACCTCTAACTAATTCATTTTTAGAAAGTTTATTAAGATTTTTAAAATTTATATGAAAAAATCTTTTGTGCCACAACCATGGATCTTCATGGTTCACTATTAAGCATAAATTTGTCTTTTGTTTTGATTTCATGTTTAAAATGTATATGTTTCTATTTCTGATTCCTTCAAAAATTAAATTTTTATGTTCATCAAAAATGTTACATTTATCTTTTTCAAAACTTATTTGAATTTTTTTATCACAAAGTTGACTTATGCTTAGAAGGTTATGTTTCAAATTTTTAACTAATAAAACATTAGAAATAATAGGAGAGTCAGATATACCAGTATTTATGACTTCACCAATGCCAATGACATAGCCTTTTGAATTGTCTCTGAATGTCACAGTGCCTCCATCCATGTAATTTATGTTAGATAGCATGTCTTTATTTCCTGTCATATGCTTGGAGCAGCCACTATCCAAGATCCATTTCTCCTTTTGTTTTGTTTTAGGTACCTGAAAGATAAAAAGAATTTATTGGTACCCACTTCCTCCGTTAGGGTCCTAAATGTTAGGCGGAGAAGGTAGCCATACCCATGTGGGTTTGGGACCTTTGAAAATATAATTTGAATTATACATTACATTTCGCAAGAAGTTTTTAATATGTTTTTCCCTAATAAGTTTGTTGTTAGTTTTAGGAATCCATATTTTCACTTCTTTTGGAAACTTAGTCCTTTTAAGACTCACTAGTTTTTCTTCCCTATGGGTTTGAGCCTTCTTAGTAACTTCCTTTTTCTTAAATTTCTTATATAGAACACTATGATGCTTAGAATTACCATCCTTTTTGTATCCTAATCCATTTCTATTTCCTGATGGTTTAGATGTTTTTATTAAATTTTCTAAGTTTTGTTTTCCCTTGTTGAATTTTGAAACATTAGTAGTAATTTTTTCTAATTCACTTTTGAGTTTTGAATTTTCCGAAAGTGAATTTTCTAAATCATTATTTAGTTTATTATATTTTTCTAAGAGATCTTCTTTTTCTAATTCAATATTTCTAACTTTATTAGAAAAAGAAACATTTTCCAAAGATAATTTGTCATTGTTGGATTGTGAATTTTCTATTTCTTCTTCTAGAATGGTTTTCTCATCTTTTAAAAGTGCAATCTCTATTTCCATTCTATTTATCTTAGAAGAAAATTCCTTATTTAATTTCTTTTTTTCTCTAAATTTGTCATCTAATTCCAAGCTTATTTCTAGAATTTCATTATAGGTAAGTTCAGGACATACCTCATCAACTTCTGCCATAAAGCATACGTTTGCTTGTTCCGAGTCACTGTCACTATCGCTTTCTGAAGAAGATGACTCTGAATCATCCCATGTAACTTGAAATGCTCTTCTTTTCTTTTTGAACTTCTCATACTTCTGTTTCTTTTTATCATTCTTTGGGCAATCCTTCTTTATATGTCCATATTCATCACAATTATAGCATTTTACCAATGTTTGATTTGTTGAATTTGGTTTGTCGTTCTTCTGAAACTTTGTCATCTTTCTGAATTTCTTGAATTTGTTGTAGTTCTTTGCTATGAACACTATTTCTTCTTCATCCAAATCTGAATCTTCTTTATTTGCTTGGAAAGCTATATTTTTCTTTTCAACATTTTGTTCTTTCCTAACCTGCAAGTTAGCTTCATACGACAAAAGATTTCCTATTAACTCTTCCACCTTGAGTTGAGAAAGATCATTAGCCTCTTCTATGGCTAATACTTTCCTTTCCCACTCATTAGTTAATGAGTTTAATATACGAGTTACTAAATCAAAATCAGTAAACTTAACACCAAGAGCCATCAAATCGTGTTGAAATCTAGTATACATATCACTAATAGTTTCACCTGTTTTCATTTTGAATGATGAAATTTGATTCTGTAAAATCGATATTTTAGTTTGTTTGACTTTTGTAGTACCTTCATGGGTGATTTGTAGAGTTCTCCATATGTAATAGGCAGTAGTGCACATCATGACACGTGAAAACTCATTTTTATCTAATGCACAAAATAAAACATTCATGGCTTTTGAATTATTTGATGCTGCTGCTTTTTGAACATCAGTCCAAGTTGTTAATTCAGTGGTTGGAGGTTCATACTTCTTTTGAGTAGCAGCCCAAATTTCTAAACCGTTAGCTTCCATAAAAATTCTCATACGTGTTGACCAATAAGCATAATTAGACCCATTAAATAATGGTGGTCTTTGTGTAGATTGTCCTTCTTGAAAAATGCTATTAACAATATAACTTGCCATTTTCAACACGATGAAACAAACACAAATTACTGTTATTTGTTAATACCTTGCTCCGATACCGATTGAAAGTCTATAGTTGGATCGTATATGTGTATTTAAACAATAGCAAGTATTAATATGCAGCAGATAATAAAATCAAAAAGATAGTAATAGAAAATCACATCGATCTTTTATACTGGTTCGGACCTCCCGTCCTACGTCCAGTCCCGAAGCTCCCCTTCGGCCTTTTCAACTATAAGAAACTGTCCTCTCTTCACCCGGAGGAATAGGTTTACAAACAGGTAGAAAACTTGACAATCTTGTGTTCTATAAAACACTGATATTGACTGAGTAGTACAAGATTCTCCTACAATCTCTTTGAATCGATATGAGAGTTTAAGTACTTAGAGAGAATAGAAGTAGTGGTATGCTTGTGAGAGATTTAGAGAGCTTTAAGAGAGTAATAACTTTTTCAGAATATCAAATAGATCTAGGAGAAAGGGTAAGTGAGTGAAAGCATGGATCTCTTGATCTATTTATAGATAATCAAATGGTTTATCAAAGAGTTGTAATTTCTGAAAAGATCCCTTTTTGTGAAAAGAAATTTCTTTTGAAAAATTGTTTTGAGGAAGAAGAATGAGAAGTTATACCCTTTCAGAATAAAGAGGTGCGTTTAAAACATGTATTCGTATGTACAGCACAGACGTCTGTTTCTTTGGCGACAGACGTCTGTCTGCTAAATCTGATGTTACTCAGATATACAGACAGACGTCTGTCACTAAGAAGACAGACGTCTGTATATGCAGGAATTTTATCCTGAGACCTGCGACAGACGTCTGTGTTATGCTAGGGATGAATTTCCTGCTGTAGGGACAGACGTCTGTCATAGTATTGGCAGACGTCTGTCACCTGCACATACACAGAAATGCAAGTGTTTTTCTCATATCTTTTCACGAGATTTTACATGACATCTAAGAGAAATAAATATTAAATTTCCTTCTGAGTAGCCGAGATATCTTGAGCTCTTCACCTTGAGTTGATACCTGCATGAGTGTGCATGTAGTGTATACATACACGCGTGTATGTATAGTGTGTCATCGTCAAAAATTACTGAACTAACATAAATTTGTACGGGCAGTCAAGTAGTTTAGGATTTTACAGATCTATCTAAAGGAGCTTGGAGCAGGAGGCTTCAGCGTTAGTTATACAGAGTTTTGTTCCGCTGTGTTGTAAGTGTTGTACTCTGATAAGTGTATGTTATACAGTTAAGATTTTGTATTTCAAAAGTTATGATATATTATATTTTGTTCCGCTGCGATGTGAGATTCTGTGTTGTTGTTTCTATTCTTCTCCTACCCTTTTCTTCTAAAAAAAATGTTTTGTATTTTCGTGATATTTGGGTTGGACGTATGATGTATATAGTCAACTCTGATGTTATGGATTTGCGGGTCATTACAGTTGGTATCAGAGCTTAGGTTGAGCGAATACCTAGGCTGTGTGGAATTGTGCTCATTAGAGATAGGATCAGTAGTATCCTAGAATGAGTTGAGTGTATATATACGAGAGAGCGTATTTGTTATTTGATATAAAAACTGTTTTATATTGTGTTGACTAGTCTGTTGAGTGAATTATGAATTCTGATCGAATCGTGGGACGCCACGATGTCGATAGGAGTTTATAAACACTTGAATAGAAGATTGGACACGATATTGTTTTTAAATAGTTGAGTTGATTGTTGGGATTATAATCAAATTAGATTATAAAAACCTGAAATAATTATATATATATAACCAATGGAATTTGTATATGAAATCAAATATACAAATGTGATAAATTGAAATTGAATTCCAACCAGAATTCAGAATTTAAAATCCTTGTAAGTTGGAAAATATTTTCCGAATTTTATTAAAATAATATAGCTTTATTTTGGAAGGATTTTTGGATAAAAATCATTTGAATGGATTTTGAATATGATAAAGCACTGAACTCACTTCAGTGGCTGGGAAATAATTCTGATGATGGTCGCAACATCATCAGTGTTCATTTTCGAGTTTATAAGTGATGAATTGCTGCCTTAGAAAAGTTTTTGATGGAAATTTGTTTGAAAAGAAAACAAGTTGTTTGAAAATTCAAATGTTTTGAATTTGAGATGGATATAAATATATGTATATATTTATATTACTTCAAAGGAATTCTGAAATGGGAATTGGAATATAGAATTAAAATAGAAGTGAAACGGAATTTGAATATAGAATTTCAAATAGAAGTTAAATAGATCGGAAATATTATGTTGAAATGGAAAAATGGATTTGATATATATTAAAAATATATCAGAATGGTGTTGAATTTATTATAAACAAAGTTAAAACATTTATATTTTTAAATATAATTAAAACGAGCTCGCCGTAGCACGGCAGTTCGTAAATTGGCGATTCGAACATCAGTTTAGTATGCAGAACTCAATTGAAGTCGGAATTCTTTGAAACAAGAATCGTCGGGACAGGTTGAACAATAGTTTTCTAATGAAAGAGAAAAATCTGAATTTCGTCGTATAGATTTTGAGATATGTCAAAATCAAATTTTTAGAAAAGCAGCGCCAGAACCATTATAAAACCATAACGGTTTAATTAAATAAATAAAAGGATTTTTAGGAAATAAAATCCGAATTGGCATTAGAAAAATCCAGACTGGAGATATAAAATAAATATGAACTCCAGTGAACTAAGTGAAATGATTTTTAAGACAAAAATCATATTTTAAATGGTTAAATAGAATTAACTAAATTGGAGAATAATTAGTTAAAGGAAATTTGAATCGAAATTGGGTTTTTGGATAAGTGAAAGAGATTGAGAATTTATATTCGAAATCGAATATATAACTCGAGTTGAAAATATAATTAGATTAGTTTTGTGACGATCCCTAAATCGATGTGACGATATTAAGGATAATCATTGGAATATAACACATCAATCGTCATAGTAGAGTACGGATAATAGCAAAAACAATAAATAGAATAGTTTTTACATGGATATGACAGCGGAATCACAACATGTAACAACATCAGAATAGCACAACGTAGGATATAACTTAGTAAATAAAAGGGAAATGATCAGTCACCATCGCCAGAGGCGGAATATATACATGCAGTGAGACATAATAAGGGTATCAGTCTACATCGCCGAAGGCGGTACATATACATATGATAATAAGTACTGAAAGTAAAGCAGTCTGCATCGCCTGAGGCGGAATCATAATATAAGTACAATAATGGCGGAAAATGTCAAAGTCATCTCGGTGAAGTCAGCCTCGCCATGAGCCAAAATGCACTCCATACAACAGTGCTGAGCCAAAAACAACCTGCCACCTGTGAACTAGGCTGCCCGTGTGGAAATAAGGGCACCCGCGTTTGCAAAGTGAAACAAACAACGAGTCAGTCATGGGGACTGGTATGAGAAATCTACTTAACAGTCTAAACAACAGTAATAAGCAAATCATAGGACCACGCCACTTTCGCGGAACAGGTTTACTCCAGTGTTTACTGGTGCTTTTAAAACAAAGTACATTCTTTAAAACAACGCAATGCTTTTAAAAAGAATGAAGCCATTATAAGACTCAAGTCCCATCATACAATGCAACGCAAGCCGGAGGATAGAGTTTTACCTTATAATGGCCAAATATGCTTAATACGTGTAAAGCAAAATCATTTGATATTATTACTAGTGCATATATGTTTCAAAACGAATAGCATCATAAATATCAATCATAGACGGCATAGCTACCATATACTATGTCGCCATACTAGTTCTACAATCGAATCCGTTATTTCGTATTGGAAATTGGATTTCCGTCATGAGTCAAGGCAAGGGGCAAGCTCCTCTCCGCTTCGAGACATTCTAGCAAATGCCTCAGGACTACACACTCTGGGTAACCCCTGGATGCTTCAGGGCCAGTCCTCTCTTACGTTTGAGGATTAATTATTCTTGAACACACGTTTCCCGGTCCTTACAGACCTATAATCGAGGCGCCTCGCATTCCAAAAACCACATAGGTGAAAAATAGATATAAATGTCAGGGCTGGTAAGTCACTGACCCCACCATAGCTAGAAAGAAACGTCGTGCTCTCCCTGCAGTCCTTATCCCGTTTTTAACTCATACCGAGGTGTGAGGCTCGCGAATCCACGCTATACACAAAGCCAGGCCACGTAGACCGTGCTTTGATCATCAACCACAAAACTTTGCTTTGCAACAGAAGCCTTGATCATAACATCTTGGCATGCCACATAGGCAATCCACTCCATACGACTGATTTCTATCGATATATAACCTCTGAGCTCGTACGTCTCAGAGAAGGGCGTTAAGCAAAAGAATAAATTCTCCGTCGCCAAACAGATATATATTTAACAGAGATCAATCAGTATAGAACAAAATCCAATGTCAGACACACAGTCCATTTACAAGTCCGTTCTGGGTTAGAACGAAACCGGAGGCATCAATTCCTCGTATATCCGTACAATCAACCCATACGTTCAGACGGCTACTACTTCCGTCCCTTCACGGTAGCTACTCCAATCAGGAACCTCAGCAGCGCCCATCCAACCTATACGAAGATCGTCGGTCTTGAATCGTCTTTGTATTTTCCAATTCGAATCGCTCGATCAATTATTTGAAATGAGGGTTAGCTCGTCCTTTTCAAATAATTCACGTAATTAGAATTCAAATCAATTCTTTCCATGGTTATATTATTCGCCAATCACATTTCGGTTCTTTAGTATAATTTTCGTGTCAAACACATACAACCATCAAATATCAAGCAAATCAAGCCAAATTGGTTTATTCCCAATCTATGTTGCTTATAATATTTTATAATGATTTTTCGCCATTTTTATTTATTTAAAAATGGCCATATTTAATTAAACGACATTTAAGGTCGTGCCGTGGCATTGGCGCTGTTTTTCCCCTAGTTTGTTTTACACGTATCGGAAAATCTAACCATTGGATTTTTACAAAGTCTATATCAGTGGGAAGATATTCCCAAAGCGAACCCAACGGTTACAGTTTCATGAAAATCCGATGGTCGGATCTTCCACACTAGTCGTTTGAAGTTACGGTTTCAAAATTCGAACTGTAGCGTCGTTATTCGATTTAATTTAATTATATTTATATATAAATATAAACGATTCTGGCGTTGTTTTTCTTCAGATTTGAATTAAACATTCCAGATAATCCAACCGTTGAATTTTTACATGGTTGGTGCCGTTGGAGTGATATTTCCAAGGCGAACCCAGCGGTTGCGGTTTCGAGAAAATCCGATGGTCGGATTTCTCGTACTAATCGTTTCAAATTACGATTCCAAAACACGAACTGCACGGCTTCGATTCCTTTCTATTCTATTTATATTTATATATATAAATATAGTTCATTCATTTATTTCAAATATAGTTCATTCTTTAATTTCAACTTCGTTTCCACTTCAAATATTTCACTAACGCCTTAATGTTTCGAAAAATTTCGCCATAACCTCCTTTGTACGGGAAGGGGTTTGGAAATTTATTGGGTCGTGTTAGGTACCCAATAAATCCTATAAAGCATCCACATATTTATAGTGATATATTCTGGTGTTTACGGGGGAGTGTGTATAGATAATAACTCCAGAGAATAAATTCTCGTCACCCCGTTCCGTGTGGAAATAAATAGTCCATGTGTCGTATCTAATGACTAGAGAGACGTGATTATTGTCAACTCTAGACCCGTGTGGGGTTTCTATTAATCTGGCAATTTATCATTATATTTATTTACAGTCTATATCAGTCATCAGTTCAACCTGTAGTATATAATCATCGCCATACAAGCCTCTTGCTCGTATGGTAAATCTTCCACCTCGTCACACAAGCTCCAATTGCTTATGTGGAATATGATGAAGTATTCCTATCGTCAAGGAGTATGCCATGTAGTGTAGTTCAAAATTAATTGTTACTATCCTATGGCGATGTTTATTATTTCACACAGAATAAGCAGCACTCCGCATCCAATGGCATTCACAGGAGTTGATATAAAAATAAAATTGCGCAGCCAACTCATCAAGGCTTACCTATTTGTCGGGCATGCAAATAATTTCTTTACTCTACTGCTAATCCATTTTCCCTGTTCAACACATGTGTATATATGCAGAACAAAGCTAATAATAATATTTCTAGCAAACTATTATTTATTTCAACAGGTGTGTATTTTTATCAAAGCGTATACATGATAAAAGAAATATTTTTTATCATCAAAAATATTTATCCAACACGTGACTGTTTTTAACACTTCATATTCACAATAAAAATGTAGTTTTTATTGTCTATTCATTTTATTTTAAAATACGATAACATTCAACACATGAATTTCAACTCGACGAACGAATCTCAATTCAACACATGAATATTCTCTATAGTTTGTATATATATATAAATGTGATTTTTATCGTAAAATCTATTTGTTTAAATTCGAATAATATTCAACACATGAATTTCAACTCGACGAACGAATTTCAATTCAACACATGAATATTCTCTATAGTTTGTATATATATAAAAATGTGATTTTTATCGTTGAATCTATTTGTTTAAATTCGAATAATATTGAACACATGAATTTCAACTCGACGAACGAATTTCAATTCAACACATGAATATTCTCTATAGTTTGTATATATATAAAAATGTGATTTTTATCGTTGAATCTATTTGTTTAAATTCGAATAATATTCAACACATGAATTTCAACTCGACGAACGAATTTCAATTCAACACATGAATATTCTCTATAGTTTGTATATATATAAAAATGTGATTTTTATCGTTGAATCTATTTGTTTAAATTCGAATAATATTCAACACATGAATTTCAACTCGACGAACGAATTTCAATTCAACACATGAATATTCTCTATAGTTTGTATATATATAAAAATGTGATTTTTATCGTTGAATCTATTTGTCTAAATTCGAATAATATTCAACACATGAATTTCAACTCGACGAACAAATTTCGATTCAACACATGAATATTGGTTTCAACATATGTAATTAATTTCAACAAAATGAAAATTATTCTAACACATGATTATTTCAGAAAATTTCAGCAGCATAACGGCAGGGTAGTTAAAACTAGGACCGTCCCTAGTACGGCTACTCGCTCTACCTTAAAACCTCGCGGTTTTTGACAATGGGGATCATGCATCTAGTTCGCACGCAGGCGGCATGTTTTATTTTCATTTCCACGATCCTATTCTAATTTGTTTCAACCACAAGAGGGTATTTTTCAACCACAAAGGTATTTTTCAACCACAATATCAACCACAAAATATTTCCAACCATTCGTCATACCATAATATCACGCCAATCACAAGCAATAAATATCGTCCATGGTCTGTGGACGAGGGGAGTATATATATATATATATATATATATATATATATATATTATTTCTATAATTCACTTGCATTTCATCACAATTCAAAGCATATATGTTTCATACAACGCTTGTATAATTTATACATCGCTAATATAACTTATACAAGACATGTACATGAGGTATACAAAGCGTATATAATTTACACTTCGCTTATATAATTTATACAACACGATTTCATTCACACAATTTAGTTTAAATTCCTCACATTGGTTTTTGTAGTGCTAAAAATTGTAGGAAGATCGGAAAAATCCGCGGCTTCTGCTAGATGGTAGAGAGCCTCCCTGCGGTCCCGACGTTTCCTGCTTCATCGAATTTCGTTAACACACTAAAAAGATATGATTTTTCAAAGTTTTGCAACACTTAAAAGTGTTATTTTCAATTCAGAAATTCAATGCAGAAGGGTTTGCAAAGCTTCAAAACTAGGTTTTGAATTTAAATCAAAACCGTACCTCGTTGTCCCGATCAGACTATACGGCGTCGAAGGGCTTCGAACTGGCTTCCTATCGACGGTGGTGGCAGCGAACTCGGCGGCTTCTCTGGCGATCGGCGGCGGCAGAAAGGGGCGAACTTCCTCGAGGTAGAACGACGGGAATACTACACGATTTCTGTCGAGGGTTGTTTTGATTTGAAGAGGGGAGGAAGGCGATCAGAATTTTCAACTGGAGGCGGCTGCGATATTGAATGTGGCGACGGCGATCGGGGTGGGAAGGTATTAAACGATTTACGTCGTTCGTTCTGGGGTTGATCGATTTTTCTGAAGTGAGAGAAAATAGAAGATATTTTCTAATTTATTATATTTTTAAATTCCTATAATACCCCTTCTAGCCAACGTACACCAATTTCAACCCAACGACTGTCGCCCCCAGCCAAATACCCCCATTCCGGACACAATGGGATATGTTTCGTTGGCCAATTCGACTGTTACAGCCAGTTATTTTTCAAATTAAAGTATACAACATTTTATATTCAATTTGAACGTACATTTCAATTTGCCAGGGCCACAAACTGAATCGAAAAATTCCAGAAAAATAAATCTAGCTTTGTTTTGACGTTACGGTCCCAACAAAACCAGTTTCGTCAAATTCTGAGCTCATATGCAAAATGTCCATTTTCAGGTCGATCCATTTTAACTGAAATTGACCAATCACATTTTCTTTTGCCCCGCTCACATACTAGCTTCAAAAATTATGAAATTTGAAACCTAGCAATAATTTGACATCCCGGACCCAACAAAAGTGGTCTCGTCGAATTCCGAGGTCGTATGCAAAATATCTATTTTCAAGGGCTATATATGCTATAAAGCGACCTTTCTGAAAATTCATTTGGCCATAACTTTTGATTTCCGTTATGAAACTTCGATTTTTCAGATTCGTTAGAAAGGTATTCATAAACAGATTTAAATATTTTCAGTTTCGCTAAAATCTGTTATATTTTCCGCCCGGTACAGTCAGACAAAGTTTGTATTCAAATTTTCAAACTGCCTCACTATCCCCAATTCTTTATTTTATTGAAATATGCTATTTTAATTGTTCAAATTCTTTGACCATAACCAATTTTAAAATTTTAAAATTGGTTCACATTTCCCGAGTTATTACAATCTCCCCCACTTAAAACTTTTCGTCCTCGAAAAGGAAATAACCAGCAAAGTAGGAAACAAAATGTAAATGCAAAGTATTGTAAAGGTACCTTGCACCAGAGTTATTCAGAGATGTCCACTCTGCATTTGGGGTAGGCTTGTTTAATGCTTCCCTCAGTCTCCCAAGTACAGTCTCTAGGATCACTACTCCACTGCACTTTAACTAAATGAATCTTTTTGCTCCTTAGCTCTCTAGTTTCTTTGCCAACTATCTTTAATGGCTCTCTTCTGACTGCTAATTCTGGAGTTATGTCTATATCCTGTTGCGCTGCTTCTTCTACAACAAGATCCGGATCATGCACATGTTTTCTGAGTTGAGACACGTGGAACACGTCATGTACACCAGGCAACCAATCAGGTAATGAAACCCTATATGCCAGAGTTCCAATCCGTTCGAGTATAGGAAAGGGACCAATAAATCTCGGTGCCAACTTCCCAGTCTTGCCAAATCTGATTACTCCCCGCATCGGAGAAACTCTTAAATAAACATAATCGCCAACGAAAAACGATAAATCTCTCCTTATCGCATCAGCATAACTTTTCTGTCGGCTTTGTGCGGTTTTCAATCGCTTCTTAATGAAATCGACTTTATCTGATGCTTCTCGAATCATATCGGGCCCTAACACAAGTCTGTTGCCAGGTTCTACCCAACATGCGAGAGATCTGCACGGTCTACCGTATAATGCTTCAAATGGAGACATTCCCAAACTTGCTTGATAGCTATTGTTATAAGAGAATTCGGCTAAATGTAAGTGATCTTCCCATGAGCCCCCAAAATCGATAACGCAAGCCCGTAGTAAATCTTCTAGAATTCTATTCACCCGCTCAGTTTGGCCGTCTGTCTGAGGGTGATATGCGGTGCTTAGATTCAATTTGGTTCCCAATTCTGTCTAGAATGCTTCCCAGAATTTTCTAGTAAATAGGGGATCTCTATCACTGACTATATTGAGCGGCACTCCATGTAGTTTAACTATTTCTTTGAAGTAAATCTGTGCTAAACTTTGAGCCGTTCTGTTGGATCGGACAGGTATGAAATGGGCAGTCTTCGTGAAGCGATCTACGATCACCCATATACTGTCGTTTCCTTTCTTAGTTCGAGGCAAACCATCAATGAAGTCCATCGAAATTTGCTCCCACTTCCATCCTGGAATTTCTAATGGTTGCAATAGTCCAGCCAATTTCTGCTGATCGCTCTTAACTAGCGGACAAGTTGAGCATCTGCTAACATATAATGAAATATCCCTTTTCATTGATCTCCACCAGAATGTGCGCTTGATGTCATTATACATTTTGCTCACGCCGGGATGGATGCTTAGTTTGGACTTGTGACATTCATCAAGTATTTCCCTTCGAAGCTCTGGAAGATTTGGGATGCAAATTCTGCCCTTTAATCTAAGAATTCCTTTGTCATCGAGTCGGAAGCTTGTGGATTCACCCCCATTGACTCTCTGACTGATTCTTTGAATAAATTCATCGTCTTTCTGAAGGGTTGAGATCCTGTCAATTAATGAAGACGTAATGATAAAACTGGCAATGATTTCACTCTTTCTGCTAAGCGCATCTGCGACAACATTGGCTTTCCCTGGAGTGTATAGAATCTCAAAATTGTATGCTGCAAGGAATTCTAACCAACGCTGTTGTCTCAAGTTTAGATCTTTCTGAGTGAATAGATATTTCAAGGATTGATGATCGGTAAATAGTTCGAACTTCTCGCCCAATAAATAATGCCTCCAGATTCTCAAAGCAAACACGATAGCTAATAACTCAAGATCATGAGTTGCATAGTTTCTTTCATGCGGCTTCAGCTGACGGCTGGCATAAGCAACCACTTGGCCTTTTTGCATTAATACTGCGCCTAGCCCTCTAATAGAAGCGTCTGTCCACACAGTCAAGTCTTGGTTGCCTTCTATAATTGTCAATACTGGAGCAGTTGTCAATTTCAGTTTCAGCTCCTGGAAAGCTTCTTCACATTCGGGAGTCCATTTGAATTTCTCATGCTTCTTTGTAAGCTTTGTCAATACACCCGATATCTTTGAAAAATCTTGAACGAATTTCCGATAGTAACTAGCCAATCCAAGGAAACTTCGAACTTCCGTGGGGGTAGTAGGTTGTTTCCAGTTCTGAATCGCTGTAATTTTGCTTGGATCTACAGCAATCCCTTCTTTTGATACGACATGGCCTAGGAACTTAACTTCATCCTGCTAGAAGAAACATTTAGAAAATTTAGCTTTCAAGACATTTCTCCTCAGAATTTTCAACACTTATTCTAAATGTTCTGCATGCTCGCCTTCCGACTTGGAGTATATTAAAATGTCATCGATGAAAACTAGCACAAATTTATTCAATACACCACGGAACACTCTATTCATAAGATCGACGAAGTATGCCGGAGCGTTACACAAGCCGAACGGCATTACTAACCATTCGTAGAATAAATCGGGACCCCTGAAGGCTGTCAAAGGAACACAGTCTTCGGCTATATGTAATTGGTGGAAACCTATAGCTAGGTTCATTCTGGAGAATACAGTTGCTCCAATTAATTGATCCAACAGACCGTCTATCCGAGGCAAGGGATATTTGTTCTTCAGTGTCTGCTTATTGAGATCTCGGTAATCAACACAAAGTCTTAGAGTACCGTCTGATTTCGGGACAAATACTACTGCTGCTCCCCAAGCTGAGAAGCTTGGTCTGATCAAACCTTTCCAAAGCAATTCTCGGGTTTGACTACCTAACTCTTCTTTTTCTTTCGGGGCCATTCTTCTAATTGGATGTACTATTGGTCGGGCGTTAGGAATTAGATCCATTCTAAATTCAATTTCTCTTTGCGGCGGTAAGTTTTCTACTTCTTCAAACACATCCGCATAGTTTTTAACGATCGGTATCTTTTCTAATGAAGGGTGAGTAACTTCTAAAGAAGACCAAAATTATGTTCTATTAATTTCTGAGCTATGGCATGGTATATATATAGGTCCAAGCTTCGTTTCGACTTTAACAATTCTCTCGGCACATCTAACTTCGGCCATATATTTTGTCAACCATTCCAAACCGAGAATAACATCGAATTCAGATAAATCCATGACGTTAAGTGGATGGGAAACTTGTAACATGAATAAGAGATAGGCACTCTGCAGTACGAACTGAGACTAATAGAACCTTCTATCGGGTTTTGAACTTTAATTGGTTCTTTAAGCTTTCTTACTTTTAACTTTAACTTACTAATAGTGTTACTAGAAATGAAGCTACGTGATGCTCCAGTATCAAAAAGTACAGAAACAGGAATATTTTTAATGGTAAGGGTACCTCCCAAGACGTCGGGTTTACCTGATCCATCGGTGATAGCTGGCGGGGTCTCCCCGTCATACACATGAACCACTTGTGCATTCTGCTTCAGAGGACAATTCCTGCTATAGTGCCCTTTCTTATGGCAGTTGTAGCATTCGGCTGAGCTGTGGTCTGGATTTGCCTTTATCTTCCTCGGGGCTTTGCACACATTAGAAAAATGTCATGTCTTCCCGCAGTTGTAGCAACTCCTATTCGGTATCTTTCCAGATTTCTGAGTAGCGGCCGTTGTAATGCTAGACTCTGGCTGATCTGCTGAAGCTTTGCGCTTATTTCCAGCTTGGCTTTTTGCGCGGTCTTGGTTGGAGTGTCTTTCATCCATATCTTCATAATTGCAAGCCATCTCTACTAATTCTGAGAATGAGAGTTTGATGTTGCTCATGGCTCTGTCATGGTACTTGCGCCTTAGCCCAAATATAAACCTCTTGTTCTTAGCTTTGTTGGTCATAATAAGCTCTGGAGCATAGCGCGACAACTGAGTGAATTTATTGAGGTAATCTTGGATAGAGAGATCTCCCTACTGGAGATTAGCAAACTGCTCTCGCATCCGCTCTAAGGCCTGCTCAGGTACAAACTTCTCGTTGAACATGGTCTTGAATTGCTCCCAGGTCCGAACAGTACCTGCTGCATCTTCTGAGGTGATGGCATCCCACCACAACTCTGCTTCTTCCTGTAAGAGCCAGATACCTAGTCATGCTTTGTTGTTAGTCCCCAATCCCATGCCTTCAAAGATCTTTTCACAGGTCTTCAACCAAGCAATAGCCTCTGTCACTGTACCAAGGCCAGAAAAGGGTTTCCCCCCAAGGTTCCTATATCTCTTTGCTACTCTGTCTAGCTCAAAGTCCTAGGGTGCTAGTGGCTGAATAATAGGGCCCTCCTCTACTACGGGGATATTCCCCCGTCCTCCTGCTATGCCTGCTCGGCCTCCACGGCCACCCCTGGCTGCTGCTGCTCGTGTAGCCATCAGAGAGAGTACTGTATAAGCAAGAAAAGAGTCAAGCTCACAGAATTGATAACTTTCATAATTGATAAAGCAGGGGAACATAAGGAAAGGTAATGATGTACTGATCAAATTGTTTTGCTAATCTGCTTAGCTCATTCTAGGACATTGCTAATCCTATCTCTAATGAGCTACTCGCATTAGAACACTACTGATTCTATTCTTACGAGGTGTTTAATGTGTTAGACTCCGGAACTAAGGTTAACCAAAGCTCTGATACCAACTATGACGATCCCTAAATCGATGTGACAGTATTAAGGATAATCATTGGAATATAACACATCAATCATCATAGTAGAGTACAGATAATAGCAAAAAAAATAAATAGAATAATTTTTACATGGATATGACAGCGGAATCACAACTTGTAACAACATCAGAATAGCACAACGTAGGATATAACTTATTAAATAAAAGGGAAATGATCAGTCACCATCGCCAGAGGCGGAATACATACATTCAGTGAGACATAATAAGGGTATCAGTCTACATCGCCGAAGTGATACATATAGATATGATAATAAGTACTGAAAGTAAAGCAGTCTGCATCGCCTGAGGCGGAATCATAATATAAGTACAATAATGGCGGAAAATGTCAAAGTCATCTCGGTGAAGTCAGCCTCGCCATGAGCCAAAATGCACTCCATACAACAGTGCTGAGCCAAAAACAACCTGCCATCTGTGAACTAGGCTTCCCGTGTGGAAATAAGGGCACCCGCGTTTGCAAAGTGAAACAAACAATGAGTCAGTCATGGGGACTGGTATGAGAAATCTACTCAACAGTCTAAACAACGGTAATAAGCAAATCATAGGACCACGCCACTTTCGCAGAACGGGTTTACTCCAGTGATTGCTGGTGCTTTTAAAACAAAGTACATTCTTTAAAACAACGCAATGCTTTTAAAAAGAATGAAGCCATTATAAGACTCAAGTCCCATCATACAATGCAACGCAAGCCGGAGGATAGAGTTTTACCTTATAATGGCCAAATATGCTTAATACGTGTAAAGCAAAATCATTTGATATTATTACTAGTGCATATATGTTTCAAAACGAATAGCATCATAAATATCAATCATAGACGGCATAGCTACCATATACTATGTCGCCATACTAGTTCTACAATCGAATCCGTTATTTCGTATTGAAATTTGGATTTCCGTCATGAGTCGAGGCAAGGGGCAAGCTCCTCTCCGCTTCGAGACATTCTAGCAAATGCCTCAGGACTACACACTCTGGGTAACCCCTGGATGCTTCAGGGCCGGTCCTCTCTTACGTTTGAGGATTAATTATTCTTGAACACACGTTTCCCGGTCCATATAGACCTATAATCGAGGCGCCTCGCATTCCAACAACCACATAGGTGAAAAATAGATATAAATGTCAGGGCTGGTAAGTCACTGACCCCACCATAGCTAGAAAGAAACGCCGTGCTCTCCCTGCAGTCCTTATCCCGTTTTTAACTCATACCGAGGTGTGAGGCTCGCGAATCCACGCTATACACAAAGCCAGGCCACGTAGACCGTGCTTTGATCATCAACCACAAGACTTTGCTTTGCAACAGAAGCCTTGATCATAGCATCTTGGCATGCCACATAGGCAATCCACTCCATACGACTGATTTCTATCGATATATAACCTCTGAGCTCGTACGTCTCAGAGAAGGGCGTTAAGCAAAAGAATAAATTCTCCGCCGCCAAACAGATATATTGTAACATCCCGTAATTTTATAACATTAAAATTCACAAATTAAAGTATACTTAATTTTCAGAAAAGAATTAAGTGAAATGGGTTGCGTAGAGAAATATATATATATATTGATATATATATATATATATATAAATTAAAAATTAAATTAATAAATATGCGAAAAAGTTCAAAACAGCGAATTGGGAGGGGGAATAACCGAATCGGCCCATTTTTGAGGTCGACCCGAGCTCTGCTGGGTCGACTAGGGGTTAATCCAGGGTGTTTGGCTGTCAACCCGTGGGCCGATTCGCTCAAATGCAGATTTTGCATTTGATTGGTTCTTATGGTTCAGGGTTAATCTAATGGTCCTAAATAACTTCCTACACCTTTAAATACATCCTAATGCTAACCCTAAACCTAATTAAAATAGAATAGTTACCGTCATACCATCGCCATGGAAATCAATGGAGCCGCCGCCAACTAAGAAGGAAGAAAAGCAAATTCAATTCTAATTCTCTCAACCCTAAAGCAAAGCAAAACTCTCTCTTTTCTTCTCTAAATTGTGAGTATGATGATCTTAACAAGATTATTATCATTTTAATTAGGTTGAGTTATGAATGGATTATGAGTAGATGATGTGAATTATCATATATGTTGTTGTAAACCCCTTTTGCTATCATGTATATTGTAAATCCAATGTTATGTGATGATGATATCTTATATGTTGTAAATCATGCTATGATGATGTTATGTATGTTGAAAGTTTCTATGCTAAGTTGTGATGAATCATACATGTTAAAAAGGCCATGATGTTACCATCTATGCTAGTTAGTTCATATTAATTAAATCATCATGTTTGGGTTATGTTGATCTATATGACAAGTCACATATGCAAGTTAGATTGATTCGAAAAGTTATGAACATATGCCAAGACATCTATTATGACATCTAGAATTATGCTATGACATATGTGATATCCTATGCTAGTTCACACCATCATTATGTTGCCTAAAAACCCCATATGCAAGTTTATGTATAGATTTGGGCTATGATCATATCATGTAAATTGAGACATTTAACAAGTAGACACCTTTTGATCCTTAACATGTGTAGTTTATGAAAGTTTCACCCCTATTATAATTAGATTTATTTTAATTGTCTGTATGTTGTGACACGCATGCTGAGTTCGACTGTAAGAGGCCAAAACGGGGAGCAGTGGCAACGCAAGTCCAACGGGTTTCGTATGTGTGTGTGGACCCGGGCTGGTAGGTAAGACGTTGTTGCATCGTGTAGGTATAAGCCGTGCATTCTCAAGTTGTATCGGGTTGCCACTTTAGGGGAGTGATACACCCCACTGTGGGGCCAGCACGGGTATCTACGAGTAGGGAGCCGATTGAAAGTGGGTAGTGGGGTACACCTAGTGGAGATAGGGGCAGACGACACCTATGTAGTCAGCTAGGGGTACGTAAGGCTATTTATAAAGTTTCTGTGTAAAGCAAGTGGGATCAAACAATAGGGTGACTGGTATGGTGCAGTATAGTAATGTGCGGTGCAGTGTAGTAATCATTCGTTAGTAATTAGGTGTGCCTTTACCGTTATCTTAAACGCTATCTTTATCTTCATAAGAGTTCATAGACATTTACTTGTCTTTGAGCTTATGCCTTAGTCTAGTTATTTTGATAATAGTATTGTTAGAATTATCATACTCGCCAGACTTTATGTCTGACCCCCTCTATTTCTATCCTTTTTCCCCCTCCAGTTCCTCAGGTTGGGCCCAGCTCTAGTGGAGTTTGATTGAATTGCTTCATCTCTCTTTGGAAAGCTTGGACCGTTGAAGTAAAGTCCAGCTTGTTATCTTTTTAATGGCTATTTATGTAATGGGATTATGTATTTTGTTTTTATGAAGATGGATATTGTACTTGGTTATGATCTATGGTTTTATGATGTAACAAACATGTTTAATTTCCGCTGTAATAAAATGAAGTTTTAGATTTCCAAGTACTATTTATTATCTGTCTTGTTGTAATTTTTCTGTTCTATATTCACTTATAACCTCCATGGAAGTTAATGCATTCCCTTTGTGAGTGACATTAATGGATGTGGGGTGTTACACGTGGTATCAGAACTTAAGGTTACCAGAACAGATAAAAATACTTTAGAAAAATAGTTATTTTTGGAAGAAGTGTTTTCAAAAACATGTTTTAATGAGAGAAAAGTTTTTAAGAAAAACATAATCCCCAATAGCCCATATCTTTATCTTTCGAATTCTCCATTCTGAATCTTTCCTTTTTCGTTTCAGCACGGCTGAAGATCTTAATCTACCCGACGGTGTAACGATACCATGATGGTATAGGAGGTTATTAGAGGCTAGGGCCGCTGCAGGTCCAGCCAATGTTCCTCCACCACCAGTTGCACCCGTTCCACCTTCTCCTCGCGTAGATACTTTTGCAAAGACGTGCAAGGAATTCAAGGCTATGGGTGGAAAACCATTTCAAGGGTCAGAAACGTTTGTGGAAGCTAGAGATTGGCTTAAGGAAGTGGAAGAATTGCTAGAAATCTTTGAAGTAGAAGAAGGGAGGAGAGTTCGTTTAGCAGCTTGGTTGATGAAGAGAGAGGCCTCGTTTTTGTGGGAGGTCACTAATAGGGAGCGTCATGTTGACTCTTGGGCGGATTTCAGATGTAGGTTCGAGGCGAAGTTTCTCTCAAGGGCGTAAGAAAATCTATATATGGAAAGGTTCTTGACATTGAAGCAAGGAAGCTCATCAGTGAAAGAATATGTCAATAAATTTAACCAGTTAGCAAGGTTTGGCTTGGACTTAGTGAACACGCCGGAGAAGAAGGCGCTGAGGTTCGTGAATGGCTTGAATGAACCATAGCAAGGGTTGGCTATGACCCACATCCCTATGGGGGCTACCTTTGAGAAGTTAGTAGAAATGGCGCTTATGCATGAGGAGAAAAGCGCTAAAGCTGATAAGGCACCCGAGAAGAAGGGGGATCAGAAGAAACCACAACAGCAAAACAAGAAGGGTGGTAAAGATAATAACGGCAAGGGAAAGAAGAAATGTTTTAACTGTGGGACACCAGGCTATCTCAGCAATGATTGCCGGAAAAAAAAAGACAGGCTGTTTTCATTGTGGCGATGCGGGACATTTAGTGAAGGACTGCCCAAAGAAGGGGCAGAGGGCAGGAGCTACCTCGGGAGGATAGGTGCAGGCTCTTATGGCACCAGGGCAGGCAAGGGGAAGTTCAGGCTCTCGCGGTCCCACCGCTGCAAGAACGAGGTAGAACCATTTCTGTTGAAAGCTTAGTTTTTCTGATTGATCATCCTGTCCATACCTTATTCGATTCGGGTGCATCACATTCGTTTATCTCTACATCATTAGTTGAATCACTGCACTTAAACACCAGTTTAGTAGAGGATCCCTTAGTTGTTTCGAATCCAATTGGGGGCTCAGCTTATTTGTCTATGATGTGTTTGGATTTGAAAATTTCCATACTTAGCATTGAATTTAGATGTGATGCTTATGTGTTGAGCTTCACGGGCTATGGGCTAATTTTAGGAATGGATTGGTTATCCAGAAATGGGGCCGTTCTTGATTGTGAAAGGAGAGTAGTTAGGCTCGTGACTCGCCTTGGCAACACTCTCGAAATCTTTTGTAATCCCATAAATTCGGTTATGCTAAGTTATCTAGAATCGCTTGACGCGTCTGAGGAAAATCTACGATCTGTTAGAGTGGTCCGAGAATATTCGGATGTGTTTGAGGAGGTGAAGGGCTTGCCTCCGAAGCGGGAGATAGATTTTTTAATATATCTTGTGGATAATGCGAAACCAATATCTTTGCCAGTACGCCACATGGCTCCACGTGAAAGGAGGGAACTCGGTAAGCAAGTGAAGGAGTTGCTTGAGAAGGGGTTCATAAGACGAAGTATATCGGAGTGGGGTGCTCCAGTAGTATTTGCCACGAAGGCGGATGGGTCCCTTAGACTATGTGTGGACTATAGAGAACTTAATAAACTTACTAAGAAGAACAGACACCCACTGCCGAGGATTGACGATCTCTTCGATCAGTTAGTTGGCGCCTCAGTGTTTTCGCAGTTGGACTTAGCCACTGGGTTCCATCAGTTGAGAGTGGCTGAGGACAGCATAGATAAGACTGCCTTTAGGACTCCGGACGGTTTCTATGAATGGCTAGTGATGCCCTTCGGTTTGACAAACGCCCCAGCATATTTTGTTGATTTGATGAGTAGGGTGTTTAGGGAGTACCTTAACAAATTCGTGGTAGTCTTTGTAGATGACATCTTGATCTTTTCTAAGGATGAAGAAGAGCATGCCCTACATCTTAGGGAAGTGTTGGAGACTCTACGAGCGCATAGCCTTAAGGCTAAATTTTCTAAGTGTCACTTCTGGAGGAAGCAAGTACGGTTCTTGGGACACGTGGTTTCCAAAGAAGGGATAGCCGTGGATCCCGCGAAGGTGGTGGCCATCCAAGATTGGAAGGTCCCTAAAAATGCTACCGAAGTGAGAAGTTTCTTGGGGTTGGCTGGCTACTATAGGAAGTTTATCAAAGACTTCGCAAAGATATCAGCTCCATTGACACGCTTGATGAAGAAGAACCTAGTTTTCACATGGGACGTAGATTGTGATGATGCGTTCCAACGTTTGAAGAGAGCTTTGACTTCAGCCCCAGTCTTAGTATTGCCAGACGGGAGTAAGTCGTTTACCGTTTATACTGATGCTTGTGGGATAGGACTAGGCGCAGTCTTAATGCAAGAGGGTAGGGTAATAGCCTATGATGGAAGGCAGTTGAGAGCGCATGAGAAAAATTATCCTACACATGACCTAGAATTGGCCGCTATTGTTTTCGCGCTTAAGTCTTGGCGTCATTATCTTCTTGGGGAGAAATTCGAATTATTCACTGACCACAAGCCTTTAAAATACCTATTCTCTCAAAAGGACTTGAACTTAAGGCAGCAATGGTGGATGGAGTTCTTAGCGTCCTACGACTTCAAAATAGCCTATACCCCTGGCAAGGGTAACGTGGTGGCCGATGCCTTAAGTAGAAAAAGATTATCCTTAAGTCCTTTGTTTGTTGAGCGGCGAAGTTTAGAATTCATTTCGATGTTTGACTTTAGACCTTCTGTTGACTTCGTACCCGGTTTGCTAGCATCCTTGGAGGTCAGACCTACGCTTTTGGGATGGATTGGCGAGGCAGCGAGACGACCCGCAGTTGGTTGAGTTAGTAGAAAAACTCAAAGGAGGGGAGTCATCGAGCCATCTCCGTGGGTATACCCTAGATGATAAGGGTTGGTTACGTAGGGACGTAGACTTTGTGTACCAAAAGACGATGACCTAAGGAAGACTATTCTTGACGAAGCACATCGTTCAAAGATGACCATTCATCCCGGCGGGGACAAGATGTACAAAGACATGAAGAGAGTTTACTTTTGGGCCGGCATGAAGAAATATGTGGCCGAGTATGTCACTAGATGTTTGGTGTGCCAACAAGTAAAATCGGAGCAAAAGAAACCCGGTGGGTTGCTTCACCCATTGGAGGTTCCACTATGGAAGTGGGAAAGTGTCTCGATGGATTTTCTGGATGGGTTACCGCGATCAAGGAAGGGTAATACGGGAATTTGGGTTATAGTAGATAGACTTACTAAAAGCGCCCATTTCATTCCCGTAAAGAGTAAGAGGACTGCTCCATGGTTAGCCTCCGTATACGTTCGAGAGATAGTTCGTTTGGACGGTGTTCCTTCTAGCATAGTGAGCGACCGCGATCCTATTTTCACTAGCGAATTTTGGAGAAGCTTACAAGAGGCGGTAGGGACTCAGTTATGTTTGAGCACCGCATATCATCCTCAGACGGACGGCCAGACCGAGAGGGTGAATCGCATTCTAGAGGATCTGTTGAGGCTAGGTATCCTAGACTTTGGGGGTACATGGGAAGAGCATCTTCCATTGGTTGAGTTCGCATATAATAATAGCTTTCAGTCCAGCATTGGTATGGCACCATTCGAAGCTCTATATAGACGACCTTGTCGTTCACCTTCATGTTGGTGGGAATCTACGGATAAGATCTTACTGGGGCCCGATATGATTAGGGAGACTTCGGAGAAGATCGACTTTATTCGAAGGAGGATGAAAGCAGCACAGGATAGGCAGAAATCGTATGCGGATAAGAGGAGGACAGATCTCGAGTTTGAAGTTGGGGACATGGTCTTTGTCAAAGTGTCTCCATTACGAAACGTTGTTCGCTTTGGGTCCGTTGGGAAATTAGCACCAAGGTTTGTAGGGCCGTTTCCTATTAAGGAGAAAATTGGACAGATGGCGTATAGAGTGGAGTTGCCCGAGAGACTTAGTGGTGTACATGACGTATTCCATGTGTCACATTTGAGGAAGTGCTTGCACGAGACCGCGGAAGTGGTTGAGCCGAGCTTGCTTAGAGAGGTGGAGATAGAGCGTGATGCGACAATTCGACGAGCTCCTATGCGCATTCTTGGGTCGGAGATCAAGAGGTTGAGGAATCGAGAGGTCAGACTAGTCAAAGTGCAATGGGGAGATGATGAGAGCAATGCTACTTGGGAGACAGAAGAGAAGATGCGTTCATGATACCCTTTTCTTTTTGAGGGTATGTCTTTTAATTTTAACTTTATCGCTTAGCTTGTACTTATCTTATCTTTAGTATATCCTCTCGCCAGTATCTTTGACCTTTAGTTAGGATAATCCTATGGTTGAAACATGTGTTTGAGACATGTTATGTATGGTGGATTCAAAGTGGATGCAAGTGTTTGCTAGTGGTTGCTCGTGGATGCATATACACACACTATTAGGCACCAGATCGGCTCAGTCACTTCATATTGCATATTGCATATATATGGATGCATTTAGTAAAATGGATGTATAATGGTTGTATTATCATATAGTTGTTGCATTCGGGTGGATGGTTGTGCACGCATATAGAATTAATATGTAACATTAGGAATCTTTTGCATACATATTGGACGCATGGCACTATCATGAATTTCACTAAGGAGGTCGATTGAATCAGTAGACCGCCTAATTTTGCATTAGATATGGACATATACACAAACTGTGCATATCAACATTAAAGCATTAGAAGTCTTTTAAGGACAATGGATGCCGGTGCTTGATGGTTAAGTAGATGGACGATTAGATGGTAGGATATACATTCTTCTTGACTTGGAGATTTCGGCGACGAAATCCTTTAAGGAGGGGAGAATGTAACACCCCATAATTTTATAACATTAAAATTCACAAATTAAAGTATACTTAATTTTTAGAAAAGAATTAAGTGAAATGGGTTGCGCAGAGAAATATATATATATATATATATATTAAAAATTAAATAAATAAATATGCGAAAAAGTTCAAAACAACGAATTGGGAGGGGGAATAACCGAACCGGCCCATTTTTGAGGTCGACCCGAGCCTTGCTGGGTCGACTAGGGGTTAATCCAGGGTGTTTGGCTGTCAACCCGTAGGCCGATTCGCTCAAATGCAGATTTTTCATTTGATTGGTTCTCATGGTTCAGGGTTAATCTAATGGTCCTAAATAACTTCCTACACCTATAAATACATCCTAATGTTAACCCTAAACCTAATTAAAATAGAATAGTTACCATCATACCATCGCCATGGAAATCAATGGAGCCGCCGCCAACTAAGAAAGAAGAAAAGCAAATTCAATTCTAATTTTCTCAACCCTAAAGCAAAGCAAAACTCTCTCTTTTCTTCTCTAAATTGTGAGTATGATGATCTTAACAAGATTATTATCATTTTAATTAGGTTGAGTTATGAATGGATTATGAGTAGATGATGTGAATTATCATATATGTTGTTGTAAACCCCTTTTGCTATCATGTATATTGTAAATCCAATGTTATGTGATGATGATATCTTATATGTTGTAAATCATGCTATGATTTATGTATGTTGAAAGTTTCTATGCTAAGTTGTGATGAATCATACATGTTAAAAAGGCCATGATGTTACCATCTATGCTAGTTAGTTCATATTAATTAAATCATCATGTTTGGGTTATGTTGATCTATATGACAAGTCACATATGCAAGTTAGATTGATTAGAAAAGTTATGAACATATGCCAAGACATCTATTATGACATCTAGAATTATGCTATGACATATGTGATATCCTATGCTAGTTCACACCATCATTATGTTGCCTAAAAACCCCATATGCAAGTTTATGTATAGATTTGGGCTATGATCATATCATGTAAATTGAGACATTTAACAAGTTGACACCTTTTGATCCTTAACATGTGTAGTTTATGCAAGTTTCACCCCTATTATGATTAGATTTATTTTAATTGTCTGTATGTTGTGATAATTTATCTTTGTGCTAGGTGTTAGACTATACAAGTCTAGCCTATATTATGCGTTGAATAAGCGAACGTAAAAACGTGGGGTAGGGGTAATATTAAGGATTTAATATTAAAAAGTTGGGGTGCAATTGATATGATTTTGCATGCCATAAGTGTATGGCCATAATTGAGTCAATTATGGACATCATTAAAAGTTGACTTAATTAATAATTTGAATAGGGAATTATTAAAACTAGGGTAAAAGATTTTAAGTGTTAATCAATGCTTAGGACACGAGGTTGGACTCGTTTGTGACGTAAACCTGCCCGGACCCGCCCGGCAAATTCAGTGGTCACAAATGTCTGCCCAATGTGAGAGGTCCTAGGCCTAAACTAAAGCATAACGGTTGTAAAGACACGAGGTTAGACTCTTTTATGGTGTAAGACTGCCCGGACCCGCCCGGCAAATCCAACTGCCATAAATGCCAGTCTAATGTGAGAGGTCTTTATGAGGTTATGGCCTGAATGAATTAAGAAATACTTAACCAGATAAACATGTAAGGTGGGACATGGGGGTTAAGCAGGTGCCTTGGGTGGCATGAGGAATCTAGGGGTGCCCTTAATGGCATGTGAAATACGATTAGTAAGACTTAACCAAACACACATGTAAATGAACATGACTAAGAGGGTTAAGTGGGATATACTAGTGACAAGCTTAGGTGGGTAGCTTGTGGGGGGCCATTTCGACCAGTATCCCAAACGTATCTTTGTGGGCCCGTCCCAAGTCGAGGACGGGACACGCATGCTGAGTTTGACTGTAAGAGGCCAAAACGGGGAGCGGTGGCAACGCAAGTCCAACGGGTTTCGTATGCGTGTGTGGACCCGGGCTGGTAGGTAAGACGTTGTTGCATCGTGTAGGTATAAGTCGTGCATTCTCAAGTTGTATCGGTTTGCCACTTTAGGGGAGTGATACACCCCACTGTGGGGCAGCTCGGGTATCTACGAGTAGGGTGCCGATCGAAAGTGGGTAGTGGGGTACACCTAGTGGAGATAGGGGCAGACGGCACCTTTGTAGTCAGCTAGGGGTACGTAAGGCTATTTATAAAGTTTCTGTGTGAACCAAGTGGGATCAAACAATAGGGTGACTGGTGTGGTGCAGTGTAGTAATGTGTGGTGCAGTGTAGTAATCATTCGTTAGTAATTAGGTGTGCCTTTACCGTTATCTTTAACGTTATCTTAAACGCTATCTTTATCTTCCTAAGAGTTCATAGACATTTACTTGTCTTCCAGCTTATGCCTTAGTCTAGTTATTTTGATAATAGTATTGTTAGAATTATCATACTCGCCAGACTTTATGTCTGACCCCCTCTATTTCTATCCTTTTTCCCCCTCCAGGTCCTCAGGTTGGGCCCAGCTCTAGTGGAGTTTGATTGAATTGCTTCATCTCTCTTTGGAAAGCTTGGACCGTTGAAGTAAAGTCCAGCTTGTTATCTTTTTAATGGCTATTTATGTAATGGGATTATGTATTTTGTTTTTATGAAGATGGATATTGTACTTGGTTATGATCTATGGTTTTATGATGTAACAAACATGTTTAATTTCCGCTGCAATAAAATGAAGTTTTAGATTTCCAAGTACTATATATTATCTGTCTTGTTGTAATTTTTCTGTTCTATATTCACTTATAACCTCCATGGGAGTTAATGCATTCCCTTTGTGAGTGACATTAATGGACGTGGGGTGTTACATATATATTTAACAGAGATCAATCAGTATAGAACAAAATCCAATGTCAGACACACAGTCCATTTACAAGTCCGTTCTGGGTCTGAATGAAACCGGAGGCGTCAATTCCTCGTATATCCATACAATCAACCCATACGTTCAGACGGCTACTACTTCCGTCCCTTCACGGTAGCTACTCCAATCAGGAACCTCAGCAGCGCCCATCCAACCGATACGAAGATCGTCGGTCTTGAATCATCTTTGTATTTTCCAATTCGAATCGCTCGATCAATTATTTGAAATAAGGGTTAGCTCGGCCTTTTCAAATAATTCACGTAATTAGAATTCAAATCAATTCTTTCCATGGTTATATTATTCGCCAATCACATTTCGGTTCTTTAGTATAATTTTCGTGTCAAACACATACAACCATCAAATATCAAGCAGATCAAGCCAAATTGGTTTATTCCCAATCTATGTTGCTTATAATATTTTATAATGATTTTTCGCCATTTTTATTTATTTAAAAATGGCCATATTTAATTATACGACGATTCAGGTCATGCTGTGGCACTGGCGCTGTTTTTCCCCTAGTTTGTTTTGCACGTATCGGAAAATCTAACCGTTGGATTTTTACAAAGTTTATATCAGTGGGAAGATATTCCCAAAGCGAACCCAACGGTTCCAGTTTCGTGAAAATCCGACGGTCGGATCTTCCACACTAGTCGTTTGAAGTTACGGTTTCAAAATTCGAACTGCAGCGTCGTTATTCGATTTAATTTAATTATATTTATATTTATATATAAATATAAACGATTCTGACGCTGTTTTTCTTCAGATTTGAATTAAACATTCCAGATAATCCAACCGTTGGATTTTTACAAGGTTGGTGCCGTTGGAGAGATATTTCCAAGGCGAACCCAGCGGTTGCGGTTTCGGGAAAATCCGATGGTCGGATTTCTCGTACTAATCGTTTCAAATTACGATTCCAAAACACGAACTGCACGGCTTCAATTGCTTTCTATTCTATTTATATTTATATATATAGTTCATTCATTTATTTCAAATATAGTTCATTCTTTAATTTCAACTTCGTTTTCACTTCAAATATTTCACTAACGCCTTAATATTTCGAAAAATTTCGCCATAACCTCCTTTGTACGGGAAAGGGTTTGGAAATTTATTGGGCCGGGTTAGGTACCCAATAAATCCTATAAAGCATCCACATATTTATAGTGATATATTCTGGTGTTTACGGGGGAGTGTGTATAGATAATAACTCCAGAGAATAAATTTTCGTCACCCCGTTCCGTGTGGGAATAAATAGTCCATGTGCCGTATCTAATGACTAGAGAGACATGATTATTTTCAACTCTAGACCCGTGTGGGGTTTCTATTAATCTGGCAATTTATCGTTATATATATTTTTAGTCCATATCAGTCATCAGTTCAACCTGTAGTATATAATCATCTCCATACAAGCCTCTCGCTCGTATGGTAAATCTTCCACCTCGTCACACAAGCTCCAATTGCTTATGTGGAATATGATGAAGTATGCCTATCGTCAAGGAGTATGCCATGTAGTGTAGTTCAAAATTAATTGTTACTATCCTATGGCGATGTTTATTATTTCACACAGAATAACCAGCACTCCGCATCCAATGGCATTCACAGGAGTTGATATAAAAATAAAATTGTGCAGCCAACTCATCAAGGCTTACCTATTTGTCGGGCACGCAAATAATTTCTTTACTCTACAGCTAATCCATTTTCCCTGTTTAACACATGTGTATATATGCAGAACAAAGCTAATAATAATATTTCTAGCAAACTATTATTTATTTCAACACTGTGTATTTTTATCAAAGCGTATACATGATAAAAGAAATATTTTTTATCATCAAAAATATTTATCCAAAACATGACTATTTTTAACGCTTCATATTCACAATAAAAATGTAGTTTTTATTGTCTATTCATTTTATTTTAAAATACGATAACATTCAACACAAGAATTTCAACTCGACGAACGAATCTCAATTCATATTCTCTATAGTTTGTATATATATAAAAATGTGATTTTTATCGTAAAATCTATTTGTTTAAATTCGAATAATATTCAACACATGAATTTCAACTCGACGAACGAATTTCAATTCAACACATGAATATTCTCTATAGTTTGTATATATATAAAAATATGATTTTTATCGTTGAATCTATTTGTTTAAATTCGAATAATATTCAACACATGAATTTCAACTCGACAAACGAATTTCAATTCAACACATGAGTATTCTTTATAGTTTGTATATATATAAAAATGTGATTTTTATCGTTGAATCTATTTGTTTAAATTCGAATAATATTCAACACATGAATTTCAACTCAACGAACGAATTTCAATTCAACACATGAATATTCTCTATAGTTTGTAGATATATAAAAATGTGATTTTTATCGTTGAATCTATTTGTTTAAGTTCGAATAATATTCAACACATGAATTTCAACTCGACGAACGAATTTCAATTCAACACATGAATATTCTCTATAGTTTGTACATATATAAAAATGTGATTTTTATCGTTGAATCTATTTATTTAAATTCGAATAATATTCAACACATGAATTTCAACTCGACGAACAAATTTCAATTCAACACATGAATATTGGTTTCAACATATGTAATTAATTTCAACAAAATGAAATTTATTCTAACACATGAATATTTCAGAAAATTTCGGCAGCATAACGGCAGGGTAGTTAAAACCGGGACCGTCCCTAGTATGGCTCCTCGCTCTACCTTAAAACCTCGCGGTTTTTGACAATGGGGATCATGCATCTAGTTCGCACGCAGGCGACATGTTTTATTTTCATTTCCACATTCCTATTCTAATTTGTTTCAACCACAAGGGGGTATTTTTCAACCACAAAGGTATTTTTCAACCACAATATCAACCACAAAAAAATTATTTCCAACCATTCGTCATATCATAATATCACGCCAATCACAAGCAATAAATATCGTCCATGGTCTGTGGACGAGGGGAGTACATATATATATATATATATTATTTCTATTATTCACTTGCATTTCATCACAACTCAAAGCATATATGTTTCATACGACGCTTGTATAATTTATACATCGCTAATATAACTTATACAACACATGTACATGAGGTATACAATGCGTATATAATTTATACAACACGATTTCATTCACACAATCTAGTTTAAATTCCTCATATTGGTTTTTGTAGTGCTAAAAATAGTAGGAAGATCAGAAAAATCCGCGGCTTCTGCTAGATGGTAGAGAGCCTCCCTGCGGTCCCGATGTTTCCTGTTTCATCGAATTTCGTTAACACACTAAAAAGATATGATTTTTCAAAGTTTTGCAACACTTAAAAGTGTTATTTTCAATTCAGAAATTCAAAGCAGAAGGGTTTGCAAAGCTTCAAAACTAAATTTAAATCAAAATCGTACCTCGTTGTCCCGATCAACTGGAGGCGGCTGCGATATTGAATGTGGCGGCGGCGATCGGGGTGGGAAGGTATTGAACGATTTACGTCGTTCGTTCTGGGGTTGATCGATTTTTCTGAAGTGAGAGAAAATAGAAGATATTTTCTAATTTATTATATTTTTAAATTCCTATAATACCCCTTCTAGCCAACGTACACCAATTTCAACCCAACGACTGTCGCCCCTAGCCAAATACCCCTATTCCGAACATAATGGGATTTTTCGTTGGCCAATTCGACTGTTACAGTCAATTATTTTTCAAATTAAAGTATACAACATTTTATATTCAATTTGAACGTACATTTCAATTTGCCAGGGCCACAAACTGAATCGAAAAATTCCAGAAAAATAAATCTAGCTTTGTTTTACCGATACGGTCCCAACAAAACCAGTTTCGTCGAATTCTGAGCTCATATGCAAAATGTCCATTTTCAGGTCAATCCATTTTAACTGAAATTGACCAATCACATTTTCTTTTGCCCCGCTCACATACTAGCTTCAAAAATTATGAAATTTGAAACCTAGCAATAATTTGACATCCCAGACCCAAAAAAAGTGGTTTCGTCGAATTCCGAGGTCGTATGCAAAATATCTATTTTCAAGGGCTATATATGTTATATAGCGACCTTTCTGAAAATTCATTTGGCCATAACTTTTGATTTCCGTTATGAAACTTCGATTTTTCAGATTCGTTAGAAAGGTATTCATAAACAGATTTAAATATTTTCAGTTTCGCTAAAATCTGTTATATTTTCCACCCGGTACAGTCAGATAAAGTTTGTATTCAAATTTTCAAACTGCCTCACTATCCCCAATTCTTTATTTTATTGAAATATGCTATTTCAATTGTTCAAATTCTTTGACCATAACCAATTTTAAAAAATTTAAATTGGTTCACATTTTCCGGGTTATTACAATTTTATAATTAAGTTGACATATACTTGAACAAGTTATATTCAAATAAAAAGGGTGAAATAGGCAAAACGGTTAATTAGCAACTAGTTAATGGGAATTTGAATGATTGAAATTAAATTTAACTTAAGTAAGTTAAGTGGATTGAAATGAATAAATTGAGTAAAATCAATGTGAATGAAATATGAATTGGGAATGAATAAAGGAAATATATTTGTAACACAAATACAAAGGAAGTTATGTGCAAGCAAACAGAAGGATAAATATTTGTAAAATCATTTACAAATAGAATTTAAAAGGGAATATTTGTAAAACATTTACAAATAGATTAAATAGAAATATTTATTTATAGAAAATAAATAGAAAGTTATAGATGAGATATTTATTTGTTAAATAAATAGAATTTAATCAAAGGAATATTTAGAAGATGAATAGAAAATGGAAATCTGTTTTTAACAAATAGATAGAAAAGATTGATTTATAAGTAACAGTTTATAAATTAAATTAAATATTTATCATTCGATAAATGGAATATATAAGTCTGAGCTTATATAGAGAAGAGATATTGGTTTTTAACACCGATAGTTTTAAATAGAAGGGGAACACAAGACTTGTGTAAGTGAAGTAACGTTATTAAAGAGAACATTTATAAAGTGAAGAACCGTTACTAAAAGTAAATCTTTATAAATAAATAAACGTTACCCAATAAGAGTTATTCGAATAAGAGAAGTCGATTAGAGTTAGAAATAATCGATTAGAGTTAGAATAAATCAATTAGAGTAAGAATTAACCAGTTAGAGTTAATCAGTTAGGGTTAATCCATAGAGTTAATTGAATATTAGTTATTCAATTAGAATTTATCGAATATTTGTTATTCAAATTAAGAGTTAACCAGATAGAGTTAATTGAACATAGTAAATCGAATTAGGATTTAATTAAATGTTAGTTATTCAATTAAAGTTGATCGAATATAGTTATTGAAATAGAGTTAGTCAAACATAGTTACTTAGGATAAGTTGCAATTTCGTACGACTGCTAGCGTAATTCGCAGGGTTGCAGATAGCATAGGGCGGTCGGATGTTTCCTGAGGGAATCAGGCGTAACCATTGTGATCCCTGCGATCTAGAGTCAAGCGAATGGAGTTAAATCGAATATAGTTTATTCGAATAGAATAAAAGGAGTTATCGAATATTAGTATTCGAATAGAATTAAAGGAGTTGATCGAATAATAGTTTATTCGAATAGAGTTAAAGGAGTTATCGAATATAGCTTATTCGGAAGGAGTTAAGTGAAAAGAGCTAATCAAATAGGGTTAATCGATAAGAGTTAAATCCAATAGGGTTAATCGATCAGAGTTAAATCCGATAGAGTTAATTGATAAGAGTATATTGAATAGAGTAAATCGAATATAGTTTATTCGAAGAAAGGTTTTTGAATCTAGTTATTCGAAAGAGAGATTATCGAATATAGTTATTCGAAGGGAGGAGTTATCGAATAGGGATTTATTTGAAAGAGAGTTACGTAAGGAAGTTTGAAATGTTGAGTATCAACATAAATAAGTTTTGTAAAGATAAATGGGTTTGTAGCACTTTTTCTACCTTAGCAATTTCGAGGACGAAATTATTTTAAGTGGGGAAGAATGTAATGACCCGGATATTTCGTCGGTTAAATTTGAATATTTAATATGGTTTTAAATATTAATTTGATAAATTAAATGAATATTTATATTAAGTTATTAATTTAATAATCAATTTCGATTTAATATCGAATATATTAAATCGTCGTAATGCGAAAATATAATTCAGTTCGAGATTTAAAACTGAATTAAATACAGTTCAGACTTCTGTTTGAATTCGAATAATAATATTTATTTATTATCGTAGAATTTATTGTTTTAAAATTTGATTTATATCAATTTAAATAAATATCTGCCACAGACGATCGAATTGGACTTCGTGACCTATCCTAGTGTGTCCGGAATAGTGGTATTACCCTAGAATTGACAGTTGTTGGGTTCAGTAAGGAGCTCAGGATCAAGGGTTGTCTAAATTTTAAGGATATAGTTTTTATTTAAATTAAATTAAATTAAAATATTTTTGTGTGGACCAACAAAAAGGAAACCTTTGTCTTCTTTATGACCACAAACCAAATGAAACCGTGCTCTCTTAGTTACCACAAAACAAATTAGAATGGCCGCACCTCTCCTTATAAACCGTAACTTCCTCCTCTTTACTTTCTTCATAAACAAAGTAATCAAAATCCTTAAACAAAAAAACGACCGCGAACTCAAATCACTCAGCAAATTGAAGCTGATTCCCTTATCAAAATCATTCCAGTATAAATAAAATGAAATCGTATCGAACTGCAATCTGGAAGGGAAGTAGTAAGGGCGCGATTCAAATCTAAGTCGACGGCGTCTAGGGTTCAGATCGCGATGGACTCCAAGGATTTCAAGGTCGCGGATATTGTGAATTGAGTGCGATAAAAGATCTCGAGGTCAGCCATTCATCGCGTCGAGTCTGGTGGACTTCGATTTGGTTTTAGGTCTTCATCGTTACTCATCCTGGGTGCTACAGGTTTCAACGTTGTTGGATTTGGGGGTGCGACTTTGGTTCTTGATGGAGCGATGCAGGGTGACAACGGGGTTTGGAAGAAGTTGATGTCGTACTGGTGGTAGTTGCGATGGGAATGTCATTGTTCAGGAGAAGGGTTAAACTGTTTATGTACGACAGTGGGGTATTCAATGGTTCAAACTAAAATTGAACACTGGGAGGAGTTCCATCGTATTTTTCTTTGGACAAGGTGATTGGGATGATGGTGAGCAGTGGAGAAGGTTCGTTGCAGTATGAAGGCTGAGGGGATGGAGCATTTAAATAGCTGTACGGTGGAGTGCACGTGAGTTATTCGTTAAAATGTCGCATTGGAAATGAAGGCAGTTTCGGGCTTTGATTTTTGGAGGAGGAGCTGATGTTGGTACAGGGTTAGGAACTGGATAGTAAAATGGCACTAACGCAAGGATGTGAGGGTCATGGGGGGGGGGGGGGGAATGTCGAGCTAAGCCAAAATGAATATTTTGGGGAGTATTTTGCATATTGGGTTCGATGCTAGTAGCAATGGAGTAGTTCAGTGATTTGTGAAATGTAGAGAGGAGATGTAGCCGCAGTTTGGCGCTTATTTTAGTTAGGAAATCAACAAGACAATAAGATATACATTTTTAATTTAAAATTTTAAATACAGATTAGTTTATTTATATTTGTTAGGTTAAATTAAATTTAGTAACCCTTGAAAGAAGAAAATAAAGGGAATTCATTTATTCGTTTAAATAGTTAGTTTAAATAAATAAATGTTAATCAGTAAATTTAAAATCAAATTATCGTAGGTGCAAATTCATTTGAGAAGATTCGTAGCCGATGATTTGGAAATAAACATGGTATTCGACAGCTATAATTCTGGTGAGTAAATCTCACTCACCTTTTATTCAGAGTTATTTTTATCAGTTAAAATAATTGTCTGTTGATTGTTTGGTTGCGTTAAAACACTACTGTGGCATGTTTAAATATATATATATAGTTATATAGGCTTGCTATTATATATATATTGGTTTGGTGATTGGTTTGATTCCCGCAGTATCATTAGCGGATGCCCACGGTTTTATAGCGGATGATGACCCTATGCGCCCCACGCTATGATAGTGGATGACCTTCTATACCGCGATATCTTGCCTCGAAGCAGGATGGGTATTACTATGTTGACTAACGTCTGTGGATGCAGGAAAACAGGTTGGAGGAATCCGACTGGATTCCTCAAATATATATTATCTGTTTGATTAATTGTTTGCATATATACTGTCGTATAGGATGTGTTAGAAACCTGAAATAAATAATTGGTTGTTTGAATATCACTGGGCCTAAGTGATAATTTATAAAAATATCTAAAAAGGGATATTTGAGATTTAAAAGGGAAATTCTATTTTTCTAAAATAGAATTTGAATTTTTAAATAGATTTGAAATATTAACTTGTTCTAAAAGAATAAAAACAAGTAGTTCCTTTATAAACGAAGTTTATAAATAGTTCTTTTATAAACGAAGTTTATAAATGAAGTGAAAAGAATTATCATTGGATAATTCAGAAATAAAAATACAAGTGTGGAATTGAAAGGAAAATCTATTTTCCAAAAGTAGAAGTATTGATTTCAAAAAGGAATTGAAATCGAGACTTGTTTAAAGAATGAATAAAGGAGTAGGAATAGAATTTGAATAAAGGAGTTGAAATAGAATTTGAATTCAAAGGAATAGAATTTGAATATAAGGAATTGAAATAGAATTTGAATAAAGGAGTAGGAATAGAATTTGAATAATGGGATTTGAATAAGAGAAGTGAAATAGAATTTGAATAATGGGATTTGAATAAGAGAAAGTGAAATAAACTAAAGAGTTAATTAACAAATTAATTAACGGATTGAATTAAAACGATCGGGTATAGTTGAATTAAATTGGATAGGTATAAATATACAGGAGACAAGTTTGGAATAAAGTATAGAAGTGAAATAGATAGAATGCTCGACAAAAAGGTACGTATTTAATTCATATATGAGATTTTATGCACCGTATCGGCAAGCCGCTTGGCTTTTTCTTTTGGATTGGTAAGGGCCATGGGAGGCTATTTGAAATATCCCGAAGCTCCCGGTACAAAGGAGGTTATGGCGAAATTTTCCAGGAATTTAAGGAGTTAGAATATTTTTAAGATAATTTGATAGTTAGAAATCTATATATATATAGAAGTCGATATGAAAACAAACTTAGAAATAGAATAGTATAATCAAAAAGGAAGTATAGGAATAAACGAGACCGGAAAAGAGATAAGTATTTGGAATATTTTCCAATTATAAATAGCATATATTTTCTAAAGTTTAGAAAATAAAGGAAGGCGATATTCGGAAATGTTTTCCGAATAACGTAAAAGGCCAATATGGTTATTGAGAATATTTGGTTAACAAATATTGATAAAGAAATACAGAAGTGATTTAATTAATGGAATATTAATTAAGGGCTTAGTGATTGTTTGATAATTGGATGAACACTTGTTTTCTTCGATAGTTAAATCATCGACTATCGAAACACTTGTTTTTATTCGATAGTTAAATCACAGACTATCGAAGATTTTGACCCTCGTTGTCAATATGGAGAGACCGGTTGGATTATTATCCAAAGAACCACTTTGTATTGGCAGTAGCGTTGCGAATCATATATGCCAAAGAAAATGTCTGACAGAGTATTTCCAGAACCACGTACATTGATTTCTTCAACCGTACCAAGAGTGGAAGCGGAGAAAGAAACTTCTTTTAGCTGACACGTAATGTACTGTTGTAGACGTCAATTAGTGATTTTTGATGGATCTGACGATGTGACATTCGAAGTGAATCTGGTGTGATGATAAAGCGTAGCTTCAAGCCTCATCATCCGGTAAATGACAGAAATCGGGCAGGCAGCATGGCTATGTAGGTCGCACCTATTAGGGTGTATAATCACTTGATCTAGAGTTTCATTTACTTCTAAAAATCTATTGTCGATGTTGTCTCATTCGGGAAACGGTTGCTCATCCCAACCGTTGGTGATATACATTCGATACATTCAAGCCAAATGAGTGGTCAGTCATGTGTGGCTGAGTTGTAAGATGTTCTTGTTGAACTCGGTGTATTCTCCTCTAGCGATACACCAGCGACAGGTGGTTCCATACCTTGTCATAGTTGGAAATCCATTACCAAATAAGTGCTTGCAGTTTTGATTGTATATTATATATGTGGAACATGAGATGCAAACGTTCCACTAGATTGTTATTTACTTGATTTAGACATTATCATAATATCAAAAGAGTTTTGATAGAAAGATTATTATTCCTTTCAAAAGGATTTTGAAAGATAAGTCAAGTGTTTGGAATCTCATAAGGTAAAAACCCGTTCTGTGTTATACGGCGTGGTCTTATGAGATATCATTTAGTTTCTGAAACTGTTTTAAACTGTTTACTTATACCAGTCCCATGACTAACCCGGAGTTTATTTTGTTTTGTTCTACCTAAACTCTTGGGTGCCTAAATTTGTACGGGCAGTCAAGTAGTTCAGGATTTCATAGATCTATCTAAAGGAGCTTGGAGCAGGAGGCTTCAGCGTTAGCTATATAGAGTTTTGTTCCGCTGTGTTGTAAGTGTTGTACTCTGATAAGTGTATGTTATACAGTTAAGATTTTGTATTTCAAAAGTTATGATATATTATATTTTGTTCCGCTGCAATGTGAGATTCTGTGTTATTGTTTCTGTTCTTCTCCTACTCTTTTCTTCTAAAAAAAATGTTTCCTATTTTCGTGATATTTGGGTTGGACGTATGATGTATATATTCAACTCTGATGTTATGGATTTGCGGGTCTTTACACCCTCGGTAGATATACCTAGGTTTCTTCATTAAGCCTCTACCGTTGCTTTCCCTCATCACGCTCCATAAACCAACACCTCAAAATCCACGCAACTGCAAATTTCCCCATCGCCCAGCCCCAATCCAAACCCTTAGCCATCAGAATTCCATCACTTCGGAGGCCAAATTAGAACCACACACAGCAACGCACCATACCTGCCTCCAGAAGCTTCATCCCCAAATCGCATCATTCTTTCACCACAAATCCGAACGTCGGTCACCTCCTCAAAGTCGAAAATACCCATTACCATCGTACTCAAATCACGATCCTCAAAACCCTGTTCCGTTGCCTTATTTTTATTTGAGCACGATTTGTTCTAGAAAGGGGTGTTGTGAGGGAACAAATAGAAAGGAGGGGTGGAGCAATTTAGTTTAGCATGGTATAATTTTTCCCTGTATTGGGGTGCAGGTTTCCTTTTGTTTTGGCGTGTATATTTGGGAAATAAGGAGTCAGTTGATTTTGATTTAGAACGCAAATTTTGTGCACTCAATTTGATATTCTGGAAAGTGTATTGCTAGTGATTTATTTTAAAAAAAAAAATTATAAAGGGGGCGTGTAAAGTAAGAAACTGGATTGCGGTGTACTTTATTTGTTTTGGCAATATTTGTTCCATCTTTTTGGACTTGCTATCACCTTTATTTTGAGGGGGTGTGAAGTTTGTTTCTTGATCTGTTTTCATTCAGTTTAGTTTAGTTTAGTTTTTTAGTCGAGTTGAGTTTGTTTCTTTTATTTAGTCTAGGCGTTTTCGTTTTTTTAGTTTAGTTTTTATTTTTCAAATCCATTTCTGTATTCTTGTTCTTTAAAAAAAGGCCCTCAATGAAAAAGCAATTTGAAAACCAAATAAAAAGATAGTGTTCAAGCAATCAAACAGAGAATTCAATCAACACTTCAAAGAGTTCAAAGATCAAGCAATCTCTGATAAACAGATTTGGTTGGAGCGGTTGCACACCAAGTGGGGTGTGAACGCGCTAGCGCTTCTCAATTGCATTACACGGACTGCCGACCTAGGTGAGATTTTTCTAAACTCTACAGGGACTGTTGCTGCAAATAAAAAAATATAGACATTGCTTGTAAAAATCTTCTGCAGGGGCAGTGGCTTGCTTGTACAATCTTTTAATTTCTGCAATTCTTATTTCTGCATCTGTGTTCATTATGTTAAGGGCAATACCCCAATTCACATAAGGTGAGGGATTTCATCACCCTTTACTTAGCCCACAAACTGCATTCATCATAGAATCTGACTAATAATAACGGTTAGACATTGGACCTAAGGGAGTCACGGGCTCATATAGGGCTTAATTGTATTGTGATAGTTGATTTATTTGGAACAAATTATTTCTTGGTGTCTAGACTACGGCATAGAAATAACTGTTTATAAATATTACGGTGATTCGTAAATATTATATCGGTTGTTACTCTGAAGGTACTTAAACCTTCGGCTGCATTGCTAGGGTGATTCCTGGTGCACCGATAACTCCTGTCCGTTAACTGGCTGAGAAATCTTTTGATCTAAGTAATCAAACGTGTCACTATATAATTTTGGGTTAAGAGCTATTAAGGACAGAAAATGTCATTATAGCTAATTTCTACGTGTGATTGTGTTGTGTAAAAAAAAAATCAAAACTCCTCAAAAAAAAAATTTGAAAAACAAAAAAAAATTACATTTTTTTTCTTTCTTTAAACCTCGCTAGTTCTGTAGGTCGTACTTTTCCAAAAACCTCCAGTTTCAAAACCTTTTTCCTTCTCACCTCTTTTAAAACTTCTCGATTGTCTAAATTTCTTTGGCGAACTCTTTCCTTCTTCTTTCTGTTGCATGCAAACGTGGTCCCATGACCAAGAATCTCATCGTTTAGTTCAAATCAGACCACCTCCCCCTTTTTCAAAACCCATTTTACTCGAACAACCCTGATATACACGTAAATGTGTATATTTTATCCGCATATTTATCTTATTTTATCTTTTAAATAATTGATATTGTGCATTTATAGTTGTGTTTACAGATTATTTTTGATGAATGGATTAACGCACTTAATTGTTGAAAAGCTTGAAGAATTTTTGCGAGAAGAGTGTTGAATTTTAAAGCAGGATTAAAGCTTGAAGACCTGAAGAAAAGTTGCTATTCAATCGCCTTCTGCTGCATATTTCAAAGACAAGATTCAATGCTTTTCCATAACGATCACTTGGAGTTGTTATTCATTCTCAAGTCAATTGGAGTTGAAGCCCGCAACCTATTTTCCATGACATCTGCATGCATTCACATTGGTCTAGTTGCTAATTGGGCTAAGTTATTTGTCCCATATCATGTAATTTGCAAGGCTTCTCATTTATGCGTTGCACGCGTTCACACTGAGCTACTTGATTAATGTGTTATTTTGAAAAAGGGGTTTTTGTCCCACATTGTGGAATTTTGCCAAGTAGCCTTGGCCAATACAACTATAAATACATTGTATCTTATTCATGTAAAAACACACTTAGTTTTATTCTGTAATCCTTTGCTTGGAATAAAACTCTTCTTTCTCTCTTCTATTTAGTTTTTATTTATGTTCATGTCTGTTATTTTCTTTTTATTTTATTTTCTTTTAGCTATGTCTAGCTAATCCTCTTTGATTAGGGGGTGATGACGCTAATAGATATGATTCAATATGAATCACATAGCCAAAAGATTAGAACTTCATGTATGTAGATCTAGATTTGAACTAAGAGTTAGATCTGAACCTTCATACCCTGTGTCGTTTAAGAGCTGTGCTCCTTCACAGGGTATATTCGAGTTCGATCTAACACTTATCAGATTTAGATTTAATATTTAGGGTTTTAGAAATAAAATAGTGAATCTGTCCTGATAGCCTATGGTTGTTTAAGAGCTGAGCTCCTGCATAGGCTATACTTGTTGTTATTTACATATTTGTTTCTAGAAACCTAATTATAGTTGATTCATGTTTGTGACAGAAACATGAATTAGATCTGTATTTATTCGATTGGCTATTGATGAATATTAATCTAATTTATGTCATTATCCCCTAATTGCTTTCTCTTATTGTTAAAAATCTCTTTTTGTTTATTTTCTGTGTTTGCAACCAATCAAAATTCTGAATAACTTGATTGGATTTATTGATTAAAATATTTTTGGTTCCAGAGTTCGACACCCTCTACAACAATCCTTGTTGCTTAGGAAAGCCGAACGGATTTTACAGTTGTTTACAATTGTTTAATTTGTTCGCAAACAAATTTTGGCGCCGTTGCCGAGGATCAAAATTATTTTTATTTTTAAATCCCTCGAGTTGTTTTTTTTTTCATTTATTTTCTTCTTTTTCCATAAATAAAAAACTCACAAAAATATTTTATTTTCTAATTTGTGTTAGTTTTATTTTTATTTTATTCCTTTTGTTGTCTTTTATATATAGCAGAAAATTCTTGATTGGTTTGATTTGGTGTTAGTCAATGATACCGTAATCTTCCAATTAATAGAAAAAACGAAAAAAAAGTTGCCAATTTTTGTTTTAAATTTCTTTCCTCTTTTACATATTTTTCTGTCGTAAAAAAATGCCATATTTTTTTTGATTTCTTTCCTATTTCTTTTCACTTTTCTTCCTTCTATTTACAATTTTTTTATTTATATATATATATTAAAAAAAAACCTTTTTGTAATTTTATATCTCCGATCTCTCTTATAATTCTTCCTTTTTTATTCATTTCCTTTTACACCTGATTTCACCAATTCAAATTGCCACAATTGTGTTCGATTTCTTGCCATCTATTTTCTCAAATTTCTTTCCCATTATTTTTCTTAGATTTCCTTTTTTTTTTTAAAAAAATTCTTTCCAAACTCTCATATTTCATTCTCTTACAATAAAAAAAATAAAATAAAATTTCTTGCCCTTTTTTGTGCAATTTTTGTTCTTTTTGTTTCCCTTTTTTCTCATTTACTTCTTTCCGATTTTTCTTCTACACAATCTCTTCTCTCTCTTCTATTTTGACAACAATAAAAAAAATTACATTTTTTTTATTTATTTCTTTCCACTTTTATTTGCATCTTGCTTCCTCCTTTCAACATTTCCATATAAAAAATTTCAACTTTTCTAACAATTCCTTTCTTTTAATTCTTTTCTTTTTCTTTCAAATTTCTTTCCACCTTTCCACACCTCTACTTTTACTACAATTCTAATTAAAAAAACCTTGCAAATTTAGTTTGATCTCTTTCCTTTTCTACTTTCTTTTCTATTCATTTATTTCCTTCCCTTTCTTTCATTAATTTCGTTCCAACTTTTTCCAATTTCTTTCCCCTCTTTTCCGTTATTTCTTTCCAAATTTCTCTACTGTCTCTTTCTATTTTTCAGCAATTCTCTAAAAAAGAAAAAAAATTGCTTTTATTACAATTCCTTTCCTTTCTTTTCTTTAATTTCTTTCCAAACTTCTCTACTTTCCAATATTCCTTGTATAAATACATTCCTTTTCCCAAAATAAAAATAAAAAAATCCTTTTTCAATTCTTTCCAATTTTCTTTCTTCTATCTACATATACCCATCCTCTTCAACCTCTTCATCACAAACAATAGTCACCACAACCACTTCTCAAACCAATACCCCATCCTCTTCCTTTGTTTTTTTTTTCTTCTCATAGTTTATAGTTCTCCCTGTTCCCTTTAAAAAAAATCCTTTTCTCTTCTTTGAATTTTGTAAGTTGGTTCTAGCTTTCTTTTCCCGAATCCTTTTTTTTTAAAAAAAAATTGTTTTCTTTGTTTGTTATATATTTTCTTTTGTTTCTTAAAAAAAAGGAAGAAAGAGATTTTATCTCTTTGTTTAATTTCTTTTATTAGCCTTAGTTTTCTTTTGTTTTTGTTTTAGTACCATTTTAGTTTTCCTTCCAAAAAAAAGTCAAAAAAGAGAAAGAGAGAACTCAAACAAAGGCCAAAGCAGAAAGAATTCAAGGCTCAAGCAAACAAATCAAGGAATCGAAGTCAAGCAAAGAAATCAATTCAAAGGCCAACGAGAAGTGAAGAGTTCAGCCAAGTGATTTGCAAACAGATTTGATTGGAGCGGTTGCACACCAAGTGGGGTGTGAACGCGCTAGCGCTACTCAACTGCACTGGACGGACTGCCGATCGAGGTGAGATTTTTCTAAACTCTACAGGGACTGCTGCTGCAAATAAAAAAAAATAGATATTGCTTGTAAAAATCTTCTGTAGGGGCAGCAGCTTGCTTGTACAATCTTTTAATTTATGCAATTCTTATTTCTGCATCTGTGTTCATTCTGTTAAGGGCAATACCCCAATTCACATAAGGTGAGGGATTTCATCACCCTTTCCTTAGCCCACAAACTGCATTCATCATAGAATCTGACTAATAATAACGGTTAGACATTGGACCTAAGGGAGTCACGGGCTCATATAAGGCTTAATTGTATTGTGATAGTTGATTTATTTGGAACAAATTATTTATTGGTGTCTAGGCTACGGCATAGAAATAACCGTTTATAAATATTACGGTGATTCGTAAATATTATATCGGTTGTTACTCTGAAGATACTTAAACCTTTGGCTGCATTGCTAGGGTGATTCCTGGTGCACCGATAACTCCTGTCCATTAACTGGCTGAGAAATCTTTTGGTCTAAGTAATCAAACGTGTCACTATATAATTTTGAGTTAGGAGCTATCAAGGACAGAAAATTTCATTGTAGCTAATTTTTGTGTGTGATTGTTTTGTGTATAAAAAAAAATTCAAAATTCCTCAAAAACAAATAAAAATTTGAAAAACAAATAATTTTTTTTCCTCTCTTTTAAATCTCGCTAGTCTGTAGGTCGTACTTTTCTATAAAAAAAATCCCATTTTCAAAACTTTTTTCCTTCTCACCTCTCTCTGAACTTCTCCATTTTCTAAATTTCTTTGACGAACTCTCTTGTTCTTTCTACTGCATGCAAACTTGGACCCGTGACCAAGAATCCCATCGTTTGGTTAGAATCAGACCACCTTCCCCTTCTTCAAAAACCAATTTTCTCGAACAACCCTTAGAAATGGCAAACGAGCCTGCACCTCGCACCCTGATGGACAGAATTCTTCCCGATAGAGTTTCTGTCCCTTCTTGCATTCAGTTACCCAATCCTGTAGGTAATCACTTTGAAATTCGATCGAGTCAGATAAACAACCTTCCCAAATTTGGTAATTTTTCTCATGACGAACCATATAGTTTCTTAACGAAATTTGAATATGCTTTTGCAACCTTTAAATTACAACAATTATGTGAGGATGGTATTAAACTTCGTTTGATTCCGTTCGCACTAACTGACTCTACAGAAAAATGGTTTCGCAACTTGCCCCCAAATTCAATTCAAAAATGGGATGAATTTACAATGGTTTTCCTCAAAAAGTTCAACCCCCCAGAAAAAACAGCTAGAGTCAGAAATGAAATCAACAATTTCCACCAAAAAGGGGGTGAATCTTTTTGGCAATACTTCGAAAGATTTAAAGAACTGCTGTTGAGTTGTCCCCATCATGGTTATGAAACATGGTCGTTATGTCAAACTGTATATGATGGAGTTGATAATAGTACTAGGCAAATGTTAGAGTCCATGTGTCAGGGCAATTTTCTAAAACAGACTGACGTAGAAGCTTGGGAATTTCTGGACGAGTTAGCGAAAAAATCGAAACAATGGGAATGAACCAATGAAAAATCTCTCTATTCGCGATCCAGTAGTAATTTTGTTGAATCCTCTTCTTCTTCTTCTAATACTCTTGTTGATGCTATACTGAACGTTGTTAGAACACACACTCAGTCTAATAACGCTTCCCAAGCCATGTGTCACATGTGTCTTGACTCCAATCACACGGTTGATGACTGTCCCCAGTCCCTTGAGCAAGTAAATGCTTTCAATAGACCTAACAACCACCCAAATCTTTCGTATGGTCCAAATAACCCCCTGATGAACAGACCTTTGAATCGAGCATTTCCAAACAATGTGGTGAACCCTCCTCCTAAGCAAAATCAGTACACTTCGAACCAGGCGCCTTTCCATAATCAAATGGTTGCACCCCAATATGAAAAATGCCTTTCTACGATTGAGGGGAATTTATATGAGGTGAGCAACCTATTAGCGCAAATGACTAAGCAAACTGTTGAAAATCAAAACAAGCTAGACAACTCCTTGCAATCATATATGCAAAACACGAATCAACAAATGAGTGAACTCCAAAAACGAATGTCTCAGCTTAACGCTAGATTAAGTGAACGGGAAAATGGTACTTTTCCAAGTCAACCCATTCAAAACCCTAGAGGACAAAATTCAAACCCCAACCACATTCACATCATTCAAGATTCAAACATTAGCCACTTGAATGCGGTCACGACTCTTAGATCTGGCAAAAAGATTGACAACCATGTGGGCAACCCAAATGATTTACCGGACGATCTTCCAAACCCCATCGAAAATTCGACCAACTCAGATCAAAACAATGAGCCAAATTCTGATAAGGACCATCCTCAAACTCAAGTAGCCCAACATACTGAGTTGTCTGCTCCATTTCCTCATAGACTCCGACCTAGGAAAAAGACGGATCAGCTAGAAAAGATCCTTGAAATATTTAAGCGAGTTAAAGTGAACATCCCTCTTTTAGATATTATACAACAAGTTCCACAATACGCAAAATTTCTAAAAGATTTGTGCACTCAAAAACGTCATACACAAGTACCTAAGAAAGTGTTTCTAGCGGCAACTCTAAGCGAAGTCTTGTCCCAATCAATGCCAGTGAAATACAAAGATCCTGGCTGCCCCACAATATCATGTACTATTGGGGACAAGAAAATCGATAGATGCCTGCTAGACTTAGGTGCTAGTGTTAACTTGCTTCCATTTTCCGTTTATCGCCAATTAGGGCTAGGAGAACTGAAACCCACCAAGGTTACCCTTCAACTAGATGACCGTTCAATTAAGAAACCTGTGGGCGAAATCGAGGATGTGTTGATCAAAATAGGCGAATTCATCTTTCTAGTTGATTTTATTGCCTTAGAAACTCAACAGGTTAGCAATCCTGCAAACCAAATCCCTTTGATTCTAGGACGACCCTTCTTAGCAACCTCTAATGCTCTCATCAACTGTAGAAATGGGTCTATGAAACTTTCTTATGGTAACATGACCGTCGAGCTAAACATCTTTAGAACCGAAAACTCTCCTAACTCGTATGTGGATCAATTTTCTGAAATCCATGCGGTCCATGACAATGACCCTGAGCTCGATCATCTGAACAATGAAATTGAATCAAAATACGAAACATTATTTCAAGATATTCCCGAAAATGTCTCTGATTCAATTCCTGTTGAGCCACTCACAATTGAGCCTATTCCTCATCCAATTTCTTCGGTTGAGTCGTCCCCAAAATCTGAACTCAAAGTGTTGCCCAGTCAACTTAAGTACGCTTACTTAGGAGACAATGAAACTTTTCCTGTCATCATCGCTTCTGACCTTACTTTAGAGCAGGAACAATTGCTCCTTCCCATCCTTAAGAAAAATAAGGAAGCAATTGGTTGGTCCACGGCTGATACTAAGGGGATTAGTCCTTCGATAGTCCAACATCGAATCCACCTTATAGATGATGCCAAACCCACTCGTGATCCCCAGCGTCGACTAAACCCCATCATGAAAGAAGCAGTTCGTGCTGAAATCCTTAAATGTCCTGACAATGGAATCATCTACCCAATTTCCGATAGTCAATGGGTTAGTCCGATTCATGTCGTCCCTAAGAAATCAGGGATAACCGTGATCCAAAATGAAGCTAACGAGCTTATCCCAACCCGCACCCAGACCGGTTGGCGTGTTTGCATTGACTATAGGAAACTTAACGCTGCAACACGAAAGGATCATTTCCCTCTTCCATTTATCGATCAAATGTTAGAACGACTAGCCAATCACAAGTACTATTGTTTCCTTGATGGGTATTCGGGCTATAATCAAATCCCTATCGCTCTTGAGGACCAAGTGAAAACCACTTTCACTTGTCCCTTCGGTACATTTGCATACCGTCGTATGCCTTTTGGTCTCTGTAACGCACCGGCAACCTTTCAGAGGTGCAAGATTAGCATTTTTTCTGATATGATCGAGCGATTTTTGGAAGTTTTCATGGATGATTTTTCTATCTTCGGGGATTCTTACACTGAGTGTTTACATCATCTCGATCTTGTTCTTAATCGTTGTAAAGATAAACACTTAACGCTTAATTGGGAAAAGTGTCACTTCATGGTCAAACATGGCATTGTCCTAGGACATGTCATTTCTAATAAAGGAATTGAAGTAGATAAAGCCAAAATTGAGGTTATTTCAAATCTTCCCATTCCCAAATCAGTTAAGGACATCCGATCCTTTTTAGGTCATGCTGGTTTTTACCGTCGCTTTATAAAAGATTTTAGCAAAATCACTCGACCTTTGACGAGTCTTCTTGGTAAGGATGTTCCTTTCGACTTCAATTCTGATTGCATTACATCTTTTGAGAATCTTAAAAATGAACTCGTCTCTGCCCCAATCATCTGCTCTCCCAACTGGAAGCTGCCTTTTGAAATCATGTGCGATGCCTCGAATTTCGCTGTTGGCGCTGTCTTAGGACAACGTATCGATAAAATTCTTCATGTCATTTACTACGCGAGTAAGACTCTGAACAACGCTCAAATCAATTATACGACCACTGAAAAGGAACTCATGGCAGTCGTTTTCGCTTTTGAAAAATTCAGACCTTATCTAGTTGGCTCACACATCACTGTTCATACCGATCATTCTGCACTTAGGTACCTTTTCTCTAAAAAGGATGCTAAGGCTCGTCTCATTCGTTGGATCCTTTTACTTCAAGAATTTGACCTTACCATTAAGGATAAAAAAGGATCTGACAACGTTATTGCGGACCACTTGTCTCGTCTTCCAAATGCCCTGTCTTCTTCTCTTCCGATCAATGAGAATTTCCCTGATAAACAGCTATTTTCTCTATCCACTGATCCTTGGTTCGCTGACGTTGTCAACTACTTAGTCACCAAGCAGACCCCTTCTTTTTTGTCTAAGCAGGATAAACACAAATTCTTTTCCCAAGTGAAACATTTTTTCTGGGACGACCCTTATCTTTTTAAATACTGTCCTGATCAAATCATTCGAAGGTGTGTTCCCGCCACTGAAACTCATAGTGTCCTCTCTTTCTGTCATGACCAAGCCTGTGGTGGGCACTTCGGTCCCAAAAAGATAGCCGAAAAGGTTCTCCAATCGGGGTTCTACTGGCCCAACCTTTTCAAATACGCATACGAATTTTGCAAAACTTGTGATCGATGTCAATTCTTAGGGAAAATTTCTAAGCGGAATATGATGCCCTTAAACCCCATTCTAGAGGTCGAAATTTTTGAGGTTTGGGGTGTAGACTTCATGGGACCCTTCCCTAATTCTTTTGGGAACCTGTACATCCTCTTAGTTATCGATTATGTTTCTAAATGGGTCGAAGCTGTTCCATGCAAAACAAACGATAACAGGGTTGTTGTGCGCTTCTTGAAAGAAAATATCTTCTCTAGGTTTGGCACTCCTCGCACAATAATCAGTGATAATGGAACTTACTTCTGTAATCGTTCTTTTGAAGCTCTCATGAGAAAGTATTCAATAACCCACAAGTTATCCACTCCTCACCATCCTCAAACTTGTGGGCAAGTTGAAGTATCGAATAGGCAGATTAAACAAATCCTTGAGAAAACTGTGAATCGAAATCGCAAAGACTGGTCCCAAAAGTTGACCGATGCTCTTTGGGCTTACCGCACTGCTTTTAAAACAAACTTACATATGTCCCCTTATCGGTTGATTTTTGGTAAGCCATGTCACTTACCCGTTGAACTAGAACATAAGGCGTTATGGGCAATAAAAACTTTGAATCTTGATTTAGAGCAAGCAGGTGAACATCAGAAGCTTCAACTTAATGAACTTGATGAAATTCGAAATGATGCTTATGAAAATGAACTAATTTACAAGGACAAAACAAAAGTTTTTCATGATAAATCCATTTTACGCAAAACTTTCATGCTAGGTCAAAAAGTTCTGTTGTATGACTCAAGATTGCATTTATTTCCGGGTAAGTTAAAATCTAGATGGACAAGACCTTACACTGCGCGGACTGTTTTTCCGTATGGTGCAGTAGAAATTGAGAATCCAACCGACGGATCATCCTATAAGGTCAATGGTCAACGCCTTAAACCTTACTTGGAACCAATACCCAACCAAGAGGAAGAGCTCATGGTCCTCCATGAGCCACATTACATTCGGTAAGACGCACTAACCCTCTTTTGTACATATGTAAATATTCTCTTAATTGTTTTTCCCTTTCACTAAGATATGTCTGATTAAGACTGTGAGGACACAGTCACACTCAAGTGGGGGGGGGGAATTTACATTACATCAGCAATCAAATTTTATGAACTAGGTCATTCATTGAACAAGGATTAACTTAAACTCATAAATAACACCTTGGTTCTTGTTTGATAAGTTGAATTTTTGGGTGATGAGAATGAACATTATTTATTCATTGAGTCGTAATGTGTCTTTTTAAGATGCTAGCTTGAGATTGTGCAGACGTTAGTCGTGTTCTGGAGTAAGCGTGTCAACCCTTGTTATACGTGTTAGAATGTGCAAGTAAAAAAATCAAAAAAAAAAATCAAGAAATAATTATGAGTTTGCACCTACATATGTTGGATTTTCTGAGTTCGTTTTCATGCATAATATTTTTCTCACTCAAATTTTCACACTTGTAAGTTCTAAATTCCACTTGGCCCAATCAAGGAGAAATGACTCATTGTAGCGTTCTTCTTCGATACCCCACATTATTCAAACCCAAGTTTTAGTCGATTTACATCCATGTTTCGATAAATTTTTCTTATATTGGTATACTCAAGAACCTTTTCACTGATTTATTTTCAAAGGTTAAATACGTCACTTTATATACCAATATTACACTACCCATTTCGTACTTGTTTTAAGGTAGGATAACCATATACCACATCTTATTTTATATGGGTTAACTATCTTACGAAACTTTGTTTATCATTCCTTTCAGCTTTTTGTATAACATCAATCCAGATTTGTGTGTTGAATTAAGGTTATAGAAGTAGAGTAACTAGGGCACAAAACTTTCCTTTCATGAAGTGTTGGTTTAGTAGAGGAGGAATCAAACGAAATAATGTACGGTATCATTCCATTCCATCTCCACTCATCATTCATCATGCAAAAAAAATGGAAAAAAAAAAGAAAAAAAAGAACAAAAAGGGAAAAGAAAAGAAAAAAAAGAAGGAAAGAAAGAAAAAAAGAAAAAAAAATGAAATAAAGAGAGAGTCTCTCTGAATAAAATAGTCATTCATCATTCTTGACTATAAAAGCATTCAATTCCATTCCATCCACATCCATTCTACTGTACTTGGAAGTGAGGATTGTAGTAGACAAGATGAAAGGAAATAAAAATGCTCATATGTGCCTTAGTATTACTTTATCTTTTGTAGCTTGAAATTCAACTAATACACTTGCCCTCTTATCTAGAATATTTTTAGAACTTACAAAAATTTTCCTTCATCTATGCATAACTCATATCCAATACATTACAGTTACATTGGTGCAAAATTATTCAAAAAAAAAAGGGAATAAAGAATAAATAAATGATTGGGTGCACATTGTCGATGTGTAGAACTTTGGTCGACACCACGCTCTTAACCTTCAAGACAATTACAGTATTATCAAGGAATTACGATTCAGCTTGAAAATTTTTATTCATTTTTGCACTAATTATGGGATGGACAATTTGGGGCTAAACCGCTATTATTGAAGCTAGGTGAAATCCTTGGAATGTGAAAGACCTTAAATATATTATTTGATTAATCCACAAGGCGCTTTGGATTTTGTGGGTAGTATCCGCTGAAAACCCTCACGAGGCAACACTCGTCCTACTAGGGACACCTAGGGGTTTAACGGCTTGTTGCATACGCTAAATGCAATCGTGTTTCCTACGAAAGTGTGACATATCTTAGTTTAGTTTATTCGAGGACGAATAAAAAGATAAGTGTGGGGGTATTTGATATACACGTAAATGTGTATGTTTTATCCGCATATTTATCTTATTTTATCTTTTAAATAATTGATATTGTGCATTTATAGTTGTGTTTACAGATTATTTTTGATGAATGGATTAACGCACTTAATTGTTGAAAAGCTTGAAGAATTTGTGCGAGAAGAGTGTTGAATTTTAAAGCTGGATTAAAGCTTGAAGACCGGAAGAAAAGTTGTTATTCAATCGCCTTCTGCTGCATTTCAAAGACAAGATTCAATGCTTTTCCATAACGATCACTTGGAGTTGTTATTCATTCTCAAGTCATTTGGAGTTGAAGCCCGCAACCTATTTTCCATGACATCTGCATGCATTCACATTGGTCTTGTTGCTAACTGGGCTAAGTTATTTGTCCCATATCATGTAATTTGCAAGGCTTCTCATTCATGCGCTGCACGCGTTCACACTGAGCTACTTGATTAATGTGTTATTTTGAAAAAGGGGTTTTTGTCCCACATTGTGGAATTTGCCAAGTAGCCTTGGCCAATACAACTATAAATACCTTGTATCTTATTCATGTAAAAACACATTTAGTTTTATTCTGTAATCCTTTGCTTGGAATAAAACTCTTCTTTCTCTCTTCTATTTAGTTTTTATTTGCATTTTATTTATGTTCATGTCTGTTATTTTCTTTTTATTTTCTTTTCTTTTAGCTATGTCTAGCTAGTCCTCTTTGATTAGGGGGTGATGACGCTAATAAATATGATTCAACATGAATCACATAGCCAAAAGATTAGAACTTCATGTATGTAGATCTAGATTTGAACTAAGGGTTAGATCTGAACCTTCATACCCTGTGTCGTTTAAGAGCTGTGCTCCTTCACAGGGTATATTCGAGTTCGATCTAACACTTATCAGATTTAGATTTAATATTTTGGGTTTTAGAAATAAAATAGTGAATATGTCCTGATAGCCTATGGTTGTTTAAGAGCTGAGCTCCTGCATAGGCTATACTTGTTGTTATTTACATATTTGTTTCTAGAAACCTAATTATAGTTGATTCATGTTTGTGACAGAAACATGAATTAGATCTGTATTTATTCGACTGGCTATTAATGAATATTAATCTAATCTATGTCATTATCCCCTAATTGCTTTCTCTTATTGTTAAAACTATCTTTTTGTTTATTTTCTGTGTTTGCAACCAATCAAAATTCTGAATAACTTGATTGGATTTATTAATTAAAATATTTTTGGTCCCAGAGTTCGACACCCTCTACAACAATCCTTGTTGTTTAGGAAAGCCGAACGGATTTTACAGTTGTTTACATTAATTTAATTTGTTCGCAAACAAACCCTTAGAAATAGCTAACGAGCCTGCACCTCGTACCCTGATGGACAGAATCCTTCCCAATAAAGTTTCTATCCATTATTGCATTCAGTTACCCAATCCTGTGGGTAACCACTTTGAAATCCGATCGAGTCAGATAAACATCCTTCCCAAATTTGGAAATTTTTCTCATGATGAACCATATAGTTTCTTAACAAAATTTGAATATGCTTGTGCAACCTTTAAATTACAACAGTTATGTGAGGATGGTATTAAACTTCGTTTGATTCCATTCGCACTAACTGACTCCGCAGAAAAATGGTTTCGTAGCTTGCCCCCAAATTCGATTAAAAAATAGGATGAATTTACAGCAGTTTTCCTTAAAAAGTTCTACCCCCCAGAAAAAACAACTAGAGTCAGAAATGAAATCACCAATTTCCACCAAAAAGGAGGTGAATCTTTTTGGCAATACTTCGAAAGATTTAAAGAACTGCTGTTAAGTTGTCCCCATCATGGTTATGAAACATGGTCGTTATGTCAAACTGTATACGATGGACTTGATAATAGTTCTAGGCAAATGTTAGAGTCCATGTGTCAGGGCAATTTTCTAAAACAGCCTGACGTAGAAGCTTGGGAATTTTTGGACGAGTTAGCAGAAAAATCGAAACTATGGGAACGAACCAATGAAAAATCTCTCTATTCGCGATCCATTAGTAATTCTGTCGAATCCTCTTCTTCTTCTTCTAATACTCTTGTTGATGCCATCCTGAACGTTGTTAGAACACACACTCAGTCTAATAACGTTTCCCAAGCTACGTGTCACATAATCACATGGCTGATGACTATCCCTAGTCCCTTGAGCAAGTAAACGCCTTCAACAGACCCAACAACAACCCAAATCTTTCTTATGGTCCGAATAACCCTCTGATGAACAGACCTTCGAATCGAGCATTTCCGAACAATGTTGTGAACCCTCCTCTTAGGCAAAATCAGTACACTTCGAACCAGGCGCCTTTCTACAATCAAACGGTTGCACCCCAATATGAAAAACGCCTTTCTACGATTGAGGGTAATTTATCTGAGGTGAGCAACATATTAGCGCAAATGACTAAGCAAAGTGCTGAAAATCAAAGCAAGTTAGACAACTCCTTGCAATCATATATGCAAAACACGAATCAACAAATAAGTGAACTTCAAAAACAAATCTCTCAACTTAGCGCTAGATTAAGTGAAAGGGAAAAGGGTACGTTTCCAAGTCAACCCATTCAAAACCCTAGAGGACAAAATTCAAACCCCAACCAAATTCACATCATTCAAGATTCAAACGTTAGTCACTTGAATGCGGTCACGACTCTTGGATCCGGCAAAAAGATTGACAACCATGTGGTCAACCCAAATGATTTACCGGATGATCTTCCAAACCTTACCGATAATTCGACCAACTCAGATCATAACATTGAGCTAATTTCTGACAAGGACCATCCTCAAACTCAAGTAGCCTAACCTCCTGAGTTGTCTGCTCCATTTCCTCATAGACTCCGATCTAGGAAAAAGACGGATCAGCTAGAAAAGATCCTTGAAATATTTAAGCAAGTTAAAGTGAACATTCCTCTTTTAGATATTATACAACAAGTTCCATAGTACGCGAAATTTCTAAAAGATTTGTGCACTCAAAAACGTCATACACATGTACCTAAGAAAGTGTTTCTGGCGGCAACTCTAAGCGAAGTCTTGTCCCAATCAATGACAGTGAAATATAAAGATCCTGGCTGCCCCACAATATCATGTACTATTGGGGACAAGAAAATCGATAGATGCCTGCTAGACTTAGGTGCAAGTGTTAACTTGCTTCCATATTCCGTCTATCGCCAATTCGGGCTAGGAGAACTGAAACCCACCAAGGTTACCCTTCAGCTTGCTGACCGTTCAATTAGGAAACCTATGGGCGAAATTGAGGATGTATTGATCAAAATAGGCGAATTTATCTTTCCAGTTGATTTCATTGTCCTAGAAACTCAACAGGTAAGCAATCCTGTAAACCAGATCCCTTTGATTCTAGGACTACCCTTCTTAGCAATCTCTAATGCGCTTATCTACTGCAGAAATGGGTCTATGAAACTTTATTTCGGTAACATGACCGTCGAGCTAAACATCTTTAGAACCGAAAACTCTGCTAACTCTTGTGTGGACCAGTTTTCTGAAATTCATGTCGTCCGCGACAATGAACCCGAGCTCGACCATCTGAATAACGAAATTGAATCGAATTATGAAACCTTGTTTCAAGATATTCCCGAAAATGTCTCTGATTCGATTCCTATCGGGCCGCTCACAATTGAGTCTGTCCCTCAACCAGTTTCTTCAGTTGAGTCATCCCCAAAATCTGAACTCAAAGTGCTGCCCAGTCATCTTAAGTATGCTTACTTAGGTGATAATGAAACTTTTCCTGTCATTATTGCTTCTGACCTTACTTTAGAGAAAGAACAATTGCTCCTTCCCGTCCTTAAGAAAAATAAGGAAGCAATTAGTTGGTCCATGGCTGATATTAAGGGGATTAGTCCTTCGATAGTCCAACATCGAATCCACCTTATAGATGATGCCAAACCCACTCGTGATCCCCACCGTCGCCTAAACCTATCATGAAAGAAGCAGTTCGTGCTGAAATCCTTAAATGTCTTGATAATGGAATCATCTACCGAATTTCCGGTAGTCAATGGGTTAGTTCGATTCATGTCATACCTAAGAAATCAGGTATTACCGTGATCCAAAATGAAGCTAACGAGCTTATCCCAACCCGCACCCAGACCGGTTGGTGTGTCTGCATTGACTATAGGAAACTTAATGCTACAACACGTAAGGATCATTTCCCTCTGCCATTTATCGATCAAATGTTAGAACGACTAGCCGGTCACGAGTACTACTGTTTCCTTGACGGGTACTCGGGCTACAATCAAATCCCTATCGCTCTTGAGGACCAAGAGAAGACCACTTTCACTTGTCCCTTCGGTACATTTGCGTACCGTCGTATGCCTTTTGGTCTCTGTAATGCACCTGCAACCTTCTAGAGGTGCATGATTAGCATTTTTTCTGATATGGTCGAGAGATTTTTTGATGTTTTCATGGATAACTTTTCCATCTTTGAGGACTCGTACACTGAGTGTTTACATCATCTTGATCTTGTCCTTAATCGTTGTAAAGATAAACACTTAACGCTTAATTGGGAAAAGTGTCACTTCATGGTCAAACATGGCATTGTTTTAGGACATGTCATCTCTAATAAAGGAATTGAAGTAGACAAAGCCAAAATTGAAGTTATCTCTAATCTTCCCATTCCCAAATCTGTTAAGGACATCCGATCCTTTTTAGGTCATGCTGGCTTCTATCGCTGCTTTATAAAGGATTTTAGCAAAATCACTCGACCTTTGACTAACCTTCTTGGTAAGGATGTTCCTTTCGACTTCAATTCTGATTGCATTACATCTTTTGAGCATCTCAAAAATGAACTTGTCTCTGCTCCTATCATCTGCTCTCCTAATTGGAAGTTGCTTTTTGAAATCATGTGTGACGCCTCGAACTTCGCTGTTGGCGCTGTCCTAGGACAACGTATCGATAATATTCTTCACGTCATTTACTATGCGAGTAAGACTTTGAACAATGCTCAAATCAATTATACGACCACTGAAAAGGAACTCTTAGCAGTCATTTTCACTTTTGAAAAATTCAGACCTTATCTAGTTGGCTTACACATCACTGTTCATACTGATCATTCTGCTCTTAGGTACCTTTTCTCTAAAAAGGATGCTAAGGCTCGTCTCATTCGTTGGATCCTTCTACTTCAAGAATTTGACCTTACCATTAAGGACAAAAAAGGATCTGACAATGTTATTGCGGACCACTTGTCTCGTCTTCCAAATGCCCCATCTTCTTCTCTTCCGATCAACGAGAATTTCCCTGATGAATAGCTATTTTCTTTATCCACTGATCCATGTTTCGCTGACATTGTCAACTACTTAGTCACCAAGCAGACCCCTTCTTTTTGGTCCAAGCAGGATAAACACAAATTCTTTTCCCAAGTGAAACATTTTTTATGGGACAACCCCTATCTTTTCAAGTATTGTCCCGATCAAATCATTCGATGGTGTGTTCCCGACACTGAAACTTACAGTGTCCTCTCTTTCTGTCATGACCAAGCCTGTGGTGGTCATTTCGGTCCCAAAAAGACAGCTGAAAAGGTTCTCCAATCGGGTTTCTACTGGCCCAACCTTTTCAAAAACGCTTATGAATTTTGCAAAACTTGTGATCGATGTCAATTCTTGGGGAAAATTGGTAAACGAAATATGATGCCCCTAAACCTCATTCTAGAGGTCGAAATTTTTGATGTTTGGGGTATAGACTTCATGGGTCCCTTCCCTAATTCTTTTGGGAACCTTTGCATTCTCTTGGCTGTCGATTATGTTTCTAAATGGGTCGAAGCTGTCCCATGCAAAACAAACGAAACAAGGTTGTTGTGCGCTTCTTAAAAGAAATCATCTTTTCTAGGTTTGGCACACCTCGCACAATAATTAGCGACAACGGAACACTTTTGTAATCGTTCTTTCGAAGCCCTCATGAGAAAGTATTCGATAACCCACAAGTTATCCACTCCTTACCATCCTCAAACTTGTGGGCAGGTTGAAGTATCGAACAGGCAAATTAAGAAAATCCTTGAGAAAACTGTGAATCAAAATCGCAAAGATCGGTCCCAGAAGTTAACCGACGCTCTTTGGGTTTACCGCACCGCTTTCAAAACAAACTTGGGTATGTCCCCTTATCGGTTGATTTTGGTAAGCCATGTCACTTACCAGTTGAACTAGAACATAGGGCGTTATGGGCAATAAAAACTTTGAATCTTGATTTAGAGCAAGCAAGTGAACATAGGAAGCTTCAACTTAATAAACTTGATGAAATTCGGAATTATGCATATGAAAATGAATGAATTTACAAGGACAGAATGAAAGTTTTTCATGATAAATTAATTTTTACGTAAAACTTTCATGCCAGGTCAAAAAGTTCTGTTGTATGACTCAAAACTGCATTTATTTCCGGGTAAGTAAAATTCTAGGTGGACAGGACCTTACACTGTACAGACTATTTTTCCATATGGTGCGGTAGAAATTGAGAATCCAATCGATGGATCGTCCTATAAGGTCAATGGTCAACGCCTTAAACCTTACTTGGAACCAATACCCAACCAAGAGGAAGAGCTCATGAGCCACATTACATTTGGTAAGACGCACTAACCCTCTTTTGTACATATGTAAATATTCTTATTTTATTTCCCTTTCACTAAGATATGTCTGATTAAGACTGTGAGGACACAGTCACAGTCAAGTGTGGGGGGGAATTTACATTACATCAGCAATCAAATCTTATGAAGTAGGTCATTCATTGAACAAGGATTAACTTAAATTCATAAATAACACCTTGGTTCTTGTTTGATAAATTGAATTGTTGGGTGATGGGAATGAACATTATTTATTCATTGAAACGTAATGTGTCTTTTTAAGATGCTAGCTTGAGACTGTGCAGACGTTAGTCGTGTTCTGGAGTAAGCGTGTCAGCACTTGTTATACATGTTAGAATGTGCAAGTAAAAAAAATCAAAAAAAAAAATCATGAAATAAAAATGATTTTGCACCTACATTTGTTGGATTTTCTGAGTTCGTTTTCGTGCATAATATCTTTCTCACTCAATTTTTTGAGTTCGTTTTCATGCATAATATTTTTCTCACTCAATTTTTTTTTCAAACTTGTAATTTCTAAAGTCCACTTGGCCCAATTAAGGAGAAATGGCTCATTGTAGCATTCTTCTTCGATACCCTACATTATTCAAACCCAAGTTTTAGTCAATTTACATTCATGTTTCGACAAGTTTTTCTTATATTGGTATACCTAAGAACCTTTCATTTTCAAAGGTTAAAAACGTCACTTTTATACCAATATTACACTACCCACTCCGTACTAGTTTTAAGGTAGGATAACCATATACCACATCTTAACTTATATGGGTTATCTATCTTATGAAACTTTGCTTATCATTCCTTTCAGCATTTTGTATAACATCAATCCAGACTTGTGTGTTGAATTAAGGTTATAGAAGTAGAGTAACTAGGGCACAAAACTTTCCTTTCATGAAGTGTTGGTTATGATTCACTTAGTAGAGGAGGAATCAAATGAAATAATGTACGGTATCATTACATTCCATCTCCACTCATCATTCATCATGCAAAAAGAAAAAGGAAAAAAAAGAAAAAGAAAAAGGAAAAAATGCAATAAAGAGAGAGTCTCCCAGAATAAAACAGTCATTCATCATTCTTGACTATAAGTCATTCATTTCCATTCCATCCACATCCATCTTACCGTATGTGGAAGCAAGGATTGTAGTTGAGGAGATGAAAGGAAACAAAAAAAAATGTTCATATGTGCCTTAGTATTACTTTATCTTTTGTAATTTGAAGTTCAACTAATACACTTGCCCTCTTATCTAGAATATTTTTAGAACTTACAAAATCTTCCTTCATCTATGCTTAACTCACATCCAATACAGTTAGTTACACTAGTGCAAAATTATTCAAAAAAAAAAGAATAAATGATTGGGTGCACATTGTCGATGTGTAGAACTTCGGTTGACACCACGCTCTTGACCTTCAAGACAATTACAGTGTTATCAAGGAATTACGATTCAGCTTGAAAAAAAATGTATTCATTTTTGCGCCAATTATAGGATGGACAATTTAGGACTGAACCGTTATTATTGAAATTAAGTAAAGTCCTTGGAATATGAAAGACCTTAAATATATTATTTGATTAATCCGCGTACATAAGACGCTTTGGATTTTGTGGGTTGTATCCGCTGAAAACCCTCACGAGACAACACTCGTCCTACTAGGGACACCTAGGGGTTTAAAGGCTTGTTTCATACGCTAAATGCAATCGTGTTTCCTACGAAAGTGTGACATATCTTAGTTTAGTTTATTCGAGAACGAATAAAAAGATTTGTGTGGGGGTATTTGATATACACGTAATTATGTATATTTTATCCGCTTATTTATCTTATTTTATATTTAAAATAATTGATACTGTGTATTTATAGTTGTATTTTAAGATTATTTATGATGAATGGATTAATGCACTTAATTGTTGAAAAGGTTGAAGAATAGGTGTATGAAGAGTGTTGATTTTGAGAGTTAGATTAAAGCTTGAAGAAATGTTGCTGTTCAACCACCTTCTGCCGCATATTTTAAAGATTCAATGCCTTTTCATAATGATAGCTGGTCACAAAGAATTATGGAGTTCCTATTCGTGCTCATAACAGTTGGAATTGATGCCATTTGATGCCCGCAAGCTATTACAATTGCAAATCTATTCATACACGTTCACATTAGCTCATTTGCAAGGCATCTCACTCATGTTGCGTTCATATTAGCTCATTTGCAAGGCCTCTTACTCATATTGTGTTCACATTAGCTCATTTGCAAGGCCACTCACTCTACAGCTGCGTTCACACTGGCTTATGTGTTATTTGGGCTAATTCTTTAGTCCCACGTTGTGTAATTAGCTAGTTAGTCTTTGTCATATCAGCTATAAATACCTTGTATCTCATTCATGTAAAAACACACTGAGTTTTATTCTGTAATTCTCTTCTTGGAATAAAACTCTTCTTCTCCCTTTCTTTCAGTTGTTATTTTATTTTATTTATGTTCATGTTATCTAGTTTCTGTTTCTCTTCTTCTTTAGCTATGTCTAGCTAATCCCCTTTGATTAGGGGGTGATGACGCTAATAGATATGATTCAACATGAATCACATAGCCAATAGATGAGGACTTTATACATGTAGATCTGGATCTGAATCAAGGGTTAGATCTGAACCTTCATATTCTGTGTCGTTTAAGAGCTATGCTCCTTCACAGGGTATATTCGTGTTCTATCTAACAATTGTCATATTTAGATCTAATTTTAGGGTTTTAGAAATTAATTAGTGAATCTCTCCTGATAATCTATGGTTGTTTAAGAGCTCAGTTCCTGCATAGGCTATGCTTGTCATTATTTACTTATTTGTTTCTAAGAACCTAATTATCGTTGATTCATGTTTGTGACAGAAACATGAATTAGATCTATATTTATTTGTTGGCTATTGATGAGTATGAATCCAATCTATGTCAGTTTCCCCTAATTGCTTTCTCTTATTATATAAATCTCTCTTTTTATTTAATTGTTGTTTTCTGTGTTTTCAATCAATCAAATTCCTGGAATAACTTGATTGGATTTATTAATTAAAATATTTTTGGTACCAGAGTTCGACACCCTCTACAACAATCCTTGTTGTTTAGGAAAGCCGAACGGATTTTAAAGTTGTTTACAATTGTTTTGCTTGTTCGCAAACACTCCTCTTTCTCAGCTTCGGTAAGGATGCGCTTCCTCCCACCTTTGCCAACTGGGGGAACCTTATGATCGGGTAGAGTTTGCTGACTCAAGCTCCCAGTTATTGACCTGACAGATAGCATGACAACTAATCCTAACTTAGGAGCAATAGCGTGATGAGGATCAACGTTGAGGGGTTCTTCCTTTTCGACCTTGGCTTTTATAAGCGCATCTTTGTTTGCCTTCATCTCGGCCAAGGTCATGTTGTCAACTTTTTCGGAACTTCCAGTCACTACTAAGTCATCATCCTCATTGTTCCCATCACCACCATCATCTTCTTTCATAACATCTATCATGTCACCATCTTTGGGAATCTCGGTGCTCAATGGCATGAAGCTTTTTCTGTGACTTCTCCTTCTTTGCCCTCAATCTTCTCTGTATCTTCAAAGCCAGTAGCCTCATCCTTTTTCTCCTGAGCCTTCTCAGCAGACTTTGCTCCAGTAGCTTCTTCCAGCTGTTCATTGGATTTTCCAGCTGCCTTCGGACCTACAGGTCGATAAGTAACAGTTATTCGCTCAGGAGAAAAAGCGGGCTCCTCTATTGTTTGGCCAACGATATGACGAAAGGTTGAAATGGATCTAACAAATTGTGGTGAAAATGTGGAGATACCTTCTGATTATTTTTCCACGTGAACAACGGGAGTCTCTGAGGTGGTTTCAACAATCAGAGACAAGAGGGATGTCTTGAGAATTCCTGGATTATCAGGATCGTATCACTACGCCATAGATGGCCTACTGCAGTGAAAATCCAAGGTGATGCAAGCTACAATATTACCGTAGCTATGCTGATTTTTGTCTATTGCAACGTATGCTTCAATGTGTTAGCATAGATATTAGCAGATGTTGTAGTAGCTCTAAATATATTCAAATTAAAAAAATAAAAAACAAAAATACACCTCAGCGATCCATACCATTAGTTAAAACAAAATCTCAGACGTCCATCCACACCATCAATCCATGTCTAAGCTAAATCTATTTCCCATTTTCTTTTCGTTTACCCGATTTTTTATTTTTTATTTCGTTCTCCCCCAAAATTTCCAAATCCCTATTTTTCTCATTTTCATTTTCAGATCTCGTTCAGTGATTTATACATCTCTCTTAATCATTAATTTCAGACATCAAATTTTCGTTTCGAGTTTGTCACGTCTTCTAATGGGTTAGATGTTTCTAATGGGTTCGTTGTTTCAGTTTTCTAAGGTAATCGTGTGTAGTAGTTTGGAATTGAAGGTCTTTTTAAAGTCATTTGAGTTTGGAATCGAAGGTCTTTGTAAACAAGTTTTATTAATTAATATCTTTTAATTAATTTCATGTCGATGGTAGGGGATGGGGCCAAGTTTGGGTGTTGAAATACACCCAAGAAGCTCATGTAATCTGTAATGATGCGATTACGCTTGCTTAAACTCATTTGAGTTTGCAGTATGTAAAAAATTGAATGGGTGTTTGTTGATGTTATGTGGCCATGAATATTGGTTGTAGAGTAACGATTCAACATTTGTGGGTAATGACGACGTTTTAGGTTTATTTTTTCCACTGATGTTAAAGCTTATTATGTACTTCAATTTATGTCTTAGCTGATTTGGTGCATTTTGGTTTCGTAAGAAGAGTATAGGAACTTCTAAGCTTTTGCCCAAAATGAAGTTCATATCTCAACCTTACTCACCTTACCATGCTTACATTATTTTCACACAACATTTGGTTAAGCTGTTCTTTTATTTATTTATTTTTTCTGTATTTTGGGGTATTAGTATTTAATTCTCTAATAATGCCAATAATTCTAGCTCCACTTTTATGCATCATTCTACTGAAAGCTGAAGACCAAGCAGTTCTATGCACCTGAAAAGCTTTGCCAAGTGCTGGAAAAGCTTGGCGTGCTTGTAATGCCTTCAAGTCCAACCAGGTAACTCAATTCATGCACAGTTGTTACTGTTATAACTATCAACAAGTGATCAACGGTGCAGCTGCTGAACTAACTGTTTTTGTTTCAGCATAAGGCTTGTTATACATTATTAGATCTCAGAGGGCGATGTTCAGTATACTCCCAACTGGATTAAGGTAATTCAGTATCAAACTTAAACGTTTAAATTTCTACTATTATTTGTACTATGTGCTTCTACATTTTACTTTTCTATTCCAACAAGCCGTTCAACAACTACCAAACGAAGCGGTGCATGTGTGAGAAGCTCAGGCATCATATTGATCTGTTTGGATTTTATTGTTATTTCAAAAAGTTGCTCAGAAATGTCGGTTCTCTGTCTTTATTGGTGGCTTTATCCTTGGAGGAATAATTATGGGAACACTTGGTGCGGTTTATGCACCTCAGGTATGCTGATGTATGAAATAGAAGCTGGTGGCTCTTGCTATTTGGCTGTTATGGCTTTAACTCATGTTTCTGTATATGTTTTTGAATTAATGTGTTGTTCTCCTCTGTTTTTAAGATATGGAAAATATTGTGGACTTTTATATACTGGATGCCCTGGACAAAAACCATGCGATTACGTAGACTAATGTTGCATGATTCATGATGCTTGCATTGATGTTGCAGATTTTGCTTTAATTTTTAAGCTCATCACATGATACAGAGTATGAAATTTCTCCCTTACGGATTCATCAATTGGACGATTAAGAAATAATTTTCACCTCACACCTACATATAATATCAGATGGACAGTGATATCAAATCTTTGAAATCCTTCTACCAAATGCTTATCGAGAAACTGAAATATCTGCAAAATGGAAGCCATGGATTCAGACAGCATACTGTATTTTCCAATAAATACATGCAATTGAGTTCTTTGATCATAGAGGCGGTAAATTCCAAGGTATAGCATATCCCTCCATTCTGATTCATATCACTCCTCTTACCATATTAATATTGTGCTTAAATATTACTTGCAAAACAAGAATCATTGTTTTCTGAAAAATGTAAAAACTATACAAATTTAGGTTCTTAGAGGTTATGCTAGTTTATGTATAAGTTTATGGATTTACATGCAATATGTAATGTCAGCGTTGTTTACCTCCTTTAATATACAGTGTACATATTTCAATCTTGTCAGATATTTCAGAATCAATGCAGAACAACTATTATTTGTTGACATATTAACGAAGTGAGATGTTTGTTTTTTTCCTTGAATTAACTTGCTTTGTGAAGCAGACATTCAATACGTTGAAAATTGTTTAATGTAATCATTATGGGATTTATTGTTTTGTCACAATCTTAACTTGAGTGTCAGACCATAGTTTCCAAAAATGTAGTTACATATTTACAGTAACTTTTATAGAGAAATGCTAGGGACAGTCGCTTTAAGGCAACTGTCCATGATACTCGCTCATTGATTGGTCAAAGATTCTATGTAATTATTTTTATGCAGTTTTCCATGTTATATATTGGCCCCACTATCACAATAACAGCCAATTGTATGGCGAGTATCATGGACAGTTGCCTTAAAGCGACTGTCCCTAGCATTTCTCACTTTTATATGTGAATACCAAAAATAATCATAGCAAAAAATATTTTATTGATCAAGATTTACCATTATGTCCTTGCAGCTACAAATTTTGCAGAAGAACAAAAGTGATTATAACGAGTACTCTCATTTGTTGTATGCGGCTTCGGTCACTGTAGATAAGGCAAAAGAATATATGTATATATTCCTCTACAATTTTGTTCTTTATATCATAACAAGGCAAAAGAAGCGATTATCCGTAAGCGATAAATATTGTGTCATGCGTTCTTTATATCGTAATAAGGCTTAATTTATAGATTTATCTAATGCGTACAACTATTTTTAAATAACAAATATTTACCGTACTCTTTTTATAGATTTTTAAAATCTGTTTTTGTCGATTTATTGATTTTGTTTGATGCATACAATTGTGTTTTTGAGATCGATAGGCAAAAGGTTGTTGGCATTGGTAAGGATTTCAAGTTCCTTCAGTCTTTATGATGTGTTAACAAAATATAAGGTACATCTTTATATGGGTTGTGGATCCTGCCATACTTTCTGTAAAGAGTTCAAACTCATTCGGAGATGTATTTAATGTATTTTATGAAGAGGAAGAAATAAAATGTGCTAGTTCTCTCAACGTTATCCATGCAACAACTCAAAGCCTGCTATTTTCTCCTCCCTTGAGTTAGAATGGCGATCTGGATTTGTTGTTCCAAGGTTTGTCTCACAAACTTTCTGGTAGAAACTGTTTTATAAATTAATCTAAAAGTTTGTTTCATGACTGCAAGTAAATCATGACTGTAAACTGTTTACAAAAATGAATGGCTATTTTTCCACTTGATTTAGGATCTCTCCCTTTGTCAGGCTATTTTTCCATTGTTTGAGATGCTCCGATTCATGTTACTACTTCTAGTGCATCTTTTCCAGATTGTAGTATAGCGCTGGGGTCTACACTTGTTGTTTTGAAGGAGCAAAAGATAGGGATAACTTAAGTAATAGATTCACGACAAATGGTATGATAGTATTATGATATTTTGCATTAGTTTAATTACTGAATATGTTATACTTATAGTTCAAAATACTAAGCATCATGAACACCACTATTAAATGTGGGATATCGTACAAGCCATGGGGTCGCATTCACAATGTAGTTTATATAATCATTTTCGTGTATTTTTTCTTGCTTATGGTTGTATGTGTGAGTCTGCATATGAGTGAAATGAGTGACAATATAGGGAGGTATGTATGTAAATATGAATGATTGTGTAATATACTAGTAAATGTTGAAATAAAATTTATTTGAATACAATACTGTTTTTGAATGCTTTGTTATAATAATATTTATTATAATATTATAATTTTTTTGATTAATAGCAGTTGAGATGTAATTACTTTTAACAGTTGTAAAACAAAATTTAACAACTGCTAGAAACAGTTGTAAAAAAGGTTGACTTTATTACGATTGCAGATGTAACTAGTGGTGCATGCTAGTTGTAATAGACATATTACAACTGTTTTTGGCAGTTGTGAAAGGATGTTTTTGTTGTTATAGTGATATCTATGGCAACACTTGTACTGATGTTGCCTTAAGGTCGCAAAGGTGTTGCCTTTGACTCTAAGGCAACGCGGCAAAAGGTAACCCCAAAAAAGTGTTGCCACAGATCATTTTTTTCCTATAGCAACACTTTTTTGCACCTACTGCATCACTTCTCTGGGGTTGCCGTAGGTAATCTATGGCGTAGTGATATCCCTCTGATTCCGCAATCCCAGCAGCAACAGACGAAGATCTTGTTTCAATAGTGTTTTTTTCCTTTAAGTTGATGCCTCTCCTCCTCCATAGCAGCAACAATAATTCTACGCCCTTCAGCCAAACGCAATGTTTCCTCACCCCTCAAATACTTCTCTATAAGCTTATCCTCATCAATCGAACCCACCTTGAGCTCTTGTTTTTCCCATTCGACCACCTGATCCATAAATATACCAGAGTGGTGGGGTAATCTTTGATCCATGCAATATCTCGATGTCGGATCACCTGAGCAAAGAATCCTATCATGGTCTCAGCACTCTCATCCAACTCTTTTTGGGCCTCCGCAAGCTGTGCATTGGTCGTCTCAACAGATTTTAAAGCTACATCTGCATTCCTTTCGGCAAGAGTTGCTCTCGTCTCATCCTCCATCAACTTGGCTTCTAGCTCTGCATTCTTTTTAGCCAACTCTCCCTTCTCCTGTTCGAGACAAGTACAAGCCATCTTCGCTGCGGTGCTTTTAGACTTATCATCCTTAGCTAGTTTCTTTTAAGTCCATGCGCTCCTAACTATGGGACTCAAGCTCGGAGTGGTTACGATGTCGTAGTTCTTCATATTGTTTCTTATAAGAGTCCACATCACGTTGTGCAAGAGTAAGTTTGGCTTGAGCATCCTCAAGATCTTTCTCTGAATTTTTAATGGCCTTTGCATCATACTTAGCATTATCTTTCATGTATTTAACATCGGCTAGCAAGTCCTGGATGATCTTGGATAGAGTTCGCGAATATCTCTTCATCTCTTTGTGTTGAGTGTCTGCATCATCAATCTTAGCCTTAACCACTGTTGCCTAGTCAGAATCTAATGGCTTAAGAGCCGGAACGAAATGCATGTTCCCAAAGTGATGTCCAGCAAATTGTTTCTTCAAAAGCATTAATCTGGCTTTGTTCTCATTGTCAAGTACGATAGTCCTTGTAGTGGTAATGTAAATATTACGATGCCTAGATGGCACGATAAACGTTTTGTCTCTCTCAGCTCCTTTACTTGGTTCCTTTTGTTTTTCTCTTGGATCCAAATCTTTCTTTGATGGTATTTCCTGGTGAGCTTTATCCTTGGAGGAGGCTGTAGTTTTAGAAATGTGTTTGTCCCATTCATGATGAGTAGAGTGACTTTCATGTTTTTTTTAAGTCCGTACGATGAGGATATCGAGAGCGAGAAGATCGATAAGGAGGAGGAGGTCGATTCCTCCTATCGTCTCTGCCCCGGCTTTCATGCTGATCGTGCCCTGCATAAGAGTCGATCGGGGCACACTCGAGCGGACATCTCTCACGTGGTAGCGATGACATGTCATTTGTCCTGCAAAACAACACAAATGCACATTAGGATCAAAACTGATATAGATCACAAGTGTTGTGAAGTGCAGTGCAAGTATGGTGCATATATCTTAGGTGATTCCCCCAACAAACAAGAGCCTGGAGTTTGGCCTGAAGTAAGAGAGAGGTTCTCTGCCGAAATCTTCGAAAGTATAGTTATTGTCAGGCAGGGGAAGTTTCCCCAAACCCTGATTTATAGAATCATCCATAAGAGAATCATCGCCTCGGGACGTGGTTGATGGTAGCCCTCTAGGGGAAGTCGGTCCTTTAGGATTAAGTACATCCTCAGGAGTGATGTATTTATCTCTATCTTTGGCAGCTATGTTGGCTAATATATCGTCCTGAGTTGAAGTGGGAGAAGAACTCTTTCGAGGTGTAGTTGGATCTTTCGAAATGTCTCCCTTCTCTAATAAGATTTCAATTGGCCCTTCAATTAGGGGTATATATATAAGGACCTTCTCCATGACCTATGCTACGAGTGACAGCAAGTAAATGATGGCGATGGAGATACTCATCCAATAGACATTCTCTGATAGTTAGGAATTTTTTATCCCCATTGAGCAGTTGGGTCAGACGATTTAAATACACTTGATGTACATCTTTTTTTGGATTAGGAACTGCAAGTAAAAGTGAATGACAGTTAATACATTTACGGAAGTGGTCGAAGTTAGAAATTAAAGTGAGAGATTTTACTTAATCTAAGCCATCGTCTAGCACACCCTGGCTGTTGCTTGATATAAAACCATTCAGATCTCAGATCACTAACTTGGTTGTTAAATGGTATGCTAATAATTTTCCTCTTTGGCACTGATTCAAAATATACAAAAGACGGGGTATCTTGGGTTCAGTGTTTGAAATTATAAAAAAAGCTTATGTCTTCAAAGGTGAGCTCCATCCCAAGGATTTCCCTATAAGCGATGTACAGGGTGTATAGATAATCGTAGGTATTGGGTTGGAGTTGCATTAGAGCAATTTGCATTCATCTCAGAAAATCGACGACGAATGGAGGAAACAGAGGTATCGCCCCGATAAGACACATTAAACTATTGATCGCCATGTACCCTTCGGGTGGATTATGAGGTCGATCTATCTTAGCAGGCAGCTCAGTATCTCTTCAGAGAATTCCATGCTTTAAGCATATTCGCGCAAGTTTGGCGTCGTCGATGATTGATTCGACAGAGTCGTCAGGCGATTCTAAGACAAAGGAATTTTCAAATTTGTCAGGAGCGCGATTATCTCCTACTCCTCCTTCCTCTTCTTCATACAAAGAGACATCATCTTCGGACGACGCTGCACTTTCATGTATTTCCGTTTCGTAGTCCGTGCCTACACTATCCCAATTCAGATATGAAGTAGAAGGTAAATCTTCAATAATGGGATTTTCAGACGATTCTATTGTGTCCTTCCTCTCCGCTAGCCTGGCTGAATGTCTTTTGGCCATGATAGCTGTACTATCTATGAGATAACAGAAATTAGAGTGTAGTTTCACGTGTCCCCCCTGTGTGTATGTGTGCTAAACTGTGCAAATGCGTACAATGCTGAAATCAGAAAATACAAAATTAACAGGAAGTAAAGCAGTACGGAAAGCAGTCGTATGTTCGTTAAGTCTGGAAGGTTCAATTCAGAAGGTTCTATCCTAATTGTCCAAAAGTTTGCAATCATGCTTTATTTTTATCAAGTTATTCGCAGGTTATGCATATGTTCCACGTGAGAGATATTTGGATCGGTACGGCGGTCCAAGTCTTAAACAACGGCTCGTTTCGGAAGTCCATACTCAGGCTTATCGGCTCGGATTGGAGAGAAAGAGGAACAAAGCTCCGGGTCGGATCAGGTCTCAAGGAACTGTAACGGTTCGGATAGGTCAACACCGAACCGATCCAAAACAATTTTTTGGAAGATGACTCCACCCCTTGAGCATTTTCGATCTGAACCGATCCCATATCGCCAACACTTTACTCTGTGCATGGATAAGCCTCAAGCCCTCCCACTCTCCACCGATCCTGTGACGATTGCCTATAACCCCTGCACTAAACAAGAGGAATAATGCACTGAAAGGTGTGCCAGGTAGCCATGGACGATCATCAGAGTAGGTAAACACAAGAGGAACCTGTCGTAAAATTCACAGCGCAAGGATAAAATATAATAGAACTTATACAATAGGTAATGGTAATGAATCACCATATAGCAAACTTTTCAAACTTTCACAACATCCTAAAAGGTTATCCAACTGATACCAAAATTTGTACATAAGGCCTCACTACAACCCTCATAGAGCACTCAAACAGTGGAAACAGAAATACTAGGTAGTAATAAAACTGGTACGCCAGCCTCCGGCTCTCCTACGCACAACAGCATTGTCCTCACTAATCACCTGTAACCTGCTACTTAGTTTGCCCATCCCCAACCGGATGAACAAGCCAAGGTAATAAGAGGAGACATAAAACCTTGAGTCAGACAACAGTCTTAGTGAGCGATAAAACAACTAACAAACTTCAACAATAAAGTATATGAGAATGGATAGATAAACATACTAATCTACCCACAACACCAGAGAAGAACTCAACCATATCTTCCCCACATCGGACAGTGATAGCCATTACAATAAACAAGTCAACCATTCATCCATGGAAACCAGAACATCCATTCAATCATGGTAAGCACTCATAACATCCAGATTATATATAAATCTCATGTAAACCGTCCTAATCGGATTCAACATCCCTCAAGCACAAGCCCTAGAGGCCTAAACCAATATCAGACATGCACCTAAGGAACATTTCCTTCGACGTTGGACAATCTATATGAGACAGTACAAACAGAACAACCAATCGTCTATGACTGACTTTGGCTATCACTGCCAATCCTGCTTTGAAACCGTTGTTAATCATATGATGGCCAACCTTGCCATATGTCAAGGGTTAATGGTAACCCCCAGTTCTAGCATAAACACCGTACACCTTTCAACTATACGTATGATTGTCCAACCTTGACAACTAGGCCTTTCAACGATACCCAGGGTACTCGACCTACAACCGGTCTTTTGGGTGACACCATCGTACCCCTGCTTTGAGCTTGCTAGAACTTACGACAACGATAATCCCTCGGCCTCCAAATCTCTAGTCATCCAACCCGATGACTCTTCATAGCCCAAGCAAACTTCTCGAGCAATCATTATCCACCAACTCACGACCTTTGAGTTGTCACCTCATTCGTTGTTCTACACTGATCGACGAACACCTTTCAAAACTTCGAACCTTCCAACTTGAATTTACTTCGAAGTCACACCATCACCGAGCCAAGTTACACCACTACACTGCGGCTTGAGTAGGACTCAGGGGGTTGCCCCCGAAAAATATTTTTTTTCAAGCTCTTTTCTTCCAACCCGGGCCGTACCCGAAAAACGTACTTTTTTCAGGAAATGACCCTATGCGACCGACCCAGGCTCTGCTCGACCAGACCACTCTTTCAATAGCCCATACCGCTTGCCCCCTATTTATACCTTTCCAATAGCCCACTAATGGCCCTTCCCAAATCAACCCATTGTGGCTCTCCAAACCTGACTAACCAACTGAAAAACCTTAAAATAGCGATTCCTACTAAACTGCTGAGCTAAATCTTTCATGTAACCACTCCACGGAAGGGCAATCATCAATTCCTTTCCAATGGCACAGGTTACACCATCTGATTCAACCTGATTCAAAAGTTATGCCCTGTACAAGATTGATGTGGGCAAAATGGTCACAAACAAAATTGGTAAATATTATGGACATGTCTCACATCCCCATAAGCAACATATCAAAATATGAGAATGATCCAACCCTCGGGAAATAAAATAAAAATATTTTATGATCCTCTGATACGTAAAATGTGGACTATTACAGATCCGCTCCCCTCCTAGATTAATCGCCTTCTCTTCTCTTCCTTTCATCGTATCAAAAGCTCATCCTCACCGTTCTCAAGTCATTGAAATCCATCAAACACCCACATGCTATTACCCACCGAAATAAGTCCATTCAAGAATAATAACAGGTTAAGTCCCCATTCCACTAGATGAGAGGAAAGAATTTGGGATTAGCCGCTTCAATGGGATCCTTCATTCTGGTCAGGGGGAAATGCCAATCTTTAAAATGTAAAAAAAAAGGAGTAATCAACTGTGGCACGTTCACTAAAAAACCTGGTAAAATCCCTCCTCAATGCATTTTATTCCAATTTTTTTGAAGCGTGGCATCAATTAAAATTCACTCTTTCTTTCGTGGCCAGTATAAAATATCCAAAAGTTTGAAACAATGGGACTTTTTCGGAGATTGGATGCAGTTACTAATTTATGATCTAGCATGTATAGAATGAAAACTTCATTCTCGAAACGAAACAAAACGAATAGTACTGGGCCACAGCTCTAACTCGATTATTTCCTAATAATTGTTTTACCTCACAAGTCACATTAATTTGTTGACCGACAGTATCTCGACCTTTAACTAGAAAAATCTTGTGGAAAGAGCAAAAAAAAAATTTCTACTGCGTATCAATTTGTAATACGTGCAGAGCTAAGCATCCTCTATTCGCTTGGAGAAAGCTTTTCCTCTGCAGGTGCCTTGTGCAGTAAACCCCCTATGGGAGGTCCTCCGTCGTCGTAAAGATACATGGATTTGGTGTCCCGCCCAAGAAAGAGACCCAAGTCCTAGTAACCCTGCTAAGTGATGATTCAACATCGATTCTACATCTTGGAACCAAGCTAATTTTGGGGCGGCTTTGTGATAACGGAACCAACCAGCAAAAAGCATTTTTTTACTTTCACTTTTGAACTTTCTGAAATTACACAACGTAAAGCTCATATCACCAGCGTCGCCACCTCGAGGTGATGAAACACACTGGCGATGGCAACGGCGAACAGGAAGTTTCAGAACTGGTGTCGATAAGGGGAGAATAACGCCAGTAAATGCAAATTAAAGGGGTTAAGTACGTGAGATCAAAGATTGGAGTGTAAGTAATGAGGTATATTAACCTACCAGAATTCAATTTGAAGAATTGAAGTGAATCGAGTAAATGAGGGGTTAGGGTTTCTCTTTGGAAAATGATATTTGGGATGCGATGTAGGAGTGAAGACAAAAGGGGAATTCTTTTTGCTTTATATATCCGGACTTAAGGCTCTTCGTATCCCACTGGATTAGACCGCTCAATCTGATCCAAGTAAATCTAAGGTTTTTAACCCATCAATGCAGCGTCGAATTGAATGCGAAGCGGTTCAAATTAATCCAATCCGAACCAAGATGGAATCACTAATTTGACGGTATGCCTCTATACATGGAGAAGAAATAAGCAAATTTAGAAGGTGTCAAAACTTATGCATATACGCATCAAAAAGAATGCCATGAAAATTGCTGAGCTTACCTGGGAGCAGTGTTTGAGTCTTAAGTGAAATCCTTGAATTTATGGAAATAACAGAAGAGATTTCAAATCTCATGATGTATTTATAGTTACTACTGATACTAAAAGACATGACTTCACGAAGTGTCGCGACTGTACAGATAGATGGAAGCGACTATTAAATGACACTGACTCAATTTTTTTTAACCATTTCGAAGCACATGTTATATTAGATAAACACGTACTTCGAGGGGGCAAAATGTTAGCCTACTTTGTGGTTAGGGTACACAAAGCTAGAGAGCTAGTCGATGGAGGTTTACAAAAGAAGGATGCACATCAGGAATCCGGATCGGGTCTGTCCCCTCGAACCGAACCCCTTCTCTAAGCCGCACAGAAGCCAAGAAGGTCAATTCCAGGCAACCTGGTCGGATTGGATCGGTATATAAGTGTCCGATCCGAACCCACTTTTTTCCTCCACCGATCCTAACCGAGAACTGGAGACTACAGCAGTTGCATCCCACGTTCCTTTAAATATGGAGCGGTTTCACTCCATCCTCCTACATTCTGTAGTGTTTTATCACCATCTCAAAGACTCCGAACCCGAAATGAACGGGATGGATCCCACATGGCCTTCGAACCGGGTTGATTTTTAGCCTATAAATTACCCCATAAAGCACCATTTTAAAGGATCTTTGGCAAATTATTAGCTCAAACTCCTTAACAGCCGAATTTCTTTGCTTTATTCATATTATTTCCAACTTTTGAAGTATATTTCATTAAAATTAAGAGAGGTTATCAGTTGTACAAGTGAGGTTGAGTGATAATCAACATTGTATTCGTATTTGAATCATCAATCAAGGAATTTTAAAGTGGACGTAGGCTCTTTAACGCCAAACCACTATAAATTTGGTGTTCTTGCTATTTTCTTTCCATTTTATTTAGAATTATCACTTGTTTGGGTGTTAGAACCACTTTTTGATCTAACACTAGCCCATTTGGAACTCAATTTTTATTTTTAAAATAACTTTTTTCTTTTTAAAACCCAAACTTTTTTCCATTTTATTTTAATATATTTTTATGGTATTTTAAATACCAATTATCTAAGGGCTAGTGCTATTCAATATCCTAAACACACAATAACCAAATCACATATTATTGGTCACGTCATATAACGCAATATATGAAAAACAAATGCAATTGTTGAGAAATCCAATTGGATCCCCCCAACCTATTTCCTTGCATCCACAGATGTTAATCAATGTAAATAACATAAATTTCATTTCAATATGAGATATCATAATAAATAGAATCAATATTTAACCAACGATTTTTATATATAATTATAAATATGATTTCAACCAATTTATTAGCAATTCATCCAAACAACCATCACATAACATTCAATCATCATGTATCTAATTTAGAATACGTTTATAAAAATATAAAACTATACAAAGTTAGCGAGTTTACTCACTTTGGTCGCTTATCATTGAATAACGTTTAACGGTTGATTAATTCAATTAGCTATTTTATTTCTCGATAAATTCAAATGAGCTTCAAATGGTTCCAAACCAACTTCATAGCGTAGCCTGCATCCACACGGTTCCAAAGTGATAAACAGTTCATAAAACTGAGTTTGTATGCAAGAGATATTAAAATTATAAGCTGGCATATATTATTTAATTTAATAAAACTAATTTTTCATTTGAATTGGACCTTACCAATTTTACATTATAAGAAATTGGCTCTTTACCTACCAATTGTAAGCGTAGGTAAAACTAATATAATGGTAAGCAATACATTTTAGCAACCAATATTGAATTGGTGAAATTGGTAGGGAAATGTTAGTAAAGAAAGAGCCTTTACCTACACTTATTAATATTGGTTAGGTAAAATAATCAATGGACCCCACTACATTATGACTCAAATAATGAGTCATCAGCTGACGTGTTTGATGATGTGTCATCCTACATGGTTGTTGACATAGTTATCGTTGTCGTATACACATGGCATTTAATGGTTGGTTCATGTGTCAAACGATAATTTGTCCGTGTGTCATCATTTGATTAGTGCATAAGACATCATTTTTTAGACCACATGACATTATTTAATATTTACAAGAATTAAATATTTTCACATAATTTATTTTTAAACAAATAACAAATATTTATTCAAATAAATATTTGTTACACATTCAAATAGTACACAACTATTTCCTCACTATTACACAATCACTTATACATACACTTCCTCGCTACATTTCACTCGTATACATTAGCTCCTTACTAAAAACTCATTCACTCATATACATGTACATAGTCACTCACATTACTCTCACTCTAGTTTTAGTCATAGGCTTCTTGCTCCAGAATTTGTCCAGTCGTCTGTGCTACCTGTTTTAATTAAATAGCACAGTAAATTGAAAAAAAAAAAATTTAATTCGCAAATATCATTTTTCTAAGCAGGGTCACACACACACACAATTTAATTCGTATATATATGTGTGTATACGTATATGTATATGTATATATATGTATATATTTATGTATGTGTATTTTTAAGTAATTGATGTGCATAGCCCTTTTATGCTAAAGATTTACAAAAACAGCTTATGAAACCAACATAATCTCCAGAATTGAATAGATTACACGCCATTGCCTGCAAAACACAACTTACCATATACGAATACATCATTTAGCCTAGAACAACATTATCTAAATAGTAAAACTACATTCAGAGCAAAAGGATCCGAAGCAAAATATACGCATCCAGATTATCTCCTCCTTATTAGTTAGGCTTGTAAAATACCATTTATATTCATGAAGACTTCAATGAAACTGGAATCAAATAGAAGTGATCGACACGAATCACAGTCTCTTCTATAAGGGGAAACCCATTAGTAGTAATCTTTGAACATTGATCAAACGTTTTGCCGTACAGTTTTAGACCAAAAAAACTCTCCAATGAAAAGTGGTCAGTGAAAATATTTCTTAAATTCAAAAAAGTTAAACAAAATTAAAAAAAACCTTGATTTTTTTTGTAGAAAATTGTTTTGGAAAAGTGGGGAAAATGTCTACAAAATTCTAATTGGGGGTTGGAAGGAAAAGAGCCAAGTTTGAAGAGAATTTAAGTGCCAAGATAGTTTATTAAACAAACACTACTACAAAATATGTCTGTTGCATCGCCTCATTTGCTTCTGTTGAGCACATAACTGAAGCAAATAGAATCATTTGCTTCGGTTTTGTTAACAACTGAAGCAAATGCACCGAAGCAAGTAATGTTAGTGCTTCAGTTGTGCTCACAGCCGAAGCAAATTGTATCATTTGCTTCGGTTGTATTAACAGCTGAAGCAAATGCACCGAAGCAAATTATGTTATTTGCTTCTGTTGTCCTTACAACAGAAGCAAATAGTGTTATTTGCATCAACACCTTAAGAACTGAAGCAAATGCACATAAGCAAATATTGTTATTTGCATCGTATAATAGAGGTCAAAGCTACTACAATTAAAACACATATCAATGATCATAAACAACAATTACAGATATCATTGTTTACATTTCATAATAGTTGGTAATTATCAACAAATAAATTTTAACTACTAATTATTAAAATAATAAAAAATATTTATAAATTACATTTATTAGTTAATAAAAATTATAAATTAATATTAAACATTTAATCAATAATAATTAATAGTGACTAGTGAAAAATAATTATTAATAAAAATATTATTTAATTCATAATTAATAGGAAATATTAATAACTGAGAAGTAACATTTAGCATTTAATATAATATACTTATATTCAATAAATGTATTTGAAATTAACACTAAAATTCCAGAGTTAATAAATAATAATTTATAGCTAATATTCAACAGCTAATAATTAATTATGTTTAATGATTTATTATTTATGGTTAGTAAATTGCAAAAAACAATGTCAAATAATTGTTATTTTACAACTTTTTCCCTAAACATTGTAAATATCAATTTACTATACTAAAGGTAGCTAGTTTTATTCATATGTTTAAAAAATCTTTTAAGGGAACAATAACCTTAGAAAGAGCGTAAATTAATACAATGAATAATTGTTTAATATGTGATAATATGTTATGGCTAGTTATTAATAGCTTGTAAAGTGCAATCAATATTTTCCACATTAAGGATAAATTAATATAAAAAATATTTAATATTATATAATTACTTACTAATAGTAAATAATACTATTAATATTTAATAACTAGCGGTAAATATTTAATATTCAATTATTATAGTTTAATATTTCACATTTTAGTTATTTATTACATTTTAGCATCAAATAATTAAAAATATTATTAATATACTATTTAATACTATGTTAAATAACCAAGAAATAATAATTAGTGCTGATAACCACAAACATAAAAATAACAATTTGTGTTTAACTATTAATATTCGAATACAAGTAAGAATAATAAGTAATAACTGATTATTAATAATTTAGAAAGTAAAATTTAATAGTTATTCTTTAATAATCAATAAGTATAAATTACTTTTAATAATTAATACCTAATAATTAAGAGTATCATTTAATAATTAAGAATTAATATTTATTACTTATTATCTGATAATTAATAGTTATATCTAGTTGTTTAAAAATTGAAATAAACTTAAGAATACTTGATAATTAATACGAACATGACACTATTTGTATGTGCAAAAAAATCCATCAATTGTGGAATAAAATATCCATTATTATTTTCATATTATACTTAAATCTTAAGCCTTAAACAGTTATAAACCAAATTAAATAATCATAAAACCACTAAATATTTTCAACCGTTAGATCAGTAATTCCAACCAACATCCAAACGCTCACATCCAACCGCTCTTCTGTGCTAAACTCTAAATAAAATCACTATTCATTCACCATCGAACAACCGCTTCTTTTATTTTCATTCGGAGCTAATCGCTTAAAATAAAAAAAACTTCCATGTCGATCCACCGATAATCATCTTACCTTGGGAATTCTTATCATAACCTGGACTTCTCCAAGCCAGTCGACAATTTCGTCTTCGATTTCAATATCGAGTTCTTCGTCTGCTCGAAAACATGTTATCCTATTCCAAGGAATTTTGAAGTTTCGGGGAATCCTGATGTCTGACTTCGAGGTCTTCGATTTCAATATCGAGTTCTTCTTCTGCTCGAAAACGCGTTATCTCCAGTAATCATTAACCGCCATCATCAGCACCTCTAGAAATCCCGATCATTCAACCCTAAACACTGTCATCAAGTCGATCGATGCCGCAATTACCCCTCTTACACAGTCAATCCCAATCCCTAATCTAGACAAGCGTCTTCGATTTCAATTTCCACGAGAGGTAATATTATATTTTTCATGTAATTCTAATTATCTTTACTGTGTGAACAATTTGTGTTCTTGTAATTGTCAATACGTCGATTGGAGGAACTGCTTTTGTCAATTTGGAAAGTTATTGGGGATGTTTTTACGTCTAAGTTGTACTGGGCAATTTAGTTAGTTGGGAATTTTGTACATGCATCTACTTCATTAATGGTTTACTTTGTTTTTAATGCACCCAAATTTCTGTAACAACAAATTGACATATAATATACACTCGTTAACCTTTTACTATCTTTTTTTTTTTTGAAATTTGATGTTAAATAGGACATGTTAAGGTACCTGTAGAGGAATGAAATAATATATCTGGGACTAAGTTAAAAGGAACCAAGTATCACCAAAATGGCACTAAAGTGTTTGTAGACTAATTAACTTAACCTAAAATCAAAAGCATAACGTAACTCATCAAGTGTGTAATGTCAAAAAATCCAAATTGACCAACCATGCACCAAAAAGAAAAAAAAAGAAAAAGAAAAATAAAGCATTATCAAAATATTCATCACCTACAACGCATAACAATATATTCTCTAGGCATGATACTCCGAGCAAGATACCACTGGACAAAATTCAATATGGTGGGCATATTGCATTTAACAATCTCCCCAGTACTACATTTCATGCTCATTCTCCTTGAGCTCCTCAACTTAGTATTAAGTCTTATCTAAATTTTTCCTTTCATCTTTTCCATATTTACTGAAATATACATCCAAAGCTTTCAACCTTACGTTGATTACATATTAATGGGTCTAAAACAACATTTATAACTCTTCACCATAGTGGATTTATCAAAATCCCATTAACAACACATGTTTCTATATAATGCTTGAACGAAAAAGAGCTTGCCAACAATATTACCTTTTTCCATTGATATGTATTCAAGTCCAACTTTGTTTTGATGCAGGACATGGCAAAGAAGAGGATGCTGACTTGCAAACAAAATCAAGTCAAGGACTCCAATGGACAACTCGAAGCAAATGTTGAACCCAGTGAGCAACTGTAACAAAATTAAGAAACCAATAGAGGAAAGTTTTAAAAACAACCTTCTTACTTAGAATCTCTCATATGGGAGAAAGTTCCAGTCACGATTGTCGATTGATGGAAAACTGGATATGACTTAAATCTTGTACTAGAGCTTCATTGAGGTATTACTTTGATATATTTTTGGTCTGGTTATCATATATGTTGATTCATCTTATTACAAATTTTTAGTGGATGGTCTTTTAATTATAGGATTAGTTCATATGGAATAAATGGTCATTTAATTAATTAATTATATATGCCTAGGAAATCTAAACAAAGATCTATGCTTACTCAACCAATTGCTTTAACGTGTGAACCGTAGTATTTGATGGTAATATTAGTTTTTTTTTGTCCACGTACATGCACGTTTATTTCGGGTGCACTTGCGTGAGTTATTACATAGATCAGTCACTTTATGAACACACAATACAATAGTATACCATGTAGCTATACAGAGCACGGAAAGTGAGCATAGTGCTAGAGTCAAGATCTTACATATCAAATACAATTTTGCCGGAAAAAATAATGGTACATTGAGTTGAAATTAACATGCTATTATTATACACGGTTTTAAAAGGAGAAGACATGTTTATAACCAAATCTAAAATGGTGGGCAATATCGTGGGCTTTACAGAATCCAATCCATGTAGTCTGATCTTGTCCAGATTAAATTTGCTGTGGAATCTGTCTCTAAAATGGAATTATTTTTTTAGTGTTGCATTATCTGGCTATGTAGTGTGCATGTTCATGTAAAAATTGTGTCGTTTTCATGCATAGGAGGGGAACTGAAAAGGTACCAGCTATGTAGTGTGCATGTTCATGTAAAATTTTTGTATTAGTTGTATGGCTATAAAATGTTGTCTGGAGTGAATAAAAGGTACAGGATGTATAAAATCCAGTGCGTATAATAGACAATGCTTATACCTTTCAGAGATTTAGAGAGAAACAATGTTTGAAGCACTATAATCAGGTGTTAAGATAAAAGTAGTATAAAAAAACATAGTTAGAGCTTCTATCCTTTTACCTTTACTGAAAGTAAAATTTAGTAAGCAGAACAAAAAGGAAATTAGAGATTCAATCCTTTTGTTTGAAAATTAAATTAAAAAGAAAGACAAAAAGTAGTGTTGGCCTATAAATAGTATTAACAATATTTTTTTTCCAAATTTCAATGGACATCAAAATTGTACACGCTATTAAGAGCAAAAAACTTCTTACATTTGAACAATGGTCATTAGTGCAAATGACGATAGTAAATAGTCCCGTTCATACAACATAGTACAAATAAAGAAAAAGAGGTGCAGTTAATAAAATGCATTATTGTTATCCGATTTTGTTTACAACCATGTTGCAATCAAACATGTATTGCTTTTCTTTGTTCAGAGCATTTACAAAAGGTAGTGGCCAAAGCACAACAGTCCTAAAAGTAAATCAATAGCCTGTAAACATGAAAAAGGCATATCGACGATACTTGTTTGATAACTTAACTTACATGACTGCGATGATTTCTCTGTAATCACTGACTCGTAAAACGAAAACCAAAAATAGCTCCATGGAAAGAAATTACCCTACTACTAACTTAAGATGCATATTCAAAACAACTTGATCATTGATATTATACACCAATGTTCTCTTTATATCTAAAGGCATGATATATGGGTAGTTATTTAGCTCTATATTTGTTATCTTATTCTTACATTAATAATGTATCATAATGTAATGATTGATTTAAATATAATGTATGATTGGTTTATTAAGATAAAAATGTGGATATAACATACAAAATGAACAATATGAAATAAATTTTGTTTTTTAATCAAAATGGTAAACAAACTGAATTAGCCTAAAATTACGACTACCAAATTGAGAATATCCCATCCCTTTAATAAGTAAATCTCTATAACGTTCTTCTTTTGTTGCCTGGAGAGAAAAAATACAAATAGTATATGCATTAAAACCGAAAGCAATGAAGAGAACTTGTAAAAAGAATGATCCCTTGAGTAATCACCCGAAAGGCATAAACATAAAAAATACAATGTTTTCTAAACTGCAATAGACACACTTATAAAGTCTTATTACCTAAGTACTACAAATATACAATATATTTGCAGAATGCCACGTTTTGGGAAACTGGTATATGTTTTTGGTACGCCTTTTAACATGAAAATTGTCCTTTTTAAGAATATAAAATCACAATTTAAATTGTATTTTTTTTAAGTAAGCTTTATATGGATAATTTCATGATAGATGGTAATATTAGTTGGATGTATTCTAGCATTACTTGTTTAAATCGGGATCAAATACATTTTTTTGATGTTGAGATGTATAACATATCAGAAGCTTGATAATAAGTCTTCCATTGGTATTAAGAAATTATTCTTTGTATTATAATTGATTTTGTGATAATAAGTGGTTTTCTAGCAAATTTCAAATACTCTCCTATGAGTCTTGCATATTAGTGTGCTTAATGGATACAACACACACATGAAAGAGCCTTTTGCGTAATGCTAATGTTGTCTGGTTTTGGTTGGAGAAAAAGGGGCTAATAAACCTCTCAATTTAGGGAGATTTCAACTACTGTTACATATAGAATTTGCTATAACATGGTTTTCATTGTTAAAAACATGTTTAATTATGCATCATACTGTCCACTACAAAATGAGTGATAACATTTGTTTCATATTCAATGGCCTTACCACTTGATTAGTACGCTTCAAGATGTATAAACCAGTGCATATACACTACGAAAACCATCTTTGTAAGGTAAAAGAAAAATTGTTATGATGATCATAAATAAATTTCAAACTCAGCCTGTTACTTAACAACACCATTTTTGAAATTTTTTCTACTCCCGTTATCAAATAGTGAAATAGTGTTATATTATAGCTTGCTATTGTTTTAATTGTAAAACATGTCTGAGGTTTTAAATAAAATAATAAAAAATAATACCATCCATAAGGCAGTAAAAAGCTGCTTTGCTATGCAGCAGTGCATTATTTTATAATAATTAAAAAAATTATTTAAACCATACATATGTGACATGAGTTCACAATTAAATAACATTATTAGTAATATAGACATACTTGTATGAAGAGAATACCTGTCACAGTTTCTTGAACTTCCTGTTTTTATTTTAAACACCAACTATTATCTTATCATTCCTTATATTTACAGTTTTATTATTGCTGTATTTATTAACAGGTTTGCTAGCTGAAGGTCGATTGGATAGGCACTTGATGTGACGACCCAAACCCCGTAACACGGCGGCAAGGGTAATCTTTGGGAATATAACACATAAACAGATAACAGAAGAACAGAAATAATTAAATACACCAGATAATGTACAATAGGATATACTGGATAAACATAAACATCAGAGTTACACAGTACACAGGATCATACTTAATACAAATACAGTTCAGCTATACATAAATGTCTACAGCGGAAAACAACATAATATGTACAATAGGAGATGAACAGCATAAAAAGAGATAAATGATAGAATCCATCTTTAGCTCCAGCTATCCAGAAAGAGCCTGCTAAAACCGGAATACAAGGCTGCCCGTGTAGAAATAGGGGCACCTGAGTTTGCAAGTGAAACAAACTACGAGTCAGTCATGGGACTGGTATGAGAAATTTACTTAACATCTTTTACAATTATGGAAAATCACAGGACCATGCCACTTTCGCGGAACGGGTTTACTCCAATGATAACCAGTGCTTTAAAACAAGTAAATCATTTAGACATCACAATGCTTTTCATAAGAATGGAGCCATTATAAGACTCAGTTCCCATCACACAATGCAACACAAACCGGAGGATAGAGTTTTACCTTATAATGGCCAAATATGCTTGATACGAGGAAAACAAATCATTTGAAATGTAAATTTTATCATTTAATTCTTAATCAGACTCCAACCATAAACTAGTAAGCGAACGATTGCCTAAGTATTAACCTTGCCGCCGTGTTACGAGATTTGGGTTGTCACACTTGAAGTATCTTATGCACCGACTTTACATGGGACAACCTTGCATGAATTTACTACTTTGTCTTGTTGTTGAATCAGAAGTCAAATTTACAGGTTATATTTTGCAGGTTCTATTTTGTCTTGTTGTCGATTGGATAGTAATTGTTCCAAAGTTTCTTTTGGTCATGCATGTATTATTTCAGACCGTGGAAAATTATGAACTTTTGTTTTCTAAGATTCAGTTTGTATTTTAACATTCATGTGTAAGTTTATTATAAATGATAAGAAGCAATTTTGCATGGATTATGTATAATATCCACTGTGGATATATTGTTAAATTCTTTCTGTATCATTATTATATTGTTTAATTAGTTTGCATGCATTATGTTGTTTAATTAGTTATGCAAGGACTGTGCGTCTAAAATAATGGGAGTCAATGTATGCTGCAATAACCAAACAACAAATTCTGATTGTATGACATGTAAAATTTTCATATTATATTGTATTGGGGTCTAAAAAACCCTAAAAATGCTATTAATTTTTTTAATATAAATGTTGACATTTGCTTCGATTGTTGAACAGAAGCAACAGGGGGTAAACAACCAAAGGAAATGACATGTTTTGTAGTACCTTTCCTTTGTTGCGCCTTCTTAAGTTGCTTCTGATGTTAAACCGAAGCAACAACGTAAAATAACCAAAGCAACAAAAGAATATTTGCTTCAATTGCTTGTTCGAAGCAACAACTTTTTGGTCTGTTGCATCTGCTGCAATTGCTTCGGTAGTAGAACCGAAGCAACAGGGGGTAAATAACTGAAGCAACTGACCTGTTTTGTAATAGTGAAATATAAGTCTTCATCATTTACAGTAAAAACACAAACCAAGAAAATTTAAGAAAGTAACAAAAAATACAACATAAGAGAAAACAATGCCTTTTTAAATAAGAATTATGAAAAAGAACATAAAACAAGCGAAAAATAACAAATAATCTGTTTATAACCAAAATTACCACATTGAAAACATTAATAGGTTCTCTGCATTCCTTAGCTCTATGCAATCAGTCTCCACTTTAGAAACACAACTCACTTAGCACTTTTCCTTCAATCCATGGCCTACAAAGAAGGGGTTTAGAAAGAAGATTGATAAAGATTGGAGGTACAGAAACCATAGTGGTTAAAAACAAGGCCAACAGCGAAGAAACTGATGAGAAAAGGGAATACGACCTGGAATGGGAGGAAAATTGAGAAAATAAAGAAGAGGAGACACTATTAAAGAAAGAAAGCGAAGCTTAGTAAACACCCCCAGGTTGCTAGCATTATTCAAGAAGGAAACTGGCAACTTAATGATATCAACTTCCATCATTTTCGATTAAAAAAGAAGGTTGAGATGACACATCCTAGGACTTCAAATCGAAGCGGTGAGGAATGTTGTTTGGCTTCGAAGGGCGTTTTCAGGATTGAAGAAACTATGAAAATAGAAGGAATTTTAGGAAGTTATAGAAATGAAGAATTGTACGATTAAAGAAACAATGAAAATAAAAGGAAGTTATAGCAGGATATGCGAAGAGGAAAAGGAACTAAGGAGAAATAATGGGAGAATAAATGGGGAAAGAAGAACGGGGGAATGTTTAGGAATAAAATAAATGGAAAGGGAGAACAGAAATAAGAAACATTCAAAATGTTGCATAGACTGGGGCCACAAATACTTGAAGTTTGAACACAAAGGAAACCGATTGAAATATTTCATTCCTTTGAATACTAAAAAAAAAATCAACTTTGTGCCGAAATTTATTTTTTTCATTAATAAAATTTTATGTCATTTTTGCTTTTAATATCCTATTATGCAAGTGGCTAATCAAAAGAGACTACGTGAATTGAGATCGTAAAAATGATCATGTGGATTGAGATTTGTACCGTTAGATTTGATTTAAAATAAGCTGTTAAATTTATAACCGTGTGGAATGAGATTTGTACAGTTAGATTTGATTTAAAATAAGCTGTTAAACTTATAGCCGGAAAGGATGGTATGGATTGCGTCTCTGTAATAAACTAGAGAAAATATGTTTTAGTCATTTCATATGATGACACATTAGTGTGAAATTGTGAAACATTTAAGAAAAAATTAAAGTCAAAACTTTTGTAGTCAATTGTTTGGAAAAAAATAACAATATATGATAAGTTATTAACAAATGATTATTTAATATTAATTATTTACAATTTAATTATGATTTACCAATTCATTAACAATTAATCATTTCATATTTTAAAATAAATATTAATAATTAATAAAAAAATGATTTTACAAAACCGTGCTAGGATATGTAAACGAAATCTTCAATTCAAAAAAATTGCTAGAATATACTTTTTTAACACATCATCGCACAACTCCAGCATTATTTTTAATGAAAGCTTAAAATGGCATGAGAAACAATGTAGGGGCTAATCGCAAATAAACTTTCCCTTATGTATATGTGTATATAATACGTTTTACCTACCTATAACTATTGGTAGATAACCATCCTATAACAATTTTATAACAATGACAATATTTACCTACCAAAATTTTTTAACATTAAATACTATTAGATAAATGTTCTCTTTACCTACCAATATTTATTGGTAGGTAAAGGTCAAATTTCTTGTAGAAACAGGCTATCCCCCCTTATAAAAACACACGACCCGCATACTATTTATTTCCGTTTGAAGAAAATCACTTTGCTCCTCATTTCCTCCATTGTCGTGAATGCTCTTCACCATATCCTCCACCATAATGCATTAAATGTCAAACAAAAAATTACCGCTCCCCTTCTGATTACTAGCTCCACAATCTCCTCCCCAAATCATTGAACTCGCATGAACAACTCAAGTTGCGATATCATGCTCATTCGCACAGACATATTACACCGTGCTACATATTTGTTGTCGAAAACCTTTAAAAAAAAAGAGCAAGACTCTCTTTCCTTAAGGAATCCGAATATAATATCCAAATCTCAAACAATGTTTCACAATCACGGATTCTATGACCCTAGGTTGTATAAAAACCGGCGAACCCAAACAGTGATCGCACCCATTAAACATTAGCTCAACTTGAATAGGAACTTCTCAGGATTTCAAAAATATATGTATCACGATTTTAGGAGGCTTGTATGATTTTAAAAAAGAAAGAAGATTTAAGTTACAGAGGAAGCTCTCTGTTTTTCTGTGAAGATGAATCCATTTTTGTTCGACCGTGCTAATGTATATATAGCTGAGACAAGCTTTCATCTGAACCTTGATCAAACTGAAGGATTAAGGAACTGGAATGTACATTATAGGTTAGAATAGGCATGTGTTTTACTATAGCTTAGTCTGCGTGATTTTATATTTTTAGGGTAGCAGCAGATCTTAGGTAGGCCAGCTGAAGGAACATTTATAAAATTTGATTAGATATTATAATTATTTAATTTAAACGAAACTTACGATTAAGTAACAAGCCAAAAACTACCATATACGAGCTCTGTTCATGATGAAAATTATAATCTTAAAATAATTTAATATTTCAGACACGATGGAACTGGCTATCTCGAATTTCGAGTCCGTTTGTAAAACTTCATTTTTAATTTCAAATGGTTAAATAACACTCGTTTAAAATGGAGCACGTTTACAAAATAAATCTAATTGACTCCAAACTGGAAATCTTACAATAATTAATCACTACGGATTTAATAAAATTCGTTTCATCGAAAATGGAGGTTGTTTGAAATTTGGCTATTCTTAAATTTTATATTTAATCGATATAGTATAAATCAATTCAAAATAATTCGATTTAATAATAATAAATTATTATTATTGTATATACCCAAATAGGATATCATATAGCTCTAAAACAAACACATTTGGATTTATAACTCAATATTCCAAACTTCTGGTTAAAATGATATTTATTTTATATAAAATCTTATTTATATTATTAAATAAATCGTTATAGTTTATAAACGATTCCATAACGACTTTCTTTAAATTTGATTTGGACATAACTCACAATCTACAAGACGAAATCTCCAATTTTCACTTCCATTAGAAAAATAAAGTTCAATAGATTTGAACGTTTCTTGTTTCAAATTTTTTTGACTTATAACGAATCACGTACCCTCAATTGAAGTTCAAAACGTAAAACTATGAACTACCACGACGTTACGAGTTCGTTTTAAATTATATTGAAATAAATACGTTCAAACGTCGTTTAAATAATAAACTCGTTATTATAATTCAATTCTAGACTCATTACATCTCTTACATCGTCCAGTTCACACCATATTGCAAGTTCAATTATTTTTGACTATTTCAGAAATAATATATTATCCCATTATCTATATTAATTAAATAACCAATTTTACTTAATTCAAGACATTTATTTCTTCAAATCGACCTTTTAAATAATTAATTTGATTAATTATTTAGTCACTTAAAATCTAGGTCATTACACAAGATTTCATTTTGTGGATTTTTAGTTGTGTAAAAATTAAATTTTCAGAGAGTCGCTATAGAATCATTATTAAACCATAATGATTTATTTAATAATTTTTTTTAATAAATTTAATATTTTTTTAACCTGGAATTTATAATTTACCGAGTTTAAAATCCTAAATTAATTATTTTGAAGTTATATAGGATTCTATTTGAATATGTATAATTATAATAATATATTATCAGTAAATTTGTTTGTTTTGAAATCAATTATATTTTATCAATCTAATATGGAGTTTAAGAATAGCCAATTTTCAAACGACCTCAGATTTAAATGAAATTAGTTTTATAAAAATATAAAATAGTTAATTATTTTAAGATTTCCAATTTCACGTCAATTGGATTTATTTTGTGACCATGCGAGGTGTAAATGTGTATTAATTAACCGTTTGAATTTAAAATAGATTTTTTTGGCAAATTATCTCGGAATTCAACGAAACTAGTTCCATCCTGTCTGGGGCATTAAGTTATTGTATGATTTCCATTTTCGCCACATTCGAAATTTGTACGGGTTCGTACGAATTTTAATCAACGAGCGTTACGCGCTAATAAAATCGTTAGTCGTTTTCAATAAAAAAATCGTTTGTCACTTTCAAATAATATCGTTGGTCATCTTCAATAAAAATCTTTAGTCGTTTTAGAATATATATTTTTTCGTTGTCGTCGTTTTCTGTATTTTACCCAGCATTCTGACTTCTCTTACCTTCACTTCGTCTATTTATTTCTTGCTAAACCAAGCTCATTTCGTTGTCTTTAGAAAATCAAAATCGCATTTCCATTCATGCGGATTTCTAAGCAAAACGAGGTAGTGATGATAGCCAGGCTGGTCGGAAGAGGAAGCTCGCGGAAGTGCGTTCTAGCAAGGTGCATAACGGCCCGAAAATTCTTGACTTTTAAATAGATTGTAAACCGCACAAGTCTGACCCAAAAACGACAGAAACCCTCGTCATATTAATTTTGGGCATATAACACATTATCACAGAAACAAAAGAACTTCTCATTAACATTATTACAATGTTACATCAGAGTATATAATATATCATAGAACAATATATTACAAAACACAACGAAAACATAATTACATAACTCTCAGTGGAAGACTATCCAATGCTTTAGACACAACTTTAAGCTTCAATTTATAATCCTACTCAAGAAAAATATACGAAAAACCAAACTACCCGGATGCTCGTGTGGAAATAAGGCCACCCGAGTTTGCAAGGGAAAAACAAATTATGTGTCAGTCATTGGACTGAGAACTCAAATCAGTTACAATGCATTTTAAGCTTAGGTAATTCATGGGACCACGCCATATAACATGGAACGAGTTTCTTTTACATGTATACCAGTTCATCAAACTTAAAAAAAATGGTTTCATTTTCATATTTAGATTTATCAAATCTAATAAACTTCACTTATTTTCAAATCCATTCTTTTTTTTTTGAAAATAATCTCTTTGGACTTAAAAGTCCTATTTCATTTCAAATCATTGAAATGCTAGATATTTCTTTCATATAAAATCATACTTTACTTTGGGATTTCAAACAAAATCACTTTGGAAAACTCAAATATATACAGTACATGCATATCAAAACATATGCAACCAGATCAGGGGATTTCTCCCAATAACAACGCAACTAGGGCCAAGTCTTCCCATCTCGATAATAATTCTATGTAAGTCCCCCACGCAGAGGTGTCTGCATACACAATATGTATCTCTTGCAGTAGGGACGGTATGTCCCCACGAAGGGGAGTCCGCATACACATTTGCCCAGATTTTTAGTCACGGGTTACCTGAATCATAGATAACATATACAATCATTTCTATCCCAAGTGATAAATTATTTCACAATAATAATCATAAGTACTTTCTAATCATAGTAATTCTGCTTTCCGAATCATTTAAACATTGGGGTTTAAGCCTCCCAGATTCTCTTTGTTTATAAAAACAATTTTCATAAACCATTTAAGGTTCTTCAAATATCCAAATAGCTAATTTTTCAAAAAATAGCTTTATATCATTCGAAACTTGATATATTGAATCCAAATCACTTTGAAATCATTTATTATGATTTATCAAAATTTTCCCATATTTTTAATACTTAAAAAATAGCTCATTTCTATAATTTTCGGTTACTAATGACACTAATGCTGTTTTTATTCGATTTTGATTTGGACTTTTCTCAAGATCTAACCGTTGGATTTTAACACTCTACTAATCGTTTGAAAGTTCTTTTTATTTCTAAATCAAAATTTTTGTTTCGGGAGAATCCGACACTCGAATCTCCCAGTATGCCAGTTTAAATTTACAGGTCGAAGTTCGTGAACTACCGCTACGCGATGAGTTCTATTTTGACTATAATTCGATTTTTAACATAATTGGATTTATATTAGAAATCGAATCAAATCACTTCCAGGATAGTTTATTAAATATATAATAACTCCTATAAATTATATTTCCATTTTCAACTTCAATTTCGAATATTTCTAATAAATGGATATTATAATATTATTTTATTATTAAAATAATATTATTCTTGAAACTTCATTATTTTAAATCCAAATCTTCCTAATGTCCATTATAAAAATAAATAAGAAAGTTTTCAAAAGGAATTCTTTCCAAAACACTTTCCAGATACCCTAACCGAACTTCACTTTTCTTGGTTCCTATTCATTTAAAATTAGAACTTGAATAGGCCTTAACTACCTGAAAATTACCTCAAATCAATTTCTTTCTTTTACAAATATTCATCGTAACAACATAAAATTTGTGTCCATCCAAAATCAGACATCAGATTCAAACTTTTATTTTTCACCTATTATTATATTAATAAAAAATTCATCAAAATAGATTTTGTCAATCAATGGGGTAACGGCAATACACAGTCATCAACAACCATAGCATTTAACATCCAATGAGTTCATACCCATATCAATCAACTAATATAAGTTAATTTTCATTCAACTACAATTTAAGGTTTAATTCAATTCTAATGTCACCATTATTAGTTCTAGGTGTTCTATACCCAAATAACATCATCTAATTAACCTAAAAATTAAATCTTTTCCACACTAAGCTTCCCTAAACCACATGTAAATATATAACTCGATCAAGAGCACAAATCATAATTACTAGCTAACTAGCCTTTATAATCATTTAGTAGTTCACACGTACTTAAGTGACTGCATAAACTTCAATTAAAAATCAAATCTTTTTCATACTACATGTAATTAACTCATACCAAACATCATTAAACCATATCATCAACCTGTAATGACCCGCACTTCCACTCACTTCAAACCGACCAAAAACTGAACCGACATCGATTTAAGGTAAGCAAAAGTACGTTTCATTAGGGTTTATCAAAGCAAAACACAGCGGAATACAAAACTCACAGCGGAACAGATAAAATATAATAAGGATATATTATTGTAGCGGAAACATTTTTGAATACAAATCTGATTTTACATACCATTACAAACATGTAGGCTTAACATAATATACTGATAGTAGAGTACGTCCGGCCTTCATACGAAACTTCAGCTCTCTTTGGAACTCCAAATCTTTAAGCTTGAACTCGATCTCGATAGCTGAAAAACAAAATAACAGACTATCCATGTGGAAATTGTGGGCACCCGCAGTTTGCATGGGAAAAACAAACCACGGGTTAGTCATGAGACTGGTGTGAGAAAACCTTTTATTACTAATCTGATACTTAGCCTTATTTTGAATAAGGCATCTCAGGACCACGCCACATATCACGTAACGGGTTTCCTCCCAAGGATACATGCACAACCAACTACCAAAAAATAGACTTATGAAGCCAACAATGCAACAAACAATGTTCAATTCCCAAATCGATCCATTTAGGTTTAATTACCAAACTTAGATTTTCAAAATCCAATTAACTTTACAGAAGTTATTTCTTTGGAATTTATACCCAAATTCTTATTTCAAATCATTTGAAATACATATATAACTTTCATATCAATTTGGCTTTCACTTCGGGATCTCAAACCAAAACATATTTGAAAACCTCAAATATCTACTATACAAGCATATCAAAATATATGCCACCTGATCGAGAGATTTCCCTGATGACTAGGCTCCAGGTACACCCTACCATCACAATAATAATCCAGGTACGTCCACTCCCCTACCCAAGAGCGAACCATACCTTCCGTAGACCGTAGTCCTCACATTCATGACTTTTCATCACCAAGTCCTTTACTCGATCATTAGTAACACATAGAAATCATTTCTATATCCCGAAGTGGGGAAAACCATTAACACCAATAATAATCACAAGTATAATCAAATCTATACCGATTTCCATTTCCAATTCATTTCAGAATTATCAGGTTAAGTCCTCGAAATCCTTTCTGTTTTATAAACATTCCCTGTCTAAAATTAGGAATAACACTTCTTTTCATTTAAGAAAAACTCATTTCAAAATCATTCATTGAATTTAAATGAACCCAAAAACACTGCTAAACACATCATAGTCAAATCGTGAAATAAATCACTAGGGAATTAGCATACAAGTATTATCCACTCAACCCAATGCTAAATGTAAAAGCACATTTGCTCATAAACCGGTTGAGCACAATCCAAACAATCAATCAATCACAATAATGAACTTTTATTATCAACCACTAATGCACATATAATCATATAAGTTCACTAATAATTATTGATATCAAACTAGCCCTTAATCGGTTAATAGCTCTCACATACTTAAGTGACTACCCAAATTCTACTTAAAGATTGAATCTTTAAGGGTTTAATTTTCTTTAGCACATCAAATCACTTGCAAATAATTCAGACATACCACCATAAACCAACTAAGGCATGTATATACCTAAAAATCTTGGTTTTCTTTCATGTATTCATGGATTTTCACCTAAAGATCACACCTTTATGTGATTTTATCCATAAAGGCCGAACCTTTGGGTTTTAAAATCTTTAACCATATCAAATCACTTACCAATAACCCAAACATATTACCAAAATTAAATCAAGGCACATATATTTATAATATTCCATAAAAAGTATGATTGTTGTGAACTATTATAAGGTGTTTCACTTCCAAATCTAAGCAAGATGTCATTTTAACTTTATGAATCTACTTAAGGGTTATTAGAAAACATACACCATCAATATAACCATGAACATACTATAAATTTTCTAAGAAACATTTAATCAAACATCATATGTGCATCACATAAATAAGCAACCAAAACCTTTAGTACGGTTAAATTTCCTTACCCCGTGAAGTCCATGCTTTTGCCTAACGATCTCTTACTCCAAGGTCTACCTCCTTTACTTCTTTTTCTCCTTCTTTCTTTACTTTTTTATTTTATTTTATATGTTATTTTCGGCCATGGAAAGCCATGGATGGAGGAGCTTTAAGGTGGAAGAGAAGAAGGAGAAGGAAAGAGGTAAGGATGGAATGAAAATGAGAAAAGTGTAGGTTCCTTTATATAGCCATGTTTAAGGGCGTTTATGTCATTAACCTAAGGACACTTGTCATGCTCCTACCATTACTTAACATGTAAGTGTACATGTGTTAAGGCTTCCTTAAGAAGCCATAAGCTTAAGGAAGAAAAAAAAACAAATTGTCTTCTAACACATATTACCCCTTTAGCTTCTTTGAGAAGCTGTGGACTTAAGGAAGAAAAATTCAAATTGTCTTCTTATATTTATTACTCTCTTTAGCTTCCTTGAGAAGCCACTAAGATTTGGCTTACAAGAGAAGCAACTAAAGGAAGTAACTAAGATAAGTTTTGAGAAGCTTAAGGAGGAAGGCACTAAGTATTGGCTTCCAAGAGAAGCTACCAAGAATTGGCTTCTAAGAGAAGCTACCAAGAATTGGCTTCTAAGAGAAGCCATGTAGATATGACTAAGCTTCTAAGAGAAGCTACTAATGCTTCGGCTTCCATGAGAAGCTATTAAGGATTAGCTTCCTTGAGAATTCATTTTTGACTTCCAAGAGAAGCCACTAAGGACTGGCTTCCTTGAGAAGCCGTCTTTGCCTTCCAAGGGAAGCCACTAAACGTTGGCTTCCTTAAGAAGCCACTAAAGATTGGCTTGGCTTCCAAGAAAAGCCACAAAAAATTGATTTAGGAATTGTATTAGTTTGACATATTCTTGACTTAAGTACTTAAATTTAAATGTCACAAATTAAAATACTTAGCTACTTATTACATCATATTTCAATATCGAAAAATATTTTTAGAGCTGAAAATTTTGTTAATTCGATATTTAATTAAATCGAAATTCAAATGGTATATTTTCAAATTAAAGCCATATATACATTTAAAAAAATTCATCCAGTCCTATTTAAATTCTTATTTTAAAATTGACTAAAATTTCAGGTCGTTGCATTCTTCCCCACTTAAAATGATTTCGTCCTCGAAATCAAAGTCGGAACTAATGGTCGTATACCTAACCAATACCTTGATTACTAACCCTAGAGCTTTGTTGGCTAACTCCACTATTTCACTTTATCTATTTATTCATTGGGCATAGGACTGCATAATTTTCAATAATGTACCTCCTTATGGTTTTTATAACCGCAAACACCTACAATTTTCCTTCATTCTTATCCTTTTTAGAGTAACTATAAATATACCTATATAGGTTCAACCTATTTTCTTCTTCTATCTGCTCATAAATCATTCTCGTCTCTTTTTGAGTCATCTTTCTAGGTTTAACTCCAGGTGGATTGCAGTAATCCATACCCTACAATAGGAGTGGGCCCTGTTCGATTTGGTGCGGTTTGGAGCTCAAACCGCTTCCGCATCGCATCAAACGGTTAATCAAAAATACAAACCATTATACTAACTGTTCAAACGGTTCGGTTTCTATGTAATACCATCCGGTTTTGGTTCGGTTCGGTTTGAACCTGGATTAAATATGAAACAAGAGAATTACTTCCGTCAGCAATCAATTTATGATTGTATGATGTTGTGTCACCTGAAGGTTAAAACACATAGTGTTTATCTTGAATTGATATAACTAGAACATACGCTGCAAATAGAATATATATTATTAAAATAAAAAGTCAGATAGGAATTTGTCAAGAATACAAAAAAAATAATCAAGTAAAGAACTGTAACATCACAAACCTAACGGTCATAATGGCGAATGAACTTTGAGAAAAAGCAGCGTTTTTCTTGAAATTTTCCTCCTTCTCTCTTGTACATCTGCTCTGCTTTCTTGTTGGTTCTCTTAGATCTCCCTGCTGGTTGGCTGGTTATGCCTTTTTCTTAGAGCTCTGGTTTCTTTCTCCAGCACATCCAGATCTTCATATCTGGTGACGAACTCTTCGGCTTGCAATTTTGTTGTTCTGGGATCGTTTCTGAGGACTTGTTCTCCTTTTGAATCGATTGCTCAGGCCCTTTTGAAGGTGGTGGCTCCTCCGCTGTCTCTTATTGTCACCGGCAGATCAGAATTTGAGGTTCACTTGGGTTCTCTGGATTCGTTTGTAAAGTTGTTGAGATTTAAATTCTTGGTGGTCAACGAATGTTTTGTGGAGCTTTCCCCGAAGTTTTCTGGTACGTTGGTTTCTCGGTTATCACCTCGCCGACGCTTGAGTTCGTCTTCTGCTCAAGTTTCTTGAGGGTTACCCGAACCTGAAGACAATCGAGAAAACAGGGATTTCACCACCCCGTTTCATCCTCGGCTGTGTTTCAAGGGTCCGTGTTCCTCCGGATACTCTGATGTTGACGGGTTCTCGGTTGGCTCGATCTTGTGTGGCGGTGGTTTTGGTCCATACTTTGGTTTCGTGGTGGCGGCTACAGGGGTTAGTGATGGAGAGTTAACCACTCCACTCGAACCAGTACCGCGCGTTAGTGTAGAAGAGGCACTATATTCTTCAGCTGGTTTCAGTGCCGGTTGTAAGCAGGCGGCTCCTCCTATCAGCCTCAGTAATGCTTTCTCTGCTCTCGAAGGACCTGCGGAGACTGCGACTTGTGAAGCCGAGGATTTCATCACCTTTGCTTCAAAGTTGCACAATGGTCAGGAGGCTTACATGACTGATATGGCTTCTGGTTGCTCGCCCGAGGCAGTGTCTTTTCCTGCGGTTGGTTCTGCGTCAGGTTCAAGGCAGTGGGGGCTTTTAGCTGAACTAGCGGGGGACAGTGGCAACGCGGCATATGCGTTAACTTCGGCTACTACGGTCGCCGGAAGTCATTTGCAGTCCTCTCGTTGCCCTCTGTGTGAGGTGCAGCATACTTCCATCGAACCAGCGAGGGATGGTTTTGTCGTTTCCATCGGTCTAGGCTCGGATGGTGTTATCAGATTGCTTTTCAGTCAGGGTCTGCTATATCCTATCCTCTCGAGGTATGTATCTTTTATCGATGGGTTTCATTTTCTTTCTTGGTGTGTGGTTGATGCTTGGAGCCATGTCACACTTGAGTGTGAGCTCCCCATCGTTATTTCTTCCTTTTCGGAAGATGTAAAGAAGGGTCATGGGTGTGTTGTTCAGTCGGAGTGTGGTCTCCTCTCTTTCGTGACTTTGGACCCTTGTTGTTTGAAGAGGGACTGTCTCCTTTTGGTTACTGCTCTAGGTTCTAGTGGTTTTTCGTTGGTTGCTCCTGTTTTGCTCTTGTGTTATTTTGTTTTTTGGATTTGTCCTTCATCCGTTGGGTTCTGCTGGCATGTATTAGGCCTGTATTTTGGGGCTGCTGACTACATGTTTTGGGGTGTTAGTTGGTTCAGTTTTCTTCGTGCTCTTTTTGGGTTTTGCAAGCTTCTTGTGCTGGCATTGTTTGGAAGGCATTTTTTGGGTTTTGCAATCTTCTTCAGTCTTAGCAAGGCCTTTCTTGTGTTGCCTGAGACTCGCTCTTTCAGGTTGTGGTTGTTATGGATGCTTGTGGGCTATGTTTTGTGTCTCCCCTGTCTTGTGTCTCCTTGGGATGGATGTCCTCTCTGCCATTCGTGTATTGCGGTCACTTCCCTGTGCCACAATACGATGTACCAGAGAAGTGGCCTTCCTTGTCTGTCAGTGTCTTCCGCTAGATCCCATCATCCTTTCCCGCGATTTTTCCGGTATTGCGGGACTGTCAGTCTTATGGCAGAATGGAATTGGTAGAGTTCTTTCAGCGCTTGGTGTTGTCTCCTTTGAGCAACCCGACTTTTCCCTTTCTGTCTAGTGTGTCTCGGATTGGGGATACTTTGGTTTCACTGTCTTCGTCCGGTTCGTCGTCTGCTGCTTCCTTTTCCTACCCCCTTCTTAGTAAGGACGAGATAGCGATCATTAATGATCGCCTATCTTGTCTTACTAAGAATTCTTATCCGGTTGGGCTTGGTAGATCTTTCTGTGCTTCAGACAGAGACGTCCGTCTCTATCCCGGTTCATCTGTTTCTGTCGAGCCTCCCGTTAGGCCGACTGCTCGGGCCCCTCGGCGTAGGCAGCGGCTTGGTCCGTGCACACCCCGCACCATCCGCACACGCTCTATAGCGGCGTCCGAGCAGATCGTTAGATCTACTCGCCACACACTATATTTTGCCTGATCTTTGTGGTCAGGTAGACGTTTGTCATCTTTGCTCTAAGTTTTTTTTTTGGTTTCTTGATGGCGAACTTCCTCTTTTGGAACATTCGGGGGATAGGGAATGATGCGTCGGTAGCTAGGCTAAAACGCATTGTTCGTAAGCACTCTATCTGTTTGGTAGCGCTTCTGGAACCACTAGTGGGACCAGACGCGATCACCTCTTTGGTCTTCTCTCTAGGCTTTGGTGGGGTCGTAGCTAATGTTTCCGACAAGATTTGGATCATGTGGTCCAAAGATGTCGTCGTTCACCCTATCTTCGACTCGTTTCAGCTTTTATCTGTGGTGTGTTCGCTTCCCTCTTTTTCTTCGTCCTTCCTCTTTTCTACGGTCTATGCTAAGTGCGACAGGATTGAGAGGCAAGCCCTGTGGGCGGACGTTATTTCCCTATCTGTCTTGGGATTTTCTGTTTCTGTGCTTGGTGGCGACTTTAATATCGTCGCCAGTCAAGCATAAAAGCGTGGTGGAAATGTTGTTAACCGTTTGGCGGTAGCGGATTTCAATGCTTTCATCGTTCAATCGGGTCTCTCAGAAGTGTCTTTTGTTGGGTCGGCTTTCACTTGGTGTAACAACCAAGGAGGCCCTAACCGGATTCTGTCTAGGCTAGACAGAATCTTTGCTTCTGAGGGTCGTTTGGAATTCCTTTCTCTTTTTTTATCTCCCATCTGCATCACACCTTTTCCGACCATGCCCCAATGCTCCTTAACTGTTCCCCCCGCTCTCTGTCCGGCCCGTCTTCCTTTAGGTTCCAAAGCATGTGGTGTTCTCACCATTCCTTCCTCCATGTTGTTTCCGATTCCTGGTAATCTCCGGTGAGTGGTGCCCCTTGTGTGGCCTTCTCTCGCAAGCTGAAAAGGCTTAAGACTTGTCTAAAGGCTTGGAATTTGCTGGTTTTCAAGAATATTTTCGACCGTGTCAACGCGGCTAAAGAAATTCTTATCCTAGCAGAAGCGTCTTTTGATGAGGATCCTAATGATGTCCACAAGGAGGCTTGGGCGTTGGCCCAGCTCGCTTTCTCCTCTGAGCTTCGTATAGAACACGATCACCTCAGGCAGAAGGCTAGAATCAAGTGGATCGTGGATGGAGATACGAACTCCAAGTTCTTTCACTCGACTATTCGTAAGAAGAATAGTCTTCTCTCCATCCGTCAGATTCGCCGCCCAGATCTGTCTGTGGCTTCCACTCCTAGCGAAGTCAAAGATACAATTCTGTCCCACTTCCAATCCTTCCTATCTTTTCCCTCGGTTTCGTCGCCTGACCCGTCCCTTCTAGCTTTCATTCCTAGATTGATCCTTCCGTCGGACAGCTCTGACCTAGCCGCACCCCCTAGCTTGGAAGAAATACGTGCTTGCGTATTTGCTCTAAGCAAGGACAGTGCGAGTGGGCCAGATGGTTTCAACGGGGTTTTTTATAGGAGTGTGTGGCCTATCATTTAGGTGGACTTTTGTCTCGCCGTTCAGTCCTTCTTCTCTGGTGAAGATCTCCCCGCTGGTTGGACTTCCACCAATTTAGTTCTCATCCCAAAGAGTGACCATCCTACCTCTTGTTCCGATTTCAGACCTATTAGCTTGTGTAACTTCTCTAACAAGGTCATTTCTAAGGTCCTAACCACGAGGCTAGCACCGTTTCTTGAGCGCTTAATATCTTCTTCGCAGGCTGGGTTCGTAAAAGGAAGGCTTATCACTGATAATGTCCTTTTAGCCCAGGAGCTGATTTCTCAAATTGACAAGAAGGTACGAGGCTCAAATGTGGTCGTAAAGCTAGACATGGCTAAGGCTTACGATCGCATGTCATGGTTCTTCATCCTTAAGGTCCTCAGGACTTTCGGTTTCCGGAACCCTTTATCGATGTGATCTGGAGGCTTATCTCCAACTGTTGGTTTTCCGTCCTCATTAATGGCACCGCTACCGGGTATTTCAGATCTGGTAGAGGTCTCCGGCAAGGAGATCCCCTGTGCCCTTCCCTTTTCATCATTGCTGCCGAGGCTTTTGTTCGAGGACTCCACTCCCTTACAATAGCTGGGCAGATTCACAGGTTCGGTATCTCGAGGGGTTGCCCTGTCATCTCCTCCTTATCTTTTGCTGACAACATCATCATTTTCACAAATGGTTCTCGTCGGTCTATCTGTTGTCTTTTAGAATTTATTAGGCGATACGAGAGTTGTTCGGGGCAACTCGTGAACTCCGCCAAAAGCTGTTTTGTGCCAGCTAAAGACCTTTCTTCGTTAAGATCCTCCTGGATCGAATCTACCTCTAGCTTTAAAGCTTCTTCCCTTACGCTTCCTTATCTAGGTATAGTTCTATATCGAGGTAGGAAGCTCAACGCCATTTTCGATCCTCTAACCGACAAAGTTAGGGGTAAGATTATTAGGTGGAATGCTTCCCTCATCTCTTAGGCTGGTAGACTTGTTCTCATTAAGTCTGTCCTTGACTCAATGGGCTCTCATATCTTTGCTGCTATGACACCCACTGCTTCCTTCTTCCGCTTCTTCCGTTCTATGGCCTCTTCTTTTTTTTGGGCACTAAGGACAATGTTCCCCGCCACCACTGGATTTCTTGGGACATCATTTGTCGTCCCAAAAGTGAGGGAGGTCTTGGTCTCTGTAATCCAAAGGACATCTGTACGACCTTTGCTTGCAAACTTTGGGCGAGGTTTGGAGCGAACAACTCCCTTTGGGTGACGTTTCTCCATGCCAAGTACCGTAGGCTAGCAACCGCGAATTACAACGGTATCCCGTCTTACGCTAGTGAGACATGGAAACGTATGCAATCCGTGAAGGCTATAACGGATGGCCATGGGGATGGTACCATTTGGACGGCACCCCTTTCTCTCTCAAGGCTGCGTGGGAAACAGTGCGGACGACTGGTCCTCGTCTTCTTGTTTTCAGCTTTATTTGGAATGTCCGAACTCCGCCAAAGGTTTATCTGTTTATGTGGAAAACATTGCATGATGGTTTACCAATAGATGAGAGCATACAGCGTATCGGCATCCCGCTCGTGTCCAGATGCAGGTGTTGCAACACTGGAAGCACTGAGTCCTCTGTTCACTTGTTAATCTTTGGTGCCTGTGCCAGAGCTGTCTAGAATTACTTCGGGAACCTCATGGGTTGCCGAGGTAATGCCATTTCGTTGGAAGGTTTGCTGAGTTTCTGGTGGGCTGGGAACTCTAGAAAATCCTTGCGGTCTATTCTACTACGTCTGATTCCTTGTCTTATTTGCTGGCACATCTGGTGCTCCAGGAATAAGGCAGTTTTTGACGAAGTGGCAATGGATCCTCCTATGATTATCCGGAAAGTTAGGAACGATGTGTTCCTAGCATTCCAGGGCCGTCCTTTCAGAGGTATTTTAGGTGCCCGCTCTAGGAGATTGGCCGTTACCTTTGATATTTTACCGCATACGGCCAATCTGAGGGCTGGCATCGGTTGATTTTGGTTTTTCTGTTTTAGGTTTCTGGTTTTAGTTTTTGTCTTCTGCTTTTCTTTTTTATTGTGGGTGGTTCCTTTTTTTTTTACCCTACTTCTCCCCCCAACAACACCCCCCCGGTCTTATGTCATTTTCTAGTTCTGCAGGATTTTTAGGTCCCGGGCTCGGACTGCTAGGAGCTTGGTGGGTCCTTCTGTATTAGGATTCTGGAGCAGGCTCAGCTGGGGTGATGCTGGAGGTTTGGAAGACTGGAAGGCTTATGGGGCCCAACTGCTGTGGGTGGTATGGAAGCTATAAGATCTTGAGTAGTCAGAGTTACTTCGATGACTATGGAGTTTTCTCAGCCATGGCTTGTTGGATTCTTTGAGGCATGCTCATTAGCTCTTCTTCTCTTAGAGAGTTGGTCTCATTGTCGTTCCTTCATATGCTGGCGATCCTTCTGCTTCGTAAAGGATTTGATTGGAGTTGTCTTTCCTTAGATTATAGATTTTTTCCTTTCGTTGTATTTCGGATTTCTTTATTTTGTGTGTGATCGATTTCTGTTATTCAGAAATCGTTTTTGTGAGCTGTTGGAGAATGGCTAGATTCTCCCTTTTGATATGTTATTATATGTTTAAAAAAAATAGACAGGAATTTGTTAATTTTTAATCGTAACATTACCCGTGTAGCTATGCGGTTCGATTTAATATGGTTTGGTAATAGTTCAAACCGCAATCGAACCGTATCATTGCGGGTCGGTTCGGTTTGGGTTGTTAGCTTTAGAGAGAGAATCTAGTGCGGTTTTCCACACCGTTTATGCGGTCCGGTTTGGGCAGTTTCTGCATTGCGGTGCGATTTATGCCCACCCTTACCCTACAACATTTAATATTTTACCAAAAATTTTATAATCTCTTTAGCAAATACCTCAACTATCCAAAATCGTCGAGAATTCAAATTTCTTCATTAATTATACTAATTAGCACATCCAGCAATTAATTAGTCGATTAAATTTTCCAAAACATAGCTTTCATCAAAACATAGCTTTCATCAAAACATATAACCTTTTTATGAAAATATACTTCTGGACAAAATTATTTCATAAATACTGTGTTAGACTGCTATGTTCAAGTGTTTAGAAACACCTACCGATACAGTGAGCTCTTACTATACCGACCAATATTCATAACCCACTCAACAAATTAATCCAACACAAAACCATTTGTATACCAAATTACAAATACGTCTCTCGTATATATATATACTCACACACAAATCATTCTAGGGTATTACTAACCCTATCTCTAATGAGTTACTTGTCCTAGGATACTACTGATCCTATCTATGACAAGTATGTATCCCACAGAGCCAAGGTTTATCTAACCAAAGCTCTGATACCAACCGTAATGACACACACTTCCATTCACTTCAAACCGACCAAAAACTGACCCACGTCGATTTAAGGTAAGCAAAAGTACATTTCGTTAGGGTTTATCAGAGTAAAACACAGTGGAATACAAAACTCACAGCAGAACAAATAAAATATAATAAGGATATATCATTGTAGCGGAAACATTTTTGAATACAAATCTGATTTTACATACCATTACAATCATGTAGGCTTAACATAATATACCGATAGTAGAGTACGTCCGACCTTCATACGAAACTTCAGCTCTCTCTGGAACTCCAAATCTTCAAGCGTGAACTCGATCTCGATAACCGAAAAACAAACTAACAGACTGTCCGTGTGGAAATTGTGGGCACCCGCAGTTTGCAAGGGAAAAACAAACTACGAATCAGTCATGGGACTGGTGTGAGAAAACCTTTTATTACTAATCTAATACTTAGCCTTATTTTGAATAAGGTATCTCGGGACCACGCCGCATATCACGTAACAGGTTTCCTCCCAAGGATACATGCACAACCAACTACCAAAAAATAGACTTATGAAGCCAACAATGCAACAAACAATACGCAATTCCTAAATTGATCCTTTTAGGTTTAATTCCTAGACTTAGATTTTCAAAATCCAATTAACTTTACATAAGTTATTTCTTTGGACTTTATACCCGAATTCTTATTTCAAATCATTTGAAATACATATATAACTTTCATATCAAACTAGCTTTCACTTCCGGATCTCAAACCAAAACATATTTGAAAACCTCAAATATCTACTATACAAGCATATCAAAATATATGCCACCTGATCGAGAGATTCCCCTGATGACCAAGCTCCAGGTACACCCTACCATCACAATAATAATCCAGGTACGTCCACTCCTCAACCCAAGAGCGAACCATACCTTCCGTGGACCGTAGTCCTCAAATTCATGACCTTTCATCACCAAGGCCTTTACCCGATCATTAGTAACACATAGAAATCATTTCTGTATCCCGAAGTAGGGAAAACCATTTACACCAATAATAATCACAAGTATAATCAAATCTATATCGATTTCCATTTCTTACTCATTTCAGAATTATCGGGTTAAGTCCTCGAAATCCTTTCTGTTTTATAAAACATTCCCTGTTTAAAATCGGGAATAACACTTCTTTTCATTTAAGAAAAAAACTCATTTCAAAATCATTCATTAAATTTAAATGAACCCAAAAACATTGCTAAACACGTCATGGTCAAATCGTGAAATAAGTCACTAGGCGTTAACATACAAGTATTATCTACCCAACCAAATGCTAAATGTAAAAGCACATTTGCTCATAAACTGGTTGAGCATCCAAACAATCAATCAATCACAATAATGAACTTAGTATTATCAACCACTAATGCTCATATAATCATATAAGTTCACTAACGATTATTGATATCAAACTAGACCTTAATCGGTTAATAGCTCTCACATACTTAAGTGACTACCCAAATTCTACTTAAAGATTGAATCTTTAAGGGTTTAATTTTCTTTACCACATCAAATCACTTGCAAATAATTCAAACATACCACCACAAACCAACTAAGGCATGTATGTACCTAATCTTCCACAAAAATCTTGGTTTTTTTTATGTATTCATGGATTTTCACCTAAAGAGCACACCTTTATGTGATTTTGTCCATAAAGGCCAAACCTTTTGGGTTTTAAAATCTTTAACCATATCAAATCACTTACCAATAACCCAAACATATTACCAAAATTATATCAAGGCACATACATTTATGATATTCCATAAAAGTATGATTGTTGTGAACTATCATAAGGTGTTTCACTTCCAAATCTAAGCAAGATGTCCTTTTAACTTTATGAATCTACTTAAGGGTTATTAGAAAACATACACAATCAATATAACCCCAAACATACTATAAATTTTCTAAGAAACATTTCATCAGACATCAAATGTGCATCCCATAAATAAGCAACCAAAACCCTTAGTACGTTAAATTTCCTCACCCCGTGAAGTCCAAACTTTTGCCTAACGATCTCTAGCTCCAAGGTCTACCTCCTTTACTTCTTTTTCTTCTTCTTCTTTCTTTATTTTTTATTTCATTTTATATGTTATTTTCGACCATGGAAAGCAATGGATGGAGGAGCTTTAAGGTGGAAGAGAAGGAGGAGAAGGAAAGAGGTAAGGATGGAATGAAAATGAGAAGAGCGTAGGTTCCTTTATGTAGCCATGTTTAAGGGCATTTATGTCATTAACCTAAGGACACTTGTCATGCTCCTACCATTACTTAACATGTAAGTGTACATGGGTTAAGGCTTCCTTATGAAGCCATAAGCTTAAGGAAGAAAAAACCAAATTGTCTTCTAATACATATTACCCCTTTAGCTTCTTTGAGAAGCTATGGACTTAAGGAAGAAAAATTCAAATTGTCTTCTTATATTTATTACTCTCTTTAGCTTCCTTGAGAAGCCATTAAGATTTGGCTTCCAAGAGAAGCAACTAAAGTAAGGCACTAAGATATGTTTTTAGAAGATTAAGGAGGAAGGCACTAAGTATTGGTTTCTAAGAGAAGCTACCAAGAATTGGCTTCTAAGAGAAGCTACCAAGAATTGGCTTCTAAGAGAAGCCATGTAGATATGACTAAGCTTCTAAGAGAAGCTACTAATGCTTTGACTTCCATGAGAAGCTATAAAGGATTAGCTTCCTTGAGAATCCATTTTTGGCTTCCAAGAGAAGCCACTAAGGATTTGCTTCCTTGAGAAGCCATCTTTGCCTTCCAAGGGAAGCCACTAAACATTGGCTTCCTTAAGATGCTAGTAAAGATTGGCTTGGCTTCCAAGAGAAGCCACTAAAAATTGATTTAGGAATTGTATTAGTTTAACATATTCTTGATTTAAGTACTTAAATTTAAATGTCATAAATTAAAATACTTAGCTACTTATTACATCATATTTCAATATCGACAAATATTTTCAAAGCTGAATATTTTGTTAATTCGATATTTAATTAAATCGAAATTCAAATTGTATATTTTCAAATTAAAGCCATATATACATTTAAAAAAATTCATTCAATCCTATTTAAATTCTTATTTTAAAATTGACTAAAATTTCAGGTCTTTACACAACCCATAGTATCAACCAAACATCAATATATAACTCGATCCAGTTCACAATAATTAACTAGCCCTTAATCGGTTAAGAAGTTCTCACATAATTAAGTCCCTACACAAAAATTCAACTTAAAGTTCAAATCTTTTTCTTTCTAATCATCATTAAACCAAATCATGAAAACAAATAATCAATCTTAAGATAATATATAACTCGAACAAGTTCACTTCTATGATCATTTAGTTAACTAGCCCTTAATCCTTTTGAAATTCTCACCTAGTACTCCACTCCGTCAATCTATAATCGGAGGATATCCGAACATTCCAGGATGACTTCGAAAGCCTCCCAGCATCACTGGAGAATTCTAGAAATGAATTCAGTAGAGTTTCGATGCTATGAAATTTCTAAACTCTCGGACGAATAAACATAGCTAAATTTGGGTTTTCGGAGCAAGCGGGAAAAGGTTTCGGGGCTAAGGGAGTTCGACCTTGAGTGGAGTGGGACCCATGGGCTGGTTGGGGGTGGAATTGGGGCTTTATGGGGCCAGACATGGTTGTTGTAGGCCAAGAAGGTGAGGATTTGGGTGTAAATGGGGCTAAGGGGTAGTAAATTAGGGATTTAAGGGTAATTTGGGTGGTTTTGGAAGGAGGTGGGGCCATGGGGAGGTAGTGTAGGGGGTGTAGTGGTGCGTTGCAGTCGAGAAGTTGGCGGATGGTGCTGGTGTAGGTGTCGGGTGGTGATAGGGTGGGCGGACATGGCCATGGAAGTGAAGGAGGAGGAGAAACTAAAGAAGAAAGGTAAAAATGAAATGAAAAAAAAAATCAGAAAAGGCTTTTGTTTTATAAGGAGAGGAGGGTGATGGATTGATGAGGTGTCGATGAATGGTGAGACCAGAGAAAACAAAAGGTGAAGGCCTAAGAGGATGACACTTCAAACAAAAAAACACTGCCTTTAGGCTTGTTTAAAATGTGAAGCTCATTTCACTCTTTTCACGCGTTTATCGCTCATACGACCAAACGGTTAGTCCAAATAATATGAAATTTGGAACCCTACTATATTTCATAGTCACGGATCAAATGAAAAAGGCCTCATCTAATTTGGAGCCCGTTTGACAACTCGTCTTATTATTTTATTATGTTATTACTTAATTTCAACTAAATTTTTGATACACGATTATTTTTTGTACGCTCACATACTAACTTCAAAAATTATGAAATTTGAAATCTTACCATTATTTGACGTTCCAGATCCGATAAAATTGGTTTTGTCGATTCCGAGATCATTTGAAAAATGTCTATTTTAGGCTATTGAAATAATATCAAACGTTAATATATTTACCTTTAAATCACTTTTAAAAATCCACTAATCTTATTTAAATTCATATTTTAAATTGACCAAAATTTGGGTCATTACAAGGTAGCCGAGGTCAGTTTTGATGAGGAGGTGACAGCGATGTTTCGGGTTGAACGGGAAATGGTGGTTTCCGTGAATTTCATTCGTTCGTCAGTTTTCGAGTATCGGAGGGTGGGGAGGTGGCATCAGGCGATGGGCCGGAGGTTGACGCAACTAATGGTGGGGTTCCGGTAGGGTCCAGTCACTTTGAGGTGGCAACGGCTGCTCTTCAACGGAGGTGACATCATACGAAGCAGGCTGAAGCTATGGAATCGCTATTCTTAAACTTGGGTTATGGCTAATTTAAACATAGTTAAGAAGTTAAATAGGGGTTAATAAATTAATAAATGACTGGATAATTATTTATTTTAAGTTAAAAATTGAAATTACTATAACTATTGCATATGTGAACAAAATTCAGCGAAATAGGATCCCTTGGGATCGTATGAACAAACACTACGCTTTTGAGCTGATTCATAAGGATTCAAAGCTAACTGAAATTTTATGTAGTTTCAAACGCTTGTTTGAAACTATGTAAATCAACCTGAATTGTTTACCATAAATAAATTGTGAGTTAACTCACTCTTTCTGAAATTCTAAGATGTGTTTAAAATTCATATAACTATAGTTTATCATTGTTAGTATAAATTGGATGTTTGGATCCCCTGGATACTTATTGTTGATTTAATGGTTGATGTTATTTATATTTAGTCGTTTTAATGCACTAGATTAATGTTCTATCTTATATGATGCCATTAAATGATATTATGAACTGTAATGCAGAGAAAAACAGGTTGGAGGGATCCAATTGGATTCCTCAAATATTTGTTGTTATAGGATTTCATATCATTTATATGACTTGTTTGACCCCGGTAATGTTAAAACCTATTTGGATGTTAATTGTTGAAATGAAATTCAATGTGGTTGTGTTTTAATCAATGTACAATATTGATTAAGTGATTAGTAGTAGATGACCTAAAAATCCATCGTTATGCGATGTCATTTTTCCATTAAGCGAATTGACGAAATTTTAGTTATAAAATTTATTTTTGTAACCATAGCAAGATTTTTAATTATATATATATATATATATATATGTTTTATAAATGAATAAATATTTATAATCTTGTTTTATGTATATGTTATAAAAAAGATTTCAATGTAGTTGTGTTTTAATCAATATACAGTATTGATTAAGTGATTAGCAGTAGATGACCTAAAAATTCATCGTTATGAGATGTCATTTTGCCATTAAGCGAATTGACGAAATTTAAGTTATAAAATTTATTTTTGTAACTAAAGCTAGATTTTTAATTATATGTACTATATATATGTTTTATAAATGAATAAATATTTATAATCTTGTTTTATATAAGTGTTATAAAAATGATTTTCAGCAAACTCTTATGTTTTATGAGTTTTATAAGCAAGTAAGGTTAGAAATTAACCTTATAGTTAATAATTTTGGATAATTGTTTTTATGAACCAATTAAGCGATAATCTTAAATTAATCAAGTTATTAATTGATTTAAAAGGAAAGATTAGTTGAAAATCAGTTAATAGGTTAATTGATGTTTTCAAGTTGACTAAGTCAACTTTTTAAATTAATCTAACAGAAATGGTTTTAACAAACAATCGTTAAACTTAACGAGTATTCTTAAAAATTAATTAATCTTTTAATTAATGATGTTTAAAGATAATTATCAAGTTAATGATCATTAATGAAGTTAATTATTATTAACTATTCTATATTTAGTTAATAACGAAATTGTCTACTTTTACTATAGTTAATGATGAAGTTAATAATTATTTAATTAATAATAATATAATTGGAATTCATTTAAGAAGTAATCGAGTTGAAATAAAATTTAATTAAAGTTCATAAAGAGTTTTTACAATGGGATTAACAATCCACGTTCACAAACAAAATCATGTTTTGGTTTTCTAAAAAGAAGAAAACAAAACCAACATTTATGTAAAAACAAAAGACAAAAGAAACTAAGAGAAAGAAGGTTGTACCAAAAGCTGTTGCTCGACGAAAGATTGTCGCAAGTTCATCAAGTCTGAAGATGAAGAAGGCAGCGAAATATTGGTAATATCTTCATAGGAAAGAGAAAGTCTTATGATTTCATCAAAATTTTGAATCTATAAAGAAGGCCTAAAGGGACTGGCATGTTTGGGAGATAAACTCAAATTCAGCTCATGTTCCACCAAATTCAAAGTTCATGGAGAGTCATGCAACAAAATACGATTAATAAAATCACTCCCCATGGTCGTTGTTTGAGAAGATCCCACATCAGAAGTAATACCAGTAGAAAGGGCGGTAGGATCAAGAGTATGCTTCTTAGCGGACACAACGACAATTTCCTTGCAAAGAGAAGAAGGAGTAGATGTTTCATCCTTTTGCCTTTTGGAAGATGGTTCATCAATCTGTTGTGTTCCAAGCCTTTTCTTAGTTGCTTCCTTGGATTGGGCTATAGCAATAGAAAAAGATTGCCCCACTTTTAGGATTGATGAAGGTTCGGTAGCTAATAACATCAAAAGAACAAAATCAGGTAGTTTAGATGTGTGATAATATTTTGAAATCACATTAGAAGAGCAATCTTACATGAATCTCCTGGAAACAAAGGGGTCAGCTGAGTGAATACAATGGAGCCCAAAGACAAATGCTTGGCACAAGAGAAATGGTAAGGTGGTTGCCCCTAAAATCTTTTGTCCCGAAGGTAGAAGGGCGTGCTTCCAGAAATTGTCCATGGTTAGCAAAAAGGATCAATTTCTCAATTTATCAGAAACCTTATAAATTGCATCAATGATCTTAGCTTCCTCAACAATCAAACTTTTCTTCATGGGAGCAGAGACTGAAAAGGAACAAAGATTATACAAAGAACAAAATGACACAATAAATCTAGAAAAGAATAAAAAGCTCACTAGGATTGGCAAAAGTGCCCGTGATACCCGGGGGGTCACCTGATGTAGAAAAATTGCGCTTTGCAATCTTTAAATTTATTAATACCATCTTTGATCAACTTCTTTGTAGGTTTCGCACGAAAGATAGGAGAATCTACTTCTTTAGCTATGGACATGCGAAACAAATGGCGAAGAATGCAAGCATTGAGGGAAGACTGTTTAGAATCTAGCGCTAGAAGCTCGAGACATGGAAGATAACTGTATGTGTTTGGAGTCAACTGAATTGGAGCAAGCTGAAGATCCCGTAGAAGCTTAGAAATGAAATCTAGGAAGGAAAAAAAAGCCACCATGTCGGATGTGAATAGCTAAATACGCAAAGAATCCTTCTAACGGATTTTGAATAGCATCTTTTTCAGAAGCAGGGATAGCATCTATCCCAATAATATAAAAATCTTTGAGAATTTCATTCACCTGTTCTTGTGATTGAATGAGAGAATGTTTTTAAACAATATCAGTCTTTTGCTAAGAAGTAGAGGAGCTACCTAGGTTTGATTCATCTACATTCTTCCTCTTACCCATGATTCTTCTAGGTGATATTGTTCCATAAAGGCACATAAGCACAATGATTTGATAAAAATCAGGAAATAAAACAAACAATTTGCTTGAAATAAATATGAATCATTTACAAGCTTAGGAAAATGGTGAAAACTTATTGTAACTAGATATCTAACATTCTCATAGAAAATTGTAACTAGATAGCTAAATATAAATATGCCATTGACACTAGGGTCAAATTTTTAATAAAGTTCATATAGTGTCACAACATTACGCTTTTTCCCCAAATGTGGTTAAGTTTTTAGTATCAGTTGTGTTGGCAATGGTAAAACCGAAACCAAGAACAACTTAAGTTCTTAGTATCAGCGATGCTAAAGCCAAATAGCTTATTGTCAATACCAGAAATTTAACGAACACCAATGAAATTTAAGGTTTGGTGCCAATGAAATCGAAACCAAGAATACCTCAGTATCGGTAGGTGTAACCGACACTAGAGTTCCAAACTTAACCGATATCGAAACAATCAAAATATGATTTTCGATGTCAGTTGAACACGGTTTCTGTATCGATTAAGCCGAAACTAAAAGGGGCATGAATTTCAAGATTGGTAACACCGAAACCGAAAGAAGCTGACAACGATCAATCTCAATTCCATTGGTATTAAAGAAAACTTCATCCCTATAATAATAATTAGGGTTCTTCATTCCCCAGATGATTAATTTTGCATCTTAAACCATGAAGAACATATAGCTTCAGGTTATCGAAAATAATAGATGATAGATTCTCATGATTAACCATTAATACCCAATTTAAGCTAATATTAATGTATTCATTTTCATCAAAATGAGAAATTCGAGCTCAATCGATCCTAATTGAATCAGTTATCGGGTTTGGAGGGAAAAAGATTTTCTGATATTCTACTTGAAATCGATTTGCGTAAATAAAAACTTACATAGGGAAGATCGAATCTTTGATTCAAGAAACTTGCGAAACTTATTTTAAATTAAATGGAAATATATTTAGGTATATTTAGATATATTTAAATGTAACATGAATTTTAGAGGGTATTTTGGAACGTTTGTTTTGCACAAAAAAGGTATGGAGAAATTTATGGTGGGTATTTTGAATTTATAAAGAATGTATGTTGATAGATCCTAATTTTAAGCCATAATTTTAAATTTAATTAATATTTTATTGATTTCCATGGTTTTAAATGGAGAATAGGATCAATTGGCAAGTAATGAAACATAAAAAATTGAATTTTGATTAAAGCGGAAATATGTTTAGATATATTGAGACGTAATCTGAATTTAAAGGGTAATTTGCGTTTACATCGAAAAAGTGTAACACCAAAGGTATTACAATATTTATAAAAATAAATAGTTTTTGGTCATAGTGGATAATGTTTCATATAAGTGATAATATTAGAAAAGTCAGATTTCCATATTAAACTTAACTATAAAGCAACATTGATTATTCCTCTAATGAATTTTGATTCTCACAGATTTGTATTGACTTACAAGGCAAGTATACATAAGCTTGATATCAATATATAAAATCACAACGAATTTAATGGTCAATAAATACCAACTTTAATTACAATAACAATTGTTTCCTCTCAAGAATATATATCATTAAGAGTACCAATAATTTTTAAAATAGGTATCGTAAAATCTATGCAATTCGATAATTTATACATACATACATAAAATAGATATAAATTTCTTTGATTATTTTATAGAATATATTCCATAAAATAATCAAAGAAATTTATTCCACGTTGTTGGAGGCTAACTATATTATTACTTATAAAGTGTTATCATTATTTCCTAACATTGGTTTGTTAGAATTTTGAAATTCTCTAAAAACACGTTTTACCATAGTTACTCAAAATGTTACACCTTTCCACAAATTGAATTTTAGTTTGCATAACAAAGCTATAAAGTGGTATATAATTATGTTTATTACCTATCCTATTTCAATGCATCTTATTTCTATAGATTTCGAGACATGTAGGTCATGATCATATTTACACCTACTCAAAATAAAACCAGAGTTTGTTTGTTTGTTTTTTCTGAAAATTGGTAAAAAAATCAATGTTTGTTTTGTGTAGCATAAGTATTATTTAATTTAAAAGGCACAAAACAAAAGTGATCATACTTAATCAATTGACATGTTGATTTGTTTTGCTAGTTAAAAATTTCTTAGGCAGAAAATATATATAAATGCAATAATCTATCTAGAGAAATGTTAAACACATTCTCCTTAAAGGAGAGTGAGCTTATACTTGCCAACCCATTTCCACCAATCATGTGGCAAGTGTAAAACTCACTCCCCTTAGTGTGAGAGTATATTTAGCATTAGTATAGATAGATCAATAATGCTAAACATACTCTCCCTAACAGAGAGTGAGTTTTATACTTGTTTTCTGATTGCTGGGAACAAGTTATTTTTATTAATTAAGTTTAAACATTCTAGCCCAACATTCAAAATAAAGTATCTAGAGTCAAAACCATTTTTCCATTCTCTGCTGACCCTAACCTCAAATCGTGTTTCCCTATTCCTTCATTCTCCTTCACTCCGTAGTTGACGTCTCTGTAGTTTCTCCTCTCCTTTTCAACCCACCATTTTCTTTCTCCGATCTACCACATGGTTTCCGATTTCCCCCTTTTCCCTTCGTACGCGTCTACAAACCCCCATTGTCCCCTTCCGTTCGGCAGCATGCCGTCCGACTTGCCCTGTTGCCCTAACTCCTGAGAGCTCCTCAGTGATGGCACAACGTATCATAGACCAGCTGCTAACCTCATCCTCTACGCACGGGCTTTGGTTTAAACAAGGTGCTGCTACTTTAACCGTACCGATTGCTGTCCTTATTCTGATTGAAGAAAAATCAGGTATGATTCTTTGCTCTTCCTAGCTACTTGCAAGTTTTCATGTTTGGGCTGTTACTCTGTTAGCCTAATTTAATTTGTGCTTGCCTTTCGTTGTTCGCTGAATTGATCTTTATAATAAACATGGAAACTTTCCCGATTTGCTCCGTTGTGACTCAAGTTCATTGCAAACACAAGTTTTATGATGTGTACCACATATTGAATCTCCAATTTCAAAATTCGGTTTCTTTTAGAAAAAAGGCCTTTTCATGAAAACAAATTTTTGGCGAGCAAAATTATGAGGTTTGGGCCTTTTGATCATGGGATAAAATGAATAATTTCAGTTCAAATTTGAAACATGGTTAAAACAGAAACGTACGTAAACCATGAATTTCTTTGACCGACCTTCATTGCAATCGTCCTATTATTAGAGGTGGTTAATTTTGCCTATGATAATTTTGCAGATTTCCTGGACCCACCCTGAGTAAAGAACATCGTCAATGAATCCGCGATCAAGGTATTTCATTGTTACTTTTATTCAACCCATTTTATTCAAAAAAATTCTTAGAATCCAAATTAGCGAGATAAGTCCCATCTAAAATATTGTTTTATGAGACGTTAGTCTTCTCAACATACACAAACTAAGAAGATTAAATATTTGATATTGGTTACTTTTAAAGTTATGTCGATCACCTCTGTATTTCCAACTTGAAAGCTATTACGCTATTTTAAAAAATGCTAAATAAATTATTTTATAAATATTTAGCTTTGTTTCTTTCTGATTGGGATTATTCTGAATTGATAATGATAACTATAATATTCTAATAACCACTGTACAGATGGATGATCACTTTGAAGATGTGAAATGGAGAAGAAAATAGTTCAATTATGAAGGTTTGTTGTACATGTTTAGGATTAAGTTCTGATTTCCATCCTTACTCAAAACAAATTTGTAATTCTTGCACAACATACTATAAAGTTAAACTAAATTAATAGATTATAGATAAGGGATGGGTATTAATAGATTTTTTTTCTTTTACTGTAACATCATCTAAATTTTGGAATACTGAAAAATCATAGAAAATTTTAGTCAATTAATCTAACAAAACCATTTCATACTGGTATTTCCAAAGAGTCCATGAATATGTGTGCGACTTTTGATTGATTACAATTACTTTCTGCTCCTTTTGATGCTTTTGTTTTCCAACAATTGCATACCAGTACAAGGGATTTTTTTTTTCTGTAACCAAAAACAGGTATGTATTTTTCTATTTGTTAGTACCGTAGCTAAAAGTCATGGACTGATGGATGAAATTAGGAGGATTCTACCTTCAGATCATGGTATTAGTCTCATAGATACTTTATTTCCTTCACACTGGAACTCATGAATGGCAACTTATAGTACTTGACATGTTTAACCCATACAATTGAACTGTTGAATTCATCGGATGTAGTAGATCAAGTTGTGGAGTGGTGCACGTGTTATAGTATAAATAGAAACCGTTTAAGTTTTTCAAAAAGCAAACACATATGTTATTTAGAATCCATGTTAGGAAATGAAATATATGTTTTTTAGTTTCAATAACACGTTTGAGCGTTTTGGAGCTAAACACAAGTCCTGTAACCTCATAGATGTTTCATTTATTCCTTTTATACTCTATTTATACAAAAATGGATAAAAGAGTCGGAAAGCACCCAAAATTGTTATTTATTGCTATATGGAAGAACAAAATGTTGCGTAGCTGCTAATGACACTAACTTGGCAAGCGTATTTTTTTCCCTTTCTATTATATATAAACACATGAAGTGGATTCAAATGGAGTTAGCAATCAACATCATCAAAACACAAATGAACTGAATTAACTTATCAATGAGTATGGATTACAATTCCTTCCCTCGGTTATTTTCCTTTTGTTTTTGAATTCTATTCTTTTTAATATGTTTTGCACCTACCATACACAAATGATTAAAAATTAGTATAGATGCTTTATTGCTGGCAGTCCACATTGCCAAGTATCATGCATTACAAAAATAAATCATATACTCATGTTTAATATCTAAAAAGTGGTTGAACAGTTACATAACTAGAAGGAACAATTAATCTGTATATTTTTCCTTTCGTTTAGTGTTGCTGTCATTTCAAAGAAAATAAATGTATTTTATCTTCAGTTAGTTCTGCTATCATTTTAAAGAAGATAAAAATATATTTAATCTCCATTTATTGCTGTTGTTTTAAAGAATATAGATATATCTTCTCTTTTGTTAGCACTACTGTCATCTTAAAAAAATTATATGCATTTATGGATCTAAAACAGTAGTACAATTTTGATATTTTTATTAATGTTTAATGCATTTATCGATAATGATGGTCCTTTTGGATTCTACTACTCAATTAGGTATCAAGTCCTATTAGAATAAGTTTTTCCCCTTACAGAAGAATGGCTATAAAAATCTAACAATCTTATAAAATATTTGTTTGTTTCTTTCATTTTTTATGTTTACAGTCTAATGTCCATAGTACCATTATTGTGAGGATGATTAAATTTAGTAGATTACGAGTTTGATATATCATTTATTTCCTTATATAAATACTTATCAATTAGTTTGATTTATCATTTATTCCTTACATATGTGTTTAAGTATTTCTTTTAGTGAGCAAATATTTTACAATATAAATGCATATAAGTATTTAGTAAATATACGTATATGTGTTTCTTGAACAGATATTCCTATTTGAGACATTTTAATATATGTAAATTGCATTAGGCATGCATATTCAGCAAGTTCCAGGATAAGATATTGTGGTACAAATACAAATAAGTGAACCCATTTAGGTATAAAAAGATTAGCCACATTTTATTTAATATGTTTAGAACTCTTAACTGAAAGATAATGAGCAAATGGGTTTGCTTTTGGCATGCATTCACAGTCTCATATTCTTATTTTTTTTTTTCCTTTTTACTTTTTCTTTTTTGCTTTTATATTTTTCTTTAAAATATTTATATGTTTGAATCTGATTTTTTTTTATATAACTTTTGGGTCTTTTGAGTTCATGATGCACTTGTGATTAATTTTCACTATTCTACAATTTGGTAGATTTTTTTAATTATATTTATGCTAATGGTTGATACGATAATTTTGATATTTCACATATTAAGCATAATAGCATATTTTGATTTGATTTTGCGCATAATTTACAGTTAGAGACAGACCTGAAATATTGATTAAACAAGCATGATTAAATTTCATTTTGGCTTACCTTTTATCGTTGAATTGTTGGCTTATGCATTGAAGGTATCATTTATTATTTGTAAACATATTTCCTGTTATACATTACTTGCTAATTGATATTACAGGGATGCCTTTATTCACCCTATTTCTATTTAGAAGTTATATTCATTTGTTTAATTTTCATTGGAAGAATTGCAACCCTTGCACATGTAGAAAAATACTTCCGCTTTTTTCTATAGAATAAACAACATGTTTCTTAGTTGTAAGTTTTATTTTCAAAACAAACTAAACTTACATGTATGTATCATTTTGCCTACGGGACTCGCTAAGATTACTCTATGTGTGTGTGTGCGCGCACACACACAGACAATACTACTTTTTGCATTATTCTATCATTATGCTAATTTATTGAATGCTGGGTCATGCTTAAACTTTTGATGTCCCTTATTTACTTTTTCTTTTGTTCTTTCCTATGATTCATTTTTTCCTATATTTATAACTCTTAACTGAAAGATAATAAGCACATGGATTTGTTTGTGGCACGCATTTTCATAGTCTCTTTTTCTTAATTTATTTTCGTTTCTACTTTTTTCTTCTATTTTTGTATTTTTTTCCTCTCTAAAATACTTGTAGGTCTGAATTTGAGTCCCCCCCCCCCCCCTCCCCCCAATTTTGGGCCTTTTGATTTCAGGATTCACCTGGTGATTTGTTCTTACCGTTGTATAATTTGGTTGACTTTTTTTAACTGTGTTAATGTTAATTGTTGATATGATAATTTTGATATTTCACATATTAAGCATAATACTATAGTTTGATATTTGATTTTGTGCATGATTTCCAATTTGAGACAGACCTAAATATTGATGAAACAAGCAGTCTAAATTTCGTTCTGACTTACCTTCTATGTTTGAACTGCTGGCTTATGCACTGAAGGTATTATTTACTGTTTGTAAACATATTTCCTGTTATATATTATTTACTAATTGATATTACAGGGGATGCCTTTTTCACACTATTTCTATTTAGAAATAATATTCATGCGACTAATTTCCATGGGAAGAATTACCAGCCTTGCACATGTAGAAAAAAAAAAAACTTCAACTTGTTTCTAATGAATAAACAGCATGTTTCTCAATTGAGTTTTATTTTCACTACAAACTAGACTTGCATGCATTTATCATTTTGCCTAAGGGACTTCACTGTGATCAGTGTGTGTGTGTGTGTGTGTGTGTGTGTGTGTGTGTGTATAATACTATTATTTGCATTGTTTTGTCAAAAATGCTAATTTGGTTTATGCAGGATTATGCTTAAACTTCTGGTTCCCCTTATTTACATTTTCTTTCATTCTTTGCTGTGTTTCATTTTTTGCTATATTCGGAACTCTTATCTGAAAGATAGTAAGCACATGGGTTTGTTTGTGGCATGCATTTTCATAGCCTCATCTTCTAAATTCCTTTTCCTTTCTACTTTTTTTCTTCTATTTTTTTTTTTTTTTTCTTTAAAACGTGTATAGTCTGAATTTGATATATATATATATATATATATATATATATATATATATATATATTACAACTTTTGGATTTTATGATTTCACGATGCACCTGGTGATTAGTTTTTACTATTCTTTGATTTTTTTTGACTTCTTCAACTGTATTTATGTTAATGGCTGATATGATAATTTCGAAACTTCACATATTAAGCATAACAGTATATTTTGATATTTGATTTTGCATATAATTTCCAATTAGAGACAGACCAAAAATATTGATGAAACAAGCATATCCAAATTTCAGTGTGTCTTGCCTTTTATCGTTCAACTGTTGCCTTCTGCGTTAGAGGTATCATTTACCATTTGTAAATGTATTTCCTGTTATACATTACTTATTAATTGTTATTAAAGGGAATGCCTTTTTCTCTCTCTTTCTATTTAGAAATTATATTCATTCGATTAGTTTCGATGGGAAAAACTACCATCCTTACACATGCAGAAAAATACTTCAACCTTTTTTCTATTGAATATACAACATTTTATTCAGTTGTAAGTCTCATTTTCAAAACAAACTGAACTTATATGTATGTATCATTTTGCATGAAGGGCTTAGCTAAGATAATGATGCATGGTACTTGTGTGTGTGTGTGTGTGTGTGTGTGTGTGTGTGTAATACTGTTTTTGCATTATTTTGTTAAAAAAGCTAATTTATTGAATGCAGGATCATGTCTAAACTTCTGATGTCCCTTCTTTTCATTTTTTCCCATTTTTCCTATGATTTGTTTCTGTTTTAGTTTATCTATTACCATTGATAAGCAGCCTCCTTATTAAAGTGTTCGCTGATAACCAATTTTAAGGAAAAACCCTACCTATGAATAAAGTTCCTCAAGGATAAATATGTTTGGAATAGGGTTCTTCTATTTAAATTGTATTCGCCATTTGCAACAAGGTTGTTATGGGTAATATGGGAATACTTTGCTAAGCTATACTGATATAAAATCTAAGTTAGGTATCCTCTGTTTGTATGGAAATAAGGAGTAGAATGAGAAAACATTCCTGAATAGGAACATAAGCACGGTTTGATTCAATTTTTGATAAATTTACGTGCATGCTAAGAATTAGTATTTTTGTCTTATATGCAACTTTGTCTTTTTTTCATGAATTGAACATAGTTAAACTAAGTGGGATAGGAAAACTTTTACGTTCTGCATTTATTTAATGGATTTACTGAGCTCAATTTCCTTCATGCTATTTCAGATTGTAAAGTTATCATCTATGAGTTGACAATTGCTTCAATAATCGATTCATTAAACAATTTGTTCTCTATTTGGATGATAGTTTATGCATCTTTTTTTTTGGGGACTTGATCATCAATTATTCTACTATACCAATTTGTTTCTAAAGATTTTTAACACTTTCAAATTAATTTCAATGTTACAGTAGGATAATGGATTTGAACACCAGTATTTCAATACTATTTTCTTAAATTACTTAGAAAAAAACATCAATTTATTAACTCTATACTTCTTATTCACTTAATGGGACATAAATTAAATTGTTATTGATTTGATTGAGATTAAACATTAATTACTTATATTCCTTTTAAATACATTGCTCCATGTGAAAACTACAAATGTTTTTCCATGGTTTTATTTTGTGCATTCACTTAGTATTTTATTTTCAATATTAAATCAATGGACTGACTCTTCATGGTGTAGTGACATGCCCCGTAAGGAACAAACAATTCTAGACTCATTCGTCAATTGAGTATTATCTTTTGACCAAAAATCCAACTGTTCTAACATGAGTTTTGATTAGTTTTCTAACTTGATTTTTTTTTTTCCCATTTTCGTTGTCCAGTCAACCATAGGCATAAGCATGTTTCATTGGGTTTTCTGGGTAATTTGTATGGAGTTACCCCTTTTTTCATGTTACAGAAAGTACTGTGGTATTTTATATATTGAAAACCAAAAGGGATACCAAGTGAATAAGTTATACACATGAATCATGTTGCTGATGCTACTCTGCAAAATTACAATCTTCATTTTCCATGAAAGTTATGGTGGTAACGCACAATATTAATGTGTTCATCTACTCATATGTTACAAGTCCACTCCTAAGCGTCATCAAACTGTTAATTATATACTTTGTGTATTGCGATTAAAGAGGTACATGTTTCTTTCTGTAATTTACGTGTTTTCTACAGTTTACAATATAATTTGTTCAAAGATGAAACCTGAATATTTGGTCGATCTACGCCTTTGATTTTCACATCAAATATTTACAATTGTACCACATTACTTTTACAGTCAAATAATAGTAAAAATACTATTTACTCTTTTAAAATGATGATTTAACAAAATTATTACTTTCCTAATTGGAAACAAAGGCTTGGTCGATTTGTTTCAATGTAGGAAGAGAGTATATTTTTTGCTAGAAGAACCTTATTGTTCCATTTTAATGTGGAGTTTATATCACTTTAATTATATAAATTTTTGTTATTGTTTGTTCCTTTGTAGCTGCATAGTCATAATTGTGTTTGAATAATCTAACTGGCATGGTAGAGCATCTTATAGTTGTTTTTATTTTTGTCTGCCATAGCAAAGGCTTTGATGTGGCCTTTTATTTACAAAGGTTCACTGTTTGATCTTTTTTTCCTTCAGCATACTCAAACAATTTAAGGTTATTCTTCTTCCAAGCCTTTCTGAATTTATTATGAAGACGTTAAAGCGTAATTTGCAAAGGTTCATTTAATTTATTATAATTTGTTGACATACTCTCTTTGTTTATCATGGTGATGTAATGGCATTTATAACAAAGTGGCTCTTAAATTCAACATGGTAGCCGCTGCATGGTTTGTGGGTTGCTCGCTTTGATTCTTTATTATCTTTAGTTTTGCTTTTTCTGTAAGTCATTTATCGTGTTGTTTGAATTGAGGTTATCTTTCCCATAAAATGAATGATAAGTTTAAATAACAGTAATATTAACGAGTTCCCCAGAGATATGACATCAAAATTCATTATCATCTACAACACGAGATAATATTGATCTAAAAATTTACACGCTTTTTGATAAATAACTGATGTGTTAAACTGGTTAATTGATCTAAGTTGTAATAACATTTTTATTTACCTTAGTGTAGGTATATCATCAACCTGCAATATATAAGCAGCTATTTAGTTACAACTTAGAATAGGCTGGGGCACATAAGGTTTACACCGTTAGATCATTTTGTCTTTATATTGAAGGTGGAAAACCGAGTCAATGCAATGATGAAGAATCATTATGTTACATTTTTATCTATATTTTGTACCTAAATAGACTTTCCCATATGTCCCTGTGTATGTATGTGCATATATAATCAGATTCAATACAATATGATATGATATACATATATAGTCAGAATTGTTTCCCATAATTTGAACTTTCAAAAGGAAATACATTCGAGCCGAAACCAGACATTGAAATGCAAACGTTTGCAGAACAGCCCTTTAAGTTTCAAAATACATCACCTCCTCATAACAGTAGATTTTGAGAAACACTCTAATTTTTTATTTTAGCCAAACTATAGATATTTATAGTTGGAACTACAAATAATTGCACTTTTTGCAAAAAAATTCTAATAAAAGTTCACTTTTGTTCATAGTAAAATTTGACTAACTACACATTGATTTTTTTAATGAAATGTAATAAATAATTACCCTAAATAATTTTACTGGGTAACTAGAACCTATTTTTATGGAGTTTTGTATGCTAAATTTCAAAATATGGGAAAAGAGTCCTTATTTCGAGTGTTTGTAATCCTAAAATTGGCATTAATTCACATACTAGCAAAGTGGAATCAAACCATCATATTAAATGTTAATACTACTTATAAAAAATCAACATCATTTCACAAAGGTCAAAGTACAAAATTAAAGTTTATTTCACAATTGTAAGTAAATAAATTTGACTATTCTGTATTTTGTAACTATTAAATCTTAATTACGCCCTTAGTATTCAAATATATAACACCATCAAAAGTATTTTACAAATGATTGAAAGGAATTATGTTTCAAAAGTATGCATATGACTTAATATTGAAGTTCAAGAATTCAATAGCTAGGTACAAAAGCAGAAGTGTATTCATACACAAGTTGTATTTTGTTATTCCATTATTTAACTGCATAACATAAGTGAATTTTAAAAACACATGAGATTTGTAGGTTGAAACACTTTTTAATGTGTTTATCTCTGAAACATGTTAACAATATAGCTGCACATGCCCAAGTGCTTTCCGATTTTTATTTTTTATAAATATTTTATTTTCGGGTAAAAAATAAGCTGATTTGATTTGATTTCTAGTTTATTGTTTCGATTTCTCTAAATATTCGATGTTTGATTTCTATGTACAATGGTTATAAGACATTGTTTCTCTGTATAATGGTTTTTCTTTTTCTGAGCTGTCGAGGTATGATGCTTCTTACATTGCCTTTTGCTGTAGATATTCCTAAAGACAGGTTTTAACTTACTTTTGCAACGTATTTGTTGTCTCAGTGTCTTGTAGCAGTTTTCTTTTGTCGGAACCCAAAGAGGCATGAAGTTAAGTAACAAGAAATTTTGCCTATATGAGCATATAGGACTATGTTATAGTGGTTTAGTGGGCAACTAAATTCATTTATCAAATATAACTAAAGCCTTTAAGTTGAAATTTTCTTAGTGGTTAGTTTCAATTATTTAATCCGCAAAAAGTAATATGTACACATGGTATACAACAACATTATAACTCAAACTCTTATTTATAGTAACAGCTTTAGGTCATAATTCATTATCCCACTCACCTATTTAAATCTCTAATCATGATCATTGTTATCACGTCGACGACTAGTCGACCAGTCGAATGAGAAGATTCGACAATGGTCGACTTTTCCATTTCGACGATACTGGGCTTAACCGGCCCAGAAAACCCTAAATCGACATCGAGAAAACCAAAATGCTCCTCGTCGCATAACAGACCAGATCGATATCGCACATCGATTAAAAAAAAAAAACCTAATTGCTTCTCGTCCACCTCGTTGCTGCTCCTCCGCGCACCTCGTCGTTGCCACCCCAAGGTATGTAACTGATTTGTTTTTAATTATATTATAACCTAATTAATAGTTAACTTATTTGTTTTTAATTATATATGCAACAGTTGAAATGGAGAATAACACAGAAAATGCTTGGATCTATTATGCAGCAGTTCATACTCATTTTATGATCTATTATGGATATTATGGGTATTATTATGTTGTGACTAGGATCTATTATGGATGTTTGTTGAATTTGAACCTATTATTATGTTATCTTTGTTGAATTTGAATTTTTTTTTTTTTTTTTGAAAAACAGAAATGTGTGATCTTCTGATGAGAAGAGAGCACACATATATACCATAAAAAACAATGATACAAAATCCAACTCCAGTACAAAATAAGACATGGTAAAACAAAGTACGAATCTAGAAAAGTAAAGGATAGTAGATAGATGAGCTCCGGATAGACCACCGCCCATCGTACTCCAATATCGAATTCGGGCAAAGCCACCACCTGATATTGAAGTATATCTACTCCAATACAATAAACCATGCTCGTTGAGCTATAAAAATAAAAAAGTACAACACCAAAAACTCTCATAAATCAAGAACAAAAAGAACACCACAAGAAAACGCTAATCTCCAATCCGGACAGCAATCCACATAGCTCTCCAACAATATCCAGCAACCTGATAACCTGAAAAGAACTAAACAAAAACCATAAGTACCCATCACATATATGTATGAATATATTTATAATATATATGTATATATATATAAACCAATATATATATGTATATAATATATATATAAATATATCCATTCATATATGTGAAAAAAGAAAAAAGAAAATATAAAAAGAGACTAACGATCAACACAGAAACTGAATTTAACCACAAATGCGAGACCAATTACTTCTAAAGTAACTATTGATTCGCATAAATAAACTCAAATTTATCCTAACCTTATGCAAGAAAGTACCGAATCGCGAATCCCTTAAATACTTGTTGCACGAAGTGGTCATCCAATCCAAACAGAAACGAACTATCTTAATGATTAAATTATCAGCAGACACTGAACTAGAATGAAAAAATCTCTGATTTCTTTCCAACCAAATGAACCAACTGATGATAATAACTAAAGAATCTAACACATATCTCTGTCTAGGATTAAAAATAAATCTATAGTGATTCCAGAGGAAATTTCGTCTGATTCTATCAATTTTTTCAATAACCCATTGAGGAAAACGATAAACAACCATCCAATAAGTGGGGATGGCAGATAAAACTGAATTAACTAGAACTAATCTACGTGCTCTAGAAAGAAATCTGTTATTCCAACTCGATAATCTATTATTTATCTTATCAATAATAACTAACCAGTCATCCTTCTTAAGCTTCGAAGGTCTAATCGTAAAACCCAAATAATCAAATGGGAATTTCATGATAGAACAGTTCAAGGTGCTAGCAACTAAAGACTCAACATTATCTCTATCATTGAGAACCATAACAGCACTCTTGTCAAAATTGATACGAAGACCCGACAACATCTCAAAACAATAAAGAATAAACTTGAGGGCAATAACATGTTTTGGTAAATGTGAGGAAAATAATAATGTATCATCTGCAAATTGTAAAATAGATAATTCATTATTAAACTCCGCATTACCAACTCTACCTAGGACACCTAAACTCCTAGCTCTCTTAATAATTCTAGAGAAGACATCAACCACTAAATTAAACAAAAAGGGTGAAAGAGGATCCCTTGTCTAAGACCTCTCTTAGACTGAATCTTCTTGCCTAGTGCTCCATTAACCACAATACTAGAGCACCCAGACCTAAGCAAAAGCATGATCCAGTTGGTCCATCTAACACTAAAACCCCTAGCAAGACATAACTCACAGATAAAATCCCAATCAACAGAGTCAAATGCCTTTTCAAAATCTAATTTTAAAATAGCACAGGAAATATTATTTTTACAACAGACATTAATGTACTCTTGTACAGCTGCTACTCCATCCACTATATTTCTACCCTTGATAAATGTCGTTTGTGAAACGTCTATTAAATCATTCATCTTTATACTAAGCCTGTTAGCAAGGACTTTTGAAATGATCTTAACCGAAACATTTATTAAAGAGATAGGCCTGAAATCCTTAAGAGAATTAGCACCCACTCTCTTATGTATAAGAATGACATTCGCAAAGTTAAAGCTACCTAAATGTAGTTCACCACTATAAAACTCATTAAAAAGATTAATAATATCAACCTTCAGAACCTCCCAAAATTGCTTATAAAAAAGAACAGAAAAACCACCACGCGCAGGAGCTTTGTCACTAGGCATATCACAGATAGCCTTCCAAATTTCCCTCTCAGTGAAAGGACTGTCTAAATCAGCTAGCTCAACCTTAGTAACCGACGAATAAATTTCATTCCATCTAACATTAATCCTTTTATTAGTTCTAGTTCCTAAGATCTGTTTATAATACCTAGTAAAAGCCTCATTTAAATCCTTCTGATCCGACACCTCCACATCATTAATAAAAATAGAATGAATCAAATTATCACGCCTTCTTTTATTTGCCACACTATGAAGGAATTTCGTGTTATTATCCCCTTCCTTAATCCATTGGACTCGGGACCTTTGTTTCCACATAATTTCTTCTTTCTCTAAAATCAACTTAAGATCATTTCTAAGGTTACAAAGTCTATCCCTCTCATTCGTATTAAGAATCTTGTTTTCACTAACTTTGTCTAAATCTAACATTTCGCATAAAATCTTATCTTTTTTAATTTTAACATTACCAAAGATGTACTTATTCCAACATTTAAGAAAAAAATCTTAACTTACCAAGCTTGGCAACGAAGATCTTCGCAGAATTACCCTTGTGTAAATTATTAAAATAAAATAAAGATGTCCATTTAACAACTACCAAATTACTGAAACTGGAATCCAATAACCACATCCTCTCAAACTTAAAGTTGTTACTAATAGATAAATTCGAGTCACATGATAGAATGATAGGACAATGATCAGATAATAAGAAAGGTAAACCCTTAACTGTACAGATGGAAAATCTATCCTCCACCTCAGCACTGATAAAAAATCTATCTAAAAGAGCGAAAGGACTGCCGCTATCATTGGACTAGGTGAACATTCTATTATTAAGTGGAATCTCTATCAAATTATTATCTAAGATGAAATCATTAAATTCCTCCATATCAGAGAAATCACCTTCCCTAGGTGATCTCTCTCCTAAGAATCTAGTAACATTGAAATCCCCCCCAACTACCCATTGATTGGGGATGAGATTTCTGAAATCAGTACATTCGGTCCACAAGAGTCTTCTCTCAATTTTTGTATGAGGGTCATACACATTCGAAATGCCCAGTAGAGAATCATCTACAATAGAGGCTAGAATAATATGCAAAGAATGCGACATAGGAAATTCTTGAACGAGCCTAAATTGGTTATATTTCCGACCAATCATAAGTCCACCAGCACTACCAATGGCCGGAAGACAAGACCAATTTCGAAAAAGTGACCCACCTAGCCTTCCAAAAAAGCTAGAATCAGGGTAATCTATTTTGGTTTCCTGAAGCAAAACAATATCAAGATGAAAATCTTTAAAAAATGACCTAACCTTAGCACATTTTTTAGGGTCATTATGACCTCTAATATTCCAACTAACTATCCTCATCGACTCAAAGAGGAAACTCTCTCTAATTCCCTACTCCTAATGTAATCAGCATCTAAATCCATATCGGAAAAAACAAAAGCTGTGTCGCAAGCAAGCTGAAATAACTGATTAGTCGAAAGATTACCTAATGCAAATGGAGAATAATCACTACCATAAACGGGAACCATACCTGAGCCCGAGCTCGCATTACTACTGCTAGCAAACGAGCTCTGGGACCTACCAAAAGATGAAGCGGATCTGTTCCTTATCCTCGCACTACGTCTAACCAATCCAGAACTGTGCACTATTCTCCTCCGACTCCCCCTCCTGGAGGAAGAAGAACCAATTAGAGGAGACCCACCACAATCTTCAGTCTCACCAACCGAAATCAAATCACTGAACTGTCCTACAGCAACAATCCCCGAAAGAGGCATGGTGCACGTCGTTTGGAGCTCGCAAAAACACAGACTCCAAACAAGAGAAACAACTCTCTCCAGTGACTCTTTCAACCATATAGTGCAACCTGACATACCCAAAACCACATTCAACCCATTCAAACCACCACTGTCCGTCGACGTTGGCCATATCATTCCTTCCTTAATCACCTGAAAACACCTGTTATACTCAGCACCACATTTCTCGACACTACTCAAACAGCCAATTGTCTCCACCAAGCCACACCTAACCAAAACAGAGTACCCATATTCATTGGACTGATACCCCACCACATCCACCCTCTCGCTATCAATAACAACACCATGATCTGAGATATCCTTCACCGATCTATCTAAACAAACCACATTCCCAGTTGACTGCTTCAACCTCCTTGCAATTTTAACTTTTCCCACTCCGAAACCCTTTCTCAGCTTTGAAGAGGAGGTTAATATCCCCAACGTCTGATCTGCAGTGCCACCCTCTTCATCCTCAAAATCCATCAACACATCAAAACTGTTAGCCAAACCCACATCCTCAGCCACACACCAATCTTTCACCTCCGCCAACCCCTGAGTTTGAACACAACTAGCAGGATATACCCCATCATAGTCTTTCATGTCCACCAAAGCATTTTCGGTCATCACCTCCTTATCCTTACCATATCTCGCATACTTGTCACCATTAAACCAGGCATCACAACCAGTACCATAACAAAGTAAAACTGAAGGATCATAATTAATGGGATCCATCTTAGAAAGAATCGAGCATCTCCCGACAACATCCACTGTCTCATCCACATGAAACTCCATATCATGAACAACCATATCATATAATTCTGACAACCTCCTCTTCCCAAAAGAATCAGACTCCCATTGTGATGACACCACCTTATTCCTCAAGGAAACAGTATCCTCACAATTCCTCAACAGCTGAGATTCTGAAACACAACGTTCACAATTAACAGCTGTGTTTATCACATCAAAGTGCGACAGAATTCCATCCAACATCACTAAAGCCCTTTTCTTATTCCTCACAAACGAGTCTGATTACAATCTCCTCAATTTCAGAAGATTTAAACTGAAGTGAATCACATGCTCCTTTCTACTCATCGGACTCGGTAATGGTGGAAAAATACTATCAAATGAAGAGCTTTTACGCCACAATAAGCCCTCAATAAGTCCTAGATGCCAACCCAACAACAACAGAAAATAAGCCCCACCATTATCGTGATAAGAGAAGTCCAAGTCATAAAGATCAATGAACGCCGACAGTTTCAGGCATAACCGCAAACAGTTGAAGTGCAGAAGATCATAAACGGATTTACCTCTAAAAATGTCTGGGCAACTGGGTAATCGATGACCAATACCTCTACAATTGAAACAACGATAACCGTTTCTACACTCCTTCGCAAAATGATCAGAATCTCCACATTTAAAGAGTATCGATCTCTGATAGTTTTCCTTCGAATAATTCTATTATGCACTACAGGTTTCCAAATATTATGAGGTACAGAATTCTTAATAACATCCACATACGATCTCTGAGGAGAATTTGATTCAAACTGAGCAAAATATGGGACCGATGAAGAATTAGAGAATGAACGAGGATATACATTTTCATAAGAGTTCACCTCCTGTAATCTCGGCAATTTACTCTGTCTAAAAGTAAGATTAAGCCTCCCTGATATCAGATTAGTCTCCTTAATAAGCCATTCAGTTGTCGTTTCTTTGTAAATACCAGAAATGCCATGAAAAATATGCCTTGACTTACCCTCAAATATTAAGACATCTCCTGATTCAAGCAACACTTTCTTTACCATTCCATTATCCTTCTCATCCCTATACACAAATTCGGCCGAGTCGCCAATAGAGAATGATACAACAGGAAGACCAGCCATGAGGCTTTCTTTACTTTCGTCTCTGTCTTGATGAAGACCCAGTTTACCTTCATTTTTATAGAAATTAACAATGCATATATCCGGAGTCATTTTTGGAATATCTTCAACTCTCCTACCTCTCTCCACAATTTCTTTATGCGCTGCATCAATAGTATCCCCAACCATCACTTTAAACTCTTCCGGAATTTATGGGGGGAGCTCACCATCACTAGATCGCCTATCTTCATACTTATTTGTCCTTGGATTTCAGTTTTTTCCAAGGCACATCATATAAAGATTTAATTTTGCATCATTATCATAACCCGGTCTATAGAAGCCTCCTCCACCAATTCCTAATTCTTGGCATTTTTGACAACATTAATCTGATCTTGAATACTCATGAATTTCTTTAATACAATCATACCAGAGTTCAAGATTTGGTGATGTGGCTCAACATCACTTGCGTCCTTTCGACCATCTAATTTTCCTCTAAAAGAAACCGCACAATTGAAGCTTCTATGACCCTCTTTACCACAGTTAAAACACTTGACTTGATTACTACAACTTCCTATCAAATGATTTTTATCACCACATCGATAGCAGCGTCTATCATGATACTGCAATCTTGAAAAATTCGGATCTGTGAAAGAAATTGGGATTGCCTTATTCCCCTCAACATACGAACTTGAATCACCAGAAACAGATTGATAGAACAACGAATTAGGGCCTGATCTATTCAACGATGCAGAAGAGAGAATATTAGCCGCCATTTCTTTAATTCTTTTGCTGAAGTGCCAAAATTATCCCATTCATATGAATTTGAACTTATTATAAATTTATAATTATCTAATTATATTATATATTTAAGTCTAATAAATATATGCATATAAAAGACTTGTCGACTAGTCATGACTAGTTGGGCGATTTGTCGACTAGTCTTCTTGACGGTAGTGGCTCGACTTGGCGTCGTGATAACCTTGATCATGATTAAATAGAACATATTCAAATGTATTATTTGCAATGGAATTCAGTTTTTAACTAGCATTATCTATTTAAACCGCACTCATTTTACTGACCATGTTACCATAAAATTTAGCTAAAATTCTTTTATGTACTGCTTAATGCACAGGAATCATGGATAATGTTATGCTTCCATCCAATTTCTACTTTGTGCATATCATGTACAATGTATGGTATATATTCTACTACCAGTTTTCCATGAAGAAGCACTCGCATGTTATACATGGTGCTGGTTTTAATCTCTTAAAAATGGCTATATTATAGCTCAAGGTGTCTCATAAGCTTGCTTGCTATCCATGTTTCATTCACTGGATTTTGAATTGCTTGAAATATTATTCTTTATGCTATCCGTATTTCATTCACTGGATTTTGAATTGCTTGAAATGTTATTCTTTATGCTATCCATGTTTCATTCACTGGATTTTGAATTGCTTGAAATGTTGTTCTTTAGTCATGAAGAATTTTTACGTGTGACAAACTGGGCGTACAACCCATTTTGTTGATACAAATGGGTAGTGTGAACACAATGGAGGCAATTTGGAGACTAAAGCTAAGGATCTTGCATCAAGAGATCGGTATATGCAGAATCTATGAATTTCTCACGATTAATTAAAGGTAATTTACTTAATTTTTTTTAAGGCTTTTACATATGTCATGTGTATGTTTTCCTATAGGGCTGTCAACGGATACTTTCGGGTACGGATAGTGTCATATCCGTATCCACATCCGAAATCATTTTCGGATATCAGATATCCGCATCCGCGGATACGGACGAATATCGGATAATTATCCGCTCCGCCAACAATCGATAAATCAATGAACATAAATGAATTTTTTTTAAGCTTAATATTAAGCTTTTTCAACCTAATTGATTACTAAAGTGCTAAAAATAAATAAATATGATAATAATATATAATTTTGAGCAATTAACATGCGTTTAGTAGACTTTTAATTTTGCAAATTAATAAATTAGGATATTTAAGTATGTTAAAATACACAGCATTTAAGCTATAACTAGGACAAATAGCAGACGAATAACTTTCGGATGTGGATATGCCTATATCCGCATCCGCATTCGCTTTCCCGGATATCGGATATTTATCCGTTTTTCGGATACGGATGCGGACGGATTTCGGATTTTTCGGGTATCCATTGACAACCCTAGATGTTTTTGGAGAGTTAAAGAAAGTCCAGTCCGTGTCTTCGCTATGGTACTATTAATTATGTTACTTTTTTATGTCTGATGATATTAGATAGCAAATGTTGTAGACATAGCAATGGTTACTTTAATCTTCATTACTAATAACTGGAATATGCAAACAAATTTTCTGTAGGACTACGAATTTTTCAAAATGACCATTATATCCAAATAAGACCCCCAAAGTTCGAATGAATCCCACTAATGATAAAATTCACTTTTATTTTTAACTAGAGTGAAACTTTTTTCCCAATACTCTATGTCTGATGTCATATTACACCATAAATTTCGACATGTATATTACTTGGTGTACTCACTGTTTTAAGAAGCAACATATAAAGAAGAATCACAATTAAAAAAAATATTATAATTGTCGAATGAAATATGGTTGTATAATAATATTGTTATTGTTTTTTCTTTTTTTGATTGAATATTGATGAATACAATTTGATGAGTTCCTACTTTATGTTGTCCGTTTTTTCAGTTTGTTCCTATTTTCTGTTTGAAGCTTTGTTTGAGTTGTTATTTAACTTCGTCAGTGAAGAAGAAAAAAAAGTTTGGCCACAAAGTATAAGTGACAGGATTAGTATTTGGTGTACCTTTTTTATAAGAATTTTTTTTCGATTTGGCCATCTTTAGAAAACTAATCACTGAATTAGCCCGGTTTTAAAACTTATTACGGTCATAGCCTGGTTTTGGCCTTGGAGGCAAAAACAGTTATTTTTTACTAGCGCCATTCGAGATGACGCAATACAACTTTGCGTTATTTGAAATAACGCTCGACTGCGCTATCTCAAATAGCGCACAAACTCTTTATTTTGTGTGCCATCTCAAATGGAGCACCTTGCGCCATCTCAAATGGAGCAAGTAAAAATAACTGTTTTTTCCACCGAGGCCAAAACCCAGGCTATGACCGTTATAAGTTTTAAACTAGGCTAATTAAGTGATTAGTTTTCTAAAGGTGGCCAAATCGAAAAAAATTCCTTTTATAATAAAAGTCAAGTCAGAACATATAAATTAAGTATATAGATATGTTTCTACATGGCATCTATCCATTGTTTCTTGAATTATATTGTTCATTTTTAGATACAAGCTACCATAGTGAGATCTATCTTTTATATAATACCAAGCATATTGTTGTTATAATTCATGATTCTTGATGAACACTTCAATACGTATAGTTTTAGATATCATTGATCTGCACTGTGCAAAAGCAGGAGAGGTGGTTTTGGTGACATGCTGATAAAGATGAGTTAGTTTTTATTTTATTTTTAATACAGTTACCATTTGTTGATTGGTCATCACGTAGATTTCCCAATCTTTTAAACCTCATTGTGAGTTTTCTGTCACATATTTGTACGTTAGGCTTGATATCCAGGTTTTAAACTTTATATACTTATGCAGAAGCATTTAGCTTCTCTTCACCTATAATATATTACTACTACAATATACACTCAAGAATTGAGCTCATAGAGTGCCAACAACTTTATGTTCATTTCGTATTTTTCCTATCTATTTCATGATATACTACTTAATTTGAAAAATTGTTATACGGAAGGTCAAGCATTCATTTAAATGGCCAACTGTATATTTTGTCCATATTGATGCCTTAAAAGACTTTCTGTGCATATATTATCAGTTACAGTATTATCAGATAACTTATGCTTAGCATTGATACATTGAAATGGTATCATAATTTGTGAGAACTAGATCTTCCTTTTTTTACTGTACATGCATGTTTTATGCAGATTTACAGTTATTGGAGTAACATGTAACACATCCACAAAAGAGAACTGTATTTATGTTACTATTTCAATCTTACCGGCATGGTTAGATTGCGTTCCCTCAGTCCATTGTAGTTGAAAGTGCTATTAAATTAGGATATTGATATGCATTTTTTTTTAGATATTATAGAAACTACAGTATTTTTACTTCAGTTTAGTTACTGGTAGTCAAGTGGATCAAGGTGTTCTTCACTTTCTTGGCATGGCTGCAGCATGATAATCGGCTTCCTGAATCAAAAGTATGATGAGCATGTAGCTTCAATTGTAAACTGTGAAAATTTTCAATAAAATTGGTCTTGGTTGCAGGATGCTATCAAAATCATTTTATGCTATGTTTTGAAAGACATGGGTTGAAGACAACAAAACCAGTTGTAGGTACACAACATGTTGAAAAATGAGATATTTTCTTATGAGAACTGTCGTGGATCTCAACCTAAATATTGAATGGGTGGTGGTTTCGTTATTTTTGGGACTGCCTTTGGGATATTATGCTAATGCTTTAAACGAGAATAAGAAATTAGTTTATCTGGACTGAATTGAAAACTGTAGAATTTTGGTGGTTGGTTGTACTGTTGGCTGTAGTAAAGGTTCTGAAATCTTTGGTTAATGTTTCCTTACAATAAGCAGAAAATATGTTTTCACGTATTACGAACAGGTTATTTGGTGGATTACGAAAAGAATATTTGGTTGATTCTGTATGAATTTTCTATACCCTATGATTATTCCATAAGATATATAATTAAAAACAAAAATACAAGCAAACAATAGTAAAAAGAAAATAAGTACAATATATAGGGAATAAAATACACATATATACAAGGAATGTTTAATACTTTTGATGATGCATTCATGTTGATGCATTGGCATGTAATTGATTACTACATCAATTACTTTTTCCGACTTAAAATCTTTTCCTTCTTGGCTGCAGCAGGCACAACCTTTAATGCTAGAAATGTTTAATCCACCATAATGCATCAATTGAGAGCAAGGTAATAGTTGCAACCTCCACTCAAGACCAATTTCTTACACATGCGGTTGGCAATTGTTTGTAAAGCTGAACATGAAATAAAACATGTGATATATAGTTTATTTTTTGTTGGTTTTAAACATCTAAAAGTAAAGGACAATTTAACCAACTATCATATTTTGGGCATGGCATTTACGTTGACTCATATTCAATGAACAATACTATTTTGTATTGGAAATCCTATTCTTTCTTAATACATCTTCAGTCCTATTTCAAACTTTGTATTACCGCTTGCGAGCTGCATTGTACTACATCTGCTGTTGTTTTCCTTTTTTGGTATCGCTGTCAAGCACATTTCAAGTATTTTAAACTTTTACATACAAGATTGTGTTTTGTGCTTCCTTAAAAAAAGACCGACAATAGCTCCAAATAACATATGCCTTCAATTGTTGAACACTTTATATTTTTCCTCCTTTCCTTTTATTTGAGTTTCGAATTCGTATACGACTTTCAGCTACCATTTATGTTTCCAAGTATTCGCTTATTTATCCTTGTGCATTTTTGTCAATGATGAAACTTTATTGTTCAATAATGTTTTTTTTAGCATTACATAAAAATTCTTATATATATGATAATAGCCTCTACAACCATAGTATTTTGGTCACAGCTGAATGCAAAGCGCGAGTTCACACTTGTAAGGATAATAGTTCTACTTCTCCTCTTTAATTTAGATTTGTACCTCTCTAATCTTTACCCGTGTGGGAGAATAAATGTACATATAATCATGTGCATGAAATATATGTGTGTATAGTTCCTTAAATATACATTATACCCTTCTATGGTCTTTTTATAATGGATTGAGGAGTTTGGCTCCTTCTAAATGTTTCCCTCTTCCTTATCCCATCATGTAGACTACATAAAATAAGCAAATTATTGATGCCCATTGGATTATATTAGGGACGTAAACGGGTCAGACTGGACCAAACGGCGGTGTCTCCTAGTTATGTCCTAGTCCTGCCCTATAAGAGATTCGGATGGACACGGACCAGACAAACATTAAGTTTAAATACCGTTCGGACAATAGAAAAACATCAAACATTTTGGATCGGACTGCACCATGGTGTGTCCAAGCTCTAGCCTATAAGAGAATCGTACGGACATGGAATGAACACCTTATAGCCTCGGACCGAGCCGGACAACGGACTGTCATGTCCGATATACAACCCTAGATTATATTTATTCAGATAGGACTGTTTGAATGCATTCCAAATAGGTCTATGGTTTAATGTACCATAAACTCAATTTTCATTAATTCCTCACTCGCTGCAGTGCACCCAACACCTTACATGTTTTTTTAATCTCTGCATTTAATGTCTGCTCCACAAATATTTGACTGAAAGGAAGCAGGACCATTATGCTCACAAAAGAATCAGACGACGGGAATATATTAAAGAAAAACACTAACTTCCCAAATAAGATGATATATCATGCACTGCCGCAGGACTGCAGCTTCAACTTGCAATTTTGAATATAACAATTAATATGACTTTTTCTTCACACTGATCATTAATTTGGTAATGTGACATGTAAATTCGGGAATTGTGTTGATGTTCTATTAGTGGTATTCTCATCCAAATAAAATTCTACACATTTTTTAACTACTAAATCCCAAAAGGATTTGTTTACACAATCATGCAATTGTGCAACGATTACATGTCAAACGCTTATTTTTTATTGCTGCACTAGATGTAACTTACAACGTATGAAATGACTATGCATGCTGCATCTAACCCTGCACTTTCACGTTATTCATGGTTATGCATGTTACATAATGCAACAAGAAGTTGTGCTGTATGCAACAATTACAATACATGGCTAAGCAATCCATGTCAAACACTGCATTTCGATATCCAAGACAGTCCAGTGATGTATACTCAACACACCAGTTTTGGTTTATGCACCAAATTAATGCGTACAAATTGTAACAGCAGAGACTAATGAAGACAATAAAGCCGTTACAATAGAGTCGTTAGCGTGTGAACACGTTTTTATCATATTTAGCATGTTTTGTAATTATCTACTAGCCGTTAGGCTCATGCATACTTGGTATATTTAATACTAGCCGTTAGGCTCATGCATACTTGGTATATTTAATACAAGCCGTTAGGCTTATACATATTTGGTATATTTTGTACTAGCCGTTGGGCTCATAGCACTATATATATGTGCTCTTTGTATCATGTTTTTTATCAATAAAAATCACAATTGTTCCTCTCTAATAACTCTCCTCCTCATCTTTTAATATGGTATCAGAGTCTTAATGCCGAAAGGCTTATTCTTTATCAAAAGTGTTGGTCACAGGTACAACACCAACTCTGTAGTGCCAGACCTCTTTCAACCTTCATTCTTTTCTGGATCTCTACATGCTGCCGTGAGCTTTATCACGTTACGGTGATACAAGTGAGACAAAAAGGCTGCAACTATAAGTAAACGGCCTCATCATATTCTCATATCTAATGGCCAATGATTCCGGCGCCATACAGCTGTACCAGCAAGCGCCATCAACAGCACCCCACCAAACCATCATAACCTGATCAAACCAAAAAGTCAAGTCATTACTACATCGTTGGACGAGGATAACCATATACGATGGAAATACCAAATTGAAATTGCGTTAAAGGGCTATGGACTACTAGAGTATGTCAATGGAACCATAACTATACCACCAGTGATGATAGCAGACCAAGATGGCAATCTCTCACCGAACCTTGACCACGTCAAATTTCAGAAACAGAATAGCCTGTTATCATCATGGCTGCTATCATCGATAAGCCCGAGTTTGTTATCACAGGTGGACAACAGGCGGACTTGTATAACTCACAAAGAAGAGCACTATGGCTGCTATCATCGATAAGCCCGAATTATGTGCTCAGGTATAATTCAGACACATGTGGACAACAGGCAAGCCAAAATTAATCTTCACAAAGAAGAGCACAAGCAAATATGGCAACAATAGGGAATTCAGCTCAAAATAATAATGATGCAAACCGAAGACATAATGCTGCATATGATGATAAAGTAAAAAATGAAGACAATGGTTTCGAAGAACGATACCCTGACTCAGGAGTGACTCACCACATAACTAGCAATCTTCAGAATTTAAACATTGGGAGCAGAAATTACTCAGGTATGAGGAATTTGCATATGGGTAATGGTAGTACTGCTAGGATCACACACATAGGCAAAGGGACAATTTTTGGGAAAAGACAACTCAAATTAAATAATCTTCTTAGGGTACCTACGATTAATAAAAATTTGTTAAGTGTATCAAAATTTGCCAACGACAATAATGTTTACTTTGAATTTCATCCTAGGTTTTGCTTAGTTAAAGATTCCCTAAATCATGAAATATTACTTCAAGGTATCCTATACGATGATTTATTCAAATTCAAGACTGCAAACTCAAGTGGAGAATTCTGGTACAATGATGTAGATGCTAGTAGTGACAATGACTGTATTAGGAATAGCTGCAATAACATTGATTATGACAATAATAGCAGTGAATGTAACGTGATTAATTCTTGGCATGTAAATTTAGGACATCCTAATCTGGAAAGTGTTAAGACTGTTCTGCATAATAATAACATTCATTATAAAAATGTACCTATCAAACGCACATGCACACACTGCCAACTCGGCAAGAGCCACAAGCTCCCTTTTAGTGATTCTGAAACCAGCTATAATGAGCCACTGGAGCTTATAGCCGCTGACTTGTGGGGACCCGCGCCTCTAAATTCATATCAGGGACACAGGTATTATCTTTATTTTGTGAATGCTTATTCTAGATATACTTGGATATACAAGCTGAAAACTAAATCAGAAGCTTGCAATACAGTTATGCAATTTATAACTCATATCAAAAAACAAATGAACAGTACTGTCAAGGTTGTTCAGACAGATGGGGGAGTTGAGTTTAAACCTCTAACTAATTACTTTCTCAAAAGAGGGATCAAACATAGATTAACTTGCCCCCATACGTCCGAACAAAACGGTTTAGTCGAAAGAAAACATCGACACATAGTAGAGACTGGTCTAACTTTGTTATCACAAAGCTCATTACCCATGAAATATTGGAATGAAGCTTTCTACACATCTGTATTCCTCATTAACAAGTTGCCAACCAAAGTCCTAAACAATAAAAGCCCTCATGAAATGATATAAAGTGTTAGACCAGAATATGGTTTTTTGAAAGCCTATGGGTGTCTATGTTTTCCATGTTTGAGAGACTATAACAATCATAAACTAAGTACGAGATCAAGCCCATGCACATTCATTGGGTACAAAACCAAAAAGGCTATAAGTGCATGGACAAAAATGAAAAAAAAAAAATGTTTCTAGACATGTGATATTTGATGAAAACAAGTTTCCTTATGCAGAAAAGCAAATCGGCAAAAAGGATAGGGAACAAAGCATAAACAATAACATACGGTTTGAGCCATTCATTACTGAACCACCTTCAATTGATAGAAATGAAGAGCAACAACACACAAGCAATTTAAACACACAGGAAGAAACTATGGATCGAACAAATGAGCAAACCTATGAGACACACAATGACTCAGAAGATACAAACATACATCAATCAAATCAAAACATGCAGTATAGTGAAGATACAAAAAACAACAACCATGCTGACATTACCAACAACAATGATACATAGCAGCAGACACCACCACAATCAACTGGACATCACATGATCACCAGGTCAAAGAGAGGCATCTTCAAACCCAAGGTATATAATATTTCTGCCAGTGAGATCGAACCATTGAATTTCACTCAGGCTATAAGATCAAACAAATGGAAGGAGGCAATGGACACTGAATACAAAGCTCTCATAAGAAACAACACTTGGAGCTTAGTGACTCAACCAAAACACAAAAATGTGATTGGTTGTAGGTGGACACACAAAATAAAAAGAAAAGAAGATGGATCTATTGACAAATACAAGGCCTGACTGGTTGCAAAAGGTTACGCACAACAATTTGGTTTTGATATCAACGAAACTTTTTCCCCAATCATAAAACCCACAACCATCAGAATCATACTGACCATTGCTCCAAACAAAGGATGGAATGTGAGGCAACTGGATGTCAACAATGCTTTTTTGAATGGGGAATTGACTGAAGGGGTATACATGCAACAGCCTGAATCATATGGTACTGGTGATAAAGTATGCAAACTACACAAAGCAATATATGGCTTAAAACAAGCTTCGAGAGCTTGGTATGAAAAGCTAAAGTCAACTTTGTCTAACATGGGTTTCTCACTAGTTAAATTGGACAATTCTCTATATATGAAGAAGGGCATACATGGAACTGTGTTCATTCTAGTATACGTTGACGACATGCTAATAACAGGAGACAACAGCGAAGAAATAAACAGAACCGTACACAAGCTGGATCAAAATTTCGCCATTAAAGACTTGGGGGAACTAATTTTTTTTCTTGGAATACAAGTGATTAGGAAAAACAATGGTGAATTAATATTATCCCAACAAAATTATATCATTGAAATACTGCAAAGGGCAAATATGCACAAGGCAAACCCATTACCTACGCCTATGATTAGTAACCTAAGACTATCTAAGCACAAAGGAGAAGCTATCGATAATGCCAAACAATATAGAAGCATAATAGGAGCGTTACAATACGCAACTATTACCCGAACAGACATATGCTACAGCGTCAACAAACTCAGTCAATACATGCAGAACCCTTTATCAGAACATTGGATGGCATTAAAGCGAGTGTTGCGATACTTACAAGACACAAAACATTACGGCATACGCCTAAATTCAGAAAAGGAACTTAACTTACAGTGCTTTAGCGATGCCGATTGGACAGACGATATTGACGATCGAAAGTCTGTCTCAGGATACTGCGTTTACCTCGGTTCCAATATCATTTCCTGGTGTACGAAGAAACAACAGACCACATCAAGATCTAGTACAGAGGCGGAGTACCGTGCACTGGCAAGCGCTACAGCTGAAATCACGTGGATAGAATCACTGATGGAGGAGCTTGGTTTCACTCCAAGACGAAAGCAGGTCATTTGGTGCGATAATAAGAACACAGTATCTTTATCTCTAAACCCTATTCAACATTCAAGGACGAAACATCTTGAAATTGATCTCCATTTTGTGAGAGAAAGAACGAAATCAGGAAGACTTGCAATATGTCATGTGCCCGCATACTATCAGAGAGCAGATGCTCTCACAAAGGCCCTATCGACCAATAATTTTATCAGAATGATAGAGGAACTTCGCGTTATCAGTGGAGGCAGAAGCCAGAATGAAAAAGGAAACCCTAGTTCGAACTGAGGGGGCATAATGATGACAATAGAGCCGTTACAATAGAGCCGTTAGTGTGTGAACACGTTTTTATCATATTTAGCATGTTTTGTAATTATCTCTACTAGCCGTTAGGCTCATGCATACTTGGTATATTTAATACTAGCCGTTAGGATCATGCATACTTGATATATTTAATACTAGCCGTTAGGCTCATACATATTTGGTATATTTTGTACTAGCCGTTGGGCTCATAGCACTATATATATGCGCTCTTTGTATCATGTATTGTATCAATAAAAATCACAATTGTTCCTCTCTAATAACTCTCCTCCTCATCTCTTAATAGAGACATCTATTATTTAAACAGAAAAACAATAACTAACTAATGCCTTCGTGTACACTCTATTTGCTCAGGAACAACTGTGTTCTCTTATCTCATACTACACACCGCTTTCTTCCTTGCTCCACGCCTTTTTTCCTTTTTCCTCCCAAATCTGACTGCCAAAACACTTTTACATTTCCCAACTTCCCATTCGTACACAAATAGTAATTCCCAATTTCAAATCCCATTATTCCTTCCCTAAATTTAATCCCTTCACTCCAAATTATCCATATACACTGTCTGTTCAATCGAATACATCGTCGTACAAACCTCTACGCTCGTCCAATTTAATGCTAGAGTCGTTCGACTTATTCATAATCAACAACTCGGGGACGAAGTTCGATGACGAAGAGGAGGTATGTGTTTAGCCCTTTGTTAAATGCGGATCAAATTTTTTAAGCTCTGCCCTGCAAAATCAAAGTATCGTTAATCCGTCCTACTTTCAGACTAGGTACGAGAGAAGCTCAATCCAATTTTGTTATTTCGCTTCGGGTAAAACGCTTATGTTATGTGCTTGGTTCATGACGTTGTGTTATCTAAATTCTCTACTTGGGCAGTATGTTACAATTATGTTACTTAACTATGCAAGCTGTCTCTTTTTGGTCACTACATGCTAATTCCCCATTTGTGCGGTTTTAATTTCCGTTTTCAGTAAAAAAAAATAAAAAATGGTTGCGGTGTTGTTGTTCATAAGTTTGACAGAAAATGAAATTTTAGTGCAATCTGAAGACACATAAGTAGACGTAACCCATTAGCTGTCATGTTTACCAGTCGGTGTTATATGTATACATTTTTTTTCATCCGCTGCATCCATGGTAGCCTTTTCATCAATTTTAGCGGTATTACATTGCTTTATTAAAAACAAATATCGACATATACATGGTTCCACACTTATATCGGCAAACACACCAGCTGTATGTTTGCACAAGTAAGCTATATTATGTAGTGCAGTGGTTTCAATGCTATGAAATTATAACACGCATGCGACGATGTCATAAAGAACAACATCCATCACACTTAACTGCAAAAATAGCAGACATACTTTGTGAGTGTCTACTAAATAAATTTTTACTGCCCAGATGTCTTTCCCAGTGTTGATGTTTTGTTCTTTTCTATTAATGTTGACAAGAAATCAAATTTTGACTTATATGCCTTTCAACGTAGTGCAGTGGGTTCAATGCTATAAAATTATAAGATGCATGTGTCGTTGTCAAGCTAAACTTCTTCCATGGCACTGGACTACAAAAACCAACCATATTTTGTCACTATCAACTAAACACATGTTTACTACTCTGCTGTCGTTTTTTGTTAATGAACATGCTATATATGGTAATACTGGATATTGAAATATATTGTACACGCAAGCTTTCCTTTTATCACATCTTTCCGTTTTTAGTGCAGGTGACCGTTGTACAGGCTATATGCGGTAACACTTGATATTGAAATATATTGTACACACAAGCTTTCTTTTTATTACATCTTTCCTTTTGTCATATCCAAGCAAGTTTTCCTTTTAATACATCTTTCCTTTATTACCGCCCCTCAAATTAGGGTTAGGTTTTGTTGTCCTAATTTGCCGAGAAACATTCCATCTTTTACTTCGTATTTGTTTGCAATTCTTCAATTCCTAGTGCTTCTCTGAATCTACGAAAGTTTCTAGCTGAGAGTGATTTTGTTAGCTTGTCAGCCCTCTGATAATAAGATGGAATGTGATTCACTTGTATATTCTTCTTTTGTACTTGCTCTCGAACAAAATAAATGTCGATTTCTATATGTTTAGTTCGACTATGCTGAATATGATCTGATGTCATATAAATTGTACTTAAATTTTCATACCAAATGATTGGATTCCTGCTGGATGATAGTTTTAATTCCTTTATAGTGATTGTAACCATAACTGTAGTGCTAGCCACACTCCTATATTATGCCTCTGTGCTTGATCTTGAGATGGTTGTTTTCGTTTTAGAAGACCAAGAAATAAGGTTTTCTCCTACATAAATGCAGTAACCTGAAATTGATTTTCTGTCATCTATATCTGTAGCCCAATCTGCATCAGAATAGGCTGAAATGTTCAAACATTTTCTACCTTTTAATGATATACCAAAGTTGATTATAGCCTTTAAATATCTAAGTATTCGTTTTACTGCTGTCCAATGTTCACTTCTAGGTTACTGCAAAAATTGAGAAACTTTGTTAAAACTGAAAGAGATACCAGGTCGTGTTATAGTAGCAAATTGTAATGCTCCAACAACGCTCCTGTATTGTTTAATGATTATAATAGCTTCCCCTCTTTTCTTTGATAAATGCTGATTTGATATCAAATGAGTGGGTTGTCCATTTTCTTCATTCATGTTTGTTCTGTTCAGCAACTCTATAATATACTTTCTTTGGCAAAGGTGAATTTCTTTGTTTGGCTTTCTCTTAACTTCTATTCCAAGAAAATAAGATAATTCACCCAAGTCTTTTATTGAGAACTGAATGTTTAGGTAGTCTGCTGATTTTCTAATTTTAGTTTCACTATTGCGTGTGATAATTAAATCATCCACATATACTAATATGTAAGTAGTAGATGTTTCCCTATTTTTGTGAATAATGATGTGTTTCATCTAGTAGGAACATATCCCGGTGTTGTTAAGCTTGCCTTGAGTCTTTCAAACCATACTCTGGGGGCTTGCTTTAGTACATAAATAGCTCTATTTAATCTGCATACAAGTGTTGGATCCTGTATGTACCCTTGTGGTTGTTGCATGAATATTTCTTCATGTAGATTCCCATTTAAAAAAGCATTGTTGACATCTAACTGCTTGATTTTCCAATTTTTGCTCAAGGCTATGATCAATATAAGTCTGATAGTTGAGGATTTCATAACTGGAAAAAAGGTTTCATTTTAGTCAAAACCAAATTCTTGTGTGAACCCCTTTGCAACCAGTCTTTCCTTGTATCTATTAATGGATCCACCTGGATTCTTTTTCAGTTTGTATACCGACTTGCACCCAATTATATTCTTATTTCTTGATGGGTTTACAAGTTCCCATGTATTGTTATTCATTAGTGCTTGATATTCTTCATCCATTGCTTTTCTCCACTCTGTATATTTGACTGCTTGTTGACAACTGTTTGGTTTTTTTTTTCATTAACTACTGCAGTGTAAACCTTTGGTTTAAATATGCCTCTTTTTAACCAGGTTATCATTGGATGTCCAGGTTGTGGTTGTTGAGGTGGTACGTAATTTTTTCTGCTATTGACAGATTGATTACTGTCTTTGCTGGTCTCCTCTCTCATTGCTTCTAATTGCCTGTAATCTGATCTTGTAGGTGACTGAATGGTGTGGCTAGTTTGCTCTGGTAGATCATCGCCAGTTTCATCATTACTTTGGTGGCCTTCAAAGTCACTACTAGAAGCCTTTTCATCATTCTCTTGTTGCCACATGTTAGTGATATTGTGCAGATCAGGTATACTAACCTTTGGATTATATATTTTGGTTGTGGTTGTATGTCTGATCTGCTATAAGGAAAAGTGTTTTCTTCAAAAATAACATGCCTGCTTGTAAATTTTCTACCTGACTTGTCTATACATCTAAACCCTTTTTTATTATTGCAATAGCCTACAGGGTTTAGATCTATAATCAAGCCTGTGAGTATTATAAGATATTAAAGAAGGAAAACATAGACAACCAAAGGTTTTCAGTCTGTTGTAATCAAGTTTTACATTAAATAAATTTTCTATAGGAGTTGTATCATTCAGCACTTTAATGGGCATTCTATTTATTAGATATGCAGCAATGCTGAAAGCATCAGGCCAAAATTTAAGAGGTAAAGATGCTTGACCTAGTAATGTTAAACCTGATTCAACAATGTGTCTATGTTTTCTTTCTGCTATACCATTCTGCTCAGAAGTGTAAGGGCATGTCACTCTGTGCATAATGCCCTTAATTTTGAAATAATCAGCTAATGGTTTGTATTCTAATGTTCCATCTGATTGTATAATTTTAATCAGACTGTTTACTTGATTTTCAAATATTTTGATAAAATTTATGACAACAATTTTAGTTTCAGACTTAGCTTTTAAGAAATATATCCAATTATACCTAGTATAAGCATCTACAAACGATATATAGTATTTATATCCATAATCAGAAAATACTGGAGATGGACCCCATAGATCTGTAGTAATTAACTGGCCAGGTTTGGAATATTCAGTTATAGAAATAGAGAATGGTAATTTATGGATTTTTCCCATCTTACAGTAAGTGCACACATAAGGTAATTTTGCAGAAATAAATTTTATTTGATTATCATTAAGAATCTTGGTTACCATACTAGCAATATGATGCCCTAATTTATAATGCTATATGTCAAAGGTGTTTCTAATATGACTTTCATCAGTAATATTAGTCAAAATTACAATGTGGGTGATAACTGATAGTGGGTTTATAGTTGCTGAGATTGAATTCATAAAATCCCTTCACAGCATTACCATGTAGAAGAATTTCCCTAGTTAGTATGTCTCTAACTACACAATGTTTAGGGAAGAATTCAAAATATAGGTTATTATCCATAGCAAATTGAGACATAGTAATTAGGTTTTTCTTAATAGTGGGAACTCTTAATTAGTTATGTAAAAATAGTTGCCTATTGCCAGTTATACTACCAGTACCAATATGTGAAATTTTAACACACTTACTGTAGCCCATGCTTATAGTTTGATTACCTTTATATTCTTTGTTTCCAAGGTTCAGATTGTCCAGGTTGTTGCTAATATGATTGTTGGCTCCTGAATCTGGGTACTATAAATCATCTTGAATATGCTCAGCTCTGGCTTGTTCATTCTGATTTCTGGTAATTTCATCATGATTAGTTGCCTGTCCATGTGCTTGAGCAACATTGGAAGTATAGTTGGTGTTTCTTTGGCTGTTGTTGTTGCCTTGATTTGTTGAATAGTTTAAATTGTATCAAAAGTAGCACTTAATGGCAGTGTGGCCAATTTTCTCAGAAATTTGGCACTTTGGTCGATTGTTTTTGTTGCTCTAGCGTCCTCTTCCTGTGTCACCTCTGCCTCTAGTGGTGAAGTTACCCCCTTTAAAAGGTTTGTTCACTTCTACTATTATTAATTGCCTGATTTGTGTTGTTATCATTGTTTTTGTTGAATGCATAATTGATAGTGAAGTCACTTTCTTGAGATTTCTTGCTTTCAAGTCTAGCTTCATATGATAAAAAAACCATGAACTAATTAAACGATCTTGCCTATGAAACTTCATATATTCTTCGTTGATGACAATTTTGTTCTCTTGATCAGGGATAAATTTTTAGGGAACAGATAAGTTGCCCACAATGAATCCTTAAAGTCCATACCCTTGAATAACAGTTTCGATTTGCAGTTTCCACAGTAAGTATTTATTATCATCCAATTGTACAGTAACTAGTTGTGATTGTGGACTAATTACTGTTTTGGTGAGTTTGTCTGCATCTGTTAGACTTTCGATAGTCCTAGTGGCATTATCAGAAGCTGATGAAGTAGCATCATTTGACATGATGACCAACCAATGAATCAACCGTAAAGATGATCAGAACTCTTTCGAGTTGAAGAAGAGATGCATCGGTGGCTGTTAAGCCTTAATAATACTCTGATACCATGAAAGAAATGAAGAACAACAGAAGCAACATTGAAGAAAAGTTTTATTATTTCCTAATTGTAATGAAGATTGATACAAATTGTATAGAGTGGTATCCTCTATTTATAATAATGTAAAGTAGAATAAATGGTACATCCCATACACAAAACAAAAGGAAAGATGTAAAAATAGGAAAGTGCAGGTGACCGTTGTACATGCTATATGTGGTAATACTTGATATCGAAATATATTGTACACGCAAGCTTTCCCTTTATCACATCTTTACTTTTGTCATATCCACGCAAGCTTTCCTTTTATCACATCTTTCCTTCATTAGTTAATGAACAGTTTGGTCGTTGGTATCCTTTTTAACAATTCATTTTTAATAAATGTCAGTGCTGAAACTTGTACGCTGTACAATTACGTGATTTGTATGATTATTACGCGTGTATTGTTCCGCAGTTAATATATGAGCACAATATTCTTTACCACTGTCGCAACGGGTTCCCTTCACTGCATGACTTTGCTGATAACATATTCACTGCACTATATACTAGTAATTACAGCGTCCTATTATCGATCGAAGGTCATGTTTCCAGCAGCATGCAGTAATAACAAGGTATGTCAAAATCATCTGTCTATTTAACTTATTTGGTTCACTGTTGTTTATGAATAATTTTTAAGTACACAAAGTTGTTGATCTGTTTGTTTCTTTTGTTTTTTACTGCAGTGATATTGATACATTCGTTTTTGTCCTTCTTTATTTACATGGCATGTTTATCAGCTTCTGCATTTCATTGTTCTAACATATTTAGATGATTCACTTACTTCGGATCCATAAAATGTTTATGAATTTGACAACAAAAATTATTATGCACGTCAACAAATAAAAAATCCAACCCATTATTGGGTGTATTTGTTAGCAACAAGTGTACTAAACAGTTGATATAAGTAATAGTAGGATGAATATGTAATACGTGTGGACAATTCCAATGCTGCAATTCCATGTTCACATAAAGTAAACTAGATTATACTTAATGTTAGGTGTGGCTCGCATTGGAATGGAGTGGGTGCGTGGATCAAATTGACAAATAGTCCTACATCGTAAGAAATTAGAAAAGATCGTGGTATATATAATATTGGATGCACATAACATTGCGAATTACTTCTGTTACAACATGTGCTTGCCAATACCAGATTGTATACTCGATGGGTGGCGATGGAGGATGTTCAATCTGCACACCGACATAGGAGACTTTGGTCGTTGACCCCAGCTAGACACGGTGAAATGTGTATGGTACACAGGGAAAGCCAAAACTTAACACTTAATATATTGTATGCCATGTTTACTACGTGTATGGGCGAGAAAAACAATAAAAATAAAAAAATTCAGTGCAGTTGATCCAAAAGACAATCCCAATCCAAAAGACAATCCCAATCACTGCACAAGAGAAATAAAGGAGTAACAACGAAAAGTAAATCACATAGGAATTTATAGTTGTTCCACTAACAATTGTTAGTGTATGTCCACTTGAGAGAGAGAGAGAGAGAGCCTTTTATTAATACCGAAGAAGAGAACAAGAGATTGATTACAATGGCCACTCAATTCACTCAAGAATTTTATTTGTGGAGATAAGAATTGAAGAAAATATATTTAGGTTATAGATCTTTAAAACTTAATTGAGAGATAATTGGATGCCTTTCACTCTATCTTCTAGGCTCATTTTATAAGACCAATTACGTCATACCCAAGTTTTGTTTGCCCCCAAGTCAAGTAAATTTGACAAAAAAGATTTTATATATATGGCAAACTATCCTATAATTATGCCACCGAAAGAGAGAAATATATAACCAAAGCTTATTAACTTGGGAAAAAAAAATATCAATTATGCCACCGAAAGAGGGAAATATATAACCAAATCCAATTAAATAGGGAAAGCAATATCTATTAGTTATGCCACCAAAAGAGAGAAACATATGGCCTCATCCCATTAAATAGGGAAAGCAATATTTTCTCTTTCTCCCCTCAAAAAAATCCCTTCCTTTTAATGTGATTTAGCATCAACAAATTTAACACGCCACCTTGATGCAAAATCATCTATCTCCAACTCCATGAACTAGTGATATCCATACCATCACTTGTAACCAATAGCTCCAACTTTCACCATACCTACCTACACCAAGCTTGAATGCTTTCCAATGAGTTCTTACAAAGCCACCCTCTATTGCACTCCATCAACGACTTCAGGCAAAGGCCCCACCTACTAATAAAGTATTAAAAACACCCAACACCAAAACTAGTCTAACCAAAAGACAAACATGCAAGAAGATAGAATACCAACATCTCACCTATACTCTTCTCCATCTGTAGCCAAGCTTTTCCCTCAACCGTGCCGCCCCATGGAACCTAGCACCTCTCCAAGCGAATTAAGTTCGAGCAATGCTCGAACTTCCCAACTGGCAATGCCTTAATGAACTTATCTGCCACATTATCCTTTGTGTGCACTTTCTGAAGGTATACTTGCTTGTCTTCGTCCATGGCTACTAGAAATGACTCCCTCACTTCAATATGCTTGGTCCGTGAGCTAAACGCCAAATTCTCCGCCAAATGAATAGCACTTTGGCTATCAAATTGAACATCAACACTGTCATGTTCAAAGCCCAAGTCACACAACAATCGCTTCAAATAGAGTGCTTCCTTTACTGCCCCATCGTAGCTATCAACTCCACCTCTATAGTTGAAAAATAAACTACGGTCTGCAATTTCGATCTCCAATATATGGTTGTACCACCAAGAGTGAAGACATATCCAGAAGTTGATTTTCTTCTATCCCTATCACCAGCGTAGTCTGAATCACATTAACCAACCAACATGCAATTCTTCTCCTCACCCAAAAACAAGACCATGAGATGCTGTACCTTTCAAGTATCTTAAGATAAGCTTTACTGCTTCCTAATGCGATTTCCCCGGATTAACCATGTACCGACTAACCATCCCGACGGCACTTGCAATATCGGGCCTTGTACACACCATGACATACATCAAACTAAAACCGCACTAGCATATGGTACTTTTGCCATATAAGCCTTGTCTTTCTCATCGATAGGTGATCCCTTACTCAAAAGCTTTACATGCAAAGGTAAACGTGCGACGTTTTTTGTATCCTCCATGCTAAACTGGAAAAACATTTTTCTAATGTATTCCTTTTGAGTCAATTTCAACTCAAAACGCTTTTGATCCCTTTCAATTTCCATGCCCAAAATCTTCTTTGCTTCTCTAAGGGCTTTCATTTTGAATTCCGCTTTTATTCTCAATTTCAACTTGTTGATTTCCTCTTTGTCTTTAGAAGAAAAGAGCATATCGTCCACATACAAGAGTAAATACGCCCAACAATCATCTTTCAACATCTTGAAATAAACACAAGCATCATTAATGCTTCTTTTAAAACCAATTTCAAGCATAAAATGATCAAATCTCTTGTACCATTGCCTAGGTGATTACTTCAAACCATATAGTGATTTCTTCAACTTGCAAACCAATTTTGACTTACTATCTATAACATAACGTTCTAGTTGCTCCATGTAAATTTCTTCATCCAAGTCACCATGCAAGAAGGCAGTTTTCACATCAAGTTGCTCCAACTCCAGTTCGTGAATATCAACTACGGCAAGTAATATCCGGATAGAAGTATGTCTCACAACCGGTGCAAAGATCTCATCATACTCCTTTCTCTTCCTCTGTGCAAATCCCTTAGCCACTAGCCTAGCTTTGTATCTTCCATCGTCCTTCACCTTGTATATCCATTTGCACCTAATATCACGGTTTCCTTTAGGAAGTGTAACCAACTCCCAGGTCGGGTTCTTCATCACCGATTGCATCTCTTCCTCCATGGCACAAATCCATTTGGAGCTATCACTCGAACCCATGACGTCATCAAGGTCCATTGGTTCATCTTGGACTACATGATGAGCATAGTCCAAATTCTTGCGAAAGCTAAGATAGTTCCAATCACCACATCTTTCGGGTGGTCTTATAGCACGACGACCAACCCACGTAGCAATTCCATAACCCGATATTCTTTCAACTCCACCTTGAACCGAATCTTCTCTGGAATCATGCACATCACCAACACTACTAGAGGAACCCTGTGGACTATGTGCTGTGACATTCACCGCTACCTCCTCACAAGAATCTCTAACAACTCTACTCTCTCTAGGCCTAAAAGTGGGGAATAACTTCCTTCTCCTTTGATTCACCATGAATCTGATCCGGGCATTCCGATAAGCCTTCATTCACCTTGAACATAGCTGACTCATCAAAAGTAATATAACGAGAAACTACAACCTTTTTGGTTTTGGATTCGAAATACGATAGCCTTTAACTCCGTCCATATAGCCAAGCAAAATCCACTTGAAAGCTCTAGGTGAAAGCTTATCATTCCCCGGATCATGACCATAATCTCGATTACCAAATTTCCGAAGGTAACTCAAGTCATTGCTCTTCCCCTTCCACACTTTCTCCTGAATTTCGTTATCTATAGCCGAGCACAGAATTCGATTAATGATATGCACTGCAGTTGACAAAGATTTGGCCTAAAATCCCTTAGACAAACCCGAAGTTAATCTCAAGCAACAAGCTATCTCCAGTAGAGTTTGATTCAATCTTTCCGCCACTCCATTAGACTGCGGATCCTCGGGTGTAGTAAAATGCCTCTAAATACCATGATGCTCGCAAAATTTCAGAAAATTTCCAGAAACTTACTCCCCTCCATTGTCAAACCTAAGAACCTTCAAAGTCTTACCGCTCTCATTCTCAACAAGAGCATTCGATTCTTTGAACCTTGCAAATGCCTCGGACTTGGCCTTCATACATACACCCAAACCTTCCAAGAAAAGTCATTAATGAAAGAAACATAATATCTTGAATCAAAAAATGACCACAACACCAAAGGTTTTCTTAGAACACTTCACCAAAAGGTAGGATTCGAGATTATGGAGCCACAAACGCAAAATAAAAGCAAAAACTAGAGAACAAATTTTTTTTAGAGTGGTTCGGTCAATCTAGTGCTACCCCTTTGATCCGAACCTGAAATGCAGCTATGATTCGACCCGAACTGAATGTGACAGAGGCTGGTACTTCTACTCGAGCCCCATAGATGCTCCAATGCCAGTCGCAACAACTAGTAATCAGCATGTTCCCTCTGTACTCGTCACACACATGGATTTCTCGCGCCTTCTCGATATGCTAGACAACATCAGGGATGCTTTAGAATCCCATAAACGCGATAGCGTTCTTATGCGAGAAAACATGAAAGTTATAACTAGGGAAATATGTGAACTTTGAAGAAAAAGAATGTCCTCTCCAACTCATGGTCTCACTGCGGATCGCTCATCCTCTTCAGACGAAGAGCATCCACGTCAGAGAAGGCCATTTGAAAGGCCCGAAAATCTTAATCAGGTAACATTTGGGTCACTGGGATCTCGCAAAGACACATCCCGTGTCCTTGGACCTGACGGTCCTAGCTTAAGAGAGTCGATGTTGTTGCCAATGAAAGGATCACACGTCCTTCCCAGAGATCCCAATATCACTAATCCTACTCAAGGACAACTTCTCCAGCCCACTCGTCCTGTAAATGACAGGGATCGTAGAGAGCAAGGAAGTTCAACTGTAGCTCGAAACCAAAGAACTTCGCCTGATGTAGGAACCGGGCATGTTAAAAGAAATAGGGGTGTGTACCCTGAACAAAATTTAACCAATACTGAGGTAGAAGCGATGGTGCTCCAGATCATGGCCGATAGCCGACAGTACACCAATGAAGACTGGGGCATTGAACGTAGCCACAACCCATTCACCGGTGACATCTTGAATTTCCAGTTTCCCTAGTTACTTCGTTCCATATTTCCACTCGAGGGATCCTGAGGAAAAGAATTTAATTTCATTTCCACCGAGCTAAAAAAATATGCTGATGGTTCTAGTAAACCTAAACTACCATTTTCTAGCTATTTGGCTTTAATCTTAGCTTATACAAGACAAAAATTGAAGATCTAGTTACCATTGGAAATGCACTTATGTTTTTTATATTCATCTACAGATCCTTTACTTATATTTGTTAATGTTAATTGGAAGATTTGATCCAATTTTTTTTATTATGTTTCGTGATTCTATAACCCTTTAATTCAATTTCAATTGAATTTGGGATACAAATCATGAGAATTTCTATTTTCCTCAAATATGCTATTGAGGGGAAAAGGATTAAACTCTTTTTAGCTCGATGAGCGTAGCGCTGCTTCTGAATTGGGGCGTCCCCAAGGTAATAAATGGGGCGGAATCCGAATGGAATCAATTCGATCACTAGCACCTGATGCAAGACAACTAATGGATTCGTTCGTTATCCTCAAGGTTTGATTCAACAGAAGAAGCCATACTAATTGCCTAGCTGTGGTTCCCCCTACTGGTGCATAGAAAGTGACTATTCCAAGGAACTGCTGTATTTCTTTGACTGAAAGGTTGGCTTCTGGAAATCTTTTCAGTTCTTCTACTAAGTGGGCTCCTGGTTGGTAGGTACCGTCTGTGATCTTCATTCCGAGGAACTCAATGCTTAATCTCCCGCAAATGGATCGATATAGAGGAAGAACCGATCCAGGATAACATTTGATGAAGTATGTGTGGTATATGAATGCCGCAGTAACACCTAACGTGTAACAACCCGGAAAAGCAGAACCAATTTAAAATTTTTATTTTGGCAATTTTAATGAATTTTGAATATTTAAAATGAAATAATTTAAATAATAACGACTAGAAGTTTATTTTGAATAGGATTAGAACGTAAAAATTTATTTTAATTATATAACGAGCCTGAAATGGCGTGGCACTTTGAAAATTTGATTTTGAACTTTAACTGAGTTTACAGGATTCAAATTAAATCGGATTTCAGTAAAACAAGAAATATTTGAATTTGTTTAATTATATCTTTATAACGAATGTGAAAAATCTAGATTTTATATAATATATAGCCCTTAAAAAAAAGCCATTTTGCGAATGACTTCCGTTTTCGATGAAACCACTTTTGTTGGATCCAGAATGTCAAATTATTTCTAGATTCCAATTTTCATAATTTTTGGAATTAATATGTGAGCGTGGTGAATTTAAACGCGTTTGGTAATTTCAGTTTGAATTTAATCGACTGGAAAATGACTGTTTTTCAAATGGTCTCCAAATTCGTTGAAATTAGTTTTGTTAGGACCGTATCGTCAAAACATAGCTTGATTTATTTTTCGGAAATTTTTGAAGTCAGTATGTAGCCACAGTAAATTAAAACATACGTTTGAATTCAATATATAAAGATTTATATATTAATTTTGATAAAAACAAATCGAAACAGTCGAATTGGCCTATGATACATATCCCAATGTGTTCGGAATGGGAGTAATTAGCTAGGGCCGATAGTCGTTGAGTTCGATTTGGAGTTCGTAGCAATAAAGGGGTATTTTTGGAATTAAAAATAATTCATATAAATATATATATAATTTTCTATTTGGTCAAAAACCCATATTATCTCTCTTCGTGGTCAACGTCCTGAAACCCGCCGCTCTCAAATTCGAAGGCGGAAAAGCCTTCCGATCTTCCTCCCAAAAATTTGATTAATCCGCGCAATGAAATCCAATGGTCCAGAAGAGAAAATCAAAGAGCTTCTCCTCCTCTTTCCATCCAAACTCGAATGGGGATTTATCATCGCGAATTTATGGAGAATCGAGCCCTCAAAAAGGCCGCCGTTGCACCTTTTTTTGGGCGCAGATGACCACCGAGTGCAACGTCCTTCTTGTTGGTGGAAGGCGAGGTGCTGGCACACCATGGGGTGCTCTCCGATCAGCGACGGAGGCAGTCCGGTGTCCGCAGTTGCGAACCCTAACAGTGGAGCACAGGTTTGAGCGTTACAGAAGAAGAACGACGGATTAGAAAGGTAATTTAAATTTATTTATTTATTTTATTAGTTAATGGTAATTATATAGTTGTAATTAAAAATACGATTTTTATCTATATAATTTTGAATTAAAAATACGATATATATATAATTTTGAATTAAAAATACAATTTTTATTGTATATAACATTATATAAAAATGAGATTTTTAGTATATAAATAGATTTAAATAAAATATGGTTTTTAAAAATGTAAATAAATTGTTTTAAAAATAAAAATAAAATTGTTTTTAAAAATAGGATTGTTTTAATATATATATATATATATATATATTAGCGTAAGATAAAAATGTGATTTTTATTATACATAACATAATATTAAAAATGTGATTTTTACATGTATAGTATAGATATAACAATATGATTTTTATATAAAAACCTTTTAGATAAAAATTCGATTTTTGGTTAGACAAAAATTCAATTCTTGGTCAGATAAAAATTCGATATTTGGTTAGATAAAAATTCGATTTTTAGTTATATAAAAATTCGATTTTTAGTTATATGAAATATTCGATTTTCAGTTATATAAAAATTCGATTTTTAGTTATATAAAAATATGATTTTTACTATATATATATATATATAGCGATATAAAAATGTGATCCTATATATATATATATATATATATATATATATATATATATATATATATCGGTTGTTAAATATATAAACATCATATTAAAAATGTGATTTTTACTATGAACAGCGTGAAAAAGATTGCATTGGAATTTCGGGCAAATCCAAACTGTCCTGAAATTCAGAAATAAAAGTGATGGAGTGGAAACCAAAGGTGAGAACTTCTCAATCTAATTTTGTTTACAGTTAAATATATACTAGGATGCAGACGGTGCTTAGTAGCACCCGACACCTTTGATTGAAACCATGGATGTTTCGTTTTTTGTTTTGATTGATTCATTGGTTGAATTTGATTTGGGGTGTAAATTGAATTGATTGGAATTGGTATGCGTATGGCACGAGCTAGTATTAGGCGAGGGATAAGGCTAGACCTTATTCCGGTTCTAGTGTCGCGCCGTTATGTTGCCAAAATTTTCTAAAATATGTTAGAACAATAAAAATATCATTTTTATTGTATAAATGAACTGTATAAAATATTCATGTGTTGAAATAAATATTTCATCGCTAAGAATATAATTTTTAACGTGTATACGAATGAAAATAAATATTCATTTACAAATCGGACGATTTGTTTATGTACACTAATTTGATTGATATTGACTGGGACGATATATTTTACACATCGCCCAACTGCACAAATAAAATCTTTGTGTGTAGATTGAAACCCCACACGGGTATTGGGATGATATCTGGCATACACTAATCCCAATTGTTTAGTTGTATGTCAATTGATTTGTTGACAGACTGTTGTAAGCGTTAATTATTTATATTTAATGCTTAGGCAGTTGTGTAGTGCACTCTGGATGATGGTTGACTGTGTTTAATTATTGTTGTATACATGTATGTATGAAATTCATATAAATAAAATTATGTGGTAATTGACTGTGTCTGATTCCAATTCAGAAAGAACGAATATTTTAAAATAATATTCTATAAAGGATTAAAATGTGATTTTAATGTCCGATTTGGGATGGACACGAAAATATTGAAATATATGAAGCCGTGTTGACTAGAGATGCGCCATTTTGACGCGAACGATATTTATATCGATTTTATTCATTTTTATAATAAATATCGAAAAGGAAATGATTTCAAAATCTGATATTTTGAAAATATTATCATTTATATATTATAATGATATGGAATATTCAATTTTGATTTAAAATTGAAAATGAAGTTGGAATCAATTTAAAACGAATTTAAAGCGATTTATAAAATACCTTTTAAACGGAAATCGACGATATATATATATATAATATATATTTAATGGCCCGAATAGAACGCGCCGCACCGCGACCGTTCGCGAATTTCGATCATTGACTTCGAGTTGACATTACGGGAGATCTGATCGTCGGATTCTCCTAAAGCCGGAACCGTTGGGTTCGTCTCGAAAAGAGCTTTCCAACGAATATAACAGATTTGAAATCTAACGGTTGGATTTGGAATTATGTCCAAATCAAATTTGGAAAAGGTCGCTGTAAGTGCAATACGATGACCGTTTATGGAAATGGACTGTACGGGCCTTGATAAAATTATTAAAAATATTAATAATTTGTGTAAAATCATAATAAATGATTTGGAAAGAATTGGAATGAAAATTTCCACGTTTGTAAAGATAAAAATTATATTTTTATCAAAATGAACTAGTTATTAACTAGATTTGAAATCCAATAATTTTTAAATAAAATAAATTGGATTTTTTGAATGCTTTTAAAATAACCATAAATTTCCAACGAACAAATTGGAATGTATTTGGAATGGAAATAATCTTCGGAATATTTCAATTTTGGATTCCGTGATTATATGGGTATTGTGATGGAAATTTGGAAGATATATTCAAATCGTTATTTCCAATACGATATTTGTTGGTTTCAGAATTTGATATTGAATATAAGCCGATATAATTTCTATTCAGAGCCTTGTATTTAATATCAAATGGGATTTTGGGTTTGTCGTGACTGGTGTCTTCATTAACACTGTTCTTAAACCCAGTTGAGAAAAGAATAAATCTTTTAATTAAGATTTAGGGAAGTTTTCCGATTAATTAATATTTAATTGGAATTGAATTAATAAAAGAATTGGATTTTGGGTTTGTCGTGAATGGAGTCTTAAGTGACACTGTTCTTAAACCCCGTGTGAAAAGAATAAATCTTTTAATTAAGATTATTGGAGTTTCCAGTTATATTTAGTAATTGGAATAAAAATGGAATGCGAATTGGGTTTATTGTGAACTGTGTTTTTAACGACATTCGTTCTTTAACCCGATTAAAAGTGAAATGTGATTTGGAATTTATAAATCTTTTTATTAAAATTTATTGGAAATTTCCCAAGTAAAGTATTCCAATTTAATAAAATAAATTGGAATGGAATGGAATTCGATTTGGCAATAATCGAAGTGAGCTTCTGTCGAGGAAGACCGTTACTATAAATGGAATTTAAAAGGCTTTGCCGTTATTCCATTTATATTATTGGTTGGATACGGAAGTTTATATCGATTATATATATTGATTTGTTTTCCGTGAAGATTCCATAATTAATGGAATGGGATTTTGGGTTTATCGTGAACTGTGTTTTAAATGACATTAGTTCTTTAACCCAGTTAAAGATAAGATTAATTTCTTAACTTTGAATAATCATTAAGTAATGATTTTTGCTATTAAAACTGAATTAGAGTTTTAATGAATCTTTAATTAGATTGGAATGTGAATGGGATAATTAAATTTATCGAATTCATGAAATGATCGAGAATGGAGTATCACCAGTTTTGCTCCAAGCGATAGTTAAATCTTTAATTAGATTTGAATGAGAAATGGTAATTAACTTTACCGATAACACCGTGGGTGTTAGATATGGAGTATTACAAGTTCTGCTTCATGGGATGAATAGATTGGGATTGGGAAATAAATCAAATGATTACTTCGGTAAGGAGTGCTAATCCCGACTAGTTTGGAAAACCTTAATTTGGTTTAAATTGTAAAAAGGATATTTGAATAAAGAATACCCTGGATTGGAATGGGGCGTATGTTGTGTTTTTATAGCACCTGTTTATAAAATACGCGAGTTATCCGGAAAGACCGGGTTTATACCCATTCTGAATAATTGATTCGACGATAAGTCGACAATGAAGACGGTGGTTGAAGACCGGATGTCTTCACAATGTTTGGATGATTACTGATGTCTTGATTGGGCTGTACACCCAAGACAAGGTAATAAGTGGTGATCGTCCAGACGTACTTGGAGATCGACCGGATATGCGAGGACCTCTCTCCTGTATTGGACATATGGGACGAGGAATAAGGTTCCTCCGGTTTCGTTTAGACCCAGAACGAAATTGTAAATGGATGTGTGTATGACATCGGATTTTATTCTGTGTTGATTGATCTCTATTAAATATACATCTGTTTGGTGGCAAAGAATTTATTCTCTTGCTTAACACCCTTCTCTGAGACGTACGAGCTCAGAGGTTATATATCGTTAGACATCAGTCGCATGGCTTGAATTGCTTGTGTGACATGCTTAGATGCAAATGATCATGGCTCAAAGCGCGATCTTAAATGGCATAGCTTTGTGTATAGCGTTAATTCGTGAGCCTCACACCCCGGTGTGAACCAGAAATGGGAGAGGATCTCAGGGAGGACATGCGTTTCTTTCTAGCTAGGAGTGGTGTCATGGTATGGAGCCTAAACATTTTACTCATGTGGATGTTGCATATTATTTGATAGATAGAGAGGCGCCTCAGATATACCAGTCACTACGGGGTCGATGGATGACATGGTCGACATACTGACCAGACTTACCCCCCATAGGGCGGGAAAACTTATTGTTCAGGGATTATTAATCCACTTAAAATGTGGAACGGCCCTGACGATCCAAGGGCCCACCTGAGTCTGGGTCCTGAGACATAGTGCTAGATTGTCTCGAAGCGATAAGGATGATCCGTTGCCTTGGTTCACAGATGGAATCCAATTTCCAATACGACATTGTGCGGTTTAAATTGCAGAACTACTATGGCGACATAGTAGCATGGGATACTCTGCCGTCTATGATTGATACATTTATATTTGAAGTTGATTTCTTCACTTATAGTAATAATAAAAGATTAAATTTCGCGTACCAAGCATTATCTGGCTATTATAAGGTAAAACTCTATCCTCCGGCTTGCGTTGAATTATGTGATGGGACCTGAGTCTTATAATAGCTTCATTTTTCTTCTTTAGCATTGCGCTGTTTGTTTATGCACTGGTATTCTTGGGGTTAAAACCCGTTCCGTGTTATACGGCATGGTCCCTTGATTTACCTAACTTTAAAATCAAATTAATAACTGTTTTAGTTCTCACACCAGTCACATGACTGACCTGGAGTTTATTGTTTTAACCTAAACTTTGGGTGCCCCTATTTTCCACACGGGCAGCTAATAGTTTTGGTTTTGCAGATATTTCTTTTTCCAGGATCCTGGATTTACAGCTGGAGATATATTTGGAAAGCTCTGTATCTGTGTATTTCTTTTAATTGTGTTATGTATTATTTTTCTGCTGCATTTTAATTTTAAGTCTCTGATATTTTCCAATGTGTAATATTTATTCATACTCTGTTATATTCTTGTACTCTGATGTAATTGTTGTAACAAGCAATGAAATGTTCTTCAGTTTACGTTCTGATTTGTTTTGTTCTCAACTCAATCTGGGCTTTCCTTTACGGGGAAGTTCGGGTCGTCTCATAACGCGGTGAAATGTAAAGCTTTTTCGATATATCTAGAAGATGTTGCATTGATGTGGTTCACTCGACTCCCTCCACGATCGGTATCGAGCTTTAAAGAACTAAGTGAACATTTTATAAACCAGTTCCGACTCCATGCCCGGAAATCTAAAAGCATCATTGAATTATCCAGAATCAAACAGGCTTCGGGTGAGTCTTTAAAGTCATATTTAGACCGTTTCAATCTGGCAGTTACCGAATTAAGCGACCCCTATGAGCCAACCATTCTGATGGCGTTAATAGATGGGGTCGATCCAGACATGGAGTTCAGAGGATATTTCACTGGAAAACCACCATTAACAAGGGAATCATTCTATGAAAAGGCCAATATTCGCCAGTGGCAGGTGGAAATATACGCCAATCGAAAAAGAAAATCTGATGGAGCATCCAGAAAAGACATTCAAAGTAATGTCGTTGTGAAATAGTCTGGCGATAATTCAAGGAAGGTCGAGGTAAACGTCGGCAACAAAAGTGAAGGAAATAACAATTGGAATAGAAACGTGGAAAAAGAAATAGGAATCGAGGGAACAACTCCAAAAAAGACCTCGATTTCAGACTTTCAAAAATTATATGCCGTTGAATGACACTCTAGAGAACATCTGTCTGGATACTTATAACATGCTACAGTACAAGAAACCTCCGCCCAGGGACTCCACTGAGAAGGAACTCGCAACTGGAAAAGTTTGTTTGTTTCATGGGACTCACGATCACTCTACTAACGAGTGTCATCTTCTAAGAGATGTTGAAAAACTGCTTCGGGAAGGAAAGTTAGATGAGTACATGGTCGCTCCAAGAGACAGGTGGTAAGGAGGACAAGCCCTGAATCAAAACCCACCTACATCTAATCCCACAGCTTAACAGAAGGGGAATAATATTGTTATCAATAATATAATTGGGGAGCAACATCCGGCTAGTTCCAGTAACAGGATAATGGAACAGTCGTTAATGCATCCAAACATCCTGAAATAGGGGAATGTAGTAACCTTGAAGAAACCACACCAGTAAAACAGCAGAAGACAGCTATTGATGATATCGTCTTCCGAGACAGAGAAAGTATTGGAGTTGAAGCGCCAAGCACTGATCCATTAGTACCGTTATCGTACCTGCAATAGTCAAGAAAGTTCTTGTGGATAATGGGAGTTCTGTTAACATCCTATTTAAAAAGGCTTTCGATCAGATGAAACTGGAAATGAAGGACATAAAGCCATGTGAAGGTTGGATTCGTGGCTTTAATGGAACCTTAACCGCTCTGATTGGAGTGATAGACTTACTTGTAGAGTTAGGTGAGGAAGAGCGTAGAAGAGTGAGGATACTCCAGTTCGTCATCATGGACATCGACTCACCTTACAATGCTTTCCTAGGATGGACAACACTTTCGGAGTTTCGGGCTTGCATTGCTCCATGGTGCCTGCTAATGAAATTCCCAACAGATGCTGGAGTGGGAATGATCCGGGGCGATCAAGTTATTGGAAGAGCCTGCTATATGGCAGAGTTGAAGATGTTGCGTAACGAAAAGAGTTCAGAACCTAAGAACACTTCCTCTCTTGCTAAGGAAAACTCAGCACAGCAACTAAAGACAATATCGCCAAAGGAGTCGCCTGAGGACCAACCTAAAGATAATGATCCTAGAGAGGACGAGGAGCCAGGAACTAGGAAGGCGACGGCGAACGAGGCAACTGTTGATATCCCAATCGATAACGACGACCTGACAAAAGTCTTGAAGATTGGATATCATTTGGATTCTTTCCGGACGACGAAAGAATTGACTAACTTTCTAAAGGCAAACATTGATGTGTTTGCTTGGACCCATGCAGACATATGTGGAATTTCTCCCTCGATCATGAGCCATTCACTAAGCCTAAACCAAAAGCATCCTCCGGTAAAGCAAAAAAGGCGTATGTTGTGCCCAGAGAGGTCAGCGCCTTGAAAGAAGTAGTAGAGAAGTTAGGGAATAACGGGTTCATCAGAGACTCGACATATCCCGACTGGATATCAAATCCCGTCCTTGTTAAGAAATCAAATGGGAAGTGGCGAACATCCATCAACTTTTCTGATTTGAACAAAGCTTGCCCAAAGGATAGTTTTCCACTCCCCATGATCGACCAATTGGTTGACTCAACAACAGGACATGAACTTCTCTCCTTCACAGATGTGTATTAGGGTACAATCAGATCCCCATGCATGTACCGGATCAAGAATACACAAATTTCATTACAACTTGGGGTTGTACTGTTATGTGGTGATGCCATTTAGACTGAAAAATGTGGGAGCTACATATCAGCACTTGGTGAACCGAATGTTTTACAACCAGATAGGGAAAAAAATGGAAGTTTATGTAGACGACATGCTTGTAAAGTCCAGGCAATCCTCTGACCACACAAAAGACTTGGCGGAAATATTTAAAATTCTACGGAGGTACGAGATGAAGTTGAACCCTTTGAAATGTTCATTCGGTGTTGCGTTGGGGAAGTTCCTTGGGTTTATAGTCATCTCTCGGGGGATCGAGATTGATCCTAATCAAATTTCAGCAATTAGGAACATAGAATAGCCATGAAAGATTAGAGATGTTCAGAGTTTAGCTGGAAAAGTTGCAGCGTTAAGCAGATTCATTTCCAAAGCCACGGACAAATGTGTTCCTTTCTTTGATCTAATTAACGTAGGAAACGAAACTTCGAATGGACCACTGACTGTGTAGAGGCCTTTCAAAACCTTTTGGATCTATTAGAGAAACCCCTAATTTTGTCTAAGCCAGTGGATCATGAGGACCTGTTCATATATTTGGCAGTGTCATCTCATGCCAATAGCTCAGCTCTAGTACGAGAGGAAGACAAAATCCAGAGGCCGGTGTATTACGTAAGCAAGAAATTGGCGGCAGCAGAACGTAATTACCCAAGGATAGAAAAACTTGCCTATAGCCTCTTGATCGCATCTTGTAAACTCCATCATTATTTCCAGGCTCATCCAATTATAGTATACATAGATCAACCACTCCGACAAGTATTGCAATGACCTGAAGCATCCGGACGGTTGCTTAAGTGGAACATTGAGCTGAGCCAGTTCGACTTAAACTTCCAGCCAAGGAGATCAATAAGGGGGCAAGCATTAGCTGACTTCATCGCAGAATTTACCATTCCCAAAGAGGATGTGTTAGATGATATGCCAACCCCTCAGAACCGAGTTTAGAACTTAGCCTTTGGAAACTATACACAGATGGGGCTAAGAATGATGGAAGATCCGGCACTGGAGTCGTTTTAACAACTCCTGAAGGATGATCTATCTACTATGCTTTGCGGTTGGAATTCTCTACCACCAAAAATGATTCCGAATACGAGGCTCTGATTGTCGGGCTGAAACTCGCTAAGGAATTGGGGGTGACCACGCTAGACATTTTCTGTGATTCCAAAATAGTTGTTTACCAGGCTCGAAAGGAATTCCAGGCCAGGGGACCTCGACTCATTACTTACCTTGAAAAAGTAGAGGAGTTATTGGATAACCTAGAGCAATACAACACAACTCACATCCCACGGATAGAAAATCAGAAAGCGGACAGACTAGCTAAACTAGCGAGCTCTGACAGTCCGGATGAGACAGAGATGGTTCTAATAGAGGTACTGAATTCGCCAAGCTTTGATCAGATGGAAGTTGACCCAGTACTGGAAGCTGAACCAGAGAGGGAGTCATGGATGACACCAATTAAGAACTTCCTTAAAAGCGGAACACTCCCAACAAAAAAGAACGAGAGATGAGCAGTGATTCGTAAAGCCGTGAGATATGTCTTACAAGACATAATTCTTTACCACCAGGGATTTTCTATGCCCCTACTCCAGTGTATAGCACATGACAACATCAAACGTGTACTAAAAGAAGTACACGAAGTTGAATGTGAAGACCACACCGATTGCCAAACACTGGCAAAGAAAGTATTACGGTATGTCTATTTCTGGCCTACCATAAATAAAGATGCAGCTGATTATTCATGACGCTGCGATTAGTGCCAGAAATTTGCAAAAGTTCCTAGGGCATTTCCGAGTCAACTTAAATCAATGGTGAGCTCATGGCCGTTTGCTATGTGGGTAATCGACATCATTGGAACCCTGCCAATCGCCAAAGGAGGAGCCAAATATATGATCGTGGTCGTTGATTATTTCACAAAATAGGCGAAAGCCGAACCATTAACTACGATCACAACATAGAGGGTGATAAACTTTGTGGTCAGGAATATCGTATGTCGATTTGGAATACTAAAAACCATCATAAATGACAATGAAACCCAATTTGATAGCACAGAATTCAAAAATTTCTACCAGAAGTATAAGATTGACAAAAGACACACTGCAATAGCTCACCCGCAATCAAATGGACAAGTTGAAGCGATAATTAAAACTATTAAGTCCATCCTTAAAAAATGATTGGAACAGGCAAATGCCATGTGGGGCGACGAATTACCATTGGCATTATGGGCATACCGAACGAATTACAAGACGACAACGGGGCAAACCCCTTTTTCACTTTCTTTTGGATCAGAAGCGGTCATTCCGGTGGAGTTGAAAGTTCCCTCTCACAGGACAACGTATTATGACCCAATGACAAACAAAACACTTCTCCTTGAATAACTGGACATGGTTGAAGAAAAAAGGGATGAAGCAGACTTACGTGCTTCGAGGCACAAACGCCAAGTAGCACGATACTATGACAAGAAGGTTCGGCCTCGGACCTTTGAACCTGGAGACCTAGTAATGAAGCGTGTCTTTCCACCCCAGTTCATCTAGGTCCGAAGTGGGAAGGACCATATACCATCCAGTGGGAACTTGATACAGGAGCTTTAAAGTTAATGACCGTGGATGGTGAAGAGATTACCAGAGCTTGGAATGCCCAACACTTGCGGCGGTACTTGACTTAAATCTGTATTGTTTTCTTTTGTTTTATGAATCATGTAAAAAAGGCACGACTTGCCTAGAAAAGTCTGTTTGACATAAACAAAAGATTATGAAGTGGACGTAGGCCACGACTTGGCCGAACCCCTATAAAAATATCGTGTGCGATTTACATTTCCTGCATGAATATATTTACACTCTGTGATTGTTGTGACCTGAGTACGAAATATTAAATTTGAATTAAATTTTTTGAGTCCAACCAGTGAAACTCTACCATTAAAAATTATGCATGGAAAGAAACCAGAGCGAATGATATGACCGTTTGCATAACAAGACCTAACGGACGAGAAAATGTCATCCCAAACTCTAATACTTATGATTAGAGAAAGAGTATAAAGGACGGGAAGACGATGTCCCCAAGGCGTGAAGGAACACCACGACAAAAGACCGCCTTGAAGTCACTCTAAACTGACCATACGACAAGAGAGTATAAAGGTGCTGAGAATAAGTACCAATGAAAAAGAATCTTGGCCTCACAGAAGGGCTGGGGGGCAATTTAGTGTCGAACCTAATCAATCTCGAACAAGCCCCGGCCAGGCACTTTTTTCAAGATTGATTGGGGGCATACGCACCACACTTCCCTGTTGTTAATCGTGTAGCTTAATAATGATGTCGTGACATTGCACATATTGTTGTTTGCAGGAAGCCCAGGCAGGACTGTTTGTTTTGTTTGGTTTATTATATAACTTACTATTTGTTGCTAGTGTTTGCATTTAATCAAAACAAATGACAAAACACGCAAATATACTACGTCACAGATAAACAAACTACTTTATTTACAAAAGTGCAGGTTTGTACAACAAAACTAAGCAAAAGATGCGAGGGGCGCACTCGCTACAACAACAACAGGCCAATGAGAAACAAAATAGATAAGATCAAACTATGTTTGCTTAGGATTTGGGGAGGTTTTGAACTTCTTGGCGGCTTTGATCCTGGCTTTCTCCACTTTCTCAGCTTCGGTGAGGATGCGCTTCCTCCCACCTTTGCCAACTGGGGGAACCTTAGGATCGGGTGGAGTTTGCTGACTCAAGCTCCCAGTTATTGACCTGGCAGATAGCTTGACAACTAATCCTGACTTAGGAGCAATAGCATGAAGAGGATCAACGTTGAGTGGTTCTTCCTTTTCGACCTTGGCTTTTATAAGCGCATCTTTGTTTGCCTTCATCTCGGCCAAGGTCGTGTTGTCATCTTTTTTGGAACTTCCAGTCACTACTAAATCGTCATCCTCATCGTTCCCATCACCACCATCTTCTTTCAGAGCATCTATCATGTCTCCATCTTTGGGAATCTCGGTTCAGGATGGCATGGGAGCTTTTTCTGTGACTTCTCCTTCTTTTCCCTCAATCTTATATGTATCTTCAGAGCCAGTAGCCTCATCCTTTTTATCCTCAGCCTTCTCAGCAGACTTTGCTTCAGTAGCTTCTTCCAGCTGTTCATCAGATTTTCCAGCTGCCTCCGGACCTACAGGACGAGAAGTAACAATTATTAGCTCAGGAGAAAAAGCGGGCTCCTCTATTGTTTGCCCAACGATATGACGAAAGTTTGAAATGGCTCTAACAAATTGAGGTGAAAATGTGGAGATACCTTCTGATGATTTTTCCACGTGAACAACGGGAGTCTCTGAGGTGGTTTCAACAATCGGAGACAGGAGAGAAGCCTTTGGAATTCCTGGATTCTCAGGATCGTATCACTATGCCATAGATGGACTACTGCAGCGAAAATCCGAGGTGTTTCTAGCTACAATATTACCATAGCTATGCTGATTTTTGTCTATTGCAATGCACGCTTCAATGTGTTAGCATAGATATCAGCAGATGTTGCAGTAGCTCTAGATATATTCTAATTAAAAAAAATTAAAAACAAAAATACACCTCAGCGATCCACACCATTAGTTAAAACAAAATCTCAACCATCCATCCACGTCTAAGCTAAATCTATTTCCCACTTTTCTTTTCATTTACCCGCTTTTCTACTTTTCATTTCGTTCTCCCCCAAAATTTCTAAATCCCTAATTTTCTCATTTTCATTTTCAGATCTCATTCAGTGATTTATCCATCTCTCCTAATCAATAATTTCAAACATCAAATTTTCGGTTCGAGTTTGTTGCGTCTTCTAATGGGTTAGCCGTTTCTAATGGGTTCGCTATTTCGGTTTTCTAAGGTAATCGAGTGTAGAAGTTTGGAATCGAAGGTCTTTGTAAAGTCATTTGATTTTGGAATCGAAGGTCTTTGTAAACAAGTTTGATTAATTAATATCATTTAATTAATTGCATGTCGATGGTAGGGGATGAGGCCAAGTTTGGGTGTTGAAATACACCCAAGGAGCTCATGTAATCTGTAATGTTGCGATTACGTTTGCCTAAATTCATTTGAGTTTGCAGTATGTAAACAATTGAGTGGGTGTCTGTTGATGTTGTGTGGCCATGAATACTAGTTGTAGAGTAACGATTCAACGTTTCTGGGTAATGACAATGTTTTAGGTTTATTTTTTCCACCGATGTTAAAGCTTATTATGTACTTCAATTTATGTCTTAGCTGATTTGGTGCATTTCGGTTATTTCATAAGAAGAGTATAGGAACTTCTAAGCTTTTGCCCAAATGAAGTTTATATCTCAACCTTACTCTCCTTACCATGCTTACATTATTTGCACGCAACGTTTGGTTAAGCTATTCTTTTATTTTTATTTTCTTCTATATTTTGGTATATTAGCATTTAATTCTCCAATAATGACAATAATTCTAGCTCCACTTTTATGCATCATTCTAATGAAAATTGAGGACCAAGCAGTTCTATGCACTTGAAAAGCTTTACCAAGTGCTGGAAAAGATTGGCGTGCTTGCAATGCCCTCAAGTCCAGCCAGGTAACTCAATTCATGCACAGTTGTTACTGCTATACCTATCAACAAGTGATCAACGGTGTAGTTACCTGTTACTTTAGCTGCTAAACTAACTGTTTTGTTTTAGCATAAGGGTTGTTATACATTATCAGATCGCAAAGGTTGATGTTCAGTATACTCCCAACTGCATTAAGGTAATTCAGTATCAAACGTAAACATTTTAATTTCTACTGTTATTTGTACTCTGTGCTTCTACATTTTACTTTTCTATTCCAGCAAGCTGTTCAACAACTATCAAACGAAGCGGTGCGTGTGTGAGAAGCTCAGGCATCATGTTGATCTGTATGGCTTTTGTTGTTATTTCAAAAAGTTTCTTAGAAATGTCGGTTCTCTGTCTTTATTGGTGGCTTTATCCTTGGAGGAATAATTGTGGGAACACTTTGTGCGGTTTATGCACCTCAGGTATGCTGATGTATAAAATAGAAGCTGGTGGCTCTTGCTTTTCGGCTGTTGTGGCTTTAACTCATGTTTTGTATATATTTTTGAATTAATGTGCAGTTCCTCCATTTTAAGATATGGAAAATATTATGGACTTTTATATACTAGATGCCCTGGACAAAAACAATGCGATTACATAGACAGATGTTGCATGATTCATGATGCTTTCATTGATGTTGCAGATTTTGCTTTAATGTTTAAGCTCATCACATGATACAGAGTTTGAAATTTATCCCTTATGGATTCATCAATTGGACGATTAAGCAGTAATTTTCACCTCATACCTACATATAATATCAGCAGGACAGTGATATCAAGTCTTTGAAATCCTTCTACCAAATGCTTATCGAGAAACTGAAATATCTGCGAAATGGAAGCCATGGATTCAGATAGCATACTATATTTCCAATAAATATGTGGAAATGAGTTCTTTGTTCATACAAGCAGTGAATTTGGAGGGAGATGTTTATTTTTGGCCTAGCTGAAACATTCTTTCTGATTCCAAGGTATAGCATATCCCTTCTTTCTGATTCCTATCACTCTTCTTACCATATTAACGAAGTGAGATGTTTGTTTTTGTTCCTTGAATTAACTTGCTTTGTGAAGCAGACATTCCATACATTGAAAATTGTTTGATGTAATTCTTGTGAGATTTATTGTTTTGTCCCAATCTTAACTTGAGTGTCACACCATAGTTTCTAAAAACGTAGCTACATATTTATAGTAACTTTTGTATGTGAATCCCAAAAATAATCATAGCAGAAAGTATTTTATTGATCAAGATTTACCATTATGTCCTTGTAGCTACAAATATTGCTGAAAAAGAAAAGTGATTATAACGAGTTCTCTTATTTGTTGTATGTGGCTTCGGTGACTGTAGATAAGGCAAAAGAATGTATGTATATATTCCTCTACAATTTTGTTCTTTATATCATAATAAGGCAAAAGAATGGACAAAAATCATGTGATTATCTGTAAGGGATAAATATTGTGTAATATGTTCTCTATATCATAATAAGGCTTGATTTATAGATTCTATCTGATGCATACACCTATTTCTAAATAACAAACTTTTACCGTACTCTTTTTATAGATTTTATCATAATAAAATCTGTTTTTATAGATTTATAGATTTTTTCTGATGCATACAGTTGTGTTCTTGAGATCGATAGGCAAAAGGTTGTTGGCATTTTTAAGGATTTCAAGTTCCTTCAATCTTTATGATGTGTTAACAAAATATAAGGTACAACATCTTTATATGGGTTGAATCACCATCTAGTTTCTTACATCTGAGTCATGGTTTACTGTTTCTTCTAGAATTGTTGGAACCTTTCCTGGATCCTACCATACTTTCTGTAAAGAGTTCAAACTCATTCAGAGATGTATTTAATGTATTTTCAGAAGAGGAAGAAATAATATGTGCTAGTTCTCTCAACTTTATCCGTGCAGCAGCTCAAAAGCTTGTTGTTTTCTCCTCCCTTGAGTTAGAATGGCGATCTGGATTTGTTGTTCCAAGGTTTGTCTCACAAACTTTCTGGTAGAGATAACTCTGGTAGAAACTGTTTTATAAATTACTCTAAAAGTATATTTCATAACTGCAAGTAAATCATGACTGTAAACTGTTTACAAAAATGACTGGCTATTTTTCCACTTGATTTAGGATCTCTTCCTTTGTTAGGCTATTTTACCATTGTTGGAGCTGCTCCGGTTCATGTTACTACTTCTAGCGCATCTTTTCCAGATTGTAGCGTAGTGCTGGGGTCTACACTTGTTATTCTGAAGGAGCAAAAGATAGGGATAACTTAAGTAATAGATTCGCGACAAATGGTATGATAATATTATGATAATTTGCATTAGTTTAATTACTGAATATGTTATACTTATAGTTCAAAATATTATGCATCATGAACATCACGGTTAAATGTGGGATATCGTCCAAGCCATGGGGTCGCACTCACAATGTAGTTTATATAATCATTTTCGTGTATTTTTTCTTGCTTATGGTTGTATGTGTGAGTCTGTATATGAGAGAATTGAGTGACAATGTAGGGGGGTATATATGTAAATATGAATGATTGTGTAATATACCAGTAAATGTTGAAATAAAATTTATTTGAATAACATATTGTTTTTGATTGTTGTGTTATAATAATATTTATTATAATATTAAATTTTTTAATTAATAGCAGTTGAGATGTAATTACTTTTAACAGTTGTAAAACAAAATTTAACAACTGCTAGAAACAGTTGTAAAAAAGGTTGACTTTATTACAATTGCAGATATAACTAGTGGTGCATGCCAGTTGTAATAGACATATTACAACTGTTTTTGGCAGTCGTGAAAGGGTATTTTTTGTGGTGGTACCTATGGCAACGCCTGTACCGATGTTGCCTTAGGGTTGCAAAGGTGTTTCCTTTGACTCTAAGGCAACACGACAAAAGGCAACCCTGAATAAGTGTTGCCACAGATCATTTTTTGCCTATAGCAACACTTTTTTGCACCTACTGCGTCACTTCTCTGGGGTTGCCGTAGGCTATCTATGGCGTAGTGATATCCCTCCGATTTCGTAATCCCAGCAGCAGCAGACAAAGATAAAGTTTCAATAGTGTTTTTTCCTTCAAGTTGATGTCTCTTCTCCTCCATAGTAGCAGCAATAAGTCTACGCCCTTCAGCCAAACGCACACTTTCCTCACCCTCAAATACTTCTCCATAAGCTTATCCTCGTCAATCGAACCTACCTTGAGCTCTTGTTTTTCCCATTCGACGACCTGATCCCATACGTATACCAGAGTGGTGGGATAATCTTTGATCCATGCAATATCTCGATGTCGGATCACCTGAGCAAAGAATCCTATCATGGTCTTAGCACTCTCATCCAACTCTTTCTGGGCTTCCACAAGCTGTGCATTGGTTGTCTCGGCATATTTTAAAGCTATATCCGCATTCCCTTCAGCAAGAGTTGCTCTCATCTCAGCCTCCATCAACTTGGCTTCTAGCTCTGCATTCTTTTTATCCAACTCTGCCTTCTTCTGTTCAAGATGAGTACAAGCCAGCTTCGCCGCGGTGCTTTCAGACTTAGCATCCTCAGCTTGTTTCTTTAAGTCCATGCGCTCCTGACTATGGGACTCAAGTTCGGAGTGGTAACGTTGTCGTAGTTCTTCATATTGTTTCTTATAAGAGTCCACATCACGTTGTGCAGGAGCAAGTTTGGCTTGAGCATCCTCAAGATCTTTCTCGGAATTTTTAATGGCCTTTGCATCATATTCAGCATTATCTTTCGTGTATTTGACATCGGCCAGCAAGTCTTGGATGATATTTGATAGAGTTCACGAATATCTCTTCATCTCTTTGTATTGAGTGTCTGCATCATCAATCTTAGCATTAACCACTGTTGCCCAGTCAGAATCGAATGGCTTAAGAGCTGGAACGAAATGAATGTTCCCAAAGTGATGATCAGGAAATTATTTCTTCAAAAGCTCTAATCTGGCTTTGTTCTCATCGTCAAGTACGATAGGCCTTTTAGTGGTAATGTCAATATTCTGATGCCTAGATGGCACGATAGACGTTTTGTCTCTCTCAGCTCCTTTACTTGGTTCCTTTTGTTTTTCTCTTGGATCCAAACCTTTCTTTGATGGTATTTCCTGGTGAGCTTTATCCTTGGAGGAGGCTGTAGTTTTAGAAATGTGTTTGTCCATTCATGATGAGTAAAGTGACTTTTATGTTTTTCCAAGTACATACGATGAGGAGATCGAGGGCGAGAAGATCGGTAAGGAGGAGGAGGTTGATTCCTCCTATCGTCTCTGCCCTGGCTTTCATGCTGATCGTGCCCTACATCAGAGTCGATTGGGGGCATACTCGAGCAGACATCTCTCACGTGGTAGCGATGACATGCCATTTGTCCTGCAAAACAACGCAAATGCACATTAGGATCAAAACTGATATAGATCACAAGTGCTGTGACGTGCAGTGCAAGTATGGTGCATATATCCTAGGTGATTCCTCCCATTAGACCAGAGCTTGGAGTTAGGCCAGTATGCGAAGCTTCCCCGACTTTCACGGAGGTAGCATCTTCTTCAGAAGTAAGAGAGAGGATCTCTTCCAAAATCTTCGGAAGTATAGATAGTGTCGAGCAGGGTAAGTTTCCCCAAACCCTGATATACAGAATTATCCATAAGAGAATCATCACCTCGGGACGTGGTATATGGTATCCGTCTCGAGGAAGTCGGTCCTTCAGGAGTAGCTGCATCCTTAGGTGTGATGTATTTATCTCTATCTTTGGCAGCTATGTTGGCTAATATATCTTCCTAAGTTGAAGTGGGAGAAGGACTCTTTCGAGGTGTAGTTGGATCTTTCGAAATGTCTCCCTTCTCCGGTAGATTTCAATTGGCCCTTCAACTAGGGGTATATATACATAGGCTCCTTCTCCGTGACCTATGTTACGAGTGATAGCGAGTAAATGATGGCGATGGATATACTCATCCAATAGACATTCTCTGATAGTCAGGAATTTTTGATCCTCATTGAGAAGTTGGGCCAGACGATTTAAATACACCTGATGTACATCTTGTTTTGGATTAGGAACTGTAAGTAAAAGTGAATGATAGTTAATACATTTACGGGAGTGATCTGAGTAAGAAATTAAAGTCAGAGATTTTATTTGATCTAAGCCATCGTCTAGCACACCCTGACTGTTGCTGATATAGAACCATTCAGATCTCGGATCACCAACTTTGCCGCTGAATGGTACGCTAATAATTTTCCTCTTTGGCACTGATTCAAAATATACAAAAGACGGGGTATCTTGGGTTCAGTGTTTGAAATTATAGAAAAAGCATACGTCTTCCAAGGTGAGCTCCGTCCCAATAATTTCCCTATAAGTGATGTATAGGGTGTATAGATAAGCGTAGGCACTGGGTTGGAGTTGCATTGGAGCAATTTGCATTCGTCTCAGAAAATCGACGACGAATGGAGAAAACTGAGGTATCGCTCCGACAAGACACATTAACCTATTGATCGCCATGCACCCTTCGGGTGGATTATGAGGTCGATCCGTCTTAGCAGGCAGCTCAGTATCTCTTCGGAGAATTCCATGCTTCAAGCATATTCGCGCAAGTTTGGCATCGTCAATGATCGATTCGGCAGAGTCGCCAGGCGATTCTAAGACAAAGGCACTCTCAAATTCGTCAGGAGCGTGATTGTCTCCTACTCCTCCTTCCGCTTCTTCATCCAAAGAGACATCATCTCTGTACGACGCTGCACTTTCATGTATTTCCGTTTCGTAGTACGGGCCCGCATAATCCTAATTCGGATCTGAAGTATAAGGTATATCTTGAATAATGGGATTCTCAGACGATCCTGTTGTGTCCTTCCTCTTCACTACCCTGGCTGAATGTCTTCTGGCATTGATAGCTAGCTGTACTACCTATGAGATAACAGAAATTAGAGTGTAGTTTCACGTGTCCCCCTTAGGTGTATGTGTGCTAAACTGTGCAAATGTGTACAATGCTGAAATCAACAAATACAAAATTAACAGGAAGTAAAGCAGTATGGAAAGTAGTCGTATGTTCGTTAAGTCTGGAAGGTTCAATTCAGAAGGTTCTATCCTAACTATCCAAAAGTTTGCGATCATGCTTTATTTTTATCAAGTCATTCATCGGTTAAGCATATGTTCCACGTGAGAGATATTCAGATTGGTACGGGGGTCCAAGTCTTAAACAACGGCTTGGTTCGGAAGTCCATACTCAGGCTTATCGGCTCGACTCGGGGAGAAAGAGGAACAATGCTCCGGGCCGGATCGGGCCTCGAGAAACTATAACGGTTTGGATAGGTCAACATCGAACTGAACCGAAACAATTTTTTTGGAAGATGACTTCACCCCTTGAGCATTTTCGATCTGAACCGATCCCATATCGCCAACACCATACTCTGTGCATGGATAAGCCTCAAGCTCTCCCACTCTCCACCGATCCTGTGATGACCGCTCATAACCCCTGCACTAAACAAGAGGAATAATGCGCTGAAAGGTGTGCCAGGCAACCATGGACGATCATCAGAGTAGGTAAACACAAGCGGAACCTGTCGTAGAACTCACAGCGCAAGGATAAAATATAATAGAACTTATACAACAGGTAATTGTAATAAAGCACCATATAGCAAACTTTTCAAACTTTCACAACATCTTGAAAGGTTATCCATCTGATACCAAAATTTGTACGTAAGGCCTCACTACAACCCTCATAGAGCACTCAAACAGCGGAAATAGAAATACTAGGTAGTAATAAAACTGGTACGCCAGCCTCCTGCTCGCCTCCGGACAGCAGCATCGTCCTCACTAATCACATGTAACCTGCTATTTAATCTGCCCATCCATAACCGGATGAACAACCCAAGGTAATAAGAGGAGACATAAAAAATTGAGTCAGACGACAATCTTAGTGAGCGATAAAACAGCTAACAAACTTCAATAATAAAGTATATGAGAATGGATAGATAAACATGCTAATCTACCCACAATACCAAAGAAGAACTCAACCCTATTTTCCCCACACCGGACAGTGATAGCCTTTACAATAACAAGTCAACCATTCATCTATGGAAACCAGAACATCCATTCAATCACGGTAAGCACTCATAACATCCAGATTATATATATATATATATATATATATATATATATATATATATATATATATCATGTAGACTGTCCTAATCAGATTCAACATCCCTCAAGCACAAGCCCTAGAGTCCTAAACCAATATTAGACAAGCACCCAAGGAACATCTCCTTTGACATTGGACAATCTATATGAGACAGTACAAACAGAACAACCAATCATCCATGACTGACTCTGGCTATCTCTTCCAATCCTACTTTGAAACCATCGTTAATCGTATGATGGCCAACCTTGCCATATGTCAAGGGCTAATGGTAACCCCAGTTTTGGCATAAACTCCGTACGCCTTTCAACGATACGTATGTATGTCCAACCTTGACAACCAGGCCTTTCAACGATACCCAGGGCACTTAACCTACAACCGGTCTTTTGGGTGCCCCAATCGTACCCCTGCTTTGAGCATGCTAGAACTTACGACAACGATAATCCCTCGGCCTCCACATCTCTAGTCATCCAACCCGATGAATTTTCATAGCCTAAGCACCCTTCTCGAGGAACCATTATCCACCAACTCACGACCTTTGAGTTGTCACCTCATTCGCTGTTCTACACCGATCAACGAACACTTTTCAATACTCGAACCTTCCAACTTGAATTTACTTCGAAGTCACACCATCACCGAGCCAAGTTACACCACTGCGCTGCGGCTTGAGTAGGATTCGGGGGTCGTACCGGAAAAATATACTTTTTTAGAAAATGACCCTGTGCGACCGACCCAGGCTCTGCTTGACCCAACGTGACCGACCAGACCACTCTGCTCGACCTGCTCTGCTCGGCCGACCCTGCTCGACCGACCTTGTTTCTCCTTTGGGACCGATCGACCCAAATACCCAACTCCCAAGTGACCGACCTACTCTCCTGGCCTGCTCGACCCTGGAACGTTCGACCCTAAGCCCATTTAGGTTCGACCGACCCATAGGAAGACCATCCCATTCCCTTTCTTTTCCTCTAAGAAAAGCCCTCCATTGTTCGACCGACCCACACCATGTTCGACCCAAACCATGTTCGACCCAAAACCTGTATCCTCCAATGCAACTCCAATTTCGACCAAAACTTCGCCAAAACGATTCGTTCAACGAAACTAACTCAACCAGTACATTCAGTACAACCATAAGCATGTTATGAAACCACTAACATCATGAAAATGACAATTATCATCAAATTATGCAAATTTCACCAAAAACTATAATAAATGGATATATGATCTAAATTGCAAATCTAACTTGCATAATCATATGAAATAGCATTGAAATCATTACATTAACTTGCTATAATAGATCATAGGGTGATTCAAGTGAAAATAGACTTAATATGACATAGATCTATGATTAAACACTTGATTTTGATGAAAAACAAGATCAAACATCCATATACTTCATTGCATTCATGTGAGAGATGTAAATCACTCACCGATTCTCCCAAACAAGCAAAAATCAAAGGAAAATGAATCCGGACAACAAGAACTTCGCACCAAACACCTTATTCCGAGGAATCCTTGCCTCAATTGATGTAGATCTAGCCTCCAATGGTGTAGATTTATGATTTCCCTCCTTGGATTTTGGTTTTTAATGGTGGAAAGGTGTTAGAGGAAGGAGGAGCACAAGACCACCTAATGAGAGAATGGAAAACTAAAACCATTTCCCATATCCCTTACCCCTTATTTATACCTTTCCAATAGCCCACCAATGGCCCTTCCCAAATCAGCCATTGTGGCTCTCCCAACCTGAACAACCAACTCAAAAACCTTAGAACAGCAATTCCTACTAAACCGCTGAGTTAAATCTTTCATGTAACTACTCTACGGAAGGGCAATCATCAAATCCTTCCCAATGGCACAGGTCTCACCCTCTGATTCGACCTGAATAAAAAATTATGCCGTGTACAAGACTGACAGGGGCAAAATGGTCACAAACAAAATTGGTAAAAATATTTTACGTTCCTCCGATACGTAAAATGCGGGCTGTTACAGGTCCGCTCACCTCCTAGATTAATCGCCTTCTCTCCTCTTCCTTTCATCGTATCAAAAGCTCATCCTCATCGTTCCCAAGTCGTTGAAATCCATCAAACACCCACATGTTATTACCCTCCAAAATAAGTCCATTCAAGAATAATAACAGGTTAAGGCCCCGTTCCACTAGATGAGAGGAAAGAATCTGGGATTATCCGCTTCAATGGGATCCTTCATTTTGGTCGGAGGGGAAATGTCGATCTTTAAAATGTAAAAAAAGGAGTAATCAACTGTGGCACGTTCACTAAAAAAAGGGTAAAATCCCTCTGCGATGCATTTTATTCCAATTTAGACGAAGCGTGGCATCAATTAAAATTCACTCTTTCTTTCATGGCCAGTATATAATATCCAAAAAGTTCGAAACAATTGGGACTTTTTCGGAGATTGGATGTAGTTACTAATTTTTGATCTAGCATGTACAGAATGAAAACTTCATTCTCGAAACGAAACAAAACGAATAGTGCTGGGCCACATCTCTAACTCGATTATTTCCTAATAATTGTTGTACCTCACAAGTTGCATTAATTTGCTGACCGGCAGTATCTCGACCTTTAACAAGAAAAATCTTGTGGAAAGAGCAAAAAATAATTCTACTGCGTATCAATTTGTAATACACACGGAGCTGAGCATCTTCTATTCGCTGGGAGAAAGCTTTTCCTCTGTAGGGGCCTTGTGCAGTAAACCCCTACGGGCGGTCCTCCGTCGTCGTAAAGATACATGGATTTGGTGTCCCACCCAAGAAAGAGACCCAAGTCCTAGTGACCCCGCTAAGTGATGATTCAACATAGATTCTACATCTTGCAACCAAGGTAATTTTGGGGCGGCTTTGTGATAATGGAACCAACCAGCAAAAAGCATTTTTTTTACTTTCACTTTTGAACTTTTTGAATTTACATGACGAAAAGCTCATATCACCAGCGCTGCCACCTCGAGGTGATGAGAACACCACTAGCGACGACAACGACGAACGGGAAGTCTCCAGAACTAACACCGACGTCGACAAGGGGAGAATAGCGTGAGTAAATGCAAATTACATGGGTTAAGTATGTGAGATCATAGATTGGAGTGTAAGTAATGAAGTATTTTAACCTACCAGAGTTCGATTTGAAGAACTGAAGCGAATCGAGTAAATGAGGGGTTAGGGTTTCTCTTTGGAAAATGAAATTTGGGATGCGTTGAAGGAGTGAAGACAAAAGGGGAATTCTTTTTGCTTTATATATCCGGAATTAAGGCTCTTCGTATCCCACTGGATTAGACCGCCCAATCCGATCCAAGTAAATCCAAGGTTTTCAGCCCATCAATGCGGTGTCGAATGCGAAGCGGTTCGGATTAATCCAATCCGAACCAAGATGGAATCACTAATTTGACGGTGTGCCTCTATACATGGAGGAGAAATAAGGAAATTTAGAAGGTGTCAAAACTTATGCATTGACGCATAAAAAAGAATGCCTTGAAAATTGCAGAACTTACCTGGGAGCAGTGTTTCAGTCCTAAGTGAAATCCTTGAATTTCTAGAAATAACCGAAGATATTTCAAATCTCATGATGTATTTATAGTTACTACTAATACTAAAATACATGACTGCATGAAGTGTCGCGACTGTACAGACAGATGGACGCAACTATTGAATGACACTGACTCAATTTTTTTTTGACCATTTCGAAGCGCGTGTTATATTAGATAAAAACATACTTCGAGGGGGCAAAATGTTAGCCTACTTTGTGGTTAGGCTACACAAAGCTAGAGAGCTAGTCGATGGAGGTGTACAAAAGAAGGATGCACATTAGGAACCGGATCGGGTCGGTCCCCTCGAACCGAACCACTTCTCTAAGCCACGCACAAGCCAAGAAGGTCAATTACAGGCAACTGGTCGGATCAGATCGGGATACAAGTGTCCGATCTGAACCCTCTTTTTTCCTCCACCAATCCGAACCGAGAACTGAAGACTGTAGCGGTTGTATCCGACATTCCTTTAAATACGGAGCGGTTTCACTCCATCCTCCCACGTTCTTTAGTGTGCTATCACCATCTCAAAGACTCCGAACCCGAAATGCACGGGATGGATCCCACGTGGCCTCCGAACCGGGTTGATTTTTAGTGTATAAATACCCCCATAAAGCATCATTTTAAAGGATATTTGGCACATTATTGGCTCAAACTCCATAACCGTAGAATTTCTTTGCTTTATTCAAACTATTTCCAATTTTTGAAGTCTACTTCATCAAAATTAAGAGAGGTTATCAATTGTACGAGTGAGATTGAGTGATAATCATCATTGTATTCATATTTGAATCATCAATCAAGGAAGTTTAAAGTGGACGTAGGCACTTTAACGCTGAACCACTATAAATTTGGTGTTCTTGTTGTTTTCTTTCTATTTTATTTAGAATTATCACTTGTTTGGGTGTTAGGATCACTTTTTTGTCTAACACTATCCCATTTGGAATTTAATTTCTATTTTCAAAATAGTTTTTTCCTTTCAAAAACCCAAATTCTTTTCCATTTTATTTTAATATATTTTTATGGTATATTAAATACCAATTATCTTAGGGTCAGTGCTATTCAGTATCCCAAACACACAGTAACCAAATCACAGATTATTGGTCACATCATATAACGCAATATACGAAAAACAAATACAATTATTGAGAAATCCAGTTGGATCTCACCAACCCGTTTCCTTGCACCCATAGATGTTAATAAATGTAAATAACATAAATTTCATTTCAATATGAGATATCATAATAAATAGAATCAATGTTTAACCAACGATTTTTATATATAATTATATCTATGATTTTAACCAATTTATTAGCAATTTATCCAAACAGTCATCACACACCATTCAACCATCATTTATCTAATTTAAAATACGTTTATAAAAATATAAAAATGTACAAAGTTAGCGAGTATACTCACAACATTCAATCATCATTTATCTAATTAATAATTGATTAATTCAGTTAGCCATTTTATTTTTCGATAAATTCAAACGAGCTTCAAATGGTTCCAAACCAACTTCATAGCATAGTCTGCATCCACACGATTCCAATGTGACATACAGTTTGTAAAACTGAGTTTGTATGCAAGAGGTATTAAAATTATAAGCTGGCATATATTATTTAATTTAATAAAAATAAATTTTCATTTGAGTTGGACCTTACCAATTTTACATTACAAGAGATGGGCTCTTTACCTACCAATTGAAAGCGTAGGTAAAACTAATATAATGGTAAGTAATACATTTTAGCTACCAATATATAATTGGTAGAAATTGGTAGGGAAATGTTCGTAGAGAAAGAGCCTTTGCCTACACTTATTGATATTGGTAGGTAAAAGAATCAATGGACCCCACTATATTATGACTCAAATGACGAGTCATCAGCTGATGTTTTTGATGATGTGTCATCCTACATGGCTGTTGACATAGTTGTCGTATTCGTATACGCATGGCATTTAATGGTTGGTTCATGTGTCAAACGATAATTTGTCCGTGTGTCGTCATTTGATTAGTGCATATGACATCATTTTTTAGACCACACGACATTATTTAATATTTACAAGAATTGAATATTTTCACATAATTTATTTTAAAACAAATAACAAATATTTATTCAGATAAATATTTGTTACACATTCAAATAGTACACAACTGTTTCCTCACTATTACACAATCACTTATACATACACTTCCTCGCCACATTTCACTCGTATACATTAGCTCCTTACTAAAAACTCATTTACTCATATACATGTACATAATCACTCACACTACTCTCACTTTATTTTTAGTCATGGGCTTCTTGCTCCAGAATTTGTCCAGTCGTCTGTAGTACCTGTTTTAATTAAATAGCACCGTAAATTAAAAAAACAATTTAATTTGCAAATATGATTTTGATTTAAATTTTATCTGCCTTAGTAAGTTGGATTGTTTCTCATCATTTTTCTAAACAGGATCTTACACACACACACAATTTAATTCGTATATATGTGTGTGTATACGTATATGTATATGTATATTATGTATATATTTATGTATGTGTATTTTTAAGTAATTGATGTGCAAAGCCCTTTTATGCTAAAGATTTACAAAAACAGCTTATGAAACCAACATAATCTCCAGAATTGAATATATTACACGCCATTGCCTGCAAAACACAACTTACCATATACGAATACATCATTTAGCCTAGAACAACATTATCTAAATAGTAAAACTACATTCAGAGCAAAAGGATCCGAAGCAAAATATACGCATCCAGATTATCTCCTCCTTATTAGTTAGGCTTGTAAAATACCATTTATATTCATGAACACTTCGATGAAACTGGAATCAAATAGAAGTGATCGACACGAATCACAGTCTCTTCTATAAGGGGAAACCCATTAGTAGTAATCTTCGAACATTGATCAAACGTTCTGTTGGACAGTTTTAGACCAAAAAACTCTCCGATGAAAAGCAGTCAGTGAAAATATTTCTTAAATTCAAAAAAGTTAAACAAAATAAAAAAACCATGATTTTTTTTTTTTTGTAGAAAACGGTTTTGGAAAAGTGGGGAAATTGTCTACAAAATTCGAATTGGGGGAATTTTGGAAGGAAAAGAGCCAAGTTTGAAGAGAATTTAAGTGCCAAGATAGTTTATTAAACAAATATAAGCCTTCATCATTTATAGTAAAAACACAAACCAAGAAAATTAAAGAAAGTAACAAAAAATACAACAGAAGAGAAAACGATGCCTTTTCAAATAAGAATTATGAAAAGAACATGTTAGATTTCTAACTACGGCATAAATCAAAAGGCGGAAGCAAAAATTGTAATTAAGGAGTACCTCCAGCCATTGCTAAGCGAAATCGGATGAATTTGTATGCTCTTCTTCCCCAATTTCCGTTCTTTGTCTCTGATTTTATTTCTAAATCCTTTTTCTCAATTTTAGATGGTGTTTGTCGATTTTTGAGAATAGATTTAGTGAACCGTTAATCAGAAGAATGAATCACGTATTAAGTTATTCCGCTTTGGCCATCATGGAGCGGTTACACGTGAAACAAAAATTAGTGGTGGTTAAGGGGAAAAAATGGGCTGTTACTAAATAATGGGTTTATGGCCAAAACAAATGGGCCACAAAATCCGACATTCTCCCACTTGGCCCATTTGAGATGAGATATGATATACGAATCATAGCGACGAAATCTCTTAGTACGAGAATTAATCTTCCATGTATCACAATATATCAAATTCTCAACAACCACACACACACTTAACTTAATGAGTAAACCTCATGTTTACTCTAGGTTCAAACAAATGATATTTCTCAACATAATGACATAAATATGCGCATAAATCCATAAGGAGAAAATATCCAACATAATAAAGTTCAATAACAACATAATGAATGTATTACATAATGGGTGCAAGTCCCATTTTCACTACATGATCCCTAAAAGTCTTAATTGGCATGCCTTTAGTCAAGGGATCAGCAATCATTAAATCAGTGCTAATGTGCTCGATGATCACTTTTCCTTCTTGAACACGTTCCTTCACGACTAGATATTTTATGTCAATGTGTTTATTTTGACTTCCACTCCTATTATTCTTAGCCATGAAGACAGCTGCTGAATTGTCACAATACATTCTTATCGGCCGATCAATAGAGTCAACAACTCTAAGTCCAGATATGAAACTTTTCAACCAAACACCATGCGAGGTAGCCTCAAAGCAAGAAATGAACTCTGCGACCATAGTGGAACTAGCCGTCAAAGTTTGCTTTGCACTTCTCCACGATACGGCACCATCAGCTAGCATGAACACATATCCTGATGTGGATTTAAGTGAATCACTGCAGCCACCGTAGTCAGAGTCTGAATAGCCTACCACTTCCAGATTATCGGTTCTTCTATACATAAGCATGTAATCCTTAGTACCCTTAAGGTACCTCATCACTTTCTTTGCAGCCTTCCAATGATCGATCCCTGGATTACTCTGATATCTTCCTAATACCCCAACTGCATATGCAATATCAGGTCTGGTACAGATCTGGGCATACATTATGCTACCAACAGCTGAAGCATATGGAATATTTTTCATCTGTTCTCTTTCAAAATCATTCCTAGGGCACTGGTCCAAACTAAACCGATCTCCCTTCACAATGGGTGCTGCACTTGGTGAACAGTCTTTCATTCTAAATCTTTCAAGTACTTTGTTGATATAGGCCTCTTGAGACAATCCTAAAATGCCTCGAGATCTATCCCTATGGATCTTAATGCCAATGACATAAGATGCATCTCCCATATCTTTCATATCAAAGTTTCTTGAAAGGAACTGTTTTACCTCATGTAGCAACCCTTTATTATTGGTTGCAAGCAAAATATCATCCACATATAATACAAGAAAACAAATCTTACTCCCACTGACCTTAAGATATATACATTGATCCATGATATTTTCTTCAAAACCAAATGAAGTAATTATTTCATGGAATTTCTTATACCACTGGCGGGAGGCTTGTTTTAACCCATATATGGATTTATTCAACTTACAAACCAAATGTTCACCATCCTTAGAGGAGAATCCTTCAGGTTGTTTCATATAAACTTCTTCCTCTAAATCACCATTAAGGAATGCCGTTTTCACATCCATTTGATGTAGCTCGAAATCAAAATGAGCTACTAATGCCATAATTACACGAAGGGAATCTTTCTTTGATACAGGAGAAAATGTCTCCGTGTAGTCGATTCCTTCTCTTTGAGTGAACCCTTTAGCAACGAGTCTCGCTTTATATCTTTCGATGTTGCCTAGTGAGTCTCTTTTTGTCTTAAAAACCCACTTGCATCCAATGATTTTTATACCATCAGGCAACTCGACAAGATTCCAAACTCGATTAGAAGTCATTGAATTCATCTCTTCTTTCATAGCATTCATCCATAAGTTTGAATCTGTAGAACTTATGGCTTGTGAAAATGACAAAGGATCATCATCGACTCCAATATTATAACCCGATTCTTGTAGGTACACTTCATAATCATCAGGAACAGCTGATCGCCTTTCTCGAGTAGATCTTCTTAATGGGACTTGTTCATTCTCATTATGAACCAAATCCTCATTTACAACATGATCTATCGGATTTTGATCAATAATTTGTGGAATTTCTATATTTGGTTGTCTAACACTCGGCTTAACTTGAGGAGTGTGAATGACAATCAATCTATCACTTGAATCAGAGGGTGGAACCTCATAGTGGTCTTTTTCAGGAATAATATTCTGAAATTGATCACTCCCACTGATCAAATCATTCTCAAGAAATTTAGCATTTCTTGATTCCACAATCCTGGTATTATGGGACGGACAATAGAATCTATAACCCTTTGACTTCTCGGCATATCCAATGAAATACCCACTAATAGTCCTGGGGTCAAGTTTCTTCTCTTGTGGGTTGTAGATTCTCACTTCAGACGGACATCCCCAAATGCGTATATGTCGCAAACTCGGTTTCCAACCTTTGAATAACTCAAAAGGCGTCTTAGAGACGGCCTTGGATGGAACCCGGTTTAATATATATGCTGCCGTCTTAAGAGCATCAGTCCACAAAAATGATGGAAGGTTAACATTACTTCTCATGCTACGCACCATATCAATTAATGTCCGATTTCTTCTTTCAGCTACACCATTCTGGTCTGGAGAACCAGGCATAGTGTATTGGGGAACAATCCCATGCTCTTGAAGAAATTTAGCAAATGGACCAGGCGCTTGTCCGTTTTCAGTGTATCTACCATAATACTCTCCACCTCGATCTGATCTCACGATCTTAATGTGCTTACCACATTGATTCTCTACTTCAGCCTTAAACAATTTAAAGGCATTTAAAGCTTCGTCTTTGGAACGAAGTAAGTAGAGATACATATATCGCGAATAATCATCTATGAAGGTGATAAAATATTTTGGATCATCAGCATTCATGTCCGGGCAACAAATGTCCGTATGTATGATTTCTAATAAGTCAGAACTCCTTTTGGCACCAATTTTGTGTTTATTAGTTTGCTTTCCTTTAATGCAACTAACACAAGTGTCGAAATCAGTAAAGTCTAGAGTACCAAGTACTCCTTCCTTTACTAACCTCTTAATTCTGTCAATGGAGATGTGTCCTAATCTCCGATGCCACAACATAGAAGAATCCTCATTCATAATACATCTTTTTAAACCAACATTAACATGCATAGAATTATGAGTGGTATCATTTTGCAAGTCGAGATGAAATAAATTATCAGACAATGTACCATAGCCAATAACTTCAGAATTTTTGATAATACTAAAACCAGATTCTGAAAAATTAAAGGAAAATCCAAAAGGTACAAGTCTAGATACAGAAATCAAATTCCTTGCAAAATTAGGAACATAGAATGTTTTTTCTAAACATAAAGTAAAACCACTACTTAAAACCAAACTGCATGTCCCAACGGTTTCCACACGTGAAGCTATCTTGTTGCCTGAATAGATAAGTCTTTCACTGTCCACTGGTTTCCTTAGGTTTGTCATACCCTGCAAGGTATTCGAAACATGGATTGTAGTCCCAGTATCAATCCACCATGTATCATGATTAACATTAACCATATTAGATTCATAACAAACAAATGCTGGAAAATTACCTTTCTTCTCAAGCCATGCTTTAAACTTAATGCAGTCCTTCTTAATGTGTCCCTTCTTTTTACAGAAGTAACACTTTGACTCCTTCTTCACGACTTGATTCGCATGAATCTTTCCTTTTTCTTTTTCCTTATTGTGATCCTTTTTCTTCTTTGAATAAGAAGTCGTAGCTAGGTTCACCTTTTCGCCCTCTTCCATCAACAATCTACCCTCCTCTTGAGCACACATGGTCATAAGCTCATTAATTGACCATTTGTCCTTATGTGTGTTGTAAGAGATCTTAAATGGGGCATATTGTTGAGGTAGAGTGCACAGAATGTAATGGACCAAGAAAGATTCAGACATGGTAACTTCTAAAGTCTTTAGTTGAGCCGCTATATCCCTCATGCACATGATATAATCACGCACTCCCTTAACTTCAGTGTGCCTCATGGATGAGAACTTCATAATCAAGGTACTGGCGAGAGCCTTATCAGAGGATGCAAACTGCTCATCGATGGCTTCAAGAAGATCCTTGACTTTAACATGCTGATCGACTGAACCCCTAATACTAGCACAAATCTTGGTCTTTATGAACATAACTGAAAGACGATTAGATCGCTCCCACTTTTCATAAAGATCAATAGCTTCAGGAGTACTATCCTCCGTTATGCTAGGTGGTTCGTCTTTCCGAATAGCATAGTCAATATCCATCCATCCCAAATGCAGTAACACTCTCTCCTTCCATACCTTGTAGTTATCACCTCTTAATTCAGGAATGTCACATTTAACATCAGAAATATTTCCAGGTAAAATTACTGCAAATAAAATAAAATATGCTTATTAACAAAGTAAACCGAGACTGTAATTTTATCATAATTTACCAATGTAAACTATGCATATATGAATCCAGTGACATAAAACTTGCCTGTGGGCTAAAGTCTACTCAAATCAGATTCATAAATTTAACTTTATAGTGAAACTATCAAATCATCATTTCTTAACTCCTGTGGGTAGATTAAGAAACACAATATGATACATCACCCTAATTAATCATGCAAAACAATAAAATTTCCTGTGGGCAAATCTTAATATGTTACACATGATTAATTACAATCAATGTCTAGTATCCACGTGTGATTTCAGTTTATCAAATTTTTAAATAATTAGAGATGCTGTGGCTACTCCCTAACTAATAAAATTTGCTCAATCACTTGACATTTCATATTGTTTTATACACATATACCTAGCTTACAATGTATAAAAGACAAATTTTTTTTTTTTTAATCAGTACAAACAAAAACTGTATGTAGACTAAAAAGAAGAGCAAGTCTACGGGCCATGTTATGGTATGTAAGCCAATGTATATAGGCTGTACATAAAACAATACAATATGTGTACAAGCATAAAGCAACCCGTTGTACTATGCTTCGGTAAAAAAAAAAAAAATGTGTTGCTTTTCTCATTATTTAATTCATACACATATGAGTGCATAACATAAAGCAACGTCATTACCATGCTAAAGTCCAAAATATGCTCCAATAAAAAAAAAACTATTCGGAATACTCTAGTCAAAAGAATGAGTAGCAGGTTCTATATTATATGATTATCAATAAAGGCAACCATGGAAATCGTGCCATCCCTTCATTATACCAACTAAAGCATCAAATAAAATGGAGCAACATATTTCTCTCTTCCTAGTGAACAAGTCTTCCAGATATTTCACCTCACAAAACTCTATTTCAAACGAGATTTTTTTTTTTTTTTTAATGTCAAATCTGACACAGCATAAAGCATCTGAAGACTTGTTCACGCATGAAGATAGATCGATTAAAAAAGGAATCGGCAAGGGGATTTCAACAATTCGATGGCAGTCTAAATATATAGCAAGGCAGAGGCGATTAAATGGCTCTGATACCAAATGTTAGATTTCTAACTACGGCATAAATCAAAAGGCGGAAGCAAAAATTGTAATTAAGGAGTACCTCCAGCCATTGCTAAGCGAAATCGGATGAATTTGTATGCTCTTCTTCCCCAATTTCCGTTCTTTGTCTCTGATTTTATTTCTAAATCCTTTTTCTCAATTTTAGATGGTGTTTGTCGATTTTTGAGAATAGATTTAGTGAACCGTTAATCAGAAGAATGAATCACGTATTAAGTTATTCCGCATTGGCCATCATGGAGCGGTTACACGTGAAACAAAAATTAGTGGTGGTTAAGGGGGAAAAATGGGCTGTTACTAAATAATGGGTTTATGGCCAAAACAAATGGGCCACAAAATCCGACACATGAAACAAGCGAAAAATAACAAACAATCTGTTTATAACCAAAATTACCACATCGAAAACATTAATAGGTTCTCTGCATTCCTTAGCTCTATGCAATCAGTCTCCACTTCCGAAACACAACTCACTTAGCAGTTTTCCTTCGATCCATGGCCTACAAAGAGGGGGTTTAGAAAGAAGATTGGTAAAGATGGGAGGTACAGAAACTAAAGTGGCAAAAAACTAGGCCAAGAGCGAAGAAATTGATGAGAAAAGGGAATATGACCTGGAAGGGGAGGAAAATCGAGAAATTAAAGAGGAGGATACACAATTAAAGAAAGAGGAGCGAAGCTTAGTAAACACCCACAGGTTGCTAGCATTATTCAAGAAGGAAACTGGCAACTTAATGATACAACTTCCATCATTTTCGATTAAAAAAAGAAGGTTGAGATGACACATCCCAGGACTTCAAATTGAAGTGGTGAGGAATGTTGTTTGGCTTCGAAGGGCGTTTTCAAGATTGAAAAACTGTGAAAATAAAAGGAATTTTAGGAAGTTATAGAAATGAAGAATTGCACGATTGAAGAAACTGTGAAAATAAAGGAAGTTATAGCAGGATATGCGAAGAGGAAAAGGAACTAAGGAGAAATAATGGGAGAATAAATGGGGACAGATGAACGGGGAATGTTTAGGAATAAAATAAACGGAAAGGGAAAATCGAAATAGGAAACATTCAAAATGCTGCGTAGACTGAGGCCACAAATACTTGAAGTTTGAACACAAAGGAAACCTATTGAAATATTTCATTCCTTTGAATACTAAAAATAAAAAAAACCAACTTTGTGCCCAAATTTGTTTTTTCATTATTAAAATTTTATGTCATCTTTGCTTTTAATATCCTATTCTCCAAGTGGCTAATCAAAAGAGACTACGTGAATTAAGACCATAAGAAAAGATCATGTGGATTGAGATTTGTACCGTTAGATTTGATTTAAAATAAGCTGTTAAATTTATAACCGTGTGGAATGAGATTTGTACAGTTAGATTCGATTTAAAATAAGCTGTTAAACTTATAGCCGAAAAAGATGGTATGGATTGCGTCTCTGTATAAACTAGACAAAATATGTTTTAGTCATTTCAGATGATGACACATTAGTGTAAAATTGTGAAACATTTAAGAAAATTTTAAAGTTAAAACTTTTGTAGTCAATTGTTTGGAAAAAAATAACAATACATGATAAGTTATTAACAAATGATTATTTAATATCAATTATTTACATTTTAATTATCATTTATCAATTCATTAACTATTATTCATTTCATATTTCAAAATAAATATTAATAATTAATAAAAAAATGATTTTACAAAAAACAGGGCTAGGATATGTAAACGAAATCTTCAATTCAAAAAAATTGCTAGAATATACCTTTTTAACACATCATCGCACAACTCAGCATTAATTTTAATGAAAGCTTAAAATGGTATGAGAAAAAATTTAGGGCTAAACACAAAAAAACTTCCCCTTATGTATATGTGTAGATAATACGTTTTACGTACCTATAATTATTGGTAGATAATCATCCTATAACAATTTTATAACATTGACAATATTTACCTACCAAAATTTTTTACCATTAAATATTGGTAGATAAAGGTTCTCTTTACCTACCAATATTTATTGGTAGGTAAAATTCAAATTTCTTGTAGAAACGACTATCCCCCTTATAAAAACACACATCCGCATACTATTTCTTTCCCGTTTAAAGAAAATCACTTTCCTTCTCATTTCCTCCATTGCCGTGAATGCTATTCACCATGTCCTCCACCATAATGCATTAAATTTCAAACAAAAAATTACCACTCCCCTTCTGATTACTAGCTCCACAATCTCCTTCCCAAATCATTGAATTCGCACGAACAACTCAAGTTGTGATATCATGCTCATTCGCACAGACATAGTACACAGTGCGACATATATGTTGTCGAAAACCTTTTAAAAAAATTGAGCAAGACTCTCTTTCCTTAAGAAATCTGAATATAATATCCAAATCTCGAACAATGCTTCATAATCACGGATTCTATAACCCTAGGTTTATTGTATAAAAACCTGCGAACCCAAACAGTGATCGCACCCATCAAAATTTAGCTCAACTTGAAGAGGAACTTTTCAGGATTTCAAAAATATATATGTATCACGATTTTAAGAGGCTTGTGTGATTTTAAAAAAGAAAGAAAAAATATTTAATTTACAGAGGAAGCTCTTCTGCGAAGATGAATCCATTTTTGCTTGACCGTGCTCATGTATATATAGCTGAGACAAGCTTTCATCTGAAACTTGATCAAATAGAAGGATTAAGGAAGTAGAATGTACATCATAGGTTAGAATAGGCATGTGTGTTACTATAGCTTAGTCTGCGTGATTTTATATTTTTAGGGTAGCTGCAGATCTTAGGTAGGCCAGCTGAAGGAACATTTAAAAAATTTGATTAGATTTATAATTATTTAATTTGTACGGAAGTTACGATTAAGTAACAAGCAAAAAACTACCATATACGAGCTCTTTTCACGATGAAAATTATGATCTTAAAATAATTTAATATTTCGGACACGATGGAACTAGTTATCTTGAATTCCTAGCCCGTTTGTAAAACTTCATTTTTAATTTCAAACGGTTAAATAACACTCGTTTAAAATGGTGCACGGTTACAAAATAAACCCAATTGACTCCAAACTGGAAATGTAATGTCCCGGTTTTTAAGCTAACTTGTTTGATAATAAATATTGATTATAGTAGGGTAATTAAAAATAAAGTTTGATTAATAAACAAAACTAAAACAAGAATAATCATGTGTGTAATATATAAGTGTGTACATTTAGTTATGTTTTAACTAAGAAAACATAATATAAAGTTGCAAACAAAAACCTTAGCCATACACATGAAAGTATAACAATATGTATAGGTTAATGGATGTGTTGCGCGCGCGCGCGCACACACACACACACATATATATATATATATATATATATATATATATATATATATATATATATATATATATAGTTATGGTTTAACTTGAATGCAAAGTAAAAAAAAAACTATTCACATAAAAATTGTAACAAAATGTACATATGAAAGGGGCATTCTATTGCTTAGGAAAACATCAATAATTCCTAAACAATTATGGGCAGCAAGGAGTATCATATGCAGGAAACAATTCGGCCATCACAAATTATACATGAACATATAATAGAACATTACACACGAGATGTATGGTGAAATGACTCGGTAAAGATAACAAAGAAAATGCATAAAAAAAACCAACAAGGGTGAGATGATAAAGACAACACTCTTAACTTGATTTAACAATAAATAGTAAGGTTGAGATAGGCGCAAGCCATCCCCTAAAAACCAACAGTACAAGTTAGCAACTAAAGTCAATACCTTAAATTGATTTGACCATGAATAGTGAGGCTTAAATAAGCAAACCATTCATCTATAAAGAAGGCTATACAAATTTGCTAGTATAAAAACTATTGTTAGCAAAATATCATACATATAAAACTGTTTTATATTACCATTCAAATCTAAGAAGAAGTGAATCATACGGCAACAATTAATGAAGTTAAGGTTTGGAGATATCATACTTCTAGAAGGAGAAGTAAGGACAAGGGAAGTAGGTAATATCTAATTAAACAATTCATTGCTTCCATGCAAAGTTTTCCTACACAAGTCGTATAGGTTAGAACCAAGGGTTAAGGCTAATAAGCCACTTACTGTATCACATGTGAAAGAAAATAGATTTTTAAATGGGAGGACTTGGCTATATATACCCCTAGAAGCCATGCATCCTCCTTACAACAAAAATATACTGAGTTCAAAGTGTTTAGCAGGAAAGGAAAGCTTGAAGGTGAGTAAACTAAGTTTATACAATCTTTATTTTAGAGCTGTTGATTCCATTTATCAGTTAATGCCAGTATCTATATGAGTTTAGAACTAGGTGTAAATCATACTGCTAAATTTCTAAGGTCTGAAAACCAATACAGAGTGATGAACTTACCTGTAGACATTTCTTTTATACCCACTGATAACTCCTGTGCCAGTGATCATATAGATTTAGTTATGTATAGTTATATCTGTATGTATATTTCATTGGATAATTAGATTGTTCTGTTAGATTAGGACCAGAGGTATAGATTTAAAAACTATATAAGTATCCTGTTTATAAATAAGGATACATCATGAACACTCTGTTTCCAGAAAATAATTATACCAAAACCTCATATTGAATTCTAAGGAATGCAAGGTCCTAATGCATCCTTTAATGTATTATATACTTTAGTAATCTAACAAAACAAATAACACCATAAACTAAGATAACATTGTTTCTTCTGTAACTAAGGAGATTATGAAATTTTCGAACATCACAAACACGAAATTCAGGCATATAGGAGAAATCGTATAGCAAAACAATGATTTTTGGTCTTAGTTTCATGATTTTTAAGTGAGTGAGTGCTGTGATACATGGGGATGGACGGAAATTGCTTTTTGGGCAAGTTCAGGCGAATTGTGCAACGGGGTTCGAGGGCGTGATATCAGAATAAGCGTGAGAGGGTGGCGATCACTAGAAAATAGTAAATGATTTTTCTGATTAGTGGATTGTGAGGACGATAGGAAAATATGGTTTACGGGTTATTCGCTGTAACCACTGTTTAAGGCGGAGCTGCACCACCACGGTGTTTCTAGAAGGGTGCGCGGGGAGGGGGGGGGGGGCTCTGGCGTAGGTGGTCACCTAGGAGTAGTGGAAGTCTGGCATGATCCGATGGTCTGAGGAAGGAGTGGGAGCCTTTTTCTTGGATCAATAACATTTCGGCAAAAAGGAAGTTGAACGTTGAAACTCCAGCACAAGCGACGATGATGAAATCTAGTTGTAGAAATGGCAATGGGGTGTAAATTGGGGTTTGCGGGGACGGTTGCGATGAACTTACGGTGGTCGGGGTTGGTGTACGCATGCACATATAGGTGTGTACATGGAGGCTTGACTGTGCGATGCTAAGTGAATCAGGAAATGAAGAGAGAAGTAGAGGTGGTAGCGGTATTCAAGCAAAGGGGTTCGACCATATTGGCTATTGTGGCCATGTTTCGAAACAAGAAGACATGTTAAATTGGGTAAAAGTGGCACTGGATAAAAGGAGCAGGTATGGGAAACCAGGAACCAAGTAGAGGAGAAAAGAAGATAACAGGGGTAGGAATGACAATGGGGCGGGTTGGGGCGGGTTTCTCGTGCCCCAGACCCGACCCGGACTTTTTAAACCCCGCCCCAGACCCGCCCCGTAGACCCGCCCCGTAGACCCGGTGCGGGTTTGGAATTTCGCCCCGTACCCGAAACCCGTACGGGTTAGGGTAGACCCGACCCGCCCCGCGACTCGGTGATATTATGTTCTAGTGTACACAAATTTATATATTTATATTTTTTTATCACTAAATGATAAATTATATGCATATTATAATGTGTTCCCAATGACAAGAGAATATTATAAAATGAGTTGTAAGATAATAGTTCAAAAAGTATGCATTTGTTATTGTATGATTATCATTGATGCTACTTAATACAATGAAAATTTTATAGTTTGTCAATTGAAAGAATATAATATTCAAGTTATAACCACGTAAATCTAAAAGATTAAAAAGTAATAGTTATAGTTATAAAGAGTTTGAATGATTTCGATCATGCGGGTCGGGTTGGGGCGGGTTAGCCATGCCCCAGACCCGACCCTAGACCCGGACCTCCAAAAGCGGGTCGCGGGTCTACCATCCCCGAAGACCCTATGGGGCGGGTCTAAATGGGTCAAAACAGGGGCGGGTCAAGCGGGTTTGGACCCTAGACCCGCCTCATTGTCATCCCTAAGCGGGGGCTTGAAGTTGCGAGCTATAGGATTGGGCCGATGATTAACCAACATCAGAGTTCCAAACTTAACCGATACCGAAACAAACAAAATATGATTTTCGATGTTAGTTGAACACGGTTTCTGTATCTATTAAGCCGAAACTAAAAGGGGCATGAATTTCAAGATTGGTAACACCGAAACCGAAAGAAGCTGACAACAGTCAATCTCAATTCCATGGGTATTGAAGAAAACTTCATCCCCATAATAGTAATTAGGGTTCTTCATTCCCCAGATGATTAATTTTACATCTTAAACCTCAAAGAACATATAGCTTCAAATTATCGAAAATAATAGATTATAGATTCTCATGATTCACCATTAATATCCAATTTAAGCTAATATCAATGTATTCATTTTCATCTAAATGAGAAATTCAAGCTTAATCGATCCCAATTGAATCAATAATCGGGTTTGGAGGGAGAAAGATTTTCTAATTTTTAACTTGAAATCGTTTTGCATAAATAAAAACTTACATGCGGAAGATCGAATCTTTGATTCAAGAAACTTGCGAAACTTTCAAGACCTCTAATTCTTGCTTGAATAAATTGCTTACAGATAAAGAAAAGAGAGGAAGGAAAAGAAAGGCTTTATACTAAAGCGCATTCAATCATATCCATACAAACAAATGCAAAACAACAGCCCAGATAAACCGTAGAAGGCCAAAAGGCGGGAAATTCACCTGTTTTGATGATAATACAAAGCCACAGCCGAAAATATTGACTTGAAAAGTCAAAAATACCCCTTTACTAAGGGGAAAACGTTACTACGAGATTTTGATACTGAAACCAAAGGAGTATCAGAATGAAGCTGACACCAGAGTAGAAGCCTTCGGTCGGCACCGAAGCACAAGGTAGAGCCAAAAAGCAAAAGTAAAAGGGGCTAAAAGAACTAAGCTGATATCGAAAGCAAGAGCGATAGGAGCAGAAAGTCGACACCAAAACTAGGGATTGACACATATGTTATCGGCAACAACGATGGGGAGCAAATAGCTTGGTGCCGATATCAAGGGGATAACAATAAAGGCACGATACTGATATCAACGTGTAATAAGCAGTAAAGCTTTGGTATTGAATAACGAAGGCAGAAGCGTAAATCTGGTGCCAAAGAAAGCAGAGTCTAAGTGTTAAGACGATACCAAAAGCCAGTATCATAGGATGCGATACCAAGCACAAAAAGCCAGAAGCAAGTCAATCGATACTGAATATATAAGGGGAGAAACCGATGCCAAGCTCATGAAGGGGAAATGTAAAGCCAGTTACAATTATACTAGAGCAAAAGAAGCTATCCACACCAACGGGCCTGGTGTCGATACCATTGTATGAAGCCAAAACCGAAACAAAGGTCACTAAAGTCAAGTAATAAAACATAAAAATTTGAATTTGAGGTGTAGTATGAATTTAAATGGTATTTTGGTAAGATGGGGTCTGCCCAAGAAAGTGTGGACAAATTTATAGAGGATATTTTGAATCTGTAAGGAATGTTTGTTTGCTAGATCCTAATTTTAAGCAATAATTTTAATTTTACTCAACATAGCATTGATTGCCATGGTTTTAGATGAAGAATAGGATTGATTGACCAAGCAAAAAAACATGAAATTTTGGAATTTTGATTAAATGGAAATATATTTAGGTATATTTAAATGTAACATGAATTTTAGAGGGTATTTTGGAAAAAGGTATGGAAAATTTATGGCGGGTATTTTGAATTTATAAAGAATGTATGTTGATAGATCATAATTTTAAGACATAATTTTAAATTTAATTAATATATTATTGATTTCCATGGTTTTAAATGGAGAATAGGATTAATTGGCAAGTAATGAAACATAAAAAAAAAATTGATTAAAGAGGAAATATGTTTAGATATATTGAGATGTAATCTGAATTTAAAGGGTAATTTGGGAAATTTGCATTTACATCGAAAAAGTGTAACACCAAAGGTATTACAATATTTATAAAAATAAATTGTTTTTGGTCATAGTGGATAATGTTTCATATAAGTGATAATAGTAGAAAAGTCAAATTTCCATATTAAACTTAACTATAAAGCAACATTGATTATTCCTCTAATGAATTTTGATTCTCACAAATTTGTATTGACTTACATGGCAAGTATACATAAACATGATATCAATATATAAAATCACAACGAATTTAATGGTCAATAAATACCAACTTCAATTACAATAACAATTGTTCCCTCTCAAGAATATATATCATTAAGAGTACCAATAACTTTTAAAATAGGTATCATAAAATCTATGCAATTTGATAATTTATACATACATATAGAAAATAGATATAAATTTCTTTGATTACTTTGTGGAATATATTCCACAAAATAATCAAAGAAATTTTTTCCATGTTGTTGGAGGCCAACTATATTGTTACTTATAAAGTGTTATCATTGTTTCCTAACATTAGTTTGTTAGAATTTTGAAATTCTCTAAAAACACGTTTTACCATAGTTACTCAAAATGTTACACCTTTCCACAAATTGAATTTTAGTTTGCATAACAAAGCTATAAAGTGGTATATAATTATGTTTATGACCTATCCCATTTCAATGCATTCTTATTTCTATAGATTTCGAAACATGTAGGTCATGATCCTATTTACACATATTATAAATAAAACCAGAGTTTGTTTGTATTTTCTGAAAATTGGTAAAAAAAAAATTAATGTTTGTTTTATGTAGCAAAAGTATTATTTAATTTAAAAGGCACAAACCAAAAGTGATCATACTTAATCAATTTACATGTTGATTTGTTCTGCTGATCAAAAATTTCTTAGACAGAAAATATATTTAAATGCAATAATCTATTTAGAGAAATGTTAAGAACATTCTTCTTAAGAGAGAGTGAGCTTATACTTGCCACCTGATAGGTGGAACCAGGCTATGACCGTAATAAGTTTTAAAACTAGGCTAATTAAGTGATTAGTTTTATAAAGGTGGCCAAATCGAAAAAAAATAATCTCTTTTATAATAAAAGTCAAGTCGGAACATATAAATTAAGTATATAGATATGTTTTACATGGCATCTATCCGTTGTTTCTTGAATTATATTGTTCGTTTTTAGATACAAGCTACCATAGTGAGATCTATCTTTTATATAATACCAAGCATATTGTTGCTATAATTCATGATTCCTGATGAACACTTCAATACGTATAGTTTTGGATATCATTGATCTGCACTGTGCAAAAGCAGGAGTAGGGCTGGCCCTGACCTAGTGCGAGCCGTGCGACCGCACATGGCCCATTAGGTCAGGGGGCCCCAAAAAGAAAAGAAAAAAACTGTATTATCTTACTAGAGCTGCTTTTTCTTGTCAGGATGCGTGTACTTGATAGTAATTTATCTATGCAAAAGTAAATATGATTGTATGCTTTGTTGACATCAATCAATATATTAAAATGGAGATGTGACTTGTGTGGACCTCTAGTTGACAGATTGAAAATGTGGGAAAAAACTTTATGAATTTGCTGAAATACGCAATTTTCTTAATGGAGACGCACAGTAGAAAATACACATTTTCACTTAAGTTCAATGTCATAAAAAAAAAATTAAAAGTCCAAAATTTTGGGTCCGCACTAGGCCCATAAATACTAAGGCCTGGCCCTGAGCAGGAGAGGTGGTTTTGGTGACATGCTGATAAAGATGAGTTAGTTTTTATTTTATTTTTAATACAGTTACCATTTGTTGATTGGTCATCACGTAGATTTCCCAATCTTTTAAACCTCATTGTGAGTTTTCTGTTACATATTTGTAAGTTAGGCTTGATATCCAGGTTTTAAACTTTATATACTTATGCTGAATCATTTAGCTTCTCTTCACATATAATATATTACTACTACAATGTATACTCAAGAATTGAGCTCATAGAGTGCCAACAACTATATGTTCATTTCGTATTTTTCCTATCTATTTTATGATATACTACTTAATTCGAAAAATTGTTATGCGGAAGGTCAAGCATTCATTTAAATGGCCAACTGTATATTTTGTCCATATTGATGCCTTAAAAGACTATCTGTGCATTTATTATCAGTTACAGTATTATCAGATAACTTATGCTTAGCATTGATACATACATTGAAATGGTATCATAATTTGGGAGAACTAGGTAAGATATTTTCTTCCTTTTTTACTGTACATGCAAGGTTTATGCAGATTTACAGTTATTGGAGTAACATGTAACACATCCACAAAAGAGAACTGTATTTATGTTACTATTTCAATCTTACCGGCATGGTTAGACTGCGTGCCCTCAGTCCATTGTAGTTGAAAGTGCTCTTAAATTAGGATATTGATATGCATTTTTTTTAGATATGGTAGAAATTAACAGTATTTTTACTTCAGTTTAGATTCTGGTAGTCAAGTGGATCAAGGTGTTCTTCACTTTCTTGGCATGGCTGCAGCATGATGATCGGCTTCCTGAATCAAAAGTATGATGAGCATGTAGCTTCAATTGTAAACTGTGAAAAATTTCGATAAAATTGGTCTTGGGTTGCATTGTGCTATCAAAATCATTTTATGTTACGTTTTGAAAGACATGGGTTGAAGACAACAAAACCAGTTGTAGGTACACAACATGTTGAAAAATGAGATATTTTCTTATGAGAACTGTCGTGGATCTCAACCTAAATATTGAATGGGTGGTTGTTTCGTTATTTTTGGGACTGCCTTTGGGATATTATGCTAATGCTTTAAACAAATGGACGAGAATAAGAAATTATTTTATCTGGGCTGAATTGAAAACTGTAGAATTTTGGTGGTTGGTTGTACTGTTGGCTGTAGCAAAGGTTCTGAAATCTTTGGTTAATGTTTCCTTACAATAAGCAGACAACATGTTTTCCACGGATTACGAACAGGTTATTTGGTGGATTACGAAAAGATTATTTGGTTGATTCTGTATGAATTTTCTATACACTATGGTCTATCTGATCATTCATCTTTCATTGAAAACTCGGTTCTAATATAGTAGTTCAAATCTGGCTCCTTATAACTCTTCTGTTGTCCTGCATGCGTAGTACTAAAGCATTTTTTGATGTCCGTATACGTTGCACTAAATATTATTGCCTGCCACTTCATGTGCTTTGCTATTAGTGTAGTATTCTTCCATATATAATTAGAAGTATTTGCTACCACTTTATTCACCTAATATAAAAGAGTGTGTCCCATTGTTGAAAGTAAACGAGTTCCTAATTGATTATTCCATTAGACATATAATTTAAAACCAAAATACAAGCAAACAATAGTAATAAGAGAATAAATACAATATATAAGGAATAAAATACACATATATACAAGGAATGTTTAATACTTTTGATGATGCATTCATGTTGATGCATCGGCATGTAATTGATTACTACATCAATTACTTTTTCCGACTTAAAACCTTTTCCTTGTTGGCTGCAGCAGGCACAATCTTTAATGTTAGAAATGTTTAGTCCACTGTAATGCATCAATTAAGGGCAAGATTACAGTTGCAACTTCCACTCAAGACCAATTTCTTACACATGCAGTTGGCAATTGTTTGTAAAGCTGAACATGAAATAAAACATGTCATATATGGCTGAAATATTTGAAACTGAAAATGTATGATCTTATATTTATATAAGTATATCAATGGCGGACTCTCGTTTTTCTTGTTTTAAGAACTCCGTTTTCCTTCCTTCAAATTCTTCCTCGTCACTGGTTGATTCTATGGTTTCTTCTCAGCGTTCTTTTGTGAATGTTGTTAGGCAACCTTCTTCTAAATTTTCTTTTTGGGATTCTGTCTCGCTCAAGAGCCATTCTCGAAGGAAAAAAGCTAGAGATCATGTTTGTTTTAGATGTGGCGATCCTTATCATCTAGCGAAGAATTATAGGAATGGAATTTGCTGTTTCAATTGTGGAGGCGTGGGGCATCGAAAAATGAGATGTCCAGTGATGTTTAGAGGCAAATCAGTTTTTGATCTTATGCACTTCAACTGTTTGAGGATATGCCAGAATATGATTACTCTCTTGGATCTCTTCGTATTGGATTTCCATAGTAAGGAGAACGATAGGGCTTATATGATGTTGTTGTTGGGTTGGCACTTGGAGGGTCTCATTGATGGGATCTTGTGGCGTAAAAGTGTTAATTTAGTTGTATATCCTCTGTAACAACTCAACTTTCCAGTACCTCGGAAGTTGTATCATTATTTAAGAAAAGAAATAGATAGAAGAATAGAACTAAGAAAAGACATCAGAATCTCACAGCGGAATTTGGGACAATATATTAATAACTCAAAATATTACATATCATAAGTCAAGTACATTAGAGTACTGGATACATAGGGATACAGGTTACATCGATTACATAATAATCAGTCGTAATACTAACTTGCATAATGATAGTACATAACATCATAATTGAACCAACACTCGGATAATTATACATAACATAAGATAGATAAGCCAATGCTCCAGGGTCTGCCATCCTGCTACTCCAAAATACCTTAAAACCTGGATCACTTGTCTACTCATAATAAATATTATGAGTACCCAAGAGTTTAAGGAAAACACAGAAAATAAACTCCGGGTCAATCATGGACTGGTATGAGTAAACGATTTATAAACAAGTTTCAATAATCACAATGATTCATAAGACCACGCCGTGAATACCGAACGAGTTTTTACCTTATGAGATCAAAACAGTTTGCATATTTAAAACATATATTATGATAATGTCTAGGGTGTCCACAAATAATTCATAATCTAGTAGAATGCTTGCATCTCACATTCTACTTATAGTATACAAACAAAACCATTAAGTACTTATGGGTACTTGGTTTCTAACTATGACAAGGTATGGAATCACCTTCCGGAGATGTATCTCTAGATACGAATACACGGGTTCAATTAGAACATCTTGTAACCCGGCCACACATGACCGACCACTCATTTCTCTTGAGTGTATCGAATGTATATCACCAACGGTGGTAGCAAGCCAACCGTTCCTCGAAATGGGTCAGAATCGATAGAATAAGAAACAAGGAAATATCTCTATATAGGTGATGATACATCCTAATGGGAGCTACCCACATAGCCATGTTGCGTGCCCGATTTTTGTCATTTCCGGTTGTGAAGCTTGAGGCTAAACCTATCTTGACACTCTTTTGATTTGCTTTGAATGCGACATTATCAAACCCGCTAATTTACTAATTGACTTCTTCAAAAATATATTACAAGTATAAAGCAAGAGAAATGAATTCCTCTACCACTTATAACTACGTTTGAAAAGATCAATGTACGTGATTAGTTAGGAATATTCTGTCAAACATTCGTCCATACAAGTTGTCCTGGGACTGGACAAACCGAAGGCACTATTCAGTACATATATCTTAGCCAATCGTTATCTAAGATTTATACAATAGCCCTTGCATTTTTCTCCGTCTTTAATTTCTTCAGCATATTTGATTCGTCACGCTTATGCCGATACGGAGTGGTTCTTTGGATAATGATCCAACCGATCTCTCCATATTAACAACGTTAAAATGGTCAAAACTTTGATAGTCGGTGATTTAACTATCAAATGAAAACACGTGTGCAAACAATAATCTTATTTCCCATTTACATTTCTATGATCAATCATTTTCATATGTATATATATATATATTTCCTATGTTTACGTGTCACTATCCTTTCATATCAATCAGCCGTTGACTGTAATTATTAAGAGAACAATTTCCTGAGTATACATCCCGAAGGCCGAAACCGACATCATATCGATATCGAGAGAATCATTCAACTTATTAATTCTAGTCAGTTTCTAATTTCAATAATCCCATTTGAATTCTTATTTCAAAAATTCACATTCCTTTAATATTTTTGTTTCGAAAAATATTAGCTTAACTCCTTTATTTAATGTCATACTATACTGTATGCAAAGCACGGGTTTAAAACCTTTCTAGTGAAAAATCTTCTTTTATAAAACCCGGGGGTAAATGTTCGAATCTAGTATCGACAGTTAAACCTTTCTCTTGATCTACTTTCATTTTATCTATCGTTGATTCGATTTAAATAAAATGAACATTTCCCTTTTCTCTGATTAAATTGTTAACACGATTATCATTTTTATATTTTATAAAAATGTTAACAAAAGGATATATATAAATTTTTCTAAATTTATATATTTATTTAAAGTCTAATTATTTAATTAAAAATAAATAAATTAAATAAATTTCCGAAAACATTTTCCTTTATTTATTTTCCTATTTTTAAATTAAACAGTTTTTAATTTAGAACTTCGTTCACAAATCTCTTTTGAAAAGGTTTTGACTAAAGTACCAAGTACCGCTTTTCAAAACCAGGGCGTGCGCATGGTAAATCAGCCCCAGATCACGGTATTCAGCCAAAGTACCAAAGTACCAGGCGGTACTTCCGATTTCTAAAATACCACCCCTCAGTCACCATGTTTCACGCCCAAAATCCCTTGCCGCCCTCATGTTTTCAATCCCTGCTAAACTACCAAGTGGTACTTCACATTTTCCAGACTTGTCTGTTAAAACCCGATCAAGAAAAATCTTCCCACGCCTCAGGCCAACGGACCCCAGGCACCTCTGACCACGCCTTGCCACCGTCCAGACGCTTCATTCACCGTTGGTGCGGTGGTCCCTCTCGCCGTAGGCGAGGTGCAGCTCCGGCTCAAAGCCGAGATAGCCTACACGCACAAAATTCCAACAAAACTCGATCAAACTCCAAATATACACGTTATAAAAATCCTGAGGTATTTTCCCCATGTTCTCAAGATCATCACGCACCTGTTCACTCGTTTACATAATCGGTTATCGGGTAGATTTTCAGAAATGATCATCTTTGCCATTTTCGACTAAAACAGTTTTCTCTTGATCCCTTATAATAAAAATCTTGATGTTGGATTCTAAATTCATCATTTCTTTTACTGATCATGTAAATATATATATACACATATATATATCATAACTAGATTGCTTGGCATGCATTGATTTTTAACAGTACTTTTACTGTTAATATACAGGGTGTATCAAAGTTTGATATATACCATTTTCTAACTTATTTAATGATGTAAATACACTTGAATGGATCATTCACATGGAGGACTAGTGTTAGACTTCATACTAGCAAACCACCTAAAAGGAGAGTACCAAACAGAGCATTTTGTTCCCATTTTAAATACATAGTTTTTATTTGACAGGGCCATTTTCAAGTGTTTGTTAAATCAAGTAAAAGACTTACAGACATGGCACTTCAAAGGTTATTAAAACCCTAAACATGTATCCATGAACCCACACTTGATCACAAAGTAAATGGTTTATAAAATATACACAGTTTAGTTTCTAACAGGGTAACAACTCATGTATTGATTTAAACAGTCCAAAGGTTTTCTTTCGGTATAACTTCAAGTGTCTCTTAAACTAAACATGAACTTCTATGAATTCATTAGCACAAACATACATTAGTACAAGAGTTCAACAGTGTTTAATCATGGGTGTCCGAGGTAGGTTTTATCATACACAAATATGTACATAACAGTAATTAAAACATACATATCAACTTGCATGAAACAAATATAGTTAATACCAAATGTTTACTCACTTTAAATGCTGCTGTGTGAAAGTGTTTTAAAAGCTCCTATTACCCTTCTTAAAAGCTCGAATTAAAGTGCTTCAGGAAGAGAAAATTATCAGCCTATTTATAGGAAAAAGAAATGCTAAAAACAAAGTTTCTTAAATTCATTAAATGGGAAAATTCCAATTTTTCCTGATCCAATATTTGGGCGCAGGTTTTACAATAGAGGAATGTTCCTCTGAAAGCTCAGTTTTGCAATGTATTTCTTGCGCAAGGATTTGTTGGATAAAGGGTGTCCATACAAGTGGTTTGGCTGATGACAAAAAGCTTTAAATGCTTTGGTCCTTTTGGCATCCAACTTCCTATAAACCCCTTTTACATACATATGAAAAAAACAAATAGCAGGGTTTTCTTTGGCAAATAAATTTATACACAATACATTGTTTTTAAACTAAATATAAAAAGCTAGTTTAAGTACATTTTCATTTAATGTTGCTGTGCCAGTTTATGCAGGAGATTTCTTGCATCAATCTTTAAAAACACTTAAGTGTTTTTATTCTAATCAAGTGTCAAATTTTTGCCTTGTCCTTCTACACTTTATATAAGAAATGTTTTGGCTAAATACATTGTTAAGAGTACTTGTTCTTAGCTGAGAATGTGGTCATGTTTTCCAGCGCAAGAGAAAGGGTTCAAGTGCATGTCTAAAATGGTTGAATGCACTTGGTCTAGGTAGCTTACAAAAGGTGTAGACTAATACTTAAGTTTTCTAGTTCACAAGCTTTTTGATTTGTTTCTTAAAAACAAATTAAATCCCTAGTTAAAGTTTGCTACACTTCTGGTTGTAGTAAAGTAAGTCTTTACTCACCTTTTCTGGCTTTGTAAAAGAATATTCAACATTAATGAGTGTAATTATTAATGTTTTGTTCATTTTAAATTCTTTCATATTTTTGTTTTTGTCCAGAAATTCGTGGGTCATTACAATCTTTCCCCCTTATAAAAATTTCGTCCTCGAAATTTGTAATTAAGTCGCAAATTCAAGTTATAATTAAAGTTATAAACTTATATCCATAAATAATCAACACACATCAGCCAATTGTTATTTATCACAGTTATTTCCATAACTACCATATCTGTTACTACCGTTAAAAACATTTCCATTAGTGTATTACTATTTCTCAACATTTATCAGTTCCTGACCATAAATTTGTAAGCGAATAACCCTATATATATCAACCCCGAAGACCGAAATCAACATCAGATTGATACCTAGAAAAATTATTCAACTTAATCAATTTCCAGTTAGGTTCTAATTTCTTAACTTCACATCTTAATTCCTCGTTACCCATATTACTTAAAATATCATCGATTATATTTGGAAAATAAATCCCAAATCTTCATTAACTTCCTTCATTTGAATTTACTTATTCAAATATATTTATCTACTCCGAATTCTCTTTTTACTTGAATCCATATTTAACGATCTCTAGTTCACTTTACTTACCTCCGTTAAATTTTTATACGAATTAATTCTTAAATTAGTTATCTTCGTTTCGGAACTCACTAAATCTGATTTTATTCAAATCTTAAAATCCTACTTTATTATAAAAAGAATAAGGTACCTTCCATCACTTCTTCCATTTTCACATCCGTAGAGGTTGATGGCTTATCCATTAAAGCAAAGACTGTTGGTTGTGTTCCTTTCTTTATAAGCAAACAATCTTTGATCAAATTTCCAGGCTAATGACACTTATAACATAAATACTGTCGGACAGAAGCGTTATCCGATTCCAGTGGTTCCTGCTGAGGTTGCTGTGGCTTTTTTGCTGCTGGCTTCTTACAGAACCTAGCAATGTGACCCTTCTCTTTACAGTTATGGCATATGGTGTTCTTGAAACGCTCCTTAGCTTTCTCTCCCATCTCTCCCTTGCCCTTCCAGTTCGGATCAAATTTCCTCTTCAAAGGGTTCTCCCCACTGGCTTCTCCGGTTTGTGCCTTTGCTACTGTCTTCTTTGTGCTTAGTGCCTCATAACGGATTGCCATGTCGACTATGTCGATGAATGGACTCTTCAGATGTCCAATCACCTTATCTTGTAAATTTTCTTTCAAACCAGCTATGAACATTTCGTTCTTCTTGAGCGAGGTATTGATCAGGTCTGGGCCAAAACAAGAGAGTGCATTGAACTTATTTTCGTACTCTGCTATTGACATGTTTCCTTGTTTCAGATTGATGAAATCTCGGTACATCTTAGTCTTTCCAGCTGCAGGTAAAAATTGTGCCTCAAACTCTTCTTTGAACTTTCCCCAGGAAAAATCATTCTCAGAAACGTTCGCAGTCTGTGCATCCCACCAGATTGCTGCTGCTCCTTGTAGTTGCCATGAAGCCAAAAGTCGTTTCTGTTCATCATTCAAATTCTGCCCTTTGAAAATCCTCTCACAAGATCTCAGCCACGCTTGAACTTCAATGAACGATTCGGTTCCTTTGAAAACCTTTCCACCTAGAGTGTTATACTCCTTACAGATAGTTGCAAAATTCGTCCTAGCTTGAACTGGGATAACTTCTTCCACAGTTTCTACTTGGTTCTGAGTAGTGTTACGACCATTGGTATTGGTGGTTCCACTAGTTCGACCTCTTTTTCCACGGGTATTCATTCTTACTAACCTGAATATAACAGGTTGACATCAAAACTTGATCGGATATTAAGATACCTAATCTATACAAAACTTAAGTCGATCATTCCTAAGTATGTATATATATATATATATAATAACATCCAACTTTTAAACATACGCTCTCTCAATACTCACCCAAAGCCTAGGTATACGGTAACCTAAGCTCTAATACCAACTGTAACGACCCAACTTTCCAGTACCTCGGAAGTTGTATCATTATTTAAGAAAAGAAATAGATAGAAGAATAGAACTAAGAAAAGACATCAGAATCTCACAGCAGAACTTGGGACAATATATTAATAACCCAAAATATTACATATCATAAGTCAAGTACATTAGAGTACTGGATACATAGGGATACAGGTTACATCGATTACATAATAATCAGTCGTAATAGTAACTTGCATAATGATAGTACATAACATCGTAATTGAACCAACATTACGATAATTATACATAACATAAGATAGATAAGCCAATGCTCCAGGGTCTGCCATCCTGCTACTCCAAAGTACCTTAAAACCTGGATCACTTGTCTACTCATAATAAATATTATGAGTAACCAAGAGTTTAAGGAAAACACAGAAAATAAACTCTGGGTCATTCATGGACTGGTATGAGTAAATGATTTATAAACAAGTTTCAATAAATCACAATGATTCATAAGACCACGCTGTGAATACAGAACGGGTTTTTACCTTATGAGATCAAAACAGTTTGCATATTTAAAACAGATATTATGATAATGTCTAGCGTGTCCACAAATAATTCATAATCTAGTAGAATGCTTGCATCTCACATTCTACTTATAGTATACAAACAAAATCGTTAAGTACTTATTGGTATTTAGTTTCCAACTATGACAAGGTATGGAATCACCTTCTGGAGGTGTATCTCTAGATACGAATACACGGGTTCAACAAGAACATCTTGTAACCCTGCCACACATGACCGACCACTCATTTCTCTTGAGTGTATCGAATGTATATCACCAACGGTGGTAGCAAGCCAACCGTTCCTCGAAATGGGTCAGAATCGATAGAATAAGAAACAAGGAAATATCTCTGTATAGGTGATGATACATCCTTATGGGAGCTACCCACATAGCCATGCTGCGTGCCCGATTTTTGTCATTTCCGGTTGTGAAGCTTGAGGCTAAACCTATCTTGACACTCTTTTGATTTGCTTTGAATGCGACATTATCAAACCCGCTAATTTACTAATTGACTTCTTCAAAAATATATTACAAGTATAAAGCAAGAGAAATGAATTCCTCTACCACTTATAACTACGTTTGAAAAGATCAATGTACATGATTAGTTAGGAATATTCTATCAGACATTCGTCCATACAAGTTGTCCTGGGACTGGACAAACCGAAGGCACTATTCAGTACATATATCTTAGCCAATCGTTATCTAAGATTTATACAATAGCCCTTGCATTTTTCTCCATCTTTAATTTCTTCAGCATATTTGATTCGTCACGCTTATGCCGATACGGAGTGGTTCTTTGGATAATGATCCAACCGGTCTCTCCATATTAACAACGTTAAAATGGTCAAAACTTTGATAGTCGGTGATTTAACTATCAAATGAAAACACGTGTGCAAACAATAATCTTATTTCCCATTTACTTTTCTATGATCAATCATTTTCATATGTATATATATATATTTCCTATATTTACGTGTCACTATCCTTTCACATCAATCAGCCGCTGACTGTAATTATTAAGAGAACAATTTCCTGAGTATACATCCCGAAGGCCGAAACCGACATCAGATCGATATCGAGAGAATCATTCAACTTATTAATTCTAGTCGGTTTCTAATTTCAGTAATCCCATTTGAATTCTTATTTCAAAAATTCACATTCCTTTAATATTTTTGTTTCGAAAAATATTAGCTTAATTCCTTTATTTAATGTCATACTATGCTGTATGCAAAGCACGGGTTTAAAACCTTTCTAGTGAAAAATCTTCTTTTATAAAACCCGGGGGTCAATGTTCGAATCTAGTATCGACAGTTAAACCATTCTCTTGATCTACTTTCATTTCATCTATCGTTGATTCGATTTAAATAAAATGAACACTTCCCTTTTCTCTGATTAAATTGTTAACACGATTATCATTTTTATATGTTATAAAAATGTTAACAAAATGATATATATAAATTTTTCTAAATTTATATATTTATTTAAAGTCTAATTATTTAATTATTTATTTAATAAAAAATAAATAAATTTCCGAAAACATTTTCCTTTATTTATTTTCCTATTTTTAAATTAAACAGTTTTTAATTTAAAACTTCGTTCACAAATCTCTTTTGAAAAGGTTTTGACTAAAGTACCAAGTACCGCTTGTCAAAACCGTGGTGTGCGCATGGTAAATCAGCCCCAGATCACGGTATTCAGCCAAAGTACCAAAGTACCAGGCGGTACTTCCGATTTCTAAAATACTACCCCTCAGTCACCATGTTCCACGCCCAAAATCCCTTGCCGCCCTCATGTTTTCAATCCCTGCTAAACTACCAAGTGGTACTTCACATTTTCCAGACATGTCTGGTAAAACCCGATCAAGAAAAATCTTCCCCCGCCCACGCCTCAGGCCAGCGGATCCCAGGCGCCTCCGACCATGCCTTGCCACCGTCCAGACGCTTCATTCACCGCTGGTGCGGTGGTCCCTCTCGCCGTCGAGGTGCAGCTCCAGCTTAAAGCCGAGACATCCTACACGCACAAATATCCAACAAAACTCAATCAAACTCCAAATATACACGTTATAAAAATCCTAAGGTATTTTTCCCATGTTCTCGAGATCATCACGCACCTGTTCACTCGTTTACATAATCGATTATCGGGTAGATTTTCAAAAATGATCTTCTTTTCCATTTTCGACTAAAACTGTTTTTATCTTGATCCCTTATAATAAAAATCTTGATGTTGGATTCTAAATTCATCATTTCTTTTACTGATCATGTACATAGATATATACATATATATATATCATAACTAAATGGCTTGGCATGCATTGATTTTTAATAGTACTTTTACTGTTAATATACAGGGTGTATCAAAGTTTGATATATACCATTTTCTAACTTATTTAATGATGTAAATACACTTGAATGGATCATTCACATGGAGGACTAGTGTTAGACTTCATACTAGCAAACCACCTTAAAGGAGAGTACCAAACAGAGCATTTTGTTCCCATTTTAAATACATAGTTTTTATTTGACAGGGCCATTTTCAAGTGTTTGTTCAATCAACCAAAAGCCTTACAGACATGGCACTTCAAAGTTTATTAAAACCCTAAACATGTATCCATGAACCCACACTTGATCACACAGTAAATGGTTTATAATATATACACAGTTCAATTTCTAACAGGGTAACAACTCATGTATTGATTTAAACAGTCCAAAGGTTTTCTTCCGGTATAACTTCAAGTGTCTCTTAAACTAAACATGAACTTCTATGAATTCATTAGCACAAATATACATCAGTACAAGAGTTGAACAGTTTTTAATCATGGGTGTCCGAGGTAGGTTTTATCATACACAAATATGTACACAACAGTAATTAAAACATACATATCAACTTGCATGAAACAAATATAGTTAATACCAAATGTTTACTCACTTTAAATGCTGCTGTGTGAAAGTGTTTTAAAAGCTCCTATTACCCTTCTTAAAAGATCGAATTAAAGTGCTTCAGGAAGAGCAAGTTATCAGCCTATTTATAGGCAAAAGAAATGCTAAAAACAAAGTTTCTTAAATTCATTAAATGGGAAAAATCCAATTTTTCCTGATCCAATATTTGGGCGCAGGTTTTACAATAGAGGAATGTCTCTCTGAAAGCTCAGTTTTGCAATGAATTTCTTGCGCAAGGATTTGTTGGAAAAAGGGTGTCCATACAAGTGGTTTGGCTGATGACAAAAAGCTTTAAATGCTTTGGTCCTTTTGGCATCCAACTTCCTATAAACCCCTTTTACATACGTATGAAAAAAAAATAGCAGGGTTTTCTTTGGCAAATAAATTTACACACAATACATTGTTTTTAAACTAAATATAAAAAGCTAGTTTATGTACATTTTCATTTAATGTTGCTGTGCCAATTTATGCAGGAGATTTCTTGCATCAATCTATAAAAACACTTAAGTGTTTTTATTCTAATCAAGTTTCAAATTTTTGCCTTGTCCTTCTACACTTTATATAAGAAAGGTTTTGGCTAAATACATTGTTAAGAGTACTTGTTCGTAGCTGAGAATGTGGTCGTGTTTTCCAGCGCAAGAGAAAGGGTTCAAGTGCATGTCTAAAATGGTCGAATGCACTTGGTCCAGGTAGCTTAGAAAAGGTGTAGACTAATATTTAAGTTTTCTAGTTCACAAGCTTTTTGATTTGTTTCTTAAAAACAAATTAAATCCCTAGTTAAAGTTTGCTACACTTCTGGTTGTAGTAAAGTAAGTCTTTACTCACCTTTTCTGGCTTTGTAAAAGAATATTCAACATTAATGAGTGTAATTATTAATGTTTTGTTCATTTTAAATTCTTTCATATATTTTTTTCGTCCAGAAATTCCCGGGTCATTACATCCTCCTTTACCACGTCCGACGGAAAGAAAGGATCATGCTTTCTTCTTCAGTTTAAATCTTTTGAAATTGCGGTGGATCTTTACTGATTCGTCTTCAAGAAACAAGGGGAAAGCTTTTCGGTTGTTGGATGAGATACTGGCGCATTTCGATGCAATTAATACTATTATCAATTGTGATCGTAGTGCTCCTGATTTTCAGTCACTTTCTAAATGTGATGCTCCTTTTAATGTTCAATTGGGTGCTGAATTTCAGGCGGGAAAGGACTTTGTTGCTGAGTCAGATTGGGTCGATGATGGAGTAGTGGTTCTTGAAGAAGAGATGGGGGGTTTTGTTGGGGTATATTGGACTATGCAACGCATTGATCCGATGATCATTGACCCTTCTGTTATGAAATGTTTAGGCCTTTGTGAAGAATCATGGTTCAATGTTAGTAAGGTCATCAACAATGGGAGGAATAAGGAAGTGATGACAGGGGTCGACTCGGAGGACATGCGAGGATATGTTACGGGCTGTGTTTATAAGGGTCCTCCTGCTAGATTTGATCAGCATACTTGCGAAGATGAGGGGATTGATTGGTATGTGGCCGAGGGTGTTGATCTATCTAACAGATTCGGTTTGTTGGAGGATACTGACGAAGAGATGGCTTCTAGGAAGGAGGGATTAGGTGGTTTTTGTGCGGATCATAAGGTGGTATGTCTGAAATCTTCCTCAACCATGAGAAGAGGTTTCAAAGTTGGTAGATTTAAATTGGGTAGGAAAGGTAAATTGCAGTCTATGAGAATATCTTAGCATGAGCAAGATAAATTGATGGTAGTGAGTTCTTTGAGTGTGGGCTTGGGGGTCGGTTTTAACAAAACTGCTGTTAGTGAAGGGTTGGAGCGGATGGTCAGTAAGCCTGTTTGTGACAGCGGTGAGTTTGAATTGACTAGGGGAAACATGGTGGAGATTATGGGATGCATGAATGGTGTTGTTGACTGTAATGCTTTTGGTAGTAGAAATGTTATTGTGTATGGGGATTCAGCAGTTCAAAATTCGCTGACGGGCTGTTCAGGTATGTGCGGTCTTATGTTGATAGTGAATAAGGGTGGTTGCACTTTGCTTTTGAGGGAGTCGGGTGGAAGACTACTCTCCTTATTTGTGAAGCCGTGTTTTGATATGTTTAGATCGGAGCACGCTTTGTTTTGTGCGGAGTTAGTTCCTGTTGATCGGCCTAGTTCTTCGGTTAGTGTTGATTTACATGAGGTTAGTGGGGGGCACTCACATAGTAGTGATGTATCCTCTACTTTGACTAGGAAGGGGAGACGTAGGAGAGTAGCTCCTAGTTCTGGAGCGATTATACTCCTTTTCCTTTGGGTAGCCTTTCGACTAGTCAGTTATTTCAGCATGCGAATGATACTACTTTTATCTTTACTGACATTGAGTTTGATGCAGATTTCATTAGAAGTAGGGAATTAGACGAGTTATTTCGTTGAGACAATGAGGATTGTTAGCTGGAATATTAGGGGTCTAAATGATCCTAAAAAATGTGCTAAGGTTAGGACCTTTTTTAAAGATTATCATATTGATATTGTTTTGCTTCAGGAGACTAAAATTGAGAACCCCGATATTAGTTTTTATGCACGATTAGGTGGGTCCCTCTTTCGTAATTGGGCTTGTCTTCCGGCCATAGGTACTGCTGGGGGGATTATGATTGGTTGGAAAGATAACCAATTTAGACTCGTGCAGGAGATTCCTAAGTTGTATTCTCTACATATTGTTTTAGCCTCTCTCATAGATAATTCTTTACTGTGTATTTCCAATTTGTATGGTCCTCATATAAAAATTGAGAGGAGACTTTTGTGGATTGAATGTGCTGATTTTAGGAATCTTGTCCCCAATCAATGGATTGTGGAGGGAGATTTCAATGTCACTAGGTTTTTAGGTGAGAGATCACCTCGGTAAGATGATTTCTCTGATATGGAGGAATTCAATGATTTCATTTTAGATAATAATTTGATTGAGATTCCTCTAAATAGTAGATTGTTCACTTGGTCTAATGTCAGAGATAGTCCTTCTTTTGCTTTATTAGATAGATTCGTTATTAGTACTGAGGTGTATGATAGATTCTCTATTAGTAGAGTTAAGGGTTTGCCTTTTTTATATTCTGATCATTGTCCTATAATCCTTTCGTGTGACTCGAACATTTCTATTTGTAACAGTTTCAAATTTGAAAAGATGTGGGTATTAGATTCTAGTTTTATTAATCTAGTTTCTGTTAAGTGGGATTCCTTATTTTATTTTAATAATTTGTATAGGGGTAACTCTGTGAAGATTTTTGTTGCGAAGCTGGTTAAGTTAAGATTTTTTCTTAAACGTTGGAATAAGTATATTTTTGGTAGTGTTAGAATTAGGAAGGATAAGATTATGTGTGAGATGTTTGATTTAGACAAAATTAGCGAGTCCATAATTCTTAATTCCAATGAAAGGGATAGACTTTGCAACCTTAGGAATGTTCTCAAGCTGATTTTAGAAAAAGAAGACATCATGTGAAAGCAAAGGGTCCGAGTTCAATGGATTAAGGAGGGGGATAATAACACGAAGTTCTTTCATAGTGTGGCTAATAAGAGAAGGCATGATAATTTGATTTGTTCTATTTTTATTAATGATGTGGAAGTGACTGTTCATATGGAATTAAATGAGGCTTTTACTGGTTATTATAAGCAGATTTTTGGAGCTAGGATTAAGAGAAGGATGAATGTTAGATGTAATGACATTTATCCGCCTGTTACCAAGGTAGATTTAGTAGATTTAGATAGGCCTTTCTCTGAACGGGAGATTTGGAAGGCTATCTGTGACAAAGCTCCTAGGCCCGATGGTTTTTCTATTCTTTTTTTATAAGAAATTTTGGGAGGTTTTGAAATTTGACATTATTAACTTATTTAATGATTTTTATAGAGGTGATTTACGATTAGGTAGTTTTAACTTTGCTAATGTTATCCTTATTCATAAGAGAGAGGGTGCTAATTCTCTTAAGGATTTTAGGCCTATTTCCTTAATCAACTGTTCTATTAAGAATATTTCCAAAGTCCTAGCTAATAGGCTTAGTTCTAAGATGAATGATCTTATAGATTTTTCCCAAACTTCCTTTATTAAAGGCAGAAACACAATGGACGGAGTGGCTGCTGTGCAGGAGTATATTAATGTTTGTTGTAAAATTAATTTTTCTTGTGCTATTTTGAAGTTGGACTTTGAGAAGGCGTTTGATTCAATTGATTGGGATTTTATATGTGAGTTTTGTCTTGCTAGGGGTTTTAGTGTCAGATGGATTAACTGGATCATGATGTTGCTTAGGTCTGGTTGCTCTAATATTGTTGTTAATGGGGTTGTGGGCAAGAAGGTTCAACCTAAGAGAGGTCTTAGACAAGGTGATCCCCTATCACCTCTTCTTTTTAATTTAGCAGTTGATGTTTTCTCTAGAATTATTAAGAGAGATGTTAGATTTGGTGTTTTAGGTTGTAGTGGTAATGAGGAATTTAATAATGAATTATCTATTCTTCAATTTGCAGATGATACATTATTATTTTCCTCTCACTTTCCAAAGCACGTTATTTCTCTGAAATTTATTCTTTATAGTTTTGAGATGTTATCTGGTCTCAAAATCAACTTTGATAAGAGTGCTTTAATGGTTCTTAATGATCGTGATAATGTTGAGTCTCTGGTTGCTGGCACCTTGAACTGTTCTGTCATGAGTTTTCCTATTGATTATTTGGGTTTTAAAATTAGACCTTCGAAACTTAAGAAGGAAGATTGGTTAGTTATTATTGATAAGATCAATAATAGATTATCGAGTTGGAATAACAGATTTTTGTGTAGAGCAGGTAGATTTGTGCTTGTTAATTCAGTATTGTCTGCTATTACTTCTTATTGGATGGCCGTTCATAGATTCCCTCAATGGGTTATTGAGAAAATAGACAGAATCAGGCGTAATTATCTTTGGAGTGGTGTTCCTATTTGTAGAGGTTATAAATGTTTAGTTAACTGGGAGATGTGTTGTAAACTCAAGAAGGATGGAGGCCTGGGGATCATTAATTTATATAATTTTAATTCTTCCTTGATAGCCAAATTGCTATGGAGATTTAGGTGCCCAGATGTGTCGTCTACTTGGAAGATTATTGTTTCCAAATTTTATTATTCTGGGAGTGAGTTTATTGTTGGTTCTAGTTTTAGTTGGGTTAATAGATTATCTTATTTTTGGAAGTCTGTTTTGAATTGTTCTGATTTATTTAATTTAGGTTGTAAGCTGACTATTCATTCGGGGAATCTTACTTCTTTTGGCATGATATTTGGATTTTTCCTTTGCCTCTTAAAATTGAGTTTAGTGAGCTTTTTAATCATAGCCGTTTTAAGAATGCTTTGATTATTGACGTTTATATAAGGGATTTAGATCCCCCGTGGGAGTTTACCTTTGACAATATTTTAGAAGGGGGTATGTTAAGGCAGTTAGCCTTACTAAAAGCCAAATTAGCATTGTATCATTTGGATGAGAATGGAGATTGTATCAGTTGGGGTTTTGATAAGAGTTCAGTGTATTCTGTTAATTCTATGTATAATTTTATTAATTTCTATGGTTTTTCTTTGTACCCCTTTAAATTTCTTTGGAAATCTAATTCTCCTCCTAAAGCTAAGTTTCTTATGTGGTTGATTATCCATAAGAAGCTTAATACGGTTGATCTTTTAAAGAAGAAGAATATTATTTTTGATGTTAAGTGTTGTTTTTGTAGCCTTTTGGATGAAGATATCGACCATTTATTTTTCTCTTGTAATTTTACCAATTATATTTTAAATATGGTTTTAAGGATTTTTGTTTTTGGTTATTTTAATGCTTTTAGTAGCTGTGCTGTTTATTGGGACTATTATAGATTTGATTATAATTCTAGGTAGAGGTATGTGTTGGATTCTTTAGTTACTATCATTAGTTGGTTCATATGGTTAGAGAGGAATCAGAGATTTTTTTTCATTCAATTTCAGTTTCTGTTGATAATCTAATCATTAAGATTGTTAATTTCTGTCTGGATTGGATGTCTAACTCGCAATATAAGCTATTTAGGGTTTCTCGTTTTGAGAGTTATTTGTTTAAGGTTAGATTTAATTTGAGTTTATTTATTAGATTCAATAGTTATTTTAGTTGTAATAGATCTAACATTTGTTATTAATTTTTGTTTTTTGTTTTTGATTGTTTGTCTATTTTCTTTTTATTTCTTATTCACATATATGTATGGTTATATATGTATATATATATTCTTTGATATATATATATACACATATACTCATATATATATATACATATATATGTGATAGTTACTTATGGTTTGCCTAGTTTCTTTTAGGTTGCAGGTTGCTGATTATAGCTAAGGAGCATAGTGGATAACTATCTAGATTGGTGGTTGATATTTACTTTGGAGATTTTTGGTGTGAGGTTTCAGAGAGTTTTTGGGGATGTTATGTTATCTTTTTTCTTATTTCTAGCTTTGAGGGATTATTTTTGTATTGGAGTAGATATACTTCACTATCGGGTGGTGGCTTTGCCGGAATTTGATATTGAAGTATGATGGGCGGTGGTTTATCCGGAGCTCATCTATCTACTTTCCTTTGCATTCTTATAGTCTTGTTTTGTATTTCTTTTGTATCCTTTTGGTACTATGGACAGATATTGTAGTTTTTATATATCATTTATTATATATGTGTGCTCTCTTCTTTTTAGAAGATCACACGTTTTTGTTTTCAAAAAAAAAATTGTCATATATGGTTTATTTTTTGTTGGTTTTAAACATCTAAAAATAAAGGATAATTTAACCAACTTCTATCATATTTTGGGCATGGAATTTACATTGACTCATATTCAATGAACAATACTATTTTGTATTGGAAATCCTATTATTTCATAATACATCTTCAGTCCTATTTCAAACTTCGTATTACCGCTTGCGAGCTGCAATGTACTACATCTGCTGTTGTTTTCCTTTTTTCGTATCGTTGTCAAGCACATTTCAAGTATTTTAAACTTTTACATATAAGATTGTGTTTTGTGCTTCCTTAAAAAAAGACCGAAAATAGCTCCAAATAACATATGCCTTCAATTGTTGCACACTTTATATTTTTCCTCCTTTCCTTTTATTTGAGTTTCGAATTCGTATACGGCCTTTAGCAACCATTATGTTTCCAAGTATTCGCTTATTTATCCTTGTGCATTTTTGTTAATGATGAAACTTTATTGTTCTATAATGCTTTTTTAGCATTACACAAAAATTCTTGTATATATGATTATAGCCTCTACAACCATAATATTTTTGTCATAGCCGTATGCGAAGCACGAGTTCGCACTTGTAAGGATAATAGTTTTACTTCTCCTCTTTAATTTAGATTTGTACCTCTCTAATCTTTACATGTGTGGGAGAATAAATGTACATATAATCATGTGCATGAAATATATGTGTGTATAGTTCCTTAAATATATATTATACCCTTCTATGGTCTTTTTGTAATGGATTTAGGAGTTTGGCTCCTTCTAAATGTTTTCCTCTTCCTTATCCCATCATGCAAACTACATAAAATAAGCAAATTATTGATGCCCATTGGATTATATTAGGGATGTAAACGGGTCGGACTGGACCAAACAGATGTGTGTCCTAGTTCTGTACTAGTCCTGCCCTATAAGAGATTCGGATGAACACGGACCGGACAAGCATTAAATTCAAATACCGTTCGGACAATAGAAAAACATCGAATATTTTGGATCAGACTGCACCATGGTGTGTCCAAGCTCTAGCCTCTAAGAGAATCGTACGGACATGGACTGGACACCTTATAGCCTCGGACCGAGCTGGACAACGGACTGTCCTGTCAGATGTACAGTCCTAGATTATATTTACTTCAGATAGAACTGTTTGAATGCATTCCAGATAGGTCTATGGTTTAATGTACCATAAATTTAATTTTCATTAATTCCTCACTCGCGGCAGTGCACCCAGCACCTTACAATTTTTTTTAATCTCTGCATTTAATGTCTGCTCCACAAATATTTGACTGAAAGGAAGCAGGATCATTATGCTCACAAAAGAAAAACACTAACTTCCCAAATAAGATAATATATCATGCACTGCCGCATGATTGCAGCTTCAACTTGCAATTTTGAAAATAACAATTAATATGACCTTTTCTTCACACTGATCATTAATTTGGTAATGTGACATGTAAATTCGGGAATTGTGTTGATGTTCTATTAGTAGTATTCTCATCCAAATAAAATTCTGCACATTTTTTAACTACTAAACCCCAAAAGGATTTGTTTACACAATCATGCAATTGGAAATCCTATTATTTCATAATACATCTTTAGTTCTATTTCAAACTTCGTATTACCGCTTGCGAGCTGCACTGTACTACATCTACTGTTGTTTTCCTTTTTTCGCATCGTTGTCAAGCACATTTCAAGTATTTTAAACTTTTACATACAAGATTGTGTTTTGTGCTTCCTTAAAAAGGGACCGACAATAGCTCCAAATAACATATGCCTTCAATTGTTGCACACTTTATATTTTTCCTCCTTTCCTTTTATTTGAGTTTCGAATTCGTATACGACCTTCAGTTACCATTTTTGTCAATGATGAAACTTTATTGTTCTATAATGCGTTTTTGAGAATTACACAAAAATTCTTATATATATGATAATAGCCTCTACAACCATAATATTTTGGTCACAACCGTATGCGAAGCGCGGGTTCACACTTGTAAGGATAATAGTTCTGCATCTCCTCTTTAATTTAGTTTTGTACCTCTCTAATCTTTACCCATGTGGGAGAATAAATGTACATATAATCATGTGCATGAAATATATGTGTGTATAGTTCCTTAAATATATATTATCCCCTTCTATGGTCTTCTTGTAATGGATTTAGGAGTTTGTGTAATGAGCGGGTGATTTCTGACCCCGAAAATCAACACAACCCACTATGTCGACTATTCGAATATCGAAAATACCAGATCATTGATAGAAAGAAACTAGAGGGTGAGAAATAGAAAAAAAATTAGAATAGAAGAAGAAGAAGATCACTATAGTTCAGTATCAGAGTAAACACGCATCTCACAGCGGAACGAATAAAATATATAACATAACTTTAAAATACAAACTGTATTTTTACTTACATATATCATCAGAGTACATCACATGTATATCACAGCGGAAATGACTCTATATATAACTAGTGTTGAAGCCTCCTGCTCCAAGCTCCTCTAAGTATCTGTAAAATCCTAACTACTTGACTGCCCGTACAAATTTGGACACCCAAGAGTTTAGGGAAAACAAAACAAAATAAACTCTAAGTCAGTCATGGGACTAGTGTGAGTAAACTCCAATCATTCGGTTTAACTTTTCAAAATCCTTTTCAAAAGAATTGATAATCGTAAGACCGATCCACACATAAACACGGATGGTTTTTACCTTACGATAACCCAAAACATTTTCAAAATCAATACTTTTCTGATATTATAATAGTGTTTAATTACAAATAAATAACAATCTACCAGAACGCTTGCATCACACGCTCCACATATATAATATACAATCAAAACCGCGGGCTCTTATTGGGGAATGGATTTCCAAATATGACAAGGTATGGAACTACCTTCCGATCAGTGTACTCTAGAGGGGATACACTGGAGTTCGACAAGAACATCTTGCAACTCAGCCACACATGACCGACCACTCATTTCTCTTGTGTGTATCGAATGTCTTGTCACCTTACAGTTGCTAGCAACATAACCATTCCTGGGAGATACAGAGGCAAAACGAAGAACAAAATTGAATATTCTCTAGATGGAGACAATACACCCTAATGAGAGCGAGCGACATAACCATGCTGCCTGCCCGATTTTTGTTATTTTCCAATTGTGAGGCTGGAGGTCGTAATGTATCTTTTGACATATCACACCTTCATTTACTTTGAATGCCGCATTGTCATACCCGCCAAATCATAAATTGATTTCCCCGAAAATACCATGGGTTATAAAGCTAAGAGAAACGAATTTCTTCGCCACCAAACGTAAGTACGTTTGAAGAGATTAACTTACGCGATCCACTAGATATACTCTGTCAGACATTCATCCATTCAAGTTGTCCTGGGACTGGACAAACTGAAGGCACTATTCTATAAATCCATCTTAGGCAATTTCTACCTAAGATCTCCAGAACAGCCCTTGCAAAAACTCCATCTTCAATTATCTTCATCATAATTGATTCGCAACGTAAATGCCTATAAGAAGTGGTTTTCAGATAATAAATCTGATCCCGGTCTCTCCGTATTGACAACGGAAAAATGGTCAAAAACTTTGATAGTCGGTGATTTAACTATCAAAGGAAAACATACATATAAACAACGGTTGTATTTCCAAATGGAAATCTTATCGATTAATCATCAATCAACACTGAGCCCTTTTAAATAGATTTGTCAAAAATCATTTCATTTCCGAATTCCCCTTACATATATTTACCCCAAATATGTTCCCAACTCGCTTAGCTTCTCACGAATTTTTTGAAAAAACGTTTCCATATATTTGCAACTCCTTATTTCTCGTATTTCTAAAATATACGTTATTAATATTGGGAAAAATTTCCATATCTTATTCACGCTTCATTAACCTTCCCCATCCATTAGTCCCTAACCGTAAACTAATAAGAGAACAAATCCCCAAGTATCAATTCCGAAGGCCGAAACCAACATCAGATCGATATTCAGACCCTCGTTCAACATTACTAGTCTCCAGTTAGTTTCTAATTTCCCTAACCCCATTCTTAACTTCAAAACATTCCATTTTCTATACTTAGAAAACATCTCTGGTTATATTTGGAAAATGATTTCCAAATCTGTATATATATATATATATATATATATATATATTTAAAACGAACATTGTATAAACATGGATTATACGATAACATCATAATACTTGCCTCCAAAATATTTAAATATAACTTTGACTCTTTATTTTAGACTAAAAAAATAAAAATAATTGATTAATTAAATCTTAATTAAAAACGAAAATAGAATAGTACCCTTCCTAGATTCGATATAATCGAATTTCGACTTATAACTCTCTTTCAAATAATCTCTACTCGATTAATATTTTGAACGTCAGAATAAATTCACCGTTTTAGGTTAACTCGATTTCGAAATCCATTTTCGAATTTATCACTTCCAAATATTTACCAATTCCTGGTATAACCACCTTAATCTGCCAAACGTTTTCTTTTAAAATCATTATTCGCTTAAAAACATGAATATAATTCCGTTACAGAAATTGTACTCATTTAATCAAATCAAATCCTGATTTTTATCCATAAATGCCATTATCGAGTTATTTATAAATTCATATTCAAATTCCTCTTCACAAACTTCGTGTACCAGATAACTCCTTGTTAATTATATATCACGTTTATAACTTCATCTTGATTACATATCCCATTATAAACTATTTGGTTTAACCCCAAATATTAACTAAGTTGTCAATTTCTAAATTATATAGTATATATATAATTTACAAAATGAATTACTATAATATTATTCAAGATTGTTGAATTATAATTACAAATACGTATAGTTTTATTTAATTTCTGCTTACATTTCGAACCTCGAAAATAAATTCAACAATTTCCCTATTCATTACTCATTTTTAAATTAACATTTCACGGATTATTTAATAATAATTAATTAACAATAATTATTTTATTCCATAAAAATATTATAAATAAATCAACTACTTGACTTATTATGATTAAACAAGTTATTAAAAACCCAAATTCTTTTCTAATATATTTAGTTATATTTTACGGTATTTAAATACTAATTATTTCAGGTCAATTTATTCAAACATCCCAAAACACACAATAATCAATCACCGATTAATTGGCACATCGTATAATTAAACATATGAAAATCAACAATAAATTTGTTGAGAAATCCAGTTGGATCCCTCCAACTTGTTTCCCTGCATCCATAGATGTTAATCAACATAAATATCATTAATTTCATATTAATATGAAATATTAAAATAAATAGAACCAGTATTCAACGAAAAATTTATATATATATATAACGATATATGTTATTCAACCAATTAATTAGCAAATCATCCAAACAACCATCACACACAGCATTCAATCATTTTTACCCATATTAAATTAAGTTTATAAATTCATTAACTGGACAGAGTTAGTGAGTTTACTCACCTTGTTCGTTTATCTTCATATAACGATAAACACTTAGTTGATCATGTGAGGCATTTAATTCCGCTATAAATTGAAACAATCTTCAAATCTCTCTAGACCCATTCCAGTAGGTAGCATGTGACTCTATGATCCTAACGTGACTGATTTTTCGAAATTCTAACGCTGTATGAACAAGATATTATCTTTACAAGTTTGTATAAATTGTTAAGTCAAATAAAACTTATGTTTTAATTTAATATTGGGCTATACCCTTTTCTCCACGTCGGCCCATTTAGAAAAGGACCCAGACCCACGTTAAATTCTTCTTTCCCGTTCAATAAATAAAACCACCTGCTCCTTCTACTTCCTCCACCATTTCCACACTTTGTTCCACTTGTTCATCTCCCATCCTTCACGAAAAATCAAATGGTCTTCACCATTAAACTCCCTATCCGAAACTCTTCAACTCCCACCATTGTTGCATGATTCGAGATCCCCAACAAAAACCGACGTCGAGCTTCCATTTATCAGCACAGAGATGTTACGACACTTTTCCCCCTTGAGTCGACCCAAACTCCGCACGCAAGCTCCACTCTATCCCCTCAATCCAAATAAGAAGCCAGATCCGAGCAATGGTGCCTGTATTTCTCACGGTGGTTAACCCTAACGTGCTTTGTCCAGTTTTGAACCTAATAACTTGGCGTCAAGTGGCTTAAAAATGGTACGAGCGTATAGCCCAGGCCATCACAAATCAACGAATTTAGTTTCGAGATTTTTTTAGAGAATTGAGTGATTTTTAATAATTGGGGAAGATTAAATTGGAAACCGAAGTTTGGTTTAATGTTGCTGTAGGATTCCTGAAACAAGAAGAAATAAACGCATCTATTTGCAAGATCAAGTCCTTTGTGATCAAGGAATAGGAGTATAGATAGCTGGATAGAACGTAGCATAGCTGCCATGAGTTTTCATGTCTTCCATCAGTTTTTGATTTGAAACCACAGGTCAGCAATGCTAGTGACTATTCGTGGAGGTAGACTGGGGATGTAGGTGACAGTGTTACTATTAGTTACAAGATTTTTCCTCCCACTACTGTTGCGTTGACATATTTGCTTCCTATTTTCACGTAGCTTAGGATATATATATATATATATATATATATATATATATATATATATATATATATATATATATATATGAGCTTTTTTAGTGTGTGCAGGTTAGTTTTTCCCTAAATATTTCTATTGAGTAATTAAGCAGACCTTTTTTTCTTAACATATATTTTTGAATGACTTGTCTCCTCCCATTTTTATTTTATGAAGCCAGAACCATGGAATCTTGTATGTTTATATATACAGTAGATGGAAGAGGACATACGTATAGGTATGCAGTTGTTTATACTTTACTTCGTCTCCACGTTTGGGGTTGTACACGTTATGGGGCTACTGCATAATATTCTGGGTTGATTAAATGGATGGCAGGCACTATGGTTTGCATGTTCCATGGATACTATAGGTTGGCCTTGTTCTTGGCATCCACGTTTGGTATTAAAATGACAAAGGAAATATTATACTAAGATTGAAAAGGCGGAAAATACGACAATTCAAAGTATTCGACTTGACACTACTCTACACTGGCACATTTATTTCAATGCCAATATCTCTGATACTTATGAAGGTGAGAACATCATGGTCTTAAACTTTTGTCGTAATTTGAATCACCTTTCCAAACCATTTTAAGTTACTTTAATCCTTTCTGATGTGTTCTTCTAGGCTGACATCTTCCTATTACATCCACCGTTTCTTTATATATATGAGAAGACAACACAACAAATTCAGATCTCAATGACAATATATCAGATGTTCGTTCTAGGAATTTAATTACGAAACCCTATGCCTTAGGTGTAAGCTTTTTTAGTTTTGATAATTTTTGGTTATAAATAGAATAGTTGTTGTAATAAATAGTCATGTGAATTAATATTCATTATAATATATCTTTTATCCATCATCGCTCTGTTCTGTTGTACGCTATCTTGATTATTCACGATGTAGATTAGGTGTTTTATGAGTTTACCCAGTTATCGGTTAATATTAGGATATGTAAGTAGTATTGGGGAAATTTATTATAATTTGATTTCAAAATAGTTAATATGTAGTGAGGAGTGTTTCTGTGCAATGTTCATTTTAACAGTTTGCATACATCAGCCGGTTGCTATAATTCAAGGGTAAATATTATGTATGTGATTATATGGTACCCTTTTAGCGCACTGCCATTTAAGTTTCCGCATGGTACAAACATTATATTCCCACTAGTTTAAGGTATATATATTTCTGTTCAGATACTGACAAGTCATAACTAATTATTCCTGCTCAAAGCAGCAACTTCAGATTCATCCTATAAGCTCGGCATGACTTTATTTGTTACGCAGGGGAGTTGAGATGTTGTATTAATATATATTCATATCTCATGTAGTTAGATATGGGTACAGGAAGCAAATGGGTTTTATTTCTTCCTAAAGTTAGACAATATCGGTATCCTGTTACACAAATTTCCGTTCACATACAAGCTGTTATGGACAAAAATAAAAATACCGTTGTGACGAGCAATGTGCCATGACCCCAAAAGTACAATAATATAGACAAGATAACTTATTCTGTGAAATCCCAAAAATACTGATTTAGGGTGCAAAGTACGTTGAACAAAGAATAGCTTATTTTTATAAAATCAAAATTACAGAATTTTTTTATAAATTAAATTAAAAATACATCTAAAAAATCTCGTCCAAATTCGAAACCAATATTTTATTATATTAAATAAATCATTAGGTTTATAAACGATTCCATAGCGACTATTTGAAAATTTGATTTGGATATAACTCACAATCTATAAGAAGAAATCTCAATTTTTCCCTTCCATTAGAAAATTTTAACTCAATAGATTCGAACATTTATTGTTTCGAAAAAATACGACTTATAACGAATCATGTACACTCAGTTGAAGTTCAAAACGTCGAATTACGAACTGCAGCGACGTTACGAGCCCGATTATAATTTATATTATAGTTAATACATTCAACTGTCATTTAAATAATATATATAACTCGAATATAAACTTAATTAAATATCATATTATTCAAATTACACTCTATTGCCAATTCAGCTATTTCCAACTATTTTGGAAATTAAATTTATTATCCTAATATTTATATTAATCAGATATACAAGATATTTCAATTCAAACCGTTTAAATTACCAACACCTTAAATTTCCAAAAAAATTTGCCAACGTCTCCTTTATACGGCATAATCAGTACAACCACAACTCGCCTCTCTAGGCCTTCTCTAATTCAAAAGAAAATCATACAACCAAGTTGCTTGCCAACAGGCTCATAACCCTCATATCTAAATAAAATATAAGCTCGTACCTTTTTATCGAGCATTCAACTCTATCTCTTTCATTGCTACTCATTTCAACATATACCATTGCTTTCACGATCAATGTCTAATCAATTCATTCTCAAATCTAATCTTTCTGTTAAACCCAAACCAAATACATTTCAACTCTAGTTCCATTCTCAATTTCAAACTCTTAACCTTGTTAAGTTCTATTACGATATTCCATTTACATATTTATTTCTCAAATCAGTTATCTTTATCTCCAAAATCCAAAATTCGATTCTTATTTTCCAAGAGTCGGTTCATTTTAATAACTCAAATTTCCAATATTTCTCTTTTACCCACTTCATTCTGGATTATTCCAAATTCAATCTAGTTTTATTTAACTTAGTTTAAGTTAAATTTTATTAATCCACTTTTACTATTTCAATCTATCCAACTTCATAAGGTATATTTAAATTCCAGAATTCCCTGAGTTTTATTTCCAATCAGTATGAAATCATATATATTTACGTATAATAATAGCAATTCAAGATTTGATTTTTTGAACAACTTATTTCCTCAAGGCCATTCAAAAACAAAATCTTTTGGTAGTAATCCGTCACTCAGAAACCTGAAAATGAACATTGGTGATGGTGTAGTCATCATCAAAATTATTTTCCAGCCACCGAAGTGAGTTCAATACTATATCATTTTCAAAAACTCATTCTTAAACACTTCGATTTTGGAAATTACTTCAGAATATCCTTTCAGCGCTTGTAAAACATTTTCAAAATTTTCCAAGATCTTAAAATTTCCATATATTTAATCCAAAACCATTTACAAACACTTTTCCAAATTCCAGACTTTTAATTCCAATTCTGTTTTAAATTCAGATTTAATCCATTTGATTCTATATATTACACTCATATGAATTCCGATTGGTTATATATATAACCATCTCAATTATAATTTTATTCGATTATAATAACAACCAACGCAACCAATATACTATAATAATTCCAATATCAATTATTTTATATCAAAATATGTTTTGGGTAAAATTATTTCATGTACCCTCATTTTCTAAACATACTGTGTCGGTTCATCGTATCAAGTGTTTAGAAACCCCTATCGACCTTGTGGTGCCCCACCGTCGACCAGAATTCATAAGCCACTCAACCAATAAATCTCCACAATATAAAATCACTTTTATATAATCTACAAATACACGCTCTCGTATATTTATACACTCAAACACAATCTAGGATATTATTAATCACATCTCTATTGAGTTACACCAAAGAGCCAAGTTATTACTCAACCTTCAGCTCTGATGCCACTGTAATGAACGAGAGATTTCCGACCCCAAAAATCAACACAACCCACTATGTTGACTATCAGAGTATCAAAAATACCAGATCATTGATAGAAAAAGTTAGAGGGTGAGAAATAGAAAGAAATTTAGCATAGTAGAAGAAGATCACCATAGAACAGAATCAGAATAAACACGAATCTCACAGTGAAACGAATAAAATATATAACATAACTTTAAAATACAAACTGTATTTTTACTTACATATATCATCATGAGTACATCACATGTATATCACATCGGAAATGACTCTATATATAACTAGTGTTGAAGCCTCCTGCTCCAAGATCTTCCAAGTATCTGTAAAATCCTAACTACTTGACTGCCCGTACAAATTTGAACACCCAAGAGTTTAGGGAAAACAAAATAAACTCTGGGTCAGTAATGGGATTGGTGGGAGTAAACTCCAATCATTCGGTTTAACTTTTCAAAATCCTTTTCAAAAGAAATGATAATCGTAAGACCGATCAACACATAAGCACGGATGGTTTTTACCTTATGATAACCCAAAACATTTTCAAAATTGATACTTTTATGATATTATAATAGTGTTTAATTACAAATAAATAACAATCTAGCAGAACACTTGCATCTCACGTTCCACATATATAATATACAATCAAAACCGCGGGCTCTTATTGGGGAATGGATTTCCAAATATGAAAAGGTATGGAACCACCTTCCGATCAGTGTACTCTAGAGGGGATACACTGGAGTTTAACAAGAACATCTTGCAACTCAGCTACACATGACCGACCACTCATTTCTCTCGAGTGTATCGAATGTCTTGTCACCTTATGGTTGCTAGCAACATAACCGTTCCCGATAGAAACAGAAGCAAAAAGAAGAACAAAATTGAATATTCTCTAGATGGTGACAATACACCCTAATGGGAGCGACCCACGTAGCCATGCTGCCTGCCCGATTTTTGTCATTTCCCGGTTGTGAGGCTTGAGGTCGTAACGTTCTTTTGATAGATCACACCTTCATTTAATTTGAATGCCGCATTGTCATACCCGCCAAATCATAAATTAATTTTCCCAAAAATACCACGGGTTATAAAGCTAAGAGAAACGAATTTCTTCGCCACCAAACGTAAGTACATTTGAAGAGATCAACTTACGCGATCCATTAGATATACTCTGTCAAACATTCGTCCATTCAAGTTGACCTGGGATTAGACAAACCGAAGGCACTATTCTGTAAATCCATCTTAGGCAATTTCTACCTAAGATCTCCAGAACAGCCCTTGCAAAAACTCCATCTTCAATTATCTTCATCAGATTTGATTAACAACGCAAATGCCCATACAGAGTGATTTTCAGATAATAATTTTGATCCCGGTCTCTCCGTATTGACAACGGAAAAATGGTCAAAAACTTTGATAGTCGGTGATTTAACTATCAAAGGAAAACATACATACAAACAACGGTCGTATTTCCAAATCGAAATCTTACCGATCAATCATCAATAAACACTGAGCCCCTTTAAATAGATTTATCAAAAATAATTTCATTTTTTAATTCCCTTTACATATCTTTACCCCAAATATTTTCCCAACTCGCTTAGCTTCTCATGATTTTTTTTGAAAAACGTTTCCATATATTCGCAACTCCTTATTTCTCGTATTTCTAAAATATACGTTATTAATATTGGGAAACATTTCCATATCTTATTCACGCTTCATTAACCTTCCCCATCTATTAGTCCCTAACAGTAAACTAATAAGGGAACAAATCCCCAAGTATCAATTCCGAAGGCCGAAACCAACATCAAATCGATATTCAGACTGGCATTCAACTTTACTAGTCTTGAGTCAGTTTCTAATTTCCCTAACCCCATTCTTAACTGTAACAACCCGGAAAATCTGAACCAGTTTAAAATTTTTAAATTGGCTAAAATAGTGGATTTTAAATATTTAAAATAAATATTTTAAATAATAACAATGAAAAGTATGTTTGAATCGATGTTTGAAAATAAAAATAATTATTTTAAATTATTAACATGGCCTGAAATGGTGCGGTAGTTACGAAATTTGAACTCAAACTTTGATTGACTGTACCGGGTGCAAAATAAAACGGATTTTAGTGAAACCAAAAATATTTAAATCTGTTAGTGAATATCTTTCTAACGAATCTGAAAAATCGAAGTTTCATAGCGGGAATCAAAAGTTATGGCCAAATGAATTTTCAGAAAGGTCGCTATAGAGAATATATCGCCCTTGAAAATAGACATTTTGCGTACGACCTCAGAATTCGACGAAACCACTTTTGTTGGATCCGAGATGTCAAATTATTGCTAGGTTTCAAATTTCATAATTTTTAAAGTCAATACGTGAGCGTGGCGAGGAAAAATGCGTTTGATCAATTACAGTTAAATTGGATCGACCAGAAAATGGCCATTTTTCAAACGGTCTCAGAATTCGACGAAACTAGTTTTGTTGGGACCATATCGTCAAAACATAGCTAGATTTATTTTTTGGGAATTTTTAGAATCAGTATGTGGCCCCAGCAAATTGAAATGTACGTTCAAAATAAATATTGAATGTTTTATATTTTAATTTGAAGGAAAACTGACTGAAACAGTCGAATAGGCCTTCGAAGCATATCCCATTGTGTTCGGAATGGGCGTATTTAGCTGAGGACGACAGTCGTTGGGTTTGAATTGGAGTTCGTAGGAGATAAGGGGTGTTTTAGAAATTTAAAAATAAATAAATAAATAAATAAATTCTATTGGCCGGCACCCTCCCTCTTTCTCCCCGACATTCTCTCTCCCTCCATGATTAAAGGTGTAAAGCCATTCAAACCTTCCAGCCCCGATTCCGACCGCCACAACCAACATTAGCCCCCCCTCCAGTTGAACTTTTTGAAGAGCATCCTCCACTCTTCAAATCAAGACAAGCCGCTCCCTCTATAGTCGCTTCAATCGAGAGAACGACCCCCGTGAAGTTCGCCGTTTCAAACCGCCGCGCCGCCTTATCCCGACCACCAAGCTTCCTCCTTCGACCATCGACAGGCGCGCCTCTCTCCCCTCTTTCACGTGGCGAAGGCCGATCGACGTATCGTTGCATGGATTTCAAGAAAAATTAAAACCTAGTTTTGAAGGTTTTGTGGAGGTAACAACCTGTATTTTATTTTATAGTTTATAGCACTTTAAAGCGCTACGATTTATGATTTCACAATAAAAATCATATCTTTTTGCTATGTTGACGAAATTCAGTGAAACAAGAGACACCGGGACCGTGAGGACGTCTTCTACATTTTAGAAGAGACCGCATATTTTTCTGAGCCTTCTGCAATTTTTGGTGGAGTGGAACCTAATGTGAGATTTCTGTGTTATAAACGATATGGAAACGACGATGTATAAATTATATAATCGATGTATGAGTTATATAAGCATTGTACACCTCATGTATAAGCGTTGTATAAGTTGTATGTTCGATGTATAAGTTATATATGCATTGTAAAAATTATATATGCGATGAACTGAATTGAAGTGAATTGAAATATGTTTATAAACGAATACATACATACATACATATATATATGTATATACTCTCCTCGTCCACAGACCATGGACGATATTTATTGGTTGTGATATTGTTTGGATTATTTGGTTGATGTGAAATTTGGTGAATAATGCGAAGGGTCGATAGAATTGTTTGTGGTTGAGAATGATTGATTGTGGTTGAAATTTACCCATTTGTGGTTGAAAACAAAATTAGAATAGGTTGTGGAAATGAAAGAAAACATGCTCGCCTGCGTGCGAATTAGATGCATGAAATCCCCATTGTCAAAAACCGCAAGGTTTTAAGGTAGAGGGAGGAGCCGTACATCGATACGGTCCCGGTTTTAACTACCCTGCCGTTATGCTGCCGAAATTTTCTAAAATATTTCTGTGTTTGATTTATTTTCATGTGCTGAAAACTAAATTCATGTGTTGAATAGAAATTCATGTGTTGAGTGACATTCATGTGTTAAATAAATTCTTTGAAAAATAAAAATCACATTTTTATCATCTATTTGAATTATATAAAATAATCGTGTTTTGAAATAAATTGTTTTATAATAAAAATCACATTTTTATCATGTATTTGAATTATATAAAATAATCGTGTTTTGAAATAAATTGTTTTATAATAAAAATCACATTTTTACCATCTATTTGAATTATATAAAATAATCGTGTTTTGAAATAAATTGTTTTATAATAAAAATCACATTTTTATCATCTATCTGAATTATATAAAATAATCGTGTTTTGAAATGAACCGTTTTATAATAAAAATCACATTTCTATTATATACATGAATTGTTAAAAATAGTGATGTGTTGAAATAAATATCTGTTGGATAAAAATACCATTTTTATCAAATGTGTGAAATGTTTATGGTTTTCAAATCAAAGAATCGATTATATATATATATATATATATATTAAAATAAATCGAATAATGAAGCTGCAGTTGGTATTTTGAAACCATGATTTCAAACGATTATTGCGGGAGATCCGACCATCGGATTTTTCCGAAACCGCAACCGTTGGGTTCGCCTTAGAAATATCTTTCCAACGGCACCAACTTTGAAAAGATCTAACGGTTGGATTGTCTAGAATGTTTAATTCAAATCTAAAGAAAAATAGCGCCAAAATCGATTATATTTATATATATACATATAATTAAATGAAATCGAATAATGACGCTGTAGTTCGTGTTTTGAAATCGTAACTTCAAACGATTGTACCGGGAGATCCGACCGTCGGATTTTCCCAAAATTGGAACCGTTGGATTCGTTTTGAAAAGATTTTTCTAATGATACAAAATTTGTGAAGATCCAACAGTTAGATTTTCAGATATGTGTAAATCAAATCTGAAGAAAAACAGCGCCATGGCCGAGTTATGGCCTGAAGCGTCGTTTTAATGAATTGGCTATTTTTAAATAAATAAAAATAGCGATAAATCGTGATAAAATATTATAAACGATATGGAATGGAAATAAACCGAATTTACCCAGCTTATTGGATATTTGATGGTTGAATGTGTTTGGCGTGAAAATTACATTAAAGAACAGAATTAGCGATATCGAATAATTTAACCATTGAAATGAATTGATTTTAAATTCTAAATATACGTGAATTATTTGAAAAGGCCGAGTTGATTCTCATTTCAAATAATTGATCGACGAGTGAAAGTCGAAGATATGAAGATTGTGCAAGACCGATGATCTTCACGTCGAATGGAGGGGTGCTACTGATGCTCATGATAGGAGTAGCTACCTTGAAGGGGCTGAAGTAGTAGCCGTCCGGACGTACATGTTGATTATATGGATGTGTGAGGAATAAAGATCCTCCGGTTTCGTTCAGACCCAGAACGGACTTGTAAATGGACTGTGTGTCTGACATTGGATTTCATTCTGCGTGATTGATAGACGTCAGTTGCATGGCGTGAATTTCCTGTGTGGCATACTGAGATGCAGTGATCAAAGCTTTTGTTGAAAAGCAGAGCTTTGTGGTGGATGATCAAAGCATCGCCTGTATGGCATAGCTTTGTGTATAACGTTAATTCGCGAGCCTCACACCCCGGTATGGGCTAGTAACGGGAGAAGGACTTCAGCGAGGACATGCGTTTCCTTCTAGCTAGGGTGGTGTCAGTGACCTACCAGCCCTGACATTTATATTACTTTCACCTGTGTGGTTGTTGCTGTTGTGAGGCACCTCGGATATATCGGTGACTATGTGGAGCCGATGGGGTCATAGGACTCATTTACGCCCCAAAGGGCGGGGAAACGAAGTGTTCAGGGTTTAAGTTTAATCCACATCGAGTGGACCGACCCTGACGATCCAAGGCTTGACTGGGTACTTGCCTGAGACACGGGCTAGAGCATCTCGAAGCGGTGAGGACGATCCCTGGCCTCGGTTCATGACGGAAATCCAATTTCCAAATACGACATCGTACGGTTTTGATTGTGTGTATATATATATATATATATATATATATATATATATATATATGGCGACATGATATATGGTACCCATGCCATCTATGATTGATAGTTATGATTCAAATTGTTTTTGAAACATATAAACACTAGCAATAATATCAAATGATTTGTTTTGATCGTATCAAGCATATTTTGTCCATTATAAGGTAGAACTCTATCCTTCGGTTTGTGTTGCATTGTGTGATGGGACCTGAGTCTTATAATGGCTTCATTTTTATGAAAAGCATCGCGATGTTTAAAAGATTTACTTGTTTTAAAGCACTGGCAATCACTAGAGAAAACCAGTTCCGCGAAAGTGGCATGGTCCTGTGATTTGCCATATTGTAAAAGGTGTTAAGTAGATTTCTCATACCAGTCCCATGACTGACTCGTAGTTTGTTTCACTTGCAAACTTGGGTGCCCCTTTTTCTACACGGGCAACCTTGTTTTCAGGTTTTAGCAGGCTCTTTCTGGATAGCTATGGTACTGAAGATGGATTCTATCATTTATCTCTTTTTATGCTACTCAGGTCCTGTTGTACATATTATGTTTTATTTTCCGCTGTAGACATTTTATGTAAAGATGAACTGTATTTTGTACTAAGTATGATCCTGTATACTGTGTAACTCTGATGTTTATATTTATTCAGTATATTCTGTTGTACATTATCTGGTGTATTTATTTATTTCTGTTCTGCTGTTATCTGTTTATGTGTTATATTCCAAAGACTACCCTTGCCTTCGTGCTTCGGGGTTTGGGTCATCACAAACGTGGTATCGGAGCTTTGGTAAAGCTTAGTTATGGAATATAACATATTAACAAACTCGTCAGAAATAGAACCAGTAGTGTTCTAGGACGAGTAACTCATTACAGATAGGATCAGTAATATCCTAGTATGAGTATAGCATAATGAAATACACCGCGATGGACACATTTACATTCAAGTATATGTTTCTATGCTTTATAATATCTTTTTTATTGACCTGACACTTGGTTTGCTATTTGCAGAAGTACTAGAAAATGAGTGTCAAAAACAGAAGGAATGCAGAACCAGATCTAGAGGCTCTATTAAAGAGATATCGAAATCTGGATAGGGCACAATTCTCGGGCAATGAATCTATAATTCAAACTCAAGCTTGGATGAGTTCTGCTGAAAGAATTTTTGAACGTATCCAGCTGAGAGATGATCAGAAAAGATTAGTGTCATCTTGGACGCTCAAAGAAGAAGCGTTAATCTGGTGGGAAACAATCATTAAGGATAATCCAGAAGGTGATATCACCTGGGATAGATTCAAAGAGATTTTCAGTGAAAGATTTATTCCTCCAGAAGCAACTGAGCGGTTATGTGATGAATTCTATTATTTGATACAAGGAGATATATCCCAGTTGTAAAGAACTATGCGGATGTGTTCGAAGAAGTTGTTAGCTTACCTCCGCAGAGAGAAATTGATTTCAAAATCGCGTTAGTTCCGAATGCAAGGCCAATAGTTCACGCTATTCGAAGAATGACCTTGAAGGAGAAAGATGAATTAGATAATCAAACTCGACAGCTAGTATGGAAGGGTCTAATCAGGCCTAGTTTCTCTGATTGGGGAGCAGTAGTGGTATTTGTCCCGAAGTCAGATGGTACTCTCAGACTATGTGTAGATTATCATGACTTGAATAAGCAGACATTGAAAAACAAATATCCATTGCTGCGGATTGATGATTTGTTGGATCGATTGAATGGCGCACAAGTATTTTCACGAATGGACCTAGCTACAGGTTTCCATCAGCTTTGTATTGCCGAAGAGTGTGTTCCTTTGACAGCATTCAGAGGTCCAGACTTATTCTACGAGTGGTTAGTAATGCCGTTCGGCTTATGTAACGCTCCAGCTTATTTTGTCGATCTAATGAACCGAGTATTCAGAGAAGTATTGAATAAATTTGTTCTGGTTTTCATTGATGATATACCGATCTTCTCTAAGTCAGAAAGCGAACATGAAAAACATTTGGAACAAGTGTTGGAAATTCTGAGAAAGAATGTTTTGAAAGCTAAATTTTCCAAATGTATATTCTGGCAAGAAGAAGTCAAATTTCTTGGCCACGTCGTGTTAAAATAAGGAATTTCAGTGGATCCCAGTAAAATCACTGCCATTCAGAATTGGAAACAGCCTCGTACACCCACAGAAGTCAGAAGTTTTCTTGGGTTAGCCAGTTATTATCGGAAATTCATTAAGGATTTCACGAAGACTTCTAGTTCCTTAACGAAGCTTACTAAGAAACATTCGAGATTCAATTGGACTCCCGAATGCGAAGCTGCTTTCCAGAAGCTGAAGTTAAAACTAACAACTGCTCTAGTGTTAACAATAATTGATGGCAATCAAGACTTGAAAGCCTGGACTGATGCTTCTAGAGAAGGCCTTGGTGCGGTATTAATGCAAGGAGGTCAAGTGATTGCTTATGCTAGCCGTCAGCTGAAACCGCATGAGAAAAATTACGTTACTCATGATCTTGAGTTGTTAGCCATCGTATTTTCTTTGAAAATCTAGAGGAAATATCTTTTGGGTGAGAAATTTGAATTGTATACAGACAATCAGTCATTGAAGTATTTGTTCACCCAAAAAGACTTGAATCTGAGGCAACAGCGTTGGCTAGAATTTCTTGCAGCGTACGATTTTGAGATTTTGTACACTCTAGGGAAAGCCAATGTTGTGGCAGATGCGCTGAGTAGAAAGAACGTAATAATCGCCAGTTTTATTATTACGACTTCATTGATTGATAAAATATCTGCTCTTTAGAAGGATGATCACATCATTCAGAATCAGAGAAAGAATACAGAAAGGCGAGCCCTTGAGTTTTTAGATTGATAACGATGGAATTCTGAGGTTAAAAGGTCGAATATGTGTGCCAAACATCGCTGAACTTCGAAGAGAAGTATTGGATGAATGTCACAAAGCTAAGCTTAGTATCCATCCAGGAGTGAGCAAGATGTCTAATGATATCAAACGCACTTTCTGGTGGAGATCTATGAAAAGAGACATCTCCTTATATGTTAGTCGGTGTACTACTTGTCAGCAAGTCAAAAGCGATCAGCAGAAGCTCGCTGGATTGTTGCAACCTTTAGAAATTCCAGGTGGGAAGTGGGAACAGATTTCTATGGACTTTATAGATGGTTTTCCCAGAACCAGGAAAGGAAATGACAGTATTTGGGTGATCGTAGATCGTTTCACAAAGACCGCCCATTTCTTACCTGTCAGATCGAACAAAACTGCTCAGAGTCTGGCACAGATATATTTCAAGGAAATTGTTAGACTGCACGGAGTTCCCCTGAGCATCGTTAGTGATCATGACCTGATTTTTGCCAGTAAATTCTGGGAAGCATTCTAAGCAGAATTGGGAACGAAACTGAACCTGAGCACCGCATATCATCCTCAGACAGATGGTCAGACTGAGAGGGTGAATCGTATTCTTGAAAATCTATTGCGGGCTTGTATTATTGATTTTGGCGGATCATGGGAAGACCATTTGCATTTGGCCGAATTCTCATATAACAACAGCTACCAGGCGAGCCTAAAAATGTCTCCATTCGAAGTATTGTATGGTAAACCATGTCGATCCCCTGCTTGTTGGGTAGAACCTGGTAACAGACTCGTATTGGGGCCAGATATGATTCGCGATGCTGTGGACAAAGTTGATTTCGTTAAGAAACGATTACTAGCCGCTCAAAGCCGACAAAAGAGCTATGTAGATAAGAGAAGAAGAGTTGTATCATTTGCTGTTGGCGACTATGTTTATTTAAAGGTATCTCCGATGAGAGGAGTAATCCGGTTCGGTAAAACGGGGAAATTGGCGCCCAAATTTATTGGTCTGTTTCCTATTCTAGAACGGATTGGAACTCTCGCTTATAGGGTTCAATTACCAGACTGGTTGCTTGGAGTACATGATGTGTTTCATGTATCTCAACTTCGAAAGCATGTGCATGATCCAGATTTAGTCGTGGAAGAAGCCGCGCAAAGGGATTTGGAAATTACTCCAGAATTGGCTGTGAGAAGAGAGCCGATAAAGATTATTGGCGAGGAAACCAAGGAGTTGAGGAACAAGAAGGTTCACTTAGTCAAAGTGCAATGGAGTGGAGATCCGCGAGATTGTACTGGGGAAACAGAGGAAAGTATTAAGAAAGCCTATCCTAAGTGCAGGGTGGATGTCTCTGAGTGACTCCGGTGCAAGGTACATTTACCGTATTTTGCAATTTCCATTAAGTTCTCTATTTGGTTGTTGTTTTCTTTTCATGGATGTAAAATTTTAATCATATAGCCCAAATGATTTTAAAAGAGTATATGAATTAATTAGTATATTTGTGAAAAGTTAAAAATAAATGGATTGATGTTTGTGTTGTGTGATTGAGAATTAGATTAATTAAATTATTGGAATAACAATTAATTTAATCAATAAGTGAATGAATGGTCGGATTTATTCGATTAAATCACACATTGAACTGATTAGAGAATAGTTAGAAATATATACATGTACGTCATATATATTTGGATAGGTAAATGGATTAGCGGTTGAGTAAAGAATTTATTTGCGTGCCCGACAAATAGGTAAACCTTAATGAGTTGGATGCGCAATTTTGTTATTATATCAACTTCTGTGAATGCCATTGGATGCGGAGTGCTGGTTATTCTGTGTGTAATAAATAAATGTCGCCATAGGGTAGTAATAATTAATTTTGAACTACACTACATGGCATACTTCTTGAAGATGGCATGCTTCTTGAAGATAGCATACTTCATCATATACCACATAAGCATTTGGAGCTTGTGTGACGAGGTGGAAGATTTACCGTACGAGCAAGAGGCTTGTATGGCGATGACTATATATTAAATGTTGAATTGATGACAGCTATGGACTATATATTACAGGTTGAACTGAGGACTGATATGGACCATATAAAATTGTAACGATAAATTGCCAGATTAATAAAAACCCCTCACGGGTCTAGAGATGATAATAAACACGTCTCTCTAGTCTTTTAAGGCACAAAAACTATTTATGGGGTGACGAGAATTTATTCTCTGGAGTTATTATCTATACACACTCCCCCGTGGACACTAGAATATATCACTATAAATATGTGCATGCTTATTATGATTTATTGGGTACCTAATACGGCCCAATAAATTTCCAAATCCCTCCCCGTACAAAGGAGGTTATGGCGAAATTTTCCGAAAATTTAGGGTGTTAGCCAAATTTTGAAGAATTTGAAAATTCTTAGAAACTGAAAAGTTGAAGAATAGAAGCCAGATGGAAAGTAGAGTTGGTTAATCAAACCACTTTCGACTTTGTTCCTTTTCGGGGACGAAAAGTTTTAAGTGGGGGAGATTGTAACAACCCGGAAAATCTGAACCAGTTTAAAAATTTTAAATTGGCTAAAATAGTGGATTTTAAATATTTAAAATAAATATTTTAAATAATAACGATGAAAAGTTTGTTTCAATCGATGTTTGAAAATAAAAATAATTATTTTAAATTATAAACATGGCCTGAAATGGCACGGTAGTTACGAAATTTGAACTCAAACTTTGATTGACTGTACCGGGTGCAAAATAAAACGAATTTTAGTGAAACCAAAAATATTTAAATCTGTTAGTGAATATCTTTCTAACAAATCTGAAAAATCAAAGTTTCATAGCGGGAATCAAAAGTTATGGCCAAATGAATTTTCAGAAAGGTCGCTATAAAGAATATATCGCCCTTGAAAATAGACATTTTGCATCCGACCTCAGAATTCGACGAAACCACTTTTGTTGGATCCGGGATGTCAAATTATTGCTAGGTTTCAAATTTCATAATTTTTGAAGTCAATATGTGAGCGTGGCGAGGAAAAATGCGTTTGATCAATTACAGTTAAATTGGATCGACCAGAAAATGACCATTTTTCAAATGGTCTCAGAATTCGACGAAACTAGTTTTGTTGGGACCGTATCGTCAAAACATAGTTAGATTTATTTTTCGGGAATTTTAAGTATTAGTATGCGGCCCCGGCAAATTGAAATGTACGTTAAAAATAAATATTGAATATTTTATATTTTAATTTGAAGGAAAACTGACTGAAACAGTTGAATGTGCCTTCGAAGCATATCCCATTGTGTTCGGAATGGGGGTATTTAGGTAGGGACGACAAATGTTGGGTTTGAATTGGAGTTCGTAGGAGATAAGGGGTATTTTAGAAATTTAAAAATAAATAAATAAATTCTATTGGCCCGCACCCTCCCTCTCTCTCCCCGACATTCTCTCTCCCTCCACGATTAAAGGCGGAAAGCCACTCAAACCTTCCAGCCCCGATTCCGACTGCCACAACCACCATTAGCCCTCCCTCCAGTTGAACTTTTTGAAGAGCATCCTCCACTCTTCAAATCAAGACAAGCCGCTCCCTCTCTCGTTGCTTCAATCGAGAGAACGACCCCCGTGAAGTTCGCCGTTTCAAACCGCGGCGTCGCCTTATCCCGACCAACGAGCTTCCTCCTCCGACCATCGACAGGCGCGCCTCTCTCCCCTCTTTCACGTGGCGAAGGCCGATCGACGTATCGTTGCACGGATTTCAAGAAAAACTAAAACCTAGTTTTGAAGGTTTTGTGGAGGTAACCTGTATTTTATTTTATAGTTTATAGCACTTTAAAGCGTTACGGTTTATGATTTCACAATAAAAGTCATATCGTTTTGCTATGTTGATGAAATTCAGTGAGACAAGAGACACCGGGACCGTGAGGACGTCTTCTACATTTTAGAAGAGACTGCATATTTTTCTGAGCCTTCTGCAATTTTTGGTGGAGTGGAACCCAATGTGAGATTTTTGTGTTATAAACGACTTGGAAACGATGATGTATAAATTATATAATCGATGTATGAGCTATATAAGCGTTGTACACCTCATGTATAAGCGTTGTATAAGTTGTATGTTCGATGTATAAGTTATATATGCGTTGTAAAAATTATATATACGATGAAATGAATTGAAGTGAATTGAAATATATTTATATATGAATATATATATATATATATATACACATATATATACATACTCCCATCGTCCATAGACCATGGACGATATTTATTGGTTGTGATATTGTTTGGATTATTTGGTTGATGTGAAATTTGGTGAATAATGCGAAGGGTCGATAGAATTGTTTGTGGTTGAGAATGATTGATTGTGGTTGAAATATACCCATTTGTGGTTGAAAACAAAATTAGAATAGGTTGTGGAAATGAAAGAAAACATGCTCGCCTGTGTGCGAATTAGATGCATGAAATCCCCAATGTCAAAAATCACAAGCTTTTAAGGTAGAGCGAGGAGCCGTACATCGATACGGTCCCGGTTTTAACTACCCTGCCGTTATACTGCCGAAATTTTCTTAAATATTTCTGTGTTTGATTTATTTTCATGTGCTGAAAACTAAATTCATGTGTTGAATAGAAATTCATGTGTTGAGTGACATTCATGTGTTAAATAAATTCTTTGAAAAATAAAAACCACATTTTGATCATCTATTTGAATTATATAAAATAATCGTGTTTTGAAATAAATTGTTTTATAATAAAAATCACATTTTTATCATCTATTTGAATTATATAAAATAATCGTGTTTTGAAATAAATTGTTTTATAATAAAAATCACATTTTTATCATCTATTTGAATTATATAAAATAATCGTGTTTTGAAATAAACCGTTTTATAATAAAAATCACATTTCTATTATATACATGAATTGTTAAAAATAGTGATGTGTTGAAATAAATATCTGTTGGATAAAAATACCATTTTTATCAAATGTGTGAAATGTATGTGGTTTTGAAATCAAAGAATCGATTATATATATATATATATATATATATATATATATATTAAAATAAATCGAATAATAAAGCTCCAGTTCGTATTTTGAAAGCGTGATTTCAAACGATTATTGCGGGAGATTCGACCATCGGATTTTCACGAAACCGCAACCGTTGGGTTCGCCTTGGAAATATCTTTCCAACGGCACCAACTTTGAAAAGATCCAACGGTTGGATTGTCTGGAATGTTTAATTCAAATCTGAAGAAAAACAACGCCAGAATCGATTATATATATATATATATATATATATATATATAATTAAATGAAATCGAATAACGACGCTGCAGTTCGTGTTTTGAAATCGTAACTTCAAACGATTGTACCAAGAGATCCGACCATCGGGTTTTCCCAAAACTGGAACCATTGGATTCGTTTTGAAAAGTTCTTTCTAATGATACAAAATTTGTGAAGATCCAACGGTTAGATTTTCAGATATGTGTAAATCAAACCTGAAGAAAAACAGCGCCACAGCCGAGTTATGGCCTGAAGCGTCGCTTGAATGAATTGGCTATTTTTAAATAAATAAAAATAGCGATAAATCGTGATAAAATATTATAAATGATATGGAATGGAAATAAACCGAATTTACCTGGTTTATTGGATATTTGATGGTTGAATGTGTTTGGCGTGAAAATTACATTAAAGAACAGAATTAGCGATATCGAATAATTTAACCATTGAAATGAATTGATTTGAAATTCTAAATATATGTGAATTATTTGAAAAGGCCGAGTTGATTCTCGTTTCAAATAATTGATCGACGAGTGAAAGTCGAAGATATAAAGACGGTGCAAGACCGATGATCTTCACGTTGAATGGAGGGGTGCTACTGATGCTCATGATAGGAGTAGCTACCTTGAAGGGGCTGAAGTAGTAGCCGTCCGGACGTACATGTTGATTGTACATATGTGCGAGGAATAAAGATCCTCCAGTTTCGTTCAGACCCAGAACGGACTTGTAAATGGACTGTGTGTCTGACATTGGATTTAATCCTGTGTGATTGATAGACGTCAGTTGCATGGCGTGAATTGCCTATGTGGCATGCTGAGATGCAGTGATCAAAGCTTTTGTTGAAAAGCAGAGCTTTGTGGTGGATGATCAAAGCAACGCCTGTGTGGCATAGCTTTGTGTACAACGTTAATTCGCGAGCCTCACACCCCGGTATGAACCAGAAATGGGAGAAGGACTTCAGAGAGGACATGCATTTCCTTCTAGCTAGGGTGGTGTCAGTGACCTACCAGCCCTGACATTTATATTATTTTCACCTGTGTGGTTTTTGCTGTTGCGAGGCGCCTCGGATATATCGGTGACTATGTGGAGCCGATAGGGTCATAGGACTCATTTACGCCTTAAAGCGCGGGGAAACGCAGTGTTCATTGTTTAAGTTTAATCCACATAGAGTGCACCGGCCCTGACGATCCAAGGCTTGGATGAGTACTTGCCTGAGACACGGGCTAAAGCATCTCGAAGCGGTGAGGACGATCCCTGGCCTCGGTTCATGACGGAAATCCAATCTCCAAATACGACATCGTGCGGTTTTTATTGTATATATATATATATATGGCGATATGATATATGGTACCCATGCCGTCTATGATTGATAGTTATGATTCAAATTATTTTTGAAACATATAAACACTAGCAATAATATCAAATGATTTGTTTTGATCGTATCAAGCATATTTTGGCTATTATAAGGTAAAACTCTATCCTCCGGTTTGTGTTGCATTGTGTGATGGGACCTGAGTCTTATAATGGCTTCATTTTTATGAAAAGCATCGCGATGTTTAATCGATTTACTTGTTTTAAAGCACTGACAATCACTGGAGTAAACCCGTTCCGCGAAAGTGCCGTGGTCCTGTGATTTGCCATATTGCAAAAGGTGTTAAGTAGATTTCTCATACCAGTCCCATGACTGGCTCGTAGTTTGTTTCACTTGCAAACTCGAGTGCCCCTTTTTCTACACGGGCAGCCTTGTTTTCAGGTTTTAGCAGGCTCCTTCTGGATAACTATGGTGCTGAAGATGGATTCTATAATTTATCTCTTTTTATGCTGCTCAGCTCCTGTTGTACATATTATGTTTTATTTTCCGCTGTAGACATTTTATGTAAAGATGAACTGTATTTTGTACTAAGTATGATCCTGCATACTGTGTAACTCTGATGTTTATATTTATTCAGTATATTCTGTTGTACATTATCTGGTGTATTTATTTATTTCTGTTCTGCTGTTATCTGTTTATGTGTTATATTTCAAAGATTACCCTTGCCTTCGTGCTTCGGGGTTTGGGTCGTCACATTAACTTCAAAATTATTCCATTTTCTATACTCATAAAACATGTTTGGTTATCTTTGGAAAATGATTTCCAAATCTGTATATATATACTTAAAACGAACATTGTATAAACATGGATTATACGATAACGTCATAATACTTGCCTCCAAAATATTTAAATATAACTTTGACTCTTTATTTTAGATTAAAAATAATAATATTGATTAATTAATTCAATCTTAATTAAAAACGGAAATTAAATAGTTCCCTTCTTGGATTCAATATAATCGAATTTCAACTTATAACTCTCTTTTGAATAATATCTACTCGATTAATATTCCGAACATCGGAATAAATTCACCATTTTAGGTTAACTTGATTTCTAAATTCATTTCCGAATTTATCACTTCCAAATATTTTCCAATTCCTGGTATAACCTCTTAATCTTCCAAACGTTTGCTTTTAAAATCATCATTCACTTAAAAACGTGAATATAATTCCTTTATAGAAATTGTATTCATTTAATCAAATCAAATCCCAATTTTTATTTATAAATGCCATTATCGAGTTATTTATAAATTCAAATTCCACTTCATAAACTCTGTGTACCAGTTAACTCCTTGTTAATTATATATCACGTTTATAACTTCATCTCGATTACATATCCCATTATAAACTATTTCCCTATTATAAACCATTATAAACATTTCGAACCTCGAAAATAAAGTCAACAATTTCCCTATTCATTACTCATTTTTAAATTAACATTTCACATATTCTTTAATAATAATTAATAAACAATAATTATTTTATTCCATAAAAATATTATAAATAAATCAACTACTTGTTTTATTATGATTAAACAAGTTATTAAAAAGACAAATTCTTTTCTAATATATTTAATTATATTTTACGGTATTTAAATACCAATTATTTCAGGTCAATGTTATTCAAACATCCAAAAACACACAATAATCAATCATCGATTATTTGGCACATTATATAATGAAACGTATGAAAATCAACAATAAATTTGTTGAGAAATCCAGTTGGATCGCTCCAACTTGTTTCCCTGCATCTATAGATGTTAATCAACATAAATATCATTAATTTCATATCAATATGAAATATTAAAATAAATAGAACCAGTATTCAATGAACAATTTATATATATAACGATATATGTTATTCAACCAATTATTTAGCAAATCATCCGAACAACCATCACACAAAGCATTCCATCATTTTAACCAATATTAAATTACGTTTATAAAATTATAAATTGGACAGTGTTAGTGAGTTTACTCACCTTGTTCGTTTATCGTTAAATAACGATGAATGCTTGGTTGAATTTCGAACCCAATAACTTGGCGTCGAGTGGCTTGAAAATGGTACGAGCATATAGCCCAGGCCATCACGAATCAACGAATTTAGTTTCGAGATTTTTTTAGAGAATTGAGTGATTTTTAATAATTGGGGAAGATTAAATTGGAAACCGAAGTTTTGTTTAATGTTGCTATAGGATTCCTGAAACAAGAAGTAATAAACGCATCTATTTACAGGATCAAGTCCTTGGTGATCAAGGAATAGGAGTATAGATAGTTGGATAGAATGTAGCATAGTTGCCATGATTTTTCATGTCTTCCATCGGTTTTTAATTTGAAACCAAAGGTCGGCAATGCTACTGACTATTCGTGGAGGTAGACTTGGGATGTAGGTGACAGTGTTACTATTAGTTACAAGATTTCTCCTCCCACTACTGTTGCATTGACAAATTTTGCTTCCTATTTTCATGTAGCTTAGGCTATAAATATATATGAGCTTTTGTCAGTGTGTGTAGGTTAGTTTTTCCCTAAATATTTCTATTGAGTAATTAAGCAGACCTTTTTTTCTTAGCAGATATTTTTGAACGACTTGTCTCCTCCCATTTTTATTTTATGAAGCCAGAACCATGGAATATTGTACGTTTATATATACAGTAGAGGGAAGAAGACATACATATAGGTATGCAGTTGTTTATATCAACAGATATTAGTCATATTATATTATCTTGGCCACATGAAACACTTGTTTTGGCACATTAATAGGAGTTTTCATGAGTGAAGTATTACCCAGCGGCTATATTTAAACAAGGATTAGGCTCTACTTATGAGGAACACGTGATGATTAGATATAAATCCAAACCCCATTAGACATTAAATTTAACGATTAGGCCTATAAGCATATATGAACATTGCAGACGCGTTAGTTTTTGGACATGTATAATCTAAATTATTTATATCAACAACCTTAACGTTACTGCATAACTTGGCATGACTTAATAGGGAAACATGGAAGTTCGAAAGTTGCCAGGTACCTATATTATTAACTTAACATATATACTATTAATTAACAAGCCTTACTTACTTAGTTAAATGAACGATTAATTAGGCATGTTAACTATTTAATAATTATGCGGATTCTACCCATTCCCTACCAGCTGTCCTGCCAAGTTACCATTTAAATAAAGCATATAGGATTTGACACTAAATAATTTAGTTCAGGTAATAACATTAACAATCGGCCCATGCTAGGCATAATACTTGCCTTAGGTATCATTAATCCATGATTAGGTATGTGCGAATAGGATTCAGGCGGTTTAGTTCTTTAACCAACGTGTATACATATAGAAATGATTAGGCATTTCTTAATAGAAATTAGGCATTTGTTAAACACGTTTTATTACCTTTTAATATAATATGACCAATATTAAATTACGTTTGGGGTTGTACACATTATGGGTCTACTGCATAATATTCTGGGTTGATTAAATGGATGGCACTATGGTTTGCGTGTGCCTTGGATACTATAGGTTCGCTTGGTTCTTGGCATCCACGTTTGGTATTAAAATGACAAAGGAAATATTATACTAAGATTGAAAAGGAGGAAAATACGACAATTTACAGTATTCGAATTGACACAATTTACAGTATTCGAATTGACACTACTCTACACTGGAACATTTACTTCAATGCCAATATCTCTGATACTTATGAAGGTGAGAACATCATGTTCTTAAAATTTTGCAGTAATTTGAATCATCTTTCTGAACCATTTTAAGTTACTTTTATCCTTTCCGATGTCTTCTTCTAGGCTGACATCTTCCTATTACATCTACCGTTTCTTTATATATATGAGGAGACAACACAACAGATTCAGATCTCAATGACAATATGTCTGATGTTCATTCTAGGAATTCAATTAAGAAACCCTATGCCTTAGGTGTAAGCTTTTTTAGTTTTGATAATTTCTGGTTATAAATAGAATAGTTGTTGTAATAAATAGTCATGTGAATTAATATTCATTATAATATATCTTTTATCCATCATCGCTCTGTTCTGTTGTACGCTATCTTGATTATTCACGATGTAGATTAGGTGTTTTATGAGTTTACCCAGTTATCGGTTAATATTAGGATATGTAAGTAGTATTGGGGAAATTTATTATAATTTGATTTCAAAATAGTTAATATGTAGTGAGGAGTGCTTCTGTGCAATTGTTGAGGAGTGTTTATGTGCAATGTTCATTTTTACAGTTTGCATACATTAGTCGGTTGCAATAATTCAAGGGTAATATTATGTATGTGATTATATGGTACCATTTTAGCGCACTACCATTTAAGTTTCTGCTTGGTACACACATTATATTCCCACCAGTTTAAGGCATATATATTCTTGTTCAGATACTGACAAGTCATAGCTAATTATTCCTATTCAAAGCAACGACTTCAGATTCATCCTATAAGCTCGGCATGACTTCATTTGTTATGCAGGGGAGTTAAGATTTTGTATTAATATATATTCACATGTCATGTAGTTAGATATGGGTACAGGAAGCACATGGGTTTTGTTTCTTCCTAAAGTTAGACAATATCGTTATCATATTACACAAAATTCCGTTCACATACAAACCGTTATGGACAAAAATTAAAATACTGTTGTGACGAGCAATGTGTCACGACCCCAAAAGTATTATAATATAGACAAGATAGCTTATTCTTTGAAATCTCAAAAATGCTGATTTAGGGTGCAAAGTACATTGAACGAAGAATAACTTATTTTTTTAAAATAAATATTACAGATTTTTTTTTTAATTAAATTAAAAACACATCTTAAAAATCTCGTCCAAATTCGATACTAATATTTTATTATATTAAATAAATGGTTATGGTTTATAAACGATTCTATAGCGACTATTTGAAAATTTGATTTGAATATAACTCACAATCTATAAGACGAAATCTCAAAATTTCCCTTCCATTAGAAAAATATAACTCAGTAGATTCGAACATTTCTTGTTTCGAAAAAAATCCGACTTATAACGAATCATGTACACTCAGTTGAAGTTCAAAACGTCGAATTACGAACTGTCGCGACGTTACGAGCCCTATTATAATTTATATTATAATTAATACGTTTAACTGTCGTTTAAATAATATGTTCGTTATTATAACTCGAATATAAACTTAATTAAATATCATATTATTCAAATTACACTCTATTGCCAATTCAGCTATTTCCGACTATTTTGGAAATTAAATTTATTATCCCAATATTTATATTAATTAAATATACAAGATATTTCAATTTAAACCGTTTAAATTACCAAACTGCTGTATTAAAATAATTAATTATTAATTTCCTAAACTTTCGGGACATTATAGTTTGGCTCCTTCTAAATGTTTTCTGCTTCCTTATCCCATCATGCAGACTACATAAAATAAGAAAATTCGTATGAACACGACCATTGGATTAGATTAGGGATGTAAATGGGTCGGACCGGACCATATGGAGGTATGTCAAATAAGGCTTTCTCCTTCTAAATTCCTTTAGTAGTGATTGTAACCATAAGATTTCAGCTGTAGTGCTAGCCACACTCATATATTCCGCCTCTGTGATTGATCTTGAGATAGTTGTTTGCTTTTTAGAAGACCAACAAATAAGGCTTTCTCCTACATAAATGCAGTAACCTGAAATTGATTTTCTGTCATCTATATCTGTAGCCCAATCTGCATCTGAATAGGCTTTAAATATCTAAGTATTCATTTTACTGATGTCCAATTTTCACTTCTAGGTTACTGCGAAAATTGAGAAACTTTGTTATCACTGAAAGAGATGTCAGTTCGTGTTATAGTGGCATATTGTAATGCTCCTACAACACTCCTGTATTGTTTAATGATTAAATAGCTTCCCCCCATTCTTTGATAAATGCCGATTTGATATCAAATGAGTGGGTTGTCCATGTGCTTCATTCATGTTTGTTTTGTTAAGCAACTCTATAATATACTTTATTTAACAAAGGTGAATTTCTTTGTTTGGTTTTCTCTTAACTTCTATTCCAAGAAAATAGGATAATTCACGTAAGTCTTTTATTGAGAACTGAATGTTTAAGTAGTCTGCTAATTTTCTGATTTCAGTTTCACTATTGCCTGTGATAATTAAATCATCCACATGTACTAATCTATAAGTAGTTGATGTTTCCCTATTTTTGTGAATAATGATGTGTTTCATCTAGTAGGAACATATCCCAGTATTGTTAAGCTTGCCTTGAGTCTTTCAATCCATACTCTAGGGGATTGCTTTAGTCCATAAATAGCTCTATTTAATCTGGATACAAGTGTTGGATCCTGTTTGCACCCTTGTGGTTGTTGCATGAATATTTCTTCATGTAGACTCCCATTTAAAAAAGCATTGTTGACATCTAACTGCTTGATTTTTCAATTGTTACTCAAGGTATGGTCAATATAAGTCTGATAGTTGAGGGTTTCATAACTGGTGAAAAGGTTTCATTGTAGTCAAAATCAAATTCTTGTGTGAACCCCTTTGCAACAAGTCTTGCCTTGTATCTATTAATGTATCCATCTGGATTATTTTTCAGTTTGTATACCCACTTGCACCTAATTATACTCTTATTGCTTGGTGGATTTACAAGTTCCCATGTATTCTTATTCATCAATGCTTGATATTCTTCATCCATTGTTTTTCTCCACTTTATATATTTGACTGCTTGTTGATAACTGTTTGGTTCTTTTTCATTAACTACTACAGTGTAAACCTTTGGTTTAAATATGCCTCTTTTTTACCTAGTTATCATTGGATGTCCAGGGTGTGGTTGTTGAGCTGGTAAGTCATTTTGTCTGCTACTGACAGATTGGTTACTGTCATTGCTGGTCTCCTCTCTCATTGCTTCTAATTGTCTATAATCTGATCTTGAAGGTGATTTAATGGTATAGCTAGTTTGCTCTGGTAGAACATCACTAGTTTCAACATTAATGTGGTGGCCTTCAGAGTCACTACTAGTAGCCTTGTCATCATTCTCTTGTTGCCACATGTCAATGATATTGTGCAGATCAGGTATACTAACATTTGGATTATACATTTTGGTTGTGGTTTGTATGTCTGATCTGCTATAAGGAAAAGTGTTTTCTTCAAAAATAACATGCCTGCTTGTAAATATTCTACCAGAATTGTCTATACATCTAAAGCCTTTTTAATTATTACAATAGCCTATGAATGTACAGGGTTTAGATTTATAATCAAGCCTGTGAGTATTATAAGGTATTAAATAAGGAAAACATAGACAACCAAAGGTTTTCAGACTGTTGTAATCAGGTTTTACATTAAATAACTTTTCTAGAGGAGTTGTATCTTTAAGCACTTTAGTGGGCATTCTAGTTATTAGATATACAACAGTGCAGAAAGAATCAGGCCAAAATTTAAGAGGTAAAGATGCTTGAGCTAGTAATGTTAAACTTGATTCAACTATGTGTCAATGTTTTCTTTCTACTATACCATTCTGCTCATAATGTAAGAACATGTCACACTATGCATAATGCCCTTATTTTTGAAATAATCAGCTAATGGTTTGTATTCTAATCCTTCTTTTTTGGCAAAGCCGATGGGGGTTAAATGGCCCCCTACCATTTTATTGATGTACCAAAGATGATTACAAAGGCGAACATGGAAGGAAACAAAAACAAAAGAGAGTTACAGAGACAACATGGCATACCAACGACTAAAGAACTAACACAAAACACATATTTACATAAGCAAGCATAGCGCTAGCCAAAAAAACCAGGATCATATGTAAATTTGAGAAATTTCAATCCTTCCCCGATGTCATGCCAAACGAACTGCTTCCACTGCGCATTATTCATGTTATTCACAGCATCAAAAACACGCACATTGCGTTTTCGCCAGATGTTACTAGTTATCTACCTAAGGACATAACAGTATAATCTTGCACGTGGATTTTTTTCCTTTAGTTTTGCTTCGAATTCTGTTCCATTCAGGTATGCTTATGGTGTAACCGCTTCCTTCATTGATTTTGGGCAAGTCTTCAGTCCAAATTTGGTTAGTGACATTACAGTCAAAAAACAAGTGCAGAGAACTTTCATCGCAGCAGTAGCAAGTTTTGATAACATCCATTCCATAGTTAGCTAGCTTGTCCATTGTTAGTATTGCCTCAGCCGTGATCTTCCACAAAATTAAGTTGTCTTTTGCATAGTTATCCCTACGCCAAAAAGCCTTATGCCATCTGCAATTTAACGTATTTTAGGTACCTAGCAGAATATTGTACATAGATTTAATTTGGAACTGCTCACCTTGACGTTTCCAGTTGGCTATGCCATTGCTGAAACCATGTTGCTGAGCGGCAACAATCTTCAGCCAAAGTTCATTCAGAGATCGTGTTGCGGAATGAGGAAGACGGAGCTCATTATCAGAGAAGACTTCCGCAACTAAACTGCTTTTCGTCACTCCAGAATCCATTTTATCCAAATATGTGACAACATTCACATTAATAAAACCATAATCAACCCACGGGTCACTCCAGAACCCATTCTAATCGTCTATCTGATTGTATAATTTTAACCAGACTGTTTACTTGATTTTCAAATATTTTGATAAAATTTATGACAACATTTTTAGTTTTAGATTTATTTTTTAAGAAATATATCCAATTATACCGAGTACAAGCTCTACAAACGATATATAGTGTTTATATCCATAATCAGAAAATACTGGAGATGGACCCCATAGATTTGTAGTAATTAACTGGTCAGGTTTGGAATATTCATTTATAGAATCAGAGAATGGTAATTTGCGGCTTTTTTCCCATCTTACAATAAGTGCACACATAAGGTAATTTTGCATAAATAAATTTTATTTTAGTATCATTAAGAATTTTGGTTACAATACTAGCACTATGGTGCCCTAATTTATAATGTCATAAATCAAAGGTGTTTCTAATATGACTTTCATCAGTAACATTAGTCAAAATTACAATGTGGGTGATCATTGATAGTGGGTTTATAGTTGCTGAGATTGAATTCATATAGTCCCTTCACAGCATTACCCTGTAGAAAAATTTCCCTAATTAGTATGTCTCTAACTACACAATGTTTAGGGAAGAATTCAAAATATTGGTTATTATCCCTAGCAAACTGAGACACAGTAATTAGAGTTTTCTTAATATTGGGAACTCTTAATTAGTTATGTAAAAATCGTTGCCTATTGCCAGTTATACTACTAGTACCAATATGTGAAATTTTAACACACTTACTATAGCCCATGCTTATAGTTTGATTACCTTTATATTCTTTGTTTCCGAGGTTCAGATTGTCCAGGTTGTTGGTAATATGATTGCTGGCACCTGAATCTGGGTACTATGAATCATCTTGAATATGCTCAGCTCTGGCTTGTTCATTCTGATTTCTGGTAATGTCAGCTTGATTAGTTGCTCCTCCATGTGCTTGAGCCACATTGGCAGTATAGTTGGTGTTTCTTTGGCTGTTGTTGTTGCCTTGATTTGCTGAATAGTTTGAATTGTATCGAAAGTAGCACTTGATGGTAGTGTGACCAATTTTCTCGCAAATTTGGCACTTTGGTTGATTGTTGTTGTGGCTTCGGCGTCCTCTTCATCTGCCACCTCTGCCTCTGGTGGTGAAGTTACCCCTTTGAAAGGTTTGTTCACTTCTACTATTATTATTTGCCTGATTTTTGCTGTTATCATTGTTTTTGTTGATTGCATAATTGATAGTGAAGTCTCTTTCTTGAGATTTCTTTCTTCCAAGTCTAGCTTCATGAGCTAAAAGAATAGAATGTACTTCATCTAGAGAAGAAAATTCCTTTTGTGAAGAGATTATAGCTTTAACAGCCTCGTACTCTTCACTCAAGCCATTGAGTATTGTTAGAATTTATTCAGATTCCTGCACTTTATGACCAGCAGCCTCTAACATGTCACAAATAGATTTGATTTTGCTTAAGTATTCTCTCATGGTGGTATTATCTTTCCTTATCTTCTGTAACTGCCTTTTATAAAACATTACTTTAGCTATTGACTGATTGTTGAAAGCTTTTTCTATAGTTGTCTATATCTCATTGGCACTTTTGCAGCCAATTACTTGCGGTAGTGGACTTTGATTAATATATGATAAAAAACCATGAACTAACTAAACGATCTTGCCTATGAAACTTTATATATTCTTCATTGTTGACAATTTTGTACCCTTGACCAGTGATAAATTTTTAGGGAACATATAAGGTGCCCATGATGAATCCTTCAAGTTCATACCCTTGAATTGCAGTTTCGATTTGCTGTTTCCACAGTAAGTAAATATTATCATCCAATTGTACAGTAATTAGTCGTGATTGTGGACTAATTACTATTTTGGTGAGTTTGTCTACAACTAATAGACTTTCGATAGTCCTAGTGGCATTATCAGAAACTGATGAAGAAGTATCGTTGGCCATGATGACCATCCAATGAATCAACCATAAAGATGATCAGAACTCTTTTGGGTTGAAGAAGAGATGGATCAATGGTTGTTAAGCCTTAATAATGTTCTGATACCATGAAAGAAATAAAGAACAGCAGGGAACCATTGAAGAAAAGTTTTATTATTTCATAATTGTAATGAAGATTGATACAAATTGTATAGAGTGGTAATCTCTATTTATAATAATGTAAAGAAGAATAAATGGTACAGCCCACATACAAAACAAAAGGAAAGATGTAAAAATAGGAAAATACAGGTGACCGTTGTATAGGCTATATGTGGTAATAACTGATATTGAAATATATTGTACACGCAAGCTTTACTTTTATCACATCTTTCCTCGTGTCATATCCACGCAAGCTTTCCTTTTATCACATCATTCCTTCATTAGTTAATGAATAGTTTGGTCATTGGTTCCCTTTTTTAACAATTCATTTTTTATAAATGTCAGTGTTGAAACTTGTACATTGTGCAATTACGTGATTTGTATGATTGTTACGCATGTACTGTTCCGTAGTTGATATATGAGCACAATATTCTTTACCACTGTCATAACGGGTTCCCTTTGTTGCATGACTAGGCTGATAATGTAACACCCCACACCCGCTAAGGTCACTCACTAAGGGAATGCCTAAACTTCGGTGGAGTATTTTAAGTGAATATAGAACAGAAAAATTACAACAAGACAGATATAAGTAATACTTGAAATTTAAAACATCATTTCATTGCAGCAGAAGGTAAACATGTTTGGTACATACCAAAAACCAACAAGAGTCAAGTACAAAATATCCATCTTGATAAAACATAAGTACATAATCCCACTACATAACTAATAGCCATAATAGAAAAAATAAGCTGAGCTTTACACCAATGGTCCAAGCTCCAAAAGATAGATAAAGCAATCTGATCAAAGCCCACTAGTGCTAGGCCCACTCTGAGAACCTGAAGGTTGGGAAAAAGATAAAAACAACGGGGTCAGACATAAGTCTGAGCGAGTCCTATAACTTTAACAATACAATCATTAAACTAATTAGGGTATGATATAAACTTGGTACGGTAACGACTGGGGGTAAATGACTACACTAAGCAGCCAACTAGACATAGGAAGAACTAAGATATCGGTAAAGACGCATCTACCCACCCAAGGGTAATTACTACACTGCACCACACCAAACATTCCTACTTAAAGGTTGATCCCACCCATGGACTTAGAAAATATAACTAGTAGTTTCGTGTACCCTTAGCTGACCACATAGGTGCCGTCTGCCCCTATCTCCACTAGGTGTACCCACTACTCCCCAAGTGATCGGCTCCCTAACGTAGATACCCGTGCTGGCCCCACAGTGGGGTGTATCACTCCCCAAAGTGGCAACCCGATACAACTTAAGAGTGCACGGCTTATACCTACACAATGCAACAACATCTTACCTACCAGCCCGGGCCCACACACGCATATGAAACCCGTTGGACTTGCGTTGCCACCGCTAACCCGTTTTTGGCCTCTGTAGTCAAGCCCAATATGTGTGTCCCGTCCTCGACTTGGGTCGAGCCCACAAAGATACGTTTTGGGTTACTGGTTGAAATGGGCCCCCACAAGCTACCCACCTAAGCTTGTCCCTTTTCTAGTGCATCCCACTTAACCCTTTAATCATGTTTAATTGCATGTTTCCACTTGGTTAAGTATTCTAATCGTATTTTCTATTGCCACCCAAGGCAACCCACTAGATTTCCACATGCCACCCAAGGCACTTACCTGATTTCCACATGCCACCCAAGGCACCCACTTAACCCCTCATGCCCCACTACATGCTTATCTGGTTAAGTGTTTCTTAATTGATTAAGACTGTAACCTTTGCAAAGACCTCTCACATTAGACTATCTTTTATGGCAGCTGGATTTGCCGGTCGGGTCCGGGCTGCCTTACGCCATAACCGAATCTAACCTCGTGTCTTTACACTTGTCACGTATTTAGTTTATGCCTAAGACCTCTCACATTGGGCCAATCATTTGTAGCCGCTGGATTTGTCTGTCGGGTCCGGGCAGTCTTATGCTACAAAAGGGTCCAACCTCGTGTCTTAGTCGATTAATTACACCTAATTAATCACCCCCATATTTTGAATTATTTTTCCCTAATTAATTCCAATTTAATGATGTACATAATTGACTCAATTATGTCCATCCACTTATGGTATGCAACATCATACCAATTTCACCACAATTTTGTTAACATGAATATCAACCCCATCGTTCCCCACGTAATACGCTAACATGACATACTTAAAAGGGAAGATTCATCACAAATGCAATGGGTTCTACTTAGCATAATATTAGCATCATCATGGGTTTTAAAGGTGTCAACTTGCATATATGACCATAGCATCAAACCCAACTAGCATAAATAACCAACCCAAACTTGCATGAATCACATATGTCATAAAGAGGGTAACTTGCATAGATGTTCATGTCATAGACCTATCATAAAGGGATAAACTTGCATACATGTCATAGGTCTTAAAAGGGATGAACTTGCATATGTTACTCATATCATAAAAAGGGGTAAACATGCATATATATGCATGACATACAAAGGGGTAAACTTGCATATGTATGCATATCATACAAAGGTGTAAACTTGAACATGTTACTTGCATATAATCAAACACCAAACTTGCATAACATGTCATATATGAACTTGCATATAATCAAACACCAAACTTGCATAACATGTCATATATGAACTTGCATATAATCAAACACCAAACTTGCATAACATGGTGTCATAATGGATCAATGTTTATCATAGTGATTTGCATAACTAGCATCATGAACATATAGCATAAAACTTGCATAACTAGCATCATGAACATATAGCATAAAACTTGCATAACTAGCATCATGAACACATAGCATATGATAACATAACTTGCATTGATCCACATTCATAACCATAACCTCATTATATCCTATCATAATTAGTTTAGCAATTGCTTGCTAAAGGCATAGAAACTCACAACTTGTTGATTAGCACTTCCATGAAGAAGATTAAGTTGCTTGAGTTGACTAGAAGTTGATTTGAGAAGCTATCTTCCTCTTTAATTTGTTGGTGGCTCCTTCTAAGTTGCATTTTGATGGCATGACGACGTTGTCTCCAATTTTAATGAGTTTTAGGGTAGGATTAGGTTGTATTTATAAGAGTAGTTAGGTGTTGTAGGCCATTAGATTAACCCTAAATCAGATTAGAGCCGTCAAATCTCGTCACTAGCCACCAAAACACAGCCCAGATCCCAAATCAGTGCACCCAGGTCACCTGGGCTCGACCAGGGAGGTCGACCCCTAGGTCGACCCTAGGGTCGACACCCATGTCGACCTGGTGGGCAGGTCGACCCCCAGGTCGACTCCCAGGTCGACCTGGTCTGGGCGGGAATTTTCCCGCCTAGCCCATATTCTGCATTTTTGAAATCTGTTTCGCTTTCTGATTTTTCGTGAAACTTCTAAAGGCCATATCTCGGACATACGGACTCCGATTCACGAAATTTCGGACTCTATTTCGCGTATTTGTCTGAGACGAACGCAACCGCGAAACCCGTTTCCCTTAATTCTCACGTCTGAGATTAATTATTCATTAATTTATGAACATCACTGTTGTTAGAAATACGGGGTGTTACATTCTCCCCTACTTAAAGGATTTAGTCCCCGAAATCTCTAAGTCAAGAAGAACGTATCCTACCAACCAAACAACCATCTACTAAACCATCAAACACGGGCATCCATTGTTCTTAACGTTTCTAATGCTGTATGAACATATGCAAGAAGTGTGTGTATATGTTCCCTATCTAATGCAAAATCAGGCGGTCTACTGATTCAGTTGACCTCCTTAATGCAAACCATGATAGTGCCATGCATTCAATATGTATGCGAAAGAACCCTATCGACACATACTATTTCTACATGTGTGCACAACCATACACCAAAATGCATCATCCATATGATAACACAACCATTATACATCCATTAATAAAGCTACCTACACACAATTATATGCAATATGCAATATGAAGTGACTGAGCCGATCTGGTGTCTAAAGTGTGTGTATATGCATCCACGAGCAACCACTAGCAAACACTTGCATCCACATGCATCCATCAATCATAACATGTCTCAAACACATGTTTCAACCATAGGTTTACCCTATCTAAAGGTCAAAGGTACTAACGAGAGGACATACTAAAGATAAGATAAGTACTAGACAAACGATAAAGGAGAAGTTAAAAGACATACCCTCAAAAAGAAATGGGTACAGTGAACGCATCTTCACTTCTGTCTCCCAAGTAGCGTTGCTTTCATCATCTCCCCATTGCACTTTAACTAGTTGAACCTCTCTGTTTCTCAACCTCCTAATCTCTGACCCAAGGATGCGAGTAGGAGCTCGTCGAATCGTCGCATCACGCTCTACCTCCACTTCTCTAAGCAAGCTCGGATCTACCACCTCTGCGGTCTCATGTAGGCACTTCCTCAAATGTGACACATGGAATACGTCATGTACTCCACTAAGTCTCTCGGGCAACTCTACTCTATATGCCATCTGTCCAATCCTTTCCTTAATAGGAAACGGTCCTACAAACCTTGGTGCTAACTTCCTAACGGACCCAAAGTGAACAATATTCCGTAATGGAGACACTTTGACAAAGACCATGTCCCCAACATTAAACTCAAGATCCGTCCTCCTCTTATCTGCGTAGGATTTCTGTCTGTCCTGCGCCGCTTTCATCCTTCTTCTAATCAAATCAATCTTTTCCAAAGTCTCTCTAACCATATCAGGCCCAAGCAAGATCTTATCCGTAGATTCCCACCAACATGTAGGTGACCGACAAGGCCTTCCATAAAGAGCTTCGAAAGGAGCCATGCCAATACTAGACTGAAAGCTGTTGTTATACGCGAACTCCACCAATGGAAGATGCTCTTCCCATTTACCTCCAAAATCTAAGATACATAGTCTCAAAAGGTCTTCTAGAATACGATTCACCCTCTCGGTCTGGTCGTCCGTCTGAGGATGATATGCGGTGCTCAAACACAACCGAGTCCCTACTGCCTCTTGCAAACTCTTCCAAAACTCGCTAGTGAAGATAGGATCTCGATCGCTCACTATGCTAGAAGGTACTCCATGCAATCGAACTATCTCTCGAAGGTAAACTGAAGCTAGCCATGGAGCAGTCCTCTTGCTCTTCACGGGTATGAAATGGGCGCTCTTAGTAAGTCTGTCTACCACAACCCAAATTCCCATATTACCCTTCCTTGATCTTGGTAACCCATCGACAAAGTCCATCGAGACGCTATCCCACTTCCATTGCGGAACCTCCAATGGGTGAAGCAACCCACCGGGTTTCTTTTGCTCCGCTTTCACTTGTTGGCACACCAGGCATCTAGCGACATACTCGGCCATATCTTTCTTCATACCGGCCCAAAAGAAAACTCGCTTCATGTCTTGGTACATCTTGTCCCCACCGGGATGAATGGTCATCTTCGAACGATGTGCATCTTCGAGTATAGCCTTCCTCAAACCCTCGTCTTGCGGTACACAAAGTCGATCGTCTCTACGCAACCACCCCTTATCATCTAGGGTGTACCTACTCAAATGGCGGGACGACTCCCCCCTTATGTGCTTCTCTACTAACTCAACCAACTGTGGGTCGTCCCGTTGTGCTTCACCAATCTGTCCCAAAAGAGTAGGTCTGACCTCTACGGATGCTAGCAAACCGGGTACAAAGTCAATGGAAGGTCTGAAGTCAAACATCGAGATAAATTCCAAGCTTCGTCGTTCCACGAACAATGGACTCAAAGACAACCTTTTTCTGCTTAAGGTGTCCGCCACCACGTTACCCTTGCCAGGGGTATACGCTATCTCGAAATCATAGGATGCTAAGAACTCCATCCACCTTTGCTGTCTTAAGTTCAAATCCTTCTGGGAAAACAAGTACTTCAATGATTTGTGGTCAGTGAACAATTCGAACCTCTCGCCAAGAAGATAATGGCGCCAAGACTTAAGTGCAAAAATAATAGCGACCAACTCTAGATCATGGGTAGGGTAATTTTTCTCATGCTTTCTCAACAGCCTTCCCCCATAGGCTATTACCCTTCCCTCTTGCATTAAGACTGCGCCTAGTCCTTTCCCACAAGCATCGGTATAAACGACAAATGGCTTACTCCCATCTGGCAACACTAAGATTGGAGCTGTGGTTAAAGCTCTCTTTAACCGTTGGAACGCATCATCACAATCTACGTCCCATGTGAAGACTAGATTCTTCTTTGTCAAGCGAGTTAATGGGGCTGATATCTTTGCGAAGTCCTTGATAAACTTCCTATAGTAGCCAGCCAACCCCAAGAAACTCCTCACCTCGGTAGCATTCTTCGGAAATTTCCAATCTTGGATGGACACTACCTTCGCGGGATCCACAGCTATCCCTTCCTTAGAGACCACGTGCCCTAAGAACCGCACTTCCTTCCTCCAAAAATGACATTTAGAGAATTTAGCCTTAAGGCTATGCGCTCGAAGAGTCTCTAACACTTCCCTAAGATGTAGGGCATGCTCTTCTTCACTCTTAGAAAAGACCAAGATGTCATCCACAAAGACCACCACGAACTTATTAAGGTACTCCCTGAACACCCTACTCATCAAATCAACAAAGTATGCAGGGGCGTTCGTCAAACTAAAGGGCATCACCAGCCACTCATAGAAACCATCCGGAGTCCTAAAAGCAGTCTTGTCTATGCTATCCTCAGCCACTCTCAACTGATGAAACCCCGTGGCTAAGTCCAACTGCGAAAACACTAAGGCGCCAACCAACTGATCAAAGAGATCATCAATCCTCGGCAATGGGTGTCTATTCTTCTTTGTAAGCTTATTGAGTTCTCTATAGTCTACACAAAGTCTGAGGGACCCATCCGCCTTCGTGGCAAAAACTACTGGAGCACCCCACTCCGATATACTTCGTCTTATGAACCCCTTCTCAAGCAACTCCCCTACTTGCTTATGGAGTTCCCTCCTCTCACGAGGAGCCAAGTGGCGCACTGGCAAAGATACTGACTTAGCATTGTCTACCAGATATATTCGGAAGTCTATCTCCCGCTTCGGAGGTAATCCCTTCACCTCCTCAAACACATCCGAGTATTCCCGGACCACTCTCACAGATCGCAAACTCTCGACCGAAGCGTCAAGCGATTCAAGATAACTTAGCATAACAGAATTCATGGGATTACAAGAGATCTCGAGAGTGTTCCCCAAGCGGGTCATGAGCCTAACAACTCTCCTTTCGCAATCAAGAACGACACCATTACTGGATAACCAGTCCATGCCCAAAATTAACCCATAGCCCGTGAAACCCAAAACAAAAGCATCACATCTAAACTCAACGCTAAGTATAGAAATCCTCAAACCCAAACATATCATGGACAAATAAGTGGAGCCCCCAATTGGGATTGAGACAACCAAGGGATCATCTACTAGACTGGTGTCTAAGTGCAGTGACTCAACTAATGATGATGAGATAAACGAATGCGATGCGCCAGAGTCAAATAAAGTACGGACAGGATGATCAAATAGAAAAATCAGACTTTCAACGGAAATAGTTCTACCACTTTCCTGAATCGGTGGAACTGCGAGAGCCTGAACTTGCCCCCTTGCCTGACCTGGTGCCATAAGAGCTTGCACCTGTCCTCCTGAGGTAGATCCCGTCCTCTGCCCCTTCTTAGGGTAGTCATTCACTAGATGCCCTGCTTCGCCACAGTCGAAGCAGTCAGTCTTCTTCTTCTTCCGACAATCTTTGCTTAGGTGGCCTGGTGTCCCACAATTGAAGCACTTCTTCTTTCCCTTGCCACCGTTGCCTTTTCCACCCTTGTTTTGCTGTTGTTGTTGAGGTCTCTTCTGATCTCCTTTCTTCTCGGGTGCCTTATTAGCATTGGGACCCTTCTCTTCCTCATGCATGAGTGCCATGTCTACTAGCTTCTCAAAGGTGGCCCCCATAGGGATGTGAGTCATAGCCAATCCATGCATCGGTTCATTCAAACCTTTAACGAACCTCAAAGCCTTCTTCTCCGGTGTATTCACCATGTCTATGCCAAACCTTGCCAACTGATTAAACTTGTTGACATATTCCTTCACTGATAGGTTTCCTTGCTTTAGAGTCAAGAACCTTTCCATATACAGATTTTCTTCCGCCCTTGAAAGAAACTTTGCCACAAACCTTTGTCTGAAATCCGCCCAAGAGTCAACTAGGCGTTCACCGTTAGTGACCTCCCACCAGAACGAGGCCTCTCCCTTCATTAACCAAGCAGCTAACTTGACTTTCTTTTCTTCTTCCATCTCAAAGATGTCTATCAACTCTTCCGTTTCCTTAAGCCAATCCCTAGCTTCCACAAAAGTTTCTGATCCTTGAAAAGGTTTCCCTCCCATAGCCTTAAATTCCTTGCAAGTCTTAGCAAAAGTATCCGCGCGAGGAGGAGGAGGAGGAAGATCGGGTGCAACTGGTGGTGGAGGAACATCTGCTGGACCCGCAGTGGCGCCCTAGCCTCCATCAACCTCCTATACCATACTAGTATCGCTACACCCTCCGGAAAGTTAAGATCTTCAGCCATGCTGAAACGAAAAAGGAGAGATTCAGAACGAAGAATTCGAAAGATAAAGATATGGCTATTGGGGATTATGCTTTTCTTTCAAAAACTTTTCTCTTAAAAGACATGTTTTTGAAAATACTCCTTCAAAAATGTTCTTAGAAAAATAGTTTTTCTAAAAGTTTTATCTGTTCTGGTAACCTTAAGCTCTCATACCACGTGTAACACCCCACACCCGCTAAGGTCACTCACTAAGGGAATGCCTTAACTTCGGTGAAGTATTTTAAGTGAATATAGAACAGAAAAATTACAACAAGACAGATATAAGTAATACTTGAAATTTAAAACATCATTTCATTGCAGCAGAAGGTAAACATGTTTGGTACATACCAAAAACCAACAAGAGTCAAGTACAAAATATCCATCTTGATAAAACATAAGTACATAATCCCACTACATAACTAATAGCCATAATAGAAAAAATAAGCTGAGCTTTACACCAACGGTCCAAGCTCCAAAAGATAGATAAAGCAATCTGATCAAAGCCCACTACTGCTAGGCCCACTCTGAGAACTTGAGGGTTGGGAAAAAGATAAAAACAACGGGGTCATACATAAGTCTGAGCGAGTCCTATAACTTTAACAATACAATCATTAAAGTAATTAGGGTATGATATAAACTTGGTACGGTAAAGACTGGGGATAAATGACTACATTAAGCAGCCAACTAGGCATAGGAAGAACTAAGATAACAGTAAAGACGCATCTACCCACCCAAGGGTAATTACTACACTGCACCACACCAGTCATTCCTACTTAAAGGTTGATCCCACCCATGGACTTAGAAAATATAACTAGTAGTTTTGTGTACCCCTAGCTGACCACATAGGTGCCGTCTGCCCCTATCTCCACTAGGTGTACCCACTACTCCCCAAGCGATCGGCTCCCTAACGTAGATACCCGTGCTGGCCCAACAGTGGGGTGTATCACTCCCCAAAGTGCCAACCCGATACAACTTAAGAGTGCATGGCTTATACCTACACGATGCAACAACGTCTTACCTACCAGCCCGGGCCCACACACACATATGAAACCCGTTGGACTTGCGTTGCCACCGCTAACCCGTTTTTGGCCTCTTATAGTCCAGCCCAGTATGCGTGTCCCGTCCTCGACTTGGGTCGAGCCCACAAAGATACGTTTTGGGTTACTGGTTGAAATGGGCCCCCACAAGCTACCCACCTAAGCTTGTCCCTTTTCTAGTGCATCCCACTTAACCCTTTAATCATGTTTAATTACATGTTTCCACTTGGTTAAGTATTCTAATCGTATTTTCTATTGCCACCCAAGGCAACCCACTAGATTTCCACATGCCACCCAAGGCACTTACTTGATTTCCACATGCCACCCAAGGCACCCACTTAACCCCTCATGCCCCACTACATGCTTATCTGGTTAAGTGTTTCTTAATTGATTAAGACCGTAACCTTTGCAAAGACCTCTCACATTAGACTATCTTTTATGGCAGCTGGATTTGCCGGTCGGGTCCGGGCAGCCTTACGCCATAACCGAGTCTAACCTCGTGTCTTTACACTTGTCACGTATTTAGTTTATGCCTAAGACCTCTCACATTGGGCCAATCATTTGTAGTCGCTGGATTTGCCGGTCGGGTCCGGGCAGTCTTATGCTGCAAAAGGGTCCAACCTCGTGTCTTAGTCGATTAATTACACCTAATTAATCACCCCCATATTTTGAATTAATTTTCCCTAATTAATTCCAATTTAATGATGTACATAATTGACTCAATTATGTCCATCCACTTATGGTATGCAACATCATACCAATTTCACCACAATTTTGTTAACATGAATATTAACCCCATCGTTCCCCACGTAATACGCTAACATGACATACTTAAAAGGGAAGATTCATCACAAATGCAATGGGTTCTACTTAGCATAACATTAGCATCATCATGGGTTTTAAAGGTATCAACTTGCATATATGATCATAGCATCAAACCCAACTAGCATAAATAACCAACCCAAACTTGCATGAATCACATATGTCATAAAGAGGGTAACTTGCATAGATGTTCATGTTATAGACCTATCATAAAGGGATAAACTTGCATACATGTCATAGGTCTAAAAAGGGATGAACTTGCATATGTTACTCATATCATAAAAAGGGGTAAACATGCATATATATGCATGACATACAAAGGGGTAAACTTGCATATGTATGCATATCATACAAAGGTGTAAACTTGAACATGTTACTTGCATATAATCAAACACCAAACTTGCATAACATGTCATATATGAACTTGCATATAATCAAACACCAAACTTGCATAACATGTCATATATGAACTTGCATATAATCAAACACCAAACTTGCATAACATGGTGTCATAATGGATCAATGTTTATCATAGTGATTTGCATAACTAGCATCATGAACATATAGCATAAAACTTGCATAACTAGCATCATGAACATATAGCATAAAACTTGCATAACTAGCATCATGAACACATAGCATATGATAACATAACTTGCATTGATCCACATTCATAACCATAACCTCATTATATCCTATCATAATTAGTTTAGCAATTGCTTGCTAAAGGCATAGAAACTCACAACTTGTTGATTAGCACTTCCATGAAGAAGATTAAGTTGCTTGAGTTGACTAGAAGTTGATTTGAGAAGCTATCTTCCTCTTTAATTTGTTGGTGGCTCCTTCTAAGTTGCATTTTGATGGCATGACAACGTTGTCTCCAATTTTAATGAGTTTTAGGGTAGGATTAGGTTGTATTTATAAGAGTAGTTAGGTGTTTTAGGCCATTAGATTAACCCTAAATCAGATTAGAGCCGTCAGATCTCGTCACTAGCCACCAAAACACAGCCCAGATCCCAAATCAGTGCACCCAGGTCACCTGGGCTTGACCAGGGAGGTCGACCCCCAGGTCGACCCTAGGGTCGACACCCATGTCGGCCTGGTGGGCAGGTCGACCCCCAGGTCAACCCCCAGGTCGACCTGGTCTGGGCGGGAATTTTCCCGCCTAGCCCATATTCTGCATTTTTGAAATCTGTTTCGCTTTCTGATTTTTCGAGAAACTTCTGAAGGCCATATCTCGGACATACGGACTCCGATTCACGAAATTTCGGACTCTATTTCACGTATTTTTCCGAGATGAACGCAACCGCGAAACCTGTTTCCCTTAATTCTCACGTCTGAGATTGATTATTCATTAATTTATGAACATCACTATTGTTAGAAATACTGGTTGTTACAGATAACATATTCACTGCACCAGATACTAGTAATTACACCGTCCTATTATCGATCGGAGGTCCTGTTTCAAGCAGCATATTGCATTAACAAGGTATGTCAAAATCATCTGTCTATTTAACTTATTTGGTTCACTGTTGTTTATGAATAATTTTTAAGTACACAAAGTTGTTGATCTGTTTGTTTCTTTTGTTTTTTACTGCAGTGACATTGATACATTCATTTTTGTCCTTCATTTACATGGCATGTTTACCAGCTTCTGCATTTCATTGTTCTAACATATTTACCTGATTCACTTACTTCAGATCCATAAACTATTTATGCAGTTGACAGCACAAATTATTGTGCACGTCAACAAATAAAAAATCCAACCCATTATCGAGTGCATTTGTTAGCAAAAAGTGTACTAAATGGTTGTTATAAGTAATAGTAGAATGACTATGTAATACATGTAGACAATTCCAATGCTGGAGTTCCATGTTCATATGAAGTAAGTTAGATTGTACTTAATGTTAGGTGTGGCTCGCATTGGAATGCAGTGGGTGCGTGGATTAAATTGTAGAATAGTCCCACATCGCAAGCAATTAGAAAAGATCGTGGTATATATATGATATTGGATGCACATAACATTGTGAATTCCTTTTGATACAACATGTGCTTGCCACTACCAGATTGTATACTCAATGGGTGGCGATAGGTGATGTTCAATTGGCACGCCGACATAGGAGACTTTGGTCGTTGACCCCAGCTAGACACGGTGAAATGCCTATGGTACGTAGGGAAAGCCGAAACTTAACACTTAATATATTGTATGCCATGTTTACTACATGTTTTGGGGAGAAAACAATAAAAATAAAAAACTCAGTGCAGGTTGATATGAAATATTGTTATTCATTGCAAATATGAACTTTTCACACCACAGTTGAATTGATTTTACGTTTTTTAACTTTGGTGTTGACTTTATGCCCGTGTACAAATGAACTAAATAAACTGACATCAAACTGTCGATGTAAACTTAGGTCAACAATGTTATTACTTTTAGAAATTGTTGCCACTGCCTACTGAGTTAGCGTCAAAATGTCTACATCACCGCCTTATTGTGGAGAAGTTTCGACTCGAGACCGCTCAAATCAAAAAACTCCAAATCAGCGGAAGTCGAGATCGTAGTAAATGTGCAAAAAAAACCAATCAATATCTCAAAAATAATCTCAAGCCAATAAAAAAGACAATCACCGCACAAGGGAAATAAAGGAGTAATAACGAAAAGTAAATCACATAGAGATTTATAGTTGTTCCACCACTACAAGAAAAATACCATATTGCAACTAGCTGTTTGCAACAGGCGACAAAAGACAGTTGCAGTAAATGATATTTAGCAACAGACCTATTATAGCAGTTGCAATAGATAAGATTTTGCAACAGGCCTTTTCTTTCTTTTGCGAAAAACATAGTTTTAGCAACTGCGCTTTCTTTCCTGTTGCAAAAACAAGCTTTTAGCAACTTTGCTTCCATAACTGTTGCAACGAACATATTATTTCCAACTGCGCTTCCAAGCCAGTTGCAAATAAATAACTTTAGCAACTATTTTCGCCAGTTGCAATTACTGTATTTTTTACAACAGGCAAAGCCAGTTGCGAAAAACGAACTAAAAATAAGTATAAGCTTTTAATTATTAACTTTTAATAATTAATTTTAAATAGTTACCGTTAAATGATTAACTGTTGGTAATTATATAATAATTAAGATTAATATTTAATAATTAATAATAAAATTTAATTATTGTAAAGTGATATTTATAAATGATAATTAAATAATAAAAATAATTATAATTAACAAATAATAATAAATAGCATTTAAAAAATAATAAAATAAATAATTATTAAATAAAAATAGATTAATAATTAAAAACTAATGGATAACAATAAATAATTAATTTGAATTTCGAATATGTTTAAATGATTTATAACTAATATTTTAATAATAAATAAGTAATATTTTAATATTTATAATTATTTAGTAATATTTTTATAATTTATAATTATTTTTAATAATTAATAATACTGTAATTATAAATACTTAACTACTTTATTGATAGTTTTCAAATAATAATGCATTGTAATAATATATACTTAACATTTAGTGATTTATACTTAATAACCATTAGAATCATAATAAATATTGCTTTTGATAATTATTAAAAATTATTGATTAATCATTAATTATTAAAAGTAAATATCGATTATTGCTTTTAAGAACTAATAATTATCGAAGGCTAATTGTTGTCCCATTGATTTACAATATGAAATGATTGGATTTATGTGTATTTGTAATTAGGTTTATTGTGAAAGGCCAAAATACAACCAAACTTTTTTCTAAATGTTTGAAGGGGAACGCGATTCAGTGAATCCGCAATTGTCAAAACTAGCAAATTTTGTTTCAAGCCGAGTACATAGATTTACCGATCCCGCTTCATTTTTATTTTTCCCACTTCATTTTTCATTTCCTGCTTCATAATCGAAATCCGACGGCTTCTCTTCTTATTCCTATATCTCAAAAACCTTAATCCTAAAAATCTCAAAAACAAAAATTCGGGTTCGCTTCCAGTCTTACGCCAACCACAAAACGGCCATTCCACCCCCAATCTTTAAGCCAGCTTTTCTCGTTGTTGTAAGCAGGCCCTCCCTCCGTTCTCCAGTGCCTTTTTCAACTTGATTCCCTCCTTCAGATCCATTTGTTATTCATATCTGAGTGCTATTCTTCCACATTCAAACGAACTTTTCCTACCTCCATTCTACCGTCCTGTTCTAGGTGGTGACGTCGGATCTTCTCATGACTTTTGGTGTTTGCGATTTTGGTTGTGCGGCTTCAATCGCGTTCTGGCTTCTGGTGTTTCTCTGTTATGTTATGTTATTTTGATATTGTTATTGCCTTCTGGTGTTTGCGATTCTGTCTTCTGGGAACAGAGAATGTTACGCGATTCAGAGAATGTAATTGGTGATTCTCTGTTCTTGTTACGTTTTGCGGCTTCAATCTATTTGCTGTGATATTATCTTGGCATTGCTTGTTTATTTTGGTATTACTTTGCAATTTTGGTATTACTTTGCAATTTTGGTTGTCTATTATGCTCTTTTTCCAACTTCTCTTAGCTTCTCGTGCCGATTGCAATGCAATAGTGGTTTACTATTTGCTAGGGTTGTTGTGTATAGTGATAACGACATACTTATTTCAAAGTCTGCTTGCTGTTTACAAAAAACCCCAATTTTTTTGTGTGATTATCACAGGTATGTTCTTGTCTATGTTGTAATGTTGTCTCGAGATAATTATCCTGTGGTTATGGCCAATGTCAGAGTTCTTTTGCTGCTGTTAAGATATGAGAAATATTGTTCGGAGATTCTATTACTTCAAGTTAAAAAAAAGTATCAAAGGCGGCCGTTTCTTAATCCTCTAACTCTGCTTTTCATTACTCGAGAGCTTCCTGGTTGTTATTTGTTCTACTTCTATTTTGGTTCCTATAAACAAGGTAAGTGACTTCTTTTTGAATAAATTTCGATTTTTATATTTTATCAACGGTTTGATTTCTGAATATATATATATATGATTATTCACTTCGTATTTGATATAAATGTTTAAGCATACGATGGAGTATAATAAAAGATTATTTTGTTTGGTAGAAATGAATGGTTGAGTTTTGGTTTAGGTTGAGATGTAATAGAAGGCCATGCTAGGCATAGCTGATGATTGCATGAGGAAAATTGGGCATGCAGTAAGAGCTGCTGCTCCAATTTGGGAAATGTTGCTCATGCTTCTAGATGGGTGCAACTCATTCATTATTGATGTATGTGAATATAGAATTCCATATTGCAAAATTAAGCACTTGGACTGACAGTTGTATGTATGGATATATGTATGTTTGTATGAACGTATTCATATTACTTGTCTTTCACTCATTCATTTTTTTAACCATAATCTTTACTTGTCTTTCACTTGTTGGTCATTAATCTTGCTTATATGCTTAATTACAATTTTTATTGTATTTTTTTCCTTTTTGGTATTATAGATGGAGAAGAAGAGGCTGAAAGAAGAGGAGAGGCTGCTTTGTAATGGAAAATAGAAGAAACGAAAAGACTAATGTTACAAGCAATGCGAAGAAGAGGCTGAAAGAAGAGGAGAGGCTGCTGTGTAATGGAAAATAGAAGAAACGAAAAGACTAATGTTACAAGCAATGTTTACCAGTACATAATGGCTAAAATACGTCTAATGTATATGATCTCCATTAGTGTGAACTAGGACCTGTAGAAATGTTTGGTGAATAATCTTTGTACTGTTAAAACTTTATTAAATAAAATTTGTATTTGTTTATTTCGTTCTGTGGCATACACTATTACTAAAACGAATACATTTAATATGTAGTATCTGTAAGCTGTAATTTTTTTTATAGATATATAAATCTATTGCAACTGGCATATATTATTGCAAAAGGATCTATTGCAACAGCAAAAGCCTATTGGAAAAAATTCTACCGCAACAGGCTATTGCAAAAGGCGAAAAATGTTGCAAACTTTTTACAACTCTGGTTATACCAACAGGCGCGGGTTTGTTGCAGTTGGTCTACAGCAACAGATATTGCCTGTTGCGAAAAATGTTTTTTGTTGTAGTGCACCAACAATTGTTAGTGTACGTCTGCTTAAGAGAGAGAGAGCAATTTATTAATACCGAAGAAGAGTACAAGAGATTGATTACAAAGGTCACTCAATTCACTCAAGAATTTTATTTGTGGAGATAAGAATTGAAGAAAATAGATTTAGGTTATGGATCCCTAAAACTTAATTGAGAGATAATTAGATGCCTTTCACTCTATCTTCTAAGCTCCTTTTATAAGACAAATTACTTCATACCCAAAATTTGTTTGCCCCCAAGTCTAGTAAATTTGACAACAAAGATTTTATATATATGGAAAAAAGATCCTATAATTATGCCACCGAAAGAGTGAAATATCTAACCAAATCTCATTAACTTGGGAAAGCAATATATAAATTATGCCACCGAAAGAGGGAAATATATAACCAAATCCAATTAAATAGGGAAAGCAATATCTATCAATAATGCCACAGAAAGAGAGAAATAGATAACCACATCCCATTAAATAGGGAAAGCAATATTTTATCTTTATGCCCTTAAAAAAATTCCTTCCTTTTAATGTGATTTAGCATCATCAAATTTAACACTACACCTTGATGCAAAATCATCTATCTCCAACTTCATTAACTAATGGTATCCATACCATCACTTGTAACCGATAGCTCCAACTTTCACCATACCTACCTTCACCAAGCTTGAATGCTTTCCCAACGAGTTCTGACAAAGCCACCCTCTATCACACTCCATCAATGAGTTCAAATAAAGCCCCTACCTACTAATAAAGCATTGAAAACACCCAACTCCAAAACTAGTCTAACAAAAAGGCAAACATACCAAAAAGATAGAACACCAACCTCTCACCGATACTCTTCTCCATCCATAGCCAAGCTTCTCCCTCAACCGTGCCACCCTATGGAACCTAGAACCTCTCCAAGCGAATTAAGTTCGAGCAATACTCGAATTTCCCAACCAACAATGCCTTAGTGAACATATCCTCCACAATATCTTTTGTGTGCACTTTCTAAAGGCATACTTACTTGTCTTCGTCCATGGCTACTAGAAATGACTCCCTCACTTCACTATGCTTGGTCCGTAAGCTAAACGCCAAATTCTCGGCCAAATAAATAGCACTTTGGCTATCATATTGAACATCAACACTGTCATGTTCAAATCCCAAGTCACACACAATCGTTTCAAATAGAGTGCTTCCTTTGTTGCCCCCCTAGCTATCAACTCCACCTCCGTAGTTGAAAAAGAAACTACGGTCTGCAATCTCGATCTCCAACTTATGGTTGTACCAACAAGAGTGAAGACATATCCAGAAGTTGATTTTCTTCGATCCCTATCACCAGCGTAGTCTGAATCACATTAACCTACCAACATGCAATTCTTCTCCTCACCCAAAAACAAGACCATGAGATGTTGTACCTTTCAAGTATCTCAAGATAAGCTTTACTGCTTCCTAAGGCGATTTCGTCAGATTAACCATGTACCGACTAACCATCCCGACGACACTTGCAATATCGGGCCTTGTACACACCGTGGCATACATCAAACTACCAACCGCACTAGCATATGGTACTTTTGCCATATAAGCCTCCTATTCGAGGACATATTGAGACGGGAATCCATGCTTATCTGGAAAATGAACAGTAAACTACAACAGTGATGATTGTAAATAATAATATAAACTTATAGAGCAATTTTCTATAAGAAGATCCCTTATTATTAAACTTTCATTTGGAGTACATGAATGTAATAAGAGAAATTCTCTGGTTCATTTAAGCACTAAGCTTCTTTGAAGATTACTAGTATGAAGAAAAATTGACCCTCCCAAAATGTGACCCTAGGGTTTATTTATAGTGGTCCTGGGCACCTTCCGTTGTTGGGCTATTGGGCTTGTGGGGGCCTTTGTCGGTTAGTTTTTCCTTGGTTTCGGGCGCTTGGCTTCCGACCGACTTTGGAGTATCAGTTATGTCTTCGGATGGTATTTGAGCCTTTGGTAACAGCTCCTGAATGTAGGCTCTCGGACATAAGCTTTCGGATGTAGGCCTCCGACTTTATCGTGAATACTTAGAGGGGACTGCCCTTATGATGTAAGTTGATAACTACCGGTTTGAAGCCGCTGTGGCTTTCGGTACTAGGTAGATCAGTACGGGATGCCCGTATCTCTGCTTGGGTCCCGATTAGCCTTTTGGATGAGCTTTTGCGGTAGCCTAGATTCCCGGAGGGTGTCTTCTGGTGTCACTTCTGTTATTTGTTAATGCGGCATTTCGGTATTCGTACGGAAGATGCTTCGGAAGCTGGTTTAGAATGATCCTTGCGTTCTCTTGGTTTAGTACCTTCGATGCCCTCGCTTTTAGGTGTATCGGTTTTAAGGCAGGTCATTACCGAAGATTCCTTTGGGCTTCATCTGACGGGTTTATTGCCTTTGACTTTCTTGGTTTTAGGTCAGGAAGACTTTTTGTTGTAGTATCTCCTATGGGGTTGACGTTGCTAGAAGGATCTTGTCGAATTGACCCTGCCGGATAGACCATGCCAGTTATGTCCTGTAGCATTTACGATCGTTTTTTCTAGGAAGGTTTCAGTTGATGCCGCTTTCGGATCATTTCTCCCAGATCTTGGCTCCCCAAGTATTTGACCCTACTTTCTGAAGAGTCTTCGTGAGTTTTGGTCACCCGATGCTCCTTCACCGCCAACTCACTTTACTGTTAATTTTGGGTAGTAACATTTGCCCCTCCCTTAGTGAAGGGGTATTTTCGAATTTTCACGTCAAGCTTTTTGTCTTTTTTGTAGTGTTATTCCCGTGTCTTCTGATTTCCCTCAATCGGGTGTGTTGATCGGTTCCCTTCTAGGTGGCCTAAATCGTCTTTGGATTCTGAGTAAAAATTCTTCTTCCTTCCACTTTTTACCCCTGGCCATCATTTCTGGTTTCCTCGTATGAATCCTATTCGTCGATCTGGTCTCAGATGTACTGCTGAGAGGTAAGGTGGATCTTTTTCTTTTTTTCTCTCCTCCTTTTTCCTGCATAACATTTCACTAAAGCAAGATTACTGTTCATCGAAATTTGTCATACTATCTCCCCAGGATTTCAGATCCAACTAGTAGTAAGTTTTCTTGTTCGTACTCCAATTACCGATTTGGATTATGCTTTAGATCGGGAATTGGTGATTCTAACGTAGATCAAACTCCCACTAATCGTCTGAATGAACGATTAACAGAGACCTTTTACGAGGTCATACCCATCCCTGTTCATTATCGGGGCTTTGGGAAGTAAAATTTGTACAAAGAAATAATGCATGATAGAAGGTAATTAGACATGCTAACATTGATCTTCCAAATCAAGATCGTTGTCCAGTAGGATAACAAAATTCCATGTCGCTTGTGTGTCTGTGTGTTGTTTGTGTATAATCATCAAATAGAAATTAGACTAAAATACATGTTTATGTTATGGTATCACCTGGCAGGACTATGTCTAAGATCTCACAAATTGGTAATTCCATCTCAAGTAAAACCGGGCTTTGTTCGATGGAGGAGAACCATGGAGTGAAGGGACTTCAAGTGAATAGTGCCATTGGTGAAGTCCCAGGTGTCTTGAACCAGCATTCTGCCCTACTATTCTCAAACTTTCTTTACGGGCACGCCCCTTCACCTTTGGGACAATATCTTATAGAACAGCCTTTTCTTTCTCATTCTATATTTCTTGGGGATGGTTCATACCGACCCTCCATGGTTTCTTCCCCTCTTGAATTTTTGTTTAAGAAAAGGTCTGCTTTGGCCTTCAACAACAGTCCTTTAGGGAGCATAAGAAGGCAAATTTTGTTTCTCGTTCTTCTGGAGATGAAATTGTTAAGTCATCCTATCATCGGCTAATGCATACCCCCCTTGCACCTTCTTCTGGAATTTTTCATAATGTCTGCCCTTCCTCAGCAGGGACTATAGGAAGTGATTTTGTTTCTAGTTTCTTAGGATCTGATTCTCATGGAGATTCGGATTTAAGAGAGCGTGAACCGCTCCTTTCTCCTTATCGGCTGTGTGACCCCATAAGTTCTTCTTTTCAAGCCTTGGAATTTGACAAGATTATCGGATCTGTCTTACCCTCTATTGATGTCTCCGATGTTCCAGAATTTGTCTCTGAAGAATGGTCTAAGTTTTACCTTAATATTGTTAAACGACAACTTTCGGTTCGTACTCTTATGTCCGTGAGACCTTTTATCCGCATTATTGATGTAAGGACTAAAATCACATCGATCCCTTTTTTTTAGATATTCAGGAGTTGGTATGTTTCCAGGTCGACAGCTACCTCCTTATCTCGGAGAAGAAAGAACTCCAAGAAGAGAAGACCATGTTAGAGTTTAAGTTCCACGATTTAACCTTTACGAAGAGTAGCAATGAAGAGGTTTGTAGCCAGCTGAGGGTGTCCCTTGAGAGGGAAAGGGCTGACAACAGTTCCTTAGCTGCTGAAGTCTCGGCCCTCAGGCATGAGCAGTCGGATATGCTGATGAAGCATGCTGGGAGATTGAAAACAAGGGAAGCAATTCTTTCTGATGCCAAGCGGATAGTTTACGAGACTTAGGACCAGATTTCCTTATTTTTGAATGTGCATTTTCCAGACATGATGTCTGATTGTTATGAAAGGGCTCTCTTTTTAGTTTACCATGATAACTGTGGCAAGTTCCCTGATATGTACTTTCCTTCTCTTCCCTCATCCCTTCGAAATAGGATCTTGGGGGGGGGGGGATGCTATTGCTTCAAATCGGGACACTGGGGTTTTTAATGGGAAAAAGGCGAAGGTTGAGGATCTTTTGTTTGTCGAAAAGCTGCCCGCTTATTCAATGTCTAGAGATTATGAAAATCTAATTTTGCGTATAGAAGGTGGTAACGTAGGCGACTCGAGGGAAGACGATGGGTTTGCGGAGGGAGTCAATCCCTTGGAGCTTGATGAAAAATAGCAGACGGTGCACACATCCTCCCCCATTCCTCAGGTATAAATCTCAGTTTCTGAACTCTCTCTTTACTTGTAGAGCTTGACCCTTGATGACATGTTCTTACGGTAATGAAAATTCTGTTTTTGCTAATTATCTTGTTTTTCAATGATGACCTTCATTCTCTCTCTAAGATGAAGAGGGAATTTATTACAAAACCTCTTTATAAATCTGGTAGGGAACGCTTCTTGAAGGAACTCAAACATATTTATATGAAGTACCCTCAGTTATCTTTCAACTTCTTGGGGAATGATAGGGAGATGATATTAAAGAAACTTAGAACTCATCATGCAAAGTTAATATGTAACATGAAGGAAAAGAGTACTGGGGAGAGAAAATAACTTTTTGTCTTCCTTTTAGTTGACAATAGCGCGTATGGATGCGAATTGTATTCGTTTTTTTGTTGCATGCATTTCTGGGGCTCATATAATGATGTCTTCCGGCAATAAATCTCGCAAAAGGTAGCTTATTTGTTTATATGAACAGGAAAATTCACCCGAAGACACTTCCTCTTTCGTATATAAAGGTGTTTTTCTTACTTTGCGCTCAAGATATTTTCTGGGGAATTCTCCTACCGTTATCGATGGTGGATTCGCCTTATCTAGGGAGCGATTTACGCAACATTTAACAGAACAAACAAGTCTATTGGAGGCTCAAATAAAGCAAAAGGATAAAGACATCCTCAAAGCAAAGAGGAGTATAAAGACAATCCTTCTATCTATTTTAATGGAGAAAAGGATGAACTTCAGTGTCAATATATTGACTTAAAGGCAAGATGCAGAGATGTATTCTATGTGTTAGTGCGAACATTTGATAAACTCGTGTAAATCAAAGGCACTTTCCTGAGAAAAAGAAAGATGAGGGAGGCTACCAGTTTGTGCCTAATAATGGTGGAAAGGCGCTTCCAAGCCGGATCTGAGTTAGGACAAGGGTTGACTAACTCTTACTTGTTCAGCTCTGAGAATTTGAATCGATCCAGATCTGGACGCCCTATGTTGAGAGTGGGACCCTACATCCGGCTATGATTTGCGCCTGGGCTCGGCGTTGAGACAAGGCCGGATTGCTTCCTCCAATATTTGTAAAGAACTGAATTGACCCCGATTCAGGTATTTAAGATTATGGGCCAGAGATTCCTTTTCGACTCTAGTGGAAGTCCCGAAATAACCCTTATCCAAATAATTAAAGATTGGGAATTGTGAAGCCCCCTTTCGGTATTTGTAAAGCACTGAATCGACCCGGGCTCGGGTATTAGGACAGAAACCGGAACCCCCTCTGGTATTTGTGAAGAGCTAAATCGATCCAGATTCAGGAATTAATATAGAAGACCGGAACATCCTCCGGTATTTGTGAAGAGCCGAATTGACCCATATTCGGGTATTAATATGGAAGATCAGAACCCCCTCTGGTATTTGTGAAGAGCCGAATTGATCCAGATTCGGGTATTAATATAGAAGGTAGGAACCCCCTCCGGTATTTGTGAAGAGCCGAATTGACCCAGATTCTGGAATTAATATAGAAGACCAAAACCCCCTCTGGTATTTGTGAAGAGTCGAATTGACCCAGATTCGTGTATTAATATAGAAGACAGGAACCCCCCTCGGGTATTAATTGTTTTGGCATCCCTTTTGGATTCGATCTGTGAAGAAGAGGCTGTACGTGCTTCCTAACCCACTTCTTGGGCTTTTGATGTCAAAGAAGAGGATGTACGTGCTTTGTTGGCCACTCTCTGGGCCTGTGCGTCTGGTGCGCTTGGCTAGCTTATCCACAAGCAAGGCCCAAGGACTTACCCAACCTCCCTCTAGGAGGCGCCTTATCCGGACCATCGCAGGTGATGTTAAGGTCTTAGAAACTTAGACGGGACCATCGTTGGCACAGAACTACGGTTTACTCTTTTGATGCTCTATATTGACCATCGTAGGTCCTGATAGAGGCTTACACGCCACCCCTCCGAGAGGTGCCCTATTCTGACCATCGTAGGCGATTATAGGTATTTGTGTTCCCTTCTACAGGTAACGCGGAACATAAGCAGAGGTAGGACGTGCTCTTCTACGAGCAGAGGTAGGGCGTGCTTAGTTCAAGCAGAGGAAGGGCGTACTCTTCTACGAGCAGAGGCAGGGCATGCTAAGGTTAGAGGCACCGCCACGACCATTTCTGATGTGAAATGAAGGCTTACGTTTTTTATGCTTTAACCCTGCCCCCTCTGACTTGGGCATGGAGAAAGACTAACACATCATACCCCTCAGGGGATGCCTTTCCCGGACTAATTTGGCGATGACGAGGGATTTAATCCATTTGCAATTAGTCCCCTTTTGGGTTTCCTTTTAAATTCTGAGAGGTGGTTTTCCAAACCCATGCATATGTTTAGTAATCCTTTTCCTAAGGATTTTTCCCAAATTCACCTTGATTTTTTCATAAACTCTCGTAATTGGCCTTGATTGATGAATTCAACGATGGTTTCTCCAAGCATCTCGCAGTGATTAGTCTCGTGTCCATTCATCATGTAGTAATGGTAGTAAGACCCTCCCGTTTTCCTTTTGTATTTGGGCATTTTCTTCGTGAATGGCCAATAGTTGAGTTTGTGTTTGGTTAGGAAGTAAATGTTCCCCATCGAAGTGGTGAGGTAGTATTCCTTGGGTACCCTTGCCGCACGTCCTTCTTCTTGCTACTGGGGTTTAATCCTTTTGTGACTCAGCCTAGCTGTAGTGCCTATACTTTCGTTCATTTCTCCCGGAACATACTGAAATTGAGATGTTATCTTTTTGGACCATTTGTTGGCGAAGTGGTTGAAATCGTCCATATTTTCTCGTTCAAGTGTCGTTCCCCTAGTTTTGCTCATAGACATCACTCTTTAGGTGAGAGAAATAGCTAGTATCCTCTGATGTAGAACCACTGCATTGGTGCGTTAATGTTTGTCCTATATGGGACAAGCTTATCATCCCAAGTATCATGAGCACGTAGTTCCATTTTACTTTTTCGCTTTATACCTGCAAGACCTCTGCTCTTAAGCTTCTCTCCTCTATCGCCCCAGTGTTGATGGTTTTTGACTTATCTATTCGAGATCCTAAAAACTTTTGTCGGGGTCTCTTACTCATATCTTCGCTTCTTCAAAGCCAGTCCAATCCGGGAAGGAACAACTCAGGTAGATATGTGATGGGATTAACCAAAGGATCAGAGGTTCAAGCCCTCACTTTGTAACGCCCCGGAATTTCCAAAATCAGTTAGAACTTAAAATTTCCAATTTAAACCACTCTTACATAATTTATAATAAACTTACAATATTTTTCCATATTTTTAAAACATTAAAAATAGCTATTTATGGTTACCGTCGATAACTGCAGTTACAAAGTGGTATCAGAGAGTAATCTAGACATCTCATGTAATATCTTTAAAACATGATTATATTCATCAAAGTCAATACATTAATTATGTTGTACTCTCCTTGGTGCAGTTTCCTTCTAGCACCAAAATTTTAACTATATTTTTCGTTAACACCGGAGATGGGTCAACTGGGGCAGATCTAAAGGAAAAATAAGTGGTTTGGCTATTTTTGGGTTAAATCGGATCACCATCCTAGATATCGAAGTCTGGAGGAGTGGGATCATTAAGGACTACCAGAACGGATCTAAGCCTAGGGAAGGAGATATGTCCTCCTATTCGAGAGATGGGAATCCATACTTATCTGGAAAATGAACAGTAAACTACAATAGTGATGATTGGAAATTATAATATAAGCTTACAGAGCAATTTTCTATAAGAAGATCCCATATTATTAAACTTCCATTTGGAGTACATGAATGTAATAGGAGAAATTCTCTGGTTCATTTGAGTGCTATGCTACTTTGAAGAGTAAAGTATGAAGAAAAATTGACCCTCCCAAAATGTGACCCTAGGGTCTTATTTATAGTGGTCCTAGGCTCCTTCCTCTGTTGGGCTATTGGGCTTGTGGGAGCCTTTACTGGTCGTTTTTCCTTGGTTTCGGGTGCTTGTCTTCCGGTCGTCTTTGGAGTATCAGTTATGGTCTTCGGATGGTATTTGAGCCTTTGGTAACAGCTCCTGAATGTAGGATCTCGGACGTAAGATTTCGGATGTAGGCCTCCGACTTTATCATGAATACTCAGAGGGGCCTGCCCTTGTGATGTATGTTAATAACTGCCGATTCGAAGCCGCTGTGGGTTTCGGTACTAGGTAGATCAGCACGGGTAGCCTGTAACTCTGTTTGGGTCCCAGTTATCCTTTTGGTGGAGCTTTTGCGGTAGCCGGGATTCCCGTAGGATGGCTTCTGGTGTCACTACTGTTATTTGTGAATGCGGCCTATCGGTATTCATACGGCAAATGCTCCGGAAGCTGGTTCTGGATGATCCTTGCGTTCTCTTGGTTTAGTACCTTCAATGCCCTCGCCTTCAGGTGTATCATTTTTTTGATAGGTCATTACCGAAGATTCCTTTGGGCTTCATCTAACGGGTTTATTGCTTTTGACTTTCTTGGTTTCAGGTCAGGATGACTTTTTGCTGTAATATTTCCTGTCGGGTCGACGTTGCTAGAAGGATCTTGTCGAATTGACCCTATTGGATAGACCTTGCAGGTTATATCCTGTAGCATTTTACGATCTTTTCTCCTAGGAAGGTTTCAGTTGATGCATCTTCTGGATCATTTCTCCCTAATCTTGGTTCCTCCTAGTATTTTACCCTACTTTCTGAAGAGTCTTCGTGAGCTTTTGGTCACCCAATGCCCATTCACCGCTAGCACACTTTACTATTAATTTTGGGTTGTAACAAATCACAAGCATCATTGATGATTCCTTCAAAACCATTTTCAAGCATAAAATGGTCAAATCTCTTGTAGCATTGCCTACGTGATTACTTCAAACTATATAGTGATTTCCTCAACTTGCAAACCAATTTAGACTTACTATCTATAACATACCCTTGCGGTTGCTCCATGTAAATGTCTTCATCCAAGTCACCATGCAAGAAGGTGGTTTTCACATCAAGTTGCTTCAACTCCAAGTCGTGAATATCAACTATGGCAAGTAATTTCCGGATAGAAGTATATCTCACAACTGGTGCAAAGATCTCATCATACTCCTTTCCCTTCCTCTGTGCAAACCCCTTAGACACTAGCCTAGCTTTGTATTTTCCATCGTCATTTAACTTGAATATCCATTTTCACCCAACATGACGGTTTCCTTTAGGAAGTGGAACCAACTCCCAGGTCTGGTTCTTCATCACTGATTGCATCTCTTCCTCCATGGCACAAATCCATTTCGAGTAATCACTCGAACCTATGACGTCATCAAGGTCCATTGGTTCATCTTGGATTACATGAAGAGCATAGTCCAAATTCTCATGAATGCTAAGATAGTTCCAATCACCACATCTTTAGGGTGGTCTTATAGCACGACGACCAACCCGAGTAGAAATTCCATTAGCAGCCGCGGTAAGGCAGAGATAGTAAGCATTATCCGGAATGATTGGGCGTAAAGCGTCTGTAGGTGGCTTTTCATGCCCGCCGTCAAATCCCAGGGCTCAACCCTGGACAGGCAGTGGAAACTACCAAGCTGGAGTACGGTAATTTCCCTTACCTATCAGCTCGTCATAGTGGGCTTTCTCACATACCTTCGCAAGACCAGTTAGTCCTGATTTTCCATATCAAGGAGTTCCATTTTGTAGTTCGGTCGAGATAGCGAACGCAGAAGCTTTTTCGCTTAGGTGAAGACCGTTGGCTTCACTGCTGAGGAAATTGAGGAATTCTAGGAAATGCTAAGAATCAAAGCGGCATGGCTGATTCAATAGAACGAGAAGTTGGAAGCGGTTACTCATCCCGATCCTTCTTTGACACATAACGGGGAAGACAATATTCTTGGACCTCTGACACCGATTCAGATTCTCCTATTGAAAGACTCCCTATTCCTACTAGTGATGAGACTGCTAATCCCGACTCCATACCACCGCTTCTCCGTTAGGGCAAAGCCCAAGATAGCGTATCCAAACAATGTGCTAACAATTGAGGTATTTCGAGCAACGGAATGAATCGGAGAAAACGTTTCCAATTCCAGGATCGGCTAAGGCAGTAGTAGAAGCCTAGTAATTTACCACTTTTAAAAGGAAAAGTCAAAACTTCCCTATTAAGTTAAGAAAGGCGTGGGTCTGCTCAACTACCTTAAGTATCGATCACGAGGACAGATAAAAAGAATCAAAGAACAAAAGAACAGACTTTTAAGTTAAGGCCCAACAAATGACTTGCATACTTCAGGGCACATAGGTCTACTGCTGAGCCCACTTTGGCTCAGTCGCACCACCCCACCCGAGGTCAGGGTGCGAGTCACCCAAGAAGCAAGCTATTACAGCGAGCGGCTGGAGCAGTTGGGAGCCGAGGAGCAAGAGATTCTATATGATGGCAACTGTGACTTCAACTATAAAAGTCCCAGCTCCAACATCTACTGGATCTCAAGCAGGGAATAGCCCCGATGATCGTTATCTCGGGGAAATCCTTAGCTCGCGTTGATCAAATATATAAGAGTATATGCGGTACCAGAATATTGCATAGGAGGCTAATGTGGTCTTATAAACCTGGTAGGTTTCCATTGGTGCAAATCCAATCACCTCAATTTGAGATGAAAAGTAATTCCCCATTGGTAGCAAATAGTTATCTACTAAGCGGAGGAAAGAGTACTATAAGAAGCAAAAAGGTTATGTTCCTATTCTTGAAAGAACGGACTAACAAGGTAAGCTACCTAGCCAACTTTCATAATTAAATGCCTAGAAAGGCATATTTCGAATATAGAGGACGTTCCCAACAATCCACGAGAATCTCATACCCCACTATGAACTGTACGAGCACGTCCTCTGTCACCTCCACCGTGCCCCGATCTTTTTTTAGCTCCACCTTGAACTGAATCTTCTCTAGAATCATGCACATCACCAACACTACTAGAGGAACCTTGTGGACTATGTGATGTAACATCAACCTCTACCTCCTCACAAGAATCTCTAACAACTTTACTCTCTCTAGGCCATAAAATGGGGAATAACTTCCTTCTCCTTTGATTCACCATAAAACATATCTGAACCACCTGATAAGCCTTCATTCACCTTGAACATAGCTGACTTATCAAAAGTAACATGACGAGAAACTACAACTTTCTTCATTTTTGGATTCAAAATCCGATAACCTTTAACTCCATCCGTATAGCCAAGCAAAATTCACTTGAAAGCTCTAGGTGAAAGCTTACCATTCCCCGGATCATGCACATAAACTCGACTGCCAAATATACGAAGATAATTCAAGTCGAATGCTCTTCCCCTTCCACACTTCCTCTTGAATTTCGTTATCTATAGCCGAGCACGAAATTCGATTAATGATATGCACTGCAGTTGACAAAGCTTTGGCCCAAAATCCCTTAGACAAACCAGAAGTCAATCTCAAGCAACGAGCTTTCTCCATTAGAGTTTGATTCATTCTTTCCACCACCCCTATTAGATTGCAGATTCTCAGGTGTAGTAAAATGCCTCTAAATACCATGATGCTCGTAAAATTTCAGAAAATCTCCCGAAACATAATCCCCTCCATTGTCGGACCTAAGAACCTTCAAAGTCTTTCCGCTTTCATTCTCAAAAGAGCATTAGATTCTTTGAACCTTGCAAATGCCTCCGACTTGGCCTTCATACATACACCTAAACCTTCCAAGAAAAATCATTAATGAAAGAAATATAATATCTTGCTCCGCCCAAAGAAGCCAGTGCTGTCGATCCCCGAACATCCATGGGCACATAATCAAGAATCCCCCTTGAATCATGTTTTCCGTCACCGAATGACACTTTAGTTTGCTTACCCGTGAAACATTCCTCGCAAAACTCCAATTTTTTGGAACTCTCTCCATCCATCATCTCCTTCTACGAAGAACATCCAAACTCTTCTCCGAGACATGACCCAATCTCATATACCACAACCATGTCGCATCTAAGCCACGAGAATTATCAACACCAACACAAGTTTGGCCTTCCACATCCACTCCTTGAAGCAAATAAACTTCATGAGTCCTAGCACCCTTTATAACCAAAGCGCTCCCTTCGAAACCCTCAATCTATCACTCTCAATAGTGATTTTTCTTCCTAAAGAATATAGCGGTTCCAAATAAATAAGTGATTTCCGTAGTCTTGGAACATAGCGCACTTTAATCACGCAAATTTGCATGGATCCAATAACCTTGACTTGCAAACTGCACCATTTCCTATAACCGTTGAATTTCCTTCTCGATCAGCGTAAGAAGAAAAACAATTCCTATTAGGCACCATGTGATATGAAGTCATCGGATCAAGCACCCATTCGCTGCCCAAAACACCATATGCTACAGCCGACTAAACATCTACGTCTCCTTCACCAACATCGCACTTCACCGCAACTAATAACGATGCTACTTCATTCTTCCCCATGTTTGGACATTCATTCTTCCAATGACCAGATTTCTTGCACTTGCTATTTCTTTCCTTCGCTTTCCTCTCCAATAAGGATTTTTAGACTTAGAGCGCCCTTTATTTCCCTTCTCCTCAGATTTCTCCATTTCCACAAATACACCGTGACCATTACCTGCACCACTACTGTAACAACTCGGAATTTCTGAACCAATTTAAAAAATTTATTTTAGCTATTTTAATTGGTTTTGAATATTTAAAATGATTTATTTTAAATAATAATGACTAAAAATTTATTTAAATCAAAGTTAGAGCATATAAATTTATTTTAGTTATAAAACGAGCTTGAAACGGCGTGATTGTTTGAAAATTCAATTTTTAATTTCAATTGAATGTATAGGATTCAAAATAAATTGGATTTCAGTAAAACTAGAAATATTAGAATCCGTTTAATTATATCTTTCTAATAAATGTGGAAAATTGAGATTTCATAATATAAATTAAAAGTTATGTCCAGTTTAAAATTTAAAATAGTCGCTATGGAATTTATTTAAATTTTAATATAATATATAGCCCTTAAAAACGGCCATTTTGCAAATGACCTCCATTTTCGACTAAACCACTATTGTTGGATCCGGAATGTCAAATTATTGTTAGATTTAAAAATTCATAATTTTTGGAATTAATATGTGAGCATAGTAAATTTAAACGTGTTTTGTAATTTCAGTTTAAAATTTAATCGACTGGAAAAAGGTCATTTTTCAAATGGCTTCCAAATTCGACGAAATTAGTTTTGTTAGGACTGCATCATCAAAACATAGCTCGATAAATTTTTCTGTAATTTTTGGAGTCGGTATGTGGCCTCGGTAAAATAAAATATACGTTTAAAATTCAATATATGGATTTATATTTTAATATTGATAAAAACTGATCGAAACAGTCGAATTGGGTTACGAAACATATCCCATTGTGTCTGGAATGGGGGTATTTGGTTGGGGGTGATAGTCGTTGGGTTTGATTTGGAGTTCGTGGATTAAACGAATTATTTTTAAATTAAATAATAATAAAATATATGTGTATAAATTGGGAAAAAACCCATTTTTCCCTTTCACAATTCTGCGCCGACCCTAGAATCAAAGGGCAGAAGATTCCAGTTTTCTTCACGATTGATCTTATCTTACAAGAAAAATTATCGAATAATTGCAACTATAAAGTGAAAGAGGGCAATGAGATCTATAATACATACGTTAATGATCTAAAACTATGGTGTCTGGTGGTTGAAACTTCCCTCGAAACTCGCTCCGTTCGAACGCAATTTTAGGGGACAGGGCGGCGTCGAGTTGGCTAGGTTTGTGGTCGGCGGGGGGGGGGGGGGAGGAACTGATGGCGGTTGAGACAACCCCAAACCCCGTACTGACGGTGGCAAGGGTAATCCTTGGAATATAACACATAAACAGATAACAGCAGAGCAGAATTAAATAAATACACCAGAAAATGAACAATAGAATATACTAGATAAGCGTAATCATCAGAGTAACACAGTATACAGGATCATACTTAGTACAAATACAGTTCAGCTATACATAAAAGTCTCCAACGGAAAACAAACATAATGTACAATAGGAGCTGAACAGCATAAAAAGAGATAAATAATAGAATCCATCTTCAGCTCCAGCTATCCAGAGAAAGCCAGCTAAGACCTGAATACAAGGCTGCCCGTGTAGAAAAAGGGGCACCCGAGTTTGAAAGTGAAACAAACTACGAGTCAGTCATGGGACTAGTATGCGAAATCTACTCAACACATTTAAAATATGGCTAATCACAGGACCACGCCACTTTCGTGAAACAGGTTTACTCCATCGGATCGCCAGTGCTTTAAAACAAATAATTCTTTGAAACATCGCAATGCTTTTTATAAAAATGAAACCATTATAAGACTCAGTTCCCATCACACAATGCAACGCAAACCGGAGGATAGAGTTTTAGCTTATAATGGCCAAATTATGCTTGATACGAATAAAACAAAAGCATTCGATATTATTACTAGTGTTTATATGTTTCAAAAACAATTTCAATCATAACTATCAATCATAGACGGCATGGGTACCATATATCATGTCGCCATATATATATATACAATCAAAACCGCATGATGTCGTATTTGGAAATTGGATTTCCGTCATGAACCAAGGCAAAAGATAGTCCTTGCCGACTTCGAGACAATCTAGCCCATGTCATAGGGCCCAGACTCAGGTGGGCCCTTGGAGCGACAGGGCCGGTCCACCGATGTGGATTAAAAATCCTGAACACTACGTTTCTCCGCCCTATGGGGCGTAAATGAGCCAAAGAATGACTCCATCAGTCCCGGATCGACCGATATATCCGAGGCGCCTCGCTATCCATCATCCACATAAGTAAAATGTCAGGCCATGTAAAAACACCGACACAACTCCTAGCTATAAAGAAACGCATGCCCTCCCTGAGGTCCTTCTCCCGTTTCTGGTTCATACCGGGGTGTGAGGCTCGCGAATTCACGTTATACACAAAGCTACGCCACACAGGCGGTGCTTTGATCATCACCACAAGACTTTGCTTTTCAACAGAAGCCCTGATCATTTGCCACTTAAGAATGCCACACTAGCAATTCATGCCATGCGACTAATGTCCATCGATATACAACCTCTGAGCTTGTGCGTTTCAGAGAAGGGCGTTAAGCAAAAGTAAATTCTCCGCCGCCAAACAGATGTATATTTAATAGAGATCAATCAACATAGAATAAAATCCAATGTTAGACACACAGTCCATTTACAAGTCCGTTCTGGGTCTGAACGAAACCGGAGGCACTATATACCTCGCAAACCCATCGACCACCACGTACGTCTGAACGGTCACCACTCATTATCCATATTTCGGGATGCCTCCCAATCAGGACCTCGGTTTCCATCCAAACGAGGTGAAGATCTCCGGTCTTCGACCACCGTCTTCATCTTCGATTTCTTATCGTCGATTCAGTTATTCAGAATGGGATAAACCCGGTCTTTCTGAGCAACTCGCGTATATAGTAAACAAGTGCTACACAAGCACTACTACGCATCATTTCAATTCATTAGTCACTAACCGTCGATCAGTAAGAGAACGATTTCCCAAATATTAACCCCGAAGGCCGAAACCAACATCAGATCAATACCCAAGAAACCATTCGACTTAGCCAACCTTCAGTTAGTTTCTAAATTTCACATCCATATCGTTTATAATATTTTATAACGATTTATCGCTATTTTTATTTATTTTAAAATAGCCAGTTTATTCAAAACGACGCTTCGGGCCATAACGCGGCCGTTGCGCTATTTTTCTTCAGATATTATTTACACATATCTGAAAATCTAACCGTTGGATCTTCACAAAAATTACATCATTAGAAAGATCTTTTCAAAACGAATCCAACGGTTCCAATTTCGGGAAAATCTGACGGTCGGATCTCCCGGTATAATTGTTTGAAGTTTCGATTTCAAAATACGAAATGCAGCGTCGTTATTCGATTAAATATAATTATATATATATATATGTATATATATATATATATATGTATATAATCGATTTTGGCGTTGTTTTTCTTAAGATTTGAATTAAACATTCCAGACAATCCAACCGTTGGATTTTTACAAAGTTGGTGCTGTTGGAAAGATATTTCCAAAGCGAACCCAACGGTTGCGGTTTCGGGAAAATCCGATGGTCGGATCTCCCGCACTAATCGTTTGAAATCACGGTTTCAAAATACGAACTGCAGCTTCGTTATTCGATATATTTTAATTCTATATATATATATATATATATCGATCCTTCGATTTCAAAGCTATATTCTCTTCATACATTTGATAAAAATTATATTTTTATCCAACTGTCTTCTATTTCAACACTTTTTCGCAATTTTTACAATTCATGTATATAATAAAAATGTGATTTTTAATGTAAAACAATTTATTTCAAAACTCGACTATTTTATATAGTTAATATAGGTGATGAAAATAGGATTTTTATTATAAAACAATTTCTTTCAAAATATGAATACCATTCAACACATGAATTTCAATTCAACGAATGAATTTCGATTCAACACATGAAGGTTTTCTATAGTTTATATATATAGATAAAATGTGTTTTTTATATTCAAAACACGAATACCATTCAACACATGAATTTCAATTCAACGAATGAATATCGATTCAACACATGAAGGTTTTCTATAGTTTGTATATATAGATAAAAAGGTGATTTTTATATTTAAAACACGAATACCATTCAATACATGAATTCTATTCAACGAATGAATTTCAATTCAACACATGAAGGTTTTCTATAGTTTACATATATAGATAAAAATGTGATTTTTATATTTAAAACACAAATACCATTCAACACATGAATATGATTCAACGAATGAATTTCTATTCAACACATGAAGGTTTTCTATTGTTTATATACATAGTAAAAATGTGATTTTTATTGTTTAAACAATTTATTCAAAACACGAATACCATTCAACACATGAATTTCAATTCAACGAATGAATATCGATTCAACACATGAAGGTTTTCTATTCAACAGACGAATATAATTTCAACACAGGAAAATAATTCTAACACATGAATATTATTCAAAATTTCGGCAGGGTAGTTAAAACCGGGACCGTCCCTAGTACGGCTCCTCGCTCTACCTTAAAGCCTCGCAGCTTTTGACAATGGGGAATCATGCATCTAGTTCGCACGTAGGCGGCATGTATATTTATTTCATTTCCACAAACTAATCATATGTGGTTTCAACCCAATATTTCTCCACCCCAAACGGGTATTTTTCAACCACAATCAATCAATATCAACCACAAACAATTCCAATCAACCATTCGCTATCAATCAATTTTCACACCAATCACAACCAATAAATATCATCCATGGTTTGTGGACGAGGGGCGTATATATATATATATATATATATATATATATATATATAGCAATTCACTTCTATTTCAACATATATATAATTTTTACAACGCATATACAACTTATACATCGAACGTACAACTTATACAACGCTTATACAAGAGGTGTACAACGCTTATATAACTCATACATCGACTATATAATTTATACATCGTCGTTTTCCATATCGTTTATAATTTAGAAATCTCACATTGGGTTCCACTCCACCAAAAATAGCAGAAGGCTCAGAAAAATATGCGGTCTCTTCTAGAAGGTAGAAGACGTCCACATGAGTCCATTGTCTCTTGTTTCACTGAATTTCGTCAACACACGAAAAATATATGATTTTTCAAAGTTTGCAACGGTTTAAAGGTGTTAAAACAGTTGAAAAAAAACAAGGCCGTACCTCAGCTGTTTCGTTCAAAACTAGGTTTGGATTTTTCTTCGAATCCGTGTAGCTATTCGTCGATCAGCCTTCGCAGCGTCGAAGGGGGAGGAGAGGCGTGCCTACGCCTGAAGGGGGGAGGCGTTAGATCGCCTGAGGCAGGCGGGGCGGCGTTGAAAACGTCTGAACTTCCCGAGCTCGATTCTCACTCCACAGGCCACGAAAAATTCCAAACTTTATATGGATTTGAAGATCTCGAGGAGCTCTACAAAATCTTCAACTGGAGGAGGGGCTAATTTTGCGTTGATTGATCAGAAAATGAATGGGAAGTGATGAACACCTTTCTGTCGTCGATCGCGATATTATCGGGGAGAGAGAAAAACATCTGGGCCAATGATAATTTTTTTATATTTATAAATTTTTAAAATCCAAAAATATCCTCTTTCACCCACGAACACCAATTCAAACCCAACGACTGTCGTCCCTAGCGTTTTACCCCCATTCCGAACACAATGGGATATGTTTCATAGGCCCATTCGACTGGTTCAGTCAGTTTTCCTTCAAATTAAAGTATAAAACATTCAATATTCGATTTGAACGTACATTTCAATTTGCCAGGGCCATAAACTGATTCGAAAAACTCGTCGAATTCTGAGACTGTTTGCAAAAAGGCCCATTTCTGGTCGATCCAATTTAACTATAATTGACCAAAACACGTTTTCCTTTGCCACACTCACATACTAGCTTCAAAAATTATGAAATTTGAAACATAGCAATAACTTCACATACCGGATCCAACAAAAGTGGTTTCGTCGAATTCCGAGGTCGTTTGCAAAATGGCCAATTTCACGGGCTATATAAATTCCATAGCGACCTTTCTGAAAATTCATTTGGCCATAACTTTTGCTTCCCGCTATGAAACTTCGATTTTTCAGATTCGTTAGAAAGGTATTCACTAACAGATTTAAATATTTTTGGTTTCACTCAAATCCGTTTTTTTGCACCCGGTACAGTCTGTCGAAGTTTGAATTCAAATTTTGAAACTACCACGCCTTTTCAGGCCTTGTTTATAATTCAAAGTATTTATATTCGTTTTCAAACGTCGATTTAAACTCACTTTTCATTGTTATTATTTAAAATATTTATTTTAAATATTTAAAATATTTACTTTAAATATTTAAAATCCACTATTTTAGCCAATTCAAAAATTTTAAATTGGTTCAGATTTTCCGGGTCGTTACAATCTCCCCCACTTAAAACTTTTCGTTCCCGAAAAGGAACAAAGTCGAAAGTGGTTTGATTAATCCACTTTATGTTCAATCTGGCTTCCATTCTCGAACTTTTCAGTTTCTGAGAATTTTCAAACTCTTCAAAAATTTGGCTAACACCCGGAATTTCGAAAAATTTCGCCATAACCTCTTTTGTACGGGGAGAGGTTTGGAAATTTATTGGGCCATATTAGGTACCCAATAAATCCTAATAAGCATACACATATTTATAGTGATATATTCTGGTGTTTATAGGGGAGCGTGTATAGATGATAACTCTAGAGAATAAATTCTCGTCACCCCGTCAAAGCCTGAGGGAGTGTGTATTTTAATTGCTCCAGAGGATAAATCCTCGTCACCTCGTCCCGTGTGGGATATAAATAGTCCATGTGCCATATCTAATAACTAGAGAGACGTGATTATTGTCAACTCCAGACCCGTGTGGGGTTTTTATTAATATGGAAATTTTATCGTTACAATTTAAATAGTCCATATCAGTCATCAGTTCAACCTGTAAAATATAGTCATCGCCATACAAGCCTCTCGCTCGTATGGTAAATCTTCCACCTCGTCACACAAGCTCCGAATGCTTATGTGGTATATGATGAAGTATGCCTATCTTCCAGAAGTATGTCATGTAGTGTAGTTCAAAATTAATTGTTACTATCCTATGGCGACATTTATTATTACACACAGAATAACCAGCACTCTGCATCCAATGGCATTCACATGAGTTGATATAATAATTTTTCGCATCCAACTCAATAAGGTTTACCGATTTGTCGGGCACGTAAATAAAATCTTTACTCAACAACTATCCATTTACCTGTTCAAACATATATAATGCACATGTATATATTTCTATCTATTTTCTAATCCGTTCAATGTGTAATATAATCGAATAAATTCTACCATTCATTCTATTATTGATTAAATTAACTATCTTTTTAATAATTTTAATTAATCAATTCTACTATCACACAACACCAACAACAATCAAATTATTTTTAACTTTTCAAAATATACTAATCAATTTCTATACTCTTTTAAAATCATTCAGACTATAGAATTAAAAGTACACATCCATGGAAAGAAAATAACAACAGAGTAGAGAACTAATTGGTTATGCAAAGTATGGTAAATGTACCTTGCACCGGAGTCGATCAGAGATATCTACTCGACACTTAGGATAGGCTTTCTGAATGCTCTCCTCAGTTTCCCAAGTACAATCTCGCGGATCCCCACTCCATTGCACTTTGACTAAGTGAAATTTCTTGTTCCTCAACTCTTTGGTTTCTTTGCCAATGATCTTGAGCGGCTCTCTTCTCACAGCTAATTCGGGAGTAATTTCAATATCCTATTGGGCTGCTTCTTCCACGATCAAGTCTGGATCATGAACGTGCTTTCGAAGTTGAGATATGTGAAATACATCATGCACTCCAGGCAACCAATCAGGCAATTAAACCCTATAAGCGAGAGTTCCGATCCGTTTCAGAATAAGAAACAGGCCAATGAATTTGGGCACCAACTTTCCAGTTTTACCGAACCGGATAACTCCTCTCATCGGCGATACTTTCAAATATACATAGTCGCCAACAACAAATGATATATCCCTTCTTCTCCTATCGGCATAGCTCTTTTGTCGGCTTTGCGCGGCGAGTAATCGTTTCTTAATAAAATCGACTTTGTCGGCCGCTTCTCGGATCATATCAGGCCCTAACAAAAGTCTATTATCGGGTTCGACCCAACAAGCAGGAGATCGGCACGGTCTACCATACAACGCTTCGAATGGTGACATTGTCAGACTCGCTTGGTAGCTGTTGTTATATGAGAATTCAGCCAAATGCAGATGGTCTTCCCATGATCCACCGAAATCTAGAACACCAGCCCGCAATAGATCTTCTAGTATACGATTCACCCTCTCAGTCTGACCATCTGTCTGAGGATGATAGGCGTTGCTTAGGTTCAGCTTTGTTCCCAGCTCTACTTGAAATGCCTCCTAGAATTTACTAGTAAATATTGTATCTCTATTACTGACTATATTGAGTGGCACTCCATGTAGTCTAGCTATTTCCTTGAAATATATCTGCGCCAGACTCTGAGCAGTTATGTTTGATCTGACAGATATGAAATGGGCGGTCTTCGTGAAGCGATCTACGATCACCCAAATACTATCATTTCCTTTTCTGGTTCTGGGCAAACCATCTATGAAGTCCATGGAAATATGTTCCCACTTCCAACCAGGAACGTCTAGCGGTTGCAATAATCCAGCAAGTTTTTGTTGGTCGCTTTTGACTAGCTGGCAAGTAGGGCATCGGCTAACATATAAAGAAATGTCCCTCTTCATAGACTTCCACCAGAAAGTGCGTTTGATGTCGTTATACATTTTGCTTACTCCCGGATGGATACTAAGATTTGACTTGTGGCATTCATCCAGTACTTCCTTTCGGAGCTCAGGAATGTTAGGAACACAAATTCGACCTTTCAGCCTTAGAATCCCCTCATTATCAACTTAGAAACTCGAGGATTCACCCTTTTGAATTATCTCCCTGATCTTCTGAATGAAGTGATCATCCTTCTGAAGAGCAGATATTTTATCTATCAATGAAGTCATGATAATAAAACTGGCGATCATTTCATTCTTTCGGCTTAACGCATCGACCACAACATTGGCTTTCCCTGGAGTGTATATAATCTCAAAGTCATATGCTGTAAGAAACTCCAGCCAACGTTGCTGCCTCAGATTCAAGTCCTTCTGGGTGAACAGATACTTTAGCGACTGGTGATTTGTAAACAGTTCAAATCTCTCACCCAGAAGATAATGTCTAAAGATTTTCAAAGAGAATACTATAGCCAATAACTCAAGATCATGAGTGACGTAGTTTTTCTCGTGCAGCTTCAGCTGACGGCTAGCATAAGCGATCACTAGACCTCTTTGCATTAACACTGCACCAAGGCCTTCTCTAGAAGCATCAGTCCAGACTTTTAAATCCTGATTGCCGTCGATAATGGTTAACACTGGAGCAGTAGTTAATCTTAACTTTAGCTCTTCAAAAGCCTCCTCACTTTCTGGAGTCCATTTAAATTTTGAGTGCTTCTTTGTAAGCTTCGTTAAGTGACCAGATATCTTCGAAAAGTTTTTAACGAACTTCCGGTAATAACTAGCCAATCCGAGAAAACTACGGACTTCTGTAGGAGTACTGGGCTGTTTCCAATTTTGAATAGCTGTGATTTTAATTGGATCCACATCAATTCCTTCTTTTGATACGACAAGGCCCAGAAATTTTACTTCATCTTGCCAGAATATACATTTGGATAGTTTGGCTTTTAATACATTCCTTCTAAGGATTTCCAGAACCTGTTCTAAATGCTTTTCATGTTCGGCCTTTGATTTAGAGAAGATTAGAATATCGTCAATAAAAACCAGAACAAATTTATTCAAAACTCCTCTGAACACTCTATTCATCAAATCGATGAAGTATGCTGGAGTGTTACATAAGCCGAACGGCATTACTAACCACTCAAAGAATAAGTCGGGACCTCTGAATGCTGTCATAGGAACACATTCTTCGACAATTCGAAGTTGATGGAAGCCTGTACCTAGGTCTATCCTTGAAAATATTTGTGCTCCATTCAGACGATCCAATAAGTCATCGATTCGCGGCAATGGATATTTGTTCTTTATTGTTTGCTTGTTCAAATCACGATAATCCACACATAGCCGTAGAGTACCGTCGGATTTTGGGACAAACACCACTACTGCACCCCAATCAGAGAAACTAGGCCTGATCAGACCCTTCCATACGAGCTATCGTGTTTGATTGTCTAATTCCTCTTTCTCTTTCAAGGAAATTCTTCGAATAGCGTGAACTACCGGCCTTGCATTCGGAATTAAAGCAATCTTGAAATCTATTTCTCTCTGCGGAGGTAAGCGAACAACTTCTTCAAACACATCCGCATAATTTTTGACGACAGGAATATCTTTCACTTGGTGGGGAATATTCTCTGTGACTTCAGGGATATTTTCTATTTGAGCAGGAGGAATATCGAGAGCTGCCCAGAAGTCTTTCCTATTTGAATTCGGGCCTTCACATGGTATGGTTATATAATTCCCTGATTGGGCCTTCACCTTAACAACTCTCTCGGCGCATCTAACCTCAGCTTCATATTTGGTTAGTCAATCCAACCCCAATATAAGATCAAACTCCTTAAAATTCATGATGATGGAGATGGTAGGGAATTTATAGTAGGCAAAAGAGACAGGTACCGCACAAACCCAACTGAGATCGATGGAACCCCCAACTGGATTTTGGACAGTCATTGGTTCTTTGAGCTTCTTCAATTTCAAATCCAACTTCTAGACTGCACTCTTCACAATAAAGCTTCGCGACGCGCCTGTATCAAAAAGTACTTTAACTGGGATGTTCTTGACATTGAGCGTGCCTTCTAAAACATTAGACCTTTCCTGAGCAGACGAAGATGTAGGCACTTCTGCCACTTCATTTACATGTACTGCTTCAGGTTTTACGAATAGCGGGAAATTTTTCGCAATATGATCGGTCTGGTGGCACATATGGCATCCTCTGCCCTCATGAACCCTCTTATTAGATTTAGATCCTTCCTTTCTTTGCTTCTTTAAAGATTTGCATTTTCCCTGCAAATGACCTTGCTTATGGCAGTTATTGCATATGGCAGTTGTTACTAGCTCTTTCTCAGATCTGGCCCTTTTCCGATTGTCCTTGGGCTTCTTGCTCACCTTAGACATCGTACTGGCCTCAGGACGATCAGTATCAGACTCAACTTTATTACTAGAACTGACTTCCTCTTCGTCGTGCAACATGCCTTTCTTGTCGAGATCCTCGTACTGGTAAGCCAAGTATATCATTTCAGAAAAGGGGAGCTTCACATTCCTCATTACACTGTTCTGATATTTTCTTTGAAGCCCGTTGATAAATCTCAAATTCTTCCTCTTCGGATTTTCAATTAGATGAGGGGAAAAGTGAGAAAGTTCATTGAGTTTCTTATGATATTATGGAATGGTCATATCTCCTTGTATCAGATAAGAAAATTCATCACATAGTCGCTCAATCGCTTCAGGAGGAGTAAATCTTTCCAGGAAAATCACTTTGAACCTATCCCAGGTGATATCACCTTCTGGATTATCCTTAATAACTGAATCCCACCAGAACAAAGCTTCGTCTTCGAGTGCCCAGGAGGCCTGTAATCTTTTCTGGTCATCCCTCAGCTTTAATCATTCGAAGATTTTCTCAGCAGAACGAATCCAAGCTTGTGTTTTCATAATTGATTCTTCACCCGAGAAGGGTTTTCCACCCAGATTTCTATATTTCATAAATAGAGCTTCTATATTCGGGTCCGTATTACTTCTTCCGTTTCTGGCACTCATTTTCTAGTACTTCTGCAAACAGCAGATCATGTGTCAGGTCACAGAAAAGATATTTTAAAACATAGAAACATAAACTTGAATGTAAATGTATCTATTGAGGTGTTATTTCATTCTGCTACTCATACTAGGATATTACTGATCCTATCTGTATTGAGTTGCCCGTCCTAGAACACTACTGGTTCTATTTCTGACGAGTTCATTAATATGTTATATCCCAGAACTAAGCTTAACCAAAGCTCTGATACCAAATGAGACGACCCCAAACCCCGTACTGACGGTGGCAAGGGCAATCCTTGGAATATAACACATAAACAGATAACAGCAGAGCAGAATTAAATAAATACACCAGATAATGAACAATAGAATATACTGGATAAACGTAATCATCAGAGTTACACAGTATACAGGATCATACTTAGTACAAATACAGTTCAGCTATACATAAATGTCTCCTGCGGAAAACAAACAAAATGTACAATAGGAGCTGAACAGCATAAAAAGAGATAAATAATAGAATCCATCTTCAGCTATCCAGAGAAAGCCAGCTAAAACCTGAATACAAGGCTGCCCGTGTAGAAAAAGGGGCACTCGAGTTTGAAAGTGAAACAAACTACGAGTCAGTCATGGGACTAGTATGAGAAATCTACTCAACACATTTAAAATATGGCTAACCACAGGACCACGCCACTTTCGTGGAAAGGGTTTACTCCATCGGATCGCCAGTGCTTTAAAACAAATAATTCTTTGAAACATCGCAATGCTTTTTATAAAAATGAAGCCATTATAAGACTCAGTTTCCATCACACAATGCAACGCAAACCGGAGGATAGAGTTTTACCTTATAATGGCCAAATTATGCTTGATACGAATAAAACAAAAGCATTTGATATTATTACTAGTGTTTATATGTTTCAAAAACAATTTCAATCATAACTGTCAATCATAGACGGCATGGGTACCATATATCATGTCGCCATATATATATATATATATATATATATATATATATACACACACACACACACAATCAAAACCGCACGATGTCGTATTTGGAAATTGGATTTCCGTCATGAACTAAGGCAAAAGATAGTCCTTGCCGACTGCGAGACAATCTAGCCCATGTCTCAGGGCCCAGACTCAGGTGGGCCCTTGGAGCGACAGGGCCGGTCCACCGATGTGGATTAAAATTCCTGAACACTAAGTTTCTCTGCCCTATGGGGCGTAAATGAGCCAACTAATGACTCCATCGGTCCCGGATCTACCGATATATCCGAGGCGCCTCGCTATCCATCATCCACATAAGTAAAATGTCAGGCCGTGTAAAAACACCAACACAACTCCTAGCTAGAAAGAAACGCATGCCCCCCCTAAGGTCCTTCTCCCGTTTCTGGTTCATACCAGGGTGTGAGGCTCGCGAATTCACGTTATACACAAAGCTACGCCACACAGGCGGTGCTTTGATCATCACTATAAGACTTTGCTTTTCAACAGAAGCCCTGATCATTTGCCACTTAGGCATGCCACACTAGCAATTCATGCCATGCGACTGATGTCCATCGATATACAACCTCTGAGCTCGTGCGTTTCAGAGAAGGGCGTTAAGAAAAAGAATAAATTCTCTGCCGCCAAACAGATGTATATTTAATAGAGATCAATCAACACAGAATAAAATCCAATGTCAGACACACAGTCCATTTACAAGTCCGTTCTGGGTCTGAACGAAACTGGAGGCACTATGTACCTCGCAAACACATCGACCACCACGTACATCTGGACGATCACCACTCATTATCCATATTTCGGGATGCCTCCCAATCAGGACCTCGGTTACCATCCAAACGAGGTGAAGATCTCCGGTCTTCGACCACCGTCTTCATCTTCGATTTCTTATCGTCGATTCAGTTATTCAGAATGGGATAAACCTGGTCTTTCTGAGCAACTCGCGTATATAGTAAACAAGTGCTACACAAACACTACTACGCATCATTTCAATTCATTAGTCACTAACCGTCGATCAGTAAGAGAACGATTTCCCAAATATTAACCCCGAAGGCCGAAACCAACATCAGATCAATACCCAAGAAACCATTCGACTTAGCAAACCTTCAGTTAGTTTCTAAATTTCACATCCATATCGTTTATAATATTTTATAACGATTTATCGCTATTTTTATTTATTTTAAAATAGCTAGTTTATTCAAAACGACGCATCGGGCCATAACGCGGCCATGGCGCTGTTTTTCTTCAGATTTGATTTACACTTATCTGAAAATCTAACCATTGGATCTTCACAAAATTTACATCATTAGAAAGATCTTTTCAAGACGAATCGAACGGTTCCAGTTTTGGAAAATCCGATGGTCGGATCTCCCGGTATAATCGTTTGAAGTTTCGATTTCAAAATACGAACTGCAGCGTCGTTATTCGATTAAATATAATTATATATATATATATATAAATATAATCGATTCTGGCGCTGTTTTTCTTCAGATTTGAAATAAACATTCCAGACAATCCAACCATTGGATTTTTACAAAGTTGGTGCCATTGGAAAGATATTTCCAAAGCGAACCCAACGGTTGCAGTTTCGGGAAAATCCGATGGTCGGATCTCCCTTACTAATCGTTTGAAATCACGGTTTCAAAATACGAACTGCAGCTTCGTTATTCGATATATTTTAATTCTATTTATATATATATATATATATATATATATATATATATATCGATCCTTCGATTTCAAAGCTATATTATTTTCATACATTAGATAAAAATTATATTTTTATCCAACTGTCTTCTATTTCAACACTTCGCTTTTTTTAACAATTCATGTATATAATAAAAATGTGATTTTTAATGTAAAACAATTTATTTCAAAACTCGACTATTTTATATAGTTAATATAGGTGATGAACATAGGATTTTTATTATAAAACAATTTCTTTCAAAATATGAATACCATTCAACACATGAATTTCAATTCAACGAATGAATTTCGATTCAACACACGAAGGTTTTCTATAGTTTATATATATAGATAAAAATGTGATTTTTATATTTAAAACACGAATACCATTCAGCACATGAATTTCAATTCAACGAATGAATATCGATTCAACACACGAAGGTTTTCTATAGTTTGTATATATAGATAAAAAGGTGATTTTTATATTTAAAACACGAATACCATTCAACACATGAATTCTATTCAACGAATGAATTTCAATTCAACACATGAAGGTTTTCTATAGTTTATATATATAGATAAAAATGTGATTTTTATATTAAAAACACGAATACCATTCAACACATGAATATGATTCAACGAATGAATTTCTATTCAACACATGAAGGTTTTCTATTGTTTATATACATAGAGTAAAAATGTGATTTTTATTGTTAAAACAATTTATTCAAAACGCGAATACCATTCAACACATGAATGTCAATTCAAAGAATGAATATCGATTCAACACATGAAGGTTTTCTATCAACAAACGAATATAATTTCAACACAGGAAAATAATTCTAACACATGAATATTATTCAAAATTTCGGCAGCATAACGGCAGGGTAGTTAAAACCGGGACCGTCCCTAGTACGGCTCCTCGCTCTACCTTAAAGCCTCGCAGCTTTTGACAATGGGGAATCATGCATCTAGTTCGCACGCAGACGGCATGTATATTTATTTCATTTCCACAAACTAATCCTATGTGGTTTCAACCCAATATTTCTCCACCACAAACGGGTATTTTTCAACCACAATCAATCAATATCAACCACAAACAATTCCAATCAACCATTCGCTATCAATCAATTTTCACACCAATCACAACCAATAAATATCGTCCATGGTTTGTGGACGAGGGGCATATATATATATATATATATATATATATATATATATATATATAGCAATTCACTTCTATTTCAACACATATATAATTTTTGCAACGCATATACAACTTATACATCGAACGTACAACTTATACAACGCTTATACAAGAGGTGTACAACGCTTATATAACTCATACATCGACTATATAATTTATACAACATCGTTTTCCATATCGTTTATAAATTAGAAATCTCACATTGGGTTCCACTCCACCAAAAATAGCAGAAGGCTCAGAAAAATATGCGGTCTCCTCTAGACGGTAGAAGACGTCCACATGAGTCCACTGTCTCTTGTTTCACTGAATTTCGTCAACACACGAAAAAGATATGATTTTTCAAAGTTTGCAACGGTTTAATGGTGTTAAAACAGTTGAAAATAAACAAGGCCGTACCTCAGCTGTTTCGTTCAAAACTAGGTTTGGATTTTTCTTCGAATCCGTGTAGCTATTCGTCGATCAGCCTTCGCAGCGTCGAAGGGGGAGGAGAGGCGCGCCTACGCCTGAAGGGGGGGAGGCGTTAGATCGCCTGAGGCAGGCGGGGCGGCGTTGAAAACGTCTAAACTTCCCGAGCTCGATTCTCACTCCACAGGCCATGAAAAATTCCAAACTTTATATGGATTTGAAGATCTCGAGGAGCTCTACAAAATCTTCAACTGGAGGAGGGGCTAATTTTGCGTAGATTGATCAGAAAATGAACGGGAAGTGATGAACACCTTTCCGTCATCGATCGCGATATTATCGGGGAGAGAGAAAAATATCTGGGCCAATGATAATTTTTTTATATTTATGAATTTTTAAAATCCAAAAATACCCTCTTTCACCCACGAACACCAATTCAAACCCAACGACTGTCGTCCCTAGCGTTTTACCACCATTCCGAACATAATGGGATATGTTTCGTAGGCCCATTCGACATTTTCAGTCAGTTTTCCTTCAAATTAAAGTATAAAACATTCAATATTCGATTTGAACGTACATTTCAATTTGCCAGGGCCACAAACTGGTTCGAAAAATTCCAGAAAAATAAATCTAGCTATGTTTTGATGATACGGTCCCAACAAAACTAGTTTCGTCGAATTCTGAGACTGTTTGCAAAAAGGCCCATTTCTGGTCGATCCAATTTAACTATAATTGACCAAAACACGTTTTCCTTTTCCACGCTCACATACTAGCTTCAAAAATTATGAAATTTGAAACCTAGCAATAACTTCACATCCCGCATCCAACAAAAGTGGTTTCGTCGAATTCCGAGGTCGTTTGCAAAATGGCCAATTTTATGGGCTATATAAATTCCATAGCGACCTTTCTGAAAATTCATTTGGCCATAACTTTTGCTTCCGCTGTGAAACTTCGATTTTTCAGATTCGTTAGAAAGGTATTCACTAACAGATTTAAATATTTTTGGTTTCACTCAACTCTGTTTTGTTTTGCACCCGGTACAGTCTGTCGAAGTTTGAATTCGAATTTTGAAACTTCCGCGCCTTTTCAGGCCTTGTTTATAATTCAAAGTAATTATATTCATTTTCAAACGTCGATTCAAACTCACTTTTCATTGTTATTATTTAAAATATTTATTTTAAATATTTAAAATCCACTATTTTAGCCAATTTAAAAATTTTAAATTGGTTCAGACTTTCCGGGTCGTTACAGTGGTCTGATGGTGGTCCGGTCTGGCAATGGAGGAGGGGAGACAAACCCTAGAAGATCAATGAATGGGTTTTGGGTGAATGGCCGATTCTGGAAGAAGATGGTTAAGTGATAATTAATAATTTAATTTATTTAATTATCTTCATAATGTAATTAAACTTTATAACATCATATCTTGTACAAACAGCGATGGACTTTGACGAGGTTGGAACCGTTGGAACCGTAAAATCGAGATATAGAACATGGAATAAACTAGATCCAAAACAGAGCAAATTAGAATTTGAAGCAAATTCATATACGAACAGTAATAAAATTTACAAATAAAGACTAACGGAGAGGAAATAAATGTGAGAATTCTCTCACTAAAATATTTGTACAGTTATTTATTTTATAACTGAAAATATAGGTTGTTATTGTTGATTTTTATCTATTATATGTGACATTGCTTGAGTTCAACACATGAACTTTTCACGACTCATTTGCACAACAAGCGTTGTTTGAATATATGAAACTCGTATTTCAAACAATGTGTATAGACACTTTGTGTTTATTGAAGTGAGATTTCTAAATTCAAAATATAATGGAGTAAAAAAATATATATATATATGCATTGTATAAAATATATATGCGATGTGAAAAATATATATGCGTTCTATGAAATATATATGCGATGTGAAAAATATATATGCGATGTGAAATATATATGCGTTGTATGAAATATATATGCATTGTATGAAATATATATGCGATGTGAAAAATATATATGCGATGTGAAAAATAGAAATGGATAAAATGGGCATGTAATGGAATAATTATTCGTTCGCTAAAAATATAATTTTTAACATATATATGAGATATATAAAATGGTCATGTATTGAAATAAATATTGGTTGGCTAAAAATAATATTTTTAGCTTATATATGAGATATATAAAATGGTCAAGTATTGAGTAATTATATGTTTGCTAAAAATATTATTTTTAACATATATATGCACTGTATAAAATTGTCATGTAATGGAATATTCAATTTTGATTTAAAATTGAAATGGAAGTTGGAATCATTTTTAAAACGAATTTGAAACATTTTATAAAATATGTTTTAAATAGAAATCGACGATATATATATTATATATATTTAATGGCTTGAATAGAGCGCGCCGCGCTGCGACTGTTCGCGAATTTCAACCATTAATTTCAAATTGATGTAACTGGAGAACCGACCGTCGGATTCTCATAAAACCGGAACTATTGGGTTCGTATTGAAAAGACCTTTTCGACGAATATAAGAGATTTAAATTCGAACGGTTGGATTCCAAATTATGTCCAAATCAATTTCAAAAACGGTCGCTATGAATGCAGTTCGGTGGCCGTTATTGGAAACCGACTGTAAGGGAATTATTAAAATTATTGAAAATAAGGAAAAATTGTGTAAAATCATAATAAATGATTTGGAAAGATTTTGGATGGAAAATTCTGAGTTTGAAAAGATAAAAATATATTTTTATCTGAATGAACTAGTTATTAACTAGAATATTAATCCAATGTTTTCAGAAATAATAAATTGGATTTGTAAATGGTTTTAAAATAACCGGAATTTTTCCATCTTATGAATTAGAAAGGATTTGAATGGAAATATTTTTCGGAATATTTCGATATTGGATTCCGTGATTATACGGATATTGTTGAGGAATTTGGAAGATATAGGTATCGTTTTTCGCAATACGATGTCCGTTAGTTTCAGAATTTGATATTGAATAAAGCCGATATTAATTTCTATTCAGAGCCTTGTATTTAATATTAAATGGGATTTTGGGTTCGTCATGAATGATGTCTTCAATAACACTATTCTTAAACACAGTTGAGAATAGAATAAATATTTTCATTAAGATTTGAAGAAATTTACCAATTAATTAATATTTAATTGGAATTGAATTGAAACTGGATTTTTTGTTCATCGTGAACTGTGTTTTAAATAACATTAGTTCTTTAACCCAATTAACAGTGAAGATATGATTTGGAATTTATAAATCTTTATTCTAAGATGTAATGGAAATTTCAAAGTAAAGTTTTCCAATTCAGAATATTAAATTAGAATTGAATGGAATTCGATTTGGTAATAATCGAGATGAGCTTCTGTGAATGAAGACCGTTACTATTTATGGAATTTAAAAGGTCGTTCCGCTATTCCACTTATAGCATTAGTTTGATACAACCATTTTTGGTTCTCATGTGTCTTGCTCTTGATCTTGGTGAACCAAAACTTTTCCATTAAATCTTAGTTAAAAGGCTAATAAATTTCAAATCATAATTTCACTGTTAATCGGGCTTTAAGAACTAATGTCATTTAAAACATTGTTCACAATCAACCCAAAACCAACTTCCACTTAATTCAAATTATATTTATTAACTGGAAAACTTCTTTAAACCATAGTTAAAAAGATTTATTCTTTTCTCAAATGGGTTCAAGAACAGTGTTATTTAAGACACCATTCACGACAACCCAAAATCCAATTTGTTTTTTAAAACTGTTGGATTTTTTTATACTACTTGTTTCAAATTATATTAAAATTTTCTATATGCTAGCATTTTGTTTTATCTATACTTATTCTCAACATATTTGAAATTTACATACTTACTCATTTCAATTTCTATATATGTTAATACTCATTTAACTTGCTTAAATATTATTGTAAATTTTCTTAAGCTTATCTTTGCATTTTATTCAATCAGAATCTAAGTCCATTTTCCTTTATTCATAACTAACCAAATTTGTAATTTATTGTTAATTCACATATTTCACAACTTATAGACTTTAGTTCCTTTGTTATTTACATTACTTTATAAATTTATTACTATGAAATGACTTGTTACATAATTTCTTAAGTTTATACATTACTTAAGACTCGTTTCCTTTTTTTTGATACAATTCTATTCATGTTTACAATTATCTAAGGAGGTTACAATTTTTAGTTATTACCAATCCTTTGTAAATATTCCATCCATTTGTTACTCATTTCAGAACATTAACAAAAAAAAATTTATAAACACTTGATTTACCTTTATAAACATTTCTTTGGTTCAAATTCATTTTTTTGAACGTCTTTACTTTTCTTTATCTTCATAACACTTCTATGATTCAACATATCATTTTGGAACATGTTATTTATTTAAATTTCCTTTGTAAAATATTTCATTTCATATTTATATACTCTTAAACTTATCATTTAGGTAGGTTTGTATATATTACAAATGAAATTTAGTATTTCACACTTTACTCTTTATTATCAAAGTAACGTGAGTATTTGTTTCTATTTTACTGTAACATTTTCCTTACTTTATATTTCAATTTTATAATATTATATTTTCATTTATATTTCTCTTATTTACCTATTCAAAATTTCATTTGATATTAATACTGAAAATTATTTATTTCATTTGTTATCAACAAGGAGAGTAATTTGTATAAATTGAGACTAGAGAATCTTAAATACCAATTTATTTTCAAAACATTTTGAAATATTATATACTATACATAATTTTTGTATATCAAAACATATTTAAGATTTCAAATTAAAATCATTTTCAAAAACGAATAGGTAGCAATGCTACCAAGTGGTCTACCCCACTTTGAGACTCGAAAATGAAAGTCGATGACTATGATCATCTCATCATTGAAATTTATTTCCCAGTAGCAAAATAGAGTACTTAACCAATTTTTTTTATTTGAATATCCTTCAAATATTACTACTATATTTTTTTTAAAACCTTGAAAAACGTTTACAAATCATCGGAATTTAAAGATCTCATATTCTCCATTTAAATTCATTTGGTTTACAGTTAATTATAAATCATATATAAAAGATCGATTTATTATTATAGTCAATAGGTTAAGAGTATTGACTAATTTACCATTAAATTTCAAAATTAGTTATCTTACATATATAAAATATATATGAAAACAATATTGTGTTAGAATGCCTTGTTCAAGTGTTTTGAAATCCCATTCGGTAACGCTTGCAACACGCATCGACTGGAACTCCGAACTCAACTCAATAAGCCAAACAACACAATATAAAACCATTTTTTTTATCTGAAAAGTACAAGTACGCTCTCTCGTATATATACACTCAGAACTCATTCTAGGGTGTTACTAACCCTATCTCTAATGAGTAAATCCCGATAGAGCCAAGGTTTACTGCTAAACCATAAACTCTGATACCAACTGTAACGACCTGGGAATCCGTACCTTTTGAATCGACAATAATCCACACATGTCTTACTCAAAATTGTATGTATTTACAGATTGTTAAATGACGATCCACATCTTTAACCATTATAGTCAAAAATGTAGAAAATCAAGGGGATTAATTTAGAATTAGAAAGAAAGAAGAAAACAAGCACATAATCTCGCAACGGAATGAACAAAATATAATAATCAAATAACAGTTCATGAAGCTGTTTAAAATAAACATTTGATCATTTTACAACATTTATCAGAGTTATACATTATCAGTAGAGTTATACAATTTATATACATAACTGATAATACAGAGTAATGCAGCAGACTAGTAGTGGAATACAATAGTAATAATAATAATAATAATAATAGTATACCGTCTTCGTCTTAATCCTTCAGAAGATAACCTTTGAAACTGGGATGCTCAAGTCTGACCCGAGCGTAATAGCGTGAAAAAAAAACAAGCTCGGATCAGGCAAAAATATTCTCATCTAAGTCAAATCGACATCATATGAACATGCACACACATAACTCAATAGATGTTACAGGAATTTCCATCTCCTATGGATCCGTAAAACTAGATACTATATAATATAATTTCGCTATTATAATAGTGTCTATTCACAAATACTTGTCAGAAAAATAGTGTAAGCAGGGTTACATTGATTACCTTACACAGTTTACAAGCACATGGTCTATGCAGGTCCTGTAACACAACCAGTAAAAAGTCGGTAGCCAGTGAGTCCCCTATAGACCTATGCCAATATCAAAATCGTAGTTGTCTCGCATAAGGATAATCGCATGACAAGGCACATGAGGCAATACCCAAGGTAGTATGCTATCAGTTTGCCTGATCCAGACTGGTGGTTACCGCTAACGGCCTACCGTAGACATCCACCCCATATCGAATCAAAGGGAAATACATCCCATCGAGGGTGCGCACCAACAAAACAACAACAACTGAATACTAATAGTATGGACCCGAGGCCCAGGAAAATCGAGAGTAGATGTCCACTAAGAGGTAGTCAAGCCTCATTTGGTCTGGCACGGCTCCTGGTTTAGTCATTTCAAGTTGACACAAGAGTCGGGGTCATCCATTATCGTTCACTTTCTTCAACTCCAGTAATCGCCTCCAAATTCATCCTACTTCATTTTTGGAACTCCACCGCATACACAGTTGTTAAAGTGGTTCCAACATTGACAAAGAGTATGTCAATAAGAGGCCCCAGACTCTTTAACAACAAAACGTCATGTTTCACACCGATTTGTACTTTTATATTTCAAAAGTGAATCGTTATGATATCAAAATATCATATTCAACTAAAAAAATTCCACTTCAAAATATCGTATTATTTTAATCACGATAATATTTACTTCCAAAATTCATATTCACTTTGAGATAAATTTTCAAATTCAATAATTGGTTATGACTTCAATTAACCACATTTCATTCGAATCATTCAGTTTACTTCACAAATATTTTTGAATTCATTTCTGATTTTGACATCGAAATAATCATATTTACTTTTAAATCAGAGATTTAAATGTAAACAATTCCACATCTAAAACAGTTTGTAAGTTTGAAATAGTTTTGGGGTTTAAATAAATTTTTGAATAATTGTAAATAATTGGGAGATTTGGAATAGTTTGGAAATCAAAACAACTTGAGTATTGGAAATGGTTTTATGTATATTAAAATATTTTATAAAATAAACTACTTATATATATATATATATATATATATATAGAAAGAATAGGTTTTTGAAAAACAATTTATATAAAGTACTCCATATATCAAAGTAATAAATTTCATAAAATAGTTTATATATATATTTGTTTATATAGAAATAATTTCAAATCAATTGTTTCTTTCCATTTCCAATAAATCTGAACCTAAGTTGAAATCTCAAAACAAACCAAATCGATTTCCAATATCCAATCCAAATCGATTCCAAAATCAAATTCATTTGAGAACAATCCCATTTTAAAGGATAACTTCCAATTTTTAAATATTATTTGAATCTTTCGATTCAAATCAAATCTGAGTTCCAGTTTATAATATTTATTTAACCCATTTAATTCGAATTTAATTTCAAAGTTTAAAGAAGGGTTTAAACCCTTGAAATAATTCAATTTTTATAACCAATTTCAAAATAACAAGTTTAGATCATTTCAATTTGAATTAAATTTCAAATTATAATCAATCTTAGTTCAAATTTCAAATTTATAAATTTTGATCATTTCAATTTGAATTAAATTTCAAATTATAATCAATCTTTGTTCAAATTTACAAATTTCGATAATTTCCAGTTGAATTAAATTTCAAAGTTTAAAAAAGATTTAAACCTTTGAAATAATTCAAATTTTAATCAATTTTAGTTCAAATTTCAAAATAACAAATTTAGATCATTTCAAATTGAATTAAATTTCAAAGTTTAAATAAAGATTTAAACCTTTGAAATAATTCAAATTTTAATCAATTTTAGTTCAAATTTCAAAATAAAAATTTTAGATCATTTCAATTTGAATTAAATTTCAAAGTTTAAATAAAGATTTAAACCTTTGAAATAATTCAATTTCAACATTTCAAATATAATTCAATTTGGAATGATTTCAATTTATAACCAATTTTAGTTCTAATTTCAAAATAACAAATTAGATCATTTCAATTTGAATTAAATTCCAAAGTTTAAATAAAGATTTAAACCTTTGAAATAATTCAATTTCAACATTTCAATATAATTCAATTTCAACATGTCAATATAATTCAATTTCGACATTTCAATATAATTCGATTTTGAAATTTCAATATAATTCAATTTGGAATGATTGTTTATGATGATGCCTTAACATCCAAGGTGACAACACTGATATAAAAATATAGACAACATCCATACATTTCAATATATCCATAAATAGACATCCATCACAATCATCATCCAAAACAGTTCAATTTGCAATAATTAACTAATATAACATGTCAGGGTTTAACTAGCAATTTAATTCAAAAATAAACTAACTGTCAATTTGATTTCTAACAGATTAAATTAGATGTCCATTTAAAAATAGCAACCAACAAACAAATAATCAAATCATCACAGATTTCAATTTCACAAAAATGTGAATATTTTTGCAGGTGTGAGAAAACTCACTTTGACCGGTTTTGAAATCGTTAAATAACGATTGCTTTTAATTAAATAAACAGAAGGTTTAATTTAACCAAAATTCCTATGAGCTCCAAATACGTTCCAGTCAGTTCGAGGTCGTAGTGGCCGCTGCCACGATCCCAATGGATCCAGTTTTGTTCAAATCTGTGTTCATTTGGCCAAGATATAAACATTACAATATTTTATTTAATATTAAAACAATTTAAATAATCTTTTCTATTTAATCATCTTCGTTAACACACTAATCACATTGAACAAAAACTGGCCACACATTTTCAGATCCAGTGGCCACGGTTCTATCTTCTTCATCGCGTACACAGCTTGCTCCAGTTCGACACCCAACGTCGACTCCATCTTCCTCCAACTGCACGCTACCCAATGCCTCTGACCCTGATCGAAACCCACCATTTCGAGCGCCTTCCCCTATGCTTCCCTCAGCCGCCACCAGGACTGATTTGAACTACCCTTCACCACCAGAAACCGCTTCAAACCCGCCACAGTTAAACCCCAAATTCCCATAGGATCGAAATTTAATCTTAGCCGCACAAATTATATATCTCACTTTGGTCTTCAATTTTTTTTTTAGGAAGTGAATCTAATCATAGTGTGGATTGAAAATAATTTGGGGAAAAGAAATCGAAAATCGCAGCCCTTGAAAAGGAGGCTGACGTGGTTCACAATGAATTAGGGTTTGGATTGGAAAAAGGGGATATTTGTATAGAATTATATTAATATTTAATTCATAGTTTATTTAATTTAGCCGTTTTTGTATCTGAACTCCAAATCGAACCCAACGACTGTCGCCCCTAGCTGAATACCCCCATTCCGGACACAACGGAATATGTTTCATAAGCCAGTTCGACTGTTTCGATCAGTTTTTATTTAAATTAAAATATAAATCATTATATTGAATTTTAAACGTATATTTTAATTTACCAGGGCCACATACTGACTTCAAAAATTACAGAAAAATAAATCTAGCTATGCTTTGACGGTACGGTCCTAAAAAACTAATTTCGTCGAATTTGGAGACCGTTTGTAAAATGGCCAATTTCAAGTCGATTAAATTCAAATTTAAATTACAAAACACATTTAAATTTACCACGCTCACATATTAATTTCAAAAATTATGAAAATTGAAACCTAACAATAATTTGACATTCCGGATCCAACAAAAGTGGTTTCATCGAAAATGGAGGTCGTTTGCAAAATGGCTATTTTTAAGGGCTGTATATTACATTAAAATATATATAAATTCCATAGCAACTTTTCTGAATTTTAAACTGGACATATCTTCCAACTTCTAAAGAGAAATCTTAGTTTCTTACATTCATTAGAAAAATATTATTAAACAGATTCAAATATTTCCGATTTTACTGAAATCCGATTTATTTTGAATCCTATACATTCATTTTAAATTTTAAATCGAATTTTCAAACTACCGCGCCATTTCAGGCTCGTTATATAATTAAAAAATATTCATACGTTCTAACTTCGATTAAACTATTTTTTTGTCGTTATTATTTAAAATAATCATTTAAAATACTCAAAATTCATTAAAATAACTAAAAATAAATAAATTGGTTATGAAAATCAGGGTCGTCACAGGGCCGATGTTAAAAAGGGTTAAGGCTAAATTTAATAATATTAAGTTTATTCTAATTTAAAATAGCACGTAAACTAATATTGTTAATATTCGTTACATACTTTATCAGAATTCTGCAAATTTGGATCCGTTGGAATCGTACGATCACAGGCTACACAATGGAACCAATTCGGAGAGATTTAGAGGTCGTTAAAAGTTTATGCGAAATAAAATGCCCGATTTAATCAACCGACGTTAATCGTTATTTTATAAAGATCAAGGTGAGTAAACTCACTAATTCTGTCCGGTTATATAATTTTATAAACGTTATTTAATATTGATAAATAATGATTGAATGATGTGTGATGGTTGTTCGGATGAATTGCTTGATAATTGATTGAAATAATACATGGTTATACGTCTAAACAGTTGATTGAATATTGATTCTATTTATTATAATATCTCACATTGATATGAAATTAGTGTTATTTATGTTGATTAACATCTGTGGATGCAGGGAAACCGATTGAAGGGATCCAACTGGATTCCTCAATAATTATATTGTTGTTTTCCATATATTGCATTATGTGATATGACAAATAGTCTGTGGTTGATTATTGTTGTTTATGATAAGGAATTACACCGACCCTGAAATAATTGGTATTTAAATACCATAAAAATATATTTGTCTAAAATGAAATTAAGTTTGGGTTTGAAAAGGAAAAATCATTTTTAAATAGAAATTGAATTTCGATTGGAATTGTATATAACAGCTTGTTTAATTACATAAAAACAAATAGTTTGGTTTATAAATGAGGTCAAATAATTATATTAAATAATTTGGGAATGTGAATTTAAGGATGAATAAAAAGGTGTAACATCCCGTATTTTCTGGTCAATTATTTAAATTATTTTATTTTTTAAAATGTCGATTTGAATTTAAATAACTGAATATAACAATTTTGAATATTTTATTAATAATATAAAAATGCTTTTATTCCAAAATATTTGGAAAATGTTGAATTTGTAATATAATGTGAATTGACAACATAATAGTGTTTTAATATTGTTCATATTGGAATTATAGTAACGTATTCATTTATTAAACGATGTTTGAACATTTAATTTATAAGTTTAATTATAAAACGAGCTGAAGCGATGCGGTAGTTCGTAATATTACGTTTTGAACTTTAATTGGTTATACAAGATCCAATATAAGTCGGATTTCTCTGAAACAAGAAACGTCTGAATCTATTGGATAATATTTTTCTAATTAAAGAGAAAAATTGAGAGAGAAAAATCGAGTTTTCATGTGGTAGATTTTGTTTTATGTCCAAATCAAATTTTCAAATAGTCGCTATGGAATTCGTTTATAAATTATAACATTTATTTATATAAAATAAAAGGGTTTTTATTTTATTGAATATCTATTTGGCTTGGAATTCAACCCGATGTATTTTATTTTGGAAATATATGAAATTCTATTCAGGTATGTCTGATTATATTTTTTTATTATATTTAAGGTATTTTTAAATTAATTTATTTTAATTTAAATTGGACCCTTAAAATGGGACTTTATTCAAACAATCTCCGTTTTCAACGAAACAAATTTTATTAAGACCGTAATGGCTTATTATTGCTAGATTTAAAGTTTCGAGTCAATTGGAATTGTTTTGTGAGCACAACAAAATTAAATGCAAATAAAATGACCATTTCGACTCGAACGAGCGTCGTTTTCATAAACGGACTCAGAATTCGACGAAACAAGTTTCATTAGGACTGTAATGTCAAATTATACCAGGACGTCCATTCTCGTCTCGAATGGAGTTTATATGTTGCAACAGGAACGAATAAACAACGTTCAGAAATAGCGATAGGCACGAAATAAAATATCGCTAGTCGCCTCGACTTAAAATAACATTATTTATATTTATATATACACCTAAATTTCGGCCCAAAATCAAAATTCTCCAACCTTTCCCGTTCAACACCGCTCATATTTATAGAAAAATCCTCTATTATAAAATAAATTACAACTCAATTTCTGTAATGAATTAGCTGTGGTGATCTAAAGCAAAGTTGTAGATCAGAGTGAGGGCTAGTTATGTTTCAAATTTGGTGAGGTTTCGTCAGGTGTGGTGGCCAGAATCGAGGCAAAACCAAAAAAAATTGGTTTCGGTTTTTGATGAATTGGCGGCGCTTGGATTGTTTTCAGGTTTTGGGGTCAAAAGAAATGTTGTTCAGGGGGAAAAGGGATACGTTTCTTCTTTTGATTGGAGGAGCTGAAATTATGTGTGGTGGTCGGTGTCACCTGTGGCGGCCATAGTTCATCAACAAACGATTTCTGGTCGAATGGATTTTAAAGACGAATGGAGGTACGGGATGGTCGGGGTTTCTAGCGAAGGGGCATGAGACAACGACCGTGAAGACGTAGGTCTAGGGATTGCCTTTGGTGAACGGTTTCATCAGCGGTGGTCGATTGATTGAAGGGGAGCACTGAACGATAGCAGGCATTGGGGTATCAGAGAAGAAGATCGGGATTTTTGTGGAGGAACAGTAGAAAACGCGTGAAGAGTTATAAAACTGGCGACGTAGAGATAATTGAGGTAATGTAAACCGTAATTAGTGATTAATAATAATAATTAGTTAATTTAATTATTATAATATATATAATAGTAATGGCTATAACTTGACCATAAGTTATCAGAATTCCGCGAACTTGGACTCGTTGGAACCACAATGAAGAGTACTACATTGTTGGGCAGGTTCGGTCAGAATTGGATGTAGTTGGAATTTCATGTAATTTTAAACATTGTTTAAAATTATATGAAACAATGCGAACCGTCAATCGAAATAAAATAGTGAGTTAATTCTCATGCTTTCTCGAATACTGTGATGTGTTAAATTCATATAAAAATATAATTCATTGTTGATAGTGTAAAATAGGACGATTGGATGTTATGGATTCTATTGGTTATTTATTGTTTATAGTTGATGTTACTTATATTTTGTCATTTAAATGCATTATATTAATGGAATCATTTCATATATTATGAAATGTTATTGTGATATGTGATGTAGGGAAGAACTAGCTGGAGGAATCCAACCGGTCTCCTCAAATAAATTGGATGTTACTTGTTAATCGTATTATTCATATATATGGATTGTTTACCCCGAATGATATTAAAACTTGTTTGGATGTTGATGATTAAATGGATGTTAATCATTGTTGTGATTTTAATCAATCGATAGTATTGATTAAGTGGTTGGTAGTGATGGCCTAAAACATATTGTTTTATGATGTCGTTTTTCCGTTAGGAAAGTGGACAAAGTTTTAAGTTATAAATTTATTTTATAACTGAATTGAATTTTTAAGTTTATTATATATAAGTTAATTAAAATAGAAGTTTTATAGATATATATTTATATTTAAAAATCATGTTTTACGAAGGGATTATTAAACGTTTTATATAATGAATTCTTATGTCGTTTTAAGAACAGTAAGTCAGAAACTATCCTAGGATTAGAAAAAGTAAAGTAATTGTTATTATTAAACAATTAAATGATGTTTTTAAATTAATTAAGTTATTAAACAATTTAAAGGGGAAGATGAATGAGAATCAGTTAGTAGTTTAACTGATGTTTACCATTGGCAAAATCAACTGTTTTAAAATTGAAATTAACGATTGGGTTAATTTGAATTAAATTAGTCTAATTTATAGTTTTCCGAATATTCGTTAAACTAAACAAATGTTGTTAAAAGTTAGTTAATCTTTGATTAACTGTATTTTAGAGTGATTTTTGAAATGTTTATTATTAATAAAGTTAATTATTATTTAATAACCATTTAAAAATGATATTTTATTCTATTTGTAGAAAATAATGAAATTAACTACTTTCAATGTAGTTAATGCTGGAGTAAATTATTATTTTAATTAATAATAATTAAAGCAATTACGTTTTAATTGAAAATTAAATTAAGAAGTGATCTAACAGAAATAAGCTTTGATTAAAATCTAGTAAGAGTTTTATAAAAGGATTATAATCCAGGTTTACAAACAAAGTTTGTAAATGTGACTTGTAAGCTATTGCAGGGGTTCAATTAGATTTTACATAATTAATTAAAAGGAATTAACTTGTAAAGCGGGTTCTCAAATAAAGAAAATGGTTTGTAAAATCATAGTAAAAGGAAATGAGAATGAAATATCGGATTCTTAAGTTGCAAACTTTTATTAACTTAAGATAAGAATGTTGTTGATCAAGGTCTGAGAGGTAATTAGCATACCCCAGCTTGAACGACTTCACTATTATCAAGAGACAATATTAGATTCTAATGGCTAAGGAGGTTGGAATGATTTATTATTTTATTAAGGAAAGAACCAGTAACACCCCGTGAATTCTATAACGTTAAGCTTCACGAATTAAAGTATAATTAATTTTAAATGATGAAATCAAGGGAAATGGGTTACGCCATTACATTCGTCTCGAAATTCTTCTTGAGATAGAGTTCAAGATTGCGTAAAACGGATATCGTATGAAGAAGATATGGACGAACGAAGTTGGGCAGAAAAACCAGAAAACGGGTCAGAATGCACTGGCGCACTTGTGAAGTGCGCCAGAACAAAGTTGAACTGGCGCACTTGGGAAGTGCGCCAGTACAATTTTGGCCTGGCGCACCTGCCAAGTGCGCCCAGGTCAGAAAGATCTGCTGGTCAGGCCCTGGCTGGCCTGGTCAGGGTCTGGTCGAATTCTGATGCTTGGCCGAGTCACTAAGGCTTACATGTCTCATTCTTATTGGCCTCTCTTGAGATGGATGGTCTGGATTCACCCTAGCTTCATCGACGGCTCAAAACAATTTAGAATTCTATAAATACAACTCAAGTCTAACCCTAAATTCACACAAATAATGGAATACAAACGCCGTCATGTTGCTGGAGAGGAACTAGGAATGGCCGTCAATTAGAAAGCCTAGAGACAAGCCAACAAGCCTAAGAGACGAATCAAATTAAAAGAAGATCAAAGCTTAATCAAATCATTCAACGCAACTTTGCTACCCAAAGGAGAGCATCTCCAAATCAGAATAACAGAAATCAGAAAACAAGAATTCATCACACGTTGTAAGTATAGTGACCTTTCAAAATACGAATAAAAACTGTGATGTGATTCGATGTAAATGAAAATAGAATCGTGTTGTTATAATCTTTGTATTGTGATGGTTCTATCATGACTTGTGTATTGATGTTTGTGGCATAAATTGATTGATGCAAGCCTATTGAACAATTGTATATGAAAACAATGGCACTTGCAAGTTTGTGGCAAAAACTAGAAATTGATCCCTTTTTGTATATGTCGATGGCATGGACTATGTATATTCCCTTAGTCTAAATTAGAATTTATGTAAACATGTTATAGACCTTCTATGCCTACATGACCCAAAACCTATGATATCATTCTTATGTTTATTTGCAAAATTAATTGGTTCTATGTCAAACATCGTTTAGGTTTCATAAACTATGCAAGTTCATGTTGAAATAGGCTATATGATTAGATGTAAAAATTGTACATTTTGATGAATATATAACATGCTAGTTTTGTGGTCGATATTATGCCAAGTTAACATGTTTGAACACAAGTTTGTATTTGCCTAAACTATGCCATTTCATATGTCACCTACTTAGTCATACTTTGATTCGAATGCAAGTTCACATGACCCATGTTATATGTTAGTTGAATCGCCAAATTGCAAGTTCATGCGCCACACACCTTTATGTATTACATGTTCATATTGATTATGCCAAAAATGCCAAGTTTACACCTATGTCTCGTTTACGTTTATGAATTCCCTTATGCTTATTTGTGTGCGCTAAATTAGGCTAAGTTTTTAGCCTAATATTATATGTTAAAAACTAGGCGAACGAATATTAGGCTAAGATTTGTTAGCCTAATGTTTAAACGGGGGAACGTTGGGAATATTTGAAAACTTGACATAAAAATATATTGAATTGGCATGTTTATCATATGCCAAAATTGGTGGCATTTAAATGGTATAAATTTTTATACCAAAAATGTTAAACTTGGAATGTGGGCCATAATATTTAATTATTGACAAATTTACATATATACAGTAATAAAGACAAATATGTAAATTTAGAAAACACGATATGCTTAACCCGAGGTTGGATTGAGTAGTGATGTAAACCTGCCCGGACCCGCCCAGCTGTCCAGTAGTCACAACAATACCTATCCAATGTGGGTGGTTAAGCATTGAGCCCAATAAGGACCCGAGGTTAGACTGAGCTACGGTGTAAACCTGCCTGGAACCGACCGGCACATCCAGTAACCGTAGCAATACCTGTCTAATGTGAGTGGTCTGGTGCTCCTAAGAGGCTAAGGACAGATGGTAGGGTTAAGTCAACTATAACACTTAACCAAATTCAACATGTTAACAAGAATTGATGGGTGGGGTTAGGTAAATATAGACACTTAACCACTTAACATGTTTGACTAGGAAATCCTGGTAACGAGGGACCCGTTTCAGCAGTAACCCAAAGTTAGGTATCAACGGTACCCTGAAACTAGGCAGGGTGGGGCACGATTACTGGGCTAATTGTAAGCGGTCAAACGACGGCGGTGGGTGCACAGTGCAGGTCTAACGGGGTGCGGGCATGCACACACTCTAGAGCAGACAACCAGGGCACTGGGGACACCAGTAGTATAACCTATGTCTTCTAGTTTTGTGTCGGGGCCGCCACCATGGGTCTTGATACACCCCATGGTGGAATCAGCATAGGTATCTACAATTCTTGGGGGCCGTATGACACATGTTAACGCGAGTAGGAGCCGATCTTTAATAAGAATGGGGATCACTTCACCCTCACCATGGGGTGCCAGTTAGAATGAATTCAAATAGGTGCAGAGATATAGTATGGGTGTGATAGTACATTCGACACTTCCTTAGCTTGTGACACTTTCCTATTTTTAGTTTACATCCATCATGCCCTTTTCTTATTCACATATTGAAGAGTTACTAGATTTACTCAGGCTTTATGTCTGACCCTATTTTCTTTTCGTCTTCTTTTCTTTCGTTCCCCCCCCCCCAGGTCCACAGGGAGGAAACAGCTCAACTCAGTCAGGCTCTTTGCAAGCACCAAGAACGTAGATGTATGATTTGGATCTTTCTTGCTCGGATAATGGCTTTGGATATCACTATGGGGATTTTTGTCACTTTATTTATGTTTTCATGCTTCTTTAATAATCAAGGAAGTTATGAGGTTGTAATGTTGAAAGTGTTTTAAGACAATTATGGAAATCTTTGTTTGATACACGTATTGATGAAATAAAAGTTTGTTTGGTTTCCGCTGTTTAAAATATGTGTATTTATATCTGTCTTGAGTTCATCTATTGCTTTTACTTATAAACCTCCACCAAAGTTATGGCATTCCCTTTGTGAGTGACCTAAATGGAGGTGGGGTGTTTCACTTGGTATCAGAGCACAGGTTTAGCAAACAAGATAAAAGTTTTTGAAAATTGTTTTCAAAAAAAAAGTTTAAAGAAGCATTTTTTTAGAAAAGGTGTTATATTTATAAAAAGACAAAATCCCCCAAAGCTATGTGCCCTATCTACCCTTCTCTATCCTTCGTTTTGAATCTTTCCTTTCTGTTTTAGCATGTCTGGAGACCTTAACCTTCCGGAAGGAGTGCCGATTCCCGGCTGGTTTAGGAGGTACTTAGAAGCAAGGGCCAATGGCGCGGGCCCAGCAGACATCCCTCCTCCAGTGGCCGCGGTTCCTCCTCCTCCTCCGCCTCCTCTTGGAAATTCCTTCGCAAAAACATGTAGAGACTTCAAGGCTATGGGTGGAAAAGACTTTTATGGGACAGAATCTTTTGTTGGAGCAAGAAACTGGTTAAAGGAGACTGAGGATTTGTTTGTCATCTTTGGAGTGGATGACAGGCAAAAGATACAACTTGCGGTGTGGTTACTTAAGAATGAAGCTTCCTATTGGTGGGAAGTTACTAATGCTTAGAGGGCGGTGGAAACATGGGAAGACTTCAGGACAAGGTTTGAGATGAAATTCCTCTCCCAAGCCGAAAGAAGCCTGCAAATGGAAAAGTTTCTAACTCTGAAACAGGGAAGCATGACGATCAGGGAATATGTTAATCAGTTTAATCAGCTGGCCAGATTTGGGCTAGACTTAGTAAACACCCAACACAAGAAGGCACTTCGCTTTGTCAAGGGTTTGAATGAGCCTCTACACAGCCTTGCCATGACCCATGTATCCACGGGTGCGACTAATGAAAGCCTGGTGAACATGGCGTTACTACACGAGGAAGACCATGGCAAGAAAGAAACTAAGGGGGAAGATAAGAAAGAAGGTCTACAAGCAAAGAAAACAAACTTCAAGAAAGGAGGGAAGAACAATAAGCCCCGTGAGAAGAGAAGGTGCAATTTCTGTGGCATTGTGGGCCATATATCAAAAGACTGCCGGAAAAGGAAGGCGAAGATGGGTGGTTGCTTCCATTATGGAGAAGCTGGACACCAAGCTAAGGACTGCCCAAAGAAGAAAGGGCAGGGACAGAAAGCCGGATCCACTTCAGGGGGTCAGGTTCATGCGTTAGTGGAACCTCAGCAGGAACGAGGTAGTAATATTTCTGTAGAAAGTGTAGTCTATCTTTATGATCATCCAGTTCGTACACTTTTTGACTCTGGCACATCACACTCTTTCATTTCATCTGCCTTAGTAGAATCCTTGCATCTAGACACTAGTATGGTAGAAGATCCTTTGGTAGTTTCAAATCCAATTGGGGGCTCCGCTTACTTGTCAATGGTATGTTTGGGTTTGAAAATCTCTATTCTCAGCGTTGAGTTTAGTTGTAATGCTTTTGTTTTGGGCTTCCCGGGATATGGTTTGATCTTAGGCATGGACTGGTTATCCAGTAATAGTGCCATTCTTGACTGTGAGAAAAGAGTAGTTAGACTCTTGACTCGGCTTGGTAATACTCTAGAAATTTCTTGTAATCCTTTGAATGCAGTTATGCTTAGTTATCTAGAGTCGCTTGATGCTTCTGATGAGAATTTGCAATCAGTTAGAGTAGTTCGGGAATATCCGGATGTCTTTGAGGAAGTGAAAGGCTTACCTCCGAGGTGGGAAATAGACTTCCGCATATATCTTGTGGATAACGCAAAGCTTGTAGCTTTACCTGTCAGACACATGGCTCCAAGGGAGAGGAAGGAGCTTAGTAAGCAGGTTAAAGAACTTCTCGAAAAAGGGTTCATTAGATGGAGCATTTCAGAATGGGGTGCTCCAGTGGTGTTCGCAACCAAAGCAGACGGTTTGCTTCGCCTTTGCGTCGACTATAGGGAGTTAAACAAATTGACCAAGAAAAATAGGCACCCTCTTCCCCGAATCGACGATTTGTTTGATCAGCTTGTAGGTGCGACGGTCTTCTCCCAACTTGATCTTGCAACTGGGTTCCATCAGCTAAGAGTAGCTGAAGACAACATTGATAAGACAGCGTTCAGAACCCCAGACGGTTTCTTTGAGTGGCTTGTCATGCCTTTCGGCTTGACAAATGCACCCGCTTATTTCGTAGACCTAATGAGCAGGGTGTTCAGAGAATTCCTCAACATATTTGTGGTTGTCTTCGTAGATGATATCTTAATATTCTCAAAAAGTGAGGAAGAACATGCTCAACATTTGAAAGAAATCATGAATACTTTCCGTGCACATCAACTAAAAGCCAAATTCTCCAAGTGTCACTTCTGGAGAAAAAAAGTAAGGTTTCTCGGGCATATAGTGTCCAAAGAAGGGTTGGTTGTGGATCCCGCGAAAGTGGTGACAGTATAAGATTGGAAGACACCAAGAAATGCAACCGAAGTTCGAAGCTTTCTTGGTCTATCCGTTTTTTATCGAAAGTTTATTAGGGATTTCGCGAAAATCTCAGCCCCACTCACAAGGCTAACAAAGAAGAATCTGACGTTCACTTGGGATTTGGACTGCAAGTTTGCTTTCCAACGATTAAAAAGGGCTCTCACAACAGCCCCAGTTCTAACTCTGCCTGACGGAAGCAAAATGTTCACAGTATACATGGATGCATGTGGAACGGGACTTGGCGCTGTTCTAATGCAAGAAGGAAGGGTAGTAGCTTATGGTGGAAGACAATTGAAGGTTCATGAAAAGAACTACCCAACCCACGATCTTGAGTTGGCCGCCATCGTCTTTGCACTTAAGTCTTGGCGCCATTATCTCCTAGGTGAGAAGTTTGAATTATACACTGACCATAAATCGTTGAAATATCTCTTCTCCCATAAGGATCTTAACTTGAGGCAACAAAGATGGATGGAGTTTCTTGCCTCGTATGATTTTGAAATTTCCTATACTCCCGGAAAAGGCGACGTGGTAGCAGACGCGTTGAGCCGAAAGAAACTGACCCTAAGCCCTCTCTTTGTGGAAAGGCAAAACTTGGAGTATATAGCCAGTTTCAACTTTAGGCCCTCCTCAGATTTTGTACCGGGTTTGTTAGCATCTCTCGAAGTACACCCTACTCTCTTAGACTCAATAGGGGTTGCCCAACGTGAAAACCCTCAGCTTGTTGATGTGATTGATAAACTTATTAGGGGTGGTACTTCTAGTCACCTCAGTAGATACGCCATCGATGATAAGGGTTGGCTGAGACGAGATGGAAGATTATGCGTCCCACAAGCAAGGGAGTCGACAAAGAAGGTTCTCGAGGAAGCGCATCATTCCAAGATGACTATACACCCTGGCGGTGATAAGATGTACAAGGATATAAAAAGGACTTTCTTTTGGAGCGGCATGAAGCAAGACGTAGCAGATTTCATTTCTAAGTGCATGACCTGCCAACGGGTCAAGGCGGAACAAAAGTAGCCTGGAGGACTACTTCACCCTCTAGAGGTCCCACAGTGGAAGTGGGATAGCATTTCAATGGACTTCGTTGATGGACTGCCTAGGTCGAGAAGAGGCAACACTAGCGTTTGGGTAATAGTGGATAGTCTTACTAAAAGCGCCCACTTTATACCTATCAAGAGTAGAAGGACTGCCTCATCTCTAGCATCTCTTTATCTCAAGGAAATAGTTCGACTCCATGGGATACCCTCCAGCATTGTTAGTGACGGAGACCCTATTTTCACAAGTGAGTTTTGGCGGAGTCTGCAAGAAGCTGTAGGCACACAGCTATGTTTGAGCACGACCGATCACCCCCAAACAGATGGCCAGACGGAAAGGGTGAATATAGTTTTAGAGGATCTTTTAAGACTTTGCGTTCTTGACTTTGGAGGGACGTGGGAGGATCACTTTCCTTTAGTGGAATTTACCTACAACAACAGCTACCAAGCTACCATCGACATGGCACCCTTCGAAGCCTTGTATGGAAGACCGTGAAAATCACCAACTTGTTGGTGGGAGTCTACAGATAAGCTTATACTTGGGCCAGACATGATTCGAGAAACTTTAGAGAAAGTGGACTTGATACATAGGAGAATGAAGACAGCCCAAGACAGACAAAAATCCTACGCCGACAAAAGAAGGACCAACCTTGAGTTTGAGGTTGGGGACAAGGTTTTCCTTAAGGTATCCCCTTTAAGGAACGTCGTTCGCTTTGGATCCGCAGGAAAGCTAGCACCAAGATTTGTAGGACCGTTCCCTATCATCGAGAAGATTGGGAAAATGGCTTATAGAGTAGATCTGCCTGAAAGATTGGCTGGAATTCACAACGTCTTTCACGTTTCTCATCTCCGGAAATGTCTACATGAATCAGCGGAAGTGGTGGAGCCAAGCATTCTAGAAGAAGCTGAAGTGGAACGCGAAGCAACTGTGAGGAGAGTTCCAACCCGCATCATAGGAACTGAAGTGAAAAAGCTACGCAACCGCGAAGTCAAACTCGTTAAAGTTCAGTGGAGCGACGCCGAGGAAGACGCGACTTGGGAAACTGAGGACAGAATACACGGTGCCTACCCTCTTCTTTTTGAGGGTACATCTTTGACCTCGCTTTTTCTTAAGTTGTGCTTGTATCTATCTTTTTAGGTATATCTACTCGATATTATCCTTTATCCTTAGGTAGAAACCCCTTTGGATGTAAACAAGTATTTGAAACATGTTATGGTTGATGGCTGCAAGTGGTTGCTAGTGGTTGCTCGTGGACGCATACACACACACAACCTAGGTCTTAGATCGGCTCAATCACTTCATACTGCATATGCATATATGTATTCTTATTTGTATAGGGTTGAAAACTTGATATGCTGTCATATGGTCGTCGCATTTGTATGAATAGTTGTGCACTCATGTAGAATTATGAGTAGAAATTTTTTTTGCATACATAATGGATTCATGTCACTTACATGATTCGCATTAAGGAGGTCAACTGAATTAGTAGACCGCCTGATTTCTGTATTAGATAAGGACATGTACACACACTATGCATATGATCATGAAGCATTAGAAGTCTTTTAAGGATAGTGGATGCCTGTGTTTGTTGGTTGAGTAGATGGACTGTTGGATGGTAGGATATACATTCTTCCTAACTTGAAGATTTCGGGGACGAAATCCTTTTAAGTGGGGGAGAATGTAACACCCCGTGAATTCTATAACGTTAAGCTTCACGAATTAAAGTATAATTAATTATAAATGATGAAATCAAGGGAAATGGGTTACTCCATTGCATTCATCTCGAAATTCTGCTTGAGATAGAGTTCAAGTTTGCGTAAAACGGATATCGTATGAAGAAGATATGGACGAACGAAGTTGGGCAGAAAAACCAGAAAACGGGTCAGAATGCACTGGCGTACTTGTGAAGTGCGCCAGAACAAAGTTGAACTGGCGCACTTGGGAAGTGCGCCAGTACAATTTTGGCCTGGCACACCTGCCAAGTGCGCCCAGGTCAGAAAGACCTACTGGTTAGGCCTTGGCTGGCCTGGTCAGGGTCTGGTCGAATTCTGATGCTTGGCCGAGTCACTAGGGCTTACATGTCTCTTTCTTATTGGCCTCTCTTGAGATGGATGGTATGGATTCACCCTAGCTTCATCGACGGCTCAAAACAATTTAAAATTCTATAAATACAACTCAAGTCTAACCCTAAATTCACACAAATAATAGAATACAAAAGCCATCATGTTGCTGGAGAGGAACTAGGAATGGCCGTCAATTAGAAAGCCTAGAGACAAGCCAACAAGCCTAAGAGATGAATCAAATTAAAAGAAGATCAAAGCTTAATCAAATCGTTCAACGCAACTTTGCTACCCAAAGGAGAGCATCTCCAAATCAGAAAACAAGAATTCATCACACGTTGTAAGTATAGTGACCTTTCAAAATATGAATAAAAACTGTGATGTGATTCGATGTAAATGAAAATAGAATCGTGTTGTTATAATCTTTGTATTGTGATGGTTCTATCATGACTTGTGTATTGATGTTTGTGGCATAAATTGATTGATGCAAGCCTATTGAACAATTGTATATGAAAATAATGGCACTTGCAAGTTTGTGGCAAAAACTAGAAATTGATCCCTTTTTGTATATGTCGATGGCATGGACTATGTATATTCCATTAGTCTAAATTAGAATTTATGTAAACATGTTATAGACCTTCTATGCCTACATGACCCAAAACCTATGATATCATTCTTATGTTTATTTGCAAAATATAATTGGTTCTATGTCAAACATCGTTTGGGTTTCATAAACTATGCAAGTTCATGTTGAAATAGGCTATATGATTAGATGTAAAAATTGTACATTTCGATGAATATCTAACATGCTAGTTTTGTGGTCGATATTATGCCAAGTTAACATGTTTGAACACAAGTTTGTATTTGCCTAAACTATGCCATTTCATATGTCACCTACTTAGTCATACTTTGATTCGAATGCAAGTTCACATGACCCATGTTATATGTTAGTTGAATCGCCAAATTGCAAGTTCATGCGCCACACACCTTTATGTATTACATGTTCATATTGATTATGCCAAAAATGCCAAGTTTACACCTATGTCTCGTTTACGTTTATGAATTCCCTTATGCTTATTTGTGTGCGCTAAATTAGGCTAAGTTTTTAGCCTAATGTTATATGTTAAAAACTAGGCGAACGAATATTAGGCTAAGATTTGTTAGCCTAATGTTTAAACGGGGGAACGTTGGGAATATTTGAAAACTTGACACAAAAATATATTGAATTGGCATGTTTGTCACATGCCAAAATTGGTGGCATTTAAATGGTACAAATTCTTATACCAAAAATGTTAAACTTGGAATGTGGGCCATAATATTTAATTGTTGACAAATTTACATATATTCAGTAATAAAGACAAATATGTAAATTTAGAAAACACGATATGCTTAACCCGAGGTTGGATTGAGTTGCGATGTAAACCTGCCCGGACCCGCCCGGCTGTCTAGTAGTCACAACAATACCTATCCAATGTGGGTGGTTAAGCATTGAGCCCAATAAGGACCCGAGGTTAGACTGAGCAACGGTGTAAATGTGCCCGGAACCGATCGGCACATCCAGTAACCGTAGCAATACCTGTCTAATGTGAGTGGTATGGTGCTCCTAAGAGGCTAAGGACAGATGATAGGGTTAAGTTAACTATAACACTTAACCAAATTCAACATGTTAACAAGAATTGATGGGTGGGGTTAGGTAAATACAGACACTTAACCACTTAACATGTTTGACTAGGAAATCCTGGTAACGAGGGACCCGTTTTAGCAGTAACCCAAAGTTAGGTATCAACGGTACCCTGAAACTAGGCAGGGTAGGGCATGATTACTGGGCTGTTTGTAAGCGGTCAAACGATGGCGGTGGGTGCAGAGTGCAGGTCTAACGGGGTGCGGGCGTGCACACACTCCGGAGCAGACAACCAGGGCACTGGGGACACCAGTAGTATAACCTATGTCTTCTAGTTTTGTGTCGGGGCCGCCACCATGGGTCTTGATACACCCCATGGTGGGACCGGCATAGGTATCTACAATTCTTGGGGGCCGTATGACACATGTTAACGCGAGTAGGAGCTGATCTTTAATAAGAATGGGGATCACTTCACCCTCACCATGGGGTGCCAGTTAGAATGAATTCAAATAGGTGCAGAGATATAATATGGGTGTGATAGTACATTCGACACTTCCTTAGCTTGTGACACTTTCCTATTTTTAGTTTACATCCATCATGCCCTTTTCTTATTCACATATTGAAGAGTTACTAGATTTACTCAGGCTTTATGTCTGACCCTATTTTCTTTTCGTCTTATTTTCTTTCGTTCCCCCCCAGGTCCACAGGGAGGAAACAGCTCAACTCAGTCAGGCTCTTTACAAGCACCAAGAACGTAGATGTATGATTTGGATCTTTCTTGCTCGGATAATGGCTTTGGATATCACTATGGGAATTTTTGTCATTTTATTTATGTTTTCATGCTTCTTTAATAATCAAGGCAGTTATGAGGTTGTAATGTTGAAAGTGTTTTAAGACAATTATGGAAATCTTTTTTTGATACACGTATTGATGAAATAAAAGTTTGCTTCGTTTCCGCTGTTTAAAATATGTGTATTTATATCTGTCTTGAGATCATCTGTGGCTTTTACTTATAAACCTCCACCAAATTTAAGGCATTCCCTTTGTGAGTGACCTAAATGGAGGTGGGGTGTTTCAGAACCGTAACTTTAATTTGCAAGATTTAGAAATGAAATAAAAGCTATCAGGTTTTTCCATAATAATGTTTTATTATTGGCCAATAGTAAATTTGATAAATGCACCTATTCGAAGAAATAAGTTAATAGTATTGGTTTCTAAGAAAAGATAGAAAAGGATAATACTGGTTTCAGAACGGAGTTATACTTTTCGTGAGTAAGACTGTAAGCTTTAAATTCGTAAATATGTGAAACCGCTTAGGATAATATTATTTAAGAATACATCCTTGATGTTATTTTGACCATATAGGATTGATATTTAAACTTGTACCTTCTGGTTAAGTATATGTAACAATATTTCCAAATTTAAGGGAAATGGAAGGGATTGGGGAAATTATATCGATATTTTCGAAGTTAAGAAATATAAGGGAAGGATTTGGTGAGTGTATTCATCCTAAAGATATAAGTTTTGGCTAATATTTGCAAAGTAATGGAAATAGAAGAGTTTTGATGAGATTAAATTTATGAAATCAATGGAATAGTGTTAATGAAATATTTATATAAAGGACCTGAGCGGCCAATTTACTTAGCTTTACTGGTATGATTTGACAGTTAAACAACCGACTATCAAATGAATTATTCTATTGGACCTTTTAACTTGTTGTTTCGAAGAGACCAGGATGGGAACTAGACCCAAAACCACTTTGAATCAATTGTACGTTCGCAACTAACTTGTAGGCTTAAAGATGGAGCAATGAATACCGTTGATCTTCATGAGCGGAAGAACTACCTGACAAATTTTTCTGGATTGCAACTAGAGTTATTTGGATTGTGATTCTGTCGTGATTGAAATCTATGGATTGCAAGGACTTCTCATTACTGATCCTTGGGGTGATTCCTATATAGGATGCGGTAGGAGGGTGCCTTCGGTTCATCTTGTTCCTGGATGACTTGTATGGACGAATGTATGACAGAGTATTTCCTGAGAGGCATGCACATTGATTTTTAAAAATATACCAAGTTTGGTGGTGGAGAAGGAAACTTCTCATGCTTAACACACATAGTATATTTGTAGACGTCAATTAGTGATTTGACGGATCTGACAATGTGGCATTCAAAGTAAATGATGGTGCGTTGTTCTAAAAGTAACCTTGACATCAAGCCTCAAAACCGGGAAATGACAAAAATCGGGTAGGTAGCATAGCTAGTTGGGTTGCACTCAAGCAGGGTATATTTGTCACCGATCTAGAGAAAATTCATTTTGTTCTTCTTTCATTTCTATATCTTATGGAGTACGGTTGGACGACCGACAACCGTGGGTGACAATATATTCGATACACTCAAGCTGAATGAGTGGTCGGTCATGCATGGCCGGGTTGCAAGATGTTCTTGTTGAACCTCAATGTATCCCCTCTAGAGTACACTGATCGGAAGGTGGTCCCTTACCTTGTCATACTTGGAATCCATTCTCCATTAAGCGCCTTGCGGATTTTGATTTTATAATGAATATGTAGAGCATGAGATGTAAGCGTTCTGCTAGATGGTTATTAATTGGTGATTTGATAGACGCTATTATAATATCACTGGATTTTGATATATCAAAAATGTTTTGGGTTATAGTAAGGTAAAAACCGTCCATGTTTATATGTGGTTGATCTTACTATTATCCTTTCTTTCAAAAGGGAATTCTAAAGTTAAACAACTTGTTTGTGTTATGAATTTATCACCGAAAGCATTCTAGACTGATCCGGGTGAATTTTGTTTTACTTCTAATGTGCTTGGGTCAGACCGAGTGTATTTCTAGCCATTATGTTTCGCTTGGAGTTTTCAGGAGTAAGAAGCAGGAGGCTTCACCATTAGTTATTTAAAGTTATTTTCCGCTGCGATAGATATATGTTGTACTCTGATGATTGGCATGTATACACAGTTCCTTTTTGTAAAGAGATTTGTTATACTTATTCGTTCCGATGTGAGATTCTGATGTTCTTCTTCTTTTTCTTCTATTCTAATATTTCTTTCTTTCTTTTCTCACCCTCTAATTTCTTTCTATTAAATATCTGGTGTTGTTCGATACTTGGGTTTTGGCAAGTAATACGGGTTTATGTATTATAGTCGAAATTCGAGCATCGAGTTTTCCGCCGGGTCGTTACAAAAGGGAAATGGGAAGTCGTTTTTTTGAAGAAAACAATGAAATTATTTTGATGATTCGAAATGAAAGAGAAATCATAAGTTTAATTCGATTTTATAAAATTTAGGAAAGTACTATTTACTTTTCGTTTTTAAATCAAGATTATTTATTTGATTAATTAATTAAATGTTACTTATTTATTTAAAGTAATGAATCAAAGTTATGTTTTAAAATTTAATATTTTGGGAAATAGGGGTTCTAACGTTATCGTTATAACCAATGATTTCTGTTAAAGAAATGGATTTGTAAACTAAATCCGAGAATCTGTGTGAGCAATGATTTTGTTAAGAAGAAGTTAAGAAATGGCGTTAAGGAAATTAGAAAATGACCGAAGATTAGTCAAATTGAATGACTTTCTGAGTATCGATCTGATGTTGGTTTCGGACTTCGGGGTTAATATTTATGGAGTTGTTCGCTTACTAGTTTACGGTTAAGGACTAATGGATGTAGACGAGTAATGATGCGTGAATAAGAAATGAAAATGTTTTTGTCGATATTAATAAGAAATATTTTCTGGAATATAGAAAATAAATAGTTTAAAATAGATGGAAACGTTTTCCAAATATCGTGAGAGGATAAACGAGTTGGAGAAAATATTTGGGTAAAGACATTGAAAGGAAGTTGGGAAGTGAATAAATTATTGATAAATTAAATTAAAGGGGCTCAGTGCTAATTAATGGTTGATCAATATAATTTCCATTTGGAAATAACATCGTTATTTGTACGGCTGTTTTCCTTTGATAGTTAAATCACCGACTATTAAAGTTTGGACCATTTTTTCGTTGTCAATATGGAGAGACCAGGATCAAATTTATTATCTGAAAACTACTCCGTATGGGCATTTGCATTGCGAATCAAATATGATTGAAGACAATTGAAAAAAAAAGTTTACATAGGGGTTGTTTTGGCAATCCTAGGTTGAAATTTCATAAGATGGATTTATAGAATAGTGCCTTTGGTTTGTCCAGTCCCAGGATAATGTGTATGGATGAATGTCTGACAAAGAGTATCTAATAGATCGCGTGAGTTGATCTTTTCAAACGTATTAACGTTTGGTGGCAGAGGAATTCATTTATCTTAGCTTTACACCGGTGGTATTTTTGAGGAAACCAATTTGTGATTTGGAAGGTATGACGATGTGACATTCAAAGTAAATGAAGGTGTGATCTGTAATGACCAGGAAATTTTCGACGCTTGAATTTTCAACAAAATACATAATCTCGTATTATTTGCCAAAAATCCAGACTATTAATAGAAAGAAGTTAGAGGATGAGAAATAGAAAGAAAAAACTATTAGAAAAGAAGAATAAGAAGATCGTCAGAATCTCACTGCAGAACGAATAAAATATAATATCAAATGCTTATTCAAAAACTGTATATTACACATCAGAGTATACATACAATTCAAATAAACACACAACGGAATAAGTTAATACCAGATAATGTAGACATACGTCTCGACTCCAGCTCTTCTTCCGAAGCTCCAAGCGAAACCTAACCTGATAATATACCCAGTCTGACCCGAGCACATTTGATTTAAAATAAAATTCACCCAGATCAGTCTGGAATACTTTCAGTGATAAATTCACAATGAACACTTGCTTAACTTAATAAATCATTTTTGAAAGAAAAGGATAATAGTAAGACCAGCCCACACATAAACACGGACGGTTTTTAACTTACTATAACCCAAAACAGTTTTGATATATCAAAATTCAGTGATATTATAATAATGTCTATCAAACCACAAATAAATAATCATCTAGTAGAACGCTTGCATCTCACGCTATACATATTTATTATAAAATCAAAAACCGCGGGGCTCTTATTGGAGAATGGATTCCAACAGACAAGGTATGGGATCACCTTCCACTTAGTGTACTCTAGAGGGGATACACCAGGGTTCAGCAAGAACGTCTTGCAACACGGCCACACATGATCGCCCACTCATTTAGCTTGAGTGTAGCAAATATATTATCACCCAACAATTTTAAGGGCCCACTGCACATCCGCGAAGATACAGAATCGAAAGAAGAACAAATAAGGAATTTCTCTAGATTGGTGATAATACACCCTGTTTGGGTATGACCCAACTAGCCATGTTGCCTGCCCGATTTTGTTCGTTTCCCGATTTTGAAGCTTGAGGCTACGTTTATCTTTTTAAACATCTGGTCATCATTTACTTTGAATGCCACATCATCAGATCCGTCAAATCACTAATTGACGTTCACAAAAAATACCTTAGCAGTTAAGCTAAGAGAAGTTCCCCTCTCCACTACCAACTACGGTACGTTTGTAAAAATGAACGTACATGAACCCGACACTCCTAGCTCAGTTGGTCAGAGGTGGGCGAATTGGGATGAGACATACGTCTCAGGTTCGAGGGCCACCTCTGCCAATTTCTAGGGGTGACTACCTAGGTAGTGTGAAGGCATTGAAAAATCGGGGTATATCACTACCCGTGGGGTTTACTAAGACCGACAAGCAATGGCTTGAGTGAAGTCTTAGGTTCCACACGTAAATCAAAAAAAAAATGAACGTACATGAGTTTTTGGAAAATACTCTGTCAAACATTCGTCCATACAAGTCATCCAGGAATAGGATGAACCGAAGGCACCATCCTACCACATCCTAGGAATCACCCAATAGATCAGTAGCAAGAAGTCCTTGCAATCCATAGATTCCAGTTACGACAGAACCACAGTTTATCTGGGGGCGCGAACCGAGATTGTAAGTAGTTCTTCCGTTTCATGAAGATCTATGGTTTTCAATGCTCCTTTATACATACTCCTGTAGATTTGTTTCGAACATAATGTTGATTCGAAGTGGTTTTGGGTCTAGTTTCCTTCCCGGTCTCTTCGAAACAACACGTCAAAAAGGTCCAATATATTTCATTGATAGTTTGGTGTTGTAACTATCAATGTCAAAACAGTACGGTTAAGTATATTGGCAACTCATACTCTTATTATTTAAACCATTAAAATCTCTTTATCGAATTATTGGAATTCACTTCATTGATTTGGAGTTCGATTCTATTTCTTTATCTTGACAGAACTCTTTACTTTCATCACTTGGAATTTACAACTATATTCCCCAAATCTCTGCCTCACTAATATCACCATATTTGTATAAAACCCCTTTAATTTCCCTCTCTTGGAATTATTATATCTTATGACAAAAGCTTCCTTTTCTTCGGAAATAACGTTATATACATAATATATTCAATATTCAATTACCATTCCTTATATGATCCAAAAACAATGTCGAACGACATATTATATCATTAAATAAACTCAAATGTTTAACCATAGTTCAAAAACTTGCAATATTTTTCTTTATAACTAATATCGACATCCCTTTTCGTTACAAACAAATACCATTCCTCGATAATAGTGAAGTCGTTAAAGTTGGGGTATTTTATTTACCTCTCAGACCTTGATCGACAACGTTCTTATCTTAGAACAGATATAAGTCCATAACTAAACCTATATTATTTCTAATATCAATCAAACCGTATTTCTAGTTTCATTTTAAAATATGGTTTTATAACACCATATTCTTGCTTCGAAAACTTGGTTGTTTACAAATATTCATATTAAATATTAACTCTTCGCTACAACCTCGTTATACAATTCTATTTATAACTTCTTTATCAAAACCATTAACACTCTTCGTCTTCTGACGGTTCACTTTATATTTGAATTGGTATACCTAATTCAAGTAACATTTCATTACAAATTTAATGTTGTCGTAAATGAATTCCATTTAAGAACTCATTAGTTTAATGAAAATAATTAAATAAAAATTAACAGTTTACTTCATTATTTGTCGCTTACTTTATAAATCATTAACTAATTATATTAGTTCAATAATCATTTAAACTTCATTACAAGGTAATTATTGATTAAGAAATTTTATTAATTTAAACTATTCCCATTAGATTAATTCGAAGATCAATTAATCTAATAATGAATAACAAAACAGCTGACTTAATTAACGTTAAATCACCAGTTAATTTGTTAACTGATCTTAATTACTATTTACCATTAGATTAATATAATTAATCTAAAAATATTGCTTAACTGTTTGTTTTAAAATAATTATCCAAAATGTTAACTAGTAGGATAATTACAGCTTCACTTACTTATACATATCTAAAATGCCAAACCATCGTCTACATTTACTTTATAAAACTAACTGTAGAATATTAGTTTACAATAGAATTGATATTATATTTTATTACTTCGCTTCAGTTATAAAAATATAATTTTTATAATTTAACTTTGTTGGTTCACTTGACGACAAATCAACGTCTTAACAAAAATATGAATTTTTGTCGCCTCTTGCCAAATCCTTAATCAATACCGTCTATTGGTTAAAATCACAATACATTGAATTTCCATTCAACATTGACATCTAAACAGATTTTCAATTTCATTTGGGTTCAAACAATGCATATAATAATAATATAAAAATAAATAGCACATATAATATTTGAGGAATCCGGTTGGATTCCTCCAACTTGTTCTTTCCTGCATCACAGTTATTATAACGTGAAATAGAAATTTCATCCAATGCAATTAAATGGCGTAAATTTAACTAACGGCAAACCAATCACAAAAAAATAACATCCATGGCATCTGATGTGCACATAAAAATGCACATTTATATTCACATATTTATTCTTGTTTAGTGCTAATAAATGTCATATGTGGGTATTTTATCATGTTTAAACCATAGTTCAATCGATTTCAAAATATCATAAATTCATCGTCATACAAGGGAAAAATGGTCATTTTTGTGCTTAAGTTATTTTGAGAACTTTTACTTGGACAGTTTTCATTGTTTTTGTAGACATTTGGTGCATTTGGAATAGAGCTTCATAAATATTTACATGCATACAAAAGGAATGAAGAGGAAATGATTCTCATACATAATCATGGAGGACCCCACTTACTACACTTAAAAGCCAATAGACAAATTAGTGGATGATAAAGCTTTAGGCAAATCTGATGATGGAGAAATTAAAGCGTGATGATTAATTGGTGGCCACACTTCCTAAAGGGTGTTCTTGGTAGCATGCTAAAGTTGAATTAGGGTTTTTCACATGTATAAATAACCCGTGTATGTTGATGTAAAAGGTATCTTGGCTTTTATTTAGTTTAGAGTGGCTGAAATCAAAAACTCTATTTTTCTTCCATGGCTTCTTAGTCATTTCTTTTTTGTAATCTTTCGTTTTAATGCAATCTTAATTTGTTGTCTTTTATTTACATGTTATTTTCTTTTCTGCAAGTAGTGTAGCTTTATTTTATGCCATTAGTTAGTTAATATCTTTTCTTCATTACTTACCCGTTGTTCTTCAATGTTGAAATCTGTTTGTGTTGAAATAATTACACAAATGAGGAGCTAAACCCCTACAATTTAGGGGTGATGAAGCTTTTCCTCTCATTAATGCAGATTCAACATGAATTTGTATGAATGATCTCTTTGGGTTTAAATGGAATGGATGTTTTTGTGTATTTGTGTTTCATATTGAATTTAATAGCCTCTTTTGTTCATTTCATAACATTGAGGCTATGTTTATGACATAAACAACAAACTGCCTCTTCATCTAAAATTGTGATTATATCAATGAAATGAGGTGTAAGTTGAAATTTGATGATCTATATTACAAACCAATAGTAAATAAATCATACTTAAATTAGATTTTAGTTTCATTTCGATGGCATGTTTCATAAAAGTTAAAAAGTTAGATTAATTGTGTATTATAGCTTGATGACTTATTTTGTGTTAACTATTAGCGCAAATAAGTTATGTTTATGATAATTACATAATTAACTTACTTTGGTTATTGAGAGATCTTCGTACTATTTTATGTTGAACAATGTTAAAAGAGAGAAAAGTGAAGTTGCCCCTAAATTGATTTTAATCTCATAGTTTTAATCTATATTTTATTTTACTTTTTTTTAGTACTTAATCACAATCCGAATTTTGATTTAATTTGATTAAATAAAATTGAGATTACTTTTTTCCCTGCAGGTCGACGCGTATTCGCCACGTACTAACAATTGTACGCCGTGCGCTTGCGATTTATTATTACAATATTTTGTTGATGGTTTTCTAATTCGATTAAAAATCCATTTGCAAACAAGTTTTGGCGCCGTTGCTGGGAAAAAAAATTAATTTTAGTTTTATTCTTCGAATTAATTTTCTAGTTTGTTCATCAAAAAAAAAAGTGTGCATTTGTGTGTTGTTCTATTTGATCTCGTTTCAATTGCAAGCAAGTGTGTTTTGTCGAGTTTGATTGTCCATTCTTGTTCGTTTGTTGTTTCTTAAAAAAAATTTGTGCTTGTATTTGTGTGTGTATTAAATTGTGCTGTTTTTGGTGTTTCCATTTGTGATTTTCTTTTTTTAAAAAAAATTAAATAAAGAAAAAATCATTGCTTTCCTTTTACTCCCTCTTTAATTTTCTTTCCTTTCTGTGCTTTATATTTCCTGATTGCCTTACTCCTTTACTTTCCGGTAATTAATTAAAATTATTGCTTTTCAATTCTTCATTTCTTTCCCAAATTCTCTTCATAATTACTTTCCTTTTTCCCAAAACAAAACAAAATAAAAAAATTATCTTCCTAAAATTCTTCATTCTTGCTGTAATTCTACCGTAAATTTTCCAGTTTTTTCTTTAAATATCCACACCTGACAAATATCTCATCTCTACGAATTAATTTTTCTTCCACCATCTTCTCTTCACCACTTTCACGCAACACACATAATTCACCAATACAAAAACTCCCAGTCACTATCTCACCCTCATCATCACGCAAGCCAAACAATTCACAAGTTCTCCAAAGTCGCCGATCCTCAATTCACACTCACACCACAGCAGTACCATCATCACTCCATACAAATCCAAACAATTCTTCAATCACCACAAGTCTTCATTCATCACAAATCCCACGCCACATACCCCGAATTCCAACATCTTCATCAACGCAACCTCCTTCTCCCACTGATTTCGCCAGAACATTCGCAAACCCTCTTGCATCTCAACGCAAACTCCCCCATCCTCATCACAACTGCAGATCAAAACAGTCCAAGAACCACCACCCTACGTCCATTCAGACCGAAATCGCACCGCGTTGTCCTGCTTCAATTTCCCCACTCCCGAAATCAACATCACCGCCTCCATCCTCTTACAAAACGCTCACCTAAAATCGACCTTCACTCCACAAAACAAAACAAAACAAAAATCCAAAAAACCACAAACCACGATCAACATCGCGACTCACAATCAAAGTCAACTTCAGTAAATTGAGCCCGATTTCAAATAATAATAATTATTTTTTTCTCACAGAAAAGATTGCGACTTCTTAATTTTGATTTTAGATTTATGATTCACCGGTTTTTGTTTGGAGAGTCTGTTTGTGTGACCACATAAAGCAAACGTGGATATTGAGGAGCTCTTGGGCCTTTGCGGATTCAACTGTGTTTTGTCTTTGAGTATTGGGCTTTGTGTTAGTGTGTAACAACCCGATCTTGTGTGATTACCTATTAAACTAATAATGAAGTTATAATGAGCTTTTAAATTATAAACTTAGGGTTAATCAATAAATTAGGTGATAATTTAATAAAATAAATATTTTTGATTGAGAATGAGTAAAATGTGAATATGGGAAATTGTTGTTGAATGGAAATTTAAGCTTATGAAAATAAGCTTAATCCTATGCTTAAATTAAATTGGGTATGTGAATATGGAAATTTGAGTTAAAATTAAAATTTAATATTAAGTTGGGTAAATAAACAATCTTTGTATTTAAGATTTGGGAAATAATAAGTATGGTGAAATATGTTTTTGAAACAATTAAAATGTAAAGATAGTAATGAAAAGGAATTTGAGAAATTCCTAGAAGCTTTTGTTTGCAAGTTGTACTTAATATTTTATAAGGAAAATTTATGTATATGTGTGATTGAATAAGTCGATGTGAAATAAATACTAAAGGCTTGTTAAATCTTTTGTAAAATATTTTTAAAAGTGTTAATAACAATAATTTTTTAGATTAAGAACTTATTTGAGTTAAGATTGAATGTTATAGACAAAATAAAACCTTAACAATGTTCATTTTGTGTAAATTAAATCCAAATTGCTTATTTTTGAGTAAAATGTAAATATTGTGTAATTAAGTGAAAATATAGATAAGACAAGATAAATCTATGTTAAAATGTATAATTATATTTTTGGTTATGGCCTTATGTTAATTTTATAAATTTTAGTATTATATGTAAGTTAAATTATGAAGGGAATATGTAGAAACCGTGCAAAAACTTGTATAAACAAAGCCTTAATGTTCAAATTACCCTTCCTAAGCTAATTCATGGGCTAATTACTTAATTAGCATCATAATGGGCTTAGTTAGTGGAGAGAAATAAAGAGTTCCCTGGAAAATGTACGTACTTTTCATTTTCCAGAGAAACGCAAAAACACCTTCTTCCCCAAAAAAAAAGCTCATAAACATAAAGTCAGGGCTACCAAATGATCAAAAACCCTAAATCGAAATCATTTCCTTGCTAGATTGAAGTTCGATTCAGATTTTAATTCAAGCTAAGGTAATATCTAACCATGTAAATCCATTAGTTCATCAAAAACCTAGAATTGAGGTATTGTAATTGTTCTAATTTGCTTCAAATTTGTTTGCATGTCTATATATTCATAGTTTCAGGTCTTTGAAACTTCTATTGTTGCAAAAGCTTCCTTTTTGATTGTTGAAATTCTCTCTAATCGCTGCAAAAACCAAAGGGTAAGCATAAACGCTTACAATTAGCTAGCTATTTCCAATTTTGATTTGATTTTGGGGAATTTCATAGTTGTCTTTATTTCTGAATTTTCTAGATCTCGTTTTTGAAAATAGGCTGTAGTAAAACAGACATATCTCTCTCATTTATTATCCGATTGAGCTCAAATTTTTTTTGTGGAAACTAGATTCATTAAGGAACAGTTCTTCTTTAGATCATACTTTGATATTTTGTTGTTTGATGGACCTGAAATCGAATTGAAAACAGAATTACAATTCTGTCTCGTTTTCTGAAAATAGGCTGTAGTAAAACAAGTATATCACCCTCGTTTCTAATCGGATTGAGCTCAAATTTTTTCTGTGGAAACTATATTCAATAAGGAACAATTTTTCTTCAGGTCACTTTTTGATATTCTGTCGTTTGACTGACCTGAAACAGATTTCAAAACAGAAGTGTAATTCTGTCTTTGACAGAATTTTCTGAATTTAAATTTGAAACCATTTGATCATAACTTTTTGGTTTCTTAACGAAATTCGATGATTTTTAATGTTTTGGAAAGCTTAGACCGAGCACTACAAGATTCATTTATTTATTTTCTGAAATTATGGCTTTTGCTTGGTCGAAATTATGTTTGTTTGTTGTTGTTCCGAGAGTAAAAGACAACAACCATTATCGACATGATGATTTTATTAGCTTATTTTTGTTCTAACTCTTGTTCGGTTTTGATGCATTTGAGATGATTTGAAAGCTATGATGCCTATCAATAAGCTTGCTATATTTGAAGTTTTGAAATTCAAATTAAATAGAATTTGAATTGATTTTAGGTTAAATTTGAATTGAATTCGTATTGAATTCAAGTTATCACTTTTGAGTTATCCTTCCTGGTTCTATTGTATTCAAGCATGATTTCACTAATCCCTTTTGGCATACATAGATATTTAAAATTATTGTTATAATAAAGTATTTTAAATTTATTATTATTTTTTAAATAAAAATATATTTATTTCCTATAATAAAGGAATTTCAATTATTGCTTTTAGCAAACATTTTCGGAAAATCGTTTTTAAATTCCCGATCTCTCTAATAAAATTATTTTAATAATAAATTACTTATCTTTATGAATTTCAAATGTATGAGGAAGATAATGAAATGGTAAAGTAAAACATGTGGTATGGGACACATGGATTTGCTTTATCACTTAATATTGGACTTATATGATCGAAACCTTTCGATGAACTATTTGAGATGATTTAAGATGCCATTAAATTTTGGGTAGATTAATGGTCCGAGAACTCTAATTTAGGAGTATATTCGATGAAGTATCATTTTTAGATGTATTTCTTAATCATCGATGAAATGAGCCTTATTAAGAGCTAGAAATTCCTATTTTGTAACTATGGTTATAAATAACCATCTAGATGTTATTTTTGCTTGCCAATAAGATGATGTAAGCTTCTTTATGTTGATTTCACGATGTCGAGATGTTTTATGATGATTTTCCACTTGTCTATAAAATGAGACAAGTCACGATGTTAATAGTACCCATCAATGAGATGAGACAAGTAGGATATTGTATTTACGCCAATGAGATGAGGCGTAATATATACATTTCATGATGTTTTATGAGGTTTCTGATGTGGTATCCACTATCGGCTAGTAAACCGTTAGGTACAAACGTATGGTATGGGACATATGTTTATACCTTATGGGTTCCTATCCGAGAAGTTGAGGCACATTCAAGATGTTACTAGTACTATTACTGAATACATGATTGGAGTCATCACGATGATTTTGACTATAGCCATCACGATGATCACGATGTCTATGACTCCCATCACCATGATGTTATTACTCAGATTTTGTGACTAAGGGCATCACGATGTTTCGGCTATAGTCATTAAGATGTTTATGATGTTTATGGCCCTAGTCGTCACGATGGATGGTACCAACATGTAGTACTAGTCCAGATGTAAGCACGTGCTGTATTTCTTGAAGTTTCTTGATGTTTCGATTTCACCATTTCAATGAGGATATTTTTATTATTGCCTTATGTAAGAAAATGTCGTATTTGTATTCATGTTTTATGGTGGTTTCTAAAATGATGTTTTGAACTCCTTTCGGGTTCTATTAAGATGGATTTGCGATATATTTATATTTATACCGATGGGATGAGGTATAATTTATAGAGATTCTTTTATGATGAATTTTAATGAAGGATTTGAGATATATTTATATTTATACCGATGAGATGATGTATAAATTATGGTAATTCTTTTTGAATGAGTTTCAACAATGAATTCAAGATGTATTTATATTGTTACCGATGAAAAGAGGTATAAATAATGAAGAAGATTCTATAGATGATTTTTATGGTATGTTGAATGATATGATTTTAGTATATGTCAATGAGATGAAGCATACTTATATGTGTTCATCTTTTATATGAAGGGTATATACTTTGATGTATAGTTATGTTAATCGCCCCTTTAAGGAGATATTCCTTTCCTTTGAAGTCTTTATCGACATTTAATCCACACTATCCATGATATAATGCGGAAGCTATGATAATTAAGCATTACCTTTAATACTTAGCTTGTTGATGTTTTGTTTGATTACGAGTAGTTTTGCTGCTTGAGTATAACCTTATCTTAATCATCTCTTCCATTTATCAAAAAGAGATATTATTCTTTCTTATGACATAAAATTCTTGTCATGGAATGGTATCCTTTGAGTAAAAGGACATCTTATTTATCCTTTAGTTTACATTACCGATTGTTCTATTTAAATGATGGATTTAGCTAGCTTGACCCGTGTGTTTTCACTCGGGTTAGACCGAGTTTGTTTCAGGTGTGAGCCTCCCTTTTTGGCTCTTAGCTGTTTCATGAAGCTTCTTTATGGGATCGAGTCTTTCTCTTGGGATTGATAGCTTCCTTATGAGATTCCATCGTATTGCTTTTCCTATGTGCCTCTTAGATAATGAGTGGTCGTCATACCACTTCATTGTAGTATTTGTATTATATTAAGATGTATCATTGTATATGTAAACATAAGTATATTTGTGACTGTTCTGTAGTGATATATATATATATCCATTTAGATGTTGTGTTTTGTTCTGATAGATCCATGGCCATCTGTAGCTTTGCGTTAACGATTTATTGAGTATGTCGATCCACCCAGGTTAGAAAATATATATATAGCACTTGTCGACATATTCAATAGAATGTTAAGACAAGGTTATAGTTGGTCGCCCTTAACCAGCCCTATTCTCTGCATTAGCAGATGGAATTACTATGTAATTCTCTTTGTTAATGTGGGTCTCGGGGTGGGGCGTTACATAGTGTGAGTGAAAGTTTTGTTTTCAGTTTAGTTTAGTTTATTTAGTTTTCCTTTTTTTTAGTTTATTTGTTTAGCGTAGTTTAGTTTGATTCGAAAAAAGAAAAAGAAAAACGTCCATTCTTCCAATTTAGATTGAAAAAAAGGGGTCTGTTTTTGTTTTAGTTTTCTTTTCTCTCATTCAAAAAAAAAAAATGAAAAAGTTTCATTTTCAATGGTGCCTTGTATATAAATCTTTTCACGTTACAGAATCAGAAGGAAACAAACTGCTCGCTAGGAATTGCTTTGCTTTGCTCAAGAATTTGCTAAGGATTGCGCCGCTTTGCTTGCTTGCTAATAATTAAATCGCCGCAAAAAAAAATTGCTAAGTCTGCACGCTCTGGTATTGTGTTCTTCTCCCTTTTTTATTTCATTGCATTGTTGATTGCTTGAATTTGCATTCACAAAAAAAAAAAAAAAAAAAAAAAAAAAACAACAACAACAACAACAAAACAAAAATTCATTCGTAGCTGCATTGTTAATATCACGTTTAATTTCTGTTTTGCATTCATCTCATCTTATTTTCTTTTCTTAAGCGCAATACCCCAATTCACATAAGGTGAGGGAATTCATCACCATTTCCTTAGCCCACAAAATTGCATTTCATTATAGAATTTGAATAATAATAACGGTTAGACATTGGACTTAAGTGAGTCGCGGGCTCAAATAGGGCTTAATTGTATTTTGATAGTTGATTTCTTTGAATGAATTATTTCTTGGTGTCTAGACTACGGCAGAGAAATAACCCTTTACAAATATTACAGTGATTCATAAATATTATATCGGTTGTTACTCTGAAGGTACTTAAACATTCGGCTGCATTGCTAGGGTGATTTCTGGTGCACCGATAACTCCTGTCCGTTAACTGGCCAAGAAATCTTTTGTTTTAAGTAATCAAACGTGTCACTATATAATTTTGGGTTAGGAGCCACTAAGGACAGAAAATTTGTAGTTAATCCTTGCATTCACTTAATTGCATTAGGTTCATACATACAAAAAAAAATCATGCAAAAAAAATCGCTTCTACTCTCTTCTCAAATTTGTTCTTTCTCTTCTTTTCTTATTTTTTGCGCTAGTGCATGCGCAGTTGGACTCGTGATCCTTCAACTAATCGTTTAGTTCGAACGAACATTTTTTTCAACCATGGCCGAAGAAAATCCCCCTCGAACTCTTATGGATAGGTACTTTCCCGACCGAGTTTCTATTCCCTCTTGCATCATATTGCCCGCCCCAACGGGTAACCATTTTGAAATTCATTCGAATCACATAAACACTCTTCCAAAATTCGGCAATCTTGAACGTGATGATCCTTATATTTTCTTAACCAAATTTGAACAAGTTTGTGCAACCATGAAATTTCAACAACTAAGTGATGTGGAATCAAATTTAGGTTAATTCCATTTGCACTTACCGATTATGCCGAAAAATGGTTGTATAGCTTGCCTTTAAATACGATTGGAACTTGGAATGAATTTGTGAATGTTTTTCTAAAAAAAAATTACCCTTTAGAAAAAACATCCAAAATTCGAACCGAAATCGTTAATTTTCATCAATTTTGGGGTGAATCCTTTGCAAAATATTTTGAAAGATTTAAAGACACTACAACAAATTTACCATGTTACAACGGTGGAAAACAGTTGTAAAAGACTTTTTACAACGGTGGAGCCACCGTCGTCTATTAAGAAGTTGTAATAGACTAAAATCTTTTACAACTTTTTTTCACCGTTGTGAAATGTATATTTTACAACTGTTTTCCATCGTAGTAGTAATACATTATACAACATTTTTGCACTCTTGTAGTAATACATATCACAACTTTTTTTCACCATTGTAGTAATTCCTACTACAATTGTTATGCTTTGTCAAGGCAGTATAACTTTTACAAATATTTCTATTAGTTATAATACACTTTACTACAACTATAGTTGAATACATTTTGCAAATGCAGCAAGAGCTGGATAAACAGAAAACAAATTAATATAAATTCAAACTATCGATTCCATTTATATAAAAAAGGTTACAACTTTATATCAAAATACAAAACTAAGGAATCATACATAATCCATACTGAACCACATTCCAGAATTTCAATGCCTCATCCCCTGCGTTTCATTCAATGATTGTTCATGTACCTCATCACACAAGTTAACTCATGCCCCTTCTACAACTATAATCCCATCAGATGCTTTGCTACTCCATCTTCACCACCACAAGATTTGCCATCTCAGACACAAACAAGCACCGCACATTTTGTCAACCATCCATCCAACAGCAGCAAAACAAAAGAAGTAACTATAAGCGTATCATTAGGGACACTAGTCGCATAAGACAAGTCACCAAGAGCCCATGACTCTCTCACATAAGCCTCCGTTTTGCACAAAATTTTCTTTTTTAGATAAAATACAATCAGAGGAATCAAGAGTGATAACTCTAATCCATAGCCAACAAAGAACCTGTTACCCAACACATTTACAACATTAGTTAGTCACATATGAAATGATATTAAAATTAGCGACTCAGGAAATTCTAGCCATCATCAAACCAAAGCTGCTATTATGTAAATAAAATCTAATTTTTGTAATAATAAACACATGGAATTATTTTTCCTGAGATGCAAAATCCATAAAATGTTAGTATTTTATTTTTCCTGAAATACATTTAACGATATAATTAAATAAATTTGTTGAATAGCTGCTGCGAGTATTGGCTTTACGAGCTATCAAGAATCTTACAACCTTGTTCATATTTTCTCTATGTAGAGTTTTTTGCTAGTCTTTTTTTTTTTTTTTTTGGAAATTCAGATGGGTATATACATGTGGATATATGTATATACCTAAACATAAATCGATGCATTAGTAGATTAACTAAAGGCATTTCATGAAAAGTTCGAAATGCTTATTAACATTATATGATATACCTTAAATCCATCCCAAGGTTGATTCTACGTGGTTTTGGAGCTGCAGCTTGCTATCTAGCATCCACTAGTTTCTTAAAGGCTCATTACGGTAGGATGGAACTTTGTTTACAGACAAACGCTAGGAAGCTGTATGGAGAATACCAAAGATTAATCCTTAACTGAGTAGAAGTGACAAATATATTAGCTAAAAATAGGTAAATTCTCATAACAACAAAATTCTCTAAATGACTAAACTACATGTTTTTTCTCAAATAAATGGCCAAAAAAGTATATAAAAAAAATCACAGCGTGTTAAACAACGTGAGCTATGTTAGAGATAATCATCAAATATGTTTCCTTTTATTTATGAGTTATATTAGGATTGTATTATTTATGAGTTATATTAGGATTGCATTAATTAGGAGTTATATTAGGATTGTAATTATGTAACAATTAGGAGTATATATTTGGTATAGATTCAAATATGCTCTAGAATTATGCTCTAGAATATTCCATTCTAGAATGCTCTCTCCCATCTATAAATATGTAACTATGTAATTATGTAATCAAGAAATACAAGAAATACAATTATATTTTCTGTTTTCAAATGGTATTAGAGCACCATTAAATAAAATTACACTCTTGTCTTTCTCAATCTCTTATCATGGCTAATGAAAACAATCTTCCGACAACTCAAGAGTACAACAAGTTGGCTGTTCTCTTGGCCAAAGATGAAGTCGGTGAACTCTCGGCTAACTTAGCAGCTACAATTCTGTCTTGTATGTCTTCTTGTTGGATTATAGATTCAGGTGCATCAAATCATATATGCACATCACTATCAATTTTTTCTTCATATGTTCCATTGCAGAAACATAAGTCTGTTCAATTACCTGATGACACTTTTGCATCGGTGACTCACATTGGGATTGTTAAACATTCAAAATCTCTTATTCTCAAAGATGTATTTTTTATCACATCATTCAAATTCAATTTATTATCTGTCTCACAATTAACAAAACTACTTAATTGTGAAGTAATTTTTTCTAAATCTCAATGTCGTTTCCAGGACCTGTTGACGAACATGACGATTGGTCGGGGTAGAATTCATTGTGGTCTTTACTACTTGGAGGATATTCCCCATTTGAATTCCGCTTTTTCATTTCAGCACTCAGATAATTTTGATCTTTGGCACTCTCGCCTTGGTCACCCTAGTAGTTCTCATTTTAAATTTCTCATTAATAATTTTCCGGATATATCCGCGAATAATAATTTTATTTGTGATGTTTGTCCACAAGCTAAGCAATCTCGTGCTTCATTTCCGCAAAGTGTATCTCACTCTTCTGTATGTTTTTGAATTATTACATGTTGATGTTTGGGGACCATTTAATGTTCCATCTAAAAATGGTTCACGTTTTTTTCTCACCATTATTGATGATTATTCAAGATGCACTTGGGTCTATTTAATGAAATTCAAGTCTCAAACTTTTTATATGTTAAAACATTTTTTTAATCAAGTTAATAGACAATTTGGACTGTCAATCTCCACTATACGATCTGGATATGGTGGTATTTTTATTCCATAACTTCAAGCTCTTCGATCTGACAATGGAACTGAGTTTCTTTCATTAGAGTTTCAAAATTGGTTTCATTCTCATGGTATAATCCATAAACGAAGTTGTGTAGCCACTCCTCAACAAAATGGGATTGTAGAACGTAAACATCGATACTTACTTGATGTTGCTCGCTCACTACGATTTCAAGCTAATCTTCCCCTCTCTTTTTGGGACGAATGTGTTCTCACCGCTGCATTTCTCATAAATAAATTACCCACACGTACTCTTAATTTCAAATCTCCTCATGAAATTTTATTTGGAAAGGTTCCATCTTATTCATCTTTACGTGTGTTTGGCTGTCTGTGTTTTGCAAAAAATATGCATATTAAAAATAAATTTGATGCACGAGGTAAGCCACACATTTTTGTTGGTTACCCTTATGGTCAAAAAGGATATTGACTTTATGATCTTATTCTCATCGCATAATAGTCTCGCGTGACATTATTTTTCATGAATCAGTTTTTCCGTATAAAAACATTTCAGATCATAGATCTAACGACGTTTCCAACACTCTACTAGATGATGATTCACCTACAAATTTCACACCATTTCAAAATGGTTCATCAGTTCCAACTAATATTTCTTCATCTAATACAACTGAAAATGGTGAAAATTTACTTCAAAATCATTCTCCAAATCTGATTCCAACAGAAATCGCTAATTCAAATCAGTCTCAGCAAATTAATAATTCTTAAATTATAATTCCCACGAATACTATTGATTTAAATCATCCTCAGCGAATTCGACGAAGGCCATTACATCTCAATGATTATGCATGCAAAGTCTCTCCTTCATCTACTTCTTTTCCTTTATCCAAATATTTCTCTTTGGAAAATTTTAGTCATTCTCATCATGTTTTTTTGTTCAAAATTATTAATCATGATGAACCTCAAACTTATTCTCAAGCAGTTCAATCATCTGCTTGGAGTGATGCAATGTCTGTTGAAATTCGTGCTCTCGAAGCAAACAAAACATGGTCTGTTTGCTCATTACCGCAAAATAAAACACCAATTGGTTTCAAATAGGTATATAAAATTAAATATTGCTCTGGTGGTTCTATTGAACGATATAAAGCACGTTTAGTAGCCAAAGGTTACACCCAAGTTGAAGGAATTGATTATCATGATACTTTTGCTTCGGTAGCAAAATTGGTCACCGTTCGTCTACTTCTTTCTATCGCTACAATTAAAAATTGGTCTCTTCATCAATTAGACGTAAATAATGCTTTCCTCCAAGGTGATCTAAATGAGGAAGTTTATATGAAACTTCCTCCTGGTTTTCCTCGTCATGGTGACAATCAAGTTTGTAAGCTCCATAAATCTATTTATGGACTTAAACAAGCTTCGTGTCAATGGTTCTCTAAGTTTTCTTCTACTTTAATTCAACATGGTTTTCGTCAATCTAATTCCGATTACAGTCTCTTTACGTATATTCGTGATCATATTTCAGTATTTGTTCTTGTTTACATAGATGATATTATCATTATAAGAAACAATGAATCTTTTATTTCCATGACAAAATAATTTCTCGCCAAATCTTTCTCCATTAAAGATCTTGAGCGTTTAAGTAATTTTCTTGGTATTGAAGTTTCTCGTTCCAAAAAGGGATTATTTTTGTGTCAATGTAAGTACACACTTGACATATTAAAGGATTCAGGTATGCTTCGTTCTCATACAACTCCAATTCCTGTGGAACAACATTGTCGACTTCTTCCAGATGACGGCAATCCCTTGCCTGATCCGTCTCTTTATCAACGACTCATCGGTCGTCTCTTATATCTTACAGTTACTCGTCCTGACATTCAATATGCTGTCAATAAACTTAGCCAACTTATGCAAAGCCCTCGTTCCACACATCTTGATGCTGCAAATAAAGTCCTTCGATATCTCAAAGGTTCTATTGGTAAAGGTTTATTCCTATCGGCAACGAGTTCTTTTTCTCTGGTAGGTTTTACTGATTCTGACTGGGCAGGTTGCCCCGTCACTCGCCGTTCTACTACCGGTTATTTTACAATGCTTGGTTCTAGTCCCATCTCCTGGAAATCAAAGAAACAACCGACTGTTTCTCGATCATCTACTGAAGCTGAGTATCGGTCTCTTGCTGCTATTACTGCTGAAGTCCAATAGTTACATCCAATCTTATTAGAACTTGGTTTTCCACCATCTATTCCTATACCAATACATTGCGATAGCCAAGATGCAATTCATATTGCATCAAATCCCGTCTTCCATGAACGAACTAAGCACATCGAAATAGATTGTCATTTCGTCCGTGAAAAGATTCTCTCCGGTATTATTACTCCTTCCTATATTCGTTCTTGCGACCAACTAGCGGATATTTTCACAAAACCGCTAGGTGCTGATAATTTCAAACGATTGCTTAGCAAATTGGGCGTGATCAACATTTCTCTCCCGGCTCCAACTTGATGAGGGGTGTTAAACAACGTGAGCTATGTTAGAGATAATCATCAAATATGTTTCCTTTTATTTATGAGTTATATTAGGATTGTATTATTTATGAGTTATATTAGGATTGTATTAATTAGGAGTTATATTAGGATTGTAATTATGTAACAATTAGGAGTCTATATTTGGTATAGATTCAAATATGCTCTAGAATTATGCTCTAGAATATTTCATTCTAGAATGCTCTCTCCCTATAAATATGTAATTATGTAATCAAGAAATACTAGAAATACAATTCTATTTTCTGTTTTCAAAAGCCATTTCGGAATTTGCCTGAAATATCAAGCTGAACCCAAAGAGCTTTCCTTAGTAGGTAAGCAACAAAAATAATACGGATCCATAGAGGGTTCCTGATGAGAATATTAAGAAGAATATAACAAAAAAATACGCTTAGGATACCACACAAGCAGTGCATTTCAGCAGTGATTATACCTGACAAGGGTCATTATTTCATCGAATTCCAAGAATATCATGGCAAGCATTGGCCAGGAAGGAGGCATAGCACTGTTGTCTCTCTTACTAGCTTCCTGGTTAACATGTTAAAAGCAAACTAAAGATGATATTGAATATTAAGTAGTTGCATAAAACAGAGAGCGCAAAAAAGATTGTTATGTTAAAAATAGAGAAGTTATCAATGACCGCACCTTAGCAACAGTATATTCAGTTTATGAATTGAACTTCTTCCACAACGACTTGCACTGAACACGAGTGATCTACTGAATTTTGCATATTATTTTCAAAAGAAAAAAAGGATTCAACCTAGATCAGTTTGTTCAATGAGACAAACACAAGAAAGCAAAAGAGCATGGACAATGAATCCATGGAATCGTTGCGAGATCTGTAAACATGCAACATCAATGAGATTTCGTATTTCTTATATATATACGAGTACTCCAGCACGTGCGTTGCACGTGTGCAGGAGGAACAATTATTAAAAAAAAATTGTTTATAGAGTTTTTTTTGGATATTACAAAATGGTTTTGATGTGCACATAATATTGTAAACTTTTATGTATGCATATGCACAAATCGATCATTTGTCAAACGTGAATAAGACTAAGTTATAATAAATAGTCAAACAAAAAAGGAGTATAATATAAAATTTTAAAGTAGTTTAATGAATGAGAATAAAAATAGAATTATTAAATCTTTAACCATCATAGCATAATTCCATTGAAAGCATTGTTCAACTAACCATATGAAGATACAAAACTAAATGCTATCCTATGCATACACTCAATATAAGGTACAAAGAATGGCAATCAAACTTTATACTATCATCATTTTCACATTGACTTGGATTAAGTATTACATTGGACCTTGGCTGTTTTACGGTTTGCATCTTGCAGAAATGGCGAAGTATTTGTCTAGGTAGCTAAATTTAATAAGCTATTGGATGGTGTGTGCGCGTAGAGATGGTTTAATGGTCTAACAAAAGATGGTCTATGTAATTTGTCCACATGTAAGCAAACCGCCCAGTAATATAGTTTCAGTTCTTTCATATTTAATTATTTATTTCATCATTATTGAAATCAGTATTGATGTTATTAGGATTTCTCCGTTTTCATCAATATTAAAGCATGTAACAAAGCCAAACAAACATTATGATAACATAAGATAGACAAATGGTCAAAACGCCCCTTGTACTTAGTCTGGAAACTTTATTGGTTAATATAACAACATAATCTACTAATTTATACATTAATACAATAAAGAAAGCATAAGAATTTAATAACCTCCTAAAAACATGTGCCCAATGGTAACGTTTAGAAAAATGGCTTGAACATCACATTTAAAGAACTGTCACATTACTTATTACAGCATACAAAACTAAACATAAACCTGACTTTTAAAAAATCATACCCAATTTTCATGCTCCACCAAATCTTAGATATAGCCTACATATTTTACTGTTCCGATATACATATGCATCAGCTAAACACAAAAATTGTACAACTTAGTATTGTTTACTCATCTAAAATTATCTGGAATAAAATTAAGAAGACACAGCTAAAGGCAAAAAGCATCAGCCAAAAAAACACAATAATTCAACCACTACTCCCTTCATCATGTCTAACCCCTCTGATGTTGCCCCCAACGGTTCTGTTGCTAAAGCATGTTTGGCTGTGTATCCCAAGGTTTCGATGCCCACATACTGATACTGCATCTGAACATTATACAGGTGCAGGTGCAACTGCATCTCATTATGATCATGCACACTGCCTCGGTCCATCAAACTGCAACGGGTCAAGTCTCACACCAACATGCACTGGCCCAGTTCACACTGTATCCACTGCCATCAAAACATTTTTATTAATATTACTGCTATTCACCATCAGCTCTTGCTCCCTCACTGCTAATGTCATGGTAGCTATATAAGAAGACCCAAATAGGCATTACATTAATATAAAGTTACATCATGATTTTTTTAACTGTCCTGCTCCCTGAGCACTATAAAGATGCACCACTACGGCGTAAGAAAAGGTGCTTAACATGTGTTCCGCAAACCAGAAAAATAAATTGTGAATACACCATAATAATATTATAATACATTTCCCAACCGTCTAAAAAACATTAAAACATTTGTATTTTTCATGCTATTACTTTCCCTAGCCCAAATTGATGCTTGACTTGTGTCTATTTTGTAAAGTTATAGTCTGGACCTTAAAAAACCCAACCGACAAGAATAGAGATCCATTGTCTTGGATCTGAGTCGGTCGAGCAACGTATAATTGCTACCCTAATTTGCAATATAAATGCATAACAATGTAAAGTCACAATCTCCTATTACATAGATGCTCCAGAGATCTCCGTGGAATGAAAAAAAAAACAGAATGCTAATAGTAAACGTTATTGCAACAAAAAAAAGACCCCTTTCTGGTGCTTATTTCAGTGGTTCCAGTCGAAAAACTCCAGCACTAAATATAGTATCCCCAGAAACCAAACTTAATCATGCATGTGGACTGAGCTAGGAAAGCGAGGTTCTGATTTATGGCATCCCAGAATATAAACCATTGGTTTCTACCACAGAGAAATGTAAAATCAGTGTACTACATCTTACACATCCATGTGAATCTGCATGCGCAATACACATGGTGTTAGTAAATTACGAACCTGAATGAAAATTATGAACCCGAATGCAAATTAAGTCACGGAGACATTAAACTACATTTTCATGCAAAGAGAGATTTACCTTATCTACTTCTAGTATATCTTCTATCTACCAAATAAGAGATAAATGAATTCTCCTTTAATGACATCAATGGTTACTTAGAAAAAAAGGATGGATTTAATCATGCAGACATTCATTTAAATAACATCAAATACAGTAAGATGATTCAAAAAATAAAATTTCTTTCAATGAGGAAAAAAATACAAAATCTAATATTTATATTTATCTAACTCATTAAAATAGTAGATTTTGACAATGTAATCTAACTGTAGTAATCCAACACTGATTACAACTACAAATGCATAAGAATAAGTTCATGAAAAAGAACAATATTGTATAATCAATGACACTTTTGCTTCAATAGAACTTGCTTAACTTGTTTATAATGTAAATAAAGCAGAACTGAACTTCAAATTGTCAAAATGGGTGCAATCATCATTTTATTTCTCAGTAATGAGATTATCCATTGAACATTCTAAGCATGTTCTTTTAGTAATGAGCACCATACCTTAGATTCATATTAGTAATATGGCAATTCTGCCTCTTGGATCTTCGTCATGGCAGAAGTAGGAATCAGATTATGAGGTGACAATCCATGCTTTGTGCGTGCATAAAATTTAAATGATGAAAATCACGCTAATTAGTTGCTTATGGACAAATGAATATAAAAATAACTCATTGAATGACAAAAACTCATACCCATGTCACTTTTAGATGGGTAACAGCAGCTTTCCCCCATTTACCCATTATTTATCTCAACTACCCACAACCAATAACTTAGTTTAAGTTTTGCGATATCCTTTAAGTTTATATGAACAACGTGATGAGCACAATTCATCCAAAGTGGATGAGCTAATGAGCTATCTTTGTATAACTTTCTCCTACTATTAAGATAGATGTAACTACTATATTTCATTCTTTTTAGAATATGAATAAAAGTGAATATATTTTATTTAAAATTTAAAAAGAACTAAACTTACAACAATAACCCAAGCTGTAGCAGCAATATCTTATCAAAACCACAATCGTAGCATCGACATCTTCCAATTTAGACCTTTAATCAGAATCTGCAGTTCATATCAAAAAATAACCAATCCAACTGAATGAGAAGAAATGCCAACTGCATTGAATTTATCAACTTTATCATGCTTCTTTAATTTTAAAAGAGAATAAGGTTCTACAACAAATTTCACTGATTTATAATAGGGTGCGTTTTTTACAGGTCCCTATTAAGTTTCAAAATATAAAAAAAACCCGGTGATAAAAAGTATATAAAATACATCCTTCTTTTTGAACATCCGCTCAAAAAATACCAGATGTACCCTTACAAACTTAAAAAAATATCCAAACACAGTACGGCAACATTTACTCAGTCAATCGTTCCATGTATCTCGCTGAAAACCCTAATCCCACAACAGCCGCTGTCCCCCTTCAACGATCTGCCATCGCCCTCGTCCCCCATCCCCTCCCCTCAACCTCCACCGCAACAGAAGCCGCGCCACTAACTACCGTCCACAAACCCTTCTCTTCCTCGTCCTTCCCCAATCCGACTGCCAGCAAGCCTCTACAGCCAAAAAGCTGCACACAACCGAGAAGTTAGCATCGCCGCCACCCCTGACTGGACTGCCTTCACGTCAGGCGCAGCCTGCTCCACCTCTCCACCACCCAGCGCCGCATATTTTGTCCATTAAATTTAGTTCAGTATTTTAATATTCATCATGTGATTTTTTCCAATTTTTTTTACTGAGAGGTTATATGTATACCAATATTTTTTATAGTTGCACGGATGTATGCAATTATGCTTACTACTTGTATCAACTTTGGTAGTATTTTGCATATATTCAAAAATGTTAAAAAAAATAGTGGTAGCCACTTATTGGTACGAACTTGTTTTTATTGATGGCAAATGTATGCAAGTATTCTCCATTGTTGCATGGAAGTATGCACCTATTGTTGTTATGTGCATGCAAAGATTCAACTGTTCAGCTTGTCTGCACTGAATTACGTTGTTATTTTGTGCATTGAATTGAGTCCTTTTAGTTTTACATAGAGTTATGAATTGATGCTATCTTGTGTGGAGTTTTTCTAAATATTTTGCGTACTTATATGCAATTTTTCAATATAATTCCTATTACAAATGCAAATGTTCATATCAGTACACATGTATGCATATATTAACTGATAAAAACATCAAAAAAATATTTAGAAAACTGTGCAACTAATCATCAGGCACGTATATGAACAGAAATATCAGTACAAATGTATGCATATATTAAAAAAAATTCCACACTTATACACAAATTTTCTGAATTCATCCAAACAAACGTACATCTGCATCTACTACAAGTATACAGACACGCATATGAATAGAACTACTGGTCTTTTGAAGAACAAGTTCTTTTGTTAAGAACCAGCTTATTGCACGCACCATTTGTTGAGATTTTGACTGCTGCTCAACTCGTAATAATGCTATGTCCTTTTCAACATCTACTACAAGTTCATCTTCCACCATAGGGCTCTGTAAAAATGAGTATAAAGCTATTACTAAAAGATTTCAATCAGTTATAAATACATGAACACTAGCGTGAAAGTATTCTTAACAAGTGCACACAAGTGTGCAACTATTGTGAAAAGATGCTCAAAAATGTGCAAGTATTTTGAATAAGAACATACCATCATGTACAAACTGTTAATAATACAAATATTGTCAATATTTGCATACATGTATGCCAATATTCCTAAAATTGGCATACATGTATGCAAATACCCTAAAAATGTGTATCCCAATATTCCTAATATTGGCATACATGTATGCAAATACCCTAAAAATGTGTATATATGTATGCAACTGTTCTGATTTTTTCCGAAATATTAACCGCAGACACATTGAAACAAATAAAAAACATCAGAATATACACTAGCGTGAAAGTATTCTGAACAAATGCCCACAAGTGTGCAACTATTATGAAAAGATGCTCAAAACTGTGCAAGTATTTTGAATAAGAACATACCATCATGTACAAACTGTTAATAATACAAATATTGTCAATATTTGCATACATGTATGCCAATATTCCTAAAATTGGTATACATGTATGCAAATACCCTAAAAATGTGTATCCCAATATTCCTAATATTGGCATACATGTATGCAAATACCTTGAAATGTGTATATATGTCTGCAACTGTTTTGATTTTTTTCGCAATATTAACAGCAGACACATTGAAACAAATAAAAAACATCAGAATAAACAAGCAATAAAATATCCAAAAAAATGATATCTGAATATAAATGACATTATTAAACTGCAAAATTTACCTGTAACAACAAGCATCCACCGTATAAACCAAGCATCGATCTGGTAAAAGTAATCAATCAACAAAAGATTGAAAAAAAAAATGATATCCAAATAGAAACATAATTATTAACTCGTGAACATAATTATTAAAAAGTAAAATTCACCTTTAAGAGCAATAATCCACTGTATAATTCAAGAATCGATCTATTTTAATCGGCTGTTTAAAATTCTGTGTAAAAAGAATGATCGATAGTGAAATTTCTGACATCCAAACCACGAGACCCAAAACCCACACCGCCGCTCCAGCACCAGGATCTGCCACCGCGCCGTTACCGACTGGCGCACCCCCACCTCCAGCAATAAGCGACGACCACTAGCGAGCAGGAACCCTTCAGCCGACGCCCTCTTTTCAATTTTGATATAAAAAACCCTAAAATGTTGACAGCGCCGCCATGGACAAAAAAATTAGGATTGACAAAAGTGGAAATAAAATGTTAATTACGTACAAAAAATATCTGGCCTAGTTAATTACGGCGTGAAAAATGAAAAGGGGCAGTTCTGGAAACATAAGCACCGATATTTAAAATTAGGGATGAAATTTGTATGTTTTATAACAGGAGGACGTGAGCCTAATTAACTTTAGTTTTAAGGATGTGAGCCTAATTTTCACTTTATAATAATTCAAATTTCAAACTAAAGAAGGGGAAAATTCCAAAACTAAAGTTGAATAAATTAACATTTACGAAAATAAATATCATATTTGAGTTAAAAGAGACCCAAGACATGTGAATTTTGAAATTTTTTACACTTGAAAATAATGCAAACACTAAATGATACATTATGAAGATTTAGAGAAACGTTATTTACTCAATTAGCTTATGGTTTTGGAACTTATATAGGTCACGATGCATTCAATCTGCATTTTCATATATTGCTTACAACATAGATTAAAATTGTGTAAAGTAGACGGAGTGTTGACCATTCACTGCCATTGCTAACTAAATATCGCTAAAAAAATAATCCTACTGAATGAAATAAAATGCCAAATACATTTGAATTGTTTACCATGATTTTCACAAATATACCTCTGTTAACTATATTCAATTTCAGTTCACCAATACAAAGAAAGAAATTGTTTCTGAAGTCAAAATTGGGAACCATCCTATATGTACTGACCTTAATTAAAAGTAACACCATCTTAGTAAAAGAAGCAGTAAACCTTTTTTGACTGCCATCAGGAAAAGAGTACGCAGTTTCTTCTGTGTTGAAACTGAAAACAAACAATATGAATACGTTATTGATCAAATCAACACATTAAATCAACTGTTGCAAGCAACATAATATGCTGATAGACCTTACAGTGACTTGAAATAACGTTCGAACGTTAGGAATATTACAATTTACAAAATTAGGTCACCAAAAAAATGATAAGAGAAAGAGGTTTACTTGCAGTTTCTGAAGATAGAAATATACAGAAGAGACATGGTGGATTTCCCCAAACGTGAGTAAATGGAGATTAGTGACTTACGAAACGAAAAAGAACCTGCATAATCGCAAGTAATCAGAGAACATGAGCAAAATCATCAGTAAGAAAAGCTTTGAGAAACAAAATTCTATCACTACTCAGCGAAATTAAATTCTACAAAATTAATTCACTGAAAACCACAAATCAGAATAACTCACCATATCAACCGCATGATAGTTTTCCTTCTATGAAAGTGAGGATTGAGAATTGTCGGATCTGTTGTAATTACTCAATAGTATAGCCTTCAAAAAGCGCCAAAACAAAAATCAAAGGAAATAAACTGCAAATTGGATACCGATTGTGACCGAAGGGTACCAAGTTTCGGATCTGATAACCAACTTGAAGAAGACCTCCAGCTCCCTTTTCCAAACTGATATAGTATTCACAAGTTGGTCTTCTTCTAATAATTATTCGTTGTTTTATTTGGACATGACGATTTCGATCTGAGATGCAAAAACAGAATGAACTGATAATGATAGTGGGATAGTGGTGTAGATTCTGTGGAAAGTGGGACTGAACTGGGCAGAGTGGTAACAAAATGGCAATTGTACCCTTATGCTAATTAACTTGAACCGAGTAAATATCAAGACTACCTGCGGAAGAACGAAAAAGGCTTTAAAGAGGGAAGTATTTGCATTATATATAAGATATATATATATATATATATATATATTGACATGCACAAAATGTACCTTCTAAAAATCACACCACATGGCAACAGACTGACCAAAAACAGCAGGCATGCTGCAAGACGGAAAGCCAAGTACACTAGAATCAACTACCCAACAAAAAATTGACATGCATAGCCTATGAGTTAAGCATTACAGATGGATAGCTGACGCAAACCAAAACCACCAAGAGAACCACAAACCACCGTAGCTCTAGCTATAGCCGTGGAATGTGGATCCGTAGAAGGGAGCAAAAAAACAAGCATTTGCAGCGAAAACGCCAACCTAGTAAAAACCCAAAACCAGAAACAAGTTACAGCTCACCAAAAACCCAACACAAACAAATGATGTAGACCGACTAAGATCGAATTTAACGAGCCTCACCGGACCAACCCTAAGCATCCAGTCCAGTAACGACAAATGAAACCAAAAACGGGCTCGCTTCCACTGGAACAGTCCCGAAGCGCAGTTTGCTTGTTTGCAAAATCGACCTAGAAGACAGGAGAGAGGGACCAGAAGCTCGCAATAGAGACATGCGGAGTTGATTCATCAAGGAGGAAAGTATTTGGGTTTTTGAGTGAGCAAGTAAAAATAGATCTAGGGGAAAATAGAGCAAATGGGGTTTTTGAGGGAGGCTACCAGTGTAATGAACAGTAATAGTGAAAGCTAGAGTTGTGGCGGCTTTTGAGTACCCTAGTCACCATTAATGTGGTTCGGCTGAAGCTTTTCACATTATCTTGAAGAATTGATCATCTCTTATATATTTGATTTGTCCAAGTTGCTGTAAATAAATGAGAGACGAAGGATTTGGGAACAAAAGAATTTTGTGCCCTAAGTTGAATTGAAAGACGAAGGGATTGGAAATGGGAAAAAGTTGGGAATATTTTAACCCAGTGTACAGCGGCCACGATGAAATATAATGGTTAACCCGCCAAAAAATTTCAATTGGCGCTACTTTGCATAAATTTAATTTTATCACTTTGATTGAAAATCAATATATACTACAAACGATAAAAAGTCTTTGTAATAGACATCTAAAAAATTATAATTGTAATATATCTGCTATTTATTTTATATTTTATTACAACTATTATATACATATTTTATTACAAATATTATTTTATAATTGAAATATATTGGTAATATACAATTTGTGGTTATATTATATTTTATAAATATTAATTAAGCAATAATTATCCAATAGTAATTAATAGTAATTAATGGTAATTAGTATTAATTTGTAAATTTATTATTGAATATGAATTATTCTTAAATGTTAATATTACTAATTATTAAATATAAGTTGTTATTAATATTTAATAGGACTCTAATACAACAAATAGGAAAAATAATTACTGAAAATAAGTTTAAACAACTTTCTACTTTAACTATCAATTATTAGAAATTAATTAGTGTATATTAGTTATTACAACAGTTAAAAAAGAAAAGTTGTAATATATTAGTTATTACAACTTTAGGAAATCGACTGTTGTAAAAAACATTTATTACAACTATGTTATTCCCACAGTTGTAAAATTAAAGTTGTAATATAGTGTTTTTGTTGTAGTGAGAGCTTCTAGTCAAATGTCCACACCACAATTTCAAAAAATGGACGCTTTGTCAAATTTTATACGATGGACTTAAAAATAACTCTCGAACCATCCTCGAATTGATGTGCCAAGGAAACTTTCTATCCCGAGATCATGATGCAGTTTGGCAATTTCTCGAAAATTTGACTGAAAAATCAGCTAAATGGGAAAGATCTAACGAGAAATCGAATTATTCCCAACCAAATGCTCATTCGGTAGGATCCTCAACGGCTTTAGAAGCGAAAATAACCAACTTTTATAATGTCCCTTTATCAACTCAAGTAAATCAAGCTCAAGCGTCTCAGCCTTCTTGTTACAAATGTAACGATCCTAACCACATTGCCAATCAATGCCCACATTCGTTAGAACAAATCAACGCATTTAACAAAGCTAGAAACGACCCATTTTCCCCAACGTACAATCCTGGTTGGAGAAATCATCCTAACTTCTCTTGGGCCCAAAACAATGCAAATTCGAATATGGTTCGACCCTCTTTTCAACCATTTTCGAATAATCCTTTGAATCCTCCATTTCAACAAACTCAATTCTAAAATCTTGTGCCACCTTCTCAAAATCAAACGCAACAATCTTTTGTTCCCCAAGACGATAAACGATTGACGTCACTTGAGAAATGTCTCGAAATGTTGACTAAAGAAACGACTAAAAATATCCAATCAAATAGCAATCTGCAAAATTTATTGACTTCGTACATGCAAACCACGAGTCAATCGATCGCTAAACTTGAAACGCAAATGAGTTAGTTAGCCACTTTCGTAAGTGAATGGGAAAGAGGCACTTTCCCGAGTCAACCCATTCGAAACCCTAGGAGCCAAAATCTTAATCCAAACCAAGCTCATGTCATCCAGGATAGCAATCAAACTCAGTTGAATGCTATCACAACTTTACGATCCGGTAAGAAAATCGATAATCAAGTTGAAAATCCAAAAAACTTACCGAGTGTTTCTCTCGACTCTTCTAAAATGAATGATCTTGATCCAAATTATGTGTCTAGTTCTGCTCCAACTCAAGTAAACCGACTTACTGAGTTTCGCTTTCCATTTCCACATCATCTTCGACCAAAGAAACATTCCGACCAAATGGAAAAGATGTTGGAAATTTTTAAATAAGTAAAAGTTAACATCCCTCTTCTTGACATCGTTCATCAAGTCCCCACCTACGCTAAGTTTCTCAAAGACTTGTGTACCCAAAAACGACACACTCATGTACCCAAGAAAGTTTATTAAGCCGCCGGACTTAGCGAAGTCTTGACTCAATCAATCCCTGTCAAATACAAAGATCCTGGATGCCCAACAATCTCATGCACGATAGGAGATAAAATAATTAACAAATGCCTAGTTGATTTGGGTGCACATGTCAATTTGATTCCATATTCCATTTACCAACAACTTTGTTTGGGTGAACTTAAGCCAACGAGAAAAACTCTTTAATTTGCCGATCGTTCAATTAAGAAAGCTGTTGGAGAAATCGAGGGCGTACTCATCAGAGTTGGTCAATTCATCTTCCCTGTCTATTTCATTGTTTTGAAAACTCAACCTATCAATAATCCAATGAGTCAAATTCCATTGATTTTAGGTTGACCCTTTTTGGCTACTTCAAATGCTTTAATAAATTGTCGCAATGATTCAATGAAAATCTCTTTTGGAAACATGACTCTAGATCTTAACATTTTTAATCTTGAAAGTCATTCGAATGAATCATGTAACCAAACCTTGGAAGTTAATGCCAGCCACGAAAACTCTGAAAACGAATCCATTGACCTTAACAATGAGCGTGAGGCTGAGTACGAAAAATTGTTCCAAGACGCTCCTAACAATGTTGAACACACGCTTCCATTTGAATCGCTTTCAGCTGAGATTCAACCAAGTTTTTTGATCGAGAAAGTTGGATCTTAAAGCTCTTCCCAATCACCTTAAGTATGTATACTTAGGTGATAACGAAACTTGTCTTGTCATAATTTCTTCAAATTTAACTCGTGATCAAGAAATTTCTCTTCTCTCGACTCTTTATAAAAATAAAGATGCAATCGATTGGTCCATTTCTGACATCAAGGGAATTAGCCCTGCAATCTTTCAACATCATATTCACTTAACCGATGAAGCCAAACCCACTCATAAAGCGCAACATAGGCTTAACCCTAAGATGAAAGAGGTAGTTCACGAAGAAATTCTTAAACTTCTTGACAAAGATATCATTTACCCCATATCTGATAGCTTATGGGTAAGCCCCATTCACGTTGTTCCTAAAAAGTCTGGACTCACCGTTGTTGGAGATGACCAAAACGAATTTCTTCCAACTCATACTCAAACGGGTTGGCGTGTTTGCATCGATTATCGAAAATTGAATGCAGCAATGCGTAAAGACCACTTTCCTCTACCCTTCATCGATCAAATGCTCAAACGCTTAGCCGGTCATGAATTCTACTGTTTTCTTGATGGTTATTCTAGTTATAACCAAATTTCCATCGCTCTCGATGATCAAGAGAAAACGACTTTCACATGTCCATTCGGTACCTCTGCTTACCGACGTATGCCCTTCGATCTTTGCAACGCTACTGCAACTTTCCAACGATATATGGTTGGAATTTTTCTAACATGATCGAATGCTTTCTTGAAGTCTTTGTGTAACGTCCCAGATTTTCGTACGCTGATTACGAATATTAAAATACGTTTTAAATAATGATTTGGTGATATAAATAGATTTTATATCGAATTTATTTATTTAAATTGGAGTAACAATAATTTAATATAATTAAATATCGACTTCGAATTTGGACAAGACCTTTGAGGCGTAGGGATAATTTAATTTTTAGAATTTTACTGTAATTTTTATTTCGCAAAAAAATCTACTTTTTATTTGGAGTGTTTTTACACCTTGTATCCGTATTTCAGGGTTTCACAATATAAGTTGATCTATCGATATTATTATATTTTTGAGATCGTGGGGTGTTGGTCAATACAACGGTATTTTTATTTTGGTCGATAGCGGTCCCTAAATGATATATTTTATTATAAGGCATGGTACCTTAAAATATCTACTCTTAAATCAAATAAAATTTGCAAACCCATCTCCCTATCTATATGTAACACGGACATGTCTAACTAATAGACAAAGAGGAAAAAGTCTAAAACCCCACGTCAAATCAAATTTAAGGAACCATGCCCTATCTAAGAAAATAACACGTTCTAAGAGCATCTCCAACAGTGTTACGGGCCGTAACGTTACGGCCCGTAACATTACGGGAGATATCTTTGATATCTCCCAACGGGCGCGAGCCGATTTTATCGGCTCGCAGTCTGCGAGCCGATTTTATCAGCTCGCGAGCTCGCGAGCCGATAAAATCGGCTCGCGCCTGTCCCGATCCTATATATGGCTCGGGAGGGGGGTGGGGGTGGGGTTTGTTATATTAGTTTAATTTTAATTTCCTCCTTTTTAATTTCTTTTTAACTCCTTTGTATATACGTTTAAATAACACGGGTTAGTGGACAACCCTAGTTTTAAACTCCTTTATAACTCCTTCGGGTGCTTAAATGTTTACATTATGAGGATAAGTGGACGACCCTCCTTTTAAACTCCTTTTTATATTCGTGTAAATATCACGGGTTAGTGGACGACCCTAGTTTTAAACTCCTTCGGGTGCTTAAATGTTTACATTATGAGGATAAGTGAACGACCCTCCTTTTAAACTCCTTTTGAACTCCTTTTTATATACGTGTAAATATCACGGGTTAGTGGACGACCCTAGTTTTAAACTCCTTTTTAACTCCTTTTTAACTCCTCCGCGTGCTTAAATGTTTACATTATGCAGATAAGTGGACGACCCTCCTTTTAAAATCCTTTTTAACTCCTTCCTACATACGTGTAAAGAGACACTCAAACCAATAAAGAGACACTCAGACCAATAAACGATTCCAATGAAGAGACACTCAAACCAATAAAGAGACACTCAGACCAATAAAGGATTCCGATAAACATACACTCAAACCAATAAAGAGACACACAAACCAATAAAGAGACACTCAGACCAATAAACGATTCCAATAAAGAGACACTCAGACCAATAAAGAGACACTCAAACCAATAAAGAGACACTCAGACCAATAAAGGATTCCAATAAAGAGACACTCAAATTAAACCTTATATATAACAGCAACATTGCAGTACATATCTCAAATCAAAACTTACTCAAAATAATAAATGGATTCCAGTTTTACAAAATGTTTACTGGCTTTTGCTAGCGATTCGGAGGAAGATGAAATCCTTCAAGAGGAAGAAGAAGAAATACAAGAAATACAACGGCAAGGAAAGACGACCAACCATCATTTTGGAAGCTGTGGCATCGTACGATCTGTGGATATGGCACGCTTTCTTCGGAATGCCCGGGTCTAATAACGACTTAAATGTTGTAGAAAGATCTCATCTGTTCAATGATCTTGCTCAAGGCCAGGTACCTCCTTTAACATTTACCCTAGGCCAAAATACTTACAACCATGGCTATTACCTAGGTGACGGCATTTACCCGAAATGGAGCACCATAGTTAAAACATGTCCAAATCCATTAACTCCTAAACAAGTCATGTTCGCGGCGATGCAAGAGGGACAAAGGAAAGACGTGGAACGTGCTTTCGGTGTTTTACAATCGAGATTTGCAATGATAAGTAATCTATGTAAGCTGTGGTCTAGGAGAAAGATGTCTACAATCATGTTTGCTTGCATCGTTCTTCACAACATGATTATAGAAGATGAAAGAGATATGGATGAAGAGCAACGCCACTGCGATTACGAGGGTGCTTCGCAACCACCTCCAGTATTCCGACAAAACCAACCAATAACAGAGGAGGATTTCAACATTCATTTGAGCCGTCAAGTTATCTACAGAGATGCAGAACTTCATAACCGGCTGCAGAAGGATCTTATGAATCATTTATGGAACCACTACGGCGATACCTAGTTATGAAGAACCATTATCTGAATTTGTGTTTTATTTTATGTTTGTCCGAACTTATCAATCATGTATGCAGTAAAGATGTTGTCATTTTCTATTGTACCAACTCGTTCTCCTGTATTCGTAAGAGTTATTAATCATATATTATTATGCTTCTAAGTTTATTTTATAAAAAAATTAATGGGTTTGGTTTTGTATATGGTAAAATATGGTAAAAATAGTTGAGGAAAAAAAAAATAGTCAGGAGCCGATTTTATCGGTTCCTGAAGTCGCGAGCCGATAAAATCGACTCGCGACATCACGAGCCGATAAAATCGGTTCGCACGCCCCATTCAGGACTCTGAATTGAACCCGTAACATTTCCCTTCATATTACACCCCGTAACAACTGTTGGATGCAAAAATAAGCGAAATTACACCCCTTAACATGAATTTCCCCCACTCCACTGTTGGAGTTGCTCTAAGCCTTAACCCTATGCTCCTATTTTCTTTCACATCCAAGAATGGGATGCACGCAGCTACAGTGGTGTGGTGGGAGTCAAATCATCGATTGCTTTCATCTTAAGCTTAGTCTATCTATAAAAACCAAAGCCTCGTTGATCTTCTTCTATTTTTTCAAAGCTGTCTCCTTCTCGTTTCTAAACTCTCCAAATATGTATGTAGTGCCTTCGATCCAATATACGGCGCTAGCCACTTTAAATCTTAAACTAGCGAAGCCTTCGTAATTAAATATTCGACACAGAAAATCGCTCGATCTACATAAAAAGATCGTTGGCGTTGAAGACGGTGAGCAGCGTCACCACTAGACTTGGGGTGCGATCCCAGTATGTTTGGTGACCATGACGTGGACTTAGAAGTGGGGAGAAGTGGAAGTTCGGATGGGTGTGTCTTCATGTATTTAGAGTGGAGTTTAGTGGAGAAAGGTGGGAAGAGGACGTTAGTCTTGAACTGGAGTGGTTGTACACTTGTTTAAATACAGGGAAGTAGCGTGACAGTGCAAACAATGATGCGCAAAGTCAATTGCAGGCGGTTAGTGTTTTTAAGTGATGACGGTGGTGGCAAAGTCTGGATGGCATTGAGATGGTAAGAAGAATCACGTAAAGAAAGAGGATGACAAGGGTGCGTGCAAGATGGTGAAAGAGGTGGACTTGTTGTTTTGGAAATATCGTGAGTGTTTGTAGGAACAAAGGGTATTATTGGCCAAAAGTAACAAAGTGGAATGGGCAGGCGAAGCATACAGTGCAATTTCTTCTTTCGTGGATAGAAGAAGATCAGGGGAGGACGTGGCTATGTGGGGGGAAATTATGTACGGCATGGACGCTTAAATGCAAGGAGAAATTTTGGGCAGATGGTGCCTGCAGTTTGTATTTCGTGGTAACATATGGGAGGCTTCGGAAGTAGATTGCAATTGCAAATAGGAAAAATAAAATATAGAAATACACATACGTGAAGGGGATGGTGAATTTTAGTGGGATAAGAAGGATGATGGGTGGCGTATAAGAGATGTTGCACGACAAATATGGTGAGTGGAGGCAGGGTATGGCGGAAGCTCAGTGGTGAACACGTGAGCATGCAAAACGTTCATGGAGGGAGGAACTTCATACAACAAGCAGTGAGGAGGAAAGATTAACGTAAGTAAATTAGAATTAATTTATTATAATATATATATATATATATATATATATATATATATATTAGAGTTAATAAATATATATATAATCGTACATCATAAATAGTGACATTTTTACGCACGTCAACAGAACTACGCGAATCAGGATCCGACGGGATCATGGCAACAAATGCTACGCTGTCAAGCTGGAATATAGGGATGCTGATTAAACCAGAATTTCGTTTAACGAACAACGCTGGATCGTAAAACGAAGTATCAAGGTGGGTTAATTCTCACATTTTTCTGGTCTATTATGATGTGTTAAATTCATATAAATATATTCACTCTTAAATTTGTGGTTTGGATACCATGGTTGCGTAGCGTTCGATTGTCGTATTAGATAATTTAGTTTAAATTATTGTTTCACACACTGATATAAATTATATAATGATCTGATGTGCAGGGACGAACATGTTGGAAGGATCCGACTGAATTCCTCAAATAAATTATATATTATTGATTGTTCATCATTGCCCACACATGAATTAGTTACCCCAAATGATATTATAACCTGTTCGGACATTTATGGTTGAATGGATGTTGATCGTTGAACGTATATTCAACGATTGTTGTGTTTAATCAATAAACATTATTGATTAAGTTATTGGCAGCAGATGACCTAATATCCATCGTTTAAAAACATCGTTTTACCGTTAGGCGAACTGACGGAGTTTTCTGTTATAAAATATATTTTTATAACTGAGTCGAGGTTTCCGAATAATAATTATTTAAATAAAAGGATTATAAATATTTTTTTTTTATAATCATGGATTATCGAAATCGTTAAGCGTCATGTATATAACGAATTCTCATGTCGTTATTAAGATTTTATAAATAGGAAAATTTACCGATGGGTTAGGGAATTTGATTAATTGTTATTTTAAACAATTAAATAATATCATTGAATAGTAAATGAAATAGGAATAACATAGTGGAACTTTTAATTATAAACTTTTATTATCTTAAGATAAGAACGTTGTCGATCAAGGTCTGAGAGGTAATTAAAATACCCCAACTTGAATGGCTTCACTATTATCGAGAGATAATACTAGTTCGTAACGGTAAAGGATTTGAGATTAGCTTATTACATTACAACATTGACAAGTTTTTGAATTATAACTAAACGATTGGTTTAAAAATAAACAATGTAAATTTAACATTGTTTGGCCCGAGGGTGGAGTGTAATGAAATACTAGGATGAGATACACTAAGTAAATAACGAATGTTTTCCAAAGAAGTGGAAATGGATATGTTGAAGGGGGAAATAAAAGTAATTAATTGAATTCAGATTATATAGTAATATTTGAAGACGGAGTTGATAAAACAAATTGAGTTATATAATAACTAAATATCGCTTGACGTTGTGTTGGCCACATGAGAATTAATAATTGGAGTTATACCATCAAGCGAATAATATATCGATATTTGCCGAAGCAAAGTAAAAAGGGAGTTTTAAAGGATATAAAGTGATATTTCCAAGATAAAGAAATTGGAATGGCTTATTAATATTTTAACGATATTAAGTTGATATAATGGTTTAAACGAATGAGTTTTATCAAAGGGTCGGAGCTACCAATGTACTTAACAATATTACCGACATTGATAGTTAAAACACCGACTATCAATGAAATATTCTATTAGACCTTTTGATGTGTTGTTTCGAAGAGACCGGGATGGGCACTAGACCCAAAACCACTTCGATCCAATGTTGCGTACGAGACGAACTGCGGTGAGTGAAGACGGAGCATTGAAGACCGTGGATCTTCATGAAATGGAAGAACTACTTATAATCTCTAGGTCGCTCCCACACAAAAGAGATACACTGTGATTCTGTCGTGATTGGAATCTACGGATTGCAAGGACTACTCGCTACTGATCATTGGGGTGATTTCTACATAAGAATGCAGTAGGAGGGTGCCTTCGGTTCATCCTGTTCCTAGATGACTTGTATGGGCGAATGTTTGACAGAGTATTTCCTGAGGGCCACGTACATTGATTTTTACAAACATACCAAGTTTGGTGGTGGAGAAGACACCTTCTCTTGCTTAACACCCAGAGTGTATTTGTGGACGTCAATTAGTGATTTGACGGATCTGACGATGTGGCATTCAAAGAGAATGATGGCCATATATTCTGAAGAGAAAGACGTAGCCTCTAGCCTCATCAACCGGGAAAAGACAGAAGTTGGGCAAGGCAGCATGGCTAGTTGGGTCATACCCAAGCAGGGTGTATTGTCATCGATCTAGTGAAAATTCATATTTGTTCTTCTTTTCGATTCTGTATCTTCGGAATACGGTTGGATGGCCAACAACCATGGTGACAATATATTCGATACATTCAAGCTAAATGAGTGGTCGGTAATGTGAAGTCGGGTTGCAAGACGTTCTTGTTGAACCCCAGTGTATACCCTCTAGAGTACACTGATCGGAAGGTGCTCCCATACCTTGTCTGTTGGAATCCAATCTCCAATAAGCGTTCGCGGTTTTTGATTATAAAATAAATATGTAGAGCGTGAGATGCAAGCTTTCTGCTACTTGGTTATTTAATTGTGATTGATATACATTATTATAATATCACCGGATTTTGATATATCAAAACTGTTTTGGGTTATAGTAAGGTAAAAACCGTCCGTATTTATGTGTGGACTGGTCTTACTATTATCCTTTTCTTTCAAAAGGATTTCTAAAGTAAAAAAGTTGTTTATTGTGAATTTACCACTGAAAGTATTCCAGACTGATCCGGGTGAATTTTGTTTTAAATCAAATGTGCTCGGGTCAGACCAAGTACATTTACAGGTTCAGTTTTCCCCTTGGAGTTCAAGAGCTGGAAGCAGAAGGCTTCACCGCTAGATATCTAGAGTTATTTCCGCTATGATTGATATGTGATGTACTCTGATGATTGATATGTATATACAGCTTCTTTTTGTATAAAGAGATTTGAGATATTATACTTTACTCGTTCCGCTGTGAGAATCTGATGTGATGTTCTTCTTACTCTTCTATTCTATTAGTTCTATCTTATCTATATCATCCTCTAACTTCTTTCTATTAAAGATTCGTAATTTCGAGTCATTTGGGTTGTAATTAGTCAGCTCAAATTGGTACGGATTTACGGGCCTTTACACTTTATGGATGATTTTTCGATCTTTGGCGATTCTTTTTCCTCTTGCTTACATTATCTTGAACTTGTTTTAAATCGATGTAAAGAAAAACACTTAACGTTGAATTGGGAAAAATGCCACTTTGTGGTCAAACAAGGCATTGTCCTTGGACATGTAATTTCAAATAATGGCATTGAGGTAGATAAAGCGAAAGTTGACGTTATTTCAAAACTACCCATTCCAAAATGCGTTAAGGACATTCGTTCATTTCTTGGGCATGCTGGTTTTGACCGACGCTTTGTGAAAGATTTTAGCAAAATTGCCCGTCCTTTGACTACTCTTCTAGGAAAGGACATCCCATTCGAATTTAACTCTGAATGTGTCGCTTCTTTTGAACGTCTTAAAAACAAAATATTTCAGCCCCGATAATCTGCTTGCCCTATTGGGAACTTCCTTTGGAAATCATGTGTGACACTTCTAACTCCGCGGTTGGTGCTGTCTTAGGACAACGCATCAACAAAGTCCTTCACGTCATTTACTATGCGAGTATGACCTTAAACGACGCTCAAATCAATTATACACCACCGAAAAAGAACTTTTAGCTGTCTTTTTTGCGCTCGGGAAGTTTCGATCTTACTTGATTGGTTCTCATGTCACAGTCTACACTGACCTTTCTTCTCTTCGACACTTTTTTGCTAAAAAGGATGCTAAATCACGCTTGATTCGATGGACCCTTTTACTTCAAGAATTTGATCTTACAATCAAAGACAAAAAAGATCCGATAACATCATAGCCGATCACTTATCTCGTCTTCCGAACGCACCATCTTCTTTGCCAATCAATGAAAACTTTCCCGACGAACAACTCCTTTCTGTTTCAATCGATCCTTGGTTCGCCGACATAGTGAACTATCTAGTCATGAAAGAAACCCCATCATTTTGGTCCAAACAAGATAAATATAAATTTCTTTCCCAAGTGAAATACTTCTATTGGGATGACCCATACTTGTTTAAGTATTGTTCGGACCAAATTATTCATCGATGCGTTCCTGATAGCGAAATTAGGAGTGTTCTCTCATTTTGCCATGATCATGCATGCGGTGGACATTTTGGTCCTAGAAAACCACTAAAAAGGTGTTTCAATGTGGTTTTTACTGTCCTACTCTCTTTAAAGACTCGTTCGAATTCTGTAAAACTTGCAATTGTTGTCAAATGCTTGGAAAGATTTCTCGACGGAATATGATGCCTTTGAACCCCATCCTTATGATCGAGATCTTTGATGTACGGGGTATTGACTTTATGGGACCTTTCCCAAACTCATTTGGAAACTTGTATATTCTTCTCGCTGTCGACTACGTTTCGAAATGGGTCGAAGCCGTTCCATGTAAAACAAATGATCATAAAATTGTTGTAAAATTTCTAAAAGAGAACATCTTTTCAAGGTTCGGCATACCTCGCACAATAATAAGCAACAATGGAACGCATTTCTGTAATCGATCTTTTGAATCCTTAATGAAGAAATACTTAATAACCCACAAGTTATCCACTCCTTATCATCAGCAAACTTGTGGTCAAGTCAAAGTATCAAATCGTCAAATAAAACAGATTTTGGAGAAAACTGTAAATAAAAACCGAAAAGATGGGTCACAAAAAATTGACCAACGCGCTTTGGCCTACCGTACTGCTTTCAAAACTAATATTGGAATGTCCCCTTTTCGATTGGTTTACGGTAAAGCCTGCCATTTACCCGTTGAACTTGAACATAAAGCGCTTTGGGCAATACAGAACTTAAACTTTGACCTTGAACAAGCTGGCGAAAACCGAAAATTGCAGCTCAACAAACTAGAAGAAATTTGGAACGACGCATACGAAAACGCGAAAATTTATAAGGAAAAAACCAAAGTTTTTCGTAATAAGTCAATCCTAAGAAAAACATTTTTGCCAGACCAAAAAGTTCTGTTGTATGACTCACGACTTCATTTATTGCCCGGGAAGTTAAAATCGAGATGGACCGGACCATATGTTGTTCGAACTGTTTTTCCATATGGTGCTATTGAAATAGAAAACCTGAGGGATGGATCCATATTCAAAGTCAATGGTCAACGTCTAAAGCCATTCTTGGAATTGCCGACCGATCGAGAGGAGAAGCTCATGATTCTTTATGAGCCATGCTACGTGAAGTAAAAAAAAAGTTAAGTTTAACCCTTCTTTGTAAATATGTAAATATTTCTCTTTCCTTCACTCATTGTGTCATGCATTGACTGTGGGGACACAGTTAAAATCAAGTATGGGGGGAGTTTCTCATTTATTTTGGTTTTGCATAGTTTTTTTTCTAGGTGTGTTTTTTACAGGTCCTATTAACTTTCAAAATAGAAAAAAAAACCGCTGATAAAAAGAACATGAGATACATCCCTATTTTTGAATTTCCGCTCAAAAAATACCGGAAATAACCTTACAAACGAAAAAAATGTCCAACAACGACTCAATCAATTAAGCAGTCCTATTAAGTAGGATCCGCATCCTACTTTATTGCTTCCGCCTGCTGCATTATTTCTTTCGCCTCCTTCAGTTTTGAACAAAAAAAAAAGCGGCAGCCAAAAAAAAAAATTCTAAAATCTTTAAATAATCGCAGCAGTCCACGGAAATTGAAAAAAAAAAAGTTGCATATATATATATGCAAATTTTGCCAATAGTTGCATACTTATATGCATAAAAGAAATTAAGCGAATGTTTTGCCTGCAAATTTGTTGCACATATGTGTGCATGTTTTCGCATTATTTGCACAGTCGAACGCAAATAAAAATGAACTGAATTTCACGGTTTTGAATTTGTGCACAGATATTTATGTAGTTTCTAGACTGAATTTCTAGGGAGTTTTATGTACTGAATTAATTTCTTCTGATTTTAATTGATATTATGAAATTTTGCTTACTTGTATACAGTTATTCTTAATAATTGCATATTTATTTGCAAATATTATGAAATATTTAAAATATATGCATATTTGTATGCATATATCTAGAATATATGCATACATATATGCAACTTTCCTGGATATAACCAAATATATATGCACGAGTTCTAACAAAAGTTGCATACATATATGCTCATATTAACAATATTTGCATATTCTGAAACACGTATTAAGAACATAAGATCAAAAAAGATGAAAAAATAAGTAAACATCAGAGAAATTAACAATTTGTAGAAACCACCAAACATATAGACGTACAATTTAGAAAAATAACAATAATATCTGCATATTTATATGCAAGTTTTATAGATATATGCATACAAATATACATATATTTTATATTCTGGTATTTTCTGCATGTTTGATATAAAGTTGCATACAGATATGCATATATAAAGAGTAGATGCATATTTGAATGCAACTTTTTAACATAAATGCTAAAAACAAATATTTAAAAAATATGCATATTTGTATGCATATATCTAGCATATATGCATACATATACGCAACTTTCCTGGATATAACCAAACATATATGCACGAGTTCTAACAAAAGTTGCATACATATATGCTCATATTAACAATATTTGCATATTCTGAAACACGTATTAAGAACATAAGGTCAAAAAAAATGAAAAAATGACACATACGACTGTATAATCCAAAAAAATAAAAAAAATTATACAAAAATTGCATTAATTCCATGATCAAAGAATTCTCCACCTTCACAAATCTTGCATTCACATATCCTCACTATTACATCATCGACTACTGCTCAAAAATTGCTACTTTCTGCAGTAATCTCCATACACGATAAACAGAAAAATTGCAACCACCAGCTTCCCAAAACTTCCATTGCGACTCATCATTGAACCAGCCGTAATTATCTTAATCCCTGCAAATTTCAATCGCTGCTTCTCTCTGCCAATGATCAACCCTAGATCTGACTAAACGGAAGGCGTCAATCCATCGAATAACTCTACGTTCGATATAATTAACGCACCCAAAAGTGAAAATTCATGACGGCGTCGCCATTGAGAATGGAATATAGGTTTCTTGAAAAAAAAAAGGTTAATTACGTAATGAGATCCGACCTAGGTAATTACGACTTGAATTAAGAAAAGGGGCAGTTTTGTAAAAATATTAGCCGCTGTTTAAAAATAGGGATGTAATTTATATGTTTTGAAACAGGAGGATGTGAGCCTAATTAAGTTTTATTTTAAGGATGTGACACTAATTTTCACTTCTTTTCTTTTTCAATAAAAAAAGCATTTTAATTTACTTTTAAAAGGGCACGATGAAGTAAATATACGGTTTTGGGTCGTTCGATTAAAATGTTTGGAAATTTATTTCTCTTAGCGGATAACGAAAGGAAAATTTGAATTCTGAAAATTTGGTGTAACTGGTATATTGGGAAATCCTTAGGTGATGAGTTTGAAATGTTTTATGAATTATAAGCCGATTAAATGAGTGGTTGGTTTTGACTACTTGCGATAACATTTTAGATCTTTTAAGTGAAGTTGTGCTAAGATATTCTCGCTTAACTCTCTCTCTTATGTACAAAAAAAGAGAAGAAAAAAAAAGAATGTATATATATAATAATAATCCAAGGGTATCCAACATTGCTTGTAAATCTAGTGTTGGTATGCAAACCCGCCAAACTCTTTCCGAGACCTTGTTGACAAAGTTAGCGTCGGTATATCTTGGTCTCATTTTATGAGTTGGACACCTAAGGATTACCAACAGCATCCAAATCAACCAATTTATACTATTAACGATAGATTTTAATTATATGAATATAATCACATCATGGAATTCCAGAAGGTGTGAGAATTAACTCACATTTTGCTTCCGATTCGATGGTTTAGATTGCTTCGTTTAATTTTAAACATATGTTTAAAATTAAATGAAACTCCCATTGTTTTCAGACCCTTCCGCCTTAGCTCAGCAGTGTAGTGCTCTCCACTGTGATTACAACATGGCTTGTTTCGCGCAGTTCTTTTCACGTATGCTAGAGTTAAGGCTTACTCAGTATTTAACTTTGAATTAAAGTAATATAATTTAACTAACATATAATTATTTACTAATTACCATATATTAGTTTAACCATGTTCGAACATCGGATCAGCAGCCATACCCACATGTTTTCTACCCCAATTCCTGAATTTCCTGTTCCCATCACTACAACAAAAACACCATATTACAACTTTAATTTTACAACGGTGGTAAAAGCACCGTTGTAATAAATGTTTTTTACAACTTTTTTTCCAGAAAAGTTGTAATAAACTTATTTTTAATAGCTGTGTTATTTTGACAGTTGTAATAAAAGCCTATCACAACTTTTACTTTTTGACTGTTGTAATATATGACTATATTTTAATATAATTAACAACATTTCTTCCTTACCAGTTGTAAAAAATGCATATGTTGCAATAGGTGATATTTTCCTTTTTCTATTTAAATAGTACATTGATAATTATAATTATTAAATAACAATACTTAATAGTCAATTATTAAACAATTAATAAAATTATTAATAATTAATCATTATTATCTAATAATAATTAATTTGAAAACATGCAATAACTAATATTAATAATAAAGTAATAATTTGAAATTAAAAACGATTATTTAAAATTTTAGAATTACTAATAAGAAGTGATAACTAATAATTAAGAAGTAATATTAGTTAATTAAAAGGTAATATTTAATATTGTAACAAAAATTTCAAGCTACTTTTATATAATGTTTTAATATAATTTTAAAGAAAATTATTGAAAAGGAAAATCATAAATTAATTCAAATAAACACTATTACAACTTTTTCTTTAAACTCTTTTATTCCATCCATTGTAACAAACGTGACTTTACCATCTCTACTTACATAGTAGTTCTAATAATACTTGTACACGTCCGCTAATTTCACCTAGGAAAAAAATTCCACGTTCCCTCCATTATTTTCCTTTTACCGCTCGTTTTATTTAGACAAAAAGGCATGGCCGCCACTTCCCAAATTAAACCCTAAAATCAAATCGAAATCCATGGAATTAAATCGCGTAATTTTCATTCAAAAAACTTCCGCTCGCCTCTTACTCCATTAATCATCGCTCGCCGCAAGCTGGTAGCCTCCGTTGTTTGCTGCTCGCCACCATCTAGATATCTCCCCGTTTTCCAGAAAATCGCAATCCAAAGATCCAGAAAACCCTAGATCTGAGTTATTCATTGCTGAAATCGCAATCCAGAAAATCAAATTACTGTAAGTTTCTCTTAATTACTGTAAGTTTGATTATTACAATGATTTTTTACATGTCGCTTTACCGTTCATTACATACTGTGTGAAATATCATGATTTGCATCCTTAATTTATTGTAAGTTTCTTAATCAGAAATTCATGTCTTTAGGCGTTAGTTAGGATGATTTGATAAAGTGGAAACATATATGTGGGTGTTGGTGCGATGCTGATGTTGTTATGGGTTGGTTGTTGACAACTTTTTGTTGACTTGTGGTCAGGTTAAGGTTTTAGCGTTTGTTTGGTCGATGTTTCAAGATTACTGTGATGATTGTGCTATTAAAATATGTGAAAAACATCCAAATTGACTTTTAAACTGTTAATCCATAAGTTTATTGCTTGTAATTGAGATTCGGAGACATGCATGTTAGATGTTTTATGAGTACCATACCAAGCAGGTCATAAGTTTATCACTTGTAATGGTGTACTGCTAGATTCATTTACTTAATTGTCACCGCCTGCTCAATTATTGAAGAATATATTTTAATTCAAATGTATAAAATTTACCTGAAGTTACTCTGCGCCTCTATCCAGCTTTATTAAGTATCCCTAATAAATGTATAACGTATACCTAGTTTTGAGAATGCATTACATTATGGGCTTTTATATTTGGTATATCTAGTTTTGAGAATGCATTCCAGTATGCGCTTTTATATTTGGTATTTTCATATATGTTGTCTACAGGGAGAATGAATTAATAAAGCGAGCCAAATCACTTAAAGTAAATGCAAGCATTGAGCCTGGAACTGACCTTGGTCCAGTGATTAGTAAGCAGGTGAGACTTTAAGAGTGTTGTTACCACAATTGCTAATAATGTTATATGTCTATAGTTATAATGTTTCCCTATACAATCCATCTGCAGTCAAAGGATCGCATTTGCAACTTGGTACAGAGCGGCGTTAAAAGGGGCGCTAGGCTTTTACTCGATGGAAGAAATATGGTGGTATTTATTTCGGCCTTATATTTTCTTACATCTTTTTCCTTTTTGGGTCTGTAGCAACACCTATTGTAATAACCCGGAAATCCGAGCCAATTTAAAATTTTTATTTTGGCAATTTTAGCGATTTTGAATATTTAAAATGAATTGTTTTAAATAATAACGACGAGAAATTTATTTTGAATAGAGTTCGAACGTATATATTTATTCGAATCGTCGTTAGAATATAAATATTTTATTTTAAATTATAAAAGGAATTGAAAATAGCACGGTAGTTCGATAATTCAATTTCAAATTTCAAATGAATGTACATGATTCAAAATAAACCAGAATTTAGCGAAACCAAAATTTTTAGAATCTAATTGAGAATATCTTTCCAACGAATCCGGGAAATCGAAATTTCATAGCGGGAATCAAAAGTTATGTACAGTTGAAAATTCAGAATAGTCGCTATGTAATTCTAGCCCTTAAAAAATGGAAATTTTGCAAACGACCTCGGATTTCGACGAAACCACTTTTGTTGGATCCGTGATGTCAAGTTATTGCTAGATTCCAATTTTCATAATTTTTCGAACCAATATGTGAGCGTGGCAAAGGAAAACGTGTTTTGTCAATTTCAATCGACCGGAAAATGACCATTTTTCAAACGGTCTCGGAATTTGACGAAATTAGTTTTGTTATGACCGTATCGTCAATAAGAAGCTAGAAAATATATTCTCGGGAATTTTTAGAATTCGTATGTGGCCCCAGTAAATTGAAATGTGCGTTCAAATTCAATATATAGAGTTATATGTTGAATTTGACGAAAACTGATCGAAACGATCGAATCAGCTTACGATACATATCCCATTATGTTCGGAATGGGGGTAATTAGCTGTGGGCGACAGGCGGTGGGTCTCGTTTTGAGATGGAAATTTAAAGTTGTTTTTTTTAAAATTAAATAATTAGATAAAAAATAAATACCTCCCTCTCTTTGTATATTCCCATCCCCTCCCCCCTCCCCCCCCCCCCACGTTTACTTTTCAAAATTGATTTTAGTTAAAAAAAGAAAAAGAAAATTGAAAAGGGGATCGCCCCCCCCCCCCCCCTATACCGCCACCGCCGCCGATCATGCTGTGCCGCCCTCCAGCGCCTCCCCTCTTCTTCCTCCACCCTCCTCTCACTCCCTCTTTTCGACTAAAGCCTGAACCCCTACCCGCGACTGCCGCTCCGTTTCCCCAGCCACCACGTCCACCTCCGCAACCACCCTCGCTCCCCTAGTCGCCCTCCTCCTCTCGCACCCTAACCCCTCTCTCTTCTTCTACTACAAACCAGCGCACCCCCCCAAACCCTAGTTCGCCAATTTCACCACCACCGAAGCTCCGGAGCCCCTCTCGCCGACGGTCAAAGGTCAGAACCCCCCCCCTTTTCCTCTGAAAATCGAAAGCAACAGTAAGTTTTTAATTAATTTACTTCTTTTATTTTATTTATTCAAAGATTAATGTTAGTATAAAAAAAACTAATTTTTCTTTTTATTAAAACTGATTTCTTTAGTTAATTAAAACTGTTTTCTTTAGTGTATTAAAAATCTGAAAATAGAATAAAACATAGCTTTAAAACCTGGGTTTTTAGCATAAATTAAAATCAGTTTTCATATATATTATAGCTTAGAAAAGAGTTGATATTTATAGTTTAGAAGACGAGATTTTTATACATGAGAAGACGAGATCTTTATACATGAAAAGGCGATTTTTGTATTATAGAAATGATAAAAATATAATTTTTATACTAATGGCATATTAAAAATATTATCTTTATATTTGTAGCGAAATAAAAATTTGATTTTTATTATATATATGTTGAAATAAAAATGTGATTTTTATAGTGATGATATAAAAATTCGATCTTTATATAAGAAGTAGAAATATAATTTTTATATAGAAAGAAGCGTTGTAAAATATATATAAATAAGAAATAAAAATAGAATTTTCATTTATTGAATGAAGTGATAAAAATATAATTTTTATTTGAACAGCGTGAAAAGGACTACAGAAGAATTTCAAGCAAATTCGAACGGTTCAGCAGTTCATCAGCAAAGCACGACGGAGTGGAACCCTCGGCGAGAACTTATCACCTTTTAATTTTGTTTTCTAGTTAATACTATATAGTAGGATGCAGACGGTGTTTAGTAGCACCCAACACCGGTCGTCCACAGACCATGGACGGCTTGTATGCTTGTTTGTTTGATTTTGATGTGTTGTTGATTGTGTGATGTGATGTGAAATGAAATAAAATATTTTATAGTGGAAAATATTTTATAGTTAAAAATAGAATTTTTAACGTGTATATGAAATGAAATAAAAATAAACAAATCGGACGGGTTGTTTGTATACACACATTTGACTGATATTGATTGGGACGATAAATTTTACACATCGCCCAACTGCACAAATAAAATCTGTGTTTGATTGTTTGAAACCCCACTTGGGTATTGGGATGATATTTGGCGTACACTAATCCCAATTATTTAGCTGTATGTCGATCGATTGGTCAACAGGCTGTGTAAGCGTTAATTATTTATATTTAATGCTTATGCAGTTGTGTGGTGCACTCTGGATGATGGTTGATTATTTATCGATGTTATTTTATACATGTGTTGTAGAAAATCCATATAATTAACATTATATGGTAGTTGATTGGGCCTCACTCCAATATTTGAAATAGAAATACATTTGAAATAGAATATTTGAAAATAGAAATATATGAAGCCGTGTTGATTAGATAGACGCCATTTTGACGCGAACGATATTTATATCGATTTTATTCATTTTTAATTGAATATTGAAAAGTAATTTCAATAATCGAATATTTTAGAAAATGAATTCGAATTGAAATTGAATTAAAAATCGATTTGAATTGAAATCGTTTTGAAATGAAATTAAAACGAATTTATATTGGAATATTCAATTTTGATTAGAAATTGAATATAAAGTTGGAATCGTTTCGAAAACGAATTTAAAACGATTTATAAAATTCGTTTCGAAAGGAAATCGACGAAGTATATATTATATATATATATAATATAATGGCCTGAATAGAACGCGTCACGCCGCGGTAGTTCGCGAATTTCGACTATTGACTTCGAATGGACATTGCGGGAGATCCAACCGTCGGATTCTCCTAAACCGGAACCGTTGGGTTCGTGTCGAAAAGAGCTTTCTAACGAATATTAGAAATTTGAAATCTAACGGTCGGATTTGGAATTATGTCCAAATCAAATTTGAAAAAGGTCGTTGTAAGTGCAGTTCGATGGCCGTTGATGAAAATCGACTGTACGGGCTTTGATAAAATTATTAAAAATAGTGATAATTTGTGTAAAATCATAAGAAATGATTTGTGAAGAATTGGGATAAAAAACTCTATATTTGAAAAGATAAAAATAGATTTTTATCGAAATGAACTAGTTTTGAACTAGAATTATAATTTTATTTATTTTTAAATAAATAAATTGGTTTTGAAATGGTTTTAAAAGAAACCAGAATTTCCAATAATTAAATAGGAATGGATTTGAATCGAAATTGTCTTTGGAATTTTTCAATGTTGGATTTCGTGATGATACAGGTATTGTTATGGGAATTTGAAAGATATATTTTTATCGTTATTTCCAATACAATATTTGTTGGTCGTAGAATTTTATATTGAATATAAGACGGTATATTTTTTATTCAGAGCCTTGTATTTAATATCAAATGTGATTTGGGTTTGTCGTGAATGGTGTCTTCATTAACACTGTTCTTAAGCCCAGTTGAGAAAAGATTAAATCTTTTTATTTAGATTTAATGAAGTGTACCAATTAAATAATATTTAATTGGAATTGAATTGGTATTGAATTTTGGGTTTATCGTGAACAGTGTTTTAAATAACACTTGTTCTTTAACCCGATAATTAATGGAATGTGATTTTGGGTTTATCGTGAACCGTGTTTTAAATGACACTGATTCTTTAACCCAGTTAAAGATTAAAACTAAGTGGAGTTTTAATGAATCTTTAATTATATTGAAAGGATCGAGAATGGAGTATTACCAGTTTTACTCCAGGCGATAGTTAAATCTTTAATTAGATTTGAACGTGAAATGGTAATTAAATTTACCGATAACACTGTGGTGTTAGATATGAACTATTACCAGTTTTACTTCATGGGATGAATAGGTGGGGATTGGGAAATAAAATAAATGATTACTCCGGTGTGGTTCGCTAATCCCGACTAGTTTGAATTGATATTCAAAGAAGATTAAAGAATAAATTTAAAGAATTTATCTTTGATAATATTAATGGGAGCCTTTCCCAAAGTATAAGAATATTTGAATAAAAGAATATTCTGAAATGGAATGAGGCATATGTTGTGTTTGTGTAACACTTGTTATTATATACGCGAGTTATTTAGAAAGACCGGGTTTATCCCATTCTGAATAACTAATTCGACGTGGTGTCGAAGATGAAGACGGTGGTTGAAGACCGGAGGTCTTCACGTCGTTTGGATAATTATTGATGATCTTGATTGGGCCGTACACCCAAGAGGAGAGAATCAGTTGGTGATCGTCCAGACGTACTTGGAGATCGATGGATATGCGGGGTACTAGGTGCCTCCGGTTTCGTTCAGACCCAGAACGAACTTGTAAATGGACCGTGTGTCTGACATTGGATTTCAGTCTGTGTGATTGATTTCTATTAAATATATATCTGTTTGGCGACGGAGAATTTATTCTCTTGCTTAACGCCCTTCTCTGAGACATACGAGCTCAGGGGTTATATATTGATGGATATCAAACGCATGGAGTGAATTGCCTGTGTGGCATGCCTAAGTGGCATAATGATCAAGGCTTCTATTGAAAAGCAGAGTCTTGTGGTTGATGATCAAAGCACGGCCTTTGTGGCGTAGCTTTGTGTAGCGTTGATTCGCGAGCCTCACACCCCGGTTGTGAACCAAAAACGGGAGAGGACCTTAGGGAGGACATGCGTTTCTTTCTAGCTAGAAGTGGCGTCAGTCGTTTTACATGCCCTGACGAGTTTGACTTATGTGGTTGTTGCTGTTGCGAGGCGCCTCGGATATATCGGTCGATCCGGGACCGATGGAGTCATTGGACTCATTGACACCTCATAGGGTGGGGAAACACAGTGTTCAGGCATTTTAATCCACATCGTTGGACCGGCCCTGACGATCCAAGGGCCCACCCGAGTCTGGGTCCTGAGGGGCGGGCTAAAGCATCTCGAATCGGTAGAGGACTATCTTTTGCCTCGGTTCACAGATGGAAATCCAACTTCCAATACGTGACTTTGCGGTTTTGATTGTAGAGCCTAGTATGGCGATATGATATACGGTACCCATGCCGTCTATGATTGATACTTATGATTGAAATTGTTTTAAACACTATACACCTATTATAGTATCAAATGATTTGTTTTAAATGTATCAAGCATGCTTTGGCTGTTATAAGGTAAAACCCTATCCTCCGGCTTGCGTTGCATTGTGTGATGGGACCTAGGTCTTATAATAGCTTCATTTTTCTTTATTTAGCATTGCGCTGTTGTTATATGCACTGGTATTCTTGGGAGGAAACTCGTTCCGTGTTATGCGGCGCGGTCCCTTGATTTACCTAACTTTAAAATAAAGATTTATAACTGTTTTAGTTCTCACACAAGTCCCATGACTGACCTGGAGTTTATTGTTTTAACCAAAATTCTAGGTGCCCTTATTTTGACATGGGCAGCTAGTAGTTTTGGTTTTGCAGATTTATATTCACAGGATCCTGGTTTATAGCTGGAACGATATCCGGAAAGCTTTGTATCCGTGTATCTTCTTCAGTTATATTTTGTATTAGTTTCCGCTGCTATGTAATATATTGTAATCTATGATATTTTATAATGTGTAATATTTATTTATACTCTGTATATTCTTGTAATATGATGAATTGTTGTAATTAACAATGAAATGTTCTTCCGTCTGCGTTCTATTTTGTCGTGTTCTCAAAACAATCAGGCGTTTCGAACGGTCTTGATCGGTTTAGCGACTGATTCGGATCGAGCGAAATTCCTTTTCGTTACTGTTGGTATTAGAGCTTTGGTTTACAAAGCTCAGAGAACAAGACACATTAGAACCATACGAAAGAATTCATCAGAGATTGGATTAGTAATATCCAATAAGAATGACTCTTTATAGATGGGATCAGTAGTTTCCTAGAACGAGTGTGAAGAGTATATTTTAAAATGAAAACAATTTTATTTTGAAAATTTAAATCAATTATTCGTATTTAAATATTTATTTATATTGAATGTGGAAAATCCAGTATATATAGATTTTACATATACGTCTGATCCGCGTGTATTTGAAGTTTTAATATACTGGATAGATATAAAATCCCATTGTAGTCGCCCGGGAATGATTCTGATGATGGGTACCCATCAGCAGTGTTGTGTTCGAGTTTTGAAGGTGTGATATTTATATATCTCCTTTAGACTGGTGTGAGAACAAAAAATATAGTCAGAATATATTGTTGTGATTTGGCATCAAAAATGTGATTTTCGACTATGTATCAAAGTTATGAATTTGAAAAGCTAATCAACTAATTGATTGATGGTTGTGTTGTTTGATTATTAGTTGATTAATTAATTTTTTAACCATTTAGCCTAATGGAATCAAATATTGAACGGTATCGAAAATTAGTCGCATTTTGCTTGCATATACATGTACTTACATTGAACAGGTCATAGCAAGGAGGCTAGAGCAGAAGAATAAAATTTGTTTGCCCGACAAATAGGTACATGTTTATCATAATTTACTGTTTTGTTTGGGTGATGATGATTTTATGAGCCGATTGGCTTTTTCTTTTTCTTTTGGATTGAAGAAGGCCATGGGAGGCTATATGAAATATCCCGAAGTCCCCGGTGCAAGGGAGGTTATGGCGAATTTTTTCGAAAATTTAGGGTGTTAGCCAAATTTTTGAAAAATTTGAAAAGTTCTTAGAAACTGAAAAGTTGAAGAACTTAAGCCGTAGTGAAGTTGATTTATTAAACAACTTTCGGCTTCGTTCCTTTTCGGGGACGAAAAGTTTTAAGTGAGGGAGATTGTAATAACCCGGAAATCCGAGCCAATTTAAAATTTTCATTTTGGCAATTTTAGCACTTTTGAATATTTAAAATGAATTGTTTTAAATAATAACGACAAGAAATTTATTTTGAATAGAATTCGAACGTATATATTTATTCGCATCGTCGTTAGAATATAAATATTTTATTTTAAATTATAAAAGGAATTGAAAATGGCGCGGTAGTTCGATAATTCGATTTCAAACTTCAAATGAATGTACAGGATTCAAAATAAACCAGAATTTAGCGAAACCAAAAATTTTAGAATCTAATTGAGAATATCTTTCCAACGAATCCGGGAAATCGAAATTTCACAGCGGGAATCAAAAGTTATGTCCAGTTGAAAATTCAGAATAGTCGCTATGGAATTCTGGCCCTTAAAAATGGAAATTTTGCAAACGACCTAGGATTTCGACGAAACCACTTTTGTTGGATCCGTGATGTCAAGTTATTGCTAGATTCCAATTTTCGTAATTTTTTGAACCAATATGTGAGCGTGGCAAAGGAAAACGTGTTTTGTCAATTTCGATCGACCGGAAAATGGCCATTTTTCAAACGGTCTCGGAATTTGACGAAATTAGTTTTGTTAGGACTGTATCGTCAATATGAAGCTAGAAAATATATTTTCGGGAATTTTTAGAGTTTGGAAGTGGCCCCAGTAAATTGAAATGTGCATTCAAATTCAATATATAGAGTTATATGTTGATTTTGACGAAAACTGATCGAAACGATCGAATCAGCTTACGATACATATCTCATTGTGTTCTGAATGGGGGTAATTCGCTATGGCCGACATGCGGTGGGTCTCGTTTGGAGATCGAAATATAAATTTTTTTTTTGAAATTAAATAATTAAATAAAAAATAAATACCTCCCTTTCTCTGTATATTCTCAGCCCCCCCTCCCACGTTTACTTTTCAAAATCGATTTCAGTTAAAAAAGAAAAAAAATTGAAAAGGGGATTGCCCCCCTATACCGCCGTCGCCGATCATGTCGTGCCGCCCTCCAGCGCCTCCCCTCCTCTTCCTCCACCCTCCTTCTCTCACTCCCTCTCTTCGACCAAAGCCTGAACCCCTACCCGCGACTGCCGATCCGTTTCCCCAGCCACCGCGTCCACCTCCGCAACCACCCTCGCTCCCCTAGCAGCCCTCCTCCTCTCGCACCCTAACCCCTCTCTCTTCTTTTACTACAAACCAGAGCACCCCCCAAACCCTAGTTCGCCAATTTCACCACCACCGAAGCTCCGGAGCCCCTCGCCGACGGTCAGAGGTCAGAACCACCCCTTTCCTCTGAAAATCGAAAGCAACAATAAGTTTTTAATTAATTTACTTCTTTTATTATATTTATTCAAAGATTAATGTTAGTATAAAAAAACTAATTTTTCTTTTTATAAAAACTGATTTCTTTAGTAAATTAAAACTGTTTTCTTTAGTGTATTAAAAATCTGAAAATAGAATAAAACATAGCTTTAAAACCTGGGTTTTTAGCATAAATTAAAATCAGTTTTCATATAATTATAGCTTAGAAAAGAAATGAATTTTATAGTTTAGAAGACGAGATTTTTATACATGAGAAGACGAGATCTTTATACATGAAAAGGCGATTTTTATATTATAGAAAGGATAAAAATATAATTTTTATACTAATGGCATATTAAAAATATTATCTTTATATTTGTAGCGAAATAAAAATTTGATTTTTATTATATATATGTTGAAATAAAAATGTGATTTCTATAGTGATGATATAAAAATTCGATCTTTCTATAAGAAGTAGAAATATAATTTTTATATAGAAAGAAGCATTGTAAAATATATTTAAAGAAGAAATAAAAATAGAATTTTCATTTATTGAATGAAGTGATAAAAATATAATTTTTATTTGAACAACGTGAAAAGGACTGCAGAAGAATTTCAAGCAGATCCGAACGGTTCAGCAGTTCATCATCAAAGCACGGCGGAGTGGAACCCTCGGTGAGAACTTCTCGCCTTTTAATTTTGTTTTCTAGTTAATAATATATACTAGGATGCAGACGGTGTTTAGTAGCACCCGACACCCGTCGTCCACAGACCATGGACGACTTGTATGCTTGTTCGTTTGATTTTGATGTGTTGTTGATTGTGTGATGTGAAATGAAATAAAATATTTATAGTGGAAAATATTTTATAGTTAAAAATAGAATTTTTAACGTGTATATAAAATGAAATAAAAATAAACAAATCGGACGATTTGTTTATATACACACATTTGACTGATATTGATTGGGACGATAAATTTTACACATCGCCCAACTGCACAAATAAAATCTGTGTTTGATTGTTTGAAACCCCACATGGGTATTGGGATGATATTTGGCATACACTAATCCCAATTATTTAGCTGTATGTCGATCGATTGGTCGACAGACTGTGTAAGCATTAATTATTTATATTTAATGCTTATGCAGTTGTGTGGTGCACTCTGGATGATGGTTGATTATTTATCGATGTTATTTTATACATGTGTTGTAGAAAATCCATATAATTAACATTATATGGTAATTGATTAGGCCTCATTCCAATATTTGAAATAGAAATATTTGAAATAGAAATATTTGAAATAGAATATTTGAAAATAGAAATATATGAAGCCGTGTTGATTAGATATACGCCAATTTGACGTGAACGATATTTATATCGATTTTATTCATTTTTAAATGAATATTGAAAAGTGATTTCAATAATCGAATATTTTAGAAAATGAATTCGAATTGAAATTGAATTAAAAATCGATTTGAATTGAAATCGTTTTGAAATGAAATTAAAACGAATTTATATTGGAATATTCAATTTTGATTAGAAATTGAATATGAAGTTGGAATCGTTTCGAAAACAAATTTAAAACGATTTATAAAATTCGTTTCGAAAGGAAATCGACGAAGTATATATTATATATATAATATAATGGCCTGAATAGAACGCGCCGTGTCGCGGTATTTCGCGAATTTCGACCATTGACTTCGAATGGACATTGCGGGAGATCCGACCGTTGGATTCTCCTAAAACCGGAACTGTTGGGTTCGTGTCGAAAAGAGCTTTCTAACGAATATTAGAAATTTGAAATCTAACGGTTGGATTTGGAATTATGTCCAAATCAAATTTGAAAAAGGTCGTTGTAAGTGCAGTTCGATGGCCGTTGATGGAAACCGACTGTACGGGCCTTGATAAAATTATTAAAAATAGTGATAATTTGTGTAAAATCATAAGAAATGATTTGTGAAGAATTGGGATAAAAAAACTCCATATTTGAAAAGATAAAAATAGAATTTTGTCTAAATGAACTAGTTTTGAACTAGAATTATAATTTTATTTATTTTTAAATAAATAAATTGGTTTTGAAATGGTTTTAAAAGAAACCAGAATTTCCAATAATTGAATTGGAATGGATTTGAATCGAAATTGTTTTTGGAATATTTCGATGTTGGATTTCGTGATGATACTGGTATTGTTATGGGAATTTGAAAGATATATTTATATCGTTATTTCCAATACAATATTTGTTGGCCGTAGAATTTGATATTGAATATAAGCCGATATATTTTCTATTCAGAGCCTTGTATTTAATATCAAATGTGATTTGGGTTTGTCGTGAATGGTGTCTTCATTAACACTGTTCTTAAGCCCAGTTGAGAAAAAGATTAAATCTTTTTATTTAGATTTAATGAAGTGTACCAATTAAATAATATTTAATTGGAATTGAATTGGTATTGATTTTTGGGTTTATCGTGAACAGTGTTTTAAATAACACTTGTTCTTTAACCCGATAATTAATGGAATGTGATTTTGGGTTTATCGTGAACCGTGTTTTAAATGACACTGATTCTTTAACCCAGTTAAAGATTAAAACTAAGTGGAGTTTTAATGAATCTTTAAATAGATTGAAAGGATCGAGAATGGAGTATCACCAGTTTTACTCCAGGCGATTGTTAAATCTTTAATTAGATTTGAACGTGAAATGGTAATTGAATTTACCGATAACACCGTGGTGTTAGATATGAAGTATTACCAGTTTTACTTCATGGGATGAATAGGTGGGGATTGGGAAATAAAATAAATGATTACTCCGGTGTGGTTCACTAATCCCGACTAGTTTGAATTGATATTCAAAGAAGATTAAAGAATACATTTAAAGAATTTATCTTTGATAATATTAATGGAACTTTCCCAAAGTATAAGAATATTTGAATAAAAGAATATTCTGAAATGGAATGAGGCGTATGTTGTGTTTGTGTAACACTTGTTATTATATACGCGAGTTATTTAGAAAGACCGGGTTTATCCCATTCTGAATAACTAATTCGACGTGGTGTCGAAGATGAAGACGGTGGTAGAAGACCGGAGGTCTTCACGTCGTTTGGATAATTATTGATGATCATGATTGGGCCGTACACCCAAGAGGAGAGAATCAGTTGGTGATGGTCCAGACGTACTTGGAGATCGTTGGATATGCGGGGTACTAGGTGCCTCCGGTTTCGTTCAGACCCAGAACGAACTTGTAAATGGACTGTGTGTCTGACATTGGATTTCAGTCTGTGTGATTGATTTCTATTAAATATATATCTGTTTGGCGGCGGAGAATTTATTCTCTTGCTTAACGCCCTTCTCTGAGACATACGAGCTCAGGGGTTATATATTGATGGATATCAAACGCATGGAGTGAATTGCCTGTGTGGCATGCCTAAGTGGCAATATGATCAAGGCTTCTGTTGAAAAGCAGAGTCGTGTGGTTGATGATCAAAGCATGACCTTTGTGGCGTAGCTTTGTGTAGCGTTGATTCGCGAGCCTCACACCCCGGTTGTGAACCAAAAACGGGAGAGGACCTCAGGGAGGACATGCGTTTCTTTCTAGCTAGAAGTGGCGTCAGTGGTTTTACACGCCCTGACAAGTTTGACTTATGTGGTTGTTGCTGTTGCGAGGCGCCTCGGATATATCGGTCGATCAGGGACCGATGGAGTCATTGGACTCATTGACACCCCATAGGGTGGGGAAACGCAATTTTCAGGCATTTTAATCCACATCGGTGGACCGGCCCTGACGATCCAAGGGCCCACCTGAGTCTGGGTCCTGAGGGTCGGGCTAGAGCGTCTCGAATCGGTAGAGGACTATCTTTTGCCTCGGTTCACAGATGGAAATCCAACTTCCAATACGTAACTTTTCAGTTTTGATTGTAGAGCCTAGTATGGCGACATGATATATGGTACCCGTGTCGTCTATGATTGATACTTATGATTGAAATTGTTTTAAACACTATACACCTATTATAGTATCAAATGATTTGTTTTAAACATATCAAGCATGCTTTGGCTGTTATAAGGTAAAACCCTATCCTCCGGCTTGCGTTGCTGAGACGTCCCCAAACCCCGTACTGACGGTGGCAAGGGTAATCCGTGGAATATAACATAGAAACAGGTAATAGCAGAACAGAATTAAATAAATACACCAGATAATGAACAATAGAATATACTGGATAAAAGTAATAATCAGAGTTACACAGTATACAGGATCATACTTAGTAAAAATACAGTTCAGCTATACATAAATGTCTACAGCGGAAAACAAACATAATATGTACAATAGGAGCTGAACAGCATAAAAAGAGATAAATGATAGAATACATCTTCAGCTCCAGCTATCCAGATAAAGCCTACTAAACCTGAATACAAGGCTTCCTGTGTAGAAAAAGGGGCACTCGAGTTTGAAAGTGAAACAAACTACGAGTCAGTCATGGGACAGGTATGAGAAATCTGCTCAACACATATATAATATGGCTAATCACAGGACCACGCCACTCTCGTGGAACGGGTTTACTCCATTGGATTGTCAGTGCTTTAAAACAAATCTTTCTTTTAAACAACGCAATGTATTTTATAAAAATGAAGCCATTATAAGACTCAGTTCCCATCACACAATGAAACGCAAACCTGAGGATAGAGTTTTTACCTTATAACGGCCAAGATATGCATGATACGAATAAAACAAAGGCATTTGATATTATTGCTAGTGTTTATATGTTTTGAAAACAATTTCAAATCATAACTATCAATCATAGACGGCATTAATGCCCCATACCACTATGTCGCCATATATAGGTATACAATCAAAGTCGCACGATGTCGTATTTGGAAATTGGATTTCCGTCATGAACCAAGGCAAAAGATAGTCCTTACCGAATTCGTGACTCTCTAGCCCGAGCCACAGGCAAGCGCGCAGGCAAGCCTTTAGATCGTCAGGGTCGGTTCACCGATGTGGATTATTATGCCTGAACACTACGTCTCCCCGCCCTTTGGGGGCGTAAACAAGCCAACGAATGATTCCATCGGACCCGGATCGTCCGATCAAACCGAGGCGCCTCGCAACAGCAACAACCACACAGGTGAAAAGTATATAAATGTCAGGGCTGGTAGGTCACTGACACCACCCTAGCTAGAAAGAAATGCATGCCCTCCCTGAGGTCCTTCTCCCGTTTCTGGTTCATACCGGGGTGTGAGGCTCGCTATTTTACGTTATACACAAAGCTACGCCACACCGGCGGTGCTTTGATCATCACCACAAGACTTTGCTTTTCAACAGAAGCCCTGATCACTGCATCTTAGCATGCCACACAGGCAATTCATGCCATGCGACTGATGTCCATCGATATACAACCTCTGAGCTCGTGCGTCTCAGAGAAGGGCGTTAAGCAAAAGAATAAATTCTCCGCCGCCAAACAGATGTATATTTAATAGAGATCAATCAACACAGAATAATATCCAATGTCAGATACACAGTCCATTTACAAGTCCATTCTGGGTCTGAACGAAACCGGAGGCAATAAATACCTCGCAAACCCATCGATCACCACGTACGTCTGGACGATGACCACTTATTATCCATATTTCGGGATGCCTCCCAATCAGGACCTCGGTTACCATCCAAACGAGGTGAAGATCTCTGGTCTTCGACCACTGTCTTCATCTTCGACTTTCAATCATCGGTCAATTAGTTGAAATGAGAATTAACTCGGCCTTTTCAAATAATTCACGTATGTTTAGAATTTCAAATCAATTTATTTCAATGGTTAAATCATTCGACAACACCAATTTTGTTCTTTAATGTAATTTTCACTCCAAACACATTCAACCATCAAATACCACATAAATCGAACAAATTCAGATTATTTCCATTCCATATCGTTTATGATATTTTATAACGATTTATCGCTATTTTTGTTTATTTTAAAATAGCTAATTTATTCAAAACGACGCTTCGAGCCATAACGCGGCCGTGGCGCTGTTTTTCTTCAGATTTGATTTACACATATCTAAAAATCTAAACGTTGGATCTTCACAAAATTTACATCATTAGAAAGGTCTTTTCAAAACGAATCCAACGGTTCCAGTTTCGGGAAAATCCAACGGTCGGATCTCCCGGTACAATCGTTTGAAGTTTCGATTTCAAAATACGAACTGCAGCGTCGTTATTCGATTTAATATAATTATATTTATATATATATATATAAATATAATCGTTTCTGGCGCTGTTTTTCTTCAGATTTGAATTAAACATTCCAGACAATCCAACCGTTGGATTTTTACAAGGTTGGTGCCGTTGGAAAGATATTTCCAAGGCGAACCCGACGGTTGCGGTTTCGGGAAAATCCAATGGTCGGATTTCCCGCACTAGTTGTTTGAAATCACGATTTCAAAACACGAACTGCACGGCCACGTTTCGTTTTAATTTTATTTATATTATATATATATATATATATATATATATATAGTTCATTCAACAATTTCAATATCGTTTTCAACTCAAATATTTCACTAACGCCTTTAAATTTTGGAAAATTTCGCCATAACCTCCTTTGTACGGGAGGGGATGGGAAAATTCCCAAATAGCCATACGGGCGTCTCATGTCAAAAAGAAAAAGAAAAAGCCAAGCGGCTAGCCAACAGGCTCATAAAATCATCACCCAAACAAAACAGTAAATGTGTACCTATTTGTCGGGCACAAAATTTTATTCCTCTTCTCTAGCCCCTTTGCTATAACCTGTTCAATAAATATGCATGTACATATATATAGTTCTTATCACTTCTCATTTCCCATTCAACTTCATATTTGATTCCATTTGGTTTAAAAAACACCATTCATTCTAGTGTTGCATGTATAGGCAAAAATCATATCATTAGCTAATTAATGAATGTTTCAACTCATATATATATATATTTATTTGAACGAGTGGCTATTTTTAACACTTCACATTTCAACAACTCATGTATATATCAAAATTGTGATTTTTATTGTAAAACAATTCATTTCAAAACACTATTATTTTATATAGTTTATATAGGTGATAAAAATTGGATTTTTATTATAAAACAATTTCTTTTAACACGAGATCATTTTACATAATACATATAGTTGATAAAAGGTATTTTTATTATGAAACAATTTATTTCAAAATATGAATACCATTCAACACATGAATTTCAATTCAACGAATGAATATCGATTCAACACATGAAGGTTTTCTATAGTTTCTATATATAGACAAAGATGTGATTTTTATATTTAAAACACGAATACCTTTCAACACATGAATTTCTAATCAACGAATGAATATCGATTCAACACATGAAGGTTTCCTATAGTTTCTATATATAGATAAAAATGTGATTATTATATTTAAAACACGAATACCTTTCAACACATGAATTTCTAATCAACGAATGAATATCGATTCAATACATGAAGGTTTTCTATTCAGCGAATAAATATAGTTTCAGCAAATGAAAATAATTCAAACACATGAATATTATTCAAAATTTCGGCAGCATAACGGCAAGGTAGTTAAAACCGGGACCGTCCCTAGTACGGCTCCTCGCTCTACCTTAAAACCTCGCGGTTTTTGACAATGGGAATCATGCATCTAGTTCGCACGCAGGCGGCATGTATATATTTATTTCATTTCCACAAACTAATCCTATGTGGTTTCAACCAAATATTTATCAACCACAAACGGGTATTTTTCAACCACAATCAATCAATATAAACCACAAACAACCATTCGCTATCAATCAATTTTCACACCAATCACAATCAATAAATATCGTCCATGGTTTGTGGACGAGGGGCGTATATATATATATATATATATATATATATATATATATATATATATATATAGCAATTCACTTCTATTTCAACACATATATAATTTTTACAACGCATGCATAACTTATATATCGAACATACAACTTATACAACGCTTATACAAGAGGTGTACAACGCTTATATAACTCGTACATCGACTATATAATTTATACATCGTCGTTTTCCATATTTTTTTATAAATTAGAAATCTCACATTGGGTTCCACTCCACCAAAAATAGCAGAAGGCTCAGAAAAATATGCGGTCTCTTCTAAAATGTAGAAGACGTCCACACGAGTCCACTGTCTCTTGTTTCACTGAATTTCGACAAGAAACAAAAAAGATATGATTTTTCAAAGTTTGCAACGGTTTAAAGGTGTTAAAATCAGATTAAATAAACAAAGCCGATTACCTCAGCAAATCGTTCGAAACTAGGGTTGTAATTTTCTCCCAATCCGTGAAGCTAGAGGACGATCGGCCTTCGCAGCGTCGAAGGGCTAGGAGAGGCGCACCACCCCCTGGAAGCGCGGCCAACTCGGATCCACGGTGGGGGAGAATCGGCGGCTTGAACGTCGAAACTTCAGGAGGGCGATTCTCGCGGGATACGAAACCAGAAGGGGCGAGACTAGTGCGGATTCGAAGAGTGGAGGATGCTCTTCAAAAAGTTCAACTCGGGGTGGAGCTGAAAATGAGTGTGGCGGCCAGAAATTGCTTGGGAAGTGGCGAAAACGGCTTCCGTCGATAACAGGAGGGCGGCGAGGGTTTTTCGATTTTATTTTTATTTTTTTATTTATGAAGAAATAATTCTATTGGCCGATGGTTTATAAAAAAGGGGTTTTCTTACACGACCTCCAATCCAAACCCAACGACTGTCGTCCCTAGCATTTTACCCCCATTCCGAACACAATGGGATATGTCTCGAAGGCTCATTCGAATGTTTCAGTCAGTTTTCCTTCAAATTAAAATATAAAACATTCAATATTTAATTTGAACGTGCATTTCAACCTGCCAGGGCCACAAACTGATTCGAAAAATTCCAGAAAAATAAATCTAGCTATGTTTTGACGATACGGTCCCAACAAAACTAGTTTCGTCGAATTCTGAGACCGTTTGCAAAAAGGCCCATTTCTGGTCGATCCAATTTAACTGTAATTGACCAAAACACATTTTCCTTTGCCACGCTCACATATTAGCTTCAAAAATTATGAAATTTGAAACCTAGCAATAACTTCACATCCCGGATCCAACAAAAGTGGTTTCGTCGAATTCCGAGGTCGTATGCAAAATGGCCAATTTTACGGGCTATATAAATTCCATAGTGACCTTTCTGAACATTCATTCGGCCATAACTTTTGCTTTCCGCTATGAAAATTCGATTTTTCAGATTCGTTAGAAAGGTATTCACTAACAGATTTAAATATTTTTGGTTTCGCTAAAATCCGTTTTGTTTTGCACCCGGTACAGTCCGACAAAGTTTGAATTCAATTTTTGAAACTGCAGCGCCTTTTCAGGCCTTGTTTATAATCATAATTAATTATATTCGCTTTCAATTGTCGATTCAAACTCACTTTCCATTGCCATTATTTAAAATATTTATTTTAAATATTTAAAATCCATTATTTTAGCCAATTTAAAATTTTTAAATTGGTTCAGATTTTCTGGGTCGTTACAGTTGCATTATGTGATGGGACCTGGGTCTTATAATAGCTTCATTTTTCTTTATTTTGCATTGCGCTGTTGTTATATGCACTGGTATTCTTGGGAAGAAACCAGTTCCATGTTATGCGGCATGGTCCCTTGATTTACCTAACTTTAAAATAAAGATTTATAACTGTTTTAGTTCTCACACCAGCCCCATGGCTGACCTGGAGTTTATTGTTTTAACCTAAACTCTGGGTGCCCTTATTTTGACATGGGCAGCTAGTAGCTTTGGTTTTGCAGATTTATATTCATAGGATCCTGGTTTACAACTGAAACGATATCCGGAAAGCTTTGTATCCGTGTATCTTCTTCAGTTGTATTTTGTATTAGTTTCCGCTGCTATGTAATATATTGTAATCTCTGATATTTTTTAATGTGTAATATTTATTTATACTCTGTATATTCTTGTAATCTGATGAATTGTTATAATTAACAGTGAAATGTTCTTCCGTCTGCATTCTATTTTGTCGTGTTCTCAAAACAATCAGGCGTTTCGAACGGCCTTGATCGGTTTAGCGACTGATTCGGATCGAGCGAAATTCCTTTTCGTTACACCTATATAATTCAATAAATTTTATTTCTTAGCTAGCAAAAAATGGGGGCCTAACTGTCACTGTAACATTACGATATGTAGGATACTAGGATCACATTAGAAAGTGCAATAAATTCAAAAGTGAGTGCTTTGGTTTGAAGAGAGATAACATAAATGGGGGTCTGTAGCAACACTTATATAATTTGATAAATTTTATTTTTTGACAGACAAAAATGGGGGCCTAACTGTCACTGCAACATTATGTTATTGTAGGATCACATTTGAAAGTGCATTAAATTTACAAGTTTGATATATGAGTGCTTTGGTGTGAAAATAGATAACATCACTTAGCTTGTACTTCAGAAGTACACCATTTCCATATATGTTGGATTGTACTTCAGAGCTTCTCATTTATTATCCTACAATAAAACCCCTTCACGCAACTACTTCAGAAGTACTTGAGTATTTGATAAGCTGTAAAGTTTATTACAACGGTGGAAAAAAGTTGTAAAATATACATATTACAACGGTGTTGCACCAGTGCAAAAACGTTGTTAAAGATATTAGTCTATTACAACTTCTTAATACACGACGGTTAGCCCACCGTTGTAAAATGTATATTACAACGGTGTTCCACCGTTGTAATAGGGTCATTTTGTTGTAGCATTATTATCAAGTTGTTTCACTCCGGAATCACCCATTTAAAAGTGCGTGGCCTACTGTCTAACACCTCTTCATTTCCCATGTTGCGATTATAGCCACAGTATAACAACTTCATGCCGATGTATATATTTCTCTTCTCCTGCACTTATCTTCCAGATACAAATACGCCCCCATCCTTCTTGATAAACGTGATGAACTCCACTGTTCCTGCTGATGATTACCATGCCATCAAACAAACTCACATGTGTGTTGCGCAAAGACTGAACCAATACACGTTGACAATAAAGATCAATTCTTCTATATCCAATTCCCCTATCCCTCCAATCAAATCTCCATATTTCGATTTTTTTGCATTTTAATCCCCGGACAATTAAAGGGTTTAACTGCAAAAGACGAAAATCAGGGGGCCGTGATTGGTTGGAGGCACAGGGCACACCGAATTTCGACACAGAAGAATTGGTGTAGTGACGAGACCAATTCTTCTGTACCCAATTCCCCTATCCCATGTCCCCTCCAATCAAATCTTCCTATTTCGGTTTTTTTGCATTTTAATCCTCGGACAATTAAAGGGTTTAACTGCACCATTGTTTATATTATTATATATAGATTATGTTTTAAACCGATATTTGCCCACTCATCAATAAACTCGTTACCCCTCTGTCAATGTCAATCCCGCCGCACCATCCCAGACTCCCATGCGAACAGAACACATTCCTAAACGAAGCCAACTCTGCCAAAGATCACCGTTAATACTTCACGCAACAGCTCCACAAGTATTTGCACACAAAACAGGCTTACGCCATGTTGAAGAAAAAGTCTTTACCTATCCCATGAAACCGCCAGCATCCCACTACCCTGCTATCTGTGTCCCCATCAACTTCATGCATATCCGTCCCCCAGCCCTTCTTTTTCTTTACCCAACTTCTTTACTTTTCCCTTCTTTTTTTCCACGTGAGCTCTACAGTCCCACTTCTCTCCATATTCTTCTTCTACATTTTCCATTCTTCCCTGTACTACACCACTCTAGTATCACTTCTCTTCCACCAGCGCCATTCTCTCCATCATGTTAGGCTTCTCTCCCCTAATACAAACTCCTGCACCTACTTAAACACAGCAACTTCACCAATGTCACGCTCCCTTTAACTCCACTTGCCACTGCTGTCGCTAACGCAGCGAAATTGATCACCTTTCCACCACTATATGTCCACCGCAACCTTCCTGTATATTCCTGTTTTTTCCCCAGTAAATTGAAATGTGCGTTCAAATTCAATATATAGAGTTATATGTTGATTTTGACGAAAACTGATCGAAATGATCGAATCAGCTTACGATACATATCCCATTGTGTTCGGAATGGGGGTAATTAGCTATGGGCGACAGGCGGTGGGTCTTGTTTGGAGATCGAAATTTAAAGTTTTTTTTTTTGAAATTAAATAATTAAATAAAAAATAAATACCTCCCTCTCTCTGTATATTCTCAGCCCCCCCCCCCCCACGTTTACTTTTCAAAATCGATTTCAGTTAAAAAAAGAAAAAAAAAATGAAAAGGGGATCGCCCCCGTATACCGCCGCCGCCGATCATGCCGTGCCGCCCTCCAGCGCCTCCCCTCCTCTTCCTCCACCCTCCTTCTCTCACTCCCTCTCTTCGACCAAAGCCTAAACCCCTACCCGCGACTGCCGCTCCGTTTCCCCAGCCACCGCGTCCACCTCCGCAACCACCTTCGCTCCCCTAGCAGCCCTCCTCCTCTCGCACCCTAACCCCTCTCTCTTCTTCTACTACAAACCAGCGCACCCCCCAAACCCTAGTTCGCCAATTTCACCACCACCGAAGCTCCGGAGCCCCTCGCCGACGGTCAAAGGTCAGAACCACCCCTTTCCTCTGAAAATCGAAAGCAACAATAAGTTTTTAATTAATTTACTTCTTTTATTATATTTATTCAAAGATTAATGTTCGTATAAAAAAACTAATTTTTCTTTTTATTAAAACTGATTTCTTTAGTTAATTAAAACTGTTTTCTTTAGTGTATTAATTTCTAAAAATAGAATAAAACATAGCTTTAAAACCTGGGTTTTTAGCATAAATTAAAATCAGTTTTCATATATATTATAGCTTAGAAAAGAATTGATTTTTATAGTTTAGAAGACGAGATTTTTATACATGAGAAGACGAGATCTTTATACATGAAAAGGCGACTTTTATATAATAGAAAGGATAAAAATATAATTTTTATACTAATGGCATATTAAAAATATTATCTTTATATTTGTAGCGAAATATACTTATCGTGCCAAATTAGCTAATCTAATTCCGATTCAACATTCTAATTTACGTCAAACTAGACTTATTACTCTAGTTCACTATTCATGTAAATGCTAGATTTACATGCGTCCATTAGTGTCACTCACAAAGGGAATGCACTAAGTTCTGTGGAGCATTTAGGGTAAAAGATGCAGATAAATTACAAGACAGACAGAAATTAAACAGCGGAAAATAAAACTTTGGTTTATTGATAAAATAGTCTATACAATGGTTTCTTTACAATATAAGAGTATCATCTGTCTTACAAAATAAAGAAGCATAAAAACAACATTTATATTCTCCGATTTTTGCAAGAGCCAGCCATAGCATCTGAAATGAGAATCCAAGCAAACTTCGACAAATCTTCAAGCTGGAAAGGGTGACAGTCCAACTTAACCTGAGCTAAACTATTCCCTCCTTTACTACCTGGGGGGGGGGGAACGGAAGAAAAGAAGACGAAAGAAAAACAGAGTCAGACATAAAGCCTGAGTAAGTTCAGTAACTTCTAGCATGTGAACATGGAAAACAAAACGACATGAATTAACTGAATACAAGATAACACCATGATGATAGGGTCAGCAAGATTAGACGAGATCAACACAAGATATGCTAAGATAAGATAAACTGGGTGCTGCTCAAAGACTTTCAAAGAGGAGATTCAAGCTAGAATTCAAGTGAAGATTCGAACGACTGCAACGACCGTTTTTCTACGAATCATAGCAACGCCATCTTTCTATTCTAATCTAATCTCTGTAAGTCAGTTATTTCTAGATTTGAACGTTTCTCTTTTCATGACATGAAATTAAAGGAATAAAAGAGTATGCCAATTCTTTCTATTGAATCAGTGCCTATTTCTTTGGACCAAATTAAGAACTGTTATGATTTCGAGGACAAATAAGACTGTAACTATGAAACTATGGACTTTAGAACCTTATGCCTCTTTGACTATGAACATTGCCTAAGACTATGAACATTGCCTATGACTATGGACATTGCCTATGACTATGGACATTGCCTATGACTGTGACTGTGACCATGAGAATTATTTCCATGACTATAGCCTATACCTTTGATTAGGAAGCAAAACTATTGTCTATGACATAAATGGGACAACTGTGATTAAGCACCTATGGTTCATGACTAGGAAAGTGTTTAAAATTTTGTGACTGTGAACCCGATTATCTATCTTATCTGTTCTTTGATTTTAGACCTTGGGAATTTACCTATTAAGTTAGGTCTACCCATGTTCTTGAACCTACGCCTTTATTCTGTCTATTCTTGGTTTTAGACCTTGGGAATTTACCTATTAAGTTAGGTCTACCCATGTTCTTGAACCAACGTCATTATTCAACCCTTTTTATGCCAGTTAGTATGTATATCTTTTGCATAGCATCTTTGGTTCATTCCCTATTTTCTACGAGCCTAGCTTTATTTATAATCTAGACTGAATCACGATTATACGAACGGTGGGAATGCGGTTTGGGCAAAATATGAAATCTACTAGAAACATAGTTATAAACTAGGAAATTGGCATAAATTGGGAACATGTATTATGGCATGTTCATAGAAATGCAAATTGGATAAATTTGACATGAATTATAAGATGTGTAATTTGAACCTAGTATTGGCATGTAAATCTAGCATTTACATGAATAGTGAACTAGAGTAATAAGTCTAGTTTGACGTAAATTAGAATGTTGAATCGGAATTAGATTAGCTAATTTGGCACGATAAGTATATTGGCATAAATGTGAAATTGGCCATAATTGAGAATAACTGTCAAGATTAGAAAAATCATGGTTAGTGACACTTAATTTGGTAAAATCCACATACCAAAAAGCATAAATATGATTTAGAAGGGGAAATGGGCCATAAGAATAAATGTTGACAATTTACATTAAAAGAGTAATTGGGAAATAAGTAAATTAGGATTAATTTACTTATAGAATTGGTCCTAAAAGAGGAGATGTAAACAAAATTAAAGGTTTATTAACGGCATCTCTTTTAATGACACACCAAAAAGTTCTAGGGTGACAGAGAGGATAGTGTCTAGGCTTGAGTTTGGAAAATACAAGTTTCTTGCTCTCCCTGGCTATCCCTAACTGATCCGACGAACGGGATGGTTACTTTCAAAACTTGATTTGAAAATAAGTTGAAACCCTTTGAACTTAGAAAACACGAATATGCCTAACCCGAGGTTAGACTGAGTTGCGATGTAAACCTGCCCGGAACCAACCCGCACATCCAGTATTCGCAACAATACCTGTCTAATGTGATTTTGATAGTGATGATATAAAAATTCGATCTTTATATAAGAATTAGAAATATAGAAATATAATTTTTATATAGAAAGAAGCGTTGTAAAATATATATAAAGAAGAAATAAAAATAGAATTTTCATTTATTGAATGAAGTGATAAAAATATAATTTTTATTTGAACAGCGTGAAAAGGATTACAGAAGAATTCCAAGCAGATCCGAATGGTTCAGCAGTTCATCAGCAAAGCACGGCAGAGTGGAACCCTCGGTGAGAACTTCTCACCTTTTAATTTTGTTTTCTAGTTAATAATATATACTAGGATGCAGACGGTGTTTAGTAGCACCCGACACCCGTCGTCCACAGACCATGAACGGCTTGTATGCTTGTTTGTTTGATTTTGATGTGTTGTTGATTGTGTGATGTGATGTGAAATGAAATAAAATATTTTATAGTGGAAAATATTTTATAGTTAAAAATAGAATTTTTAACGTGTATATAAAATGAAATAAAAATAAACAAATCGGACGATTTGTTTATATACACACATTTGACTGATATTGATTGGGACAATAAATTTTACACATCGCCCAACTGAACAAATAAAATCTGTGTTTGATTGTTTGAAACCCCACACAGGTATTGGGATGATATTTGGCGTACACTAATCCCAATTATTTAGCTGTATGTCGATCGATTGGTCGACAGGCTGTGTAAGCGTTAATTATTTATATTTAATGCTTATGCAGTTGTGTGGTGCACTCTGGATGATGGTTGATTATTTATCGATGTTATTTTATACATGTGTTGTAGAAAATCCATATAATTAACATTATATGGTAGTTGATTGGGCCTCATTCCAATATTTGAAATAGAAATATTTGAAATAGAATATTTGAAAATAGAAATATATGAAGCCGTGTTGATTAGATAGACGCCATTTTGACGCGAACGATATTTATATCGATTTTATTCATTTTTAAATGAATATTGAAAAGTGATTTCAATAATAGAATATTTTAGAAAATGAATTCGAATTGAAATTGAATTAAAAACCGATTTGAATTGAAATCGTTTTGAAATGAAATTAAAACGAATTTATATTGGAATATTCAATTTTGATTAGAAATTGAATATGAAGTTGGAATCGTTTCGAAAACGAATTTAAAACGATTTATAAAATTCGTTTCGAAAGGAAATCGACGAAGTATATATTATATATATAATATAATGGCCTGAAAGGAACGCGCCGCGCCGCGGTAGTTCGCGAATTTCGACCATTGACTTCGAATGGACATTGCGGGAGATCCAACCGTCGGATTCTCCTAAAACCGGAAACGTTGGGTTCGGGTCGAAAAGAGCTTTCTAACGAATATTAGAAATTTGAAATCTAACGGTTGGATTTGGAATTATGTCCAAATCAAATTTGAAAAAGGTCGTTGTAAGTGCAGTTCGATGGACGTTGATGGAAATCGATTATACGGGCCTTGATAAACTTATTAAAAATAGTGATAATTTGTGTAAAATCATAAGAAATGATTTGTGAAGAATTGGGATAAAAAACTCCATATTTGAAAAGATAAAAATAGATTTTTATCGAAATGAACTAGTTTTGAACTAGAATTATAATTTTATTTATTTTTAAATAAATAAATTGGTTTTGAAATGGTTTTAAAAGAAACCAGAATTTCCAATAATTGAATTGGAATGGATTTGAATCGAAATTGTCTTTGGAATATTTCGATGTTGGATTTCGTGATGATACAGGTATTGTTATGGGGATTTGAAAGATATATTTATATCGTTATTTCCAATACAATATTTGTTGGTCGTAGAATTTGATATTGAATATAAGCCGATATATTTTCTATTCAGAGCCTTGTATTTAATATCAAATGTGATTTGGGTTTGTCGTGAATGGTGTCTTCATTAACACTGTTCTTAAGCCCAGTTGAGAAAAAGATTAAATCTTTTTATTTAGATTTAATGAAGTGTACCAATTAAATAATATTTAATTGGAATTGAATTGTTATTGATTTTTGGGTTTATCGTGAACAGTGTTTTAAATAACACTTGTTCTTTAACCCGATAATTAATGGAATGTGATTTTGGGTTTATCGTGAACCGTGTTTTAAATGACACTGATTCTTTAACCCAGTTAAAGATTAAAACTAAGTGGAGTTTTAATGAATCTTTAATTAGATTGAAAGGATCGAGAATGGAGTATCACCAGTTTTACTCCAAGCGATAGTTAAATCTTTAATTAGATTTGAACGTGAAATGATAATTGAATTTACCGATAACACCGTGGTGTTGGATATGAAGTATTACCAGTTTTACTTCATAGGATGAATAGGTGGGGATTGGGAAATAAAATAAATGATTACTCCGGTGTGGTTCCTAATCCCGACTAGTTTGAATTGATATTCAAAGAAGATTAAAGAATAAATTTAAAGAATTTGTCTTTGATAATATTAATGGGAACCTTTCCCAAAGTATAAGAATATTTGAATAAAAGAATATTCTGAAATGGAATGAGGCGTATGTTGTGTTTGTGTAACACTTGTTATTATATACACGAGTTATTTAGAAAGATCGGGTTTATCCCATTCTGAATAACTAATTCGACGTGGTGTCAAAGATGAAGACGGTGGTTGAAGACCGGAAGTCTTCACGTCGTTTGGATAATTATTGATGATCTTGATTGGGTCGTACACCCAAGAGGAGAGAATCAGTTGGTGATCGTCCAGACGTACTTGGAGATCGATGGATATGCGGGGTACTAGGTGTCTCCGGTTTCGTTCAGACCTAGAACGAACTTGTAAATGGACTGTGTGTCTGACATTGGATTTCAGTCTGTGTGATTGATTTCTATTAACTATATCTGTTTAGCGGCGGAGAATTTATTCTCTTGCTTAACGCCCTTCTCTGAGACATACGAGCTCAGGGGTTATATATTGATGGATATCAAACGCATGGAGTGAATTGCCTGTGTGGCATGCCTAAGTGGCAATATGATCAAGGCTTCTGTTGAAAAGCAGAGTCTTGTGGTTGATGATCAAAGCACGGCCTTTGTGGCGTAGCTTTGTGTAGTATTGATTCGCGAGCCTCACACCCCGGTTGTGAACCAAAAACGGGAGAGGACCTCAGGGAGGACATGCGTTTCTTTCTAGCTAGAAGTGGCGTCATTGGTTTTACACGCCCTGACGAGTTTGACTTATGTGGTTGTTGCTGTTGCGAGGCGCCTCGGATATATCGGTCGATCCGGGACCGATGGAGTCATTGGACTCATTGACACCCCATAGGGTGGGGAAACGCAGTTTTCAGGCATTTTAATCCACATCGGTGGACCGACCCTGACGATCCAAGGGCCCACCTGAGTCTGGGTCCTGAGGGGCGGGCTAGAGCGTCTCGAATCGGTAGAGGACTATCTTTTGCCTCGGTTCACAGATGGAAATCCAATTTCCAATACGTGACTTTGCGGTTTTGATTGTAGAGCCTAGTATGGCGACATGATATATGGTACCCATGCCGTCTATGATTGATACTTATGATTGAAATTGTTTTAAACACTATACACCTATTATAGTATCAAATGATTTGTTTTAAACGTATCAAGCATGCTTTGGCTGTTATAAGGTAAAACCCTATCCTCCGGCTTGCGTTGCATTGTGTGATGGGACCTGAGTCTTATAATAGCTTCATTTTTCTTTATTTAGCATTGCGCTGTTGTTATATGCACTGGTATTCTTGGGAGGAAACCCGTTCCGTGTTATGCGGCGTGGTCCCTTGATTTACCTAACTTTAAAATAAAGATTTATAACTGTTTTAGTTCTCACACCAGTCCCATAACTGACCTGGAGTTTATTGTTTTAACCTAAACTCTGGGTGCCCTTATTTTGACACGGACAGCTAGTAGTTTTGGTTTTGCAGATGTATATTCACAGGATCCTGGTTTACAGTTGGAACGATATCCGGAAAGCTTTGTATCCGTGTATATTCTTCAGTTGTAATTTGTATTAGTTTCTGCTGCTATGTAATATATTGTAATCTCTGATATTTTATAATGTGTAATATTTATTTATACTCTGTATATTCTTGTAATCTGATGAATTGTTGTAATTAACAATGAAATGTTCTTCCGTCTGCATTCTATATAATTCAATAAATTTTATTTCTTAGCTAGCAAAAAATGGGGGCCTTACTGTCACTGTAACATTACGATATGTAGGATACTAGTATCACATTAGAAAGTGCAATAAATTCACAAGTGAGTGCTTTGGTTTGAAGAGAGATAACATAAATGGGGGTCTGTAGCAACACTTATATAATTTGATAAATTTTATTTTTTGACAGGCAAAAATGGGGGCCTAACTGTCACTGTAACATTATGTTATTGTAGGATCACATTTGAAAGTACATTAAATTCACAAGTTTGATGTATGAGTACTTTGGTGTGAAAATAGATAACATCACTTAGCTTGTACTTCAGAAGTACACCATTTCCATATATGATGGACTGTACTTCAGAGCTTCTCATTTATTATCCTACAATAAAACCCCTTCACGCAACTACTTCAGAAGTACTTGAGTATTTGATAAGCATACGATGCAGTCCAAACTTTACCACGGTTGCTTTGCCTCTTCCAAACATATTTTTAATAATTATCATGTAGAGGTGGTTGTTAATTTGGATTAACAACATTGCCGCATCTTATCATATATGAAAGTAGAGCGGATACCATTATCTTATGATCATCTGGTCGCTGCTGTAATTAGCCTACTATTGTCATTATCATCAATTCAGTTTTACTTAGGTGTTAGTATGTGACTTGGTTTCTTCTATATAACTGATTTTCTAATGTGTTTTTCCAGTCAGTTGAGTTTAAAGATATTATTAAGATTGGAAGAACACACGCTCAGGATGCAACTCCTTTAACTCTGGGACAAGCGTTCAGCGGGTATGCTACACAGGTAAATATAGAGCCACATTCTGATTTATCTGGATAAAATGAATACATGACTAAGGGGCGTAATATTGAAAAAGTAATATGCACATAATCTATTTTATGTTTAGTGATTGTGGTGATGCATGAATTTTTGCTTACAGTTTACTGTTGTAGGTGAAATATGGGATTGCTAGAGTGACTGATACCTTACCTCGCATGTATCAGGTAGGAAGTACTGTAAACTTAAATAAAAAATGCTTATACAAATCGATCAATACTCACAATTTTTTTTTTCCTGTGTAGGTTGCACATGAGAGTGGAAGCAGCCGTCATGGAAGCTATATGGCGTTCAAGCCTAACATTGATGAACTGAAGATGTTATTAGAGGCTTATTTTGTTCAGATAGTATGTAATAATGCACGAAATGTTGTCTAAAACTTATTGTTCGTAATACTGAATATTTGAGTATTTTAATAAATTAGTTTTCAAATAACTATAATATCTGATTTGCTTATGGAGTATTGCTATATTTAGTGTATTGTTCTTTTCAATTGCAAAAGGTGTCTATTTTTTTTTAAAACTCAAATGTCAATCACAACGGTGCATAGCATTTGTAGTAGATATTATTACAATGGTGCATAACTGTTGCAATGAAGTTTATTACAACGGTGGAAAAAAATTGTAAAATATACATATTACAACGGTGTTGCAACAGTGCAAAAACGTTGTTAAAGATATTAGTATATTACAACTTCTTAGTACACGACGGTTAGCCCACCGTTGTAAAATGTATATTACAATGGTGTTCCACCGTTGTAATATGGTCATTTTGTTGTAGTGCATTATGCTCAAGTTGTTTCACTCCGGAATCACCCATTTAAAAGTACGTGGCCTACTGTCTAACACCTCTTCGTTTCCCATGTTGCGATTATAGCCACAGTATAACAACTTCATGCCGATGTATGTATTTCTCTTCTCCTGCACTTATCTTCCAGATACAAATACGCCCCCATCCTTCTTGATAAACGTGATGAACTCCACTGTTCCTGCTGATGATTATCATGCCATCAAACAAACTCACATGTGTGTTGCGCAAAGACTGAACCAATACACTGTGACAATAGAGATCAATTCTTCTGTACCAAATTCCCCTATCCCCTCCAATCAAATCTCCCTATTTCGGTTTTTTTTGCATTTTAATTCTCGGACAATTAAAGGGTTTAACTGCAAAAGACGGAAATCAGGAGGCTGTGATTGGTTGGGGACACGGGGCACACTGAATTTCGGCACAGAAGAATTGGTGCGGTGACGAGACCAATTCTTCTGTGCCCAATTCTCCTATCCCCTCCAATCAAATCTCCCTATTTCGGTTTTTTTTTGCATTTTAATCTCCGGACAATTAAAGGGTTTAACGGCAAAAGACGGAAATCATGGAGCCGTGATTGGTTGGGGACACGGGGCACACCGAATTTCGGCACAGAAGAATTGGTGCAGTGATGAAACCAATTCTTCTGTACTCAATTACCCTGCCACCATGTTCCCTCTAATTAAATCTCCCTATTTCGATTTTTTTGCATTTTAATCCTCGGACAATTAAAGGGTTTAACTGCTTGTTTATATTATTATATATAGATTTTGTTTTAAACCGATATTTGCCCACCCATCAATAAACTCGTTACCCCTCTGTCAAATGTCAATCCCGCCGCACCATCTCAGACTCCCATGCGAACAGAACACATTCCAAAACGAAGCCAACTCTGCCAAAGATCACCGTTAATACTTCACGCAACAGCTCCACAAGTATTTGCACCCAAAACAGGCTTACGCCATGTTGAAGAAAAAGTCTTTACCTATCCCATGAAACCGCCAGCATCCCACTACCCTGCTATCTGTGTCCCCGTCAACTTCATGCATATCCGTCCCCCAGCCCTTCTTTTTCTTTACCCAACTTCTTTACTTTTCCCTTCTTTTTTTCCACGTGAGCTCTACAGTCCCACTTCTCTCAATATTCTTCTTCTACATTTTCCATTCTTCCCTGTACTACACCACTCCAGTATCACTTCTCTTCCACCAGCGCCATTCTCTCCATCATGTTAGGCTTCTCTCCCCTAATACAAACTCCTGCACCTGCTACCTAAACACAACAACTTCACCAATGTCACGCTCCCTTAACTCCACTTGCCACTGTTGTTGCTAACCCAGCAAAACCGATCACCTTTCCACCATTATATGTCCACCGCAACCTTCCTGTTTGTTCTCCGACCTCCCTTCAACTTCTTCCGAAAAACAAACCGACCCCTTCCTCTTAGCCTTCATACCGCACTCTCAACGTACTTCCCCTCCCTTTATTTCCTATCGCGACCCTTAATATCCCTTGATTTTTCGTAGAAAGCAGCACGAAGTAATTTTCTCGCGATTTGAAATCAAGCGTATTTTCCTTTCTGATCTCTTTTTCTTACTTCATTGTGAATGGAACCAGGAAAGATGTGAAAGTATGTTTATATACTGTAGGAGGGTACTTGTACATCACACGTTTTAGGGATATGTCCTATGTAGTAGCGGTAAGGTTTAAGTATGGGAGGAATTAATATGATTGTGTATTCTTTCCAAATTATAGCTGTGCATGTCCTATGAAGTGGAAGAACATAGCACCTAGAATGTAGGCCATGCGTTGAATTGTATCTGTGTATTAGGGTGCGTTCTTAACGAATGTGAGCGTGACATTTGAGCATGGCATTTGAGCGTGCCATTTGAGCGTGGTACTGTAGCGAAGGGGAATTGTGTTTTTAGCTATGAACGGGGTATTTGAGCGTGATATTTGAGCGTGGTATTTTTAAAATAAGATTTAAATAGAGATGGTTTGGAAAATTCGAATACAAATACAAATACAGTTTCTAATATAGATACAAGTACAGTTAAAAATACAAACACAAATTAGTGCAGACCCGCAGCAACCAACCGATCTCTAATGGTATCTCGAACTAATGACATTTCTCGGGATCCTTCTGCTTGAACACGTTCCGTGCCTCTATTCGTCGTATTTCTCATACTATAATATTCCGTCAAGTAATTATCAGGTATTCGTTCAGGATCATCATCAAAAGCCATAAAATCTAGGTCACCACTATTGTATTTGCGTATGAAGTTGTGTAAGGCCATTGTAGACACCACAACTTTCACTTGAGTTTGAAACCGATATGTAGGCATCTTGTTGAGAATGGTAAATTTTTTCTTTCAAATGCCAAATGTTCGTTCTACGGCCATCCGTAAACTCGAATGGTAGTAATTAAACACTTTATTGGCCGACTTTGGTTGATTCATTGTATCACGGAAATGCGGAATATGATATCTCATATTTCGATATGGCGGTAAATATCCCGTCTGTAGTGGATAGCCCGAATCAACTAAATAATACTGTCCAGCTGGAGGGTAAGGAAAGTTAGAGTTTCTATCGTTTGTAATAGCATTAAAAATTCTGCTATCATGTGCAGTCCCTTCCCAACCAGCCATAACATACGTAAACTGTAAATCGAAATCACAAACCGCTAATATATTTTGAGTTGCAAACCCTTTTCTTCCAATATAAGGGATAATTTGATCAGCGGGTAAATGTGCAGATACGTGGGTACCGTCTATAGCGCCAATACAGTTTTTCAAGTACGGGTAATACCGGGTGGAAGTTCTGATGTGATGTGGAACAGTATTAAAGTGTTGTTCCGCTGGCTTTATTACATCAGCAGCGAGTAATTGAAAAGCGTTTAGGACATCGTGAAAACAAACGGAAATTGTGCTACCTGATCGTTGAAATCTTTCTTGTAGTTGCCTATTTGAAAGCCCAGTAGCCATTGTATAAATGAATATTCCAACCATTTCGACGACACAGATTTCTGGTTTGGAAGCGAGATCATGATGTTGCAGTTTCTCACATAATGCGTAGAAACAAAGCCTTTTCATCCGAAAATTATTTTGACAACGGCTTTGATGGCCATTCAAAATTTCGTTGATCCAAGATAAGCCAGTGAACTCCGAAGTATTAATTCGTGTCATATGATTTCTCCTTTTATTCTGAACCAGATAAACCCCGTAGAGCTCCATCAAATCGTCGTTCTCGGAGGATGAATCAGAGTTTGACATTAGTCGAATAAGTAGAAAGAGTTGAAGAAGTAGTATTGTGTAAGGTGTTAAGATAGAGGGGGTAATATATAGGGAGGAAGAGAAGATGGAAATCAAGTTGGCGTCCGATGCGTCGGACGCGTCGGACGCCAACGGCTTGATTTTCAACATCCAGCGGTCGTTCCATTTGGGAGTGGAAAAAAGTACTCGCGTCGGACGCATTGGACGCGAACACAAAGTTGAGCGTGCCAAAACTTTGCTGCGAACGCACCTTTAATGATCCTTTGTGTTTTTAAGTCTTTGCTACTGTTCTAAGTAGGACAAATGGAGTATGATTTCTGTTAGTGCTGAAACTGATCGGTATTTATATCACATGCATGGTCTGCCTTGTATTTGTTATTTGGTCTGCCTTGTATTTGTACAGTCGGATGAATGTTTTAAAATTTAAACTATCACTTTTTTTCTTTTTATGCGTTCGTCGGTCTGTTTGAGTTACTAATAAATATGGTAAATTAATAATGTTTCGGGCGCATGTTGCATGTCTTAGTTACATTATGACCTCACCAACCCCAAAATGCGGATCCAACGACAGCCCGAGAAAACAATGTATTCTCATACCATGATAACGATAGCTTTTGAAGAACAAATCAATATTGGAGTGTGAACGGAATTGATCCAATTTTTAGGCAATGTGATAACTACGTACACCATGTAACAACCCGAATTTAATAACATGTTAAAACAAGAAATCAGGACAGAATTTAATTATAAGTTAAGAATCAAGCGAAACGGGTTGCGCCGTTGCGTTCGTCTCGGAATTCTGGTTGGAAATGAGTCCGAAATTTCGTAAATCGGTGTCCGTATGACCGAGATATGGCCTCTAGAAGTTTCACGAAAAATCAGAAAACAAAAACAGACTTTCAAAATTCGAATTTAGCCCCAAACAGACTGGGCGGGAAAATTTCCCACCCAGCCCCAGGTCGACTGGGGAATCGACTGGGTAGTCGACCCCCCAGGGACCAGGTCGACTGCCCAGTCGGCCTGGGTGTCGACCTGGGGGTCGACCTCCCTGGTCGGGCCAGGTCAGCCTGGTGCACCTGCTTGCTTGTGTGATCTGGTTGGTTGGCCTGTGACGATTTTCAGTGGCTCAGATCTATTCTAGGGTTGATCCTATGGCCTAAACTAGCTCCTACTTCTATAAAAACACCCTAAGACCTAACCTATATCACTAAAAACCATCCTAACAACAAAGTGCTGCCCAAATGTCTCTTGATCATGGCCTCCATCTTCATCTTCAAAGGCCTAAGCATGCAAACTTGATTCAAGTCAAAGGAGCAAGCTTTCTACATCAAATCAAAGGAGCTACTTATATTCTCAAGGCTTCTAATGTTGCTACATCATTCCTAGAGCTTCTACAACGATTCTATGACGATTCTTGCTCCTAATTCACTAGCCACGCTTTGTAAATTCTAGATGCTTTTAGATTGAAACGATAACTTGAATATGACATGTGATAAAGTTGGAATTGGATTTATGCATGATATTCAATCCATGCTCATTCTTGTTCATTTTGGATCTTGACCTTTGGGGATGTCGCTATGACATTAATTTGAACCTATGCATGTTGCAAATCACTTTTTCATGTTCTTATCATGCATGTAATGATGATTTTCTCTCGGATCTTGTTTTATGAAAAGTTTCTACCTTCCCCTATTTATTTTCTTTTGATGAACCTTGGTCGATTTCGGACCTAGGCCTAAACTACGATTTACGTGCGATTTGTATACGGGGGAATATTGGGATTTCACCTATTTGGATATAGATGTGGATGGTCGAATTTGTGCATAACATGAACAAGGAAAATTTGGGGTATTGCCAATATTATTTGCAAGTTTGGGCATACATGAGTTGACATATGAATTAAATCACGGGTTTTGACACTATGCAAGTTAAATCAAGGGGTTGGGCTTACGTTAACTAGGCATTAGTAGAATTGGAAACATGAACCATGATTTGGGTTTATTTGGGCATGAACTTGACAACATGTAACTTTGGCCAGAACTTGATAGGGTTGGGATGTCATAAACTTGGCATACATGCAAATAGGCGAGAATTGGACATATGTAAAGTGGCTAGAATTGGGTACATATTTCCATGGGCATGTAATGTGGAACTTGGGCATATGTTTAGTAATATGTAAAGTGGGGATTTTGACTTAGATGACACATATGTAATTGACAATCTAACGGATGCCTTCGACACGAGGTTAGACTTGAGTTGTGGTGTAATTCTGCCCGGAACCGCCCGGCATATCCAGTGACCACAACAATAATAGTCTAATGTGAGAGGTCGTAGGCAAAGATTAGATTGTGATAATGCTTGAACCCGAGGTTGGAATGGGTTTGCGGTGTAATTCTGGCCGGAACCGCCCGGCATATCCAGTGACCGCAAATAAGTCCAATGTGAGAGGTTGATGCATTAATAAATAATAAAAGAATATGATATGGACGGGTGGGTTAAGTAACTTGATTAGACAAATGACACTTAACCAATATGACATGGACGGGTGGGTTAAGTAACTTGATTTGACTAATGACACTTAACCAATATGACATGGACGGGTGGGTTAAGTAGCTTGATTAGATAAATGACACTTAACCAATATGACATGAACGGGTGGGTTAAGTAACTTGATTTGACTAATGACACTTAACCAATATGACATGGACGGGTGGGTTAAGTAACTTGATTAGACTAATGACACTTAACCAATATAACGTGGTTGGGTGGGTTAAGAAAAATCGGACTTGATTTCTTGATGATACTTAACCATATAACACGATTAGAGGATGGGTTAGTTTAACCTGAATGGGTCGATAACACCCGACTAGTATAACGTGATGCATGGTAAGGTTAAGTAAACTCACGAGGGTAACACTTAACCATTATAATTTAACTAGTGATGGGGTCAAGTCACGAATCGCTTGAATATACTTAACCAATCTAACATGATAACTTGATGAGGGTTAAGTCATGAATCGCTTGAATATACTTAACCAATCTAACATGATAACTTGATGGAGGTTAAGTCATGAATCGCTTGAATATACTTAACCAATCTAACATGATAACTTGATGGGGTTAAGTCATGAATAGCTTGAATATACTTAACCAATCTGACATGATAACTTGATGGGTTTAAGTCATGAATCACTTGAATATACTTAACCAATCTAACATGGTAACTTGATGGGGTTAAGTCATGAATCGCTTGAATATACTTAACCAATATAACATGATAACTTGATGGGGGCTAAGTCATGAATCACTTGAAAATACTTAACCAATCTAACATGATAACTTGATGGGGTTAAGTCATGAATCGCTTGAATATACTTAACCAATCTAACATGATAATTTGATGGGGGTTAAGCTTGAATATACTTAACCAATCTAACACGGTAATTTGATGGGGTTAAGCTTTAATATACTTAACCAATTTGACACGATGATTTGGATAGGGTTAAGTCATGAACCGCTGGAATACGCTTAACCAACTTGACACGTGATTCGTAGGGCTAAGTCATGAACTTGAATGACAACACTTAGGCAACTTGACATGACATGTAGACGGGTTAAGTCACGAACTTGAATGACCACACTTAACCAGCTTGACATGCTAGACTGATAGGGGTTAAGTCTTGAATTTAGATGATAACACTTAACCTGCTAGACGGAAACCCTAGTTACGTGGTCCTTTTCAACAGTAACCCCCTTGGATGTATCACGATATCCTAGGGACTAGGCTAGGGTAGGGCACGATTACTGGGCTGATTGTAAACGACCAGACCGACGGCTGAGTTGGTGCGCCATTTTAGGTTCAGGCGGACTATGGTCGTGCACATGAGTCCGGAGTTGAAAAAGCAGGCATGGGCACTAGTAGTTGTACACTGTGCGTGCTTGGAATGGTGTCAGTGGTTGACACCCTAGGGCTTGATACACCCTAGGGTGGACCTAGCACAGAGTAGCTACATTCGTGATTGGGCCGTATGACACCGAAACATGACGAGTTAGGACCTGTAGGGAGCCGATCGATTAGATCGTTACGTGGAAAAAGGGCGTTGTTCGATAGGTAGCATAATCCCTAGTGGTCCTAGGTGGCATAAACCCTAATCGAATCTAGAAAACGTCCAATAGGTAGCATAATCCCTAGTGGTCCTAGGTGGCGTAAATCCTAGTTGAACACACGATAATTCATGATAAGGGAATCTGGCCAGAACAAGGATGGCAGTCCGAGCGATTTCAAGGATGGTGACACTACGTTGTAGTGGTACAGAATAACGTGATGGAACCCGAACGATATACGGCAAGGGACTATACATATACATGGAAGGGATGATACGGGTTAGGATGCTAGTACGGTTGGTGCAGAGGACGTTAGACATGCGATGCTATTCCGAGTTTATCTTGTTACCTTGGTTATCCTGTTACCTTGGTTATCTTGTTACTTGGGTTTATCTTGTTATCTTAGTTTGATCTGTTTATCTTGTCATCATGTTTATGTTCACTTTCAGTTTATACATGTCATGTTACCTTTACCTGTTTTTAGGCTGAAAGTAGCTAGGACTTACCAGTCTTTATGACTGACCCCATTTTGTTTCGCCTCTTTTTCTTCCGTCCCCCCCCCCCCCAGGTTTACAGGGATGAAATGTTGCTACTTAGTGCGGATTTTCTGCTTCAATATCATCATCTATGGTTTGGACTTTTCTTGGCTATGGCTATTTTACTGTTTTACATAGGGAATAATTTATGACTATGGTTTTATGCTTCTTTATTATTGCAAGATAGGTTTCGATGTAAGTAATTTGATGGCACTTTGATGTAAAAGGTTTTAGACATTACTACTTTTATAAAGTAATAAAATCATGTTTTCTTCCGTTGTTTTATATGTTCTGTCTTGTAATATTTTCTGTGCATGTTTACCTAGATAATACTTCACCAAAGCTAGTGCATTCCCTTTGTGAGTGACCCTAGCGGAGGTGGGGTGTTACACACAACCTATTAAGTCCAGTTTTCATGCCTCTTTTAAATTATTGTATAAACGTTAGTCTATAACGATTTCATAGCTGCTATTTAAAAATTTGATTTGGATGTAAAACAAAATCTACAAAAACTGGATTTTTCTACTTCCATTAGAAAAATATTATCACATAGATTCTGATGTTTCTTGTTTCGAAGAAATCCGACTTATTTTGGATCTTGTATAACCAATTGAAGTTCAAAATAATATATTACGAACTACCGCGCCGCTGCAGTTCGTTTTATAATTAAATTATAAATTAAACGTTCAAGCGTCGTTTAATAAACGAATTCACTATTATATATCCAAATAAATATTTAAATTAATTAAATATCTTACCATAGAAAATACTGGATGTTACAAGATCTATCAAAAGATATGTTATGACCTCAAGCCTCATTAACCGGGAAATGACAAAAATCGGGCAGACAACATGGCTAAGTGGGTCGCTCCTAATTAGGGTAATGTAACACCCCAAATTTATAACGACATTGAAGAGGATAAATTAGAGAAAAATTAATTTAATATCCAGAATTAAAGGAAACATATTACGTCCGTCTTGAAATTCTAGTCAAGAAAGACACCTGGTTTGCGTAAAACGGATAACATATGAAGAAGTTATGGACGATTAAAGTTTTACGATAAAAGCAGACTGGCGCACTTGACAAGTGTGCCAATGTATTTTTGCACTGGTGCACCTATAAAGTGCGCCCAGAACATTTTTTGGGTATTCGGGCCTTTTTCATATAGGTGGCGACCCATTACCCAATTCAGTTAGGGCTGAGGTGGCGTTCGATTTTTGTAACCTAGCAGCTATAAATTCACCTCAATTCCTTTGTTTTCTTCACAAGGAAACAATAGCGGCCAAACTCTGCCGGAGTGCGAATTAAGACGGATCCAATTATCAGTTTTGCTAATCAAATCCTGAGATTCAAGCATAGATTCAGCACCAACTTCTTGTCTATCATCTTAGCAATCCAATCACAGTGAGTTGGTTATTTTTTAGGATTAAATAAATAAAATAAAATTATGAAAGACTGTGATTTGGATATGTGTAAACCATGAATCTGTGCTATTATCATATCTTATGTTATGTAATGATAGATCTATTTCTTTAGATCCAATTCAATTGTGATTATTCTACTATGTCATGATAGATATATTTCATTAGATCCAATTCAATTGTGATTATTCTACTATGTCATGATAGATCTATTTCTTTAGATCCAATTCAATTGTGATTATTCTACTATGTTATTATTTCAGATCTTGGTTTGTAACTAAATTGTGGTTAATATAAATCTGTTAATTTGGACAATTATATCATTGGATAGATCTAATCATTTATGTAAATCACGAACATATGTCACCTTGAATTAGTTAAGGATTGGATCTAAATCTATACCTTAATTGTAACTTCTGTGACATTTTAAGATGTGGATTTGTGTAGATCTATTTCTAAACCAGTAGATCTAATTTATGTGGACACTGAAATCGTTAGTCAGATCTAGATTATCACCTTGTTATATCTAAATCAATTGGACATCTAAATTGCTAGTTTAGATCTCATTATGCTTATTGAGATATCATAGTTATGATAGAACCAATTGACTGCCACAAGTTCACCAATTTTATATCCTCCTTGTTATGATGTAAATTACATGTCCATGACAGTATGTACGTTCACCTTGTTACGATGTTAATTACATGTCCATGATAGTTTGTATGTTCACCTTGTTACGTTGTTAATTACATGTCCATGACAGTATGAATATTCACCTTGTCACCATGCTAGTTTTTGTTTATGCCAAGTTATGTTAAATGATCACTTTGGCTATATTCCCATTATTTTCCCTATTATCTTTTATGACTAGGTTATTGTCTAGCCTACGCATGCCGCCAATTTATGAGTGCGCTAGTTAGGGAACGGGGGAAAAAGGGTTAATATTGGTATAATTTGAATATGAACATTTTGGAAACAAAATTCAAATTATTGGAGTGGGCATTAATACCTAAAAAGGGAAAGGTTTAATTAATTGACTAATTAATTAAAAATGGAATGTTTAGTAATTACAATCAGGAACTGTAATTGTACTTATGACACAAGGTTATGTTGCATTAGTGGTGGAAGCCTGCCCGTACTCGACTGGCATATCCAGCTGCCAATAATGTGAACCTAATGTGGGAGGTCTAAGTATGAAAATACGAATCGGGCTAAGACACGCGGTTAGGCCCAACTGTGGAATAAGACTGCCCGGACCCGACCGGCATATCCAACATCCACATGTTGTAGACCTAATGTGGGAGGTCTAGCCCATTATAAACCATAAATGGACATGGTAATGAATTGGACTACTTAACCTAAATCGATCCATAGGGATTGTATGAACTTAAGTTTAAGTTGGGGGTTAAGTAAACTTGGTTGAACAAAAGGGATGGGTTAAGTAAATCTAGGGTAGGTAAGTAATATTAGTGTATATATATAGGCCCACAAACTTAACTATTAAATAAACATGCTTGAATCAGTGGGAGGGTTTGGTACATCTTGGGTTGGTGGTAGTATTTTTATATACGGACCCACAAATTTAACCTGTTTGGGTTTTGTATTAAAGACACCTAAAGGTAAGCATAACCAGTTGGAAGATTGGGGTTTATGTATTAAAGACATCTATTGGTAAGCATAACCGGTAGAACGATTGGGGTTATATAATTAAAGACACCTTTTTAGGGTAAATATAACCTATGGAAAACCTAGTAGGGGGATACAAGACAAGGGAGAGAGCTTGTATCATATTGTCTGGGACCCATTTCAATCAGTAACCCGGAGTAGGTATTAAACAAAGTTCTCCGTACTAGGCGGAGAAGGGGCACGCTTACTGAACTAATTGTAAGAGATCCAAAAGTGGAGGCGGTGTTGACAGCGACTTCCAACGGGGTCATGCGCGTGCATGACTCTGCATGTTAGGGAAGATAAGACACTGTGACATCAGTAGATATGGTTGTGCACATCCGAAAAATGAAGGGTTACCACCTTAGGAGTGATACACCCTACTATGGGGCTAACACAGGGTATCTACGAAGGTTAGGGAGACGATCGATTAAGGTAGTAGTTAGGATACATTTGGACGTATACCTAAATCTACTACTTTATATTTGAAGCGATCATCTTTTTCTGGATATACTAGTAATAGTGCAGAGTAATCATTAGAAGCACATACACATTATCCTGTTTACCTTGTCACACCTGACGTTTATGTAGTGATCTCTCTTATCCACTTTATATGCCTATCATGTTACTTTTATTTATTTACTGGCTAAAAGTAACTAGACTCGCCAGACTTTATGTCTGACCCTTTTTGTTTCTCCTTCTTTCTTCCGTTCCCCCCTCCCCCCCAAGGTTCTCAGTGAGGAAACACACAGGCTTGACCGTGATTCTGCTTACTTTTGCTAGAGCTGCTGATATGTATGGCTCAAGCTCCTATCCTTGTTGCTACGGCTATATTTTGTTCTTGGGGAATTTTACTTCTTTTATGTACTCTGATATTTTTGAAGTACAAGATAGTAACTTTTATGTTGTAATGGGCTTTTATGTTTCATACATGTGATGTTTTTGGACCACTATATCTTATGATAAATAAAGTTTTTATTCCGCTGTTAAATTATATATCTGTCTTGTAATATTCTGTGTCTGTTTACCTATAACGCTTCACGAAACTTAATGCATTCCTTTTGTGATTGACATTAACGGACGTGGGGTGTCACACTTGGTATCAGAGATGAAGGTTACCAGATTAGATAGAAGTTTTTGAAAATTATTTTCAAATTTATTTCTAAAAGAAAATATTTTCAAATTTATTTCTAAAAGAAAATATTTTCAAAAAGGAAAGTCTGTTTTGAAAAACATTCCCCAAAAATCCATATGTAATACCCTTCGGTCCTTTGTCTAAATCTCTTCCTTTTTCTTTTCAGCAGGTTTAGGGAACAAAACAATCCTTATATCCCAGAGGGCGTTACGATACCCGGATGGTTCCATAGGTATCTAGAGGCCACGACGCCTATCGAAGGCCATAGAAACGTTCCTCCCCTAGCTGCACCAGTCATTCCTCCTCCTCCTCCTCCAAGAGAAGATAATTTCACTAAGATCTGCAAAGACTTCCGTGCTATGGGAGGGAAGCCCTTCCATGGGAGTGAGACATTCGTGGAAACGCGGAATTGGCTCAAGGAGACCGAGGATTTGTTCATAATCTTTGAAGTAGAAGATGGAAGGAAGATTCAGTTCACTGCTTGGCTACTAAAAGACGAAGCCTCATTTTGGTGGGAAGTCACCCAAGCTGAACATCCGGTGGAAACTTGGGAAGATTTTAGACAAAGATTTGAAATGAAATTTCTTTCCCAAGCCGAGAAAAGCATGCAGATTGAGAGGTTCTTAGCGCTCAAACAAGGAAACTTGACGGTGAAAGAATATGTGAACAAATTCTACTAGCTAGCAAGGTTCGGGTTAGAGTTGGTGGATACGCCACACAAAAAGGCTTTACAGTTTGCTAAAGGGCTGAATGAACCCCTTCATGGGTTGGCCATGTCCATATCCCAATGGGAGCCACTTTTGAAAAGCTTTTTGATATGGCCCTAATGCATGAGGAGGACAAGGGAGAAAAGAAGGAAGTAAAGGCTGAGGAAGCAACGCAAAATGAGACGGTGTGGCCCAAGAAGGGACAATAACAACAGCAACAACAACAGAAGAAAGCCGAAAAGTATGACAAGGTTAAAGATAAGAGGAAGTGTCATAGTTTTAGGCGAGAGGGTCACTTAGTCAAGGAATGCAGGAAAAGGAAGAATGCTTGCTTCGCTTGTGGAGAGGTCTGGCATCTTATTAAGGATTGCCCGAAGAAACAAGGACAAGGTCAAAGGGAATGAACTTCTGGAGGGAAGGTGCATGCTTTCGCGATCAGTGCTCCTGATAGAGGTAGAAAAATTTCTGTGGAAGATTTAATTTCTCTTAGAACACTTTTTGATTCTGGTGCTTCACACTCATTTATATCTAGTTCTGTTGTTGAATTTCTGCACTTAGTTACTAGTATGGTGGTGGATCCCGTAGTTGTTTCAAACCCCATTGGTGGTTCGGCTCATTTATCTATGATTTGTCGGGGTTTGAAAATATCTGTTTTTGGCATTGATATTGAATGCGACGCGTATGTGCTTGGGTTTATGGGCTATCGGTTGATTCTAGGAATGGATTGGCTTAGCATGTATGGTGCCATTCTGGATTGTGAGAGGAGGGTCGTTAAAGCTTCTAACTTATCATGGGAGGACCCTCGAGATTTCTTGTGACACACAAGGGTCATTTATGCTTAGTTTCCTAGGGTATCTTGATGCATCTATCGATGAATTGCAATCTGTTCCAGTAGTCCGAGATTATTCTGATGTTTTTGATGAGGTTCGGGGTTTACCTCCGAGGCACGAGATCGACTTTCGTATATATTTGGTGGACAATGCAAAGCCAGTTGCATTGCCAGTACGCCACATGGCTCCAAGGGAAAGGAGGGAGCTGAGTAAGCAAGTAGGGGAGCTACTTGAGAAGAGGTTTGATAGGTGAATCATATCAGGATGGGAAACCTATTAAAGATAACGAGGATGCGACTTGGGAGACTAAAGACAAAGATCACATTTCATACCCTTTCTTTTTTGGGACTATGTTCTTAACTTCTTTTTCCAAAGCTTTTTATTCGTACTTGTTTCTATCATTCATTTGTATCCTATCGATCGAATCTTCGACCTTTAGGTAGGAAATCCCATGATTGTAAACATGTGATTGAAACATGTTATGTTTGAGGGATGCAAGTGAATGCAAGTGTTTGCAAGTGGTTGCTCATGGATGCATATACACACACATTAGGCACTAGATCGGCTCAATCACTCTCATATTGCTTATGGATGTGTGTGCATTCTTTTTCTTTTAATGTATGAAAGTGGATGTATCATCATGTGGACATTGCAATTGGATGGATGATTGTGCACACATATAGAACTTACATGTTATAATAGGATTATTTGCATACATATTGGATTCATGGCACTAACATACATTGCATTAAGGAGGTCAACTGAATCAGTAGACCGTCTGATCTTCGCATTAGTATTGGGACATATACACACACCTTTGCATATACTCATATAAGCATTAGAAATCTTTTAAGGACAATGGATGTCAGTGTTTGGTGGATGAGTAGATGGATGATGGATGGTAGGATACATTCTTTTCAACTTAGAGATTTCAGGGAAGAAATCCTTTGAGTAGGGGAGAATGTAACACCCCGAATTTTTAACGACATTAAAAAGGATAAATTAAAGAATAGTTAATTTAATATCCAGAATTAAGAGAAACGGATTATGTCACTGCGTCCGTCTCGAAATTCTAGTCAAGAAAGACACCTGGTTTGCGTAAAACGGATAACATATGAAGAATTTGTGGACGGTTAAAGTTTTACAATAAAAGTAGATTGAACTGGTTCAATTGACAAGTGCGCCAATGTATTTTTGCACTCGCATACCTGTAAAGTGCGCCCAGAACATTTTTTGGGTATTCGGGCCTTTTTCATATGGGTGGCGACCCATTTCCCAATTCAGTTAGGGCTGAGGTGGCATTCGATTTCTGTAACCTAGCAGCTATAAATTCACCTCAATTTCTTTGTTTTGTTCATAAAGAAACAATGGTGTACAAACTCTACCGGAGTGCGAATTAAGACGGATCCAATTATCAGTTTTGCAAATCAAATTCTGAGATTCAAGCATAGATTCAGCACCAACTTCTTTTCTATCATCTTAGCAATCCAATCACGGTGAGTTGGTTATTTTTTTGGATTAAAAAAATAAAAGTTAATTATGAAAGTCTGTGATTTGGATATGTGTAAACCATGAATCTATGCTATTATCATATCTTATGTTATGTCATGATATATTTATTTCTTTAGATCCAATTCAATTCTGATTATTCTACTACGTCATGATAGATCTATTTCTTTAGATCTAATTCAATTGCGATTATTCTACTATGTCATGATAGATCTATTTCTTTAGATCCAATTCAATTATGTGTCATGATAGATCTATTTTTTTAGATCCAATTCAATTGTGATTATTCTACTATGTTATTGTTGATCTTGGTTTGTAACTATATTGTGGTTAATATAAATCTGTTAATTTGGACAATTATATCATTGGATAGATCTAATCATTTATGTAAATCATGAACATATGTCACCTTGAATTAGTTAAGGATTGGATCTAAATCTATACCTTAATTGTAACTTCTCTGACATGCTAAGATGTGGATTTATGTAGATCTATTTCTATACCAGTAGATCTAATTTGTGTGGACATTGAAACCGTTAGTCAGATCTAGATTATCACCTTGGTAGATCTAAATCAATTGGACATATAAATTGCTAGTTTAGATCTCACTATGCTTATTGAGATATCATAGTTATGATAGAACCAATTGACTGCCACAAGTTCACCAATTCTATGTCCTTCTTGTTATGATGTTAATTACATGTCCATAACAGTATGTATGTTCACCTTGTTACGATGTTAATTACATATCCATGATAGTATGTATGTTCACCTTGTTACGATGTTAATTACATCCATGACAGTATGAATGTTCACCTTGTCACTATGCTAGTTTTTGTTTATACCAAGTTATGTTAAATGATCACTTTGGCTATATTCCCATTATTTTCCCTATTATCGTTTATGACTAGGCTATTGTCCAACCTAGGCATGCTGCCAATTTATGAGTGCGCTAGTTAGGGAACGGGGGAAAAAGGGTTAATATTGGTATAATTTGAATATGAACATTTTGGAAACATAATTCAAATTATTGGAGTGGGCATTAATACCTAAAAAGGGAAAGGTTTAATTAATTGATTAATTAATTAAAAATAGAATGTTTAGTAATTACAATTAGGAATTGTAATTATACTTATGACACGAGGTTAGGTTGCATTAGTGGTGGAAGCCTGCCTGGACCCGACCGGCATATCCAACAACCACTAATGTGAACCTAATGTGGGAGGTCTAAGTATGCAAACACGAATCGGGCTAAGACATGAGATTAGGCCCAGCTATGGAATAAGACTGCCCGTACCCGACTGGCATGTCTAGCGTCCACATGTTGTAGACCTAATGTGGGCGGTCTAGGCCATTATGAACCATAAATTGACATGGTAATGAATTGGACTACTTAACCTTAGTTGATCCATGGGGATTGTATGAACTTAAGTTTAAGTTGGGGTTTAAGTAAACTTGGTTGAACAAAAGGGGTGGGTTAAGTAAATCTTGGGTAGGTAGGTAATATTAGTATATATATAAGCCCACAAACTTAACCATTAAATAAACATGCTTGAATCAGTGGGAGGGTTACGTACATCTTAGGTTGGTGGGTAGTATTTTTATATATAGGCCCACAAACTTAACCTGTTAGGATTATGTATTAAATACACCTATAGGTAAGCATAACCGGTTGGAAGATTGGGGGTTATGTATTAAAGACACCTATAGGTAAGCATAACCGGTAGAAAGATTGGGGTTATATAATTAAAGACACGTTTTTAGGGTAAATATAACCTGTGGAAAACCTAGCAGGGGGATACAAGACAAGGGGCGAGCTTGTATCATATTGTGTGGGACCCATTTCATTCAGTAACCCGGAGTAGGTATCAAAGAAAGTACTCTGTACTAGGCGGAGAAGGGGCACGCTTACTGAACTGATTGTAAGAGTTCCAAACATGGAGGCGGTGTTGACGGCGCGTTCCAATGAGGTCATGTGCGTGCATGACTCCGCATGCTAGGGAAGATAAGACGCTGTGACATCAGTAGATATGGTTGTGCACATCCGGAAAATGAAGGGTTGCCACCTTAAGGAGTGATACACCCTACTGTGGGGCTAGCAAAGGGTATCAACGAGAGTTAGGGAGTCGACCGATCAGGGTAGTAGTTAGGATACATTTGGACATATACCTAAGTCTACCACTTTATATTTGAAGGGATCATCTTTTTCTAGATATACTAGTAATAGTGCAGAGTAATCATTAGAAGCACATACACATTATCCAGTTTACCTTGTCACACCCGCCATTTATGTAGTGATCTCTCTTATCCACTTTATATGCCTATCATGTTACTTTTATTTATTTATTGGCTAAAAGTAACTAGACTCGCCAGACTTTATGCCTGGCCCTTTTTGTTTCTCCTTCTTTCTTCTGTCCCCCCCCCCCCAGGTTCTCAGGGAGGAAACACACAGGCTTGACCGTGATTCTGCTTACTTTTGGTAGAGCTGCTGATATGTATGCCTTAAGCTCCTATCCTTGTTGCCATGGCTATATTTTGTTCTTGGGGAATTTTACTTCTTTTATGTACTCTGATATTTTTGAAGTGCAAGACAGTAACTTTTATGTTGTAATGGGCTTTTATGTTTTAAACATGTGATGTTTTTGGACCACGGTATCTTATGATAAATAAAGTTTTTATTCCGCTGTTAAATTATATATCTGTCTTGTAATATTCTGTGTCTGTTTACCTATAACGCTTCACGAAACTTAATGCATTCCCTTTGTGAGTGACATTAACGGACGTGGGGTGTCACAGGTATATTTTCACCATCTGGAGAATATTAATTATTTTTCTTCTTTCGCTTCTGCATCTCCCAGGAATGATTATGTTGGTATACCAACCGTAAGGTGATAATATATTTGGAACATTCAAGCGAAATGAATGGCTGTTCATGTGTGGTCGAGTTGCAAGATGTTCTTGTTGAACTCCAGGGTATCTCTTCTAGAGTACCGTGATCGAAAGGTGGTTCCATATCTTGTCATAGTTGGAAATTGGTTAACCAATAAGATCTCGCGGTTTTGATTGTATACTATATATGTAGAGCGTGAGATGCAAGCATTCAGCTAGATTGTTATTTGCTTAATTTAGACATTATAATAATATTAGAGAAGTATTGATTTTAAGAAAAGTTTTGGTTTATCGTATGGTAAAAACCATCCTTATTTATGTGTGGATCGGTCTTACGATTATCTTTTCTTTTGAAAAGAATTTTTTAAAGTTAAACCAAATGGTTGGAATTTACTCACACCTGTCTGATGACTGACCCAGAGTACATTTTGTTTTGTTTTACCCTAAACTCCTGGGTGCCCAAATTTGTATGGGCAGTCAAATAGTCGGGATTTTTCAGATATACTTAGAGGAGCTTGGAGCAGGGGGCTACAACATTAGATATACATAGAGTTTATTTCCGCTGTGATATATATATATATATATGTGTGTGTGTGTGTGTGATGTGATGTGATAATTCGTGTAAGTACATACACTGCTTTGTGTTTCAAAGTTATGTTATATAATATATTTTATTTATTCCGCTATGAGATTCGTGTCTACCCGATTCTGTTGTGTTGTGTTCTTCTTCTATCTTAACTTTCTTTCTTTATACTTCACACCTTCTAACTTCTTTCTATTAATGATCCGGCATTTTCGATACTTGAGTAATTGACATGGTATTGATGTTGATTTTCGAGGTTGAAAATCCCTGGGTCGTTACCCTTGTTACATCTTCAACACTGTTAATCTGAATTCTAAAATTTTGAAGATCTGAAAAATAAATGAAATTTCACACACCTTTGCTATTTTGAGTTTCTTCTAATTCATTTTGGTTAGGCTTGAACAATTACACTCATTACAGCACACTATTATTTTTCAGTGGTGATAATCTCATTTGTTTTTTTGGATTGGCTTGGATATTTCTGAATTGAAAATCATTTGGCTTAAATTATTGTATTGCATCTGGAAATTCATTTTTATTTCATGATTATTTGACTTTGATATTTGTTTGTTTGAAATCATTTGAAATCTTTGATATCTTGCATCTCACACACTTCTCAAATAAATTAAAAATCTTGTGTGATCGTTTCATTGTATCTCGAAGTTTTTACATCCGTTCAAGTAATTTCAAATAGACTGTGACGACCCCAAACCCCCGTACGACGGTGGCAAGGGTAATCTTTGGAATATAACACATAAATAGTAACAACAGAACAGAAATATATAAATACACCAGATAATGAACATCATATTACAGCGGAAATAATATAATCAACATCAGAGTTACTGTGACGGCCCGCCCCGCACCAGCCGGCATTTCCTCCGAAAGTGCGCTGTACACATGCCCGACTAGCACGGAACGGTCGCCAAAGAAAGGAAAGAAGAAAATGAACTAATAAAGAACCTGTAGAATGTCTCACAGCGCATGGGATAAAATATAATAGTAACATACTTTGACATAAAATAGGCGAGACAGTGCATAAGCTAACGACTAAACATCATAGCCGCGGAAAATCCAAATACAGCTTATGATCCAATACCATTATTACAACTTTGTAAAATACTGTCTCTAAAGAAAAAAGAAAGGAAATGTACACTACTAATGCCCAAAGTAGTGACCAGCAGCGACACAGGGAGAATAACTATATATCATACGTGGAAGCCTCCTGCTCGTCTCCGGTATAGCTACTCGTGCATACCACCTAGCCTGTCTCTAATCTGCTCGTGAGAGCACCCAGAGTGATAAGAAGAGACACAAAACTCTGGGTCAGACAAAAAGCCTCGTATGAACGATAAGCAGCTAAACAGAACAATAACAGGTATACTAAACCATACCTGGACCTGCAACCAAAGAGTTAGCACTACATACCGTACAATACTCTAAGGGGCCACTGAACAGATGGTGTAAAGATAACGGGGGTGGGGGTGTGCATGTCATAATGATGGCAAACAAATCAACCATAGCAACCATCCTCACATCTCTCACTCAGTGCATAAAGCATATAATGTCCACCACTGTCAATCACTAGACCCATCGAAGTAGTGACGGAGTTCGACTTGTACAACTACTGCTACTACCAAGCTTACCACATGGAGTCATGACCAAATCTTTACAAATGACCCCACTTCATTGGTTTATAGCTCTTTAGTCATACCTAGGCCACTGTGGCCCTGAATCCGTTCACGTACTCCCTACACATATTGATCCAAAGTCACAGACATCGACAACCCCTTCGCACACGTCCCGCAGCAAAGCCCAACTCATGAAGCCGACTCATTGGTTCCCATCTGGATCCTGAGTCCTACTTCCTATTTGGACTTCCTTTGCATCTCGGGTTTTGGTCGATATGGAGTTGGTCTTCAAAAGAGTCGTCACAATGAGGTAAAAGTATACATTTGGTTCGGTTTGGTAGTCCCGACCCGGTTCGGTTCGGTGGTCCTGGCTTATGCCTTGATCAGTGCTCCATTCCTCCTTGGTTCGGTCCTCCAGCTCTGGTTCGGTTCGGTTGCCCTATGCCTGGTTCAGTGGTTGCTCCCTCCTAGATGTCCCGATCTGATCTGGTGCTTCGCTCCAACTCCAGCTCCAAGCTTGGTCCTCCGATCCGATCCCGCTCCCTGGCTCTAGTCCGATCCGGTCTCCACGCCCTTGCTTCCGATCCGATCCCCTGTTGGTCTCTTCGATCCGATCCTCTGCCCAACTCCAACTCTAAGCAAGTGGCCTTCCTTCTCGCCAAGCCCCTTATGCTAAGTTCCAATCCGAATCGAGTCCACTTGCCTGGTTCTCCTATCCGATCTGAGCCCAATAATCTGATCCGGTCCGGTTTGAAACCCTGCACATTTCCTACGGCTTTCCAACGACTGTTTTACGTCATACCACGACGTTTTCGACCAATCTAACAGTTCTAATCAATCATAAAACATTCCATACCATCATAGCAACATAGAGAATCAACCATAAGCATCAAAACAACAACCATAGCATGTAAATTGGATCAAACATAACCAAAATCCCATATTTTCCCTTAAGCATGTTTAAGAAAAACTAATGATAGGATTAACAAAACTTAATCAAATTAATCCAAATTCCTAACAGAGGTCTAAAACATTATTTTCGAATTTATAAATATTTTTCCAGAATTTATTAATGTATAAATTCGCTAATTATCACTAATTACTTTTAATTAACTATAATTAGTGAGAAACTATGCAAATCACTCACCTTGGCCACAAATAAAATACCAAATCTGAAATGAATCTCTATTTGGTGTTGTTCCCAATGCAACACAGCAGTTCTACCTCAATTCTTGTGCTAATCCTATTTGATTTGATGTTGCTAAGCTTAATCCTTGATAAGAAAGTGATTTGGAGATGTTTAGAGGTTGGAGGCCATTATTAGGGTTCTTAGGAGGTAAATGGCGGCTAGAAAACTGAAATGAAATGAAGACCTAACTTATTTCAGCCTCCCCATAACCCTAATCCTGAAATGGGTTATGGGCCCATTTACTAATCACCTCATTTGGCCCGGTTAAGCAGTTTTTCACCTTCTGAAACTTGTTTCAGCCATATCTCCCAAACGGTAAGTCCGTTTTTCACATTCGACCACTTTACGGAAAGGTAAACCATCATTCAGAGCCAATGGAAGTGGTTTCAGGTGAAAAATCCTTTCCAATCAAAAGTTATGGCCAAAACAAGATCAGCTAGTGTAACGACCCGAAAATCCGGTAGAATTTGAGCTGACCAAAAACACAAGTCCAACCCCAAATATCACGGAAATTCGAACCATTAATAGAAAGAAGTTAGAGGGTGAGGATTGATAAGATAGAAACTTAGAATAGAAGAAGAAGAAGAACACAACATCAGAGTAACACAAATCTCACAGCGGAACGAATAACATATAATATATATAACATAACTTGAAATATACATCTGTACTTGAATATACATCAATATCAAAGTACATCACTTACAACACAGCAGAAAAAAAACTATAGCTATATGATCCTGAAGCCTCCTGCTCCAAGCTCTTCCAGTATATCTGTAAATTCCCGACTACTTGACTGCCCGTACAAATTTAGGCACCCAAGAGTTTAGGGAAAACAACAAAGTAAACTCCGGGTCAGTCATGGGATTGGTATGCGTAAACAGTTTAAAACAGTTTCAGAAAACTAAATGATATCTCATAAAACCACGCCGTATAACACGGAACGGGTTTTTCCCTTATGAGAATCCAAACACTTGACTTATCTTTATATCAAAACACTTTTGATATTATAATAATGTCTAAATCAAGTAAATAACAATCTAGTGGAACGTTTGCATCTCACATTCCATATACATATACAATCAAAACCGCAAGCACGTATTGGGTAATGGATTTCCAACTATGACAAGGTATGGAACCACCTTCCGCTGGTATATCTCTAGAGGAGAATACACCGAGTTCAACAAGAACATCTTGCAACTCAGCCACACATGACCGATCACTCATTTCGCTTGAGTGTATCGAATGTATATCACCAACGGTTGGGATCAGCAACCGTTTCCCGAATGGGACATCATCGACAATAGATTTTTAGAAGTAAATGAAACTCTAGATCAGGTGATTATACAGCCTAATAGGTGCGACCTACATAGCCATGCTGCTTGCCCGATTTCTGTCATTTACCGGTTGATGAGGCTAGAAGCGACGCTTTATCATCACACCAGATTCACTTTGAATGCCACATCGTCAAATCCATCAAATCACCGATTGACGTCCTCAACAGTACATTACGTGTCAGCTAAAAGAAGTTTCCTCCTCCGCTTCCACTCTTGGTACAGTTGAAGAAATCAATGTACGTGACCTTTCTGGAAATACTCTGTCAGACATTCATCCATACAAGTCACCCAGGAACAGGATGAACTGAAGGCACTATTTCTATTAATAGAAAAAGTCCTTGCACTCTACTCCGTCTTCGATTATCTTTATATAATCTGATTCGCACGCTACTGCCAATATGGAGTGGTTCTTCGGATAATAATCCAACCGGTCTCTCCATATTGACAACGATGGTCAAAACTCCGATAGTCTGTGATTTAACTATCGAATAAAAACAAGTGTTTCGATAGTCGATGATTTAACTATCGAATAAAACAAGTGTTCAACCAAACATCCAACAATCACTGAACCTTTAATTAATATTCCATTAATTAAATCTCTTCTCTATTTCTTTATCAATATTTGTTAACCAAATATTTTCAATAACCATATTGGCATTTTACGTTATTTGGAAAACATTTCCGAATATCGCCTTCCTTTATTTTCTATACTAGGAAATATTCATTATTCTATTTCCAAGCTTTGCACATATTTGGGTTAAAACAGATGTTGTGTAAAACATAGTTACGACAACCCAAATACAGTATTTAACTAATTCTTATTCCACATTGATCTTCGAGCCTGAATCTTGCTACTTATTGGTATATCATGAAATCAACCAAGTTGGGGTATAATTACCTCTCAGACCTTGACTGAATAACATTTAACGTCAAAAAAAACAAGACTTCTTACTCGAATAATCAATACCATACAACTGATTATTCACCTTTAAACACATATACATTTTCTCTTTCTATACCTACGAGATTTTATTCTTATACTTCCCTTTTTAATTATACTATTCTATTTCTAAGTTCGTTTCCTTATCGACTTCTATATAATTTGATATGCTGATTTCTAACTATCAAATTATCTTAAAAATATTCTATCTCCTTAAATTCCCGGAAAAATTCGCCATAACCTCCTTTGTACTGGGAGCATCGGGAAATTTCAAATAGCTTTCCCGGTCCTTCTCATCTCAAAAAGAAAAAGAAAAAAAGCCAAGCGGCTTGCCGATACGGCGCATAAAATCTCATATATGAATTAAATACGTACCTTTTTGTCGGGCATTCTATTTATTTCACTTCTATACTTTATTCCATACCTGTCTCCTGTATCTATACCTGCCCAATCTATTTAACTATACCAAATCGTTTTAACTCAATTCATTGATTTTTTTTCTTTAGTCTATTTCTCCTTTTAATATTTGAATTCTATATTCAAACCCCAATTCGCTTCTATTATTCAATTTCTATATATCAAATTCTATTGTCTTCTCTTATTCAAATCCTATAATAAAAAGTCCGTTTGAATTTCTATATTCAAATCTATAGTTCAAATTCTATATTCAAAGTCTATTTAAATTTCTATATTCAAATTCCATGTGAAATACTATATTCAAATTCTATAGTTAAACTCCATTTGAATTCTATTATTCAAATTCTATTTTCAAAGTCTACTTGAATTCTCTTTTCAAATTCTATATTCAAAGTCTATTTAAAGTCCATTTGAATTCTATATTCAAATTCTATCGTTTAAAGTCCATTTGAATTCTATATTCAAATTCTATCGTTTAAAGTCCATTTGAATTCTATGCATTATTTATAAACAACGTTTATAACTTTAATTCAAATCCCACCTTTCCATTTATAAACAACGTTTATAAATTCAATTCAAATCCCATAATTTCATTTATAAACAAAGTTTATAAATTCGATTCAAATCTCATATTTTTATTTATAAACAACGTTTATAAATTCGATTCAAATCTCATATTTTTATTTATAAACAACGTTTATAAATTTGATTCAAAACCCACCTTTCATTTATAAACAAAGTTTATAAATTCGATCACTTGTTTTATATACCTTCAAACAAGTTAACTATTTTCTATAGTCTCATTAAAAATTCAAATTCTATTTATAAAAATAGAATTCCCTTTTTAAATGTCAAATACCCTTTTCGATATTTTTATGAATCAATATTCAAACCCCAGGGATATTTTAAACAATCAATCAACCAATTTTCAATCATTTGATTTTTTTCACATCATATATAAATATATATGAAATCAAACAAACAACAACAGATAATATAATTTTGAGGAATCCAGTTGGATTCCTCCAACCTGTTTTCCTGCATCCACAGACGTTAGTCAACATAGTAATACCCATCCTGCTTCGAGGCAGGATATCGCGGTATAGAAGGTCATCCACTAATCATAGCGTGGGGCGTATAGGGTAATCATCCGCTAATGAAACCGCGGGCATCCGCTACTGAAACTGCGGCAATCCAACCAATCATCATCCCAATATATATATATATATATATATCCTAAATAACTAATATATATTTTAAAACAATCAAACAACATTCAAACAAGCATAGACAATTATTTTTAACTATATAAAAATAAATCAATAAAAAGTGAGATTTACTCACCGATGATTTTTACTTGTCGAATATCCATTCTGATTTCATTCAGTCTTGTCTAGCATTAACTTGAATTGTTTCAACTTAATTCTTCTCGAATGGATTATGCCTAATGATCAGATGATTTTATATTTATCGATTAAACGATTATCCCATTAATAACTACTATATTAAATAAATTAAATATTGACTAAATAATTTATTTAATTACCTTCCCCATTTACTTTTAATTACAACAGCTTTCCCAACTGCCCTCGGCCCCCTCTGATACCTGCTCCATTCTCTATGGCATTCCGTCGAACAACTTGTAGGCACTCCCTCGTTCCTGCAAAACCATCCATGAATCCTCCCAGTCCTGCTGTCGAACTCCCTCATGTTCCCTTGTCCGTGCTTCAACCACTGCCAGATAACGATCATCTTGAGTTCGCTCAGGCACCCAGCTCGACCTCCGTTTACCCAACGCGAAACCACCATTCGACATCGCCCTCCAGGAAGAAGATCGCGTCCAACTCCATCGCAGGTCCGAACTTGAATCACAGCACCTAGTTCAACATTGAAACTGATGAACCCTTCCATTCGCGAATCCGTTCAACCATCGATACCCTAACTCGAGAACCCTACTGTCGCGACCTTCGATCCAGGCTCCCACCTCACAGACTCGCGCGCTCCACCCAGGCGTCGACTCCAGAGATTTTGTGGTCTCGATTTGAAGTAGAATGAGAAAGCAAGGTTTTTAGATTTAAGGGGATTCCGATTTCATTTGCTAATGAAATTAGTTCGGCCATTTTAGTTTTTCTCTGTTTTCTGAAGCTTTTTGACTTCAGCGTTCAAATGAAATAAGGATGGAAGGCTTAGGATTTTAGGGTGGAAATGAAAGGATTTTAGCATGTCCACGTTTTGATTTTGTTCTGCGGTTTAGACATGAACAAGAGATCAATATTTTGTGAAGATAAAGAGGATGTCGTGCTCTAATTCCCTCCTTATGATTTTATATTTTATTGTAATTAATTTAAAACCCGTACCCTTTAATTAAAATACACCCTGATTCTGAACTCCTTTTTGAACCCAACAACTGTTATTTCTAGGGTAAAACCACTATTCCGGACACACTGGGATAGGTCACGAAGTCTGATTCGATTGTCTGTGGAAGATATTTATTTAAATCTATATAAATTTATTTCAGACAGTTTATTCTTCGAAAATAAATTAATATTATTAATCTAATTCAAACAGGAGTTTTGAGTTGATTTTCTGACCTGTTTCTAATTCAGTTTCCAATTTCTCGAACTGACGTATTACGATAATTTAATATATTCGATATTAAATCGAAATTGGTTATTAAATTAATAACTTAATATAAAAATTCATTTATATTTATCCACCCAATATTTAAATCCATATTAAATATTCAAATCTAACTGACGGAATATCCGGGTCATTACATTCTTCCCCACTTAAAATAATTTCGTCCTCGAAATTGCTAAGGTAGAAAAAGTGCTACAAACCCATTTATCCTTTTTTTTTTTATGTTGATACTCAACATTTCAAACTTCCTTACGTAACTCTCTTCCGGAAAAAATCCCTATTCGATAACTCCTCCCTTCGAATAACTATATTCGATAATCTCTATTTCGAATAACTAGATTCGAAAACCCTTCCTCGAATAAACTATATTCGATTTACTCTTATCAATTAACTCTATTGGATTTAACTCTTATCGGTTAACTCCATCGAATAACCAATATTCTATAACTCACTTCGATTAAACTAATCGATAACTCTTTCGATTAACCAATAATCGATAACTCCTTTAATTCTATCCGAATAAACTAATATTCGATTTAACTCCACTCGCTTGATCCTAGATCGCAGCGATCACAATGGTTACGCCTGATTCCCCCAGGAAACATCCGACCGCCCTAGGCTATCTGCAGCCCTGCGAATTACGCTAGCAGTCGTACGAAATGGCAACTTATCCTGAGTAACTATGTTTGGCTAACTCTATCTCAATACTATATTCGATCAACTTTAATTGAATAACTAACATTCAATTAAATTCTAATTCGATTAGCTATGTTCAATTAACTTTATCAGGTTAACTCAAAATTTTAATAACAAATATTCGATAAATTCTAATTGAATAACTAATATTTAATTAACTCTACGGATTAACCCTAACTGGTTAATTCTTACTCAAATCGATTTATTCTAACTCTAATTGACTTCTCCTATTCGAATAACTCCTGTTGGATACATTTATTCATTTATAAAGAATTACTTTTAGTAACAGTTCTTCACTTTATAAATGTTTCTCTTTAATAACGTTACTTCACTTACACAAGTGTTGTGTACTCCCTTCTATTTAAAACTATCGGTGCTAAAAACCAATATCTCTTCTCTATATAAGTTCAGACTTATATATTCCATCTATCGAATGATAAATATTTACTTTGATTTATAAACTGTCATTTTATAAATTAATCCTTTCTATTTATCTGTTAAAATAGATTTCCATTTTCTATTCATCTTCTAAATATTCATTTGATTAAATTCCATTTATTTAACAAATAAATATCTCATCTAGAACATTCTATTTATTTTCTATAAATAAATATTTCCATTGAATCTATTTGTAAATGTTTTACAAATATTTCCCCTTCTATTTGTTTACACATAACATCCTTTGTATTTGTGTCACAAATATATTTCCTTTACATTTACTTTACAAATATATTTTCTTTTTAACTCTTTTGGGTTTTCCTTTATTCATTTCGAATTCATATTCACATTGATTTTACTCAGTTTATCCATTTCGATCCATTTAACTTACTTAAGTTAAATTTAATTTCAATCATTCAAATTCCCATTAACAGGTTGCTAATTAACCGTTTTGCCTATTTCACCCTTTTTATTTGAATATAACTTGTTCAAATATACGTCAACTTAATTATAGACTAATCTAATTATATTTTCAACTCGAGTTATATATTCGATTTCGAATATAAATTCTCAATCTCTTTCACTTATCCAAAAACCCAATTTCGATTCAATTTTCCTTTAACTAATTATTTTTCAATTTAGTTAATTCTATTCAATAATCAGAAATATGATCATTGTTTCCCAAATTATTTTATCTACTTTACTTGAGTTCACATTCATTTTATAACTCAAGTCTATATTTTTCTCATGGCCATTCGGATTTTATTTACTTTAAAAAAATCCCCTTACTTATACATATATAAACCATTGTGGTTTTAAATGGTTTCTGGCGCTGCACCTTTTTGAAATTTGATTTTGACCTATCTCAAAATCTATACGACGAAATCCTGATTTTTCTCTTTCAATAGAAAACTATTGTTCAACCGGTCCCGACGATTCTTGTTTCGAAGAATTCCAACTTCAATTGAGTTCTGTATACTAAATTGAAGTTCGAATCGCCAATTTACGAACTGCCGCGCTATGGCGAGCTCGTTTTAATTATATTTATAAATATAAACGTTTTAACTTCGTTTATAATAAATTCAACTCCATTCTGATATATTTTTAATATATATCCAATCCATTCCAACATAATATTCCCGATCTATTTCTCTTCAAATATTCTAGTCCTCTACATCTAAAATATTCAAATTCCATTTTAATTTCTTTATTCAAAACCTATATTTGAATTTCCTTCTATTGAATTTCTATTTAAATTTCTTCTATTCAAATTCTATTTGAATTTCTTATTTTCAATTCCTATTTGAAATCCTTTATTCAAATCCCTTATTCAAATTCTATCTGAAAATCCTTTATTCAATTTCTATTTAAATTCCTTATTCAAATTCCATTTGAAATCCTTTGAATTTAAATTCTATTTTAACTCCTTTGAATTCAAATCCTATTAAATTTCACTTTGAATTCAAATTCTATTTAAACTCCTTTTATCTAAAATTCTATTTCAAACTTTATATTTTCTTTGAATTCTAATATTCAACCTCCACTTTATATTCTCTTTGAAATTCTGTTTAACCAAATTCCATTTGAATTCTAATATTCAAATCTCTATTTGACTTTCTTTATTCAAAACCATTTGAATTCCTTTGAATTCAAATTCTATTTCACTTCTATTTGAATTATATATATATATATATATATATATATATATATATATATATATATTCAAACTCCTTTATTTTACTTCTATTTGAAATCTATATTCCCATTTCCCATTTCAAAATTCCTCTGAAATATATACATATATTTATCTATCTCAAATTCAAAACATTTGAATTTTCAAACAACTTGTTTCTTTTCAAACAAATTCTCATCGAAAACTTTTCTAAGGCAGCAATTCGTCACTTAGAAACTCGAAAATGAACTCTGATGATGTTGCGACCATCATCCGAATTATTTCCCAGCTACTGAATGAGTTCAGTGCCATATTTCTTTCAAACTCCATTTAGAAAAATATTTTCCAAACCCCCAGGATTTTAAATTCTGAATTCTGGTTGGAATTCAATTTCAATTTCATCTCCTTTGTATATTTGATTTCATATACAAATTCCATTGGTTATATATATAACTATTTCTGTTTTATAATCTAATTTGATTATAATCCTAACAATCAACTTAACTATATATATATATAAAAAAAAAAAATCGTGTCCAATCTCCTGTTCAAGTGTTTATAATTTCCTATCGACTTCGTGGCGTCCCACGATTCGACCAAAATTTATAATCCACTCAATAGACTAGTCAACACAATATAAAACAGTTTTTATATCAAATAACAAATACGCTCTCTCGTATATATATACACTCAACTCATTCTAGGATACTACTGATCCTATCTCTAATGAGCACATTCCAACAAGCCTAGGTATTCGCTCAACCTAAGCTCTGATACCAACTGTAACGACCCGAAAATCCGGTAGAATTTGAGCTGACCAAAAACACAAGTCCAACCCCAAATATCACGGAAATTCGAACCATTAATAGAAAGAAGTTAGAGGGTGAGGATAGATAAGATAGAAACTTAGAATAGAAGAAGAAGAAGAACACAACATCAGAGTAACACGAATCTCACAGCGGAACGAATAACATATAATATATATAACATAACTTGAAATATACATCTGTACTTGAATATACATCAATATCAAAGTACATCACTTACAACACAGCAGAAAAAAAACTATAGCTATATGATCCTGAAGCCTCCTGCTCCAAGCTCTTCCAGTATATCTGTAAATTCCCGACTACTTGACTGCCCGTACAAATTTAGGCACCCAAGAGTTTAGGGAAAACAACAAAGTAAACTCCGGGTCAGTCATGGGACTGGTATGAGTAAACAGTTTAAAACAGTTTCAGAAAACTAAATGATATCTCATAAGACCACGCCGTATAACACGGAACGGGTTTTTCCCTTATGAGAATCCAAACACTTGACTTATCTTTATATCAAAACACTTTTGATATTATAATAATGTCTAAATCAAGTAAATAACAATCTAGTGGAACGTTTGCATCTCACATTCCATATACATATACAATCAAAACCGCAAGCACGTATTGGGTAATGGATTTCCAACTATGACAAGGTATGGAACCACCTTCCGCTGGTATATCTCTAGAGGAGAATACACCGAGTTCAACAAGAACATCTTGCAACTCAGCCACACATGACCGATCACTCATTTCGCTTGAGTGTATCGAATGTATATCACCAACGGTTGGGATCAGCAACCGTTTCCCGAATGGGACAGCATCGACAATAGATTTTTAGAAGTAAATGAAACTCTAGATCAGGTGATTATACAGCCTAATAGGTGCGACCTACATAGCCATGCTGCTTGCCCGATTTCTGTCATTTACCGGTTGATGAGGCTAGAAGCGACGCTTTATCATCACACCAGATTCACTTTGAATGCCACATCGTCAAATCCATCAAATCACCGATTGACGTCCTCAACAGTACATTACGTGTCAGCTAAAAGAAGTTTCCTCCTCCGCTTCCACTCTTGGTACAGTTGAAGAAATCAATGTACGTGACCTTTCTGGAAATACTCTGTCAGACATTCATCCATACAAGTCACCCAGGAACAGGATGAACTGAAGGCACTATTTCTATTAATAGAAAAAGTCCTTGCACTCTACTCCGTCTTCGATTATCTTTATATAATCTGATTCGCACGCTACTGCCAATATGGAGTGGTTCTTCGGATAATAATCCAACCGGTCTCTCCATATTGACAACGATGGTCAAAACTCCGATAGTCTGTGATTTAACTATCGAATAAAAACAAGTGTTTCGATAGTCGATGATTTAACTATCGAATAAAACAAGTGTTCAACCAAACATCCAACAATCACTGAACCTTTAATTAATATTCCATTAATTAAATCTCTTCTCTATTTCTTTATCAATATTTGTTAACCAAATATTTTCAATAACCATATTGGCATTTTACGTTATTTGGAAAACATTTCCGAATATCGCCTTCCTTTATTTTCTATACTAGGAAATATTCATTATTCTATTTCCAAGCTTTGCACATATTTGGGTTAAAACAGATGTTGTGTAAAACATAGTTACGACAACCCAAATACAGTATTTAACTAATTCTTATTCCACATTGATCTTCGAGCCTGAATCTTGCTACTTATTGGTATATCATGAAATCAACCAAGTTGGGGTATAATTACCTCTCAGACCTTGACTGAATAACATTTAACGTCAAAAAAAACAAGACTTCTTACTCGAATAATCAATACCACACAACTGATTATTCACCTTTAAACACATATACATTTTCTCTTTCTATACCTACGAGATTTTATTCTTATACTTCCCTTTTTAATTATACTATTCTATTTCTAAGTTCGTTTCCTTATCGACTTCTATATAATTTGATATGCTGATTTCTAACTATCAAATTATCTTAAAAATATTCTATCTCCTTAAATTCCCGGAAAAATTCGCCATAACCTCCTTTGTACTGGGAGCATCGGGAAATTTCAAATAGCTTTCCCGGTCCTTCTCATCTCAAAAAGAAAAAGAAAAAAAGCCAAGCGGCTTGCCGATACGGCGCATAAAATCTCATATATGAATTAAATACGTACCTTTTTGTCGGGCATTCTATTTATTTCACTTCTATACTTTATTCCATACCTGTCTCCTGTATCTATACCTGCCCAATCTATTTAACTATACCAAATCGTTTTAACTCAATTCATTGATTTTTTTTCTTTAGTCTATTTCTCCTTTTAATATTTGAATTCTATATTCAAACCCCAATTCGTTTCTATTATTCAATTTCTATATATCAAATTCTATTGTCTTCTCTTATTCAAATCCTATAATAAAAAGTCCGTTTGAATTTCTATATTCAAATCTATAGTTCAAATTCTATATTCAAAGTCTATTTAAATTTCTATATTCAAATTCCATGTGAAATACTATATTCAAATTCTATAGTTAAACTCCATTTGAATTCTATTATTCAAATTCTATTTTCAAAGTCTACTTGAATTCTCTTTTCAAATTCTATATTCAAAGTCTATTTAAAGTCCATTTGAATTCTATATTCAAATTCTATCGTTTAAAGTCCATTTGAATTCTATATTCAAATTCTATCGTTTAAAGTCCATTTGAATTCTATGCATTATTTATAAACAACGTTTATAACTTTAATTCAAATCCCACCTTTCCATTTATAAACAACGTTTATAAATTCAATTCAAATCCCATAATTTCATTTATAAACAAAGTTTATAAATTCGATTCAAATCTCATATTTTTATTTATAAACAACGTTTATAAATTCGATTCAAATCTCATATTTTTATTTATAAACAACGTTTATAAATTTGATTCAAAACCCACCTTTCATTTATAAACAAAGTTTATAAATTCGATCACTTGTTTTATATACCTTCAAACAAGTTAACTATTTTCTATAGTCTCATTAAAAATTCAAATTCTATTTATAAAAATAGAATTCCCTTTTTAAATGTCAAATACCCTTTTCGATATTTTTATGAATCAATATTCAAACCCCAGGGATATTTTAAACAATCAATCAACCAATTTTCAATCATTTGATTTTTTTCACATCATATATAAATATATATGAAATCAAACAAACAACAACAGATAATATAATTTTGAGGAATCCAGTTGGATTCCTCCAACCTGTTTTCCTGCATCCACAGACGTTAGTCAACATAGTAATACCCATCCTGCTTCGAGGCAGGATATCGCGGTATAGAAGGTCATCCACTAATCATAGCGTGGGGCGTATAGGGTAATCATCCGCTAATGAAACCGCGGGCATCCGCTACTGAAACTGCGGCAATCCAACCAATCATCATCCCAATATATATATATATATCCTAAATAACTAATATATATTTTAAAACAATCAAACAACATTCAAACAAGCATAGACAATTATTTTTAACTATATAAAAATAAATCAATAAAAGGTGAGATTTACTCACCAATGATTTTTACTTGTCGAATATCCATTCTGATTTCATTCAGTCTTGTCTAGCATTAACTTGAATTGTTTCAACTTAATTCTTCTCGAATGGATTATGCCTAATGATCAGATGATTTTATATTTATCGATTAAACGATTATCCCATTAATAACTACTATATTAAATAAATTAAATATTGACTAAATAATTTATTTAATTACCTTCCCCATTTACTTTTAATTACAGCAGCTTTCCCAACTGCCCTCGGCCCCCTCTGATACCTGCTCCATTCTCTATGGCATTCCGTCGAACAACTTGTAGGCACTCCCTCGTTCCTGCAAAACCATCCATGAATCCTCCCAGTCCTGCTGTCGAACTTCCTCATGTTCCCTTGTCCGTGCTTCAACCACTGCCAGATAACGATCATCTTGAGTTCGCTCAGGCACCCAGCTCGACCTCCGTTTACCCAACGCGAAACCACCATTCGACATCGCCCTCCAGGAAGACGATCGCGTCCAACTCCATCGCAGGTCCGAACTTGAATCACAGCACCTAGTTCAACATTGAAACTGATGAACCCTCCCATTCGCGAATCCGTTCAACCATCGATACCCTAACTCGAGAACCCTACTGTCGCGACCTTCGATCCAGGCTCCCACCTCACAGACTCGCGCGCTCCACCCAGGCGTCGACTCCAGAGATTTCGTGGTCTCGATTTGAAGTAGAATGAGAAAGCAAGGTTTTTAGATTTAAGGGGATTCCGATTTCATTTGCTAATGAAATTAGTTCGGCCATTTTAGTTTTTCTCTGTTTTCTGAAGCTTTTTGACTTCGGCGTTCAAATGAAATAAGGATGGAAGGCTTAGGATTTTAGGGTGGAAATGAAAGGATTTTAGCATGTCCACGTTTTGATTTTGTTCTGCGGTTTAGACATGAACAAGAGATCAATATTTTGTGAAGATAAAGAGGATGTCGTGCTCTAATTCCCTCCGTATGATTTTATATTTTATTTTAATTAATTTAAAACCCGTACCCTTTAATTAAAATACACCCTAATTCTGAACTCCTTTTTGAACCCAACAACTGTTATTTCTAGGGTAAAACCACTATTCCGGACACACTGGGATAGGTCACGAAGTCTGATTCGATTGTCTGTTGAAGATATTTATTTAAATCTATATAAATTTATTTCAGACAATTTATTCTTCGAAAATAAATTAATATTATTAATCTAATTCAAACAGGAGTTTTGAGTTGATTTTCTGACCTGTTTCTAATTCAGTTTCCAATTTCTCGAACTGACGTATTACGATAATTTAATATATTCGATATTAAATCGAAATTGATTATTAAATTAATAACTTAATATAAAAATTCATTTATATTTATCCACCCAATATTTAAATCCATATTAAATATTCAAATCTAACCGACGGAATATCCGGGTCATTACAACTAGGGGCAAAATAGTCATTTAAAAATCGGCAAAAATCATGAACATGGGAAATGACCCCAATAGTCGTCTCCCAAAGCTACATGACCATACGACTTTGTATGTGAAAGAAATAAATATTCTACGATAATATGATGCGTAGAATGCGGGTCATCACAGTTACACAGTATAACAGGATCATACTTAGTATAGAATACAGTTTCATATTAAGATAAAATGTCTGCAGTGGAACCAAACATAATATACATAATAGAGTCTGAAACATTAAATAGAAATGATAAAATCCATCTCCAGCTCCATAGCTATCCAGAATGAGTCTGCTAAAACCTGAATACAAGGCTGCCCATGTGGAAAATAGGGACACCCGAGTTTGCAAGTGAAACAAACTACGAGTCAGTCATGGGACTGGAATGAGAAATCTACTTAATTGGTTAAACAATAATAACAAGGCAAATCATAGGACCACGCCGCTAACGCGGAACGGGTTTACTCCAGTGATTGCCAGTACATGAATAAAGTAAAGTATTCAAACAAAGCAATGCTTTTTAGAAAAATGAAGCCAATATAAGACTCAAGTCCCATCACACAATGCAATGCAAACCGGAGGAAAGAGTTTTTACCTTATATTGGCCAAGATATGCTTGATACGTATAAAACAAAGTCATCTGGTATTATTACTAGTGTTTATATGTTTCAAAAACAATTTCAATCATAAGTATCAATCATAGACGGCATAAGTTCCCTATACCACTATGTCGCCATATACATTTACAATCAAAACCGCAAGATGTCGTATTTGGAAATTGGATTTCCGTCATGAACCAAGGCAAAAGATAGTCCTTACCGCTTCGAGACAATCTATCCCATGTCTCTGGATCAGAACGCATCGACCCTTGGATCCTTAGGGTCGGTCCACACAGAGTGGATTAAAATGGCTGAACAATGCGTTTCCCCGCCCTATGGGGCGTAAATGAGCCAAATGACTCCATCGGTCCCTGATCGACCGATATAACCGAGGTGCCTCGCATTCCAACAACCACATGAGCCAAACTTGTCAGGGCTGGTAAGTCACTAACACCACTCCTAGCTAGAAGGAAACGCATGTCCTCCCTGACGTCCTCTCCAGTTTTTGGTTCATACCGGGGTGTGAGGCTCGCGAATTAACACTATACACAAAGCTAGCTATATCAAAACTATTCTTTGATCATCAACCACAAGGATCTTCTTTTCAACAAAAGCCTTGATCACTACATCTCAGCATGCTACACAGGGAATTCACGCCATGCAACTGACGTATATCAATCACACAGAATGAAGTCTGATGTCAGACACACATCCATTTACAAGTCCGTCCTGGGTCTGAACGAAACCGGAGGCACCTTATTCCCCCTCCCATATGTCCAATACAGGAGTGAGGCACTCGCATATCCGAACGATCAACAAGTACATCCGGACAGCTACCATTGTAACCTTTCAAGGCAGCAACTCCTATCAAAGGCATCAGTAGCCATCCATTCGATGTGAAGATCCTCGGTCTTGCACCGTCTTCATATCTTCGACTTCTAATCTTCGACCAATTATTTGAAATGAGAATTAACTTGGCCTTTTCAAATAATTCACGTATACTAGAATTCAAAACAATTCTTTCCATGGTTAAATTAATTGACATCTATGCTTCAATTCAGTATAATAATTTCTTGTCAAACACATTCAACCATCAAATATCCAACAAACCAATTAAATTCGGTTTATTTCCATTCCATATTGTTTATAATATTTTATAACGATTTTCCACTATTTTTATTTATTTAAAAATAGTTCAATTTAATTAAATGACGCTTCAGGTCGGGCCGTGGCACTGGCGCTGTTTTTCTTCAGATTTGATTTACATATATCTGAAAATCTAACCGTTGGATCTTAACAAAGTTGACACCATTGGAAAGATCTCTCCAAGGCGGATCCAACGGTTCAAGTTTCAAGAAAATCCGACGGTCGGATCTCTCGGTATAATCGTTTAAAGTTACAATTTCAAAATGCGAACTTCCGCGCGCGATCCGATTAATTTTATTTTATATATATATATAATCCATTCTAGCGCTGTTTTTATTTAGATTTGAATTAAACATTTCTCACGATCCAACCGTTGGATCCTAGCAAATTTTATATCGTTGGAAAGATATTTCCAAAGCGAACCCAACGGTTCCGGTTCCGGGAAAATTCGATGGTCGGATCTCTCGATATAATCGTTCAAAGTTACGATTTCAAAATGCAGACTATAGCGGCTCGATTCGTTTTTTTTAATTTATATTTATATATACAAATATAATTCATTCGACGATTTCTATATCGTTTTTCACTTCAAATATTTCACTAACGCCTTTAAATTTCAGAAAATTTCTCCATAACCTCCTTTGTACGGGAAGGGTTTTGGAAATTTATCGGGTCGTATTAGACACCCAATAAATCCTAAAAAAGCATGCACATTTTTATAGTGATATATTCTAGTGTCCACAGGGGAGTGTGTATAGATCATAACTCCAGAGAATAAATTCTCGTCACCTTATAAATGGTTATTGTGCCTTACCAACTAGAGAGACGTGATTATTGTCATCTCCAGACCTGTGTGGGGTTTTTATTAATCTGGCAATTTACCGTTATATTTTATATACTCCATATCAGTCTTCAGTTCAACCTGAAATATAGTCATCGCCATACAAGCCTCTTGCTTGTATGGTAAATCTTCAACCTCATCACATAAGCTTCAAGTGCTTATGTGGTATATGATGAAGTATGCTATCTTCACGCAGTATGCCATGTAATGTAGTTCAAAATTAATTGTTACTATCCTATGGCGACGTTTATGATTTCACACAGAACAACCAGCACTCCGCATCCAATGGCATTCACAGGAGTTGATGTAATAATAAAATTTCGCAGCCAACTCTTTAAGGCTTACCTATTTGTCGGGCATGCAAATATATTCTTTACTCAACAGCTAATCCATTTTTCTGTTCAACACATGTATATATATATGCAGAACTAAGCTAAAAACAATATTTTTAGAGAATAAATGTTTATTTCAACACACGGTTATTTTTAACACTTCATATACATGTTAAAAATAATATTTCTAACTCGCCAATATTTATTTAAACATGTGGTTATTTTTAACACTTCATACATCGTATAAAAATGATATTTTTGGTGAACAAAAATATATTTCAACTCATGACTATTTTATTTAGTTCATAAACAGGTTAAAAATAATATTTATAGTGAACAAATATTTATTCCAACAAATGCGTATTTTTAGTGAGTCGTATACATGATAAAAATGTTATTTTTATCGTTCAAAATATTTCTTCAACACATGAATGTTTTTAGCACTTCATATACTTGATAAAAATGTTATTTTTATCATTCAAATATTTTATTCAACACTTGGTTATTTTTAGTGAGTCATCCTTACAATAAAAATGTGATTTTTATTGTTCGCTCAATTTATTTCAATCATGAATATTCTATAAGCTTCAAAGGCATAATAAAAATATGATTTTTATTATCTAAGCAATTTATTTCTATCATGAATGAATTATCAACACATGAATATACTTCAACATATGAAAATAATTCAAACACATGAATATTTAAGAAAATTTCGATAGCATAACGGCAGGGTAGTTAAAACCAGCACCGTCCCGATGTACGGATCCTTGCTCTACCTTAAAGCTTCGCAGCTTTTGACAATGGGGATTTCAATATTCTAGTTCGTACGCAGACGAATATATTTTTCTTTTCCACAACCAATTCTAATTTTGTTTCAACCATAAACAAATATTTTTCAACCACAATCCAACATTCTCAACCACAAACAATCCTATCAACCATTCGCATTATTCACCAAATTTCGAGCCAATCACAATCAATATATATTGTCCATGGTTTGTGGACGAGGGGAGTGTGTATATATATATAAGTATATTTCACTTCCATTTCAACGCATATACATGATTTATACAATGCATGTATAATTTATACATCACTCATATAACTTATACAACACATGTACATGAGGTATACAACGCGTATATAATTTATACTTCGCTTATATAACTTATACATCGCATTTCCATTCCATATTGTTTAGAATTCTCACATTGGTTTGTCGCTTTGCCAAAAATTGCAGAAGGCTCTAAAAATTCTCCGGTCTCTTCTAGAATGTAGAAGACGTCCACATGAGTCCAATGTCTCATGTTTCATCGAATTTCATTATCGTATGATAAAGATACGATTTTTATTCGATAATCACCACTTGCAACACTTAAAAATGTCACAAATAGTTTAATTAAAATGGGTCGATACCTTTCAGCGCTGGATTCAAAACTAGGTCATCAACTTTCTCGAAATCCGTGCAACGTTAGGAGGATCGGGCTGCGCCACTTGGAAGAGGGAGGAACGGCGCGTCGTCGGCTGGTGGAGGCGTCGAACTCGGCGGCGGGACAGAGGGGTGGCGGCGGTTAAAAGGTCGAAGCTTTGGAGGGGTGGTTCTCGCGAAATACGAGACGAGAGAGGGCGAGGCTGGTATTGATTTGAAGAGGAAGGAGAAAGCTTCAAAAAGTTCAACGGGGGTAGGGTGTTTTGATGCGTGGATCGATAGGAATATGGCCGGTAAGCTTTGAACAGCTTTCCGCCGTCAGTCGAGGGAGATAGCGGGGATTTTTTGAGATTTTTTTTTTATAATTTAATTAATGAATGGATAATTCCTATTGGTCGATATTTATATAAATTTGAAAATTAGGGTTTTCATAAAGGAACACCAATTCAAACCCAACGACTGTCGCCCCTAACTAATTATCCCCATTCCGAACACAATGGGATATGTTTAGCAGGCCCATTCGACTGTTACAGCTAGTTATTCTTCAAATTAAAGTATAAAACATTCAATATTTGATTTGAACGTACATTTTAATTTGCCGGGGCCATATACTGATTCTAAAAATTCCCGAAAAATAAACCTAGTTATGTTGGGATGATACGGTCCCAACAAAACTGATTTCGTCGAATGTTGAGACCGTTTGTAAAATGGACACATTCTGGTCGATCCAGTTTAACTTAAATCAACCAAACACGTTTTCCTTTGCCTCACTCACATATTGATTTCAAAAATTTTGGAAATTTAAACTTAGCAATAAATCGACATCCTAGATCCAACTAAAGTGGTTTCGTAGAAAACAGAGGTCGTTTGCAAAATGTCTATTTTCAAGGGCCTTAATATTATTTAAAAATGGAATTTTTAAATTCTGACCAAATTTCTGCTCATATTAACCAAAATAAATTTTTTAAATTGGTTCAGATTTTCCGGGTTGTTACATAGACTGTTTCTAAACATGCATCATGAATCATCTCTTAGGCTTAATGCAAATAATCTGATTTTTTTCTTCGAAAATATTGTTTTGAAATTCTTTGTTCTGCTGCGCTGATAAATGGAATCATTTTGAAAATGTTTTAATGACTGCTTGTTTTGGTAAATATTGATTATTTCTTTGGTAGATGGAATTTGTGTGCTTGATTTGCTTGCTTGGTTTTGGTAATTGGATATTCTTGCTTAGGATTGGTGCTTAGATTTTTTTGTTTGGAATTCAATCGAATGCCACTATGGATGGTTAGGAACTCCAAATGGCTTAGGCACACGTAAAATCAGTATTTGAGATACCCTTGTTAGCCACCGGTATGGTATTAAAATCCTCATTAATTGAGATAACAAGTGGTATCAGTCTTGGTGTCCTTTATTTTCTCTCATTCAAGTGCTTGATTCTTTTAAACTTATTTTTTCAAATTGTATAGATCTTTCAATACGCTCTTGTAATTTATTTTCAATTTTAAAATCATTTATTGATTATTTATTTAGAAATTGAAATCAATAACCAAATTGAACTGTATTTAGAATTCATCAAATTATTATCAGATTTTGAAATTGTGTTGAGTTGTGACTATGGTATACTTCACATAAAGAGGAAATTTTATTTAAATTCTCATGATATTTTGAACCGTTTTATAATATCTTTGAATTGGGACTTATTTCATAAACATCTTCTTCATCTACTAGGATTCTTCCATTCATCACGATTTTATATTAATGTGGAGAGTTTAATCTTTTTAAAATCAATTTAATGAATATATAGTTTCAAATTTGCGATGGAAATGTGACCGTATTATTTTTCAGAAATGGAGATAATTGAAAATTTTCAATAATCCCGGTATAGTTGAGCATATTTCATAATATGATTAATTTAGAAATTTATTTCACAATCATCTCTATACCTAGCATATTTCTATCTTCCATATTGGTTTTATATACTAAGGAGATTTTTTTTAAAGGAAAATAATAAATATAATGTAACAACTCGGAAAATCAAAACCAATTTAAAATTTTTATTTTGGCAATTTTAATGGATTTTGAATATTTAAAATGATTTATTTTAAACAGTAATGACTAAAAATTTATTTAATCGAAGTTAGAACGAATAAATTTATTTTAATTATAAAATAAGGCTGAAATGGCGCGGTAGTTTGAAAATTCGAATTCAAATTTCAATTGAATATACAGAATTCAATTTAAGTCAGAATAAGACGAAACAAGAAATATTTGAATTTGATTAACAGTATCTTTCTAACGGATGTAAGAAATGGAGATTTCACTTTATAAATAAAAAGTTACGTCCAGTTTAAAATTCAGAAAAGTTGTTGTGGAATTTATATATATTTTAATATAATATATAGCCCTTAAAATAACCATTTTGCAAACGACACCGTTTTCGATGAAACCACTTTTGTTGGATCTGGAATGTCAAATTATTGCTAGATTCCAAATTTCATAATTTTTGGAATTAATATGTGAGCGTGGCGTATTTAAATGCGTTTGACCAATTTTAGTCAAATTGGATCGACTAGAAAATAACCATTTTTCAAACGGTCTCCAAATTCGACGAAATTAGTTTTGTTAGGAACGTATCGTCAAAACATAACTAGATTTATTTTTCAGGAATTTTTGGAGTTAGCATGTGGCCCCGGTAAATTAAAATGTGCGTTCAAATTCAATTTATATAGATTTATATTTTAATTTTGATGAAAACTGAGCGAAACAGTCGAACTGGCTTACGAAACATATCCCATTGTGTTCGGAATATGGGTATTTAGCTAGCGGCGATAGTCGTTGGGTTTGATTTGGAGTTCATATCAACAAACAAGTAATTTACAATTTAATATTATTATTTAAATAGATATATATATATATATATATATATTTCTAATTGGTCAAACCCTAGTCAAAACAATTACTCGGTCAAATAATCCTGAGGCCGCCGTTCTCCTTCATCAATTTCCAGCATTTTCGGATTTTGATCTCCCTCTATCTTTCAATCCACACTTCGATTCAAGAATCGTAATACGACAAGGTTATAGAGCTCATCAGGCTCTGGCAAACCAACGGTGGTGATTGGCAACAAAGCTCCGTCGTGGCCGAATTCTGGCCTAAACAGGCACCGGTCGAGCTCGTTTCTCGATCACCAGGGGAGTTCGAACTCCATGCCATTCATAGCACTGACAGGCGGTGCCAGGCTCTTCAAGATGGCAGTTTCTGATTGGCGACCGACGCAAGGTGGTGGCTGCGCTTCCTAAACCTAGGCAGCGGTGGATGGGTTCTTTTCTGGAGACGCCTGTGCGATGGAAACAATGAGGAAGGGTAATTACCCTTAAACAAAGTAATTAAGGAAAATAATTAATTATTTAATTAATTGTTAACGTGTTTATATATATTAATATTGGTTTAAAAATTAGATTTTTTATGTAAAAAAATAGCATTCTTTTAAAGAGAAAGTAGCATTATTTTTTAGAACGAAAATAGCATTATTTTTGAAAATAAAAATACAATTGTTTTAAAAGCTGAATTTTTATATATATAGATATGATTTTAAAATGTGGATTTTAAAATATAAACATTTTTTTGTAAAAATATGATTTTTATATAGAAAACGGATTTATAAAAATAAGATTTTTATATAGAAAACGGATTTATAAAAATATTTTTTTTATATGTATAATAGCGATATAAAAATATTACTTTTATATATATAGTAGCAGGATAAAAATGTGATTTTTAAATAAATAGCACTGTATTAAAAATGTGGTTTTTAATATAAACCGCTTGATAACAGATTGCGATGGAACAGACTGGAAGTTGAATGGAGATCCAAACTGTCCAATAAAGAATGACGGAGTGAAAAACCAAGGTGAGAACTTCTCAATATAATTTCTTGTACATTTATTTATTTTATAACTGCATATATGAACAACTCCCCGTCATCCACAGATCATGGACGACTTGTTTGATTGTAATGTGTTGTGAAAATTGATTGCGATTGTGATGTGGAAATGAAATATACAATATTCATGTGTTAAAATAAATATTTTATCGTTAAAAATATAATTTTTAACGTGTTTATGAATGAAAATAAATATTCATTTACAAATCGGACGATTTGTTTATGTACACTCATTTATCTGATAATGATTGGGACGATAAATTTTACACATCGCCCAACTGCACAAATAAAAATCTGTGTTTGTTGATTGAAACCCCACACGGGTATTGGGATGATATTTGACATGCACTAATCCCGATTGTTTAGTTGTATGTCGATCGATAGGTTGACAGACTGTTGTAGGCGTTAATTATTTATATTTAAAGCTTATACAGTGTAGAATACACTCTGGATGATGGTTTAACATTATTGTTATGTACATGTGTTGTATAAAATCCATATAAATAACATTATATGGTAATTGACTGTGTCTGATTCCAGTTCAGAAAGAACGAATATTTTAAAATAACGAATATCTTAAAATAATATTCAGTAAAAGATCAAAATGTGATTTTGATGTCCGATTTTGGATGGACACCAAAATATTGAAATATATGAAGCCGTGTTGATTAGATATGCGCTATTTTGATGCGAACGATATTTATATTGATTTTATTCATTTTTATAATGAGTATCGAAAAGGAAATGATTTCAAAATATAATATTTTGAAAATAATATCATTTATATATTAATGATATGGAATATTCAATTTTGGTTTAAAATTGAAACTGAAGTTGGAATCCTTTTTAAAACGAATTAAAAAAGATTTATAAAATACGTTTTAAATGGAAATCGACGAAATATAATATATATATATATATATATATATATTAAATGGCCTGAATAGAACGCGCCGCGCAGCGACTGTTCGCGAACTTCGACCGTTGACTTCGAATTGACGTTACGGTAGATCCGACCGTCGGATTCTCCTAAAACTAGAACCATTGGGTTCGTATCGAAAAGATCTTTCCAATGAATATAAGAGATTTGAAATCTAACGGTAGGATTTGGAATTATGTCCAAATCAAATTTGGAAAAGGTCGATGTAAGTGTAGTTCAATGACCGTTTATGGAAATCGACTGTACGGGCCTCGATAAAATTATTAAAAATATTAATAATTTGTGTAAAATCATAATAAATGATTTGGAAAGAATTGGGATGAAAAATTCCAAGTTTGAAAAGATAAAAGTATGTTTTTATCGAAATGAACTAGTTATTAACTAGAATTATAATCCAATTAGTTTTAAATAAAATAAATTGGATTTGTAAATGGTTTTAATATAACCAGAAATTTTCAATAATAAATTGGAATGGATTTGAATCGAAATTATCTTCGGAATATTTCGATATTGGATTCTGTGATTATACAGATATTGTGGAGGAATTTGAAAGATATAAACATCGTTATTCAAAATACGATATTTGTTGATTTCAAAATTTGATATTGAACATAAGCCGATACATTTTCTATTCAGAGCCTCATATTAATATCAAATTGGATTTTGGGTTTGTCGTGAATGGTGTCTTCATTAACACTACTCTTAAACCCAGTTGAGAAAAGAATAAATCTTTTAATTAAGATTTAATGAAGTTTACCAATTAATTAATATTTAATTGGAATTGAATGAAAATTGGTTTTTGGGTTTATCGTGAACGGTGTTTTAAATAACACTTGTTCTTTAACCCGATTAACAATGGAATGTGATTTTGGGTTTCTCGTGAATGGTGTCTTAAATAACATTGTTCTTGAACCCTGTGTGAAAAGAATAAATCTTTTAATTGAGATTTAGAGAAATTTGCCAATTAATTAACATTTAATTGGAATTGAAATGGAACGTGAATTGAGATTATTGTGAACTATGTTTTTAACGACATTCGTTCTTTAACACGATTAACAGAGAAATGTGATTTGGAAATAAATCTTTTTATTAAGATTTAATGGAAATTTTTCCAAAGTAAAGTTTTCCAATTTAATATATTGGAATTGAATGGAATTCGATTCGATAATAATCGAAATGAGCTTCTGTGGAGGAAGACTGCTAATATGTATGGAATTTAAAAGGCTTTGTCATTATTCCATTTAAATTATTAGTCGTATACGAAAATTGATATCGATTATATATCGATCTATTTTCCGTGAAGATTTCATATTTTATGGAATGTGATTTTGGGTTTATCGTGAACTATGTTTTAAATGACATTGGTTCTTTAACCCAGTTAGAGATAAGATTAATTTCTTAACTTGGAATAATCATTAATATTGATTTTTGGGAAGATTAAAATTAAGTGGAGTTTTATTTAATCTTTAATTAAATTGGAACGTAAATATTATAATTTAAATTATCAAATTTGTGAAATGATCGAGAATGGAGTATCACCAGTTTTGCTCAAAGCGATACTTAAATCTTTAATTAGATTTGAATGAGAAATGGTAATTAATATTTACCGATAAGACAGTGGTGTTAGATATGGAGTATCACCAGTTTTGCTCCATTGGATGAATAGGTTGGGACTGGAAAATATAATAAATGATTACTTCGGTAAGGTTCGCTAATCCCGTCTAGTTTGGAAACCCTTAATTTGGTTAATTTGTGAAAAGAATATTTGAATAAAAGAATATTCTTGATTGGAATGAGGCGTATGTTGTGTTTGTGTAACACTTGTTTATAAAATACGTGAGTTATTCGGAAAGACCGGGTTTATCCCATTCTGAATAACTGATACGACGATTAGTCGAAGATGAAGACGGTGGTTGAAGACCAGAGGTCTTCACATCATTTCGATGATTACTGATGTCTTGATTGGACTGTACACCCAAGACGAGGTAATAAGTGGTGATCGTCCAGACGTACTTGGAGATCGACCGGATATGCGAGGGCCTCTCTCCTGTGTTGGACATATAGGACGAGGAATAAGGTGTCTCCGGTTTCGTTCAGACCCAGAACGAACTTGTAAATGGACTGTGTGTCTGACATTGGATTTTATTCTGTGCTGATTGATCTCTATTAAATATACATCTGTTTAGTGGCGGAGAATTTATTCTCTTGCTTAACACCCTTCTCTAAGACGTACGTGCTTAGAGGTTGTATATCGATAATCATCAGTCGCATGGCGTGAATTGCTGTTGTGGCATGCTGAGATCCAGTGATCAAGGCTTTTGTTGAAAAGCAGAGCCTTGTGGTTGATGATCAAAGCATAGCTTTAATATAGCACCACTTTGTGTATAACATTAATTCGTGAGCCTCACATCCCGGTGTGAACCAGAAACGGGAGAGGATCCATGAGAACAAGCGTTTCTTTCTAGCTAGAGGTGGTGTCAGGGTTTTGCATGCCCGGACATTTTTATATTTTTTACCTATGTGGTTGTTGGAATGTGAGGCGCCTCGGATATATCGGTTACTACGGAGCCGATGGATATTGAGTCATCTGGCTCATTTACGCCCCATAGGGCGGGGATACGTACTGTTCAGGGATTATTAATCCACTACATGTGGACCGGCCCTGTGGCTCCTATGTGCAGTTGCGGCTGTATCCTGAGACATGGGGTAGATTGTCTCAAATTCGGTAAGAACGATACCTTGCCTTGGTTCATGATGGAAATCCAACTTCCAATACATGACTTTGCGGTTTTAATTGTAGAACTTGTATGGCGACATGATATATGGTACCATGCCGTCTATGATTGATACATTTATATTTGAAGCTGTTTTTGACACTATACACTTATTATAGTATCAAATGATTTGTTTTAAACATACCAAGAATGTTTGGCCATTATAAGGTAAAACTCTATCCTCCGGCTTGCGTTGCATTGTGTGATGGGACCTGAGTCTTATAATGGCTTCATTTTCTTTATTTAGCATTGCGCTGTTGTTTCGTGCACTGATATTCTTGGGGTTAAACCCGTTCCGTGTTATACGGCATGGTCCCTTGATTTACCTAACTTTAAAATCAAATTAACAACTGTTTTAGTTCTCACACCAGTCACACGACTGACTGGAGTTTATTGTTTCAACCTAAACTCTGGGTGCCCTTATTTTCCACACAGGCAGCTAGTAGTTTTGGTTTTGCATATATTATATTCACAAGATCCTGGTTTACAGCTGAAGCGATATTCAGAAAGCTCTGTATCCATGTATTTCTTTCAGTTGTGTTTTGTATTATTTTTCCGCTACACTATATATAAATCTTTGATATTTATCAAATGTTTATAATTTATTCATACTCTATTATATTTTTGTACTCTGATGTAAATTGTTGTAATAGCAATGAAATGTACTTTTGTTGTTGTTTTGATTCGTCGTGTTCTCAACTCAATCCGGGCTTTCTCTTACAGGGAAGTTCGGGTCGTTTCACCTGGTATCAGAGCTTTGGTTTACAGAGCTCGAGAACAAGGCACATTAGAACCAAACGAAAGAATTCATCAGAGATTGGATTAGTAATATCCAATAAGAATGACTCGCTAGAGATAGGATCAGTAGTATCGTAGAATGAGTCTGAAGAGTATTATTTTTAAAATGAAAACAAATTTTGTTTTGAAAATTTATGCCTTATAATACGTATTTGAATATTTATTTTATATTGAATTTGGACAATCAAGTATATGAAGATTTTGAATATACGTCTGGCTAGTCCACGTGTATACGAAGTCTCAAATATACTAGATAGATATAGAATCACACTTTAGTCGCCCGGAGAAGATTCTGATGATGATAGCTACATCATCAGCATTTATGTTCGAGTTTCGAAAGTGGGATATCTATATATTTCCAATTGGCTGGTGTGAGAACCAAAACTAGATAGGATTTATTGTTTGTGATTTGGCATCAAAAATGGATTTTTGGTATATATAACAATTTATGTGTTTGAAATGATAATCAACTAATTGATTGCTTGCTATATAGTTTGATTATTGGTTTGATTAATTAAAATTTTGAACCATTAAGCCAAATTGAATCAAATATTGAACTGAACTGAAAATTGGTTGGAATTGCATGCATATACATGTATATATATTGAACAGGTCATAGCAAGGAGGCTAGAGAAGAGGAATAAAATTGTATGCCCGACAAATAGGTATATGTTTACTAATTTATTGGGTTTGGATGATTTTATGAGCCGATTGGCTTTTTCTTTTTCTTTTTGGATGATGAGGGCCCTACGTGGCTAGTTGCGGTTTTAAATGTCTCTCCATACAAAGGAGGTTATGGCAAAAAATTTCGAAAATTTAGGGTGTTAGCCAAATTTTTGAAAAATTAAAAAATTCTTAAAAACTGAAAAATTGAAGAATGAAAGTTGAGTAGATTAGTTAAACCACTTTCAACTACGTTCCTTTTCGAGGACAAAAAGATTTTAAGTGGGGGAGAATGTAACAACCCGGAAAATCATAACGAATTTAAAAATTTTATTTTGGCAATTTTAATGGATTTTGAATATTTAAAATGATTTATTTTAAATAATAATGACTAAAAAATTATTTAAATCGAAGTTAGAACGAATAAATTTATTTTAATTATAAAACAAGCATGAAATGGCGCGGCAGTTTGAAAATTCGAATTCAAATTTCAATTGAATATACAGAATTCAATATAAGCCAGAATTGGACGAACCAAGAAATATTTGAATCTGATTAACAATATCTTTCTAATGGATGTAAGAAACGGAGATTTCACTTTATAAATAAAAAGTTATGTCCAGTTTAAAATTCAGAAAAGTCGCTATGGAATTTATATATATATTAATATAATATATAGCCCTTAAAAATAACCGTTTTGCAAACGACCACCGTTTTCGACGAAACCACTTTTGTTGGATCCAGAATGTCAAATTATTGTTAGATTCCAAATTTTATAATTTTTGGAATTAATATGTGAGCGTGACGTATTTAAACGCATTTGACCAATTTCAGTCAAATTAGATCGACCAGAAAATGACCATTTTTCAAACGGTCTCCAAAATCAACAAGTTAGTTTTGTTAGGACCATATCGTCAAAACATAACTAGATTTATTTTTCGGGAATTTTTGGAGTCAGTATGTGGCCCCGATAAATTAAAATGTGCGTTCAAATTCAATTTATATAGATTTATATTTTAATTTTGATGAAAACTGATCGAAACAGACGAATTAGCTTACGAAACATATCCCATTGTGTTCGGAATATGAGTATTTAGCTAGGGGCGATAGTCGTTGGGTTTGATTTGGAGTTCATATCAACAAACAAGTAATTTACATATTTAAATAGATATATATATACACACATTTCTAATTGGTCAAACCCTAGTCAAAACAATTACTTGGTCAATGTAATGGCGCGTTTTGTTAGCTGTCGAATAATTAATTTATTTAATTATTTATATATCGATTTGGCGATATCGATAACTTAAAGTAAAACGTTCGAACTTATAATTTATAATTATAATTAAAACAAACCTGAAACGTCGCGGCAGTTCACAATTTGGCAATTTGAACTTCAACTGAATATACAAGATTCGTTTTAAATCGGATTTCTGTGAAACAAGAAACGTGTGGAGCTGGTGGAGTATATTTTTCATATGGAAGAGAAAAATCGAGATTTCATCGTGTAGATTTTGAGTTATATCCAAATCAAATTTCAGAAAAGTCGCTATAGAGTTCCTTTATAATTTGCGACGCTTTATTTACGTTATAAAAGAGTTTTCAATATATTTGAATATCGGGTTTGAATTTAGACAAGGTTCTTTTGGGAAGTAGTAATAATTTAATTTTTAGAATTTTACTGTAATTTTTAATTAATTAAATAAGCAACTTTTTATTTGAAGTATTTCGCACCTTGAAATCAAGATTTTGAAGTTTCAAATATGAGTCCACCTACCGAGATAATTATATTTTTGGGATCGTGACACATCGTGTGACACGATGGTAATTTTATTTCTGTCTATAGTGGTCCGGGTAACAAATGAAATTTTGTATAATGGACACTGTAAAACTCTTCACTTTGAAAACAAACAATATCTATACCACAACACTTCATAAAACATATATTTATAAATTGAATCGTATATGTACTCTTTACTTAGCATGTAACGAAATTAACCCAAGATGTTAAGCAATACCCACCCACCCAAATACTTCATTCGAAAGGGCTGTAGGATCTTTCAAAGCACCTACGCAATTTACAGTATAACCACATGTTAACCTACCTACCCAAAACGTGGACAATCCTTTCACCATATCAGCTAAACAAAAGGGAGTGGTCAGGAAAGTGTCACGCCTCCACTTTCATACCCAAGAACGTGGCAAAGCTCCACCCTGATACCTTAACCACCCAGTATACACGTATCTTCTCTCCTATACATATATTTCCGTCCACTGTTTTCTTTCATTCCTTTTCAAAACAGTATAAAACCACCATAGCAAAAAAAAAAAAAAAAACGAGCCGTCCGTTTTTCCACCACAGCAAACCAAAATCCATCTTCTAAAATCCTTAACAAATCAAATAAAAATCATTAAATCATGGGATTCTTATATTTGAGGTCACTGAGTGATAATCTTCGTTCCTATATCAAAAACATGGGGTGCGACACCCATTTGCTGATCGCGTCTATCACCAGCGCCACCTAGGGCATCACGACTTTGTCAATTCGGGCACATCTGGGCAGCAAGTAGGTTGCGGTTGCGGTGAGGTTGGACTGGCGCACCGTTTGATGAAATTTGGGGAGGATTGACACAAATTTGTGTCGCACCTACACAGTATGGCTCGAAGGAAAAATGGAGATCGAGATTTAAGGGGAGCCATCGAGTTTAAGTGTGAGGAGTTGGGGTTGAGGAGAATTCGAAGTGGCAAATGTTGGTGTGATTTGTTTGGGGTTCGGTTGATCGAAGGAGGAGGTTCTAATGCCTGAAACGATGGAAATGGTGGAGGGCCATCTGGAGTTACGGTCTGTTTGAGAGGAAGAAGAGGAGTAGAAAACGGGTTGGGTGTTGTGGTAATTAGGCCGGGGAAAATCTAGGGGTAAAGCCCATTTGTTATTTAACCCAAGTTATTTATTTAATTTATAAATGTATGAACTTCTAATCGTTATAACTTGCTCATACGACACCGGTTTTCAGCGAAACAAGATCCGTTAGGATCGTATGGACGAGAGCTTCACAATGAAGCTGACTGGGAATGAATCCGAGCTCGTTACAATTTATGGCGAAATAAATTGTCAGACTGAATCAAATAACGCAAACCGTTATTTAACGGATAACGCGCAAAGGTGAGTAAATCTCACAAAACTCTAAACAGTTTTATTTTCACGTTGTATTCTTAGAACTGTTAAAATATTGTCTGTTTGACTGTGTGTTGATTGTTTGCTTGAACTGCTAGTCAGTTAGTAGAGATTTTATATATATATTTACGTATGTGTATATATATATATATATATATATATATATATATATATATATAAACCGTCAAATAGTTATATGTTGATTCTGTTTATCAGAATATTATACTGGTGTTGTTTAACATCTGTGGATGCAGGGAAACAGGTTGGTGGAATCCAACAGGATTCCTCAACAGTTATTTTACTGTGATCTTTATATTGTGATATATAATGTGATGTATATAATCTGTGTGATTATGTGCAGTGGGACGATATTTATCGTTGTTATATGGCGTGTTAAATACCATGAGAAATACCAGAATGTAGGAGAGGGGTTTTCAAAGTATATTTTGCAAATAGTTTATTTATATAAAATCAAGGGATTATATATATATATATATATATATATATATATAAGAAAAAGGATTCTGAATATAAAGGGATATAGTTGGTAAAAACAAATATAAAAGAATTATATTTGTAAATCAAATACAAGGGAATATATATATGTAAATCGAATATAAGGGGATATATTTGTTAATCAAAATATAAAGGAATTATATTCGTTAAAAGAAATATAAAGGATATTTATTTAGAGATTAAATAAATAGAATTAAACTAAAGGAGATATTTATTTGTTAAGTAAATAGGAGTTAACCAAGTGAATTGGTCGAGTTAATCGAAGTGAATTTGTTAAGTTAAACTAAGTGAATCGGTTAGAGTAAATCAAAGTGAATTAGTTAAGTTAACTAAGTGGTTAATCGAAGTGAAGTAGTTAAGTTAAACTAATTGGTAAATCAAAGTGAATTAGTTGCGTCAAACTAAGTGAATTAGTCAATTTAAACTAATTGGTTAATCGAAGTAAATTAGTTGGGTTAATCAAAGTGAATTAGCTGAGTTAAACTAAGTAAATCGGTTAGAGTTAATCAAAGTGAATTAACTAAGTTAAACTAAGTGGATTAGTTCAGTTAATCGAGACAAGTAAATCAAGTTAGGGTAAACCATTTGAGTTAACCAGTTAGAGTTAACCATTTGAGTTAACCAGTTTGAGTTGACCAGTTAGAGTTGACTAGTTAGAGTTGACTAATTAGAGGTGACCAGTTAGAGTTAACCAGTTAGGTTAAACCAGTTGAGTTGACCAGTTAGAGTTGACCAGTTAGAGTTGACCAGTTAGAATTATCCAAGTAGAGTTAATCGAGTAGAATTGCCGAATATCACCTATTCGAAGTAGAGTTATCGAATATAGTGTATTCAAGGGAAGAGTAATTGAATATAGTTTATTCGAGTGGAGAAATCAAATGTTATTCATTTGAGAAGAGTTACCGAATATTATGTATTCGAAGAGTAGTTATCGAATATTGATTATTCGAAGTTAGTTAATCCAAAGGAGTTATTCGAAGTTAGTTAATCCAAAGGAGTTATTCAAAGTTAGTTAATCCAAAGGAGTTGTTCGAAGTTAGTTAATCCAAAGGAGTTGTTCGAAGTTAGTTAATCCAAAGGAGTTATTCGAAGTTAGTTAATCCAAAGGAGTTATTCGAAGTTAGTTAATCCAAAGGAGTTATTCGAAGTTAGTTAATCCAAAGGAGTTATTCGAAGTTAGTTAATCCAAAGGAGTTATTCGAAGTTAGTTAATCCAAAGGAGTTATTCGAAGTTAGTTAATCCAAAGGAGTTATTCGAAGTTAGTTAATCCAAAGGAGTTATTCGAAGTTAGTTAATCCAAAGGAGTTATTCAAAGTTAGTTAATCCAAAGGAGTTGTTCGAAGTTAGTTAATCCAAAGGAGTTATTCGAAGTTAGTTAATCCAAAGGAGTTTTTCGAAGTTAGTTAATCCAAAGGAGTTATTCGAAGTTAGTTAATCCAAAGGAGTTATTCGAAGTTAGTTAATCCAAAGGAGTTATTCGAAGTTAGGTAATCCAAAGGAGTTATTCGAAGTTAGCTAATCCAAAGGAGTTATTCGAAGTTAGCTAATCCAAAGGAGTTATTCGAAGTTAGTTAATCCAAAGGAGTTAGTCGAAGAGTTAATCGAATATAGTTATTCGAAAGAAGGTGTTAATCGAATATAGTTATTCAAGTAAAGTTAAAAGAGTTAATCGAATTTAGTTATTCGAAATGAGTTATTCGAATTAGATATTTGAATAGAGTTAAACACATTAGAGTGATTTGAATTACTTATTCAAATAGAGTTAAACACGTAAGAGTTAATTGAATATTAGTTATTCAATTAGAGTTAAATCGAATTTAGTTATTCGAAAGGAGTTAATCAATTTGAGTTAAGTTAATCGATTTGAATTAAGTTGAATCGAAATGGAGTAAATCGATTAGAATTAAGTTAATCGAGTTAGAGTAAATCGAATATTGGTTATTCGAAGGTAAGTATTCGAATTAGTTATTCGAAGGAGTTAATCAAATGAGTTGATCCAAAGGAGTTAGTCGAATATTTGTTATTCGAATAGAGTTAAAGGAGTTATCGATTTTAGTTTGATCGAAAGGGGTTATCGATTAGTAAATCGAAAGGAGATTTTCAAATATAGCATATTCGAAAGAAAGAGATCGAATATTGTTTATTCGAAAGAGAGAGATTTCGAATATGAGTTATTCGAAGAGAGATTATCGAATATATGTTATTCAAAGAAGAGTTAATCAAATAGAGATTACTCGAAAGAGAGTTATACGTCGAATTCGATTTATAGCGAATTCGGGAAAGTACTATTTACTTTCCAGGGTTTAAATCAAGATTTAGTTATTGATTTAGAAATTAGGTGTCTGTTAAATTATTCGAGTTAGGAGATAAAGTTATAATTTAGGTTAGATATTGCAGAAGTATGAATTATAACGTTATAGTTATAATCAAACGTTTTCATATAAGAAGTAGATTCGTAACCTGAATCCGAGAATTTGCGTAAACAGATGATTGGAAAAAGTGAGTGATGAGCTTCATCTATTTCACAGTAAAGGACGTTGTTCAATTAAGGTCTGAGAGGTAATTATACCCCAACTTGATTGACTTCAGAATTGACAAAGGAATAGTTGTGGTTCGATAGAAAGGTTGATTTGAAATATAGTTAAGTAATAAGCGATTAATGGATTAAGCGTAACGATGTTTTATACAACGTTCATTGGAAATCCGTAAATGAGTTTTGGAAACGTTTTCCAAATATAGTCAGATATGTTTTCTAAACATAGAAAATGAAATGTTTTCATGATAAGAATTTAAGAAATAGAGTTAAGCAAATTCAGAAACTGACTGGAGAGGGTAAGTTGAACGGTTTTCTAAGTGACGATCTGATGTTGGTTTCGACCTTCCGTATTGATACTTAGAGAATTGTTCTCATACTAGTTACAGTTAGGGACTGATAGTTGCGAAATAAAAGTGATGTGAAAATAAGCTATGGAAATGTTTTCCAATGATTAATAACATATATTTTCTAAATATATGAAATAAGGAAATATGAACATATGATGATTGATCGATCGAATTTCCATTTGGAAATAAGATCGTTGTTTGTACACCGATATGTTTTCATTTGATAGTTGAATCACAGACTATCAAAGTTTTTACCATTTTAACGTTGTTAATATGGAGAGACCGGTTGGATTATTATCCAAAGAACCACTCTGTATTGGCATAAGCGTTGCGAGCAATATCTGCCAAAGATAAATTGAAGACGGAGTAAAGTGCAAGGGCTGTTGTATAAGTCTTAGATAACAGTGACTAAGATGGATATACTGAATAGTGCCTTCGGTTTGTCCAGTCCCAGGACAACGTATATAGAAGAAGGTCTGACAGAGTATATCCAATGAATCGCGTAAGTTGATCTGTTCAAACGTATTCACGTTTGGTGGCGGAGGAATTCGTTTCTCTTAGCTATATACCCGTGTTATTTTTGTATAAGTCAATTTGTGATTGGCGGGTATGACGATGTGGCATTCAAAGTGAATGGTGATAAGATGTTCTGAAGATAGACGTAGCTTCTAGCCTCACACCGGGAAGTAACAAAAGTTGGGCTAGGCAGCATGGCTAGTTGGGTCATTCCCAAGCAGGGTGTATTGTCACCGATCTAGGGAATATCCATATTTATACTTCTTTTTGATTCTGTATCTTCGGATGACGGTTTGATGGCCTATAACCGTGGTGGTAATATATTCGCGACACTCAAGCTAAATGAGTGAGCGGTCATGTATGGCCGGGTTGCAAGACGTTCTTGTTTAACCCTGAGTGTATCCCCTCTAGAGTACACTATTCAGAAGGTGCTCCCATACCTTGTCTGTTGGAATCCATTCTCCGATAAGCGCCCTGCGGTTTATGATTTTATACTATGTATGTAGAACGTGAGATGCAAGCGTTTCTGCTAGATTGATACCTATTTGTACTTAGACATTATTATAATATCACAACGATATGCTTGTCAAAGTTGTTCAGAAACTCATAAGGGAAAAACCCGTTCCGTATTCACGGCGTGGTCTTATGAGATATCCTATACCTGTTTTAAACTATTTTACTCACACCAGTCCCATGACTGACCCGGAGTTTACTTTGTTGTTTCCCCTAAACTCTTGGGTGCCTAAATTTGTACGGGCAGTCAAGTAGTCGGGATTTACAGATATGCTTGGAGAGCTTGGAGCAGGAGGCTGCAAGATTTTATAGCTATAGTTATTTCCGCTGTGTTGTAAGTGTTGTACTCTGATAAGTGCTATTGTATATATATAACTGTTTACTTCAAGGCTATGTTATATATTATATGTTATTCGTTCCGCTGTGAGATTCGTGTTACTCTGATGATTCTGATGTTCTTCTTCTTCTTCTATTCTATTAGTTCTATCTTTTCTTTCTCACCTTCTAAATTCTTTCACTAACGTCGCGGAATTTCCGACTCTCGAGGAGTCGGAAATTTCCAGCCGTTACAGTTGGTATCAGAGCTTAAGTTAAGAATTACTTGGCTCTGTGGCGTGACTCGGTAGAGATAGGGCTAGTAATACCCTAGACTGAGATTGAGTGTATATATACGAGTGCGTATTTGTATTTGATATAAAAAAGGGTTTTTATTGTGGAGATTCATTGGCTGAGTTGTTATGAGTTCTGGTCGATCAGTTTGATCCACTGCATCGGTAGGAGTTAATAAACACTCGGATACGATTGGTCGTCACGATATGTTTTGAAAGAGGGTAAGTGAATTTAACTTTACCCAAAGTATATTTTGATATAGAGATATATTTATATATATCAAAATTTTAATATATTAGATATATTGGTTGTAAATATGATCGAGTAAGATTATATAGTGAAAGGGTTATACATAACCAACAGAATTCATATAAGTGAAATCAGATGAGTAAATCTGAATTTAAATCAAAATTTGGAATTAAAATAAGGAAATTTTAAGTTCCTGGGAGATTTTGAAAATGTTTTTCAAATTGAAAATGATATAGTATTGAACTCACTTCGATAGCTGGAAAATAGATTCTGATGATGAATCTAGACATCATCAGTGTTCATTTTCGAGTTCTAAGTGACGGATTACTACCAAAGGTTTTGTTTTTGAATTGTTTTGAGAAAACAAGTTGTTTAGAAATTCAAAGGTTTTGAATTGGCATTATGATTTCAAATTGATTTGAAAGAAACCCAGGAACTTAAGTTCTGGAATTAAAATTTAACTAATGAAGTTAAATAAAATGAGATGGTAAAAATAAATTGAAATTTAACTTGAACCGATTTAAATAAAATTGAATTGGATTAGAGATAATCTAGAATGGAACCAAATTGATAAGTCAATAATTTGGAATTGGATATTAGAGTTCGAACGAAATTCGATTTGGATTTGAGGATATGAACTGATTGGAGATCAATTGGAATGGATAACATTGGTATATGTTGAAGTGGTAGCAGATGAAGGGATAGAGTTAAATGCCCGACAAAAAGGTACAAGTTTATATCATATATGAGTTTGGATTTTATGAGCCAAATTGGCAAGCCGCTTGGCTGTTTAATTTTATTTTGGGTTGGAGAAGGCCTAGAGAGGCGAGAGGTGGTTTGTCATATTGACCAATACAAAGGAGGTTATGGCGAAATTTTTCGAAAAGTCCAGGCGTTAGAACATTCTCATGATTTGTGGAAATTCAGTTAGCCAGAATGAATTAATAATTTAATTGAAAATTAAATGGTTCAGTTGAAACTGGAGTTGAGAAGTAAACTAAAAGATATTTGAATCTAGTTAGTAAAGTTGGTAGCATTTTCCTAGCTTAGCAATTTCGAGGACGAAATTATTTTAAGGGGGGAAGTCTGTAATGGCGCGTTTTGTTAGCTGTCGAATAATTAATTTATTTAATTATTTATATATCGATTTGGCGATATCGATAACTTAAAGTAAAACGTTCGAACTTATAATTTATAATTATAATTAAAACAAACCTGAAACGTCGCGGCAGTTCACAATTTGGCAATTTGAACTTCAACTGAATATACAAGATTCGTTTTAAATCGGATTTCTGTGAAACAAGAAACGTGTGGAGCTGGTGGAGTATATTTTTCATATGGAAGAGAAAAATCGAGATTTCATCGTGTAGATTTTGAGTTATGTCCAAATCAAATTTCAGAAAAGTCGCTATAGAGTTCCTTTATAATTTGCGACGCTTTATTTACGTTATAAAAGAGTTTTCAATATATTTGAATAACGGGTTTGAATTTAGACAAGGTTCTTTTGGGAAGTAGTGATAATTTAATTTTTAGAATTTTACTGTAATTTTTAATTAATTAAATAAGCAATTTTTTATTTGAAGTATTTCGCACCTTGAAATCAAGATTTTGAAGTTTCAAAATATGAGTCCACCTACCGAGATTATTATATTTTTGGGATCGTGGCACATCGTGTGACACGATGGTAATTTTATTTCTGTCTATAGTGGTCCGGGTAACAAATGAAATTTTGTATAATGGACACTGTAAAACTCTTCACTTTGAAAACAAACAATATCTATACCACAACACTTCATAAAACATATATTTATAAATTGAATCGTATACGTACTCTTTACTTAGCATGTAACGAAATTAACCCAAGATGTTAAGCAATACCCACCCACCCAAATACTTCATTCGAAAGGGCTGTAGGATCTTTCAAAGCACCTACGCAATTTACAGTATAACCACATGTTAACCTACCTACCCAAAACGTGGACAATCCTTTCACCATATCAGCTAAACAAAAGGGAGTGGTCAGGAAAGTGTCACGCCTCCACTTTCATACCCAAGAACGTGGCAAAGCTCCACCCTGATACCTTAACCACCCAGTATACACGTATCTTCTCTCCTATACATATATTTCCGTCCAATGTCTTCTTTCATTCCTTTTCAAAAACAGTATAAAACCACCATAGCAAAAAAAAAAAAAAAAAAACGAGCCGTCCATTTTTCCACCACAGCAAACCAAAATCCATCTTCTAAAATCCTTAACAAATCAAATAAAAATCATTAAATCATGGGATTCTTATATTTGAGGTCACTGAGTGATAATCTTCGTTCCTATATCAAAAACATGGGGTGCGACACCCATTTGCTGATCGCGTCTATCACCAGCGCCACCTAGGGCATCACGACTTTGTCAATTCGGGCACATCTGGGCAGCAAGTAGGGTGCGGTTGCGGTGAGGTTGGACTGGCGCACCGTTTGATGAAATTTGGGGAGGATTGACACAAATTTGTGTCGCACCTACACAGTATGGCTCGAAGGAAAAATGGAGATCGAGATTTAAGGGGAGCCATCGAGTTTAACTGTGAGGAGTTGGTGTTGAGGAGAATTCGAAGTGGCAAATGTTGGTGTGATTTGTTTGGGGTTCGGTTGATCGAAGGAGGAGGTTCTAATGCCTGAAACGATGGAAATGGTGGAGGGCCATCTGGAGTTACGGTCTGTTTGAGAGGAAGAAGAGGAGTAGAAAACGGGTTGGGTGTTGTGGTAATTGGGCCGGGGAAAATCTAGGGGTAAAGCCCATTTGTTATTTAACCCAAGTTATTTATTTAATTTATAAATGTATGAACTTCTAATCGTTATAACTTGCTCATACGACACCGGTTTTCAGCGAAACAAGATCCGTTAGGATCGTATGGACGAGAGCTTCACAATGAAGCTGACTGGTAATGAATCCGTGCTCGTTACAATTTATGGCGAAATAAATTGTCAGACTGAATCAAATAACGCAAACCGTTATTTAACGGCTAACGCGCAAAGGTGAGTAAATCTCACAAAACTCTAAACAGTTTTATTTTCACGTTGTATTCTTAGAACTGTTAAAATATTGTCTATTTGACTGTGTGTTGATTGTTTGCTTGAACTGCTAGTCAGTTAGTAGAGATTTTATATATATATTTACGTATGTATATATATATATATATAAACCGTCAAATAGTTATATGTTGATTCTGTTTATCAGAATATTATACTGGTGTTGTTTAACATCTGTGGATGCAGGGAAACAGGTTGGAGGAATCCAACAGGATTCCTCAACAGTTATTTTACTGTGATCTTTATATTGTGATATATGATGTGATGTATATAATCTGTGTGATTATGTGTGGTGGGACGATATTTATCGTTGTTATATGGCGTGTTAAATACCATGAGAAATACCAGAATGTAGGAGAGGGGTTTTCAAAGTATATTTTGAAAATAGTTTATTTATATAAAATCAAGGGATTATATATATATATATAAGAAAAAGGATTCTGAATATAAAGGAATATAGTTGGTAAAAACAAATATAAAAGAATTATATTTGTAAATCAAATACAAGGGAATATATATATATATATATATATGTAAATCGAATATAAGGGGATATTTTTGTTAATCAAAATATAAAGGAATTATATTCGTTAAAAGAAATATAAAGAATATTTATTTAGAGATTAAATAAATAGAATTAAACTAAAGGAGATATTTATTTGTTAAATAAATAGGAGTTAACCAAGTGAATTGGTCGAGTTAATCGAAGTGAATTTGTTAAGTTAAACTAAGTGAATCGGTTAGAGTAAATCAAAGTGAATTAGTTAAGTTAACTAAGTGGTTAATCGAAGTGAATTAGTTAAGTTAAACTAATTGGTAAATCAAAGTGAATTAGTTGCGTCAAACTAAGTGAATTAGTCAAGTTAAACTAATTGGTTAATCGAAGTAAATTAGTTGGGTTAATCAAAGTGAATTAGCTGAGTTAAACTAAGTAAATCGGTTAGAGTTAATCAAAGTGAATTAACTAAGTTAAACTAAGTGGATTAGTTCAGTTAATCGAGACAAGTAAATCAAGTTAGGGTAAACCATTTGAGTTAACCAGTTAGAGTTAACCATTTGAGTTAACCAGTTTGAGTTGACCAGTTAGAGTTGACCAGTTAGAGTTGACTAATTAGAGGTGACCAGTTAGAGTTAACCAGTTAGGTTAAACCAGTTGAGTTGACCAGTTAGAGTTGCCCAGTTAGAGTTGACCAGTTAGAATTATCCAAGTAGAGTTAATCGAGTAGAATTGCCGAATATCACCTATTCGAAGTAGAGTTATCGAATATAGTGTATTCGAGGGAAGAGTAATTGAATATAGTTTATTCGAGTGGAGAAATCAAATGTTATTCATTTGAGAAGAGTTACCGAATATTATGTATTCGAAGAGTAGTTATCGAATATTGATTATTCGAAGTTAGTTAATCCAAAGGAGTTATTCGAAGTTAGTTAATCCAAAGGAGTTATTCGAAGTTAGTTAATCCAAAGGAGTTATTCAAAGTTAGTTAATCCAAAGGAGTAGTTCGAAGTTAGTTAATCCAAAGGAGTTATTCGAAGTTAGTTAATCCAAAGGAGTTATTCGAAGTTAGTTAATCCAAAGGAGTTATTCGAAGTTAGTTAATCCAAAGGAGTTATTCAAAGTTAGTTAATCCAAAGGAGTTATTCGAAGTTAGTTAATCCAAAGGAGTTATTCGAAGTTAGTTAATCCAAAGGAGTTATTCCAAGTTAGTTAATCCAAAGGAGTTATTCGAAGTTAGTTAATCCAAAGGAGTTATTCAAAGTTAGTTAATCCAAAGGAGTTATTCAAAGTTAGTTAATCCAAAGGAGTTGTTCGAAGTTAGTTAATCCAAAGGAGTTGTTCGAAGTTAGTTAATCCAAAGGAGTTGTTCGAAGTTAGTTAATCCAAAGGAGTTGTTCGAAGTTAGTTAATCCAAAGGAGTTGTTCGAAGTTAGTTAATCCAAAGGAGTTGTTCGAAGTTAGTTAATCCAAAGGAGTTGTTCGAAGTTAGTTAATCCAAAGGAGTTATTCGAAGTTAGTTAATCCAAAGGAGTTATTCGAAGTTAGTTAATCCAAAGGAGTTATTCGAAGTTAGCTAATCCAAAGGAGTTATTCGAAGTTAGGTAATCCAAAGGAGTTATTCGAAGTTAGTTAATCCAAAGGAGTTATTCGAAGTTAGCTAATCCAAAGGAGTTATTCGAAGTTAGCTAATCCAAAGGAGTTATTCGAAGTTAGTTAATCCAAAGGAGTTAGTCGAAGAGTTAATCCAAAGGAGTTAGTCGAAGAGTTAATCCAAAGGAGTTAGTCGAAGAGTTAATCGAATATAGTTATTCGAAAGAAGGTGTTAATCGAATATAGTTATTCAAGTAAAGTTAAAAGAGTTAATCGAATTTAGTTATTCGAAATGAGTTATTCGAATTAGATATTTGAATAGAGTTAAACTTATTAGAGTGATTCGAATTACTTATTCAAATAGAGTTAAACACGTAAGAGTTAATTGAATATTAGTTATTCAATTAGAGTTAAATCGAATTTAGTTATTCGAAAGGAGTTAATCAATTTGAGTTAAGTTAATCGATTTGAAATAAGTTGAATCGAAATGGAGTAAATCGATTAGAATTAAGTTAATCGAGTTAGAGTAAATCGAATATTGGTTATTCGAAGGTAAGTATTCGAATTAGTTATTCGAAGGAGTTAATCAAATGAGTTGATCCAAAGGAGTTAGTCGAATATTTGTTATTCGAATAGAGTTAAAGGAGTTATCGATTTTAGTTTGATCGAAAGGGGTTATCGATTAGTAAATCGAAAGGAGATTTTCGAATATAGCATATTCGAAAGAAAGAGATCGAATATTGTTTATTCGAAAGAGAGAGATTTCGAATATGAGTTATTCGAAGAGAGATAATCGAATATAGGTTATTCAAAGAAGAGTTAATCAAATAGAGATTACTCGAAAGAGAGTTATACGTCGAATTCGATTTATAGCGAATTCGGGAAAGTACTATTTACTTTCCAGGGTTTAAATCAAGATTTAGTTATTGATTTAGAAATTAGGTGTCTGTTAAATTATTCGAGTTAGGAGATAAAGTTATAATTTAGGTTAGATATTGCAGAAGTATGAATTATAACGTTATAGTTATAATCAAACGTTTTCATATAAGAAGTAGATTCGTAACCTGAATCCGAGAATTTGCGTAAACAGATGATTGGAAAAAGTGAGTGATGAGCTTCATCTATTTCATAGTAAAGGACGTTGTTCAATTAAGGTCTGAGAGGTAATTATACCCCAACTTGATTGACTTCAGAATTGACAAAGGAATAGTTGTGGTTCGATAGAAAGGTTGATTTGAAATATAGTTAAGTAATAAGCGATTAATGGATCAAGCGTAACGATGTTTTATACAACGTTCATTGGAAATCCGTAAATGAGTTTTGGAAACGTTTTCCAAATATAGTCAGATATGTTTTCTAAACATAGAAAATGAAATGTTTTCATGATAAGAATTTAAGAAATAGAGTTAAGCAAATTCAGAAACTGACTGGAGAGGGTAAGTTGAACAGTTTTCTAAGTGACGATCTGATGTTGGTTTCGACCTTCCGTATTGATACTTAGAGAATTGTTCTCATACTAGTTACAGTTAGGGACTGATAGTTGCGAAATAATAGTGATGTGAAAATAAGCTATGGAAATGTTTTCCAATGATTAATAACATATATTTTCTAAATATATGAAATAAGGAAATATGAACATATGATGATTGATCGATCGAATTTCCATTTGGAAATAAGATCGTTGTTTGTACACCGATATGTTTTCATTTGATAGTTGAATCACAGACTATCAAAGTTTTTACCATTTTAACGTTGTTAATATGGAGAGACCGGTTGGATTATTATCCAAAGAACCACTCTGTATTGGCATAAGCGTTGCGAGCAATATCTGCCAAAGATAAATTGAAGACGGAGTAAAGTGCAAGGGCTGCTGTATAAGTCTTAGATAACAGTGACTAAGATGGATATACTGAATAGTGCCTTCGGTTTGTCCAGTCCCAGGACAACGTATATAGAAGAAGGCCTGACAGAGTATATCCAATGAATCGCGTAAGTTGATCTGTTCAAACGTATTCACGTTTGGTGGCGGAGGAATTCGTTTCTCTTAGCTATATACCCGTGTTATTTTTGTATAAGTCAATTTGTGATTTGGCGGGTATGACGATGTGGCATTCAAAGTGAATGGTGATCAGATGTTCTGAAGATAGACGTAGCTTCTAGCCTCACACCGGGAAGTAACAAAAGTTGGGCTATGCAACATGGCTAGTTGGGTCATTCCCAAGCAGGGTGTATTGTCACCGATCTAGGGAATATCCATATTTATACTTCTTTTTGATTCTGTATCTTCGGATGACGGTTTGATGGCCTATAACCGTGGTGGTAATATATTCGCTACACTCAAGCTAAATGAGTGAGCGGTCATGTGTGACCGGGTTGCAAGACGTTCTTGTTGAACCCTGAGTGTATCCCCTCTAGAGTACACTATTCAGAAGGTGCTCCCATACCTTGTCTGTTGGAATCCATTCTCCGATAAGCGCCCTGCGGTTTATGATTTTATACTATGTATGTAGAACGTGAGATGCAAGCGTTTCTGCTAGATTGATACCTATTTGTACTTAGACATTATTATAATATCACAATGATATGCTTGTCAAAGTTGTTCAGATACTCATAAGGGAAAAACCCGTTCCGTATTCACGGCGTGGTCTTATGAGATATCCTATACCTGTTTTAAACTATTTTACTCACACCAGTCCCATGACTGACCCGGAGTTTACTTTGTTGTTTTCCCTAAACTCTTGGGTGCCTAAATTTGTACGGGCAGTCAAGTAGTCGGGATTTACAGATATGCTTGGAGAGCTTGGAGCAGGAGGCTGCAAGATTTTATAGCTATAGTTATTTCCGCTGTGTTGTAAGTGTTGTACTCTGATAAGTGCTATTGTATATATATAACTGTTTACTTCAAGGCTATGTTATATATTATATGTTATTCGTTCCGCTGTGAGATTCGTGTTACTCTGATGATTCTGATGTTCTTCTTCTTCTTCTTCTATTCTATTAGTTCTATCTTTTCTTTCTCACCTTCTAAATTCTTTCACTAACGTCGCGGAATTTCCGACTCTCGAGGAGTCGGAAATTTCCAGCCGTTACAGTCAAATAATCCTGAGGCCGCCGTTCTCCTTCATCAATTTCCAGCGTTTTCGGATTTTGATCTCCCTCTATCTTTCAATCCACACTTCGATTCAAGAATCGTAATACGACAAGGTTATAGAGCTCATCAGGTTCTAGCAAACCAATGGTGGTGACTGGCAACAAAGCTCCGTCGTGGCCGAATTCTGGCCCCAAACAGGCACCGGTCGAGCTCGTTTCTCGAGCACCAGGGGAGTTCGAACTCCATGCCATTCATGGCGCTGACAGTCGGTGGCAGGCTCTTCAAGATGGCGGTTTCTGATTGGCGACCGACGCAAGGTGTTGGCTGCGATTCCTAAACCTAGGCAGCGACGGATGGGTTCTTTTCTGGAGACGCCTGTGCGATGGAAACAATGAGGAAGGGTAATTACCCTTAAACAAAGTAATTAAGGAAAATAATTAATTATTTAATTAATTAGTAATGTGTTTATATATATTAATATTGGTCTAAAATTAGTTTTTTTATGTAAAAAAATAGCATTCTTTTAAAGAGAAAGTAGCATTATTTTTTGGATTAATTGACAAGAATAATCTGAAGTTTAACGTGTCCACCCATATTAATCTCAAGTTTGCGTTATTTAAAAATAATCCCAAGTTTAAGGGGTGCCTTCCCAAATTGATCTCATTTCCCGGATGACCTGTTATAGCAGGTTTCCATATCATGAACAGTTTGTTCTTCTTTCTTGCTCATTACTGGCTTCAACACAATTTATTAGTTCCTTCTTCTTCAAAATTCAAATATTTTCTTAGCACAACAATTCAAATATTTTCTTCTTCAAAACTCTCCTCACACATTACATCTCCACCTGTCCATTCACACATCCTTAGCCTTCACCATTCAAGACTGCTTCTTCCCTTACAACCCCGCCTCAACTTTCCAAACACCACTCCTTGCCAAAACCAAATCAACTCACCGACCCCTCCATATTCTGCACAAAATTCACTATTAAACTCATTCACAACATCAACAAAAGCAACTTCAACCACTTATCTTCTTCGCACACAGGTATATCCGACACTTCTCAACCTTTAACCATAGACGTCGAGTTTGCCTTAGCCGAACCAACAACAATTTACCACTTCATGCTTCTAGGCCATTCTCCACAAAAAATTCAACACCAATTTTGCAATACCAAAATCACGGTACTTAGGCCTTAGTAGATTTGTAAATGGATCTTGTTTGGAACTAGTGTATTAACTCCAACGCATTTTGTTGCATGAGGAGGCATCTATCTTTAGTCAAATTGAACAACAAAGTTGACTGAATGTGCCCACGCGATTTTGAATGAGAGGAGCAATTTTGAAAGCGTGGAGATGTAAGCGAGGAGAACAGCTGAATTTTTTGAAGTGGCCGAGAGATGAAACCATTTGAATTGAGATTTGTAGAAAGTAAAAGAATTGTAAAAAGTAAAATATTTGTAGAAAGAACCGAAGTGAAGGAAGAAAATGATTGAATAAAGAAGAAGAACGATTAATCCACATTAGATTTGGTAAAGTCAAATATTAAAACCGGCTGTAGCAGGTAAATGGTTCAGTGGGATCAATTTGGGAAGGCATCCCCTGAACTTGGGATTATTTTTAAATAACACAAACTTGAGATTAATATGGACGGACACGTTAAACTTTGGATTATTCGTGTCAATTAATCCTTATTTTTTAGAACGAAAATAGCATTATTTTTTAAAATAAAAATACCATTGTTTTAAAAGATGAATTTTTATATATATAGATTTGATTTAAAAATGTGGATTTTAAAATATAAAGATTGTTTTATAAAAATATGATTTTGATGTAGAAAACGGATTTATAAAAATATGATTTTTATATAAAAAACGGATTTATAAAAATATTATATATATATAATAGAGATATAAAAATATGATTTTTATATATATAGTAGCAGGATAAAAATGTGATTGTTAAATAAATAGCACTATATTAAAAATGTGATTTTTAATATAAACCGGTTGATAATAGATTGCGATGGAACGGACTGGAAGTTGAATGGAAATCCAAACTGTCCATTAAAGAATGACGGAGTGGAAACCCAAGGTGAGAACTTCTCACTATAATTTCTTGTACAGTTATTTATTTTATAACTACATATATGAACTGCTCCCTGTCGTCCACAGATAATGGACGACTTGTTTGATTGTAATGTGTTGTGAAAATTGATTGCGATTGTGTTGTGGAAATGAAATATACAATATTCATGTGTTAAAATAAATATTTTATCGTTAAAAATATAAATTTTAACGTGTTTATGAATGGAAAATAAATATTCATTTACAAATTGGACAATTTGTTTATGTACACTCATTTATCTGATATTGATTGGGACGATAAATTTTACACATCGCCCAACTGCACAAATAAAAATCTGTGTTTGTTGATTGAAACCCCACACAGGTATTGGGATGATATTTGACATACACTAATCCCAATTGTTTAGTTGTATGTCGATCGATAGGTTGACAGACTGTTGTAAGCGTTAATTATTTATATTTAAAGCTTATACAGTGTAGAATGCACTCTGGATGATGGTTGATGGTTTATCATTATTGTTATGTACATGTGTTGTATGAAATCAATATGAATAACATTATATGGTAATTGACTGTGTCTGATTCCAATTCAGAAAGAACGAATATTTTAAAATAACAAATATTTTAAAATAACGAATAATTTAAAATAACGAATATCTTATAATAGTATTCTGTAAAAAATCAAAATGTGATTTTGTTGTCCGATTTTGGATGGACATGAAAAGATTGAAATATATGAAGTCGTATTGATTAAATATGCGCCATTTTGACGCGAACGATATTATTTATAATGAATATCAATTTTATTCATTTTTATAATGAATATCGAAAAGGAAATGATTTCAAAATATAATATTTTGAAAATATTATCATTTATATATTAATGATTTGGAATATTCAGTTTTGGTTTAAAATTGGAAATGAAGTTGGAATCATTTATAAAACGAATTTAAAACGATTTATAAAATTCGTTTTAAATGGAAATCAACGAAATATATATAATATATATTATTTATATTAAATGGCCTAAATTGAATGCGCCGCGACCGTTCGCGAATTTCGGCCATTGACTTCGAATGGACGTTACGGGAGATCTGACCGTCGAATTCTCTTAAAACCGGAGCCGTTGGGTTCGTATCGAAAAGAGCTTTCCAACGAATATAAGAGATTTGAAATAACGGTTGGATTTGGAATTATGTCCAAATCAAATTTGGAAACGGTCGCTGTAAGCACAGTTCGATGACCGTTTATGGAAATCGACTGTACGGGCCTCGATAAAATTATTAAAAATATTAATAATTTGTGTAAAATCATAATAAATGATTTGGAAAGAATTAGGATGAAAAATTCCATGTTTGAAAAGATAAAAATATATTTTTATCGAAATGAACTAGTTATTAACTAGAATTATAAACCAATTATTTTAAAATAAAATAAATTGGATTTGTAAATGGTTTTAATATAACCAGAAATTTCCAATAATAAATTGGAATTGATTTGAATCGAAATTATCTTCGGAATATTTCGATATTGGATTCTGTGATTATACGGATACTGTGGAGGAATTTGAAAGATATATATATCGTTATTCCCAACAAGATATTTGTTGATTTCAGAATTTGATATTGAACATAAGCTGATACATTTTCTATTCAGAGCCTTATACTAATATCAAATTAGATTTTGGGTTTGTCGTGAATGGTGTCTTCATTAACACTGTTCTTAAACCCAGTTGAGAAAAGAATAAATCTTTTAATTAAGATTTAATGAAGTTTACCAATTACTTAATATTTAATTGGAATTGAATGAAAATTGGTTTTTGGGTTTATCGTGAACGGTGTTTTAAATAACACTTGTTCTTTAACCCGATTAACAATGGCATGTGATTTTGGGTTTGTCATGAATGGTGTCTTAAACAACATTGTTCTTGAACCCCGTGTGAAAAGAATAAATCTTTTAATTGAGATTTAGAGAAATTTGCCAATTAATTAACATTTAATTGGAATTGAAATGGAATGTGAATTGGGTTTATTGTGAATTGTGTTTTTAACGACATTCGTTCTTTAACCCGACTAACAGAGAAATGTGATTTGGAATTTATAAATCTTTTTATTAAGATTTAATGGAAAAAATTTCAAAGTAAAGTTTTCCAATTTAATATTTTGGAATTGAAAGGAATTTGATTCGATAATAATAGAAATCAGCTTCTGTGGAGGAAGACTACTAATATGCATGGAATTTAAAAGGCTTTGTCGTTATTTCATTTATATTATTAGTCGGATACGGAAATTGATATCGATTATATATAGATCTATTTTCCGTGAAGATTCCATATTTAATGGAATGTGATTTTGGGTTTATCGTGAACTATGTTTTAAATGACATTGGTTCTTTAACCCAGTTAGAGATAAGATTAATTTCTTAACTTGGAATAATCATTAATATTGATTTTTGGGAAGATTAAAACTAAGTGGAGTTTTAATGAATCTTTAATTAGATTGGAATGTAAATACGATAATTTATATTATCAAATTTGTGAAATGATCGAGAATGGAGTATCACCAGTTTTGCTCCAAGCGATAGTTAAATCTTTAATTAGATTTGAACGAGAAATGGTAATTAATATTTACCGATAAGACAGTGGTGTTAGATATGGAGTATCACCAGTTTTGCTCCATCGGATGAATAGGTTGGGATTGGAAAATATAATAAATGATTACTTCGGTAAGGTTCACTAATCCCGGCTGGTTTGGAAAACCTTAGTTTGGTTTAATTTGTGAAAAGAATATTCTGGATTGGAATGAGGCGTATGTTGTATTTGTGTAACACTTGTTTATAAAATACGCGATTTATTCGGAAAGACCGGGTTTATCCCATTCTGAATAACTGATACGACGATTAGTTGAAGATGAAGATGGTGGTTGAAGACCGGAGGTCTTCACATCGTTTGGATGATTACTGATGTCTTGATTGGGCTGTACACCCAAGACGAGGTAATAAGTGGCGATCGTCCAGACGTACTTGGAGATCGACCGGATATGCGAGGGCCTCTCTCCTGTGTTGGACATATAGGACGAGGAATAAGGTGTCTCCGGTTTCGTTCAGACCCAGAACGAACTTGTAAATGGACTGTGTGTCTGACATTGGATTTTATTCTGTGCTGATTGATCTCTATTAAATATACATCTGTTTAGTGGTGGAGAATATATTCTCTTGCTTAACACCCTTCTCTAAGACATACGGGCTTAGAGGTTGTATATCGATAGACATCAGTCACATGACGTGAATTGCCTATGTGGCATGCTGAGATGCAGTGATCAATGCTTTTGTTGAAAAGCAGAGCCTTGTGGTTGATGATCAAAACATAGCTTTAATATAGCACCGCTTTGTGTATAGCGTTAATTCGCGAGCCTCACACCCCGGTGTGAACTAGAAACGGGAGAGGATCCAGGGAGAACATGTGTTCCTTTCTAGCTAGAGGTGGTGTCAGGGTTTTGCACGCCATGACATTTTTATATTTTTACCTATGTGGTTGTTGGAATGCGAAGCGCCTCAGATATATCGGTTACTACGGAGCCGATGGATATTGAGCCATCTGGCTCATTTACGCCCCATAGGGCGGGGAGACGTATTGTTCAAGGATTATTAATCCACTTAAAATGTGGACCGGCCCTATGGCTCCTAGGTGCAGTTACGGCTGTATCCTGAGACGTGGGCTAGATTGTCTCGAATTCGGTAAGGACGATCCTTTGCCTTGGTTCATGATGGAAATCCAACTTCCTATACGTGACTTTGCGGTTTTAATTGTAGAACTAGTATGGCGACATGATATATCGTACCCATGCCGTCTATGTTTGATACATTTATATTTGAAGATGTTTTTGACATTATACATTTATTATAGTATCAAATGATTTGTTTTAAACATACTAAGCATGTTTGGCCATTATAAGGTAAAACTCTATCCTCCGGCTTGCGTTGCATTGTGTGATGGGACCTGAGTCTTATAATGGATTCATTTTCTTGATTTAGCATTACGCTGTTGTTTCATGCACTGATATTCTTGGGGTTAAACCCGTTCCGTGTTATACGGCGTAGTCCCTTGATTTACCTAACTTTGAAATCAAATTAACAACTGTTTTAGTTCTCACACCAGTCACATGACTGACTTGGAGTTTATTGTTTCAACCTAAACTCTGGGTGCCCTTATTTTCCACACGGGCAGCTAGCAGTTTTGGTTTTGAAGATATTATATTCACAGGATCTTGGTTTACAGCTGAAGCGATATTCGGAAAGCTCTCTATCCGTGTATTTCTTTCAGTTGTGTTTTGTATTATTTTTCCGCTGCAGTATATATAAATCTCTAATATTTATCAAATGTATATAATTTATTCATACTATGTTATATTCTTGTACTCTGATGTAAATTGTTGTAATAACAATGAAATTTTCTTCTGTTGGTGTTTTGATTCGTCGTGTTCTCAACTCAATCCGGGCTTTCTCTTACGGGAAAGTTTGGGTCATTTCACCTAATATACATAAGTGTTTCTCTAACCTTATTTAAAAATCCAAGCTCTGGTCATGCATGATTAAGAGATTACTTATAATTTAAGCTGCAACTGACCTCATTTAAAAATCCAAGATCTAGTTATGCGTGGACAGTGTGCTCTTCAATAAAAAAAAGATGAAGGAAATAAACAAAAATTTATATGAAATCCTACTTCGTGTGTAAAAACCATCCTACCAATCCATTTTCTAATTTGTGAAATGTTTTAATATTTTATGATATATTATGATTTGTTGATTGATAGCTATTGGGATTTGAGATTATTTGATTGTGTCACTTAAATTGAATTTATAATCGTAGTCCAAATCCATCAGTGTTTTGTGCTCATTTTTTATAAAAATTCTTTTGAAAATAATTGGAATCCATATGTTTTTTAAACTCTCTCTCCATTTTTACAAATTTCATCATAAATGTGTCATTTTACAATGTGAAATTTGCTATTGGTTCTTAGAATATTTTGATTTTTGTTTGTTTGATTGAGATTTATGATTAACGTTCTTCCTCTTAAGATGATATTATATTTTTAGTCAATTTTTTCATCACTATTTTAATTTTTGTATCCTTTTGATGATAACAAAAGGGGGAGAATAAGTTAAGACTTTGATTTATCAGTGAATATTTTATAAATATTTTAATATTGTAATTTCATTTGATTTATTTTTTTCGCTCATGCACATATCTAGGGGGAGTTTTGTTGTAGGGGGAGCATACATATAGGGGGAGTTCAACAATTCACTGTCAAACATATTTATTATATTCAAAATCTTTTTATTTGTTTGTCATCATCAAAGGAGGGAGATTGTTGTATATAACAATTCTATTATTTTTGTTTGATGACGAGCATAACGGCGCGCGCTTCGATCGTGGTCAAAGCATGGTCTTCGCACGTAGACTATTGTAGCCTAACCGCAGCCGTATTTTGCATAATTGTAGTTGAAATGTAAGGTGAGATCACATTCAGTTCCACTATTACGTAGCAAGGAAGTATAACGAGCAGTGGTACCCCTTTAGTCTTAGACATTGTTGTATTTAAAGTCAATTAGTTAAAGCCTTAAATAAGCATACAGAAACATTTTGCTGTAAATTTGCTGGGTTCCACTGTCCATTTTTTTATTTAAGAGCTTACCATTAGAATACCATAATTGTTAATTAATTAAATATTAATATCATAAACGTTAATCATTAGTAGCTATATGGCCCCTACTAATCAGAATTATTTCTATGGAAAAATTGAAATGACGAAGGTTAATTAATTCTTCACAATTATCATGTTCTCTATACATATTATTTTGCCACTGTTATCCCTATAATTAGACATGATTATCATCATTTATTACTAATATCACAATAAAATATTCATCCTGTAAACATCAAAATTTTCATAGGTTGTTTATAGGATTCCATAAATAGCACCAAATTAGACTATGCATCAGCCTCTTCATATACAGAAACGTGAAAACTGGAAGTCCACAAAAATATTAAGATGTGCGTAACAACATAGAGTAAAGGTATCATGTCAATATGGTTCTAGTGCATAATTATATAATGAATGTTAGGCTCCCAACAGAATACAATGTTGATGATCTACGTAAATTAATGTGCGTTCAAACACCTCCAAAAATTATTTAAATTACACATTTTCCCACTTAGAGAATGAAATGCTAATAATCACCCAATCTTTAATTTCATAGCTTGAGAAATGAAATGTAAGTGATTTGAGTAATATAAAAGGATGTCTATTACAGAGAACGTATTCAATTTGGACATTAAGATAAACCACGGATACACAACTTCAACATCTATTATATGTAGCATAACAGTTATATACATTATAGTAATAGTTCAAAGCATGATAAGGAACAATTATATACCATGCAGATGCATCAGCTCCAAGACAACGTTAACTTCGCTTGCTTTGGCTAACATGTAGAATGTCTCTTTTCCTCCTTAACCGTTCTTTGCCTAACATTGAAACAATTACATCATAAATTTTAGCATCTATCATTCTCATTATCATTAATGAACATAAAAAATGCCTATTATGACATGCAAGCATACCAAAGGCGGTACCTTTTTCTTAGAGGAGATAGACTGTATGTTCATGGTGACAAGCAATGATGGAGGACTATCTAACCATAGTTTGGACTGTTTCTACATGAGCACCTTAAGTTCAGTACTTTGGAAAAAGCCAATCCTGAAATAGTTCACATGAAGTTTATATTAGAAAAACTGCATGCCTTTTTTAATCAAAAATTTAGTAGTAATTACCAATATTAACAGCTGTCTTGTTCAATCAAAGTAATTGCAAAAAATTTGATTAAAAATTGAATAAATTAAACCTTTATATTATTTTATTTTAGCGTATTTGGATCAACTATTCAGTATGTTCAATAATTTGAAACTAAACCAATAAATATTTCACAAAAAAATGAACAAAATAAATTGAGATATTTAATTGAAAATACAATCAGTTGAAGACAGTATCCAAGTCTCAAAATTTTCAAAACTATAAACCAACTCCTCATAAAATTAGGAAAAGCTTTAATTTCATACCTTTCTCAAGAGAGGAGTGAATCGCAGCTGCTGATTTGGAGAGTATTATAAAAAAGCAGTAGATTTACAACGCATGAATCACACCTGAATTAAATAGAATAGTATCAAAGAATCAAAAGTCAATTGGTTTCAATAGAAGCTTTGATTTGGATATCAAAATAAGTAATTTTAGTAACACGGCCAAATGTTAAAAATTGAAAAACGGCTGTCAAAGTAGAAAAAGAGAAGTTTTAACTTCGTACCTTTTTCCAGGGAGGAGTGAACCGTAGTTGGTGTACTAACCACTGAGTGCGACCATACGAAGTCTGTCGCTGCCGTAGGCGAAGTCAAACACTGAGTGCGACCTTTGGCAGAACACATGGATTTTCATGCAGCCTTTCTGACTTGTCAACCTAATTTGTTTTCGAATTTTGGATTTACGGGGGAGGATTTGGGGAGCCGAGAAGAGAAAGATACAGTTTTATTTTGTTTTCTTTTGGTTATTGGGTGTAAGTGGAGCGTGATGGAGGCAAACGTGTTTTCGGAAGTAAAGTATGATAGAGGCGTGTAAAAAGACATGATAACAATTATATACATTACAGTGATAGTTCAAAGCATGATAAGAGCATCCCCAACTGGGTGAGTCATTGGGGGTTAAATCATGCTCGGTTGACCCCCAACGGGGAAAAAAGGTTACCGCATCTTAGCCGATTTAAAATAAGCCTGCTAAGATTTTTTATAAAAAAATAATAATTACATTTCTTAGCCGGCTTTCTAAAAGCTGGCTAAGAAATGTCAATTTTTTTTTGTGCCCTAGCTCTAGGCTGGGGCAAAACAAAAGTAAAAATAAAATAAAAGATTCATAGCCGTCTTATTTAAAGCCGGCTATGCTTAGTCGGCTATGCCCGGGTTGTTGTGGCAACCAAACGGTTGCCTAAACAACACTCAGTGTTGCTGAAGCGACTCTGATAAGGGTTTTGACCCCCCCCCCTGGTTGGTGGTCAGTTGAAGAGCAACCGACCCTGCGTTGGGGTTGCTCTAAGGAACAATTATATACCATGCAGATGCATTAGCTCCAAGACAACGTTAACTTTGCTTGCTTTGACTAACATGTAGAATGTCTCTTTTCATCCTTAACAGTTCCTTGCCTAACATTGAAACAATTGCATCATAAATTTTAGCATCTATCATTCTCGTTATCATTAATGAACGTAAAAAAAAAATCGTATTATGACATGAAAACATACCAAAGGCGACACCTTTTTCTTAGAGGAGATAGATTATATGTACATGGTGATAACAAATCAAGTGCAATGATGCAGGACTATGTAACCATAGTTTGGACTGTTTCTATATGTACATGGTGATAACCTGTTAGGTTAAATAAATTTGTTTTCCATAAGTTACGTAGAAAACATTACAAAACCAATCTGCATTTAAATAATTGATTGTAAATGTGACGGCCCAATTACAGTAAAAAAAAACTGACTGGTGGAACAAATTGTTGTCAATTTATGTTAATGTTAATGCATTAATTTATTGCATGTGTCATATAAGTCAATGTTCCACCTATTTTTTCTTTAGAAAGATACCATTAATTGCTCACACAAATAAGGAATTACAAAAAATACTAAATCTAATAGATTCACCATAAAATATATCAATTTCGAAAATCTACAGTGAATATGGAATGAAAGTATATTTTGATAACAAAGTAAAATATGGTTTTCCAGGATTTCCAAATATAGGTCATGTGTAAAAATTGAAAACTTTCAAACAATGATTTATAAACAGTAATGCATATTCTACGTTAATTATTCAACATCTTTTACAATTTGGCACTTATGTTTGGGTTACCTTTTCTTAGGTATACGAGAAATGAACCACTATTGGTTATACATAAATTTCTTTTGCAATTAGCACAATGATTTTGATGGTAATGCTTGAGATATAAACCCAAAAATGGTAAACTAATTAAAAAGCTATAATCCTCCCTTAAAATCAATGAAGCACACATAGATTTATTGTACCTTAGGGAGGAAGATGAAGGTTGCTGCTGTTTTGAAAGAGGAACAACATTAGGATGCAAAACGCAGTAAAGATGAAGTAATTAAAAAGATCTAATCACACCTTGAAATCAAAGTACACATGAATCTATTTTAGTTCACGGTAGAACACGGTCAATACGATTACCTCACATATCAACCCAAATTAAATCAATCAACCAATTGATAAGAGGTTTTAATTGATAAGTGGTTTTAACGATCAATACATTCACCTAAACCCTAAACGTTTGAGTAATTTTAAACATTTTTTGTTATTAATTAATAGAATTATGGTAGGATTTAATCTCAATTGGTATATAATAAATGGATTATTTTATACATGATAATTTTAAATTGGTACATCCAAAATCATGCAGCGAGAATTATGCTACATGTAAATGCGTTCAATTTTAAACACTTTTGGTTATTAATTAATAGAATTATGGTAGGATTTATTCTTAATTGGTATATAATAAATGGATTATTTTATATATGATAATTTTAAATTGGTACATCCAAAATTGGTAGGATTGTAAATGGATTCTGAATTGGTAGACATAATTGAGTTGTGAACCTTTGATACTATATTTGGAATTCAAAAGTAATATGAAATACCAATTCAAATATAGACTAAATGGATTGTGATAATTGGCAGAATTAAATAAGTAATACAAATTCTACCAAATATAATATTAGTACAATATAAGACTTTATTATGGTACATATTTGGTAATACAAATTCTACCATATTTGGTACCATAATCCAAATATGCAATTCAAATATTGAGTTGTGCATATATTTAATCAAATTAAATTGAGTTGTAGGTTATCACAGATTTTCAGTATTATGATAGAATTATGGTGGGATTATTATACCAATTCTGCCAATTATGATTATTTCATATATATTTACATGTAAATGCATCCTCACATCCAAAATTGAGTTATGAACATGTAACTACATTTCCAGTATACAGATTAAAAATATATTGCTGATTTAATTAGTAAAACGTTGCATTCCTCTTTTTTTTTAAACTCTAATTGCATTTGATTGTATAATTACTTTATATGCCCTATGTCATTCAAATATAATTGGTCGTGTATATAACATTAAAATTATCATGAATAAAATAATCTAATTTAGCTTTTTGTAATTTAATTAATAGTGCATATATTTTATCGCATTCCTAAAATGCACTATCTTATCTTGCTGATATGCACACTTTCTTAGCTATAAAGATGACACTGTATCTTTCTTTACCACCTCACAAAATCAATTACCCTCTTCGTTCTTTGTTAAGTATATTTATGTAAATATCTTCGTCACAGGATAAGGATCATGCTGACTCATACATTCATAGGATAAGGATCAAGCTGACTTATATACTTAATACTATCGTCTTATATTATTTTCCCTTTATAGCTTATTATAGGGAAATTGTTATTGCTTGTTTTAACCTCATGTACTCCATCTATATAAAGCACTGTAATGTAAATCAATGAGATCCATCAATAATATTACAAAATTGTATCTTTTCTACAATCCCTCATATTATTAGAAAATCTACCATGATATCAGAGCTTCCCTAAATTAGGGATTGCAAATAATTGCTATTTTTTTTAGTGCCTACTGTTGGTAATAGAAAGCTGAATCTATGGAAAAAATCAAGTTTGGTAGAGATTGTGGCCGTAGTGGTAATTTCACCACAAATGTGAGTAGCAATAACCAAGGTGTAGCACAAGAGGTTGTCGATGATGATCGAGCATATGTTCCTACATTGAGTGATGCACAATTCAATATCTTGATGACTACTCTCAATCAACACAAATTCTCATCCTCTACTTCAAAATTGCATGGTAAGAAATTTTACGATGATCAATGGATCATCGACACTGGGGCCTCAAATCACATGTCTGGTAATATTGAATTGTTCACCCACTTGCATGATATACCTTTCTCTCCTGTTGGTTTACCAAATGGAAAAGTTACAAATGCTACTAAAGAAGGCCAAATAAAACTAAATGAAAAATTGATCCTAGAAAATGTATTATTTGTCCCTGCTCTTACTTGTAATTTGTTGTCTGTGTCTCAACTATTGGAAAAGCAAAAGTTCATTATTTTATTCACTAACAAGCTATGTATTATATAGGACCACACTTTGAGGAACCTGATTGGAGCAGGCGTGCAGAGTAATGGAGTCTATCTTTACCAGCCAATTCATAGTTTTCAAGCAAATAAAGTATCAGCAACAAATTTGACAGTGTTATGGCATCGACGCTTGGGGCACCCTTCATCAGAAGTTTTGCTTCCTTTACTTGGAGTAGATGGTAGTAGTAAGAACTATTTTGACAATTGTGAAGTATGTTATCTTGCAAAACAACCTCACACTTCTTTTCCTAATAGTATGAGTAAAGCCAATGATTTATTAAATATTATTCACTATGACGTTTGGAGTCCTTATAATACTGCTCCAAGTTGTGGTGCACATTAGTTTTTGACCATCGTAGATGATTGTTCTCGTGTTGTGTGGGTATACTTAATGGTTGGAAAGTATAAGGTTGGTCATTCGATTCAAAATTTTTGTGTCATGATTAATACTCAATTTAATAAAAAGGTGAAAATTTTGAGAAGCAATAATGGACAAGAGTTTGTTTTGAAATCTTTTTATGCAAAGAATGGTATGATACATCAAACTTCTTGTGTCGATACACCTCAGCAAAATGGTAGGGTGGAACGCAAACATCAGCATATTTTGAATGTTGCTCGTGCTTTAAAATTTCAGGCTAATTTATCAATGGAGTTTTAGGGGGAATGTGTATTAGCTGTTGTTCATCTAATTAATAGGACCCCTACCCCAGTTTTAGACGGAAAAAAACCGTATGAAGTTTTGTTTAAGCAACCACCACCCCTATCTGATATACGTGTATTTGGGTGCTTATGTTATGTTGCAAATCGTCCTCATGTAAAGGACAAATTTGGACCTCGTAGTAGAAAATGCATGTTTGTAGGGTACCCTTTTTGTCAAAAAGGGTGGCAAGTTTATGATTTGGAAACTCATGAATTTTTTGTTAGCCGAGATGTAAAATTTTGTGAGAATATTTTTCCATTTGCGAATACTGTGGGTGATAATGATGATGCGCAAAGGGAGGCCTATCTGCACCAGCCTCCTTTGGAAAAGGATACTCGAGTGGTCAATAGTGACAAAGTTACAGAAGAGGATGGTAGGGCTATAAATCTGATGGATGCTAGTGTTGTGCAAGCAATGTCCACAAGCAGTGACGAGCTTTATGGTATTGTTCCTTATGACACTACTACTCCTCTACGTTTAGGAGAGAATTCTTCAGTAAGGGAGAGCGAACAACTCGGCAAAGTTTTTCGAGTTCGCCAACTGTCTTTGAGATTAAAGGATTTTGTGACTTATACTGTTCATAAGATAGACTCCGCTACTTCTACAAGGCCTGCTCAATCAAGTACCTCAGGTAAACCCTTTAATCTAGCTTGTTATGTTGATTATAATAATTTTTCTGCGAGACACAAAGTTTTTTTGGCAGCAATTACTAAAGGCAAGGAGCCGACATCATTCAAAGAGGCAGTCAAAGATTCAAGTTGGAGACAAGCTATGAAAGAGGAGATTGATGCACTTGAACGTGGTGGTACATGGACTTTGGAAGACTTACCTTCCGGAAAGAAGGCTATTAGTAGTGGATGGGTCTACAAAATAAAATATCAAGCTACTGACGATATTGAACATTTCAAAGGACGTCTTGTGGTGTTTGGAAATCGACAAGTCGAGGGTGTAGATTATAATGAGACGTTTTCCCCAGTTGCCAAAATGGGAATGGTTCGTATCTTTTTATCTGTTGCTGTTGCACGAAATTGGGAGCTACATCAGATGGATGTTTGTAATGCATTTCTTCATGGTGATTTGGAAGAAGAAGTTTATATACAACTACCTCCTGGGTACCATAGTCCTATTCCAGGAAAGGTATGCAGGTTACACAAGTCTTTGTATGGTTTACGGCAAGCTCCTCGACAATGGTTTGCTAAATTATCTGATGCTTTGAGAATTTTTGGTTTTGCCCAGTCATATGCAGATTACTCCCTATTCACTTATCAATGGGGTAATGTTTCCTTGTATGTTCTTGTCTGTGTGGATGATCTTATTATTGTAGGTTCCCCTCAAAATGCGGTTTTGCAATTCAAATATTTGAGCTCTTGTTTTCATATGAAAGATCTTGGTGTGCTAAAATATTTCTTGGGCATTGAAGTTGCTCGTAGTGATGAAGGGATATTTATTTCCCAAAGAAAGTATGCATTAGATATACTAACAGAAGCATGAATGTTGGGTTGTAAGCCTATTGATACTCCAATGGAGCAAAATCATCGTCTTTCTAATGTTGAAGGAGAGCCATATCAACATCCAGAACAATATAGGCGTTTGGTTGGTCATTTGGTATACTTATCTATCACTCGTCCAGAGTTGAGTTACTCAGTTCATACTCTGGCTCAGTTTCTTAGCAATCCACAGGTTTCTCATTGGGATGTTGCTATTCGTCGATTGCATTATATTAAAGGAAGTCCTGGTCAAGGTATTTTGTTACAACCTAGTGATATTCAACTAAATGCGTTTTGTGACAGTGATTGGGCGGCGTGTCCCAGAACTCACCTATCATTGTCAGGTTATTATATTCTTCTTAGTAGGTCTCCTATTTCTTTGAAGACAAAGAAGAAACCTACAGTGGCTCGTTCATCTGCAGAGGCAGAATATCGCGTTATGGCAGTTGCTACTTGTGAACTTATGTGGTTAAAATGTTGCGTTCTCTCGGTGTACTACACTTAGGCCAATGCGATTGTTCTATGATAGTCAGTCTGCTCTTCATATTGCAAAGAATCCAGTGTTTCACGAGCGAACGGAGCATATTGAAGCTGATTGCCATTTTATTCGTGATGAATTACAATCTAGCAATATTTCTACGGCATATGTTCCGACGGGTGATCAATTGGCAGATATATTGACAAAAGCTCTTGGACGTCAGCAAGTTACATTTTTATTACGCAAGTTGGGAATTTATGATTTACATGCTCCAACTTAAGGGGGGAGTGTTAAGTATATTTATGTAAATATCTGCGTCACAGGATAAGGATCAAGCTGACTCATACATTCACAGGATAAGGATCAAGTTGACTCATACACTTAATACTTTCCTCTTATATTATTTTCCCTTTATAACTTGTTAAAGGGAAATTGTTATTGCTTTTTAACCTCATGTACTCCATCTATATAAAGCATTGCAATGTAAATCAACGAGATCCATTAATAATATTACAAAATTGTATCTTTTCTACAATCCCTCATACTATTAGAAAATTTATCATTCTTCCCATTTCCTCTACAGCATTTGAACTGTTTACTACTCTCTGGATAAAGCTTCTTATTTCAAGACAGGTACTGTATATTATTCTATGCATTTATCTACTTTTGTTTGCATCAGTATTCAGTTGTGTTTTATCAGATTTATCTGCTTGGTTTGCATCAGTATTCGGTTTTCAATAGTTTGCACTGAACCTATATAAGACTGTAAACGCTCATGCGATCCGCAGCACCATGCAACTGCGCAGCAATCAAAAGATCCTTTTAGTATATAAGTACGGTTGAGATGCAAGTATCATGACTAAGTTGGTAAGCTGCATACAATTATTTAATTTATAAAATAAAAAATCTCCATTATTCAATTGTATTATCTAATCATGTCTTTTTCCTTCACACGTAAAGCATATGGAAGAAACTGGATGGTGACAATGAAGATAATCAAGATGGAATATTTTATTAATAAATAAATTTTATTGTTTTTTAGTATGGAAATTGTGTATTTTTAGTATTATCAAGCAATAAAATCAATCAAGGCCGTGGAAACCATGCAACAAATCAGGGGCAAGGAATTCATAGAAATCAGAGGGTAGAGTGGATTTCAAGGATTTCTAAAATCCTATTTAAAAACCCATATCTTCACTGGCAAGATAGATCGAAAACACTAAGCATAACAATTCGAAAGTTAATCAAAAATCAATTCAGAGAACTCATTCGATCGCAAGAAGCTCCAAATCATCGACCAAGAACAAACGATGTCTCAAAGATCATTAGAGAAGAATTTCCAGAATTTACAAGTCGTGATTTAGGATTCAATAAACCCTTTTAATTACTTTCGGCAGCACCGAGCTACCCACGCTTTGTGAAAATTCTCCTTCAGGTTATTATAAACAGTGTAAAGATCGAAGTAAGTGGTGTTTTGTCCTCCACGTTAGGAGCCTACAAAAGTTAGTGCTCAATTGTAATGTTATTACTTACTTTAAGGTGTTTGAGCTCTTTTACTTAGATCCCTGAGTGTAGAAGTTGGTGCACTGATGCTACTATGGACATTTACATGTACATGACTCAAATATCATGATACCCAAGAGCATAACATGTTATAGAGGCTGTGGCTACAGTATTTGCTTAGGTTTTAAAACCGCCCATTCTTTGTGTGTCATGTTTTATTTTCTATATTATTGGTCGATTGATATCAAGGTGGCCTGCATTTTATATTTAAAAAATAATTATTAAAAAGGTGTCTTACGATCTTGAGTGCAAATAGAGTTTCATTGAACTTTTTGCAAATATATCCATTTAAATCATGTCAATATGGTAAAAGCTAAGTTTTAGGTAGTAGGTAATTTCTAGAGAAATAATAAGTGAACAAAGTAGTTTTTGTAATAAAAAGTTTTGGACGAGCATGTTTTGATGATATTATTTATGCGCACTCTCAAAACCTTCAAATTTACCTGTAGGTTTGATATGGTGTAATGGGTTGATGATTTGAAACTAACTGATGATGTGGGTGGAGGGACTAAATATTGGTTAATGATAATTTATTAATCATATTCTTGTGTTGGTTAGATACTATGGTAGATAAAGGTATACTTATTTTGTAGTGAATATTAGGCACACATCCCTAAAACCATACTTAATTAGGCTCACATCCGGTTATAAACTTACTGTAAATTTAGTCCCTATTTTTCAAAGAATCAACAAAAAAATATAAAAAAAATCACGTAAATTCGTAATTAATTAAAACAATTAATCGTGAAAAAAATCAGATCGAAAAAACATCAAAAACAACGTCAAAATCAAAAATTACACAAAAACAACGAAATGCAGTAAACTGCATCGAAAGATGCATATAATTCAATTAGTTCCATACATGTATGGATCTATTTCAATTCTGTGTCAAAACTGCAGTATAAATGCATACATGTATGCACATATTGTAAATACATACAACTTTTCTTGCATTTATTTAACAACTGCATACATACGTGCAGTTTGTTCACTTTTGCATATTTTTTGACGTATATGCATATATGTATGCAGTTATACAGAAAAACTACATATATGTATGCAGTTATTCAAGAGTCGTGCGTAAATATGTGCATGTGTATTCAAATAGTTGCACATATGTATGCAACTAGAAGAAATAGTTGCATACATATATGCAACTATTTTTTTTCTTTGCGTGGACTTCTGGGAGTATATCCAGATTTTTGATTTTTTTTTTTTAATCAGTAGCGCATTTTTTTTGGCAGAAATTAAAGAAGGCGCATGTAAACAAACCTGGAAGGCGGAAGTCCCTGATTTGAAGGAGGCGCAAGTGAAAATAGGGGGCGGGTTTACAGAAGAAACATGATAGGGATGTGGTGTGAATTTAAAACTATAATAGGGATGTAAGCCAAAAGTACCCTATTTTGTATTGTTTAATTCTTTTTTCTATAAATTTGCCTTTATATCCCTTGCTTACTATCTAAATTCTTCATTTTTTGAATAATTTTTTCTTATTAGGATCCTTCTCTATAATCAAATGATGTGAGTCCTGTATAATTTATAATTTTGTTTGAAAAGGAGTATCTTTCCATGAATTTACAAGAATGGGAAAACATTTGCATTTAATAATTAAATTTTAGGGGCGTGATTTGTAAAGGCTTTTCTTTTTCTTCCGGTCATTCTTCTTGAGGCAATTTTAGCTAATTATTTGCCCCTACTGTGAACAATTGAGGCATTTGCAGTTGCCTCTCGAATTACTAATTTCGGTAGTATATGTTGTGTATGTACTATTTGTGTTATATGTTGTGTACGCACTTTCTATTTTTTGCGTGGTGTTTAGATGTATACTATATCATTTTGTATGTCATTAAATCAAACATTTGCACTATTACTATGAATTTGGTTTCTATTTCCTTTTTTGCTGAATCTAATATGTTTAACCCATACATATTGCTTCCTACAAGTCAAGGTAAACATCATGTCCCACTTTAATCAATGAAAGCAGGACACATTTGATTGCAGACAAGTTTAACAATCCCAAATTCACACTAAATTATCGCAACCTCGTGGTCAACACCAATTGAATTACACCTCGAAACCATAGTCTTTCAACGAATGGCCGGGGGGCTTATTCCATTTTTATAAATAAGAGGAAAAAAAACAGAAAGTAACTAGAAGCAGACAGTAGCTAGTTTATTCAAAGAAGTAGAAGCTTTAAAAGTAAAGCATTTGGGCAATGTTCATGCTCTTCACAGTACCTTCAGCTTTCTTCTTCTGGGGTGCATTTGGAACAGGAGCTGGACGCGCGAAGGGATTGAACATGAGAGGCTTAGGGGTTTTGGGACTGGCCAAAGCGCCTTTCATGAGCTTTTGGGCAGTGTTCTTGCTCTTCACAGTACCTTCAGCTTTCTTCTTCTGGGGTGCATTTGGAACAGGAGCTGGATGCGCGAAGGGATTGAACATGAGAGGCTTAGGGGTTTTGGGACTGGCCAAAGCGCCTTTCATGAGCTTTTGGGCAGTGTTCTTGCTCTTCACAGCACCTTCAGCTTTCTTCTTTTGGGGTGCATTTGGAAGAGGAGCTGGGCGTGCGAAGGGATTAAACATGAGAGGCTTAGGGGTTTTGGGACTGGACAAAGCGCCTTTCATGAGCTTTTGGGCAGTGTTCTTGCTCTTTACAGTACCTTCAGCTTTCTTCTTCTGGGGTGCATTTGGAACAGGAACTGGGTGCGTGAAGGGATTGAACATGAGAGGCTTAGGGGTTTTGGGACTGGCCAAAGCGCCTTTCATGAGCTTTTGGGCAGTGTTCTTGCTCTTCACAGTACCTTCAGCTTTCTTCTTCTGGGGTGCATTTGGAACAGGAGCTGGGCGAGCGAAGGGATTGAACATGAGAGACCTAGGGGTTTTGGGATTGGCCAAAGCGCCTTTCATGAGCTTTTGGGCAGTGTTCTTGCTCTTTACAGTACCTTCAGCTTTCTTCTTCTGCGGTGCATTTGGAACAGGAGCTGGGCGAGCGAAGGGATTGAACATGAGAGGCCTAGGGGTTTTGGGATTGGCCAAAGCGCCTTTCATGAGCTTTTGGGCAGTGTTCTTGCTCTTCACAGCACCTTCAGCTTTCTTCTTTTGGGGTGCATTTGGAAGAGGAGCTGGGCGCGCGAAGGGATTAAACATGAGAGGCTTAGGGGTTTTGGGACTGGCCAAAGCGCCTTTCATGAGCTTTTGGGCAGTGTTCTTGCTCTTCACAGTACCTTCAGCTTTCTTCTTCTGGGGTGCATTTGGAACAGGAGCTGGGTGCGCGAAGGGATTGAACATGAGAGGCTTAGGGGTTTTGGGACTGGCCAAAGCGCCTTTCATGAGCTTTTGGGCAGTGTTCTTGCTCTTTACAGTACCTTCAGCTTTCTTCTTCTGCGATGCATTTGGAACAGGAGCTGGGCGCACGAAGGGATTGAACATGAGAGGCTTAGGGGTTTTGGGATTGGCCAAAGCGCCTTTCATGAGGTTTTGGGCAGCGTTCTTGCTCTTCACAGCACCTTCAGCTTTCTTCTTTTGGGGTGCATTTGGAAGAGGAGCTGGGCGCGCGAAGGGATTAAACATGAGAGGCTTAGGGGTTTTGGGACTGGCCAAAGCACCTTTCGTGAGCTTTTGGGTGGTGTTCTTGCTCTTCACAGTACCTTCGGCTTTCTTCTTCTGGGGTGCATTTGGAACAGGAGTTGGGCGCGCGAAGGGATTGAACATGAGAGGCTTAGTGGTTTTGGGGCTGGCCAAAGCGCCTTTCATGAGCTTTTTTTCTTCCATCCTTTGAGCTCTAAATCTGCAGAGGTTAATCGAGTTCAAAATAAGTTAAACCAATGTATGAATTCAACATACAATATATAATAGAACTTAAAAGTTTCATTGTTTTTAATCAAACGTACAAAATAAGTTAATCAAAAGTTAGTAAAACTAGTTAATCCAACTCAAAAGAATAAAAAAGAAATTGAAAATAAAGATTAAAAAAACAATCAAAACGAAATAAGAAATATACGTACATACAAAATATAATAGAACTCAAAAGTCTTATTGTTTTTAATCAAAAGTTAATCAAACGTACAAAATAAGTTAATCAAAAGTTAGCAAAACTAGTTAATTCAACTCAAATGAATAAAAAAGAAATTGAAAATAAGGATTAAAAAATAATCAAATCGAATTCGATCTAGAAAAATGAAATTACTTCATACGTACATACGAGAGAGAAATGAAATTGGATAATACAAAGTTCTTCGAGTAGCGATCCGGAGAAGATCGATGTAGAACGCTTAATTATACACGAGTTGATCAATCATTTTTGGAAAAAAATATATTTTCCTTATTCTACCGCGCATCTGCACCGTTTAATCTTTCGGGTCAGTTAATTTGAGTCGATGTCTAAGCGTTATTTTTTTCATCACCTAGGCCGCCCGACCCCTGACCCATCAGGTTCGGTTCAGGTCTTGTTGGGTTGGCTCAGTTCTATGTAACTGCTGGAAATAATGCAAAAAAAGAGAGGTTATTATTCATACTACAAATATTGTTAAGGGAGGGTCAATTTTTTGAAAAGAAAGAATTTGTTAATGGGGATACTAATGCAGAGAGCACCCCTTAACAAATAAAGTTTATTTCAGTAAACTAGTCTTCTTTGCAATAATCTTTTTTTTAGTTGTTAATCAGAAAAAATTATGCGGTATATTAGTCGAACTTCTTCAGATTTTTATACCATATTATCAATAATTTCATTTATCGATATGCATCGGATCAAATTAAAATATGTCATTCATAGGAAATCGAAGTACATATATCGAACAATTATTTTTATACATTATCCCACTGCCGAATTTGTCGATACACCTCATTTTCTCCACTTTGACAACCCAACAACGAATACAAATTTCAAAAACGATGGAACAATGTTGAACAAAAATATATAATACGGCAGACCTTTTTCGTTCATGTCGTTATGCAGTAATTCACCTATAACGGGGACACTACGGCGTTTGACTCTCGAGACCATCAAAACCCTAACCTTCATCTTTTCAAGGCATTATGCAATCGATTTCATATATCTTATCAACAGCTTATCCACTATCTTAGCATCTTAGGAGAAGCGTTTCACGTTCATCTTTTACACCATTATTTTTCCCCAAACAATCTCTTTCTTTTTGTTTGCAAATATTCTTTTTTTTTTCTGGCGTTTGAGATCAATTGGGATTTGAGATGGTAAGGGTAAAAAAAAAACATAAAAATTAAGTACGTGATCCCCACTAACATTTTTTCTTTAATGATTGGAGTATTTTAAAATTTGACCTCCTCTTAACAATACTTGAAGTGTTAATAACAACACCAATAAAAACTTTGAAGATATTATTCAGAATATGGAACTGATGAAAATTGACCTATGTATAAAACAGAAACAAAGCTCAAATTTTGGATCAAATGGTCGTAGGCCTTGAATGGACATTGCTGGAATGATATACTCTAAATAATTATAATAACATATTTTTTAGTTAACCCACCCACTGATTAACTTAATAAAGTTGGTGGATTAATTCATTAAAATCAAATTGTGGGTTAACCAACCATTATCCTGGATGTAGACAAAATTTACCTTCCCCTTTTTCTCTCTTTTTCTTCTAAAAGAATTTTTTTCTTTCTCTTTTTATATACATGAGAACAATGCACTTGGTTGTAATTTTGCATGCAGTGACATTGTGGTTTCAGAATATAGAAAGAGAGGCATGGAGTTTGTTCTACAAGCTATTAATCACCCGAGGTTTCTAATGAATGCAGCAAATATATTTGATGTTGACCAGTATAATAATGCTCGAAGTTGACTATTATTTGTAGTATTATTCTGCATGTTCATGCATATACTAATAAATAATCATGTTATTAATCATTACAAAAAAAAAACAATAATTCAGAAGTGTTTTATTAATGCTTGGATTTTGCAATTCCTTCTTCATTGGGTTTAAGTTTGATGAGGCAGGTGGAGTATGCAAAAAGGTGGAAGCATAATAATCTGAAGCAAGAAAATAGGTTAAATAAAAAACGACAAAGCTACTGTACCTGAAAATAATTTTGCCAAAAATTGAGGCAGCAATCCTCATAATTGAATTGGTTACCACTCCCTGATCTGTATGAATACCCTGAATTCTGCCTGGACTGCAGGAAATGACAAAAACAGTTTCGATCAGTGTAGCTTTGCTAACATCGGAGTTAATGTGCCGTTGAACCTTCTGCTGGATCCTTGTGTTTGCGTTGGCACCATCCAGTTTGTCAACCGCTGTTATATTTGTTAAGATCAAATATCAATATTTAAATGATAGTACTTAATTGCTTAGTTACCTCCAATTAATAGTCCTTCCAAGGGGATTTTTCAGATTAAATTCATAGTTTTATTTCAGATCCTTGAAATGATATATTCATCTTCATATCAAAACAATGTAATATCATCTATCGTAACAGTTAACAAATTCACGCATATAATCAAGGGACATGTCAATATCAGGTACAAAAAATATATACGGGTTCAACAGTCAATAATACCTAAATTTAATACTAAATAAAAATTCAATCAATGAAATCACAAATTCTTGAAATTTAATTTATTCCAACTCAATATTAATTTTGATAAATTTGACTCAAGTTAAATTTCTAATTTCAAATAAAATGACCCAAGTTTTTATTTTTATTTACTCTAAATTCAATGCATTAAATTTTCGATTAAAATTCAGTTTCATCATTAAATATGACAACAGCCAATCAATAAGCATCCAATCAGTCTAATTTCAATATTAACGATGATCTCAAAAGTCAATGTAAATTTTAAATTACTTAATGATCATTCAATAAACTAACTAATTCAATGATTTAATTCACTTAAAAAACATAAACGTGAGTTATGATACCTAGTTTTAGCTTTCGCTCTCTAATCACAAAGGGGTCCTCCACTTCTTCCATGATTTGTTCACTTTGATATTCTGCGATATATATATATTAAGAAGATTCGGGAAGAAAGAAGGAAAGTGGGGGGGGGGGGGGGGGGATTGGATTACATGGATGAGAAGAAAAAAAAAAGATGAACACAAGCTTCAAAAAATGAATTATATATATATATGGAAGAGAGGGGAAAATAACTTGTATAAATGGAAGAGAGGGGAAAATAATGTGAACAAAAAAGAAAAAATAAATTAATGCAAATAAAAATGGAAGAGTAAATAACAAAATGAGGTGGTAGTAATGGTAGATGGAAGTTTAAAAAGGAAGCTACATAAAATCAAAAATAAAAGAATAATATAAATCAAATAAAAGAGGGATCAACAATTAATATCCTTAACTAATATATACAAATTTATACTCATTTGTTTTTTCTATGTATGCTTCTTACCGTATTAAACATAAACATATGTTTCTCCTTTTAAAACTTTTGATTACAATTATTTTTATTTGTTCTTAAACTAAAGGATATCAGTTAGGGGATTTTCAATACAAGGGCCTCCAAACGTAATGCTATAAGTTTGCAGCTCGCGGTTGGAAAATCGATAGTGTTGAATTCGTCCTCAGCCATTCTAAAACCTAATAGTTTTGTTCACTCATCTATTGTAGAGTATCTAAAACAGTACGATATTAAGACCATTTCTTCTCATAGAAATGCTGAAAATAAAAGTTAAATGGATGAAAATACTAAGATTAATATTATGTTGTAGGTTTATTTATATTTAGCCACATTTGGAACATACAAAAATTGGTAGCTTAAAATAAAATTGTATCAATTTAAAACCCATAGGTGCAAGCTATTAATGTGTATATCTTACCTATGAGCTATTATAAATAGAAACTTTTTACGTATGGAAATAATCAAAGGTTACACAGCAGTCTCAACCTTTATTCGAGAAACATAAAATATTTTACAAAACCCAATTAATTAAGTATACGTACAAAAATCGTAACTTCGCAAATATTCTGCCTTAATCTCTGTAGTAGATTAAAGGCATAAAAAATAGTTAATAAATATAAATATTATAAATGCATAATGAATGGAATTAATGCATGTTTCCACACATGAAAGTTTGCATAAAGTCTCAACATTTCTCATTGACGACTTATTAAACGGTATTGTTATTGACACTGCAAATATTATTAAAGGGGGTCAAATTTTGAAAACACTCCAATCATAAAAAAAAATTAAGGTGGTCACATACTTAATTTTTTAGGTTCCCTTTTTACCCTAGTAATAACATCAGTTACCATCCCAAATTTCAAATGCAAAAAAAAAAAAAAAAAAAAAAAAAAAAAAATAAATCCCTAAATTATGTGCAAACAAAACAAAGCGATCGTTTGAGGAGAAATAATGGTGGGACACCGTAATTTTTTTTTTTCAATTTATATATATCGATTTCCTATGAATAATATATTTTCATCTGATCTAATGCATACCCACAAATGAGATTATTGATAATTTGGTATAAAAATCTGGTGCAATTCAATTAACATACCATATAATTTTTTTATTAACAACTAAAGAAAGATTATTGTAAACAAGGCTAATTTGGTAAAATAAACTTTATGTGTTAAAAGGGGTGTTATCTGCATTGGTACTCCCCTTAACATATTCTTTCTTAAAGAAAATTGACCTCCCCTCAACAATATTTGGTAGGGTTGTTATGGTAATGGTTACCGTTACCGTTTGGCAAATACCATTACCATACCGCTTTTACTGGTAAGTCAGAATTGTTTACCGTTACTGTTACCGATCGACTGGTATACCGATGACTGGTATACCGATAATCTGGTAACCGTTACACTGGTAATTGTAAATTACCATTTGTCTATTAAAGTTTATATCTTAACATAATTTTTGTACATAGTGCGTCTTTATTATACTATATATAGTGTTAGTTTATAAAAACCATAAATGAAAAAGGAAATAAATGTATCTGGAATTATTTAATCTGATTATTGAACCAAGTATAATCATTTATTTGGTTCTAGTGTTTGTAATAAAGCATATCAAACTAGTATACTTATATATTTTGAATTAACTGGTAAAATTACGGTTACCGCTGGTATTGAGGAAACGATACCGATAACTTACCGTTAAAAATGGTAAATTTACCGTTATCATACCATTTTAGCTGGTATACCGATTTTAATAAAAATGTTTACCGATCGACTGATAATGGTAAACTTACCGTTACCGTAACAGCCCTAATATTTGGAGTGTCAATAACAATCCCTTATTAAATTGTAATTCCCTTCAAAATGCAAATAAATATTTTTCCATTAAGAATTTTGAACATTTAGCTTAAAAATATGAAACTAACCAAACCATTATTTAATAAAGAGTCATAATGGGTGTTACAATTAATTTCTATTTATTCCCATATTTCCGAATAATGAATGATCCACATATGGATATGTAATATATCTTGCAAAATAATTACTTTCTATATTATTTTAAAGTTTCATCTATTTAATTACATTCCATGTCAAAACATTAACTTTATAGCTTACTTTATTCGTATGTCTCATACAAGCCATATTCATTATAAAGTTTATCTCAAATATTTCCAAGGAGTTATACTAATTTAGTTTTAAGTATGCACAACTGCATAATATTCTATAAAAAGCATTAAAAATGGCAAATATCGGGTAAAATAATGTTAACAACCACATCTTAACTCGGTAGATTATTTATTTTAATTGATTTGAGGGTGGTTATAGTTATCTCCATCATAATTTTTTCTAATAACTTAAAAGATAAATAGATATTTGTGGAAAGGATTAGGAAAAAAAAAGGTTAAATAATCGTTGTTTATAGAATGATATATAACATCAAAAACGTAATGACCACATACTCGTATGGGTATTAGCAAATTATTTGAACAAAGTCGCATGGCTATCTTTGCAGAAAATAAAAATATTAAATAGTATGTCAATTTTTATCTTATTAGATAGCAAAAGTTTCAAGCTCCCGTGTTTTCCAACTATTTTAACTGCAACCATAGTAGTTCAAAGGCAGTAGAAAAGATTAATGTACTAATTGAAGAATGCATGTAATTGTCATAATTAATGTACTAATCCACGAATGCAGAAGTTGCATTAATATAAACTAAAAATAATAATATAAATAAACCAAACCATCGACTGTCCTGACAGTGTCCAGCGCTTCTTCTGTGGACGGTTTTACCATTAACAATGTACATGTCGTATTCTAGTCCAAGAGAAGCACATGTTCAGCCTCGCCGATCTGTTGTGCAACCAATCTTGATTCTTCCCATAATCAACCTTTGATCGTTGATTTGATTTTTGTGTCAAATTTTTAGAGTTGCAATCATAGATTCATCATTTTGTGTATTCGCCAAATTCAGATTCGTTACTAAAGTAATCATCTTCTTTTTAATGCTTTTGAAGCCCTGTGTGAAGAACTGAATATAAAATCTGGTGGTAAAGAAAAGGAGTGGATTAGTGATTTCGTTGATGACAATCGATAAGCATTTAACCAACCTAGTAGTCTAGGTTATCATATTAAATTGTTAAGGAAGTTTTTCCACTGAACTATCATTATAGGATTTGTGAGGGATTGTTCATATTTTGATAAATGTTGCAAATGGATAATAAATTCCTTAACTTATACATATGTTAGTTATCCAGGCTATACAACTAATATATAGTAGCTAAAATGATAAATCATATATTTTTAAAATGCCATATTGTAAAAAACAGTGTATGTGATCATGTTTACAGTAGCCAACTTATACATATATTCACATAATAAGGCAATGCATCGAACAAACTAGTGAATTTTGAAGTATGCAGGGAATGAAATATTAGAGGAGAAACTTGTTAACATAACAATTTAATAATATACAGAGAATGGCAAAAGGTATGAATTGAAAGATGATACCAATTCTTCTGTACCCATATCCCCTATCCCTATGTCCCTCCAATCAAATCATTACAAGAGAAAGAGCTGATTTCTGACGTCAACTAGCGACGCCATTATGACCTGTCGTCAGTACAACGTCGTTAAATTTATTTGCGTCAGTAAGACATCATAATTGTGGCGCTAATTAGCTATGTCTTAGCGACAACATGACTATTATGATGTTCCTCTAACGACGTCATAAAGGCGATGGAAAATATCTACGTCTTTGTGATGTCAAGAAAATTTAGCAATCCATGTTATCTATACCTATGCAATCTACGCCATAAACCTGATTTAATCCAACGGTAACTACTAGCAATTCAAAATTCAACACAGAAAAATGTGTACCACAAATTAAGTATTGCTAAAAGCACCCGGATTTCTTCTACTTAATACCATGTGTGGAATTAGGAAGTGTAAACCTGGGTGCTTTTAGCATCACATGGTGGTGTAGTGCTAAAAGCACCATATTTAACACTTTGTAATACCACTCATGCTATTAGGAAAAAGGAAATTTGTGTGCTTTTAGAAACACACCAAATTAATAATCTGACGTCGTACTCCTCCATAAAAAATTGGCTCCAAACAATTTTTTTCGTCGTCCTTCCCATATTTTAATCGATGTTCTATTCCCCCAACAACATTACTCCTCGATTCTAAACCCTAATTAAAATTCAGTCTCTTTTAATTTCACATCTAAACCGAAATCCTATTTTCCCCTAATCGTGCTTCGATTTCTTTCTTAGCACACCCCTTCAAACTCCTCATAAGTCCCTAATTTTTGACCTAAACCCAAGCTTCCGTTACCACAAATCTTGAAATCCGTTTTGAACATACAGATGAGACGTGGACGAACACATTCGAACTCTAACAGAGATTGGAGTTAAGCTAAAGCATCGTTCCCTGTTTGTTATTGTTAACATAAGCCTTCAACAGATGATATGCGAAAAGGTTACTAGATGAGGATATATAAAAGTCTCCCCATTCGTCAATTCACCACTTCTGTTATGTCGTTTTATAAAGAGAAACTAGAGCTTTGCAGGTTTGTACTATTTGCGGTAATTTTAGACTTCAGTGAGATGATTTGCGAACCAAATACAGAGCTTAGCAAGTTTTTAATTTGTAATTTTAGTCACAAAAAAGAGAGGGCAAAGCAAGGTAATGAGTTTATATGTGAAAAGGGTTATTGCATGAGGATATTGTGGGTGATATATACTGTTTTTTTCCTGAAAATGGATATATAATTTTGTCAAAATTGTTGCTCTTTAGCAGAGAAGCAAACCGTAGATGGTGTCCTGCATGACAATTGTTCTTCTGGTTAATAACTATAAGTTGATGCTTTGTCAAATTCCCTAGTAGTTTTTATATTTGTTTTGAAATACAATAGTATTTTTTCTCTAATTTATGGTGAATTTATGCTATACACGCATCTGTTTTTTTTTCTTTCGTTACCTAGTTTTCCAGGGTTTTTTTTTTTTTTTGTTTTTTGTTTTTTGTTTTTGTTTTGTTTAGTAAATCCTGCAGCTTTTTTGCTTCCTGGACCTCTTTCTCAAGTTTAGACACATGCTTCACAAGTATACTTCCTAGGTCTGAAGTTGGCTCTGTATGTTTCTGTCTACATTCTCCTTGCAATTACTCTCTTCATTTTTGAATTTATTACCTAGTTTTGAGTGTTGGATCCTCTTATATTCCAAAAGAAAAGTGACATTTATGTTATGAATGTCTCTTGGCTTCATCATGACCTAAAGTAATAAGGGTCCACGAACTTTTTTTAATTATCTTAGATCTTGGCTTTAATTTAACTGATTGATCAGTACCTTGTATTTAAAGTAATTAACTAGATCAGCATTTTGATTTGAGGTGCTTTTCTTCCTATTATTTGATTTGTTTCTCTTGGAATTAGAGAATAAAGACGTGTACTTTCATTAGCAAGGTAGAAACTACCTGAGCTTTAGCCTGGCTCAATGTTGGTCTCAAATTGCACCGGTAATGTCACTATGTAATCAACATCCCTATATCTGTACGTGCATTTTGTTTCTAACCACAGTCGATATTCAGCTATATGGCTATATCTTCTGTTACCAAAATAATAACACATGCACACACATGCAAAAATTTCAATTAGCCTCCATAAATCTTCTATTTCTGTTGATTCAAGTTTTTATATTTTGATGTTATTCTCTCTTCGTTCCACCTGGAAAAAAACAATGCTTTAATAAATAGCTGTGCACTTGATGAATTATACAGCAAGGACAAACAGGGTTCTCTAACTTTATCCAGGCGGCTGGCAATGCTCGTGTTCGTTCTTTCTTTATCTGATTCAGGTATTTTTTTCTTTCTTCCGTATTTCTTCTTTTGTCGTTACCTTTTGTATTTGTGCCGTTGCAATGGTTAGATTGTTGAGATTAAACTCTGAAAATTTGTGATGGTTGAGAACAAATTCCTAAGCCGTTACCTTTGTTTATCGCTTTTCGATTGAAATAATTACATTGATTTGTTAGCAATTTTGATGGATCTGTTCGATTCTATTATCAATTTCGGTTTGGCTGGCTTCTCTTAAATTTTCGGTGTCATTATGGGTAATTTATGTTCAGCTAATCAAACAAAGATTTATACCAATTCCGAACTTAATGAGTAGAACTGCTCTTCGGATGTCCTTTCCTTATCACATTTTTTTCCTTATTAAATATTGTTTTGGTACGCTGTAATCATTATCAATGTTGCATGTTTATCTTTCATAGACTATTAGATGTTTTGGTTATGTTGTTGTTGTTTGCATCGTATTGCATAAGAAACACAGAATAATATCATCTCCGTGCTGCAACTTTATCAAAAGATACTTTGGTTAGCTGGACTTAATGAAAAAAGGGTCTGAGTTTTTATTAAGATTGATCTTTTATTGGTTAAAATCAAGTAAATCAATTAAGTTTGATTGATTTGGTCTGAACTTGATAGTTATAAATTGATCGTTTATGTTTTCATTTCTGTATTATTTTGGTTTAAATATTATCAGTTCGATTTTAAAAAATATCGGTTTTGTTTTGTTTGGTTCCCTTAATTGGTTATATTGATTTAAACATTTTTGATTGGTTTTATACCGAATCAACCATTTATTCATTCCTGGTTTCTATTCATTTTTTTTCTACCATTGTTGTCATCTGATATTCTGTCACTGACTTTGTTTTCTTCAGTTATTTGGTTCAGTAGAGTTGTATTGCCTATTATTTTGATCCTAGGATTTTACAAGAGCTACAGAAAGATTTTTTGGATTTGAGAGAGAAAAAATAGTATAAACTTTTCTAGCTAATTGGTCTTGTTCTACATCAGTGTGTTCATTTGAGTACCCATTATGTATGTCTTAGTCATGTGTTTTATGTAATGGGTAATTGTGTTGGCTTTTTTTAAGATGATGTTTTTACACATTGATATTTATTTCGTTCAAAACCATCTTATTTTTACCATTATATTTAGTTATCAGGCTGAACATTAAAAAGGATACCTAGTTACATAATTGTGTATACAATTTTTTTTGAATGTTTGCTTACAGGTGTGGAGATATCTGAAAATCGCCCTAGGTATGACCTCTAATATTGTTTTTAATTAATAATCATATGTTCTAAAAAATGTGCTTATTCACAAACCGCATTGAGTATTTATGCTGGTATGATACTTTTGTTTGTCAGTCAGCAAATTGGGTATTTTATTGCAGTTCATATTTATGTTGGGATTTTTTTATGGCATAATGGTAGCTGTAATAAGATGTTTCTTTGTAAATAGTGAGATTTCTTATAGGAAGGTATGTTGTAGTAGGGAGCGGAAAAAGTTTGTTCTGCAAACTTGTCCAACAAAAAAAAGGACGAATACTGCTTACATAGGAGTATTCTTTCCTGGAAAGTTAAATTTCTTCCCTTAACAGTTAAACCACGATGTATATAAAAAGTCCTAATTGATGGATTCAAAGAAACTGATGTGAATGGAACTATGCTAACATGGGTATGATGCATAAAGAGTGAAGTCAAATTCATGTTATGTGTTTTAAATTATACTGACTAAATTTGGAAGATTTTGTGCTTACTGCAGGATATTGGTGTTAGCAAATGTCGATTGTGCCTGAAGTTTTATGAGTTTTTATATTGGTCAGTACTTTATCATAGCAGGTATGGTTTCTTTCGTGTCCTGGCAAAACAAGTCCTTCCAGAAAATCTTTTATTGTTCTTACTTGGAGTTTACAATAGGCAAGAAAATGATTGGCTTAGTTTGGATTCGATAAAAAATTATTAGAACCAAAATAACCATTCAACAAAAGAAAGTTGAATGGAACCACATTTTTCCACTGGCGAAACCAATCATGATATAGTATAGTTGGTTTAATTCATAGATCATTGAACAATCTAGATTGTCTTGTCCTCGGCATAATATGCAGACAAAATAGTTGATTGAGTTAACACCTATGTAAAGATGTGATGATTCTACACTTTTCGGTAATAAGCTTATCCTTCTCCAAAAACATTTGCATGAAACTTGTAAGTTGTACAAAATAAATAATTATTTTACTTTGTTTTAAACTTTAATGCATGCGTTTATTGACAACAACTATTAACTGTTATCATTTGTTTCTTCTTTACAGAGAAACTTCAAAAATTACTACAAAAGCTTACTTGCAAATAATTCCAAAGATGCTCATAAATGACAGTGTCAACAATCCTCAAATCGAATTCAGATCAATAAAAATTTTAAGTAATAAAGTAGGAATGATTCACATAACTTCACCTTTGTGATGTAAGTTGTTGCTATTCTTTTCACAGTAATATTCAAAGTAGAGACATATGTACTCATTACTATTTTGTGTATATATTGTTTGAGCTTGCATTTGAAGTAATTTTTATATTACATAGGTAATTTTTTAGACAGCTCATAAATAGATGTTTAAAAAGTTATTTTTTTTGGGTGCTCTGTAGCAGGTCTTTGGAGTAATAAGAGAAAAAATGATTAGGCAAAATCTTTGGCATTTAACAATATGTATGCATTAAACTGAACCTATTCACCAAATACATAATCTTCATATCCATTTTATATTTTGTGAGCATGTGCTATGTGGTAAAATATTTGATAGGATGAAGTATATACAAAATTATATTCAAAACAATGATTTTTTTTACTATTTGCATCTATCTTCATGGCACTAAATAGTTATGTATCCTTGTGATTCCCTTCACTGTTTGTGACTTTGCTGCTATGAACTTACTTAGTTATTCGTATTGTAAGTTGCTTATATGATCAAGTATGATTTTATTTATTTATAAATGTCGTGAGGAAATTTTTTGGTTGCTATGATATCAATGTTTTTAAGAGCTGCATATTGTTCAACTATGTGTATGTCCTTTTTATTAGTGCACACAAACATTTATTTGTTATTTAGTGTGAGCGGTTTTTAATTTTTTCTTATATGAGTATTATAATGTTTTATGTTGGTTGTTTTGAATGCATATTGGATGTGGTGCCGACAAGTCAATGGTTGTGCTGGCCAATATTGTGACTGAGATTTTTTTTTTTGTATTATGACTTAAGAAACTTAAATATGACTGTAATAGACTTCTGATATATGTTAGTTTTATATTTTGATTGCTTGTAAATTTTTGGTGAAACTATGCAGATTGGATGAAATGCCATTAAATCAGTGGTTGTTTGTACTTCTAACGTATTTCGGTTTTATATTTTTTTGTTATACCATGTAGTTTGATAAAGTATTTCTTTGTTTACAGACTCGATTTTATATTGCTATTATAGTGTTTGTAAATATAGTTTCCGTTGACAGGTTAGGTGCTTCGTGCATCATAAGATATGCTTTTTTGGATATAAAATTAATGCATGCTTTTTTTTTTGATACAGATGGCAGTCATTCTTATACTTTTCGCCAGCAGGAGAGGCATAATGGTTAGTACATTGTATTTAGTTACAGTGTTAGACTCAAATCATTTTGAATATTCACCCGGTGCAACCAACGTTGAGTTTCAAGAATTTCATTACTTTGGATCCATGATACAAGTATAAAAGATGGATTATTTGGCTTGTTTGTTTCGATTTGTATATAAGTTTATAGGATTGGTTTAAAAAATCATCTAGAACTAGTGCACTAGTTAAAAGGATTTGTGCCTATCTATTTTGTTGGTACAACAAGGGAGAAGGATTATTTCTTTACATATTTACAGTAACACAAAATAAGTGACAATTTTGACCATTTCGTCAAAATCAGGCACTATGCAGATGCTAGATGTACGCCAGCTCTTTTTAGAAGATGACAACAAAGCCGAGAACTGGGATTACACGGAAATTGTCGCATAGCCAAGTCATCTGCTTCTGCTGCTAGCATCATCTTCGATGCGAAGTATCTTAGCTCACTTGCACCAAAGGTTATACCTTTTGTCTCAACATTTGTTGATGTAATTATTTGCCCATGCCATATTTTCAGTTTAATAACATGTGCAGACTTGTTAGAGAATAAGAAATCCTGGATTAGCAAGGAGACATAATTTCAGCCAAAGCTAAGCTTTGCCTTCATGCGGTTGCAGTTGACACTAACCTTCAGCCAAACAATGGTAATTCTTCTGAAATTGTTGAATTATTGTATATTCTTTACATTGCTGAAACTTGATATCCACAAACAATTACTATTTAGGACTAAATGTGAAGTTTCAAGCCATGAAAAGTAACTGAGATAACAGAGATGTTGACCTCCAGTTAGTTAAATCTAGGTAACCGAGGTAACAATTATTATTTGCAACATTGGTTGAAGTTTCAATTATTATTTTGTTCCTATTTGCAATGTGTGTTTCTAGGAAATTGAGGCAACATCCAGATAGTTAAATATTTACCTCTATGACTAGTGCAAGATCTAGTAAACATATGAGCATACACATATATGATATTATTTGTAAATAGGATTATTTTGATTGTTTAAGAAGTACCGTTGAAAACAATGTCTTCGACCGATCCACGTGGTTATGTGATTTTTCTTTTATTATTATCGGTGTTAGAAGTGTTTGAAGTTGAAAATGCAGTTGTAAAACATAATTTGAAAAGCTACTACATTTATGTTTTTCTATTTTAGATAAAATAAATAAATTCTATTTAAATATCCAAGTGGAAATGTTTACATTTGAGAAGGTTCCAAAGGGACGATGAAATGTTGGCAAATCATCTGGCTAAGTTTTATCCCATTAAGCTGGAAGAGAAACGATCACAATTCTTTATTATCCATGGTTAGCATGGAAGTTTTAGACGACTTGAATAATTAAGATAGTCTCATCGCTACATTTTCCTTTTGGACCGTAGGTTGAGTACTGAAGGATTATTGAACATTAATGACTTGAATGTTTTAGGTATTCTAATCTGGGTGTATCATGTACTAAAAATGTTTTAGTCACTATTGAACTGATATAGATGGTGCATGTGCAAGTATATGCTTCTTGTGAGTGGCAATATTTTAGACTTCTTTTGTATTTGTGCATACATCAAAGCCGTAACTTTGTAAAATGTTTATTTCCATACACAATACAACGTAAGCCATATAAGAATGGATTTGTGCTAGTATGTAAAATTGAAATGATGATATCTATAATAAATAATCTCTTTGTGTATGTATAACTGTTTCGGTTCTATATCAATATTACAAAATCATTTGCATCGCTATGAAGTCGCTAAATTTTAGTGACCCCATAGCGAAGACGTTTTCTATTAGAACTAAGACGTCACAACTGCGTCACCATGTATTAGTGACAATGTTGTGACTCCAATATTCAGATATTCTAGTTGTATCACAAGAGCGTCGGTAATGTTTACCGATGCCATTGTGACGCAATATTTTGCTAAATCACCTGCGTTGTTGTGGCATCGGAAAAATTTAGTGATGTCATTGCGACGTTATTTTTATCATGCCATAGTGAAGTCTAGTAATTTAGTGGCACTCGTTTTTTTCATGGGCATTTGACATCGTTAAGGAGTCACTAAAAAATTTAGCGATGCCTTAACGACGCCAAAAAGGGTCGGAAAATCGCAAATTTGTAGTAGTGAATCTTTCCATTTCCGTTTTTTTGCATTTAAATACAAAAATAATTTAGGGGTTTAAATGCAAAAGGTGGCAATCAGGGGCTTTGATTGGTTGGAACACGGAGGAACACTGAAATTGGCGACAGAAGAATTGGTGCGGTTCTATATGGTATGAACGAAATGAAGAAATGATTACCCAACCATAAGTCATACTTCCCAGGCTTGTGTAGTATCAGTTTGTATATAACATCAAGTAAATCAATACCCCACCCAAAAAGGCATCTAAAACAACACCACTCATAAATCTTCATCACGATAACCTATAGCCGTATCATAGGGGAAATGTTTAGGAGTTACGATTTAAAGCACCATCGGCATAAGAACTAAGAGTAGTAACTATACACATCGACCAACATACAATATTACGGAAAGGAAGACAAGGTACTGCGGTTAAACATGATGAGCAACTCAGTTTAATTATAGGAAGAAGTGAAAGAAAAGTTATGTAGAAAAATGGATGTAAGAGGGAAACTTGTAAGGCAGTGCATGGATGATCAGTAGTTCAGAATAGTATGTATACTAAAAGAGCAAGAAGGATGAAAATGAATCTAATCCATCGTTGAAAAGAAAAACCCAGAAATAATTTACCACAAGTGCAAAAACATATCATAATAAACACAAATTCAAAAGTATAAAATTACCTCGGCGTTACGTAATGGAAGGTGTTGGTTACGACATACAATGTTTTCGGAGGCAAAGAAAGAGATGGAGAAATGTTCGGGATTGAAACCTACGAGAAAACCGTGGTATAATAAAAGGAGTGAGGAAAGGGAAATCAGCGACGGTGTGGTCGCGAAAGGTAGGCCTTAGGCAGAAATGAATGTTGAATTCCAGCATGAGGATAATGAGCGAATGGAGTGAAATTAGACTGGAAAAAGAATAATAAGGAAAACAAAATTGGTTTGAGGAAGAGAAATGTTGAAGTTGGGAACAGTTAATGGAGAGTTGCAAAAAAGTTCCGGTCATACAGATGTAACGATCCGAAAAATTCGACGTTCGAATTTTCGACAATAATACTTAATCTTGTATTACTTGCCAAAAACCCAAGTATCAAATCCCAGATTGTTAATAGAAAGAAGTTAGAGGGTGAGAGAAGAAAGAAAGAAATATTAGATTAGAAGAATAAGAAGATCAGAGTCTCACAGCGGAATGAACAAAATATAATAATCAATAATACTTTATACAAAAAGAAACTGTATATTACAATATCAGAGTACACATACATTTCAATACAACACATAACGGAATAACTTATTACCAGTAAATACATATATACGTTTCATCTCCAGCTCCTCTTCTGAAGCTCCAAGCGAAAACCTAACCTGATAATATACTCGGTCTGACCCGAGCCATTTGAAGCAAAGCTAAATTTACCCGGATCAATCTGGAATACTTTCAGTGATAAATTCACATGATAAACAACTTGTTTAATTTTAGAAAATCCTTTTTGAAAGAAAAGGATAATAGTAAGACCGGCCCACACATAAACACAGATGGTTTTTACCTTGCTATAACCCAAAATATTTTTGATATATCAAAATCCAATGATATTATAATAGTGTCTATCAAATCACAAATAAATAACCATCTAGCAGAACGCTTGCATCTCTACATATTCATTATATAATCCAAACCGCATGGCGCTTATTGGAAATTGGATTCCAACTATGACAAGGTATGGGACCTCCTTCCGATCAGTATACTCTAGAGGGGATACACTGGGATTCAACAATAACATCTTGCAACCCGGCCACACATGACTGCCCATTCATTTAGCTTGAGTGTAGCGAATGTATTATCACTCAATGGTTTTTAAGGGCCCACCATCCATCCGCAGAGATACAAAGTCGAAAGAAGAACAAATAAGGATTTTTCCTAGAATGGTGACAATACACCCTGCTTGGGTATGACCCCCCTAGCTATGCTGCCTGCCCGATTTTTGTCATTTCCCGATTGTGAGACATGAGGTCACATTTATCTTTTACACCATCAGGCTACCATTCACTTTGAATGTCACATTGTCAGATCCGTCAAATCACTAATTGACATCCACATATATACTTTGGGTGTTAAGCAAGAAAAGTTCTCTGCCACCAAACTTGGTACATTTGTAAAAACTAACGTACGTGACCCTTAGGAAATACTCTGTCAGACATTCGTCCATACAAGTAATTCAGGAACATGATGAACCGAATGCACCATTTTAGTGCATCTTATATGGGAATCACCCCAAAGATCAGTAGTGAGAAGTTCTTGCAATCCGAAGATTTCAATCCCGATAGAATCACAGGTCAAAATACCTCCGGGAGAGACCTAGAGATATCCAACGAGTAGTTCTCCCATTCGTAAGGATCAACGGTCTTCAATGCTCTATCTTTATACACCTGCACATTATTCACGTGCGCACAGTTGGTTCGAAGTGGTTTTGGGTCTAGTTCCCATCGCGGTCTCTTCGAACTAACATGCCAAAAGGTCTGATAATGTCCACTGATAGTTAGGGCTTTAACTATCAATTCAAATAGTATAGATCAGTACTTTGGCAGCTTAGACCCTTTCATTTCAAATCATTCATTCAAAATCCTTATATCGATTTTTAAATCGATTCTATAATTTATTTCAGCAAACCTCTTTTGTCTTGTTACTTGAAAACCATTTCAACTTTTATCTTCTTTTGCATAAACATCTTCAAATTCTACCTTGTCCTTTCCTTTATTCGAGTTATAACTATATTCCATAAAAACCCATATATCCTTATTGCTCGTCCGCAAAACCAGATCATTTAAAACAAAACTCCAGTTTCCATTATTGGCAAATTTTCAAAATCCTCTCTATATCACTTTGCAGATGTCGTTGACTCGATCTATTTATACTTCTTACATTGGAATGTTCTTTAAATCTCTTTTTATATGTCATTTAACCTGGAAATAAATCACAAAATCTCTTTTACTTCCTTTACCATTACAAACTAATACCATCTCTCGATAATTGTGAAATCGTTCAAGTTGGGGTATTCTAAATACCTCTCAGACCTTGATCGACAACGTTTTTACCTCAAGATAGATAAAAGTTTATAACGTAAATCCCGATAACATTAGTATTATATTAATTCCACTACTATTTTGTTTAACGCGAGGTTATATAAACCATATCTCATATTTGGAAAACTTATTCATTCAGTACAACTCCTTTGAAATTCAACGCATTAACTTTTATTTCCATTTACAAACATTGTTTGCAAATTTTGGGGGTAAAAACGCCTTTAAAGATCTCTTTACTATCATTAACTTATAACATTCGATTACCCTTCAAACAATTTTTGATTTAAAGGCACCGCCTTGGTTATTAAAATAATAACCAACTAAAAATAATAATTTCTTTTATGGTTAACTAAAATAAATCTTTAATTATTTTAAACTACTTGATAATCACTTTAAATACAAGACATTAATTTACTTCTTAATAACACACGTTTAATTTTTGAACAATTATTTAATAAAATTATCTCTATTAATTTACATTTCGAAGTGACACAGATGACCAAGTCACTTAAAAACGTCGTTTCGGCCAATTCTCGCTTATTATTTAATAAAATTATCTCTATAAAATTATCTTTCTTATTAATTGAAAATACTTAATTTAAAATAAACATGTTTAAGTATTTCTTTGAAACCAATTATCTCAGGTCATCGACCTTTCGGCCAATTCTCGCTTTTCCTTACTTATAAGAACTGTAACGAACTAGGATTTTCGACTCCGAAAATCAACACACAACTGCCATGTTGACTGTTCGAACATCGGATATACCTGATCATTTATAGAAAGAAGTTAGAGGGTGAGAATAGATAAGATAGAAAAAACTAGAACAGAAGAAGGAAAAGATCACTACAGAACAAAATCAGAGTAATACGAATCTCACAGCGGAACGAATAAAATATAATGTATAACATGACTTTGTAATTAAACAGTACATATATACAATAACATTATCAGCGTACAACACTTACACACAACGGAAATAACAATAGCTATATAATCCTGAAGTCTCTTGCTTCAAGCTCCTCCAAGTATATCTGTAAAGACCTGAACTACTTGATTGTCCGTACAAATTTGGGCACCCAAGAGTTTAGGGAAAACAAAACAAAATAAACTATGGGTCAGTCATGGGACTAGTGTGAGTAAACTCAAATCATTTGGTTTAACTTTTCAAAATCCTTTTCAAAAGAAAAGGTAATCATAAGACTGATCCACACATAAACACGGACGATTTTTACCTTACGATAACCCAAAACACTTTCAAAATCAATACTTTTCTGATATTATAATAATGTCTAATCACAAGTAATTGAAAATCTAGCAGAATGCTTGCATCTCACGTTCAACATATATAGTATACAAACAAAACCGCGGGCGCTTATTGGAGACTGGATTCCGACTATGACAAGGTATGGGACCACCTGCCGATAGTGTATCTCTAGAGGCGAATACACTAGGTTCAACAAGAACGTCTTGCAACCCGACCCACACATGACTGACCACTCATTTCACTTGAGTGTATCGAATGTATATTATCAATGGTTGGGAGCTACCCACCATTTTCCGAAAAGGGACAGCATCGAAAATAGATAAAAGAATGAAACAGATTTTCTCTAGATAGGTGATATACACCATAATGGGAGCGACCCACATAGCCAAGCTGCCTGCCCGATTTCTGTCATTTCCCGGTTGATGAGGCTTGAGGTCATAACGTATCTTTTGGAACACCTGACCACCATTCACTTTGAATGCCACCTCGTCATACCCGCCAAATCACCAATTTGATTTCCCCAAAAATACCACAGGTATAAAGCTAAGAGAAACGAATTCCTACGCCACCAAACGTAAGTAAGTTTTGAAGAGATCAACCTACGCGATCCGTTAGATATACTCTGTCAGACATTCGTCCATTCACGGTGTCCTGGGACTGAACAAACAGAAGGCACTATTCTGTAAGCAAGATAGCCCTTGCATAACTTCGTCTTAAATTATCTTCATCATATTTGATCGCAACGCTAACATCCATACAGAGTGGTTTTCAGATAATGAATCTGATCCTGGCCTCTCCGTATTGACGACTGAAAAATGGTCAAAAACTTCGATAGTCGGTGATTTAACTATCAATGAAAAATAGGTGTACAACAAACAATCTTATTTCCAGATAGAAATTCGATCGATCGGTCATCAATCAACACTGATCTCCTTTAATTTAATTTATCATTAATTTATTCATTTCCATATTTATATATTTGTTAATTCTTATTTTCTACATTTAGAAAATATACGTTATTAATCATTTGAAACATTTTCGTATTTGCTCCATTCCTTATTTTCTATATTAGAAAACATTTCTGATTCTTATTTGGAAAACATTTCCAAAACTCCTCCATTTGATTTAAACAGATGTTTAAATAAAACATCACTAAGCCAATTCAAACCATTACACTCATTAGCTAAATTCACTTAGCCAACCTTCACTATCAGACCTTACCCATCCCTTAGTTAAAAACGAAGTCAATCAAGTTGGGGTATAATTACCTCTCAGACCTTAATTGAACAACATTTCTAACCTCGAAATAGACAAAGTTCACCCTTTTAAATCTTTTAACCAACTTCCTTACGTAACTCTGATTCTATTTACGAATCCACTTCTTTTACCAAAATCATTGGATTATAACGATGGTGTTATAATCCCATACTTTCGAAATAAAATAACTTAAATATAACTCTTCCTTATTAATTTGGATAAATAAACAAATAACTAATTTATTATTGAATAAATAAATCTTGGTTTAAAACGGAAAGTAATTGATACATTCCCTAATTCGATATAATCGAATTTCAACTTACAATTCTCTCTCGTATAATCTATATTCGATAACTCCCCTTTCGAAAAACTATATTCGGTATCTCTCTTTCAAATAAACTATATTCGATAAGTCTTCCTTTCGGATAGCTTATATTCGATTAACTCTCTTCTTCGAATAACTTATATTCGATAATCTCTCTCGAATAACTTATTTTTGATAATCAAATATCGGTTTCAAACCGAATAATATTTTCCTTGTAAAACCTTGATTTATTCAATATATAATTTCTTCAAATAAATCATTTTTAAAACATTGACTTAGTTGAATTCTAACTACAAATCTTTATGGATTTTATTTAATCCCTTTTTACATTTCGAGTATCGAAATGGATTTCATCATTTCCTTTTCAAAACAACTCCAAATTTCCCGTTTTATTTAACGTTAAATTTGAAATCTCAATTATCCACTGATAATTATATTTTAGTTCATTTATAAACATTGTTTATAAATCACAACACTTGTTTTCCTTATTTAACAAGTTATTTATTTCTAACCATTTGAAATCCCATCTCTGTTTAACTTCTATTTCAAAAACCCAATTTCCTTTACAAATGTTTTAATTTCTAAAATCTTTACTTAATTCCATTTTTCATGTTGAATGTGAATAATATCCCTTTTATACAATCCCTTTAGTTTGATTTCGTATTTTAAAACAATATCCCAATTCCAACTTCTATTTATAGATTTATTTATACGAAACCTTCTTTTTATTTCTAACACTTAAATCTCATTTAAAATTCCCTTTATAAATGCTGAGTTCACATTCTATTTAAAATATCGGTGTTAAAAACCGATCTCTACTTCTCTATAGAAGTTCAGACTTATATATTCCATTTATCAAAAGATAAATTTTCCTTTTAATTTATAAACATCGTTTATAAATTTATTTGCTCAATTTATCTATCAAAACAGATTTCTATTTAAAATCTACTTTGAAACCATCTCCTCATTGTTCTTTTATATCTTCTCAATTCTCTTTTATAATTCTATTTATTTCCCCAAATAATTTCTTTTATAATTAAGTTTGATTTCTGAAATATTTCCTTTCAATTCTATTTTTTTTTCCTAAATATTATATTTACTCCATAAAGTTCTTTATTTACTTCTTATTACTTTCATTTAGTATTTTAACCAAATCGGTCTTTCAAACTTTCATATAACTGTTGTTAACTTCATACAGAAGTCTTTTATTTAATTTTCAAATATCTCCTTTTAAATAAGTCCCTTTGATTTTATAAAATTCCATAATCCCATATTCGCTTCATACATTTCTTTTTATAAAATACTTTGATTTTATACGAATATTTTTATTTCAATATACACTTTGAAAATTTCCTTTTTATATAAAATCCTTTGATTTTATATAAATATTTTGTTTCAAATTATAGTTTGAAATTTCCCTTTTCACACTCTAGTATTTCCTTTGGTATTTAAAAGTACCAAATAACAATGATCAAACACACATAATCAACAACAAATTATAAATCACATCATATATCACAATATATGAAAAACATTAAAATAATTGTTGAGGAACCCAATTGGGTCCCTCCGACCTGTTTCTCAACATCCACAGATGTTATTCACATTAATAACACGAATATGAAATATTCTGATAAACCGAATTAATATTCGATTTACGATTTATATGTATATATCGTTATCTATAGTTTCAACCAATTAACTAGCAGTTCAACCAAACAGGCAACACACATCAAACAACCATCATTTATAGATTCTAAAAATACGTTATAAAAATATAAGCTAAGCAGAGTTAGTGAGATTTACTCACCATGGACTGTCATCGTCAAATAACGATAAACTATTGTTTGATCCTAATCAAACAATTTAATTTGCCATAAATTCAAACGAGCTTCAATCCACTCCCAGTTAGTTACATTGGGTAGCGCTCGTCCATACGATCCCGATGGATCTTGTTTCGCTGAAAACCGGTATCATATGATAAATTTATTCGATTTCAAAGTTTATATACATTTAAATTGAATTTAAACCAAACATTTACTTTAAACGGGCCTCACCCTCCTTAAGCTTCGGCCCATTCTAACCAACCCGGCCCACAACCCTTCTTCTCCTACTGCAATACTGTTGCACGCTCTCTCCTCTAACTAGTCATTGTCGCTCCTCCATCCTCCTCGTTCTCCTTTTACACAGCATCGAATTCAAAGGATACCACCATCGATCATCTCTACAAAATCTCTTCTGCCCCATACCAAAATTGCAGAGCTCGACCCCTCTTTCATTGTTGCGTCTCCCAGTATTTTACACGCTCCGGTACAGGAAACTAGCGACATCAACCTCCGCCATTCACCCTCAAACTCTGCGAACCCAATCCATTTCATCTCCTCAATCCCAAAACAAACTCAAAAACCACCATCGAAGCTTCTAATTCGCCAAAACCAAAACCGTAATCTCGCTATCATTTTTCCATCGAACAGGAAAACCGTCAAACCCAATAATATATACATAGAAATGAAGAGAAAGGAACGTGGATTACAACGATATGAGTTATGGAATTTATAACATTTTCTTTGAATTTATTTCTTTTTCGAAAGATCATGAAAAGGGGTTTGAAAGGAATGACCGATGACGTCACTGCCTTTGACCAAAAGAAGAATTAGTTTAGGGTTTGAGATGTGATGAGGTATTTATAGGGTGGGTATATTATTTTTTTAATCGATTATTTTATTTGATTTTAAGCTATCGCTATTCGTATATGTCTTCTAAAAATCCGCATGATCACACACGGTATCCAAAAATCATTAAAATGAACATGCAGCTAGAGTTTGACATTACGGACCCAACGAAACTGGTTTTGTCGAATTCCGACTCCATTTGCTCACATAGCGTATTTTTAACCATCAAAATACCGACTGTTTTTCACATTAAAAATCCGTATGGCCATATACTGACTCCAAAAATCACGAAACTTGGAAATCTAATAATAATTTAATATTACAGATCCAACAAAATTAGTTTCGTTGAAAATGAAGTTCGTTTGCAAAACTGGCTATTTTTAAAGCTCAAAATAAACCCTTTTAATTATTAAATATATTTAAAAACAATTAAATTAAATATTTATAAATAATATTATCGTATATATTCACACTAGAAAATCTTACAGCTCCATATCGGGATTCATAACTCGATATCCCAAAGTTCCCAGTTATATCAACATTCAATTTATATTAAAATCCTTTAATTATATTAATAAATCAATATAAATTATAAAGGAATTCCATAACGACTTTTCTAAAATTTGATTTGGACATAAATCAAAATCTACACAATGAAATACCGATTTTTCTCTTCCATTAAAAAAATATACTTCACCAGCTCCGAACGTTTTTTGTTTCACAGAAATCCGATTTAAAACGGACCCTGTATATTCAGTTGAAATTCAAATCGCCAAATAGCGAACTACCGCGCCATTTCGGGCTCGATTATAATTATATTATAATTCATACGTTAAAACTGTCGTTATCTAAATATATTCGTTATAATAAATGAAATTCTAAACTGAATTAATTCAGTTAAATGATTCAATTTTCACATATTGTCATTTCAGGTAATTCTGATTATTTCAGAATTAAATATATTATTTAATTATTATATTAATTAAATATTCACCATTATATAATTTAAACCATTTAAATCTATATATTACTATTTAAATAATTAAATAAATTAATTATTATATCACTGAAAATACGGGTCATTACATTCTTCCCCCCTTAAAATAGTTTCGTCCTCGAAATTGCTAAGGTAGAAAACAAACCCTACTAACTGGTTACAAATTATTTGTTTACTTCTTACTCCAATTTTAACTAAACCAATTTAATTTCAATTAAATATTTATTTATTCCTACTAACCAAAATTTTCAAAAATCCTAAAATTATTCTAACACTCGAAATTTTCGAAAAATTTCGCCAGCACCTCCTTTGTACTAGTCAATCAGTTTAGCTCTTTCAAAAATAAAATATTCATGTTCAGGATTCAAAACAACTTGTTTTCTCAAAACAATTCAACACAAAATCTTTGGAAATAATCCATCACTTACAACTCGAAAATGAACACTGATGATGTGACCAGCATCATCAGAGTTATTTCCCAGCTATCGAAATGAGTTCAATACTATATCACTTTTCAAAACCATTTCTTAATCATTACCATTTTGAAATTATTTCAAAATATCTTTATAATGTTTGGAAAACAATTTAAAATCTCCCAGGATTTTAAAATTCTCATCTACATAATTCAAATCCACTTACAAACACTCTTTCAACTTTTAGGAATTTTAATTCCAATTCTGATTTTAAATGCAGATTTAATTCATCTGATTCCATGTATTACACTTATATGAATTCTAATTGGTTATATTTAACCATTTCACTTTTTATAATCTCATTTGATTATAATAACAACCAACACATCCAACATACTATAATATTTCATATTTTCAATATTAATCATTCGTTTATATCAAAATATAGTTTAGGTAAAATTATTTCATTTACCACTTTCAAAACATACTGTGTCAGTTTATCGTATTCATGTGTTTAGAAACTCCTATCGATATAGTGGATCAAACCGATCGATCAGAACTTATAAACAACTCTACCAATAAATCTCCATAATATAAAACAATTTTTTTAATGAAATCTACAAATACGTTCACTCGTATATATACTCTCAACTCAATCTAGGGCATTACTAACCCTATCTCTACTGAGTCACACGACAGAGCCAAGGTAATCACTTAACCTTCAGCTCTGACACCACTGTAACGAACTGGGATTTTCGACTCCGAAAATCAACACACAACTGCCATGTTGACTATTCGAACATCGGAAATACCTGATCATTAATAGAAAAAAGTTAGAGGGTGAGAATAGATAAGATAGAAAAAATGAGAATAGAAGAAGATCACAACATAATAGAATCAAAGTAATACGAATCTCACAGCGGAACGAATAAAATATAATATATAACATGACTGTGTAATAAAACAGTATATATGTACAATAACATTTTCAGCGTACAACACTTACACACAGCTGAAATAACAATAGCTATATAATCCTGAAGCCTCCTGCTTCAAGCTCCTCCAAGTATATCTGTAAAGACCTGAACTACTTGACTGCCCATACAAATTTGGGCACCCAATAGTTTAGGGAAAGCCAAACAAAATAAACTATGGGTCAGTCATGGGACTGGTGTGAGTAAACTCAAATCATTTGGTTTAACTTTTCAAAATCCTTTTCAAAAGAAAAGGTAATTGTAAGACCGATCCACACAAAAACACGGACGGTTTTTACCTTACGATAACCCAAACACTTTCAAAATCAATACTTTTCTGATATTATAATAGTATCTAATCACAAGTAATTAACAATCTAGCATAACACTTGTATCTCACATTCCACATATATAGTATACAAACAAAACCGCGGGCGCTTGTTGGAGATTGGATTCCGACTATGACTAGGATTGGGACCACTTGCTGATAGTGTATCCCTAGAGGCGAATACACTGGGTTCAACAAGAACGTCTTGCAACCCGGCCCATACATAACCTACCACTCATTTCTCTTGATTGTATCGAATGTATATCACCAACGGTTCGGAGCTACCCACCGTTTCCTGAAAAGGGACAGCATCGAAAATAGATATACGAATGAAATGGATTTTCTCTAGAAAGGTGATATACACCCTAATGGGAGCGACCCACATAGCCATGTTGCCTGCCCGATTTCTTTCATTTCCCGGTTAATGAGGCTTGAGGTCATAACGTATCTTTTGGAACACCTGACCACCATTCACTTTGAATGCCACCTCGTCATACCTGCCAAATCACCTATTTGATTTCCCCAAAAATACCACGGGTATAAAGCTAAGAGAAAACGAATTCCTCCGCCACCAAACGTAAGTATGTTTTGAAGAGATCAACTTACGCGATCCGTTAGATATACTCTGTCAGACATTCGTCCATTCACGTTGTCCTGGGACTGGACAAACTGAAGGCACTATTCTGTAAACAAGATAGCCCTTGCATAACTCCGTCTTCAATTATCTTCATCATATTTGATCGCAACACTAACGTCCATATAGAGTGGTTTTCAGATAATGAATCTGATCCTGGTCTCTCCGTATTGACGACGAAAAAATGGTCAAAAACTTCGATAGTCGGTGATTTAACTATCAAAGAAAAATAGGTGTACAACCAACGATCTTATTTCCAGATAAAAATTCAATCGATCAATCATCAATTAACACTGATCTCCTTTAATTTAATTTATCATTAATTTATTCATTTCCCATTTCTATATATTTGTAAATTCTTATCTTCTACATTTAGGAAATATACGTTATTAATTATTTGAAATATTTCCGTATTTGCTCCATTCCTTATTTTCTATATCAGAAAACATTTCTGATTCTTATTTGGAAATCATTTCCAAAACTCTTTCATTTGATTTAAACAGGTGTTTAAATAAAACATCACTAAGCCAATTCAAACCATTACACTCATTAGCTAAATTCACTTAACCAACCTTCACTATCGGACCTTACCCATCCCTTAGTTAAAAACGAAGTCAATCAAGTTGGAGTATAATTATCTCTCAAACTTTAACTGAACAACATTTCTAACCTCGAAATAGACAAAGTTCACCCTTTTAAATCTTTTCACCAACTTCCTTATATAACTCGGATTCTATTTACGAATTCACTTCTTTTACCAAAATCATTTGATTATAACGATGGTGTTATAATCCTATACTTTAGAAATAAAATAACTTAAATATAATTCTTCCCTATTAATTTGGATATATAAACAAATAACTAATTTACTAATGAATAAATAAATCTTGGTTTAAAACGGAAAGTAATTGGTACATTCCCTAATTTGATATAATCGAATTTCAACTTACAATTCTCTCTCGAATAATCTCTATTCGATAACTCCCCTTTCGAATGACTATATTCGATTATCTCTCCTCGAATAACTATATTCGATATTCTCTCTTTCGAAGAAACTATATTTGATAACTCTTCCTTTCGGATAGCTTATATTCGATTAACTCTCTTCTTCGAATAACTTATATTCGATAATCTCTCTCGAATAACTTATTTTTGATAATCAAATATCGGTTTCCAACCGAATACTAATTTCCTTCTAAAACCCTGATTTGTTCAATATATAATTTCTTCAAATAAATCATTTTTAAAACATTGACTTAGTTGAATTCTAACTACAAATCTTTATGGATTTTATTTAATCCCTTTTTACATTTCGAGCATCGAAATGGATTTCATCATTCCCTTTTCAAAACAACTCCAAATTTCCCATTTTATTTACCGTTGAATTTGAAATTTCAATTATCCGTTGATAATTATATTTTAGTTCATTTATAATCATTGTTTATAAATCACAACACTTGTTTTCCTTATTTAACAAGTTATTTATTTCTAACCATTTGAAATCCCATCTCTGTTTAACTTCTATTTCAAAAACCCAATTTCCTTTACAAATGTTTTAATTTCTAAAATCTTTACTTAATTCCATTTTTCATGTTGAATGTAAATAATATCCCTTTTATACAATCCCTTTAGTTTGATTTCGTATTTTAAAACAATATCCCAATTCCAACTTCTATTTATAGATTTATTTATACGAAACCTTCTTTTTATTTCTAACACTTAAATCTCATTTAAAATTCCCTTTATAAATGCTGAGTGCACATTCTATTTAAAATATCGGTGTTAAAAATCGATCTCTACTTCTCTATAGAAGTTCAGACTTATATATTCCATTTATCATAAGATAAATATCCTTTTAATTTACAAACATCATTTATAAATTTATTTGCTCAATTTATCTGTTAAAACAGATTTCTATTTAAAATCTACTTTGAAACCATCTCCTCTTTGTTCTTTTATATCTTGTCAATTCTCTTTTATAATTCTATTTATTTCCCCAAATAATTTCTTTTATAATTCAGTTTTATTTCCATAATATTTCCTTTCAATTCTATTTGTTTTCCTAAATATTATATTTACTCCATAAAGCTCTTTATTTACTTCTTATTACTTTCATTTAGTTATTTTAACCATCTTTCAAACTTTCATATAACTGTTGTTAACTTCATACAGAAGTCTTTTATTTAATTTTCAAATATCTCCTTTTAAATATGTCCCTTTGATTTTATAAAATTCCAAAATCCCATATTCGCTTCATACATTTCTTTTTATAAAATACTTTGATTTTATACGAATATTTTTATTTCAATATACACTTTGAAAATTTCCTTTTTATATAAAATCCTTTGATTTTTTATAAATATTTTATTTCAAATTATAGTTTGAAATTTACCTTTTCACACTCCAGTATTTCCTATGGTATTTAAAAGTACCAAAAAACAGTGATCAAACAAACATAATCAACAATAGATTATAAATCACATCATATATCACAATATATGAAAAACTATAAAATAAATGTTGAGGAACCCAGTTGGGTCCATCCGACCTGTTTCCCTGCATCCACAGATGTTAATCACATGAATAACACGAATATGAAATATTCTGATAAACAAAATTAATATTCGATTTACGATTTATATGTATATATCGTTATCTATATTTTCAACCAATTAACTAGCAGTTCAACCAAACAGCCAACACACAGCAAACAACCATCATTTATAGATTCTAAAAATACGTTATACAAATATAAGCTAAGAAGAGTTAGTGAGATTTACTCACCTTGCATGGTCATCGTTAAATAACGATAAATTGTAGTTTGATCCAGATCAAACAATTTGTTTCGCCATAAATTCAAACGAGCTCCAATCCATTCCCCGTTAGTTCCATTGTGTAGCGTTCGTCCACACGATCCCGATGGATCTTGTTTCGCTGAAAACCGGTATCGTATGATAAAGTTATTCGATTTCGATGTTTATATACATTTAAATTGAATTTAAACCAAACATTTACTTTAAACGGGCCTCACCGTCCTTAAGCTTCGGCCCATTCTAACCAACCCGACCCCCAACCCTTCTTCTCCTTCTTCAATACTTTTGCACACTCTCTCCTCTAACCAGTCATTACCGCTCCTCCATCCTCCTCATTCTCCTTTTACACAACATCGAATTCAACAATGATACCACCATCGATCGTCTCTACAATATCTCTTTCGTCCCATACCAAAATTTCAGAGCTCGACCCTCTTTCATTGTTGCGTCTCCTAGTATTTTACATGATCCGGTACAGGAAACTAGCGACATCAACCTCCACCATTCACCCTCAAACTCTGCGAACCCAATCCATTTCTTCTCCTCAATCCCAAAACAAACTCAGAAACCACCATCGAAGCTTCTAATTTGCCCAAACCAGAACCCTAATCTCGCTATCATTTTTCCATCAAACAGGAAAACCGTTGAACCCAATAATATATACATATAAATGAAGAGAAAGGAACGTGGATTACAACGATATGAGTTATGGAATTTATAACATTTTCTTTAAATTTATTTCATTTTTGAAAGATCATGAAATGGGGTTTGAAAGGAATGACTGACGGCGTCACTGCCTTTGACCAGAAGAAGAATTAGTTTAGGGTTCGAGATGTGATGAGATATTTATAGGGTGGGTATATTATTTTTTAATCGATTATTTTATCTGATTTTAAGCTATCGCTATTCGTATATGTCTTCTAAAATCCGCATGATCACACACGGTATCCAAAAATCATGAAAATGAACATGCAGCTAGGGTTTGACATTACAGACCCAACGAAACTGGTTTCGTCGTATTCCGACTCCGTTTGCTCACACAGCGTACTTTTAACCATCAAAATACTGACTGTTTTTTTACATTAAAAATCCGTACGACCATATAATGATCCAAAAATTACGAAACTTGGAAATTTAGTAATAATTTAATATTACGGATCCAACAAAATTAGTTTCGTCGAAAACGGAGTTCGTTTGCAAAACTGGCTATTTTTAAAGCTCTAAATAAACCCTTTTAAATATTAAATATATTTAAAAACAATTAAATTAAATATTTATAAATAAATATTATCATATATTTTCACACTAGAAAATCATACAGCTCCATATCGGGATTCATAACTCGATATCCCAAAATTTCCAGTTATATCGAGATTCAATTTATATTAAAATCCGTTTATAATATAAATAAATTGATATAAATTTTAAAGGAATTCCATAGCGACTTTTCTAAAATTTGATTTAGACAAAAATCAAAATCTACACAATGAAATACCGATTTTTCTCTTCTATTAAGAAAATATACTTCACCAGCTCCGAACGTTTCTTGTTTCACAGAAATCCGGTTTAAAATGGACCCTGTATATTCAGTTGAAATTCAAATCGCCAAATAGCGAACTGCAACGCCATTTTGAGCTCGATTATAATTATATTATAATTCATACGTTTAAACTGTCATTATCTAAATACATTTGTTATTATAAATCAAATTCTAAACTAAATTAAATCAATTAAATGATTCAATTTTCACATATTGCCATTTCAGCTAATTCTGATTATTTCAGAATTAAATATATATTATTTAATTATTATATTAATTAAATATTCACCATTTTTTAATTTAAACCATTTGAATCTATAAACTACTATTTAAATAATTAAATTAATTAATTATTATATCATTGAAAATACGGATCTTTACAAGAACATACATCATTTAATAATTCCTTGTAAAATACGATCATAAATATAAATATATTTATAAAAATATCTATTTTAGATAATTTATATAAATATAAACTTCAATTCATTTATCAAAATAAATTTATAGCTTAAAACAACATCAACTCGCCTAATGGCAAATTAACGTCTAAAAATATAGATCAAGGTGATTCACTGCCGACCACTTAATCAATACTGCTTATTGATTAAAAATACAACAATTTTTGAATCTAAATTCAACAATCAACTTTCAATCAACTTTCAACATCCAAATAGGATATAACATTATTTGGGGTGAACAATTCATATATAAATAATGTACAATTTATTTGAGGTATCCGGTTGGATACCCCGACCTATCCTTCCCTGCATCTCACAAATTATAATAACAGTTTATAATTGTAACGACACGGATTTCGCCCGGACCTAATCGATCGCTAAACCGACCAAGACCGTTCAAATCCCGTATACGCTAACTCTAGGCATACAACACATCAGAACAAATAACAGAAGACTTCTATAAACATCATAATAATGTTACATCAGAGTACAGAATATCAGAGTATATTGAAAATAATACATAGCGGAAGATAAACTTACATAAATGTAATACAATGCACAGCGGAAATATAAACTACACAACGGAAGACTGTAAATGCCTGGACACAGCTTAAAGCTTCAATCCAGAATCTTGCTCAATATATCTGCAAAATAAAACTACTCAACTGCCCGCGTGGGAAATAGGGGCACCCGAGTTTGCAAGGGAAAAGCAAACTACAGGTTAGTCATGGGACTGGTGTGAGAAACTCTAAACAGTTATAAACTTATGATAAGGCAAATCATAGGACCACGCCGCTAATGCGGAACGGGTTTACCACCATGAATGCCAGTGTATAAACAACAATCAATATAGATATATGGATCTACAATGCATCAATCAACATGCAATATCCCAATCTACCCGTTTAGTTTAATCACCACACTTAGATTTTCTAAATCCAATTCAATTTACAGAAATTATTCCCTTGGACTTTATTTCCCGATTTCTATTTCAAATCATTTGAAATACATATCTAACTTTCTATAACAAAGTAGACTTCACTTCGGGATCATAAATCAAAACATTTGGAAATATGAATTCCAAAACATAACAATGCATACAAACAAGTATGCAACCAAATATCATGCTCCCCATCGATAAGGCAAAGGGTACGCACCCAGCAACCCGATATATAAATGTGCACCTACCCCACATAGGAGCAGGCTACACCGACGATGCACCTCCCACACATGGAGAGCATACACCGCCCTCTCACCCATACTTTTAGTCTCAGGGTTACCCGAATCTTTAGCCACATACTAAATCATTACATATCCCCAAGTAGGGAAAATCATTTCACAACATAATAATCACAAGTACTTTCGAAATATAGTACTTCACATCAGTAATTCACACATATGATCAGTCACTATTAATCACATAACCTTTGAGCTCGTACGTCTCAAAGAAGGGTGTTAAGCAAGATAATAAATTCTCCGCCACCAAACAGATACATCATTAATAGCAACTAATCAAATATGTGATGAACCACAATGTAACACATAATACATTTCAAAATCTCTTCGATAATATCGAGTTTAGGCCTCGAAATCCTTTCTGTTTAATAAAACATTTTTATAAAACATTCCCTGTCCAAAATCGGGGATACATTTCTTTTCACTTAAGAAAAATATATCATTTCACAATCATTCATTAAATTTGAAATGAACACAACATCGCTAAACACCTTATCGTTAAATCGTGAAGTGTTTCACAAGGTGTTAGCACACAGATATCTTTACCCAACCCAATGCTAAACGTAAAGGCATATTCTGCTCATAAACTGGTCGAGCACCATCCAAACAATCAATCAACCACAATCAATATCAACAACTAAGTAAATTTGGTTTAATCACATCACGTGTTTTGGTAAATTTAATCACCATTCATTCATCCAAATCTAATTAAAGATTTATTCAAACCCCAATTGGTTTCGTCTCTAAAATCATTTCATATTGATTGTTCTACTTTTCGGAAATTAATCCTGCTTTTACGTGGGTTAAAGAACTAATGTCATTTAAACACAGTTCACGACAAACCCCAAATCCAATTTGATATTGAACACAAAGCTCTGAATAGAAAATAGTATCAGTTTATATTCAACATCAAATTCTGAAACCAACAAATATCGTATTGGAAATAACGATATATATATCTTCCAAATTCCTCTACAATATCCATATAATCACAGAATCCAATATCGAAATATTCCGAAGATAATTTCGATTCAAATCCATTCCAATTCATATATTGGAAATTCTGGTTATTTTTAAAACCATTTCAAATCCAATTTATTTATTTAAAAATAAATAAATTATTATTCTAGTTAATAACTAGTTCATTTCGATAAAAATCTATTTTTATCTTTTCAAATATGGGAATTTTTAGCCCAATTCATTCCAAATCATTTATTATGATTTTACACAAATTATTGATATTTTTAATAATTTTATCAAGGCCTGTACAGTCGATTTCCATAAACGGCCATCGAACTTTTCCAAATTTGATTTGGACATAATTCCAAATACAACCGCCATATTTCAAATTTCTAATATTCGTTAGAAAGCTCTTTTCGATTCGAAACCAACGGTTTCGGTTTCAGGAGAATCCGACGGTCGGATCTCCCGTAATGTCCGTTCGAAGTCAATGGTCGAAATTCGCGAACTGCCGCAGCGCGGCGCGTTCTGTTCATGCCATTATATATATATAATATATTATATATATAATATATTATATATATAATATATTATATATATATCTCGTCGATTTCAATTCAAAACGTATTTTATAAATCGTTTTAAATTCGTTTTTAAAACGATTTCAATTTCCATTTCAATTTTATGTCAAAATTGAATATTCCATATACAGGACAATTTTATACATCTCATATATATGTTAAAAATTATATTTTTAACTATCAAATCATTTTCAAATTTCATATATATATATATATATATCGTTTTCATTTCATATATACATCGTTTTCACATTTCATATATATATATCGTTTTTATTTCATATATATATATATATATATATATCATTTTCACATTTCATATATATATCGTTTTCATTTCATGTATACATCGTTTTCACATCATATATACATATTATTTCCACCTTTCATATATATAATATTTTCACTTTTCAATATATACGAAATTTTCACTTTTCAATATATACGATATATTCACTTTCAATATATATACGATATTTTCACTTTCAATATATGCGATATTTTCACTTTCAATATATACGATATTTTCACTTTCAATATATACGATATTTTCACTTTCAATATATATACGATATTTTCTCATAGAATACAAGCAAACAAGTCGTCCATGGTCTGTGGACGACGGGGAGCAGTTCATATATGCAGTTACACAATAATAACTGTACAGAAACAATATAGTGAGAGAATTCTCACATTGGGATCCACTCCGTCAGTTTTTATCTGAATTCAGTACAGTTCATATTTGAATTTTTTCCCAAATTCTGATTTGCTCTGTTTAAGTTCTGGTCTGCTATGAAATGTAGTGTTCGTCCACGCGAGTCCAGCGAATTTAGTTTTATCGAAATCTGATCGTACAGTAAAAAGTTATCAAGGTTTTAAGTTCATGATTTAATTATGGTAATTAAATTCCCTAATAATTTTCAAATAAAAAAATAATTACTTCTGATTGGGCCAAAGAAATGGGGCCAATTCCTTTCCCTTTGATCTTCGTTCCAGGTTATTTTCATCTTCTTCTGTCGATCGTTCCTAACAGGAAACCCGAACCACCCAAAACCGCCTGCGCCCACGTCCCCAGGCCACCGTGGTTCAATCAGCCACCTCCACTCGAAGCTGCGTCGCGCGCTCAGCCTCCGCCAGGCCCCCACTTGAATTTCGACCCCCCTTGTCGAACGAAAACTGAACCCAAATCAGCCGTCATTCGAGGCAAAATCCACCCAATCCAACACCTTAAAGCTAATCATAGCTGTATGAACTCGGAGATCGCATCTTACTCAACAATTTTGTTTTGAAAATATGATCCAACTCGGTGTAAATTGAAGGGGATTAACGAATCAAAAGTGGAAAACGGTGGCCCTTGGTTCGGAAATGACGGCGCTGTTATGAGATGGGGGACTAGGGTTCTGTTGTGGTGGGGAGTAGTTATAATAAATATTTTATTATATTTTATTCTTTTAATTGGAAAAACACTTGTTCGTTGATACCAACTCGAAATCGAACCCAACAACTGATGCCCCTAACTAAATACCCCCATTCTGAACACAACGGGATATGTTTTGTAACCCAATTTGGCTGCTACGATCAGTTTTTCTTCAGATTAAAATATAAAACATTCAATATTTGATTTGAACGTACATTTCAATTTGCCGGGGCTACATACTGGTCCCAAAAATTTCAGAAAAATAAATCTAGCTATGTTTTGAAGATATGGTCCCAACAAAACTAGTTTCATCGAATTCTGAGACTGTTTGAAAAATGGCCATTTTCTGGTCGATCCAATTTTACTGAAATCAACCAAACACATTTTCCTTTGCCAAGCTCACATATTAACTTCAAAAATTATGGAATTTGAAACCTAGCAATAATTTGATATCCCGGATCCAACAAAAGTGGTTTCGTCGAATTCTGAGTTTGTTTGTAAAATGTCAATTTTCAAAGGCTTTATTTATATTAAAATATATATAAATTCCACAGCGACTTTTCTGAATTTTAAACTGGACATATCTTACGCTCTATAAAGTGAAATCTCAGTTTCTTAGATCCGTTAGAAAGATATGATTAAACAGATTCAAATATTTCTTGTTTTGTCCAATTCCGACTTAAAACGAATTCTGTATATTCATTTGAATTTCGAAATCGAATTTTCAAACTACAACGCCATTTTAGGCTCGTTATATAATTAAAATAAATTTTTTCGTTTTAACTTCGTCGAAAATAAATTCCCTGTCGTTATTATTTAAAATAAACCATTTTAAATATTCAAAATTCACTAAAATTGCCAAAATAAAAAATTTAAATTGGCTCGGATTTCTGGGTTATTACTATCTCCCCCACTTAAAACTTTTCATCCCCGAAAAGGAACGAAGCCGAAAGTTGTTTCACAAATCAACTTCCAGTATTTTCACTACGGCTTAAGTTCTTCAACTTTTCAATTTCTAAGAACTTTTCAAATTTTTCAAAAATTTGGCTAACGCCCTAAATTTTCGAAAAATTTCACCATAACGTCCCCAGCACCAGGGACTTGGGGATATTTCAAATAGCCTCCCTTGGCCCTCACCAATCCAAAAGAAAAAGAAAAAGCCAAGCTGCTAGCCAATCGGCTCATAAAATCATCAAATCCCAAGAAATACAATAAACATGTACCTATTTGTCGGGCAAACAATTTTATTCCTTTTCTCTAGCCTCCTTGCTATGACCTGTTCAATGTATATACATGTATATGCATGCATTTTCAAATAAATTTCAACTCAGTTCAATATTTGATTCGATTTGGCTAAATTTACTTTCCATTCAAATGTTGATTTAATTAGTTAACTAATAATCAAACAACACAACCAACAATCCATTAGTTGATTATCTTTTCAAATATATGACTTTATATATACTCAAAAATCATATTTTTGAAACCAGAATATATATAATCACAAATGCGTTATTTATAAACATATAACACTCAACTTATTCTAGGGCATTACTAACCCTATCTCTAACGAGTTACTCATTCTAGAATGCTACTGATTCTATTTCTAATGAGGATTCTTCTATAGGATATTACTAATCCTACCTCTGATGAGTCTTTTGTCTTGTTCTAACGAGTTGTACCCCAAAGATTTGAGTTTAGCCAAAGCTCTGATACCAGCTATAACGACACGGATTTCGCCCGGACCTAATCGATCGCTAAACCGACCAAGACCGTTCGAATCCCGTATACGCTAACTCTAGGCGTACAACACACCAGAAAAAATAACAGAAGACTTCTATAAACATCATAATAATGTTACATCAGAGTACAGAATATCAGAGTATATCTAAAATAATACACAGCGGAAGATAAATTTACATAAATGTAATACAATGCACAACGGAAATATAAACTACACAACGGAAGACTGTAAATGCCTTGACACAGCTTAAAGATTCAATCCAGAATCTTGCTCAATATATCTGCAAAATAAAACTACTCGACTGCCCGTGTGGAAAATAGGGGCACCCGAGTTTGCAAGGGAAAACCAAACTACAGGTCAGTCATGGGACTGGTGTGAAAAACTCTAAACGATTATAAACTTATGATAAGGTAAATCATAGGACCACGCCGCTAATGCGGAACGGGTTTACCCCTATGAATGCCAGTGTATAAACAACAATCAATATAGATATATGGATCTACTATGCATCAATCAACATGCAATATCCCAATCTACCCGTTTAGATTAATCACCACACTTAGATTTTCTAAATCCAATTCAATTTACAGAAATTATTCCTTTGGACTTTATTTCCCGATTTCTATTTCAAATCATTTGAAATACATATCTAACTTTCTATAACAAAGTAGATTTCACTTCGGGATCTTAAATCAAATCGTTTGGAAATATGAGTTCCAAAACATAACAATGCATACAAACAAGTATGCAACCAAATATCGTGCTCCCCATCAACAAAGCAAAGGGTACGCACCCAGCAACTCGATATATAAATGTGCACCTACCCCACATAGGAGTAGGCTACACCGACGATGCACCTCCCACACATGGAGAGCATACACCGCCCTCTCACCCATACTTTTAGTCTCAGGGTTACCCAAATCTTTATCCATATACTAAATCATTTCATATCCCGAATTAGGGAAAATCATTTCACAACATAATAATCACAAGTACTTTCAAAATATAGTACTTCACATCAGTAATTCACACATATAATCAGTCACTATTAATCACATAACCTTTGAGCTCGTACGTCGCAAAGAAGGGTGTTAAGCAAGAGAATAAATTCTCCGCCACCAAACAGATACATCATTAATAGCAACTAATCAAATATGTGATGAACCACAATGTAACACATAATACATTTCAAAATCTCTTCGATAATATCGGGTTTAGGCCTCGAAATCCTTTCTGTTTTATAAAACATTTTTATAAAACATTACCTGTCCAAAATCGGGAATACATTTCTTTTTACTTAAGAAAAATATATCATTTCACAATCATTCATTAAATTTGAAATGAACACAACATCGCTAAACACCTTATCGTTAAATCGTGAAGTGTTTCACAAGGTGTTAGCACACAGATATCTTTACCCAACCCAATGCTAAACGTAAAGGCATATTCTGCTCATAAACTGGTCGAGCACCATCCAAACAATCAATCAACCACAATCAATATCAATAACTAAGTAAATTTGGTTTAATTACATCACGTGTTTTGGTAAATTTAATCACCATTCATTCATCCAAATCTAATTAAAGATTTATTCAAACCCCAATTGGTTTCGTCTCTAAAATCATTTCATATTGATTGTTCTACTTTTCGGAAATTAATCCTGCTTTTACGTGGGTTAAAGAACTAATGTCATTTAAACACAATTCACGACAAAACCCAAATCCAATTTGATATTAAACACAAAGCTCTGAATAGAAAATAGTATCGGTTTATATTCAACATCAAATTCTGAAACCAACAAATATCGTATTGGAAATAACGATATATATATCTTCCAAATTCCTCTACAATATCCATATAATCACAGAATCCAATATCGAAATATTCCGAAGATAATTTCGATTCAAATCCATTCCAATTCATATATTGGAAATTCTGGTTATTTTTAAACCATTTCAAATCCAATTTATTTATTTAAAAATAAATAAATTATTATTCTAGTTAGTAACTAGTTCATTTCGATAAAAATCTATTTTTATCTTTTCAAATATGGGATTTTTTAGCCCAATTCATTCCAAATCATTTATTATGATTTTACACAAATTATTGATATTTTTAATAATTTTATCAAGGCCCGTACAGTTGATTTCTATAAATGGCCATTGAACTGCACTTACAACGACCTTTTCCAAACATGATTTGGACATAATTCCAAATCCAACCGTTAGATTTCAAATTTCTAATATTCGTTAGAAAGCTCTTTTTGATTCAAACACAACGTTCTGGTTTCAGGAGAATTCGACAGTCGGATCTCCCGTAATGTCCGTTCGAAGTCAATGATCGAAATTCGCGAACTACCGCAGCGCGGCGCGTTCTATTCAGGCCATTATATATATATTATATATATTTCGTCGATTTCAATTCAAAACGTATTTTATAAATCGTTTTAAATTCATTTTCAAAACGATTTCAATTTTCATTTCAATTTTATGTCAAAATTGAATATTCCATATACAAGACAATTTTATACATCTCATATATATGTTAAAAATTATATTTTTACTATCAAATCATTTTCACATTTCATATATATATATATCGTTTTCATTTCATATATACATCGTTTTCACATTCCGTATATATATCGTTTTCATTTCATATATATATCGTTTTCACATTTCATATATATATCGTTTTCATTTCATATATACATCGTTTTCACATCATATATATATATATATTATTTCCACCTTTCATATGTATAATATTTTCACTTTTCAATATATACGATATTTTTACTTTTCAATATATACGATATTTTCACTTTAAATATATATACGTTATTTTCACTTTCAATATATACGATATTTTCACTTTCAATATATACGATATTTTCACTTTCAATATATACGATATTTTGACTTTCAATATATATACGATATTTTCACACAGAATACAAGCAAACAAGTCGTCCATGGTCTATGGACGACGGGGAGCAGTTCATATATGCAGTTACACAATAAATAACTGTACAGAAGTAATATAGTGAGAGAATTCTCACATTGGGATCCACTCCATCAGTTTTTATCTGAATTCAGTACAGTTCAGATTTGAATTTTTTCCCCAAATTCTGATTTGCTCTGTTTTAGTTCTGGTCTGCTATGAAATGTAGTGTTCGTCCACGCGAGTCCAGCAAATTCAGTTTTATCGAAATCTGAGCATACAGTAAAAAGTTATCAAGGTTTTAAGTTCATGATTTAATTATGGTAATTAAATTCCATAATCATTTTCAAATAAAAAAAATTACTTTTGATTGGGCCAAAGAAATGGGGCCAATTCCTTTCCCTTTGATCTTCGTTCCAGGTTGTTTTCATCTTCTTCTGTCGATCGTTCCTAACAGGAAACCCGAACCACGCAAAACTGCCTGCGCCCACGTCCCCAGGCCACCGTGGTTCAATCAGCCACCTCCAATCGAAGCTCGTCGCGCGCTCAACCTCCGCCAGGCCCCCACTTTAATTTCGACCCCCCCTATCGGACGAAAACTGAACCCAAATCAACTGCCATTCGAGGCAAAATCCACCCAATCCAACCCCTTAAAGCTAATCATAGCCGTATGAACTCGGAGATCGCATCTTACTCAACAATTTTGTTTTGAAAATATGATCCAACTCGGTGTAAATTGAAGGGGATTAACGAATCAAAAGGGAAAAACGGCGGCCCTTAGTTCGGAAATGACGGCGCTATTATGAGATGGGGGATTAGGGTTCTGTTGTGGTGGGGAGTAGTTATAATAAATATTTTATTATATTTTATTCTTTTAATTGGAAAAATACTTGTTCGTTGATACCAACTCGAAATCGACCCAACAACTGATGCCCCTAGCTAAATACCCCCATTCCGAACACAACGGGATTTGTTTCGTAACCCAATTCGGATGTTACAATCAGTTTTTCTTCAAATTAAAATATAAAACATTCAATATTTGATTTGAACGTACATTTCAATTTGCCGGGGCCACATACTGATCCCAAAAATTCCAGAAAAATAAATCTAGCTATGTTTTGACGATGCGGTCCTAACAAAACTAGTTTCATCGAATTCTGAGATTGTTTGTAAAATGGCCATTTTCTGGTCGATCCAATTTAATTGAAATCAACCAAACATGTTTTCCTTTGCCACGCTCACATATTAACTTCAAAAATTATGGAATTTGAAACCTAGAAATAATTTGACATCCCGGATCCAACAAAAGTGGTTTCGTCGAATTCTGAGTTCGTTTGCAAAATGTCAATTTTCAAAGGACTTTATATATATTAATATATATATATAAATTCCACAGCGACTTTTCTGAATTTTAAATTGGACATATCTTACGCTCTATAAAGTGAAATCTCAGTTTCTTAGATTCGTTCGAAAGATATGATTAAACAGATTCAAATATTTCTTGTTTTGTCCAATTTCGACTTAAAACGAATTCTGTATATTCATTTGAATTTCGTAATCGAATTTTCAAACTGCCGCGCCATTTCAGGCTTGTTATATAATTAAAATAAATTTATTCGTTTTAACTTCGTCGAAAATAAATTCTCCGTCGTTATTATTTAAAATAATCCATTTTAAATATTTAAAATTCACTAAAATTGCCAAAATAATTTTTTTAAATTGGCTCGGATTACCGGGTTATTACAATAATATATGGAATAATATTAAAACAATCATCCAACATGACATTAATATAAATGTCAGCGACCATTAAATAGTCAACAAGCACTCAATGAATCCAATCATCCAACATTAAATTATTAAATATAAAATTAAGTTATATGGAGTTTGCACATCATAATATTTCAGAAGGTGTGAGAGTTAACTCACATTTTTGTTTTCGATTGGTGACTGGCATTGTGTCGTTTAATTTTAAACAGACGTTTAAAATTACATGAAATCCCAATGAGCTCCGAACTTCTTTAGACCAGTTCTATCACGTTGCCTCCACCGATAGGATTCCGTCGGCTTCAATTTCGTGCAATTCTGTTCACGATGGCATAATTATAACGAGTAAAATATTTAATTGAATTCACGGTCATTGGTTAATAAATAAATTGGTTAAACCTTAAATTAAATTTCCTTTTTTCTAGTCTTTCCTTTTCAAGGCCTTGCTGTGCAGTCACCCTTTCAGAAGTCCCAGTCCAACATTGTGAATTTCCTATTAACTTAAACTAGTCTCTTTAATCCTTCCTCCTACATAACACCCCTTGCCTTTCACCGAACGTTGCTCCACTAACATGGAGACACTGACAACCGCACCAACCCCCCTTCGCACCCTATTCAGTTCAATGTGCCATTATTTTTTCCTATATACTATACAACAAAGGAACAGCCACCAGAACGATTGTCAGCCTACTCTGCACCCCCTCTTCTTCTCCATTACTGATAACAATCTACCAAAAATTAGAAAAATAAAGGCATTTCACATGTGCCTTTAATATTGTTATTAGGGGCCAAAACCAATATTATATTGCCCCTATAGTTATGAGAGGCAAATTAAGAGTTGCCTCATAAAACGATGTCCCTAATGAAAAATTGGGGCTCATATGCAAGTTTATTTGCCTCTATTAGGTTCACAGTCCACGTAAGCTTTGCACAATGTAACGCTAGTGGACGCAAAAATAAATGCCTCTGAAGGTTTCAGTAAAGCAATGAAAAATGCCTCTAAAGCTGTAAATAATTATAACAGGAACCAGTATGCATGCATAGCAGTATCCCCCAACTGGTATATGCTAATAATAAATCAAATACAAACTAAAAGATAAACACAACATATAATGATAAATGCGTGCAATACCATATTACATGCAAGTTGCTTTTCAACATGAACGAATATAGACTTAGTTGCAAAAACAATGATACAAAAATATAATAGACATATCAAATTGGATTATGTTGTTAATTCATTATAAAAAATGTAACTAATTTATTGACTTAAAAGAGTGCAAATGTAACAACGTGGAAAATCAGAACTAATTTAAAAATTTTATTTTCGCAATTTTAATGAATTTTGAATATTTAAAATGAATTATTATGAATAATAACAACTAGAAACTTATTTTGAATAGAATTAGAATGTACAAATTTATTTAGATCGAATTTAGAATATAAATATTTATTTTAATTATAAAAGGAATTGAAAATGACGTAGTAGTTTGAAAATTCGATTTCAAATTTCAAATGAATGTATAGGATTCAAAATAAAACGGATTTTAGTGAAATTAGAAATATTTGAATCTGTTTGAAAATATATTTCCAACTAATCTGAAAAATCCAAATTTCATAGCGGGAATAAAAAGTTATGTCCAGTTGAAAATTCAGAATAGTCAATATGGCAATATAGCCCGTAAAAATAGCAATTTTTGCAAATGACCTCCGTTTTCGACGAGACCACTTTTGTTGGATCTGGAATGTCAAATTATTGCTTGATTCCAATTTTCACAATTTTTTGAACCAATATGTGAGCGTGGCAAAAGAAAACGTGTTTAGACAGTTTTAGTCAATTTTGATCGACCAGAAAATGGCCATTTTTCAAACGGTCTTCATATTTGATGAAATTAGTTTTGTTAGGACCGTATCATCAATACGAAGCTAGAAATATATTTTTTGGAATTTTCAGAGTTAGTACGTGACCCCGGTAAATTAAAATGTGCGTTCAAATTGAATATATATTGATTTAAATGTTGATTTAAATTAAAACTGATCGAAACAATGGAATTGGCTTGCGAAACATATTCCATTGTGTTCGGAGTGGGGGTATTTAGCTATGGGTGACAGTTGTTGGGTTCGATTAGGAGTTCTAAACATTAAATTTCGAGATTTGAAAATAAATGAATTAAAAATTAATAAAAAGGGGTATAAATACCCTCTAATTTGCCCAAAACCCTAGCCGTCGTTATCATCGTTTGGATAGCTGATAATGCTAAAAAATCTGAGCCCAAATTTCTACAACCCCGTTTTGATTTCGATTATGGTTCCAAAGAGAAAATTTTATAGCTTTCTTCGCTCTCCTGATCCATACCTACCTGGTCAGAAATGGTGGAGGAACGAGCTTGATTTCGGAGCCAAAAGACGTCGCCACTGACTGTGTTTTTCCTAACATGGGCCCCACCGAGTTCACCCTCCTCCTGGCCAATGGTGGCACACCCCATGGCGCTCCACGTGAGATACTCGGATCCGGGTATGGCCCCTCCTCGCGGTGACAATAGGCAACCCTAGGTTGCGTGAATGCCGACCTAAATTTCAGAAGAGGAAGAAAGGTGTTAATTTAAATTAATTAACTCCATATAGTAATTAACATATATAAATCAATAACTCATTCGAATCAAAACGAAATTGGACGATTTCAGATCCACTGGAATCGTGATGAAGAGAGCTTCGCAATGGGACAAATTAGAACCAAAACAGAGCAAATCAGAATTTGGGGAAAATTCAAATCTGAACTGCTCAGAAATTCAGAAATAAAAGAACGGAGGTGTGGAAACTAAAGGTGAGAACTTCTCAGTGATATCTTTTGTACAGTTATTTATTTTATAACTGCATATATGAACTGCTCTCCGTCGTCCATAGACCACTGATGACTTGTTTGTTTGATTGTGTTGTGATAATTGTTTGTGATGTGAAATGGACTGTATAAAATATTCATGTGTCGAATAAAATATTCATTGTTAAAAATATAATTTTTAACGTGTATATGAATAAAAATAAATATTCATTTACAAATCGGACGATTTGTTAATGTACACTCATTTGACTGATATGGATTAGGATGATAAATTTTACACGTCGCCCAACTGCACAAATAAATTCTGTGTTTGCGGATTGAAACCCCATAAGGGTGTGGGATGATATTTGATGTACACTAATCCCAAATGTTTAGTGGTATGTCAATCGATAGGTTGACACATTCTGGTAAGCGTTAAATATTTATATTTAATGCTTATACAGTGTAAAATGCACTCTGGATGATGGTTGATTATTTATCATGGCTATTGTATACATGTGTTGTATGGAATCCAAATAATTAACATTATATTGTAATTGAGTGGGTCTCGTTCCAGTTTGGAAAATAAAGAATATTTTAAAAAAATATTCAGAAAAGGATTAAAAATATTCATGCGTTGAATAAAATGAAATATTCCTTTTTTTGAATAAAACAAAAGAATGAATATTTTAAAATAATATTCTGAAAAGAATCAAAATATGATTTTTGATGTCCGATTTGGGATGGATATGAAAATATTTATATATATATATCCTGTTGATTAGATATGCGCCATTTTGACGCGAACGAAATTTATATCGATTTTATTCGTTTTTATAACGAATATCGAAAAGGAAATAATTTCAAAATCAAATATTTTGAAAATATCATCATTTATATTATAATGATGTAGAATATTCAACTTTGGTTTAAAAAAAGGAAATTGGAAACGAATTTAAAACAATTTATAAAATACGTTTTAAGTGGAAATCGACGATATACATATACATATATATATATATATATATATATATATATATATATTAAATGGCCTGAATAGAACGTGCCGCGAAGCGACCGTTCGTGAATTTCGACCATTGACTTCGAATTGACATTACGGGAGATCCGACCATCGGATTCTCCTAAAACCGGAACCGTTGGGCTCGTATTGAAAAGGGCTTTCGGAGGAATATAAGAGATTTGAAATCTAATGGTTGGATTTGGAACTATGTCCAAATCAAATTTGGAAAAGGTCGCTGTAAGTGTAGTTTGATGACCGTTGATGGAAATCAACTGTATGGGCCTTGATAAAAATATTAAAAATACTAATAATTTGTGTAAAATCATAATAAATGATTTGGTAAGAATTGGGATGAAAAATTCCATGTTTGAAAAGATAAAAATATATTTTTATCGAAATGAACTAGTTATGAACTGGATTTGAAATCCAATAATTTTTAAATAAATAAATTGGATTTGTGAATGGTTTTAATATAACCAGAATTTCCAATATATGAATTGGAATGGATTTGAATCGCAATTATCTTCAGAATATTTCGATATTGGATTCCGTGATTATACGAACATTGGGGAGGAATTTGGAAGGTATATAAATATATCGTTATTCCCAATACGATATTTGTTGGTTTCATAATTTGATATTGAATATAAGCCGATATATTTTCTACTCAGAGCCTTGTATTTAATATCAAATTGGATTTTGGGTTTATCGTGAACGGTGTCTTCATTAACACTGTTCTTAAACCCAGTTGAGAAAAGATATATATCTTTTTATTAAGATTTAATGAAGTTTACCAATTAATTAACATTTAGTTGGAATTAAATTGAAATTGGTTTTTGGGTTTATCGTGAATGGTGTTTTAAATAACGCGTGTTCTTTAACCTGATTAATAATGGAATGAGATTTTGGGTTTGTCATGAATGGTATCTTTAATAATACCGTTCTTAAACCCAATGGAGTTAAGAAAATTAGAAACTAACTAGAGATTAGCAATGTTGAATGGTTTCCTGGGTATTGATCTGATGTTGGTTTCAGCCTTCGGGATTAATACGTAGGGAATTGTTCACCTACTAATTTATGGTTAGAGACTGATGGGATGGGGTCTTCAGTAACACTATTCTTGAACCTCATGTGAAGAGAATAAATCTTTTAATTATGATTGTTAGAGTTTCCAATTATATTTAATAATTAGAATAAAATGGATTCTGAATTGGGTTTATCGTGAACTGTGTTTTAACGACATTCGTTCTTTAACCCGATTTACAGTGAAATGCGATTTGGAATTTATAAATCTTTTATTAAGATTTAAAGGAGATTTTCCAAAGTAAAGTTTTCCAATTTAACATATTAAATTGGAATTGAATGGAATTCGATTTGGTAATAATCAAAGTGAGCTTCTGTAGAGGAAGACTGCTAATATATATAGAATTTAAAAAGGCTTCGCCGTTATTCCATTTCTATTATCGGTTGGATATGGAAGTTTATATCGATTATGTATATCGATTTTTTTCCATGAAAATTCCATTGTTAATGGAATGAGATTTTTGGTTTATAGTGAGCTGTGTTTTAAATGACATTAGTTCTTTAATCCAGCTAAAGATAAGATTAATTTCTTAACTTTGAAGAAAATCGTTAACTAATGATTTTTGGAGATTTAAAACTGAATTAGAGTTTTAATGATTTTTAATTAGATTGAAATGTGAATCTAATAACTAAAATTATCAAATTCAAGAAGTGATCGATAATGGAGTATCATCCGTTTTGCTCCAAGCGATAGTTAAATATTTAATTAGATTTGAATATGAAATGGTAATTAATGTTTATCGATAACATCGTGGTGTTAGATATGGAGTATTACCGGTTCTTCTCCATGGGATGAATAGGTTGTGACTGGTAAATTTAACAAATGATTACTTCGGTAAGGTTCGCTAATCCTGACTAGTTTAGATAAACCTTAATTTGGTTTGAATTGATATCCAAAGGAAGATTAAAGAATAAATTTAAAAAATTTACCTTTTATAAAATTAATGTGAACCTTTCCCAAAGGATATGAATATTTAAATAAAAGAATATTCAGAATTGGAATGAGGCGTATGTTGTGTTTCTATACCTCTTGTTTATTATATACGCGAGTTATTCAGAAAGGCCGGGTTCATACCCATTCTGAATAACCGATTCGACGATAAGTCGACGATGAAGACGGTGGTTGAAGACTGGAGGTTTTCACATCGTTCGGATGATTACTGATGTCTTGATTGGGTTGTACACCCAAGACAAGTTAATAAGTGGGGATCATTCCAGACGTACTTGGAGATCGACCGGATATGCAAGGACCTCTCTCTTGTATTGGACATACGGGACGAGGAATAAGGTGCCTCCAGTTTCGCTCAGACCCAGAACGAACTTGTAAATGGATGTGTGTCTGACATCGGATTTCATTCTGTGTGATTGATAGACATCAGTTGCATAACGTGAATTGCCTTGTGGCATGCTGAGACGCAAAGGATCAAGGCTTCTATTAAAAAGTAGTGTCTTATGATTGATAATCAAAGCACAGATTTAATATAGCATAGCTTTGTGTATAGCGTTAATTCGCGAGCCTGACGCCCCGGTGTGAACCAGAAACGGGAGAGGACATGCGTTTCCTTCCAGCTAGGAGTGATGTCTGGGTTTTGCACGCCCAGACGTTTTACTTATGTGGATGATTGATAGCGAGGCGCCTTAGATATATCGGCACTGCGGGGCCAAATGATGGTATGGTCTTTATACAGACCAGATTGACGCCCCATAGGGTGGGGGAAGGTAGCGTTTAAGCATTTTAATCCACACTGAGTGGACCAGCCCTAACGATCCAAGGTGCAGTTGCGGCTGTTCTTGAGACACAGGCTAGAGTGTCTCGAAGCAGTAAGGACGATCCCTTGCCTTGGTTCACAAATGGAAATCCAACTTCCAATACGTGACATTTGCAGTTTTGATTGTAGAGCCTAGTATTGACAACATGATATATGGTACCCGTGCCATCTAGGATTGACATTTATATTTGAAGTTGTTTTAAACACTATACACTTATAATAGTATCAAATGATTTGTTTTAATGTACCAAGCATGTTTGGATATTATAAGGGAAAACCCTATCCTCCGGCTTGTGTTGCATTGTGTGATGGGACTTAGGTCTTATAATAGCTTCATTTTTTCAAAAAGCATTGCGCTTTTTTGTTATATGCACTGGTATTCTTGGGAGGAAACCCGTTCCGTGTTATACGGCGTGGCCCCTTGATATATCTGATTTTGAAGTAAAGTTTTAAATAACTGTTTTAGTTCTCACACTAGTCCTTGTTTGGAATGACTGGTAATAGGGTGCGACATGATAGGGGGTTCTCGCCATGTGGTTTGGTGGTGAACAGTGGGCTCTTACCCCTACATGCCCATATTTAGGGTTGGTTAAATCAGTCGAGAGGCTAGCCGTAAAACAAAGTGACTGGGGATCATCTGGGAGCCACGGTGGGTATTACCTGCTGCTTTGGGGGATGAAGGGATGGTTGCAAAGCCTACCGTATTTTGTCGGGCTATCTCAATTGGTATCAGAGCTCTGGTTTACAGAGCTCGGAGAACGGGACACATTAGAACCAAACGAAAGAATTCATCAGAGATTGGATTAGTAATATCCAATGAGAATGGCTTGTTAGAGATAGGATCAGTAGTATCCTAGAATGAGTGTGAAGAGTGAAATTTTAAAATAAAAGTGAAAACAAATTTTGTTTTCAAAATTTAATCTAGTTATACATATGTGAGTATATTATTTTATTTGATTTTGGACAATAGAATATATGAGATTTTGCATATACGCGTCATGAACATATATTCAAGTTTTAATATACTGAATAGATATAAAATCACACTCTAGTCGCTCGGAGATGATTTTGATGATCGCTCGAGCATCATCAACATTTATGTTCGGGCTTCGAATGTGGCATGTCTATATATTTCCAATTGACTGGTGTGAGAACCAAAACTAGATAGGGTTTATTGTTGTGATTCGGCACCAAAAAGATGATTTTTGAATATATATTAAAGTTATGCATTTGAAATCCTAATCAACTAATTGATTGCTGGTTGTGTTGTATGATTAATTGTTTGATTAATTAAAATTTTGAACCATTAGCCCAAATGAGTCAAATATTGAACTAAAATGAAAATTGTTTGGAATTGCATGCATGTACATATATCTGTGTGAACATGTCATAGTAGGGAAGCTAAGCAGAGGAATAAAATTGTATGCTCGACAAATAGGTACATGTTTACTAATTTATTGGGTTTTGCTGATTTTATGAGCCGATTGGCTAGCCGCTTGGCTTTTTCTTTTTTCCTTTTGAGATGGGAGGGCCTGTGTGGCAGTTTGGGGACTTTCCCGGTGCTCCCCGTACAAAGGAGGTTATGGCGAAAATTTTTGAAAATTTAGGGTGTTAGCCAAATTTTTGAAAAATTAGAAATTCTTAGAAACTGAAAAGTTGAAGAATGAAAGCCAAACTGAAAGTGGAGTTGGTTAGTTAAACAACTTTCAGCTCCATTCCTTTTCGAGGACGAAAAGATTTTAAGGGGGGAAGATTGTAACAACCTGGAAAATCAGAACCAATTTAAAAATTTTATTTTGGAAATTTTAATGAATTTTGAATATTTAAAATGAATTATTTTAAATAATAACGACTAGAAATTTATTTTGAATGGAATTAGAATGTACAAATTTATTTAAATCGAAGTTAGAATATAAATATTTATTTTAATTATAAAAGGAATTGAAAATGGCACGGTAGTTTGAAAATTCGATTTCAAACTTCAAATGAATGTACAGGATTCAAAATAAACCGGATTTTAGTGAAATTAGAAATATTTGAATCTATTTGAAAATATCTTTCCAACGAATCCAAATAATCCAAATTTCATAGCGGGAATAAAAAGTTATATGTAGTTGAAAATTCAGAATAGTCGCTATGGAAATATAGCCCGTAAAAATAGCAAATTTTCAAACGACCTCCGTTTTCGACGAGACCACTTTTGTTGGATCCCGAATGTCAAATTATTGCTTGGACCCAATTTTCAAAAATTTTCGAATAAACATGTGAGTATGGCAAAAGAAAACGTGTTTTGACAGTTTAAGTCAATTTGGATCGACCAGAAAATGCCCATTTTTCAAACGGTCTTCAAATTTGACGAAATTAGTTTTGTTAAGACTGTATAGTCAATACGAAGTTAGAAATAATTTTTATGGAATTTTCATATTCAGTATGTGGCCCCGATAAATTAAAATGTGCGTTCAAATTGAATATATATTGATTTAAATGTTCATTTAAATGAAAAGTAATCGAAACGATGGAATTGGCTTACAAAATATATTCCGTTGTGTCCGGAATGGGGGTATTTAGCTGAGGGCGACAGGCATTGGGTTCGATTTGGAGTTCGAAACGTTAAATTTCGAGATTTGAAAATAAATGAATCAAAAATTAATAAAAAAAGGGTATAAAAACCCTCTAATTTGCCCAAAACCCTAGCTGCCGTTATCATCGTTTGGATGGCCGATAATGCTCAAAAATCTGAGCCCAAATTTCTCCAACCTCGTTTTGATTATGGTTCCAAAGAGAAAATTTTAGAGCTTTCTTCGCTTTCCAGATCCATACCTACCTGGTCAGAAATGGTAGAGGAACGAGCTTGATTTTGGAGCCAAAAGACGCCGTCGTCGACCATGTTTTTCCTGGAAAGGGCCCCACCGAGTTCACCCTTCTCCTGGCCAATAGTGGCGCACCCCAAGGCGCTCCACGTGAGCTTCTCGGATCCGGGTCTGGCCCCTCCTCGCGGCGGCGATAGGCAACCCTAAGTTGCGTGATTCAAACAGGAAGATCGACCTAAATTTCAGAAGAGGAAGAAAGGTGTTAATTTGAATTAATTATTTTATTAATTAACTCCATATCGTAATTAAAATATAAAAATCAATAATTCGTTCGAATCAAAACGAAATTGGATGATTTCAGATCCGCTGGAATCGTGATGAAGAGAGCTTCGCAATGGGACAACTAGAACCAAAACGATGCAAATCAGAATTTGGGGATAATTCAAATCTGAACTATTTAGAAATTCAGAAATAAAAGAACGGAGGAGTGGAAACCGAAGGTGAGAACTTCCTACTGATTTTTTTTGTACAGTTATTTATTTTATAACTACATATATGAACTGCTCCCCATCGTCCATAGACTATGGACGACTTGTTTGTTTGATTGTGTTGTGAAAATTGTTTGTGATGTGAAATGGACTGTATAAAATATTCATGTGTCGAATAAAATATTTTATCGTTAAAAATATAATTTTCAACGTGTATATAAATAAAATAAATATTCATTCACAAATCGGACGATTTGTTTATGTACACCCTTTTGATTGATATGGATTGGGATGATAAATTTTACACGTCGCCCAACTACACAAATAAATTATGTGTCTGTGGATTGAAACCGCACACCGGTATTGGGATGATATTTGAGGTACACTAATCCAAACTGTTTAACGGTATGTCAATCGATAGGTTGACACACTGTGGTAAGAGTTAAATATTTATATTCAATGCTTATACAGTGTAGAATGCACTCTGGATGATGGTTGATTGTTTATCGTGGCTGCTGTATACATGTGCTGTATGGAATCCATATAATTAACATTATATGGTAATTGAGTGGGTCTCGTTCCAATTTGGAAAATAAAGAATATTTTAAAATAATATTCAGAAAAGGATTTACAATAGTGAATATTAGGCACACATCCCTAAAACGAAACTTAATTAGGCTCACATCCGGTCCTAAACTTATTGTAAATTAGGTCCCTATTTTTCAAAAACATATAAAAAAATATAAAAAAAATATAAAAAAATCACGTAAATTCATAATTAAATAAAACATGTTCACGCCAAAAAAATCAGGTGGAAAATCAATCAACAAACACGTCAAAATCAAAAAATACACAAAACAGCGAAAAATGCAGTAAAATGCATAAAAACATGCACATATTTCAAATAGTTGCATACATGTATGCATCTATTTCAATTCCGCATCATACAGCAGCATATATGCATACATGTATGCAGATTTTCCGAAATACATGCATGATTTCATGCATCTATTCAATTTCTGCATGGAAAACACGCATGCTTGCATATGTGCATACGAGTATGCAGTTATGCAGAAAATATGCATTCAAGTATGATAATATTGTCACGCCTTCGGCTTTCAACACATTACTGCATACAAGTATGCAGCTATTTTGAATAACAGCATACTTGTATGCAATTATTCAGCAGGCTTGCGGATCTTTTTTGCATGTGTATTTAAAAAGTTGCATACATGTATGCAACTATCAGTAATAGTTGCATACATGTATGCAACTTTTTTTTTCAGTTTGCGTGGGCTCCTGAGATTATTTCCAGAATTTAGAATTTTTTTTTTTTATGCATTAGCGCATTTTTTTTGGCCAGAAATTGAAAAAGGCGAAGTGGACATGAGGAGCAGGCGAATGGACCAAAATTTTTGGGCGGCATGTGATTTTAGGGACTGGAAACGTATGGAAAAGTATGGGTTGACGTAGCTTTAATTTAAAACTTAAATAAGGACGTGAGACAAAAGTACCCTTTAAAATATTCATGTGTTGAATAAAATAAAATATTCATGTGTAGAATAAAATAAAAGAACGAATATTTTAAAATAATATTCAGAAAAGAATCAAAATATGATTTTTGATGTCCGATTTGGGATGGACGCAAAAATATTTAAATATATAAAGTCGTGTTGATTAGATATGTGCCATTTTGATGCAAATCATATTTATATCGATTTTATTCGTTTTTATAACGAACATCGAAAAGGAAATAATTTTAGAATCAAATATTTTGAAAATATCATCATTTATATTACAATGATGTAGAATATTCAATTTTAGTTTAAAATTGAAAAAACAAGAAATTGGATATGAATTTAAAACAATTTGTAAAATGCGTTTTAAATGGAAATCGATGAAATATATATAATATATATTATATATATTAAATGGCTTGAATAGAACGTGCGGCGCAGCGGCCGTTCGCGAAATTCGACCATTGACTTCGAATTGACATTACGGGAGATCCGACTGTCGGATTCTCCTAAAACTGAAACCGTTGGGTTTGTATCAAAAAGAGCTTTCCAATGAATATAAGAGATTTAAAATCTAATGGTTGGATTTGGAATTATGTCCAAATCAAATTGGGAAAAGGTCGTTGTAAGTGCAATTCGATGACCATTGATGGAAATCGACCGTACGAGCCTTGATAAAATTGTTAAAAATATTAATAATTTGTGTAAAATCATAATAAATGATTTGGAAAGAATTGGGATAAAAAATTCCGTGTTTGAAAAGATAAAAATATATTTTTATCGAAATGAACTAGTTATGAACTTGATTTGAAATCCAATAATTTTTAAATTAACAAATTGGATTTGTGAATGGTTTTATTATAACTAGAATTTCCAATATATGAATTGGAATGGATTTGAATCGAAATTATCTTCGGAATATTTCGATATTGAATTTCGTGATTATACGAACATTGTGGAGGAATTTGGAAGATATATATATATATATATATATATATATATATATATATATATATCGTTATTCGCAATACGATATTTGTTGGTTTCAGAATTTGGTATTGAATATAAGCCGATATATTTTCTGTTCAGAGCCTTGTATTTAATGTCAAATTGGATTTTAGTTTTTTCTTGAACAGTGTCTTCATTAACGTTGTTCTTAAACCCAGTTGAGAAAAGATATCAATCTTTTTATTAAGATTCAATGAAGTTTACCAATTAATTAACATTTAATTGGAATTAAATTGAAATTGGTTTTTGGGTTTATCGTGAATGGTGTTTTAAATAACACTTGTTCTTTAACCGGATTAACAATGGTATGAGATTTTGAGTTTGCGGTGAATGGTATCTTTAATAATACCGTTCTTAAACCCAATGGAGTTAAGAAAATTAGAAACTAACTGCAGATTAGCTAAGTTAAATGGTTTCCTGGGTATTGATATGATGTTGGTTTCGGCCTTCGAAATTAATACTTAGGGAATTGTTCTCTTACTAATTGACGGTTAGAGACTGATGGGATAGGTTTTTCAGTAACACTGTTCTTGAACCCCATGTGAAGAGAATAAATCTTTTAATTAAGATGGTTAGAGTTTCTAATTATATTTAATAATTGGAATAAATTGGAATGTGAATTGGGTTTATCATGAACTGTGTTTTAACGACATTCGTTCTTTAACCCGATTTACAGTGAAATGTGATTTGGAATTTATAAATCTTTTGTTAAGATTTAAAAGAGATTTTCCAAAGTAAAGTTTTCTAATTTAACATATAAATTGGAATTGAATGGAATTTGATTTGGTAATAATCAAAGTGAGCTTCTATAGAGGAAGACTGTTAATATATATGGAATTTAAAAGGGCTTTGCCGTTATTCCATTTCTATTATTGGTTGGATATGGAAGTTTATATCGATTATATATATATATATATATATCGATCTGTTTTCTATGAAAATTCCATTGTTAATGGAATGAGATTTTGGATTTATCGTGTGCTGTGTTTTAAATGTCAATAGTTCTTTAACCCAGTTAAAGATAAGATTAATTTCTTAACTTTGAAGAAAATAATTAACTAATGATTTTTGAAATTTAAAACTAAATTAGAGTTTTAGTGATCTTTAATTAGATTGAAATGTGAATCTGATAACTAAAATTATCTAATTAAAGAAATGATTGAGAATGGAGTATCACTAGTTTTGCTCCAAGCGATAGTTAAATCTTTAATTAGATTTGAACATGAAATGGTAATTAATATTTACCGATAACACTGTGGGCTTAGATATGGAGTATTATCAGTTTTGCTTCATGGGATGAATAGGTTGGGATTGGGAAATTTAATGAATGATTACTTCGGTACGGTTCGCTAATCCTGACTAGTTTGGATAAACCTTAATTTGGTTTGAATTAATATCCAAAGGAAGATTAAAGAATAAATATAAAGAATTTATCTTTGATAAAATTAATGGGAACCTTTCCCAAAGGATATGAATAATTAAATAAAAGAATATTCAGAATGGAATGAGGCGTATGTTGTGTTTTTATAGCACTTATTTATTATATACGCCAGTTATTCAAAAAGGCCGGGTTCATACCCATTCTGAATAACTGATTCGACGATAAGTCGGCGATGAAGACGTTGGTTGAAGACCGGAGGTCTTCACATCGTTTGGATGATTACTGATGTCTTGATTGGGCAGTACATCCAAGACATGGTAATAAGTGGTGATCGTTCCAGACGTACTTGGAGATCGACCGGATATGTGAGGACCTCTCTCCTGTATCAGACATACGGGATGAGGAATAAGGTGCCTCCGGTTTCGTTTAGATTCAAAACGAACTTGTAAATGGATGTGTGTCTGACATCGGATTTCATTCTGTGTGACTAATAGACATCAGTTGCATAGCGTGAATTGCTTATGTGGTATGCTGAGACGCAAAGGATCAAGGCTTCTGTTGAAAAGCAGAGTCTTGTGGTTGATAATCAAAGCACGACTTTAATATAGCATAACTTTGTGTATTGTGTTTATTCGTGAGCCTCACTCCCATGTGTGAACCAGAAACGGGACATGACATCAGGGAGGATATTGTTTTCCTTCTAGCTAGGAATGGTGTCTGGGTTTTGCACACCCAGACATTTTACTTATGCGGATGATGGATAGCGAGGCGCCTCGCATATACCGGCACTATGGGGCCAGTGGATGGTATGGTCTTTATACAGACCAGATTGACGCCCCAAAGGGGGGAAACGTAGTGTTCAGGCATTTTAATCCACATTGAGTGGACCGGCCCTGACAATCCAAGGTGCAGCTGCGGCTGTTCCTGAGATACGGGCTAGAGCGTCTCGAAGCGGTAAGGATGTTCCCTTGCCTTGGTTTATAGACGGAAATCCAACTTCCAATACAGACATTTGCGGTTTTGATTGTGGAGCCTGGTATTGGCAACATGATATATGGTAACCATGCCATCTAGGATTAATATATTTATATTTGAAGTTGTTTTAAACACTATGCACTTATGATAATATGAAATGATTTGTTTTAACGTACCAAGCATGTTTGGCTATTATAAGGGAAAGCCCTATCCTCCGACGTGCGTTGCATTGTGTGATGGGACCTGGGTCTTATAATAGCTTCATTTTTTCAAAAAGCATTGCGTTGTTTTGTTATATTCACTGGTACCCTTGGGAGGAAACCCGTTCCGTGTTATACGGCATGGTCCCTTGATATATCTGATTTTGAAGTAAAATTTTAAATAACTGTTTTAGTTCTCACCCCAGTCACATGACTGACCCGGAGTTTATTGTTTTAACCTAAACTCGGGGTGCCTCTATTTACCACACGGGCAGCTAGTAGTTTTGGTTTTGCAGATTTATATTCACAGGATCCTGGTTTACAACTAGAATGATATTCGGTAAGCTCTGTATCCGTATATTCTTTTCAGTTGTGTTTTGTATTATTTTCCGCAGCATTGTAACTTGTAAATCTCTAATATTTTTCTGATGTATATTATTTGCTCATTCTCTGTATATTCTTGTACTCTGATGGAAATTGTTGTAATAAACAATGAAATGTTCTTCTGTTTGTATTCTTATTTTTCGTGTTCTCAAAGCAATCCGGGCTTTCCTTTACGGGGAAGTTCGGCTCGTTTCAGCAAATTTCATTCATAACATGACATAGAGCTTAAAAATATATAAATACAAATCGAAATGTATTCCGTTGACAGTAATGTTGAAGCGACCCGAACTTCCCCGGTCTCCGAAGAGATGAGAAAGAACGAATTACTGTGAGGACAAGAGAAAATAGGACGCATACGGAAGAACATTTCATTGCTATTACAACAATTCCATCAGATACAAGAATATACAGAGTATAAATGAATAAATTACATTCGACAAATATCAGAGATTACAATAAGTTACATAGCAGCGGAAAAATAATACAAAAGCACAACTGAAAGTAATACACGAATACAGAGCTTTCCGAGCATCGTTCCAGCTGTAAATCAGGACCCTGTGAATATAAATCTGCAAAACCAAAACTACTAGCTGCCCGTGCGGAAAATAGGGGCACCCAGAGTTTAGGTTAAAACAATAAACTCCAGGTCAGTCATGTGACTGGTGTGAGAACTAAAACAGTTATTAATATTGGTTTTAAAGTTAGGTAAATCAAGGGACCACGCCGTATAACACGGAACGGGTTTCCTCCCAAGAATACCAGTGCATAGAACAAACAGCGCAATGCTAAATAAAGAAAAATGAAGCTGTTATAAGACCCAGGTCCCATCACACAATGCAACGCAAGCCGGAGGATAGGGTTTTCCCTTATAACAGCCAAAGCATGCTTGATACGTTTAAAACACATCATTTGATACTATAATAAGTGTATAGTGTCAAAACAATTCAAATCATAAATATCAATCATAGGCGGCATGGGTACCATCTATCATGTCGCCATACTAGTTCTACAATTAAAACCGCAATACACGTATTGGAAATTGGATTTCCGTCATGAGCCGAGGCAAGGGGCAAGCTCCTCTCCGATTCGAGACACTCTAGCAAATGTCCCAGGACCCCACTATGATCCTTGGATCTTCAGGGCCGGTCCTCTCTTACTTTTGAGGATTAGTTATTCCTGAACACACGTTTCCCGGTCCTTACAGACCTATATCCGAGGCGCCTCATATCCAACAACCACACAGGTGAAAAGTATATAAATGTCATGGCTGGTAGGTCACTGACACCACCCTAGCTAGAAAGAAACGTCGTGCTCTCCCTGCAGTCACTATCCCGTTTTTGACTCATACCGAGGTGTGAGGCTCGCGAATTCACGTTATACACAAAGCTACGCCACACAGGCCATGCTTTGATCATCAACCACAAGACTTTGCTTTTCAACAGAAGCCTTGATCAATTGCCCCTTACGCATGCCACACAGGCAATTCATTCCATGCGACTGATGTCCATCGATATACAACCTCTGAGCTCGTATGTCTCAGAGAAGGGCGTTAAGCAAGAGAATAAATTCTCCGCCGCCAAACAGATGTATATTTAATAGAGATCAATCAACACAGAATAAAATCCAATGTCAGACACACAATCCATTTACAAGTTCGTTCTGGGTCTGAACGAAACCGGAGGCACTTTCCTCGCATATCCATCCATCTCCAAGTACGTCTGGACGATCACCAACTGTTTCCCTCATCCTGGGTGTACAGCCCAATCAAGATCATCAGTAATTACCCAAACGATGTGAAGACTTCCGGTCTTCGACCACCGTCTTCATCTTCGACATCTCGTCGAATCGATTATTCAGAATGGGTATAAACCTGGCCTTTCTGAATAACCCACGTATATGATAAACAAATGTTACACAAACACAACGAACGCCTCATTCCAATTCAGAATATTCTTTTATTCACAAAATCACATTCTTAGGGAAATGTTCCCATTAATTTTATCAAAGATAAATTCTTCTAAATTTATCCTATAATCTTCCTTTGGATATCATTTCAAACTAGTCGGGATTAGCGAACCACACCGAAGTAATTATTTGTTTTATTTCCCAATCCCAACCTATATATCCCATGGAGCAAAACTGGTGATACTCCATATCTAACACCACGGTGTTATCGGTAAAATTAATTACCATTTCACGTTCAAATCTAATTAAAGATTTAACTATCGCTTTGGAGCAAAACTGGTGATACTCCACTCTCGATCACTTTTCAGATTTGATAATTTAAATTATCAATTCACATTTTAATCTAATTAAAGATTCATTAAAATTCCACTTAGTTTTAATCTTTTCAGAAATCGATATCTTGCCTTTAACTGGGTTAAAGAACCAATGTTATCTAAAACACGATTCACGATAAACCCAAATCACATTTGATATTAAATACAAGGCTTTGAATAGAAAATATATCGGCTTATATTCAATATTAAATTCTGAAACCAACATATATCGTATTGGGAATAACGATATAAAATATATCTTTCAAATTCCCATAACAATATCTGTATAGTCACGAAATCCAACATCGAAATATCCCGAAGATAATTTCGATTCAACTCCAGTCCAAGCCACGTATTGGAAATATTGATTATTTTCAAAATCACTTTCAAATTCAATTTATTTATTTAAAAATAAATTGATTTTAATTCTAGTTCAAAACTAGTTCATTTCGATAAAAATTCATTTTTACCTATTCAAATGTGGAATTTTCCAGCCCAATTCTTTCCAACTCACATATTATAATTTTACACAAATTATAGATATTTTAAATAATTTTATCAAGGCCCGTACAGCCGATTTCCATCTACGGCCATCGAACTGCACTTACAGCAACCTTTTTCGAATTTGATTTGGACATAATTCCAAATCCAACCGTTAGATTTCAAATTTCTAATATTCATTGGAAAGCTCTTTTCGATACGAACCCAATGGTTCCGGTTTTAGGAGAATCCGACGGTCGGATCTCCCGCAATGTCCGTTTGAAATAAATGGTCGCAATTCACGAACTACCGCGGCGCGGCGCGTTCTATTCAGGCCATTATATTATATATATAATATATATAATATATATTTCGTTGATTTCCTTTTTAAAACGAATTTTATAAATCGTTTTAAAATCGTTTCAAAAGCAATTTCAACTTTCTTTTCAATTCAAACCAAAATTGAATTCTTCTTTATAAATTCGTTTTAAAATTCATTTCTATTCAATTCAAATTTTAATTCAATTTCGAAATCGTTTTCAATTCAATTCATTTCGAAATCGTTTTCAATTCAATTCATTTCGAAATCGTTTTCAATTCAATTCATTTCGAAATCGTTTTCAATTCAATTCATTTCGAAATCGTTTTCAATTCAATTCATTTCGAAATCGTTTTCAATTCAATTCATTTCGAAATCGTTTTCAATTCAATTCATTTCGAAATCGTTTTCAATTCAATTCATTTTGAAATCGTTTTCAATTCAATTCATTTCGAAATCGTTTTCAATTCAATTCATTTCTATTTTATTCGAATTCAAATTCACTTTCTATTCAATTCGAATCGAATTCATTTTCTATTCGATTCGAATTCATTTCAAATTGATTCAATGAAATTTCCATTTGAATTTTAATCTAATTCAATTTGAATTTCCTTTCAAAATATTAAATTTTGAAATCACTTTTCAATATTCATTATAAAACGAATAAAATCGATATAAATATCGTTCACGTCAAAATGGCGCAAAACTAATCAACACGGCTTTATATTTTTCACAACTACTTTATTTTATTCAACAAATGAATATTTATCCCATTCAACACATGAATCTATATCTTTTTTTCCTTTTTCAACCCACGACTAATCTCAACACATGAGTACTGTCAACACATCACTATTTTTGTTATGTAAAATATTTTATAAAACTATGGTATCTATCGTTTGATTTTCAATTAGGCTTCTACTGGGAAGTAGTTCTAATTTTAAATATGATAAAGATGTAAATTTTATTATATAAAATATTTCACTCAACACATGAACATCGTCAACACATGACTATTTTTATATTCAACACATGAATTTTCTTTTATAATATTCATTATTTTCCCGATTGGAATGAGGCCCAATCAATCACCATATAATGTTAATTATACGGATTCCATACAACACATGTATATAATAGCAATAACAAACAATCAACCATCATCCAAAGTGCACTACACAACTGCATAAGCATCAAATATAAATAATCGACGCTTACACAGTCCGTCGACCAATCGATCGACAATAATTAAATAATTGGGATTAATGTACACCCAATATCATCCCAACACCCCTGTGGGGTTTCAAATCAACAAACACACATTTTTGTTTGTGCAGTTGGGCGATGTGTAAAATTTATCAACCCAATCAATATCAGTCAAATCAGTGTAAATAAACAAATCGGCCGATTTGTTTATAAATATTTTATTTATTCACATTCACGTTAAAAATTATATTTTTAACGATAAAATATTCTATTTCAACACTTGAATTTCTATTCATTTTATTTACACAATAAAAATGATATTTTTGTTTTTCGAACATATTTTAGAAAATTTCGACGGCATAACGGCACGATACTAGAAACGGGACGAGGCCTAGCCTTATCCCCGGTCTAGTGAAGGCCCACGCCATTCACACATCAATCAATCCATTCCATTTCACCAAACAATTCAATTTCAAGCAAATAATCTAACTAACTATTCAACCAAACAATTTAACAAACAAGCCATCCATGGTCTGTGGATGACGGGTGTCGGGTGCTACTAAACACCGTCTACATCCTAGTATATATATAACTAGAAAAAGAATTTTTAGTGAGAAGTTCTCACAAAAAGCTATCCAACTTCACGACACTCCTATTGTAGAGATCTTCGTCGTTCTCGCCCTTTTTGTCAGCTTCGTTGTCGTAGCCACTACATATGTAAAAATCGAATTTTTACTTCGCTATTCAATATATAAAAATCGAAGTTTTACTTTGCTATTCAATATATAAAAATCGAAGTTTTACTTTGCTATTCAATATGTAAAAATCGAGTTTTTACTTTGCTATTCAATATATAAAAATCGAATTTTTACTTTGCTATTCAATATATAAAAATCGAATTTTTTCTACTATGTTATATAGATAAAAATTATATTTTTATCACGCTATTTTCTATATAAAGATTTCGCCTTTTTAAATTTAAAGATTTCGCCTTTTTGAATTTAAAGATTTCACCTTTTTAAATTTAAAGATTTCACCTTTTTAAATTTAAAGATTTCACCTTTTTAAATTTAAAGATTTCATCATTATAAAAATCATCACTTTACTTCAACGTATATAAAATAAAAATCAGATTTTTATTTCGCTACATATACAAAGATGATATTTTTAATATTCCTATGATGTAAAAATTATATTTTTATTACTTTTATATAGTAAAGGTTATATTTTTAATACTTTAAAAATATAAAAATCATATTTTTACTTCTTCTACTCAATAAAAATTCCGCCTTTTCTACTTTAAAGTTTAAACCTTTTTTTCTATTTCAAACCTTTAAAATAAAATCAATTTTAAAATTCCTTTTAAATCAGTTTTTAAATCTTAAAAATCAGTTTTAAATTACTTTTTAAAATCAGTTTTTAAATTACTTTTAAAATCAGTTTTTAAATTACTTTTAAAATCAGTTTTTAAATTAAAATCGAAATTAGTTTTAAACTTTAAAATAAAAACAGTAATTAATTTTTTTTTTCGGTTTATATAGATCAAAAATAAAATAAATAAAAAAAAGGACTTACAGGGGGGTTTGGGGCGTTCGCTGTGGGCTTCAAGAGGAGGGAGAGGCGGCGCAGAAGAAGAGGGGGGGGGGGTTGATCGGAGGCCGGCGGTGGGTCGTGGTGGCTGCGGCTGTGAGCAGGTGGAGGGGCTCGGTTGCGTCGGTGGATGGGGGAAGGGGGTCTCGCGTCGGTGTCGAGGAAGGCAAGGGGGAGGAGGAAGGGAAGAAGTGGCGGCGGCGGCTCTCCTGGGGAGCGGCGCACGTCGATCGGAGGAGCGGTAGCTCCTCCGTCCTCCTTCTTTTTTTATTTTTTTTTATTTTGCAGAAGAATGATCGGGGGGGCCAGAAGGTTTTAAGGGAGGAAGGGTTTTTTTTTTTATTTATTATTTTATTATTTTATTATTTTTAAAAGTTGACTTTTACATACGACCTCGAAACGAGGCCCACCGCCTGTCGTCCATAGCGTTTCACCCCCATTCCGAACACAATGGGATATGTACCGCAAGCTGATTCGACTGTTTGAATCAGTTTTCGTTTAATTTGCATTTAAATCACTATATTGAATTTTAAACGTACATTTCAAATTACCGAGGTCACATACTAACTCGAAAAATTCTCGAAAAATATTTTCTAGCTTCGTATTGACGATACGGTCCTAACAAAACTAGTTTCGTCGAATTCTGAGACCGTTGGAAAAATGGCCAATTTCCAGTCGATTAAAATCAACTGAAATGGTCAAAAACACGTTTTCCTTTGCCATGCTCACATATTGATTCGAAAAATTATGAAATTTGAAACCTAGCAATAGTTTGACATCACAGACCCAACAAAAGTGGTTTCGTCGAAATCCGAGGTCATTTGCAAAATGTCCATTTTTAAGGGCCTGAATTCCATAGCGACTATTCAGAATTTTCAACTGGACATATCTTATCATTTATAAAGTGAAATCTCAGTTTGTTAACTTCGTTGGAAAGATATCGTCAATTAGATCCTAACGTTTTTGGTTTCACTAAAATCCGGATTGTTTTGCACCTGGTACATTCAATTGAAGTTTGAAATCGAATTATCGAACTACCGCGCCATTTTCAATTCTATTTATAATTATATATAAATATTTATATTATAACGACGACGTATATAATATATACGTCGAATTCTATTCAAAATAAATTTCACGTCGATTTTATTTAAAATAATTCATTTTAAATATCCAAAATTCACTAAAATTGCCAGAACAAAAATTTTAAACTGGCCCAGATTTTGCGGGTTATTACAATCTCCCCCACTTAAAACTTTTCGTCCCCGAAAAGGAACAAAGTCGAAAGTGGTTTGATTATTAAGCTCTACATTCGGTCGGGCTTCCATTCTCCAACTTTTCAGTTTCTGAGAATTTTCAAAATTTCAAAAATTTGGCTAACACCCTAAATTTTCGAAAAATTTCGCCATAACCTCCCCTGCACCGGGAGCATCGGGGAATTTCAAATAGCTTCCCCGGTCCTTCAGATCTCAAAAAGAAAAAGAAAAAGCCAAGCGGCTAGCCAATAGGCTCACAAAATCATCATCACCCAAACAAAACAGGAAATTATGTAGTAAACATGTACCTATTTGCCGGGCAAACAAATTTTATTCTTCGGCTCTAGCCTCCTTGTTATGACCTGTTCAATGTAAGTATATGTATATGCAAGCAAATGCGACCAATTTTTAATATAATTCAATATTCGATTATATTAGGCCAAATGGTTAAAAATTAGCAAACAAATAGGCAAACAACACAAACATCAATCAATTAGTGGATTAACGTTTCAAATTCATAACTTTGATATATATATACAGAAAATCATGTTTTGATGCCAATTCACAACAAAGTGTTCTAGCTATATAAGTTTGGTTCTCACACCAGTCTAATGGAAATATATAGAAATCACACCTTCGAAACACGAACATAAATTCTGATGATGATATATCAATCATCAGAACCATCTCCGGGTGTCTAGAATGTGATTCTATATCTACCCAGTATATTAAAACTTCGAATATACGTTCATGACGCGTATACGCGAAATCTATATATACTCGATTGTCCATATTCAACATAAATAAATAATCAAATACGTATAAAGCGATTTAAATTTTCAAAACAAAAATTGTTTTCATTTGAAAAATATACTCTTCGCACTCGTTCTAGGATACTACTGATCCTATCTCTAACGAGTCATTCTAATTGGATATTACTAATCCAATATCTGATGAATTCTTTCGTATGGTTCTAATGTGTCTTGTTCTCGAGCTCTGTAAACCAAAGCTCTGATACCAAATGAAGCGACCCGAACTTCCCCGGTCTCCGAAGAGATGAGAAAGAACGAATTACTGTGAGGACAAGACAAAATAGGACGCATACGGAAGAACATTTCATTGCTATTACAACAATTCCATCAGATACAAGAATATACAGAGTATAAATGAATAAATTACATTCGACAAATATCAGAGATTACAATAAGTTACATATCAGAGATTACTATCGCTTTGGAGCAAAACTGGTGATACTCCACTCTCGATCACTTTTCAGATTTGATAATTTAAATTATCAATTCACATTTTAATCTAATTAAAGATTCATTAAAACTCCACTTAGTTTTAATCTTTTCAGAAATCGATATCTTGCCTTTAACTGGGTTAAAGAACCAATGTTATCTAAAACACGATTCACGATAAACCCAAATCACATTTGATATTAAATACAAGGCTTTGAATAGAAAATATATCGGCTTATATTCAATATTAAATTCTGAAACCAACATATATCGTATTGGGAATAACGATATAAAATATATCTTTCAAATTCCCATAACAATATCTGTATAGTCACGAAATCCAACATCGAAATATCCCGAAGATAATTTCGATTCAACTCCAGTCCAAGCCACGTATTGGAAATATTGATTATTTTCAAAATCACTTTCAAATTCAATTTATTTATTTAAAAATAAATTGATTTTAATTCTAGTTCAAAACTAGTTCATTTCGATAAAAATTCATTTTTACCTATTCAAATGTGGAATTTTCCAGCCCAATTCTTTCCAACTCACATATTATAATTTTACACAAATTATAGATATTTTTAATAATTTTATCAAGGCCCGTACAGCCGATTTCCATCTACGGCCATCGAACTGCACTTACAGCGACCTTTTTCGAATTTGATTTGGACATAATTCCAAATCCAACCGTTAGATTTCAAATTTCTAATATTCATTGGAAAGCTCTTTTCGATACGAACCCAACGGTTCCGGTTTTAGGAGAATCCGACGGTCGGATCTCCCGCAATGTCCGTTTGAAATAAACGGTCGCAATTCACGAACTACCGCGGCGCGGCGCGTTCTATTCAGGCCATTATATTATATATATAATATATATTTCATTGATTTCCTTTTTAAAACGAATTTTATAAATCATTTTAAAATCGTTTCAAAAGCAATTTCAACTTTCTTTTCAATTCAAACCAAAATTGAATTCTTCTTTATAAATTCGTTTTAAAATTCATTTCTATTCAATTCAAATTTTAATTCAATTTGAATTCGTTTTCAATTCAATTCATTTCGAAATCGTTTTCAATTCAATTCATTTCGAAATCGTTTTCAATTCAATTCATTTCGAAATCGTTTTCAATTCAATTCATTTCGAAATCGTTTTCAATTCAATTCATTTCGAAATCGTTTTCAATTCAATTCATTTCGAAATCGTTTTCAATTCAATTCATTTCGAAATCGTTTTCAATTCAATTCATTTCGAAATCGTTTTCAATTCAATTCATTTCGAAATCGTTTTCAATTCAATTCATTTCGAAATCGTTTTCAATTCAATTCATTTCGAAATCGTTTTCAATTCAATTCATTTCAAAATCGTTTTCAATTCAATTCATTTCTATTTTATTCGAATTCAAATTCACTTTCTATTCAATTCGAATCGAATTCATTTTCTATTCGATTCGAATTCATTTCAAATTGATTCAATAAAATTTCCATTTGAATTTTAATCTAATTCAATTTGAATTTCCTTTCAAAATATTAAATTTTGAAATCACTTTTCAATATTCATTATAAAACGAATAAAATCGATATAAATATCGTTCACGTCAAAATGGCGCAAAACTAATCAACACGGCTTTATATTTTTCACAACTACTTTATTTTATTCAACAAATGAATATTTATCCCATTCAACACATGAATCTATATCTTTTTTTCCTTTTTCAACCCACAACTAATCTCAACACATGAGTACTGTCAACACATCACTATTTTTGTTATGTAAAATATTTTATAAAACTATGGTATCTATCGTTTGATTTTCAATTAGGCTTCTACTGGGAAGTAGTTCTAATTTTAAATATGATAAAGATGTAAATTTTATTATATAAAATATTTCACTCAACACATGAACAACGTCAACACATGACTATTTTTATATTCAACACATGAATTTTCTTTTATAATATTCATTATTTTCCCGATTGGAATGAGGCCCAATCAATCACCATATAATGTTAATTATACGGATTCCATACAACACATGTATATAATAGCAATAACAAACAATCAACCATCATCCAAAGTGCACTACACAACTGCATAAGCATCAAATATAAATAATCGACGCTTACACAGTCCGTCGACCAATCGATCGACAATAATTAAATAATTGGGATTAGTGTACACCCAATATCATCCCAACACCCCTGTGGGGTTTCAAATCAACAAACACACATTTTTGTTTGTGCAGTTGGGCGATGTGTAAAATTTATCAACCCAATCAATATCAGTCAAATCAGTGTAAATAAACAAATCGGCCGATTTGTTTATAAATATTTTATTTATTCACATTCACGTTAAAAATTATATTTTTAACGATAAAATATTCTATTTCAACACTTGAATTTCTATTCATTTTATTTACACAATAAAAATGATATTTTTGTTTTTCTAACATATTTTAGAAAATTTCGGCGGCATAACGGCACGATACTAGAAACGGGACGAGGCCAAGCCTTATCCCCGGTCTAGTGAAGGCCCACGCCATTCACACATCAATCAATCCATTCCATTTCACCAAACAATTCAATTTCAAGCAAATAATCTAACTAACTATTCAACCAAACAATTTAACAAACAAGCCATCCATGGTCTGTGGATGACGGGTGTCGGGTGCTACTAAACACCGTCTACATCCTAGTATATATATATAACTAGAAAAAGAATTTTTAGTGAGAAGTTCTCACAAAAAGCTATCCAACTTCACGACACTCCTATTGTAGAGATCTTCGTCGTTCTCGCCCTTTTTATCAGCTTCGTTGTCGTAGCCACTACATATGTAAAAATCGAATTTTTACTTCGCTATTCAATATATAAAAATCGAAGTTTTACTTTGCTATTCAATATATAAAAATCGAAGTTTTACTTTGCTATTCAATATGTAAAAGTCGAGTTTTTACTTTGCTATTCAATATATAAAAATCGAATTTTTACTTTGCTATTCAATATATAAAAATCGAATTTTTTCTACTATGTTATATAGATAAAAATTATATTTTTATCACGCTATTTTCTATATAAAGATTTCGCCTTTTTAAATTTAAAGATTTCGCCTTTTTAAATTTAAAGATTTCACCTTTTTAAATTTAAAGATTTCACCTTTTTAAATTTAAAGATTTCACCTTTTTAAATTTAAAGATTTCATCATTATAAAAATCATCACTTTACTTCAACGTATATAAAATAAAAATCAGATTTTTATTTCGCTACATATACAAAGATGATATTTTTAATATTCCTATGATGTAAAAATTATATTTTTATTACTTTTATATAGTAAAGGTTATATTTTTAATACTTTAAAAATATAAAAATCATATTTTTACTTCTTCTACTCAATAAAAATTCCGCCTTTTCTATTTTAAAGTTTAAACCTTTTTTTCTATTTCAAACCTTTAAAATAAAATCAATTTTAAAATTCCTTTTAAATCAGTTTTTAAATCTTAAAAATCAGTTTTAAATTACTTTTTAAAATCAGTTTTTAAATTACTTTTAAAATCAGTTTTTAAATTACTTTTAAAATCAGTTTTTAAATTAAAATCGAAATTATTTTAAACTTTAAAATAAAAACAGTATTTAATCTTTTTTTTTTTCAGTTTATATAGATCAAAAAAAAATAAAAAAAAAAAGGACTTACAGGGGGGTTTGGGGCGTTCGCTGTGGGCTTCAAGAGGAGGGAGAGGCGGCGCAGAAGAAGAGGGGAGGGGGGTTGATCGGAGGCCGGCGGTGGGTCGTGGTGGCTGCGGCTGTGAGCAGGTGGAGGGGCTCGGTTGCGTCGGTGGATGGGGGAAGGGGGTCTCGCGTCGGTGTCGAGGAAGGCAAGGGGGAGGAGGAAGGGAAGAAGTGGCGGCGGCGGCTCTCCTGGGGAGCGGCGCACGTCGATCGGAGGAGCGGCAGCTCCTCCGTCCTCCTTCTATTTTTTTTTTTTTTTTTTTTGCAGAAGAATGATCGGGGGGGGGGGGGGCAGAAGGTTTTAAGGGAGGAAGGGGTTTTTTTTTTATTATTTTATTATTTTATTATTTTTAAAAGTTGACTTTTACATACGACCTCAAAACGAGGCCCACCGCCTGTCGTCCATAGCGTTTCACCCCCATTCCGAACACAATGGGATATGTACCGCAAGCTGATTCGACTGTTTGAATCAGTTTTCGTTTACTTTGCATTTAAATCACTATATTGAATTTTAAACGTACATTTCAAATTACCGAGGTCACTTACTAACTCGAAAAATTCTCGAAAAATATTTTCTAGCTTCGTATTGACGATACGGTCCTAACAAAACTAGTTTCGTCGAATTCTGAGACCGTTGGAAAAATGGCCAATTTCCAGTCGATTAAAATCAACTGAAATGGTCAAAAACACGTTTTCCTTTGCCATGCTCACATATTGATTCGAAAAATTATGAAATTTGAAACCTAGCAATAGTTTGACATCACGGACCCAACAAAAGTGGTTTCGTCGAAATCCGAGGTCATTTGCAAAATGTCCATTTTTAAGGGCCTGAATTCCATAGCGACTATTCAGAATTTTCAACTGGACATATCTTATCATTTATAAAGTGAAATCTCAGTTTGTTAACTTCGTTGGAAAGATATCGTCAATTAGATCCTAACGTTTTTGGTTTCACTAAAATCCGGGTTGTTTTGCACCTGGTACATTCAATTGAAGTTTGAAATCGAATTATCGAACTACCGCGCCATTTTCAATTCTATTTATAATTATATATAAATATTTATATTCTAACGACGACGTATATATTATATACGTCGAATTCTATTCAAAATAAATTTCACGTCGATTTTATTTAAAATAATTCATTTTAAATATCCAAAATTCACTAAAATTGCAAAAACAAAAATTTTAAACTGGCCCAGATTTTGTGGGTTATTACAAATGTAAATAAAGCTAAGTAGGACCAAATCTTCACATAAAAAATAAAATTGCAATAAACATGAATTCAATCTTGTTTCTAGTTTCTTCTCACCATTGGCTTCAGCACACACCATAAATAAGTGCCTACATATGTTTTATCAAAATTATAACAAGTATTGGAAGTCCTATTCAGTTTTTTCTTGCATGTAAACAATAATCCAAGACACTATGAACTCGAAAAAAAAAATAGTTCAAAAAAATGGTTATATAAATAGTAAGGCATACTCCCACCAAAATAAAGTTCCAGCAAGAAAATATAGCTGAAGTACAATGCAAACAAGATAGGAGTAAGGGGTATTATCATGCAAATGACCTTTAACTATACTAATCGGCCGTGCTAGCAAAAATGGATTTGGAACACAATGTACAAGGATAATATTTCTCTGGTTTTTGGTAAGCCAAAAGCATAGGTGGTAACTTAAATCATCTCGAAATTGAGAAAACAATGCGACCTGAAAACGTAGTAGTCGGAAAACTAATTTAGTGCATGAAAATTACCATCCAGCTCTGTAAGACTAGTTAATTCCCGATGTAATTATGAATATTTAATCGGTACTAAATAGCAACCTCTAAGGTCTTAGTATAAGAAATATTCATGCAAAATCGACAACGATGTAATATTAGGACACAAATCCAATTAACCGTTGAATTTCATATTATGTCAATGTCTTAAAACTTGAAAACTAAACATACATTTACTAGTAATATTGTTCAAAAAAATTGTTTACTCTTTAAATTTTTCTACATCCGATGTTGATAATTAATAGCATGTCAATATTTATGTACCAAACACTGAATATTTTATGCATTTTTTCTTTATTATTCGACCTAACTTCACCTAAATAAGACGGTTGTTACACATCAACAATCTTCTTGTCTTTTTATGCTTTTTTTAAATATCGGAATAACCAATCATGAAATATCACAAACAAAAAACCCTTTCAAATAACATTTGTTTGTTATTAGTTATAATGAGGTTACTTTAACTGTGGTTTAGAATTTCAAATAAGCATGTACATCAGGAACAATGCTATTTACTTAAAGCTTACATATCACTGATTAAATTTCTAACAATTTTTTTTATATTTTAAATGCTAGCTAGCTCGAATAGAGATGCTGTATCAATCATCAATGAACTTAAAATGATGTGCCAAACATAGTGATCTATGCATAACTTTATCATTTTCGTTTTAAAGTATCTAATACTTACCTTGCTGCATCTTCTTAGGTATCTTTAGAGGAGGATGTCTATCCTGCAATGCAAATGGGTCTCCTTCAAGACAAAAGTATGTTATTAAACAAAAATGTGCAACAGTATGATAGAATAGAAACGGAATAAATAATGAAACCGATCAATCTGCTAAAAGAAACAATAACATGTGGAAGGATAATTAAACGTCAAAAGAAATGTGTAATGTTAGAACAAAAGGGTGGCATTGTAAACAATATATCTCTCTTGATACATGATTGATGCACATGCATGTATATAGCTAAAACATGGACATCTAATTCCTTTTTAGTGTAGACTGTTTTTATTTATTTAGCAATGAACGAAAACTTGTAGGCAAGTATGATAAATAGAATTTACATAAACCGAATGCTTTTAACTTCTTTTTCTTGACGTATTGTTACTTAATCGATTTGGTTTAAGGAACCATGACACAGACTAAGTGACAATACATCAATAAATGCAAGAAGCTTAATACATAGTTTTTTAATTGCCAATGCTTATTAATGAAATATCAGTTTACTTACTTCTGTTTACTAAGTTGTATATGAAGTAAAAAAAATGTTAATCATTTTATTAATATTTTTAATGCATTAATTAATGGATGTCTGAAACAAGTACACACCTACGATGGTTTATTACTACAATTTTATCGATCGCCTTCATTGCAAATAGTTCTCCAGTGCCTACCACTTCCACCAAATAAACACTAAAGACTAAAGAAAACAATAAAAACAGAGTTACATAATAAGCCGAGGTTAACAAATAAACTGCACGAACAATCATATTAATACATAAGTTCATATGTACTCATATATATTAAAGGTATATCACATGCAAATTTACCTTTCAGCAATACCACATCTCAATGGTCTTATGGGACCGAAATGCTTCAATCATATTTCCTTGCCTTGTATGATCTAGAATGAATACTGGGAAAAAAAATGTCATTATGTGTACACTCCTACACTACATTGAAACATAGTTATATTACATAAAGTTATTGATGTTCAAATTTATTGAACATTAATGGATTGTCCATATCGATGTCAAAATAAGAACAAATGATTAGCAATATTTCATATCCTATTATTAATGTATAAATTGACTGAAGGTTATTGGATTGTCTATATCAATGTCAAAATAGTACTGTAACTTCAAATGATTGGCTATATTTCATATCCTATTATTAATGGACAAATCGATCAAACATTATTGGATTGTCCATATCGATGTAAAAATAGTATTTTAACTTCAAGTATTGACAATATTTCATATCCTTCTCGTTATCAGATTATCAACCGAAGTTAGGGTGAAAATGTGCAAGGCTTGTACCTATGCGCCTTAGATGCGTTTGTCTCCCTCTCAAACTTTAAGCAAAACTACTACTACATATGGAGTTTAGACAATAAGAGATTTCATATATTTGAAACTATTTTTGAACAGAAATTCTTATGCAAATATAGGCAAAAAATGAATACCACATCTCAATGGTCTTATGGGACCGAAATGCTTCAATCATATTTCCTTGCCTTGTATGATCTAGAATGAATACTGAGAAAAAAATGTCATTATGTGTACACTCCTACACTACATTGAAGCATAGTTATATTACATAAAGTTGTTGATGTTCAAATTTATTGAACATTAATGGATTGTCCATATCGATGTCAAAATAAGAACAAATGATTAGCAATATTTCATATCCTATTATTAATGTATAAATTGACTGAAGGTTATTGGATTGTCTATATCAATGTCAAAATAGTACTGTAACTTCAAATGATTGGCTATATTTCATATCCTATTATTAATGGACAAATCGATTGAACATTATTGGATTGTCCATATCGATGTAAAAATAGTATTTTAACTTCAAGTATTGACAATATTTCATATCCTTCTCGTTATCAGATTATCAACCGAAGTTAGGGTGAAAATGTGCAAGGCTTGTACCTATGCGCCTTAGATGCGTTTGTCTCCCTCTCAAACTTTAAGCAAAACTACTACTACATATGGAGTTTAGACAATAAGAGATTTCATATATTTGAAACTATTTTTGAGCAGAAATTCTTATGCAAATATAGGCAAAAAATGAATACTAAAATCAAAGCTGGAAAACTCAAAACCAACAGGCCGCCTCAGTATTCGATTCAATAGTTAATAAAATTTATGTTCATGCAAAACATCAAAACGAAAAAAGAAATGGAAGCTCAACTCAAAAGAATTTTTTTCCTTTTGAAAAAGTATGAGAATTATCAAAGAGGATGGAGTGATATTCAGTTGGCATAAAATAATTTGATACAAGTTAAACAGCCCAAAAATATTATATTATGCTTTCTCCGCTCTGTTAAATGATTGCCTACTACAGATGAATGTTAAAAAATGGAATAAAGATGCTGAAATCATTTATCCATTATATAGAAATGACCCAGAAAGCATTAAACGCTTATTTTTTTTGTCTATGTTTACTCAGAATACGTTTGGTTTATATAGCCAAAATATTTTTAAGATCAAGTAGATCCTATCCATACATAACACCAGAGAATGCATAGACTCCATTAAAAATAACTTCAAAAGAAAATCCAAGGACTTCAGAAATGTCTCCATAATTTTAACTACTATAGTTTATCATATATACAGGGAATTAAATCAGAATGGTTCACTTTAATAAGGAAACCAGCAGCGTATAATTATAGAAAATCACACACTTAGAAAGCTAGATAATAATCAAAAAGTCAATTAAGTATAAGAACATAGAAATATCATCATTTTCAAATTACATATGTGCTAATTATAAAGATTGGTTTGAAGATTTCCAACATAGCAGGAAATATTCCTCTGACATTTCCCGTGGAGTCAAATGTTTCAACCCTGACTCAATGAAAATTACAAATCTAAGCTAAATGCTAATAGTTAAAGCGTCACATTCCCAAGCCCTTTTCCTAGTTGTAGCCATCCTATTATAGAGCATTGGAATTACAACTCTTCCCGCGGTATATCCGAGAAATCTATAACTCTACATAATTTTAATTCAAATCAATTTGATATCAAAACGATCACTACATAAGCAAGACTTAAGGGCTATATACGTCACTTATCTGTTTCGTACAAAGGCGAAATTAGCAAAAAAAAAAAAACAAGCATTAAAAGCTTACAATTAATTATCACAACATCAAAGATCATGTGAAAGTCATTTCTTTTAGTTGTACAAAAAGAATCAACTTTGGAGTAATAATGGCTCCCTCAAAGAACTCATCTGATTCAGACAATAATAGAGATTTTTTTGTTTGATCTTTACCCTATTGTTATAATCTTAACAAAGAGAAAATTTGAAATCCTATATGAAGCTTGTTTGTGTGGATTATTAGATGTGATAACCCGTAACTTCCCCGGTGAAGGAAAGAACGAATTGCTTTGAGGACAAGACAAATCCGAACACAAACCGAAGAACATTTCATTGTTAATTACAATAATTCCATCAGAATACTAGAATATACAGAGTATGAATAAATATTATACATCATAAATATCAGAGGTTTAAATTACTTTTAAGTACATCGCAGCGGAAAATAATACAAAACGCAACTAGAAGTAATACACAGATACAGAGCTTTCCGGGTATCGTTCCAGCTGTAAACCAGGATCTTGTGAATATAAATCTGCAAAACCAAAACTACTAGCTGCCCATGTCAAAATAAGGGCACCCAAAATTTAGGTTAAAACAATAAACTCCAAGTCAGTCATGTGACTGGTGTGAGAACTAAAACAGTTATTAATATTTATTTTAAAGTTAGGTAAATCAAGGGACCACGCCATATAACACGGATCGGGTTTCCTCCCAAGAACACCAGTGCATAAAACAACAGTGCAATGCTAAATAAAGAAAAATGAAGCTATTATAAGACCCAGGTCCCATCACACAATGCAACACAAGCCGGAGGATAGGGTTTTACCTTATAATAGCCAAAGAATGCTTGATACGCTAAATTTCATCTTTTATTATTACTATAAGTGTATAGTGTCAAAACAATTTCAATCATAAGTATTAATTATAGACGGCATGGGTACCATATACCATGTCGCCAATACTAGGTTCTACAATCAAAACCGAACATGTCACATATTGGAAGTTGGATTTCCATCTGTGAACCAAGGCAAAAGATAGTCCTCACCGATTCGAGATGCTCTAGCCCGCCCTTCAGGAACAGAACGCATCGTCCCTTGGATTGTCAGGGCCGGTCCACCGATGTGGATTAAAATGCCTGAACACGGCGTTTCCCCACCCTGTGGGGTGTCAATAAGCCAATGAATGACTCCATCGGCTCCACACAGTCACCGATTTATCCGAGGCGCCTCGCAACAGCTTCAACAACATAAGTCAAACTCGTCAGGGCGTGTAAAACCACTGATGCCACTTCTAGCTAGAAGGAAACGCATGCCCTCCCTGATGTCCTCTCCCGTTTCTGGTTCACGACCGGGGTGTGAGGCTCACGAATCAACGCTACACAAAGCTATGCCACACAGGTGGTGCTTTGATCATCAACCACAAGACTCTGCTTTTCAACAGAAGCCTTGATCATTTGCATCTTAGCACGCCACACAGGCAAACCGCTCCATGCAACCGATATCCATCAATCACACAGAATGATAACCAATGTCAGACACACAGTCCATTTATAAGTTCGTTCTGGGTCTGAACGAAACCGGAGGCACCTTGTACCTCGCATATCCATCGATCTCCAAGTACATATGGACGATCACCAACTGATTCCCTCCTCTTGGGTGTACATCCCAATCAAGATCATCAGTAATCGCCCAAACGACGTGAAGACCTCCGGTCTTCAACCACCGTCTTCCTCTTCGACACCACATCGAATCAGTTATTCAGAATGGGATAAACCCAGTCTTTCTGAATAACTCGCGTATATAATAAACAAGTGTTACAAAAACACAACATACACCTCATTCCAATTCATCATACACTAACTGTAAATTAGCAAGAGAATAATTCTCCAAAACATTAATTCCGAAGGCCGAAACCAACATCAGATCAATACCCAGGGAACCATTCTTCTTAGCTAACCTACAGTTAGTTTCTAAATTTCACATTCTTAGGGAGAGGTTCCCATTAATTTTATCAAAGATAAATTCTTCTAAATTTATTCTTTAATCTCCTTTTGAATATCAATTCAAACTAGTCGGGATTAGCGAACCACACCGAAGTAATCATTTATTCTATTTCCCAATCCCAACCTATTCATCCCATGAAGTAAAACTGGTCATACTTCATATCTAACACCACGAGGTTATCTGTAAATTCAATTACCATTTCACATTCAAATCTAATTAAAGATTTAACTATCATCTGGAGCAAAACTGGTGATACTCCATTCTCGATCATTTCAATCTAGTTAAAGATTCATTAAAACTCCACTTGGTTTTAATCTTCCCAATAACCGCTATCAATGATTATTTAACTTGGGAAATCACATCCTGTCTTTAACTGGGTTAAAGAACCAATGTCATTTAAAACACGGTTCACTATAAACCCAAAATCACATTCCGCTCCATCAACCTTTAACCGTAAATTAGCAAGTGAAAAATTCCCTAAGTATTAACCCCGAAGGCCGTAACCAACATCAGATCAATACTGTAACACCAAACTTGCATAACATGTCATATATGAACTTACATATAATCAAACACCAAACTTGCATAACATGGTGTCATAATGGATCAATGTTTATCATAGTGATTTGCATAACTAGCATCATGAACATATAGCATAAAGCTTGCATAACTAGCATCATGAACATATAGCATAAAACTTGCATAACTAACATCATGAACACATAGCATATGATAACATAACTAGCATTGATCCACATACATAACCATAACCTCATTATATCCTATCATAATTAGTTTAGCAATTGCTTGCTAAAGGCATAGAAACTCACAACTTGTTGATTAGCACTCCTATGAAGAAGATTAAGTTGCTAGAGTTGATTAGAAGTTGATTTGAGAAGCTATCTTCTTCTAAAATTTGATGGAGGCTCCTTCTAATTGCATTTTGACGGCATGACGGCCTTGTATCTATTTTTAGTATGGATTAGGGTAGTCTTAGGGTGTATTTATAGATTTAGGATGTAGTTTAGGCCCTTAGATTAACCCTAGATTAGTTTAGAGCCATCTGATTTCGTTACCAGCCACCAAACACAGCCCAAAACCTGACCAAATCACTCAAATGGTGCACCAGGCAAAACTGCCCGGCCACCTGTGTCGACTCCCAAGTCGACTGGGCAGTCGACTTGGGTCCTGCAGTGTCGACTCCCAAGTCGACTCCCCAGTCGACTTGGGGTGGCTAGCGGGAATTTTTCCGCCCAGCCCGCCTGGCCTGATTTTCGAATTTTGAACCTGAAATTTAAATCTGTTTTGAACTTAGAATTTTCTGAAAACTTACATGGGCCATAACTGGGTCATACGGACTCCGATATACAAAAACTCGGACTCTATTTCGCGTATTTTTCCGAGACGAACGCAATGGCATTGCCCGTTTCCCCTGATTCAGATCTTAAAATTTAATTCTGCCCTGATTTATTTTATAACAAGTTATTCAACATACGGGGTGTTACATTCTCCCCTACTTAAAGGATTTCGTCCCTGAAATCTCTAAGTCAAGAAGAACGTATCCTACCAACCAAACAACCATCTACTAAACCATCAAACATTGGCGTCCATTGTCCTTAAAATTTCTAATGACATATGAACATATGCAAAAAGTGTGTGTATATGTTCCCTGCCTAATGCAAAATCAGGCGGTCTACTGATTCAGTTGACCTCCTTAATGCAAACCATGATAGTGCTATGCATCCAATATGTATGTGAAAGAACCCTATCAACACATACTATTTCTACATGTGTGCACAACCATACACCAAAATGCATCATCCATATGATAACACAACCATTATACATCCATTAATATAGCTACCTACACACAATTATATGCAATATGCAATATGAAGTGACTGAGCCGATCTAGTGTCTAAGTGTGTGTATATGCATCCACGAGCAACCACTAGCAAACACTTGCATCCACATGCATCCATCAATCATAACATGTCTCAAACACATGTTTCAACCATAGGTTTACCCTATCTACAGGTCAAAGGTACTAACGAGAGGACATACTAAAGATAAGATAAGCACAAGATAAGCGATAAAGGAGAAGTTAAAAGACATACCCTCAAAAAGGAATGGGTACAAAGAACGCATCTTCACTTCTGTCTCCCAAGTAGCGTTGCTCTCATCATCTCCCCATTGTACTTTGACTAGTTGAACCTCTCTGTTTCTCAACTTCCTAATCTCTAACCCAAGGATGCGAGTAGGAGCTCGTCGAATCGTCGCATCACGCTCTACCTCCACTTCTCTAAGCAAGCTCGGCTCTACCACCTCTGCGGTCTCATGTAGGCACTTCCTCAAATGTGACACATGGAATACGTCATGTACACCACTAAGTCTCTCGGGCAAATCCACTCTATATGCCATCTGTCCAATCCTTTCCTTAATAGGAAACGGTCCTACAAACCTTGGTGCTAACTTTCCAACGGATCCAAAGCGAACAACATTCTGTAATGGAGATACTTTAACAAAAACCATGTCCCCAACATCAAACTCAAGATCCGTCCTCCTCTTATCCACGTAAGATTTCTGCCTATCTTGCGCCGCTTTCATCCTTCTTCGAATCAAATCAATCTTTTCCGAAGTCTCTCTAACCATATCAGGCCCAAGCAAGATCTTATCCGTAGATTCCCACCAATATGTTGGTGATCGACAAGGCCTTCCATAAAGAGCCTCAAAAGGAGCCATACCAATACTAGACTGAAAGCTGTTATTATATGCGAACTCCACCAATGGAAGATGCTCTTCCCATGTACCTCCAAAATCTAAGATACATAGCCTCAAAAGGTCTTCTAGAACACGATTCACCCTCTCGGTCTGGCCGTCCGTTTGAGGATGATATGCGGTGCTCAAACACAACTGAGTCCCTACTGCCTCTTGCAAACTCTTCCAAAACTCGCTAGTGAAGATAGGATCTCGATCGCTCACTATACTCGAAGGTACTCCATGTAACCGAACTATCTCTCGAAGGTAAACTGAAGCTAGCCATGGAGCAGTCCTCTTACTCTTCACGGGTATGAAATGGGCGCTCTTAGTAAGTCTGTCTACCACAACCCAAATTCCCGTATTACCCTTCCTCGATCTCGGTAACCCATCAATAAAGTCCATCGAGACGCTATCCCACTTCCATTACGGAACTTCCAATGGGTGAAGCAACCCACCAGGTTTCTTTTGTTCCGCTTTCACTTGTTGGCACACCAAGCATCTAGCGACATACTCGGCCACATCTTTCTTCATACCGGCCCAAAAGAAAACTCGCTTCATGTCTTGGTACATCTTGTCCCCACCGGGATGAATGGTCATCTTCGAACGATGTGCATCGTCAAGAACAGCCTTCTTCAAACCCTCGTCTTGCAGTACACAAAGTCTACCGTCTCTACGCAACCACCCCTTATCATCTAGGGTGTACGTACTCAAATGGCTGGACGACTCCCCCCTATGAGCCTCTCTACTGTGACAACCCCCAAACTTCCACGGGTGAAAGCAAGGAGAAATCATATGGAATACAACATAAATATAGTACACAAGTCACAGAAAACAACATAGCACAGGAAATCCATATAACAACAACATTATAGCAGCGGATATATAATGTCATCAGTAATAGAAAATCCACAGTCACAGAATCTAAATTATTACAGCAGGTTTTTAGAGAATTGCATAAGTTCCAACTCCAAATAAAACAACGTGGAATGGAAATAAGTCTGAAAATAAAAGGAAAGAAAAATGCGATAAACGAAAAGATAGGTCTTCAAAGCTCCATCACCTTATCTTCACCAAAAGCAACTCCAAGCAAAAGGGTAAAAGTAGCTCCAAAGAAACTCCAAGCAGAAAAAGAACCTGTCTACTTGGCTGCCCGTGTAGAAGAGAGGGCACCCAAGTTTGCAAAAAGGTGAAACAAACAATGGGTCAGTCGTGGGACTGGTGTGAGAGTTCTTGACTAACATTACTTATCCTAATAAAAATAAGGCAAATCCAAAGACCACGCCGCTAACGCGGAACGGGTTTACTCTAAGGGACAGCCGTGCATAATTTAAAGTGTCATAATAAATGATTAAATAAGTCGTCAACAACGCAATGTCTTTTGAAAAATGGAACCACCATAAGACTCAGGTCCCATCACACAATGCAACGCACACCAAGAGAATAGAGTTTTACCTTATGGTGGTTAAACATGCTAAATACGCCAAATACGTAACTAATACTACTATTAGTGAATATGTTTTAAAACAATTCAAAGCAACGTATTAATCCTAGGAAGCATAGGTACCATATATTACGCCTCCAATACTAGTCATACAATCAAATCCGTCGGGGTCGTATTGGAAATTTGGGTTTCCATCATGAGTCCAAGCTAGGGAGGACTCCTTACCGATTCGAGACGCTCTAGTTAACGTCTCAGGATTACCCGCAGTTAACCCTTGGATCCTGCAGGGCCGGTCCTCACATACAGCTTAGAGGATTGGCAATTCCTAAGCACACGTTTCCCGGTCCTATAGGACCTATCCGAGGCGCCTCATTTCATCATCCTCCAAAAAGTAAAATGACTACTAACTAGAAAGAAACGTGCTACTTTCCCTGCGTTCCCTTCCCCCTTTTTAGACTCTACCGGTTTGTGAGGCTCGTGAGGTCGTGTATACCATATCACAGAATTTTGCTTTTCAACAAGAAACCCTGATCATTTCATCTTAGCACGCCACACCGCCATTCCATACCGTACCATCGACTGTCTGCCAACATATAAACGGGTGTTAAGTAGAGAATGAATTCTCTACCACCAACATTTTTACATTAGGCGAAAATCGACGACATGATATTTAATGGGATACGGTGTCAGACATACCCTCCATTTACACCCATGCTCTAGGTCTGAACTAGGGTCAAACCCGTGAAATCAACGCGTACGTTTGGCCAATTACCCCGACTCGTAAATCGGGAGCTACCCAATTCAGAGTCTTGGTCGTTGTCCATTCGAGGGAAGATTTACGGTCTTCATACGCCGTCTTCATCTTTTGAACCTTGAAATCGTAAAACCGTTTGGAATGGGATGAACCCGGACTTCCCAAACAATATCGCGTTCATAATTAAGAGAAAAACACATTTCCTATCGTTATGATGTTTTATAACAATAAGTCCTTGCCTTAATTATTAAATATAATTAATTTCTTTAATTAACGACGCTTCAGGTCAGAGGCGACTTTGTCGCCGTTCCATCCATTTGATTTTACTTTTCCCCTTAACCTTTTGCACAATGGACATTCTCTATGGTGTAACCCTTATACGTCATAAATAATGTAAATCTTCTCCTATGTTTCATTTCCCTTTTCTTTTCTATTTTGACAAAATATCATTTTATGCAATGCGACTTCCAATTTTTCTATTTTGACAAAATGTCATTTTATGAAATGCGACTTCCTGTTTTTCTATTTTGACAAAATATCGTTTTGTGCAATGCGACTTCCTATTTTTCTATTTTGACAAAATATTATTTTATGCAAAGCAACTTTCTACTTTTCTATTTTGACAAAATGTCGTTTTATGCAAAGCAACTTTCTACTTTTCTATTTTGACAAAATATTGTTTTGTGCAAAGCAACTTTCTACTTTTCTATTCTGACAAAATATCGTTTTGTGCAATGCAAGTTTCTACTTTTCTATTTTGACAAAATGTCGTTTTGTGCAATGCGACTTCCTATTTTTCTATTTTGACAAAATATTGTTTGTGCAATGCGACTTCCTATTTTTCTATTTTGACAAAATATCGTTTTGTGCAATGCGACTTCCTATTTTTCTATTTTGACAAAATATTGTTTGTGCAATGCGACTTTCTACTTTTCTATTTTGACAAAATATTGTTTTGTGCAATGCAAGTTCTTACTTTTCTATTTTGACAAAATGTCGTTTTATGCAAAGCAACTTCCTACTTTTCTATTTTGACAAAATATTGTTTTGTGCAATGCAAGTTCTTACTTTTCTATTTTGACAAAATATTGTTTTGTGCAATGCGACTTCCTATTTTTCTATTTTGACAAAATATTGTTTTATGCAAAGCAACTTTCTTATCTCTTTCACTTCATAAATATTAATCATTAAAAGAAATGTTAATTTTTCTTATCTTTTCAGTGCACATATATTAACATAAAAGAAATGTTAATTTTCTTTTACAATGTTTTTTTTTTTTTTTTTTTTTTTTTTTTTTTTTTACATGACAAAAAGGTTTTTAACATACAGTTCATTTTTAATGTTTTAACATGATAAAAATGCTTTTTAACATACCATTCATTTTCTTGACAAAAATGATTTTTAACATAACATTCATTTTCTTAATGTTTTAACCTGATAAAAATGCTTTTTAACATACCATTCATTTTCTTATTGACAAGAATGTCAATTTACATACATGTTCATTTTCTTATTTTTAAAATATTAAAATGTTAATATAACATACAATGAACAAATTTCTTTATATTAAATTTTAACATAACAAAAGGTCAATACAACATTCATGGACAATTTTAATATTTTATATTTTAACATATCAAAAGTCAACACAACATACATGAACAATTTATGGTGTAAATTTTAATCATGTCATAACATCACAAATATAAAGGTGTCAATTTTTATCATGTCATACATCGCAAACATATTGGTGTGAATTTCATCGTTATAGCATCGCAAATATAATGGTGGAAAATTTTTATCATAACATCAAACAATTTATAATGGTGTCAATTTTATCATCATAGCATAGAATACGATTGGGTTGTCAATTTCAAACCACATATACCCTTAAACATTTATTCATTCAAAAATAAATTTTCGGTATGAATCTCTCACCTTGACCGGATAAGATGAAATAATAATCCAAAAATCTAAACCACTTCAGAAATTCCCCAAATCAGTCCTGAAACGCAGCCCTCTGAATTACGAATCCGTCGGATCTGGAATTTTCAGAATCCGAGTTCGTATGCATAAGTTATCAAGGTTTAAATTAATCTGACTTTTAACAACTGTTCTGCGACGCTTATAAGTGTTACAAAATCTGAAATCAAACATACCGTAGAAACTCAGTTTTGGTTCAGAAATTCAAATCCACTTTCCGCAGTCTGTGGTTGATGGTTTTGCGAACCGTTTGTTGGACGATGACCGGCTTGGAGAGGCCGAGGTGCGCCGAGAAGATGGTGGTGTTCGGTGGTGGCGTGTGGGCCCCACGGCCGTGCGTTCGGCGCGTGTTCGCGGGGATGCTGGCGGCGGCTCGGGCGACGAGGAGGGGTGAGGTTGGTCGGAGATTGAAGGCCTCGCTCTCCTCTTCGAAACGGTATATGGTATGCTTGATTTCGTGGAGTATGGAAGGAGAAATCGATGGTCAAAGTTTTGAGGGTGAATGGGTTCGGCGGCGGAAAGAAGAACGAAGAGGAAGAAGACTGTAGCAAAATACGGTCCGTATTTATACATGTATTTTAGGGTTTTCTAATTATTAATTAATAAATTAATTAATTAATTTATCCGAGAAATTACCATTCTCTCAAATGGACTCTGATTCGCGCTCAACGACTGTCGATCTTAACATTTTCATGCCTTCTGAACGCGATGGTGCTATCCCCATGGTCCAATTCTGAAGTTACAGACTGGTTTTATTTTATTTTCAAATTAAATTGTTTAATTTAAATTCGAACGTACATAATTTCCTGAGGCCACATACGGACTCAGAAAAATCCGGAAAAATTATTTTTGGCTTTCTTATGACGATACGATCACAACAAAATTCGTTTCGTTCAATTCTGAGCACTTTTGAAAAATGGCTATTTCACGTCGTTCAACTTCAACTGTGTTTGACCAAACACAGTTTCCTACGCCACGCTCACATATTAAATCGAAAAATTCTAAAAATTGAAACTTAGCCATATTATGACATTCCGGATCCAATGAAAGTGGTTTCGTCGGATTCCGAGATCGTTTGCAAAATGGTCATTTTCAACTGCTTCAAAGTTATTTAAAATTTGAAATTTTACATTTTGACTCAAAAACCCAACAAAATTTCTTAAAATAAAATTTTCAAACTGGTTCAGATTTTCGGGTCATTACAATCTCCCCTCCTTAAGAACTTTTCGTCCTCGAAAAGGAAAAAGGAAAACAGAAGAGTAGGATTCAGCACTGAAAATACTGAAATGATTAAGCGTACCTCAAAATAAAATCTAATCTGAGATATCCACTCTGCATTTGGGATAAGCCTTTTTGAAACTCTCCTCAGTCTCCCAAGTGCAGTCCCTAGGATCGCCACTCCACTGCACTTTGACTAGGTTGATTCTTTTATTCCTCAGAGCTCGGGTTTCCTTGCCAATAATCTTTATCGGCTCTTTCCTCACTGTTAGGCTTGGAGTAATATCCATGACTTGCTGATTTAGCTCATCCTCAATCAAATCTGGGTCATGCACATGCTGGCGGAGCTGAGACACATGAAACACATCATGCACTCCTGGCAGCCAGTCGGGCAGTTGCACTCGATAAGCCAGAGTACCAATCCTTTCGAGGATAGGGAATGGACCAATGAATCTTGGCGCCAATTTCCCAAACTTCCCAAATCGAATCACACCCCTTAGAGGAGAAACTTTCAAGTACACATGGTCACCAACAGAGAATTGCAAATCTCTTCTACGCTTGTCTGCATAGCTTTTCTGTCGGCTTTGGGCAGCCAGCAACCGCTTCTTAATTTTATCAACTTTGTCTGAAGCTTCTCGGACCATGTCTGGACCTAAAACAGGGCGATCTCCTTTTTCAATCCAACAGGCTGGCGATCTACATGGCTTATCATATAAGGCTTCGAACGGAGCCATCTTCAAACTTGCCTGATAGCTATTGTTATATGAGAATTCAACTAAATGCAAGTGATCCTCCCAAGAACCTCCATAATCGAGTATGCAAGCTCGCAACAAATCTTCAAGAATGCGATTCACCCTCTCAGTTTGGCCGTCTGTCTGAGGGTGGTATGCGGTGCTGAGATTTAATTTTGTTCCTAATTCATTTTGGAGTGCCTCCCAAAACTTGCTAGTGAAGATAGGGTCACGGTCACTAACAATGCTGCTAGGAACACTATTTAAAACAAAAGGTTTTCTTTGGTTAGACATGAAAAGTTTCATTTAGAAAATGATGGAAAAAGGAAAGATTTAGTCTTATTACCCATATAGCCTGACTATTTCTTTGAGATAAATTTGTGCCAGACTTTGAGCAGTTCTGGTGGACTTGACAGGTATGAAATGAGCGACCTTGGTGAAGCGGTCCACGATCACCCAAATGCTGTCATTCCCTTTCTTAGAACGGGGCAAACCATCTATAAAATCCATGGAGACTTGCTCCCACTTCCCTTCGGGTACTGGCAATGGCTGCAGCAATCCTGCAGGCTTTTGCTGATCGCTCTTCACTCGTTGACATGTAGGACATCTACTCACGTAAATGGATATATCCCTCTTCATATCTTTCCACCAAAACGTGCGCTTTAGATCGTGATACATCTTGCTAACGCCTGGGTGGATGGAAAGCTTTGATTTGTGCCCTTCCTTTAAAACTTCCCTGATGAGCTCCGGGATTTTTGGAACACAGATCCTCCCTTGCAACCTAAGAGCTCCCTTTTGGTCTATTTGAAAGCTCGTGCTCTCTCCTTCTTGAATACTCTTAATCATTCTTTGAATAAACTTATCTTCCTTTTGAAGGGTAGAAATTTTATCAATCAAAGAAGGGGTAACTATAAAGTTTGCGACCATGGCAGCTTTTCTACTGAGTGCGTCTGCCACAACATTGGCTTTCCCTGGCGTATACAAGATGTCGAGATCATACGCCGCAAGAAATTCCAGCCACCTTAGCTGCCTTAAATTCAAGTCCTTTTGATCGAAGAGATATTTCAAAGATTGATGGTCTGTGAATAACTCGAATTTTTCGCCCAAGAGGTAATGCCTCCAAATTTTTAAAGCAAAAACTATGGCTAAAAGTTCTAGGTCATGGACACGATAATTTTTCTCATGCGGCTTTAATTGACGACTTGCATATGCAACCACTTTGCCCCTTTGCATCAATACAGCGCCAAGACCCCCACTTTGAGAAGCATCGGTATAGACAGCTAAATCTTGGTTGCCATCGATGATGGTTAACACGGGGGCAGTGGTCAAACTCTCCTTTAGCTTTTGGAAGGACTCCTCACACTCTGCTGTCCAAATGAACTTGGTGTTTTTCTTAGTGAGTTGCGTTAAAGGGCCAGATAGCTTGGCAAAGTTTTGGACGAACTTTCTGTAATAACCCGCCAGCCCTAGGAAACTTCTCACTTCAGTGGGCGTAGTGGGCTGCTTCCAATCTTGAATGGCGGAAATTTTGCTTGGGTCCACAGCAATTCCTTCTTTTGACACAACATGGCCCAAGAATTTTACCTCCTCTTGCCAAAATGTGCATTTTGAAAATTTTGCTTTTAGAACATTTCTTTGCAGAATCTCTAGCACTTCTTTTAGATGCCCTTCATGCTCCTCCTTGGTTTTAGAAAAGATCAAGATATCATCAATAAAGACTAGTACGAATTTATTCAAGACCTCTCTGAAGACCCTATTCATCAAGTCAACAAAATAGGCTGGAGCATTGCACAGACCGAACGGCATTACCAACCATTCGTAGAATAAGTCAGGTCCTCTGAAAGCGGTCAAAGGGATGCATTCTTCCGCTATGCGAAGTTGGTGGAAACCTGTGGCTAGGTCCATCTTCGAAAACACCTTGGCTCCATTTAAATTGTCCATCAAATCATCTATACGAGGCAAGGGGTATTTGTTCTTTAAGGTTTGCTTATTGAGATCGCGGTAATCCACACAGAGCCTCAGAGTGCCGTCAGATTTAGGGACAAACACCACAGCTGCACCCCAATTGGAAAAGCTAGGCCGTATTAATCCCTTCTTTAGGAGCTGTTTGGTTTGGGCACTCAACTCTTCTTTTTCTTTAGGAGTCATTCTTCGAACAGCATGAACTACCGGCCTTGCATTAGGGACCAGATCGATTCTGAAATCGATTTCCCTTCGCGGTGGTAAACTATCTACTTCTTCAAATACGTCCGCATAATCCTTGACAATGGGAATATTCTCTGAAGATATGGGCGTGACTTCTAAGGAAGACCAAAAAGCTTTCCTGTCTGGCTTTGAGCCATGGCAAGGTATACAAATGACATCACCGAACTTCGTTTTGATTTCAACCATCCTGTCTGCACATCTAACCTCGGCCTTAAATTTTGAGAGCCAATCTAGTCCGAGGATGATATCGAACTCAGAGAAATCCATGACGATCAAGTCAAAAGGAAATTGAAAATAAGAGTAGGAAATAGGCACCCTACAGTACAAATCGAGGACGATAGAACCTCCTACCGGATTATGAACATTAATTGGCTTCTTAAGATTTCTTTGCTTTAATTTCAACTTCTTAATCGCGTTGCTAGAAATAAAACTCCTTGACGCACCCGTGTCAAATAAAGCAGTAACAGGAATATTTTTGATAGAAACAGTACCATCCAGAACATCAGACTTACCTCCCTCAGTAGGTGCAGAGGAAGATGGTGTACCTGCCCCCTCATAGACATGTGCAATCTGGGCTCCTTTCAACAGTGGGCAATTGGCCTTAATATGGCCCTTTTTATGGCAGTTGTAGCAATCTTTGCTATCATCACCCCTGGCCCTCTTCGGACCTCTGCAGTCTTTGCTATAATGCCCGAACTTCTGACAGTTGTAACACTGGACCTTGGATTTGTCAAATGTCTTAGCAGCTCCAGAATTACTGCCTTCAGCTTTCTTTTCTGGTTGTTTCCTTTTGTTGCTGTTGGCTAAGCTCCTCTCTCTGTCCTGCTGAGAAACCTTCTTGTCATTCTCTTCATAACGGCAAGCGAACTCCACCATCTTATTGAAGGAAAGGTCGATGTGGGCAGTGACTCTGTCAATATACTTTCTTGCAAGGCCATTTATGAATCTCTTATTCTTCTGAAAGTCATCACGAATCAGTTCGGGTGCGTAACGGGAAAGGTCCTCAAACCTACGAACATACTCTGAAATGGACTTGTCGCCTTGCCTCAGATTGGAGAATTCGTCGTGTAGCCTTTCTACTTCCTGCCTCGGAATATATTTGTCGTTGAAGAGCTCTTTAAACCTGTCCCAAGACATATTATCTTCGTCGCCTCCAATGTTGACTACCTCCCACCAGTTTTGCGCTTCACCTTGAAGATGCCATGCTGCAGTGAACCTCTTTCTTTGATCATCAAGTCCCAGTCCTCCAAATATCTTTTCACAATTTTTCAGCCACGCCTGAGCTTGTACCACGGTCTCAGAACCGGTGAATGGAACTCCACCCAAATTCTTGAACTTCTTTGCCACCTTGTCCAAGTCAAAAGGTGGCGGTGGTGGTGGTGGTTGTTGTTGGACAGTGGGCTCCTCGGTTTCAGTGGTATTCTGCCTTCTTCTAGCGGCTCTAGCAGCTCTTGCAGCAGCGGTACTCATTTTAAGTTAGTTCTGTACAATTAAGGGAAGAGTCAGAACAACCTTAATGACGATGATTTTTAAGAAGTGATAAGGAAAAGGGATAGATAAAAGATGATGATAAAGTGACCGACTATTATGTATTCTTATGAAATGTTCGCCGTAGAATAATGTGATTCTACGTAAACGAGTTACTATAAATATGTTATATTCCGCTTTGTAAACCAAAGCTCTGATACCAACTGTGACAACCCCCAAACTTCCACGGGTGAAAGCAAGGAGAAATCATATGGAATACAACATAAATATAGTACACAAGTCACAGAAAACAACATAGCACAGGAAATCCATATAACAACAACATTATAGCAGCGGATATATAATGTCATCAGTAATAGAAAATCCACAGTCACAGAATCTAAATTATTACAGCAGGTTTTTAGAGAATTGCATAAGTTCCAACTCCAAATAAAACAACGTGGAATGGAAATAAGTCTGAAAATAAAAGGAAAGAAAAATGCGATAAACGAAAAGATAGGTCTTCAAAGCTCCATCACCTTATCTTCACCAAAAGCAACTCCAAGCAAAAGGGTAAAAGTAGCTCCAAAGAAACTCCAAGCAGAAAAAGAACCTGTCTACTTGGCTGCCCGTGTAGAAGAGAGGGCACCCAAGTTTGCAAAAAGGTGAAACAAACAATGGGTCAGTCGTGGGACTGGTGTGAGAGTTCTTGACTAACATTACTTATCCTAATAAAAATAAGGCAAATCCAAAGACCACGCCGCTAACGCGGAACGGGTTTACTCTAAGGGACAGCCGTGCATAATTTAAAGTGTCATAATAAATGATTAAATAAGTCGTCAACAACGCAATGTCTTTTGAAAAATGGAACCACCATAAGACTCAGGTCCCATCACACAATGCAACGCACACCAAGAGAATAGAGTTTTACCTTATGGTGGTTAAACATGCTAAATACGCCAAATACGTAACTAATACTACTATTAGTGAATATGTTTTAAAACAATTCAAAGCAACGTATTAATCCTAGGAAGCATAGGTACCATATATTACGCCTCCAATACTAGTCATACAATCAAATCCGTCGGGGTCGTATTGGAAATTTGGGTTTCCATCATGAGTCCAAGCTAGGGAGGACTCCTTACCGATTCGAGACGCTCTAGTTAACGTCTCAGGATTACCCGCAGTTAACCCTTGGATCCTGCAGGGCCGGTCCTCACATACAGCTTAGAGGATTGGCAATTCCTAAGCACACGTTTCCCGGTCCTATAGGACCTATCCGAGGCGCCTCATTTCATCATCCTCCAAAAAGTAAAATGACTACTAACTAGAAAGAAACGTGCTACTTTCCCTGCGTTCCCTTCCCCCTTTTTAGACTCTACCGGTTTGTGAGGCTCGTGAGGTCGTGTATACCATATCACAGAATTTTGCTTTTCAACAAGAAACCCTGATCATTTCATCTTAGCACGCCACACCGCCATTCCATACCGTACCATCGACTGTCTGCCAACATATAAACGGGTGTTAAGTAGAGAATGAATTCTCTACCACCAACATTTTTACATTAGGCGAAAATCGACGACATGATATTTAATGGGATACGGTGTCAGACATACCCTCCATTTACACCCATGCTCTAGGTCTGAACTAGGGTCAAACCCGTGAAATCAACGCGTACGTTTGGCCAATTACCCCGACTCGTAAATCGGGAGCTACCCAATTCAGAGTCTTGGTCGTTGTCCATTCGAGGGAAGATTTACGGTCTTCATACGCCGTCTTCATCTTTTGAACCTTGAAATCGTAAAACCGTTTGGAATGGGATGAACCCGGACTTCCCAAACAATATCGCGTTCATAATTAAGAGAAAAACACATTTCCTATCGTTATGATGTTTTATAACAATAAGTCCTTGCCTTAATTATTAAATATAATTAATTTCTTTAATTAACGACGCTTCAGGTCAGAGGCGACTTTGTCGCCGTTCCATCCATTTGATTTTACTTTTCCCCTTAACCTTTTGCACAATGGACATTCTCTATGGTGTAACCCTTATACGTCATAAATAATGTAAATCTTCTCCTATGTTTCATTTCCCTTTTCTTTTCTATTTTGACAAAATATCATTTTATGCAATGCGACTTCCAATTTTTCTATTTTGACAAAATGTCATTTTATGAAATGCGACTTCCTGTTTTTCTATTTTGACAAAATATCGTTTTGTGCAATGCGACTTCCTATTTTTCTATTTTGACAAAATATTATTTTATGCAAAGCAACTTTCTACTTTTCTATTTTGACAAAATGTCGTTTTATGCAAAGCAACTTTCTACTTTTCTATTTTGACAAAATATTGTTTTGTGCAAAGCAACTTTCTACTTTTCTATTCTGACAAAATATCGTTTTGTGCAATGCAAGTTTCTACTTTTCTATTTTGACAAAATGTCGTTTTGTGCAATGCGACTTCCTATTTTTCTATTTTGACAAAATATTGTTTGTGCAATGCGACTTCCTATTTTTCTATTTTGACAAAATATCGTTTTGTGCAATGCGACTTCCTATTTTTCTATTTTGACAAAATATTGTTTGTGCAATGCGACTTTCTACTTTTCTATTTTGACAAAATATTGTTTTGTGCAATGCAAGTTCTTACTTTTCTATTTTGACAAAATGTCGTTTTATGCAAAGCAACTTCCTACTTTTCTATTTTGACAAAATATTGTTTTGTGCAATGCAAGTTCTTACTTTTCTATTTTGACAAAATATTGTTTTGTGCAATGCGACTTCCTATTTTTCTATTTTGACAAAATATTGTTTTATGCAAAGCAACTTTCTTATCTCTTTCACTTCATAAATATTAATCATTAAAAGAAATGTTAATTTTTCTTATCTTTTCAGTGCACATATATTAACATAAAAGAAATGTTAATTTTCTTTTACAATGTTTTTTTTTTTTTTTTTTTTTTTTTTTTTTTTTACATGACAAAAAGGTTTTTAACATACAGTTCATTTTTAATGTTTTAACATGATAAAAATGCTTTTTAACATACCATTCATTTTCTTGACAAAAATGATTTTTAACATAACATTCATTTTCTTAATGTTTTAACCTGATAAAAATGCTTTTTAACATACCATTCATTTTCTTATTGACAAGAATGTCAATTTACATACATGTTCATTTTCTTATTTTTAAAATATTAAAATGTTAATATAACATACAATGAACAAATTTCTTTATATTAAATTTTAACATAACAAAAGGTCAATACAACATTCATGGACAATTTTAATATTTTATATTTTAACATATCAAAAGTCAACACAACATACATGAACAATTTATGGTGTAAATTTTAATCATGTCATAACATCACAAATATAAAGGTGTCAATTTTTATCATGTCATACATCGCAAACATATTGGTGTGAATTTCATCGTTATAGCATCGCAAATATAATGGTGGAAAATTTTTATCATAACATCAAACAATTTATAATGGTGTCAATTTTATCATCATAGCATAGAATACGATTGGGTTGTCAATTTCAAACCACATATACCCTTAAACATTTATTCATTCAAAAATAAATTTTCGGTATGAATCTCTCACCTTGACTGGATAAGATGAAATAATAATCCAAAAATCTAAACCACTTCAGAAATTCCCCAAATCAGTCCTGAAACGCAGCCCTCTGAATTACGAATCCGTCGGATCTGGAATTTTCAGAATCCGAGTTCGTATGCATAAGTTATCAAGGTTTAAATTAATCTGACTTTTAACAACTGTTCTGCGACGCTTATAAGTGTTACAAAATCTGAAATCAAACATACCGTAGAAACTCAGTTTTGGTTCAGAAATTCAAATCCACTTTCCGCAGTCTGTGGTTGATGGTTTTGCGAACCGTTTGTTGGACGATGACCGGCTTGGAGAGGCCGAGGTGCGCCGAGAAGATGGTGGTGTTCGGTGGTGGCGTGTGGGCCCCACGGCCGTGCGTTCGGCGCGTGTTCGCGGGGATGCTGGCGGCGGCTCGGGCGACGAGGAGGGGTGAGGTTGGTCGGAGATTGAAGGCCTCGCTCTCCTCTTCGAAACGGTATATGGTATGCTTGATTTCGTGGAGTATGGAAGGAGAAATCGATGGTCAAAGTTTTGAGGGTGAATGGGTTCGGCGGCGGAAAGAAGAACGAAGAGGAAGAAGACTGTAGCAAAATACGGTCCGTATTTATACATGTATTTTAGGGTTTTCTAATTATTAATTAATAAATTAATTAATTAATTTATCCGAGAAATTACCATTCTCTCAAATGGACTCTGATTCGCGCTCAACGACTGTCGATCTTAACATTTTCATGCCTTCTGAACGCGATGGTGCTATCCCCATGGTCCAATTCTGAAGTTACAGACTGGTTTTATTTTATTTTCAAATTAAATTGTTTAATTTAAATTCGAACGTACATAATTTCCTGAGGCCACATACGGACTCAGAAAAATCCGGAAAAATTATTTTTGGCTTTCTTATGACGATACGATCACAACAAAATTCGTTTCGTTCAATTCTGAGCACTTTTGAAAAATGGCTATTTCACGTCGTTCAACTTCAACTGTGTTTGACCAAACACAGTTTCCTACGCCACGCTCACATATTAAATCGAAAAATTCTAAAAATTGAAACTTAGCCATATTATGACATTCCGGATCCAATGAAAGTGGTTTCGTCGGATTCCGAGATCGTTTGCAAAATGGTCATTTTCAACTGCTTCAAAGTTATTTAAAATTTGAAATTTTACATTTTGACTCAAAAACCCAACAAAATTTCTTAAAATAAAATTTTCAAACTGGTTCAGATTTTCGGGTCATTACATCTACCAACTCAACCAACTGTGGGTCGTCCCGCTGTGCCTCGCCAATCCGTCCCAAAAGAGTAGGTCTGACCTCTAAGGATGCTAGCAAACCGGGTACAAAGTCAACGGAAGGTCTGAAGTCAAATATCGAGATAAATTCCAAGCTTCGTTGTTCCACGAACAATGGACTCAAGGATAACCATTTTCTGCTTAAGGCGTCCGCCACCACGTTACCCTTGCCAGGGGTATACGCTATCTCGAAATCATAGGATGCTAAGAACTCCATCCACCTTTGCTGTCTTAAGTTCAAATCCTTCTGAGAAAACAAGTACTTCAAAGATTTATGGTCGGTGAACAATTCAAACCTCTCACCAAGAAGATAATGGCGCCAAGTCTTAAGCGCAAAAACAATAGCGGCCAACTCTAGATCATACGTAAGGTAATTTTTCTCATGATTTCTCAACTGCCATCCCCCATAGGCTATTACCCTTCCCTCTTGCATTAAGACTGCGCCTAGTCCTGTCCCACAAGCATCGGTATAAACAACAAATGGCTTACTCCCATCTGGCAACACTAAGACTAGAGCTGTGGTTAAAGCTCTCTTTAACCGTTGGAACGCATCATCACAATCTACGTCCCATGTGAAGACTAGATTCTTCTTTGTCAAGCGAGTTAATGGGGCTGATATCTTCGCGAAGTCCTTGATAAACTTCCTACAGTAGCCAGCCAACCCCAAGAAACTCCTCACCTCGGTAGCATTCTTCGGAACCTTCTAATCTTGGATGGATACTACCTTAGCGGGATCCACAGCTATCCCTTCCTTAGAGACCACGTGGCCTAAGAACCGCACTTCCTTCCTCCAAAAGTGACATTTAGAGAATTTAGCCTTAAGGCTATGCGCTCGAAGAGTCTCCAACACTTCCCTAAGATGTAGGGCATGCTCTTCTTCATTCTTAGAAAAGACCAAGATGTCATCCACAAAGACCACCACGAACTTATTAAGGTACTCCCTGAACACCCTACTCATCAGATCAACAAAGTATGCGGGGGCGTTCGTCAAACCAAATGGCATCACAAGCCACTCATAAAAACCATCCGGAGTCCTAAAGGCAGTCTTGTCTATGCTATCCTCAGCCACTCTCAACTGATGAAACCCCGTGGCTAAGTCCAACTGCGAAAACACTGAGGCGCCAACCAACTGATCAAAGAGCTCATGAATCCTCAGCAATGGGTATCTATTCTTCTTTGTAAGCTTGTTGAGTTCTCTATAGTCTACACAAAGTCTGATGGACCCATCCGCCTTCGTGGCAAAAACCACTGGAGCACCCCACTCCGATATACTTCGTCTTATGAACCCCTTCTCAAGCAACTCCCCTACTTGCTTATGGAGTTCCCTCCTCTCACGAGGAGCCATGTGGCGCACTGGCAAAGATACTGGCTTAGCATTGTCCACCAGATATATTCGGAAGTCTATCTCCCGCTTCGGAGGTAAGCCCTTCACCTCCTCAAACACATCCGAGTATTCCCGGACCACTCTAACAGATCGCAAACTCTCGACCGAAGCGTCAAGCGATTCAAGATAACTTAGCATAACAGAATTCATGGGATTACAAGAGATCTCGAGAGTGTTCCCCAAGTGGGTCATGAGCCTAACAACTCTCGTTTCGTAATCAAGAATGGCACCATTACTGGATAACCAGTCCATGCCCAAAATCAACCCACAGCCCGTGAAGCCCAAAATAAAAGCATCACATCTAAACGCAACGCTAAGTATAGAAATCTTCAAACCCAAACATATCGTGGACAAATAAGTGGATCCCCCAATTGGGTTTGAAACAACCAAGGGATCATCTACTAGACTGGTGTCTAAGTGCAGTGACTCGACTAATGATGATGAGATAAACGAATGCGATGCGCCAGAGTCGAATAAAGTACGGACAGGATGATCAAACAGAAAAACCAAACTTTCAACGGAAATAGCTTTACCTCTTTCCTGAATCGGTGGAACTGCGAGAGCCTGAACTTGCCCCCTTGCCTGACCTGGTGCCATAAGAGCCTGCACATGTCCTCCTGAGGTAGATCCCGTCCTCTCCCCCTTCTTAGGGCATTCCTTCACTAGATGCCCTGCTTCGCGACAGTGGAAGCAGCCAGTCTTCTTCTTCTTCTGACAATCTTTGCTTAGGTGGCCTGGTGTCGTGCAATTGAAGCACTTCTTCTTTCCCTTGCCACTGTGGCCTTTCCCACCCTTGTTTTGCTTTTGCTGTTGCTGTTGAGGTTTCTTCTGATCTCCTTTCTTCTCGGGTGCCTTATTAGCATTGGGACCCTTCTCTTCCTCATGCATGAGTGCCATGTCTACTAGCTTCTCAAAGGTGGCCCCCATAGGGATGTGAGTCATAGCCAATCCATGCATCGGTTCATTCAAGCCTTTAACAAACCTCAAACCCTTCTTCTCCGGTGTATTCACCATGTCTATGCCAAACCTTGCCAACTGATTAAACTTGTTGACATATTCCTTCACTAATAGGTTTCCTTGCTTTAGAGTCAAGAACCTTTCCATATACAGATTTTCTTCCGCCCTTGAGAGAAACTTTGCCCCAAACCTTTGTCTGAAATCCGCCCAAGAGTCAACAGGGCGCTCTCCATTAGTGACCTCCCACCAGAACGAGGCCTCTCCCTTCATTAACCAAGCAGCTAACTTGACTTTCTTTCCTTCTTCCATCTCAAAGATATCTATCAACTCTTCTACCTCCTTAAGCCAATCCCTAGCTTCCACAAAAGTTTCTGATCCTTGAAAAGGTTTCCCTCCCATAGCCTTAAATTCCTTGCAAGTCTTAGCAAAAGTATCCACGCGAGGAGGAGGAGGGGGAGGAAGATCGGGTGCAATTGGTGGTGGAGGAACATTTGCTGGACCCGTAGCGGCGGCCCTAGCCTCCATCAATCTCCTATACCATACTGGTATCGCTACACCCTCCGGAAAGTTAAGATCTTCAGCCATGCTGAAACGAAAAAGGAAAGATTCAAAACGGAGAATTCGAAAGATAAAGATATGGCTATTAGGGATTATGCTTTCCTTTCAAAAACTTTCCTCTTAAAAGACATGTTTTTGAAAATACTCCTTCAAAAATGTTTTAAGAAAAATAATTTTTCCAAATTTTTTTTTATCTGTTCAGGTAACCTTCAACTCTGATACCACGTGTAACACCAAACTTGCATAACATGTCATATATGCACTTACATATAATCAAACACCAAACTTGCATAACATGGTGTCATAATGGATCAATGTTTATCATAGTGATTTGCATAACTAGCATCATGAACATATAGCATAAAGCTTGCATAACTAGCATCATGAACATATAGCATAAAACTTGCATAACTAACATCATGAACACATAGCATATGATAACATAACTTGCATTGATCCACATACATAACCATAACCTCATTATATCCTATCATAATTAGTTTAGCAATTGCTTGCTAAAGGCATAGAAACTCACAACTTGTTGATTAGCTCTCCTATGAAGAAGATTAAGCTGCTAGAGTTGATTAGAAGTTGATTTGAGAAGCTATCTTCTTCTAAAATTTGATGGAGGCTCCTTCTAATTGCATTTTGACGGCATGACGGCCTTGTATCTATTTTTAGTATGGATTAGGGTAGTCTTAGGGTGTATTTATAGATTTAGGATGTAGTTTAGGCCCTTAGATTAACCCTAGATTAGTTTAGAGCCATCAGATTTCGTTACCAGCCACCAAACACAGCCCAAAACCTGACCAACTCACTCAAATGGTGCACCAGGCAAAACTGCCCGGCCACCTGTGTCGACTCCCAAGTCGACTGGGCAGTCGACTTAGGTCCTGCTGTGTCGACTCCCAAGTCGACTCCTCGGTCGACTTGGGGTGGCTGGCGGGCATTTTCCCGCCCAGCCCGCCTGGCCTGATTTTCGAATTTTGAACCTGAAATTTAAATCTGTTTTGAACTTAGAATTTTCTGAAAACTTACATAGGCCATAACTGGGTCATACGGACTCCGATTTACAAAAACTCGGACTCTATTTCGCGTATATTTCCGAGACGAACGCAATGGCATAGCCTGTTTCCCCTGATTCAGATCTTAAAATTTAATTCTGCCATGATTTATTTTATAACAAGTTATTCAACATACGGGGTGTTACAAATACCCAGGAGACCATTCAACTTAACTAATCTCCAGTTAGTTTCTGATTTTCTTAACTCCATTTGGTCTAAGAACAGTATTATTGAAGATACCATTCATGACAAACCCAAATCACATTTTATATTAAATACAAGGCTCTGAATAGAAAATATATCGGCTTATATTCAATATCAAATTCTACGACCAACAAATATCATATTGAAAATAACGATATAAATATATCTCTCAAATATCCATAACAATATCTGTATAATCACGAAATCCAACATCGAAATATTCCAAAGACAATTTTGGTTCAAATCCATTCCAATTCAATTATTGGAAATTCTGGTTATTTTCAAAACCATTTCAAATCCACTTTATTTATTTTAAAAATAAATAGAATTATAATTCTAGTCCAAAACGAGTTCATTTCGATAAAAATCTATTTTTATCTTTTCAAATATGGAAATTTTCATCTCAATTCTTCACAAATCATTTCTTATGATTTTACACAAATTATTACTATTTTTAATAATTTTATGAAGGCCCGTACAGTCGATTTCTATTAACGGCCATCGAACTGCACTTACAGCGACCTTTTCCAAATTTATTTGGACATAATTCTAAATCCAACCGTTAGATTTCAAATCCCTAATATTCGTTAGAAAGCTCTTTTCGATACGAACCCATCGGTTTCGGTTTTAGGAGAATCCGAAGGTCGGATCTCCCGTAATATCCATTCGAAGTCAATGGTCGAAATTCGCGAACTGCCGCAGCTCGGCGCGTTCTATTAGGGCCATTATATGCATATAATATATATATTTTGTTGATTTCCTTTTAAAACGTATTTTATAAATCGTTTAAAATTCGTTTTCAGAACGATTTCAACTTCATATTCAATTTCTAATCAAAATTGAATATTTCACATCATCGATATACAAATGATAATATTTTCAAAACGTTATATTTTGAAATCTCTTCCTTTTCTATATTCATTATAAAAACGAATATAATCGATATAAATATCATTCGCGTCAAAATGGCGTCAATCTAACCAACACGGCTTTATATACTTCAATAACTTCGTTATTCTATTCAACATATGAATTTTTGGTTTTTCTATTCAACACATGAATTTATACTTTTCTATTCAACACATGAATTTCTATTTCTATTCAACACATGAATTTATATTTCTATTCAACACATGAATATATATTTCAATTCAACACATGAATTTATATTTCTATTCAACACATGAATAAATATTTCTTATTTTCCAAACCGGAGTGAGGCCCAATCAATTACCATATAATGATAATTATATGGGTTCCCTACAACACATGTATATAACAGCAACGATAAATCATCAACCATCATCCAAAGTGCACCACACAACTGCATAAGCATTAAATATAAATAATTAACGCTTACACAGTATGTCAACCCATCGATTGACATACAACTAAACAATCGGGATTAGTGTACGTCAAATATCATCCCAATACCCGTGTGGGGTTTCAAATCAACAAACACAGATTTTTATTTGTGCAGTTGGGCGATGTGTAAAATTTATCGTCCCAATCAATATCAGTCAAATCAGTGTATATAAACAAATCATCCGATTTGTTTATTACTATTTATTTTATATACACGTTAAAAATCATATTTTTAACTATAAAATATTTTATTTCATTCACCATCACACAATCACATTTCACTACACAACAATCAAAAAAACAAGTCATCCATGGTCTGTGAACGACGGGTGTCGGGTGCTGCTAAGCACCGTCTGCATCCTAGTATATATTTCAAACTAGAAATAAATATAAAAGTGAGGAGTTCTCAACGAGTAGCTAAACCAAACACCGCGACTCTTCATATGTAGAAATCTTCGTCGTGCTCGCCTTTTGTCACTTTCGTCGTCCGTAGTCACTACATATATAAAAATCGCATTTTTATATTGTTGCTATGTATATAAAAATCACATTTTTATACGTTTATTATATAGGTAAAAATTCTATTCTTACACCCCTACTATGTAGATAAAAATTCTATTTTTACACCGCTACTATATAGATAAAAATTCTATTTTTACACCACTACTATATAGATAAAAATTCTATTTTTATAACGATGTTCATATAATAAAGATTATATTTTCATAACGCTATTTTCTGTATAAAAATTATATTTTTATATATCTACTTCTAATATAAAGATCGAATTTATATCATCGCTATAAAAATCACATTTTTATTTCAACATATATATAATAAAAATCAGATTTTTATTGCGCTACGTAAATAAAGATCAAAATTTCACTATCTATATAATATAAAAATCATATGCTTATTCTTTCTATACTGTAAAAATCATATTTTTATTCTCTACACTATATAAAAATCATATTTTTATTCTCTACACTGTATAAAAATCATAACTTTATTCTCTACACTATATAAAAATCATAATTTTATGTGTTAAAAATCCTATCTTTTCGCAAATAATATAAATTAAAATCATAGCTTTTAAACAATGCTTTTATATAAAATAAAATTCCTATTTTTATCCCTATATGAAATAAAAAGGATAAGGAACTCACATCGATCGAAGGAGGGGGTTGGAGGCTAGGGCTCGTGGGTTTTGGGGCTGTGGAGGGGCCTACGACGGCGGTGGGGCACTGAGATGGCGGCTAGGGCGTCAGTCCCTCGAGGTGGGCGCGGGCTTCACTTCAGAGGAGGAGAGGTGAACAAGGGCGGAGGGAGATGGGGGAGAAGGCCGTCGAGGCCGCTGGAGGTGAAAGGGGGGGGGAGTCGCACGAGCATGCGGTGGTGGTGGGGCTCCGCCATCGGTGGTAGGGCTCCGCCAGCAGCGGTGGCATCGCGGTCCTCTGTGTTTCCTTCTTTTTTTTTTCTTTATCTCTTTTTCGATTTGAAAAGCAAACGAGGGGGGCTGAGAGGATATAAGAAGAGAGAGAAGGGTTAATTATAAGGTTTAATTATTTTATTTAATTATTTCCCATGTAAAGCAACTTTTAATTTCAAACTCAAAATCGAACCCACCGACTATCGTCCATAGCTAATAACCCCCATTCCGAACACAATGGGATATGTATCGTGAGCTGATTCGATTGTTTCGATCAGTTTTCGTCAAAATTAAAATATAACTCTATATAATGAATTTGAACGCACATTTCAATTTGCTGGGGCCACATACTAACTAGAAAAATTCCCAAAAAATATTTTCTAGCCTCGTATTGACGATAAGGTCCTGACAAAACTAATTTCGTCGAATTCTGAGACCGTTTGAAAAATGGCCATTTTCCAGTCGATTAAAATCAACTGAAACTGGTCAAACGCGTTTTCCTTTTCCACGCTCACATATTGATACGAAAAATTATGAAAATTGGAATCTAGCAATCACTTGACATCACGGATCCAACAAAAGTGGTTTCGTCGAAAACCGAGGTCGTTTGCAAAATTCCCATTTTTAAGGGCCAGAATTCCATAGCGACTATTCTGAATTTTCAACTTGACATATCTTTTGATTCCCGCTATGAAATTTTGATTTTTCAGATCCGTTTGAAAGATATTCTCAATTAGATTCAAAAATTTTTGGTTTCACTAAAATCCGGTTTATTTTGCACCCGGTACATTCATTTGAAATTTGAAATCGAATTATCGAACTTCCGTGCCATTTTCAATTCCTTTTATAATTATAAATAATATTTATATTCAAACGATGATCTATATAAATATATACGTTCTATTTCTATTCAAAATAAATTTCTCGTCGTTATTATTTAAAATAATTCATTTCAAATATTCAAAATTCACTAAAATTGCCAAAATAGAAATTTTAAATTGGCTCAGATTTTCCGGGTTATTACAATCTCTCCCACTTAAAACTTTTCATCCCCGAAAAGGAACGAAGCCGAAAGTTGTTTCCCAAACCAACTCAACTTTCCTTACAGCTTAAGTTTTTTAACTTTTCAGTTTCTAAGAACTTTTCAAATTTTTCAAAAATTTGGCTAACACCCTAAATTTTCGAAAAATTTCGCCATAACCTCCCCCACACCGGGGACTTCGGGATATTTCATATAGCCTCCCATGGCCTTCTTCAATCCAAAAGAAAAAGAAAAAGCCAAGCGGCTCATAAAATCATCCAAAACCCAAGAAATACGATAAACATGTACCTATTTGTCGGGCAAACAATTTTATTCCTCTGCTCTAGCCTCCTTGATATAACCTGTTCAATGTAAGTACATGTATATGCATGCAAATGCGACTAATTTTCAATACAACTCACTATCTGATCAATTTGGCTAAAGGTTCAACACTTAAATAAATCAAACCATAATCAAACAACACAACCAGCAATCAATTAGTTGATTAACGTTTCAAATTCATAAATTTGGTACATATACAGAAAATCATGTTTTTGATACCAAATCACAACAATAAACCTATCTAGCTTTGGTTCTCACACCAACCTAATGGAATCATATAGAAATCCCACTTTCGGCACTCGAATATAAATTCTGATGATACTCGAGTAATCATCAGAATCATCTCCGAGCGACTAGAGTGTGATTCTATATCTATCCAGCATATTAAAACTTCGAATACACGGGGATCAGACGTATACGCAAAATCTTAATATATTGCATTGTCCAAATTCAATATAAAATAAATAATCAAATACGAATAGTTGATTTAAATTTTCAAAACAAAATTTGTTTTCACTTTTATTTCCAAAACACTACCCTTTACACTCGTTCTAGGATACTTGTAATAACCCGCAAAATCTGGGCCAGTTTAAAAATTTTATTTTGGCAATTTCAGCGAATTTTGAATATTTAAAATAGATTATTTTAAATAATATCGACGGGAAATTTATTTTGAATAGAATTCGAACGTATATATTATATACGTCGTCATTAGAATATAATAATTATATATAATTATAAATAGGAATTGAAAATGGCGCGGTAGTTCGATAATTCGATTTCAAACTTCAATTGAATGTACCGGGAGAAAAACAATCCGGATTTTAGTGAAACCAAAAACATTAGGATCTAATTGATGATACCTTTCCAACGAATCCGACAAATCGAGATTTCATAGCGGGAATCAAAAGATATGTCCAGTTGAAAATTCTGAATAGTCGCTATGGAATTCAGGCCCTTAAAAATAGACATTTTGCAAATGACTTCGGATTTCGACGAAACCAGTTTTGTTGGATCCGCAGTGTCAAGTTATTGCTAGGTTTCAAATTTCATAATTTTTCGAATCAATATGTGAGCGTGGCAAAGGAAAACGCGTTTGACCAGTTTCAGTTGATTTTAATCGACTGGAAAATGACCATTTTTCCAACGGTCTCGGAATTTGACGAAACTAGTTTTGTTAGGACCGTATCGTCAATACGAAGCTAGAAAATATTTTTCTGGAATTTTTAAAGTTAATATGTGACCCCGGTAATTTGAAATATACGTTTAAAATTCAATATAGTGATTTAAATGTAAATTTAACGGAAACTGATTCAAACGATCGAATCAGCCTACGATACATATCCCATTGTGTTCGGAATGGGGGTAAAACGCTATGGACGACAGGCGGTGGGCCTCGTTTAGAGATCGTATGTGAAAGTCAACTTTTTGAAAAATAAAATAATTAAATTAATAAAAAAAAAATTAAACTTCCCCCTTTAACCCGCTGCCCCCCCTTTCTCGTTTACATGCTACAGAAGAAAAAAAAGGGCGGAGGAGCTCGTCGCTCCTCCATTGGAGCCGCCACCGCGCCATGGGCGGCGCCGCTACCACCAAGCCCCCCCCTCCCCCGCTCTTCCCCTCGATCGACGTGGCGCCCCCCCCTCTGCCAAAACCGCGGAACCCCCAAATCGACGAAGACGTCGCCCCCCCTCTCGTCTTCTACCTTCCTATCCTCCGCCTCCTTTCTTCTTCCTCCTCCTCCCCTTCCCTTCGCCTGCGACGCCCGACCCCCTGTGGCCCCCACGACCGACGCCAGGCACCGCAGCCCCCTCCTGAACTCGAGCGCACCTTCCCCCCCCTTATCGAATACTGTAAGTTTTCCATTTGTATTTTTGTTTTTATTTATTTACTTTATTTACTTTATAATTTACTTTTCAGATTAGGGTTTTTAAAAGTAAATTAGAAAAGATTTGATTTTTAAATAAAGAGAAAGATTGAATTTTTACTAATGAAAAGATAAGGATTTTATTTAGGAAAGGTCGGATTTTTATTAATGAAAGTTTCGATTTTTATTTATAAAATAGAGAAGATTTTTATTTTTAAAATTCGGTTTTTAATTTATAAAAAGGTTAAAGATATAACTTTTATATATGAAGAATTAAAAATATGATTTTTATATTTTTAAAGAATTAAAAATATGATCTTTATATTTTTAAAGTATTAAAAATATAGTCTTTACTATATAGATGATGTAAAAATATGATTTTCGTTTATGTAGAGAATTAGAAATATAATTTTTACATGATAGCAATATTAAAAATAGCATCTTTATATGTGTAGAAAAATAAAAATGTGATTTTTATAATGATGTATATGAAAAAGTTCAATCTTTATATTTGAAAAGCTAAAATCTTTTTATGTAAAAAGGCGAGATCTTTATATAGAAAATAGAGAAGTAAAATATGATTTTTATATATTGAACATCATAGTAAAAATTAGATTTTTATATATTGAATAGCATAGAAAAAATTCGATTTTTAAATATATGAAGTGATTATAAAAATATAATCTTTATTAAGTAGAAGTAGTAGAAATATGATTTTTAAATTGAAAATGAATAAATAAAAATGTGATTTTTATTTTAAAGACATCAAAATATAAAAATGTGTGATTTTTATATATGTAGTGACTACGGGCAACGAAGATGATAAAAAGGCGAGAATGAAGAAGATTTCTATCAAAGAAGAGTCAAGGTGTTTGGATAGCTATTGGTGAGAACTTCTCACTCTAAACTTCTTTTTCTTGTTATATTTATATATACTAGGATGCAGACGGTGCTTAGTAGCACCCGACACAATCGTCCACAGACCATGGACTTGTTTGTTTGGTTGCATAGATTAGTTAGATGATTTGATTTGAAATTGAATTGTTTGATGAATTGAATGGATTTGATTGATGTGTGAATGGCGTGGGCCTTCACTAGACCGGGGATAAGGCTAGGCCTTGTTCCGTTTCTAGTATCGTGCCGTTATGCCGCCGAAATTTCCCAAAATATGTTAGAAAAATAAAAATATCATTTTTATTGTATAAATGAACTGAATAGAAATTCATGTGTTAAAATAAAATGTTTTATCGTTAAAAATATAATTTTTAACGTGAAAGTGAATAAATGAATATTGATAAACAAATCGGCCGATTTGTTTATATACACTGATTTGACTGATATTATTTGGGTCGATAAATTTTACACATCGCCCAACTGCACAAACAAAAATGTGTGTTTGTTGATTTGAAACCCCACACGGGTGTTGGGATGATATTTGGCGTACACTAATCCCAATTATTTAATTATTGTCGATCGATTGGTCGACAGATTGTGTAAGCGTCGATTATTTATATTTGATGCTTATGCAGTTGTGTGGTGCACTTTGGTTGATGGTTGATTATTTTTCAAAGCTATTATATACATGTGTTGTATGGAATCCATATAATTAACGTTATATGGTGATTGATTGGGCCTCATTCCAATCGGGGAAATAAGGAATATTATAAAAGAAAATTCATGTGTTGAATATAAAAATAGTCATGTGTTGACGATGTTCATGTGTTGAGTGAAATATTTTAATAATAAAATTCACATCTTTATCATATTTAAAATTAGAACTACTTCCCAGTAGAAGTCTAATTAAAAATCAAACGATAGATACCATAGTTTTATAAAATATTTTACATAACAAAAATAGTGATGTGTTGACAGTACTCATGTGTTGAGATTAGTCGTGTGTTGAAAGAAATATAGATTCATGTGTTGAATGGGATGAATATTCATTTGTTGAATAGAATAAAGAAGTTATGAAAAATATAAAGCCGTGTTGATTAGTTTTGCACCATTTTGACGTGAACGATATTTATATCGATTTTATTCAAATTGAAATGAATATTATAGCGAATTCGAATTGAAAAGAAAACGAATTTGAATTGAATATAAAAGGACTTCGAATGGAATTGAATATAAAACAAATTCAAGTTGAATTGAAAACGAACTGAAATTTAATGAATTCGAATTGAATTGAAATCAAATCGATTGAAAAGAATTTGAAGTTGAATTGAAACGAAACGAATTTGAATTCGAATTAAATAAAATGGAAATGAATTCGAATTGAATTGAAATCAAATCGATTTGAAATTGAATATAGAAGTTGAATTGTTTTAGAAATGAATTTAAAACGATTTATAAAATTCGTTTTAAATAGAAATCGACGAAATATATTATATATATAATATAATGGCCTGAATAGAACGCGCCGCGCCGCGGCAGTTCGTGAATTTCGACCATTTATTTCAAACGGACGTTGCGGGAGATCCGACCGTCGGGTTCTCCTAAAACTGGAACCGTTGGGTTCGAATCGAAAAGAGCTTTCCAATGAATATTAGAAATTTGAAATCTAACGGTTGGATTTGGAATTATGTCCAAATCAAATTCGAAAAAGGTCGCTGTGAATGCAGTTCGATGGCCGTTGTTGGAAATCGACTGTATGGGCCTTGATAAAAATTATTAAAAATATTAATAATTTGTGTAAAATCATAATATGTGAATTGGAAAGAACTGGGATGAAGAATTCCACATTTGAAATGATAAAAATAGATTTTTGTCAAAATGAACTAGTTTTGAACTAGAATTAAAATCAATTTATTTGTAAAATGAATAAATTGAATTTGAAAGTGATTTTAAAAATAATCAATATTCCCAATACGTGAATGGGACTGGAGTTGAATCGAAATTATCTTCGGAATATTTCGATGTTGGATTTCGTGACTATCAAATATTGTTATGGGGATTTGAAAGATATATTCATATCGTTATTTCCAATACGATATTTGTTGGTTTCAGAATTTGATATTGAATATAAGCCGATATATTTTCTATTCAGAGCCTTGTATTTAATATCAAATGTGATTTGGGTTTATCGTGAATCGTGTTTTAGATGACATTGGTTCTTGAACCCAGTTAAAGACAGGATATTGATTTTTGAAAAAGATTAAAGCTAAGTGGAATTTTAATGAATCTTTAATTAGATTGAAAAGTGAATTGATAATTTAAATTATCAAATCTGAAAGGTGATCGAGAATGGAGTACCACCAGTTTTTCTCCAAAGCGATAGTTAAATCTGTAATTAGATTTGAACGTGAAATGGTAATTAATTTTACCGATAACACCGTGGTGTTAGTTGTGGAGTGTTATCAGTTTTCTCCATGGGATATATAGGTTGGGATTGGGAAATAAAATAAATAATTACTTCGGTGTGGTTCGCTAATCCCGACTAGTTTGGAAAACCATAATACGGTTTGAAATAATATCCAAAGGAAGATTAAAGAATAAATTTAGAAGAATTTATCTTGGATAAAATTAATGGGAACATTTCCCTAAGAATGTGATTTTGTGAATAAAAGAATATTCTGAATTGGAATGAGGCGTTTGTTGTGTTTGTGTAACATTCGTTTATTATATACGTGGGTTATTCAGAAGGGCCGGGTTTATACCCATTCTGAATAACCGATTCGACGAGATGTCGAAGATGAAGACGGTGGTTGAAGACCGGAAGTCTTCACATCGTTTGGGTGATTACTGACGATCTTGATTGGGCTGTACACCCAGGATGAGGGAATCAGTTGGTGATCTTCCAGACGTACTTGGAGATGGATGGATATGCGAGGAAAGTGCCTCCAGCTTCGTTCAGACCCAGAACGAACTTGTAAATGGATGGTGTGTCTGACATTGGATTTTATTCTATGTTGATTGATCTCTATTAAATATACATCTGTTTGGTGACGGAGAATTTATTCTCTTGCTTAACGCCCTTCTCTGAGACATACGAGCTCAGAGGTTGTATATCGATGGACATCAGTCGCATGGAATGAATTGCCAGTGTGGCATGCGTAAGTGGCAGTTGATCAAGGCTTCTGTTGAAAAGCAAAGTCTTGTGGTGGACGATCAAAGCACGGCCTGTGTGGCGTAGCTTTGTGTATAACGTGAATTCGCGAGCCTCACACCTCGGTATGAGTCAAAAACGGGATACGGACCCAAGGAGTGCACGACGTTTCTTTCTAGCTAGGGTGGTGTCAGTGACCTACCAGCCCTGACATTTATATATTTTTCACCTGTGTGGTTATTGGATACGAGGCGCCTCGGATATAGGTCTGTAAGGACCGGGAAACGTGTGTTCAAGAATAACTAATCCTCAAAAGTAAGAGAGGACCGGCCTTGGAGGTTCCAAAGGATCATAGTGGGGTCCTGAGGCATTTGCTAGAGTGTCTCGAACGCGGAGAGGAGCTTGCCCCTTGCCTCGACTCATGACGGAAATCCAATTTCCAATACGTGTATTGCGGTTTTAATTGTAGAACTAGTAGGGCGACATGATATATGGTACCCATGCCGTCTATGATTGATATTTATGATTGGAAATGTTTTGACACTATACACTTATTATAGTATCAAATGATTTGTTCTAAACGTACCAAGCATGTTTGGCTATTATAAGGGAAAACCCTATCCTCCGGCTTGCGTTGCATTGTGTGATGGGACCTGGGTCTTATAATAGCTTCATTTTTTCAAAGAGCACTGCGATGTTTTGTTATATGCACTAGTATTCTTGGGAGGAAACCCGTTCCGTGTTATACGGCGTGGTCCCTTGAATTACTATCTTTAAAGTAAAGTTTTAAATAACTGTTTTAGTTCTCACACCAGTCACATGACTGACCTGGAGTTTATTGTTTTGACCTAAACTCTGGGTGCCCCTATTTTCCACACGGGCAGCTAGTAGTTTTGGTTTTGCAGATTTATATTCACAGGGTTCTGATTTACAGCTGGAACGATGCTCGGAAAGCTCTGTATCCGTGTATTATTTTCAGTTGTGTTTTGTATATTTTCCGCTGCTATGTAATTTATTGTAATCTCTGATATTTATCGAATGTAATTTATTCATTTATACTCTGTATACTCCTGTATCTGATGGAATTGTTGTAATAACAATGAAATGTTCTTCCGTTTGCGTCCTTTTGTGTGTTGTTCTCAAAGTATTCGTGCTTTCCTTCACGGGGAAGTTACGGGTTCTTACAGTTGGTATCAGAGCTTTGGTTTACAGAGCTCGAGAACAAGACACGTTAGAACCATACGAAAGAATTCATCAGATATTGGATTAGCAACATCCAATTAGAATGACTCGTTAGAGATAGGATCAGTAGTATCCTAGAACGAGTGTGAAGAGTATATTTTCCAAATGAAAACAATTTTGTTTTAAAATTTAAATCGTTTTATACGTATTTGAATATTTATTTATTTTGAATATGGACAATCGAGTATATATAGATTTCGAGTATACGCGTCATGAACGTATAGTCGAAATTTTAATATACTGGGTAGATATAGAATCACATTCTAGACACCCGGGGATAATTCTGGTGATGTGGCCACATCATCAGTATTTATGTTCGTGTTTCGAAGGTGTGATACCTATATATTTCCATTAGACTGGTGTGAGAACCAAAACTAATATAGTTAGAACACATTGTTGTGAATTGGCATCAAAAACATGATTTTTTTGTATATATGTATCAAAATTATGAATTTGAAACTCTAATTTACTAATTGATTGATGTTTGTGTTGTTTGTTTATTTGTTTGATAATTTTGAACCATTTAGCCTAATATAATCAAATATTGAATTGTATCGAAAATTGGTCGCATTTGCTTGTATATATATATATATATACTTACATTGAAAAGGTCATAGCAAGGAGGCTAGAGCAGAGAATAAAATTTGTTTGCCCGACAAATAGGTACATGTTTACTACATAATTTCCTGTTTTGTTTGGGTGATGATGATTTTGTGAGCCTATTGGCTAGCATTTTGGCTTTTTCTTTTTCTTTTTGAGATTAGAAGGACCGGGGAAGCTATTTGAAATTCTCCGATGCTCCCCGTGCAGGGGAGGTTATGGCAAAAAATTTCGAAAATTTAGGGTGTTAGCCAAATTTTTGAAATTTTTGAAAATTCTCAGAAACTGAAAGGTTGGAGAATGGAAGCCAAATCGAATGTAGAGCTTATTAATCAAACCACTTTCGACTTAGTTCCTTTTCGGGGACGAAAAGTTTTAAGTGGGGGAGATTGTAATAACCCGCAAAATCTGGGCCAGTTTAAAATTTTTATTTTGGCAATTTCAGCGAATTTTGAATATTTAAAATAGATTATTTTAAATAATATCGACGGGAAATTTATTTTGAATAGAATTCGAACGTATATATTATATACGTCGTCGTTAGAATATAATAATTATATATAATTATAAATAGGAATTGAAAATGGCGCGGTAGTTCGATAATTCGATTTCAAACTTCAATTGAATGTACCGGGTGAAAAACAATCCGGATTTTAGTGAAACCAAAAACATTAGGATCTAATTGATGATACCTTTCCAACGAATCCGACAAATCGAGATTTCATAGCGGGAATCAAAAGATATGTCCAGTTGAAAATTCTGAATAGTCGCTATGGAATTCAGGCCCTTAAAAATAGACATTTTGCAAATGACTTCGGATTTCGACGAAACCAGTTTTGTTGGATCCGCAGTGTCAAGTTATTGCTAGGTTTCAAATTTCATAATTTTTCGAATCAATATGTGAGCGTGGCAAAGGAAAACGCGTTTGACCAGTTTCAGTTGATTTTAATCGACTGGAAAATGGCCATTTTTCCAACGGTCTCGGAATTTGACGAAACTAGTTTTGTTAGGACCGTATCGTCAATACGAAGCTAGAAAATATTTTTCTGGAATTTTTAAAGTTAATATGTGACCCCGGTAATTTGAAATGTACGTTTAAAATTCAATATAGTGATTTAAATGTAAATTTAACGGAAACTGATTCAAACGATCGAATCAGCCTACGATACATATCCCATTGTGTTCGGAATGGGGGTAAAACGCTATGGACGACAGGCGGTGGGCCTCGTTTAGAGGTCGTATGTGAAAGTCAACTTTTTGAAAAATAAAATAATTAAATTAATAAAAAAAATTAAACTTCCCCCTTTAACCCGCTGCCCCCCCTTTCTCGTTTACATGCAACAGAAAAAAAAAAAAGGGCGGAGGAGCTCGTCGCTCCTCCGATGGAGCCGCCACCGCGCCATGGGCGGCGCCGCTACCACCAAGCCCCCCCCCCCCCCCCGCTCTTCCCCTCAATCGACGTGGCGCCCCCCCCCCCTCTGCCAAAACCGCGGAACCCCCAAATCGACGAAGACGTCGCCCCCCCTCTCGTCTTCTACCTTCCTATCCTCCGCCTCCTTTCTTCTTCCTCCTCCTCCCCTTCCCTTCGCCTGCGACGCCCGACCCCCTGTGGCCCCCACGACCGACGCCAGGCACCGCAGCCCCCTCCTGAACTCGAGCGCACCTTCCCCCCCCCTTATCGAATACTGTAAGTTTTCCATTTGTATTTTTGTTTTTATTTATTTACTTTATTTACTTTATAATTTACTTTTCAGATTAGGGTTTTTAAAAGTAAATTAGAAAAGATTTGATTTTTAAATAAAGAGAAAGATTGAATTTTTACTAATGAAAAGATAAGGATTTTATTTAGGAAAGGTCGGATTTTTATTAATGAAAGTTTCGATTTTTATTTATAAAATAGAGAAGATTTTTATTTTTAAAATTCGGTTTTTAATTTATAAAAAGGTTAAAGATATAACTTTTATATATGAAGAATTAAAAATATGATTTTTATATTTTTAAAGAATTAAAAATATGATCTTTATATTTTTAAAGTATTAAAAATATAGTCTTTACTATATAGATGATGTAAAAATATGATTTTCGTTTATGTAGAGAATTAGAAATATAATTTTTACTTGATAGCAATATTAAAAATAGCATCTTTATATGTGTAGAAAAATAAAAATGTGATTTTTATAATGATGTATATGAAAAAGTTCAATCTTTATATTTGAAAAGCTAAAATCTTTTTATGTAAAAAGGCGAGATCTTTATATAGAAAATAGAGAAGTAAAATATGATTTTTATATATTGAACATCATAGTAAAAATTAGATTTTTATATATTGAATAGCATAGAAAAAATTCGATTTTTAAATATATGAAGTGATTATAAAAATATAATCTTTATTAAGTAGAAGTAGTAGAAATATGATTTTTAAATTGAAAATGAATAAATAAAAATGTGATTTTTATTTTAAAGACATCAAAATATAAAAATGTGTGATTTTTATATATGTAGTGACTACGGGCAACGAAGATGATAAAAAGGCGAGAATGAAGAAGATTTCTATCAAAGAAGAGTCAAGGTGTTTGGATAGCTATTGGTGAGAACTTCTCACTCTAAACTTCTTTTTCTAGTTATATTTATATATACTAGGATGCAGACGGTGCTTAGTAGCACCCGACACAATCGTCCACAGACCATGGACTTGTTTGTTTGGTTGCATAGATTAGTTAGATGATTTGATTTGAAATTGAATTGTTTGATGAATTGAATGGATTTGATTGATGTGTGAATGGCGTGGGCCTTCACTAGACCGGGGATAAGGCTAGGCCTTGTTCCGTTTCTAGTATCGTGCCGTTATGCCGCCGAAATTTCCCAAAATATGTTAGAAAAATAAAAATATCATTTTTATTGTATAAATGAACTGAATAGAAATTCATGTGTTAAAATAAAATGTTTTATCGTTAAAAATATAATTTTTAACGTGAAAGTGAATAAATGAATATTGATAAACAAATCGGCCGATTTGTTTATATACACTGATTTGACTGATATTGATTGGGTCGATAAATTTTACACATTGCCCAACTGCACAAACAAAAATGTGTGTTTGTTGATTTGAAACCCCACATGGGTGTTGGGATGATATTTGGCGTACACTAATCCCAATTATTTAATTATTGTCGATCGATTGGTCGACAGATTGTGTAAGCGTCGATTATTTATATTTGATGCTTATGCAGTTGTGTGGTGCACTTTGGTTGATGGTTGATTATTTTTCAAAGCTATTATATACATGTGTTGTATGGAATCCATATAATTAACGTTATATGGTGATTGATTGGGCCTCATTCCAATCGGGGAAATAAGAAATATTATAAAAGAAAATTCATGTGTTGAATATAAAAATAGTCATGTGTTGACGATGTTCTTGTGTTGAGTGAAATATTTTAATAATAAAATTCACATCTTTATCATATTTAAAATTAGAACTACTTCCCAGTAGAAGTCTAATTAAAAATCAAACGATAGATACCATAGTTTTATAAAATATTTTACATAACAAAAATAGTGATGTGTTGACAGTACTCATGTGTTGAGATTAGTCGTGTGTTGAAAGAAATATAGATTCATGTGTTGAATGGGATGAATATTCATTTGTTGAATAGAATAAAGAAGTTATGAAAAATATAAAGCCGTGTTGATTAGTTTTGCGCCATTTTGACGTGAACGATATTTATATCGATTTTATTCAAATTGAAATGAATATTATAGCGAATTCGAATTGAAAAGAAAACGAATTTGAATTGAATATAAAAGGACTTCGAATGGAATTGAATATAAAACAAATTCAAGTTGAATTGAAAACGAACTGAAATTTAATGAATTCGAATTGAATTGAAATCAAATCGATTGAAAAGAATTTGAAGTTGAATTGAAACGAATTTGAATTCGAATTAAATAAAATGGAAATGAATTCGAATTGAATTGAAATCAAATCGATTTGAAATTGAATATAGAAGTTGAATTGTTTTAGAAATGAATTTAAAACGATTTATAAAATTCATTTTAAATAGAAATCGACGAAATATATTATATATATTATATATATAATATAATGGTCTGAATAGAACGCGCCGCGCCGCGGCAGTTCGTGAATTTCGACCATTTATTTCAAACGGACGTTGCGGGAGATCCGACTGTCGGGTTCTCCTAAAACCGGAACCGTTGGGTTCGAATCGAAAAGAGCTTTCCAATGAATATTAGAAATTTGAAATCTAACGGTTGGATTTGGAATTATGTCCAAATCAAATTCGAAAAAGGTCGCTGTGAATGCAGTTCGATGGCCGTTGTTGGAAATCGACTGTATGGGCCTTGATAAAAATTATAAAAAATATTAATAATTTGTGTAAAATCATAATATGTGAATTGGAAAGAACTGGGATGAAGAATTCCACATTTGAAACGATAAAAATAGATTTTTGTCAAAATGAACTAGTTTTGAACTAGAATTAAAATCAATTTATTTGTAAAATGAATAAATTGAATTTGAAAGTGATTTTAAAAATAATCAATATTCCCAATACGTGGATGGGACTGGAGTTGAATCGAAATTATCTTCGGAATATTTCGATGTTGGATTTCGTGACTATCAAATATTGTTATGGTGATTTGAAAGATATATTCATATCGTTATTTCCAATACGATATTTGTTGGTTTCAGAATTTGATATTGAATATAAGCCGATATATTTTCTATTCAGAGCCTTGTATTTAATATCAAATGTGATTTGGGTTTATCGTGAATCGTGTTTTAGATGACATTGGTTCTTTAACCCAGTTAAAGACAGGATATTGATTTTTGAAAAAGATTAAAGCTAAGTGGAGTTTTAATGAATCTTTAATTAGATTGAAAAGTGAATTGATAATTTAAATTATCAAATCTGAAAGGTGATCGAGAATGGAGTACCACAAGTTTTGCTCCAAAGCGATAGTTAAATCTGTAATTAGATTTGAACGTGAAATGGTAATTAATTTTACCGATAACACCGTGGTGTTAGTTGTGGAGTGTTATCAGTTTTCTCCATGGGATATATAGGTTGGGATTGGGAAATAAAATAAATAATTACTTCGGTGTGGTTCGCTAATCCCGACTAGTTTGGAAAACCATAATACGGTTTGAAATGATATCCAAAGGAAGATTAAAGAATAAATTTAGAAGAATTTATCTTGGATAAAATTAATGGGAACATTTCCCTAAGAATGTGATTTTGTGAATAAAAGAATATTCTGAATTGGAATGAGGCGTTTGTTGTGTTTGTGTAACATTCGTTTATTATATACGTGGGTTATTCAGAAAGGCCGGGTTTATACCCATTCTGAATAACCGATTCGACGAGATGTCGAAGATGAAGACGGTGGTTGAAGACCGGAAGTCTTCACATCGTTTGGGTGATTACTGATGATCTTGATTGGGCTGTACACCCAGGATGAGGGAATCGGTTGGTGATCTTCCAGACGTACTTGGAGATGGATGGATATGCGAGGAAAGTGCCTCCGACTTCGTTCAGACCCAGAACGAACTTGTAAATGGATGGTGTGTCTGACATTGGATTTTATTCTATGTTGATTGATCTCTATTAAATATACATCTGTTTGGCGGCGGAGAATTTATTCTCTTGCTTAACGCCCTTCTCTGAGACATACGAGCTCAGAGGTTGTATATCGATGGACATCAGTCGCATGGAATGAATTGCCAGTGTGGCATGCGTAAGTGGCAGTTGATCAAGGCTTCTGTTGAAAAGCAAAGTCTTGTGGTGGGCGATCAAAGCACGGCCTGTGTGGCGTAGCTTTGTGTATAACGTGAATTCGCGAGCCTCACACCTCGGTATGAGTCAAAAACGGGATACGGACCCAAGGAGTGCACGACGTTTCTTTCTAGCTAGGGTGGTGTCAGTGACCTACCAGCCCTGACATTTATATACTTTTCACCTGTGTGGTTGTTGGATACGAGGCGCCTCGGATATAGGTCTGTAAGGACCGAGAAACGTGTGTTCAGGAATAACTAATCCTCAAAAGTAAGAGAGGACCGGCCTTGGAGGTTCCAAAGGATCATAGTGGGGTCCTGAGGCATTTGCTAGAGTGTCTCGAACGCGGAGAGGAGCTTGCCCCTTGCCTCGACTCGTGACGGAAATCCAATTTCCAATACGTGTATTGCGGTTTTAATTGTAGAACTAGTAGGGCGACATGATATATGGTACCCATGCCGTCTATGATTGATATTTATGATTGGAAATGTTTTGACACTATACACTTATTATAGTATCAAATGATTTGTTCTAAACGTACCAAGCATGTTTGGCTATTATAAGGGAAAACCCTATCCTCCGGCTTGCGTTGCATTGTGTGATGGGACCTGGGTCTTATAATAGCTTCATTTTTTCAAAGAGCATTGCGATGTTTTGTTATATGAACTAGTATTCTTGGGAGGAAACCCGTTCCGTGTTATACGGCGTGGTCCCTTGAATTACTATCTTTAAAGTAAAGTTTTAAATAACTGTTTTAGTTCTCACACCAGTCACATGACTGACCTGGAGTTTATTGTTTTAACCTAAACTCTGGGTGCCCCTATTTTCCACACGGGCAGCTAGTAGTTTTGGTTTTGCAGATTTATATTCACAGGGTTCTGATTTACAGCTGGAACGATGCTCGGAAAGCTCTGTATCCGTGTATTATTTTCAGTTGTGTTTTGTATATTTTCCGCTGCTATGTAATTTATTGTAATCTCTGATATTTATCGAATGTAATTTATTCATTTATACTCTGTATATTCTTGTATCTGATGGAATTCTTGTAATAACGATGAAATGTTCTTCCGTTTGCGTCCTTTTGTGTGTTGTTCTCAAAGTATTCGTGCTTTCCTTCACGGGGAAGTTACGGTTTCTTACAATACTACGGATCCTATCTCTAACGAGTCATTCTCATTGGATATTACTAATCCAATTTCTTATGAATTCTTTCGTTTGGTTCTAACGTGTCTTGTTCTCCGAGCTCTGTAAACTAAAGCTCTGATATCATTGTGATAACCCGTAACTTACCGGTGAAGGAAAGCACGAATTGCTTTGAGGAAAAGACAAATCTGAACGCAAACCGAAGAACATTTCATTGTTAATTACAATAATTCCATCAGAATACAAGAATATACAGAGTATGAATAAATATTATACATCATAAATATTAGAGATTTAAATTACACTTAAATACATCGCAGCGGAAAATAATACAGAACACAACTAGAAGTAATAGTTATATTACATAAAGTTGTTGATGTTCAAATTTATTGAACATTAATGGATTGTCCATATCGATGTCAAAATAAGAACAAATGATTAGCAATATTTCATATCCTATTATTAATGTATAAATTGACTGAAGGTTATTGGATTGTCTATATCAATGTCAAAATAGTACTGTAACTTCAAATGATTGGCTATATTTCATATCCTATTATTAATGGACAAATCGATCGAACATTATTGGATTGTCCATATCGATGTAAAAATAGTATTTTAACTTCAAGTATTGACAATATTTCATATCCTTCTCATTATCAGATTATCAACCAAAGTTAGGGTGAAAATGTGCAAGGCTTGTACCTATGCGCCTTAGATGCGTTTGTCTCCCTCTCAAACTTTAAGCAAAACTACTACTACATATGGAGTTTAGACAATAAGAGATTTCATATATTTGAAACTATTTTTGAACAGAAATTCTTATGCAAATATAGGCAAAAAATGAATACTAAAACTAACAACTCAAAAGTCAAGTTTTTTTGGGGGGGGGGGAGGGGAGGGGGTGGGGGGGGGGGGGTGGGCCACAACTACAACCAAAATCAAAGCTGGAAAACTCAAAACCAACAGGCCGCCTCAGTATTCGATTCAACATTTAATAAAATTTATGTTCATGCAAAACATAAAAAAGATAAAAAGAAATGGAAGCTCAACTCAAAAGAAATTTTTTCCTTCTGAAAAAGTATGAGAATTATCAAAGAGGATGGACTGATATTCAGTTGGCATAAAATAATTTGATACAAGTTAAACAGCCCAAAAATATTATATTATGCTTTCTCCGCTCTGTTAAATGATTGCCTACTACAGATGAATGTTAAAAAATGGAATAAAGATGCTGAAATCATTTATCCATTATATAGAAATGACCCAGAAAGCATTAAACGCTTATTTTTTTTGTTTATGTTTACTCAGAATACGTTTGGTTTATATAGCCAAAATATTTTTAAGATCAAGTAGATCCTATCCATGCATAGACTCCATTAAAAATAACTTCATAAGAAAATCCAAGGACTTCAGAAATGTCTCCATTATTTTAACTACTATAGTTTATCATATATGCAGGGAATTAAATCAAAATGGTTCACTTTAATAAGGAAACCAGCAGCGTATAATTATAGAAAATCACACACTTAGAAAGCTAGATAATAATCAAAAAGTCAATTAAGTATAAGAACATAGAAATATCATCATTTTCAAATTACATATGTGCTAATTATAAAGATTGGTTTGAAGATTTCCAACATAGCAGGAAATATTCCTCTGACATTTCCCGTGGAGTCAAATGTTTCAACCCTGACTCAATGAAAATTACAAATCTAAGCTAAATGCTAATAGTTAAAGCGTCACATTCCCAAGCCCTTTTCCTAGTTGTAGCCATCCTATTATAGAGCATTGGAATTACAACTCTTCCCGCGGTATATCCTAGAAATCTATAACTCTACATAATTTTAATTCAAATCAATTTGATATCAAAACGATCACTACATAAGCAAGACTTAAGGGCTATATACGTCACTTATCTGTTTCGTACAAAGGCGAAATTAGCAAAAAAAAAAAAAAAACAAGCTTTAAAAGCTTTCAATTAATTATCACAACATCAAAGATCACGTGAAAGTCATTTCTTTTAGTCGTACAAAAAGAATCAACTTTGGAGTAATAATGGCTCCTTCAAAGAACTCATCTGATTCAGACAATAATAGAGATTTTTTTTGTTTGATCTTTACCCTATTGTTATAATCTTAACAAAGAGAAAATTTGAAATCCTATATGAAGCTTGTTTGTGTGGATTATTAGATGTGATAACCCGTAACTTCCCCGGTGAAGGAAAGAACGAATTGCTTTGAGGACAAGACAAATCCGAACACAAACCGAAGAACATTTCATTGTTAATTACAATAATTCCATCAGAATACCAGAATATACAGAGTATGAATAAATATTATACATCATAAATATCAGAGATTTAAATTACTTTTAAGTACATCGCAGCGGAAAATAATACAAAACACAACTAGAAGTAATACACAGATACAGAGCTTTCCGGGTATCGTTCCAACTGTAAACCAGGATCTTGTGAATATAAATCTGCAAAACCAAAACTACTAGCTGCCCGTGTCAAAATAAGGGCACCCAGAATTTAGGTTAAAACAATAAACTCCAAGTCAGTCATGTGACTGGTGTGAGAACTAAAACAGTTATTAATATTTATTTTAAAGTTAGGTAAATCAAGGGACCACGCCATATAACACGGATCGGGTTTCCTCCCAAGAACACCAGTGCATAAAACAACAGCGCAATGCTAAATAAAGAAAAATGAAACTATTATAAGACCCAGGTCCCATCACACAATGCAACACAAGCCAGAGGATATGGTTTTACCTTATAATAGCCAAAGAATGCTTGATACGCTAAATTTCATCTTTTATTATTACTATAAGTGTATAGTGTCAAAACAATTTCAATCATAAGTATTAATTATAGACGGCATGGGTACCATATACCATGTCGCCAATACTAGGTTCTACAATCAAAACCGAACATGTCACATATTGGAAGTTGGATTTCCATCTGTGAACCAAGGCAAAAGATAGTCCTCACCGATTCGAGATGCTCTAGCCCACCCTTCAGGAACAGAACGCATCGTCCCTTGGATTGTCAGGGCCGGTCCACCGATGTGGATTAAAATGCCTGAACACGGCGTTTCCCCACCCTGTGGGGTGTCAATAAGCCAATGAATGACTCCATCGGCTCCACACAGTCACCGATATATCCGAGGCGCCTCGCAACAGCTACAACAACATAAGTCAAACTCGTCAGGGCGTGTAAAACCACTGATGCCACTTCTAGCTAGAAGGAAACGCATGCCCTCCCTGATGTCCTCTCCCGTTTCTGGTTCACGACCGGTGTGTGAGGCTCACGAATCAACGCTACACAAAGCTATGCCACACAGGCGGTGCTTTGATCATTAACCACAAGACTCTGCTTTTCAACAGAAGCCTTGATCATTTGCATCTTAGCATGCCACACAGGCAAACCGCTCCATGCAACCAATATCCATCAATCACACAGAATGATATCCAATGTCAGACACACAGTCCATTTATAAGTCCGTTCTGGGTCTAAACGAAACCGGAGGCACCTTGTACCTCGCATATCCATCGATCTCCAAGTACATCTGGACGATCACCAACTGATTCCCTCCTCTTGGGTGTACATCCCAATCAAGATCATCAGTAATCGCCCAAACGACGTGAAGACCTCCGGTCTTCAACCACCGTCTTCCTCTTCGACACCACATCGAATCAGTTATTCAGAATGGGATAAACCCGGTCTTTCTGAATAACTCGTGTATATAATAAACAAGTATTATACAAACACGACATACGCCTCATTCCAATTCATCAGTCACTAACCGTAAATTAGAAAGGGAATAATTCCCTAAAACATCAGATCAATACCTAAGAAACCATTCTTCTTAGCTAACCTACATTTAGTTTCTAAATTTCACATTCTTAGGGAGAGGTTCCCATTAATTTTATCAAAGATAAATTCTTCTAAATTTGTTCTTTAATCTTCTTTTGAATATCAATTCAAACTAGTCGCGATTAGCGAACCACACTGAAGTAATCATTTATTCTATTTCCCAATCCCAACCTATTCATCCCATGAAGTAAAACTGGTCATACTTCATATCTAACACCACGGGGTTATCTGTAAATTCAATTACCATTTCACGTTCAAATCTAATTAAAGATTTAACTATCGTCTGGAGCAAAACTGGTGATACTCCATTCTCTATCATTTCAATCTAGTTAAAGATTCATTAAAACTCCACTTGGTTTTAATCTTCCCAATAACCGCTATCAATGATTATTTAACTTGGGAAATCACGTCCTGTCTTTAACTGGGTTAAAGAACCAATGTCATTTAAAACACGGTTCACTATAAACCCAAAATCACATTCCGCTCCATCAGCCTTTAACCGTAAATTAGCAAGTGAACAATTCCCTAAGTATTAACCCCGAAGGCCGTAACCAACATCAGATCAATACCCAGGAGACCATTCAACTTAGCTAATCTCCAGTTAGTTTCTGATTTTCTTAACTCCATTTGGTCTAAGAACAGTATTATTGAAGATACCATTCATGACAAACTCAAATCACATTTGATATTTAATACAAGGCCCTGAATAGAAAATATATCGGCTTATATTCAATATCAAATTCTACGACCAACAAATATCGTATTGAATATAACGATATAAATATATCTCTCAAATTTCCATAACAATATCTATATAATCACGAAATCCAACATCGAAATGTTCCAAAGACAATTTCGATTCAAATCCATTCCAATTCAATTATTGGAAATTCTGGTTATTTTCAAAACCATTTCAAATCCACTTTATTTATTTTAAAAATAAATAGAATTATAATTCTAGTTCAAAACTAGTTCATTTCGATACAAATCTATTTTTATCTTTTCAAATATGGAAATTTTCATCTCAATTCTTCACCAATCATTTCTTATGATTTTACACAAATTATTACTATTTTTAATAATTTTATGAAGGCCCGTACAGTCGATTTCTATTAACGGCCATCAAACTGCACTTACAGCGACCTTTTCCAAATTTATTTAGACATAATTTTAAATCCAACCGTTAGATTTCAAATCTCTAATATTCGTTAGAAAGTTCTTTTCGATACGAACCCATCGGTTCCGGTTTTAGTAGAATCCGACGGTCGAATCTCCCGTAATATCCATTCGAAGTCAATGGTCGAAATTCGCGAACTGCCGCAGCGCGACGCGTTCTATTCAGGCCATTATATATATAATATATATATTATATATATTTCGTCGATTTCCTTTTAAAACGTATTTTATAAATTGTTTAAAATTCGTTTTCGAAACGATTTCAACTTCATAATCAATTTCTAATCAAAATTGAATATTCCACATCAACGATATACAAATGATAATATTTTCAAAACGTTATATTTTGAAATCTCTTCCTTTTCTATATTCATTATAAAAACGAATATAATCGATATAAATATCGTTCGCGTCAAAATGGCGCCAATCTAACTAATACGGCTTTATATATTTCAATAACTTCATTATTCTATTCAACAAATGAATATTTCCTTCAACATATGAATTTTTGGTTTTCTATTCAACACATGAATTTATACTTTTCTATTCAACACATGAATTTATATTTCTATTCAACGCATGAATTTATACTTCTATTCAACACATGAATTTATATTTCTATTCAACACATGAATATATGTTTCTTATTTTCCAAACCGGAATGAGGCCCAATCAATTACCATATAATGTTAATTATATGGGTTCCCTACAATACATGCATATAACATCAACGATAAATCATCAACCATCATCCAAAGTGCACCACACAACTGCATAAGCATTAAATATAAATAATTAACGCTTACACAGTATGTCGACCCATCGATTGACATACAACTAAACAATCGGGATTAGTGTACGTCAAATATCATCCCAATACCCGTGTGGGGTTTCAAATCAACAAACACAGATTTTTATTTGTGCAGTTGGGCGATGTGTAAAATTTATCGTCCCAATCAATATCAGTCAAATCAGTGTATATAAACAAATCATCCGATTTGGTTATTACTATTTATTTTGTATACACGTTAAAAATCATATTTTTAACTATAAAACATTTTCCACTATAAAATATTTTATTTCATTCACCATCACACAATCACATTTCACTACACAACAATCAAACAAACAAGTCATCCATGGTCTGTGGACGAAGGATGTCGGGTGCTGCTAAGCACCGTCTGTATCCTAGTATATATTTCAAACTAGAAATAAATATAAAAGTGAGGAGTTCTCACCGACTAGCTAAACCAAACACCGCGACTCTTCATATGTAGAAATCTTCGTCGTGCTCGCCTTTTGTCACTTTCGTCGTCCGTAGTCACTACATATATAAAAATCGCATTTTTATATTGTTGCTATGTATATAAAAATCACATTTTTATACGTCTATTATATTGGTAAAAATTCTATTCTTACACCGTTACTATATAGATAAAAATTCTATTTTTACACCGCTACTATATAGATAAAAAATTTATTTTTACACCGCTATTATATAGATAAAATTTTTATTTTTACACCGCTACTATATAGATAAAAATTCTATTTTTATAACGGTGTTCATATAATAAAGATTATATTTTCATCACGCTATTCTTTATATAAAAATTATATTTTTATATATCTACTTCTAATATAAAGATCGAATTTTTATATCATCGCTATAAAAATCACATTTTTATTTCAACATATGTATAATAAAAATCAAATTTTTATTACGCTACATAAATAAAGATCAAATTTTTACTATCTATATAATATAAAAATCGTATTCTTATTCTTTCTATACTATAAAAATCATATTTTTATTCTCTACACTATATAAAAATCATATTTTTATTCCCTACACTATATAAAAATCATAACTTTATTCTCTACACTATATAAAAATCATAACTTTATGTGCTAAAAATCCTATCTTTTCGCAAATAATATAAATTAAAATCATAGCTTTTAAACAATGCTTTTATATAAAATAAAATTTCTAATTTTCTCCCTATATGAAGTAAAAAAGGATAAGGAACTCACATCGATCGAAGGAGGGGGTTGGAGGCTAGGGCTCGCGGGTTTTGGGGCTGTGGAGTGGCCTACGACGGCGGTGGGGCGTTGAGATGGCGGTTAGGGCGTCGGTTCCTCGAGGTGGGCGCGGGCTTCACTTCAGAGGAGGAGAGAGGAACAAGGGCGGAGGGAGATGGGGGAGGGGAGAAGGCCGTCGAGGCCGCTGGAGGTGGAAGCGGGGGTCGCACGAGCGTGCGGTGGTGGTGGGGCTCCGCCAGCGGCGGTGGCGTCGCGGTCCTCCGCGTTTCCTCCTTTTTTTAATCTCTTTTTCGATTTTAAAAGCAAACGGGGGGGGGGGGGGGCTGAGAGGATATAAGAGGAGAGAGAGAGAGGGGTTAATTATAAGGTTTAATTATTTTATTTAATTATTTCACATAAAAAGCAACTATTAATTTCAAACTCAAAATCGAACCCACCGACTGTCGTCCCTAGCTAATTATCCCCATTCCGAACACAATGGGATATGTATTGTGAGCTGATTCGATCGTTTCGATCAGTTTTCGTCAAAATCAAAATATAACTCTATATATTGAATTTGAACGAACATTTCAATTTGCTGGGGCCACATACTAACTAGAAAATTTCCCAAAAAAAATTTTCTAGCCTCGTATTGACGATACGGTCCTAACAAAACTAATTTTCTCGAATTTTGAGACCGTTTGAAAAATGGCCATTTTCTAGTCGATTAAAATCAACTAAAACTTGTCAAATGCGTTTTCCTTTTCCACGCTCACATATTGATACGAAAAATTATGAAAATTGGAATCTAGAAATAACTTGACATCACGGATCCAACAAAAGTGGTTTCGTCAAAAACCGAGGTCGTTTGCAAAAATTACATTTTTAAGGGCCAGAATTCCATAGCGACTATTCTGAATTTTCAACTGGACATATCTTTTGATTCTCGCTATGAAATTTTGATTTTTCAGATTCGTTGGAAAGATATTCTCAATTAGATTCAAATATTTTTGGTTTCACTAAAATCCGGTTTATTTTGCACCTGGTACATTCATTTGAAATTTGAAATCGAATTATCGAACTACCGCGCCATTTTCAATTCCTTTTATAATTATAAATAACATTTATATTCAAATGACAATCTATATAAATATATACGTTCTAATTCTATTAAAAATAAATTTATCGTCATTATTATTTAAAATAATTCATTTTCAAATATTCAAAATTCAACAAAATTGCCAAAATAAAAATTTTAAATTGGCTCAGATTTTCCGTTGTTATTACATTAGAGAAAGTATTAGAATTTCCCTAGCTATGTCTACAAATATTAGGAAGCTGGACCACTATTCTTCAATCTGAAATGTTTTCTTCTTCAATTCAAACAAGGAAGAAGCATAAAGAGAATATAAACTATAACATCACAGACAACAAACTAAGCAGAATATTTAAAATAAAATTGAAGATATGCATCTAAGTTGTTAGATAGAAATTGTTTTTTCAGAAAATAAGAATGATAGGGTTTAGATATTGTTCAACCGGGAAATTGTAAAAATGCTTACCTTTGATGTTCGATTAAATTGGAGAATTCCATTGGGTCGTAGCAGGAGTCTTGTTTAAACAGGAGTGATTGATGACTTTTTGAGCGAGAAATTAAATTATACAGAAGATGAAATAGAAGACGATGAAAAAATATGGGAGAGTTTGGGGGTATCTGAAACCCTACTGCAGATGTACCAAAAATTTGTAAACAATACACACGTTTGTTTTTGACCTTGCACGGAACACTAGGCACTAGCGACCAAAGTGAATTTTGCCTTTGTTTAATTATAGCTACGTTTAAAATTACCCCAATAATTTATTAGTAAAGGCTAATATTAATTATGCCTCTAACGAGTACATCTGCGTTTACAATTGCCCCAATAATAATTAATTAGTAAAGGCTAATTGTAATTATGCTTCTAATGAGGTATCATTGGAGGCCACACTTTATAAAAGCCCTTAGTTTGTTGCCCCTAATACCCTTAAAACCGGTAGTCAGATATATTAAGAAATCGCGAAACCATTGTCCAAGCTTCTCAGCTCGAGTCCTCTCTGATGTCCATAACCGTGCCTTCCACCTCACCTTGCCTATGCCGCGTCCTGCTGTCTACCACCGATCATCCTCGATAATCTCCACGACTGCCCCTATGCCAAGCTTCCCACTAGTGCATAGCTTCCTCGTTGTTTAATTCAAAGCGTATCTCCCTCATGCAAAATAACAACTCCCACCGTGCCTTCCTGTCCATCCCCCATGTATGCACGCAAGCCTGTACACCGCGTCCTTCCCTCCTCATGCAACAACCCTTCCACCACCCTACTCCATGAAGTCCATTCCAAACAAGTTCCGCATGTAACAACACTAGGTCCGATCTCTTAAAACACTACGTTCTTCCTTCCCGCTTCACCGGAAATCTCAGAGAACCGCCTCACTTCGCCTGCCCCGAGCTCTTCCCCATCTTTGTCGCTGCTGTTAATAACTTGGGTAATGTTTCATGGTTCAGGGGCTAAGAATATTTGTTGTAATGGAGGTGTTTGGTTATTATTATTATTATTAAGATGAGTTTATTAATTTGTTTTGGAATGGGTTACGGTTCGTTTATGATCGCGGGAAAAGAAAGAAGGTTTGGTCTGTATATATAGGCGAAGGAGAAAGGAAGATAAAATCGACATCGTTCGATTCGTACATGGTAGACATAGATTAGGGGATTTAGCATGGACACGGATCGTCTGGACCGGGAACCCCCTGGTCCTCTGGTCCGGACCAATATTTTTTCCATTTGAAATTTAGGTGTAATTCAGGAAGGAAAAGTGGAAATCATCGCAAAATGGGGTGATTTCATTGGTTGGAACCACGGGACCAGGGAGGTCCAGGTGATCCCAATCCTTAAGATTTGTCTTCGGAACGGACAGGCTTTCCTTTTTTTATTTTTTATAGGTCAACCGCAAAGTTTGAATCAAAGGGTATTAACCATGTGCTGAGATATAGGGTTGGATTTGAAAAGATGTGAACATTTTGAAATTTGATTCTAAAATGTTAATTATAAGAGCATCTCCAACAACACCTTGATTCATATTCTTAATCATGAATCAAGGTCAAAAACCAACCCAACAAACGTTACGGGGAGTAACATTCAGCGGAATGTTACGGGACTAATTCAGAATTCTGAATTGGTCCAGCGAGCTGATTTTATCGGCTCGCCATATCGCGAGCCGATTTTATCGGCTCGCACCGATAAAATCGGCTCGCAATATGGCAAGCCAATAAAATCAGCTCGCCCAACTCCCCCCAAATCCCCAATGGCTAACTCATCCCAACGCCTATATCCGCCTCTTTTTTGATTCCCAACGGCCATAAAACGGTTAAAACTTTTCTAACGGCTATATTTTCAGTTATAAAAGCATTCCATTCCACCTTTGTACATCACAACATATTCATAACTTCTTTCTACATCTCTTTACTCTATGCAAACTCTTGCCATATAATGACTTCCCCATTCGGAGATTTTTCACATCCGACGATTGATGGAAGCCAGTTCTCGCAAGGTAACACGAGCAATATATTTTAAACTCCATTGAGCAGGCAAGGAACCAGTCTGTGGACTGACGAAGAAGACATTAGTCTATGCAACATATATTGTCAATTCACACAAGATTCCGCAACGGGAAACGACCAAATAGCTGTTACGTTTTGGAAAAAAGTGGAGAAAGCCTTCGTTCAGAAGCATCCAGAATGCCAAAGGACGTTATTGGCGATTCAAGGTCGTTTTGGGAAAATAAGCCATCGAACCCAATATTACGAGTCACAAGTGTACAAACTAAAGATAGCGAATCCAAGTGGCATGGGAGGGGAAGATAATCTGGTATGTTTGTATTTATACGTACTTTATTTGTGGTTGTTAGCATATTAATTGATACATTTTCTTTTGGTACGTAGAAACGAGGAGTTCAAGAAGCTTTTTCCTAGAGAAAATGGGACAAAAAGGCCACACTATTACCAGTTTATGCATTGTTATGATCTGCTTACTAGTCAACCGAAGTGGAACTCAGAACTTGCCAAGAGCCTTTGTGATGTTCAAAGTGCTAGCAAGGGCAAGAAAAAAGTTCAAAATCTGGGTATTCTTCTAGTCCAAGTGGGTCAGCTGCCAATATTTCTCAATTTGTAGGGGAAAACCTACTTGATGGGTTCAATTCCACGATTGACGAAGATTTTAGACCTAAGGGAGCCAAAGTGGCGAAAAGAAGGGGCAAAACAATGGTGGAGCTTGAATCAAAAGTGAACGCACGACACGAAGAACACAGTCGTAGAGCGGAAAAAAGAATTGTAGAAGCAAGGGAAAGAATAGAAGTTTTGAAAAGGATTGCTGATCTGCAAGAGAAGAAACTTCAAATTCTTTCGAAGGACTTAGCGTATAAGAAAGAGCACGATGCGTATAAGAAAAAGCAAGATGCGTATAAGAAAGAACAAGAAGTGTATGCTATCATCGACAAAGATCTGGCCGGAATGTCTGATTTGGAAAAGGAATTTTGGACGGGGATGAAACGTCGTATTATAACGTCAAAGTTTCCTCAGTTGATGTAGCAACGTATTAGTAGATGCTCGTATTAGTAGTTGCTAGTATTATGTTGTTCTAGTAACGTTTTATTTTCTACTGTAGCAACCGCTTTCTTAATAATGAAATGTACGCTTTATATATTTTGTTATTGCGTAAACAATTACAAGAACTTAAGACCTTTATCAAAGGATTATCTAATAAACGAAAGATACAACAAAAAGTAAATGAAAGATCATCGGGTGAGCTATCTACAACGTAGTTTAAACGCCTCATGGCCAACAAAATTAGTTTCGTACTCTACAAGGTAACGAGAATCAAAAGTTGCCCTATTCGTTTTAAATATGTTTTCGTCTGCAACTTTCTGTATAATCATCTGGTATCGTTCACAAGCTTTAACGAACCGCCGATGAGCCATATGAATTTCAACAGACGTTCGTGTAGTAGTGCATTAACGGTGGTTGTTATGTAATCTTGTTATCATGGACCAAAATTCTTCATGGGTAAGTCCTCCTCCACTTTGCTTCAGTAGAAAATCTCTTTTATCACCTTCGATATAGGATTTCACGAGTATAAGTAAGTCGGTAGGAGAGAATTCGGTTGTAGCAGCACTAGAGCAAGCATTACTTGGATTGTGACGAGTACGGTTAACCCTTTTCCTAGCTGTGTGTTTTCATGTACGTGTTTCGGATTTATTAATTTCAGCTACTTGTGTATTTGGAACGAATCCACCCACTTTCTCCTCCTGCTTGTTCCGTTCGAACTCATCAAACATTTTATTCATAAGTTCATCACTGATTTCCCCATCGTCCATTAAAGCTACAGGAAAACAAAAAACGTGTACTCCGATATAAAGAAGTACTTGAACCGGTAGAAAAAAAATAGTGGTTTCTCACCTTAATGTCTTGGTTGATGCACAAAGCACAAATAATGGTCATGGTTCGAAGATGGCGATTGAACTATTTAAACAAGTGGAGGTGATTATTGATAAAGCTCTGTCATCATTACTCGAGCTGTAGCATCGACACATATGACATGACTACACCATGACCTCAATAGTTGAGTTGCTTTGACTCGGCCGTACAACAGTTGATGTTACTAAATGATGCAACCTTTAAAAACCTAACATGTGAATTGCTTTAAGAAAGAAAAACACAAAATACGGGAACTTATCAACCTTTATGACCACTTAGCCCTCCTCCTTTAAATCCAGCACTCTGGAAGACTAAGGCTATCATATTATTTATTTTATCTCCCTACCACTTTTCTAGTAGTTCAACATGTATGCTTGGGAATACGATGATGAAACCATGGTCCAAATGTACGAGCAGTACGAAAGAAATAAGCAACCAGTCGAGTTTGTTCCCGAAACGCAATTGGATGATCAAGTGCGAGCTGGAGAAGTGGAGACCGAGCTCTTCAGTGCCACGCAACCGAACGTTGCCGTCCAACGCATTGGACCTCTTCAGAAAACCCGCAATGCTCGGTTAAGGGAAGTAATTGCTCGGGAGAACCCAGATAGGTCAAGCTCCAGCATGACGGCTCGTTCACTACTCTGCTACTGCGGAGTAGAATGTAATGTGGTTGTTTCTAAAAGTCAAAGCAAGGCAGGTCAGCGCTTTTATGGTTGCAAATCATACGTTATTGCACTTAATCGACATGGAGTGGAACATTGTAATTTTTTCTCATGGATCGATCCACCACCGACGGAGAGGGGTGTCACGTACGCTCTAGAGATGCAAGCAGAGGTGGGTCGCCTTGAAAGGGTGAATGTTGCAGCAAAGGCTGAAATGTTGTATGGGTTCCCTCGTGCGTCCGAAAACTAGGGTCTAGCTATATCGTACTACGTCTAATTTCCCTGTAACGTGTTTAACGTTATGTGGCACTATATCGTATTTGTATGTTGTGTCGAATATCCACTACATGCATGTATCTTTGTATTTTTCTATATTGAATGTAGTTTCTGTATCGTAGTTTGTATGATGTATCATGCTCATCCACTATTATGGAGCTCTTCAATACCTATTTATGTCAAGTTAAGTTGCCTATTGCTTTGGAAACCGCATCATGTAAAGCAAAGTAGAACCATTGTCCGTTCACATCATGACAGTAAGAAAAGCAAAGTAGAACCAGTGTCCGTTCACATCATGACAGTAAGAAAAGAAAAGTAGAACTAGTCCCCATTTAAATTACACATTTCAACACACGAAGGAGTTAAAAATTAGGGTCGTTCTCTTTCACTTAAGCTGCCTATTGCTTTGGAAACCGCATCATGTAAAGCAAAGTAGAACTAGTGTTCGTTCACATCATGACAATAAGAAAAGCAGATTCCCTACAGTATTAAGTCAGGCGAAACAGTGAGCAGTAACATCATTATTTATTTTACTGTTTTCTACTCCCCACGACTATATGTGTTACTCAATCTACGCACATAATATCTCACTCAAACAACTTCATCTCATTCTAGTACTTCCTCCTTCTTTTATCACTTGCTCAAAATGCCTTCTTGGCCATCAGATACTGACTCTGATGAACAGGCATGGGAACAGATGAGACTTCAGCAACTCGAAGACGAATTCGATTTTCTAATGCAAATTAGGCCCCAAGAAGTTCAAGTACCACATGTTCAACCATCGCATGAACAGGAGCATGTAAATCTTCCACAAGATGTTCAAGTACCACATGTTCAACTATCGAACCAACAGGCTCTCGCTCCACCCCAACAAGAAGTAGAGATCTATCGAGTACCACCGCAAGAACATGAAGGTGAATCTTATCGTGTACTTTGCTACTGCGGTCATGCGATCCAAGTTCTGGTTCGAGCAGAAGGCGACAATATTGGTCGGCGCATGCAGGCATGTCCATTCTATCCAAATGGATGCATCTACACGGAATGAATTGATGAGCCGTTGTGCCCAAGGGGAATAGTATATGCGAACGAACTTGAACGAGAGATAAGGCATCTCGAAAATCAAGTTCAAGAGTTGCTTTGATGTTTGTTTTGATGTTTTAGTAGGCAAGTACTATTATTCGTAGTTGTATCTATAACGGCCGGTTGTATCTGTATGCTTATTGTTATGCGAAAACCTACTTGTTGTATCTGTTATGGTTATTGTATCTGTATGCTTATTGTAACGGACAATTTTATTTTTAAAATTTATTCTTTCATTAAAAAAATCAAAAATTTATCAAAAATCAAAAATAAAAAACCCCACTTACCCACACCCCCAAACCCCGAATCGCGAGCCGATTTTATCGGCTCACGAGTTTGCGAGCCGATAAAATCGGCTCGTATGCTGCAAGCCGATAAAATCGGCTCGCGCCTATTGGGAGATATCAAAGACATCTCCCAACATGTTACAGGCCGTAACTTTATGGCCCGTAACACTGTTGGAGATGCTCTATGATAATGTGCCACCTGATATATGGTTTGTCGAAATCCTTAAAACATGTACATATATATGGGTTGAAAACGAAAGGGTAAGATTTTCAGATATATTTTGAAAACGATGTTCATATGACGAACAGACACCGATTTTATTATTAACGCAAGTTTAATGTTTGACATTTTTAATCAGTACGATCTCATTTATATAGTATTACAAATTTAGCTGATTCCCACTATTTCGAGATTTAATTATTATTTTAAAATATTTAAAATAATTTAATTATCGTTATTAAATTCCAAAACTACATTTAAAACAATTTTAAATATTTTAAGTATATGGTCAAAAATCTGGGCCATTACAACAGAAGTGGACATATTTGAAATGCTTTGCTGAAAAATATCCACATTTTCTTTTTTTCTACTATAACTACAGTTTGACGCTCAAACTCTTGATTCTTCCTTTCAATCAAGTCAGCTGCATAATTTTTTTCGTTATCGCTATCTACCTCGTATAGTTCTAATAATGTTGATGGTGATTTTTCATGCCTCGTTCAATCATGATTTTGATTTATGCCAAACGATTACGAATTTTATTGATATGACTTGTCTTGCTTCGTATTGGGCATGATCATATGAATAAAAATATGATTTGTATATGTAACATTGTTGTTTCTGTAGGTTAGAAAGAGATGGAAAAATGTGGGCAAAGACAAAAGAAAAATGGCAGATAGAAAAGAGAAGTGTAAGGGCACGGTGGACAAAGAGAACGTGAATAGGATAGAGAAGAATGGTAATGGATGTGATTAATGCAAGCATCTTAATTTTTAATTATAAAACTTTAGATTTAAATCATTTAAATTTTATTAGATTTGGTCAATATTCCTTGCCATAGTACATAGTATAAAATGTTAATATTAATAGATATATAGCTAATGTAAACCATTATTTGTAGATCGGCTACTGATTATACAGAGTAGAGATTTATTGCTTAGTAATGTTAACTGTAGTTGTTTGTATAAAAGTTTGTGTTGACACTTTTCTAACTATTACCATAGAATATGAATGATGATGAATTCATTCAAGAGCCAAAAGAAAACAAAGAAAGGATTTGAAAGATAAGCATATTTAAGTGGGGATAACCTCTAAACGATACATCAAGCTCATGAACGAAAGAGAACATGTTTAAATGGGCCTAACCAAAATGACAGCTTGCTTGCCTATACATTAGGTCTACTATATAAATCTAATGTATTCCATAATGAAAAATACATTTCAATGGTGCATATTATATTTACGATGCTTAATAAATTCGTTTTTGGCAAATTATATTTGTACACCTTAAATTGCTTTAGATACACTAGTATGTATTTTTAAATCATATACACTACTTTTTGCTTAACATACACCATACATATTACCAAACTATCCTCAAGCCTGAATAGAAAAAGAATAAGTTTCTCATTTAGTATCTTTCTAACGTGCATTGATCGAACTAAGGTATGATTTCTAAAATCTATGAATTTACTTTTGCAACTCAAATTCAAATCCTTAATTGGATTTATATTTATTTAATTATTCATATGTTATAAATTAACTATAAATTTTCAATAATAAAATATTAATCTACCAAAATTTTGATTTTAAATTTAAAACCGATTTAAACATAGTAAAAAAATGAGAACTTAGTATACAATGAACCATATTAATTTTAGTACTTCATTTGTAAATTTATTTTTGTGACTAATTTGAAATGCATAATGTTAGAATTGATTATACATTAATATAACAAGAAAGAATATAAATAAAATTTAACGCTTTAATAGAAGTTAAATTAAATTCACTTGATAACATAAATTTCAATTATTTTATAAAAGTATTTTAATGATTGTGTATGATGTGGACATATGAAATTTTTATAATTTAATTTAATTTTGATTATTTTTTAATTTACGTTAATTTAATTTAATTTAATTTAATATTTAATTTAATTTAATTTTTTAATGGTGTAGGTAAAAAAAGTTATGGTGTATAAATAGAATTTGCCTTCATTTTTAATGCAGCTTATCTCTTACATCGATTGTAGTTCCTTGATATTCTTTTATATTTATTTATTCTAAGGATTTAATTTCTACAGTATAATCATACAATGCATGTTATGAATTTTGTATAATTGTTAGTCTATAAATATCATGCTGAACGCTTTCGATTTTGCATCATCTTAAACACATCTTAAATTCCTATTTTTTAATTTAATTGTACAAAAATTAGATCTTATTTAACCATATGAAATTTTTTGTTTTCTAATTTAGTTGTACAAAAAATAATTGAACTTTCAACAAGTTTAGATGTTATGTTAATTAGGGCTAGTTCTATTTATACACCAAAAATTGTTAAACATATACCAAAAATTATAATAAACTACTATACCCTATAAATTACTTTACATACACCATTTCTTTTACTAAATTATCCATGTTCTCATCTTATTTTTATTTCCTCTTTCAAATTTAAAACATAATTACCCAAAATTAGAAATTTTTTGCATCAAATTGAGTAAAATTTAACAAAACGAAATTTATTTCTTGTACTAATATTGTAACGTTTATAAAAATTTTGAAAAAAAATCTACTTCAACAAAATTACTGTAATTCTACAAAATAAGTCAACACTTCTAAATTAGACCATTATTTCTAAATATTTTATTAGTTGAATATTTGGATTTCATGATTAAATAATTCATTAACATCTTCATTAACATAACTAGTTTGCATCAAGTTTCAATACTTTTAAGAATAATTAGACTTTTTAAATGCACAAGTTTTAAAAAAGCAACATTGAGAAAAGGGTAATTTAGAAATAGAATTTTATAGAAAAACTAATGGTGTATGTTAAGTGATTTTCGATGTATAAATAGAATTTTTCGTTAATTAATTAATTAATTAATCTTTTAGCACTTTTGTATTCTTCCCAACTTAATCTTATATGTTCAACAATGTAAAAACATCACTACTTATTATTTTATAGTGTATCCTTCACTGAAGTGCATATTCTGGTACTTTTATTACTTTTTCTTACTTCAGACATTTTATTCATTGGTATTTTATCATAATTTGATCAATATTTTTATGAAGTTGCTAAGGCTGACTTTGCTCAATCAAATCACAGAATGTTATTATAAACATTTAGACTTGCTTCAGTAAGCGTTTCATATACATTATGTTCATTTCATGCGTCTTCCACTAGAGCAAATGTTTTTTTGTTAGATTTTTTTTAAATAATTCTAACTTGATCTTCTGACCTCTAACTTGACCTATTAATCTTTGCGGCAAGTGCAAAATGTTGATTGATGTATTTTATTACATGAACTAAAACACAAAGTGAAAATTTTGTGGAAACAACGTTAAAAATAAAAGAATAGTTGGAATTCCCAACATTATTTTAGAATAAATGAGTAGAATGAGAAACTTAAGTTAATTATGATAAAAAAATTCATGTAAGAACAAAAACAATTCAACAATACCTGTGTATTCTCTTCATTTCCTCTGAAGAAATACATTTACATCTGAACTTGCGTCAATTTGAATGATCCAAAACCAAGTTGATCCCCTTTAACAAACCCTCATGGATCCAAATTATGAAAGCAACAACTATCGATTCACATCTAAAGCTTGTGTCAAGTTTGATAATCAAAACCATTTCTTAATTAGGTTAATCTTCTCTCAGTAAAACCTATGGATTCTGGTACGGCTTCCGCTATTTCATTTTACTTTCTTTGATTTCTTCTCAATTAAATTAATATGGGTCATCTATTTAAATATGGAATATCATGATTTGTCAATAATAAAATATATAGAAATTCCAACAAGGGGCATCAGAGCCACCCATTATTGATTCCAATAGGAAAATTCCTTTTATTTTGACGAAGATTTGGATTTTATTTAGTAACTTTTTCTTTGGGATTGAAAATTAAAGGCTGACGTATAACAATCTTTTGGTTTTGAAAGATAGGTCTAAATGATTAAAATTTTAAAGTCATTAATTTTTTTTAGAAAAAAAACTGAATTGCTCTAAATTTAGTAAATAAATTTTGTCAATCATAACATCACAAGTTATTGCATATTATTTTGAATTACTTATGAATTTCAATATGAAAGAACATTCTGAATATGTTATGCATACTTGTTTTCCTCTACTTTATGGTATATGATGTTTTGAATAATCTAGAATCATTTATGTAAGGAAATACGAATCTAGCTCCTTGATTTAAGTAATTTGGACATACAATTATATATATATACACACATACATATTATTCGTGATATTTCAGAAATTTTGAATCTAGTATGCTCTTTTTTTGAGATATTTATGCACACCCAGATCTGATATGAAATGACATTGTTTATTTGATTAATATATTTGTAACTAAATCAATTTGTTGTAATATTGGTTTATACTTTGGCCATATAACGGTCCATTGTATGGTTGTTATGGCAATATCATAAATGCATTAAATGCTTCGGTTATGGAAATTATATAATTTAGCTTATTTTTAATAAGAATAAGAAGATACATTTTTATGCGTTTGTGTTTAATAGATACATATATTTTATATGTACAGCGCATGTGAAAGATATGTTTTATACGACCCAAACTCGCCCTTACGGGAAATCCCGGATTGAGTTGAGAATATGACAAATAAAAATACAAACAAAAGAACATTTCATTGCTTATTACAACAATTTCCATCAGAGTACAAGAATATACAGAGTATGAACAATAATGTACATTTGATAAATGTCAGAGATTTACAAATTATTATGCAGCGGAAAATAATACAAAACAAACTGAAAGAGATAAACGGATACAGAACGTTCCAAATATAGCTCCAGCTGTAAACCAAGATCCTGTAAGAATAAATATATGCAAAACCAAAACTACTAGCTCCCCGTATGGAAAATAGGGGCACCCAGAGTTTAGGTTAAAAAAAATAAACTCTATATCAGTCATGTGACTGGTATGAGAACTAAAACAGTTATTAAATCTTTACTTTAAAAATAAAGTAAGTCAAGGGACCATGCCGTATAACACGGAACGGGTTTCCTCCTAAGAATACCAGTGTATAAAACAAACAGCGCAATGCATTTTGGAAAAATGAAGTTATTATAAGACCCAGGTCCCATCACACAATGCAACGCAAGCCGGAGGATAGGGTTTTCCCTTATAATAGCCAAACATGCTTGGTACATTTAAAACAAATCATTTGATACTATTATAAGTGCATAGTGTATAAAACAACTTCAAATATAAATGTATCAATCATAGATGGCATGGGTACCATATATCATGTCGCCAATACTAGGCTCTACAATCAAAACCGAAATGTCACGTATTGGAAGTTGAATTTCCATCTGTAAACCAAGGCAAGGGATCGTCCTTCCCGACTTCGAGACAATCTAGCCTACCATGTCTCAGGAAAGCACGCATACATGCCTTGGATCGTCAGGGACGATCCACATTTTAAGTGGATTAAAAATCCCTGAACAACACGTTTCCCCGCCCTATGGGGCGTAATGGTCAGTACATCGACCATGTCATCCATCAGCTCCATAGTGACCGATATAATCGAGGTGCCTCGCTATCCATCATCCACATAAGTAAAATTTCTAGGCTCCACACCATGACACCACTCTAAGCTAGAAAGAAACGCACATCCTCCCTGAGGTCCTCTCCCGTTTCTGGTTCACACCAGGTTGTGAGGCTCGTGAATTAACGTTATACACAAAGCTAAGCTATATTAAAGCCGTGCTTTGATCATCAACCACAAGGCTTTGCTTTTCAACAGAAGCCTTGATCATTTGCATCTCAGCATGCCACACAGGCAATTCACGCCATGAGACTGATGTCTATCGATATATAACCTTTGAGCTCGTACGTCTCAGAGAAGGGTGTTAAGCAAGAGAATAAATTCTCCGCCATCAAACATATATATGTTTAATAGAGATCAATCAACAAAGAATAAAATCCAATGTCGGACACACATCCATTTACAAGTTCGTTTTGGGTTTTAACGAAACCGGAGGCACCTTATTCCTCGTCCCATATGTCCAATACAGGGTCGATCTCCAAGTACGTCTCGACGACTACCACTTATTACCTCGTCTTGGATGTACAGCCCAATCAAGACATCATGAATCATCCAAACGATGTGAAGACCTTCGGTCTTCAACCACCGTCTTCATCGTCGACTTATCATCGATTCAGTTATTCAGAATGGGATAAACCCGATCATTCTGAATCACTCGCGTATCTTATAAAAAAGTGCTATAAAAAACACAACATATGCCTCATTCCATTTCTGAATATTCTTTTACTTAAATATTCATATCCTTTAGGAAAGGTTCCCATTAATTTTATCAAAGGTAAATTCTTTCAATTTATTCTTTAATCTGCCATTGGATATCAATTCAAACCAAACTAAGGTTTATCCAAACTAGTAGGGATTAGCGAACCTTACCGAAGTAATCATTTGTTATATTCCTGTGACGACCCGAAATTCCCAATAAAGGAAAGCCCGGACTGTTTTGAGAACACGATGCATCAGAACACAAACTGAAGAACATTATATTGCTTTTTACAACAATTACATCAGAGTACAAGAATATATCAGAGTACAGATAAAAAAAATATACATTGGAAATACAATATCAGAGATTACATATTTACATTTTACAATAGCAACGGAAAAAATAATACAAAATACAACTGAAATAAATACTCGAATACAAAGCTTTCCGAATATTGCTTCAGCTGTAAACCAGGATCATGTGAATATATATATGCAAAACCGAAACTACTAGCTGCCCGTGCAGAAAAATATAGACACCCAGAGTTTAGGTTAAAACAATAAACTCCAGGTCATTCATGGTATTGGTATGAGAACTCAAAAACAGTTATAAACTTTTATTTTAAAGTTGGATATTCCAGTGCATAAAACAACGCAATTCTTTTTAGAAAAATGAAATCATCATAAGACTCAGGTCCCGTCACACAATGCAACACAAACCAGAGGATAGAGTTTTACCTTATGATGATTAAACATGCTTGATACGCGAAAGTTCTCTTTCATACTATATAAGTGCATAGTGTAGAAATAAATTTCGAATATAAATGTATCAATCCTAGGCGGCATGGGTACCATAATATCATGTCGCCATACTAGGTTCTACAACTAAAACCGTAAAGTTTCGTACTGGAAGTTGGGTTTCCATCATGAACCAAGGAAAAAGATAGTCCTTACCGAGTTCGAGACTGTCTAGCCCCAGCCTCAGGATACAGTCGCAACTGCACCTTGGATCAGCAGGGCCGGTCATCCGTCGATGATTGGCAATACCGTAAACTATATGTTAGCCTGCCCTTTGGGGCATAAATATGAGCCACTAAGGACTCCATGTCATATCCGAGGCCTCGTCATCCATCATCCCACATAAGTAAAATGCCAGACCGTGTAAAACCCTGACACAACTTTTAGCTAGAAACTAACATATGTCCATTTCCCTGGTTTTCTTTCTCCAGTTTTAGGTTCATACCGGGTTGTGAGGTTCGCGAAGTCACGTCATACCACAAGGCCCTGCTTTTCAACAAAAGCCTTAATCATCTTCATCTTAGCATGCCACGTTGACAATTCACGCGATGCGATTGATAACTATTAATACACAACCTCTAAGGGTGTTGAGCAAGAGAATAAATTCTCCGCCACCCACTGACGTATATTAATAGAAATCAATTTACATAGAACAAAATTCAACGTCAGATACACATCATTTATAAGCTTATGCTCTGGGTCTGAGCGAAAGCCAAATCCATACAAATCAACACTACATCTGGATAACTACCATCTTAGCCCCGTCTTGGGAGAAAATCAATCAAGGGCCTCAACACTAGTTACCCATTCGATGTGAAGATCGTCGGTCTTCAATCTCTGTCTTCAGTTCTTCCATTTAAAACGTCGTATGATTATTTGAAATGAGTATAACTTGGTCTTTTCAAATAATCTTCACATAATTATCATTTAAATTATTTCATAACGTTATTACTTATCACTATTTTTATTTTGATAAAAGTAGATATAAATCATTCCATGTAGTCATTAACATATAAGGACAACGAATCAACCAAACGAACAATACACAACCATGTTCATGTATCATATCAAGGTATCATGTTCAATGAACATTTCAATTCCATTCCCACATTTATTTATTAATGAATAACAACTAAAATGTAACTTTCAATTTATTCTTTTACTGCATAGAAAATGTCATTAAAACATCTCTTTTTCTAATTTATTTACACTACAAGTAAATAAATGTTTTCCTTTTCTTCTACATGTCCTATTTACATGAGAATGTAAATGAAAGTGTCATTGAAAATAGTTCTATTTTATTTACATGAGAAAATGTAAATTTCAATTTCATATTTTATTTACACTCTTTCTCTCATTTTATTGGAAATGTAATATTTCCTTCTTATTCTTTACACTATAGAAAATTGTGAATTTTTTTTCTTTTTTTTTCTCTTTACACTATATTCTCTTTTATTACATTATAAAGAATGTAATTCTTCTGACTTCTTTTGTTACAAAAAAATATGAAATATTTCTTCTTTTGATTACATTAAGAAAAATGTAATTGACATTATACTGTAAAATCCTCTCTTTCAATTGCATTGTAAAATGTATATAATTTATTTCATATCTTATACATTTTAATTGTAATAAATTCAAATTATACTTTAATTACATTAGAAAATATAAGTTATTCAAATCCTACTTAATTACATTAGAAATGTATCATTTCCTAATTAAATTAAAAATGTAAAATTCCATACTTAACTTATTTACATTATAAATGTAAAATACATCCATTCATTTTTATTACATAAGAAAATGTAATACTTTCATTCTTTTCTATTACATAAGAAAATGCAATACTTTCATACATTAAAAGATATCATTTCATTATTACATTAAAAATGTATTATTTCATTGTATAACTCAATTAAAAGTAAGCATTCATTTCATATTACATAAAAAAATGTAAATTTTTCAATCCATTCTTTTTACACTTGAAAAATGTAAATTATTTCAATTCCTTCTTAATTACATCGAAAATGTAAATTATTTTCATGTCTTACATAATTACATAAAAAAAATGTAAATTATTTCAAATATTATATTCTTAATTACATTAAAGGGTAATTTTATCATAATGACAAAATCTCTTTTTTTAATTACATTAAAAATGTAATTTACATTACGGTGTAAAATCTTATATTATAATTACATTTAAAAATGTAATTTAATAACATGGTAAAATCTTAACTTGATAAAAAATGTAATTTTTTTATTTCACATACAAAATCTCATCTTTAATTACACTTAAAAATGTAATTTATATTACTGTACAAAATCATATCTTAATTACATTAAAAATAAATGTAATTTATGTGCAGTGTAAATTCATACCTTAATCTTAAATTTGAATATTAAATAAAACTTTGTCTTTCCATATTCTTTTAATATTACATTAATATTATAATAATAATAATGTTTCAAAAAGTCAACTTATGAAATTCAAACTCTTAGTATTAATTAATCATTTAATACTACGCTTATTCTTACAATATTATATTTTCAAAAATGTAAAATTTTGAATTAACTAATTATAAATTACAGCATTAACTTCTCACATTAGATTTATTGTTGCGGTTGCTGGATATGCCGGGTGGGTCCGGGCAGTCTTATACCACAACTCAATCTAACCTCGGGTTAAGCATGTTTATTTTATTTTAATACCATTAAAAATGAATTCGAAATGTTAATTTTCAAATTTCAAACCTTTATCAATTATTGTATAATAAATAGAATTCATGGAAATATTTATTCCCGTGTAAATAACGCAAGACTACTTAATCGGCTTCATGCACATTAAATAATATTTAATAACATTAAATTCACAATTAATTCTCTATCGGAAAATTATTTTGAAATCTTGTGAAAATCCTTCATTGGAATGAGACCCACATCAAAACCATTAATTAATGGATTTCAAAACAACTCATTTGCAAAATGATGACTAACATCTTTTCACTACCCAAATTACCTTCCAATCACAACATCAAATGACATTCATTCATTCATGTAATAGACATTCAAACAAAATACATCAAATTGACATTCAAACAACATACAATAGTTTTTACAACAAAATCCAAATAACAATAGATTATATGTGCACTTGGGCGATGTGTGAAAATATCTGCCTAATCAACATATGCAAGTCAGTCAACTTGTATATGGCAGTGTAACAATTTTGAATTATCATGCATAATCATAAATTCACATTAATTAACATGTTACAAATTTTCAGACTTCAAACATTGCATTTCAACCAAACATTAATACACCACAAATCATGCATAACATAGAATTAACTTCCAAACAAATCATCCTAGGCATTTAAATATATTTATTTATGAAAATAAATAATTATTGAAAACAAAGATTGAGTGAGAAAAGAGTTCTCACCGAGATTTTACTTTATCGGGTCCAAATGGGCGGTTTCGGGCCCAATTTTGGCCCAAAATTCAACATCCTCGGAATTGAGCGAAATTGGTGTCTATGCGTCGCTAAAAATACACTGATCGTGGCAAACCCTGTTTCGAGTCATTTCGAGTTCGTTACAAAAAGTTATGCTTTACTGAAGTTTGGACAATTTAAATAATTATTTAAAATTCGTGAAAATACCTAAAAATTTTGACTGTCTCAAAATTAGACAAAATTAGTGTCCCTACGAAGGACTCGATGCCACGATCACAACGCATCTGAAATCATTAAATTTCGACTTCGTATGAGAGAGTTATACAAGTTAGAAGTTTGAATACATTGATTAAATAATTAAAAATAGGAATACCCAAAATCTGGTCAACCCTCCTCTTGCCAACTTTGACTGCCCATAACTTTCTCCTCCGACCTACGATTGACCTGAAACCACCGCCCATCTCTTTGTCTTGGCAAGACGCACCACCACCAGAAAGCGCCGCCGCCGATGATGCTCCGACCGCCGGAATCAGGCCATAAAGCGAAATTCACTTTGCGGGCCCCACCGGCCGCCTCGATGCTCCAAAAATTCTGAAAAAATTCCAGCACCTGTATCTCGCGAAGACGAAGAACTTTAACGTTGACCACTTTTTCCAGTTCTTCCTAGATTAGCGGAAAAAAAAATCATTTACATCTGCTGCTTTTTAATTTCGAAAATCAGAAAGTTTGATCCGAAATTCCGGCGAATCCGAGCGCTGTATGACAAAACTGATGGCATCCATAGCTTTGTATCGTCGAGGCCTTCGTTTTGATATATAATTTGTTAGGGTTTGGAGAGATTTGATTTTCAGCTCGTATTTTGTGAAGAGAGGAGCCGCCATTAGAGAGATGAAGGTGGAGGCTAGCATTAGGTTTAGAAAAATGAATTAGGTCCAGGTTATGGCTGCTATGAGATAATATATAGAATCATAGATGTGTTCAATTTTAATTGGGCCTTTATGTGTTTAAACCCATTTTTAATTATAACCTTCATGCTATTATTAACGTACATTTCACAGTTTTTAAGACCGTACGATCACACACTGATTCCAAATTCGATGAAATTCGGAACACAACTAATTCTAATCAATACGAAACTTTAGAAACTGGTTTCGTAATTTTTCGAGTCCGTATGTATTTTTAATGAATTTTTAAAGTCATTTTTCACTGTAAAATCAATAATAGTTACATATTAATTCTAAAAATTACAGAAAAATCAATTTTAGCTTTGTTTTGATGATACGAATCCAACAAAATTAATTTCGTTCAATTTGGAATCCGTTTGCAAAATCTCATTTTTCAAGGCGTATATATTTAATATTAAAAATAAATTTGTATACCGAAAATTTCCGAAACTCGAAATATATGAGTGTTTACTATTTTTCAATGCAGAAATGACATTCCGGACTCAATGGAAGTGGTTTCGAGTCCAAATTCCTTCGTCTGCAAAAAGTAGCGGTATGGGCCATATATATTATATATATAAATTTCATAGCGACCTTTCTAAATTTTGATTTTGCCATAACTTACAAATTATAAACCGAAATCAAAATTACTAAAATTCATTAGCAAGATATTTTCTATACGGTCCTAACGTTTCTTGTTTCGTTCAATTTCGACTTATAATTAATTTTATATAATTTTTCAAAGTTGGAAATCGAAATTTGAAATTACCGCGCCGTTTCAGGCTCGAATATAGTTAATATAAATTTATTAATTTAAACTTCGTTTTTAAATAAAAATTTTGTCGTTATTATTTAAAATAAATTATTCCAAACCTCAAAATTCATTAAATTATTAAAAATAAAAATTTTAAATTTGCCCAGATTTTGCGGGTTGTTACAATTTCCCAATCACAATCTATTCATCCCATGGAGCAAAACTGGTAATACTCCATATCTAACACCACGGTGTTATCGATAGATTTAATTACCATTTCATTTTCGAATCTAATTAAAGATTTAACTATCGCTTGGAGCAAAACTGGTGATACTCCATTCTTGATCACTTCCCAAATTTGTTAATTTTAGTTATCAAATTCGCCTTTCAATCTAATTAAAGATTCAATAAAACTCTACTTAGTTTTAATCTCAAAAATCATTACTTAATGTTTATTCAAAGTTAAGAAATTAATCTTATCTTTAACAGGGTTAAAGAACTAATGTTATTTAAAACACAGCTCACGATAAACCCAAAATCACATTCCATTAATTACGGAATCCTCACGGAAAACAGATCAATATATATAATCAATATAAATCTTCCATATCCGACCGATAATACAAATGGAATAACGGCGAAGACTTTTAAATTCCATATATAGTAACAGTCTTCCTCCACAGAAGTTCACTTTGATTATTACCAAATCGAATCCCATTCCATTCCAATTTATTTTATTAAATCGGAAAACTTTTCTTTGTAATGTTTCCTTTAAATCTTAATGAAAAGATTTATAAATTCTAAATCACATCTCACTATTAATCGGGTTAAAGAACCGTCGTTAAAAACACCGTTCACGATAAATCCGATTCACATTCCATTTTATTCGAACTACAAAATATAACTGGAAACTCAACAATCTTAATTAAAAGATATATTCTTTTCAAATGAGGTCTAAGAATAGTGTTACTGAAGACACCGTTCACGACAACCCAAAATCCAATTATTTTATTCAGTTCCAATTAAATATTAATTAATTGAAAATTTTCACTAAATCTTAATAAAAAGATTTAATCTCTCCTCAACTGGGTTTAAGAACAGTGTTATTTAAGACACCATTCACGACAAACCCAAAATCCCATTTGATATTAAATATAAGGCTCTGAATAGAAATATATCGGCTTATATTCAATATCAAATTCTGCAACCAATAAATATCGTATTGGAAATAGCGATATAAATACATCTTTCAAATTTCCATAACAATATCTGTATAATCACTAAATCTAACATCGAAATATTCCGAAGATAATTTCGATTCAAATCCATTCCCATTCATATATTGGAAATTCTAGTAATTTTTAAAACCATTTCAAATCCAATTTATTTATTTAAAAATGTTGGATTATAATTCTAGTTCATAACTAGTTCATTTTGATAAAAATATATTTTTATCTTTACAAACGTGGATTTTTTCATCCAAATTCTTTCCAAATCATTTATTATGATTTTACACAAATTATTGATATTTTTAACAATTTTATCAGGGCCCGTACAGTTGATTTCCATAAACGGTCGTCGAACTGCACTTACAACGACCTTTTCCAATTTTGATTTGGACGTAATTCCAAATCCAACCGTTATATTTCAAATCTCTTGTATTTGTTGGAAAGCTCTTTTCAATACGAACCCAATGGTACAGGTTTTAGGAGAATCTGACGGTCAGATCTCCCGTAATGTCATTTCGTAGTCAATGGTCTAAGTTCGCGAGCGGTCGCGGCGCGTTCTATTCAGACAGTTATATTATATATATAATATATATAATATATATTTCATCGATATCCATTTAAAACGTATTTTATAATTCGTTTATAAATTCATTTCAAAATGATTTCATATTTATTTCAAATTTGAATATTCCTTAATAAATTCGTTTTAAATTCATTTTAAAATGATTTCAATTTTATTTCAATTTTCAAATCAAATTTGAATATTCCTTTATAAATTCGTTTTAAATTCATTTTAAAACGATTTCTATTTTATTTCAATTTTCAAATCAAATTTGAATATTCCTTTATAAATTCTTTTTAAATTCATTTTAAAACGATTTCTATTTTCAAATCAAATTTGAGTATTCGTTTTAAATTCATGTTTTAAAACGATTTCAGTTTGGTTTCAATTTAGAATTCAAATTTGAATATTCCTTATCATTATAATATTAAAATGATAATATTTTCAAAATATCTAATTTTGATTATACACTGAATATTATTTAAAATATTAGTTAATTCTGAAATGGAATCAGACTCAATCAATTACCATATAATTTCAGTTATATGGATTTCAACATCACATGTATACAACAATAATGGTAAAAAATCATTAAAAATTCATACAACATCCAGAGTGCATTTTACAACTGTATAAGCATTAAAATAAATAAATAACGCTTATACAGTCTGTCAACCCATCGATTGACATGCCACTAATTATTGGGATCAGTGCATGTCAAATATCATCCCAATACCCGTGTGGGGTTTTCAAACAAAAAACACGGATTATTATTTGTGCAGTTAGGCGATGTGTAAAATATTATCGTCCCATTCATCATCAGTTAAATATGTGTGCATAAACAAATCGTCCGGCTTGTAAATGAATATTTATTTTATTTCAAGAGAATTTTATACAGCGTATATAAATAATTTGTACAACGCATAAATAAATAAATAATTTACTCCATTCTCAACATCACAATCACAAAACACAATACAGCTAATTACACTACAATTCAATCCAAACAAACATACATGGTTCGTACGATAAATGGTGTCGGGTGTTGCTAAGCACCGTCTGCTTCCTAGTATATATTTAACTGTAAAGAAAGTTGAGTGAGAAAGAGTTCTCACATTGGGTTCCACTCCTCCAGTCTTTAGTGGACGATGGTTGTGATTCCGTTTTTCTTTTTGTCGGTTCCATCAAATCTGTTTCATGCGGTTTATGTTAAAAATCACATTTTTAAACAACGATCTTTATAAATAAAAATCACAATTTTACTACGCTATATATATAGCAACAACAACAAAGCCATAAATCCCAAACAAGTTGGGGTTGGCTTGATATGGAACCCAAAAATTAAAAATAAAAACGAGTTAAAATCTTTCGTAAAGGTAAAATAAAGGTATGAAAAAAACAAAAACGAAGATTAAAAAAAAGGTGTTTAAATCTTCCGTAAAAGTTAAATAAAGGTTTGAAAAAGACCAAAACGAAGATTAAATGGTTTCGAAAAAAAACCCTAAGTTTCTGGCACATGGATTGCTAACTTCCATGCATCCCTATCCGAAGCCAGCTCTTCAGATATATTCCAATTTCTTAAGTCCCTTTTTACTATCTTCTCCCACGTCATTTTAGGTCGTCCCCTACCTCTCCTTGGGCCTTCGGTGCGGCCTATAATTCCAACGTGCACTGGTGCATCGTGCGGTCTTCATTGGAGATGTCCGAACCATCTCAAGCGGTGTTGGACTAACTTCTCTTCAATAGTTGCAACTCCAAGTTTGTCCCAAATATCATCATTCCTAATCTGATCTCTCTGGTATGCCCACAGCTCCAATGCAGTATACGCATCTCTGCTAAACTTATCTTTTGGACGAGTTGCGTTTTAGTAGGCCAACATTCTGCACCATATAACATCGTCGGTCTGATTGCTATTCTATAGAACTTCCCTTCCAACTTCTGAGGGATCTTCCTATCACAAGAATTCTAGATGCAAGTCGCCATTTCACACATCCTGCTTGAATTCTAAAATAACATCGCTATCAATCTCCCCGTCAAACTGCAACATAGATCCTAAATATCGAAAGGATTCTTTCTTAGGTACTACTTGACCGGCCAGGGTGACATCTCCGTCATCTGACTTGACACCACTGAACTCACAATTCATATACTCCGTTTTAGTTCTGCTAATCCTGAAACCCTTCGATTCCAATGTCTCCCTCCACAACTCCAATTGTGTATTAACCCCTATTCTACTTTCATCAATCAGCATAACATCATCAGCAAAAAGCATACACCAAGGAATCTCCCCTTATATACCATTTCTGATTTCATTCATCACTAAAGAAAAAATAAAGGGACTCAAAGCCGAACCTTGATGTAACCCTATGTTAATGGGAAAGTCATTGGTCTCACCATCGCATGCCCTGACACTTGTCACCGCCCCCTCGTACATATCCTTGATAAGGGTAATGTACTTTGCTGGCACCTTCTTCCTTTCTAGCGCCCACCACATAACCTTCCTCGGTACTCTGTCATAAGCTTTCTCCAAATCAATAAAAACCAAGTGAAGATCTTTCTTCTACTCCCTGTATCTCTCCATAAGCTGCCTAATCAAGAAAATCGCCTCAGTAGTTGACCTACCAGGCATAAAACCAAATTGATTCCTAGAGACACTTGTCAACATCCTCAAACGTTATTCGTGGGCTCTCTCCCAAAGCTTCATTTTATGACTCATAAGTTTATTTCCTCTGTAGTTTGTGCAACTTTGGATATCTCCTTTATTCTTAAAGATTGGAACCAAAATGCTTCTCCTCCACTCATCTGGCACCTTGTTAGATTTGAAAATATTATTAAACAACTTAGTTAGCCAGGATATCCCTGCCTCTCCAAAGCATTTCCACACCTCAATAGGAATGTCATCAGGCCCAACCAACTTGCCTGTCTTCATCTGTTTCAACGACCCTGTTACCTCCGCCTCTTGAATTCTCTGAACGAAGTGTCTACCGGTGATGTCCACGGAGTCTTCCAACTCTACCAAGAGGGTACCACTTCCCTCATTAAAAAGCCTATCGAAGTATGCTCTCCACCTATTTTTTATCTCGTCGTCCTTCACCAAAAGCCTATCGTTTTCATACTTAATGCATTTAACCTGGTTGAAGCCTCTTATCCTCCTCTCGCGTAGCTTAGCTATTTTGTAGACGTCTCTTTCACCCTCCTTCGTACTCAGCCTTTTATACAAATCTTCATACGCTTGACCCCTTGCTTCACTCACCGCACTCTTTGCAGTCTTCTTTGACATTTTGTACTTCTGTATGTTGTCCTCACGCCTATGATGGTGCATGCATTTGTAGGATTCCTTCTTCTCTTTGATAGTCTTTTGCACCTTGTCCTTCCACCACAACGAATCCTTGGGTTGGTGCATACTTCCTCTTATTTTCCCAAACACCTCCGTAGCCACCCTTCAAGTTACCATCTCATTCCACATGACATTTGCTTCTCCTTCCACATTCCATGCCTCTTCTCCCCTCACTCTATCTATAAACACTCGTAAGTCGTCTCCTTTGAGTTTCCACCATCTCGTCCTACTAATCTTCGCTCTCCTATCCTTCACTACCCGAAGACGGAACACGCAAACCAAGAGTTGATGTTGTGAGATGACACATTCTCCAGGTATGACCTTGAAATCAACACAATCTTGTTTACTGTCCCTTCTAGTCAGAACAAAGTCGATCTGGCTAGCATGTTGGCTACTACTGAAGGTGATCAAATGTTATTGTCTCTTTTGAAAGAATGTATTAGCGATTATGAAATCAAAATACAAAGCGAAATTCAATAATTCTCCAGCCTCTTGGTTCCTACTACCAACGCCAAAACCACCATGCACTCTCTCAAATCCTCCGCTAGATGAGCTAACATGACCATTGAAGTTTCCTCCTATAAAAAGTTTCTCGCTATTAGGCACATCTGTGACAGCCCGCCCCGCACCAACCGACATTTACTCCAAAAGTGTGCTGTATACATGTCCAGTTAGCACGGGACGGTCGTCAGAGGGAAAGGAAGAAGACGAAGAATCAACAAGGAACCTGTAGAATGTCTCACAACGCATGGAACAAAATATAATAACAACATACTAGACATAAAACATGTGAGATAGTGCATAAGCTGAAACAAACTATCATAGCAGCAGAAAATCCAAAGTACAGGTTATGATCCCAAAGCCAACATTATTACAACTTTTAAAAACTGTCTCAAAAAGCTAACAAGAAAGGTACACTATAATGCCCAAAGTAGTGACCAGCAACGACACAAGGAGAATATATATATCATATGTGGAAGCCTCCTGCTCGCCTCCGAATCCGCTACTCGCGCATCACCAGCTAACCTGTCTCTAGTCTGCTCGTGAGAGCACCCAGAGTAATAAGAAGAGACATAAAACTCTGGGTCAGACAAAAAGTCTGGCATGAGCGATAAGCAGCTAAACAAAACAATAACATGTATACTAAACCATACCTGAACCTGGATTGCAACCAAAGAGTTAGCACTACATACTGTACAACACTCTGAGGTGCCACTAAAAAAATGGTGTAAAGATAACGGGGGTGGGGGTGCGCATGTCATAGTGATGGCAAACAATCAAACATAGCAACCATCCTCACATCTCTCACTCAGTGCGTAAAGTATACGATATCCACCACTTCGATCACCCAATACTTTGCTATGATCACTCTGCCCCATGAAGTCATAACGGCTTCATTACACTGATCCATATCCACTAATCCTTTGCTATGTCCACTTTGCCCCATGGAGTCGTACACACCCCACTGCACTGGCTCATAGCCTTACTAATCCTTTACTTTGTCCACTCTGCCCCATGGAGTCACAATGGCTCCACTGCACTGGCTCATAGTCTTACTACAATCACTTTGACCCTCGAGTCGTGATGACTCTACTGCACTGATACGTAGTCCTACTACGATCACTTTGCAACTCGAGTCGTGATGACTCTACTGCACTGATACGTAGCCCATCATCCCTTTTCAGTGGTGAATCGAAGTTATGAACGTCGAAAACTCCTTAGCACACGTCCCGCAGCAAAGCCCAACCATGAAGTGAACTCATTGGTTCCCAACTGGATCCTGAGCTCTAACTTCTATTTGGACTACCTTTGCATCTCGGGTTATTGGTCATCATCGGATCGATCTTCATTTAGTTCATGATTATCATATAGGCTCGGGTTCATCTCAATTCATAGCACCCTCTTCAGATCGGTTCGGATCGGATAGCCTTCACCCATCAGTTCAGATCAGATAGCCCCCCATCGGTTTGGATCGGATGACTTCCCCCATCGGTTCGTATCGGATAGCCTCCCCCATCGGTTCGGATCAGACGACTTCCTCCCATCGGTTCAGATCCTTCTCCCCAAGCACTCTAGGTCAGTTCGAGCCTCTCAAGCTTCTCCAAAGTGTATTGGTTCGGGTCGGAGTGGCACACAAAGGCATGTCGGGTCGGGGTTTGTGTCCAGATCGTCTCATGGATACCACAACTTGGAGGGCGGTCCGGTTCAGACTCTTTCCTCCGATCCGATCCGGATCGGCCAAATTCCTGCACTTCCTTCCAGCGACTGTTTACACCACTCAATGGCGTTTTCGACCATTCTATCTATTCTAATCAATCACAAAGCATATCATACAGTCATAGCAACAAGTAGAAGTGACCTCAAACACCAAAACATAAACATGATAGGTTAAATGGATCAAACATAGCCAAAACCCCATATTTTCCCTTAAGCATGTTTAAGCAAAACTAGTGATATGATTAGTAAAACTTAATCAAATTAACCCAAATTTATATCAGAGGTCTAAAACATCATTTAAGAATTTATAAATATTTTTCCAGAATTTAATCATGTCTAATTTCATTAATCTTAACTAATTACCCTTAATCAACCGTAATTAGTGCAAAACTGTGCAAATCACTCACCTTAGCCACAAATAAACCTTAGATCTGAAATAAATCTTTGTTTGGGTGCGAATAACAATGCAAATCAGCAGCTCTAATATTTATTTGGTGAAGATTTCCCTTGATTTTATGTTGCTAAGCTTAATCCTTGATTAGAAAGTGATTTGGAGGTGATTTAGAGGTTGGAGGCCATTTTTAGGGTTTCTAAGAGGTAAGTGGAGGCTAGAAAACTGAAATGGAATGAAACCCTAACTCTTTTCAGCCTCCTCATAACCCTAATCCCGAAATGGGTTATGGACCCATTCACTAATCACCCTGTTTGGCCCAGTTAAGCTGTTTTTCACCTTCCAAACCTTATTTCAGCCACATCTCCCAAACGGTAAGTCCGTTTAGCTATTATGATAACTCTACGGAAAGGTAAACCATCAAACGAATCTAATGGAAGTGGTTTCAGGTCAAATTTACTTTCTAATCAAAAGTTATGGCCGAAACAAGATCAACTAGGGGCAAAATGGTCATTTAAAAATCGACAAAAATCATGAACATGGAAAATGACCCCAATGGTCGTCTCCTAAAGCCACCTAACCATACGACTTCATATAAGAAAGAAATAAATATTCTACGATCCTCCGATGCGTAGAATGCCAGTTGTTACATCCTCCCCCCTTAAGAAATTTCGCCCTCGAAATTACCTAACCAAAACACACAAAGGGTCCCGCATGCTTATCAACCATAAAACAACAATCAAACCTGCAAAACAAGCAAAACAAGCCTATCCTAGCATGTGGAATAACTAAATTGCAAAGTAAATCTTACCAGGCAAAGAGTTCTGGATACGTCTTCCTAATGCTCTCCTCTGTCTCCCAAGTATAGTCATTCTCATTCTCGCCCCACTGAACCTTGACTAGCTTCACCGCCTTCCTCCGAAGTCGCTTCGTATCGTGCTCGACAATACGAATTGACTTGCGGTTCCCAACCACCTCGGGTTCCACTTCGAAGTCCCCTAACTGATCAGGTGAAATATTCTTATCTGGGTCGTGCACGAACTTCCTTAGCTGGGAAACATGAAATACGTTGTGAACTCCCGCCATTTTCTCTGGTAATTCAATTCTATATGCCAAATTCCACTTGTTCGAGAACTGGGAATGGGCCAACAAATCTTGGTGCCAACTTGCCTCTCCTACCAAATCATATCACGCTCTTCAACGGAGAAATCTTGACAAACACCAAGTCACAAACGGAGAATTTTAAGTCTTTTCTACTCTTGTCAGCATAACTCTTCTGCCTATCCTGGGTGTAATGACCCGCATTTGCAGAGGTATTATAATTAATTAATTTAATTGTATAAATAGTGATATAGTGAATTAAATGGTGGTTTAATTAAATAGCCGGGAATATTTAATTAAAATAATAATTAAATAATATATTTAATTCTAAAATAATCAGAATTGGCTGAAATGGCGATATGGTGTGAACTGGATCATCTGTGATATTTAATTCAGTTTAGAATTGAATTAGAATAACGAATATATTTAATTAACGATGGTTGAACGTATAAATTATATTATAATGGAGCTCGGAATGGCGCTGCAGTTCGTAAATTGGCGATTCGAACTTCAACTGAATGTACAGGGTTCGTTTTAAACCGGATTTCTGTGAAACAAGAAACGTTAGGAGCTGGTGGAGTATATCTTTCTAGTGGAAGAGAAAAATCGGGATTTCGTTGTGTAGATTTTTAGTTATGTCCAAATTAAATATTCAGAAAAGCAGCGGTATATTCGTTCGTGGCCATAATGGTTATTTAAAAATATTTGAGTATCAGGTTTGAATTTAGCCAAGGTTCTTTTGAGGCGTAGTTATAATTTGATTTTTAGATTTTTACTGTAATTTTTAATTAATTAAATAAGCAACTTTTTATTTGGAGTATTTTGCACCTTTAATCAACGATTTTGGGGTTTCACAATATGAGTAAATCTACCGGTATTTTTATATTTTCGAAATCGTGGTACCTTACTCATCACCATGGTGTTTTCATTTTTGTCCGTAGCTGCCGTACGTAAGCGGAATGGAGCAAATCGAACTTCATAACTTTTTAAAACAAAATATATAAAATGGTTATGACTCCTCCTAAGTCACCTTCTTCATTCACTTCCACTTATTCTCGTCTGTAAGAAAAAAAGAGAAAAAAAATGTGTAGAAATCAAAGCCACTCAACAATATATTAACTAATATATGTATATCCAAACGTGAACTAAAACCTAAACCAAATTCTGTGATCAAACTAGAGTCCACGTTACTTCTCTACTCTTGCAGCCGCACAAAAAAAAAATACTATAAAATATAAACAAACTCGTGCTCCTCTCAAAACCACAAAACAAATGTCAAATAAAGCCCTTTAAATACACGGCATCTCCATTCAAGCCGCCAGGCTTTGTTTTTTTTTTTCAAACCCTAAGGTGAACTAGTGTAGGGAACCGCATGTGTTGGCAAGATTTTGTGGGTTTCGGTGACCTCTCTGTTCAGTGCTTTCTAAACTGGCATGGTGTTTTTTTTGGAGTGCGGATCTTCATTTTTTGGAAGAACGGGTGCGGATCTGTTTGGTTCTTAGGCCGTTGTGAGGATGAGGGAAATAACGAGTTTGAAGAGGGATCAGTGGATTGATTCAAACGTGGAAGGAGGACTGGTCATCTACGGGTTTGATCGAATGGGTATGTTGCGTTCATGATTCCTGTAGAAGATGGAGTCGTGAGTTTAGATGGGATGAAGAAGATGAGGTGTTCAATTTGAAAATTTGTAGACTAACAAAGGTGCAAGAAGAAAGGGAACAATGCGGCTATGGGTTTGTTGGCTCAGGGACTCACGTATTGTTTGTTTTAGGAGGAGGACACTGTAGATGGTTGTTAGTAGGTTATTGGGCCTCTTTTTGGAAGGTAAAGCCCAAATTAAAAATAAAAGTTTGAGTTTAATTTAATTTTAATATCTATACAAGTTTGTAAATGTTGTATCTCGTTCATACTACATCAGAATTTCGAACGGTTGGATCCGTTGGGATCGTATGGATGGACACTACAAACGGAACTGACGGGGAGTGAATCGAAGCTCGTCACAATTTATTTCAAAATAAATTGTCCATCTGAATCAAGCGATGGTTATCGTTATTAACGATGATCGTCCGATGTGAGTAAAACTCATCAACTCTGAATAGTTATATTTTTCTACGTATATTTAGAACTGATAATTAGCTGTTGATTGATGTGTGTTAACTGTTTGGTTGAATTTCGTATGTATTGGTTGAAATTATAGATAAACGATATTTATATATATCGTTAATCAAATATCAATTCTGTTTATCAGAATATTTCATATAGAAGTGAAATCGATGTTATCATATTGTTTAGCATCTGTGGATGCAGGTAAACAGGTTGGAGGGGTCCAACTGGACTCCTCAATATTTATAATACTGTTATATTCATATATTGTGTTATATGATGTGATATGAAATCTGTTGATGATTTTATATGTTTGAATGATACCGATCATTGTTATATGGCACATTAAATACCATAAGAAATATTGGGATGTAAAAAGGAGATTTTCAAAGTATATTTTGAAATTAAATTATTTATATAAAATCAATGGATTTTATATATAAAAGGAAAAGGATTTTATAAAAGGAAGTGATTATAAAATGAAAACAAACATAAAGGAAATTATTTGTGAAAACAAATATAAAGGATCATTTATTTATAGGAAATAAATAGGATATTTAAAAGGAAATATTTATTTGTAAAATAAATAGGATAAAAGGGATTATTTATTTGTTAAATAGAATCGAAAGGAGTTAATCGATTTGAATTAATCAAATAGAGTTATTCAAATGGAGTTAATCAAAATGAGTTAGCGAAAGGGATAAATCAAATGTGTTAATCAAACCAAGTTGATCGAGTTAGTTAAACCAGATTAATCAAATGAGTGAGTCAAACGAGTTAATCAAACCAAGTTGATCGAATTGGTTGAACCAGATAAATCAAAGGAGTTAGCCAAGTCGAGTTAATCGATTAGAGTTAGGTTAAACAGTAGAGTTAAATAGTTAGAGTTAATCGTTAGAGTAAATCGATAGAGTTAAATCGAACCAGAGTTATTCAAATGGAGTTAATCGAATTTAGTTTATTCCAGTAGGGTTGGAATGAGTAAATCGAATTTAGTTTATTCGAACGAGAGTTATGTAAGGAAGTTTGTTAAAGTTTAAAAGATAAACTTTGACCATTTCGAAGTTAAAACGTTGTTCAGTTAAGGTCTGAGAGGTAATTATACCCCAACTTGATTGACTTTCTTCTTAACTAAGGAATGGTAAGGTTTGATCGTAAAGGAGTTTGGAAATGTTTCCAAATAAGAATCAGAAATGTTTTCTGATAATAGAAGATAAGAATTTAGAATATATGGAAACATGAGATAAGAAAATTAATGAACTAAGGAGATAAATGTTAAATGATGGTTGATTTGATATTATTTCTTCCTGGAAATAATATTGTTGTTTGCACACCTGTTTTTCTTTGATGGTTAAATCACAGACTATCGAAGTTTTGACCATTTTAACGTTGTTAATATGGAGAGACCGGTTGGATTATTATCCAAAGAACCTCTCTGTATTGGCATAAGCGCTGCGAATCATATATGCCAAAGATAATTGAAGACGGAGTAAAGTGCAAGGGCTATTTTATAAGTCTTAGATAACAGTGCCTAAGATGGATGTACTGAATAGTGCCTTCGGTTCATCCTATTCTTGGGGGACCTGTATGGATGAATGTCTGACAGAGTATTTCCAGAAAGGTCACGTACATTGATTTCTTCAACCGTACCAAGAGTGGAAGCGGAAAAGGAAACTTCTTTAGCTAACACATAATATACTGTTGTAGACGTCAATTAGTGATTTTCGGTGGATCTGATAATGTGGCATTCGAAGTGAATCTGGTGTGTTGATAAAGCGTAGCTTCTAGCCTCACATCCGGCAAATGACAGAAAACGGGCAGGCAGCATGGCTAAGTCGGTCGCTCCGAAGTAGGGTGTATAATCACCTGATCTAGAGTTTCGTTTACTTCTAAAAATCTATTGTTGATGCTGTTCCATTCGGGAAACGGTTGCTGATCCTAACCGTTGGTGATATACATTCGATACACTCAAGCGAAATGAGTGGTCGGTCATGTGTGGCCGGGTTGCAAGATGTTCTTGTTGAATCCAGTGTATTCCTTTCTAGAGGTACACTAGCGAAAGGTGGTTCCATACCTTGTCATAGTTGGAAATCCATTACCCAATACATGCTTGCGGTTTTGATTGTATACTATATATGTAGAACGTTAGATGAAAGCGTTTCTGCTAGATGATTATTATATTATGGTTAATAGACATTATTATAATATCAAAAGGTTTTTGATATAAAGATAATTTGGATTCTCATAAGGGAAAAACCCGTTCCGTTATACGGCGTGGGCTTATGAGATATCGCTTAGTTGTTCAAACTGTTTTAAACTGTTTTACTCATACCAGTCCCAAGACTGACCCGGAGTTTATTTTGTTTTTGTTTTCCCAAAACTCTTGGGTGCCCAATTTTGTATGGGCAGTCAAGTAGTCGGGATTTACAGATACTTGTAGAGCTGGAGCAGGAGGCTTTAGGATCATATAGCTATAGATTATTTCCGCTGTGTTGTAAGTGTTGTACTTTGATAATGATGTATATTCAAGTACAGTTGTATATTTCAAGTTATGTTATATATATTATATGTTATTTGTTCCGCTGTGAGATTCGTGTTACTCTGATGTGTGTTCTTCTTCTTCTTCTTTTCTATAAGTTTCTATCTTATCTTTCCTCACCCTCTAATTTCTTTCATTAATGACCGGTATTTTCGATCCTTGGATGTTCGATATGTGTTGTATATCGGATAACCAAGATCGTCAAAAACTTGGGTCATTACACTGGGCAGCCTTCATCCGTTGTTGAATGATATTAATCTTATCTGAAGTTTCCCTCACCACATCTGGTCCAAGCACAAACTTCTCGCCGCTCTCTATCCAACATGATGGTGAGTTGCACGGTCTTCCATACAAAGCTTCATATGAAGCCATACCGATATTGGATTGGTAGCTATTATTATATGTAAACTCTACTAGATGCAATGGTCATCACATGATCCACCAAAATCCAATATACAAGCCCTCAAGAGATCTTCCAATATACGATTCACCCTCTCTGTCTGACTGTCAGTTTGAGGATGATATGCGGTATTGAGATATAATTCCGACCCTAGAGCCTCTTGTAAGCTCTTCCAAAACCCACTAGTAAACAACGGGTCTCGGTCACTCACAATGCTTTTAGGTACTCCATGAAATCTCACTACCCACTTTATATACAACTCTGCTAACTTAGCTGCCGTTCTGGTCGATTTGACTGGTATAAATCTTGTACTCTTAGTCAATCGATCCACAATTACCCAAATGCTATCGTGTCCCGATTTAGTCCTTGGTAAACCATCAATGAAATCCATCGAGACTTTCTCCCATTTCCATTCGGGAATTTCTAATGGTTGCAACAAACCACTAGGCTTCTTTTGCTCGGCTTTAACTAGCTGGCAATTCATGCACTTGGATATAAACTTCCCAACATCTCTTTTCATCCCTTCTCAGTGGTAAGTATGCTTCATGTATCAATACATCTTATCACCACCGGGGTGTATAGTCAGTTTTGAGTGATGACATTCCCTAAGCACTTCATCTCTCAAACCATTCACGTTGGGCACAACTAGTCTTCCGTTCTTTCGAAGCCATCTTTCTCGATCAAGCCCATACAAATTCATCTCCTCACCATCGATATTCATCTCTAACTTGGAGATGATTTCCAATAGATTAGGATCGTCCCTCTGGCTGGAACCAATCCGCTCAATCAAAGTGGGTATGATCGTCAAACTAGCTAATATCTCTGGATCCAATTCGCACTTTGGTCTGAAATCATACCCTGCGATATACTCTAGTTGCTTCCATTCAAGAAACATAGCCCCTAAACTGGCATGTCTCCTACTCAAGGAATCAGCTACCGCATTGCCTTTCCCAGGTGTATATGCGATATCAAAATCATACGAAGCCAAGAACTCTAACCATCTCTGCTGACGAAGATTCAGATCCTTTTGGGAGAAGAGATACTTTAACGATTTATGATCGGTAAACAACTCAAATCTCTCTCCCAAGAGATAATGTCTACACATCTTCAACGCGAACACGATCGCCGCCAGTTCCAAATCATGGGTAGGATACTTTTTCTCATGCGGCTTTAGCTGCCAACTAGCATAAGCTACAACCCAACCTCCTTGCATCAATACAACACCTAGTCCGGTACTACAAGCATCCGTGTATACCGTCATCTCTTCATTCCCTTTAGGAATGACTAATACTGGTGCATGCGTCAAGTTTTCTTTTAGACTCTTGAATGCATTCTCACACACTCCGTCCCAGACGAAGGCTTGATTCTTCTTAGTCAACTGAGTCAACGGTGCTGCTATCTTGGAGAAGTCCTGGATAAACTTACGATAATATCCAGCTAACCCCAAGAAGCTTCTTACGTCTATTGCATTCTTGGGCGTAGACCGATCCTGTACCGTAGTCACCTCCGCGGGGTCCACGACAATACCATTCTCTGAAACAACATGGCCTAAGAATCTCACTTCCCTCCTCCAGAAGTGACACTTAGAAAATTTTGCTTTCAATTGGCGTTTTCTCAACACCTCCATCACTATCCTCAAATGTCCCTTGTGTTCTTCCTCTGTCCTCAAGTAAACAAGGATGTCGTCTACGAACACGAGAACAAAATTATTCAACTGATCTCTGAATACTCGATTCATAAGATCCACGAAGTATGCTGGTGCATTGGTCAACCCAAATGGCATGACCAGCCACTCATAGAATCCAGACGGCGTCCTAAATGCCGTTTTCGGAACACTCTCAGCCGCTACTCGGAGCTGATGAAATCCCGTCGCGAGGTCCAACTGGGAGAACACTCTTGCTCCTTCCAGCTAATCAAATAAATCATCTGTCCGCGGTAGAGGATACTTATTCTTCCTCGTCACCTTATTCAACTCGCGATAGTCCACACACAAACGAAGGGAACCATCTGCCTTAGTGGCAAACACAACTGGTGCTCCCCATTCGGAGACACTTCTTCTAATAAACCCCTTCTTCAAAAGATCGCTTACTTGCACCCCGATCTCTCGCTGCTCCCTTGGTGCCATACGACGAAGTGGCATCACTATAGGTCTGGCATCTTTCACTAAATCAATACGGAACTCAATCTCTCGGTGTGGTGGAAGCCCGATCACCTCCTCGAAGACGTCCGGATACTGGCCAACCACAGGCACATCTGATAACTCATCATGCGGGATGTCGAGGGAATTTATAAAACTAGCCATTACCCCATCACTAGGTAGACTACCAAACACTACCCTCCGCCCATCATCCGCCCTAACTGTCACCAGAAAGCCCTCACAGTCTACCACCACCCCGTATCTTTGGAGCCAATCGACCCCCAATATAATGCCATACCCAGTAAAGCCCAAAACAAAGCAATCACAAACAAACATACATCCATGACTCGATAAGACCAAATTTCGGTAAAGCATACTAAGGTTAGTCGAACCACTAATCGGGTTCGTCACAACCAACGGTCTATCGACTATCTCGGGTTCCAGTCCCAACCTATTTACCAGATCTCTAGATATGAAGGAAAGGGAAGGCCCAATATTAAACAAAACTCGAACAGGTACATCAAGAATAGAAAGCATACCTTGAATGACGACATTCTTTCCTTTCTCCGCCGCAGTTGGGGCATTCCACGAAGAAGGAATGGCACCAATAGCATATGCTTTCACAATCTGCTTCTCCCTAAGAGGTTGTGGACATTTATCCTTATGATGTCCCACTTGGCCACAGTTGTAGCACTTCCTATCCGCTGGCTTGGCCCGACACTCTTTAGCATAATGGCCCTTCTTACCACAGCTGAAGCACTCAACATCTTTCTTGCTCTTTTTCTGGCCATCCTTAGTTTGATTCTGCTTCCTCTTGTTCTGAGTGTTATTCTTGCCTCCACCGCCTGCTTACGGCTTCAGCCCTTCTGCAGATGTAATCTCAGTTTTTGACTTAGGGTAAATACTCTCTGATCTCAAAGCTTTCCCCACAATCGATTCAAAAGTCTCATCGATGTGGTTGATAAGCCTTTCCCCCAAGTATCCATCCAAACCAGTAATGAACTTCTCATTCTTCTTCTCAAGAGTATCGATAAGGGATAATCCATACTTCGACAAAGTGTCGAACTCAGCAATATAGTCCGAGACTGCTCTACCATTCTGCTTAAGCTCCAAGAACTTCCTAAACAATTCCGACTTCTGAGCAGCTGGGATAAACTTGTCGCTAAAGCGAGCCTTAAACTAATCCCAGGTGACCTGATCCTCTGGAGTGGCTGTCTTAATAGCATTCCACCAATTCATCGCTCGCCCTTGCAGCTGACGAGACGCTAGCCTTCTCTTCATCGCATCCTCGATACCCAAGTCGTCGAAGATACGATCACAGCTATCCAACCAATCCTGAACATCTGTGGCCGACTCCGTTCCGTGGAACGGCTTCCCACCAAGGTTAGTGTAATCCTTGCACAGCTTGGCGAAATCGGCCCTAAGCGCCTGCACTATTGGACCACCACCATTACCTGCATGGGGAGCTGCCCCTTGCACATCCATAAGCATTTCTCTCATGATATTAGTAAACATCGCCCTCATGTCAGCAGCATTCCCATTATTGGCTCCTCTACCAGCACCTCTTGCGTATCGGTTCATCGTTCAATCTGTAAAGAGGAAACGATTAACCATCTTCATAGTGGTGCTAGTGCAGTGCGACTTCATCCTTAGCTGTACTAATAGTATATATATAGCTTTTGAAAACCAAAGTAATCACAAATACGCACTCTCATATACGTACTATCTCTCTCTAGTGTATTTCCCTAGGTTAACTACGCAACCTAGAGCACTGGTACCAAATGTGATAGCCCGCCCCGCACCAACCGACATTTACTCCAAAAGTGCGCTGTACACATGTCCAGTTAGCACGGGACGGTCGTCAGAGGGAAATGAAGAAGACGAAGAATCAACAAGGAAACTGTAGAATGTCTCACAGCGCATGGAACAAAATATAATAACAACATACTAGAATAAAACATGTGAGATAGTGCATAAGCTGAAACAAACTATCATAGCGGCGGAAAATCCAAAGTACAGCTTATGATCCCAAAGCCAACATTATTACAACTTTTAAAAACTATCACAAAAAGCTAACAAGAAAGGTACACTACTAATGCCCAAAGTAGTGACCAGCAACGACACAGGGAGAATATATATATCATATGTTGAAGCCTCCTGCTCGCCTCCAAATCCGCTACTCGTGCATCACCAGCTAACCTGTCTCTAGTCTGCTCGTGAGAGCACCCAGAGTAATAAGAAGAGACATAAAACTCTGGGTCAGACAAAATGTCTGGTATGAGCGATGAGCAGCTAAACAGAACAATAACAGGTATACTAAACCATACCTGAACCTGGACCTGCAACCAAAGAGTTAGCACTACATACTGTACAACACTCTGAGGTGCCACTAAACAATTGGTGTAAAGATAACGGGGGTGGGGGTGTGCACGTCATAGTGATGGCAACCAATCAAACATAACAACCATCCTCACATCTCTCACTCAGTGCATAAAGTATACGATATCCACCAGTTCGATCACCCAATACTTTGCTATGATCACTCTGCCCCATGAAGTCATAATGGCTTCACTACACTGATCCATAGCCACTAATCCTTTGCTATGTCCACTTTTACCCATGGAGTCGTACACACCCCACTGCACTGGCTCATAGCCTTATAATCCTTTACTATGTCCACTCTAGCCCATGGAGTCACAATGGCTCCACTACACTGGCTCATAGTCATACTACGATCACTTTGCCCTTCGAGTCGTGATGACTCTACTGCACTGATACGTAGTCCTGCTACGGTCACTTTGCCCCTCGAGTCGTGATGACTCTACTGCACTGATACGTAGCCCATCATCCCTTTTCAGTGGTGAATCGAAGTTATGAACGTCGATAACTCCTTAGCACACGTCCCGCAGCAAAGCCCAACCATGAAGTGAACTCATTGGTTCCCAACTGGATCCTGAGGTCTAACTTCTATTTGGACTACCTTTGCATCTCGGGTTATTGGTCATCATCGGATCGATCTTCATTTAGTTCATGATTATCATATAGGCTCGGGTTCATCTCAATTCATAGCACCCTCTTCAGATCGGTTCGGATCGGATAGCCTTCACCCATCAGTTCGGATCGGATAGCCTCCCCCATCGGTTCAGATCGGATGACTTCCCCCATCGGTTCGGATCGGATAGCCTCCCCCATCGGTTTGGATCGGACGACTTCCTCCCATCGGTTCAGATCCTTCTACCCAAGCACTCCAGGTCAGTTCGAGCCTCTCGTGCTTCTCCATAGTGTATTGGTTCGGGTCGACGTGGCACACAAAGGCAGGTCAGGGTTCGTGTCCAGATCGTCTCATGGATACCACAACTTGGAGGGCGGTTCGGTTCGGACTCTTTCCTCCGATCCGATCCGGATCGGCCAAATTCCTGCACTTCCTTCCAACGACTGTTTATGCCCCTCGACGGCATTTTCGACCATTCTATCTATTCTAATCAATCATAAAGCATATCATACAGTCATAACAACAAGTAGAAGTGACCTCAAACACCAAAACATAAACATGATACGTTAAAATGGATCAAACATAACCAAAACCCCATATTGTCCTTTAAGCATGTTTAAGCAAAACTAGTGATATGATTAGTAAAACTTAATCAAATTAACCCAAACTTATATCAGAGGTCTAAAACATCATTTAAGAATTTATAAATATTTTTCCAGAATTTAATCATGTCTAATTTCGTTAATCTTCACTAAATACCCTTAATTAACCGTAATTAGTGCAAAACTATGCAAATCACTCACCTTAGCCACAAATAAACCTTAGATCTGAAATAAATCTCTATTTGGGCGCGAATAACAATGCAAATCAGTAGCTCTAATCTTGATTTGGTGAAGATCTCCCTTGATTTTATGTTGCTAAGCTTAATCCTTGATTAGAAAGTGATTTGGAGGTAATTTAGAGGTTGGAGGCCATTTTTAGGGTTTCTAAGAGGTAAGTGGAGGCTAGAAAACTGAAATGGAATGAAACCCTAACTCTTTTCAGCCTCCCCATAACCCTAATCCCGAAATGGGTTATGGGCCCATTCACTAATCACCCTATTTGGCCCGGTTAAGCAGTTTTTCACCTTCCAAACCTTATTTCAGCCATATCTCCCAAACGTTAAGTCCGTTTAGCTATTATGACCACTCTACGGAAAGGTAGACCATCAAACGAATCTAATAGCAGTGGTTTCAGGTCAATATTCCTTTCCAATCAAATGTTATGGCCAAAACAAGATCGACTATGGGCAAAATGGTCATTTAAAAATCGACAAAAATCATGAACATGGGAAATGACCCGATTGGTCGTCTACCAAAGCCACATGACCATACGACTTCATATAAGAAAGAAATAAATATTCTACGATCCTCCGATGCATAGAATGTGGGTTGTTACAACATCTCTAACCATGACATCCAAGTCTTCCTAGAACTTCCTCTTAGCCTCTTCACTTAGGCCTACCTGTGGGACATATGCACTAATGACATTCAGAACTGCATTACCAACTAAAAGCTTAACTGGAATGATCCTGTCCCCTCGTCTTCTGACGTCGACCACTTCGTTCTTAAGGTTATTGTCAATTAATATTCCTACCCCGTTCTTGTTACGTACTTCTCTCGTGTACCACAATTTAAAGCCAGTGTTCTCCACCTCCTTCGCCTTCTCTCCCGTCCATTTAGTCTCTTGAACGCACAAAATGCTTACACGTCTCCTAATCATAGTATCAACTATCTCTCTTAGCTTACCTGTTAAAGTCCCTACATTCCAGCTACCTAACCTAATCCTACTATCATCGACTAGCTTCCTTGCCCCTCGCACCCGCCGAGAAAGATGCGAAGACCCTTGCTCACTTGTCACTACACCGGGGTGTCGATGTAGCGCACCACTAAGAGAATGGCGCTATGGAATGTGGAAGATCCTTATGAAAATCTTGCTCACATATTCATTTTATTATGCTATATATATATATATATTAAAAATCATATTTTTATCTACGCTATGTATATATAAAAGTCATATTTTTATATTGCTATTTTATTTCAAAACAAGGCTATTTTTTATTTTCAAAAACCATATTATTTTTATTTTAAAAACAATGATATTTTTATTTTAAAAATAACGATATTTTTATTTTCAAAAACCATATTATTTTATTTTATAAACAATGATATTTTTGTTTTAAAAACAATGATATTTTTATTTTCAAAAACCATATTATTTTTATTTTAAAAACAAGGATATTTTTATTTTAAAAACAATGATATTTTTATTTTCAAAAACCATATTAATTTTTTATTTTAAAAAAAATGATATTTTTATTTTAAAAACATCTTTATAAACAAAACAAAAATAATTAACCAATTAATTAACTAATTTACAACTAAAACCCTTCTTCCTCTTTACTAATTCTTAGCTGACATTAGGAACCCATCGTTCCAAACAAGAAACCGCTGCCCTCCCTAATATGCACCACCTGAGGATGATCAGAGACACTCCCTCGAACCGCCTATGGAAGATCCACCATCGCTCTTCGCCACACCACGCCCGGTGGCCCCAGCCGTCGTGGAAACGCCATCAAAGTCAGCGGCTTTAAGCTAGGGTTTTGGAGAATTTACTCCATGAAACATCATTAAACCAGTACTATCTGAGAGCCCTCTAATTTCTCTCGAGTTTTTGTTTTGGAAAGATTAGAAATTATCAAATGGATGGGGTGCGATTTGGGGGAGAAAATCCGAAGTTTCCATCCGTTCTTCACAAACTTGCGGCAGCTCAGAAGTGATTTGGGGGGGTTAGGGTTTTGGAGGAAATAATTATATATATATAATATTTTAAATATTAATTAATTCTCTTATTGACTCTAACTCGTCCGAACTCCAAATCAAACCCAACAACTGTCGCACCTAGCTAAATACCCCCATTCCGAACACGATATGTCCCGTATGCTAATTTGTTTGTTTCGAACAGTTTCCGTTAAATTTAAAATTTAAATCAATATATTTTAAATTCAAACGGACATTTTAATTTACCGGGGCCAAATACAGACTCCAAAAATTCCAAAGAAATAAATCTAGCTATGTTTTGATGATATGGTCATAACAAAACTAATTTCGTCGAATTTGGAGACCATTTGAAAAACGGTCATTTTCCAGTCGATTAAATTCAAACTAAATTGACCAAACACGTTTAAATCCGCCACGCTCACATATTGATTTCAAAAATTATGAAAATTGGAATCTAGCAATAATTTGACATTCCGGCTCAAACTCGTCGAAAACGGAGGTCGTTCGCAAAGTCGCTATTTTTAAGGGCTAGTATTGTATAAAATCCCATAACGACTATTCTGAATTTTCAATTGGACATAATTTTCGTTATGAAATCTGGATTTTTCACATTCGTTGGAAAGATATTTTCAAACAGATTAAAATATTTCTAGTTTTACTAAAATCTGGTTTGTTTTGAATCCTGTAAATTCATTTGAAATTTGAAATCGAATTTTCAAACTACCGCGTCATTTCTAATTCCTTTTATAATTAAAATAAATATTTATATTCTAACTTCGGTTTAAATAAATTTACGTTCTAATTCTATTCAAAATAAATTTCTAGTCATTATTATTTAAAGTAAATCATTTTAAATATTCAAAATTCATTAAAATTGCCAAAATAAAAATTTTAAATTGGTTCTGATATTCCGGGTTGTTACAATGTTGCAATTTCTTGTTTCGGTCAGCATAAAAAAAGGAGCAATAGTTTGCATGTTTATCTAAACTGGTTCATTTATGGCTTAGTTAAGTATTCCAATAATAAACCAAAGGAAAAATGACAGTAACATTTTATGTACCTATACTATGGTTAGATATACATCATAGCTATTTTGTTCATTAATGTTATTTAACACGACATATACTGTGTCATTTATATGTAATTTTTTTATGGCACTAATTTATGACAATTTTTTTGAAATTTATTTATGAAGAATTAAATCATATTTATTACCGAAATGTCATGAATATAGATTCATACCTAAAGAAAAAAGATTAAAGTAGCTAAGATTATAACATTTTATTCCACGATAAGAGTTTAGTTTTCGAAATTTTAACTGTTGTATGGACCTAAATCGTTTTTGAGTGTTTTATAGCACTTGAGGTACACTGTACAAATAGTAAGAAATAAGTTCAAGTATGATTTTGGTGTCTCTTTATAACTGTAAATATCCTACATTCATAGTGATCTGATTAGAATAACATGTCACCAAAGTGACCTCTCTTGTTTTGTTTGTTCATGAAAATGTTTGATATTTGTGTGTAGTTATTCATGCGAGTATTAGTCGTCCCAAAGGAAGGCTAATGTTTGGCTGAATCGATTGCACATGTGCGATATCAAATACGTCGTAATTATAAAGTTTTCTTTATAAGTGAATAATTAATCGACCCAATGGTAGATTACTATTTGATTTGAATTTATTGTCAGTGTATGATGTTTACAACAAGAGTGCCACTTACATTTGATATTACTATCCAAAGACTTGATATTAATGAGACGACCCCATTTCCCGTTCGAACGGAGACAAGGGTAATCTTTGGAATATAACAAAGAAACAGATAATTAGCAGAACAGAATTAAATAAATACACCAGAATGAACAATAGAATATACTGGATAAAAGTAATCATCAGAGTTACACAGTATACAGGATCTTACTTAGTACAATTATACGTATATGTCTACAGCGGAAAACAAACATAATGTACAATAGGAACTGAACAGCATAAAAAGAGATAAATAATAGAATCCATCTTCAGCTCCAGCTATCCAGAAAGAACCAGCTAAACCTGAATACAAGGCTGCCCGTGTAGAAAAAGGGGCACCCGAGTTTGAGAGTGAAACAAACTACGAGTCAGTCATGGGACTGGTATGAGAAATCTATTCAGCACATTTAATATATGGCTAATCGCAGGACCACGCCACTTTCGTGGAACGGGTTTACTCCATTGGATTGCCAGTGCACTAAAAAAAATCTTTCTTTTAAATAACGCAATGCTTTTTCAAAAATGAAGCCATTATAAGACTTAGTTCCCATCACACAATGCAACGCAAACCAGAGGATAGAGTTTTACCTTATAATGGCCAAAATATGCTTGATACGAATAAAACAAAAGCATTTGATATTATTACTAGTGTTTATTTGTTTCAAAAACAATTTCGAATCATAACTATCAATCATTGACGACATGAGCGTCCCATGCCACTATGTCGCCAAATATATATATACAGTCGAAACCGCACAATCACGTATTTGGAAATTGGTTTTCCATCATGAACCAAGGCGAAAGATAGTCCTTACCGAATTCGAGACGCTCTAGCCCGTGTCTCAGGCAAGTACTCAGTCAAGTCTTTGGATCGTCAGGGCCGGTCCACCGATGTGGATTAAAATTCCTGAACAATGCGTTTCCCTGCCCTATGGGGCGTAAGTGAGCCAACGAATGACTCCATCGGACCCGGATCGTCCGATCAAACCGAGGCACCTCGCAACAGCAACAACCACATAAGTCAAACTCGTCAGGGCATGTAAAACCACTGACGCCACTTCTAGCTAGAAGGAAACGCATGCCCTCCCTGAGGTCCTTCCTCCCATTTCTGGTTCATACCAGGGGTGAGGCTCGCGATTTCACGTTATACACAAAGCTACGCCACACAGGCGGTGCTTTGATCATCACCACAAGACTTTTCTTTTCAACAGAAGCCCTGATCATTTGCCACTTAGGCATGCCACACTAGCAATTCATGCCATGCGACTGATGTCCATCGATATACAACCTCTGAGCTCGTGCGTTTCAGAGAAGGGCGTTAAGCAAAAGAATAAATTCTCCGCCGCCAAACAGATGTATATTTAACAGAGATCAATCAACATAGAATAAAATCCAATGTCAGACACACAGTCAATTTACAAGTCCGTTCTGGGTCTGAACGAAATAGGAGGCACCATATACCTCGCAAACCCATCGATCACCACGTACGTCTGGATGATCACCACTCATTATCCATATTTCGGGATGCCTCCCAATCAGGACCTCGGTTACCACCCAAACGAGGTGAAGATCTCCGGTCTTCGACCACCGTCTTCATCTTCGACTTTCAATCGTCGGTCAATTATTTGAAATGAGAATTAACTCAGCCTTTTCAAATAATTCACGTATATTTAGAATTTCAAATCAATTTATTTCAATGGTTAAATCCTTCGACAACACCAATTTGTTCTTTAATGTACTTTTCACACCAAACACATTCAACCATCAAAAACCACATAAATCGAGCAAATTTAGTTTATTTCCATTCCATATCGTTTATGATACTTTACAACGATTTATCGCTATTTTTATTTATTTTAAAATAGCCAATTTATTCAAAACGACGCTTCGGGCCATAACGCGGCCGTGGCGCTGTTTTTCTTCAGATTTGATTTACACATCTCTGAAAATCAAACCGTTGGATCTTCACAAAATTTACATCATTAGAAAGATCTTTTCAAAACGAATCCAACGGTTCCAGTTTCGGGAAAATCCGACGGTTGGATCTCCCGGTATAATCGTTTTAAGTTTCGATTTCAAAATACGAACTGCAGCGTCGTTATTCGATTAAATAAAATTATATTTATATATATATAAATATAATCGTTTCTGGCACTGTTTTTCTTCAGATTTAAATTAAACATTCCAGACAATCCAATCGTTGGATTTTTACAAAGTTGGTGTCGTTGGAAAGATTTTTCCAAAGCGAACCCAACGGTTGCAATTTCAGGAAAATCCGATGGTCGGATCTCCCGTACTAATCGTTTGAAATCACAGTTTCAAAATACGAACTACAGCGTCATTTTTCGATATATTTCAATTATATTTAAATATATATATTGATTCTTCGATTTCAAAACCATATGAATTTCACACTTTTGATAAAAACGATATTTTCATCTAACCGCCTTCTATTTCAACACTTCACTATTTTTAACAATTCATTTATAAAATAAAAATGTGTTTTTTATTGTAAAACAATTCATTTCAAAACACTGTTAATTTATATAGTTCGTATAGATGATAAAAATGGGATTTTTATTATAAAACAATTTATTTCAAAATATGAACACCATTCAACACATGAATTTCAACTCAGAAACGTTTCCACACATGGAGGTTTTCTATTCAACGAATAAATATAATTTCAACAAATGAAAATAATTCAAACACATGAATATCATTCAAAATTTCGGCAGCATAACGGCAGGGTAGTTAAAACCGGGACCGTCCCTAGTACGGCTCCTCGCTCTACCTTAAAACCTCGCGGTTTTTGACAATGGGGAATCATGCATCTAGTTCGCACGCAGGCGGCATGTATATTTATTTCATTTCCACAAACTAATCCTATGTGGTTTCAACCAAATATTTCTCAACCACAAATGGGTATTTTTCAACCACAATCAATCAATATCAGCCACAAACAATTCCAATCAACCATTCGTTATCAATCAATTTTCACACCAATCACAACCAATAAATATCGTCCATGGTTTGTGGATGAGGGGCGTATATATATATTTATATATAGCAATTCACTTCTATTTCAACACATATATAATTTCTACAACGCATATATAACTTATACATCGAACGTACAACTTATACAACGCTTATACATGAGGTGTACAACGCTTATATAACTCATACATCGACTATATAATTTATACATCGTCGTTTTCCATATCGTTTATATATTAGAAATCTCACATTGGGTTCCACTCCACCAAAAATAGCAGAAGGCTCAGAAAAATATGCGGTCTCTTCTAAAATGTAGAAGACGTCCACACGAGTCCACTGTCTCTTGTTTCACTGAATTTCGTCAACAAACGAAAAGGATATGATTTTTATAGTGAAAACAAAAATGGTAGCGCTTTAAACTGCTATTAAATAGCTTAAAATAAAAACAGCCGTTACCTTCTAAAATTGTTCGAACCTAGGTCTTGGTTTTTCGTCGAATCCGTTGCACGAGGGGTCGATCAGGTGGTGCGACGTCGTAGAGGGAGGAAGGGGCTTTCCACGCAGGGTGGTGGCGCCCAAATCGGTGCACTGATGAACTGGCGGCGGCGGTTGGAAGTTGCCAACTTCCAGGGCGCGATTCACACGCAACTCGAGACGGTAGGGGCGAGGCCTGGTCGGATTTGAAGAGGAGGAGGAGGCGCGTCGAGGTAGGGGGTGGCGGTCGCTGGTGATGGCTGTGGCGGCGGGAAAAGAGGAGAGAAGGAAAGAAGGGGGAGTGCCGTTCGTTCTGGGTAGGTTACGGGGAGAGAGAAAAGATTATGGGCCAATGAGGGATTTTCTTTAATTTATATTTTTTTTAAAATTTCAAAAATACCCCTTTCACACACGAACTCCAATCCAAACCCAACGACAGTCGTCCCTAGCATTTTACCCCCATTACGAACACAATGGGATATGTTTCGTAGGCCCATTCGACTGTTTCAATCAGTTTCCATTCAATTTAAAATATATAACATTCAATATTCGATTTGAACGTACATTTCAATTTGCCAGGGCCACAAACTGATTCGAAAAATTCCAGAAAAATAAATCTGGCTATGTTTTGACGATACGGTCCCAACAAAACTAGTTTCGTCGAATTCTGAGACCGTTTGCAAAAAGGCCCATTTCTGGTCGATCCAATTTAACTGTAATTGACCAAAACACGTTTTCCTTTGCCACGCTCACATACTAGCTTCAAAAATTATGAAATTTGAAACCTATCAATAACATCACATCCCGGATCCAACAAAAGTGGTTTCGTCGAATTCCGAGGTCGTATGCAAAATAGCCAATTTCACGGGCTATATAAATTCCATAGCGACCTTTCTGAAAATTCATTTGGCCATAACTTTTGCTTTCCGTTATGAAACTTCGATTTTTCAGATTCGTTAGAAAGGTATTCACTAACAGATTTAAATATTTTTGGTTTCACTAAAATCCGTTTTGTTTTGCACCCGGTACAGTCCGACAAAGTTTGAATTCAATTTTTGAAACTGCAGCGCCATTTCAGGCCTTGTTTATAATTATAATTAATTATATTCGTTTTCAATTGTCGATTCAACTCACTTTTCATCTCTATTATTTAAAATACTTATTTTAAATATTTAAAATCCATTATTTTAGCCAATTTAAAAATAAAAAGATTTTTTGGGTCGTTACAATTAATGTGTATTAGGCATCTTTAAAAGAGACTAACCAACTATTTGGATTTACTATGGCGTTATTTGGCTATGAGAATATAAGGTCAATCTTTATTTTTGTTCATTTTTCAACTAATTTGACTTAAGTGTCTGCCAATAATAAGAACATTCTCATCTTTTATGGGACTATCTATAAGTAATAGTGAGATAACACGTTGTCTTTTCTTGACTTCATAGACTGGCTCTTGCTATTAAGGGGATCTTATTCAGTCCTATTATGGTTGAATAATCTTTTAATATTATAAAGAATATTGGAAGGTGGTATGATTCAAATAGCAAGAGAAAGGATTATATGACAAAGTATTTTAGAAGTTTTTTCAAGGATGTGCTATATGTAAGGATAACTAATTTTGATAAGTTGTCTATTGAGAGTGAAAAGCAATTTATGGGAACAATAAGGGTAACAATAACAATTTGTTGTGCTTGATTCCATAAAGTCAATGTAAAAGAAACATAAATAAGTACTATATAGAAAAATCTTGTTTCAAAAGTTAAAAGCATTTAAGTTATTATTAATTTTTGTACAATAGTTATTTTAAGAATGTTATTATTATAAAATAATAAATTAAGAAAAAAGTGTTGGAAGTCTAATGTTGGAAGCATGAGAATAAGAAATAAGAAGCATTACTAATGTTGGAATGAGAATAAAATGATGGAAGGTCTAATCTTAGTGACTCAAGTTACTGAGTTTATTTCGGTTTATGGTAAGAATAAGAAATATGAAGGATGATAATGTTTTTTTTTTTTTGAAATAGCAATAATTGACCCAAGGCCTAGTATAAATGAACCCAATTAATTAGGTATACACAACATACCCGAATACCAATAACATGGTATTCAAACCCTAATCCATAAAGCTAATGCTGGAAGTACTCATTTTACATACATTGTAAACAATGTATAAATGAAGATAACGAAGGCGTTAAGAATCTAGAAAACAAGAAATAACATATAGATATATTTGTAGTTGTTTCTTTAATGAAATATGCAGACATATAAGGTAAAATATATTAGTTTTTTTCTGGTAATTATTGACATTTCAGTTGAATTATTTGAATTTATTTGATTTTTTTTCTTCTTATGTTGCCATTTAGATAGATTTTGGTTTTCAATTTCTAATATGAACAAAATAGGTTATTATTGTTCATTAAGAAATAATAATATTGATTTATGAGTAAATTCAAACATTTATGTAATCAAAGCTCCTAATGTCTAATATATAAGTTATGTTTCTTACGTTGAATAGCTTTTGTAATGATATCTCAAATTTTGTTTTGATGACTGATATGATTATATATTTGAGCTTATTAAGGAATTCTACGTTGCGATATCGAAAAGGTGAAAAGTACTTTGTTTATATTCTAAGTGACTTTAAAGGTATTATTTTGTGAACCACACTAAAGAAAAATTTAATGATGGGAAATACAACAATTTCTTAAGGATGTTGAATTTGGGGGAGAAATAAAGTATAATCATTGTCCTTAAAGAGAACTATCTCTGATTCAACTATAGTTACTTCTTTGGATAATGTGTATGATTGTCTAATGGATGAGATTTCTTAAGAAAACACCTTATGGCATAAATTGTAGAATTTGGAGCTCATAAAGTTTAACACATTCAAGATTATTAAATGTATGGCCAAAGTGGAGATCGTTAGAATATTTCAATTATGTGGGCCACACATTTAAATATAATGTGTAAAGATATTTATAGGGCTGTCAATGAATACCCGAAAAATCCGATATCCATCTGAATCCGTATCTGAAATATTTGTTATCCGACATTATATGAAAAGCGGATATGGATATCCGATATCCGAAAAGATTTTCGGATATGGATATGGTTATAGTTGTATCCGTATCCGAAAAACATCCGTCTGACTAATTGATGTAATATATATAAAACAAAACAGAAAGACAGAGTTAATAATTATTTTGTAACTGTTGGATGTTACTATGATATAAGTTTTTGTCCATTTTTAGTGAAAAAGGCAGTCTTAATGTTTAGTTTTGTAATATTTTTGGATATGCTTATGGGTATTAGTATAAAACAATGTTTCATCATCAAATTCCTTTATTTTTTGGTTTTTTATAAACATTAATATAAAAATTATTTTATGCTGATCCAAACATTTTTATTTATACTCTTAAAAATTCATTAATTACTAGTGAAGTGGATAAATATCTGATACCCGTCCGTATTCGAAAATTAAGCGGATACAGATATCCGATATCCAAAAATTAAGCGGATACAGATATCTGATATCCAAAAATAATTTCGGATATGGATACGGAAATGGCACTATCCGTATTCGAAAGCATCCTTTGACAGCCCTAGATATTTAGGTGTGAATGCCAATTAAAGTGGTCAAATAGGGTAAAAATATTTATTGACATAAATATTCAGCTGTTATAGAAGGATGTATAGAAACCGGAATATTTTTCAGTTTGTTGAAGGGCTAAACAAAAAATATTTTCACTATTATAAATTAGGGGTGCTACTATTCACACCCCAATTTACACTTCCGGCTACCTTTCTAAATTTAATACAAATGATTATTTTTTATATTCTTCTGACCACCATATATTGTTCTTTCACTCAATTATTAACCATCGTACATCTCATAAGAAAAACACGTACTTCTCTACAAATTCAAATCCAAAACCCTAATAAAAGCAGATATTCTTTTGTGACTAATAGAGATAGAAGATGAAGATAAAAAAGAGGTTAGAATTGCTCGATTTTTATTGTTTTTTATTATGTTATAGAACATGTTGTTACGGTTTTTTTAATAGCTAGGATTTTCCATTGCTTTTTAGGATATATTTTCTGCTCCATTGGAAATTTCAAGCTTGGAGGACAATAAATTTGACGAGGTTGTAATAGAGAATGACAATGTAAGTTTTGACTTGTAGGATTTTTATCTTTATAAATTACGTATCTTCTTTTACAAATTGATACATTATTATATTTTTTGTCGTTTGATAGATGGAGTATTTGAATGATGATAAATTGGACGATAAACATATGGTTGTGATAATATGATGCAGGATGTTTGATCAAATGACTCAAAAGACATAAATGCATTATATAAGTGAGGTAAGAAGCATTCATGTAGAGGAAGGTGTGGGTGGCATCTCCATTTTTAGGTTATTAAGATGGTGGCTAGTAGAGGAAATTTGAAATATTTTGTGGTGTTTTTAATTTTTGTGGCCAGAAGCGAAAATAGGGTTGTGAATAGTAGCACCCTAAATTAGGGGTTATGTTCCCTAAATTACACAAGTTTTTAGCAAATTCTCTTCATCCCCTCTAAAGAAATATATTTACATCCGAACTTGTGTCAATTTGGAAGATCCAAAATCAAGTTGATCCTCCTTAACAAACGCTCATAGATTCAGTTGATGAAAGCAGCGATTATCGATTCAGATCTAAAGCTTGTATCATGTTTGATAATAAAAACCATGTCTTAATTAGGTTAATCTTCTCTCAGTAAACATATATGTATTCAGGTATGACTTCCTCTAATCCATTTTACTTTCTCTTATTTCTTCTACATTAAATCAATATGGGTCATCTATTAAATATGAAATTTCATAATTTCATGATTTGTTCACATTATTTTCCTCTCTCTCTTCCATTTTATATGTATATTATTCATTTCTTTTTCAAATCTTCTTTTCTTTTATTTCAGTTATTTTTCTTCACATCTAGATATTTACAAACTACTTTATTCCTTTCAAAACCATCCAAAAAATATATTAGTAAAGCAACGCAGAATATCAAAGTGAAAAATCATGGAAGAAGTCAACGTATTTAATAAAACTGTATATTGACTTTTGGCCATATGGAAAGTCAACATATTTAGTAAAACCGTATTATGGAAGAAGTCAACGTATTTAATAAAACCATATATTGACTTTTGTCACCATCCAATTAGTCTAATTTCAATATACGGTACGATTAATGATGGTGTCAAAAGTCAACTTAAATTTTAAATTACTTAATGATAATTCAATAAACTAACTTGCATAAATGCATTACATGAGTTCAAATGATTTAATCCACATAAAAACATAAATGTGAGTTATAATACTTAGTTTATATGTCACTTTCTAATTAGGTACAGATCCTCCACTTCTTCCATAATATTCCCACTTTGATATTCTACGTTATTTTATTAATATATATATATATATATACACACGTTTTTTCGATGGTTTGAAAGGAATAGATAGTTTCTAAATATCTAGATGTGAAGAAAAAGAATTGAAAGGAAGGAAAATAGTATTTGAAAAGAAAACGATTAAGATTTGAAAAAATGATTTGAGGGAAAAATATTTGAAAGAAAGTTAAAAGGAAGATTTGAAAAAGAAGAATATTAAGATCTTAAGAAGATTTAGTTTGACGACCCGCCCTTTTTGCTTGATTGAAACTGATTTTTATATTGTTCAACAAGACATATTTCTTGGGGTTACAAAATAAGAACTGAACAAAATAACTTTTTCATTATAATTTCAATAACTTTTACATAAGAGTACAACTTACATTAGAGTACAGTAATAAATAAAATGCACAGCGGAAATAACTGTATTAGATTATAACATGTACACAATAAAAAACATAAACTCTCAACGGAAATAAAGCGCTCTGGACACAACTTTAGCTTCAATCTAGTGTCTCCTCTATAAAATATATACAAACCAAAACTACTAAACTGCCCGTATGAAAAATATGGGCAATCGGAGTTTAGGTGGGAAATAATAAACTCTGGATCGGTCATGGGACTGGTGTAAGAACTAAAACAGTTATTTACTTTATACTTTAAGCTTTATATTTTATAATCTACATATTTAAATAATATTTTAAAGATGAAGTTTTCGTAAGAAATTGATTTTATCTTGGTTAAAAAATATTTATAAAAGTTTATATATTTTGGACATTTTAAGTAGATATGCTCCTAATTGTTATGGTACATATTTTGTATTTTTGGTTAAAATAGTTGAAATCTATGATGGTATAGTATATAAATGTGTATATATAGGAATTTATAAATTTAAATGGGTTTATAAGGATTTTAATTTGTGATGTATATATATGTTAAACTTATGGAATTAAACAAATTTTATAAGTTTGAATATAGATAACATGGATTTGAAAATATCTGGGTATATATAGAATAATATTGTTATGTATTTGATTTGATAATAATATTGTTTGTATATTTACTAAGGATTAAGGTCGAACTTTTTTAATAAATAAATGAGTGTGAGAGAGATATAATTTGTCCCTACTTATTTATAATATATGATTTGATAATTTGGTATATATTCTGTTTAAATATAGAAAGATGTTTTGAGTATTTATTTGACGTTAAAATTGGCCTATCGAATACTTAGTGATTTGGGTATACATCTGATCAACGTATATGTTAAATCCTATGTGTACTTGATAGATATAGGGTCACACTCTAGTCGCCTGAATATGATTCTGTTGATGACTGCGGCATCATCGATATCTATTTTCAAGTTTCGAAAGCGGGATAGATATATATCGCCAATCGAGACGTCAAGTGAATACTTAAAACTATTTTAAAATGTTTGCAAATATTTTAACTTTTAATTTAAATATATGTTTCAAATTATATAAATAGGTATTAAAATAAATATGAACCATTGGTTTAAATATATTAATTATTTAATTACTATTTCGCTATCTCGTTCCTTTTTTAGGACGAAAAGGTTTCAATGAGGGAGATTGTAACAACCTGAATTATTAGTGTATTTCTATTTTTAATTTAATTTTTGATTTCTATTTTATTTTATTTATTGAAAACTCAATTTGTTTGGACTTTTTAAGGTAACTATTTTGATTTGGATTTAAAACTATATTTATTTTGGATTTTATATAACAAATAAATTTGATTTCGATTTAAATATAATTTAATAATACAAATCAATGTTTGTAATTTCAGATCTAATTTATTTTTTAAATTTTATCGAGTTTATTTATTTGAATCTGAAATTCATTCTTAAGATTTTAATTTAAATATTTATACTCATATTAGTATATAATTGGTTTAGTAGAGAAATCATATCTTTGATTTGATCTCAAAATATTTCTCTTGTTGATTTGCTATTTGTAACGATCTTCGTTGTTGCATACATGGTTCGATTTTCATTTTTCGGACTCGTTTTCTTTTGATATTTCAAACTCATTCTTCCAATTTGTTAATCTCGTTTTATACGTTCACCGTTCTCATATCAACACCAAATCTCGTTGATATTGGTTACCCTTTGATTTTTCAAAACCGTTCGTTATATATTTTAAAACTGTTCATTATATATATACCTCTATGTATATACACTTCTCTTTTTCAAAACCATTTTTTCAAACTACGTTTCCGTAACCCATCAGTTCAAAACTTCGTAACCATCTCATTTCATTTTCATTTTTGAAACACGTCCGTTTGTTTTGAAATTCAAAATCAAATGTTTTTTAGCTCAAAAATCATTGTGCGTTTTAAGGTTTACCCGTTTCTAATGCGTAATTTACTGCTTCATTTCTATTTCTAAACTATTCTATAATATATTCTCTTCTCCACATCTTTTCTTTATCTAGAAGTTGTTCCCTGTTTAAAATGTTTCTGTCCATTTCCTCTTCCCACGTCTAAAAGCTTTCCCAATATAACAGCTCCCTATTTCTTCCTACCTGCGAGCATCTTCCCCTTCTCATCGTTTATTCCCTTCAACCAACTGAAGTAAATCCATCATCCGCCCTCACTCTTCCCCTCCCATGTAGTCACTAACTCGTATTGTCCCCTCCTATCATCATCGCCTTCGAGCTCCGCTCCGCCTCAACCAGCACCTGCAACCACCCTACCTGAAACCGCCGCCTATGTTTTCCCTATTCCTCATCCACCCTCTTCGAGCTCGCCGAGTCAGCACCAAAGCCCGTGCCCACCAATAGTCTAGCTCCACCAAATTCCTGCTGGCCACCCTTACCTGAGACCGACCCTGACTCTCCCTCCAGCTTGCACGAGCCTCCCATGCCGACCCCTTGCCGAAGCACCGTGACCCGCTGACCTCTGCTACCCTCTTCCACTAGGGTACGTCAACCCCATCAACAGCTATGCCAACCCCCTCTGCCTTGATTCATGTCCGAACCTCTTTACTTCGAGCCGTTTTATTTTTCTCTCGTTTGCATGAGTTCTTTTGTGAGTGTACTTGGTAATTTGTGCGAATGTGTGTATTATTTTGTGTGAGTGTATATTGTGTGTTGCGAGAAAATTGTGTGATGTGTGTGTTAGTTGTGTATATATTTGAGTGGCGTGAGTTATTGGGTATACAGTATGTGTTTGTGAATGTGTATGTTTGCGTGTGTATTTGTTTGTGCATGGTTGAGATATGTGTGTGGGGGCTTTATAATTGCGTTATATGTGCTCGTGTGTGTATATATATAATTTTTTTGTTGAGTGTTTATATATTTATAATGGTTTTTGGGTGCGTTTATATGATTTATAATATACAACTGGTTTGGTGTGCGTTGAGTTTTAATTGTAAGTATGTTATAAAAAATTTCTGTTTGTGTATATATATGCAAATATATATATATATAAGGAAAAACTGTTGTGTTTATTTATGAATTGATTTTTTTGTTGAGTTTGAAACCCATTCCCAAAACCCAATAGCCGTACCAATCTGTTGAGAAATTCCCTAACCTCCTCTCATAAAAATATGCTAAGTGGTTACCGTGATCGGATCCATTCTGAGCCTAGTTTGGGAGTCGTCATTTCATTCTATGTCACTCCGTTTGTTGTCTCCAATCTGTATCATGAAAGGTGAGTTTATCTCACACTTGACCTACATTGTTTCATGGTTGTTAAATTCAGCACAAATGAACTGTTGTGAAGTGTATATGATTGCTAGTAGAAATTGTTTGTTTAATATGTACACTTTCATATATGACACGATGATATATATATATATATATATATATATATATATATATATATATATATATATATATATATATAACACGTAGGTGCACTAACGATATATGACTTATGATGTGATTGATGATATATGATTGTTGATTTATGTTGCTGATTTCTCTCGTTTAGAAAAATCACTATGGGTTGAAATGATACATAACCGAACGAACATAAGATTAGGAAAAAATTGTGATGGGTTGAAATGATAAACCTGAATGATTTTTACTGAATTTGAGATTGAGGTTTGAAATGATATATACACATAAATTTGTAAACTGCGGTTTGAAATGATAAATGTCCATATCACTTGACCATAGGGTATAAAACAATATAAGGACACCACTGGTCATGTTTTCGAAGTATAGTGATTTGGAAATTTGATTTAAAATAATAACTTAAGATTTTATATTTTCATGTATATATTTTAAAATTTTAAACTTAAATTTTGTAAATTTTAAATTATACGTTTTAAAATGATTTTATTAGTAAAAATGGATTTAATTCTTATTAAAATATTTTACTTATAATTTTATTTATTTTAAACCATATATTTTAATCATATAAGTATTTCAAACTTTTATATTATAGTATTTTTTTACCTACATCTATATTATTATAAACTTATATTTTTTATAATCTATTTTCTAATTAATTTTGGAATTTATAAACTTATATCTATTCAAAGTTAAATCTTCTTTATATATATTTTACAAGCTTTAGTAATAAACCAAAAGATGGACAAGTTTAGATTTCGCTACTTAAATTCGAGGTTTATATATTTAAGTTTAAAATAGTGATATTTGATTTGAATATATGAACTCATAAGATATGAATTTTGAATTGGTTTGAATGTGAGTTCTTATAAGTAATTAACTTAGTTATGAAAATTGATTTTATAAATCTGAATTTCTAAACTAAAAGCAATGAATTTAAATTTATAATCGATATGAATTGAATTCGATTTTATAGTGACTGAACGTGAATTGGAATATATATATTTTATATACGGAATTAATTTTATAAATCGTTTGGTTTGAATTAAGAAATTTGTTAACTCGAATTTATAAGAATGGTTTTAGATTGTATGAATTGTTTGAACTGGAATATATGTTTTGATTCGAATTTATAAGTTATGAATTTGAATGTACGACTAGAGTTATAAAATATGATGTGATTGTTGAAATTGAAATATATGATTTGTTATGAATTATATAAATGGAAACAGAAGGTTTTGATTTGAATGGTATATTTTGAATTTGAACCGAAACGTTGGACTTTTGAATCGACTTAAAGTGAATTCTTATAAAGGTAAAATTAGCTATTTGAATAGTTGGAAAACATGAATTTTTGATTATGAATCGAACTAAAATATCCATAAAGTTAAATATTTTTGTATTGATGTAATAACCCGAAAATCCGAGCCGATTTAAAATTATTATTTCGGCAATTTTAGCGAATTTTGATTATTTAAAATGAATTATTTTAAATAATAACGATGAGAAATTTATTTTGAATAGAATTAGAACGTATATATTTATATAGATCATCGTCAGATTATAAATAATTATTTTTAATTATAAAAGGAATTGAAAATGGTGTGGTAATTTGAAATTTCGATTTCAAAATTCAAATGAGTGTACAAGATCCAAAATAAACCAAATTTTAGTGAAACCAAAAATATTAGAATATAATTGAGAATATATTTCCAACGAATTCGAGAAATCAAATTTCATAGCGGGAATCAAAAGTTATGCCCAATTGAAAATTCAGAATAGTCGCTATGAAATTCTGGCCCTTAAAAATAGCCATTTTGCAAACGACCTCGGTTTTCGACGAAACCACTTTTGTTGGATCCATGATGTTAAGTTATCGCTAGGTTTCAAAATTCATAATTTCTCAAATCAATCTGTGAGCGTGGCGAAGGAAAACGTGTTTGACTAGTTTCAGTTGATTTTAATCGACTGAAAAATGGCAATTTTTCAAACGGTCTCAGAATTTGACGAAATTAGTTTTGTTAGGACCGTATCGTCAATACAAAGCTAGAAAATATTTTTTAGGAATTTTTAGAGCTAGTTTGTGGCCCCAGTAAATTGAAATGTGCGTTCAAATTCAATATATAGAGTTATATTTGATTTTCACGAAAACTGATCGAAACAGCTTACGATTCATATCCCATTGTGTTCGGAATGGGATTAATTAGCTAGGGACGACCGTCGGTGGGTTCGATTTTGATTTCGAAATAAAAAGTTACCTTTTTGAAGTTAAAAATAATAAATATATATATATATATATATTTAAATAAAAACCCATCCCCTTCTCCTCTTTCCTCGTTGACCACAAATCATTCAGAAGAAAAAAAATAAAAAAAATAAAACAAGCAGCCCTCCCGAAGATTGACGCCCTCCATCGCACTGGCCACCCCCGCCGCGCCTTCTTCTCCGACTACCCCCTCTCCTCCTCGCTTCCCTCCTCCTTCCTCGTTCTTCCCCAAACCCCGCCTGAAATCGAACCAAAACACCATCTGCCGCTTGAAACCCCAGCGCGCACCCCCGGAAGACCTGACCCCGTCACCACGGCCCACTGCCACCTGTCATGATGCCGCCGCCCTCACCAGTCTCCAGCGCGTAAGCCCTCCTCCCTCCTCGTTCGATCGACAGTAAGTTTTTCCGTTAACTGATTTTATACATTAATGAAATGGCTAAAGGTCTGATTTTTATAATTAACGACATTGTTAGGAACTGATTTTATATATATGGCATTATTTTAAAAGTGGAATTTTTAGTATATATATAAATCAGTTTATTTAAAACAGTTTTTATATAAGAAAAAGATTGGATTTTATTGGTTTGAATGATAGAGAAAGATCAGATCTTTTGATTTGAAAAGTTATGATTTCTGTTCATATGAAAAGGCGAGATTTTTATTATAGTAAAGGCGAGATTTTTATAATAGTAGAGGTGAGATTTTTATTATAGTAAAGGCGAGATTTTTTTTTTGACAACAGTAAAGGCGAGATTTTTATTATAGTAAAGGCGAGATTTTTATTAGAAAGATAAGACTTTTATCATATATGAAAGGTTGGATTTTTAATTTGAAAAGTTTGATTTTTAAACAAGAAAAGAATTGAATCTTTAAAGTATAAAAATCGAATTTTTATATTAGAAAAATTTGAATCTTTATGTAACAACCCGTATTTTTATAACATGTTAAAACAAGAAATCAAGGCAGAATTAAATTTTAAAGTCAGAATCAAGGGAAACAGGTTACGCCATTTCGTTCGTCTTGAAATTTTACATGAAATAGAGTCTGAGTTTTCGAAAATCGAAGTCCGGATTAAGAAGTTATGGCCTGTACAAATTTCAGCAGTTTTCAAGCAGGACTAGACCAGGGGGTCGACCATAGGGTCGACCTACCCGCCCCCCCAGGTCGACCATAGGGTCGAACTACCCCCCAGGTCGACCATAGTGTCGACCTCCCCCCTTACAGGTCGACCTGGTCGGCCTGTTTTGACCCAGAACTCATTTTTGAAGCCTGAGACGTGTTTTGACGGTCCGGATTGATTCTAGGGTTAATCTAAGGGCCTAAACTAGTTGCTACACCTATAAAACACCCTTAGACCTAACCTAATTCATATCAAATCATTCTTACACTATTATGCTGCTAAACTCCCTCTTGAATCATGGCCGCCGCCCCCAAATTAAAGTACAAACATTCAAACTCAAATCAATTCGAAGAACAAAGCTTCAACAATGATTCAAGACAATAAACTAACAACGCCGCAACATTTTTACAACAAATTCAGTTCCTAATTCACTAGCCATGCTCTGTAAGTTCTAGTTGTTTTTAGATTTAAACATTTAATTATAATGTGGCCATGGAATAAAGTGGAATTGGATTTAAGTATGTTTATCGATTCTGATCTATTTCTGTTGCTCCTTTAATCTTGTGTTTTGGGACTTGTCTATCTTTATGCTCGTGACAAGTTTATGATCTATTCAGTAGTTTTCTTGATTCATAATGACGTTAACATCAAGTTATAATATTTATGCCTATGATGATGTTTTCCTCTGATCTCATTTTTATTCAATTTCTATCTCCCCCAATTTATTTTCTTTCATGAACCTTGGTCAATTTCGGACCTTGGCCTAAAATCACGATTTGCGTACGATTTGTATACGGGGGAATTATGGGATTATTGCCTATATGAATATGATGTAATAATTGGCAACATGAAATTGGATATTATCATTGTATTTGCAAGTTTGGGCTTGATCTGTAAATTTTGGTATAACCTTGTTATGAAAATTTTTGCATAAATATTATATACATGGAATTTGGCACAAATAGGATCTATGTAATGTAACATGAGATTTGGTATGTATAACATGTATGTAATTTGGCATGTAAATTAAATCACGAGTTTGGGACTATGTAAGTTTAAATCAAAAGATTGGGCTTATGTTAATTAGGCATATGTAGAATTGGGAATTTGAACATGAAAGCAATTGCAAATTTGATAATTGGCATAAACATGTATTATGAACTTGGACAACTGACATGTATTGTAATAAAAATATTATAGTTTGGGATAACTACATCATGAATCATGATTTGGGTTTATTGGGTATAAAACTTGATACATGTAATTTTGGCTCGAACTTGATATGGTAAAATGGCATAAAAATTGGCATACATGTAAAACGGCATGAAGTGAACATATGTAAATTTGGTATGAATTGGGCATATGTAAAACTGACATGTAACCTAGAATTTGGGCATATGTTAATTATGTAAAATTTGGAGTAGAAACATATATGATAATTTATGACTTGGAGAAAGTTTAATATGAACGCGCCTAAGTTGGGTTTTGGGTAGTTGGTATGTATTGGGCATCTAGAAGGCACGTAAGCATGCTTATGAACTTGAAACATGAATTGGTTATGAATATGAATCATTAACTTGATAATAGGCATAAGTGAAAACATGAAACTTGACATGAAACTCGCCATGAAACTAGACACGAACTTGAAATGAAACTTGAACATGGACATGACATTAGAATGAACTTGAAAATGGCCAACTCGAGGTTGGGTTGAGTTTGCAGTGTAAATCTTCCCAGAACCGCCCGGTAAATCCAGTTACTGCAAACAATAGGATCCAATGTCAGTAGTTGGTCATATCGCGCTTGAAACCCGAGGTCAGACTGAGTTGTGGTGTAAATCTGCCCGGAACCGCCCGGCATATCCAGTGACCACAACAACAGGTCTGATGTGAGAGGTTGGGGTGCATTATTGAATTAATGCCACGTGATAGGGTTAAGTCATGTACCTCTTGAATATACTTAACCAATTTGACATGATGATTTGGTAAGGTTAAGTCATGAACCGCTTGAATATACTTAACCAATTTGACATGATGACTTGATAGGGTTAAGTCATGAACCGCTTGAATACACTTAACCAATTTGACACGATGGCTTGGTAGGGTTAAGTCATGAACCGCTTGAATATACTTAACCAATTTAACACGATGATTTGATAGGGTTAAGTCATGAACCGCTTGAATATGCTTAACCAATTTGACACGATGATTTGATAGGGTTAAGTCATGAACCGCTTGAACATACTTAACCAACTTGACACATGATTCGTAGGGCTAAGTCATGAACTTGAACGATAACACTTAGCCAATTTGACATGACACGTAGGCGGGTTAAGTCACGAACTTGAATGACAAACTTAACCAACTTGACATGCTAGATTGATGGGGTTAAGTCTCGAATTTAAATGACAACACTTAACCTACTGGACGGAAACCCTAGTTACGCGGTCCTTTTCAGCAGTAACCCACTAGATGTATTATGGTACCCTGGAACTAGGCAGGGTGGGGCACGATTACTGGGCTTATTGTAAGCGACCAGAACGACGGCTGAGTTGGTGCGCCATTGTAGGTTCAGGCGGACTATGGTCGTGCACGTAGTCCGAAGTTAAAAAAGCAGGCATTGGGCACCAGTAGGTTTACACTGTGCGTGCTTGATTCGTGTCAGTGGTTGGCTCCCTAGGGCTTGATACACCCTATGGTGGACCTAGCACAGGTGACTACATTTCGTGATTGGGCCGTATGACACAGACACATGAACGAGCTAGGACTTGTAGGGAGCCGATCGATTAATAGATCGTTACGTGGAAAAAGGCTGTTGTTTGTTAGGTAGCATAATCCCTACTGGTCCTAGGTGGCATAAACCCTAATCGAATCTAGAAAACGTTCAATAGGTATCATAATCCCTAGTGGTCCTAGGTGGCATAAATCCTAGTTGCACACGCGATAGTTCATGATAAGGAAACCTAGCCAGAACAAGGGTGGCGGTCCAAACGATTTCAAGAATGGTGGCACTACGTTGAAGTAATATAGAAATATGTGATGAAACCCGTACGATATACGACAAGGGACTGTACATATACATGGAAAGGATGATACGAGTTGGGGTACTAGTACAGTTGGTGCAGAGAACATAGGAAATCAAAGAAAATAGTGGAATGGTGAAGCTTAGAAATCTTGCGATGTTATACTTAATAGAAACCTTGCAATGTGATACTTGGTAGGAACCTTATGATGATACTCCTGATAGGAAGCATGGGATGTTATACTTGATTCATCGTGCCTGTAGCTTACCTTTTCATCATGCTTATTCATGCCATATTATCTTCACCTGTTTTTATGCTGAAAGCCACTAGGACTTACTCAGTCTTTATGACTGACCCAGTTTGTTTCGCCTCTTTTTCTTTCGTTTCCCCCCCGGTTCGCAGGGTGGGAATACAACTTAGTTTGGATCTTACCAAGCTCCAAGGCAGTTTCATGTACTGCTTGGATTTCTCTTGGCTATGGCTTGCTTTGCTGCTTTATTTGGGGAATGATTTATGAGTATGGTTTTATGCTTCTTTACCATTGCAAGACAGATTTCGATGTAATGGATTTAATGGCATTTTGATGGAAACGGCTTTAGACCTTTCTAGATTTTAAAGCAATGAAATTTGGTTCTTCTTCCACTGTTTTATATGTTCTGTCTTGTAATATTTCTTTGTATGTTTACCTAGATAATGCTCCACCAAAGCGAGTGCATTCCCTTTGTGAGTGACCCTAGTGGAGGTGGGGTGTTACATTTGGTATCAGAGCAGAAGGTTACCAGACTGGGCAAAAGATTTTAAAAACCTTCTGAAATTATTTTCAAAACATTTACAAAGAAGCATTTTTCTAAAGAAAAGTTTTGTTTTACGAAAGGCGTATTCCCCAAAGCCATATGCACTATCTTTTGATTCTCTCCTTGAGTCTCTTCTCTCTTTCTTTTTCACCATAGTTTGTAGGCATGCGACACATGTCGGAGGGCAAAGTAGTGTCCAACCTCCATCAGTAGCTGCAGTAGTTTTACTTGCGACTAATCTTATTTCAAGCTTTGTAGGGTTGCCGTGCGATGGAGGTAGCTTTTGAGAAACTTGTCAACAAGCTATACAAGGATAGTACGAACGAGGATAAAGAACACAAGCCTGAGGATGAGAAACTTGTTGATAAGGCATAATCCACGAAGGAGGAAAAGGTGAAAGGGAAGAGGTCAAAGTAAAAAAATAATAAAACCCATGACAAGAAAGAACATCGTTGGTATGGTAAAAAGGGACATGTAGCTAAGTATCATAGGACAAGGACAAGAGCAAAGAACAAGATCGTCGAGAGGGCAATTGTATGCTCTCACTACTAGCATACCTAAGAGAGGTGGTAACATTTATGTTAAAAGTTTAGCTTCTCTTTTCTATCATACCGTGGGAACTTTGTTTTTATTCATCGCATCCTTTTAATTCTGCCTCGATAGTTGAGTCTCTGCACCTTAGTACTAGCGTAGTAGAGGATCCCATTTTTGTCTCAAATCCTATTGGGGAATCGGCTCATTTATTCATGACTTGTTTGGATGTGAGAATGTCTATGCTAAGTGTTGAGTTTAGAAGTAAAGCTTATGTTTTGGGTTATGGGTTGATTCTAGGGATGGAGTGGTTGTCCAGAAATGGTACCATTCTCGAGTATGAAAAGAGGGTAGTTATACGCTTGATTTGCCTTGGTAATGCCCTCGAAGTCTAGTGTAACCCTTAGGGTTCTTCCATGTTTAGTTACCTAGAATCTCTTGATACATTTAACGATCCGCTCGAGTAGTGTTCGCCACTAAGGCGGATGGATCATTTCGCATATGCATGAGTTATAGAAAATCACCTTAGTAAGTACACTTGGCAACATGGTTGGCATTTGTTTATTTTAAAGAGAAAATTTATTTCTGTGGAATACCTTCTAGTAAGTGAATGAGATCCAAGATTCACTAGTGAATTTTGGAGAGCTTGCATGAAACCATGAGTACGCAGTTATGTTTGAGCCGAGTATACTAGAAGGAGGATAAAGGAAAATGGGACGAGAGACAACAGTGAAATGAGTTCCAACTCATATTTTGGAAACAAGAATTAAGAAATTATGAAGTTAAAGACGGACAAAGCACAATGGAGTTAAGCTCAAGGAAATGCGACTTAGAAGATTGAAGACTAGATACGCGCATCATATCTCTTTTTAAGAATATATCCTTGATCCCTCTTTTCCTATAGAGCTTACTTGTATGCTGTCTTTTAAGTATAACCTCTCGGTCCTATTCTCAATCCTATTTCTGTTGCAAACCCCATAGGGAGTATGACTTATCTGTTAGTAATACATGTTAGGGCTTGAGGGTGTCCATTGGGTTGACTAAACTTTTTGGGTTTTATAGGATATGGGCTGGTGCTTAGGGAGTTCTTCTCCTATTCAATATATATGTGACGTAGATTTTCAGCCTTGTCATTGCCTAATGGGCACAAAGTTTTCACTTGCTTCTATCATTCGGCTATATCTTTAGGTAGGAACAATTGGGTGAAACATATGTTTGAGACATGTTATGATTGATGGTTGCTCGTGGTTGCATAACACACATTAGGCACTAGATCGGCTCAGACACATTTTCATATTGCATATGCATGAGTGTTTATACTTGTTTATGGATGAAATTGAATGTGTTATCATGTGAATGTTTCATATGGATGAATGTTTGAACATACATATAGTGTTTATGCGATTTGGGCTATTTGCATACATGTTGGACTCATGGCACTAAACATATTTTGCATTAAGAAGATCAATCAGGCCTGATCATTTGCATTAGATAAGGAACATATACACACAATTTCTGCATATGTTCATACAGCATTAGAAATTTCTTAAGGACAAATGGATGCCTGTGATTGATGATTGAGTAGATGGATGATTGGATGGTAGGACACATTCTTCTTAACTTGAAGATTTCGGGGACGAAATCCTTTAAGGATGGGAGAATGTAACAAGCCGTATTTTTATAACATGTTAAAACAAGAAATCAAGGCAGAATTAAATATTAAAGTCAGAATCAGGGGAAACGGGTTACGCTATTGAGTTCGTCTCGAAATTTTACATGAAATAGAGTCCGAGTTTTCGAAAATCGGAGTCCGGATGAAGAAGTTATGGCCTGTACAAGTTTCAGTAGTTTTCAGGCAGGACTGGACCAGGGGGTCGACCTAACCCCCAGGTCGACCATAGGGTCAAATTACCCCCCAGGTCGACCATAGTGTCAACCTCCCCCCCTACAGGTCGATCTGGTTGGCCTGTTTTGACCCAGAACTCATTTTTGAAGCCTGAGACATGTTTTGACGGTCCGGATTGATTCTAGGGTTAATCTAAGGGACTAAACTAGTTGCTACACCTATAAAAACACCCTTAGACCTAACCTAATTCATATCAAATCATACTTACACTATTATGCTGCTGAACTCCCTCTTGAACCATGGCCTCCACCCCCAAGTTAAAGTACAAACATTCAAACTCGAATCAATTCGAAGAGCAAAGCTTCAACAATGATTCAAGACAATAAATCAACAACGCCACAACATTTTTACAACAAATTCAGTTCCTAATTCGCTAGCCATTCTCTGTAAGTTCAAGTTTTTTTAGATTTAAACATTTAATTATAATGTGGCCATGGAATAAAGTGGAATTGCATTTAAGTATGTTTATCGATTCTGATATATTTCTGTTGCTCCTTTAATCTTGTGTTTTGGGACTTGTCTATCTTTATGCTCATGACAAGTTTATGATCTATTCAGCAGTTTTCTTGATTCATAATGACATTATCATCAAGTTGTAATATTTATGCCTATGATGATGTTTTCCTCTGATCTCATTTTTATTCAATTTCTATCTCCCCCAATTTATTTTCTTTCATGAACCTTGGTCAATTTCGGACCTTGGCCTAAAATTGCGATTTGCGTACGATATGTATACGGGGTAATTATGGGATTATTGCCTATACGAATATGATGTAATAATTGGCAACATGAAATTGGATATTATCATTGTATTTGCAAGTTTGGGCTTGATCTGTAAATTTTGGTATAATCTTGTTATGAAAAAAATTTGCATAAATATTATATACATGGAATTTGGCACAAGTAGGATCTATGTAATGTAACATGAGATTTGGTATATATAAAATATATGTAATTTGGCATGTAAATTAAATCATGAGTTTGGGACTATGTAAGTTTAAATCAAAAGATTGGGCTTATGTTAATTAGGCATATGTAGAATTGGGAATTTGAACATGAAAGCAATTGTAAATTTGATAATTGGCATAAACATGAATTATGAACTTGGGGAACTGACATGTATTGTAATAAAAAAATTATAGTTTAGGATAACTACATCATGAATCATGATTTGGATTTATTGGGTATAAAACTTGATACATGTAATTTTGGCTAGAACTTGATATGGTAAAATGGCATAAAAATTGGCATACATGTAAAACGACATGAATTGAACATATGTAAATTTGGTATGAATTGGGCATATGTAAAACTGACATGTAACCTAGAACTTGGGCATATGTTAATTATGTAAAATTTGGAGTAGAAACATATATGATAATTTATGACTTGGAGAAAGTTTAATATGAACGCGCCTAAGTTGGGTTTTGGGTAGTTGGTATGTATTGGACATCTAGAAGGCACGTAAGCATGCTTATGAACTTGAAACATGAATTGGTTATGAATATGAATCATTTACTTGATAATAGGCATAAGTGAAAACATGAAACTTGACATGAAACTCGCCATGAAACTGGACACGAACTTGACATGAAACTTGAACATGGACATGACATCAGAATGAACTTGAAAATGGCTAACTCGAGGTTGGGTTGAGTTTGCAGTGTAAATCTTCCCGGAACCGCCCGGCAAATCCAGTTACTGCAAACAATAGGATCCAATGTGGGTAGTTGGTCATATCGCGCTTGAAACCCGAGGTCAGACTGAGTTGTGGTGTAAATCTGCCCGGAACCGCCTGACATATCCAGTGACCACAAAAACAGGTCTGTTGTGAGTGGTTGGGGTGCATTAATGAATTAATGCCACATGATAGGGTTAAGTCATGTACCGCTTGAATATACTCAACCAATTTGACATGATGATTTGGTAGGGTTAAGTCATGAACCGCTTGAATATACTTAACCAATTTGACACGATGACTTGATAGGGTTAAGTCATGAACCGCTTGAATATACTTAACCAATTTGACACGATGGCTTGATAGGGTAAAATCATGAACCGCTTGAATATACTTAACCAATTTGACACGATGACTTGATAGGGTTAAGTCATGAACCGCTTGAATATACTTAACCAATTTGACACGATGGCTTGATAGGGTTAAGTCATGAACCGGTTGAATATACTTAACCAATTTAACACGATGATTTGATAGGGTTAAGTCATGAACCGCTTGAATATACTTAACCAATTTGACACGATGATTTGATAGGGTTAAGTCATGAACCGCTTGAATATACTTAACCAACTTGACACATGATTCGTAGGGCTAAGTCATGAACTTGAACGATAACACTTAGCCAATTTGACATTACATGTAGGCGGGTTAACTCACGAAGTTGAATGACAACACTTAACCAACTTGACATGCTAGACTGATGGGGTTAAGTCTCAAATTTAAATGACAACACTTAACCTATTGGACGAAAACCCTAGTTACGCGGCCCTTTTCAGCAGTAACCCACTTGATGTATCATGGTACCCTGGAACTAGGCAGGGTGGGGCACGATTACTGGGCTGATTGTAAGCAACTAGAACGACGGATGGGTTGGTGTGCCATTGTAGGTTCAGGCGGACTATGGTCATGCACGTAGTCCGGAGTTGAAAAAGTAGGCATTGGGCACCAGTAGGTTTACACTGTGCGTGCTTGATTCGTGTCGGTGGTTGGCACACTAGGGCTTGATACACCCTATGGTGGACCTAGCACATGTGACTACATTTTGTGATTGGGCCGTATGACACAGACACATGAACGAGCTAGGACTTGTAGGGAGCTGATCGATTAATAGATCGTTACGTGGAAAAAGGGTGTTGTTCGTTAGGTAGCATAATCCCTAGTGGTCCTAGGTGGCATAAACCCTAATCGAATCTAGAAAACGTTCAATAGGTATCATAATCCCTAGTGGTCTTAGGTGGCATAAATCCTAGTTGAACACGCGATAGTTCATGATAAGGAAACCTAGCCAGAACAAGGGTGGCGGTCCAAACGATTTCAAGAATGGTGGCACTACGTTGAAGTAATATAGAAATACATGATGAAACCCGTACGATATACCGCAAGGGACTGTACATATACATGGAAAGGATGATACGGGTTGGGGTACTAGTACACTTGGTGCAGAGAATATAGGAAATCAAAGAAAATAGTGGAATGGTGAAGCTTAGAAATCTTGCGATGTTATACTTAATAGAAACCTTGCAATGTGATACTTGGTAGGAACCTTGTGATCATACTCCTGATAGGAAGCATGGGATGTTATACTTGATTCATCGTGCCTGTAGCTTACCTTGTCATCATGCTTATTCATTCCATATTATATTCACCTGTTTTTATGCTGAAAGCCACTAGGACTTACTCAGTCTTTATGACTGACCCAGTTTGTTTCGCCTCTTTTTCTTCCGTTCCCCACCCCAAGGTTCGCAGGGTGGGAATACAGCTTAGTTCGGATCTTACCAAGCTCCAAGGCTCTTTCATGTACTGCTTGGATTTCTCTTGGCTATGGCTTGCTTTGCTGCTTTATTTGGGGAATGATTTATGACTATGGTTTTATGCTTCTTTACTATTGCAAGACAGATTTCGATGTAATGGATTTAATTGCATTTTAATGTAAAAGGCTTTAGACCTTTCTAGATTTTAAAGCAATGAAATTTGGTTCTTCTTCCGCTGTTTTATATGTTCTATCTTGTAATATTTCTGTGTATGTTTACCTAGATAATGCTCCACCAAAGCTAGTGCATTCCCTTTGTGAGCGACCCTAGCGGAGGTGGGGTGTTACACTTTATATAGGTGAAATGGTGAAGTAAAAATGAGATTTTTATATATGAAGACATAGAGAATAAAAATATATTTTTTATTGTATGTAGAGCATGAAAATATAATTTTTATATAATGTAAAGTATAAAAATATGATTTTTATACGAGTAGTGAATCAAAAATATAATTTGTATATAGTGATGATGATAAAAATAGAATTTTTATCTATATAGTAGCAGGATAAAAAAAGAATTTTTAACTATATAGTACCAATATAAAAATGTGATTTTTATATATGTAGTGGCTACAGACAATGTAATTGACAAAAGGCGAGCACGACGAAGATCTCTACATATGAAGAGTCGCGGTGTATTGGTTTAGCTAGTCGGTGAGAACTTCTCACTTTTAATCTTGTTTTCTAGATAAAATTATATACTAGGATGCAGACAGTGCTTAGCAGCACCCGACACCCATCGTTTACAGACCATGGACGACTTGTATTGCTTGATGTGTTGTGAAGTTTGTTTGTGATGCTGATGTGAAATGGATATTAAAATATTCATGTGTTGAAATAAATTAATTATAGTTAAAAATATAATTTTTAACGTGAATGTGCATAAATAAATATTCATTTACAAACCGGACGGTTTGTTTATGTACACCTATTTGAAGGACATTGATTGGGACGATAAATTTTACACGTCGCCCAACTGCACAAATAATATTCGGTGTTTGTGGATTGAAACCCCACACGGGTGTTGGGATGATATTTGACGTACACTAATCCCAATTGTTTAGTGGTATGTCGATCGTTTGATTGACAGACTGTATGAGCGTTAATTAGTTATATTTAATGCTTATGCAGTTATGTGGTGCACTTTGGATGATGGTTGATTATTTATCGTTGCTATAATATACATGTGTTGTATGGAATCCATATAATTAACATTATATGGTAATTGATTGGGCCTCATTCCAATTGGGAAAATAAAGAATAATATAAAATAAAGATTCATGTGTTGAATAGAATAAATAGTCATGTGTTGACGATGATCATGTATTGAGAATATTCATGTGTTGAAAATATTCATGTGTTGAGTAAAATATTTTAAACAATAAAATTTACATCTTCATCATAATATTATAAAATATATTAAATAACAAAAATAGTCATGTGTTGACGATGCTCATGTGTTGAGAATATTCATGTGTTGAAAGAAATATAGATTCATGTGTTGAATATAATAAATATTCATTTGTTGAATAGAATAACGAAGTTATTGAAATATATAAAGTCGTGTTGGTTAGATATGCGCCATTTTGACGTGAACGATATTTATATCGATTATATTTGTTTTTATAATGAATACAGAAAAGAAAGTGATTTCAAAATATAACGTTTTGAAAATATTATCATTTATATAGTAATGATATGAAATATTCAATTTTGATTCAAAATTGAATATGAAGTTGAAATCGTTTCGAAAACGAATTTAAAATGATTTATAAAATACATTTTAAAAGGAAATCGACGAAATATAATATATATATATATATATATATTATGTATATAATGGACTGAATAGAACGAGCCGCGCCGCGCAGTTCACGAATTTCGACCATTGAATTCGAATTGACGTTACGGGAGATCCGACTGTCGGTTTCTCCTGAAACCGGAACCATTGGGTTCGTATCGAAAAGAGCTTTCCAATGAATATTAGAAATTTGAAATCTAACGGTTGAATTTGGAATTATGTCCAAATCAAATTTGGAAAAGGTCGTTGTAAGTGCAGTTCGATGACCGTTGTTGGAAATCAACTGAATAGGCCTTGATAAAATTATTAAAAATATTAATAATTTATGTAAAATCATAATATATGAATTGGAAAGAATTAGGAAGAATAATTCCATATTTGAAAAGATAAAAATATATTTTTATCGAAATGAACTAGTTTATAACTAGAATTAAAATCCGATTATTATTAAATAAATAAAATTGATTGAAAGTGGTTTTAAAAATAATCAGAATTTCCAATACGTGAAATGGAATGGATTTGAATCGAAATTATCTTCAGAATATTTTGATGTTGGATTTCGTGATTATACAGATATGGTTGTGGAAATTTGAAAGATATATTTATATCGTTATTTCCAATACGATATTTGTTGGTTTCAGAATTTGATATTGAATATAAGCCGATATATTTTCTATTCAGAGCCTTGAATTTAATATCAAATGGGAATTTGGGTTCGTCGTGAATGGTGTCTTGAATAACACTGTCCTTGAACCCAGTTTAGAAAAGAATAAATCTTTTGATTAAGATTTAGTGAAATTGTCCAGTTAATTTGGTATTTACTTGGAATTGAATTTAAATTGGTTTTTGGGTTTATTGTGAGCGGTGTTTTGAATAACACCTGTTCTTTAACCCGATAAACAATGGAATGTGATTTTGAGTTTATCGTGAACCGTGTTTTAGATAACATTGGTTCTTTAACTCAGTTAAAGACGTGATGTTGATTTTTGGGAAGATTAAAACTAAGTGGAGTTTTAACGAATCTTTAATTAGATTAAAGTGATCGAGAATGGAGTATCACCAATTTTGCTCCAAAGAGATAGTTAAATCTTTAATTAGATTTGAACGTGAAATGGTAATTAATATTTACCGATAACACCGTGGTGTTATATATGGAGCATTACCAGTTTTTCTCCATGGGATGAATAGGTTGGGATTGGGAAATAAAATAAATAATTACTTCGGTGTGGTTCGCTAATCACAACTAGTTTGGAAATCCTTAACATGGTTTGAAATGATATCCAAAGGAAGATTAAAGAATAAATTTAGAAGAATTTATCTTTGATAGAATTAATGGGAACCTTTCCCTAAGAATGTGAAAATTTGAATAAAAGAATATTCTGAATTGGAATAAGGCGTATGTTGTGTTTGTGTAACACTTGTTTATTATATACGCGGGTTATTCGGAAAGGCCGGGTTTATACCCATTCTGAATAACCGATTCGACGATAAGTCGAAGATAAAGACGGTGGTTGAAGACCAAAAGTCTTCACATCGTTTAGATGATTATTGACGATCTTGATTGGGTTGTACACCCAAGAGGAGGGAATCAGTTGGTGATCGTCCAGACGTACTTGGAGATCGATGGATATGCAAGGAAAGTGCCTCCAGTTTTGTTCAGACCCAGAATGAACTTGTAAATGGATTGCTTGTCTGACATTGGATTTTATTCTGTGTTGATTGATCTCTATTAAATATACATCTGTTTGGTGGCGGAGAATTTATTCTCTTGCTTAACGCCCTTCTCTAAGATGTACGAGCTCAGAGGTTGTATATCGATGGACATTAGTCGCATGGAGTGAATTGCCTGTGTGGCATGCCTAAGTGGCAAATGATCAAGGCTTCTATTGAAAAGCAAAGTCTTGTGGTTGATGATCAAAGCACGGCCTGTGTGGCGTAGCTTTGTGTATAGCGTTAATTCGCGAGCCTCACACATCGGTATGGGTCAAAAACGGGATAGTGACTGCAGGGAGAGCACGACGTTTCTTTCTAGCTATGGGTGATGTCAGTGACCTACCAGCCCTGACATTTATATACTTTTTACCTGTGTGCTTGTTGGAATGCGAGGCGCCTCAAATATATAGTCGATAACTGGCACTATGTGAGCTGACGTACAGACCATTATATAGGTCCAATAGGACCGGGAAACGTGTGTTCAGGAATTGCCAAACCTCAAAAGTAAGAGAGGACCGGCCCTGAAGATCCAAGGATCGCTGTGTGTGGTCCTGAGACATTTGCTAGAGTGTCTCGAACGGAGAGGAGCTTGCCCCTTTCTTCGACTCATGACGGAAATCCAATTTCCAATACGTGACATTTCGGTTTTATTTGAAGAGCCTAGTATGGCGACATAGTGGTATGAGACACATATGCCGTCTATGATTGATACTTATGACTGAAATTGTTTTGACACTGTACACTTATAATAGTATCAAATGATTTGTTTTAAACGTACCAAGCATTCTTTGGCTGTTTTAAGGTAAAATCCTATCCTCCGGCTTGCGTTGCATTGTGTGATGGGACCTGGGTCTTATAATAGCTTCATTTTTCTTTATTTAGCATTGCGCTGTTTGTTTTATGCACTGATATTCTTGGAGGAAACCCGTTCCGTGTTATACGGCGTGGTCCCTTGATTTACCTAACTTTAAAAATGAAGATTAATAACTGTTTTAGTTCTCACACCAGTCACATGACTGACCTGGAGTTTATTGTTTTAACCTAAACTCTGGGTGCCCCTATTTTCTACATGGGCAGCCAGTAGTTTTGGTTTTGCAGATTTATATTCACAGGATTCTGGTTTATAGCTGAAGTGATATTCAGAAATCTCTGTATCCATGTATTTCTTTCGGTTATGTTTTGTATTATTTGTCCGCTGATATGTATATAAATGTATTTTAACCTTTGATATTTTATGTGTAATATTGATTTATACTCTGTATATTCTTGTATTCTAATGGAATTGTTGTTATATACAATGAAATGTCCTTCTGTTTGTGTTTCAATGTGGCTTGTCCTCAAAGCAATTCGTTCTTTCCTTACCGGGGAAGTTCGGATCGCTTCATTTTGGTATCAGAGCTTTGGTTTACAGAGCTCGAGAACAAGACACGTTAGAACCGAACGAAAGAATTCATCAGAGATTGGACTAGTAATGTCCAATAAGAATGGCTCGTTAGAGATAGGATCAGTAGTATCTTAGAACGAGTGTGAAGAGTATATTTTTAAAATAAAATTGGAAACAAGTTTTGTTTTGAAAGTTAAATTCAATTATTCGTATTTGAATATTTTATTTGTTTTGAATTTGGACAATCGAGTATATAAAGATTTTGCATATACGCGTCATGAACGTATATTCAAAGTTTTAATATACTGGATAGATATAGAATCACACTCTAGTCGCCCGGAGATGATTCTGATGATTGTAGCTACATCATCACGATTTATGTTCGAGTTTCGAAAGTGGGATATCTATATATTTCAATTAGACTGGTGTGAGAACCAAAACTAGATAGGTTTATTGTTGTGATTTGGCATCAAAAACATGATTTTCTGTATATATATCAAAATTATGAATTTGAAACGATAATCAACTATTTGATTGCTGATGGTGTTGCTTGATTATTGGTATGATATTTTTAACCATTTAGGCCAAATTGAACCAAATAGCGAACTGTATTGAGAATTATTTGCAAATGCATGCATATACATGTACTTACATTGAATAGGTCATAGCAAGGAGGCTAGAGCAGAAGAATAAAATTGTTTGCTCGACAAATAGGTACATGTTTACTAATTTATTGGGTTTGGATGATTTTATGAGCCGGTTGGCTGTTTCTTTTTCGTTTTGGATTGATAAGGGCCATGGGAGGCTATTTGAAATATCCCGAAGTCCCCGGTGCACGAGAGGTTATGGCGAAATTTTTCGAAAATTTAGGGCGTTAGCCAAATTTTTGAAAAATTTGAAAAGTTCTTAGAAACTGAAAAGTTGAAGAACTTAAGCCGTAAAAAAAATAATGAAAGTTGAGTTGATTAGTTAAACAACTTTCGGCTTCGTTCCTTTTTGGGGACGAAAAGTTTTAAGTGGGGGAGATTGTAATAACCCAAAAATCCGAGGCAATTTAAAATTTTTATTTTGGCAATTTTAGCAAATTTTAGTTATTTAAAATGAATTATTTTAAATAATAACAACGAGAAATTTATTTTGAGTAGAATTAGGATGTATATACTTATATAGATCGTCGTTAGAATATAAATAATTATTTTTAATTATAAAAGGAATTGAAAATGGCGTGGTAGGTTGAAATTTCGATTTCAAAATTCAAATGAGTGTACAGGATTCAAAATAATCCGGATTTTAGAGAAACCAAAAATATTAAAATCTAATTGAGAATATCTTTCCAACGAATCTGAGATATCAAAATATCAAAATTTCATAGCGGGAATCAAAAGTTATGCCCAGTTGAAAATTCAGAATAGTCGCTATGGAATTTTGGCCCTTAAAAATAGCCACTTTGGAAACGATCTAGATTTTCGACGAAACCACTTTTGTTGGATCCATGATGTCAAGTTATTGCTAGGTTTCAAAATTCGTAATTTTTCAAATCAATATGTGAGCGTGGCGAAGGAAAACGTGTTTGACCAGTTTCAGTTGATTTTAATCGACTGAAAAATGGCCATTTTTCAGACGGTCTTAGAATTTGACGAAATTAGTTTTGTTAGGACCGTATCGTCAATACGAATCTAGAAAATAATTTTTTGGAATTTTTATAGTTAGTATGGGGCCCCGGTAAATTGAAATGTGCGTTCAAATTCAATATATTTTGATTTTGACGAAAAATGATCGAAACGATCGAAACGATCGAATCAGCTTACGATTCATATCCTATTGTGTTTGGAATGGGGGTAATTAGCTAGGGGCGACAGTCGGTGGGTTCGATTTTGATTTCGAAATAAAAAGTTACCTTTTTGAAGTTAAAAATAATATATATATATATATATATTTAAATAAAACCCCATCCCCTTCTCCACTTCCCTCGTCGACCACAAATCATTCAGAAGAAAAAAAATGCATAGCCCTCCCGAAGATCGACGCCCTCCATCGTGCTGGCCTCCCCCGCCGCGCCTTCTTCTCCGACTACCCCCTCTCCTCCTCGCTTCCCTCCTCCGTCCTCATTCTTCCCCAAACCCCGCCTGAAATCGAACCAAAACCCCATCCGCCGCTTGAAACCCTAGCGCGCACCCCCTGAAGATCTGACCCCGTCGCCATGGCCCACTGCCACCTGTCACGATGCCGCCGTCCTCACCAGGCTCCATCAAGCAAGCCCTCCTCCCTCCTCGTTCGATTGACAGTAAGTTTTTCCCTTAACTGATTTTATACATTAATGAAATGGCTAAAGGTCTAATTTTTATAATTAACGACATTGTTAGGAACTGATTTTATATATATGGCATTATTTTAAAAGTGGAATTTTTAGTATATATATAAATCAGTTTTTGTTTATATAAATCAGTTTATTTAAACCAGTTTTTATATAAGAAAAAGATTGGATTTTTATTTGTTTGAATGATAGAGAAAGATCAGATCTTTTGATTAGAAAAGTTATGATTTCTGTTCATACGAAAATGCGAGATTTTTATTGTAGTAAAGGCGATATTTTTATTATAGTAAAGGCGGGATTTTTATTATAGTAAAGGCGAGATTTTTATTAGAAAGATAAGATTTTTACCATATATGAAAGGCTGGATTTTTAATTTGAAAAGTTTGATTTTTAAACAAGAAAAGAATTGAATCTTTAAAGTATAAAAATCGAATTTTTATATTAGAAAAGTTTGAATCTTTATATAGTTGAAATGGTGAAGTAAAAATGAGATTTTTATATATGAAGATATAGAGAATAAAAATATAATTTTTATTGTATGTGGAGTATGAAAATATAATTTTTATATAATGTAAAGTATAAAAATATGATTTTTATACAAGTAGTGAATCAAAAATATAATTTTTATATAGTGATAAGGATAAAAATAGAATTTTTATCTATATAGTAGCAGGATAAAAATAGAATTATTATCTATATAGTACCAATATAAAAATGTGATTTTTATATATGTAGTGGCTACGGACAATGAAATTGACAAAAGGCGAGCGCGACGAAGACCTCTACATATGAAGAGTCGCGGTGTATTGGTTTAGCTAGTCGGTGAGAACTTCTCACTTTAAATCTTGTTTTCTAGTTAAAAATATATACTAGGATGCAAACGGTGCTTAGTAGCACCCGACACCCGTTGTCCACAGACCATGGACGACTTGTCTGATTGTTTGATGTGTTGTGAAGTTTGTTTGTAATGTTGATGTGAAATGGATAGTAAAATATTCATGTGTTGAAATAAATTAATTATAGTTAAAAATATAATTTTTAACGTGAATGTGAATAAATAAATATTCATTTACAAACTGGACGGTTTGTTTATGTACACCTATTTGAAGGACATTGATTGGGACGATAAATTTTACACGTCGCCCAACTGCACAAATAATATTCAGTGTTTGTGTATTGAAACCCCGCACGGGTGTTAGGATGATATTTGACGTACACTAATCCCAATTGTTTAGTGGTATGTCGATCGTTTGATTGACAAGCTGTATGAGCGTTAATTAGTTATATTTAATGCTTATGCAGTTGTTTGGTGCACTTTGGATGATGGTTGATTATTTATCGTTGCTATTATATACATGTGTTGTATGGAATCCATATAATTAACATTAAATGGTAATTGATTGGGCCTCATTCCAATTGGGAAAATAAAGAATATTATAAAATAAAGATTCAAGTGTTGAATAGAATAAATAGTCATGTGTTGACGATGCTCATGTGTTGAGAATATTCATGTGTTGAGTAAAATATTTTAAACAATAAAATTTACATCTTTATCATAATATTATAAAATATATTAAATAACAAAAATAGTCATGTGTTGACGATGCTCATGTGTTGAGAATATTCATGTGTTGAAAAATATATAAATTCATGTGTTGAATAAAATAAATATTCATTTGTTGAATAGAATAACGAAGTTATTGAAATATATAAAGCCGTGTTGGTTAGATATGCGCCATTTTGATGTGAACGATATTTATATCGATTATATTCGTTTTTATAATGAATATAGAAAAGAAAGTGATTTCAAAATATAGCGTTTTGAAATATTATCATTTATATAGTAATGATATGAAATATTCAATTTTGATTCGAAATTGAATATGAAGTTGAAATCGTTTCGAAAACGAATTTAAAACAATTTATAAAATACGTTTTAAAAGGAAATCGATGAAAAATATATATAATATATATATATATATATATATATATTATAATGGCCTGAATAGAACACGCCGCGCCGCAGAAGTTCGCGAATTTCGACCATTGACTTCGAATTGACGTTGCGGGAGATCCGACCATCGGATTCTCCTGAAACTGGAACCGTTGGGTTCGTATCGAAAAGAGATTTCTAATGAGTATTAGAAATTTGAAATCTAACAGTTGGATTTTGAATTATGTCCAAATAAAATTTGAAAAAGGTCGCTGTAAGTGCAGTTCGACGACCGTTAATGAAATCGACTGAACGGGCCTTGATAAAATTATTAAAAATATTAATAATTTGTGTAAAATCATAATATATGAATTGGAAAGAATTGGGGTGAAAAATTCCATACTTGAAAACATAAAAATATATTTTTATCGAAATGAACTAGTTTATAACTAGAATTAAAATCCGATTATTTTTAAATAAATAAAATGGATTGAAAGTTGTTTTAAAAATAATCAGAATTTCCAATACGTGAATTGGAATGGATTTGAATTGAAATTATCTTCGGAATATTTCGATGTTGGATTTCGTGATTATACAGATATGGTTGTGGAAATTTGAAAGATATATTTATATCGTTATTTCCAATACGATATTTGTTGGTTTCATAATTTGATATTGAATATAAGCCGATATATTTTCTATTCGTAGACTTGTATTTAATATCAAATGGGATTTTAGGTTCGTCGTGAATGGTGTCTTGAATAACACTATCCTTGAACCCAATTTAGAAAAGAAAAATCTTTTAATTAAGATTTAGTGAAATTGCCCAGTTAATTTGGTATTTACTTGGAATTGAATTCAAATTGGTTTTTGGGTTTATTGTAAGCGGTGTTTTGAATAACACCTGTTCTTTAACCCGATTAACAATGGAATGCGATTTTGGGTTTATCGCGAACCGTGTTTTATATGACATTGGTTCTTTAACTCAGTTAAAGACATGATGTTGATTTTTGGGAAGATTAGAACTAAGTGGAGTTTTAATGAATCTTTAATTAGATTAAAGTGATCGAGAATGGAGTATCACCAGTTTTGCTCCAAAGCGATAGTTAAATCTTTAATTAGATTTGAACGTGAAATGGTAATTAATATTTACCGATAACACCGTGGTGTTAGATATGGAGTATTACCAGTTTTGCTCCATGGGATGAATAGGTTGGGATTGGGAAATAAAATAAATAATTACTTCGGTGTGGTTCGCTAATCCCGACTAGTTTGGAAAACCTTAACATGGTTTGAAATGATATCCAAAGGAAGATTAAAGAATAAATTTAGAAGAATTTATCTTTGATAAAATTAATGGGAACCTTTTCCTAAGAATGTGAAAATTTGAATAAAAGAATATTCTGAATTGGAATGAGGCATATGTTGTGTTTGTGTAATAATTGTTTATTATATACTCGGGTTATTCGGGAAGGCCGGGTTTATACCCATTCTGAATAACCGATTCGACGATAAGTCGAAGATGAAGACGGTGGTTGAAGACCGAAAGTCTTCACATCGTTTGGATGATTATTGATGATCTTGATTGGGCCGTATGCCCAAGAGGAGGGAATCAGTTGGTGATCGTCCAGATGTACTTGGGGATCGATGGATATGCGAGGAAAGTGCCTCCGGTTTCGTTCAGACCCAGAACGAACTCGTAAATGGACTATGTGTCTAACATTGGATTTTATACTGTGTTGATTGATCTCTATTAAATATACATCTATTTGGCGATGGAGAATTTATTCTCTTGCTTAACGCCCTTCTCTGAGATGTACGACCTCAGAGGTTGTATATCGATGGACATCAGTCGCATGGAGTGAATTGCCTGTGTGGCATGCCTAAGTGGCAAATGATCAAGGCTTCTGTTGAAAAGCAAAGTCTTGTGGTTGATGATCAAAGCATGGCCTGTGTGGCATAGCTTTGTATATTTCGTTAATTCGCGAGCCTCACACCTCGGTATGAGTCAAAAATAGGATAGTGACTACAGGGAGAGCACGACGTTTCTTTCTAGCTATAGGTGATGTCAGTGACCTACCAGCCCTAGCATTTATATACTTTCTACCTGTGTGGTTATTGGAATGCGAGGCTCCTCGAATAAATGGTCGATAACTGGCACTATGTGAGCCGACGTACAGACTATTATATAGGTCTGATAGGTTCGGGAAACGTGTGTTCAGGAATTGCCAATCCTCAAAAGTAAGAGAGGACCGACCCTGAAGATCCAAGGATCGCTGTGTGTGGTCCTGGGACATTTGCTAGAGTGTCTCGAATGGAGAGGAGCTTGACCCTTGCCTCGACTCATGACGGAAATCCAATTTCCAATACATGACATTTCGGTTTTATTTGTAGAGCATAGTATGGCTACATAGTGGTATGGGACACTTATGCCGTCTATGATTGATACTTATGATTGAAATTGTTTTGACACTATACACTTATAATAGTATCAAATGATTTGTTTTAAACGTATCAAGCATTCTTTGGCTGTTATAAGGTAAAAGCCTATCCTCCGACTTGCGTTGCATTGTGTGATGGGACCTGGGTCTTATAATAGCTTCATTTTTCTTTATTTAGCATTGCGCTGTTTGTTTTATACACTGGTATTCTTGGAAGGAAACCCGTTCCGTGTTATACGGCGTGGTCCCTTGATTTACCTAACTTTAAAAATAAAGATTAATAACTGTTTTAGTTCTCACACCAGTCACATGACTGACTTGGAGTTTATTGTTTTAACCTAAACTCTGGGTGCCCCTATTTTCTACACGGGCAGCTAGTAGTTTTGGTTTTGCAGATTTATATTCACAGGATCCTGGTTTATAGCTGAAGTGATATTTGGAAAGCTCTGTATCCATGTATTTCTTTCAGTTATGTTTTGTATTATTTGTCCGCTGCTATGTATTTAAATGTATTTTAACCTCTGATATTTTATGTGTAATATTGATTTACACTTTGTATATTATTGTATTCTGATGGAATTGTTGTTATATACAATGAAATGTCCTTCTGTTTGTGTTTCAATGTGGCTTGTCCTCAAAGCAATTCGTTCTTTCCTTACGGGGGAAGTTTGGGTCACTTCAATTGATTTAACAGGAAAATAGTGTGCAGGACAAAATTAACAAAAAATTATCCATAAGGACAAAGGGAAAAAAAATTTAACCACAAGGACAAACTTTAGTGTAAAGTATGAAATGATAGTGGGCCCCTGAATTCCACCCTTTACACTAAAAAGTGTCCTTTTGGTTAAAATTTTTCCCCCTTGTCCTTATGGATAATTTTTTGTTAACTTAGTGCTTGTACCTAAAAACACCTTAATTTAAATGGTAATCGAGACCTTTGAGGTATGATTAAATATAAGTTGATTTGGTTTGAAAGTCATTATGTGAATATTTTTGGAAATTGAATAAAACCAAAGTTATATATTATAGTATTATTTTATACTATATTTTGGGAACTTTACGATATTATTATCGATTTGATTTAAGCGATTTAAGTAAGTAGTTTTCAAAATTAAATATGATCGAAGTTAGATATTTAATTTAGATTTCAAATTTGAATATAAGATTTTGTATAAATGATTATAAAGCGATTTATAAAATAATGACCACAGTGTGGAAAATGTAAACGATTATTTGTTAAAGAGGCCGGGGTCAGATATTGTCATGCTCTTTGCCAATACCAAAAACCAGTTTAACAACTGTTTACGCGATGGAGATCCAGAATAAAGTAGGATGGTTAGTGCAACGACCTGGCGGGGATTCAACTCCCGAATTCCGACAATAACACATAAACTCGTATTAATTGCCACAACTCAAGTATCGAAAACACCAGATAGTTAATAGAAAAACATCAGAGGGTGAAATAGGAAAGAAAGAAATATTAGAACAAAAGAAGAAGAAGAAGCAACAAACGCAAACTCTCACATCGTAGAGCAACAAAATATAATGTATAAAAAAAATCTTCATTGAGAGCTAGAAATAAAATTTACAGTCATCAGAGCATATCAAAACTTCTGGACAGTTATAATAACCTATTCTCATATACAATCACACAACGGAATAATAACTATAATATCATACATCAACTCTTCCAGCTCGCCTCTTCACAGCATCTGATAACTCACTACAACAAATTGACCATATTACAACGGTGGAAAACAGTTGTAAAAGACTTTTTACAACGGTGGAGCCACCGTCGTCTATTAAGAAGTTATAATAGACTAAAATCTTTTACAAATTTTATACACTGTTGCGACACCGTTGTAAAATGTATATTTTACAACTGTTTTCCACCGTTGTAGTAATACATATTACAACATTTTTGCACTGTTGTAGTAATACATATTACAACTTTTTTCACCGTTGTAGTAATTCCTACTACAATTAATTATATCATTATGATTTTTGTTTCATTATACATTACATTTCATATAAAAATAAATATTTATATTGAATAAAATGATACTACTCTAAACTGAAATAATCAATTAAATATTTTATTTCAATATCTGAATTAGTACAACTTTCTGATCCACTATCGTACAACTCACTTTTACATAATACAGTCATAACAATACATATATTCCTCACTACAAACTGATCACTCAATACACTCAGTTACATACACACTTTCGTATAAATATTATATACACATACTGAAACACACCAAATCTTTATGCTCCAGCATCCAATCCAGTTGTTACCTGTCACAGAATTTTACACACGTTAATATAGGACGGTTGATCTTCATAAATTTGCTTCTTAACATCGCAATCCTCAGGTAAGAAGAGGGAGATAATATCATTATACCCCGAAATTCCACTCAAAATCATTTGTAATCTAAAATAGATTTGAAATTCAAAACAGCATATTAAATGCATCACTAAATGCAGCCTATTCTACCATAGACAGGATGCTTCAAATGTCTTATTGGAAAGAATAAATTAAAAACATTCAAAATGCATCACTAAATGCAGCCATAACCTACCACAATCGAAGGATAAAACTCCAACCAAACCCAAAACAGGACACGACATAGCAAAGACCGATACAACGCAAACACTCTAGTCGAAACCGCTCGTCTCAGACTACACATCAACCAACAAACATAACACAAACTCACCCAAGATCCAGAAGAGCAGGGAACTCACCACCACGTCGATAAGAATCGATCCACAACCGATGAACAGTCTGCCTTTTGGGAGCTAAACCCTTCAAATCTTAAACCTGGCAAAGTATTGTGGGTTCATACTTCAGAAAGCCAAAATAGATATTAGAGAATCAAATCGAACATCTAAAGCAACTAGAAAACAATAGTAGAAGAGAAGAATTTTTCCTTTGATGATATGATTCCAGTGACCGTGCAATACGAAGCTAGAAGTTGCATCTCCTTGGTACCTCTAATATCCTGCAAAGCCAAAATAGATGTGTTGAATTACAATTTTGAAAATAATGTTGCAAAATTATTTGGAGAGTGAAAATCTCTAATTTGTATTTTTCTCAAAACCATGCTCCACTGGACTGTTTTTGATGGGTTGTGAAACAAGAGTTCACACTAAAGCTAAACTGTAAAGTTAACATTAAAATATCCTACAGTCTAGTGATGAATTACAAACAAGCATTGACAAATTACTAACAAGCATGCTCCATCTGATGAACAGCTCCACTTATTTTGCATTACAAACAAGCACTGACGAATTACTAAAAGTTCACATTAAAATATCCTACACTCAGGCCAAAATACCTGCAATGAATAAATAGTAGTAATAATAATAAGCCCTGTAAACATACTTTCTGGAAAAATAAATAAAAATAGACCCCGTGATTTCCTTCAAAAGCTGCATTCCACATAGGCTTCTGTTCAAACTTCCTAGCATCATCCTTAAAACATTTACCTCGCTCCCAATGCGTGGATTTTCACGGATCAACGCCTGATTTTTGTTGGCCACACTTCGTCTGAGTATGGTAAGGAGGAATGGGCAAACGTTAATACAACAAGGCATCCTGCTACTTTTCACGCAGATTTTGCTTCCAAAAACAGTCGAGTCAAGTATCTTCCCCTTGTTCTAGCTCCAGATCCATGCTCCTGACATTCCCAGTTGTCGCCATCACCTTCGAGATTAAAACCGCCCAAATTAGCGATCGAAACCACAACGGTCGTCGAGATCCCCATTGCTGCTTTTGCAGTTCGGCACACCACGTTGGAAAACGAGCCCGCTTGGAGATGATGGAGCTGCCGTCTGCCGACGGTGGTTTTGAACAACCGTGTGGTCTGTGCCGTCAATTGGCAGCGAAAGGATGAAGGTTGGTGGCAAAACGGATGCGAGGTGGCAATTCCAGATCATGAGATCTAGGGTTTCCTGAGGCGGCTATTGAAATTGAAAGGGTTTACGTTTATTTTTATTCCCTTTTTGGTTGGGTCACGTGATGGGTTTCCTGTATGGAGGGAAGATGAAAATTTCAGAGAACATTAGCGGGCTTTTGAGGGGCAACGAAAATTTCTGTACGTAGAAAAGCCTTGAATTGATAAAAATCATTTCTACAAAACATACAAACAGTCAAGAAATTGAAATTTTGATTACATTAAGGTTTTATACAAACAATATTTTTGTTAAATATTTAATTATTAGCAGAAAACTTAGATGAATTAGGAGTGCATGAACGCTGTAATTATTAGCAGAAAAATTATTTTTAAATCTAAGGAAAGCTTCTAAATTCACTTTCCATTAATAATTTTATTTAACAGTACTTACTAATCTTATTAATTAAAGATTTCTTATTAATCTTAATTTCTAAGTATTAAATATTACGAACTGATTATTAATTATTACTTTCTAATTGATTATTAATAGTAATTATTAGTTATTAATTATAAATAATCAATACAAATGTATTAAATATTAATTATTAGTTGTTAATTATATTAAAATATAGTCATATATTACAACAGTCAAAAAATAAAAGTTGTGATAGGCTTTTATTACAACTGTCAAAATAACACAATTGTTAAAAATAAGTTTATTACAACTTTTCTGGAAAAAAGTTGTAAAAAAACGTTTATTACAACGGTGCTTTTACCACCATTGTAAAATTAAAGTTGTAATTGTTTTAGTGACTTGAACCTGTAAAATACGGTCTGACCCGAGCATTACAAACGATAGGGTGAACCAGCATGAAAAAACTCAATAAGTTTAAAGGTATCATCCAACTTGATTTTAAAGATCAGATCCTTTCGAAAGAAATAATCTTAAGACCAAATCCATACATAAATACGGACGGTTTTTACCTTACGATAACCCAAAACATTTTAAAATCATATTTTTTTCTAATATTATAATAACATCTAATACAAATAAATACCAATCTAGCAAAATGCTTGCATCTCACGCTGCACATATATAGTATACAATAAAAACCATGGGCTTTTATTGGAGAATCGATTTCCAAGTGGAAAGGTATGGGACCACCTCCGACAGTGTATCTCTAGAGAGGAATACAACAGGATTCAAAAAGAACATCTTGCAACCCAAGCTAAACATGATCGGGCCCTCACTTCGCTTGGGAGTACCGAATATATTGTCACCTTACGGCTTTATATCGCAACGACCGTAGTTCCCGGGAGATACAAAAATGAAAAGAAGTAAAATACGAATATTGTCTAGATGGTGACAACATATAACGACCTGAACTTCCTTGGTCTCCAAAGAGAAGAGAAAGAACGGATTGTCTGAGAACATGACAAATCAGAACAAAAATAGAAGAACATTTCATTTCTATTTCAACAATTAACATCAGAGTACAAGAATATGTAAAGTATGAACAAATAATATACATTTGATAAATATTAGAGATTTACAAATTATAATGCAACGGAAAATAATAAAAAAGCAACTGAAAGGAATATACGGATACAGAGCTTTCCGATTATAGTTCTAGCTGTATATCCAGGATCCTATGAATATAATATCTGCAAAATCAAACTACTAGCTGCCCGAGTGGAAAATAGGGGCACCTAGAGTTTAGGCTAAAACAATAAACTCCAGGTCAGTCATGTGACTGGTGTGAGAACTAAAACAATTATTTAAAACATTACTATAAAATTTGGTAAATCAAGGGACCACGCCATATAACACGGAACGGGTTTACCCCTAAGAATACCAGTGCATAAAACAAACAGCGCAATGTTAATTAAAGAAAATGAAGCTATTATAAGACTCAGGTCCCATCTGTGACGGCCCGCTCCGCACCAACCTGCATTTCCTCCGGAAGTGCGCTGTACACATGCCCGACTAGCACGGAACGGTCGCCAAAGAAAGGAAAGAAGGGAATGAACTAATCAAGGAACCTGTAGAATGTCTCACAGCGCATGGAATAAAATATAATAATAATAACATACTTGACATAAAACAGGTGAGACAGTGCATAAGCTGATAACTAAAATCAACATCAATCATCAGAGCAGCGGAAATTCAAATACAGCTTATTACAATTTTCCAAGTTTACCGTCTCTAAACAAAAGAAAGCTAAAGTAGAAGATGCACCACCAATGCCCAAGCAGTGATCTTCAACAACACAGGGAGAATACTATATATATATTACGTGGAAGCCTCCTGCTCGTCTCCGGATCATCTACCCGTGCATCACCAGCTAACCTGTCTCTAGTCTGCTCGTGTGAGCACCCAGAGTAATAAGAAGAGACATAAAACTCTGGGTCAGACATAAAGCCTGGTGTGAGCGATAAGCATCTAAACAGAATAACAACAGGCATACTAAACCATACCTGAACCTGGACCTGCAACCAAAGAGTTAGTACCACATACCGTACAATACTCTAAGGTGCCATAATAAATGGTGTAAGAATACGGGGGTGGGGTGTGCATGTCATAATGATAGCAAACAAATCATCCATAGCAACCATCCTCGCATTTCTCACTCAGTGCGTAAAGCATACGATATCTACCACTTTGGAACACTAGACAAACTGAGGTAACGACGAATCCCGACTTGTAGAAACCCTGCTATAACCAAGCTAAACATATGGGGTCATGACCAACATTTCAATGACCCACTTCATTGGTTGTAGCCCTTGGTCCTACCGATGCCATAATGGCCCTGAACCCGCCTTCGTACCTCCTACCATAGTGATCCAAAGCTATAGACGTCGATAACTCCTTGGCACGCGTCCCGCAGCAAAGCCCAACCATGAAGCGAACCCGTTGATTCCCATCTGAATCTTGAGCTCTAACTTCCCATTTGGGCTTCCTTTGCATCTCGGGTTTGGTCGAATTGGAGTGGGTCTTCAGAAGAGTCATCGCGTAGAAGTGGTCCTGAATTCGATGCGGTTCGGATATATACGTATAACACGGTTCGGTTCGGTGCAATGCTCCATGGTGTATTCCTGCGTGTGGTTCGATTCGGTGATCCTTCCCTTTAGACGTCGGTTCGGTTCGGATGTCACGCTCCAGTCGGTTCGGTTCGTCCCTCCTCCAGCTTGCCTGCTCCGATCCGATCTCGTCCCCTGGCCTACTCCGATCCGATCCTGCTCCATAGCCCGATCCGATCCCACCCCCTTATCTGCTCCGATCCGCTTCGCTCCCTAGCTTACCCCGATTCGATCCGCTCTTCAACCTACTCCGATCCGATCCGCTCTTTATAGTTCCGATCCGATCCCCTCGTCCACTCCAACTCTAAGTAAATGGCCTTCCTTCTCGCCAAGCCTCCTCCAGTGACAAGTTCCAATCCAGTTCGAATCCCCTCGGTCAGTTCACAAATCCGATCCGACCCCCTACTCCGATCCGATCCGGTTCGGAACCTGCACATTTCTGCAACTTTCCAGCGAGCTTTCTACACCATTCGACGGCGCTTTCGACCAATCTAACTATTCTAATCAATCATAAAACATACCATAGAGTCATAGCAATATGTAAGAGCAACCACAAACACCAAACAACAATCCAAATGAATCAAAATAGATCAAAAGTGGCTAAAACCTCACATTTTCCTATAATCCTTCTTAATCATGTTTAAGCACATACTTAGTAAAACTTAATCAAATCGTCTAAATTTTCTAACAGAGGCATGAAATATTATTTAAGAATTTCTAAACATTTTTCCAGAATTTATTAGTGTATAAATTCGCTAATCTTCACTAATCACCCTTAATTAACTGTAATTAGTGTCAAAACGATGCTATCACTCACCTTGGCCACAACTAAAACCCCAAAACTGAAATATTCTCTGATTTGGCGTTGTTCCCAATCTTACACGGCAGCTCTACCTCGGTTCTCGTGCTAATACTCTTTGATTTGATGTTTGCTAAGCCTAATCTTCAATTAGAAAGTGATTAAGAGGTGTTTTGAAGAGCTTTAGAGGGTGGAGGCCATGGCTAGCTTAAGAGGAATGAATAGTGACGGCTGAAAAATGAGAAAAAGGTATTCTCCAAACCCTAACAGCCCTTTTAAACTCCTAATCCCGAAATTTCCCTTTGGGCCTAGCTGTTAATCACCCGGTTAAGCCCAATTAAGCTGTTTTTCACCACCTGAAACTTGTTTCAGCCATATCTCCCAAACGGTGAGTCCGTTTGGCTAATGTGACCATTCTACGGAAAGAGAAACCATCATCCGAAGCCAATAGAAGTGGTTTCAGGTCAAAATTCATTTCCAGTCAAAAGTTATGGCCAAAACAGTGCCAACTAGGGGTAAAATGGTCATTTAAAAATCGGGAAAAATCATGAACATGGGAAATGACCACAATAGTCGTCTCCCAAAGTTACATGACCATACGACTTCGTATGTGAAAGAAATAAATATCCTACGATCCTATGATGCGTAGAATACGGGTCGTTACACTCTCCCCCCCTTAAGAAATTTCGCCCCCGAAATTCCTTAACCCAAAACATATAAAGGATCCCGCATGCCTAACAACCACATACAACAATCAAACATGCAAAACAAGCAAGCAAGCCTATCCTAGCATGCGGAAAACTAAATCGAAGTCAAGATCTTACCAGGTAAAGAGTTCTGGGTGCGTCTTCCTAATGTCCTCCTCTGTCTCCCAAGTACAATCATTCTCGTCCTCGCTCCACTGTACCTTGACTAGCTTCACCGCCTTCCTTCGAAGTTGCTTCATGTCGTGTGTGACAATACAGGCCGGCTTGCGGTTCCCAACCGCCTCGGGTTCTACTTCGAAGTCCTCTAATTGATCAGGTGAAATAGTCATATCTGAGTCGTGAACGAACTTCCTTAGTTGGGAAACATGAAATACATTGTGAACTCCCGCCATCTTCTCTGGTAAGTCAATTCTATATGCCAAATTCCCGACTAGTTCAAGAACAGGGAATGGGCCAACAAATCTTGGTGCCAACTTGCCTTTCCTGCCAAATCGTATTACTCTCTTCAACGGAGAAATCTTGACAAACACCAAGTCACCAACGGAGAATTTTAAGTCTCTTCTTCTCTTATCAGCATAACTTTTCTGCCTATCTTGGGCTGCCTTCATTCATTGTTGAATGATCTTGATTTTATCTGAAGTTTCCCTCACCACATCTGGTCCAAGCATAAACTTCTCGCCAGTCTCTATCCAACATGATGGTGAGTTACACGGTCTTCCGTACAAAGCTTCAAACGGAGCCATACCGATACTGGATTGGTAGCTATTATTATATGCAAACTCTACTAGATGCAAATGGTCATCCCATGATCCACCAAAATCCAATATACATGCTCTCAAGAGGTCTTCCAAAATACGGTTCACCCTCTCCGTCTAACCGTCGGTCTGAGGATGATATGCGGTACTGAGATGTAACTCTGACCCTAGAGCCTCTTGTAAGCTCCTCCAAAACCCACTAGTGAACAACGGGTCTCGGTCACTCACAATGCTTTTAGGTATTCCATGAAATCTCACTACCCACTTCATATACAATTCTGCAAATTTAGCTGCCGTTCTGGTCGATTTAACCGGTATAAATCTTGCACTTTTAGTCAATCGGTCCACAATCACCCAAATGCTATCATGTCCCGATCTAGTCCTTGGTAAACCATCGATGAAATCCATCGAGACTTGCTCCCATTTCCATTCGGGAATTTCTAATGGTTGTAACAACCCACTAGGCTTCTTTTGCTCTGCTTTAACTAGCTGGCAATTCATGCATTTGGATATAAACTTCCCAACGTCTCTTTTCATCCCTTCCCAGTAGTAAGTCTGCTTCATATCTCGATACATCTTGTTACCACCAGGGTGTATAGTCAGCTTTGAGTGATGACATTCTCTAAGCACTTCATCTCTCAATCCATTGACATTGGGTACAACAAGCTTTCCATTCTTTCTAAGCCATCCATCTCGATCAAGCCCATACTTGTTCATCTCCTCATTGATATCCATCTTTAACTTGGAGATGATTTCCAATAGGTTAGGATCGTCCCTCTGACTAGATCCGATCCGTTCAATTAAAGTGGGTCTGATCGTCAAACTTGCTAACATTTCTGGATCCAATTCGCACTTTGGTCTGAAATCAAAACCCGCGATATACTCCAGTTGCTTCCATTCAAGGAACATAGCCCCTAAGATGGCATGTCTTCTACTCAATGCATCAGCCACCGCATTGCCCTTTCCCGGTGTGTATGCGATGTCAAAATCATAGGAAGCTTAGAATTCTAACCATCTCTGCTGACGGAGATTCAGATCTTTCTGAGAGAAGAGATACTTTAACGACTTATGATCTGTAAACAGCTCAAATCTTTCTCCCAAGAGATAGTGTCTCCACATCTTTAACGCGAACACGATCGCTGCCAATTCTAAATCATGTGTAGGGTATCTTCTCTCGTGCGGTTTCAATTGCCGACTTGCATAAGCTACAACCCTACCGCCTTGCATCAATACAGCACCCAGTCCGGTACCACGGGCATCCGTGTATGCCGTCATCTCTTCATCCCCCTTAGGAATGACTAACACTGGTGCGCTTGTCAACTTGTCCTTTAGACTTTTAAATGCATTCTCGCACCTTTCATCCCAGACAAAAGCTTGATTCTTCTTGGTCAACTGGGTCAATGGTGCTGCTATCTTGGAGAAACCTTGGATAAACTTACGATAATATCCAGCTAATCCCAAGAAACTTCTTACTTCTGTTGCATTCTTGGGCGTAGGACAATCTTGTACCGTAGCCACCTTTGCTGGGTCCACGGCAATACCATTCTCTGATACAACATGGCCCAAGAACCTCACTTCCCTCTTCCAGAAGTGACACTTAGAAAACTTTGCTTTCAATTGGTGTTTTCTCAACACCTCCATCGCTACTCTTAAATGTTCTTTGTGTTCTTCCTCTGTCCTCGAATAGACCAAAATATCATCAACGAACACAAGGACAGACTTATTCAACTGATCTCTGAATACCCTATTCATAAGATCCACAAAATATGCTGGGGCATTGGTCAGCCCAAATGGCATAACCAACCACTCATAAAATCCAGACGGCGTTCGAAATGCCGTTTTAGCTATACTCTCAGCTTCCACTCTAAGCTGATGAAAACCTATCGCGAGATCCAACTGAGAAAATATTCTCGCGTCACTCAACTGATCGAACAAATCATCTATCCGCGGTAGAGGATACTTATTCTTCCTCGTCACTTTATTCAACTCGCGGTAGTCTACACACAAACGAAGGGAACCATCTGCCTTGGTAGCAAACACAACTGGTGCTCCCCATTCAGAAACACTCCTTCTGATAAATCCCTTCTTCAAAAGATCGCTGACTTGCACCTCGAGCTCTCGCTGCTCCCTTGGTGCCATACGACGAAGTGGCATCACTATAGGCCTGGCATCCTTTACTAAATCAATACGAAACTCAATCTCTCGGTGTGGTGGAAGTCCGGTCACTTCTTCGAAAACATCCGGATACTGGCCAACCACGGGCAAACCTGACAACTCACTATGCGGAATGTCGAGGGAGTTTAGAAAACTAGCTAATACCCCCTTACTGGGTAGACCACCAAACACTATCCTCCGCCCATCATCCGCTCTAGCTGTCACAAAAAAGCCCTCACAGTCTACCACCACCCCATACCTTCGGAGCCAATCTACTCCCAAAATAATGCCAAACCCAGTAAAGCCCAAAACAAAGCAATCACAAACAAACATGCATCCATGACTCGATAAGACCACATTACGACAAATCATGCTAAGGCTAGTCGAACCACCAATCGGGTTCGTCACTACTAAAGGTCTATCGACAATCTCGGGCTCCAATCCCAACCTATCTACCAGGTCACTAGATATGAAAGAACTGGAAGCTCCGGTATCAAACAAAACTCTAACAGGAACATCGTAAACATAAAGCATACCTTGAATGACGACATTCTTTCCTTTCTCCGCCGCAGTTGGGGCATTCGACGAAGAAGGAATAGCATTAAGAGCGTATGCTTTCACCATTTGCTTTTCTTTAGGGGGCTGTGGACACTTGTCCTTGTGATGTCCCATTTGGCCACAGTTGAAGCACTTCCTATCCGCTGGCTTGGCCCGACAATTACTAGCATAATGACCCTTCTTACCACAGCTGAAGCACTCCACATCTTGCTTATTCTTCTTCTTCTGGCCATCCTTAGTCTGACTCTGCTTTCTTTTATTCTGGGAACCACCCTTGCCTCCACCACTTGCTTGTGGCTTTGGCTCATCTGCGGATGCAACCTCAGTCTTCGGCATAGGGTAGAGACTTTCCGATCTAAATGCTTTCCCCACAATCGATTCAAACGTCTCATCGATGTGGTTAATAAGTTTTTCCCCCAAGTACTGATCCAAACCAGTTATGAATTTCTCATTCTTTTTCTCGGCAGTATCAATAAGAGATAACCCATATTTTGACAAGGTGTCAAATTCAGCAATATACTCCGAGACAGCTCTGCCATTCTGCTTGAGCTCCAAGAACTTCTTAAACAGCACTGACTTTTGAGCAGCTGGAATGAACTTCTCGCTAAAGCGAGCCTTAAACTGCTCCCAAGTAATCTGATCTTCGGGAGTAGCTGCCTTTATAGCATTCCACCAATTCATTGCCCGCCCTTGTAGCTGACGGGACGCTAGCTTTCTTTTCATCGCATCCTCGATACCCAAATCCTCGAAGATACGTTCGCAACTATCCAACCAATCCTGAACATCCGTAGCCGACTCCGTTCCGTGGAATGACTTCCCACCAAGACTTGTATAATCCTTATTCAGCTTGGCAAAGTCGACTCTTGGCGCCTGCACTATTGGACCACCACCATTTCCACCATTGGGGGCTGCTCTCTGTACATCTCTAAGCATCTCTCTCATAAGGTCAGTAAACATCGTCCTCATGTCAGCAGCATTCCCATTATTGGCCCCTCTACCGGTACCTCTAACATATCGGCTCATCGCCAATCTGAAAAAGGAAACGATTAACGACTCCATAGTGGTGCTAGTGCAGTACGACTTCATCCATATACTACTAATAGTATATATATATATAGCTTTTAAAAACCAAAGTAATCACAAATACGCTCTCTCGTATATGTATATTATCTCTCCCTGATAACTTCCCTAGGTTAACTGCGCAACCTAGAGCTCTGATACCAAGTGTGACGACCCGCTCCGCACCAACCTGCATTTCCTCCGGAAGTGCGCTGTACACATGCCCGACTAGCACGGAACGGTCGCCAAAGAAAGGAAAGAAGGGAATGAACTAATCAAGGAACCTGTAGAATGTCTCACAGCGCATGGAATAAAATATAATAATAATAACATACTTGACATAAAACAGGTGAGACAGTGCATAAGCTGATAACTAAAATCAACATCAATCATCAGAGCAGCGGAAATTCAAATACAGCTTATTACAATTTTCCAAGTTTACTGTCTCTAAACAAAAGAAAGCTAAAGTAGAAGATGCACCACCAATGCCCAAGCAGTAATCTTCAACAACATAGGGAGAATACTATATATATATATATATATTACGTGGAAGCCTCCTGCTCGTCTCCGGATCATCTATCCGTGCATCACCAGCTAACCTGTCTCTAGTCTGCTCGTGTGAGCACCCAGAGTAATAAGAAGTGACATAAAACTCTGGGTCAGACATAAAGCCTGGTGTGAGCGATAAGCATCTAAACAGAATAACAACAGGCATACTAAACCATACCTGAACCTGGACCTGCAACCAAAGAGTTAGTACCACATACCGTACAATACTCTAAGGTGCCATAATAAATGGTGTAAGAATACGGGGGTGGGGTGTGCATGTCATAATGATAGCAAACAAATCATCCATAGCAACCATCCTCACATTTCTCACTCAGTGCGTAAAGCATACGATATCTACCACTTTGGAACACTAGACAAACTGAGGTAACGACGAATCCCGACTTGTAGAAACCCTGCTATAACCAAGCTAAACATATGGGGTCATGACCAACATTTCAATGACCCACTTCATTGGTTGTAGCCCTTGGTCCTACCGATTCCATAATGGCCCTGAACCCGCCTTCGTACCTCCTACCATAGTGATCCAAAGCTATAGACGTCGATAACTCCTTGGCACGCGTCCCGCAACAAAGCCCAACCATGAAGCGAACCCGTTGATTCTCATCTGAATCTTGAGCTCTAACTTCCCATTTGGGCTTCCTTTGCATCTCGGGTTTGGTCGAATTGGAGTGGGTCTTCAGAAGAGTCATCGCGTAGAAGTGGTCCTGAATTCGATTCGGTTCGGATATATACGTATAACACGGTTCGGTGCAATGCTCCATGGTGTATTCCTGCGTGTGGTTCGGTGATCCTTCCCCTTAGACGTCGGTTCGGTTCGGATGTCACGCTCCAGTCGGTTCGGTTCGTCCCTCCTCCAGCTTGCCTGCTCCGATCCGATCTCGTCCCCTGGCCTACTCCGATCCGATCCTGCTCCATAGCCCGATCCGATCCCACCCCCTTATCTGCTCCAATCCGCTTCGCTCCCTTGCTTACCCCGATTCGATCCGCTCTTCAACCTACTCCGATCCGATCCGCTCTTTATAGTTCCGATCCGATCCCCTCGTCCACTCCAACTCTAAGTAAATGGCCTTCCTTCTCGCCAAGCCTCCTCTAGTGACAAGTTCCAATCCAGTTCGAATCCCCTCGGTCAGTTCACAAATCCGATCCGATCCGATCCGGTTCGGAACCTGCACATTTCTGCAACTTTCCAGCGAGCTTTCTACGCCATTCGACGGCGCTTTCGACCAATCTAACTATTCTAATCAATCATAAAACATACCATAGAGTTATAGCAATATGTAAGAGCAACCACAAACACCAAACAACAATCCAAATGAATCAAAATAGATCAAAAGTGGCTAAAACCTCACATTTTCCTATAATCCTTCTTAATCATGTTTAAGCACATACTTAGTAAAACTTAATCAAATCGTCTAAATTTTCTAACAGAGGCATGAAATATTATTTAAGAATTTCTAAACATTTTTCCAGAATTTATTAGTGTATAAATTCGCTAATCTTCACTAATCACCCTTAATTAACTGTAATTAGTGTCAAAACGATGCTATCACTCACCTTGGCCACAACTAAAACCCCAAAACTGAAATATTCTCTAATTTGGCGCTGTTCCCAATCTTGCTCTACCTCGGTTCTCGTGCTAATACTCCTTGATTTGATGTTTGCTAAGCCTAATCTTCAATTAGAAAGTGATTAAGAGGTGTTTTGAAGAGCTTTAGAGGGTGGAGGCCATGGCTAGGTTAAGAGGAATGAATAATGACGGCTGAAAAATGAGAAAAAGGTATTCTCCAAACCCTAACAGCCCTTTTAAACTCCTAATCCCGAAATTTCCCTTTGGGCCTAGCTGTTAATCACCCGGTTAAGCCCAATTAAGCTGTTTGTCACCACCTGAAACTTGTTTCAGCCATATCTCCCATACGGTGAGTCCGTTTGGCTAATGTGACCATTCTACGGAAAGAGAAACCATCATCCGAAGCCAATGGAAGTGGTTTCAGGTCAAAATTCATTTCCAGTCAAAAGTTATGACCAAAACAGTGCCAACTAGTGGTAAAATGGTCATTTAAAAATCGGGAAAAATCATGAACATGGGAAATGACCACAATAGTCGTCTCCCAAAGTTACATGACCATACGACTTCGTATGTGAAAGAAATAAATATCCTACGATCCTATGATGCGTAGAATACGGGTCGTTACACCATCGCACAATGCAACGCAAGCCGGAGGATAGAGTTTTACCTTATAATAGCCAAATATGTTTGGTACGCGAAATTTATCTTTTATTATTACTATAAGTGAAGAAATCAACTTCAAATATAAATGTATCAATCATAGACGGCATAGTGCCCCCATCCCACTATGTCGCCATACTAGGCTCTATAATCAAAACTGAAATGTCACATATTAGAAGTTGAATTTCCATCTGTGAACCAAGGAAAGGGATCTCCTTACCGCTTCGAGACTCTCTAGCCCGAGCCTTAGGAATTGCCACAATCGGACCTTGGATAATCCAGGCTGGTCCATACGGAGTGGATTAAAATGCCTAAACAATGCGTTTCCCCGCCCTATGGGGGTAATACTGGTCAGTATATCGACCAAACAATCCATCGGCCCCGTGTTGACCGATATAACCGAGGCACCTCGCTGCCCATCATCCACCTAAGTAAAATGTCTGGGCTTGCAAAACCCTGACACCACTCCTAGCTAGAAAGAAATGCATGTCCCTCCAGAGGTCCTCTCCCGTTTCTGATTCACCCCGGAGTGTGAGGCTCGCGAATTAACGCTATACACAAAGGTATGCTATATTAAAGTCATGCTTTGATCATCAACCACAAGACTCTGCTTTTCAACAGAAGCCTTGACCATTTGCATCTCAGCATGCCACACATGTAATTCACGCCAAGCTACTGATGTCTATCAATCACACAGAATGAAATCCAATGTCAGTCACACATCCATTTACAAGTTCGTTCTGGGTCTGAACGAAACTAGAGGCACCTTATTCCTCGTCCCATATGTCCAATACAAGAGAGAGGTCCTCACATATCCGGTCGATCTCCAAGTACGTCAGGACGATCACCACTTATTACCTCGTCTTGGGTTGTAATGAACCAGATTTTCGGTCGATTTATTTAAATATTTAATATGGTTTTAAATATTGAGTTAATATTATAAATCGATTTTTATATTGAGTTATCGATTTAATATCGAATATATTGAATTATTGTAATTCGAAATATAATTGAAATCGAAGTTAAAAACTAAATCAAAATTGATATATACGATAATAAATAATAACTTATTATAAAGAATATGTGGTTTTCGAATGTAAATTATATTATATTAATTTAATATGGTATATATCTTGAAATTAAATTTTAGAATATTTACTGTTGAGTTCAGAATATGGTTATTATATTGAAATGTCCGTCGGTACGCTAGAATAGCGGTTCGTGATTTAAATTAATGGACCCTGAGATATTTGATTGTGGATAGGTTCGAAATCAAATCGATATCCGTCTAAAAAGAATAAAGATCTCTTTATGTCTAATCAAATTAAATATAAATCAAATCAGAATTTAAAATAATGTACTTAACCTACACCTATATGGTAGCATACGCAGGTCTAAATTACTTCGAGCTGAAGCTTTCTTTCTTCCTTATGTCTATAAAAACCGAGTATACCTACGTTGTTTCTTTTTCTTCGGTTCTCATTTTTCCCTCAGTAGAAAAATCAAAGGGAACGGTAGCCGTCCCTTTTTGTCCTCTTAAATCACTCCACTCTTTTTCAAGCCAAAATGAAAACACAAAAGCTTGGATTCGAGAGTAACGAAGTAGCACGCCTTTGGCATCTTAATGGAGTTTATAGGCTATCGCGATTCGTGATTTAGGGAGGAGCCAGAAAGGATTTTCGAAGGCGTAATTGTTGGTTGTGGGGTTCGAGGTTTGCGCTGGCATAGGGAGATGAGAAGCGACTATCGCTCGATTTTGGTGAGAGTATCTGAGCATGTAAGCCTCACTCCTGTCGTGGTTAGGTACTGAAGTACACAAATATATTTTTTGTGCATTCACATTTTTCTTATTGATGTTGGGGGGAGAGAAGGAGCTCAAAATTTGGGGATGCGATTCCCCTAACCAAGATCGGGCTCTGTTCCTGTATGATTCCAATAAGATGAAAGGGAGAGAGAAGGTGCAGTTGGGTTCTCGGTAATTTATTCTTGCCTGTATGGCAGGGAAGACTAGAACGGTGCTCAAATATGTAAACTAAGGTGGAGTTAAAACACAAGTGCAATATAATGGTAAATAAAGACTCAAGAATTTGTGGCATTGCAGTGGTGACTAGGTGGTAGGTTGTTAGTTCGATGAAGGTTCTGTTAGGAGAGGAAGTCTGGAAGGGTAGTTTGTGATGAAGTAACAATTTCGGATTTGTTGGCAAGGTACAGGTTAGAGGGTTTAAAGCTGTGTTGGTGGGAGAAGTTGTTAAGCATGGATTAGAGGTAATTTCTTCTAAATTTCAATTAATTAAATTTATTAGCAATATTATATATATATATATATATATATACAACTTGTAAATTAGTAATAATAGCAATAACACTTTCACATGATTATAGTGTTGATGAAAAATGAAATTAACTGGATCCGTAACGGATTAAGCTTGCGATGGAACCAAGATTAGAAATTGTTTGGAATTTGTTGGAGTTAGCAAGGATTTTGAATTAAATCGAACTTGATTTGATTTACTCTAAATTTGGTGCGGATTGCAATATAAATCACGGTGAGTAAATCTCACTCAATTTATTTTAATTTGAATTATTTTTAAGTCGTCAAAAATAATTAATGGCAGTTTGGTTGCATAAAATATTACTGCGGCTATTATTAAATATATATTAGTTATTTAGGATTGGTGCTTGTAGTTATTATATATATATATATATATTGGTGAATGGATAGTTCCCACAGTATCATTAGCGGATGCCCGCAGTATCATTAGCGGATGACCCTATACGCCCCACGATATGATAGTGGATGACCTTTTATACTGCGATATCCTGCCTCGAAGCAGGATAGGTATTATTTATGTTGGCTAACGTCTGTGGATGCTGGAAAATAGTTTGGAGGGATCTAACTTGATTCCTCAAAAATATTATTATTTGTTTGTTCTACATATATTATCATATATGATGTGTTGATTGATAATTGAGTGGTTTGATTGTTTAAATATCACTGGGGCCAAAATATTAATATATAAAAATATCGTGAAAAGGATATTTGAGATTTAAAAAAGGAAAACTTATTTTTCGAAAAAAGAAATTGAATTTCGAGTGGACTATAAAGATATTAACTTATTTTAAATAAATAAAACAAGTATTTAATTTATAAATGATATTTATAAATTGAATAGCATGGGAAATATAAATAAATTTATAAACGGTATTTATAAATGAAATGGAATGATTTTCATTGGGTAATCAGGGAATTGAATTGAACTGAATTTATAAACGGGGTTAATAAATGTAGTGGGAAAAATTATCGTTTGATAATTTGAATATTTAAATTCAAATCTGAATTTAAAAATAGAAATGGGGAAATCGTTTTAAAGAAATAAATGATGGAATTTATTCTAATGTTCAAAATATAAATTGAACTAAAATAAATCCATAAGGATTTATGATTTGAATTCAATTCATTCGAATTTATTTAAATAGAAGTTAAATTAAATGTAAAAACAAATTGGGTGTTGTATATATAAGTTATTATAAAAAATTTCCAAAATAAGATTTTGGTTGTAAATAGATTTCTAAATAGAACTTGTTTAAATATATAAGAGAAGGAAATTTATAAACGGTGTTTATAAATATGATGAATTAATTATCAAGAGATAATTTGAAATATTAAATTCAAATTTGAATTTAAAAGTATAAATTAAAATCATTTCGAAAAAAAAGGAAATGATAGTTTTATTCTGAAATTCGGAATATAAAAAGGGGTTGGGTTTTAAACAGGTATTTGAAAGGAAAGCTTGTTTTAAATTTTAGACAAGAAAATTAATTTATAAACAATGTTTATAAAAATAGGGAAATAAATTATCATTGGATAATTTAGAAGTTTAAATTTAAGAAAGAATTTAAAAATTGAAATTGGAAAACGTGTTGAAAATAGAATAATTGATTATATTCCGGGACTTTGAATATAAACTGAATTGAGAAATTCCAAAGGAGTTATAATTCAAATTCGATTATACCGAATTTTATAATTTATTTATAAAAGGAATCTGATTTAAAATAACAAATCGAGTATAAATAAATGTATAACCGAGTAAGGAAAAATCAGCGATCTTAGATAATCAGAATTATTGAGTTGAACTAGGAAAATTGGTTTGATAAATATATTAGAATAGAGTTAAATTTATTATAAACAAAATTTAAATGTTTATATTTAAATATAGTTAAAACGCACTCGCCGCAGCACGGTAGTTCGTAAATTGGCGTTTAAAACTTCAATTGAGTATATAGAACTCAAATTAAGTCAAAACTCTTTGAAACAAGAACCGTCAGGACCAATTAGATAATAGTTTTCTAATGCAAGAGATAAATCTTGATTTCGTCGAATAGATTTTGAGTTATATCAAAATCATATTTTCATTAAAACAGCGCCAGAACCAATACAAAGCCATAACGGTTTATTTAAATAAATAAAAGGATTTTAAAAAATAAAATCCGAATTGCCATCAGAAAAATCCAGACTAGAGATATAAAATAAATATGAACTCCGGTGAAGTAAGTGAAATGATTTTCGAAACAAAAATCAGATTTTTAGTGTTAAATAGATTTAACTAGTTTGAAGAATAAATAGTTAATTGAGATTTGAATTGAAATTGGGCGTTGGATAAGTGAAAGAGATTTGAGAATTTTGTTCGAAATCGAATATGTAACTCGAGTTGAAAATGGATTTAGATTGGGTTCATGATAGATTAAAATATATTTGAACGCGATATGTCCAAATTAGAAGTGAAATAGGCAAATATAGCTAATTTGAAAATAAATTAGCGAATTGGGTTAAGACGAATGGATTGAGTTGAAACCAAATGGAAATATCTGGATATGTGTTAGACAGGTATGAGGTGAAGTGCATGAAGATTATAATTTTTGTGCCCGACAAAAAGGTACACGTTTAAATTCCATATGAGATTTTATGCGCCGAATTGGCAAGCCACTTGGCTTTTTGATTTTCTTTTTGAATGGAAAGGCCTAAAGAGGCGATTTGAAGTTTGAACTATTGACTGGTACAAAGTAGGTTATGGCGATTTTTTCCGGAAATTTAAGGATTTAGAATATTTTTAAGAAAATTTAATAGTTAGAAATCAATGTATTGATATATATATATATATATATATATATAGAATTCGATAAGGAAACAAACTTAAAAATAGAATATTACAAACAAAAAGGAAATCTATAATTAAATCTCGTAAAAATAGAAAGAGAAATGTATATATGTTTTAGAAATGGAAAATTGGTTTAATATGGTGTTGATTATTCAAGTTAGCGGTCTTGTCTGTTTTGAAGTTAATAATATTTTCAGTCCAGGTCTGAGAGGTAATTATATCCCAACTCGATTAATTTCATTATTAGCTGATAAATAGCAAGATTCAGTCTTGAAGAGAAATGTTTAAAGTAATTTAGTCGAATGCATTATTTTGGGTTGTTGTAGCGATGTTTTACATAGCATTCGTTTTAACCCAAGTAAGGGGAATTTTGGAAATATAATAATAAATATTTCCTGAGTATATAAATAAATGAATGGTCGTGAACGGAGAAGTAATTGGAATATTTTCCTATTTATTAATAAAACATATTTTCTAAGTGTAGAAAGTAAAAGATGGCAAAATATGGAAATGTTTCCAAATAGCGTAAGAGACCAAGATGATTATTGAAAATATTTGGATAACAAATATTTGTAAGGAAATGAAGAAGTGATTTAATTAAAGAAATATTAATTAATAGGCCCAGTGATTTGTTTGATGGTTGGATTGTTTGTTTATTTTTCTTCGATAGTTAAATAACCGACTGTCGAAGTATTTGCCAATATGGTTGTCAATATGGAGAGACCGGTTAATTTATTATCTGAGAACCACTTCGTGTTGGCAGTAGCATTGCGAATCAGATTATATGAAGATAATCGAAGAAGGAGTAAAGTGCAAGAACTTTTTCTATTAATTGAAATGGTGCCTTCGGTTTCGTTCAATCGCAGAACGAACGTATAAGGACAAATGTCTGACAAAGTATTTCCAATGATCAAATATGTTGGTCTTTATAAATGTATATGGTAGCGGAGAATTTATTATCTTAGCATAATATCCAGAATATGTTTATGCAAACCAATTAGTGATTAACGGATTTGACAATGTGGAATTCAAAGTGATTGTGCTATCAATAAATGATAAGAAATCGTAGCCTCAGGCCTCAACAACCGGGGAATGACAAAAATCGGGCAGGCAGCATGACTATGTGGGTCGCTCCCATTCGGGTGTATAATCACCTATCTAGAGAAATTCCATTTGCTTCTTTAATCTATCGATGCTGTCCCTTTTGGGAAACGGGTTCCGATCCCAACCGTTGGTGACATACATTCAATACACTCAAGTGAAATGAGTGGTCGGTCATGTATGGGCCAGGTTGCAAGATTTTCTTGTTGAACCCAGTGTATCCCCTCTAGATTACACTGATCGGAAGGTGGTTCCATAACTTGTCATGTTGGAAATCCAATCTCAATAAGCGCCATGCGGTTTTTGATTTTATATTATATATGGAGCGTGAGATGCAAGCGTTCCACTAGATTTTATTTATTTGATGTAGACATTATTATAATATCATGGATTTGATATCGAAGATATTTTGGGTTATCGTAAGGTAAAAACCATCCGTGTTTATGTGTGGATGGGTCTTACAATTATCATTTCTTTCGAAAGGATTTTTAAAGTTAAACAAATGATTGGAGTTTACTCACACCAGTCCATTGACTGACCCAGAGTTTTGTTTGGTTTTTTTGTTTTCCCTAAACTCTTGGGTACCCAAATTTGTACGGGGAGTAAAGTAGTCGGGATTTTATAGATTCACTTGGAGGAGTTTGAAGCAGGAGGCTTCACCAGTTAGCTATAGACTATCATATATTCCGCTATGTACCATGTTTGTACCTAGAAAATAGGTGTTTATAACTGTTCCAGAAATAGCTGTTGTGCTCTGATGATGGTATGTACATAAAGTTACCGAATTGTATTTCAAAGTTTATGTTACCTAATATATTTGATTCGTTCTGCTGTGAGTTTGTGATCTTCGTTTCCTTATATTCTAATATTTCTTTCTTCTATTTCTCATCCTCTAATTTCATTCTAATAATGATTCGTATTTCTGTGCCATCTGGGTTGGACGTGTGGTGTTATTAGTCAACTCAGATAGTACGGATTTACGGGCTGTTACAGATGGTATCAGAGCTTACGTTGAGCGAACACCTAGGCTTTGGTGGGATATGCTCATTAGAGATAAGGTCAGTAGTACCCTAGAATGAGTAGAGTATAAATACGAGAGCGCGTATTTGTTAATTGATATAAACATTATTTTATATTGTGTTGGCTAGTCTATTGGGTGGTTTGTGAATTCTGGTCGAATCGTGGGACGCCACGACGTCGATAAGAGTTTGTAAATACTTGAACAGAAGATTGAACGCGATATGGTTTTTGAGTGGGTAAATGAAATAATTTTACTCAAAATTATATTTTGATAAAAAGGAAATAATTTTCTGAAATCAATATATTATATGGATATGTTGGTAGTTATTAATATAATCAAACGAGATTATAGAATTGGAATGGTTATATATAACCTAATAGAATTCATATATGAATGAAATATACAGATAAGATGAACTAGAATTGGATTAAAATCAGAATTTGGAATTTAAAATCTAGGGTGTTTGGAAAAATATTTTCGAAGTATATTAAAATAATATAGCTTTGTTTTAGAAGGATTTTTGGAATGAAAATCATTTTTGATGGATTTTGAAAAGTGATAAAGCACTGAACTCACTTTAGTCGCTGGAAAATAATTCAGATGATGATTGCAACATCATCAGTGTTCGTTTTTGAGTTTCTAAGTGATGGATTGCTACCTTACAAAAGATTTGATGGAAATTTGTTTGAAAGAAAACAAGTTGGTTTTAAAAATTAAAATATTTTTGAATTTGAGATGATTATAAATATTTGTATATATTTATGGGATTTCAAAAGGATTTAAATAAAACCCAGGGATTCGAATTCTGGAATTTAAATTTAACTTAAGCAAGTTAAATGGATTGAAGTGAATCAATTGATCAAATTCAATTTGAATGAATATGAATGGAATATGAATGGAATATGAATTGGATTTGAATGTATTGATTGTAAATCATTCAAATTAAATGAATGTGAGCATATATGATGTGCGATGTGAATGGAAACCAAATGCTTTGGTAGAACTTAAGTTGTGAAATTATGAAGAGTTCAGTTTCAACATAAGTGGTTTTTGGAAAATAAATGGGTTGGTAGCATTTTCCTACCTTAGTAATTTCGGGGGCGAAACTCTTTTAAGGGGGGAAGAATGTAACGACCCGGTTTTTTGGTCGATTTATTTTAAATATTTAATATGGTTTTAAATATTTAGTTATATTATAAATTGATTTTTATATTGAGTTATCGATTTAATATCGAATACATTGAATTGTAATTCGAAATATAATTGAAATCGAAGTTAAAAACTGAATCAAAATGATTCAGATGGTAAGTAGGAATTTTATTTGATATATACGATAATAAATAATAATTTATTATCAAAGAACTTTTGGTTTTCAAATTTAAATTATATTTTATTAATTTAATATGGTATATATGTTGAAATTAAATTTCAGAATATTTACTGTTGAATTCAGAATAAGGTTATTATATTGAAATGTCGGTCGGTACGCTAGAATAGCGGTTCGTGATTTAAATTAATGGACCCTGAGATATTTGATTGTGGATAGGATCGAAATCAAATCGATATCCATCTAAAAAGAATAAAGATCTCTTTATGTCGAATCAAATTAAATATAAATCAAATCAGAATTTAAAATAATGTACTTATCCTACACCTATACGGTAGCATACGCATGTCTAAATTACTTCGAGCTGAAGCTTTCTTTCTTCTTTATGTCTATAAAAACCGCTATACCTGCATTGTTTCATTTTCTTCAGTTCTCTTTCTTCCCTCAGTAGAAAATTCAATGGGAATGGTAGCCGTCCCTTTTTGTCCTATTAAATCAATCCACTCCTTTTCAAGCCATAATGAAAACACGAAAGCTTGGATTCGAGAGTAAGGGAGTAGCATGCCTTTGGCATCACAATGGAGTTTATAGGCTATCACAATTCGTGATTTAGGGAGGAGCCAGAAGGGGTTTTCGAAGGCGTAGGTGTTGGGTTGTGGGGTTCGAGGTCGGCGCTGGCATAGGGAGATGAGAAGCGACTATCGCTCGATTTTGGTGAGAGTATCTGAGCATGTAAGCCTCACTCCTGTCGTGGTTAGGTACTGAAGTACACAAATATATTTTTTGGGCATTCGCATTTTTCTTATTGATGTCGGGGGGAGAGAAGGAGCTCAAAATTTAGGGATGCGATTCCCCTAACCAAGATCGAGCTCTGTTCCTGTACGATTCCAATAAGATGAAAGGGAGAGAGAAGGTGCAGTTAGGTTCTCGGTAATGTATTCTTTCCTGTATGGAAGGGAAGATTGGAACGGTGCTCAAATAGGTAAACTAAGGTGGAGTTAAAACACAATACTGGTAAATAAGGATGAGGAATTTGTGGCATAGTAGGGGTGGCTAGGGGGGTAGGTTGTTAGTTCAATGAAGGTTATGTTAGGAGAGGTAGTCTGGAAGGGTAGTTTGTAATGAAGTAATAACTTCTGATTTGTTGGCAAGGTACAGGTTGGAGGGTTCAAAGATGTGTTGGGGGGAGAAGTTTTTAAGCATGGATTAAAGGTAATTTCAATTAATTAAATTTATTAGCAATATTTTATATATATACAACTTGTAAATTAATAATAATAGCAATAACACTTTCATACGAATATAGTGTTGACGAAAAATGAAATTAACTGGATCCGTAACGGCTTAAGCTTGCGATGGAACCGGGATTAGAATTTTTTTGGAATTTGTTGGAGTTAGCAAGGATTTTGAATTAAATCGAACTTGGTTCGATTTACTCTAAATTTGGCGCGAATTGCACTATAAATCACAGTGAGTAAATCTCACGCAATTTATTTTAATTTGAATTATTTTTAGTCATCAAAAATAATTGATGGTTGTTTGGTTGCATAAAATATTACTGTGGCTATTATTAAATATATATTAGTTATTTAGGATTGGTGTTTGTGGTTATTATATATATATATATATATATATATTGGTGAATGGATAGTTCCCGCAGTATCATTAGAGTATGCCCACAGTATGATTAGCGGATGACCCCATATGCCCCACGATATGATAGTGGATGACCTTTTATACCGCGATATCCTGCCTTGAAGCAGGATGGGTATTATTTATGTTGGCTAATGTTTGTGGATGCAGGGAAACAGGTTGGAGGGATCCAACCAGATTCCTCAAAAATATTATTATTTGTTTGTTTCACATATATTATCATCTATGATGTTGATTGATAATTGAGTGGTTTGATTGTTTAAATAGCACTACGGCCAAAATATTGAAATAAAAAATATCGTGAAAATGATATTTGACATTTAAAAAAGGGAAATCTATTTTTCAAAAATAGAATTTGAATTTCAAGTGGACTATAAAGATATTAACTTGTTTTAAATAAATAAAACAAGTATTTAATTTATAAATGATATTTATAAATTAAATAACAAAGGAAATTTAAGTAAATTTATAAACGGTATTTATAAATGAAATGGAATGATTTTCATTGGATAATCAGGGAATTGAACTGAATTTTTAAATAGGGTTTATAAATTTAGTGGGAAAAAATATCATTTGATAATTTGAATATTTAAATTCAAATGTGATTTTAAAAATAGAAATAGGGAAATCATTTTAAAGAAATAAACGATGGAATTTATTCTGATGTTCAGAATATAAATTGAACTAAAATAAATCCGTAAGGATTTATGAATTGAATTCGATTAATTCGAATTTATTTAAATAGAAGTTAAATTGAATGTGAAAGTAAATTGGGTGTTATATATATAAGTTATTATAAATAGAAATTTCCAAAATAAGATTTTGGTTGTAAATAGATTTCTAGATAGAACTTGTTTAAATATATAAGAAAAGGAAATTTATAAAAGATGTTTATAAATATGATGAATTAATTATCAAGAGATAATTTGAAATATTAAATTCAAATATGAATTTAAAAGTATAAATTGAAATCATTTCGAAAAAAAAGGAAATGATAGTTTTATTCCGAAATTTGGAATATAAAATGGGTTGGGTTTCAAATAGGTATTTGAAAGGAAAGCTTGTTTTAATTTTTAAACAAGAAAATTAATTTATAAAAAATGTTTATAAAAATAGGGAAATAAATTATCATTAGATAATTTATAAGTTTAAATTCAAGAAAGAATTTAAAAAGTGAAATTGGAAAACGTGTTGAAAATAGAATAATTGATTATATTCCGGGACTTAGAATATAAACTGAATTGAGAAATTCTAAAGGAGTTATAATTGGAATTCGATTATACCGAATTTTATAATTTATTTATAAAAGGAATTGGGATTTAAAATAACAAATCGAGTATAAATAAATGTATAACCGAGTAAGGAAAAATCAGCGATTATAGATAATTAGAATTATTGAGTTAAACTGCGAAAATTGGTTTGATAAATATATTAGAATAGAGTTGAAATTTATTATAAACGAAGCTTAAACGTTTATATTTAAATAAAATTAAAACGAACTTGCCGCAGCACGGTTTCGTAAATTGGCATTTCAAACTTCTATTGAGTATGTGAACTCAAATTAAATCGGAATTCTTTAAAATAAGAACCATCAGGACCAATTAGATAATAGTTTTCTAATGGAAGAGAAAAATCTGGATTTCGTCGAATAGATTTTGAGTTATCTCAAAAACATATTTTCATAAAAATAGGGCCAGAACCATTATAAAGCAATAACAGTTCATTTAAATTTATAAAAGGATTTTAAGGAAATAGACTCCGAATTGCCATCAGAAAAATCCAGACCGGAGATATAAAATAAATATGAATTATTGTGAAGTACATGAAATGATTTTTGAAACAAAAATCAGTTTTTTAGTATTAAATAGGTTTAACTAGTTTGAAGAATAAATAGTTAACCAAGATTTGAATCGAAATTGGGCGTTGGATAAGTGAAAGAGATTTAAGAATTTTTATTCGAAATCGAATATGTAACTCACGTTGAAAATGGAATTAGATTGGGTTCATGAGTAGATTAAAATATATTTGAATGTGATATGTCCAAATAAGAAGTGGAACAGACAAATATAGCTAATTAGAAAATAAATTAGCGAATTGGGTTAGGACGAATGGATTGAGTTGAAACCAAATGGAAATATTTGGATATGTGTTAGACAGGTATGGGTTGAAGTGTATAAAGATTATAATTTGTATGCCCGACAAAAAGGTACACGTTTAAATTCCATATGAGATTTTATGTGCTGCATTGGCAAGCCACTTGGCTTTTTGATATTCTTCTTGAATGGAAAGGGCCTAGAGAGGCGAGTTGAGGTTTGAACTATGGACCAGTGCAAAGGAGGTTATGGCGAATTTTTCCGGAAATTTAAGGAGTTAGAATATTTTAAGAAAATTTGATAGTTAGAAATCAATGTATCGATATATATAGAATTCGAAAAGGAAACAAACTTAAAAATAGAATATTATAAACAAAAAGGAAATCTATAATTAAATCTCGTAAAAATAGAAAGAGAAATGCATATACGTTTTAGAAATGGAAAATTGGTTTAATATGGTGTTGATTATTCGAGTTAGCGGTCTTGTCAGTTTTGAAGTTAATAATATTTTCAGTCAAGGTCTGAGAGGTAATTATACCCCAACTTGATTGATTTCATTATTAGTTGATAAATAGCAAGATTCAGTCTTGAAGAGAATTGCTTAAAGTAATTTAGTCGAATGCAGTTTTTGGGTTGTTGTAGCGATGTTTTACATAACATTCATTTTAACCCAAGTAAGGGGAATTTTGGAAATATAATAATAATATTTCCTGAGTATAGAAATAAATGAATGGCCGTAAACGGAGAAGTAATTGGAATATTTTCCTATTTATTAATTAAAGATATCTTCTAAGTATAGAAAATAATAGATGGCGAAATATGGAAATGTTTTCCAAATAGCGTAAGAGACCAAGATGATTATTGAAAATATTTGGTTAACAAATATTAGTAAGGAAATAAAGAAGTGATTTAATTAAAGAAATATTAATTAAAAGGCCCAGTGATTTGTTTGATGGTTGGAATGTTTGTTTATTTTTCTTCGATAGTTAAATAACCGACTGTCGAAGTATTTGCCAATATCGTTGTCAGTATGGAGAGACCGGTTGGATTATTATCCGAGAACCACTCCGTGTTGGCTGTAGCGTTGCGAATCATAATATATGAAGATAATCGAAGATGGAGTAAAGTGCAAGGACTTTTTCTATTAATAGAAATGGTGCCTTCAGTTTCGTTCAATCCCAAAACGAACGTATATGGACGAATGTCTGATAAAGTATTTCCAATTATCGAATATGTTGGTATGTATAAATATATACAGTGGCGGAGAATTTATTCTCTTAGCATAATATCTAGAATATATTTACGCAAACCAATTAGTGATTAACGGATTTGACAATGTGGCATTCAAAGTGATTGTGCTATCAATGAATGATAAGAAATCATAGCCTCAGGCCTCCACAACTGGGGAATGAAAAAAATCAGACAAGCAGCATGGCTACGTGGGTCGCTCCCATTAGGGTGTATAATCACCTATTTAGAGAAATTCCATTTTCTTCTTTAATCAATCGATGTTGTCCCTTTTCGGGAAACGGTTGCTAATCCCTACCGTTGGTGATATACATTCGATACACTCAAGTGAAATGAGTGGTCAGTCATATGTTGGCCTGTTTGCAAGATGTTCTTGTTGAACCCCAGTGTATCCCCTGTAGAGTACACTGATCGAAAGGTGGTTCCATACCTTGTCATGTTGGAAATCCAATCTCCAATAAGCGCCATGCGGTTTTTGATTTTATATTATATATGGAGCATGAGATGCAACCGTTCCACTAGATTCTATTTATTTGATGTAGACATCATTATAATATCATTGGATTTGATATCAAAGATATTTTGGGTTATCGTAAGGTAAAAACCATCTGTGTTTATGTGTGGATGTGTCTTACGATTATCATTTCTTTTTAAAGGATTTTTAAAGTTAAACAAATGATTGGAGTTTACTGTAACGACCGGGAATTTCGCTCGATCCGAATCATTCGCTAAACCGGTCAAGACCGTTTGAAACGCCTAATTGTTTTGAGAACACGACAAAATAGAACGCAGACAGAAGAACATTTCATTGTATATTACAATAATTCCATCAGAATACACAGAGTATAAATAAATATTACACATTATAAAATATCAGAGATTACAATACATTACATAGCAGCGGAAAATAATACAATACACAAAAAGAAGTAATACACGGATACAGAGCTTTCTGAGTATTGTTCCAGCTGTAAATCAGGATCCTGTGAATATAAATCTGCAAAACCAAAACTACTAGCTGCCCGTGTCAAAATAAGGGCACGCAGAGTTTAGGTTAACACAATAAACTCCAGGTCAGTCAGGTGACTGGTGTGAGAACTAAAATAGTTATTAATCTTTATTTTTGAAGTTAGGTAAATCAAGGGACCACGCCGTATAACACGGAACGGGTTTCCTCCCACGAATACCAGTGCATAAAACAACAGCGCAATGCTAAATAGAGAATAATGAAGCTATTATAAGACCCAGGTCCTATCACACAATGCAACGCAAGGCGGAGGATAGGGTTTTTACCTTATAATAGCCAAGAATGCTTGATACGTTTAAAACAAATCATTTGATACTATTATAAGTGCATAGTGTATAAAACAACTTCAAATCATAAGTATCAATCATAGACGGCATAAGCGCCCCATCCCACTATGTCGCCATATACAGGATTACAACTAAAATCAAAACGTCACGTATTGGAAGTTGGATTTCCGTCTGTGAACCGAGGCCAGGGATCGTCCTCTACCGATTCGAGACAATCGAGCCCATGTCTCAGGGTCAGAGCGCATCGACCCTTGGATCGTCAGGGCCGATCCACCGATGTGGATTAAAATGCATGAACACTGTGTTTCCCCGCCCTTTGGGGCGTAAATGAGCCAACGAATGACTCCATCGGCTTCACATAGTCACCGAGATATCCGAGGCGCCTCGCAACAGCAACAACCACATAAGTCAAACTCGTCAGGGCGTGTAAAACCGCTGATGCCACTTCTAACTAGAAGGAAACGCATGCCCTCCCTGAGGTCCTCTCCCGTTTTTGATTCACCACCAGGGTGTGAGGCTCGCGAATCAACGTTACACAAAGCTATGCCACATAGGCTGTGCTTTGATCATCAACCACAAGACTCTGCTTTTCAACAGAAGCCTTGATCATTTTCATCTTGGCATGCCATACAGGTAAACCACTCCATGCAACCGATATCCATCAATCACATAGGATGATATCCAATGTCAGACACACAGTCCATTTACAAGTCCGTTCTGGGTCTGAACGAAACCAGAGGCACCTACTACCCCGCATCTCCATCGATCTCCAAGTACGTCTGGACGACCACCAACTGATTCCCTCCTCTTGGGTGTACGACCCAATCAAGATCATCAGTAATTATCCACACGACGTGAAGACCTCTGGTCTTCGACCACCGTCTTCATCTTCGACTCATCATCGAATCAGTTATTTAGAATGGGATAGACCCGGTCTTTCTGAATAACTCGCGTATATAATAAACAAGTGTTACACAAATACAGCATACGTCTCATTCCAATTCATCAGTCACTAACCGTAAATTAACAAGAGAATAATTCCCCAAATATTAACCCAGAAGGCCGAAACCAACATCAAATCAATACCCAGGAAACCATTCAACTTAGCTAACTTACAGTTAGTTTCTAATTTTCTTAACTCTTTTGGGCCTAAGAACAGTATTATTGAAGATACCGTTCATGACAACCCAAAATCACATTCCGTTAATTATCGGGTTAAAGAACAAGTGTTATTTAAAACACTGTTCACGATAAACCCAAAAATCAATACCAATTCAATTCCAATTAAATATTGTTTAATTGGTACACTTCATTAAATCTAAACGGAAAGATTTAATCTTTTTCTCAACTGGGCTTAAGAACAGTGTTAATGAAGACACCATTCACGACAAACCCAAATCACATTTGATATTAAATACAAGGCTCTGAATAGAAAATATATATGCTTATATTCAATATCAAATTCTACGACCAACAAATATCGTATTGGAAATAATGATATCTATATATCTTTCAAATTTCCATAACGCTATCTGTATAATCACGAAATCCAACATCGAAATATTCCAAAGACAATTCCGATTCAAATCCATTCCAATTCAATTATTGGAAATTCTGGTTACTTTTGAAACCCTTTTCAAATTCAATTTATTTATTTAAAAATAAATAGAATTATAATTTTAGTTCAAAACTAGTTCATTTTGATAAAAATCTATTTTTATCTTTTCAAATATGGAGTTTTTCATCCCAATTCTTCCCTAAATCATTTCTTATGATTTTACACAAATTATTACTATTTTAAATAATTTTATCAAGGCCCATATAGTCGATTTCCATCAACGGCCATCGAACTGCACTTACAGCGACCTTTTCCAAATTTGATTTGGACATAATTCCAAATCCAACCGTTAGATTTCAAATCTCTAATATTCATTAGAAATCTCTTTTCGATACGAACCCAACATTTTCGGTTTTAGGAGAATCCGACGGTTGGATCTCCCGCAATATCCGTTCGAAGTCAATGGTCGAAATTCGCGAACTGCCGCGGCGCGACGCATTCTATTCAGGCCATTATATATATAATATATATATTTCATCGATTTCCTTTCAAAACGTATTTTATAAATCGTTTTAAATTCGTTTTCGAAACGATTTCAAACATCATATTCAATTTCTAATCAAAATTGAATATTCCTTCATAAATTCCTTTCTACATTCATTTCTATTTGATTTCAATTCAATTTCAATTCGATTTCAATTTGATTCAATTCAATTTCAATTCGATTTGAATTCTATTCAATTCGATTCCAATTCGATTTCAATTCGTTTTCTATTCAATTTAATTCGAATTCATTTTCAATTCAATTCGAATTCATTTTCTATTCAATTCAATTCGAATTTATTTTATTTTCAATTCAATTCGAATTATAATTCGTTTCAACTCAATTTAATTCGAATTTCATTTCAAGATATTCGGTTTTGAAATCACTTTTCAATATTCATTATAAAAACGAATATAATCGATATAAATATCGTTCGCGTCAAAATAACGCATATCTAATCAACATGGCTTTATATATTTCTATTTCAAATATTCTATTCAAATATTTCGTTTCAAATATTTCTTCTTCAAATATTCTATTTCTAAAACTGGAATGAGGCCCAATCAATTACCATAGATTTTATTTCTATGGATTTTCATACAACGTATGTATATATCAACAATGACAAATAATCAACCATCATCCAAAGTGCATTCTACACTGTATAAGCATCAAATATAAATATTTAACACTCATAACAGTCTGTCAATCAATCGATCGACATACAGCTAATTATTGGGATTAGTGTATGTCGTGTATCATCCCAATACCCGTGTTGGGTTTCCAACAATCAAACACATATTTTATTTGTGCAGTTGGCGATGTGTAAAATTTATCGTCCCAATCAATATCAGTCAAATGTGTGTATATAAACAAACCGTTCGATTTGTTTATTTTGATTTATTTCATTTTAAATACACGTTAAAAATTCTATTTTCAACAATAAAATATTTTTAACTATATAAATATTTTATTTCATTTCACATCACATCACACAATCAACTACACATCAAAATCAAACAAACAAGCATACAAGCCATCCATGGTCTGTGAACGATGGGTGTCGGGTGCTACTAAACACCGTCTGCATCCTAGTATATATTTTTAACTAGAAATTTAAATTAAAGGTGAGGATTTCTCACCTTTGGGATCCACTCCACCAATTCTTTATTTCTGAATTTCAGAACAGTGCTAACTTGCCTGAAATCCCAACTTCATTTTCACGCTATTCATATTAAAATCACATTTTTAATATGATGTCCTATACATTAAAAATCATATTTTTAGTACTCTACCAATATAAAAATCATATTTTTGTTCCTTCTATAATATAAAAATGGAATTTTTATTCTTTCTATAATATAAAAATCATATTTTTATTCTTTCTATAATATAAAAATCTTATCTTTTCACATTTAAAAATCTAATCTTTTTATAGATAAAAAAAATCTAACCTTTACTTCTTGGAAAATCTAATTTTTTATACTTCCTTTTCATATATAAAAATTCGATTTTTAAACTTCCTTATCACATATAAAAATTTGATTTTTTTATCTTCTACAACTACATAATTTTTTTTTATCTTTATCCTAAAATAGTTTATATAGAATTCATTTCCTAAACAATAATTTTTAATATATAAAAACTGAGTTTAAACTAGGGATTCAAATTCGAATTGATTAACTAAGAAGAAAGATGAAGAAAAAAGAAAGAAGACTCACCTTTCTTTTCTCTTTTTGTTTGCAGGGGGTTTCTTGGTGCTGTCGATTGGAGGGTTTGTTGAGGGGGGGTGCGGTTTCGTCGGACTGAAGGGAGAGCGCGGATGAGATGGAGGAAGAGGAGATGGAAGAGGGAGAAGGCGGAGCATAGGGGGCATCGCGATTTTGGGCTTCGGGGGGGGGGGGGGGGAGGGGGTCTCGCGGAGGCTGAACGAAGGAGGAGAAGAAGAGGGGGGTGGGGCTCGCAGGTGCACGCGGCGGCGGTGGGTCGCCTGGTGGGCGGCGCGGCGGTGGATCGCCCCCCCTTCGTCGAGCGCTCGATTGATATTTTTTTATCTTACTGAATGAATGAAACGAGGGGGGAGGGAGAGAAAGGGGGTAGTTGACTTTTCCCTTTTTAATTTAATCCTAAAAAACAACTTTTTATTTCAACTTCGAAATCGAATCCACCGACTGTCGTCCATAACTAATTACCCCCATTCCGAACACAATGGGATATGTATCGTAAGCCGATTCAATCATTTCGATTAGTTTTCATCAAAATCAAAGTATAACTCTATATATTGAATTTGAATGCACATTTCAGTTTACCGCGGCCACATACTAACTCGAAAAATCCCAGAAAAATATTTTCTGGCCTCGTATTGACGATACGGTCCTAAAAAAACTAATTTCGTCGAATTCCGAGACCGTTTGAAAAATGGCCATTTTCCAGTCGATTAAAATCGACTTAAACTGGTCAAACGCGTTTTCCTTTGCCACGCTCACATATTGGTTCGAAAAATTACGAATTTTGAAACCTAGCAATAACTTGATATCACGGATCCATCAAAATTGGTTTCGTCGAAAACCGAGGTCGTTTGCAAAATTTCTATTTTTAGGGCTAGAATTTCATAGCGACTATTCTGAATTTTCAACTGGATGTAACTTTTTATCCCTGCTATGAAATTTCTATTTTTAAGGGCCAGAATTCCATAGCGACTATTCTGAATTTTCAACTGGACGTAACTTTTTATCCCTGACATCACGGATCCAACAAAATTGGTTTCGTCGAAAACCGAGGTCGTTTGCAAAATTTCTAATTTTAAGGGCTAGAATTCCATAGCGACTATTCTGATTTTTCAACTGGACGTAACTTTTTATCCCTACTATGAAATTTCTATTTTTAAGGGCCAGAATTCCATAGCGACTATTCTAAATTTTCAACTGGGCGTAACTTTTTATCCCCGCTATGAAATTTCAATTTTTCGGATTCGTTGGAAAGATATCCTCAATTAGATTCAAATATTTTTGGTTTCGCTAAAATGCGGTTTATTTTGCACCTGGTACGTTCATTTTAAGTTTGAAATCGAATTATCAAACTACCGCACCATTTTCAATTCCTTTTATAATTAAAATAAAATATTTATATTCTAACGGCGATTCAAATAAATATATTCGTTCTAATTCTATTCAAAATAACTTTGTCGTCGTTATTATTTAAAATAATTCATTTTAAATATTCAAAATTAACCAAAATTGCCAAAATAAAAATTTTAAATTCGCTCGGATTTCCGGGTAATTACATTTACTCACACCAGTCTCATGACTGACCCAGAGTTTATTTTGTTTTGTTTGTTTTCCCTAAACTCTTGGGTGCCCAAATTTGTACGGGCAGTCAAGTAGTCGGGATTTTACAGATTCACTTGGAGGAGTTTGAAGCAGGAGGCTTCACCAGTTAGCTATAGACTATCATATATTTCACTGTGTACCATGTTTGTATCTGGAAAACTGGTGTTTATAACTGTTCTAGAAATAGCTGTTGTGCTATGATGATGGTATGTATATAAAGTTACCGAATTGTATTTCAAAGTTAATGTTACCTAATATATTTTATTCCTCCTACTGTGAGTTTGTGATCTTCGTTTTCTTCTATTCTAATATTTATTTCTTTCTATTTCTCATCCTCTAACTTCTTTCTAATAATGATTCGTATTTCTGTGCAATTTGTGTTGGACATGTGGTGTTATTAGTCAACTCAGACAGTACGGATTTATGGGCTATTACATGGGTATATAGCCCAATCAAGACATCAGTAATCATCCAAAAGATGTGAAGACCTCCGGTCTTCAGCCATCGTCTTCATCGTCGACTTATCGTCGATCCAGTTATTTAGAATAGGATAAACCCGGTCTTTCCAAATAATTCGCATATATAATAAACAAGTGCTATAAAAACACAGCATACGCCTCATTCCAACCCAGAATATTCCTTTATTTAAATATTCTTATACTTTGGGAAAGGTTCCCATTAATTTTATCAAAGATAATTTCTTTAAATTTATTCTTTAATCTTCCTTTGGATATCAATTCAAACCAAATTATAGTTTATCCAAACTAGTCGGGATTAGCGCACCTTACCGAAGTAATCATTTGTTATATTCCCAATCCTAACCTATTCATTGAGACGGCCCCAAACCCCGTACTTTCGGCGGCAAGGGTAATCCTTGGAATATAACACAGAAACAGATAATAGCAGAACAGAAATTAATAAATACACCAGATAATGCACAATAGAATATACTGGATAAACGTAATCATCAGAGTTACACAGTATACAGGATCATACTTAGTACAAATACAGTTCAGCTATACATAAATGTCTACAGCGGAAAACAAACATAATGTACAATAGGAGCTGAACAGCACAAAAAGAGATAAATGATAGAATCCATCTTCAGCTCCAGCTATCCAGAAAGAGCCAGCTAAACTTGAAAACAAGGCTGTCCGTGTAGAAAAAGGGGCACCCGAGTTTGAAAGTGAAACAAACTACTAGTCAGTCATGGGACTGGTATGAGAAATCTACTCAACACATTTAAAATATGGCTAATCACAGGACCACGCCACTTTCGTGGAATGGGTTTACTCCATCGGATTGCCAGTGCTTTAAAAACAAATCTTTCTTTTAAACATCGCAATGCTTTTTATAAAAATGAAGCCATTATAAGACTCAGTTCCCGTCACACAATGCAACGCAAACCGGAGGATAGAGTTTTACCTTATAATGGCCAAAATAGGGTTGATACGAATTAAAGAAAAGCAATTGATATTATTACTAGTGTTTGTATGTTTCAAAAACAATTTCGAATCATAACTATCAATCATAGACGGCATGGGTACCATATATCATGTCGCCATATATATATATATATATATATATATATATATATATATATATATATATATATACATACAATCAAAACCGCACAGTCACGTATTTGGAAATTGGATTTCCGTCATGAACCAAGGCAAAAGATAGTCCTTACCGAATTCGAGACAATCTAGCCTACCATGTCTCAGGAACAGCCGCAACTGCCCCCTGGATCGTCAGGGCCGGTCCACCGATGTGGATTATTATGCCTTAACACTACGTTTCCCCGCCCTATGGGGTGCAAATGAGCCAACGAATGACTCCATCGGTCCCGGATCGACCGATATATCTGAGGCGCCTCGCTATCCATCATCCACATAAGTAAAATGTCAGGCCGTGTAAAATCACCGACACAACTCCTAGCTAGAAAGAAACGCATGCCCTCCCTGAGGTCCTTCTCCCGTTTCTGGTTTATACCGGGGTGTGAGGCTCGCGAATTCACTTTATACACAAAGCTACGCCACACAGGTTGTGCTTTGATCATCACCACAAGACTTTGCTTTTCAACATAAGCCCTGATCATTTGCCACTTAGGCATGCCACACTAGCAATTCATGCCATGCGACTGATGTCCATCGATATAGAACCTCTTAGCTCATGCGCTTCAGAGAATGGCGTTAAGCAAAAGAATAAATTCTCCGCCGCCAAACAGATGTATGTTTAATAGAGATCAATCAACACAGAATAAAATCCAATGTCAGACACACAATCCATTTACAAGTCCGTTCTGGGTCTGAACGAAACCGGAGGCACTATATACCTCGCAAACCCATCGATCTCCATGTACGTCTAGACGATCACCACTCATTATCCATATTTTGGGATGTCTCCCAATCAGGACATCAGTTACCATCCAAATGAGGTGAAGATCTCCGGTCTTCGACCACCGTCTTCATCTTCGATTTCTTATCGTCGATTCGGTTATTCAGAATGGGATAAACCCGGTCTTTCTGAACAACTCGCGTATATGATAAACAAGTGCAACACAAATACACATACGCATCATTTCAATTCATTAGTCACTAACCGTCAATCAGTAAGAGAACGATTTCCCAAATATTAACCCCGAAGGCCGAAAACAACATCAGATCAAAATCCAGGAAACCATTCGACTTAGCTAACCTTTAGTTAATTTCTAAATTTCACATCCATATCGTTTATAATATTTTATAACGATTTATCGCTATTTTATTTATTTTAAAATAGCCAATTTATTCAAATGACGCTTCGGGCCATAACGCGGCCGTGGCGCTGTTTTTCTTCAAATTTGATTTACACATATCTGAAAATCTAACCGTTGGATCTTCACAAAATTTACATCATTAGAAAGATCTTTTCAAAACGAATCCAACGGTTCCAGTTTTGGGAAAATCCGACGGTCGGATCTCTCGGTATAATCGTTTGAAGTTTCGATTTCAAAATACGAACTGCAGCGTTGTTATTCGATTTAATATAATTATATATATATATATATATATATATATAAATATAATCGATTCTGGCGCTGTTTTCTTTAGATTTGAATTAAACATTCCAGACAATCCAACCGTTGGATCTTTACAAAGTTGGTGTCGTTGGAAAGGTATTTCCAAAGCGAACCCAACGGTTTCGGTTTCGGGAAAATCCGATGGTCGGATCTCCCACACTAATCGTTTGAAATCACGGTTTCAAAATACGAACTGCAGCTTCGTTATTCGATTTATTTCAATTCTATATATATATATATATATATATATATATCGATTCTTCGATTTCGAAACTATATGATTTTCATACTTTTGATAAAAATGATATTTTTATCCAACTGTCTTCTATTTCAACACTTCACTATTTTTAACAATTCATGTATATAATAAAAGTGTGATTTTTAATGTAAAACAATTTATTTCAAAACTCGACTATTTTATATAGTTATAGGTGATAAAAATAGGATTTTTATTATAAAACAATTTCTTTCAAAATAGGAATACCATTCAACACATGAATTTCAATTCAATGAATGAATTTCGATTCAACACATGAAGGTTTTCTATAGTTTGTATATATAGATAAAAAGGTGATTTTTATATTTAAAAACACGAATACCATTCAACACATGAATTCTATTCAACGAATGAATTTCAATTCAACACATGAAGGTTTTCTATAGTTTATATATATATATAAAAAGGTGATTTTTATATTTTAAAACACGAATACCATTCAACACATGAATTCTATTCAACGAATGAATTTCAATTCAACACATGAAGGTTTTCTATAGTTTGTATATATAGAGTAAAAATGTGATTTTTATTGTTAAAACAATTTATTTAAAACACGAATACCATTCAACACATGAATATGATTCAACAAATGAATTTCTATTCAACACATGAACGTTTTCTATTCAACAAACGAATATAGTTTCAATACAGGAAAATTATTCTAACACATGAATATTATTCAAAATTTCGACAGCATAACGGCAGGGTAGTTAAAACCGGGACCGTCCCTAGTACGGCTCCTCGCTCTACCTAAAAGCCTCGCAGCTTTTGACAATGGGGAATCATGCATCTAGTTCGCACGCAGGCGGCATGTATATTTTTTTTCATTTCCACAAACTAATCCTTTGTGGTTTCAACCAAATATTTCTCAACCACAAACGGGTATTTTTCAACCACAATCAATCAATTTCAACCACAAACAATTTCAATTAACCATTCGCTATCAATCAATTTTCACACCAATCACAACCAATAAATATCGTCCATGGTTTGTGGACGAGGGGTGTATATATATTTATTTATATATAGCATTTCACTTCTATTTCAACACATATATAATTTTTACAATGCATATACAACTTATACATCGAACGTACAACTTATACAACGCTTATACAAGAGGTGTACAACGCTTATATAACTCATACATCGATTATATAATTTATATATCGTCGTTTTCCATATCGTTTATAATTTAGAAATCTCACTTTGGGTTCCACTCCACCAAAAATAGCAAAAGGCTCAGAAAAATATGCGGTCTCTTCTAGAATGTAGAAGACGTCCACACGAGTCCACTGTCTCTTGTTTCACTGAATTTCGTTGAAAAATGAAAAAGATAAGATTTTTACAAGTTTGCAACACTTAAAAGTGTAAAAATCAGTTCAAAATAAATAGCCGGACCTTTTCTGAAATGGTTCCAAACTAGGTTTGGATTTTTCGATCAATCCGTGCAATGGTTCCACGATCGGGTTGCGCGAGGTCGAAGAGGGAGGAGAGGCGCTTAGGCGCCGGAAGTGGGGTCCACTTCGGTGGTCTAACGTGGCCACGGCGGAGCTTCAAAGCTCCGAACTTCCTACTCGCGGTTCTCTTCATATACACTTCGAAAAAATGCAAATCCTATATGGATTTGAAGCTTGATGAACCGAAGGCACCCTCCTATTACATCCAAGGTATCACACTATTGACCTATTGCAAGTTTTCCTTGCAATCTGAAGATTTCAATTAAGATAGAATCACAAGTCGTAATAACTGTGGCGGCCAAACTAAAGAAATTTAACAAGTAGCTCTTCCGCTCATGAAGATCAGTGTTCTTCAATTGCTCCATCTTCTACGTATTTGCTGGTCGGAATGGTATTCAAATATAAATTCAATCCCGGTCTTTCTGTACCAATAATTGTATAGGTTAGATTTGATAGGTGGTTATTTAACTATTAAAAAAAACAACCATTCATCCATAAAAATAAAATAAACTTACTGATTCAGTACCCAACATCATTTAGCCTCTTTAATTAACCAGTAGTTAATTAAATATTAAAACTTCTAACTCGAAAAACAATTCCTCTTTTCTTATTTAATATAAGAATATTAAATTATTATCTCACTTCTACCCATTGGCTTCTCCTTGTAATTTGGTAAGTGAATAAATCTCTCAGTATCAACCTCGAAGGCCGAAACCAACATCTGATTGACACCTCGAAAGTTACTCAACTCAACCAACATACAACAGGTTCCAATTTCTAAAAATCACATCATATTCTTTTCCAATCGTTTTTAAAACGATATATTCCTCTATAATCTCACAAATCATTCAATATTTTATTTATAATATCACTTCATAAAATTTACGAAACAATTGAATTTAACTTCTGTAACAAATGTTTACAGATTCCATTTCAAAACCCCTTTATCTTTGATTTACCAAATCCATTTCTATTTGCAAATATTTTCCTGATAACTTGTATTCTTTTACTTCTGTAACAAATCAATTATTGTACACTTCCAATTCCATTTATCTATTCCGACATTTAAAATCTTTTAAAATTCTATTTACGCCACTTATGCCCTTCATCGAAATCATTTTAACATTTCCATCTAATTTATACCACTTAAACATTTATTTATTAATATCTCCATATTTCCATTAATTTATAATTTAAATAGTTTTAAAAACTTAAATAAATCTTTGACGTTTATTTTTAAAATAAAAATCTCATTTGTTATATATAAATATAACTTGAAAACGATAACAATCGATTTAATATTGATTTAAAAAATCTTTCCTTTTATCAACAGTGCTAAAGAGGTAAATATCTGCTAAAGTATCCAACCGTGAAATATAAACCAATTTCACATCCGTATGAACACAACAAATCACATTGATAAGCATTATCAATATCAATGAGGAATCCTGTTTGGATTCCTCCAACCTGTCAATTCCTGCACCACAATTTCATATTATTCAACATATATTATAATATAATAAAATTTAACAACTACTGTGAGGAATCCAGTTGGATCCCTCCAACTTGTATATCCCTGCATCCAAATAGGTTACCTCAAATAAATCATTCAATAAGAGTTATCCAATTAAACTAATAACTTCTATAATAATCAATAAGAATAATATAACAATCAATAATAATAATTTAACGGTCAATAATAATAATAATAATTTAACAGTTGATAATAATAATAATTTAACGGTCAATAATAATAATAATTTAATACAATAATAACAATTCAAACAATTTATTAAATTTAACACGTTTGTTTTATAAACGTGACCAACAAGGTAATTTACCTTAATTGGTTCCAATCGTTAAAATAACGATTTGATTTTCACTGAAATTAAACAGCGTTTAATTTCATCGGTTTAATCAATATATGAATATTTATTAACAAGCAGTCAACCATTAGTAACACTAGCACATAATTATAAAATCCGACTTATATAAAATATAAGTGGGAAGAGCTGAGTGAGTTTAACTCATCTTGAGTTGATTCCGTTGTTAAAACAACTTGTTTCGATTAAATTAAGCAATGTTTAATTTAACTTAAAAATCCAGTTGATTCCAATTTCCATTCAGTTCTGTTCCATAGCGTAGTGCTCGTAGAAATGATTCCAACGGCACCTGGTTTGTCCGATTCTGATAAATATGAATATGTTATAACATTTATAAGTTATACGATTTATTTATAAACCAATTATTTCCTAATTATTTTAAAATGCAAATTACCATGCTCTAATGGTTTCTTCCCCTGCCCCATTCTCTTCTTCTTTCACCTTTGATTCAGCCTTTCCTCCCCTTCCTTCCCGTCCTCCTGATCCACCCTCCATCAGTTAATCCCGCCTCTGATAATTCATCTCATCAAAAAATCTAAATTTGATTACTCTTGGACCATCCGTTATCCCTTCCCAGATCTCTCATGTCACAACCAATCCTCCAAAAATGCCGCTTGACCCACAAAGCAAATCTCCAATTGATCCAAATATCGAATCGTCGTTTAATCAACGAATCTAACAATCTATATATCAATCACCTTGCAAATTCTACAGCTTTGCCATAGGATCTCACAAAATCCAATTCGAACTCTTTCCCTTTTAACAACAATCCTTCAAACACTTCAACGTCATTGAGGCCATTGCCTTCAAACTCTCAGAATCCGCCTCCTATTAAATCCCACTTTGCATCGCTATTCAAGGCTCTACCACGCAATGCGGGCAGTTTCAAACCCATCCTTTTTGATATTCCAAGGGACACTTCTAAAAATAGAATTCCTGATGTGGTCAAGTGGGAAGGTATGAAATTCTGGAATGATTACGTTGTTGGTTTTTTCCTTAATGGTACTCTTTCATATATTACTGTTGTGAATTTCCTACGTAAGTATTGGAAATTGAATGGTGAAGTGGACATTAAGTCCGATGGTTTCAATTTTTTCTTCAAATTCTCAAACGATCAAGATAAAGAGAAGGTATTGTATGCATATCCTATTTTCATCAGGGGCCATATGTTTATAATCACTAGATGGGATCCCACTATTGGTAACTTACAGTCTCAAATCAGGAAAGTCCCGATCTGGGTTCACCTTCATCGAATACAGCTGATACTCTGGACACTTTATGGGATTTACTGGTTGGTATGTCATATTGGTAGACTTATCTGTTTTGACAATAGCACGGAAAAAATGCAACACTTCAAATACGAAAATGCACTAGTAGAGATTAATCCAGACTTCGAGCTACCAGACAACATCGAACTAGTGGAACTGGGGGTTAACTGTCCTTAAGTCAAAATATCTTATGACTGGAGATCATCCATTTGTACTATCTGCAAGGTTTTTGGCCACAACACATCGGAGTGTGAGCATAACAAAAATCATGAGGTCATGGATGATGCTCCTCGCTTTAAGCATGAAGAAAAGGTTTATAAAAATAGAGGTTTAAATGATAAGCATAACTGGAAAAATGATAAGATGCTAAATAATCAGAATGCTTCGAAAGAAGTGTTTAATAAAAAAACAAATATGGGTCAGGAAAGTTAATGCAGAACAGAAACAGAATGATGTTCAGAACTAGAAAAACGAGAGGAATATTGGCAAGGAGCATCAAAAAGCATCAACAGTTTTAGTCATTGACGGTGATGGTTTAGTTCGTGATCAAAGTGAGTTCCATGGTGAGAAAGAGGAGATTGTTAGGAATAAATGTATGAGCAGCACAACCACAAATTCAAGATTAAGCAAAGGGAAACAAATTATTGTCGATAATGAACTATCCAATGAAGAAACCAACCTCCATAACAATTTCTCAGTTTTTGAAAAGCTATCTTTCTTGGAAGAGAATAATGATGTTTCAACATCTATGTCTATGACTGAGGGTGTAAATTCTTTTGCAATCATTCCTGTTTCTCAAAAGAACCCTGTTGATATGTCCCTTAAATTTGATGTTCCTGCCAACTCCAAATTTAGTTACAAAGTTAACTCTCCAATATCTTCCCCCTACTTGCACTTATCTTTACCCCCTCACATCGTGCTACCTCTACCAATGTCAACTACTGCTGATCAATCCCCTTCTAAAACAGTGGAGCACTCAAACTCTCATGGCAACAAAAAGGGTTAAAAAGGTAGGAAAAAAAGACGCAACACATTTCTTCCAACGAGACTGAAGATTTGAACGACGGAAAAGAATATCCCTCTAGTGACACTATGCCTCTGTCGCTTCTAAAACACCCATTGAAGAGGCATACAAGAAAGCATCCTATTAACTCACTTACTCAATGATGAATCACAACATTGCTTTCTGGAATGTTAGGGGTCTTCATTTGGCCTCAAAGTAAAGAGATGTTAAGACGTCAATTAGTGAAATTAAAATCCAAATAATTTCTTATCGCAAAAAAAACTGGACCATAATCTAACTATGAGAGCATCCTCCTTCATGTGTCCAGGATTGAATATGGATAATAATCTTGCTGAAGCTAATTATGGTCAATTAACAATGTGGAATCCAAAGTTCTTTTAATTAAGCAAGGTCGCCTCCTTTGATCAGTACATTCATTACAAATGCCTCCATTTGCCTTCCAACTCTTATTTCCTTATTACTTTGGTTTACGCTCAAAACTTCTTATCTCTTCGTCAAAATTCTCTTGATTGTTTTCCTTCTTCGAGTTCGTCTTCTAAACAATGGTTAACTAGTGGCGATTTCAATTGCATGTTCTCTTGTCATCAGAAATCTGGTGGTTGCTCACTCTCTATCAAGGATATAGCACAACTTGATCAAGCGTTAATACAATTTCGACTTACTCCTATTAGTAGCTTTGGATTCGATTTTACATGGTCTAATAAGTGTTCATCGAGCTTTCCAACTCGTTGCAAGCTAGATCACATTTTCGCTAACATCCACTTTCTTAATCAATGGCTTAACTCTTTTTATCGCATTCTTCACTCATCCCTTTCCGATCATTGCTCTTTGTTATTCTAGTGGGGAAAGGATTTGGCTATTAGCAATGGTAACTCTTCTTTTAATTTTTTTAACTTTTGGACTAAACATGTGGAGTTCTCTTCTATTTTACTGCAGGGGTGGTCTCAACAGTACACCAGCAACCCTTTGCAGAAACTTTCATGTAAACTTAGATCTCTCAAAATAGCTTTGAAGGATTGATTTGGCTTGAACTTTGGCGTTGGATCAAAACAATCATCCAAGATTAGGCTGTAACTAACTAACATTTAGGAACAAATTCATACTTATTCGCATAACATCGAGCTTCTTCATGATGAAAAGGTCTTACAGGGAAGATTGCGGGAGGCTCTAGACTGTGAATTGCAAGCTTCAAGACAAAGTTCTTATCTCAAGAGAGAGTTAGAGATGGACAGAAATACCAAGTACTATCATAATTCTATCAAAATCAGAAAGGCCAGTACCACAATTCTGATGGTCATGGATCAACACGGTTCAATACAAACTTGTGAAGACAATATCAACCATGCTTTTGTGGACTACTTTTCAACTATTCTAGCTATGCTAGACCATGCTACTTTGGATGTGTGGCCTCTTTTCCATATCAACCTGCCATTCATTAACGAGGATCAAGCAGCTAATTTAGTAAGAGAAGTATCAGGTGATGAAATAAAGGCTCATGGTTAGTCTTGATGCGGAGAGTTATGGTGGATCGGATGGTTATAACGCTTTCTTTGTCCGGAAATGTTGGGCTACAATTGGTGATGATATTATTTGTGCAATGAACACATTTCTTTCTCCACAATCATATGCCTAAAACCCTCTTTTCAACCGCCGTTGCCTTAATTCCAAAAATTCATAACCCAGTTTCAGTTTCTGACTTCAGGCAAATTTCTTGCTATAATATTTTATATAAAATCATTACTAAGATTTTGGCAAACAGATATCAATTTGTGCTTCCGAATATTGTGTCGGCGAATTAATCCGCTTATATAAAGGTAGAAGTATAAGTGACAATATTTTGATTGCACAGGAGTTATTGTATGGTCACAAAAGAAAAATATACCACCAAGATGCATGCTCAAAATGGATATTAGAAAAGCTTTTGACTCTATCTCATGGTATGCTATTTTAGCAATTTTAGCTCGAATGAATTTTCCTTTACCATTCATTGCCTGGGTTCATACCTGTATGTCGTCTCCATGTTATTCTATTTCGAGAAATGGTAGAGTGCATGGTTTCTTTAAAGGGGCAAGAGGAGTGAGACAAGGAGATCCAATTTTTCCTTACCTCTTCATTGTCACCATGGAATTGCTCAACTCATTAATACTGGTGCAAGTGCACAGCGACAACCTTCATCTTCATCCAAAATGTAAGAATCAACTTATTTCACATCTTCTTTTTGCTAATGATCTAATTTTATTCACAAAGTAAACTCTTCAGAACATTAATTGTATTTTCCATACTCTTGAGAGATTCTATAGTATTACTGGGTTAAGGTTCAATATTAAAAATTCTCAAAATTTTAACTGCGGGCTTTCCAATACGTGAAAAGACTGAAATTATCAACTACTCTAGGCTCGCAGAATTTCCGTCCAATGCATTTTATCTGGGTATGCCGCTAATCGGCTCTAGGCTAAATAAGAAACAATATCTACTACTATATGAAAAGATCATTTCGAAGCTCCAACAATGGCCAAATTGTAGTCTATCACAAGCTGGTAGACTAACTATAATCCAATCTATTGCAAGAGCAGTGATCACTTGGCCACCTACTAGATGGGACACTATGTTTTCCCAGATAAACTAATTGATATGATTACAGGTGCGATGAATAAATTTTTGTGGCATGGTGATCCTTTCTCCAAAAAATTGATACCATTTGATTTTCACAAACTTTATGGCGATAAAGAGAACGGTGGGCTTGGCATTACAAATCTTTACCAATGGAATCAAGCAGCTATATCATCTTATTATGACAAATTATTTTCCTCGGATAAAGGGCTTTGGGCTAGTTGGGTTCAAGCTAACCTTATAGGCACTAGAAATTTCTGGTCAATGCTAATTCTGAATAACTGCAACAGGAGTTGTAGAACCATTCTGAAACTTAGAGGTACATTCAAGCAATTTATGCAATGCAGTTATAAAACTATTGCAAACTTATATTTTTGGCATAGCCCTTGGGCAGCTCCGTACTTGATTCTAAGTGATGTAGTGGATGAGAATGCGATATTTAACTCTGGTATACCCTATTCAGCAATTGTTATTGACTACGTTCAAGATGGAATGATATTACTACCTTACAGTAGTTCAACGACATTGAGAGGCCTTTGGAACCAATTATCTAATCAGTATCGCTTTCCATCTGGAAAATCTACTTTTTGGATAGGAAAAGAGCGTTCCATTAAAACGGTCTACAAACTTTTTCTTCCACCCAGAACTACTTTTTCATGGCATTCAAGGATTTGGAATTGTGGAAGCTTGGCTAAAGACAACCTTCTCCTTTGGAAAATCATAGCTAATGCATTCAATACTAAAAGCAAACTGTTTCCATACGGAATTATTGATAATGATATTTGTGTCATCTCTCACAATGAATTTGAAATTAATGTTCATCTTTTCTTTGAATGCTCATTTGTGAATCAAGTTTGGAGGAGACTTTTGGCTATTGGCAGTTTCCAACGTCCCTCGTCTTCAAGTGAAACTGAATGGTACAATATATTAAAGGCAACGAGATGGAAGAATAAGAAGACTTGTGTTCTATTGAAGCTACTCAAGAAATTTATTTCAAGAGTTTGGAGAGAAAGGAATAATCGCATTTTTGGCATTGGAAGCTTGAATTCAGATCAGCTTTACTCTCTGATTCATAATTCAATGTTGAAATTACTAGCCATGTAAATGTATGATTTGTTTTTAGGTTGTAAACCATAAACTCATGTAGTTTTTGGTTGTGTAAATATTAAAGTTCCACTTGCCTTTAAAAAAAATTCCTAGTTATGGGTTTAACGTTAATTAATCTTATTACACTGGTTTAGGAATAATCGAGGATAATCGTTATGTTTACTTCTTCGTTCTCTGTTGTTCACCCACCAGTAAACACCTGCTAATTCACATTTAAATCATACATGAGAATTAATTTAACTAATTATTTTCCTTATTAATTATTTTAATGCCTAATTATTAACATCTAATTACATTTTAAGATAAAATGTTGCCAAACCCTTCTATTTCTCTTCGTATCATTCCAAGAGTCGTCAAGGAAATCAAACCTACACATCAAACTTATCCCACTATCGCATCGTGCTCCATCCACCTAGAGATCATCGGAACCCGTCCACTCCGACGCCTCATCCTGCTTCTCCATTGGATTCAGTCTTGGTCATCTCGACCCTAGAAATCGTTAGCCCAAACCCAAAACCGCAGCGCCTTCTACTTTCGATCCACGCCACAACCAAGTCCCAGGCATCATCATCACCGTTGAAAAGGGAATATTTTCCGAGCTCAACGATTTCTTAGTTTGAAGAATTTCATTTAAATGAACAGATAATGAGATAATTGAGGGATGAGAGGAATGTTTTATGGCCGTCGAATTCATATGTTGAGGCGGTAGACAGATTTTACCATGCATACGAGGAAATTAGGGTTACGCCTTAAGTTTGGGTATTTATAGATGAATCAAATAATATAATACTATTATATTATACTTCTCGTGAAGTAATGCACTGAAACTTCCACAAACAACCACTGATCGAGATGAAAATGATAGCGTAAAAAAAATTTCCAGACACGATGGAAAACGTTTCGTTGAATTTCGAGATCGTTTGTGAAATTCCTTTATAACTCATATACGTGAATCGGCACTTTAACAACCCACCCGGAATGGGGCTAAATTTAGACCTAGAAAAGGCTCATCGAAACTTAGAGCCATTCTAAACAGGGTCACTGGTTCTGTAAGGATTACATTTGCACAAAATATATATATATATACATAGATACATCGAATGGAAATCTCACACAGTGGAAAGAGAAAATATAATACTAAAATAAGATGTACCATTTATTTAAAAACCACAGAAATACAACAATCACAGTTACATCTGTTCAATGGATACATCAAATAGTTAGTTCTTACAAGTTTCCAAAAGAAGTAAAGAAATAACTACTAATAATAGCATAACAACTACGTCTTCTACATCAGCTTCAATCATAACTTCGTCCATGGCATTTACCTCATCACTACCTGTTGGATATGTTGAGGAGAGGGGTCAGAACATAAAGTTCTATGTGACTGAAATATACGGTTACTAAATGTCCACACCCTATATTTTTAGTAGGTTATATATGTCAAGGTATGTCTACGTAGCACACAACAAACACCAAGTAGCTAACCAATGGGGTGGATATCCAAGTCAATCGCCCATTAGTGTTTTTAGGGTAAAGACCCAACGAGCTAACATTCTCCGTCATTTCTGTCCCTATGAACGGTGGATTCTTATGATCTCTTATAACCCTTAGGCGGACCCCTAGCCCTTTAAGACCCCGTCCTAATATGTTAACGTTCTTAAGTCTATACTCTCATTTGTATTATGAGAATTAGTATTACGAATGTTACTGCTTATCTGATATTACCCGGTAGGACACCTATGTCACTTAAGGCTTCCCTTAGACAGTTGGTGAGCATGCAATGGCCATATATCTTTCAATTACCAATCTATCCCTAGCTGAGCCCTTACAAGCTTCTAGAGGAAGTGGACATCCCCGGGAATTACCATACTCCATTTCCATTTTATACCTAATAACTTTTATAGAATGAGGACCCAAAGACATACTTCAAATCTAATAAGGGTGGGTCCCATGACTTTGGTTCCTCTCTAAGGAATAAACCTTCGGAGGGATCCTAGTCCTAACCACTTAAGACCTAAACTAGATAAAAAGTGAGTCAGCCACTTAAGACCTTCTCAAGACATAGTAAACCTGCCTATTTTCACACAATAGACTTATATATATATATGTATATGTATATAGTAATATATATACACACTAGAACTCTCACATTAAACCGTACACCTATAGATGTTGGACATGCCAGTCGGTTCCCGACAAACTTCTACTAAAAGTTGGTTTAACCTCGTGTCTAGTGTACGAAGTTTTTTTCGAATGGCCCACGATACCTGGACATCTCACAATAGTTGGACCTACTTCTGGTTGCTAGATTTACCGGTCGGTTCCGAGCAGGCTTCTACCGCAAATGGCAACTAACCTCGTGTCTATGTGTCTATATGTATACATATATATAACCAAACCATTATATATACGCACACACAAGCAATCAATTAATCATTTATTACGGGGACATTTCAAATTCGAATCTAACCTAACCGCATTTATTATGCTAATACAATGTTAATTACGTTTATATAAGTATAATACTAACAATAATAACGTCCAAATAACGTAAATATTCGCATAATACACGTTTTAACGAGATGGGAATTGTCAGTTTGACAAATTCAAGGTATATAAGTTAGGTTTTCCATATTTTGATTGCTAGAACATAGGCATAATGGCAAAATGACAAGATAACAAATAGCAATAGATGGAAAATTTACATTCATACAATTTCAACTTGTATCCTAGGCTTGTAGAAATGATTTCTATACTAAATTAAAAGTTAGAGTATTACATACACTTACACATGTATGTTTATAATTCCCATTTTATCCAATTCACCCCATTTTGGTGTTATGCACAAAAAAGTGCTTACATTTGACCCATTTCACACATGAAAGTGTTTAACTTCAAAATAGGATCAAAACCCAAATCAATTCAGGAAACAATCAAAATTAAACTTTTTTTAGGTTGCAATCAAGTGATAAATACAGGCGAATTACATAAAACTGAAACAATAGTAACAACACCCCCTTTCGTCTTTAATCCAATATTAAACCCAAAAATCTGTAAAACCCAATTAATCATGACAATTCATACGCAATTACGAGATAGAGGATTTGAGGAGTTTAATGTTTATATTATCGAATTTCCAAATCCTTCTGGGCATATCTTTCAACATGATAATCTAATAAAAACATGAATATGCCTTAAATAAACTAGATTCCACTCGTAGATCTATGCAGAACAAAGAGAAATCTGTAGTGGATCTAGATCTGCGTATCAATCTTTGCGGTCAAACATGATCCAATAATCGTCCTAATTATATATATAAGAGACATGTATTAGAATCTCATATATATATATATATGTTTATGCCAATTTCCGGAATACTAAATTCATATGAATTAGAATAGAGAGAGGTTAAAAATAGAGTTGGAGAAATAGAAGAAAACTTTAACATTGTTCTTTTATTTTTCTTTGGAACTTAGCAATGGTGGAGAGGCAGCATGGAGCAGGGATAGAGAATGATTAGGGTTTCATAATGTAATAGGAGGGGTTATATATAGTTGCCCATGTGAGCATAGACCTTTGGATTACTTAAAATTAATCGAAGCCTTTTATTCATATATATCCCTCTAAAAAAACCTAACCAGTTAGATTATTGGGTTGTCCAGCCGCCGAGCAGTCGACACCCCTTAAGGTGGGGAGGGGCGACCCCTTCGGGGCTAGAACGCCCAATAAGGTTGCGTTGCTGAATTGTTTATTTTATTTAATATGTTCCTTAATCTCTTAATCTTATACCATATATTCGATATACTTTGTCCTCTTGATCTTACCTTCAATTCAAATTTCTAGTTTTCCTACTTTATTTTGAATTTTTCTTTGAAATATATATATATATATATATATTATCCATTTAATTATATATATATATATTCTACGTTTACCATCCAAATTCATTTGTACATAACTTACTCACACATTGTCCCTTTTTGGCATATTACACATGAAAACGATTCAAAATTTTGCCCCGAATTCAAATAAAAGGATTTTGTAGCCAGATTCCTTAAGCTGCAAAATCTCATTTTCCAACCTTACCATTTAATTGCTTATTTTTAATTATTTATTTTATTATTAATACTTATGAATTAAACGGGGTGTTAAATTCTCTCTCTCCCTTAAAATAGATTTCATCCCAAATCTGCTTAAGCGGCAAAAAACACAACTCGCACGATCACATCTATGTTTTACATCCATGTTATTTTTAAATCAACCATAAGCATCCATGACTTGAAGTGATTATGAACTGCAGACCCCCTAAAGTGAGCTCTATCCTAGCATGTAGGTGTAATAAGTAATGCTATATGTACGCAAACAACCTGATAATGCCTATATTTCTATACGAGTGCTCTTGTGCAATGGTGTTGCATCTATTCCCTAACATCCAATCTAGCAATTATGATGCATCCATAAACGTAAATTTAAGGAAAAATTACCTGAGAAAAGCTCTGGGTGAGTTTGTCTCATCTTATCCTTGGTCTCCCATGTGATTTCCACAGGGTCATTTCCTAATTGTACTCAGACGAGGCAAACGTTTTTGTTGCGGAGTCTCTTGGTTTTGTGTTTTACAATCCTTGTCATCCTAGACTCCAACTTGAGTTTTTCTATGTCCCCAATTTCATCAAGCTCGAGTCTGATAGCAGAATCATGAAGACATTTCCTCATATGAGATACATGAAAAACATTATGGATCCCCGATAGACGTTCTAGGAGATTCACTCGATAAGCCAAAGATCTTATCTTCTCGATGACATGAAAAGTCCCAATAAACCTAGGAACCAACTTCGCAGTGTTCCCAAACCGAACAGTCTTCCTAAAAGGGGATACTTTCACAAATAATAAGTCTCGAACATTAAGCTCGAGTTCCCTCTTCGCTTATTGGCATACGATTTCTGACGGTCTTGGGTTGCCTTCATCCTCTGCCTAATCAAAGATATCTTCTCCATGGAATCATGGATGAAGTATGGTCCAAGTATAACCTTATCGGTAGTTTCCCATCAACAAGTTGGCGATTTGCATGGCCTCACTTAAAGCGCTTCAAAAGGGGCCATACCAATCGTTATTTATAAACTATTATTGTACGTGAATTCTATGAGCGGTAGGTGCTGCTCCTAAACTCCTCCAAAGTCGATGATGCAAGCTCTGAGCAAGTCTTCCATGATTCCGTTTACTCTATCTATCTGTTCGTCGCTCTGCGGATGATAAGCTATGCTTAGACTGAGGGTCATTCCCAATGTTTCTTGTAGGCTTCTCCAAAATTCTCTCGTGAAAAAGGGATCTCTATCACACACGATACTCGATGGGATGCCATGAAGTCTGACAATCTCTTTGACATATAATTGGGCTAACGAGGCTGCAATCCTTGTCTTCTTAACTGGTGTAAATTGGGCACTTTTTGTTAAACGAATTACCATAACCCAAATGGCATCATTCCCTTTTATCTCCAAGGAAGTCCATCTATAAAGTCCCCGGGGATATGTTCCCACTTCCATGTGGGGATTTCTAAAGATAACAACAGTCCTCTGGGTTTCCCCTGCTCCGCTTTGACTTTTTGAAATGTTAAACAATTGGCCATGAACTTGACTATGTCTCTCTTCATTCCTTCTTAGTGGAGATTCCTCTTCATATCCTTGTACATTTTTTTTCCCAATTTAGTGTATGGTCATTTTTGACCTATGGCACTCCTCTAGAATTTCGTTCTTCAACCCATCATCTTTAGGGACATATAATCGTCCATCCCAAAGTAAACTCCCATCATTGCCGATCGAATACCTAACTTAATGAGGAAAGGTTTTTTTTCTTCCCCACTTTCTCCTTTATGCTTCTTAATTCCTCGTCCAGGTCTTGTGCGCTTTGGATCCTTTCTCTTAAGGTAGGTCTAATTATCGTAGCCCCAAGAAACCAGTAGAAGTGGTAGGTGAGGGTTGCAAATTAAAATTAGCGAGGAACTCTAATTGATTCCATTGTATTATTGGATTCAAAGTCGCATGTTTTCTACTTAAAGCATACGCAACAACATTCCCCTTTCCCGAGGTGTACTGGATCATGAAATCAAATGAGTCAATATATTCCATCCATCGTTGTTGTCTCAAATTTAAGTCACGTTGAGAAAATAAATACTAAAAGGATTTATGGCCAGTAGAGATTTCAAATTTATCCACTAAAAGATAGTGCCTCCACATCTCAAGGGCGAACACCACTGCGGCTAACTCAGGGTCATGTATGGGGTTTCTCTTCTTTGGATCCTTGAGTTGTCTATTAGTGTAAGAAACTACTCTTTCCTCTTACATAAGGACTGCTCCTAAACAGGTCCCACAAGCGTTGGTGTAAATGTGAACAATTTTGAACCGTCGGGTATAATAAGGACTGGCGCACTAGTTAATACTTCCTTTAGTTTCTTAAAGGCTATATCACATTTATTACTCCAAACAAACTCCAAATTCTTTTACGTTGATTGGGTTAATGGAGTAGCAATCCTGGCAAATTCTTTAATGAATTTCATATAATACCGGGTAATCCAAGGAAGCTTCTTACTTTTATAGCATTCCGAGGTATTCTCCATTCCTTGATTGCCTCGATCCTTGCGGTATTTACTTCACTTGACTCAGTGTGTCCTAAAATCTTACTTCTTCCCTCCAAAAACGACACTTTGAGAATTTTTCTTTCAATTGCTTCTTTCTTAATATCCCTAACACTTGTCTCAAGTGATCTTCATGCTCTTAACGGTCTTTTAAAAATATAAGGATATCATCTTCAAAGACTACCACAATTTTATTTAGAATGCCCCTAAACACTCTACTCATGAGGTCAACAAAGAAGGCGAGTGCATTCGTTAGTCCGAAGGGCATAACTTCCCATTGGAACAATTCGTCTGGTATCCTAATCGCAGTTTTGTCCTTGCTGTTCTCCGCAATTCTTAACTAGTGAAACCCAGTAGCAAGGTTTAGTTGGGAAAATACTCGGGCACCTTCAAGTGGTCATAAAGGTCATCGATTTAAGGTAAAGGGTACCTATTATTCTCGGTCAATTTATTGAGGTCCCTGTAGTCCACACAAAGACTCAAAGATCCATCTGCTTTGGTGGCAAACACAACAGGTGCACCCCATTCTGAGGTACTTCGACAAATGAAACCTTTTTTGCGTTAATTTTGAAAATTACTTATCTAACTCCTTTCTTTCCTTAGGCGCCACATGCCTCGAGTGTAGTGCTATAGGTCTAGCGTCCTTCTCAAGGTCAATACGAAAAGAGATTTCTCTACGGGGCGGAAGTACCTTGACTTCCTCAAAAACATCCAAGAATTCACAAACTATTGGAGCCGAAGATGGTCCTTCAGAACAAGGAGATAACGAATATAATAAGGCTTTATCCTTGTTCCTAACATTACAAGGAATATTTCGGTTACGTCCTCCTCGACTCCTAAGATGAACGAGTCTCTTATCGCAATCTAGGATGACCTCATAGAACGATATCCAGTCCATACCTAGGATAAGGTTATACCCCATAAAATCCAATGCATACGTTTTGCAATTGGACCTCGACATTCTCGACCTCCAATACAAGGTCTTTGTGTAACAATTCAAGATACTTAGATCCTTCGATAGGGTTGGCCACCTCTATCGGACTGTTCGAAATAGATATGGAAAGATTCAACAGATTAACTAATCCCCTGAAGCTAAAAGAACGGGTCGCTCTAGAATCGAACAAGGTGTATACTGAATTTCCTAAAATAAAGGTTATACCTTCAAGTGCTGGCTGACCTTGGTCCCTTGGGGTCGGCTTTGAATTGGTGCTGCCTCTATTGCATAGTTCTGGCCACTCTTGACAACTTTGGGCTTTGGGAAGTCCTTGGACATGTGTCCTTCATGGCAATTGTAACATTTTTCCCTTGAACTCCTTTTTCTCCAACGAGGTCCAACAATCCTTGGCCTCATGGCCCTTGAAATTGCACCTCGTACAAGTCTTTGCGTCCTTTTTGAATTTTTTTCTTCTTCTTGTTTTTCCACCATTCCTTCTTCTTATTTTTGTTGGAAGCTTCTACTTTCTACCCTTCTTTATCCTCCCTGAAGTTTTCAGCCATGCATAGGATAACTATCTCAACTAGGATTTAAAAAATTGCCCCAAATTTTACTTAGGCCGATAGGTTTTTTTTCAATGAAGAGTTCATTCCTTTAACAAATGTAAGGGCTTTGTTCATGAGGGTGTCTACAAATCCTCTTCCAAACTTACATAATTCGGTGAATTTGGATACATACTCTTGCAAGCTCAAGCTTCCTTGCTTGAGGTGGATGAATTTCTCTAGTTAGATAGTCATTTTTGCCCTTGGCAAAAACTTCACTTCAAAAAGGGTTTTGAATTCGGCCGATGTAAATACCCGGCCCTCGTTTTCCACCTATACTAAGTTCCACCATTCAAGGGCATCATCCTTCAAATGCTAGGCCACAATACTTCTCTTTACTTCATCGGGCCTGCCAGTAGCTTCAAATATCCTTTCACAGTCCACAACCCAAGATTGGGCACTAGAAAATCCTTCCTTTCTAGAAAACAATTTCCTTCCAAGATGCGTGAAAGTCTTACAAAGGCAGGAAAAGTAAAAGGCTACCTCAGCGGGAGGAGCTGCAAGAGCCGCTGGGGTAGAATTAGCAACAGGGACCTGTTTAACAGTATGGAGATATTGTTGAAACCATTCTGGAAAATAGCGAGGCCTGGCTTGGTTACCCTGCTCAGTTGGGTTTTCAACCATTCTAATATCTGAAAAGAAAAGGAACATTCCATAAGTGAATACTCCTGAGATAGTACTTAAGCTGAAAGGGAAGAAAAACGATAAAGATGCCTAGTATAAATGCGTATGCTTATTTGGGTAATATATATATATATATTATGTATAGTTTAAAAAATCTTTTTCAATATACAAATATGCCTCTCATATGTATAACTCACTATAATCGTGTAACCTAGGCTCTTATACCAAATGTAACAACTGGCCCAAAACGGGCCTAAATTTCGACCTAGAGAAGGCCTATCAAAACTTAGAGTCATTCTAAACGGGTCGTTGGTTCCTGTGAGGATTACATTTGCACAGAGTATATATATACACAGATATTTCAAATGGAAATCTCACACAACAGAAAGAGAAAATATAATACTAAAATAAGATGTACCATTTATTTGAAAACCACAGAAATACAACAGTCACTGTTACATCTATCCAATGGGTACATCAAATAGTAGACTCTCACAAGTTTCCAAAAGAAATAAAGCAATAACTACTAATAATAGCATAAAAACTTTGTCTTATACATCGGCTTCAATCATCACTTTGTCCATGGCTTTTACCCCATCTATTGACCTGTTGGATATATTGAGGAGAAGGGTCAGAACATAAAGTTCTGTGTGACTGAAATATAGTGTTACTAAATGTCCACACCCTATATTTTTAGCAGGTTACATATGTCAAGGTATGTCTACACAGCACACAACAAACACCAAGTTTCTAACCAATGGGGTGGATATCCATGTCAATCGCCCATTAGTGTTTTTAGGGTAAAGACCCAACGAGGTGGCATTCTCAGTCGCTTATGGCCCTATGAAAGGTGGATTCTTATGATCTTTTATAACCCTGAGGCAGACCCCTAGTACTTTAAGACGTCGTCCTAATACGTTAACGTTCTTAAGTCTATACTCTCATTTGTAATATGAGAAGTAGTATCGCGAACATTACTACTCAACTAATATTACCCGGTAGGACCGCTATGTCGCTTAAGACTTCCCTTAGACAGTTGGTGAGCATGAAATGGCCATATATATTTCAATTACCAATCTATCCCTAGTTGAGTCATTACAAGCTTCTAGAGGAAGTTGACATCCCTGTGAACTACCCTACTCCGTTTTCGTTTTATGCCTAACTACTTTTAGAGAAGGAGGACCCAAAGCTTACTTCAAATCTAATAATGGTAGGTCCCATGACTTTTGTTTCTCTCCAAGGAATAAACCTTCGGAGGGATCCTAGTCCTAACTACTTAAGATCCAAACTAGATAAAAAGTGAGTCAACCACTTAAGACCTTATCAAGACATAGTAAACCTGCCTATTTACACACAATAGACTTATATATATATATATAGTAATCTATATACACACTAGACCTCTCACATTAAAACGTACACCTGTAGATGTTGGATATTCCTGTCGGTTCCGGGCAAACTTCTACTAAAAGTTGGTTTAACCTTGTGTCTAGCGTACTAAGTTTTTTTTTAATGGCCCATGGCACCTACACATCTCATAGTAGTTAGACCCGCTTGTGGTTGCCAGATTTGCCGATCGGTTCCGAGCAGGATTCTACTACAAATGGCAACTAACCTCGTGTCTATGTGTCACTATTTATATATATATATATAAAGGCAGTCTATGTACGCACACACAAGTAATCAATTAAATATTTATTATGGGGACATTTCAAATTCGTATCTAACCTAACCGCATTTATTATGCTAATACAATGTTAATTACGTTTATATAAGTGTAATAATAATAAAGCCTAAATAACATAAATATTCGAATAATTGGTGAAACACTCTAATGAGGTGGACTTTGTCAATTTCAAGGTATACCAGTTAAGTTTTCCATACTTTTACCGCTACAACATAGGCATGATGGTAAAATGACAAGATAACAAATAGTAGTGGATGGAAAATATACATTCATACAATTTCAATTTGTATCGTAGGCTTGTAGAAATGATTTCAATACTGAATTAAAAATTATAGTATTACATACACTTGCACATGCATGTTTATAATTCCACTTTTATCCAATTCACCCCTTTTTGGTGTTATGCACATAAAAATGCTTACATTTGACCCATTCACACATGAAACGTTTGGATTCAAAATATGATCCGAACCCAGATCATTTCAAGAAACAATTGAATATAAACCTTTTTAGGTTAAAATCAAGTGATAAATGTAGGTGAATTACATAAAATGGAAACAGCAGTAACAACACCGCTTTTTCATCTTTAATCCAATATTAAACCCAAAAATTCACAAACCCCAATTAATCATGATAATTCATATGCAATTACAAGGTAGAGGATTTGGGGGTTTTAATCTTTATATTATCGAATTTCCAAATCCTCCTAGGCATATCTTTCAACATGATAATCTAATAAAAACATAAATTTTCCTTAAGTAAACTAAATTCCACTCATATATCTATGCAGAACAAAGAGAAATCTATAGTAGATCAAGATCTGCGCTTTAATCTTTGTGGTCAAACGTGCTCCAATAATCATCTTAATTATATATATATATATATAGATATATAATAGACATTTATTAGAATCTCATATGTATACATATATGTTATTCCATAATACCAAACTCATATGAATTAGAATAGAGATAGGTTAAGAATAAAGTTGGAGAAATAAAAGAAAAACTTAACCTTATTCTTTTATTTTTCTCTGGAATTTAGCAATGGTGGAGAGACAACATGACGGCAGGGATAAAGAATAATTAGAGTTTCATAGTGTAATAGGAGGTGCTATATATAGTTGCCCATGGGAGCATAGACCGTTGGATTACTTAAAATTAATCCAAGTCTTCTATTCATATATATCGCTCTAAAAAACCCTAACCAAATGGATTTATTGGGCTGTCCAGCCACCGAGCGGTCGACCCCTAGCAGTCGACTGGCGGTCGACGCCCCTTAAGGGGGGGGGGGACTCCTTCGGGGCTGGAATGACCAATAAGGCTGCATTGTTGAGTTATTTATTTTATTTGATATGTTCCTTAATCTCTTAATTTTATACCATATGTTCAGTATACTTTGTCCCCCTGATCTTATCTTTAATTTAGAATTCAAATTTTCCCTCTCTATTCTAAATTTATCTTGGACATATATATATATATATATATATATTTGAAAATGGGTAAATCTATTATTAAGCCCAAAGCCGACTCGGCCCACAATTACAAGCCCAATATCTCATCGGGTCAACATAATAAAAACAAACTCCACTTTTCACTTTGCAAACATTCCCTGTCAAAAGTAAAAACGAAGCCGAAGTCAAAATTAGCATTCCTCAGCTATGGCGGACATAAATTATCTTTGTGCCTTCCTCCGCTCGCTGCCTTCCAGTTCCACCTCTCTAATTGCAATCGTTCTCGTGTCGTTGACTTGGTGAGTATCTTCTTCTTGATTCTTCCTATGCAAATCACCACTTCTCTGCTAATTGCATTCGAGGTCACTAACACATCTCTCGTTTTCTTCTTGAAAGTGCGGGTGTTTCGTTTTCGCCATGCCTGTCACACTGTGGCTGTGAGGCAAATCTTGCCAACCTTTACCATCAATTGAGACACTTGACTCCCATCGTTCAGGTAATTAATCTCCTCTTCTAAATCCCCAATTTGTTCATTATTAAAGCATTTTAATTTCTGAATGGCCCATAATCGTCTAGTGTACTGACATTCAAAAAAGAGGTGGTTTAGGGTTTCTGAAGCGTTGTTACATAACACACAATTATCGTCTTCAATTATGCCCCATCCAAAAAGTCTGTCTTTAGCGCGGAACCTACCCAACATAGCTTTGTACATGACTTTACCCATCTTAGGTGGACATGAGCGTGACCGGACCACTTTACTCCAACCCAGACTTGGGTGAACCTATCTTAAGCTCTCCCACGCATCCTTGAGCCAGAAATGACCTTCCTTCCACATCCATATATCTTCTTCTTTGTTTGCAAAAATGGTTTTTGATCTGAGTGCCTCTTCCAGATTTCTTGCAACCAGATTGTTATCACTATTCCATGCTCAATTTGAAATAATTAAACTCACAGTTGTGTTTGGTGCACCATAGGACGAGTAGCCATATCAGCCAAATCTATCAATTAAGCTTGATCCATTGAGCTATAGGTCGTGCCACAAGTCTGTAGTTAACCCATTTGCAATGTCTCTTTGTGTCCTGACTTTGAGTTCATTTCTATACTTTTGGCAATTTTTCCATACCACCAAGGCATTATTATCTACATTTGAGGTCCAGAAGTTCTGTTTCATATACCTTGCTCTCATCCACACAGCCTATAAATTACCTGATGATATAAATTTCCAGGCCTGCTTAAGCCCATAAGGCTTCTTTATTTCAAATAATTTTTACGCCCAAATCCTACTTCATTCTTGGGCCTACATAGAAGCTTGTAACTGAGTTTATGTAGCCCACCCTTCCATATGAAGTTGGCACAAACAGAATTGATTTTTGCTATCGAGCAATCAGGAATTTGAAATGTTTGTAGCTAAAATATGACCTTAGAAGTGATCACTGTGTGCACCAGCTCTACCCTGACAGCAAATGATAAAAGTTTTAACCACCAACATTGGAGTTTGTCACTGTTAACCGGCCTTTTGGTCCGGTCACCAAAAGTACTCAAGACACACTCGACTCAACATATCGCGTGATATTACATCCCGGAGGTGTCGCCAATATTTCTGGGGGCCAGTATCAGAAGACTTGAGTCTAGCCACTTGTAGTACGTCGCATCCCTAAGACGCAACCCCCATCAGTATCCGTCTGCATCCGAGCCGAAGGCGAGCCGTGCTCCGAACCGAAGGCGAGCCGTCAAGCGGGTCCGGTCGCTGCGCCGGTGGGGGTCCGGGGCCCCACAGTCCCGGCAGCAATCGACATAACCGGTTAGGTCGAAACTGTGGGCACCGCCCGATTCATCCGATTTTCTCCATGTCGGAAGCTCAGATTCCTTCACTTCGGACCAGCAAAACGGTGGATTCCTTCATTTCATGTTGAGGAGCTTCGACGTCTTAAAAGAACCAACCAACCTCGAGCAAAATTTAGCAGGTACCCGGGCCTGGGGCAACCCTCTACGGATTGTCACACCAGCCTGGCAATCTCAAGACCCGATCAGAACCCCTTAAGTCTCTGCACTGGCATCATCTTCACATCATCCTACGGAGCCGCCGTGTTTAGAGTACCTTCACCTCGCAACAGAAGAAATACGGAGCCAAAGTTCAAGCAATGGAGGCTTCTCAGCCTCCATCAGTACCCAGACTCCACAAAAAACTGATATTTCGAAACATGGTGGCACCCCTTAGCTTCAATAACTAGCGCCACGGCCATCACCAACCGACAATGCAACACCTAAGTTAAGATGCAACCGCATCGTGGTTCGGTTACTGATTAGATCCCAAGACTAACAGCTCGACCACGTGTCGATATCTTATATAAGCCTTCAAGCCGACAGTCCAAGCAAGTCCATTTCTTGAGGACCACATCGCGGGACCAAAAATCACTAATCATAGCCCGTTCGTATGGCGCCATGACAAGGATCAAGTTTACAAACTTATGATCGAAGACAAGTCTCGACAAAGTCAAGGGAGTGCAAAGTTATGTCTCGTGCTCCCGTGTGTCGGTTTATTTGTCATCTCCTCAACCAAAATTCGAACTCCCGAAGAGCATGAAAGATTTAATAAGCATTTGGGACACAAATCCCGATCCCGTATTCACACATGCTTGGCAACCTTTATCCAAATTCCTAATCCTGTTTCCCAAGATCCGCCGCACCATGTTCTTGGGTCCCAAATCTGAAAGCCCTCTTACTTCCCACCTCTCTCTTCCCTCTCCCGAAATCCTAACAACACCTCGAACATCCAAAATACAAAAGAAGTAGTTTGGCATCCTTCATGCCTTACGATGATTTTCTATCCGGAGAACAGAATAAAGGAAGTAACTACAATCGGGGGATCGGTATGCCCCAAACGAACGTTCTAAGATCGGAATTCGAGATCGTACACCGAAATACAGCTACATCTACTTATCTTCGAAGCCCTAGCTACCAAGTCAATCACGAATCAACAACCATTTGCATACTCACCAAATGCTCAATCATCAAAGCGCCTGCGTACACACATCCCCTGCAAGTGTCAAATCGCCTAAAACGCGTGATGACGGCATTATGCAGATACTATGAAAAGCGAATGCGACACCAAACCAACAACGGCTCGCTCACAATTCCCCAACGAGCGTGCCCGCTAACTAACATGTTTTTCCTATAACTTGCAGGATAAATCCATAACCCAACTATCATCTCAACTTTCATTCCAAAGCACATCATGTCAAGACAAGACGTACTTTGAGGGGCAAATGTTAACTGGCCTTTTGGTCCGGTCACTAAAAGTACTCAAGACACGCTCGACTCAACATATCGCGTGATATTACAACCCGGAGTTGTCGCAAATATCTTCTGGGGGTCCAGTATCAGAAGACTCGAGTCTGGCCACTAGCAGGACGTCGCATCCTTCATACGCAACCCCCATCAGTATCCGTCTTCATCCGAGCCGAAGGCGAGCCATGCTCCGAGCCAAAGGCGAGCCGTCGAGCGGGTCCGGGCACAATGCCTGTGGGGGTCCGGGGCTCCACAGTCCCGGCGGCGATCAACCTCTCGCAAAACGATGGATTCCTTCATTTTGTATTGAGGAGCTTCGACATCTCAAAAGAACCAACCAGCCTCGACAACGCCTCCTGCCGAAATCCACTTCGCACCCAGCCGGGTGCGGAATTTCGCACCTCACCCCAGGTGCGAATTTCCGCGGCCCGACAGCAAGAGGTGCGAATTTCTGGAAGATGGTCCCCATTTCTGCCTACTCCTACCTAACCACTTCCTATAAATACCCCATGGTTTCACACTTCAAAAGGGTTGAATTCTTGAGCTTGAAGACCTCCATAAAGCTTCATTAATGGCATCTCCTCTTTGAGGAAGAAGATGGACAAAATTGACTTTTTCCTTATTATTCAATATATGATAATTATGACATCATATATCATGAAAAGTGAATGTAATGTGATGTCATGAGATAGTCTCAACCTTGTAATTCTTCCAAGTGATTAATAATATTCCAACCGACTCTTCAAAGTGGATGTATGCCCTCATTGAGGCTGAACCACTATAAATCTTGTGTTATTTACTGCTTATGTTATATTTAATTTTCTTGTCTATGCGACCATTTTTATAATTCCTAATAATTGGGAACCTTTGGTGTTTACGACATTTTTTGCCATCAACAGTCATGAATATCATCCACTAGCTTGCCACATTCTACATCAGTGATAGTGGTATTCAACAGAGGTACACCCAGATACTTAACAGGTATTGTCCCTTCCTGCACCCCTAACCTGTCTAGTAAACCCTGTTTTTGGCTGCAGAATTTATTAAAGTAGCATTTAGTCTTGAGCTCACTAACTTTCAGTCCCACCTTGCCTTTCATTTCAATGAAGATGTCTTTGATATGGTCAATGGCTGTGTTAGATGCTTTAAAAACCACCAATAAATCATCAACATAAGTTAGATGTGTAACTCTGGGTTGATGATTATATATTGGTAGGATCCTTTTATGTTCTGTTGCCAACTCCATCTGAAGTGTGAACCACTCCATTACAACAGCAAAAAGATATGGTGGCAGTGGGTCCCCTTGTCTGATTCCCCTAGAGCTGGTCATGAACCCATGAGGCACCCCATTTATCATAATTGAAAATGTGGGGGAATCAAGGCAGAAAACAATCAGGTTGACTAAATTTTAAGGAATCCCCATTGCCTTAAGCATGTGAGTGATGAATTTCCTGTTCACTCTGTCATATGCCTTATGCAAATCGATTTTGAGATAGATCTTGATTGCATCTTTTTTATTGAACTTTCAAACCAATTCGTGTGCCAGTAAGGAATTTTCTGAAATACATCTGCCTTTAATGAAAGAACTCTAGCATTGGGGTATAAGCGCTAGAAGCACACTGTTTATCCTATTACAAATTATTTTGCTCAAGATTTTGTATACAACATTGCAACGTGCTATAGGTCTGTAATCTTCAATTCTGGATGGGTTTTGAACTTTAGGAATTAGTGATATGAAAGTGTGGTTAGTTTCTCTAATAAATTCACCAGAGTCAAAAGCTTCTTGAAATGCATCTAACATGTGATTTTTCAGGTCTTTCCAATGCAGTTTGAAGAAGGCTGCCCCACTCCGTCAGGCCCTGGACTGGAGTCATCATGAATGGAGAATATAGCGGCCTAAGTTCCCCCATGCTGATCTCACCACCCAGCCTTAGCCTACCAGTGGAGTTGAGCTTCGTACGACACTCAATGCTGGGTAATTCTTCACTGTACTCTCCATTAAAAGGTCCAGTGTAATATGAGATGGCTGTGTCTTCAAGCTGTTTGATATGTGTCATCGAGTCCCCCAGTTCATTCAAACAGTTAAGCAGATTGTTATAATGTTTCCTTTAAGACATTTTGGTGTAAAAGAATTTTGTGCATTCATTTGCCTATGTCAGCCACTTTTCTTTGGCTTTTTGTTTGATTTCTTTCGACTTTATCTCCAGTGCTTGCTTCAATTTGGTCTGCATTTCATAGTAACCATGGTTTAAACCTTCATTCAAGGGGTCTGCATCAAGCATGATTTGAGTTTTCTCTAATTGCTCTTGAAGGTTCTGAATATGATCATTCTCCTTTGGCCTGGTTTTGTTCCACTCTTTTAGTCTAAATTTACAATTCTTTAGTAGCATAACTAGTATAAACATGTTATTGCCACTTGGAATTGAAATTTGACTGAAATCAGTGGCTGTTTGATAGCCCTGAAGCAAATGCCAATGATTGGCATATCTGAATGGTTTACCCCTTGTACTGTGAGAATTATTGAATTGAATTAGCAGTGGTGAGTGGTCACCGGTGGAGGAGGCTAAGAATGAGGCATTGAGACTAATGACCTGGTTTAATGAAGTTGCATTGGCCAATGCTCAATCAAGTCTTGATGATATTTTCTTGGCCTCACCAGTCCTCCATGTGTACTGTGGGCCAATGTGGGGTAGTTCTGATAATCTGCTGGCCAATACATAATTGTTGAACTTTGAAACCTGGGAGAGCTTGAGGGCAGGTCCACCTTTCTTTTCACATGTACGTAACACTGCGTTAAAGTCGCCAAGTACCATCCATGGTGACTTGATAGTCTTCGACTTTTTAATAATAGACTCCCATAATTTATTTCGTTCAGTAGCTAAATTACTTGCATATACAAAAGTTATGTATAGTTCAAGTTCACCAACATTGTTTGCTTGTAAGGACATATATATATATATATATATATATATATATATATATATACATCCACTTAATTATATATATTTCTCGCGTTTACCATCAAAATTCATTTATACATAACTTCTTAATACATTGACCGTTTTCAGCATATCATATATGAAAACGATTCAGAATTTCGCCATGAATTCAAATAAAATAATTTCGTAGCCAAATTCCTTAAGCTGCAAAATCTCATTTTCCAGCCTTGCTATTTAATTGCTTATTTTTTATTATTTATTTTACTATTAATACTTACGAAGTTTACGGGGTGTTAAAGACAAGCATTTAAATTGCGTACGATCACAAAATAAATCCAAATAACTTGAAATACTCCAATTTTAAATCATTACGGATTTAATAATATTTCACTGAAAGCGAAGTTCGTTAGTAAATCGGTTATTCTAAATTTTCAAATTAAATTGACAAAACAATTAAATAAAAATATAGGTGTTTATGGTTACCATTGTTATATACGATATCGGTTTGCCACGAAATCCACATCGGACCAGCAAAATAGTGGATTCCTTCATTTCATGTTGAGGAGCTTCGACGCCTCAAAAGAACCAACTAGCCTCGACAATGCCTCCCGCCGAAATCCACTTCGCACTTAGCCAGGTGCGAAATTTCGTACTTGGCAGGTGCGAAATTTTGCACCTACTAGGTGCGAAATTTTGTACCTGGTAGGTGCGAAATTTCATACCTGGCAGGGGCGAAATTTCGCACCTCACCCCAGGTGCGAATTTCCGAGGCCCGACAACAAGAGGTGCGAATTTCTTGAAGATGGTCCTCATTTCTACCTACTCCTACCTAACCCCTACCTAACCACTTTCTATAATTACCCCACGGCCCCACACTTCAAAAGAGTTGAATTCTTGAGCATGAAGACCTCCATAAAGCTTCATTAATGGCATCTGCTCTTTGAGGAAGAAGAAGGACAAAATTGTATTTTTTTATTATTATTCAATATATGATAATTATGACATCATATATCATGAAAAGTGAATGTAATGAGATGTCATGAGATAGTCTCAACCTTGTAATTCTTCCAAGTGATTAATAATATTCCAACCGACTTTTCAAAGTGGACGTTGGCCCTCACTGAGGCCAAACCACTATAAATATCGTGTTATTTACTGCTTATGTTCTATTTAATGTTCTTGTCTACACGACCATATTTTTAATTCCAAGTAATTGGAATCTTTGTGTTTACGACATTTTTTGCCGTCAATATTTGGTGCTTTGACTGAGAAACAGAAGGCCTCGTCTCACTCAGCCTCGACTCCGCCTCCTGCGGACCTCATGGCTCGACTCCGCCTACCGTGGATCTTGTGGCTCGACTCCGCCTACCGCAGACCTCGAGGCTCGACTCCACCTCCCGCGGACCTCGTCCTCGACTCCACCTCGCGCGGACCTCGGCCACGATTCCTCCTCACTCGTTCTTGACTCCGCCTCGGCCTCGACTCCGCCTCGCGCGGACCTCGTCCCCTATTCCGCCTCACTTTGCCTCGACTCCGCATCCCGTGGACCTCGACCTCGACTCCGCCGCACTCGGCCTCGACTCCCTCTCCTGCGGACCTCGTGGCTCGACTCCGCCTACTGCAGACCTCGTGGCTCGACTCTGCCTGCCACGGACCTCGAGGCTCGACCCCGCCTCCCACTGACCGCGGCCTCGACTCCTCCTCGCGTGGACCTCGGCCCCGATTCCGCCTCACTCGGTCTCGACTCCGCCTCCCACGGACCTCGACTCTGCCGCACTTAGCCTCGACTCCGCCTCCCATGGACAAAGAAGGATGTTTAGTCTCATCAAAAACGTCACAGTTTGCACCAACACTCTCGACAATGTCCATACCAACGGCAATTGGAGCAGCTACGGCGACCGAACTACAGTCACATATAACGAGGGGGCACAGTACCGAGACCGCTCTCGCTTGATTATCAATGACAGACCAGATCCTACGAACTAACCCCTTCCTCGACACAACTCGATGACCGCTAATTAGGATGATGGGACCGCTATTCCAATGGCTCGCGCTCTTCCAGAATAGGTTCCGCATCAATCCGCTCTTCATAGAGATCCGATTATAGATGTCGAGGACATGGAGGAAGATAATCCAAACGTCCATCATAGGAAACGCCCTCGCAATAGGACCCCGGAACCTCGCCAAAACCTATGGGTCTCGATGGTGGATCCCCATCCAACATATCTTCCCGACATGGTCCGTAGTATCATGAGGGAGACGCGAGGAAACATGCATGATTCATGGGAAGCACACATTAGGCGCAACCCCTTCACTAGGAGGGTAAATGAAGTTGAATGGCCACGCCGCTTCAGCATGCCACAAATGCCGCTCTATGATGGCACAACCGACCCCTGACCTTCTTAAATCAATATGAATGGAAAATGGACTCGAGCCGGGGCAATGATCCAGTCAAATGCAAATGCTTCCCAGTCTTCTTATCAGGAACCGCTTTGTTATGGTTATCTCGCCTCCCACTCTATTCCATTAACAACTACGACCAATTAGCAGCAGAATTGGACAAGCAATTCAGAGTGCACATCTCGACTCCGATGAATGCCCTCACCTTGTCTAACCTATGCCAAACACCTGCCGAGTCGCTCAAAAGCTACCTCTCCCAGTTCAATGTCGCGCTCGCCGAGGTCAAGGATCCAGATCCTTGCACCACACTCTATCAACTAGCCAAAGGTGTCCTCCCTTCTTCTGAATTCGGGGCATGGATCGATTCGAAGCAGCCAAAAAGCCTCGATGCTTTACATGAAAAGGCTAGGCCATACTTATGTCAAGAAGAGGCGAGACGAAACCGACTCCGCAGGGCCGGTCTTCCCAACAATCCACAGGCGGATACCATAAATGACAGCATCAAAGGGAAACAAATAGCGAAGCTCTTTGAAAAGGACAAGGGGGCATGCCCCCACAAACAAAGGTCGAATAACAGTAGTAAGGCGGCTGCAACAACGGCCAAGTTCTTACGGAACCCAAGAAGTCTGGCTCTCACAAGACGTACGAGATCTACACCCCGCTGAATGAAGACTTGGAAACAATCTACTGGGAAACGTGCAATGCGCTCCAATACAAGAAGTTGTACAACAGGAATCCACTAATCATGAGAGGAAGACCAGCAAGTACTGTTGATACCACGACATGTACGGGAACAATACCAATAATTGCCGTCAATTCAAAGATGTAATCGAAAAGCTTATCCGCGAGAAGCGCCTTGAGCAGTACGTCCGAAGAGCATCATGACTCTCGCTAACGTTGAGCAGAATTCCGGCAAAACCTAACGCTCATCCCCATTGGCTGCAATTGACACTGGTACCTCTCACCCGCCCCTAGTGATGGAGGACCCGCTTCGAAACAGAACTTTCACTTGTGGACCCCAAAGCTCCTGCGGCTCAAGCACAAATTCACACGCTTAAATATGAGAATGTAACTCTCACGCTAGGCATTGAAGATCAACATCAACCTTGTAATCCAAAAAAAAGTTCGACGCATCGTCATTCTACTTCAGCTTGCCCAGAACCGCGCCCGCTCAGGGCGCACTGCATCGGAAACTTCTCCTTTCGAAGCTAAGGGCCCACATCAAGGAAGAAAGTTCAGCCTCATTAAAAGCATCGCCATCCGCTCCAACATTCGAATAGCGACAACAACAACAACAACGACAGAAAAGAGATGATGATCGAACCATCATCACTTATGGCCGAGGAACAGGTGATAAACCGGGACATGTAACCAACCATCAACTCAGAAGAGCCCAACTATCGCCACTCGCAACTAGAGTCTCGCTCTTCCAGCAGCTCCTCGGACCAAAGTGCTTCCGAATCCGGGTGCACACCAGCTCACCCAAACTCGTCAGCTATAACAAAACCAGACCTCCATCGAATTATGTCACTCGGGGGGGGGGTGTCAAAAGAACAATCAATAATCCTACCACCGGTTTGAAAGCTTGACTCGAGCCGTAGGAAGAAGCTTTCAATACCTTCCTCGCTAGAAAAGAAGACATGTAAGAAGCACTTCAGATCCGACTGGCCAAGCATGCATTACGGAGGCAAGTACCGATGCTCCTCCACCATCGACTCGGGACTTGGGGGTAACCCCACGAACTAACCGATGCCACTCCTCGGAACGATGCCGGTTTTGCTACGCTCGGGGGCACCCCTAATCCCGACATCGCTCCAGCTCGATGTGCTTCGATTGGTCAGGCTTCGCAATTGGAAATGTTGCTCAAGCACCGACGCACGCAGCTTTGGATGGTACCCCTCCCATTGTTTCATGAGTCAGAATTACGCTCAATGTGGCCCCTCCAGTTGGAATCCAACAGGACCTTCCTCTCAGTCATCCGACTCCCAACTTGGACATTAGCACTAGGGGCACCAGTGCCACTATGGGCAATCAAAATCAACTGCTTACTTTCGAAAATGGGTTAGAGATCGCAGGTGTCATCCGTCGGTACATGCCAGGAATTATCCATTCACTAGGATCACACGCAAATCTGAGTAGCCCTGAAACTCCAACACACCACATGTGGCATTCCATGAAGGAACGACTGACCTCTAATCTCTGTAATATCCGGGTCACTACTAGAAGAGGAACGCGTCATCCCGGCCGTCCCCGGCTTTGATGCTCAAGCCTCCGCCAGGCGGAATCAAACTACTATGAGTCTGTATTTATCACTACGCTTCTAACATCCAATTGGGCCCAAGTTCAATTCAGCTGACTTCCACTACATCACACAACCGAAGTTGGAGACTCCCAGATTGCCAAAGGCCTTCCGCCAAGAAGGTGCGCTAGGCTCCAAATTTCAGGACTTGATCATGACCTCTATAATGCGGCAGGAGCCCAACCTTCGATTGTCGCCGACGCGATCCGTGGATTGTAAGGGAATCGCGGGGGCATGCCCATGACGTCTGCGAAAGCAGTACGTGGAATAACCCATTCACTTCGGCTAGCCATAATACCAAATGGCGCCAGCACTCCGAAATGCTAACACTCGCCCCATACTTAAAGAAGCCATGATTCTCGAAGCTTCGATAACTGCCACAAATGGCACGTGGGCTCATTACACATCGCTGACGCCATAAAGTGAAAGTGCTTCCTCGTCCTTATCCCAGACGGCTCTATCTGGGTTCTCCCGACATCCTAACTCTCCAAAAAGACTGGTCGCGCAATCCAAGATGCATGTCGTGATACCCAGAGACATCCTCTTAGTCTCGAACAGTTACCAAGGTACCAGTGAACTCTCAAAGGCCATCTCGCAATATCCAAAAACGCCTTTTTCGAAGTCAAGGAACCCACTCCTCGAGTCACGCTCGTCCAACTTACAAAGGGTATGCCACCTGATTTCAACCTTATAGCATGGACCGGTCAAAGAAAATCAAGGACTCATAAGATCTTCCGCATAAGTGCCGACTACTTCCTACGTCGAATTCTAGCGTAAAGGAATCAAGTTCCTATCGTCAACATCCTGCCTCATGATAATGCCCAAAGCTCCAACAATTCTGATTCCACCGCTCTACACAATCTTGCTCAGGCCGGCAACGTCAAAGGTAGTCGCAAGTGGAAGCGTCTTCGAACTCCGTCCTTCCATGTCTATACTACTCTCAACAACACTCCCGAGAAAATTTATCTCACAACCTACAACTCCCAACCATGCAAAAGGCCCAGACCTAAATGTCCGACGAACGCGCCAAGGGACTCTACAGGATATTGTTGTTCTACACCATCTGCAGATACAACATGAACATGTTTCGCCACTTGCAGAACAACAATGAGGAACTCATCCGCATGGAAACTCCGAGCCACTCAATGCTCATCAAAGATTCCCATTGCACAGGATCTCCGAGGCACTCGACGCTCATCGGGGGTTCCCATTACGCGGGACCTTCGAGCCACTCGACGCTCATCGGAGATCCGCACTGCATAGGATCTCCGAGCCACTCAACACTCATTAGAGATTCCCACTAAAAAAACCCGACCGACAATTAATCCCTCATGATCATCCCCCCGGCTCGTTAGGACTGTGGCAACAACGAACACTTGCCTCATAACCCACCTTGCGTGGGTCGCCTTTTGCACTGATCTAGTTGTTATTAGGCCTCAAGTGTTGTAAGTCCTCCAAATGGCTTCTTTCTGACCTATAGTCAACCATTATGGCTAATTCGTATACACGAGCGCACTACACTGGATCAACATCTCCGACCAGGGAACCGGTCCCCTGGATCAAGCTTTAATCAACAATGAGTAGCCCGATACTTCAACACCAGAGTCTGCCATAAGGACCTCAACATCGGCAACCTCATCTTACAACGGGTATTTCCTCCACCAGCAGGCCTCGCCACTCGTTAGGAAGGCCCACACTCATACAACGGAAGCTAAGCGATGGAACCTTCAAACCCTCAACCATGGACGGAGCCGAACTCCCAAGGGCATGGAACAACGAACATCTTCTCCTCTACTCTACGTAATCTAGTGAACAATCAATTCAGGCCTTCCAGTGATGTCTTGCTTTCCTACAATTCGAGGCATTGCAAAGGCTACTACTACCAGAGGTATCCGTAGAAGTGATGTTCAGTTTCCTGTATCCCTTACATGTTTGCTCCGTGCATGACGTGTCTGATTAATCCTGACAAGCAGCTTGCATTCAAACTTTCGATTGTCGCATCGGTTCCTCAGCCACGGGAGCCGGTGCCGCCATCCGAACCTCGATCCAACATCGAGGCCAAACAACATTGGCAACGACCGACGCCCTAAGCACGGGAGCCAGCCACGCCACTCGAGTCACCGGCCCGCGGCGTGACCAAGTATAAATAACCTCTAACTTGAACCTCGGCCCAAGGCCGAGGATAAATCGTTCGCCCAAGTCCCACGCGACTTGGGGCCACCCAACATACAGCCGGAAGCGATGTACATTTCCCCCTGGCTACGGGTACCTGTCGAATCTTGGCGTAGCACCGAGACCGACATTAAATCGTTTCCCCGAAGCCCTAAAGGCTTAGGTGCAGCTCATGACCACGATCGGACCCTACGCGCTGATGATCGGAGCTCTTCTTTGACGAATAAATGACGCCATCCCTCCTCCAACCTGATGAACGATGGGAGAGCCACACACCGGACGGAAAACATAACGCGACGTCATACGCCTTCACTACACTTGGGATTTCCCTGGGCAACCCAAGAAAAAACAGCAGGCGCTCAAGTCTGGCTTCGCAAACTATGAGTTTCCTGAGCTGAGGGAAACTTACTAAAAGCCTACGCTCTATCTCACCCCTCTGGAACAACAATCCAGAGCTCGGTACTCTGTCTCACCCCTCTGGAACAACGACCCAGGGCGCGACACACAATCACACACCTCTGGAACAATCAACCTAGAGCGTGGTCTCCGATCGCATTCCTATTGGTGTAACAACAAGTACGCTTATGTAAGTACGGGATGCCGGAAAACATGAGAAGAACCTTCGAGCACTTAACATGAAATGTGATCTTTACTAACTCATATTCCATTTCACACACACGTAAGATGAACAACATGTCTAACATCTCTTCTCTCTGATGAGAGGGTATTCATGAATACCACACCATGTTTTAAGGACCAAAAGCGAGGACCGCACTCGCATATACTATTGGTTCACCTAACCCAAAGTATCTTTAATTCCTTTAACAACTACTAATGCTACTCATCCTTTTCTTTTCTTTTCTTTTGTCTATACAAGTTCGATACAGGCAGGTCACCACCAGTGACGGGCCCTTTCCTTCCAGAACTGCTTCCTCTTCCTCTACTCTACACAAGAGTAATGGATTCATGAGGCATCAATGCGTGCCTTCCGCCATCATCCTCGCCGCTTGTAATCATCATAGCCTCCCCGAGAGAAACACATGGCAACGGCTTAGGGATGATGTAAGAAGCAAGGACCAATCCAGCATAGGTGTCTCCCCAAGCCTTCTAGGCGCCTAACTCCGCTCTCTTCTAAGCATCTTCAGCAGTCTTCTGATCAGCTAAGTGCTTGGACCGGAGCCACATAATGGCATCCTCTCGCCCTCTTATAGCGGGTGTCACCGACGGCTCTCCCTATTCCTAACCTGCTCAGAGGCCCTCTCCTTCTCCGCCTTAGCATCGGCCTACCTCCTCGCCACCATGGCAGCAGATTTCTGCTGGGCACCCTGACTAGACTTTGCCCGGGCATCTTGTATGGCAGCCTCATTCTGTCTGTCTTTCCTTGCGACTTTGCCACCAGCCGGGCTTCCTGATTCTCCACCTCAACATGCGTTGCTTGCCTGCTTACATCAGCTACGCCCGGTCAACCACAACTTCTCCTCCTCCAAAGAGGCTCAGATGAATGTGGTATCTCGAAGTCCACGGCTCCTCCTACTTCTCCAGAGTGTTCCCGCTGTAACTCTAATCGGGACCCGGACGCTTAAGGAGGCGTGGGGGCAAAGCCCGGTGTCACCTCCGCTCCAAAGGGGGATAGTCCAGCAAAAGAAGCATCTATTTGATTATTAAGGTTTCATCGCTCGCAGCCTCTTCAATTGACAAGTACTCGATCTCGGGGGTGGTCCTCCACATATTTCTGCGTCAGCTTACTCATCGCAGGACCTAGAGAGGATCCTTACTAGCCCCCGCGTTGGCATTTCCATCGCCTCAACCTTTGGGGTAACCATTCTAAAGAGGAAAATACACCTTGCCCAAGGATGATCCAGACCCAAAAGCTTGGGTCTTGGAAACTTCTAACCTCCCACCAATGCTAGGTAGACCGGGCGTAGAAGCCCGAACCAAAGGACAGAGGGACTGATACAATCACCAGTTCCCCGAGGAGCAGGAGAATTTAGACAAGTTCCCGAGATCCCTTGGTCGGTTCATTGGGTTCGAAAAGTCTCAACGTCCTGCTAGCAAACTCATACTTAAACGCAACATGAAGCTAACTCACGCCCCTCGATGCATACCTAGAAGCGCATCAAAACGCGGTGACGACACCTAGTTTGGATAACTATGGCAGTAGTTACCGGCAAACGTTAGCGCCATTTTTCGAACCAGATAATGACCTCGACATAATTGGGTTGGAGACTAACAACTCGACCATATGGCCACATCTTACGCGCATATCCGAGCGATTAGTCCGCATAAGTTCATTTCTAGAAGCATTCGCCAACTAATTGTGTTATGTTCAACTCCAATCACGGACCAAACATGAAACATTGAGCAACGATCCAAGCTTGCTAGCTCATCCCTGACGTCGAGCAAAATTTAGCAGGTACCCGGGCCTGGGGCAACCATCTACGGATTGACGCACAGGCCTGGCAATCTCAAGACCTGATCAAATCCCCTTAAGTCTCTGCACTGGCATCATCTTCACATTATCCTACGGAGCCGTCGTGTTTAGAGCACCTTCACCTCGCAACGGAAGAAATCCGAAAGCAAAGTTCAGGCCATAGAGGCTTCTCGGCTTCCATCAGTACCCAGACTCCACAAAAAACTGATACTCCTGAACATGGTGGCTGCCCTTAGCTTCAATTACTAACGCCACGGCCATCACCAACCGCCAGCGCAACACCTAAGTCAAGATGCAGCCGCATCGTGGTTAGGTTACTTATTAGATCCAAAGACTAACAGCTCGACTACGTGTCTATATCTTATATAAGCCTTCATGTCGATAGTCTAAGCCAGTCCATTTCTTGAGGACCGCGTCGCGAGACCAAAAATCACTAATCACAACCCGCTCATATGGCGCCGGGACAAGGATCAAGTTTACAAACTTATGATCGAAGACAAGGCTCGACAAAGTCATGGGAGTGCTAAGTTATGTCTCGTGCTCCCATACGTCGGCTTAGTTGTCATCTCCTCAACCTAGATTCGAACTCCCGAATTGCGTGAAATATTTAATAAGCATTTGGGACATAAAGCCCGATCCTGTATTCACACATGCTTGGCCTTTATCCAAATTCCTAATCCCGTTTCCCAAGATCCGCCGCTCCACATTCTTGGGTACCAAATCTGAAAGCCCTCTTACTTTCCACCTCTCTCTTCCCTTCTCCATGAAAACCTAACAACACCTCGAACATCCAAAATACAAAAGAAGTAGTTTGGCATCCTTCATGCCTTATGATGATTTTCTATCCGGAGAAGAGGAGAAAGGAAGTAACTACAATCGGGGGATCGATATGCCCTAAACGAACGTTCCAAGATCGGAATTCGAGATCGTACACTGAAATACGGCTACATCAATTTTCTTCGAAGCCCTAGCTACCAAGTCAATCACTACTCAATGACCACTTGCATACTCACCAAATGCTCAATCATCAAAGCGCCAGCGTACGCATATCCCCCGCAAGTGTCAAATCGCCTAAAATGCGCGACAATGGCACTATGCAAATACTAAGCAAAGCGAGTGCGACACCAAACCAACTGCGGCTCGCTCACGATTCCCTAACGAGCATGTTCGCTAACTAACATGTTTTTCCTATAACTTGCAAGATAAATCCGCAATCTAACTATTATCTTAGCTTTCATTCCAAAGCACATCATGTCAAGATAATACGTACTTTGGGGTCAAATGTTAACCGACCTTTTGGTCCGGTCACCAAAAGTACTCAAGACACGCTCGACTCAACATATCGCGTGATATTACAGCCCTGAGGTATCGCCAATATCTTCTGGGGGGGGAAGTATCAGGAGACTCGAGTATGGCCACTAGCAGGATGTCGCATCCCTCAGACGTAACCCCCATCAGTATCCATCCGCATCCGAGCCGAAGGCGAGCCGTGCTCTGAGCCGAAGGCGAGCCGTCAAGCGGCTCCGGGCGCAGCGCCGGTGGGGGTCTAGGGCCCCGTAGTCCCGGTGGCGATCGACCTAGCCGGTTAGGTCAAAACTGTGGGCACTGCCCGATTCATCCGATTTTCTCCATGCCGAAAGCTCAGATTTCTTCACTTCGGACAAGCAAAATGGTGGTTTTCTTCATTCTGTGTTGAGGGGCTTCGACGCCTCAAAAGAATCAACTAGCCTCGACAATGCCTCCCGCCGAAATCCACTTCGCACCCAGCCAGGTGCGAAATTTCGCACCTACCAGGTGCGAAATTTCGTATTTGGCAGGTGCGAAATTTCGCACCTCACCCCAGGTGTGAATTTCTGAGGCCCGACAGCAAGAGGTGCGAATTTTTGGAAGACGGTCCCCATTTCTACCTACTCCTACCTAACCCCTACCTTACCACTTCCTATAAATACCCCATGGCCTCATACTTCAAAAGGGTTGAATTCTTGAGCTTGAAGACCTCCATAAAGCTTCATTAATGGCATCTTCACTTTGAGGAAGTAGAAGGACAAAATTTTCTTTTTCCTTATTATTCAATATATGATAATTATGACATCATATATCATGAAAAGTAACATAATGAGATGTCATGAGATAGTCTCTACCTTGTAAGTCTTCCAAGTGATTAATAATATTCCAACTGACTCTTCAAAGTGGACGTAGGCTCTCACTGAGGCCGAACCACTATAAATCTTGTGTTATTTACTGCTTATGTTCTATTTAATGTTCTTGTCTATGCGACCATATTTATAATTCCTAGTAATTGGGAATCTTTGGTGTTTACGACATTTTTTGTCGTCAACAGTCATGAATATCATCCACTAGCTTGCCACATTCTACATCAGCGATAGTGGTATTCGACAGAGGTACACCCAGATACTTAACAGGTAATGTCCCTTCCTGCACCCCTAACCTGTCTAGTAAACCCTGTATTTGGCTGCAGAATTTATTAAAGTAGCATTTAGTCTTGAGCTCATTAACTTTCAGTCCCACCTTGCCTTCCATTTCATTGAAGATGCCTTTGATATGGTCAATGGCTGTGTTAGACGCTTTAAATACCACCAATAAATCATCAGCATAAATTAGATGTGTAACTCTGGGTTGATGATTATATATTGGTAGGATCCTTTATTGTTCTGTTGCCAACTCAATCTGAAGTGTGAACCACTCCATTGCAACAGCAAAAAGATATGGTGATTGTGGGTCCCCTTGTTTGATTCCCCTAGAGCTGGTTATGAACCCATGAGGTACCCCATTTATCCTAATTGAAAATGTGGGGGAATCAAGGCAGAAAACAATCAGGTTGACTAAATTTTCAGGAATCCCCATTGCCTTAAGCATGTAAGTGATGAATTTCCTGTTCACTCTGTCATATGCCTTATGCAAATCGTTTTGAGATAGATCTTGTTTGCACCTTTTTTGTTGAACTCTCTAACCAATTCGTGTGCCAGTAAGGAATTTTCTAAAATACATCTGCCTTTAATGAAAGCACTCTGGCATTGGGATATAAGTGCTGGAAGCACACTATTTAGCCTATTACAAATTATTTTGCTCAAGATTTTGTATACAACATTGCAACATGCTACAGGTCTGTAATCTTCAATTCTGGATGGGTTTTGAACTTTAGGGATTAGTGGTATGAAAGTGTGGTTAATTTCTCTAGTAAATTCACCAGAATCAAAAGCTTCTTGGAATGCATCTAACATGTGATTTTTCAAGTCTTCCCAGTGCAGTTTGAAGAAGGCTGCCCCCACTCCGTCAGGCCCTGGACTGGAGTCATCATGAATGGAGAAGACATCGGCCATCAGTTCCCCATGTTGATCTCACCACCCAGCCTCAGCCTACCAGTGGAGTTGAGCTTCCTACGACACTCAGTGCTGGGTAATTCTTCATTGTACTCTCCATTAAAAAGTTCAGTGTAATAAGAGATGGTTGTGTCTTCAAGTTGTTTGATACGTGTCATCGAGTCCCCATGTTCATTCAAACAATTAAGTAGATTGTTATAATGTTTCCTTTGAGACATTTTGGTGTAAAAGAATTTTGTGCATTCATCACCCTTTGTCAGTCACTTTTCTTTGGCTTTTTATTTGATTTCTTTCGACTTTATCTCAATGCTTGTTTCAATTGGGTCTGCATTGCGTAGTAATCATGGTTTAAACCTTCATTCAAGGGGTTTGCATCAAGCATGTTTTGAGTTTTCTCTAATTGCTCTTGAAGGTTCTAAATATGGTCATTCTCCTTTGGCCTGGTTTTGTTCCACTCTTTTAGTCTAAATTTACAATTCTTTAGTAGCATAACTAGTTTAAACATGTTGTTGCTACTTGGAATTAAAATTTGACTGAAATCAATGGCTGTTTGATAGCCCTGAAGCAAATGCCAATAATTTGCATATTTGAACGGTTTACCCCTTATACTGTGAGAATTATTGAATTAGCAGTGGTGAGTGGTCACTGGTGGAGGAGGCTAAGACTGAGACATTGAGACTAGTGACCTAGTCTAAAAAAGTTGCATTGGCCGGTGCTCGATCAAGTCTTGATGATATTTTCTTGGCCTCACCACTCTTCCATGTGTACCGCAGGCCAGTGTGGGGTAGTTCTGATAATCCGCTGGCCAATACACAGTTGTTGAACTCTGAAACCTGGGAGAGCTTGAGGGTCAGTCCACCTTTCTTTTCACATGTACGTAACACTTAGTTAAAGTTGCCAAATACCATCCATGGTGACTTGATAGTCTTCGAGTTTTTAATAATAGGCTCCCATAATTTATTTCATTCAGTAGCTAAATTACTTGCATGTACAAAAGTTATGTATAGTTCAAATCCACCAGCATTGTTTGCTTGTAAGGATATATGTATATATATATATATATATATATATATATTATCCACTTAATTATATATATTTCCCGCTTTTATCATCCAAATTCATTTATACATAACTTCTTAATACGCAGACCGTTTTCGGCATATTATATATGAAAACAATTCAGAATTTCACCACGAATTCAAATAAAATAATTTCGTAGCCAAATCCCTTAAGCTGCAAAATCTCATTTTCCAGCCTTATTATTTAATTGCTTATTTTTAATTATTTATTATTATTAATACTTATGAAGTTCACGGGGTGTTAAAGACACGCATTTAAATTGCGTACGATTACAAAATAAATCCAAATAACTTGAAATACTCCAATTTTAAATCATTATGGATTTAATAATTTTTCGCTGAAAGCGGAGTTCGTTAGTAAATCGGTTATTCTAAATTTTCAAATTAAATCGACAAAATAATTAAATAAAAATATATGTGTTTACGGTTACCATTATTATATACGACATCGGTTTGCCACGAAATTTGGTTTCGTACAATAATTTACATTACAGATCCAATGAAACTAATTTCATCGAAAATCGAGGCTGTTTGAAAAATGACCATTTTAAAGGCTTAACTAATATAGGTAAAATATTATTAAATTCCAAAATAATGAAATAAAAAAAATAATAAATTATTATTACCATAAATTCCAAATGGTGTATATATACAGCTTCAAATATAAACAATATGGATTATACAGCTCAATATTAAAAATCTTGAGTTAAACAATATCCAAATTATATTAAAACCCTTTTAAATTTATTAAATAAATGTTATCGTTTATTAATGATTTCCATAGAGACTATTTGAAAGTTTGAATTAGACATAACTAACAATCTATAACATGAAATTCGAATTTTCTCTTTTATTAGAAAATTATAATCAATAAGATTCAAACATTTCTTGTTTCATAGAATTGTGACTTATATTGGATCCTGTATATTCAGTTGATGTTCAAAGCTCAATATTACGAACTATCGCGACATTAGAAGCTCGCTTATAATTAAATATAAATTTAAATTTCAACTTTTGTTTTAAATAAACGAATGCAATACCAAAATCTATTAATATTACAGATATAATATTTAAAATAATAAATAAATTAAATATTTGGCTACCAAAATATATAGAACATTACATTCTTCCCCCTTAAAAGAATTTCGTCCCCGAAATTACTAAGGTAGGGAAAATGCTACAAACCCATCTCTTCCAAAATCCAATTTATTTCACATCAAAACCAATTCATTATTGTTAAATGATATTTTTCATAAATATCAAAATAATTCTGACACATTAAATTCCCAGAAAAATTCGGTAGAGTCTTCCCTGTACGGAGTGACATCTGCGATATCATGGGAACAAATTATATATATGTTGTCCCATATGGTTGGAAAATCCAATTCAAAAACCAAATTTTATATTTTCGCGTAGGCGTACCTTTTACGAGCGTTATTGAGCATACTTTCTCAACATACATGCAATCTATGCAACCAAACTCAACTCTCATGGCCTTCTGGTACCTGTACTTATCTCAGTTCAACATGAAAGTAACAGTTACATGAAATTCTAACTAATACTTTATTAATTAACAAGCATAACTATACATAATCCAAGAACAAAACATCAAACATCATTCATGTTCAAATATCGGGTTAAATAATTTAATTTGCGTTCATAAGCGATTCCATTCCAATATTATTATGATGGAATTTATTTTTCAATTCATTTAACTCTATTTTAAACTGTTGATGAAATTTATTCAACCAATCTATTATCCAATAAATAAACAATTCACAATCAACTATACCAAGCAAATTGAATTCATATTCAACATTAATGTTTACTATGGTTTGACATATTTGAACATCAATTGGTTAATATCCAATTGATTTCTATTTAATTATTATTCATTCAATTTCCAAATTCCAAATCTATTTTATTTAATTTCAATATCATTCTTAACTCCACTTAATGAAGTTAATTTCAAATTCCATATCCAATTAAATAATTGAATTTGCTAACCAAATTCCGATCCATTCAATCTCATACTAATTTTTTTTATTCATAAACCCTATATGTGAAGTTTATCCTGGTTATTTTAAACCATTCCAATTCATAAACCAATTTGAATTTTATTCAAATCAACCAAACACATAAAACCAATATATCAATAATTTGATAAAATTGTTTCTTTTCTATACAAAAATATAATTTGTGTACGACTATTTCATTTACCCTCTTTACAAAACAATATTATGTCCATTGCCAGTTCAATGCTTCTCAACACTTGAACCGATCGAACAACACAATACAAAACATTATATATAAAATTTACAAATACACTCTCATATATATACTCAAACTCAATCTAGGGTATTACTAACCCCATCTCCATCGAGTTACGCCATGAAGCCGAGGTAATTACTAAACCTTATGCTCTAATACCACTGTAATGACCCGACGGGAATTCGACTCCCAAATTTTGACAATAATACATAACCCGTATTACTTTCCAAAACTGAAGTATCGAAAACACCTGACAGTTAATAGAAAGAAATTAAAAAGTGAGATAAAAAAGAAAGAAATATTAGAATAGAAGAAGAAGAAGAAGAAGAACCAATAAACACAAAGTCTCACATCGCAGCGGAATAAAATATAATATAGAAATAAATCTTTATTGAGAGCTTGAAATAAAACTTACAATCGTTAGAGTACGTCAACACATCTAGGCAGTTATAATAACCGGTCCTCATACACAATCACACAACGAAATAATAACTATAATATCATATGTCTGAAATCTTCTAGCTCGTCTCTTTACAACATCCGATAACCTAAACCTATAAAACTTGGTCTGACCCGAGCATTACATACAACAGGATTAGTCTGGTGAACCAGCGTGAGAAAACTAACTAAGTTCAAAGTTATCATCCAACTTGATTTTAACGTTCAAATCCTTTCGAAAGAAAACGATAATCGTAAGACCAAATCCACACATAAATACAGATGGTTTTTACCTTACGACAACCCAAAACATTATGTAATCATATTTTTTCTAATATTATAATAATGTCTAGTAAAAATAAATAGCAATCTTGCAGAACACTTGCATCTCACGCTCTACATATATAGTGTACAATCAAAACCGCGGGCTCTTACTGGAGAATCGATTTCCAACTGGCAAGACATGGGACTACCTTATAACAGTGTATATCTAGAGACGAATACACCAGGATTCAAAAAGAACATCTTGCAACCCAGGCTAAACATAACGGGGCCCTCAATTCACTTGAGAGTATCGAATATGTTGTCACCTTACGACTTTTTCTCGCGACCACCGTACTTCCCGGGAGACACAAAAATGAAAAGAAGTAACAAATATGAATATTCTCTAGATCGTGACAATACACACTAATTGGGAGCGACTCACTTAGCCATGCGACCTACCCCATTTTTATCCATTTCCCGATTGAAGAGGCTTGAGGTTATAATCATCTTTTTTAGAACATCTAGCCACCTTTCACTTTGAATGCTACATCATTAGATCCTCCAGAAAATCACTAATTAATATCCAAAAAATACCCTGGTTGTAAGCTAAAAGAAGTGTGCCCTTCTCCGCCACCAACTATGGTACGTTTGAAGAAATAAACGCATGTGATCCCTTTGGAAATACAATGTCAGACATCCGTCCATACAAGTCGTCCAGGATCAGGATGAACCAAAGGCACCCTCCTACCACATCTTAGGTATCACCCTATGGACCAGTAGCAAGTAGTACTTGCAATCCAAAGATTTCAATTATGATAGAATCATAAGTCGTAATAATAGTGGCGGCAAAACCAAAGAAATTTAACAAGTAGCTCTTCTTTTCATGAAGATCAACGGTCTTCAATTGCTCCATCTTCAATCAGCGTCTTCCATCTTCTACGTATTTGCTAGTCGGAATGGTATTCGAATATAAATTTGATCCCAGACTTTCCGTACCAATAAGCATATAGGTCAGATTTGATGGTCGGTTATTTAACTATCAAATAAACAACCATTCATCCATAAAAATAAAATAAATTTACTGATTTAGTATCCAGCATCATTTAGCCTCTTTGATTAACAAGTCGTTAATTAAAGATTAAAACTTCTAATTTGGAAAACATTTCCCCTTTTCTTATTTAATATAAGAATATTAAATTATCATCCCACTTTTACCCATCAGATCCTCATTGTAAATTGGTAAGTGAAAAATCTCTCAGTATCAACACCGAAGGATGAAACTAACATCAGATTGACACCTCGAAATTTACTCAGCTCAACCAATGTACAACAGGTTCCAATTTCTAAAAATCACGTCATATACTTTTCCAATCATTTTTAAAATGATTATATTGCTCTATAATCTCACAAATCATTTCAAATTTTGTTTACAATATCACTTCATAAAATTTACTAGACGGTTCAATTTAACTTCTGTAACAAATGTTTACATATTCCATTTCAAAACCCCTTTATCTTCTATTTACCAAATCAATTTCTATTTGCAAATATTTTGCATATAATTTATATTCTTTTACTTCGGTATCGTTTAAACAATTTGTAAGTGTTTAATTCCAATTCGACAAACCCCTTTATTATACAAATCCATTTTATAACTCTTTCCGTATAACATGGTTTATATGTATTTCCATTTATAACTCCCTTTTGACAAATCTTGACTTGAAAACTTAAATATTAAGTATTTACCCAAATCTAATTACATTCCAAGTTAAATTTCCAATTTCCAATTCTATTTAAAATACCATTCATAAAATTAACTAAAATAATTTAATTTAAACTGTAACAACCCAAATTTTTAATAACATGTTAAAACAAGAAATCAGGGCAGAATTAAATTATAAGTTAAGAATCAGTTGGAACGGGTTACACCATTGCGTTCGCCTCAAAATTCTACTTGAAAACGAGTCCGAAATTTCGTAAATCGGAGTCCGTATGACCAAGATATGGCCCATAGAAGATTTCAGAAAATTCAAAATTCAGACAGAAATTCAAAATCAGATCCAAGTAGATTGGGCGGGAAATTTTCCCGCCCTACCCCAGGTCGACAGGGGGGTCGATTTGGGTGTTGACCTGCCCCCCAGGTCAACTGGGGTGTCGACCTGGGGGTCGACCCCCCCCCCCCCCCCGGTCGGACCCTGCTGGTCAGGTGCACCAGTTTGCTCCTTGGGTCTGTTTACTTAGCCTGTGACGGGATTTGATGGTTCAGATCTAAACTAGGGTTAATCCTATGGCCTAAACTAGTCTCTACACCTATAAAAACACCCTAATACCTAGCCTAAACCATCACAAATCATCCTAACAACTAAATTCTGCCAAAATGCTCCCTAATCATGGCCTCCATCTTCATCTTGAGAGCTTCTAAGGAAAAAAGGAGCCATCTTTCTTCATCAAATCAAAGGAGCTACTTATTCTACATCATTCCTAGAGCTTCTACAACGTCTCTATCTTGTTTTATTTGGTTTCTAGTTCTCATAGCCACGCTTAGTAAGCCCCAATGTACTCTTAGATTTAAACTATGAAGTTAATATGAATATGTAGCAAGTTGAAATGAGATTTTTGGTGTAATACTTGTCTTGGGGGCTATATTTGTATGCATAGATCCATTTATGACTCTTTTGATCTATGATTGTGGCACTATCTTGAACCTAGTACCATTTACCTTGATTTTTGGGTAGAAAGCTATGAGCTTTATTTGGGGATTATGCATAATGCAACATAGAACCCCTCATAACCTTGATGTAAACTTGCCTATGATGTTGAACTACATGCTACCCACAAGTTTATCACCCTATGTCAACTACTATCATGTTATCACCTTTGCCTATGATGTTGAACTACATGCTACCCACAAGTTTATTTGCTAAGTTTGATGTCATACATGTTTTGAGGCCAATAATCCTATATGCTAGTTGTGATGAACATCTTTGCCTCAAATATCATCATGTTTAACTTATGACCAACTTTACCACCTTATGCCCATCTTGGTCATATTTTTATGTTCCTTGATTCACTTGTGTTGATGCGAATTTACGTGCGAATGGGAATACGTTATGGGTAGTTAGGCAAACTTGAAAATGACATGAAAAACATGACTTGAAATGTGACATGAAACTTGATTATGTTTGAAAATTTGAATGTGGTCATGACATGTAGAAAACCATAAAGTGGCCAACTCGAGGTTGGGTTGAGTTTGTAGCGTAAATCTGCCCGGAACCGCCCGACAAATCCAGTGGCTACAAACAATAGGATCTAATGTGAGAAGTTGGTCACATCGCGCTTGAAACCCGAGGTTAGACTAGGTTGTGGTGTAAAGCTGCCCGGACCTGCCCGGCATATCCAGTAACCACAACAAAGTCTAATGTGAGAGGTTGGGTGCATTAAATTAATTAATGCCACATGTTAGGGTTAAGTCATGAACCACTTGGAAACACTTAACCAACTTGATACATGATTGGATAGGGTTAACCACACTTAACTCGTTAGAAACCCTAGTTACTTGTTCCTTTTCAGCAGTAACCCTCTTGGATGTATCAATGATACCCTAGGGACTAGGCTAGGGTGGGGCACGATTACTGGGCTGATTGTAAGCGACCAGAACGACGACTGAGTTGGTGCGCCGGTGTAGGTTCAGGCGGACTATGGTCGTGCACATAGTCCGGAGTTGAAAAAGCAGACACGGACACCAGTAGGTATAGACTGTGCATGCTTGATTCGTGTCAGTGGTTGGCACCCTAGGACTTGATACACCCTAGGGTGGACCTAGCACAGTTTGACTACATTCCATGATTCGGCCGTATGACACCGACACTCGACGAGTTAGGCTTATAGGGAGCCGATCGACTAGACCGTGTAGTTGGGCCCCGACTTGGGTCATCTCATGATATTGGGCCAAGGGATCATTTCTTGTTTATACTTGACATGGGTTGGATTACTAGTACTATTGGTGCAAAACTAAACCTTGTATATGCGATGCCACACTTGATCTACCTTGTTATCTATTTATCATGCCAGTTAGTTACCATCTTTATGTTTCATCTCAGTTTCTCATGTTTAGTTAACTTCATTAGTTTTTATACTAATAGTTGGTGGGACTTACCAGTCTTATGACTGACCCTTTTTCTTTCGCCTCTTTTCTTCCGTTCCCCCCCCCCCCCCCCCCCGGTTCTCAGGGAGGGAACACTAGTTCTTAGCTTGGACATTTGGCTTGCTTTCTTGACAGCTCATGTATGGTTTGGACTTGAGCTTGCTATGGCTTCATCACATCTATCTTGGGGATAGTTTACTTTATGTTATTTTTAGTTTATGTTTTCTAGACTTGTGGTAGTTGGAAAATAATGACTAAGTACTTTGATGTAAGTTGACTATTTGGTTTTGAAATGGTTAAGTATGGTTTTTAAATTTCTACCGCTGCTTTACTTATTTATTTATCTATGTTCTGTCTTGTGATATCTCTGTGCATGTTTACCTAGACAACATCCCTCCAAAGTTAGTGCCAGCACTCGTGAGTGTGGCCCTGGCGGAGGTGGGGTGTTACATTTGGTATCAGAGCATGAGGGTTTACTAGACCGGACAAAAGTTTTAAAAACCCTTTTTGAAAAACTATTTTCAAAACCAATTAAGTATTTTTCCAAGAAAAGTCTAGTTTATTTTAAAAGGCTATTCCCCAAAAGCCATTAGCACTATCCTTTGTTTCCTCGTTCTAAATCTATCTTTTCCTTTTTCAGCATGGCCGATCGTAACCTTCCCGAGGGAGTACCCATACCCGGATGGTTCCGAAGGTACTTGGAAGCTAGGGCCAACGGTGCGGGCCCAGCAAACACTCCCACTCCTCCTCCCGTACCTGAGGTTCCTCCTCCTCCTCCTCCTCCTCCTCCTCAGCGTCTACAGGCGGATTTCACAAAGATTTGCAAGGACTTTAAGGCGATGGGTGGCAAGAATTTTGTTGGGACAGAGACTTATGTTGAGGCAAGAAACCGGTTAAAGGAAACTGAAGATCTTTTTGTTATCTTTGATGTAGAAGACCATAGGAAAGTTCTGTTGGCAGTATGGCTATTGAAAGAGGAAGCTGCTTATCGGTGGGAGGTCACCAACGCTACTAGGCCTATAGAGACTTGGGATGACTTTAGGATGAGGTTTGGGCTTAAGTTTCTATCATCTGCTGAGGAGAATCTGCAAATGGAGAAGTTTATATCTTTGAAGCAAGGGGACATGACCGTGAGGGAGTATGTGAATAAGTTTAACCAGCTTGCTCGATTCGGTTTAGACATGGTTAACACACCTCAGAAGAAGGCTCTACGCTTTGCTCGAGGATTGAATGAGCCATTACAAGGTTTGGCCATGTCTCATATATCCATGGGGGCCACTTTTTAGAGCTTAGTGGATATGGCCTTGATTCAAGGAGATGATAAGAATGGCAAGAAGGAAGTTAAGCTTAATGAGACTCAAACCAAGAAGGCGGACTCCAAGTGGGGAGGCAACCAGAGCAATCAGAGCAACCAGAACAACAAGAACAATCAGAACAATAAGGGTAACAAGGCCAACAACAACAAGGCAAAGGAGACAAGGAAGTGCAACTTCTGTGGGATTACTGGACACATAGCCAAAGATTGTAGGAAGAAGAAGAGGAAGTTGGGAGAATGCTTTCATTGCGGAGAGTCTGGACACTTCAGTAAGGACTGCCCAAAGAAGCAAGGACAGGGGCAAGGACAGACTCAGCGTGCAGGACCTTCTGGAGGGCAGATGCATGCTCTCAACACTACTCCAGCTCCGGACCGAGGTAGTATTTCTGTAGAAAGCCTTGTTTACATTTCTGGTTTTCCTGTTCGAACTTTATTTGATTCTGGCGCATCGCATACCTTTATTTCTTCAAACATTGTTGAAAGTTTGCACCTAAGTACTAGTCTAGTTGAGGATCCCGTTAGTGTTTCAAATCCAATTGGGGGTTCCGCCCATCTATCTATGATTTGTATGGATTTGAGGATTTCTATCTTGACCGTAGAATTCACATGTAATGCTTATGTTCTCGGGTTCATGGGATACGGGTTGATTTTGGGCATGGATTGGTTGTCCAGTTATGGAGCCATTCTCGATTGTGAGCATAGGGTAGTAAGGCTTATGACTCGCCTTGGCAATACCCTAGAGATTTCTTGTAACCCTCTGGATCCCGTCATGTTATGTTATCTTGAATCCCTCGACTCGTCTATTGACAATCTTCAATCTGTGAGGATGGTCCGAGAATATCCTGATGTCTTTGATGAGGTGAAGGGGTTACCCCCTAAACGAGAGATAGACTTCCGTATTTATCTTGTTGATAATGCCAAGCCAGTTTCATTGCCTGTTAGGCACATGGCCCCGCGAGAAAGAAGAGAGCTTAGCAAGCAAATCAAGGAGTTGCTTGAGAAAAATTTCATTAGGCGAAGCATTTCTGAATGGGGTGCTCCTGTGGTATTCGCTACTAAGGTGGATGGTTCGCTTCGTCTATGTGTTGATTATCGTGAGTTAAACAAGCTGACAAAGATGAATAGGCACCCGTTACCGAGGATTGATGGTCTCTTTGACCAGCTTATAGGTGCTTCTGTTTTCTCTCAGCTCGATCTAGCCACCGGATTCCATCAGCTCAGAGTGGCTGAGGATAGTATTGACAAGACTGCGTTTAGTACTCCAGATGGATTCTTTGAATGGCTTGTCATGCCGTTCGGTTTGACTAATGCACCCGCATACTTTGATGATCTGATGAGTAGGGTGTTTAGGGAGTTCCTTAACAAGTTTGTGGTTGTCTTCGTGGATGATATTCTGGTCTTCTCTAAGGACGAAGAAGAGCATGCTACACACCTCAAGGAGGTTATGGATATGCTTAGAGCTCATCAGTTAAAAGCCAAGTTCTCTAAATGCCATTTCTGTAGAAGAGAAGTTCGGTTCCTTGGGCATATAGTTTCTAAGCAAGGCATAGCTGTGGATCCCGCTAAAGTGGTGGTGGTACAAGACTGGAAAGTTCCGAAGAACGCAACTGAAGTGAGAAGCTTTCTCGGTCTGGCAGGATTTTATAGGAAGTTCATTAAGGACTTCGCTAAGATCTCATTCCCTCTCACTAAGTTAACAAAGAAGAACTTAGTCTTTGCATGGGACTTAGAATGTGAGCTTGCTTTTCAAAGGCTCAAGAAATCCCTTACCACAACTCCAGTTCTAGCATTACCCGATGGAGGGAAGATGTTTACCGTGTATACCGATGCATGTGGCACGGGATTGGGCGTTGTCCTGATGCAGGAGGGGAGAGTGATATGCTTTGGGGGTAGGCAACTCAAAGTTCATGAGAAGAACTATCCCACTCATGATTTGGAGTTGGCGGCGATCGTCTTTGCACTCAAATCTTGGCGCCATTATCTTCTAGGCGAAAGGTTTGAGTTATATACTGATCACAAGTCGCTCAAGTACCTCTTCTTGCAGAAAGATTTGAGTCTAAGGTAGCAAAGGTGGATGGAATTCTTGGCATCATATGACTTCGATATAGCTTATACCCCTGGCAAGGGTAATGTTGTGGCGGATGCGCTAAGTAGAAGAAGGTTGACTTTGAGTCCCTTGTTTGTTGAGATGAAGAGCCTAGAGTTTTTGGCAACCTTTGATTTCACACCTGCTGTTGAGTCGATGACTGGTTCGTTAGCATCCCTTGAGCTTAGACCTACACTTCTTGATCAAGTTGGGGCTTCACAGAGGGAAGACCCGCAGATAGTCGAGATCATGGACAAGTTGATTCGTGGTGAGATGTCAAGTCACCTCGCTAAATATACTATTGATGACAAGGGATGGCTAAGGCGTGATGGGAGACTATGTGTCCCACGAGTGGGAGACTTAGTCAATAAAGTTCTTGAGGAGGCGCATCACTTGAGGATGACCATACATCCTGGAGGGGATAAGATGTACCGGGACATGAAGCGCATTTTCTTTTGGGATGGGATGAAAAAGGATGTTGCAGAGTTTGTTTCTAGATGCATTGTTTGCCAACAAGTAAAGGCCGAGACGAAGAAGCCCGGTGGACTACTGCATCCATTGGAGGTCCCGCAATGGAAGTGGGAAAGTATCTCTATGGATTTTGTGGATGGATTGCCCAGATCAAGGAAGGGGAATACTAGCATATGGGTCATAGTGGATAGACTCACGAAGAGCGCCCATTTCATTCCAGTGAAGAGCAAGAGGACCGCATCATGGCTAGCATCTGTTTATCTTCGAGAGATAGTGTGATTGCATGGAGTTCCTTCTAGCATAGTGAGCGATCGTGACCCAATCTTCACTAGCCAATTTTAGAATAGTTTGCAAGAAGCGATGGGTACGCGGTTGAATCTAAGTACGGCCTATCACCCACAGACGGTTGGTCAGACCGAAAGGGTGAATAGGGTACTAGAAGATCTGTTGAGGCTATGCATTCTTGACTTTGGTTGCACTTGGGAAGACCACCTTCCTCTCGTAGAGTTTGCTTATAATAACAACTACCAAGCAAGCATAGGGATGGCACCATTTGAAGCTTTGTATGGGAGGCCGTGCAAGTCACCAACATGTTGGTGGGAGACGACAGATAAGCTTATACTTGGGCCCGACATGATAAGGGACACATCCGAGAAAGTTGAGTTGATTCGAAGGCGGATGAAAACGGCCCAAGACAGACAGAAATCCTATGCAGACAAGCGAGGGACATACTTAGAGTTTGAAGTTGGAGATATGGTCTTTGTGAAGGTTTCTCCTTTGCGAAATGTGGTTCGTTTTGGAGCAGTTGGAAAGCTAGCACCAAGGTTCGTAGGACCCTTCCCTATTATCGAGAGGACTGGACAAATGGCTTATAGAGTGGAATTGCCCGAAAAGTTGGCAGGAGTGCATAATGTCTTTCATGTCTCGCATCTCCGAAAATGCCTACATGAATCAGCCGAAGTAGTTGAGCCTAGCATTCTTGAAGACATGGAGGTAGAGAAAGAGGCAACCCTGAGACGAGCTCCGATTCGCATTTTGGGAACGGAGATCAAGAAGCTGAGGAATCGAGAAGTCAAGTTAGTAAAGGTTCAGTGGAGTGAAGCCAATGAAGATGCAACTTGGGAAACCGAGGAGAAGATGCATGGGCTTTATCCATTTCTTTTTGAGGGTACATTCACGATCTCTTTTCCTAGTCAGCATATCTTACCATGTTTATCTTGTTTTCTCGTTAATCTTGTCATGAGAACCTTAGGTAGAAACCCTTTGGATGAAACATGTATTTGAAACATGTTATGCTTGATGGTTGCAAATGGTTGCAAGTGTTTTCAAGTGGTTACTCGTGGATGCATGATACACGTTAGGCATTAAGATCGGCTCACACACTTTCATATTGCATATGCACGAGTGTTTATGCTTATTCATGGACGAAACTTGTTATGCTATCACGTGGATGTTGCATATGGATGAATGTTATGTACACTCATGTAGAGATTATAAATTATGTTAGGAATTTGCATACATTTGGACTCATTGCACTAACATATTCTGCATTAAGGAGGTTTACTGAGTCAGTAACAGCCTGATTTTCGCATTAGATAGGTGCATATACACACACTTTTGCATATGTTTATACAGCATTAGAAATCTTTTAAGGACAATGATTACTCGTGGATGATGTTTGAGTAGATGGATGATGGATGGTAGGATACGTTCTTCCTAACTTGGAGATTTCAGGGACGAAACCCTTTAAGGTGGGGAGAATGTAACAACCCGAATTTTTAATAACATGTTAAAACAAGAAATCAGGGAAAAATTAAATTATAAGTTAAGAATCAGTGGGAACGAGTTACGTCATTGCGTTCGTCTCGAAATTCTACTTGAAAACGAGTCCAAAATTTCGTAAATCGGAGTCCGTATGACCAAGATATGGCCCATAGAAGATTTCAGAAAATTAAAAATTCAGACAGAAATTCAAAATCAGATCCAAGTAGATTGGGCGGGAAATTTTCCCGCCCTACCCTAGGTCGACAGGGGGGTCGACTGGGGTGTCGACCTACCCCCCAGGTCGATTGGGGTGTCGACCTGGGGGTCGACCCCCCTGGTCGGACCCTGTTGGTCAGGTGCACCAGTTTGCTCCTTAGGTCTGTTTACTTAGCCTGTGACGGGATTTGATGGTTCAGATCTAAACTAGGTTTAATCCTATGGCCTAAACTAGTCTCTACACCTATAAAAACACCCTAATACCTAGCCTAAACCATCACAAATCGTCCTAACAACTAAATTCTGCCAAAATGCTCCCTAATCATGGCCTCCATCTTCATCTTGATAGCTTCTAAGGCAAAAAGGAGCCATCTTTCTTCATCAAATCAAAGGAGCTACTTATTCTCAAGGCTATTTGTGTTGCTACATCATTCCTAGAGCTTCTACAACGTCTCTATCTTGTTCTATTTGGTTTCTAGTTCTCATAGCCACACTTAGTAAGCCCCACTCTACTCTTAGATTTATACTATGAAGTTAATATGAATATGTAGCAAGTTGAAATGAGATTTTTGGTGTAATACTTGTCTTGGGGACTATATTTGTATGCATAGATCCATTTATGACTCTTTTGATCTATGATTGTGGCACTATCATGAACCTAGTACCATTTACCTTGATTTTTGGGTAGAAAGCTATGAGCTTTATTTGGGGATTATGCATAGTGCAACATAGAACCCCTCATAACCTTGATGTAAACTTGCCTATGATGTTGAACTACATGCTACCCACAAGTTTATCACCCTATGTCAACTACTATCATGTTATCACCTTTGCCTATGATGTTGAACTACATGCTACCCACAAGTTTATTTGCTAAGTTTGATGTCATACATGTTTTGAGGCCAATAATCCTATATGCTAGTTGTGATGAACATCTTTGCCTCAAATATCATCATGTTTAACTTATGACCAACTTTACCACCTTATGCCCATCTTGGTCATATTTTTATGTTCCTTGATTCACTTGTGTTGATGTGAATTTACGTGCGAATGGGAATACGTTATGGGTAGTTAGGCAAACTTGAAAATGACATGAAAAATATGACTTGAAATGTGACATGAAACTTGATTATGTTTGAAAATTTGAATGTGGTCATGACATGTAGAAAACCATAAAGTGGCCAACTCGAGGTTGGGTTGAGTTTGTAGCGTAAATCTGCCCGGAACCGCCTGGCAAATCCAGTGGCTACAAACAATAGGATCCAATGTGAGAAGTTGGTCACATCGCGCTTGAAACCCGAGGTTAGACTAGGTTGTGGTGTAAAGCTGCCCAGACCTGCCCGGCATATCCAGTAACCACAACAAAGTCTAATGTGAGAGGTTGGGTGCATTAAATTAATTAATGCCACATGTTAGGGTTAAGTCATGAACCACTTGGAAACACTTAACCAACTTGATACATGATTGGATAGGGTTAACCACACTTAACCCGTTAGAAACCCTAGTTACGTGGTCCTTTTCAGCAGTAACCCTCTTGGATGTATCAACGATACCCTAGGGACTAGGCTAGGGTGGGGCACGATTACTGGGATGATTGTAAGCGACCAGAACGATGGCTGAGTTGGTGCGCCGGTGTAGGTTCAGGCGGACTATGGTCGTGCACATAGTCCGGAGTTGAAAAAGCAGACACGGGCACCAGTAGGTTTAGACTGTGCGTGCTTGATTCGTGTCAGTGGTTGGCACCCTAGGACTTGATACACCCTAGGGTGGACCTAGCACAGTTTGACCACATTCCGTGATTGGACCGTATGACACCGACACTCGACGAGTTAGGCTTATAGGGAGCCGATTGACTAGACCATGTAGTTGGACCCCGACTTGGGTCATCTCATGATATTGGGCCAAGGGATCATTTCTTGTTTATACTTGACATGGGTCGGATTACTAGTACTATTGGTGCAAAACTAAACCTTGTATATGCGATGCCACACTTGATCTACCTTGTTATCTATTTATCATGCCAGTTAGTTACCATCTTTATGTTTCATCTCAGTTTCTCATGTTTAGTTAACTTCATTAGTTTTTATACTAATAGTAGGTAGGACTTACCAGTCTTATGACTGACCCTTTTTCTTTCGCCTCTTTTCTTTCGTTCCCCTCCCCCCCAGGTTCTCAGGGAGGGAACACTAGTGCTTAGCTTGGACATTTGGCTTGCTTTCTTGACAGCTCATGTATGGTTTGGACTTGAGCTTGCTTTGGCTTCATCACATCTATCTTGGGGATAGTTTACTTTATGTTATTTTCAGTTTATGTTTTCTAGACTTGTGGTAGTTGGAAAATAATGACTAAGTACTTTGATGTAAGTTGACTATTTGGTTTCGAAATGGCTAAGTATGGTTTTTAAATTTCTACCGTTGCTTTACTTATTTATCTATGTTCTGTCTTGTGATATCTCTGTGCATGTTTACCTAGACAACATCCCTCCAAAGCTAGTGCCAGCACTCGTGAGTGTGGCCCTGGCGGAGGTGGGGGTGTTACATAAACTCTGTAAAAATTTCTTAGATTTCATTTACAAAACCATTCATCCTTTTATTTACAAAATCCTTAACCATTTATTTATAAATAACTTAACCATTTATTTACAAATATCTTGAACATTCATTTATAAATATCTTAACCATCCATTTATAACTATCTTAATCATTCATCGACATTTAAATCAATTCGACATATCCCTTTACAAAACCATTGCTCAACTCTATCCATGTAACTCAATTTATACCAATTTCCATTTATAACTATTTTTGGTAATCTTGTTTTAAAATTCCATTTATTAGACATTCGTCTCATTCCCCAATTTACGCCAAATATCCGTATTCTATTTTCAATTCCTTTTATTGCTAATCTCATTCATTTGTGATAACCGCCCACTACCCCTGCACTAAACAGGAGGAATAATGCGCTGCAAGGTGTGCCAAACAACTATGGAAGATCATCAAGGTATGATAACACAATCGGAACCTGTCGTAAATCTCACAGCGCGAGGATAAAATATAATAAAACATATACAACATGTAATATTAGTGAGGCATATTTGAGCGAAAATTTCAAAATTTTCAAACAAGAAGAAAGTATATCCTTACACCAGGATTGCAATATATATGTACAAATTTTCCTCACTACAACACTCAGAATAGGATAAAAAACAGCGGAAACCTAAATACTATATAGTAGGGTAGATAGTACGCCAGCCTCCTACTAGCCTCTGAACTGGTACATCGTCCTTAGTGTATTATCACCTACCTAGTTTGTCCACCCAAAATTGGATGAACAACCAAAGGTAATAAGAGGGAAACATAAAACCTTGAGTCAGACAACAGCTTATTGAGCGATAAAACAACTAACTAACAACATCAATAAAGTATATGAGAATGGGTAGATAACCTAACTTGTTTTCCCACAAAATCAGAGAAGAACACAACTCCCATCTTCCCTACATTGGACAGTGATAGCCTTTACAACCCATATAACCAAAGGAACAATAATTCATCTATGGTAATCAGAACGACCATTCCATCATAGTAAACAGAAGTAATGAATCAGAAACACTCATAGCATCTAGATTATAGATCTCACGTAAACCATCTTAATCGAATTCAAAATACCTCAAGCACAAGCCCCAAAGGCCGAAACCAATATCAGACAGGCACCCAAGAAAATTCTCCTCCGATATCGGGCAACCTACGTGAGACGGTACAGACAAAGAAACCAATCATTCATGACAGACTCTGCCTATCACTGCCAATCCTGCTTCGAAACCACCATAAATCGTATAACTAGCCATATCGTACTGCCATCCATCAATGGCTAATGGTAACCCCGGTTCTAGCAAAAAACCTATACGCCTTTCAATGATAGGTACCTATGCCTTTCAACGGTACCCAGTGTACTCGACCTGCATCCGGTCTTTTAGGCGCCCCTATTATACCCTTGCTTTGGGCATCCTAGATCCTATGACAACAATAATTCCTCGGCCTTTAGCATCTCTAGTTGTCATCAACGACGAATATCCAACCATTATCACCCCATTCAGAACAGCTTTGAGTTGTCATACCATTCGTTGTTTTACACCGATCAATGAAGACCTTCAACACTTCGAACCTTCCAACTTGAATCCACTTCGAAGTCACAACATCATCGAACCAAATAACATCAACATATGGTTCAACACAATTCATAGCGTTTCATCCACTTGGTTTGAAATAAACTACAACATGCACGCTACCAATCACAGCATTTAGGGCCCATTGCTCTGCGGCACGGGTTCATGGGCATCGCCCCCGAAAAATATTTTTTTAGGCCCTTTTGTTCAAATCCGAGTCGTACCCGAAAATATAATTTTTCCAGAAACGACCATGGGCGATTGACCCCTTGGCCATGCTCGACCCCATTCTCCAAAACATGACCGACCATCACTTCCAAGACCTGACCGACCAGCCTTTGCATGACCGACCAACTCCAAGACTCCTATACGACCCAGCTCGACCTCTCCTTGTGCTTGACTTGACCACCCATGCTTGATCCAACATTTCCAACCGACCCTAATGTGCGACCAAGCCCAATGTGTGATTGATCCCAACCATGCTCGACCCCGTTTTGCTCGACCCAACTCCCTTTTTGCTCAAACCCTTCTTGCATTGCTCCACAACATGATTAACCGAACACACACTCATGACCCGAACGACAGTTCCACCCAAGCCTCACAAGACCGATCCTCCTGCTCTCCAAAACCAAGACTCCATACCGACCCACTCCCAGGCTTGTTCCACTAAGCCATTACTTTGACCGGCCAACCACTGCGATACCCGACCCAAAACCTGCATTTTCCAATTCAATTCTGATTTCGACCAAAACTTCGCCAAACGATAAATTCGACGGAACCAACTTGTCCAACTCGTTAAATATGACCACAAACATGATATGAAATCACTATCAACCTGAAAATGACGATTATCACCACAATTACATGATTTCACCAAAATAATGATAAATGAACATGCGATCTAAGTTGCAGATTTAACTTGCATAATCATGTGAAATGGCATAGGAATTACCGGTTTAAACATGCTAAATTATATCCTAGAGTGATTCATATGAAAATGAACTTACCGTGGTGTAGATCTATGGTAAAACACTTGAATCTAAGGAAAAACATGATCAAACATTCATATACTTCATTGAATCCATGTGAAAGATGCAAATCACTCATCAATTCTCCAAAACAAGCTAAAAACAATGTATTGAGATTCCGGACAGCAAACAATTCGAAACAAACCCCTTGATCCAATGAATTCTCACTTCAAATGATGTAGATCTAGCCTCTAATGGTGTAGATCTTCGATTTCCTTCCTTAGATTTTGTTTTTTAATGGGGGAAAGGTGTTAGAGGAAGGAGGAACATATGCCACCTAATGAGAGAATGGTGAAACTAAACCATTTCCCATATCTCTCGCCCCCTATTTATAGCTTTCCACCAGCCCACTAACGGGCTTCCTCAAATCAGCTGATTAAGGCTTCAAAACCCTGAATAGCCAAATGTTAAACCTTAAAACAACGATTCCTCCCAAACTACTAAGCCAAATCTTTAATGTAACCACTCCGCGGAAATGCAATCACATTTCCTTTCCAATGGCACCGGTCTCACCATCTGGTTTGACCTAAGTCAAAAGTTATGTCCTATACAAGACTGATAGGGGCAAAATGTTCACAAACAAAATTGGTAAAAATTACGAACATGTCTCACATCCCCATAAGCAACATATTAAAATATGAGAATGATCCATTTCTCAAGGAATAAAATAAAAATATTTTACGATCTTCCGATATGTAAAATACGGGCGGTTACATTCACGGAACTCATTTAACCACATTTCATATATTTAAAAAAACGATTTTTGCAAAAATGTTCATTAGTTACAAAAATCACCTTTCAACTCTTTTAAATCAATTACTGTGCACTTCCAATTCCATTTGTTTATTCCAACATTTGAAATCTTTCAAAATTCTATTTAAGCCACTTACGCCCTTCATAGAAATCATTTTAACATTTCCATCTAATTTATACCGCTTAAACATTTATTTATTAATATCTTGGAATCTCCATTAATCTATAATTTAAATAGTTTTAAAAACATAAATAAATTTTCAACGCTTATTTTTAAAATAAACATCTCATTTCAAATATATAAATATAAATTTGAAAACGTTCACAGTCGATTTAATATCGATTTAAAAAATCATTCCTTTTATCAACGGTACTAAAGAGGTAAATATCTGCTAAAGACCAAACCGTGAAGTATAAACCAGTTTCACATCCAAATGAACACAACTAATCATATTGATAAACATTATCAATATTAATGAGGAATCCCCTTGGATTCCTCCGACCTTTCAATCCCTGTATCATAATTTCATATTATTCAACATATATTATAATGTAATAAAATTAAACAACTACTGTGAGGAATCTAGTTGAATCCCTCCAACCTGTTAATCCCTGCATCCAAATAAGTTAACTCAAATAAATCATTCAATAAGAATTATCCAATTAAAACTAATAATTTCTTTAACAATCAATAATAATAATTTAACAGTCAATAATAATAATTTAACACAACAATAACAATTCAAATAATTTATAAAATTAAACATGTTCATTTTATAAATGTGAAAAACAAGGTAAGTTACCTCAGTTGGTTCCAATCGTTAAAATAATGATTTGGTTTTCACTGAAATTAAACAATGTTTAATTTCATTGGTTCAACTAATATATGGATATATATTTAATAAACAGTCAACCATTAGCAACCATAACACACAATTATTATATCCGATCTATATAAAATATAAGCTGGAAGAATATAACAACCCGGAAAATCCGAACCAATTTAAAAATTTTATTTTGGAAATTTTGATGAATTTTGAATATTTAAAATGAATTATTTTAAATAATAACGACGAGAAATTTATTTTCAATAGAATTAGAACATAAATATTTATTTAAATCGAAGTTAGAATATAATTATTTATTTTTAATTATAAAAGGGATTGAAAATGGCGCGGTAATTTGAAAATTCGATTTCAAATTTCAAATGAATGTACAGGATTCAAAATAAACTGGATTTTAGCAAAAACCAGAATATTAGAATCTATTTGAAAGTATCTTTCCAATGAATCAGAAAAATTGAAATTTCATAGCGGGAATAAAAAGTTATGCCCAGTTAAAAATTCAGAATAGTCGCTATGGAAATATAGCCCTTAAAAATAGCGATTTTGCAAATGACCTCCGTTTTCAATGAAACCACTTTTGTTGGATCCGGGATGTCAAGTTATTGCTAGATTCCAAAATTCATAATTTTTGGGATTAATATGTGAGCGTAGCAAAAGAAAACGTGTTTTGTCAGTTTTAGTCAATTTCGATCGACCAGAAAATGGCCATTTTTCAAACGGTCTTCAAATTTAACAAAATTAGTTTTAGTAGGACCGTATCGTCAATACGAAGCTAGAAATAATCTTTCTGGAATTTATAGGATCCGTAAGTGGCCCCAATAAATTGAAATGTATGTTTAAAATTGAATATATAGATTTATATTTTAGTTTTGACAAAAACTGATCTAAAAGATAGAAATGGATTATGAAACTATCCCATTGTGTTCAGAAAGGGGATAATTAGCTAGGGGAGACAACCGTTGGATGTGATTTAGAGTTCAAACTAAAAAGTTGTTTTTCGAAAAATAAAACAATTAAATTATAATTTATATAGGGCCCATCCCCTTTTAATTCTCTCTCCCCTGCATTTTAGAACCCGTCATTCAGAACGACCCCTCCACACGCGATCGACGATGCGTCTCCCTCTCTCCCCGTTCACCATCGCAGCCACTCCAAACTGCATCCCACCGCCGATCGACGGCCCCCACTCCGACGCCCCTCCTCGTTCTTTCTCCTCCTCTACAACAACGTGGCTCGAACCCTAACCCTAAACCCCCTTATACCCGCCGCCTAACCCAACTATAAGCCGCCGCCACCAATGTACGATCACCTCCTCGACTTCGAAGTGCAGCACCCCTCCTCCATTTCAATTCATAGCACCTAATCTCGAAATTCCAAATGTAAATTTTCACTTGTTTTATCTTTACTTATTTTCAATTTAATTTAATTTAAATATTATAACATTGAATATGTGATTTTTATATATACCATTTTTGAATATAAACATGATTTTTAGTTAAGATAATTAGAATATAGGATTTATAAATAAAAATACGATTTTTACACGTAATGTTTAGAGATAAAAATATGATTTTTATATTATAGGAATAATAAAAAATTTGGTTTTTATATTATAAGAATAAAAAATATGATTTTTATATTATAGGAATAAATAAAATATGGTTTTTATATTATAGGAATAATGAAAATATGATTTTTATATTATATGGATAATAAAAATTTGATCTTTATATATGTAGCGATAGGATAAAAATACGATTTTTATATATGAAGTGACGATATAAAAATTGGATTTTTATATATTCAATAGCGATAGAAAGATTTGATTTTTATCAATATAGTAGCAGCATAAAAATGTGATTTTTATCTACGTAGCGTTGTTATAAAAATATGAAATTATTTTTAGAAAGATAAAAATATAATTTTTAGCCTATGTATGTTATTTATAAAATAATCATAAAAAGAAATAATTATTGATTGGTTAAAAAAAATTAGTAGAAGAAGAGTGGTATAAAAATATAATTTTTATAACGAAGTAGCAATGTAAAAATATGAAATTTTTATATAAAATTGAATAATAAATATGTGATTTTTACTATGAACAGAGTGAAATAGACTACAATGGAACCGACTGGAATCAAATTCAATTCCAAACCATTCAGAAATAATAAAACTGGCGGAGTGGAAACCAATAGTGAGAACTCCTCACTTTTATTTTATTTTCTAGTTAAAATGTATACTAGGATGCAGACGATGCTTAGCATCACCCGACACCCGTCGTCCACAGACCATGGACGGTTTGTTTGTTTGTTTGATTGGATTGTGAAAATTGATTGTGTTATGTGGAATGAAATAAATATTTTATAGTTAAAAATATAATTTTTATCGTGTATATAAAATAATTATTCATTTACAAATCGAATGATTTGTTTATGTACACACATTTGACTGATACTGATTGGGATGATAAATTTTACACTTCGCCTAACTGCACAAATAAAATCTGTGTTTGATTGATTGGAGCCCCACACGGGTATTGGGATGATATTGGACATACACTAGTCCCAATATTTAGTTGTATTTCAATCGATTGGTTGACAGACTGTTATAAGTGTTGAATATTTATATTTGATGCTTATGCAGTGTAAAATGCACTTTGGATGATGGTTGACTGTGCTTGATATTGTTGTGTACATGTGTGTATGAAATCCATATAAATCAAATTATATGGCAATTGACTGTGTCTGATTCCAGTTCAGAAAGAATCAATATTTTAAAATAACTAATATTTTAAAATAATATTCAGTAAAAGATCAAAATCTGATTTTGATGTCCGATTTGGGATGAATACGAATATATATGAATATATAAAGCCGTGTTGATTAGATTAACGCCATTTTGGACGTGAACGATATTTATATCGATTTTATTCATTTTTATAATGGATATAAAAAAGGAAATGATTTCAAAATCTAATGTTTTGAAACTGCTATCATTTATATGTCGATGATATGGAATATTCAATTTTGACTTGAAATTGAATATGAAGTTGAAATCGTTTTGAAAATGAATTTAAAACAATTTATAAAATGCCTTTTAAATGGAAATTGAAGAAATATATATATATATATATATATATGTATATGGCCTGAATAGAACGCACGGCGCTGCGGCAGTTTGCGAATTTCGACCATTGAATTCGAACGGACATTTCGGGAATTCCGACCGTCGGATTCTCCTGAAACCAGAACCGTTGGGTTCGTATCGAAAAGAGCTTTCTAACAAATCAAGAAATTATAAATCTAATGGTTGAATTTGGAATTATGTCCAAATCATATTTGGAAATGGTCGCTGCAAGTGCAGTTTGATGATCGTTTATGGAAATCGACTATACAGGCCTTGATAAAATTATTAAAAATATCGATAATTTGTGTAAAATCATAATAAATGATTTGGAAAGAATTGGGATGAAAAATTCCATATTTGAAAGGATAAAATTATATTTTTATCTAAATGAACTAATTATGAACTAGAATTATAATCCATTATTTATAAATAAATAAATTAGATTTGAAATGGTTTTAAAAATAACCGGAATTTTCAATATATGAGCTGGAATGGATTAGAATCGAAATTATCTTCGGAATATTTCGATATTGGATTCAGTGGTTATACAGATATTGTGGAGGAATTTGGAAGATATACATACATACATACATACATACATATATATATATATATATAAATATATCGTTATTCCAATATGGTATTTGTTGACTCCAGAATTTGATATTGAATATAAGCCGATATAGTTTCTATTCAGAGCCTTGTATTTAATATTAAATGTGATTTTGTGTTTGTCGTGAATTGTGTCTTCATTAATACTGTTCTTGAACCCAGTGGAGAAAAGATTAAATCTTTTTATTTAGATTTAATGAAGTATACCAATTAATTGATATTTAATTGGGATGAAATTGAAATTGGTCTTTGGGTTTATCGTGAACGGTTTTTTAAATAACACTATTTCGTTAACCCGATTAACAATGGAATAAGATTTTGGGTTGTCGTGAATCATATCTTTAATAATACTTTTCTTAGACCCAATGGAGTTAAGAAAATCAGAAACTAACTGGAGAATAGTTAATTTGAATGGTTTCCTAGGTATTGATCTGATGCTGGTTTCATCCTTCAGGGTTAATGCTTAGGGGATTGTTCACTTGCTAATTTACGGTTAAAGGCTGATGGAATGGAATATGATTTTGGGTTTATCGTGAACCGTGTTTTAAAGGACATTGGTTCTTTAACCCAGTTAAAGACATGAATAAGATTTTTCGTTGTCATGAATGGTATCTTCAATAATATTGTTCTTAGACCCAATAGAGTTAAGAAAATCAGAAATAAATTGGAGATTAGTTAAGTTGAATGGTTTCCTGGGTATTGATCTAATGCTGGTTTCGGCCTTCAGGGTTAATACTTAGGGAATTGTTCACTCGCTAATTTACGGTTAAAGGCTGATGGAATGGAATGTGATTTTGGATTTATCGTGAACCATGTTTTAAACGACATTGTTCCTTTAACCCAGTTAAAGACAGGATATGATTTCCCAAGTTAAACAATAGGTGATATTGATTTTTGGGAAGATTAAAACCAAGTGGAGTTTTAATGCATCTTTAATTGGATTGAAATGATATCCAAAGGAAGATTAAAGAATAAATTTAAAGAATTTATCTTTGATAAAATTAATGGGAACCTTTCCCAAAGTATAAGAATATTTGAATAAAGGAATATTCTGGATTGGAATGAGGCATATGTTGTGTTTTTATAGCACTTGTTTATTATATACACGAGTTATTCAGAATGACCGGGTGCATCCCATTCTGAATAACTGATTCGACGATATGTCGAGGATGAAGACAGTGGTTGAAGACCGGAGGTCTTCACATCGTTTGGATGATTGCTGATGTCTTGATTGGGCTGTACACCCAATACAAGGTAATAAGTGGTGATCGTCCAGACGTACTTGGATATCGACCGGATATGCAAGGACCTCTCCCCTGTATTGGATATATGGGGGAGGAATAAGGTGCCTCCGGTTTCGTTCAGACCCAGAACGAACTTGTAAATGGATGTGTGTCTGACATCGGATTACATTCTATGTGATTGATATACATCGGTTGCATAGCGTGAATTGCCTGTGTGGCATGCTGAGATGCAAATGATCAAGGCTTCTGTTGAAAATCAGAATCTTGTGGTTGATGATCAAAGAACTGCCTTTGTGATTTAGTTTTGTGTATAGCGTTAATTCGCGAGCCTCACACCCCGGTGTGAACCAGAAATGGTATAGGACTACAAGGACGACATGCGTTTCTTTCTAGCTAGGAGTAGCGTTTTGGGTTTTACACGCCCGGACATTTTACTTATGTGGATGATGGATAGCGAGGCGCCTCGGTTATATCGGTCATTCCGGGGCCGATGGTTTGGTCGGATATGACTAGTTTACGCCCCATAAGGCGGGGAAATGCAGTGTTCAGGCATTTTAATCCACATCGAGTGGATCGGCCCTGAAGATCCAAGGGTCACTCGAGCTCTGATCCGGAGACATGATAGGTTAGATTATCTCGGAGCGGTGAGGACGATCCCTGGCCTCAGTTCATAGATGGAAATCCAACTTCCAATACATGATATTTGCGGTTTTGATTGTAGAGCCTAGTATTGGCGATATGATATATGGTACCCATGCCGTCTAGGATTCATACATTTATATTTGAAGTTGTTTTATACACTATGCACTTATAATAGTATC